>OZ007588.1:243734443-248904443 GCA_963931845.1 Maratus michaelseni | reverse complement strand
AATAAACCAATCGAATATTTCAGTGAATGGAGATTATCTGTAATTGATAAATTAAAAAATGAAATTATAAAAAATTACCATCATATTACACATGCAGCTTTTAAAAACATAAATAAACATATATCAGAATTACAAAATAAATTTATAATTACTTATGTAGATAAATCTCCAAATAATTATGCTATCATTTGTAAAGAATACTATAAAGTGTTAATTCACAATGCAATCAACACAAGTAATATTTTTAATAAAACTAAATTAAATATTGAAATAAATAACAGAAAATTATTAAATTATCACAAATTACTAAAAATCAAATGTAATAATTTTAATTATCCTTATCTTGTTATAATTCCAAAATTTCATAAAAATCCTATTAAATTTCGCACTGTTACCATCGGTTGTAACACATATAATAAAAATGCAAGCAATTTACTACTTAATATTTTAAAGCAGATATATGATATAACGTTAAAACATAATAACCAACATTGCCTAAAAAATAGTTTTCAACTCATTAATAAAATACATAATATCAATCCGGTAAAATTCATAAAAACATTGGATTTTAATGATTTATTTAATAACATTGATATAAAAGACTTACATAAAACAATGTGTATATTATTTAAAGAATTTAAATCTCAATTAAAATTAAAAGAACATATTTCAGTAAATTTTTTTAAAACTTTACTAAATTTTACATTGCATAATAATTATATTATATATGACAATATTATCTATAAACAATGCCAGGGAATTCCGCAGGGCGGAACCGCATCTAGTATTCTCTCTGATCTTTACTTATATTATTATGAAAGAAATATAAGTCCGAACAATGATTATGTATTTTATCGCTATATTGATGACATTATCATATTTTATTTCAATGAAAAAAATTGCACATCACCACTCAATTTTTATCCTACTCAGCTTAAATTAACCGAAAATGATTTAATTAATAATAATATAAACTTTCTTGACTTAAAAATTAATATTACTAATAATTATAAATTAATTTTTTATATTTATGATAAGAGATTTGATTTCCCATTTAAAGTAAATATTTTTACCAATTTTGCTTCATGTTTACATAAATCTGTTTATAAAAATATAATTATCAATTATCTACATCGTATAAAATACTTATGCTCAGATATAAATAAAAACAAAAATATTAGATATATTCGAGATCAAGCAAAAATATATGGATATCCAATTTTTATGATAAATTCAATCATCAACTCTTTTAAATAACATTTATTATATAATTTAAATATAAACATGGTATGTAATAAATTATTGTTTTAGTGTGCGATAACATATAACAAAAGATATAGAAAATAATAATTATAACACACATTATTACAATTATAACATATTAGGAAATTTAATATTTAATATTTGTTTGAACATTATATACACTTTATATAGAAATTTACAATTATAACATACATAATTACAATTATAACATATTAGGAAATTTAATATTTGATTGAACATTATATACACTTTGTATAGTTGTGATTGTGCGTTGCCGATCACCTCTGTTTAAGGTGTTATTGATGTGCAGTTTTCATACATTTATAAATTAACTTATACAATAACAAATTAAATTATACATGGATAACATTGGTGATTATAACTCATAAACATATCTATTTGCAATATATATAAATATAAATATATATAGTTTTTATTTTTGTCTATGAATAATTAAATTTAACAAGTATTTTAATTACTGCATTGCATTAATTTGATTGAAAAACAGTAGTAATACTATTAATTATCAATTTTATAAATTTTGAGATATTTTGAATTGTTTATGAATTATTTAATTAGATATTTATATTAATCTATGAAATATAAAATATATTTACAATGTAGTATAAATTAAACATATATTATTTAATAACAAGTCTAATATATATTTAAGTAGTAGTAAAAATAAAACATTAATTATTTAATAATATGTCTATAATATCAGTGGATTAACACAGCTGGCAGCAAAAACAATTTGAATTAAAATAATATCTCTTTTACATAATATATTCTTGTTAAGAATATCTGAAATGCTGTGCAAGTTGAATTAATTCTGTGTAGATTTATTCATATAGTAGTATTATATTTTATTTGAATTTAAAGTAAAACTACAAGTTAGTATTGTTTTTTAAAGTTTATTTATATAATTAAATCTAATGAAGTGAGTATGTAACTAATAAAGTGGATATCTAACTAAATATTAATTATGAATTATTATAATACCAATAGATGGCGACACTTTACCTTTCAGGTAGTTGTTGATAATATTGTTAATATTATATTTAATTTAACTATAGAGGGAGCTATTGATTGTATATTAATTTTACTTTCAGGAATTAAAATTGGATGGAGTAATATATATTCACGGATATAATTTTGTTATAAGTGTATTAACACCAGAATTATTTTGTGTGTTTTTGAATCATTTTGTGTTTGGGTGTCATCGATGGGGATGTGTTTTTAAAAAAGTGTGCTCTCAACTTGTCTTTCAAATCATTTCTCTCAACTCGACTTAGTCAACATGTATGATGCATTGCCATGTGGGTGTGAATATTATGCAGAAGTTGTGACATTTTAAGGATTCTGTATAATTATTGTGAGTAAAATATTTTATCTACACTTTACGCGTTCATATTTCCAATTTTATTATTTCAAAACTGTTATCTCGTGGTAATTTCGTGAGGTGTTAAATACAGTTTTGGGATAATCGATGTGAGTGAAATATATTGTATATTCTTAATGGTTTTTTATTTCCTATTTAAATATTTCCAAATTTTAATATTTCCAATTGTTGTCTGGTAATAATTCAGTGTACCTGGATGATTCTACTGATCTTAGCATTATGCCAGTAGAATTATGAAACACTGAATTATTATTTAAAACACATGTGGGTGCATCCAGGCTGATGAGTACATGTGCATGTGTTTTTTCATATCCAATTCATATTTAACTCTCATGTGATCCATTTTTCCATTGTATATGGTTCATATTTAATTTATTAATCCATTTGTATTTACTTAATTGCAACTCCAATTTATATATTTTTTTCCCTTTCTCTCTATTTCTTTTTTCTTTTTCCAATATTCTTTAGGTATGAGTAAAATTTGGCCAATTACCATTGAAGCACAAGCTATGGTAATATTATGTTTGCACATGTTAATTATTAGCTATGTGGTATTCTGTATACACAATATCATTAATTATCTCTTTGGAGATTTAAGTAGAATGATAATAGAACTTGATATGTTTTTTGAAATTCATAGATATTATAATTATATATATATATATATATATATATACATATATATAATATAATAAAATTATTTTTTTATGAATCCATTATTTTAATACTCAATGGATTGTTGCTCTTTCATTTTGTTTAAGAATAATTTGATTTTTTGGAAAAATTAACAGTCGTTTAATTTCTTGACATTTTATGTTAAGAGTTTATATTATCAGTCAGTATGAAAATATTTTAATTTTATATATATATATACATATATATAATATAATAAAATTATTTTTTTATGAATCCATTATTTTAATACTCAATGGATTGTTGCTCTTTCATTTTGTTTAAGAATAATTTGATTTTTTGGGAAAATTAACAGTCGTTTAATTTCTTGACATTTTATATTAAGAGTTTATATTATCAGTCAGTATGAAAATATTTTAATTATATATATATATATATATATATATATATATATATACATATATATAATATAATAAAATTATTTTTTTATGAATCCATTATTTTAATACTCAATGGATTGTTGCTCTTTCATTTTGTTTAAGAATAATTTGATTTTTTGGAAAAATTAACAGTCGTTTAATTTCTTGACATTTTATGTTAAGAGTTTATATTATCAGTCAGTATGAAAATATTTTAATTATATATATATATATATATACATATATATAATATTTATATTTATTTAATTTGGAAAAGACTAAGGTGATGTTCAATTCATTTGCATCAAAAAAGAAAATCGTCTACAACAACACTGAGATTAAAGATGTTGAAAGTTATGTGTACCTTGGACAAGAAATATCTTCAGACAACAGTATCATGAATGAAATCAATAGAAGAATAAGAAATGGATGGAGTGCTTTTGGGAAGAACAATATTATTCTGAAAAGTAACATGCCTCTTTGTTTGAAAAGAAAGGTGTTTAACCAATGTGTTTTGCCTGCACTAACTTATGGAGCAGAAACTTGGACACTAACAAAACGGATGGTACAAAGATTACAAACAACACAGCGAAGTATGGAAAGATGTATGCTAGGCATAACCAGAAGAGACCGAAAGAGAATAACGTGGATAAGAAGTCAGACGAAAGTTTTTGACATTATCGAGAGAATTAAATGGCTAAAATGGAAATGGGCTGGGCACATTGCAAGAAGACAAGACAATAGATGGAGCACAAACACCCTACAGTGGTATCCCAGAGATGTAAAACGACCAAGAAGACGACCTCAAGTAAGATGGAGTGACGAAATCAGAAAAGTGGCCGGTGTTAATTGGATGACTAAAGCACTAGACAGGCAACAATGGAAAAATCTGGGGGAGACCTACATCCAGCAGTGGATTGAAAACGGTTGATGATGATGATGATGATATATAATATAATATAATTATTTTTTTATGAATCCATTATTTTAATACTCAATGGATTGTTGCTCTTTCATTTTGTTTAAGAATAATTTGATTTTTTGGAAAAATTAACAGTCGTTTAATTTCTTGACATTTTATGTTAAGAGTTTATATTATCAGTCAGTATGAAAATATTTTAATTTTATATATATATTCACATATATATAATATAATAAAATTATTTTTTTATGAATCCATTATTTTAATACTCAAAAGAATTGTTGCTCTTTCATTTTATTTAAAAAAAAATTGATTTTTTAGAAAAATTAACAGTCGTTTAATTTCTTGACATTTTATGTTAAGAGTTTATATTATCAGTCATTATGAAAATATTTTTTAATCATCTGCGTTTTCATCGTTTAATGGATTTTCATTACCTGCGGTTCATTCTGTTGAGCTGTCTACGTCTACGTGGAAGACCAGATACTATTGCCAATAACGTTATCTGAGCATTATCAATTTAACCCAAAGGTTCTGGTTGGATTTCCGGCCCCGGCACTTTTTCACTCAAATGGAAAATTTTCAACTCGCATAATCTTTTGTTGCATGCAAGATATCTTTATTTTGAGAAAAATGTACTTTACGTCGAACAAAACGTTTATTTTTTAAAATACAAATGTTGATAAAATATGTGCAAATTTAGATTAAGAACATGCTACCGTATTTGAAGTATATATTAATAAAGCAGAGTTTTCTTTTAAACTTCAGACTTTTGCGTATCATACGCTCATGCTTCCATTAATATCAACAGAACATTCTTCTTCTTCTTTCTTTTTTTAACTTTCACGCTCAGATACTTTTTATATTCTCAACTCAATAAAGACATCTATTTGAAAAGTTTTATTTTATTGCCAATAAAAAATATGTGGTTTTAAAACATGTGCTTTACGAGATATGAAGCGCCGAAAAACTATGAATTTATTGCATTTTTACTTTCTTCTATCTTTACAAGAAAAAAGTATTGGATTCATGAAAATTTTCGACTTCCGATTTTCGACGGATTTATACGTTTTAGAAGGTCCTAAACATGATTTGACTATTTTTAGAAAATGTCTGTCTGTGACTCTGTGACTCTGTCTGTCTGTATGTGACAAAAATTTTGTGCGGCTCTACCTCAAGAACTAAGGCACGAAATTTAATAAAACTTTATATTCAGTTAGTCTCGGATATAAATTGGTGCTGATGAGGTTTTGGTCAAAATCGCCCAACAGGTGGCGCTGCTATGCTGCATTTTTCGCGAATTCCGAAATAGCTCTATCTCAAGAACTAATGCACTCAATTTCATCAAACTTCAGATTCTGTTTGACCTTGGCATAAATAGACGCTGATTACGTTTGTGTGAAGATATCTCAACTGGTGGCGCTGCTATTCCGCTTTTTTTTCATGTATTTTACGATAGCTATAGCTCAAAAACGAATGCACGAATTTTCACAAAACTTCATATTCTGTTAGACCTTGACATAAATAGATGCTGCTTACGTTTTAGTGTAAATAGCCCAACAGATGGCGCTGCTATGCTAATTTTTTTTTCATTATTAACACGATAACTATATCTCAAGAACTAATGCACGGATTTTCATCGAACTTCAGATTCAGTTAGACGGTGACATAAGTTATTGTTGATTAGGTTTCGGTCTAAATCTCCCAACAGGTGACGCTGCAACCTGCATTCTGCAGGATTTACACGATTTTAGCAATAGTCATATCTCAAGAACCAATGCACGGAATTTCATAAAACTTTAGATTTAGTTAGGCATTGATATAAATTGGTGCTGATTCTTTTTAATGTATGCGAAACCTAATAACTAAAATATCTTCTTAAAACACCATCAAAATTTTTAAAATGCGCTAGGCCTTTCGAAAGATCTGAGTCTTTCTTCGTCAGGCGCAAAAAGACGTGCTTCTACTATGCCAATAGTATCTCTGAATTGGACTTTCTTGAAAATTTAGCTATTTATCTTAATCGTGATGTTATTGTTAATGATAAATCTGATTCCACAATGCTCTCTGCTGCTTGGAAAAACCTCTTCAGTACTACCATATAATTTATTTTTATATTAATTAATATTAGTCTGTTTTTATATATATTAATATATTTGGTTACTTATTTAATTCTTTTTTTTAATCTATTTGTGTGTTTTATTTATTTATTTATTTTATTTTTATTTTCATTAATTTTTATTTATTTACTAATTTACTTTTCGAAAGGCCTAGCGCATTTTAAAAATTTTGATGGTGTTTTAAGAAGATATTTTAGTTATTATTGTTTTACACCAGTTTCAACTTATTTTATGCGAAACCTGTTTGAGATAGAAGAAAGTTTTGGGATTGACACATCCGATTAGTTTCAACCAAATTTCCAGGATACGATCCGAGGATTTTAAAAAATGTTTTCAACCAGAAATTTCTTTTTAATAATAAGTAACTTATCCTTACATGACTTTTATTACAGTGCATTTATTAAGTAACATTTTCTGGTTCGAAATTTGTTTATGTGATCAGCGGATTACACACTGACAATTATGGTATTTTTAACAGTCGCATGAATCCTTAAACTAATTAATATTATAATATACCTGAATGCACTGGTTCTAAAACATTTATTTGCTAATAAACTTTTTACATCAAAGCTTCAAATGTGAGCAAAATTTTGCTGGCTTACATATTTATGTTGACTAAGTACCATATTTATGTTGATTTTGTTGAACTTCTTTTACCTTCTTCATTGTGAAAAGGAAAGACCAAATTATTTCATTATTTTCGCTTCACAAAAGCATTAACAGCAGGTTAGAAATTAATTTTTATAAAGAATCTTCAGAAGAATTTTTGATCAGCTGGAGAAAAGCAAATTTCTTTATTAAACTAGGACATCTATATAACGCGTCTTTAATTAATTCATAATGTCAGTATTCTAATTACAGATGAACATTGAAAATTCTAGAAGGATAAAAACTACATATGCCGTTTTGTCTGATAGAAAAGAGCCTTGGAATTTAGTAATGAATTGGTGTTTTATTCTTTGCCTTTTGTTAACTATGTCATATGATTCAGAAGAATAATTTGAAGCGTTTATTTTATTCATTTTTCGTAATTTTTCTCAAAGACATAAAAGTTAAAATAATAATAACAATAATAATAATAATAATTACGCTTCTCTGATGCAAAACATTAATGCATGAATTTTAATTACAGTAGAACCCCGATTATCCGAATCCCGGTTATCCGAAAATCGGCTTAACCGAAATATCTTAAAACACTTTTCTTTTCTTTTTTTAATATGAAAAATTTATTTTTAAACAAGCATGCTGTTTATGAAATAAATTAACATCGTCAACTAACTTATTTGGACCATTGCGTAAATGCAGGCATTTTATTGCATAGACACATACAACACTTCATTTCTTTAGAAAATATGTTGTGATTTTTTTTTCAACTCTGCAATACTTCAATGCTGCCTTATCACGTCACCTTTTAAACAACAACACATCTGAGGCTGTTGCATCTTCCTGAATTTCAATATATTAAAGTGCTAGTATCATGAACATAGAAATAGATAAGGAATTCTAACAAAACAGCCTTTCAAAGAAGAAAACCGTTCCTCGAAAAATGTTTCAAATAGGTGGCGTTTGTGTAGGACAGTTGCTCTATACGTCACCAGCTCATCTGCTTCTTCAAATCATCTTCTGGACAGCCATCTGATGGTATCCAATATACATTATCAGTTTGTTGTTGTAAGTGGCGCTACCTTAGCAGAAATGCTCGCCGGCTGCACAGCTGCCATTCAGTTCGAAAGTCGCGACATAATATTAACACTATTTTGTTAGAAGTCCTTATATATTTCTATGTTCATGACCAGTATAAACATTTTTCAACGCGTTGAGCTCTTCATGCTTATAAAAACTCGTTTGCGATTTAAAGTATTAATCATCGTAAATAAAGTTTGAAGGAAATTAAAACACGTGTAAACAGGAAAGAGAAATCGCTCAGAATACGGACTCTTGCTTCACCTGCAAGGACGAACGCGTTACTTGCCTGTGGGGAAGTGAGAAGGGTGAGTAGTGTCATCTGGTAGAATAAAATTAGGAAACTTCCCGGTTATCCGAAAATTCCTATGGAACCCCGGTCAACCGAAAATCCTTTGGTCCCATGCTTTTCGGATAATTATGTGTATTTTCACATTTTTAAAGGATTTTATTTTTAATTTAATTTAATTTAATTTAGAAAAGTCTGTATTTCTCCATAATTGTGCTGATTTTTTTTCGCTATTAAACGGGAATAAAACATACTATTTTACTATTTTCGCCTCTCAAAAGCATTAAGAGCAGCATTAGAATTTTATCATTAAAAAGAATCATCAGAAAGAATTTTTGATAACCCCGAGGAATGTAAATTTCATCATTAAAATAGAGCATCTAAAGAACGTGTCTTTAATTAATTTAAAATGTCAATATTCTAATTATAGAGGGACATTTGAAATTATAGAAGTATAAAAACAGCATATGCTATTTTGATTGATAGAAAATATTATTGGAATTCAAAAATGAAATACCACAATTCCAATTATTCTTAACAATTTACTTTTTGTTTAAATGTGTTCATTATTTGTAAACTTCTTTGCTAGTTATAATAACTTGTTTTTTTGAATGATTTGTATCATTAGCGAACAAAAATGTATCTGTATTAAAAGTACACGTATGTATAGTACTATATTTTTATACATTATATAGTATATAATGTATATGTATAAGTATATATTTCCATTATACATGTTGTCATTATTGCATGATTAAATTGAATGCATAATTTTCTAATTGTGGTTTTATATAATCTGGTTTATATTTATTATTATTTCATATTATGCATTAGGTATTATGGCACAATATAATTTTAAAGTTTTGTACAATATATCATATATTGGATTATTTTCAAGTTAATAATTTTACAGTTCCTATATAAATAACTATTATAATTACTGTACTAGCACAATGTTACACTCTTATCCACTTGTATCATTGTAACGGTACTCTATAATAACATCTCTACATTACATAGAAATTACCGAAATAAATGCATCTTAGTTGCTGCTATTGAAATCTGAACTATCAATATGTAAAGTAATATTTGAAGAATTTTATATTGATGGTAAGTATACTCCTTTATTCATTACTTGTTTTTGGTCATTCTTTTGTATCTAGCTTAAAGCATTAGGCCTTTTCTGAATCTTAAATCTAAGTATGGGTCTTATATTCTTTAACACTTATTTCGTCGCTGTTGGACAGATCAACAACTTATATCTGAATAACAAAAATATTAGGTACAATGCTGTATTTAATAAATTGTTGGACATGTGACATGGCCACCAGAGTACAAAGCTTTAAAGTAGGATGTAACGAATATTCGGCCACTATTCAGTATTCGGCATATTTGGCCCTTTTGCAGAATATTCCGTTGGCCAAATGATACTGAATGCTATTCGGCCGAATTTCTGACCGAATACATCTGGATTAGCCTAATGCATTCGGGATAAAAATATTTTTCCTTCTGTTTTCAGAACTATTTTCTCAAATCTAAACTTGTTACTTTCTGACACATTCATGTAGTCATTTTCATTCTTAAATGCACAAAATTGGAAAATACTCTTATTTATATACTAAGAAGTGAAATAGCAATTCTATATTTCGTTTTAAAGCTAAGAGTCTTTTACAAATTTGTGTAAAAGTTAGATTTTTAAGCTGATTTTAGAGATACAACTATTCAGAAACAACTGAATACGAATGTAATACATTTATAGTAAAATGAAAAATGCCATTCAATTCTAAAGCACTTTAATGTTAATGATCTTCGAATTTGATGCACATATAAAAATTGCTACCCTATGACTGTCCAGCAAAAGGGGAAATTGTGATGTTGTTTTCTCTGTATTTTATTTCAAATGCTAAAAAAAGATGATTATTCCAACATTATACAAAAACTTAATTATATATATGAATGTAATCCTTGAGAGTATTAGACATTACACAGTGTATTAAAATTACATTATATCCGTAGAATTATATTAATTTAATTAGTGCCTGTATTGTTGTGAAACCTGGAGATTAGTCACCGTATTAACACGGGCGTGTCAGTGAGAGGGTTAATGTGTCAGAAATATACACACTGTTCAGCAATATTAGCATTTTTTTAACACTAGAACTACCGTAAATTTTACTCAAGTTTTATAAAACTATTTCACACCAGAATTTTTTTTTTTTTAAACTATGTAACTTATTCATTTAGCATATTCCTGCGAGTTTTCTATTTAATTTATTTTGAAAAGAAATTTCTGGTTCGAATCGAATATATTCATTTGATAGCCGTCAAAATGACGGCTCATGGTAGTTCTAGTGTTAAAGAATATCTTTAAATAGCATTAATACAGTTTGCAGAATTATATTTCAGTACTGTTTTAGAAATATCTTATAACAAACTTAATTTTAAATTGTACATATGTTGTATTATTGGGTAATTTAATTTCTACATAAAGTGCATATAATGAATATCATATAAACAGGGTCTGATTACCGTATGGTAAAACGGGGCAGTTGCTTATTTCCCCCACCTCCAAGAAAACCCCCAAAGCTTATAATAGAGTATTTTTCCTTAAAATGAGTATAAATTGTAGGTACTAAAATGCTGTTTGGGCCCCACTTGGATCTTTGCTCCATATCCCCATGTAGGGTTAGTGGGGAACAGCATATAAATAAAAGTATTTTTCTTATTGCATGCTTAAAAGCATTATGCATTTAAACAAGCATTGCAACTTTAATTAATAATATGCAAAAAATATATATCACGTGTTTTAAATCACGAGTGAATTATGGAACACAAATTCCCAGCAATGAATGTACTTGTAAAATGTATTTCAGGAGGTGTCATTGATTGTGGGGTGAGAGCAAGCATTATAACGGGTTTTTTAACTTAGAATGTAAGAAAAGATAAAAGTATCGCTGGATAGTAAAAGCAAATAATAACTTTTATAATGTTATAGGAATTTTTCACCATACCGATTTACAGAAAATTAATTCCATATGTTAAAGCATAGAAGGATAAAATACAAATTCTGTATTGAAACACGATTTCTAAAATAAAAAAATAATAATAATGAATTAAAAATGTACAGTTAACAGTTGTAATTATGAGTTCCTATTTTAGCTGAAATGTATATGAATTACATTTATCTGCAGATAAAATTGTGCTACTAGTAATTTAGATTTAGTAAAAGTTATGTTTTGTTATTGGTATCATAGTGTTTGAAATATTATAAAAAATACATCAAGCTGTTAAAAGTTTTAAACCTACAAATTATAAAATATCGTTTTTAACACTTTCCTGTTTCACCGTGCTCTGAACTCTCGTAAATATACTCGGATTGCCCTGTAATTTTTATATGTTATTCGTGTTTACTATAGCACGATCTCTTAAAAATGGAATGTGTAGCATTAGTTCGTTTACAGGGAGAGTCAAAAGTTTTCAGTTACTTTACTGTCAATGGAAAAAAATCGTTTCAAGTGCACTTTAATGGTGTTACACTATTTCAAACGTGATGAAATTGATATGTATTTGTGAACTGCACTAAAACATGCATTCTGTAGGATATGTTGTGCAAAACATTTATTATTCAATTACAGGGCCACGCAAACGAATATCGTTACATAATGGTCTACGGGGAAAAACTGTTTGCAGCATATTTTAATTAAGTTACACTATTTAAAATATAAATAAATTGATATAAATTACTGAAGTTTACTACATTTTCTGTGGAGTATGATGAGCATAGCATTTATCGTTCATTTAGAGCGGCAGAAAAGATTCCAAAGCATTTATTGCCTATTAGCGATAATTGCTGGAAGTGCGTTTTCAGTTATAGTATGTTTTTTTAAGTTTAACTAAATTTGTATATACTACGTGGTGTATATAAATGCTATAGATCATATACAGAGCTACGCAAAAGAATTTGTAAGCATTGTTGTGTGTGAGCGTCAATTGCTTAAAGGTGTTTTTTAATTGAATTATGCATGTTTAAGCTGAAATATATTTAGTATACTAAAATATGTTTGTAGATTATAAATAAAATCATCCACGGAGGCCACGCAAAGAACTGGATACATGGCCGTCTACGGATGATAATTTCTGGAAGTGATATTTCAGTAGTTTTAAGCGTGTTTGAGCCTGAATTAAATTTAAAATAAATATCTGCCATGTATAAAAATCTGTAGGTAATATACAGGGCTGTACAAAAAAATTTAAGTATTTTTCCGTCTATTGGTAGAAATTGCTGAAGATGAATTTTCAATATATTATGCATTTTCTTATTAAATTAAATTTTAATATACTATGAGAATATATACAAATCTATAAATCAAATATAGGGCTGCACAAAAAATCTGAGTACTTTTCCGGTTATGGAATTCTTAAAGCACCGCAAGCCCCTTATAATTCATTTAAAATTGCAGGGAAGCAATGTACATGTGCCTGGATTATAAGACCAAGGCCGATTCTATCTAGGCGCTGCGGAATTACATAATTCCTATTTTCTTCTTGAATCATTAAAAAATATCTATTTATATTTCCACCTAATATTTAACTTTATCATCAGCAATTCTGTACAATAACCTAGTAGTAACAGTAGTAGTAGTAGTAGTAGCAGTAGTAATAGCAGTAGTAGCAGTAATAGTAGTAATAATAGTAGTAGAAGTGGTGGTATCAAAATAGTAGTATTATTGATAATAATAATAACAATAATCTGTCAGGTAGCACTTAGTACAACTAAAAATTCTGGCAACATTGTGTTTACTACAGCAGAATACTGCTACATGCGGTAGCCTACATATGTAATCGAGACGTATTAGCAAACAGAAACGAAAAATCATGCATCAGGCATAGATTATGAAACACTTTCCAAAACAAGCAGAGTATTATTAAAAATTTTCATTTTTTTCATATAATGAAATGAGATATTTAAATGAGCAATTTCCAAAACACATATCTCAGTGCTGTCCATATCCGATAATGTGTGCGAATTATTTCGTGCAGCCTTTTATGTGATCGACAGAATTTATACAGACAATGTAGTACACTAAAAATTAGATAAATGTAAAAATCCATACTACAGCAGAAAACGCAATTCCAGTAATTATCGATCATGGTCAGGCCTGTAATCAAATTATTTGTCTGTCTCTGTATATGTACGATAAATGCTACGCATTTCATAATCTATTAAACACATGTTATTCACCTCAGTGATCCTTTTTTATTTCATTACAAATGAAGTATCATAACATAATTAATTTTTACCACAAACGATTTTCCCCTTAAATCATAATGTAATGGAATTACTTTGTGCGTTCCTGTAAACGGTCTATAAAAGCTACTTATTCTATACTCCTGTGAAAGCATTTTGTGGTCCACTTCAGCATATAATGTGATGCATATCAATCACATTATATCTGAAATATCGTAATATCAATAAAATGCACCGCAAACGTTTTTTCTCCGTGGATCATAATGTCACGGAAATCTTTTGTGTGTCCCTGTAAATGAACTATAAATTCTACACATTTCATTTTCAATACCAAATATTCTATAGTAAAAGTCAACAACATATAAAAATTACATCCAATTTGAGAATACTCGTACTTACGAGAGTTACAGAACGGATAGACGGACAGACTGACAGACCGAATTCATAAACACTTTTGGAAAGTGTTAACAACTATGTTGGAAAGCGTTAAAAAGTTACTGACTAT
Source organism: Maratus michaelseni (assembly GCA_963931845.1). Taxonomy (NCBI): domain Eukaryota; kingdom Metazoa; phylum Arthropoda; class Arachnida; order Araneae; family Salticidae; genus Maratus; species Maratus michaelseni. Next base: position 248,889,959 of record OZ007588.1, on the reverse strand, counting down.
ACTGTGCTTGATGCAGCATGTCTCTGAGGAATCCGTGCACCATTATACTGCTTCATCCATCTATCCATCCGTTTCTCATTGTTCCAATTTTTAAGGCAGGAGATGAGCAAGTTTCACTTCGCAGATGAATATGTTGTTACGGAAGAAAATTATGTGTGCTGAGTATTTTTTTTCCTGCTTTTCTTTATCGTTTTTTTTTTTCTAAAGGAGTGTTTTTCCACCTGTGTGTCATGAGAGAACCTTAAGCGTGCCACAAAATTTTTCACTCTAGTTTTATCAAGATTTTTCGATTTAACAGAAATATTGTTATTTTAACATATAACCATTAATATTATGCGAATTATTTTGCAATGAAGTCATTAAGTTACATTCCTTGTTTGTTTTTCCTGTATGTGTAGAAATCCCGAAAATGAACCCACATTTTGAGAAGAATTTAATTCTCTCAGAGAAAAATTATTCCTCCGCAAGGAAGATGGTTAAAAAAGATGCAGTGAAAATGTTTAAAGTAGAGATATGATGTAATCAAGATAAAAATTCTACTGAACCAATTTTACCGACATTAAATTTATATTACACAAATTTTAAAGAATACATGCGCAGAATACATCAACGCTTTGTTTCTCTAGATTAGGAGAGGAATGTATTTGTTTTAAGTCTTTGTTTTGCGTTTTGGTGCAGAAAAGTCTTTTATATCACATAATCTGAAATAGTTGATAAAACGTAATTCTGTTGAAGAGATTTTTGTCTACAGCCTATTTCAGTAGTTTTCGGGAAACGTAAAAAAATATCGGAGTGCGGCTTAGAAGGTTTTAAAAGCATTTCCTATACAATTCCTCAAAGTATTGGGAAAATACATAATGCGCTTTCTAACATTGGCAGAAAACTGAAAAAGTACTACATAAGAGGGTTTACTTCCTCAACTTTCTAAATATTGCATGAGATATTTTGAAAATCTAAAGCCTACTTTATACTACCTTTTTTTTATGCCTACGATGTTTTTTTTATTATATTCGTACTTTGCTTTTTTATTTTTTGTTTTGTATTTGTTAGATTAAAGTTCAGATGTTAGAGATCATAAAGTTATTTCATTCTTCGTCTTTCAAGTAAAAAGGTTGATGAATCGTAAATAAAACAAGCAAATTTTTCGTGAAAAAAATGTGCATTAATTCAGACCAATATTTCAAATCCAAAACTCAAGCAGGGGTGTCAAACTGTGGCCCGCCACATACCACTAATTTTTGAAAGAAATAGTAGACTTCTTGAACCGCAGAAATTCGAATATTAGACAAGGCAAAGATTACTGTAAAATTTTAGCGGTATCCGGTGGGCTACAGTTTGAGACTCCTTTAGAAATTAATTTATAATTATCAACGTATATCAAATACTTCCCTAAAAACCGTAAATGTCTTCAGCAATAACGATGGCGTGATGAAGAATCGGTTATGTCTTTTTATCTTCCGGTGACATGGTCGTTCTTTCATTTAAAAAAGTAACAGATGAAGAAAAGAAGATTATTGTCAGATTTGCGGAGTGTAAATATGTAAATAAATGTCATTTATTCAATTACTCATTCATTCATTTTAGTCTAACATGATAACCAATTCTTGTAATTAAAGCCTACTCTCGTGTGGACACCACCTCCCCAATCATACTTTGTAAAGTTGATATATATATGTATGTGTGTGTGTGTGTACTTGTTAAATATTTGTGTAGTCTTCTAGAGACAAGTGAGAGTCTTAATAAAGGGCGTCCTGTTCGCCCCAGTATGAGGGAGAGGTCGGCGAGTAGATCGTCAGTCCTTCCCATGAGAGAATCAGTTCTCATGCGGCACAGACAGCGATAGTGAACTAGGAAAGATATCACGTCGTTGCGGGCTAGAATACAGAGGGCCGTTGCTTAAGCTCCGACCGGTCAGACGTAGTTTTTAAGTCGATAATGTCCAGTATTGGACGGGCATCAATGGCCAACTAGTCCTACACATTAAGTAACAGTACATAAACATAGTCTTGTCTCACATATATCATTGTTTGAAATTTTACCGCCGTGCAACCCTCTAAGAAAACTACCTCGTTGATTTCTAGTTTAGTGAGCAAGATTTTAAACCTAAACTTTGATGATTAAGAATATTAAATCATTTCTCTTTGTCTTTATTTATTGTTATGAAATTATTTATTGTGCAGTTTGTATACATCACATAAATATTTCAGTGACACGTTTTTAACATAGTTATGACGCTTTAAATTTTGCAGTATTTTTTAAGTCACACACAGGCACGCGCAAACACACACACTCATCCACTCACGTACACACACGCACTCATACGCACACGCGCACACACACACACTCATACACGCACGCACACACACACACACTCATACACGCACGCACACACACACACACTCATACACGCATACACACAGACGCACGCTTACAAACGCATATATATACAAAAATTATGAAATTACTCACACACATATTTATATAGGGAAAGTCCGGGTAATTGCTCTACTTAAGTCCCCCTTCATTTTCTTTTTTAAAGCAAGGATTTTTGCAGTGCACATGTAACCACATATACTCCACATTTTATGTAGAATATCATAAAGAACATTACTTTAATAAATAAACCATATAAATAGTATTTTTATCAAAAAACTTAACCAATGATTTTGACCATACATCCCGGACTTCAGGATCAGACATCCCACTTGATCGGGATAGATGTCCCATACGTAAAAGAATAGGACGCATAGGTAATTAACATTTATAATTATAAAATCTGGATTTGCATTTGACTTATATAAATCCTATTTGCATCAAATTTATGATTTTATTTTTGAAAAACAAATTGAGCTTACAGCCCCTGTATACTAATCTTGCATTACACTCCCACATCAAAGGATATTTGCTATTCCCACTTCTTCGAATAAATGATTATACAAATTTTGAAGCCCATCAGAAAATTCTAATAAAGGCTAAACTTGCTTAGCCTAAGCTAAGAGGGATTACACTCATATCCTACTTATATTCTATGTACAAACTCTAAAAACTAATGCGGGAAGCAAATTTAAAGCTCTCAAATTAAATGCGTTAGATTTTTATTCTTCATAATGGATAAGTCCAAAAAATTTTACATATTCTACGGAAGGCTAAACTTATGTAATTTAAATTAATAGAGGGTGGGGAGAGAGAAATTGCCAGCAATAATAGAAATATTATTTAAATAAAGAAGCATAAAGAGGAAATATACATATAATATGGTGCCCGAGTGTAGTCTTTCCGAATTTTCTGTAGGAATGATATTCTTAAGGGATTTTAGATTTCTATTTAGTGCTTCTGAATATATCGTGATATAAAGAGAGGGAAAGTTCGGAATGTGTGAATTAAAATGTTCTGATCAGAGCTATAAATACACGCTTGAATATTTTTCACTTAAAAATGTGAGAGAATTGCAATATTTTGAACCAACTTTCTGAAATGAAAAAAATGAAGTTTTTTAATCATTGCTTAAATGGAGAATTTATCACTATTAACATCGCCCTCTGACTTGTTAGGTAATGATCCCCCGGAAGGGTCACTGTCAACCAAAAGAAGAAACAGATTTTTTTCTCTCAATCCTGAAGATAAAAAAAAAAATATTCTCACACAACAGTCATTTAGTAATTATAAATGGGGCGTCTTATTCCCCATCACAAGTGAGGAATATATCCTCGGTGCAGGTGTAGCATGTATCCTTTTAATCAGCAATAGATTCCCAGCCAGTAGCTCTGGAAGTAGGAACAAACATTGCTGCAACCTATAATTAACACATTTCTCGATACCTGTTTCAACAGCATTCACTAAATATTTCATGAAACATTTCTAATGAGTACATTATATTTCCTCTTCTACTTGTCTCTATCTTTCAAGAACGTAATTTTTTTTTTCAAACTTACCTTTCTTTGATGAATATAACTTTTATTTAAATAACTAAACTGCTGTAACTTCGTCTAATACGTTTTTATAACAATTGGGAGTAGAAGAACGTCACTAGTTCTGCCACGCATCCAATAGCTGTAACACAGTAACTAGAGCAACAAACCCAATGGGACATCTAACCTGGATTTACCCTATGTATGTATGTATAACAGAGATAGAGCAAACGGAAGAAAATCCCATAGGATTTTTATAACCGTTTGCTCTATCTCTGTTATGCATACATACATATGTATATGTATATGCGTGTGTGTCTGCATAATTTCATAATTTTTAATATTATCATGACTTTTTTTCTGAATTTATTTTACATCACATAAATATTTAATCGTGTGTATTTTAACATTGATATAGTTTTCTTGACTGATTTCTTTTTATGACTTTAATTTTAACTTAGATACGATGCTCTTTAATTTGAAATCGCTTAGGTTGATTTGTTTACGCTATTTTTCCTCGAGGGACATATGCTATAGCGGGAAAGATATCCTCCGTTTGGGGAGCACTTTCAAAGGAAGCCTTCCATATTTATGTACTGTTCCAAGAAAACCGCACAAAACATGGAACTATTAGGTCGACAGATGCGATCGGGATAGAAATCTAGTACCTCCTGCAGGATGTTCATCAACTGCGCCCACAAATGGGAGGACATCACTAACTGCACTCAAAGCATTGAACCCACACATCCTATAAAAAAAACCTTCACAAAAGGTACAAACTGGATTGTGACGTCACTGTCAGTCGTCTATCATTCTAATCCCTTACCTTTATCCTAGAGTATAAAGTAAATTCTGTTGTGTAGGATTATTGCTAAAAATATTTGAATAAAATCAGTGTCCGGTTTCTATACATTGCGTCTTGAATGGCAAGAACCTTAGTTTCTCGTCCCGAAAAATGCTAAAACATGAAGGAATTAACAAGACAGGAATCAATGGAAAATTTTAAAGTTTATTTTACGTAAACTAAGATATTAGGCAGGTGGTCCTCACTATGCAAGGCTTTTAGGATGTTGCCAGGACAAAAGTTAGAGATGAAGTGATCACATTTCGATACAAATTAGACTGCCAAACAGAAAAGCGGTTCGAGCCAAACGCGCCGCAGAAAAATTGCAGTTAGGGTGTGAGCTCTACTCAATTTTGAAAACCAGACCCGTTAATAGATTCCACAACTGGCCATTTAATAAAATTGAGACAAGAAATTTTACTCCTAAAGACAAATGCAATCGACCATGGGAGCAGTTGCCAACGATGTTTATATGCGGTTTTCATATCATCGTATTGAATTTATTAATGATTAAGCCAGGAAAAAGCAGATGAAAATTTAGATTGATGGGTCTTTTTGTTATAGTATAAACAAAGCATAAAGGACATCTGTAGAATCTATTGCCAGATGAAAGAAAACCCCAAAGAGCAGATTACAACTTCATAAAGGAATATTGTAACACGAATATTAAATAAAGATTTAACGAGGATAAAAATTAGATTTAATATATAAGAAATATATTTTGAATACAGTATTCCATTGCACAAACGAAGAATTAATTTAGAAATATTTTAGCACAAAATAATTTAGTATCTAATTTAGTAACATGTTAATATTTAATTAAATTATTCTAACAATATATGAGCATCGTTATATAGAGTAATATAGTATATCCCACAGAATAGCATACAAGTGAATGTGTGTAACTAAAACATGTACTACATCCTTAATTTTTAACATCCTTTATAATTCAATGAAAAAAAGATTCTTTACTGTTAAATATAGAATGAAATATTATTAAAAAAGGACAAATATCTATCTTAATTGCGCTATGCCCACTTGTATGGGAAATTATAACAATTGTCCCTAACAGTAGCTGCATTTTCTTTTGCTGTGGAATTTTGTGGAATTCAGTTGCAATTTTTTTTTTTTTAAAAAGTGGATTTGGGAACATAGAAAAACATAGAAAATGTCCAGTCAAACAAATATTCTAACGTAAATTCCATTTTTATCTCAACTTTTTAATTTAAATTGCTATGTTTAAGTTATTTTATGGCAGTACTTCTCATCTATTTTATAACATATTAATAATTCTAAAAATGTCATTTATTATTGCTATAGAAATTGTTATATATTAATTAGTATTAAATTTATGTTTTGATTTTATTTAGAAATAATTAAAATTTCCAACTATTTTTGTTATAAATTAAAATTATAAACTAAAATTAGTTTGGTAACTAACATTTTGTGTTACTTTAATAAGGAATTAACAACTAAATCTATGTGAATAAAAAACTTTAAACTCCTAAATAATAAACTCCTTTTTTACTCTTTATTAATTTAAATATTCCTGTTTTTGGATATTAAATCAAAAGAAAAACATCAAGTTATAGCAACATCAGTAATTTCAGTCTTTTCCATACTGTCTCATAGAAATAGAAAAAATAACAATGTTTCGTATGTACACATATTTATTATATTTTGTTGGGTGAATTACAAACTATTTATCAGCTATTTTTTGTAGTCTGTGTAATTAATTATGAAAAAGGGCTAATTCTTATCGAATGTGTCAACGTGACTTACGTCAACGAATAATAAATAATTTTGGGTACTAATATTTTGTGTTACTTAAACAAAAATTAACTACTAAATCTATGTAAACAAAAAAAGGTGTTCTTTTAATGTTGATTAATTTAAATATTCCTCTCTTTGAATTCTAAATCAAAAGAAAATCAATATCAGGTTATAGTATCATGAGTAATTTCCGTCTTTTCCATATTGCCTCATGGAAATAGGAGAAAAACATATTTCGTATCTATATATATATAATATATATATATATATATATACAGTAAAACCTCCAAAGTTGACCACCTCTCTATGTTGACCGAAATTTATTAGTTTGAATGGTCACAGCGCATTTTCAATGGAGATTTACCTCTCTATGTTGACCACCTCCGTAAGTTGACCATTTTTTAGTAAGTTTTACTCTCTGTGACCATTGATGTTTTCTTGAATTTGCTTTTTCCTCCGTTTGTTCTCCATCTGGTTTCCAGGATTTTCTTTATCAGTCATTCGGCTTATCTGAGCAACACTCGCTCTCCTTATGGTGCTCCATTCATTGTTCACTTCCAGTATGATACAATGGGAGGGAAATGCCAGAATTCCTGGAATCTGTCAAAAAATTTCAGGGGAGTGGGGGATGTACGTGGCAGTGTAGCTATACGCAGAATTGAAAAACAACGTGTACGCTCACATTTGAAACGCATTCCGTTATTTTTTTCTGGATGTCGCGTCGTGACGGGACCGTTCGTTTATTTGCGAATTTTCATTAAAAATGGCGCAAAGAAAAGCTCTAAAAGAAGTTAAATTAAAGGAGAAAGTGGATCTTCTTAATTTTCTGGAAAGCAGCAGCCAAAGAAAGACAGCGGAAAAATTTGGTGTGATTAAGACAACTGTGAGCAACATTTTAAAACGCAAGGAGTAATATCTAGAAAGATATTCTTCCGAAAACGGGGGACTCCAAAGTAAACGCACAAAAACGTGTCTCAACGCTGTGAACGAAGCCACGTTTCGTTGGTTTAAAGAGATGAAATCAATCAATGCAAGAATATCGGGACCTATACTTCAGGAAGTAGCAAAAAAATTTGAAAAAGAATTCGAAATAGAAGACTTCCAAGCGTCAGCAGGTTGGCTTGAAAAATTCCAACTACGATACGAGATTTCTCAAAAAGTTTTGTGTGGGGAATCGACTGAGGTTTCCACTGAAGTGGTGGAAAAATTTATTGAAAAATTCTCAGCGTTTTCTAAAGGTTTTAAAGAGGAGGACATCTTTAATGCAGATAAGTGCGGTCTCTTCTTTAAAGCAATGCCTCATAGAAGTCTAGTAATGAAGGGTAACACTTGCAAAAGAGGAAAACTTTCAAAACAGCGTTTTACTGTTCTTCTATGTGCTAGTATGGCTGGGGAAAAATTGAAACCTACGGTGATCGGCAAATCTGCAAAACCTCGTGCATTTAAAAATGTAAAACCTGAAGACCTTCCTGTTTTTTGGAGAGCGAATAGATCCGCTTGGATGACCATTGCTTCGTTCGAAGAGTGGGTTAGAGGAATTGACGCAGAAATGATGAAAAAGAAGCGGTCTATTCTACTTGCCGTGGACAACTGCCCCAGCCACCTGAAAGTGAATAATCGCACAAATGTGAAGCTAAAATTTTTGCCTCCAAACACAACTTCGAAAACCCAACCTTTAGATCAGGGCATTATTCAGTCCTTCAAAGTGCACTACAGAGCTCAACTTCTGGAATGGGTGATCACGAAAGCACAAACATGTGGTCCTTCTGCATTGGCATCGTCAACAGCTGCGCCAGTAAATGCTTTGAATGCTGTTTATTGGATTAATTCTGCTTGTAATAAAGTTACGCAAACCACGATTAAGAACTGCTTCAAGAAAGTTGGATATTTTACAGCTACAACATCAGTGCAAAAGGATGAGCTTCCCCTATCTCCCTTGCCAGTTTTTGATGAAGTTGATTTTGAAGATTATGTTACCATGGACGATGAGTAACATGTGTTGAACCAGAACAAGAGGCAATCTTCAATGAGATACTCACTGCAACTAAGCACAGCGAGGACTCTAAGGTACAAGAAATGGGCGGCGAAGTGGATGACGATCCAAGTGACGACGAAACTGAAAAGTACCCAACTCTGAAGGAAGACGATGTGAAGCGCATGATGGAGTAACTTAACGATTTCGCAGCAAAAAAAATGCCCAAGCATGCTTAATGAACTTTTAAACTGTGAAAGCGCTTTTTGAAGCTACCTAATGAATAAAAAGAGGACTCAAACAAAAAGTGAATTATTCTTTCAAAAATTGTAAAAATGTGCTGTACTTTCAGTAAAAATAAAAATGAGTACGTGCTAATTTTTTTTCTAAATTTTTCATTAAAAAATACTAAAAAAGTTTAATAATTTTTTTCTAATATTGTACTAAATATTTTCTAAAAATTTCCTAAGTTGACCACTTAGTTACAGTCCCTTGAGTGGTCAACTTATGGAGGTTCTACTGTATTATATTTTGTTAGGTGAATTACATATTACACATTAGCTATTTTTTGTAACTTGTGTAAGTAATTATCAAAAAGTGTTAATTGTGTAAGTAATTATCAAAAATGGTTAATTCTTATTGATTATTTAAGACTGGTCTCAAATATAAACTCGCTACTTTCTATATAATTAATTAAATTCATTTCAATTATATATATATATATTGAAATTATGAAAAGATACATATTAAAAATAAATATTACTTCTAAAACAAAAGCAAAGAACACTTAAAACTAATGACTAAATACATTAATAAAATTTCTGACCCTGCAAAAATTAAAGAACGCTTAAAAATTATATCATTATAAAATTTTTAAAAAATGTATAAACAAAACATACTGACATTATGTAAATAAAACAGATCAATGTAAAATAAATAGTTGATATAAGAATTCGAGTTGCCGTAAAATATTTATTTGCCTCAAATATATTTATTTTTTTCATTTATTGAGTTTATTTTTCTCCCTCCTATGTTTATTTTTTCTTTCAAGCTCACATTGTGACTTATAAAAGGATAATAAATGTCAATATTTTGTATTTTATTAGAAATATATAAGTTTTCTCCTCCTTATAACATTTAAAGAACAACACTGGAAAAAAAATCGTCGAATCTCCCACGTAATAACGATGAATGACTAGCTGGGAGATCAAGCATCCAGAAAGGAGACTTTCTTTCAGGACGTGTTTGTAACCCTAACTGTGCGGACTGTACTTAAGAAGTGGGTGTAAACCAATCATTGGAATTATTGCTTTCGGGAGTTCAAACACAAAATAAGAAACCGATCCTTTGACCTATATTTATTTTCAGAATATTTTTTTTTTCCATTTTAATTTTTTTTTCTTTTTTATCTTTCATGAAAGCTTATTTTTCTGTTCAAGATTTTTCTTATGGTCGGTTGGTGATTTATGACGGCCGATTATAATTTAATTTTTCTTACGATTTTAAAATTTTCCGAAAGCGCATTTTCTAATAAATAATTATAAAAGCAAATTTTTTTTTCTTTAACATTGTTTTTCTTTTGTGATAAAAGAAACCTTGAACCTGATGTAATAACAGTAATAATAATAATAATAATAATAATAATAATAATAACTCACCTTAAAAAAAAAAAAAAAAAAAAAAAAAAAAAAAACCTTTGCAATTAATGAAATTTCTGAAAATAATACAGTCGTGGAAAAACAAATGTATACAATTCTTAGCAAAATAGGGATTAGCTTAAGCGTACTTATCCGGCCTCTCTCTTGTATAATTCTTCCTAACCAGCGATTATCTGATTGCAGGACCAGCTTTAAGGGTCTGAAGAAACGGCAATGCTATACCAGTCACTGCACTTCGCCCAATAAAATTCGATTTTAATCAATTAAACATTTTTTCCAGCATTGGAAAGCCTTCAACTTCAAATGAGACAAAAGCTTTTTTTTAACCTACAGAAACAATAATAGAATTACAACATGATTTAAACCCAAGCCCGCACCTAGCACGAGCTCTTATATATATAGGATCCCCAACGAAAATTAAGGACCTTTTCCACAATTAAAAAAAATGTAAGACTCCAAAAATATTTCTGTCGTCTGAACCTCTTTAAAAGGCGGTTCTGACTGACGCAGACATGAGGCCAGGCTTTTATTTTCACGTAAATCGGACGAACAGGATTTGAATAACATGGATTTTAAATAATTTTCGAAAGAACTTTTTATGTTAAATAAGAATGAGAAACGAAACCAAATACAAAACATATCATTAATAGATTCTTAATTACGATAAAATCATAAAAGTTAAATAAATTAACTTTCACTAAAAGTTTGAAAAAAAAATGATGTGAGAACCTTTTTCAAACATGCCAATAATTACAAAAAATGCTCGGGAAATTTTTCTTTAATTGTATACGTACATACTTTTAAAAAAGAATTGCGTGCACAAGTAGCTAACATTAAATTTGTTTTCTTATCACAAGTTATATAATTAGAAAATAGTTTTAAAGAAAATTACAACCATCCACGCTTAAAAAAATATATAAATAAAAAGCAATGCGAGAAAAAATGTTTTATTGATTAAAAGCGAATTTTACTGAGCTAAGTTTTTTTTTTGTAGAAACACCATAAAAATAAAAATAAAAAATCATAAAAATAAGAAACATTTTCATTCTATTTTTTTTTACTTTCTTCTACCTATAATAGAAGAAAATATTGTAATCGAATTTTTTTCGACGGATTTACATGTTAGGGGTCAGAGATTTTTAAAAATATGTCTGTCTGTCCGTGCTTCTTTGTATCATCGAAAAGTGTCAGTAGTTATGCACAGAATAGAACCAAATTTCATTTATAAGTTTTTGCTAATGGTCAGTACGTCTCATTTCAATTTGAGGATATTCCGCTGGAAAGGTACACTGTGATAGCGATTTTTAATCCATTTTCATTATTGTATTATAGAAAAGTGTAGTATGAAGTTATGCATAGAATTGAACCAAATTTTTGAAGTGAAAACTTCTTTAGGCGCGTTGGGCATTTTTTGAGATGGGAAAAAACCATTGAATTCGCGACACTGTTACCGACACCACTGTATATGTTGCCAATTCATACAATGAAGCGAAAGTATCAAAAGGAAATAGTTCACGTGCAGAAAACGAAATGATTAGTATTATGAATAAAAATAATTCAGAAAATAATTTCAAGATAAATTTAGCACGCGCGGTGAAAACAGATAAAAGTGACTCAACTCGCGAGACCAAATCAAAAGATGAAAATGAAATAACAAAACACGGAAAATATTGTAATTTAACGAGCACGAGAAAAATAGACGGAATTAATATAAAACAAAATGAAAATAATGAAATATTTCACGAAAGTTTTAAGAAACGTGGTTACCGATACGGAAATGAAGTGAAATCATTTTATAGAAAAGAAATTTTGTTGATAGAAATTATAGATACCGCAAACAATACGCGCAGTATGAAGATAGAAAAAAGTATAATGTTCACAAATACAGTAAACAAGACAGGCAGCAAAGAAGTCATTTTTGGAGTGATAGGAAGCGGGAAGAACCCTATTTTGCAGATAAATGTTATTACAAAAGATATGAAACTAAATCTCATCGAAGAAATGATGAATGTATTGAGAGTTGTTTAAATTGTGGATGAAAATTCATAAGTTTCATTGGTATTCATTTCAAAGAATACCAATTAATTAAATTTTATATTTCATTTATTTGTAAATTTACGTTTTAAGCAATAGATTGTAATTTTTGTATGTAAAATAATATGCATTATTTTACATGTACAATAGCGCATTAAATGAAAATTGTAATATAATTTTTGTAGTAGTAGTTTATAATAATGAATAAAATAAAACACTTCATTTAAAAGTATTTCCTGCGCAATAAAACGTTTCCTGACGATTCAAAAAATACACACGTAATTGTTCAAGTTTTCACTTCTGTCGGCACTCCCGGAGTGCCATTGTTTTTTTTTTTGTTTTTTTTTTTGTATATGTTTTTGACTATGGCCTGCAGGTCCCAGTTGAATTTGGGGTTATTCCGCCGGAAGGAAACACTGTGATAGCCACTTAAATATTTCAAATTCAAAAAGATGTTCAAAAAATTAGAAATCCTAAAAGTTTTTTCCGTTAAATGTTCGGCCTTGATCCAAGGATTCCGGTGCAATCTTTGCTTTGCCTCTATCTTAAAATATATCTGAGATATAGCAGTTTCAAATTTTAGAGAGACTGACATTTTGAAACAAGACAGCACGGTTTCTCCATAACAGGGTTTAATTTATGAGTTTTGCGAGTGAACATGCTTTCTAGCAAATTTTCTTTCATTGTTGTAACAATCATTCCAACTCTTATATACTTAACACTATAGAATCATATTTGCCAGCATCAAGTCCACGCCACGCTTGGAGATACTTGGCGAAGTATCTTCAAATTAGGCGACAAAAATAGATTGCCATAAATGAAACCATCTTGGCAATAGCTGATAAATTTGGCGAAATTATGATTGAAATTAAATATTGACGAGAAATGAGAATGAACATACTGTAATCGGGTTCCACGCATTTTAGCTTAGTGTTTTCCAGTAAAATTAGCTAAAATCTTAAAACCGTGGAATAGGGAAGCTTTCTTTTCCCACCGGTACAGGCCAGAAAGACTTTTCGTAGTCGTGTTATACATCGGCTGCTCGTGCAACGAAGGGTGCTTCGCATCGAGGTAACACGACGATTCGCAAGCAGCTGACGTACAACAGAATGACGAAAAATATTGATTTAATTGGTGATGTGATAGCGAATTTTGAAGTATTAACATGTATTAGACAGAAGAAAGTTTCGGCATTGGCACACCCGACTAGTTTCCTTTGTGTTGTGTTTTACAGTAGTATTTATAACTTTTACTGTGTCGACAACAATGTTGGCAAGAAATACTGAACAAACTAGTGTGATACTCAAATAAAGGAAAAACTTCTTAATAATACCATAAAATTAACAGATGTGCAAGGCCTTTTGAAGGAACTTTGTCTTTCTTCGTCAGGCGCAAATAGAAAGACGCGCATTGGAAGCAAAAGACATTGAAAGCAGGAAGAAGACTGAAAGAAAATGGAAGAGAAAAAGGCAGGTTAAAGAAAACAACCAATAGGAAAACTGAAGGCTAGGAAACTTCAAAAGCACAAAGGGCATTAGCCAATCAAAAGAAGACAGAACAGAAATAGTAAAAATGAATCAAAAGGCAGAGTCCAAGGAAATTATAAGAAAAATATAATAATAATAGACAAAGAAGAAGAAAAAAAAGCTTAAATAAATGAAATAGAAATAAAACACTTAGACATATAAACACATATAATAATGAACTAACAAGATAATAATAATTAAAAAGTTATATGGTTGAACTGAACAAATTTTTCTGAGCTGCAAAGAACATAGTGGAGTTCGAGTTTTCATTCACAATATCATCACGATTATGAAAATTAAAACTATCCTTAGAATCCTAAGAACGCATCTCAATAGAAGATTTAGAAATTTATTGGTTAGGGACATAACAGGAGTATTATTTTAAGCGGATTTCAAGTTTTTTTTTTTTTTTTTTTTTTTTTTAGTTTGACTTATGTAAGTCAATTTGACACAATGTTGAACTAAAAATTTTCTATCAATATCCAAAACTTTAGCATTTTAAAAATTTACATTTAAAATGCTTCACCTGATGTTTGTTTGTTTTTGAGTAATGTAAAAATAATGTAATATTTCGTATAATATCTTTCCAAGGGCTTAAATCACAAGAACATGTTAACTAACTATAATCAAGTGAAAGGTAATACAAAGAAGGTGGGGCAAACTTTACGAGGAAGTAGAGCACACTATAACAAGCAATTACTGTATAAAAAACCAAGGTAGTAATCGATTTATTCAGCCAAAAATACAGAATGTCTCACTCCAATGGAAATGCGGATTTTTCTTCATAACTTTATTAATAATGAAAACGTTTTAACGAAATTTGTGCCAAAATGTTGGAAACCTAACCAAGTTTTTTTTGTTGTTGCAGGTTTCCGTAACGTGACTGTAGAGTAGCAGTATCAGTGTCCAGGAGACTGGACTACGTACCGAGAACTGCCTAGACATCAACCTCAGCTGAAACGATGGAAGAAGTGAGACAGTCTTCTGTCCCAAGAAATCAGGGCTTACGGTCTCACGTGGATTACAAAAGCCAAAAGGTTTTGTGATAACAGACAACACATTTAATTTTTTCCTAATTTGTGAACATTTCCGGTTTTCTGGACACCGACTCTGCTACAGTACAGCCACGTTATGGAAACCTGCAACAAGACAACATGGTTAGTTTTCAAACATTTTGACACCAGTTTCGCCTGTCTATCTTATATATAGCGGATATATATAATTAAATTTTGTAATCAAGGAAAGAAAGTATATACGGCCTCTCACTCGATTCGAACGAGCATTTAGTGCTGCAAGTAGGGTAATTTTGAAAAAACCTGAACGGAATCTGAAAATGCAAGAAACGAACGGAACATTTGGCAAGTAATCGCTTTTAAGAATTTAAAGAAATTATGTAAAATCCAAGAACTGAGAACAATTATTTTTAGAGTGCTCCGATTCGTGGAATTTGAACTGTTACCTATTAGTAGGAGATACAAACACTGATAAGTTCCCCATTGACGATGTTATGAGAGGTAAACTATCACATGACGTGTTTTCGACCGTTTGCTTCTTTAAAATGATTTCCTCTCGTTTTATGAGAAAATATCTGATATTGCCTATGACATGATAATACGTGGTCGCAGCTTAAGTCGACCAGCGACACCATACACTATAAAAAAGACAAATGTTTCTTAATCTACGAAAATATAATATAACCACGAACGAAAATATAAAACAACCTCTTCCGAGTTACCCTCGATTCGTAAAAGCGTTCTTTATCTTTAGAAACTTCGGAAAAGTATTTGCAACATTTAAAAAAAACATTCATGAAAGCAAAGTTTCTTTTGCTGCCACTGATTTTCAGAAACGTTTCCAAGTGCTTTTAATACTGTATTAATCAGTTTTCTCTAATCGGAATAGAGATTTTTAGGATTCTATCAATTCCCAAATAAACATTTTCTGTTGCGTAAATGAATTTATATATGCAAGAGTAACAAATTAATATTAATTTTGATGTTAATGTTAATGCTGTTAATTTCATGTCTGTCGGTAAAACGTGTTTCTTGAGCATGAAGATGTCTACTTGAGAATTGATAGCATCCGAAAAACCTATATTCCGAGTTGAGAAAACTGATTAATACCCTATAAAAACGAGTAGAAAACGTTACAAAAATCAGTAGCAGCAAAAAAAACTTTGTTTTTATAAATGCTTCTTTAAATCTTGAAAATATATTTGTTTCTGAGGTTTCTAAAGATAAAGAACGCTTTTCGGAATCGTGGGTTACTCGGAAGAGGTTATTATATATTTTCGTTTGTGGTTATATTATTTTCCTAGCTTAAAAAACATTTGTCTTTTTTTACAGTGTATGTAATATCAGCTATATTCTGAAACACGGTGAAACCTCATTAAACCGTCACCCTTTGATACCCGATATAATTGTAACTATTTAAGCGGATGACAGTACACGCTAATTATAATATTTATTTTAGTTAAATTATTTATATTTATTTTTGTAATGAGCATGTTATGGAAGTTATTTATGAGCTTTAAACATTAGTTTACCCTATTATAGAGGCAATTATCTTACACAATATATTTAATCAGAAAAGAAATATTAAAAGGTGGAATCGCCATTACAATTCTACACCTATTATTAAATGTAAAGTTGTATGATTATCGAAATACGTTAAAATATATAGAATTTAGTAAATAAAACAATCATTATCTAAAAAAACTGTGGCTAAAAAAACTCTTTGCTTTCTTGATACATTTTATTTTCTAATTTCAATAGGATCGCACCAAAACTCAATTTTTTAAAACAATTTTTTTTAAAAGTACGCATGGCAAGTAATGCAACGTCTTGAAATTTGGGTGTTGTTAGTTTATTTCTAACGAGCTTTTTGCTACTATCACTTAATTTCCTTTTGACATTTTCTTTCTTCTATCATTTTACAGTTAATACTTGCAGAAAAAAAATCAGGGACAATTTAACAGATCTCATATTTATAAATTGACGGTTTATTAGGATTCTTTTGAACTATTTTCTTACTGCTTTGCTCAGGAACTTCAAATATATTATATCCGGAATGACGGTTTAAGTGAGTGTCGGTTTAACGAAGTCTTACTGTATAAAGCGTTTAATTCAGTGCTTTTTTTTTATTCAGACGATCAATACTTCCATCATTACTCATAAAGCAAACAAGTTCGTTGAAAATTTCTTTAAAATATTTTGATAGAAAAAAAGTTCGTCTAAATTTCTTTAAAATATTTTGATAGCAAAAATTGTTCGTTGAAAATTTCTTTAAAATATTTTGATAATTGTTAAAAGTACGATCGGATATGAGAATTTGATTCGAGTGATGTGATGTGCGACCTTGTGTTTTGATGAATAAATGGGTTCTGACTATGGTTTATTAAATAAAAGTTGTTTTTGTAGTATTCGCCACTGCCACTTAGAGAGTATCTCATGTGTTTTTAAACAACCTTATGTTATAGTCCAGGTGCTAAGAGTGAAAAAACTGCAAATCGTGATACAGTTATACCGTTTGGTCAGTATCTACTCTATATTAATACAAAGTATATAAGAAGGGGAGGCATCGCGGAAAGTGCGGGGAATTCAAGATAGCGGCCGTTATTCAAAATGGCGTTAATTTTCGGGAATTAGTGCCATTTCGTTTCTATTCATCGTATAAAAGCATGTTTGATGGAAATCTAGATGTTTTTAGATAAAAAATATTATTTGTAACACTTTACAGCACAGTCGAAAAGTATTTATGAATTCAGTTGCCTGTTTGTCTGTCTGTCTGGTCGTCTGTCTAGTCGCGCACTAACTCAAAAAAAACTAACCGGATATCCAGAGATTAAAATATGGTATTGTAGTATACCGTAACAAGTTCGGTATTCATTTTCAAGTGTGCATCATTCATAGTTCATTTACAGGGGCAATCAAAAGTATTCGGTTACATTATGGTCTGTAGACGAAAATCGCTTGCAATGTGTTTTAATGATATTATACTTTTTGTAACATATTCAAATTAATATACATCAGTGCGGTGCAGTACAAGATACTTACTATAGAATATGCAGTACATAGCAGTTTTCGTTCATTTACAGGGGCTCACAAAATAATACGGTCACAGGACTTTCAATAAGCACAATGCTGTCTATACGCGTTTTTAATTATATAATGTGTTTTTGAACTTTGATATATATGAAAGAATTGCAAATTGTCGTATGAACATTTTTTTTTATATAAATATACAATGTAACGTGTATTTATTTATTTATTACAATGTAATTCTGATGACAAGGCACCACCCAAAATGAGATGCATTCACTATGGGGTTTTGTTCCAAAATTCCGAAACATATTTCATTTTAATGTTGCGATTTCTTACTCTACTCTCAGACTCTTTGGTGCGCAGACGATCAATCTGACAGTTGAAATGAAAAGATATTTGTTTATGAAAGATCTGTTTTATATATAGTTTTATAGCGCGATGCACGATTATATACTGAAACGTGTGATAAAGATTAATTTTGTAAATATTCAGTGACAGTATCTGTACCATTTACGTTTTCATGTTAATTAATGTTTTCGTTTTTTCTAAGAATCCAGTTTCCTTTAAATAAATAGTTGCACAGAATCGTCAGTTAGACCTGCAAAATTTTTTCAACTTTGAAAATCAACCATTTCCCCCTGCTTTTTCCAGTAACGGTGAATTTCGACCCAGCCATAAAAGTGATTTAGCACGTATTTTAGAGGAAACTATTGAGAAGAATAGAAACACCTTTCCAGGAACATGCGATGCTTTAATTTATGATGGGCCAGTTTTTATTAACATTTTAAAGCCTCACCAGTCTTCAAAAACCTTTAATGATTACTACATTAACACATTTCAACCCAATTTATGTAACGACATTGAGAGTTTTAGTTACCAAAGAATAGATTTGATATGGGATAGATACATTACACCAAGCATTAAAGGTGAAACCAGACAAAAAAGGGTTGCAGGAACCAGGCGGCAAGTGCTATCGCATGTCAAACTACCTAAAAATTGGCAAGATTTCTTAAGAAATTCAAGTAATAAAGAAGAGTTATTTAATCTGCTTGGAACACTAGCTATAAGTACCAAATACCGTAAAAAATACACAAGTTATAACCACTTCAGGTGAAAAAGTTTAAGGAAATAATATTGCACTAAGTTCCTTAATTGGAATGACTTACCCTGGTCATGAAGAAGCTGGTACAAGGATAATCTTGTACCTCAAAGACATGGCAGAAAACGGATTGAAAAATATTGGTATACGCTCTGTAGATACTGATGTATTAGTTTTAACAATTGCACATTTCTTTACTCTGTCAGATAGACACCTGCAAACTGTTTGGATTGCATTTGGAACAGGGAAGAATTACAGACTTTTTCCCGTCCATACTGTAGCTGCAGTAATTGGAATATGACAAAAAATCGTCCTTCAAACATCTTCCACCAACCAAGGGTGCACTAGAGCAACATATTTTACGAAGTGCTTTCCAAGCTGGACACATTTGGGGACAAGCACATGAGCGGGAAATATGTCCACCCTCTCCAAACAAATGGGGATGGTGGTTGGATAATTTTTCATGGAAATTAGAATGGTCGGAGCTGCCCGAGATTGCAGATTCTTCCAAAGAACTAAGAAAATGTATGTGCAAAATCTGCAAAAATAAGTGTAGTTGCAGGAAGATTGGTCTTTCTTGCACGTTATTGTGCAACTGTAAAAACGAATGTGAATGAGAAATAATATGCTACAAACTAAAGTTTTTATATTCTGCAATTTTATGTCATTTATTTGTTATGCAGCATTCATTTTTTAATACTTTGTATAAGTAAGATATTAGTAAAATGCATTTTTATTATTTATTTATTCCATTCATTTTACTCACTATACAATAAAAAATACTTTAATAATTGAACTAGTTTCATTTTAAGCATATTTCTGATATTAAAAAGAAAATTTTTGATTAAAAAAATCGAAAATGACATCAAAGACACTTTTATATGACGAAAACGGAAAAAATTGAATAACAGCCTAAATCTTAAATTCCTAAAACATTTCATTATGCCTCTCTTATATGCATTATTTTAATATAAAGAAGATACTGGCCAATAGGGATATTATTATTAAAAATTGCAGTTATTTCATATCTAGCATCTCCCTTAATAACAATTGATTTAGCTGATGATCTATAAAATTTATACACAAGTTATAAAGCCACTGTGCTCGGAGACATTAATGTAACGGTAACAGTAATATTTTGTAAGCCCCTGTAAATGAACGAAAACTGCTATGCACACGATTACCTATTCTACAGTAAGTATCTTGTACTGCACCGCACTGATGTATATTAATTTGAATATGTAACAAAGAGTATAACATCATTAAAACACATTGCAAGCGATTTTCGTCTACAGACCATAATGTAACCGAATACTTTTGATTGCCCCTGTAAATGAACTACGAATGATGCACACTTGAAAATAAATACCTAACTTGTTACGGTATACTACAATACCATATTTTAATTATCTGGATATCCGGTTAGTTTTTTTTTTAGTTAGTGCGCGACTAGACAGACGACCAGACAGACAGACAAACAGGCAAACTGAATTCATAAATACTTTTCGACTGTGCTGTAAAGTATTACAAATAATATTTTTTATCTAAAAACATCTAGATTTCCATCAAACATGCTTTTATACCATGAATAGAAACGAAATGGTACTAATTCCCGAAAATTACGCCATTTTGCATAACGGCCGCCATCTTGAATTCCCGCACTTTCCGCGATGCCTCCCCTTCTTATATGCTTTGTATTAATATAGAGTAGATACTGACCAATCGGTATAACTGTATCACGATGTGCAGTTTTCACCTTATTTTTGTCGTGTAGCACTTGGACTATTATTTTAAAAGGGAAATTAAAAATTCAGATCAATTACCTAAAGCCTTATTTGTAATACATGTACTGATTAAAAATATATGATGATTCGTAATAAGACAAATCACACTCAAAATCTTTTTTTTCACCTAATGACAAAAACTCGTTTATGAAATGTGCCATAAAATGTCAAACTCGTTTAATTTGACATTTTTTAAGAACTATCTGTAAATTTAATACCAATATTTCCATCTATTTCGAGAGAAATTTTTACTGCAGTGGATTAATTATAGTTAATACTTTCCGTAGACACATAATGGCGAAAACATTTCTTAGACATTTGAGTATAAAAAATTGTGCATTTTTATCGTACTAAAACAACACATATCTTAAAATTTTGTAATTAATTAGAGACATAAAAGGTAATTTTCATATAAAATAAGAATTTCAATAAAAAAGTTTTAGAAATTCAATTATTTTTTATCTTTAATGTTTTATTTAATGATTTTCACTAATTTTTAAATTCTCATGCGTTTTTATCTTTTTATGTTTTCTTCGATATAAAATAATTTTGTGAGCAATGGTTTCTTCTTATTTTAGTATTGTAAGAAAGTATTTTGTAATTCGAATAGATGTAGTACCGAAAAACATTTATAAATAAACGCGAAAGATTCTTGCAAATTGAACAATTGTTTGAAAGCTCTTCTTAGAAGTTTATTAAACTTTCATTTAATTTTTTAATTACATTTGATTTCTAAAAAAAGATATTTACATTATCACACATTTTTAAATGTTCAAAAAAATCTTCGTATTTCAAACTCCTTTAATTTCGACATGCATATTGACATATTGCTACATTTAACACTATCGAAGATGAGGAGATACATACGTGATACATTTTAGTAAACTGCATTATTTATAACTATTCAGTATTATAACAGTTAAGCATTGAAAGTAATACCAATAATATATTTGTGATTTAATAAAGGAATTTACATTATTATATTAGCTGGTCAAGTTTAAATTATTTTCCGTAACCGGTCACTATTCCTTAACTAATACAATGACGCTTGGAATCAAAAGAACAATCCCAATTTTATGTGACAGTTAGTATAAATCTTCATTTAATATCATTTATTTAATCTATATATTTCTCGAATTATTTATATCATCTGTATAAAATGCATCTAATTTATCTATGCAATAAACTTTATCTACGCAATAAACTACGTAAAAGTAACTTTAAAAAAACCAAGGCCTTTCTGCTCTCAATTGATTTTGTTTCACATTCTTTCAAGCTCTCGAAAACAAAGCTATTGAGAAGAATAGAATAAGATTGATAGTAAATCAATAAACATTACTCTAGTATTCGGCAGATTATTTTTATCTGCTTGAAACAAATATATTTGTAGATTTTGTTTTACCTCAATAATCCTCATTTCAACTATCATAGTATTCAGATTTAATATCACTTATTAAATCTACGAGCGTCTTTTAATTTAATGACATAGCTTGTATAAAATTAATTTTAATACATGGGCTAATAAGTTCCCGGTCTGGCGCACAGATGGCGTTGCAATCGCCGAACCGATGTTTTTTTTAGTAAATACTAACCTTTAAAAGGTAGTAGAAAAAATGGCAGGATCATTCGCCGTGTGGATAAAACGTTAGAGTGGTTTTAGTTGAATGACTTTGTTGATAAACAAAAAAATGGATAACAAGAATTTCAAGAATTGTTATTTGATGGGGAAAAAATACCGTCCAAAGAAAAGCTTGGCTAGATAAGCGTTATCTGGACACTGAACCAGGTAAATCAACCATTATTGACTGGTTTGCTGAATTTAAACGTGGTCGTACGGACACCAGTGATGCACCACGCAAAAGAGGTGGTTACTCCGGAAAACATAAAAAAAGTTCACAAAATCGTTTTGGGGAACCGTAAAGTGAAGTTGCAGGAGATAGCTCAGACTCTGAAGATATCCAAGGAACGTGTCGGTTTTATTTTGAATGAACATTTGTCTATGAAAAATCTGTTGTCAAAGAGGCTGCCGCGCGTGTTGACTTTTGACCAAAAACAATAACGAGTTCTGAGCACTGTTTGGAGCTTTTTCGTTATAAAATTATGTTATTTATTATTAAATTATTATTATTAATCATTTATTAAATTATTATTATAAAATTATTATTATTAAATCATTTTTTAAATTATTACTATTAAATTATTATTATAAAATTATTATTTTTAAATTAATATTATTATTATTAAATTATTATTATTTATTATTAAAGTTATGTTATTTATTAAAGTTATAAAGTCATAAATTATAAAGCTTTGTTAAAAAGTTGTGTTTTCTTTATTAGACCGGGAACTTATCAGGCCATGTGTTAATTCATCTGCAAAATAAATTCGATGATTTATTTTAGCTCAAAAATACTTTAAAAATGAAAGGCCTTTCTCCTCTCGATTGATTTTATTTCACATTATTTAAAGCTTTCGAAAGCAAGGCTATAAGAAGAATAAAATAAGATTGATAGAAAAGCAATAAACATTAATCAAGAGTACTCGGCAGATTGCTGTAATCTACTTGAAGAATATATTGTTTAGAGATTTTCTTTTTCCTAGTTTTAATTATCACACTATCCCGATTTATTATGGCTCATTAAATGTAATTTGAATTTTTAATTACATGAATTATTTTATTCGCATTGCTAACAAGGCGTAAAACCAACAGAGTGAAAAAGTAGGGTTCGAACCTGAGTCATTGGTACAGCGCACCAATGCTCCTCCAACATAGCAACCCGTATAATACTCAGCCTGCCACCTCTTACTCTTATGTATGTTTGTAAGGCTCCAACTGCATCACAAGATAGGATAACTTCAAAACCAAAACTGCATATATAGTAAGGGAACCTTACTATATCTTAATACTAGAATAGGGACACAAAATTAACACAACTGCGCCATCTTGTGCACGGGGTTGATAATGCTAATACGCGGGCTTTTAGTATGACGTCATTAGGTATGACACAAAATCTACCATCTGCGCATTCTACTGAGCATATATTGTGAATATTTACTCACTCATGGAAGATGTATCTTTTTTACCAAATTTATTGATAAATATTTTTGATACAGTTTGTTTCGATAAAATGTGTACATTTAAAAGCATTCACACTATCATTTTAGTTTCGGTAGTAAAGGTAATAATACAAAAGCATTATGTAAGCCCTACGTAAACATTATTGCCTTTTCTGCCGAAACTAAAAATATATAGTGAATGTTATTTAAATTTTTATCACAACAAACTGTAAAAATATTTCTCAATAAATAAATTGTGGTAAATAAGATATATCTTCCATGAGTGAGTAAATATTCACAATATATACTAAAGATTGAACAGATGGTAGATTTATATATAATTCTCTAACTCGCCAAGGCCATTTTCTCTATCTTGCCAATGTTCCTATATTGGAAAAATACCTTACCCTCTAAATATACTAAAATATATTGTTACAGGAAAAACACCTGTGTACCTATTTTTTATAAATTTAGCACCTCAGATATTGAGTGAAAAATCGATTACAAAATTCCATCTTTACACAAAAGAACTAAAGTTAAGTTACATAACAAAAGCGTGTAACGAATAATAAAACGGAATGGAAATAATTTTATGAAGAGTGGTAACTTTTGTGGCTTGAAACCCACACGTTTTGATAGATGGATACTGAAATTTTATTATACATATTTATTTTAACATTTATTACAAGCTTTCTCTACATTATAACAAATATTTCCCTATTTATATTAGAAACAAACAGAAATTGATATAAAACTGTTGATTATTCAATGATGTTCAAAATGGCAAACGATAATAATATCAGATATTGTCACTTCTAGAAAGATTATTATCCACTAGAGATTCAAAACAATGTGGCTATTCCATAAATATTATTTTGTAAAAATATAATAAAAATATTTTGTAAAAAAGTAATAATATATAAAATAATTACGAATTACAAAGAATACAATATCTAAACTTTCAGCAATTTAACACTAATACAAATGAAAACATGATGTTTGCGCTTGCGCAGCTATTTCATAGATATAGGAACTACTAGATAACAAACAAGAGGTAAAAACAGTTATTTATCTTGCTGTAGTTCAACCCCCTCCGCTACATGGCGTACGACCTTCAGTGACGTCACCTCGCTTTTGATCTGGCGGATGCTGCTGCCATTTATGATTGAACGCTTACTATATATGCAGTTTTGTTCATAACCACAACCACTGCGACAAACCATAGCCATTGTTTCAGTCTGTTGGTTTTTAGCAGAGTGAAAAAAAATAAAATACGTAAGTAAAAATTCAGATTACTATTTCTCGGGCGTATTTCACCGCTGCAATTATCATTCAATGTATCTTTTAAATTAATGACATATTTTGTGTAAAATTAATTCAATTGATCTGCGAAATAAGTCAGATGATTCATTTTAGCACATACTTTCGAAATCAAAGGCTTTCGGACTTGTATAGATTTTATTTCAAATTGTTTACAGTTCGCAAAAACAAGACTATAAGAAGAAGAAAAAAAAAGAGATTGATAGCAAATCAATAAACATTAACCGAGTTTTTTGGGCAGGTTGCTGTTGCTTTTATCAACTTCAAAGATACACTGTTTAAGGTTTTTGTGTTTTATATAACAAATAATTCAACAGAGTTGAAATATATATATATATAAATTTTAAGAAATATTTTAGCTATAATTCTGGTCAATAAACAGAGTTTGAAAAATAAAACTGCAAAATTTTCAAAGTAATTACAAAATGTTATAATAATAAAACAATTTCAAAATTTAATTCATAATTTATATTAACCCATCATGCCCCAAATTATGAATCAAGAAATTGCTATACTTCAATAATTATCTTCCTTAATGTCTGCAGATATATTAGAAAATTTATGTAATATTAATATGAAATTTAGATTAAGTTTTTTCATTAAAGCTGATTTAATAAATTGGTAGTCATAAATTGGTATTATTTTCGTAAAATATTTACACGAATACTTAGATTAATTAACAAAAAGCACTCTTATGGAAATATCCCATTTCTTATTTTAACAAAAAATGTAAATAAATGTATTGCGATTCCATCTGTTAACGAAAAGGTTTTTGTAGTTGATTTTTTTTAGTTTCAAATAACTTTTTTTTTAATAAGAGAAATGCTACCTATCTAAATAGTTGAGAAAATAACCGCTTTTAAAAAATATTTAGTTTGGGCTGTTTTGCAGTGTTTCCTAAATGTGACTAAGCAAAGTAGTTTGTATGAAAAGTAAACTTTATTTTAATTAACAGACGGATTAAATACATTTTATATTAAAAAATTTTAATGATACTTAGAAGTACCGTCGAAGTATAGAGGGTTAAATAAATAATCATATAAAATCCACCTTTTTTACTAATTATAGAACAAATCTATAAAGAACCTAAGACTCAAGGTTACTTCATTGTCGCACGATAATTGCAAAGCAGTTAATAACTAATTCATTACTTTGAAGAATACTGGTAGCACTAAAAAATATTAAAATGTTTTCAGCATCCATTTTAATTAGATATGTCGTTACACAAAACTTAATGCATTGACTCAGAAGAAATGTGAGACTTTCAGAGGAGGTAGAATATACTACAACTACAAAAATTTCATATAGGAAAACCAAGGTTGCAATTCAATCGAAAAATTATGTGTCTCACTCCAATCTGAATCAATTTTTGTTCATAGCATTAATAATGCTTGATAACGTTAACAATAAAGATTCACTATTAAAAAAAAAAAAATCCTAATCTACGAAAATATAATAAAAAACCACAAATGAAAATATACAATAACCTCTTTCGAGTTACCCACGATTCCGAAAAGCGTTCTTATCTTTAGAAACCTCAAAAACTAATATATTTTCAGGATTAAAAAAAAAACTTTTATAAAAACAAAGTCTCTTTTGCTGCCACTGACTTTCTGAAACGTTTTCGAATAGCTTTTATAGTGTATTAAACAGTTTTATCAAATTGGAATAAAGGTTTTTCGTTTGCTATCAATTCTCAAATAAACATTTACATGTTCAACAAACAAGGTTTATATACAAACAGTGATAAATAAACAGCATTAACATTAATATTAAAATTATGTATAAATAAATATATATATATATTATACCAATTTACTTTCGAAATTTCTTTTGTTGCCACCGACT
The DNA here is from genome assembly GCA_963931845.1 of Maratus michaelseni. Classification (NCBI taxonomy): domain Eukaryota; kingdom Metazoa; phylum Arthropoda; class Arachnida; order Araneae; family Salticidae; genus Maratus; species Maratus michaelseni. Next base: position 248,863,093 of record OZ007588.1, on the reverse strand, counting down.
TTCGAAAAGAATTCCGAGTAGTTTTTATAATGTATTAATCAGTTTTCTCAACTTGGAAGATCTTTTTTTAACAAAAATGCCCCAAATATTCTCAACTGGATTTAAATCAGTGCTACGTGCGGGCCACACCATGACATGGACATTGTTATCAGCAAACCTTCTTTTTTTTGTGAGTCTTGATGTGTGAATCGGTGCATTATCCTGTTGGTACAAATAATTCCGATCACCAAGAGTTTCAGCAACTGGCAACAAGTGACTATCGAGCACTATATTCTTTTTAGATGTCTGTTTACCTTCCAGAAAAGCAATATCTGTAGTTCCATTAACAGAGAAGATACCTCAACCTATCACAGAATCTCCCCTTTTTTGCCCACTGAAGAGGGTTCGAGGTTCACGTCTTAAATCGTGCTACAGTGGGAATTCCAACCATCTGAGCCATCCAAGTGAAATGTCATCTGAAAAAATGATTTGCATACATTCGTCCTTCCAATGCATATGATCTTTAGCCCAGAGTATCCTCCATTCATTGTTTTCTTTTTTCAGTAAAGGAAATCTGCACATATGCCGACACACAATATTTTTGTTTTCTTTTACATGACCATATACTGTGTCCTTTGAGAACATACCATCAACTTGTTGGGAAACTTGTCGGAGTGACATTTTTGGCGACGAAACAAGTCGTATGATCCAGTGATCGATTCTTTCACTAGTCTTTCTCGGTCTGCCAGGTCGTTTTCTCGAATTTAAATTGTAAGATTTTGATAAAACTTTATAAACTGCAGCTCTGCTTCTCCCAGTTTTATACATATTTAAGAAACTGTTAAGCCATTAGCTTTAAATCCACGTATTTTGCCAATCTCATCTTTAGAAATTTCAATGTTCCGCGGTATCTTTGCAATTGAAAGAAGTCAAAGAACTTTGCTCGTTTGGGTAACCTACAGCGTATTTCTGCGCATGCGGATTATTTCTGTATTCGCGATTCGATAAAAATTTGCATATGAAACAGTTTCATATTTGTCTCTATATTTATGAGACAGCGTGATTTTTTTTATTATTATTATTCGAGTCGAAATTATTTTATTTAAATTAAAACCCTGATAACAGATTAATTCCTTTGTTCTTAATATGAGATACAAAATTCAGTTTCTTATACTGAATTAATAAAATATAATTTCAAAAACATCTGTGGCTTTATATTTATGAGACGCACTGTAAATTTCATTGTGTTTTAAATAATGAAACATGATTAAATTACACTACAAACGATTTTTCTCCGTAGAACATTGTGTATCAGAATTATTTTATGTGACCCTGTAAATGAATAATAAATGCTTTACACACCATATTTTAGAAAAAGCATGTTTTAGTGCGCTACATAATTGTATATAAATTTCATAATGTTTCAAATGGCGTAACATCATCAAAATGCACTCGAAATGATTTTTCCTCATTGAACGTAATGTAACTGAATACTGACTGCGCCTGTAAAAAAAAACTATAAATGCTACACACTTCATTTTCAATAGGGATCAGGCTATAGTATCTGTCAATGACATACAACATATTCAGGGTAATCTAAGTATATTTGCGAGAGTTAGAGCAAGGACGGGTGGCAATTGGCCAGACAAACCGAAGTAATAAGCGCTTTTCAACTAAGTTAGAAAGTGTTAAAAAATACTCTCCTTATGTAATTTCGTAAGTCTGCTATTAAATAAGGCAAATAATTTACTCTTTAAAATTTGTGGTATCTAACCCTAAATATGAACCTAAATATGAGGAAGATTAGGGTATTTAACCCTAAATATAATACCCTAAATATAAAAAAAAAAACGTACTTCCAAAAGAAAAAATTGTAGTGTAGGATAAATATCGTAATATAATCTAGTTGCATAATAATGCTATACCACGATATGAAAATATACTTTTAATGAAACTAAAACATTAACTATAAAATATTATTCATTTTTCTAAATTTAAAAACATATAACAAGCATATTTTCATACTTTTGCAATATGCTGAAATTATGCAAGGAAAGCAGAAAATATTTATTTTGCCTCTTTCAATGAGACATACATTATTATCTTTTCTTGTTCTGTAAACAAAATAAGCTATTGTATGAATGCATACCCCAAACAGGGAACAGAATTTTTGTTATAACATGTTTACACATACTTGAAAGAAGTCAGATAGCTGGAGGTAAAATATTGTGCTTGAAAAAACTTTCATAACTAAAATGCATAACAATTGAATGTTTAGAAAATGTAACAATCTTCGTGGATGAGTCTATTTTGTATATTATATTTTAATAGAATTACATAAAATTTAACTCATGTTATGGAAATAATTATTCATCTATTGTGATAGGTATATTTTATTTATTTTCATTTTTCCATTCTTTATAATGCATTACTTATTTTACATTTCAGCCGTATAAATTTAAATACTTAAATTGCTATTTTACTATTACAAAATTTCATAGCAAGGGACAAATGACTTTGCTAGAGGGATGGGAAATAAAATATATATATTAAACACCGTAGTAGGAAGTTAGTATTGGTTATATTGGTAATACAGGAGCCCAACATTGCGCCACTATTGCGTTTCTCGGAAGTATTTTCAATGAATTAATAGTAATGATTAAATATTAACTTTACATTGGAAATATTTCGTGCGAGTACTGTGTAATATTGACAAAATGTAAACACCCCCAATGTCCCAGACAGTTTGCAATTTTATGCCAATATTTATCGAAATATAGTCCAGATATAAAGAATATAAACAATATTGGTCCAATATTACTTTGTTAGTACAGGATATTTGCTACACTAATCCGATTGAGAGATCTTTAACTTGCCCGCTCGTAAAAGAATAAATTGAAATATTTACATAATTCCAAACATTTGTAACAATACCTATTTATTTTTTAAACCGAATATTACATAATCATATAATAAAATCACTAATTATCATTAAAATACAGATTTAAATGCTAGAGAAGTAGAACACAAAAAGTCTTATAAAAACATTTTAATATAATGATCGACATCGAAATATGACAGAGGAACTACAGCTTTGGCAAGATTACACAGGACCGAGACTTTAAAAATTGATTTTAAGAATAGTAAAATAATTCATCTATCAAGACTTTATTTCCCATCTATTATCCGGGAATCAATAGAAATGTATATGCGTATCGAGAACATATGTAATGAATCAGCCTCTTTTACATTACTTAAAATCTTGTACGGGGTCTTGTTCAATTTTAAAGAAAGCTGTAACAATCCCATCTCACTTGAACAGTACAAAGCGAGTTACTAGCTTAGAGTAACTGGCTTGGGATTTTGCTTGACGCTAATGATCAATGGAAATTTTGTTTGAATCAACAAAAGAATTTTTTTTTTTTTTTTTTTTTTTGCAATTCCAAAAAATAAATTTGTATCGTCAGCAAAAAATGTTTTGTTAATTGAAGTAAAATGGTTCAATTTTACTTGAATTTGGCTAAAACAACCAAAATGTACTCAATAAAACATGTTTTGTAGTTTTAATCAATTCCGTTTTCTGAGTGTAGAGTAACTGTCTTGACCTTTCCCTTGACGCTAACGATCTCGCCTACTGTTCATGAGATCCCTGGTTCGATCCTCTCCTGCGCCAATCACCTCAAAGCAATAAGAAAATATTAATTTTCACGTTTACAGTGAATTATTTTTACTTATTTTTAAGCACCTGATTTTATTACACATGTGATCTCGTGATTTATGTATTTGAAGTTTATTTTCAAAACATTTTGCAAGAATAGTTTGTTTATTGTGTGGATCTTGATAATTTGAGTTCGTAACAAGTCGATCATTATATTAAAAGATTTTTATAAGCCCTTTTGTGTTCTATTTTTATATCTTAAGCATTTAAAACTGATTTTAAATCGAATATTATTTTCATTCATTTGTACTATGGTAGTAAACCACTTATTCAGTCAAAAATACGAAATGTCTGGCTGCAAGCCGAACCCAGATTTTCATGTATAAATTTACCAAAAATGAAAATGTAACTAATTTTTCAGCATATTTGCTTTGCTTTCAATGAAATATGATGACATCACGAGAAGTCTCGGAAATGGCCACAGTTAGTGTACATATAACATTCAGCTAGACGGTCCATAATTCAGAATATAGCTGATTACATACGTCCTCAGTAAGCGAGATGCAGTGCACTTACAGCACTTCTCATGATGGCATGAAATATTACAGAAATCCAAGTTAGTCTGTTGAAATTTTTGCTTAGATATCTTCAATTTTTTAAAGTTATGAACAAAAATTTTGGTTGGGCGTGATATAGACGTGTAAGTTTACAGCTCATTCCAATCATTATTTTTCGATATATAGATAAATTTCGCTTTTCGACGGACTAAAAGGACCGTCTCCTGCAGGGCCCGATTAACCTCTGAATCTAGGGGAAGCACGGTATCATTTTGGGGGCCCCTTTCATTTGGCAAAAAAAAAATTTAATTCAAAACTCACCAATGATACTAAGCTTATAATGAGTAGCTTAGCTGATATGACATATATTTCATTAAAGAGGTTTTTTATGTTATCTGTACATACTTCAGATATATTTAGTACATATAGTTGTATGCTCAATTTTCCGTGTGCTTTCTAACAGGCACATCAGGATGATATATGATTAATTAACATAACATTCATGTTAATTAATGAACCCTGTTAAATAAGTTTCGATAAGTAGTGTGGGGATTTCCTCCTGGATTAATCAATCTTTCTTTTCCAAAATAATTAAAAATACAATGTAAAAAAATGAAAATGGGAATTAGAGGGTCCTCTTCACAGTCATTTTGGGGCCCCTTTTAAATTTTAGAGGGGAAGCATATGCTTCACGGGCTTTTTACATAATCACGCCCTGGTCTCCTGCTATCAAAGCATGCACAAAAAAGAAAATCTTAGTTAATAACTAGAAAAATTTTAAGAGTTTTCTTTTAAATAAAGTGAATTTATTCTATATTTAAAAATTCTGTATAGTTTTTGTAGTAGCTAATTGAATGTCGGAGGTGTTTTTCATTTTTAGATCTTGATTTTATTTTTCGAAATTTATCAATAAAGACTTATCATATTTTCTTTTATAACTCTTTGAAGATTTTTAAAAAAAGTATATAAACTGTTTTTTTTTTTTAACCTACTTTGATCTAAGGAGCTACAGTGTCTAAACTCAGTGTCAAACTGAATGTTCCATTTAAAAAATAAAAATTTATGTTATTTTTAAAATATAAAAGAACTATTTTTTTTTTCAAAAAATATATTCATATTTGGAAAGTAGATATTATTTCTAGTCTAAAGGCACTATTCGCATCTTTCTGCGACAATTTAGAAATCTGCCGCGGAATATCCATCTTCCTCTAATAGGTGTTTTAAGGACAATGGACCTTCTATGTCGAGAATTATTGCAAAAGTTATTTGAGAAAAGATTTAGTGCAAACTATTTGTTTCTTTATTTCTAAAGTATCGTTCAATAAAGAATACTTTGAAAATTATTAATGCAGCATTTATTCAGCCGCTAAGGATAGCTGGCTGAAAACGGGATTTTCAATCTTTTAAGAGATAATTTCTGGCCGCTAGACGCATCCACACTTTCTAATTTCCATTCATTGTATAACGACAAATCCATAGTACGGATACCGGCGTGTCTCAGACTTTTACACCTGAAATAGCTTTCTTCTAAAAGAGTATAAAATCCAAGCTTTATATTAAATATTTTTATACTTACACTAGGACTTCCCTCAAAAAGGATTAGTCTGAGTGATATTTCTGAGAACATGGGGTTAACAATTACAATATAAAGAAAAAGAGCAAATTAAATGATAGAATTACAAAATATCATATATAAATTCATATACACTGTTAAAAAAATAGAAAAGAAGTGCCGTTCATCAGATGTGGTTGTCATAATTTTTTTTAACATGTGGCAAAGAATCTCATTTTCTTAAGCCCGTATTGCGCAAAACTTGAAAAAAAAAAAAACTCCGGATCTTTTAAAACGCCAAGCTTTTTAAAGTTACATAATTGGATTTGCAGCCAATAGATTATTCTATCAAGCGTGGCTTAACGCAAATTTAATTTCATTGTTGCACCTTTTTTTGTATGTGAATTTAAAATTTTCCTTCCTTGATTATATTTCTACTATTTGTATAACTGTTTATAGAAACTCTTACACTTCAAACAACATTGATAGCATGCTTTGCTACAAACCAGATTGCAAAACTATAGTCTAAATTACTATTAAAGTATACAAAAAATCTTTCGATGACTTCTGTAAAATAACTTTTACATTAAATCTCCATATCGGCAAAATTTAAAAATTATATATATTACAAAGTTAAGCTTAACAGATACTTCTTGATAATTCTCTAGGTGGCTCTGCTCCCTGCGCCTTTACTGCGCCAATCCGCAGACTTTTCTTTTGCCTGTCTGTCTCTCCACAATTTGTCTGTTTCCCTATCCGTTCTTCTGCCCGTCTCTATAACCGATTGTCTATCTCTCTACACGTCTCGCTACCTGTCTCTATATTTCTCTACCGGTCTCGCTACTCGCCAATCTATTTCTCTAACCGTCTGTCTATTCGTCTAACTACTTGTATGTCTAGCCGTGTCTCTATCAACTTCGCTACCCATTTGTCTATCTGTCTCTCTACCCGTCTGGCTATACGCCTCTCTACCCATCTTCTTACCCATCTCCGTACCCATCTACTGTCTCTCTACTCGTCTGTATATCCGTCTCACTATCCGTCTGTTTTTGTATCCGACTCGCTACCAATCTCATTACCCGTCAGTCAACTCGTCTCTGTACTCATCTCTCTACTCGTCTCTTTATCTAACACGCTACGCGTCTCGCAACCTTTCTCACTATATTCCTGTCTACCGGTGTCACTACCCGTCTCGTGACCCATCTCGCTACCCCTCTGTCAACCCTTTTTTACCTTTCTTTCTAGCCGTCTGTCTATTCGTTTCTCTACCCGTCAGCCTACCTATGTCTCTACTCGTCTCTCTACCCATCTCACTACCCATCTGTCTACCCGTTTGTTTACTCGTCTTTCTACCTCTCGCCACTTCTTCCCAATATTTAAACAATTCATTTAATATACAGAAGCCGTTTATCAGTTATTAAATGCAAACAGAAGTAATTTATATAATAAGTGTAATCAGATGCAATTTTTTTAAAAATACACACATAAACCTGAATAATAATTCATCAGTTTTGTGTTCATAGTTGTTTATATCATTTGACAGTAAATCTCAACTTCTTAAACCTGAATTGTCTCAGCTTTAAAAAAAAACCACAAGTTCTGTATAACTGCAAAGTACCCTGAGGGCTATATTAGCTACATGTTATTAAGTTAAGTGAAAGTTTCGTTATCGCGTTTGCAGCCAATTGCTTATGTCAGAAAGCGTGGCTTAACGCCATTTTAAATTCATTACTGTAATTTTCTTTTCTTTTCTTTTTCTTTCCTTCTTTTTTTTTTTTTTTTTTTTTGGGGGGGGGTAGGGGGGGAAGGGTTTCAAATATATACATTTAAATTAAAACTTTTGCCTCCATGCCATTAGTGTTGTTTGTATTATTAACTAATACCTTGTAGACCGAGCTTCATTTGAAACAAATGTAAAAGACTTCTTCTACAGTTTTTTTTTTAGGAGAAACTTTCGTAATTGGGCCCAAAGCCAATCGGAGCATTTAATATCATTATTGTAACTCTTATAGAGGTAAAACAATATTGTTGCTAGCTTTACTCTTGTTTGAGACCAGCCTTGCTTGTGTATCTGAATGAGGAAAAGTTTCGTATCCTATGTCGGTTGGCGAAAAAAATTTTAAATGGTGCCAAAAGGTAGTTTTAGCATCTTACAAAATTTTTCAAGAGAGCGGTTAGACAGGTTTTACAAATATTTACAAACAAATGTTTATTAAAGCATGTTTTTGCACCATCTTAAAAATTTAAGCACGATGCTAAAATAAAATTTTATCGCCATATTCGGTATTTTAATAAGTAATGAAAATACATAAACAAACTTATTTAACAAACCTAAGAGACATTTTTGGGATAAATAATTGTTATTGTCAGGGGGGTAAATTGTAAACAATTAATAAACGGCTAGTTAATAATAAATAGCATTTAAAATCTAAAAATGGAGTAGTGGTACGTATAAAAATGCAAAACATAACATTATACGCTTGATATATGTAAATCTTTTTTTATTTTTTAATATTTTCGAAGGCACAGATAAAAAGGAAAAATCTTTTTTCCAAATGCCAAATAGAAAATATACAAAATAGAATGCCAAATATACAAGATAGAAAAATATCTGCAAAAAAAAATATATTTACATAATACTACATCTGCAAAAAAATAAGATTTAGAAAAAGTAAGCCAAATCCTGCAGATCCTAACAATCACATCGAAAAACTTATCACCAAAAAAGAACTCGCCAAATCTTACGGCACAGGAGATGGATTTTCCCCTCTGAATGCAGAATATTAGTTTTTTTTCCTTGTACGATGGGTGATTATAATATAATTGTTTCATTTCACATACTACATACCGTTTGATATTGATGAATGTAATCGCACACTGTATCTGTAAACTTATAGCTAAATTATGTTAATGTAAGTGGCAACAACTTTGTTGTTTTAGTTTTTTTTTTTTATTTAGATCTTTTCTTTTTTATGTGAGTGTATGTACGTTCTATATGTTGCTTTTGTAATAAAAGCTTGTGATGTTATTCATCGGACTCTGATAAATTATTTCAATATCTCAAGAGATATATTGGTACTTTTATGTTATCCTGGCGCAGTTGATAAATCGCCAAATATTGTTCCTATAACATTTTCATATTGAATTCATTTCATTTAAATATAAACCTTTCACTCATTTAATTTAAAATACATGCCTTTCATTAATCCCATTTAAAATGCTAAAAAGAGAAAAAAAAAAAAAGAAATAATGCCATAAATCGAAACTTTTTATTTAAACACCAAAGAATTTTTTTTTTTATTTACACACGCGAAATAAAAAAAGCTGCTATTGCTGAGATTTGCGCCAAATCTCTAATACCAAGTCTACCAAGTTATTGCGGGGGTTTTCTTTCAAACAGAAAAAAATCCAGATTAATTTTCGATTTCTACTAAATTGAAATATAATTTATTGTGCTGAATATCAGTGCGTGCATATTTTTTTGCTCCATGTACTCCATGAACTTTTCAATTCCGATTGTCTACGAAAATCTCCCGCCGGTGAAAATGACGTACGCACAAAATTTTCGTGACGTAATGTACTTTAATTGTGCTTTTTTATCTATTTTTTTAATATAATTTATAAACGGTTTGATCTTTATTCTTGGTAATAAATAGACGTCGTTGTCACCTTTATAGGTACCTGCTGTAAAAATTTGAACGAAATCCGTTAAATATTTTTTGAGTTATGCTTGACGAAAGGTTTTAATATCCACCGTAGCTATATATGGGACAAAGTAATACTGCGCTGTGTATGAGTCTTCGTTGCACTCAGACAACAACATTTACTTATCTTATTAAAGCAGTGCTGAATTAATAAAACACTGTTTTCATACTTAAAAAGAAAATATTTATTTTCTGTTGCCAGTGCGACATGAATGTCACACCACACTGGCAACACATGAAAATTCTTCTTTTTAGATATTAAAATGATGTTTTAGAAATCGATGTTGCTGTGTTAAGTTAGATAAGTGTTGGTTAAATATCAAAATATTTAATTTAATATAAAGCTAATTTCGGTTAAAAGGTGTCAGAAATGTCCCCATGGATTGAGCATGAGCAATAACCGGGAAAGTTGTATCAAAATATGTTATGCGTAAATTAAGATTTTAAATATAAATATTTTTATACAATTTTTTCTGGTACGAGTCATAGTTTAGAAATTTTATGCAGTAAGGAATACGAAAAACAAATGGATCCGTTTTAAACACTTAAAAATCCTTAAAACTGGATTAGATATGTCGGATTTATCATCGTCCTTGGATCCATCATTAATATAAAGACAATATCGCTCAATCAAAAATCGATGAAAATAAGGCATCCATTATTAAAAAATATATATATATATATTCGTAATGAATTTGATGTGCTGAACATAAATATTACCATAAAAAAGCTGAATTGGCTTTTTTTTTATTATTATTTACTAGCTGACCCCCTCGGCGTTGCCCGAGCCCTTTTAATAAACTTAAATCTCTTAAAAAACGGAGCTCTGGCCACGGTCTACGATGGCTTCGGAACCATATACCCGGCATGTTCGTACGCTCTAGAAAATCTTTTATTTCCCCCTACCACCGCCAGGGGAGCATTCTGTTCTAAACAAACCTCTTTCCGAACGAACTTCTGAGACAGGTCCCCGCTGCCTACGTTACTGTATAGTAGGCGCACTACAAAATAGAGCTGGTTTCGAGAAGATTGGAACATTATTAGCCCAGTTATTGCAATAAGGCACAGTTAGGAAAATAACCTTGAGTGAGATGCCGAGGGGAGGGGATGTTCGAGTGTCCTTCAGAAAATAACTAATTAGGAGGCCCACTATGCATGCATAAAAATTCGTTCGTTTTGTTAAGCTAGGAACTTAATTACAAAGTTGGCTTAAACTCTTATTTGTAAATAGTGGTAACCGCTACTCATAAATTTAAGGAATCACTTGCGTTGAAATCGGAAAGATAGTTGCTGATATATAGAAACGGGGCATAGTTAGAGAAAAACCTTGAAGGAGGGGCCGGGGGGGGGAGGGTTGTTCAAGTACCCTTCAGCAAATGACTAATTAAGAGGAGCACTATGCATCTTTCGAAATTCGTTCGTTTGCTTAAGCTAGGAACTTAATTGCAAATTTGGCTTACCCAATTATTTGGAAATAGTGGTAACCGCTACTCATAAATTTAGTTTAATGTTATAAAGAGTGACTATTAAGTTAATTATAATGTTTGGAATCACTTGCGTTGAAATCGGAAAGATAGTTGCTGAGATATGGAAACGGAGCATAGTTAAAGAAAAATCCTTGCAAGAGGGGCCGTAGGGTGGGGGGTGTTCAAGTTCCCTTCAGCAAATGACTAATTAGAAGGACCACTATGCATCTTTCAAAATTCGTTCGTTTGCTTAAGCTTTGAACTTAATTACAAATTTGGCTTAAACTATTATTCGTAAATAGTGGTAACCGCTACTTATAATTTTAGTTTAATGTTATAAAGAGTGACAATTAAGTTAATTATAATGTTTAGAATCACTTGTGTTGAAATCGGAAAGATAGTTGCTGAGATATGGAAACGGAGCAGAGTTAGAGAAAAAAACCTTGAAGGACGGGGGCGGAGGAGTTGTTCAAGTGCCCTTCATCAAATGACTAATTAGGAGGACCACTATGCATCTTTCAAAATTCGTTCGTTTCCTTAAGCTTTGCATTTAATTACAAATTTGGCTTAAACTGTTATTCGTAAATAGTGGTAACAACTACTCATAAATTTAGTTTAATGTTATATAGGGTGACTATTAAATTAATTATAATGTTTGAAATCACTTGCGTTGAAATCAGAAAGATAGTTGCTGAGATATGGAAACGGAGCAGAGTTAGAGGAAAAACATTGACGGACGGGCCGGGAGGGGGGGGGGTTGTTCAAGTGGCCTTCAGCAAATAACTAATTAGGAGGATCACAATACATCTTTAAAGATTGATTCATTTGGTTAAGCTAGGAACTTAATTTGAAATTTGGCTTACACTATTATTCGGAAATTCTGGTAACTGCTTTCTAGAAATACACCTTGAAGCTTAAATGTAATTAAACCCTTGTCCCTCTTCATTCCCGCAAATATAAAAAAGAATCTGTTAAATAAAGTTTTCTGTATTAAAAATCTCCATCATAATAATAAATTTCATGTAAAAAAATTAAAAAAAACTTAAACCGGACTAATTGTCATGAAGAAGAATGTGCCTGTAAAATATTTCAATCAGTGGGACGTATGTGTAATTTGTCATGTACAGATGGCTCCTGTACGCTGATAACTTCAATCCATATTGAGACTATTTAGTTAGAAATCCTTATTTATGCATCGCTACTCTGGTTTATTTAATTACTTCTCTGAAGAATGGATGCAACCAACCAGTGAACCAACCAACCCAAGAGAATAAAAGCTTGATTTTTGATGAGAGTTCTTTGTGAATATTAATTAATATTTCAGAAAGTAATTGAAATATTAAAATTCTGAAGTAATGGTGCACCAGGGGAGTGTTTGGACTACCTAAATCTAAATTTACAGCCTTCTAGGTGGGCTAAATTTTCCTAGCCATCGCCAACAGACACACACACGGACACACACACAGAGCGAAACTTTCTTTTATTAGTATAGATTTGCCGATACATATACACCTAAATATCTCAATCACTCTATAAATTGCGTGCGTCACTTTAAACTACTTTCTAAATACATACAATCAGAAATAACAAATGTAAATTAATTTATCAAAAACAATAGCTGTAATCATGAAATCATGACTTATAATTAATTAATTAAAATTACATATTATTAATAATTATTATCAATTAAAATTACATAATGTAATACTTTTTTTTTTACATTTTTATTAAATTTAGCTTTGAGAGATGTGCAGCCCTAAAAATAATTAATAATAATAATAATAAATAAATAAATAAATAAAAGCGAATATATCATACATATTAATCGGAAAATTGTCACAGAGCAAAACAAAAATAATAATTCAATTGGGAATTATAGTTTCTTTCAGTTTATGTTAAAAAAAAAAATCTTAGCTTAGCTCCATATTAAAATTGTAACAAACGTTAAACTTTTCAATACGAACACCCAATTTTAGCATCGTATTCTAATTTTTCAATAAATTATACCGTAAGTACATCTCACGGGAAGTCATTTGGTGAAGCAGGTTAAGATTTATATTGTAACGTTTGGAACTTCTAATGGTAAATTTCTTTTTAATAGATGTAAAACAAACTGCAATGCTGGTAGTTTTTTAAGCATAACTGAAAATCTACTTGGCGGAATGAGTGGTGATTTATAATTCGTCTATTTGAAGCTTCTACGTAGAATTCGATTTATGTTAAAAAATTCATATGTTACAATTCATATTTGTTTCGAATATTAATTAACCCTTAACGGTCGAAGGGCATTGCTTCGGGGCATCACACTTTCGCGACAAGTGTCAATTACACTTCTTTTATTGTTTTGGCACCATTTTTTCTGACAAACTTTTTTCAAATTATTTAATTGCTGAAAATTTGAAATTAGATAACTCGAAATTTTCTATACTATGGTGTCCAAATTCAAGGATTTTGCTCACCCAATCACTTGCCGCTCTTCGCGTAAGGGTTAATTTCAAATAATATATTTTTTTGGAAAAAATTTTAATGTTGGTCATATGTATTTCTAAAACAAGGGACAATGAAGTTTTGGAGATATCCGTGTTCAGTGAGTCATACATAATTGCATACTTTCTTTTCAAAAGCAATTTCATTGTTATGCAGTGCATTTGGTCAATATTCGTACTTCATTAAAGATATTTCCAAACGATGCAATATTGGCAAAATATTGGGTTCAAATATTATCAATACCAGCTTGCTACTATAGTTCATTCACTACCAAGTCAGACACGGAGTAAATATAAGGGTTGCCAATTTATCAGGAAGTTTGCGGTTTTCGCTTTTTTCGCTCATTTGGCAATTTCATAAAAATAAATAAGTAATTATTTGTTTTCAAAAAAAAAAAAAAAAAAAAAAAAAAGAAGAAGAAGAAGAAAAGAAAAAAAGAAGAAAAAGAAGAAGAAAGAAAAAAGAAAAGAAAAGTTTGCTAAAATATATTTAATATTTAAAATATAACTAATGAAACTAACAATTTCCTTTAATTGACACATTAAATAATTATGTAAATTAAAGACTTATTTCGATTTCTTTATTAATTTTTCATTAAAACATCATAGACATGCGTTATCGCAGTTACAGTATTAATAAGTCTTAACACTATTGAAATGTATTTAAAACTACTTCCTTCTCAGCTTTATTAGAATGGAATATTTTTTGCCTTTTTTGAAAGTGGGTGGGGAGGACAGGATCTTAATGGTTTTTCTTTCTTTCTTTATCTATTTTACACAATGTAAACAAAAAGGGCCTGGACACTTTTTCACTCATTTCGAAAATTACAGCTCATATGATTTATTTACCAATTAGAATAATTGTGTTAAAATTAATCAAGTGTAGATACGAATCCAGCGTTTTGTTGGAGTTCCATTACCTGCGATTATCCCATTACTTATTCTGCTGAGCTCTTTCAGATAACAGACCAGGATACCCTTATCAAAAGGTTGACTGAGTGAATTGTGCCAACCAGATTTTTCTACGATATCTCAGTTGGCAGAGCATTGGCAGCTTAAGCCAAAGGTCCCTGGTTCAAATCCTGGCCTGGACACTTTTCACCAGTTTGAAAATTACAATCCATATGAATTGCTTACCAATTAGAATAATTGTGTAAAAATATCAAATGTAGTTACGTATCCAGCAGTTCCATTACCTGCTATTTATTCTATTGAGATGTTTCAGATAACAGATTAGATGCCCTTATAAAAAGGTTGACTGAATGAATTGTGCCCGTCAGATTTATCCCGAATAGCTCAGTTGGCAGACTATTGGCAGCTAAAGCCACAGGTACCTGGTTCAAATCCTGTCCAGGACACTTTTTCGCCCAGTTTGAAAATTACAACTCATATGAATTGTTTACCAATTAGAATAATTGTGTAAAAATTTATCAAATGTAGTTACGTATCCAGCAGTTCCATTACCTGCTATTTATTCTGTTGAGCTGTTTAAGATAACAGACCAGATGTACATATCAAAAGGTTGACTGAGTGAATTGTGCCCGCCAGATTTGTCCAGAATAGCTCAGTTTTCAGACCATTGTCAGCTTAAGCCAAAGGTCCCTGGTTCAAATACGAGCTAGGACACTTTTTCAATCAGTTGGAAAATTAAAACTCATATAATTCTATTGCAGTTTTTCTTTTATCTCCCTCGACATGCTTCGGAAATCCAGGACTTTTATTTTATTTTGAAAGATCCGGAGGATAAAAACAGAAATACGTTATTCTTTTGCATATAAGTAAGTATTTTCATTTACTAATAGTAAATACTTTACATTTAAAAAGAAAAATAAATATTTAGAAGGAACAGATTAAATTTTGTTTTCCTCTCTAAGCAAAAATAAAATCCATTACTTTGACGAAAAGAAATTTTCAAAGAGATAAACTGAAATTATGATTCGAGATTTCTGGGATGGATAACCCAGTACACAAGCAATATTCAATCAATATTCTTTGAATTCGCTATATATTTACACCAACATTGACAAGATACATTGCTCCAACATTTCATTTAAGTTGCATGCGGATTTAGCATAACTGCATCAATATTGACACATCCTACTTTTTCAATATTTCCAATATAAAGCCAATATTTAACTACAATTAGTATTTCATTGGAAGTATTTCTAAGTAATGCAATATTGGGCTTCAGTAATAGCTTGCCACAAAATATTTTGACATTTTAATGAAAAACTTATTAATAATAAATGACTACAATAATTTTTAGTCATTTTATAGCGTTGCGTAAAGAATATTCAGTTATTTGTAAGAACGAATAATATTTTCATCTTCTACATCGTCCATAAACTTTATATTAAATATGAATTTTTACCTGAAAAATATTTATATAGACTTATTCTTTTATTTAAAAACTTTTGTCTAATGATGAGAAACACGATATTGTCGTTTGAACAATGAATCAATAAACGAAAAACAACTTACACTTTTAATACTAAAAAGAAAGCATAACAATAAGAAACAGAATTCTTTTTTTAATAACTTTTGGTAATTCTATAGCAATTATTCCGTTTTCTCCATTGAATTGTTTCGAAAATCCAGGACTTTTTTGAAAGATCCAGCGGATGTAAAGATAAATATATTACATTTCCTTTTGCGTAGGAAAAAGGCATTTAATTCATTTTTTTTCTATTTATTTATTAATCATAAATACTTTACATTTAAATATAGAAATAAATACTAAATATGAACGAATTAAATTGCATGAAAGGGTTAAATTATTTAGTTACTTTTAAATTTTTAAACAGAAATCTGGACAAAGTAAGACACCCTTTTGCTGAATAAACGGATTGTGACCCTAGTTTCTTGTAAAAAAAAAAAAAAAAAAAAAAAAAAAAGAAAAGAAAAGAAAAGAAAAAAAAAAAAAGAAAGAAAGAAAAAAATAAAAAAAAAAGTTTGTTGCAGTGTGTACCACCTCCTATTAAAGTTTGTCTTATCTTTTTTAAACATTCTGCAAAATTCTAGAAGCTATCCAATTTTTTAAAACTTACAGTTAAAAGTTAAAAATGGGGAAAAATGAAAGTATCAAAATGCGAAATGAACGAAAAGCAAAACTAAAGGCTGACACGATCTTATTTATACTATTGATATAGACAATATTTAATCATTTGAAAATAGTACTCATACCTTGGATTGTTTTCTTTTACGAGTATACAGGTAAAATTGAAACTTGTTAGCAGCATCAGACTAAATAAAAATGCTCAAATTGTATATGATGTTAAAGCGAAGACTACTAGAGTCACAATCCGTTTATTCAGCAAACAAAAAATGAGGTTCTTACTTTGTTCAGATTTCTATTTAAAAATTAAACAAGAACGAAAAATCATGCGTCAAGCATAGATTATGTAACACTTTCCAACGCTTCCAAAAGAATTTTACAAATCATACCGTTTAATAAGCTAAAAGATAACATCTCAGTAATCCGAATACTTTTATTCAGCCCTGTATAGGATCTATAGATTTGTATATATACTACATAGGATGTTAAATTTTAGTTCAGTTAGGAAACGCGTAGCACAGTTTCAAATTCTCCGTCTGGAGTTAAATAATACGGAAATGTGTTCGCGAACTTTTGTGCGTCCCTGTAAATGAACGATGACTGCTGTACACACACTATTCTGCAGTAAGCCTCTTGAAATACACCTTAGTGATATACAGTGTCTCACAAAAGTGATGGGACACTTGTGCTTTATAAAAAGAAACTGCAATAAAATAAATAAACAAACATGTGCAAAAATTTTTTGGGTGTGTTTCATATTTAAAGTTAGTAACAATTATTACATAACATACATTTTGTCAAAATATTAAAATATTAATTTAGTAAAAATACAATTGTTCAGAACGGAGCAAAAAATGGCTCACATAAGTGATGGGACACTTACTTTTCCATCAAATATTTATCCAAAAATTTTACTTTTTAAAAGTTTTTAATATTTTGTTGGATTTCCTTTTACTTTTAAAACATGATTTAATCTTTTTGGGATGGATTCGACTAATTTTTTTGTGATTTCTGGAGTGATTTTACCCCATTCTTCTTGAAGCACCGATTTTAGTTGTTGTTTTGAAGAAATGGTGTGTTTGCGAATTCTTGATTCCAATTCTTGCCAAATATTCTCTATGGGATTTAAGTCTGGAGATTGTGGTGGTGTTTTTATTATTTCAGGACAGTTATATAGCAGCCAGAGTCTAACGTTCAGAGCAGTGTGCTTGGGGTCATTGTCCTGGTAGAATTTAAAATCGTTATGAAGGTTCAATTTTCGTGCTGAAGATTTCAAATTTTGCTTTAAAATATCAATATACTTGTACTCATCCATTATACTGTCAATAAAAACAAGATTACCAACTCCAGCGGACGACATACACCCCCATACCATAACTCCTCCTCCACCATGTTTTACTGTTGGTACCAAGTTCTGTTTGTGAAGTTCTTCCCTGGGTTTTCTCCACACCAAGATTCTACCGTCAGAACCAAATATATTAAATTTACTCTCATCAGCAAATATAACTTTATTCCAGTAATCAGAATTCTTATTTATGTTGGATTTTGCGAAAGCTAGTCTGAGTTTTCTATTCTTTTCACTTACGAAGAATTTTTTCCTGGCTACTCTACCGTGATATCCAGCAGATCGAATTACCCTTCTAATAGTTTCAGGATTAACAATTATTCCATATAATGCTTGTAAATCAGCAGCAACTTTTGAAGCACTAATTCTTGGATTTTTTTTAATATTTCGAACGATAATTCGCTTTATTCCATTGGATAGCTTTGATGGTCAGCCAGGTCTTCTTTTATCCTGAATCATATGATTCTTTTTATATCGTTTAATGATATTGAAAACTGTTGAACGACTCAAGTTAACTGTTTCAGCAGTTTTTCTAATAGATTTTCCACGTTCAATATGCAAATTAATAACTAATTTTCGAATTTCAGGCGAAGTTTCTTTTCGTTTAGCATTCATGACTACACAGAGCTAAAAAACACAAAAATTCCAAAACAAACTGGAGAGAAATACTGCAGACGATTTTATAAATTATTGCCAATTGCTTTTAAGTAAAAATAAAACCCCAAAAAATATTTTTATTGCTTATTTCAGACGATTTTTGTTGCATATATAATGGTGTCCCATCACTTATGTGAGCTATTTTTTGCTCCGTTCTAAACATTTGTATTTTTATTAAATTAATATTTTAATATTTTGACAAAATGTATGTTATGTAATAATCTTTACTAAATTTAAGTATGAAACACACCCACAAAAAAAATGTGTACATGTTTTTTTAATTTATTTGATTAGTTTCCTTTTGTAAAGCACAAGTGTCCCATCACTTATGTGAGACACTGTATATAAATTTCAATGCGTTTAAAATAGGGAAACATTATTTAAATAAACCGCAGACGATTTTTCTCCATAGACGTAATGTAACAGAATTCTTTTGACTGTCCCTGTAAATTAACTATAAGTGCTATGCACACCCTATTCCATATTAAGCTTCTTCTAATGCACCTTAGTGATATATATAAATTTCAATGCGTTTAAAATAGTGAAACATTATTTAAATAAACCGTCAATGATTTTTCCCCATAGACCGCAATTTAACGGAATTCTTTTGAGTGTCCCTGTAAAAAAACTATCAGTGCTACACACTTCCGTTGAAATAGGGAACATGCTATAGATAACGACTATAACATATAAAAATTGCAGAGCAATCCGAGCATATTTACGGGAGTTAGAGCACGGACAGACGGCAGACGGCAGACGGCCAGACGGCAGACGGCCATACGGCCAGACGGCAGACGGCCATACGGCCAGACAAACCGAAGTCATAAACACTTTTCAACTAGGTTGGAAAGTGTTAAAAATAACTAAGTAATTTAATCTTTTCATGCATGGAAACCTCCTGTGAGGTTAGCGTTGCCAGATTTATCTTTAAAAAAATGGAAGATTTTTATTGACACTTGTTTGCCTTTGTTTTATCAAATTAATCGTCATTTTCCATATCCTACTGAACTGTGTTGAATGTACCAAATAAGGCCTTTAAAGAATTTTCCTCAGAAAGATTAATCAAATTTGAATAGGTGGTAATGCACGCTGAAACAAACTTTTACTCTCTATTTGTGGGCACTCCATTTCAAAGAAAAAAAAATGCGTGGAAATTATTCAATTTTCAGATTCTGTTGGACCTTAACATAAATTGGTGCTGATTAGGTTTGGGTGTATACCCCCAAGAAGATCGCGCTACTATGCTGTGTTTTTTTTTTCGTTTCGCGATAATTATATCTCAAGAACTAATGCACAGCATTTCATAAAACTTCATATTCTGGTAGGCCTTGACATAAATAGATGCTAATAGCTAATTCAATTTTGACTTTGATCACTCAACAAGGGGCACTGCTATCATATGCTTATGGAAAGATTCCTAATCGGGTCCTCAACCAATTGTTGCAAGTTCGCGAGTGTGATTAGCAGTATTATTAGCTACATTCTTGTATCTCTCATACACAAATCTCAAATCAAATTGTTGCCAGAATCGCTCATTTTTAAACGTTGTGAGAAGAAACTATTGAGCAGACGATTTTTCAAGAACAAACATAATTTTGAGTCGTCTATATCTAGAAGATATTTAAATTATTTATTGTAAACGATGAAGGGAGAAACTGTAGATTGATAATTTGAATAGGTATGTAATTTAAATAGGATTGTAAATTTGAATAAGTGCGGTAGTACACCTACACGATGAAACAAACTTTTTTTTCCGCAAGAAACAAAGATCACAATTGGTTTATTCTACAAAAAAAGTAGAATGTCTTACTTTGCCCAGATTTCTGTTCAAAATTCTAAAAGTAACTGAGTATTTTAACCTTCTCATGCATGGTTATCTCATGTGAGATTAGCGTTGCCAGATTTATCTTTAAAGAAAACGGAAGATTTTTATTGATGCTAGTTTTTCTTTGTTTTATTAAACTACCTTCATTTTCCATATTCTACTGAACTGTATTGAATGTGCCAAATAATGTCTGTAAAAAATTTTCCTGAGAAAGATTAGTCAAATTTGAATAGGTGGTATTACACCTACACAATGAAAAAACTTTTTTCTTTCGCAAGAAACTAAGGTTTATCTAAGATAAACTAAGATTATCCGTTTATTCAGCAAATAATATAGGTTGTCTTACTTTGCCCAGATTTCTGTTCAAAATTTTAAAAGTAACTAAGTATTTTAACCTTTCGTGTGAGATTAGCGTTGCCAGATTTATCTTTTAAAGAAAACGGAAGATTTTTATTTATGCTTGTTTTTCTTTGTTTTATCAAGCTACCTTCATTTTCCATATCCTACAGAGCTGTGTTGAATGTGCCAAATAATGCCTTTAAAGAATTTTCCTGAGAAAGATTAGTCAAATTTGAATAGGTGGTAGTACACCTACACACTGAAACAAACCTTTTTTTTCGCAAGAAACTAAGGTCATAATTCGTTTATTCAGCAAAAAATATAGGTTGTCTTACTTTGCCCAGATTTCTGTCCAAAACTTTAAAAGTAACTAAGTATTTTAACCTTTTCATGCATGGTAACCTCATGTGAGGTTAGCGTTGCCAGATTTATCTTTTTTAAAAAACGGAAGGCTTTTATTGACTCTCTCTTTATTTTATCAAACTACCTTTCAACATCTGTATTCTAAAATATGAATTTTCAATAAACATTTCCCCTCGTGGAGAAAAGTACCTATGCTTAACGGCTGGATCTCCACGAGACGGTGATTTCATTTCATTTCATTTCATATCCTACTGAACTGTATTGTATGTGCCAAATAATGTCTTTAAAGAATTTTCTTTAGAAAGATTTGTCAAATTTGAATATGTGGTACTACACCTTCACAATTAAACAAACTTTTTTTCGTAAGAAACTAAGGTTTATCTAAGATATATTCAGCAAAAAATATAAGTTGTCTTACTTTGCCCATATTTCTGTTCAATTAAAAGTAACTAAGTATTTTAACCTCATGCATGGCTCATGTGTCATGTGAGGTTAGCGTTGCCAGATTTATCTTTATAAAAAACGGAAGCTTTTTATTGACTCTAGTTTGTCTTTATTTTATCAAACTACCTTTCAACATCTGTATTCTAAAATATTAATTTTCAATAAACATTTCCCCTCGTGGAGAAAAGTACCTATGCTTAACGGCTGGATCTCCACGAGAGGGTGATTTCATTTCATTTCATTTCATATCCTACTGAACTGTATTTTACGTGCCAAATAATGTCTTTAAAGAATTTTCCTTAGAAAGATTTGTCAAATTTGAATAGGTGGTACTACACCTACACAATAAAATAAACTTTTTTTTCCGCAAGAAACTAGGGTTTATCTAAGATAAACTAAGGTTATCCGTTTATTCAGCAAAAAACATAAGTTGTCTTACTTTGCCCATATTTCTGTTCAGTTAAAAGTAACTAAGTATTTTAACCTTCTCATGCATGGCTCATGTGAGGTTAGCGTTGCCAGATTTATCTTTAAAAAAACGGAAGATTTTTATTGACACTAGTTTGTCTTTGTTTTATCAAACTACCTTCATTTTCCATATCCTACTGGGCTGTATTGTATGTTTCAAATAATGTATTTAAAGAATTTTCCTTAAAAGCAGATCATTAATTAACTTTCATAATTGTTATTTTCCAACTGTGTCTGTATTACATTATTCTAATAACACTGCTTAAGTCATTTTGCAGTCACGTGTTTGTGATAAAAAGTGCTTCAAAAGTGAAACTTTTGAAGACAATTGAAAATGCATACTGATAAAAACTCTTGAAATTATAAAATTCAGATATGTAACAAATAAGTGGATTTTCATTGCTAAACTGAGCGTATAAGCCGCCAGAGTGAAAAATGTCCCAAGCCGGGAATCGAACACGGGCCTCAGAATAGCGCTCTGAGGTTCTACCACTGAGCTACAAGGAACGATATCCCATCTCGGCATCTCTCACTCTTATAATATGTCGGAAAGGCTGCAACCGCAGCACAAAATGGTAACTGCTATCCAGAGCACACAAAGCCTCTGGCAAATTTTTGACTACACTTTTCACAATAAGTCCAGCATAGACAACACATACCAGTAAATTCTAATTAATTTTCCAGGAATGAAATTCGCCCGAAACAGATTCAGATTTTTTTTTTTTTTTTTTTTTTAAACAGAAGAAATCGGCGTACGGGAAGAGTTTAATCAGTCAACGTATAATAAGGCTGATAAACGTACTACTTACAGAAAAAAAACGTACAAATTGACAACCTCACGTGAGGTTCTATCAAAGACAACCCACAGCGGACTGTGAATATTTTAAAAAAACAGAAGAAATCGGCGTACGGGAAGAGTTTAATCAGTCAATGTATAATAAGGCTGATAAACGTACTACTTACAGAAAAAACGTACAAATTGACAACTTCACGTGAGGTTCTATCAAAGACAACCCACAGCGGACTGTGAATATTTAAAAAAAACAGAAGAAATCGGCGTACGGGAAGAGTTTAATCAGTCAATGTATAATAAGGCTGATAAACGTACTACTTACAGAAAAAACGTACAAATTGACAACCTCACGTGAGGTTCTATCAAAGACAACCCACAGCGGACTGTGAATATTTTAAAAAAACAGAAGAAATCGGCGTACGGGAAGAGTTTAATCAGTCAATGTATAATAAGGCTGATAAACGTACTACTTACAGAAAAAACGTACAAATTGACAACTTCACGTGAGGTTCTATCAAAGACAACCCACAGCGGACTGTGAATATTTAAAAAAAACAGAAGAAATCGGCGTACGGGAAGAGTTTAATCAGTCAATGTATAATAAGGCTGATAAACGTACTACTTACAGAAAAAACGTACAAATTGACAACCTCACGTGAGGTTCTATCAAAGACAACCCACAGCGGACTGTGAATATTTTAAAAAAACAGAAGAAATCGGCGTACGGGAAGAGTTTAATCAGTCAATGTATAATAAGGCTGATAAATGTACTACTTACAGAAAAAACGTACAAATTGACAACCTCACGTGAGGTTCTATCAAAGACAACCCACAGCGGACTGTGAATATTTTATTTTTACTCCTGTATTGCATATAAACCTCAAATGAAGTTCGGTAACGCTTGTGAAATACAATAATAGATAGCAAAGCCATTTCCCGTTCGAATATTCAGTTGAAAAATATACCTTTGACATTTTTTTTTTCTTGCTCTGCACGAGAAAAGATATTCTTGGTTTTTCACTTCCACCGTTTCCCGTGATATTGTTACGCTTTAAATCAATGTAAGACTGTTGAAAATTTTGTTAAAATATCTTCATTGTTGTTTAGTGTATTCTACTTACCTTTAAAAGCTTGCAGTTTTCCCCATATTTATTTCTTTAAAAAAAACACCCTGTATTTTGTATATATTTGTGATTTTTATTGTTGCTGTTGTTGGTTGTTGTATTTTATGTGTATATTAAAAACTAAGTCTGTGCACTTATTTTTGCATAAACAGAAAAGAAAACACAAATAAAACACTTTTAAAAATCCTGTTTTCGAAATTTAAAATAAAACAGCGAGATAACAATATTCTCTATTTAATTCTCAAACAGAAACTTTCCATGTACTTTTATTTTCTAGCTACTGTTTATTTAATAGCTAGAGATCTTTTGTTAGAATCAGAAAAGCAAGAAGATTAGCATGTATGTACCTTAGATCTTTCAACATTTTTTTTTCTCCGAAAAACATAGCTGATATTATTAGGATTCGACATAAACAATTTCTTTCTACTTTTGATTTCTTTGAACTGGTACTTATAATTGCAGATTTTTAAAAGAAATTTGAAACATGAGTATTTTGTTTTAAATAGATTTGTTTTTCTAGATAACAAATTCGCATTGTTTGGCACAACAAATAAATTTTGTGTTTCCATTTGAGATTAGATGCAGAAGATTTGTAGCCAATTTTGTTTTGTAAACTACATATTTTTTCGAGAGTTTTGCTAAATAATTTAAAATGCAGTATTTTTTATCGGAAAAAATAAGTTATAGAAAGCGATTGAATTTATACACAATGTCAAACAAGTGTAATAAAAATAATGTCTGAAAATAAATACTTATATAATAGATATTGGTTTTAGATGAAAGTGCATCAGCGCAAAATTTAGTTACCTTTTACATTGCATTGACTGTTACATTGCATTTTTAACACTTTAAAACATAGTTAAAAAATATTTATGGATTCAGTTTGTCTGCGGCCGTCTGTCCGAGCTCTAACTCTCATAAATATCGTCGGATTGCCATGTAATGGATATATGTCATTGATGTTTACTTATGGCATGTTCGGTATTGACAATGGAGTGTGTAGTATTTATAGTTTGTATACAGGGATATTCAAAAGAATTCTGTAACATTGTGGTCTATGAGGAAAAATCTCTTGCAGTATATTATATTTTAATGATGTTACTCTATTTAAAAATTATTGAAATCGATATACCTCACTGAGGTAAACTACAAAAAGCTCACTGTAGAATATGGTGCGCATGTATTTTATCGTTCATTTACAGGGACACACAAAATAATTCGGGTAAAGTACTGTCTATGAGCAATGCTGGAAGTGTGTATTCAGTTGTGGTGTGCGTTTTTAAATTTAACTAATTTCTTACATATTACTTGATGTTTATAAATTCTTTTATTCATATACAGGGCTGTACAAAAGAATTCGCGTACATTTCCTTTTATTAACGGAAATTTCTGAAAGGGGATTTTCAACTGTGTTATGCGTTTCCTAACTGAACTAAATTTTAGCATAATGCAGTATATACAAGGTGTTTCACTACCCGACCGACAAACTTGCAGGAGGTGTAATAGTGGAATGTAATAGGCACAGAGACGACTCGGATTCACATAGGAATGCAGGTCGAAAATGCCGTAGTTGCGAGCTATGGCTTAAAGAAGCAGAGAAAAAGAACAGAAACAGCAACACATTAATGGGACAGAAAACATTTTATTGAAAGTTTCTACTACAGAAGGTGTTCGAAATTACTACCAGAAGTCATCGGGCAGGCTTGACAGCGGTGTCGCATGAATTTACTTACGTTCTGGAAGATTCCTGGTGTTTCGCATATCCTGCCGGTAGCTACAGATATTCAAGCGGCGAGGCAGGATACGCGACACACCAGGAATCTTCCAGAACGTAGTGAATCCATGCAACACCACTGTCAAGCCAGCCCGACGACTTCTGGTAGTAATTTCGAACACCTTCTGTAGTATAATCTACTATATATATAAAACACAAACGATAATTTCGTTCCGTTCCGCTGAATGAATTTCGATGGAACTTGCACTCTTCGATAGATAATTTTTCAGAGAAGGTTTTAGTATATAACACATAGTTCTACGTATATTAGTTATAGAATTATGATGGAAAGTTCTGTTATTTTGGACGATAAGGTTACCATAGGTCATTTTTTTGGCGACCATTATCATTGGCGAAAGAATTGAAACGGCTATATCAGAAAATAATGCAAACACATAGAAAAATAAAAGAAAAATTCTGTTATTAATCTTATTTAAAATCCCCCCCCCCCTTCCGCTCCCCGCAAAAAAAAAGAAAAAGAAAGAAAAAAAAACTGTTTTAATGAGGCATAATATTTAATTTAAACACCCAAAGGAATGTTTGTAATGCTTAAAAATATTTGCAATGCATGAGATTGCAATTCATATTAAGCCAACATTTGGCGATTTATCGTTTGCGTCAGGTTAACAAAGATGCATCTGATAATTTGATTTAATAAAATGAGTAATTTTTTTTTCCTTTTTTTTCTTTCTGTTAATTTTTTTTATATATATAACTCCCCTATCATGTGTCTTACAGGAGAAACTAGCAGATGCAATTATAAAAAGTCCTTCCGGCCTGTACCGGGAGGAAAAGGTAGCTTTCCTATATCTTCGCTTTAAAATTTTAGCTAATGTTACACGAAAACAGCAAGTTAAAATGCAAAGAAACGTTTACAAAAGATTCGTTAATACTGAATTTGAATAAGAAATTCGCCAAATTATTGAGCAATAGCCAAATTGGTTTCATTTATGAAGACTTATTTTGGTCGCCAAATTTGGCGATATTTCGCCAAATGTCGCCAAGTTTGGCGAGAATTTGGCGCTAACAGATATGAATATATTATTTTATACGTATGATTGGGAAAATTATTACAACAATGAAATTTTTTGTAATGTGCTGTCTTGTTTCAAAATGTCAGCCACCCTAGAATTTCAAACTGCTCTATCTCAGCCATTTTTTAAGATAGAGGTAAAACAAAAAATGCTCTGGAATCCTCGTATCAAGGCCTAACACTTAATTAAAAAATAAATTTGAATTTTTAATTTTTATGTATATTTATTTTAGTTTTAAATTTTTAAATGGCCGCCATCTTGAAACAAAATGGCGGACCAAGCTGGCCAACGAACTCAGTCGAGACATTGGTGAGCTTAATACACACAATTAGTTTCATCAAAATTGATTTATAAATACGAGCGTTATCGTATGACATAGGTCAGATATATATATATATATATATATATATATATATATATATAAATCAACATTTGAACGGAGGGTGGTTTTGGGGTCTGGGGGTCATGATCGGTGAAAATATGTCAAAATTTTCCGGACTGCTTTCCTTCGAACGGCTGCAATAGGTATAGCTTTATACTTTTTTATATTGCAAGCTACCTAAAATGACTGCATTTATGAGTTACATGTTACTTGTTTATTTACGGTTTTGATTTTACTTTTGTCGCCAAGCAATGTGATTTTAAGCCAAAAATGCATAAGCCTGACATCAGCTTGTGCGATATTAGCAGTAATAGTGTTTTTTCCTGTATACAAGATCCTTTTTGGAGTAAATTTTTATATTCAAATGCAAATTATATAAATAGCAGTTATTGTTATGAATATGGCATCAAATATTTAAATTTTAGTGAATGTCTGCCACTCAAACACATATTGTAAAATAATTAAATTTTAGACATTTAAAAATTTACTACGGAAACATGCCGGTTTGTTTTCACCAAACATATTATTTTTATAGCCTCGAACTCAAATCAGCGAATATTGTATATTCTTTTATTTTTATTTTATTATTTTTTTAATATATCGCCAATTTCACTTATAGAAATATTCACAGTTTCAAAAGTTAGGAACCAAAGAATATTCTTAAGGAGATATGTGCATTTATGCGTTATTACTATCACAAAAGGCTACATAAAATTGCAATAAAAAGTGTTTGCTGAAATAAATTTTTCGATGCTTTTCTTGATTCGTCATTTCTTTTTAGTTTTTTCTGCATATCTTCCCTTCTTTCAGGAAGGTCTTTAAAAGACATTGGACTAATTGTCCGTAATCCGGTCACCTGCCAGTTGTCATTTTTACTATATTGTTGGATGTTTCGTTTATGTTTGAAGGTTACTCTGGACGGCGATTCAGATTACAGAAGATTAGACGACTTTTGAAATTAGCGATTGCTAAATTTATGGGTTTTTTTCATTATGAAGCAAAGTTTTACCAAAAAAGAAATGCTTCTAATGTACGGTTGGTTGATTTTATTACAGCCGATTATCTACACGAGGGATATAGACCATGGGGGGAGTGCCCTCCGTGGGGGTCTTTCTAAGGGATCCTAACCCGTATTTTCGGCAAGGTTCGAAGAAAACCACGGAAAACTTTGAACGGTTAGGTCAACGAGCGCGACAGGGGTTTGAACCCAGCACTTTTCGTATGCCAGCTTTGAGAGCAGAACATCTCAGCCACTTTTTGGCGTTTTCAATGTACGGAAAAACTTTGTAATGTCAATGGTGGTGAATGGAATAAATAATATTTGCCGATTTATCATTTCAGGGTGGATAGTAGAAAACGAGTACCTGAAATTCTGATTAGATAATTTTTCGATCATTATAAAGCCTTTTCGACCTACACACAGCCCTAGCAGCTAAACATAGTGAGAAATTAATTTATTTCTGCGTGTTATTCTGCTCTTTAGAGAAATTCAAAAAAATCTTCGGTTTAAGTATTCACCAAAAAGAATATTACTAGACATTTTGCATAACTAACTTTATCATTGTCAGTTTTATTTAAGGTATGGAATTTTGTTAATGAAAGATCTATAATTGAATTAACAGTAATTTAACATTATTTAATGGAACATAGCTTGGCGCGTAAATAACTTAGTTTAAAACTTAGTTAAAATAACAGAGTTTTGTAAGTAACTCTGGTACATTAGTAACCATATCGTTTCAAGCACTTCTAATGTTTGACATCAAACTTGGATATCGACAAGATTATGGAAGATTAGGAAGATTTTATTGGATACAAACTAGAGGTTTATTCTTCTACCAGAGTTAATCATTGGGGGTTTTTTCAGGTTAACGGTTACACGAATGCAACTGGTCTAAAAATTGGAAAGACAGTGAAAATGGCGTCATTTTAATTTTATTCATATTCAGTTTTAAAAATGCACTTTTTTTTGCTTCACAATTTTTTTAAATATAAAAGTTAAACACTGTTCTTTATGTGCAAACAATTTATTACAATTTTCACTGTATTTACTCTGCTGGAATCGAAAGATGAAAAACCGTAGTAAACTTGCCAGAAGAAGACGTATATTGCGAAATATACCGTAGAGTGAGATTGTACTTACGTTACCAGAATCTCACATGGAGAAAAGAAAGAGGAACTTACAGACGAAAATGAATTACTCGAACATTATTTAAGTTCAATGATCAATCTATGCAATCATTGTAATGCTTTCTCTTTTAGTAGTATGTTGACTAGAGAACATTTTAGTTCCTGTTGTCATAATCTCACAATGGCCTCATTTCCCTATTAAACTCTACTATAAATGATCAACTTAATGAGTTGCTTCTTTTAGCCCAAATTTTGTCCAATGTATGATATAATGTAACACAATGTCGTTCACATCGTTTACAGCAATATTGAAGGTAAATCCAGGTGAACGTCCCTATTGCTTTAAAATACATGCTCAAATCCATTGATATAATTTGTTTGATTCAAGGTTCGTTTGAAAATATTTACTAAGGTAGCATCTGTAGGTGAAGATCCACATTCCTTTAAAATACAAAGCCATTTCGTTTGATTTAAGGTACATTTAGAAAAATGACCCAGCGCAGCGGGCGTAGCATGCTAGTCTTTGAATAAAATGTTTTCTGTCCCATTAATGTGTTGCTGCTTCTATTCTTTTTCTCTGCTTTTTTTAACCATAGCTCGCAACTAACGGCATTTTCAACCCTGCATTCCTATGTGATTCCGAGTCGTGTCTGTGCCCTCTACACTCCCTGCAAGTTTGTCGGTCGGGTAGTGAAACACCCTGTATATACAAAATTTATAGCCTATACATAAGGCTTCACAAAAGAATGTTAATACTTTTCCGACTATGGAAAGTATTTGCTGAAATCGGGTTTTCAAATGCGTTATTCTCCAAATTTTTATTTTTATTTTATTTTTATTTAATTATTTTAGATATCATTCATTATATCATTAAATGGGGAAGTTTTATTACAGTAGTCTGAATATGTTGGAAAGTGTTTCATAATCTATGCTTGACCAATGATTTTTCTTTCTTTATTTTTCTTGTTTTTGTAGCAATTTAGGAATTATTTCTTGTATTTTATTGAAAAAGAACCTTTTAAGCTGAATTCATCTGACTAAGATAAACTGTGTAAAGTTTGAAACTAAACAGATAAAAGCATTTTTCATTCTAATATCAGTCTGGAGTATAAAATATTTCAAATAAGTGTTCCTATTCTACAAAAAACTAAAACAATTCAAGATAAACTAAACTAGAAAATATCTAACATATTCAGCAAAATGTTATAAATAAAATTTCTATATAAAAAAAACAATCTGGAAAAATATATCTTTTTTTTATCAAAACAGTTTCTTGATGAAGCTTAGCTGTATAATACATATGACCTATATCTAGCTTTATTTATCTTTTTGAAAAGAATGTTAGCTGGGGGAAAAAATTGGGAAAGTAATGGCCGTTTTAGAAATGTCACAGCAATACAGAATAAAATTAGTGCCCGTTTAGGAGCTTTAGAAAATTCCTTGGAAAATAGGAGCGAGACAGAGTGAAGTTTGTTTAGAAAAATACTTAGCTGAATGTTTAGTTACTGGATTCTTGCTAGAAACACTTTTTTTTTGTATATCATTACAATTCTTTGGATGAAAATTTGTTAAATGATAAATACAATTTAATGAGTATAGCACAGAGGCTGTTCGCTCATTTTTTAGACGAGTTTGTTTTGGTGGTGGGGGGGGGGGGGGGGGGTGGAATAATAATCGTCTGCAAAGAGAAAAAAAAAATTTCACAGCTAATGTTTTTGAAAGTATATATTCTCGTCCAAAACGTATACATATTAAGCGTTCAAAGATATACGGCAGAAGTGTCCGCCAAGGTCACGTCAATGAAGGGCGTACGTCACGTAGCGGAAGGGGGTTCGAACTACTGGAGGTTAAACACACAGCTTGTGATCAAAATATGGAAAAATTAGTTATAATGTAGTGAAAGTTTGTGGTAAATGTTGAAATAAATATGTGTAATAAAATTTCAGTATCTATCTATCAAAATACGTGGGTTTCTTCAAGCCACCAAACTTACCACACTTTATAAAATAATTTTCACCCAGTTTGAGGAAAGTGACGCTGAAATATTTTTATATCGTCTGCAATTAAATTCTTTTACGCTATAGTTGTTGAAAGTAGATTGTAATTTTTTTCGTGAGTGGCAATGGAACTGTTTTTTGCCATGAGAATGAAATGTCGTTTGGTTTGATGCGTGGAATAAAGTTTTAGTTTTGAAATGTTGTTGTTTAATTGGAGTCAGATAAATTAAAATAAAATGAATAAATAAGTACGACTGAATGAAATAATATTTAGGGAGGTACTTCTGACACCGTTTGATTATTTGTTACAAGCTTTTGTCATGTAATTTTAGTTCTTGTGTGTAAAGATGGAATTTTGTAATCGAATTTTCACTCAATTTCTGAAGTGCTAAAATGATAAAAATTAGTACACAGGTTTTTTTTCCTGTAACAATACATTTTAATATGTTTAGAGGGCAAGATATTTTTTCACTATAGGAGCATTGGCGAGATAGAAAATTAGGTATTTTTCGGTTAGCCGGGTGCCAGTGATATATGAACACATATAAATATATGTATGTATATACATATACATATATATTTATACATATATGTGTATATATATATGTATGTATAAATATGTATATGTAGATATATGTGTATATATATGTGTGTATATATATACATGCATATATATATCACTGGCGCCCGGCTAACCGAAAAGTACCGAAAATTATATACGCCTAAATATATCATCTGCGCATTCTTCTGAGTATATATTGTGATTGTTTACTCACTCACGGAAGATGTTGTTTTTTGAAGTTGTCTTGTTTACCAGATTTATTGCAAAATATTTTTGATAAGTTTGTTTTCATAAACATATTTATATTTAAAAAACATTCACTATATGTTTTTAGTTTCGGGAGAAAAGGCAATAGTGCTTACATAATGCTTTTATATTATTACCTTTACTACTGAAACTAAAATGATATTGTGAATGTTTTTAAATGTACATATTTTATCGAAACAAACTGTATCAAAAATATTGGCAATAAATCTGGTAATCAAGATAAATTTTCCATGAGTGAGTAAAGATTCCCGATATATGCTCAGGAGATTGCACAAATGATAGATTTTGTCATACCTAATGACGTCATCCTAAAAGCGCGCACATTGGCATTATGAACCCCGTCCACAAGGTAGCGCAGTTGTTTCAATTTTGCGCCCCTATTCTAGTATTAAGTTGGAACGCTTAATATGTATACGTTTTGTTCTCGTCTGGCAACTGAAATTTTTGTTTACATGCGAAATGGCGCTCTTAAAGAACCGATGGATGTGAGGCTAATATTTCTTCACTTTTCGAAGATAATTAATTATTCATATTCAGTTATTAAAAAACGCTGTGAAAGGTATGATTTTTCTATATCTAAAACCATAGAAGAGAAGGCAATATTGGCAATAAGTCAGGGAAAAGACGCGATTGTCTGGCTTCAAGTGGAAAAATTGTTCCAAACATGTTCTCAAGAACAAAAGGGAATTATTCGAACATTGCAAAGGTAAGATATTTTATTGCAAAAGACAATCCTCTAAGTCAAAGGACTTTTGCTAAATCGTTAAAATGCTCAGTGTCAACTTTTAACAAAATCATTAATACTGATTGGAATTTTAAAAAGGCCAAAAAACGCAATGCCCGTCGTTTTTCTCCACGATGTACCACTGAATGTGGAACACTATGCAAAATTCTTTATGAGAAACATTTATCCGAAGAAAAATGGGAATATGTTGTTACAATAGATAAAAAAAGCTTGGATCTATTTAAATGATTTAAAAAAAAATAGATCCATTTATTATCATCAAAAAGGAGAGAAAAATCTCAAAACATGGTTTAATGTTCCTGAAATGAAAGAAAATTTTAGCAAAGGATTTATGATTGTTACTGTCTTTGCAGATAACGGCAAATTAAAAATAAAGAGAGTGGAAAAAAGTGTTAAGATTAACTCCACATACTATGAAAAACATATTTTACTCCCAATCTTCAAACATGATATTCCATCTCTTTACCACCAATACAGTAGGCAAAAGGCACTGGTTGTTAAAGTAATTATCAAAAACGAGTTTTTCCGGTTGCAGACATTGTTTTTGAAGGGCTTTGCAATCTAATAATGTTTTTCATTTTCCTATAAACCTCTTTCATCTTGAAATATTATGGTTGTTCCCCAATAACGCTTTTCCGTGGCTGACTTGATTCGAAAATCGGCTTAAAAGCTTACACAGACATGCGGAGACACTCACAAGCTAATGTTAAACCTTTTATAATTTCTGTTTTGAATTTCAATGTTTTTAAATAATTTTTCTTACTTGCGATAGCTCATGTCAATCTCTAAACGAGCCCTTTTTTTCTTTTTTATTTTGGTTGCAGATTTTTTTTCTTTACGAGTTTATTTTATATTTCAAAATCGGTTCCAAAAGTATCTCCATACAAAAAATAAAAAGAAAAAAAAATGAGCCGAATAGAGATTGATCTTAGCCCGGCTCTCATGCTGATCTATTTCAGCTGAACGTTATAAATTATTTAAAAATATTGAAATGCAAACGAAAAATCTGAAGCCAACGTACCCATTGGTTTAACATTAGTTTGCGAGTGTTTTCGCGTGACTAGTGAAAGCTCTGAAATGGCTAACTTTGTCATTATTTTCTAAAAGGTTGTTTGTCTTTATAGGAAAAAGAAAAACGGTATTCAAGAAAATGCAACTTTTGGATCATTTTTACCTTAGATATTAAATTTTCTGTGATTTGATAAATCAAAACGGAAAATTTTCTATCATAATTAACAGGCAGATATGTGTATGTTGAAGTTTATTTTATTCTGCGTGTTTGTGTATGCTACTCCTCTTTATTGCTATATAATGTTTCAGATTTCGTAAATAGTTCAATTAAATGTTTTACATGCAGGCGTGATGTCCGGGTGTTTCAACAGTAGCCTGACCTTGACCACCTTCTACGGGTGTTGAATCTATAAGGATGCCTATACTTGATGCAGGACGTGTTTCTGTAAGCAGAGTGATCCTGGAAAGCTCTCATACTCTCCTTCACTGGATATATAAAGACATATAGCATTGCGCGCAGATATAGTACAATAGAGTCGATTGTGACTAGTGTTGCCAGGTTCAGTATCCCAAAAACAGGACAGGTAGACCAAAAAAAAGGGACAACAGCATCTAAATTAGAACGTAAAAATACAGTAAAGCCTATTGAAACGAAAGCTGTCTATAGTGGAAACCTATCTTAAAGGTAAAAATTTCATTGTCCGTACCATAAAAATACCGTACAATTATACCATCTAAGACTGAAACCTGTTTAAAACAGAATTTTTCTCGGTCCCTTGCGATTCCTTCTTAGCAAATTTTAAATACAACAACAATATACAGTAAAACTTGTGAAAGCGGAATCACTAGGACAAAGGAATTTTTACTTTTAAAACAGAATTCCGTTACAAACAGGTCAATTTTTACAGTGTTAACAAAACAAAGTACAGTAAAGCCCGGGAAAACAGTATCGGTATAAACTACAAAAATATTCGTTTTCGACATACTTAAGTCTTGGCTTGTTGATTTGCAAGGTATTTATTCGAAAAGACTATAAAAATTTACCGTTATAGATAGATTCTGTTTACACAGGTTTTAGCGCATTACATTTCATTCGATGCAGACTAACAAACAGCATGATACTAAAATAAATTTAGAAAAATTTATGCATCATGAAAAAATTAAAACTTTTGACGTCCCGGTCAGTGCTTACTTGAGACAGGTCTTGGAATGCCTGAGAAACGGGACGTCCCGCATAAATAGGTACACTTGTCAACACTAATTGTGACTGACAACTGAGCTCTGATTGTAGCTGTATTATGATTCAGAAATGCGAGGGCTGTTTTTTTCCACCTCCGATGGGCTATAAGAAAAGAAAAATTTAACCAAAAGTACAGCAGGATCTTACTTATATTTCTATATAATCGCCAAAACAGTTGAGCCGTCTTATCATGACACAAGCTTCACGAAGCCTTCTTCAAAGAAGTCAGCCGTCGTTGTCAGTGAGGAGAGGTGCGAAGTACAAAGCAGATCTTGAAATTTCTGGAAATTCTTCAGAAAGTTCATTGATTGTAAACTTTCATTCAGCTCTGACCACCTGATCAACACGCGGAGCGAGGCCTACAGTAGCGAAAGACTTGCGTCCTTGTCCACCATCATCACGGACATTGATTCGCTCTTCTTTAAGTTTTCTACACCATTCCCGTACACTACCAACATTCATAACGTATTCACCGTACACTTTTCTCATTCTACGATGGATTTCAGCAGCACTACGTCCTTCTGCTTGCAGAAAACGGATTACACTTCGAAACTCACATTTGGCGGAGCATTAATCCTAGCCGCCATGTTCAATTGGTAGTACCGTAGCTACGACTGACGTATTGGAGCAGAAAATGGCAGAACTCATGGTAGGTGAACTGCGCAATCGCGCGATGCACAGATCTGCCAAAAAAAACAGTCCTCCTATTAAGGTCTCACTATTGCAACTTATTTCCTGTTATTACCAGAATTTTTTGTTCATGAGTACGAAGCTGATTATTTGACAATTTCATAAGAGCGAAGGTGCTCGTTTTGAGACTTTGAAGTCTGTTTTGGAATAATAATTCGATATGTTCTAACGTTTTGCGCTGGCTGATAGTAACTACCCAGCTGAACGTTTAACGCATTCGGCTGTAGCTGTTTGTGTTTGTTTATCTTTATGAATTCCTTAGTCTTCTACAATATTCGTAAAAGAAATATAGTGTAGCGCCTGAAACTCTGTTTTCCTTCGACAAGCAATCACACAAACCCGAATTATATAACAAAATTTTGCTGAATACTATATTTTGAAAGCTTTACGCATCATTTCTACTATTTCAAAACAAGACAGAAAAATCATGCACCAAGCACAGATTATGAAACACTTTCCAACACTAACAGCATACTTTAACAAACCATCGCTGTTTAATAAGGTAAATAAGGAAGCTAAGTAAACATTTCAGAAAAACGCAAAACACATTTGAAAACCAGATTTTAGCAATTACCGTCCACAGTCGGAAAAGTACTCCAATTCTTTTCTGCAGCCCTGAATATAATTTATATATTTGTATATACTCTATAGTATGCTACAACTTAGTTTAGTAATGAAACAAATAACACAGTTAGAAATTCATCTTCAGCAGTTTCTACCAATAGACGGAAACATACTTGAATAATTTTGTAGAGCCCTGTATATTACATTAAGCGTTTTATACACGCCACATATTAAGCTACAGTTTAATTCAGGCAAATACACGTTGAAATCACACTTTCAGGAATTATCATTCATAGGCAGCGATGTATTCAGTTCTTTGCGTGGCCCTGTATATGAATTTATTTACATTCTACAAACCTTCCTTTGTATACTAAATATATTTCACGTTCAAAATGCATAACTCAATTAAAAACCCATTTTAATCGATTTACGCTGATGCACCGTAATGCTTACGAATTTTTTTGTGTAGCCCTGTATATGATCTGTATCATTTATTCAAAAATTTAGTTAAACGCATACCTTACTAATATCCCACTTCCAATTATGGCTTATAAACAATACTTCGGACACAGTCTTGTACCAAAAATATTTTGTGTGTCCTTGAAAATATACGATAAATACTATGCACATAACAAATATCTTGTAGTAAACCTCAGTAATGTATATCAATTTCAGTATATTTGATATGGCGTAACATAATTAAAATACGGTGCAAATAGCTATTTCCCCGTAGACCATTATATGCAAAAGAATACTTTTGTGTGGCACTGTAAATAAAAGAAAAAAGCTTTGCACTACATATTCTACAGAAAGCATGCCTTAGTGCATCTCAGAAATTGGTATCAATTTCATTAGGTTTGTAATAGTGTAACATGATTAAAATGCGCCGTAAACGATTTTTCACATTAAACCATAATGTAATGGAATTCTTTTCATTTTCCCTGTAAGCTAATTATAAGTTCTAGACGTACCGTATTCGATAGTAAGCATCTTGTAGCTTATTTTCGTGATCTATATCAATTTAAATATATTTGAAATAGTGTCACATCATTAGAATACACTGCACACAGGATTTTTCCCCATAGACCATAATGTAACGGCATTCTTTTGAGTGCCGCTGTAAAAAAAGTATAAGTGCTACATGTACCATGTTCGATAGTAAGCATCTTGTAGCGTATTTCAGTGATGTATATCAATTTCAATATATTTGAAATAGTGTCACATCATTAAAATGCACTGCAAAGGATTTTTCCCCGTAGACCATAATACAGGGTCATTCATAATTCCCTCCGGGGTTTCGAAACGTTATAGTAAAAAAACGAAGACGAATATGAAAAAAAGAAACATATGAAATTATTCCGAAACTATTCAAGTTTTACTTACATACATTACAGGTGTTCTATGTGTGAACCCTTGGTCACACGGCATACATCCATGCGATAGTCCAGTTCCTGCCATACTCTGTTTCTTTAAATCTGAATCAGTGGTGTCAGTTCAACGGGCCTTTCGTAATAAATATCGAAAACAGGGACCAACTGACAAAACAATTCATGTGTGGTACCGGAAATTTAAAGAAACGGAGTATGGCAGGAACTGGACTATCGCATGGATGTATGCCGTGTGACCAAGGGTTCACACATAGAACACCTGTAATGTATGTAAGTAAAACTTGAATAGTTTCGGAATAATTTCATATGTTTCTTTTTTTCATATTCGTCTTCGTTGTTTTACTATAACGTTTCGAAACCCCGGAGGGAATTATGAATGACCCTGTATAACGGCATTCTTTTGAGTGCAGTGCTACACACTTCATTTTCAATACCGAACATGCTCTAGTAAACCTCAATAACATATATCAATTGCATGACTATCCGGATATATTTACGCCACTTAGAACACGTACAGACAGACAGACAGACAATCAGACGGCAGACAGAGAGACAGACAAACCGAATTCATAAACACTTTTCAACTATGTTGGAAAGTGTTAAGAATTACAAATTTCAACTGTAGATTAAATGTTGTGTTTCTAAATGTCGGTTAAAAGTGTTTGTATGATTAGTGCTAAAATATAAGTTCAGAAACCATTTAAAAATAAGCGAATCAATCAGTTATATATAAACCAGGGGTGCACAACCTTTTTCAACCCGCGGGCCAAAAAAAAGAAAAAGTACCTTACCTGGGGCCAATGTAGCGTTGCATTTATAAACACATTTTTTTTCCTAACCTAATATAAAAAGTCAATATACCACTTTGATGAAAACATACTCAATTCTGAATATATATACATTTATAAATTAATTTTAATAAGCCAAATATACATACATAATTATTTCACAGACAATTAATGTGATGGTTGGGATTGTATTTTTGAAGCTATTTTTGTTATGTTTGGTTCTAAAGTTGCAGTAGCAATATGTAAAACGGCTGAAAGGTTTTCATCAGTTAGTCTGTTTCTAGTGTTTGATTTGTTGACAGTCATCATAGAAAAAGATTGTTCACATATGTAGGTGCTTCCAAACACAGTTGCATACATTGATGCATTGCGTTTTAAATAGGAAAATTCATTAGGCAAATTCCTATAAAATTCAAGCAATGACTTTTCTTTGAATTCCTTTTTATGACAACCTGAGCTCTGTAAGTCAATGAGCTCTAATTGAGTATTTTCAGGTGCCAAATTGACATCCACTGTAAATGGATTGGAAAATAACTCAATTTGACAATGGCATTTTTCAAAATCTATCATGGAATGAATTGATTAAAATTTTTACCTGATCTTCGTAATCCACTTTCAGCTTTGGAAATTTTTCTTTCATTTTTTTGCAATATGGGAAATGCAGTTCTCAGTTGAAAAATTAAGTAAAAACATGTAAGCTTTCAATTGAAAAAAAGAAGAAAAAAACTAATCTCTATTTTGGAATTATCATTTTGGGATTGGCGGGCCAACGAAACAGGCATCGCGGGCCACTTTTGGCCCGCGGGCCATAGGTTGTGCATCCCTGATATAAACAAAAGAAATTTCGAACTAAATTCTAGAATTTAGCTACATAAAGTCTTGATGATGACTTCTAATTGCAGTAAATATGTTAAAATCATTAGAAATGAAGAAAAGTAAATATTCGGAAGCATTACTAAATTAAATCCCCAGAGGGGGAATTTACAGTAAACTTATGCTTGTCAACTGTAAAGTAAAAATTAAATGGATTTACAAGTTCATTTTTACCACATGAACTCATTTATATTAATGCTTTATCAGAAACCAGCATGCTACGCCCGCTGCGCTGGGCCATTTTTCTAAATGTACCTTAAATCAAACGAAATGGCTTTGTATTTTAAAGGAGTGTGGATCTTCACCTACGGATGCTACTTTAGAAAATATTTTCAAACGAACCTTGAATCAATCGAATTATATCAATGGATTTGAGCATGTATTTTAAAGCAATAGGGACGTTCACCTGGTTTTCCTTCAATATTGCGCTGTAAACGATGTGAACGACATTGCGTTATATTACATCATACATTGGACAAAATTTGGGCTAAAAGTAGCAACTCATTTAGTTGATCATTTATAGTAGAGTTTGGTAGGGAAATGAGGCCATGAGAGGCCATTATGAGACTAGGACTTCCCTCAAAGGGATAAGTCTGAGTGATATTGCTGAGAACATAAAGTTAACAATTACGATATAAAGAAGTTATCAACAAGAATCTAAGTGAATATACAGCATATGATAGACAAGAGATAGATAAAGATACAACATATGAAAAATAGCAAATTAAATGATATAATTACAAAATATCATATATAAATTCATATATTGTTATGTTTTCATATGCATTTTTTTATAACATTTGGCAAATAATCTCATTTTCTTAAGCGGGAATTGCTCAAAACTTAAAAAAAAAACGCCGGATCTTTTAAAACGATATTTTTAAAGTCACATAATCAGATTTGCAGCCAATAGCGTATTTTAGAAAGCGTAGTTTAACGCAAATTTAATTTAATTTTTGCAACATTTTCTTTGTGACAAATATCTAAATAAAATATTGAAAAATAAAATATTAAATATTGAAATATTAAATCAAATATTTAATATTTGAATTTAAAAAATTTCCTTTGTTTATTTGTATAACTATTTATAGAAACTCGTATACTTCAAACCACATTGATAACATGCTTTGCTACAAACGTGTCTACCAGTCTAACTACTCGTATGTCTTAGCTGTGTCTCTCTCCGAACTCATCTGTCTACTGTCTCTCTACTCTTCTGTATACCCGTCTCAGTATCCGTCTGTCTTTCTACCCGACTCTTTAATCGTGTCTCTACCTGTCTCGCTTCCCGTTACACTACTCGTCTATCAACACGTCTGTCTGTCTATATACCCCTCTCTCTACCCGTCTGTCAAGTCGTCTCTGTACTCGTCTCTCTATCCACAACGCTACCCGTCTCCCTACCCATCTCACTACCCCTCTGTCAACCCTTTTTTGCACCTGCCTCGCTACCCGTCTGTCTATTCGTTTCGCTACCCGTTAGCTTATCTCTGTCGCTATCTGTCTCTCTACCCGTCTGTCTACCCGTTTGTTTACACGTCTATCTATCTCTCGCCAACTCTTCCCAATATTTAAACAATTTAGTAAACGGAAGCCGTTTATCTGTTATTAAATGCAAACAGGAGTAATTTATCTAAAGAGTGTAATCAGATGCAATTTTTTTAAATACATACATAAACCAGCATAATAATTCACCAGTGTTATTTTCATAGTAGTTTATGTCATTTGACAGTAAATCTCAACTTCTGCAACCCGAACTGCGTCAAGCTTTTTAAAAAAGCCCCAAGGTCCGTATAACTGGGAAGGGGAATTGTCCTCAGGGCTATTAGATACATGTTATTAAGTTAAGTGAAAGTTTCGTAATCGGGTTCGCAGGCAATTTCTTATGTCAGAAAGGGTGGCTTCACGCCATTTTAAATTCATTTCTGTAACTTTCTTTTTCTTTTTTTGGTGGGTGGTTGGGGGGGGGGGGGGAGGGTTCCAAATATATACACTTAAATTCAAACTTTTGCCCCCATGTTAATATTAGTGTTGTTTGTATTATCAATTAATACTTTGTTGATCGAGCTTCATTCGAAACAAATGTAAAAGACTTCTACAGTTTTTTTTTTCTAGGAGAAAGTTCCGTAATGGCCCTAAGCTAATCGGGGAATTTAATATCATTATTGTTTCTAACTCTTATAGAGTTAAAACAATATTGTTGCTAGCATTACTCTTGTTTGTGACCAACCTCTTCTGTGTATCTGAATAGGGAAAAGTTCCGTATCATGTACTGGTTGGTGCCAAAGGCAGTTGTAGAATCTTACAAATTTTTCTAGAGAGCGGAAAAACATGTTTTTTAAAATATTTACAAATATACGTTTATTAAACCATGTTTTTGAGCCATTTTAAAAAATTAAGTACGGTGCTAAAATAAAATTTTATTGCCATTTTCGTTATTTTAATAAGAAATGAAAATACATAACAAACAAATTTAACAAAACTAAGCCATTTTTGGGTACTTCTCTATTATCCCGTCGACCACTTTTCATAACAAAAAACTATCGCCAAACTAAGATTAAATGCCAAAAATACAGTCCCATTTACTTGATGCCAGAAGCATTATACGTATTTGTTATGCCATCAAGTGGTTTTTAATTCGACATTTGCGTGTATTTTTCATTATGTTTTACTGATTTATTAGTTATTTCATTCATTAAAGTAACAATTGTGTCCTTAAATTCTTATATTTTATTTATTTTGATATTTCAATGGCAACGTTCTCCCGTTTATTTAGCGTTACAGTTTGGCGATAGTTTTTTGTTATGAAAAGTGGTCGACGGGATAATAGAGAAGTACCCATTTTTTGTGATAAATAATTGTTATTGCCAGGGGGGTAAATTGTAAACAATTAATAAGCGAACTAAAAAAATTACAGGAAAAAACTTGTGGGAATCTCAAGAAAGAAATATCTGATATAAATAGCATTTAAAATCTTAAAATGGAGAAGTGGTCCGTATAAAAATGCAAAACATTATACACCTGATATAAGAATTTTTTAATTTTTTTATATTTCCGAAAGCACAGATAAAAGGGTAAAAGTCCCGGCACAGATGCCATATACTCACCACGTTGGCGCGATTTTTCCCTCGCCCCTTTGGCGAAAACTGTTTGTTGTTTTTGTTTACTTTTATTTTTTATTTTAATTCTATAGATTATTTTTATATGTATATCAATAGTAATTTAGGCACAGATGTCATATACGCACCAGATTGGCGCGATTTTTCCCCCGCCAATTTGGCGAAAACTTTGTTTTTGAATATTAGTTACAAATACAATACAATAATAGCATGTAATTTTTTTATTTCAATATAAAAATAAAATAACGTAATAAATGGAATAGCTCCTATTATTCAAAAATGGGAAATAAAAATAAATAAATGATAGTTTGATATAAATAAATATTGATATATATAATAAAAACAATTTATAGAATTAAAATAAAAAATAAAAGTTAATAAACAACAATTGAAACAAAATAACCGGGTTACCATGTGAGGCATAAAATTGCCATTTTGTTGCAATCGCGCCAATGTGGTGCGTATATGACATCCGCGCCTTTATTTATATCAAACTATTATTTATTTATTTTTATTTCCTTTTTTAAAATAATCGAAGCTGTTTCATTTATTACGTTATTTTATTTTTATATTGAAATAAAAAATCACGTGTACTATTTGTCACACTATTTATAACTAATATTCAAAAACAAAGTTTTCCCCAAGCTGGTGGAGGGAAAAATCGCGCCAACGTGGTGCGTATATGACATCTGTGCCTTGTTTCATTTCACATATAGAGGTACTGCTCTATTATCCCGTCGACCACTTTTCATAACAAAAAACTATCGCCAAACTGTTAGATTAAACGCCAAAAATGCAGTCCCATTTACTTGATATCAGAAGCATTATACGTGTTTGTTACGTCATCAAGTGGTTTTTAACGCGACATTTGCGTGTATTTTTCATTATGTTTTACTGATTTATTAGTTATTTCATTCATTAAAATAACAATTGTGTCCTTAAATTCTTGTATTTTATTTATTTATGTATTTTGATATTTCAATGACAACGTTCTCCCGTTTATTTGGCGATAGTTTTTTGTTATGAAAAGTGGTCGACGGGATAATAGAGAAGTACCCACATATGTATTGGTACTTTTATGTTAACTTGGCGCAGTTGATAAATCGCCAAATATTTTTCTCATAACATCTTCATATTGCATTCATTTCATTTAAATATAAATCTTTCACTGATTTCATTTGAAATACATACATTAAAAATACACGTCTTTCACTCATTTAATTTAAAATACACGCCTTTCACTAATTCCATTTAAAATACTAAAAAGGAAAAGAAAATAAGAAATAATGCCACAAATCGAAACCTTTTATTTAAACATCAAAGAATTGTTCCTAACATACACACGCGAAATAAAAAAGCTGCTAATGGTGTGATTTACGCCAAATCTCTAATACTAATACTACTCTTACTAATCTCTAATACTTTTCAAACAGAAAAAAATCCAGATTAACTTTCCATTTTTATTAAATTGAAATATATTTTATTGTGCTGAATATTAGTGCTTGCATATTTTTTTGCTCCATGTATTCCATGAACTTTTCAATTCCGATTGTCTACGAAAATCTCCCGCCGGTGTAAATGACGTACGCACAAAATTTAGTGACGTATGTACTTTAATTGTGCTTTTTTATCTATTTTTTAATATAACTTCCAAACGGTTTGACACTTATTCTTGGTAATAAATAGACGACGTTGTCACCTTTATAGGTACCTGCTGTAAAAATTTGAACGAAATCCGTTAAATATTTTTTGAGTTATGCTTGACGAAAGGTTTTAATATCCATCGTAGCTATATATGGGGCAAAGTAATACTGCGCTGTGTAAGAGTTTTCGTTGCACTCAGACAATTATGACAAAGGAACTAACATGTTCTCTAGTCAACATACTACTAAAATAGAAAGCATTAGAATGATTGCATAGATTGACCATTGAACTTAAATAATG
Source organism: Maratus michaelseni (assembly GCA_963931845.1). NCBI lineage: Eukaryota > Metazoa > Arthropoda > Arachnida > Araneae > Salticidae > Maratus > Maratus michaelseni. Next base: position 248,818,773 of record OZ007588.1, on the reverse strand, counting down.
TTGGGGTGATTCATTTTCGTCTGTAAGTTCTTGAACTCCGTCCCTCTTTCTTGTCTCCATGTGAGATTCTGGTAACGTAAATACAATCTCACTCTATGTTACGTTATATTTCGCAATATACGTCCTCTTCTGGCAAGTCTACTACGGTTTTTCATCTTTCGATTCCAGCAGAGTAAAGACAGTGAAAATTGTAATAAATTGTTTGCACATAAAGAACAGTGTTCAACTTTTATATTTAAAAAAATGGTGAAACATAAAAAAGTGAATTTTTAAAGCTGAATATGAATAAAATTAAAATGACGCCATTTTCACTGTCTTTCCATTTTTTTGGCCAGTTGCATTCGTGTAACCATTAATCTGAAGAAAAAAAAAACTCCAATGATTAACTCTGGTCGAAGAATAAACCTCTAGTTTGTATCCAATAAAATCTTCCTAATCTTAAATAATCTTGCTGATATCCAAGTTTGACGTCAAACATTAGAAGTGCTTGGAACGATATGGTTACTAATTTACCAGAGTTAGTTACAAAACGAAGTTATTTACGCGCCAAGCTATGTTCCATTAAATAATGTCAAATTACTGTTAATGCAATTATAGATCTTTCATTAACAAAATTCCATACCTTAAATAAAACTGACAATGATAAAGTTAGTTATGCAAAATGTTTAGTAATATTATTTTTGGTGAATACTTAAACCGAAGATTTTTTTGCATTTCTCTAAAGAGCATAATAACACGCAGAAATAAATTCATTTCTCACTATGTTTAGTTGCTAGGGCTGTGTGTAGGTCGAAAAGACTTTATAATGATCGAAAAATTAACTAATCAGAATTTCAGGTACTCGTTTTTTCTTATCCAACCTGAAATGATAAATCGACACATATTATTTATTCCATTCGCCACCATTGACATTACAAAGTTTTTCCGTACATTGAAAGCGCCAAAACAGTGGCTGAGATGTTGTGCTCTCAAAGCTGGCATACGGGAAGAGCTGGGTTCAAACCCCTGTCGCGCTCGTTGACCTAACCGTTCGGATTTTTCCGTGGTTTTCTTCGAACCTTGCCGTAAATACGGGTTAGGATCCCTTAGAAAGACCCCCACGGAGGGCACTCCCCCCAGGGTCTATTCCCTCGTGTAGATAATCGGGCGTCATAAAATCAACCAATCGTACATTGGAAGCATTGCTTTTTTGGTAAAACTTTGCTTCATAATGAAAAAACCCCATAAATTTAGCAATCGCTAATATCAAAAGTCGTCTAATTTTCTGTAATCTAAATCGTCGTCCAGAGTAACCTTCAAACATAAACGAAACATCCACCAATGTAGTAAACATGCCAACTGGCAGGTGACCGGAATACGGACAATTAGTATAATGTCTTTTAAAAAGCTTCTTGAAAGAATTGCAGATATGCAGAAAAAACTAAAAAGAAATGACGAATCAAAAAGAGCATTGAAAATTTATTTCAGCAGACAATTTTTATTACAAAATGTAGCCTTTTGTAATAGTTATAACGCATAAATGCACACATCTCTTTAAGAATATTCTTTGGTTCCTAACTTTTGAATCAGTGAATATTTCTATAAGTGAAATTGGCGATATGTTAAAAAAATAATAAAATAAAACTAAAAGAATAGCCAATATTCGCTGATCTGAGTTTGAGGCTATAAAAATAATATGTTTGGTGAAAACAAACCGGCATGTTTCCGTAGTAAATTTTTAAATGTATAAAATTGATTTATTTTACAATATGTGTTTGAGTGGTAGACATTCACTAAAATTTAAATATTTGATCCCATATTCATAACAATAACTGCTATTTATATAATTTGCATTTGAATATAAAAATTTACTCCAAAAAGGATCTTGTATACACGAAAAAACACTATTATTGCTAATACCGCTCAAGCTGATGTCACGCTTATGCATTTTTGGCTTAAAATCATATTGCTTGGCGACAAAAGTAAAATCAAAACCGTAAATAAACAAATAACATGTAACTCATAAATGCAGTCATTTTTACAATTGCAACTGCTAGTTCCTCTTGTAAGACACATGATAGAGGAGTTATACAAAAAAAATTTAACAGAAACAAAAAAAGGAAAAAAAATTACTCATATTTTATTAAATCAAATTATCAGATGCATCTTTGTTAACCTGACGCAAACGATAAATCGCCAAATATTTACTTAATCTGAATTGAACCCTCATGCATTGCAAATATTTTTAAGCATTACAAATATTCCTTTGGGGTTTAAATTAAATATTATGCCTCATTAAAACAGTTTTATTTTTCTTTATTTTTCTTTTTTTTGCGGGGAGGGGATTTTAAATAAAATTAATAACAGAATTTTTCTTTTATTTTTCTATGTGTTTGCATTATTTTCTGATATAGCCGTTTCAATTCTTTCGCCAACGATAATGATCGCCAAAAAAATGACCTATGGTAACCTTATCGTCCAAAATAACAGAACTTTCCATCATAATTCTATAACTAATATACGTAGAACTATGTGTTATATACTAAAACCTTCCCTGAAAAATTATCTATCCAGCAGTGCAAGTTCCATCAAATTCCATTCAGCAGAACTCGAGTTATAAAGGAACGGAACGAAATTATCGTTTGTGTTTTATATATATAGTAGATTATACTACAGAAGGTGTTCGAAATTACTACCAGAAGTGGTCGGGCTGGCTTGACAGTGGTGTTGCATGGATTCACTACGTTCTGGAAGATTCCTAGTGTGTCGCGTATCCTGCCTCGAGTTATAAAGGAACGAAACGAAATTTCCGTTTGTGTTTTATATATATAGTAGAAGTATCACAATATCGTCAAGTTAACGCCGAAACAAAGATATTATTAAACTACAGTGCATAACACTTCAATTTATTTTGATATTAGTACAACGTATAAATTATCTATCATCGTTAATGTAAAAGATAATCTCATCAAAAAGTCACCTGTAAAAAATGCAGCCAAGTCTCGTAACTCATTTACCGTAAAAAGTACTGAGATCGTATAAAGCCAAGTTTAACTATCTTATTAACTCTGAAATTTTCATTCACAAATCCCTCCTAGTCTCTACATCTTTAGTTAATTATTATTTTGTGACTTGGCAATTACGTAGCACGAGAATGTGATGTATATAGTTAGTCTTAATCAAATGATACTATAACATATTAAAGTGTAATAACTTCCCTGTGCGTATATAATTTGCCTTAATTAAATTATCCCATCCCATCCCATCCCATAACATAGTAAGGTGTAATAACTTCCCTGTGCTGCGTAATTGCCAAGTCACAAAATAATAATTAACTAAAGATGTAGAGACTAGGAGTGATTTGTGAATGAAAATTTCAGAGTTAATAAGATAAACTTGGCTTTATACGATCTCAGTACTTCTTACTCTGTCCCTATTATTTACAAGTATCAAAAATTTGAAGCTTAAGTTTCGTTTGCAAAGTACTGTAGATAAAAAGAGATTTCAGGTTCCTAGGCAAGCACTAAGTTATGGGAGGGGGAGTGTCAAAAGTACTCTCAATTGCTTCCAGGATATTTGCTATCCATCTGAGATATTACTCGCAGCCCTAGATACTTGATATTTAACATAAAAGAACTTTTTAATATAAAAAAAAAGCCAAAATTGAAATTTCCGGAAATTTCCAATAAATCAAACTATATTCCTTTTTTCGATGTTTTTTTTTTTTTTCGTTTTTTTTTTTTTAGTCTTTTTTTTTATTATTTACGGATTTTTTAATTTTTCCTTACTTCGTGTACTAAACCCTGCCTTTCTGCCAAATGTCAAGCTTCTAGGACTACAAAATCTAGGACTTCAAATTTTCGACTTTTTATAAATTTATTGATTTTTCGATTTTAATTCTAAGTTACCTGGTTGTCATGCCAATATAGTAATTATTTGATCCGTCTTCTTAGGATCATTTAGGTTCAAGTTAGAGATAAATCAAGTGAATCTTAGAGTCACCATGATTTTATTTAGAAAGGACTATCAAGCCATAACCAGCCAGTAATGTCGGGAGGAGAAGGTAAATAATGTGAAGTAAATAGAGTACAACCTGTGAAAGAAAACAAACCTGTCTATAAATAAATCGCCTATATCGTAGCCAGTCTATAGCGGAACTTTTCTATAACGAAATTCGTAAACGAAAGATAAGAAAACTATAATCAGGGGGAAATAACATAAAAAAAAAAAATAAGGCGTTGTACTAGCTAATAGAACAATTATCTTAAAACTAATGTTTCTAGCAGTACAAAATCAAATTGTTTTCGAATTTCCGATTTCTTAAAGGTATTTCGATTTTTCGATTTTATTTTCGAATTTAACGAATATTTTAATTGTTCCTTTTATTGAATAGTAAATACTACCTTTACACCAAGTTTTAAGTTTCTAAGACTACAAGATAAAAATATTTTCAATTTTTGATTTTTTCGAATTTTTTTTTATAATTTTCTGGATTTTTAAATTTTTTCTTATTTTGTATCCTTTATTACAAATTTCAAGTTTCTAGCGCTACAAAATCGGATTATTTTTAAATTTCCGATCTTTTTCGAGTTTTTTATTCTATTTTCGAATTTATTGTGTTTTAATTTTTCCTTTTTCTGTATCCTAAACAATAAGTTTACGCCGAATTTTAAGTTCTAAAGCTACAAAATCGAATTTTTTTCAATTTTTCGAATTTTACAGATTTTTTATTTATTTCTTTTTTTGTATCCCAAATACTACCTTTATTCCAAATTTTAAGTTTCTAGCTTTACAAAATCGAATTATTTTCAATTTTTCGTTTTTTTTTCGATTTTTTTTATTTTATTTTCAATTTTTGTTGTGTTTTTAATTTTTTCTTTTTCTGAATCCTAAACACTACCTTTACACCAAATTTTCAGTTTCTAAGACTACGAGATCATATTATTTTCAATTTCTCTCTTTTTCTTTCTTTCTTTTCTTTTTTTTTTTTTTTTTTTTTTTTTTTAAATTTTCGATTTTTTTTTTTTTTAATTATCCGTATTTTTTATGTTTCCTTATTTAGTATCTTAAATATTACCTTTATTCCAAATTTCAAGCTTCTAGCGCTATGAAATCGAATTATTTTCAAAATTTCCTTATTTTTCGATTTCTTTCGATTTTTTTATTTTATTTTCGAATTTTATTGCGTTTTTATTTTAACTTATTCTGAATCCTAAACACTATCTTTACCACGAATTTTAAGTTTCTAAGGCTAAAAGAGCAAATTATTATTATTTTTTTCAATTTTTTTCGAATTTTTCGATTTTTTGATTTTTTTTTCGAATTGTCTGGATTTTTTAATTTTTCCTTATTTTGCATCCTAAATACTACCTTTATTCCGAATTCCAAGTTTCTAGCGCAACAAAATTGGATTATTTGAAAATTTTCGATTTTTTTCGATTTTTCGATTTTTTTTTTTTTTTTTTTTTTTTTTTTTTTTTGTGTGTGTGTTTTTGATGTTTTCTATTTTTGAATTCTAAACACTACTTTCACACCAAATTTTAAGTTTTTAAGACTTACAAGATCGTGTTATTTTCAATTTTCAATTTTGTTCGATTTTTTTTAATTTTCGAATGTTTTTTTTTTCTTTTTTTTTTTAATAATCCGGATTTTATAATTTTTTCTTTCTTTGTATCCGAAACACTAGCTTTATTCCAAATGTTAAGTTTGTGGCTGCGGGATCTACCCAATCTTTTTGATGACGCGAGAGTGAGCGACTGTGTGCGTGACAAAAAATCGAAACTTTGAGTTCATATATCGTCTGCACTAATTTATGGGTATTTTTTTAATTATCCATATTTTTAAATTTTTTCTTATTTAGTATCTTAAATATTACCTTTATTCCAAATTTCAAGTTTCTAGCGCTATAAAATCGAATTATTTTCAAATTTTCCTTATTTTTCGATTTTTTTGATTTTTTGATTTTATTTTCGAATTATATTGCATTTTTTATTTTAACTTATTCTGAATCCTAAACACTATCTTTACCACGAATTTTAAGTTTCTAAGGCTAAAAGATTCAAATTATTTAAATTTTTTTCAATTTTTTTCAAATTTTTCGAATTTTTGATTTTTTTTCGAATTTTCTGGATTTTTTAATTTTTCCTTATTTTGCATCCTAAATACTACCTTTATTCCGAATTCCAAAAGTTTTTAAGTCTACAAGATCGTGTTATTTTCAATTTTCAATTTTGTTCGATTTTTTTGAATTTTCGAATGTTTTTTTTTTTTTTAAATTTTCTGGATTTTATAATTTTTTCTTTCTTTGTATCCGAAACACTAGCTTTATTCCAAATTTTAAGTTTCTAGCGCAACAAAATCGGATTATTTGATATTTTTCGATTTTTTTTCGATTTTTCGATTTTTTCAATTTTACTTTAGAATTTTTTTTTTTTTTTTGTGTTTTTGATGTTTTCTTTTTCTGGATACTAAACACTGCCTTCACACCGAATCTTAAGTTTATAAGACTACAAGATCGTATTATTTTCCAATTTCAATTTTGATGGAATTTGTTGAATTTTCGAATGTTTTTTTTTTTCGAATTTTCCGGATTTTATAATTTTTTCTTTCTTTGTATCCTAAACACTACGTTTTTCCCAAATGTCAAGTTTCTAGGGCTAGGGGATCTACCTAATCTTTTTGATGACGCGTGAACGAGTGAGTGAGTGAGTGACATAAAATCGAATCTTTGAGTTCATACACTGTAAAAAAAATTTTGTCGAATTAACGAGAAAAAACTGTCAATTTTGGAGCCAGTTTAAAACCGTTTAATTTACAGGAAATATCTGTAATTTTTTACGTGAAGTGACTGTTTTTTTAAGTTTCATACCGTTACATTTACAGAGATAAACTGTTATTTTAACAGAAATATTTTGTGGTTTTTACAGAGAAAATCTGTAAATTTTACGAGAAAAATCTGTAAATTTTAACAAACATCCTGTATTTTTAACAGTTAAAAACTGTTACATTTACGGAGATAAACTGTTTTTTTAACAGAAATATTCTGTGATTTGTACAGAGAAAACCTGTAAATTTTACAAGAAATATCTGTAAATTTTACAAGAAATATCTGTAAATTTTACAAGAAATATCTGTAAATTTTACGAGAAATATCTGTAAATTTTACGAGAAATATCTGTAAATTTTACAAGAAATATCTGTAAATTTTACAAGAAATATCTGTAAATTTTACGAGAAATATCTGTAAATTTTACGAGAAATATCTGTAAATTTTAACGAACATTCTGTTTTTTTAACAGTTAAATCCCGTTGCATTTACAGAGATAAACTGTTATTTTAACAGAAATATTCTGCGAGTTTTACGAGAAATATTTGTTTTTTTAACAGTTAAATGCTGTTACATTTACAGAAATAAACTGTTATTTTAACAGAAATATTTTGTGATTTTAACAGATAAAACATGTAAATCTTACTAGAAAAATCTGTAGTATTTACAGAAATCTCGTGTTTTTAAGTCAAATACAGGGCACCCCAAAATGATTGAAACATGCTTTAATATTTTATCTGTTGGAGATTCGTAGGCAATGTAAATTGCAAAATTGTTCAAAATAAGCTAGAATATAAGATTATGTTGATGAAATGGTTTTGCCATTAATTTTCAAAAAGTTACACTTTTGAAATTTTTATCTGATGCCTGGGTCTTACAAGTTATATTTAGGAAAGTATTATCCCTGTTCTGACAAGTACAACAGTCAAAATTGCATTATTCTATGACCAAAACACACAGAGTTATACTTTAGAGTTTATGAAATTTCTGCCTCTAAATAGACAGATTATTTTTAGTGCCATAAAACTCAGAAATTTAATAAAATTCCTAGTATAATAACTTAGTGTATTTTGGTTACAGAAGAATGGAATTATTATTGTTGTACTCTTCAGAGCAAGCAGAAATTTCTTTTAAATATAACTTAATGACCCAGGGGCGCTATAAAAATTTTAAAAGTAACTTTTTCAGAACTAATTAATCCATATAATCATAATTCTTACTTTATTTTGAACACTTTTGCAATTTACTTTGCCTACGTATCTCCAACAGGTAAAAAAATTAAAGCATGTTTCACTCTTTTTGGGACATCCTGTATGCTTATTTATATACAAACAGGGCCCGACTAGCAAGTTTTTGTGCCCAGGGCACTTTCAATTTTTCATGCCCCCATAGATTGGTTGGTTTACTGATACTAGTTTTTTAGTCTACTTATTCAAAAGGTGTCACTCAAAAAATTAAGTTTTCTGGAAAATTGGAAAACAGTTCCAGGAATAAAAATAAAATATTTTTTTTATTATTTATTGAAATGTGCTTTTAACCACAGATTGAGATATATTTTTGTCATTTCATCGTAATAATATCTCAAGCACCACATATTTTCAGTTGTGTCACTTTTCGAATAAATGTGCAATATGATATAATTGAATGACCTGATGAATACAGTACATCATTTACTAGAAAATAATGATGTTATTGCTATTAAATGATAAAACAAAACGGAGTGCAAACAAAAGTCCTAATAGAAGTTCTAATTGCATGCCCCTTAGAAATTCCGTGCCCAGGGCATGGGCCCCTGGTGCCCATGTGATAGTCAGGGCCTGTATACAAATGTGCTAACTTTAGTACAAAAAAAGTGAACTTTTCGCTAAAATATTAATTTAGAGAAAAATTAATATATTTAAAGCAACATTTGTGAATTTATTGCTCAAGTTTGGTGAGGGCATCACCTTCTAATAAATAAAATATAAATAATTTTCAAAATAAAGCAAACATATTTTTGACATACTCACATCGACAATTTTTGATAAATATTCAACACTCTTACAAGTATTTGAATAACACTGTTTGCAAATAGTAACTGTAATAGTAATTCTACAACTTACTAAAGCAGAAATTACTATTTGAAATAGTGGTATGAAAATTCAAAGAAATTGTGGAGCATACTCTTATTACAAAAAAAAAAAAAAAAAAAATTGTTTCCTGACGAGAGCATAATTTACAAAAATGAGAATTCTCATTTTTCTTGATGTAAATGCAAATGTATGAAAATTATTTTATAGATTTCCTGGAAATTAGTTCTTGTATTTTAGCAATAGCCTGTAAATGAAAATAAGAATAGCTACAGGATATATATATATATATATACAAAAATCATAAAATCAAATTATTTCTTAAATTCAGATTATCGAAATTTTCTAGCTTGAAGCAAATTAAATTATAAAACATTAAAAAATATCAACCTATATTTAAGCTTTCAGCTGATGTTCTCACTATACACTATACCCATAGCTGACAACTGCTATTATTTTTTGATACCAGTAATTTTGAAGAGAAATCTTCATCTTATTTAATTGGAGAAATTTGCGATTAAATAAGATGAAGTCGCTTTGAAATTACTGGAGCCAAAAAATAGGTAGTAGTTGGCAGTCATCACCATACAATATGTGCATGAAAATTAAATATTAGTTTATTTATTTTTAAACTAAAGCTACATCTAATAATCATGTTTATAATTTTAAAATACATAAAAACAAACAAATGAAATTATGATGTTTATTATCAAATAAATAAAATAGTACATAAAAATGATCAGCCATTTCACAATCTGAAATTTTATTAAACAAATAAAGATGTTTCAAGTTAATGCATCATTTTTATTTCACTTCTGGATTCATCTTCAAACATTAGTTGTTGATTTATTCCAAAAGAGTACCTGTAAAAGGAATATATTTATTTCAGTGGATTAAAATAAAAGATTTTTGTCTTCTTTTACAATTGAATAAAACAACATTTTAGAAAAGAAATAGTCATGGTACTGAAATCACAATTTTGAAATTTCATTTCTGAATGCTTTAAAACCAAAATTTGTAAATATATAATATACATGAAAATGGCAAAAATATCCAAAATTTTTAAAATAGTCAACTTGCTGCTGATTATAAATATTGTTTTACTTAAAATATAAACTTGAAATTGAAACATATCACTAGCATGAAAACTTAATAAAACAATATTCTAAATGTTTTTTTCTGTTTTACAGTTATAGAAAAATTGAAAATCAATTAATAGAAAACAGATTTTTTTTTTTTTTAACAAGTTGACTTTTTACACCCATCAAAACACAAAATATAGAATTCTGTATAAAGTTTCATTTTTCAAAAAAAAAATTTTAAATATAAAGTAAAATTTATTTTTTCTATTTCAAAATTTTGTTCATGTTTTAATGTAAGTTCATTGATCAATGTTGAAAGAGAAATCAGGATATAATATAAGGATATAATATTTGATATATATAAGGATATAATATTTGATATATATAAGGATATAATATTTTAGACAATTTAAGTACATTAAAAACAACCCAATAAAAAAAAAAAAAAAAGTCTTCAAATAAAATTTGTTGAATTAAAAATTTGAATAGCTTATTGCTATTTAAAAGAGTTATTCATGCATGTTATTTATAATAGTGTTTTTATTAAATGACTTAATGTATGATTTTAACATTTGTGAGAAAAAAATAAGACCTGTATAAGAAAAGACATTAAAATTAGTTAATAAAATACGTAATTAAGCAACCAGCATCCTCTTTAATTATATAAAGCAGTAAAAATGAAAAAAAAAAAAAGTTAAACCAGATAAAGCAATTTTTTTGCCTTATTTTGCTTTTTAAAATTTAGCTGACATATTTGCAATTCTGACTACAAATCACTAGCAGTTACATCTATGTGTTATTCCAATATGAATGTTTTCATTATTGAGAAATTAGGTTATTTATTAAATTCGAACTCTATAAAATGTTTTTTAAATTAGTTAAAAAACACTTTAAAATGTACAAGTTGATAAATAAAATGTTTCAATGTATAAAAGCCAATTTTGGCAGAAAAAAAAGCTGGTTAAAACCAATAAAAGCAACCGGTATGCCCCCCCCCCCCTTTTTTTTAGCTGGCTTTTTTTTTTTTTTTTTTTTTGCAACCCTGGATGTATACATGAGGCATATATAAGCTTTTCTATGATATTGGTGAAATCAGAGCTGCAATCTTTGCATAATCATAATTGTAAGGGGTGCTATAACATGAAAATACCAAAAAAACTTCAAGGTTATAGCTATTATGTATTTTAATTTAGGATAGTAACTGCTTAGTGATATTTTTTTTAAGGACTTTAAGGATAAGAAACTATTTTTTCTCACATAGATATGTAAATCATACATAAAATTATTTAGTAAAAATCTCAATTTCTCGCTGTTGAAAACAGTATTAAGAATAAAATAGCATGAATAACTTATTAGCAAGAAGCTTCTCAAAAGAAAATAATAAGTTTTATTTTGAGCACATCTTTTAACCTTTCTCTCTCTCTCTCTATATATATATATATATAGTTTTTCTTTTGTTCTAAATTTGTACCAGAATTTCCTCAAATATTATCTTCTGCTCAATTCCCTTTTCAACATTGAACATTCTCAAGATATGAAGAGAATTTTCTCTTCATGAAGATTTATCTGGAATAAATTATAAAACCGCTTAGGAGCAGAGAAGGGGAAAAAAAATTTCTGCATATTATAAATTAAAAAAATATATATCATTTTTATAAGCATTAAAATTCACTGTTTGCTAAATATAGATAAGCTCAAGTATTTTCAGATAATTTCATTTAAAAAATACATATAAATTATTTTGTTTTAATCAATGTAAAAAAGTAAATAGTTCTAATGTAAAACATGTTTTTCCCTTTTTATGTAAAAATATTTTTTCTTTTTGAAGTATGGCTCCTCTCTGTTTAATTCCACATATAATCATTAAATTGTATCATATATGTAGTGCTATTGTAATATAGGCTTTAGAAACACCATGCTGGTGGCTAACTTAATACACTGGGGTGGGGGAATATATTCTTTTACTTGCCACTGGTGAATGGATTTTATGATGGGGCGAGTGACTTAAAAAATTGCAGGCTATAGAAGATATGCTAAAAACTGTATTTTTTTAGCTAATTAGCTGTATGTTGCAACTTACTGTGATCAACTGTGTGCAACTCACTCCAAATTACTGTGATGTAAACATTGTACTAAGTTCTATCCTATAGTATCCCAATTTAGCAGATTTTTGTCCAGATAAAGCTATAAATCATTGTGAAATGATGTATCTGAAGGACGGTTAGACATCCTGATTTTATTATCTAACTTTATTAAAATTAATGGGTATTGTTTGAATTTCATCTTTGCGATCTATATGCAGTAAAGCATTGTTAGCATTAAATCACTTAATGTGAATTTTTTCTTAACATGAATTGATAAGGCAGTCCCAACAGATAAGATGGTACTATTATTTTAACGGTTAACACACACACCAAAAAAAAAAAAAAAAAAAAAAAAAAAAAGTGGTCTTTTAGATTTCATGTTAACAATATTCGTCTGTAATTATATTATATGTATATATATCTTTTTTTTTTTTTACTAAATTTAAGTGTAATTATCAACAATGGATAAAATTTTGTTAGGTTTAATTTTGTTTAACATGGTTAAGTGCATTTTTTTATTAATTTGAAAATGTAGTAGTATTAATTAAAAGGACTTTATCAGTTTTACAGTTGCTTCAATTATTATAATATTGTAGTTTATGAACTTCAATAATTTAAATAAAAACAAAATATTCATGATTTTATATAAAGTAGAATATAATGATACAGTTATGTGAATTTTAGAAATTGCAACTAGAATTTTTTATTTGGCACCCAAGATATTTACAGTAGGTGTGGCGTCACTTCACACCTACCTTTCATTTCCCAATTTCTATCACTGACTTGATATTATAGGGTTTAATCTAGAGCTAGCCAAATAGCCAAAAAGCTAACTGAAAGCACCTTTTGCCCCCAAAGCATTTAGTGGATTAGCCAAAAAGCAACAACCAAAAAAATATATATCATTTCCATTTTGTTGTTCCTGCCTTTCGTAAACCTGCAGCTGCCACGTGAAAAAAAAATCTCAAACCGCCTCTGTCCTGGCAACTCACTTCAAAATTTGTCTCGTCCTCTCCGTGCAAGCATCTTACAAATAGCATGACGTCATTTGCATTAAACAAGTATTGAGGAAATTAAAAGAGTTTATTTTTTGTTGATGATCCCAACTTAGGAAATGAAACCAAAACGATTCATGAATGGAAGTTGTTCAGGCAGGTTCTGGCTACAAGGGGTAAAGAAATGAAACCTGCTGATTGTATTCTTTTTCCATTAAAATGGCATTACTGACATGTTTCCCAATGTGACTTCTTTGTATGAATTTGTAGCAACAATTCTGTTGTCTACAGCAGATTGTGAAACGGGATTGAGTCTCGTGAATATAACATAAACTGACTTGAGGAATAGACTGACAATCAAAAATTTAAGTAACTTAATTATGATTAATTTGGAAGGGGAAGTTTGAAAAGAATTTCCATTTAAAAAAGCATTTGATGTGTGATGTATGGCCAAATCTTGAGAGGGTCAATCTTACAGAGTGGTGTACTATTTGTATATTGTATAGTTACAAATAATACTCATTTATATAGAAATTTTGTATAAATAAAAGTTTTTTTTTCTTGGCTAAAGCTATTTTTATTTGGCTAACAGTTATTGGCTGCAATTAGCCAAAAAGCTACAAATCTCTTTTTCCTAGATTAAACTCTATATTATATAATATTATTTATAACACTATAAAAAAAAGTATTTAAAAAAAATAAACCTGCAAAAAATAGCTAAAAACCAGCAATGCATTTTAAAAGCTTTAAGAAATGCATCCAATTAGTGTTCACTCCAGAAAGAAAAGTGGCAGGTAGTCGCTATTGTGTTTAGGAATGTTTAAAAAAGATGCAATTTTTAGATATGGCAAATACAGTAACATTAATTACAAATAATTTTATGAACTATAAATAAAAAAATACAATTAAATTACAATATGATTTAATAATCCCCTTGTTTAAGAAAATTCTACTTAAAAAAAAAAAAAAAAGATTCAGTCACATAGACATAGAAAATTTTTACAAAAGAAAATTTCACTGTATTTAAAAAGAACAGAGCACTGCTATTTAAAAAAAAAAAGGGGGGGGGGGTTATTGAGAAAACTACATTTAGTAAAAGTCAAATATTTTTATTTTTATTAAATCATTGTTTTATATATTTAAAAGTAATCTTACCATATACCATTGAAAGCAAATTTATCTGCAGTTATAACTTTTCCATGTTCAAATCATACATGAAGCTCCATTTATAAGAATTTTCATCTGAAAGTTAATTAGACACCATTTTTAAAAACAAAAATTTTATTTAAAAAGGGCAGTTTTTATTAAAAATAGATAAAAATGTGAGGTTCTTTTATGTTTTACTTTTAAGTTCTACTAAGTTACTTTTGATACATTTTATTTTTCTTCAATATTTATAATAATATACAGTAAAACCTTCCAATTTTGCACATCGATGGGATTGGATATTTTGTCTTTTATTTGGAGGTATTGTTGAAAAAATAAAATATTAATACATAAAATATATAACAATTTAAATTTGCTTAAGAGATTCAAGATAACAAAAGTTAAAAAAGGTATAATAATAATTCAAAAGTTTGTACCTTGCCTTAATAATAATGATGTAATCAATAATGAGTACTGACTTATGTCAATAAAAAATTTATGACTAAAAATTTCAAAGAATAAATGTAAATGTGAATATTTAGGTAGTACATCTGTTTATTTAAGGTATTCAGTTAAGAGTTTTTGTCTTTTAAATTCTATTTGGCAAACATGTTTTATACATTCATAAGTTCACTAACTAAATTTAATTCTTCAGATCAGCTTAAAAATAACTTTTCTAGTTTATATTTTACACACAGCAACACTTATTTGTAATAGCACAGTTTTCTTCTTTCTCTTGATGCTCTTCGTCATTTTCTTTTAAGTAAATATTTTTTATTTCTGGTGGATTACTTGGAATTAGTGATGGGCAATTCTATAGAATTCAACAATTGAGAAAAATTGTCATAGTAAAAAATAACATGAACTAAAAAGGGCATGAGGTTATGCCGGCCCTGTGAAACTCTCTAGAGTGATCCCTGAACATAACACAAACTTGTGAATCGTATATAATCTACTTTAGAGGAAGTAACTTCTCACTGAAAATACTATTATACATACCTGCCAAATTTTGAAAATGGTAAAGTGTAAAATGACGCGGAAGAGTATTTCACACAATTTTTTTCAATAAAGACCTGTATAACCCATTTTTAAGTAACACATAAACGGCCTTTTTCACTTTTCTTAAGTACATAATACATGAAAATATTTTTAAATAATACATTAATTATAGTGAAAGTTTGATGAGAAAAATATTACAACACTCAATAAGAAAATAACTTTAAAAACATATATTTCTTATTAGAACTTTTTTTTTTAAATAAGGAATTTCTGAGCTAATTTATTCAAAACATGGCTTATTGTTACACAGAATACAAATTTTAAAAAATCTCCCTGATTCCATTTGAGAATGAAGCCTGAACTCATTCCTTTGACAATACTAAATATTCATTCCCCTTTCATTCATCATTTACTGTTATTACCAGAAAGTAATTTATAAATTAAGAGATGAAAATGAAACTTGGAAGAAACTTTACAAAAAAAGTGTAAAAGTGTAAAAAATGCTCCAAAAGTGTAAATTTTACACCTAGTGTAAAAGTTGGCAAGTATGTATTATATTAAATACCTTTATATTGAATATACACTACTGGCCATCCAAAATGCTACACCATGAAGGAATGCAAATAACAGAATGATATTTATTGGACAAATACATTATAATGGGAAGGACAAGTGATTACATTTTCAGAAAATTAGGAGATATAGATCTTGAGAAAACACTACCCAAAGCATCCACCCCTGGCCGCAATAACAGAATTTTTCTGCCTAGCCATGGAGTCGAACAGAGATTGGATGTCATGTACAAGTACATCAGTCCATGCAGCTTCAACACTATGCCGCAGTTCATCAACCATAGTGTCGGGCGCATGGTGGCAGGCCAGTCGCTCAGAAGCCATTGATAGGACATTTTCAATTGGTGAGAAATCAGGAGAACGTGCCGGCCAGGGCAACAGTCGAACAACATGCGGTCGTGCATTGTGCTAACTAAACCGTACAGTTGCAGTGCATCAAAGATAAGGCAGAACCATGGGCTGTAACACATCAGAAATGTAACGGTTGCTGTTGAATTTGCCGGCAATGCAAACAAGAAGTTACCGAGACGTGTATCCAATGACACTTCATACCGTCACTCCAGGTGATATGACAGTATGATGATTCGAATGCAAGCTGGCAATGTGCGTTTTCCATGATGCCGCCAAACATGAATGCTGGCATCATGATGCTGTATATGACGCAGGGATGGCGTCTCACGTCGTCTTTGATGAATCCAGGCTCTGTATGCAGCATCATGATGCCAGCATCCAAGTTTGGTGGCATCATGGAAAACGCACATTGCCTACTTGCATTCGAATCGTCATACAGTCAACTCTGTGAAATCCGCACACTTAGGGACCAAGTGTTTGGCAGATTATAGATTTTGGCGGATTATAGATAATTTCTTTGTTTACATTTCATTTTTTTATAATCTGACTATTAATTAGAAATATTTAAACATAAATTACAATAGAAAAGGAAAATATAATGCATAACTGGTTTAAAATATTTAATAACTAAGTTAATTTAAAGAAAAATTAATTATACAATGCAAATTTTATTTATATTATTCATTTTTTAAATACAGTCAACTCTGTTAAACTTGCACAGTTTGGGACCAAGAGTTTTGCAGATCACAGATCATTCCTTTGTTTTCTTTTTAAACTGAACTATAAATTACTAATATTTGTACAAAAATAACAATATAAAAAGGAACACTATAACTCAAAAGTAATTTAATAATTCTAAGTATAGAAAATAAGTTGAAACTGGTGTGAAACAATAAGAGCTAAGAATCGATAAGAAGAGCTAATCTTCTTAAGAAGATCTTTTAGCTCTAAATTTTAAGTATGTTGGAATTATTATAAAATTTTAATTTCATTAGCTGTTATTTATTTTTTTGAACATTTACTCAATGGGAATTTAAGTCTTGGCTTAAATCTTTATATCCAAATTGTTTAAAGGTGTATTTAGCAAAAGTGCCTTCCAAATAAGACCAAATCAGTTACTGATTTCTGCAGATATTTCTTTAGTCAGCTGTTACATGAATGTATTAGTTTTAAAATGTAAATTACTCCACTGATATTTGCATTTAGTTGTTCCTTTTGCTTACCTAAAGTTATTATTTTAATATACATCATGCAAATCACATAAAACTTATTAAATCACAATTTAAAGCATTTAAAAATTGATAATTCATAAAAACAACTATATGTAATTTCTTTAATAAGCTAACTATGAAAGTATGATTTTCATTGTTTACATTTGAAAATGGATGGCGGATTATAGATCGGCGGATTTCACAGAGTTGACTGTACTGTCATATTACCTGGAGTGACAGTATGAAATGTCTCTCGGTAACCTCTTGTTCTCATTGCCGACAATTTGAACAGCAGCCGTTACATTTCTGATGTGTTACGGCCATGGTTCTGCCTTATTTTCGATGCCTCTGCAACTCTATGGTTTAGCAGGACAATGCATGACCGTATGTTGGTCGTACTATCCTGACTTTCCTTGATACAGAACATGTTTGACTGTTGCCCTGGCCGGCACGTTTTCCTGATTTCTCACCAATTGAAAATGTCCTGTCAATGGCTTCTGATAGACTGGCTCGCCACCACTCGCCCGTCACTATGGTTGATGAACTGTGGCATAGTGCTGAAGCTGCATGGACTGATGTACCCATACATGACATCCAATCTCTGTTCGACCCCATGGCTAGGCAAAAAAATGCTGTTATTTTTCATTTTTTGTCATTTTTAAAGAAATTCCTAAACACTTACATGTATATTTTTCTTTAGCTGGACATAGCTTCCATAAAGGCATCCATCATCAATTACATGTATTCCAGTGCTCTCCTAATTTCCAAGGATATATGGGGAAAAAAATTGTAAATATTAATCTCTGGCAGCAAATATGAAATTAAAATATAGTACAAATTTACACATTACATACATTATAAGTGTTACACTACACTCTAGCATTTTTCTTCCAAATTGCATTTAGAAAATAAAATAAAAAAATTGCTTTTTAATATAAAAATATATCTGATATTCATAGTTTTCAAAAATATTTCTAATACAGTAGATGCCGCTTAATGTGATCACTTCGGGACCATGAGTTTTTGATAACAAATCAGATTGATAACAATATGCGATTTAAGAAAATACCAAATCATATCTAGTAGTACTATTACTAAGAAAATGATTACTCACCCTTGTTGCAATGACGACTTGTAAAGTGATAAACATTTATTGAGACAATTCAGTAATTTTTGTTTGTTTACAATTCTCTTAAAGTTTATTAATGAATTGTTTATAACTCATATTTTTATTTATTGTCCTATGATGTTGTACACCTTGTTTCAGAACATTTTCAATGCATTCCTCATTTCTGCATATGTAAGTGGTCCTTCAAAAAGTTGGCTTTCATTGTCCTCCTGATCCTCATCATCACTATGATTTTGTATATCTTCGCAAACTTTTTGCAAATTTCAGTTTCTGTGAGCTTTGCAACTACAGGAATGTCACTGCTGATCACCATCCAGTCCTCATTATCTTCATTCGTCATATCATCAGGGAAGATTTCCATAGTCTGTTTTCAGTTTCACAGAATACAGCAGTAACAAAACAATTTTTAATTGTAGCAGATGATATTCCATTCCATGACATTACCAAAAGATGCAGGGGCTGATGCAGGTTTTTTTTTCTTGGGGCCCATTTTGTGAAAAGTAAAGGTTATTTTTGTGAAATTTATTATATTTTTGTGAAAAATAACATTTTATAATGGAAGTTGAAATCCAGTTAATCAAATTCGAACCAAGCATTTATAAACAAAAACTTTTTAAAATCCTTTTGGTGAAGTTTTCTTCTCTGGTGAACTTGTTTGTTTACAAATTACACATTTTAAAACATCACAAAACAATAAATAAATAATAAATAGCAAGTTTTTATGAAATGGAATTTTGTGAAAGGGCCTATTTTAGTAAAAAGGTGAAGGGGCCCATTTTGTCAAATTGATTTTTGTGAAGGTTCCCATTTTATTAAATTGATTCTTGTAAAAGGGCCCTAAATAGGCCCCAAATTTTGCCTGGATCAACCCCTGAGATGTAATGTTTCCAGAAGTTTTTTTTTTTTTTTTTTGCAAACTTTTCAGGAATTGGTCTGCTGAAAAAGCGATAACATTAAACGGAGTATTGATCACATAAAGCGATGTTGTAAGCAAAATACAGTGGGTCGGGACATGGTGATTTTGATAATATTAACCGCAATCACATTAAGCGGCATCTACTGTAGTTTAAGTAGTAAAAGTATTACATTTTTTTTAATTATAAAAAATTAACAACAAAACATCTAAAATTTAGCTTTTGTTTCTATATCAAGGATGACGAATGTTTTTTATGCATGTGTGCCCAAAATTGACAATGTCTTTCATCATTGTATGTCTTTCATCATTGTAACATGCCAAACAGTACATAAAAAAAAATATTGCAGTACAAGCTGCTTATATGAAACACTTGTATATAAAAATGGAATTTTGTAATTAATTTTGTACCCACTTTCTGATATGCTAGAATTCTAGAAATTATATACAGTTTTGTGTTCCTGATGATAATACAATATATTCATAGCTTAATTGTCAATTAATAAATAATTATTAATATAATTATAACTAAACAGGGTTTGTGATTTTTTTTAAATCAAAATAATCAGATTTTTTAAAAATTTAAATCAATTTTTAAAAAAAACTCACAATATTATTATTTTATGACTTTTCTTTTAATTTATAAAATAAAAATTATGCACATACATGCATGCTATAAGTATTACCAATATATATTAATAAGTATTATTCTATAAGTATTATCAATGCAATATATATAATATTTTTATACAATTTACATTAATGATTAAAAGGTAATATTTTAGGCTACCAAAATATTTTATTATACAAAATGCATGAGAAACTACAAATCATATGTCAAAAATTAATGTAACCTTAAATATTTTAGTTAAAATAATAATAACTGCAGTGCATAAAATTTTCAAACAATTTTGGGAGCAAATAAAGATGATGTCAATGATTTCATAATGTTGCTCTCAGACCCAAAATTATTTCTTGAAAATTCCAGGCTCAATCTTACTCATAAGTACTTTGGAATTTCATTTGCAAATTTTAATGTGCGCTGATTTTTTTGTACTTAAGTAATAACTTCAACTAAATTGCAATTGTTCCTGTATTAATCTGTTATTATTTTCAAAATATAATTAATTTTTTGTTTTTGTTTCAAAATTTATATTACTATGTTATTTTGCGGGTGAAGGGGCAACAAAAAAGAATTAGATTAATGAAAAATAGATTTATATTGTATTTTAGATAATACCTAATAGTGGTCCACTGTACCTCGGTGGGTGGACCAGTGTACCCAGCTTCCGGGGTACACTGGTCCACTTTACAAGTGCATATAATTTTTTTTTTTTTTTTTAATGTATTGAAAACTATGTTGTGAGAAAATTATGATGGATGTAAGAAGGTTTAAGGAATATTCAAAAATATTTTCAAATTTTCATACAGATCGGTCAGTCTGTTAAAGAGAAAAAAAATGTTAACTGAAAAAGTGGTCCACTGTGTACCGGTCTCCCCTAAATAAAAGTGGAAAATTTTCCACAATCAAGGCACATGCCAAACTCTCATATTTTAACAGAAATGTTTTAGAATTACAAGAATTGCAGTTGTGAAATTAGGCATGATTTCTGAACAGTTGCAACCACCTATTTTTAAATTTCTAATTTGTATGTGTGCACAGTGTCAGTACTCTAATAAAACACATTTTTTTTTAATTAGTTTGTT
Organism: Maratus michaelseni; assembly: GCA_963931845.1. Taxonomy (NCBI): domain Eukaryota; kingdom Metazoa; phylum Arthropoda; class Arachnida; order Araneae; family Salticidae; genus Maratus; species Maratus michaelseni. Next base: position 248,797,710 of record OZ007588.1, on the reverse strand, counting down.
GAAAATAAGATTAATATTTTCTTGCTGATTCACTCGTAATTTTATCATTAGTGAATTAGGTTTACTTGTAAAACTTAACTTGAAGTCAAATGAATACCCTGCAATTTAAGGTAGTTCTCAAATGATCTGCTCAATAAAACAAAACTTTCTGACACATTTTTAAATCAGAGTTTCCCCCAGACAGTTTCAGAAGGGTGCTGCACCCTGCCTGCCCTTTGGTTTACAAAATAGCACCCTTCTTGCCCCTCATAAAAAATAATTAGCACCCTTCTTGCCCTCAGTAAAAAAAGTGCCCTTTCTCCTTTTTGCATTAAAAAATTGCATAGTAAAAACTGACTTAATGTTGTCTTAAAAAGAGTGGTTTGAATTTGAAATATTAAAAGTGGCTTTAAAAACCAAAAGAATACCTTGAACAATTAAAAAAAAGTGCCCTTAAGAATAGAAAAAGTGCCCTTTTCTCACCGGCAGCACCCTGCTCTTTTTTATACTGGGGGAAACTCTGTTTAAATGCAATAGCATAAAGTTGGCAGGGCTAACTATTGAAGTAATTTGGAATTGAAATGAGTTTTCCACAATTTGATAAATAAATTACTTATCGAGTTATAAGCGATTTGTGTCGTATTTCACTTTTCTCGTGCAAACAGCATCAGGGATTTGATTCAAAATGCAGACTTTGACAATATTTTCTGAAAGATCTTCTGCTTTTACCAAAAAATGGAAAACATCATTTGATTACATAGTTTCTGAATAAGAACACCTGCCAATTTTACATGTTTCTGAACAAAAATGAATTAAGAAATATGTTAAAAGTAGTTCTTTTGGATCTGAGAACAACCTTAATATAACAATAAAAAGTTTATTTTAAGTATAATTCTGCATGACTAAAGTTTTTCAGGTACTTTTCGGTAAGCTGGGCGCCAGTGATATAAGTACATATATAAATACATATATATACATATACATACATATATGTATATATATATATATGTGTATGTATATATTTGCATATGTAAATATGTGTGTATATATACATGTATATATATATCATTGGCGCCCGGCTAACCGAAAAGTACCGTTTTTCATTATGTTGGTTATATTAATTTGAGATTTTCCATTTTTTTATTTATTTATTTACACAGTGTCTGATTTTTAACTTAGTGTAATATTGCACAGCCTTTTTTTTTTCCTAACAAACATTTTATTTTGAGATAACACAAAATATAATTTTCATTTCTTATAAGATTCATTTATCTTTTCAGACTAATTTGGCATCATTTGGATAGTAAAAAAACCAAGAACCTTAACTTATAGAATGCCAAATATGGTTGTCAAATGCAAATTTTGTTCAATGTGGCCAATCGTGTCCAAAACAATAATTTAATAAATACATAAAATTATTAAAAAAATGATAAATAATATAAAAGCAAACAAAAGCAATACAAAACATTAATTTAGTACATAAAATAAAATTGATGGCTTTCAGCCATATGGCAATAAATATGGTAGTTCTATTTCCAGTGGTCTGTTATGCCAATCTGAATAAATGTAACAAATATACTATTATATTTGTATATTCTACTCTATTATATTATATAGTAATAATGTGCATATAAATATTTTTACCATTGTCTTTAATATGCCAACTATGAGGTATTAACTAAGCACGTAACATAAAAAAAGCAAAAATAAATAAGCGTTACTGTAATTATTATTTCCGTCGCTATTGTTGGTGCAGTGAATGTGACCTGGCCCAGATAATAAGTAACGATATTTTCTCTAGTCAGGGTTAAATGCCCGGGTTTTTTCAGAAAAAACCCAACCCACTGGGTTTTTTAAGTTAAAAGAGGTGGTTCAGAATGTTTGAAAAAAATTTACTTACTACTAAATACAATTTAAAGTAACTAATTGATTACAAAAATATATAAATCAATGACAATAATCTATAGGTGCAGATTCACAGTCGCCAGTCGAAACGTGGCAACTAAAGTTTTTGCTTTGGCGACTAACTTTCTATGTCTAAGTCGCCAGGTGTTTTACATGGATACCCCTTTTTCGACGAAAGGCAGATTTCCGCTTTATTTTTTAACATGAATTCGGGGATTGTCCTCCATAATTCAGCGATATTTAGCTCTTTTTTCTATTGTCCATAATTAAAAAATATGATTGAACATGGATGCCACATTTCCACTGATTCGCAACTTTCTCGTTTTCTTCTTTTAAAAAAACTTCAATGTCCGCATAATCAGAAAAAAAAATCATGTTGATATGCGTCGCGAATGAACTCTGCGACGATCGTATATTACAATTAGCCAGCGACACAGTAAAATTCGTGCCGAGAATAGAATAATTTTGGGCCTACTCATTAAATCTACAGCTCTGGGATTTTTCAGATATGTTCTTACATGTAGACATAGATACTGGCATGCGATTCCTTCACGAATTAGCAAAACTCGAATTATTATTATTATTTTAATTTCCGTAAATCAATTCGCCAATCAGTAATGAAAAGAAATCTGAAATTTCGTGAATCGGTCGCGAAATTCGTGAAATCGGTCACTGAAAAATTTTGTAAATTTTGTCAATCGCTCTCCAAATAAAACCAAGAATTTCATCAATCGCTGATGAAATAAAACCGCGAATTTCTTAAATCGGTCGCAAAATAAAACCGCAAATTTCCTCCCTCAATTTGTTTTGGAGAAAAAAAAAATGCAAGCGAATTTCGAGAAGCAAAAAAAAAAAAAAAAAAAAAAAAAATGCAAATTTCATCAATCGGTCGCGAAAAAACCGCGAAGTTCATCAATCGATTGCAGAAAAAAAAAAGTGAATTTCGTCAAGGGCTTGTGATAATAAAACATGAAAATTGGCGATCGGTCACAAAAATTGTAATTTTTTTGTCTCCATATGGATTTTAAAAATTCTTTAATTAATAAATGCTTAAAAGAATCCCCTTGCAACGAAAGTTGCAATGAGGCTTATGGTATTCGATTTTTCTCCATCATCCTTGAAAATGGCAGAAATTGTTAAATGTTTTTTATTAAAATCTAAAACCTTTTTAGGTTTTATTTCCAGTATTTATTTTCTTTTGAAAATAAATCTTTTCCATATTTTTTTTTATATATATTTATTTTTAATTTTGTTTTTTATGGACATATTTTCTTATGAAAATTCCTACGTTGATTATTTATTTTCAGCTATAAAAAATCCTTTTTTTGGGGGGGGGGGGGGGAGGGGGGGTATCTATAGATAAAAAACTTTAGAGAATCGTTTATTCACAGATTATTCAGGCCTTACATTGCAAACATTTATTCCTAGAAACTGTATACAATTATGGTGGGAATATTCAATATCCCATTGTCCAAATTTAATGGAGGAAAAAAAAAATGTTTTTATGTGTTTGTTTCACAATGTGGCTACTGGATTTTTTGGGTTTAGGAGCCACTGGCTCCTTCCAGATTTTGGGAATCTGCAGCTATACAATAATCAAAATTATGCTTTGCTTTTAGATAAATTGATTATTAGTAATAGTTTTAACAATAGAATTATCATTAAAGTACTATACTAATACTAGTGATGAATTAGAACGTTTAAACTAATATTTTGTTATGGATACAGTATCTTTATATTCATTTTAATTGAAGTGATTGCCTATATATAATAAATATTTTCTCTAGAAAAAATTCATTCTGAAACATATTGATTGATGGATTGCAAGGTTTTTTTTTTTTTTGAGTAGTTTGCATTGCAAAATGTGTTGCTATATTCTTTCTTAGGTACAGTAAGTAAAAAGTAACATTTCCTCAGCCCGAGGTAAACAGGAAATTTCGGTTTTCCCTTAGTTTGTGTTGTTATTGAATTAAGATGGGTGGTAGTTTATATTTAGTTAAGCAAAATTTTTTGCAATTGAAACGGGATATAACAAAATTTGCAGAACTGGAAAAAATATATTTGCTGTAAAGTAAGTATTTTTTTTATTATAACTAATTAATAGAATAAACCAAATAATTCTACTTGTCTACATCATTAAATTAGAATTCTCAGCATATGTGTTATGAGTTTCAACTGTGGGATTATATATATCAAAGCATTTTTTTCAATGGAAAAAAAAAAAAATTAGTTTTTGTGTTTGTGATAGTTACACATACACTTATAGAAAATTAAGTTACAATTATTTATTTTAAAAATTGTCATTGGGAGAATTAAGGCATTTTTTTTTCGCTTGGGGTGGGCGGAACTTTACGACTGGTGTAGTGACGTTAAGAAATATATTACCCATGTAATTTAAAGTTTTAATTTTGAAAAAACCCAGTTGGGTTTTTTCAAGTGTTTTTTTTTTTTTTTTCAGAAAAACCCACCCGGGTTTTTTGGATTGGGCTAAATCATAACCCTGTCTCTAGTTGATAATAAATTTCTTAAAGTATCTTTTTTTTTTTTCAGTGAAAACTTAAAACAATATAAATTTTTCAACTTTTATTGACTATATGACACTTTGTAGATACAAAACTTTTGACTCTGTCAGTGACTTTTTTAGAATTTCCCCCCCCTCCCCCTCCCCCCAATTCTGTTTCAACACAGAAATTTTATTCAACGATTTAAGTCAAATATTTACAGCGATCTAGCGACATTTTATAAAATAAAATTTCTGGGTCGAAACATGATTAGTACATTTGATCTGCGTATTATACGCCGGAAAATAATGAAAATCTGAAAAAGTTTATAATCAGCAGTACTATTTTGAAAATATCGGACAGATATAAAAAATAATAATAATAATAACCGGATATCTAAATATCAAAATATCGGATATTTTTTATATTTTCGAAAATATATTTACGAACTCTGGGAGCTCTAATATTCTGCAATACTATAACAACCGTACTTATAAAAGAACATTTAATTACATGCACATTTATAAGGAATATGATATTTGTCAGCTTATGTGCTTGCAAGCCAAGCAATATGGAAGCTTCCACGATTCACCACGAGGTACTAATAAACATTTTAAATTGAAATATAATGAAAATTCTCTAACAGATATGCTAAAGAGTTTTAATTTAGTTTGACAAATATCATACCTTTCATTATTTTAAAAAACGATGAATTTAAACTTACCTTATCAGTTTTAAAATATCAGATGTCGGCAATATGAGCAGAGCACAAAAATTTCGCGCCTGTTGTTGTTGTTGTTGTTGTTTGACCCTTCAGGCCCGGTGAGCAGCTTTCTATACCTATATAGCTGTCCTAATCCACATAGCGTACCAACTACCGAGACCATAAACTATAAAAACCCGTCAAACCAGTCCTACTCCGATATAACGACTACTGACAAGCCACCATAACTAGGTAACATCAAAACCAACTACTAATGTGACTATAAATCTCATTCAAGAACTGTGAAAACAAAGCCAGGTCTACACTTCCCTGTCTCCCCATCGCCGAAAAAATATCCTCATACCTCATACTCTGCGACACCTGTAATTTTCCAAACACCATATCTCGAATCCCTGAAAACTGTTTGCACCTCAAAACCAAGTGATCTTCAGTTTGTTCCTCACTTCCGCACAAGTCACACTTCACCTCACCTCTACCGAGAAACTTCCTCCGACGAACCAGAGTAAGAACAGTCTTAGTAAGGAAACGAGCAAAAATAACCCCACTCGTCCTCCGTAGATTGTGATGCGGATGTCCGATATCCGCGTAATCCCAGCCACGACCTGAGTGATCATTCCAGTATTGCATCCACTCCCAGTCAGACTCTTTCAGTTTTTTCTTTTTCACGTCCACCATCCAATCCTCTGGAGAGAACCACGGTATATAAATATTGCTATACGGGCCCTTCCTAGCCAGCTCATCCGCACACTCGTTGATCACTATACCTTTATGACCTGGAACCCAAATGAAATCAATCTGATACTTGTCAGTACTTTTGCTGTTAATTTCCTCCCTAAGCATAGTGATGACAGTCACAGATTTACGATTGACCTTATCCAAAGCCGTAAGAACACTCCTAGCATCAGTAAAAAACATATACCTCCCACTCTCCACCGTATAAAACTTCATAGCTACCAATAAGGCAATCGCTTCAGCAGTAAAAATAGAGTTGATATTTGGAATTTTAAAAGCCATCCGACTACCTGTATTTTGGTTGATCATCCCAATGGCCGTGTTATTCTCCTCTTTGGACGCATCCGTAGCAATGAAAATTGCCTTGTCAATATGCCTCTGAGAAAAACTGTTGAACGAGTTTCTGATTACACCTTCCGGAAAATCTTTATTTTGGAAAGGCCATGTATTAACATAAATTCGAATATTCTCATTTACCTTTGTGCCCCACTTGTAAGTGATCATTTCCTCGACATCCGTGCTATACCCACTCAGACTGTTCAGCTCTCTGTGGATTAAATCCTTTGAAAGGATATCCGTGTAGTCTTTATGCTTGATGTCCAATATCGACCTTTTGATCGCCAGATATTCTCTTCTTACGTTGTTCCTCCAGACCCCACTTTCCTGCAACAATACCGGGATCGGGCACCACCTAGGCATACCACTAGCCCATCTAAGCCCCATATTGTGAATCACTTGAAGTTTGTGTCCTTCAGTTTTGGTAGAATGCATAAGAATTCGCGGATTCCCATCCAGAAGAGATCCCATCATACTATTGGTAACCTTTAAAAGGTACTTAGTTTCGGTACCCCAACTCATACCTGCAATAGTTTTGATCATGTTGAGCCTTTTGCTGGTTTTCTCTCGCAGCATATTTATGTGACTGTTAAGGTTACCTTGACAGTTTAGAAAAACCCCTAAAACTCTTAACTCCCCTGAGAAATCCACCTCCTGTCCTTTGATCTTAAATTTTTCCTCCTCACGCTCCTTCCACCGTCCGATCTTCATGATTTGGCATTTATTTGGGTTTACCTCAAGATTCCATGCATTCAACCACTGTATTATTCTGATAATATTCTCCTGTAGGATGTTCCTTACCCATTCCAGATTATCATGAAATCCGTATAAAAAAATGTCATCCGCGTACACCACGCAATGGATACTTGAATCACAAATCTCGAAGATGTCAGCGAGGTATATGGCAAAGAGAAATGGAGATAGAGGACTGCCCTGTAAAAGGCCTCTCTGGTACAAAAATGGATTCGACAGTGACCCTCTCCATTTAACCCGAATCCTAAGATCCTGCATCAGATTCCGTATCATGATACTCAGGTCAGCTCCGAGTCCCAGTTTTTTCAGTTTCAGAAGCATCCCATCCCCCCAGACATTGTCGTAGGCACCTTTAATGTCTAAGGCCACTAAATATCCCTTTCGTTTGGATTGCCTTGCTCTTCTCAAGTCTCTGTAAATTTTGTAGGCAGCCGCTTCACAATCTCTAAACGGTATGAACCCATAGTGATTCCTATGAAAGTATTTTTTTTCCATGCTCCAGTTTAGCAGAACCTCTAGTAACATCTTTTCAAAAATCTTCTTGCTAGTAACCGTCAGAGCTATTGGTCTATACCCTCTAATATCATTCCTATTTTTTCCTGGCTTTTTGATGGGTAACATGATAACCTCCTTCCAAATCTCAGGTATTTTTTGAGTCTCCAGAATCTTATTATACATGCTCAGAATCTGATTCAATACACTGATTTTTTGTTTTTTGAAAAAGTGCATTGTGATTCCGTCTATCCCGGGCGTTGTTGACTTGCTTTTCTTAATTATTCTCTGTAACTGGTCCATTGTAAGCTTTGTGTCTATAGCATCGTCGCCCGAGAAATCTATGGGGATGCCTTCTGTGACCGGAGAGTTCTGGAATAGAATCGATAAGTAATTTGCTTGGGATGCCGCATCAGGTGGACAATTTGGAAAATTAAACTCAGTGTTCGTCTCGCCATTATTCAGTGTATTTATCCCACGGATGATCTTGTAAATTTGATACCCTCTCCCTGCCTCCCTGACCACCGAATCCCAAAACCTCTGATTATCTTTTTTGATCTGCTTCTTAAGCTTTGCGTTATAAAATTTATATTTGCACCATAAGTCCATCCGAGCCAACCGAATCGCCTTCCTATGGTAAAACCTCTTTAATGCCAAAAGCCGACGGGTAACAATCCCCCAACCCGGTGGGAGCTTACTGCCACTCACTGGGATCCTATCAGTATACTGACCCATAAACTTTGAAATTTCCTTGGACCACCTGTCCATCCCCTCTGCATAGACCTCATCCCCCAACCTCTCAACCGCTGATCCAACACACTGCCAGTTGACCTGCGTCCGAAATAGTTTCCCATCACTGCGGCCACCAGCAATTTCCTTAATCCCGATAGGATAATGATCCGACCCCATCGGATCCGAAAGCACATCCACTTGAAGTCCACTTGCTAAACTACTGGAAACGATAGTCAGATCCAGTAATGACCCTGCACCCCCACCTCTAAACCTAGTAACATGATCCAGATTCATTAAAATGGCGTCCGTACAATTAATCCAGTTAATCAAATTTATCAATTTCTGAGCTTTGGGGTTATTGTACCAATTTAGAAAGTTAATATTGAAGTCACCAACTATAATATAATGATTCCCAATCATATCTTTAATCCTGTTCAACCACCTAATGTCAGCAAAACCCTTCGGTGCATAAATGTTGATTATCGCGATCCAGCGATTTTTATACCATATTTTAATCCCTTGCGCCTCATGATCCCGGCTAGTATTGGGAAGATCAATAATTTGTACTGGAATCCTACTTGACACCGCTAAAAGTAAACCACCTCCCCCCCTCGTTAAATTGCCAGGTCTGTCAGCTCGAAAAATATTTCTGTTTCTAAAAACCAGCTTATGATTATTGTTCAAAAGCGTTTCTTGAAACGCCCAAACTATGCAATCCCGAAACGTACTAGTCCGCAGCCAGGGCAAGTTTGACCGAATGCCTCTAATGTTCCATTGATATAATAATGTATCCATACAACAATCAACAATAAAAACCACTTAAAATACACAAAACAACGAAAAACCAATAAAACTTCCAACACTTACCCCAACAGACAGTTTTCATAGACGTCCAGAAACAATACAGTCGTCCCGTCCACCAAGAAAAACAAACCATTAAAAACAGTGTAAAAAACCAACACAAACAACAGAGCTTATACATCGTCAGAGTCCGTAAGCATACTTTCATGTTCTGGAATTGAAATTGAATGTTGTAACTGTCCTTCTTCCTGCTCGACTTCATTCATCAGCTTCATTTTCTTGTCTCTTAGGTGGTTATACAATTTTGATATCACGTCTCTTTTCGCTATTTTACTTTTTGTTGTCGTTTCACTGTCTTTTGCTTCCGAATCCTTTTCTACCACATTTTCCGACTTTTGCTGCGACATAACCATCACTTCGCAAATATTTAACACTATGTCCATAATTTTGTTGAACTTTTCTTCCACCAGTATAGCTAACTTGTGAAAATTACTTTCTACTCGTTCGTTATCGACATTTGTTTTGATTTTTGCCGCGTAGGTGTTTGTTGCTTGAAAGTTGAATTGTCGTCGTGCTTCAGCCAGTGTAATGTGATTTTCACTTTTGTATTTTTGGATGTCAGCCTCTTTTTTTTTTATCTCGCAGTCGTTGTCATCAGCCTCGTGCTCTTTCCCACAGTTTGCACATCGTACTACCATATCTTTACATACTAACTCAGGATGATTATTTCCGCAACGCTTGCATTTCCTCTCGTTTTGACATTTATTCGATGCGTGATTGAAACTTTGACAAATATTGCATCGGCGAGGTCTGTCGACAAATAGTCGGATTTTTTGTCTCATATAGAACATTTTTACATGCTCCGGTAGTTCATGTCCATATATCGTTATTAGAACCGTACCCGTAGGAATTACACGTCCTTCCTGTCTGGTAGTAAATCTTCTAACATTGCGAACTATCATTGAATTTTCTTCTTCAATCTCCTCCTGAATTTCTTTTACTGTAATGTCCGTATCGATTCTGAATATTAAAAATCGCGTGGTGATATTCTCATTCATTAGGTTATGTGTTACGTTCGTATCAAATATTTTTTCCTTGTTAACCACCTCACTTGCACATTCGTAGTCTTTCGTAATTAGCAACATTTTATTATTTCTAGTGTATCTGACAGTATCGATTTCTTTGTAACTCTGCAAGCTCTTTTTTATTTCCCGTTTCAGCTGGATTGGGTTGAGTTTATGAATTCCACCCTCTTGACTCTCAGTAATTATTACATATTCTTGTAAGTTTGGTATTATCTTGATTTGTTCTTTTGCTGTGCGTTCATCGTTCCAGTTGTATTTCTTGAATTCTGCACTGTCGAAACCTATACTTTCTTTTATGTTCACTTTCGTCCCCGCCATAATGCAAAACGTACCTGGAGACCAGACTAACTCTCACCAACTTTATCCACACCCTTCCGCTCCTACTCCCAAACACAAAAATTCAATCGCACCGAAATTGAAATATTTCGATACCCGAAGCCTTTTCCTCACCCGCACTGGAAAATTACCCGCAACGCGCACGTGAAACTCTCAGCTGACGCCAGAACGTCACCCACGCTCACCGGGCAAAGTCCAAATTCCCAAATTTCGCGCCTTCCGGCTTCCGCGTCGATGTAAACAAAACTAGCTGTTGCCAACTCATATTTCTTCCCCAGTCTAATATATTCTCGTGACGTCACCCCTATAAGGAAGTAGCTCTAAGGCTCAGTAGCTCTAGTCTAGCTCATTTATTTGTAAGCATTATTTGCAGAATTTGAATAGAAATTTTCTGAAAATTAACATTTGAAATCGTGAAATAAAAACATATTTAAGTAATTTCGCTAATTTATATCGACATCAGTTATAATCTAATTTATTTTTTAACGTTATATATATTTATAATAAATAAGATAATTAACACAAAATCATTCTGATATTGTGTATGTTCCTTATATTTTTCAGATCTATTGTACATATTTTTATAATTAGTACAGATAGAATTAAAAAAAATAGTGAATTCTTCAAAAGCTTAATGCTTTTGAAATCAATTGATGCGATTTTCAATATTTTCTCAATATGATATTTTATAGGCTCGAACACTGGGGTTCAGCGTTCAACCGCCCCCACGCACACACATATCCGAGATTTACTTTTATATTTCTCGAAAGTTTTTGAATTATATTAAATTCATTGTATTAAAATTATTTTAGTATTGTGAATAGAATTAATAACACTGTATTCACATGATGAATATACTATGTTAACCATCCGACCACTGAATAAAATATCCAAGAATTATTATTTTAGTCTGTAGAGTTGTGCAAGGTGACGTGACGAACAAGTTTTTGCTGCTGCTGTAGGACAGATATCGGTACTTTTATCGATGTTTTTTCTACTTGTGTGTCCTACAGCTTTTTCAACGTTTACTTTTATCAATGTTATTTCTACTTCTGTGCCCTACAGCTTTTTCAACGTTTACTCTTATCAATGTTTTTTCTACTTCTGTGTCCTACAGCTTTTTCATCGTTTTACGGTAAAAGTCACGTGATGTGAACTGGTCTATTGGACACATATAATATAGAATTATCAAAATACAACTGAATTATTGATTTATAAAGAGATATAATAATACAGCATATGCTATACAAAAAAATTGTTAATGGTTAGGCACTTATTTTTATTACTTTCAATTACTGTATAGGGTAATTTAAAATAACGTCACAAATCGACTATTGGAGGTCCAATAACCTTTAGAAGGTAGTTGTGATTGGTAGCTGAGAGGATTTTGGACGCGACTGGAGGTCAACCGGGCAGTTTTGATTGACGGATGAAACGGTAATCAGCAGATTGCAACTTCACTATACTTGACGAAAATGGACAAAAATCGCTTTCGGGTGCAATGGGAAGGTTAAAATTAAAAATTGAGCCCCCCCCCCCCCCGCTGGGTTTAGAAAGAAACCTGGGTGTTTTACAACCCTGGCCATAAATCTCATAGGTAATTACATATTTCTGTACTACTAATAGGTTGTGCTACATTATGAGAAAAATATCTTTAAAATTCATAACAAAAGTACTATCTGCATAATAGTTTTATATTGGGTGATCTATCTTTTCCAAATATCATTGTCGTTGCGCTTCGCTGCGCATTGAATCATCTGAAGTAGAATAGCAAAATACCCGATAATTTTGGAACAATGAAAAACAATGGAAAATTTAGGAAAAAAACTGGGAAAATTGGGAACTTTTCGAGGAATAAACAAATTTAAGAAATTTTCAAGAAGAAAGAGCTGTTTACATAATATAAAAAAGTTTTCAGTTTTTATACATGATTTATACAATTGAATTGTTGTATTATTTATATTCTACGTTTGAGAACTAGTATCGAAATACTGACTTTTTATATAGAATGTAAGCTGAAAAAAAGTAATTGTAAAGTCATTTTTGTAATATCAATTTTCCTGTTGTCAAATAATTTATTTTCTTCTATAATATCTTTCATAATATTATTTCATGTTATTATATGAAGATTACTAAACCACTAAGTATCTTTGTTCTGAACGTTAAGTGTTTGTAATTTACATATACAAAATGATGACTAGTATAGCTTATTTAATTCAATTTCAATGTTTTACGTGGAAATATTTAAAGTTTGTAAATTTTTGTGATTTTTGTATGTTTATTGATATTAATCAACTTATCGATTGATAATTTGTACGATAACAGTATAAACGTATGTTAATGAAAATGCTTTAAAATATTGACGTTGGAATATTCCTAGTTTTAGGGAATATTTAAAATTCTCGATTTTACTTTAAATTCCCTGTGGAAATAACAAGTTTTTATGCCGGAATACACTTTTCAAAAGGCTAACAGCGCTAATCTCAAATCATAGTTCTCAAACAGTAGGATTTGTCCTATATGGTGTTAATTCAGACACTTTTCTCCAGGAAAGATTTTGGAAATCCAGGAAGGGGATATTATAAGGTTCCTGGGGAGGTCGGTTTTGTACTTATAGAATTCAACATAAAAATTATACATAAAAATATCAATAGTCCATGGCATATTAGTAGCATACAAACCAATCGATGCTCCGTATCAAATGTCCTACCTAAATTCATCCCAAATTCCATTGGTCAGTAACATTAACTTACATGTTTCTATATCAGAATGGTGATATACAGATTATAAAATGTGATTGGTTGAGACGATTTTGGACAAAAATGAATAGCGTGAAATGGCGAGACTGCCATTATTACCAAATTAATGTTTTAAAACTTAATTCACATTTAATCGAACACGTGCAGGCGATTATCGCCATGTTTTGGAATCTAGGTTTGCTATAGTTTGGACAAAACCAAGGCAACACTAGATACCGGGCTTGCTCATTCACTCTCAAAACGTCACAAATGGTGGCTGACCGCGACCAGCGATTGGTCCAAAGCAACGCGCCCATCGTTTTGTGCCAATCGCTGTATGTCTTTCCTCCTAGTCAGCCACCTTTTGTGACGTCATCATAATGAATGAGCAAGCCCGGTATGTAGTGTAGCCCTGACAAAATCCTCTGTTGAGCCCAGACCTACGTTACACACGGCCGGTGCATGACGTTTAAAACGTCACATGGAGTGGATCATTTTTGTACGGCGATTGGTGCAAAATGGTGGGCGCGCCGCTTTTCATCAATCGTTGTGTAAAAATGATCCACTTCATGTGACTTTTTAAACGTCATGCACTGGTCGTGTATAACGTAGGTCGCGCTACTACAGAATACTTAAGTGATGACATAGTGGCAAAAAAAATTATTGGTCGAGAGAGGTTAAACAAAAAGGAATTTCAAGCATCATAGCGAGACTGCCATTATCGTCAAGCTAATGCTTTTAGACTTCTATCTATTTTCCAACCAAATCCATACTCATCTAAGCAGCTATTGACAAGTTCTGGGATCTTGATTCTCCTAGATTGGACAAAAACTTCAATTAGAGCTCGCATTCTGTCAGGGCTACACTAGATACTTGGCTGGCTCATTCATTATCATGACGTCACAAATGGTGGCTGGCCGCGACCAGCGATTGGTACAAAGTGACGCGCCCATCATTTGTGCCAATCGCTGTATGTCTTTCGTTTTGTTGTTTCGCTTTGTACCATTCGCTGGTCGCGGCCAGCCACCATTTGTAACGTCATGATAATGAATGAGCCAGCACGGTATCTAGTGTAGCCCTGATTCTGTGCGTATGTTACCACTCTCCTAAAGAGGCACTCAACAGAATTCAACAACTCTGTTCTGTGACATTTTAAACTTTAGTCTTCGACAATGGCAGAAACCGCGACCTACGTTATACATGGCCAGTTCATGACGTTCAAAACGTCATTTTTTTTTTCACGGCCATTGGTACAAAGAGTCGCACCCATCGTTTTGTGCCAATCACCGTGTAAAGATTATCCACTCCGTGTGACGTTTTAAAAGTGATGAACCTCCCGTGTATAACGTAGGTCACGATACTACTCTATAAGAAAAGGACATGTTCACAAACAAACAGTTCCATCAACCAATCTACCAGTAAATTTTGTCGATGCAGGAATCGTCATGGCGACGTAGGCCAATCATATTATAGGCCAGTTTAAAGTAGACCAATCAAATTTCCCCATTTTATGTGTACATAGAGTTGCAAAGGGCGGAAAAAACAGGTTTATGGATTTTTTCCATGTCACGTCATCTACGGGTATTAGAAGAAAAACACCAATAGGCGTGAAGAATATTTTAACACAGCTTCCCCTTCGTCCATTAAATAGTCTTTTTCGGAGGACATATACCAGCAGAGGCGTAGCTATTTGCCACTCGTAAGTAAAGTCCATTCCCGGGAATAACCCGGGTTTTTTTGGGAGGGAAATATTAATAATTCCCGGGCGTTTTCATAAAGTTTTAGACATGGAATTTTTTAATTTCTAAACAATTTTTTTTTTATTTTTTTTTTTTACAAATGTAAACAAAATCAGTAACACAAATACAGAAAAATAGCACAGTTTACATGAAAATTGACGACTTACATGGTTAAGCTGCAGAAATAATTAAGTAAGATAAATTAAAATATCATAAGTAATTTGATATTTTAATCTTGGATAAGCAAAAAGTGCGAGAAGCAGATGACAGATTCATCTTGCCTGACATGAATATAAACATCACCCCTGTTCTCTGATTCAGACAATGTAAAAAAAAAAAGAAAACGAACAAAACTAATAGAAATCAATGCAAAAAATAGACTAACTCAGAAGAAAATTAATATTGAGTATGCCTGAATAGTAAATATGCCAGCTAACAGAAATTAAACAATTTTAATTTTTAAAGAAACATTCAAATCTTTACCAATTCACAGCTGCCATTGTTGTAAAGCAAATGAGTTTTAATAAATCATAAAAACCTAGAGCGCAAAATCCCAAGTTTTGTGAATTCAAACCTATTTTAAACTTTTCGGAACAATGCTTGAAATTTCTTACAAATAAAAAAAATTAAATTGAAAATGACTAGTTTTGTTTACTTTCAAAACTCCTTCAAAATTTACAATATTCCCCAAAATTCCGGGTTTTTTCTAAAAAATTCCCTGATTTATTCCCGTCCCTCAAAAACTGCGGGGTTTTTGCAACTCTATGTGTGCAGTAGGAGTCATGAAGAGCAAACAGGTTTTTCTTGCTAACCAACCGTAATTGAGCCAACAGTGACGTCAGCTGCCCTTTCTTTAAAAGAAAAGAGCAGCTGACGTCACTGTTGGTTAAATTACTGTTGGAAGGCAAGAAAAACCTGTTTGTTCTTTATGACTCCTACCAGGGCTACACAGATACCAGACTGGTTCATTCATTATCATGACGTTACAAATGGTGGCTGGTCGCGACCAGCGATTGGGACAAAGCGAAAGACATACAGCGATTGGCACAAAACGATGGGCGCGTCGCTTTGTACCAATCGCTGGTCACGGCCAGCCACCATTTGTGACGTCATGATAATGAATGAGCCAGCCCGGTATCTAGTGTAGCCCTGCTCCTACTGTACACATAAGATGTGGTGATTTGATTGGTCTACGTTAAACGGTCTACGATATGATTGGCTTGCGTCGCCATGAGGATTCCGGCAATGATCGCTACAACAAAAATGTACTGATAGATTGGTTGATGGAAGTGGTTGTTTGTAAATATGTCCTTTCCTTATTGAAGACTTAAGCAGGTATACAGATAGAATATTTTACTATTTTTTAAACAAGATTAACCACCAGGAATCTGTATTCTGCAAAATTTTCTTAAAATACGAAATTTTTGCATAAATACAAGCTTTTGATTGGTTCATCTCGCTTCTAAAATACAGCAAAGTCTCTCAGGATCAATAAATTCCGAAAATGCGCAAAACTGCCCCATAGATAAGAAAGCCGTAAAACGCGTCAAGAAAACGTCATACCAAGTAGGCAAAAAAAAAAAAAAAAAAAAAAAAAAAAATCGAACAACTTGCATGTTTCGATTTCGATGGCTCGTGGAATTATTAACTATAAGGAAAGGGCTAGGCTAACGAAAAAGAAAGGCTACCGCGGTACTTTACGCGTATATTTTTTTACAGACCGCGGGAGTCACGTGATGCTCGAATCCACCAATGCAGGTGTACGAAAAGAACATCACGTCACTCTAGCGGTCTGTAAAAAAAGATAAGTGGAATGCACCGCGGTAGCCCGCGACCTACGTTATACACGGCCGGTGCATGACGTTTAAAACGTCACATGAAATGGATCATTTTTACACCACAATTGGTGCAAAGCGGCGCGCCCCTCGTTTTGCACCAATCACCGTGTAAAAATGGTCCACTCCATGTGACGTTTTAAACGTCACCGGCCGTGTATAACGTAGGTCGCGGGTAGCCTGTCTTTTTCGTTAGCCTTGGGAAAGGGCATCTGACGTCGCTGTTGGTTCAATCGAGGCTAACGAAAAAGAAAGGCTTCCGCGGTGCTTTACGCATATCTTTTTTTACAGACCGCCGGAGTCACGTGATGCTGGAATGCACCAATGCAGGTGTACGAAAAGAGCATCACGTCACTCTAGCGGTCTGTAAAAAAACATAAGTGGAATGCACCGCGGTAGCCTGTCTTTTTCGTTAGCCTCGTGGTTCAATTACGGTTGGTTAGCAAGAAAAACCTGTTTGTTCTTTATGACTCCTACTATGTACATGAAATGGGGAAATTTGATTGGTCTACGTGAAATTGGTCTATAATATGATTGGCCTACGTCGCCATGAGATTCCTGCAATGATACTTACGACAAAAATGTAGTGGTAGATTGGTTGATGGAACTGTTTGTTTGTAAACATGCCCTTTCCTTATTAGTCATAAACAATAATTATTAATTCTATGAGCCAATGAAATCGAAACATGCAAGTTGTTCGAATTTTTTTCTTTGTTTTGCCTGCTTGGTATGACGTTTTCGTGACGCGTGTCACGGCTTTCTTATCTAGGGGGCGTTGATGTAGGGTAGTTGACGTCAGAAATCATCGGTTTGAGGTCAAATAAACGTTGGAGAATAGTTGTGATTGGTAGCTGAGAGAACTGTGGGCTGCTTATGTATACATATATTTTGAAACTTTCACAAAGATTGGTGGGGGAGGCAATAAATAAAAAAATAAAAAAATACTTATAAATAATTGAATGGGGGTGAAATAAGACTATTTAGTACTGTACTCATCCAATATTGGATATGACAGGGCTTTTAACCGATTCCAGACGCTGCGATTGAGCCCCACTCAACAGATCGAGAGGGGCCGGAGCAAGTCCGGACCCCAAGCTAGGCCCGTCGCTTCATAGGCGAACAAAGTAGAAACTTATAAAAGGTAACTTATAAAATTTCATTATACGGCTTTTACGGAGTATGGAAGGGTCAGAGTTAAGGGGGGTAACAGAAAAATATAAGAATGAGATTTGGCCCCAAAAACACAATTTTTGCATTTGGTTAAGGAAAGTTTTAAATGCTTTATTTCTTCCAAATAGGAAAGCTTTTTGAAGGCGATGTAGGGCGGACGCGTGCAGTTGAAAAAAAAAAAAATCTATAGATTGTTTTCAACTCTCTAAATGGATAGCTCATATATACATATGTGTGTGTATGTGTGTACTAGATAGTACTTGTCAAGGTTTGATGGTAAACAACTATATAGTTCCATTTGAAATATATTTGAATTTTTAATTAGTTGCTTTTTAATTAATTAAGCATTGAAAACGTTATGAATTGCTATAGTGTCTAAGCAATTTCTAAAAATATAAGGCGATAGATGGCGCTGTCAGTCGAACCTACTCAATAAATGAAGTGAAAGAATTTAAAGAATTTTAAGCTTGTAATTTCTAACCTATTAGGGTTACTTTTTATCAGTAGTTTAACTAATAATATTAATTGAATAGACAGGGCAGTTGTTTGTACATACTACAAACCTCAATTTTTTTTAAAAAATATCAATCTTTAGTATTTAATTTTTTTAAATTACGTGGCCTTTAAAATTTTCCACTAATTTTATTTTTATTAGTCTCGCTCTAAAACCCCGAACTTAAAATTTGCTGCATCCAGCTATACATATTTTTAATTGCTTGAATTTAATTTTATATTTTCATACATTATTAAGATAGTTTCTTTTATAATTCTTAGATGAATATTTTCCTTCTTTCTATTTTCTTTCCTCTTCTTTTTCCTTTTTTTAAAGGGAAAAAAATCAAATATTTCTCTTTACATTCTTGATAACGGTCATACAAAATATAACTAAAATTGTAGAAGACCATTTCAGATAGACCATTTCAATTTATTTAATCGATAATCACATGCAAAATTTTAAAATTTAAATATTTTTAATACAAAATTAGATATTTGTAAAAATATTCTTGGATGTTCTATTTTACTTAATTATTAAGCATTCGAATAATAATAAAAAAGTACAGATCATATAACTTCTCCCCCTGAAATAAAATATGACTAATTATAACAAAAGATATTCCAGAAATCATTCTATCAGCAGCAGGAATAGAACTCATCTTCTATGTAGATAACCAGTTCATAAACCGACGCTTTAAAAGACTGGGCTATCGTGACCTCGGTCTGTTAATCTCGAAAACTGAACAGGTTCTATATTTGATTTTACTCATACGCAGTTTTGTTCATTTTTGCGCTGAATAATTCGTACTTAAATTTTTAAACTTGTGCTTTAATATATACTAGATAGTACCCGTCAAGATTTGACGGTAAACAACTTAAAAATTGCATTAGTAATATGTTTTAATTTTTAATTAGTTGATTTAACTTAATAAAGTATCGAAAACTTGTGTAAGCGATTCCTATAGATATAAAGCGATAAATGGTGCTGTCAGTCCAAACTACTCAACTAATGAAGTGAAAAGATTTTAAGCTTGTAATTTATAACCTATTATGCTTGCTTTTTAGCAGGAATTTAACTAAAAATATTAATGGAAATTTTCTATAGTCTAAACTTTTTTTTAAACTATCAGTATTTAGTATTTTATATATATATATTTTAATTATACGAAATTAAAATTTTTTTCCTTACTTTTATTTTTACCAGCCTGACTTTAAAACATTATTTATATGTTAAACCATGTATATCATGGTGGTTTCTTTTATAGTTTTTATATGAATATTTTCCTTTCTTTCTTTTTTCTCTTCTTTTCTTTTTTACGGAGAATAATCACATACGTTTCTTAGTATATAAACATATCTTCTTGATAATGGTCAGGCAAAAAAAAAAAAAAAAGATAAAAGTTTAGGTCAATTTATTTAATCGATAACACATGCAAAATCTGTTAATTTAAATATTTTTAATATCAAATTATTAATCATTGTAAAGTATTGTCTTAGTTGTAAATTAGTAAAGTATTGTCAGGTGTTAAATTTTACTTACCACAGTCGCAATATAAAAAAAAAAAAAAATAATAATAACAATACTGAGTATTTTCTGAATATTTTTAAATCACGCTATCTTTATTTATTTTTCACTATTATTATTTATTTATTCTTTTTTATGAGTCTTACTCTAAAACCACGAACTTAAAATTTGTTGTTTGCAGCTAACGATTTATAATACATATTTTTTAATTACTTGAATTTTATTTTACATTTTTATACATTATTTAATTATTAAATCATGGATATCAACGTCATTTTTCTTTTAGATTTCCTGTTTGAATATATTTCTCTCCTTTTATTTCCTCACTTTTTTATATATATAAAAATAATAAAATACTATTCTTTGTATATATCTTAGTATTTATATGGCATCTTGTTAATGGTCATACCAAATATAACGAAAATTGTAGATCAGTTCAATTTATTTAATCAATAATTACATGCACAATCTTTTAATTTAAATATAAAATTGGTAATTAAAAAAAAATATTATTAGATGTTAAAATTTACTTAATTGCATTCGAATAAAAAAAAATTACAAATTATATAACATCTTTTGAAGTAAAATAAGAAATTATTGAAATTAATTATCTTATCGCCAATTAAGTAACAAAACCCCGAGCTACCCCGAGCGAGCATCGAACCTGCGCTGTCAACGGCTTAGAACCACTGCTTAAAACAGGTGCCTTAGACCGCTCAGCCATCCCGACCTCAAACTAGTCTGCTCTAAAGCTGGATATGTTCTACATTTAATCATGCGCATTTGTTTCTTTTTTTGCACTGAAAAAAACTGATCTTATGAATTAGCTTTTAGTTTTAATATAGAGGATGATACGATGGTTGATATATTATTATTACTATTATTTCATCAAGAATGGCTTTTGTGGCGGGAGGGGGAAGGGCTCAAGGGATAGTATTTTCTTTTTAACCAGTTCCCCCTGCTGGCTCATCATCCTTTGAAGAAATAAAGCATTTTTTTTAAAATTCTGCCAGTAAAGTATCATAAATGGGTGTTCGTTGATCAAACCTGAATATTTTATAGATTATTTTTCTTTTCTGTTACCCCCCCCCCCCCCCCCCCCCAGACACACTCTAAAAAGGTTAGACTGTGAAAAATATTATCCTTTTAAAAGTTTCTGCTTTGGTCGTCTTTATTTCATCCCTATTTAAAATCTCTGTATGTTACTTTGCATTTTTTAATTTCTTGACCCCCCCCCCCCCACATCCTTTTCCTAAAGGCCATTGGCGGCATATACTTACTATGAATACTCTTATAAATCCCTTCTGAAGATTCTATAAGGTATTCATAGTTTTCCATTTTTTTGCTTTTTCATCCTATCAAGTATAATTCCTGCAGTGTCCATTCCATTGCATTTTATATTGTCTTATCCTTTGTTTTTCACATGTGTTTTCATTTTTAAATATATATCCAATCCATGTAGCGAGTTGAAAAATTATCTATCCATTGTATTACCATTTTAATCCCCCCCCCCCCCCGCTAAAAGCTCCCTTCAAATTAAAGAAATTAAAATTTCTTCTGCCAAATATCAAAATTGTGCGTTCTTGTGCTAAATTTCAGAGTTTTATCTTATATATTTCAATTATCCCAATCTCAACTCTGCCTCATCCTTATCCTAAAAAAGAGAGAAAAAAAGGAATAATAATGGAGAAAGCTTTCCACATTGTTCTTTATTTGAATCTTTTTAAAATCTCTCTATGTATAATTGTTTAATTTTCTTGCCCCTTACGCCCCCCCCCCACCTCCAAAGGTTATTCTTGGTGAAAATTAACTATTGAAAACAATAATAACATACTTTGTAATAAATATATATATCGCTGTGAATTTAGCGAATTGAAATAATTTATATATAGTATTATATTTTTAACCAGCCTTCGCCTCCCCCCCCCTCCTTGAAGAAAAAAAGCATCTAAAACTTCCCCCAGTAAAATGTCAAAACGGTGCCCCCCCCCCCCCCCACCGACCAAATTTCAGAATTTTTTTTTCACATTTTCTGTTAGTCTATAAATTCCCACCCCCCCACCGACCAAATTTCAGAATTTTTTTTTCACATTTTCTGTTAGTCTATAAATTCCCCCCCCTCCCCCATTTACCCTGTAAATAATGAAAATTCTCAACTTTATAAAAATTTCCCCTGTTTTGTCTTTGGCGGGTGTTTAAATGACATTGACAGGCAAACAGGGAAAATCAAAATATGGTTACAGTTCAGCATTTTTTGCATCGGTTAGGAATAATAATAATAATAAAAAAACAGAAAAAAACTGTTTTTTCTTTTAAACAGCTTTTTTCCCTCTAAAAAATAATGGATTTTTTCTGTAAAAATTACAAAATCCGTATTTTTTACAGAAAAAAACTGTTTAAAAGAAAAAAACAGTTTTTTCTTGTAAAAAATATGGATTTTGTAATTTTTACAGAAAAAACCCATTTTTTTTACAGAAAAAAACTGTTTTTTTAAAAAACAGTTTTTTTCTGTAAAAAAAATGGGTTTTTTCTGTAAAATTTACAGATTTTTTTTACAGTGTATATCGTCTGAACTAGAAAAGACAGAAAGTTGTAATTTTAAATTTTGGTCCTGTGTGCCAAATACTCTAGAAAAACGAAGTTTCAAATTTTTGGGATACTCCAGCGCGGAGATATGGGGGGGGGGTCAAAAGTGCCCTGAGTTGCTTCCAGAAAAGTATGCTTACGGCTGTCCTCTCTCGACTTGGCGGAGGTACTGCCGTGCCTCCAGATATTCTTTTAAATTACAAATTAAACGTAATAATGTTTCTTTTTGCTACTGTAAATAAACTAATTAGTGAACATTGTGTATTATATAAATTATTTGATCTCTGAAAATTTATTAAAAATGGGGGGGGGAGGACAAAACCGAGTTTCCTGGATCACAGGACATAGCTGAAAATTCGTATTCGATTGAAAAATCTAATAAATTTTCTACATTTAACATATTTTTAAGATCGTCCACTAACAACACCAAAAATCATTTTTTTATGCAAAATATCCATAATGTATTCAAATAAAGTTTTGAAATCTATTAAAAGCGACACTTTCGTATTAGCCACGTGCCAGGAGTTAATAGTCGAAGAAATCACCAACGATCGCTACTTACAACAACATTTTTTTTTCTCATCATTTCAGTGATTTGAGCTGAAATGAGTGTTAAATTTGTATCTTATTTATATTACTATTTCATTATTTTATTTATTTATTGATGAAGTTTTAATTTCATTATGAAATATTAGTCGGAAACAAATTCTGAACTATCTTAGTTCAAATGAAAGCAGGTTGATCTTTTGTAATCGGGATGCACCCGATAAAGATAGCTTTTAAAAATAATCTTGCTTGAAAACTGTTTTAAAAAACCATAAAAAGTCTGTAAATTGAGATGCAGTTTTCAAACAAATTGCATTTGAAAGAGCAGTTTTTCCCATTTCGACGTTGTGAAAATTGAAATTAATATGCGATGTATAGAATTTAAAAAAAAATTGAAGTAAAAGCGAAATTTATTGGTCAGGTGTTGCTACTGTCAATATGACGTGTGTGTTACTCACGGACACGTTTCTGCTTTAAAATATACATTTTATTGTTACGACGAAACAAATAATTGAAAATTATTTAAAACATTCCCGAAAATGTTATGTTAGCCTTTTAGAAGAAATAAACAACTTTGTAGTGAGTAGAAACTCTCTTAGAAAAAGAGTCTAGTTTTTTGAATGTGTAGTTCTGTCGCTGTTAACCTGTGAGCGAACAGCGACATCTGTACTTCATTTTATTTTATTTTCCGAATTGTGTTTCTGGCTCTCGGAAACTGCCGTTATTGGTTTCCACTGTTGTTTTATGCCAATTAGGGCACGGTGGTCAGTCTGTTGAGTATAAAAGCAAAATCAAATGTTCGTATCAGCGTATCTTGGGTCGAGTCCTACCTTGTAAAGGCATATTAGACCATTAAACTGGTGTATTACAGTTTGCCACGTGCCCTGGGAGATTGAAAAGTGTAGAGTCTAGTTCAGTGCAACTTGCCAGTTTGGTTGTTTGGTAAGATGGAACTTTGCTTATGGTTCAATAAAACTGATCGGCAATTTAGCGACATTTAAACAGTTATTGAAAACTGCGAGCTAAATTTAATTTTGCAGCCACAGTCTTACTTGATCTCAAAGTTATTTGAGCCGCCAGTGTTTCGTACGTAAGTGAATTTTGAAATTAGTAATCTTGCATTCCTTGAATTATTGAATAATGATCCAAGGACAAACTATTGTTAATCGCAGCGTATCATAGGCAAAATTTAAAAGAGGCTCCATTGAATTTCTTCCCAATTGGTTTTAAATAAAGTGGTTTTTACATAGAAGAAATTCACTTAGCAGATAATATCACTATAAATTGGAACCCTATGGATTCCGATAACGCTTTTTTCGTAGTAAAAAAGTTCAACTTCTTACCAAATTAGCGTAAGTTTACAGCCGATGACTATATAAATACTCCTAGTTGGAAACTCCGCTTGAAGTTAACACGTGGACCCCGTGGCAGAATGTACGCGAAGCTGCGACGGGCGTCGCAGACTTTTTAGGGCACCTGCAGACTAAAAACATACAGCGATGCCGCGGACGCGCTATAGCGCGTAAATTACGCGAAAAAAATGGCAAACTTCGTCGAAGGATCGTGAATAAAACGGCGAATTTCGTCGAAGAATCGCGGAAAAAACGCGAAATTCATTTAAAGTTCGCGAAAAATGGCTAATTTCGTGGACAGATCGCGAAAAAAAAACGCAAATTTAGTCAAAAGGCCGTGAAAAAACGTGAATTTCGTCAAAAGGCCGTCAAAAAAACATGAGTTTCTTTGAAAGAGCGCGGAAAAATGCGAATTTTGTCGAAGGGATACGGAGAAAACGCCAACTTCGTCGAAAGATCGTAGAAAAAACTGTTAATTTCGTCGAAGGATCACGAAAAAACGGTCAATTTCGTCAAAGAAACGGCAAATTTCGTCGTCGGATCGCGAAAAAACGGAGAATTCTGCCGACAGATCGCGAAAAAACAGCAAATTTTGTCGGAGGATTGCCAGAAAACGGTAAATTTCGTCGAAGGATCTCGAAGAAACGGCAAATTTCGTCGAAGTGTATCGAAAAAACGGCAAATTTCGTCGAAGGATCACAGAAAAAACGCGAATTTTGTCCAAAGGCCAAAGAAAAATCGTGAAATTCATCAAAGGATTGGGAAAATGGCTAATTTTGTCGACAGATTGCGATAAAAATGCAAATTTCGTCAAAGAGCCGCGGAAAAACTTGATTTTCATCAAAAGACTGTAAAAAAAAAAACATGATTTTTGTTGAAGGATCGTGGAAAAAAATGCGAATTTCATCAAAGGGCCACAGAGAAAACGCAAATTTCGTCAAATAGCCGCAGAAAAAATGCTAATTTCGTTTAAGGATCACGGAAAAAGTGCGAATTTCGTCGAAGGGCCACAAAAAAAAACATGAATTTCGCCAAAGGATCGCGGGGGGGAAAAGAAACGCTAATTTCGTCAAAGGTTCACGAAAAAACGTGAATTTTGTGAAATAGTCCCGGAAAAAATGTAGCATTCCTTTAGAAAATAGCAGACACACAAAGTTCTATGCTTATTAATATAGGCACAGTTTTTAATCTGAAACAATATACTGAACTAACTTTTGAAAAATCGGGTTAACCCGAACCCAATTTGCAAGAATCTACACTCAGGCTGAAATCGACTCGAATCAAAAGTAGAGTTAATCCGACCTGCAACAAGAAAAATTATAGCCGAGAGGTGATTTTCTCCCCTCCCCCCTCTGCTGTAACCTTCCAGAATATTTGCTGTGAATTTCAGAATTTTTTTTTTTTCAGAATTAGCACTACAACTACAACAGCAGCAAGAATAGATTTATATGATATATTGCGTATTGCAGACTATTTTTGAAAAGATTATTAGCGTTGCAGACACTTGAAGACAGTTCTGCCACTGGGCACGTGGATCAATATCACAAGAGAGCTATCAGACCCAAAATCTACTGAATCCATTTCCTACCACAATATATATATATATATATATATATATATATATAGCTTCTACACAACCATAGTTACCTAATTAACATATCGTTGCAAAAACAACAGCGACAACCAGATTCCGGGAAATCTATACGTACTTTACGAAACTTAAAGAAATGATACAATAAGTCTCATTCACACACAAATATTAGAATTCAGGATACTTACAATCGCGAGCAAAATTCAAAATTCAATCTATCACTAGAAGACCCTCATAAAAGAGTAGCTAGGCACTCTGCCACAATGAATTTTTCAATATAAAATACATATATGTATTTTATTATTTCTACACTTGTATATTACATATTGTTTTATTTTGTGAATTGCTGGTAATATACAACTTTATCTTAAAATGATTTATTTTATTGGATTTGTTTTCTCTGATATATTAAGTACACGTCTGTTAAAGGATCTGCTCCTTTTAGATGGGCCAAAAAAATTAAAATAATAAAAAACAATTTTAATTTTTTTTAATTCGACTGTATACTGTTTCGAGCTTTTTAAAAAAAAAACGATATTTTAAAATAAAACAAAAAACAGCTACAGGGGTATATTACTTTTAAATGCTAAAGGTGTAAAATTAACAACATAATATAAATTAAAATAACTTTTATTAGTTGTTATTTATATTATGTTGTTAATTTTACACCTTTAGCATATAAAAGTAATATATTATTACAAGGTGTTATAATTTATTATATAGTAGCTACAGGGGTAGTTAAACAATTGGCCTCTTTTAGTGATATCTGGAATGATATTTTTAGTGATATTCCGAATTATTTTCAAAGTTTTAAACGGATTTTTTGTATGATTTCAATAGTGTCACACCACGAAAAAAAAAAAGAAAAGAAAAACGAAAGAAAGAATTTCGAAACAAAATAGAGCTATTCATTTGAAATTTTTCATAGATATTTTGTTAATGCTATTAATATGCTTTTTGACATGCTATTAATATGCTTTTTCACATGGGATCTTTTTTGGCACCTCCACTTTATCATAAATAAATTCTATATGTATTTTATTGAAAATCGACATCGGATCTCGAATTTGATACAACAAATATTTCATAAGATCAACCGTTATAAAAACTGACTTTTTATTCAGTCCTTTATGATAATAGTTTGATTTTTACTTTTAAAAGAAGATTGTTGAAATTGTTATTTCGGAAAATTACAGGTACAAAATTTATCGACAAGACTATTTTACCGTACATATAATTTTTGAAGATTTTAATGTAGCTACTTTAACGTAGATAAAAATATGTAATTTTATATACATTTTTAGTAGTTTAATATTGCCTTGATTGATTGTATTTTAACATTAG
The DNA here is from genome assembly GCA_963931845.1 of Maratus michaelseni. NCBI lineage: Eukaryota > Metazoa > Arthropoda > Arachnida > Araneae > Salticidae > Maratus > Maratus michaelseni. The sequence continues at coordinate 248,770,413 of OZ007588.1, read as the reverse complement.
TTTGATTTATTGTAATTTAACAATGTTTTAATTTATAAAATTAAACAAAATTTAAATATTTTATTATTTTTCATTTTATAAACTGAAGGTCTTTTTTTTTAAGTTTCACTGAAATCTGTGTCCAGTACACCTTATAGACCTCACAATAGACCTCTCTCTGTAAAGATCAAATTTCGGAAATCTCAACCAATCAAATCTCCCTAGCATTACAATTGCAAAACATTTAAGGAATTTCTTGTTGATAAAACATTTGAAAAAACATTGATAAAATTAAACACTATAAAAAACTGAAATGAAATATGCTAGATACATTATATATATATATATATATATTCAATGGTAAAATTTAACCATTGAAACATAAGAAACTGACCACATACACTGAAATCCCGATACCAAAGAGCCCTGTCAATTTACAAATTAAAATTGTAGTCCTAATAAAAGTAACATTATTAATTCAAATTTAGAAGAAGAAAAAAAAAATTAAATAAATAGAAAATAAGGAATGAAATATAAACCACACGAGTATATACACAAATAAAAGCTTATAAAGTAATTTACTTTTTCAAGGGCAAGAAAATCACATTTATAAGCAAAGAACGATTGTTTTCTGTATATGACACCAGCTTTTGCTAAATATAGTGCCATATCTTGCCCGAACAATCGCTGAAACAATATTGAATAACAAGACCTTTACAATGGAATATTATAAATTATACATACAATTTGAAAAGGAGTGTGAAAAAGAATTTAAAAAAAATTAAAAAATATATATATTACTTATATTAATAATATCCCAAGATATTTAGTATATTGTGAGCACATGTACAAAGTTGTATCCAAAAGAAGAGGTTAAATTCACAGTTAAATAGAGAATCCTTCAGATCATAAATTGTAACCTACAGTTACAGTTATTTTTATTTAACTAAATAGATTACAACATTTTAAAAAAATGTAGAAAAAAAAATTATGATATACATATAAATAAAAACCATTAATTATTTTATTTTAATTTTAATTTAATAAATTAAAATATATAATATTACTTGATAATTTGAAAGTATTTCATAGATATTATTACCTCCATACTAAATTTCCAAGTTTTAATATTTTAAATAAGCTATACTACTGCTATCTATTGTAAAAATATTAGACTATTTATATATATATATATATATATATATATATATATAATTATAATATCTATGAATTTCAAAAAAAAAAAAAATATATATATATATATATAGGTATAGATATATGTTGCGGTCAATATGATTAATCTGGTCATTATTAATAATAACTGGTTATTATTATTAATAACCGGCCTTTATATCCGGTCATTATTTATTAATAATGACCGGATTAATCATATTGACCGTAACATATATATATATATTATTTTATTTATATATATATATATATATATATATATATATATATATATATATATATATATTAAAAATTTTAAACCTACAGACAAAAACGTTTTATAATTTAGAGTAATATAGAAATAAGTAAAAAAAAAACATAAAAATTGAGATTTCTAAAACTTTAACAACATTCCATTCAAAATTTAAAAGTTAAATATATATATTTTTTATAAAACGTATTTATAAAAATGTGTTTTCAGTATAACACATAATTAACAAGTAATACTAAAGATTTTCCAATTTGATAAATATTGAAAAATAGATCATCAATAAATTTTTCAGGTTAAAAATTGCATTCCATATATTGCTTTATCTTATCATGATCCTAATAATATTTATTCTTTCAAAAAATGCTCTCTAAGTCATTTATTTTAAAAGAATTTCTCCTTATGTATTTCAATATTTGATATTAGAAATCAAACTTTAAATATTTTCTGCAGTAATTCCAAAAAACTTTAACGAAATTTTAGAGAATGGAAAATCTTTAGTTGCAGTAAAATTTTTAACTCCTGGAGATTATTCGTCATGATTTCTCAGCATAAGTTATTGTTTTTAAATTTTATTGTAACCTAATATAACCACAAGATAAGTTTGAAAGACTTTTCAGAGAATTTCCCTGCAAAAATACTTCAGAAGGTTGACTCTAAAGTCACTTTATAATGAATATTCTTTTGTTGGATAGTATAGTTTAAAATTCATAACTTATATTTTAAAGCATATATAAATATCAAATAAAATTATATTTCTTTCATAAACAACTTGACATTTTATAAGCCAGATATAGTTAAGATAATGAATTTTAGGGAATAAAGTTTATTTTTTTAAATCATGTCAACTCTATTTAAGAAAATGCACTTTAAAATGAAAAATGTCATTTTAAGCATTATAAGATCGGTAGATAACAATGAAAGTGCATATCTAAACTAAATGGAAAATATATATGTTAGAATATATATATATTACTTTAATTAGGTGTAAAAAAGTATGAAAGTTATCTGCAACAGGCACAAAGCAGCTCTTATGAGCACACGAACTGTATAAATATTTCAAAACGATTACTATAATATTTCAAAAATATTACAATTATTTTTATAAACTGGCTTTTAACATCTTAAGTCTATTTTGTTCCAACCGAGCATGGCGTCATGGAGAGTCGAGCTTGCTGATAGGAGATATCTTTTTGGAAAGTCTTGTCACACTGCAAAAAAAAATTGTTGATTTTACAGTATAATAATGGCACCCCAGCTGCTAGTATTATACCGTAAAATTAACAGTAGTAAACAGTAAAATAAGCAGTAATACGCTGCCACACATGCGCGGTAGTGTATTACTGCTTATTTTACTGTTTATTACTGTTAATTTTACGTCGCAAAATTAACAATTTTTTTTTTCAGTCCAGGTTATCGAATTCATCGAATTTATATGTTTCATTTAAAAATTACGAGTTACTTAAATTAAAATTTTCTAACATTAATGATAAATGTTAACTCCAATATTTGCAGTGTAGTCAGTGTATACCAAATTAATCAATCAATTTATTTTTTAATTTTTAATAACATTAATTGCCATGTGAGACTTATATACAGATATTAATAAATGTCTTACATCTGCAACTTATATTGATTTGTTCTAAATAATTAATCAATTTATATCTTTAAAATTATAATTAAAATACATAATATTTAGATTTTGTATCTAATTTTTATAAATAGTTTTAATAAAAGAAAATTTTATAATAATTTAAATCTATACTAATAAAAGAAAGTTTCGCTCTGTGTGTCTCTGTGTGTGTGTGTGTCTGTCTGTCTGTTTGCGATGGCCAGCGAAATCTAGCGCACCTAGAAGTCTGAAAATTTATATTTAGGTAGTACAGACCTTGATCTGATGCACCTGAAACTCAGACAATTACCCACGATATCATTTAGAATCTCATTCAGCATCGCATCGAAAATGCCATCCTTTTTATCAAAATGGCTAAATAAAAAAAAACACATTTTCTCGATTCGCAAACAGAGATGAACGAATTCGAAATTTATTTACTAATTAGCGAATTTTAAGAAAACTAATTAAGATATCGATTTGAAATTTTCTGAGCATATGTAGAACAACTTTCTGCATCCGATAATGCAATTTTTGTAAAATTCGGCCGGTAATTTTTCTTAATTTTTGGAAAAAACTGCAAAAAATCTGAGGGCGCAAAAAGCTTCAGACAGGATCAGCTTTCATTAAAAACTGAACTACAAAGAGATTAGTTTCTCTAGCCGATCCCTCCATTTAGTTTGCGAAAATGAAAGGAAATAATTGCCAATTTTTACTAATGAATAAAAATTAAGATCTCTAATTAAAATATAGATTTGAATTTGAGGATGGGAAGGGGAGCCATCTGGCAGCTATTTCAGCGTAGCGTCTTCGTTCGTTCTAATTATTAGAAAAATAAAATTATTTTTTAATGCTCGCGTTAATGTAGGAGAAGGTGGTTTTCTTGAACAACTTATTCGTTATATTTGTGGGTATGGGGAGCGAGGGGTTAACGCCTTGCTTTGATTTAGACAAAACAAATTCCATTGAAAAAAATTAACATTTTTAGCTTCTTCCGTAGCGTTTTATAAATGTTATTTACAGAGAAGAACGGAAATTGCAAAAGACAATTTTCGTAAAAATTAAATTTATGCTCCTAATAAAAGTACACAACCTGTATTTACTTGATGCATACCAAAAATCAAAGTTGTTGTTGAGCACTTGACCCCGGGGGGCAATCCTACAAGTTTTTTTCTCTAACTGTGCATTCTTATCTCGGGATCTATGGGAGCGATCACAACGGGGTTTGGATGATTCGACTAGGCTTTCGCTCGTGTTACAGATTTTAGTTCCACCTTCCACCGCCAGAGAGCGAATTATTTTTTCGAGTTCTATGGGCCCGATTTCGACGGGAATTGATTCGTTCAACGCCCTTGATACAAGGGTACCCGTGTCGGATGTCCGTATAGAATAAATTGCGCCCCCTGGCGGTGAAAAGTGGAACAAGAGAATTTTGCAGAGCTGTCGCAGTACCCCTGCTATACGGTGCCAGAGGCAGCGGGGACAAGTGTTGGAGTTTCGTTCGGAAGGCGGTTTGTTTAGAACAGAGTGCTCCCCCTGGCGGCGAAAGGTGGAATTAAAAGATTTTGCAGCACACCTACTATACGGTGCCGCAGGTAGCGGGAACACGTGTCGGAGATTCGTTTATATCAGAATGCGCCCCCTATCGGCGGAAAGTGGAAATAAAGGATTTTCAGTCGCGTGCGCAGCACTTTTAAATAAATAATTTCATATAAAATTGGGTTAAAGATATAAACTCATACAAACTTTAGGTTTGTTTAGTATTATTCTCGCGGGCTCGGGCAACGCCGAGTGGGTCAGCTAGTTTTTAATATTTATCTATACTAATAAAATAAAGTTTCGCTCTGTGTGTCTATGTGTGTGTCTGTCCGCAATGACTAGCGAAATCTAGCGCACCTACAAGTCTGAAAATGTAGATGAGGGTAGTCCAAAACTTCTCCTGGTGCACCTGAGTCTTAGAATTTTAATATTTTGAAAATTACCCAAAATATTAATTAAAACTCATTGCACATCTCTACCAAAATCTCATTTCTTTCTGAAAATGGTGCAAAAAAAATATGAAACTGCAAAATGAGGTGTGTTGGGAGAGGGAAGAAATATTTTGGGTTTAGACGAAAAAGGTCGTGTTATCAGAATAAGTTTTAACTACGCCTTTTCGCAACATGTCGAAATAACAAAAACTATTAGATCTTTCGACACGAAAATTTGCAGATCTATATAAGCAAAAAGTCGCAATTCAAAAAATCAAATTTTTAAAAATTCCATCCACAACTTTCAGAAATATTAATTAGAAATGTCTAATTTTTCGAGCAATTTAATCTTGCAATGCTTGCAATCTTGCTTTCAGATGCCAAATATTAGGTCATATGACAATCAATTGCAGTGAACAATACTCAATTCGTTGTGCTTATTGTACCGATAAACACGACACTCGTACCTGTAAACTTAGGCATTATCTGAGCATATTTGTTGCATAAACTTCATAAGATTTAATTAATGTAACTTTCAAAATAAGAACTTTCAGGAGCTAAAAATAAATCAACCGTCATCTAACTCTGACAGTCAATTAAAATTCATACAAATACAACTAAATGTAAATATATTGCTTGAAGGTGCATAAAAACATACATAAAACATTTAAAAGCACATTAAAGTCCTTTTAAAAATTCAAAACGTTTTCAACCGAACTACTCGGTCATCATCAGTGAAAAACTAATAGTTAAGTTGAGTTGTTGTCTCTTCGCGTTTTTCTACACAGCTTAGAATTAAGGGGCACCCGTCCTTCGACTAAATACTAACACACCCACAAAATTTTACCAAAGTCTTTGCTTATATTTAGTTTTTAAATAATCCGCAATTTAGTTATCGAAGTTTGCGGCTGCCGCTCACTCAAGACCAAGTCAATTCAGTACGCATAGTCAACTGCAACTACACTCGACTTAAAATTATGTACATATCTTATAACTTTCATACATTATTTTGAAGTCTGAACGAATATTATATGGGTCTCATATTTGTTTAATAACCTAATTTGAATTTCTCTCTAGTACAAAAAATGTTTATTTATGTGATGTGATTTATTTGTCTTGTTTGTTTATCATATTTTTTCATCTTAAAAATCCCTATATATTTCAATTTTATTGTTTATTTTCAATTTAGTTATATAATTTGATGATAATGATCATATGTGCGAGACACATATGTCTCTCTACATTAGAATTTGTGGCGATGCATTTTATTTCTATAAGTCTATTCATAAGTCATTTGCGGGGGACTTTCATTTTGGTTATTTTTAATAATTTAAAATTCTGTAATTATTTAAATTTAGAGTTTTGCTTATTTACGGCATTTTTTAGTATTTTAGGGGATATGTAGTGATATGTTATGTCTGCTTATATATGCTCATTAGCTGCTAGATATGCAAATATATTATATTTTGCAACCACTAGTCGAAATTTTAGTATTATATTGTAATTAAGTTTTTTTTTCTTTTGTTGGTAATCATTGTGTAACTTCTTATTAACTATTGTTTTTCTAATATAATTTATCTCAGTATATGGAAAAATTTGCATCAAGATCTTTGTGCAACTTACAATTTCGCTGGCACAGCCATACGCGAAATGGGCAGCACATGTAATTGTTATTGTATGTTTATATCAGTACAAAAACCCTTAACGGGTTAAAAGTTGTGACGCAGCACTTTGTTTTGGCTCTATAAATTTTAAATATGGGTCTTAAAAGTAATGATATCAAATTTAAGTGACGCTATGTTAATAATTTTTTTTAATCATAATTTTCTTTTTAGTTTTATATATATTCACAGGTGCAATTATTATCTTAATATGAAAAAAATATATAGAACTTATTCGCTGATGCTTTTTCATTCACATCTCTCATGAATTCAAAATATGGGTTTTAAAAGAAATGATATCAAAATTTGAGTGACACCTTGACGTGAATTTAATAGAACTCTTTTAAAATTCAATTTAAATTATTTTTGGTTTGTCTTCTAAAGTATATTTACACATACAAACAATACTTTTAATTTTTCAATACACTTTTAAATATATTACTTTCACTGAGCCTATATTATGTATTGAAATGTATTTATTTCAATAAATTGATTTATCTTCTGTGCCACGCTATCCAAAATCATAAGTAAAATTTATGTAAATGATTATTTTGCGTCATATTATCCACTTGCATACATTTCCCTTTGTTTGGATACTATGACGCAAAATAATCATTTACATAAATTTTACTTATGATTTTGGATAGCGTGGCACAGAAGATAAATCAATTTATTGAAATAAATACATTTCAATACATAATATAGGCTCAGTGAAAGTAATATATTTAAAAGTGTATTGAAAAATTAAAAGTATTGTTTGTATGTGTAAATATACTTTAGAAGACAAACCAAAAATAATTTAAATTGAATTTTAAAAGAGTCCTATTAAATTCACGTCAAGGTGTCACTCAAATTTTGATATCATTTCTTTTAAAACCCATATTTTGAATTCATGAGAGATGTGAATGAAAAAGCATCAGCGAATAAGTTCTATATATTTTTTTCATATTAAGATAATAATTGCACCTGTGAATATATATAAAACTAAAAAGAAAATTATGATTAAAAAAAAATTATTAACATAGCGTCACTTAAATTTGATATCATTACTTTTAAGACCCATATTTAAAATTTACAGAGCCAAAACAAAGTGCTGCGTCACAACTTTTAACCCGTTAAGGGTTTTTGTACTGATATCATTACTTTTTTAAGGTTATTGATGAAAATGTCAATTAGTCAAAATTAAGCATAGGGTATAAATTAATCATTAGAATAAAATTTTAAAGAAATGCTAAAAAAGACCCTTTGGACCCCAATAAAAATATGAGGGTGGTGGCCCAGGGAGAGGAATCCAAGACTCAACTTTTAAATTATACAGCGAGAGAGTAACACAATTAGAAGTATGAAAATGCATGGCAAAACCCGATTGTTCCATCTTCCACCGCCAGGGGGTGCACTCTGTTCTATACAAACATAGCTGAAATCTTTGAGGCTGTCGATTTGGAGTCGAATGAGCCATACCTCGTCGTGATCGGTCCCATAGAACCCGATAGGAAAGCGCCCCCTGGTGGTGAAACTTGGAACTAAAATCGATATATCCTGTCGATGTCGAGTCGATGAATCAAACTACATTGTGATGGGACCTATAGAAATAGAGTTAGCTACAAAATCTGTTAGTTCCACCTTCCACCACTAGAGGGCGCACTCTGTTCTATACAAACATAGCTCAAATGTTTGAGGCTGTTGATTTCAAGTCGAATAAGCCATACCTCGTCGTGATCGGGCCCATAGAATCCGAGATAGGAAAGCGCCCCCTGGTGGTGAAATTTGGAATTAAAATCGATATATCCTGTCGATGCCGAGTTGAATAAATTAAACTGTATTGTGATGGGGCACATAGCTACAAAATCCGTTAGTTCCATCTTCCACCGCCAGGGGGCGCACTCTGTTCTATACAAACATAGCTGAAATCTTTGAGGCTGTCGATTTGGAGTCGAATGAGCCATACCTCGTCGTGATCGGTCCCATAGAACCCGATAGGAAAGCGCCCCCTGGTGGTGAAACTTGGAACTAAAATCGATATATCCTGTCGATGAATCAAACTACATTGTGATGGGACCTATAGAAATAGAGTTAGCTACAAAATCTGTTAGTTCCACCTTCCACCACTAGAGGGCACACTCTGTTCTATACAAACATAGCTCAAATGTTTGAGGCTGTCGATTTCGAGTCGAATAAGACATACCTCGTCGTGATCGGGCCCATAGAATCCGAGATAGGAAAGCGCCCCCTGGTGGTGAAATTTGGAATTAAAATCGATATATCCTGTCGATGCCGAGTTGAATAAATTAAACTGCATTGTGATGTGACCCATAGCTACAAAAATCGTTAGTTCCATCTTCCACCACCAGGGGACGCACTCTGTTCTATACAAACATAGCTGAAATCTTTGAGGCTGTCGATTTAGAGTCGAATGAGCCATACCTCGTCGTGATTGGGTCCATAGTACCCAAGAAAGGAAAGTGCCCACTGGTGGTGAATTTTGGAACTAAAATCGATAAATCCTGTCGATGAATCAAACTACATTGTGATGGGACCCATAGAACTCGAGTTAGCTACAAAATCCGTTAGTTCCATCTTCCACCACTAGAGGGCGCACTCTGTTCTATACAAACATAGCTGAAATCTTTGAGGCTATCCATTTGGAGTCGAATGAGCCATACCTCGTCGTGATCGGGTCCATAGAACCCGAGATAGATAAGCGCCCCCTGGTAGTGAAACTTGGAATTAAAATCTATATATCCTGTCGATGCTGAGTCGAACCAAACTGCATTGTGATCGGACCCATAGAAATCGAGTTAGCTGCAAAATCCGTTAGTTCCATCTTCCACCATCAGGGGCGCACTCTGTACTATGCAGACATAGCTGAAATCTTTGAGGCTGTGGATTTCAAGTCGAATAAGCCATACTGCGTGGTGATTGGGCACATAGAACCCAAGAGAGGAAAGCGGCCCCTGGTGGTGAATTTTGAAACTAAAATCAATATATCCTGTCGATGTCGAGTCGAATAAATTAAACTGTATTAGATACCAATTAATCTCGGAAAAAATTGCAAATTTTGTCATTTGGCAGCGTAAAAATCATGAATTTCATCGATCGGCACAGAAAAAACATGTATTTTGTCGATAGGGGGAGAAAAGATCATAAATTTCGGCGAACAGGCGGATAAAAATCTTGACTTTCATTTATTAGCGCATGAAAAACACAAATTTCATCAAACACTCGCATAAAAATTAAAAAATTCATTGATCGGGCATGAAAAAACATTAATTTCGTCAAGTTTGCACGTAAAAATCACAAATTTCATCAAACGGTAGCATAAAAATCACAAATTTCATCAAACGGTAGCATAAAAATCAAGAATTTTGGCAATCGGGTGATAAAATTTTTTTTTGTCAATCCGGCCCGTAAAAAGTATGAATTTTGTCGATGAGGTGCGTAAAAATTGTCGAGTCGAATGAATTAAACTGCATTAGATGCCAATTAGTCTCTGAAAAAATTGCAAATTTCATTATTTTGCAGCATAAAAATCAGGAATTTCGTTGATCAATGTGCAAAAATCATGAATTTCATCGATCGGCACAAAAAAAACATGAATTTTCTCTATAGGGGGAGAAAAGATTATAAATTTCGTCGAACAGGCGGGTAAAAATCATGAATTTCATTTATTAGCACATGAAAATCGCAAAATTCATCAAACGGTCGTTATGAAAATATAAAAATTCTATGATCGGGTATGAAAAAGTCATTAATTTCGTGAAGTTTGCACGTAAAAATCACAAATTTCATCAAACGGGTGCATAAAAATCAAGAATTTTGGAAATCGAGTGATAAAAATTTTTTTTGTCAATCCGGCCCGTAAAAAGTATGAATTTTGTCGATGAGGTGTGTAAAAATCGTCAAGTCGAATGAATTAAACTGCATTAGATACCAATTAGTCTCTGAAAAAATTGCAAATTTCATTATTTTGCAGCATAAAAATCATGAATTTTGTTGATCAATGTGCAAAAATCATGAATTTCGTCAAACAGGCGGGTAAAAATCATTAATTTCATTTATTAGCGCATGAAAAAACATTAATTTCGTCAAGTTTGCACGTAAAAATCACTTTCATCAAATGGGTGCATAAAAATCAAGAATTTTGGCAATCGGGTGATAAAAAAATTTTTTGTCAATCCGGCACGTAAAAAGTATGAATTTTGTCGATGAAGCGCGTAAAAATTGTCGAGTCGAATGAATTAAACTGCATTAGATACCAATTAGTCTCTGAAAAAATTGCAAATTTCATTATTTTGCAGCATAAAAATCAGGAATTTTGTTGATCAATGTGCAAAAATCATGAATTTCATCGATCAGCACAGAAAAAACATGAATTTTCTCGATAGGAGGAGAAAAGATCATAAATTTCGTCGAACAAGCAGGTAAAAATCATGAATTTCATTTATAAGCACATGAAAATCGCAAATTTCATCAAACGGTCGCATGAAAATCAAAAAATTCTTTGATCGGGTATGAAAAAATCATTAATTCCGTAAAGTTTGCACGTAAATATCACAATTTTTTTCAAACGGGTGCATAAAAATTAAGAATTTTGGCAATCGGGTGATAAAAATTTTTTTGTCAATCCGGCCATTAAAAAGTATGAATTTTGTCGATGAGGTGCATAAAAATTGTCAAGTCGAATGAATTAAACTGCATTAGATACCAATTAGTCTGAAAAAATTGCAAATTTCGTCATTTTGCAGCATAAAAATCAGGAATTTCGTAGATCAATGTGCAAAAATCATGAATTTCATCGATCGGCACAGAAAAAACATGAATTTTCTCGATAGGGGGAGAAAATATTATAAATTTCATCAAACAGGCCGGTAAAAATCATGAATTTCATTTATTAGCAAATGAAAAACGCAAATTTCATCAAACGCTTGCAGAAAAAAAAAATTCGTTGATCGGGCATGAAAAAACATTAATTTCGTTAAGTTTGCACGTAAAAAACCGAAATTTCATCAAACGGGTGCATAAAAATCAAGAATTTTGTCTATCGGGCGATAAAAAAATGTATTGTCAATCCGGTACATAAAAAGTATTAATTTTGTCGATGAGGTTAAAAATAAAGGTAATATGAGTCAAGGGGTCTAACCTTATGAGTCTCCTTATTTTCTTTCTTGTTCGGATGCAAACAATTCATATTTTTAATCTGCATTTGGTCGACAAATGAATTATCTTTAATTTTAAAAACGAGAAATTCGTAATTACATGTATAAAATTCGATTGGTATTTATTATTGGTATTTATGATTTCAAAATTTTTAATAAGAAATTGTTTTTTTGCTAGTATACAATGGGCAAAGTCTCTAGCCATGCCAACCAACCAATCGGTTGCTTATGGATCTGCTTATGCTTATATCACTTATTCATATAGTTTAGCTTTGGCTTGCCTCTTATTAGTTTGTCTTGACTGCTAAGTTTTTATATTTCACATTTCATAATTTTTATTGCAATACTTCAGGTAAGAATGCTTTTTAACTTGATTATTTCCTGTATTTATAATTTTTTGTTACTAACATTCTTATGTTTTAATGGTTGCAAAATTTAAGATTGGCGAAAAAGCTACTAAAAGGTTCTTTATTTCAATAAATTGTTTTATCTTTTGTGCCATGCTGTCGAAAATTGAAAGAAAAATTTATGTAAAGGTTTATTTTGCATCATAGTATCCAAACTAAGTGAAATGGATGCAAATGGATAGTATGATGCAAAAAAAACCATTTACATAAATTTTTCTTTGAATTTTCGACAGCATGGCACAAAAGATAAATCAATTTATTGAAATAAATACATTTCAATGCATAATACAGGCTTATTGCAAGTGATATATTTAATGATGATTGTACTGAATTTTGTATTGAAAATGGAACATTTTAGTACATATTAATGGTTTAGCATAAAAAATAATTTATGTAGGTCATTCTAAAATTCTTATATAACAAAATCTGTAAAAATGAAGCTCTGTTTTGTCAGAATTCTGCAATTGTTAATTTGTTTTAAAACTAAATAAGCACTCCTTAGGTATTTTTAACTGTTTTTATTATTGGAAATGGTGCGGAAAAACAGAACAAAACAAACTTTAGTAAAATATTTTATGTAGTAATAGGGTGGGGTTTTTTAGGAAACATTTATTTAACTGCGTTTATTTTTTTTTTTTTTTAAGAGGACAGCCAAGGGTCGATGCATGCTTTACACTCACGCTAAAAAAAAAAAAAATTAATCGGTTAAAAAAAAGAAAAAAGTCTCCAAACTTTGGGGACTGTTTTTTCTTTTATGGCAACCTGGCTATTAAGCTTGTATTTAGTAGCTTGGCGCAGTCTTGGAAATCGTGCCATCCAAACAGTCGCCAATCTTTTGTTTACATTTTAGCGTGAGTGTAACACATCTGTTCAGTTATTTTTCTTGGGGCCCATTTTGTGAAAAGTAAAGGTTACTTCGGGAGCATTTCCGTTCTCTGTTCCCCCCGCCAACTTGGATATTTTTTTCGCCAGTCTTGGCGAAAGCAGGGTGCTGTTGAGAGCTGGCGCCATCTAGTGTTTTTATTGCAAAATACGACATTTTTGGTTTGCGATTTTTTTTTCTCGTCGTAATGCATGCATGAACACTGGAACATGAATGAAAATAGATGATTTTTACCTATTTTCTTCCAAAAGTTCCAGAAATCATGCATGCATTACGGCGAAATAAAAAATCGTAAACCAAAAACATCGTTTTATCAATAAAAATAGTTTATCTAGCGCGAGGGTCTCTACGCACCTCTACCTACTTTTAATAAAAAAAATCAACAAACCGTTTGATTTTCTTCCACAGCTGAAAAAAAAAAAAAAAGAAATTAATCTTATTTCATAAGGTCGGAGAAAACTCGACCTGCTATGAAATAATAATAAGAAAAAAATCATTTTCGTCACCGACCCAATGTAATATTAGGAATAAGAGTTGTTTTTTTTTTTTTTTTTTTTTTTTTTTTTTCTAAAATAATAATATAGTTTTGAAATGTATGTGCTTTAAATTTAGAAAATAAAAATTTAAGAAATGTATGCTAATACTATATTAATAAAATAGATTAGCAGTTTCACACAGCTTTTTCGCCAATCTTAAATTTTGCACGCATTAAAACATAAGAATGTTAGTAACAAAAAATTATTATAAATACAGGAAATAATCAAGTTAAAAAGCATTCTTACCTGAAGTATTGATATAAAAATTATAAAATGTGAAATTTTAGCTGTCGAGACAAACTAATAAATAAGAGCCAAGCCAAAGACAAACTAATAATAAGTAATAACAGCTAAGCCAAAGCTAAACTACTGTGGCTAAACTATCAGTCAGATAATCAACCTATTGGTTGGTTGGCATGGCTAGAGACTTTGCCCACTGTATACTAGCAAAAAAACAATTTCTTATTAAAAATTTTGAAATCATAAATACCAATAATAAATACAATCTAATTTTATACATGTAATTACGAATTTCTCGTTTTTAAAATTAAAGATAATTCATTTTTCTACCAAATGCAGATTAAAAATATGAATTATTTGCATCCGAACAAGAAAGAAAAAAAATTTAACCATAATTTAATTTAATACATATTTTGGAATGTATAATAAACTGTTTTCATATTAAAAAAAAAAAAAATCTAAATAGTTCTTCAGCCACATATGATTGCGAAATCGCCTTTAACTATAACCGTGATACCCATGAACATCCTGACCGCGCAGGAATAAAAAAGGGTGAAAATGCCGAATATCTTTAATGTTAGTCTACCAGAAAAAGCATAAGAAAAGAGTCCGATTTTGAAGCTGGATTATATAAAAAACAAGAGTTTTCCTACGTTAGCTCAAAATCTTACTCTCTTCATCTAAAAGCGATTAATATAATATATTAATTTAAAAAAAATCGTTCGATCCATTTTCGAGATAACATCTCTGTGCCCATTACACCATTACATTTTCCATTTTCGCTTAAAAATTGGTTTCCAGATCTCAAAATCTACTGCATGTAGAAATCTATAAATTTCAGGATAGAGTTAGGCCATAGATATAAGACTAATGTGAAAAAATCGAAACGGTATGCCTCATATTTACTGAGATATTAAATGTCGGCATTTCGATTTTCCTTTGATGTCCTGCTAGCTGTATATATGAGAGTGACGAAATCTTCGGTTTTGGGCTTACGGTTTTCGGTTTTTCGCTGCGTCACTCAAGAGACTACCGTCTCTTATGATCCAGTATAAATCTTCGTTGACCCAATGGAGACCAAACGCTTGCCTCTCGGACTCTGACCCTCTTAGGGGTCTTCGGGGTCGGTTGGGGGTATTCTTCCCCCCCCCCCCCCCCCATTGCTTCCTGAGTCCGGTCTTTTAGCACTGGTCTGGCGGGTGGTGGAAATGGTTTTTCCTCTCGTAGACTTTTTGATTATATACCTCACGGATGGCTGTACACGAGTGGGTGATTTCTACAAATTTCTGTTCCCGCTGCCTACACACCATATAGCAGGCGTGCTGAGCAAGCTCTGAAAATTCTTTTAGTTCCACTTTCTACAGCCAGGGGGAGCCAAATCTATATCTTAATTAGTTATCCATATCTTAATTAGTTCATGTTAAATTGAATGAACCAATTCACATTGAAATCAGGCCCATATAATCCGAGAAAATAAATTCTCCCCCCCCCCCCCCCCTCCTCTGGAGATTAATATTCAGAAATGGTTGTAACTAAGGACTGAAAAAACGATACCGCGGTTTTTTTAGGACTTAGGAGACCTGGGAAGAATGCTAGAAAAGATTTCTTTTGAATTGGACCAATATTAAAGAAGCTCGATTTGGAGGCAGGGGGGAAAGAGTAAGTTTCGATCAGAGCATTAACGCGATATTTAAATTACGACCGGGCACCCCGTTCCCCCTCAAGATTAAACCAAGGACCTATAACGTTAGCAATTATCGTTAACTTTTGAAACAGAAACAAAATGGCGCTACACTTTCCAACCTATTTATAGTTGAAAAGTGTTTATGACTTCGGTTTGTCTGCCATATGGCCGTCTGCCGTCTGTCCGTGCTCTAACTCCCGTAAATATGCTCGGATTGCCCTGCAATTTTTATATGTTATTTTCGTTATCTATAGCATGTTCCCCATTTCAACGGAAGTGTGTAGCACTTATAGTTTTTTTACAGGGACACTCAAAAGAATTCCGTTACATTACGGTCTATGGGGAAAAATCATTTGCGGTTTATTTTAATGATGTTACACAATTTCAAACACATTGTAATTGATACATATCACTAAGGTGCATTACAAAAAGCTTAATATGGAATATGCTGTGCATAGCAGTTATAGTTACTTTACAGGGACAGTCAAAAGAAATCCGTTACATTACGTCTATGGAGAAAAATCGTTTGCGGTTTAATTAAATAATGTTTCACTATTTTAAACGCATTGAAATTTATATATATCACTAAGGTGCATTAAAAGAGGCTTACTACAGAATATTATGTGTATAGCAGTCATCATTCATTGACAGGGACACACAAAAGAATTCTCTACTGTCTGTTAACAATAATTCCTGGAAGTGCGTTTTAAGTTGCTGAACGCGATTTTAAATTTAACTCAGTTTTTGTCTATTACTGGGTGTGTATAAATTCTGTAGATCCTGTACAGGGCAGCACACATTTCCGTTTATTGGCAGAAACTCCAGAAGGAGAATTTTAAACTTTAGGTCTACAAAACTTTAAACTTTAGGTCTTTTAAACTTTAGAATCTTTAGGTCTACGCGTTTCCTAACTAAACTAAAATTTAGCATTCTATGTAGTATATATACAAATCTATAGATTATATACTGGGCTGAATAAAAGTATTTGGATATTTCTCCGAATATTGTATATGTTGGAAATTCCTGAAATTACGTTTTTAAATATGTTATGCGTTTTCCA
Organism: Maratus michaelseni; assembly: GCA_963931845.1. Lineage (NCBI taxonomy): Eukaryota > Metazoa > Arthropoda > Arachnida > Araneae > Salticidae > Maratus > Maratus michaelseni. Next base: position 248,753,787 of record OZ007588.1, on the reverse strand, counting down.
AATTGTTTACTTAGATGTTATCTTTCAGCTTATTAAATGGTAATGATTTGTAAAATTATTTTGGAAGCGTTGGAAAGTATTACATAATCTATGCTTGACGCATGATTTTTCGTTCTTGTTTTGGTTTGACTTTGAAATTTACGTTTCTTTATTAATTCTATCCATTGTCAATTTGCTATAAAAAAAAGAAAAGTTACCGACCGGTTTTTTTTTTTAATTAGATATTTCTGAAATAGAATTTTTTTTTTTTTTTTTGCGTATATATGCCAATTTTCAAATTCCTACCCGAAATAGTTTTAAGAGTTTGAATATACCTTCAAATTTCTGACTGGTGGTTTTAATTAATCCATCCATTGTTGATTTTTTTTTCTTTCGTATCGGAAAGTAAATGGATAGACGGACCCCATTGCGGAAGTAAATTCAATAGGTACCCCCCTCAAATGTCTGCAGGTGTACTTATGACGATAAAAACATCGCATTTTAGGGAGATTTTTAATGAGTTTTTAATTAATATCTCGGGTAATTATGTAACGAACTTACGAAATTTGAAACAATGGATAGGGGATAAAATTTACCACATTGCAATAAAAATTGAAGCCGTATTCTTTTTATTAATGTTATTGAAGGAAAATCGCCTTGTAATGTAAAAAGAACACTAAAAATCGATAAAAAATTAAATTTAAAAACATCTAGTCAAAATTCCAAAATTGAGCTTCGAGTTGCAAAGCTACATACATAGAGTTACCTTCCTACCAAATTTTGTAGCTCTGCATGCAGCGGTCTCTTCAGAACACAGTAGACAGGCAAATACACAGACAGACAAACTTTTTTTCTTATTATTATAGATGAAATAAATGTTATATGAATATTCTATGAGGACAATATTTGCATATTTATCACCTGCGCTCGGTTAACATAAAAATACCCTTTGGGTGTTACTTATTTCACGAACGATAAACTTAAAAAAATTGACAGATAATTGTGTGTTTCTTTTTGTATTTTTTACATGAGTTCAATAGTTTGAAATACCTTTTTCATAAGGATCAAAAAAGATCTGGTAAATTGTTTAAATTTTCTTTTTGACTTAATAATTTTTCTTTAAATCTTTCTCAAGATTTTTTCTCGAGAATTAAAATTGTTTTAAATTAATTAATATTTGTAAACAGCTTACTGTATATTTTTATGAAAATATTGGATTTATTAAGGCGAATAATACATAGCCAACTTCTTTCGATAAATTTTATTGGAAATTATGTTCCTTTCGCTATGCATCCTACGAAATAACAAAGCGCTTCCAGAATAGACAAAATAGACCTAGTCCTTCTTATACCTAATTTGCATAAGAGAAACGACTGAGCAGGGAATAAGCGTAGTTCTACAAACGTAAAAAAATGTGTTTTTCAGAAAATATAATACCGGATAGGGAAAATAATGTTTCTCTTTTTCTACAATAAGAAAAAAAAATGCACTGTGATATCTCTTAAAGCAATCCATTTTATCACGTATTTGTAGCATAAGGGAGGAAAACTATGATGAACCTTTAAAAGTATAAAGAAAAAATCTATACAACTCAAAATTTATTGGAAAAGTTTTATTAACCCTTTGATAGAGGGGTCGGAACTACCGTATTTTAACTGCATTAGAAGATGACATCGACATCATGTGTTTAGGAAAAAAACATGGAACAACGAAATATAAATTGAGTAGTTGAATTTCAATTTTGTTTTTTAATCATAAATATAAAACTAGTCGTTTGGGGCCACCGTAATAGTTACCCATCATGGATATGCATAATATAATATATGAAAAATAAACATGTGTAAACTATTTATAAAATGCATTGCAATTCGATTAAAATTGTGGCTTGATGACGTCATAAACTTTAAAGGCTCTATTACTGAATTGCGTAAGAGAAACGTCCTTATAACTCCAAAATTGATAATCCTATTTACTAACTGTTTACTGCGTCGGATTAAGCGTCTCATTTCCAATCAAAATATATATTTGAATTGAAATTTGAATGAAATACTAGGTCATGAAAAATCGAAGAGTGTGGAAAATAGGATTCCAAATATCTCGACAACTAATTGTTCTATCTACATCATTCTTTATGCAAAACTTATGTTTTTTTATTGTATTTTATATTCATTCCTTAAAACAAACAATTTCGAAAATTTTTATATACCTTTTATCAGAACGAATATTTCGAGAGACCGAAAAAAATAGTTCCGGATACTGAAATTTATTTTAGGTTACTGAAATTCAATAAGCTTCTTCCCATTATTACATGCTAAGTACATACCAAATTTCAAGTCTCTATCTCAATTTGTTCGGGAAATAGAGCGTTTACAGACACAGACACACACACAGACGGACGGCAAAATTTTTTTTCTAAAAATATGTTTTTCGAAATCTCCAGTGTCTGAAACGTGTAAATCTGTCAAAAAAAAAAAATCGATTTTCAAAACGATTACAAGACTTACCCTTACTACATCGCCTAGAATGCATATTGTGGAAACCGGCTATCCTTGTAATGCTTTAAAAAGTGCTAAAAAGTTGTAGCCTATAAACGTGCAACGGTACTTCTACGATAATAAGGCGATCATTCCAGCCGAAACATTCACAATGTTTCCGTTAAAAAGAGCTAGCAGATGGCACTGCGATCCCATCGTTATTAGGGATCCTACATTAGAGAGAGAGATTGGACATTGACGGAAAGTCCGCCATATTAGTTACAAAGCAGGTGGAACGCAATGCATTTTCATCCGCGTCCAACACTTTTTATTCTATTAAAATCACCAGAAATTCATTTCATATGCCTTCACAGAGTCATTCAGAACATAAACATAAGCACAATTCCGTTTTAATGAATAAGAATTCTCAGAAAATGCTTTTTCTTTTATTCGGCTGAATTGCAGGGTTAACATTTCGGGACTTTACATTATGCTTAAAATATTCGAATTTTATTATAAACAAATATTCAAGTTTTTGGGTTTTTTTTTTTTTTTTTTTTTTTTTTTTTTTTTACTTAAAATAAACATTTTAATTTATGCATAACACAAGAAATGCTACATAATGTAATTTTTTGTAGCGTGGGTATTTATTTTTTACTTTCCTCTGTTTAAATGGTCATGACTCATGATATAGATTAGTTAGGTTACTTTTTTAAGTAAATAAATAAAATTTCTTAGAGGGAACACTTTTTTTTATAGGGTTTTATAAGGTTAAAAATATATCATTTAATAGCAATAAGAAATTAAAAAAAAAATACTGAAATATTCAGAAAAGTATAAATTTTTTAAACTTATTCCTAATATACCTTCTTTATTAATGTAGTTACATTAATAAATTTAGATAGTTTTAAAGAAACTAATTGGTTGTATGAAATTAAAAAGCTTCAATTTTCTAGAATAATACACTTTATAATACTAAGTATATCTAAATATGCAAAAAAAAAAAAAAAAAAAAAAAAAATACATTCCGAGAAACTGAATAAAAAATTTACACACATATGCTTAGTAATGTTTATTTATATAGAGGTTTATATATTGTGAATTTATATATTTTTGCAATTGTCAGAGTCAGCGCTTTTATACATAGATTTTTTTTTATGCGGAAAATTTAAATGCTTACGTCTTGTGCTCTCAAATTCCGCGGATATGTAAAAAAGAAATTATTAAAAAATGAATAGTTTAACAATTTATTCAATTATTCCTTATAATTTATAAACAATTTCATATTTTAAAAAGAGTGCACTATATACAATTTTATTCTGTATTACGTTCTTAAAATAAATGTTTCAAAATGTAAACAGAAATTCATCGCCAATAACGTTTGTCAATTACCGCCAACTGTGTCAAACTTCGAAACTCCAAATTATTTACACGTTTTGCTCACTCACTACAAAAAGATTTAAATCAAAATTAGTTTTAAAATGTAAAACAAGAGACGCAGAAACGAAATTGCTTTGTTTGTGTTACTCATTTCGATAGTTATTATTTAATGAAACTGTTTAAAGTTGACCGCATACTCAACAATTGAACTCTGACAATTTAAAATATGTTATAAAAAAAATAAGCATTACTAAATATTAAAAAGTAACTATAAACAACAAAAGAAAATTATCTATTAATAGTGTACTAAGTCTTGATACAATATTTAAAATGTTGAATCTTTAAAATCCAATTTTTCTTTAGAAAGCAATACCAGCGTATACATACGACGTAACTAAAATGGCGGATTTGTCAAATCTGCCGGCGACGCAATGTCCAATCTCTCTCTAATGTAGGATCCCTAATCGTTATCTTTTCAGTAACGTTGTACATTTATTGGATTCAATTTTTTAGTACTATTTTGTAGCAGATTTCCACACTATGTATTCTACGCGCTGTACCCTTACTTCGTATGATGGGTAAGTAATAAACCAGTGAAACAATAATGTCCCACTTTATCTTTATTGTACTATATATATATATATATATATATATATATACTAGGGGGCTCTGCCCCCTACGAGCTACGCTCGCCAACCCCCGTCCTCATACCACATGATTTAAAAACACTCTGATTTTATCAACTCTTAAACGATTACGGAAGATGGTATTATAATTAAACGACCAGTGGCGATCTGTTGTAATCGGAGTTCAATTCATTTTTCTTTTACTGAGAAATTTTAAGGTCGAATCAATTGCTGTCGAAACAGCTAACAGCTGTTTTCCTGATTAATTAAATAAGATGAATTAAAAATTTAAAAATCAACTTGTGTGAAATGGTTAAGTAAACAATGTCGCTGCATTGGAGAATTTTATAACGATGCTATAGAAAATGGGTTACTTCTTCATTACCCCGTCGACTACTTTCTATATATAAAAAAAAAAGAATTATCTCCAAAATATATGATTTATCGCCAAACGTGCATGATCGTGGCGTCGCGTCACATTCAGTTGACATCAGATGCGTTACACGTATTAGTTATTTCATCGAGAGATTTTTAATTCAAGGTTTATTTGTCTTTTTGATACTTCTCCATTACCCCGTCGATCAATTTTCATTAAAAGAAAACAAAAACTATCGCCAAACTGTAACGCCAAATAAACAAATGGAAGAGAATTTTTGGCACAGGTGTCATATACGCAGCACGTTGGCGCGATTTTTTTCAACCGCCATTTTGGCGAAAACTTTGTTTTTGATTAAATTGTTGTTTATTTACTTTTATTTTAATTCGATAAATTATTTTTATTATGTATATCAATATTTATTTATATCAAACTATCATTTATTTATTTTTATTTCCTTTTTTAGAATAATAGAAGCTATTTCATTTATTACGTTATTTTATTTTTATATTGAAATAAAAAATCACGTGTTATTATTGCATGCTATTTGAAACTAATATTGAAAAACAAAGTTTACGCCAAATTGGCGGTTGAAAAAAATTGCGCCAACATGGTGCGTGTATGACATTTGTGCCGAATTATAATTGGAATCTCAATAATAATAATAATAATAATAATAATAATAAATAAATAAATAAATAAAATACAAGAAATTCGGAAAAACCCCACTTTGTCACCAAAGTGTCAACTATCAGTAAGTTTAAACAATAAAATTTACAATATATTAATGAAAACAGAAAATTAATCTTGGATACTTATTTACATTATTTTTCTTAATTATCTCTCTCGGCTGGTGAATAAATGTTTGTGACGCCAGTTGAAACTGATTTATAGTATGTAACTGTTCATCGCAACATTTTTATAACATATTTCAGTGCTTTTTCTTTTTTAATATCATGGCACTGCCGTTTAAGGATGCAATTGTTATTTTAATTAATGAAATAATTAATAAATCAGTGAAACATAATGAAAAATACATGTATATGTCGAATTAAGAAACCCTTGATGCTATAACAAACACATGTATTGCCTCTGACATCAAGTGAATGTGACGCCACATTCATGTATTTTTGGTGTTAAATCCTATAGTTTGGCGATAGTTTTTTTGTTATGAAAAGTGGTCGTCGGGATAAAGGAGAAGTGCCATATTGTTAATGATATTTTAACAATTTATTTGTTATTTCGGTATTTTAAAGGTAATTGTTAAACTTAAAAAGACAGCTTTTAATTGAGAGGAAATATTATTTACGCTGTTTTAAAATTTGCAATCATAGGTATAAAAGATTTATCGAAATAAATTAATCTCTCGTGTAAATATCATTTTTAATTGAAATTGTTTTGAAATATTGCTATTTGAGCATTTTAAATATGACGTAAGTTTCCCTACTTAATGCTTTGAAAATGCCTAATAATTTAATTATTTCTCGTTTTAATATTCACGCGCAAGTATATTTTTTATTTCGTAATTTTCTACATTTACTGCTTTTATCACGTGATCATTTAATTATTATTTTAAAGTTTTATTTCTGTTTTTAATAGTCACGTGTAAATACATTTCTTAATTGAAAGGGAATATTATTATATGCGCTATTTTACAAATTGGCAACAATTCGAATAATGGATTTTATGAAATATGAAATAAATCTTCAAAAAATAATGAAAATTTTGAATAAAAAATTGAAATATAACCTCAAAAAATTACTCAAATTAAAAAAATAATTGCAGTCTGCACACCGCAAACTTGTCAACTATATCCTTATAAATTATGGTTAAATTCCTGTGCATAGTTTTCGTTCCTATAAAACTTTTTTCAGAAAACTGTTTTGACCAAATTTGATTTTAAATATCTCTTAAAATAATTCTCCGATTTAAAAACTGTTTGCTTCAGCGTGTTTATCAAACATTTCTTTATAAAACTACCAATTTTTAAATTCTTATATGTAATAGTTTTCTGGATATTAGTCCAGAAAGACTTCAAGGCACAAAATCTTCATTGAGAGCGGCTGCGGCGGCGGCGCACAGTGGGTCAATCCTTAAGAAAATGCGAACATAGGGCCAAAAAATAATCATTAAATAATTAAATTTTTTCAATGAAATATTTTAAAAGAATGTCTACAAAATAAGAATATATGTTTATCTTTTAAATTATACAAAATTATATCTTATTTGTACTGCTCGGAATATACATCTTTCAGCAGAGGAATTTTTCTGCGAATTTTAGTGATTTTTAAATGTGCTCAGAAATGAAACCTAGGTAACCACTAATAATAACTCGTTTAAAATATCATTATGAATTTCCTAAAACACATTTTAAACCACTACTGATTGCATTTTGATTGAATTTTATGTATCATTTTACATTATGAACAGCCCATATAAAATTAACGGTATCAGAAACTTAAAAATTGTGCAACTTAAATTGCATGAAGTTGCCTGAAATTTCAAACACATCTTTGTGTTCCTAAAAGCCTGTATTTTAATGTGGTATAGGGCAATATTTGCGCAAACCTGCGCATTTTTGAAATAAATGGATTTGAAACACTCTATAAGTGGCTATCGCATAATTTTCCATTAACGGAAAGCATAGTAAATTGTCTGTAGACAAAAATATTTTTTAATAAATATTATACTGTAAGAATTTTCTAAGATGAAATAATGTAAAAAAATAATTTAAAATTAAACTATAAAATTAAATTCAATATATACGTATCTTGTGTTAGATAAATATTTACATGAAAATGCTGAAAAGAGCAAAGACTCTCAGAGGGTTAAATCTACTCTAATAAATGGATGCATAATGTGTGAGTGCTAAAATGTTATTTAAAGTAAAAGTTCTAATGCTTCTGGAAATTTTTTGTTCCTTTGAGCGTTTCTTACTTTGCGTCTAATACAGGAAATCAATGGTTCAGATGTTATTAGTAAATGGTGCAACAAGTCTTCGTTACATGCTCTTCGACTTATTTTTCTTGTATTGGAATCCCGGTACCTCCGAAACTCTTTATTTCGAGCTTCGCCAGCTTCTTCCGATAATAAACCAATTGGCCAATTGGAACAGCCAAATTTGTAATTATATTTTTTCCATGGATTAATAACTTATGAATAGAAGCTGGCATATAATACCACCCGTACTTCGAAACACATTCTTTAGCTGTTTCCAGTGCAAATTCGCCAATTTTTTCGGCATTAATTACTTCGTCACAGGAGATAACTTGCATTATAATTGCAAAACGTTTAATTAGTTCTTTATCCAATCCAGTGATCTCAGCTGTAATTTCAAACTCAGCAAAAAATGTCCTTGCAGTGTTTAAATCGTGTGTCAAATCACTCCCCTGTTTAACAACATCAATTAGCAAACATAATTCTTTTCTGAATTCGCATTGAATTTTTCTCTTTGATTCTTCTTTTTGCTTCTTTTGGTCTTCAGTTCTAGCACTTAAAGCTTTAAATGATAAATTGTAAGAAATATGAAGCAAATATTCCATAGACCGTATCTTTACATGTAGACTAGATACACCAAAGCTGTATGTGGATGCGTTTACACTTCTTTGAACAATTTTATCAATGTTATTCATTTCCGAAGGGCTTTGCACTACAAATATAACATGTTGAACAGGAGGATGTATTTGAAATTTCCGTAATAATTTTTCTATCAATCATTGTTAAATTCATTTCATGATCAATGGTTATATTTTTATGTGCTATATCAAAAGATCTTTTAAAACCCTGAGATGCTAATTTTTGTTTGCTGCATGCAAAAGAGCTTCTCCAGAAGTATCCTCTCTTAAACGTTGAGTTAGTTTTCTTTTATGAGTTTCGGTTACATCTGAAAAAGATTTCCGAGACGTTTATTTCTGCGAATTTTCAACTTCAGATGGTTTAAATTCATTACCAACTTTAAAGGAACACTGAAGCCAAGAATCGTTTTTAGTATTGAAACGATCTAATTTTCGTTGAGATTTCTGCCATCGATCTTTTACAGCTACACAAAACTTACGTAAACGCTTCTTTAAATTTTCTTCATCAATTTCTGAAGCACTTAGTCCACAGTAGAACAGCACGTACAAAACTAAGAATTGATTTTTCATAACTAAAACCATTATTTAAATTATTTAGATACAGAAACAAATCTCTGTTTGTTATCATCTTTCAAAAGAATATAAAAAAAAGCAAAATGAAATAATCTTGCTTGAAATAAAAAAGAAATATACTAAAATTAATATCACTACAAAATTATTTTATAAAATTATTATTATTATATTATTATGATTATTATTATAATCCCGATGATAAAAAATATGCACTGAAATAGGCTCTAAAATGTTGCAGAAGAATGTTCCGGTTTTGTAGAACGATTTTGAAAAGTTATCTAAACATTACATATGTTGCCAATTAAAAATTAAACAAATATTTTGAATATTTTGCCAATGTCCTTAGGATATAAGTAAAAACATGATTGGTAATAAAATTATTGTCTGCTAAGCTTTTTCTTTTTCTTTGATTTTCAAGTTTAATTTAGTTATCCAGTATGCCTCTAAAAGTCCTGTTTTAAACAAAAAAAGATTAAATTGCTCATAAAAACCATGCAAATCTATTGAATATAATATATTTTACTTCTTTAAACCTAAATATAACAAAAAAAAATCTTATATATAGGCTTATACTATTGTGATAATCCTATGTTCGACATCTGCTATACTTTGACCCACTGTGCGGCGGTGGTTACTTTTTTTTTAATATAGAGAGATACAGTATGCCCACTAAAGTCCCTTGCCATCCTCTTAACTTCGGATCAGCTGCCGTTATATTCATAAAAGTAGTGTCTATGTATAGTAAAGTAGCCATGCGCCACTCAATGAAACCGCTTATGGCGCCACCTGGTGGAATGTTGCGGAGTTAGCAATCCTATCTCGAAAACGGAGAGAGATAGAAAAAAAGGTGATTTAGAAAGTTGTATAGAATCATCAATTTAGTACGAAAAGACACATTGTGGACATTAATGCAAAGAATAGAACGATTAAAACACGCATTTGTCGTTTCGTGATTTCCTACACTGTGACGTGACAAAACGATCTTAGAAAGAAAAAAGCAACTAGTTATAGTAATATACCTTTATTTTAGATTTTCAAACTTCTCACCGTCAGCTGCAATGCATATTTAGATGCTTGTTTGAATTTCACGTTGCACACGTTGGAGCATAGATGGTGACACGTTGGCACAAGCGTCCGTAATAGCGTCGTTTAATGTTCTGCAATGTTTGTGGAGGGGTCGCACAGACCTGCTGTTTCATAACTGGTTGTTTCTTTCTTTCTAAAATCGTTTTCTCACGTCACAGTGTAGGAAATCACAAAAAACAAATGCGCGTTTTAACCATTCTATTCTTTGCATTAATGTCCACAAGGTGTCTTTTCGTACTAAATCGATGATACTCTACAACTTTGTAAATCAACTTTTTTCTCTATTTCTTTCCGTTTACGAGATAGGAATGCTAAATCCGCAGCATTCCATCAGATGGCGCTGTAGGCGGTTTCATTGTGTAGCGCATGGCTACTTCACTATACCTAGACACCACTTTTATGAATATAGCAGCAGCCGTTCCGAAGTTAAGAGGGTGGCAAGGGACTTTAGTGGGCATACTGTATATAATCATTGTTGAGCACGATATAATGCGGTATTTTATTTTTGTTGGCAACACTGATTTGAGAAAACCTTTCATTTAATTTATGAAAACAATGCCGATTTAATTTTTTATTAAAAATCATGTTTTAAAGAAATATGAGTGTACTATGTCAGAAGCCTATACAAAATTCTTTCATATGGTATCTCATCCATCGTTCTGCGTTTTGTATTTGCTTAGAAAAGGGATGCTGACAACAGAAATAATATATATGATATTTTTTTTTATCTGGCGTTATACAACACTTTTCAGATAATCATTTGTAACGCAGCTCATATGGAAATAAATTACTTTTCACAGTAAATACGAAAGTTTTGAATTAATTCTCGATATATTTTAAGTTAAAAAAGAATAATGGTTTTTTGCTTAAAAGCATTCTTTGTCTGTTCTGGGTATTTTCACTTTTATGTGCGAAAATGTGCGCAATAAGTGTGTAAAATAAGCGCTAGAATTTATAGATGTTATTAGAAAGTGATAATCTAAAAAGTCAGTTCTGTCATCGAGTTATTTTTTAATTAATTTCACTTTTATTTTATCGATGGTTACAATAAATTGTTATTCAACGTCAGATTCATTTTTTTTTTGTGACTTTTTAAGTAAGACAAGAAGAATACGAAGAATATTTTTTTTTAAATGCAGTCTATTTTCTCTCTTAAATTTAAAAATCCTTGGAAAGCATGAACGATGTCAGCAATATACTAGTATGTTTGTATTCAGCTGTATATAATATTATATTTTATAGTAATGCGTTTTATTATCTTGCTAAATAAAAATGAATTGATTGCTGCACTGCAAAAAATAATTGTTGATTTTACAGTATAAAACTGGCATCTCTGCGCGGTAGCGTATTACTGCTTGCACGGCAGCGTATTACTGCTTTTTTTACTGTTTAATACTGTTAATTTTACGGTATAATACTGGCAGCTGAGATGCCAGTTTTATACTGTAAAATCAACAATTATTTTTTGCAGTGTGCATATACTACTGCCACACCATGATTCGTAAATACTGTGACAAACTTCTTATCATCTTCAAAATGTTTAGCGTAAAAAGTAAAATTAAAAAGACATTCATTAAAAAGATAAAGCGAAAGTACGTATAAATTTTAACGCTATTTTAGTGTTTACCACCTTGTATTTTGGTAAAACGGCTTTATTCTTATAAAAAAGTTTATGTTTTCCAAAATCAAAAGTCAATGACAATATTTTTGTATGTGGTGTATGCAAGATATCTTAAAACGGACTGGCGGTTTTTAAAATTCAGTAATATGCAACAGCTATTGAAGTTATTCTTGAAGGATAGTAATATGTAAAGTCAGAAATTTCTTTTCTGATTCCATATTTTAGTTCCAAATATTACCCCGTAGATGGCGCTGCACTGTCTCAAATTGTAATACTGCTCAAATTAACATTCCAATTGTAAAATTATAACCACTTTTTTTCGTGTTTCAAAAGCTAAACAGAATGAAGGGTAGAATCTAACTAAATTTGTAATCGATCTTTATATGCTAGTTTGATCATTCTAACAGTTTCAGACAGTGCAGCACCACCTATCGGTAATATCTAGAACTAAAACAAAGCAGCGTAGTAATAAATTCCGAACTCCATATATATATTAATCTCCTAAAAGAATAACATTAATAGTTGAAATCATTCACTTTTTATTGGTTTTTAAAAATCGCCACTCCATTTTAGACCGACGTTTAAGATTTCAGTCCACGAAAATCCGAGTTGAATATTTCAAGATTTATTATTTTTTTTCATGAAAAAGCAAATGAATAAAAATTCGTGTTGCATTTCAAGTGAATTATTGGAGTGAAAACTTCTGTTCTAATAAAAATACACTTAAGTTTTCCTTTCATGGCTTTCATTTTCTTTATATATATCAGTAAGGATGACAATTTTACCATAGAAACATAAAATATATCGCTGTGTATTTCATACAGGCACCATCATAAAAACACAACAGATTTAATCACGATTCAAATCTTAATTTTTCATAACTTTCAGCCACTCCCTATAGAGATAAGACGGGCTCAGCCCGAGCCCGAGCCCGACACGGGCTGGGGCTCAATTTTTATACCAGTCTTCGGTCCTGGGCGGGCTCGGGTTCATTCTTTCTGAAACTGATAATTTTATTTATTCTCATATAAAAAAATAAAAATAATTTTTTTTCTTTAAAATATTACATATTTCATTTCAAGTCATAATGCCATTTTGATCAGAATGAATAAAAGGGGGAAAATATATCTTATTTTCTTTTCCAGTTTCAGAATGCTACTTTAAAAGAAAATTTGCAATATTTGCAGATTTATGTGTGGCATTGACGCGACGACTGGGTGATATGGCAGCAATGGGAAGAGACACGAATAATTTTAATTTTCGTTCGTGAAAGTAGGATATTTTTCAGTTGAAATGTTTATTTATATTTTTGTTTAGATATCTAACGCGAAATGAGTACTTTCTTTTGTTTTTAGTCAATCAGCATTTGCTTAAGGTTTGTAAATTTTTAGTCTTCTATTGTGTGCGAGTCATAATCACTCTTCATATGAAAACAACATTAGTGATTCTATTTTTCATCATGAATACTGCTCATGTTAAAGCTCTGCTCTGAACATTTACGAGATCACTTTCATTCGTAAGTCATAATAATTGCCATGCATTTTTATTCCGATAGAAAGAAATCGAAAAATGTTTCTACTTTGCCTATAAAAACATAGGATCTTTCAGATAACTCTGTACAATTTTAAATTTAAGCTGATATTCAAGAACAGGAAATATTGTTTTAATTATGGAATCAATTATAATTTACGAAATACACCTTTTATAGGAAATGGAAAAACGGCATAGAAATAGTAATTTTTGCAAATTTCATGCATTTATCCATAAAACGCACTTCGTTAATGTGTCCATCAGGTTTGCTTGTTGGGAGAGAAAATTATGAGAATCCTTTTAAGGAAGTATATTTTTATTTCAAACCAAACATCTCTTTAGATACGATTAACCCTTTCCGGCTAAGACAAAATCTGATCGTAAAATGAGAAATTGCTGACTGACACCGGAATTTGCAAACGACTATTTTAGAAAATATGAACTCCTTATTTTAAGCTTTCTAATTGATCTAACAAAATTTTATTAAAATATTCTTGGTGTCGAATGCAAGTTTGGAATTAAAATTAGGTGTGCCCGGTGTGGGACCACTGTGCCAGAAAGGGTTAAATGAAAATTCCCATAAAATTAATTATGTGCTGGGGATTAAGAGTTATTTTCATGCAAGAAGTTTTTTAAAAATGAGATAGTACTTTTAACACAACTTTTTAATATTATACTTTTTTTCGGTATCGGGTTCGGACGGGATCGGGTTCTGATTACACGAAATGTTTCGGGCTCGGATTTAAAATCGCCGTGCTCGGACAGGCCCGGTCTCCGAAAAGAGAGACCGAACTCATATCCTCCACTAGGAATGGATTTTAAGAACTTGTATAAATGAAAATTAAACATTTTAAAATTAGATTATGAACAATTTGCTATATGATAGTATGCTGTAGACGTCACTCATATGAATCGCTGTTTAACTCTTTGACTATGGGTTGTGACATATACGTCTCAGAGGACTATTTTTTATTCTATTCGTATCCTTTTTTTAAAAATATTCTCCGCTATACACTTATACTTGGACAATTTCAAGAGAAATCTTCCACAAAGACATTTTTTTTGTAAATTGTGGTACGATTGAATATAAAAACAAGTTGGAAATTGTACGTCAAACGTTACAAACGAGGTGCGTTCGTACGCACGTTTTAGAATTAAATTCATGATATCCCGTGCGTAGAACGGGTTAAACAGCTAGTTAAGTATATATTTTATGACACTGTTCATACAAATATCTTAACTAGTTATATAAATATTCAGATATATATGTATCAGCTAGTTATATAAATATTCAGATCTTGATGATTTTTAATTCTGTGAAATGAATTATATCGTCTGCAGATTAATTTCTGTCATAAAATAAGTATCTCGGTCGCTTGACGATTAAACTTCGGAAGCTCCTATAACAAAAAAGCACCGATTTAAAAAAAAAATTCAAATTTCTTAATAAATATTTTTATTAATATCGCCTAAAGTTTTGATTCGATTTTAATAAAATTTGAAATGTCTCGACAAAATTCTGCAAAGATAATATATTTTAAATTGCAAACCATTTGGTTGGGTAGTTTTTGCGTTGTTATATGCGGACAGACAGACAGACGGGCGGACCAAACGACGACTATAGGTGCTACGTATTTATATAATTACGAACGCACCTAATAATCACCAGTCCTGGTAAAGTCAATCAAAGGATAAGGGGATTCCATACCTTTCATTTAGATACCGAAAACATCATTTTTTTTTTCAATTTTTGACTTAAAGTGTATTTAGACATACCTAATACAAGTAGAACTTCTAAAATCCGAAATCGCTTGGGACTCCACAATTCCGCATTTTTGAAATTTCCGGATTTTAGAGACTGAGAAATAACAATTTAAATTTTAAATTAAAGCCACACTTAAAAATAAGAAACACATACTGTAGAGTTTCTATTACTCTAACACATGGGCTGATAAGTTCCCGGTCTAATAAAGAAAACACGACTTTTTAACAGATCTTTATAACTTTATGACTTTATGACTTTATAACTTTAATAAATAACATAACTTTAATAATAAATAATAATAATTTAATAATAAATAATAATAATTTAATAATAAATAATAATAATTTAATAATAAATAATAATAATTTAAAAAATAATAATAATTTAATAATAATAATTTAATGAATAAAAAATAATAATAATTTACTAAATAAATAATAATAATTATTTAATAATAAATAACCTAATTTTATAACGAAAAAGCTCCAAACAGTGCTCAGAATCATCGACTCGTTTTTGTTTTTGGTCAAAAGTCAACACGCGCGGCAGCCACTTTGACAACAGCTTTTTCATAGACAAATGTTCATTCAAAATAAAACCTACACGTTGCTTGGATATCTTCAGAGTCTGAGCTATCTCCTACAACTTCACTTTACGGTTCCCCAAAACGATTTTTTGGACTTTTTTTATGTTTTCCGGAGTAACCACCTCTTTTGCGTAGTGCATCACTGGTGTCCGTACGACCACGTTTAAATTCAGCAAACCAGTCAATAATGGTTGATTTACCTGGTGCAATGTCCGGATAACGCTTAGCAAGCTTTTGTTTGAACGATGTTTTTTCCCATCAAATATAATAATACTTGAAATTCTTGTTTATCCATTTTTTTGTTTATCAACAAAGTTGTTCAAATAAAACCACTCTAACGTTTTATCCACACGGCGAATCGTCATGACATTTTTTCTGCTACCTTTTAAAGGTTAGTATTTACTAAAAAAAGCATCGGTTTGGCGATTGCAACGCCATCTGTGTGCCAGACCGGGAACTTATCAGCCGATGTGTTACACCCGACCGATTCCCGATTTTAGAAGTTCTACCTGCAGTATATCTTGGCGAAGTTACTTAAAGATCCGATGATTATAAATGTGTAAAAAAAGCCTTTTTATTTCATCCATTTCTTTTTAAATGTATCAGAGTTTCAATCTTTAAAATCATTTTTCTCAATTCGGGATTTTCTTTTGTTGTGTTGACATTTTTCTACTTGTAAAATGCTTAAACTTCATCAGATATATAAGAAATGACATATATATTTTTTTAAATAATCTAAAAGGTGTGTGAATTAGTGGTGGATTTTGAAAAAGGATAAAAAAAAAAACTGTAAATATGTAAGAAGTAATTCGTATTTTTCACTCCATTTTAACATATATAAGGTCCTTTCAATTCTTTTATATTTATAAACTAATAGGTAAGTTTAATTTTTTTTTTTACAATTTAGCAATGATGTTATATTTTTTGTCTTAAAAATTAATTTATGTAACAATTTCATTAAATAAATGTACCGAAGATTAAAAAAAAAGGCTTAAGCAAAAACTTTTTTCCAAGGGGAGCCGGATTTTACGACTCACCTTATTAAAATTAGAAACATTTACGAGCCAGAATTTATGCAACGAAAAGGAAATCAATGTCATTTTTGCCGTATACTGTTGAAATCCGCATGTTACTTAATCTTCTGATTACGGGGTTGGGACACCGTACGTCCCAGCGACTACTTTTTAGGGGTGTTCGTAATTATATAAATGCGTAGCACATAACACATGGGCTAAGTTCCCGGTCTAATAAAGAAAACACAACTTTTTAGCAAAGCTTTATAGCTTTATGACTTTATGACTTTATAACTTTAATAAAAAACATAACTTTAATAATAAATAATAATAATTTAATAATAATAATAATAGTTGTATAATAATCATTTTATAATAATAATTTAATAATATTAATTCAATAATAAAAATTTAATAATATTAATTTAGTAAATGAATAATAATAATAATTTAATAATAAATAACATAATTTTATAACGAAAAAGCTCCAAACAGTACTCAGAACTAGGTGTTGTTTTCGGTCAAAAGTCAACAAACGCGGCAGTTACTTTGACAACAGCTTTTTCATAGACAAATGTTCATTCAAAATAAAACCTACACGTTCCTTGGATATCTTCAGAGTCTGAGCTATCTCCTGCAACTTCACTTTACGGTTCCCCAAAACGATTTTGTGGACTATTTTTATGTTTTCCGGAGTAACCACCTATTTTGCGTGGTGCATCACTTGTGTCCGTACGACCACGTTTAAATTCAGCAAACCAGTCAATAATGGCTGATTTACCTAGTGCAGTGTCCGGATAACGCTTATCAAGCCAAGCTTTTGTTTGAACGATGTTTTTCCCATCAAAAAACAATTCTTGAAATTCTTGTTTATCCATTTTTTTGTTTATCAAAAAAGTCGTTCAACTGAAACCACTCTAACGTTTTATCCACATTGCGAATCGTCATGCCATTTTTTCTGCTACCTTTTAAAGGTTAGTATTTACTAAAAAAAACATTGGTTCGGCGATTGCAACGCCATCTGTGTGCCAGACCGGGAACTTATCAGCCCATGTGTTATAGTCGTCGTCTGGTCCGTCCGTCAGTCCGTCCGTCTGTCCGCATATAACAGCGCAAAAACTATCCAACCGAATAGTTTGAAATTTAATATATATTATCGCTGTAGAATTTTGTCGAGTCATTTCAAATTTTATGAAAATCGAATCAAAACGTAAAAAGATATTAATAAAAGTTTTCTTTATTCGATTAAATTCTATCGTACGTAATCTATATAATAAAAGCACAAGTCATGTGACTGAGGAAAACAAATACGGACAAACAACTTCTTTTTTCATATGCCAGGTGGCCATTTTTATTCAAATTTATTTTTTCGAATAAAATTGCATAAAAGTTACATTTTTAGAAAGATCGTTGAAAAAAATTGTTTGTTTGAGAGATGAGTTACATTAAAAAATGTATAGATTCTGAGATAACTTCAGTGGAAATTATGTTAACGGCCAAATATCTCAATCCATTAAAGTAAATAAACACAGGAGATTCGTTCATTATGAGTTATAAAAATATTAAACCATGGACGTAATCATTCGGAAAGCAAGATCTCCATGGTGAATTTTACAGTGCTGTCTGGAGTAGAAAAGAATTTGCATTTCTAAACGAGGCATACGTAATAAGAAAAAAAAAGGCATGCTCATTTTGCTCATAGCAGACGATATAATTCATTTCACTGAAATAATAAGAATGATTTTTTTACATTGTGAAACTAGTTATAAAACGAACGCACTTCCTATGTCACGTTTAACGTACAATTTCCAACTTGTTTATAATATTCGTACCACTTTTTGAAAAATAATCTCTGCCATACACTTATACTAGGATGTTTTAAAAATATATCTACCATAAAGAAATTTTTTTGTAAATATTGTGATACCATTGAATTTAAAAAATATTTGCCAGTCCTAGCCCGTAATCAAAAGGTTAAATGCAAGTCTGACATCATAAGTGGGATTAATATTAAAAGTGTTATTTATATTTTAGTTCGTAATTAAAATTCCTCAGATAATACAGTATTATTTCTTAATTTAACATTGTAAAAATAAACCCTCAATTTGACACATATTTTTTCGTTAATAATAACCAGGCGATACGATCCGGGTTAAAGATGCCCGACATGCTACCCGGTGTATAGGTGAAAAGCGTTTTTAATTGAAAACTTTCTTTTTATATTTAGTATATTTTCTTAGATTTCTCACCAACTGCACCAAAAACCATTTTTGGTACTTTCTTATTACCAGTATGCCAGCGGTTAATCGTGAAACATTTCACCATTTAGAGTAAACTTTTTATTTTGATATTAGTTCAAATACATGCCAGTTAAATTCGTGTTTTACTTATTTATTTGTGAAATTTTAATTTCGTTTGACAATTTAGTTACAAAATATTACACGTAAACACATAAATGTTGAATTATTTGCATTGTTTTAAGTGTGAACGGATTAGTCTTCCGTAATCTGGTTGCACGTGCATTATTGAGATGGATTTTTAAAAAATCATGCTTGAAAATTATTTTCTAAATCCGTAAATTGAGCTATACTTTTGGAACAAATTGCATTTAAAAGGTTTTTTTTTCCTATTCGACGGTGTAAAATTTCAAATTATGTTATGTTTCGAAGTTTAAAAAAAAAAATGCGATAAAAAGAAATTACTTGCTCAGGTAATTGACACCGTCGATATGACGTCAACGTTTCTCACGGATATGTTTTTGTTTTGTAATACAGATTGAACGTTTCCCGTTTTTATTTGTTAATTTTCATTCACGTATAATTCTAAAATTTAGCAAAAATTGAAATAAAATTCTCAAATCTAAGCTATATTTCATTTCCGTAAAGTCATGTAGGGCTGACGGCATTGTGTTGCCAGTAGTTTTTTTCGTTACTGAACATTCTTCAATCGAAGCTAAAAACAACCGGAAATGCTTCATTCTAAGAAGCTAAAGTTTACGAAAATTTTTCCAATCTAATCACGGAAATACATGAAATCATGCAAGATTGAAATCTTCGCAACGTGGCTACCGGAAGCTTTAATGTTTCAAATCTTTTACATTATATATGATAAATATATGTTGTCCAAATATTTGGAAAAATTAAATGGAAAAGAAAATGCAAAAAAATAAATAAAATAAAATAAAATAAACACAGGAGTTATACGAAATAAGAAACTATGAATGTGATCTGGATTCTTCAGAGAAGTTTCATAACCGCAATTCATAGTAAATATATGTTATATTTCGCCGAATATTGTCAGCATGACGCCTGAAATGAAGAATATTAAGCTTTTCATAACATATCGAAAATTCCCAGGATAATTGAAATTAATTAAGATATTCAAGAAATTAATTAAAATTCAACTATAATGTATAAAATACTTAATAAGTAGTAACAAAAAACAACTCACCAAGAAATTAAAATTAAAGTAGGGTCTTGTGACGAGAAACAGCTAAATAAATTTGAGTCAAAAGAGAGAGAGAGAGAGAGAGTAAAAAAGAAAAAGGAACTTTCATCGAGATTTGGAACGAAGATCTATAATAAGCTAATAAGTTACAGTCAAAGGGGTCATTACTGAAAATTTAAATAATGTGAAAATTAAAGATTAATAAATAAGGTAATATATTTATTTACTGTTGTTGTTGTTTGCGTGTCAGAGAAAGTGCCAAGGCACTTCTCTGAAAGAAGGGGTGTCAGAGCCTCAAGAGAGGTTGGATTTCTAGAGCTGGTCTCCTAATTTTGAACCAATTCCAGATGAGAGACCTGCACCTGGATTGCCCCCCCCCCCCCCAGAAGTAACGCTTATACTAAACTTGAAGGACATTGGTCACGAACAAATTTATTTACTCATTGATTTGTTTAAAAATATATGCATTAACCAAATTTAATATTTTAAGTCAAATAATAAATGATACACATAAATTCGTAATTTCTAAAGAAACGTAAATCTTACTTTTTCTTGTATAATTCTACTTTAAAATACATTTAATTACATAAGATTTCTATATTAATGTTCATTTAAAATTAACTTCAGGGGCTTTTGTTTGTTTAAAATTATGAGCCTTTAATCAAATTCTTTAATTTTAAATTTAATATACTTTAAAATATTATATCATCTTTTAATCCTATTTCTGTGGAGACATTAAAGCAACGCATGATAAAACATTAAAATTGAAACCTTAATTACAAAATCTCGGTAAGCTAAATATATCACATGCTTATTCAGTTTTTCCTTTGTAACTTTAATGAATTGGACAATATAAAAGAGTTTTTTTCCTTTCTTTTAAAAGTACTTATCTTAAAATTTAATTGTCATCCAGTTCAATGCGTAATCTTGAATTTCTACTTAAAACCGTCTACCGTAAGAATAGAAAACCGTTAGTTGCGCTTTGGAAAGTAGAGTAGAAAAATTATTATACCTTTTGGAAAAGTATTCACTACTGAATATTGACATAAATATTTAAATTCAAGCATTATATCTCTGAGAAAATTCGAAAGATTTTAAATAGAGTTTAAGCTGGAAATCGATATCTAATGTATTTTAAATGTTATAAATCGTCTTCCGTTATTCGAAAAGCATAAATCCAATATTACCGTTTCTACATAATCTAGTGTATAAGGATATCCTTTTTAAAGTGTCTTAAACTATAGCAATGAATCAGTTTTATTTTAGTAAAATAGTGTGCTAAAAAGAGATTACAATATTTTATCTTGCCCTTCTATGTTTTTATATAAAAATAATAAATAGATAACTTTTTTTAAATATAAAAATTTTACATTAATAGTCTGAAAAATAAAAGCGGAATATTTTAATTCTTTAATATCAATAACTGCTACTTAAATGTAAATTATAACTGCGGTTAAGAAATAAACTAACTCAATTTGCATTCAGAAATAATCATCCATAATCTGATAATGTAGTTTGTTGTTAGTAGCTATAATAAATCATTTTTGTTTATTAGCTGTAACAACTGCTTCTAGATTATTTCTTAATATTTTTCGTATGTGTTAGTTTATTAAATATTTAAGGACAACACACGATAGGTTTTGTTTCTTCAATCATTTATTTAGATATCGATGCATCATTTCTTGTTTACAAGTGCAATTTTTGGCGAATAAACCAGAGAATATATAGCTATAGATAGAATATATGGGTTTTTTATTATTATTTAACAGATTTTTTTTATGATACTGAAAGAGAATCTTTGATAATGCATAAATTTTAATGGGACACATTACCTTTTCGTCATATATATTTATTTAATTTTTAGCATTGGGATGAAATTTTCAAGCATACTGTATCTTAATATATGATCATAAGTGAATTTTGAAAAAAAGAAACTCAATATAATCGAAAGTTCTTAAGCGGACTCACTAACCTTCATTTGATGAAAATGGGGACAATATCAATTTTTCAGTTTTTTTATTAAAATATGTTTGGATATCCCAAGAATATTCTGGCGACGTTATGAAAATATACATAATTATAAATACGTGAAAAAGGGATTTTTTACTACATTTATTTCCCTTTAAAAGGTTCAGAGTTACAATGTTTAAATTTATTTTTCTCAGTTTTTTTTTCAATATATCAGTATGTTCAACATGCTATAACTTCAACATATATTTCTCAGTTTACTTGATTTTATTTATCTTATGAAATAATGGGTCAGATTTGCAGTAATATAAATGCAGTTGAACTTCTATTTAACGAATTCCATAGTTCCTCCAAAAATATTCGTATTATAGAACTTTCGTAAAACAGAAATACAGCCAGATAACTTTGTCAACGTATAAAATTTACACATCGTTCTTAGTTCTGTTTTAACTACTACATTTAAAAGGGGTAATATTGCTTGTTTCTATATTTTTTACGCATACTAGTTAAGTTTTTTCATTGTATATAAAAAAAAAAGAGCTTACACTGAGAAAAATAACACTTTCAAATCTGAATAAATCGATTTTTTCATTTTGTTACGAAATTTTTGTTTCAAATATTATTATCCAGTGCTTTCAATCCTGAAATACCAGAAATATTCAGAATATTGAAACATGGACGTACTCAAAAGTGAGCACATAGAGGTTCAGTTCATACTCATTTTTGAAACATGAACATGCTCAAAAATGATAAGAATCAGTTCAAACTCATTTTTGAAACATGGAAATACTCAAAATTGAGCACATAGAAATCAGTTCATACTCATTTTTGAAACGTGAGCATACTCAAATATGAGCACATAATGTTTTATTCTTGAGTGTGTGCATGTTTTCAGAAATGAGTATATACATGTTTTAAAACTTGAGTAATTTTCATTCGAAGTCATTTTGACTATGCAACATTACTCAGATTTGAGTATTTTTTGCTCAGTTTTAAAAATGTCGTTTTTAGAATGTAAGTTTCAAAATTTTATAATTAAAAATTAACAGCATCACCATTAAAGTGATTTAGCTTTAACCACAATCTTTAAAAAAAAATTCGTTTGTAAAATTTCTCTCAATATTGAAGAAATTAAAACACATTTTCGGAAATACCTTCTAAGAATTGCAAACTTGATCGAGTTATTTCGAAATCTTTAACCATTTCTCTTTGAGATAGAATTACAACAGCTTCTTCACTACTTAATCTTTCCTCGGTGATAGTTTTTGCCACACTTTATACGATATCCCGCATTCGCAAATAATTACAAATCTTTGCGAAAGTCACTTCACATGCCCAAGTTTTCGTTAAGAGCCTACATCAGTCCCGCGAAAAAACGCGCAAGCTAATGTTAAGTCTATGGGAAGCTTATTGCGCGATTTCTCGCTCGCATTTTAATATTTTTAAATGATTCTTTTGCATAGAATAGCTGAGGTCGATCTCTAACGTTGTTAGTTTTTACTTTTTCGATTTTGTTTCCAGTTTTTTTATATAAGGGTAATTTCACTTTCAGAACCGGTTCCAACCGGTTCCAAAATTTAAAATATCCGCTTATAAGAAAACCGTAACCAAAATCAAAAAAGTAAAAACTAACAACGTTAGAGATCGACCTCAGCTATCCTACGCAAAAAGAATCATTTAAAAATATTAAAATACGAGCGAGAAATCGCGAAATAACCTTCCCATAGACTTAACATTAGCTGAAGCGTTTCTTCGCGTGACTAGCGTAGGCTCTTAATTCAGGTGTGGCGATTCTTAAACTGGTGCATACGTACTTCATCTGTGCAGCTGTCTATGAATAAAATGACTCTTTGCAGAATTCTTTTCTTATAGTACACCTTGAAGCTTCGTACACTGCAAAAACAAGTGTTGATTTTACAGTATAATACTGACACTCCTTCTGCCAGTATTATACCGTAAAATTAACAGTAATAAACAGTAAAATAAGCAGTAAAACTCTACCGTAAGCGTATTACTGCTTATTTTACTGTTTATTACTGTTAATTTTACGGTATAATACTGGCAGCAGGGGTGTCAGTATTATACTGTAAAATCAACACTTTTTTTTTTCAGTGTATAATCGTATGATGCTTTGATCTAGGGGTTGAAGTCGTGAAATTCTGTTATCTTGCAGAAAATGAAAGTAATACATGGATTCCTTCCTTCTTCATGGATTCGTCCTTGGTAGGATGAAAATGATTAGAACTTTGAAATTTGGTCTAAAAAAATATTTCTTTAAATAGTAATTCGTGTTCGTTATTTAGAGTTTTTTGTATGATTTTTTTTTTCCAAAATCAAGGTTCCAGAAAAAAAATCGTTAAATTGAGATTTTTTTTTTTAATAGAAGCTCGCTAAATAGAAATTCAACTGTAATTTATTTTAAAAGAATAAAAATGTTAAAAAATATAGTCTTTTATGCTCTATTTTTACATATGTCCTTACATTTTTTTTCTGTTAAATTAGTTAACTTTTTGGTAATCTGATCCTTAAGGTCATAAGCAACACCTCTACGGTCAACATAAAAAAAAAAAAAAAAAAAACTACTGTAAAATATTTTTATCTGTAGGGAAGATGTGTTTTTAAATGTTCTTTAATTTTATTTTAAAAAAATTAAATTTATCCTATTGTACTAACAGAATTCTCTATTTTATTGATAAAATCATTTATTAAAGTGGTTCTCAAAAAAATATTTTTCCTCGCTCAACAACGCGAAATTTTCTAACACATTTTCTCAAACATTTTTAAACATAAAAGCATGATACTTTCAGGCACAAATATTGAAGGAATTTGTAATCGAACAGTTTTTTTTTGTTTGTTTTTTTCGATAAATAAATTATATTTTGAGTTATAAGCGAATATTATCTCAGGGCGACATTTTCTTTCCTTTCCTTTGCTGTCCTGTACTGAAATTCGGTTCAAAAAGCCAACTTTAACACCATTTTATGAAAAATCTTGTACATTTACCGAAATATGAAAAAAAGCAGTTCAATTATATGGTTTCTTAATAAAAGCACGTGCCAATTTTATACGATAGCGAACAAAAATGAATTTGTGTCAGAAAGCAGCCAATTTTGATTTGAGAACAGCCTTAATATGCCAAAATGGCATTGTAAAATACTTAGATTACAATTATTGTAAAAAGGGTAACGAATCTCCTTAAAAAATGTTTTTTTAATATAAAAATGCATTTGAATTCTTTAGTAATTCATATATATATTTTTAATTATTTACATTTTTATTCCAAACATGTAGACTTTCACTGATATATGTTACACAAAAATATGCATGTATTTTTTGACAATTAATATCTTACACAAGTTTCAATCTTTTAAATATCTTATAAAGCTGAAAAGAAAAAAAAGAAACAGAGAAATGTTAAATGTTCTTACTTGAGGCTTTAAAAAAACTACATTTGGTAAAATTAATTCCATGCATAGGTTTACTAACAAAAGATTCAAGAACATATTGCTTACCCGCAAGAAAAGTGACACAACTCAAAAATATCACTTTTCACAGGAGAGGCAAAAAAAGATTCACGTGTTTTTACTGTAACAGAAAATTATAGCACTTAGCTCTGCATGCAGCTATAAAAGCGTGTAGAAAAGCATAAAACCCTTAAGAATGAAGACATAGAAGAGGTTTGGAGGATTGAGTACATTTATCGCCCCACCCAATTCCGCCCCCCCCTTCTCTGGTAGAAAATGGACATATATACGTAATCTAGTAGTTTTCCGGATAACAACACTTATGGCACTTTTCCTGTAGGAAGATGCATCTGATGTACCTAAATCAGACCTATTAGTGTGCAAAAATACGCAAAATGATTTTTTTTTTTTTTTGGAGTTGTGTCACTTTTTTTTTCGGGTGAGCGATATACAAAAAAAAATCTAAAAGTACAGACCAATTATATGCAGAAAGTACTACTCTGGTGCTACATTTAAAGTACGTATATTTAGAAAAATCAAAATCCTATATCTTCCAAAAATTAATATCTCGACAGAAATTATAGGAGGAAATATCAGCAATTCTTTTTTCCTGATTGAAAATTTAACTGGCGGTATGTATCTTTTTATTTTTTAGACCGCTGACCAGGCCCCTACTTGCCAGGCTTTTACCTAGCTTAACCCCTTTTAGGCCAAGCATAGAAATTTTATAAAATGTGGTATTATTTGCATTGAAATTTGCTTAAATTACATTCATTAAGACACCAAAAAAGTTTCGTGCATGAAAAATAATATTTTATTTAATTTGACGTTACCATTATTAATTTACCATTAATAATTTACCATTAAATTTAAATATAAAAATTAAGTTTTCTTATGGCATTTGTTTTATTTTTATTTTATTTACAGAACTTGCAACTTTACTCCATTATAAAAACATGATTAATCTCAAGTGGAATAATTACATTTTCAAAACGTCGAATTTGTCAATAACCGTTTCAAGTAAAAAACTAACGTATTTTGAAAATTTCTCAACAGAAAGTGATTACTTCAATTGAATTACTAATATTTTATAGATGTATCGAGAACCCTTAAAAATAGTAGAAAAATATACGTCACAGTGTTAATAAAAATATATTTATTGAAATGGTGCGTTTACGCACCTTTGGCCGAAAATGGGTTAACGAGTTGATACCTGGCCACGAGGCGAGGATTCGTCTGCTCTCCGCTTGGCGAAGATGTGTTTGTTAAATCTATAGGCCGACGTGGCTTCAGTGTGTCTTGTTGCTTTAATTGCTTTTTCTTAGTTGGCCGGTTGCTAATTAATTTTGGATGAGGCAGTTCAGCACTGCGCAGTGTAGCGAAGTCATGCCGGACGGATTTGAGATGCTGGGATTTTTACTAGTTCCTCGCTGCATCGCTCATCCATACGTCATGCCATCGCTACTCGAGTTGGTCTCGTAATTTAGAACCTTAATCTGGTGACAGACCTTCACTTGACTAGGCACCCCTAGAAGTGTCATTCACAGGTAACTTGGAGGACTTTACACCCACGACGGATTTTACATGCACCGGGCGCCATTAGCGTACGTGATGCGGTATGTATCTTGTAGTACTACAAGACGTAATTATCCAATAATCATACAAATTGTCGAAAACTCAGGCGATTTTCCTGAAGATCAATTTATTTCCGAAGAAAAGATTGTCTTCCAACAGGACGGCTGCATTGCAAAAAGATTTGAAATATTATCTCGATAGAAATTATCCAAATCGGTGGATAGGCAGTCGAGCATCATTTTTTGCATGGACTTCCCATTTTCAAGATGTCTGCAAATATTTTTTCAGTGAGGAAAGAGACATTCATGGAATTTGTTGGAGAGTTTCCTGCAGGTTATGAATTGGTTAAGATTTAAGAAAACAATCCAGACATCAAGCCAACACTTTTAGTACTGGTGGTATGAGATAACAGTAATTAAATTAAAACATGTGATCGTAATTAAATATATATCTGGTAGAAGTAGGTGGAAATTATACATCCGCATAAAATTTCTCAAATAAAATTAAAATGCTTAAATAAATTACGGCTTGCGTTGTGTACTTTCGAAGTACCTCGGCTTAAGAGCGTCTAGCTAAATTTACACAAGCAACGCGAGTACAAAGTAAAATATTAGCTAGGAAAATATACTGTTACTCATTCCTAAAGAAGAATAGAAAAACACATAATGCATATGTAAGTAGAACAAAATTCATATTAAACAAACATTATTTATTTACACATTAAATATATACAAAGAAAATAATTAAAGAAAAAATCATTTACTTAGAAAATCTCTACTCACGTAGCTATAAACTAGAATCTGAAGCTTTAATGATTGAAATTAATATGTTTGACACATTTGTCAGCATGGATATTTAATTTGCAGCTAAGATAATTATTTAACAATTAATTATTAAATTCATCATAACCATTATTTATAGCAATCAAATTTCATTTAATCAACTCTTGCCATACTGTCTTTTCTAAGCGTGACAAAAGCCCTGAGATGTATTTACACAAATTTATATAAGACAAACAAGCAATACCTTCAGTTTCTGCAGTGGCTGGCATGTCGCTTCGAACGATCCGGGTGAACGTCTAGTTGCATAAATTAAAGTTGCGTTAATTAAATTCGTGCCGAGATTTAAACATACTAATATTGGACCCCTGGGTTTAACTTTGGTATTACTGTATATAAATTTAATTATAAAATGCAAATAGAGAATTACTTATTATCTCCCAAAAACAAAAGAGAAAAACTTTCTTTCGCTGAACGCTTCATCGCAAAACGAATGCAAAACCATAAAAGGAAGCTCCATAATAATGACTTCTTGAAGTTTTTCTATACATTAAAAATTTGTTGCTAAAACTTGGGGTGCATACCAATTTAAATTTTTTCTGTAGAGAGTATCTTATTGAACACTTAATTATGATTGTTTGATTTTCCAACCCACGTTATTGGCTCAACGTACCCTTGGCTTGAGATTTGCCTCTTGCCAACGCGCCCCTGCAATGGACCCCTTCAAAGATCGGGCTGCCTCGGTAATGAGTTTTGACCTTCTGTCAATTTCCTTGTTTACTCCCTTTGTACGTAACTGTCCGTTGCCTAGATTTTCTGTTTACGGTGAAAAAAAAAAATAAGGGAATAAATGATTTCGTTTCATCATTGCATATCTATGTAAAGCTAAAAGAAAATATAAATCATTTACAAATAGTTTATAGAATAACATAAATTTCATATATTGTATAATGCTCCATTAGAGCTTGAATGCGATGCAACTTTCCTGAATTTGTAATACCGGGTGCTCCATAAATTCGTTAAAACTTTAAAATTTCATTAAAAAGGAACAAATTCTGGTAAAAAACTGCCGTTTGTATGAATGAGATTAGAAGGAGATCGGACTTTTTCAATAACAGAAAAAGTTGTGGTGTAAAAAATTATCAACAGATGACGCTAGCATGCATAATATGAAGCTGATATCTAGAAGGGCCTTCCACTTTGTGGACGATTCACCAAACAACCGTTTCTTCGAAGCGTATGACAAGCAGTATATCCCGGCACATGAAACGGGCTCTTTTCTCATCTTGAGTACTTTTGCCGTATGAAATTTTTGCAATGCACCGGTTGCTGATACCCGTTCTTGTAAAAGACCTTAACCAACAAAGCTTGATCTGGTAATGATAGCATCTTGTGCATTGAGGTGTTTTACTGACAGCCTGATTTGCGTTAATCTGCTTCATATTATACATACCAGTGCCATCTATCGGTAATTTTTTGAACCAAAATTTTTTTTGTTATTAAAAAAATCCTATATCCCTCTAATCCCATTCGTGTAAACCGTAATTTTTAGCATCATTTGTTCCCATTTAATGAAGTTTTGACAAATTTATGCGCACTCGGTACATGGTTGTTGAGTTATGAATTAATAAAGAGTTCGTTTATACCTTTTATGCTAAGAGCGTAAAAAGATGCTCAGTGTAAAGCACTGCTGCAGAATTAATCTCTCTTTAATCTAATATAATCTTAAACTAAATTTTACTTATCAAATTGAATTCACAATAGTTCACACATAAGTGAATTAATAAATGTACTTCTGTTTAAAGATCTAGTAGCTTGATTTGCAATATAATACTGTTTTTTTAGACGGCTGCAAAAAAAAAATAGAAAAAGGAAAACAAACAAGTAAAAATTTAAAGAAAACGACATGGATTTTATCATCTCATTTTGCTTAGATAATATTTTTATTTTATTTTATTTTGTACACATAATATGCTTCTAAAACATCTGAAACATCGATTAAAAGTCATAAGTAGGTTTTAATTGTCAAATAACTCTCTCTTATTTTTAGTTGCCTGTATGTTTCTTATTTTTAAAAAAAATGTTTAAATACATACACTAGTGCATTATTTATACATTTATTTCAAATTTAATTAAAACCGAATAATCATAAAACAACTTTCTTATACTTGGGTATTCTAAAATGTTTTTATTAAAAATTAGCTATACGAAAAACATTTTTACATGTCTTTGGCAAAATAAAATTATATATTTAGCGTAAAAAGCATATAAAAGTCCGAAAATATTATTTCAAAGAATATCAGAAGTTTTATCCGTATTGTACAACACAACAGAAGAATTTCTTGCCTTTCAAAATAAATTATAATTCGCATAATAACACAAAATATTATTTGGAAAAGCGACAAGGTTTATTTTCTTAAGAACAGAAACTTTGTCATCTTTTTAAAAATTACGTACATAACATTTATAAACTATCTCTAGTTTCTTTCAACAGCAGTAAAGCTAAAATAATGTCATATTATTATAACGCTAAAATATATACAGTTTAGCTGATCGATAAACTTTTATGGGATCTTTATGGAAAAGAGGGAAATTCGGTCATTTTAATAGAACTTTTAAGCTATTGTAAAAGAAAATTTTTAAAAAAAATTTAACTACAAACCTCAAATACGGATGCTAACATTTTAAAATAGAATTTTTGATCTTAATTATAGTTACTCTATTTTTTTTAAGATACTTTCTGCTGCCTTGCAGAGAAATAAAGTTTACTACTGGTGATAAAATTTCTAAGGATAGAATTTTAAACTCAATTGAAGTGAAAAATTAATGAGTGTGGTACAACACAACTTTTCTATCTGACGCGTAAGTTATTGGTGATAAATTCCTTGAATGAGCAAAGGAAAGCATCACATTATTAATAGTATTACTAAAATAAAGTACATAAATAATAAATACCTATACCGAAAAGTTAAGGTAATTTTTCATTAAAAATTCTAACTAGGTCAGTTATTTTCTAAACGAAATATTTTTTTAGATCTTTATTAAAGTTGTTTTTTTTTAACAGAAACTCGCAAGTAAGATATTTGCTTGTACATGCACATGTTTGGATGTTTTTTTCTTACAACCTGAGTGAATTAACCGATCTAGACAAGTGATATGTTGTTAAAATCACATGAGGCTTCCAAATGCCATGATAAGCATCAGATAGTGAAAAACAAACGCCAAAATATCAGGTGAATGTTTCACTTCAAATTTTCCTCCAAAAGAGATATCAAGCATTAAAGTTTGTTAAGTTGATTTCAAAAACTTTGTGTCAAAAAAAAAAAAAAAAAAAAAAGAAAAAAGAAAGAAAGAAAGAAAAAGAAACATGACGCCACGTATATGTTGAATCTTTAATTTTATGAAGGCCTTTGTTTGTACACTTGTGTTTTAAATAATTAGGAAACTATTCTTATTTCGTTATTTCTTCTGTTGTAATACGGATGACTTCAATAGATTGGTTCACTGAAATTGACATTTAAGTTGAAATTATACAATTCAAATCCATATTATCGAAACAGTAGCAGGACTTCAAAGAAGGGGATTAAAATTCTTCAAGATTACGTGCATTTTTAAATAAATAAAAAATACAAGGAACCATTAATGATTCTCTCTCTCTTTTTTATACCCTGTGATCATTTTAATTTATCATTTATGTTTCCTTTGGCCTTCTTTTAGATGTCAAGTTTGCTTAAATTAATGAAAATGTGGTTTATTTGTTTTTCATTTTGTTACTTTTCTTGAACTAATATAATTCCAA
Organism: Maratus michaelseni; assembly: GCA_963931845.1. NCBI lineage: Eukaryota > Metazoa > Arthropoda > Arachnida > Araneae > Salticidae > Maratus > Maratus michaelseni. The sequence goes on along the minus strand of OZ007588.1, from coordinate 248,722,171 downwards.
AAGTAGATTTTTTTAATTAGAGTTATTTAATTATCTGTACACTTGTCTAAAGATCCTTATCACAAATATGATATCAAAGACATCAATCATTAAAAATATACTGGCATTTGAAATTATCATTACAAAAAATAATTCAGTAATTCAAAATACCTACTATTAAAATTTTAAAGATGGTTGTGATATATAATTTCTTCAACAGTACATTCAATGTACATTTTTAGTGCTTGTTAAACAATTAAAAGAGTAAGTTTTTTTTTTTAGAAAACAGGAAGATAACCATTCTACCAATCTTTGAGTTTCAAATAAAGAAACTCGTTTATTCTACGAAATAAAGGACAGCGAATTACAGTTAAAATGAGTTTTCGTAATCGCAAAAAATAGATTAGGGAAACCACCGTCAGGCTTGAAGTCTAGCAGTCTTCAGCGAACGTCGCTCGATGATAATGATGGTATCTAGGAAATACACTGCTCAAAGCAGTTAAAGGATATTTGAAGTTTTATATAAAATAAAGATATAAACGAAATTTTTTTTGCCGAAAATAGAAGAAGAGAATCACAAATGCAAATTTTTCTGGTTTTCAAACTGTGGAGTATGCAAATTTTGAGTTCGACGTCAAAAACGTCGCTTCAGCGGCAGCGAATGAAATTTGACTTTCAACTGGATAAAAGAGAATGAAGACAAGGATGATCGGCATTCAGTGATTGCTTTGTTTCGATGAGTACGATGTCTCAGCGAAGTCATTTGACAGATTCAGAAGCTTGGAGAATTGTTGGTAGGTTAGAAGGGGGCCAAACTCAAGCCGAAGTAGCGCAAGCCATTGGAGTGTCACAAAGTGTCATTTCCAGGATCTGGAACCGTTTTTTGGAGAGTGGATGTGCAGGCCGAAGACCAGGGCAAGGACGTAGACGGGCAACAACGCCCAATGAAGATCGGTATTTAGCGTTAACAGCTCGGAGACACCGAAACATGAACGCTACTCTTCTCCAACAACACCTTCGCTCGGCTACAGGCATCACGATTTCAACTCAGACTGTCCGAAACCGGCTCCATGCTGTAGGTCTGTATGCTCGCCGAACGATGGTATGTGTTAGATTAACATCAAGGCATCGTCGCGACCGCAGGGAGTGGGCAACCGAGCATGTCAACTGGAGGAGAAATGAATGGAGCAATAGTCTGTTTTCTGACGAGTCCCGTTTTTCTGTGCATCCGGATAATAGGCGTATTTTCATCTGGAGGGACCATGGCAGTAGGAATAATCCTGCGTTCGTGCACGAAAGTGTCAGATTTGGCGGTGGAGGAGTGTTGGTGTATGGTGGCATCTCCATTGACGGGCGCACTGACCTCTACATCATTCGAGATGGAGCTCTGACTGGTCGCCGATATAGGGATGAGATCCTCGGACCTATTGTAGTCCCTTACGCTGCAGCAATCGGAGATAACTTCATTTTAATGGACGATAACAGCAGGCCACATCGTGCAAATCTGGTGGGGGAATTTTCTTTTCGAGGAAGGAATCGTTCGAATCAGGGCCTGATTACCAACGGGGCACACTTCCACCAGTAAAAAAGAATAGAAATTTTTCCCTTATTCATGGCAGTAATTTTGCATGAATAGAGCGTTTTAAAAGGACAAAAATTTCTATTAAATTTTACTGGTGGAAGTGTGCCCCGTCGGTAATCAAGCCCTGGTTCGAATGGAATGGCCAGCGTGTTCTCCAGACATGAATCCAATCGAGCACGTTTGGGACGCTCTAGGAAGACGAGTTTCTGGCCGCCAACAACCCCCACAAACTCTCCAAGAACTGGAAAGAACTCTTCTGGAAGAGCTCTTCTGGAAGAGTGGGGCAGAATACCCCAACTCGTCATTAATAGCCTCATTGAGTCCATGCCTCAAAGGTGTTCAACGTTGCTGGCCGCCCGTGGAAACCATACCCCCTACTGAAAATGATTTTCTTTGAAGAAAACACCTTTTCTTATTCTTTTTTTCTCATATGCACAAATTGTGTTTTTTTCCTTTTGTACACAAATGCGCAATAAAATGCATTTTTTTCTGCCAAACATGTGTAATTTATTCTCATATAACCTACTATGTCTGTCGACCATGTATCAATCAGCTAAAAAGTTTCCCAGATACAAAATCCACCTAAAACTGCAATATCCTTTAATTGTTTTGAGCAGTGTAGAACCAATTCCAAACTGGAAGTTGCCCACTAGGTGGCCAAACCCAGTTCTCTGAAAGACACATCTGCTGAGGATCGATATATGCAGCGTTCAGAGCCAAAGTGGATCAAGTCCAAAGGTATAAAAAAAGTTTGTCTGTTGCGGATTAATACTTGTTAATGATGTATATTTTCAGAGCCATAGTGAACCAAGTCCCATTTGCACTGTGTCGTATTAATTTGATCGCATGTAAAAACATTCCAGGGCCAAAGTGGATCAAATCCAGTAAATTCTGATTTAGAATTAAAGTTCCACCTTAATTATTGTTTATGAATTTTCAAATTATGACCCATATTTAAATTAGTCTTCATACTACAACAATGAAAAGAAAATTATCCTCTAAATCACTTTAGGATTCAACTAGTGTTAATAAACTTTAACCTTGATTATTTTAAAACTATAATTTATGGAATTGATCCACTTTAGCTCTGAACGCCTCATATCGCGTTAAATGTACGACGCGATAGAAATACGACGGCTAGATTGATGTCTTAAGACATCGTGCCTACAATATCTTGGGTCATCGGACATAAATCTTATAGAGCATGTTTGAGGTGTTTTAGTAAAAAAAACATTTTATGATGTTATACCGTTTTCCCATGACCTTCCAGAATTTAAAATTCGCGCTTTTGATACAATGGGATATGTAACCAAAAGCAATATATAAATAATCTTATTTACAGAATGAGGACCCACTGGGTTGCATGTGACGCTCCGCAGAGTGTCTGTACTATTTTTTAGCCCAGCCATTTTTGAAATATGAAGTGCCATGTTTTAACCGCTATTGATCTAATTTGCATATTTAAGAACTTTTATTTTTGTACAATATGCTATACTATTGTTATTTTATGGTGCATATGTGTTTACAAAATTTCATCAATATCATTGTTATTATTATTATTATTAATCAATATTATTATTATTATTATTATTATTATTATTATTATTTTGATGCCACGTGTTTTGTGTTTGCAATTGTAATATTAGATATCTGTGTTCTTAATGATAGAAATAAATACTTCTTACCTCCTCCCATTTTGCATGATAAGTTTCTGTATTCACTGCAGACATAAGCACTTTATCTAGAAAAATGAAAAAATAAAATAACTAAATTTCTTTTTTTAACAATTTTTTAATTTATATAGTAACAAACAAAAATATCTCCTATCATAAATGATTATTAAACCATACATGTACGTCAGGGAGTTTTTTCTGTTTATTCTTTCTTTCGAAAAAAAATATATAAAGATGTATATAATACATTTTATTACAGATTCTCGGTTTTATGACCTCTTCAAAATTAATCTGTTGATCGAATGGTAGTGAAATACCATAAGCTTAAAAAATATAAACATTGTAATTACGATTTTTTTAAACTACATTATGGTTTGTTATATCAGTTGAATCAATACATTTCCTTGGACTGAATTTGGGAAAATTAGAGAACAAATAAGTCAAATGAAGTAAAAAGTAAATTTTAAACAATTCGAATCGTTATCTATCATTTGATGAGCCTTTAGTTATATGTAAAAATATAAAATACATTTCATTGCTAATTATCGATTTAATAGCATCTGAAAAAAATTATCTAATGGCATAAAATACCATCTACATAATGATTCTAACACCAGATTTCTGTTACCACATTTTTGTTTTCCTCAATATCCCGGGCCTGCGAGAGGAGTCTCCGTTTCTACCATTGCTGACAAACTAGTAGTTTTTTTTTTGTTTTTTTGTAAGATTTCCATGATCGAAGGTGTTGGTACAATAAGTGCGTGTTGGGTGGGGCCTACGGCCCAGTTCCCCTATGGGCTGTTGAATCCCGAAGCTGTTGGGAGACTCTGGCCTGTCCCCAAATCTGAAGTGGTGGTGTCCCTAGATTGTGGGCTCCACTTCGAATCGCAACAACCTATGTCTATTGAGAGAATGGGGGTTGCGTGTGCAGGTGGCGACGCCCCCACCTGCCGTAGCGCACACAGGACTTTCCTGCTCGTCAGCGTTAAAGTTCTTTAGAACTTGGGTACACTCAGAAAAAGGAGTTGATTAAAACTACAAAACATGTTTTGTTGAGTACATTTTGGTTGTTTTAGCAAAATTCAAGTAAAATTGAACCATTTTACTTCAATTAGCAAAACATTTTTTGCTGACGATACAAAAATATTTTTTGGAATTGCATTTTTGTGTTGATTCAAACAAAATTTTCATTGACCTATATTTAAACAAATTTTTTGTTTAAATATAGGTCAATGGAAATTTTGTTTGAATCAACAATTTTTTTTTTTTTTTTTTTTGCAATTCCAAAAAAAATTTTTTTGTATCGTCAGCAAAAAATGTTTTGTTAATTGAAGTAAAATGGTTCAATTTTACTTGAATTTTGCTAAAACAACCAAAATGTACTCAACAAAACATGTTTTGTAGTTTTAATCAATTCCTTTTTCTGGGTGTACGGCGGTTGATGCTCAGTTTTACCACATTTTTGTTTCAACGAATATAATACACTATTGTATAGGGTGGGTTAATAGAGATTTCCTAAAACAAAAACTAAGCCAAAATTAAAAGAATAATTTACAGATCGAACTACCTCCTTATATTTACTAGTCATAACTGTACATCAGATTTTAGTGACTGAGAGAAATAGTTCACAAAAGGTTTCTTATTACAGATTTTCTATGTAATGACATCCACAAAAAATCCTCTGTCGGTCTAATGACTTTAAAATAGCCTCTACATAATTAATCTATTATTGTAACAAAATTTCTGTTTCAACAAATATAACATAGTATAATACACGAGTTCCATAGTATAATACGAGTTGTAACTTTCTAACTGGAAGAAAAATTGTCCAGGCAAAGATTTGAACCAGGGACTTTTCGACTGAAGCTGCCACCGCTCTGCCAACTGAGCTATCCTGGACAAATCTGGCGGACACACAATTCACCCAGAAACCTTATTGATTATGACATCTGGTGTGATATCTGAATCAACTCGACAGAATAAATCGCAGTTAATGGAACTCCAAGAAACGTTGGATACGTAATTATACTCGATTAATTTTAACATGATTATCATAATTGGTAAATAAATCACAAGAGTTGTAATTATCCAACTGGGTGAAAAAGTGTACAGGCCAGGATTCGAACCAGAAACCTTTTGGCTGAAGATGCCAATGCTCTTCCAATTGAACTATCCTGGACAAATATGGCGGAAACATAATTCAGCCACATACCTTATTGATTGTGACATCTGGTCTGATATCTGAATCAGCTAAACAGAATACATCGCAGGTAATGGGACTCCAAGGAACGGTTGTATACGTAATTATACTTGATTAATTTTAACACAATTATTCTACTTGGTAAATAAATCACAGGAATTGTAATTTTCCAACTGGGTGAAAACTGTCCATGCCAGGATAGCTCAGTTGGCAGAGCATTGGAAACTTCAGCCGGAAGGTCCCTGGTTCAAATTCTGTCCTGGACACTTTTTCACCCAGTTGGAAAATTACAACTCGTGTGATTTATTTACGAATTAGAACAATTGTGTTAAAATTAATCAAGCATAATTACGTATCCAACGTTTCTTGGAGTTCAGTTAACTGCGATTTATTCTTTGAGCTGATTCAGATATCAGACCAGATGTCATAATCAATAAGGTTTGTGGGTGAATTGTGTGTTCGCCAAATTTGTCCAGGATAGCTCAGTTGGTTTGGCAGCTTCAGCCAAAAGGTTCCTGATACTTTTTCACACAGTTGAAAAATTACAACGTGTGTAATTTATTTACCAATTAGAATAATTGTGTTAAAATTAATCAAGTATAGTATAATGTAGTTTAGAGACGGCGAACTTATGGTGCACGTACTATAGATGGCACGTAGCAAATTATTTTCAGTACGGCATAGATTCAGGTTCAAAATGAATGTTCAAAATGCATTATTTTGGTTATTTTACAATTACCGAAAATTATCAGTATTAGAGGAAAGTAGTGCAAAACCGTACAGTCTGGTGAAACCGAGTATCTCCCTTATGAATCGATTTGGGCAGTCCTCTAGCGGGTAATGTTTGGAAATACATAGCCCTAGGCAAGTAGAAAATGTGTCCATTATGGTTTCTCCAAGCTAGCATTTGTGTAGTTTCTGTGTTGCAAAGTTTCTTTTATCATGTTGTTGTTATTTTAACGTTTGCTATTTCTCAAAATTCTTAAATATGAACACATTTAAAGTTACTGGAAATGTTTGTATTATTGTGTGTAGCATAACTAATAAGGATTTATTTTCCACAATTAAACTTTTGCTAGCATTGGCAGATGTATTTTTACCAGTTGTTTTCCTATCTTCATTCTCGTCAGGTAAGACTGTTTATACTACGCGGGATAAAACATTATATAGGAAAACAAAGGATGAAGAGCCGGAAAACAATGTGCGAGGAAGAGGCTGTCAAAACTACAAAGACAAGAGTGATTGGGATTTTTCTACAGCTGATAAACAGATGAAATACTTTTCTGCAATATTTAAAATTGTAATAAAGATAATTATCATTTTGCCTTTAATTAATACATCATTACACTTATAATAGAAATTGTTAGTTATTGCTTAATTAAAGTTTTAAAATAAAATATGTTGTTCATTTTTCAATAGACAGTCTGACCTCTTTCATTTCCTCTACAATTAACATATCCATAGGATCTTACATAGGATCTGGCGGGATAGACTGGATGATGTGACTTCTCCTGTGATTCCTTCTGATGTGATTTTTCTAGAAAAGCCTTTATTAATAAAAATTTAGGCTAAGATGCTTTACACTCACGCTGAAAAAAAAAATCGGTTAAAAAAAGGAAAAAAGTCGCCAAATTTAGGGGATTTTTTCCTTTAATGGCAACCTAGCCATTGTATTAAGTTATTCATTTGGCGCGGTCTTGAAAATCGCGCCAACCAAAAAGTCGCCAAACTTATGTTTACATGTTTACGTGAGTGTAAAGCATCAGTTCCAAAATTTAGTTAACAAATCACATATTTATAGTGATATTATTGTACAAGGATAAGTACAGAGTATTTGTGCAAAGCTTCATTATATTCTACTGGAAATTCTAGTCACAAGAAACAATTGATATTAAGGTATCCTATTATCCTCTACTTTATCCTACTTGTTTGAAGATTACCTTTATTTGTTAATTTCTTGTAACTTAATCCTATGTATATACATATATATATATTAATTTGAGGTATAAAGTACATCTGCAGATATTTAAAAAGCAGAACTTTTTTACACGCAAATTATACATAACAACACTGTAATCAATATTTTATATTTTAAAATAATCTTGTTAAACATGGTTTAAATAAAACGAAATTAAATCACGTTACAAATAAAATGACATATTCTATAATCTATACAATTTAATAACTTGAAATAAGTGTAGGAATGATCTGATATTAAATCCCTCCTATAACAACACTGTAATTCCTTTCTTAATACACCAAGTAAAGTTATTTTAAAAGAAATAGAATGATTTTTATTTAAGTATTTGTACAAGCATTTCCTATATTTGAACGGTTTCTATTTCTAAAAGATAGACAGACAAAATACATTCAGACAAAATTATTTAAATTACGTAGAATAACACATTCATTTGATACATTATTACCAAAAGGAATATAACTAATAAACTTATCAAAGATATTATTTACGCAAAGCGTAATGATCCGGTGCACGTTTGATATGTGGTAGCATATGACACAAACAATAATTAGTTTTTGAATCTTTTCTGTAGCTACTCTTTACTTAAAAGAGGAAACTAAACTTAATTATTTCCTCAGTTTCTGCGCAGATAAGAGACTTGTTTAACATTCCTTTAACAATTACATCCAAAATAACTAAAGGGGAGGGGGGGGGGGAGTCCAGAATATCTTGTTAAACAATATGACTGAAATCAGCCAGTTAGTTAAAAGAAGTGGAAACGTGTTAAAGCAATAAATTTGCATAGTCCAACATAAAGAACCATAAAGTACTATTGACATTTTACAGAAAAGTAATTTTATCAAAAACTATATTTCTTAATAAATCGACTAATATATAATATTAAAAGAATCAGATTAATATTGCATTTAAGTATTTCTTTTAGCAATTTCCGTATTATTACAGTTTCTATTTTTACAAGCAGCATAGAAACGAAATTATTTAAACTATGTGGAATATCTTTCATTTAACGCTTCATTAGTAAAAGGAGCATAATTAATAAACTTAACGCAGATGCTTTCGGAAAGCGTAACGACGCGACGTGAAAAGTACATTGTATTATTGGTTTTAGGAAAAATTGTATCTACACGTTTGATGTGCCTTAACGTAAGTGACAAACAATAATTAGTTTTTTCTTCTTCTTTGCAGCATGTAACTTTATCTTTACGAACCACAGGATACCGATTTTAATTACTTCCTCAATTTCTAAATAATTAATAAACTTGTTTAACATTGCTTAATAATTACATCTGAAATAATTAAAAAGACTGTCCAGTTATCTTGTAAAGCAATTTCTATAAGATAAACATTAACAAAATACAATTAATAATATATAATTAAACAAGCTGATTAATAAAAGTGGATAGTGCTAAAGCAGCGGATTGCAGGTCTGCCATTGGTGATTATTTTCATACTAGCTACTTTTGGTTGCTACTAGCTGACCCACCCGGCATTGTCTGGGCATGGGATAATAACCTTAAACATATCTCAAAAAGGCTTTTAATTCATATACGTTTATCTGGGAAAGATTAAGTGTTGGGGACCATATTGCCTTTGGCTACGTGTACCCTCGAATTTGTATGATATTATATTTTTAAACGAAAATATATCCAAACGGGTCGAGAGTAAAAATGGTGGTGCACTGCCGTCGGCAGCATAAGCCGAGTGTTACGCACGCTCCGGTCTGTTTTTTCAAAACAACCTCGAATTTGTATGATTTCATATTTATTAAACGAAAATCTTTCCAAACGAACGGGTTACTACAACGGGTCCCGATACAGTAATTGCCGATTTAATGCCTGGTATTTAGATGTATTAAACTTTCAGTTTTGACCAAAACTTTCTGAGTAAACCTAAATAATAAACAAGAACGAAAAATCATGCGTCAAGCATAAATTATATAACACTTTCCAACACTTCCAATATAATTTTACAAGTATTTACCGTTTAATAAGGTGAAAGATGATAGCTAAGTAAAGAATTTGGAAAATGAATAACATATTTAAACGCATAACAAACCCAATTCCAGGATTCCAGCGATTGAAAATTCAAAATGCAGAAAAAACAAACGCTTTCCGTTCGTCTGCTCGAATTCAGCGATGTTCATTAGGAGTTTTAATTAATATCTCGGTAAATTATCAAAAAAGGAAAAATATGAGCATCAGGTGCATTCGTACCTGTATTCGTTTATACTGATCCCAATTTTCAGACCTCTACATGCGATAGATATCCCTAGCCATCGCCAACAACCACACACACACAAACATCTTTCTTTTATATTAATATAGATTCGTACCAATATTTCAAAAAAAAAGTTCTTTGTGGCAGTTGTCTTAGAAGTCTACAGCAAAAATTATTGTTTAGAAAAAATAGTACAAATAAAAATATAAAAATTGTTGCCCTTGGCAGTCCTGGAATTCAGGATTCGAATAATCCTAAAAAAGGACACAGATTGTAATGTTGATATTTTTTATTATAAAATAATTTTATCGAATATTATATTTCTCTCACTCTATTAACATTATTTTAAAACATTCTGATTATTCTCAAATAAGTATTTGTATTAGCAGTTTCTATATTTTTGAAATTTCTTATTTGTGCAACCATATACACAAAATTAGTTTTTCATTTGACGCTTCATTTGTAAAGGGAACATAATTAATATAGTTTAATGCTTGCGGAAAGCGAAACGACGTGAAAAGTACATTGTATTATTTGGCTTTAGAAAATTTTGTATTTGAACGTTTGATGTGCGATAACGCAAACGGTAATTAGTTTTTCTTTTTTTCTGCAGTTTCATCCGTCTCTTTATATATCAGATAAAATTGAGTTTAATTATTTCCATAGTTTTTGTGTAGATAAAAGACTTGTTTAACGCTGCTTAATAATTGCATCTGAAATTATTAAAAGAGTTGCCCATAATATGTTGTAAAGCAGTGTTTATAAGATAAAAATGTATAAAATCAACAATATTATTAACGGAAGTGTATCTATATTATAAAGCAAGTTACATCCTCTTGGTAACGCTGACGTCATTCTGACGGAGGCTACACCTGACCAATAAATTTTTCTTTTACTGCAATCTTTTCAACTTCTAAACATCGCAAAATTTCAAGAAAAGATCTCGGGCATACATTTAACCCAATCTTTTTTCTTGTCAGATTCCGGAGAGGGTTATGGAAGTGTCTGGCTACTCACTTATGAGGGCAGCCTAGTTTGTGAATATGTTGTCCGACATCTAACACCTGTGCCTGAAAGTGCCATCTATCTGTCGTTTCTCTGATTTTCGCAAGTATGGTTGTTTCTCTGATTTTCGCAAGTATGATTGTGTCTCCCTGAATCTGAGCTTCACGGTTATATGGTAATTAGCTTACTGTGGTTAGCTAGCAAGTATAAATACGCTGGTTGGCGTTAGAACGAGCAGACTGGGTCGAGACCTGCCTTTCAAGGAAATACAGACAGAAGTTCCTCACGGTTGAGCGTTGAAGTTCGCATTGCTACGTGCTCTGAGATATTGACGTCTCGTGTTATCTGAGGAGTTTGACTTTCGGTAAGCAATCAAATCTACGTACTTGAATAAAGCGGATTTCGGAGTCAATTGGGTTCTAGTTAGAGATATTTGACGCATTTCTAAACAGCTATTGATTAAAGTGTTACCAGCGATAGTGTTCTTCGACATGGCAGTTTTGCGGGATACGATTTTGAATAACCATTTTCTCTTACATAAGCTGAGTTTTAGAATTAGTAAATTTACATTCAGTTTATTTGAATTTGCCGATAGCCACAATCCTTCTCGGATTATGGTACCCTATGTGTGTGTATGAATGTATGTAATTAATAGAAGTGAAATCATGGTAAAGCAATCAATTGATAGCAAATTAAGAAGAAAGAAACAGAAAGTGCTATTGATATTTATTTTGCAGAAAAATAATTTTATTCAAATATAATTAGATGAACACCATATAAATTTATTTATCTAACTTCGTAATCTATTTTTATAATATATCGAAGTTTTACACAATAAACCCGAAGAAACCGTGTATATACAAGAGCTTTCACGGGTTATGGAATCAAAAATCTCGCTCAAAATTCATGATCAAAATTACCTATATAGTGTAAATTAGAATTTAATATAGTAATAAAAAAGCTGGAGTTGATATCATTTATTAAATGATAAAACCATTAATCTTTAAAATATTTTGCTAAGTTAAAATTTTATGTTATGAAAAATTTAAATTGATATAATTTATTAAATTATATAATATATATTTTTTTTTGCTTGAAATAATTTACCGAAATTCAGAGTTTTGAAATATTTATATATTTGTCAGCTATATTAAAAGAGTGTGTATAAACTACTTATAGAAAAATCTTAAGAAGCGAAATTGAAACTGAAAATCCAACAAATAAGTTAATCAACAAATTATTATTACATTTATAAATTTACCAACTAACAACGAGAAGACCAAGCTTGGTAATCACAGATTTTGAATATTTTTATATATGTTGTAGGGTAGAGGCCCCTTAATCTCATGTTCAACAGATTTTATACAACGCTCCTTATTTCTCGAGAAATGGGGGGGGGGTCTAATATTTTAACACAACTTAAATACTTACTTTGTAACGAAAGTACTACGTTGGTCGTAGTTTATTTGTTATGGCATCTGCTCGTTGATCCGAGGGCCCGGGTTCAAAACCGGGTCGAGCTACGTTTGTTTTACTCATTTTTTATTTTATAAATATACTTGTAATAATTGTTTATTAATCCTAATTAAAAATTATAATATTGTGCATTAATTATAATGTTAACCTATTTATTTTTTATTTGTAACTAAATCGTTGTATAAAACATCATTAAACAGTTATTTTTTTAATCACTTTTAAAATGTATTTCATATATGATTTATCGATGCAATGATATTGAACACAATTGTATCAATTCATGATTTTAAAGAAACATAATTTATATATTGCCTTAACAAGGGAAGTCAATGCGATGATAATACTACTCTGTTTTTAAAGTAAGAAGCATAATTATATTAAAAATTAGCATAAGAATTAAATTACAACATTTTTTTTTTACTATTAAAGATTTTTAAATTTGTAATACCTTTGATTGCGCAGTAATACGCTACCGCGCAGCGTATTACTGCTTATTTTACTGTTTATTACTGTTAATTTTACGGTATAATACTGGCAGCTGGGATGCCAGTATTATACTCTAAAATCAACACCTTTTTTTTTTTTTTTGCAGTGTAATAATCCGTTTTTATTTTATTTTCCCTAACATTGTATTATTGGTTTTAGGAAAATTTGTGTGTGCATGTTTGATGCGTGATAGCGTATGCGACAAACAATAATTAGTTTTTCATTCTTTTCTGCATCATGCGTTCTTCTCCAGAAGAAACTGAATTTAATTATTTCCTCTGTTTCTAGATAATTAACAGACTTGTTTAACACTCCTAAATTATTACATCTGGAGTAATTACTGTCCAGAACATCTTGAAAAGTAGTGTTTATAAGATAAAAATTCATGAAATCAGCAAGCTCTTTAATAGAATTTGAAACCAGTTAAAGCAATGAATTAGCATAATCCAACAACAGCAAAAAAAGAAGAATGTATTACTGATAGTTTGCGGAAGTGCAATTTATTCAAATGTAATCTCAGTCATTCGATAATTTTATTTAATTTTGTAATCTGATTATAGAAGATATTTGTAAAATTTATATAATATATTACGGCAGCAATATATACTCTAACAACAGCTTTCAGGACTAAAGAATCACGAATAGCTTTAAAAATTCACTATCAAATCTGCTTATATAACTACTTATTGTATTCTGTACATTAGAAATTAACATAATAAAACAGTGAAATTTATATGATTTATTAAACTATAACAACAGTAATCTTTAAAATGTTTTAGCTAAATTCATAAAATTTAAGAATACTCTATTTCAAAGGTATATTAATTACATATAATGACATTTATAAAATTATATATATATTTATATATATATATATCGTTTAAATTACCTGTAAAAGTATTTCACAGAACGAAGTAAAGCTGTATTCCACCAAAGTATTACCACAATTGTACCACACTTGTCACTAATACCACATTTGTCAACTTATTAGCTAAGTTTATTTTATAAGAAAAGAATTAATTTCGAATTCAAGTATTTTTCAAAACAGTACTCTTATTATTTTTAATGGCTTCTATTTGTACGCGTAGGATATAAGCAAAATTATTTAAACTACGTAAAATAACTCTCATTTGACGCTTCATTGCTAAATGTAACAAAATTAATAAACTTAACGCAGATAGACGCTTGTGCAAAGCATAACGATGTCAAAAGTACATTGTACAGAATAAACCAAAAGTTTTATATATGTTTAAAATTAAATTAAAAATAAAGCTATAAATAACGTACGAAAACGCAGTTTACACGGAAATGCTTTTTATGATCTAAAGGTTTTTTTTAAGCATTTTAAAAAAATTAGTTCCAAAAGTTTTCCATAGATGGCATACCTTCAAATCTCGGAAAAAAATGAAAACTTAAGATAACCACTTACAGACCATATTTTGTACAATCTACTACCATATTTCAATGTTTGGGGTGGAATTGAGTAACGTTTGGACAAAAAAGGCACGCTTTGAAATATTGTAGTAGATTGTACTTGATCAGTGATCTGTAACTGCTTGAAATTTTATTTTTTTTATGCAGATTTGAAAGTGTACACTATCTATGGGCAATGTTTTAATTAACTTTTTGCGTAAATGAAACTTTTGATCACGACAAGCATTTTTATCTAAACCGTACTCTCGTACGCTATAAAAGTAACTAAATTCTAAAGTAAAAATTATTTCGTAAAATTTTTTTTATCGATCCTGTATAGTCGGTTTAAGAAAAACTCTTATGTGCACATTTGATATGTAATAAAGTATGCGAAAAACAATAATTAGTTTTCCATTCGTTTCGGCATTATTTTATTTCTTCTCTTTATTTAACGGAGGAAACTAAATTAACTAGCTTTCTCGGATTCTAAATAGTTAGAAGACATGTTTAACACTTCTTAACAATTACATATAATTAAGACGGTTTTGCGGAATATCTTGTAAAACAATTTTTATCAGATGAAAATGAAGAACGTCAGCAAATGGATTAATGTAAGTGGGAAATATGTTAAAGCAATGACTTAGTATAGATATACTGCTGATATTGTACGGAATCTTTCAATTAATTACTATTTTCAGAATGATAAGAGATCATTAATATTCAGCGAAGGACTCTTTTTGACATTACAGAAGTCATAATTTCCCATAAAAATCCTAAGTATGACGTTACACCGACATATATGAGGCTAAAACTTTTAGATACGTGAAACCACTCTTAACCTCTAAAGCAGTGGTTCCCAACATTTTATTGGCCAGGCCCCACCAATGCATGTGTAAAGTCACGGTGCCCCCCCCCCTCCCCACACGCACACGCACACACCGTAATGTACTATTTAAAAGGTGAACACTATTCACATGGAGGGAGCTTAATAGAGCCTTAATAAAAACCAGTCATTTCACATTTTTTAACTTATCAAAAAAGTGGAATTTTCTGTTACAAATTTGTTTTTAACATAATTCTATAAATGTAATGAGACTTATGCATCTTCGTCTTTATGCCAAAAAGAGTTTTGTTGTACCTTTTTTCTAACTTACCTCAGCGTTAAGCAAAAGTGGTATATGGTCTGTATTTTTATCGCTACAAAAGGCTTGAAGAGACGCTCACATTTAGCATTAAAATTGATAACATTGACACATTTTATAATTCGTTTTAGAATCTTATTAAGATATGGTGGAAAAGCCTTGGGCACTTCATTTTCATCTTTATCAATTTTAAGTAGTCATTATTCCCCATCAAAACACATTTCTCTGTTTTCCCTTTCCCATTATTATTAATTGGCTGTCATGTATTACCTGATTTAAATTTTTAAATGTATATTTGATATATGCATTTATTGTGTAAGACGTCTGATAAGATATTTATTATTAATATAACATTATAAGATATTTATTATAGGCCTAAGATATTTATTATTCACCCATTTCTTTTTTTTTAATACCATTTAAAATTTATAAATTTTATGAAGTTGGTAGTACCATGTTTAGATATTTCCAATATATTTTAGGTTAAATATGTTCAAGACAGTCAGATTTAGATATAACCTTAAGTATCTTCAGGTGTAAAAGTTTCTTTATCTGACATAGCAAAGTGAATAGAAATATAACGGAGGCTCATTCAATAAAAAATCAAAAAAGTTAAGAAAATTGTATATTATTAACCAGAAAAATTATAGAAATTTTTAATGATGGAAAAGAACAAAAATGCATCAATACTTTTTTAATACTGGAACTACCGGAAATTTTACTCAAGTTTTTTAAAACTATTTCACACCAGAAATTTTATTTAAAACGACTTAACTTATTCATGTAACGTATTTCTGTGAGTTTTATATTTAATTTTTTTAAAGAAATTTCTGGTTCGAATCGGAATATATTCATTTAGTAACCGTTAAAATGACGGCTCATGGTAGTTCTAGTGTTAAAGATTGTTCATATAATTATTGTGGTTTTGATTCTATAGTAAACATTTGATAGGGAATCTTTTTAAAATTCAACAAAATAAACTTATTTTTCTAATTTATTTTTAAACTTTCATTTATTGCGGGTGAGTTACGAATTTGAAATTGCCCACCGTAAAAAATCACATTGTCTCCCGATGGGGTGTATGCCCCATGTTGAGAACCACTGCTCTAGAGAATCCACTTAACTTCCCGCGATCTATACATACGCGTTGGAAATTAGGCAAGTGAGGGGATTCGCTTTTGATCTGCTAGCTGAGCAGAGGTTTGCCGTGGCTCTAAAACACCAAAGTCGTACAGAGGACAATAGAACATTGCGAAGGGACTAAACTACTTTCTACAGATATGGTATGTCCAAGTCCATGGACACACGGTAGAGAAGTTAAACTCTACGGAAAATTCGAAATCGCGTGAGAACAATTTAAGAAACTTTCTAAAACTCTTTCAGGGTCCACTTGTGAGTATCTAAGTGTGAAAATGGACGTGACGTAAATAAATTATTGTTTGGAATAATTAAGCCATTCTAATTTACAGTAAGCGTTCAATGTTTTGTAAAAAGTATTTTTTTTTCTTAATGTAGTTTCAATATTACATAAGCATTCGAAACTTTAATTTAACTTTATGGTACCCGACTACCTTATAAACGATATTTTTGTGAGTTCAATTTTTTTCTAACTAATTAATACCTGAATGCTTAGCTTTGCAGATTATTTTGAATTTTAGTTTTATATCTTGCTTAGAACTTGAGTTAAAGACATTTGAATCTATATTATAAAGCAAAAACATGTATGTGAATAACGCTGAAGTCATATCGACGGTGTCAACCACCTAAACAATCAATTTAGTCCTGTAGCAAATTTTTAAACTTCTAAACATCGCACAATATCAATTTTCACACCGTCGAATAGAAAAAACATACACTTTTAAAAGTAATTTCTTTGAAAACTGTTACTTAGTTTACTGATATTTTATGGGTTTAAAAATATTTTTCAAGCATGATTTTTATTTAAATCTACTCTATCGCGTGTAACCCGATTACGAAAATTTCACTCGTTTTCCGTGATTAGATTGAAAAATAAACTTTAGTTTAGAATGGAGGTTTTTGGTTGTTCTTAGTTTCGATAGTAGAATGTTCAGTGATTTGGGGGAAAACGGACAATTGGAAATTCCGTGAAGGAAAACCATTGGCAATTGCCAATGGTTTTCCTCCACACAATGCTGTCAATCCTACATGACTTCAGAGAATTGAAATATATCTCAGATTTGAGAATTTGATTTCAATCAAGATTTCAAAATTATACGTGAATTGAGGATAAAATAACAAAAAAACACGGAAAACGTTCCATTTATATTTTAACGTTCCATCTATATATTATTCTTTATTTTATTATGTATGTCCATGAGTAACGCTGAAGTCATATCGACGGTGGCAACGACCTGAGCAAGCAATTTCTATTTATCGCAAATTTGTTAACTTTTAACCATCGCAAAATTTCAAATTTTACAGCGCTCAATTGAGGGAGAAATGTACATTTAAATGCAATTTGTTCGAAAACCCTATCTGAATTTGCTGATTTTTTGTGGATTTTTAAAATAATTTTCATGCACAATTTTTTTTAAATCTACCTCAAACATGAACGTGCAAATCAATTACGGAAGATTAAACTGCTTGCACTTAACACAATATAAAAAATTCCGCATTTGTTTGTTGCCGTGTAATATTCCGTACCTAAATTTCCAAATAAAATTAAAACATAGCGAATAAATTAATAAATAAAACACGAATTTAACAAACATGTAATCGAATTACGTGCTTAAATACGGAAATTATGAAAGCATAAAGTTTGCTATAAATGGTGAAATCTTTCGCGATTAACCGCTGGTATGCGGTTAATAAGAAAGTACCAGAAATTCTTTTGCGGTACTTTACCTTACGTATCATCCGGACCAGGAGATAGATCACCAAAAATGGTTGCCAATTGCCAATCTTGTTTATCGTTGCCAATCATGTTCAAAATAGTAATTTAAGATTGTTAAATGTAACATTGTTAAAGATGGGGATCTAATTATGATGGTATTTAGCTATTTATTTTATAGTGTTAAAAAATATAAAATAAATTAATTTTATAATAAATTATCAATAATAAATAAATAACAACAAACTATAAACTATAAAAATAATAAACTATAAAATAATAAATAAATAAACTGTATATAGTTGTCAAATATAAGGGTTACTTTAATTAGTATAATTGACGCCATGCTTGGCTTAGTTGTATCTGACCTGGCCCGGATAATACGTAAGTACCATGCTTTTTGGTGCAGTTGGTAGGCGATTTAAGAAAATATACTAAATATAAAAAAATCTATTAGAGTTTACAATTAAAAATGATTTTCACCTATACGTTCTGTACATCCGGCAACATATCGAGCATCTTTAACCCGGATAGGGGGTTGAAACGCTTTGTATTAATTAAAAAAATTATTAGTAATGCATTTACTTTTTAATGACTCTTTGGACTGAAAAAGGTTAATCAGCAATGCTGAATTAGTGATTTAAATTAGTTCATAATGCAGCATAATGCCAAAATCATGAACATGATACTATTAATATCATGATAGCACGCTGCTTTTTATAATAAATAGTCATATTTTAATACGTAATTTTATTATATTTGACATTGAGAAGAAATTCCATGAGTTTAATATAATCACATACATTTGTATTAGTAATTTGAAAACAAAATAAGGTGTTAAGTTATATTTTTTAATTTTACTCAAAATTAATTGTTTTACATTTTGTTTTAACGCAAAACATCATAACAGAGAAAATTATACATGTCATGTTATGAAACTCTGTTGAAATATTCTAACAGGATTTAATCAGAAAATAAGCTTCTATACTATTATTCTAGTTACTTTAATTTCTGTTTTCTTAAATTACTAATTGTGTTATATTTTGAAGATTTTCTTGCTAGATAAATCATTAACTCCTGTAAATTTTTTAACAGGTAATAGTTCACAAGAACTGTTCAGTATTACTGAAGGAAGTTTCAGACATCATAATAAAAAGTAGGAATAAACTAACTTGATTCAAATTTGGGTTAGGATTTTTGTATAAGTGCCAATGTATTGTTATTTTTGATGTATTCGTTTTGAGCCAAAATATAAAAATATATTTGTAAAACTATACTGCTATTCGTTATTCAGAACTGTCAAAAACTATACAGCTATACGTTATTCAACGTTTATTTCCACATTCTTTAATATAAGGCACATACGGCGTCAAAAATTTTAAATATTTAAAAAAAAAAAAAAAAAAAAAAAAAAACTCGCAGTAGAAAATCGACTATCTTAAATTCGTAATCTATTTATATGTAAGATATTTCTAAATTTTATACAACAAACTACAGCAACAGTCTATACCGTAATAGATTTCATGGCTACAGAATCACAAGCAGAATCATTCAATATTTATTCAAAAATCTGCCTCTTCTGTAAATTATAATTTAATATAATAAAAAATTGAAATTGAAATAATGTATTAAACTTTAATCTTTGCAAGATGAAAATTAATAAAATCGGTAACGTAATTAATAGAAGTAAGACGTTGTTAAAGCATCGAATTGTCATATTGCAACAGAAACAGCAGAATGTACAGTTGATATTTTTAGAAGAGTAATTTTATTAAAACATAATTTCAATATTACATAAACATTCGGTAACATCATTTAACTTTGATTTCGTAATATATTTGTACAATTTGTTTCTCAAATTTATACAATAAACTGCAATAACAATCTATTGTATAACAGCTTTCATCGTTATAAAATCACGAGTAATTTTAGAAATTCATCATCAAAGCTGTCTAATCTGTAATTTAGAATCTTTTATAACGAAAAAACTGAAATTGATATATATATATTTTTTTTTTACATTGTAAAAACAATGATTTTAAAATATGTATTCTACTTAAATTATATATATATATATATATTTTTTTTAATACTCATATATTTCAAAGTTATATTAATTACATATAATTCCATTATGGTAAATTTATTAAGTGTATTAAAATTATTAAGTGTATTAAAATTATTAAGTGTATAAAAATAATACTTAAGTACTTATGCCAGTCCTTACTCATATTTTTGCGGCTTGCATTTTTACGCGTATGCAAACACTGCGTGTATAAATTAAATGCCTATAAAAATATTTTATGAAGTTAAATTAAGACTATAATCATTCAAAGCAGCTAATTTTCAAATATTCTATTTATAAACTCATCAACTAAATTTATTTTTAAAAAAAATCTGATTAATTTATCATTTCAGCATTTTCACCTGCAATTTCTATATTACAAAAGTTTCTATCTTTACAAGAATCGAAACAAAGTTATTTAAACTACGTAAAATAAATTTCATTCGACATTTCGTTACTAGATGGAATGCAATTAACAAACTTATGGAGAAACTTATGCAAAGTTAATACGGGAAAAGAACAATGTGTGATTGGTTTCGAGAAAATTCAAAAGCGTAATAATGCATGCCACAAATAATAATTAGTTTTCAATGATATTTCCAGTATGCACCATTTTCTTTAAAGTAAAAAGTAAACTAAAGTAAGTTAATTACTTATCTCCTCGCGTTTTTAAATACTAAGAATTCATATTCTTTAATAATTGCTTTTGAAAGGGTTGTACAGAATTTTATCTGGTAAAATAATTTTAATTATATCAAAATGAATAAAATTTAACAAGCTAATCATCAGAAATCAAAGTCTGTTAATAAATAAATATAGTGCAAGATAGAGTAAAGTTAATATATTGAAAAATAGTATTTTTATTCAAATATAATTTCAAAATTACAAAGGTCTAAATTACCGTATACTTTTGATTTTAAGCGTTTTGTGGAATACCAAACGAAATGTTTGACGAATTTTTCCTGAATTTGGGGGATGTAAAAAACATATTTAAACTCATATTTGTCAGTGAATATTTAGTCACGAGGGCAATTAGGAGACCAACAACAAATTGGGTTAAAAAAAAATACTTGCTATCACCTTGTATCATAAAACTTGAAATAATCTGTAACTGTAACAAATGACTTCATGAGCCATGTACAATGTGTGTATGTATTTATGTAAGAATAGCAGGAATATTCATAAAGATATAAATATTTCTTAAAAGAAAAACAATTCGTGTATTTTTTTTAACAATATATAGAGTTTTCAATCAAATTTCAGGACTCTTTCAAAAGCAAAAGTGCAAGAGAAAGATTATACTGCAATTAGAAATGAATAAATTGAATATGAGATAAGATATGAGCATTTCGGTGAAGTATGAAGTATTTTTAACTGCACATGCGCCATTGATAGCACATTTTTTTTCATAATGTGATAATGAGCCACATGGTGAAACATATAAAAATGTCAATCGAATATCATGAAAATTCAGAAAGATATTGACGAAGTGATGAGCTGCATTTAAGTTATTTTTCAAAATTAACTTTTAAAAAAAAAGCTCTAATTAATATTATATAAAATATTGTAATTTATTAAAAGCAATTTACTGCAATTTATGTGATGTATTTTTCCCGCCATTTTTCCCCACAGACTATGAATTATTTTGACTGTTCCTCTAAACCAGCCATACTCAACCTTTTTTCCGCGCGGGCCGCAGACATAAGTTTGCTACGTTACGTGGGCCGCAACACACCACAGTTTTATAATAATTAAAAAAAGGTATTTAAATTAGTATCCAGGGTTCGTACGGATCAGGGAATTTTCCAGGAGTGTCACCAGTATTTTCTTTATAGAAAAGAAATCTAGGTTAAACTCGCGAAACTGCGCCTTCTTAAAAGAAGGAGAGATTTTCTGTAAGAAAATACTGGTACCGAAGTTTTTCCTGGTCGCAAAATTTCTGGAGCCGTACGAACCCTATAGTATCATTGCAAAAGCAGTATAACTATACAATATAAGAAAATTAGTATAGTCAGTATTAGCTTTATTCGAAATTCTAAAAAAAAAATCAATCTGAATCCCTTTAATATCTAATCCTTTTAATAAACAGGATTTTTGCTCAAATCAAAACCTTATTATCTTATTATGTCAAATCTATATTATTATGTCATGATATATAATGCCAATTTAACTAATTTTAAATAATGTTTGATCGGTGTTGAAGATGAAAATATCTATACACCTCTATAACAAAAATAGGACTATATGTTAGAATTTTTGAAAAAGCAAATTACATACTTTTAATTATAAATAACAGGGACGATTTTCTCTTTCCATAAAAATATGTAAAAAAAAAATAATGAAAATCTTGAATTTATTTTATGCGTATCTGGAATATAAAATATTTATAAATATTTATTATTATGTAATCGGGCAGCAGATAAAAGTTCGCCGGGCCGCAGGTTGAGTATGGCTGCTCTAAACGAACTACAAATGCTACACATTTCATTAACGAACATCCATAGTACACCTAAATAGCATAAATCAATTACATAGCAATCCCAGTATAAATTCTATAAATCAAGGCTGCACGAAAGAATTCGCGTACATTACCGAATATAGACAGCAATTACTAAAAATAGATTTTTACTGATTTATGTGTTTTTCTTTAATTGCTTATTTAGATATCTCATTTCATTATACATATGAAAAAAAATTACATTTCTTAATACTATTCTGTTAGTCTTGGAAAGTTTTTCATAATCTATGCCTGATGCATGATTTTTCGCTCTTGTTAAAATAAAAGTTAATTTTTCGAGCTCGCGCCTTTTACTTACCCATCATACGTAGTATAGGGTAAGTCTTGTAATCGTTTTGAAACTCGAATTTTTTTTTTTTTTTTTTTGACGAATTTACACGTTTCAGACACTGGAGATTCCGAAAAACATATTTTTAGAAAAAAAATTTTGCCGTCCGTCTGTGTGTCTGTGTGTCTGTAAACGCTCTATCTCCCGAAACACTTGAGATAGAGACTTGCAATTTGGTATGTACTTAGTATGTAATAAGGAGAAGAAGCCTATTTAATTTCAATAACCTCGATTAACCGGAACTATTTTTTTCGGACTCCCGAAATATTCGTTCTGATAAAAGGTATATAAAAATTTTCTAAATTGTTTATTTTAAGAAATGAATATAAAAGACAATAAAAAAACATAGATTTTGCATAAAGCATGAAGTCGATCGGATAATTAGTTGCCCAGATATTTGGAATCCTATTTACCACACTCTTCGATTTTTCATGACCCTGTATTTCGTCCAAATTTCACTTCAAAGATATATTTTAATTGAAAATTTGACGCTTAATCAGATGCAATACACCACTAGTTAATAGGATTATTATTTTTGGAGTTATAAGGATGTTTCTTTCAAGCAAGTTTATGACGTCATCAAGACACGATTTTATTTGAATTGCAATGCATTTTATAAGTAGTTTACACATTTTTATTTTAATATTTTACATTATGCATATCCATGATGGGTAAGTATTACGGTGGCCCCCAACGCCCAACGACTAGTTTTACTTGCAAACGCGAGCGTTTCAAATTGTTAAAATTGTAATTTATCGTCTGCCACTATTTTTTTTCAAACAAAATATCTTGCATTGATTTCGGAAATTGCGTTTGTACAGAAGACTATTTAAGGTACCCACATAAAGAATGTCTCATTTCTTACTAAGTCGATGCTGTTCTACAACTTTTTGTCACTGAACATTTGGTCGTATCTCCTGTAACTTTTAAAATATGATTTATAATTTTTGTATTTACCGCTAGATAACGCCACTAAATAGCCCATCATGAAGTGTATAGACATTTCATTATACCTATACACCACATTCATGGCTGTAGCTAACTCGGTTCACAAATATTTAAAACGTAACAGTCTTAAAAAAATCATCCTGTACATTAAAAAAGTAATTTCTCACAAAACTTTATTTCGATATGATGAATATTAAACAATAAAGTATACTATAGCTTTTGTATCCCTTGAAAAAACCATTTAAAATATATAATTTTCAACCAAACCTTTTTATTCTTAGCTGAAAATTTTCTCGAGAAACGGTAGCTTGCATTAAGCGCCCAAGGCAGGTATTCTAACTTTTTTTTTCTGACTAAAACCTTTCTTTTCAATGTATATTCATGATTATGTTCAGTTCTTTAATCTGCTAAGGTATGTTTATCTAACGTTCATCGTGTTTATTTTAGTGTTATCAGACCTTATATATACATTTATATATTCGTTATGTTTATCTTAACATTATCAGATTTCTTCACAGTGTTTTTCTTATTCTAAGCATAATATTATGTTTATGTTGTTTTCACGTATATAAAACCTTTGTACAATCGTTACAAAAAAAGAAAGAAGTCAGAAAGAAGAAAGCCAGGGAATAAAAAGGAATAACCCATGATACAAGTAAAGATTATCGCAAAGAAAAACGAAAAGTATCCTACGATGGTAATTATGTCTTCATTAAATTCGTGTAAATAAAATAAGATTAAAGAAACATTTCCATATTTAAAGAGGAAAAAGTAACATTTTTAACAATCGCGTACAACTCGATTTTCACACTTTACTACCCTGAAATGCGGAATGATTTTTTTTTCTGTCTACATATACTACTGGTTCACATCTTTATCAACAATTTTAATAAAATACAAGCCTTTTAATAGTTTTCACCTCTTCAAAATACATTTAATATGGCTCGCACGCGTTTATCACTGTCTCAAAATAATAATCATCGTAGTAAGCTTTTAGTAGAAATCTAACTCCAAAATTATTGTTTGGAAATAGAGGTGGGAAAAAAGGATGAGAAAAATTGTTGCCAGTGGCAATCTTTCGCCTCCGATTTTCACATAAACTATAATAGCGGATGAACTTGATTAGCCCCGGAAAGCACGAGAGTAATATCTAGTTTTCACTTCAGAAAACAAATTTGGACCCTCAAATCCCTCTAAAAACAAATTTGCATGAGGCTTCTATAAACAGTTCCAGAGTAATCCACTATTTCAATCTAAGCTAATTTTGGCTTAGTTTCAAAGTAAAATCCATTACTATAAGATTTATATTTAATATAGTGTTTGGTAATATTTCTTAATAAGAAATATCACTAGTGTTTGAAAGACGCAAAACAAATCATTTAACATTGCATCAAATAAATGAGCACCATTGCATTTATTAAACGTTTTTGGTACTTCTTTGTTATAGCGGCTCCCACAATTGCGATTATGCAAAGATTGCAGCTCGCCAATATAATCACAAAGATTATATATGTATAATATGTATGCAGATAGAGACTCCAAACGCTCATATATGTGCCATATACGTCCTTACATACATATTATTTACGTCATATATATACGTCATATTTGCGTTTTATATTATTTTAACTTAGCCATATGCATCACGAAATGTTATATATACATCATATAATATTATAATGACATATATGCTTTATAATTTTGAGATAAATTTTGGTCGAGGGCCGCTATTACACAAAAGTACCAAAGTTTTTAGTATTTTTTTAATTTTTTTAATGATTATATGGTGTTTTATATGGTGGTATTGGCGGCTTTTATTGGCGACTTTTAAGAATAACTCAAAAGCCTTAGCCCAAGACGAGCCGATAAAACAAATTAAGTGGGCCAACAGAGGCAATATAATAAATTTAAAAGAGCTATACTAAGCTGGCCAAATATGAACAATTTTCAATGGACCTTCCTGGGCTAAGAATAAATTGTAAATGTGCTGCACCAGCCGATGTCAGTTTGACAACATCAATACAGAAATTGAAACATGCCCAACGTAGAGATCTGCATCGGACGATTATCGTATTGTCTGAGTCTGGGCTTAATTTTTTCAAGGGACTCGGATGGGGTCGCGTTCAGGCTTACATTTTTTTTCCTACGTACTCTGACAAGGCTGAACCTGGACTTAATTGTTCCCAGGACGTGTCAGGCCGGCATTTCTTTTTCTAAAAATAATAGTCATAAAAAACTTTTGTTAACTGAACCTTTGGAAATATCTCTAACTATAATAAAGTGATAAAGAAGGAAGTTTATGTGTTTCTCGGCTGTATTCTGAAAAGACCGCTGCACGCAGAGCAAGTATTGCACCTCGAAGCCCAATTTTGGAATTTGTGAATAGATTTTTTTTTATTTAATTTTGTACGCTATTTTTAGTGTTTTTTCACGTTTTGCTGCGATTTTTTCACATTAATAACAGGAATCCGGTTCCAATCTTTTAACTTTTTAAAATTTTAAAATTTTGTCTTATTTTCAATAAAGTTTATGTGGAATTCGTGCAGCAATTTTTTAATTTTTGGCGAATTTTTTCCTTTGACACTAAAAAATTTTGCCCAGATTGCTTGATTGGTACGTTGGTTGCTTCCATTTCAACATCGGCTATGCTCAAAATCGTCATTTTTTTTTATATTTTTATCTTAAAGAGAGTTGATAATTCTTCATAGATAAAAAAAATCATGATTTTTTAAAAGGGGAGGACGGATTATTAATTATCCCGTTTTGGAATGTTTGATTAGATTTATTTTAATACAGTCGAACCTCGTTAACGCGAACACTCAAGGGGAAAATTTTTTTGTTCGTGTTATCAGAACTTAAATACATTACATACAACTGGACGGGGCAGTCGGAAACAGTTCATGCTAAAAGTAATTCACGTTAAGCGTGTTCATGTTAACGAGGTTTGACTGTATGCTTTTTTTGTTTCAAATGATGTCAAAAATCGCCCACTTTAAATCAAACACCGTTGGAGAGCCATTGTGATTGGTAGCTGAGAGCAGTGCCGTAACTAGGCAGGTGCAACAGGTGCAGCCGCACAGGGCCCATCTGAAAGGGGGGGCCCCAAAATGATGTGCATAAGAAATTATATTTTTTAATTGAAAAAGAAATTTCTGCCTTTCTACTGCGCGATTTGACGGTTAAGTTTTGTGTTATTTAGATCCTAGATGTCTCTGCTTATCAACATGAACATTCGAATTAATATAGAACTGATATTTTCAACTTACCTATAGGTAAGTTTAAAATATCAGTTAACCTAGCATAAGTTTGGCAGGTACGTATACGTACCTGCCAAACTTATGCTAGGTTATAGTTTGAATACAGTAACGTATACTTGTGTTTTCGCTTATGTTTTTACCAAATGCCGGTTTTTTTCCGTTTTATTTTAACTTCCTTTAACCAAACCATTTGAAATATGGAAGATACAGTCTTAAAATTAGTACCTTTACGTCTCAAATTCTGCAATTAGTTCGAAAAAATATCGTTATTAGCCCTTTGAAAAATGTTTGCAAAAAAGGGTCGTTTTCGCAGTAAACATTTCCCATAATATGCCAACGTTCCACATCCCCCCCCCTCCCAGGTCGCAATTTTAGGGGCACCGATAAGCAAAAAATATGCCTTAATGCCGATACTTTCTTCTAATCGTCAGTGCAATCAGTTTTCAAAAATAGGAAAATTTTAACTCTTTTAAAAAATTCACGACCGCAGATCACTTTACCTCTCGGAAGCGATATGTTTTCTACATTAAAAGTAAATAAACGTCCCTATTTCGACACAATCTTTTTACAGCATCCGGCAGACTGGATTTACAGCTACTACAAAAATTTTGAAACATTCGGGAAAGCACAAATATTTTTAAAAAAATTAATAAAATCTAAGAAAAAATCGACGAAAAAAGTGGGATGTTTCGCTGGATTTGGCTTACGTTTTCACTATTAAATATGCATATTGTTTCATAAAATGGTTAAGGGAACATCATATTTTTAATTCCTAAAAATTTCGAAAAAATTGAACGATAACCACTTAAGAAAAAAATCTAAATTACAGGACAACCCCCCCCCCCCTTCCCCTTCTTTTATCGGCAGACTTCAGAATTAAGCATTGATTCCGAAAATCAAAATACGCAAAAAAAAAAAAAAAAAAAAAAAAAAAAAAAAATCCTGAGCAACATGTACGCTGAATTCGTTTTCCAACACTGCAAACCATTTCAATAAATATCATCATTAACCTTATGAAAGAAAATTCATTTCCGAAAGCCAGTTTTGTCAAATTTTGAGGACAAGTAATTCGTGGGGAAATAAATGTTCGGGAACAATAAAATTTTTCGAAAAAAACTTGGGTATTTTCTTTTCCTTATTTCACGTAAAGTTTACTTTTAGTCATTTGGCAACATTGAACCTGTCTCGAATTCTATTCTGTTTTTGCTTCCACCGAGCTCTATGTTTTTATGCGGAAAGCGAAAATAAGTACGGAAATCGATTTTATTAAGTGGTCGTGCTGTATAACAGCACAGTTTACTCTTTTATCTAATTCTAATGTCTCTTAATATTTTTAATTTGTATTTCTTATTTATTTCTTATTCAAAGAAAAAGAAGTACCAAGAAATGTAAGGCCAGAATTTAAAGGTAAGTGAAATCATTGAAAATATTTATGTATATAATCTTGGAAAAACTTTTGTAGAAGAATTATTATTTTAATTATTATTATTATTATAATTATTATTATTATTTTAAATCTTATTAAAGGTAAACATATATCGAATTTGAAGGGTCCATGCAGGTTTTTTTTTTCTTTTTTGTCTCTCAATTTATAAAACAAGAAAATGTTATTTTTATGTAATTTATTATATTTTTATGAAAATTACAGTTTTGTAACAGAAAAAAAATCCTGATATTCGAATTCGAACAAAACATTTATGATTTATTAAGTCCAACAAGTTCTCCTATTAGAGATATCCTTTCTGGTGACCTTGTTTTGTTTTCAAATTTCATATTTGAAATTCTAAACAAAGTTAGCGTAATTAATGAGACGTTTGCTTTTATGAAATAGAACTTTGTGAAAAAGGTATCCTTTATTAACCACTTAGCAGTTTATTTTCTTTCTTTTTTGAAACAGTAAATTAAAAATAGTGACGCAACACCACTTTTTCCTTACTACAATATTTGCCTTATATAATAGAAAAATGTCTGCCAATTAAATAAAGCAAAAGTTAAAACTTGCAATTAGTGGTGTCGAAAAACTTTTGTTAACGAAATAAGAAAAATGTTTTTGCCAGTACGATGTACGGGAACGGAAATTTTGTGAAGGGGTTTGTTTTATTAAAAGGAATTATTAAATATTTTATTTTATTGAATATATTATATTTTATATATTATATATATTATTTTATGAAGTGTTAAAGGAATAATTGAAAGGGCCCATTTTTGTTAGAGTTTCGTGGAGGGATTCTAAAAAGGCCCTGTTTCTGTCTGGATCAACCAACTGATTTGATTTAAAAGTTCTAAAATTACTCGCTTATTTTTAAATCTGTGAATGAAATTGTTGTCTGGAGACTTTTATCGTTAATTAAACGTTTCCTATATTTTGCTTGATAGACTTCATCCCATCTTCTAATCAATCTGGATACTGGATAGCAGACAAATGGTCGCGACTTTAGAATTGTCTACTGGCGGTAGAAAAAAAAATATTTGCTTCTATTTTTTTTTTTTTTTTTCATCGCTTTAAACGAGAGGATTTATTGTTTAAATGTTTGAAACCTTTTACGATTCAAAGTAAATCATCTTGACCATGTTTTTCAAACTGAACCTCACTTCACTAATATTGATTGTTGAAATTATTTTTCCACATTTGTAATGATATCACTGTAGTTCAATGTCCCTTTGTTTTCGTTTGTTCCAATTTTAGGGCTGTAATGGCGGGTTGTATACGTCGTATATCTTTTGGCTTATTTCATGAAATTCCGTATACTACCTCTTTCTCAAGTTAATCTATAGCGTATGCTCTCTGGGATCTATAATGTCCGATTTTCACAACTACAACAACGTCCATTTTCTTTCATTCCTAGATTACAGTGTTGAATTCAGGGGGTGGCCCGGGAGGGACATCCCCCGGAGCATTGAAATGCCCCCCCCCCCACCCAGAAAGTTTTAGATTTTATACTTTTTAATGGACAAAGGTGTAATTCTCCACCCCGGAACTCTAGAATGTACTCTCCGGAGCCGCAGAAATCCCTCCCGGAGAAAAACGTCTGAATTCAACAATGCTAGATGAGCCGCCCAGCAATGGCTGGGTGCGTGTTCAGTGTTAACGAACATCCTTCCAAACTAACCTAAAGTTAGAAACCCGCAGCCGTTGCAGACTACATCCGCATGTTTCCTTCTCACTTTTTTCTTTTTAAATCAAGTTATTTTCTATTTAAAAAATACTTTTTATTGTGCAAACTCTTTACCTTTTTTCATAAATTATAAATGCTAGGGAATCCTTCCCGGGTTACAGAATGTAGGCAAAACTTTTTTTTTTTTTTTTTTTTTTTTTTTTTTTTTTTTTTTTACTGAAAATTCTAATAAATTATTAAATTAAATTTTTATTTATTTATTATCTCGTCCACTAACAACAGCAAACATCATTTTTATATGAAAAATATCATTAGGGTATCCAAATAAAGTTTTAAAATTTATTAAAAGCGATACTTTCGCGTTGGCCTCGTGCCACGAGCTTTCAGCCAAAGAAATCTCCAAAGATGGCTATTTACAGCAGTAATTTTAATTCTGATAATTTTAGTTGTTTAAGCGATTAGTTAAATTACATGTCTTAAATTTGTATTTTATTTATTTTTCATTATTTTATTTATTAATCAATGAAGTTTTAATTTTGTAAAGGAATGTTAGCTGGAAACAAATACTGAACTATTTATATTATTTTAAATGCAAATGGATTTACATTTCGTAATCGTCTGCATGCAAACAGATAAATAAAAAAACAACAACATTCATGCTTGAAAGTTATTTTAGAAACCATAAAAGTGAATAAATTGCCCTACAGTTTTCAAACAATTTGCGATAGCGCTTTCAAACCAATTTCATTTGAAAGTTTGCAGTAAAAGCGAAATTTAATCATTTGTTGTCGCCAACGTCAAAATGACGTCAGCATTACGCACGGACACGTTGCTCCTTTATAATATAGAGTTATCCAGGACAAGAAAAAAAGGTGTAAGTGCCCGAAAATTAGCTGAAATATTAAAGTGCTGAAAGACCCAAATAAATGACAATCTGAAAAAAAGTTTGCAGATATTTTTATCCTTAATTTTTCTCTAAAAGTTTAAACCTGCATCTAAAAAATATTAGATATTGCTAAAAAAAATATTAGACTGAAATGCAAAGTTGTTGCATGAGTTCATTGATGTATGTCTTATTTCCAATGACAACTTCCCTTTTTCTATGCACATACAAAATGCACAACGATGAATTAGACATCATACGAAAAGTTTTGTTATAGAACACTCAAATTTTATTAAAACACGTTTCTTGATTTAAAAAAAACTGCATTTAATTATAAATTAATGAAAAGTTTATCAGAAAAAAATTCAATGATTGCAGTGCGAAAGCCTTACACAGGTCCACTGGTTATTATTACGCTATTTGAAAAGAAATTTCTGGAATTTGATTTCTTTGCTTGCTAGTAATATTAAGATTACTTGATTGCGATATTAAAAGACGCGTGACGAACGCGCTTGGACAGACCCGTCAATATTATGTTGGGTTTTTGTTATTTCTGTACTTATTTTTGTATTTGTATATTGAAGCTATTTGGAATGTTAAGTTTTAATGTATTTATAGACTCATTTTGTAGTTTTTAATGTACCATTTGAGTTTTATGGCGACGTTTTAATAATTAATTTCATGTGTAACAAATTTTTAGATTTTTAATATTTTCTGAGAAATGTTTGATTGGAAAAAAACATCGAAATATGACAAATGAAAGGCAACCAAGCAAGTGATATTTCGTCACACGCTTGCATTCGTTCTACAAAAAGTAGTTTATGTACGTTATAACAGTTTTATACTTGTACAGGCAACATGCTAACAATAATATTTTGTTTTCTAGCTTAAAAATGTCTAAGCATTTGTCAGGTGCACAAAAGAGAAATATAAGGAAACGAAAATTGGAAGAATGCAAGTCAATGTCGCAACAGTTTGGTAAATGGCTAAAAACCGAAAACTCAGAGAATAGAGGAAGTGTGAAAGAGATCAAATCTAGCACTACTTCACAAGGTGATAAAAAAACACTACATCGGCATCTACCCCTTCAATTAACAACAATTCTCCGAGTAACAAAAACGATCCATTGCAAGAAAAGCAATCTGCTGCTTCTCAAGATATTCTACTACAATACCCTCATTATAATTCAAAATAGAATGAGCCTGCACAAAGTACTGTCTCACAAACTGATAATACCGAACATTCTGCTGCTTCACTGAGTATTTTACTACAATTGCCCCATAATAGTTCAAAAGAGGATCAGCCTGTACAAAGTACTGTCTCACAAACTGATATTACCGAATATTCTGCTGTTTCACAAGGTATTTCACTACATTTGTCCCATAATAATTCAAAAGAGGACGAGCCTGCACAAAGTACTGTTTCACAAACTGATAATACCGAACAAAATATGCTCTGTACTGTTCCAGAAGAAATACTGCTTAATTACAACTATCCCCATTCCTGGCCTGCCGTTACTGGTAAATTAATACATTCTCTTGTCTCACATGGTGCAGATCAAGGCGACAACATTAACTTTAATACGTTAAAAGTAGACGATTCAGGTCGAAAATTTACAAAGGACTGGTTTTATGTTAAACAAATTAACGGAGAAACTGTTAAAAGAAAATGGATTTTACATTCCGTTAATCAAAATGCAGTATTTTGCTTTCCTTGCATGCTTTTTGGGAAAAAATCTCATAATCTTTCAGACCCACAAAGAGGTTTTTATGATTGGAGGCATCTTCATCCGGTTATTCCCCGACACGAAAATTCTCCGGAACATCGAATTTCGTATGTGAAATGGAAAGTAATGGAAAAGAATATAAAATCAGGAAATGCAATTGATGATTATGTAATTAATTCCATTAACAAGGA
Source organism: Maratus michaelseni (assembly GCA_963931845.1). Lineage (NCBI taxonomy): Eukaryota > Metazoa > Arthropoda > Arachnida > Araneae > Salticidae > Maratus > Maratus michaelseni. The sequence continues at coordinate 248,689,134 of OZ007588.1, read as the reverse complement.
AAAAATGATATGGCGTGAAATATTGAAAATAATATTGGATGCTATTCTATTCTGTGCCAAATATAATCTTGCTCTTAGAGGTTCAAATGAAATTATTGGAGATCCAAATTGTGGCATTTTTGTAAATTTGATTGAATTTTCTAGCCATTATAAAACTACTTTAAAGGAACATATTGAAAAACATAAAAAGGGTTCAATGTCTTATTTTTCACCCACTATTCAAAATGAAATAATAAAATTAGTTGGGAACAAAACTAGAAATGAAATCATCTGCAGAATTAAGAAGGCAAAGTACTACACAATTTTATTCGACTGCACTCCTGATGTTTCAAGAAAAGTGCAAATGAGTCTGATTATAAGACATGTCCGTGTTGACTGTAAAGGGAAGGTAATGATTGAAGAAATCTTCATAAACTTTATTCAATCTCATGAAAAAACGGGAGAAGGTTTATCATCTGAAATTTTGAATAAACTAAATGTTGATAAATTAGACATTCAGGATTGCAGAGGGCAAGGATTTGACAACGGTGCCAATATGGCTGGCAAGTATAAGGGAGTAAGTGCACGTATTTTGGAAATTAATGATTTAGCAATATTTGTACCTTGTGCAGCTCATAATCTAAATTTAGCCGGTGCCCACGGTGCATCTACAACTCCAGAAATGATTGCTTTTTTTGGTACTGTGCAGAAGTTGTTTAATTTTTTCTCGTCCTCAACAATTCGTTGGGAAACTTTAATGAAATGCTTAAAAATATCACTTAAAAGTTTTTCTGATACAAGATGGTCATCAAAGGCCAGAGCAATAAAAGCGCTGTATTTACAATTACCTGAAGTAATGGAAGGACTTCAAATGATTACAAACGATTTTTCGAATCCGGAAGCTGTATCGAATGCACAAAGTTTGATTCTGCAAATTAATTATAGGTTTATCTGTACACTTTCTATATGGAATAAAATTCTACAATGCATCGATCGAACAAACAAAGCATTACAACAGAAAGATTTGTCAATAGATATTGGAACAAAACATAATTGCTGGTTTACGTAGTACATTACAAGGGCTTCGAGATACAGGTTTTGAACAAAATATCCAGGAAGCACAAAGTTTGGCTGAAAAAATGGATATAGAGAAGGAATTTCTTAATAAAAGGAAAAGAAGAGTGAAGAAAATGGAAATAGATGAAACATCAGATGAAGGAAGTAAATTAACAGCTGAAGAGTTATTTAAAATACAAATGTACAGTGTTCTTGACACTCTGTTGTCTCAGATAGATTTGCGTTATGAAAAAATGAGAACCATCTGTGATTATTTTTGCTTTCTGTATGTTTCGTCTTTACAACATATGAGTGTCGCTGACTTAAAAAAATCGGCTGCGTATCTCGCTATTAAGTACAGCAAAGATTTAAAAAAGTACGACTTCACATGTGAAATTGAAAGTTTTAAGTTTGAAGTAACGGCTCTTATACAAAACATACAAACTGCATCTCCGCTTGATATTCTACAGACTCTTCATGATTTTGGTTTAATTGAATCTTACCCAAATATCAGTGTCGCCTTTCGAATATTTTTAACTCTTCCCATTTCTATTGCTTCGTGCGAGCGAAGTTTTAGCAAGCTGAAATTAATTAAAAATTATTTACGATCAACTATCGGACAAGAACGTTTATCCAATCGCCAGAAAAGTGCAATTAAAATAAAACTTAATAAAAAATTTTATTGTGACGTATTTTTTTTTTTCATTTTTCCAAACCTAATTAATTAATTAAGGGGCCCAAATGCGAATTCTTGCACAAGGCCCAGGAATGGCTAGTTACGGCTCTGGCTGAGAGGATTGTAAGGCACAGCTGGAAGTCAACCAGGCAATTGTGATTGGTAGATGAAGAGGTCATCAGCTGATTGCAATTCGAACAGCGATTTGTGAATTTTTCCCGATTTGTTTTATGCGATTTTTAGAGTTTTCTTGTGTACGTGACGTCATTTATGTAATTTCAGAACTTGCCAATGGTAACTTACTGTATTTGTATATAAAAACAAAACAAAAAAAAACGTCATTTTGTTTCTATTTCAGGAGCTAATGATAATTCCTAATTTTTTTAAGTCGTTTGTTTAATTCTGAGAGGAAGGGGAGTGTCTGGTTGTAATTTAAATATCGCGTTAATGCTCTGATTAAAACTCCCTCCTTCCCCCCTGCCTCCAAAATCAGAATTTTTTTCTTATTAGTCCAGACAAATGAAATCTTTTCTAATATTCTTCTCAAGTCCCCCAGCTACTAGATAAACTTCGATATCATTTTTTCAGCCCTTGGTTACCACTATTTCTGAACATTTAATTACCAGGGAGGGGTATTTTCTCGGGTTCTATGGGCCCAATTTCAACGAGAATTAGTTCATTCAACTTAACACGAACTAATTAAGATACAGATAAGTAATTAAGATACAGATTTGGCGCCCCCTGGTAGTAGAAATTGGAACTAAACGATTTTGCAGCGCTTGCGCAGCACGCCTGCTATACGGTGTCGTAGGCAGCAGGGACACGTGCCAGAGTTTCGATCGGAAAGAGTTTTATTTAGAATAGAGTGCACCCCTTAGCGGTTGGAAGTGGAACTAAAAAAATTTGCATTTAAAATTTCTCCGATTCAAACAAAGACCCAATTTCAACGAGAATTGATTCATTCAACTTAACATGAACTAATTAAAATATAGATAACTAATTAAGACATAGCTTTGGCGCCTCTGGCGGTGGAAAGTGGAACTAAAAGATTTTCAGCGCGTGCACAGCACGCCTTCTATACTGTCCCATAAGCCGCGGGTACACATGCCGGAGTTTCGTTCAGAAGGATGTTTGTTTGGAACAGAGTGCACCCCCTGGCGGTGGAAAATGTAACTAAAAGATTTTGCATTTAATCTTGGTCCGATTCAAACGAAATCTTTTCTGACATTCTGCCGTTGTAATAAATAAATTACCAAGAAGTATTTTCAAACATGTACTTTTATACTATTACTAGCTGCGTAAGCAACTCGTTTGTGTTGCATTTAAATTGCATGAGGTCTTTCGATTATTTGGGGGAAAAATAAATCCAGTTTTATTATCTATTTCAAGTTTCTAGCCCTAACAATTCCAAATAAATCGTAATTTAGAACGTTTTTCCCTCATTCCAACTTTTTAAATTTCGAATTTTTTAGAAACCGTTCTTTTATAACATTTACATCTTTAAAGTAACTAGACCATGCAAAACTTTTTAACCCCAACAATGTCCCAGAAATCGCATTTTTAAACTGTTTTTGTTCCTAAACCCTTTTACATTTCGAAATGTTTTGAAACTATTGTGAAAGCTTCTACGTCTTAAAAGTAATAGCCATATCAAATTTTCAGTTTCTAATCCTAACAGTTCCAAACAAATCGTGATTAAATAAACTTCGGTATAATTATTTCAGCCCTTGGTTACCACCATTTATAAATATTAATCTCCAGGGGATGATTTATTTTCTCGGGCTCTATGGGAAAGATTTTGCATTTAATCTTGGTCCGATTCAAAAGAAATCTTTTCTGACATTCTGCCGAGGTCTCCCAGGAACTAAATAAACTTCGGTATAATTTTTTCAGCCCTTGGTTACCACCATTTATAAATATTAATCTCCAGGGGATGATTTATTTTCTCGGGCTCTATGGGCCCGATTTCAACGGGAATTGGTTCATTCAACTTAACATGAACTAATTAAGATATAGATAACTAATTTAAGACATAGATTTGATAGTCCATGGCGTTGGAAAGTGGAACTAGCAGATTTTCCGCGCGTGCACAGTTCACCTTCTGCATGGTGCCGTAAGCAGCAGGATCGATTGCCTCAGTTTCGTTTGGACAGAGGTTTATTTAGAACAGAATACTCCACGTGGTGGTGGACCCCGAAACTAAAAGATTTTGCAGCGCGTGCGCAGCACGTCTGTTATATACGATACCGTAGGCAGCGGGGACACGTGTCAGAAAGTTGTTTAGAACAGAATGCACCCCCTGGCGTTGGAATAAAAAGATTTTCCTGCGTGTGCCCCAAAAATGGCTATTTTTATTGAAACCGCAAAAGAAAGTTACCGACTTGATAATCCCAGACAACGAAATATTCTCATCTTCACCCATGCTCTAGTATTAAAAAAAATATCGGAGGTATTGATTCGAAACTTACAGTCTGTACAAAGTTTATTTTTCTGACTACGAAAATGCAATTTTTTGTGAAAATTTGACAGTAACTATTTTTAATTTTGACCAAAAACTAACCCGCTTTGAATGAAATGATGTGGATATTTGAGGAGGTGGTACTAAATTTACTTCCGCTTCGGGGTCTATCTCTCTATTTAATTTCCGAAAGACAAAGAGTTACCAGTGGAAGGGTTTCGTGAAGTGATTTTTAAGAGTGATTTCGCATTTTGTATTATTTTTTGCACCCCTTACGTAACGTGACCGAGCAACGCCGGACGGTTCAGCTAGTATTTTAATAAATTACCAAGAAATATTTTCAAACATGTACTTTTATACTATTACTAGCTGCGTAAGCAACTCGTTTGTGTTGCATTTAAATTGCATGAGGTCTTTCGATTATTTGGGGAAAAAATAAATCCAGTTTTATTATCCATTTCAAGTTTCTAGCCCTAACAATTCCAAATAAATCGTAATTTAGAACGTTTTTCCCTCATTCTAACTTTTTAAATTTCGAATTTTTTAGAAACCATTCTTTTATAACATTTACATCTTTAAAGTAACTAGACCTTGCAAAACTTTTTAACCCCAACAATGTCCCAGAAATCGCATTTTTAAACTGTTTTTTGTTCCTAAACATTTCGAAATGTTTTGAAACTATTGTGAAAGCTTCTACGTCTTAAAAGTAATAGCCATATCAAATTTTCAGTTTCTAATCCTAACAGTTCCAAACAAATCGTGATTTAGAACGCTTCTAGAAAGTTATCCGCTCATTTAACCCTTTTGAATTTCGAACTTTTTTTTTAAACCGTTCATAACGAAAATTTTTTAAACTGTTCTATGCAAGCATTTACGTCTTAAAAGAAACCACGACACCAAATTTAAAGTTTCTAGACACAACAATATCACAGAAATCGCAGTTTTAGAACATTTTTGCTCTTGTACCTAAACTTTTGGGTTGTTGTACCGAAATGAAATATTGCTTATCGTGAAGCAGAGAGGACCACCCGCATTATACCACTATTATTTTTTAAATCGGCTCGGTAGTTTCAGAGATTATACCCGAAAAACTAACAAATACACAAATGTTACTTCTTTATAATATTGGTATAGTTACAGCTTCAAAAGTTGTCATGTTTTTAACCACCTTTTTTCTTTAATTCTAAACTGCTTTATTTTTAATAAGTCTTTATTTGAGTGTAATAGTCTAAGAATCTAAGTGTCCATTAATGTTGCTATTCTGTATTATATGACTTGCGGACATATAGTGTCTGAAATGTACTGTAAAAATTTCGCTTAAATGTGTTTTCAATAGTCATTAAAAGAATCTTGTATGTTAATAAAACTCGGCATTTTTTGTGAAACTTGAGTCGAACAGGCCGGGTCGGACCTGATTTTATTTATTTTTGCACGAACCAAGAAGTCAACTGGCACGGACTGAACTTTTATTTTTTACACCGGCCGGGCCAAGATATCTTTCGTTCGGTCTGAGCCACGCTCGGGATTAAAAATTTGGAAGGTACAGACCTCTAATTTCGGGCTGAAATGTTGACTTTTTCAGGTCAGGTTTGGTTACCCGTTTTTACAAAAGAAGGTCCAGAATAATGTTTCAGATGAAAAACTATGTATTTGAATATGAATGAATATATGTATGTCCTTTTTTCTACATAAAACTTAAAATTGATATTATAGATATAATTGTCGACTATGGTTCCACAGTTTCATTAAAATATGGATTTCTTTTTTTTTAATTTCGGGTTTCGAGTCGTATTTGTTTTAGCTTTAAATAGAATTTCCGGGTTCGAGTCGACTATAACCCAACTCGTACAGGACTCTACTGTAAATAACAATAAATGATTGAGACAAAAAAAAAGCAAGAAACGATCACTTAAAGACTTTTTTTTTCAAGCATTACTTGTTATAATATCGCTTATAAAACAATAAATAAAATACACACTTATTAAAAAAAAAAAAAAAAAAAATTCACAAGATAGTAACGTCTTCCAGAAAGAAATACTTTAAAAGTACGTGAACATAGGTTGATATTTAAAGAGGTCCTAAATAATAAATCTTGATGAATTAAGACGACCCTGTCTGCATGTTCTTTATCCATTAAGAAAAAGGAAAGTTTAAACACAGCACAGTAAAAAGAAAACAGTTATTAAATATTTGTTTTTGACTCCTATACTGAGGAAATGTTTTTGAAAATTTCCTTACAAAAGTTGAAATTCACAATCATAGCAAGAACATAACAAAAAAAAAAAAAAAAAACAGCACTGAGAAATGTTTATCGAGACAATAAGCAAAATATATCAAAGGTCAACGGAAGAAAACTACTGAATGAAAAAAATTGAAGTAGACTAAATATTAAAAAAAACATATCTTATACTTATAAAAAATGAAGATGACTCTTGAAATGTATAACTGACATTTTCAACATGAAACACGATCCAAGCATAGAAAAATAAGTTCAGAATACACTGTATTCGAGGATTTTCAACCAAGCATTTTCTAACAAACATTTCAGAATAAAATTCCTGTAATATATTTCGTAAAAATAAAAATATTTTTTACTGATACGAAACATGTAAGGTCATTTAATCATTTACTGAAAAATATTTTGTGTGTTTCTGGTAATCAAAAGTTTCATTTTAACCCTTTCCGGCACAGACAAATTCTGAACGCAAAATAAGAAATTACTGACTGACACCGGAATTTATAAACGACGTTTTTAGAAAATAAGAACTCCTTATTTTAAGCTTTCATTATAGAAACAAAATTTTATTAAAATATTCTTGGTGCGGAATGCATGTTTGGAATTAAAATTAGGTGTGCCCGGAGAGGGACCACTGTGCCGGAAAGGATTAATGCAATAAAATTACTAAATATTTGAAAGTGGGGTAATAAGAGAAGAAGAAAAATCCCACCTCATTTAAATTATTATTACCTATCCAATGGAAATCTATCTTAATTTATATATATTTTTTTATCTTTTTGGTTTGTTTGTTTGTCCTTTACTTTGAACTACTCATAATAATTTTAAACTTTTTCGCAATAAAATTGTATTGTGTAAAATGGGTTAGAAATTTTAGATATAATTGATATATCGGCTTTTGACTAATAAGATGTTAATTCATATTCTATTTTGTAAACTATAAAAAGTTCTTTTTTTTTGGGGGGGGGGGGCAGCAACGTCTCTTATTACCCTTTTTTTCCCTTGTTACTTAGGTAAATAGAGACAACAGTACCTTATTGTCTCTCCGTATCTCTCTGTCTAACGTTTCAGATCTAATCCCTTATTGCACTTTATGCTTTTATGCACTTTATGCCCTGTAATGATGCATATATGAATAAATTAAAGTCTAACCTTTAAGGCTGCTCGTCAGTAAACTTCCCGATTCCCCGCGCTAGTGTTATTCCTATGGGCGTAAGATGCATTCGTATTTTTAAAATATCTCCTCGGAAAATAAATATTTTTAACTTCTGTTTTCTTTGTACTGTTCTTAAAGAATGTCTCTTTTTAACACTTTCCAACCTAGTTGAAAAGTGTTTATGACTTCGGTTTGTCTGGCCGTCTGGCCGTCTGCCGTCTGGCCGTCTGCCGTCTGGCCGTCTGGCCGTCTGCCGTCTGCCGTCTGCCGTCTGTCCGTGCTCTAACTCCCGTAAATATGCTCGGATTGCCCTGCAAATTTTATATGTTATAATCGTTATCTATAGCATGTTCCCTATTTCAACGGAAGTGTGTAGCACTTATAGTTTTTTTACAGGGACACTCAAAAGAATTCCGTTACATTGCGGTCTATGGGGAAAAATCATTTGCGGTTTATTTAAATAATGTTTCAATACTTTAAACGCATTGAAATTTATATATATCACTAAGGTGCATTAGAAGAAGCTTAATATGGAATAGGGTGTGCATAGCACTTATACTTACTTTACAGGGACAGTCAAAAGAATTCCGTTACATTACGTCTATGGAGAAAAATCGTCTGCGGTTTATTTAAATAATGTTTCACTATTTTAAACGCATTGAAATTTATATAAGGTTCATTACAAGAGACTTACTACAGAATATTGTGTGTATAGCAGTCATCGTTCATTTACAGGGACACACAAAAGAATTCTCTACTGTATGTTAACAATAATTCCTGGAAGTGCGTTTTAAGTTACTGAATGCGATTTTAATTTTAAATCGCTTTTTGTATATTACGTGGTGTGTATAAATTCTGTAGATCCTATACAGGGAAGTACAAAAGTTCGGGAACACATTTCCGTATTATTTAACTCCAGACGGAGAATTTTAAACTGTGCTACGTGTTTCCTAACTGAACTAAAATTTAGCATCCTATGTAGTATATATACAAATCTATAGATCCTATACAGGGCTGAATAAAGTATTCGGATTACTTAGATGTTATCTTTTAGCTTATAAAAGAGTATGATTCGTAAAATTATTTTGGAAGCGTTGGAAAGTGTTACATAATCTATGCTTGACGCATGATTTTTCGTTCTTGTTTTCGTAGTTGTCAATTTTTTTCTAAAATATATACTGAATTTTATATGAAATAATAAAATCTTATTCAGTTTCGCTAAGATTTTAACACATAAAAATATAAATTAAGCACATAGTTTAGAAATATTTTGATAACAAAGAAACAAAGAGACATTCTTTAAAAACAGTACACAGAAAACAGAAGTTAAAAATATTAATTTCCTGGGGAGATATTTCAAAAATACGAATGCATCCTACGCCCATAGGAATAACATTAGTGAGGGGAATCGGGAAGTTTACTGACGAGCAGCCTTAATAAATAAATTAAGTTTTATTCTACCACTATTAGAATTTCGCCTTGTGCATACTAAATAAGGCAAAAAATTATTCTTTAAAATTTGTGGTATCTAACTCTAAATATGAGTATAAAAAAGTCCTTTCAAAATTAAAATTCGTGGAGTGTAGGGTTAATGTAGGTATATTCATTATTCATATTTTGCACCAATCATACATAAAGAACTGTATATTAACTTCTAGGACAAATAAAGAAAGTTTGTTGTGTAATTCAAAAAATCTATTTTTTAGTCTTCCGTAACTCAAAAATGAATATATATATTTTTTTAATCTGACACGTTATGTTGAAAACGTTTGTGTGTGTGTGTGTGTGTGTTTCTTCTATAATCCCATTAAGTTTAACATAAAATTTATATAAATGTTGGAAGACCAGTCTCTTATTACCCTACAAGGGATAATAAAAGGAAAAAAGATCTCGTAAGACTGGGAAAAAAATCTAAACACTAACAATTGGTTTTAAAATTTTGAAAAACAAATGTAAGTTGTGGAATGTAATGTATTTTTTGCAAGACCTACTTTTTACCTACTAGTTTTCCTACTACAAAATAAATAAATAAATGAATTAAAATAAATTCTTTTATTACCCCGTTTGTCTCAAATGTACCGTTATATAGATGATATAATTGTCTTCTATTTTAATAATAATTCAAATTATTTACTACCAATAAAATATCATAAAAATTTAAATTATAGTTTCAACCTTATGGTAAATAATGAAATTAATTTTCTTGATCTTAAGATAATTCTTAAAGATAATAAAATTTTGTTTGACATTTATGACAAAAGAAATGATTTTACATTTAAAGTTAACTTATTTACTAATTATAAGTCTTGTATACATAAATCAGTATTTGTAAATATTTTACTAAATTTTGCACATAGAATAAACAATCTTTGTTCTAATAATTTTAAAACTCAAAATTTAAAACTTATTCTTCAACATGCAGTAGAATATGGCTATCCCTTTTATTTAGTTAAGTCAATTTTATGAATTCCTTTATGTGAGAGCTGAGTGGGAATATTTTGGTTAAATATCTTTTATTAATTAAAAAATTTAAATAGTAAATTCTATTTTTTTTTCTTTTCTAGGGAGAGAACTTTAAATATAATATTGTTCCAATAAGTGCGTTGCCATATTGGAGATTTAATGTTTTTTTTTTCCCTTGCCAGGTAGAGAACATTTAACAATTTAGTTAAATGCTTTTTTGTTTTTTATTTTTTGCAAGATATTAGATTCAATACGTGAGGTTAACATATTGGAAATGTTTGGTTATTTTTAGCTATCAGTGTGTGAAATCTAATTTTATTTTTCAGCATAAATAATATTTAGCAAGATGTTAGTTCCATTAAGTGTGTGTAGCCATTTTGGTATTTCTTTTAAACTTGCATTGTTATTTATAAAATGAAAATCTAATTTTATTTTTCAGGGTTAATAAAATTTTGCAAGATGTTAGTTCCAATAAGTGCATGTAGTCATATTGGTAAATCTTTTAAGCTTGCATATAATTATTTATAAAATGAAAATTTAATTTGACTTCTACAATAATATTTTAGAATTTATGGGTTTATTTATGTTTTGAAATTATTTAAATGTTGACATATGTAAAAATAAATAGATAAAATAATTTTATACTGAAAATTTACTTAATCAAAATAATTAATAGTTATTTAGATATTGTTTTAATCTTTAACTAGATGGCAGCACCATATAATGATTTTAAAAAAACTATTACTATTATTCTTTAGTATTATTTTTTAGTTATTGTTTATTATAAAACCAGATGGCAGCACCATATAAATTTTCACAATTTTTTTTTTTTCTCTTTTAACTGAAAACTTGGAATACAAGTGAAATTTTTAAATATTCCAATAATATAATATATATATTAAAATTATTTAAGTTAAAAAATATTTTTAGTAAATGAATTTATAGTTTTTATATTATTTATTTGTATTTTTATATTTTAAATTAGAAATAGTTAAAATCACAATGGTTAAATTAAAAACTGCTACTTTTAGAAAATTAACTGTAATTTTAACTTGTACGTTTGAATTCACTTATTCACTTTACCATGTGCTTAGCACAAAACATTTTTGGCTTCGGATTCTGGACAAATTTATGTTGTAATGTATAGATTTTCTTTGTCTTCCTTTGTATTTATTTGTTTATAAATGGATTTATTTTCTTCCGTTTGATTTGTAGTGTTCTATTTTCAAAGGTATCCTTTTTTTTTTCCTTTTTTTTTCCAATGATTGTTAGGGCTTGGAATTGTCACAAAATTTTGGCTTTAAGCTTGTGACAGTTACAGAAAACAATCATTCGTTGCTTATAATGTGGTTTCCCAGCCCTTGAAAAAGTAAATTACATTATAAGCTAACATTTGTGTTTTTTTTTTTTTACTTATGTTTCACTTTTTGAATAAATACTTCATTTGTTAGGACTATGTTTTATAATGTGTAATTTGACATAGCTATTTGGGATAATAATTTCATTGCATTTGGTCAGTTATTTCTGTTTCAATGGTTAATTTTTGCAATAAGTTTTTATATATATATATATATATATATATATATATAATAAGAGACTGGTCTTCCAACATTTATATAAATTCTATTTTAAACTGAATGGGATTATAGAAGAAACACACACAAAAAAAAACTTTTTCATCATAACGTCGTGTCAGATTAAATATATATATATATATATATTCATTTTTGAGTTACAGAAGATATATGTTCTTGTATATGTTATAAGGAGCTTAATATTGTCGATTTTGGAATAATGCTGACAATATTTGATGGAATAACATATATTTATTATGAATTTTTCTTATGATGCTCCTCTGAAGATTCCATAAGATATTCATAGTATTCATTTTTGATTTTTCATATTATTAAGTTAAATTCTTGCAGTATCCTTTCCATTAATTTATATATATATATATATATATATATATATATATATATATATATATATAGGTGGTAGATGTTAATTCGTTTAGCAGTTGTAACCAGTAATACCGTTAGCCTAACTTGTGTAACGACCACTGGGTGGTGATGGTCAACTTCCCTTATCGACATTAGTAGTGCAAATATTTAGATGCAGTACTATTATGTGTTAGTGTGTAAATATTGAGTTAAAATAAAGTCGAGAAAGAATTGATGAGATAGGTGGGTGTTCGTAGGGGAGGATGAATTCTGTCCTCCATTTTGCATAACCAGTTCAGAGGGGCTCAGCAGTAGCAGACAATTATCAAGTGTGGAGATACGCTTTGGACCGAAATCAGTTTACTTTCTTGTAATGTCGAGTTTTGTACGTATGCAGTAACTAATTGTTTTAACATACCCCTCCCAATTTCCAAATGAACTTATACCTCTGTTTTTAAAAATATCATTCATCTGGTGAAGAATTCTACACAAAAAAAATCGAAATTTAAATTCCTGTTTTTCTCTGGCTTCATTTGAGATACACGATAATCGAATGAATAGCAGCCAGGTATTTACATTTTTTCATCGGCGGGCAAGTTTATCACTAGATGAATATGGCATTTCATCCGACCCAAAACAACGAAGGTGAAGTCAAAGGGTTGAAGATGGTCAGATGTATTTTTCAAGTTCTGAAAAGGCTGTTTACCGAAGACTCTAACTTCCACAAATCAGCTAGTTACACTCGATTCAAGCAAAGATCAACGGATGTACGATACAAAAACATCAATTCTCTATAAGACCAGCGATTACAATAACTATACATGAAACACAAGGAGGGACTTCGATTTCATTGGTGTCGACCTAAAGATAACTATTTTTGTACGTTCAATTATTTAAGTTAATTTTCCGAGGACTAAGAGGCGAAATAGGTTAAAAGTACTTCTACCTACAGAAAATCCTTGTCACAACCGTAATGTTGTATAGAAAGGCGTGTTGAAAGCCCTGACAATAAATCAATGTCGTAGTGAACAATTTCCGAAACAGAAAAAGAACAATCAAAACTAATATAACAGTCATATCGAAAACAGTTATATAGATAACACAGAGAATTTTGTTAAAATATAAATATAATAATAAATATAAGTATAATAATAATAAGACAAATAATACATAATAAGGAAAACTCAAAAATGAATGTTCAGGGTTTTTCATTATTACTTTTGCAAACTAAAAAATACATTTTACGTAGAAATAAATAATAAAATTGTTTCTTAAATTAAACCTAACATGAACTCAGAAAACAATTCCGAGCGCATTTCGGTCTTCCAAATATTTATTATTATTCGACAAAACGAGCAAATTTTCTTAATTTTGAACGTCAGTATATTTTAATAAATTGTGCAAAAATCTTAAATTATACCCGTATTCATGATTATGAGTTTGCTGATTGTAATACTTTTCCAGAAACCCTGTTGTTGGCTGAACCTATTTTATAATATTATATCTTATTACATATTAAATCAAATGATCAAAGAATATTTGAATTTTTTATTAATGCATATAAATATGCATTTTAACATTTGTATACATTAATACTTGTAAACATCCGAAAACATAAAAGGTGTAGTAAGTTTTCATGAAAGCTAATTTATTTTAAAATGGATGTTAACTTGACGAATACATATTTTAAACTATTTTAACAGAGTTTGCGAGCTTCGAACGTTTTCAATTTAATATATATCGTTAATAAATTAAAACCGTACAGTTTGGCATTCCAGCATTTGCATACAACATTTGTAATTGTTCCAATTTATCGTATGTCATATACCTGAATTGTTTCTCTCTCTTCAATTTCAAAATATTTTTGAATCATCTAATTTATCATTCTTTTAAGTTGCTGCGATTTATTCTCGTTCTAAAAATATATTGATGATAATTGGATAAACGTTTATTGTTACACTTGAGAGATATTTTAAAAATTACCGCTTGAAAATATAAAATGGATATTGTTATGAATTTTGTATATATCTGTAAATATTCCATTTGTTTAAATTTATTTTATTTTATTATTGTGAAAATTGTAGTATTATTAATGTATTTCCTATTGAGCATCATGTAACTCAATGCTAAAGGCCTCAGATGGTTTGCAAGGAAAACAACCTTACACCCTCATCTTTATAATGGAAGTCTATTGAAATATCGCCAAGGAATGGGTTTATCGCCAAGTTGGCGATGGTTTTGGCGACTTATTTTTGTCGCCAAATTTGGCGATATATCGCCAAATGTCGCCAAGTTGGCGACGGATTTGGCGACTTTTTGTGCAACCACACCCCCTTATACCTATACATTGGGATCCTTTCTTGCTTGGGTTCTCTATCGAAAGTTAAAGCACTTTCTGGTAATTTCTAGCATCTGAAGTCTCTGGAATAATCTAGAAAGATCTCTGAAACCTATATAAGGACCTCCATCAGTTCAGTTAGTTAGTTGTCTGTCAACTGCGATTGAATTCATACGAGAGGCTTTGCATTGAGAACTGTGTTACTCGGATCGATTTTGTCGTTGATACGTCGTATTGAACGCATTGTTTCTGTAAGAAATTTTGCTGCGCTTTTATTGGATTTGAAGATTACTGAATATCTTGTAATTTTCAGAAGATATTTGTGACCGTATTGCACTGTTTATAGTGAATAAAGCCTTTTTATTGTTCTTATATATTGGCATCAGTCCTTTCGAACCCCGAGCTCACAACATTTGGTGTCAGGAGTGGGGTTGAATGCCGATTACCAGAGCAATGGAGGCGCAACTGACTAAATTATTGGAGAAATTAGGAGAGATGGATGAGAAAATGACTGCGAATCAGGCTGAAATGAAGAAGGATATGTCAGCGATGAATGAGAAAATGACTGCCAACCTTGGCGAGTTGAAAGATGAAATGAAGAAGGATATGTCAACCAACCTTGGCGAGTTGAAAGAAGAAATGAAGAAGGAAATGACCGCAAACCAGGCTGAAATGAAGGATATGTCGGAAGAAATGAAGAAGGATATGTCAACCAACCTTGGTGAGTTGAAAGAATTAATAGATAATAAAATAACATCTTTAAATGAAAGAATTGACAGCGTGGAAAACAAATTTGAAGGAAGGTTTCAAGAAATAGAAGAAAATGTTCAAATGACAGCAAAACCGTAGAAGAAGTTCAAAAGATCTCCAAAACCGTAGAAGAAAGGATAGAGAGTGTAGAAAAGGAGTTGGAAAATGTGAAGAAACAAAAGATAACTGCCGAAAAATATCCCGAAGATGTGAAGTATCAAGCTATGCTTCCTCGGGCTTCTATTAAACTCTCGACCTATGACGGAAAATCCTCATGGCCAGTTTTTAAGAAACAATTTGGGATCGTAGCGGACGCCAATGGATGGGATTCCCAGACAAAGGCTTGCCAGTTAGCTGCTTCTCTACGAGCTGATGCTGCCGACGTCCTACAGACTTTGCCTGCAAATGAACCGCTGGATTTTGAAACGCTCGTCAGTGCCTTAGAATTACGCTTTGGCGAGAAATGCATGAAGGAATATAGCAGACTCCAGCTCAAATCTCGACAGCAGAAATCCACTGAATCCCTGCAAGAGCTTGCTACGGATGTCGAGAGACTTTCCCATCTTGCTTATCCTGACTGCCCGACTGAAACTAGAGAAAGTTTAGCTCTGCAACATTTCATCGATGGTGTGCGTGACTTTGAGATCCAGAAACAACTCCGGATTGCAGATCTCAGTGATTTAAAAGGGGCTTTGGTTTACGCTCTGAAATTCGAGGCAGCCCAGCAAGCTACTAGGAAAGATCGACACTTTGTGTGAGCAGCCAACCTGCCTGAGACGTCGGATAGAGCTGTGGAGTGCTTACAGCAGCAGATGAATGACATAATGAGAAAGATGAACTCCTTAATGGCCAACAAACCTTACAGGAAGATCAAGTGCTGGAGATGCGGTGGAGAAGGCCATATCCAAATCGACTGCCCAAGACGACCCAGCACCGATGGTAATAGCTCACCCGCTAACGGAGGAGCAAGAAAACTGATTATTGACCATCTTGCGGGGCGGAGGTTTCCAGATCTTAAGAAGCCTCATTTTCAAGTATGTGAAATTTCTGCAAGAAGTTGCGGCGAGAACGGAGTTTTTCTAGTCGGAAGTGTGAATGATTTGCCCTGTAATATGATCATCGATACAGGAGCCAATGTGACCATCATTCGGAAAGATCTAGCTCAGCGGCTGAAAGAAAAACTCTCCTGGACCCCGCCACGTGTAATCCTTCAAACTGTGACAGGAGATAAGATCGACATATTTGGAAGAATGACACTGGAAATAAAGTTTGGGAACGCCGCTTACCACCATACAGTCTATGTGGTCGATATTTCAGACCCTTTCATACTCGGACTGGACTTTTTAAAAGAGCATGGATTTACACTGGATTTTAAGAATAATGAGTTACGCTCTGCTCAAGAAGATGTCACTATTTTCAAACTTGGAAATGAGTCCGGGTCTATTCAACGGATCACAGCCAAGGCAGATGTTATCATCCCTCCTCGGACCGAAATGATGATACCTGGATTAACTGGAAACGAAAGAATTTTCCAGTATGGCTTGACTGGATATCCTGAGAAGAGCCCAAAGGGCGTGCTAATAGCATCAGCGCTGGTAGATCTGTCGAGAGATGTGATACCTGTGAGGATTGCGAACGTAAGTGAAAAGTCTAGAATTATCCAGAAAGGTGAAGTGCTTGCAACCTGTGCTCCAGTTACCTGTGTTTGCAAAGACCCGAGCTTGACGTTATCGGAGCCGCCTACAAGTTTAACACCTGTAATTGGACGAAATGAAAATTTATCTCCTGAACAAAGACATGCCGCAGAAAGACTGTTCCAGGAATTTAAGGATGTGTTTTCACAAAACGAGAATGATATAGGTCGCACTTCTCTGACACGTCATAGAATTGATACTGCCGACCATCCACCGATTAAACAGCATCCAAGACGCTTGCCGTTCGCAAAACAAGAAGAGGTTTCTAAGCTCTTACAAGAGATGCAGAATAGTGACATCATCGAACCGTCATCAAGTCCGTGGGCCTCTCCCATCGTGTTGGTCCAAAAGAAAGATGGCTCCACAAGATTTTGTGTGGATTATCGTAAACTTAACGATATCACGAAGAAGGACAGCTATCCTCTACCAAGAATAGACGACACACTAGATACTCTTTCAGGACATAAATGGTTTTCCACACTTGATTTGAAGAGTGGATATTGGCAAGTAGAGATCCATCCTGATGACAAAGAGAAGACCGCATTTACTACTGGACAAGGACTTTGGCAATTTAAAGCTATACCGTTCGGGCTCTGCAATGCACCAGCAACGTTCGAGCGCCTCATGGAGACAGTGTTAAAAGGCCTGACTTTTGAAGCTTGTCTCATCTACCTAGATGACGTCATCATTGGTGGCCGCACGTTTGAAGAACATCTAGAAAATATTCGAAAAGTGTTAACGAAGCTAAGAGCGGCGAATTTGAAGCTGAACCCTTTGAAATGCAAGTTCTTCCAACGAGAAGTAAACTATTTAGGACACATCATCTCAGCTGAAGGTGTTCGAACAGATCCTGAAAAAGTGTCCGCAGTAAAGAACTGGAAGCGTCCGGAAAATGTCCATCAGTTGCGAAGCTTTCTGGGACTATGCACTTATTACAGAAAGTTTGTACAGGGGTTCTCCAACATCGCAAGACCCTTGCATAGGCTCACTGAAAGCAAGCAGAAGTTTCTATGGACACAAGAATGCGAGAATTCCTTCCAGCAGCTGAAAGAAGCTCTCACATCCTCTCCAGTCCTAACCTATCCACACCCCGACAAACAATTCATTGTGGACACGGATGCTAGTCATGAAAGTGTCGGTGCTGTACTTTCCTAAGAAATAGATGGCCAAGAACGAGTCGTAGCATACTGGAGCAAATGTTTATCGAAACCAGAGCGGAATTATTGCGTCACTCGTAAGGAGTTATTAGCTATAGTGAAAGCCATAGAACACTTCCATCACTATCTCTATGGCAGGAAATTTCTCCTTCGTACTGATCACGCATCCCTAACATGGCTGATGAATTTTAAGAACCCAGAGGGCCAAGTAGCCAGATGGATACAACGACTCCAGGAATACGAATTTGACATCAGGCATCGTAAAGGCTCATCGCATGGAAATGCTGATGCCTTATCAAGAAGACCGTGTCCCGAGAGCTGTCGCTATTGTTCCAGAGCGGAGAGCAAGTATAATCCCGAATATGTCATACGCCAGACGAAGACTTCACTATTGACGCCACCAGATCCCTGGAGTGATGAGAAGATTCGAGAAGATCAAATGGCAGACTCAAATGGACAGATCAAACCAATCTTGGAGTTATTAGAATCTTCTAGCACGAAGCCCAGTTGGAAAGACATCTCGACTTACAGTCCTACGACGAAGCAATATTGGGCTCTTTGGAACTCTCTCCACGTCAGGAATGGTGTCCTGTTCCGAAAATTCGAATCGTTTGGCAGATGGGAAGACATCTCGGTTTCAGTTGGCACTTCCTCGATCCCGAATCCCAGACGTCCTCAAGGAATTACATGGCAGTCCCACTGGTGGCCATTTTGGAGTCATGAAAACATTACACAGAGTCCGAGAGCGCTTCTTCTGGGGAAAGGCGAGAGCTGACGTCGAACAATGGTGCAAATCTTGCGATGCATGTGCAGCTCGGAAAGGACCAAAGAAACGTAGCCGAGGAAGACTACATCTCTACAATGTAGGAGCACCTTTTGAACGCATCGCCCTTGACATCCTAGGTCCTCTGCCAAGAAGTGCTGATGGCAACAAATACCTCCTTGTTGTCATGGACTATTTCACAAAATGGCCTGAAGTTTATGCCATCCCCGATCAAGAAGCTTCTACGGTTGCGGATGCCTTGGTACACCAGTGGATATCAAGGTATGGAGTCCCCCTTCAAATGCATTCTGACCATGGGAGAAATTTCATCTCTGCTGTGATTGAGGGTCTCTGTCAACTTCTCGGAATGGACAAAACTAGGACGACGCCTTTACATCCACAATCGGATGGCATGGTTGAGAGATTTAATCGTACCATCCTCAACAATCTCTCACTGCTAGTCTCAAGAAATCAACAAGACTGGGACCAAAAACTTCCCTTGTTTCTTCTCGCCTATCGCAGCGCCGTCCATGAAACAACCGACTATTCTCCGTCTCAGATGCTTTTCGGTCGTGATCTTCGTCTACCTTTTGATCTGATTTTTGGTCGCCCTCCAGATGCGCCTTCATCGCCAGAGGGATACGTGCAGAATCTCCAGGCACGATTTGAAGACGTCCACAACTTGGCTCGAGAGCGGATCAATATACAGACGGAGAAGATGTATACCAGGTACGACACGAAAGCCACGGGACATCAATTCAAAGAAGGTGACAAGGTTTGGTTTTATAATCCGACTCGACGTAAAGGACTTTCTCCCAAACTGCAATCGCACTGGGACGGTCCTTATACAGTCCTAAACAGACTGAACGATGTCGTAATTCGGATCCGAAAGTCACCAAATTCGAAGCCTAGAGTCGTTCATTACGACAGGCTAGCTCCATACTATGGCCATAGTACATAGTTCCCATAGTACTTAGTTCATTGATTGTAAATAGTGTAATGTAAATAATGTAAATTAGTATGACCATGGTCTTGTATATAAATTAATGTAATTATTTATTTTGCTTAGCATTATCATTATTATTGTTATTATTATTTAAATACTTGTATGTAATAATGTCTATGCTTTAATTTTATTTTATTTTTAAATAAGTGTATATTTTGTATAATTCAGCATTATGAATGTGTTTTAAATAGTATAGCATTTGTTGGTAACGGGTTTGCTTTTCGATCAAAGGTTGAACTGCCCGGGACGTGCAGTCCTTGAGAGGGGGGCAATGTTATGAATTTTGTATATATCTGTAAATATTCCATTTGTTTAAATTTATTTTATTTTATTATTGTGAAAATTGTAGTATTATTAATGTATTTCCTATTGAGCATCATGTAACTCAATGCTAAAGGCCTCAGATGGTTTGCAAGGAAAACAACCTTACACCCTCATCTTTATAATGGAAGTCTATTGAAATATCGCCAAGGAATGGGTTTATCGCCAAGTTGGCGATGGTTTTGGCGACTTATTTTTGTCGCCAAATTTGGCGATATATCGCCAAATGTCGCCAAGTTGGCGACGGATTTGGCGACTTTTTGTGCAACCACACCCCCTTATACCTATACATTGGGACCCTTTCTTGCTTGGGTTCTCTATCGAAAGTTAAAGCACTTTCTGGTAATTTCTAGCATCTGAAGTCTCTGGAATAATCTAGAAAGATCTCTGAAACCTATATAAGGACCTCCATCAGTTCAGTTAGTTAGTTGTCTGTCAACTGCGATTGAATTCATACGAGAGGCTTTGCATTGAGAACTGTGTTACTCGGATCGATTTTGTCGTTGATACGTCGTATTGAACGCATTGTTTCTGTGAGAAATTTTGCTGCGCTTTTATTGGATTTGAAGATTACTGAATATCTTGTAATTTTCAGAAGATATTTGTGACCGTATTGCACTGTTTATAGTGAATAAAGCCTTTTTATTGTTCTTGTATATTGGCATCAGTCCTTTCGAACCCCGAGCTCACAACAATATATACATTTTTCAATACACATTCATTTTTAAGCGCTACTAATAATATTATCGTTAGCGTATTTTAAAAATTACAATTTCGTATATAATATACCGTTACAATTCTTACATAATAGAGGACTGTTTGTGTATTTTGCTTTATCTATCAATAAACGATCACATGAAATTATTAGGCAATTATAATGCTATCATGTTTACTCCATATGAAGTAATTTATTTTAAACTGATAGTTTGTTGTATTATCAATAAGAAATACTTGTGGAATTAAAAAAGGCCAATAACGTATTTTGATGGACAACTAGTTATTTTTTAGGTTTACGTTTTTAACAGTTTAAGAATGAAATGGAAACAGAGGTGGAAGGTAGATATTTCTTTCATCTAACGAATTGGATGCTTTATTCAATTAACGAATTCTTCTTAGATGTACTTCTTTCTTTTAACGAATTCTTCGTAGATACTTTTTTCAGTTAACGAATTAGATATTTCTTTTAATCAATCTTCTCAGGACAGATTATTATTATTATTTTAATTTAAGAAAAATTACCTTAAGGTGAAAAAGTAAATAAAAATAACTATTCAAATCACAAAAGTTATTTTTTACTAAAATTTAATGAATATAGTTATTTTATGTAACATTAATAAGACAATAGGCTACGGAAGAATGACGTTTGGAAAATGTCGTATTATAACCGGGTTAAAAGCCTTAATAACTTTCCAATTATTTTTAGGTGCGTGCGTAGTTATATAAATACGCAGCATCTATAGTCGTCGTCTGGTCCGTCCGTCTGTTTGTCTGTCCATCTGTCCGCATTTAACAGCGCAAAAAATACCGAACCGAATGGTTTGAAATGTAATATGTATTATAGTTGCAGAATTTTGTCGAGTCATTTCAAATTTTATGAAAATCGAATCAAAACTTAAAAAGATATTAATAAAAGTTTTCTATATTTTATTAAATCCTATCATACGTAATCTATATAATAAAAGCGCAAGTCATGTGACTGAGGAAAACAAATACGAGTTAACTACATATTTTTACATATGCCAAGCGGCCATTTTTATTCAAAATTATTTTTTCGAATATAATTTAATTTTGTTTTAGAACGAAATGCTGAAACATAAATTAAGTAATAATCGTAACATATATACGATCACCGGAAGATCTCCATACACATAATAACAAAACTAATTGTCATCAGAATGAAGTCAAAATAACAGTCAATTTAAATTGACAGGTGATTATAAATACCGTTAGTCCCAAAAGAGTTAGAGAATTAGATACTTCTTCCCTCGTAAGTGCTATTTTTTTCAGCTTCCTAGGATTTTATTTTATTTTATTTTATTTTATTTTTATTATTATTATTTATTTATTTATTTATGTTAATTGAAAAAAAATACATAGAGTGATATTACTAACACAATTAGAAACCTTGAATCATTTTTAGAAAAATAGTCTTAAAAAATTCAATTCTATTTTACTTACTGATACTATGTAGCAATTAAGAAGATTTCTAAAATCTCTGATACATCGTAAAACATTATCAGTCTAAAAGTCTAAATGTAAATTAATCTTATTTGAAGCTTCAAAACACATTCAATTTCCATGACATATTAAATTCTATCTAACACCTTTTTTCTTCTATAACTATGACAGGAAAAGAAGCGGGAAGTAATTGAATAGGACATATAATACGGTAAAAATGTCAAACTATCATTCTGATGACACGAGCCCTTTCTTGATTCAGGCATAAAAAGATGATTCTTGACAATAGCACATATTTCATTCTTTAATTTTTCTTTTGACTTTCTTTGTTACACTCTGAACTGAACTGTATGCATTCATCATAATAAGCTTCGTTCTTTCGTAAATTAGATTAAAATAAATGCATAAGATCTAAGCAGTCTTTAAAACGATTATTTTAAATTTTATAATCGTCTTTCTTTTTAAGCAAAATGTATTTCATTAGCCGAAATTTTGCTTTATTATACGTCATTTATCTATGTTTTCGTTTGAAATTGCTCTTTTCTTTTATTTTGTAACAATACATTTGTTGTTTTGTTTTTTTTTTTTGTATATAGCTAAGAATGTTTTTTTAAAGGTTTCCATTGTAAGATCACTCGTGTGTCTGCCTGTCCGTCTGTCACAGCCGTTTTTGTCAAAAATTGTGGAACGTGGAAAGTTCAATCTTGGCAAGGTTATTAAGGCCACTGACCCACATATTTATAGATTATTAGCCGTTCACGTATATTTTTAGCAAAAATGTAGAGGGGCTAATTAAGTTACATGAAAAATATATTTAATATATCGTGTGGGGTACCGTTCGAAAGATCTCGTAACACCGAACTCAAAAATATATTTGTTTTAATTTTAGGTATTATATTTTCAGAGATACTGTCGAAAATAAAAGAAGAAGAAGAAAAGAAGTTAAAAGGTAGTTTTCCGCTGTTGCAGTTAAAGAATTAAAACAAGAATGAGAAGAGTTACTTCAGAAAAAAAAATTATTAACAGTAATGTAATTAATGTACATGCTCAAAGAAATTGCTCAAAAGATCTTCCGCCAGCTGTAATGCACGCATTACACCTGCGGGATAGGGACAGACACACATTTGCGAAGACACCAGGCATTTCCCAAATATCCCCGACAACAACGGCAATCCTGGCGACTAAATCCATATCGGTTTCAATGGGGCACTCGTAGATTAAGCTTTTCATATGGCCCCACAGGAAAAAGTCCAAACATGAGAGATCCGGCGATCTTGGTGACCAAGCTATGGGACCACCTTGACCAATCCATCGCCCTGGGAACGTTGCATCTAAAGTGTTCCGTACCAAGGCAAAGTGTGCAGGCGCATCGTCCTATTGAAACCACGTTCTCGACCTGATGGGGGTTGGAATCGGAAGTAGCAGCTCCGGCAACACCTCTCGTAGGAATGTGTCATACCATTTACAACGCCACCTAGCGGATCGCGCGGCCATACATTATATGACGAAATATGCTCGTATAGCTGCTTTCTATCACCCCGTAAAGTTTTGCCCACTTTTTCATATACACCCTGTATAAAAATTTTACTTCACGATATTTCTTTAAATTATTCTAAATTCCGACATTATTCATTATTTCCTTATTTCTTAATAATGTACGTGGGCTGTTCAATAAGTAATAAGACTAATTTTACTGCCGCGAAACCACTCATCGGAATGTTAATTTCTGTGGCATAAAAAAAGTTTGTTGTCTGTATTAACAAAAGCTACCGATAGATGGCGTGTACAGGTTCATGTTCCTGAGTATCACGTGATTGAACTGAAGCGTGTTTGCGGGCGCCTACCAGAGCGGCCAGTTGTCGAAATGGAAGGGTCAATGGAACAACGTTATGCGATTAAATTTTGTGCTCGTCTGCAAAAATCAGCATCGGAGACCTTTGACATGATACGTGAAGCTTTCAAAGATGAAGAAATGTCGAGGGCAAGTATTTTTCGCTGGCATAAAGCTTTTAAGGAAGAAAGGCAAAATGTGGAAGATATTGAACGTGAGGGACGACCTTCAACGTCCATCACAGAGACAATGATTAACACAGCTGCGGTTATCATCAAGGAAGACCGCAGAATGGCGAAATGGCTTCCTATTGCACCATGACAATGCCCAGCCACATATTGCTCGTTGCGTACAGGATGTTTTGCAGCAGAACAACGTAGAGATTTTATCCCACAGTCCATACATTCCTGATCTCGCTCCATGCGATTTCTGGCTGTTTACTCAACTTATAAAACCATTACGAGGCAAACATTTTGCAAGCAACAAAGCATGTGTTAAGGCTGCGGAGGCGGTTTTAAAAAAGCTCTCATAAAACGGACTTTTACATGTTTTTAAGAAGTGGACAGAACGTTGGGATAAATGCATTACGTGCCGCGGTTGTTATTTTGAAAAAGACCATGTAAATGATGACGATTAAAGGTATTCTGTATTTTTTATAATTTTAGTCTTATTACTCATTGAACAGCCCTCGTATATTTCTATTTAATTTCCCTTTAAGTTCAAAACGCATATATTAATAATTATCTTATTGAAATTCTTAATCTAAAACTTTAAATCAATTCATAAATTTTTATCAACTATTCATTCTATAATATTCTGCGAGAAGCCAGTTTTTCATTTCGAATGTTTTTAAAAGCCATTTTGTTATTTTTATTCCACGGAGCTGGCTTCGAGCGCTAGATTTTTTTACTTCAAAAACACTGCGCTACTAGATCTGGGATTCTTTCTCCTTAAAACCTCTCCCTTTCGCGTCATTCGCTTAGCCACCCAGCTCTCAATATTCGCCTCTCACTGATTGGTTCGTGTCCGTATTACGTCGAGATCTGACATCGGCGCGTCTTACAAAAAGCGAAGGAACTGACTTCGGAAGCAGAATTTTATCCTGTTTTCAAGTGCTAAAAACGGTTATCTGGTGTTTATAATTCGTAGTTTTCTAAATTAGCTGTTTTAAGATCGATTAATATGATGTAGTGATTTATAGTCAAGCCTGGGGGCTTTAGGAACATCTCGTCATGCGGGAGTTCGTTTTTCCTGTGCTTAAATAAACGCATTATTGGAAAAACCGGCTTGTTCTTTCTGGAGAAATTACCAAATGGATACATTCATTGTCTTACTACATCTCGCCATGATTATCTCGATCTGCCAATTGCATTTTAACACCATGATTCACAAGCTGCCATTTTCTCATGAATTTTTAATACATCCATATAAAACCTTTCATATATATATATATATATATATATATATATATATATATATATATGAAATATTGATGGGACAGTTGGTGTTGATTAGATTTTCGTATAAATCATATTACAGGTGGCGCTGCTATGCTGCATTTTTTAATTCTAAAATGCATTATTAAAAAATTACGCTTTTTGCCCAGTTAAAAAAAATTACGTTTTTCGAAATATTAACATGTTTGAGATAAAAGAAAGTTTTGGGATTGACACATCCGACTAGTTTTGTATTCTTTTTAATGGTTTGTTTGCTTGTTTTGATTTGTTTTAGTATAGTCAGGATAAAAATTTATCTTTTATTAGTCTAAAAGTATCTTTTAATAGTGTATTAGAATTGCTTTGCAGTGAAATCCGAAATTATCTCTTAAAGTGTCCAAAAGCTGTAATTATCTCAAACTAGATTCCCAGCTACATTTCCCTGACATTTTTAAACTATTTTGTTTAATTTAGCATTTTTCATGTATGTTAAAGATGGAAGTTTGTAATCGATTTTTCAGTCACTTCGCGGTGTGCTAGAATTATACAAATTATGTACACAGGTGTGTTTTCGATGGAAGTGCGGCATTTTAATGTTCTTAGAACTAAATTATAAAGTAGTAGATTAATTTTAAGGCATTTGTCCGCCAGTCGAGAACATTTCATAAATCGTCAAATATGCTTTATGGTTACAACTGTATGCGAGTTAGAACAACAATGTAGCTAATTATGCGTCAAACCATGCTCGCCAAAATAATCCAACTGGCTGTGAAACTGCAATAATGAAATATATTAAAAAGTCAAAAGTAGAAAATAAAATATAAAGGAAAATCATGCGGATCGCATAGATTATGAAATACTTTCCGAGACATTCAGGATACTTTAATAAAACTTCCCCGTTTAATAAGGTGAAAGGTGATGTATAAGTAAACAATTTGGAAAACGCATAACAAATTTGAAAACCCAATTTCAGCAATTACCATCTACCGTTGAAAGACATTCCGATATTTTTTTCATCCCTATAAAGAAACTATAGATTTGCATATATAGTATGCAAAACTTAGTTTAGTTAAGAAACGCTTAACACGGTGGAAAATTCTTCTTCAGCAATTTCCGTCAATAAGCGGGAATGTACTACAATACTTTTGTACAAACCTGTATTGGATCTGTAGAAATTATACACATCAAGAAATATGTAACCAATTAGTTAAATTTAAAAACACACACCACAATTGAAAATTTCTTTCAATTATTATTACTCATACACAAAACGAACTATTTTATGTATCCCTGTAAATGAGCGATAAATGCTATGCACACCATATTATATAGAAAGCATCTTGTAGCGCTCCTCAGTGATGTATATCAATTTAAATATGTTTAAAATTGTATACCATTATTAAAATACACAGCATCCGATTTTCCCCGTAGACCGTAATGTAACGGAATTCTTTTGAATGCCCTTGTAAACGAACTATAACAGCTATAAACTTCATTTTCAGTACCGAACATGTCATAGTAAATCTATATAACACTAGATGAAACCCGTCAAAACTTAACGGAAAAAAACTATAACAATATTAGCAAAATAAGCTTTCTTTATTATTTAAGATGGGGTGCGTCTGAAACAGTCTTTCAAATATTTTATTTAAAAAGTTTTTCCCCCAAGTCAAATACAGTACTATTTCCGATGCAAACTCCAACCAAACAATCTGTAAACAACTGTGTTGTGCAAATCAGTTTGACATTAGTGTCATATTCCCCTCGGCAAGAAAAAAATTTCATGGACCTATGAAGTATACAAATAGTATATTCCTACGTCCATTTCATATTCGGTAAATAAAAGAACATAGTAAATAAAGCACACATCTCTCCCCCCTCCTGTGATTATGCCACCGAATGAGCTCCTATGCACATGTGCATTGCATCTGCCCAAAAGCACCGTCGAAATTCGACGTTAAAAAAGTTTTAAAATATTTAAATTAAAAGTTTTAAATTGTCCTCTTTAATCATTGTTCGTTTCAAATTCATATCTTCTAAAACACATCCATAGTTTTAAACTAATCAATTTTTATATAAAGATGAAGAATTTTTTTACAATAGTAAATCAATCTGCAGATGAGGGAGATTTTTAATGTTTTTAAATGTAATTTATTTGTTTGGTTTCTTCGGTTCCTTGACATAATCAGGATGATTGTCCCTTTTCTATCACAGTCGGGGATATTTTCCCTCTTATACAGTTGGCAAATGGATCTTTAAAAAATAAAAAAATACCATTCCTAGCATAATCTGATATCTGATGGAACATATACATCAAAGAATTCAACATATCAATTTTATGTTCAACATAAACTGAAAATAGTTTTTTTTTTTTTTTTTTTTTTTTTTTTTTTTGGACAGAGTTTCGTTTAGCGCCAAAATGCTCTATCTTATGGATAATCTGATCTTATGATTTATCACTGTTTTTATTATTATTATTATTATTATTCACTTTTTATGATGGTTAGGGAAATCTATTTTCAATTGTGGCAACTTTCGCGGGGCTATCTATTTTACATTATTGAAGCAAACTGGTGGTCATTGATAAGATAGAATTGAAAAACTTTAAAAGTCGAACTTTAAAATTTGAAAGTCGTTAAATTAACCGGCAGTTTTCAAATAAATTTCAATCGAATGCTAACTTTTTTTTCCACTTGATGAATTGAAATTGTAAAATATAGTAAAATGTAGTAAAAAATAGAAATTTGTAGTATTTAGAAGTGATGTAAGCGCGATGAAAGCTAACGCGATAGCGCCGTTTGTTGTCACAACGATGTACATTTCTAAAAATTGCCACTGTCTTTTAGCTGGCGTTAAAAAGTAGAAAACCATTTTTTGACATCGAAAGAGAAATTCACAGTGAAAGAAATAGGACTTTGTGCTAATAAGGAACTGTTAAATGAACTTATAATAAACCTACCAAAATAATTCCTATGAAATATTAGTCTTACATTGTTTATTCTAGCTAAAAATACAATCATTATTTCAAGTTTGTTTTTTCTACCATAACACTATTTTTAATAATTTTAAATTTCCTGAAATCCTTTACTTTTGTATTTTTTATTATAAAAGGAAATCTTCAAACCTATAATTTAAAAAAAAAAAAGTAATTGGTAACATGCAATCAAGGTATGCAATCAAGATGAAGCAATCAATGACGGCTCCAATTCTAATCATTATAATTAAGAATGGAAAAATCAGCTAAAATTAAGTCATGTTGACACAATTATATACATTTTCTCTTTAGTTTTATCGTTTTATCAATGTAAAAATGCATTTCAAACTAAACATAACGTCATTTTCACCGGCGCAAACTTTTTACACGTACTTTACATACGTTACTTTAATGCTTAAACACCATGTATACAAATAAAAATATCTTTTATATTTAATTGTAATGGAAAAATGGCATCAACAAAGTTATAATGCATAATGATAAAATAAACCCAATGGACAATATTCCCGTGACGTCACAATAAATATGAATTTTTATTCGCTTATAAAATACGCGAATAAATATTTTTATAGAAATTTCACTTGCAAATTAAAAAATTTGGCCTAAAAGACACGTTCTTTTAATATTTATTATTTCTCTTTTATCCTATAGCAACCACAAAGTTCAGAAAATAAACTCTGTACTTCGCAACAGTGGGCGTTATCCGAATTGCCGACTTTATGACGTCATTAGCAGAAGTAAAAGTTTAATTGAAAATTACGGCTAATTAATTAAATTTTCGAACAAACGAATGCACGATAACAAATCTGTGTCCAAGTATCTTTCATTTAAAAAAAGAATGATGCAATTTGATGAAGTAGTTTGTTCTCACGAATTGTCGAAAGAAAACGCTTAGCGTTTTAAATATATAGATATATCAACTACATGACAATCCAAGTATATTTACGCGATTTAGAGTGCGGAAAGACGGACAGACAAACCAAATTCATAAATAGTTTTTAACTATCTTGGAAAGTGTTTAAAAATGGGAATATAAATAAATATATACATGTATTAATCACGCTTTTATTTATAAACAGCACAAATTATCACAATGCGTCGTCAAGTCATAAATTACATTAATTCGTTAGCTGAATAAACTAATTATAGTCATTTCTTAGTTAAATTCTTAATTCTTTTTAATTAAGTTCGATTAATCTATCCACTAATTAATTACTTCGAATAATATTATTATATAAGCCGCGTTTTACTTATGGAAAGAAAAATCTGTTTGCCATTTCACTTTCAGATTTATCTTTCATCACGCAACTGTTTTTATTCCATAGCTAAGACAAGATAATCTTTTTAATGGCATGGTAATAATTGTATAATCGGATTTAAATAATCGTCATTTATCTATGAAACATCTGAGAATGACATTCAATAATTTATTTTGTGGCTCGGATTTTGGCGTTTGCTTGTAGAAGATGCGTTTGTATACTTTCTGAAGTGAAAAGTTTTTACGTTACTCCGAAATTTCGTCACTGAATTAAAATATAACAAGAACGAAAAATCATGCATCCCAGCGTAGATTATGAAACACTTTCCAATACTACCGTAATATTGTTAAGAAATTTAATTTTTTTTTCGTATAATGAAATGAGATATGAAACATTAAAAAAAAAAAAAGAAAAGAAAAGAAAAAAAACAGAGCAGTAAACATTTATTTTTACCGCAATTTCTATCCGTAGCCAATAATATGCGTGAATTCTTTCGGGCAGCCCTGTATATATCTACACACCTTGTAATACACTAAAAATTAATTAAGTTTTAAAATGCATATCACAGCTGAAAACGCACATCCAGCAGTTATGACTCATAGTCCATCTTGTAACAGAAATTTTTTGAGTTGCACTGTAAATAAACGATAAAGTCTGCGTACTCAATAATCTGTAGAAAACACGTTGTAGTGCACCTCAGTAATGCATATCAATTTCATTATGTTTGAAACAGTCTAACATAATTAAAATACACTGCAAAGGATTTTTCCCCATATATCATAATGTAATGGAATTGTTTTGTGCGTCCCTGTAAACGAGCTATAATTGCTACTTTCTCTATACTCTATAGAAAGCGTGTTGCAATCCGCCTCAGTGATGTACTACAGTGATGTACAATTGTATTACTTTTGAAACAGTGTAACGTCGTTAAAATGCACTGAAAACTGTTTTTTCCCAATGACCGTAGCGTATAACGGAATGCTTTTGAGTGTCCCTCTATACTAACTATATATAGTACACACTACATTTTCTAAACATGCCATGGTAAACCTCAATAACATATATCAATTACATGGCAATCCGAATAAATTTAGAGCACGGACAGACAGACGGATCAGATAAGACGGATAGACAAAACGAATTAATAAACCTTTTTCAACTACGTTGGTCTTCTTAAAGAAGCTTTTCTTCTTAAAATTTAGCTTTTGAAAGTTCAAAATATTTTTACTTTCTTATGTATACATATGAAAAAAAGTATTGAAATCGCGAAAATATTTCAACTTCCGTTTTTTTTTTTTTTTTTTTTTTTTTTTTTTTTTTTTTTTTTTTTAATGGATTTACGCGTTTTGCGTTGTCCTGGACACGATTTGACTATTTTTAGAAAATGTCTGTCAGGTGTTGTTAGTCTATGTGTGACACAAATTTTGTGGACGCTCGGAAGAACTAATGCACGAAATTTAATCAAACTTCGGATTCAGTTAGACCTTGACATAAATTGGTGCTCATTAGATTTGCGTGCATATCGCTAACAGGTGGTGCTGCTATTCCGCATTTTGCGCGATTTCCAAATTAGCTGTATCTCAGGAACGAATGCCCGAAATTTTATCAAACTTCACATTCTATTGCACCTTGACATAAATAAATGCTATTAGGTTTGGGTGGATATCGCCTAGAAAGTTGTGCTGCTATGCTGTGTTTTTCATGATTTCCGCGATTCCTGTATATCTCAAGAACTAATGCACGGAATTTCATCAAATTTCATATTCTGTTAGACCTTGACATAAATAAATGCTGATTCAATTTTAAGTTTGATCACTCAAGTGGAGCACTGCTATTCTATGCTTGGGGAAGTAGAAAGCTTTTTAATCGGATCCACAAGCAATTGATGCAATTTAGCGAGCGTATACAGCTTTATTAACTCCATTATTGTAACTCTCACACACTTTTAACCATGTAGTAGTCAACAGCGAATAAGGTATCATTCGAAAGGTTTTTCTAGCGGCTTCTGACATAGTACACTCACATTTCGTTAAAATATGTTTATTGATTAAAAATTTCTGTTAATTAAAAATTAAATCGACATTGTTTTCATAAATGAAATGAAAGATTTTTCTCAAATGAGTGTTGCCACAAAAATAAAATACCACATTATATAATGCTCAGCAATGATTATAAAAAATCCACACGGGTTTATTTTATATTTATGATTAAAAAGCTATTGAAATGTTTATATTTATATATATTTGTCCCATGTTTTCGCGAAGTGGATAACGTTATCCTTTAATGCAGTTACAATACGACTGTTAATTTTTTTCTGGCACGTGCCTTTTGCTATCTTCGGGCAGTTTTTGCTGTAACTTTGATGGAATAAATTAGATGATATTCTGGCTTGACTAAAAACTAAATGTTGTTTGCAGATATTTTTATCCTTACTTTTTCTTTAGCAGTCTAAACCTGCATCTAAAAAATATTAGATATTGCTAAAAAAAAAATTAGATTGAAGTGTGAAATCCTCGCACGGGCCCACTGGTTATGGAATATTAGCCCTATGCTTTTTGCGATAAACATTAAAGCTGCATCTTATTTTCTATTCTGTAGAAAAGCACCATTTTTTAATGATTGAAAATGTATATGTTTATTTAATTTTAATTTTTAGCAGTTTCCAACCTAGTTGAAAAGTGCTTATGACTTCGGTTTGTCTGGCCGTATGGCCGTCTGGCCGTCTGTCCGTGCTCTAACTCCCGTAAATATGCTCGGATTGCTCTGCAATTTTTATATGTTATTGTCGTTATCTATGGCACGTTCCCTATTTCAATTGAAGTGTGTAGCACTTATAGTTTTCTTACAGGGACACTCAAAAGAATTCCGTTACATTGCGGTCTATGGGGAAAAATCATTTGCGGTTTATTTTAAAAATGTTTCACTACTGTAAACGCATTGAAATTTATATAGATCACTAAGATGCATTAGAAGAAGCTTAATATGGAATAGTAGGTGTATAGCACTTAGAGTTACTTTACAGGGACAGTCAAAATAATTCCGTTACATTACGTCTATGGAGAAAAATCGTCTGCGGCTTATTTAAATAATGTTCCACTATTTTAAACGCATTGAAGTTTATATATATTACTAAGGTGCATTACAAGAGGCTTACTACAGAATGGTGTGTGTATAGCAGTCATCGTTCATTTACAGGGACACACAAAAGAATTCTCTACTGTCTGTTAACAATAATTCCTGGAAGTGCGTTTTAAGTTACTAAACGCGATTTTAGTCTTAACTAGCTTTTTGTCTATTACGTGGTGTGTATAAATTCTGTAGATCCTATACAGGGCAGCACAAAAGTTCGCGAACACATTTCCGTTTATTGACAGAAACTCCAGAAGGAGAATTTAAACGGTGCTACGCGTTTCCTAACTAAACTAAAATTTAGCATCCTATGTATATATACAAATCTATAGATCATATACAGGGCTACATAAAAGTATTCGGATATTTTTCCGAATATTGTATATATTGAAAATTCCTGAAATTACGTTTTTAAATATGTTATGCGTTTTCCAAATTGTTTACTTAGATGTCATCTTTCAGCTTATTAAACGGTAATGATTTGTAAAATTATTTTAGAAGCGTTGGAAAGTGCTACATAATCTATGCTTGACGCATGATTTTTCGTTCTTGTTTTTAATATTCAACATGGAGCGCTGCTGTTCTATTCTGTTCGTTTAAGTCACTAATCTTTGTAACTCCGAGTTAAATTCTTTTAAATGAACTATGCCTTACAACCATGATCGTTGGTGCTATTATATATTAATATATTGATGTAGAAGACAGTTTTGTGATGGCCGCAGCATACAAGTTTCTAATGCAGAAACTTACATATTTCTACTTTATTCCTAGACATTAAAAAAGAAAACTTTATAAAATACGCTTATTATTCAAGCCAAAAAACTCTTTTTTTTTAATGAAACAGAAAAGAAGAGAATCAAAGAGAAAAGTGTTTTATTCATGGAACAAATTTAACTCTATTAGCAAAGGAGTATTGGGCCAGTAGTGTTTATATTGGAAAAAAATATTTACGAAAAGAAATATCTGTTTGCCATTTCGCGCTTTCAGATTTATTTTCTACCTCGCAACTGTTTTGATTCCATGGATAAGAGAAGATAATCTTCTTAATGACGGGTTAATAATTTAGTAATCGGATTTAAATAATCCCTTTTATCAATGAAACGTCTGAGAATGATGTTCCAAATGATAGCTTAATGAAGTTATTTTTGTTTCTCTGATTATTGCAAAATCTCTAGGAGATGCACTTGCATTTTTTGAAGTTAGACGTTTTTAAACAACTTCTAAAAACTTCGTAAATGAACTTAAAAATAAAAATTGGTTCTTCTTAGAATAGAAAAGAAAAGAATCAACGATAAAAAAAAATTATAAAGAAAACGTTATAATTCCATGGAACAGAGATAACTTTAGTACAGAGTTCGCACGGTATTTTAATTTTAGTCCGACTATTTCGGAATAGTAATCTTCGCCTTATTTAATCGCAGAATTTGTAATAATTTTCTGAAATTAAATAAGACGAAAATTACTATTCAGAAAGTGTGATACTCAAATTCAAGTACGTACCAACCCTCCTACTAACAAAACAATATTGGGTCAATACTATTCGCGTTGGCTATATCTTGGCCAATACTGGCAAGAAATATTTCCCCAATGTTGGAGTACTTACATTTTGCAAATATTAAACCAACACTGGCAAGAAATATTTCGCCATTGCATATATTTCCAATTTCATATATCTTAATGTTCAAATTCTGTAAAAAAAAAAAAATAAATAAATAAATAAATCTCTATTTTTACACTCTTATTTAACTTAACTTGGTTTTTGCATATAAAGATGAAATTTTGTAATCCATTTTTCAATTACTACCTGATAGGCTAGAATTTTAAAAATTAAGTTCACGGGTGTGTTTTCGATGACAATATAACATTTTAATATTTTTAGAAATTATAAATTACTTTTAAGACATTTTTTGTTAACTGACAGCAGATGATAAATCGCCAAATATTCATTATGCTGCTTACAATGGTATACATATTACAAAAAACAATGGATTTAATTATGCGCCAAACCACGCTCACTAAAATAGGTCAACTGAATGGGAAACTGCAACAACGAAATATTTTAAGCAGCAAAAAGTATAAAATATATATAAAAAAATAAAGAGTGTAATATATATATTTTCAAAAATACGCTTTAATCAATCAATAGTTGAGTATAAATTAAATTATGATTATACGTTGAGAAACCAATTTAGAAATCCTGAAAAGATAATTTAATTTTTTTTATTTCCTGTTGCTATGTATTAACAAGTGGGTAAGTGTGATCAAAGATCATCGCACAAAGGATTTCGTTTAATATTCCTTCCAAATCACTTTTTTTTATAAAGTAAGTGTAATTAATGTAATTAGTAAATGTAATTAATGTTTTATAAATTTACGTTTTTTATAAAGTAAAACTTTACCGATCTATGTTTCTCGTTTTTTTCGAAAATCTGAACCAGTCCGATAGCAGGCGAAGCCCGCTATTATACTCTGTCATAATAATATCTGCCATGTGGACTAAATGACATATTAAAAAGAATAAATTTCAAAATTAAACATGTTGTATAGAGACCTTCAAAATGTTAAAATATACCAATATTTCCATAATTGGGTTTTATCATGATTCAATACGTTCCTCAAACTCATATGACGTTATAATCATTTGCTAACGTCATATCTACTTGCTTTGACTATTACTCATATTGATACTCTCTTTGTATTATTCTCAAACATTTGAGAAAGTCCGTTAAACTTCCAATATGACGTCAGATTAATTTTCTTTTTAATTCTCTAATGACATCATATTAACCTGCTTTCTGTACTTACACATACTGATACTCCTTGTATTATTGAGAAATGTTTGAAAATTTCCTTTTTATTACCAATATGACATCATATTAATCTTTTTTTCAATTAGTGAAACTTTTTATTTCATTTTCATTTTTCCCGTGGAAATCTTTCAATAGATAATTAATAATTCTAGAAAGAATTTTATTGTGGATTTTCAATTGATGGCCACTATTCTAACGAAAAATGTTTAAATTTAATAGGAAAAGGCTATTAGATTTTTGGCTTTTTATCTCTCTATATTAAAATAATACGATTTTTTCAAAATTTTATGATTTTCAGCTTTATAGTAGATATTCAGCTATAAGTACACAAAATTTCAAGTCTGTAAGTCAACAACGTACGTAGCAAGAGACAACGTAGCGGGACGAATAGGGTTTCGTGAGATGAACGAAATGTGTCTGAATGAGATGAACGGGCTTCGGCCGCTAGCGGGCCGGTTCAGATATTCGAAAAAACGAGAAAAATAGTCCGGTAATTTTTTTACTTTATAAAAAACATGACTTTTTTTTTTATGAAATGTATTGGGATGTATTAAAGAAAGAATAAAGTGTTTTGAAAGGAACATTAAACGAAACCCTTTGTGCGATCATCAATCATACTTTCCCACTTTTTTTTTTTTTTTTTTTTTTTTTTTTGTTTGTTTGTTTGTTTTGTTTTTCGGCGACACTTTTAGTTATGTTTTATTGTGCGATTAAACGCTTTCTGTATAACTTATTATTTGTGTTTAGGTATTTTTAAGAACTCGTTCACATTAATATATATATATATATATATATATATATATATATATATATGTAGTATATAGTTAAAATAAAATCACATATGTGAAAAACTAAAAGTAAGAAAAAGACAGTATAAAATTCGAATAAAATAATAAGTACAAAATTAAACCCAATAAGATGAAAATCAAATATGAAATACTATGAATAACTTATGGATTCCTCAGAGGAGCATCAGAAGTACAATTCATGGTATATATAATTGTTTTCATTTAATACACTATCATGCTATCCTGAATCTGGAGTTAACGAAAGTTTTCATTCATAAAACTATGTAGAGATAAATCGGGCTATATATATTTTTTTTCGATTTTGCAAAGCTCTATATTACATTTTTTTTTTTTTTTTTTTTTTTTTTTTTTTAGTTTCTATGACTGAATAACTGTTCTAAAAACAATTACGGAAATTGCAACATATATTGAAAAGAAAAAACTGTGTACGTTGGGTCGTTTAAAGAATTATTTTAAAATAGTGTTTCGCGACGTATTATTTGACATTATTTGGATTTGGTTATAGTTTTTCTTTAATGATTAGACAAATTGCTAAGGTACAAGAGATACAAGAGAGATACGAGAATGGAGTTAATAACATTGCTATTCACGCTCGCTAAATTACATCAATTGATTGTGGATCCGATTAAGAATTTTTTCCCCAAGCATAGGCTAGCAACGCCCCTTGTTGAGTGATCAAAGTGAAAATTGAATTAGCATCTACTAATGTCAACGCCTACTAGAACATGACGTTTGATGAAATTCCGTGCGTCAGTTTTTGAGATATAGCTATCACAGAAATCGTAAAAAACACAGCACAACAGCTCCACTTCTTGGCTTGTATACACCCAAACCTAATCAGCACTATTTATGTTAAGGTCTAACTGAATCTGGAGTTTAATTAAATTCCGTGCACTAGTTTTTGAGATAGAGTGCCCACAAAATTTGTGTCACAAACAGACAGACAGACACAGAGTGAGACACAGACTCAGGGACAGAACTTTTTTTAAAACAGTCAAATCCGGTTCAAGACCTTCTAAAACATATAAAAAAGCCGAAATTTTTTAAGAATGCAATACTTTCTTCTTGTATAGATAGAATAAAGTAAAAGTCTGGAGTAACTCCAGTCGACATTCCAAATATTTTACAGAATACTATGCGTTCATCTAAATAGTATTACAAAAATAATTAAAAACTTAAATCCTAATTTTACAAAAGTGAATATTTTGCTAGTGAAAATGACCTCATGTTTTACAGAAAACGTACGTTTTCATTCTTAAAGCTGAAATATTTTTCTAAAATTATGACGTAATTTTTAATGAATTTTCACTCCGTCCGTGCTGAGATTAAGGAATGTAAATTAAAATAAATATTGGAAATGAATTTACATAGTCATGCTTATGGAAGTTTTAAATTGGTTTCTATGCAGATATGTCGCCATTTTTCCTCAATAAAATGCAACATTTGAATTTCTATACGCTTTTATCAGGTTAATAAGACTCAATATATTTTTCTCTCTCTCTCTCTTTTTTTAAGAAAAAAAGCTCTACTAAATTAAGTCACGTTCTGGTTAAACATGACTGTTCTATCAACATAAAAAGAGCGTGAACACTTAAAACATTTAATTGAATAATTGAGTTGAAAAAGGAAATACTTATCTGATTTTTCTGGTCACAAAATAGTTGAAAAAATGGTTTAGGTAGCAAACCTGTTGTTCGATTTGTGCGAAAATGTACAAAAATACATTTCTTGCTACAGTGGTCTACAACACATATGCCAACTGGGGGCTCAATCCGAAATACTGTTTGGACACTATTTTGTTCACTCACAGACACATACACTATAGTAAGAAGAAAAACAAAATGAAGTACGTGTGTATGGGGGAGTGAGCTAAAAACATAAAGAAAAAATCCAATATACATACCAAACATATACACATATACATGCCAAAGCATTTTAAAATAACGAAAACGGATTTAGGGGACTTTAAAATGTGAAATATACCAACATTTCTGTAATCATGTTTACAATACTTTTCTTACATTATACGAGGGTAATACTGCAATCTTTTAGACAGGGGCAGACGATATGTGCCAAATCCTAATAATATTATAAATCCGATTGTGTGTGTAAATGTTTAGCTGAAGCCAACGTCAAAATTGAGGATTTATTTGCCCTGTATCTTTGCATATAGATGGAATGTAACACAGAAATTAACATAGGCTCTATTCTGTTAATTTTATTAAAATATTTTTCTAAATAATTCAAAATTTCATTATTTTCATAGCGAATAAATGGACATTTTTTTTGTATAAAATTTTAAAATAGTTAAATTTACTTTGTCGTTGCTAATCCTTTATCGTTGCCAATACTAAATCAAAACCTGGAATAATAATTTTTACTAAAAAATTTAATTTCGATTGAAAAATTTCCACGTGAAAAATGAAAGTAAAATAAAATATTTAAGAATTGAAAACAAGATGAAGTAACATTATTAGAAATAAAACGTATATTTTCAAGAATTTCTTAATAATTCAAAATTTCATTATTTTCATCAACAATAAATGGACATTTTTTTTCTCCTATAAAATTTTAAAATGGTTAAATTTACTTTATCGTTGCAAATACTAAATCAAAACTCGGAATAATAATTTTTGCTCAACAATTTATTTTCAATAGAAAATTTTCCACGTGTAAGATGAAAATGAAATTTAAAAAAATAAGAATTAAAAAGAGGATGAAATAACATTATTTGAAATAAAACACACATTTTCAAGCATTTGATAATAATACAAGATGAATGAATGAATACCAGTAATATACGTACGGAAAGAAGGCGATTATGACGTCATAAATATTGAAAATAAAACAGATATGCTTTGATGTTGAAATGAAATTATCCTGGGTTATGAAATTACTTCTTATTATTTTTGTTTTTTTGTTTTTTTTTTTTTCCTTTTTAATTGTCTTTTATTTTTCACTTGAAATGAGTGTATTTCAAATGTATAGATGATATGTATTTTAATAGTATGTAATATATGTATGTTAAATGTATGTGTTTTAAATTAAAGCTTTATATTTTTAATTAATTGATTGCAATAAGAATGATAGCTAAGTTTATTGTCTGCACGCAGCTAACATAAATATACCGTATTTTTAATTTAATTTATTTTTTCAAAAAATTAAAAATGTTTGAAAAGAAAATGGATAGCAAATGTCAATAATATGCATTGCAAAATTATCCATGCCGAAAATGACGTCAGGATTAACGGTAAGTAGTTATTTTCATTCATTGAAACAAAAAATAATAATAACTCGATTGCCTGAAATAAACAATATTTGACGGGCGTTAATTCTTAAGCCGTTCATCTCAGGAAATCTGAATAAAAATTACCTTTTTTTTTGTAAAGAAAGTGGCATTTTCGTTTATAAATCGTCATTTAATATTACATCAAAGTAACATCATTTTCCCTCTATAGTATTAAAATTAAGACTCGAGGTCTTGAAGTACATTGGTACTAGGACTTCCCTCAAAGGGATTAGTCTGAGTGATATTGCTGAGAACATAGGGTTAACAATTACAATATAAAGAAAAAGAGCAAATTAAATGATAGAATTACAAAATATCATATATAAATTCATATACACTGTTAAAAAAATAGAAAAGAAATACCGTTCGTCAGATGTGTTGTCATAATTTTTTTTAACATGTGGCAAAGGATCTCATTTTCTTAAGCGCGTATTGCGCAAAACTTGAAAAAAAAAAAAACGCCGGATCTTTTAAAACGCCAAGCTTTTTAAAGTTACGTAATTGGATTTGCAGCCAATAGATTATTCTATCAAGCGTGGCTTAACGCAAATTTAATTTCATTGTTGCACCTTTTTTGTGTGTGAATTTAAAATTTTTCTTCCTTGATTATATATCTATTATTTGTATAACTGTTTATAAAAACTCTTACACTTCAAACCACATTGATAGCATGTTTTGCTACAAACCAGATTGCAAAACTATAGTCTAAATTACTATTAAAGTATAGAAAAAATCTTTCGATGACTTCTGTAAAATAACTTTTACATTAAATCTCCATATCGGCAAAATTGAAAATTATATATATTACAAAGTTAAGCTTAACAGATACTTCTTGATAATTCTCTAGGTGGCTCTGCTCCCTGCGCCTTTACAGCGCCAATCCGCAGACCTTTCTTTTGCCTGTCTGTCTGTCTCTCCACAATCTGTCTGTTTCCCTATCCGTTTTTCTTCCCGTCTCTCTAACTGATTGTCTATCTCTCTACACGTCTCGCTACCTGTCTCTATATTTCTCTACCGGTCTCGCTACCCGTCTCTATATTCCTCTACCAGTCTCGCTACCCGCCAATCTATTTCTCTAACCGTCTGTCTATCCGTCTAACTACTTGTATGTCTACCCGTGTCTCTATCCACTTCGCTACCCATTTGTCTATCTGTCTCTCTACCCGTCTGGCTATACGCCTCTCTACCCATCTTCTTACCCATCTCCGTACCCATCTACTGTCTCTCTACTCGTCTGTATACCCGTCTCACTATCCGTCTGTTTTTGCACCCGACTCTTCACCCGTCTCGCTATCAATC
Source organism: Maratus michaelseni (assembly GCA_963931845.1). Classification (NCBI taxonomy): domain Eukaryota; kingdom Metazoa; phylum Arthropoda; class Arachnida; order Araneae; family Salticidae; genus Maratus; species Maratus michaelseni. Next base: position 248,648,106 of record OZ007588.1, on the reverse strand, counting down.
TCATTACCCGTCAGTCAACTCGTCTCTGTACTCATCTCTCTACTCGTCTCTTTATCTACCACGCTACGCATCTCACAACCTTTCCCGCTACATTCCAGTCTACCGGTGTCGCTACCCGTCTCGAGACCCATCTCGCTACCCCTCTGTCAACCCTCTTTTTACCTTTCTCTCTAGCCGTCTGTCTATTCGTTTCGCTACCCGTCAGTCTACCTATGTCGCTACTCGTCTCTCTACCCATCTCACTACCCGTCTGTCTACCCGTTTGTTTACTCGTCTTTCTACCTCTCGCCACCTCTTCCCAATATTTAAACAGTTCATTTATTATACAGAAGCCGTTTATCAGTTATTAAATGCAAACAGAAGTAATTTATCTAATAAGTGTAATCAGATGCATTTTTTTAAAATACATACGTAAACCTGAATAATAATTCATCAGTTTTGTGTTCATAGTTGTTTATATCATTTGACAGTAAATCTCAACTTCTTAAACCTGAATTGTCTCAAGCTTTTTAAAAAAAACCACAAGGTCTGTATAACTGCAAAGTACCCTGAGGGCTATATTAGCTACATGTTATTAAGTTTCGTTATCGCGTTTGCAGCCAATTGCTTATGTCAGAAAGCGTGGCTTAACGCCATTTTAAATTCATTACTGTAACTTTCTTTTCTTTTCTTTTCTTTTTTTTTTCTTTTTTTTTTGGGGGGGGGGAGGGGGGAAAGGTTTCAAATATATACATTTAAATTAAAACTTTTGCCTCCCTGCCATTAGTGTTGTTTGTATTATTAACTAACACCTTGTAGACCGAGCTTCATTTGAAACAAATATAAAAGACTTCTTCTACAGTTTTTTTGTAGGAGAAACTTTCGTAATTGGGCCCAAAGCCAATCGGAGTATTTAATATCATTATTGTAACTCTTATAGAGTTAAAACAATATTGTTGCTAGCTTTACTCTTGTTTGAGACCAACCTTGCATGTGTATCTGAATGGGAAAAAGTTTCGTATCCTATGTCGGTTGGCGAAAAAAATTTTAAATGGTGCCAAAAGGTAGTTTTAGCAACTTACAAAATTTTTCAAGTGAGCGGTAAAACATGTTTTTCAAATATTTACAAACATACGTTTATTAAAGCATGTTTTTGCGCCAGCTTAAAAATTTAAGCACGATGCTAAAATGAAATTTTATCGCCATATTCGATATTTTAATAAGTAATGAAAACACATAAACAAACTTATATAACAAACCTAAGAGGCATTTTTGTGATAAATAATTGCTATTGTCAGGGGGTTAAATTGTAAACAATTAATAAACGGCTAGTAAATAATAAATAGCATTTAAAATCTAAGGTACTCTTCGGTTAGCCGAGCGCCAGTGAAATGTAGATATCTATATATACATATATATATATGTATACATACACACATATATGTATGTGTGTATATATATATGTATATATACATACATGTATATATAAATGTGTGTATGTATAGATATATGTATATATATGTATACATAGATATATAAATTTCACTGGCGCCCGGCTAACCGAAAAGTACCAAATCTAAAAACGGAGAAGTGGTCCGTATAAAAATTAAGCGCTTGATATATGTAAATCTTTTTTTATTTTTTAATATTTCCGAATGCACAGATAAAAAGGTAAAAATCTCTTTTCCAAATGCCAAATAGAAAAATATCTGCTAAAAAATATATTTACATAATACTACATCTGCAAAAAAATAAGATTTAGAAAAAGTAAGCCAAATCCTTCAGATCCCAACAATCACATCGAAAAACTTATCACCAAAAAAGACCTCGCCAAATCTTACGGCACAGGAGATGGATTTTTCCCTCTGAATGCAGAATATTAGTTTTTTTCTTGTACGATGGGTGATTATAACTGTTTCATTTCACATACTACATACCGTTTGATATATTGGTACTTTTATGTTATCCTGGCGCAGTTGATAAATCGCCAAATATTGTTCCTATAACATTTTCATATTGAATTCATTTCATTTAAATATAAACCTTTCACTCATTTAATTTAAAATACATGCCTTTCATTAATCCCATTTAAAATGCTAAAAAGAGAAAAAAAAAAGAAATAATGCCATAAATCGAAACCTTTTATTTAAACACCAAAGAATTTTTTTTTTATTATTTACACATGAGAAATAAAAAAAGCTGCTATTGCTGAGATTTGCGCCAAATCTCTAATACCAAGTCTACTAAGTTATTGCGGGGTTTTTCTTTCAAAGAGAAAAAAATCCAGATTAATTTTCGATTTCTACTCAATTGAAATACATTTTATTGTGCTGAATATTAGTGCGTGCATATTTTTTTTGCTCCTTGTACTCCATGAACTTTTCAATTCCGATTGTCTACGAAAATCTCCCGCCGGTGAAAATGACGTACGCACATAATTTTCGTGACGTATGTACGAAATTGTGCTTTTTTATCTATTTTTTTAATATAATTTCCAAACGGTTTGACATTTATTATTGGTAATAAATAGACGTCGTTGTCACCTTTATAGGTACCTGCTGTAAAAATTTGAACGAAATCCGTTAAATATTTTTTGAGTTATGCTTGACGAAAGGTTTTAATATCCATCGTAGCTATATATGGGGCAAAGTAATACTGCGCTGTGTATGAGTCTTCGTTGCACTCAGACAATAATCGAGACACGTTTGTAGATCGTGGTTTGGCAACCGGATTTTAATTCCACGTTTCTTTCAGCTTTTTAAAAGAGCAAAAAGTTTATTGTCATTTTTAAAAATGGCCATTTTTTTTTTTATTATTATTTTTTTTTTTATAATAGATTTTTCGTAAAGTTTTATAGGATTAGAAAAATGGCATAGATTCCATTAAAATGTTTAAATGTATTTGCAATTTTTTAAAAAAAATAATAAACAACGATGTTATCGAAATAAAAATAAAATTTATTGAAAAATTCGCCTAATGCAAGAGCAAAGAAGAAATAAAAAAAGTAATGAAATTTTTTCTTAATCCGATTTGCGTAGACTTGAACAAGCCGATCGTGCCAATTCCTAAAAATAAGTAATTTCCTAATATTATAAACGTGAAAGCGCAATGTATATAGTAGAATGTCTTTCATATATAGGTAGAAAAAAGCCAAGACTTGGATGGTTAGGCTCTGTAATCGGGTCCGTAGCCAATTTGCTTTCTTTAGCGAGCGAAATTTGTCGCAAAAGTAAATACATTTTTGTAACCAGGTTTTTTTTTTTTTTTTTTTTGTATGGTAAAACACTTCATGGTATTCGAGATTATCATTTCTTCTCTCACCTTGGACTCCTTTTTCAATTGGTTGCAGTTTAGTTTTTGCGATTGTGTATATTATTTGGCGCAAAATTTCACTTTTTTAAGACGGAGTTATATTAATCCCCTAAAAATAAAGAAATGCCGTATTGTTTCCTATAAAAATGATAAAGCGTTGGTTAATTAAATATATATTTAATTATCAGGGTGAAATGTTTTGCTTAATTAATGCATTTATTATTCTTTTAATGTTACGTGAACGAAGTCACGGGTAACAGCTAGGTTATATATAATACCTTTGAAATCAAAATACAACGAACAAGTTCTAAATTTGATCTCTTTATATCCGCAGATGATATTTGTGACATTTGCAATTTAACTATCGTAGAATAAATTTTGAAAGAAGAAAAAATGGAGTTGTCAGGAGAGCATTATCGAGCTAGGATTTTCTATGATTTTAAAGTGGGGCTAAATCAAAAAGAATACCTTTTTTGTCTACAATTAGAATATGGAAATGAAGTTCCATCTCGTGCCACTGTATTTCCATGGTTTACCGAATTTAAGAGGGGTCTAAATTCTGTCCTGGTTGAAGAGCACACATGAAGACTTTTGTCAGCTGTATTCCCAGAAAATATGTCGGCCGAATGCAAAATGTTATTCTCTATCTCTATAAAAGAGTAAGTGTCTGTCTGCCGGCCTGCGGATTTCTCCGTAATTATAACACCTAGGACTCAGAAATTTTTGTCATGTGTAGATGTTGTCACCGGATAGTATACCTCGCGGCCGGATTTTTAAATTTTAATTTAGATTTTTTTTTAAAAATTAAAACGTGTATATGGAATTTTGGGTTCGAGGCTATTTCAAGCTCCTCCCATGAAATAGCCTCGGCAACGAAGCAGCCAGCCAATGAGAACAGTGTAACGACCGAAGAAATCTATGGCCTAGCCTCACTCGTGAGTTGCTGGCATAGAGTTGTCCAGTTTTTGTCCATGGTTTTGTCGCCTAGCTTCGGAGGTTGACTGCCGTGTAATCGAATCGAAAGGACAGTTTTCGATATGCAAAGAGACTGCAAGAGATATTAGTTGGCAGGTCAAAAAGAAGTGAACCGAGCTAAGCTAAGAGAGATGCAGAGAGAGTTGAACAGACGATAGTGAGCGGAAAATGATGTGTGCGCGTGTACAGTATATGATGGTTGTGTACGCTGGGGTTTTGATGGCAGAGTGTAATGTTTTTTAATTGTTCATCTTATTTTAACTTGTGTATCAACGATGCCTAATAAAAAGTGCTGGATGTTAATCATCACCTTGGATCACTGGAGTTCGTTAAGTTATTACAGTATGGCTCTTTCCACCCGACATCAATAGAGCTTACTGATTTTAGTTCGGATTTTCACCACAGGGGGCGCTTTCGTATCTTTGGTTCTATGGGCTGGATCATGACGGGGTATGCCTCATTCGACTCGACATCGATAACCTTAATGAATTCAGTTATGTTCGTATAGAACATATTGTGCCCCCTGGCGGTGGAAGGTGTAACTAAAGGATTTTGCAGCTAACTCGGGTTCTATGGGTCACATCACGACACGGTTTGGCTCATTCGACACAACATCAATAAAGCTTACCTATTTTAGTTCTGAATTTCACCACAAGGGGTGCTTTCCTATATCTGGTTCTATAGGCTGGATCACGACGGGGTATGGCTCATTCGACTCTACATAGATAGAGCTTTTCGATTTTCACCACCAGGGGTGCTTTTCTATCTCTGGTTCTATGGGCTGGATTATGAAGGGGTATGGCTCTTTCGACTCGACTTACGGTAATATATGGGAGTGTGTATGGCACGCCCAGTGTTTACTGTCTAAGGTAGTGAGGCCCCAACATTAGATTTGTTTAAAAATAAAAAAATGTTCAACACTGATTTTAGGTACATTTAAGGTTGTTGGCACGGGCAACGCCGGGCGGGTAAGCTAGTTCGATGATAATCGCTGTAGCTACCAAATCATACAGAAGGAACTTAATATTGAATACGTAGTTATACATAAAATTATTCATGAAGAACTGCATTTGTCGCTGGATCCCCCATAATTTAACAGAACACGAAAAATGCGGAGAGTGTCAGAATCAGTAAAGAAACCCTTAAAATATTTAATAATGGTGGACACAGCATTATTTCTAAATTCATAACTGGTGATGAGACGTACATACCTTTTTGTTTTACGTTACAACACGTCAGGAAAATAAAGTATAATCTTTGACGATGATCTCCAAACCAGCAATGGTGAAAAGACAACAAGCAATGAAAAAAGTAGTAATGTATGCCGCGTGTTTTTCAGATGCACAGGGTTGGTCACAGCTATAAAGCTAGAGGGACAGAAGACAGTTATAGCTAACTGGTACATCACTAAGTGTCTTCCAGAAATTCCTCAAGAGGTTAGGGGACTTATGTTTTACCAAACAAAACATCTTCTGATTCAGCAAGGTTGAATTTCTTGAAAAAAGAAAAATCAAAGTGATAGAAATTCCTCTTATTCTACTGATCTTGCCATGTGGGACTTCTGACTAAAAGAAAAATTGTGTGAGCTTCGTTTTCATTCCGAAGATGAGATCGATACACATTTTTCATCTATTCCAAGAAATGGATGGTTTGACGCATGTAATCTTTTGAAAATTCGCCTCCAAAAATGCATTGATCTTGGAGGGAACACTTCTAAGGGTAATTTTAACTTGTGCCATTTATGCATATCTCAAAAATTTCAGTGTGACCCTCATATGTGCCCAGACAGTAAAAATATTTTACCAATACATGTTTTGACTAAAATTTTTAGAAGAAAATCGGTAAACGTATTTTGATATGAATCCATCTGTTAACCATTTGAAGGGCGGTGCTATATTATTTATACCACTTAATTTTAATCCCCAAAGGCCGAAATTACACCAGAATTCTTGAACAAAATTATGCTTTTATAATGTACTTGAAGAAAAGCATTTATTTATTTATCAATTGATTTACTCGTAAATTCTTGTGGCAGCCAATCATTTCAACATTTTAACAACAGAATTTGAAAGAATTTACTAAGTAAATTTGTAATTTATACATTTTATTTTTCTTTCTTTTTTTTATTATTATTTCTAACAAAAGTCCAAAAGTTTCATTCTTATGGTAAAAGTATTATAAAACAAACTGATTAAATATGAAAACTGAGATATCTTTCACAAATTGAAAATTCCGGATAAAGATAATTGTGTAGGTCGTCTTCTCAAAAAAGGAAAATGAGGACGAATTCGTGGGTGTTAAAAGCTATTAGCGTATATATTTTTAGATTGTTCTTAGTGCTGCATATTTCTATTTCTATAATTGTCGGAGCAAAGCTCCGGCTTCCCGTGAAAAATTACACTTTTGTGTACACGATAGCGGCCAAAATATTTGCCGCATTGATACCAAAATTGGACTGGAAGTCGGTAGTGGCAAAATCTCGCCGGGGATTGAAAAACAGAAACATTCGTCAACTCTAACGCCCAGAATCGTCTGCTCTAGAATTTTCCATTTCCCCATAGAGATAACATTGCGATTGTTTGAATTAAATAAAAAGAAAATTGAAATAATTTATATTGTTGCCATTTTTTATCATGAAAAACTTTTGAATTAAATAAAAAGAAAATTGAAATAATTTATATTGTTGCGATTTTTTATCATGAGAAACTTATTTAAATAACAATATACTCGGAAACAACCTTTTAGTAAAAGCTCTTAATCTCGGTCCCATATATTTTACTTTTATATATTTTACATATATTTTACTTTTCTGAAATAAGGACTCCATACATTTTTATCTTAAAACACGTGCAATGAAGTTTAAATCGTATTAAGTACATGAATTTAGTTTTTTTTTAATCGAACTCAGCAATTGGTGTAATTAAACTTTTGTTTCCATTTCAAAATATTTTTTTTTCTTTTCATTCAAGCTTATTGTATAAAAGAAGTATAAGAGTAAATCTGTTTATTTTGATATAGTCTAGCCAATCCAGGATAAAAAAAAATATATGTTAAGAAACATTTTATATATGAACGATTATATGTTTTTATTATATAGAATTTGCAAGGATGCCAGTTAAGAGAAAGCAATCAGCTGAAATGAGAAGAATTGCGAATCGTAATTCAATGCGGAGAAGTCGCACAAGTCAGTTACCTTCAGATTTTTTGCCGAGTACCGGTATACTGACAACTCAAATGAATGAAGCAATCAGGTTTGATAGAGAGGTATCGCAAATCACCTATGTGTCCTGTAATACGTGTCACAGAGCTTTCCCTGATATCATATTAAATACTGCTGGGCTCTGCCAGACATACAAGTGTAGAGAGGGTGCTTTCAAGTTTTCTGCCACTAATTCAATGGACCCAAGTCCAGTTCCTATTTGTCTCAAAGATCTGAGCTACATTGAACAAATGATGATCGCTCAAATACATCCAGTGGTTTCTCTTTACCGTATACGAGGCTCACAGTATGGATACAGCGTAATCAGCTTTAAACAAAATATTGAGAGTTTTATTTCGCGCCTGCCTGTCAATCCTTCAGATATGACTTCAGCTGTGTTAGTGACAAAAGATACTTTATCAGGATGTGCAGAGTTTTCTGTTCGCTCACAACGCCTTCTAGAAGCACTCAGATGGCTTAAAGCTCACAATCCTTATTATTCAAATATCACAATTGATGAAGATTTGATCGCTACATTACCTGAGAATGGTGACGTATCTCAAATGTTACCAACAGCAACCGATATTACTGAGGATATTGATACTTTGAACGAGAAAATAAGGCGCGAGTCATTTAGACCACTACTTGAACCGGTAGATCAAAACAACTTAATAAATGACGCAATTCGTGTGCCTCACCCTTCATTAAATTCACAGCCTATCAACGAATTTCAAGAAGAGGGTTACATAGCACGTGCTTTTCCTCATCTTTTTCCACATGGTACAGCTGACTTACAACAACCTCGTCAAAAAGCAGTCTCTCCTGATGAGTATTTTAAGTTCCTAATGAAGTATGAAGATGGGCGATTTGCTAAAGACCCCCGATTTTGCTACTTTGCCATGAATTCAATTCTTCGGTGGCAGTCTTTGGCAACGCGTTTTTTCGTTCAGCGAAATAGGTTCAGCAATAAGACGGTAGAGCAGATGCGTGATATTCTGAATAGGCAACCAGAAATGGCAAAACACATTATGATTTATGCTAGCAAATTAAGATCCACAAAAGGATACTGGCGTGCACGTTGTGGAGAACTCCTTTCCATGGTAGGACAAATTGGAGCACCAACAATTTTTTTACACTGTCTGCAGCTGATTATCACTGGCCTGATCTTTTCAGACTTTTAGAGCCTAACAGAGATCCAAATGAGCTGACTGATACAGCACGCAGATAATTAGTGCACGACAACCCTCTGTTGACTGGTTGACTCTTTCAAAAACGTTGTGATATATTTTTGAAAAAAATCTTGACGCCGTTGTTTTTAATAGACGACTACTGGGTTCGTTTCGAATGGCAGTGGCGTGGAAGTCCTCACATGCATGGATTGTTGTGGTTAAGAGGGGCGCCAAACATGGGAACACTAGACATGACTAACGCTGAAAATGTAGCAGCCGTAACAGTATATTTTGAAAAACTATGCAGTGCTGTTAATCCTGACAAGGACGTCCTCGTAAATGATATACACCGTTGTCGAGTTCGCTTTTCAGACATTTCCAGTGAAGATCGTGAAAAAGATCTCGCTCAGCTCTTAAATCAAGTCCAACGTCACGCAAGACATGGAGATTTTTGCCTAAGGAAAAAAAGAGGTACAAATAGTTATAGCTGCAGATTTGGTTTTCCAAAAGCAGAGTGCGACTCTCCAAAGCTTCAAGTAGAAAATGGCATAATTAGCTTTTTGCCAAAAGGAAACAATTCTGAAATGAATACCTACAATTGCTTCGTGTCACAAGTTTGGAGAGCTAACACGGATTTCAGTCCTATTACATCAAAGGATGCGGTTTTGCATTACATTGCCAAATATGCCTCAAAATCAGAAACAGCTTCTGTTCCTTACAAGGAATTGTTATCTGAGATTTTAAATAAGATGAACGAAACAAATCCAGCGGTTCAAGCAGTCCAAAAACTTATTTTGTCTTCTGTTTCTGAAAGGGATTACTCATCCCAAGACGTAGTACACATATTAATGGGATGGCCAATGTATCACAGTAGTCGGGAAGTAGTTTCAATACGGCTTCATGATAAGAACTGGGAAGAAATCAACTTTTCAAGTGACGAAAAACCATCAAAAAGCATGCTTCAGAAATATTGCGCGCGGCCGGAGAAACTTATTTCCTGCACGCTTCTTAAGTTTGCAAAATCTTTCTCAGTAAGAGGAGTCGATTATCACCAAAGAAGAAAAGATGCAGTTGTCAGAGTTTTTCCTCTTACATCACTCAACCACGACCCAACTCTAGCCGAAGAATACTATAGGCAACAAGTATTACTCAATTATCCTTGGAGAGGTAATTCTGACTCTTAATTGCAGGAAGGCCTGCCGTCTGCGTATCACTCATGGGAGGAAGCATTCAATTATCTAAATATTGATGCACACGAAGAAATAAATTTTCCTGCTGTTAGCAGTACACATGAGACAGAAATCCTGCAAGAAGAATACCGCGAGATTGATCCATATATGGCAGCAGCTGCCATAGTTCCTGTGCTGACAAACGAGGATACTTTGGGGCAAAGCGTGATTGATCATGCATGTGAGTGGAAAAGTGAGAGTTACAAGTACCCTGATCGCAATTTTACTTCATTTTTAAATTACTGTAAAGAACAACAACTTACAGTGCATCAAAATTACGATACGTCTGAGATCAGATTTACAGATGAGCAGCAAAAAATACTTCACTTATGCACGCAACAGCTTTCGTCTTTGCAATCAAGATTTATAAATTGCCCTACGCGTACTTTTATTATTGGGAAAGCCGGAGCTGGAAAAAGTACGGTAATAAAAGAAATTCGTAAAGAGTTACCGAGCAGTTAGGACTGGAAGCTATTATGGTTTTGGCTCCAACAGGTGCTGCTGCAATTAATGTCGAGGGCAAAACAATTCACTCTGCACTAAAAGTACCAACATGTTTTAAATCGTTTGCTGATTTAGGAAGTGAAGCATCAAGAAATCTACAGCTCAGCATGAATCCAGTTTCATTTCTCATTATTGACGAAGTTTCAATGATCGGATGCCGTATGATGGCTGCACTTGAGCAAAGATGTCGCGAAGGTAAACCAGACAGCATTGAACCTTTTGGAGGCTTATTTGTTTACCTGATTGGAGATATTAGGCAGATACAGCCTGTAAAAACACACCTCTATATAGGAGACATTCTATAAAAGACATTTTGACTTTACGTGGACAAACAGTTCTTAAGATGTTTGAAAAATGTTTCACCTTAACAAAGTCAATGAGACAAAGCGACGATCAGCAAATACAGTTTAGAGAGACTCTTGATTCGCTTTCCGTAGGCGAAGTTACAGGCGACCAATACGTATCCCTTATGCAACGACGTAAAGCTATACAGCCTCCGGCTGAACTTGAAAGATTTCATGATGCCATACGCCTTTTTCACACAAACAAGCAAGCTGAAGAACATAATCAAGAAGTACTTCGTAAATCAAAATGGCCAGTGGCAAGAATATTAGCAGACCACAATAATCAAATAGCAAGATGGAGTGAAGATGAGCACGCGTCTGGACTTCAGGCTGAACTTTTTTTAGCAATTGGATGCAGAATTATGTTACGTACTAATCTGTGGACAGAGGGAGGATTGGTCAACGGTGCACTTGGTACGGTAAAAGATATTGTCTACGGACCAGGATTACGGCCTCCAGGCTTGCCACAGGCAGTAATGGTTCATTTTGATGATTATCGGGGACCATTTCTCACTGAAAGACTTTTTCCTGTCACACCTATTACAACGTCTTGGAAAGAAAACAATGTCTCATGCTCCCGTACTCAGTTACCTTTAACAGTTTCATACGCTGTCACCATACACAAATCCCAAGGTTTAACTTTGTCAAAAATAGCTGTGGACATTGGTGAAAAGGAGTTGTCACTTGGAGCAACTTATGTCGCGTTTAGCAGGGTTCGACGTTTAGAGGATGTTCTGATTGAAGTGCCTTTCGCAAAGGATAGGCTAGACCAAATTAGAAGAATGGGGGGCACTTGCTGATAGATTAGCATTTGAGCAGTATCTGAGGCAACTGTTGACCGAATAAACACTTGCAGATTCAACAGCTGTTATTGTAATTTTTCTTTTATACTATTAAACAGTAAATATAAAAATAAAAAATATATATTATATATTGTTAATGTTATATTTTATGTTTATCCCACTCAATGCTCCGACATTTCGGCCTGACGGATTCTAGTTAAAATATAACGTAGAAGAGGGTTGTATCATATATATATATATTTGTATACCTCTCAACATCCTTTATAAAAATGGAATAAGAATTAAACTGTACATCTATATTGCAAATCAAAAACATATATATGAAGCTGACGTCATATCGACAGTAAAAACGACCTGAGTAATCAATTCCGCTTTTATAGAAAATTTATTAACTTCTAAACGTTGCGCAATATCAATTTTTACACCATCGAATAAGAAAGAAAATTAATTCCAAATGCGATTTGTTTGAAAACTCTTATTTCAATTTGCTTCTTTTTTTAATTAAATTTCAAGCATGATTTTTTTTCAATCTGTCCGGCCAAACAGGGGGTAAAACCTGATTACAGAAGATTAACGCGTTATACCTACCTGAAAGGTAAAAAAATAAACTGTATTCTGGGGGAGTTTTTTTTTCTTTTTTTTTTAGGAAAATAAAACAACATATTTGAAAAACTCTTTTTATATTTTGTTTATTACATTTAAAGAAAAGAAATTGAATTTTTGTAATGACGAAATAAAGTTAAGTGAAAATTATATATATCTGAAATTATAAAAAGCAAACTCCATTTTAAAAACTTTACTCCGAACGCTTATAACTAGAGAGTAAACGCTGTGTTTCTGTGTAACTTGGTTGTTATGTACGTCGGAGGATTTTCTTCAATCGTAGTCTCACCTTTTGCATAGATCGCTGGAGCTAGTTTTCTACATTAGACCGGCGCACATTGGAGTATTTGAACCGAAATCCTGGCCAAAAATATATTTCTATGTAAATATAGTCCAATTGCCTTGAAATTGTTATATGCTATTGGGTATCAATATGGCATGTTTGGTATTGTAAATGAAGTCTATAGCATTTACGGTTCATTTACAGGGACACCCGAAAGATTTCCCTTATATTATGTCTATGGGAAAAAATCGTTTCCTTTGTATTTTAATGATATCACACTATTTTAAACGTACTGAAATTTATATACATCACTGAGGTGTATTAAGGCACTTATTGTAGAATATGGTGTGCATAGAATATATCGTTCATTTACAGGGACACACAAAAGAATTTGGCTGAAGAATAAATTTAACTATTGAAGTCTATGACCAATAATTGCTGGAAGTGCGCTTGTAGTTGTGATATGCATTTTTAAATTGAATTTTTTTAAATATTACTTGGTGTGGATACATTCTATAGATTATATACAGTGTTGCACAAAAGTTCTCAAGCACATTTCCGTTTATTCCCTGAAATGGCTGAATGGAAATGTTTAACTTTGTTATGCGTTTCACTGAACTAACTTTTAGCATACTATTAACTATACATACAAATCCATAGCTTAGTTTAATATTTTATATCTTAAAATCTGACGAAGTGTAAGTAAAATTTTAACACTTCACATAATAATAAGTATACATTTTATAAATATTTTGACAACTAAGAAAAAAAGAGACATCATTTAAGAAGAGCACAAAGAAAAAAGAAGTTAAAATATTAATTTACTAAGTAGATATTTTAAAAATACGAATGCATCACATGCCCATAGACTTAACATTACCGAAGGGAGTTTGGAAGTTGAGTGACTAGCAGCCTTAAATGTTTACTGTTTATAAGAGAAAAGTAATTGTTGATAGATTTTTTATTTACTAGTAATGTTTAATTAAATGTATTTAATTGTACTATCTATAAAATTTATTATTTACATTTAATTTATTACTTTAATAATAATTACTACATTTAATTTACTTTAATAATAATTACTACATTTAATTTACATTTAATAAAGATTATTTACATTTGATAATACATTTAATGCAGTGGAATCTCTACAGTATAGAGATGCTGGTTTTTCAGTGTATTTAATAGATTACCAGTTTCAATCTGATTCTTCAGAACTCTGTTTTTCATCTTCTTCATCACACTCTTCTTGGCTTTTATCAGGACTACCATCAGACCTAGTTGGAAGAAGAAGTTGTAGGGTCTCGCTACTGTATGGCTTGCTCTTTTCCCTTGGTCTTTGTCTAGAGCAGTTTATAAAAGGATCACTGCTTAAAAGAAACCAATTTGGAACATCTCTATAGCAAACTTCTCTATTGCGAACTTTTCTATTGCACTTTCTTGAGCCCCCGAAACTAATTGGAAGCACTTTTTTCAGTAAATAAGTATTTACAATTTGAAGCCGATCTGATAATTCTATCAAGAGGTATCGCGTTGCGTAGGTATGTACGTACTTACATAGGTACGTACATACATACATACAGGATATGTAGGGGCAAAAGCTCTCAGGGAATATCCTGTAAGCTAAAAACCTGCAATACTAGAGTAAAAATAAAATGTTTTTATCTTTTCAATTCGGTTGCCGCAAAAAATAGGATTTAAGTAGTCCACCCGAAAACAAAATATATAAAAAAATGGCAACAATATGCTAAAGATTTTTTTGCAGAAATTGGCACTCAAGACTATAACTAATACGGTTATAATTCAAACATGGTCCGGCAACGCCCGGCACATATTTAAAAAGCTTTCGATATGTTTAAATTAGAGCGAAAAACGCTTTAAAAATTACACTTTTACACATTTAATATTTTTTATTACATTAAAAACTAAACTATTTAAATTTACACATAGTTTAACACTAAGCTCTGACCTTTGTTAAACACGCAAGTCGTGTTTAGTTTCAATTCAACAATTCATTGAGACACAAAAAAATTATATTTAAACATAACAACAATGCCTAAAATCAACAAAAAACACGTCTTCTCACAAAAAAACTTCCTCTTCAACTGAGTCCAGGAGCCACTAGATATAACTCAGGTTCCAAAAATAGACATAGATCGACGCATCAATTAGTTAGCTATTAAGAAATATAATTTTTACAGTTGTTGACGAAATTTTAATTTTTGCACTTTGGCCAAGTTTTTGGGTCAAATACTCCACTGTGTGGCGTCGTGAACGGCTGTAGCGGCGTATAGGTGATTGTGACTATCGGCGGTTGAAGGAGCGGCTGGGAAAAAGTGAAATACTTCTGACACTGGAAGAAAGGGGCTGTGCATAATTCTCATTGAAGCTGCGTAGAGAATCAGTGTCCATATCTCGTCGAGGGTTGGATGTCCTCCAGGTTCTTGCATCTGCAATTATCTGGCGGCTTTCTCTACAGTACCTGGACGTCCACAATGGTAACAGAGGGGTACATTATATGTAGTTCTCTACACGTCTGTCTTACGCTGTGGCACGGCACTGTCTCTGGCTTCACGCCTGGGCTTAAGCTGAACTAGAACTGTGCGTCGGGGAGTGATGGTGTGTGTTTTTGCACCCGTGAGTGGTGCCAAAGCCCCTACAACTTCCTCACTCAGCAGCGATGCGACACGTCCGTTCGATATTCACATTCGTCGTTTGTGTTGCAACTCACTTCCAGCAAGAGATTTTGAAGCTCTTCTCGCACAATGTTCCGTATCAACGATCTTATGTCACTTATGGCTGCTTCAGCTGATACTGTAGAAACATGAGGAAGCCTCTGGAATCTCGGCCAGTTGACACGTTTATGTCGAAGGCTTTCTATTTGAAAGCGGTGATTCACAAAGTCATCGACTGTCTGATAATCCTGAGCCAACAAGATCGGATACAAATCCTCTGCAATCCCCTTCATGAGATGAGCCACTTTATCGTCGTCTGGCACAGAGGGATTGATGTTTCGATACAGGGAAAGAACGTCTTGGATGAATTCGGCCATTTCACCAGTTTTCTGCGCCCGTGTAAGCAAGAGCCTCTCAGCTTGGCACTTTATGTTGTCTGTTCGGTAAAACGTGTTTTCTAAGGCGTTTTTGAATGCAGTCTAGTTAGTAAAATTGTTCTCGTTGTTATTAAACCATTGTCGAACTGTTCCTGTAAGATAGAAAATAACATTCGCAAGACATATCTGTTCATCCCAGCGGTTATAGGTGGCAATTCGTTGAAAATCTTTCATCTACCTGCTGACATCTTGTTCGCTATCTCCAGAGAAAATGCACGGATTCCGGGTTAGCTGGTAAGTCAGAATAGGCACTGGTGCAACGTTAGTTGGAGCGCTGCCGCCACCCCCTGGGGTATTTTTGCCAGAGTCTTTATCCTCAGGCATCTTCCTTGTAATCCTTCTTGAATCGGGTAAAAGGCCGATTTCAGGAAGCAGTCCTCGAAGTCGTTGACTTCTGCTTAGCTCTTCCGTAGTATTTATCGTGCCCGGCGCTTCCACCAAAACTGTTGCATAGATCACTTAAGCGTGGTGTGTATTGACTAAGAACGAGTGGAGACAATGCGGATGCATCAACACGAAACTTTATTCGAGGAACTGAATACTACATCAGCTTAAATTCACTCCAGGTACTTTTTTCGAATAGAACATTCCAGATTTGGAAAGTTCTAGAAATTGAATAACAACATAACAAAGTTCTGGCAATTGAATAACAATTAGCGTAAGAAAGTTCTAGAAATTGAATAACAATTAACATAAGAATATTCCCGAAGGAATGAGAAACACACAAAAACATGTTCTAAACAGAAACCGGACTTTAGAAAGCTTGCCTCCGACGGGGTTTGAACTCAGCACCTGCCGCTTTGCAGCCAAATACTTTACCACGGGACTATGGTTGCTCATAGCAGAGAATGCTAGTTTCACTACATTTCGCCTTCCTTAACAGGTAGTTGCGTCCCGCTGCAATCTAGTCTGACGACCACTGAATGTGTTGGAAAGTGTTTCATAATGTATGCTTTACAGATGATTTTTCTCTCTTGTTTATTGTTGAATAAAAGTTATTGTTTTATTAATTTATTAGTAATGGCTCAAGACGCAACGCTACAGCGTAACCGAGAGGCACACCACAGCATTAATTATTTTAAATAATAAATTATATGTTGGAAAGTATTTTATTTTACCTTAAATTGCGTAGAGAAGAAGGTCTAAATACTGGCTAGGGTCCATATACTGGGTAGTAGGTGTTCTGAAAACTGGGAACAGTGCAGCCTAGCAGCGATAGGCTGAGTTTGTACCTCTAATTGAGAGAAGTTAGTCACGAGCAGTACGTCGCTGAAGCCTGTCTAATTTACAAACAGTATGAGCAAAAGTGTCGACACGACAAAATCTGGGATATCAAAAGTTTTTCAAGTAGGTTTTATCTCATTTTGTTTTTTAATACTGAGGGTATATTGGCCTGAATTGACGATTTATTTGTTTTATAGACATATTTAGCTCCCAAATACCGCATTATTGGTATTTTACATTATTGGTATTTTACTATAAGATTGAGTAATAACGGTTTTAATTAATCATAGCAGTAGTCCAAATACCGGCCACCCAGCATGGTTTGGGTTTGCTCCGCGTGAAGGGGAGGAAAATAAATTAATTAATGGGATTACGGACAATGTATTGCTTTGTTGTGTCATTTGACTGTTAGAATGTTTGTGTTGAATGGCAAACGTTTTTAAGTGAAGAAAAATGACGGAGGAAAAACTGAGAAAATACTGACGAAAGGGGCAGAAGTTGGATTTTAAAATGGTAAAAGAGCAAGATATCGGACAGAGAAAAATGATGCAATTTGTGTCTTTTGCAAGGGTGTTTTCTCTGTGGACAAGAAGGGGGAACTCTGTGTTCGATGTTTAGAATGCGATATGTGGGCCCATAGCGACTGCACCGACGCAGAGAGTGATTACTATGTTTGCGATTTTTATATACACTGCTCAAAACAATTAGGGGAGCACATGATTTTAACGAAATTACACCAATAAGTAACTTAAATTGAAACATCCATAATTTAAAGCATAGCAGAAAACAGAAAAATTAAACTTCATATGCAAATAAAAGTTCATGACGTCAAAAACAAGAAAAAGGAGATAATTGCAGAAATCGGGATGTCTCAGAAATGTCTGTTTCACTGTCTCAGTTGCGAAATTCAATTGCCCAGCTTTTGTTTTGAGAAAAGGTGCTTGGAAAATGTCAAAACAACGTGATTTACCAAAATCCATGGCTTGGCATATTAGAAAAAGGCTTGAATCCGGGCAAACACAACGTAGTGTAACGGACGCTGTTGGAGTTCCAAGAATTGTCCTTGGAAGGCTGTGGAATCGATTCCAAGTAATAGGTAATGTTAGATGTCGACCAGGGCAAGGTCGAGCACGTGCACCACAGCAACTGATGACCGATATAGCCTGTTAACAGCTCGTCGAAACAGAAAAGAGGATGCTACTCATCTGAAAAAAGACAGTAGCTCGTGGCAACACGACGAAGGGTGTCCAGCCAAACATTGCGAAATGTGCTACATCAGGGTGGTCTCTATGCATGTAGGCCAATGATCTGTATTCCGTTGACCCCAAGCCACCGTGCATCCCGAAAAAGGTGGTCAAGATTGAAGACAACGGATTGGACTCAAATGCTGTTTGCAGACGAGTCCCTATTTAGTCTGGAGTGTGACACACGACGTGTTTTGGTATGGAGGGAAAGGAGCACTCGAAATAACCCCACATTTGTTCGTGAAAGATCACATTATAGACAAGGTGGGTTGATGGTATGGGCTGTAATCAGCATAGGTGGACGTACGGACCTGCATATCATTTGGAATGGCACTTTGACGACCCAAAGGTATGCAGACGAGATACTGAGACCTCATGTCGTACCTTATGCTTCATCCATGGTGATTCCTTTGGTTTCATGCATGATAATGCCAGACCGGATACAACTCGTCTGGTGGAGAACATGGGTGAAACTGAAACAATACAGCGTATGGAATGGCCGGAATGCTTTCCTGACCTGAATCCAATCGAGCATGTTTGGGACCAGTAGCGTAGCTAAGGGGGGGCAAGGGGGACGGCCGCCCCGGGCGCCGGTGCCAAGGGGCGCCAAATTGAGATAGGTTTTTAATCGAAATTATCTCGCATATTTTGACAGTAAATAAAACTGTTGACTTTTTTTGTGTGTGTAATGTTTTATTTAGTAAAATATTTTATTATATCCAAATATTGAAAGAAAAAGCTTCTGTAATTGTTTCTAGCGATAGCTCAACAAACTTTGTACCTTATATGATTAAGTACCTGAAAGGAGGTACAAAATTATTATATGGGCATGGGGACGCACAATTCAGAGACGCTTTAAACGGAAATTAACTCACGTATTTTGACAATGAATAAGAATTGTTGACTGTTTTTCTGTGTGTATGAATGCTTTGAAGAAATTAGGCAAATAAGGGGGGGGGGATACAGAGATCCATAAGTGCCAATTGCAGATGGACGCTCCTTACTTTCTAGCCTCCATCTTATAAAACGAAGGGCCCTGCTGACGTCAAATTTTTGATATCAAAAGAGAATTTATTTACTTCTCTATTGCTTTTCAGGCTAATTCTTAGCAATCCACATGAATACTTTCGTGTAGGGGCTTCTGTGAACCAGTGCAACATGGATTTAACTGGAGGAACTTTAAGTAAACATGTTATTTATTGCTTCTTTATCGGAAATTATCTTTTTCCGTCGAATTGGCATTGGGAAAATCCTAATAATAAAATGTGGTCGACTTACCCCACAAATTTTCCTAAACATAAAACTTGTAAAAATCAAAGAAGGACTCTCCAGTTTTCCTAGTACGACCAGTACAAATGGTTTTATAGAAATGAAGGAAAATCATAATTGTTTTATTGGCTTTGTTTACTGTTAAATAAGAGTGTGTGATCTTTAGAAGGGTTTGACTATTTAAAAAATCTTTCGCGGACTTTAAGGCAGCCACCAAAGATAATTTAAATGCTGATTTATTCTTGAACAAACATTCAAAGTATCGGAACTATTAAATGGACATTGAAAATTTCAGAAAATTAAATACAATGAAAAAAAAACTGGAAATTATTTTTAAGTATTTTTATTAAAAAACATTTTTATCTGTTGTATTTAAAAAAATAGTGTAATCAGTGCATTCTTTCAGATTTTTTAAATTGATTAAAAAAAATATGGAACTGAGGAAATTAATTTAAAGATTGCAACTCTGAATCATTTAAAGGAAAATGGATGCAGTAAAAAGCCTTTTTTATATATTTATAATCATGGGATCATTCACCAGAATGTACTAGCGATGCCTAACTACATTTCTAAATAGATATATTATAGTGTTTACTCCGTTGCGTAAGAAAAAAAGCATTATATCTACTCCGGATTTCTAAAGTGTTTTTCTCCACGTATAGTCATTTAATGATAGAAGAGGTTTTTTAATTATTACACTCTTTATTGTTTATTTATATTTTCTACGTTTTAGTGCTTAAAATATTTCATTGTTGCACTTTCATTAGTCAACTGGCCCGTATTGGCAAGCTTGGTTTGGAGCATAAATAGCTATCTTGCTTTGTAAAAGTAACAATTGTAACTATAAAGATTATTTCGCGATTTATCGCCTGCGGCCGGCTAACGAAAAAATGTCTTAAAATTACTGTATTAATTTATAATTTAGTTCTAAAAATATTAATATGTTGTATTGTCATTGGAAACATCAAGATTATAAAAGAGAAAATAACGAAATTTCATCTGAATGGACAAAGATCTCTCTGTTTTTCTGTTTGGGTTAATCAAAGTAAAAATTTTACGGTAATTAAAATTTGAAAACATGGTGTACCGTTGTAAATTTTTAAGATGCAGTTTTATTAATATTATTATGAAAGTTTTATAATGTAATCAAGCAAAAATGGCAATTCTTGAGATAAAATTAATTTTGTGTCAGAAATATTTAATTGAAAATCTTTTAAAGAAAAATTTAAAACCACACTTTTCCTCCGATTTTTAACTTTTCGCAACATTTCCTTTTCATACTTTCCTTACAAATCTGCAATAACTATAAGAACCACGTTTTCAAAAAGTTAATTAGTTAAAATATCATGACAAATTTTAAAATACAATAAAAATGACTTTTTACTTAATATTTTTTGTTTTTGGAAAATAAACTATTTATATTTATGAAAATCCTATTTTTAATTCCATGAAATTCAAATGCATATTAAGGATTGTACACACACACACACTAAAAAAAAAAAAAAGTAAAAAAAAAAAAAAAAAACAGCGAGTCAATTGAAATATATTTGTTGAAGTTTTGTCACTTATGGGAATTGCTGTAAATTCTAAAGAGTGTACGCATCTTGTAAATGAAACAAAATTACGAGTTTAATTTATGAGTTTTAGCAAACGTGGTTTCTAGCATATTTACTGTTATTGTTGTAATGATTGTTGCTACTCTCATAAGGAAAGGGCAACTGACGTCACTGTTGGTTAAACTACTGTTGGTTTGGGAGAAAAACCGGTTCGTTCTTTACGACTCCTACAGTACACATGAGATGGAGCGATTTGATTGGTCTACGTTAAACCTGTCTGTGATATGATTGGCCTACGTAACCATGACGATTCCTGCAATGATAGCTGAGACAAAAATGCAGTGGTAGATTGTTTGATGGAACTGTTTGTTTGTAAACATGCCCTTTCCTTATACGTTTAACACAACACAGCAATATCTGCTAACGTCAAATTCTCGTCATGCTTGGTGATTATTCTTGAAGATAAAAGTAGGTCGCCATAAATGCCACCAACGTGGCGATAGGTGACTAATTTTTCGAAATTCCCATTTACATTTGGTATTGACGAAAACTAGGAATCTTCTATAATAGGGTTGCGCTCATTTTAGTTTCGTGTGTTTGAGTACTATTAGCTGAATGCTTAAAAACGAGGAAGAGGAATGCTACCTTTTCCTCCCGGTCCAAGTATAAACCGGAAGAATTTTTTTTTCTTTTAAATGGCGGATTGAGGAAAAATAATGTGGTTATTTTTATTGGGGGGGAGGGGGGGGCGCAGAATTTCTTCCTACCCCGGGAGCCGAAAAACGTAGCTACGCCACTGTTTGGGACACACTCGAACGACGCATTGCAGCGAGATGAAGGCTTTCTTTTATTGTCTGGGACAAGGAGATTGCAATTCTTAAAGAGTGGAACAGCATTCCTCAAAGTCTTATCGATAAACTCATCGTATCTATGGAAAACAGGTGTGCAGCAGTCTTAGCTGTTAGAGGGGACCACACGCCGTATTAAACAACTTGCATCATTACTAAGCAATATTTTTTTCTGTCATTTACATTTAACCAAATTGTTGCCCTAAACCATCTTTTCATGTTCTTTCCATCCTTTCAAAGAATTAAAGCTCCCTTACAATTTTGTTGCGTCTTTTTTTCTGTATTGTGCATTGATACATGTGTACTCTCCATTTTATACCCATGCATGGCTGTCTCGCACGGTTCTATTTTCTTCTTTGCTTGTTCCCCTAATTTTTTTGAGCAGTGTATAAAGTTATCTACATGTCAAGCAACAAGCTTTTTTTTTTTTTTTTTTTTTTTTTTGCTTAACACATTAAAAAACAAAGCTAGAAACAGGTAGTTGGTTTCATAAATTTGACAAAAATGCTTGTTTATTAAAAATGTTATGTTCTTTAATTATTATTTACTTTAATTATCATTAAAATATAATTATTATTCTTTAATTATTATTACTTTTGTTATTAAATGTTATCATCAATAAAATTTATTAAAACAATGTTCTTCTTTCTTAATTAGAAAAATTAGCACTATAGGTGTAATTCTCTTGAAAAAAAATGAGGTCGCCGGTATTTAAACCCCATTTTTTAAACTCAAAATTTGCAGACTTTCGGAATTTTTCATTTTATACCCAGAAAACGCTTTTTAAACTGATTTTTTCTTCTAAGTGGATGTCAAACATATCAAGATACCTTACTATGACTTTTTTTCCACTAATTTTTAACATTGTAGGATCTAGATTGAAAATAAAACTAGTAGCCGGTATTTGGACCTTCTCCTCTATTAACTTACATCTACAGATGTGGGCCGCTATTAACTCAGACACGTGGGATTCCTCCTCTATGCTCTCTCTGATCTTTGTTAGTGTCGCTGAATTCAATACACTTTTCTTTTTATTTGATTAACATTTTTGTGCTTTACATTAGACATAAGAATATAATTTTTTTTAACATATATCTAGAGAATTTCTTATACGAATTTACTTTACACTAAACCGGTGGTCAACCGGGCATTCGACCGGTAACATATGAAAACATTTCTATTCAAACCAGAAATTTCTTCATAAAATAAATAATATCTAATTCAGACAGAAATAAGTTAAATAGTTTTAAATAAAAATTCTGGTGTAAATAATTCTTATAAAACTTAAGTAAAAATGCCGCTGTGTTTAGTGTTAAATATATATATTTCTAGTTTAAATATTCCCTGAAACCTATTAAAGAACATCTTTGCAGACACTTGAAAAACATGCATTATTCTTCAGATAATTGTTATAGTTTTTGCTGAGTGACGAAAAAAAAAAGTTTTTAAAAAAATATGTATAAAAGTTTTAGGAAAAAGTAATCTAAAATATAGATTCCTAGATTAAATATTTACTTAACATCTATCTATTAAAAAAGATCTTTGCAAATGCTTCAAAAACATACGTTATCCTTGAAATAACTGTTCTGATATAGTTACATAGAGTTGCGAAATTGAGAAAACTTATATAAGTTCTTGTTTTTGTCTCCAAGAGTTATATTATTGCGATATAATTGAATCGCGTGTTGAAACCCATTATATCCAAAAAGTAGGGAAAAATAATGATACCGAAAACGACAGATTATGAATTTTTCTTCTGGTCTTGCACATTAATAAATGGTCAAATTCGTTTTTTTTTATATACTCCTTTTATAAGCTTCTGAATATAATGCGTTTACTGATGTAGAATAAGTTGCCTTAACCCTTTACGGTACGCTTTAGGAATTAAAAATTGTGCACGGAAAAATAATTTTTTACGTTAAAGAAAACAATATATTTCAATTTATAATTCACACATTTTATTAACTAAAGCAGCGGTTCCCAACCTGGGATACGTGGTAGAACAGTTGGGGGTACTTGGTAATGACGGATAATGCAAAAAATAGAGCTTAAAATGAAAACAGAAAACAAAACGCTAAGATTTTCGTTTACAAATAAAGACATGTAAACGTTTATTCGCATAACAGAAGAAAAATGCCTAAACTTAGTAAATGGTTGATAATATTTTTCATTATCTCCACCCGCACCCACACCTAATAACATCTTGTGATTCTGCATGTGCCCCTTCTTTTATTTTGTTGTTCTTTTCTTTCTAGTAATTCTAAAAATAGCTGGGAAAAACATAAATCGTATCGGGGCTTCTGATTTCGACGATTTCATTTAAAACCCATTTGAAAGCAGGTCATCATTTTAGTGTTCGACTGGTTAGCATTAGCATAAACTTATTAACGTGTATTAATGGGTGTAATTTCATCCCTTCTTTGTGAGTGCAAACTTTCAACTATTTAGCTAATATTTAGCGTTTCGAGTAACTTTATGTTGATATTGTGTTATAGTTCAAAATGGATAAGTGGTTGAAAATTGGAATTCTGAAGAGAACTGTATCGAACATTGGTAACTAGTATAAAAACATTACTAATGAATGAAAACTAAAATATTGGGAACGAGTTTGTGTGAGAAGGGGTACTCATAAATGAGAAATCTAAGCAAGAGGTACGTGAGAGAAAAAAGGTTGGGAAACGTTGAACTAAAGGTATTATTTAGAGGTGAATTTATTTTAAATTAGAAACTATACAAATTTTGTTGTAGTAAAAATATTTTTTTTAAACTGCAGTCACATGTCGTTCGGATCTCGTTATCTTACCGAGAATTAGTAATATATTTTTTTTTTCTCTTATGAAATTATTTTCAGAAGCGATGTTCAATTACTTTCTAACAAATTTTTTAGACGTTTATATTTAAAAAATGGAATATAGTATTTCAGTTTTCAAAAAGCAGTTCATTAATTTAAAAAAAAACTATCACAATTATCAAAAAGCATCTGTTTTATGTGTATGATATTCTGGATTTCTGTATCAAAAACTATCTGATAATTACATGAAATATAATTAAAATACAGTAGTCTATCGATTATTTGACGCTTGGCTATGTAACTTACTCGGTTAACTGACGTCCTTCACATATTTCATCGTCCGACTTGCGCCGACATAACCTAAAGGTATTTGCGGCTGTAATACGAAATTTCGGAAGAAACTTTATTATTTTTTTCCTTATAATAACAATTCCTTATTATAACAAAGCTATGGTAACATGGTAAAAATTCTAAATAAGTGATTAAAATACTGTTTTTATTTTATTATTTTTTTTTTTAATACATTGTAAAGTTTGTTAAATAATACAAATTTTGTTACAATTAATCATTTAAAATACATCGAAAAATTTCAAAAATCAGAAGAATTAAGACCAACAGATTGTATGTTTTACTGATTGCCTTTGCCACAAAAGAAATGGCAAAGTCAATTCTCTTTCTGCCAGTTACTTGTAAAATGCATCATATATATTTTTTTCAGCTTCAATTGTTTTATTTTTACTTCAGACAAAAAAAAAAATTATATAATTACATAATTTTCTCCTTACATTTGCTTTATTTTTATTTATGATATTTCTTTTATAGTGACATTTATTTATTTTATTTCATGATAATAGTTTTTTTTTCTGAAATATAGTGATAATAATTATAGTTTAATGTCCGGACTATTAAAAAATGAAACTGATAATATCCTCCCGATTATCCGATCTCGAATAAATCTGTAGTGTCGAATGATTGGTAGGCTTCTGTACATATAATAGTTTAAATAAAATATTAATCAATTACATGCGGTTTTAAATGCATATATTTTAAAAACAGTAAAAAATTCAGAGTATTCAAAACACATTTCGAATAACTTAACTGTAATTTTCTTTTCTTGTCATTGCTTTAAAAAGCTACACAAATTCTAATGTTCACAAAATATATTTGGTAGATAAATCTGATAAGGAAAAATTCTTGTAAATGCTTTTATATTTTTAAACTATTTCCCCTTTAATTAAAATTCAGTTTCGTAAATCAAATGAATAGAGTCAAGTCTCTTACCTTCAAAATTATTCCGCACTTCATTAAAATATCATTTAGGATTGAATGAGCACCATTTCTTATGCTAAAGGAATAAATTATAGGTAATTCAATTGCACGTTTAAGATTCCCGATATTATAATGAAACCTAGATTATGTTTCGAGGACTTCAAAATTGGGTCTGAGATTCCAATGCATTTGATTTACGTACTAATATAATATAGTGATATGAGTGATGGTATTTTACAGATCTCAAATAAATGTGAAAGATATTCATGTAATATGATTCACTGATTTATAATATAATATATTTCTGAAAACTTTTTGCAAGATTTTTTGTATATTTACTTTTTTAAAATATAGAACTTCCAAGTTATTGTATCCTTAATTAAAATTCAGTTTCGAAAATCAAATCCAAAGAGTCGAATAATTAGCTTCTAAGATATTCACACACTGTATCAAAATATTATTTAGGATCGAAACAAAATATTTTCTTATGCTAAAGAAATAAATGATAGGTATTGAAATATCGTGTTTAAGATCACCAATAGTAACATATAATGAATATGCGTAGGTATATACGTATAATGTAAGTCTAACTTTTTCTTCGAGAATATCAAAATTGTGTCTGAGATACCAATTCAATTAATTTTATGGTCTATTACATACAATATAGTGATTTGAGCAATGGTATTTTACAGATCTCAAACAATTAGGAAATATATTTCTACAATACGGTTTTATTAATTTATTTTATAATTTCTGAAAAAAAATTGCCAGTTTTATATTTTAAAATATAAAACTCCCACATTATTCTATATCCTTAATTAAAATTCAGTTTCGTAAATCAATTGAAAAGAGTCGAATGCCTTTCCTTCGAAAACATTATTCCACAATTTATTAAAATATTATTTAAGGTTGAAAGAGAATCCTTTCTTATGAATGGAAACTAATACTTTCTAAGAAACCTTTCTAAGGAAATAAATTATAAGACAATGAAATTGCATGTTTAAGATCCCCGATGTTATAATGAAATCTAAATTATGCTTCAAGGGTTTCACAATTGCGTTTGAGATGCCAATCCAATTAATTTATGTAGCAATAAAACATAATGATTTGCGTAATGTTATTTCATGGTTTTCAAATGATTGGGGAAGATATTGATGTGACCTAGTTGATTGATGTGCTAGCTGAGACGTAATTCGGTGTGTTACATTTGCATTGCATGAGATTTTTCAATTTTGAGAGAGGAGGAGATTTCTTACGGTATCGTATTAACAATGTAAGTCAGATGAAAATTACGAAAACTCCATTTTGAAAATTACTTAACCTTTGATGCCATAATAGTAATACATTCCATGTTTCGCCGTGAACTTTTACGTTTCATTCTAAAGTCTTTTCACAATAATTATTAACAAAATCGAATGTTTTCAAAATATGTTTTTGAAATTTTTCACAGCGCTGGTAATTTTACCCTGGTAACACCGTGGATTTACCATGGTAAAGAAAAATTCTTGCTCGGAATTATTATCAGCTCCTTTAGATTTTTAATTTATTCCACCCTTAATTAAAATTCAGTCTCGTTAGTGAATTGGAAAAAGTCGAACCCCATACCCTCTAAATTATTCCACACTTTATTAAAATATCAATTAAGATTAAATGAGCATGATTTCTCATGCTAAGGAAATTAGTTTTAGGTAATGTAATCGCATGTTTAATATTCCCGATATTATAATGAAACCTAAATGATGTTTCAAGAACTTCAAAATTATATCTGAGAGATAGGAATCTGACTGATTTGTGTAGTACTGCAATATAACGACATATATAAAATCATTTCACAAATATCTAATAATTGCGAAAGTATTTATGTTGGTATATTGATTTATCCAACAATAAATTTCAGAAAACTTTTTGCCAGGTTAATTTTTTTAAATATAGAACTAATTATAATGAAACCTGCATTATTCTTCAAGGAATTCAAAACTGTGTTTGAGATACCAATGCAACTGATTTGTGTATTATTACAATATAATAAGTTCCACTGTTTGATTTGGTAATTTAATTTTAAATACCAAATATTTAGGTAATTTAGTTGAAATGTTAATTTAGTTAATTAATGAGATCATTAAGAAACAACAGAGCTTTAAAAAACAAAAACAAAATATGTTTTTTTAAATATTTATACGCAATAATAGCAACTCTTATTTTTCTCTTTTTACTTTTAAAAACTGAAAAACGTTTTAGTGTACATTTACTACAAACATATTTTTTACATCCATTACATTTGGTGGCTTTATTTGTATTGAAAAAATAGATTTTTGTCGACAATTTTCAGCTGCCTTTACCGTTAGCGGTTTATTTTGGTTTTCTGTTTCGCATGAATCTTCATATCTACTAAAGAGTTCTGCTAATTGAAATAAAAAATCCTTTCTGATAATATTTGTTCCTGTGACTTTATATATAAGACATGCTTTTATACATAAGGTAGTGGCGACATACGAGCAGTAAAATTTGATAGATCGAAAGAATTTTGATTAAAAACTTGGCGAGCATGCCATTATCGCCAAGATAATGTTTGTTGACAGGTGTCACTCAATTAACTCTTTGAATATTGAAGTCTAAAAACGCAATAGCATTCAAAATACGTCAAACGCCCGAACACTGAAATAGTGTTGCGAGATTTTTTTTCTCCTTTCTTCTGCCTGCCTACTTGTCAGCTGTACAATAAGAAGTGGAACCTCCCTAAGATCACTGGTACAAAAGGCTCCTTACCATTTGGTTGCAATAATTCCCTACTCTGCAACAATAGCTCGATATTTCAAAGGGGGGATGAAGCATCTGTTTCTACGGCGCTTGGGTGGTTTGGCAGTAGTTTGCTTGGCGGGGCATCTTGAGCGGTTTTGTAGCGAAAGGGTTAATAGAACTTGTCCACCCGAGTATTGCCATGTTGTGGAATGTGGGTTGCAAGATCTTGGACAATAACTTCCAATGTGAACATGCATCACGTATATATATCACCACTATTTTATTTATAAAAAACACTCAAATTTCAACAACGTAAATTAAATTAAATGTAGTTGTCGCCTAAAAATACCCTGATATGCAAAACCAATCTCACTAAAATGCACCAACTGGTGCTCAATAGATTTTTTTTTTTTTTAAATAGGCAATATTAATAAAACGTGGTTTTTTGTACACAGCTGCAAACAAGTCGCTTATTAGGAAGCAGTCACTTGAAGTTGCATTGACTTTCGATATTACTTCTTAATATTTTAAAATAAAAGTTATTTATTAGGACTTTTTCTTTCTTTCCTCGGTGAATCACGAAAAAACGTGTAATGTTTATGTGATCTATATTAATAGGACTTTGAAGACACACATCACTAAAGTTAGCATCAAATAAAACGGTTGGAGATGAAAGGAACGCTGGATGAAAACTATTTCTAATGATTAAATTTTTTTTTAAAAGAGGGCGTAGCTTCACATTTTACAGATATTCGTAAAAATTGACTGCACACGTTTATTATTTTCATTCTTAATATGGGTATTTCAAGAATTATTCCAGAAGATATTCTATTTGTTTGTCAAGAATCGAATACCTCCAATTATTTGAATGAACATTCCTGTCGTATTTCTTAAAGGAAAATTTATTAGAACTGTTTTTTCTCTGTCCACATAGAATCGTAGAAGAACATCGGATATATACGTATTATCCATATTATTAGGACTTTAAAGACAAAGCTTTTTGAATACCAGTATTTCTTAAGAAAACATTTTCGTGTTTCGTTTCTACAACATTTGCAATGGTAATAGTTTTCGGGGCAGGTATCTATAAAAATTTGCAAGAAAAATCTTAAAAGAAGATTTTTGCTTTAAAAACTAGTATTCAAAAAGCGGACCATTTGATAGCCTTGAAGAGTATAAACACAAGACCACTTTTGTTGCTTGCACACCAGTAATTCTGAAGCGAAATACTTTATATCTTTGATGACAAAAACTCCTCGATAAAATTAGACACCAGATTTCTATTCTAAAAAAAGTGGTATGAAATGCATTTTCTCCATTTTTAAGAGAAAAATAATTGCGGTCATAATGGGTTAAAATGAAAGTCATTTATTAGGACTTTTTCTTTCTTTTCTCGGAGAATCATGAAAAAACGTGTGATGTTTATGTGATCCATATTAATAGGACTTTGAAGACACACATCGCTAAAGTTAGCATCGAATAAAACGGTTGGAGATGAGAGGAACGCTGAATGAAAACGATTTCTCATGATTAAAATTTAAATTTAAAAAAAAAAAGAGAGCGGAGCTTCATTTTACAGATATTCATAAAAATTACTGCACACGTTAGTTATTTTCATTCTTAATGTGGGTATTTCAAGAACTATTCCAGAAGATATTCTATTTTTTGTCAAGAATCGAGTACCTCCAATTATTTGAATAAACATTCCTGTCGTAATTTTTAAAAGTAAGTTTATTAGAACTCATTTTTCGCTGTCCACGGAGAATCGTAGAAGTACATCGGATATATACATATTATTCATATTATTAGGACAGTGATTTTGGATTGCCAGTATTTCTTAAGAAAGCATTTTCGTGTTTCGTTTCTACAATATTTGCAATGGTAATAGTTTTCGGGGCATGTATCCATAAAATTTGCCAGAAAAATCTTAAAAGAAGACTTTTACTTTAAAAACTAGTATTCAAAAAGCGTTTTATTTGATAGCCATAAAGAGTATAAACACAAGACTAAAGTTATCATAAAAAAAATAACCTGGGTTGAGCGAAACACCAAATGACAACGATTTTTAATGATTAAAATAAGAAAGAGGGCAGAGTTTCATTTTACAGACTAAGGCATGATTACTATACGTTATAAAGAATGACAGCGCAGATTAATTCATTTTTTTTTCATTCTCAATACAAAATTTCAAAAATAAATGCAAGGTAATCCCTTTATTGTTAAGAATAGAGTAATTATCATATATTCTAATACGAGCAAATCTTGTGGGTGGTTATATATATATATATATATATATGCAAATTTTATCTTAAAAACAGCTCTAACGATTTTGACGAAATTTCGTATCCTACCGTTTTGGGGCACCAGAAAACCATTGGGCTAGGTCACATGTTCGAGAAAATTCGATTAGTGGGTCATTTTGGGTCATTTTGGGTCATGGTCAAGCTAATTGTATCTAAAAAACGGTTCAAACGATTTTGACGAAATTTTGTATCCGACCATTTTCGGGCACGAGAAGACTATTGGGCTGGGTCACATGTTCGAGAACTTTCGATTAGTGGGTCATTTTGGGGTCAACGCGGGTCAAATTAATTTTATCTAAAAAACGGCTCTAACGATTTTGATTAAATTTTGTGTCCTACGAGTTTCAAGCACGATAAAATCATTGGGCTAGGTCACATGTCCGAGAAAATTCGATTAGTGGGTCATTTCTGGGTCATTGTGGGTCAAGATCTAAAAAACGGCTCAATTTACACTAAATTTTGCATACAATGGTTTTCGGGCACGAGAAGACTGTTGGGCTAGGTCACATGTTCGAGAAAATTCAATTAGTGGGTCATTTTGGGTCATTTTGGGTCATGGTCATGCTAATTGTATCTAAAAAATGGTTCAAACGATTTTGACGAAATTTTGTATCCGACTATT
The DNA here is from genome assembly GCA_963931845.1 of Maratus michaelseni. Classification (NCBI taxonomy): domain Eukaryota; kingdom Metazoa; phylum Arthropoda; class Arachnida; order Araneae; family Salticidae; genus Maratus; species Maratus michaelseni. The sequence goes on along the minus strand of OZ007588.1, from coordinate 248,616,729 downwards.
TTCGGGCACGAGAAGACTATTGGGCTGGGTCACATGTTCGAGAACTTTCGATTAGGGCGTCATTTTTGGGTCAAAGCGTGTCAAATTAATTTTATCTAAAAAACGGCTCTAACGATTTTGATTAAATTTTGTATCCTACGAGTTTCGGGCACACGAAAATCATTGGGATAGGTCACATGTTTGAGAAAATTCGATTAGTGGGTCCTTTCTGGGTCATTGTGGGTCAAGATCTAAAAAGCGGCTCAATTTACACTAAATTTTGCATCCAATGGTTTTCGAGCACGGGAAGACTATTGGGCTGGGTCACATGTTCGAGAACTTTCGATTAGTGGGTCATTTTTGGGTCAACGCGGGTCAAATTAATTTTATCTAAAAAACGGCTCTAACGATTTTGATTAAATTTTGTGTCCTACGAGTTTCGAGCACGATAAAATCATTGGGCTAGGTCACATGTCCGGGAAAATTCGATTAGTGGGTCATTTCTGGGTCATTGTGGGTCAAGATCTAAAAAGTGGCTCGATTTACACTAAATTTTGCATCCAATGGTTTTCGGGCACGAGAAGACTGTTGGGCTAGGTCACATGTTCGAGAAAATTAAATTAGTGGGTCATTTTGGGTCATTTTGGGTCATGGTCAAGCTATTTGTATCTAAAAAACGGTTCAAACGATTTTGACGAAATTTTGTATCCGACTATTTTCGGGCACGAGAAGACTATTGGGCTGGGTCACATGTTCGAGATTTTTCGATTGGTGGGTCATTTTGGTCATGGGTCATTATGGGTCAAGCTATTTTATCTTAAAAACGGCTCAGACTATTTACACTAAATTTTGCATCCTATGGTTTTCGGGTACGAGAAGACTGTTGGGCTAAGTCACACGTTCGAGAAAATTCAATTAGTGGGTCATTTTGGTCATGGGTCATGATATTTGAACTCAAATTTAATTTTGACCGAGCATAGCTCGGTCTTCCCTGCTCGTAATTATTTGAATGAACATTCCTGTCATACTTTTTGTTTTGGCGTAATGACAGCCCTCTTGATGCACTAGTAAAACGCGATAATCATTTTTATTGTTTATAATCTGGTTTCTAAATAATCAAGCATGGTATTGAAAGCCCAATCTGTTTATGTCATGAAAATAAATGATGCAATACTTGGTCATAATAGAGAATGTGTTTTGGTTATATTCCTGTTAGTACTATTTATGATGATTTTAACGACATTTAGTATGTTTTACGATACGCAATAAGTGTATTGTGTAACCAGGATATTACAATTTTTTTTATGTTGTTATTTGTTTAAATACGAATCTTCATGAAAAGTTCAGTCATGGCTCTGTATCGAGAAAGATAAGATGTCCAGTGATAATGGACATTACAGCTAATGAAGCTGAACTAATCTGTATATTTAAAATAAAATGCACATTCTGTCAAATTTTCCACAGAAATATAGTCTCTTTGCGCATGAGCCAACGGTTTTTTTTTTAAGGCTTCTCCTCTCAGAAACGAGAAACCTGATTGATTAGCCTGTTTAGCCTGGGGGTGGGGGGGGGGGTGAAAAGGGTTGATTGAAAACGGATGGAGGTGTACCATTGCATTGAAAGCGTAGAAATTCTAATATATTTTTGATCTGAGGTTGAAAGCTAAAGCTTTTTTTACTAAATATGCATATTTTTCGCAAAATTTTAAAGATAGCTTGGATACAGTTATATTTATAACCGATTGAAATGTCAGAGAGTTCGGAAGATGAGAACTATTTTTTTTTATTGCTATGTTAAAGGAGCCGACGCGAAAACAAACAAAAAAGCGAGAAGAAAACATTTCTTTTACAACTGGATAACAATATTTTTACAGGAAATTTTTACACGGGCTGTAAAACTGTTTTATTTATCACCAATACAGATTTTAAAGAGTCTGTACAAAAATAACTTTTTATTTTAAAACTATGAAACGACGCTGCGTTAAAAAACAAGAAAATGAGTGCTTTTATCATTAACTATCAATAATTTTTCGTTAATTTTTCACCTTAAACTACGATATCCTACAAAATCGGGTTAAAGATATAAAATAATAAAAACTTGATATTTTTTTTACCCGGGAACGCCGGGCGTGTGTCAGCTAGTTCTGAATAATTACAACAGTAACTTTATCAAATGGTGTGAATTATAAATTCTTTTATATTTAATAAACTATCTAATCCTAATATGCTCTCCCATCCTAATGACTTTCATTCTTATTTGAAAATGTTTCGTGGATTATCGCTTTTATTTAAAGGAGTCATTTATTAGGATATATATTTTAATATTTCTACTTAAAAAAATTGGTGGCAATCAAGCAATCTGAATTTTTAAAAAGTAGCCTGCGCTTATCGGGCCCGACGATTAAGGGGTTAAAGGAGCCGACGCGAAAACAAACAAAAAAGCAAGAAGAAAACATTTCTTTTACACGGGCTGTAAAACCGTTTTATTTATCACCAGTAAAGATTTTAAAGAGTTCGTACAAAAATAACTTTTTATTTTAAAACTATGAAACGACCCTACGTTAAAAAAATAAGAAAATGAGTGCTTTTATCCCTAAATATCAATATTTTTTCGCGAATTTTTCACTTGTCTTTCTTTCTTTCCTCGGAAAATCATGAAAAACAAGCGATGCTTTGGTCATCCACATTCTCCGGACATTTAAGAGAAAACAGAAGACTAATCAAATAAAAGAGATTGGAATGGGAGAAACGTCGAATAAAAGCAATTTCTAATGATTATAATAACAAGTTGGGAATTGTACTTTAAACGTGGCATAGGTTCGTTTTATAACTAGCTTCACAATGTAAAAAGAAAAAAAAAATCCTTATTATTTCAGTGAAATGAATTATATCGTCTGCTATGAGCGAAATGAACATGCCTTTTTTATTATTATTATTATTATTATTACGTATGCCACGTTTACAAATGGGATTCTTTTTCTACACCAGACAGCACTGTAAAATTCACCATGGAGATCTTGCTTTGCGAATGATTACATCCATGGTTTAATATTTTTATGACTCTTAATGAACGAATATACTGTGTTTATCTACTCTAATGGATGGAGATATTCGGCTGTTAACGTAATTTACACTGAAGTTATCTCAGAATCTATACATTTTTTAATGTAACTCATCTCTCAAACAAACAATTTTTTTCAACGATCTTTCTAAAAATGTAACTTTTATGCAATTTTATTCGAAAAAATAATTTTGAATAAAAATGGCCGCCTGGCATGAAAAAATAAGTAGTTTGCCAGTATTTGTTTTCCTAGGTCGAATGACTTGCGCTTTTATTATGTAGATTACGTTATGATAGGATTTAATAGAATAAAGAAAACTTTTATTAAAATCTTTTTAAGTTTTGATTCGATTTTCATAAAATTTGAAATGACTCGACAAAATTCTACAACGGTAATATATATTAAATTTCAAATCATTCGGTTGGGTAGTTTTTGCGCTGTTATATGCGGACAGACGGACGGACGAACCAGACGACGACTATAAGTGCTACGTATTTATATAATTACGAACGCGCCTTACATTTTACAGTCTATAAAAAAAAACTTCATACATTAATTATTTTCATTCTCAATATGGTATTTTAAGAACATAATTCATTTTTTATTAAGAATCGAGTACCTAGAATTATTTTAATGAACATTCCTATCATATTTTTTTTAAAGGAAAGTCGTTTATTAGGGCTCTTTCTTTCTTCCTTGGTGAATCGGGAGACAGCACGCGATCATTATGTCATCCATATCATTAGACCTTTGAAGAGCAAACACAAGACTAAATTTATCATCAAATAAAAAAGTTGGAGTGGGAGAAACATCGAATGAAAGAAAAATGATTAAAGTAAAAAAGAGGGCCAGGTTTCATTTTACTGGCTCTAATAAATAACAGACAGCATACATTATTTTCATTCCCAATGCAGTATTTCATTCAAGAATAAATAGAAAATTCTCGACTTTTGTTAAGAATCGAATAAGAGATTGTAGGAGGAAGAACAACTCAGCATCATCTATAAGTGGCATTCGAAGCTACACGTCAACCCGAACCCGAAATACTTAAACCCGAACTCTAATCAAACCCGAAATGGAAGAAAATTAATCTATATTTTAATATAGGTATGAAAAAAATAGTCTACAATTAAATCTATAACATAGATTTCACCTTTTGTGTTGAAAGATGAACAAAAATATACTCATTAATGTTTAAATACCGGGTGAACCAAAAGTTCGTTAAAACTTTAAAAAAGGAAGAAATTGTGATACAGAAGTGCGGTTTGCAAAGAAAGCCTCACTAGGTTGTCGGATTTTTTTTTAGCAGCCAAAAAATTTTTAGTTAAAAAAGTCCCCTGTAGATGTCGCTAAGATGCGAGAGATTCAGCAGAATTATGCAAATTAATCCTGCAATAAAAGACCGGGATACACGAGGATTTCTCATTCGCTTTCCGAATGTTATCATTAACCGATCGAACGTTGTTGGTGAAGTTGTTCTATTTTACGGAGAGTCAGCAACTGTTGCGTTACAAAAATTTCGCATGGCGAAAGGACTGAAGACGAAGATTGTGGTCTGGAGGACATGTCAAACAATTGTTATTGCAAGAATAAATGTATGGAGCATACTGTTGTCCTGTTCATTGTGTTTCGGGTCGTCAACACCCTCTACCAGTGACATTTTTAACTGAAAAATGTTTTGCTGCTAAAAAAAATCCGACTACCTTGTTACCCTTTTCTTGCAAACCGTACTTCTTTATCATAATTTCTTCCCTTTTTATGGATTTTTAAAGTTTTAACGAACTTTTGGTTCACTCGGTATGTAGTTTTTTCATCAGAAACAATATTGCAGGCTTTTTTGAAAAATCGAGCCAATCCGAACCTCACCCGTAAAAGTCAAATACCACTCCAAAACAATTCAACCCAAACCAAACCCGACCAACAACACAAAAAAAAAAAAAAAATTTTTGCCTGGTACTTTGAGGAAAAAGTAGCTTCATAATTTCTTGGTTTTAAGATTTTAGCTAATTTTACTCGAAAATATGAAACTAAAATGCGAAGAACCCGATTAGAGAATCGTCAATACCGAATTTGAATGAGATTTTCGCCAAATTAGACAGCTCTAGCTAAGTTGTCTTCATTTATGGCGACCTAATTTTGGTCACCAAATTTGATGATATTTCTCCAAGTGACGCTAAGCTTGGCGATAATTTGATATGAAAACGTGGTACGGATAAGAATATATGGTTTTATGCGTACGACTGAAATAATAGTTACAACATTGAAAGATAATTTGCGAGAAATCATGTTCACTAAAACTCATAAATAATTTTCTGGGTTTTTTTTTTAATCTGTTGTCTTGTTTCAAAATGTCAGCCACACTAGAATTTCAAACTGCTATATCACAGCCATTTTTCCAATTCCTACTATTAGCCCACACCCTCTATACATTTATACTAGCGGCCCGTCCCGGCTTTGCACGGGTAGAAAATGTGTTGACTACAATGTAGTTCTTTAATTTTCTAGAGTTACAATAGCTGGCGAAAATGCTTTGATACGATTTTTAAACTATGACTGTATCTGACTGGACGTGTATTTAAATCAAGACGCACGTAGAAAGATGTGTTTTCAGTCAGAGTTTCAATTAGTGGAATACTACATAAAACTGCTGCTGACCTAAAACATTCGGCCACCCCCTTTAACCACCTTCAGGGGGGAATTTCTAAAATCGTTGAAATACGTGTTTAATCATTTTTAGTAGATTTTTTTTCCTGATTTTCGCGCTCTTACCTATAACTACTGCTGAGATATGGCGAAATGACCTAAAACATTCAACCACCCCCCTTTAACCCCTTCTGGGGGGGATTTCTAAAATCGCTGAAATAGGTGTTTAATCATTTTTTTAGTAGATTTGTTTTCCTGATTTTCGCGCTTCTACCTATAACTGCTGCTGAGATATGGCGAAATGACCTAAAACATTCAACCACCCCCCTTTAACCCCCTTCGGGGTGAAATTTCTGAAACCGCTGAAACCCGTGTTCAATTATTTTTTTAGTAAATTTATTTTCTGGAATTTCACGCTCCTACCTAAAACTGCTGCTGAGATATGGCAAAATGATCTAAAACATTCGAACCCCCTCCCCCTTTAACCCCCTTCGGGGGGGGGGAATTTTCAAAAATCCTTTCTTATTGCTTGCCTAGGCCATAACAGCAATCTACAGTCCAAATTTCGTAAACCTGACTTTAGTAGTTTCGACTGGGTGTTGATGAGTCAGTCAGTCAGTCACCGTTTCCTCTTCATATAATAGTATCAATATCTTGTTCAAATTTTCAATCGTTAATAAAATACTCTTTATTCATCCATTCAAGTTCAAATGCCTTTTTTAAACTTGCAATGGATGACAATTGATGTTAATACAGTTTTTTAAAATATTAATTCATTAATTAAATTTAATTAATTAATTTTAGTTTTATATTTCATTTCTGTTCAAAAGTATAGACTCACTCCATTTCATTTCTGTTCAAAAGTATAGACTCACTCCATATTTTAGTCCCCTTTGCCCGCGAGCCGCCTGATCTTCGTCCGTGAAAAGCCCCATTATCTTTTACGCGTGAAGGTTTCGCTTTCGCTATACTTCATTGTGAAGTTTGGTAATTTTTGAAAATCAATATTTGAAAAGCGGCATAATCATTAGATTTGAAATTTATATCAAGAAAATACAATTTTTTACCTTTCTAACGCAGTTTGTCTAACAATTTTGTGAGAAATCCTTTTCGAGCTATTAATTTTTGGTATCTTAGCTATTTATTTTTTATTTAATTTTTAATACATTTCAAAAATTTCTCTTATATAAAATATTTAGCATGATATAAATTTAGGAATAAATACCATCAGTGGTGAAGCGTGTAGATCGCTGGAAAAAATTTCTTTTTGACCTAAGTAGGAATTGACTTTAAAAAAAAAAATTATATTACTTGTTTAAGATAGAGGCTAAACAAAAAATGCTCCAGAATCCTTGTATCAAAGCCTAACACTTGGGCAAAAACTAAAATTGGATTTCTAATTTTTTTGTATATTTTTTTAGTTTTAGTCATAAATTTTTAAGTGACCGCCATTTTGATACAAGATGGCGGACCAAGATAGCCAACTTGGTAAGCCTAATACACGTACTTAGTTACATCCAAATCGGTTTATACATACGAATGCTATTGCATGACAAAAATCAGATGTATACATGGATATAAATAAATCATACTTTGAACGGAGGGGAGTTTTGGAGTCTGGGGGTCATAATCAGTGAGAATATACCGATTTTTTTCGGGATTGCTTTCCTCCAAGCGGCTGCAACAGATACCTTTTCTTTTTACTTTCTTCTATCTTTACAAGAAGAAAGTATTGGATTCATGAAAATTTTCGACTTCCGGTTTTCGACGGATTTATACGTTTTAGAAGGTCCTGAACACGATTTGACTATTTTTAGAAAATGTCTGTCTGTGACTCTGTCTGTGACTCTGTCTGTATGTGACAAAAATTTTGTGGGCGCTCTATCTCAAGAACTAATGCTCGGAATTTAATAAAAGTTTAGATTCCGTTAGTCCCTGATATAAATTGGTGCTGATTAGTTTTTGGTAAAAATCGCCCGGCAGGTGGCGCTGCTAAGCAGCATTTTTTGCGATTTCCGCAATAGCTGTATCTCAAGAACTAATGCTCGGAATTTAATAAAACTTTAGATTCAGTTAGACCCTGATATAAGTTGGTGCTGATTAGTTTTTGGTAAAATTCGCCCGGCAGGTGGCGCTGCTATGCAGCCTTTTTCGCGAATTTACAATAGCTCTATCTCAAGAACTAATGCTCGGAATTTAATAAAACTTTATATTCAGTTAGTCTCTGATATAAATTGGTTCTGATTAGTTTTTGGTAAAAATCGCCCAGCAGGTGCCGCTGCTATGCAGCATTTTGTAGGATTTACACGATTTTAGCGATAGTCCTATCTCAAGAAATATTGCATGGAATTTATTAAAACTTGAGTTTCAGTTAGACCTTGATATAAATGGGTGCTGATTCTTTTTAGTGTATGCGGAACCTGTGTGAGATAGAAGAAAGTTTTGGGATTGACACAGCCGACTAGTTTTTAATGGAAGCTACCTAATAGTTTCAACTCAGCTAGGTCACATAATATATAGGAAAATGTGGTCGCTATCCATTTATTTAGATAAAAATAAAGGGTGACTTACTCCAATTCAACTCCAAATATTTTTTCATAATTTTTCAGAATAATGAAGGTATTTTAACAAAATTTGAAAAAGACTTACCTTGTTTTATATGAAATGCGATGGTATTACGAAAAATGTTGGGAGTTCACAATATTTCATTCGGTGGTAGCGTATGTCTAAATTACGGAACATTCTGTTCATTGATAATTCGACGCAAATGATGACACTTCCCTAACTTCTTTTATTATCGCTACATTTCACACAAAATAGGATAAACTCTTTGACATTTCCGTTAAAATATTGCTACTATATTAAAGTTGTGAACAAAATTCCGATTTCGAATTGTAGTGAGGTAACCTATATTCGTACTGAATAAATGGATTGTGACCCTGTTTTATTATTTTTTTATGCTTATTGTAGTGTGTCGTACCATTTCTTAAAGTTTATTTATACAGTCAAACTTCGTTAACACAAACACGCTTAACCTGAATTACTTTTAGCACGAACTGTTTCCGATTGTCCCATCTACTTGTATGTAATGTATTTAAGTTCGGATAACACAAACTACTTTTAACATGAACAAAAAAAGTTTCCCCTTGAGTGTTCACTTTAACGAGGTTCAACTGTACTAATAAAAGAAAGTTTCGATCTGTGTATGTGTGTCTGTGTTTGTCTGCGATGGCTAGCAAAATCTAGCGCACCTAGAAGTCTGAAAATTTAGGTGTTGATAGTCCAAGGCCTGGTCTGGTGCACCTGAGTCTCAGAATTTTAATACTTTAAAAATTAACAAAAATATTAATTAAAAACTGATCAATAACTCATCTATTTTTTGCGAGCCGGCTTTCATATATCGCGCATGCTCAGAACCCGATTTACTGCAGCGCACGAGAATGAAGAACCATTTACATGAAGAATGAGTTCATTTCGCAATTCTGTTTTAAATTCTATGGACTAAACCATTTAATTTATTTAAAAACGAAAACCATATTTTTAAATATCGCACTTTTACGTCTCCAATGCCGTAATCAATTCAAAAAAAAAAAAAAAAAAAAATATGTTAATCCTTTGAAAAACATTTTTGGAAAGGATCGTTTTCCTGGGCTTATGTTTTCTCCCTTACGCCAACTCCCCTCAATAGCACAATTTTAGAGATACAGACAAACCAAACATATGCTCTTAGAGCTGAAACCTTCTAATAGACGGTATAATTATTTTTTTTAAAATACATATTTTAACCCATTGAAAAACACCAGCGAACGCAGGTCATTTCGCGCCTCACGAGAAGACTTTTTACTTACGCTAAAAGTTACTAAACGTTCGTATTTTGACACAATTTTTTTAGAACTTCTCGGTAGACCAGATTTACATCACCTACAACAATTTCGAAGTGTTCGGACGAGAACAAATATTTTTCTTAAAATAAAATCTGAGATATTTTTGGTGAAAACCCATAATAACGGGATGTTTTCCGCGGTCACGCTCGACTTCGGGTAACGTTTACACTATTTAAAATGCTTATATTTCCACATAATTTTATAGAGGATTTGGAAACAGTTATATTTATAAATGGCTAAAATTTCTGATAGATCGGACGACGAATACTATTTTTGAAAATTTTAAAGGGTTTGGACAACAAAAGCTATTTTTTTAAACGATATAACGATCCTACTTGAAAAAAGAAGTAAATGTTTTTTTTTACGATTTTGCGATTTTGTCATTAAAGATATAAATTCATTACAAAATCGGGTAAAATATATAAAATAACACAAATTTGGAGTTTATTTAAGATTTTATCACGGGCCGGGCAACGCTGGGCGGGTCTGCTAGTCCTATATATTTTAAACACCCTGTATATTTTTTGCAAATTAAATTTGAGATAAAAAAATCTGTTACATCGGTGATAAAATGAACTCGACTGGTATTTGATATCCCTATTTCACATATGTAAGAAAGTGTTGTTGAAATATTTTCGAAGTTTTAGATTTTTTTTTATTTCAAATGATTAATCAAATGGTTTGAAAGCCATTTGGAATGTTTGAGGAGTTAAGTTTAAAAAAAAAAAGAAAAGGCAATGGGTTCTGTTGATTGCTGCCCTAAGATTGATGAAGCTGCCTTCAACTTACCTTTCCTTTTGAGCCAAGTGTAAAGTTCTCGCCTCACAAATTTTATTCCTGTGTAAAGAATACTACAGAAAAAAAACACTTAATATAATAGCTTCCTGACTTTGAAATTGTAACATTCACGTCTTAAAAATCGATTTTCCAATAATATAGGTTTTTAAAGAACTTATTTATTTGATTTACAAATACTACCTTTCTGCCTGATTTGCTATATTTAGCTGATATTTTAAAGAGTACAGTTAAACCTCAATATCTCGAATATCGTAAGAACAGAAAATAAATCGGTCAAGTGCGCGTATAACTCGCGCTAAAAGAGTTCCGTTCATTGAATTTATTAATTAATAAACTCCTACTACCCCTAATTTTTTCATAATTTAATTTCAGTCGATCCGAAAATAGGAGGGTACAGTACTTTCGACGATATCTCTTAAAATATAATACCTAAAATTAAAACAAACGCATTTTTGAGTTCGATGTTACGAGATCTTTCGAACGAAACCCTACACGATGTATAAACCAAAATTTATTTTTCAAGTAACTTTATTAATATATCGGCTAATTACCAACAGTTATTTTCGAAAATCATTATCAAATATTTGTATATTTTTTGCAAATACTTGCAAATAATATCAAATCTCGTAATAATATCGTATCAAATATACTTGGATGATTCTGCGTCGATAGATACCTCGAGCACTCGTCAACTCCCCCGCTGACCGCCCGAAAAGTAAAGTTTGTGTGTAACGGAAAGATGCGTTTTTCTCATAAAATTGTGTTACTTATGAAAAACTGTATAGTTTTCCTACAATGTTTAAATAAACTTCTACTACCCCTATTTTTTTTCATATATTTAGTTTCAGTAGATTCGGAAATAGAAGGGAGAGGGACATATTTTTGCAGTGCATTTTCGACAATATCTCTGAAAATATAATACCTAAAATTAAAACAAATATATTTTGAGTTCGATGTTACGAGATCTTTCACACGATATACAAAAAGAAAACTTTTTTTTTTTTTCAAGTATCTTAATTAGCCCATAAATTTTCCCTAAACATATTTGTGAATGACTAATAATATGAAAATATGTGTGTAATAAGGCTTTATAACTTTCCCAAGTTTGAACTTTCCACGTCCCATAGTTTACGAGAAAAGGGGTTCTACAGACGGACAGACAAAGACAGGAGTGATCTTATAATAGTTCCGTTTTTACTTTTTATGTACGGAACCCTAAATATCAAGAAAAAAAAATTTTTAGGTATTATGGTTTAAATTAGAGTAAATTTTAGAGTAACTATAGATATTCATACAAAATTCATTGTGCAAAATGTACTATGATAAAAATATGAATAAATATCAAATGTTATAGTAAAAGCAAGAGTCGAGTTTGCTTGTATTGCCTATATCTTGGCCAATATTTTCTTTATCTTGGCTATATCATGTCGAATATTGACAATACTACCATGCAATGTTTCTCAATTTTGGGTTGTTTATATTTTGCTAATACTAAACCACTATTGTCCAGAAATATTGCTGCAAAACTTGCAACTATATTGGTTCTAATATCATTTCCGATGTAAAGCCAATATTTCTGCAATATTGACGCTTCATTGCAAATATTTCAATGTAAAGCCGATATTCCTGTAATAGTGATATTTCATTGCAAATAGTATTACCAATCTAAAGCCAATATTTAACCAAAATTGATATATCATTGGAAATATTTCCAACGAATGCCGTAATTCACGCAATATTTATATATTGCCCTCCCAAGATAATTGGCAAAAATACTAAAAAGATATTTTTGATATTAATACGCTTAGATAAATTAAGCTGATCTGCAATTAATTTACGTTACGCTTTTGAACACATATTGATGATATTTTCGTTTGATGGCTATTACTTCACTCTAATAATTGTTTTAAATTTTAAAGAATTACGTTATCAAGACATATGTTTTAACAAATGTATTCGAACCAAAAAAAATGTGTTAATTACTCTTCATTTTGTCTCCAAATTAAAAATATTTTCTCTTCAATTTTAATCTTGGGTGGCTTCCTTATATAAAGTACAAATCATAAAGTAATGTTTGTGGTTCGCTTTCTTTTCAGGCAAGGTAATCCGCGGTTTTTCAAGCAGAAGGGGTAAAAATGTTTCGTTTTTTCTACCGCTTTGCAATCGCGCGGCCCGACGGACTTTTTAAAAAAGTGTCACCTAGGGATACATGGTACTTTCCTGGTTTTGACGATACCTTTCATTTAAAAAAATAATATTTACTATTAAAAAATGTTTTGGAGCACTTTTTTATATTTTTTTCTTACTTCCAACACGTTTTACGTGGGTGGATCGCTAGATTCTAAAAGGAAAAAGGCACATGACCTTGCAGGTGGCGAATTTTGTTCGTGGTTTGGGGTAAATAAACATGAGGTAGTTAATGATTTCTGCTTCGCGAGTTTTCAAAATTAAATGTCTTGAGAACAAATTGAGAGATTTGAATGCTCTTTCACTGTTTTTTTTGGTTTATTTAAACAGATGAAAAGGATGAGATAGATTACATAAAGCCCACTTTACAATTTTTAAAAAAGGGAAAATATTAATTATTTTAGATGGTCTGTTATAAATATAAAAATTTAATAACTCGAGACCAAATTGACCAATTTGGATATTTTTTAACTTTTTTATTTAAAGATAAGAGAAGAAATAGCTTATATATAGTGCAGGGCGTGTAGCGGGTGAAACTCACCCAGTCTACGCTGCCGAAGCGGACAGCGGGGCTATTGACAGCGGGGCTCGTAACCCTCCCGAGGATACGCTGTCAAAGGCAGTGACACTTTTGATACTAAGTTCGTGTCGAAAATTTTTCGTCTAAAAAAAATCACAATGGAGCAGGCGAATTTCATCCTGGTGCATACTGCCGAAGGTTGTGGAATCCCCAATCATGGATTCGTTTGATTCCAGTTTTGTTTGGAAAACCGATCAGCGTAACGAGCTATATTTAAAGTAATCCCGGGCAAGGGTGTCTCGTAATAATTAGTAAATAAAATCTAAATTACACTTGAAAGCTAAGTGGCAAAGATACTAAAAGTATATTTTTAGAAATTAATTCGCTTACAGATAAAGTAATCTGTTCTGCAAATAATTTACGTAACCCTTTTCGTCATGCGTTAACGACATTATCGCGGAGATCATCTGGTTTAATAATTTTCTCTTCATAGATATTTTTGTAGCGTAATATTATTCAGTTTAGTTGATGAGAAACAAACTTATTCTGTAAATGACAGAAAGCTACGTTTGACAAATATGGAAAAGTCATTATGAAACTTTTATTTTTTTACGAAACAACTTATCTAACATAAATTTACTTTAGTGTGTTTATCTAGCCTAATTTCGGATATTATTTATATTACGTACAGGTATCTCAAAAAAAAAAAAAAAAAAAAAAAAAAAAGTTTAAAATTTGGCAATTCTTTAACAGTAATAAAAACAAAGATAAAATGTATGACATATTTATAAAGAAACTCCGAAATTTTGTACAGAGTAATTTAAAAAATAGTTCAAATTTTGTCAGTAGATGACGTTGTACTGCTTCAATCTGAAAAAATACTAGTGTTCACAACATTTTTTTTTAATGTTTTAAGAATTAAACTGAAAAAAAAAAAGAGTGAAAATTGGTTGACACATGATTCAACTTTACACATTAGCTTGAGCATTTGTACACATTGATGATGTACAACGCCATCTATTGTTTAAAACTTGACTATTTCTCACGTTTACTGAATACAAAATGTATATGCTTCCTTATAAACAAAGCACTTATTTCATTTTTACCTATTTCATATACAGTGGCTCACATTTGTTTTTGGACAGTTGTGTTTTTAAAACTTACTTATAAAAAACATCATCTAAATATTAAAGGATCTACTTAATTTATTTTCACATAAATTTTCTTTTGTCTATAATAAAACCTACATATTGTAATAAAAATAAATTCAAAACTTTTTTTTTTCAAAAAATTATTTTACCGAGAAAGTGCTAAAGACAATCTCACATAAGTAATTGGACACTTCGAACATTCAACAAATGTAAGCAAAAATATGCAAATAATAAAACATTTTAATACTTTTTTTAGTATCCTTTAGCTGAAATTACACTTTTAATACGTTTCGGCTCGGATGCAACTAGTTTTTTTGTGTAATAATGTTCAATTTTGTTCCATTCCTCTGTTAATACTGCTTTAAATTGTTCTTTCGAAGAAATATCATATTTTCTTATTCTTTTCTACAGTTCATGCCACACATTTTTGATTTGGTTTAAATCTGGAGAATATGGTAGAGTCTTGATAACTTTGGGACAGTTGTACATCAGCCATAAGCGAACATTTAGCGCTGTATGTTTGGGATCATTATCTTGATACAACTTGAATTTGTTTTGAATTCCAAGTTTTTGAGCAGATATTTTCAAGTTTTCTTTCAAAATATTTATATAATTATACTGGTCAATATTATTTTCAATGAAAACGAAATTTCCCATACCAGAAGCATTAAAACATCCTCAAACCATTATGCTTCCACTTCCATGTTTGACAGTTGGCAATAGATTTTTCGGATTGAGCTTTTCGTTGGGCTTTCTCCACACAGTTATTCGCCCATCAGACCCAAATATGTTAAATTTTGATTCATCCACAAATATGACGTTTTCTCAAAACGATGCATCCTTGTCTACCATGGATTTTGCAAAATCCAGACGTAACTTTCTTGCTCTTTCATTAACAAAAAAACTTTCTCTGTCATCTCTACTGTTGTATCCATATGGTCTGATAACTCGTCTAACAGTTTCAAGATTTACTTTTATTGCAAATCTGTTTTCTAATTTTGTTGTAAGTCTCACTGCACACATTCTTTGATTTTTCTTGATTTTAAACATATTACCTTCGATTCTTGGGAGTTATTAGCTTGTGAGGAACTCCTGATTTTAATTCTTTTTCAACAGTTCCACGTAGTTTCCACCGTTTTATAATATAGCAAAAATAGTTGAATGCCTTACTTTAACAATTTTTGCGATAGTTCTGTTGCTTTTACCATCTTTAAAATGTTCTATGTTTAAATTACTAATAAGAATTTGTTGTAACTTTGCAGCGCCCGGCCATGTTCACTTCAAATATAGAAATTTAAACAAATTTACATGAAGTAGTGGTAATTCCAAAGTGCAGACAATAATAATTGACATATATTTCCATTTATAATAAAAATAAATAACAAAAAATATCGTCTATCAAAAAATTTAGTAGAACTTACAAGTGTCCAATTACTTATGCGAGATTGTTTTTAACACTTTCGCGGTAAATTAATTTTTTCAAAAAAAGGTTTGAATTTATTCTCATTACAATATGTAGGTTTTATTATAGGGAGAAGAAAGTTTATAAGAAAAAAAAATTAAGTAGATCCTTTAATATTTAGATGATGTTTTTTATAAGTAAGTTTCAAAAACACAAGTGTCCAAAAACAAATGTGAGCCACTGTAGTTAAAGAAGTATCGAAATCTAAGTTTCAGATGTTCATATGGGGTTACCTTGTGGCTGATTACTGATACACATGAATTCTTCAGTTTTTGTTCCAAAATCATTTTATATGAGAATCGGATAAATATTTAAGTGCTTATCAATTTTGTGCTCTTTCATTAAATTTAATTATCTCATTTAATTAAAATCTTTGTAAAGCAACATAAGACGTATTCTATTATAATGAAATAAAATCTAAATTATACTTGCGAGCTAAGGGGAGCAAACGTACAAAAAGGATATTTTTGACATTAATCCGCTTAGATAAAGTAATCGCCTCTGCAATAATTTACGTAACACTTTTTGAACATGTGTTAACGACTTTCTCTGAAATCATCTGGGTAAATCATTTAATAACATTTCCCTTAATAGATAACTTTCTACCAAAATATTACTCGACTTGTTTCATGAAAAAAAAAAAAAAAAAAAAAAAAAAAAAAAAACTTATTCTGTAACTGACAGTAAATCATGACATCGTTTGACAAATATAGAAAATTCTCTAAGAAGCTTTTATGTTTACCATTTATAACTAATTAACTTAAATACCACTTATTATATTATTAGCTGACTCGCCCGGGCCTGTGATAATAAATTTAAAAAAACCTCAAGTTTGTATGATTTTATATATTTAACCCGATTTTGTTTGAAATAAGAAAAAATCGCGAAAAAATATTCATATTTAGTGATAAAAGCGCTCGTAAGAGGACATTTTGTTGTTTTTCACGTAAGGTTCTTTAATGGGTAAAAAAAAAAGTTCTTGTTGCCCGAACTCTTTGAAATTTTTTAAAATACAACGGTTTTACAGCCCGCATAAAAATTTCGTAAAAATGTTTTCTTCTATGTAAATCTGGTCTACCGAGATGCTCTAAAAGTTTGCATCCATATACGGACGTTTAGTTACTTTTAGTGTAGAAAAAATATCGTCTCCATGAAGTGCGAAGTGACCTGTGTTCGCCGGTGTTTCTGAAAGGGTTAAAATTCCTATTTTTTAAAACCGATTGCACCGCCAATTAGAAGTTTTCAGATTTAAGAGCATATTTGGGTTTTTCGGTACCTCTAAAATTACGGCCGTGAGGAAAACATAGGAGGGAAAACGACCATTTTTGAAATTTTTTCCAAAGAGTTCACAACGATATATTTTGGAATTGATTGCGGCGTTTGAGCCGTAAGAGTACGATCTTTCTGAATATGTCTTACAATTTTAACTGTATTTAACGGTTTAATTGATTTAGGTTGATTTAAAACTAGGAAATAACACACACACACACACACACACACACACACACACACACACACACACACACACAAAAAAAAAAAAAAAAAAAAAAACCTCGCATTTGGTGTTTTATTTTTTCCCGGAGCGTAAATCGGGTTCTCGGCATGCGCAAGCGATATTGCCGGCTCTCAAAAAAAAAATGAGTTTTGATGATTTTTAATTAATATCTCGGCTAATTATCAAAATATTAAAAATCTGATACTCAGGTGCGTCAGAATATGCCTTGAACTACCCTTACCAAAATGTTCAGACTTCTAGATGTGCTAGATTTCGCTTACCATCGCCGACACACACACAAAGGGCGAAACTTTCTTTTATTGGTATAGATTTATTATATTATAATATTTATATTTTTAACTATTATTATTATTATTATTATTATTATTATTATTACTTATATTATTTATATAATTAACTTTTCTATAACTTATCTAGCATAAACTTACTTTAGTAAGTTTTTCTATTCTAATTTAGAGTTGATTATTTTTATTACATACAGAGTGTCCCAAAAATGACAGAAAATCTTTAAAATGAGTTAATTTTTTAACAATGATAGCAACAAAAATTAAATGTGTGACATGTTTTTTAAAGAAACTCAGAAATTTTGTTTAGCGTAATTTAAAAAATGGTTCAAATTTTGCCTGTAGATTACGTTGTACTGCTTCAATTTTAAGGAATACTTAAGCTGGTGTCAAAAATCAAACTTTTTGCGTGTTTCATCACCATTAAACAGAAGAAAAAAAGGTGAAAATTGGCTGATCCGTGATTCACCTTTACACATATTGAGCATTTTTACATGTTGATTACGTACAGCGAAATCTATTGAAACAAAGAAACTCGTTAATTTTGTATATAGTAATATAAAAAATAGTTACATTTTTGTTAGTATACGGTTTGTACGCCTCATGGGACTTTATTGACAGTTTTTACGCAAAATAATGGTCGCCATATTTAAACACAGAATTTCTTCATTAGGCTCCTCAGTCACATCATCTCGAATTCTCCTCGCCAATGTTAAACCTACGGGCTTGGAATGAAACCATATTTTTCTAATTCCTCCACACAGAGTTAACATTTTTAACTTCTTTTTTCTGTGTACGCTTCTTGAAGAATGTTTCTTTCTTTTTCATTTAAAGACTGTTTCAAAAATACGTACTTAATTTTTTATTTGAAGTGCTAAAATCTTACTCCCAGCTCGTCAGTTTCGTAAGATCTTAACACATACAGTATAAAACTAAACATCTTTTTTAGAAATGTTTTGTCAAACTAAAAAGTAAGAGACATCTTCCTAGAAGAGTAATACAGAAAAAAGAAATCAAAAATATAAATTTTCCGAGAAAAATTTTAAAAATACGAGTGCATTCCAAGCACATTGGCGAACGAGGTTAAAAATCTGACTAATAACAAACCTTAAATAAATACGGTAAATACTACTTTACGAAAAAACTGGTATTGAAATCCTTTGAGGTGTACGAACCCTGTAGTAGATGATGTTGTACTGCTTCAAATTGAAATAATACTTACCTTGCAACGACCTTTTTTTTTCGCGTTTCAACAATTAAACAGAAAGATGAGTGAATCGATTATCTTTAATTTAGTTTTACACGTTAGCTTAAAAAAATTACCAAATTGGTGGAGTACAGCGCCATCTATTATCTAAATTATGAGCAATTTTTCAAATTACTATATACAAAATTTAGGAGCTACCCTATAAACAGGTAGCTCATTTCATCTGTATGTATTTTATAGTTAAAGAAAAGAAGTAACAAATTTTAAAGTTTAGATGTCCCTTTAGGCGCACCTTGTTGCTGATTTCTTGCACACATGAATGTTTTTGCTCAAAAATCAATTTTTATCAGTATCCGGTTATTGGTTAATATTTCCGACGTCATAGGTGCTTATCCATTTTGTGCCCGCTCGTTAAAGTTAGCTTTGGTTTTTAATTAAACCCTTTGTAAAACAGCAACTTAAAAACAAGAAAAGACACATTATACTGTCTATATTAACAAAAAAAAGTTTTGTGTGTGTGTGTCTGCCAGTTTGTTTGATTGTTTGTAGGCGCTGGCAAGGGAAATCTATCGCACATAGAAGTCTGCAAAGTTGGTTCCAGATAGACGACGACAGAGCCAAATATATACCTGAAGTTAAGATTTTGGATTTTTTTCATTAGATTGTTTGTTATTTTATGTTAAATGGAAAAAATCGTATATTTGTGTCGTCTAGTTGCAAAACTGGTCATCTCCAAAAAACAAATTTTTTGAGAAAAGCTGATTTTGTGCCACCCATAGTTAAAATAAGATTGGAGCCAAAACTTTTTAGTTTTATATTCCTCAAGACAGTATATTTGAAATGCCGAAATAAGGTGGCAGGGGCACATGAAAGGAAGGGGTTATTTAACTCTTTGTTTTGGATTTGGCTATCTGTGCAACTTACTTTGGAGTTGGCCGGGTTTGCAACAAGCCAGGAATTAATTTTTGCTAAATTTAATGTGACATTGGGATTTAGGGGTTGCAAATACACAAAAATGTTTTGTTAAATTAAATTTTATTTAACAAAAAGAACTTCAGGAAAGTTATTAACGTAAAGTGACTTTTACACAGTTACTGACTGTTAAAAGTAACTGACTAACAGTTAAAACTATCTGACTAGCAGTTAAAACTGACTTAAATGTCGCTAAACAAATTATTTGAATGACATGATATCATTATAAATAAAATTATTAAATTTTCAAAACTTAAACAAAAATCATACTATATACATAAAATTTCAAACTTTAGTGGCCTCATCGTTTTCGACTGTCTTACAAATTTCGTCTTGATGGTCCATCCATACGTCTTCTTCAACCTTGTCTTCTCCTTCATCATCTCTGTTTTCTGCTTCTTGAACAGCTGATGCCAAGATATTTTTGTAAAAAAATAACCGCTCGTCAGCACCCCAATTTGGTCCAAAATGTTTTGTCAGTAAGTTTTGGACATCCCGAAGTTTTAGAGGCTTCACCACGGTACCTCTTCCCTGCCACGTCCTCAAGCTTGCTGTTCATAATACTTTTCTTGCTCTTCACAACAGACTTTCTCACTTCTAACTCAGATTTGTAGATCTCTCCTTGCACCAACACCTTATTTTTATCGTTTGTTATGAAAAATCTTGTCGTCGGAGCAAATTTGAAATGCCACTGTGTAGTTGGTTTGAGGAAAACATTGCTGCTCTTCTTCCAATCATGATCGGTGTAATCTCTTCAAAGCTTTAAAACTGTTCCATGTTCAGATAAAATTTCTTCATACTTTGTAGGCGGAACGGGTGACTCGATTTTCTTCAATCTCTTTTCAATTTGAGCGAAAACACGGTCTGGAGGGATAGGAATGGGAAATATAACCTCTATCTCGTAGGGTCACTTTTCTTCTTCTTCGATTGAT
The DNA here is from genome assembly GCA_963931845.1 of Maratus michaelseni. NCBI lineage: Eukaryota > Metazoa > Arthropoda > Arachnida > Araneae > Salticidae > Maratus > Maratus michaelseni. The sequence continues at coordinate 248,596,133 of OZ007588.1, read as the reverse complement.
TAGGAGATACTTCTTCCACAAACTTTCCCACAGTCAGAAAAAACGCGAAACTAAATTTTTAGAAACTTTGTATGCACCAAGGAGGAGCAGTCACAGGCGAGAGAAATCACGATAACGTTAATCTAATCAACAAGTGAGAGGTTATTGTAGGGAGAAACAGAAGTGCCATCTAGTGGATATGGAAATGGCCATTTTTTAACCTCAACGGTTGATGGATTTGGCCGGTTTTGCAGCACATCGTGATTTTCAAACGCATATAACACAGAGATGTGACCGACTAAGGCTTGTTTATTGTTTCCAGATGGTAGAAACGTTTACTTAGAACTTAAAAATCTGAAAAAACACATTTTCAAATTTTGAGGAGTTGGTCGGTTTTGCAACTAGACGACACATTTATCCTATCTTCCAAATTCGTAGGCGATTTCGATCCACTCATAGAAGCAATTCAAATTCAATCTTTTTGCCTAAATAGTTAATTTTGTTTTATTTTTAATAAAGTTAATTCGGAATTCGCACAGTGAGTTTTTCGCGATTTCTTAAAACAATGCCCCATTTCGCCAAAAATAAGAATTTTTTCTTCAACCAATATCTATTTCATACCTTGAAATAGTTTAATACATTTAGTATACATTTAATCGTATACTTCAATACCTCTGTGTGGTGCAAAACGTCTAGAATCGATTAAAAAAATAAAAAATATATGATTTTTTTTTTTTTTTTTTTTTTTTTTGAATTAGTTATTAAAGAAAGTAAGGGTATCGAATTTATTCTCTGAAACGTGAAGAAGAAAGAGAGGGGGGGGGGGGAATTCAGCGACAGTTTGCTAAGTAACCCTCTTTACTGCCTAAAGCCGTTACCATGACGACGCAGGTGTAATCGTGGTCGAAAACTTTTTTTTACACTATATTTCAATGATGATTGGTCACTTGCGATTTTAGACGTTTTGTTAAATATCTGGAAAGATACATGAGGAATTATCCTGAAACTTCAGAAGTATAAACAACATGATAAACGTCATATATTTCCGCGAAGATTTTTTCCCGAAATTCCATAAGGGGCCGTCAACAAATTGAAGAAAAACGAATATCTTTTGGATAACCCTGTAAAAACTAATATTGCAAAAGCATTCAAACTATAGATTATAATTAAGTGGCTTATTGTAATAATTTGGGTTCCTTTTTATGAAGATAGCATGTATACTCGAAGAGAAATTCAAGTTTTTATAAAAACAGTCCCAAATTTTACCAAGTTTTTTGCTTATAATTTGCAGAGTTTTTAATATAAAAACAAGTTATTTTCAGAATATATGACAAACAAAATTATACACAAAACCCTGCAATCAGAATTAAAAAAAAATAATAATTGTATGAAAAATGAGCAGGTTTACTAAATATTGTTTCACTGCGCATGCGCGAATTCAATCAAAATATACTGTGCATAATATATTAGCTAAATGTATGGACAAACTTTTATGAAAGTCTCAAAACAATAGCTTGAAAATTCTGATAGTAATCGTCGATAGAATAAGCTCGAATTTCGCTGTTCCCAAAAGGAAGCAAAAAGATGAGGGGTTGTATCCAAATATACTAGCTTATGAAAGTTGACATAAGAAGAATGAAGCGTCTCTCATTCTATATTTGATACGTATTATTTGTCGCGCGCGAGATATATTTAAAGCAATGGTTCTGAATGAGTGTGCTCCGGCGCAATGGGGCGCCGTGAGAGAACACGAAGTGTGTCACGAAATTTTTAAATCGAATTGTATCTAGATTGAAATGATTAACGGAAATATCGATACTTTAGTGTCCAACATTTCATATTATGCGATTTATTACGAAATCAGATTTAGCGTCGTAAATTCAGCGTTAGTTTGCTAAGTAACTTTCCTTTTGACATTAATCCGATTAAATAGACTAAGATCTTACGCAAATATTATTTAATAAATTAATTGATTATTAAAGAAAGTAAGAACAACGAAGTTTTTCTCTGAAATGTGAATAAGAAAAAGATGGGGGTGGGGGAGGGAATTTAGCGCAAGTGCGAGTTTGCTAAGTAACTTTCTTTATTGCCCAAAGCCGTTACCATCACTACTCTGGTGACATTGCGGTCGATTGTAAACGGAAATTTTCAAGTTAAGATTTTTTTCTGTTTTTGAGAACACGTTGTAATTGTTCATTTTAACGATCGCTCAGTACGGGGGACGTTTTCTCTCATTAGACTGAGACTGGTCCCGAACTTAATTTTTTCTCGTCAGACTCGGGCCTGCTAGAAAGTCCGAATTATACTTGTAAGCTAAATGGCAACATACTAAAAGGATTACTTTTGACATTAATCCGATTAAATAGTCTAAGATCTTACGCAAATATGCTTTAATAAATTAATTGATTATTAAAGAATGTAAGGACATCGAAGTTTTTCTCTGAAACGTGAATAAGAAAAAGAGAGGGGGGGGGGGGAATTTAGTGCGAGTTTGCTAAGTAACTTTCTTTATTGCCCAAAGCCGTTACCATCACGACTCTGGTGACAGTGCGGTCGATTGTAAACGGAAATTTTCAAGTTAAGATTTTTTTCTGTTTTTGAGAACACGTTGTAATTGTTCATTTTAACGATCGCTCAGTACGGGGGACGTTTTCTCTCATTAGACTGAGGCTGGTCCTGAACTTAATTTTTTCTCGTCAGACTCGGGCCTGCTAGAAAGTCCGAATTATACTTGTAAGCTAAATGGCAACATACTAAAAGGATTACTTTTGACATTAATCCGATTAAATAGACTAAGATCTTACGCAAATATTATTTAATAAATTAATTGATTATTAAAGAAAGTAAGGACAACGAAGTTTTTCTCTGAAATGTGAATAAGAAAAAGATGGGGTTGGGGGAGGGAATTTAGCGCAAGTGCGAGTTTACTAAGTAACTTTCTTTATAAGATTTTTTTCTGTTTTTGAGAACACGTTGTAATTGTTCATTTTAACGATCGCTCAATACGGGGGACGTTTTCTCTCATTAGACTGAGGCTGGTCCCGAACTTAATTTTTTCTCGTCAGACTCGGGCCTGCTAGAAAGTCCGAATTATACTTGTAAGCTAAATGGCAACATACTAAAAGGATTACTTTTGACATTAATCCGATTAAATAGTCTAAGATCTTACGCAAATATGCTTTAATAAATTAATTGATTATTAAAGAATGTAAGGACATCGAAGTTTTTCTCTGAAACGTGAATAAGAAAAAGAGAGGGGGGGGGGGGGAATTTAGTGCGAGTTTGCTAAGTAACTTTCTTTATTGCCCAAAGCCGTTACCATCACGACTCTGGTGACAGTGCGGTCGATTGTAAACGGAAATTTTCAAGTTAAGATTTTTTTCTGTTTTTGAGAACACGTTGTAATTGTTCATTTTAACGATCGCTCAGTACGGGGGACGTTTTCTCTCATTAGACTGAGGCTGGTCCTGAACTTAATTTTTTCTCGTCAGACTCGGGCCTGCTAGAAAGTCCGAATTATACTTGTAAGCTAAATGGCAACATACTAAAAGGATTACTTTTGACATTAATCCGATTAAATAGACTAAGATCTTACGCAAATATTATTTAATAAATTAATTGATTATTAAAGAAAGTAAGGACAACGAAGTTTTTCTCTGAAATGTGAATAAGAAAAAGATGGGGTTGGGGGAGGGAATTTAGCGCAAGTGCGAGTTTACTAAGTAACTTTCTTTATAAGATTTTTTTCTGTTTTTGAGAACACGTTGTAATTGTTCATTTTAACGATCGCTCAATACGGGGGACGTTTTCTCTCATTAGACTGAGGCTGGTCCCGAACTTAATTTTTTCTCGTCAGACTCGGGCCTGCTAGAAAGTCCGAATTATACTTGTAAGCTAAATGGCAACATACTAAAAGGATTACTTTTGACATTAATCCGATTAAATAGTCTAAGATCTTACGCAAATATGCTTTAATAAATTAATTGATTATTAAAGAAAGTAAGGACATCGAAGTTTTTCTCTGAAACGTGAATAAGAAAAAGAGGGGGGGGGGGGGAATTTAGTGCGAGTTTGCTAAGTAACTTTCTTTATTGCCCAAAGCCGTTACCATCACGACTCTGGTGACAGTGCGGTCGATTATAAGCTGAAATTTTCAAGTTAGATTTTTTTCTGTTTTTGCGAGCACATTGTAATCGTTCATTTTAACGATCGCTCAGTACAGGGACGATTTTCTCTCATTAGACGGTCCGGAACTTAATTTTGTCTCGGTAAACTCGGGCCTGCTAATCACATAAAGTCTGGATTAAGTCTGTAAGCTAAATGGCAGCGTACTAAAAGGATACTTTTGACATTAATCCGGTTAAATAGACTAAGCTCTTACGCAAATAATTTACATAACTCATTTTGAATATATTAATGACATTTTCGCATATGGCTATTAATTTTACTTTGCTATTGCATTTTCAACACTTTCTCCATAATATTTGTTTTTAAGTTTAAAGATAATTACGTTATCAACACGTGTGTTTAAACAAATTAATGGGAATAAAAATATGGATTATTTTTTCATTATATTTTTAAACTAACAGCATTTACTCTTGAATTTTAATATCAGGTGGATTATATCTTGTTCATAGCTGATTACTAGCGCACACGAATTTTAAAATTTTGTTTTCCTATCAAGCTATATTAGAATAGGATTAGAATTTCTGGCATCATAAATGCTTATCAATTTTATGCCTGTTCGCTAAATTTATCTTTGCTTTTTAATTAAAACATTTGTGAAACAGGGTCGTAAAAAATGAAAAAGATATAATCTACCATAATCAAATAAAATCTAAATTATACTTGCAAGCTAAATGGCAAACGTATACTAAAAGGATATATTTGACATTAATCCGCTTATATTAACTAAGTTGTTTCGCAAATGTTTTTCGTAACACTTTTTGGACATAATGTTATTGACATTTTCTGAGATCAGCTTGCTAAATCATTTAATAACTTTCCCTTAATAGATAGTTTTCTAGCACAACATTACACAACTTTACTTCATGAAAAACAAACTTATCCAGAAAAATGACGGTAAGTCACGTTTTCCAAATATAAAAAAAAGTCTTTATGAAACTTTCTTTACAAAACAGCAGATCTAAGATAAATTTAATTTGGTGTATTTATAATCGATTTTAGCAGTTTTATAATATTATCGAATTCATTTAAATTTTATGTAAACAAGAAACAAAAATCAAGCGCTAAGCATAGATTATGAATCACTTTCCAGCACTTCCATAAAACTGAAACACAACTTGACCGTTTAAAACAGTGAAGCCATATTTCAGAAATTACCGTCTATAGACGGAAAGATATTCGATTTTTCTGTGCATCCTTGTATATGATCTATAGATCTTCATATACACTACAAACAGTGCTAAAGTTTAGCTTAATTACAAAATGCATTACACTGTCGGAAATTTACCTACAGAAATCTCCACCAATATTAGACGGAAATGTACACAAATAATTTTGTCTGTGTATTATCTAGACACATTTATACACGCTTTATATTACGCTAAAATTTTATTCTGAAAAAAAAAACCACACAACACAATCAAAAACATACTTTTAGAAATTACCATCCTCACTCTATAAACGACATTTTCAAAACTGAGCGAAAAATACTCAAATCTGAGTATGTCGCATAGTCAAAATAGCTCCGAATCAAAATTACTCACGTTTGAAACAAGTATATACTCATTTCTGAAAACATGCACACACTCAAGAATAAAACATGATGTGCTCATATTTGAGTATGTCCATGTTTCAAAAATGAGTATGAACTGACTTCTATGTACGCGTTTTTGAGTATTTCCATTTTTCAAAAATGAGTTTGGACTGATTCTAATCCTTTTTGAGTATGTCCATGTTTCAAAAATGAGTATGAACTGACCTCTATGTACTCAGTTTTGAGTATGTTCATGTTTCAATATTCTGAGTATTTCTGGTATTTCATGTTAGGGGAACCGTCGGTAGCGTAATAAATTTTCTTATTTTTATAAATAGTTAAATCAGTCTTCAAATTTAATATACATTTTCATCTTTTGATATGTTAAAGAAGTTTGTTCAGCTTACCTGAGATTTTCCTTTTTGCGCTGAATATATCCACAGTAGTAATCCAAAGTGTTGTAGCGATATTTATCTGATCCATTGATTCACTTATATTGGAAGAATAATAAATAGTATTAGTAGAAAATAACAATTGTGTAAAATAAACAGAAGATTCATTTTCCTTTGAATATAATATAATTCTTGGCTAGATGTACATGTTTTAAGTCGCGTTTGGAGGCTGCGTATAAGTGCTCCAATTTTACATTATATTAAATATATTTACATCATATATGTACAAGAGCGTCTTAACTGCTCAGAAACATTTTGGAAACTGAAGGGAATATTTTTAAGTTCTGTGCACACGCGCGGGATAAGACAGCTGTAGTTTTGAAGGAGGGAGGTCTGCAGAGTTTCTCCAATTAGTTAGTTTCGACAGTCTCTGGTTTTGTTCACTATGTTTTTCAGCTGCGGCACTTGAAGTACTTATTGGTAATTGGGGTCTGGTTTTTAACATGTTCTTATTTCAATCGTTCGCTGCACGTGGAGATTATTCACTGCATAAAAAAGGTTTCTCCGTCACTCCCCCGTAATCTCCTGTGTGGGGAATGGTTGAAGATTCAGTTTCTTACGGTGTTTCTCGTACACAGGTTTGGGAGTGGGCTTCGTGAGAGTGTCGGCTGTCATTTCTTCAGTGGGGCAGTATTGTAAATCAATTTTTCCTTCTTCTTTCATAAGTTTGATGTTGTGGAAACGTATGTCGATGTGTTTGGATCGCTTAGTATCTTTATCGTTTTCAGTCATTTTTATACAGGACATATTATCCTCAAAAATCGTGATGGGTAATTTTTGTGGAATGTTGAGATCGTTAAGCAAGTTTGTTATCCAAGTTAATTCTTGTGCTGCGTTGCTAGCTGAAACGTATTCAGCTTCGGCTGACGAAAGTGCAATGCAATTTTGCCTTTTTGTAATCCAGTAAATCGGCGATTTTCCTAGCATGAATAGATTTCCTGACGTTGATTTACGTGTTTTCAAGTCACCTGCCCAGTCTGCATCGGCGTATGCTGTTAGGATGGGCTTGCTGTTTGCGTTAAGAGTTAAATTCAAATTTTCTGTAGTTTTAAGGTATGAAATGATTCTTTTCACTGCTGTCCAGTCCTTTTGGCGTGGTGTTTCATTTCTACGACATAATATGTTGACTGCTGCGGATATGTCAGGACGCGTGATTGTTGATATGTAAAGTAATGTGCCTGTGGCTTGTCGATATTTCGTGTTATTAGGTAAAAGATTATCATCGTCTTCAAGTCTGTTGAATCCAGCAATCATTGGTGTGTAATGAGGTTTCATGTCGTTTAAATTCAGTTTTTTCACTAGTTCCTGTATTTTATTGTTTTGATTTAGGTAATATGTATCATTGATTTTATTAATGTTTATTCCTAGGTAATTATTCACTTCTCCTAAGTTTTTTAGTTCATATTCTTTCTTAAGTTGGTTTATTGTTTCTTCGATATCACTGTCCTTTCCTGCTATCAGGATATCATCTACATAAATGATGATGTATATCGGATTTTCTTGATTTGATTTAAAGTACAGACATGGATCATTTTTGCTCTGTATGAAATTATTGTTTGTGAGTGTTTCCGATATTTTGGTGTACCAGGCCTTTGCGGCTTGCTTAAGACCGTAGATGGCTTTTTGAAGTTTACAAACTTTTCTTTCATCGCCGGGTTTAATATACCCGTCTGGTTGACTCATATAAACAGTTTCAGTTAATTCACCGTGCAAGAATGCTGTGGTAACGTCAACATGTTTAACGTTCAAACTTTTGTGCAATGCAGAGATGAGAAATGCACGTATTGTAGCGTGCGAAACTACAGGTGCGAAGGTTTGATCATAGTCAATCCCGAATCTTTGACTATATCCTTGTGCTACTAGACGCGCTTTATAGCTTTGAATATTTCCTAAATTGTCCTTTTTTAGTTTAAAAGTCCATTTTGAGCCGATAATTTTTGTTCCGGGTGGTGGATCTGTTAAAGTCCAAGTGTTATTTTTTCTTAGGCATTGGATTTCATTTTGTGTTGCTTTTATCCAATTTTGTTTATCATTAGGATTTTTCATTTTTTCGATATCTTCCCAATTTTCGGGAATGTTTTCAGATGAACTATTTATGAGACAAACATATCTGTCAGGAGGAACGCCTCTATTTGTCCTATTAGACCTTCTTGGTTCAATTGGTTGCTGTTTGGGCACGGATGGTGTCTCTTCGCTGTCAAGTTTTATTTCTAAGTGATTTTCATGTCTATCCGGTAATTGTGTATTGTCATCTGATGTTTTTGTGGCGATTTGTATCTCCTCAATGTTATCTGAGTGTACATTTTCATTCTCAAGAAATTTCACCGTTCTCGCTATTATAATTTGTTTTCCTTGTGTGTGAATTCTATAACCAGTCGATCGTGTATCATAACCTACAAACGTTCCGGTTTGAGCCCTGTTATCGAGTTTTCCTCTATTTACTTTATCGACGTAAAATAGCGCTTTACAACCGAATGTTCTTAAGTGTTTTAAATTCGGTTTAATTCCTTTCCATAATTCGTAAGGTGTTCTGTTGTTGTTTGCTTTAGTTGGGAGTCGGTTTTGTAAGTATGTTGCGGTGTTTATGGCTTCACCCCAAAAATGTTTGCTTAATTTTGCTTGTGATAGCATACTTCTAGTCATATCTAATAAACTTTTATTTTTTCTCTCCGCAACTCCATTCTGGCTCGGATTATGCGGGACAGTCAATTGGTGTAAAATTCCGTTCTGTTTTAAGTATTCATCGATCTCTTGATTTACATACTCACGACCGTTATCCGATCTAATTTCCTTAGGTTTTTTACCGAACTGATTGTATATCATCGTTACGTACTCTTTTATCTTTTCAGCAACTTCGCTCTTTTTAGATAATAAATATATCGTAGTATATCGGGAATAGTCATCAATAAGAGTCATAAAATAAATTTTTCCGCCTAAAGTCGGTGTATCTAGAGGTCCACACACGTCACTGTGGATCAAATCCGCAATATTAGTAGCTCGATTTGTTGCTGATTTAGGATACGGCATGTTAGTTAATTTAGTTTCGATACAAGTTACGCATGTTTTATTTTGATGTTTACATTTTCCTATCTTTATTCCGTCCGCAATTTGATTTGTTATCATTGATTTAATCGCGTCATAATCTCTGTGACCTAGTCTGCGATGCCAGAGATCTATGCATTGTTTGCTGTCACAGTTATACGTTATGTTTACATAATTTTGTGGTTCTTCCACATCGTCTATTTCCTCAATAATGTATAAGTTTTTCTCATTTTTCGCCCTAATATATATTTCTTCATCAAAGATCAAATCGCATTTATTATCGTCGAAGATTAGTTTACACCCGTTTTTAGCGGCTTTACTAACCGAAATTAGGTTCGACTCTAAGTCTGGGACATAAAGCACTTCGCGTAATTTCGTTAGTTTTTCTTTTCCTTCGGGGGTTAATGTTTTTATAAAAACTTCTCCTGAACCTAACGCTGTCAGTTTATTACCATTCGCGATCGTTACTGAAGTTTTATTATAATCAATAAATTTACTAAATAGGCTTTTATCATTACAAATGTGCGAGGTAGATCCTGAATCGAGAATCCAGTTATTTTTGCCTACTTTTTGAGTGATTAATGCTTTATTTTGCGTCTGATCATTTGCGTATTTTCTTTCGTTTGGAACTTTGTTTTCCCTATGAGTTTCGTTTTTTTTCATAACATAATGAAGATGAGAAATTCTTTTTATTTTTGAATTGATTGTTACGAGGATTTCCGGATTGTACCGTGTTTCTGCTCTTGTAGTGCCAGCATTCGTAAGTCGAATGATTTTTCATTTTGCAGTTATTGCAATATTTTTGTTCTCTTCTATTTTCAGTGTGTGTATATCTCCTATTTGTTTTAAATGCTCTCTCATTGTTGTTATATCCGCTATGTGATTGTTCTGACATTTCATGTCTACGATTATATTCATCAGTTAATTTGTTTTTGATAAAATCAGGGGTGAGCTCATTTTCTGGTCTCGCCTCCAACGCAGTTATCAAAGTATTGTAACTGGGGGGAAGAGAACACAGAAATAGCGCGGAAATATGTGAATCGCTAATATTTTCTCCAATGGCATTAAGTTTGTCTATAATTTGCAAGATATTAGTGATATGTGAGATCATGTTTGCACCCTCAGCTAATTTAGTACTGTATAGTTTCCGTAACAGGTAAAGCTTACTAGATAAATTGCTTCTCTCATGTATATTTTTCAGAGCTTCCCATGTTAATTTGGCAGTATCTAAGTTTTTTACATTTACGATTTGAGAATCATCGATGCTTAGGTTAATTAAAGCTCTAGTCTTGCGATCTTTTTTGTGCCATGCGGGATCGGGTGGAGCTGGTGGATCTTGTACTATAATATCGTCGAGTTCCTCTTTAATCAGGAACATCTGCATCTTGAACTTCCATGTACTATAATTTGTAGAATTGAGTTTTTCAATAAATTGAGTATTTTCTTTTATCGCATTCATTTTTTTCTTTTTTTTTTAGTGTTCTTTTATTTATTATTATATTTTTAGAAATTTGTTAAATTATCGTTTTTGATACTGGGATAATATTCTTTTTTCAGAATCAGTCTTTCATAATCTTTGTTAGGGGAACCGTCGGTAGCGTAATAAATTTTCTTATTTTTATAAATAGTTAAATCAGTCTTCAAATTTAATATACATTTTCATCTTTTGATATGTTAAAGAAGTTTGTTCAGCTTACCTGAGATTTTCCTTTTTGCGCTGAATATATCCACAGTAGTAATCCAAAGTGTTGTAGCGATATTTATCTGATCCATTGATTCACTTATATTGGAAGAATAATAAATAGTATTAGTAGAAAATAACAATTGTGTAAAATAAACAGAAGATTCATTTTCCTTTGAATATAATATAATTCTTGGCTAGATGTACATGTTTTAAGTCGCGTTTGGAGGCTGCGTATAAGTGCTCCAATTTTACATTATATTAAATATATTTACATCATATATGTACAAGAGCGTCTTAACTGCTCAGAAACATTTTGGAAACTGAAGGGAATATTTTTAAGTTCTGTGCACACGCGCGGGATAAGACAGCTGTAGTTTTGAAGGAGGGAGGTCTGCAGAGTTTCTCCAATTAGTTAGTTTCGACAGTCTCTGGTTTTGTTCACTATGTTTTTCAGCTGCGGCACTTGAAGTACTTATTGGTAATTGGGGTCTGGTTTTTAACATGTTCTTATTTCAATCGTTCGCTGCACGTGGAGATTATTCACTGCATAAAAAAGGTTTCTCCGTCATTTCAGAATTGGAAGCATTGGGTTGTCATATTTGAAACAAAAAGTTTCATAACAAAATGAAAACATCGATTCACTCAGATTTGAAAATATCATTTCTCTCAGTGCGTAGGCGGAAATGTATGCAGTTCTTTGCGTAGCCCTGGATATGAATTTATTTATATTCTGCAAAATATCTCCGAACACTAAATATAGTTCAGCTAGAAAATGAATAACTCAATTAAAAAAACATCTTTAAGCAATTCACGCAGTATAACACAACTTATATGTATTATATAAGCTTATAGAAATAATAATAAACTATTTCATCGTTTATATATAAATATTTAAGTACTGAGCATTTAAATACTCATTTACCAAGCAATTTCCAAATACATTAGTATCACTTGCACTTGACAAGACAAAGTGTTGCTAGCCAAATCGCGACTTTTTATGCCAAATACTCGAAAGTATTTTATTTTTTTACAGATTCCCTACTGGAATTCTGCAGCAAAATTTGACTGGTCCTTTATAACATCAAATGAGTATTTACAATAGTTTCATCAGCAGTTTTTTATTTCAAAATACTTTGAGTATGCACTTTAACCCTTTATCTACTGATGGTACCCTTACTGACGGTATCCCTTAATGAATGTAAAAAAAAAAATCGCCGCAAAATGCGAAAAATCCCTAAAAACCACATCACATCAATGAAAATTAAAGATATAAGCAGGAAATGTGGCGCAGCTTTATTTTCTAATATATTTTAGGTTTTAGATTTAGATAAATATTTAGATAGAGATAAAATGAGTTTAACATAAATGTTGACATTCATGTTGTGTATACAGTAGTATTGATCTATACCTAAACCTCGGCATGACATTTGACCCAATCACCGAAATTCGGGACTTTTGATACCGATTGGCAATAAACACTACTTTTCGTGAATTTTGTTAGCGACTGACGAGATTCGCAACATTTTTGCGATATTTCTTCTTTTTTTTCCGTGAAAAAAGCATTAAGCGCAAATGAAATTTTTTTGCGAAAAAATTTTAGAACTATTGCGGGAATCGCGCTAACCAATGTTCTAGCGTGAACCCTGCTATGAGATTACATTGAATTTTCGAAAAATACTTCTGCTATATGAAGAAAAAATTCTACCCGTTTTTTCAACAGTACAAATCACATTATTCTGTCATTAAAATATGAAAACGCATGCAAAAACACAGTTTTCCTATTTCTGATCCTTTCAATTTAATATTTCAAATATTTTAAATCCGAAGCGGCCATGAAAAGTAATAACGTGTTATCCATAGTATCAACTTTAAAACCGGATACGTAACAAATTTAAATTTATGGCAGGAAACTTCATTAAAATTCTCCGCCGTTATTGGACTTGGATGTACGAAATTCCATTTTCCTGGAATGTCGAGATAATACTCCTAGTAATGCGAACGGGGCTCTAAATTATTCTTAGCGCATCACTAAAGCAGTCGGGAGAAATGCTCTCTATTCTTCCCGTGAAATGGGTTGGAAAAGCTTTATTAAAATATCATTTATGGCCACAGTTCACTTTAAAATCAAAAATTATTCGCTATATTGAATGCATTATTATGATTTTAAAATTGCATCGATCATTTATATTCGCGTTTAGAGGAGTAGTGTCAATATTTTTCTTGGCTGATGAGTCTTCATGGCTATTCCACAATATCAATACAGAAAATTAATGTTTAATTATTAATATAATAATATTGAAATTAATTGTAACATTTTTCATTTAATTACGCTTGGGCTTCGAAAATCATGAAATAAGAATTTATATCATAGACCGGAGCAGTGTGATGTAGTCGAAAAAAAAAACAGAGGATATACGCTATATGCAGAGTATACTCTAGAGAGTATATGTTATAACTACATTATATATGTTATAACTACGGGCGGTATACGGAGTTATCCAGAAGGTATGGTATACCCTTCACTATATCCCTGATCCAGAGGTTACCAAACTGTGATCCGTGAGCCACCAGTTAGTCCCCTCAGAAATCTAGACATCATATTTGTATTTTTTGTTTTATTTTTACTAATAATGAAACAAAAATAGAATCATAAGAAATTCTCATATTTAGGTAATTTTAGATGTTTAGTTTTGAAAATCTAACTTGTTGTAGACATTGATAATTATGTTAGCAGTTGTTTTTTCTTTTTATTTTACAAAACAGGTAATTTTTAATTTTTGGCTCTTCATAAAAAAATTAAAAACCTTAGCTATAAATGAAAAAAAACAGTGAAAATTTTTATTTCATTTTCAACCACATATTCGTCCAAAAACACATTTTCATTGTGTCACATCCATTAAAACTCGGAATCGATCTCGGTTTAAAATGAAAACTGCTCTGTACTTCTTGTAGTAACGTCATTAAAGCCAAAAATCCATGAATCATCCAAGCAAGAACAAATACTACACAAAAAAATATGTATGTATTACTTAAATAAGTTTCCACTATTTTGTTGCAATTAAACAGTCTTTACAGATTTTTATTATGACTGAATACATACATTTATGAATCTCTTATAATTAAATAAGCATTTATATTTTTGTTATATTGAATATGTGCATTTTATTTTTTTTTAAATGGAATATCTCTGATAACTATTGTATAAATGTATTTATGTTTAAAAAAAATTCATATTAGGGGGCTGTCGGATTTAAAATTATGAATTTTGTGATCCGAAAAGTTAGCGGCCGCTGTCATAGACCACTTATAAAAGATTCTTTCTGATATTTGTGTCATGCTGTCATTTGTTATATTGAATGTGTAAATATCGTTTTAAGTATGAATCAATCATTTATATTCGTGTTTAGAGGAACAATATCAATATTTTCCATGGTTGATGAGTCGTTATTATTATTCCAAAATAAAATGACTGCATGACACATTATTAATATAATGTGACTGGAATAACATTTTTATTCTGATTCCGCATGCGATTTGAAAAGCACGAAATAAGAATTTTATATCATGAACAATTCCTTTCATCGAAATCTCCTGATCTCATCAAAATATACCCTCTGACCAAAAGATGACGAAACTATGAGTGAGTGCATAATGACCAAACTTTTATTGTCGCTATTATTGACATGTGATATAGAAGGATGAATCGCATTTAAGTCACTGTGGCGTTGATATGTGACGAGTTGAAAGGGAAAAAAATTGGTCACGCTGACTTCACAGTAGAGCCACAAAATGACGGTCTCATGGAAATCATAATGCAACGAATTAAAGAAGTCACATATTTTGATAACCATTGTAACTGTGGCACTTGTGACCATTTGTTGCATCATAATAATGTCACATCGATTGGTTGTATATTTATATATAATTTTTTTTTCTTACCTTTGCGAAAGTCTAGTTTAAAAAAAAGCTATATATTAATCAGCTGTAGTATTTAAAAATAAATTTAAATATTTTTGCTTGTTAAATTATTTTTCATATGTATAAAGACATTTTAGTAATTGTAAGGACTCTATTTTTACGTTTTAAATAAAATCAGTCTTTATATTCTTGCATTTTTCTCTATTTATCTCTTTAGCATCTAGATTGACTTCTTCTTCCAATTCTATTGATCGGTTATCCTAATCTAAATCCTAATAATATTTTCAAAAAAAAAACTAAACCTGCAGCGTTTTAATCCATTAAAGATCTTGGCCTAGAGTGCCCAGCCCTTTTTTCTTGACCATGGGCCCTGAGGTTTGTGCAGCGTATGTCCCAGCCAGGTGGTCAGCCTAACGCGGGACCCTCCGTGTTTAGTTCCCAAGTAAGATTGGTACTCATAGGATAAAATGCTAAGTTAACCTTTCCCAGTTCAGAATCGAACTGGGCACCTGCAGCATGGACAGGAGCGCTGACCACTATGCTACTAGGATTCCTTAATAATATTATAAATGTGAAATTGTGTGAATGTTTGACTGAAATCAGTTTCGAAACGGATTATTTAATGCCTTTGTATCTTTGCATATATGTGGATTATAACACAGAAAATGTTTTAAAGAATTTTTTATTTACTTTATTCAACTATTGTTTTAAATAACTCAAAATGTCATTATTTACATAGTGAATCAATGGCCATTTTTTCCTATACAATTTAGCCATTTTTCTTCATAGTTGCCACAACTTCAAAACCCGAAATAACAATTTTTCCCAACAATTCATTTTCAAATGAAACATTTCTGCGTGAATAATGAAATCGAAATAAAATTTTTCGAGTGTTAAAAAAGCATGTGAATACGGTGTCATACTTGAAAAGAAAAATTGAAATATTTTTCACTGATACATGAAGCGAGAATATCTGTTACGTACGATAGAAGTTTTCAATAAAAAATGACGTCATCATTAACCTGAAATTAATTTTTATGTACAGGACTTTGCAAACGGAACTAAAGCTCCAAATTTTTGGTACCTTTAAATAATAGGGAGATGGAGTAGGCTTGATGAAAATCAGTGGATGGTGTCCAAAAAGAGCCCAAAGTAGTGAAAAGGAGGACTTCTTACAAAAAAAAGTGAAATCCCATCAAAAACATCGCATATAAAAAATGCAGCCAAGTCTCGTGACTTCTTTACCATAAAAAGTTCTGATATCATGTAGAGCCAAGTTTAACTATCTTATTAACTCTGAAATTTTCATTCACAAATCACTCCTAGTCTCTAGATCTTTTGTTAAAGAATATTATGTGACTTGACAATTACGCAGCACATGGAAGTTATTACGCCTTACTATGGGTGTTATGGGATGAGATAGGATTATTTGATTAAACCGATTATCAATGCGAGGGATATAAGCCTAAAGGAGGGATACCTTGGGTGGAGATCTTTCTAAAAGTGGTTGTCTGACACATATTCACGTTACATCGTAAAAAAACCACCCAAAACTCTGGACATCCAGCTCGAACGTAGGAGATGTTTCGGATCCGGGCTTACAATATTATGTAAAATTAAGTGCACGCTACAAATACGTATACATTCAATGCTCGTATAAATACTATTTTATGCAATACTTTATTAATAAACTCGATTATTAAAATGCACATTCTCGTCACATTCTCGTGTTGTGTAATTGTCAAGTCACAAAATATTCTTTAGCTACAGATGTAGAGACTAGTAGTGATTTGTAAATGAAAATTTCAGAGTTAATAAAAAAGCTAAACTTGGCTCTACATAATCTCAGATCTTTTATGGCAAAAGAGTCACGAGACTTGGCTACATTTTTTACATGTGATGTTTTTGATAGTTTCATTTTACATTGGAGAGAGTAGTGCGATGTTTATATGACAACATCCCCCGCTGGTGCCCCAGTTAACTGGCAGTTTCGCCCTCCACTACCTAGTCTAATATAATATCAAAATCATCGACGCTAAAATTGGTAGGGAAAATGTGACGCTACCTCGAGGACTACAAGTCTTACAGTGCAAGCCGCACTCAGATACGATAATTTGTTATTGCTTTAGGATTTTTTGAAATATGAATGGATTTATGGAACACTCTATATTTTAACCACCTGAAATTCGAGTAGTAATTCTTATTTCACAAAATTTGCTGTTAGGAAAATGCTTCATTTCATTTTCTGTAAGGAAAAATAATTGAAAATCAATAGATCAATTTAAATGCATCAAACACGTCCTATCTTTATTGCTTTCTATCTGCTTTTAGATTTATGATAGAGAGGTGCAGAAATATATATATTTTTTTAAATGTATAGGAAAGTTTTGGATCATAACTTTATTTAAAAATAAAAATTACCGATAACTGATACCTTGATGTAATAATTTCTTACCAAAACTAAATTTATTTCCTTTTTTATTAGTACTTCTCAAAACAGTTAAAATGAAGTAATATCCTAAAGCAGAGATGGCTAGGCTTTTTATGAATACGTGCCAAACATTCCAAAATTCAATTTACAGTATTTACGTGCGTATTTTTCGTACTTTTCTTTTGTCTTTTTTTTTTCTTGTGGTAAAAGTAGGGAATTGCAAAAAATATGTAAGATATTTCTTATAGTATTCATTTTTCTCGAAAAGAAAACTTATAATAAACGAAAAGAAAAGAAATAACTATCTATAAAATGAATGCAACATTTAAATGGATGGATAATCAATAGGAAACTGAATTTATAAAAATTTCAGCACCCCATAGATAGTTTTTAAATAGGGATTTTGCTGTTGTTGTTGTTGTTCTCAGGAGCTTTTTTCGGATATGAAAAAAAAAAAAAAAAAAAAAAAAAAAGCTTCTATGAATTTGCCAGGGACAATTTGAAAGGTTTGTATATAATATTTAGTTTAATAATATTTTAGTTCTTTTAAAGTGGTTCGAAACACAATGAGCTCGAAAAAAAAATCCCACTTTTACTTTTTTAGCTTAAAAATACTCTAAAGTTTTTAGAATAAAATGACACAAAATATTAGATCAAGAGATATAACGCTTATTTTGGTTGTACCGTCTGTGATTACTGCACTTTCTACCAACATTAAAATGCAGTTATCTCAGAATATTTTTTTCACGATTTGTCATATTTAAATAGGTATTTCTAAATTCCTTTCAAAGATAAAGCTATAAATCATTATACAATGCTTTTCAGTTATATATTCTTTGAATTTTCTCCAGAACTTTTTGTTTTCAGATAAAATTTTCAAAATATGATTTCCGTAGTAAAAAGTATTTAAAAAAAAAAAAAGACTTTTCCTTTATTTTTTCTTTATTTTTTATTTTATTTTATTTTGTTTTGTGTGTGTGTGTGAATCCCGAAGACAATTTAATTTTTTTTCTATAATCTAAAATTGAGTTACTTTTATATCAAATTTTAAACATGGCTAAATTTAAAACTCCTAATTTTTAAAAGTTGAATTATTTATATCTATTTTTTTTAAGAACTTACTTTTGAAAAAGAGTATATATATGTATATAAATATGCATTTCAGTGGGAAATAATAATAATAGATATTTATGAATGAAAAAACTCAAATTTAATGTCCCAGATAACCTTAAACAAGCACTGTAAAGAAAAGACAAATGATTCTTTAATCTACGAAAATATAGCATAACCTCTTCCGAATTACCCACGATTCCCAAAAACCTTCTTTCTCTTTAGAAACCTCAGAAACCAGAGATTTAAAAAAGAATTTATAAAAAATAACGTTATTTTTGCTGCCACTGATTTTCGGAAACATAAACAGTTTTTGTAGTTGATTAACCCCTTAAGGGGAGTCTTCACTCACTTGAAAACACCCGCTCGCTAATGTTAAACCTATGGCCGGGTTGTTTTTGAATTTCTCGTCTAAATTTAAATATTTTTAAACGATTTTTTTTTTTTTTTTTTTTTTTTTTTTTTTTGCATAAGATAGCTGAGGTCGATCCCTAATATGGCTATTTTTTACTTTTTCAATTTCAGTTGAAAATTTTTTTAATAAAGGTACTTTCACTTTCGGAACTGGTTTTGAAAGTGAAAGTACCTTTATTAAAAAAAATCTGCAACTGAAATCGAAAAAGTAAAAAATAGCCATATTAGGGATCGACCTCAGCTATCTTATGCAAAAAAAAATCGTTTAAAAATATTTAAATTTAAGCCAGAAATTCGAAAACAACCTGGCCGTAGGTTTAACATTAGCGAGCGGGTGTTTTCAAGTGAGTGAAGATTCCTCTTAAGCACCATATTCAATTTAATGACAGTATCCTGAATACCAGATATATTAGATTGCGTCAAATGCATTTTATGTCATTAGATTTAATTACATGTAATGTAAGACCAGATTAAATAATGGTTTATTTATATTATACAAACTGAAATAAGGTCCAAAGTTCCAATCTCCATCGCTTGATTCAAAGCTATCATCACTATAGTCTACCTTACCGTCAAAATTAGGAACATAATCACTGTCCGTGTCTGACATTATTATTCCACAAAATCACTATCTATCAGAGATACAAGCAAACACAAAACAGAAAGCGAAACACTACAATTTACAAAAGACAACTAAACAGAATGACCAATGCATAAACAAATGAACGACGCAGAAAGAAACAAAGCAACGGGAAAACTAATGATGCATTTTGGACACGTAACGCCATCTATTGTGTGCGCAAATAATCATTGCTCGTACAAAACCAATCACAATAGCAATTTGAGACGCAAAAAAAAAAATAGATGCTTAGAACATTGCAGTCTCGAATTAAAATGAAAACGTACGCACGTACGTCCTGGTATTTCAAATAGAAGAGTTCATGACGTACGCAGATACGTCGTGGTGCTTAAAGGGTTAATCGGTTTTCTGAAACCGGATTGTAATTTTTTAGGATGATATCAATTCTCAGTTAAGCATTAAACAGCTGCGTAATTAAATTTATACGTACAAGAGTAACGAAATAATATTATATTTCATGTGTATATTAATGCTGTTAATTTATCATGTTTCTTGAAAATATATTAGTTTCTGAGGTTTCTAAAAATAAAGAAAGCTTTTCGGTATCGTGGGTAACTCGGTTTATTGTATATTGTACATTAAGCATTTCCTGCTGCGTAACAGAATTCATACACGCAAGAGTAACAAAATAATATTTTTAAAGCTAATGTGTCATGCTGTTAATTTATCATGTTTCTTGAAAATGTATTAGTTTCTGAGGTTTCTATAAAGATAAAGAGAGCTTTTCGGAATCGTGGGTAACTCGGGTTATTGTATATTTTCGTTTGTAGTTATATTATATTTTCCTAGATTAAGAAACATTTATCTTTTTTCGCTAGTCAGTGACATGTATTTATTCAGATTTAATACATAAAATGTTCACGCACTTTTAATTGCTTTCCTTAGCGCCTATTTCTTTTTGAGCAACTATCGATAATATAAAAGCTTCGATGAAATTGTTATTTATTTTTTTTTTAAGAATGAGATTGTAAATAAGTCAGCACTAATGTCCGGCACAGCTCATGAAATCGCATTATTAGTTATAATATTACGTGTAATACAGTTGCGGGGTAGCTTAATGAAACGGAAAAAAAATAAAAAAGAGAAAAAATAGGAAAAATTATGGAAGTGATTCTTAGAAAAAATAGAGATCTTGTTTCTAATAATCGAGCTAAAATATTTTTAATATGTAATCTTATTTTATTAATTAAATTATCTCATATTCTACATGCGAAATTAAGCGAATCTTTGTCTTTAAAGCTTTATTTCAAAGGTACGAAAGCAAGAGAAATCTCTAAAACTTCTGATGATAGAAATATACCTCCAATTACAAAAAATATACAAATCAAGTATAGCTTTTAGGTATGGCATTTGTTTTCCAAAAAGCTTTACACATAATAAAATAGAAAAAAAGAATTTTTATACGGCCACCTTTTCCTATAAGTTGTATTTAGAAAACTTTTACGTGCTCTAACAGGTAATTTTTTTTTTTTTTTTTTGTAAGACCAGAACTACCATGTATGTTATGTATGTACTTGTGTATGTTAAATTACCGTGTTATGAATTTTACAAATTTTCCGGCACTAATTTTTTAATATTAGAAAAATATGAAAATTTATAAAATTCAAAATATCATAATTTGGTAAAAATATGAAATTTTATAGCTTTATTTGTTAGAGCATCAAGAATTTTTTTTTTTCTAAATACAACTTACAAAACTTACACCGTATAAAAATTTCAATTTCATAACTTTTAAAATAGTAACTATTGACGCAAGTGGCTTTTGAGATAATGAAAAAACAATATTTGAAGACAATTGAAACTATACCTCTAAAGCTATGGTAGAGCGAATTTAAACGAATTTAGCGAATTTAAACTATTGGACAACGATAAAAGATGCATCCTGTATATGTACTGTATTTTTTGAAGAATAACAAAAATAAAAATAGAGAAAATCGATTGCAATTTTAGAAATTTCTTTTCTTTTTTTATAATTTAACTAGCTGTTACGCGTGACTTCGTTCAAGATTTAAAGCTGAATCAATGCATTATTGAAAAACGCACTGTATATTATTAGCTACTAAGTTTTTTCTTTCTTTTTAACTGTTAATAGTGTTTATCGGATGAATCGGATAAATCGAACTATAAAATTCCATGCAAATTGCATTTCTCCTTGTACCTGCCTGTAAGAAATGTTATAAAATCTGAATATTGCACATAACGAAGTTTTGGATCAAAAATATACGCAAAAGTAACCTACCTACCTTTGGAAATTTATTTGCTATTTGATGAATCACTTTTAACTAAAAAAGGGAATCGTTGAAATGAAATAATTATCAAATCAACGGTATTGAAATAATCGAAAATAAGAATAAATAAATTGAATGAAAGAAAATTTCGAATGATACCACGATTGACAGTTTGAAGAAAGTTAAAAAAGCATGTATCTTACTTCGAAAAATCTTCCAACAACAATTCATACTGATGTTGAAAAATTCGTTAATACTAACATATAACAAGTTCTACAGAAATTTAAACTAGATGCTTACTTCAAAATTGCTTAATATTTATAGATTTCTTAGCAATAAAATTTAATTTCACAAATGATAAAGGTATGTATTTTTTGTGTGCGCTAATTAAACAATGTCTGCAAGAATTAATATGCATGAACTGCTGATTTGTATGAGAGTAAAATTCGGTACTTCTCGGTTAAGAGAAACCGGTCGAAAACAAAAAAAAAAAGCAGTTCCGATGTATTATAATTAATAGTAAGTAATATAACTTAAAATCTAATCAAAAACTTTAAAATCATTACAGAAAAATTAAATTTAATATTACACATTATTCTAAACATTGTATGTTCAATTTGCGCTCCATCAACAAGGGTGTACCTGAATTTCCTAATAAAGTTATTAATGTTGTACAAAAATAGTTCAGGGCGAAGTATAAGTATAACAAGTATTTTTCACGCTCCCTTCTACTTCGTTATAAGCAGTTTCACTATATTTCAGAAAGTATATTTTTAGAGAAAATTTAGATAATATTATTAAATTTAGTACAATATTAACATTTTATTAATTATACATTTCATATACTTTAAAAAAGTTCTTGGGTTAAAAAATAAGTTTAAATGTTTCTTTAGACTTACCGTTACATAATTATCCATCATTTCCCTGTTTTCAAGCACAAAACACCAATAAAATTTATTCGTTTTAGTTGAAGAATAATTTTTACGAGTCTAAATTTAAAAATCAACTAATCACATTGACTTTAATGTCTATTAACCTATTAGAAAAGGCATGTAATACAAAATGTAAACAAATAATTAATAAAGTATATTTTTTCCCCTTTGCGCTACGAGATGAGGCTCTTTAACTCACTAAAAAACCTTGTGGGAAAGTCGGAAATCTTGGCGTGGTCTTATTACTCACGTGGCCTTGATACGTCACGCGAGAACTGTTTGTCACGTGACTGTCGATGCAGTTACCATGGAAACTAAATCAAAAGAGAGTGAGGAGTTCACACCCTCATTACAACGAGCTGATCTACAAAAAATAAATACTGATTGAACAAAAAGTAAAGAATATATGCTTATTTTTACGTTTAGAAAAGAATGCATTTTATCAAATGAATGCAGATATAATACTGTAAAAAATCCTGAATGTTTTGGTTTTCTTCTGAAAGCTGTTGGTCAGACAGACTTCAAATTCCCCTCGCTAATGCTAAACCTATAGGCGTTGAATGCATTCGTATTTTTAAAATATCTCCTCAGGAAATTAATATAGTGGAACTTCCCTTTAATGAAGACCCTATTTAACGAAGTTTTCTACTTAACGAATTTTTCTGCCGAACCTTGACTTTGAACACAATTAAGATGTAAATTAATCTCCATATTACAAAAAAAAATGTATTGTGTGTACCGAAGTTTTGTCCACTTTCGTCCGTGTACAGCTTTCAAACGGAGATGTTACTGTTGGGATGAACGGAGGAATTTATTTTAGCGGACAATGAACACTTTGTCCGCTGTTTTTAAATTAAATTACATTTAATTTAAAATGAACATATCTAATTCATTTTTCCATTCTGTACGTATGACAACGTCGATAAGGCTGTTTTAAAATGTGTTAGAGTGATTAGGGATAAAAATCTGCCAATTTGTGGACAGTGCCTTGGATTTTGAGCGTTGGATTTTGCTAAAGAATTAGAACACTAAAATTTTAAAGCGAGAGTTAAATGATTGGATAAATTTAAAAAGAGACAGGATATTACGTATAAAACCATATCAGGAGAAAGGGCAGATGTTTCAGAGGAGGTGTGTGAAAAATGGAAAGAAGCAGCCTCAAAACTTTTGAAGGAAATCCTGCAGAATACATCTTTAACAGAACGGGACTATTTTTTAATATAAAATTTTAACTTTTAAAGATGAAAAGTGCTTCAGGGTAAAACACAGCAAGCAAAGAACAATTGTTTTGTTATGTGTGAACATGACTGTGTATGAAAAACGGAACCATTAGCGATCGGGAAAAGTTAAAAACCAATATTTATGAATTTAAGTTGATTTCAATTTAACGAATTTTCTTCATAACGAAGTGTTTAAGTGTAACGATGAGACTTCGTTAAATGGAAATTTCACTGTATTTTTAACTTTCTTTTCTGTGTAC
This sequence comes from Maratus michaelseni, assembly GCA_963931845.1. Classification (NCBI taxonomy): domain Eukaryota; kingdom Metazoa; phylum Arthropoda; class Arachnida; order Araneae; family Salticidae; genus Maratus; species Maratus michaelseni. The sequence goes on along the minus strand of OZ007588.1, from coordinate 248,572,104 downwards.
TCTTTTTAAAGGATATCTCTTTTTTCGTTAGTTGTCTAAAATATACAGCTAGTTATATTTGAAGTGTTAAAAGCTTACTCAGTTTTGCTAAGATTTTAACATATAAAATTATAAATTAAGTATATAATAAACGTGAATCTTTAACTATAACTAAGCGTTGGTAGAACATCAGAGCGTTATTACAAAGGTTCGGAATCGATTCCGGCTTGGACATTTTTCACTCTGTCGGTTTTACGCTTAGTTAGCAATTTAAAAATTCACATGTTTATTATTCAATAATTTCGGGCGAATTTCAGTGCTTAAAATTAATTGAAAAATTAATTAAAAAAATTACTTGAATTAAGTATATATTTTAGAAATACTTTGAAAGCTAAAAAAACAGACATTCTTTAAGAACGCTACACAGAAAGAAAAAAAAAGTTTTAAATATTAATTTCCTGAAGAGATATTTTAAAAATACGAACGCATTCGACGCCCATAGGTTTAACATTAGCGAGAGGAATTTAAAGATTCCTTAATAAATTTTCTCCTCAAATTTCTGAAATATTGCTTGATTTTTTAATGGCGAGTAAAAATAATAAAGAAAAGATATCATTATAACCATATAAATTTTTTTAACCTCTGAAGATATCCCATTTCGTTAAAATAGCCATTTTCGGAAAATAACACATAATTTTTAAACACTTTGAAAAGTGTTTATATGAATTCGATTTATCTGGCCGTCTGTCTGGGCGTTCTCTAACTCCCGTAAATATACTCCGATTGTCAGGTAACTGATATATGTTATGGAGGTTTACTATACCATGTTCAGTTTTGAAAATTAAGTATATAGCATTTACAGTTCCTTTACATTTTTACAGAGACACTCAAAAGAAGTCCGTTACATTACGGTCTATGGGGAAAAATCGTTTTCAGTATACTTTAATTATGTTACCCTATTTCAAATATGCTAAAATTAATACATATGAATGAAGTACTGTTTATTATAGAATATGGTGAGCATAGCATTAATCTTTTATTTACAGGGATACACAAGTCAATTCAGTTACAGTACTGTGTTTTAACAATAATTGCTGAAAGTGCGTTTTCAGTTGCGGTAAGCGTTTTTAAATTTAACTAAATTTTTGCCTATAACCTGATGTGTATAAATAAATATAAACAAAAGCTCAAGAACGTGAGGTCACGTGCATCGTCATAATAATGGTTTTGGGCGAAAAATGAGTTTACTTAGAAAACAAACACTGAAACTTTTCCCTTTCTTTATTCGCGGCGTTTCAGAGAAGAAATCGGTACATTATTTTCTGTAATAATTAATTAAAAAAAAAAAAACTATTTCATATTTTTGTACTTTTTTTTATCTATTCCTGAAAGTCTGCACCTTACAGGGGTATAAAAAAATGATTGAATGGATAAGGTATCTAATAGATATTGGTTGATAAAGCAATTCTCTGCAAAATGGATTCTTTTTAAAAAGAAAATCGAGAAAAATTCAAAAATTGCCGTACGAATTCTGAATAAACTTTATTGAAAAAAGGACAACATTTATTATATCAGGTCAAAAGATTGAATTTAGATTTCTTTTATGAGTGGGTCAAAATCGCTGGTAACTTGGAAGATCGGGGGAAATCGCGAATCGTCCCGTTCAATATAAAGTAACAAAAAAATCCAAAATCTGAACTTTGGGTGCATTCGGACCTGTCTTCGTCTATCCTCATCCAAATTTTCATACCTCTACATGCTATATATTTCCCTAGCCATCGCCAACAGACAGATACACAAACAGCGACACACAGAGAGACAAACAACTTTTTTTTATTAATATAAATGCGGCATGTTATATGACGAATATTCACAATTCCACGTTGCTTATCTCTATTATAAAGGACAAACGTGTCAGTGAGTAACGCTGATGTCATTTTGCGAGTGGCAACACTTGACGGTAAAATTTCGGTTTTGTGATTTTTGCTACTGCATTTTTTTTAAATTTCTAAACATCGCATATTTTCAATTTTTTAAATTTTTATAGGGGAAAAAAATTACTTTCAGATGCAATTTGTTTGAAAACTGTGTTACAATTTACTTATTTATTACAGCATTTAAATTAAATTTCAAGCATGATTTTTTTTTTATCTCTCTCTATCGCTTGCAGACGATTACAAAATATGAATCCGTTTACACTTTAAACAATATAAAAAGTTCAGCATTTGTTTCCAACTAATATGCAATAACGAAATTAAAATTTCACTAAGCAATCAATAAAATAGTATAAATAAAACACAAATTTAACAGACGTGTAATCGAAATAAGCACTTAAAACCGCTGAAATTATCAGAATAAGGAAAACTCGCGGCTAACGAAAAAGAAAGGCTACGGCGGTGCTTTACGCGTATCTTTTTTTACAGACCCCGAGAGTCACGTGATACTCGAATCCACCAATGCAGGCGTACGAAAAGAGCATCACGTCACACTAGCGGCCTGTAAAAAAAGATAAGTGGAATGCACCGCGGTAGCCTGTCTTTTTCGTTAGCCTCGGGAAAACTGCTGTAGATAACGAAATTTTTAGAGATTTCTTCGGTTATTAACTTCTGGCATGAAGCCAATACGAAATTACCACTTTTAATAAATTTCAAAATTTTAGTTGAACATATAATTGACATATTTCATATAAAAATGCTCTTTGATGTTGTTAGGTGGCAATCTAAAAAAATTATTAACTGTAAAAAATCTATTAGAGTTTTCAATTAAAAAAATGGTTTTCACCTACATTCTCTATCCCGGTAAGCCCGGGTTGGATGTCCTAGTTTATATAATCGCACAATTATCATTTAAGTTATATATATGACAAGGTATAGAAACTAACAATAAAATAAATATAAAATTAGTTAAAAAGTGACTTGGTGAGGTTATTTATCTTTTAATTCAAATATTGTGCATAAATTCTAGTATATATGTAAATTTTTGCTACAGCCAAATTTTATTTTTCAGTTAAAAATTGCATCTTTAATACGACAATGAAAATACTTTCCCTATTCATCGCAATTCTCATAAAAATACAGGAACATTAACATGAAATAAAGAATTCATTTTTTCTGTCAACAGAAATATGGAAGAAATATGAAAAGGGCTAAAAGATGAAATTTTACTCCCAAGAAATTTGTGGATGTGTCAGTCATACTTCCTCTCCTGAGCGAAAACTCGTATATTGAATAGAAAGTCATCTGCGAGTAAAAAGATAAGTTATGCAGCGTCGAAATAATATAGTGAATATGAATATATATAGACAGGAAATATACGAATAAAAGAAAACAAAATATTGATTAAAGAATTTATATATGTTATACTATAGATAACGTTGAGTTGCATTTCTAAATTTCGATTTTTCTGCAACAAAGTAAATTATGCAAAACTGGTGCATAACATAAAACACTTCTCCGGATGTCCAAGCAGAGAAGGAGTTTATGGGCAAACCCTAAAGTCAGGCAAATTTTTATTAGTAAAAAAAAAGCATTTATACTTAAAATACACAGTCTTATTTAAGTACATACTATACTTAAATATATCATGACTGAAGTATCATATAGTCATATTTTAATGTACGGTTCCAATGCATCAATGGTGGTCATAAAAAAAATGTAGCTATATGGACCCTTATCGACAGTATTGTTCAATGAAACAGGGTGACATTTTGGATGTAGGTATTTTAAGGTACGTTCGAGAATTAGGTGAAGAACAACAATCGATCTCTCATAATTACTGTTACTGTGACAAAATTTCAAATGACAACACCCATTTGTTTATTGAAAGATGGTTTCTACAGTGAAAAATCATGAAACCAGGGCGATTATACAAGAGCTTAAGGTTGGTCCTTGTTCATCCTAATTACGGTCTTGTCCCCACCCATACACATTTCGGTGTGTATTGTTGACTGAAAGTCTTTTTTTGTTTTTGTTTTTGTAAGCAATTTTTATAAAATAGAAACATGTTAAATTTCATTTTCTTTTCGTTGAAATCAACATGAATATTGTAATCTATAAACATTTTTGATAATGTGCCTGATTTTAATAATTTCATTTGTAATAAATGTATTCCAATTATTATCTATCAATTTTGAATTTTTTTTAACAGTGTATTTGACAATGTTGCACTATCGTAGTATATTTGTAATTTATAAATTCAACACTTTTAGTCTAAGAGACCAATCTTCAAAATGCACTCGAATGTATCTGTATAAATTTATAATTATATTAGTTATTTTAACTTGAAATTTTCACGTAAAAAAATAGATCAAGGTCTATTTTTTTGCCTATTTATTTAAAAGACAGGGACGCACGCGGCCTCTTTAAGAAAGCCGTGCACCATAGTAATTTGTGCCGATTCTAGACCCTCTCTGTGACTCTGGAACCCAAAGACAGAAGATAAAATATTAGGCAAATACGGTGGTATTTTTCAATTCCTACTATTCGCTAGCTCACACTCTCTATATATTTATATATCTTGTTCAAATTTTCAATCGTTAATAAAATATTTTCTATTCCTCCACTCAAGTTCAAATACATTTTTTTAAACTTGTAGTGGATGACACTTTATGTTAATACAGTTTTTTTTTCAAATATTAATTCATTAATTAAATTTAATTAATTAATTTTAGTTTTATATGGGAGAAGAAAATTTCTCCCATTATTTTCATAAATGAAATGAAAGATTTTCCTCAAATGAGTGATGCCACAAAAATAAAATACCGCAACGATTATTATAAAATAATGTTCAATAAAGATAACGTGGGACATTAATGCTGCACGGGTTTATTTTATATATTTATGATTAAAAAGTAGGAATTGACTTTTAAAAAAAAATTACATTACTTGTTATACTTAGAGTGGCCTTTGTAGCATATCTGGAATACTTCTTTAGATACAGTAGAAAAATACAAATGTTTCTTAATCTACGAAAATAAATATATAGTATATAGCCACGAACGAAAATATACAATAACATCTTCCAAGTTATCCATGATTCCGAAAAGCGTTCTTTATCTGTAGAAACCAACATATTGTCGAGATTTAAAGAAGAATTTATAAAAACAAAGTTTAATTTGCTTCCACTGATTTTCGGAAACATTTCAAAGCAGTTTTTATTGTATATTATATAGGGTGGCCATAAAGTCTTTCCCTGATTACAATAATTTATTTCAGAAAAACTAATATAATAAGGCATATGCTTGTTTCAATATATTGTAAAGACATTTATGAAGTTTTTAATACAAGTACTTATGTCAGTAAATTTCGATCTGAGCACCCTTGGTAGCTCGAAGAATGTCAAGGCGGTATTCCATTTCTCACTAAGTATTGCCCAACGTTTGGGCTGTCACACTGGACACAGCACCTGTAATCCTGACCTTGAGTATTTCAATATATTTTATTGGTGTTGCAAACATTCTGTCCTTTATGTACCCCCAAAAGAAAAAAAATCTAGAGGAGTTGCTCCCCATTTTACAGTATTACATTCAACGGTTATTTCGTAATAAATTTTTGTAATCAGGGAAAAACTTTATGACCACCCTGTATAATCAGTTTTCTCAAACCAAAATATCGTTTTTTAGGATGCTATCAATTCTTAAATAAACATTTTCAGCTGCGCAATTGAATTTATACATGCAAGAGTATAATAAAACAATATTAATTTTGATGTTAATATTATGCTGATCTTTTATTGTGTTTGTCTATAAAACACATTTGTTGAACATGAAAATGTTTACTTGAGAATGGTTAGTATCCGAAAAATCTATATTCCGAGTTTAAAAAAAAAACAATTATTAATACACTATAAAAACTACTCGGAAACGTTTCCGAAAATTAGTGGCAACAAAAAAAAACTTAGTTTTTATAAATGCTTCTTTAAATCGCTAGAATATATTGGTTTCTGGGGTTTCTAAAGAAATAAAACAGCTTTTTGGAATCGTTGGTAACTGTGAATTTATTGTATATTTTCGTTCGGGGTTATGTTAAATTTTACTAGATTAAGAAACATTTGTCTTTCTTTGTGTAGGTAAACTTTACTTTGTAATATTATATCACGTTTATTACATTATATCACGAACAATAAAATTCTAGGTAGTATCAAATAGGGCTTTATTTTTCATAATTATGTAAAAATAATATACAATAAAGGGTAAAACCAGTATTTAAAAAATCAAACTCAATTACTTCTGTAAACTTTACTTAACGTAGACAAAAATTTTCTAATATTTAGAAATTCCGAAATAACAATCAGCTTGTTTAAGTTCAAAATACATGAAGTTTTATGCAAATTTTTTATAGTATTCAACTTTTGGATTTTCGATAAAAAACAAGAGAAGGAGTAAACAAGAAGATTGAAACGAAAACAACTGACAAACTGAAGTCTCTTACATTTTATTAAACCTTCAAGAGATTCCGAAAATATTCGCGTAGGCTAGTTGAAGAATTCCTTCTATACAAACATCAAAAGTTATTGCTTACTTAAACTTTAGTAGTAGTGGGAAAGACAGCAGCAGCGTTATGTTTTATTAGAAAAAAGGATAGGGTTATCAAATATTACATTTTTCTATCATTTTTTAATTATACATATTCTATATTGTATACGGTGATGTATTGCATACCATCTTACTTTTTAAAATATCTATTTTAAATTAAAATTTTTCAAATTGGTCTTTAATACTTATATAATTATAAAAGAAAAACACTTATTATCATTTAAGTAAAGATGTATTTTCTTAAGTGATAAACAGTTGCACATAAAGGCTTATAAATACCTTTTAATATATAGATTAGAGGTTCGCACGGGCCGGGCCGGCAAAATGAAGGCAAATTTTCAAACGGGCCGGCTAGATAAAAAATAATAAACGGGATGGAGCGGGCCGATAAAAAAAAATGGAGCAGCCAGGCTGATAACAAAATAAAGCAAGCCGACCGGCCCGATATAACAAATTTAAAAGTTTCAAACAAAGCTGATAAAATATGAACGATTTTTAATGGACATGGCTGGAATGAGAATAAGTATAAATGTGTTGCGTGAGCCGATGCTAGCTTGACAACATCAATACAGAAATATAACATGTCCAGCGTAGAAATCGGCATTTGACAGTTACATTGTGTCTAAGCCCGGGATTAATTTTTTCAGCAGACTCGGGCAGGCTGGGATCAGGCTTACACTTTCTCGGGGCGGAACTGGACTTAATTGTTCCCAGGACGTGTCGAGCAAGCAATTTGTTTTGTAAATGCAGTATGCGATAATGAACTTCTGTTAACGGAATCTTTGGAAATATATTTTAACAAATTATAGAAAAACATTTTCAAAAAATGTACTTTTTTTTATTATTATACAGCAATAAAAGTTATGATGTATAACCATCTTTTTTTCTTTTATTCTAAACTACATTTTTTTTTAATGGCTTTATTTAAATGTAATAGTCTATTAAGAGCCTAAGTGATCATTAATGTTACTATTCTGCATTCTATGGCTTGTGACCATATAGTAGTCTAAAATATACAGTAAAATTTTCCCATAAATATGTATGCAGTATTCATTAAAAGAATCTTTATTGTATGTTAAGAAAAATCAGATTTTTTGTAGAAATTCAGTCGGGTCGGGCCGGGCCTGATTTCATTGATTTTTTTACAGGCTGTTTTCACTGATTTTTCAACGAGCCTTACCGAGCCGTAAACAGAAAAATCATAAACGGGACTGCCTGGGCCCGGGCCAAGATACCTTTCGTTCAAGCAGGGTCCAGGGCTGAAAGTTCCAGCCCGCACATACCTCTAATATAGATCGACAAGTTTCGTACGATTAATCGGCGACATTTTAAAAATCAATAATGATAAATAAAATACATGATATAAGAACACACATTTTATCAGACAGTTAAATACACTAAACCAACATGAGTGAAAAATTGACCTCGGCCAGGACTCGAACCTGGGATTTTCAGCGTACCGTGCTGACGCTTTGCCACTAAGCTACCCAGATCGACATCCTAGCCAGGCAATTTCTCACTTTATTCATGTTGGGAAAGTGAGAAATTGCCTGGATAGGATGTCTATCTGGGTAGCTTAGTGGCAGAGCGTCAGCACGGTACGCTGAAGATCCCAGGTTCGAGTCCTGGCCCAGGTCAATTTTTCACTCATGTTGATTTAGTGTGTTTAACTGTCTGATAAAATGCATGTTCTTATATTATGTAATAATAAAGTAATCAGACGTAGTGTTTGTACTTTAAAATATATATGTATAAATAAAGTATTCTCGCAAAAAATTTTGAAAATGAACTTGATAAACATAAACCACGAGATCAGATGTATACCGACATGTGACCATTTTTAAGGACCTGCTTTCATTTCCTGATTTCATATGATCTCGTGGTTTACGTTTATCAAGTTCATTTTCATAAAATTTTGCGAGAATAGTTTATCATTATTGATCGTGAAAATCTTGCCGATTGAGCGAAACTTGTTGATTTATATATTAAAAAGTATTTATAAGCCATTATGTGTACTGTTTATCAATTTAAGCAAATAAATCTTTACTTCATTGGTATTTAATGTTTGAAATATGAAAATATACACCAAACAAATATGCTTGTAATTTCACTTTTTTTTCCTTTGATTTTTGTCTAATTTCCCAACAAAATATCCTATTTTTTTACCCAACTGGTTTTCTAGTTGTCTAAAAAACTAGGACACTTTTTCTAAAAAAAAAAAAAAAAAAAAAGTAGAAGTACTATGACAAGGGGAGGTTCCGAGGTCGGAGAACGCAGTGACCCTTTGTTTATCCGTAAAGAATAGTGAATATATAAGCCATAAAGTACAATGGACAGGGCTGCGTCTTGAAAATGAAAGCCCCAAAGTTTGCGCACCATTTACGCTTACATATATAATCGGATAAATTGGCAGCTGTCCGGACTGACTATGTTGCTCAGTTCGTAGCGCACCAGACACAAACTTTAGAATTTTACTTTTTTCCTGTGTCAGCTCGAGCTCCAACCCTCCAACCAATCTATTGCTTCCAGACAAAATAATGACCAATTATTTTTGAACCTCGATTAAAAATATATGCATAATTATTTAAATTTAAGACAAATGTAAATGAAAACATGTTTTGTGCACACACACACACACACACATATATATATATATATATATATATATATATCATAAATTTAATAAAAAGAAAAAAAAAGAATGTAAAGTTATGCTTCCCGTATAGATTATTAAGCATTTCCCAAACAACTTAGATAACGCATAACCACTTGAAAACCAGATTTCAGAAATTACATATACGGAAAGGTACTTACATTATTTTGTGCCTCCCTGTACATGACCTATAGATGATCACTAGCTTTGAACAGCATATTAACACTAGCTTTAGTACATTGTATTTATACACTACATAGCATACTAAAATTTAGCTTAGTTATTAATCACATAACACAGTCGAAAATTCATCTTCAGTAATTTCTTCCAATAGATCGAAATGCATTCGAATAATTCTGTACATCTTTATATATTACCTACAGATATTTATGGACGCCTGATCCTAAAAATAGATGCTTGTATGTGTGTCCGCGTGCAGTATTCGCAAGAGACTGTTGCACGCAGAGCTACAGGGTTTGGCAGGAAAGTACCCTTTGTCTGAGGTTATACAGCTCGAAGCCAGTTTTTAGATTTTTAGATTCGATTTTTTAATATAATTTTTATGTGATTGTCAGCGTTTTTTCACATTAGTAAAAGGAACCAGGTTTCAATATTTTAGCCCAATATAGTATACTTCGTTCTCTTTTCAATAAAGTTTATTTGGAATGCGTCCAGCGATTTTTGAATCTTTCTCAAATTTTTTATGTGATTTTTAGATATTTTAGCATTTTGTGGCGATTTTTTAATTTTCGTGAAAGACTAACTTTCCGTGCTTGCGGTTTAGTGTAATTATGACACAATCTGTCATTTTCATTGCCTTTTTTCTTAAAAACTAATAGTTTTGCGATTAATGCTGATCTTTACCCCGGCTCGACGGACCAAAATGTGCGGAGGCTCCTAGTTACAAGCGGACTGTATGAACAAAACGTTTTATTATAGATTCGAATTGCGTGCGTGCGGCTAGCTTCCAGAGTCGATTTCTAACTCTTTCGTCCCTTGAAAAGTATTAAATCAAAAGGGGTTGCCAGGTAGAGATACAGGAGATGGGGGCGTGTTCCGTCGTCAAAGAGAAAGTTACAAATACGGAACAACAAACTTTGGTTTTCTCAAAATTTAAAAATACGGTAGTCATGTACAGTAAATAAAACAATAAAATTTTCAATATTGTTCCAAAATCCGGTGTCAGTGTGATTGAAGGCCAATAAGAAAATATTCTTTTTGACGTCTCACTATTTTATTCTTTTTAATAGTACAGAAAGTAACAGGGATTCACAAGAGCACGTAACACTAACAGACGAATGCCTCAAACGCTTAGCTAGGCAGCTACAATAAAAAAAAAAGGTGTAAAACGTTAAAAATTAGTACCGGAATAAATATTCCGGTACTAACGGACTCGGAAGTCTCAATTGAGCACCTATGCACGATCACATGAAAATGAACTGGGCTAAATCTGAGTGTTTCCATCTTTTCGGAAATTCCAACATATGCTCTTGACTAATGAACGCGACGCGACGCAGGGATAAATTCAGAGGGTGGCCCGGGGATTGACATTCCCCCGCGTATCGAAATGTCCCGCCTTTAAGTTTGAAATTCTGTGCTTGAATATGGTCTAGAAGTGCAAATTCTGCCCCGGTACTCCATAATGTTCCCCCTAGGAGTTGCATAAATCTCTTTCTGGGGAAATGTCTGAATTCAACACTGGCGCGATGCACCTCAAAATTTCTAAAGGGGCAAGAAGTTCTGAAATCCGACGATCCAGATCCATTTTCGTACCTACACCAATTAAGACATTAAAAATTGAACATTACCACCTCCAACCATTGAGAGAAGCACCAGTATGCAGCTAGGCTATTACTTTTCTCATAAATGGGATAAAAACACAAAAAATTGCAAAAATCTATAATTTTAAAAAAGTATTTTAATAAATGGTTTTACCAGAAGTGCAGCAGCAAAATTTTCTGTATATAAAACAAAAGAATTAAAATGCTTGTTGTGTACCAAATTATAATTTAATTATAATTTAATCGAATTCATCACTGTTTCATCTCCTCTTAATGATTTTTTAAGGATAACTGAAAAACTATTAAGAAGAAAAGGTGAAAAATTCCTGTGCGCGCATAGGAAGTATTTATGAAACGAATGCGGTAAAAAAAAGAAACAGGTTATAATTCACATTTTTTTCGAATGTTAATTTCATATTTTTTATCATAAAAATAAGGAAATTACAAGGTAAAGATGGTTAGATTTTTAAGCAGTATGTTCATTACAAAAATCAGCGATATAAGATTATTATTTTAGGAAACATAAATAAAAATATGTAAAATTAATTTTACATTGAACAGTCAACATTTAATGATTCAAATATCGTAAAATTCAGAAACTGGACATACAGTCAAATGTAGAATAAAAGCATTTTGTCAAACTTGGGTGTTGCAATTAAAAATTTTAAAGTTAGTTCAAATTTCAATATGTAGAGATGGCCGCTAAACCTTAATTCATGTATTTAGCTTAAGATGATTAATTTCTATGGTACCAGTATTCTTTTTATATGATGATTTGTGGCAGAATTAATCGTGAAAGTGTTTTTTAAGGCTGTTCTTTCTTTTTTTTCAGCTTTGTATTGGGACAAATACTACAGAAGCAAAACTTTAATCAAGTGTAAATTTTCTCCATATTATAAACAGAACAATATGTTCAGATAAAACAAATGTATTAAAATATCATGTAACTATGCAATATTCAGCTTATATTTCTTTGCATCCATAACATAAATCAAAATTATAGAGCATTACCTTCAACTCAATTTCCCACAAACCCATTAATGGAATTATGACTTCCCCTAACTTTATAATATATGCCATTTCTCTCAGTAATGCTCATACAATTTATTCATAATAATTTTCAAGCTGTGACTTGAGATTTATGTCAAAGAAAATGGATTTTTTTGCTCATTATTTTTAAGGTATGCGATGCTTTCCTGTTCGGAAAATATTGTTAAAATTTTCGATTAATTCGGGATTAGAAGCAACGTATTTTTTTATTCTAATTTTTTCATTTTCATTTTCATTTTATTTTCTCTTTAAAAAATCTCAATCGATATCGATTTCTTATCAGATAGGAAATGTAAATTTTAATTGAAATAGGGGGTTACCTTACAAATTATGCTCGCCAATCCCCCCCCCACACACACACACCACCACCACCACCCCGTCCAGATCCCGCAGGCTCTAAAAACCCTCAAACTGGCTAATACTGATTAAATCATTTAAAACCTGATGGCGGAAGATTAAATAATATTATCACGACCACTATAATCGGTTTGCCATTCATTTTTTTTTTATACCGCTGACCAGGCCCCTACCTGCCAGGTTTTTGCCTAGCTTAACAGGTTACGGGGCGAAGATTCGCCTGCTCTCCGCTTGGCGAAGATGTGTTTGTTAAATCTATAGGCCGACGTGGCTTCATTGCATCTTGTTGCTTTAATTGCTTTTTCTTAGTTGGCCGGTTGCTAATTGATTTTTGATGAGGCGGTTCAGCACTGCGCTGTGTAGTGAAGTCATGCCGGACGGATGTGAGATGCTGCCATTCATTTCACTTTGACTGGGAAATGTTTAGTTTCCAAGGACGAATCCACTGTTGTCGCGATAGCTGGCGGCTGTTTTTGTGATTGACTTAGAAAGATCAATTACACATTTCAAAATCAGCTTGTATAAAATGGTTAAGTAAAAAATCTCGCTTCCTCCCGTACTTTTATAACGCATAAAAGAAAAGTGGTCTTTTAGACGCTATATGAAAATCGTTTTAAACATGACGTAAATTTCACTATTAAATGCTTTTCGTACGTAATAATTTAGTCATTTTAAAGTTTTCTTCTTTTTCAATATTTCCGTATAAATATGTATTTCAACAAGTGGGTAAGTGTGATCGAAGATCGCACAAAGAGTTTCGTTTAATATTCCTTTCAAAACACTTTATCCTTTCTTTAATAAATCTAAAACAATTTCATTTTCCGAAAAAAAAAGGTCATGTTTTTTAGAAAAAAAAAAATTTACCGGTCTATTTTTTTTGTTTTTTTGTTTCGAAAATCTGAACCGGTTCGTTAGCGGGCGATGCCCACTATTATACTCTGTCATAATAATATCTGTCACGTAGACTAAATGCGATATTTAAAAAAAAAATAATTTCAAAATTAAACATGTTGTACAACTTTCAAAATGTTAAAATATGCGAATATTTCTATAATCAGGTTTTTATCATGATTCAATACGTTCCTCAAACTCATATATTTACTATACTCTATTACTCATATTGAAACTCGCTTTGTATTATTCTCAAACATTTGAAAAATCCGTTTAACTTTCAGTATGACGTCAAATTAATTTTCTTTTTAATTCTCTAATGACGTGATATTAATCTGCTTTCTGTACATACACATACTTGTATTATTGAGAAATGTTTGAAAATTTCCGTTTTATTCCCAATATGACGTCATATTCATCTTTTTTCAATTGGTGAAACTTTTTATTCCACTCTCATTTTTCACGAGGAAATCTTTCAATAGAAAATTAATTATTGTAGACAGAATTTTATTGTCGATTTTTAATTGTTGGCAACTGCTATAACGAAAAATGTTAAAATTTAATAGGAAAAAGCTGTTAGAATTTTGGTTTTTTATCTCTCCATATTAAAATAATACGATTTTTTCAAATTTTGATATTTTGAACTTCATAGTTGGTATTTAGCTATAAGTACACAAATTTTCATGTCTGTAAGTTATATAGTTTCTGATAACGGTTCTGTGACGGACAGACAACGGAGCGGGAGTAATAAGGTTTCGTGAGATGAACGAAACCCTAATTAAAAAAACAGTGTTTAAAACTCTATAAGAAAATGGTTTTAAGTATGACGTTTTAAATATATCGTTTTAAATATGGTATAATTTTCACCATTAAATGCTTTTCGTGCGTAATAGCTTAATTATTTTAAAGTTTTCTTTATTTTTGTAAAATTCACGTGTAAATATATTTTTCAATTGAAAAGTGTCCCTAAATAATATTATTTGGACTTTTTAAAATTTGGTAAGAGTATGGTAAAAAAGCTATTTCCAACGATGAATAAAATCACTACACAGATAATGAAATTATCAATAAAATGTTGAGGTAAAATTAGACAAATTAAAAAAAAAATGAATGCACACTGCAAACCACAATCTAGCCAAGTATATGCCTGCAAAAGATTGTTAAATTGCTATGCATAATTTTTGATCTTATAAAACTTTTTTAAGTTAAATATTTTGACCTATTTTAACATTAAATAGCGCTTAAAATAACTCTTCGGTTAAAAAAACTGTCTGCTTCAGCGTACTTATCATACATGTCCTTGTAAAACTACCAATTTCCATGTTGTTATATGCAATAGTTTTTATTATTATTATTATTATGAGCCGAGAAAATCAAAAGGTTACAATAAATTCAATTTGCTTCAACTACCAATAAGATTTTTTTTTTTTTTTACATTTTTAAATAGCAGAAGCATTATTTAGGAAAGGAATTGCCCCTTCTGAGTTTTAAACTTTTTTTACTGCTATTTGTTTCTTTATTTTCTTATTAGTTACATATTTTCATTTGTTTTATGAATATACATGATGTTATACAAAAATTCCACGAACGATTTTAACATAATTCGCGGATCAAATAAACCTATTTTGAACCAGAAATTTTAATTAGTAAGGGAAGTCAAATTTCTAGTTCTAAGTAGATTTATTTGATCCGTGGATTAAGCTAAGTGCATTATGATATTTCTGGATCGCACCACGTATAAATAATTAGACGTAAATAAATTATAACTGTAAAAATATTTTTGTGAAAATATGTTTAAAAAATGAATGCAAGAAAAATAGTTCATTTCAGTTGTACAAAATATTTGGATTTACTATGTCCGACGAAAGAATTTTGTCCCCTACAAGCAAAACTTCAAAGGACATTCGTTACTTTGAAACAGCTAAAATGAATGAAGAGTGAATACTGAGTGTTTATAGATCCAGCTTTACTTGTCAGCTTTAGAATACTTACAGTTTGCAACAGAGTAATTAATGGATGCTAATTTTTAGCATCGATTAGCTAAAAATGCAACTATCTATATTATAAAGGACAAACGTGTCCGTGCGTAAAGCTGTCGTCATTTTGCGAATGGCAACACTACACGATGAAATTTCGGTTTTGCGATTTTTGCTAATGCAATTTTTTTAATTTCTAAATATCGCACATTTTTAATTTTTACACCGTTATATAGGGATAAAAATCTACTTTCAACTGTAATTTGTTTGAAAACTGTATCGCAATTGACTAATTTATAATAGCGTTTAAATTGTTTCCCTCAGATTTTTTTCCTTCATTATTACTCATTTAATTTTTAAGTTACAGATAAGCAGTTCTTGAAATTATCTTGTTGCAGCAGAAGGAAATTTTTTCTAACTACTAACGGAAGCTATTGGACCTGTACACCGCCTCCTGAAAACTAGCCTGCGTGCTGACACAAAAATGGCGGCTGTCGTAGGCGAATTTTTTTCAGCGTTTGTACGGTCCCTCGAATTTGAACACCAATAATTTCTAAAAGTTTTTTTATCCTTATTTTTCTGAGATCAAATAAGTCAAGGAAAACTTTTAGAAATTATTGGTGTGTAAATTCAAGGGCTGTATAAACGCTTAAAACAATCCGCCTACGACAATCGCAATTTTTGTGTCAGCGCTCAGACCTAATATTCAGGTGGCGCAGCGGTGACCTGTAGACAAGAATCGTCCCGAAACTTTTAGAAATAAAAAAGCAATGTGAACTGAGGTACATGTGCAATCTGTGGCATTTCGAAGTCGCTCGCAACCCCCGGAATAGGGCATGTAAAGTCGACGCTAGCCCGCAATATTTGGAGCCACAGAATTTGTGTCCGACTTGGTATAACGAGAGAATGCATAGAAAATGATAATAAAACACTATCGGTATAAAATACTAACTTTATGATGAGGTACGTGGTATGTGTTGATATCAGAATGCTTCATAGCTCACAGATACTTTATGTTTACCAGTTTATGGTTGCAAATATTGCGGGCGGGCCCCCACTTTAAATGTCTTATTCGAGGAGTTGAGTACTATTGGGGAATGCTACACTTTGCACCTGCGGTAATTTAACATTCTTGTTTACCTCTAAAAGTTTCGTGACGATTCTTGTCGACACATCCGATAGCTTCCTTTGTGACAGAGTCCTATAAAAATTTAAAAATGTAACTTTTTGAAAGTTAACGGGACGACTATTTCATTAACGTAATTTTATTTTAAACACTTTTACAATTTACATTGCACATTTATCTCCGAAAGGTAAAAAAAAAAAAAAAAAAACGCGTTTCGATCTTTTTTGGGATACCCTGTATGGACATAAGAAATGCTTGTTTTACGCCTATTTCATAGTTTATAGAACTTTTAAACGATTTTTTTTTCATTTAAATGTTTATCATCCCCTTAAATAACTTTATTTTAAAACGAGTTACATGCATGTAGGAAATGCTTGTGCCATTTCTAGTCCACAGTTTATAGGGCGTTTAAAAGGAAAGAGAAAATTCTTAATTTGGATAGTCTACCATCAACTTAAACAACTTACTCGTACAAAAAGCTCTCCTCTTGTTACATTTCATCCTTCTTCAAAATAAAATATTTAACCTATCATAAAATTCCCTTATCTCCATTTTTACTCAAAATTATCTCCATAAATTAAATTTCCTATACTCATTTAACAATAGCTGCAGCACTAATCTCTCTTTGTTGTTTTTTATGGCTTTTGCGGACTTTTATCGATCATATTATTTTTCTTTCTTTCTACTTCTTTCACTCTTCGCCTTTTATTAGATAGCTGTCGGCGAGATTTAGAAAGATCGGTATTTCATTAATTTAAAAAAGAGAGAGAGAAGTTCCTTCTCACTAGAGTCCTGCACCGATCGGGATCGGGTTCGATACTCCTAAACCTAAAACCGATCCGAAAACTGAAGTCAAAGAAAATTAATCCATATTTTATTGCAATTATGGAGAAATAGTCTGCAATTACATCTCTAATATCAACTTTATCTTTTATGCTGAAAAATAAGTACATATATATATAATTTAACCCAGGTTTAAAAAAAAAAGAATAGGGTGCTGCTGGTGGGGAAAAGGCAGGATGGTGCTGATAGGAAAAGGGCAATTTTTAGATTCTTAAGGGCACTTTTTTTTTTACTTTAAAAGGCAGTTTTAATATTTAAAAGTGCTTCCGGCCTGTACCGGGAGGAAAAGATAGCTTTCATATTCCATGTTTTTAAAAATTCAACTCATTTTACTCAAACACCCGAAGCTAAAATGTCTAAAACCCGATTATAAAAGAATCAATTCCGGTGTTCGTTAATACTGAATTTAAATGCGAATTTCAGGATGAGAGTTACAGCATAACAAAAATCAGATTGTTTCAAAATACAGTGGACTCTTTCGATCTGAACACTCTCTAATGTGACGGTATTATGAACACATTCCGACGATCCCGGCGAAACTCCATAGGCTTAACAAAAGATGAATTCTCTGTATTCTGAACACCCTCTAATCTTAATACCCCACTATTATGAACGCTACTTTTGATTCCCATTCTAACCCATCTCTCTGTAAACTGAACGTGTGCATGCAACCATCCTGGAAATTCGGAGAAATTGTTGCAGAAGAATAAAAAGGTTCAACGAACTCGATTTAAAAATAAACAGACAAAAACACTGTTAGATTTTAATCATCTACCCGATGCTGCAATTTGTTTGAATAATTCAGATAAAATCTTCAGTTTACAAAACAAACAAAACATTTATTGTAACAAAAAAAAGAAAAGAAATCGAAAGAATATTTATTCGAGCACTTCCTGCTAAAGAAGATTGCTCTGTATTTTGCAAAGTAGAAAATCACAGAATTCAAGTCATCGGAAGGATGGTTGACTCGCTTCAAAAGACGGCATAACATCGAATTCAAAATAATCAATGGTGAAGCTGCAGATGTAAATATCGACACTGTGGAGGAATGAAAAAGAAAACTTCCGGACATAACAAAGGATTTCGACGCCGCTGACATTTTCAATGCCGACGAAACCGGCCTGTTTTTAGAGCTCTTCCAAATAAATCCCCAGCAGAAAGAAGCAAGAAATGCATGGGCGAGAAAATGTCGAAAGAAAGACTTACCGTCATGCTCTGTGCCAGTTTTATGGGTGAGAAGCTCAAACCAGTTGTGATCGGGAAAATTGAAAAAACACGATGCTTCAAAAATGTGAAGATCGCATCATTGCCTGTGCACTATACATCAAATAGAAAACCTAGATGACATACACAATTTTCTCACAATGGTTGGAGAACATTAACGAGATAGTGAAGAGAGAAGGGAGAAACATTCTTCTTTTTGTGGATAATGCCAGATCACATACAAACATGCAGCTGAGCAACGTGAGCCTGAAGTTCCTGCCTCCGAATTATACTTCTATAATCCAATCACTGGATCAAGGAGTAATAAAGACCTTAAAAGCTCACTACCGAATCCATTTTCTGAAGAAAATGTTCTTGGTGATGGAGAAGGTAAATTCGGCAACCGAACTAACAAAGAAGGTCAACGTCATGGATGTTGTCCATTGTATATCAACGGCTTGGAATGAAGTAACCCCCTAAACCAGGCATGTCAAACACGTGGCCCGCTGACAACTTATCTGTGGCTCGCGAAGCGTCTGGCATTTTACCTGTATTTAATTTAGTTGTTAGAAAGTGCACGCTGAAAATTCACTTTGCACAAACACGCTTTCACAGACAGTAATCCTAGCGATGATGAACATAAGAAAGGTATACAGGGTGCGGCAAAAAAATGATTAAGATTTTTTGCAATAGAACCTTTATTTTGCTATGAAAACAAATTTTATTAACGAAAAACAATAAAGAACAACCACAGTTATAAAATATTCATTTGGTTTCAAAATGGCCTCTTTGTGCGCGTTTGTAGAGCTGGAAACGCTTCCAAAAATTTTTGGCCACGGCACGCACCTCCTCTGGCGACAATCGGTCCCATTCCCGGCGCAGCGATTTCTTCAGAGACTCCAAACTTTTGTGGGGCTTAACACAGGCCCTGGTCTGCAAAATGGACCATATGCTGTAGTTCATCGGATTCAGATCTGATGAGGAAGGCGGCCATTCTGCAGATGAGATGAAGTCCGGAAAATGGCTTCTGCACCAGTCCTGAGTCACTTTCGCCTTATGAGCCGGGCTGAGTCCTGTTGGAACGTCCAATTCGCATGCTTGAAGTGCTGCTGAGCCCACGGAAGTACCACGGTTTCCAAAATGTCGCATTGATACACTTCTTGATTGATTTTGACCCCTTGGTCTACGAAAAAGACTGGAGTCTTTCCACTGGCGCAAATTCCGCCCCAAACCATCACGGACTGAGGATTTTGCCATCGTCCGACAACGGCCGAGGTGCCGGGAGCCTCGGCGGACCAACTTCTGTCGTTTTGGTGATTGTGGGCTTGTTCGACGGTGAACAACTTCTCATCCATGAAGAGGATGCGATCCCAGTCGAGAGGTGGGTGTCGACGAAGAAGTCGGTTGCATCTTTCGAGTCGTACGCGCTGGTTGTCGCCGGTGAGGAGTTGAACTTTTTGTAGTTTGTATGGCGTTAAATGAAGATCCTCTTTGGCTATTCGCCGAACTGATCTGTCGCTGATTCCAATATCATAGGCGATTTTTCGCATCGAGACCCTCGAATTTTGCCTAAGCCGCTCTCGAACCAGTTTTCGGTTGTTGTCGGTTCTGACGGTGCGCTTTCTGCAGCTTCCTGGATGGCGGCCAGCATGGCCCAGCTCCTTGTATAGTTTGATTGTTCGGGAGACAGTGGCCGTGGTCGATGATGAGAGTTCGAGCGATCTCACATTCAAGCTATGTAACGCCAAAATTTGTGTACGTTAGTTGGACATATGAAAATAACATATAAAAAACACTAAGAATTATGCAATTAGACATACTAGTACAGAAAAACATGGGCTATCCAATTAAAAAAAACTAAAATCAAACAGGTTCAAACAATCGTATTAGAACAACAGAAACATTGATGATCGTTTTTTTTTTTGCCGCACCCTGTATAATCAGTATTACTGGTGTCGTGGACTTTTTATTTTATTCAGAATGCTACCACTATTTTTGAATAGCAAAACTTGTCTTATTTATTCTTTCATTAAATAAGGGAAATATTTCTCTTCAGAATGTCATAGCATTCTGCATTAAAATAATCTCGCTCAGCTGGCAACAGTTATGTGTATAGACAGATATAACTCAGTTTTACATTTTAGCACAACAAAAATGGGGATACACAGATAACCACTCGGAACGCAGCAAAGCGTGGGAACTTGAATCCGAAAATTTACAGATTCGTAATTTTTTTTAATTATTTTACTTATAATTTTATTTTTTATGTCGAAACTAATACTGACTTTTCTCTCTCCGATTTTACACTACTTTACAAAATAATATAATGCATTTACTAAATACGAAAAAGTGTATTGTAGTGTAAAGATTTTGGATTTAAGCTCTTTAATTATTTTCATTACTTAGGTTAATAATTGTGTGCGATATTTCTAGAATCCTGCGTGAACTTGATTTCCTTTCATTTAATTTTTATTTTTAGGGTTTCGTTCATCTCACAAAACCCTAATTACTCCCGCTCCGTTGTCTGTCCGTAACAGAGCCATTCTCAGAAACTATGTAACTTACAGAGTTGAAACTTTGCGTATATATAGCTGAATACCAGCTATGAAGCTCAAATTAAAATTTGAAAAAATCCTATTATTTTAATAAATAGAGATAAAAAAAACTAAAATTCTAACAGCCTTTTCATATTAAATTTAAACATGTTTCATTGTAGCAGTTGCCAAAAATTAAAAATCCACAATGAAATTCTTTCTACAATAAGTAATTTTCTATTGAACGATTTCCACGTGAAAAATTAAAATGAAATAAAAAGTTTCACCAATTGAAAAAAAGATAAATATGAAATAAAACTGATTGACGTCATAGTGGTAATAAAACGGAAAATTTCTAAGATTTCTCAATAATACAAGTAGTATGAGTACGTGTATGTACACAAAGCAGATTAATATCACGTCATTAGAGAATTAAAAAGAAAATCTGACGTCATATTGAAAGTTTAACGAATTTTTCAAATGTTTGAGAATAATACAAAGTGAGTATCAATATGAGTAATAGAGAATAGTAAATATATGAGTTTGAGAAACATATTGAATCGTGATAAAAATCCGATTATGGAAATATTCGCATATTTTAACATTTTGAAGATGTACAACATGTTTAATTTTGAAATTATTTTTTTAATATCGCATTTAGTCCGCATGACAGATATTATTATAACAGAATATAATAGCGGGCTTCGCCCGCTATCGGGCTGGTTTAGATATTCGAAAAAACGAAAAAATAGACCGGTAAATTTTTACTTTATAAAAAACATGACTTTTTTCTTTGTTGCTAAATGAAATTTATTTGGATTTATTAAAGAAAGGATAAAGTGTTTTGAAAGGAATATTAAAAGAAACCCTTTGAGCGATCTTCGATCACACTTACCCACTTGTTTTATAATGTACACATTGTATTGACATAATCTTATTACATCCCAGGATTTACAAAAAAAATATATGCTATTTACCACTATGAATAACTATGATAAACTAAAGATGAATACCGCAGATTTTTTTAAAGGGTTTTTTTACAATACGATTATAATCAAAGGAAAACTGAAATTTTATGTTTGATATGTAGTAGATACTGTTGGAGTTTGGAAAGTTTGTAACATTAAGAAACTGCTACAGCACAAAGTACAAAGCTATTGTTAAATACAAATGTTGCGTATTTTTCCCCGTAGAATCCAAATCTGCAATAAAAAAGGAAGTTATCAATTAAAATTTCAAAGTTGCCCCTCCTTTTTCCCCTAGGGGAAGAATTGGGGAGGAGAACTTTGATATCCCTAAATAGATTTTTCAAAAATATTGAACAAGCATTTTTCCATTTTTCAATCCGATGTATATTTCTCGAGTTATTCGATCGTTTCCAAACTTTTCGGAAAACCTGTATACGATCAAAGTATTATATAGAAAGATAAATTAGTGTATATTCATATTGTAGGCACTATGTTTCTGATTAAACTGTTTATAATAACTTCATTTTCTACTAAGAAAAGAAAAGGCTGCAGAATAAAAATTTCCAGTGTATAACTTAGTGTACAATTATACTGGTGAAATAATAAGTGACGATGTTAACAAGTAAATAAAACCAGATAGTAACCCGTAAGTTTAGGCGGTAAACAACTTGAAAGTTTCATTAGAAAAATGTTTGAATTTTTATTTACTTGCTTTTAAATTAAGTAAATATTGAACACTTGAAGAATTGCTATATTGTATATAAGCGATTGTATACATATAAAGCAATGGATGTGGCTCTCAATCCAACATACTCAATTAATGAAGTGAAAGAATTTTAAACTTGTAATTTATAACATATTATGCTTGTTTTTTAGCAGAAGTTTAACTAAAATATTAACTGAATGGATTAGGGCATATATTTTTAATTATTGCGGTCTTCATTTTAAAACTAACAATATTTAGTATTCGCTAATTTTTTTAAAATTGCGCGACTCGCGACCTTTAAGATTTTTTACTAATTTTATTTTTATAAATCTCACTCTAAAACCCCGAAATTAAAATTTGCTGCTTGCAGCTAACGATTTATAGTATATATATATTTATTACTTTAATTTAATTTAACATTTTCATACACTTAATTATTAAATCATGAATATGAAGAAAATTATTTTACAGTTCATAGAGGAATCCTATTTTTCCTTCTTTCTATTTTCTCTTCTTTTCTTTTTTACGAAAAATAACCACATATTTTTCTTAGTATACAAATAAATATATTCTTGATAATGGTCATACAAAATATAGCAAAAATTGTACATCAGTTCAATTTATTTAATCGATAATTACATGCAATTTTTTAAAATTTAAACACTTTTAATACAAATATTTTTTATTTATATTATATTTTTAATATAAATTTTATTTTGTAAAATATTGTTAGGTGTTAAAATTTACTTAATTAAAAAACATTCGAATAAAAGAAATACAAATCATATAACTTCTTTTCCTGAAAATATGACAGTAATTAAAATGAATTATAGCCAAAAGTATTGCAGAAATCATTCTGTCAGAAGCGGATTTGAACCAAAGTTCCATGCATAGAGTCAGAGCTTAAACTAAGGCTTTAAACCAGCCATACTCAACCTGCGGCCCGCGGGCCGCATGTGGCCCGGCGACCTTTTACGTGCGGCCGAGACACATAATCATTAATTCCTATTTATAAAATTAATTGAGATGCGTATAAAAGTTTTTAATATTTTCACTGCTTTTTTATATATTTTCATGGGAAGACAATTTCCTGTTATTTATAATTACTAATTTAAAATTACTTTAAAATATCTTAAATGACGTTTCCTTAATAAAAGTTTTTTTAACATGTAGTTTTACTTGTGCTATAGTAGTGTATAGATTTCTTAATCCTGAACACTAAACAAACATTATTCCAAATTAATTTAAGTTGCACTATATATTTCTACATTAAAAAAAAGTTTTTGCATTGAGAAAAAACTGATATATTAGAAAAAAAATCCTTGATTTTTTTTTTTTTTTTGAGAATTTGAAATTGCTGCATTGTTATAGTGTTACGTTTTATACTTATCATATCGCTAATAAGGCTTATTAGGATTAAATATCGCAGAAAAAAATATTTATACCACTATTTCAAAACGTGCAATAAAAATCTGTATTTTTTTACATTATTAGACAAGTGTGTTGTGGCCCGCTTAACGTCGCAAATACATGCTTGCGGCCCGCGAGGAAAAAAGGTTGAGAACGGCTGCTTTAGACCACTGGGTTACGCTGACCGCATTCAAGTGTACCATAAAACTGAACAGCTTTAGATTTTAATCTCACGCATGCCCAAGCAGGTCATTTTTTGTGAATCTTACAGAAATCCCTTTTCGTTTTAATATATAGGATGCTTACAGTTCACCTGTTTCATAAAGAGTTGCAACCTTTAATTTTTTTCTGAATATTCCCTGCCCTTGAGGATTCTAAAGTTGTATTTTTATATGATAAAAAACATTAACAAAATCAAGAATGTATTTTGCATTTTAAAATTATTATTGTTTTTAAAACACTTATTTAAACTAATTAAAACACCTATTTCCAGTTTAATTTACCTATTTCAGCAAATATTACAATTTAGTATTTGTGCAAAACTGTAAAGGGCCCCAAAACTAAGTTCGATTTTTGAAATGAGTTTCATTTGGTGACCTTGGAAACCCCCCGCCCCCCACTCCATGTCTGCAGCACAAAAATTAAGAGTCGACCCAGCTTAAACCCAACCCCGCAGCATAAAAATTTAGCCAACTCGACCCATGTCCGACCCGAGGGTCAGGTTGGATTTAGGTAAAATCGGGTTACCTGAACCGATGCAGGACTCTAATATAAAATGTCACATAATAATATTAATACTAGAACCAATATAAAATGTCACCTTATAATCACGCTGCACAAAAAATAGTAGAAAAATAAATCAAAATCAAAAAATAAATCAAAAAATGAATCATAAAGTAGAATCGTTTGATTAAATATAATACAGTCTAGTTATTTAATTATATCTTCAAAAATTATTTTCAAAATTTTATTCTCAGTATTAGTATATGCTTGTCAAATTTTAGAGAAAGATTCAGAAAGTTTTCACTGAACAACTGAAGATCATGAGAGGAACTTGTCAAACTTTATCAGACATTTTAACGTCTATAACATCTGCTGCAGAGTTAAAATGATGAAATAAATTTTATTGCTAAGTAGTATTTCAAAAGCTCACACAAAGAAATTTTGAATTAATCATTTGTAAATACAAAGTTTAAACAAAATGTAGGAATTTTGTTGAGAGTTCGAGCTCTGAAATGCATTAATTTTTTATGAGAATAATTTCTGAGAAATATTTTTAAAACATGTACAGGGTGAGGGTTAATGTAAACTCAGAGTACACTCAAATTAAAGGTGTAGTTCAGTGCGGCGCATATCTTATATGAATTAAACTAGATAAATGTTCACTTCGATACATTGATACTTTGAGATAAGAAAAGTTCAAACATTTCTGCATTAAGTGCATATCTTAGAGCTTTATTAGCCCGTGGCTACTTGCGTTACATTTTGGAGCAGTTCTGATGTAATTTAGAGTTCTATAGTTAAGTCTTTTGGTTTCGCTTTTCCGATGATGTCTTTTGGACTTTACGCTATTGCTGGATTTCCTTACATGTATTGTAACAGTTAATTATCCGTAGTATTAAAAAGGTAAAGTTTGTAATGAATGTTCTTCAGCATATTTCACAAACGATCATTAAGCTTTAAATGTTACTTTCATTATTGCAAGTTGAGGACGAAAGTCTATTAATCACAGTTAATTACTTCTGCGTTCGATATGATGAATGCTTGCTTTTTATCTGCGGCGATGCAATTTACTTTTATAGAACATCTACACCTTATGATTGTGTTGTTGTTGTTGTGGCTTATCCTCCAACTGTCTGACGAAGTCAGACAAGATCCAATAGACCGTTAATCCTTAGAAAATCAAGAACTAGAAGGGAGGAAGCATATAAGTCCTCCCTGGAAAGACCCAAGCAGTCCAGGGTGTGTTCTGCAGAGGCCTGTTAAGCTTGAGATTTAGAGCAGATTTCAAAGATCTTTTTGCCTTCAAAGTACGAGAGACTTTTCGTGTGTCAACTTGCCAATCTTGAAATCGCCGTTCGAGAGGCTCTGTCACAGTTGATAGCGAACGAAGAGCCCGGCTCTTTGCCCGCGTACCACTCTTTTGAAATTTCAGATTTAACTCTACATTGATGCTCTGAGTAAGTAAGGGCTGAAGAGGAAGATATAGATTGACAACAACCCTCCTTGGCCAAGCGATCAGCTTGCTCATTGCCATAAATGTCTACGTGGGATGGAATCCACTGAAAATAAACATCATGGAGCTTTGAAATAATTTTAAGTTTAAGAAGGATGGAAATACTAGTTTTATCGCCAACTGTAATCCAATTGTGAAGGTGTTGAAGGGAGCTGCGACTGTCTGAAAGAATCCAGAGGTCTCCGAAGTCCCGCTCGCTGAGAATAGCCTCAATGCCGTGTTCAATTGCATTAAGCTCGCTTTTATAGACTGAAGAGAAATCAGGGTTACGGAAACTGATAGACAAATTTTGCCCTGGTTTCTCAATGTAGATCCCACTACCAGCGTGGTCGTCCAGTTTACTGCCATCCGTATATAATTTTATGGCGTTATCAGGGATGTCATTTATAACTTCTAATGCCAACTGCCTGAGATGAGCTGGTATAAGGTCCTTCTTAGTGACCGGAGAAGACAAGCTGAAATGGAAATGGACTCTGGGGAATCCCTCTGAGGGACTCAGAAAAGATTTTAAGGAGTGGGGCTCAACCCCACTATAAGGCAAGTGCAGGAGTTCAACATGACTGAATAAGCTGTTTTTCTTCAGTAGCTGATTATTACGCCAGTTGTTTAGGTATAGAGAAGTTTTGTTATGTTGACCATAGCTAGAAAGTTTGTTGAAATATTTAGTGAGGTTAGACTTTCTTCTAGTTTGGAGAGGTTGTAGGTCAGCTTCGTAGAGAACTATCTCTTTAGGACAGCTACGTCTCAGCCCAGTAATTATTCTCGCAGCACTGAGTTTAACCCTCTCCAATTTATCCAAGTTGGTGGCTGAAGCACAGCAGTACACAGGAAAACCATACTCCAGGATTGGCCTAATGACTGACAAATAGGTATATCTTAAAGTGACTGCATCGGCTCCCCAGTCTTTGCCCGCTATATATTTAAGTATATTTAATAGTTTTCTACACCTTGAAACAATATGTGCGATGTGCTTGTGACTTGTCCATTCAGGATCTAAAATATATCCGAGATATTTTGGGTGCTTTTCATAAGCAAGGTTCTTGTTATCCATCTTTAATTTTGGCTGATAGTGGTACAATCTTTTATTGGTTGTAAAGTAAGTGACAATAGACTTGACAGGGTTGAAACAAAGTTTGAGTGAAATAGTTTTATAACTCCGAGATGAGATTAATAATTCTAACACAAATAACTCTTGAATGGATAAAGCTGGAATTGTTTAACAAATGTCTACTTCAGGGACAGTTCTATACGTCATTTTCTTCCGTGGAGGCGGGGGCAATTTTATCATGAGTGAAGCTATACAGCGGGCATGTCAAACTCGTTTACCGCCGCGGGCCAAATTAAGCATTATATAAAAAGTCGCGGACCACATAAAAAAAAAGTAGATAATATTATTACCATTGCACAGAATAAAATTTGTACGTACAAAACACAGCCATGTGAAAAAACTATTCACGCAAAGTTCTCAAGTTATTATTATACATATTTTACTTTATCTTAGTTTTCGAAAGAATACTCAAAATTACTTTTAATCAACTAAATCTATAAAATTTAATTGAATTTTCTAAATTGTATTTATTTT
Organism: Maratus michaelseni; assembly: GCA_963931845.1. Lineage (NCBI taxonomy): Eukaryota > Metazoa > Arthropoda > Arachnida > Araneae > Salticidae > Maratus > Maratus michaelseni. The sequence continues at coordinate 248,544,277 of OZ007588.1, read as the reverse complement.
AAAAATTAATTGTACACGCTGGTCGGTTGATCTTGATCTAGAAAAGGCATAGCTGTCAAACTTCCATGTTTTCTTCAAGTGAAAAGTAAAAATTAATATATTTTGAATCAGGAAATTTATTTTCACTCTAAAATTGGGAGGAGTGAGAAGTTGACTCTTTGGAAGAGTGAGAGGCATTTTCACTCTTTTTGGAGTGAATTTTATAAAAATACACTCCTTAAAGAGTGGAATTTTCCACTCCCTAGAAAGGAGTGAGATATGTCACTCCGTTGTCGAGAGTGACTATCTCACTCCTTTGACAAGAGTGAAATATTTCACTCCGTTGAAGAGTGAAAGCCTGGCATTATATAATTTTGTCCATATTTATTTATTGAGAGAAACGAAATTATCATTTTTTTTTCTTTTTCTTTTTAGGTAGATTTCGTAAGAAATATTACCTATTACATTATCCCCTATGTTGGAATTTCTGAAAATTTTTGCAGATCTACGCCGATTATAACCCCTAGAACCCCAAACCACCCCCCAGTTCAAAACTTTATCTATCTATCTATCTGTCTATATAGCTATATCATTTTTTTATGAACACGATAACTTCAATAATTCTGCACAAATCTCTTCCATCAAGGGACATAAAATCTCGGTCAAGTTCGTTAATGAGCAAAATCGAAATGGAGAATGAAGATTATTATGAAGAATATTATGAAGAAATATATGGTTTTAAGACACTTTTTTTTTTACTGTACAATTTTTTAAAAATGTAATTTAAAAAAAAATTCAAAATTTCAAGTAAAATTTCAAAGTTTTTTCAAAAATTACAAAACTTATAGGTGGAATATCTCAAATTTTTCATCTTGGTAAATTAAAAAAAAAAAAAAAAAAAAAAAAAATTATTTTATTTAAAATTTTTAAGATTTGAAATTTTATAATTTTACCCATGTGAAATCTTCCAAAGATGACCCCAAAACAGTAATTTATATGGTTTTAAGACACTTATTTTTTTACTGTAGAATTTTTTAAAAATGTAATTTTTTCCAAAAAAAATTTCAAAATTTCAAGTAAAATTTCAAAGTTTTTTCGAAAATTACAAAATTTATAGGTGGAATGTCTAAAAAATTTTCATCTTGGTAAATTTTAAAAAAATTTAAATATTTTGAAAGTTTAAAATTTTATTTAAAATTTTTAAGATTCGAAATTTTATAATTTTACCCCTGTGAAATCTCCCAGAGATGACCCAAAAACAGTCAAAATGATTTAAATTATATAAAGCAAATAATTTATTATACTTTTGTTGTCGCGATATGCGATAATTAGTCGCTTTTGAGGACTGATATTTCGAACATCTGTTGCCGTGACACGCAAGCAGAACCCGTACAGGTGTCGAGGATATATTAGTGACGTAGCCTGTGTCTCTCTGCCTCTGCTTTCGAGAGTATAAAAGCAACAACAAGCATGTTTGCGCGGCAAAAACACAAAGTTGTATTGGAATTTTTCTTCTCTTTCCATGCAACTTTCAACTTACATCATCTTTGAACTTTCAAGGGAGGGATTTGTGACCTATAGCTACAAGTCTGTCGTCTCGAATGATCCATATAAATTTATTTTAATGACAGAAACACGTACACGACTTCAACAATTACATAAATCTGGACGAGAAAGTACAAGGACAACTTACATCAGCACATTGTTTACAGAAAAGGTAAGTTATTGACTTTTATGTAGTAATTTTGTATAATAAACATTGTAAGTACTAACCGACGTGGTTAACATAACATCCGATGTAGCCATTTTTTCATATGTTAAATTTTGAAATATATGTGAGCAAAAGTTATTTTTGAAAGTCCGATTGTTTTTCATCTGTCCTCTATGTAACTAGATTTATATTAATAATTAATTTATTTATTTATTTATCAGGGTTTAAATTATAAGTCTCAGTTAAAAGAAAATATTCCACATGGCTTTGCATTGTTTCTATAAAAATATAAATATACAGGTGATTTTAATTAAATTTTGTCCCATGTGTTACTGGATAGAGGTAGGTGTGAAATTTCTGATGATTTTTTAAAAACAAATATATAAATTTTAAAGTAGCATTTGTCAGAAAAATTATTTTTCTAATTTCGGGAGAAGGGGGGAGGGGGAGGACTCTGCGTTCCTCCCGCCTATGCCACTGAAGTAACTTTATTTTAGAGATTAATACATTAAAACAATAAACTTATTTTTCAGAAATCTTCAAAATTTTAGTAAAAATTTACAAATTTAGAAAACTTTAACTTTTTTTTTTTTTTCTGGATTTTGGAATTCCGGATAATAGGTCCTATACTGTAATTAAAATCCAGAAATTAAAAAATGAAAAATCTGTAAAAATCTCAACTGATTTTTTACTTCAAATCTAAATTACCATATTTAAATTTACTCTGGTATATTTTGCCCCTTTACACCAACAAAATCAATACTTTTCTCTCACTGGAAACTTTATTTTTAAATATTTATACCAGATAACTATACATATCTGCTCATAATACATAAACTATGGCATGTAAACATTCAATTATTTAATTTATTTTACTTACTATGTACTTATATATTTGTAGAGATTTATCAAAATATTTAATCTATATGTTATATTCAGCAACTTAGTGAAAGCATGTGTTGGTTCATATAAAAGGTGCATAAAAGTGCTTAATTTTGACTTTTAACTAATCCTATTTCTGAATCTTCCTACACTGTTAAGGAGTTAAAGCCCTAGTTTCAAAATAAAAAATAGAATATTCTATCAATTTGGTGTACCTTTGCTTAATTAATATATAAACACATTTCTAAGATTGTTACATTCTTGGTGTTGAACATATGTCCACTCAGTTACTGTATGTCCGCTGTGTTACTGACATGTTTTTGTAATTTTCGGTTAGCCAGGCACCAGTGATATAGGGTAGATGTGCCAGTAATGGACACCCTTAAGGAATTTCTTTAAAAATTATTTTTAATTAATAGCTATAATTGTTATATTCCACATTTTTTAATATATTAATCTACCAACAATATTTAACCATGCTCATAGTCACATTTCCCAATGTGAATCGAAATGTTAATTGTAAATAACAGAAATAAATCAAAACACACTAAATTCCAGTAATGGACACCCCACAAAAAGTAATAGATAATTGATATTATGATTGTATTTAAAACTAGAATTTAAAGAAAGCATATTAATGAAATAAAAAAAGCTGAATTTTTATTGGTTATGTTTTCATAAACCAAAAATGTTGAAGGTGGCCCATTACTGGCACATCTACCCTATATCCATGTGTATATATATATGTATGTATGAATATACATGTATATTTATATATGTACGTATATCACTGGTGCCCGACTAACCGAAAAGTTTTTTTTTTTTTTTTTATCCTGGCAAAAAAAGGAAAAAGCTTTTAAGAATCCAATGAATTATATGTATAAGTAAGTATGACTAAAATCTTATTATAGGGTAGATGTGCCAATAATGAACACCCTTAAAGAATTTCTTTAAAAATTTTTTAATTAATAGTTATAATTGTTATATTCCACATTTTTTAATATTATATTAATCTACCAACAATATTCAACCATGCTCATAGTCGCATTTCTTAATGTGAATCGAAATTTAATTGTAAATAACAAAAATAAATCAAAACACCCTAAATTCCAGTAATGGACACCCCACAAAAATTAATAGATAATTGATATTATGATTGTATTTAAAACTAGAATTTAAAGAAAGCATATTAATAAAATAAAAAAGCTGAAATTTTATTGGTTATTTTTTTATAAACCAAAAATGTTGAAGTTGGTCCATTACTGGCACATCTATCCTATTACAGTACTTTTTACCAAGTTGTATAAAGTTTTATAGTGCGAGAATACTAAAAAGGTAACACATGGAACATAATATGCCAATTTCATGAGAAAATATGTACATAAACAAAAAATTATGTGGCAGTGAGAATGATTATTCTTAGCCAAACAGTGAATTTTCTAGTTAGTAAACAGAAACCAGTACACTTTTTTAGTTTAATGGCCACTTTTTTGCAATCTAAATTCTTGTTAATTTAAAGTAAAATACTTTACTTTATTTAGATTATAATAAACAACATTATTTAGATTATAATAAGCAGCATTATTTAGATTATAATAAACAGAGCATTTTCTGAACTGTTTTAGAATTGCAATCAATTTACGAAACTAGTTTTTAAACTTATTAACATACAAAAACAATTGAAAATGAAACTAAAAAAATATTTAAAAATACAAAAATATGCTTTGATTTTGTTTGTTATAATTTGTTGATGGAGGGGAGGTAGGTCCCACCCCTTAAACCTCGTGGAAAGCTAAAACTAGCTTTTTTTTTTTTTTTTTTTTTTTCACCAGGGAGGGAAAGGATTGTGTCAGTTGCTTTGCCCCCTTCCTCCTTCTCAAAATAAATTTACAAAGAGAATTCTAAAAAGTTTTTTAATAGCCGACTTATTTTTAAATTAAAAGTATGTGATCATAAATTACGTAATATTGCAAACAATGTAATCAGCTTTGTCAAATATTTATTCAATAAAACCTGTGAACCAGAATCGAAAAGTACAGGAAAACTTCTGCTTTATACAGATTTTCATCTTAGCATGTGTAGTTGTTGATACATAACAATATGCAATCGGTAATTTTTAAAATAAAATCTAGAAAACTTGAATTAAAAGCTTATAAAATAAATTTAAATTACTATTAACATCTTAATTATAAAAGTATTGCACAATTAATGTAATAAAATAAGCTTCACTTAAAAAAATGTTAACAGCAGAAGCTAGAAATTCAGCCTCCGAAAACAATTTAATTTTATATGCCCCGAGTGAAATCATTTATAAACTATTCTTTATTGGGTTATATTGATTTTCTTTTATTGCCTTTCTTTCAGGGAGTAGCTTGCAGATGGAAGTATGGTGCTCCTTTTAAAACAGGGCACTTCAACTGAACGAAATGGGCACTTTTTCTGAAAAGGATTTTTAGTGCTTTTCGTAAGTAATAGCTTAATTATTTTAAGTTATCTTTCTATTTAAATATTCACACATAAACATATTTTGATACTTTTCGGTTAGCCGGGCGCCAGTGATATATACATACACAGGGATTGAATTTTAGAGTGGGATTGCGGGATTTGCGCCGAAAATTTTGAAATCCCGCCCAAAAAATTTCACCATTTTCCGGAGAATTTTGCTTTATTTAATTTACCTGCAACCGAACGATAAATTTGGTGATTTTTTTTTTTCCCCCGCAACCGATCAATGAACTTTGCGTTTTTTCCGCGACTGATTGACGAACTTTGCGTGTTTTCCGCAGCAGATCGACGAACTTTGCGTGTTTTCCGCGACAGATCAACGAACTTTGCGTGTTTTCCGCGACAGATCAACGAACTTTGCGTGTTTTCCGCGACAGATCAACGAACTTTTCGTGTTTTCCGCGACAGATTGACGAACTTTGCCTCTTTTTTTTTTTTTGGCGACAGATCAACGAATTTTGCGTTGTTTTGGAGACAGATCGGCGAACTTTGCATTTTATTTTCACAATCGGTCTACGAACTTTTCTTTTTTTTTTCGCGATCGATCGACGAATTTTGAATTTTTTCCACGATTGATCGCCAAAATTTGTGTTTTTTCCGTGATTGTTCTACAAAAATCATCGATCGACGAAATTTGCGTAATTTCTATTTTTTTTTTTATTCGACAGATTGACAAAGTTCGTGTTTTTTTTTTTTTTTTTTTTTTTTTCTTTTCTTTTTAACCTGTGTCTGACTGAAAAATTTAGATTTTCTTCTCTGCGTTAGACTGATGAATTTCACGATTTTTCCCCACGACCGACTGATTAATTTCACAATATTTTCCCACGACTGATTGAGGATTTTCACAATATTTTCTGATGAACAATCAACGAATTTCACATTTTTTTCTTTGACTGACTAACGAACTTTGCGAATTTTTCCGTAACCGATTGGTGAATTATTCTGTTTCTTCTGGTGACAGATTGGTGAAATTCACTTTTTTTTTTCTCGCGCCTTACTGAAAAATTTAAAGATTTTTTTTCTCGACTGACTAATTTTGTGTTATTTTCTTGCGACCGATTAGCAAACTTCGCCATTTTTTCCCACGACTGATCGACAAATTTACAGATTTTTTTTTTTTCTATGAACATAGACATAGATAAGGAATTCTAATAAAATAGCCTTTTGAAGAAGAAAATCGTTTCTCGAAAAATGTTTCAAATACAATGTCTGTGTAGAACAGTTGTATTAGTTCATCTACCTCTTCAAATCGTCTGGTAGGTATAATAGATTTATTCTATGGTATTTATCTGTATTGTTGTTTGTAGGTGGCGTTACCTTAGCACAGTTGTACACTGGCTGCCATGAAGTCCCAAAGTCGGAAATCAATATTAACACTATTTCGTTAGAAATCCTTCTCTATTTCTGTTCATGCTTGTAAGATTAATTTCATTATCTTATACCTCAACCAATTGACTAAATTCACAATTTTTTCCAACGACAAATAGACGTATTTAAAGATTTTTTCCTGCGACCGAAAAGAGGGAAAAGAAAAAAAATAGTGGGGTAAAAATACGTAAAATAATAGTGGGGTTTAAAGATTTTTTTTTTCTCCCTCCCAAATATTACAACTCCCCTCCATTTTAAAATGTTGGTAGGGAGACTCCCCTCCTTGGAAAAATTGAATTTCAAGCCCTGCATACATATGTGCGTGCATGTGTGTGCGTATATATCACTGGCATCAGGCTAACTGAAAGAAAAGTACCCATATTTTTTTATTGAAAAGTATTTGTAAATTTTATTTGGGCTTTTTAAAATCTGACAACAATAAGTGGAAAAAAAAAAAAAAAATTGGCCATTTCAAACTATGACTTAAATCTTTATTCAGCTAATGAAATTTTGAATACAAATTCTACAAAATTAATCGAATAAAAAAATTATTGGATTTAGCACACTACAATCTAATGGTGTACAGAGTAGTGCTTTTCTGTGTACCGAGTAATTGTGTGTAAGAAAGAATTGCTGATGGGAAAATGCAGTGCATTTATTGGTAACACTTCCATGTGTATGTGTGTTTTTATATATTCATAAACATACATCTTGAGCATATAATCTAATCATGTTTTTTAAATTAGCTTCAATTTTTGAAATTTTTTTGCACCTTTTTAAAGACAATTTTAGTAAATAAAAAAAATAAATACCGCAGTAGTATTATTTAAAAAATATATATATAAAGTTCAATCAATCAAATATGATACTAAAACTGATTCTTTAACCCATCATTAGTCAAATTTACAATAATAAAAATAAATGTCCTATCTCTTGAAAATATAGAATGATTAGTGTTTTTGCACTATAATTTGCAATACAACAAATTTAATAATTATTATTTTTTAAAGTATTTATTGTATTTTTTGTTTCTACATACTTTTTTTTTATCCAAAATTAGTCTTTTCCTACAGATTTTAAAAATACTTTTCTCTTAAATATAATTTTACATGGTTTTTTTTTCTTATCTTTTTCTATAATTTATAGATAAATTTTTATGTACAGAGTAAATAGTTTTTACAAATTATTGCATATATTATACATTTAGATTCAAGTAACATTTTGTAGATCAGTTTTAAATTCATTTGTCTTCAAATATGCTTAAAAAGCAAGATTCTTGCAACTACTTGGTATTGGCAGAGTACTCGCTGAAATTTTGACAAGTACCGAGTACTCGCAAGGGTTGATCCAGGCAAAATTTGGGGCTATTTAGGGCCACTTCACAAAAATCTTTATGATAAAACAGGCCCCTTCACAAAATTCGTTTTGATAAAATTGGCCCTTTTACAAATTCTATTCCATAAAAACTTACTATTTATTAATTATTATTTTGTGACTTTTAAAATGTGTAATTTGTAAACAAACAAGTTCACCACAGACGAAAACTTCAGCAAAAGAATTTAAAAGTTTTTGTTGATAAAAGCTTGGTTCAAATTTGAGTAACTGGATTTAAACTTTCGTTAAAAAATGTTATTTTTCACAAAAATATAATAAATTTCACAAAAATAACCTTTACATTTCGCAAAATGGGGCCCCTCCCAAAAAAAAAATCCCTGACGGCTCAGCCTACAGGCACAGGTAGATTTCGAAGACGCAGACCGTGGGGCGCCTGTTTGTCGGGAACTGCGGAAGAAATGACCTTTTTTACGATGATGCGGCAGTTGGAACCGCCTACTTCGAAACCTAACTTGTTTGCAGGCAGAGCCGGCAAGGATATTTTTTTTTTTTTAGTATAACGGTTGGTCCTATAAAAAACTTGTCAATACAAAAGTTTTAGATAATATTATGAGGATTTATAATAAATTTAAGCGGTTTGAAATCTTGAGAATTGACGAAGTTATGAATTTTTTTCTTCTAAAACCTCCCTTCCCCCCCCCCCCCCCCCCCCCCCCCCCCCCACCTTAAGGCAATTTTTAATTATATCAAAAATCTGTCATACATACATTTTCGGCCCTTCTCCTAGAAGTAATAATAACTTCAAACGGATTCGATACGTATCATAATTAAGAAATTATGGGGTTTTTTTCTGTTTTCACAAAAAGCCCCCCCCCCCCCCCCCCCCTTGGTTCGATTTTGCCCATTAACGAACTTGACCGAGATTTTATGCTCCTTGATTTTATGTATCAGTTTCGAAAAGATGCGGGAGTTGGAACCGCTTACTTCGAAAAATAACTTGTTTGCAGGCGGAGCCGGCAGGGTTTTTTTTTTTTTTTTTGCTATAACGGTTGGTCCTATAAAAAACTTATCAATATAAAAGTTTTAGATAATATTAAGAGGATTAATAATAAATTTATGCGGATTTGATATCTTGTGAATTGACGAAGCTATGATTTTTTTTCTCCTAAAACCCCCCCTTTTTCCCCCCTTGGAGCCATTTTTAATTATATCAAAAATCTGTCATACATAAATTTTCGGACCTTCTCCTAGAAGTATTAATAACTTTAAACAGATTAGATACGTATAATAATTAATATTAAGATATTATGGGGGGTTTTCTGTTTTCACAAAAAGCCCCCGCCCTTCCCCCCTTGGTTCGATTTTGCCCATTAAAGAACTTGACCGAGATTTTATGCCCCTTGATTTTATGTATCAGTTTGGAAGAGATTTATGCAGAATTTTTCCAGTTATCGTGTTCAGAAAAAAGTGACATAGATAGATATATAAAGTTTTGAACTGGGGGTGGTTTTGGGTTCTGGGAGTCATGATCGGCGTAGATCTGCAAAAAATTTTCAAAATTTCCAACTTACGTGAGAATATAATAGGTAGTATTTCTTATGAAATCTACCTAAAACCTGCATCCACCCCTGACTCGGTACGGCTGTACTATAATCTAGTCAAATATGTGCCTGCAAAAAGGGTTAAGTTCCTATTTATAGTTTTTGATCCTATAAAGCTTATAATATAACTGAAATAAATTGACCAATTTCGACATTAAACAGTGCTTAAAATAATTCTTAGAATTAAAAGCTGTCCGTTTCAGTGTGTCATACATATCTCTATAAAGTTACCAATTTCATGTTTTTATATGTAATACTTTATTTAGTATAAGTCGAAAGAGCACCGGTTACTTTTTTTAGAATAGAGAAAAATATTATAATCCATTTTAATATCAAAAGTAATATTTTATTTCAAATGAAATGCAAAGTAACATTACAAATATGGCTTAATTTCCTTTTATTTTAGTAATGTACAGATTTTGATTTTTCTTTCTTTGCTGAAAAAATTTGTTTTAAATAATATTTATTATCCCCCTTCCCACTGAATTTCATTTTTTTTTTTTTTATGCGACATGGCAAATTTTGTGATATTTTCCTTGATCGTTCGTCAATTTTTTTTTTTTTTTTTCTGTGACCTTTGAATGAGAATTGTGATTACTTTCTTATGTTTCACAAAATTTGCAATTATTTCCAGCAATTGTTCAACGAAATTCTTTTTTTTTTTTTTTTTTTTTTTTCCCCGCAGCCGAATGACGGGATTATAGATTTCATCCGCAACTGATTGATGAAATTCATGGGTTTTTTTCTGCACTTGTTTTTAAAAAATTCTTGATTTGATTTTTTTTTTTTTCCCCCACATCAAATTGATGAAATTTGTGACTTTTTACGTGATCTCTTGACAAAATTTGCTATTTATTTCCATGGTTGTTCGGCAAACTGTTTTTATTTTCTACATCTTTTGGACGAAATTCTAGATTAAAAAAAAAAAAAAAATCCCTGCCACTGTTTGATTAAATTCTTTTTTTTTTTTTCAATGAACGATTAAAGAATTGATTATGAAGAATTCTGTGAAAAGTTAATAATTTGCAGAAAACTTACATGTCCATACCTTGTGTCTCCCTCTATGAACATCTCTGAATAAATCTGTGGGGGAAGGGCTCCGTGGTCTCCTGCCTACGCCACTGAAGTAACATTATTTTAGTGGTTAACACATTGAAACAAAGATTTAAAAAAAAAAAAAAATTTCAATTTATCTGCCAAGTCTTAGTAAAATTTTATAAAATCAGAAAATTTTTGAATGAATTTTTTTTTTTTTTAATTCTGAATAATGGGTTCTATAGTGTAATAAAATTAATTGCTGAGAATCTGCCAATTGGCGCCTAGTTTTTACACCTATGGACATCAACTAGTGTGTAATGTTGTCTATTTGTAACATGCTTCAATTACTAGTAGCTTTTATAGTGATCTCTACTGATCCATGTATATAGTCGTTTATGGTGTAATAATTAAAACATTTTTGTTTAATCTTTCTTTTAACCTTTAAAAATATGTTAGTTTGATCAAAAATGGGATATTTTTATTAACGATTTTTAATCTTTTGTAGTGTTTCAAAAAATATTTAATATTATCCGTTTAACTTACAAACTTCTTTGCCCACCGAGGTTCGTCTATAAATTAAAATTGCCTGGACAACAATGTTCAGTTTTTCAAACTTTCATTTTAAAAATACATAAAATTGAGCTTTATTTAAAAATTCATTGAAATTAAATTCTTTGTTTAAAGATTCACAACTTGCTTAAAAAAAAGTTGAGCTTCCTAAATAAGTTCTTATTTTTCTTCTGACAATAACCCCCCCCCCCCCCCCCAAAAAAAAAAATAAATAAAATAAAATAACTCTTTTTTTTTTTTTTTTTTTTTTTTAAGTAATTGAGATTTGGAATTTTTTTTTATATGATCTACATTTGCTGGTTTATCCTACATTACAACCATCAATAAGTAGATCAATTTTAACTAACATTTTGTTTTTTTGCCAGTAGAAAAGGAAACTACTTAATGAAATTCAATATTGAATTCTTATATTTATGTAATGGCTTTAATGTAGTTCAGTTTGTATATTTCTGCCTGGTTTAAAATTTAATTTTTTTTTTCACAGGAAACAAACTGGATACAGCTTTGATTTTATTAATGGAAATCATCCAAAGATACATCAGCCCATGCCAAAGATAAAGTATCTACTGAACATTTTGAAGATTACTGACATGGTGGAAGGAATCCTATTATCTGTGTTTTAAAGGTTATGCGAACTGTTTCTGGTAGATTTAGATGTCCCTTATGGTTTAATTTGTAAAATTTTTGACAGTATTGGGGTATTTGCACTATAAGTATGCAACGACTGTTGTTTTTACAACTAAATGTTAACTGTAAAGAATTCAAACAAATAAACAAGTACCATTAGTTGATTATTTATGTTGTAATTTCAAATAAACGCAGCGGCTGTACCGCAATGGTCATTTTTTTTGTGTGTGTGTGTGCCGTGTTTTCTTTCACTTTTTCCCAACAGCAGCTAGATTTTAGGGTCGTCTATCAAAGCCCTCTGCAGTCAGTAGAATGATTGCATCCAGTTGCAACAGTCAAAATGTGCAATGACTGCATTGGTGAAATGATGAGAAAAAGCTGATTGCATGTGTGTAAATAAACAAAAATAAGTAATTTTTTTTTTTTTTTTAATACCTTTTCTAAGTGCAAATACATTAGTTAAAACATTTTCAACCAACAACTATAATTTAGTGCAGCTCTTTTCAAGTAAGTGTAATAATTTTCTCTTATTGGGTTTTAATAATATTGGACATGTTTTTTGTTTTGTTTTTTACTGTATTCAATGTTATTTTCAATTATAAAATTTATGTTATTTTTAATTATAAAATTTACATATTTAAATTTAAGCTTATTTTCTTTTCCCCATGTTGGCAGTCTGATAAAATTATTGTTCATAGTCTTATTTATAATTATGCATCTTTCCAAAAGTGGGTTTCTATAGTGATAACAGTAAATTTCATAGTAAGCTGAATCTTGATTTAACTGTATGCTTAAAATATTCGGTGTGCAAAATATTTACTTAAAAAAATGCACAAAATCTGAGGTGCAAAATACGCTTATATTGTGTGCACTTTTTATTTTACACATTTTTTGCATACCCAAAAATTCCTAAATTGTGCATTTTTATGCATAATCAGAGGTTCTGATTATGCATAAAAAATGCACAATTTAGGGATTATTTGGTATGCAAAAAATGTGTAAAATAAAAAGTGCACAAAATCTGAGCATATTTGACTCTTCTGATTATGCACTTGTCCACAATTCAGTTTGCACTTTTTATATACAAGCAGAGGTGCCAAATACGCTCAGATTTTGTGCACTTTTCTAGCTGGGATTACAAAGCATACCTTTTATTATACATGTGAAATACCACTGCTTCGACCGATCGATGGTGTCTTTTTTTTCTTTTAAACATTTCAATATCAATTTTGCTTTTTAACCATAAATATAAAATAAACCTATGTGGAGAATTGATATTTTATCTTTTTTTGTACTATTTATTTTTTTTTAATCATTGTTCAGCACTATATAATGCGGTTATTTTATTTTTGTGGCAACACTAATTTGAGGGAAAATCTTGCATTTCATTTATAAAAACAATGTTGATTTAATTTTTAATTAATAGCAATATTTAATCAAAAACCATATTTTAACGAAATGTGGAGGTAGTACTATGTCAGAAGCTGCTTCAAAAACCTTTCGAAGGAGGATACCTGTGTTATTGTGTGTTATGTAAATTCATAGAAAAAGGGATGTTGACAACAGAAATAATATGTATGATTTTAGAATAATAGGACTTTGCAAAATAATGCTAATTTACTGAAAAGTACAATCAAAAGATAGTTTATATTTAAAACAAAAATTAAAGTGAAATCACACATTGTTAATCATAGAATATCCATCTATTAAATAGTTAATAAAACTTTAAAAAAAAACTAAAATACAGTAAACAACAATAATGTTTGATTAGATTTAAATTCATTAGCAATTAATACTGAGATCTAAAGATTTAAAATTTGAATTACACATGAAAAAAAAAAAATAACGTACATTACAGGAATTATTAAAATACTAAATACAACTTAATGGGTATTTGAAAAAGAAAGAAATAACTGATTAAGATTTTGGTTAATTACTTGCCCTTATGGGCATTTTAAAACTATCATATCTTTATAAGGCATGCAATGAAAGCAAACACAATAGTGATAAGCTTGGAATAAAATATTTTAGTTTATTTCTGTCAGTAATCTAATTTAATTCATTATGTAACTCTAATTGAATTTTTCCTTAAGAGTTCAATTACCATTACAAACTATGAATTACATAAATATTGCCAATAAAGTATTTTATTCCAATCTTTACCATGCTTGTGTCTATTTTCATTGCATGCTCTAAAATATATGATTCTTTTAAAATGCCCATAAAAGAAACAAAAAAAAATAATTCACTCCATAAAAAGTGAACATTCACTCCTATGGAAGAGTGGCTATTCACTCCTTTCAAGAGTGAGACATCCACTCCTTTTGCAAGAGTGGATAATCACTCCTATGAAAGAGTGGGTAGCCACTCCTATGAAAGAGTGACTATTCACTCCTATCAGGGTGAAAAAACCCACTCTTTTTGCAAGAGTGGATAGTCACTCCTCTGAAAGAGTGAGTATCCACCCCTGTTTAGAGTGAATATTCACTTCTCGGGAGTGAGTATTCACTCTTTCAGAGAGTGAACAATTTCACTTTTGCCTAGAGTGAATAGTCACTCTAAAGAGGTTGGGCAAATTTTGACTCTGCGATAGAGTGAATATCCACTCTTCCAGAGTGAATAGTCACTCTTTCTTATTTAGAGTGTTAAAAAATGTGTGGCATTTACGCGCTACATATTTGATTTCCTTTATTAAATACATTTTCTGGTTCAAATTATATTTATTTCCCTTAAAAAATAAAACAAGAACGAAAAATAATGCGTCAAGCATAGATTATGTAACACTTTCTAACACTTCCAAAAAAAAATTTTTAAATCATTACCGTTTAATAAGCTGAAAGATAACATCTAAGTAAACAATTTGGAAAACGCATAACATATTTAAAAACGTAATTTCAGGAATTTCCAACATATATTTCCAACATATACAATAATACTTTTATTCAGCCCTGTATATGATCTATAGATTTGTATATATACTACATAGGATACTAAATTTTAGTTTAGTTAGGACACGCGTAGCACAGTTAAAATTCTCCTTCTGGAGTTTCTGTCAATAAACGGAAATGTGTTCGCGAACTTTTGTGCTGCCCTGTATATAATCTACAGAATTTACACACACCAAGTAATAGACAAAAAGTGAGTTAAATTTAAAATCGCGTTCAGCAACTTAAAACGCACTTCAAGGAATTATTGTTAACAGACAGTAGAGAATTCTTTTGTGTGTCCATGTAAATGAACGATGACTGCTATACACACAATATTTAAGCCTCTTGTGATATATATAAATTTCAATGCGTTTAAAATAGTGAAACATTATTTAATTAAACCGCAAACGATTTTTCTCCATAGACGTAATGTATCGGATTTCTTTTGACTGTCCCTATAAAGTATAACTATAAGTGCTATGCACAGCATATTCCGTATTAAGCTTCTTGTAATGCACCTTAGTGATATATATCAATTACAATGTGTTTGAAATTGTGTAACATCATTAAAATAAACCGCAAATGATTTTTCCCCATAGACCATAATTCTTTTGAGTGTCCCTGTAAAAAACTATAAGTGATACACACTTCAGTTGAAATAGAGAACATGCTATAGATAACGACAATAACATATAAAAATTGCAGGGCAATCCGAGCATATTTACGGGAGTTAGAGCACGGACAGACGGCCATAACGGCCAGACAAACCGAAGTCATAAACACTTTTCAACTAGGTTGGAAAGTGTTAAAAAGGTTGGCAGGTACGCAAACATGACACATAAAAGTGCGCACCGAACATAGCTAAAATATGACTAATTCCATATTATACTTTAAAAAATAAGTCGATTGATGAATAATTACATAAATTTGGAAACCCCATACCAAACCCCATATATTTGCGCTCTATTGTGGAATCGCACTGAAATTTGATTAACTGCAGTAATAAATTCTGAAGAATAATTTCAACATCAATCATTAGAAATGAAATAAATAGATTACACTGATTTTCATGTTTCTTTAAATTCAAAATTTTGCTTTTGAATTATTTTTCAAATTTATTTTTGGCATATTCTAAATATTTCCACTCCTATGATTTCTGTAATAATGATTCCGCCTCCACGAAAAAAAAATGACGTATAGGCTAGTAACATTTAAAATGAAATACATTTTGTTTTTGAAAATTATTTTATCAAAGTAATAAATTCTATTTGAAAACGCTGATACTATTAAATAACACGATAACATTATGAAATTTGCCTTGAAGTTGAAATTTACTCAGGTATTTTGCAATTTAAAATGAAAAGTACTTTGTCTATTGCTGGTCTTTTAATAATCCGCATTCATAATTTGTCGATTTAAAATGAAAATTGTATCCTTGTTTAACAGTTCGATATTAATAGTTAAATCTTGATGATGGAAAGCTGTGAAATATCTGTATAAGAAGGTAGATCTGTTTATCTTCACTACACATATTTCCAAGATATTTTCTAGATTGACAATGATTAAGCATGTGTGTACAAATATTTTATAAGCACTATAAGTTTTAAGGCTGTTATACTTTTATATTCTGCTAAAAGCGGCTTCTATATAAATTTAACTGCTATATATAATTCTGTCTAGCAATGGTACTTATGCCAGTAGAATGTTCAAATTTCTTTAACTTCCCTTAGACATCATTTCTCCAATTTTGACAACCATAGTGGTGGAGTAAATTTCAACCAGCGGTGGATATTGCCATGTTATAGCAACGACGCATATCCCTCTGCAGAGTAAAATGAATGACAATACGATTACCGATATCTGCCCCAGAATCGGAGTAACATCCGTAATCGAGCTATGCTACTTATTTTACTTTCCAGAGGACTGTGCAAAGTTGATTTGGCAACAATAACTGGTAGTTTAGTTATTTCTCGTTTAATCTATTATATACTAAAATAAATTATCGACGCAAAATTGGTTCCAAAAATATGACGCTGCCTCCCGGAGTATTAGCGTTTTAGTTCTTTAGTTAAAAAGAAAGTAGAAATAAAACTATCATTATGAAAACAATCTAGATACTGGAAGGAGAATCTGCGACATATATTTCTTTTTAGTCTCGCATTTTCTTTCAAGGTAGTGATAACCAAATTTGCCATGCAAAGTTTTAATGTGGAATTATTGAAATTCCCATTCCAAATCAATAGGCATACTCATTTATATGAAAATATACGGTCTTTATCACCCGAAAGAATAATCTGGTCTTACTTTTAAAAAATCGAGTATTGCTGAACCTGACACAAACTTGAAAATAATAGTCAGCTCGCCCCGAATCCGACATGCAGCCAGGGTTGTAGCTGAAAGTGAATACGGGGGGGGGGGGGGGGGGGGCTCATATTTTTTTCTCTCACTCTGACACATGCACGCACAAACACACACACAGATATACAGGGTGTCATACAAATTTAGTGAGAATCGTTTTCATTGAAAAGTCTGAAAACGGTCGAATAACTCGAGAAATATACACCGGATTTGAAAAACTGAAAAAATACGTGTTCAATATTTCAGAAAAAAATTTCATTTTTTTTTTCAGTTTGGCTACACATCGGAAAGATAAACTGTCAGAATTGAAACTGGTACTTCTTAATAGGGAATCAAAGTGCTTTCACCAAGCCTATTGAAGAAAATACGTTTGCTTTATAACATTAAACGTCCTGCGAGTCGAAATCATTCCATAAAAAATTGAAGAAATGATGTCGACGGTCAGTTAAGAAATTTGAACATAAGCATAAGTACCATTGTTAGACAGAATTATGTATAGCTGTTAGATTTATATAGAAGCCGCTTTTAGCAGAATATAAAAGCAGTATATATGTCTTAAAACTTATAGTGCTTATAAAATATTTGTACACACATGCTTAATCATTGTCAATCTAGAAAATATCTTGGAAATATGTGTACAGAAGATAAACAGATCTACCTTCTTATACAAATATTTCACAGCTTTCCATCATTAAGATGTAACTGTTAATATCGAACTGTCAAACAAGGATACAATTTTCATTTTAAATCGACAAATTATGAATGTGGATTATTAAAAGACCAGCAATAGACAATGTACTTTTCATTTTAAATTACAAAATACCTGAGTAAATCTCAACTTCAAGGCGGTGAGTAGCTAGTCATTCGAGTAGTTCCTGGCCACCAGAATGTGCAGCCATACGTAGCTAGTCTCTCGATCCCACCTTTATACAAGAGTTTTAGAACTGCCCCGCTTAAACCCCATTTTTTCCAGTTAAGGCTGATCGTCACTCATTTTTAAAATCCTGTTTCGCTCAGATAGCAGATCAGTGCTTACCCCCCCCCCCCCCCCGTGCTGTCAAAGAGGCGTTACCGTTAAATGCCCTGAAGTACAACAACCTGTATCGGCAGTCTGTTGACAGCATTTTTGACTCTGTGGTCAGGGGAAAGTGACCGCAGCTCTCTCCCCCTTTAGAGGAAGGTGATCTATTTTCGTTATTAGGGTGAGAAGGATTTTGCAGAGAATTTTGAACTCTGAGTATTGTTATGTGTGCAACTTGGACTTTCAACAGGCAGTTTGAAACATTCAGAATAATTTCGACTTTTATACCGGCATAAACTTATTAAATACCAGCTCTTTAGCAAATACTTGATGAAATAAAATTTGGCAATAAAAAATGATTCAATGTAGTTTTTCTGGCTAAAATTATTTAGATGTACCTCTTGCTAAAAGGCGTTATTATAAACAGTAAAATAAGTTTTATTAGACTGTTGACATGTTTCATGATTTATTTTTTTTAGCTTACTTTATATTATCTTTATTGTATCTTCAAATTTTAAAATACATATACATTAAACAAAATTGTTTCTGAAAATTTTCCAAATTTAATTAGATAATGTGCAATATTTTTTTAATTTTTCTTTAGATTGCATAAAGCAACATTAATTTACTACTGAAGAACCAATACACACTTGATTGTATAATTACTGCATTGTGTATTTTAAACAAACAAACACAAAGTATTGTTATAGATAAAAATGATTAAACATCATCATGTAATTGAAATGGAGGGAGAGTGAAGATTTTAGTAAGTCTGTAAGTTGCATATTCTTTTTTTCAATATAAGATATCTAAACATGTTCCATAAATTTATTAAATACGTTAAAATTCGATATTTTCTTGGGATTTTGTGCCTATTTTATAAATGATAATATATAGCCATCAGTATTTCGCATTGGATAAAACAATGAAATTCTTTTGTGAAATTGTGAATGTAGTAACTTCCGCTCTTAAAAAAAGGACAAAAAGGGGGGGGGGAAGACGTCAAAGAATTTTAACAAAATATTTTTGATTATTGAAATTATTTCATGCATTGGCATTTATTTTAGCATTTTCATAATGAAATTAAACTAGAGTGCAAAATGAATATAAATTATACCAAAAATACTCCAAGTGGTGTTTTCTAATAGAGCTTTATTTAGCAAAAACATAGTATGAGATTTACAATAATGCAATAATGCGGCCATTACTACAATATTTAAAATTTATTATTATCCTTTTTTAGTTTTGATCATCTGTCAATAAAATTAACACTAATAAAAAATATTAAAATTTCCGAAGCGCAATACATAATACTAATTTTTAGTTATTTCTGCCATTGTCATCTATACAATTAAAGGATACAATATTCAATATAAATACATTATATATGCAGCAATATATATGTATGATTCACCAAAAAAAAATACGATAGTATAATACTATTAATGTATGTACATATGAGAAAAAGAAAATCATTAAATAAAAATTTGTGTTGTGCAAGACCCCCCCCCCCCCTCCCCTCTTTCTCCCACCAAAAATATCCATAACAATATTAACTGAAACAGAAAAATAGTATATTTGGCGTTGCATATTCAAATTTTCATTTTCAAAATTATACAATTGTAAATATAGACACAAAAACAACATATAAGAAACTGCTACAATTTCTATATTATATCTGTATGTATATATATACTAGTTACATTCTGAATGTAAATAATATCTGAATTTTCCTTTTTTTATACAGGACATATAAAGAGCAGTATTTATGTAAATTGAAACTTAGCAACTAAACAAGATTTTAAAAATCGTTAATTATTCCAAATTTTCCATAGTAGAGTTTTTCCATTCATTAGGAAGACTCATAGTTATCTCCCACATATTTTAGTAAATTATTATTATTATTATTAAACTTTGTTTTGATCATATTTCCATAAAACTCACACTATTAAACATATTCAAAATTGCGAATTCTTCCATTGCCATCTTTACAATTATACAATATTCAATATATAGATACAATATATATGAAGCATAATATTATTAAAAAATTCAGCAAAAAATGCATGGGTAATTAAAGCAGGGTATCGATCTCAGGATTTCATGGCCTTATTTACGTATAAGGAAAATTCTCATAATTTTCTCGTAGAAGATTTTCCTGAAAGATTACATAAAAATCAAATCGATTAATTTAATGAGATATGGGGTAAAAAAAAAAAAAAAGTTCTGAGACCTTTTTTCATTCTCCCGCGTTATACAACAATTCATAGCTAACGAAATCCATTTTTATTTATTTATTCTTTTATTTTTTAAAGTTTTTCATCTGTTATTAAAACATTTTTTGAAACAAAATCCATCTATAGATATATCAAAAAATATACTGGATACTTTTAAAGATCGCATATAGGTAAAAATAATTTCTAAAAAATAAATTAGTAACCGGTTCATTTATAACCTACTTTCTAATAAAATTAAGGTCATTTTCTAAAAATAGTCATACAATTTTTTAATGCTGCAACATTTTTTTGTAAAACAAGAAATAAAAAATGAAGAAAAAAACTGATAATCCACTGAAAAATGCAAGCAATATAATGTACAAATAAATAATAGATTACTAGTAAAAATAAATCATAGATAACGATAAGTAGCTATACATTACGATTTTACTCAAAATTAATTTGATTAGTTTTCTTTCAAAATATTTTACAAATTAATAAACAAATCCTACAGCAAAGGTAAAATATTTATTTGTAAGTTATTTATATTTTTTTTTTACTTCTTGAACTTTATGCAATTATCAAAAGAAAAAAAAAAATCGACTAAAATTTAAAGTAACAGGTAACTTTCAAATTTTAATTAGTATATTTTGTGAGTATTGGAATTAAAATTATGAAAAAGTGATGCTACATATAACAGCAAAATTTCAAACAGAAAATAAAACAATAAAAATATAGAAACAAATAAACAAACAAGAAAGAAAATGGAGCATAAAAAAAATGAGAAATGTAATATGCTTTAAAAAATCATTTTCAAAGTTTACATACCTCATATTCATCCCGACACGGCTCGTTATAAAAGCTAAAAGTTCGGCCCGATCCTGGCCCAGTATAATGACTAAAAGTCAAATACAGTCACATCAATTAAAAAATGCTACACCTCCCAAATTTATTTCTGCCTATGCCCAGTTAAACTACCATATTGATTTATTTTAATGAATCTCTACTTGTTTGTAAATGTCTGAGTTATCATTAAAATCTTTAGTCCATGTTCCATGGCTTGGAGACTTAAAAATCTGAAAAATGCTATACAGCAAAATCATCTCAACACGAAATCGCATAGGAGAAAAGGAAAATCCGTTATAGACAGGTACTCTGTTTATCATGTACATCGTCTACTATAAATGTATTATACTCTTTTTTTCACGAATTATTATATATTTTCTATCTTGCATGGATCAACACATTTTTTCCGTAGATAGGATTCCGTCATAGACAGGTTCCTTTTCATAAGTTTTACTACACTATAATTTTTTGCCTACATATATATGTCATATTCTTAAAAAATTTCAATTGTAGAATAATGTCGATATAAAAATATCTATTTTTTACAAAAAATATTGGAGCAGGCCAAATTTTATGGATTTTTACACAGGGCAGGCCGGGCCAATTGATATTCATATGGTTTCGCGGTTTGGGTCGGGACCAGGCGTGAAATTTCGTCTTATACAGACCTCTAGTAAGCCCTGAAAAAAGAAGTCTGATCCGGCCCGGACGTAAAAAGAAACGCTTCGTTAAAAAGTAAGGCCCGAGAAACCCTTCCCCGAAAAGAGCAAAGACTAGGCCCGGCCATCCCCGAGTCTCGCGAATAAAAATAGACCTGAACCCGGCTCGCGCACTGGGCCGGGCCGGGTTCCGGCTTCACACCCATGCAGATCTCTAGCGGATACACTGTGCTATTCCCATACATGCTATGCCGTTTTCTGATTGTCCTGTGCTGTTATTAGTGTTTAGAATAAGTAATATACAAAAATAAATGCAGCTTATTTGAAAATTAATCTAAATATAATAACCAACGATACCATTTAAAATTATATTTCGCATTATGCTCAAGTAATATTCATTTGCCAAATACAAATATGCAATTTCCAAATAGTATATAGCATAGTAATAACGCTTGACGGCAGTGTTTTAAAAAACTGTAAAATGAATTTGTTTCGTGATTGCATTATTAGTAACGAAGAAACTACATATAATTACTTTGACACGGGTGAAAATTTTTAATTCATCTTTTAATAAAAAAAAAAAAAAAAAAAAGTGAAAAAACATACAGAGGCTAAAATTAAAATTTGTGCTTAAAAAAATGTAATAAGAATTAACGTAATGATAAAAATAATTAATTTTTATGTTGATGTTAAATACCATTTGATGTATTATTTCGAGTATAATAACTCGCCTACCTTATATAAATTCCAAAAGTGAATGTAATTACGTAAAACAGTTACAAATTATGTTACAAAAGTTACAAATTATGTAAAATTAACTATAATGCAAACAATAAAACAAAGTGTGAAAAATATATTTGAAAATTATTAAAATAAACTACATAAAGATTTAAAATAATCAAATTAAAAACATGGAAATAAACTGTGCTTATGAAAAACAGAATTCTGGATAAGAAATACACTATACTAGCTTGAACAGTTCTCTCCTTTACCCCTAACTAACCCCTAAAACATCTCCCCCTACCTAACTCATCACTCAAATCGAACAAAGAGATCGGGGAATCCTTTCATATCGGGTGATAAATTGCCTGGCGGGGGGAAGGAACAGAACTGATCAAAATAGAAATATGTGTTTTATATTAATTATAGCTTCTTCTAGAATAAATTAAAATAAAAAAAAATTATATCAATGTATAGATCAGAAACACTAGTTTTTTCCGCGTTTTTTAAAATTTCCAAACAACCTATTAAAACTGCCAGAAATTCCAATTTACTGAGGCATAGTAATTATTTTCATCATACTCCGATTATTCCACATGAAATCAAGTATTTAAAATTATTTTTAAAAAAAATTGAAAACTGGGGTAAAGAGAGACAAGTTTTAAGAACTGCATGCAAAAAACAAAATTTTAAAAACTCAATTTGTTCATGAGAAATCCTTAGAAAAGTGAGGAAAATTATCCCCATTGGATTAACATGGAGAACGGAAAAAGAAAATTTAACTGATGAGCAGCCTTAAGGGAGTGTGTGGCCTTGACGTAATTTGCCAATGATTCTTTGACATACGCACAGTGTGCCATCCCATTGAGCTTACTGTCAAGTCAACCATGACGGCCAAATATCTAGGCGATCTTGCCATTTTAGCATTTGTACCTTGGAATTTTATGCGGAGAGTGGTTGTAGGATTTTTCTGAAATAGAGAGATGTGGTATTTTCTGCGCTGAATGAGAGTTTGTGCAGCTGTGCCCATTTTGAGATATATTCGCTCTTCCAAAGCAATATTCGCTCTTCTACTGCATATGTATGCATTCAGTGCTTCTATCAACACCGCAAAGTCATCAGCATAGGCAATAATAAGAACGAACACCTCAACATCCAACTCTAGCAAAGAATTAGCAACTAGATTCCAGAAGAAGGGATCCGAGTTCGAACCTGTAGTGTTCCCACTTAGCTTTTCAGACTGATCCATTGGATTTTTCTCTTATTTTACGAAACATAATTTTGTATTTTTTTCGCTCTTCCTCATCCTCAGACCGTCTGTACCGCTTCCTGGCGGCTGCGACCTGCTTTCGTTCTATTAGCAGCTGAGGTACCCACCAAGCTGCTGCCTCCCTACGCACTTTATGTTCTTTTGTATTTTCATCACAGACTTTTTGCATCATTTCTGCGAGATGTGAAACACACTCCTTGACTGATTTCCCTTCCAACCAGTCCACAGTCATACTTCCTATCTCATTTGATAGGGCTTCTATTAGTTTTATTATATTCAGATCTTTAAACCGTACCCTGTATTTTTTCACTGGGGAGGTATATCCGTAGATATTACCATAGCTATATGTCTATGATCTGTGGCCGCCTCCCTTGACTCCACTTCGCAAATGATTGGAATTGATGGTCTATGTAAGATGCATAGAGACAGGTCTATCCAGTTTTCACCCCATGCTGACTGGAATGTAGCCTCACTTGCAGAGTCATTCATGATCATGAGATCATTTTGAATTCCGAATGCTAGTATGCCATCACCTCTGACATCTGATTTAAAAAGTAGATTCCCTCACACCGAGCTCTTGACATTAAAGTCTCCTAACAGAATAATATAATTCCCTATTTGCTTTGTTATGAACTCCTGCAGCAAATTCATGTGCGTATTGATCAAGCGTTCCGGTGGCATGTCCACCAAAGCCACTACCACCTGCTTCCTGGCCATCTCTCTTAACTGCCACAACATCCCTTAAGCCAACAACTCAACTACAGGATAATTCCTGTTTACCACCACCACCACAGCTCTAGGCCTTAATGAGTCTATGGTTTTTGAGTAATAGGATGTCACTCCCTTCGGGAGGCATTCTATTTTCCCATTTAACAGCACGTAGGGCTCCGCGACACACGACATCGTATTCTTCAAAATCTATCATTAGCACATTTGAGGCCGCTAGGGCTCTTCCGGCATTCTGCTGCCGCAAGGCACAGATTAACCATATCGTAGCCTTTAAGTGCTCCACAAGTTTTATTCTACTCCAGCCCACACTTAGATGTACAAGTCTTCTTAGGAGATGGAAGGATTTTGGTTCAATTTCAAACACCCCACTTTTGCTATTCAGTTTTTTGCTTAACTCTGATATTGCGATCCATCCCGTTTTAGATTGCCGATGTATCAGACGATGTGAGAGACTCATTAGAGTCCTCACTTAACCCGCTTCTCTCACTCATCTCTTACACAATGCTTAGCCTACCTTACTGAACTTGTTATCGGCACAAGAAAACCTTGAGTATGGACAGATCTAGCCCCAATGCATTAGTTCCAAGTGAGACTACTCGAAACCATCTGAAGACAGGGAGGAGCACCTTCGTCAAGGCTCAAGAAACACTACAGAATTATTTGATAGTTTTAACAATGGCAACTGGGCCACTTGTTTCCTTGAAAATGTATGGCCACTTGCAGCTTGCAGTACAGACAAGCGAGGCACTTATCTCACTGATCCTGTACACTTGCAAAATCAATAGATTTAGCAACTCTCACCATTCTTATCCCACAGTCTTTCAACTTTTAAGCAATTAATACACTAACTATCAAATGCCAATAACTTTTTTCTGTTCCCCCGGCATAAGTAGGATATACGATTAAAATTTGCTTTCAAACTATACTGAATTAGACAAAATTGAAATATTTATATAACCAAAATTACCTTTAATGACAATTTAATATGCAAATTCAGCTGAAATGATTATTTTAACAGTCAAATAACATGTTAACTCTTTAAGCATCCCGTGTTTTCCAATCACATAACTTTTGAATTCAAAAGCTGAATTTTAAAAAAATTTATTTTTAGTGCATAAGAAATATAGATATGTAAGGCTATTAAATATAAATTTTTCACCAATTATTTTCATATCTATTATTTTATGAATCATTAAACATACATGAAAAATTTTGCCGGACGCTTAAAAGATTAAACCCCAAATCAAGGAAAGCTGTTGTAAAAATTATGAGGCTGAAAGGCTAAATTTTTTACTGATTTCTTTTCTTTTTTTGGCAATATATACATGTAATTTTTTTTTAAATAGAGCATATAAATTTTAAATACACACACACACATATATATACAGTAATCCCTTAACATTCGTGAGGGTTACGCTCCAGGAAAACATCGCGAATGTTGAGTCTATCTCTCTGCACTAAAAAAGGAGTAACGTTCTATAAAATTTTAATTAGAGTGGCACAGTATTTCAAGAAAACAAAAGGATATATGTATTAACAGTATGTTACTCATAACATATATGTATGAATCTACGCACATATTCATATTTATATAATTTATTTAATGAAGATAATTCAAATTAACTGACTGGAAAAATAATTACAGCTAAAAAGTTGTTTTTTTTTGTTTTGTTTTTTTTTAAATAAAGTAATTTTGACTCTCTCTCTATTCACAAAGAGATGATAATGTATGCAGCTTCAGCTCGATCTCTACGAGAACCTGCACAAGCATATTTTAAATTAATATATTGAAGATGTCGTTACCTTACCACTTTTAATATCCCCAGTGCAATGAGTATTATTCTGCTGTTATTATTTTGTTTCCCTACAACACTCGCTCCTTTTTCAGTAGACAACTGAAAATTGATTTGTAAATACATACTGAGAAAACACAGGGGAAACAATCTTTAACCACTGTAAATTCTGAAAAAGCAAAGATTTAATTTTAAAAAATCACGAATAATCAAGTCAGATTCTCGCGAATGGTAAGTTTTCCGCATTTTCATGTTCGTGAATAATCAAAACTCGCGAATGTTAAGGGATTACTGTATATAACAAAATTTTTAATTTATCGCAATCCGCTAAATTATTTTTATCCCATCCTATTCTAAATTACTTTATAATATTTATTTCCCCTGTTTTATTAATGTATTTTAACTTTATTTATTCCGAAAACCTCATATCTAAATTCAATATTTTAATTGCTACTAGTTAACTCAATAAATGGCGTCTTTATCTTTAAATTATAAAAGCTTCCTAATATTCATCCCTTAAAAAAAACCCGCATTTTTTTCCTTTTATATTTCTAAATTCCTAAAAAGGCTGTATTTATTTTAATAATTTCAGATATTAAATGTAATTCTCAAAATCATAAAATCTTTTTCTAATATTAAAATGTAAAGCATTTTATTTTAATTCCATTCTGGCTTTGATCCAAGTTCGATAAACCATTTTACTTATTTTTCTTTTTTCCTTTTTGTGAACGTAAAAATCATTCCATATTCTCAAACCAGTAACTAACGATAATCAGTTAGCTTAAAACTCTGTGGTTCATAGCTAATTTATCAAACATCATAGAATATTCTCGAAGCCTCTTTGTGCCTTTTCTTAGCGGAAGCCACCTTGCCTCAAAAATTCTGCTGCTTCTCGCAAAGAATCCAGATTCTCCATTGGCGCATAAGCCGTCACATGACCCCTGTATTCATGCTTTTTCTGAAATGATACGAGGGGCAGTCGGAAAATAAGTTTCCCCTGGTGAATGTGGACAGAGGTGTGTATGAAAGACAAAAAATGTAATGAGACATTAAAGATAAAACATAACTTTATTTTTCCACATAAGTACCAAGTACATTGAGACATTTGTCATACCGCTTTATAAGCTTCAAAAAGCCCTCCAGGAAAAAATCAGGGCTTTGAATACAACATACAGCTGTTGACTGCAACAACGCCATCTGTGCAAGCACTGCAACAGCACCATCTGCTTGATCGCGGTCGACTACCCAATGGTGTATCGGTGTCTTGCACGTTCCTGTCCACCTGCTGTGTCGTCTTTCGCCCATAGCCATTCAATGCTTCGTCCGTATACAAAGCCCTGATTTTTTCCTGGAGGGCTTTTTGAAGCTTATAAAACGGTATGACAAATGTCTCAATGTACTTGGTACTTATGTGGAAAAATAAAGTTATGTTTTATCTTTAATGTCTCATTACATTTTTTGTCTTTCATACACACCTCTGTCCACAGTCGCCAGGGGAAACTTATTTTCCGACTGCCCCTCGTATATCACTGCTCCTTGCTTCGGACAGTCATTCGAAAGCTAGGTTGGTGTTTGGTATTTTAAGCTTCTATCAAATCGAATCCCTGCCTGGTAATGGCGAAGCGAGACAAGTATTCTTTTCTTCTGCTACTTCTGGATAGATCCTTTTAAGCTAACCATCATGCTTATTTTTTAATGGGAAACCTGTCATCGAAACTAAAAAGATGGATCATATGAAACCCGATCTCCATCTGATTTTTTTAAAGCTTCAAAATAAAAAGCTTGTTTGTATTTTGATGGAGTTATTTCTTCTACATACGCACACACCCTCAACTGTGGATATTATGACTGCCAATAAATCCGAGCGAGATAACTCCCTCTGTTGACTTCTGAAAAAAACATCTAATATTGAAAAAACATTTATTAAAAAATGGTATTGCTGTTGCACCCATCATCTCGGCCCTTAAAATTGTCACATATATATATATTATGTAACTGCAAAGAAAACTTAGAAAAAATTTATTTTTTGAGAAAACAATCTGAGAAAAAAAAATTCCATAATGAAACACTGTACAACTCTAATACACCTTAATGTTTGTCAAATAAAATATTTCATATATAAATGGTAACAATGTTTATTATTGCTTTAGTTAGATCCTTTTAAGCTAACCATCATGCTTATTTTTTAATGGGAAACCTGTCATCGAAACTAAAAAGATGGATCGTGTGAAACCAGATCTCCACCTGATTTTTTTAAAGCTTGTTTGTATTTTGATGGAGTTTTTTCTTCTGCATACGCACACACCCTCAACTGTGGATATTATGACTGCCAATAAATCCGAGCAAGGTAACTCCCTCTGTTGACTTCTGAAAAGAACATCTAATATTGAAAAACCATTTATTAAAAAATGGTATTGCTGTTGCACTCATCATCTTGGCCCTTAAAATCATCATTATATATATATATATATATATATATATATATATATATATATTATGTAACTGCAAAGAAAACAAAAAATCTATTTTTCCAGAAAACAATCTGAGAAAAAAAAAAAATTCCATCATGAAACACTGTACAACTAATAAAAACACCTTAATGTTTGTCAAATAAAATATTTCACATATAAATGGTAACAAAGTTTATTATTGCTTTTTCATAATAAATATACAATATAATTGATTTAACAATAAAAATGATATAGTTTTAAAATTATATTGATGAACATCTGTAATTCAAAATTTTTAATATCTCAAAGATGTTTTTTGCATTTTTCTCTGGGAAGAAATAATACATTTTGATAATTTTAAACAGGACATTTTTTTTTTGCCTTTTTACTGACACTTTGAGATATTAGAGTTTGATTATAGTTTCACAGATATAATAATAACTGGATTGTTATAAATCAGAGTATAAAATTCAATGATTCATATTTAGAATGACTCATTGTTTTAATACATTCAGGAAAATCAGATTTTTATGAAAATAACAAAATGATATATATATATGTTAATCTATATAAACCTCACTTTAAAAATACAGTTCATACACAGCATTTAATATTTAATAGAAAAGATAGCAAAATGCAGTCAGACTCAGTTATAATGAGAATGAAGGGTTTAAAACATTTGCTTGACTTAACAGAATGTTCACAATAACCAACTTAAAGATTTCATATGTACGAAAATATGCAGTTAAATTATTAAAAATTAACAAAATTATTACTATGATAGGGAGATTTTTACATTTATAAATTAGCAGACAGAATTAAATTAGTAATTGTATCTTGATATTTATTTTAATAATTTTCTAATTCTGAATTTATAAATATGAAAAATAGTTCTATAAACAAAAGTAATTAACCCATCTGCTGCTAATGATGCAAAAATACACCATTTATTTCTTATGAAAATAAATGTTAGGATCAACCAAAATACTTTTATAGAAAACTAACATTTGTTTTAACTATATATATATATTTTTTTTTTTTTTTTTTTTTGGTTATCGGTCACAATTTTTTTTATATTTAAAGAAAAATTCTGAAATAATAATTTGTAAAATTGTAAAAAAAAAATGCAACATGCCTATACATGCTTTAAGTGCTTTGGAACATCTTATAAATAATTAAAATTTGAATTTCCATGAATTTTTATTCACCTTAGAATGAATTCATGCAAATTAAACTTTTGGCTTGCAGTTTTATTAATATCTAACTACATCTAATTTTTTTATACATAATTCCTACTGATGGTGCATTTTTTTTTTAAGATTTTATAATTTTTAAACTAATAAAGCTTTTTTTATTATTATTATTCTTTGCAATTTTGTCAATAGCATGATCTATTTATCATAAAATATTTATATGGATCAATTTTTTTTTATAAAACGTTTTAACAGCAGGGGATGGATTATAGAAATCAGGCTTAACATTTATTTATTAATTTATATAAGTTTGAAAAGTTTCTTTCAAGCTTTTTGGGTCACATTTATATTGACATTTTTCTAGTCTAATTAACTCGGAACAATATTGCAATTTGTTTTGTCAAGAGAAGCTAAGTCATTTAAGAGTTATGACCGCATAAATAATTATTTCTTTGAAGTTTTTCACTGCAGACCCATGAAAACAAATTTAGTTCAGTAAAAGTGATGAAAATCATTAATTTTCGTTTTTAAAACTTGTGCTTGTTACATATAAATTTTGCTTGTGACAATTTAGTTTTCTTCAATGCATT
Organism: Maratus michaelseni; assembly: GCA_963931845.1. Lineage (NCBI taxonomy): Eukaryota > Metazoa > Arthropoda > Arachnida > Araneae > Salticidae > Maratus > Maratus michaelseni. The sequence continues at coordinate 248,513,889 of OZ007588.1, read as the reverse complement.
TCATATTAGTCCAACAATCTCCTCATAAAAATTAGACTCTTGTAATGTTTGAGGTCACTATAACTGAATTCCACTGTATGAAATATAAATGAGATTATGTGGGAATAAAGACATTTAGAATTAACAGCATCCAAAAAAGTAATACTGCTTCATTCACTTGTATGCAATCAAAATCAACAAATTGGTTAAGCAAAAGATTAAGTTTTCAAAACCCCAAGTCTCTTTTGAGATTTGAAATCAGGCACACCAGCACTTACCAAATAAAAAAGAAACAGCCCTAAAGCAAGATACAATTTGAATTTCCATGAATTTTTATTCATCATCCAATTTTTATTAATCGTGAAAGGCCCAGAAGTATTTCAAGTTTATTTACCGATTGGTCCAAACCAGTTTTCATACAAAGAGATATTATGTACTAAAGATTTTTATATGAAATATAAAACAAAAAAAAATTACAAAACTACTTCAAAACATTAACTCTACTACAAGACTTCATAGCATCCACGCCTTACAATATAGAAATAATAAAATATATCAACTATGATAATAGAAAAATATTTTTTGCTGCAATATATGCAGTATTCGACCTAATAAGTAAAAGTGCCATTCCACATATGTTGCACTATTGGACAATTAAAGGCTAAAATAAGAAAAACAAAATAAAAAGCTATTTTTAAAAACATATTATATCACTTCTGAGCAAATAAGCACAGTAATTTGACGATAAATGGAAAATCACAAAACAAATTTTAGACAGCGATAAAAATTTAAAGGAAAAATGGAATTTTAATGACAGTCTACTACTCTAAGAAAATAAAATAAAATAAAAAATTATACTCAAATATAACAAAAAACTTTGAAACTCAAATGTACAGCATATTTTCTGAAAAATATAAATCATACTTTGATAAAGTGATTAAAAAACTACTGAAAACAACAACAAAAAGATTTTTTTTTTAAATATCTCATTAAAAAAATAGATTATACATAATAAAAAACATCTACATGAGAAAATACAAAACTTTATTAGATCTAAATGACTAATTTTACAAGATTAAAAATCTGTACAATAATTCTATTTTATAAAATAGTTATATACAAAGATATAAAAATATTTACAAGTAATTTAAAAGTGTAAATTAACTATATTTATTACTCAAAAGTTAAAAAATTAATATTGGATAAGTGATCAGATTTATACAAAAAGGTTCTTCACAAAAGCACATCTTTTCCAAAATATACAGGACATGCTTAAAAAATTTATTCTTGGGGAAAAAATTTTATTAGAAAGGACAATATATCAGAAAATACTTGTGCACATAGTTTTAGTAAATCTTGTAGAAATTTGTAAACATGGATTTTTATAAACTATAAACCTACTAATCAGTTACAAAGCAACTTTTTCGTCAAAATACAGAATTGTTTAGCCTAAGATATACAATTTTAATTATACACGTATTATACATTTGGCACAGCAAATATAATTTAAATCAAAACTTCAAAATAAACTTTGAAAAATTGAGCAATAGCTTTGTGTGACCCTGTATACTTAATGTAAAAGTAGCTGCATATTAAAAATGCAGTTTTGTGTTATGCATATAAGTATCTTATTTCCAAGAAAATGTAGGAGAAAGAACTTAATAAAAAGAAACTCCAAATATTTGCACTAAATCAATCAAAATAATTTCTTTAAATATTAATGATAAATTCAAACAAACTATGAAAAATTAGCAAGTAAATAAAAAGGAAGTTGATATAAAAGAAGGAAGTATCAATATAGATTTCAATGTGCAATTTAGCAACACGAAAAAATTACTATTTAAACATATATTATAAAATTTGTATACACAAAATAAATAACTTATTTAAATACCTATTAAATACATAACAAAGGTTATGTTTTACAATTGAAAAAAATGCTTAATAATAGTGTATATATTTTTTAATATATAGATTTATAATATTATAAGATTTTTTTTTTTCATTGTAGTAATAATTATGCAGCTTCGGTTATTAGTATAAGAATATATTATTAAAAGCACTTTTTAAAGTAGCAAAGTATGAAACTTTACAAAATATTATCATGAAAAGAAAATAATCATAAATTGCTATTTTTAAAGTTTCTATATAAATTTTTTTTAGATAATAAAACAGCATTAATAACCTATGTAGTGATCACACAGCTAATACAGTTGCATTTTTGAAAACTTTTGTTTCAGTAATTCTCGACCATTATCATGCAGTGTTCAATTCAGCTATTTTTCTCTAGCAGAGAATTTTGCAGCTCCAGGGAGTGACAGTATGGAGTTCTGTCCGGGATGAAATTTGCCCTTTTAAACCATTACCAAACACAAAATCTCAAATCTTCCAGAAGGACATCTTGATGACACCTGGACTACCACCTGAATTCCTCACTGATTATCATGGATAAAAATGTACCAAAAACTTGTATTTATAAGCAATATTTAAATTCATAATAAGAGACTGGTTCTTGGTCAAGCTCTAACGCAGATGTTTTCATAGATACGTTAATAGTGATATTTATTTTGGAATTGAACACAGCATTCCTGAGCTAAGACTTTACTTACTTTTAAACCAAAATCTACTTTATAAGAAAAAACAAAATTCACATATTCTAAATAAAATATAATTTTGTAATCAGAAAATGGAATATATTTTAAATTGTTTTTATTTTAATAGTAAGATCTTTTATTATTGTTATTAAAGTTTCATTGTTATAAAATCCTTTAAATATACATTGTATTTTTTTCCCCTCCTCAAATAGAAGGCAAACAAGTTTCAATAAAACATCTACATTCCATAATCTTCAGTTTGGCTTTGGATATGTATCTGTAATCTACAAACACAATACATCTACTTATATGTCAACTTTATTCTAATTAGTAGTAAAAGTAATATTATTTAAATGAGAAATTGTTCTATTAAAAGACACTACTTTGAAAAGTTGAAAACTACAGAAATTCTTTTTACTCAACCCTACTACTCCACACTAAATATTATAAAAACTACTTTTATTTCCATACAATAATAAAAATATGCATTAAAAATATGTAACTTTTCAGCTAATGCTGTGTAAAATATTGAAAATCTTTGATAAATTAATAAATGATGACAGAAGGATATTAAAAACATTTTAGAAGCACAAGGTTGTAGAAAAATACTCGCCTTTTTTACAGCATGATGACCAAAAGTTTATCTTTTATTTTAAAAAATTTCTGGAAAATGTTGAAAAATTGTGCTGTATAAAATATTAACCAGCAAGAACAATATTTTCAGCAAGAGCAATTTATCAGAGAAAGTATTTCCCCCCTTAAGAGCCTACATCAGTCATGAGAAAAAACACTCAAGCTAATGTTAAGTCTATGGGAAGGTTCTTGTGCGATTTCTCGCTCGCATTTTAATATTTTTAAAGATTTTTTTTTTTGCATTGGACAGCTGAGGTCGAACTCTAACGTTGTTAGTTTTTACATTTTTGATTTTGGTTCCAGTTTTTTTTTTATAGAAGGGTACTTTCACTTTCAGAACTGATTCCAAAATTGAAAATGTACGCTTACAAAAAAACTGTAACCAAAATCAAAAAAGTAAAAACTAACAACGTTAGAGATTGACCTCAGCTATCCTATGCAAAAAAAGCATTTAAAACTATTAAAATGCGAGCGAGAAATCGCTCAAGAACCTTCCCATAGACTTAACATTAGCTCGAGCATTTCTTCGCGTGACTAGCGTAGGCTCTTAAATCACAGGATAATTTAGTGTAGTCGAATGGTAACACATGGCCAGCATGAGATCCATTATTAAGAGTGATTTTCTGTTCTACAAAGAGTTATTCGTAGTTTTACAAATTTATATACTGTAGCTTCATTTATTATTTTTTTTTTCCATTTATCAAACATTATGCATCATTTTTTTAAACTTTTTCAAAGTTATTAAATCTTTTACAAGTACAATTTTAAAGCACAAAATCTATATATACATGATATTAATGAAACTAGTCAAAATCAGAATGTTCATGCCAAAAGACTGTTTGAATCTTTTTCAATAATTACTCACAACTCTCTTCTAAAAAAAAGAGAGATCACCTAATAATCAATTAGAAATGTAATCAGTTTATCAAAAGTAAAGAAAATTCAGAAAAAAAAAAAGCCACATGACACAATGTGACTAATTGTTCAAATATTTCTACAAACACAATTTTGGCAAAAAATATTTTAATTTGTAATATCTATTTATTGTTAAATTTTAATAGTTTTAGCTTTCTGTAAACAATAATGTTTGAACCCACAATCTATTTCATTTAGAACACAACTTATTTAATTTTTTAAATAAATTTATAAGAATTTTTAAAATTAGATAATAGGCCCACACCCAGTGGCAGAAAGTTCTATAGCTGTCTGCGACAAGCTTTTAAAATTTCATAATCTGTCTGCAAATTTTGCGTGTAATTTTAATGAATGAATAATACATACTAAACTACGGATTTTTCATCATTTTATTTAAAACATGGTAAGCATGATGCGTTCTCATCAAATCTGCTTATAACTTTTGATGTTACATGTTGTTTCATCATCTCACTTTCTGTAGCATTTCTAAAATAGGAAAGGTACGCTTATCCCGAGACCAAGGGTGATTCTGAAAAAAAGAATATTTTCTGAAAGGATCCAGGGTGGGAGGTATGGAGGATGAGAGAAATTTCCCTCTCCTGACACAGCTACAGAAATTCCTTCTGAAGAAAAATGTCTTAATTGAAGTCCTGCATCAGCTGCAGATTGGGTTAATTCTATTTTCAGTTCGAGCTGAGTTTATATTCCTGCAGGTTGGGTTCGGGTTAACGCAATTTTTTAAAAGTTGGTTCTGTATATTGTTTCAGATTAAAAAAATTATGTATTCCATAGATGTTTTCTGAAGAGACCGCTAAGCGCAGAGCTGCAAGATTTGGCAGGAAGAGTCTGAAGTGTTGTTTTGTCTGAAGTTATGCACTTCAAAGCCCACTTTTGGACTAGTTTTCTTATTTTTTTATGTATTTTTATTTATTTATTTATTTTATTTTATTTATTTATTTATTTATTTATTATTTTTTTTTTTTTTTGCAAGCGAATTTGCTACATTAGTAAAAGGAATCCGAAATTCTTACATCTATTTTTGAATTTTTTGGCAATTTTTAGCATTTCTAGTTTTGTGACTATCTTTAGACATTAGTAAAAGGAACTGGGTTTCAATATTTTAGCAGTATTTTTATGCAGTAAATTTTGTCTATGCTCACGATTATTTTTTTCCACAATCGTTTGATGAAAATAACGTTTTTTTCCCTTAACCGCGATCTTTTGCCGAAATTCGTGTGTTTTTACCGCGATCTTTTGCCGAAATTCCGTGTTTTTACCGCGATCTTTTGCCGAAATTCGCGTGTTTTTACCGCGATCTTTTGCCGAAATTCGCGTGTTTTTATCGCGATCTTTTGCCGAAATTCGCGTGTTTCTATCGCGATCTTTTGCCGAAATTCGCGTGTTTTTACCGCAATCTTTTGCCGAAATTCGCCCGTTTTAACCGCGATCTTTTGCCGAAATTCGCGTGTTTTTATCGCGATCTTTTGCCGAAATTCGCGTGTTTTTACCACGATCTTTTGCCGAAATTTGCGTGTTTTTACCGCGATCTTTGCCGAAATTCGCATGTTTTTACCGCGATCTTTGCCGAAATTCGCGTGTTTTTACCACAATCTTCTGCCGAAATTCGCATGTTTTTACCACGATCCTTTGCCGAAATTCACGTGTTTTTACCGCGATCCTTTGCCGAAATTCACGTTTTTTTGCTGCGATTCATCGTGTGCTTTTACCGCGATCTTTTGATGAAATTCGCGTGTTTTTACCGCGATCCTTTGCCGCAATTCGCGTGTTTTTAAAGGTCTCCTTTGTCGAAATTCGTGTGTTTTTACCGCGATTCCGCGCCCCGAAAGTTGCGGACAATGTTTTAAATTAATTTCATTAGTGCAGACAGAAACTGTCTGCAAGAAATTTTCTTTGTCCGCGACTATGTCGCCGTGTCGCGGTGTTTCTGCCACTGGGGGCCCACAAATAAGAAATTAAAATATGTCCAATTTTATGTTTCAATAATCATGCTTTCGGAAAAGGTTAATCTTGCATATAGGAATTTAAAAAAAAACAGTGCATCAAATTTGAATTATAAGCTTCAAAATTTCCTAAAACATATTTGAGAAATCAGTACACAATAACACATTTTGGAATAAAATTGTTGAAACAGATATGTAATATAGAGATATGTTTGGTTTTTTTTCCTTCTTTTATGATCGCTCTAGTATTTTTCTGTAAATAAAAAAGCACAATCCAAACATCCCCTTTAGGTACTTATAAACCAAAATTATGTTTTATTTTTGCTTAAAATTTATTTATTGATTCTTAAAGATGGAAATATCTTACTCACAAAAGAAATTAGAACAGTAAAATTAAAATAAAAATGTAAAAAAATATCTTCCAAAAAATAGTATAAAGACATAAAGGTTAAAAACATAACAATTAGATAAACACATTACATAAAATTTTTAGTTATAAAAAAAGTAACGGAGTATACTACTGTACAGAGATTTTTTTTTTTAAATGAAAGTTTTGAATTGAAATGCTTGAGAAATCCACAAAATATTTATGTTGCATTTTAAAAGCTAAATCACAAAAAATTACTATTATAAAAATTATAATAAAATAATATTTTTAAGATAAGGAAACATTACGTCTGAATACAATATTAAAATATATTATAAATAATTGTATTGTATTAAAATATAATTGAAATTTAAATATAGTTATTTTTTTAAATAATTATAATAAAATAATATTTTTAAGATAAGAAAACATTACGTATGAATACAATATTAAAATATATTATAAATAATTATATTGTATTAAAATATAATTGAAATTTAAATATAGTTATTTTTTTAAATAATAATAATTCAATTAATTTAAACAATGTTTTCTTGTAAAGCTTTAACATTTTTTGGACGCCCATAAACAAATTACTTTCTCTCAAACTCACAATATACAAATTAAAATATTTTAAGATCTGATATTTCACTTAGATCATATAAATAATTTTTCCTGTTTAGGATTTTTTTTTTTTTTTTAAACTTTAAGTAACATAGTTTACATAATGATTAACAACAAGAACACAAAAGTTTTGTAAAGACAAAATACAAAACAAGTTGAAAAATGAGAAATTTTTCTATAAAATGTCAATATTAAATCAAAAACTTCAATTCTTTAAAAATGAGATCAAACAAAAATATCCAGTTGGTACAAAAAAAATCAATGTTAGCAATCTCAATTAAAAAGTTCATATTTACAACTGCAAAAATACTTATATCTTCTGAAAATTGTAAAACATTTCATTAATAACAGTAACTTTCTTTCCTTGGATGATTAAATGTAAATGACTCAGTTGTTTGCAAACAACTTACATATGAGGAATCTGGTTGACTTCTGCTATTACACTTATGGTATTTTGCTGTGGAGTACTAGTTGAAACAACAGAAGGTGGCACTTCCTTTATATCATGTTTCTTCAAAAGAGATCTCAGCATTTCAACTTCCTGTTCTAATGCATTTGTATACAACCTGCATTTGGCAAGTTCTTGCTCCACAGCTTCTCTATGCTGTTTCTCCTTCAAAAGTTTATGTTCTGACTGTGTTTTAACAGACATAACTACCCCTAAAATTATACAAACATATTTTTTTTTGTTCGTTTGTTAAGAAAAATAGATAATAAAAGTTAATTAGGTACAGATGTCACAGACACACCAGGGTTTTTTTTTTTTTTTTGGCACCAACATTGCAATTTTTTGCCTGGCGTAGCAACCCGGCGATTTTGGGACAATGCCATTAATATAGTTTATAGGCCAGATAGTGTGTCAAAGCTCTCTGGTATATTAATAGCTGAGTCGGTTATATTCTTGACAATGTGTGTGTTTTATAACAGAATAATTTGTGTGTGTTTATAATAAAAATTGTGTATTTTATAATAAAATGTGTGTTTTATAATAAAAAAAAATTGTGTGTATTTTATAATAAATTGTGTGTGTTTTACAATAAAATTGTGTATGTTTCATAATAAAATAAAACTAATATGCTGTTTTCGAGGCTAGATGTAATATGTATTTGATAACGGGTTTTTCTCACCAAAATGGTAAAAAACAAACACCGTGCCAACCCCACTGCATCTGCAACGTCTGTTCTGTTAATGAATTAACAGACTTAATGACAGTTTTATAAGCATGGATACCTACAGAACAAAATCCAAGAAGGAATGATATTTTAGAACCTGAGTCTAACGCCAAGGCCATTATTTTTCAAATGAGAGTAAAAACATGAAATAAACTAAACTAAGAATTTTTTGTCACTATCCCACATGCAAGATCATTTTAAACATGCCAACATAAAAAACAATACAGAAATGTAACAAGACAGACGCTGAAAATCTAAAAATAAATTTCTAATGGCCTTCTTCAAAATGAAAAATTGAAACAATTTATTATTTTTTTTCCTCCCCACTTAGAATATTGTTTTTACATTTGAACATGAAGAGAGAAACCGAACTAAATATGTTTTCCATGAAAGGGTTCAAGAGGTGGAGCTTCCCTGCCAAAAAATCCTTAATTCCTTTTTCTCTTAGCATTTAATTTGAGAAGAATGAATTTTATTTTTTCCATAATCATGGGAGAAAAATAAAATTCAGTTAAATTTGAAAATAATCCTGGGAAGGGCAGTTTACTTTCTACTGCTCCCCCTCCCCCTCTAATGCAAGTGACATATTTAAAAGACATGTGGAAAAGAACAAAGTTATTAATAATAAATATCAAATATGCATATTGAAATAAATTCAAGAGAGAAAATGAAAATTGGAAAAAAAAAAAGAGTTGAAGAAATTTATCCTCCTATAAATATTTTCATGAAAACTGCATTTGAACACTTGCAAATGTAATATTGTAAAGTTTTTGCACAGGTGATATCATTAAAACATATAAAAAATATCTTTTAATCAACTACTAAAGATGAGCATGCACTTGCTCTTGTTCAACAACAGAAATATAGTTATTACACACTTTTAACTTTGTTATCTGTCTAGATCAAATCTTACAATCAGTTTTTGACCCATTCCCACCAAACCAATTTCCCTCAAATGTTGCACACAAATTCATTGTTGGTGACTATACAATATTCATGTATTTTCAGGGTTGTACCTCATCAGGGGCAGGGTCCAGAGATAAAAACTCTCTTTTACAATTTTGATTAAAATCAGATATCTAACAAACCACTTTTGTTCAAAACGAAACCTGTCTATAATGAAATCCCATCTTAAACAGAAAATTTATTATGGTATTGATGGAAGAAAAACTTTAAGCTGTGAAAAATAAATACCATACAACTATACCTCCTAAGTAGGAAATCCGTCTAAAACAGAACTTTTCTTTCATCACTAGCAATTCCATCTTAGCAGTTTTGCAGTATTTTATTACCATTAGAGTATCTCTTTATGAAATAATTTTAGTTCTTTAAATGCAGAAAAATTATGCTGCAAACTTAGGTATGGAGCTAATAGTACCTATTTCTCAAAATATTTAAAAGCAAGCATTAGAACAGGAGTTCGGCAACCTTTCTCGGCTGCGGGTCACAATCAATAAAAATATGTGTATTTAGAAGACGTTCCGGGTCAGTGGTATTTTCATTTCAAAACAGTCTTTTTTTCGGTGAATAATAAGATAAATTTTACTGAGGAAAAATCCTCACGTGACTTTTTAAACTTTAAACACAAAAAATAAAATTATAATTATTATAAAAGGAAACATAACTGAATGAACTTTACTTTCTCTTCAGTGGCTCCCCTGATGCAAACATATATGCATTATAACAAATAAGTGCAAATTTCTGTTATGTTATTTAATAGTTTGCAATTTCTGAACTAAAATTAAACCTTTTTCAAGTTCCAAAATAAACTCGAAATATTTTTTCGATAGAATTTTATTTTTTTTTTATACTTTTTTCGGAGTCAAGTGGGTCACTTAAAATTATGAAATGGGTCATAGGTTGCCGACCCCTGCATTAGAATAATCTTAATTTTCAAACCTGTATCACAACTAAAAAAAATAATAGTTATGCTGACTGCAGCAATGGTTAAGGGAGGGGGGGAATTTAAGGGTTAAAAGACTAAATAAAAACTGATAAGATAAGTAAAAAATCCTTGTGTTGCGAAATGTGATACATAAGTGACATATCATGTGTATAAGCAATGAAAAAAAAAGATAAATAGCTTAGATAAGTAGCATGAAATTATTTCAAAAATTCATAACGAGGAATCCTTTGAATGCAAAATGCAATATAAAAGATGATGAGAAACAGGAGCAACACATTACCTTGCTGCTGCAATTTTTCACTCTCTTTTGTCATTTCATTCTAAAATAAGGAGGAGCACTTTTATGAAACCACAAAACAGCTACCCCTATCTAACTGCAAGTTTAATTTATCTGACTGTGTTTTACAATACATTGGTTATTACACATCATACTAAAGCATGTGAAAATGGAATGAAAATGGAATCACTAGCAACAGGGGAAAAATTCCGTTTTAGATAAGTATTCATATTAGCAGGTTTAATTGTATGGTGTTCGTTCTGTTGCGACTTTAAAACGATTCCATTTAAGGCAGGATTCTGTTACACTCAGGCATGGCCACAACCAGAGAAATAAACCAAGGGCCAGCTGAAAGAGGTAAAAGGACAAGAATATGCATATATTATACCATAAGAAAGTTTCAAGCAATTCGGTTTTTAACTAACTCTGATTTCTTTCCAACTCTAACACAATTCCCTTTATTTTTGCCAAGAAGTAGCGACTACAAACTACTTTTCAAAAGTAGTCACTACTTTGTTACTTTTAGATTTTGCCAAAGGATCCAATTTACATTCGAAATGGAAGACACCAATTAAAAAATACAGGGACTCCTCTTTATATCGCATTTGCCGGAATACAATTAAATAAGAGCGACATAACCGAGGTCATTAAACAATTTAGAAAGATATACAAGAAAATGTTTTGTGTTTGTCTCCAAAATGTTAGTTTATACATATTATAAATTTCGTAGCAAAATTAAGAGAGATATTATAAACTAGAAAATCACAGAAAAACAACTAAATACAAACAATAAATAAATCTATAAATGAAACAATTCCGAATAATAAGAAATTTGGTATTAAAACATGAAGACCAAAATTAAATAGACAAGTGTTGCCAGCAAGAAAATGAATTCCTTACTTGATATTCGCAGTAAGTGTCAATGAGAAAATGAACTTCATGCGATGCGCTGCTATTCACTGCAGCTGAGATTCTTTAAGTTTTGAGCAGAACAAACTTTGCACAAAAGAAGAAAGTTTTGGCCACGTGATTTGAAGAATGGTACATTTTTCTTTTCTCTTCAAGAAGCATTAAAAGTAGTGTCATTTCTCGCTACAAACTACTGACTTTTTGTATTGAGCTACTCGCTACACTACATTGTTTAAAATGTAGCGTGTTACACTACAAACTACTGTAAAATGTAGCGACTACTGTGGTTTCGTTACTTGTAGTGCACTTCTTCTGACCCCTGGTTTATAATATGTAATTAAGCTTTTTTTAAATCATCTTTTTGTAGCATTTTTAAAAAATTACAGAGAAAACAACATTACAATTTTGCACCATTTGCTCGGAGGTCAAAAGGTTAAAATGCTTGAAGTGTGAGGCCACATGCTCAAATGATAGGCCTACAAGCACCACATAATCATTTTAAAAGAAGACAGTTAAAAAAAACGGCTATTGAAAATTATTCTTTTAAAAATGCTCCAAAAATCACTAAAAAGTTCTCTCATGATGTAGGCTTTGTAAATAAACTTGACACTTAATAAAATTACAGAAGTGTCTTACCATGAAGTTGAAACAAGTACCGATATTAAGTTGGTTGCAGACATCATGATGCATCTTGTGTGATAAATGTAGACTTGTGAAGTGAAGAAAAGAAACTTGAATATTTTGACTTTACTTTTTAATAAGTAGGACTTTCAAAAAAATGGTACACCCGATGATGGTCATCTAAGGCAGACTCCAAAAATCAAACACAGCCTACTACCAGCACTGTACAGACATAGCTGATAATCGCTGATCGAAAAGCATGGGCCTTGCTAAAGCTTGCCCATGAAAACCAGCAAATCGCCAAATGGTATATGAGAAATCGCAACGTGCGGACAATGCCAACCCGCAATAAACTTGTTTCGCTGGACTATGTGTTGCACGCGGATTGAACTAATGCCGAGAAGGAGGAAACGAGCAACCATGAGGTTGAAGCCAAGATGGCTAATACATGGTCAAATGAAAGCAGAGAAAACATGAAAGGAAATAGATTTAAAAAATTATCGCTATGACATAAGGTCAAAATACGAATGAAGCATCGGAAATGGATAAGTTAGGTATTAAATTACAGGTGTAATAATAATATGAATGAATAATATAAATAATAAATGCCGAACAAAGGAAATACCAGATTAATTTAATTTATAAGGGGGAATATCAAAATTATTAAAATTAGGAGTTAAACCACGTGCAAACGTCGATATTGTGATTGTGATAAAAATTTCACAATTGTATTGTGATATGAAGGAAAAGAGATATTCTTTTTTATATAGGTTATTACTACCTCCGAAAATGCCCATAAAAAAATGTGGGTTATTATCTCTTTTCCCTCCTAGATTATAACAATTTAAATGTAGAAAATTTTTCAAATATCAGCATTTTTGACAACTTGAAATTCAAAAGGGGAAGTAGTATTCAAATGCGATTTGATAAGGAAGGACGTCTTTATATACTTTCCTGTTTTTCCAACTGGTGTATGAGATACAGAGTCTAATGAGATATGGTCCAAGTATGGCTTGAAATTGGAGAAGTGACAGCCAGCCATGAATAGAAAATAATATTTAGAAAGGTTTCCACATACATGCTATAAATAATGGGTAAAATAAATGACACGGAAAAAAATTGTCATAATTCTGTGGAATGCCCTATATTTTTTTTTTTTTTTTTTTTTTTTTTTTTTTGTAATCCTTTATTTGTATTATAAATTAAAAAAGGCAGTATTTCTTTTTCTTTTTTTTTGTATAAAAATTTTGTCAAGTAAGATATAATGTTCTGAAAATAAGAAATTTTGGTATTTTTCCATTATACCAACACCATGCCAAAATATATGCTAATGCACCATTTATTTCAACCTTGACCATGAAAAGGATTTTTGTTGCTAATTATGCCAAACATTGTGACTTGCTATTTATGGAATAATTACATGAATAATTTTTTTTATTATTATTTAATTGTAATCATAAAAAAATCTTAATTTGCTTTTATTTTAATGGAAAATATTTGTTAGTTATACTTTACATTGTTTTTCTAATGCTGAGATGGATTTTATCATTTGGCAGTTACTTGATGATGAAGAAGCTCCAATAAAATGGTCTCAAGGCTATGGAATTATACATAAAGAAAGTTTTTTTGTGAGATGCTGGATACGAACATTACACAGTAAATCACAACTATAATTTTGTTGACCCTATCACTGGATGTCATACCAATCTGTTGAGAAATTATGGGGCATCGTGAAATAGCATGTAATAAATAACAATCTGGCACAGTTTGTCATTACTTACAATCCTATCTTATACAGTTCATGTGGTGATGTGACATTTTTATTCAAAAAATGAAGTGTTTACTGCAATGCTAAGAGACACTTACAATTTCATGCCTGCAGTTTAAATTGAGTTTTATTTTATTATCTTATTGTATATTATATGTTTTATTTTAGATTTAATAAAATAGTACAAGAAAGTCTGTGATTTTCAAATGTTATATATTTTTTTAATGATCACTTTCACACCAAAAATTTTCATCTTTTTTCAAATGTTTCATTTGGTGCCAGCTATTACACTTGGCGACAATTGTGTTGGTATAATGGAAAAGTACCAAAATATTCTATATCAGATCAGAGTTTCGGTTTGGGATTATTTGATTAAATTTAGTTTTTATTCAAAAAATTTTGTGACCCACACAGGTGTGACTAGTATTAAATCCAGAAGCCCAATATCTCATTGAGTTAGACAGCTATGTGATAAGAGCATTGTGTGGAATGCACTTTAACATAAGCCAACAAACAGTCAAACTAATGACTTATGCTGGAAAACATAAATCAATTTTCTGCTCTCTCTTTATATAAAACCAAACTTATGCACATTTATTTCTTATCAAGAACTTTACAACAAACAAATTATAATAATTATTTTAATATTATTCAAAACGGGTTTATGGAGTAATAAATTTTAAATACTGTATATATACTTGAGTTATAAGTAGAGAAATTTAAAAAAAAATGGCACAAAGTCAATGGGTTAATTTATACTAACAATTAAAAAAAAATCTCAAATTTGAAATATTTATTTTCTCTAACACAACCAATCAAAAATATGTAAAAAAAGTTTAAGAACATTACTGTTAATATATTATGTACAATACAGCAATAATATTAAGATAATACGATATTGTATGTCTCTCGCAATGTTGCGATCTATGTATTTCTACTTTTGCCTTTGCTGAAAATGAACCCCGTTTTCAATAACAATTTTTAGGTGAAACTTTAAAAAAAAATCCTGAGTTTCAACTTTATGGTATAGGTGCAGATTCACGGTTGCCAGTCACCACGTGGCAACTAAAGTTTTTGCTTTAGCCACTAACTTTTGATGTCTTAAGTCGCCATGTGTTTTACAGGGATGTTATTTTTTGCCAAACAGCAAATTTCAGTAGGGTTTTTTTTTTAAATCAAATCTGCAGATTCTTCTTCATAATTCCACGATATTTACTGCTTTTCTTCTTTTTTCTATTGTCCATAATTAAAAAATATGATTAAACATTGATACCACATTTCCTTGAATTCGAAAATTGCCGTTTTCTTCTTTTAAAAAAAAATAACTCAGCGGCGGAGGCAGCATACCGCAATTAGCCTGTGCACGCGACGAAGAAAAATTCGTGCCGAGAAAAGAATAATTTTTTAGCTCTGGGATTATTCAGATATGTTCTTACAGGTAGACATCAAACTGATACACAGTAACACCTGTACACAAAAACATTTATTTCTTATCAAGAACTTTACAACACATTACAATAATAATTTTATTATTATTCAAAACGGGTTTATTGAGCGATTGTTTCAAAGAAAATTACAAGAATAAAAAATGACAGAAACACTGAGAAAGTTTATACTCACCATTCAAAATACGTGCCACCCTCCATAATCGTAGAATAATTATTAAATCTATTCCATTTGACACTGTTTGCTGTTCTTGGAAGCCAACATCAAGAGCGAAAGAAAGAAACACAACAAAGGCATCAAACACCTCTAATTTGTGACGAAAGAAGTCAATACGAAAGGCATAGATTTTGAACAAAATTTCTATGATAAAAATACTTAGAATGGCTATGCTCATATAATGCAGGACCTATATAAAATAAAATAGCAAATGAACAAAACCTAGATCATATACAGAAAAGGAAAATAAAATTTTAAACAATATTTTCAATTTCAGAACAGTCTTAAATTGAGTGGAATTATACTAGGACACCCATATAAAAAAGAGTAAAATAGCAAACTGTATTAAAACCCCATAAAAATAAAAATAAAATTTAAAAAAGTACTTTTCTGTTAGATGGGCACCATTTCATGCCAAGTGTAAATGTTGATGGGAAATCTAAAAAAGACATCATCCGCAAATAAGGTCTGTCTCAAAAGTTTAAGCACAAGCATAAAATGTCGATTTTCAAAGAATTATAAAAACACTGTACACTGAGATTATTTTTATTTTGCAGTTTGGACATATTTTGTCTAGATACCAATCTCCATATTCTCTGTTCAGTCTGAACAGTCGTCATACGTGGTCGTCCACATCTTGGTTTCCGCTTAAAATTGTCATTTCTAGACAGTACTTAATATATACCTCGCTTTGATCGATTTAAAACTTTTGCAATTTCAGAAACAGTTTTATTTTGCGATTTCAATTTAAAAACTTTCAAAATCTCAAATTTTGTGAATTCTTTACCCTTTGGCGTTTTTAAAACGAGAGGAAATAATTTCTCCACCTTTTATACTTTTATAAAAGTGCAATATGATGTCATACAATGTCATTACACATGGACAATCCCGTGTTTCTAAAAAAATTTGCATAAAGTGCTTAAACTTTTGAGACAGCGTTTCTTCAAGAAAAAAGAAAAATTAAATAAAAATAAATATATTTTTTTATTTTAACCACCCAAAATGGCTTATTTTATTTTATTTTGATTAAATGTCGAGTATTTATTGTAAATTAGCATAAAATATTTTCTTCTTCAATTATTTTAAACCAGATTTGCAGAGTGCTTAAACTTTTGAGACAGACTATACTATAAAAAGCATATGCAGTAGTTAACTTAGGTAAAAGATGGAGACAATAATCCTAATGATATACATATAGTTTAATGAAAAGAATAAGTGTTTTATTAAATACAAAATATATAGAAAATTCACACACAATGAAAAAAATAATAATATTTGATTACAGCCAAAATAAAGTTGATGATTTCATTTAACATTGCTGAAAATATACACTTTTTTTTCCTCAATGAAGCTATTGTACTGAATTCAATTAAGTATGATTCACAGAATTTCCTTAGAAATCTGTGGATGCACACAGGAGTGTATAAATTGAACAGCAATTATTAAAAGAATGCCTGAAGCAGGTTTTGGTGTACATATTTTTGAGTACTTTTCCGTTAGCGTGCTGCCAGTAAAAGCACTAATAGAAAAGTACCTAAAAAACAACACTGGATGCAGGAAATTCACTGTGCAGCAACTTCTAAAATGCAAGAAATTCGTTAAAGCAGCAGTCACTAACGTATATTTGAACACTGCGTGCACATGAAAACTTTTTTTTTTTAAATCACTGGATGCAGCAATATCTAAAATGTAGGAAACTCATTAAAGCCACAGTCACTGACAAATGTTGCTGAGTGAGCACTGTGTGCACATGAAAGCTAAAGGCGGAGCTTATATCCCAAAATTGAAATGTTTTTAGAAATTCTGAAAGACATTTGCAATTTCATGCCGCCTGTTTAGATTTAATTTATGTCTTTTGTTTAGTATTTTTTATTTATATGTTGTCTTAATACAATTTCAATAATAATACATATTCTTACTTTGTTTAACATTCTTATACTTCGTTACAATTGGCACTGTGCTAACAGAAAAGTACCTAATTTCATTATTTGACCAAAGCACTAATTTTGTGTTTTAAAATCAAGACTATATTACTTCATCATATACTTTTTATAATAAAATCTCACATGAATAATACCTTTGTGTTGGGTAGAATTTAATTATGGAGTGTTCATCATTTGGTAATTGGTGGCAATTTGGCAATTTACTAAATTGTGTAGGCCATATTAAAGTTAAAAAGAAAAAAAATTCACCTATTCATCAAAAAAAGAAATCTTGAAAGAAAAATTATTTTTTTAAATGCTAATTTATTTTAAATGCTAATCAGGTTACCACATTTATTGACCAGGTTAAACATTACTGAGATAAGGGAGAGTTTGTCAGCTGATACATGAAACATGAATTTCATCGTGAATTCACACTTACAACTGCATTGGTTCTCTCTCCTTCAACTTTTACCAGACGGATTTTTTTCTTCTTCTTTATTCAACGAATAGTATTATAACAATGTTGCAGTTACAGTTCTAATGGGTTTTTTTTTTATTCAAACAACAACACAGAGGGTAAGAAGTATGGTTTTAGAACAATTTTGTCTAATTTTTTTATCAAAATGCTTATGTTACCTTGTTACGTAAAATAACAGGTTAAAATAAAAAGAAGGTACTTTTCGGTTAGCCGAGCACCAGTGATATATATACATGTATATATACACACCCATATATATACACATATATGTATGAATATATATATATATATATATATATGTACATATATCACTGGCCGAACTGGCTAACCGAAAAGTACCTAAATAAACATGTGCACTAGACCTACGAATTCAACAGTGCCAATTTACAAATATATATATATATATTTTTTTTTTTTTTTTACACTGAATGCTCTACAGTGCTTTTCCAGGATTCAGGGGAGAAACAGTTTAAAAGTACTTCTACCTACAAAAAATCCTTATCAAACCTGGAATGTTAATCATAGACAAAATGTTGAAAAAACCTTCAACCAATTTCATAGTTAATGACTCCAAAAATACATAGCAAAAAATATATAACTATTATTTTGACAACATGGAAAACTTGGATATAGAAAAATGGACGTAGAAAAAAAAAATTAATCATAAGCATTTGTTATTATTATCTTTGGAAATTAAAAATGATATTTTTTATGTAACAATATAGAAAAAAAAAAATTAAAAAATTAAAGTCAATTTCTACTTAGGTCGTACTTCTCCCATATAAAACTAAAATTAATTAATTAAATTTAATTAATGAATTAATATTTGAAAAAACTGCATTAACATCAAGTGTCATAAACTACAAGTTTTAAAAAATGTATTTGAACTTGAGTGGATGAATAAAAAGTATTTTATTAATCATTGAAAATTTGAACAAGATATATAAATATATATAGGGAGAGTGTGAACTAATAGTAGGAATTGAAAAAAATAAATAATAAAATTGTGTCTTCCCTTTAATATATATATATATATATATATATATATATATATAGTCGAACCTCGTTAACACGAAATAATTTCCAGGTCCCGTCAGATGAGTCTGAAAATCAATGTTAATTAATTCGTTTAACACGAAATAGAATTTCGGAAGTGGAATTTTCTCATGGTTTGAAAACGATTTAAAGTGAAAAAGGGTTTCAGAAAATTCTGAAATACTGAATTCCTGAATAATCCCTGTTTTTCTTTGATCTTTGATATGCGCAAGTGTTCCCACATTAACCATATGAGCAATAGATTAGTCACAATGAAAGTTTGGGGAAGGAATTTCTTTTTTTGAAAGTGATTGTTCCATTACTCGGTTGACTGTATTGACAGTAACTAACTATAAACCGGGGGTCTGAATTCTCCTATCTGTGAGTGAAAGAAGTGACTATCTCTACTTCACTACCTAACTAACATAATGGAAACGCTGTTCACAGTTGCTCTTTAGAATTCTGTGAAAGATGGAGTCGAAAACCGCAAGCAGTATCTTAAGAAACCAAGCAAAAAAAATTAACGAAGTTAGCGATAAAATGCTGAAAAAAAATCACAAAATGCGGCGAAGTATGGGATACCTACAATTCTAATACAATTTTAAAGAATCGCTAAAAGATTGAAGCGGTTTATGCTGTGAGTTAATTCAAACCAGTAAGAAAACGAGTGTGTAGAAGAAAGAATGAATAAATTGAAATTTCTCTCTTGCGGTGGATAAAAGAGGCAATTAACCAGAACATTGTTTTAACTTTTGTAGTTTTGCAAGATGAAGAAGAGGCTTTTACTGATGCTCTCGGTGAGAGCGATTTCATATTTTCTAACGGATGACTGACAAGATTTAAATACCGTCATAGACTTGTCTACAGAAAGATATGTAGCCAAAATCGGTAAATTCTTTCTTAGACATTGTTTTTTCCAAGTACATTTGCATAGATGAAGACGTGCTGACTTCGGATGGGACGACAAATGAAGAAATAATTGCTGAAAAATAAAGATGACAACACTGAAGTGTCAGACGAGGATGAAGAAATTGGTCAATAAATGAATCTACCGCAGCATTGAAAACTGTACAACGTTTCCTTATGGATCAAAAGGATACTTCCCGAGCTTTGGACAAATTAGATTAGGTCCATACGTTCCTAAAAAAGTACTCTATAAAAATTGAAGCAATAATAAATAAAATTATTATTGCCTAAAAAATGATAATTTGTTAATGAAATTTACTATTTCTTATTAATTTATGATTTTTTTGAGCAGGGATATATTTGTAGGTTAATTTATTTAGTTTTTATATCTAACATAGATGGCGCCACTATTATGACAGTTAACATGAAATTTCGGATAACACGAAAAAAATTCCCAGTCCCTTGAATTTCGTGTTAACGAGATTCGACTGTATATATATATATATAAATGTGTGTATAGGTATATATATATATATATATACACTGCTGGACAATTGCTAAGGACGGATCACAAATTTCAATGTAGCATAATATTAAGCGAGATATGAGGCCTAGTAGGATAAAATATTGTTGCCACACTATTCAGACATTAGAATAAAGGGCATTTAATGTTCTGGAAAATACAAACAGCTATGAAACATCTGAAAGAAAAAAAAATGCTCATTTAATGCTGCATACGAAGAAATGGAACAATGTATATGAAAGTCAGCAGGCACTTTGGAGAAAGGTGTCAGTACGGTAGATGTCCACCGTGGAGTCTGATGCAACATTCTACACATCGTATCATACTTTGCACAACATTATCCAGCAGCTGTTGAAGCAATTTATCCCATCCCTCTGTCAGTGCACGGATAAGGGTGTTCTTGTTTGTTGGAGGATAGTTTCGACTAGCAAGTTGCCTCCCCAAAGCATCCCAAACATTTTCAATGGGGTTTAGATCTGGAGAACGCCTGGCCATACGAGGCGTTGAATACCCTCGCTGTCCAGACAATCCTGAACAGCGAGTGTTCGATGACATGGTGCATTGACGTCCATGAAAACAAATTTATCACTCACAACACCACGGAAAAGGCGAACATGAGGACGTAGAACTTCATCAATGTATCGTTGGCCTGTCATAATCTCAGTCACAACCACATGTAGGCACGTGCGGCCATTGATCATGATGCCGGCCCATACCATGACATTGCATGTCGGATATTGGTCCCTTTCCTGGATATTTTATGGGCGATAAGCAGTACCACTCTCACGCCACATCAGTTGGCGTCTACAATCCGATGACAGACTGAACCTACTCTCATCTGAAAACTGTACGCATGCCCAGTCCTGTTCAGTCCAATTGAGATGCTCACGACACCATTGCAAACGGGCAGTACGCTGCTGTCTGGTCAATGGGACACACACAACAGGTCTTTGGGCGTATAATCCTCCGTCCCTCAAATGCCTGACTACAGTTTTTCAGGAGATCTGCTGTCGTGTGGCAGCAAGAAACTGGTTTGCCACCTGCTGAGATGTGGTGCGTCAGTTCCTTTTTGCCGATAGGACAATGTATCTCCTGCAGGCGTCGTACTTCTAACACGACCTCTCCCGTGACGCCTGCTACACATTCCAGTAGTTTTAAATGATTTCCACAGCCATGAAACAACGCTGTGGGCGATGTCGAACTCCCTGGCAACATCTGTATTTTTCACCGTTCTTCGATCTTTCCAATAATTCGGCTACGCATAAAATCATCTAAGTGATATCGGGAAGACATGCCAAAAATTTCAAGTTCGTCAATTAAGTCTTTCCTGTAAAACTTTGACTTGGAACAACAACTGTCCACATGCGTCAAATCCTTTAAAACTCTTATCAGCGCTATCACGTGATGAACAGACGTGGAAAAGAAAATTTGCATGTGCACACCTCTTCTTACTATATCCCGCACTTATTATAATTTTTCACATTTTTCTTCCTTTCATTTTGTGGTTGCTATGGGGGATTGTGTCATCCGTCCTTAGCAATTGTCCAGCAGTGTGTATATATATATATACATACATATTTCACTGGTGCCTGGCTAATTGAAAAGTACCAAAATTTCTTAAAAACACCATAAAAAGTGCAAAAACACTGGTTACTACTATTGCTACAGGAGCAGAAGCAAAATTTTTAGTGGTAGCATGTCTTTTTGAACCTAAAGAAGAAAGATAATTTTTTTGAAATGCCATGTTCTTCATTAATTTTTTTTAATGTTTTTAAAAGGTTTCTTTCCTTTTACTTATATTCATTTTATAATATTGTTCTGCAATCTTAAAGAATAATTCCAAATTATTTCTGACCAAAGATTAATATAAAAATTCTCCAAAGAGAGGAAATTCACAAAGCTAAATCGCAAAAAACACTTACATGCGGAGCAAGACTATCATGCAATTCATGGTGCTTTACTTCCAGTAGCAATTCAGTTATAACTATGAGGCAGTCAATAACAACCAGAGCTACAATAGCAACCTACAAAATAATTTTTAAAATTTTATAAATAATTATACATTTACAAAACTGTTAGTACAAAAAATTCAGGGCTTTTATAAGAATTTTAGAGCAACTATCATTTATTTTTTCAAAATTATACTTTAAGAAAATATTTAAATATAAAAGTCGACTGCCACCTGTCTAAAATTGTCCTGGCACAGTTGTTTTGTCATTTCATGCCATCTGTTGGTACCAAGAGATTATGCACTTTTTTCTTTGGTCTTCATTTTGTGAAAGAAAAAGATATTTTGGGGAAATTTACTATACCTTAGTGAAATAATAAATTTGGAAACAAAAGATCAAATCCAAACTAAGCCTTTATTAACTTTTTAAGTCCTCCAGTTAAAGTTTTTCTTTCTGGTGAGTCTGTTTTATTTGTAAATTACACATTTTGAATTCAAACAATTTTTTTTTTTAATATGAAATGTCTGCTTTTGGAATTTTGTGAAGTAGGAGAAAGGAACTTTTATTAAGAAAGGTTGTAGGTACTTCACTGTTATTGAGGCACCCAAGGATGAATCTTCAAGTAACCAAGATATAAGCCAAGTTATAAGACACAAGTGAGATAATACATTATTAGACATATACATACATATGTGCCCCTTATAGTAAACATATATATAATTATAATACCTTTGAATTCAAAATACATCAAACAAGTTCTTGCAAGAGATCTAACCAAATCTCAAATTTAAAGATAAATAATTATAAAGTGTATACAGAATACTATTAAGTTAATATATAATTAACAAATTCAAAGATCAAATCACTGAAGCTCCAATTCAGAAATTGCATGCAGTCAAACATACATAATAGCTTTAAAGAAAATTTAGAAAATAAATAATAAAATAATAAAAGATGCCATATAAATAGAACAGATATAACCTAATAACATAAGAACAAATAATGGAATTTGGATATCAAATTATATTAAAAATGGAATTCGAAAAGAAGAGAAGCATGTGCAATGCATAATCTACAGTTTGGCAGCACACCTCACATGTCTGAAAATAATGCAATATATAATTTCATAAAACATACTGGCAAATTTGCTAAGAACAGTATATTTCTGCCAAAAATATTGCATTAATAGAAGTAAAGGAATGAAAGAAACCAAGGAAAGATAGATAGTAAAACAAAATTACTCACAAACCAATCACTTTATATCACACAATGTTAACATCATTTGAAGTGAGCAGGTGAGATCTCATAAAACTACGACCATGGCTATAGTTAATTTAAATTGAAATAGTAATAGATGAAAGAAAACCATAAAATTTATTAGACAAAAATTATTAAAACTAAACACACAGTAAACTAAAAAACCCATATTTAATTTTTGAAAAAAAACAATTATGTGAAAGAAGTGTATATTTATTATCAGCAAAAAATAGAACAGAACTATACTGCCTACTGCCCTCTATAGTCTAATAAAATATTATATATATATGCCATGTATATATATATGTCTCTCCGATATTTTCATCGATCAACCTCTGGGTACTGAAATCAACATCAGTTTATCAGATTCCTTTTCTAAAAATAAACTCTTTAAAAAAATATATCTTATGCATATGACCTATCATGTGTAAGATAATAGTACACTTTTAAGTAAAAAATTTTATGTTATATACTGAAATGCATCTTTGTGTCATATGATATATAACTTTGTACTTTTTTTTTTTTCCATACACGCATGCACTTGCATGGGTTGCTACAGATGGATACATTGAGCATACTTAACTTGGTTTTCTTATTAAAATAAATTATACCTTGTTTACACATATTAATTTGATCAGCAAACATGCATTTGCTGTGCAATACAAGTAATTAGTGATGTATTTCCGCCATTGATTGGTAATCAAAAACACAACATTCCAGGCCTTCTAATTAAGATATATTTACATGTAAGATGTCACTTCTCATTAAATCGAGGACACTCAACCCTTTTGTAATTGTTTTTTTTTTTTTTTTTTTTTGCTATCTTTCACAGTTTTCAAAATAGGTTCTATAACTTCAAAAATTTTTCATTAGAGATATTGCAGTCACTCCCATATAATAGGGCATAGTCGTTTTACGACAGATAAACATCTGTCCTACAATTCTAGCTTTATCCGTTCAGACATTATTTGAGTGCTTCATGAATTTAGTTTTCACACTGTATGAAGAAAAAAACAAATCTACTTCTATATATTTTTCATCTCTACTTAATATATCATTACAGAAAAATAATTATGATGGTGTTATTGGCCTTGGGACCATGGCATTTGCTGCCACAGCAATGCATTAGAAATTTGATTTTGAGTATGAATTAATCTATGGCCATTATTTAGAATTGGATTATGTCTGTATGTGAATGTTTTGGAAGTAGCCAAATTGGCATGAGTAAAATACCTTTTGTCATTATTTATTTGAAGAAAAGTGCTCAGATATGATTTTCGAACTAGGGGAGGGGGGATCCTGAAAATCTATGCACTTTCACTGGGTAGGATAACACAAGATTAAATATTTATTAACAAATTCACCTTTAAATGTTGATTTAGGACAAAAAATTTCAGCAATTTGCTTTGTTGGAAATAATATTTGAACTTGAAATGAATCGTATATAGTTTTTTTGGTACTTTTCGGTTAGCCGGGCGCCAGTGATTTATATACATGTATATATAAACATATATATATAGATAAAAAAGATATCTACATACACATATATATACATACATATATGTACACACATATATGTATGAATATACATATATATGCATATACATATATATGTATACATGTACATATATCACTGGCGCCCGGCTAACCGAAAAGTACCGTTTTTTTCCTTCCTATTATCACAATTTAATATTCAACAGTGTAACTTGATTAGAAATTTCAATGTATCATTTTGAAAGTGAATTTAAATTAAAATATTTCATATAACATTATCAAAAAGTTATTACATTAAAAAAGTGCATAAACACGTGACCATCCAAAACAAATACAGAACTAACCATTTCACATTTCAGAAGGAAGTTGACCATTTTTTTTTTTAAACAGAAGAAAATTATTATTTTTTTTAAGATTATGAAAGAAATTGATTTTTGAGAGATGAGTTATATTTAGATATGTATATACAACAGTCGATCTGATTTAATACAAGAAGCAAGGGAATTATGACATTCCATGTATTGATTGTTACTCGCAATACCCATAAAGATAACAAAAATCTTAAAAACAAACACAAACTAATTACTACTATTAATTGCTCTATTTACCTCTTGTTAAAATTAATTTAATATCAAAGTTAACATAAAATATTCATTTTTATCTCTGTGAGTGTCATTTTCATTAGACAAAATCACAGAGTTTGAAGTCACAGACCCTAAAGAAACAGTAATTCTAAAGAGCATGAATGATGTACAGTAATGCAACTGATCACTTCCTTCCCCCCCCCCCCCCTAGAGAAACTTGACTGGCATTGCAATTGTCACTGCAATTTTTAAGCAATTGATTTCACATATCCTTTTTAGTTTAACAGTGCAATAAGAAACATAAAAAAACCTGGTCACTATGATTCAGTCTGCATTTAAAGAAATAAACAAAGGTTTTCTTCTATGCTGCTTCCTTTCCATGGCTCAGTTATAAATCTTACAAAGGGACAGTATTTGAAATGTCCTTATCTCTGTCTGCTTTTTTTTTCTTTCTTTCAAGACCACAGGACTTTTGCATTTTCTTGGATGAGGGGGGGGGGGGGGATGTGCCCTTGAAGGTTGAAATCATGTCTGGTAAAACTGACAAATTACTACTTTTTAACAGACAATTGTAATGTAGAAATACTATCAATGAGAGAGAACAGTGTTCAATAGGAAAGGAAATTCTTTTCTAATTCTATTCTACTTTTCTGATAAAAATCACATTAAATTGAAGATATTTTGTTCCTATTAGCCATGATCCTGCTTTTGTGGCTTGTAAAAACCTTAAAATATAGTTTAAATGATGAACCATTCTTAACTAGCAAATTGCTCCTTTTAACAGTGTTCTCATTTTAGCCATGCTTGTATTAAGAGAGTTTGACTGCATTTTGAGATATCTTTAGGTGAAGACTAACCACCTAATATCTCATTCCATCAAAGTAAATACAACTGATTCATTCCTCTGTGATTCAAAGATCATATCGTTTCTGAAAAACCATGGTGAACAATACAACAAGCAGTTAAAAGTTTGAAACTTATCGCTTTCCATGTAAGAACATGTGTGACATCATTCACATTCATATGTAAATCAATCAGAATTTATCATTCGTCATGCTACTAACTGTGGTCTATGTTTAGAATCTCAAAGAAGGGGAAATCATTTCATCATTGTTCTTTCTCTCTTCTGCTTTTGGAAAGAGTGTTTTGACAGGAAACAAAGTTCTTTATTCTTTGCATTTCGTAGTTTATATTGGATTATTTTTAAACTATTTCAAATGAATTAAGATTATCACTTTGAGTATTTTTTATTTAAAGAAAGGGAAAAAATTACATTTTTGATTGTTTATGTTTTCGTCAGAAATTAAAGTGTCATTTTTTTATTTATTAAAAGACCAATAATGTTTTTTTAAGATATGGTTTCATTAACATAATATGTAATATTTGTTTCACCTATTGTTCTATACAAACTTTTAAAACTGATTCTACCTATAATGAAAACTTGCAGGAAATGATAAATCATTATTTTGTTTTTTAGTTTATAGTGCACTTGGCTTCCTGATCTTATAAAATTTAAATTGTTGGCTCAAATTGGATTGATTTTAAAATCTTGCATTTTTCATTTAGTTTTCATTTAAAACTGCAGCATAGATGGACGATTTTTTAAAAAAAATTTTTATTCATAAACTATGTTTTGATAAAAAAAAAAAATCTATATGACAATACCCTTTTTTTATTGGAGAAAGAAAGGAGTAATGTCAAAAAAATTATTTTGTTCATGAAATTCCAGGATCAGTAATGAGAATTAATTTAGGCAATCTCAAAATCCTGGAACTAATTTCAGATTGTATCCCATATTTACCACACAAATGTCTCTTTTTCAAACTATCATTGAAATTATATTAAGTTTCTTCCTTTTAACACTCTGACTACTGAGAAAAAGACTATACAAGAATTACCAGCTAGATCCAATGAACCCCTAAGAATATTTTGGATTACCAAAACACAAATGTACCCTGATTTATAATGACTCATTACTATTACATACCTTCAAGTTTTTTTTTTTCCCCAAGTTAAACATAATTTGAACCAAAAAAAAAAAGTATTTTTTTTTCTTTTGCTTCTACATGGTTATTAAATAATGTCTTTTATTTAATAAAAAAATTGCTGGTTTTATTCAATTGAAAAAAAAAATGACATGTTGGCAGCTATGTTGCTGCAACATAATCTATACAAAAAAGAAAAAAAGAATTAGAAAGTAACAATAAGTGTCTGAATCATTACAACCTTTAATTATTCTGTACATGTCATACAAATAAACAAAGATTGCATTTTGATCCAATGAACCTACCTGTCTTGACTGATTGGTAGTCAGAAAGTTAATGTACTTTAAACTTAAAAAAAATATTTCAATGAATAATGAAAAAATGAAAATAAAACCTGGAATTTGTGAGATTCAAACAACTTCTGGAGCTTCTCTCGAAATGTTAAAAGAGGTCTTAATGAAGGATCTTCATCTGTATCAGACAACACTGAACTTGAGCCATCATCCTTAAAGTTTACTTGTTCAATGCTCTTACTAATATTATTGAACTTCTCCATCCTTCATGTAGCTAAAATGCAATGCATTAAGGAAAATTATTCCAAATGCAGAGGTAAAAATACTACAATAATAATAATAAAAAAAAAAAGGCCTATTTAAGAGAATTAAGTTTTTATACCTAAAATTATGCAAAAATTAAATAATTAATTCAATAACAGAATATTTCCAAAATTTTAGGCTACAATGATTACATGAATGCAATACAAGTAC
This sequence comes from Maratus michaelseni, assembly GCA_963931845.1. Lineage (NCBI taxonomy): Eukaryota > Metazoa > Arthropoda > Arachnida > Araneae > Salticidae > Maratus > Maratus michaelseni. The sequence goes on along the minus strand of OZ007588.1, from coordinate 248,485,598 downwards.
AACTAATGAGTACTCATGTATTATTAAAGGCTTCAGTATTTTTTCACAGCAAGATGTTATTAATTCAATAACTTTTGACAAAGTATTATAACAATGTTACCTTTTATATATATATATATATATACAAAGTGGGCTGTTTAATAGCCTCTGCTTGTTAACTAGGAGAAGACCCTTTAAATGCCTCAGAGGAGGACTTAAAGGAATCGACTGGGAGCAGAGACTTAATGTCCAATCCGCACCTTCCATCGGTGCAGCCTGTTAGTACTCTTGCCTAGTGCATGGGGAACGAACGCGGATGGGCTTCCTCCAACCCGCTTGGCCAGCGTGGAGGAATTTGGCCACCTCCCCCCTTATTTTACCATGAATTCACAAAACAAATCACGGCCCTCAATTCCCGGCAGTCTGCATGTTCCTGATTACGGCAGCGATCAGAAAAACATGAAGACAGAGGGTGCTAAGAATCACCGGGCTCGGCTTGGCTGCCATAAGTTGATGACCTTGGCTACGTATAATGGACGATCCTTATCTTCTGAAAGTCGTTTACAGGAACTTGAAGAAGAATTAGAAAGAATCAACTGGGACATTCTAGGATTATGCGAAGTAAGAAGAAAAGGTGAAGAGAAGATTGATCTTGCCAGCGGACATGTATTGTACTACAGTGGTACAGAAGATGGAAAAACAAGTGGTGTAGGATTTCTGATTCATAAAAGGTGGAAGAATCAAATCGTAGAATATGATAGTGCATCAGATAGAGTTGCAAGGTTAGTTATACAAGTGTCAAAAAGATACAAGCTGCAAATTACCCAAGTTTATGCACCAACAATTAGCTATACTGATGAAGAAATTGAGGATTTCTATGAAGAAGTAGCTTCAATGCATCAAAAAGGAAAATGCTACATAAAATTAATAATGGGAGACTGGAATGCTAGAATTGGGGAAAAAAAGAAAGGTGAATTCTCAGTAGGAAATCATGGATATGGGGTGCGTAATGAAAGAGGAAACAGATTGATTGAATTTGCAGAATGTGAACAGATGTATATCATGAATTCATTTTTCAAGAAAAAGCCACAAAGAAAATGGACATGGCGTAGTGCAAATGGCTCAACAAGTGAAATCGACTACATCTTGACAAACAAAAAGCATCTTATTCAGGATTGCAGCGTTCTCAATAACTTCAATACAGGAAGCGATCACAGGTTAGTTAGATGCAAACTGCTTTTAAATACTAAAGTGGAAAGAATGAAGCTTTTGCAATGCTCAAAGAAATCAGTCGATATTATAAATCTCCAGAAACATAAAGAAGAATTTAATTTAGAACTTAAAACTCGTTTTCAAGTACTTCAATCAATCTTAGAAGAAGAACAAGATGTTACAGTAGTGAACAAGAAAATAACAAATACTCTACAAGAAATTGCAAGGACGATAGCTGGTGAAGTACAAGTAAAGCAAACAAAGAAAATAACAGCAGAAACAAGAAGATTGATGAAGAAACGCAGAGAATTTAAAATGAAGAAAAACTATCCTAAATCAAGAGTTGAATATGCAGAATTATGTAAAACGGTAAGAAAATGTGTTACAGAAGATATCAGAAAATTTAACTGTGATCTTGTCAAAAAAGTTCTAGAAGATAACAAAAGTTTAAAATCAGCTAAGCGCAAACTGTGTGTTGGAAGAAAAGGTATTTTTGCACTGAAGAGAGCAGATGGAACAATCACCAAAATCAATAATGAAATAGTACACATTGTCGAAAAATTCTATAACGATCTATATAAATGTGAAGATCAAAGGGAAATCAACCGACGTGATCCACTAGTAAACATAACAGAAACTGAAGAGATAATCCCAGTGATGACAGATGAAGTTGTACAAGCCATTAGAGGCATGAAAAAAGGTCAATGCCCTGGCGAAGATGGAATTACAATTGACCTTATCAAAGAAGCAGGAGAAGAATTTGCAAAAATGCTAGCCATACTGTTTTCCAAATGTCTCGAGAAATCAGATGTACCAGAAGATTGGAATAATGCTGTGATGGTGTTACTTTATAAGAAAGGAGAAAAGGAAAACATTAAAAACTACCGTCCAATCAGCTTACTGTCAGTGATTTATAAAATTTTCACCAAAGTTTTAACGACAAGACTTGAATCAGCTCTGGACTCAGCTCAACCTAGAGAACAAGCAGGATTTCGAAGTGGATTTAGCACAATGGATCATATTCAAACAGTAAGGGAAGTTATAGAAAAACATAAAGAATATAATTTACCTCTCTGCCTTGCCTTTATTGATTATGAAAAAGCATTTGATTCGGTCTACACATCTGCAGTAATTACTTCTCTGGAGGACATTGGTATAGACAAACCTTATATCAATATCATAAAGAAGATCTACAAGAAAGCAACAGCCACCATCCGTTTGGACAAAGGAAAAGCGAAGATCAAGCTTGGAAGAGGAGTAAGACAGGGAGACACCATTTCGCCTAAGCTTTTTACTGCTGTCTTAGAAAGTATTTTCAAGAAGCTGGATTGGGAAAACAAAGGGATTAGAATAAATGGGGAATATTTAAGCCATCTCCGGTTTGCTGATGACATTTTAATTTTCAGTAATAGCCCTGAAGAATTGCAAAATATGCTAAAAGATTTGGCAGAAGCTAGCATTAATGTGGGATTAAAAATAAATTTGGAAAAGACTAAGGTGATGTTCAATTCATTTGCATCAAAAAAGAAAATCGTCTACAACAACACTGAGATTAAAGATGTTGAAAGTTATGTGTACCTTGGACAAGAAATATCATCAGACAACAGTATCATGAATGAAATCAATAGAAGAATAAGAAATGGATGGAGTGCTTTTGGGAAGAACAATATTATTCTGAAGAGTAACATGCCTCTTTGTTTGAAAAGAAAGGTGTTTAACCAATGTGTTTTGCCTGCACTAACTTATGGAGCAGAAACTTGGACACTAACAAAACGGATGGTACAAAGATTACAAACAACACAGCGAAGTATGGAAAGATGTATGCTAGGCATAACCAGAAGAGACCGAAAGAGAATAACGTGGATAAGAAGTCAGACGAAAGTTTTTGACATCATCGAGAGAATTAAACGGCTAAAATGGAAATGGGCTGGGCACATTGCAAGAAGACAAGACAATAGATGGAGCACAAACACCCTACAGTGGTATCCCAGAGATGTAAAACGACCAAGAAGACGACCTCAAGTAAGATGGAGTGACGAAATCAGAAAAGTGGCCGGTGTTAATTGGATGACTAAAGCACTAGACAGGCAACAATGGAAAAATCTGGGGGAGACCTACATCCAGCAGTGGATTGAAAACGGTTGATGATGATGATGATGATGATGATATACAAAGTAGACTCCTTTAAATCTGAATAGCTAAAAACCAGAGGTTATGAAGAGTTTAGAATTTTGTGGATTTCTGGTCACTGTTTCGTTTACATTTTTTAAACAATTTGAATTTAATAATGCACTCAAAATTATAATGAATGCTTACAATAAAGTAAAATAGTTAAGTAAAATAACAAAATTAAGAAAATTTTAAAAACATTTAAAATATTAAAAGGTCAAGTAAATAATTAATAATGCATAACTAAATATGTATGAAATTTCTTTCTTGAATTATTCAGTGAAACTCGCCTTATAAATAGACACTAATAATTCACATCAAAATCTTAAAATAACAAAGTTTTCTTTCATGTTTTAGCCATACTTAATAACCAAAAAAGCTTGATTAGTACATAAATTATTTGATAAAAATATTGCGATCGCCATTGATATCCACACTATCTAGAATTTTTTCAGAAATAAATTTATACTTCCTTTATGAGAAAACATGAGTTGAATCATATCAAACAGAATTACATATTAAAATGTGTACAGAATGATATAAAAATTTAAAAAAAACTTACATCTACCTAAAATTTTACCCCTACATCTTAACTGTAAGTTTCATTGTTTATGTCGGAAACGATGTGCAGATTTTAAGAATTTCAGATTTTAGGGTGGCGGATTTGAGGGAGTCTACTGTGTAATAGTACTATTAACATAACATATCTAAGAAAATATCGGATCATCCAGAAAGCTCTGCAGTTTTTCAAAGAGAATCACAGTTCCATCTAGTTATTTTGCTACTGTTAATAAGGAATGACCTTGACAAACCCAGATATGAACATTCGGTCTTTTCTGCTTGCGTTGCATAATTTGTGCTTTGGCTGTGACATAATTTGTTTCAATGCAGTGCTAAGAATGGAGAACCAAAAAATTAATTTCCGTCAATTATACTCTTTTATTTCAAGATATGTAAAAATGCAAGTCAGACTGCTCATAAAATTTATGCTGTATATGGACAAAGTGGACTATTTGATATCAGGGTTGGCCAATTTTTGCCTAAGTGGAAAAAGCATGGAAAAAAATGTGAAAGCCATCCCGGCAAAAATACTTTTTGCCACTGGCAAAAATTACTAGTATTTTAAAACTGGTTTTTTAAGATTTTATTTTAATTACATGATTAAAATCAGCAATTTAAATTACAATCTTGATCAACTGTTTCTTCTGTAAATCATTAAAAAATGCATTCTAAAATTTCTTTAAATGAAATTTTTAACATCAACAATTAACATAATTTTTTTGCACTTCTAAAAATTGTTCAACATTAGCAGATGCTTGTCATTTGTGGTGTTCTTTAGTACAAAATCCTGTTTTGCAAAGTCATATTGCCATAGTCAAAAAACGTTTCAACCAAGCAGTTCTACTATATAATTTAGTCATATATTTATTACACCCAAAATACAGAAGGGAATTATTGAATTATGAACAAAAGGAGAAAGCTCAAAAGTGCTTGCAAGAAATAGACCCCTCTTGCTATAAAATTTTACATGATGAAAGAATCACCCCAAAAACATACTTTACTGCTAATGTTGTAGAATCAGTTACAGCTCACAAATGGTGGGAAAGTATTTCGTCTGTTTGTGACATATCAAAGAATTTTTGTGAACTTATTACTCATTTGCAAATTTGTTGTTCAAGTTCTGCTGCTGTTGAAAGAACATTTTCAAATTTTTCTTTTATTCATTCTGATATCAGAAACAAGCTTTTTCTAGAAACTTCCACAAAATTTTTAATACGCTATGAAATGTTAAAAAAAGATTAATGCAGTAATTTTGTGCTTTGTTTGACTTTGAAATATGTCTTTCTTTAGATGATTTACTTTAATAAAATAAAAATGTAAATTTGTAGTTTTATTTTTATGCTTATGTCATTTATTATTAATTGATTAATTATAAATACTTTTTAACTTAAAAAATCTTCAAAAAAAAAAATCATTATGGTGCAAAATGTAAAGGGTGGAAATTTAAATATATATTAAATACTAGCTGACCCGCCTGATGTTGCCCGGGCCCGTGATAATAAAGTTAAACAAACCAAAATTTTGTATGATTTTATATCTGTAACTCGATAAGGATGCATAACTTTCCAATAAAAAAAATCCAAGATTTTTAATAATTTTATACAGCTTCTAATAGCACCATTCCAAAATTTTATTTACTTGTTTTGTATCTTTCTTTATTCAAGAGATAACGGACATCTTGTCTGCTATGCTTGCTCGTAGAAAAAAAAAAGAAAAAGAAACACGTTATTTTTTTTTTCTGCAGTCAAATTAATGCGAAATAATAAATATCTTCGGTTATAAGAATCGGATAATCTTAATTTTTACAAACTTATAATGTGGAAACAGAGAGGATTCGAAAGGTGTTAATTTTAAAATCGCAGCTTAATTAGAATTGTTAATTTGAGTCACCTAAAAAATCTCTTAGTACCTCTTTCGTTGCGGTTTCATTATCGAGACATCTGCGACGGTTCAAATTTTTATCAAAAAACGTGTTGATCATTGCAAGATTAAATTGCTCGAAAAATTAAACATTTCTAATTAATATTTCTGAAAGTTGTGGATGGAATTTTTTTTAATTTGACTTTTTTAATTTGCGATTGTTTGTTTATATAGATCTGCAAATTTTCGTGTTGAAAGACCTAATAGTTTCTGTTATTTTGACATGTGTCGAAAAGGCGTAGTTAAAAGTCATTGTGGTAGCCCAACCTTTTTCCAGTAAACCTAAAATCTTTCTTCCCTCTCCCAACACACAACTCATTTTGCGGTTTCACATTTCTTTTGTACCATTTTCAGAAAAATATGGCATTTTAGAAGTGATGGTTAATGAGAAACTAATTAATATCTTGGGTAATTATCAAAATATTAAAATTCTGAGACTCAGGTGCACATGGTCAGACCTTGGACTATCCACACCTAAATTTCCAGACTTCTAGGTGGGCTAGATTTTGCTAGCCATTGCCAACAGACACACACACACACAGAGCGAAACTTTATTTTATTAGTATAGATATATAATTATAAATATATATATAAATTATATATTTAAATAAATATATAATTTAAATATATATAATAAATAAACATTCTAATTTTATTTTCCCCCTCTTCCTTATTTTTTAAATATGTGCCACTTTTTTCCATTTTTGTATGGTTTTTTCAACTTTTTGTCACTGTCCTGGCAAAAATGCATTTTTGCCGACAAAAAGTCACCCCTGTTTGATATTACACAGTTTGAATGTGGTTTGAGAAGTTAAAGTGCAGAAATTTCATACTGGAAGACGATGCCGCTTCAAACGACCATCTTCTATAAAGGAAGATATCTTAAAAGAAGCTATCACCGAAAATCCACATTGCACAGTTCAGGAGCTATCACACACAATAAATATTCCAAAAAGTACAGTATATGATCATTTGATAGCTTCTTTTAAGAGGTCCTGCTTTACACATGATGAGGGCTGCGTGCTCCTCCGGGTGTTCCGGAATCAATCCGGTCCTTCGGGACGCGGAGGGATGACCTGGAGCCCGGCAGTAGACGCCGTGACGTCCGGATTCCATTTTCAGGAGTTTGGGACAAAGTGGGGTCTCCGAGGGAGCAGTAACCGACGCAAGTCCACTTCCGGGAGGACTGGGCCGCTGGCTGTTGCCGGTGTACTCGGACAATCCTAAGTGCAGCCTGGGGATCCTGAACCGGGCACGAAATCGAGCGGCCTGGAATTCATCCTTTTTCAGCATACGGCACTCCAGGGGATAGACAAGATGAGTGCTTCTCTTGTCCGTTCCCAGGGCCCTCGGCGGGAGGCGCCGGAGACAGCTGTTGTTGAGATATGGAGCCACGTGGTTAAGGTTCTGGAAAGCTGGTGTTCGTGTCTAGTGATGGTGAGCTAGCGGACGCGGGTGGTTACGCAGGTCTGGCCGGACCACCGGGACGAAACTATCGCACTACCTGTTTCGATCCCTTCACTTTTCGCTTTTTAAACTAACGTTCTCCCGGCCCTACGGCTCTGGCAGCTTGGTCACCCGACAGCGTGACGGGGGTCGGAACCCCTTCCTATTTTTTTAGCCTATCTGTGTTTACTAACCTAGTTTTTAAGATGTGTTTGTCCATTCCCGACTAGAGAGACATGAGATCACTCGTGTGAGTTGTTCTCGATCTCGAATTGGGATACAGCAAATCATGAGAGGGAGCCCCTGACTAGTAGCTGGGCCCTGGTTGCTCTTGTGAGCTCTCCAGACAAGCTCGGCTTCGAGGATGTCACGGACTGTCTTTCATGAACCGAACCTGTATGGCCACTGTCGTACCCATGAAAGGGGTTACGATCGCGCCGATACAGGCATCATGAAGTATGAAGGGGACAATATCCAGTAGTGGATGGGTGCCGTGTTTTTTTTTAAACACCCGCATTAGTCTTTACACATGATGATGGTTGTCCAGAGTGGGCATCATCTTCGTCTCCGAGGATGAAATTTCCCCACTTAAACTTCTCAAACCACCTTCGAACTGTGTCATCTGAAATAGCACTTTGTCCATATAATCTACTTCGTTTTCTTTACATACACTTCGAAGAAAAAAAAATTTAAAGTACAAGAAAACCTCTGAAGATATAACTTAATTATATATCTTAAAAGATTTTTTTGTACTGTTTGTTTCACTAATACTGTAATGTGATTAACGTCTCTCCCTATAGCTCTATCCCCGAAGGGTTCATTGTTTCTCTGGGCATTTTAATGTAACATCTAGTTCACCAACTGAGTCATGTTAAAGGGAGGAGAGCTCGCCCAATCTCACTCTACCTACCCCTATATCTGTCTGGTTGTCGACAACTTTCAAGTTCTCATCCCTACAATCACATTTGCTCACTCCCATCCCCACTACCCATAGTTTACATACAGTGACAGTAAAAATAATCAAGTGATACAATCAGAAACCAATCCTAACCAAAATATATCAGAAACCAATCCTAACCCAAAATAATGTAAACTGACCTGATGCAACATGGGCCGTAACAAAAAAAATTTAACCCGACCCGCATCAAAAAAGTAGGAGTCAACCCAACCTGAACCTTGCCCATAACAAGGAATTATAAGTTAACCGACCTGCAATAAAAAATTAGACCCGACCCGAATTGTGGGTAGAATTGGAAGCTATAAACTCCTAACATTCTGCACCCCCCCCCCCCCCTAAAAACTTTTTAGATTCACCCTTGTACTCGCGCCCCTGGTTCCATTTTTCCCAAACCTATAACCTAACAAAGAACAAAGCGTCTATGATGTCATACACTTACGCAGTTTTTTTTTTTTTTTTAATCGGTTATAAAAAGAAAAAAAGTCGCCAAATTTAGGGGATTTTTTCCTTTAATGGCAACCTAGCCATTGTATTAAGTTATTGGTTTGGTGCAGGCTTGAAAATCGTGCCAAGCAAAAAGTCGCCAAACATCGCTGCATGAGTGTAAAGCATCTGTTCCGACAAAGCTTTCTACTGATCTCAAGTAGTGTGGAGAAAAAGAGCAGACAGTCAGCTACATACAGTGTTACCATAGATACTGACCATAAGGATAGAGACTACTGATAACAACAGAGAAGCCGACCGTGAAAATTTTACTGAAATTTCATAGTATGATGCAAACAATTTTCTATTGTGAATATCATGGGGATTTTTTGTTGCTGTTGTTTTTTCATCTTAAGGTCAAGCCACTAATATAATGCATGACAAATAATAGATAAGCAGTACGGTGCATCGGATATGGCAAAATGCGATAAAATTATTTTAAAGAAACATTTAAAGATATTCTGCCAGCGTTACAAGATAGCCTGTAATACATGATTCTAAAATAATAATGAAATATTTTGCAAAAGAAACAAAATCATACGATAATTATTTCCAAGCAATAGTATAAAATACCCAATAAAAATAAACCCATGAAACGAAAATTCAGAGATAAAATATAGAGAGTACACTATGCTTAATTAAAGCATTGTAATAATAATAAAAGAAAATTATTCTGATGAAAAAAAATTTAAGCTCACAAAATATAGAATTATATTTACTTTGGATTTCTCGGAAATTTATTTCATGGAAAATGATGTGACATTTCCGTGGTGATTTTCTTATTTGATATAAGGAAATTAATGAATTATTTTAGAGGATTTTTGAAAGAATATCGCAATATATTATAGTTTGAATAAAATAAAAACAACATTTCATTTCACAAGAGTATTGAAGTTACACAGAAAAGTCACAAGTTACAGATCCAAGAGTAATAACGCCCCTCAACAAGACAGCAGCATTCAAAACAATCTTCAGGCACGGATTCCGGAATGTCAACAACCCAATGTATGAGCTCTGTTCACGAACGATGATCAGCTGAGGTCGCGCGCGGGTCAAGGAGACTAAAATATGGAATGGGTATCTACTGCTAAGACCGTTTCGCTAGGCGCTGTAGTTTCGCTTAGTGGAAACTCCCTCCATGCCGTAAAAGAGGCGATTTTACAAACAGTCATGCGTAGAGCGATTAAAGGCGGTGTCGAATGGTGACTGGCTAAAAGATGGCTACGTAAATATTGAGGGGAGGAGTTAAAATGTATCAAATGAAGAACTTTCTTAAAAGCTGACGATTTTTATGTCAGATTTAGTATAGTGGTTAGAGCATCAGGCTTGTAGATTTGAAGTTACATGTTCTGTCCTTACTGGATTTTTTTTTTTTTTTTTTTTTTTTTTGCATTTTTAGAGTTTTGCTTTGATCTTTATTGAATTAGTTAATAAAGAATATTTATTAACAGTGCTTCTTAAGCACTGATATAAAGAAAGTTGATTTTTATCACTTGCTCTGCAATATTTTATTGTCAATTAGATAATTAAATTTTAATTAGAATTAAGTTAAACAAAATTATAATTAGGTTAAATAAAATTAAAATTTTTATTACATAAAATAAAATTTAATATTAGATAAATTTCAAGAATTAAATTAAATTTTAATTCATATAGGCTATATTTTAATAACTATACGAACATTTATTAAAATGCAATAACTCCTAAACTTTCACTAAAAATACCTTTATATTAGAACTTTAGTAACAGATTATTATCAAATTAGCAGAATTAATTAATAGAAGTTTCCATCTTTTAAAATTAGGAATTATTCTTAAAAATCTCTATTAATTTACTAAAATTCTTTGTACCAATTACTGGTTGATTTGTAGTTATAAAGTTGTGGAAGATCACCATATTTAAAGATTTTTTAAACTATTGTTTTGTTATTTAAAATTTTAATTAATATTTATATTTAAATAAATATAATTAATATTTTTATTTAAATATATACAATTAATATTAATAAGTATTATTATTTAAGCATATAATTAATATTAATAAATATTATTATTTAAATATATACAATTAATATTAATAAGTATTATTATTTAAGCATATAATTAATATTAATAAATATTATTATTTAAATATATAATTAATATTATTATTAAAATATATAATCAATATTTTTGCTTAGCAGTTTGTTATGCATTCTCTTGTGATTAATTAGCAAGATTAAAACTATGAGAAAAATAAACCAATCTATGTTAAAGAAAAACTAGGGTTTTTTTAGACATAGCTGAAATATGATCTTTTGCTTTGGATGATACACTTTGTATAAGCCCAACCATTAGATGTATATGTAAATGTTTTATTATTAATAATGCGTAATGGGAAAAAAAAACTTCTTTGATCATTATTAAAATCCGGAATCTATGACTTTTTGTTTTCACTATGACATGTTTTTTTTTTTTTTTTTTTTTGAATGTACGTATGCATATGTCTACATTAGTAATATACTTTAATGTCATTGAGATCTCAAGAATTTTATGAAAATTGGAGTAGCAGATAATATCAAATCATATACAGGGATTGCGTTAATTTCAAGATATTACATGTTAATTTTGGTACATTTAGGCTAAAAACAATAACAACCAAACTATATAAATTAATATAAATGGATTAAATAAATCATAATTTATATTTTTGTTTTAATGCTTCATTTTATTGACAGATGGCACCACTACACTTTTTGTGAGTATTTTTATTAAATATTCCAGAGTTTATGTCTCATAATAAACCATTTAAATTATTTAAATAAAAAAATTAATATACATGTGTGTGTGTATTTGTAACGGCTTAGAAGTTTTATGGGTTTTAGGCATTCGAGTGTAATTTGTATAGCTTTTTTAATTATTTAATTACTGAATGAGGTTTTTTTTTTTTTCAGTTAAATTTTGCCGTGGATACATGCAATCTTTGCAAGTTTTTAATTGTAAAAAGAAAAAATAATTAAATATATTTCAAAAAATCAAATGAATTTGTATGACAAATTTTGTATTTTACGCTGTCTTGACTTAAAGATATATAGAAAATAGTTTGTTTAATAAGCATTTAAGTTAAATAAAAAAGCCTTTGATTTGCTATTTCAAATTATACTTGTACATATGGATTGTTTTCTTTTAATTAGATTTAGTTAATAATTTTTTAGTAGACACGTTTAATATGTCCTAAGCATCATTAAAAATAAACAAAACATGAATATGGAAGCTCAGACGATCTTATGAATCTTCAGCGAAATAAAAAATATCCCCTTCAAGCGCATTAAGCCCCTCCTACAACGTCTCGGGCAATCGACCAATCACCATTCGACAAAGCCTTTAATCGCTCTACGCGTGACTGTTTGTAAAATCGCGTAAAAGAGGCGTTTGCCGTTAATGGGGAAGTTGCACTCACTCTAGATTATGCCTTCTTTTATGTTTATGAAGAAGACTTTACACAAAAATAATTTTAAATAAATAGTTATCGGAGTTTTAAACTCCGTTAAAAACAAAACAAAACCACGTGATCTGAAAACGCGACGAGATTGGTTTGACGTCACTACACATGAAACGAGACTAACGAAAAGGACAGGCTACCGCGGTGCATTTCACTTATCTTTTTGTACAGACCGCTAGAGTGACGTGATGCTCTTTTCATACACCTGCATTAGTGCATTCGCATATGTTTTCAACGCGGTAGCCTTTTTCTTTTTCGCCTCGAGATGAAACGCGGATTCTGCTTAGAGTCGAGTGCGTGCAGGATGTTTTACATTTAGACCGGAGGGCGGCAGCACAGACAATCACCTCATCGAGTTCACGGCTGAAATTCCAAAATTAGTTAAAACTCGATTCGCATAATAAAACGCAATCGGTCTGCCAAGTCATATCTTGGTGGAAAACACCTTAAAACCGCGAGCTACGTTATACACGGCCGGTGCATGACGTTTAAAACGTCACATGAAGTGGATCATTTTTACACAACGATTGGTGCAAAGCGGCGAGCCCACCATTTTGCACCAATCGCCGTACAAAAATGATCCACTCCATGTGACGTTTTATTAAACGTCATGCACCGGCCGTGTATAACGTAGGTCGCGTTAAAACCCGATTGTAGTGGTTGACTATTGCCAGTGGTTTACCATTGTGTTTTCCTGCACCCAGTTCTCCATGTTTTCACATTTTTGGGTGCAGGAAAACACAATGGTAAACCTACGAGTCAACCACTAAAATCGGGGTTTCACTTGTTTTCCACCAAGATATGACTTGGCAGACCGATTGCGTTTTAATATGTGAATCGCGTTTTAACTAATTCTGGAATTTCAGCCGTCTGCGTGTGAACTCGATGAGGTGATTGTCTGTGCTGTCGCCTCCCGGTCTGAAAGAAATCCTAAGTAAAATCGCATTTATTTAGGGCAGATGCGAGGCTAACGAAAAAGAAAGGCTACCGCGGTGCTTTACGCGTATCTTTTTTTACAGACCGCCGGAGTCACGTGATGCTCGAATGCACCAATGCAGTTGTACGAAAAGAGCGATACGTCACTGTAGCGGTCTGTAAAAAAAGATAAGTGGAATGCAGCTCGGTAGCCTGACTTTTTCGTTAGCCTCGGGGCAGATGCAATTGACGTCAGGTTGGAGATCACACACTACGAATAGGCAGTTCTGATTGGAGGAAGTACCCTGACCTCCAAGTGAAGTACAATGGTTGATCAGCTGATTGTAACTTCTCTATAGTTCTTGAAATGCATTATTTTCTTAATTCATTTTAATGCTTAATAATTCGTTTTGATATGAATATAATTTCGTGTTATGAAGGTTATATTAAGGATTAAAATGTACTCAAATTAATTATGAGAAAACGAAATTTTGAGCAATAATGCAGAAAACAAAAATAAAAAAAAATTAATTTAATACTGATTTATTGAATAAAAACTTTAAATTAACTAGTGACAATAATAATTGTGCATTCACCGATAAGAAAAAAAATTACAGCAACATATGTGAGTAAATTTATCAATGTGCTTACTTAAAAATATGTATTAAAGTAAAAATATAATACACATCTTTTATAAGCATCCAATGTTTATCTTGATAATCACGCCTCATTTTATGATTGCAATTCATGATTTTCCCAAAAAATGTCCAATATAATACTATAATTTAGCGTGGCCACCGAACCCGATCATGGAAAATTCACCGCTTTTTTTTTACGTTTGGTAGAAAATGCGAGCTAGTAAATTTATTAAAATTAATGTATAATCTTTGCTTTATTTCTGTTTTAAGGTATGGAAAGAGGAAAGAAAAAAACATAAAAGAATTATTCAAACTATCATTTTAGGATTTCTAAATTGATTTCTCAACATATAATCATAATTCAATTAATATGAAACTTTTAATTTATTAAAGCGTATATTTTTAATATGTTACACTCTATAGTTTTTATTTATTATTTTCTACTTTTTAGTGTGTAAAATATTTGCAGTTTCAGAGTCATTTAGCCTTTTTTTGGCGACCGTGGTTTAATGCATAATAAATCACTGTTGTTAATAGATAATTAATAAATTACTGCTGTAAGTCGCATAGAATTGTAACCACAAAGAATATTTTTCGATTTATCAACTGTGGCGGGCTAACGAAAAAACGCGTCAAAATTAATGTATTAATTTATAATTAAGTTCTAAAAATCTTAAAATGTTGTATTGTCATCGGAAACACACCTTTGCACATAATTTTTATATTTCTTAATTTATTAGAAAGTGAATAAACAACCGATAACAAGATTCCATCCTTATACACAAAAACCAAGTTGAGTTAAATAAAAAAGTGTAAAAAAAATTCAATTACTGTTTTATTATTATTTACTTACGTATAACTTTTGAATGGATGCAGTACTTTTTGTTGTTTGTTTGAAATATAGTTTCTCAGAATGTCCTATTTTAGATTAATCAGGTTCTAAAAATTTTATATCAGTCTTTTCCTCAATGCTCTAACTTTAGTAAAAAATAAAATTAATGAAAATATTTTAATGTATTGTTAAAGAAAGCAGTATCTTAATTTTGAATATAAGCATTATACTGTACAAAGCTTTTTAAAAAAGAGCAAGATGTGCTGAAAATTTGAATAAGCTGTTTAAGTAGTGCCCACTCTTTTCACTTTTGAAAACAACCATCTCATTACACGTAAACTTTTTATAGTGACATATAAAGAAATAAACATATATTAGATATCAAGGTTCATTCTTTGTTTGAATAATGCATTAGCATCATAAGGACAGGACATTATGTTAAGAGATATATATCTCTTAACATAACATCTCTTTAACATGTCCTGTCATAGCATAATATAGCATAATATTATGCTATCCCAGATAACAATTTTTGATTTTAAAACATTTTTCTGACCTTAACATGTAAATGACTAGATGCTTTTTAAAGGCTTTGTCTGAAAGGTTTGCAAACATTGTAAAAAGCATTATAAAAGGTTGCTAGTTGACACAATCTGAGGTACTTTGTAAGTGTTTTAGGACAAGCATACCAAAAGGTAGAAATGTAAGGCTAGTTACAGTATTTCTTATTAACCATTGTAACAAGAATTACAATCAACGGTAGATAATAATACTTTTATTATAAGCATCTATAAGGGAAATGAGAAAGGTTTTGATTAATCTGTTAGTTTTAAATCTTAATTGACAGAGACTTTAGGTTTTCATCAAAATAACCTGACTTAGAAATTTTCTTTGTTTCTGTTGGAAACTAAATTTTAGCTTAATTTTTATATACTGAAGAAAAAAAAAATGGAAAATAAGGATTTTTATTAGCCCACATTATATTTAAGAAATCATAGTAAGTTACATATTTTAATTACAATATATTTCTTTTTTTATTTGCTAAAATTCCTTTCCTATACAATTGCTAAAATTTGAATATATTTTATATTTTAATTAATATATTGCTTCTAAAAAAATATTAATTGTTGATAACATTAAAAAAATTTAAATCTAATATTCATTTTGTTAGAATGAACTATGAGGATTAATTTTACAGAAGTTTTCTAACTTTTGTTTGAATTTGACAGAACTAACTAAAATAGATAACTTAATTTTTTTGTATCTGTTACCATTAATCAGTTTCAAAAATAAAGTCTAAAATATTATACCGGGGACCATATTTTCCTTTTAAAGTGAATTCAGGCAACAAGAAAATTTGTATATTATATTTTTGCTTAAGCCCTACTACATTATCCGGAAAGTTTCACAATAGTTTAAATTTCTGAATTTGGAATTGTCTATGTCTTGGTTTTTATGTTGTCTTTACTTTTGTGTTTTTATATTTGGAAAGTGATAATGGTCAGCCCACTATCATGGAATTACTCTCATTTATTAGTTGATTGACAAACTGAAGTAAGTTAAACATTACTGCATAATTTAATTTCATAAAGATTTAAGAACTTCATTTAAGAACTATATAAAACCAAATTTTGGTGTTTATATAATTACTGAGAAAAAAATAGAAACAGATATGCAATTTCCATTTATACATTTTTATATCATATGCATATTACTTATTTGTTTATTTTTAGTCTACTTTAAGCATGTTTTCATTTTACTTAATACAGAAGAACAATAATTTTTCAGAATGATTTATCTCTGAATTAAATCTATTGATGCTCCGTAATTAAAAATAAATAATAATAATCTGTTAAGATTAATTAGACTTTTTTTTATTTTCCCTTTTTTCTTTAAAATATAAAAATTCATTTTCAAAATCTTTCATAATTATTAGTATGTATATTGAAACGTCAAAAATTTAAATAGTTTGATTTCATTAAAACTCATTTTTTTAAACTTCATGAAAATAAAATGTATTAAACAATGTAATAAAAATAACAATACTTTAAAATATTGTAGCAACGCATACAATAAAAATTTTGTATCTTAAACGTACATAATATAAAAACAATTGTCATTGAATGATATTTTAAAATGAAATTTTATACAACATAAATTACTAAAATATAAGAAAATAAAACGTATGCGTAAAAATAATTAACTTTGTCTAAATTACAGTTTAAATACTAGTACAAAATCTATTATTACTACGAAATATTTAAAACTTTTGACGGTAATTTTTAAGCACATGAATTATAAGATTAATATTTTAAAATTGGGGAGCATCAATAGATAACATAAACGATAATAATAGATTGTAAAAGATAAACAAATGCTATTCTCTATCTATTGTATTTTGCAATGAAAATATGTTTAAAGAACTCGCATTAATTCGTTAAGAATAAAAAACATATTATAAATGGAAATTTCAAGAAATACAACAGAAATATGCGTATGTATGTAGTTCTTACAATAAGGTATATCTTTATGAAATTAAATTAATACAAAATAGTTTAACATACTTTAGTTGGAACATGATTGCACATACAAATGCAAAGACGGCACTCACAGAGCGACGCTATGTGACCTGCTAGCACGTCAATATCACCTTCAATGAGTCCTGAGTGAGTGAACGCAAGCACAAGGGCAATTTGTAGCTCGAAATAAGTTGCGCATGCGTTGAAAATGAATGAGTAAAAACGATTTTAGAACGTAGGTTTTCTGACGGTTATTCCAAAAATCTAATATTGAAAACATTACTGTGACCGTGATATACGGTAAATATAATATACCTTTGCAGAAAAATCGAAAGAAAATGAAAAAGGACCATTTTCGGAACCCTGCTTGCTATCTGGGATAATATCACAAAATTTATAAACAAGAACCTGAGTGTAACAGTTATTTCAAATTCACAAATTTATAATTAGTTTTTTCACAAATATAAAATACTTCTCGCAATTTCACAAAAACAGGACCTTGCCTGTGAGTAAAGTCTGGGTAGACCCCTGGAAACATTTTTTTTTTTGAAAAAATATTAAGCTTTTCTCGTGTATATTTATATAAAAATTCTGAAAGGCTGTCTTAAAGCTACTTCAGCACATTTTGCTGTTTCTTATAAGTTTAACTGTTTTCAAAGATTCAAAACAGTTTATTTAACAATTGAAGAGATAAAACATATAGTGAAACCAAGCCAAATTCTTAGTTCAAGTATAAAATATAAATACAACAACCCTTTTATAAGATGACCCCACCCTGCCTAATGAAATAAATCCTATTTGTGCCAGTTTATTTTATATTGTGCAATCTGCAGATGAGATAAATTTTTAATGTTTTTAAGTGTAATTTATTTGTATGGTTTCTTCGACTTATTTCCATAATCAGGATGATTATCCCTTCTCCACAATCGGGAAATAAACAAAATTAAGCACTTAATCCGAAGTTTGATGAATTCATATGAATTCCTTACCTCAGATTTAGCAATACTGCAACGGAAATCTCTTTAAAAAAATTATTATTAATGTTGACAGGCTTTTATTTTTTGAACACATTAGCGTTTTACGGGAAACCGAAACTTTTTGTCTCCAGCAGCCATTACAGTGACGTCACACTTCGCTAGCGTATTGCCTTTTGATACTTTCGCTTCATTGTATGAATTGGCAACAACTTTAAGGCAACCTACTTGAAAAGTATTTCGCTCGCCAACAATTTTAATTCCCTCTTCATCTATCGCCAACTTTAGTTTGCTGATCACGTCTTGTCCTATTACAATATCGTATGCGAGAGATTTTGAAACGTAAAATTTCGTTGATATAAGAAACCCATCAACACGTTTTTCATACACAAAATATCCAATTACATTTACAGTTTCTCCGCCAATGTCAGTTAATAAGATATCAACAGAAGGCAAATTTGGCGACCCAATATTGACATAACATTCGTAACTGAATAAAGAAATATAGCATAGCTGCCTGTATCAAACAATAGATTTGCTTATTTGCCTTTGATATTAATTATTTTACCCATTCCATTAGGTTTAGACTTATTTCTGATTCGAATTGTAGCAATGTTAGCTTTTTCCTGTACATCGGCATTAGAATTGTGATTTTGGCGATTATAATTTCAATAGTTTTCGGTAGTCTTGACTGGACTCATTAATTTGACCGTTATTGCTATTATTACACTGAGACGCTATGTGGCCTTGAGAGTTACATCTAAAACACCTAATTTGAGATTTATTTCTTTTGTTTTGGTATTGGGTAAGAAAGAAAGATTGAATGCCTAAGCGGGGCAGATCGGTCTGGAGTTCAGACCGTAGACCTTTAGCGCCCCGCCCGGGATGTTCCCCGGCACGCGGGGATTCGTTTTGGGCGGAGTCCAGCCGCTGACGGGCAGGGAAAGCCCACGCCGAGACCGCCAATGCCACGCGGGCACGGCCCCAGCCAACATTTATTGAAAAAAAAACACTTTGAAATTTACAGACTAGGCCAGCATGGCCGGCACTGCCGGGACAAGCCCCACGCGACAAAGGGCAGGCAAGATAGTAGTGAAAAATGAGAAATGTATATTTACATAACAGTACCATGCCGCTGGAGTCAGCACTCCCTCGCGACAAGGAGCGGTGGTAATTGCTGGTGATGATTGAGTCCAGTGAGAATTTATGTTTTAACATGAGAAAACCAAGCCGCTGTAGTCAGTACTCCCTCGCGACAAGGAGCGGTGGTTGCGGTTTTGGATGGTTGCTGGGCAGTCCTTTGTAATCCTGCGCCATGGCGCACAGTTCATATCAAAGGCGGCCCACCACTGGTATGTTGATTGACTAGGCTGAGCTGGTAGAGGTTAACACTGGTTCACTGGACAGGTTACTCTGGAAGCTGTGGCGCCAAGGTACTACCACTGACCCAGTTGGGTCGATTAGAGAGAGAAAGATTAGTGTCGGCTCTGATGATATTGTGTTATGTGTGTGTGAGAGAACAAAGTTATTTTAGGATATTAACATTTAGAATGAATTTTAAAAAAAATAAGCGTTTGCTAGTGTAACACATGAAGTAGTTACAGTTTAGCATGATTATGGTTAAAAACTTTTATTGAATGTTACTAGTATAGATTATCTGGTTTTTCTGTTAATTTGTTAGATTCGTTACATCCATTTGGTGACGAAAGATATTTTTTAATTTGTTGAGGAGATTATCACGTGTGAGGATGTTAGTGAGCCATGAAGGTGGTGGGTTAGTAGGATTTTTGAGATGCCAGTCTACGGTGAGTGGACAATCGAAATAATAGTGAAAGGGAGAGCCCTGTTGGTCACATGAGCACACATTGGTGCGTGCTCTCTTGAAATAGTGTAGATAGGTTGGAAAAGGACCATGTCCTGTTAAAAATGCTGTCGTGTATGGAGTTAAGTTTAATAGGTTATGCGATACTAAGGGGATAAGTTTAAATGTGTGTCTGCCTTTTGGTGTGTCATTCCAATGGGTCTGCCACTGTGTGATGATTTTAGCTTTTAGTGTCCTGCGGATGTATGATGTTGGTACTGGTAGATTTTGTTCTATTTGTGTGTGTGTCGTTGCTTGTTTGGCTAGTTTGTCTGCATGTTCATTGCCCGGGATACCGATGTGCGCTTTCACGTGACCAAGGGAAACGCGCCTTGCAAGGACTTTTAAGGTTTGTTTTATTTGGAGTACCATGGGATGTTTAGTGCGGTGTGCGAAGATTTCTTGTAGACCTGATAGACTGTCCGAGTAGATATGTATGTATTTGTGTGTTGGATTAGAGACCATCCATTCCAATGCCCTCAGAATCGCGAACAACTCCGCTTGAAAAACAGTGTTGTTGTCACCGATTCTGCAGGCCCACTCATGAGTCACCACATCGCCTTCCATGGTGCAGAAGGCTGCCGTCACGCCGGTCTCCGTTCGTGACCCATCAGTGTAAATGGTTGGATGGCGAGGTGAAAAGCTGTGTTCAAAACCGTGCCTGGCAGTGTTAACTTGTAGGTGTGAGGTCTCTTCCGCAGGGTGCATTCTCCAGCTAGGAACCTTCCTCTGTAGTGTTATGTTCGGAAAAGTTTCTGTACAGGTCTGTTCATGTTCCAAGTGTGAGATCCTATTTTTATTGTATTCATATTCGAGTGTTATAGTGATTGGAGGGATCCCCGTTATCACTGCGAGTGCATCCGATGAGATGGTCTTGTAACCCCGAGACATTTGTAGCAAAAAAAGCCTTTGCATCGAGGTTAGCTTGTCCTTCACATATTGTGTCGGGACACCCGCGCAGTAAAAGACGATCCGTTCAACTATTGTGTGGTACCAAATCTATATTGTCGGCTTGATACCCCAGGATTTGGACGTAAGTTTACGTGCGTTGTTGTGTAATTTTTCTAGTTTGATCCTGAGGGTGTTGATATGTTCCACCCAGCTTTGATTTCTGTCTATTGTAAGGCCTAAAAGTTTGAGATGTGAAACGTGTTTGACACTGACCCCATTGATTTTTATGGTGGGTGGGTGGTCTAAAGAAAGAAAGATTGTGAATTTTCATTTTTACTTACTTTGGGTTTTCTATCTTCAAAGTGGTGGGAAATTCTATTCATGGTTTTAACATTACGTCTCGCCGCATCATAATCGTCTAGTTTACTTACTAATACGTCTACATTTTTAATTTTTGGAAGATCATAAAAAAAATGTTCTTTCATTTCTGTAGGTAACCTTTTCTTAATTTGATCTACTACTATTAATTCTTTTAAGGATTCAAAATCAGATACTTTAAGACCGCTAATCCATTCTTCCAAATAATTTCTTAATTCAAATGCTAAATCGCGCCAAGTGGCTGAAGATTATTTTTTTATGTGACATTAATTTCTGCCTAAATTCTTCTGGCGTCATTTTGAAGCGTTTAAGAAGTAAATCTTTTACGTAATCGTAATTGTTCGTCAATGTTTCTGGCTCTCTAGCTATAATATTGGCGATTTCTAACGGAATTAAACTTAACAAATGTGTGACCCAATTTTCTTTTATTATATTCATTCGAGAAATTTGTCTTTCAATTCAAATAATGCTAAATAGAGACTACTAATATCACTTTTGCTGTCAAAGGAGATATTAATTTAAGAAAATCTGGTTGCTTACCTGAACCAGCTATAGCAAAATCGTCGCTAAATATACAGAGGTGTCGGTAACAGTGACGGTAACAGTGTCGCGAGTTCAATGGTTTTTTCCCATCTCAAAAAAGGCCCCAGCTATTGCAGAATCGTCACCAAATATACAGAGGGGTCGGTAGCAGTGACGGTAACAGTGTCGCGAATTCAATGTTTTTTTCCCATGTCAAAAAGGTCCAACGCGCCTAAAGAAGTTTTCACTTAAAAAAAATTATTAAAAAAATTAAACACTGAATCAGACGTTTAGGGAATTCATATGAAAGAATTTCCTCAGATTTTGAAAAACTGTCCCAGAAATGTTTTAAATACATAAATCAATATTTGGTACATCACTTTTTTGCAAGCCATGGAAACTTAAACATGGGATGTTCAAACTTTGTGGTCCAGCAGCCATTTAAGTGACGTCAGAAATATTAACAGCTTAATGAAATATTAAAATTTTTGTGAATCCTAATGAACTGTATATCTAAATGAAATATAATCTTTAAATTGCGTAATCTACTGGTGCTCCGATATAGTACGCATATACACAGCCATGATTAAACAAAGTAAACAAATAAACAATAGATGACGCACGCGTAAAAATTAAATAAAAACCCAATTAAAAGCTCGATATCTTTGCAAAAAGTACACCACAAGAAATAAATTAACAATCGTACTGTAATTGCATTATAGGATGACGTCATCTGATAATGCAGTATTTTATTTTTGTGGCAACACTGATTTGATGAAAATTTTCATTTCCTTTATGAAAACAATGCCGATTTATTTTTTAATTAATTGCAATTTTAATCAAAAAACATGTTTTAACGAAATGTTAAGTGTGCTATGTCAGAAGCCTGTTCAAAATCCTTTCATATGCTATCTCATTCGTCGTTCTGCGTTTCGTATTTTCTTAGAAAAAGGGATGTTGACAGGAGAAATAATATCTCATCAAAAACAACTCATTGTAAATGATCCCGCCAAGCCACAAACCTAAAACGTCAGTCATAAAAAGAAGTGATATCACATAAAAAGAAGCGATATAGAAGTGCATACTCCGAGTCCCGTGTAAAAATCTATCACCACTCATAATGTTTCCAAAAGACTCGGAGTGAGGTACAGTATGTGAAAACTGCTTGGCAACCTGCAGGCTTTTTTAATGTTTGCGTTTCCTGCAATTACATATGACTATATTATTTTTATTTTATTTTATTTATTTATTTATTTTGCTCCGATAAAATTGTAAAAAGTTGAAGCTTCTGTGTTTGCATGTCCTTTCTTATTTAAGAGCTTGAAAAATCAATTTGTTGATTTTATTTACCATTATTTAAACTAGAAACACCACTCTTACGAAAAGGATTTTTTAAGTAAACATGTAAAAATTTTGAGTTTGTAATATATATATATATATATATATATATACAGTGGAACCCCGATTTTACGTAACCCGTTTCGTACGTTATCCCGCTTCCTACGTTATTTTTCGTCGGTCCCAGAAAATTCCTATTCCAATACTGTTAAAATTACCTCGATTCTACGTTATTTACTCTTAACGTTTCCCACTTGGTACGTCATTTTAGGCCAAGTACCTCAAGATTTTTTTTCTTTTTTCACTCATGAAAAATTTTCAAAAGAACAAAAATGATTTCCACTTTGTAAACTTGTTGTTTGTTATCAAAAACAGTTCTTCTCATCCCCGTTAATACTCCCGTGAGAAAGTAACGATGAACTATTATTTGTGAAATGTAGGATGTCTAAAAGAAAATTTTTCTCTGTAGCGGAAAAGGCAGAAATTATCGGAAAATCCAAAGTTTCCATAGGAACTAAAGTGGATGTCGTAAAATCGTTCGGTATCGCTTGTTCCACGTTACAAACCATCCTACGGCTGGATCGACCGATTCAAGAAGAGGTATAATTTGTCTTACAAGTTTATTTGTGGTGAGGCAGATGGAGTAAATACTGCGGTCGTTGAGGAATAAATGGAAAAAACTTTGCCTTCTCTTGTGTGTAACTACTAAAAAAAAAAAAAAAATCTTTAACACAGATGAGACAGAATTGTTTCTTAATCTCTTCCCTGATAGAACATGCACCGTGAAAGTAGAAACGTGTCGCAGTCGGTAGCTATCAAAAGTGCGATTAACAGTTTTGTTATTTACGAATGCAGACTGAACTGAGGAGCTAACACCCTTTGTGATTGGTAAATCCAATAAGCCCTGATGCTTCTGAAACGTTAAAAGTTTGCCGACAGATTTCGGTGCCAACCACAATACTTGGATGACTCTAAATCTTTTTGCAGATTTTGTAAGAAAATTGAATATAAAAATGAGCTTACAAAAGCGATTTTATTTGTAGACCAGTGCACTCATGTTAATCTGAATTTAAAGAATGTGCGTATGGAATTTTCCCCACCCAACTGTACCAGTTTACTTCAGCCATGTGACTTGGGAATATACAGAGCCTCCAAAATGCATTATAGAAAGAAACTGGTAAGAAAAGGCTTTTTTTCATTTGATTCTGGTGAGCTTCAATATGCTTGGAAAACAAAGCTAAATGTGCCGGATGCACCTCATTTCACCTCATCGGCGTGGAATTGAGTAGTTGAAAAATGCATGTCAAATGATTTTCTGAAGGGAGAATTTTCAAGAAGAGCTCACTATGGAAGACTACACAAAAGAGGATGAATTTATACTTGCAGACAATCAATGTGGATGAGTACATTGATTGCGATAAGAATGTTATCGCTACCACAGACATTCAGAGTATTTTCGATTTTATTTTGCAATATTGAAGTGAGGATGATATTGATGAAGATCCAGAAGACATCGTGCCCTCATTGGCAGAGGCCATTGCGAGTTTAGAAAAAAAAAAATAACTGGACTTTAAAATTAAGAACAAATTTTTGCAATGAACAAATTTTGCATGCATTGAAAATAGAGTACATGTGAAATTACACTTAAAAAGAAAACGCAACAAAGAATAACACATTTTTTTAAATACTAATATGGTATTGGTAAGTTTATTTTTGTATAACTTGTTTTCTTGAAATGTTGTTCTCTATTTGACTCCGATTTTACGTTTTCCCGTTTCGTACGTTTTTTTCTGCTGGTCCCATGAAAAACGTAAAATCGGGGTTCCACTGTATATATATATAACCATAAATGAAACATTATCATAACACCAACTTAAACAATGAAATAATTAAGTATGAAATAATTAGTTGACAATGAAAGATTCCCCAACACACTTAATATGGAATCAAAAACATTGAAAGAATAAGAAATTAAATAAAAATTGAATAAGTGGAATTAAATGAATTAATTGAAATGAAATTTGTGGAATTTAGACAGAATTATCAAGTCCCAATTGCCTAAATACCACAAATAAAATGAAATGAGATGTTTCATCATCATATTAGCCATACATTGCTAAATAATATGATATTGGGACTGCATCTCAAATACAATGAATCAAATCAGTGATAAAATAAAAAATAAAATACAATATTAAAAAGGAAAGAAGCCATACTTATAAATTACAGAGAGAACATTTAATAGAGACATTAAGTATAAAATCCATAAAGATGAAAAGAGATACAAATAAGATACCTTGCAGTTCATGAACCATCATGAAAACCAACATGACTGGGGAATGAATTGCATAAAAAATCATAACATGTTGCCAATTTTAGAAATATAAATTGTTTAGAAATATAAATTGCTTTGCAGTGATGCCAGAAATAATGTTAAAATATAATGGATTATAAAATAAACAGGAACATTAGTGCTGCCATCTATTAGTAAAAGTGAATATAATCTGAATTGAAGGAATTGGATGGAAATAAATGTTTCATAATTCAACCAAATTACTATCTTAATTTATACCAATTAGTTAAATAATAAATGAATGAAATTAATTAATAAATAGAAAATCGAATTACATTAAAGGATGTATTAATGAATAATACTATGTTATAAATAAGTATTAAGATGGAAAAATTAATAATAAAAAACAACTTAAAATAGTGCTGCCCTCTAGTGGTAAAAGTAAATATAAAGTAATGGATGGAAATTAGAGTTTAATAATGAAACCAAATTACTATCTTAATGATAGCCATTAGTTAAATAATAAATAAATGAAATTAATTAATAAATAGAATGTTGAATAATATCTAAGTAATGGATGTATAAATTAATAATACTATGTTATAATTAAGTAGTAATATGGAAAAATTAATAATTAATGCAACATTAAAAATGTACCATTAAATGACAACAACGATTAAATAACTGTACTAAAAATGCAACATCAATTAAAATAAATTAAATTAAAATACTGTTATGAATTTTGTATATATCTGTAAATATTCCATTTGTTTAAATTTATTTTATTTGATTATTGTGAAAATTGCAGTATTATTAATGTATTTCCTATTGAGCATCATGTAACTCAATGCTAAAGGCCTCAGATGGTTTGCAAGGAAAACAACCTTACACCCTCATCTTTATAATGGAAGTCTATTGAAATATCGCCAAGGAATGGGTTTATCGCCAAGTTGGCGATGGTTTTGGCGACTTATTTTTGTCGCCAAATTTGGCGATATATCGCCAAATGTCGCCAAGTTGGCGACGGATTTGGCGACTTTTTGTGCAACCACATCCCCCTTATACCTATACATTGGGATCCTTTCTTGCTTGGGTTCTCTATCGAAAGTTAAAGCACTTTCTGGTAATTTCTAGCATCTGAAGGCTCTGGAATAATCTGGAAAGATCTCTGAAACCTATATAAGGACCTCCATCAGTTCAGTTAGTTAGTTGTCTGTCAACTGCGATTGAATTCATACGAGAGGCTTTGCATTGAGAACTGTGTTACTCAGATTGATTTTGTCGTTGATACGTCGTATTGAACGCATTGTTTCTGTGTGAAATTTTGCTGCGCTTTTATTGGATTTGAAGATTACTGAATATCTTGTAATTTTCAGAAGATATTTGTGATCGTATTGCACTGTTTATAGTGAATAAAGCCTTTTTATTGTTCTTATATATTGGCATCAGTCCTTTCGAACCCCGAGCTCACAACATTTGGTGTCAGAAGTGGGATTGAATGCCGATTACCAGAGCAATGGAGGCACAGCTGACTAAATTATTGGAGAAATTAGGGGAGATGGATGAGAAAATGACTGCCAACCTTGCTGAGTTGAAAGAAGAAATGAAGAAGGAAATGACTGAGAATCAGGCTGAAATGAAGGAGATGTCGGAAGAAATGAAGAAAGATATGTCAACCAACCTAGGTGAGTTGAAAGAGTTAATAGATAATAAAATTACATCTTTAAATGAAAGAATTGACAGCGTGGAAAACAAATTTGAAGGAAGATTTCAGGAAATAGAAGAAAAAGTTCAAAAGACAGCCAATACCGTAGAAGAAAGAGTAGAAGAAAAAGTTCAAAAGATCTCCAAAACCGTAGAAGAAAGGATTGAGAGTGTAGAAAAGGAGTTGGAAAATGTGAAGAAACTAAAGATAACTGCCGAAAACTATCCCGAAGATGTCAAGTATCAAGGTATGCTTCCTCGGGCCTCTATTAAACTCTCGACCTATGACGTAAAATCCTCATGGCCAGTTTTTAAGACACAATTTGGGATCGTAGCGGACGCCAATGGATGGGATTCCCAGACAAAGGCTTGCCAGTTAGCTGCTTCTCTAAGAGCTGATGCTGCCGACGTCCTACAGACTTTGCCTGCAAATGAACCGCTAGATTTTGAAACGCTCGTCAGTGCCTTAGAATTGCGCTTTGGCGAGAAATGCATGAAGGAATATAGCAGACTCCAGCTCAAATCTCGACAGCAGAAATCCACTGAATCCCTGCAAGATCTTGCTACGGATGTCGAGAGACTTTCACATCTTGCTTATCCTGACTGTCCGACTGAAATTAGAGAGAGTTTAGCTCTGCAACATTTTATTGATGGTGTGCGTGACTCTGAGATCCAGAAAGCACTCCGGATTGCAGATCTCAGTGACTTAAAAGGGGCTTTAGTTTATGCCCTGAAATTCGAGGCAGCCCAGCAAGCTACAAGGAAAGATCGACGCTTTGTGCGAGTAGCCAACATGCCTGAGACGTCGGATAGAGCTGTGGAGCATTTACAGCAGCAGGTGAAGGACATGAT
This sequence comes from Maratus michaelseni, assembly GCA_963931845.1. Classification (NCBI taxonomy): domain Eukaryota; kingdom Metazoa; phylum Arthropoda; class Arachnida; order Araneae; family Salticidae; genus Maratus; species Maratus michaelseni. The sequence continues at coordinate 248,457,673 of OZ007588.1, read as the reverse complement.
GAGGCAGATGAACTCCTTGATGGACAACAAAACTGGCAAAAAGATCAAGTGCTGGAAATGCGGTGGAGAAGGCCATATTCAAAGAAACTGCCTAAAACGACCCAGCACAGAAGGTAATAGCTCCCCACGAACGGCGGAGCAGGAAAACTAATTAATGGCCATCTCGCGGGGCGGAGGTTGCCAGATTTCGAGAAGCCCCATTATCAAGTGTGTCAAATTTCTGCAAGAAGTTGCGGCGAGAACGGAGTTTTTATAGTCGGGCGTGTGAATGATTTGCCCTGTAATATGATCATCGATACAGGAGCCAATGTGACCATCATTCGGAAAGATCTAGCTCACCGGCTAAAGGAAAAACTCCTCTGGACCCCGCCCCGTGTTATCCTTCAAACCGTGACCGGGGATAAGATCGACATACATGGAAGAATGAAATTGAAAATAAAGTTTGGGAACGCCGCTTACCATCATACAGTCTATGTGGCCGATATTTCAGACCCTTTCATACTCGGACTGGACTTTTTAAAAGAGCAAGGATTTACACTGGATTTTAAGAATAATGAGTTACGCTCTGCTCAAGAAGATGTCACTATTTTCAAACTTGGAAATGAGTCCGGGTCTATTCAACGGATCACAGCCAAGGCAGATGTTATCACCCCTCCTCGGACCGAAATGATGATACCTGGATTAACTGGAAACGAAAGAATTTTCCAGTATGGCTTGACTGGATATCCTGAGAAGAGCCCAAAGGGAGTGCTAATAGCATCAGCGCTGGTAGATCTGTCGAGAGATGTAATACCTGTGAGGATTGCGAACGTAAGTGAAAAGTCTAGAATTATCCAGAAAGGTGAAGTGCTTGCAACCTGTGCTCCAGTCACCTGTGTTTGCAAAGACCCGAGCTTGACGTTATCGGAGCCGCCTACAAGTTTAACACCTGTAATTGGACGAAATGAAAATTTATCTCCTGAACAGAGACATGCCGCAGAAAGACTGTTCCAGGAATTTAAGGATGTATTTTCACAAAACGAGAGTGATATTGGTCGCACTTCACTGACACGGCATAGAATTGATACTGCCGGCCATCCACCGATTAAACAGCATCCAAGACGCTTGCCGTTCGCAAAACAAGAAGAGGTTTCTAAGCTCTTACGAGAGATGCAGGATAGTGACATCATCGAACCGTCATCAAGTCCCTGGGCCTCTCCCATCGTGTTGGTCCGAAAGAAAGATGGCTCCACAAGATTTTGTGTGGATTATCGTAAACTTAACGATATCACGAAGAAGGACAGCTATCCTCTACCAAGAATAGACGACACGCTAGATACTCTTTCAGGACATAAATGGTTTTCCACGCTGGATTTGAAGAGTGGATATTGGCAAGTAGAGATCCATCCTGATGACAAAGAGAAGACCGCATTTACTACTGGACAAGGACTTTGGCAATTTAAAGTTATGCCGTTCGGGCTCTGCAATGCCCCAGCAACGTTCGAGCGCCTCATGGAGACAGTGTTAAAAGGCCTGACTTTTGAAGCTTGTCTCATCTACCTAGATGATGTCATCATTGGTGGCCGCACGTTTGAAGAACATCTAGAGAATATTCGAAAAGTGTTAACGAAGCTAAGAGCGGCGAATTTAAAGCTGAACCCTCTGAAATGCAAATTCTTCCAACGCGAAGTAAATTATTTAGGACACATCATCTCAGCTGAAGGTGTCCGAACAGATCCTGAAAAAGTGTCTGCAGTAAAGAACTGGAAGCGTCCGGAAAATGTCCATCAGTTGCGAAGCTTTCTGGGACTATGCACTTATTACAGAAAGTTTGTACAGGGGTTCTCCAACATCGCAAGACCCTTGCATAGGCTCACTGAAAGCAAGCAGAAGTTTCTATGGACACAAGAATGCGAGAATTCCTTCCAGCGACTGAAAGAAGCTCTCACATCCTCTCCAGTCCTTACCTATCCACACCCCGACAAACAATTCATTGTGGACACGGATGCCAGCCATGAAAGTGTCGGCGCTGTACTTTCCCAAGAAATAGATGGCCAAGAACGAGTCGTAGCATACTGGAGCAAATGTTTATCGAAACCAGAGAGGAATTATTGCGTCACTCGCAAGGAGTTATTAGCTTTAGTGAAAGCCATAGAACACTTCCATCACTATCTCTATGGCAGGAAATTTCTCCTTCGTACTGACCACGCATCCCTAACATGGCTGATGAATTTTAAGAACCCAGAGGGCCAAGTAGCCAGATGGATACAACGACTCCAGGAATACGACTTTGACATCAGGCATCGCAAAGGCTCATCGCATGGAAACGCCGATGCCCTATCAAGAAGACCGTGTCCCGAGAGCTGTCGCTATTGTTCCAGAGCGGAGAGCAAGTATAATCCCGAATATGTCATACGCCAGACGAAGACTTCACTATTGACGCCACCAGATCCCTGGAGTGATGAGAAGATTCGAGAAGATCAAATGGCAGACTCTGAGATCAAACCAATCTTGGAGTTATTAGAATCTTCTAGCACGAAGCCCAGTTGGAAAGACATCTCGACTTACAGTCCTACGGCGAAGCAATATTGGGCTCTTTGGAACTCTCTCCACGTCAGGAATGGTGTCCTGTTCCGAAAATTCGAATCGGAAGATGGGAAGACATCTCGGTGGTAGATGGTACTTCCTCGATCCCGAATACCAGAGGTCCTCAAAGAATTACATGGCAGTCCCACTGGTGGCCATTTTGGAGTCATGAAAACATTACATAGAGTCCGAGAGCGCTTCTTCTGGGGAAAAGCGAGAGCTGACGTCGAACGATGGTGCAAATCTTGCGATGCATGTGCAGCTCGAAAAGGACCAAAGAAACGTAGCCGAGGAAGACTACATCTCTACAATGTAGGAGCACCTTTCGAACGCATCGCCCTTGACATCCTAGGCCCTCTGCCAAGAAGTGCTGATGGCAACAAATACCTCCTTGTTGTCATGGATTACTTCACGAAATGGCCTGAAGTTTATGCCATCCCTGATCAAGAAGCTTCTACGGTTGCGGATGCCTTGGTACACCAGTGGATATCAAGGTATGGAGTCCCCCTTCAAATGCATTCTGACCAGGGGAGAAATTTCATCTCTGCTGTGATTGAGGGTCTCTGTCAACTTCTCGGAATGGACAAAACTAGGACGACGCCTTTACATCCACAATCGGATGGCATGGTTGAGAGATTTAATCGTACCATCCTTAACAATCTCTCACTGCTAGTCTCAAGAAACCAACAAGACTGGGACCAAAAACTTCCCTTGTTTCTTCTCGCCTATCGCAGCGCCGTCCATGAAACAACCGGCTATTCCCCGTCTCAGATGCTTTTCGGTCGTGATCTTCGTCTACCTTGTGATCTGATTTTTGGTCGCCCTCCAGATGCGCCTTCATCGCCAGAGGGATACGTGCAGAATCTCCAGGCACGATTTGAAGACGTCCACAACTTGGCTCGAGAGCGGATCAATATACAGACGGAGAAGATGAAGACCAGGTACGACACGAAAGCCACGGGACATCAATTCAAAGAAGGTGACAAGGTTTGGTTTTATAATCCGACTCGACGTAAAGGACTTTCTCCCAAACTGCAATCGCACTGGGACGGTCCTTATACAGTCCTAAACAGACTGAACGATGTCGTAATTCGGATCCGAAAGTCACCAAGTTCGAAGCCTAGAGTCGTTCATTACGACAGGCTGGCTCCATACTATGGCCATAGTACTTAGTTCATTGATTGTAAATAGTGTAATGTAAATAATGTAAATTAGTATGACCATGGTCTTGTATATAAATTAATGTAATTATTTATTTTGCTTAGCATTATCATTATTATTGTTATTATTATTTAAATACTTGTATGTAATAATGTCTATGCTTTAATTTTATTTTATTTTTAAATAAGTGTATATTTTGTATAATTCAGCATGTTGAATGTGTTTTAAATAGTATAGCATTTGTTGGTAACGGGTTTGCTTTTCGATCAAAGGTTGAACTGCCCGGGACGTGCAGTCCTTGAGAGGGGGGCAATGTTATGAATTTTGTATATATCTGTAAATATTCCATTTGTTTAAATTTATTTTATTTGATTATTGTGAAAATTGCAGTATTATTAATGTATTTCCTATTGAGCATCATGTAACTCAATGCTAAAGGCCTCAGATGGTTTGCAAGGAAAACAACCTTACACCCTCATCTTTATAATGGAAGTCTATTGAAATATCGCCAAGGAATGGGTTTATCGCCAAGTTGGCGATGGTTTTGGCGACTTATTTTTGTCGCCAAATTTGGCGATATATCGCCAAATGTCGCCAAGTTGGCAACGGATTTGGCGACTTTTTGTGCAACCACACCCCCCTTATACCTATACATTGGGATCCTTTCTTGCTTGGGTTCTCTATCGAAAGTTAAAGCACTTTCTGGTAATTTCTAGCATCTGAAGGCTCTGGAATAATCTGGAAAGATCTCTGAAACCTATATAAGGACCTCCATCAGTTCAGTTAGTTAGTTGTCTGTCAACTGCGATTGAATTCATACCAGAGGCTTTGCATTGAGAACTGTGTTACTCAGATTGATTTTGTCGTTGATACGTCGTATTGAACGCATTGTTTCTGTGTGAAATTTTGCTGCGCTTTTATTGGATTTGAAGATTACTGAATATCTTGTAATTTTCAGAAGATATTTGTGATCGTATTGCACTGTTTATAGTGAATAAAGCCTTTTTATTGTTCTTACATATTGGCATCAGTCCTTTCGAACCCCGAGCTCACAACAATACTAAAGATTTGAATTAAGAATCAAAGAATTTAAAATTAATAATGATTAAATATTGAAATGAATTAGTCACAAATAATGTGGCTTCAAACAAAGTTGAATTAAATAAAAACACTTAATAAAATTAAAACATATTATATTAACACTGTATAAAAGTAAACATTATCTTAGAAGTAAATATGATATTGTCCACCAAAGGTATTAATCCAAATCATTAGATCAAATACATTCTTAATATTAATGAATATAAATTCATTTAAAATAATTAAATAATGAATAAGTAAATCTAACTAAATGAATATACATATAAAAATAACACATCGCAGTCCAATATATATATATATATATATATATATATATATATAATGATCATACGCATATTAATAACAATGCACCTTATAATAAACGTTAATTAAATTAAGATATATTGCTGTAATTCTAAGCGTAAGCGGAATCGCATAGATCTGGGGAAAAATCCATTCTGTCAGTTCTTTTGCATACAAAAATATTTATAAAAATGATATAACAAAAATTAAAAATTTATTTTTTCGATTTTCAAAATTGATATACTGCATATATTATAAAAATCTGCAGGTCGCCAAGCAGTTTTCACATACTGTACCTCACTCCGCGTCCTTTGGAAACATTATGAGTGGTGATAAATTTTTACACGGGACTCGGAGTATGCACTTCTATATCGCTTCTTTTTATGGGATATCGATATCACTTCTTTTTATGACTGACGTTTTAGGTTTGTGGCTTGGCGGGATCATTTACAACGAGTTGGTTTTTAATGAGATATCACTCCTTTTTGTAAGGTATTTAATTTTAATTATACAGATTCCATTTTTATTCAGAAAAGAAAAGATAAAAGAAAGATGAAACGGGCAATAATAATAATAATAATAATAATAATAATAATAGTGATGCTATAAACAGAATTATACATCAAAATTATACAATTTATTGATGAGTGACTTATTCCAATGTACATGTCGCTACCATAGCAACGGGGAAACTTTTATATTAATTTCCTTACATTGTATTCATCAGATTATTTATGACATGTTTATTTTCCTTTTTCTTTTGTTTATATCACTCTTCCGTTTATATACATTCAAAAAACAAAAAATTAGAAAATTTCACAGTAGTTTACAAACTAATTAAAATCCTGCAGTTTCAGAAAAATGTGGAAAAATAAGAAGCACTTTTTTTTCGGTCAATTATAACAATAAGTTTATGGAGCATACTTTACCGAGAATAATCAAAAATTTTTTTTTCTATGAACCATTGTAATTTACAGGTATTTTTATACTAATATAGTTAATATTATTTTTGAAAATTACGGAGCACCTTAAAAGTTTTTTTATTTGTTAAGTTTTTTAACTCAACGTTCCGAGAATCGGAAAAATATAAGATTCGCAACGTTTGCAAAAGTATAAAAACTATTAAAGTGATTTCAAAAGAGAAACTGTTCGTAAGATGACATGTATTCCAAAATTTTGTGTGATTCTGTAAATATACCGCAAAGACTAAAGCGTTTACATGTTGAACCGTTTAAAAATATGTAAAATTTTATTAAAATTTTTGATCTGATAATTCATAAAGCTTTAAATTAGATTTTAAAAAGGAGCGTGATTAAACCAAAAAGGACTGACTATATTTACTAAATGCACAAAATACATAAAGACACAAAATACACAATTAATGTTTCTAGTCTACCCATTACAATTCTGGGATCCTAAAATATAGGTCCCCAATCCCCGGCAGTCCATGAATTAATTAGGACATACGTATGCAACTGTTAAAATGTTCTCTAAGTCGACAACACAGGCAATAAGTATAGCTCGGCAAATATGAATCACGGCATTGCTTCATCATGGCTTTGTTTCGTGAGGTGTTCGTTCTCCGAACATAAAAATCTCTCGAAAGTGTTCGTTAACTGAACATGTGTTCGTTATCCGAACATAAAAATCTCACGCGAAAGTGTTCGTTAACTGATTTTTTCTTAAACCGAACTGTTCATTACCGATCACCTATTGTATATGAAATTTAGCATTTTTAATTTTTATGGAGAATTTAAGAAGTTATTTCCTTTTCATTGTGTTCTAGGCACGGTTTAGAGCATTTTAAGTTCGTCATAGCCGAAGATTCGATGAACGGCAAATATTTAAACGCAAAACTTCTAATCTTGGAGTAGCAACATTTTTACATTCTATTACTCAGCGCATGAATAAGTTGGAATTTTGTAATCGCTATTTCAATCAATTCCTGATACGCTAGAATTATATATTTATAAATAAACACAGTTTTTTTAATCGATGAAAATACTATATTTTAATAGATTTAGAGTTTAAGATCGACGAGCTTTCAGGCGGACAAAATGAACTCGTATTAAATTTTAAAGCAAGATAATAAAACCTTACAGAGACTGAAACAGTATAAAATCATTAAAATACATCTCACTAAGTAAATATACATCGGTTGTAATGTAATCAAGATCGTCTAAAAGATTCTGTAAACGAAACGTATATAGTTCAATGCCGCTTTACAATAGAGAGTTAAATGAATCGGATGTAGCAACATATTTGAATATCTTGTGTATATAGCCACTTTGACAAAAGTTATGCTATTTACTATTGCTTTTCCTCTGTGTTAAGTACAGGAATCAAGTACTTCAACGTAAAAATTCGCTAATTACACAACTATTTAGTATTATTAAAAAATCTTTTGAGTTACCCTGTAAACGAACAGTAAATTATACAATTCTGTTTTACAATAGGAAGCTAACTTAGGTCGTTCGTAGTAACATATTTTAACATCATGCGCATACGTTCTGTTTGAAAAGAGTTAGACCATTTAAAATGTCTTTGCTTCATCTTAAGTATAGGAATAAATCATTTTAAAGTGGTACACATGAAAAACAAATTAATATTTTTACACGAAATATTAAACATTTGAACTACTCATAAAAACAATTCAAATGCTGCAAACCGCGAAAAAATCGGATAATTACACAACACTTTAGCCCTATATCAAAAGATCTTTTGTGAGATCCTGTAAACGAACCTTAAATGTTACTATTTTTTTATAATAGGAAGCTTACTTGGGTCGACTGTAATAACATATTTTAATATCATGTGTATACGACCATTCCTAAAAGAGTTGGGTCATTTATTATTTTTTTGCTCTATGTTAAGTATAGGAATCAATAACTTTAAACTGATATAAATCAAAAACTAATTAATATTTTTACATGAAACTTACAAAGGTTTGAACTACTCATAAAAACAATTCAAATGACGTAAGCCGCGTAAAAATCCGATAATTACACATTTCTGTAGCCCTGTCAGCAGTTTTTGGTCTGAACAAGATTTAAAAAGGGCAAAAAACAGCACTTTTAAAATCGCATTTACTGAAAACATATTCGTCGGATTTTGCTTTAATTTTGAATTCTTAGTCACTTGGCACGCCCCATTCCATAGAATCAAGAATTTTGTTTCTATCATAAATAGAACGCGAGATATAGATGTGTCAAAAACCCGTTTTGTTCCGTCCGCAAAATATAAACTAGACAGAGAGCTAAAAAAAATTTGTAAAATCGTTTGGCATTCATTGGCGGAAATTCCTTTCATTTACGGTTCAATGCATTGCTGTTTCTTATGCTTGGCGAGAAACTCTGTCGAGTTTCTATGATATACGATTATAAAATTGACGTTAAAGTAAAACTTATTATTTTTCGGGGTATGCGTAAAAAGAGCGATAAATCCAAATGAGCAATGTAAAGAGGCGAGATATAACGTGTGGCTGCTCTATTAATGCAGTCTATGCCTCCATGGGCATCGGCAAAGGGGTGTAAGGGAAGGCGAATACTTCGTCGTGGATTCTAAAATTTAATAAATTAACTTTTCTTGATGTATGAAAAATATAATTAATTCTTCCTATTTGCGAATTTAAATAATTAAACTGCAAAAAAAGGAACTGAAGTTTTCGTTGATAGACGGGAAAAAATAATAATCTAGATGAGGTCCATTTTCAAATTGAGGACGTGAGTTTCAAAACTCGCCTTATCCAAAATTAAAACAAGAACGAAAAATCATGCGTCAAGCATAGATTATGTAACACTTTCCAACGCTTCCAAAATAATTTTACGAATCATACTCTTTAATAAGCTAAAAGATAACATCTAAGCAATCCGAATACTTTTATTCAGCCCTGTATAGGATCTATAGATTTGTATATATACTACATAGGATGCTAAATTTTAGTTCAGTTAGGAAACACGTAGCACAGTTTAAAATTCTCCGTCTGGAGTTAAATAATACGGAAATGTGTTCCCGAACTTTTGTGCTTCCCTGTATAGGATCTACAGAATTTATACACACCACGTAATATACAAAACGCGATTTAAAATTAAAATCGCGTTCAGTAACTTAAAACGCACTTCCAGGAATTATTGTTAACATACAGTAGAGAATTCTTTTGTGTGTCCCTGTAAATGAACGATGACTGCTATACACACAATATTCTGTAGTAAGTCTCTTGTAATGAACCTTATATAAATTTCAATGCGTTTAAAATAGGGAAACATTATTTAAATAAACCGCAGACGATTTTTCTCCATAGACGTAATGTAACGGAATTCTTTTGACTGTCCCTGTAAAGTAAGTATAAGTGCTATGCACACCCTATTCCATATTAAGCTTCTTCTAATGCACCTTAGTGATATATATAAATTTCAGTGCGTTTAAAATAGTGAAACATTATTTAAATAAACCGCAAATGATTTTTCCCCATAGACCGCAATGTAACGGAATTCTTTTGAGTGTCCCTGTAAAAAAACTATAAGTGCTACACACTTCCATTGAAATAGGGAACATGCTATAGATAACGATTATAACATATAAAAATTGCAGGGCAATCCGAGCATATTTACGGGAGTTAGAGCACGGACAGACGGCAGACGGCAGACGGCAGACGGCCAGACGGCCAGACGGCCAGACGGCAGACGGCCAGACGGCCAGACGGCAGACGGCCAGACGGCCAGACAAACCGAAGTCATAAACACTTTTCAACTAGGTTGGAAAGTGTTAAAAATCGTGTTTTCTTTATCAATTTATTCTATTGGTAAATCTTCACTGAAAAAACACTATAATCCGCAGAAAAACTAGTTGCATATATTTCTGGCGTTCTAAAATCTTGGTTTACAATGAAAATCAATGGAAGCAGTCAGAGGTTTTTCGCGATTTCCTCGAATTTCATTTTCTGGTTAAGGCGAGTTTTGAAACTCACGGGTGATTGTTTATATTTTATATTTGTTTTTAAAAAAACTCGGCCTATGCTGCAGGCCACAATCACCTGTGTTTCAAAATTTATCTCACCCTTGATTTTACTCTGCTATCGCAAAAAATAATTTTATACAATAGCTGATAATGATTTTAATGCGTTATTGTCCGTCCTTTCCAAATACGGAATACACTTTGCTTGCCTTGGCCGTCGACGATAGAGAGAGAGAGGGGTGGGGGGGGGGGAGGAAACGGAGAGAAAGAGAAACGTTTGAAACTCATAATGTGTGGCGTGCAGCAAACATAATCGACCTTCCAGTTTCGCTAAGTCCAAATCCTTCACTTAAAAAAAGTCCTTCCGGCCTGTACCGGGAGGAAAAGGTAGCTTTCCTATATCTTCGTTTTAAAATTTTAGCTAATGTTACTCGAAAACAGCAAGTTAAAATGCACAGAAACGGTTACAAAAGATTCGTTAATACTGAATTTGAATAAGAAATTCGCCAAATTATTGAGCAATAGCCAAATTGGCTTCATTTATGAAGACTTATTTTGATCGCCAAAATATGAATATATAGTTTTATGCGTATGATTGGGAAAATTATTACAACAATGAAAGAAAATAATTTGCGAGTAATCGCGTTAATGTGCTGTTTTGTTTCAAAATGTCAGCCACCCTAGAATTTCAAACTGCTCTATCTCAGCCATTTTTTAAGATAGAGGTAAACCAAAAAATGCTCTGGAATCCTTGTATCAAGGCCTAACACGTAATTAAAAAATAAATTTGAATTTTTAACTTTTTTGTATATTTATTTTAGTTTTAAATTTTTAAATGGCCGCCATCTTGAAACAAAATGGCGGACCAAGCTGGCCAACGAACTCGGTCGAGACATTAGTGACCTTAATACACAAAATTAGTTTCATCAAAATCGATTTATAAATACGGGCGTTATCGTATGACATAGGTCAAATATATATATATATATATATATATATATGGAGATATATATATATATAAATCAACATTTGAACGGAGGGTGGTTTTGTGGTCTGGGGTTCATGATCGGTGAAAATATATCAAAATTTTCCGGAATTGCTTTCCTCCGAACGGCTGCAATAGGTAGCTTTATACTTTTAGGTAGCTTTCAATACAAAAAAAGTATAAAGCTACCTATTGCAGCCGTTCGGAGGAAAGCAATTCCGGAAAATTTTGATATATTTTCACCGATCAGGACCCCCAGACCCCAAAACCACCCTCCGTTCAAATGTTGATTTATATATATATATATATCTCCATATATATATATATATATGACCTATGTCATACGATAACGCCCGTATTTATAAATCGATTTTGATGAAACTAATTGTGTGTATTAAGGTCACTAATGTCTCGACCGAGTTCGTTGGCCAGCTTGGTCCGCCATTTTGTTTCAAGATGGCGGCCATTTAAAAATTTAAAACTAAAATAAATATATGAAAAAGTTAAAAATTCAAATTTATTTTTTAATTCAGTGTTAGGCCTTGAAACGAGGATTCCAGAGCATTTTTTGTTTTACCTCTATCTTAAAAAACGGCTGAGATAGAGCAGTTTGAAATTCTAGGGTGGCTGACATTTTGAAACAAAACAGCACATTAACGCGATTACTCGCAAATTATTTTTTCTTTCATTGTTGTAATAATTTTCCCAATCATACGCATAAAACTATATATTCATATCCGTTAGCGCCAAATTCTCGCCAAAATTGGCGACATTTGGCGACCAAAATAAGTCTTCATAAATGAAGCCAATTTGGCTATTGCTCAATAATTTGGCGAATTTCTTATTCAAATTCAGTATTAACGAATCTTTTGTAAACGTTTCTTTGCATTTTAACTTGCTGTTTTCGTGTAACATTAGCTAAAATTTTAAAACGAAGATATAGGAAAGCTACCTTTTCCTCCCGGTACAGGCCGGAAGGACTTTTTTGTATTGAAAGCTACCTAATAGTTCCAGGGATTCCAGGAAATAGCTCGTGATATCCTTTCGTAAAAAAAGAAAAAAAAATCTAATTACAGTTTATGCTTAGTATTGTTGTGAGCTCGGGGTTCGAAAGGACTGATGCCAATATATAAGAACAATAAAAAGGCTTTATTCACTATAAACAGTGCAATACGATCACAAATATCTTCTGAAAATTACAAGATATTCAGTAATCTTCAAATCCAATAAAAGCTAAGCAAAATTTCACACAGAAACAATGCGTTCAATACGACGTATCAACGACAAAATCGATCCGAGAAACACAGTTCTCAATGCAAAGCCTCTCGTATGAATTCAATCGCAGTTGACAGACAACTAACTGAACTGAACTGATGGAGGTCCTTATATAGGTTTCAGAGATCTTTCCAGATTATTCCAGAGCCTTCAGATGCTAGAAATTACCAGAAGGTCCTTCAACTCTCGATAGAGTACTCCAAACGTGAAAGGATCCCAATGTAAATGTATAAGGGTGTGTTGCACAAAAAGTCGCCAAATCCGTCGCCAACTTGGCGACATTTGGCGATATATCGCCAAATTTGGCGACAAAAATAAGTCGCCAAAACCATTTCCAACTTGGCGATAAACCCATTCCTTGGCGATTTTTCCATAGACTTCTTATAAAGATGAGGGTGTAAGGTTGTTTTTCTTGCAAAGCATCTGAGGCCTTTAGCATTGAGTTACATGATGCTCAATAGGAAATACATTAATAATACTGCAATTTCACAATAATAAAATAAAATAAATTTAAACAAATGGAATATTTACAGATATATACAAAATTCATAACATTGCCCCCCTCTCGAGGACTGCACGTCCCGGGCAGTTCAACCATTGATCGGAAAGCAAACCCGTTACCAACAAATGCTATACTACTCAAAACACTTAAAGCAAACATGGAAAATAACAATTAAACACATTCATAATGCATCATTACATACAAGTATTTAAATAATAACATTAATAATGATAATGCTAAGCAAAAGAAATTATTACATTAACTTATATACAAGACCATGGTCATACTAATTTACATTATTTACATTACACTATTTACAATCAATGAACTAAGTACTATGGCCATAGTATGGAGCCAGCCTGTCGTAATGAACGACTCTAGGCTTCGAACTTGGTGACTTTCGGATCCGAATTACGACATCGTTCAGTCTGTTTAGGACTGTATAAGGACCGTCCCAGTGCGATTGCAGTTTGGGAGAAAGTCCTTTACGTCGAGTCGGATTATAAAACCAAACCTTGTCACCTTCTTTGAATTGATGTCCCGTGGCTTTCGTGTCGTACCTGGTCTTCATCTTCTCCGTCTGTATATTGATCCGCTCTCGAGTCAAGTTGTGGACGTCTTCAAATCGTTCCTGGAGATTCTGCACGTATCCCTCTGGCGATGAAGGCGCATCTGGAGGGCGACCAAAAAGCAGATCACAAGGTAGACGAAGATCACGACCGAAAAGCATCTGAGACGGGGAATAGCCGGTCGTTTCATGGACGGCGCTGCGATAGGCGAGGAGAAACAAGGGAAGTTTTTGGTCCCAGTCTTGTTGGTTTCTTGAAACTAGCAGTGAGAGGTTGTTGAGGATGGTACGATTAAACCTCTCAACCATGCCATCCGACTGTGGATCTAAAGGCGTCGTCCTAGTTTTGTCCATTCCGAGAAGTTGACAAAGACCCTCAATCACAGCAGAAATGAAATTTCTCCCTTGGTCAGAATGCATTTGAAGGGGAACTCCATACCTTGATATCCACTGGTGTACCAAGGCATCCGCAACCGTAGAAGCTTCTTGATCAGGGATGGCATAAACTTCAGGCCATTTCGTGAAATAGTCCATGACAACAAGGAGGTATTTGTTGCCATCAGCACTTCTTGGCAGAGGACCTAGGATGTCAAGGGCGATGCGTTCAAAAGGTGCTCCTACATTGTAGAGATGTAGTCTTCCTCGGCTACGTTTCTTTGGTCCTTTCCGAGCTGCACATGCATCGCAAGATTTGCACCATTGTTCGACGTCAGCTCTCGCCTTTCCTCAGAAGAAGCGCTCTCGGACTCTGTGTAATGTTTTCATGACTCCAAAATGGCCACCAGTGGGACTGCCATGTAATTCCTTGAGGACCTCTGGTATTCGGGATCGAGGAAGTACCAACTGCCACCGAGATGTCTTCCCATCTTCCGATTCGAATTTTCGGAACAGGACACCATTCCTGACGTGGAGCGAGTTCCAAAGAGCCCAATATTGCTTCGTCGTAGGACTGTAAGTCGAGATGTCTTTCCAACTGGGCTTCGTGCTAGAAGATTCTAATAACTCCAAGATCTCAGAGTCTGCCATTTGATCTTCTCGAATCTTCTCATTACTCCAGGGATCTGGTGGCGTCAATAGTGAAGTCTTCGTCTGGCGTATGACATATTCGGGATTATACTTGCTCTCCGCTCTGGAACAATAGCGACAACTTTCGGGTCACGGTCTTCTTGATAAGGCATCAGCATTTCCATGCGATGAGCCTTTACGATGCCTGATGTCAAAGTCGTATTCCTGGAGTCGTTGTATCCATCTGGCTACTTGGCCCTCTGGGTTCTTAAAATTCATCAGCCATGTTAGGGATGCGTGATCAGTACGAAGGAGAAATTTCCTGCCATAGAGATAGTGATGGAAGTGTTCTATGGCTTTCACTATAGCTAATAACTCCTTACGAGTGACGCAATAATTCCGCTCTGGTTTCGATAGACATTTGCTCCAGTATGCTACGACTCGTTCTTGGCCATCTATCTCTTGGGAAAGTACAGCGCCGACACTTTCATGGCTGGCATCCTGATTGTCCACAATGAATTGTTTGTCGGGGTGTGGATAGGTAAGGACTGGAGAGGATGTGAGAGCTTCTTTCAGCCGCTGGAAGGAATTGTCGCATTCTTGTGTCCATAGAAACATCTGCTTGCTTTCAGTGAGCCTATGCAATGGTCTTGCGATGTTGGAGAACCCCTGGACAAACTTTCTGTAATAAGTGCATAGTCCCAGAAAGCTTCGCAACTGATGGACATTTTCCGGATGCTTCCAGTTCTTTACTGCGGACACTTTTTCAGGATCTGTTCGAACACCTTCAGCTGAGATGATGTGTCCTAAATAGTTTACTTCTCGTTGGAAGAACTTGCATTTCAAAGGGTTCAGCTTTAAATTCGCCGCTCTTAGCTTCGTTAACACTTTTCGAATATTTTCTAGATGTTCTTCAAACGTGCGGCCACCAATGATGACGTCGTCTAGGTAGATGAGACAAGCTTCAAAAGTCAGGCCTTTTAACACTGTCTCCATGAGTCGCTCGAACGTTGCTGGAGCATTGCAGAGCCCGAACGGCATAACTTTGAATTGCCAAAGTCCTTGTCCAGTAGTAAATGCGGTCTTCTCTTTGTCATCAGGATGGATCTCTACTTGCCAATATCCACTCTTCAAATCCAGTGTGGAAAACCATTTATGTCCTGAAAGAGTATCTAGCGTGTCGTCTATTCTTGGTAGAGGATAGCTGTCCTTCTTCGTGATATCGTTAAGTTTACGATAATCCACACAAAATCTTGTGGAGCCATCTTTCTTTCGGACCAACACGATGGGAGAGGCCCACGGAATTGATGGCGGTTCGATGATGTCACTATCCTGCATCTGTTGTAAGAGCTTAGACACCTCTTCTTGTTTAGCGAACGGCAAACGTCTGGGATGCTGTTTAATCGGTGGATGGCCGGCAGTATCAATTCTATGCCGTGTCAGTGAAGTGCGACCAATATCACTCTCGTTTTGAGAAAACACATCCTTAAATTCCTGGAACAGTCTTTCTGCGGCATGTCTCTGTTCAGGAGATAAATTTTCATTTCGTCCAATTTCAGGTGTTAAACTTGTAGGCGGCTCCGACAACATCAAGCTCGGGTCTTTGCATACACAGGTGACTGGAGCACAGGTTGCAAGCACTTCACCCTTCTGGATAATTCTAGACTTTTCACTTACGTTTGCAATTCTCACGGGTATCACATCTCTCGACAGATCTACCAGCGCTGATGCTATTAGCACTCCCTTTGGGCTCTTCTCAGGATATCCAGTCAAGCCATACTGGAAAATTCTTTCGTTTCCAGTTACCCCAGGTATCATCATTTCGGTTCGAGGAGGGATGATAACATCTGCCTTGGCTGTGATCCGTTGAATGGACCCGGACTCATTTCCAAGTTTAAAAATAGTGACATCTTCTTGAGCAGAGCGTAACTCATTATTCTTAAAATCCAGTGTAAATCCATGCTCTTTTAAAAAGTCCAGTCCGAGTATGAAAGGATCTGAAATATCGGCCACATAGACTGTATGATGGTAAGCGGCGTTCCCAAACTTTATTTCCAGTGTCATTCTTCCAAATATGTCGATCTTATCTCCGGTCACAGTTTGAAGGATAACACGTGGCGGGGTCCAGGTGAGTTTTTCTTTCAGCCGCTGAGCTAGATCTTTCCGAATGATGGTCACATTGGCTCCTGTATCGATGATCATATTACAGGGAAAATCATTCACTTTTCCGACTAGAAAAACTCCGTTTTCGCCGCAACTTCTTGCAGAAATTTCACATACTTGAAAATGAGTCTTTTCTTAAGATCTGGCAACCTCCACCCCGTGAGATGACCATTAATCAGTTTTCCTGCTCCTCCGTTCGCGCGTGAGCTATTACATTCAGTGCTGGGTCGTCTTGGGCAGTCGATTTGGATATGGCCTTCTCCACCGCATTTCCAGCACTTGATCTTCCTGTAAGGCTTGTTGGCCATTAAGGAGTTCATCTGTCTCATTATGTCCTTCATCTGCTGCTGTAAGCGCTCCACAGCTCTATCCGACGTCTCAGGCAGGTTGGCTGCTCGCACAAAGTGTCGATCTTTCCTAGTAGCTTGCTGGGCTGCCTCGAATTTCAGAGCGTAAACCAAAGCCCCTTTTAGATCATTCAGATCTGCAATCCGGAGTGCTGTCTGGATCTCAGGGTCACGCACACCATCGATAAAATGTTGCAGAGCTAAACTTTCTCTAATTTCAGTCGGACAGCCAGGATAAGCAAGGTGGGAAAGTCTCTCGACATCCATAGCAAGCTCTTGCAAGGATTCAGTGGATTTCTGCTGTCGAGATTTGAGCTGGAGTCTGCTATATTCCTTCATACATTTCTCGCCAAAACTCAATTCTAAGGCACTGACGAGCGTTTCAAAATCCAGCGGTTCATTTGCAGGCAAAGTCTGTAGGACGTCGGCAGCATCAGCTCGTAGAGAAGCAGCTAACTGGCAAGCTTTTGTCTGGGAATCCCAACCATTGGCGTCCGCTACGATCCCAAATTGTGTCTTAAAAACTGGCCATGAGGATTTTCCGTCATAGGTCGAGAGTTTAATAGAGGCCCGAGGAAGCATAGCTTGATACTTGACATCTTCGGGATAGTTTTCGGCAGTTATCTTTTGTTTCTTCACATTTTCCAACTCCTTTTCTACACTCTCAATCCTTTCTTCGACGGTCTTGGCGATCTTTTGAACTTTTTCTTCTACTCTTTCTTCAACGGTCTCGGCGATCTTTTGAACTTCTTTTTCTACTCTTTCTTCTACGGCATTGGCTGTCCTTTGAATTTCTTCTACTTTTCCTTCTATTTGTTGAAATCTTCCTTCAACTTTGTTTTCCACGCCGTCAATTCTGTCATTTAAAGATGTTATTTTATCCTCTATTAAGTCTTTCAACTCTCCAAGGTTGGTTGACATATCCTTCTTCATTTCATCTTTTAAGTCGCCAACGTTGGCAGTCATTTTCTCATCCATCTCGCCAAGATTTGCAGTCATTTTCTCATCCATCGCTGACATTTCCTTCTTCATTTCATCTTTTAACTCGCCAAGGTTGGAAGTCATTTTCTCATCCATCGCTGACATATCCTTCTTCATTTCAGCCTGATTCGCAGTCATTTTCTCATCCATCTCTCCTAATTTCTCCAATAATTTAGTCAGTTGCGCTTCCATTGCTCTGGTAATCGGCATTCAATCCCACTTCTGACACCAAATGTTGTGAGCTCGGGGTTCGAAAGGACTGATGCCAATATATAAGAACAATAAAAAGGCTTTATTCACTATAAACAGTGCAATACGATCACAAATATCTTCTGAAAATTACAAGATATTCAGTAATCATCAAATCCAATAAAAGCTAAGCAAAATTTCACACAGAAACAATGCGTTCAATACGACGTATCAACGACAAAATCGATCCGAGAAACACAGTTCTCAATGCAAAGCCTCTCGTATGAATTCAATCGCAGTTGACAGACAACTAACTGAACTGAACTGATGGAGGTCCTTATATAGGTTTCAGAGATCTTTCCAGATTATTCCAGAGCCTTCAGATGGTAGAAATTACCAGAAGGTCCTTCAACTCTCGATAGAGTACTCCAAACGTGAAAGGATCCCAATGTAAATGTATAAGGGGGGGGGGGTTGCACAAAAAGTCGCCAAATCCGTCGCCAACTTGGCGACATTTGGCGATATATCGCCAAATTTGGCGACAAAAATAAGTCGCCAAAACCATCGCCAACTTGGCGATAAACCCATTCCTTGGCGATTTTTCCATAGACTTCTTATAAAGATGATGGTGTAAGGTTGTTTTTCTTGCAAAGCATCTGAGGCCTTTAGCATTGAGTTACATGATGCTCAATAGGAAATACATTAATAATACTGCAATTTTCACAATAATAAAATAAAATAAATTTAAACAAATGGAATATTTACAGATATATACAAAATTCATAACAGTATTAACAATCCACAAATCCATTTCGGGGGCGGGGAGGGGGGGGGAGTCAGGTCAGGTTGCATTATTAGTGTGAAAATTATCTTGTCCGGTCCGAACCCAACAAAATATTTTTTCCTGACTGAAGTTGAAAATAAAGCCCTGTGGGAGAAATGTCTGATGCTCTGAGGAAGGGGGGGGGGGTATAATATGGAGTTCCGGAGATGAATGTGCACTTCTATAAAATAATAAGCTTCAAATATCAATTTTTTTTCGGGGGGGGAGGGTTAGGAGTACACAGTTTGATGCTCTGGGGATAAACGTCCCCCAGTTCATACACTTAATTTATCACTGAATGCGCAAAAATCAAAACAACTCGAACTCGAAAAAAAATAATCTATACAACCAGAATCCTCCTGGCAGATCATGTTTATGTAAAATTGTGTTCTCTATTATATTCTAAACATGGTTATGAACTTTCACTGTTACGGGTCCTGTCCCCTCACGCGAAAACACCGCTCGCTAATGTTAATCCTATGGGACAGTTATTTTACAATATCTCGTTTGCATTTTTAAATTCTAAAAGGTTTTTCTTTTGCATTGGATAACTGAGATCAATCTCTACAACCACCGTTTTTTGCCAGTTCCGAAATTGAAAGTATCCTATTAAAAAAAACTATAAACAAAATCGAAAAAGTTAAAAACGGCAGTTGTAAAGATTAATCTCAGCTAGCCATTGAAAAAAAAATCGTTTAAAAATATTGAAATGCAAACGAAATATTGTAAAATAACTGTCCCATAGGATTAACATTAGCGAGCGCGTGTTTCCGCGTGAGTGAATAGGAACCGTAAGCATATTTTCCGATTATTTATTTTAATTAAACACGCATCCTTCTATATATACAAACAAGTTGGAAATTGTACGTCAAACGTTACAAACGAGGTGCGTTCGTACGCACGTTTTAGAATTAAATTCATGATATCCCGTGCGTAGAACGGGTTAAACAGCTAGTTAAGTATATATTTTATGACACTGTTCATACAAATATCTTAACTAGTTATATAAATATTCAGATATATATGTATCAGCTAGTTATATAAATATTCAGATCTTGATGATTTTTAATTCTGTGAAATGAATTATATCGTCTGCAGATTAATTTCTGTCATAAAATAAGTATCTCGGTCGCTTGACGATTTAACATCCATCGGAAGCTCCTCTAACAAGAAAGCACCGATTTAAAAAAAAAAAAAATCAAATTTCTTAATAAATATTTCCTAAAGTTTTGATTCGATTTTAATAAAATTTGAAATGTCTCGACAAAATTCTGCAAAGATAATATATTTTAAATTGCAAACCATTTGGTTGGGTAGTTTTTGCGTTGTTATATGCGGACAGACAGACAGACGGACGGACAGACAGACAGACAGACGGACCGACAGACGGACGGACCAAGCGACGACTATAGGTGCTACGTATTTATATAATTACGAACGCACCTAAAAAGTTTTGGCTTAAAAATGGACCAATGAAAATCTGCGTAGATATTCCGGGTTAGTCTCATCGCTTTTTTATTAGGGACTTTTTTGAGGAGCGATTACTTTTTTTCTAGCCATCCTACGGATTCGAAAATCATACCACCAGATGCGAAATATAACAAGCTTTCAGAAATTCAAAAAATTATCACGGTTGGACAATAAAAACTCAAAAAATCCTTAAAAATCGAGTAAAAAATCTTTTATTGAAAAAGTCATTTTTGATATTGTTGCCAAAAAAACGCAAATGATTATATTTTATCTCAAATAAAAAATGTATTTGCGCGAGACTATTAAAAACAATAATGAAAGTTTAGAATAATAATTAAATGATCACGTGTTGAAAGCAGGAAATAAAGAAAATTACGTCATAAAAATTGTGTTTACACATGAATCCTTCTAATACCTCGAAACGTATCTGATTGGTCAGAGCTTTCTGACTTTTCTTAGGGGGAATTAACATGAAAGTAGAGAATTTAGATAGGATGGACGCTATCAGAGGGGTTACCAAGAGGAAGAGACCCGAGTCTGTCGCTTATTTTAGCGCCAACTTGGCGATATATCGCCAAATTTGGCGGCCAAAATTAGCTGCCAAAAGTGGCGCCAACTTGACGCTATTTCCAATATTTCGCCAAATTTCCATAGACTCCTATTGAAATCCAATAGCGTTTACTCGCTTTCAAAAAATCACCAAATTAAGATATTGCAATGCAACAAAAATTAATATTAACTTATGAATAGAGCTTAATTGAACTATTTACATTATTTTTAAGCACAAACACTAGCTATTTACAATATTCGTAACACTATATATACAATTGGTTCTTGTTAGTTATCCTGTCGACCAAATTACTGTCGCCAAATTCATATATATTAAACGAGCAAGAGATTTTCTCGATTATTCATATACCGGGTGATTATAATTAAAGTTACGATTTCAAAAATCGATAATTTTAAAACTACTGGTCAGAATGATTTGATATTTTAGCAAAACAATCGTGAGGCAATGGAATTTTGTTTTGCAAAGGAAAAAAACAGTTCCAAAATGTGCCGATAGATGGCGCTGTTAGGGTTCAGATTGTCTGGTGATATACAAATTACTAATATGTGGCAACTGTGGGTACCTGAAGAATGTTGTTTATAGCGGGCGAATTGAGAATCTAACCGACTTGAAGGCAAGAACCATACACCACACCCATTGCATCAGTACAGATACCCTCCGATCTGTTGTGGAGCATGCCGTTTTGCGCTTCCAATTAGTAACGGAACAAGGCGGAGGGAAAATCGAAAACTTATACTTTAATCAACAGTAAAATGTTTGTTCCATAAAGTTTTTTTTTTTTGTCATTATTGCTGTTGTCGCTATAAACACGTATTCTTGTCTTTTCGCTAATACATTTTTAGTAAATCCCTGAACTCTATTTTTTTCCTTTTGGCTAACAACATTCCTGTGTTTAAAGAATAAATTTTTGGTCCTTCCCCTGACATTACCCTGACAGCGCCATCTATCGGCACATTTTAGAACTAGTTTTTTCCTTCGCCAAATAAAATTCCATTGCCTCACGATTGTTCTGCTAAAATATTAAGTCATTCTGACCAGTAGTTTTAAAATTATCGATTTTTGAAATCGTAACTTTAATTATAATCACCCGGTATATTAAACTAGCAAGAGATTTTCCTGATTATGAATGATATCGTAAACGACGTGGAAGATTTTCACGAAAATTGTCCCCTGTACTAAATCGAGCACGAAAAAAAGATCTAGCTAGGTTCCGAATACAAGAAAATTCGTTTTTACAGGGTAAAACAAACTCAGCCCTGAAAATGTTTTTTGTTATAAATGGAAAAATACTCAAACGATTTACACGAAACGTGTTGCCTATACTAATTCGAGCACGAGAAATCAATCTAGCTAGGTTTCGAATTCGGGAAAGGTCATTTTGATCTATTAAAAGGAACTCAGCACTAAGAATGCTGCCATATATCGAAAACGGCACTAACGATTTTCACAAAAATTAATGACTACACTAATTCGAGCACAAGAAATCGATCTAGCTAGGTCACTAATTCGAGAAAACTCGTTTTCTGTGTTTAAAACTCGACGTGGTATAAAAAACAAGTCTTGAAACAAAATCGAAAAAGTACAGAAAGTTCTTTGTCCAGATCGACTTTAGCTATCCAGTGCCAAAAAAAGTGGGTGCTTTTCGAACCAAAATGTACCAAAAAAAGAAATAAAGGAAAAAAAACATTCATAAATATTGAAATGCAAACGAGATATTAAAACAAATATATCCCACAGGACTAAAGTGAGCCAGCGAGTATTTTTGTGTGAGTGTGGTATCCTCTTTAACTAACAATTGTGTTTTTAAACGGCCTCGACAAAATTTTAAAAGCGGTAAAAGAATTGAAAATATTTAGTGATGCATAGTTACATTTATAGATTAGATCAGTTTCTACTGACGTCACAAACATTCACATGTTGAGAGGGATAATTATGAAAAATATTGTAAATAAATAAATAACCAATAATTTTTTTTTTTCTGTTTTCCTTAATACATTTTAAAATTTATTTTAATAAAATATTGATAGTTGACACTTGAGTGAATGCAGCTTTTCCGATTTTTTTTTTTTTTTTTTTTTTTTTCCAATGCCAACATTCACCCATTTGTTTATTTGGCGTTAGAGTCTGAGTCGGGCGATTACTTTGGCGATAGTTTATTTTATGGAAAATGGTTGACGGGATAATGCGGAAAACCAAAAATAGTTTTTTAAAAACACTCTTTTATAAGCAACCAATGGTCATCTTGAAAATACCGCGAAATTTTTTTAACCGCAATTCATATTTTTTACGTAAAATATCTATTACAATGCATTAATTTGGCCTTGGGCAAAGACCTCTATTATGAAAAATTCACTTATTTTTATACGTTTGCCAGGAAGCTCAAAATAATGAATTTATTTGAAATATATACTTTTTGCTCTGTTTATTTATTAACAAAAGAGAATCAGAAAGAAAAATGAAACATTATTTAAATTATCTTTTTACTCTTTTAAATTTATTTGTTATCGTGTAATCGTAAATTTATTGATATTTAATTATTAATTGATGAAAGCGTATTCTGTATGTTACATTTTTTTTAACAATTTATTTTTTACTTTTAACTCTTTAAAATATTGACTTTTGCCATTTCACAGCGCTTTGGCCTATTTTGGCGAGCATTTTACTGTCACATAATTAAATCCGTTGTTTTTCAACTCCCATACAATTGCACGAGTTACAGAGATATTTGGCGATTTATCACCCGTGACCGCCTAATTGAAAAAGAACAATCAATTTCAAGTGAATGTATCATCATCATATATATTATTATTTCTCCTGTCAACATCCCTTTTACTCAGAAAATATGAAACGCAGAACAACGAATGAGATACCATATGAAAGGTTTTAGAACAGGCTTCTGACATAGCCCACTTAACAATTCGTTAAAACATGTTTTTGATTAAAAATTTGAAATTAAAAAATTAAATCGACATTGTTTTCATGAAAGAAATGAAAGGTTTTCCTGAAATTATTGTTGCCAAAAAAATAAAATACCACATTATATGATGCTCATAGCAATTATTATAAAAAAAAAACCGCACGGGTTTATTTTATACTTATGATTAAAAAGCGAAATTGAAATTGAAATGTTTAGATTGCTATTTCTAAGTCCCATGGTTTTCCCGAAGCGGATGACGTCATCCTCTAATGCAGTCAAAATACGATTGTTAATTTTTTTTCTCGCGCGTGCCTTTAGCAATCTTGGATTAGTTTTTAGTCTAACTTTGATGGAATAAATTAGATGATATTCTGGCTTGACTAACAACTAAATGTTGTTTGCAGATATATTTATCCTTGCTTTTTCTTTAGAAGTTTAAACCTGCATCTAATAAATATTACATATTGATAAAAAATGATACTTCTCTATTATTCCGTCGACCACTTTTCATAACAAAAAACTATCGCCAAATAAACGGGAGAACGTTGCCATTGGAATATAAAAAAATAAATAAAATATAAGAATTTAAGGACACAATTGTTATTTAATTAATAAAATAACTACTAAATCAGTAAAACATAATGAAAAATACACGCAAATGTCGAATGTAATACCACTAGATGACGTAACAAACACGCATAATGATTCTGACATCAAGTAAAATGGGACTGCATTTTTGGCGTTTAATCTTACAGTTTGTCAGTAGTTTTTTGTTATGAAAAGCGGTCGACGGGTTAATAGAGAAGTACCTAAAAAATATTAGATTTCAGTGCGAAATGTTCGCACGGGCCCTCTGGTCATATATATTATTTCTCCAGTCAACATCCCTTTTTTTCTGAAAATACGAAACGCAGAACGACGAATGAGATAGCATATGAAAGGATTTTGAAAACGCTTCTGACATAGCACACTTAACATTTCGTTAAAACATGTTTTCGATTAAAAATTGCTGATAATTAAAAATTAAATCGGCATTGTTTTCCTAAATGAAATGAAAGGTTTTCCTCAAAACATTGTTGCCAAAAAAATAAAATACCACATTATATGATGCTCAGCAATTATTATAAAAAACACCGCACGGGTTTATTTTATATTTATGATTAAAAAGCGAAATTTAAATTGAAATGTTTAGATTTATATTTCTATGTCCCATGTTTTTCCCGAAGCGGATGACGTCATCCTCTAATGCAGTTAAAATACGATTGTTAATTTTTTTCTTTTCTCGTTCGTGCCTTTAGCAATCTTGGATCAGTTTTTACTCTAACTTTGATGGAATAAATTAGATGATATTCTGGATTGACTAACAACTAAATGTTGTTTACAGATATTTTTATCCTTGCTTTTTCTTTAGAAGTTTAAACCTGCATCTAATAACTATTACATATTGATAAAAAATGGTACTTCTCTTTTATCCCGTCGACCACTTTTCATAACAAAAAACTATCGCCAAATAAACGGGAGAACGTTGCCATTGGAATATCAAAATAAATAAATAAAATATAAGAATTTAAGGACACAATTGTTATTTTAATTAATGAAATAACTAATAAACCAGTAAAACATAATGAAAAATACACGCAAATGTCGAATTAAAAACCACTTGATGATTTAACAAACACGTATAATGCTTCTGACATCAAGTAAATGGGACTGCATTTTTGTCGTTTAATCTTACAATTTGGCGATAGTTTTTTGTTATGAAAAGTGGTCGACAGCATAATAGAGAAGTACCTAAAAAATATTAGATTTCATTGCGAAATCCTCGCACGGACTCCCCCTCTGGTTAATTTATAATTAAGTTGTAAAAATATTAAAATGTTGTATTGTCATCGGCAAAACACTTTTCAACATAATTTATATAATTCTTGCCTATCAGGAATTGTGTTAAAAATCGATTGGAAAATTCCATGAATAAAAAAAAAAGTAATTAAAATAAGCTAGCAAAAAAAAAAAAAATAATAATAATAATAATAAAAAAATACCTGTTGAAAAAAGTTACCCAGCGAGGATTGGTCTACTAGGGTTCTGCGTCAATTCGTCGCGCACAATTCATCGCGGAACAATTCATCGCGCACAATTCGTCGCAGCGTCAATTGGTCGCAGCGTCAATTCATCGCGGCGACAAATCGGCGCGGCTCAATTCGTCGCGACGTCAATTCGTCGCAGCGAAAACGCACAATTCATCGCGGAACAATTCATCGCGCACAATTCGTCGCAGCGTCAATTCACCGCGGCGACAATTCATCGCGGCGACAATTCGTGGCAGCGTCAATTCGTCGCAGCGTCAATTCGTCGCGGCGTCAATTCGTCGCTGGCTCAATTCGTCGCGACGTCAATTCGTCGCAGCGAAAACGTCTTTGAAGGCTATTATGATAAAAATAAAGATAATTCAGTAAAATTATTTACTGATAATTTGTTTTTTAGATTTAGAGAATTGTAACTAACATTTTACAGGCAATTTTGGAGGAATCTTTTTTCATATGTGATTTTTGTGAATTTCCCTGATGAGAACATGAAGGTTTAATGAATTAGAACAACTCATTTCTTATTTAAATTAGAGATCGAATAAATATTGCTTTAGATTACTGAAAAAATGGCGGAAGATTTAGAATAAAATCACCCAGAGCATGAAAAAATGACGAATACAAATGCTAGAAAAAAAATTACATATGCGTACACAGGGTAAAAAAGAGGACCCCCCCCCCCCCCTCCTTCTTATATTTGAAAGAATTAGGAAGTAAAAAAAAGTATTTAGAGATGTAAACATAAAAACTTTTTGTGATTGTGATTGAACTGATCGCTTCATGAATGCAATTTCATTATATGATATTTTTGCTTTAAAAGTTTTTTCATTCATTTCATCTATACTAATAAAAGAAAGTTGTTTGTTTTTCTGAGTTCTGTGCGTATGTGCGAAATGACAAGCGAAATCTACCGCACGTAGAAGTCTGAAAATTTGGGTGCGGATAATCCAAGGCAGTCCCTGAAGACCTGATGCTCAGATTTTTCATATTTTAAGACCCGGTTTCCCTGGGGCCTTTTTTAAGGTTTTTGCATCTAAATTGTTAATAATTTGTCCCGGTTTTATCCAATCTCCCTTGTTTTCGTGACCATTTCTCCATTAAGCTTTCCCCCCATTTTCACATTGCAGTTAGGGCCCTGGCACTCTGTGGCCCGATGCGTTGTTCACTTGAACCTTTTGTGTGCCCAGCATTTTTCACCCTCTCTAATTGTGTCACTCTCTCAATGCGTGACTTTTAAGTTGAGTCTTGGACTCCTCTCAACGGGCCACCACCCTCATATTTCTATTGAAGCCCTAGGGCCCTTTTTTAGCATTTCTTTCAAATTTTATTCTAACGATTAATTTATAACATATGCTTAATTTCGTCTGATTGAAGATGTAAAGCGCTACGTACTAGGATCTTTTAAGATGTTTTCCTCTTAAGGTCTTACTCAAAACTATCAGTTGGCCCCTTTTGGGACCTCTCCCTTAAAAATTGACCGATCCACTAAGCTTTTGTTTACTGATAACTTTTTAGGACTTCCAACTACAAAAGAACGATACAATTTTTGTGCCCTAAATTTTTAATAATTAGCCCCATTTTTACCCGATCTCCTTCGTTTTTGGGGCTTTATCTCCATTAAGCTTTTCACCATTTCTACGTTCCAGTTAAGACCCTGGCCTCCTGGGACTCAGTATAGGGGAGAAAAAGAGGGGGGAGATGAAATAGGGGAGATGAAAGAAAATTTGCCGAAATCATGTTAACTAAAACTCATAAATTAAACCCGTTTATGGATGAATTCTGCTGTCTTGTTTGAAAATGTCAGCCACCTTAAAATTTTAAACCGCTATACCTCAGCCCTTTTTTAAGATAGAGGCAATTTAAAAAATGCTCTA
This sequence comes from Maratus michaelseni, assembly GCA_963931845.1. Taxonomy (NCBI): domain Eukaryota; kingdom Metazoa; phylum Arthropoda; class Arachnida; order Araneae; family Salticidae; genus Maratus; species Maratus michaelseni. The sequence continues at coordinate 248,429,857 of OZ007588.1, read as the reverse complement.
GAATCCTTGGATCAAGTCAGAACATTTAACGGAAAAAGTTTTTAAGATTTCTAATTTTATTTTTACAACTTTTTGAAATTGTAATCTTTAAATGGCTGTCACAGCGCTTCCTCCAGACGCAATATCTCCAAATTCAACTGGGACCTGTAGGCTATGGTCAAAAACATATACAAAAAAATTGGTTCAATTATCTGCATAACTTCATAAAATTTTCGATGATACAATAGTAAAAATGGAACAAAAATCGCAATCACAACGCCCTCTTCCGTCGAAATAGCCCCAAATTCAAGTAGGACCTGCTGGCCATAGCCAAAAACACAAAAAAAAATTTTGGTTCAATTTTAAGTATAACTTCATACACTTTTCGATGATACAATGAGGACAGACAGACGGACGGACGGACAGACAGACAGACAGACAATTTGTAAAAACATCTTTTTCGGAATCTCTGACCCCTAAAACGTGTAAATCCGTCGAAAACCGGAAGTCGAAAAAAAGTTCGATTACAATACTTTCTTCTATAGAAGAAAGCAAAAAATCATAAATTGGAAACATTTACTGAATACAACAAGTGGATGAAAATAATTAAAATATAATAAAATTATGGTTTACTTTCTAACTAGGTGGCCCACCCGGTGTTTTCCGAGCCCGTGATAATAACCATAAACAGAACTCAAGCTTCTATGACTCTTTTAAAAGAAGCTGCATAGAAGGGCCCAAGAAAGGGATTAATATTCAAAATTGGTGGTAGCTGAGGTCCGCGATATTTGTTTGTCGTTCAAGTAGTAGTTGGAAGTCCTAAGTAGTTGTCAGACAAAAAAAAGCTAGTGAATCGGCCGATTTTTAAGGTAAGCTAACAAAGGGGGCTAACTGATAGTTTTGAGCAGGGCCCTAAGAGGAAAACATCTTAAAAGATCCTGGTACAGCGCTTTATAGAACTTCAATTAGTCGGAATTAAGCATAGGGTATAAATTAATCATTAGAATAAAATTTAAAGAAATGCTTAAAAAAGGGTCCTAAAGCGGGGCCTCCGAGATGTCGCTGTGTGTCCTTCACCGGGCCTGCTACAAGTATTAGTGACGTCACAGTAGTGATCCACTTTGGTCAATGTATCGCAGCAGAAAGATGTAATAAAAAGAGCATTTCCGCTCTTATAATTTGTGATTACATAAATAATATTAAATTTCATAATCGTGAAATAAAAGGGAATCAATACACTTGTTTTATTAAAGGAAATTAAAAGTTTTAAATTAAAAAAAAATGCTAAGATTAATAAATCAGATTGAACCCATTGACTTACCTTTTCCTAAACACATTATTTTACAATAAATATACGTACAAAAAATATAATAAATCTACCAAAAACTTTACAAAATCAATCCCATTCCTCCCTTTTATAACTGCATACCATAATTTAACCATCAAAACACAATAAATGTCAATTTAAATAGAGAAATCGACATTTTTTAACTATAGAGACCTTGGCACTTTTTTTAACGCTTTGGCGTAATCCGGGCTTCAGAAAGTTAGATATGTTTTAAAATTATATACACAATTATGAAAACAAACCTAATGTACTTTTATGTTTATTTATATATATAAAATTATTTATATATACAATTCTGTTCTACCTGCATATAAAAAGAGATATATGGCTTCTTTATATTAAATAAATTATATAAATATTGAAAAAAAATACTTATTTATATGAAACTACGAATAGGTTGCCAGAAAATATGTTGCCAACTTTCCTTCTCTCGCCATAAGCCTTTTTCGGTACTTTTCGGTTAGCCGGGCGCCAGTGATACATGTACATATATAAATATATATATATTAATTCATACATATATGTGTGTGTAGATATGTGTATATATATATATGTGTGTGTGTGTGTGTATATATATATATATATATCACTGGCGTCCGGCTAACCGAAAAGTACCCAATTTTCTATATCTTAACTTTGTAACTGACTTGTAATATTTTAATAATTGTCTATTTATTGTACTTGGGTCTAGGACCTAATAACCACTCAAATTAACTTATCAAAAGTTTTATTTTCATAATATATTTGTACACTTAAGTTAGCTAAAATGTTAAATGGAACTACGTAGAACTACTAAGTTGTGTAAATCAGTTACTTTTAATTTTATAAACAAAGCACACTCACTTCTAACTAAATGTATCCAGATTTCATTCAATTTATTACAGTATTTCTTTCAAAATCATTTTTTAAACTGTTTATCGTCTGCTTCTTTTATTTATTTATTTTTTCTAAAGATCATTTGACTCTTTTTGATTTGGAAGTACAAATTCATTCAAATATGCCGGAATATTTCCCTTACAGTAGGATGGACATTCGTTGTTAGGGTTATTTTTTTTTCTCAGCACAGCAAATTCAATACCATCATATTAATTTTAGCTTCACGAATTATGAAACGTATATCGAAACATTTAATGCAAACCACTTCTGTTGAAATGTAAAAATAATTATCACAAGGTAATTTTCGTAGCTAAAATTTCTTCTTTTCATTATCAGTAGCGAATTTGAAGACTTAGATTAGAAACTAGGAGCACAACATTTTCTTCTCATTATTTTATAGATATAATCTACACTTTCTTTAATAATTATAATCAATAATTAATGATAGCATTATAATCTAAATACACTGAAAAATATTATTAATTACTATATAAAACAATAAATAAAATCAAAATACTATCGTAAACAATACGTACAAACGAACAAAGTACATGAAAATTTTTAAGTTATTATGGATCACTGTTTTGACGTCAGCAGGTTGTGACGTCACTTGTAGCAGGCCCGGTGTAGGACACACAGCGACATCTCGGAGGCCCCGCCTAAAGGCCCAATAAAAATATAAGCGTGGTGACCCGGGGAGAGTAATCCAAGGCTACACTTTAAAGTCGCTTAGTAAGAGGGTGACAGAATTATGGGGGTGAAAAACGCATAGCACACAAAAAGTTCAAGAGGCCTCGAGTCGGGCCCCAGGGTCCTAACTGGAATGTAGAAATGTAGGAATAACTAAATGGAGAAAAGACACCAAAAACGAAAAAAAAATCGGATTTAAAGGAGCAAGTTATTAAAAATTTAGGGAACAAAAACTTCAACGGTGCCCCTATACCGAGTCCCACGGGGGCCCGGGTCTTAACTGGAACATAGAAATGGGAGAAAAGCCTAATAGAGAGAAGGCACCAGAAACGAAGGAGATCTGATAAAAAAGGAGCAAATTATTAATAACTTAGGGCACAGACATTTTAAGGTGCCCAGGAGCACCGGAACTTGTCCGAGAAATTTTTTTGTCGTTCATATAGTAGCTGGAAGTCCAAAAAAGTTATCATAAAAAAAAAAAAAAAAAAAAAAAAAAAACTAGTGGATCGGTCGATTTTTAAGGGAGCTATATTAGAGGTCCCAAAAATGGCCAAATGATAGTTTTGAGTAAGGCCTTAAAAGGAAAACATCTTAAAAGATCCTAGTACGTAGCGCTTTAGATCTTCAATCATTCGAAATTAAGCATAGGGTATAAATTAATCATTAGAATACAATTTGAAAGAAATGCTAAAAAAGGGCCCTAGTGCCACAGTAAAAATATGAAGGTGTTGGCCCGGGGAAAGGAGTCGAAGACTCAACTTAAAAGTTACGCATTGAGAGGGTGAAAATGCATGGCGCAGAAAAGGTTCAAGTCAACACCGCATCGGGCCCCAGGGGGCCAGGGTCGAAACTGAAATGTAGAAATGGGCGGGGAATTTAATGGAGAAAGGCCCTCTAAAAGAAGGTAGATCAGATGAAAATGGGGCAAGTTATTAACAATATAGATGCAAAACCCTTAAAAGGGCCCTAGGGGCCCGGTTCTTAAAATATTAAAAATCTGAGCGTCAGGTCTATAGGACCCGCCTTGGACTATCCACACCCAAATTTTCAGACTTCTACGTGCGGTAGATTTCGCTTGTCATCGCGCACACGTACACAGAACTCAGACAGACAAATACTTTCCTTTTATTAGTATAGATGAAATAAATGAAAAAACTTATAAAACCAAAATACTACTTAATGAAATTGCATTCATGCAGCAATCAGTTCAGTCGCAATCACAAAAAGTATTTTATGTTTACATCTCTCAATACTTTTTTTACTTCATAATTCTTTCAAATATAAGGGAGGGGGGGGGGGGGAGTTGTACCCTGTGTACACATATGTCAACTAATAATTAAAAAAAAAAATTTCTAGCATTTGTATTCATCATTTTTTCATGATCTGGGTGATTTAACTAAATCCTTCGCCATTTTTTCGGTTATCTAAAGCAATATTTATTCTATCTCTAATTTAAATAAGAAATGAGTTGTTCTAATTCATTAAACCTTCATGTTCTCATCAGGGAAATTCACAAAAATCACATATGAAAAAAGATTCCTCCAAAATTGCCTGTAAAATGTTAGTTACAATTCTCTAAATTTAAAAAACAAATTATCATTAAGTAATTTTACTGAATTATCTTTATTTTTATCATAATAGCCTTCAAAGACGTTTTCGATGCGACGAATTGACGTCGCGACGAATTGAGCCGCGACGAATTGAGCTCGCGACGAATTGACGCTGCGACGAATTGTCGCCGCGATAAATTGACGCCACGACGAATTGTCGCCGCGGTGAATTGACGCTGCGACGAATTGTGCGCGATGAATTGTTCCGCGATGAATTGTGCGAGATGAATTGACGCGACACCGTCTACTAGGTATTTGTAAGATTAAATGCCAATAATGGTTGATCGAAAATGTCACATTCACTTGACAACACGTGTTTACGTCATCAAGTTATTTTTATTTCGACGTTTTATTTATATTTTTATTAATGTTATACTAATTTATTTGTTTTTTCGTTATTTAAAACAAGTTGGAAATTGTACGTCAAACGTTACAAACGAGGTGCGTTCGTACGCACGTTTTAGAATTAAATTCATGATATCCCGTGCGTAGAACGGGTTAAACAGCTAGTTAAGTATATATTTTATGACACTGTTCATACAAATATCTTAACTAGTTATATAAATATTCAGGTATATGTATCAGCTTATATAAATATTCAGATCTTGATGATTTTTAATTCTGTGAAATGAATTATATCGTCTGCAGCTTAATTTCTGTCATAAAATAAGTATCTCGCTCGCTTGACGATTAAACTTCGGAAGTTCCTATAACAAAAAAGCACCGATTTAAAAAAAAAATCAAATTTCTTAATAAATATTTTTATTAATATCTCCTAAAGTTTTGATTCGATTTTAATAAAATTTGAAATGTCTCGACAAAATTCTGCAAAGATAATATATTTTAAATTGCAAACCATTTGGTTGGGTAGTTTTTGCGTTGTTATATGCGGACAGACAGACAGACGGACGGACAGACAGACGGACAGACGGACGGACAGACGGACGGACCAAACGACGACTATAGGTGCTACGTATTTATATAATTACGAACGCACCTAAATAAAAATTATGTCAATTTGTATAATTTGGTGAGTGAGCAGGAAAAAACGAAAATTACGTCATAAAAATCGGGTTTACACATGAATATTAAAAATAAAAAAGATGAATTAAATGAAAAAGCATTATAACCAGTTAAATGAAAAAGCATTATAACCTGATTACAGAAGAAAGTCGCCGTTCGTGATATCACCATCATCTTTTTAAAACAGGATACATTACCAGGTTTTAAGAGGCTGTGAAATCAGAACGGGGGTTGGTGAGCGTAGCGAGCAGGGGGCAGAGCCCCCTAGTGTATTAAAAAAATATGCATTTTCAATGTATTTTTAAAAATAATTCAATCGCAGATGTAGACTAGTTCGGTATTTTCTTTTCAATAATTCACGACATTGGTTTTTATTAATTTACCCGATATTCATTCAATCACAAATAGTGGAAATCGGAACTCGAAACAATTTGAATCAACCATGCCGACAAAGAAAAAATTTGCGTAAAATCTGTAAATTGTCCTACTGTAGTCACAAAACACAGAAAGGAACACTATTCAATCCACGATTTTCTATTCAGTTGCCCAACATTCATTTGCACTCATATTCAACTTAGATGTCTGTACATCCGAAATTTCCAGACCCAGCCCGGCTCGTATAAAAATTTTATTGGCCTAGCCCGGCATAAAAACAAAATGCTTGGCCCGAGCCCGGCCTGACTGAATTTCTACAAAACATGCCGGATATTTCATACATGCCTTTCATATTTTTGCTTAGAAATGTATGTACTATTCTGTTAAAAGAATTTTAATTTTAGAATAACGGCCATTTAAAAATCTATGCCTTTTTTGCAAAAAATATTGTGCCGGGCCCAGCCCGGCCCGAGCCAGCAGAAAAATGTTCGATCCGGGCATCTGTGCAGACCTCTAATTCAACTATCTATTCATTGAATTCCACTTACTTAATACATCGAAATCGTGAGTGGATTTGTGAATGAACGAGTCCAATGAATATTGACAATCGCAAAAATTCCTTTTTTCAATCAAGAATGTTCCATTATACTCGCGAGTATATTCAAATATTCATAGATATCATGCCAGCTCGGAAGCGACCGGCGTGATATCGATATCTATGAATGTTTGAATATACTCGCGAGTACAATCACGGTATAAGGCGAGTGCAGTGAGTGAGACCTAGCGAGTGACTGTTTCGGCTTATCGATTTCTTCTCTTCTTGGTGATTGTATTTACGATTGCGATATGAATATAACATTTGCCTTTCAGTGCGCGTACCTGATTATTTAAGATTATAAAACCAACTAACTAAGAATGCGATGTTAATTCTTTATAAAATTTACAAAATGCCAGAAATCTTAAGCTGTTCAAGTGAGGGTGGATTCTCCCCACCCCCAGAAAATATAGAAATATATTATATTTTAGAAATTCCATTTTTTTTTCGGGGGGAGGGCAGAAAAATTTGAAATAAATTATATTTCAGAAATTGAGGAAATATATATATATGATCATTGTTAAGGCAGTTCCCAAATACAATCTCGGAGTTTTCTGACACATTCGCGAAGTCAATCTTAAGCTTAGTTGCACGAAATTGGAAGGTACACTTATTGAAAAAACTACGAAATCGAAGTGCGTGTTCCTTTTTTCGATAAGGCGAAGGATTTATCAGAAAAAAGCTGTCATGTTGGCAGTTTTTAATCATTTTTCGGAACGCGACAAGTCGGAAATGGTCATCATGAGACAACAACCATTTATATCTTAAAATGTAATATATTTATTGAAAAATGAAAAATGCTATTGGTTTCTAAATCACTTCAATAGTGTTAGGGATAATAATGTTTTATTTTTTTGTTTTAAAATGTCCGTGAATGTCTCAAAAATTTTCGCATGAAAAAATACTTTTTGAAAAGATCCTTAAACTTAGTAATTTAATAACAAAACAATATACAGAATGTAAAGAATTGAGCCTCTACGTCCAGGTGCACGATGTGTCATTCTAGCATTTCCTGTGAGTACACTTAACTGCATACCTTCCCTCGCTATTTTTGCCTTGAAGACTAGCAGACGCCGAATTCTATTGTACTGTGAGCGGAAAGTTCGGACAGTGATGTAGTGGTAAGGCGTTACCCAAAGAGGGGTCTTATGCTTTGATCCTTGCCGAGTTCGTGGGAAAGAGTTCATCTGCGAGAGAAGCGATCTCTGCACACGATTTTTAGGTTTGCCTCCGAAACTTTGCCCTTTGTCTTAGAACGTCCAATGACGGACTTAGTGAAAACGAAACAGAGGGATCTCAAGGCTGCTAAGAGGCTGAAGAGTTTCGAGGGGCCGGCCTCGACAAAATCCCCGCCCCTAGAAGAAGTTCTCCTGCGAGAATGAAAAAGTGAGAGAGGACAGTTTTTGAATAGATCTGAACGAGAGTGGTGACTCTCTGGAAATAGTGAGGTCTGACCTCTATTTAATTGATACGGCAGGTATCAGGTGAAAATCCCAGCGAAGTGAAAAAGCACGACAGGTGCGATAGTGAGAGTTCTTTAACTCTGAAGCATCGTGATTTAGTATATTTTTCCGAAGAGAAGGAACGGACGAGCCCTGTTCCGAATGAACTTTCTTTAGGAGTTACGACAGACAGTAATTTCCTGAGACTTTTGATTGATCGAGCTGCACTCAGAGTCAAGAGAACATTAATTTATTAGCGATTGACTCACGGAAAATAATTAAATGCTGTATTGACGTCTTGTATATATTTTTCATTAGAATTAACATTGGTATACAATAAAATTCTATTTTCTAATTTATGCGAGAAATTCTCTGTGCCAACGATCCGATCTCGCTACCACTCACCATCTTTTATCGGGTCGGTATAGCGGAGTTACTACAACTGGTGGCTTGCGGTGATGGATTAATTAGCAAAAATTAATGACATTCTCTAAAGACAAAGAGTGGACTCTGAAATTTAAATCATTAAAGTGCTCCAAGAAAGAGTCTCCTTGTGACTTGTGACCTGAGTCTCCTTAGACGCCCCTGTGGATCAACACAGCATCAGAAAGAGTAATCTACCAAGAATTCTGGAGAGTGTTCCCCATCAGAAAGAGAAATCTACCAAGAATTCTGGAGAGTGTTCCCCCATCCGAAAAGTGTGACAGAGAACCCCGTCTGTGCTCCTGAGAATCTTTGAAGTCTGTACTTCTGACGCCCTGAAAGACTCTTAGTAATGGAGGTAAGCTCTTTTTATACTCAGAGTGGCTTTAATTGTTATTAGTGTTTGTATAGGTGTTGTAGGCTTCAAAAAAAAAAGTTGTATGTTTATTTTTGTGAGAGTAAATATTTTGAGAAATTTTTCCGGTAAAAAAAAAAAAAGTATGATGAGATATTTCCGATATAACTGTAACTTATTTAATAGACAAATTTTGTAGTTAAAAATTAAATTATTGTTGAATTAATTTAATGCAAACTGAGAGTTGTGCAGTGTTACAAAATTTTAGCTGAATCTATAAATGAGAGTTCATTGAAAAAAAAAGTATCGAACGCATTTCATATTTTACGATAACAGAGTTGATTTTATATGTTTTTTGTGAATTATTCTAAATTTTTTTAAGAGTGGATGCAGAGATTAAGACCACCATTGATTCAAAAAAAAAAAGGAATTGAATGAGACTTTTGCAATTTAAAATATTTTTACTGTACTTTTTGAATTTGAAATTTTTGTTTTGTGTAGAATTTATCCCATATGTATTTTATAACCAAATACCAAGGTGAATGTAGACGTTAGGATAGAGTTGCTTATCTTTATATGTTGCATATTTCCTATATTATTGCTAAGCGCACTTTTTTATGAGCGTATATTTTGGTAATATTTTGACGCACTTGGTAGGATTTGATTTAATCTTATTGTATTGTTTTATATTTGTGGGAAAGATAATTTCTAATTTTATACTTTAAAAATGTCGGAGCTTAAATATTTTAGGAAAGCTGATTTGCAAACTTTAGCTTACGAATTTGAAGTCATTTTAGAGGAAAATGATACTGTACCGAAAATTATAAAAAAAATAGAGTCGTCAGAAGGATTTGATAAAGAGCTAGCCTTAGCGCAGATTAAACTTATAGAAAAAGATAGGGAAAATAAATTATTGGCAGATAAGGAAGAAAAAGAGCGGGAACATGAGTTAGCTAGGTTAAAAGCGACGCAAGAGTCAGATGACCGGAGTACCGCATCTAGTAGCATCTCAGTTAGAACGAATCATTTACCCCTAAAAACAATTATGCATCGATTTGATGAAAAGAATTCGGATATTTCGTTGTTTTTGAATTTATTCGAGAGACAGGCAAAAAAATGTAATCTAAATTCGGATGAGTTGGTGACGAATTTACTATCATTATTACCTGTGGGAATGGCCGAGTTAATTTTGAGAGAACCTGAAGACAAAATTGATGATTTTCAATATGTGAAAGAAAAATTGTTAGAACGATATCGTTTGAATGCAGAGACGTACAGACAAAAATTTAGTCAGCATCCCCGAAATCCTAATTCAGTTTGGAAGGACCTGATCTTTGAACTTAATAGTTTTTTAGAAGGATGGCTGTCATGCTTACAAGTTTCGGATTTTGAAGGTTTGAAAAATTTGCTTGTCACGGACCAGATCAAACGGAGAGCGTCTCCAGAAATGCGCGAACATCTTATAGATAACTGGGCAGAAATTAAAAACCCGGAAGAATTAGTAAGGCTTTTAGATGCGTACGAGGCAATCAAGCGCCCCTCTAAAAAGACGTGGAATCCGAAACTCCCTTTAGAGAAGAAATTTGAAAGACCCAGGACTTTTGAAAATGGGCGAAACGGTAACAGAAATCCGGAGACTAACTTTAACTGGAGGGATCGCGATGATCATAAAGAAAGGGAAAGAGTTTACGAAAAAAGGCGAGAAGTCAAGTGTCACGCGTGTTTTCAAAGCGGTCACTACAAAGTAGATTGTCCGGAAATTAAAAAGAAAGATGTTGCGCGGGTCGGTCACTTAATAAGTAAGCCGACACTTGAAGAAACCTTCTCCCCTTATTTGAGTAAAGTATTAGTGAATGGAATTCAGACAACTGCCTTAACTGACAGTGGGAGTGAAATTGATATCATCGCATACGACTTGGTCAGTCAAGATAAATTGAATGGAGATCACGTATGGATTAAGACTCCACTGGACAGTAAATTATACTGTTTACCTATAGCAGAGGTCACTTTAGAAATTGAAGGCGTGGGGGTTATTGAAACGAAAGCGGGAGTTAACAATAAAGATTCAGATATGTTTTACTATTTGTTGGGTAATCACACTCAAAAATTGTTAGAACAGGCGAAGAAAAAACCCAAATTGATGAATGCAGTTTTGACACGAGCTCAAACGAGAGAAAAGGGTGGCCCAGCTCCGAATCCGGTAAATAAACAAATTATGATTTCCGAGGGGGAAAAAGAAATTTCTAGCGGAAATGTTGAAGCGGAAACTTTGAATTCCGAGGAAGAAAAAGAAGAGTATATTTCTAGCGGGAATGTTGAAACGGAAACTTTGAATTCAGTAAAAGAAAGAGAAGGGGGAATTTTTCGCGAGTGCAGTGAAGCGGAAGCGTTGAATTCAAAACTAGAGGGTGAAAATCTAGAAAGCCCTACTGAATTGGTTAGTGTGGATAAGGGATTATCGCCTTTGTCGATTTGTGAGGGATCTTCGAATTTAGCAGAAATTGGAGGGAAGGATAGTCAAATTGAATTAGACAGAGATCAATCTCTCAAAGGGATTAGTAAAAAAACGGAAGGTGAAGAATCGCATTGTAATGCAGGAGATTCTTTGATAGTAGCAAAAGCCAGAGAAAATCGCGTGAGTGGGGGGAAGCAGGTGCTTGTCCCATTGCCTTATCAGGTAGATATTTTTGGCGCGTGCCTAGAAAAAGTGCCATTACACTTAGGGAAAGGGAAAGTTAAAGGAAATGTGTCAAAATACTTGGACCTTGGGAAAAGATTGATAAGCGATTTAACTACCGCATTTCTAAAAAGGTTCGGTGTTAAATTGAAAAATCCGAGAGTGTGTCGCACAATAAGCGATAGTATTGCATGTTGGCATCGAAAAGTTAGAAAGCTTTTGAAAGCGTTAGTATTTGGAGAATGGATAAGAGAAACGGAGGAAAATAAATTCGTGAAGGGATGTGTGTCTAATCTCACGAACAGGTTAAAAAGAGGTCGAGTTTTAGCCGTTGAAAATGTGTCAGAAAAACGAGAAAAGAGGAAATTTTGGTTTGACAGAAAGGCGGTAAAACGGAAGCTTAATGTGAAAGATGAGGTTTTAGTTTTAACTACCAGAAAGCCAAATAAAATGTCAGATAGTCGGATAGGGCCGGGAAGAAAGGAGTCAATAATTACGGAAACAAATTGTATTGTGAATGTTCCTGGGAGGCGACAGAAATCCCAGATTTCTCACTTGAGTTTAGTAAAGCCTTACAGAAAACGGGTGGAGTTAGCAGATATCTTAACGCGGGAAATAAACGCACTTGAGGAATTCTGTTTACCGTATCTAGATGATATGGCGATTTTTTCAGACAGTTGGGAGGACCATATGCGTCATCTAAAAATGGTATTAAAAAGGGTTAATGACGCGAAACTAAAAATCAAATTGGCGAAATGCAAGTTCGCTCAGAAAACCGTAAAATATCTTGGGCATATTGTAGGGGAGGGCAGACGGAGGCCAGCTGAGGCGAAAGTAAGGGCAATTAAGGAATTACCGGTTCCGAAATCGAAAACTGAAATTCGTAGATGTTTGGGAATGGCTGGATATTATTCCCGGTACATAAAAGATTATGCAGTGATTGTAGAACCATTAACGAGGGCGCTTAAAGGGAAAAATAAAAAAGAAAAGATTGCATGGAGCGACGAAATGGGAAAAGCCTTTGAGACTTTGAAAATGAAACTTACTGAAGAACCGGTGCTATACGCTCCTAATTTTCAGAAACAATTCATAGTACAAACTGATGCTAGTGACTTAGGGATTGGCGTGGTTTTGGCTCAAAGAGAGGGATCGGAAGAGCACCCCATAAAATATTTAAGTCGAAAATTTACTGATAGTGAGAAAAGTTTCTGCGCCACTGACAGAGAGTGTGCAGGGATTATTTTTGCGATAAAAAAGTTAAGGCATTATATTGATGGACAAAACTTTTCTATCGAAACCGATCACAATCCCTTGGTGTTTCTAAAAAGAAATTCTGGAAATAATCCCAGATTATTAAGGTGGTCCTTAGCTCTGCAACCTTATAATTATGGCATTTCTCATCGCGCAGGCAAAGACATTCCGCATGTTGATTGTCTGAGTCGAGTTTAATGAGATTTCTTGATAAACTTTTGTATATAATTATTTTAAGTTCTTTTTATTTTTATTTCACTGTGTTTTATTTCAATATATGTTCATGATTTCTTATCAGAGCGCGCAAAAAAGAAAAGGAAGGTAGTATTATCTTATTCATGTATGTTTTTTTTCTTGCCACTCTGATGTAATTTGAGCTTGCAATTCTTTATTCGACTCTTAGAGATTCTTAGTGTTTCACCCTTAAGAATCGTTTGAGGAGGGGGTGCTGTAAAGAATTGAGCCTCTACGTCCAGGTGCACGATGTGTCATTCTAGCATTTCCTGTGAGTACACTTAACTGCATACCTTCCCTCGCTATTTTTGCCTTGAAGACTAGCAGACGAGGAATTCTATTGTACTGTGAGCGGAAAGTTCGGACAGTGATGTAGTGGTAAGGCGTTACCCAAAGAGGGGTCTTATGCTTTGATCCTTGCCGAGTTCGTGGGAAAGAGTTCATCTGCGAGAGAAGCGATCTCTGCACACGATTTTTAGGTTTGCGCCCGAAACTTTGCCCTTTGTCTTAGAACGTCCAATGACGGACTTAGTGAAAACGAAACAGAGGGATCTCAAGGCTGCTAAGAGGCTGAAGAGTTTCGAGGGGCCGGCCTCGACAAAATCCCCGCCCCTAGAAGAAGTTCTCCTGCGAGAATGAAAAAGTGAGAGAGGACAGTTTTTGAATAGATCTGAACGAGAGTGGTGACTCTCTGGAAATAGTGAGGTCTGACCTCTATTTAATTGATACGGCAGGTATCAGGTGAAAATCCCAGCGAAGTGAAAAAGCACGACAAGTGCGATAGTGAGAGTTCTTTAACTCTGAAGCATCGTGATTTAGTATATTTTTCCGAAGAGAAGGAACGGACGAGCCCTGTTCCGAATGAACTTTCTTTAGGAGTTACGACAGACAGTAATTTCCTGAGACTTTTGATTGATCGAGCTGCACTCAGAGTCAAGAGAACATTAATTTATTAGCGATTGACTCACGGAAAATAATTAAATGCTGTATTGACGTCTTGTATATATTTTTCATTAGAATTAACATTGTTATACAATAAAATTCTATTTTCTAATTTATGCGAGAAATTCTCTGTGCCAACGATCCGATCTCGCTACCACTCACCATCTTTTATCGGGTCGGTATAGAGGAGTTACTACAAGAATTTAAAAAAAAAAGTTTTTTCTTATTTAAGACGCTATTTCTTAAGCCCGCATATGTCTCTAGGAATGTGATGTTGATTTTTTATAGAGTTTTAAAAATGCCAAAAATATTAAGGTATTCAAGAAGAGGTGGATTTTTTTTTGTCTTTTTTTTGTTGGGGTTGTGGGGGGGATCTAGAAATATATTACATTTTAGAAACTCAAGAAATATATATATTATATTGTTAAGGCAGCTCCCAAATACTATCTCGGAGTTTTCTGATACAGTCGCGAAGTGAAGCTTAGACGCACGAAATTAGAAAGTGCACTTATTAAAAAGCTATGAAATCGAATAGCATTTCCCATTTTTCGATAAAGTAGAAGATCTGTCAGAAAAGCGTGTCGAAAGTAAAAATATTGAACGCGATAGCCCGAAAATGACCATTATGAAATTATGAGACAATAATCGCTTATAACTTAAAATACAGTACATTTATCGAAAACTGACAAATGTTATTCGTTTCTAAATCACTTCAATAGCACAGTTATTTATTGCCTTTGCATTGAAAAAAGCCCGTGAATCAACCAGAAAGTTTCGCGTGAAAAAATACTTTTTTCAGAACCGCTCTACGAATTAATTTTTTTTTAAAATTCAGATTAATAAAATGTTTTTTTCCTAACCTTAAAGACTATATCTTATGCCTGTTTACGTTGCTATAAATGTAATACTGATTCTTTATAGAGTTTTGAAAATGAGAAAAATTTTAACGCACGCAATTGGAATTTGCACATTAAAATATGGTGAAATCGAATAGAGTTTTCCATTTTTCAATAAAGCAAAGGATCTATCAGAAAAGGCTATCATAGTAACCGTTTTAATCTGATTTTCGTATCGCGCCAGCCCGGAAATAGTGATTATAAGTCTCGCTTATAACTAAAAATGCAATACATTTATCGAAAAATAAAAAATACTATTCGTTTCTAAATCACTTTTATAGCCCACTAACAAACGGAGGATCTGTAGATATGGGAGAAAGGAGTTAAAGGGGAAAAATTGCTTCTTTTTTTGGCAACTTCGTTTTTCACACTGTGGGATTAATTGGAGAATAAGAAATTTTGTTGACTAATGAATGAATATAACTATAGACGATATAAGGAAGATTGATTTAAGGAAGATTGAAATAGATTGAGACGATATGTTATAGAAATCCCTATTTGATGATGTATCAATATATTGCCCAGCCCTAGTTTGCATCTATCCCTTTTCTAACGATTTTATGCATTTCTATTGCCTATTCAAAGAAAAATTCTTCTAAAGTTACAGAATTTTGTTAAAAACGCTTAAAAAAATAAAGCCAAGAGGTCCATTCTCGAACGAAAACAACAACCATTTTCCCAATGGTTAATAACATTGTTGATTACGAAATCGATCATTTAAAAAATATAACATTTGAAAATTGCAGACTTTTACGAAATATTTTTTAAATCAATACAAATGTATATTTAAAATAAAAGAACAAATAAATATTATACAATAAAATAAAACTCAATTTAAACTACAGGCATGAAATTGTCATTATCTCTTAGCATTGCTGTAAACATTCCCTTTTTTTAAAAAAAAAGAACGAAAAATCATGCGTCAAGCATAGATTATGTAACACTTTCCAACGCTTCCAAAATAATTTTACAAATCATACCGTTTAATAAGCTAAAAGATAACATCTGAGTAATCCGAATACTTTTATTCAGCCCTGTATAGGATCTATAGATTTGTATATATTACATAGGATGCTAAATTTTAGTTCAGTTAGGAAACGCGTAGCACAGTTTAAAATTCTCCGTCTGGAGTTAAATAATAGGGAAATGTGTTCGCGAACTTTTGTGCTTCCCTGTTAGGATCTACAGAATTTATGCACACCACGTAATAGACAAAAAGCGAGTTAAAATTAAAATCGCGTTCAGTAACTTAAAACGCACTTCCAGGAATTATTGTGAACAGACAGTAGAGAATTCTTTTGTGTGTCCCTGTAAATGAACGATGACTGCTATACACACACTATTCTGTAGTAAGCCTCTTGCCATGCACCTTAGTGATATATATAAATTTCAATGCGTTTAAAATAGGGAAACATTATTTAAATAAACCGCAGACGATTTTTCTCCATAAACGTAATGTAACGGAATTCTTTTGACTGTCCCTGTAAAGTAACTATAAGTGCTATGCACACCCTATTCCATATTAAGTTTCTTCTAATGCACCTTAGTGATATATATAAATTTCAATGCGTTTTAAATAGTGAAACATTATTTAAATAAACCGCAAAGGTTTTTATCCCATAGACCGCAATGTAACGGAATTCTTTTGAGTGTCCCTGTAAAAAAACTATAAGTGCTACACACTTCCGTTGAAATAGGGAACATGCTAACGACTATAACATATAAAAATTGCAGAGCAATCCGAGCATATTTACGGGAGTTAGAGCACGGACAGACGGCAGACGGCCAGACAAACCGAAGTCATAAACACTTTTCAACTAGGTTGGAAAGTGTTAAAAAGACGTCAACTCATGAACTTTGTGAGAAAAAATTGTAAATAATGAAGAACAGTGCTATGATATGCTATTTTGCGACGCCCCATAATTTCTCAACTGATAGTGTATGACATCTAGTTCTAGAGTCAGGGCCTGATTACCAACGGCGCAAATTTCCACCAGTAAATTTTAACAGTAATTTTCTTCTTATTTGAACGCTGTATTCATGTAAAATTACTGTCAGGAATAAGGCAAAATTTTCTAATACTTTTACTGGTGGAAGTTTGCCCCATTGGTAATCAGACCCTGTTTAAAGTCAACAAAATTATATTTCTGATTTACTGTGGAATGTTTGTAACCGGCATTTCACAAAATAAATAAATAAATAAATAAATAAACTTTTCTATATATAATTTCATACCCCTGAAGCAATTTTATTGCAGCTTCCTCCCAAGATAAATCCCAAATTGTAAAATCAATCTCTGTGACAGCGAAAAATGAAAGTTATAGAGAATATTTTTAATTTGAAAAATAGAAAATTAAAGTGTTTTGCGTTGTTACGATTACGATAAAATAATAATAATAAAAAAGATTCACGTTCAATAAATTAGCGAGTCGCAATGTATCGTATGGTTTGCAATAAAAACACATCGCACGGTCAGGCTTGAAATAAATGGCACATAAGTATACATTTTGGCACGGTGTTGGTAAAACGGAGACGTACCATACACTGTAAAAAAAAAAAAAAAAAAAAAAAAAAAAACTTGGAAACGTTACTCTATCTGGTGGGGCAGCAATGTGGCCCATCGGTTCTGTTTCCGCATATTTCCGAAAAGTATATAAGGAAAGGGCAACTGACGTCACTGCAGTGACGTCTGTTGCCAGAAATTTAACCAACATGTTGGTTAAATTACTGTTGGTTTGGGAGAAAAACCTGTTCGTTGTTTACGACTCCTACCGTACACATGAGATGGAGCGATTTGATCGGTCTACGTTAAACTGGTCTGTGATA
The DNA here is from genome assembly GCA_963931845.1 of Maratus michaelseni. Lineage (NCBI taxonomy): Eukaryota > Metazoa > Arthropoda > Arachnida > Araneae > Salticidae > Maratus > Maratus michaelseni. The sequence goes on along the minus strand of OZ007588.1, from coordinate 248,412,315 downwards.
TGATTGGACTACGTCGCCATGACGATTCCTGCAATGATAGCTACGACAAAAATGTGGTGGTAGATTGGTTGATGGAACTGTTTGTTTGTAAATATGCCCTTTCCTTATAGTAACGTTTCCGTATATTTCGGAAAAGTATATAGTAACATTCCATATATTTTGGAAATGTTTGTATATATATCGGAAATGTTTCTGTGTGTTTCGGAAATGTTTCTGTGTGTTTCAGAAATGTTTCTGTGTGTTTCGGAAATGTTTCTGCGTATTTCTGTATCATAATTTCTTTTATTTAGGAGAACGATACACTTTTTAAAAAGAGTTAATATTATTCGATTCAATTTTATTGCATATTAATATTAAATTTGCAGTTAATCTTTTGTTGTACATACAAAATAACTCGTTCGATACCCATACAACCAAAAGCATCCTCTGGACGTCCCATACAGATCCCAGTGGTCCTACAACCGTCAGATCCTGTACACGTCATAATTCAGACGTTCAGAGAACGTCATAATCAGGACGAACTATCCATGATCGTCCAGGGGACATCCGTGGCAGCGGAATTATCAGTGCGCATGCCCCAAATCTCAAGTTGTCACGTTTCGGAAAATTGGAACAGAAACAACTTCAACTTTCAACTCTTCGTCTTCTGTGTTTTATACTGTCGTTTTGATTGTTCATCCCATCGTTTACTATTATATTTTATGGAATTAAAGCTTGCATTTTAGTTTCTAAGGTAAAACTTTCGAATTTTAAGTTTTTAAAGTTAACTTTTGAGTTTTGTTCTGAATTGTAAGGGTATTTTCTCAATTTATATCATAATAAAGCAAACATTCAAACAAGCATGTACACCACACGGAAACTGTTACAGGCATTTGTAATGTAAGTAATTGTAAATTGTAAGCATAATGTGGTATAATCATAAAACAAACCTTTGTTTATTTTATTTTCACCTAAGTTAACGGTATATTTTTAAAGAAAGATCGTTACGTGGCTTGCCAAAACATCGCTTGCGACCCATAGTTTGGGAACCGTTGTGTTAGATATAAAAATACATTAACAATTTGATTGTTGAAGAACAAGTAAAAATATTCATAAAGCTTTAAATTCAACTAATAAAATAATTTACACAATAAAATTATTTAGCTTAACAAAAGTTCATAAAAATTATAATGAAGTATCTTTTTACTTCAAGAATAACATATTTATAAAAATAATTTTGTAAAATTAGGATTTTCAAATCCTAACCCTATATGTGGAGCCCAAGGGTAAAGATCCAGTTGGGGACTACCTATAACACTCTTGTACCTGCAATTTGTACTAATAGGGCAGTTGCAATTGACGTCACCTTGGAGGTAAACAGTACAAATAGGCAGTTCTGATTGGTGGAATTACCCTTACCTCCAAGTGAATACAATGGTTGATCAGCTGATTGCAACTGCCCTATCTTTATTTAAAAAAAACAAAAACAAAAAAACAAGAAACTTGTTTTTTAGTTCTTTTTTTTTTTAAGGGGGTGGTGGGTTTAGGTGTCAGAGTACCCCTGAAAAAAAAAAAAGATTAACACACTGTTTCATTTCTTAATGTTGAAAAAAAAAAGTCAGTAGAAACTTCCTTTTTGATTTTTATGTTACATTTCAATGTTATTTTTTATATTTAATGTGTTTAAAATCTGCCTGGCATGAGGTGTTCTGACAAAAGATTTTTAGTTTAATTTATTTCATATTAATGTTCTCCATTTTAAATAACATAGCTTTGGCTAGTGTTCCCTTTAGGTCATTATTTAAACAAACTTGCAGTATTCTGCTCTTTTTAAAATCAGTAAAATGTATCCTGCCTCTTTTTAAAATCAGTAAAATGTACCCAGCCTCTTTTTAGCGTAGTGAAATGTACTCCTATTTCTGCGCAAAGATCTTTTATAAAATGTTTATCAATTCTTGCTCCCTACCCTTTATTTTGTCCAGCAAGTGCCCTTGATCTTAAGACCAAAAATAAATAAAACAATGCGATATTTCAGGCATATCAGTTTTATTTTGTACTTTTTATAGTGGTTATTAATTTCTATTGCAATGGGAATTGGATGATCAAACTCGTACTAATTTGCTTAGATCAAATGTAATGATAATAAAAGCATCCTAATGCTACATGTGATTGTCCATATTAAATTTTATTTTTAAATATAAACTAGTAAATAAGATAATCATAAAATGTAACTTTTATGAGAGATTTGTTTTTTGCATATTAATTTTTTTTTCTTTTTGTATGCACAAATTGTAGGATTCAAAAAAGTCTTAGCATGGATAAATTAAAGTTAAAAAGATACAGCAAACAACATGGAGGAGGGTCGAGACAAGGTCAAGTTCTACATAAAATACTGCAGGAAATTAAATTCTAAAATTGGTATGTTTTTTTAAACTATTTCTTAATAAGGCATAAGAAAATATCAGTTTATATAAAAATTATACATATATTGTATGTCCTTGTTATATATTTTTTAATATACTTTCCTGCAGTAAAATTATACTTTATGAAAATATTTGATATTGGATGTCCATTATCAGTATTCTTTGAGAAGTGCTATCTTTTGTCTTAGACATAGATATGACCTAAATTTACCGGTCTGCAAGGGCCGAAATTTCCAGGCATGGCACGACTCACAGACACTGTGTAATTGTCCGATGCTGATCTCTATATTGAACATGTTATATTTCTGTGTTGATCAGGGTTATTTATATCTGATATTTCTTTTCAAAGTATCATATTTGATGTTTTCATATATTTGATATTTGCTTTCAAAAATATTTCTTTATATTTTCAGTCAAAATAAATGTAAATGATTTTTTCAACTTTTATTGACTGTGTCGTTTTGTAGATAAACTTTTTCCTCTGTCAGTGGCTTTTTTACCCCCCCCCCCCAATCTCCCCCCCAAAAGTCTAAGCTTTATATTTAAAGCTGAATTTTTATATGTAGAACCAATAATTATGCGAGATAATATCAACATAAAATCAGCCATAAAAAAATACACTGTCTAATTAAGTAATTATTTATTTACAGCTATATTAGAAAGAATTTTTTTGTTTTTCGTAACTGCACAGCAGGTTAGGGAATAGAATATTACACAATGTTACATTTATTCAAATTTAGAATTAAAAAAAATATTTTGTCTTTATAATTTTATTGAATAAAACATAAAATCTTCACGATATTTGATACTGAATCCTATGTTTTGTTTTTCGATTGAGTGTTAAAAGTAAATTTAATTGTTTCTGCTTCCAATTAGTTTATCTTCAGTTTTGTTATAAATGCGGGGGGGGGGGGACACATTTAGAATATTATTTCATTTTCATGATAAGTGCAATATATTGTAGTTTTTAATTTATATTAAGTCTGAAAACATTTTTAATTAGCAGCAAGTTGATTATTTTGAAAGTATTGGATATACAGTAGACTTCCTTAAATCCGCATAGCTTAAAACCAGAGGTTATGCAGATTTTAGAATTTTGTGGATTTCTGGTCACTGTTTTGTTTACATTTTTTAAACAATAATTTGAATTTAATAATGCATTCAAAATTATAATGAATGCTTACAATAAAGTAAAATAGTTAATTAAAAGAAAATAAAAGAAAATAAATAAATATTAAAAGTGAAGGTCAAGTAAATATATAAGTAAAATTAATAATGCATAACCAGGGGTCGATCCAGGGAAAATTTGGGGCCTATGTAGGGCCCCATCACAAAAATCTATTTAATAAAATGGGAACCCTTCACAAAAATCAGTTTGATAAAATGGGTCCCTTCACAAAATTCTGTTCCATAAACACTTACTATTTATTATTTATTTATTATTTTGTGATGTTTTAAAATGTGTAATTTGTTAACAAACAAGTTCACCAGAGAGGAAAACTTCAGCAAAAGGATTTTAAAAAGTTTTTGTTTTATGCCTTGTTCGAATTTGATTAACTGGATTTCAACTTTCGTTACAAAATGTTATTTTTCACAAAAATATAATAAATTTCACAAAAATAACCTTTACTTTTCACAAAATGGGCCCCAAGAAAAAAAAGCTGCATCGACCCCTGATAACTGAATATGTATAATGATGAGATATTTTTTTCTTCAATTATTCAGTGAAACTCATCTTATAAATATACATTGATAATTCACTTCAAAATCTTAAAATAACAAAGTTTTCATTCATGTTTAGCCATACTTAATAACCAAAAAAGCTTGATTAATGCATAAATTATTTGGTAAAAATATTGTGATCGCCACTGATATCAGCACTATCTAGAAAAAAATTTCAGAAATAAATTTATTGCTCCTTCATGAAAAAACATGAGTTGAATCATACCAAAAAGAATTATGTACATATTAAAATGTGTACAGAATGATATAATTTTTTTTTTTTAAACTTAAATTTTACACCTAGATCTTAACTGCAAGTTTCATTGTTTATATCGAAAACAATGTGCGGATTTAAAGAATTTGCAGATTTTAGGGTGGCGGATTTGAGGGAGTCTACTGTATATCAAAATAACATATTTATTTTGATATACAGTAATGTACAACACATTTATATTTATTATCACCACAGTCGTATCCATTGAAAATTGTTTATATTTTATCGGCTTGGTTTTATGCTTTTAAATTTTTTTATCAAGCCATTTATCAAACAGTTTGTTAAAATAACTTTTTCAAGTTCATGCAGATATAGTCATACAACCTGATGTTTATTTTCAAAATATCATGAAGTTTGATATTTTTACATATTTAATATTTACTTTCAAAATATTGTTATTTATGATATTTATAATATTTTCAGCCAGAACAAATGTAAATGAATTTTTCAAATGTGTTAGATTTTGTCATTCTGTTGATAAAGAACTTTTGCTTTGGCTGTTCTAGCAAAAAAAAAAAAAAAAAAGTAAGTTTTACATTTGAAACTAAGCTTTTAAATATATAGAACCAATAATTACTTGAGATAAAATTTATTTAGAACAGCCATTGAAAGATAAACTGTCTAATTTAGTTAAGTTATTTACAGCTTGATTAGAATGAATCTTTTCTGTTTTTTTTTTTTAAACTGCGCAATAAGTTGGGGGAATGGCATAGCAGACAGCGTACATTTATGTTCAAAATTTTCAACAAAAACAAAAAGAAATTAATATTTTGTTGTATAAAACATAAAATTTTCTGTAGTTTTGTTTTTTGATACGTAAAAAGCAAATTATTTAAATTTCCATGAAATTGTTTCTATTTTCAGTTGATCTTCAGTTTTGTTACAAGAGGGAAATTTATTCAGAAAATAAAAATGATGTGGATAATTAAATGTAGGAGAGGCACATTAAGAGTCTACACTGGAGACACAGAAACTGACACGCTAATGTTAAACCTATGGGAGCATTATTTTCAAATTTCTCTCTTGCATTTTAATATTAGTTTTTTTTTTTTTTTTTTTTTTTTTTTTTTTTTTTTTTTTGCATAGGATAGCTGAGATAGATTTCTAACCAGGGTATTTTTTATTTTTTCGATTTTGATTGCAGTTTTTTTTTTTTTTTTTTTTTTTTTTTTTTTTAAAGAACCGGTCTCGAACGGAAGTGTAAGTAACTTCCAAAATAAAAAAATGCAAAAAAATAGCCAAGTTAGAGATCGATTTCAGCTATCCTATGAAGAAAAAAAAAATCATTTAAAAATATTAAAATATTAGCGAGAAATATTTTAATTTATGCGAAAAGATTTTTTTATTTTTTCTTATTTTTTTTTTAATTTCTGTATTTATAATGATATTTTACTCTGAATTTTAATCAGTTTTTACAAATTATTTGTTCCAGATGCTGTTGAGAAAGAAAATAATATATCAAGTGCACACATTGAAGAAGTTTTAAAGACAATTAATGCCATGCAGAAAATGTAAATGTTTTGTAATAAAGTTTAAAAATGTAAATTAAAGTGCATTAAATATTAAATGTATTTGTTGGTGTTATTTTACAGTAATGTATGTTTTATTTTTCTAACAATTTTTAAAAATGTATACACTTAGGAAGCTGAATTTTATTGTTTAAAACTTAAAATTATTGCATTCTAAAGTAGTGAATAATATAATTGTGTAGTTATTTAAAAATATTACATCCATATTTGAATAGAAGTAAATAGATTCAATTTAAGAAGTTTATTAAGTATTTTATGAAAAATAATTTATGATGCAAAAGTATTTTAATACTATTTTCATACATTTACTATAAAAATGATTAAAGAATTCAGTAGAATTTCGTAAATGGAATAACTATAGATTTGAAGGTATATATTTATTATTTCATTGAAACAATAACTTTTAGTGATTCAAAATACCATCATCAAGAACAGAATAAGTTATCAGGTAAGAGATGTTGAATACGATGGAATTTGGGTACTTTATAAATCTGATATGTAACTTTTTTCTTTAACATATAGTCCAAGTCTTAATATTTTTTTTTTTTTCTATCATCATCAAATAATTTTGCAACACAAATTTTGTGTTTTTTTTTTTTTTTTTTTTTTTTTTCCCTTCTCCTGTTGTGACGTCACATTTTCTGAAACTAGTAATTTGGAACTAATTTTATGCAAAAATTTATATATGATCTATAAGTTATTGATATAAATATTGTTAAATTCTTATGATTTTGTGTGTTTTTACTTCAAGCTATCAAAATTTAAAGAGAAGAGAAAATATACCCAACTCTACCTGAATAAAAATACAAGTTTTTTAATGTTATTATAGTACTTGAAAATAATGTCTACCTAATTGCTTTCATATTTCAGATGACGTCATAACATATTACCATTATTTTCCTTTGATTTATGGTAAAAATTATATGCTAAAATTCATGTATCATGGTAATGATAATCAGCATGAGTATTTTCCACTAAGTTTTTCCACCAAAGAATCTGAAAAGAATGAAGTTAAAAATTTTGGTTTATTTAAATTGAATGTAATATGTATATAATTGATTATTAATAGAACTTATTAATATATTATCAATAATTATTAACAGTAAATATTGAGCTAAATGTTTACATACTTAAAAAATATATATATTTCTTGGGATTTTTTTTCTTTTACTGAAATGTAATTAGTTTAGAAACAAAGACATTTATAAGAAATACAAAAATTATTTGAGAAAGAAGTATTTTCTTTCTGAGTTATCCTTATTTCTTTGCCACTTAGTCCCAGATAGCATGCAAGGTTCCGAAAATGTTCATTTTTCATTTTCTTTCCATTGTTCTGCAAAGGTGAGTTATCTTCACCATATAGCATGGATGCGGGAATGTTTTCAATACTAGCTTTTGGAGATAAGCTTCAGGCAACCAATATTCTCAAACCAACCTTCACACATTTGCTTTTCGCGCATGCGCAACGAGCTTTCGTAGCGTTGCTTGTACTTGTACTTGTACTTGAACCTATATCTACGTAGGTATAGGTTCTTTAACTCTTTTTGTTTTTATAGAATATCATCTTTAAAAAAAAAAAAAAAAAAAAAAGAGCAAATTGGTATTGATAATAACTGTAAAATATACCAAATAAAAACTGTTATGAGAGGACTTATTTTGTTGATATTTCATTTAGGGCATACTCAAATAATTAATTTTAAATGAAACCTTCTTGCACATTCATAAACTCATTTTTTAACCTAAATACCTAAAATTTTCAGGCATAACTATATAAATGCCAAAGAATTATACTACATTTTTCTTTTTCCTCAAATGAGACATGTATTAAATTATGGTCGTTTACATGCTCGTAAACAATGAAATTTGCAAACGTTGTTATTTGAATACCTACAAATTTGTAAAATTTTTCTTTTTCTATTAAATGGGACCATTACTGAATTGTAACTACACTGCAAAAAATAATTGTTGATTTTACAGTATAAAACTGGCACCCCAGCTGCCAGTATTATACCGTAAAATTAACAGTATTAAACCGTAAAATAAGCAGTAATACGCTGCCGCGCAAGCAGTAATACGCTACCGCGCATGCGCGGTAGCGTATTACTGCTTGCGCGGCAGCGTATTACTGCTTATTTTACGGTTTAATACTGTTAATTTTACGGTATAATACTGGCAGCTGGGGTGCCAGTTTTATACTGTAAAATCAACAATTATTTTTTGCAGTGTAGTATTTTTGATGACTGCCTTTTCAAGCTGTTGTATCCCAAAAATCAGATTAAAATTTTAAATTTTGACTGTAGAAAAAACAAAGACCCTAGCTTTTTTCATAGAAAAATAGAAAGTGCTATTTAACTTTATTTTTATCAAAATTAAATTAAAAACTGCAAATTTTATCTATTTATAAGTGAAAATGACTTTAAAAATGTATCAAAAGTAGCCAGTTTAGATTTGAAAACAGTATTAAATAAAAATTCATGAGGAATATGAAAGAAAATAAATTGAATTTATTTCATACACAAATTACCTACAATATTTAATTAAGTTATTTTCTAAATCGCTATCATCACAAATGTGATACAGATTTGCTTGGAAAGGGTAAAATTCACCTGATAGAAAAATATTATGTTAAATCCAGATTTTTCACTTGAAATGAACTAGTATTTTTTATTCGTATTTACAAATGAATATTTTTATTATAATTTATTAATAAAGAATTATTACTATATTTGCAAAAACAAAGTCAAACTAGGCAGGGAGGTCTACCTTTTGGCTTTAGCTCAACTAGCCCAGCCCAGTACTTGCAAAAACAATTGAAAACATTAAACTAATAAAAAGAAAAACAACAGATGATATTTAAATATCAGAAGAGGTGGGGGTTGCAATTGCCCCAGGCTGTCCTTCCTAAATGATGCTTTTGATTTCTATTAATTGTATCCTAACTTGTGCAGTGGTGCATACTAAAACATTGTAATTAAAACTAGTGGTAGCTTGGACAGGTTACCACTATTTTTTAATAAAAATGTTTTACTGTGCACTTCTGCACAAGTTAAAATGAAATTAATAGAAATTCGAGACATCATTTGGTAAGGGCAGGGTGGGGCAACTTAAAAAAAGAAAATTATTTTAAAAAATCAGGGGGGGGATTGCCCTACCCTGCCCTTCTCAAATGATGTCTCGAATTTCTATTTATTTTATCTTAACTTGTGCAGTGGTGCATACTAAAACATTTCAATTAAAAATAGTGGTAGATTGTACAAGTTACTAGTATTTTTTAATAAAAATGTTTTACTGTACATTTCTGCACAAGTTAAGATAAAATTAATAGAAATTAAAGGAATCATTTGGGAAAGGCAGGGTGGGGCGATTCCCCCCTCAACACCCGATTTTTAAAATAATTTCCCTTTTTATATAAAGCGTCCGTTACTGATCCTATGAGCATCCTATGAATGTCTAAAAGTGACGCTTGCTGGACGAGCAAAGGATGCGCAATTCTATTATTTTATCTCGTCCTATGAGCGTCCTATTATCATTCTATACACGGCTGAAAATGACGTCCACAGGACGAGCATAGGAGTCTCTTTTTGCTCCCCACTGGATGTCCTCAGGACGTGGATGGGATATTGTAGGGCGTCCAACGGACGAGGCGTTATTCTACATATGACGTTCATCGTATGTCCTCAGGACGTTATTGTGCTGTATAGGTAGTTTCTCTATACTCTTGTTCCATGAATCTATAATAAATATTATATATTTGATTGATGAATGATATTATATAGTACTAGTATTAATAAAGTACAGATAGCACCGCGTTTATACGTGTCTTTATCATCTTTTCGTTTTGAGATTGGTTCCGATTCATAACTTTTCTAATGATGAAATGTATCTTTTATATGACAGAACAAATTCCTAATTTCACTTATACTATACGTTTTTCACTCAGTTTTTATGAATCAGATATTTGTAAATAAATAACGTTGAAAATTTGATTTATAGATCTATAAAAAAATTCTTTTTTTAAATGCAGCCTCATGAGTTCAATCCTCTATATAGATACATAATGAAAATGTTTAATTTCCCTTACTTATAATTATAAATAGATAAATTTTAGTAGTACCTTTCAACATTTTTTTTTAAATCTTGTAAATAGATATACTATTCCAAAATATTTTATATCTGTGGTAATTATTTTATTTTCACGAATTGTATACTTATAAATAGATACATTGTTAAAAATGTTTTGTCTATTTGTAAATATTTTTAACTATTATCATGCTTCTAATTCTAAATATATTCATTTAAAGGTATTATTATATTCGTATAACTTGAGAAGTGCTGAGATAACCTGAGAAAATATATAACTTTTTATAAGTATACAGTTCATGAAATAAAATAATTATTTACAGATACGAAATTTTTTGACATGATATCTCTACTTACAAGATTAAAAAATATATTTATTTAAAGGTATTAAAAATAATACATCTATTTTGGGAAATAAAGCATTTTCATAATGTATATGTACAGTAGCGTAGCTAAGGGGGGGCAAGGGGGGCGGCCGCCCCGGGCGCCACTGCTGAGGGGCGCCAAATCGAGAGACGTTTTTAACCGAAATTATTTCACATATTTTCACAATAAATAAAAATACCTTTTTTTTTGGTGTGTGTGTATGAATTTTTTCTTTAGTGAAAATATTTTATTGTATCCAAATAACAAAAGAGAAATCTTCTGTAAATGTTTAAAGCGATGGCTTAACACACTTTGTACCTTGCATGATTGCGTACCTAAAAGGAGGTACAAAATGATTAAATGGGTGTGGGGCGTCAACTTGAAAGACGCTTTAAACAGAAATTATCTCACGTATTTTGACAATAAATACGGATTGTTGGTCGTTTTGTGTGTGTGTGTGAAGAAATGCTTTGAATAAATTCGGCGAAGGAGGGGGGGGGGGGGTGGAGAGATCTATTATGTAGCAATCGTGGATGGAGGCTTCTCACTGTCTCCATAGCTTATAAAACAAAGGGCCATGTGGCTTCACATTTTGATATTATAAGAGCATTTATTTATTTCTCTAGCTTTCATTTTTGTGTTCTTAGCATTTCATCTGAATATTTTCATGTAATGGGGCCTTCTCTGAACCAGTGCAAAATGGATTTAGTTGAAGGAACTGCAAGTAAATATATTACAGTCGAACCTCGTTAACGCGAAACATTCAAGGGGAAACTTTTCTTTGTTCATGTTAAAAGTAGTTCGTGTTATCCGAACTTAAATAGATTACATTCAACTGGACGGAGGAAAAAAATTGCAAAAGTTAAAAATCGCAAAATGTCAAAAAAAAAAAAAAAAAAAATGGAACTGAGAAAAAATTATTTTAAAAATTGAAACTCTGAATCATTTAAAGTGAAATATATGGATGCAGTAAAAAACCCTTTTCACACATTTAAAATCATCGGATCTTTAGATAACTTTCTCAGAATATACTAGGGATGTTTAAATACATTTCTAAACAAAAAATTCGAAAATTGATATTTTTGGCATTTTTTGCAAAGAAGAATACCTAGGCCCCTTAAAGAGGAAATGTGCATTTTTATATTTCAAAGGTAAATTTTCTTCTGTTATTTGAGTGACAGACAGTGTTGTTTTCATGATTAATCAGTCTTCTAATTTAAATTAATTAACAATAATAAAAGTAAAATATATATATATATATATATATATTTTAATTTCACTTTTATAAGCATTCCATATCTTAACAACTACACTTTGCATGACTGCCATTCATGTAGTTCCAAAAACTTTTATGTTACAATACGTTAATTTGGCATGGGCCCCTACAATTGAAAATTCACGGATTTTATTTACGCTTGGTAGAAAGTGCGAACTGGTGATTTTATTACTATTATTTTTAATTATAATGTTAGCTCAGTTTATTTATTTATTTATTATTTTTTTTAAGCTATGCAATAGAAAATAGAAGCATTATACCAATTATCTATTCAGAATTTCTAAACTGTTTTCACAATGTATAGTCATAATTTATTTAATATTTATTTAATGACAAGAGGGTTTTTCATTATAATCAAATTTTAATTGCTTAATAGGCGTATAGAGAACATAGTGAAAAAGTACTCGAACCCGGGACATCAGTATAGCGCATTGACGTTCTACCGACTGAACCACTTGGGAACGATACTCAGCTTGGAACTTTCTCATTATAACATGTTGGCAAGGCTACAAACGCAGCACAAGATGGAATATTTTCCGTGAGCCACCAACCCTGGGGAAAACACGAAATCAAAGAAAATCCAGCATCTATAATTGAATAAATTCATATTCAATACTTTGGAAATTTTTCCATAAGAAAATTTCACACGCCTTGCATTCATAATAATCAAATTTTAACTGCTTAATAGGCGTATAGCCAACATAGTGAAATTTTTCATTACTACACCTTTTATTTTTTATTTATATTTTCTACATTTTAATGCTTAAAATATTTCATCGTTGCACTTTTACAGCCAAATGGGATATTTTGGAAAACTTGGTTTAGCGCATAATTAACTCGATTATTTTTGTAACTCGTAATAGTTGTAACCATAAAGATTATTTTTTGGCAATTTATCGTCTGTGGCTGGCTAAATACATCAATTTTTCATTTCGAATTGTGTTTTTTTTTTATATTAAGGATAAGTCACCAGAAATTTTAAGATAGATTTTTAACTTTATTTACTAGCATATTTATGTGATTTATACAGGATTAATATTTCTATATAAATATAGTGATTCCGAAGAGCTTGATTAAAAGTTAAATAAAAAATGTTGCAAATTTGATACACTATGCATTTAAGGTTTAAAATTGCTTTAATTTATAATTAAGTTCTTAAAATATTAAAATGATGTATTGTCATAGGAAATATACCTGCATACATAATTTTTATATGGTTGCCTATCAGTAAGTTAGTGAAAAATCAATTAGATAATGTCATCTTTTCGTATAAAGACCAAGTTAAGTTAAATAAAAGAGTGTAATAAATAAAAATTAATTCATTCAGCATTCCAAAGATAAAAATAATGGTAATCATAGATAATTTTATAACTAAAATGTTTTTTCTAGATCTTAAGAAATATTTTTTTAAAATAGAGAAAACTTTATAAAATTAATAAGAATTCACTAAAGCTACCAGAAAAACGGGGCAGACTATATACCACACTTTTGGGGGATTACTATATTGGAAATCAAATTCCCTGCTCGTTATATCCGGGATTTATTATAAGTCAGGTATGCTATTGCAGAGATCTTCTACATACTTTTTATGGCTAAGCCGCAATATTATATTTTTATAGCCACAATATTATAAGTTTCAGGACGCAACCAAAGTTACACCGTTAGTTTTAACCAACAAACTCATAAAGTTTGTAAATAGTTTTTTAGATTGTTTTTTAAACCAGAAATCACGAATAAAAGAAAACAAAAAAGACAGAAAATAACGAAATTTTATCTGAATGGACAAAGATATATATCCATTTTTTTCTTTGTGACAATCAAAGTAAAAGTTTTATGGTAATTAAAATTTGCTAACCGGGTGTACCGCTGTAAAATTTTAAGATGTAGTTTTTATTGATATTATTAAATAGTTTTATGACAGTTTTATTATTTAATAAAGCAAAATGAATTATTGTGATCAAATTGATCTAGAGTTAAAAATGTTTGATTGAAAATCTTTTAAAGAAAATTTTAAAACTACACGTTTCCTACAATTTTTAACATTTCGCGATATTTTTCTTTCATACTTTCCTTACAAATGTGCTCCATAACTGTAATGACCAGATTTTCAAAAAGTTAATTAGTTAAAATGTCATTACAAATTTTAAAATACAAAAAAAAAAAAAATTACTTTTTATTTAATATTTTATTTTTAGAAACTAAACTAATTGTACTGCTAAAATTCTATTTTTAATTTTATAAAATGCACCTTAAAAAGTGTCAAAAAAAAAAAAAACGATAGTTGAAAAATGAGAAGTGTATATAACTGTATGATGCGATATTTGGCTAAATATCTCAAAATTTGGCGATAAAAGTAGGCCACTTTACATGAAGTCATCTTGACTAAAGCTGACTAAGTGTTCACCTAATTCAGTATTGACGAAAACTAGAAATCTTCTATAATCGGGTTCACGCGATTTAGCTTCGTGTGTTTCAGTAAGATTAACTGAATTATGAAAAACTAAGAAGAGATAATTACATTTTCATCTTGGTACAAGCCGGAAGGACTTTTTCGCCTTTAGAAAAAAAATCGGTTATTTTTTTATTTGGAGGGGGGGGGGGGCGCAAAGTTTGCTCTTGCCCCGGGCGCAAAGTTTGTTCTTGCCCCGGGCGCCAAAAAACGTAGCTACGCCACTGTATATGTATCTATTTACAGAATGGAATTCACGAGACTGGATTTTAAAAAATAATTATTTATAGATTTATAAATCAAATTTTCAATTATATTTTATGACTATCTGATTCATAATAATAAACTGTCAATTTACTTTTTTGCAAAGTGATTAGACTCCATGTTTTGTTTTGAAAAGGATTTTTTTTTAAATCGAAATGTCAAATAATCGATTTTATTTTATTTCAATCATGGATGCTCCAAATAAGTGTTAAGTGTTGAATTTGGCGCCTTGCGCAGTTTAAAGGCCATACAGTTGGAATACAATTCCACACTGTTAAAAAATTTTCTCCAGAAATATTCATTCTCCATTCCTCTATGTATTGGAAACATGTATATTTGTATAAACGACGCTCAAACATAAAAAACTCTAACAGAAGATTAACCTTGAATCATCTAGATGCCATACTCAGATGCGATGCTTTGATCCTCAAAATGGCGCGCCTTCGGTTCCCGGGTCGCCCTGGGCAAAGAATAGGAAAAAATTATGTAAAATATGTTTATGATGACTGTAAAATGAATATGGATTCTTGCATTTCGGTGCACAACAAGATAGAAATTGGTTTAAAGATCTTCTATGAATTGTTTGGTTATTCAGATGAGGTATGGTTGAAGATGTATATATTTTTAAATTTATATGATTCTTTCGTTACCTATTCATAATTTTCTTAAATGATTTGTAAAATTTAATATTAATTATCACAATTATTTTATTAGTTTCGTGTAATACTTCTGTGTTTGATCTAAAAATGACAGGTATAGCCTGCATCGTGATAATGTAAACAATCCTTTATTCACATTATGATCGGTTGTAATATCAGCCATTTTCTTATAATTTTGAGCCATATCATTGTAATTATTATTTGTTAAAGAAATTCATACAAACCATATACATTTTCTCAATTATCGCCTGTTTATTTTTATATATTGTCTTCCTACATACAATCGGATTAAGGCTATACATAAGGGATAAAGAAAATACCCAAAACAGTTCAATAATTTGTATGTACATCTAAATCTACATGCACCTTAATGATGCAGATTAAGATTTTTTTTTTTTTTTTAATTATTTAATGTATTTGGGGACAATGTAATTATTGAATCTGTGATTTCTTGACATCCGTTATTCAGTTGTTAAAATAATGTTAATGTTCTGCAGATTTTATTTGTGTGAGCTTCTACATAAATTGGGATGTTAGTATATATATTCTTTAGGAGAGAAAGACTCAATATTTCTTGTGATTGAAGAGAAAATTTCCGCTGTGTTCATTTTAAAAATATTGCTTATTGTATAATTTTTGAAAACCTTTAATTCAATGACTACTATTTTCTTTCTTTCTTTCTTTTTTTTTTTTTTTTTAGTTTTGTTTCTTTTCTGTGTTTAATCTGACAATGACAGGCATAACCTATCGTGATAATGTAAACAATCCTTTATTTACGTCATGATCGCTTGTAACATCAGCCATTTTATCATAATTCTAAGTCTTTTCATTATAATGTAAATTTAAATAATTTTACTTACTATCATAGTCTAAAATTATATTAAAAAAATTCCATTAATTTTATATCTTTCATGAATAATTGAAGTTGAGTTTAATGATAATAAGATTGTTGATAATTTTAATATTTGGAAATTTGGATTAAAAACATGTATTCATCTTTTTAAATGTTTTGAATTTTTTTTTCATATTTCTAAAAACATTTTTACTTAAAAAACCAATGTCTAATTATATCTAAATTGTAACTTAAATAATATCTATTAATGACCTCCTCTTGAATAATGAAATTATTCACTCTACTATATATAATAAGAAGGAAAATAAATTCATAAAGTTTAAGAAATTTATTACAAATTGAAGTTAAAGGTAGGTGAAAAAGTGATAAACATCTTAATTGCTCTTTAAAAAAAAAGTGTTAAATTTAAATAAACAATTTCAAAGGTAATTTGAAAGTACAATGCTCGAAAACCATTCAATAACTTTTAATATAAGTAAGGAAAAAATTCATTTAATCTGATATTTTTTTATTTTTATTTTTTTTATACACCCAGATGATAAGTATTGTATTCGAATAATTGAGATACAATAGAAAATATTTTTCTTGTTTAGATAGAGAAAAATAAATTTATTGCATCCCATACATAAAAAATCATTTAAGAATCAGACATGTAATATCAAACTCTAGCTTCCATAGTATGTTTACTAAAATATTAAAGTAAGAAATAAGGAAATTTATTTTCAAGTAGAAAAGCTTTATAACTTCTAAAGTGTGGTAAGTACAGAATCCTACATAATGAGGCACATAGTCAAATGATTTATATTAACCACAGATTTGAATTCATTGATATGTTTAAAAAAAAAAAAATTTGAAGAATGAGATTCATGGTTAAATATTATCATATTATAAAAATTCTCGGCTAAGCTTTAGGATTAGCCTGCTGTCCGCCATCTTGTTTTTTAAATCAAAACATATTTGTTTTGTTTCTCATTTCCAAAATAATTTTCATCCATATTTACTTATTATAAACATGATTTAATTTTATTGACTAATTTATTTATATTTAATAATAAAAGTTAGAATGTTTTGATTTAAAAAATCTGAGGGTTGACTGTGGGCGATAAATCAAAACATTTGTTTTGTTTCTGACATAATCAAGTTAAATAAAAAACAGAATACTAATTTATTTATATTTAATATTAAAAGTTAAAATGTTTGGCTATGATGTCTTACACTCCCGCACAGATTTTTAAAAAAAAATCTGTTATAAAAAGGAAAAAAGGCTCCAAACTTCAGGGATTTTTTTCCTATAATGATAACTTGACTATCATGCTTTGCTTGTATTAATTTATTGGTTTGGCGCAGACTTGAAAAATGTGCCAATCAAAAAGTCGCCAAACATCGGTGCGTGAGTGTAACACATCTCTTCCAAATGTTTTGATTTAAAAAATGAGATGGCTGACTGCGGGTGATAAATCAAAACTTTTTTTTTTGTTTCCGACATAATCAGGTTAAATGAAAACATTTTAACTTTTATTATTAAATATAAATTAGTTTAATAAAATTAAATAACATGTTTATAATAAGTAAATGTGGATGAAAATTATTTGGAAATGAGAAACAAAACAAATATGTTTTGATTTAAAAAACAAGATGGCGGACAGCAGGCTAATCCCAAAGCTGTTCCATGGTTGTGACTATACAACAGCTTAGAAGTATAGGTGCAGATTCCCAAAATCTGTAAGGAGCCAGTGGCGCCTAAACCCAAAAAATCCAGTCGCCACATTGTGAAACAAATGCATAAAAACAATAGCATTTATATGGCTATATGGGGTTTATTGTCTACTATTAAAGCTTAAAAGTAATAAACAGTATATTTTTAATTAAAAGTTACCCAAAATTTAAATAAATAAATGATTTGTTTTTTCTTTATTAAAATTGGGCAACAGGATTTTATAGAATCTTCGAACCATATAATTGTATACAGTTTGTACGAATAAATATTTGTAAGGTAAGGTCCCAAATAAACGATTCTCTAACTTTTTTGTTCTATAAATAAATACACCCCCCCCCCCCCCAAAGTGTTTTTCATAGCTGAAAATAAATGCTCAACATGGGCATTTGCATCAAAAAGTATGTCTATAAAATTCAAAAGAAAAAATATATATGAAAAAATGTAGAGAAGATTTATTTTCTTTTAAGTTTTAGATTTTAATAAAATAAATTGAACAATTTTTGACATTCAGATTTTTTTTTAAAGAAGAAAACGGGAAACTTGTAGATCTGCAGAAATGTGGTATCCATGCTTAATCATGTTTTTTAATTATGGACAACAGAAAAAATAAAAAAGCGGTAAATATCGCAGAAAATGTGCGGAATTGATTTAAAAAATAACATTTTTTTAAAAGGCGGAAATCTGAGAGTCTGTGGAAAAGGGGCATCCCTGTAAGACACTTAGACTTAAACTACTTAGACATGAAAAGTTAGTGGCCAAAGAAAAAAATCCAGTCGCCACGTGGCGACTGGCGACCGTGAATCTGCACCTATACTTAGAAGAAAATAAAAAAATTCAGGTGTCAATGCAGGGTTTTTTTTTTTTTTTCTTAGGGCCATTTTGGGAAAAGTAAATGTTATTTTTGGGAAAAATGACATTTTGTAATTAAAGGTGAAATCCAGTTACTCATAGTGAATCCAAGCATTTAAGTCCTCCTTTGAAAATTTTCCTTACAGATAAATTTGTTTTGTTTGCAAATTACACATTTTAAAACAATAACAAAATAAAAATAATTAATGAAGAGGGGAATTTGTTTTATTAAAAGGAATTTTGTGAAAGGGTTGTTTTATTAAAAAGAATTTTGTAAGGGGCCTGTTTTATTAAAAGGAATTTTGTCAAGGAGCCTGTTTTATTAAAAGGAATTTTATGAAGGAACTGTTTTATTAAAACGAATTTTGTAAAAGGGCCTGTTTTATTAAAAGTAATTTTGTGATGGGGCCTGTTTTATTAAAAGGAATTTTGTGAAGGGGATGTTTTATTAAAAGGAATTTTATGAAGGAACTGTTTTATTAAAACAAATTTTGTAAAGGGGCCTGTTTTATAATAAGTCATTTTGTGAAAGGACTTGTTTTATTAAAAAGAATTTTATGAAGGGGGCCTGTTTTATTAAGAGGAATTATGTGAAGGGGCTGTTTTATTAAAAGGAATTTTGTGAAGGAACCTCTTTTATTAAGAAGAAGGAACAGATGTATCACTCACCCTCAATCTTCCATCTTGTTTGGCCAACAAGTATTTGCCAAGTGGTTATTAATTAACAGTTTCATGATTTTGCTTGAATTCCTTTTTGTATTATTGTGTTTAATCTCTCTATATTTCAAAATTAAAATTTTTTAGAGATTATACATAATACCAAAATCGCCAACAAGATGGCCGCCTTCTGAGGGCGTGTGATACATCTAAGCCAAGAAGAATTTTGTGAAGAGGCCTGTTTTATTAAATGGATTTTTGTAAAGGGGTCTCCAAATTTTGCCTGTACCCCTGAGAAAAACCCTTAATTAGAATTATAAAAATTTAAATTCAGATGTAGTTTTTCTGTCTCTTTAATCTTCCAAATTAGTTAATTGTTCTGAGTATGGCCAGTGCCGTAGCGAAAGAAAATTTTTGGGGGGGCAAAAGGCAAGATTGGCCGACTCAAAAATGTTTCAAATCCGAGTAATGTAAAATAGTCAATCTGTCGCATTATTTCTTAATTAATAGTTTTTGCAATTAATTTTAACTGATTAATTATAATTGATAATTAAAAATAAAATATATGATTTTGTATTCCTAAAATGTTTCTTATAGATATAACTCAGTAATTATTTAAAAGATTTACCAAGAACTTTACTGGAGAAAAAGAAAGAAAATATGTATTGATTAGAGAAAATCGTACAGTTATATTTGTGAAAAACACATGTGTTTAGAATGATAGAGAGAAGTGAACCTGTATGTTATGCTGTCGCGAGGATAGTAACACACTCTTAGTCTTTTTTAGTTTGTATCGGTAAACATCTAACCAAAGGAGCCGAGTTAAAAAAAAATTCAGTAGAGGCACAGACGTTTCGGCGCCGACAGGACAAATCCGTCTCCTCCCTTTCTTAGTCCAGTAGAAATAGCGCAAAAAAGGGTATTGCCTTGCAAAAATTTGGGTAACTCTGATTTTTGGATTTGTTGCATTGTTTAACCCTCTAATAAAAAAAACAAGTTTTCGACCTTCTAGACCTTGTGCGTTTTTTACAATATCGAAAAAAGCAATATTTTTCGGCACTTTTTTCGATTTTTATTAAATAACTCGATTTCAGTGTGTTGTACAGAAAAAGCACTTTCACCATTTTGTAGAAGATAAAATTCTCTACAACATTCACTATTCATGTTTGTAAATTGTCCAAATAGGGGGTGAAATACGGAGCCAGGAAAATAGGGTAAAATTTGCAAAAAGTGCAAAAATCCACAAATGACGTTAGTTTTTGCTTAATAACCAACTTTTAATGCGTTTTAGAGACAAAAGTGTCATAATAAAGTTTGTAAAGCATGAAGTAGTCTATAAGTTTCATTTATTAGATCATTAAATATCTATAATACTCTAAAAATCAGAACACACGATTTATGGTTAAAACAGGAAAATACTGCCTGACAAGTCACTAATTTAAAAACGAGCTTTTATTTTTGATATTGATTAAACGATGCAATTAATTAATTATAGCATGTACAATAAAAGGTAACTGTTGAATAGTTGAGGGGGTGGGGGGGGGGAGCGAAGTTAACCAAAAAACCTAGTCGGTAGATATAAGCGCCGCAAAGAGATTGGGCGAAGAATTCAAAGTCGAAAGTAAAATTAATAGCTGGGAATAATGTAAAAGAATACTTGAAAGATAAATAAGACATAATTTAGAAATTTTAAAAGGGAAAAGGAGTATCTAAGGCAAAAACTAAGGGAGGTGGGAGCAAAAGGAGCAAGTGGCCCGGGTGCTAGAATTGAAAGAGAAGAGTGCACACAATGAAGATTTGGCTTGTTGTGTTTATATTAATTTGACCCACATATTTTTGTTAGTTCGTCAATGGTGAATGTATCTCAGGTTGCAAATGTTAGTCCAAATAGAAAGAATACCAAAAATTATACTTGATAAGACAGAAACCTGTATAAAGAGGAATTGTTTTCTGGGGTTTTGAATTCAATTTTAAATTTTAAAATAAAGAAAATATCAGAAACTTATCCTGAACATAATCAAAAAAGTATAAATGTGAAGAAAGAGCTCGTCGCTTGAAGATTCATACTTCTGCTGAGGTGTTAAGTTCAATGAGACCATGTTTCCACAGATGCCACAAGAAAAATTGTTAAGGAATTAAAAAAACAAAAACTTTTCATTTCTATGCTTCGAAATGAATTTGAAAAAGCACAAATGATCACTAAGCAGGCCACTGGTGATGCAGATGTGCTAACATAGAACACAGCTATATCCTTAGCCCGTGATTACGATGCTGTCATTGTCAATGGTGTAGACATTGACCTTCTTGTTCTTGTTGCTTCTCTAGTTCCAGACAATGTTTATTTCCGAAGGACCGGGAGAGGGAAACTGCCTGATGTTATCTACTCCAACAAGTGTTTCAAGTTTAAGGAAGTTGCACAAAATATTCTTTTAATTCATGCAGTAAGTGGTTGCGAGACCACTTCTGCGCTCTACACCCATGGGAAAATGAAATATTGCAGAATTCTTCAGAACCCATCCCTGAACCAAAAAGTTCAAATCTTTAAAGATTCAAATGGAGTGAGGCACAAACTTGTTGAAGCCACAGAAGCTGTACTTCTTGCCCTGTATGGAGGTGATCCTGGCCAAAACTTGAATGTATTGCGGTATGTCAGCTTCGCTAGAGCAGCTAACAATTTTAAATTAAATTTAGCGAGACTACCACCTACTCGAAATGCTACTGAATATCATGCATTCCGAACATACCTACAAGTTCAGACACGGCTGGGAAACGAAAAGGATCCTCTCGAATGGGGCAGGAAGAGGGGTGGTCATGGGCTCATTTCAGTAACTATGATGAACGAACCCGCCCCTCAAACTCTACTGGATTTCATATCTTGCCAATGCAAAAAAGATTGCAGTACGAAGTGAAGTTGTAGAAAATCCGGCTTGAAGTGCTCAGTTATCTGTGTGAAATGCCACAACCAACTATGTGGTAACAGTCCTGATATTATACTGGACCTTGAGGACTTTGATGACCTAGAACAACCAATCGAGTCAAGTACAGAGACGGATGATGAAGTATCTGAGACAATGGCATCATTACCAGGGACAAGCAGCAGAAAAAGGAAACATATATGACAAAGCGACTATATAATACTTACTATGTATTTGTTGATTAATTTATTGTGCATTCTATAATTAATTAACCACATCGTGTTTTCAATATCAAAAATAAAAGCTCGTTTTTTAAATTAATAACTTGTCAGGCGGTATTATTCTGTTTTCACCCAAAATCTTTTTGCTGTGATTTTTAAGGTCTATTACCAATATTTAATTATCTAATAAATGAAACTGTAGACTATCTCATGCTCTAAAAAGTTTATTATGACAGTTTTGTTTTTAAATGCACTATAAGTGGGTTATTGAGCAAAAACTAACGTCATTTGCGGATTTTTGCATTTTTTCCAAATTTAACCCTATTTTCCGGCTCCGCATTCCGTATCTCTCCTTCTATTTGGACAATTTACAAACATGAATAATGCATGTTGTAGATAATTTTATCCTCTACAAAATGGTGTACGTGCCTTTTCTGTAAAATGCACTGAAACCGAATTATTTCAGAAAAATCGAAAAAAAGTGCCGAAAATTTTTGGTTTTCTGATATTGTGAAAAACGCACAAGGTCTAGAAGGACGAAAATTTGGTTTTTTTTATTAGAGGGTCAACCTTTACAACATACCCAAAAATCAGAGTTACCCGAATTTTTGCAAGGTAAAATGCTATTCTACTGGACTATTCTATAAATTTCAGAAATATATTATTGTGAAGGTCGGAAGTTGTAGAATTCCGACAATGTATAGTTCAGAAAATTAGTGCAAAACTGGATTTGCAGAATTATCTGGAGATCATAACAAAAGACTTTTATCTACACCAGACCTGACGCCTTTTCTGTATCTATTCCTAGTGGTCTGGGCCTGGAAAGAATTTTGCTTTACATGTCAAAGAAAATACGTGTGAAGATTTGGCTTATAAAGAAGATATTTTCTGTTGCTGATTAAATATTTTAAAAAAAAAGTAAGAAGTTTTTTAGGTATTAAATGTTAAATGCACGAATATTTTTTAAATTTATAATTTATTCATTTTCTTTTTTTAAATAGTTTTAAAAATTCTTCGTTTTTATTTTCCAAACGTTCCTAAAACAGTTCGAAAGGGCGTAAACATCATATCGTTGCTAGAACCTACTATGTATCAAGTATAAAATTTCTTGAATTTTCTTAAGCGACTTTCGCATTCGGTCGACCTAGTTTATATATTGATAGTTTTTATCTATATAAGTTGCGAGTGTTGCTGTAGGACAAATTTATGATATTTTCAAATCAATAGATCATATTCATTTTTTCCCCTATTGGCCTCTGTATCTACGGCCGACTTAGCTTTTCCATGTGTGGGTAAGGTATAGTATATGTCCAACATTTCCGGCTCTGCAGACAAGATTTATACATGATAATTTTTTTTCAGTGGGTAGGCCGACTAGCTATTTATGTGATTCAAAAATGTGAAAACGTGACTTTCATACCGGCTGAACAGATAGATCTATTGAAACCAATACTTTTTTTATTCATAACCTATCTATTGATAGACCGACTACCTTTTGCCATATGATTGTAAGGTTGCAGTGAAATGCATTCTGAAGACTTAAAGTCCTACCAACCAGAATTTTTCCGAATTGTTTTTTTTAATCGGCCTACTGACATACTACAGAGACACTAATTAAATCTGCTGATAAGCCGACTGAATCCTTTTACCAAACATTGGGGGGGCAGCTGCCCCCCCTGCCCCCCCGCTCGCTACGCCCCTGAGTATGGCACAAAACACTATCTCCTACAAATAAAATGGAGCCATTCCTTGAATTTTCAAAGAGGTAATGTTTCATTTGTTCACTCATTCATTGAATGTTCCATTTTCACTTTCTTCTATATACAAGTAAAAGGCAAAATTAGTGGCAGCCAACAAGCCACTAACTGGCTGTTAAAAAAAAAAAAATCTGTTAGTGGCCACCTTTCCTACTAGGAAATACTAAAATTTTCTGGTTGCAATATCTTAATATTAACATATTTATTTGAAATATATATATATTAAATTATTTTTAAACATCAAAATTATTGATAAAAAAAAGCAATATAAAACTGTTTTAGTAATAGAGGAACAGAAATGCATTAACAAAAAAAAGAAAATTATATCAAATTTTGCAGCTGCTCCAATGACAAGAAATATAATTACATAAGAAAATATAAGCATATCAGGAAAAAAAAATAAGTTACCTTAAAACTTTTTAATTTTTTAAAAACACCTTTATCTTAAAACATTTTTTTCATCTTTTAAAGATACTTATCTTAAAATATTTTTTTATCTTTTGAAAATACTTTTTTTCCACCTTAACGAACTTTCGGCTATGATGTCATACACTCATGCACAGTTTTTTTTAAAAATCTGTTATAAAAAGGAAAAAAGTCGCCAAATTTAGAGGATTTTTTCCTTAAATGGCAACCTAGCCATTGTATTAAGTTATTGGTTTGGCGCGAGCTTGAAAATCTCGCCAACCAAAAAGTCACCAAACATTGCTGTGTGAGTGTAAAGCATCTGTTCTAAACTTTCTCTTTTAAAAACCCTTTTCTGTCTTTGAATGTAATCTCATATCAACATTACACAAAACACTATTGTATTTATCATCTTAAAACACTTTTCATCTTTTAAAACAATTTAACTAAGCCAGTTTCCTTCAAAATTTCAAAGAAAAAAGAGCAATTACAACCTGACCAAGTGGAATTCGCATATTCTCCAGAAATATTAACAAGCTACAGGTCCTATAGGTAAAAATTAACTTTTTTACTCACTGGCCACTGGCCAGTACATGGATTTTTTTACTACTCGCCAGTGTTTTTCAGCAGTGGCCAATAACAAATTTACAAATACTTGATAAAAAAATTACGAAATTTGTCAAATGATTGTGGAATAAACAGCGAAATTCGTCAAATGGTGTCGGGAAAGAAATCAGGCATTGCAGGAAAAAAATTAATTTTGTCTTAACCGTCGTGAAAAAAATTTGAGAAATTCAGCGTCGAACGGCAGCGGAAATAGAGTGCAAAATTTATCAAACATCAACAGAAAGAAAGTGCGCAATTTGTTCGTTCAGGGAAAAAAATCTTGAAATTCGATAGTCGATAAATCACGAAGTTCGTCAGTCGATAGCGGAAAAATCGCAAAATTCATTAATCGATAGTGGAAAAATCGCAAAATTCATCAACTGGTTTCGGGGGAAAAATTTTTCGAATATCGTCGAATGGCTTCGAGAAAAAAAAAAATCACAATCCGTCAAATAATTTTGGGGAAAAAATCGTGAAATTCACCAAATGTTTTCGAAATTTGTCGAGCGACAGCGGGGCTAAAATCTTTTTCCATTCAATCATCGCAATTGGCGAGTGTTACCAGTGGTGGCAATAAAGTCAATCGCCAAATTTTCAGTATTACTCGCCGATTGGCAAATGGCGAGTGCTAATTTTGTCCTATAACAGGTCCTGGAGTGAAATGAAATCATTCATTCTCCTAGTGACTGCTATGATATTTTTGGGGTTGCCAGATTAAAAAAAAAAACCTGCCGAATTTAGTACCATAAAAACGGCGACAAGGGAGGGTTGACGCAAAAGCTTACCCATTATATTGATTTAATTTTGTCTTTGTTCACTCAATATAGAAGACCTGCTATGCCATTTCTTGTGATGAACATTATAGCTGTATCTTGGTTTTTATTGGGTAGAAATGTACCTAATTTTATATTTGAAGTTCTTAATTAAGTCTTTTTTTTTTAAAACTGTGACTCCAAGTTAAAATTAAAGAAATACAGTATACTTCTTAACTGTCGGTGTGTGTAGTGTTTTTTTAATTAATGTATTAATAGTATATTAAGTTTTGTGATAATGTAGTAAAATCCATATTGTCTTCTAATAATAAAAAAAGGTACCAATAAAAACTAATTTTGGAAGAAAAAGAATGATTGTACTTCCAGGTTCAAAATTTCACATCACTCTAACTTAATGATCTTTATCAGTCAGTCCTCAACTTCTCCCCATCTCCACTGTTAAACTTGTGGCCATGGATTGTATTCACACTTCAAATTTCACATAAGAAAATTAAAACTTTTATTTTCTGCTTTCTGCATATACTTTTCAGATTTTTTTTTTTAGCAGTTTAATGACAAAATATTTCTGAAATATATACTTAATTTTATGATTTAACCTTAAATCATAAAAATTTAAGAGTTAAAATCTTAGTAGACATTAAAGCTTCATCAAATTAAGAATTTAATATTTTTGATAAGAAATTTGAAAAAATAACATGCATTCTATGACCACAGATGTGTAGGGCTTTACAAATTTGACAAAATCTGGTAGCCAGCAAAAAAATCATGTCATGAGTAAAAAATATTTATCCCCTTCTCCGTCCTTCTTTAAAATGAATATAAGATTAATCAGTTTTAATTCAGAACACAAAAATCTGATTTGAAACTTAGAAAAAAAAAAAAAAAGTGAGCATATTTTGCATTGTATTGAATTTTAGATGCCACAGAGGCTGGATTGACACCAGGGTATGCAAAAATCACGATTTTTTTTTTTTAATTGCAGATTTTTTTTATTTAAATTGATTATTTTGGAAAGTTAATTTTTCTACACATTAAACATATGAATTTAGCAAGAACACTTGATGATTTAAATTTTAAATGCAAGTACCATATGAAAACTAATAAATATAAATAAATTCATTTTTAAATTGCATAAAAAATTTGAAAAAAAAAAAGATTTTTTTTTCTTTTTGCAATAGATAGTATTTATCGACATACTATAAGATATGTCCTATTTAAAAAAAAAAAAAAATCTTTAAATGTGTAAATGTAAAATCTTTTGATTTTTCAAAAAAATATACATATATACACATTGGTTAATACAATTTATTTAAATATATGGCATAAATGTTCAAGGTTTTTCTCAAAGATTAAAGTTAAAAAATATAAGGATTAATAGTATTTTAAAGTCACCTCCATTTTCATTTCTAATTTTATTAATACTTGATATTGAAAGTCGATAGGGAAAATTAATTTGGAACTGCCTTGGTGACTTTTAATAAATAGAAATATTGAAATGAAAAATAGACAAATACTTTAGATGATATGAAAAAAATATTATTTTTTCAAAACACTTAAGGACTTGAAATTCAAGGCTTTGTATTTAAAAAAAAAAAAAAAACTTTTCTGCTTTTTTATTTTCCAGTTTGTTTCTAAGTTTTGAATGTATTAAACTGTAAGTAGAAAATAGTCTTTTCTACAGAGTTGCTTTATTGCTTTTTCACCTGACATTTCAGAAAAATTTGAATAGAAATAGGCTCTCCACCATTCCGAAAGAGACATTTGAGATATAGTATTTTGCTCAAAAAGAAAATCATAAAAAGGAACTGCCTTAGCTAGGAATCTCATGATTAAAGCTATAAAACTACTAGAGAATTCTTCTTAGCAAAATCAAAAGGTTTTCTTTTCTTTTCGATCTCAGTCAAATCGCATCTTTTTTTTTTTTGCGCCTCTCTGTTTTCTCTGTTTTCAGTAGAAATTTAAGTATTGGCCAGAATTCACAGGAGCTCATAAATACTGCACTCCGGAGCCCAGTGGAATAATGCTTCTGAAAAATGAATCTTAAATTACCCTTTGCTTTCCCTCCCATCTCCAACCTTTTGCCTTCTTTTGTACCAAAACACTTATAAGTGACATAATGTGTTGCTCACGTAACAGATGCAAATGAAACAGACTATTTACATCAGTTTTCGAGTTTGGGCAGGAAGTTGGGTTCCAATCTGTCTTAAATTCAAAATTTTATTTATTTCTATTTCAAATCATTTTAATGCTATCTTGAATAAAGAGTAAACAGAAATAGTCTTTTTCTATTCTGCATAGCTGCGAACTATTAATTTGTCTGTTAACACTATTTCCAAATCATAATTCTGAGCTTATTTAATCGCAGAATTCTGCGATTAATTAACATTAGACAAAGATTTCTATTTGGACGTAGTAATAACTAAAAAGTAGAAAAAGTGGGCTAAGTATACGCAGTACAGCGGAATTTTTATTTTGCTAAATAAAAAAACAATGCCTTAAATTTTGAAAATAATGCAGATTGGAGTGTCGGCGGAAGGGGGTACACTACGGATGTTGGTACTGCAGAAATATTAGGGCTCCTGTACTTTTCTTCTTAGAAATTAAGTCCTGTTGATATTAGCTGCAATATCTGTGATAAGGCTACCAATGAAGCAGTTACATTCAGCTTTGCACTTTGATATTACTTCATGAGCAATTTTTATAAGGTATATTCGGTTGTGTGTAAATTTTCAGATGTGTAAATGGAATCCAGAATATACCAATCCTTGCTGCATTTAGTGACAATTGTACAAATAATAGGCTCATTGTGAACATTTTACCACCCATCAAAATTCAAGCACTTAATTTTTTCTTTTTTCTTATAAATTTGATCTAAATGTATACTACCAATTTCTCTGCAGGTAAATAGAATGTAACCAGGACGTACACGATTCATCATATTTTAAATTCACAATGAATACAATCAATTACATGGGAAATATTATCTATTTGTTAACACAAGAATTAACAAGCTATTGTTAGAGAGAAAAACATTCAAAAATTGATCGGCTATAAACATTTGTAGATTGACAGTATTCATTATCTTTATTTTGCCTTTCTGTGCTTTTACAGCTTGTGACACAACCATAGATAAAACAATTGCAAGATATTATTTAAAAATAAATGTAGATATTAATTTATTAAACAAATTACAACAATGTCATATTAAATAGCATCTATATGAAACATATAATAGTAATAATGGCCTTTGTAATAATGCCATATTAATGACCAAATGAATTTTGGGCCACTTTTGTTCTGGAAATGCCATCAGGATAACTTTTCTATGATGAACACTGTTCTCACCTTGGTTAGAAGAAAAACAAAATACAGATTGGGAATGTAAAATTAACAAATGGGAATTTTAGAATCATTTCAGAAAAGCAGAGTTTTTCCTTTTTGGCTTATTTCATCTAAATAAATAACATGTGGCTTATTTAACTTTTATTATATTCTAAATCAAGGCAAAACTACATATTCCAAAAGAATAAAATTTTAATATTGATTTAAATAAATGATTAAAAAAAGCAGAGTGATTTAAATCGGCGCACCCTGACACACTATTTCTTACTGTTTTATTGACACGTCCCCCCTCCTCCACATTCTAATTACGTGACATGCTAACTGGCCTTTGCAGAAAACAATGGCTTTTTTTTTTTGTGCATGAGATGAAAAATGCCTTTTAAACTTGTTTCTTCCATTAAAAGTAAGAGAGAAGAGGAAGATCACTGCTTACCCCACACAAGTAGGGATGGGAGAGAGAAGAAATGCCATTTGTCTTCATTTCATAGCTAATTTTTTGTACAAAAGAGAAAGAAAAGAAAAAACGCCAAATTCATAACTTGGTCGCTAGTGGCCACTTGGCGACTGCATTTGCAGATGCCATTGCTGAAAAAATTGCCCAATCATAGACGAAATCCAGTCCAAAAAATTTTTTATGCTATCGATATTGATATTTTGAATTTAATTATTAAATATTGAATCATATTTAAAAAAAATAATTAGTTTAAAGATAGTTAATAGTACTTTTTAAGTATATATGAAAGGATAAAAGCTAAACCCCTTTTTAAAATGCAAAATCCCTTTTTGCCCCTTTTAAAATTTTAAATTACCGTTTTAAAAAATAGAAATTTAAATCAAAACTTTTAAATGCTTTAATAATTGCGTTTCAATTGATTGAAAATGCCGTCGCCCCTGTTAAATTAGTTTTCCTGCATCGCATCTTATAACTTTCAAAGATCGTTTTCTGACTCTTCATAAGAATATTTGTGCTGATGCTAACGCAATTTTAAAGTCTTGCGGCATCCGATCGGCCGATAGAGCCAACGCCTTTATTCCGCACAATCAATCACTCAGCTCGCGGCCAATTAAAA
This sequence comes from Maratus michaelseni, assembly GCA_963931845.1. Classification (NCBI taxonomy): domain Eukaryota; kingdom Metazoa; phylum Arthropoda; class Arachnida; order Araneae; family Salticidae; genus Maratus; species Maratus michaelseni. The sequence goes on along the minus strand of OZ007588.1, from coordinate 248,382,129 downwards.
TTAAAAATACGCCTCTTTTGACTTAGACGACCTCTAGCAGAAATAATGCAAAAACCTCATATTTATACCATTACACGGCTATCAGGAGCGAACTTTTTACGATTTCCCTCATCTAAACAAATCTACGCCAATCTGCTCTCTCGGAATTGCCTCGCGATGGACGAACCTTCGATGTCCAGACAGACTTAAAAAGCAGCTCTCACGCCAATATGGGCCTGGTTTAAAAGGATGCATGTAAGAAAAAGAAATAAACCAGGTTCCGTAATAGACGGTGTCTTCCTTTAAACAGACATACATTCACTCGGAATTTAACCGAATCCCGCTCACGGCCAGGACTACAAGAGCATGCAAGGGAATCAGAATGAGCGCTTTGACGTAAATACGGAGCCGCCATCAGTCCGCGCAACCACCGGCCCGGCGATCAAGGACCCACCGACGGAGCAACACGCTTGGTTTCAGAAGTCGAGTAGGACAGTTCATCTCAACGGGAAAATCCCAAAAACTAAACAGTTATGTAATCTCAGTCAATCCCAGCGAATACCTCCGTGAAAAATTCTTACAGCATACGATGAAAGACTTAACGGAATTTATCCCAAAAACTCAAAAGTACTTAATCTCCCTTCGTCAAAAGGAAAGTGAATCATTAACTTTTCTTCATTCTCAATCTTGTGCAGTATTTCATTCTGCCGGCAAGAATCGAAGTGTTTTATCAGCAGGAAGAGAAGTAGGTCAACTACACAGCTGTTTTCAATTTTCAAGAGCGCGCTGATAAAGAAATGAACTCAAGTGACCTATTAAGCGCCAGATGTTTGAGTTTTGGTTTGTGGACTATACAGAAAAGGAAAGAAAATAAATCATTTGGTTAATGATCAGAGAAATCTTTCTGCGAAAGTTATTTTTTTTTATTATTGTTTTGTTTCGCGTCGTGGTGGTGAAATGAAAGTAAAAGCTATTTTATTTTTATTTTTTTTTGTTGTGTCCGGTGTGTTGTGTTTTATTTTGGATTTATTTAAAGTAAAGGTTACAGGTATGTAATATAGTTTTGATATTAACCTTAACGAAGAAAAACTTTTTTTTTAAGACTTTTTAGTGGGAGGCATTGGTTCTCAAACTTTTTATTTAATTTTTTATGCATGCCAAAAATAAATTAAAGATGATTATGTTTATTATGCTATTATTTGTGTGAAAATTTTAATTATTTTTAAGTCAGCTATTTAAGTTCAAATATATAATTGTTTATGTATTGTGTTTAACGTAATTTTAAAGAGATGAAAAGGTAAGAATGGTGATTTTTATGAAAGTTCTTTAGTTGTGTTGAACTGATAATTACGATTTTAATGAAAAAATAACATTAAATAAACCTCATATTAAAATCATTTTTCTAGACAGTTTGAAAATATTTTAACAGAAGTGAAAATTTTATTAGTATTATATTATTATAATATTTTTATTATTAGGTGTTAAACTTTTTAAAGGTGATTTATATGCAACGTACTTTATAGTTAGCGAGGTTATTTAAATTTTTATTGAATTCAAGTTATTGAAAAAAAAAAAAAAAATTATTAAGGTGGATTTTAATTTTAAAAAGATGATTTTAACAGATTTTTACAGATATAGTGTTACAAATTTTAAATAGTTTGAAAGATTTTTTCATTTTTATTCTTATGTGCTTTAATGGTGTATTATATTTCTGTGTAATTCAGTGATATTTAGTATTTATATCCATCATGAGTAGCCCAACCCCTCCTAAAGAAGTAGAGGATTTAACAGACAAATCAGGTGACCCCGAAAAAGAAAAAAATCAAATTTCGAGCAAAGATGATAATCCCGTTAATAATCCTGAAGAGAAAAATAATCAGAAGTCTAGTCAGGAATCTGGAGGTGCACCAGAGACATCTGGTGTAACAATGTTAGGTGGACAGACCCTGTCAGCTCAAGCTGGGTCTGGTCACACTTCAGTATCCGCCAACCCAAAAATGTCAGTAGACCCCGATATCGTTGCGTTTTCTCCGCAAGATGGAATGTCTTGGATACCATGGTTAGCCTATTTCGAGAGTGTCTGTATAGGACAGGGAAAAGACGAGTGCTGGAAAATTAGGCACATACAGAAGTATTTAAAGGACAGTGCACTTACGTTGTACATTAATAATTGTCTAAATGTACTTCATTGGTCCGAATTTGTCACTTTGTTTAATGAACACTACGAAATTCCAGATACCCTTTCTCTCACTGATTTTTCACGTATTAGATATAAAGTTGGAGAGGACTTGAACGAATATTATCAAAAAAAGACTAAAGTAGGCCGAACCTTAGGTTTAGAGCAGAAACTTATCCTGGAAGGGTTAACGGAGGGCTTGCCATTAGAAATGCAGAAGTTAGTTATTGCAGGCAACCCCTCAACTACACATGCATGGCGTGAATTAGTTTTCAGAATTAGCAAACTGCAACTGGACAGAAAGGGAAATGAGAGCAAATTTGAAGCAAGCCCCCAAAACCCCAATCAGTATCGCCAATGGCGACCAAACCGACCTCCATATGAGAATGGACAGAATTTTAACAGGCAGTGGAACTACAGAGTTCCCTATCAAACACACCCCATTCGACCTTTTCCATCAAATCAAGCCAGAAATCCCCAAAATACGTTTAGACCGACTTCAAATGTTCCACCACGACCTAATGTACACCACCAGACCACTTTGCCGCCCTATCCATGCAAAGTTTGTCTTATTATCGGAATACCAAATGCGTATCATTGGGTGGGAAACTGCCCTTTTCGACAACAAGTGTTAGCAGTACCAACCCCTAGTCACAATATGACTTTGCCGAACCCCAACCAAGATCATAGCGCTAATGAGTCATCCCAAAATACATCTAGTAATCAATGACGATTTCTTATGTCCGGACATATACAAAAAGAAAAAGCTAGCTATAAAAAATCAAATAGAGATTGTCATAAAGTTACTTATGTAAAAAATGAAGACTCACTACCTTGTTTGATCGATACTGGGAGTTCGATTAGTGTTATTCCTTGTCATTTAGCCCATAAACTTAACCTAAAAATATGTAAAGTTCAGCAGAGTATACCAGTCACCCAAACACAAGGTGTTCTTGCTTTGAAAGAAAAATGCCTTGTTAGTTTGCAATTAGGACGTATCTCTAAGAGAATTGAACTTTTTATAATTAACAATCAGTTACCTTATGCTTTGATTGGTCTACCCCATTGCAAACTGTTTAGATTAAATATTGACTGTGTTAAAATGCAAATAACTCAAGATAATAAGAAAGTACCTCTCATGGACCATATTCCAACAAATGCGTCTCACCATACTTTACATTTATCAGAAGTATATACTAACCAGCCAGCAATTGAAAATGCAGAGATATTCGAAGAAAATTTTGAGCCGGAGTTGTTCGAGACCACTGACCATGTGCAAAATGTTCAGTCTGTCAGAGAACAATTACCTGCTCTTCTAGCCAAATATGTCTGTATTTTCGCCAAAGATAAATATGATATAGGCTGTGTAAACATGGAACCCCAGAGAATACAGTTAACATCAGATCTCCCCGTTTCTTTAAGAGCATATCGCACTTCCCCTAAGGAAGAAGAGGAAATTAAAGAACAAATTCAAAATTTATTGCGAGCCGGTATCATTAAAGAAAGCTATTCCCCTTATTCATCACCCGTAACTTTGGTGTATAAACGTGAAGAAGGGAAGAAAACCCGGTTATGTATTGACTTCCGAAAATTAAATGCCATTACAAAAACAGATGCAGAACCCTTACCTCGAATCGACACCCTGTTAGATAAATTGGCGCATGCTAAAATTTTTTCCACTCTTGATTTAGCTAGTGGATATTGGCACATTCCTATCCACCCTCGAGACACTGAGAAGCTGGCATTTGCCACCACCTTTGGATTATATGAGTGGAATCGTTTACCGTTTGGATGGAAAAACTCACCTGCTTGGTTTAACCGTACCCTCCGTAGAATTCTTAATAAATACAAAATTGACTTTGCCTGTAGTTACTTTGATGATGTTATTGTATTCTCCCAAAATGAAGAGGAACATTTATGTCATTTAGAGACATTATTTAATATCTGTGTTCAAGAAAACCTTAAACTCAAATTGTCAAAGTGTAATTTTGTGAAATCCAAAATTAACTTTCTAGGATATGAAGTTTCGAACGGTTGTATCACACCTGACAACCCTAATATAGAGACGATTAAGAAATTAACACCACCAACGAATGTAAAAGAATTACAACGTTTTTTGGGATCTATAAATGTTTATCACAAATTTATTCCAAAGTATGCTAACATTCGATACCCTCTCAACAATTTGTTGAAGAAAAATGTCCCTTATGTGTGGGACCAAAATTGTCAAAATTCTTTTGAAAAATTAAAAAATGCTTTAATTGAAAAACCAATCTTAAAGTTGTTTGATCCCAAAACACCTTGTCATTTGTTTGTAGACGCATCAAGTCATGGAGTGGGATGTGTAGTGAAACAAGTTGATGAAAAAGGAACATTACATCCTATAGCATATCACTCTAGAAATCTTCGCGATTATGAAAAAAATTATGCAATTACGGAGTTAGAATGTTTGGCGATTGTGGATGCTTTAGATAAATTTTATCATTATTTACACGGTCAAAAATTTGTCATACATACAGATCATGCGGCACTTACCTGGCTCAAAAGTGTTAAAAATTTAAGAGGACGTCTTTTCCGCTGGTCCCTAAAACTTAGTATGTTTGACTATGAAATTAAATACCAGAAAGGCTCCACTAATGTTGAAGCTGATATGCTATCTAGACAACCTGTTTCAGAAAATTTACCCCATATTATACATCTCCTTGACTTGAATGAAGTAAGAGACAATCAGAAGAAAGAAAATGTAACAATTGATGGTAAAAAGTACACTGAGATAAATGATGTTGTTGTTATTAAAAAGAAAGGTTTGTATAAGATTGTGGTCCCCATGTCTTTACGTTTACCCCTATTAGAAAAAACCCACACACAATTTGGCCACCCTGGAATTTATAAAATGATAAATTTAATCTCTCCGCAATATTATTGGCCTAACTTTAATCAGGACATTGAAAATTTTGTAAAACACTGCCACACTTGTCAGATAAACAAAAAATGTAGACAAAAAAGATTTGGCTTATTGCAATTAATGCCCCCAACAGAGATACCTTTTGAATGTTTGGCAGTAGACTCTGTTGGCGGATTTAATTATTACAATTCTACAAAAAAATATTTGCATTTAGTCGTTGACCATGCAACTCGCTATGTGTGGGGTTTTCCTTCAAAAAGTGTAACTACCGAAACTTATACAAACATTTTGAAACAATTATTTCAGATACAAGTACCAGATAGATTGTTAACCGACAGAAATGGAGCATTTACAGCTTCCAGGTTTAGGAGATTTCTTCGTAATTACAATATAAAACACAGATTGACGAGCAGCCATCACCCAGAAACGAATGGAAAAATTGAACGACTAAATCAGACTATTGTCACTAGATTAAAATGTAAAGTCAATTCCACATCCAAGAAAATACCCTGGACTAAGCTTTTAGATGAAGTCTTATATGAATATAATAACACCCCTCATTCTGTAACCCAATTCACCCCTAGCTATTTATTTTTAGGAAATTTACCATATGATCCCCCTTTACCAAATAATAGTTACTATCCCCCTGTGGAAGAAGCTAGAAAATTGGCTAAAGAGAGAACAATTGCTTACCATAAAAAGAATAAAGTCCGTTATGATGCTCGTTTCCTTCCTGTAAAGTTTAAAGTTGGTGACATTGTGATGTATGAAGAATTTCACTATCCGAATACCCGTAAATTGACTGCACCATATTCTGGCCCATACACCATTTTAAAACAACTTTCTGATGTATCCTTTGAAATTGATAAACCCAGCCCACATTTTAAGAGAAATTCCGAAATTGTCCATTCCTCCAAGTTAAGATACTACCACCCTCCTCAAAATCTTAAACTCAGCCATGAATAAACCCCATCTATCTCTTTCAGCTGTCAATTTTTTTTAATTTTTGCTTTCCTATCGTCCCCCTTACTCGTAGCATTTGGATGAGGACCCAGCTGGGCGTGTAACCTATCTCCCCAGCAGTGTAGAATGATGGTGACAGTTTAAAAGTACTGTTAGAATTTTTATTATTTTTTTTTTTTTAAATATTATAATGACGAATTGATGACACATGAAGGGGTCCTCCGCTCCGTGGCCACCCATCTTTAGCCGGACTGTTTTCCCAGATTCTCTTTCCAGGTTGAACGGAGAATCTGGCAAAACTGCTTCGCTTCCCCTCTGCAGGTGAATATCGATTACCCACTTTTCTTTTTCTGTCGTGCGAGTGGCACATTTTTGGGTGATATTCCCCTCAGAGTATTAAAACCCATATCGCACTGACCCTGCGCATGGTGAAAATTATAGCAAGTGTATATTTAGTTTTTATTAGCTGTAGTTTTCTTTTTTTTTAAACAACTTAGTGTTGTTTTTTCATGGATATAAACCTAAGGCTGCATCATAGAAGTAGCTAAGTCCCTAACAAAACGGAAAGGTATACGAAGAAATATAATTTGTTTTTGTTATTAGTATTTTAGGATATTTTACTGTTATTTTATCTCAGGGTGAAAATTCAATATTTCTAGAAATGCAAGCTTTTCAAATTGCATTTGAGATACAATATATTTTGTTGATAGTATTAGTGCATATTTTGTATTATTGAATATTTTATATTTTTGAATAATTTGTATTTGTGAATATATTTTACATTTTAATATTTTGTATTTGTGAATATTTTTTTTTTTTATTTGAACATTGTCTATTATTGAATATTTTTTACATTTGCATATGTTGTATAGTTTTCAGTATGTTTACCTGTGAATATTTTAATATACTATATAGTTTATGGTTGCAATTTGCAATTATACACAAAAGGATGTTTCCCAACAAACTATATCAAAAACTTTAAAACAAAAACTGGAAAGAAAGGGAAACACTACAAACACAGTTATGTTATGACAACTGTTATAATCAAGATATGTCGTCTCGAGACACATTATTGTTTTGCTGCAGCACCATTGAAAGAATTCCATTATTTTAGTGTAACCATTATTTTTATGTAAATTTGATATATAAATGTAAAAATAGGTCCAATTGACTTGAGAGCTGAAGTAAATACTGAAGAGCTGGAGAAATTACTTGAGAGCTGGAGAAAATAAGAATCAAAAAAAAAAAAAAAAAACATGGGTTAAATTCACGAGATAAGACCCACAGGTCTTGCAGGCGAGCCCTGTGGCTCTTGTTTTAGTGAGGGGGGATATGAAAGGATAAAAGCTAAACCCCTTTTTAAAATGCAAAATCCCTTTTTGCCCCTTTTAAAATTTTAAATTACCGTTTTAAAAAATAGAAATTTAAATCAAAACTTTTAAATGCTTTAATAATTGCGTTTCAATTGATTGAAAATGCCGTCGCCCCTGTTAAATTAGTTTACCTGCATCGCATCTTATAACTTTCAAAGATCGTTTTCTGACTCTTCATAAGAATATTTGTGCTGACGCTAACGCAATTTTAAAGTCTTGCGGCATCCGATCGGCCGATAGAGCCAACGCCTTTATTCCGCACAATCAATCACTCAGCTCGCGGCCAATTAAAATTAAAAATACGCCTCTTTTGACTTAGACGACCTCTAGCAGAAATAATGCAAAAACCTCATATTTATACCATTACACGGCTATCAGGAGCGAACTTTTTACGATTTCCCTCATCTAAACAAATCTACGCCAATCTGCTCTCTCGGAATTGCCTCGCGATGGACGAACCTTCGATGTCCAGACAGACTTAAAAAGCAGCTCTCACGCCAATATGGGCCTGGTTTAAAAGGATGCATGTAAGAAAAAGAAATAAACCAGGTTCCGTAATAGACGGTGTCTTCCTTTAAACAGACATACATTCACTCGGAATTTAACCGAATCCCGCTCACGGCCAGGACTACAAGAGCATGCAAGGTAATCAGAATGAGCGCTTTGACGTAAATACGGAGCCGCCATCAGTCCGCGCAACCACCGGCCCGGCGATCAAGGACCCACCGACGGAGCAACACGCTTCGTTTCATATATATTTGTGTTGATTTTATAAAATAGTTCGTAAAAATCTGTAATTTTCAAACGTTATATATTTTAAATTCTCACTTTCGTATCAACATAAAAAAAAAAAGTTTCGATTCGCATGAATTTAATTTTGCACCAACTATTAGGCTTGATGACAATGGTGTTTGTATAATGAAAAAGTACCAATTTTTAAAATTGAAGAAGGAATTTTAATTTCTTAAATGTAGCTAAAATAATTTGATTATGTTGTAGACTAAACAATAGTAATATGGTTAATATAGTAGTAATTTACTGAACCATGTGTTATTACTCAATATTATTAATATGCTATACAAAAAAAAAAAAAGAAATTGAAAGAGAAACAGTTGAGAGATTGCAGAAGAAATAAAGCAAAAACAGAAAATTTAACTAAAAAGCCAAAACTTAAAAAAAAAGAGGAAAATGTAGGTTTTAGATGAGTTTAGTGATGAGGAATCATCTTTAATTTCTTTGCCTCTAAACGTTCGTGACGTACAAGATGATGTTGATTCCAGTATCCAAAATAAAGAGAAAACCAGACTAAGTAATCTTTAAATGGAGAAAGTTAAAAAAGTATCCATTGGATGTTGGGTAGTTGTCAGATTCCCACATTAAAATTCTTCTTGGACCAAAGATTTTATTGGTCAAGTAACCAATGTAATAAATGACTTCATGTCAGATGTAACATTTACAAAAAGAAAAGTGGAAACAATATGTTTGTTTTTCCATTGTCACCACTAAATTTGATTCGTATTCTTCGCTTAATTTTATTAGTATACTTCGCTTAAATTGTATTCGTATTCTTATTAGGCGAAGAATATGGAAAATTTAGCTGTGGCAATTGGCCCATTGGCACCCAGTTTTTACACCCCTGCTTATGCTATTATCCGTGCCTGGTCAGAGTGAGTCTTTGTTATAAGGGCCTTGGTGAGATAGAGAATATGGCCTTGGCAAGAAAAAGTAATTTTTCCTTTTTGAACCACACACTTTTTTGAATTCACTTTTTTCACACTCGGTTTGTCATAATTTAGTTTGTTAATTTTTGGTTTGTCATAAATTATATATCAAAAATTATATTTTTTAGTACTGTTTCATATATACTGTACAAACATTTTTTTTCAATAATACAATTTATTTAGTATCTGAAGTTATTATATATACAAATAAAAGTAATTTATCAAATATATGTAATCAGAAACAGCAATTTTTTTTCATACATACAAAAAGAAGCTCATCAGCTTTGTTCTTATAGCTGTTTATACCATTTGACAACAAATCTTGTGTTCTTAAATCCAAATTTAATAAAACTTTTAAAAAAGGTGTAAAGGTACACTTATAACAGGGAGGTATCCAAGTCAGATACACAGCACTAAACAATGATTATGATAATACTACTTACAGCAATTTTTTCCCCTTTATCTGTAAATGCTAGACCTAGACATAAATTTTAATACTGAAATTTAACACAAGAATATACCATGTTCAATGATGTTTATTTTTGTCAAGATTTATATAAAGTATAATAGTTCATATAAATTTCGTTACATGATTTAGAACATATTGCATTCTAAAAATTTGTAGTTAAATGTTTTATTTTTTATCTTGTATTGTTTTGGTAATTTAAACACTGAATTTTCCTTTAAGTTTAACTCATGAGTGCTGAATTCAGACATTTTTCTTTGGTAGAGATTTTTGCAGCTCCACGAGGCACTTTGGAGTTCTGGGAAGGGGAGTCATTTCTATTTTTCAGGGGGGGGGGGAATGTCTCCCCTCCTTGGGGCTACCTAATGAATTCAACACTGAACGTTAGTGATTTGGAATTAGAAACAAGAGCCCATAGGTAAACATGATTGGAGATTGGCAACTATTTTTGGTGATGTATCATCCTGACACAGACAATATGTAAAGTACCAAAAATAATTGCAATATTGTTTTAATCAAAATAGCTCTAAATCAACATTTGTAAAAAAAAAAAAAGTAATTTCTTACAATGTTAGATAAAGTATCAGTTAAGTGTGCTAACCTCCGACATCTGAAGGAAGAGGTAAAAAAATAATAATGAAACTTGTGTGATGTAATTAATGCATGACCTGACCCCTGAAATGATATGGTATCTCTCAATTGCTAAAAAAAACACTGAGAAAATGCGATCAAAATAACTACCACTAAGCAGTCAGAAAATATAGATGAATGTGTGACCAACATTCAAAGAAAAAAAAAATTAAGAATTAACAAGAAAATTTGAGAGAATTAAATTATCATTTTGTTTTTATTTTGTATTTAGTGGTATATAAACTCTGAAAGTATTACTAGGTAATCATAAAGATAAAATTATTTTTGTAAATCTAATCAATAAGACATTTTGCTTGAAAAGCTAATAGATAATAAAAATTCCTGTCAATAGATTTATTTTTTTACAAGCAATTTCTATCTCAATAAGTTTATAAAATAATTTTGTTCATGTTTTGAAATGTGCATATGATTAAGCACATTTTTGTTGAAAATTTCTGGTGTTCAATTTCCAATTTTATGCATTTGTGTTGATAATGTAATCTATATTATAACAACAAAAAAGGTAAATAAAGATATGAATATAAAAACACAAAAATTAACATATCAAATATATAAAAATTAAATATGAATATTTTTGGATTAATTAAAAAAATGTAAATGAAATATTAGTAAAATTCCAGTGAAAATTCATGAAATGAAGCATGGTACATGAATATCTATTAATTGAAGAAAATCAATATTAGAATAATATGTAATACATGCTCAGTGACAGAATTTTCTGTGTTAATCTGCAGCAAACCAAAATTTATGTGCATACCAAAAATGCTGGACCAAACCTACTATCATAAGAAATAATAGTAACTCATAAAATAAGCAAAGTTTGCATTTAAAAGAAAATATAATAAAAAGATACAATAAATCTGGAAACTTAAAAGTATATTTTAGAATATTTTTTTGAGCTCAGCATTTGTGTTCAAGTTGTTAGATCAATCTGCAAGGTCTAAAATAATCTGCAGCATCCACTGCCATGCTACATTGTTTCTGCTACTGGGAATACATGTTTCTATGTCTGTGTGTTTCATATATAAAATAAAGAATAACAATAAATAATTTAATTTAAAAAAAATGCAATCTTTAAAAAATATATATCTTTTTATCAGTAATCTCGAGTAAGCTATGTTTCACTAAAAAAATATTGGAAGATTTAATTTCAATATTTTTAACATTTTTTTTCTTAAATATATAATAAATCATACTTTAATTCCATAAAAAAAAGTCCTTCCGGCCTGTACCGGGAGGAAAAGGTAGCTTTCCTATATCTTCGTTTTAAAATTTTAGCTAATGTTACATGAAAACAGCAAGTTAAAATGCAAAGAAACGTTTACAAAAGATTCGTTAATACTGAATTTGAATAAGAATTTCGCCAAATTATTGAGCAATAGCCAAATTGGCTTCATTTATAAAGACTTATTTTGGTCGCCAAATTTGGGGATATTTTGCCACATGTCACAAATTTTGCCAATTTTGGCGCTAACGGATATGAATATATAGTTTTATGTGTATGATTGGGAAAATTATTACAACAATGAAAGAAAATAATTTGCGAGTAATCACGTTAATGTGCTGTTTTGTTTCAAAATGTCAGCCACCTAGAATTTCAAACTGCTCTATCTCAGCCATTTTTTAAGATAGAGGTAAACCAAAAAATGCTCTGGAATCCTTGTATCAAGGCCTAAAACGTAATTTAAAAATAAATTTGAATTTTTAAATTTTTTGTATATTTATTTTAGATTTTAAGTTAATTTAAATCTTTAAATGGCCGCCATCTTGAAACAAGATGGCGGACCAAGCTGGCCAACGAACTCGGTCGAGACATTAGTGACCTTAATACACACAATTAGTTTCATCAAAATCGATTCATAAATACGGGCGTTATCGTATGACATAGGTCAGATATATATATATATATATATATATATATATATATATATGGATATATCTATATATATAAATCAACATTTGAACGAAGGGTGGTTTTGGGGTCTGGGGGTCATGATCGGTGAAAATATATCAAAATTTTCCGGAACTGCTTTCCTCCGAACGGCTGCAATAGGTAACTTTATACTTTTTTGTATTGAAAGCTACCTAAAAATAATAAAAAAACTTATTTACATATAAAGATAAAGAAGACAAATTCTTTGAATTAATTTTACTTTTCAAAATTTTCCGTTGTACACAGTGGTGCAGATATACAACAGTAAATAAATAATACAAAAAATCTGGAAATATATTTAAAAAAAATACTTCTTTAGGATGCATAATTTTCCCTTGTAAAGGAATGGAAAAACATTTCATATTAGATACATGGAATTATATCAGTATTTTATTTAAAAAAGACTTAAAAAATCTGTCTTAATCCCAATGGTCCAATTCTCAAATGTACAACAGCTCGTTAAATTCTAATTTTGCACACATTTCCTTAACCCTTTAACTCTCAGGCCACTGTTTTTCCATTTCTAGAAATCATGTTAAAATGGCTGTAGACAAAAATATTTTTAATAGAATTCTGTTTTGAACTGTATATAGAATGAACGGATATAAAAGATATAGCATCAAAATGCGATTAAAAAATGTATATATCCTGGGATTTACAAGCATACTTCTGAAAATGCAGGAAAACCCTCATGGGAAAGGGTTAATAAGCAACAGAAAAATCGTGAACCTACAAGGTAAATTCTCTTAGAATAACACACAATAAATCAAAATTTGCTTTGTCAAAACTTCATCAGATTGTACTTGTCCCAAAACTATAATAATAATAATAAAAATACGCACACACACACATATATAAATATAAATTGTTTTTGCTTAATCCACTCTTCTTTTGTATAGTAATTTTTTCCATTTACAAAGAAATGTTTTCAGACTTTTATGATCCCTGAACACACTTCTAAAATCTGGATCCTTAAAGTTCACGGTTAATTTAATATTTGTTGCAGATTAATTTCTCATTTTTTTTAATTTAAGTAAATATTATGGAAGTCTTTAGTAATTTAACTTACACTTCTATTAATTTATTTGTTTTCTTCTTTTTCTTAAAAATATCACTAAGATGTTTTGGAAATGTAGAAGAAAGAAATATATTTGTTGAAATTGAAAATGAGCTTTACCTTTAGCTAGCAATAATCAGTCTGTACAAAGAACAGGTGTAATAGTGTGTTTGCTGTTTCTGATTGATTTATTTGTATTTAATGATGTACTGTCAACTCCTTGCAATCCATCAAGTTTGAGACCAAGTATTGTGTGGTCTATAGGTCATTGCTTGTTTATATATTTTTTTGTAGATACAAAGTAAGTTATTAATGTGTCAATGAATGCTAAAATGGAAAGATATTTATAATGGATTTTGCAATAAAATGTTTCTTCAACATTAAAAAAGTTTATCAATTTCATAAAAGTAAATGTAAGCATAATTACATGTATAACAATAAAATATGCATACATATACAAATCTAAATGCACTTTCATCACACTGATTAGTTTTAATTTTTCTGATACTTTGATGCAATTACACTTGATTAATTTTAATAAATTATATGAGTTGGAATTAGGGATGAACCGAATATTCGGTATTCGGCCATATTACCGAATATTCGGTTAGGCCGAATATCAAACTATTCGGTCTGCCGAATATTCGGCTTGGCCGAATATCAAACTATTCGGTCTGCCGAATATCAAACTATTCGGTCTGCCGAATATTCGGTTTGGCCGAATATCGAAATATTCGGCCAAGCCGAATATTTTAAAAAACTTTTTTTAAAACTCACAATTTCTACTTTTAACTGTCAATTAATAACGATATTAAAAGAAAATTAGAAATAAAATCATATTTCAATGAAAGAGAATGCTTTTACATTACTTATTCGCTGTTTGAAAAGTGTCACTTAAGAAAATTAACCATTAATGATGACCTTCATAGGAATTAATGATGTACAAATAAATGCAAGTTCCTGATTATTGTCTAGTAAATACTCTGTTTCTTGCTTTTTTACAAACATCATGTTTCTAAACAAAATGGAAAAAAACTTTCTCAGGTGATAATAACCATCAAGACAGATAATTTTTGTCCAGGAAACCAGAATCAGAACACTCCAGGTTAAATTTGAATTGACGTTTGTTACTTTAATAATATTGAAGATACTGTAACTATATTTTCAAGATAGTTACTTTGATTTCTGTTAATCACGATAAGTGCTGGAAATTTCCACCATTCATTTCTAAACAACACTGAGCTAGACATTCCTTTATTCTGAGTGCAGCTGACATTACTACTTAAACTCTGTCACTGGCCAAAATTCAGCCACTTCCAATAGTATCATCATATTTTCTACAATCAAAATTAATACGATATGCAAATATCGCTAAAATATCTTCATTGTTGCTATAGTTTTAAACAAAACTTCAGTTTCAGCTTGCGGTGACACACTCTGTGTTTTTGATTGAATGTATTGTATTTTTGATGGAATAAATGGATTGAGATAATGTTTCTTGCTCAAAAAATGTTTGCCTTGACCACATTATCTACACTAAGTTTATTCCAAGATGTATGAACACCCTGTATGTTTACAACCTCTGAATATGATCTCCCATTCCAGACACCTGCTCTCTGGTTCATTTAAAAGCTTCCTTGCCAAATCAAAAGGAGCAGGAAAGTTATTCTTGCTGATTTGCCAGCATTTTAATACATTGTATTGTTTTACTTTAGTCCCTTCCTGACAAATACACACTGCAAAATGTTTCTAATTCATTCAAAAAATGTCTTTGATTTTAAAATATTTGTTATAGAATGTAAGAACATTTTATAAATTTATTTTAATTCACAGAAGAAGCTACGAAGCTTAAAACTTTATTAATTAAAAAAGTTTTAAGGCTATCCTCTTTTTAAGTTATAGCTCAAGCCACAGATATTTTTTAATGTAAAGATTTCTTGTAAAAAGGTCTAGTTCATAAATTGGTAGTATCTGTGTTTAAATATTATTAATGTAAAATTCTTTTATAATTTAACATTTAATATTTTTAAACTCTGAAATAAATAAATATTCGGCCAGCCGAATGTTCGGTATTCGGCCGAATAGTTACTATTCGGTTGGCTGAATATTCGGTATTTGGCCTCACTGTTACTATTCGGCTAGCTGAATATTCGGTTTACTTGTGGGCCGAATATTCATTATTCGGCCAAAATCACTATTCGGTGCATCCCTAGTTGGAATTTTCCAACTGAGTGAAGAAGTGTTTCCTGGACTGGACACTTTTTCTTCCAGTTGGAAAATTACAACTGATACTGATGAAATTGTTAATTAAATATATTTTGTATTTATGTTTGGAAATTTTATCTTGAAAGTTATGTGAAAATGTGATTTCCTGTTCAGAAATGAGACACTTTCAATAAATTAAAATAAATTATTAATTTAATTACTACTGTTTTACTTATGGTTCAGAAAGAATCAAAGATTAAACTGAACATTTGATTAATTAAATAAACGCCCCCCCCCCCCTAAAAAAAGGGAGGTGGGGGAGAAAAAAATTGTTGCTATTGAAATTCTCCAAAATCTTAAATATAAATTTCAATATTTACAATCTGAATAGTGTTCCCTCTAGGCCATTATTTAATGGTACAGCTTGCTGCTCTTTTTAAAATCAGTAAAATGCACCCTGTTCTTTTTAAAAATAATAAAGTGCATCCTTAAACGTACCCAGAGATATCTTATAAAAATCTTTCCTGTACCATGGTACTTCTAAATCTGTGACTTCAAAAGATTGTAAAAGTTATAGAAGTTTCATCTCTTAAAGAAAAACACAGGACATTGTTAAATAATAATTAATTTTAATTATATTTTTTAAATTTATAATTCATAAAATCATTTGAAATTAACGTTACTTATATAAAAAATTCATATATTTTTCTTCTTGTTTTTCCCTTACTACCATTTTTTCTTGAAATAATGTATTTTTCTATTGAACTAGTGTCTTTTTTCTGCTTTAGTAATGCCTTATTGGTAACTAGCATCTCACCCTTTTCTTTCTAGAGTGAACACTATCTTAATATGCATTGTAGATTAAAGGGAGTTAGTTGTCTGTAGTAATTTTATTTTTTATTTGGCACAATTTAATTAACATTTGTTTTAAATGTACTTTTTCTCTTTCATATACAGGAAGAGGAATTTGATGGCTTTACAGATGAAGATCTGATTCAAGCTGAAGCTGTTTTTGCTCGATCTTTAAAAACAAAAGCAGCTATCCAGCAGTATTTAGAGACAAACCAAGAACCATCTTCTTCTGCAGCTTCTGATATTGAAAAAATATTTTCGTCATCTGAGTCTGATACTTCAACTCCGTCATTTGTGCGTCGTAGAAGAGGAATGAGAGATATCATCCGTCGATCATATGACAAAATGTTAAAGCATGGACTTCAGGATGATCATGTACATAAAAATAATTTGTATAGTAATAAATCAAAATCATGTATAAAATTGGATCATAATGTAAAGAAAAGTATGGACAATCAAACTGTTGTACTTCAGAATAAAACTGATGTTGTAAAAAATGACAATGTAAATATTTCTGTTATCCCAGCAAATGATGATAAATTGTGTGAACCGTCGGGAACAAATCCCAAATCTAATGAAAAAAGATACCTTATGAAGCATTTGTTAAGTAAAGCTAAAAGATTACAGTCTCATCGTGGGCAAAGAAGCGTAAAACCTAATGTGAAGAAAAAATTTAAGAGACGATTTACTTATGCCACATCTCGAAAATATTCAAAGAATATTAAAAGAAAGACAAGATCAAATTTTAAAAATGAAGTTAAGAAACCCCATTTACAGTGTAAATCCTTTTGTAAAAATAAATCTGATACAAATTTGGATTCTAAAACTGTATCAGCATCCTCGTCACAACCGTCAGAGAAGCAAGTTACTTCTGAATCAAAGCAATTGTCATCATCTAGCAGAAAAAGAATGATTTCACCACCTTCAGGCTCTGGTATGCAAACAGTTTTTGAACAAGCACAAACTCATTCAAATAAAGGACTGACAAAGCCAAAGCATTCCTTGGCCGTTGGTAGAAAAAGATTTATTTTACCATCTATGAGTGCTCGTTCATCTCGAAAAATAATTCCTCGAAAGAGGTATATGGATGAATCTGAACCATTTTCTAATAAAACAGTAGATGAAGACAGTCATGAATCAAGGTCATCTTTGAGTGGTAGTTCTGAAGCTATATCAGCCATGGATGGTGAAAGTAGCCCTGATGATACTCAACCTGAAGATGAGCATTCTCAAAGTACTTTGAAAAAAGTTGGTCTTCTAGATCAGCCTCTTGTGGTTGAGGGGAAAAGACCATGGAAACCTAGTCTAAAAATTCAAATGAAACTATCAGAAATGAATCCAGATTATCCCTTTGCTCTTAGGAAGAGCATGGATGGTAGCTCAGGTACTTCATCTGGATCTTTTAAAGATATTATTAAGCCTGACATGGTGAGTAAATATGCAGAGAAAATGGCTCAAAAACCCAAAGAGAAGCCCCCCAAAATGTTGGAAGGGACGAAAAAGCTTCCCATGCGTAAGATTGAATCTGAAAAAGCAGAAAATGATAGTTCCGATGTTTTTGAAGACAAAAAAACAGAAGATAAATTAGAAAAAGTTGCTGCTAAAATTGAAAAAATATTAAAATCTCAATGGGAAGGTCGGTTAACAAATTCTTCTAAAAAGCTCTCATCACAAATTATGGCTCAGTGGAAAACTGAGCAGCAGCAACGTTCTAGTAATCAAAGAAGAACAAAAAACATACTTCGTAAAGCTCGTTTACAGATTAAAAAAAGAAATTTAAGAACTAGACAAAGTGCTAAAGAATCGCCTGTTATTGTTGTACAAGACATAAATGCTCAACCTTTTGCTTCAAAAGTGCAGACTAGTTTACCAGGGATTTCATCTATAGAAGAGATGGACATGCCTAATCAGAATTTGTTATGTAAGTAATTTTTATATGTTTTAGTGAAATTTTGTTTTGTTGTGGTCAGATTAGCAGTCTTTTGGAAAGATAAGATTCATGCCAAAATTTAATTTTCTAATTTATCTCTGCTTTTAAAATTTAGATATATATCCATGTTTAAAATATAGAAACACATTAGAAAGGATATACATTTTTTCAGTCTCTGTATTCTTGACAGCCCTTTGATAAAGCTTTATTTTCATCAGAAATTGAGTACAATTTTTCCCATTTAAAATTTTATATAAACATTTAAAAAAAAATTATATTGTTTACTTTTGTTAGGTTTCAAAATTATTTGTAATTTTTCCTATCTTACTTTTTCTTATTGTGTGAAGTAGGTAAATTTTTCTGACCAATATATATTCTAATTGTACTGTTTGTTAATTTTGTGTATAGTTTCCAATCCTTTATTTTTAGTGTCAATGGTAATTGCTCAGTGACCCTCCCCCCTGCATGCCCCTTCCCCAGAAAAAAGGGTCTAATTCTGTTGTCATAACTGTTGAGCAGATGAGATTGTAGAATTTTCTTGATAAAATCTTACCTTTTTTAAAATGAATGTTCTTTAAAAAGAAAAAAAATCAACATTTTTGTTACGTGCACATTTAAGTAAATGCTTGTTTCTTTTCTTCTAGATGCACCATGTACAAGCGACACTGTTCATGAGTCTGATGCATACTGTGTTGTGTGTGGTAGCTCTTCTAAATTGTACATATCTCTGTCAAAATCATATGAGCAAGTAATTTGTGAATCTTGCAATGGGTTTTTTGAAAGTTTTATAAAAACGCCTAAACAGTATTTTTGTAAAGATGGTAAGTTGAACGAAATATTTTTTGTATTTAGTATAAATTATATTTTATATTTAGCATATGTTTTTTGAGATAAAAAAAAATAAGTGTTGAATGTTTTCAAAGATATTTTATGTTTATAATCATAATTTTGGTAGTAATTATGGTGTTTAAAGCTATTTTAATATGAAATTAGTTATAAAAATAAGAAATAATAATAAAGGGAAATGTAAGAATAATAAAGTTAACTCTTTGCTAAAGGTAATGAACTGTACTATAATTGTTCACTAGTAATTATATCATTGCTATAGTTCAGGGCACGAAATTTCTGCTCGCCAGCTCGCCATTGGCGAGCAAATATTTAAGGTTAGGGAGTAAGTTTCGTCTTTTGAAATGTGCTTCAAATCAAACTGTATATGTTCAGAATATCGTGCTTCAATCTAGAAACACGCAGAAGTGTTTTATAATAGCATTTATCTTCCAAAAGAAGAAAAAATGCAGCATCACCCACTTCCATTTCTCTCCTACGGAGGAACAAACTTTCCCTGTCTGCATTCGTTCACCTGCTTTCGCACCACGCAAGTGCTAAGGCTCATTTTTCATTTCCGAGGCCGAATCTGATCGCTCTTCACTCCTGTTCGAAGTAAATGAGGTTTCGCCACCTAAGCTCAGCTGCTTGAAACACGGTAAAAATTATTCGCTTTCTCCCAAATTTTTAACATTTTAAAAAGTATTCATATTTTTCATGAATGTAAAATATTCTGGATTTAATAGACAGCTCATTGTAACAATGGTCAATTTAAATTCAGTTTGCCATAAATAGTTCATTTTCTGGGCAGGTGTGTTGGCCGACGTTACTATCTGAATAAATGTAAAATAGTGGCGAGCAAAAATTTTAGTCTGGCTAGTAGAAATTTCATGCCTTGTTATAGTTGTAAATATTATATGCATGATTTGTAATCTAATCCAATTTATAGTTTATATTATAAAAGCATGTATCACGTGACACTCCTTCTCCTTGCTGATCGCATAATACCATGTTAACTTACAGAAAATTTAATTAAGTGATTTTATTACTAATTACTTATTAATTTAATATAATTATCAAAAAACTGCTTTCACCATCATAAAGTAAAAGCGAGAAGTATTAGAATATTAGAGAAGAAAATTTACAGGATAGGAAATTTTAAGCTGATTCAATGCTGAGGTTTTAAAAAAGAATTTCCTTAAATTTTAAGTATTTTAAATAACTTTGAAATTTCTACTTGTAGAAAATTTTCAAATTCATTTGATGTTTTGAAATATATTTAAAATTTAAGGAGACAATTTTTTAAAACATGCTACATTGCCATTAAGCATCTACTTTCTAATGGTGAAAATCACATTTTGATAAATATATTGGGTAATGGGTAATCACCTAATTAAATTTTCCCATAGGTTAAGGGTGTTGGTCAGTAAGATCTCAAATTCTTTGCGCTAATGCTAGACCTATGGGCATCAAATGCTTTCTTATTTTAAAAATATTTCATCAGGAAATTAATATTAAAAATTTTTTTCCTGTGTATTCTTTTTAAAGGATGTCTTTATCATTTTTAGTTTCAACTAAGAAAGAGACATTCAATGAGAAGAATATGCCGAAAAAATAAGTTAAAAAGATTACTTTTCTGAAGATATATTTTAAAAATAAGAATGTATTCCATGCCCATGAGTTTAACATTAGCGACGGGAATTTGAGATGTCACTGACCAACAGCCTTAGCATGGAATTTTGCAATTAGGAAGAAACAGTGAAGCGACCCCTTAATGCAGTTTTATATATAATTTCCCCATGCAGAGAATAAGTATAATGTAAACAAATTAAGTAGAAAAGAATCAAGAACTTTTATTAATTTGTGATGTTTTTTACTTTAAAAATTTTGTCTGATTATAAATTATTTTGAATGACTATGTTTATATTTGAATGCATTTTTATAATTATAGGAAAGTGCTGTATTGATAATAAAGATTCTACCCCTCGTCGAGCTTCAAATAGTAGATGCAAAGCATGTTGGATTAAAACTTGTATAGAAAAATTGACAGTATCTACTGTCATTAGAGAACAGTTAATGAAATACATCCCCCGACTTGATGCCCCTCCTCATAATCCTCTTCTTACTGGTGAGTATTATGATATCAAATTCTTTGTTTATGAATTTGTACTATCTATCCACTTCATATTGCACATGCTAACTTTAGTATTCAGATTTAAAAAATAATAGGAAGCCTTCCCCCCCCCCCCCTTTCCTCTGTTGTGTGAACTTTCCTTGGAAGTTCAGATGTCCTAGAAATGTTTTGTCCTCTCTGAGGGGAAGTGTGTGTGTGTGGGGGGGGTGATACTATCTTGCAAAGCATGGGCCAGTTATAAAAAAAATTGTCCATCCATATCTTGAGGTTTTCTTAAAATTCACCATCTAGCGAATTTTCTTCTAATATTCTAATACTTCTTGAGATTTGATTTTGTCCCTCTAGGAGAGACAAACAACCAAATTTGAAAAAGATCTTTCATAGATTTACAATCTTGCAAGAAATCTATATTTTTATGGAACTGATAGATCTGAGATAATAAAAGTTTAGCATCCTGGGAGAGAGGAACTTAAGGCTGTTGGTCAGTCAACTTCTGAATTCTCCTCGCTAATGTTAAACTTATGGGCGTAAAATGCATTTGTATATTTAAAATATCCCCTCAGGAAATCAATATTTTTAACTTCTTTTTTCTGTGCACTCTTCTTAAAGGATGTATCTTTTTAAGGCTTCGTTCATCTCACGAAACCCTATTTGTCCCGCTAAGTTGTCTGTCTGTCACAGAGCCGGTTCTCAGAAACTATATAACTTACAGACTTGAAATTTTGTGTACTTATAGCTGAATACCTACTATGAAGCTGAAAATCATAAAATTAAAAAAAATCATTTTAATATAGAGAGATAAAAAACAAAAAATCTAACAGCCTTTTCCTATTCAATTTAAACATTTTTCGTTATTGCAGTTGCCAAAAATTAAAAATCCACGATAAAATTCTTTCTACAATAATTAATTTTCTATTGAATAATTTCCCTGTGGAAAATGAAATAAGAAGTTTCACCAATTGAAAAAAAAATTAATATGACGTCATATTGGTAATAAAACGGAAATTTTCAAACATTTCTCAATAATACAAGGAGTATGAGTATGTGTAAATACAGAAAGCAGCTTAATATGACGTCATTAGAGAATTAAAAAGAAAATTAATCTGACGTCATAACGGATTTTTCAAATGTTTGAGAATAATACAAAGAGAGAGTATCAATCAATATGAGTAATAGAGAATAGTAAATGTACAAGTTTGAGGAACGTATTGAATCATGATAAAAACCCAACTATGGAAACATTGGCATATTTTAACATTTTGAAGGTCTCTATACAACATGTTTAATTTTGAAATTGATTTTTTTTTTAAATATCGCATTTAGTCCACATGACAGAGTATAATAGCGGGCTTTGCCCACTATCGTACCAGTTCAGATTTTCGAAAAAACGAGAATAATAGGCCGATAAATTTTTACTTTATAAAAAACATGACTTTTTTTTTTTTTTTTTTGGAAAATTAAATTTATTTGGATTTATTAAAGAAAGGATAATGTGTTTTGAAAGGGATATTAAATGAAACCCTTTGTGCGATCTTGGATCACACTTACCCACTTGTTTTTTTCTTAGTTCTCAAAATATTTCTAAAATCTAGGCTTAATTTAATATTTTACGTGGTTAAAGCTGACAAACTGTGAGTAATATTTTAACATTTCACATAAGATTAAGTATATGTATTTTAGAAATATTTTGACAACTAAGAAAAAAAGGAGACATGCTTTAAGAAGTGTACACAGAAAAAAGAAGTTAAAAATATTAATTTCTTGAGGAGATATTTGAAATATACAAACACATTCTACGCCCATAGGTTTAACATTAGTGAGGGGAATTCGGAAATTGACTAACAGCCTTAAAATAAAATTCCATATTTCTTGTCTATTTCCAAAAACTTGCTAAGAGATTCCAAAATCTGGGAAAATCTCTCAAGAAAAAGACTACAAGATCTACTAAAATCCCTCAAATCTTAGTCCCTTAAACAAACAAACAAACAAACAAACAAACAAAAAAATATATAGAAAACAATTAAGACTCTTAAGTTCAAACAGTTTTATTCAGTTAAAAGTTTGAGATATTACTTGCTTGTTTTTTTTTTTTATTTTTTGTCGAGGGATATTATGCATTTCAATATTTAAGGTTAAAAATTTAAAGCAAAATTTAAGCTGATACATAAAATTTTAAAAATAAAAATTCAAATTAAATATATATAAATACGTGCAAGAAATATTTGCCTGATCTTAAAATATTAAGTAGTGTCTGCAATAATTGTATTTAAAAAAATTAAATGCTATTTCCCTTGTTTTTTAATTTAATGAGTACAAGACTGTGCAAATAGAAAACTGCACCCAGGGCAAAGTTTATTTGGCACCCCCCCCCCCCCTCATACACACACTCTTTCTCTTTGTGACAGGTGTCACAAAATTGATAAAGTGCAGAAACAGAAATAAATTCTATTGAATAAATATTTTGCGTTTTTTTTTTCTTTAACTTTAAAAGGTTTAATTTTAATTCAGAAATTCCAAACAACTATAAACATAAGAGGAAATTGCACTTAGTTGTTAGAAAGATTACGATGTTTTGCAGCAGGAAAAGCAGAGAATGGCAAAAAGGAAAAAAAAAAAAATCCCCGGAAAATGATCAACTGCCAAAAAATGAATAAGTAAATAAACAAAACTATGGTTGGTAGTATAAATTCGGCACCCCCTCCCAATTTCCGTGCCCGGGGTGCCCCACTATGCCCCACTCTTCACATGGCCCTGTGCGAGTGCTAGAAAATACTTCTACATTATTCTTATCTGACTGTGTATGATAAGTCAAAAAATTTCATTAAAATTATTAATAACTGCTTCAATATTAAATTGTTAACACTGCTTAAAATTAATAACTTTTAAAAAATTAAGTCTCTTATTAGCAAAATAAAATACATTTTTATGCTTTAAATACTAAAATGCTAATTAATAATTTAGTATTCAGTGTTTATAGAAAAGGGGCATGGTGCTAGTTCCCAGTTCCCAAAAAAGTGCACTAGTTCAGAAGAAAAAGACGACATTTCATGAGGAAATATATTAGTAATGTGTTCAGTAACGATATAAGGAAAAAAAGTATATTAATTTTTTTAATACGATAAATAAAGTGATGTTAATTTTTAATGATTTTATGAATTACAAATTGAAAAATATAATTAAATTACAACATGATTTATCCTTTTTTGTAAATAAAGTTCAATATTTTTGCAAGGTCTTGGGCACACAAATTTAGAAATATTGTGGCACGGAGAAGTTTTTAAGAAGAATGCATTTTGCCAATTTAATAAAGGGTAGGGTGCTGCACCTTTAAAAAAAAAAATGGCGTAGAGGGAACAGTAAGTAATTACAAAATTAATAAAAACTGCAAATAAATAATTCCATTAGTTAGTAGCACAAATAACAAGAGAAACAAATATTATTTGCAACTTGTTTTGCATTTGTACTGTTACTCACCTAATTGTAAGCTCACACACATGTATGTGTATGATGAAAAATAAAATAAAATGAGTTACTCATTTGTGCGCAAATACATACATATACAGAGTAAATATAAGAATAGCCAGTTATATCTGAAATTCTCAAAATATTTAATAGCAGCATTGTTATTACTCAGTGAGGATTATTAGCATTCAGCATTTTAAATTGAAAACGAATAAAAAGGATTGCATCCTTTTAAACCCCTAACCAATTTCTTTATTTAGTGTATATATGAGTTTAAAATTGGAAATTCAACCTCTATTGAAGAAGCTGTTGCTCTGCTTTATATTTATATACCAATTAAATCTTTTCCTCTTATACATTGTTTTACAATGGTTGTTGAGCAGATGTCATTCTTTCATTCCTCTTTAGTTCTAATTTGCTGTAATTTATTATTGCAAAAATAAGGTACTAGCTATTTATTCTTTTACTAGTAGAAATTTATTATACTTGATATTCTTATTTTATGTAAAAGAAAGAATAATTTGATTATTTACATAATTATATAAACAATTATATTATTAGATTTAGTATAATTTAAAAATAAAATGCTTTTAATGCCCAATAAAAACTTGCTTTTTGCAAACTTACTGTACTTAATTTTTTTACAAGCCTAAGGAATTAAGCTTAGAAACAATTATTCAAAGCTTTTTTTTGTTTATTCATAAGGTAAAATATCCATAGAAACTTTCCAAATTATGTTCATCTTACATTTTATTAATTTTTTATGTAATTTTAAACATTTTGAAAAATTATGATTTAAAAAAAATCAGTTGATTTAAATCAATGATTTAATCATCAATTTAAATCCTCTGATTAAAATCGTTGAAACATTTACTCTTAAAGAGATTTTACGTATTCAAAACAGTTTATTCGTTGCTAAAATAATTACAGGTTGTTAATCAGCATATACTGTATTAAAATTTATATTGAAACATTAGAAACACAATAAAAATACACGACGTTTCAACTTTATCTTCAAAGTCATCTTCTATATTAGTTGATTGACCTTCGTAGAGGATACTTCTCTGTGGCTACTTCACATAATCGGTTCTTGTAATTATTTTAGTATCAATTTTACAGCGCAAGTCCAGTTTTATATCAGTTTATTCAGATTTTGAACTCTGAATTCTTATTTTCTTATGCATGAACTATTTTTAAATAAGTGAAATAAATATTTTGCCCTTAAACTAGATTAAAATGGATTATTAAGGAGAAAAAAATGTTGAAAATTACAAAATAACCTTTTATAAAGTTTACATGCATGAAGGTAAAATGAAATAGTTTTATATGATTATTTAACCCTCTAAGCAGCTGTCATATTTTTTAATTTCCTGAAAACAATTGATTAGCTGTAAGAAAAAAATATTTTAAACAGGATTAAGTTTCAAGATATATCTAATATAAATATATATGAAAGGCATTATATATATATATATATAAATCCCGAGTTTTATGAGCATTTTAACAAAAATGCATCCTCAGATACTCAGTAGGTTAAGCATAGGATACAGTGTGACAAAGTAGAAAATTGTAAAAAAAACTTTGAAATACTTTGAGAAAAATCTTCTCTCATGCAGAACAAAAATTTGCCAAGTTTTCCTAAAGAAGATGGTTCTGCCATCTGTTGCTGTATTTATTTATATAAGCAATTTCATACATTAAAAATTAAAACCTACATAACAGGCACTCCTGAATAGCAGACACTAGTGAACATTTTTTAATCCCCAAAATTTTTGTATATTTTTATCTCTGAAAAGCTTGCACCTCTGAATAGTAGACAAATTCCACAGGCCCAAGCTGTCTGCTAATTCAGAGATCTGTATAAGGAGTATAAATAAAATATGCTCAGTTCTATGTGGGTTATTTTGTTGCCATGTAACCTCAAATGGGATTATGCTCATTCATGAGAGGGTTAAAAAAAAAACCAACGATTTACTAAGAAATTACTTTTGTTTGTATTATATTTTGGCAAATTAGTCTATTTTTAAAAATAACTTTCCTCTCTTTGAAGTCATAGAAGACGATGATTTACCGCCTGGTGATCAAGATGTAGTATCCCATGGGCCTAGAATCAAGCATGTTTGCAGGAGAGCAGCTGTTGTATTAGGTTTGCCAAGGGCAACTTTTGCTGATGCTGCAGAACCCAAGGAATCTTTCAATTTGAGTGCTTTACCTCTAGAAGAAAAACAGAAAATATTGGAAACAGTGCCCACTGAAGAAAAACCAAAAGATTCTGCTGAACCAGGTAAGTAATGATAAAATTATAGTTTGTGATGCATATATATATATATATATATATCATTATAATTCATTATTTGAAATAATCTTTTAGAAATGTATATAATAATGTAAAAGCATTTTATCATTCTGAGCTTGCATTAGATTACTATTTTACATATATAAATTGTAAATATTGATGTGTAGTTTTGTAACTATACATCAAATTTGACTTGAAAAGGTGACACTACAATACCATTTCCTATCTATAAAATTTATGTCCATTAGTAACATCTATACTCCGTTTACATGTGTGTCAAATTTTCTGAATTTATTAGAATTTATATTTATATATGTTACTGTAAAAGCTGAAATCTGTTAAATCCTAGGTTTTACTAGTAAATCCTAGCATTTACCAAAGCAAGTTGGTAAAAATTCGAAAAATGTTTCGAAACACTTTCACTTCGGAGTCGACATTTGTCAACTTCTTTTGGTTAAGATCTGAAATGATTGATGAGTTTGCCATTGGCTTCGTGCAGCGGTTCCCAACCTGGGGTACATATACCCCCGGGGGTACGTGGCGGGTCAGTTGGTACCAGGGATGAGATTTCTCCGCTTTTTTGCATACCAGTATAATCTTAGAGAAAACGTTGTTCTCTTAAATCACAGAATGCTTCGATTAAATAAAAAAACATTTTCTGTAAGATTATACTGGTATGCAAAAAAGCGGAGAAATCTCATCCCTGGTTGGTACGTAGAAATAATATCCGTAATGGCGGAAATCACAAAAATCGTTTTCCTGAAAACACATAAAGAAAGTTGATACTTTTTGGATTACAAAGTTAGTCTCATGTGTAAGTCCAATATGTTACACTCAAAATGAGGGGTATGCTCACTAGACACAATAATTCATTGATAATTCAATGTTACTAGCTCCGCCCACCGATAATCATATTGTATGAGAACTTGTATATTTACCTTATCTTCGCAAAAACTAACATTAATTATTAAAAAATATTACTTTCCCACCATATTTATCATATTGTTCCGTTTTTAATAATAATTGCAAAATGCTTTAATTATGTTAGAGCTTCTATTGTTACAGCTGTATTTTAAAACACGTTGAAAAGCTGTCCGTTATTTTCGTTTTTGAGTTGGCGGGATTATGTCACTAACTAATATTTATTATAGGAAAGCTTCCTTCTTTTTAATCAGTATTTGATATTAAGTATATTACTAATTTTAAAAAAGCATGTTTGTGTTATATGAGTGAGGGGGAGGGTGTGGGGGCATGTTTCTGATATAGGGGGTACTCTGAAATGAATAGCCTAAGCAAGGGGTACATGATGGGAAAAAGGTTGGGAAATGCTGGCTTAGTGCATTGCATTCCTTTACACAGATATCTGGTATATTCAACCAGAAATTTAACTAGTTTTACTTCTTTAAAGACTGTGCAATTTGAATAGTAAGTTAAACAATAATTTTCAGATTAAACTCTATATTTTCTCTGTTAAATTTACATTCATTTGCTTTTTTTTTTATTAAAGTTAAAGGAATCCTATTATAACATTAAACTTAACTTTTTATATTTTACTTCATGTATCAAACTTATTAAAAGAAAATTGTTCACGGAATAAATAGAAATTATTATTTGAGATTTTCTTCAACATTATCAAATCATAATTAAACTTGCTTGTTATAGCAAGTTTGACTGTTATGGTATTTATTAATAACAAAGTAGATTGGCTGATTTGCACAGACACATCTTTGAACAGTTGCATTTTCTGAGTCCTTGTCCACCTTTTAATGAAAGCTTATTTTTATTTACCACTTCATGTATACTTATTTTCTCTGTTCCAACTTCTTTGAGCTTCGATATTTAAAATAATGTTCTTTGCATAAGTTAAATTGGTTTCTTGTGTACAATACTTTGTTTACCCAACTTACTACAAAGTTTGTACAATTCTTTGTCTTTAATATCTGTGATGATGACTATTACTGATTTTGGATTCATTTTCACTCTGTCAATACCAAGTACTTTTATTCTAACTGTTTGTGTTAGAGTAGGCTTCTGGAAATTCTTTTGTTACCTTAATAATTTTTTTTGCTTGTTTCTCAAATCCTTCTTTGGTAGTGTCTCAAAACACTTTTACTTTTAAAGTTCTGTTGATAGTCACTGTTGTTCTTTCAGAGTATAGTTCTGTTTCTTTTTTTTTTCTTTGTTCATTCTGAACTTTGGTATCTGCTTCCAATCGTTGCTCATGCTTCTGTTTCATTTGAATTATTATTACCTTGCAAGTCCAAATAAAGAATTGGTTCAAGATAGGTTCTTTCATCTTCTATATTATTTGTGCATTATTAATAATATTTATAACATTTATAAGTCCTCAGCGTTCATGTTAATTGTTGAATTATACAGCAAAACTTAGTTAGCAATTCTTAGTTTCGTAGGAACACCAAACATAGTTTCGTAAGGCGAGCATTTGATTCCCTTAAGATATGCTCTGTTTTGCATTCCTATTCTATTACAAAATTTAATCTTTTAGACCATTTTGTGTTTAGAGGTCTGCATGGGCACGGGCCAATTTTCAAAGGAGACTCGGACCAGGCTGGACATCTCTTTTCCTGTGCCGGGCCGAACTTTTTTCTGTAGACTCTGGCCGGGCAGGGACAGACTTCTTTTTTCACAGCCAAGTTATGCCTGGTCTTCATTCTTCCTAGAAGTCTGCATGGGCTGAAAGTTTCAGGCCCGTGCTAAGATCAGTAAAATGAGGCTCAGCCCAACAATTAAAAAAAAAAAAAACCCATAGATTTTTAAATGTTCATTACTCGACAATTACAATTCTTTTTAAACAGTATTGCATACATTTCTAGGCCAAAAAAATAAATAAATAAATAAAGTACAGTTAAACCTGTGAAATAGTATCTGTCTATGACAGAAATCTGCCTTAAACGGAAAAATGCCTTGATCTGTGCAAAAAGAATATCGAAATATAATAAAACACAGTGTGTTGATTTAGGTACCAACGCGTGCATATTACAACAGTGGATTAATACTTCCATTTTTGCATAGAAAAAAGAAGTACAGTAGAACTCCAATTATCCGAACTCCGACTATCCGAATCTCTGATTATCCGAATTGCTTTCAGAATTTCAGAAAAAAAAATATGACGGAAACGTACTGCGATTCGCAAAAATAATGATTCTGTCTACGCGCGCTATTATCCTTCCCGAAGCTAGTGTAGGCGCAGTGCGAACATTATTTGGATGATGAGTCACCGTCGAATAGTGCAGTTCGATTAATGGCTTGCGTCCATCGCCAGGTAGGCGGCCCGGCCCACCAGTCACTGTTCGTCCTAATTAGTCAGTCAGTGTGAAGTGACCTGCTAGTTGAATACTTGACCTGCTACTGTGACAGTACTCTTACGCGTCGGTGCGTTATTTTGTTTGTTAGTGCGTTTCGTCGTTCACCATGGCTTCTAAAAGAAAACGTATTGTGTTATCGTTAGCGGATAAACTAAACATTATAGAGCAATTAGATAAAAGCGTTACGGGTAAACAGTTGGCTGAGATGTACGGTTTTAAACAATCAACGATTTCAGACATTAAAAAGAGCAAACCTACATTTTTAAACTTCGTGTCAGTGCTTGAAAACGGAGATGGAAGTTCTTCAAGAAAATCAATGAAGGTAGCAACAAACAAAGATTTAGGAGATGCCGTTTTTAAGTGGTTTTTGCAGCAACGTTCTAAGGGGAACCCAATTTCGGGTCCGATTTTTTGTGAAAAAGCTAAGATTTAAGCTCAGAAGCTTGGTTTTACTTTAAAAATAGTTTTATTCTCCCATTTTCAACATACATACAGTAATTAATTAAAATAGACCCTTTTTTCGGAAAAAAATCCAATTATCCGAATATTTGATTATCCGAATGGGGTCCGGTCCCGATTGATTCGGATAATTGGAGTTCTACTGTAGTTAAAAATATTCAGACACGTGGCTTTTTTGGACTTATATTTTTTAATTTTCAGGTTTCTGCATGTTATAAGGGAGTAAAAATTCATATTTAGTGTGACGTCACAAGAATATTATCTATTGGGTTTAAATTAACAAAATGTCAATGATTTTCGCAACTGACAAACCATTTCAGAAATAGTGTTTAATTTTGTTTATGCAAACAATGAGCTGTGTAGCAAGTCATTCATTTTTTAGATTCATTGATAAAATTAAGATAAAAACTTTCGTGCATTGAACATTTTAACTCCTGTAGTATTAAAATATTTAAATTTTGTGTATTTTAATAGTTTATATCCAAATCATCGTGTGGATTTTGTTAATGTAATCAAATAATGAGCTGTGTGGTGAGTAATTCATGTTTAACTTTCACGTATTCAATATATATTAATTTTTGTGAATTTTAATAGTTCATATCAAATCATCCTGGTTAAATTTGCTGTGAATAAATAATGAGCTGTGTGACAAGTCATTCATTTTTTAGATTCATTTAAAGTTTGTTTGAAGTGATCTGGCAATGGCAGCAATTATATAATAGTTTGATTTGAAATGTTTTATATACTTTAACTAATTTTTGTTGCTTATAGCACTTAGAGAAATCTTACTTTATGCATATATATTTTTATTGATACATGGCAGATGTTGAGACACCTTTAAAGGAGATGCCGTTTAAATAGAGACAGGATGCAATGTCAGAGAAATAGCAGAGCTGCCAACTGCTACGAAAAAATCGTAGTTAATTTGATTTTGAACCATAAACTACAATGCTACGAAAATCTGTCTAAAACTACAATTTTCTGCAAAAAAAAAAAAAAAAAAAAAAAAAAAAGTTTCGTCAAAGGATCACTCGAGAAAAACGCGAAATTTGTCGCAGGATCGTGCGAAAAAGGACTAATTTCGTCACAGGATCGCATGAAAAAACGCGAATTTAGCCGAAAGATCGCTGAAAAAACACTAATTTAGCCATAAGATCGCCGTAACAACGCAAATTTAGCCGAGAGATCGTCGAAAAAACACGAATTTAGCCGAAAGATCGCCATAACAATGCGAATTTAGCCGAGAGATCGCCGTAACAACGTGAATTTAGCCGAAAGATCACCGTAACAGCATGAATTTAGCCGAAAGATCGCCATAACAGCACGAATTTAGCCGAAAGATCGCCGTAACAGCGCGAATTTAGCCGAAAGATCGCCGTAACAACGCGCATTTAGCCGAGAGATCGCCGTTACAACGTGAATTTAGCCGAAAGATCGCCGTAACAATGCAAATTTAGCCGAAAGATCGCCGTAACAGCACGAATTTAGCCGAAAGATCACCTTAACAGCACAAATTTAGCCGAAAGATCGCCGTAACAGTGCGAATTTAGCCGAAAGATCGCCGTAACAGTGCGAATTTAGCCGAAAGATCGCCGTAACAATGCGCATTTAGCCGAAAGATCGCCGTAACAACGCGAATTTAGCTGAAAGATCGCCGTAACAACGTGAATTTAGCTGAAAGATCGCCGTAACAACGCGAATTTAGCCGAAAGATTGCGAAAACAACGCGAATTTAGCCGAAAGATCGCAGTACAAACGCGATTTTAGCCGAAAGATCGCAGTACAAACGCGATTTTAGCCGAAAGATCGCCGTAAAAATGCGATTTTAGCCGAACGATCACTGTAAAAACGCGATTTTTTATATTATATATATTTGTTTTAGTTAAAAATATATATTTTTAATAGCAATTATAATATTTGTTGCGCTTGAAATTAATAATTATTGCTCAAATGTCGTTCGCGCAGTTTTCAGCTTTTTTGCTTTTTTGTCAATCTCCTCCCTGCTTTCGTCAGAAAATCGTTAAAAAACGGCAAATTTCATCAAAAGCATTGCGAAAAACGACAAATTTCGTCAAAAGATCGCGAAAAAACCACAAATTTTGTCAACATAACACGGGAAAAACGGCAAATTTCGTCAAAAACATTGCAAAAAACGGCAAATTTTGTCAAAAGATCGCGAAAAAAATGACAAATTTTGTCAACAAATCGCCTAAAATGGCAAGTTTCATCAAAAAAATTGCGAAAAAAAATGCAAATTTTATAAACAAATCTTTAAAAAACTGCAAATTTCGCCAAAAGATCATGAAAAAACGCAAATTTTGTTAAAGGGATGCAAAAAAAAGCCTCCCCCCCCCTCTGTTGTAACTTTTCAGAAAATTTGCTGTTAATTTCAGAATTTTTTTTTTTACTCAGAATCACCCCTGATTTGCTCGCTTAAAATTTACAGTGTATAAAACAGCCACCAACCAACCAACCTTCAGATAAATTTGAATTTGGTGTGCTACTATTTCTCATTTTCAAAGGTTGGCAGGTCTGAGGGTTAGAGATGAAAGTCTGAATACCGCTAGGTAACATAGCTGCTTCGAATGGACATGCCGTTGCACATAATGTTGAGTATCACTACTCTGGTCCTATGAATATAAAATGTCAGTATAACATTTGAAAATTACAGACTTTCATGGACTATTTTATTTAATCAATACAAATGTATACTTAAAATGAAAGTAAAAACAAATATTATACAATAAAATAATAAAATAAAACTCGGTTTAAGCTGCCGGTATAAAATTATAAATATTTCTTAGCATTGCAAATCTTTTATTTTCTGAACAACTTTTTTTATGTATCATTTTCTTTCTTTTTTTAGATAATGACACTGTAAGTGTTTCTTTGCCTTTTATGTTGAGAATATCATAGTATTTCAACTGTCTAGTCTGTAATGAACTGTTTATTTTTGTCTAACAGTTTTAGCTCTTTTCACTTCATTTAAGTAAGAATTGTATTTCTCACTTGTCAAGTAAATGTTATCCTTCATATTAAACATACAGCGATTCACACAAAACTTTTTCTGAATAATATCACCCGTTTATTTTTCTTTAATGAAATAAGAAAACACAGTATAATTTCACAAAAACAAATTGATTCAAGATCATGTCCATTCACACCAGTCAAAACTTGCCTTAAGTTAGGCTGCAGTTGTTGCAAACAGATAAGAAACATGAGGGTTAGATACCTGTGCATCAGGGGTGATTCTGGTCCGAATTTTCTGAAAAATTAAGGCAATGATTTCCGAAAATTAAAAAAATATGTCATAAATCCGAAAATTCGGGCATAAAATGTATCGGTATTTCGGCAAATGATCGCCAAAAAAATCAATCTCGTCATTCGTTCGAAGAAAAGTCGCCAATTTTATCAAAGGATTGCAGGAAAAATGTGACTTTCGCCAAATAATCGCAAAAAAGGCAACTTTCGTCAAAAGATCGCGAAAAAAACTGCAACTTTCGTCAAAAGATCGCGAA
This sequence comes from Maratus michaelseni, assembly GCA_963931845.1. Taxonomy (NCBI): domain Eukaryota; kingdom Metazoa; phylum Arthropoda; class Arachnida; order Araneae; family Salticidae; genus Maratus; species Maratus michaelseni. Next base: position 248,347,898 of record OZ007588.1, on the reverse strand, counting down.
AAAACGGCAACTTTCGTCAAAAGATCGTGAAAAAACGGCAACTTTTGTCAAAAGATCGCAAAAAAAACGGCAAATTTCGTCACAAACATTGCGAAAATCGGTAAATTTCATCAAAAAATTGTGAAGAAACGGCAAATTTCAACAAAAACATTGCAAAAAACGGCAAATTTTGTCAAGAACATTGCGAAAAATGGCAAATTTTGTCAAAAAATTGTGAAAAAATGGTAAATTTTGTCAGAAAATCGTGAAAAATGGCAAATTTTGTCAAAAATATTGCGAAAAACGGCAAATTTCGTCTAAAAATTACGAAAAAATAGCAAATTTCGTCAAAAACATTGCGAAAAACGGCAAATTTCGTCAAAAACATTGCGAAAAACGGCAAATTTCATCAAAAACATTGAGAAAAAACGGCAAATTTCGTCAAAAACATTGAGAAAAAACTCCCCCCATCCCCTCTGTTGTAACTTTTCAGAAAATTTGCTATGAATTTCAGAAATTTTTTTTTTACTCAGAATCACCCCTGCTGTGCATGTAAGTGGACTGGTTCATCTCTCATTTGGGACTTTTACAGAGTCTGTAAATGTTAGCATTTATAGAAATAGTTTGGTAAAAGTCCAAATAGAAAGCATGATAGAATGCCATGTGTTGATATATTACATTAAATTGGTTCATATCTTCATCTATTAACATCCTTTTCTTAATTATTAAATAGTATTAAATCTTGCATAAAATGACTTGCACAGATCATTTTATGGTATTTTATAAAATTTCTTCTTTATATTTATATTATAATGAAAACAATAAATCATAAGTTAATTTGCAATGTGACTTGTGTAAAAACAATCTAAATACATCTTATCTTTCCTCTCATTAATTTAAATTAATTTTACATAAAATAGCATATAATCTTCATATTTTTATACTTGTATAATTATTTTTTCTTGATGTTTTAAAAAAAATTACGTGAAGAAAATGTGTTGAAGCATGTGATTAAAAAATATGTAAACTTCGATAAACTTCTTATATTAACAGAAAATTCTTGTATAAAAGAAATATGGATTATTTTATTAAAATATAATGTTAATTCTTCATTTGTCAAGACAAATAATTGCTCTGAATGTGTGCTGGTTACGATGCACCAATTTATCATCAAGAAGGTATTTACTTAATCAATTTATGGCGAAGTTACGTGTTAATCTTTAAAGCTCATGACAAGAAATGTATGTGATAGTTAAATTACTTGCGTTGTTGTGGTTTTTAAGTCAAGTCTTTTGTCTGGAACAATTAATAATATAATAGTCATACCTGTAATTTGAAGATTCAAAAGACAAAACAAATAGTTGAAGGGAAATGTGAATCTTTTTATTACTTCTTCTTTGATAGGTGGAATCCGTTCTGACATCTGTCAATCTCTGGCATCCTGATTAACAATTAGATGAAGAACTTTGATGTTAATTACTTTCATAAGACTCTTCAATACTTTGAAGATCTGTACCAGTGCCCTTATGCACGGCTACCACAGGGCCAGTAAAACTCAGACTGCTATGAAGAACAGCCTATTGCTGCAGTTATTACTATTAGACTGTGTGTAAGAATCAACAGGTTGTCGTACCTACGAAAATACTAAATTGTGAAAAACCGTGCTGTGCTGTGATACATGCACCACGCACCTACATCAAAGAGAAAAGATGTGCATGCAGCCAAACATTGCAACAGCGAGTAACGAGTTGATGCAAACAGTGCTCGATGGCAGAAAACCAAGAAAGAGAGGAAATTAATGGAGAAATAAAATCAAAATTGTGTGGATCACATGTATGCTGAAATGTAAATAAGGATTAAAGAAGAGAACAATAAATGGGCAAATGATAAAATATGACTGGATGGATAAATCAATTAAATAAATTAGATGATGAAATTGAAGGAGTAATTAAATGGGGAATTAAGTTAAGATGCCTGGGGCAGGGAGAGACAATATATCGCATCGGCGATGCCTGTAATTATGTTAAGTCAACCTGTTTAAAAATTTATGTATAGATACATTTAGTTTGATTTTCTTTTAGTTTAGTCTATAAAAATGCAAAATACATTTTCAAAATCTTAAAATTTGATGATATTCTTAGAAGTTATAGAATTTAAACAATTCAGGATTTCACTTCAAAGGAGGGAAGAGGAAAAAAAAATCATTTTGTATTTGTTAAACACACTTTGTTATAAATGATTTAGGTACAACATATATAAGAAAAGGTTATTTGTTGTTAACTGTTGATGATAACTGTAGTTTTTGTGATTTTATTAAATTTTTTTCAAGAATTTTAAGTAAACAATGTTTGATTTTATTCTTATGCAAAATTCATAATTTTCTTTTCAGAATCAAAACCTGCTATTCCTCCAGTTAAGACCATGAAGGTTCAAGGAAAGAAAAAACTGCATAAAGATATCAGAGTCAAAAATAAAATTCATTTGGATTTGTTAAAAAAGTCAGCTCTTTTAATTCATAAAGAACAGAAGAAAAAGAAGTTGCAAATGAAGAAATCACTAAGACAGTTGCATAAACATTCAGTGAAAAAATCTTTGAAATTAAGTAAGAAAAATGAAATGAAAAAGACAGTAAAGTTTTCATACAAGAGTGCTGTAAAAACCTCAATGAAAGCAACTCCCAAAGTTCTGCCTAAGCGACCTGTGAAGCCCGTCAAGTTTCGCAAAGTTCGTTGTAAAGAATGTGCAGGCTGCCTTGCCGAAGACTGTGGAAAGTGTGCATACTGCTTGTAAATATAAATTTTATTTCTAGTTTAACATGCTTTTTAAATTTTAAAAGATTTTTTCTTTTGTTTCATTTAACTGTGGTATTTGTTACAGGTATCCTTAGTATTATGCAATTAATATTTCTGAGAAATCATTTTATAAAACAAATATGTGTAAAGTGAACTGATTTTAACATGCACATAACAGAAGGATAAATGTAGTTTGAAAGAGAAAAAAAAAAAAAAAAAAAAAAAACTAAATTTTCAGTATTTTTTTCTATGAAATACAGTCGAACCTCGTTAACACGAAATTGAAGGGACTGAGAATTTTTTTCATGTTATCCGAAATTTCGTGTTAACCATCATAATAGTGGCGCCATCTATGTTATAGATATAAAAACTAAATAAATTAATCTACAAATATATCCCAGCTCAAAAAATCATAAATTAATAAGAAATAGTAAATTTCATTAACAAATTAATTATCGTTTTTTAGGCAATAATAATTTTATTTATTATTGCTTCAATTTTTGTAGAGTATTTTTTTAGGAACGTATGGACCTAATCTAATTTCTCCAAAGCTCGGGAAGTATCCCCTTGATCCACAAGGAAACGTTGTACAGTTTTCAATGCTGCGGTAGATTCATTTAACTTTTACTAAACTGACTAAACTTTGCTGTTCTGTGTCAATTTCTTCTTCTTCGTCTGACACTTCAATGTTGTCATCTTTATTTTTCAGCAATTATTTCTTCATCTGTCGTCACATCCGAAGTCAGCCCATCTTCATCTATGCAAATGTACTTGGAAAAAACAATGTCTAAGAAAGAATTTACCGATTTTGGCTACATATCTTTCTGCAGACAAGTTTATGATGCTATTTAAATCTTGTCAGTCCTCCGTTAGAAAATATGAAATCGCTCTCACCGAGAGCATCAGCAAAAGCCCCTGCTTCATCTTGCAAAACTGCAAAAGTTAAAACAATGTTCTGGCTTATTGCCTCTTTTATCCACCGCAAGAGAGCAATTTCAATTTATTCATTGTTTCTTCTACACATTCGTTTTCTTACTGGTTTGAATTAACTCACAGCATAATCCGCTTCAATCTTTTCGCGATTCTTTAAAATTGTAGAAGAATTGTAGGTATCCTATACTTCGCCGCATTTTGTGATTTTTAAGCACTTTATTGCTAACTTCGTTAAATTTTTTTGCTTGGTTTCTTAAGATACTGCTTGCTATTTCAGACTCATCTTTCACAGAATTCTACAGAACAACTGTGAACAGCGTTTCCATTATGCTAGTTAGGTAGTGAATTAGAGATAGTCACTTCTTTCACTCACAGATAGGAGAATTCAGACCCCCGGTTTATAGTTTATGTTACTGTCAATACAGTCAACCGAGTAATGGAACAAACACTTTCAAAAAAGGAAATTCCTTCCCCAAACTTTCATTGTGACTAATCTATTACTCATGTGGTTAATGTGGGAACACTTGCGCATATCAGAGATCAAAGAAAAGCAGGGATTATTCAGGAATTCAGTATTTCAGAATTTTCTGAAACCCTTTTTCACTTTAAATCGTTTTCAAACTATGAGAAAATTCCACTTTTAATAAAAGTATGTGACATTTAAGTTTGAAATACCGAAAACATTGCGTAAGGAATCACGTTTTGACTTTGAAGCGAAAAAAAAATTCGCCTTAAGCGGGATTTTCCGAAATTCTATTTCATGTTAAACGAATTAATTAACATTGATTTTCAGACTCATCTGACGGGACCTGAAAATTATTTCGTGTTAAGCGATTTCGTGTTAACGAGGTTCAACTGTAATACTTTTTAAACTGTAAAATTATACAATGATGTACAGTATGTTTGTTAAAGCTGGCAAACTTCAATCACACAAGAACTAGTTCTTAAGAATCACGGTAGTTTCTTATTTTCTTGAAACACAGGTATCAAAAACTAATTTTTCTTCTATTTTATTAGAAAGTGATATTGGAGACTCATCTGACAGGCAGCATTTTTTCTCTTTCTGTAAAGTTCCTTATTACTAAAAAATTCTGAATAACCCTAGAAACTGTCTTATCTCTGTTGTTTGGATTTGGATCATTCTTCTCAATAATCTTAATTGTGTTGTCAGTGTGCTGTACGAATTCAGTCAGTTGTGTTGTAGAAAAGTCTTTGATTGGTTCAACACTAAGCTTCTTCTCTATCATTTTTTCTGTCGTTTTCAGTTTCAATCTCTTCGTTGAGAAAAATGCATGTATGCACACAAGGCCACTCCACCATCATACAGGATGACTGAAAAATTACTGTACAATTTTCTTACGAATCAATTTTGTCTTGGTTTAAATCATCTTATAGTGAAAATGCATAAGGTAAAATACAAAAAAAAAAAAAAAAATTTGAATAATGGTTATTTTTTTTTATTTCTAAGCGTCACAGAATAAATCTGTTTGCACCAAAGCTATTTTTTTTATTATTTTCTACAAACCTGTTTATAGGTTACATTTAATATTTTTTTCGAAAATTAATTTCAAAATTAATTTTCAATAGGAACTGTAACCTAAGATTTTTTTAAACAGAAATAGATTTCCAGAAGTTTGAAATATGCAAATTTAAAATTGTAGCTTATTCATTCTGCCAAGTAGTTTTTGAATTATGCTTAAACTTCCCACATTGCAATCTGTTTTGTAACAATTAAAAATGAATTGCACAATAGGAGTTCCAAACTTAAGATCTGCATAATTCCTAAAGTATTTGGCAAATTATTTTCTCGTTTGGTATCCAAAGGTCAAATTTACTAGATAATCCAAGTACAGTAAAACCTCCATAACAGACACTCCCGAATAGCCGATACCTCTATTGTAGGTTTTTTCACCGAATAGCAGACACTTCCAAATAGTGGCACACTTATAGGTTCACTATTCCAGGATTGTAGAAAATAATAAACAAGGAACTTTAATATGCAAACAGATTTATTCTGTGACTTTTCCAATTGGAATAGTTATTGACCATCTTTTTTTTTTGGGGGGGGGGGGGGGGGAGGGGAGGGTGTTACTGTACATATAACAAGGGATACCTGTACAAATACTTTTTATGTACTATATGTTACATTTTTATGTAGTTTTTGTAGTATGATTATTGTATAAAGTTGAAGGCATTTTATATGTATTTTGAATTTTTTTGTTATGAAATTTGAATAAATTGTTCTTTGTATTTGAGAAGAGTTTCAGCTAAGTTTTTAATTTTTATACATTGTTAACCAGACTTTCAATCACACAAACAAACAAACAAATGAAGGTGGGTGGATGAACAAAGCATCTTAATTATTGATTTAAGTTTCTGTTACAAGCTGGGGAATTATTCATTAATTTCTTATAGTACAATGCGTTCTTGAGGGGGGGGGGGGGACTTTTTTAGGTTTCTTTTGAAAGTTAAAACCATTCATTATTTTACTTGGACACTCCTCTTCTATTGATTAGCATTTGAGAAACAGCCTAGATATATATTTTATCGAAAATTGTATTATATCTTATTAATTAAAAGTGTTAGCCTTTCTACCAAATGATCAAGAAATATGACTTTAGGGGTCAAAGAAGGAGGATGAACAAACTCATCTTAAAGGTTCACAATTTTTTGCTATAAGCCAGTAAATTACTTAATAATTGGTTCTAATAATGTGTATCCAGCAATGCTTTCTTGAAAAAGAGCTGTTTTTACAAAGGTTTGTTTTGAAATTGACTATCTCATCTGTTTATTAGCTGTATTAAGTCATCATATGAACAATTTATTTTAATAGTTTCAGTAATTTATATAAAAAGTCAAAAGTTTTTTATTAATAACCTTATTTTTGTAGTTATGTATTGCATTTCTTGCATTTGAGAAACAGCACTAGAAAGTTTTTGAGAAAAGAGAAATATATTCTCTCTTTATTTAAGAATTTTTTTTTCACTTTATTTAGGAAAATAAGATTAGTAACTGAATGAGGCAATCTATTTTTATCTAAAAAAGACTCAAAATAGCTTCACAAACTGGCATCCAAAGATATTTATTTGCATGCCTTGTCCACAACTAATATAATAATACAGCAGTTTTCATGTGCCTTCAGAAGAAATCTTATGCATTAAGGTCAGTGGCACACGAAAGCCAAGTAACAGATCCATTAATTCCAGTTCTTTGGAATATGCATAACAAACTGTACCTTATTGATATGGACATCTTCATTCAAAGCTTGGATCATTTTTACATGGAAGTGATGCATCCAAACATCATCCAGAACTTTTAGTACTAATTTCTGCAAATACGAATTTGGAATGCCACAACTTTGGTGTGTTAATAAATATAACTCCTGTACTGGGCCTGACTACCACAGGGGTACAAGGGGTATGTGCTCCAAACCAACATTTTTAATGGCCCCAAAATGCATTTTGTTTACTCTCTTAATATACAAATTAATGCAAATTTCCATTTTTAATTCATAGAAAAAATGAATTTTTCATATTCATGCAAACTAAACTATCTCAGTGTTCTTCACTAACAACAATGAAAAGTAACGTAAACTTCAAAATTCTGAGAAGAATGGCTACCGAACACCAAACATATATTTCATTCAGTCCCTTAGGTTTAGAGTTTTACTCTTTCTAAATAACATATAGTGCAAAAGATTTTACATTTCCATTATTTTTTAATGCATTTTTATATGTATACATAATTTAATATATTCTTTTTCCATAAAGCTATGGTTTAAATTTTAAAACTGCACATAAAGTTGTTTGCCATGTTTAGAGTGCAATTTTCTTGAGAAAGGGGCCCTAACATGGGCTGTGTGCCCCGAGTCCTGCATAGAGTTGATCAGGCCCTGCTCCTGTATATTGTTACTGGACAAGTTCTTTCAATTCTAATGTCATTGGTTAAGATAATGAACTTGATAGTTTTATGCATTTTTGATTAACATTGGTAAAAGTGAAGTAATGAGTATAGCATCTTGGATGTATGTGCTGCTTTATGAACATTTGTTCAGTCCATAAGCAGGTCTTTAAAGCTTAGTGACCAGTTGCAAGTTTAGTTGGTAAAATATCAGAAGTGATGTAATACTAGTGAACTACTTATCAATGAATGCATTTGATTATGCTTTTAAATATTTGCTTCTTATTATCTACATTTTAGATCAGCTGACCTGAGTTCCATCTTATGCTTTTCATGTATTTGTTTTAAACATTTGTGGGTGCAGAAGAATTTTCAATCTATTTTCTGGCATTATAAACTGAATGCAGCCATATGTTGTAAATATTTTGTGTTAAAGAGCATTGTCAGTCCTCTTTTCTTTTGTTGAAAAGTGCACTATTATCTTGTCTTTGAATTATATCAGAAAATGGTATAAGTATTTTTTTGTTTTATGATATGATGCTGTAACTAACTTTTGTATATATTACTAGTGTATAGAATTAGCTACTGCTATGAACCAAACCGCTGAGATCAAAATTAAAACAATCTTTTAGCATATTGGCATCAGCTTCTTTATATCTGGTGTGCAAGAATAATTTATTTAAAATGTAGTTACTGCATAATTTTTAAATAATCTCTGTTGAATCAAATTACTTTTAGATTTTTTTGTTGAGCTTGAAACAGTGTTTGAAATTAGCAGTCGTTAGTCGTCAAATGAAACTAAATTTTATCGCATTTGACAACTGTAAAATTATTCTCGGTCGTCAAATATGGCACCTAACTTTTTTTTGTAGCATTAACTATTATTTTAGCGGTTAACACGTACAAAAATATTAGTGCCCCATTTGATTTCATATTAACAAGATTCAAATGCAGATGCATTGTAATTTTTTTTTTTTACTAAATTTAATTATTGTTATCAACCTTGGATAAAATTTTGTTTCTGATTTGATGGAAGTTATCAAGTTTTAATTTTGTTTTACATGACTAAGTACATTTTTCTATTAATTTTTAAATAATTTGTAATTAAAAATGCTTTACACCAGTTTTACAGTTGCATCAATTATTATAATCTTGGAGATTAAGAGCTTCAATAATTTTAAATAAAAACAAAATATTTGTGCTTTTCTAAAAAGAAGCATACAATATTACAGTTAAGTTAAAAATGAATTTTAGAAATTGCAACTAAAATTTTAATTTGACACCTACGATATTTACAGTAGGCATTATTTGACTCTTGCCTTTTTATTTCCTAATTTCTATCACTGGCTTGGACAAATGTTTTATTTTTCTTCAGTTATCACAGCAGCTCTCTTTCTCACCCCCACCTCCTTGATTATAATAAAATTTGCTATTCAGATTATGTTGCTAGAAAGTACTGTTTTTTTATTTTATGTATTTCTCTTTAGGGACAAGAAAAAGTTTGGTGGTCCTAATCTCATAAAGCAAGCCTGTGTGTAAGTATTTAATGTGATGTATACTTTTTAAAGATTAATTTTAAATTTAGTGCAACTCTATAGGCAGGATTTATGTAATCCTTATGTTTTCAGAATTATTTTTATCCAAAGCCCTTCAAATTCATTTATTGTTTCCCCCGATATGAATCTCCATCATACTTCTCTACAGTTAATTTTCTTACTGTATATAGTATATGTTAAACAATGGAAATATGGTATGTGTTGCCAAAAAACGACTATGCAATTTTGTTATCTTCTCTTATTAGTGATGGTAATGAAAAGAATGAGTTTTTAAGGGAAAAAAGTTTTTTAGAAATAGAAAGAAATCTTTGAATATATCATATTTTTGTATTCTTGGCTTTCTCTGGAAATAAATTCTTACTGGAAAAGTTTATTTTGATGATAAATAGTAACCTGTGAAAAACTTGAAAAATTTCATTCAAGCTTACTTAAATTCTACCATTATAATTTTAAAATTACAAAATAAATGCGGATAACAATTACATATGCACTTTGAAATACATCTAGTGTTTGAAAGAACTGAAATCTTCACAAGAAGCCAAAATACATTACTAAAGTATAACTCTGTCAGAAGAATTTTTTTTAAATCTATTCAAAATTATGTTCAATAGCAACCACCTAAAGCACATTGCAAAAATTGTCCAGGAACATTTTTTTAAAACTCAGTCTCATGAATTTAAAAAAAAATAAACATAAATGAAGTACAAAATCTTCTAACAAAAACAAATGCAGTATTAGAAATGTATAACCATGTTCTTGATATTTTTTTTTTTTTTTTATTTTATTTATTTTTTTTTTTTTTTACAGTTTAGATGCTTAACTTTTAATGCAATAAAATAATTCAGTAAGTAAATCTAATAAAATTGAAGCATTTTTTGCTTACTTTATTTCATTGGTTTATTCAATCTAAAGGTTTTATTTTTTGGTTCTTACAAATCCTTAATTGATCACTGTACAAACCATGCTAGACTAAATAATGTACATTTTTTGATATTTGTGAATAAGTTTTGATATTGGTGCATATGCCAGTGGTGACAAATAGGAATCACAAGATAAGATTATCTTATCACTTCAATCAAATGTACTTGTTTGATTACTAAAGTTCAAGCAAAACCTTATTTAATATAGATAATAAATAATACATAATTTTCCTAAATGAAAATTCATTGAATACTCAATAGAAATAAAATTTCCTTATTTTGTAAACATGAGATAAGAACTTTGTTTTTAAGTTCCCAAATTGTCTACATCTTGAAAAAATAATTTTCTCAATTTTTATGACTTAATAAGAGGAAATTCAAAATAACATGTATACAAACACACACAAAAAAATACTGTGCACTTATGAAAAAATATCTTGATTGGTACAGAGGCTTTAAGTTTGTTTTTGATATCATTTATGAAAATAAATTAAGCTAGTTTCAACTAATCCGAACACATTTGTACCTGTGCTGCATACATAGTTGTAATGTCCCATGCTTTCCAGCAGATCTATAAATCAGAAATAGAATTTATGAACAGTTTTATATTCTGTAGGCTTATATTTATGATGGGAACCAACAAAAATAATAATTTTCTCAAAATAGTGTTTATTTGGCCATTTCCTTGTACAAACAGCACGAGGGTGATGTGCACAGTTCTTCTAGAGAACAGTATATTTTTTCAATTCCTACTATTAGTTCCCTTTTCTCTCTATATATATTTATATATCTTGTTCAAATTTTCAATCGTTAATAAAATACTTTTTATTCATCCACTCAAGTTCAAATACATTTTTTAAAACTTGTAGTGGATGACACTTTATGTTAATACAGTTTTTTCAAATATTAATTCATTAATTAAATTTAATTTAATAAAAAGTAACTAAAATAAAATTTTTCTTTGTTGACCTAAGTAGGAATTGATTTAAATTTTTTATATTGTTTAACCCTCTAGCCACGGGCGATGTTTCCATTTTCTTATATACAACCGCGGCCTATTTTTATTCGCCACTTATAATAGTTATAAGGATTGAATGTCACCGGAATTTAAAAACAAATTTATTTCTAAATAATTAAAAGCAGTTTCTTCATGTACATTATAAAAACAAAGTTTTATTTCTAAATTCCGATGAGAATGTGGCATTTATAGATTCAAAATATTTCAAAACCGCAGAACTTTCCGAATGACGTATGAAATGATATATGCATTATAATTTGTAAACAAATCTTCCTATTTCCAAATAAAAAAAAAAGATAGATTCAACGAAGAATTAGTCTCCCGATGCCTATGTGCTATAAAAATTGCAGGCAATGCCAAAATAGCGTTCCCTGCAGAATTGTATAGAATAAGTGAAACGTGATAGGAGCGTTACCTGCGGCTGGAGGGTTAAGCTATTCTTGCACAGTAAATGCAAGATTTCCTTGCAGTAAGTACAAGAAAAAAATGCATCTGAAACACTTTCTACTGTACCATGGAATAAAGCTAACTTATATTTTACCAATTTTTGTTTAAGACTGTTCTCAAATCCAAAAGAGCTATTTTCTGACATATTTCTGAATTAATTTTTGTTCAGGAATGCATGAAATTGGGAGGTGTTCTTCAGAAACTATGTAATTAAATGGAGTTTTCTATTTTCTGGTAAAGGCAGAAGATCTTTCAAATAATACTGTCAAAGTGGGTGGTTTGAACCGAATTCCTGATGCATCAGCACGAGAAAGGGAAAAAACTTGTCATCACATGACAAGAATTGCTTATAACTCAATAGGTAATTTATCAAAAAAATGGAAAATGCTATTAAGATTCCAAATCACTTCAATAGTCAGGCTTGACAATTTTATGTCTTTACATTTATATTTAAGAATGAGTCAGAAAATGTGTCAAAGTTTTGCAATGTTGAGCATGTCTTCATTTAAAATTATAAATTTTCAACTTAATTCATATCAGTCATATATATATTCATTATACATTCATACATACATACATTCATATATATATATATATATTTATTTATTGGAAATTAAAATTACTAATATCTTTAAACTAAAGCATTAGGCAAAATAAATAAGTAAAATATATGTAGATTAGAATTCGGCCTGTAAAAGGTTAAACTGTATATTTTGCTTTTTATTTATTTTTTCAAATTACTTCAAATAAATTTAGAAATTCATTGTTTACAACATAATTTATACTTAAAAAAGATTTTGTGGTGCCTCTCCCAAAAAATGATGTTCAAAGAATCTTTCTAATAGTATAAAATAGCATTTATTCATGAAATTTTTTAAACTTTAAATTGTCAAAATTTTCATTTATTAGTTAATAGAGTTTATAGGTGTTCCTATCATCTATTATCCGTACTTGTTCCTTAAAAAGAACTATCTTTTTACTGTAGAATTTTATAAACATTTAATATATATATATTTTTTTTTATTAAATATATTTTTAAAACTTTTGCTACTTTTTAAGATTATAATTTTGGAGATATATCTGAGAATATATGTTACAGAACAAATTATAAAATACCTTCCATTTGGATGCTACATAAAAAATTTCTTGCTATCGGTACTTATGCTTCTTTTACAGTGGAAATTAAAATTTTAATTTTATTGAACAATATGAGAAGTTTTTTGTCTGAACAATATGAGTAGAAATTTCCAACTTTTGTTAACTAGTATTATCTATTTCTGTAGTATCCATCTATCTATAACACATGCACACATATAGTACAAGATGATGTATCATTTTATTGGAATAATTCAAGTACCATTCTGACCCATTGTGACCCACTAATCGATTTTTCTCGAAATTCATGTGACCTAGCCCAATGGTCTTGTGCGCCAAAACGGTAGATACAAAATTTCGTCAAAATCGTTAGAGCCGTTTTTAAGATAAAATTTGAATATGTGTATACACATACAGACACAAGATTTGCTCGTATTATAATACATGATTTGCATCCATAAAGTGATGCTTATTTTTTCCTCTAAAAATGTGCTTATAAGGTGCTTACAAGTGCTTATTTTTTGGCTTAAAATGTTGCTACTCACCCTGGTAAGGGACACAATATTACACATTTCGCTTATATAAAAATTATATTATTATGCTCCATGAGATTCATTTTTATAATAAATGCATTGGTTTTTCAAAAAATTTTTAATAATTGTTTGTTGATGGTTTTAAGGATCAAGTTATGGTTTGGGAACAGGGGACAGTAGTGACTTTTGAGATAAAATTCCATTTTACAGATTAAAGAAACATATTTTCACAGTAGAAGTAACATATTATAGAACAATCACTGAGAAACATTTTAACATTAAATGAGAATTTATATTGCAAGGAAATGCTGAGCGGAGAGATTTTCTGGTTATTGAGAAATCACGCTTATGAGATTTTGGCCCATATATAATTTTTGTCCATACCTTTGAGCCTATATCTTCAAGGACACATTTGCAACAACATGCATTTTGAAAGAAACTGGTTTCATGTAGTTTTTGAACTGGCCAGTTGAATTATTCTTATAGCTTTACTTTTTTTGGTGCTTATATATTATACAGGCCAGGTCGGATACAACTGGGTCATTCCATGGTAACTCACGTTACATTTAGACATACAACAACACTCATTTTCAATGTAAAAAATGCAAGCATGGCACCAATTATACTAATTACAGTAACCCTTATTTTTTTACTACTATATAGTTTATTTATTAGTTTATATTTTTTAGTATAATTTATAGTTTTTTTTTATTATTTATTTATTATTGTTCATTTATTATATTTTATTAATTTAATATAATTTACAATTTTTAATAGTATGTATTTAATAATGTTAAATTACTATTTTAAACATGATTGGGAATGATAAACAAGATTAGCAATTGACAATCATTTTTGGTGATCTATCTCCTGGCCCGGTTAATACCTTTTTTACATTTTTTCATCTTTATAAAAGAACATAGAAAAGTCCCTTCCTTTCCTTTTGTTTTATTATTATTATTGAGGCTGATAACACAATCTACATATGTGTTATGAAATGAGGAATTTTATATGGAAATTTTAATAAGGGAAGTATTTGAATTTTTAATTTCATTGACAATGTTAAGTTTTTTCATTCTTTTTCCAGCAACATCACTATTTAAGCATAATCCCTGCTTACTATATTTTTACTTTTTCTGAGAATATTTTCTTTGGAGTGAGAATTGATATGAATAACAATAGAAATCTAGCACTTGTAGCACTAAATATACTTTTGCAAAATTCTTGCTGAAATTTACTTAAATTTTTGTTGTAGTTGTCGAATATTTGTCTTTTAATAGATTTCGGTAACATAGTCAAAGAAACTGAAATAAATATTTGTTATAAAATTTTTATGTAGCACCTGTTATGGAAAATGAATTGTATTATAAAACATGAAATTTAAAATTGAAGGTTCGCATCTTCTAAAGTTCTTATATTACTATGTTATTTTTTATTACATGTTTGTTATTTATTTAGAAAATATTAATCTTTGAAAAAAATATTTTTCTTTTTTAAGGTTACGACGCTGTCTGAGGCCAGTACTACCAGCATCTGAACGAAGAGCTTCAAAAATGTCTTTCAGTATTCATATTGATAAAGGTAAGCCTTCTGGTGGTCATTCAAGCTTTGGTGGTGATGGCCCGTCAGGTGTTGGTACTTCTCTTACTTCGTCATCAAGTTCACTTTCAAGTCCTGATGGAAGCAGTTGTGGCTCAAGTTGCACCAGTTCCTCCAGCAGTTCCAGTTCTGGCAGCTCAGGAAGCAGTAATAGTAGCAGTTCTAGCAGCAGCAGTAGCAGTTCTAGTTCAAGTAGCAGTAGTGATAATATTAGTGTTTCTACTAACCCGTTAATTAACAATTGTGTTGAATCTTCTCTGATGCCAAGTTTTGAATCACAATCGGTAATTTTGCATGAGGCAGAATGCACAGATAATAATGTAACTATTTTTCCGGGATCTACGTATAACGAGGATAACTTTGCTTCAGAACCTACCTTACATGACCTTCTTTCTCAGAAAACTCTTTATGGTGACGGAGTTCTAGATGACCCTGATTATAAAGAAAATGTTGATACAATATTGTATGAAGACTCATCAAGTATTATTGAGCTGAAAAATGCAAGTTATACCCCATCATTAATTTATGGAGCTGCACTTGGAGATGGAGAAATTTCTTATTCAACTGGATATAAAAATCAAACTTCTCAACAGTATAAAAGTTGCAGAAGAAGCAAGTTTATCGACAAGGTAATAAATTTTCGATATGCACTCCATTTATAAATGTCAATAATTATTCTTTTTAATTTTTTAAAAATTTCTTTATAAAATATTTTCTTATCTAAGTTTGAAAATTATCTTAATTTTGAAAAAATACCCTTTGGTTATATAAATCCATTTTACTATTTCAGTTTTTTATTAATTAAAACAGTTCAGTTTAATTTCATCCTATGCCTTTTATCTTTCTCCAAATACAGATTACAGTATATACCAATTACCATTAAACTTAAATTAAAGCTGATATAAATTAAATTTCCTGTTAG
Source organism: Maratus michaelseni (assembly GCA_963931845.1). Lineage (NCBI taxonomy): Eukaryota > Metazoa > Arthropoda > Arachnida > Araneae > Salticidae > Maratus > Maratus michaelseni. Next base: position 248,332,204 of record OZ007588.1, on the reverse strand, counting down.
CATATTTAAATTTATTATTTTTAAAAAGTTATAACAAATGAAGTTTAAACAAATAAAAAAATATATATATATATGCCATGTGGGTAATTCAAAATTTAATTTAGATTATATAAATTCCTGTCAAATATGAAGTATATAAATTAGGGATGCACTGAATATTCGGTTTGTATTTGATATTCGGCCATATTACCAAATATTCAGTTAGTTTTGAATATTAACATATTTAACCTATCGAATATTTTTATATTTGGACAAACGAAATACATAAAAAAACTTTTCAAGATTTTTTTTTTTTAAATTCTTACATATAACCTGCTTTTTTTTAACTGTCAATAATAAAAGATGAATTCAAAATTATTTAAATAAAAGATATTTTTTAATCATTATTTATTTTGTGGTTTGAAAGTGACACTTAGAAAATTAATTATTAATGACAATATTCATAAGGATTAATGATGGGGGGGGGGTGCCGAATAACGAATTTCCGGATGGCCGAATAGTAACTATTTAGCCAAACACCGAATATTGAGCTGGCTGAATACTCCTATATTTCAGAGTTTAAAGATATTAAACACTTAAATTTTAAAACAATTTTACATATTTAACACAGATAGTTCCATTTTGAGGAACAAGACCTTTTTGCAAATAAACTATGCTGTGAGTTATTATTTAAGAAGAGGATAGTCTTAAAACTTTTCAACTTTGACTCAAAGTCAAAAGAATGTTCGTTTTTATTGCACCTTGCATCTCTTCAGATCCTTATATCTGTGGTTTTTTAGTTTTAACCCTGTCTATACCTGCAATCTCTCTGGGAAATGTGTTAAATTGGAACCAATATAAGAAGTGATATAAGTTTGGCATCAAGCTCTTGTTCTAAGGTGATAAGTTAACCCACTTTCTACCATAATGTTATTTTCAAATCTTTAAACAAAAAAATTTTCATTTGAAATACCATTTTGAATCTGCTTTCCACCCAAATCATAATTTTCATTCCTATATGCACAAAATATTTAGATATTCTAAGTCAGTTTTCATATTTTAAAAAAATAGTTTTTATTTTAATTTTAAGGCATTTTTGTTTGTAGTTGATTTTTAGCTAATACTAGTGTTCCCTTTAGGCTATTTTAAAGGGTGCAACACCCTGCCCTTTTTAAAAATAGTAAAATGCGTCACTCAGAGAAGTTTAGTAAAAATTTTCTTCATACTGCAAAATTTCCAAATCCATGTGCTCGATAACTTGTAAAAATTAGAAAATTCTCTCATTTCTTTAGGGAAAAAAAAAGAAATTCTTCAAAATTAATGTTATTTTATGCATCATACCTAAAAATTGCGTATCTTCCCTTCCTTTTTTTTTTTTTTTTTTTTTTTTTTTTTAATCGTAACTAAAGTAATAATATTATTTCTTGCAATAATGTCCTTTTCTACTGGACTAGTGCCCTTTCCAGTGACTGTACCATGCCCTTTTTTGTTTCTAGAAGTGAACACTACTAATACTTTTTTGAGATTTTAACATTCTGAAAATTAGTTTGATTTTGCCAATGCTCTTTGAAAGATATATTAATTTTTATATATAAACAACAACAAAAAATCATCGCTTCAAATTTGAATTAGAATGTTTGGAATTTTTATGCATGTTCAGATAAAAATTTAATGATAGTAGATGAAAGCAATTTGTTTGGATTTTAAAACTTGAACCATATCAGATATCACAATCACTGAAATGGCTTTTTGGATTATGATCAGTTCAACATTTTATGTTAACTTTGATTTTTTAGAAAAAGTTTAGTGATAATGTTGTACCACATGTCCAAGAGTGGGGAATTACTTTAATCTACTTTGCCACTGGTGACTATATTTTCTTATGAGATGAGAGAACTTCTGTTGCACGTCTTTCTTAATTTTATGCAAATTTTACTACAACAATGCATTGTAGTAATGAATTATTTCTGCAGTCGTATAATTTTGCCATAGCAATTTTTGACTGTATATTGTAGCTTGCTGGCTAGTAAAAACAAATGTTTGGCTGGTATGATTTTATGAAAATTCCCTACCCCTGTTTATATCAAATCTTTACATTATATTAATTTAGAAAGCCATTAAAAAAAAAAAAAAAAAAAAAAAAAAAACTTATTGAATGGTCTTTTGAATTGAATTTGTGCAAAATTGTGTTCCCCTGTATATCTAATATCTAGTGATGTGTATATTGCCTTATTACACATTTTTTTTAAAAACTAGTTCAAGAGACATTTACAGTAATGACACCATTCTAACAGCTGATTCACACTCGCTATCAATCTCACCAAAATTGAACTAAAATATTAATTTAACAACTTAATTTAATTAGTATCAAATATTATTACTTTTAACAAACTGAAAATTTAATTAGATCTTTTACTCATATATACTTAGTAAATATTGATAAATTACTTCTTAGGATCAATATGGTTCAGCCGGTTCAGGTAGCAATGGAGATGACAATGAAGATGATGATGACGATGATGATGATGAAGGGAAAAAGAAGCATTTTATTCTTGCTGATTATTGGGTAAATATTTGATTTTGAATTTTTTTACCTTAATGTTCACAAGGAAAATAAAAACTTACATGTTGACAATTGATGCCGATTAGGTTTTGGTGTATATTGCCCAACAAGTGCTACTCTTATTCTGTCTTATACAGTTTCCATCATAGCTATATCTCAGCATCTATGGGTTAGAATTTCATCAAACGTCGCATTAAGTTAGACCTTGACATAAGTATTGGGTCATCCAGAAAGTTCTGCAGTTTTTTAAAGCAAAGCACAGTTTTGTCTGTTTATATTTTGCTATTGCTGATAAAGAATGACTTTGAATGACCCAGATATGTAAATTTGGTTTTTTCTCTTGCGTTGCATAATTCTTGCTTGTGTTGTGGCATACTTTTTGTTTCAGTGCAGTGCTAAGAATGGAGAACAAAAAATTTCATTTTTGTCAATTATGCTCTTTTATTTCAAGAAAGGTAAAAATGCTATTCAAGTGGTTTATGAAGTTTAAGCGTGAAAATTTCAGCCTCGAAGATGATGCCCGATCTTGGCAACCCTAAAGGAGAGTAAAGAAGGACCTCTTAAAAGAAGCTATCAAACGATCATGCACTGTACTTTTTGGAATATTTAGTCAGCTCCTGAACTGTGTAACGTGGAGTTTCAGCAATAGCTTCTTTTAAGAGGTCCTCCTTTACAGATGATGGTCGTCCAGAGCAGGCATTATCTTTGAGGCTGAAATTTCCATACTTAAACTTCTCAAACCACCTTCGAACTGTGTCATTTGAAATACTTTGTCCATAGACAGCACAAACTTTACAAGCAGTCTGACTAGCATTTTTACCTTTCTTGAAATAAAAGAGCTTAATTGATGGTAATGAACTTTTTAGTTCTCCATTCTTAGCACTGCACTGAAACAAAAATTATCCCACAACACAAGCAAGAATTATGCAATGCAAGCAGAAAAGACCAAATTTACATATCTGGGTCATTCAAGGTCGCTTCTTATCTGCAGTAACAAAATAAATTAGATGAATCCGTGCTTCAGTTTGAAATATCAATCGTGCTTCAGTTTGAAATATCGCAGAACTTTCTGGATGACCCAATATAATACTGTTAGGTTTTGATGTATATAACCCAACAGGTGGCTCTGCTGTGCTGTATTTTTCATGATTTCTCCGATAGCTATATATAATCATCTGATTGATTGAATTTAATCAAACTTTATATTCATTTAGAGACCTTGACATAAGTTGTCACTGATTAGATTTGGCTGCTTCATGCTTAGCAGGAGGAACTGCTGTGATGTGTTTTTAAAGATTTCTGTGATAGCTATATCTTTTGATCCTATGGGATGAAATTCACCAAATTTAATAAGTCATATTAAAAATTATACTGTTTCAGTTTTGGCTTTGTTAGTTAAATAGGAGGCGCTGTTATTGCTGTGCTTTTCTATGATAGCTATATCTTTTGATCCTATGGGATGGAATTTCACCAAATTTAATATGTAAGATATTTATTAAATATGTTGATTCAATTTTAAAATTTCATTCAGCACAGGGTCCTACTAATGCTTTATTTTTATGATGGACATTATTGTGGTATCTCAGTTTCTATTGGGTAGAAATGCACCAAATTTTATACTTGAAATTATCAATTAATGATATATATCTTGGTTTAATTTTGTATTTGAATAATAAACATGGGGCACTTTTGAACCGTGCCTCTTTTAATTCACTGGTTGCTGTAACTCTCACTTAATTTCAAAGAAATGCACTCAACTTTGTAATTGTTGGTGTGTAAGTGCTATTTAAATTAACATATTGGAATAGTATAGAAGAAAATTTTTTTGCTGCCACACCATACTAGTTAAATATGACAAATCTATTCTTTTAGATTTGTACACAAACTGTTTTTCACATGAGAGTCTGACTTGCTTTCGTTACATTATTATGAGGGTACAGATGCACCACGGTTTCCTTTTGGTACCAAAATGGTGTTTTTTGCCTGGCAAGGTAACCCGACAATTTTTACTTTATATGACAACTTGGTGTTTTATAAGAAAATTAAATTAAATGTGTGTGTATATAAATAAAATAATATAAAAATAATTTTTAAAAAAGGTGTGAACTTTGGTACATCTGCAACATTTGCTCCATTATTAGTATTCTAAAAGTACTTGATGCATTCTTATTCAAAATATGTATGGACAAATTTATGTTAAAATATTAGTGCAACTTGTGTGTTGCTGGCTGACTATGATTTTCAAATTACCAGAAATTTTGTAACGTTAGAATGTTTACTTGCTTAGTAAAACATGCATCTCTTCCTCTTTTAACTTTTGAATGTTTTCAAAACCGGATAACCACAGAGAAATATTCAAATTATTTAATTTTTTCGGCTATTTTTACTGTTTATATAATGTTATCTTTGTGATTTAATAGATAAAACCTAATGGTATTGTGTAATTGTATTGTATTTAGTAAAATGTCAGTTTAATAGGGCATTAAATATTTTTATTTATGCTTTTTGATATAGGAAGACTATGATTTTGAAAGAATATCTTCACAAGGGTTTGCCCTTATATCATCTCAACAAATCCCCCTTCCTTGTGTATGCTATGTTTGTGGAAGTGCTGGACAAGAAAAGGTAACCATATGAATAATTTTAAGTGATTTAATTGTTCTTGATATGTAAAGATTTTAAAATTGTATTATTCTGTGCTCTATTTTTGAAAATAAATGTTTTCAAGAATATATTTTCTTTACAAATATGATTTGTTTGAAAATGTTTTTCTTTCTAATGATAAAATTCACAGCAGATTTACGATCTCTGATGAAAGCAGGTTATAGCAAAATATCTCATGAAAAAAATATTGAAATATTGAACATGTATTACATTGAAAAATAGCTTAATTTAAACATCTTCTATTTTATTCTTAAATAGTCATTTTATTTTATGTACTCTTTATTACAAATAACTTTTGGAAATAAGGATCATAGTGTAATAAGTAAATGTAATTTTTTTTTTTTTCAAAAAACATGCTTTCATTAAAATTAACAAACCAGTCAACTTATATTATAAAGCACAAATGGGTGCTTTGCTCAATGCCGATGTCGTAATGATGCAGGCAACAATGTGGTTAAAATGGATGAATGTTGCAACAATGGAGCTATTATTTCAATTAATATTAAACAATCTTAACGTTATTTCTATGGGGAAAATGCAAGTTTTGGGCCAATATTGCCACCTCTTAGGGATTGAATTTTAAAATTCAATGTCCAATTCATGTCCCCCAGGAATACATATATATTCCAAATTTCAAAGCTCTAAGGAAGTGGGTGAAAAATGAGTCACAAAATTTGACTGCTACATACATACAGAAATGTACGTTAAAAGAAAGCCTGTAATAATCATGTTCTTATATCAGCACATACTATATCTTTCCACTTTTCCACCATGCTTTTTTTATACATATAAATTTTCAAGAAAAAAAAATTGCTGGTGAAAGTACTTTTACTATTTGATCAATGAAAGTGGCATAAAAAAGCTTGGAATTGCATAATTTAAAGAGATTATCTTCTCCATACCTTTTACCCTCTCTTTTTTTAAAGGAGAGAAGGGGGGGGGGAAGGCATGGAGAAGGATATTAATCTATACTAATATTATAAAGGAGTAAAGATTGTTTTTTTGTTTGTTTGTTTGTAAGGGGTAATCTCTAGAACTACCGAACCGATTTCAAAGTGATGGTGGCAAATTGATGGTGACAACCCCTGCTCCAACATAGGCTATATTTTATGTCGGTGCCACTAACCCAAAGGGGTGCAGGAGCGAAAAAACGTTCTAAAATTGCGATTTTTTTTTTTTTTTTTTTTTTTTTTATACTGAAGGAGTTAGAAATTTGAAATTTGGCATTCTAGTTACTTAGAAGATGTAAATGCACTCTAAGGAAAAAAAATTCGAAATTTAAAAGGGTGAAATGTCCGAAAAACATTCTAAATTACAATTTCTATGGAATCTCTGGAACTACAGAACCGATTTCAAAAGTGATGGAGGCAAATTGATGGTGACAATCCCTACTCCAACATAGGCTATATTTTATGTCAGTGCCTCTAACCCCAGGGGAGTGCAGGATGGAAAAACGTTCTAAAATTGCGATTTTTTTTATACTGAAGGAGCTAAAAATTTGAAATTTGGCATTGTAGTTACTTATAACATGTAAATGCTCTCTAAGAACAAAATAAAAAAAAATCGAAATTTAAAAGGGTGAAATGAGCGAAAAGCGTTCTATAAATTACAATTTCTATGGAATCTCTGAAACTACAGAACCGATTTCAAAAGTGATGGTGACAACCCCTCTCCAACATAAGGCTATATTTTATGTCGGTGCCACTAACCCCAGGGGGGTACAGGATGGAAAAACATTCTAAAATTGCGATTTTTTTATACTGAAGGAGGTAGAAATTAGAAATTTGGCATTGTAGTTACTTATAACATGTAAATGCCCTCCCTCTAAGAACAAAATAAAAAAAAATTCGAAATTTAAAAAGGTGAAATGAGCGAAAAGCGTTCTAAAAACATTCTGAATTACAATTTCTATGGAATCTCTGGAATTACCGAACCGATTTCAAAAGTGATGGAGGCAAATTGATGGTGACACAATCCCTGCTCCAACATAGGCTGTATTTTATGTCGGTGCCACTAACCCCAAAGGGGGTGCAGGATGGAAAAACGTTCAAAAATTGCGATTCTTTTTTATACTGAAGGAGCTAAAAATTTGAAATTTGTCATTGTAGTTACTTATAACATGTAAATGCTCTCTAAGAACAAAATAAAAAAAATCGTAATTTAAAAGGGTGAAATGAGCGAAAAGCGTTCTAAAAACATTCTAAATTACAATTTCTATGGAATCTCTGGAATTACCGAACCGATTTCAAAAGTGATTGTGGCAAATTGATGGTGACAACCCCTGCTCCAACATAGGCTATATTTTATGTCAGTGCCACTAACCCCAGGGGGGTGCAGGAGCGAAAAATGTTCGAAAATTGCGACTTTTTTATACTGAAGGGGCAAAAAATTTGAAATTTAGCATTGTAGTTACTTATAAGATGTAAATGCTCTCTAAGAATAAATTTTAAAAAAATCGAAATTTAAAAGGGTGAAATGAGCGAAAAGCGTTCTAAAATCATTCTAAATTACAATTTCTATGTAATCTATGGAACTACAGAACCGATTTCAAAAGTGATGGTGGCAAATTGGTGGTGACAATCCCTGCTCCAACAGCCTCTTTAATAAAAAGCTGTGCGTTGCTGACTACTGGGTTTTTAGCTAATTGTTGCAACAGATTAATCTCGGAAAATGAAACATTTGAAGTTACTGAAAAAAATAATAGCTCGAAAAGTATTTATCAGAAAATTGTTAGACAAACTGCGTTTGAAAGGTAAAAAATTGTATTTTTCTTGATATAAATTTCAAATCTAATGATTATGCCATTTTTCAAATATTGAATTTAAAAAATTACCAAGTTTCCCAATGGAGTACCATAGCGAAACCTTCACTTAAAAAAATAATGATAACGGTGACGTGTCCTGACGTATATATTGGCTATAGCACGAGTCACAAATTATAGTAGCCTTATTATTCGGTTAAAATATAAAAGTGAATTATCAAATGTCAATATTTTGTTTGATTAAAGGTTCGTTAAAAGAAATTGACCAGCATAGCGGGCGCAGCTTGCTAGTATAATATAAAAATACAATAGAACTATAGATAAAATGAGCCGGTTTCAACCAAAGTATCGGGTAAATCAACTTTTTTTCAATTGCCTACAAATCATGACATGTTATAAGAAAACAGCTTCTAATCTGCATATTACGAATAATTTTTACACTCCTTTTAACTTTACTATAAGAAATTTCTACTGTATAGCATTTCATAGATTCATATATGTATTATTTGCAGAATTGAAAATAAACTTTCATTAAATTCAAGAATTTTACTTTTTAATGTTTTTGTAAATGAATATCAATTTATCCATTGATGGGTCTGTTTGTTTTTATCAAAATTATAGGATAAGGAGCTAATTGGAACTCTTAAAAGGAATCTTATCTTATTTGGTCCAACAGTATATTTGCTATTACTTTTTAAAAAGACTTTAGTCAGAAGTTAGTTTTTAGTAAGGTTGTTTTTTGATAATTTTGAAATACTAATATTTTATTAATTCAATATAATTTTTCTTGTATATATACACTTGTTTCGTAAGTGCTAAAATGTTAATTGTTTCTTATTGGTGGATACTTGATTGGATTTTTATGTCTGTCTGACATGCGATAATATATGCAAGAAGCATTGAGTCATGGCTAATGTAACAGTTTTATTAAAACTGCTGAAAGTCTCTTGTGGAATAAAACTAACATGAAAACTAAACCTCAATGCCAGCAGAATTAAAATTCTGTGAAAATTGTATCATATTGAAGTAATTGTAATAAAATATCTCAGCTTTGAGTGAAAATACCATTATCTTAAATCCTGATATCTATTTTACTGACAGAAATGTTCTACACTGTTCAGATTTGAGCTTCTAAAAGAAATGAAACTGCACACTGTGCAATTTTTTTTATTACATCAATTTTAATAAAAGAAAGGTGTGTGTGTGTGGGTGTGGGTGGGTGGGTGGGCTATGCCTAGGGAAATCTATAGCATGTTAAGGTCTGCAAATTTGGTTCCAGATAGACAAAGACAGGTCCAAAAGTACCTAAGGCTCAGAATTGTATTATCTTAATAGATGCTTTATTTATATTAAACAGAACAATTTGTGTATTTCTCCCCCCATCTTTGAGTTCACTGACTGTTTTGACCCACCCATAAAAGCAATCCAAATTAAATCTTTTTTGCCTGATTATAGTAAATTTTGTCCTTTTTTCAATAAAGTTTATTTGGAATTCCTACAGGGATTTTTTAACTTTTCCTCATTTTTTTTTTAAACAAGAGTCTCCATTTCCCCGAAAATGAGAAGTTTGTTTTTTATTAATCAATTTCTATTTGATAACTTATCCATTTAATCTTATATTTTATACCCTTGTATGGAGATTCATAATCTTGTATTTTATACCCCTGTATGGTCCGTTTTGGGAAGCAATAAAAAAAATTATTATTAAGGAAAGTATTAAGGCTATCGATTTTTTTTTCTGTGAAATGCAACAAAGAGAGGAAATTAATCCCTATCTTTGTTTCCTAAGTAACTTTTTTACCTTTGTTTCCTAAGTCACAGTGATAATTTTTTTTTCTTTTTTAATTCGGTGTGTGAAAAGAAGTGAGTAGAGATTTTATGCTTATTATTTGTTTAGAAGTAAAAATTTCCCCTAACTCCACAGTTTCATCTACCCTGGGATCTGCAGAAATTGCTCCCCGAGAAAAATGCCTGTGTTCAATACTGATTTTAGTTATAGTTAAGGCTATTATTAGATCCACCCCAGCTGTCAAGAGTCAGCTAGTCTATACTATACTCTATGTAATTTCAATTGGCTTCTCAAAGACATCCGCCCTTCCACTCCATCCCTTCGTTGTCATGGCAATAGAAGACACAAACCCCTGATCCCAATTTTCTCACTGCTATAATCTGAATAAGGACGAAGCTTTCTACTGACCTCAAGTAGAGTGGGAAAAATAACAGTCAATGAGATTTCTGACCTAAGATAAGGACTGGGAAACTGACCTTGAGATGCCAATTAAAATTACAGAGTATAATAAAAGAAAGCTGTCTGTCTGTATGTGTGTGTATCTGATGTATAGCGAAATCTACCACACATAGAAGTCTGAAAATTTGGGTGAAGATAGTCCAAGGCAGATCCTGATGCACCTGAGGCTCAGATTTTTAATTTTTAAAGATCTAGGCCCCCTGAACCCCTTTAAGTCTTTGTGCCCTAAATTTGTTATAAGTTGCCCCCTTTCTATCCAATCTTCTTCATTTTTGGGGCCCCTTTCTCCCTTTAGTTATTCCCCCATTTCTACATTCCAGTTAAGACCCTCTTGAACTTTTTGTGCACCATGTATTTTTCACCCTCATAATTATGTCACCTTCTCAGTGCATAACTTTAAAGTTGAGTCTTGGTCTCCTCCCCCCGGGCCACCTCCTCATATTTTCATTGGGGCCCTAGGGCCCTTTTTTAAGTATTTCTTTAAAATTTTATTCTAATGATTAATTTATATCCTATGCTTAATTTCGACTAATTGAAGATCTAAAGTACTAAGTACTAGGACCTTTTTTTAAGATGTTTTCCTCTTAGGGCTGTGCTCAAAACTATCAGTTGGTCCCTTTTGAGCCCCCTACTATAGCTTCCTTAAAAATCATCCGATTCACTAATTTTTTTTTTGCTAACAACTTCTTAGGACTTCCAGTTACTACTTGAACAACAAAAAAATTTCTCAGACCTCAGCTGTCACCAATTTTGAATATTAATCTTCTTCATTGGGCCCTTGGTGCAGCTTCTTAAAAAACATACAAATTTGAGTTCTGTTTAAGGTTATTATCACAGGCCCAGGCAACGCCGGGTGGGTCAGCTGGTACAAAATAAAATGAGATGAAAATAAAAATGTGTTGCTGCAGACATTGAGAACCCTGATCTGTTAGTGCTGATTTACTTGTAATTGAAATTTGTCTGTCTGTTTAAAAATATTTGTTAATTTTACCATCTTTTCTTTTTATTTTCAAAATGTAGCTCATATTTTGTGTTTTGTGCTGTGAACCGTATCATACGTTTTGTTTATCCGAAGATGATGTACCATATGAAGAAAATATAGAAAATTGGTGTTGCAAGCGGTGTCAGTCTTGTGCAGTTTGTGGATTAAAGAATAATGTAAGCATTATAAAAATTGATTTATGTTTAGTATCAACATTTGATAATTCTAATTGGAGTTTTATACTTCTTGTATTCGACTGATTGTAAAATTTTAGTTTGTGGATTTTTAACATCAAATTTAATACTATCTAATGTAAAGTTATAATTGAATTATATAAATGTTTTTGGTCTGAATTAATTACCTATTCCAAGAGTTCATAATGTAAATGAATGTAGTTGTATAATTTTGCTGAAATTCTTAATTCATTAATGCCGGTTGGTACGAAAAGTTACCAGTTAAGTGATACGAAACTTTTAAATACGAACACCAGTATCTTAGTTTAAAAAAAAAAAAAAAAAAAAAAAAAAAAAAAAAATCATATTATCTAATGGGAAACTATCAGAGATTCAACCAGTTAAAATAACAGTATGGGAAAACTGGTGTCATCTGGTATCGAAGTATTAAAAGAAGTGTAAAATAAGTCGGCGTTAATGGGTTAATCATTTTTGACAAAATATTCCAAAATAAAGGGAAAAAAGGACCTCTTTAACAAATGATCATAGATGATAGATAAGGTAAAGAAGAAGGATAGATAATGCATGCAAGGAAAAATATTTTTATACAGGAATCCAGCATCTCAATCCTCTTACTCCTTGAAAAATAGAATACATTCAATCAAAAATACAGTGTGTCTCACTGTAAGCTAAACCCAAATTTTCATTCACTACTTCAACAACAATGAAGATATTTTAAGGAGATTTTCATCATATTAATTTTGCTTTCTATGAAATGTGATACCATTGGAACTAACTGAAATTTGGTTAGTGACGCAGTATTTATGCTCTTAACTACATTTTATTTATCTATTCTCTTCTATAGCTACATTCTACACCGTAAAATTAAAAAAAAAAAAAAATTTAAGTATTCAGTCAAACTGAATACTTAAATTTTTTTTATATTTTTTCAGTATATTTATTTGGTCATATTTTAATATTTTTTCAGTTTGTCGAATATTTGACAAACTGAATATTTTGATATTAGACCAAACCGAATAGTCAGTATTATTGCCAAATAGCAAATAAACGCCATACTGAAACTTGTTGCTTCCTTAATTATGATTTAAAAAATAAAAGAAGACTAGTTGAATGTGCCAATCCCAAAACTTTTTTCTATATCATACACGTTAATACTTCAAAATTCATTACCGCAGTGCCAATAAAATCAATATTTTTCGTTATTCAGTTGTATGTTTGCTGCTTGCGAATCGCCAGGTTACATTACCAGGATGCGAAGGACCCTTCGCTGGACAAGCAGCCAATGTATAATACAACTATGAAAAATCGAAATATTGCTTTCCACAATTAATACTAATGCCTAATGATTTGGTATACTAGTATAATTTATAATTGTAATACGGGCATTACAAAAACAGGATGTTCGGTTTTTGGACTATCTGAAACATATAAATGAAATTTGGTTCAATTCTATGCATAACTCATACACTTTTCTGTGTTGCAAAGAGGACACTCAGGCAATTTGTAAAAACCTGTTTTTCGGGTTATCCAACCCCTAAAACTTGTAAATCCATTGAAAACCAGAAGTTGAAGAAAATTTTGATTATAATACTTTCTTCTAATACAGATAGAAGAAAGTAAAAAATAGTTTTAATTGTTAATATTGGACATAATCTCTTCAATAATGGCATTTAATGAAACTTTTCATGTATTACTAGATTCACAGAATCCTGTTTCACTAATAAATATTTCTAAAAACCTCAAATATATGTTTTAATTTTAAGTGATATATATTGAGCAATGCATAGGAAATATTTTAACCTGTTATGTTTTTTTAAAGCTTTGTTAGAAATATGATAATGTAGTAACATCAGTGTTGTTGATGCTACTATTTGCTTGCCTTTTACAAATGCAAACTGATGACGAATGTCACGATTTTCTTCAGTCTATCGTTAAAATTAGCTATATATTTTTTTTCACTTGGCCAATGCTATTTTCACCTTTCACCTATCTGTTATTTAAAAAAAAAAAAGAATTTTGTTTCAATTCTTCATTGTACATCTACAACATGAAGTCAGCATTTATGTTAAACTTATTTTATTAAAATCTGAAAATGATAAAACTAAATCATACTTGCACTAACATTATATATTCTAAAATTTGCATTATATTACTATTTATCCAAATAATTTTGATTAAAAATTTATTAACATGTAATTTTTTAACCACCTTCACATATACAGAAAAAATGTGAAAAATGTTGTTTCTACGTTGTTTTACGCTTTGGAATTTTTGTAGTTTGGTAAGAATGTGCTATTACTATGCAGGTAACAGTGGTTCCATCTACAATGTTAATGTTACCATTTGTTCTGTAATTCAGTTATTATATTCTGTTATAATATGACTGATCTCAACAATCTGCTAACTTTACTTCACCTATTTCCACAAAAAATAATGTAAATCCAATTCTTTTGCAGTTATTGAAATGCAGAGAATGTCAGAATACATACCATGGGGAATGTTTCTCACCACTTTATCCCACTAAACTGTCAAGAAAGAAGAAAATTTGGGTAAGCCTATTGTTTATCAAAAAATATTTATGAAGTTAATTTTTTATTTTATTTTTTATAGAAATAAATTAGGTAAAATAGTCTATTAATATAGACAAAGAGTATTGCAGGGTAATGATGAACTTCGTTTTCAAAAGTAAGAAACCTGTTTTCTATAATTTAAGCACATAATTTTTACTGTAACATTATAATACAAAATTTAACATATCTTCAAATTATCATCAGGTATATACATGGGCTATTTTTCTGAATAAATTAAATTGTTAAAAAAAAAATTCAGAAATTTTTTTTCAAATTGTTAAGTTAGTTTTGGACTCTGACATATGTTATAGTGCTAATAAAAAGCAAAATTTATTGAAAATTTGTGATATGTAGAAAATCTAAATATTGAAGTTAATTTTTTTTAATTTTTTCCCTCCAACAATTTATTAGCAGTACAATGAAATTTTTCTCAGCTGCCTCTTATGTTGTAAAACACACACTCACACACACATATATATGTTTATATATTTTAAAAACTTTGAAAGATTACTTAAAAAAAACAAAAAAAAGGTCCATGTGAAAAGAGTTGATGTCTGCTCTGCTTTGATTTAATATGGAACAATTAAAATATTATTGGAAAATAAATAATGTGTATGGGAAGCTAGTAGAAAATTACAGTTAATTATTTCAGAGGAATATTAAGTATTTTTCATCACTTTGATCATTGTCACTGCCTTTAACAACAAAGATAACTTTGTGTGTGTGTGTTTTTTTCCTACTGGTAAGGATAATAATAATTCTTGTAGCATAAGTTGATAGTCATTGATTAAATAGTTTTGATATGTATCGTTTTACATGTTTTTTTATTATATATTTAGCCATTCTTTGCAAAATAGACTAATGTCTCATATCAACTAACCATTTTTTTAATGATATTCTTGAGCAGTTAAAGTCTATTAACTTCACATAAATTGTAAAAAAAAAATACATATGCAGTTTTCTTCAGTTCTTAGAATATCATTAGTTAACTGCTACAAAAATTAAATAGATATGTGTTGAAAATAATATTATGGAACCTGTTTTTTGGTTCACATTGACATAAACTAATTCAAGAGGTTTTAGTTGTATTCAATTGCTAACCTATTCTAGAAATATTGTACTGTGGGAAGCATTAAAAAAGTTACTGTCGGATTCCACTTCTCCGTCCACACAACTTCGAAATAAATCCGGTCTTTTTATATGCTGCCACCACCGATATGAAAACGTGATATCTGGCACGATACTTGATGTATATTCAAGAAAACCCTAACTCTTTCAAATAAAGTTAAAGTAACAATTTATTAACACTATTTACATTTAAACTCGGATGTAAATTATCCGGTTTAACACTAAATCAAAACAATTACAGAAAACGCTCTACGTGTACCGCTAGACTACGTTCATTTATTCAGAACCGAGATTTCTATTAATCTCACACACTCCAATCCTGCGTTCGAACTCACTCCGGTCTCAGCGCTCATTTCTCGAGCAACCTTCACCCTTCGCCACCACGCTAGAACTCAACACCGGTCTCAGAGCTCAACTCTGAACGACCTTACACCTTCGCTTCCTACGTTAGAACTCCCTTTCCCTCTCTCGTAAACTGCCGAGCACTCTCCTTTCTACAGGGTTTCTCCTCTGTTTCCAAGGGTCCTTGGACAACCCTTCCTCCCTCTTGACGGATCTGTCTTCCTAAACAAAAGGGTGCAATAGTTTTTCTTATCTATGAAAGACCACATTGCAATGGAAATACTTCTTTCATTCTGTTCCACTCGCCACCCTTCGGATTAAGATTTTCTAAAGGACGCCTTTAACGGTACACAATAGATACATATACAATACATGCAATATGCTAATCCCTTAAGAATAGATTTCAACTCTTGCAGCTGATTCTAAGAAACCTGACAGTTACAATTAGTGATTTACTTACGATATGAAAAATACTTCTATATTTATAATTGAAAAAAACAAGTTTAGACAATAACAATGGCCATAGTGAGATGATTAGCTAATAAACCTCTAAAATACTGATTGCTTTTCTTACTTTCTGCTAATAGATATGTTTGTTTTTAAATATGACTATTAAATTGATACTGCACGTTCCCTCTCCTCACATAGTATATGTTTTTTTCACCTGTATATTTTTTCAAGATTTGAAAACTAAATTATAAGAGGAAACATTTCATTCTACTGCCAGTAAATTTAGCCAAAAGAATTTAAGAATTTTTTTTTCTGAAATTTTTCATTTGAATATAATGGTATTCTTCTCATTGGAAATTCACAATTTTATTTAGGCCTCTTCATTCACTCTACAACCATATATCAGACTTATTAAAATGATATGAAAAAGATTAAAAAAAAAAAAATAACACTGGTTGGCATCAAAATCTTCCTTGTAATGATTATTTCTGGCCGATTTAACAATACAAAGCTTAAATATGGCAATCAAATTGCTCCATCATGTACCAATTTTATTTTTAGTGGTGTCTGTCTTTAAAATTCAAATAGTTTTCTCTTGCTAAAACATTAGTGCTAAAAAGCATTCTATTCTTTAATTTTTGGATTATCATGTTCTTTGTTTTTCACACTCTTATAAAAAGGATGTCTACCTTCTGAATGTTGACAATCTGAATTCATGCATGTTCAATCTCAAACGACATTATGTATTCTGCTTCTCAAAGGGAATTTGCGTAGCATCTCCGTTGACAGGAACAGGCAGAGGGTATTGTTTAAGTTAATTTACTTTATCAAACTATTAATTTACTACTTTATTTTGCAGCCTTCAATACCTATTGCTCATGGTGATCGTATGAACAAAATGTAGTTAAAGCTTAAAAAATGTATTGAAAAAAGAAAAAGAAAGAAACACAAAGATCATCAATTGAACGTGTACTATATGTAACTTGTAATATGTGCCGATCTGAAAGTTATAGCATTGATAATTTGATTACAACAAGATTTCACAAAATAATTTGTTTCTTATGTGAATGAGACAGTCAAGCAAGAGATAAGCATTTCTGTGTGAAAAAAATAACCACTGCAAGAAGAAAGGCACGGCTTCTGCTAGAAAATGTAGTTAAAGCTTCAAAATTTATTGAAAATTTTTTCAATAAGTTTGCTAAACAACAGAACTATGTGGCAACTAAAACTTAGTAACTAAAGGCAACTGAATTAGAAATTTTTTTCACATAGAAATGCTTATATATTGCTCGGCTGTCCCATTTACATAAGAAACTATTACATTTTGTGAAACCTTGTTACCCAGTTATCATTGCTATAACTTTCAAGTCGCCATACATAATACACATTATATATAGTACACAGTAAACATTCTATTGATGATCTTCATAATGTTTTTTCTTTTTTTTCCCCAATAAATCTTGAAGCCTTAACTACGTTCTACTGCAAGAAGATAATATTCTTGGCAGGTAAAACGTTGCGCACCAGGCATTAGTTGACGAGACAAAAATATTTACTCCCTCTCCATATAAAACTTGGATTTTTTAAACAATTTGTTAAAGCTAGGAATAAAGACAGTGAAGGATTTGGATATTTGATAGACAAGTGTACATGTATGAGCAAGGCCAAAATAAAAGAAGGTATTTTTGTTGGATATAAAAACCTGCCAACTATTTCATGTTTTTACTTTAAGAAATATGCAATTTAATTTATAGCTATAACTGGCTAGAAATAAACTAAATGCTGCATGAAAGTAACATGGGATGCTTTTAAAAGCATATTTAAAAAAATTTGGGTAAACATCATAAGAAATTGAGGAGTATCGACTCTCCTCACTTTTAGGGCATTGGGATGCAATATGTCTCTAAAATTGTACTTCACACATATTCTCACTTTGATTTTTTCTGGATAATATGGGAACAGTTTCTCAGGAACATGGAGAAAGGTTTCACAAGAATGTAGCTGAAATGGAAAAGAGATACAGTGGTAAATGGAATGAAGAAATGTTACCCAATTACTTCTGGATATGCATACAGGTGGCAAGAAAAGAACAGTACAAGAGAAAAAATGTCAATGAAACGACTTGTCCATGATAGACTTTATTAATTTCTTAACTAAAGTGTTGAAAGTAATTCATTTTAATTTTCTTGTAGCATTATAGTTGATAATTAGGGCTGGATTATTTATCAATATATCGGTCAAATATTGATATTTTTTAATTATCGCAATAAAGATAGCTAAGCTCTGACTCTACCGACATATCCCAATAACTTTTTTTTTTTTTACCTCACCGCAACTTCAAACCCAGAGAAAAAGCTCTGAATATCCCAAACTTATATCGCAATTGCAATATCTAATCTTTTCTTTCTGCCCATCCATACATTTTTGTTCTTTGCCCGTTTCATTCAAATGCAATATTATCCCCTCCAGCTATTATCTCTCTTTTGTTTGTATCACAATTTTTTTTTATTCTCACAAACCACAAATTTCTACGTTTGTTCGTTACTGACTGTTATAGACTTATCGTCTGTATTTTAATTCCGCTGCTATCAGTCTTAATATATTGCAATATATCCAGATATTGATATATCATGACCTACATGAGTTAAAAATATGTGATGAGTATTGTGGAATGTTTCCCTAGAGCTTAGCAGCTGGGAAACTCAGTTCGCGAGCAACCAATCAGTCTGCTCATGGTAGTGAAATAGGCCTTTTTCCTTTTTGTCACATCGGCAAAGCCCAAGGTCAGCCTCTCTGCTCGTTCCTGTGATTGATTACTTCTAAGATGAGTTTCCCAGAACCTAACGTCTGCTATTTTCGATGCTGCACTCATTTGCTAATTCATATTATCTTCTCTGTGCATTATCAGTAGAGTTAAGTTTTCCTGAGTAAATTTAATATATCCTGTCCTGATATTTCAGCTTAAAATGAATATTTCTCAAAAAACAATTTTAATTAGTATATAACTATTTCCAAATGTGATTTGAATATTTATATTCTAAAAAAAGTTTCAATGTTGTATTTATGTAGTATATTATAAATACAGTGATTTTTTTTTTTTTCTATTAAGAATGCATTGGTACCTTAGAGAAAGATTGAAAAACAACATTTTTGCTGCATCTGTTATCCATTGAAACCTATTTAATTACAAGATTACAAGTATATTAATATGACATCTGGCATTAAATCAATTTTTGCTTTTGCTTTTCACTTATTTTAATCATATTAAAATTAACACTTTGAGGTAGTTATCGCGATATATCACCAATATCAATATTAACTCGTTGATATATTGTGATATTAAATTTCTGATAGTGTCTAGCCCTAATGATCATATTAATTTTTCATTTGATACTGTAATGTTTTTTAATTTAAAATTGTCTCTCTTAAAAATGGTACGTGATAAAGCAATTTAGATGACATATTTAGAATCAAGACTGTTAAATCCATAAAGTTACAATTAATTTTTTTAAAGAGATTTTTGCCGACCGATTAATTTATTTAGGACTAAGATAGCACATGGATCTCATAATTTGCAGAACAGTAATTTTTTTTATTCAGTTACTTTTAAGGCACTCAACCTATGGTTACCCTGCTATACTCTTAACTTTTCTAATGTTATTATCCTACTTAAATTAGTCAGTAGCAAGATCAGTATGCATATTTGAATGCAAACTAAGATTTTCTAGTAACAAAATCCTTTTACAGTTTAAAGAAAATCCAGGTTTAATTTCTTACAGTCAATTTAAGTTTCAAGAGTAGTAATAATAAAAACAAATTAAAAATATTTTAAATTAAACTGCTATAAATATATTATTTATTGGAAAATTTTTAATTTATCAAAATTGAACATAAAATTTTCAATTAAATATAATCTGATCTTGTGAAGACCAAATAGATGAAAAACATCATTAAGTTTTTCTTTATAGTTTCTCGTTGTGTTTTTTTTAAAAATTTTATTTTATTTTTTTACTGTATTTTTTAGGTTTGTCCAAAGTGTGTTAAATGTAAAAGTTGTGGTGCTACTTCTTATACTGGCACTGGGCAGATATGGAATTTTGATACACTTCTTTGTCAATCCTGTTCAAAGTTAACTGATAAAGGTATAGAATGCTTTTGAATAATAAAAGCTTTTTTTAAATGCTTGTCTGCATTTTGTTTCTTTTCAAAACTGTACTACACCTATCACACATAACAATTTTAAATCTTTTTGGACAATTCTATGCTAGCATTTAATGCCCTTATGTGAAATTAATAGAAGAATCAATAAGTAATTGATAAATAAAGTACTTTGGAGGGGGAAAAAAATCAATAATTATAGTTGTTCAGTGCTAGCAAAAATAAAAACAAGTTAGATATGAAGATAAGGTGGGGCTAGAATTTGAGAAACAAATGCAATGAATTTCCAAATTTAATGTTTCATTTTTGAAAAGATTCAAAATGCAGATATATAACTTATTGAAATTTTATTAAATTTGCTTACCTTTTACCTTAGTTGCATTTGTTTTTCAAAATTGTCTTTCAACAAACTATTTACACACTCCTTTCCATGTATGACTTTCAAGAAATTTTCTTTAAAAAATTGAGTTTAAAACAAAACCACAATTGTCAATTGATTTAACTTCTTTTTAGTGTAAAAAATTCTGTTTTTGAAATTATATGAAAAACCATTAAGAGGTTACTCCTAGTCATGCAGTAGAAAAATTGTATTTTTCATTAAGAAATAAATTTTTTTCTAAGAATTTTTTAAATTAAAAAATACAATACTTAAAAATACTTTTGATATATTATTAATAAAATAAATAAATATATTTGAGGTTATGGCTGCCCTTCTGATTGTTATGATTATTATTTTTTTCCTGTGCCTAGCAATGACCATTATAGCTTAAATTTGGATTACCTGAAATTAAAAAAAATAGCAGTTTTTAATTAAATAAGGTTTATTCTAGAGACTAGAAAAATAAATTGATGAAAAACTGATTTTATTCAAAATGGCAGCCATCTAAAGAGAAAACTAAATTTTCATCTTAAAAAAAAAAAAAAAAAAAAAAAAAAAAAGTTTTTTTAATAGGATGAAAAGAAAGAAAAAAAAAAATCCTTCTTTCCGTCTCTACATAATTATTAACACAAGAGTTACAAAATTAGATATGAATTGATTCAGTATTTATTGAGTAATCATAATCAGATTTGAAAATACACTTTTGAGAAAAAACAAGTTTAACTTTTGTGTTGTAATTACAGTATACCTTTTTTTTTTTTTTTTTTTTTTTTTTACATAGAATCATTTTTTGTAGCACCATAAAGTTGTCTGTCTTTTGTTGATAAAACCTCTAAAATACAACTTACAAAAAATCTATTTTTCGAAATTTTTGATTAAGTGTAACCCTTTTAAAAGGAAAAGTAAAAAGCATAGTATTCAATTTTGAATTTTTGCCTCTTTAATTTACTCGTATATTTTGAGTAAAGCATTTTTATGTTTGGAATTCTAAGTAGTTAAAAAATGTATGGGAGTTTGCAGTTTTTAATATAGAATTACAAAGTTTATCACTGCTGAGAAAATTATCTTATACTGTACAGAAATAATAGCAGTTACATATTCTCAATAATCATTGGGTGTTTCTTTACCATAAAACTAGAATCATATTTTTGTTTGTATTCAAAACGCTGATCATATTACGATACTGATAAAATTACATTAAAATCTGAAAGAGATTATTGAAAATTACAGTTATTATTAAGGTTTACATTTCTGTAGATACAAGGCGTTTATAAAATCTCGTCTTTTTGAGAAATAGATTCTAATTACAGTTTTTTTGGTCTACTCGATAGCAATAACATACTAAAACCACCCCAAAATATTTGGAAAATTTTAAACCTATTGGGTTATAAATCATGAATTTCCTGTCAATTGACTAAATAGCAAATATTATTTCACACTATAAAGTATTTTTTGTGTAGCCTTTTAATAGTATCCACATTCAATTTAAACTGTAATGTTACTGAGTTGAATATCAGAGTCGAATATCATTTATATTCGACACAAACCTATAGAGCAGTCCAGATTGCGAAATATTAACTAACCTTTTATTTCCTTCATCCAGATTTTCTGCTTTCATAATCACAGATTATTTGAATGATTTTGTTTAGGCTATGAAATACAGCTGCTAGGGCATTGATAAAGGGAAAAAAAATGAAATATGTATTATGTGATACTAGCTGACTCGTCCGGCGTTGCTCGGGCCCATGATAAAACCTTAAATGAACCCCAAATTTCTAATTTATATCTTTAACCTGAATTTGTATGAATTTATATTTTTAATGACAAAATCATGAAAAAATACTGATAATTAGTGATAAAAGTACTCGTAAGAAAACATTTTCTCTTTTTTTCACGTAGGGTTGTTTCATAATTAATAAATAGCTTTTGTTGTCCAAACCCTTTGAAATTTTTAATGTTATAAATATAAAGGTTTTACAGCCCGTGTAAAAATTACACCAGAAATATTGTTATCTGGTACTAAAATAAATATGTTTTCTTTTTGCTTTTTTTGGTTTTTGTGTAGGATCCATTAACATTAAAAAAAAAAAAATCTGTCTTCAAGCATTATCACAATTCATACCTCATTCAAAAGACAATACTGTATATGGAAAAGTTAAACAGGCGGCCTGGCTTAATGCAATCTGTCCTAAGACCGAAGATGAAGTTCAGCTTACATTATGTATCCTATAGAGTAGAAATCTTCCATAATCATGGTGCTGATGAATAACAAATAGTATTAGCCAGAACTTCAGTTAAGGAAGATTAACGCTAGAAAAAGTTGTTTAAACTTATCAAAGAGCATGTTTTCAAAGTTGAGTCCTAGTTAGATTGTTTTTTCATAGGCTTATGTCATAAAAATTGTTCCAACAGTTTTATATTTAAACATCGTACATCAGCATTTTTAATGATAGGTTTGTTCTAACCTGTCAAAATGAATTTTCCCGTATTAGGGACCAGTTAGATCATTTTCTTGTGCTCAATTTAGTATTCAAGGCAAATTTCCTGAAAATCGTTAGTGTCTCCAATATAGTCTAATCGTGCTGGATGTTGGTGATCAATAAACAATAGTTTAGTTAAGAATTCTGATTTCTGAAGATTGATTTCGTAAATTGCTTAAATCTATAAAAATGAATTTTCTGAAGTCCAGATTTAGTAGGCCGTCTTCTCGTATTTGAATAAGACTTATTTCATAAAAATTGTCAGAAATTTTTTCAACTTATACTATCATTTTTAGTACCGAGTTCCATTTTAACTATACAAAAAGAATTTTATCCAATTTAAAAACCTGGCTATAGTGTTTTCTCGTGATTAAATTAGTATAAGAGCCAAGTTTTGTGAAAATCATTTGAACCGTTTTTGATATATAACAGCAATTTAAGTGCTAAGTTTTTTTTAATTTGTCAAAATGAACTTTTCCAAATTCCAGACCTAGCGAGATAGTGTTCTCATGCTTGAATTAGTATAGGAGACACATTTTGAGCATTTTTGATTTATAGCAAGCAGCATTTTCAGCGTTGACTTTGTTTAAAACCTCCATAACAAATTTTCGTGAATTTGGTACCTAGCTAGATAATTTTCTTATGCTTGATTTAGTATAGGAGGCAAGTTTCATAAAAATCATTCCAGTTGTTTTCGATATCATCTGTAATCAGGAAAATTACCTGTTAGTTTAATATAGGATGCGTCAGAAAAATATATACACGCTTTGACTTATTAGAACTCCAGTTTTTATTTACATATAATTAATATTTAAATTGCAAAATAATCTATGTAAAATGCATAACTTTTCATCCTGCTGCAGATGTTCAAAATTATTACCGTTCTAGTCCATACACTGCTTATAATGGTGGGCTCTTGATTCATAAGCTTCAACAAAAATTTATTTAGGTGTTGTAGCGCATTCTTGCTCAATTGCGGTTCCAGAATGTTGCCTATGAACATTCATTCGTTTTAAACTTATCCTTTACCTGATGAATTATAAGTTGCATAGATGGATCTGCTTGAAACTCCCTGCGATATTGTGTTCTGCAACATTTTCATACTTAACAATAATATTTTAAAATAAATTGTCTTTTTTCAAAAGTTAATCTTGGTCCATTCGTTATTTCCAATTAACATTTTGAAAGGAAAGAAAATTAGAAAGTTATGACCTGTTAAACAGTATGTATACATATTTCTGACGCATCCTGTACATATGATAGATGAGCACAGTGGTTATACTTTTCTTGAAAGCATTCTATCATATCACGTGCAAAGAAATTAGATTTAGAACCTATTTCTCAAAAATGTATGGAGACTTTAAAAACACTCTGTATTATGGGCATGATAATTCTGTAAAAGCTGTCTTTATTAATTTTCCTTTCTTATATTTCTAAAATGAAAGTTTGTGAAAAAAAATGAGATTCTACGTTTTTACCTCTGAGTATTAATATTTGCATTATACTGTTTGCAAATATGAATTATGAATAACTATACACAAAGCAAAAAAAATGTTCATGTATTTTTTTTTTTTTTTAATCTCATAAGTGAGAAATGAACCTTTAGTTTTAAAGTAAGCAGGCTGTGCCATAATGTAATGCCACTTATTCTAGAAAAGAAGAAAAGTAGAATTTGTTTTTTCTTTTGGGAATTTGGCATATGCTCCGTTAAATTTTCTCCCAACCTTTTTTTTAAGGATAAACTGAAGAATAAAAGTCATTTCTGTAGGACACAAATGTACAATTGCAGACTCTCCCCTAACTGATAAAGAAAAAAGAAAGGTACCAATCAATAGGGAGTAATGTCTACTATTAACTGTTATGTATGAATATTAAACTTTTGAGGACCATCTACATATTAAAATTTTAGCTAGCTTGTAATTTTCAACCCCGTTTCGACAAAAAAATTTTAAATCTAAGGTGAAATTTGGCCAGAAACCAAGTCATTTGGACCAATTTTTATGAAATTACAATTATTCAAAGTTTTGATCCTCTAATGTTAAATTACTCTTTCATATTTATATTTCCTAAAATAATCTTATCACTTATGCTAATTTTTGTATGGATATGCTAATTAAAAAGCCAAACAGAAATATCTCTTTATACAGATAGTTAAGTATTAATTATTAAATGGATAGTATGAAATTATTAATTATAACCTATACAATTTTTATATTGCATTCAATTGCTAATTGCAATATAATTTATTACACTTATACAAAATTTGAGCTTTTTTCTGTGAGCGATTTTTTTTTTTTTTTTTTTTTTTAAAGATATTTTTAAAAAACTCACATGATACAGGCTTAAGGAATGACGTGTGGGATGTATTTGATGCTAGTATACTTGATATAATTATTAGATTTCAAATTGGAAAGAATTCCTGAAATCAGCTCTTTATAAAAAAGTTGATAATTCTAAAACTAATTGTAGAAACATTAAATATTTGCATCCAGTCTAGTTCAGCTATACTCAACCTTTTCTTTTCGCAGTGTTCAAAAGTATGTTTGCCATGTTAAGTGGGCTGCAACACACTACATTTATTTATATAATATAGTAAAAAAAGCAATATAATCACAAAGGTAATTAAAAGAGTAAGCTCATAAAAGTAGTAATAATAAAACAAATGGCAAAATTATTATAGTCAGTATTAGTTATATAATAAATATAAAACATAATATAATAATACAGCATTTATAAGTTCTAAAGATAAAAATTCAGGAGATTCTTTAAGCAATCAGGCTTTTAATCCGTTTTATTTTTTTAAAATGTAAAAATATGTAGTGCAAATGTAGTTTCGTTCAAATAATGTTTGATTAGAGTTGAAGATTAAAAAGTATACCACTGTGCAGGGCTCGAAAAATAGCGTTCCCGGGATCCCAGGGAACCCAGAAATCATTTCTGGGAACGTATTTTTTCCACTCAGGTTCCCAGCCGGGAACCTAAAGATTAAATATTGTATATATATAGTATTTGTTCTGTATACGTTTGAATAAATTAGTAAATGCAATATATAATGCTTAATCTTAGTGGACAAATGTAATGCAACATTTCCTTTTAAGTTACACATCTATAAGAATATGAAGGGAGGGAGGAGGTGCTTTTGGATAGAGAACAGTCAAAACATTAATTGATAAACCATAAAACTAAAATTTTTGCTTGTTGTTCAAAACTATGTCTATATGACACAATATCTTCATTCATTAAGCTCTGAATTTATTAAAAAACTGGGAACACATAAATTTTTCTGGGAACATACACTTTTCATGTAGGTTCCCAGCTGGGAACCTTTTAATTTTCGAGCCCTGCATATGTAACGGACTACATGTAAAAAGAGATTTTGCAGGGGGCATTTAGAATGTTTTAAAATAATTTTAAATTAATTATAAGTGACTGGTCAGATTTTGTCTTATAAAAATATATACACTGATAGTGAAAGTCTTAAATCATTTTTAACTAACAAGAGACAAATTATTATTATTCAAAAAGCAATTTGTCTGAAGGTACTGAACCTATTTTATTGCTCATCTCAAAATTTTATGAATGTACATTAATTGCGTGTCTTGGGCTGTACATAAAATGTTTATCATCCACATAACTGAAAGATGTAGATTTTATTTTTTTGACAATTTTACAGGTTACTTTTTAAAAATTTAAAGTTTGTGTTCATTTTATAAATTTTAATTATAGGTAGCCTCAGAGAAAAAATTTTAAGTATCAAATAATACCTGTTCCCAACTGATAGGCACCTTCCTTTTTCTTCTAAAACAAATGGTGCTCAATATAATAGTACGGATAGGTGTGGTTTTTTTCCCCACAATTGCACATTATTGTGATAGCACCAAACTTTTAGGTAAAATGGAGTTTTTATTATCTGGGACAATTGATTTTATTTGAGATAAATCTGAAAATTTGGCATGTTGAATTATCTTAATTTTTTCTCAATTCATGTATTAATCTTAAAGCAACTAGGTAAATTCTTAATGGAAAATTACAACAAAATATTTTTAGAGAAAAACAATAAAACACAGTTCATGACAAGTCTTCTTAGCACTGGAAAAATTCTTACAAAACAGCAAGAGATTTTAATGTAGCTTACAATGAGAAATTTCAATATTAATAGCATATTTGAAATTTGGGACTTTGAAAAAAATGGCATATAAAGTGGGTAAAAATGGCATATAAAGTGGGTAAAATGCATTACATAGAAACATAAAATTTGGATTTTATATATTAAAAAAAATGCTTTTGTTACATTCAAAGTTTGTATCTATATTGATACTGATTATTATGCAATAATGGCACCAAGCTATCTTAACCATTATGATAGATTGTTTACTGTTTCAAATAGTATATATACATGGTATTTAGCTGTAATTAATCATGAATGATAGTATGTATAAACTCATTGATATAGATTTATAATGAAAGCATTTTCCAAACCATGACCATAGCCACCAAACCTTTTAATTTTTTTTCTCGAGTCATATAAATATAAAACCAGAAATTTCATTTAGTAAATGGAATCAAATGAGTACCATATAGAAAAAAAGACTCATTTTATTAAATACATTTTCTGGTTCAAAACATGTTTGATTTGGAAAAAATTTGATGGTTTGGTAGCTATGCACTGTTTTTTAAGGGAATTCTACATTCGAGCTTAGTTATATATTAAAATTTACAGTAAATAAAGTACTTTTACAAATGTTAGAATGCAGAGGAAGACAATTGGTCATATAACCATGTAGGCCACCAATAATCATAAACACTAATTGGGATGTTTGAAAATGTGCACTTTATAAATAGAAATACAGTAGTATTTAATGAGATTTATTCTATTTTAACAAATGAAAATCCTTTTAAAATTCTTTATTGTTTCATATATATTTTTATGTTGTTTCAGTTACATTTCTACAAGAAGGAAAAAATGATAGGGGCGGTATAGAATTCTGCCAAAATAAAACTAGAAATTAAAAAATATATATATACAGTCAACTCTGTGAAATCCGCTGATGTATAATCCACAAATGTGTATTATCCACACTACATGTTGGAATGTAAACAATGAAAACTGCAGTTAATGGTTAAGATCATACATAATACATGTTTTTTTTCACGAATTATCAATTTTCCATTGAAATAAATAGTGATTAAAGAAAATTCATATATTTTGTATCGTGCATTCAAAAGATAATAATTTGAGCTGAGTAAAAGAGATACTGAATAAGAGATTGAAAACACTAAGATAACTTATGTACAGTGTTTAATAAATAAAAATATAATAAAATTGCTGGGATATAAATATTTAAATTTCTTTGAGCAACAAAATGATCAGATGATGAAATTTCAGATGAAGAAGTAATAAATGTTCATAAACTACAGAAAAAAAAAAAAAAAAAAAAAAAAAAAAAAAACCCACAACAAACCAAAACTTAATCTACCATTGTATCAATGTTTAAAAAAAAAAAAAAAAAAAAAAAAAAAAAAAAAATGAATAAACTAGTAAAACTTGTATTGTATATAATTTAATTTTTCTTTATATTAACTTAGTTATTAAATATATTAAACCAATTTTGCATTATATTTTCCTTTTCTGTTGCAATATTTATGTAATTGTTCTTAATTTATACTCAGACTTTAAAAAATAAAATGTAAACAAAGGAATGATCTATTATCTGCAAAAATCTATAATACGCAAAACCCTTGGTCCCTAAGTGTGCAGATTTCACAGAGTTGACTGTAATAATAAAATCCACGTGTTTAAGAGTACATTTGAAAAATTTTCTCTAGGATATAATAATGAGACATTTATTTTTGGCATATTACTTATATTTTGCTTAAATATCTGTAACTATTATTTTCCACAGATTTTCTATTGAATTCTGGGATTATAAAATTAATTGAAAAAAAAAAAAAAAAAAAGATTATTAGCTTTATATTGGCTAAGTTATGTACCGTCCCATCTTTTCTTCTTAATTTCCTTCCTATAGAAACAGAAAAAAAAAAAAAAAAAGATAGAAACTAATAATCGTAACTAATAACTAATAATAAACTAATAACTAATAACAACTTCTAATAGAAACAGAAAAAAAAATACAGGATGTTTTTTAAAATTCAACCTGGAACATGGAAAACACACAGTTTATGATAAATTTTTATTTATATAATTCGAACAATCACAGAAGATATTGAATGTCCCACTGCATAAAGGTCAATCTCTTTTTCTGTCATTATTTTCCATTTATTTTGCTGTATCAGCAGGTTCTGTACATCACCATGCACATGAAAACGGTCGACAGTTTATATAGTGATCTTATTTGGTGTCTGTACATCTGGAAATGCATCAGAAAATGTGTTTTACATTTTACATGTCTCTGTATGAGTGATATGCAAAATAATGCTCCGCAACAAAGTCGCTGTGTACGTCTTCAAAAACCAGGGCTACTAACAAGAACTTCAATGCACTATGTCACACACAAAACTAAAGCCAAGAAAAACTATACTCACTACACATGCTTCCAGTGTTACCAGCCCAGCAATTCAAAATTAATCTCTTTTCATATTTTATGGACATGATGTGCATATAAAGTCTGTGTTGTGTCTTAAAAAACTCACCCAGTGTGTAATACATAATCAAATCTATCAGAACTATCAGCAGCTAAGCTATCTGAGAGTTCTTAACTTATGTTTAGGACTTTTGTTAATTTATTTAGTTGAAATATAAATGATTATCTGTCAGTCATGAGATCATTGCTGTGATGGATAAGAGAATAGATGAATAAGAGAAATTAGGGATCACCGAATATTCGGTAACTGGCCTATTTGGCCCTACTACCGGATATTCGGTTGGGCCAAATATCAAATTATTCAGTTTACCAAATATTCGGCCTGCTGAGTATTCGGTTTGGCCGAATATTAAAATATTTGACCTGCTGAATACTTAAAAAAGCTTTTAAAGTATTTTTAAAACTTTACACAATTCTACTTTTAACTGTCAATTAATAAAGATATTCAGAGTAAATAGAATAATATTTAACAGAGAATACTTTTAGATTATTTATTTGCCGTTTGAAAAGTAAGTGTCACTTAAGAAAATTAAACCAATAATGATGTCCTTCATAGGACTTAATGATGTACAAATGCAAGTTCCTGAACATTGTCTATTAAATAATCTGGATTCTTGCATTTTCACAAACAGAGTGTTTCTAAACCAGTGGTTCCCAACCTTTTTTTAGCCGCGCCCCACCAAAACATCTCTAAAATGATGATGCCCCCCTCCCCCTATAACATATACTTTTCATAAAATTTTAAAAGAATTTACTCCTGACAGAGAAAAAAGCATTTAACATTGATCCTGAAACGTGCCGAAGGTAATGGATGAATAAAATATTTTTTATAATCATCTGATACTCCTCGTAGTTTACTGGCACACCGTCTCCACGTATGTGTGATGTATAGAATGCTCAGAATCCTTGATTAGAAAAATCAATAATTTTGAATAAAACATTTTTGTCTTATTTAATCACAGAATTTCTGCGATTAAATTACTAATCAATTTCTAATCAGAATGAAAAGTGATAAAAGATTCGGTAAAGGAAGGTCGTCAAGTAATTGTTAAATATACACTTGAATAGTTTCATGTGTAAAATTGATTTTCATGTGATATATTGCAGTGCGACTCATTCAATAAATAATCGAAAAAGTTGTTTAAAATTCTAAAATACTTATAAATCAGAAAAATTATAAAGAAATTTTAAATATATAAAAGTATCTAAATATCTTAAAATGTTTTTTTCTATAATTATTCTGGTAGGATTGTATTTAAAACTTTTGAATGGATACTTTTTAAAATTGAATAAAAAACTATTTTTTTTTTATTTTGTTTTTGAAATTTGAATGTTTTCAGTCTTTTATTTTCAGTCTACAACATTACTATTAGAAAAACAATTCAGAAGGTATGGGTTCACAGAAATTCTGAATTGTCCCCTTGAAAAGTTAAATTGCCCCCCTGAAAAGTCAAATTGCCCCCCTGTGGGGCGTACGCCTCCCGTTGGGAACCACTGTTCTAAACAAAATGGAAGAATCTTTCAAGAGTGATAATAGACATCAAGACAGACATTTTTTGTCCAGAAAACTAAGATCAGAAATATTCACTAATATTCAAAAATACAATGTATTTCACTCCAGATCAAATTTGTATTTTTGTTTGTTGCTTTACCAATAATGAACATATTGTAATTATATTTTCAACAAAGTTACCTTTATTTCTGTGAAATATGATAACATGATGAGAAGTGCTGGAAACTACCACCATTCTACCTAACAAACACTGAGCTAGACATTCCTTTATTCAGAATGCAGTTGACTGTAGTACTTATACAGTGTCACTGGCCAAAATTCAGTCACTTTCAATGACATTACATGTTAGACAAGCAAAATTAATGATGCGAATTTTGCTAAAATATCTTCTTGTGAACGAAAATTCACTTTCAACTCCTAGTGACACACTGCATTTTTCATTGAATGTATTGTATTTTTAATGGGATAAGTGGATTGAGATGTTATTTCTTGTTCAAAAAATGTTTGTCTTGACTACATTATCTCTCCTAAAACTTTGTTACAAGATTTTGGGAACAACCTGTATGTTTACAACCTCTCAAAATTATCACCCACACTAGACACTGCTCTTTAGTGAATTAAAAAACTTCCTTGCTAAATCAAAAGGAACAAGAACGTTATTCTTGCTGGGTTGCTACCATTTGAATAGATTGTATTTATTTACTTTAGTCCCTTCCTGACAAATAAACAGTATATGACTAAATTTTTCTTCAAAATTTCTCTTTGATTTTAAAATATTTGTTTTAGAATTTGCACTTTTGCTGCAATATAGTCTATTGTTCACATTGAATGAACAGTTTTCCTTGATTTATATATGAAATTTACAAATATCAGGATTATAAACTTTGAATTAACCAAAACTGACAAATAACGTTAAAATGATTTAAAATAAATTTTTTTTTATACATGTCACAGGCTGTATTTTCTGTGAGGTCAGTTCCTGATAAGTATTTTTGTGAACCGGTGAAAATTAAAATGAGTGATGTCTCTAAACAAAAACATTTATTAAAAACTAGTTGGATGTGCCAATCCGAAAGCTTGTATCTCATTCATGTTAATATTTCAAAATTCACTATCACTGCACCAATAAAATCAATATTTTTCGTCATTCTGTTGTAAGTCAGCTGCTTGTGAATTGTCGGGTTATCTGGATGCGAAGCACCCTTCGCTGCATGCAGCCGATGTGCAACACAACTATAATAAGTTGAGAAAATCAAATGAAAATCACTAACTTAGTACTTCCTTCTGGCAGATAAGCCACAAGTTCAACTGAGATCTGCTGGCCACAGCCAAAAAGATATAAATGAAATTTCGGTCAATTCTATGCAGAACTTCATACATTTTTCTATGATACAGAGACACACGAACAGACACATTTTATAAAAAGATGTTTTTCAGGATCTCTGATTCATAAAACATGTAAATCCGTCGAAAAAAAATTTCGATTACAATACTTTGTTCTATTATAGATATTAGAAAGTAACAACAAAATATTTACATCATCAAAACTTTTTTAACCACTAATAGGCACACAACATATCCCTGTTAATTCGGAGAGCATCGATAAAAAAAAGTCAATAAAACCAACTGGCAAAAAACATTTGCACCCACTCTGGCCTCCTGCTCCCTCTCTTTTTCCTTGAAGCTTTTTCATTGTACCCCTAGCATTTGCAGACAGTCCATTTGGAAATTCCAGATATGCACTGGGGTGTAGGGATGTGGGATGTCCAGGTCAACGCAAGTTGGCACATGTATTATTTCTATTGGTTTGCAGATAATAAAAAATGACATTTTAAAGAGTAGTTTTACTATATAATGTATTGCATACATATTTACAGATATACATAAATAAGGAATCCAAAGATAACATTATTTAATACAGTAGATTCGTGATTTAACAATCTTCACGGAACTTCGGCAAATTGGACGTTAAATCGAATGCTTGTTTAATCAAGAATTGGTAATATGGGTTGTTTTTAATTCAATTCAAAAATACCTAAATTCTAATGTAATAAAAACTATTGATTTGTACAATTTAAAAAACATATATTTGTTATAATTTGTCTTAAACTTTAGAATTAAAAAATACATAAAAATTATGAATAATTTTACATATAAGAATTCATTAAAAAAAAAAAAAAAAAAAAAAAAGATGCACATTTTTTCTTTAAATGACGGCTGGAAACTTCCAGACTTTTGAAACCATTAGTCATCTGAAAGTAGTCGTTCGAATTTTCTTTCCTTCCAAAATAGTTCCGTAGAGTTTTGATGGCATCCTTTGCTTCTTTTGATGTAGGAGGTGTTTCTGGAACATTGACAATTTCCATGTCTGAAGAATTATTTGAAATGTCCTGTTCACGATTGAGAAGGCTGTAGATTCATTGTATGATTCATTTTCTTAAATTCCCCTTCAGTTTCTAACTTATCATCAACAGCAACATAATCCTCAAATGTTATATTTTCTGGCAAAACAGCATGTTTCCGTAATTCTTGCATTAGATGATTTAAATCTTCAGTTTCAGTGTTCTGTGTTTTGGACCACTCGGCAGCAAGTTCAATTCCACAAGCTTGTTTTCTTTTAAATCCGGCATGATGAAAGAAATTGGAAACTGTCCTGTGAAAAATGCTTCCCAAGCAGCATTTGCTATATGAACAGCCTCTAACAAGTTCATTGTATGAGTTTTGTTTGCTTCTGAGCTAATTAGAATATCATAAATTTTTTTTTGGTACATTTTTTTTAAACACTGCATAATGCCTTGATCCATAGGCTGTAAAATGTACGTAACATTTGGGGGAAGAAAACTAATCTTTACTGCTTCAAGATTTTTAATTTCTTGGGGATGTGGTGAGCAGTTATCGATGATTAATAGGATTTTTTTTTTTTTTCAATGTTCCTTTTTAGTTTTTTGACACACTTCAACAATTGCCGAAGTCATCCATGCTTTTTTGTTCGCTTTATAAACTACAGGCAATGTTTCGATTCCCTTGAAAGAACGTGCTTTCTCAGAATTTCCTGTTACAAGCACAGGAAGTTTTTCGGTTCCGGACATGTTAACATCTAGTAGAACAGTTAATCTTTGCTTTGCCCGCTTTGCTCCACAGGAAGTTTCATTTTTAAAAACTAAAGATAGGTAGCAACTGTAAAAAAGAGCAGTTTCATCAGCATTAAATATGTCATCTTCATTGTATTCATTTAAAAATTTTTTCAGTGTTTGTTATATTTCTCCATTCACTCACTCTTTTGAGATTTACAGAAGAGCTTTCTCCGCAGAGCTTTTTGAAGATTAATCCATTCTGCGTTTTGAAATGGCAGTGAAATTTTCATTGATATTCAACTTTTTAGCAAATGCTTCAGCTTTAGCCTTAACACATTGCCATCGATTGGCATGTTTTTTGATCTCATATTCTTCATCCACTCAACAAGAGCCCTTTCAAAGGTTATTTAGCTTTTTTATTATGCAGTCGGTTTGGCGGTATGGATTTTTTATGATCATGGAAAGAGTACTTTTATGAATTTTAGCAATTTCAGTATTTTCCTGTATGATGTTTTTCCACAGTTTCAAGAATTTTCTCCTTTATATCAATGGATATAGATAATCTTTTATTTACAATAGGAGCCCTGGAGAAATAAAAAATGTTTAGCATAAAAAAATATAGTCAACGCAAATGATTTAATGTAGACGAAATGACTCATAAAAGATTGTACATGGAGAGATTATCTCATCACGTGATGTATACATTTGCTTGATACGGGTATTCTTGTGATGATCACAAGCCAGCTAATTGCAGAGCTCAGTGGGTTCACGCTGCAAAGCTAGAAGCAAAGGGGGAGAAAAATTTTCAAGTAAGATGCATTGTCATTCCCAGAACGTGGAGAAGAAATAGTAGAAAAGGAGGTGGCAGAGGTTATGGACATCTGAAAGGGTCAGACTCAGAAGAAGAAAATGTTTGGTTACTTGCTTTTTTATCCTTCTCCGAAAAGTTGAATACAATGCACTTTTTATTCATGTTCTCAAAAAAGTCGCTAAATCAAGATTTAAATTATTTCTGGGTTGTTAAAACGAGAGATGAAAAACATTGTGAGTATTGCAAAATAGTCGGGACCTGATCTAATGGTCGCTAAATCGTGAGTCTATTGTATAGTTATTTACATAACTGATAGACACAAAGATACACTCCCAACTACAGAAATGTTTCAATGTTTTAAACAATATTTAAATGAATAATGGTGTAAAAGTAAAAAGAAAATTATAATTTTCAGTGATGTTGCTAGGCTTTTGAAATCCTAGGACCCAGACAGTTCCAAAAAACTGGATACTTTTTTACTAAAGTGTATCTTCCTTTTAGGAATAAGACCGATTGAATGTATTTAATAGAAAATGCCACTTTTGTGCGATCTTTCAAGGAAAACATTATGCATCTTCAGTTTTTAATCCCATTACAATGTTTTGTGCATACCTTCATTTTTTTTTTTTTGGCTTAAAGGATGCAGTATAGCACATCCCTGGCATCACTGAATTTTTATATGGTCTTGGATTCTAGAAAATTATTTAAAAAATGTATTTATGTGTGTTAATAGTTGCATTACAACCCAATATGTTGCATTTGCATTGCATGAGATCTTTTGATTTTGGGAGAAAAGAAAAACTTAATTTTATTGTAATTTAGAAAAGATAAGTTGTAAAAGAAAATGGTATCCCTCTGTGACAGAGTTTTTGACTAAATACAATTAATATTTGCATTAAAAATCTGCATTTCAATAAATCATATATTCTAATACGAGCAAATCTTGTGTGTGGTTATATATCATATATTCTAATACGTGAAAATCTTGTGTGTGGTTATGCAAATTTTATTTTAAAAACGGCTCTAACGATTTTGACGAAATTTTGTATCCTACCGTTTTCGGGCACCAGAAAACCATTGGGCTAGGTCACGTGTTCGAGAAAATTCGATTAGTGGGTCATCAAGGGTCAGGGTCAAGCTAATTCTATCTAAAAAACGGTTCAAAAGATTTTGACGAAATTTTGTATCCTACCATTTTGGGGCACCAGAAAACCATTGGGCTAGGTCACATGTTCGAGAAAATTTGATTAGTGGGTCATTTTGGGTCATCAAGGGTCAGGGTCAAGCTAATTCTATCTAAAAAACGGTTCAAACGATTTTGACGAAATTTTGTATCCTACCATTTTGGGGCACCAGAAAACCATTGAGCTAGGTCACGTGTTCGAGAAAATTCGATTAGTGGGTCATCAAGGGTCAGGGTCAAGCTAATTCTATCTAAAAAACGGTTCAAACGATTTTGACGAAATTTTGTATCCTACCATTTTGGGGCACCAGAAAACCATTGGGCTAGGTCACACGTTTGAGAAAATTCGATTAGTGGGTCATTTTGGGCCATTACGAGTCAATGTATTTCAATGAGTATGAAGGTTGAAACAGTTATTAAGTTGTTGAACAGTTGGCAGTAAGTGAAGTCGTAAAGTTGGCAACATTTTTCCAAATTTGGTGAAACTTTGGCGGGATTTGGCGGGTAAATCTACTTTTAATTTTACTAATGCCAAATCGCATGCTTGGTGCCAAATTAAAGAATGTCGCTAAATTTGCTGATATTTGGCTATCTTGCGATCTGCAAAAGACTTAAAAGTCTACGAAAAGATTAAAGTTGGGCTATTTTTAACCGAGCTTAGCTCGGTCTTCCCAGCTGATATATATATATATATATATATATATATATGCAAATTTTATCTTAAAAACGGCTCTAACGATTTTGACAAAATTTCGTATCCTACCGTTTTGGGGCACCAGAAAACCATTGGGCTAGGTCACATGTTCGAGAAAATTCGATTAGTGGGCCATTTTGGGTCATGGTCTAGCTAATTGTATCTAAAAAACGGTTCAAACGATTTTGACGAAATTTTGTATCCGACCATTTTCGAGCACGAGAATACTATTGGGCTGGGTCACATGTTCGAGAACTTTCGATTAGTGGGTCATTTTTGGGTCAACGCGGGTCAAATTAATTTTATCTAAAAAATGGCTCTAACGATTTTGATTAAATTTTGTGTCCTCCGAGTTTCAAGCACAATAAAATCATTGGGCTAGGTCACATGTCTGAGAAAATTCGATTAGTGGGTCATTTCTGGGTCATTGTGGGTCAAGATCTAAAAAGCGGCTCAATTTACACTAAATTTTGCATCCAATGGTTTTCGAGCACGAGAAGACTGTTGGACTAGGTCACATGTTCGAGAAAATTCAATTAGTGGGTCATTTTGGTCATGGGTCATTATGAGTCAAGCTATTTTATCTTAAAAACGGTTCAGAGGATTTGAAATAAATTTAGCACCCTACAGGTTTAGGGAACAAGAAGACTATTAGGCTAGGTCACATGTTCGAGAAATTTCGATTAGTGAGTTATTTTGGTCATGGGTCATTATGGGTCAAGCTATTTTATCTTAAAAACGGCTCAGACTATTTACACTAAATTTTGCATCCTATGGTTTTCGGGCACGAGAAGACTGTTGGGCTAAGTCACATGTTCGAGAAAATTCAATTAGTGGGGCATTTTGGTCATGGGTCATAATATTTGAACTCAAATTTAATTTTCACCGAGCATAGCTCTGTCTTCCCTGCTCGTAAAATTAAAATGTGTACTTATTTAATTTTGTAAACTAAAGTTAATAAAAATATAAAAAATAAATTTAGTATTCATACTTTTCTTTAACCAAAAGAGAGAAAAAATCTAATAGCACATTCAAGCACCAAACAAACACAAATAAAAATAAATATTTTATTCATATGCATTTTTAAAAACTTAATGAAAAACTACATTAGGAGTAAAAATTTTATCAGAATTACATAACAGTTTACTCTACTTCCTCCTATTCACCTTCACTCGACTTAAGAAGTTCTTTTTGTAAATGTAACAGGTAACATATCTTTTGAGAAAATTGGCTGTGAAAAATATATTCCAACTTTCTGAAATGTTTGATCTTGCGTTTGGTTAGTTGTTATAGCAAAGTCTTAAAAGAAACTTCTTTCATTGAAGCTTGACAGGAATGTCTGCATCCGTAGGTGTAAGTAATATTCTTGGCAAAAAAAAACCCCTGCTTCTTTTTGTAAGGTAGGTTATGATCCCTGCATCTATAAAGTTCGGCATCAATCTTTTAACAGTGAGTCATGTTCTATTACAAAGGCCTTCAGATGGATTTAAATTTCTTAGTAACACAACAACGTCTAACTTTATCATTGAGCTGAAGAGGATTCCAGAAGGTGTTAGCAATTTTATAAAGTCCATTTGAAATTTTTCTTGTTCTTCTCATTGCCATATATAATATTATCTACACTAAAATGTATCTTCATATCCCCAGAAGATTTCCTTACAATTTTTTCGTTCAGTTGTAGAGAATGCTAATTTTTTGGGCATAAGATTGATAGCTTTATTTGAAAGGTTATCTAATTGAATTTTTGGAGATCTATGGATTTTGTTAACTATGGAATCCTACACTAAGGTTTTCATCACCAATACTTAAAAGTCATCCTGAAAACTTTTGTTCTGCAGGGTTTGCTTTCATATTCTGAATAAGAGTAAATTGTTGAAAATGCATCTAAATAAATGAATTTTTGAGATATTTTACAATAATAGCTGTTCTGTTAGCATGTACTACAACATTTAAGATTTGTCGCTAATCTCCGCCAAGTATGACAACTTTTCCTCCGAATGGGATATCTTGTCCAATCTAACCATATAAAAATCTGTCAACAGAAGTCAATGCAGGATGATGCTTCATAGTACATTCATCTGATATTATTAGTTTAGAAAGCTTTAATAGTCTTAATTCTTCTGTGTTGTGACGAATGTTGCATGATGAATTTTCTAAAATAGGCACTGTAACTGAAATCTTGAAAGTACGGTTTTACCACTTTCCAAGAGAACTGCAGAGATGCAACTGGGATAGTAACATAACACATTCCCCTGACAGTATTGATAATTGTATTAAGTTATGGAAGCTTTTTCCCAAACCTGCAAAAGCGTTGATTCAGAATATCTTCGTAGAAGAAACATCTGGATCTGGAATCGCATCTAGAATTGCACTAAAAACATGTTGTTCGGGATTCAACATATTCACCAATCACTGATCCTTTTATTTTTCATAATCAACATTTTACACATTAAAGTTGAGTGATTGCAGTGAATTCGAGGGTTGTGGCAGGCCGAATTGTACAAGGTCTCGTATTATGAGCTTTAAGATGAATGCATATGCAATCTGATACCTGGCTATGGCTGGCTTTCTTCTGTTGAGGATTGGAGTAAAATATCTTTATAAAGTGTAAGTTAGAATTCTTCTCAAGTTTGTAGAGGTGCAGTAAAATTGCAGAATGCATAATTGAAAGTAAATAGCTGTCTGTTGTAAGCATCTGAAAATTATTTGCCTCTTTTAAATACTTTAGCCATTCACCATCATTTTCCAATAAATTTCTAGCAATACATGCTTCCTTAAAAGTATCATATAGTATATTATCATGCATGCGTAAATTTGCAAAAGATTTAGCTCCAGGAACATGGCAAATTAATAATAACAAAGAATACTATTCGATATGTTTTGGACAACAGAGTACATTCATGAAATAACCTTCTCTCCTGATTGAATAAGCCTTTGCCACATGTTGTTTTTTCACACAGAATTCTTTTGGAATATCTGCATACATAAACAGTTTTCTTCAGAGCCACCACTTTATTGAGTTCAAATCAAGCAATCAATGTACATTTCTATTTGTAGCCCTTTCAAAAACTTCGCATTCTTCTGACTCATAAAGATGCCTCATTTCTTCAGGAGCAGAAACATACCTTGCATTTAAAAAGTCTTGATTTCACCCCATGTAACTGATTCTTGACCATTATCTTCATATACAACCTTCGCACAATTATGGCCTTTTTATATATATTTGAAGATATAGTTAATAGACTTTACAAAGCTGCAAGTCTTGACAAATTACATGTTCATTGTATTTTTTGTCAAGTAAGGGTTGTAAAGAAGGATGCACTGAATATTCGGTATCTATTCGGCCATAC
This sequence comes from Maratus michaelseni, assembly GCA_963931845.1. Lineage (NCBI taxonomy): Eukaryota > Metazoa > Arthropoda > Arachnida > Araneae > Salticidae > Maratus > Maratus michaelseni. The sequence goes on along the minus strand of OZ007588.1, from coordinate 248,292,079 downwards.
TACCGCATATTCGGTTAGGCAGAATATCAAACTATTTGTCCAGCTGAATATTTGATTTGACCGAGTAGTGAAATATTCGGCCAAACCGAATGCTTCAAAAACCTTTAAAAAATATTTTTAAAAACCTTAAAGATATTCAGAATAATTGGAAATAGAATCATATTTAAATAAAAGAGAATGCTTTTACATTATTTATTTGCTGTTTGAAAACTGTCACTTAACCATAAATGATACCTTCATACTTCATAGGTATTAATGATGTACAAATGCAAGTTCATGAACATTGTCTGTTAAATAATCTGTTTCTTGCTTTTTCGCAAACAGTATGTTTCTAAACAAAATGGAAAAAACTTTCAGGAGTGATAGTAGACATCAAGGCAGACAATTTTTTTCCAGAAAATCAGGATCGCATTCGCAATCCACTTATTCAGTAAAAAATACAGTATCTCGTTACAGGTCAAACTTGGATTTTTGTTTGCTACTTTAACAACAATGACGATATTGAAACTATATTTTCAACAGAGTTACTTTTATTGTGAAATATGATAACATGACGAGAAGTGCTGGAAATCACCACCATTCATACCTAACCAACACTGAGCTAGACATTCCTTTATTCAGAATGCAGCTGACTGTACTTATACAGTGTCACTGGCCGAAATTCGGTCACTTTCAATGATATCATTACATGTTAGACAAGCAAAATTAATGATGCAAATTTCGCTAAAATATCTTCTCTATTGTTAAAGTTGTGAGCGAAAATTCAGCTTTGACTTGTAGTGATACATCTTGTATTTTTCATTGAAAAAGTTGATTTAGATGTTTTCTTGTTCAAAAAATATTTGTCTTGACCACATTATCTCCCTTGAAAGTTTGTTACAAGATTTCAGGAACAATCTGTATGTATACAACCTGTCAAAATGATCACCCACTCCTGACACTGCTCTGTGGTGCATTTTAAAACTTCCTTGCTAAATCAAAAGGAACAGGAACATTACTTTTGTTGAGTTGTTGCCATTTGAATAGATTGTATTATTAATTTTAGTTCCTTCCTGACAAAAATAAACAGTATGACTGTAACATTTTTCTTCCAATTCCTTCAAACTTTCTCTTTGATTTTAAAATATTTGTTTTAGAATATTAGAAAATTTTATTCATTTGTTTAAATAGAGAGAAGCATCCATGAAATTTTATTAATTAAAAACGTTTTTAAACTATTCTCTTCTTAAATAATAACTCAAAGCCTATATTTTCTTTTAGTGTAAAGTTTACTTGTAAAAAGGTTTTGTTTATCGAAATGGAAGTATCTGTGTTAAATATTATGTAAAATTGTTTTAAAATTTAACTTTTTAATACCTATTAAACTCTGAAATATAAAAATATTCAGCCCACATTTGGCCTAACTGTTACTATTCGACTTACCTGTATGCTAAATATTTGGCCAAAATCACTATTCAGTGCATCCCTAGTCGTAAGTAACAGCCTACCTATTATCTACAATGAAGTCCTTTATTCATATATTATTTTTGTTATTGCATTGTCTATCCATCAATATTGTCTGCTGTTTCATTTCTGAACTGTTTAGGGTATCCTTTTGAGCAGGAACTGTCACTCATACATAATGAATGAGGATTTAAAATACCACACAGCCCACGTATCATTGTTGCTGCTACAGTATCACGAGGATGCCTATCAGAACTTGCATCAGGGATTTCTGCACATACCACTCTGTCTCAATAATGTCTGGATTCTTTATCTTGTCTTCCTCTGCTAAAAATAGAAGTATATGCATGTGCAGTAATTCTTTTTAGAAACTCAATAACATGAATATCTGCTACTGTATGTCCCAAAAGCCCTTGCATCTTCAGATCTTTCAGTATAGCTTTCTTTTTAATATAAAAAACTTGATCAACTAAGTCTGTTTGGTTGATCATGTGGTGCCTATCAGGCAAAAATATTTTCTGTTATTTCATTCCATTTAGAGTTGCATGCGAACTTTAGGAAAATATCTAGTTTACCAAAATCTTATTATTGGCATGGCATCTTGGAAATTTTGTTGCATAGTCTGTGGGCTTCGAATAAAAGTGTATGGTACAATAACAGGTAGACAGAACTTGGCTCCAATCTCAGCAGCCAAAGCGCAGATATGATCTACTGATCCTAAGTAACATTCTACCTTTAACAACTTTTGATTATTTCTTATAAAATTCAGTCAGTTGCCTCCTACTGTAACATATACATTCACAACATATTACTGCATTTCCTCCATAAAGAATGGGATTGAATATTGGTGACTGTAAAACTGAAGTTAAGAAAAAAAAAAACATTTCCAATTCGAAATTCTTGTTCCTTGTATGGAAAAATCAAACCATGTCATAGGCTAACAATTAGGATTGAGTATGCTGATTTGCCAATGTTGAGCAGCACTCAGATGAATGCATATGTCTTTGTTTGTAGGTGGAACACCATCAGAATTACAAAAGATCATAGCGATTTCATTTTGTTTTGAGATATTGTACCTATTTCCATGCTTGTTGGCTTGTAATTTTTTTTTTTTTTTATGATATATATGTATATGTATACCGTTCCACCACTTGAAGACCATTTTGCCGGATAACTTCTTATTCCATTTCATGGAGCATCTTATAAGCCTGTTCATAAGGATTGATCTTTCTGATTATTTTATCCAATATCTTCATTAGTTTCAAGTTGCATGACTCATTTTAAACTTTTTTCCATTCTTAGTATATACAGTTGGATAAATTTTTCTTGACCTGATTCTCGTGAGTAAAGATTCCCAGTTCAATGATAAATTTGATAATACCGTAAAATCTGCCCTTCCCGATTAAGCGCCCTCCTCCCACTTTGTAAACAAATCGGAAAATTAAAAAAATCCTGAGAAAGCGCCCTCTCTCCCAAAAAATCCATGTCAATATCAATACAAAAATTTTTATCTTGCAAGTGTTTTTTTTTTCCAGACGGATCAGAAAGGCGTGAAGATTCTTTGATATATCGCAAACGTGTACAAACACAAAAGTACATACACAACTTCAACTGTTGCCAATCTGAAAAAGCAATACAGTATGGAACCATTTATCCGGAATCCAGTTAACCAGAAAACCAGTTATCCAGAATGATATTTCCAACTGACTGATCTCAGAATCTTTTCAGAAAAAAGTGCCATGCAGTGCCAGTTTGACATGTGCATTGCTCGATAAATTATCACATGCATTGTACAATGAACAATATCTAGGATGTGAAATGGAAACATATTTAGTTAGATATTGAGCATTTTGAGTTTTATGCAGTATAATTGTTTCCAAGGTATTGCCAGAAATTGGCTTCTTTCAAACTCTGATTAATCTTTGATCTTGATAAGATCTGAGCTTTAATCAAAGTAATCTAATAATTTGAAATCAATAACAATGTTACAGCCACATATATTCTACAAATCTCATCAAATGGATGTTATTTTAATATCTAACCAGTTATCCAGAAAAACCAGTTATCCGGAATACATCTAACCCCAACCATTCTGGATAAATGGTTCTATACTGTATAACAAAACATTAGTTTTGCTGTAAATTTATCTCCATGGCGATATGAAGGTAATAAAAATATCGATAGTGAAAGTTTCTCATGAAATAAGTTGTTAAAAAGTCCTTCCGGCCTGTACCGGGAGGAAAAGGTAGCTTTCCTATATCTTCGTTTTAAAATTTTAGCTAATGTTACACGAAAACAGCAAGTTAAAATGCAAAGAAACTTTTACAAAAGATTCCTTAATACTGAATTTGAATAAGAAATTCGCCAAATTATTGAGCAATAGCCAAATTGGCTTCATTTATGAAGACTTATTTTGGTCGCCAAATGTTGCCAATTTTGACGAGAATTTGGCGCTAACGGATATGAATATATAGTTTTATGCGTATGATTGGGAAAATTATTACAACAATGAAAGATAATAATTTGGGAGTAATCGCGTTAATGTGCTGTTTTGTTTCAAAATGTCAGCCACCCTAGAATTTCAAACTGCTCTATCTCAGCCATTTTTTAAGATAGAGGTAAACCAAAAAATGCTCTGGATTCCTTGTATCAAAGCCTAACACTAAATTAAAAAATAAATTTGAATTTTTAACTTTTTTGTATATTTATTTTAGTTTTAAAAATTTAAGTGGCAGCCATCTTGAAACAAAATGGCGGACCAAGCTGGCCAACGAACTCGGTCGAGACATTGGTGAGCTTAATACACACAATTAGTTTCATCAAAATTGATTTATAAATACGAGCGTTATCGTATGACATAGGTCAGATATATATATATATATATATATATATATATATATGGATATATATATCAAAATTATTTTTTTTTCTCTCTCTCTTTTTAAATTATCTTCATGTTTTCAGTATTTTTGGCCAATTACCATTGAAGCACAAGCTATGGTAATATTATGATTGCACGTGTTAATCTATTAGCTATGTGGTATTCTGTCTACACATTATCATTAATTATCTCTTTGGAGATTTAAGTAGAATGATACAAGAACTTGATATGTTTTTTGAAATTCATAGATATTATAATTATATATATATCAACATTTGAACGGAGGATGGTCTGGGGGTCATGATCGGTGAAAATATACCGAAATTTTCCGGAACTGCTTTCCTCCGAACGGCTGCAATAGGTAGCTTTATACTTTTTTGTATTGAAAGCTACCTAAAAATGTGTATTTGATGTTGTGTGTAAAATGTTTTGATTAAAAAACAATCTATTTATTTTATCAAAGAATTTATAGTCTTATTTAACGTTATTATGAAAACCAATCACTAAAAATTTCTTGATTAATTGATCAGTAAATGGCACCAAAATCGAATTTGTAGCGTATTTTGTGCTGTCTTTGTGGCAACAATGTTTTGTTTTAAAAATCTGACAACACTACCAATTCATTCTGTATGTTCTCTTCTCCCGTTGTGATTTGTATTATTTATTTAGCATTTATAGATAAGAAATCAGGATTTAAAAAAGAATGGCTATTTAATCTCCCTAATTTACAACAGATGGCGACACCACACAAAATGTTACTAGTTCTCGAAAGTATTTCAGGACATTTTCAATTGCAATTTCTTAGTGTTTTTAAATTATTAAGTTCCTTTTATATTTCTTTTACCATATTAATGACAAATATTATTGTTATTATTTATCTAAATGCATTCCAGTTCCAAAGCTTCTGAAATCCAGAATTTTCTATAATCTGAAATCGGCATTAATCGCGAAGCTATACTGTGTTTCTATTTTGTATATAATTTTTTTTTTCAAAATGTTTTTCTTTCCTCACTTTATTAAAATAATGCATACTTTGCGACGATCGGCTCTTAGCATTCCCCCACCACCACCCATAGATATCAGATACTACAATTTTAATACCGTGTAAACGCCCCCTCTGATTATTGTACTATTTTCCGTTGCATTTGAAGGGGGCGGATTGACAGGATTTTACGGTAAATCTGAAAGCAGTAAAGGCTGTTTTCCTCATGTGATGTTATTTGGGCAACCTTCGATGAAAATGATATTGCACTATTATAACTTTGAATATTTTCCTTGAAATCTTGTGAAAAATTATCAGAACTATCCATAAGTTTTCTTATTTTTAGGGATAAGTTATAGGTTTTTGTACAATCTTTCCAAAATGAAATTATTATTATAAAAAAAATTATTATTTAAACATTTTGTTTAATAAATTTTAATGAAAATGGCATCAACAAACATCTAATAATTCCTTTTTTGCAACAAAAGAATATTTCAAATTAAAAATGACATCATTAGTATGAACTTATTAAAAAATATTTCCGTTTTATAAATTGAAATAAATGCTTAAAAAATGTCATTTTTCTTGTTTAACCTTTCCACTTTTAGAGTCTTTAGGAAAAGTTTATTCCATCACTAAGAAATAACCAGTAAATCTACAGATCAGAGGCCTCAATGTCAGTTCAACAAATCATTGTTCATTAATCTCACTAATTTTTAACATTATCTGCATAATATCTGATATCTTAAAATTAATTTTTTTAAAAGTTATTTCGATAAATTTTATATTTTTATAAATGTATAAAGTTCCAGAAATTTTAGAAGTATTGTATTAAACACAATGTTATGCAATGATAGGATAAACTACTTATTACTATATTTTTTCAGAATAACAATATACATTACTTCAGGAGGGCGGAGACCCCCTGAACCCCTGTTGTTGCTTTAATTTTATATTCTCAATTTCCAGTAACTGTGCTATTTCATTTCTTGAGTATATGTCTGATTATATTTACTATTTTAATTTAATTAGAATAACCATCTCTTGGTACATAAGGTTTTACCTTATTCTTAAAAGAATACTTACATTTCAACCACTAAACATCATATGTTTCTGAAATTTAATAAAATTTCATGCATAAAATATACTTATACAAATGTAAGTTCCTCTTACGTGACCTATATTCAATTTACACATTCAACGTTTTTATTATTTTCATTTGGAAAACTGATTTGGTAATCTTTCTTTTGTAGATAAAATAAATTCTCATCTATTTCATTAAAAAAAGCATATTAAAAACTTAAATCATTCGAAAATTAGCTATTTTGTTAATAAAATTTTGCATCAAAATAATGCGATTCACTTGAATTTTCCTTTGTTGATATTTTTTTAAATATAGTTGCTTAGCAACCATTTAATGAAAGAGAGAAAAAAAAAATGCATTGGAAATTTTTGTAAAAAATGAGAAATTAAAATGTTTCATGTCTTTCAAATTAATGCATAAAATTTCCCAATAATTTATACAATTAATTTCGAAATTCTAATAAATATATTGGCAAATTTTCAAAGCGATTGGTCTAAATTAAGATCTCCATTTCATAAATTTAGCATCCATAATTTAGCATTTACAATTATCCCAATGCAACATTTTCTTTTCGGTGAATGTTAAAATTAAAAAAATTGTCTGACTTCTCATTAAAAAGCATTAAGACATAAAAAGAAATGTTCTATATTTTTGGAACGAATGAACCAAATTTAACTAAAAACTATACAACTAATTACGGGTACCTCACCAACATACCTACCAAAAATCAACCTAATAGGATAATTTTTGCAGCAGTTATCGCGGAACAGACAGACAGACAAACAAACAGACGGAAACCAAAAACTTTTCGCGTCTCCACAGTGAGCCTCAACTAACGTTTCAGCAATTAGTTGAAAATCAGTGTTTCTTCAGATTTATTTCTTGTACATAGGAGCAATACTTATTATTATTTTAATGCAAGGAGCTTTTTATTTGTTTAATCTCCTTGGTTTAATATAAAACTCAAAAGCTACGATGGAGTAATTTCTTTATCAATTTGTTGACAGAGGATTTTTATGCTTTTTAAAACTGATTCTTAAAGCTTGTATATGTGAAAATATGTTTTTATTTCTTCAAATTGTCTTGAAAAATGTAATTTAATAATTTTTTTTTTTCACTATTTATTTAAATTGCATATAATTTCTCTTCAATTTCAATGAGAAAATGACATAAAAAAATTCTTGTAGCTTCTATTGTTTCCTTTTTTTTCTATTTTATCCACAAAAGTAAAGTAATTTATTTGCCACCAAAACAGAATTGTCATTAAAAATTACCGAAAAAAAAAAAAAAAATTCAGAAACTAATTAAAATTTTAAAATTCTGAGATATGACATGTTAATTTCGTCACCCAATTTTCAATGTTCTATGAGAAGTAGTGGAGAAATACAAACAGAAGGTAGATTTTAATATTACTGGATTATGCATAGGTTCTTAAAGTTGAAACATTCTTTGTGTTGAAAAATGAGGATCGTAAAATAATTTCATTATATATTTTCAGACCCTTCCAAAAAGTTTCTAACTTAAAAAAAAATTATTGGAATACCTTGTTGGATTCCAGAGTATCATCAAAAATGGAATCAATAAAAAGTTCTCCTTTGCTCAACACAAAATATTTAGAGTAATTTATGAACCTTATACAGTTTAAGGTTTTTATACACTGCTGTCCAAAAATTAAGGGCAGTGACTGGACACTTTCAATTTTACACGTTTTGCCGAATATCTACGGAAATTCTTGACGAATTGTCCTTTAACTTCAAGGATGTAAAGAACATGTTTGACTTAATATTTTCAGTAAAGATTTAGTCATGAGGGCAATTAGGGGGCCGTATTAAATGTACTATATATATAAAACACAAATGGAAATTTCGTTCCATTCCTTTATAGCTCGAGTTCTGCTGAATGGATTTTAATGGAACATCACTGTTCGATAGATAATTTTTCAGGTAAGGTTTTAGTGTATAACACAACGTTCTATGTAGATTAGTTATAGAATTATGATGGAAAGTTCTGTAATTTTGGACGAAAAGGTTACCATTGGTTGTTTTTTGGCGACCATTATCGTTGGTGAAAGAATCGAAATTGCTAATATAATTCAAAAAATAATAAACATATCGAAAAATAAAAGAAAAAAGTTACTAATTTTATTTAAAATAAAAATGGGGAAAAAACGAAAAACAGTTTTGATGACAAATAATGTTGTAAAACGAAAGTACAGTCGAACCTCGTTAACACGAAATTGAAGGGACTGGGAATTTTTTTCGTGTTATCTGAAATTTTGTGTTAACCGTCATAATAGTGGCACCATCTATGTTAGATATAAAAACTAAATAAATTAACCTACAAGTATATCCCTTCTCAAAAAATCCTAATTTAATAAGAAATAGTAAATTTCATTAACCAATTAATTATTGTTTTGTAGGCAATAATAATTTTATTTACATGCTAATCATATTTTTAAATAGTCCGTTATTGACTTTGGCTTCAATTTTTGCAGATTACTTTTTTTAGGAACGTATGGACCTAATCTAATTTGTCCAAAGCTCGGGAAGTATCCTCTTGATCCATAAGGAAACATTGTACAGTTTTCAATGCTGCGGTAGATTCATTTATTGACACTAAACTTTCCGTTCTGTGTCAATTTCTTCTTCCTCGTCTGACACTTCAATGTTGTCATCTTTATTTTTCAGCAATTATTTCTTCATCTGTCGTCACATCCGAAGTCAGCGCATCTTCATCTATGCAAATGTACTTGGAAAAAACAATGTCTAAGAAAGAATTTGCCGATTTTGGCTACATATCTCTCTGCAGACAAGTCTATGACGCTATTTAAATCTTGTCAGTCATCCGTTAGAAAATATGAAATCGCTCTCACCGAGAGCATCAGCAAAAGCCCTGCTTCATCTTGCAAAACTGCAAAAGTTAAAACAATGTTCTGACTTATTGCCCCTTTTATCCACCGGAAGAGATGAATTTCAATTTATTTATTCTTTCTTCTACACATTCGTTTTCTTACTGGTTTGAATTAACTCACAGCATAAACCGCTTCAATCTTTTCGCGATTCTTTAAAATTGTAGAATTGTAGGTATCCCATACTTCGCTGCATTTTGCGATTTTTTTCAGCACTTTATCGCTAACTTCGTTTAATTTTTTTGCTTGGTTTCTTAAGATACTGCTTGCTGTTTTCGACTCATCTTTCACATAATTCTACAGAGCAACTGTGAACAGCGTTTCCATTATGTTAGTTAGGTAGTGAATTAGAGATAGTCACTTCTTTCATTCACAGATAGGAGAATTCAGACCCCCAGTTTATAGTTTATGTTACTGCCAATACAGTCAACCGAGTAATGGAACAATCCCTTTCAAGAAAAGAAATTCCTTCCCCAAACATTCATTGAAACTAATCTATTGCTCATATTGTTAGTGTGGGAACACTTGCGCATATCAGATATCAAAGAAAATCAGGGATTATTCAGGAATTCAGTATTTCAGAATTTTCTGAAACCCTTTTTCACTTTAAAGTGTTTTCAAACCATGAGAAAATTCCACTTTTAATAAGAGTATGTGACATTTAAGTTTGAAATATCGAAAACATTGCATAAGGAACAATGTTTTGACTTTGAAGCGAAAAAAAAATTTCGCCTTAAGCGGGATTTTTCGAAATTCTATTTCGTGTTAAACAAATTAATTAACATTGATTTTCAGACTCATCTGATGGGACCTGAAAATTATTTCGTGTTAAGCGAAATTTCGCGTTAAGCAAAATTCTCCTATCTGTGAATGAAAGAAGTGACTATCTCTACTTCACTACCTAACTAACATAATGGAAACGCTGTTCACAGTTGCTCTGTAGAATTATGTGAAAGATGAGTCGAAAACAGCAAGCAGTATCTTAAGAAACCAAGCAAAAAAATTAAACGAAGTTAGCGATAAAGTGCTGAAAAAATCGCAAGCGATTAAGCGATTTCGTGTTAACGAGGTTCGACTGTATTTAATTTATACATGAAAAAGAATGTTCGTAATGCTTACAAAATTATCCAATGAGAAATATTGCAATTAAAACTATATTTGGCGATTTATCGTTTGCATCAGGTTAACAAATCGAAGAATTTGATTTGATAAAATCTGAGTAACAATTTTGTTTTTGATTTGTTCTTCTTTATAAAATTTTATTTTTAATAAATCTAACTCCTTCATCATGTGACTTACAAAAGAAACTTGCAGCTGCAGTTATAAAAATGACTGTATTTGTGAGTTGTACATTTTATTTGTTTATACAATTTTGATTTTACTTTTGTCGCCAAACAATTTGATTTTAAGCCAAAAAGGCATAAGCGTGACATTGGTCCGAGCGATGTTAAAAAAAAAATGGTGTTTTTTCAAGTATACGACAGCATTTTTAGTGTAATTCTTTATACTCAAATGCATATTATATAAATATCAATTAATATTATAAAAATGAAATTAAATATTTAAATTTTAGTGTAAATTATAACAAATATTTAAAAAGTTTTTCACCATTCATTTCTTTTTAGTTTTCTTTGCATACTGTTTTTTTTTTCTTTTTGAAGGTTTTAAAAAGATATTAGAATAATCTTCTGTAATCGGGTCACCTGCCAATTAGTGTATATATTATATTGTTGGAAATTTCGGAACAACTGCCGCAGATGCACCGGGGTTGCCGTCATATTTGTTTTTGCCATTTTGGCTCAGAAAAACCAATACGAAAAAAACCCAGAAAAACCCAAAAAACAGTTTTTGCACCCGTTAGGCCTAGGATCCTAAAGCAGCATGTTAATTTGATTTTATTATGAAACACACACAATTTTCATTATAAACACACACAAATTATTTTATTTTAAAACACATTATTAATTTATTATAAAACTCACATTATTTAATTTAATATAAAACCAGTGGAATCTACTCTACCGGATTACCATACGAAGCAAAATCTTGTCAAAATCGCCGGATTGTCCAGGCATAAAATCACCATTTTGGCGCAAAACGGATACCCGGTGCGTCTGCAACATCTGTACTGAAATTTCTTTTATATTGAAAGGGACTTTGGACGGTAAATCCGATTGGAGAAGATACCACGCAATTTGTACTCAGCAATTAGTAAATTTATGTGTTTTCATTATGAAGCAAATGGAGAAAAGATTTACTATTATATATTTTTTCACTGTCAGTTATTTTACAATCACTAAACAAGTAATTCTTGCAATGTACCAAAAAATCTTGGACATGCCAATGGTGGCCAAAATTTGCTAATTTATCATTTTATTCTAAATAAGAAAAAAGTACCTGGTATTCAGATTAGATACAATTTTGATCATTACAGTGCAATTTCTGCTAACGCACAGCTCTAGCCGCTGAACTTAGTGACAAATTATCAATAATGTTCATTATAGGGTTTATTTAGACAACAGACTGAAGATCTAATCTTCAAAATAAAAGAAATTGCAAGACTATTTATTTCTCTGTGTTATTATGCTCATTAGAGAAATGCAAAAAAAAAAAAAAAAAAAAAAAAAAAGAACTTTGGTTCAAGTACTCATCAAAATAATTATTACTCAAAATTTTGCATAACTAACTTTATTTATCATTCTCAAGTAGTTTTATTGGTGAAAGATCTATAATACAGTCAACAGCAATTTGACATTATTTAATGGAACGTAGTTTGGCACGTAATTAACTTCATTTTGTAGCTAACTCTGGTACATTTATAACCATATCGCTGCAAAAACTTTTAAGCTTTGACTTCCAACCTGGCTGTGGACCCGATTACGGAAGACTAGGAAGATTTTATTTAATGCAAACTTAGAGTATTATTTTTCTATCAGATTTCGAGATTTTTTTCCAGGTTAACTGTTAGATGATTGCAACTGGTATATAAAATGAAAAGGCAGTAAAAATAACGTAATTTTAATTTTATTCAAACAGTTTGTCTTAAAAAATCCACTTTTTTAAGATTCACATTTCTTTTAAATATGAAAGTTAAACACTGTTCTTTATGTGCAAGTAATTGTTTTTTCTCTATATTTACTCTGCTAAATTCCAAAGATAGAAAACTGCAGTAGATCTGCCAGAAGTTAACTTATATTACGAAATATAATGTAGAGTGAGATTTTAGTTTAACTACCAGAACCATGCATAGCGCTCAGCTGAGAGGCCCAGAGTTCCAAGAACTAACAAATGAAAATTAATAACCTGAACATTACATAAATTCAATGGTCAATCTCTGCAATGATTGCTCTCTTTTTTAGTAGTAGAGTGACTAGAGGACATTTTAACTTCTATTGGTCATTACGGCCACATTTGTCTACCAAAATCTACTATAAATGATGTAATAAAAGAGTTGCTTCTTAATAGTCTAAATTTTGTCTAACACCTAAGATAAAATAATAGCGCAATGACATTCGCATTGTATTGAACAATGCGGGAGGATTTGCCGGATCAAATTGACCCAGTGTGCCACACCGCAGATGATAAAAAAATGAGGTGTGTTGTGCTATAGAAGTGTTAAAGAGTATTTTTATGCTTGGTTCGTTAATATGAAGAATCTTATTCAAAACTATTAATTGAAATACTAAATAGGAACAGTGTCTGTGCAGATTTCTTTCACTAGCATTATCTCACGCCATGATACTGGGACTGTATGTTTTATATGTAAAATTTCATCTGATAGTTTAGTAGACATGCCAGATATGAAAGCTATTTTAAGATAAAATTTCGTTCTCACTACTTGTGCACTTTATTAAAAATTGTCTCATGTTAAAGAGACTCATTTCAGAACACAGTGGAGTCTCCATTATCCGTCAGTCTCAGGACAGTCACTGACGATTGAGAGAATACACAGATAATAGAAATGCCCACTCCCCTTCCCACAGACACGACAGATACTAGTGATAATAATGTATACAATGTTTAGCACTGTATTTTAAACAGGTTGCAATAAATAGAAGTACAGTTCAGTATTTGATATTAAATACTCTAGATTTCTGTTTATTATACTGATAAAATAACAAAATTGAACACAGTATTATATGTACAGTGGTATAATCCTGCATACTAAAAAAAGTCTGTCATTTTCCTCTGTTTTAATATTTCATGGTATTACAGTATGGTACATGTATTGTTCAACTCAAAATTGTGCTTAATTTGATCTAATATGAAGCAAGGAAAACATTTTATTTTTATTTTATTGGTTTTTGTATCCAATTTTATTCTTTTATCATCAGTTTGCTGATGATTAAAAGGATGATGCTTAACCAGGGCTCCGCTGTGTATATGTATTTTGTAAATTTTACTTTTCGATTTGTGAAAAATGGTAGAAGCTAAAATAAGTGAATAAATTTGGTATATAAAAAGCAAGAATAATATATGTACATTAATTTTTTTTTTCTATATTACTTCGAATTTGTAATTTATTGTTCTTAAATTATTGACATTTTCGTATCCCACCTTTCCTTTCATTTTTTTCATTCTCATTACCTAACATGCTTTTCTGTTTTTACATCTGAACCAGTAAGCTGTAAATACTGTTATTTTATATCCAAATTTGAAATCTATAAAGAAAATAATGAGCTTGTATGAAACCGAATGGAATTCTAATATATATATACAAATTGCTGTAATTATGTAGTCAGATCTTTTTGCATTAGTGTTTTATTTATCACAAAGCATTACTGTAGTTGCAGAAATTTTATGCCTTTATTCATTGAATGTGTTTTTGCAGTTATAAGGCCATTGATGTCGAAAGGTAAAAAAAATATATTGTTCTAGCTATAATTTCTTATTTAAAAAAGAAAAATACTGTGATAAAGTCAACATTATCACAATAAAATAAATAAACTGAATGAATACTATAAAAAAGAAAAGTTTTCATAAAACCCAAAATTGTTGCATGACATACTAGATTTTTTATTCTCAGAAACTTCTAAAATATTCTGTATGGATCATCTTTCTTTTACCAAACATTTTGTTTTAATAGTTTTATTTTTGACATTGACTCTCACCGTTTTTGTATATATATTTTTAGGTAATTACTGCCCAGTGTGTCGTAAATGTTATGAAGAAAATGATTATGAATCTGAAGTAAGTTATCGGAAGTATATTTAGTATCTCATGCAACTTTTATTACAGAATTTTGCACAAAAGTATTCTTTGTGTGTGTATGTGTGTGAGCACACACACATACATACTAAATACAAATTTTTCCCTCTTACCTAAATAAATTAATGTTCACTAATTTATTTTTTTTAACAACATGTTAAAAAAGAAAAGTCTTGATTTTAAAATATATCTTTAATCAAAAATATATTTTTTTTAAATCAAATCTATGTACTTTCTATATTTACCTAACCTATTTAGACTCTAAATGCCTCTAAATTTTACATTTCAATAAAAATATAAAAGTTCTGGTATTTAACCAAGATAAGTAACATCAGTTTTCCATTATTATCCTTGTTTGAACTTTGCAGTACAGTCATCTATTGTAAATTAAAAGTGTCCCCAGGTTTAAACTCGTAAAGTGACTTTTTAAAAAATAGTTATTTTCCTCTATTCAGTGACTTCACAATTTACTTCTGCAGACTCGCTACAAATAGTTTTAAAAGATAACTTGGGGCGTATTTTAAACTGATCAACCTATCCATTACTAACTGTATATTCTATACCGTACCCCCACCCGATTTCTTGGCCAAAATAAAAATAATTTCTTTTCATGATCTGCTTTGAAATAGATCAGATTCAGCTAACAACCAGATGGGTATTTTCTTTGCCTATTGGTTTTTGTCTATTTTGATTGGTTGGGCTGCTATAATACAGGCTGACAAATTGACGATTTTAGTTGGTTGCATATAAATTGAAGGATTGTGATCACATGGTTGAAATTGATCTGTTGGAACATTTTGTGATCTTGTGTAGTTACACCAAAAAGGATTTTTCCTAATCATTGTAGAACAAGGTGCCAATTTCCCAATATCTCTGTTATTGAATTGGACACATTGCGTTTCTCTCTTTCACCTTCTCAATGTCGTAGGGTTTGGCCTCATAAACCTTGCTTTTCAAATATCCCCAATAAAATTAATAGATAAAACTAACATATTTTATTCCGTGGAATCCAAATCTGCAAAAAAAAAAAAAAAAAAAAGGGGGGGGGGGTTCTTATTTGAAATTTTAAAGTTGCTCTCCTCTACCCTTGTATGGTTGGTGGGAGGGTGGGGTGCCTAATTTTGGCACCATTAAATAGCTTTCAAAAAAATATTCGACTAGTATTATTTTGTTTTTTATCTGACGTCTATTTTCCAAGATATTACACACCATTCCGGGACTTTTTATTCACCCAGTATATATACATATATGAAAGGTGTTAAAATATCATTTTAAATCTAAAATTTAAATTAATTTCCAATTAAATATTTTTTAACTCTTAATATCTAATTCTGAATCGGCCCCTTTTAAGTTGTTTTCCTAGCACAACAAATATTACTTGCAGATATATTGAATTGTAACCGATTGTAAGGTTTAAAATATAAGATAAGCACAATGTGCAGGAGTCTGTGATTTGTGATGCAGTCAGACTTAGACAGGCCTTGCTCACATCACAGACCTGGACTTTAATCTAAAGCTATTAAACGAAATAAGTTAAAGTTTGCCCCTATTTGACACTTTTGCTTCCTGTTGGAAAATATTGAAAGGACTGGATCAAAAACCCAGAATGTGTGTAAATAAGGCATATTTTGTGGATTTTGAGATATATAGCTTGTCCTGGAATCATGTAGAAATTAAAATAATCTTCACAATTCCCATGGTCTCCTCCGAATGTTCCCCGAGAGATATTTAGCCTGTCCTGGAATTATGTAGAAATTAAAATAATCTTCACAGCTCCCATAGTCTACTCCGAATGTTCCATGACTATGACTGTAGGATTGAACTGCAAAATAAATAAGTTCGGTCAATGAAGAGGTCCTGAGTCATTATTTCCACTGGCCAACTTATGTTTTATTATATCTACCTTAAATAATAGATAACCATATTCTTGACTTAAGTCAGCCAGGATAGGATAGTATTGCAAGGGAAAATCCTTAGTTTCTCTTAACTTAATGTGATGAAAAATTCGGACAACAATTTCTGTGGTGTTTGTCCCTGAAGTTTTCTGCATAACAGCCATAACAATTCCTCCTCCATTATTTGTATTAAGAGCTTTTCATTGTCGCCTGCTTGCATGTGGAATTGTCATAAAGAAATGTAAAGGAAATACAATCTGCCAAGCTTTGAATTATCATCAAAGTGTTCTTGATTAATTTAAATATACCTATAAAATGAAAGAACTGGAAAAACAATTGCCAATATAAGAGGAGAAAAGAAAAAAAAAGGAAAATTCTTCCTCCAATGTAATAATAATAATATTATTGTGTGTCCATGAAGATGAAAGTTGCTCCCTTTTATATATAAACCACATTGATGTACACCACTCAATAAATGTCTCATCTTTCTTTCTTACAGCTGTAAAGTAATCAAGTTTTATCTTCTCAAAAGACTAAATCATACCTCTCAGAATAACTAGGTCGGATATCACTGCTTTTTCAGACAGCTGTTTTTCAAGACCAAAGGTTATGCAACTTTCCATGTGTAAAAAAACTTAGTATTTTTTCAGTGATCTTTCTTTGGTAAAAAAACCAAACACTGAGGATAAAACTTTGCACATGAGAGATTTCTGACTTTTGTTTAATTATTTACCAATTATCTTACTCTGAAGATAGTGTTTATTTTTAAATACTACAGGGTGTCCCAAAAGTCTCCGTACAACTTCAAAAATTTATTAAAAAATAAAAATAATAGACCTATAGCAAAAATAATTACAACAGTGCATAGAGTAACTTAAAAAGTTTTTTTCTACTGCCTTAGTAAACTTCAATATGAGATCCTTTCGTAGCACAAAGAATATGAAGACGATATTCCAATTCAATCCACGAATGTTTTTCATGCTAACATCAACAGTAGCTACTGCTGTTTGGATCTTTTGTTTCAATTCCATGAGTCTATTAACTTTTGTTCAGATTTCATCAAACAGTTGTAACTACTGTTGATGTTAGCATGCTGAAACGCACGTGGATGGAATTGGAATATCGACTTGATATTCTTCGTGCAAGGAAAGGATCTCATTTACAAGTATACTAAGGTAGTAGAAAAAAACTTTTTAAGTTACTCTATGTACAGTTGTAATTATTTTTGCTGTAGGCATGTTATTTTTTTTTTGTAATAAATTTTTGAAGTTGTATGGAGACTTTTGGGACACCCTGTATTATATATTTTTAGATGTGTGTGTACAATTGAATATTTTAGCTCACAGGTAAGGATTTATTGGTGTTTTCTGTTAAAATTTCATTTTATTTGGTTTCAAGGGGAAAAAAATTAGAATACCTGGCAATTGAAGCAATTAGTTACAGAATTAAACATTATTTTTATTTTCTTTCTTTCTTTTCTTAAAATTTTTTCATAATATTATTGTTAGAAGTTTATAATTGCTAAAAGTATAAAAGAATGAGAAAGAAAATTTCTTAGTGTGAATGAGGATTTTTTCAGGTTGTATAAGACAATAAAAAATTGTTATTAAGGTATGTTTTTAACTTTTTGAAAGCGTACTCCAGGTTTAGAAATGAATGTTATGTAAAGTATTACTATGGTAATGAGAGTGAAAATTTGACAATTTAGGAGGATTTTAAAACTTACCAAAATGTAAACTTTTTCTATATATCAAATTTATAGTTTAAAAATTTCTAGTAAGTTTACAGTTCATGTCTTTTAAAATTCTGAATTTATCATTAAAATTACTGGGAAATTTAAAGGTAAAAGTCTTTCAATTACAGTACTTTTATTTTCTTCTTCACCAGGTGAAGCATAGGTGCAATCATCAAAAACTTTTTTTTTTAAATTAACTTCGGCAAGTAATTATATTCTGTGCCATACAAGGAAGATTGCTATTACAAACTCCACTCATGGAAAGCAATTGCACAATAAATTTTCATCTGAGAATCTTTAACATTTTCAGTTTTTCAATTTTCATTAAAAAAAAGTTTAAGTAACCTAGAAATAGTTTAATTAACAATTCTTGTTGTTTTAAATTTCTGTCAATTTTGTGAATTTTAAAGTTTAACTAAATTTTTGCATACTACATGGTGTGTATAAATGCTATAGATCATATACAGGCCTACACAAAATATTTTATAAGTACTACTGAGTATGAGCGTGAATTACTTAAAGGTGGTTTTTAATTAAGTTATGCATTTTCAAGCTGAACTGTATTTTGTATATTAAGAGATGTTTGTAGAATATAAAAAAAATCAGGTACAGGGCCACACAAAGAACTGGATAGGGGAGAATGGGGGGAATGACAATCACCTAAGAAGACTGGTGTTATAACTTTCTTTAATGTTTTATCATTATTTTGGTCTCTATTTAACAGTAGGTTATTTGCCTTTAAATTTCCATATCTTAGTTTTTCAACATTGTCACTTGCATCAATGACACTTCTATCCTTAACATTTGGAAAGAGGAAGATATCCCAATGCCCTATGTATTCACACATAAATTCGACATGATCAGCATTACCCTGGCTAGTGTTGTCCATGTTTACATAAAGAAATTAATAAAAATTTTAAATCTTAATTAACAACAAAAATGAAATTAAAGAAGTTATAATATCTTATCTTTTATATGTAAAAACTACAATGGAATATCCAGATGTTGAAAGACAAAAGCTAATTTACTAAGTAGGGAAAATAACTAGTCTGAAGTGAAAAAGAAACAATACTTCACCTTAATTCTCTAAAGCAACTAATGTCACTGGATCGATGTTTCCAGCGTTTGTTTCAGAGGATGCTAGAGTAACAGCATCCTCTAGATCTCATATTCACAGAAACAAGTAGATTTTTGAAGTGATCGCCATTACCCGCTCATCATTCCCCCATTATCCCTTACATGGCCACCTATGGATGGTAATTTTTGTTAGTTTGATTTCTGTAGTTTTCAGCATACTTTAGCCTGAATTAAACTTTAGCCTAATATGTGGCATGTCTGTCAAAAATCTATAGGTAATATATAAGAGTATACAAAATAATTTAAGTATGTATTTGTTTATTGGTAGAAATTGCTGAAGGTGAATTTTCTACCAATTATGCAGTTTTTTACTAAACTAAATTTTAGAATACTATGTAGAATATATACAAATCTATAGATCACATAGGGTTGCACAAAAGAATTGGAGCATTTTTCTGGCTATGGACGGTAATTGCTGAAGTCTGGTTTTCAAATATGTTGTGCATTTTTTAAACTTAGGTATCTTATTTACCTTATTTTACCGTGATGTTTTGTTAAAGTATTACAGAAGTGTTTCGTAATCTATGCTTGTTACATCAATTTTCTTTCTTTATTTTTAAATATGTGATCAGCCACTGTGGTCTAATTCTATGCAAATATATGCAAGATCTTATTACATTTCATCTCGTTGTATCCAAGTTTGACTGTGTTAATGTTTTTTTAAATCTTTTTGAGTTCACTTATTATTTTTTTAGGCATGAGGGTATGGCAGAATTATCCTGGCATATTCTTGTGCCAACTTAACTTCAGAACATTTAATAAATTTTGCTATTTATGCGACATTAACTTGATTACCATTAAACTATAATGTATTTAAGCAGTCTAGCTTTTATTAGAGCTATTTTTTTATGAGGACTTTCAAAGAAATATCTAAATTTCATTAATTTGAGTTATACCTTTATAAGATGTAAATTTGGTATGGAGAGAAGAAAATTACTGACTTAAAAATATAAAAATAATGGAAAAGAAAATTAGAATTGGAAGTGCCTTGAGCCAGAGTCGATCATATCATCTTTTATTTTATTATTGGAAGGTTTTCTCTGGATTCAAGTGCCTCAATTAAAACTGTGATTTTCATAATTGACGTTAAGGATCTTGATCTACAGAATTACTATTAATTCTGGATTAAATTCTTGACTAATACAGCATAACACACATTTTGTCCTTTGAATGAAACTACATGCTTTCAAATATGATTCAGTTTTCTATCATCCTCAGATATATATATATATATATATATATATATATATATATATTGTTTATTATAAAAAAGCACCTGTTGTTTATTATAAAAATTGCAATTTTAAATGCATTTATCAGAAAAGTTTTAGTATATGTAATTTTGCAATTTTCCAGAATTCACCAACATTTAATTGTATAATTGATTTTATAGAGAATGTTGTCTTAAACGGGAAATTTTGTGATCCCAGCCATAAGAATTTGAGTGAATTGATAGTATTCCTGCTGAGGAAGAAAACTGCCTAAAATGATTTTTTTTTTTTTTTTTTTTTTAGTCTCTTAGTAGGTTTTACTGTACATAAAAAAAGCTAGAAAATATTTTAAAGGGTTTTATATCGCATCTTGCTACATCACTATACAAAGTATCAGAGTATCGCTATTTTTTCGTATCTTTTTAAAGAGATAAATTCCATCTAAACTGCACTTTAAAATAACTTTCTGTAATCAGGGTGGTCACAGACCTGAAAAATAGGGAAATATCAGGGAAATTTTATCTCAATTTTGGAAATTCGCCAAAACAAATTTACATTTTCATTGTTATTATGGTATCTGGAAGGGAAAAATAATCTGTTTGTCATCATACCAGCATTTCGCAGTAGGACTCAGACTTAAAAAAAATATATATTAATATCAACCCTTTCAAAAAGAGTTATTTCTGAAGCTCATTTCATGATTTTGCCAGACTTTCTTTTTTGTGTGAAAAGATATTTTTTCCCAGCATGCAATTCTAGTGTTTAATGTTTCAAGAGTTAATGTACCTACTTTTGATTTGAATTACAATGTTTTTACAACTTAATATCTCTATTTTAGAACGAAAATTATACACAGGCTGCAGGAACATATTTATATTATAACTCATTGTAAAATTCTGAACAAAATTTTGATTTTTAATATTTTTTTTAGTGTAATTAAATTTATTTTTTGTGTGGTAATATGGACTCATTCAATTGTATGTGTATGCTTATTCTTTAGTTGTAATGCTATTTATATAAATAAAAGTTAAGTACTAGGGATGAAATGGGCTCAATTTTTATACCAGTCGTTGGGCTCGGGCTCATAGTAAAAAATTTATTTATTCAGAAATTGAAAAAAAAAAAAAAAAGGCAAAAAACTTGCTATTTAAAAACAAAAATTTAGTCTAAGTTTTAAAAATGTTTTACAATCCTTTAACAATTTAATTGTTATTGATGTGATACACGCAGGGCTGCCATTTGCAACTAAAATGCTACTAAACGCAACTATTTTCAGCATCAGGCAACTATGGCTACTATTTTAGCCCATAAACCTTCAAAAGCGACTATTTTGGAGGGAAAAAAAAAAAAAAAAAAGACGATTTTCCAATCCCAGCTACTATTTTTGTAAAAGAAAAATTCATCAGTCCCCCAGAATTGCAAACTGTTTCTATTTTATATCCAAAATCTTGACCTAATATTTAAATATCAATTTCTTAAGTTTTTTATTCAATTTTTAAAATCTACAATCTTTCATTTGAAATTAAAAAGAAAAAAAAATTACTTTTTTAAATCTAAATATAGTGCAAAGATACCAACCATTCAAATTTTGGTGAGAAACTAATTACTGATTTTTGGTTTGGTTACCACCCCATAACCCTTATGTTTTACAGTATATATGTCCAATTTTTGATTGTTTATTAAGGTATTTAACCCTTTAACTGCCGTATGAACTACAAACGATTAACTGTACATTTGTTCACTGTGCTGTGTAAGTCATATTTGTTTCTAACCTCGTATAAATGTTTCATACTAGAAATTTGAATTAATAAGCGAGCTTAAATATAAATGCTACTTAGAAATAAGAAATTCTTATTTTCTATCGCATTTTTTCTATTTAATAACAGATTTAAAATGTTGAGAAAAACACTTAGAATATTGCCTGTCTTACTTATTTAGATGGCTTTGTTTGGCCCATTGGTGTCTATAAAATCACACTTTATTTATGCTGATTTTGCTATTTTATTTTACATAAATTTCTTGTAAAGAATAGATTAGTTATGTACACACATTCTCTTTATCAAATGCATCCTTTTTTGATAAAATCACTTTTTTTTTTCGCAGATTTCTTGCTTCAGTTTTTTTTTTTTTTTTACAAAATGGAATTAAAATTGCAGCTAATCGCATGTAATAAAAGTTTTCTTGTTTTCAGTTACCTCATAGTAATGCCCAAGTATAAGGCAGGCATATATTCAATTTAGTTTGGGAAAACCAAATTGCTGATCCTGTATTTCCAATCCTATATTTAAGATGATAATTTAAAAAGTTTCTTCTTTCTTTCTTTCCTTTTTTTTTTTTTTGTGTTGTGTGTGTGTGTGATTTTATAATAAAAATACAAATTGTGGCAAATTTGGGTGGTAGCATAAACTGTAGAGAAAGGTGTGGATTTTCATGATATTATTTTAATGGAAAATAAGGATTTTTGCCCCCCCCCCTTTTTCTTAAGTAAGCATGCATTGAATTTGGCTACTATTTTTGTACAAATGCTACTATTTTTTTCACTGTAGGCTACTAAAGCAACTTTTTGATGCCACTATGGAGTGGCAGCACTTTATACAGAGAAATATTCTATCAGATTCTGAAGCCTTTGCACAATCAGTGTTAGTAACATAAAGAAGTTGTGGAATATCCCTTGTCTATCCTCTCTTTCTGTTTGAAGTCCTTATCAAGAATTACTGAAAAACAGAACTCATTTCATTCTGTCATAGTTGTACAATATTTTAAAAGAATAATAATTGTGACTTTTGTTGGTTTTTCACAGTGGTTAGGTATAAATAAAAATTTGCTATCAGGGACATGAAAAACATGAAACATTGACATGAGAGGGTATTTAGGATTAATACATATTTCTATGTAAGAAGAGATTTTTAAATGAGAAAATTAATCTTCAAACAATTTTAAAATGCTCTTAACAGTTTTCTTCTGCTTGCTTTTGTTATCAGTTCGGCCTCTGATGACAAAAAAATTTTTGAGCTCAGATTTCAAATCGTCGGGCTCGGGCTTGGGCTTGTGCTTGCGTTCCAAAAACAGAGCCCAAACTTATTGCTATAAGGTAATTACAAACATAAGTACTACATATGCACTATACTAAGATTTTTCATTGGTTACAATAAACTGATAATTTCTTGGGGAAAAAAAAAAAGGTTACTTAAATGATTTCCTTGTTTAAATAGCTTGTAGTGTGATTTTTAAAATATCTATTTTTACTAAATAATGACTATACGTATCGGAGTAGTATTGCAAAAGAAATTATCTAATAAATTTCGTTATTTTAACGCTAACTTGGAAATTTAAGGCTAACTTGGAAATATCAGGGAATTTTAAGATAAGATATTTGGGGCAGCCTTGTGTGTCAGTCAAAATAAGTATAAATCTTTTCCTTTTATTACTTTTCCTGGACTTACTAATGACTTTTTCTTGCATCTTTTATGAGTTGGTATAAGTGTTATCTTTTCTTCTTCTGGGCTTATAACAAATAACATATTTTACAAAAGTGACATTCATAAGCTGAATGGTTTTATTATTAATATGTTTAATAAATAATAACAACATATCTTTTATCTATGATTTGCTAATGCAATTTAATTTTTTTCCTCTGTAGATGGTTCAGTGCTGTAAATGTGATAGATGGGTTCATGCATCTTGTGATGATATTTCTGGTTAGTAGTCTTTTCTGTATTTAATGATTTATTTAAGACTGTTCTCAAATCTTCCATTTTCTTTTATCCAAAATGCGATTTTGAATAATCTTTCCATGCAGTTATAAAATCATTTTCATCCTTCTATAAGTAAAAATTTCAGAATTTGAATTCAGATTAAAAAAAAAATAATTTAAATGTGACATATTTTTATTTGTAATGCTTGTTATAGATCTTTGCATGTTTTTATGTTTTTCATGTTCTGAAAACTAGTTTAAAACACTGAAAATACTTTTGGAAAGTAATATTATGTTTTTAAGGAAATGAACATGTATGAACAATCATTATTTGCATTCTAGGCAGTAAATAGTGGCTATTGATTTGAGAATAGCCTTAAGATTATATTTGCTGAGATTATTGTTTAAAAATTTTCTTTCTTTTTTTATTTAGGAGAAGACTATGAAATACTTTCATGTTTACCTGATTCAGTCATCTATATTTGTGCCCCTTGTACTTTTGAACGTACTCCTGCATGGAAGTCTGCTATTTTGGAATATCGTAATAGTGGTCTCAAAGTTGTTCTGAATTCTTTTTTATATTCAAAATGTGCTCGTCATTTAGTTAAACAGGTGAAAATTTAAGATATTTCTATAAATTTATCTTATTTTTCTCTTATACTACTAGCCGCCACTGGCGACCAGTTTGGTCTCCCTTAAATGTATGTTAAGCATTGTAACACGCATTGATATTTTTTGTATTATTTTAGTTTGATTGCATATTATTTACCATTTTTAATGATGATTACTTTCAAATGATAAATCGCCAAATATTGCTCCTATCACCACCATTCATACTGCATTAATTTAATTTTAAATTATAAACCTGTCACTCATTTCTGTTAAAATACTTAGCTTTAATTTCAAATACTTATATTACATACAATTTAAAATACATGCCATTTACACTCTTCATTTAAAATAGAAAGTAAATAAATAAATAAAAAATAATATCATAAATCAAAATATTTGATTTAAAAATAAAAGTATATTTTCTAATTCGAACACGCGAAAAATAAAAGCTGGTATCGGCGATTTAAAAAATGGTATTGGCGAGATTTGTGCAAATTAACATGAAAGTATTTAATGTTATGTATTTTATTAATGTATATTAAATTACTATTCTGAACGCGATTGGTCATAACAATGGTAAATATGATTGGCGATTTCCAATCATTTTCCATGATCTCTCTTCCTGGCGAGTATAATATACATAAATACCAAATTAACTGAGAATTCGTTTCGAAATTTTATTCATTAAATATTATTACATGAGTTCAACTTACGTCAAGAAAAGATCTGGAAGTTGAGTTGTATAGCACAGAATTATGGTAAACTTTGATTGTCTCAATGGTACAAATTATTATTATTGTTTTTGACACCCAGGCAGCGGTCCAAAAAATCATTCGCGGAGAACTTTCCTTTCGAACGATTACCTCCATGATTGAATGTTTTAAACGTTCATGACGAATTAATCTCTTTTTTTTTTTGTTTACTTTCATGGATAGAGAATTTGAACTGCGATCCTAATTTCAACTTAAGCTATAGCAGAATATATGCATAATTGAACGTAAGTCATCTCTCAAATATTAATTTATTTTGAACGAACTTTCTAAACATGTAACTTTTATGCAGTTTAATTCGCAAAAATAATTTTTAATAAAAATGGCCGCCTGGTATATGAAAAAGTGAAGCGGACATCCCGGAATTGTTGATGACAGTCACATGACTTAGGCTTTTATTATAGAGATGTATTGTTTAAGTTAATATTGGCTACAGAGTATGCTTCTGTTCATAGTTTCCTGAGTTTGAGAGAGATGTAACAAATACTGAAATGGCTGAATACCAAATATTCAGGCAAATTTTATGCAGAATACCGAATATATGGCAACCGAATATCAACATTTGAAAAATATATACATTTTGGTCATAAATTTTTATCTTCAAATTGAATAACAGAAATGAAATTAAACACAAATTAGATTGTTTATTTATTTTATGTTTAAAATTTTTAATAGTAGCTTGGTATACTTTTTTAATATTATAAATACTTTGATGCTAATAATAAAACATGGTTTTTGCTAAATCTAAAGTACCTAATAGCATAATTTTATCGACATATACTTGTAATTCATGCACATTTAATCTAAAATAGAAACTCATTATTATTGTTAAATGTTCTTTTAATTTAAAAAACTTGGTTTAGTTCAAAAATTTTAGAATTTGCATTTTTTTCCTTTTATACTTAGACAGACATATCAAATTGACATCTTGCAAGTCAGGATAGTAAGTTATTTTCATAAAAATATAAAAAATATTTCCCCCTTCTTCAATTCAATAATACTTTTATCCTTTCTTCCATTCAAAATTAATGAGATCCTTATAATGCTTGGTTCTCTCCCATATTTCACAATAAGATACCTTCTGAAATAGACCTTGGTCAAATAAATTTTATTGTGAAGAGTTTGTGCCCCAATGATCACCAAATTTGTAGGAATGAGTTTTTTAAAAACAAATTTTCAGTCTTAAATTACTTTGTATAGTTTTGATTACAAATTAAATTAAAATATATATTTAACAAAACCTTTGACAGTTGAGCCAGCATATGCAACACAAAAAGTTCTACAACTTACTCCTTGCTCATTGAAAATGTACGCATAAACTGAGAAAAACAGTATGAATGACCGTGAATCTACTGCAGTATGTTGTTTTAAATATGACAAGTCTTTGAAAAAGAGAAAAAAAAACTGCTGAACCATGAGAAATTTTCTGATACAATCAAAAAGCCATATTTATATGTGCATTTGAATTTTTCAAACATTAATATCAAAGTGCTTTAGAATCAAATAGCATTTCTAATTTTTCTTTAAATGTATTGCACGTTGAGTTGTAATTGATTGTTACTCAATGAAGATCTGTTCCTGACACCTCTCTTTCCAAAACTGGCTAAAATCTCCAACTTTGACCCAATTTTCTAAACTATCCTTAGCCTTTATAAAAAATGTTATTTGATTTCTTGATATTTGAATAAAAATACTTGTAAATTTTGTTTGTACATTTAAGAAACAGCTTCATGACTGTGTCATAAATTAGTCTATTGAAAAGGGAAGAGCATAGCTAGAGAAAAGCATTGCCAAAATATGAAAAAGAATTATTCTGAATTTATTTGACTAAATAATTTGGCCAATTAGCATACAGCAAAAGGGTGGAATACCGAATAGTGTTGAATATTTTTTACATCTTTACTTCCAAGGGTGAAAACTTCCATATTTCAGAAAATTTCCACTTTTGTTTTTCAAAATTTTATTTAAACTCATAATTTCTGTTCGATTTTAAACATTGTTGTAACAGTCATATATTATTCCTGATGTCAACATACATTTTTCTATGCACTTATAAAACACATAACAATGAATGAGGTATCATTCAAACTGTTTTTGAACAAATTTTCAACATAGTACACTCACATTTAGTTAAAATACGCTGTTTGATTAAAAAATGCAGTTAATTAAAAATTAATAAAAATATTGCAAATAATATCAAAGATTGCAGTGCAAAAGCCTCACACGGGAATTTGCTGGTAAATAAATAATTAACCCTCCCTAGCACACCCAACAAAAGAGGCGATTATAGATATGAGAGAAGACAAATAGAATTTTTTTTCTTTTTCTTAAGAGTTTAGTTATCATTTAATGGTGAAAATGACGTAATTTTTAAAATGATATATTTAAAACATCATATTTAAAAACAATTTTTTAATGGTGTCTAAAAAATGGTTCCCAACCTTTTATTGGTCATGCCCCATTGAAGCATCTGAAAAATTTCGATTGCCCCCCAGCAATTTATATCATATACAAGTTGTATACACTTCTTTGAATTTTCAAAGTCTTGCACCACTATTTCAGATTAGAAAATTTCTATTTAATACTAAATTTGTAACATTTTTCTGTCACAAATATGTTTTTACCATAATACTATAAATGCAATGAGAGCATACATCTTCGCCTTTATGTCATAAAGAGTTATTGTTCCTTGCCAGTTTAACTTGGTGCGAAACAAAAGTATTATATGGTCTGCTTTTTTATCTTCACAAAATTTCTTGAAGAGAGATTCGCATTTAGTATTAAACTAAATAGAATTAGAAATTACAAATTTTATAATAGATATTAATAATTCATCAAGAACGAGTGGAATGTTTTTTGGACATACAGTCACCTCTCACTTATGCGCGTTTGAAGGTACTGACTTAAAATCGCGCATAACTGAGAGGACGTTGTATGTAGTAATTCTTTATACACATTATTCGAAAGAAAAACATATTGAAATATAAGAATTATGATTAATGACATTTTATAAAATAAAAGGGGTGTAATATTAGTATAGTGTACTCAAAAAAAAATCCTTACACTTTAACTATAAAATTTAGTTTAAAAAAATACAACAAAGTAAAATTTCCTTTGACATAGAAGATGTTATACTTACATAAAAAAAATGCCAATTAGTCCTCTTTTAAGAAGTCATCAATGGTAGTTTGTTTTTGCTTAGGCCGCGTTTGTACAACGACCTTTTCTAATACATTAAAGTGCGTCATTGTATTTGATGCTATATCAGCATTTTGTAGTTAACATCTCAAAGTGTCCAGGGCTCCTAAAGCAGTAGCATAAGATGGGACAATTACAGTATCAGTTTCATCATTATCATCATCATCTCCTTCTCTTTCAGCTGTCACATCATCAAACACAGTTTCAATATCTCTTATTGCCGTTGATGTTAAGTTTTCATCAACACTGACGAAATCTTGAAAAGAAAAAGAATCTTGGATTATTCTATTCCATTCTCCTTCGTCTATGTTAAAATCATTGCTGTTGTTTTCATTTGCCTGTAATGGAATAACTTCAGCATCATTTGAATGAAAAATACCCGCTTTCCTAAAGCAGTTAGAAATTGTTATGGCTGTTACGTTATTCCAAGAGGAAACCAACATATGCATGACATCCAGAACAGAAATTTTCTTGAATTCCTTTTTCTGCTCTAGTGATATAAACATTCTTCGCACCAAATCTTTCCTATATGCGCTTTAACTGACCTTATTATACCGAGATCAAAGGACTGGAGTCTGCTAGTACAGTTAGCAGGGAAAAATATAACTCGTGTATGTGTCAGCAATGGGAGATCTGAAGGATGGGCGGGACACTGATCCATAAATAGCAAAACTTTCTTTTTTTTTTAGCCATCTTCATATCGAATTCCTTCAAAAAGTCTAAAAAAATTTTCGATGTCATTCAGGTTTTGGTGCTACTTGCATAAGAACATGACAATTTCTTGACATTTTTTAAGCACCGTGGATTCTTGGATTTACCAATCACTATTGGCGGTAACTTTTCTGATCCGTCCCCATTGCAACATAAAAGCACAGTCAGTCTTTCTTTGCTGTGTTTGCCACCATGGCATGTTTCTCCCTTAAAATCCATCGTTTTGTTTGATAAAGACGATAAAATAAGCCTGTTTAATCACAGTTAAAAATGTTCTTAAGATCAAAGTTTTGAATTAAATTTGGAAGTTCTGCGATCCATTCATTAACAGTTGAATCTGAAACGGCTGCGCTTTCACCACTCAGACAATGATTTGTTAAACCGTGTCTTTTTTTAAGTTTTTCTAACCATCCCGAAGAAGCCGAAAAATTTTCGATTCCCATTTTGGACGACAAAGTGATTGCCTTTTCTTTAAATAACTCACCGCTAATGGGTAAATTAGAAGCTCTCAATTCTCTGAACCACTGAATTAAAGTGGTTTCTAAAATCTCAAATTTTCCATTCTGAAATCTTGATCGTTTCTTCGCTTGTGTAGAATATTCACTGTTAATTTTTTTGATCGAGTCCTTGTTCTTTAAAATCCATCTGAGTGTTGATTCTGGCAAATCGAATTTTCGAGCTAAATTTATTTTTGACAGTCTAGGATCATTTTCTGCTGCTTTTATAACTTTCATTTTGAACGAAATTGTTAACTTTCTTTTGCTCATTTTTATTGCAAAAAAAAGAAAAGAAAGAATCTAGATGCTACCGTAAAGGCAAGGACGAAATGTAACACGCAGGTGACTTGATAAAATTAAAACAGAAAGAAAAGAAGCAACCATTAGATCTGAGGGGGTGAGTGTAAAGTCGAACTGTAACATCCTCTCCACCCTCTCCACCCCGCTTTTCGGAACGGTCTTTTGACCTTGACAGGTGAAGAAAATTATTTATCGATTAAAAAAAAAAATTGTGAATTGCGTTGTTATTTCCGCGTATAACTGAGAGAGACAATTTAAAGTGGCGCTTATAAGTGAGAGATCTATAGCATTATTTTCCTATTCCTTGTGGCGGGACCTTACGAAATTCGCGTATAACTGAGAGACGCGTATAACTGAGAGGCGCATAAGTGAGAGATGACTGTACTAAGATTTCATTATGAGTAACACAATACATAAGATTAAGAAGCATTTCTGGATATTTATCTTTGTCAGTTTTAAATAGCTATGTTTATTTCCTATCATAACACAGTGTTACGCGACGGCTGTGTATTAATTATAATTTTATAATTTTAAATTTCTTTAATTTAAATCTTTTGCAATTTAAATATTTTAAACTCAATATTTTAATAAGTCCCAATTTAAATCATTTTAAATTATTTATTTCTAATATTATTCTTCAATTTTTATTTAAAAGATAGCCCTTTCTTAAATATTATTACACTCGTAAAATTTCTGCATCTTCCTTTTTCAGTTATCTTATCTCACGTTACTTTTTAGTCTGGAAAGGATTCATCCCCTTTTTTGCCTCTCAGTTAAAATTCCTTTCATTGCAATGTATCTGCACGGCTGCTGAGGTCATTGACTTACGGTTCACTGCTTCGGCGACGTGCACCCGTTCGGGGATCTTGAACACAGCATCGGTTAGTTACGATTACCCCGATCGCCAATACTTTTTTTTGATTGGAGGAACTCTTCAATCCCAGTGGTTGAGATAATTTAACTAGCCTTTTAACGGCTAGTGTTTCCCGCGACTTCTTTAAATTTTAGGTAGCGTCCCCTCTCTTACTAAATGATCATCATGCAGTGAAGACGTATAATTTGAGTGTCTTATAAATTTTGGGCCGATCATTCGAACTAAACGTGTTCAGTGATCGGTACCATTTAATATATCTAAGCAATAGTTAATATAAAGTTAAAACCTAATATCTAAAATAATTATATAAATATAACGTTATTAAACAATATGGAGCAATAAAGATGACAAAGTTGATGAGCATACAAGATGGATGATGTAGGTGCCTAAAGAATGTCTTGATTTTCCTCGCTGAGTTTGGGGAAATATATAAGTGTGAAACCTACCCTGATGTGGTGCAACCTTTTCTCTTCAACTACCTACTTGAGTAGAATTTAACTTCATCCAGTGGCGGTAAGGTGTTTTAAATAATTTTATCGTTGATGTTCACAAGCATCTTAAAAGGATGCTGTAATCCAAGTAGTGAATCTTTCAGCATTTAAGTGAACACCTCCTTTTGAAGTTATCTTAACTGAACTTGTATCATGCACAATAACGTTGGTTTAATCTTCTGTAATCTTCCGATATTGAGAACTGTTAGAGACAAAATTAGAACCTTCATTGATTTCATGATGTATACAAGTCACGAGATATCAATTTATGAACATTTAAATTTAGGGATCTTAAAAGTCATCTTATCTATACAGTCCATCTGTAGTTTCATGAATGGAAAATTCCCATTATACGAATGTATATTACCATAGTCCTCTTTATATTTACTTATGTTTATTTCTCAAAGATATTGTATTCCTATGTTAAATCTTAGTATAATTTTCTGAATGATATTCAGAACAGTGTATGTAAGGGGGTCTGCGCTGTACTTTCCAATCATTTTATAATTTCTTATAATAAAGAAATTTTAGTCAAAAATTAATTTGTTTGATTGTTTATTTCTTTAACAAGTACATGAAAGGAATTTAGAATTATCAAAATGATAAGTTCGATTTAAGTTCTCATTATGTTATGTACATATTATATATATTTTCTATATTCAGGTAAGATACTCTTGATGTTATTTCACCATGACTCAACCATCACGATCATTATTTTAATATTTCTTCTTTGCAGCTCTACCACTATACTTATATAATTTTAGATCACTGGCTCATCTTCAAAATTCAAACCCTTCTCCTTTTATTAATATTCAAAATTTAAACATTCCCCCCTCTCTTTTGCTTTACCCCATTTTTAATTATCCTTTTATTATCTCTAAATTTTATGGTAATTTTAAATTTCCCCCTTCCCTATTTTTTCTTCGTTACACACAGGTGTACAGTCTGATTTTAATATTTAATGTATATGTCATGATTTATATTTATGTACTCTGCATGAGGCCTCCACTAGAGCCATACGAAATGTACTATTTATCCATTCCCTTTTCTGATGCACATTTTATTATATTACACTATTTTTTAGATTATATGAATACAAGACAGTCAGTTTAAATATACCTTTAGGCCCCAAAGCAGAATACTTTGCAATGTTCTGCAACGAACTTCAGTTGATAAAAAATGTTCTGCGGGAATAAAAAAGAAAGACGCAGGGATATTTTCTTATATATGAAGAATTGCAATTGCATCTTTTATAGAAATGCAAAAGACATTTTGTAAAATGCTGACATATACACACGAAAGAAACTAATGGCAAATTTTGCGATTTTACCCCGATCGAATAATGAATTTCGTTGTTTCTTCCGACAATCGGTTGACGATTTTTGCAATATTGCAGATTTTTCCCTATGTCAACTGACGAATTTCGCATTTTTTTTTCTCGGGCCCAATTGTCGAATTTAACAATTTTATTTCCCGTGACTGATTGAAGAATTTCGAGATACTTTCAACAATTCACTAACGAATTTCGGGTTTTTTTTACTAACCGATAGGCGAATTTTGCGGTATTTTTCTTGAACTGATTGGCAAAATTCATAGTTTTTTTTCAAGCAACTGATCCACGAATTTCATTATTTTTATTGACGACTGATTAGCAAATGTTCCAGCCTTTTCTTGTGAGAGATTGGAAAAAATGAAAAAATCGTGGATTTTTTTTCCGTGACTGATTGAAAAATTTCATGATTTTTCTGATGATTTTAGAGTTTTCTTACACACGACTGATTATTAATTAATTTTATTATATTTTCTTTTTACCGATTGGCAATTTTTTTTATCTTTTTCTTGTGAGTGATTGGATCGATGAATTTCTAATTTTTTCCAACTATCCACTAAAAGATTTCACAATCTTTTTAGCCACGACCAATAGCCCAATTTTGGAATATTTCTTTACTTTCAACTGATTGGCAAACTTTGTCGTTTTTTTTTTTTTTTTGGAGACCAATTGGCAAAAATTGTGGGTTTTTTTTCCATGACTGATCGACGATTTTCTGATCTTTTCTGACGTTAACACTGATTTATTTCGTGTTTTTTTTTTTATCACAACCAATTGAGAAATTTTGCGAAATTTTCCTTGTACCAATAGGGAAATTTTGCAGCAGCTTTTTGCGAGCCATTGGAGAAAATCTTACAACTTTTTTTCCGCCACTGATTAACGAATTTCGCATATTTTCCAAGAGTGATTTTCAATTGGCGAATTCTGCAACATTTTCTTTCTACTAATTGGCTAATTGTTTTTGCTTTTTCTCGCAAACGATTGATAAGAATCACACTTTTTCTGCGATTGATTGACCAATTTCTCGTTTTACCCTCGACAGATCGGTGAATTTTGCGATATTTTCTTTCCGTCGAATTGAAAACTTTGTCGCTTTTTTGCAATCTATTGGCCAATTCTTGGGTTATTTCACGACTAATTGACGAAATTTCAATTTTTTCCTACAATCCACTGAGAAATTTCGCAGTGTTTTTTTTTGTTTGTTTTTTGCCTGTGACTGATTTTAAAATTTCGCAAAATTTTTTTTGTACCAATAGACAAATTTTTGTAGCTTTTTCTTGAGACTGATTGGAGAAGAACATGAGTTTTTTCCTGCTAGTGTTCGACGAATTTCGCTGTTTCTTCCGATGATCTACTAATTTCGTGATTTTTTGACTACGACCGAATTGCAAATTTTGCAATTTTTTTCTTGTACTGTAGGCAA
Source organism: Maratus michaelseni (assembly GCA_963931845.1). Classification (NCBI taxonomy): domain Eukaryota; kingdom Metazoa; phylum Arthropoda; class Arachnida; order Araneae; family Salticidae; genus Maratus; species Maratus michaelseni. Next base: position 248,257,695 of record OZ007588.1, on the reverse strand, counting down.
ATTTTGAGGCTTTATCTTGTGACCAATTAAAGAAAATCGTGGGTTTTTTTGCAGTTTCTTCTGGCGATGCATTGGCGAATTTTGCACTGTTTTTTACCTGCGACCGATTGGCGAATATAGTGGATGTTTTTCCGCGACTGTGTATCAAATTTTGCATGTTTTTCCACAACAGGCTGAAGAATTTCACGATTTGTTCTCCATGATTGACTGATGTGTTGTGCAAGATTTTTTCACGACCAATTGATGAATTTCGCAATCTTCTTAAATGAACGATTAAAGAATTTTGATATTTTTTTTCCCCGGCCATTGAGTGATGAATTTTGCAATTTTCTTACGATTGAATGGTGATTTTTCATAAAAATGATAATGTGAAATGTTCTGCAGGGAAAGCCATTGTTCTGCGACGTACGTCGCACTTTTAAGCATATTCTGCTTTGGAGCCTTTAGGTAGTTTCATGTGTAAAAGTTTCTTCATGTGACACATAGCAGAACGAATGAAAGCACAAGTCTCATTTAATAAAAGGTGTGAAAAATTGTAAAATACAATTATAAACTGAAAAGTTGTAGAGTGTTTTTATTTTTTTTAAAATGGTGACTAAAAACTCTAAAAGAATTTTCATATAATTATTCTGGTGTAGATTCTATTTTCAACTTTTGGTTGGGAACTTTTTAAAAATTTAATACAAAATGTGTTTTCTTTTTTAATTTTGTACTTACTACTGTTATTTTTAGTCTGCAACATTACTTTTCTGAAATAAGACAAAAAACAACAAGGAATCAGTTAGTAAAAAATTTAGAAATGTCGAAATTAGATATACCGGGGCCTCCAAGATAACGCTGTGTGCTCTTTTTACTGGGCCTGATTCTAGTATATTAGTGATATCACAAATGCGATCCGGTCCGGTCAATGTATCCCAGCAGAAAGATTTAATAAAGAGAGATGTTTTAAATTTTCACTGTTATAATTTGTCATCACATAAATAATAGTAGTAAATTTCGTAATCCTGAAATAAAAGGAATTAATAAACTTGTTTAATAAAAGAAAATTAAAAGTTTTAAATAAAAAAATGCTAAGATTAATAAACTTGATTGAACACATTGACTTACTTTTTCCTAAAAACATTATTTTACTGTAAATATACGTAGCAAAAGTATAACAAATCAGACAAAAACTGTACATTAATTCCATTTCTCCCTTTTTACCACTACATGTACATTAGGGTGGGTCGAAAAAACCGAAATTTATATAATCGAAACGTAATAGTGCGAAAAAGTTGCCATTGGTAATAAGGAATAAATTTGCAAAATATTACACCAAATGGTTAATATCTTTTACCGCCGCAGGGGGGGCAAAGTTTCGAAAAATCACAAAAAAATTGTTTTTTTCAAAAAAAAAATTAAATTATCCAACCATACCAATACAATTTCTAATAGAATGCAACAACTACACCAAGATGTTAGTAATGTTCCAGTAGCATTTCATTATGGTGAAATCATTTCTATTACCGCTGCAGGACCGGTCAATATTTTGTTAAAAACGGCAAAAATTTCAATTTTCCGTTTTTTCTAAATTTTTTGTTTTTTATTATATGTCTACAGTTAAATAAATTTACATTATAGCTAGTAATAACTTATAAATGTCTAGTAATTTTGATCATGGACAGTGCCAACCAAGGGCGAGAGCCCCCCCCCCCTAAAATTGAAAGAAAGGGGCTTTTATAGATTTTCCGGAAATTTTTAGGTTTTTTCTTGTAGGGGGGAGGGGGGGGCAAAAGTGAAAAATGAGGGGAATTTATGTAAGAGGCCCCCCTACCAAAAAAATCACCAAAGTTTACCGAAAAATCCTCGAAATTTCTTCAAAAAGCCCCTTTTTCTCAAATTTAGGAGGGGCGGGCACCTCTCGCCCTTGGTTGGCAATCCCCATGCTCAAAATTACTAGACATTTATAAGTTATTACTAGCTATAATGTAAATTTATTTCATTGTAAAAATATAATAAAAAATTAAAAATAAAAAAACCCCCGGAAAATTGCAATTTTTGCTGCTTTTATCAAAAATTTGACTGCCCCTGCAGCGGTAATAGTAATGATTTCACCATAATGATATTTTATTGGAACATTACTAACATCTTGATGTAGCTGTTGCATTCTATTTGAAATTGCATTGGTATGGTTGGATAATTTTTTTTTTTTTTTTTTTTTGATAAAAACCATTTTTTTTTTGTGATTTTTCGAAACTTTGGCCCCCTTGTGGCGGTAAAAGATATTAACCTTTTAGTGTAATATTTTGCCAATTTATTTATTATTACCAATGGCAACTTTCCCGCATTATTACGTTTTGATTATATAAATTTCGGTTCTTTCGACCCACCCTAATGTACATATAATTTAACTAAAACACAATAAATATCAATTTAAATAGAGAACGGTACTTTTCTACTATAGGGGACATGACATTTAAAAACAATAAATAATATCACAACACCACTGTAAACAATCCATACGAACGAACAAAGTATGTGGAAAATTTTAAGTACGTCAAGTGTCTTTTGTGATGTCACACATGTGAATCGTTCTTAGAATCAGGCGCAGTAAAAAGAGCACACAATACCATCTCGAGGCCCCGGACCTGCACCCCACTTTAGGAACCACTGGTCTAAAAGAAAACTTTTCTTCTAAACATCATAAATATCCGGGAGGCAGCGACATTGTTTATTTAACCATTTTATACAAGCTGATTTTCAAATGTATAATTAATCTTTCTTAATCAATCACGAAAACAGTTGACAATCACAAAAACAGCACATTGCAAACAACACATTAAATATTAGGAAATGAATTTTACTGTTAAATATCTTTCCTGAGTTTAAATCAAATAAATATGTTATAAAATGATAATTTTTCCTATGCAATTTTCAATTATTTATATTTATTTCAGGATGGCGTACAAAAGAAAGGTTCCAGTTATTTAAATTATGAATTTTGTTCTAAACAGTCTTCTGAAGAAGACATTGCTGAAAAAAATGATGATAGTTTGATAAATTATAATACTAAAGATGAATCTGTTCCTCAAATTCACAATAATGTGGACGTTAATCAAGATGTAATTGAGCTGTTGTCTGAATTAATTTCTTCTACTGAAGAAAGTTCATGTGATATGGATACTAGTCATTTCCCGAACTATACAGAAAGTAAAAATGCAAAAAAGGTTCAGAACATTAAAAGTAAGTTCAATCCTGTTTCTGTAAATATAATGTAAGATTTTCCCTGTTTTAATATATTGGTTAATTTTAGAGATGTAAAATTTCCGGAAATTTTGAAGTGGTGGAAAAAACCCAGTTTTTTTTCCGTTTTTTTTTCTGGAAAAATTGGAAATTTTGGAAAAATTGAATTCTTACAAATATTTCTCAAAAATAAGTTACATTTTCTTAAAAGATATAAAATAATAAACATTTTTTAAATTTCTGCATACTAAAGAAAATATTAATTTTCACTTTATTACAAAAAAAAAAAGCCAGCTTTTAAAAGTTAGCTTTTCAGCCTCAGAATTTTCACAGTAGCTTTTTTTTCTTAATTTAACACCATTGTTTGTAATATATCATGTCTCTGTTGAAATGATTTATCATTTGCATTTCTTCAATTACCAGTAGAGATAATTAAAAAAGAAAAAATCTTATGAGTTTCAACGATTATTACAGCAGTTTGTAAGCAAATTTAAGTCCTCTCTACATAGTATTGCTTTGTATATAAATGACGATATTTTAAAGAAACAAATTATTGTAGTTGTGACATAATAAATATTATCATTTTTATATCTCCTATTGCTTAAAAATGGATAATAATTTACAATATTACAATTTTATTTTTGTACAATTAGAATTTTTATTTATTTTATTTTATTATGCTTTACTAGCTCAAAAATTGAAAGGTAGCAAAGAACTTTAGCAACTTGATAGCAATCACAAAAAAAAAGTGATAAAATTCTTCCTATAAGTACCAAAATATAGCATATATATATTTTTGAAATCCTACCCTTGTTTTGATTTGACATATTAAACAAATAAAATGGGATCTGTGTCTCACTCCAAACATTCATATACATTGGCTACATTCAAGAAAAAGAAAAAAACATTATCATCAACCTAACCAGTTTAATTGCTTTTTTCTAATTATTTGGCTATAACGTTTGACAAATTAATTAGAATTGAACAAACTGTATTGCATGATATTTTTGATTAAATTATTTTACCAGTGGTATATAGCTTTTATGGTATTACTAAGAAATATTGGGTGTTATGAGCCATCAAACCATCAAATCCAAACGTTTTCCCCAAAAGGTTTCCACAATTTTGGCCACTACTGTATATACAGTGAGATAAGAAATTCATTGGCGATTTAATCTGTTATGTGACACGTTTTGTTATTCTGAAATCATCACATTTCTGGAGGATTCAGAGTGTAGATTGAAAAATATTCTGAATTTTTTGAAGTGTCCTATGTTTTAAGGTGAAAAAATTGTAAAGGATCCTTTAAAGGACTCAAGTTCTTCCTAAACTGCTTACAGATCGTATTTTCTATGTTAATATTTTCATGGGAGGCACTGAACATGAAAAAACATAAAGAAAAAATATCAGAATGCAGCCGTAATAACATTTTGAATATATTATTTTATAAATTAAATTTCAGTTTTTCCAATTCGGAAAAATTGAAAAATACCCCTTCGGAAAAAAACGGAAAAAAACAATTTTTTTCCCAAAGTTCCGTTTTTTTTCCGAGCATTCCCATCTCTAGTTAATTTAAGTTTTATTGTTATTTAGGCATTGTTTTTATTTGCATAATCATTTTGTAAAATGCTAATTTGAAGATATTGTAGAAGGCATTATGCACATTCTTCTATCCAACAGCATAATAAAATATTCAATTTTGTAGGTCTTCCTCCCCTCTTTGTTATTAAAATATTGTCATCATCTAGCACAAACTTTAGATTTCAAGAGTGTGTAAACCAGTGTTTAAAAAATTCACTTGAGTCGCTTTTTGAAATATTTATTCTAGTGAATGTTAATATAGTAACAGGGGTTACAGATGTTAAGGATAAAAGCTAAATTAAGTAATTAAATTAAAAAATAAATAATTTAATCAGAACTTCAGAACAAATTTATCAATTTATTAACACGGTCAATTAGATGAAAACAAATAAATACTAGGCTGAATCAAAAATTCGTATTTGAGGCACAGGCGGTTAGCTTGTGTCTGGGAATTTATTGTATCACAGTTTAAAGTATCTTCTAAGAGAACAGTAAATTCAACGGGATGCGGGGTACAAGAACAACGATATAGGGGAGAGTAGGGTAAAGCCGGGTTGGCAAGTCAAAATGGGCACTTGCTGATAGGTAGACAGCATCCATCTGAACTACATATCTTAGCGTGCCCTAGCAGTGTGCCATTGGCTTTTAAAGTGAGTTAATATCTGTGTCCATGCATTGCTATTGAAAAAAAAAAAAAAAATCACCTCAAAAGTTTTAATTTTCTGCCGTCTTTTCTGCTCTTCAAATAAATCTAGCCTGGTGGTTCAATTTAGGTAAGTAAACCATGTTTTCTATATATTTCAAACGATATTTTGATGCCAAGTAGAAGTGTGTATATTCAGCTATTCAGGAGAAGACCATGTTGATTTTTTGTCGTGTGTTAGGCAAAACTGGGTACCCTTGGTTTTGCATTGAATTCTGCAATGGCTTCTTCACTCAACAGGTGGTGAAGAATGTATCCAATGTTCAGTTTGCAAAGAGCTGCACATGAGGAGTGCAGCGGATACGAAAAGTAAAAGCTCAGAAAGGCATTACATATAAAATTATGAGTGCCACATTAAAAAAACTGAACCATACCAGTTTTAAAATCCAAAATGAAAAAAAAAAAAATAATAGATAAAATACTACGAGTGTGTATATATATATATATATATATATATATATATATATATATATATATATATATATATATATATATATATGTGTATATATATATATATATATATGAAAGGATAAAATAAACACTTTTTAAAATTCAAAATTTAAATTAAAGTTTAAATTTAAAATCAGAAAACCCAATGTATTTTCCATAGACTTCTATTCTAAACAAATAATTAAAAGTAATTTGCTCATCATAAAACATATTACCATAAAATCATTATAACAGTATAAATCTCTAGTATGAGCCAAGAATGTAATCAAATTATATATTTCCTATTAGAATCAAGAATTTCATCATTATATTTCATAACATAAACAAACTGTGTTTTTCATGCTGTGCTTGATTATTTAGGAATCAAATTATAAACAATAAATGACCAGCATTACATTTAGATCATAAAGTTCAACCAATTTTCCCCCCAAAATGACTGTTATTACATTCAGATCAAGAAATCAAAGTAAATAATTATGTTTAGAATATAAATTCAAATTATTGTCAAAATAAGAAATTGATGATAACATTTTAGATTGTAAATCCTAATTAACTTTTATCTGTCTGACAGTTATTACTATGATTAGTTCATGAATACCAATTAACATCAAATTTAGAATTGGTTATTGGTGATGCAATCAAATTTGAGTCAAGACTAGAGCTACTAAATATATAGGCTGACTCCTCAGGCATTTCTATTCTCCCTGGACTGGTTCACGTAATGTGTTTCAATGGCGTTGAATTAGTTTCTCTCTATTTTTTAACTTTAAAGGTTTAATTATGGGTAGTTGTTTTGCTATTAATTGTACGAATCATTCAAGAAAGGATCCCTGCATGCTTCAGTTTCCTCGTAAACATGAAAAATTGCCAAATTTAATTATTAATTGTAGATTTTATTCTTCCCGAAATTTTTTGTTTGCGAGCTTGGCAGTAACGGCGATTTCAAGGGCGTAGCGCCATCTAGTTCATTTTCGGGAAAACAATATTTATTTCAGGCTTTTTTTTTTTCAAAAGCATAAAATTAAACTGAAATTTTATGGAAAACTTAAGAATATTAATATATAATTAAAATTTATGAGAGTTTTCGAAAGAAATATAATATAAAATAGAATATTTTAAAGGAAATTTATTTTAAAAAGTACAGATTTCTTTTCTTTTTCTTTCTTTCCTTTTATTTTATTTTATTTTATTATTATTTTTTTTTACATATTTATTTTCACCAAATAAATGGGTTCTATTTTGAATTTCGGAAAAAAAAATTTGCTTAAATATAATTTTATTATTAATATTTCATCAAAATGCAGTTATATTTAAAAATATATATAAATAAATATTTTAAACAATTTTCATAATTAAATGTTATTAAGAAATAGAGTATATTTTTATTGTAACTTTAAGATATAAATTTGTTTAAAATAACGAAGGATATCTGGATACTATGAAGGATCATTACATTCTCCTCTTGGAAAGAACAGTTCTCATATTATTAAAGTAATGAAAACTTGCTACACGTGAAAACCTTTTAAAAATTTCTTTAAATAGAAGTTTTTAAATATTTTATCACAAAGTAAAAGATGAAATTATATTTTTAATATTATTTTTCTTCAATTATACTTTTACATCAGAAATTAATTATAATATTTTTTCATTACTCTGTTAAGTGAAAAACACCCAGAAATGCCACATACACTCAAATCATTAAAATATTTTTTGGAAAAAGTACACTTGAGGAATAAATTTTAATTGTTACACTAAGGTAAGAAATTGCTGCAGATATTCTGAAAATAATAATAATAATAATTTTTCTATGGACAAATAAAATAAAACTTTTAGAAATATGTAAGAATTAATTAGATAAATTATGCAAAAAAAGTGGGGGGAAGGCTGAAGTTTTGAAAGGGGGAGGTACACTTCCAGACTTCAATTAAACATAAAATCCGTATATATATATATATATATATATACATATATTTATTTCTTGATGATATTAATAATTAGTTAAAGCAATCCTAATAATATTATAAATCCGATTGTGTGCAAATGTTAGGCTGAAGCCAGTGTCAAAATGCAGAAATTAATTGCCCTGTATCTTTGCATATAGGTGGATTATAACCCGGAAATGAACATAGACTGGTTTTTGTTTATTTTATTCAAATACTTTTCTTAATAATTCAAAATTTGATTATTTTCATAGAGAATTAATGGACATCTTTAGATAAAATTTAACCATTTTACTTTATCGTTGCTAGGGCTTTCATCGTTGCCAATAACTAAAAATGCAGAAAAATAATTTTTCCTCAGCGAATTAAGTTTCAATTGAGCGATTTTCATGTGAAAAATGAAAATAATTCAAAAGAAGATGAATTTCTGTGATATTTGAAACAACAATATGGAGTATTTGTTATTATACATGAAGTATGAATATCGGTTACATTAAAAAGATCTTTGTCTGTCAAAAACTGCGTTATAAGTAGAAAGAAGAATTAACAATAATTTTCTTATTAAGAAAAAGATTTTGCTTGAACCATGGAACTATGAAAAGGATCCTTCTTGGCTTGACAAATATGACGTCATAAATAAAACATGTATTTTCAAATATTCGTAATATTACAAAGAGCATGACTATCAGTGTATAATAAAAGTATATACATAATGGACGTCATATTTAAGATGAATAACTGAAATACTTTTTTTTAATACTGATTAATAATAAGCTTGAATATCAGTTATAAACAGATATGAGTTTTCTGCTAAAATTCACGTCATTATTGCCAGGAAAAGAAAATTAACAAGATTTGAAAAGAGATTTCTCTGGGATCAAAGTGACGTCATAATAAAATGGGATTTTTTAAATATGTTTCAAATGAAGCGTGTATCAATTTCATACATTAATAATAACTGAGTACAGTACAAGAATAGAGAGGTAATGAACCGTAAAATCGGCTTGCAATATGAAGCCAGTTATCGCTGAAATAATTAGGCCCAAGGGCTGACTTCATTGGATGGAGAGAGGCTGCATGGGGAACAATGACTGGATTCATTGGACGGGGATAGGTTTTCAAAGCAAGCCGCCAGTTGTTTGGGCCGACTGTAGGGTTGCATTTTCAGCATCACGCCAAACATGAACATTTCATCTCTATTTATTCTCTGAATCATCATCTGAATTCATCAGTAAGATTATTAGGAAAAGAAAATTGAACACAAGTCTATTAAGTTAAAATCTGACTGTGTGTATTTCGCAACTACTCCTCTTAATGCAACGCGATTTACTTAACACCGGTTATCATTGATTCGAGGATGTCATAAACTCTGAGAATTTAAAATTTTTAATTGGATTCCGAGATATTAATATTTTTTTTTCGTAAATTTTAACGAAGTTTCTCTAAAAATGGTACTTAAATGACTCAATTTTTGTGGATAAAAAAGCAGAAATAAAACGGATTAATATATTTTTATGCCATTTTCTCATTAAAAATGAAAAAAATTATTTTATTTTCAATTTGAATAGTTGGTGAAAAAAAAAATCTTGATTACAGTAAAATTTCCGAAAAATAAAAACATATTTCCACATATTCAAACTTTATGAATCAATTTATTCTGCAGAGAAAAAATTGCCTGTCAGCATATTGTCAAGAAATCAAGATTTGTTTCAGCTATAGATTAAACCAAGGACACAAATTTGCTGTTACATGCAAACGTAACACTTGCAATTGCAAAGCTTTTTGCAACACCAAATTACATGCAAACGTAACATTTACATGTAATTTACACCCAAATTAATTTTAATTTGAACCGTAATAAATGTTAATTTGCAATGAAAATTACATGCAAAAGTAATGTTTACATATAATTTTGGGTTACAAAAAGCTTTGCAATTGAAGCTCCTTGCATTTAGGTGTAGAATTATTCCTCCCTATTCACAAGAATTGAATTTAAAGAAAAAGCATATACTATTTCCAGTGAATTATTTTAAAATGATGGCTGTTAAAACGTTTCTCAAAGTCGTTAATAGTAAAATGGTTTATCATGTAAAATTGACATTTCTTTTTACCCAATTCGTCTATTTACACGATGTTATTTGGCCGTCCTTTTTCCATTAGTTGCAGTTTCCTTTTCGCAGTTATTTGGCACAAAATTTTACCTTTTTTAAACTGATTTATGTCAAGGCCCCTATAACAAAGAAATATAGTATTTTCTTCTATGAAATGTGATAAAAAGATAGTTAATTATTTACGTTTTTAATTATCGGGAGTAAAATATTTTGCTTGATTAGTACATTTATTTTTCTTTTAATGTTACGTGAACGAAGTCATGGGTAACAGCTAGTTAATCCTAATCCTAATAATATTATAAATCCGATTGTGTGCAAATGTTAGGCTGAAGCCAGCGTCAAAATGGAGAATTTAATTATCCTGTATTTTTGCATATAGGTTCATTATAACCCGGAAATGAACATAGGCTGGTTTTTGTTTATTTTATTCAAATATTTTTCTTAATAATTCAAAATTTCGTTATTTTCATAGAGAATAAATGGACATTTTTTTCCTTTAAAATTTAATTAATCAGTTTACGTTGCTAAGCATTACCGTTGCCAATAAATACAAAACCCGGAATAATAATTTTTCCTTAACAATTATTTTTCAATTGAATGATTTCCACGTAAAAAATGAAAATTCAAAAGAATTCAAAAGATGATGAATTGCCATGATATTTGAAAGCAAATATGGAGTATTTGTTGTTATACATGAAGTATGAATATCAGTTACGTTGAGAAGACATTTTCTGTCAAAGACTGAGATATAATTAGATAGAAAAATGAATAATAATTATATTTTTAAGAAAAGATTTTGCTTGGACCATGGAACTATGAAAAGGATCCTCCTTGGCTTGGACAAATGTGACATCATAAATAAAACCACGTATTTTCAAATATTTCTAATAATACAAGGAGCATGAATATCAGTATATAGTAGTTTGAAAGTAGATAGATAATGGACGTAACATTTAAGATGAAAAACTCAATTTTTTTAAAAATTGATACTAAGATCGATTGAGCTTGAATATCAGTTACATACAGATGTGAGTTTTCTGCTAAAATTTACGTCATGATTGCCAGGAAAAGAAAATTAAAAAGAATTAAATAAATACAAAGGATATGAATTAGCACTTTAATGCACAGTGTACAACCACGACTTTAAGAATTATATCATTAAAAAGATATTTCTCTGGGGAAAAAGTGGCGTCATCATATTGTAAATAAAACGTGAATTTTCAAATATGTTTTAAAAGAAGCGTGAATCAATTCCATACATTAATAAAACAAAGATCAGTAAATATAGAAAGTAGATGAGTTTCACGCCATATTTAAAAACGAAAAATACAAATGTTTTTTTAGCTATACTAATTATTAAGCATGATTATCAGTTATATACAGATGAGATTTTTCTGCTAAAATTACATCATAATTTTAAGAAAAGAAAAATGAACACGAATCTATTTTTATAAAATCTGACCATCTGTTTGTATTTCGCAACTACTCCTCTTAGATGATCGGACGGAACGCGATTCTTAACATCGGTTATCATTGATCCGAGGATGTTACACAAACTCTCAGAATTAAAAAAATTGAATTAGATTCCGATATATTATTATTATTATTGTTGTAAATTTTTAACGAAGTTTCTCTAAAAAAGGCAAGTAAATTACTCCTTATTTGTGGATAGAAAAGGAGAAATAAAACGGATCAATGTATTTTTTACACCATTTTCTCATTAAAACTGAAAACAGAATTTATTTTCAATTTGAATAGATGGTGAAAACAAAATCTTGATTTCAGTAAATTATCTGAAAAATATAAACATACTTTCACATATTCAAACTTCATGGATCAATTTTTTTCTGCAGAACAAAAATCGTCTGTCAACATATTGTCTTTTAGGAAACAAGATTTGTTTCAGCTATACATTAAATCAAGGAGGCAGTATTGAATTTAAAGAAAAAGCATATAATATTTTCAATTAATTATTTTTGAAGGACGGTTGTTAAAACGTTTCACAAAAGCGTTAAAAAAATGATTTATCAGGTAAAATTGACATTTGTTTTTACCCAATTCGTCGATTTTATTTGGCCCTCCATTTCGAATTGGTTGCATTGTCATTTTCGCGATTATTTGGTACAAATTTTCACTTTTTTAAGACTGAGTTATGTCAAGATCCCTATAACAAAGAGATACCGTATCGTTTCCTATGAAATGTTATAAAGAGTTAGTTAATTATTTACGTTTTTAATTATCAGGAGTGAAATATTTTGCTTAATTAATGCATTTATTCTTCTTTTAATGTTGCGTGAACGAAGTCATGCGTAACAGCTAGTAACATTATAAATTTGATTGTGTGCAAATGTTAGGCTGAAGCCAGAGTCAAAATGGAGCATTTAATGATCCTGTATCTTTGCATTTAGGTTGATTATTGCCCTCGAATGAACATAGCCTGGTTTTTGTTTATTTTATTCAAATATTTTTCTTAATAGATCAAAATTTCGTTATTTTCATAGAGAATAAATGGACATTTTTCATATAATATTTTAAAATGATTAAATTTACTTTACCGTTGCTGATACTTTATTGTTGCCAAAACTAATTCAAAACCCGGAATAATAATTTATACTCAACAATTTAGTTTCAATTGAAAAATTTTCATGGGAAAAATGAAAATGAAATAAAAGAAATTAAAGAATTAAAAAGATGAAATAATATTATTAGAAGTAAAACATACTTTTTTTAGTTTTTGATAATAATACAAGGTTTCAATATGCGTAACCATAGGAAACAGGCGAATCTGACGACATGCATCGAAAATAAGCGGATATTCTTTGATTGGTGAAATAAAATGATCTTGGGTTTTTTCTTCATTTTTTTTCTTTTGTATGTTAACAATACTCAGCGTTTTACCGTCTGCGCACGGCTAATATAACTGTACTGTATTTTTTATTTAAATTTTAAAAAAGAAAAAGAAAAAAGAAGTTTAAAAAGAAAATGGTTAGCAAATGTCAATAATATGCTCCTCAAAATTATCCATGTCGAAAATGATGTCATGGATAGCGACAAATAGTTATTTTCAATCTTAAAACTAAAAGAAACAACTTAATTACCTAAAAAAAATGACGAATGTTAATAGTCCCATTTTTGTTGATAAAACCTAAAGATTTAATATTATTTCGTTAAAGTAACATAATTTCCCCTATGCCAGTATTGAAATTAATTGCCTTGAAAAGAAAATTAACAAGAATTATGTCATTAAAAAGGGATTTCTCTGGGGAAAAAGAGACGTCATATTTGAAATAAAACGGGAATTTTCCAATATGTTTTAAAAGGAGTGTGAATCAATTCCTTACATTAATAAAATAAGGATCAGTAAGTATAGAAAGTAGATGAGTTTTACGTCCTATTTATAACGAAAAATTTAAATGTTTTTTATCTATACTGATTATTAAGCATGAGTATCCGTTATATACAGATGAGAGTTTTCTGCTAAAAATAACATCATAATTTTAAGAAAAGGTAAATGAACACTAATCTATTATATTAAAATCTGACCGCGTGTTTGTATTTCGCAACTACTCCTAGATTATCGATCACAACACAATTTACGTAATACCGGTCATTATTGATCCGAGGATGTCACACAAACTCTCAGAATTAAAACCAATTAAATTAGATTCCGAAATTTTTTTTAATGTAAATTTTAACGAAGTTCCTTTAAAAGTGGAAAGTAAATTACTCCATATTTGTGGATAAAAAAGGAGAAATAAAACATATCAGTATATTTTTTATGCCATTTTCTCATTAAAACTGGAAAACAGAGTTTATTTTCACTCTGAATAGATGGTGAAAACAAAATCTTGATATCAGTAAATTATTCAAAAAATATAAACACATTTTCACATATTCAAAATTCATGAATCAATTTATTCGGGAGAACAAAAATTGTCTGTCAACATATTGTCATTTAGAAAACAAGATTTGTTTCAGATATACATTAAACCAAGGAGGCAGAATTGAATTTAAAGAAAAATCATATACTATTTCCAATTAATGTTTTTTTGAAGGATGGCTGTTAAAACGTTTCACAAAGGCGTTAAAAGTAAAATTGTTTATCAGGTAAAATTTACATTTGTTTTTACCCAATTAATCTGTTTCTACAATTTTATTTGGCCCTCCTTTTTGTAGTGGTTGCAATTACATTTTTGCGATTATTTGGCACAAAATTTCACTTTTTTAAGACTGAGTTATGTCAAGGTCCCTATAACAAAAAATACTGTATTGTCTCCTATGAAATGTGATAAATAGTTAGTTAATTATTAACATTTTTAATTATCGGGAGTGAAATATTTTGCTTAATTAATGTATTTATTCTTCTTTTAATGTTGCGTGAATGAAGTCACGGGTAACAGCTAGTATTTTATAGATATTTTATTATTTATTTTGACAATTCTAAAATATCAATTTCTTTGAAAATGAGTTCTTTAGCCCCGTCGCACTTTAATTCGTTTCTGAATTGCTACACTACTGATTTCTTTCAACAAAGAAAATTATGAACATAAAAATTATTTTATGCATTCACTAAAAGTAAATAGATTTATTACTAATGTTCAAATTTGAAATTGAACAATAAAATACTAGCATGCTGCAATTTGCGATGAAAAACAACGATAAAAAGTACGTATGTTATTCGAAACTTTCATTCAATATCGTACTTTTTGATAAATTGAGCAAAGCAACGAAGACGGCGATAAATGTGCCAAATAGGTCCTATCAGGTAAATCTGGCGTCAAAGTTTTCCCACTTGGGAATATCGATCGCGGTCCGAATACAGGGACCGGTCTAAAAGTGGAATTAAATTGAAAAACAGAGTACGTGGAAGATTAATGGCTGAAATTAGCAAGGTAGTGACTAAAGTGTTGAATGTAGATAATACACATTGATAAAACAGTTTTTAGGTTTAAATTAAACTAACGTTTATTGACATATCACAAAAATAAATAAAGATGAAAAACATGACAGACAATTTACTTAAATAAAATATAATGGCATATGGCAACAAAAAAACAAGGTGGCAAAAATAATAGAGCATGAAATAACTTAAACTTTCTAGAACAAAAACCAAATCCTACTCACATGCTGGTAGGTTGCTTATTTTCATATGAGTATACATCACTGTTCATTCATTATCAAAGTTCAACATAGATAAAAGAAATTCAATTTTTAATTCACACAATGATATATGGCAGTGTCGAAACGATGTAGAAGAATATATTGACGTAGACATTCCTCCTTATTTATATTTGACGAAACCAAAGTAGACAAGTTGACATCACAATTTAGATTTGGAGATAAAACACAAAAATGATGACGGATGCACATATCACTTCGAAAAAACACATTTCCATATTAACGAGGCGAAATATCAAATGAACTTCGAAAAGAAGTACCACTTCAACATTAAAACGTATTTGTTACTTCAATATTAAAACATATTTGTTTCAAATTCATCATCGTATGACATAGCTGCTACTATTCGTTCGCCCACCTCTCAACGGCCTTCTCATTCCTTTTTTAAACAGCATCAACCTACCGCTTTCCGAAAACGCCCCCTTTCAAATGTGCTAAGTTGAGTAGTTCTTAAACTGCCTATCGGCAAAGTAATTTAGAGTACCTTTGAAAACTGCGGCACAGCCTCTGAGAGCATGCTCCTCTATAGCGTTCCGAATGAAATGATGTCATAGCTAGCGGTCGCAACTGAATCCGGAAAAAGGCTGAGAAAACGATAGTCGATGTGGGGAACGATATCGAAACGAACAGTTTGTAAAGTAAACATTATCGGCGAGTTGAAAAACGAAAAGAAAGATTTGAACGATACCAGAAATGGAAAACGATAGCGACTGAAGAAAACAGGGGTCGATGCAGGTTTTTTTTCTTGGGGCCCATTTTGTGAAAAGTAAAGGTTATTTTTGTGAAATTAATTATATTTTTGTGAAAAATAACATTTTGTAACGAAAGTTGAAATCCAGTTAATCAAATTCAAACCAAGCATTTATAAACAAAAACTTCTTTTAAATCCTTTTGCTGAAGTTTTCCTCTCTGGTGAACGTGTTTGTTTACAAATTATACATTTTAAAACATCACAAAATAGTAAATAAATAATAAATAGTAAGTTTTTATGGAATAGAACTTTGTGAAAGGGCCTATTTTAATAAAAGGAATTTTGTGAAGGGGCCCATTTTAACAAATTGATTTTTGTGAAGGGTCCCATTTTATTAAATTGATTTTTGTGAAGGGACCCATTTTATTAAATTTATTTTTGTGAAGGGGCCCATTTTATTAAATTTATTTTTGTGAAGGGGCCCTAAATAGGCCCCAAATTTTGCCTGGATCGACCCCTGGAAAATGAATACAGGATTGAATGGGAAAATTAGACAAGTACGAAAAGGTGACATTGAGTATAAGTTTCAAGGCCCAAAAAATATATATAGGGCTAACAAATATTAATGGCGGATGACGAGCCAGCTCATATATACAGCAGCCTTAATCAAGACTATTGCTGCCATAAAACCACAGCAATAAAAATATACTGAATCAATCAGGAAAGAAAGAAACTCCCACGTTTTTAGATTGATTTTTCTGTAAATCAATTGCCAAAATAATCTGCCTATTGTAAGGATATTCTTATGCATCCACTTTTCGTCATCTTGAAATAGATGTCGTACCAGTTGTCAATTCGTTTAGGTTGCTCTTCATGTTATGTTACTTCGATGTTACACTAATTGTGTAGTTATCGAATAAAGGATAACAGTTTCAGTTTGGACCCCAGTTGATTTCCTTTTCGTTACACCTCTTTTCTTCAAGTCCGGCTCAGTGGAATGAGATCTGGAGTACCGGTTAGTCAGGAACCATCCATTTTCTGGAAGCAATCCACAACAGATTATTTTGGTAATTGATTTACAGAAAAGTCCATCCAAAAATGTACATTTTTTACCTCTATCAATTAATTTGCAGTATTAAGACAGAAGTGTTATTATGGGAGGTTCTTTCTTTCCTGATTGGTTCAGTACATTTTTATTGCTGTGTTTTTATGGCGAAGACATCACTAAAACATGTAAATATTTAGAATCAGAAATATAAAAAAATGAAAAAAAAAATATTTAAGGAAAAAAGGAAACAAAAAGTATGAATTGCATAAGATTACAAGAAATCAACTATAATGAACAAAATTCAGAAAAAAGACATGTAAATTATTAGAAACAAAATAAACAATTAAATAAAGCATTCCAAAGATCTGAAAACAAAATTTTACTCACAGATAATGGCATCCATTTCAAAATTAGAAAAAAATAAACAAATAGTTATCATCAACAAAATAATGCAAGTTTAGAATTGTATTATATATAAAAAAAATTTCAAACTAAAGTGGCTTTTTTTTTAATTTTATTTTTTTTATCATGTTCTCTCAAATGAACATACATTTTCAGAGAATGTGGTGGTAACATGGAGTTACATTATAACACAAATATTGTTGAAATTCAATTGAATTATAACAGAATAAAATTTAACACTATTACCAATACACTAATTTTTAAATTCTAATTAAAAGCTATTTTATACAAAATCCATAAATTATGCAACCACGCAATGCTAATGTTTCTGAGGACACCTCTTTGAAATGATTTTATATTTCTTCACCTCTTCTAAATGATTTCCAGCCTCTATTCCTCTCCTTATCTTCAAAGACTTGTTGTTATCGAAGAAATGTTTATTTAGAAAATTTGACAACATTATTTAGCAGATAAAAGGGGGGGGGGGGGGTGGAGAAAATTAGTGACTGGTGATAACACATCTTTTCCAAAAATTTTATCCCTGGAAAATAAAATTCAGAAAAAAAAATAATACATATTGTAATCTATAAAAATGTTAATACAAATTGATATATAGAATCATATATATTGAATATACAAAATGAAGATTTCAACTCATTTTGCCAAGTAATTTTTGAGTTTAAAAAAAGTACTTATTGATAGCACCATTTATAATAATTCTTTTTCATTTCATTGTCAGATAGATAGAAAGTTTCGTTCGCCTCTGGCTGGCTGTGCTTTGATCATATTTCTTATTAATTTAGAACTATAGACAATTTAAAGTTGGCTTATAGTCATTCAGAGCCTAATTTCAGAGCTAAACAGGAAAAGAAAAAACAAATTTAGAATATGTATTTATTATAAATAAATGGTATATCTACCCTATATATATAAAATCCTAATGAAACGAATTTGTGAAACGATTTTATGAAACGAATTTATGAAACGATTTTATGAAACGACTGATTAAACGACTGATTATGTTTCAGGGCTATTTTTAATAAAATATTAAACGCTTGATGGTGAAATTAATACCAATTGTCCATAAAAATCCGCGGATGTCAAAACTGGTAATAGAATTTTGAAATTGGAATTAGTTTTCGAGATATTAATTTTTTTTCTAATTTTAATGATATTTCTGTAATGATGGCAACTAATTACTCAGTTTTTTTTGTGACAAAAAAGGGAAAAAAATTGAAAAGGATCCCGATAGGGATTTTTCATTTCTTTTTATTCGTCATTTTCAAATTGAATTTGAATTTATCTTTTATTTCAATCGATAATGAAGACAAGATTGTGATTAAATTATGTTTTTCAGGAAAATTTGAAAAAAAAATCACATTTCTATCGTCAGGATTCAATCGTCAGTCAGCATTTAATTTAATTTATAAACTGAAAACATTTTGAATAAATTCGTCCAAATGACGTCATTTATGTAAATATGTCATTTATGTTTATACAATTTATTTAATATAAAGAAGCCATTTATCTATTTTTATGTACAAAAAGAGGTAAATTGAACGACAATTATAAATAAATTGTATATATACATATAAATACATGTATAAACAAGCATAAACGTTCGGTGCTTTTCCAGTTGGGGCCTTGACGAAACAGGGAAAATAGCCTTGGCGGAAAAGGAAATTTGGCAACATACTTTCTGTCAACCTATTCACTTTGTCATTTTGTGTACAGAAGCATTTTTTCAATATTTATACAATTTGTTTAGCGTAAAATGTCATTTATCCTATTTTATATATAATCAGAAGTAATTTGTATAGAAAAAAAAACAATAATAATATGTGTATAATTAAAATACGCATATAAACAAAAAAATTGTCGAATTTGTTTCCATGGCTGTTTATGTCATTTGGCACCAAATCTCACTTTCTGATGCCCGAATTGTGCCAAGCTTTTTAAAAAAAGCATCAAGACCCCTATAATAGAAAAGCACCAAAAGTTCATTGGGATTGTTTTCATAACTTTTGGCAACGAATCTATCCCTTTTTGAAGCTTGAATTACGCCAAACCTAAAAGCAAAGGATGCTATACTGGAAAAGTACCCGATTTTCTTATGGACAATATTCAAGTGACATAACATGGCGTAAAATTATCGCGGAAAGCAAATTTGTTTAAATATCTCATCAATTGATGCCGAATAAATGCAGGCATGCATGCACAAAATATTTAACTAATTTTGTATGATAAATAATTATTACAAAATTCGTATATACATATTAATTAAAATAAATAATTTACATATTTAAAATAACATGAAAATATGCATGATGGTGCACTAAAATAGAGAGAAAATTAAAACATGTTACTGAAAATGTCTATAACATAGTACTTTTCAATACCGTGGTTCTTAATGCTATTCACAAGCAGATGGAATTTTTCTCATCCTTAAACATAAAGGAAGAATAGTATACAGATTGTTGTTATAAAAGTCCGAGAGGTAGCCACAATTTAAACCGAACCATTTTATACAAGCTGGTTTTCAAGTTGTAATTGATTTTACTTATCAATCCCAAAAACAGTCGTCAGTTGTCGCAACAGCTGTGTATGAGGCCATGATAATAAAAAAAAATGCCGCATTAAAACGTTAAAAGCATGGCAACCCAATTACAGATTTACCAATGTTTTTAAAACAAAGCACGCTGTCATGTTTTTAGAGGCCTTGAAGTCTGAGCGGGGGTTGGCGAGCGTAGCTCGCAGGGGGTAGGCCCCCTAGTATTATATATAAATGTATATATTATATATAAATATTATAAATATATGGGGCAGATGTTTCTTTGAAAACTATATGACAATTTTTTGCTGTTTGTTATTAGTCATACTGTATAATGCAAAAAAAAAAAAAAAAAAAAAAAAAAATTCTAAAGTTCTATAGATAAAAGTTCATATAAAATTGATTACACCCACAATTAGTTCTCTTAAGAACTGTGAAAATTATCATTATAAAATATGTTTCACTGTATATGATATTTGAAAGTAACATTAATATAATGTTTTAAAATTACTTTTATTTGAACTTTAATTTTATTTTCTAGGTAAATGTGGTTATATTGATGTTGCACCTATCCATTACAAAATTGAAAATGGAAAATATAAGTCTATTGTAAGTTTCCTAATTAATATATCTATTACCATTAACTTTTAAGCATTTGAATAGTATTTTTCCATGGTTTTCTTTCTATTTTCAGAAATCATTTTTTATTGACATAATTAGTTTGCTAGAGAAAGAAAGGAATGAGTTAAATAAGCAACATGTTTCTGAAGCCAAAAAAGTTATTACTTTTGTGAGTGTTTTTCAGTTTTTTCACTTGTAATAATTATTTTTTATGTATGAATAAAACAATTATTTATAATATTTTGTTCATATCCATTGATTTTGTTTATTATTATTAGTTTTTTTTTAAAAGTCTGATTAGAGGTCTGATCAGAGAAGCTAAGTTTTAGCATACTATGTAGTATATATACAAATCTATAGATAAGATATTGATAATTTATAGATAAGACAGGGTTGAACAAAAGAATTTGGTTATTTTTCTGACGATTGATGGTAAATCCTGATATTGCGTTTAAAATGTATTATTCATTTTCCATTACAGTATTCTAAATGTGTTAAAAAGTGTTTCATAATGTATGCTTGATGCATGATTTTTGCGTTCTGTTTTCATTATTATATCAGAATGCTATGAACTATGTGAAAAATGTAACACTTAGAAAGTCATGTGTAATTGCTCTTGTGTTTCTGTGTGATTTATGCTCTTTTGTTTTATGAAGTTGCTATAACATAATTACTTTTTACAAGTCTCATTTCTTTTTTCTATTTCTTTTTCCTAGCAATTAAAGAAAACCTTTCCCTTTTTTAATGTACCTGTTATGGAAGATTGGATTAATAGAGGAGATTACCCCGCAGGCATGTTACCATATGCTGCTCTTCCACCATCAGAAGATCATACTTATTCTCAATATTTAGAAAGAGCAGACACTGTAGAGCATTTAAAACTTCAAGGTAAACTTAAATTAATAAAACAAAGCGTTTAATTTTACTGGTGTAATGTTTAGTGCTGATTCTGAACTTTACCTAATAACCAGGGCCGAATGCCTTGTCCATGTATTCTGACTACAGAATATTGTCAGGGAAGTACTCTGCTGAAAAATTAAAAATGACTAGACATGACTCCCATCCTAAAAGATGTGAGATAAAGCTGTTTACATCAAAATTCCTTGTTTATGGTTTTGTGTAGAACTATTATAGTCAAGTTTTCCGCGAGGATCCAAGAAACGATAATAATAATCAAAGTTTCTAGGAACAGGTGGCTCTTTTTTAGGTTCGTTCATAATTATATAAATATGTAGCAACTATAGTTGTCGTCTGGTCCATCCATCTGTCTGCATATAATATATTTTATGACAATCAAATCAAAACTTAAAAAAGATATTAATAAAAGTTTTCTTTATTCTATTAAATCCTATCATGTGTAATCTCTTTATTATTAATATTCGCAAATGTCTGCCACCTGTGACGCCAAAAACTCTGTGAGCGAAGCGAGCAGCTAAGCACTTCTGTTGTAAAAAAATTTGGAAAAATCCCAGAATTGTTGATATTCAATATTGAAAAGATGGGCCCTTAATTAACAAAGATATCAGTTAAAAACTTCTTAAAAATTAGTGAAAAAAGAAAAATTTTTCCGAAACAAAGAAAGAATTTTAGTTTTGACTGCAAAGGGACCCTGCTGCAAAGCTCGTAATCCACCTTTTGTCTTCGACCTGCACCCTAATGTTTTTCTTTCCGGCTGTGGTAAAAATGGCGTACTGAATGATTTCCAGTCTTTTTTGAAAAAAATAGCTTCATCGGCACAAAAATTTGCAAACAGACATAAATAAAACAGAAATGTGACCAATTAAAAGAGAAGATATCAATTAATAAACTTTTAAGTCAAAAAAAAGATAATTTTAAATTTTTATTTTATTTTATTTATTATTCATTTTTATTTTAGAAAAATTTAGATTTTGTATAGAAAAAAAAAAAAAAAGCTAAGGATTTTGCTCTTTCTTTTCAAATTATCTCGGGTCTTATGGGTCTCATCTTCACCACCAGGGGGCGCTTTTCTATCTTTGGTTCTATGAGCCCAATCACAGTGAAGTATGGCTCATTCGACTAGAAATCAATAGCCTCAAAGAACATTCATATAGAAGATATCCCCTTGGTGGTGGAAGTTGGAACTAACGGATTTTGCAGCTAACTCGGATTCTATGGATCCCATCACAACGTGGTTTGGTTCTCATTTTGCTCATAGCAGACGATATAATTTATTTCACTGAAATAATAACCATGATTTTTTTACATGCCTCCATTATTTATTATTTTCATGTATATTTATTTGCCAATTTATTTTTCTAGAGTCAGCTAGTCAACTTGATATTCGTTCTTGTGTTTTGTGTGGCTATACAGGAGATAGCAGTCCAAAAGTATGTTATTCTGGTTACATTATTATTAATTACTTGTATTACTTTTACTAAATATAAAAGCTACCAGTTTCTATAAAAAGACAATAAAGTTTTTAAGAGATTTTTGTGCTGTCATGTTGATATTAAAAAAATTGCATATTTTATAAAAGAAAAAAAGAAAGTTAAAAGGTGGGAATTTTTGCTTTAATTTAATGATTAATAAAATTTATAGTCAGATTTTACATGTTGTTTAATTATACTTCTGTAGTCTGAATTTCAATAGTAATACATTACATAATTATTTTTCTCTCTTTCTTGGAAAACAAAAAAGAATATTTTCTATTATGTTTTACAGTGTTGTCTTTATGGATATTTATAGTCTTCTTTTAATCTTAGTTTTAAGAAAATTGATATTTAAAGAATGCATCTGAACTTAAGATTATTGATCTTAATGTGTGTATATGGATTTGGATTAATTTATTGAGTTTCTTATGATGTGTCTCGTAATTATATTTGATTGTATCGGGATGTAATTCGTTTGCATTTAATCCATTTGCACAACAATAATTTTATATGTTTGTGAATGAAATGCATTGAAATTATTCAGTGTAAAAATAATCCTAAAAATACTTAATGATTGAATAGTATATTGGTATGGTATTACAAAAAACAAAACAAACAAACCAGTGGGTAAGTGTGATTGAAGATTGCGCAAAGGGTTTCGTTTAATATTCCTTTCAAAAACACTTTATCCTACCTTTAATAAATCCAAATAAATTTCATTTTCAAAAAAATAAAGTCATTTGTTTTATAAAGTAAAATTTTACCAGTCTATTTTTCTCGTTTTTTCGAAAATCTGAACCGGTCCGATAGTGGGCGAAGCTCACTATTATACTCTGTCATGTGGACTAAATGCGATATTAAAAAAAAAAATCAATTTGAAAATTAAACATATTGTATAGAGACCTTCAAAATGTTAGACGTCAGATTAATTTTCTTTTTAAGTCTCTAATGACGTCATATTAAGCTGCTTTCTGTATTTACACATACTCATACTCCTTGTTGTATTGAGAAATGTTTGAAAATTCTGTTTTATTACCAATATGACGTCCTATTAATCTTTTTCTCAATTGGTGAAACTTTTTATTTCGTTTTCATTTTTCACGTAGAAATCTTTCAATAGAAAATTAATTACTGTAGAAAGAATTTTATTGTGGATTTTTAATTGTTGGCAACTGGTATAATGAAAAATGTTTATATTTAATAGGAAAAAGCTGTTAGATTTTTCTTTTTTTATCTCTATATTAAAATAATGCATTTTTTTCAAATTTTATGATTTTGAGCTTCATAATAAGTATTTAGCTATAAGTACACAAAATTTCATGACTGTAAGTTACTTAGTTTCTGAGAACCGGCTCTGTGACGGACGGACAACAAAGTGGGAGTAATAGGGTTCGTGAGATGAACAGAACCCTAAAAAGATAAAAAAGTATAATGTATTAAAATTTTTTAAATTATTAATTTAGAAATAACTTCTTTTATCAATGAAATAATTGATAATGCCACTATAACTTTATTTAGTTATTTATTTTTACATTTGACCATATTTAATTGCAAACAAAATTATTTTGTACTTATAATATAAAATGGTAAAATTATTTCTGAATTATATAGAATAATTATTAGTCAAATCAATAACAGTAAATTAACTCCTCACTTTAGCTTCTTTAAAATCTTTCAATAAAGTATCCAATTCAATTTCTTTTATTATGTCACTTTCACTATTGCTAACGAATTTAAGCTAATTCTGTTGTACTTCAAGCACAATAACTTGTCTTATAACCTTGAAGAGTTAGCTGCGCTACAGGCAAAACAGTAGTGACATAAATCGTTAAAAGAATGCTTTATTTAATGAACAATTAAGTTCTATTAGTTTCTAGCTGCGGTTGCTTCCAAAATCTATGAACAAATGCCCATAGGTGCCAGCAGAATGAAATCCAGGGAGGGGAAAGATTTTGGAACAGATAAGGAGATTTGCTTGTGGTTCTTAGAATAGGTTCTTTTATTAAAATGGAGAATATAAACATGGAATAAGCTAAACTAAGAAATTTCTGTCAGAATTCCTTTCCTACGCAAGATAATTTTTTAAACATATCATTAAAAGAACACTACAGAATTTATAATAATTAAGACATATTAGATATTAAAAAGTAAATTTCTACCAGGCTTTTTCAAAATGGAGAATTAAAAGTATTTTATTTTTTCTATCAGGACACCTCTGATCCTCTGTTAAAGATAAATTTTGAAAATATGAATTGTAAAAAGAAAACATAACATAAAATTGACTTCCATGGGGGATTAAGGGGGTCAAAGCCTACCTGATGGAAAAAAAAAAAAAAATTTAGTTCCTTTTTCTTTTAATGTTTGTCACCTCAAGAAAAATAAAATTTGATTATTTTTTCAAAATTCAAGGCCAAACAATGGCCTGTCCCTGCTCTCCCTTCCTTGCCGTTGCTTATGTATTAGTCTAAAGTTAACATAACTCACAAGCTAAATATTCAGTGTCAAAATAAAATTAATAGTGCCAAAGAAATGTGCTTCATTGTTACAAGACACTCAAAGCCTTGATATTTACTCAAACTATTTTAACTGCACTTATTAAAAAAATTATGCACTTAAGGTTTACATTCAAGTGAGGCACTTCTTTGCATGTGAGATTCATTTAAGCCCAGTGCCCTATTCAGTGGAAATCGTAAAATCTGTTAATAGCCAATTCTGATTCTATTAGCTATGATAATTGCTTCAAAAATTACAGATGAATAACATGCATTTTTAAAAATTATTTTATTACTAGTATATAACCCCGTCAAAAATGACAGATTGTTGATCTGCGTTTCTTTTTCATAAGACTTCATACAAACAAACAGCATGAAGACTTTATTATTGAAAGGTTTGTACTGTAAAAAAGTACATTTTAAAAATGACAAATGATTTCTACAAATAAAAATGATGAGGATATATATATATATATATATATATATATATATATATATATATTACTCAGTATTAAATTTCGGAAGATGTTCAACGAATGTACAAAACATTCAAATTAAATATTAACAAATAATCCATGTGCGAAAGTTTTTGTAAAAAAGTGTTATTAATGAGTCTCTAAGGAGCTTGACTCACCACATAACTCATTGTTTGATTACATAAGCAAAATTAAATGCAAATTACGTTGTACTATGTATTCCTTATATTTTAATTACGTTTGATAAGAAAGAATCATTTTACAGTATATGACCCCTTATCCGGAATTCCAAAACCCGAAGTCAGCAAAAAAATTTCGAAGATTTTCTAAATTTGTATATTTTTACAAAAATTTTTGAATTTTTGAAAATTTTCGAAAATTTTACCGATTTCTAATTTTTTTTTCAGTCCATTGTGTTTCAGGGTGTAATCACTAAAATATTGTTACTTCCGTACCGGGTGAACACGCCACCCCCCCTTCTTCCCGAAATTAGAAACAAATCATTTTTCTCTCAAATTTTAGTTTAAAATTAATTTATATCACGATTCGTTTGAAACAAAAAATAGTTATATATTTATTTCATCAAGGGTGATTCTGTTCCGAATTTTCCTAAAAATTTAAGGCATTCGGTTTCGAAAATTTTAGTCTTCATTCCAAAGATTCGAACATAACTAAATCTCGAATTTTGAGCGATCCTCGTCGAAAAAAAAAACAATTATGTCTATAGTTCGAAGAAAAAGTAGACAATTTCTTCAAAGGATTGCGGAAACAACTTTAATTTTGTCAAAGGATTGAAAAAAAAAAAAAAAAAAACGCAAATTTCGTCGCAGAATTGCGAAAAAACGCTAATTTTGTTAACAAATCGCAAAAAATATGCGATTTCCGACAAAGGCTTGTGAAGAAAATGCAAATTTCTTCATGGGGTTCGGAAAAAATGTAAAATTTCTTCAAGGGATCACAAAAAAAAAAAAAAAAAAAAAAAAAAAAAAAAAAACACAAATTTGGTTAAAAGATCGGAAAAAAAAATGCGAATTTCATCAAATAATCGCAGAAAAACATGAATTTCTCCAAAGGATCACGGAAAAAAAAAACACAAATTTCTTCAAAGCACTGCAAAAAAAAATTCTAATTTCGTTAAGGGATCGTGAAAAAAGTGGAATTTCGTCAAAGGATCGAAGAAAAAAAAACACAAATTTTGTCAAAAGATCACAGAAAAAATGCGAATTCCGTCAAAGGATCGCGAAAAAAAAAACCCCGCTAATTTCGTCAAAGAATCTCAGAAAAAAAACTCGAATTTTGTCAAAGGATCGTAAATAAAAGGTAAATTTCGTCAAAGAATAACAAAAAGCACAAATTTCCTCAAAG
Source organism: Maratus michaelseni (assembly GCA_963931845.1). Classification (NCBI taxonomy): domain Eukaryota; kingdom Metazoa; phylum Arthropoda; class Arachnida; order Araneae; family Salticidae; genus Maratus; species Maratus michaelseni. The sequence goes on along the minus strand of OZ007588.1, from coordinate 248,230,474 downwards.
AATCGTAGAAAAATGCAAATTTCTGCAAAGGATCGCAAAAAGAAAACGCAAATTTCTTCAAAGGACCACGAAAAAATTATATTTCGTCAAAGGATCGTAGAAGAAAACTCAAATTTTGTCAAAGAATCATGAAAAAAAAAAAGCATGAATTTTGTCAAATAATCGTGAACTTCGGGAGGACCCAAAATCCGGAAAATTCCAAAACTCTGAAAGCCTTTGGTCCAGAGGATTTCACATAATAAGTCCTGTACAGTATTTAAGATGGAAGCAAAATTTCAAAATACGCCAGTAGATGGCGCCAATGTACTGGATTGATCACTCAAATCCTCCGTACGAAAAAATTCACCGCTATTTCTGTTAAGAAAAGTGCTGACAGAAAAAAATATATACAGAAATGTTGATATACGTGTTTTATATGAAATAGTTTTTGAAGGTTTTAAACAAAATTAAAATATTTAAAAGCTCTAATATGCTTTTACAAATATTTTAACAGCAGAATCGGATGAAGCATAGTTTTTTCATTAAGACTAACATGGCGTTTAAGTATGGTCGATTCGCAGATCAGAGTGGTCGAGCCCGGAGCCGTTACAAACACTTTCTTGCCTTCGGATTTTATTATAAGTAAGATTATAGATAATAAATAGATAAGCTACCTAATGCAGTTTGGTACTCCTCTCTTCTTTATTCCATATGGTCCATTGAATTGTATAAGTAAAAATAATTTAAAGAAATCATTAAAACAAATTATCCTGATTATTTCTATTATGTAAAGATTTTTTTTAGACACAATCAAATTAATTATATATATGTACTTTAAAGCAGTTTTTAAAAATAAATTTTTTTTATAGAAATGTGGCCGTTTACTATATTGTGGTCAAGATGATTGGATTCATGTTAATTGTGCTATGTGGTCAGCTGAAGTATTTCAACAACAAGATGGTTCACTTCGTAATGTCTACCCTGCAATTGCTAGAGGAAAGCTCATGGTATGTTGCTCAAGTTTTAGATTCAATTATGTTGGCTTCATCATTTTATCAAGATTTCATCACATAAATTATATTATTTAATTTTGCTTAATATTTAAAATAATTTCAATGTCGCTAATATATTAAATAGCGAAAAAAAAAAAAACTTTTATTATGTTTGAAATTTTCAAAATGTATGCAGATCAATATTTCTTTTTACTGTATAAATTCAAACTAGCTTCTCTTTTCTTCGGGAAGAGTATTTGTATATGAATAGTGGTGTAGGATTTTGTGTTTGTATTTCCATCCATAATCTGGGTTGATTCTGGATTGACCTTTTGATATTCAAGGGTCTTTTGCAGTGTATGTACAACTTAAGATGATTTCTAAAAACAAATAAAATAATTTCAATTTCATCTTGAAAGAGCGCATTATAAGTGAATTTTGATTTGAATTATATTTATTCATTTATGAATTACAAATTTTATTAAACTTCTTCAAATTAATATTGATATAAATAATCTTTTGAACTTCTTCACATTCAGTCATATGATGAATTTTTATTATGGCATATTTTTTGCTTGAACTTATTTAAATATTGTTAGTAAATTAGTTTCCTTGAAATCATATTTTATTATTAAAATTATAGATTCAAGGCACCCAAAGACAACTAAAAGGGGACTATTTGCAATTTATTTTCATCCAAGGTGACCATGGTGATTTTTTAAAGCTTTTAAAATGCCAAAAAGCAAATATTTTCAGATCAAGGCAACTTTTTTGGGCAACATTTTTACCCCCCCCCCCCCCCAACAACACACATAAACTTGGATTTTTCTTTCAAAATTGCTGGAGGCCCCACCAGTGGCTGAGAGCTTCTTCTCACAAAGCTGATGGATGGGAGGTGCTCGGTTCAAATATCTGTTGTGCTTGTCGACCTAACCGTTCAGAGTTTTCCGTGGTTTTCTTTGAACCTTGCCGTAAATTCGGATTAGGATCTCTTAGAGGGCACTCCCCCCTGGGGCCTATATACCTTGTGTAGATAATCGACCATCATAAAATCAACCAACCAATCAAAATTGCTGAAAAATGCTTCTGAATATAAAATAGTTTTTGCCCATAATTTTGCAATTTTCTCTAAGCAAATCATATCAAAGTTTTACTTACAAAATGTTTTAACTATTTTTCTTATCTGTTGTATCATAACTAAATATTTTGATCCAAAATTTTCTTTTTGTTACTATGTGACAGTTAAATTCTATATTGAGAAAATGAAAATAATTATTATATACTTCTTGTATTTTTAATGGTGATACGTTGGAAATTGTTTACGATGTTTAAGCTGCAAATTAAAAAAATATTTTAGTAATTTTAGGTAATTGAAGGGGGTAACTGTTTTTGTTGCACATTTCATGTGCCAGCCCTGTAGATTTAAAAGAAGAATATGTGCTACAGTTTCCCAAATTATTTTTCAAAAGAAGCACAATAAATCTCCATGTATATCTTGATTTAAACTTTAAGAGAAGTTTTAAATATAATTTTTAAATTAAATTATTTATTTCGGTTATAAATTTGTAAACATTTCTAAAATGTTTTGTCAGTTTCAGCTATCACATCAACAGGTAACTCTTGCAATGAAATAGCAGTGTAATCATAGAAATACCTCATCTTTTCAAAAGTACTACATTACATATATATTATTTATTAATGTTGTATTTGTTTCCTTTTAAAACAATTTCTTAAATACAGTTATTAACTACTAGCTGACCCAACGGCTTTACCCAAGCTCGGGATAATAACCTTAAATATACCTGAAATCTGTGTTGAAATGATTTTATATTTTTAAACAAATGTAATTCCAAAATCACCTAATGTTGGGTTACCCGACTGCCTTCACAGGGTTCATACTCATCAAGGGAAACCTGGGAATCAGGGGAAAATCAGGGGAATCTCAGTAGATTTTCCAAAAAATATCAAAAACCTGGGAAAATTTGGCAAAACGATCGGCTACTCTGGGAAATGAGGGCACTCGCTGGTATTCGCATGCTTCGTAAAGTAAAAGTATGTATCTGCAAAATGTTCAACAATTTGTAAACTTTGCAAAAAGTTCTTTAACAAATCAGTAGTTTGTGCTTCAAATCAGTTGTGAACTTGAGAGTGGAACTTTCACAACTCTTAAGATTTTTGTGTGTAACATAACAAAATCTTGATACCTAGAAAATTTGCTGCTGATCTGGGAAAATATATATATATATATATATATATATTAAAATAACTAAACATTTTTTAACGTCTGATGAATAAAAGTCTTAAATAAAATATCACATTTAATCAGACATAAAAGTTACATAAAAAACATAGTTGAAAATTCTCCGGTCAACGTATGTAGTTGCACTGATGAGGGGCTAAATTATAGTCTGAAACGTTTGCAGTATTTTTAATGTTTTTAATGTTTTAAGTGTATTTTATGTAACTTTTATGTCGATTAAATGTGATATTTTATTTAATATATATATATATATATATTTATTTTTTAACCTTCTGATGTAAAAACTTAACTTTTGTGATTACATCTTTATTTATTTATTTATTTATTTATTTATTTTGGTGGGTGGGGGGGGAGGTGATACTTACTAAGTTTTTTAAAAAATGTTGTTAATTGTCAACATGGGAAAATTATTTATCCTGGAAAATACATCAGGAGATTCTCAGGGGATTTTTTGGAGGGAAATGAGTATGAACCCTGCTTCAGCAGTGTACACACTCAAGTTTGTATGATTTGTATATTTTTAAACAAAAATCTATCCAAACAAACCTAGAGTTGGGTACGCTACTGCTGTCAGCAGCATACACCCTCGAATTTGTATGATTTTATAATTTTAAATGAAAATCTATCCAAACAAACCTGAGTTGGGGGCTCCATTGACAACTCTTAATGTCTGAATTTAAAGCTGCCTATTTTAAGTTTATTTTTTGGCCTACCAAATATTATATTCATATATTTTATTGTAACCAACTTTAAGATTCAAAGTATGAGCTAAGCACATTTGCAACAGTTTGTGGTTTTAGTTACACCTAGATCTTGCTCACGCCACAGGCCCAGACATCAATCAAAAGCTGTTAACTAATTAAATTTGTCTTCACAATTTGATACTTTCACCCCCTCCGGGAAAATATTGCAAGCACTGATCAAAAACCCAGAACGCACACAAAAATGACAGGTTTTGGAGGCTTGAGATGTTCCAGTTCCTAAAGTATCTTCACGTCTTACAAAGCCTCCAATCAAACTCACGAATATGACTGTATGAGAGAACTCTTATTAAAATCAGTTCGGTCAATTAGTGAGGTCCTGAGTCAAGTAATTTTAATTTTAATGCTCTAATATTCTATATAAAGCTCTCAATATATTTTGCATAGATTTATTACTCCAGTCAAAATTTTTAATATTATAGAAATTTAGCTTTTTAAATATTTAATTTTAAGAATTTTGTGGCTGACATTTTTCCCAATTTTGGGTTGGTTGTCACATAGAATATCTATGAAATTTTATCTGGGAAGTTTCAGTATAAACAATCAATTTGATATATAAAAAATAACAAATATATATTTTTTTCACATCATATAACAATAGTAGGTATACAGTTATGCAAGAATACCAAGAAAAATTAATTTAACCCTATTGTGACCAGATTTTTTATTTTTGGAAAAAATTACTTGTCCAAATGATAAAAATTAAGGGTTACTGAAATCGAACGAATATAGTTATTTAGTATACTATCAATATGATTAGTGTCTATGGAAGAATTTTTGAAGACATTTAAAAAAGGTTCTATTACAATGGGATTAAATAGAAATGAAACTTTCCAGTATTTTTTTATGTTTTATCATAAATTAATGATTTGGACAAGTAACTCCTATTTTTAAATTTAAAGAATGAAACCCATTGGTCTTAGCAGCAAATTTTTTCTTACTAAATACTGAAAATGAAGTGATAATAGTAAGTGTAAAGATATACTACCCTTACTACATGCAGATAATAACAAAATAATAGTAAATGTGAAGATATGTCCTATTATTAGAATTTATTGGATATCCATTTTCGAGCCATGCTATTTTATTTGTTTCTTCTACTCTATATGCCAATTTTCTTAGGTACTTTAAACTTTTCCAATGTAAAAATTTCATGCCAAATGATATTTGTTGTAACTGCAAATAATTTACAACCCCATTTTCTGCACCAGCTGAAAATGATTTTTCACATATCCTATATCTATTGATGGAATGTCAACATTTCCATTTATGTCTGCATCTCAAATATGATGCGTTGCACATATCTTGCTAACATGCAATAATTGTTGCTGAAATGCTTGGTGAAATGAAATGTACTTAATTTTTATCCTCCTCACTGTTTATAGCACAACTTTGGTTAGAATTTCTTTGCAAGTAGTACTTTTTTTTTTTTTTTTTTTTTTTTTTTAAATTCCTCACTACTTTAAAGTTTGAATGTACTTCTTGAATTTAACTATTAGGTTACTTCTGAGAGCAAAGTTGGTTGTCACATGAGTCAGCCTGAACCTGCCCCACTCAGATTGTAACAACCAACCCTAACCCTATTCAAAAGTATGCCACTTTTTTTTTTTTTTTAATCATTAGAGCATTATAATAAAAAAAAAATTATAATGCTACATAAAAATAAAAGCTAATAGTGCACTGTCTATATTAACAAAAGAAAGATGTTTGTCAGTTTATATATCTGTCTGTCAGTCTGTCTCTGGTAGGGATAACTAGGGAAATTTAGTTCACATAGAGGTCTGTAAATTTGGTTCCGAATCATGGGTGCAAGACCTTCAGTCTAAGGCCTGATTTCCATCTTGAGATTTTTCACTGATATAGTAAATTCTACTTTATATACTTAAATAATAGCAATTTTACTATCAAGAGCTTTTAATCACTTCAACTACAATCTTCTGGCTACGATCTATTATATTGTATAAAATATCTTGCATATACTTCTGTGTTAACTCTCATTTATTTAGTCAAAGACAGATTGGTCTCATTTCAGTTTCTTTTGTGTTGAAGCATTGTATTCCTACTTACGTTTTACATATATTCGATGATTAATCATTAAACATAAATTAAATTTGCATCTATAACATTTTATGTTGCACATCGTAAATCTACATTTATCCTGTTTATAAAAATATTTTTTTCTGGTCCCTTCAGTATCATCATAGACATGTTTCAGCATGTTAGTTGTTACCTACAAAAAAAAAAAAAAAAAAAAAAAAAGCAAACTTTTAAAATTTTGAAATTATTTATTTTTATCTGATCTTTTTTAATTTATTAATTTTTTAGCAATATGCATAATTTGTTTCAGCTGTCTTAACTTTTTTGTTTTCAATTCTGTACAAAATCCCTGCCTTCTTATTCTCTAAACATTATTCATTTTCTTATTCTAATTTAAACATGTTATGCAACTTGATATATATATATATATATATTTTCAGCATTGTGAATTCTGTAATCAACTGGGAGCAACTGTTGGATGTTGTGTAAGAGGTTGTCCTGCAAACTATCATTTTTACTGTGCAAGAAAAGATGAGGCTATTCTGCAAGAAGATAAAAAAGTTTTCTGTGCTGTTCACAAAGATAATGTTGATGCAAAGGTAATAGGTTTCAAATAAAAAAAATTCCGTAAAATGTATACTCTCATTTGTTTTACATTTCTTAAAGTTATTGTATTTATATACATAACAAAATATGTAGATATATATAATATATAAGCAAAATATGTAATTACTGTGAATGCAGATCTAATATTTTATAATTATATAATGTGATTGAATGTTAGATAATAATGTATACCAAAATCTGGAATTGTCAAATGGCTGTCATGTTTTATCAAATCTCAGAAAATTATCCTCTTGCTGAGTACTAAGATAGTCAAAACTCATGTTTCTTTAACATATCAAGTTCTCTAGGTTGCTAAATAGATGATAATTTTGCTGTGACATGATATGAATAACTTTTGTTTTTCGCTTTCTCTTTGTACCTTATGCCTTAAAAAATACATCCTGTGATTTTGATGTTTTCAAACAACACATTGGATAAAAGAATAAATAACAATGCAACATCAATTGTCAACATGTTTCATGTCACCTAGTAGAACATTTTGTTACTACAGAGAAACTCCAATTGTCTGGACTAATATGTTCTGGAGATGAAATTCATATATGCAGAAATACAGATAACTGAGACAACCATTAAAAATAATGTGTGTGTTGTGAAATAAAAACTTCTCTGAAATCACCTTTGCCTAAGAGAAAAAAATAGATTTAATGTATATTGAAAATGAGATCACTTTTACTACAAACAATTTACAAAAAAAAGTTGTTGTAAATTTAGATATTTAGTTGGTGTTTAAATGACTATATTTCTACAAGTAAAAACGGTGGTGATTGCCAATAATTTTTTTCTTACTTATTCCTACCAAATCTGTTAACAGTATTTAATGCTATTTGCTTATCACTTAAAAGGCCAGTTACAATTTCTAAAATTCAAGCTTTTTAATATGTCAATATAGTAATACAGTATCTCTGAAATTGGTAAAGTACCTAAGTACCTTCTGGTTATGGGAATTAGTCATTGATCTGTTATTGATGGAATTAATTTATTAGTTTTTGACCAAAAAAGCTTATCTTTTTAACAATAGATTTTCATTAAATAATTCATAAAAATGCAGCTAAGTAATATTTTTTGAGCATTGACCTTTTAAATTTTCATGAAATCGTTTGGTTGTTTTCAGTAACAATTTAAGTCTTATAATAATGAGATTTTTGGATGCTATAAATTGAAGAAATGCAACTGGAATAAAATGTTTTTTAATTAATTTAATATTTTAAAGAAAATTTAAGTTCGGTGACTGAATATAAAATTTATATAATCAATTATAGTCGGAACTAAGTAACTAAAAACATTTAGTCTTACCACACTTTTCCCCTTTTAATGTTTTAATAATGACATGAAATCTCTAATTTACCATTAATTATTTTATCACTTTTTAGTTATTCTGCAGAACATTTTTACATGACAAATTGAAAAATTTTTATAACTGCAAAATGATAACGTATTTACAAGCAATGCATAAATTCTCTTTATTCAATTTCATGTAATGTTCCTGCTAAAAATAATAAGTTAATTTTGTAATATTTAATGAAAAAGTAATTTTTTTGGAGGGGTGGGGGGAAATTAGCTTTCTTTTTTAAGGTTAATGAAATATTTATTTTTCATCATTATCAATGGAGAATATTTTTATTTCTGTTTGTTTATTTTAAATGCTAGTTTTGATACAACATTTAGCAATTATTAGATACACGGGCAGTAAAATAAGAAATCTGTAAATTTTATCTAAGGTCATTGTTTGTACAAAAATTATCCATATGTAAAATAGGAAAAAAAGTATTTATTTAATTTATTTTAAAACTATTTTATATCTCGATCAAATTGGAAAAGCCTGTTGCTAAAATAATTATAGATTTCATTAAAAAAAATTATAATTGCAAAATAATAATTTGATTGCCTTGTTTTTTAAATAGGTGCTGAAATATGATGACTTTGCAATGTCCAAGAAAACCTTTGTTCACCAAAGTAGTATTACTCCTAAGTGGGTCAAAGACACTTGGCAAGAAGCCAAAGATCTCCGAGATATTACTGTTCAAATAGGTATTAATATATATATTTATATATTCATATTTTATGTTTATACTTTTTGTATATATGCCTATTTCAGTATTTTACAGTGGGTGAATGTAATTTTTTTTAAATTTTGTATCACACTTTTTTGATAATAACAGGTAATTTTGTTGATAAATATATCAGTGGATTTTAATAAATGTAGCACTTATTTTCGAATGTTTAGTAAAAGCATTTATTTTTTGCCTTGAATTTTATTACGCTAATTCAGAGTAAAAAATTGATTAAAAATATATAGTTCTTCCACCAAGAAAAGTATAAAAAGAATAAATTTAAAATGAGAAAACAGATTAAAAAAAATATTCTGATACCACAATGAGTGGAAAATGATCAACAAAATAAGCAGCAACATAGGCTGTAACAGTAAAAGGTTGAATTTGATTGATTGCAGACAGCCCATTACTGTGATGAAAAAGCCAACATCTTTTATCAGTAACAATGAATTATCATGTTACAGGGTTACCACAGGCAACTTAAAAGAGACTATTTGCAACTATTTTCACTGCTGCTACTTTTAAAGGCAACTTTTGAGAGGCTTTTTATTTTTTTACCTTCTGTGAAATTTTCTTTAAAAAAATACTGCAAAATCTTTCTGAAAGTGAAAGAATTTTTACCATGATGTATGTCTTGATTTTAAGCAAGCATTCACAATGCAGAGCTGCCAACTGCTACGAAAAACTCGTATTTGCTACGATTTTGAGCCACAAACTACGATGCTACGAAAATCTGTCTAAAACTACAATTTTCTGGGAAAAAAAAACAAACAAAAAAAACCAAGAATTTTGTCACAGTATCACTCGAAAAATCACGGATTTCATCACAGGATCGCGCGAAAAATCACGAATTTCGTCACAGGATCGCGCGAAAAATCACGAATTTCGTCACAGGATCGCGCGAAAAATCACGAATTTCGTCACAGGATTGCGTGAAAAATCACGAATTTCGTCACAGGATCGCGCGAAAAATCACGAATTTCGTCGCAGGATCGAGCTAAGAAATGCGAATTTCGTTACAGGATCGCTGAGAAAACGCGAATTTCGTCAAAAAATTGGCGGGAAAAAGCAAATTTCGCTAAAGTATCGCCGAAAAAACGTGAATTTCATTCAACTGATTGCTAAAAAAAATGCAAATTTCGTCAAAAGATCGTTCAGGGGTGATTCTGGTCCGAATTTTCTAAAAAATTAAGGCAATGATTTCCGGAAAAAAAAAAAAAAATATATATATATATATATATATATATATAATCGGTATTTCGGCAAATGACCGCTGAAAAAACTCAATCTCGTCTTTCGTTCGAAGAAAAGTCGCCAATTTTGTCAAAGGATCGCGGGAAAAACGTGACTTTCGTCAGAGAATCGCGAAAAAATGGCAAATTTCGTCAAAAACATTGCGAAAAGCGGCAAATTTCATTAAAAGATCACGAAAAAACAGCAAATTTTGTCAACAGGTCGCGGGAAAAACGTGACTTTCGTCAGAAAATCACGGAAAACAACAAATTTCGTCCAAAAATCGCGAAAAAACGGCAAATTTCGTCATAAACATTGCGAAAAACGGCAAATTTCGTCAAAAGATCGCGAAAAAACGGCAAATTTCGTCAAAAACATTGCGAAAAAGGCAAATTTCGTCTAAAAATCGCAAAAAAACGACAAATTTCGTGAAAAACATTGTGAAAAATGGCAAATTTCGTCAAAAGATCGCGAAAAAACGACAAATTTTGTCAACAGGTCGCGGGAAAAACGTAACTTTCGTCAGAGAATCGCGTAAAAAAGGCAAATTCCGTCAAAAACATTGCGAAAAACGGCAAATTTCGTCAAAAAATATCGAAAAAAAAAAACGCAAATTTTATCAACAGGTCTCGAAAAAAAAAAACTGCAAGTTTCGTCAAAAGATCGCGAAAAAAGCAAATTTCGGCAAAGGGACACAAAAAAAAGTGACGGGAGTGGACACCCCCCACTCCCAGTTGTATCAGCTTGATGAAGGACTCTAACTCAGACATTTTTCTCTGGAAGATATATCCGTAGTTCCATCACTCCCACCCCCCAACCACCTTGGAATCTTTCATAAAATGCACTGTGAAGTTCAGAAATTTGGCTTAGGAGTGGACAGAGCATTAATTGAATAGGAATAATTGTGTTTAATCAATCCCACCCGCAACAAAAAAATTAGCAAAAACAAAAGAGTTTCCTACTTTGTGTGCTTATGGATATACACATGCGTTTAATTGATTAGTATTTGCTCGATTAAAATTTATAGCGTAAAAAACAGCCACCAACCTTCAGATAAATTTGAATTTGGTGTGCTACTATTTCTCATTTTCAAAGGTTGGCAGGTCTGCAAATAATGTTTTTTTTTTTTTGGGGGGGGGGGGGGGGGGGAGACAGTCGTATTAAAATGTTTACCTGAGAAATATTTTAATTATTTTTATACTTGTAATATCATGCCTGAAAAATTTGTTCTGAAATTTTCTTTTCGTGGTTTAGTTAAATTTTATATTAAGAAAGTTGGGATAACTATCTTGTATTTTTTGTATTGATATAAGCTATTATTATTTAGGTAACTATTTCTTATGTTTAAACTGCTATTTAGGTGACTGTTTTAGTGAAACTACTGTTTTTATTGTACTTTTCATGTGCAACTTTGATGATGAAATAATAACTTAATGTTTCACATACTCTCTGGATTTCAGCAGTTTCCCTGATAAATTCTCCCATGGACGATATCAATAATGTAATATTGCAATACATCAACAAGTTAATATTGATATTGCTGATGTATCACAATACTAATTTAAAAGGGGGGGGGGTGTAGGAACATTTGCTTTTTTTGAAAGACAAATGATATAGTAGTATAGTATCAAAAATTTAAACACAAACTGTAGTAGAAAGCAATGAATCAAAGTTAGTTTATTTATTTTGCATTATTAACATAATTTTTAATTTTAATCTTTTTTTAAACAAAATATCGAATAAATGAATAAATTCTTCACTGACTATTTGCATTTACACCATTACACTGTACCAATAGTTTCATGTGATTGTCAACTTTGATAATATGGCTGTTAGCTTGATGAAATGATAGGTTTGTTGAGCTTCTAATTTTTCTTTTTGTTTATCCTATTTTCATTAAATCTGTTTTTGTTTATTTTATAATGTTTCCTAATAATTGATTTTGCACCTGTAATGTTTAATTTTTCAATATCTGTCCACTTTTACTCAATTTTCTTTACCTGAGGCATCGTAATTGATCCGGCAATTTGAGTAAGGTAAATTTGGCTCAGGCTTACTTTACTCAAACAAACAGAAATCAATTACAACATACTTATACTGTGAAATATTGTCCTTTATAACGTTTTTTGCAATATGTTTCCATTTGCTTCTTGTAATATTTTCACATTCTGCACATAGGATTTTTTTCTCCACATATCTTTATTTATTATTCCACTTATTTCAAATTGTGAATCTTACATTTTTGGATATATGTCTTTGTATTATATTATAATTATTGGTTCATATATTGTCGATTTTGATGTGATTTAATGGTTATTATTCACAAGTTTTATTATATATATATATAGATATATACATACACAGTGAAACCTCTGAATAAAGGACATCCACAGGACTGGAACTTCTGTCCCTTAAATAGAGGTGTCCCTTATTCGGAGTTTTTACTTTTTTTTTTTTTAATTAATTGTTCAGAAAGGACATAAAAATAGCAAAACATTAAAGTTGAAGTTTAAATGTACCTGAAAGCTATAAATTATGTTAATCAGACACAAAATGAATAGAGAATTAATTAATTCAAATTTTCAATTAATTTTTAAATCATTAAATGATTTGTAATTTTTATGTAAACATTTGTGTACATGCAAAAAGTACAATAACATTTAAAAGAATTTTACTTGAAGTAATCAGTCAAAAGTGATTGTTTTGCAGATTTCAGTTTTTCATAGTCCTTCATTATTAGCAGTATTTATGAAAAAAGTATTCAACTGCTTTGCGTATTTTAAAGTATCTGTAAAGTTATTTATTTCACAATTTTCAATACCTTTTTTTTCTTCACTTTTCGGAGTCATCCTCACAATTTTCAGCATTACTTTCAATGGGGATAAACACACTGATGGCTTCATTTGAATTGTGGGTAAATAAATGCTTGTCAATTGTGTTGTATACCTCTGCATCAACATCACTACCTGTGTCTTTGATAAGTTCACAAAAATCTGTATTTTCTACTTCATTATCTGAAATGCAAAAACCACCCTTTTTAAAACAATGCTTCACACAATTTACAGATATTGAGTTAACAGATGTCGGTATTCCGTGTACTGCTTGTAACACATTAAATAATTTGGCACGTTGATCACAATTTTCAATCGCTTTGTGCGATACTATGCCAAAGGAATCATTTTCTGTATGTTAACTTAAAACTTTTAATAACTCCTTGATCTAAAGGCTGCAATTTTGAAGTTGTGTTAGCAGAAAAGAAGTCAACTTTCACGCTACTCAATTTCATATCTGCAGGAAGAGGTGTTGCGTTGTCCATAAAAAAGAGCACCTTTCTTGTCAAAGGCAATTAATCAATAGGACATTATGCACAGAGTTATCCAAGAAGATTTATTTAATTCCCACTGTACTGGTAAGGATTTTTAACTGATGTTCTTAAAGCACCTGTTTTTTTTTTTTTTTTTTTTTTTTTTTTTTTTTTTTTTTTTGCTTTTCCTACAATTAATGGGACCTGAAAATTACCTTCTGCATTGCAACACAAGATAACAGTGAGACGCTCTTTCAAAATTTTGCCCCTACTGCACGTCTCACCTTTAAGACAAAGTGTTTTATTTGATCAAACTCTGAAAAAGAGTCGCCATTCTTCAACATTAAATATGTCTTTAGCTGCATAACCTTCACATATCGATTGCAATTTCTCAAGCCAGTCTGTCACTTGTTGTGGATACACAGATTTTTCTTCACCACATACAGCCTTGAATGAAAGGTTATGTCTCAACGCCATTCTTCAACATTAAATATGTCTTTAGCTGCATAACCTTCACATATCGATTGCAATTTCTCAAGCCAGTCTGTCACTTGTTGTGGATACACAGATTTTTCTTCACCACATACAGCCTTGAATGAAAGGTTATGTCTCAACTTGAATTTTTTAAGCCAGCCATTCGATGCTTTGAAGTTCATAATCCCTAAAACCTCGGCAATTTCTTTGACTTTTTCTTGAAGAATGTTTAAGTTTTACAAAACTTTTACAGTCTTGTTTGATTTCATCCTTTTCTTTTATCAAATTACTGACTTGATTTTTACTTATTTGAAATCTCTCACCTAATTGTCTTAAACTAAATTTTTCTTTTTCTGCTACTTCAATCACTGTCACTTTTTCCTTCAAGGATAACTTTTTACTTTTTTTATCCATAACTTCTGAAGCCCAAACTTGTTCCCGCTCTTCGATGTGTAGCGATGTTTGTGTACGTAACTCTCCAGAAAAACTGCCCCACTGAAATCTTTGCAATTCCCCAGTACAAATGATGGCGCGTAGGTGCTAGGCAAAAAAAACCCAAGACACGATCTAGAATGAAATGAGAGAATGGGCAAAGAAATCTCATTTTCAAGTGTCCCTTATTCAGAGGTAAATATATTACATGTCCTATACAAAGGGACTGATCAAAATATCTCAAAGCTGTTTTGCATCTCCTATTAGAGAAAACATTTTCTGATTACTTTTTATTAATTTAAAAAAAAAAAGTGAATAAAGGTTATGTTTTTTTTTTTTTTTTTTTTTTTTTTTTTTTTTTTTTTCAGTTTTACATGCTTTAACTAAAAATTATGCAATGGAACTAAGTTCATGATTATTACTTATTATTTAATTTACACATGTACAACAATATGTCACTCATGAATTTTATATTATGTTTCATGAGCAGCAGGACAGGAAATAAAAGTTATACAAATAGAAGAAAATTTTGAGAAACAGATTGCTTTATATTTTTATTTTGAAAATTTTTAATTGTAAGAGAAAACCCATTTTTTTAAGCTATTAATAAGTTTTCAAATATATTTTACTTTAACTTATGAAATTCAACTCATATTACTATTCATGTATTTATGTTTGTATCATAAATCAATTTTTGAAAACACTATTCTTAATATGTAAATGTTTATCTGCATGTTTTATATTTTAGGTTCATTAACTGTGCATAAATTGGGCCATTTAACCCCATTATCTGATAACAAGAATATTTTAGTTCCTGTGGATTATGAGTAAGGATATTTCTTGCTTCATAAACTGTATGCATTTTAATATGTTATGTAAAAGATTTTTCTTTATTGTCCATTTGCTTGAAATTCATTTATTAGAGAGGTTTCCAATTTATATGTGTTTACTGGCTGTAAATCATCATAGGAATTATATGGCAAGCCGAATAATATACAGGCTGTAATAGGTACAGGTATTCACTAAGTCACAGATGATAGCTATAATCACCTCTAAATTTGTAAAATTTTCTACAAGTATAAGGCTGACCTGAATAGAAAAGTGTTATTTAAATGAACATCATTAAATTTCTAACAAAACATTTACTGAAGAATAAATTATTTGTTACAGAATGCAAATAGCTCTGGAAGAAGTTTTATTTAGTGCAAATTACCTCTGTGCTGAAAGTTCTGCATAAAAATTCCTTTTTTGGAAAATTCACTAAATACAAACTTAACTATATTTGTTAAAATTTTCATTCCTATATTGATACCTTCCAAATGACCACAGATTTTAAAATATCCATGTTTCATCACTTAAAAAAGTAGTTTTTGAATTGCCATAGTTGGTCATTTTGAGACATTTCTGAGGAACTAATGAATGATATCTATTTGTAGGTTTAAAATGCGCTTAAATTAGCTTGTTTTTTATTTGATTTTATCATATTGTTTTTGTTAATATTTCTTATAAGTGAGTGACTTACCATGATGTCCACATTCTGGAAAATGGAGAAATGAGAACTAAATGCCAAGAAAAGCAGTATTAAAATAAATAACTAAATAACTTAGCGAAGTCATTGAAATGTGGCCTGTATCCAAGGATGGGGGGAAAAAAAGAAAACTATATTTTATTATTTTAGCATAATTTTGTTGTTTTTTCATAGACAACAACACCAATACTTTTATAATAAATGTTGTATTTTTTTTAAAAACTATTTTAAGATGAGATAAGATACTAAAAACAGCTACTTATAAATTATTTGTTATAACTGTATGCTTGATAGTTAAATGTCAAATTATTATGTTTATACATTCTGTTGAAACAATTATATCTATATAAGTTTGAGAAATTTTGTCAAATTAGTCAGTGAAATAAAATCTAAATTTCTCTAAAAATGATACTTATACTCATCCTCTTAATAAATTCAGTCTTGTTTTATTTGTGTGAAATTTTGCTTGATACAGAAAATATAATTGTCATAGCACTTAGTTACTCTTTTACTTGTTGATCACTCATCATGGAATTTTACCAGAATGAAATAATTTCAGTTATTCCATTGAATTTATATGAATAGAATTTAGATTTATTAATTGAACCTGGAATAGGAAAATCATTCTTATCGCTTAACTTCTTCAATGGAAGGCGAAGCCAAATGACTCATTCTCCCTTTCTAGTGACCTTTCTAGAAATCCACTATAGGAATAAGAAATAAAAAAAATTAAATAATGTAATTTGAATGTTTTAAAACATTTTCTTTCTGTATTTTATTAATTCGGTTTTAAACTGTCAATATAAATTAGTTAGAGCTGTCGCTGGACAATCAATTCATATTTTGAATATATAAAAATAAACATCTCTGAAGTTTATTTACATACACCTGCAAATATTTTGTAAAATGCCATTTTTCTTCTTTTCTTTTTTTTAACATTAGTTTTTATAGAAGAGATATGATAAGAAATAAATGGACATTTGTAATGATTAGAGATGTGTAATGAATGCACATGTTAATGATTATGTTATGATTTAAAAATTTGACTCTTAATTTATTCAGTATTTTAATATTTAACCTTAATTTATTCATCAATTTAATTAAACTCATTAAATTCATTTAAATGAATTAGGCTAGGTTTCATCTTTGCATTTTAAATCAAACATTCTTTTTAAATTGTTTACTTTTGGTGAGAGTATAATTTAATTTCAGAATCTTTCCATTACATATGTTTTAGGATATTCATTTCAATTTTAATTTACATTTCATTCACTTTACAATATTAATTAAACTTCATTTCAAATTATCTAAAATAAAAATATTTATAACTTACTTTTTCTAACTTTTAAATAATATACAGTCTAAAATAAATTATTCCAAAATATAGTGTATTTCCTTTTTAATAATATTGATAAAAAAATTGGTTAATTGTTAATTTTATTCTTTTCAGAAAGTTCAAATTCATTTATTTTAATTCAGGCAAATTCTTTCAGAATAACGAACTTTTCTATATTTCATTTCATAATTTCTAAGTCCAATAATCATTTTTCAAAATTTCTTAATTTAAATATTTTACTTTCAAAAACATATCTGGTGGAAAGAAAATTTAATTTTATTTAGATTGCTAAAATTTCATTTGTTTTCATCCATTAGTTTGGCAGTTATAGATTTTTAATTACTTTCGTTTTTTCTGTTTTGAATCTCGTCGAGATTTGCGCTCAGACGCCATTGATGGGTATTTAGATGTTTCAAGTATACAAGAACCTTTCTTCCCGCGGATTTTGAACAAGGTCGTTTTGACAGCGCTCCAAGGTCGCGATCGAATGTTCTATATGCTATTTAATGCTGTTGCTAGGGTTGGAAGTGTCAGTGAAACGTCTGACTGTAACCTTGACTATGGTCTGTTGGGGCTTGTTCACTGACATTCAGACGGTTCGGATTTTTTCATTGGTTGTTCCGTAACCGCAGTCGAGTTTTACCTGAGTGGGAAAATGTGAAGACTCTTTCAGTTCCTGAAAAACTTGGCATGATGTAGGGTGAATGGATTTTCTTCATGAGACGATAAGAAAAAAAGAATATAATCATGCTTTGCATAAATAATTTGATAAGACATTTGTAATATGCATTGTTTTATATTTAGTACTAGCTGACCCGCCCGGTGTTGCTCGAGCCCTTGTAATAATAAACTTAAATCTCTTAGAAAATGGAACTCTGGCCACGGTCTACGATGGCTTCGTAACCGTATGCCCGGCATGCTCGTACGCTCTAGAAGATCTTTTATTTCCCCCTACCACCGCCGGTGGAGCATTCTGTTCTAAACAAACCTCTTTCCGAATGAACTTCTGAGACAGGTCCTTGCTGCCTACGATATTGTATAGTAGGCGCACTACAAAATTGAGCTGGTTTCGAGAAGATTGGAACATTATTAGCCCAGTTATTGCAATAAGGCACAGTTAGAGAAAATAACCTTGAGTGAGGTGCCGAAAGGAAGGGATGTTCGAGTGTCCTTCAGAAAATGACTAATTAGGAAGCCCACTACGCATGCATAAAAATTAGTTCGTTTTGTTAAGCTAGAAACTTAATTACAAAGTTGGGTTTAACTCTTATTTGTAAATAGTGGTAACCGCTACTCATAAATTTAATTTAATGTTATAAAGGGTGACTATTAAGTTAAATATAATGTTTGGAATCACTTGCGTTGAAATCGGAAAGATAGTTGCTGAGATAAAGAAACAGGGCATAGTTAAAGAAAAACCTTGAAGGAGGAGCCGGGGGGGGGGGGAGGTTGTTCAAGTACCCTTCCGCAAATGACTAATTAAGAGGAGCACTATGCATCTTTCAAAATTCGTTTGTTTGCTTAAGCTAGAAACTTAATTACAAATTTGGCTTACACAATTATTCGGAAATAGTGGTAACCGCTACTCATAAATTTAGTTTAATGTTATAAAGAGTGACTATTAAGTTAATTATAATGTTTAGAATCACTTGCGTTGAAATCGGAAAGATAGTTGCTGAGATATGGAAACGAAGCATAGTTAGAGAAAAATCCTTACAAGAGGGGGCTTAGGGGGGGGGGGGGGGGGGTGTGTTTCAAGTGCCCTTCAGCAAATGACTAATTAGGAGGACCACTATGCATCTTTAAAAATTCGTTCGTTTGGTTAAGCTTTGAACTTAATTAGAAATTTGTCTTAAACTATTATTCGTAAATAGTGGTAACTGCTACTCATAAATTTAGTTTAATGTTATAAAGAGTGACAATTAAGTTAATTATAATGTTTGGAATCACTTGTGTTGAAATCGGAAAGATAGTTGCTGAGATATGGGAACGGAGCATAGTTAGAAAAAAAAAACCTTGAAGGGAGGATGGAGGGAAGGGGTTGTTCAAGTGTCCTTCAGCAAATGACTAATTAGGAGGACCACTATGCATCTTTCAAAATTCATTCGTTTGCTTAAGCTAGGAACTTAATTAAAAATTTGGCTTAAACTATTATTCGGAAATAGTGGTAACCGCTACTCATAAATTTAATTTAATGTTATAAAGAGAGACTAAGTTAATTATAATGTTTGGAACCACTTGCGTTGAAATCGGAAAAATAGTTTCTGAGATATGGAAACGGAGCATAGTTAGAGAAAAAACCTTGAAGGAGGTCCCGGGGGGAGGGGGTATTCAATTGCCCTTCAGCAAATGACTAATTAGGAGGACCAATATGCATCTTTCAAAATTCGTTCGTCTCCTTAAGCTTTGAACTTAATTACAAATTTGGCTTAAACTATTATTCATAAATAGTGGTAACCGCTACTCATAAATTTAGTTTAATGTTATAAAGGGTGACTATTAAATTAATTATAATGTTTGAAATCACTTGTGTTGAAATAGGAAAGATAGCTGCTGAGATATGGAAACGGAACGTAGAGAAAAAAACCTTGAAGGGAGGGCCGGGGGGAGGGGTTGTTCAAGTGTCCTTCGGCAAATGACTAATTAAAAGGACCACTATGCATCTTTCAAAATTCGTTCGTTTGCTTAAGCTAGGAACGTAATTACAAATTTGGCTTAAACTATTATTCGTAAATAGTGGTAACCGCTACTCATAAATTTAGTTTATTGTTATAAAGGGTGACTATTAAATTAATTATAATGTTTGAAATCACTTACGTTGAAATCGGAAAGATAGTTGCTGAGATATGGAAACGGAGCAGAGTTAGAGAAAAAACCTTGAAGGACGGGAAGGGAGGGGGGGGGGGGGAGGTGTTCAAGTGGCCTTCAGCAAATAACTAATTAGGAGGATCACAATATATCTTTAAAGATTGATTCATTTGGTTAAGCTAGGAACTTAATTTGCCATTTGGCTTAGACTATTATTCGGAAATTCTGGTAACTGCTTTCTAGAAATACACCTTGAAGCTTAAATGTAATTAGACTCTTGCCCCTCTTCATTCCCGTAAATATAAAAAAGAATCTGTTAAATAAAGTTTTCTGTATTAACAATCTCCATCATAATAATAAATGTCATGTAAAAAAAAAAAAAAAAAAAAAAAAAACCCCGACTAATTGCTAATTGTCATGAAGAAAAATTTGCCTGGAAAATATTTCAATCAGTGGGACGTGTGTTTAATTTGTCATGTACAGGTGGCGCGGCATTCGCATGGCTCTACGCTGATAACTTCAATCCATATTGACACTATTTAGTTAGAAATCCTTATTTATGCATCGCTACTCTGGTTTATTTAATTACTTCTGTGGCGAATCGATGCAACCAACCCAAGAGAATAAAAGTGTATTTTTTGCAGTTTTTTGCATAAATTAAAAAAAATTACCGACCGAATTTTTCAAAAATCACATGGTCAGATGCAGAATATTTTTTTACATATGCTCAGAAGTTTTCAAATTGATATCTCGATTAGTTTTCTTAAAATTCGCTAATTAGTAAAATAATTTCGAATTTGTTCATTTCCGCTCGCAAATCCAACGCGCCAGTTCGTTTCATTCGCCATTTTGTTTTAAAAGATGACATTTTAGAAGCGATGGTTAATGAGAATCTAATTAATATCTAAGCTAATTATCAAAATATTAAAATTCTGAGGCTCAGGTGCACATGGCCAGACCTTGGTCTATCCACACCTAAATTTCCAGACTTCTAGGTGGGCTAGATTTTGCTAGCCATCACCAACAGAGAGACACACACACAGAGCGAAACTTTCTTTTATTAGTATAGATATGTCAAGAAATATAAACGATTATATCTAGAAATTAGAAATGCTAATGTTGCTTTAACCAACCTATTATTTCTGTCCATTTATCATTCTTAAAATTCACATTGGAGGGCTTTTTTCAATAGTATCTGATCAACTACTAAAATATTTTCCTTTATAAAAGGAAGGAATAGAAAATTATCACCCTGTCAATAATGAAGAAATAAGTTTTGAATGTTGTATTTGATTAAAAATGAAATTAAATCAAGTAAATTTTGTTTTTGTAACAATCTAACATATTGTTAGTGCACTATGAAAATGTTTGAAGAAAAATCTTTCTCCAATGTAAAAATATTGTTATTATAGTCAAGTTAACTTTCATTATAAATTGTCTTTTTTTTTAACACCTTCTAACATAGTTCAAAAGTGTTTATTACTTAGGTTTGTCTGTCTGTGCTCTAACTCTTGTAAATATACTCAGATAGCCATGTAATTGATATGTGTTGATAAGGTTTACTATCGCATAGTCACTATTGAAAATGTGTAGCATTTATAGCTTATTTACAGGGACACTCAAAAGAATTCTATTATATTTATTCATGGGAATAAATTTATTCATGGGAAGGTGTTCAAGTGGCCTTCAGCAAATAACTAATTAGGAGGATCACAATATATCTTTAAAGATTGATTCATTTGGTTAAGCTAGGAACTTAATATATAGTCTAGGAGAAAAATTATTTGTGGTGTATTTTTTTTTTTTTTTTTTTTTTTTTTTTTCTTTTTTTTTAATGGTTCTAAATGATTTCAAATATAATGAAATTGATATGTATTTCTGAGGTGCACTAAAACATGCTTTCTGTAGAATATGGACTGCAAAGCATTTATCATTTTATTTACAGTGTCGCACAAAAGAATATGGTACATAATTGTCTCTGAGAAAAATTGTTTGTAGCATATTTTAATGATGTTACACAAGTTCAAACATAGTGGAATTTAATTACTGAAGTGCACTACAAGATGGTTACTATAGGATATGACATGCATAGCATTTACCATTGATTTACAGGCCCATACAAAATATTTTGGTTACAGTACTGCCTATGTGTAATAATTGCTAGAAGTGTGTTTTTATTTGTGGTATTCGTTTTTAAGTTTAACTAAATTTTTGGATATTCCATGGTGTGCATAAGTTCTATAGATGATATACAAGGCTATGCAAAAAAATTCATGAGCATTACTATATATAGGCATAAATTTTTTAATAAGTATGGGCATATTACTATATATATGCAGGGTGTTTTTAAATTGAGTTATGTATTTACCAGCTAAATTATATTTGGTACTTTTCCAGTATCAAAGTCTTGGCAAGAGAAGGAAATTTGGCAACATATTTTCTAGTTCACTGTTTCATGTACACAAGAAAATTTTCAATATTTATACAATTTATTTAATATAAAGAAGCCAAGTTTGACCTCTGCTTTACAATGCCATGTGGTTTTTTTTTCTGCATCGTAGTTTCTCATTATTTAGCTGTGCACTTTTGCTTGGGCCCTTTCTATAAGGATTACAAGTATCATGATTCTTTCATTGATGAATTTATTTGTATGTTTTAGAGGTATGGATATTTAATAAGTTAAAAATATTATGGGACACATTTAAATTTGCAAATATTGTAAATACTATTTCATATTTTTCAATTCTTTGTAATATTCTAGATTCAACAAATTTTGATTATTTTTTATACCTGTCGAGAGCAATCAAGCAGTGGACTGTGTTTAAAATTATTTATTTTATTGCCAAGGGGCAAATGAAGTTTCAATAGAACTTCTGATTTGAGCGCAAGGGTACTCATTGCAATGAGATGTTGTTTGTTTTGACAACGAAGCTCAACTAACTGGTTTACATTTTTATCAGCTAGGTGGCACTGATGTATTAATCAAATTTCTGGAGCGCACATAATTACCGGTCCCCCTTGAAGTATTCTGATAGTTCAATGAGATACAACAAATGAATATACAATAACATACAAATGAATTACTAATTAATGGCTGCATATAATGCACTAAATATAATACAGTGATAATAAATAATAAATTCAATAGATAGATGCTAAGATTAATTGATATTATCATTATTTACAATAGGTAAAACACAGATATTTGAGATACTTCTTTTGTAAAGTCCAGATAGAGTACGAACTACTACAACTCTAACATTATCATCCTTTCCTCTTATTTCTGAAATGCGACCTACAACCCATTTACAAACTGGTAGGTCTCCATCCTTTAGAAGAACCATCATACCTGGTGCAACGTTTTGTTTTTTAAAGAGCCATTTGGACCTCGGCTGTAAATGGCTTAAATAGGAATTGGTCTAATTTTTCCAAATGATTTTCGCAATTTTTTGAGTTTTCTGCCATTGGTCGAGCAAGTTTTCCTTTTCATTTATCAAATTTGGCTCAGGTAGAGCATTGATTGGTCTTCCAATAAGGAAATGACCTGGGGTCAAAACTTCATAGTTTTCTAGATCAGAGGATAGTATATTTATGATGCATATCCATGATGGGTAAGTATTACGGTGGCCCCCAACGTCTAGTTTTATGTTGAATTCATTTCAGACAATTTTAGATGGTGTTCTTTTTTACAAAATATTTTATGGTTAAAAGATGCTCTTAATATATTTTGGTATTACTTAATTATGAAGATCTACTGGACTTTTATTGCATGATGGAGTGTTTGAAAGGAAATCTCTCTCCCAGTATAAAAAAATATTTAATTTTTCAAGTTAAAATCTATTATAAATTGACCTTTAAAAAAAATCACTTAAAATAATTTTTTATTCTTATTTTTTTAAACAAAGCTCTTTGATATTCTGTCTATAATTTACTATTATTACAAAGCACTATTTTACTTTTAGGTGCAGTAGAATGTTCTGGAGTACAAGAAATCCCCGTGTTCGTGTTAAATATACATGTCGCATTAAAGAAATTCGCCCTGATGAAATAAATAATAATCATGATTCATGTCCAAATGTAACCACTGTTCATGAAGTTTTACCTGTGAAAGAAGGTACTGCCAATGTGTCACCTGAGATGATATTAGGATCGTTAGATTGCAATAAAAGAGGAAATGTCTCTAAATTAGATTCAGAAAACATTGATATATCCAGTGCTGTAATGGATGATGTGATTAAAGTTGTGCATCGTTTAATTAAAAAAGTTATTAAAAAACAAAAAAGTTATTGGGGAAAAGTTAAAAGTAAATTTTCTGCTCAATCTGATAAAGTTTCCTCTAGTGGAAAGAATACTTTTTTAGATCATTCAAATGTTAATGAATTTGTAACTAAATTAAATATAGATTCCAGCCAAGAGTCCTTAACTTCAAAACAATTTGATAATAAAATAAATGAAATGTTGTATGATATCGATAAAAATTCAGATTTTAAGGAAAATGTCACTTCTTTTCATGATGATAGTATTAAATCTTCTGAATTTATTTCAAAAAATAACAATGAGAGAAACCATGAGCAATTTAAAAACTGCTATCCCGAAATACTTAAAAAATACATACTTACATCTAAATTAAAGCAGCTCAAAAAGAAATTAAAATACTGTTCACTGCATAAACAGAATTTTGATATTTCAGAAAAATTGATGAATATTATGTCTGATAAAGAAATTGCAAAAGAAGTTACTGATTTTCTTCTTAAACGATACAGGAAAGGTGGCAATTTACCACCAAAGTTAGCATCATTATTAGAGTCTGCTCTTCCACCTTGTTCCATGAATGAAACAGTTTTTCCTGTTTTTATTTCATCCAAAGAAAATTCAGGCGTCAATGAGAGCTCAGGATACAGTTCAAATGAAGATTCACATTTAAGACCACCCATGCGTTCCCAAAATGCTACTGTTTGTGTTTCTAGATCTGAAAATAAGCCACAAAGTGAAATATCATTAAAAAACTGTGCTAAACAAAGAACAGCTGAAAATGATAAATGTGAACTATCATGGATGAAAGATATTAAATTAAATGGCCGAAAAGATTTTAATCAAAGTTTGGGTTCAAGTTCTAGTAGGACTAACAATGCAGATACGCTTGAACATTCAGTCAATAGATTAAAGGGTTTAAATGGAATTTCTCAAACTACTGGCCCTCATAAGTGTATAAAATGTAAAAGATTGTATCGTACGAATGAAAGTTTTGAAAAACACTGTGAATCATGTAATTTTTTTGTTGACTCATCATCTACTGAAGAAGAATCTAGTGATTCCTCTGATGGATCTGATGAATCATATGAAAGTAGTTCAGATGAAAACATCCCTAAAGAATTAAATAGAATTTCATTAAAAAAGCCAATACCCAATTCTATTGACAAAAATTTTACTATTAATAAACATTTTACAAATAGCATTGTTAATAATTCTATATCTAATGTTTGCTATAAGCCAGACACTTTGAATAAAAAACGAATCGAAGGAAATCTTACAAGCAGTCCTAGAGTGCAATCCAGTCATGCAAATAGTTCTAGAATTCAATGTAATCATACAAGTAGTTCAAGAATTCAATCCAGTCATATGAATAGTCCTAAAATGCAATCTAGTCGTACAAAAATTCCTACAACACAATCTAATCAAAAAGGAAATTCATTAAAATCATCTGTTAAAGGAAAATCTGTGCCTTTAAAAAATTATGGCAGTTTACAGAATAATAATCCTAATCAATTTCAGCAAGCACAAAATGTGAATATTCCTTATCAGCAGACATTCAACTCTGTGCCAACTATCCAGTATGGAACAGTTGCAGCGACTTCTGATAGAATGGTTCAAAATATACCAGTTAATATTGATAGTACTGCATTTAATTCTGGTGTTCTGTCAAGTAATTTTAATGTTGGATTTAGCAATAATGTTCCATCTGGCTTAGTTCAATTACCTTGTAATACTGTAATAATGCCTCAGGCACCTGAACCTATGCAGCCTTCCCAACCCATTTTTCATATACCACAAAATAGCTTTTTTAATGCACCTCTTGAGTTAGCATCTACAACTCAGCTTTCATATGTTGGGTCTGTAACTGTAACTAATAATGATACAATGACCTTTCAACTTAATATGCCTGACCAAATGATGCCAATTTTTCCCCAGTCGAATATTAACTTTGCCCAGCCCACAATAATGTCTAATTCTATACAAATGCAACAAACTGGAATTCAACTGTCAACTTTTAATATTCAACAACTATCTTTACAAGGTGCCTTTACTACAAATTCCTTAAATCAAGTTGTTTTTCCACAAGAAAGTGTCAATATGCCTCAAAATCAAGTTGTGCTTATCGATGATCCTGTTTCTCACCCATTGTCTTCCAACTCTCAAGCTCCAAACCTTGTTTTTCAAGTCCCTCTTGGTCAGCCAGAAAATTCTTTTATACAGCCACAACAGTTTGTTAACCATGTAGCTTTTAATTCTGGTGCACA
The DNA here is from genome assembly GCA_963931845.1 of Maratus michaelseni. Classification (NCBI taxonomy): domain Eukaryota; kingdom Metazoa; phylum Arthropoda; class Arachnida; order Araneae; family Salticidae; genus Maratus; species Maratus michaelseni. The sequence continues at coordinate 248,204,134 of OZ007588.1, read as the reverse complement.
AAATCTTATTGACAGCGCTATGCCAGAACAGCCTAAAAAAATAGTTTCCCAAGAAAAGGATGCACGAAGATCTGATTGTATGCCAGAGTTAAAACCTCAAATTGATACTAACAATAATTCAAATCAAAGAACTATGCATCATGGTACATTCACTAACTCGCCCATGGCATCTCCTGAACCAGTTTATTCACCCACTTGCATTAGATCAAATTCCACGCCTTCTAGTTCATCTTGTACAACTACACCAAGTGTTAGTAATAGGTCAACACCAGTACCTGACTCGCAGTCTGCCCCTTTAAGCCTTACTTCTAACAGTAAAATAATGGAGTTTTTGAAAAAAGCTGCTGAGCAAGTTCTTTCATTATCTGAAAAAAGGAAGGCACAGTCTCTGGAACAAAAAGCCAATTCAGGTGCTCCTGAAAAAAAGACCCGGTTTGCTCATACACGCAAGGTAGCTGCTCGAAGAGCTGAAAAATTAAAACTTCAGAAAAAGGGTGCCAGTGCTATTAATAAACCAAAGACAGTTCACTTGAATATAGCAACTCTGAAAACAATTCCTATACCTGTTGTGCCTATGATTAGTGAATTTTCTGAAATGAATCAAACACGAGCACCTTCACCTCAAGTACCTCCTCCTCCACAGTCTCCTTCTCCACCTCCAGTGATAGATGGTAATTTCGTCAATTATATTTGTTTCTTTGTTTGTTAAAAACAATTGAAATCCTATTTTTTTAGTCTGGTTAATTTAACCACTTAATATTTATAATTTAACCATATGACAATAGTTTTGCATATTTGTGTAATAGTTCTTTTAATAATAATAATAAGGATGTAAAATGTTGGTAATTGAAAATTTTGTAAATTTATTCATCCTAGACACTTGAAAAAAAAAGGGGGGGGGGGAGAAAGAAAATAGAAATTACTAATTTCTTTCATACTGGCTATTTTATTCTGTTAACTACATAGTGAGAAAAAAATGGTTCAAATTCTTGGAGGAATCATACTATTGAGCTTGAAATTTTGACTTTATAGTTTGGGAAATAAATTTTCAGTTTTTGATCATTTAAATCTGTTATTTTTTAAATGCTTCTTAAATATTTTGTAATAATTGTTTATATGCATTCTAAAGGTTTCTTCATTCTCTAAATGAAAAACAAACTGGAGTAAAAATTGAAATTTTGTTTGATTTAATGAGTTATTTATTTTATTTTTTTACTTCTAACATAATACTTGTTTAATATCTAGTTGTTAAAGATGTCTCTATAGATTTAAGTGTTTCTTCACTACTAACAATTATTATTTTATCTTATAATGAGCTACTACATAGTCCAATAAAAACTCATATATATATATATATATATATATATATATATATATATATATATATATATAGGCAATAATGGAAAAATCTGGGGGAGACCTACATCCAGCAGTGGATTGAAAACGGTTGATGATGATGATGATGATGATATATATATATATATATATATATATATATATATATATATATATATATATAAATATATATATATAAATAAATAAATTTTACTTTTAAAGATTAAAATTAAATGGATAATTTGTATATTCACAAATATAAATTTGTTTTTGAGTGTATTTATCACATAAATAAATTTGTGTGTTTTAAATCAATTTGTGTTAAGGTGTATTAATTAAGGTGATATTAAAAATATGTTCTCTCAACTTAACCTTCAAATAATTTCTCTCAACTTGACTATATCATCAAGTATTTGATATTTTATGATGTGCGCCATGTGGTCATATTGGTATAAATTAGACCCTGTGTTGTTTAAGGATTTTGGATATTTATTGTGAGTAAAATATATTTTCTATTCTTTACAAGTTTTTTATTTCTAATTTTATTATTTCCAACTGTTATCTGGTAAAAATATTTTATATATTCTTTACAAGTTTTTTATTTCCATTTTTATTATTTCCAATTGTCTTCTGGTAATAATTCAGTATACCTGGATGACTATACTGATCTTAGCATATATGCCAGTATAATTATGAAATACTGAATTATTTTTTAAAACACGTGTGGGTACATCCAGGTTGAAAATTTTATCTACACATGTTTTTTCATATCCAATTCTAATTTAAATCTCTTGTTATCCAATTTTCCATTATATTTAGTTCATATTTCATTTCTTAATCCATTTGTATTCACTTGATATCAACTCTCCAAATTATTAACATTTTATGGTTTTATATATATCTATATATATATAATCATTTTCTCTCTCTCTCCTTTTAAATATTCTTCATATTTTCAGTATTTTTGGCCAATTACCATTGAAGCACATGCTATGGTAAAATTATGATTGCACTTGTTAATTTATTAACTATGTGGTATTCTGTCTACACATTATTATTAATTATCTCTTTGGAGATTTAATTAGAATGTTACAAGAACTTGATATGTTTTTTGAAATTCAAAGTTATTATAATTATATATATATATATATATATTATAATGTTTTTGGATAATCGATGTAAGTGAATTATATTATATATTCTTAATGGTTTTTTATTTCCAATTTAAATATTTCCAATCTTATTTTTTCCAATTGTTATCTGGTGATAATTCAGTATACTTGGTTGATTCTACTGTTCTTAGCATCATGCCAGTAGAATTATGAAATACTGAATTATTTTTAAAACACATGTGGGTGCAACCAAGCTGATGAGTACATCTACATGTGTTTTTTCATATCCAATTCTTGTTTGTTCTCTTGTGGTCCAGTTTTCCATTGTATAATGTTCATATTTGATTTATTAATCCATTTGTGTTTACTTAATAGCAACTCCAATCTATAAACTTTTTTTTTTCCCTTTCTCTCTCTTTCTTTTTTAAATATTATTCAGGTATGAGTAAATTTGGCCAATTACCATTGAAGCACATGCTATGGTAAAATTATGATTGCACATGTTAATTATTAGATATGTGGTATTCTGTTTACACAATATCATTATTTATCTCTTTGTAGATTAAAGTAGAATGATATTAGCACTTGATATGTATTTTGAAATTCATAGATATTATAATTATATATATATATATATATATATATATAATTTTCAAAAAGAGATAAATCTATAGATGAGATAGAGTATAGATTTTATGACACCAATTTTCAGTAAAAATATGTTTATTAATCATCAAAAGACTAATACTTTGGAAAATTCAATAGACCATTTATGAAATTCCTAAATTTAAGTTTACACTTGGCTGCTTGCTGCAGTTTTATACTTAAACTTGTCAAGATTTTCACAATTTTGTCTGGGCTATGGGACAGTAGAAAGGTATCATAGTTCTTCTTTAAGATGAAGTATTCTTTGGTAAGAAGAAGTATTACAAATATTGTTATTAGTTTACTTTACTACTGATTTTATTAATACACTAGCGGCCCGGCCTGGCGACGTGCAGGTGGACAATGTGTCGACTACAATGTATTTTCCTTATAAAAATGTCTTACGCAAAATATCTAATCAAAAATCAGAAATAGTTGTCTTATTCATCTAATCTTCCACAGTCTGGTTCATATCCGATGTTTAACCTGAATGGAGAATTTCTGAAATCACTGAAATACATGAACTATTTTTTTAGTAGATTTGTTGTCCTGAATTTCATGCTCCTTCCTAAAACTGCTGCTGAGATATGTTAAAATGACCTAAAACATTCGACCCCCCCCCCCTCCCCCTCTCCATTTAACACCCTTAGTGGGTAAATTTCTAATAATAAATAATATATCTAAAATCGCTGTAATACATGCTTAACCATTTTCTTAGTAGATTTGTTATCCTGAATTTCATGATCCTACCAAAAATTTCTGCTGAGATATGGCGAAATGACCTAAAATGTTCGACCCCTCCATTTAACCCCCTTAGGGGGGGGGGGGGGGGGGTGAATTTCTAAAGTCGCTGAAATACATGTTTAACCATTTTTTTAGTAAATTTGTTATCCTGAATTTCATGCTATTAATTAAATTTTTTACTGAGATATGCGAAATGACCTAAAACGTTCGATCCCCTAACCCTCTTATTGGGTGAATATCTAAAATCACTGAAATACATGTTTAACCATTTTTTTTAGTAGATTTTTTATCTTGAATTTCATGCTCTTACCTAAGATTGCTGCTGAGATATGGCAAAATCACCTAGAACATTCGACCATCCTTTTAACTTACTAGGTCATAACAGCAATCTACTGTACAAATTTCGTGATCCTAACTTTAGTCGTTTCAGCTGGGCATTTATGAGTCACCCAGTCAGTCAGGTGTTCTCTCTTTATATAATAAGTATAGAAATAATATAAATCATCATTTGAAAAATTTATTCTTATCCACATCATTTTTTGATTTTAAAGAAATCTTTGTTTATTTCTCTATTCTAAAACGGTTTTGTTTATGTTTATATTTTATAAGCCAAAGCTAAATACTATAGTTTGGGTACCTCCTGATATTGTTGCAACCTTTTCAGTCCTCTTTTATTTTATAGCCATGATTGAAACCTTTCATTTTACCCTTGTTACAAACACTTTTACCCTCTTATCGATTTATATTTTACCCCTTTATGATCTAATCAGCAGAGTTTAGGATTCCTATTACAAATAGAACATTCTATGCATCACCTTACACAAAACTATATTTATTCTCTGGTGCATTCACTGTGGAATGATCCTCTGCTTCAATAAGGATTTCCATTCAAGTTTCAAAATTATTTTTAGTTGTTTGCTCTTTTATTCTAAATTTAATCTTCATGCTTCGATCTTTTTATTTTTATCAAAATAAGCATCAATTCCAACCACATATAGACATTTCGAGGGGTGATTCTGGTCCGAATTTTCCGAAAAATTAAGGCAATGGTTTCTGAAATTAAAAAATAATATCAGTCGTAAATCTGAAAATTTGGACATAAAATACCGATATATTGGTATTTCGGCAAATAATCGGCGAAAAAAATCAGTCTCGTCATTCGTTCGAAGAAAAGTCGCCAATTTTGTCAAGGATCGTGGGAAAAATGTGACTTTCGTCAGAAAAGCAGCAAATTTCGTCAAAAATATTGCGAAAAATGACAAATTTCGTCAAAAAGTCGCAAAAAAACAACAAATTTTGTCACAAGCATTGCGAAAAACGGCAAATTTCGTCAAAATATCACGAAAAAATGGCAAAGTTTGTCAAAAATATTGCGAAAGATGGCAAATTTCATCAAAAGATCATGAAAAAACGGCAAATTTCGTCAAAAATATTGCAAAAAATGGCAAAATTCGTCAAAAGATCGCAAAAAAAAGGACAAATTTCGTCAAAAAAGTGAAAAAAAAAAAACGGAAAATTTCATCAAAAAAGTGCAAAAAATGCAAATGTTATCAACAGATCTCGGAAAAAATTGCAAATTTTGTCAAAAGATCACGAAAAAACGCAAATCTTGTCAAAGGACGCAAAAAAAAAAAAAAAAAAAAAAACTGTGGGAGTGGGCACCCTTCCAACCATTCCTCTGTTGTAACTTTTCAGAAAATTTGCTGTGAATTTCAGATTTTTTTTTTACTCAGAATCACCCCTGCATTTCCTAAGCCACATGTGTTTTTTTTTCTGATTAAAGCTCTATAGTGATTTTGTTTTTGTAATTCTATAGAACTGCTTATTAGAAGTTATGAAATTGAATTTAAGCCTTTTTATTTAGCCCAGTCTATTGAACAAACTGCAGATTCATGTGAAAGAAGCCATCGAGCCAGTTCTAAAGTAGTTTCCTATAAAGAAGATTCTGATGATGAAGAAGAAGACTTTGTGTCTGATGAAGAAGATTCCATTTTGCTTAGAATCCAAAAGCATGAAACGAACAAATCAAGTCAAAATGGAGAAAAAACTAAGCCTTATATTATGTATGAAATTAGCTGTGAAGATGGATTTTCTGTGACATCTGATAATTTAAGAGGTACAAATGTTTATTCTAACTTTACTCTAATTTTATTTATGTGATCAAAAATTTGTAAAATGTGTGATTAACATAAATTCTTATTTATTTATTTATTTTAAATACTTTGTATTACTTAAAATTTTAGTTATAAATTATAGATACCATAAAATCCCGATTTTAAGCCCCCCCCTTTTCAAAATCAAAAAGGGTTGAATGTGGGAGGGAGGCTTATAATCGGGATTTTTTTAAAAAATCATTTAAAAGCCTGTTTTATCATTAATTTAGAAGTAATAAAATAAACTTTTACAAAAAAAATATTAACTGACTTAAAAAAAAAAGCACTAAAAAGTATTAAATAATTCTTTAAAATTCTCTAATGACAAAATGTTATCCATTAACCACGAATCTGATATCATGTGTCGGAATAAAAATGATAAATTTAATATGTACAGTTTAATACCCACCAAACATGGATTTTCGAGAGAATATATTTTACAAGAGATGAATATACAGACTTATGATTCAGTTTACGAATATATACATATGAAAAGCAATCAATTACTTTTTGAAGTCGGTGCCAAACTACCTTAAGTTTAGTAAGAATTGTGAATATATTGTACCTAGTATCTACTAATTTATCGATTGGGGTTCTTTGGCACCGACTTCAAAAAGTAATTGATTGCTTTTCATATGTATATACAGTATGGAACCATTTATCCGGAATCCAGTTAACCGGAAAACCAGTTATCCAGAATGATATTTCCAATTGACTGATTTCAGAATCTTTTCAGAAAAAAGTGTCATGCAGTGCCAGTTTGACATGTGCATTGCTTGATACATTACTATGCTACATGCATTGTACAATTTGATCAATATCTAGGATTTGAAATGAAAGCATTTTTAGTTAGATATTGAGCATTTTAAGTTTTATGCAGAATTATTGTTTCCAAGGCATTGCCTTCTTTCAAACTCTGATTAATCTTTGATATTCATAGCATCTGAGCCTTAATCAGAGTAATCTAATAATTTGAAATCAGTAACACTTTTACAGCCATATATATTCTACAAACCTCATCAAATGGATGGTGCTTTAATGTCCAACCAGTTATCCAGAAAAACCAGTTATCCGGAATACATCTGACCTCAACCATTCCGGATAAATGGTTCTATACTGTATTCGTAAACTGAATCATAAGTCTGTATATTCATCTCTTGTAAAATATATTCTCTCGAAAATCCATGTTTGGTGGGTATTAAACTGTACATATTAAATTTATCATTTTTATTCCGACACATGATATCAGATTTGTGGTTAATGGATAACATTTTGTCATTAGAGAATTTTAAAGAATTATTTAATACTTTTTAGTGCTTTTTTTTAAGTCTGTTAATATTTTTTTTGTAAAAGTTTATTTTATTTCCTACTTTTTAGTTATTAATACAGTAATAGACAATTATCTTGATTTCAACATCTGCTGAATAAATAATTTGTAATAGAAATTATAATTTACCAAAATTATCCATTAAATAAATATTTTTTAATAAAATCTTTGACAGAATCAAATTTTTGTCAATCTGGACGACAACTGGAGAAATATCGCCAAATTTTGCGATCAAAATATGTTGCCATAAATGAAGCCAATGTGGTTATAGTTGACTAATTTGACGAAATTCTCATTGAGATTGATGAGAATTGGGAATGAATCTTCTGTAATCGGGTTCCACGCATTTATTAATTTTGAAAATTTTTTAACAACAAAATTGTTCTAATCATCAGAATTTGACGAAATTTAAATGGGACCACCAGGATGTCTTACACTTTTAAACAAATATATATATATATATCAAAATCGGTGCACATTTACGAAAGTTATGCATGAACAGGACTAAAACATACATACATTTGGTCAAATTATTAACATCCTCCTTTTCTCACCTTCTTCTATCTAAATAGAAGAAAGTATTGTGATCAAAATTTTTTCAACTTCCGGTTTTCGACGGATTTATATGTTTTAGAAGTCAAAGATTCCGAAAAACATGTTTTTACAAAATATCTGTCTGTCCGTGTGTGCCCTCTTTGTATCAATGAAAAGTGTGTCAAGTTATGAAGCAACCTAGAATTTAACGAAATTTCATTTATAGGTTTTTGGCTGTGACCAGCAGGTCCCACTTGAATTTGCGGATATTTTGCCGAAAGCAGGCGCTGTGATAGCGATTTTTGTTCCATTTAAATTATTGTATCATCGAAAAGTATATTAGGTTATCCACAGTACTGAACCAAATTTTTTGTATGTGTTTTTTACTATGGCCTGCAGGTCCCAGTTGAATTTGGGGATATTCGGCAAGAAGGAGGCGCTATGATAGACACTTAAAGATTTCAAATTCAAAAAGATGTGCAAAGTCGTTAAAAATATTAAAAATCCTAAAGGTTTTTTTCAATTGAATGTTCAGCCTTGATCCAAGGATACCGGAACAATTTTTGTTTTGCCTCTACCTTAAAAAATGCCTGAGATATAGCATTTTGAAATTTTAGAGTGACTGACATTTTGAAACAAGACAGAAGGATTCCTCCATAAACGGTTTTAATTTAAGAGTTTTAGTGAACATGCTATCTCGCAAGTTTTATTTCATTGTTGTAACCATCGTTCTAACTCTCACATTCTCAACACTATATATTCATGTTCGCCAGCGTTAAATTCTCTCCAAGCTAGGCAATATTTGGCGAAATATCAACAAATTTGGCGACAAGTTGCCATAAATGAAGCCAACTTGGCTATAGCTAGCATATTTGGCGAAAATTCTGATTCAAATTGAATATTGACGAGAACTGCGACTGAATCTTCTGTAATCGGGCTCCATCCATTTTTATAGCTTGATGTTTTGCAGTAAAATTAGCTAAAATCTTAAAACCAAGGAATAGGTAGGCTGTCTTTTCCTGCCGGTATAGACCAGAAGGACTTTTCGTAGTTAGTATGCATAATATATCAGCTACAAATAAATTAATCTCTCGTGTAAATATGTTTTTAAATTGAAACTGTTTGGAAATAATGTTATTTGAGCATTTCAAATATGACTTAAGTTTTCCCATTTAATGTTTTGAGCGTGTAATAATTTCTCTTTTTTAATATTCACGTGCAAGTATATTTTTTATAACGTATTTTCTACATTTACTGCTTTTAACACGTGATCATTTAATTATTGTTTTAAAGTTTTATTTCTGTTTTTGATAGTCACTATAGGTGCAGATTCCCGGTCGCCAGTCGCCACGTGGCGACTAAATTTTTTGCTATGGCCACTAACTTTCCGTGTTTAAGTCGCCATATGATTTAAAAGTGATCTATTTCTGATATTCCCAATCACCAACGTGAAATTTTGATGATTTTTAAAGATTAAGACCAAAACACATAACAAACTTTATTATTATCTTTTAATAACATCTCAGAATTATCAGTTTAACACAGCAAACTATTAAATATATTCGAATAAATTATTCGTATCGAATAATATTATTCGTAACAATTTGAGTCTGATAATTTTACATAGTCTGTGGTTAAAATAATAATAATAATAATAGAAAAACAAATGTTTGAAATGTGTTTTGATTTTTATAGTGCAAAATAATCTCACACATTCAGATTTTTTTTTATATGTACTTTTGTATGGCAAAATCAAAATAAGAAATATTGTTTTTCTAAGATTCCCCGCTATCATGATTGCTTAGCTTATACAATTTTTTTTTAACCGTATCTTGCTCAACTTTATCTTCTGACTGTACAGGATTTAAGATTTATATTACACTTAATTAATACTCAAATTTTGTTGTACATGTGTGTATATTAAATAAATTACTTTACACTTTGAATTCCTGAATTTTTTGTTTAGCTTTTTACCCCATATAAACACTATTGTTTTTATGCGTTTGTTTCACAATTGTGGCCACTGGATTTTTTGGATTTAGGAGCCACTGGCTCCTTCCAAATTTTGGAAATCTGCACCTATATATATCTCTATATATAAAGTTTGCGACATCGAAAAAATGGTAAATACGTCCGAGATTAAATAAACAATAAATAAAAAGGTGATTATTTGTTGTCCCTATTAAATTATTCATAATTTTAACTGCTTTGCTTTCCTTTTTAATTTTGGATTTTTAATATATACTTTAAAAAAATTTCATAACTAAACCTAAAGTGGCTATAAATAACAAGTCGGCGACATCGAGAAAACGGTAAAAAAAGACATAATAAATAAATAGCTTTTTACCCCATATAAACACTATTGTTTTTATGCGTTTGTTTCACAATTGTGGCCACTGGATTTTTTGGATTTAGGAGCCACTGGCTCCTTCCCAATTCTGGAAATCTGCACCTATAATAGTCACGTGTAAATACGTTTTTTAATTGAAACGGAATATTATTATGTGCGCTATTTTACAAATTGGCAACAATTCAAATAATGGACTTTTTGAAATATAAAATAAATTATCAAAATAATGGAAATTTGAATAAAATAATTTGTTCTAATGATCAGATTTTGACGAAATTGAAATGGGACCACCTTGGACCCTCACTCTTTCAAACAAAATCAAAATTATCAAAATCGATGCACATTTACGAGAGTTATGCGTGAACAACAAAATACATACATATGGGTCAAATTGATAACCTCCTCCTTTTTTTAAGTCGATTAAAAAGAGGCGAGAATCTTCTGTACTTCGGCAGATTTTCACACAAAAATAAATAAATATATAAAATCTAAATCCCCCCCCCCCCCTAAAATCAGCCCCCCCCCCCAAAAAAAATTGAAAATCTTAAAAAAAAAATTTTATAATATTTTTGTTTATTTGTTATTTTATTGTAACAATAAATCAATCATCTAAATCCCCCTCAAAATTACTGCTTCTCCCTTTCTCCCCCTCTAGTACCAAAATCCTATAGTTTAACCTTTATAACTCTTTAAATTAAAAAAAAATTTCAGGCTTATTTAATACTCTATATTAACAATAAATAAACCTAATCTACCATCTAAATCAACCCCTCCTTATGAAATCTCTGCTTTCCTCCCCCTGACCCCCCCCCCCCCAGCCTCATATCATGAATATTCTCCCTCTGCAAATGCATCTCATTAAATTTTAAAATTCTTAATTTTTTTTGGCTCTATTTGTTTTTTTTTGTAATAATATGTAAATAACAATCTAAATTATTCCCCTCCTCTCCCCCAAAAAGTCCTCTTTATTTTTCTTGGGACTTCTAGAACTTTTGGGAGAAAAAAGGCTATTTTAGATGATTGATTATTCATTAATTGTTACTAAAGATAAACAAATACAGCAGATTAAAAAAAAATAGTTTTAAAGATTTTAAATATTGTATGTGCGTGTGTGTGTGGGGGGGGGGGGGGGCATTTTCGGAGTAGAGATAAAACTTAGGTGAAAAATTATCTATTTATTTTTACTAGAGAACAACAAATAGGACAAAAGATTTCTTCAAATAAGAGTTTTACAAATTTTAAGCTTTGTATTCTTGGGGATGAGAGGGTAATATGAATGTCAAAGAAAGGGGTTTGTATTTTAGATGATTTGTTATTTATTTATTATTAATAGAGAGCAACAAGTAGGACACAAGATTATTTTTAATAAATAGTTAAACAAAATTATAGAGGTTGACAAAGAGGGGGGAAGCAGAAATTTTGGGGGTAGAGAGGTAATTATATTGGTTGATTATTTATTTATTGTCACTAGACAGCAACAAATAGAGCATATATTTTTTTAATAAAGAGTTTTAAAGATTTTTATCTTTGTATGCTGAGGGGGGAGGGGGGAACATAAATTTTGGATGGAGAGGGAGATTGTAGTTTGGAAGACTGATTTTTTACTTGTTATATTACTAGCGAGCAGTAAGAAGGCCAGAAGAATTTAAGATTCTCAAGATTTTGAACTTTTGTGTTGGGGAGGGCAGAGAAGGGAATCAGACATTTCATGGGGTTGGGGGATATTTCATTAACAAAATATAAAAGTAAAAGTGGAAATCTGCCAAAATATTCAAAAGATTGAAAATTTTCTTCCTTGGATTTTTAAAATCAATTTTTTTTTGTGTGTGTGTGTGTTTGTGTGGGGCTTATATTTGGGAATGGAAAAGAAAATCAAAATTGCTTAAAAGTGGGAGGGGGGCTTACTTTCTTGATTTTACGGTAGTGCTTTACTTAAACACCTATTTACAAGTTCTTAAATATTTACAAAAGTGTTCCAGCATTTCAGAAAATTGTGAAAATTTAAAACATAGTCATCAGTTTGAAAATTCAGACATTAGGAAAAAAAAAAGGAATAATAAGAAAAAATTTGGGATGGAAAACCAACTTCTTAACATAAAACCCTCTTAATGTATATTAGCTGTGAATGAATTGTATTTCTGCGAATATTTACATCACGGATTTCCTTCCTCTGACGCAAGGCTGCCATTTCAAGAGGGGTGGAGGATTTTGAAATAATGGGTATGATTGTGCAAATCATGCACAAAATAGGAAAATTCTGCATAATAAAAAATGTTATTCCCTCACAGGCATGTAATTCTACCGCAAATATTTTTTAATTTTCGTGGAAGGCCGTGATTTTTTAAATTCTTTTTTGGAATTTTGCAAAATTCACCTATCAGTCTCAGAAAAAAACACAAATTTCTTCAAACGGCCGTGGAAAATATCATGCATTTCATCAATTATCTCAGAAACAAATAGCGATTTTCTTCAATTAGCCGCTGAAAAAAAATCGCAAATTTCAACATTCAATCACAGAAACAAATCTAATTTGTCCTTCAGTCACAGAGAAAAATTGTGAATTTAGTCAAACGCTGATGCAAAAGAAATTACTAATTTCGAAAAACAATTGAGGAAAAAAATCGCAAATTTCGGTAAACAATCGTGGAAACAAATACTGATAAGGATTGTGTGGAAGGATTGTGTGGTCAAAGGATTGTGTGGAAAAAGAAAATGTGAAATTCGTCAAAGGATCGTGGAAAAAACTTGTAAATTTCATGAAAATAAAACCTCAAATTGTCACAGTAAAAAATCGTGAAATACAGTTGGACACAATGTAATTAGTGCATAAACATCACCAATAGGTTATGGAATTTAAAATTTTTTGCTATATATGGATAAGAAATTTTTCATTAATGATTTTATGTCAATAAAAATTTTCAATAATGATTTTCTGCCTTTCTCTTCAGCCTATAGTTTAAAATCCTGACAAGTTAGAAATCTACAATTCCTTGGTCTTAGAGTCCTGTATTGGTTGATGCTGCTTTATTTCGTTGTGTGTCAAGTTAACTTTAATTGTTTCGAGTTTTAGTTGTGTTTCACTATTGAGAGTGAGTTCATGTTGACACGATTTTTTAAAGAAATCCTGCATATTTTTCAGATAAAAATGTTACCGGGAATCCTTTCTGGTACAGAAAAAAATTGTCTTAAAATGTAAAAAAAAAATGTTAAAATTCACACAAAATTCAAATATTGCAAAGAATAAAATTTACTGTGTTGAAAAACCAGGTTACTTTTACAAGTGTCAAAAAACAAGAAGAAGCACTAACAATCGCAGAAAAGTATTACAGAGGAGACAATTTACTATATTGAGCTGAAAGTTTGAAACCAGATTCTTTTCATGAGTCAAAAAATCCCTGCAAAACATGAAAAATCCATAAAAACTGCATAAAAAATTTGCGAAAACTAAAAAAATAGTTGTAGGAATTCTGAATAAACTACATTTAAAAGAGAGCAAAATTTATTATATTAGGCTAAAACATCAAAACTGAAATTCCTTTTAATGATGTGGAATATTTGCCACACAACACAAAAAATGCATAAAAAATCTAATCCAAAAATCCAAAACTGGCTTTGAGATACATAATTTCAGACATAAAGTTACTTTGCGGTCAAATTTTGTAGCTCTGCACACAACAGTCTCTTCAGAAAACAGCACAACCACACAGACAAACATCTATCTATGTTTATTATTATGGACTCCATTATTGATGATGAAACAAAAACTTAAGCAGGAGATACTTCCAGCAATATCGAGAATTTAACTCGTCATTAATTATCGGATTAAAACTATTGACAGAGTTAAATCTTCACATAGAAAAACAAATTACATGTATTCTCAAGCAAAAGCAAACTTTTGCAACAGATTTTTTTCGTAAGAATGTAATAAACAATGGATAAAAGTATGCACAATTTCATTTCAGTTTTATTGCTTAAAAAAAATTATTTTAATTTCTGATTAATCATATAATAGAGGTTTTAAGGACGTATAAAAGTCAACTAATAAAACATTAACATTTCTTAGCAATTTTGTGAATCTCTGAGGTTTTCCTAATAGCGGACAGTTTCCACGTTCCCAATGTGTCTCTTATTTAGAGGTTTTACTGTATATGTAAAATGCACATGGGAATTTCATTCCAAACACTTATAACTCATATTCTGCTACAGTGAATTTTATTGGACTTACACCGTTAGATACTTTTGAAGGGAAGGTTTTAGTTTATAACACATCGTTCTGCTTTACTTAGTTATAGAGCTATGGGAGAAAGTTCTATTATAAAGTCAATGCTTATAACTCATGTTCTGCTAAACAGATTTTTATGGGATTTACATTGTCCGTTAGGTAATTTTTAAGAGAAGGTTTTAGTGTATAACACATCATTCTAAAATGAAGGGTATCTGATTATGAAAGATTAGCATTTTAAAAATCTAATATATATATATATATATATATATATATTATCAGGGGCGGCCCGTCGTATAGGGCACTTGGGGCACGGCCCCACCTATACTTCTCTATTAAATTTTCTTAAATTTAATATTATTTTTTATTAAAATATCAGCTATTTCAGATAGTTTCAACTCCAGACTTTTCCAGCCCAGTCCAAAATTTTCTCTCGCTCGCTCGCTTCCATCCTCGAAGGACGTTATCAATCCCTTCCACCGGATGCCGTAAATCACCCTTTTGACAACTGACCGCTCTCAGAAGGGCCCCAGAAAACTGTGCCCTTCTCAAGATAGAGCTCTATGGCATTTTGCACAACCGCGCATCTTTGCGTCTTCCTGGTATTTATCGCCAAACAGTGTGAAGGAACAGCTTGAATAGGACACTTTTGGGGCAAAATCTGTCTGGCCCCATATAGGAAAAGACTATGTTTGTTTCGGAAGATATCAGCGCTTACGAATTATCGACATAATTGGCGACTTTTACTGATGGGAATCAGACATTTTTTTTATTATTATCCGAATCTTTTTTTTTTTTTTTTTTTCAATAGCAATAAAAATTTCTACATTTATTTATGATGCATTTAATACTTTTTGCATAATAATAAAAATATTTTTAAATTAAATTTTTGAGTTTATATAGTTGGTATTTTTCTTCAATGATGAATGTTTTTATTTTTTTAGGTTTTATAGACAAGTTTCAGCCAGAAAATCTTTTGTGATCTGATTGTTAACTTGATGTTAAATAATATAGCAGTGCAATTTGATTTATGAGTTTGAAACTACACATTTTTAATTTATATGGAATCTGTTAAGACTCTTTCATTTACAAAATAATTATTGCCAAAATCGACAGAATAAATGGATATAAATAATTGAATTACTATATAAATTTACATTTAATCTGTGTTTTTTTTTTTAAAAAATAAATAATGCTTGTTGTAATCAATAATTTTTAATTAAACATAGATAAACTTATTTTTCGGTAATTTTCTTACATGTGTTGCGCGATTTTTTCCTCTAAAATTTACTTTAAACAATCGAAATTTAGTTTATACATAAAGATTTTGTATTTGACATCTTAATTAGCATCTGTAAAAATTATCATTGGTCTTTAAAATTCTGAACGGATCGCTGTACCCGACCAGAAACTGAAATTTCAGCTTAAAGTCAACCCGAAACACGACAAAGAAAATTTAGTCAACCCGAGACCCTTTCACTTGAACGTGAACCCGGCCCGAAAACAAATCATTCAAATCCGAACAAGAAAAATAAAATCATATTTTAATTTGATTAAAGAAAAATAGTGTACAATTATATATCATTTCAATTTGATTTTTTTTTCTATGAGAATGAACACATTTTTCGTTCCCTGGTTAATATTCAACTATTTAGTTTTGTTGAATTGAAAAATATTCAGGATTTCTTTTTGAAAAATCGGATCAACCTGAACCTGACCCGAGAGCTTCAAAACCTAACCCAAATCCGACCCGAACCCTAAACATTTAAAGACAACCCGACCCACAACAAAAAATAGCGTCAGCCCTACTCAACCCCATCCGCTGGTTGTTTCGGCTTCGGGTTAAATCATTTTACCCGACCCGATGGATTGTTATATTGGTCATTTCACATTTAAATTTTTGCAAAAATGAAGCAATTATTTGCGACTATTCTGTAACTTTAAAAATAACTTTTACATTTTAACAGAATAAATTTTAAATGTTTTCTCTTATTTTTTCTGAAATCTTTCACCCGAAATGTATTAAGAATTAGGATGCACGTTTTACTTGAGAGCGCGGCAGACATAGGAAAAAATAGTAATGTTGATTTAGGTTTTAAACCTTTAAAATAAAATAATACTTTAATTAAGCATCTATTAAGAATAGTTATTTTGTTGGAATAATAGCTTTACATTAAACATGAGTAATATACATCTTTGGTAAGTTATATAGTGACATATCAGCAGTAATAACTTTAAAAAGCAAAAAACAAAGAGTGTTTTAATAAGTGTGGCTGTGACAACTTTACTGCATGACTGAAGATCTCATCTCAAACTTCAATTTCTTTTTCTATATTTTCAAAATCCTCAAAACTTTATAAATTTTCACATTATGAGAAATGTCGGTACCTAGATTTTTTCAATTATCTAATACGTTAAATAAACACCCGCAATAATTTTAATAAAAGACAAAGTGTATATATTTTTTCTTTTTTCAAAATTTAGTTGCTTTATTGTTGTACAAATCTTGTTTTCGGTACACACAGTACTATTCGCATTATAGTAAAAAATATAGTATACGACTCCAGTTTACTGATACCTATTACTTACACTGTCACACTTATCATATAGGTGCCCCACCTGTGAAATAGGGCACGAGCCGCCACTGTATATTATATATATATATATATGTGTGTGTGTGTGTATGTGTGTGTGTGTGTATATATATATATATATATATATATATATATATATATATATATAAACTTATTGCAAAAATTAACCATATATATATATAAATGTGATATATATATATATAATGCAAATCATATTTCCTCCCAAATGCTTGTAACTCACATGTTGTTAAATAAATTTTTTATAGGACTTACAATGTCAATTGGATACTTTTTTTTTTTTTTGGGGGGGGGGGGAAGGTTTTAGTTTATAGCATATTGTCCTGCTTTGCTTAGATATAGAGCTATAGTAAAAATTTCTATAATTACTTAAACCTGATTATGAAAGATTGGCTTATTTAAAAAGTTCTACTGAATTTTGATGAGAGTTACACTATTAGTGAGATAACATGTAATGTGTGTAGAAATGTAAAAAAAAATATATATATGTAAAATTGGCATTCTGAATTGCGAAACTTATATTCTTGGCAAGTGGAGACGTAAGAAAAAGCTAGTATAACATATAAAATTCAAAATATATTTAGAATAATTTCTTGTACTTATTTCTGGTATTTCTTAATGTCATCATATCTGCCTCAAGAAAATAATTTAAAAAAAAATGTGATTTTTTTTTTTTTTTTTTTTAAATAAATGAATTTTGAATTAAATAAAAACTTAATGTAACACTACTATTTAAAACATGTAGTAAACAAACTTATCAAGAGGTATTACAAATCCTTTTCTGTTTGAACTGCCTAATTTTTTTTCTCCTCATTAGAAGAAAAAAAAAAAATGAAAGGCTGAATTTTCAGATGCCCTCATTATCCAATCATCATACTGGATTCACAATTTAATGGTTATTTTATTTTATTTGTACATAATGCAAGAAAGAGGTTAAATCTAACTTCTGTAATTTTTGGAGTAAAAATGTTAATTTTGTTGTATGTTAGACTTTCTTTTCTGCATTTGAAATATTTTTACAAATTTTTTTCTCCCCATATTCTGAGATGCTATAAATATCAATGCAATACGGTAAAGAAACATTCGCTTGAAGTCAATTTTCCTTTTTTTTTTTTTTTTTTATTTATTTATTTTTTTTTATTTAATTACTTATTATTTTATTTTTATTTTACATTTATTTTTATTTATAATAAACAGTTTGCATTTTTGGGGACTTTTTTTTATATACCTTAATAATTTTATAAATAAAATAAAATAAACACTGTTTGCTTGAAGAATTCTTTACATTCAAATTGACATTGGAAAACAAATTTATTTATTTATTTATTTATGTGAAACTAGGAGGAGAAAAGGTTATTTATTTTATTTTTATTTTTAGTAAAGTAAATAAAAGTACATAATATCCAAAATTTCTTTATTTTACAAGAAGTTGTACTTCAAAAGAAAATGAAAATATTTTAAATGCCAATGATATCTTCTAAACAAAAGTTTGAAAATGAAAAATTGATTTTCTTGGCCTGACATTTTAAGCAAGTAAATATTTAGGGGTGATGCTGAGAAAAAAAAAAAATCTTCTGAATTTCACAGCATTTTTCTGAAAAGTTCGGGAGAGAGGAATTCCCCTCCCGAATTCAGAAAAAAAAATGTTACAAAAGTTTGCTTTTGCTTGAGATTACGTGTAATTTGTTTTTCTATGTGAAGTTTTAACTCTGTCAAAACTAATTAATCCTTCTGAATCATCTTTTTTTTACAAAAAAAAAAAAAAAAAAAAAGTGTAAGTTATCATTGTATTTTGCCGCTTGTTGGAAATTCTCGATATTGCTGGAAGCATCTCCAGCTGCAGTATTTGTTTCATCATCACTAATAGAGTCAGCTTTTGTTGAAAATTCTAAAGGAATATAATCGCATACATCAGCTAATTCTCCTTCAGTTGGTAGCTCATCATCAATATTAATGAAAATTTCGACAGTTTCTTCACTTCTGATACATTTCATTAATTCGCTTATTTTGCTTAATTCTTCATTTTTGTCAGAAATATTTGTTTAATTTTCTTCTAATATAAAGCCTGCTTTTCTGAAACATTGTCGTACCCTTTCCGGTTTTATGTTTCTTACAGCTGAGGAAATCCAAATTATAGCATCAAGAGCATTAACTAATTTTAGGCAGTTCTCAAGTATATTCATGGAATCTAACTTTGAAAGAATGTGGTGTAATAAAAGCTTTCTGTACAGGGCTTTAAAACTGTGTATTATGCCTTGATCAAGTGGCTGACATACCGAAGTTGTGTTTTGGGAGAAAAAAACACTATTTCAACATTGTTGAATTTCAAATGTTTTGGATGAGAAGTTACATCATCCAAAAACAAGGGAACTTTTCTTTGTTGTTTTTTCATCCTATTATCAAAGAAGTTAACCATTCGATCATTAAAGGACTGGTCATCCACGCTTTTTTATTCGCTGTCCACATAATACCAAATTTATTAAATTTGTTTTTCTTTGGGAAACACTTGTGCTTCAGAGATTTTCCAATTATATAAGAGGAATTTCAAATTCTGCTAATACATTGTAACATTATAAAATATTGAGTTGCTCTTTTGACATTTTTTTTGCCGATACAGTCATCCTTTTTAAAACACAAAGTCTTATTCGGAAAAATTCAGAAAAACAGTCTGGTTTCATCGGCATTAAAAATGTTTCTCTACTCATAACTTTCACAAATTGATTGCAGTCGTTCATGCCAATCCTCCAGTTCATTAAGATCGACACATTTTGCTTCTCTACATATTGTTTGAAAGTGATGTTGTGCCGAGACCAGAACTTTTCCAGCTAGCCACTGGAAGCCTTAAAATCATGTAATCAGAGTTCTTTAGCGACTTCTAAAGCCTTTCCCTGAATCAAAGGTCCAGTGACAGGAATGTTTTTTGAACGAAGTGAAGTAAAACAATTCAGAATTACAGAATCAATTTCAATGATATTAGTCTTCCTCAATTTCATTTTTGGTGTTCTTGTTAGAATTAGTAATCCAAAAATTTCTTATTTCTTTTTTATTTCATAAAATCTCTCCCACCTGTGTTTTACCTATTTTAAAATGTTCAGCAAATATCCGTAAACTCAATTTATCTTTTTCTGATACACTTACAATTTCAAATTTCTCTTTTAAAGTTAATTGTTTTCGTTTTGAGGACATTCTCAAAATATTGATCACAAACAAGACTCTAAATTCAGAGTACGTGGAACTCAATACTTTCAGAAAACGATAAAAATGGTGTTAACATATTTTGACACTTTGAATAATGTGTTTTGAGTGTCGGTTAAGTCTCTAGAATCAAACAGTAATCGACATTGCGAAATAGTTTTTTTTTTCTCCCTTGCACTCGTCGCTTTCTTGGCGCCTTTAATTCTTACTGTCAAAAAATCCATACGCAATTTTCCAATAAAAAAAAATAAAAAAATAGAGTAACCCTTTTCTTTGTTTTATAAAAAAGTAAAATAAACAAATTAAATCGTATGTTAGGTTTTTAGTGATTATTTTTCTTTTGCTCAGATTATATGATGCCATGTGTTGTCTCATTTCTCTCTTTTATGTTTTGCAATTATGCAATCCAGTTAATTACTTTTTGGATTTTAAGAACAAACCCTATTAAAATGAAAAGATAGTTCTTTTTTGTTTTTTCTTTGTTTTTTTACTTATAATCTTGACTTGATAATCCTGAATAAGATTATCTGAAAAATTGTTTGAGCTTGGTACAAGGAAACAAAAATAGTTAGCATATTATCTATCAAGAAATTTCAAGACAATTGTAAACAAGGTTATCTTAGGCACATTTAAAAAGAAAGAGAAAATGATGTATGGTTTATCATAGAATTCTGAGAAGGGAGAAATTGGTAGTTCTCGACATTAATCAGCAGAAAATCCAAAATCTTCCAAGGGGTGATGCTTTTATTCTCTGACGGGGTAACAGGATTTTCTTCAGGCCACCCCCTGCATTTATTTGTGGTCACAGAACTTATTTCAAATACCTCTGATAAATTTACAGGCTTTTTACTTTTTTCTCCAGTTTCTTTCTCATTAAAAAATCATTTTTCATCTTTTATCGCCAAAATTACTATTCGCTATTCATATTCAGAGGTTAAACATACAAAAATTTATGGTATCTGTTAGGGAGGCTTTACTGTAGTAGATAATTAAGTTCCCCCCCCCCCCCCCCCTGCTGGAAACTCTTTATTCCTATTATGCTATATATCCTGTTGTGTGAATAGAATAGATACATCTAGCATTTTGCTAACTATTGTTTTCTTATGTATAGGAGAACAGTACTTGTCAATGAATTCTTTATGGAGCTTCCTGCTCGCTCTGTAATGGTTAGGGTTCTTGTTACTAGTTAAGTGGTATTCAATTCATAGTTATAATTATGGTTTGGGAGTAGGATTTTCTGCTTTGAGAGATTTACAAGTTTCAATTTATATATTGCTGTTTTATAATGTGTGACTAATTTTATCCATTGAAAATTTTTAGAATATTATTGCATTTATTTTCTCATGAGTATAATTATTATGTTATATAATTGTTTTACTATTTTGGATGGACAATATTTAGAAATGTAAAAGTATACATCAAAGACATTAATATTGAAATAAGTACTTAGGAAAGTATTTAAAATTTGCCATTCAGTAAATTCATTATTATTGTTGTGATTATTAATTTTATATGTGAACTTCAATTTTCAATTAATAATTTTAGATGCATGGGAGAAAGTGTATGATATATTACAAGATTCCCGAATAGCCAATTACATGAAGCAGATTCCAATATCTCCTCAAGGTAACGTTTATAAATAATTTGGAAATTCTCATATTAATTTGAAATAATTTGTCTGTTTTAAATGTTTACAATTTTGAAGTATATGGCGATTATGAACATTTTGAGGGTTTTCCTTTGTGTTAAAAATGTTAGATTGTTTTCTCTGAGAAATATCTAAAAATATTGCTTTCCTAGATAAATTGTCAAAACTAGATTTTGTCATACAGTAATAAAGAATTAATGAGTTGATTGATGATGACGAGTAATGCAAATTATCATGAATTTATTTGTTAAATAATGTGATAACCACAACCAGCAATTAGTACAATCCAGTTTTTATATTAAATAATGTTTTTTCTTCAACATTTGTGAAAAAGAGTATTTTTCTTCAAGGTTAAAGATGGAGAAAGGGGGGGGGGGATGGAATTTTTTTTGGGGGAGGGGGGGAAACTGTTTATCCACTTGGAAAAACTTTGAAATATATGTAAATTTTTATAATAACTACATTCTGGTGTTTTTTCCCTTCAAATTTGTTATCTCCATGAAAACGTTTCATATCCCTTATGGAAATATAACTTAGAAAATATAGTCTGTAAGATAAATTCTACTTCTCATTAAAAATAAAAACTCATGTGCAAAATTTTATCAGTAATACCAGTTAGTAAAAATGGTAAGCTTGATAACTTAATATAACTCGGCATTATGTGATTATTTTATCCCTTTTCTTTTTTAAACTGTTCTGTGTGGAATTTTTCATATACCGTATTTTCAGGCGTATGAGCGATATACGAGTTTAAAAGTATAAAATATTCTAAGTGCGGCTCTTATGCCAGGTCGACAGGTAGTGATTTTTTTTTTTTTTTTCATAGGGATGTCTTATAATACCTTTTTTTTCCATACCGATATCTTACGATGCCATTTTTACCTGTCATATGCTCTCAAGTTTGTACCAAAACATTAGGAAACGTCTCCTAACCTTGGATGTTCGTGAAATGTTATTTGTTTATCTTTGAGCAATCAGTGGGGTAAAAAATGTTGGTCTCTTTACCAGCTCTCAAGTTAAAAATGATTATGTTTTCCGTGAACGTGGAACTACAGGAGTATCTCTGGTTCTATGGGCCTGATTATGATGGTGTTTGGCTCATTCGACTTTATTTCGATAACCTTACAGATTTCAGTCATATTTGTATAGAACAGATTGTTATTATCTCTAGCGCGGGCAACGCTGGACTAGCTAGTGTATATAAATAAATCAGCATCAAGAACAGGTTTCTTGGCAGCATTTATATACTAATTAAAAAGAAATATAGTAAAACTTATTAATATCAGACACCTTGGGACCATAAAGTATTCGCTGAATAGAGGTGTCTGCTATTCAGCAGCATCCATTATGAAGGTATTACTGTACTGTGTAAATGGAATGTACAATAAAGTTAAAATTTACTTTCAAACTGCAAACTTTAGTGTTAGCAGATGAAAGTTATAAGGGTTTTTTTCTTCCCTTTAAATTTTAAAGTTAGTTTTAATTGAAATTTAAACTGGAAAATACAACTGAAATTATTATTTTAACAATTTAATCATATATTACCAAAAATTGAGGTTAAAATAAGCAAGAAAAACTTCTGTGAAAACTTTGAGACTAAAAGATCAATTTTTAATAGTAAAGTTTCAATAGTAAGTTTTTTTGTTTTTTTTAATTTACTGTGCATAAGCTTAAAAAATGTTTATTTTATGTTTTCTAAGAAAAGTAATTGCAAGAAAAGCTTTTATTTGATTTTTTTTCTCCCAAATTTTTCCAGAAAAAAAAATGGCAAATCACTTTTGCGGTTTTGTCTAGTTATTTTGTTACTGCTGATAAGGAGTGACCTCATAGGCGTAACTAGTGGGGGGGCCGGGTGGGCCGTGCCCACCCCAGGTAGTTCCAGTGCCCACCCCAGAATTTCAAGTTCACGTGAAAATTTTATGACTGCGATATGGTCAAAATTTTAATTTTCAAATATTTGAATGATTATATCAATAAATTATACTATATACTTCTGATTTGAGAACTAATGTAACGAAAATGGCGCGCACGCATATGTAAATGTGTGTGTATGAGGTATAAAAGAAGCAACAGACAAAGAAAATCCTATTAGTCTTCTACATTCTTTGCAACAGTTATATGACCCGGAGTCTATAGGGTTCCAAAAGGAACAAAGTGAAACATTATCTGAAAGCTCTAAATCTGAACGAGGGTTTTCTTTTTTGTCACGAGGTGATGGGGAAAAAATCAGTTCCAGCTGTCCAGTTCCGTATTCTTTCAACTAAGTCAAAAAATATCATCTGCTGTGGTGAGAGACGATAAGAGAGAGAAGGGGATAGTAGGGGGCACAGGTGCTCGAACGGTTTTTTTCTTACAAAATAATGACCAATTTAAAAAACAGGATGTAATTGACAAATTACTGATCAATTAATTGTCTGAGTGATGAGATACGGCAAAAGTCGTAAATGAGAACATCATCGCAGGGGGGCTTTACTTTGAGGGTTAAGGTAGGGCGAATTTTTTGCAATTTGCCTGCGGCTGTAAGCGTGTGGGATTATTTCCCTTTTCCAAGTTTGCATGCGTAATTATCAGTGCTCAAATAAACTCTGTAGTTTTGGAAATTTTTGTTTGTATTGCTGCATGCTGCTTCATGGATCGAGGCTCTTTGCTTCATGTTTCTGAATGTACTTTTTGTGAGTAAATTTTTCCTTATCAATCTTTGATATTCTGAATAAATAGAAGAGCTTAGTGAAATAAGATGTTACGCAACAAAAATAAAATTCTGAAACAATTAAATGAAAGCTTTTAGTTGCAATTTTTATTTTATTTTTCTTCTTGTACCTTGTATTTAGTAAGTTAACGAGTAGTACTAAGCTTTCTCAGGAAAACTTAGCAACATTTAATTATCTAATATAAAAATTATTAATAATATTTAAGTTATTTTTATTAAAATATTAACTTTTAATAAATAATATATCAGATTTTAAAGATTAATTAAAATATTGGTATTTTATCTTTACCATATGACATATTATCTCATAACACCCTCATCGAAAAAATAAACTGTATTTTGAGAAAATGTAACATAACACGTTCTTGCTCGAACCTCTTTAATTAATGTCATTTATTATTTTAAAAAAAAAAAACTATTTGGTAAAGACAGAAATTTATTTTTGAAATTGTCAAATTTAACCTTAAAATTTTTTTTCAAAATTTTAGGAAAATCCTTTATGTTTGCAACTTCTAAAAATGATCGCTCGCTGTGGTGCATTTAAAAATTTCATTGATAAATCAAAAGGAGCAATAAGTTTTTTTTTTGCCGAGTTGCCAATTGAATAGAATTTTTTTTTTCTTACTGACTTACTGTTTCTTTCTGACAAATAACACTATATAACAGTAAAATTTTCCTTCTATGTCCTTAAAAATTTCTTTTCAATATTCTAATATTTATTTTAAAATAAAGGAGCTCTTATAAATTTATTTTAATTTAGAGAAGGAATTATGGAATTTAACGTTTCATTAATTAATAATTTTTAAGATCATCCTTTTCTTAAAAGAAAACAAACTGAAAGCTTTTATTTTTTATTTTTGTGTGTAAAGTTTACTTGTAAAATAACTCATTGCTGTACTCATTCCTCAAAACACAAGTATTTGTGTTAAATATGGTGTACAATTTACTTGAAAGTTTATTTTTGAATACTTTTAAATCTTAAAATACATTAATATTAGGCCTACCGAATTTTCAGCATCTGGTTTACAGATGTCGAATATTCGGTATTGGACCAAAATCACTAATCGATGCATCTCTATAAGCACCTTTCAAATGTGATAGAAATAATTTTGAAGAATACTTTTGTTTTCCCATGAAAAAAAGGTAAAACTTAAGCTTTTTTATTTATTTATTTTGGGCGAAAATTATTTTAGGTAAAAAAGGTGTTTTCCATGTGAGTTCTCTTTAATCAAATCTCTTTCTGCTGAATGCTGATGGAGCTAATTAAATTTAAAATCAATCCACTACTATAGAAATCATCGTAGTTTTAAAATTATAATGTACTATTAAAATTTAAGAATGTATATATATTTTTTAAACTTTAAAATACTTCTGATTTCTTTTTCTTTCTTTTTTTTTAAAAAAAAGATTTTATACACTATTTTATGTGATATGTCAACTTTTGAAAGGACTATTACTTATACAGTATCGAATTTAAGAATTGTGTTCTTATAAACATATTTTGCACATATTAAAAATTGAGGATTTTATGCAATAAAACAGTGGAGTATCCACTGAATTTTAAATAAAAAACGCATCGTTTTCAGTACCGGTTTCGAAGATTAAAAAAAAAAAAAAAAAAAAAAAAAAACATAAGAAAAAGTAAAATGCGGTCTATGTAGAGATTGACCTCAACTATCCAATGCAAAAAATAAAATAGAAAATCATTTTAAAAATATGAAAATGCAAACTAAATATTGGATGTTTTCGCGTAAGTGAAGTACCCCCTCCCCCCCCACCCGCCCCAATCCCCTTAAGAGCTCAATCATACATCCTCCCTTTTCATTTAAAATAAACGATTTATGTGAATACTGTAAATTAAAGGTGAGTCAAATTGAAGTCATATTTTAATTTTTCTTGTCAGAATCTCAGGCTGACGTATCATTTTTACTGCAGTTAAAAGAAACATTAATTGTCTTTTGCTTATTTAAATGTATTCGTCCCTCAAAATAAAAACTAATCTTTTCCTTCCGCTCCTCAAAATATTCTTTTTTACATTCTTACATTTCTTAGAATTTTTAAACAAAGTTAGAGTTTACATTAATGATTTCAAGAAAAATTTTCTGTAATTTTTCCGTTTATTCATTCTTAAAATAAATAGATTTAGTTTACTTTACCTGCATAAAATTACAGTGATCGGAAAACTTCTACATTTTAGACAGGTTTCAGTAGTATACATTTTTCAGACATGTATAAATTATATCTATATGGTATTCGTTCTATCGGAACCACAAAATTTTTCTCAAGACAGTTTTCTGTAATAGACACAATTCAACATTTTGCTGTTGGAGAAATGGAATTCTGTAAGAATTAAAACATTCATTTTTTAAAAAATGAATTTTGGAGAAGTGATAGTCTAAGTGCTGTGTTTAAAACCGGGACATTAAAGAGATGTATTGGGACACCCAGACATTATGCCTAAAATTGGGTCTCTCTCGGAACTTCTAGTCATCTTAAAAATTTCAATGGCACAAAGAATAGCAGTGGTGACGACTTATATGGGCCCGTGGGGCTTTAGCGTCGAGCCCGCCCAATAATTTGTTCCCCTGACCCACCTAATTCCCCTTGTTTTATTTCACTACGTATTTATTTAAATGTTTAAATCTCTGAAACAAAATTTCATTTTCTATTTGTTGGACAACAAATAAGAGTGAAATATGCCAGCCCAGGATATCGTCGGGATAGCTCAGTAGGGAGAGCGTTGGTACGGCAAACCAAAGTACCCAGGTTCGAGTCCTGGGCGTTAGTCCTGTGCCTTGGATATAATTTACTTAGATGAATATACTTTCCTCTGTTCATTATGAAAATTTCATTTTGTTGACGTTGAAAAATAGCATTGACATCCGTAACAGAGACATCAAGAGCACTAAATGTTCTTCAGTACACATATAATTATTAAATTTCTCTCAACAGTTCAATTTACTATATACTTGATCAGCAGTATCGTTGTCGTATGTAAACCAAAGGGTAAATGCTAGAATCATGTGAACTTTAATGACTATGCTATAGATTTGTTTGAGAAAGAGAATGTATACGGAGCATTTAAAAAAAAAAAGATTCTAAAATGTATACGGCGAGTAACTTCGTATGCCCTCCACTATACCCCTTTTGATCAGTGAGTATAAATCAGTGAGTGAATATTATCTATATTTTAATGTCCCAATCTTAATAATTATAAAGCTCATAAATGACTGAAATGCTTTGCTTCTTGTGTTTTTAATTTGTATTGATATTTATGATATTATAGTAAATATAACATTATTATGCAAAAGAATTCACGAATAACATAAGCAAATAATAAAACGTGCCGTGCTATTTTGCTTAAAAAATTTGGGCCCATACAATATATTTCAAAATTGGCTCCATTGATCAATGGCATTCCTAAATAATAACCTTGATAATAAGTTGTTTCTAATTTTAAGTCAAAATTTTCATTAAATTAACGATTTTGGTCTCAATGCAGTTTTTTTAAATATTCTTGCACCTTGCACGCATCAGTGGTGCAGCCAGAATTCTGCTCTATGGGGAGGAGAGGTTGAATTGTTGATAATGGTGGTCGCTGGTTACTTGAATCACCGGCTAATCGAATCAGTTTAGCTAATGAAGTGATAATCATTTTTTTCCCTCGAAGAGTAGAATCAATACAGTCAACTCCCTCTAATCCACACAGCTTGGGACCAAAGGTTGTGCAGATTATAGAATTTTGCGGATTATAGGTCATTACTTTGTTTACATTTTTTTCTCTTGTAATTTTACAGTAAATTAATTATTAATGAATAAATTAATTGATAAAAAAGTAAGATATTGTAAAACATTGGGTTATTTGATTAAAAATCACATTATATTTAAGGAAAAAATTATTTAAATTTTATTTTATAATTTGTTTTGTTTGTTTTTACAAATTTCAAACATAGTATGAATTGTCATTTGTTTGAGAACTTTTGACTTTTGGTCTAGCATTTTTTTCTTGGAGTCTATGTGTATAGTCTTTATTTCTTGTTCGGAGACAAAACTCTCTTCCTGAAGAAAATTCAAATATTTGTAACCCATATCCAAGATCTGCTCAAGAGTTACTTTTTCACCATCATCATCATACTCTGTGTCAGAATTATCCTGTTTTCAGTAGAGTTTAACAGAGTAGTACTTATAATGTTATCATTTCTGAAACTCTCTGTAATTGGAGCTTTATCTTGAGAGGATATCCATTCAAGAAATCAGACACAGTAAAATCTTTTGTTTTAGTTTTATGTTAGTGAATTTTTCCGCATATTTCTGTTTAGCACTATCCAAACTGAAGCCACCAAAGTCAACATCTTCACCATTACTGTCTATAAATAAACATGCTGGTAACAAATTACGCTTTGCACCTACTAAAGTAAGTATCTTTGCATATAGAGTCCCATGCATCACCCAAGAGAAAAATACAGCCCTTAATTGTAAATTGCCTTCTATACCCCTCCATATTAGCTATATACTAAATCAAGGGTTATTTATAATTCTGCACATAAATTTCATTTTATATTGGCATTTCATGCTACGGATAATTCCCTGATCCATTGGCTGAATAAGAGAATTTGTATTTGCAGGTAAAAGACATTGTCTTTTTGTCATAATTTTGGATGTGCAGCACAATTGTCTAAGAGCAATAATATTTTACAATTTATAGGTAAACTGACTTTTGTACTACAATGCATGTAGCCTTCTTTTTCAAAATAAATTTCCAACCATTCTGTGAAAATTTGCTTTTTTTTTTTTTTTTTTTTTTTTTTGTTACAATATAATGTAACAGACAGAAAAAAGACTCATGTATTTTTGATTTTTTTTCTTTTTTCATTTAATAAATAAGTTTTACTTTATTGAAATGCAAAAATTTAGGGGGGAGAAAAACTGACTGCTGATCATTGATCAAATTGTCGTCATTTTGTATTTCTCTAGCAAAGTTAAAGCTAACCAAATTTTCATTGTTTACATCTGAAACAGTGTGCGGATTATAGGCGTTTGCGGATTATAGAGTTGCGGATTAGAGGGAGTTGACTGTAGTTACATTGACCATAATTCATTTCAGCAACGTTTACTATATAAGAGTTAGAAAACATAAAATGCACCAATGGAATAACAAAAAATTGTTAGATTAATATAGTGTTTGAAAAATGAGGAGGCAAACTTAAGAAATGGAAGGGAACAGCAAACAATTTTTTGTACAGAAAATCAGGAATCGATTTTTAAATCAGAAATACATAGGATTTCATTCCAAGACAATCCCGAATTCTTGTTCTTAACTTTAGTAATAATAAAGCAATTTTAGCAAAATTTCCAATAGACTTTACTTTGCTTTGTGTCAGATGTAAAATAACACGAGAAGAGGTAGAATTTATTATAATCCGCGTCCAAACAATGCCAAATTAAGTATTCCATATTTTAGGATGTAGTTGACATTAAACGCGGTACCGTTGACTGAATTACTGTGCACTTCCAGCACTTTATTTGACATCTAATTTCGTATACAGTGTACTGAAAATTTTGTTAAAATATCTTCATTATTATTAAAGTTCTCTAAAAATACTTGGATTCGACTTGACTTCCTATATCCTATATTTTTCACTAAATAAATGGATCGCGACCTGGTTTCCTATACAAAAATCTTTAATTGTAGTGTGCTCTACCACCTTTTACAGATTGTTCTACTTTTTTTTAAACACATTGTTTATGTGTTAAGTATGTGTGCTTTCTAAATATTATTTGTTTTTAACCTTTTTCATGATGTTGGAGAATATTTATCTATTAAATCACACAAAAATAACGCCTGCATTCAAGTCTAAACATACACACAAATATTATACACACATACAAGCTATAAATACAATAAACCCAACAAGTGTGAAAAATTAGCCAGAGCCAGGAGTCGAACCTGGGACCACAGCATACAAGACTAATGCTCTAACCACTGAGCTACCCCGGCCACCTGAGTCTGCAATTTATTAGTGAGAAATTGCAGACCCATGTATTGGCCGGGGTAGCTCAGTGGTTAGAGCATGAGTCTTGAATGCTGTGGTCCTAGGTTCGATTCCTGGCTCTGGCTCTAATTTTTCACACTTGTTGGGTTTATTGTATTTCTAGTTTGTATGTGTGTATAATGTTTGCGTGTATGAATATTTATCTATATTTAGTTTTCTGTTAGAAACACCTATGCAGAATGAAAGATAGGTTGTACCTGCCTTCGGCCGTGGAAAAAAAAGAAAATACATTATAATAACAATTTTGAAAAAAGAGGGTACTTTTTAACTTTCTCTGCCCCTCCCTGTAAGTAAGGGCGAAAGGATCTACTTATATATACATTTATTTAAATGAAATACATTGTAGCTAAAACTCTAAAAGATATTCCAGTTTTTACTTCTTATCTGATTTAAACACGACTGTAATTTTGTCCACATGAAAAACAATATGTCATAATTTTTATGATATAGAGGCAGCATTATTTAAAATTTAATAAGTGTAGATCAATGTATAACTAATTTATTACTTATTAATTTCAGTTAAAGCATAATTAGCATAAGTTTGTGTGTAATTATAGTAAATTTTATAAATTCTATGAAAATGCTTCATATTTAACGCTTTTCTTTTGAAAACCTTGCTCATAGGCATGTATCTGTAAGTCAAAGTCAATAAAATTGCAATCAGTGCTTCTTTCCTCCGGGGAACGCATGGCCTGAAGAACATTTCGAGCTACCTTACTAGCTAATAAACTACACTCTTTAAATATATAGTCCCCCCCCCACCCCTCAGGAACAAATTGTTCGAATGAAACACTACAATAATCTGTTCAATCAAAAACACATTTTACATTTATATCTTTATAGCACATTTTCTTAATTCTTACTTTGTCAAAGATTTTTACCTGCATCACTCACATACCTTGGTCTTAGAAATAACTGATAGCAAAAACACAAAACAAGATGCACATGCAGAGGTCTGTTTGGGCTCAGTCCTGGCCTGAAACCGGACCAACCCACGGGCCAGTCTCCGGCCTATTTTCATTCATGGCAATCGGACAGGGCCTGGCTTCCTCTTTTCCAGGCCAGGCTGAAACTGGAATTCATTCTTCCTAAAGGTCTAGACGAGTTGAAATTTTCGGGTCCTGTTTTTAACAAGCCCATATGAAAATAATTGGCCATGCCTACCCTGACCTGACTCATGCAAAAATCAGTAAAATTTCGATCGGCCCAACAATTTTTGCAAAAAAATGCATATATTTTTAAATCGTCATTGTTCTATATTAAAATTTTCAATTTTTTCTTTTTAAAGAATAGTTCATTTTCTAGGCAATAAAATTAAAGTACAATAAAGCGTGTGAAAAAGAACCTGTCCATGATAGAATCCTGTTTCAAACGGAAAAATGTATTTATCCATGCAAAATGAACATAATAATACGTGAGAAAAGAATGTAATATATTTACAACCAACAGTGTATATGCTAAGAAGGTAACTTTCCTATAACGGATATTTCTGTTCTCCTATACGATTCCGTCTTAGAAATTTTTACTATACTATAAGAAAAAGTCTCCAAGCCATGTAATACGGATTAAAGTTATTAATAACAACTTAGTCATTTGCATACAAATCGAGATCCAGTAACAAAATAAATATCTCAGCACAAAGTGTTTTTTAAAAAAACGAAGAATGCAAACAACATGAAAAGAAAAACTAAAATAAATATTTTTGTCAGAACTCCTCGTAGAAGACAATTTTTAACCATACCAGTGTAAAAATATGTTTTTGTTGAAATTCAGGCGAGCTGGGAAGGGATAATTACGTTTTTGTATGAGCCGGGCCGGGCTCGGGCCGAGATTCTAGCTTTTATACTGGGTCGAGCCAATAAACTATGTGTATGGCCCGGACCGGATTCGAGTCTAACTTTTAGCTTTTTTTTTTTTTTCGATCGAACTTTTAACTTTTATACCCGGCTGAGGGGCAAAAAAATTTCTACAAGTCGGGTCGCGCTCGAACCTAGAAATTTCTCCGGTGCAGACCTTAACGGAAAGTCTGAAACTGAGAAAAACCTATAAACATATATTTTATGTTTTTTTTTTCTTTTTTCTCCTGGAAATCGATGTCTATTATCCTTTTGAACATGGAGCAAAGACAGAAATTCAATTTAAAAACTATCAGTGTATAATACTCAAAGCGTATGACGGTCGAAATAATCATTCTTTTACTGTAAGATGTCTGAAAAATGTAATTGCTACCCTTTTTCAAAACAAATGACAGTTTTCACTTAACCCAGTGCATCTAAGATCTAATATACGCTTCCACAGTTTAAATATAATATTCGCGGTCTAATTTAATCACTTTGTTCAATATAATTTGATTCAACAAAGCTGCGAATTTCAAATAAACTAAAAAAAATTAATATTAACTTTAGTTTCGATTCATAAAAGCGTCTAATTTTCTTAACTAGTGATTCATATAAGCGGCAATTATAATATTTTTTTTAGCTGTGGAAGGGGTTTTACCCCTCCCCCCCACTTTGGGCTGTGCCACTGGACGCATACACACATACAAAGGTTGGTTGATTGGTTGGTTGGTTGGTTGATTATTGACGGCCAATTATCTACACTAGGGATATAGGCCCGGGGGAGTGCCCTTCGTGGGGGTCTTTCTAAGAGAACCTAACCCGTATTTACGCATGGATAAATCCACGGCTCGAAGAAAACCGCGAAAACTCCGAACGATTAGGCCGACGGGCGCGATTGGGATCGAACCCTGCACCTCCCGTCTACCAGCTTCGAGAGCACAACCTCTCAGCCACTGGTGGGGCCACATACAAAGGACTTATGAAGTTGGGGGCCTGTGCCCACCCCACAAAATAGCTCTAGTTACGCCTATGAGTGACCTTGAATGACCCAGATATGTACATTCTTTTTTTTTTTCTACTTACACTGTATAATTCCTGTTTGTATTGCAGAGCTGCCAACTGCTACGAAAAAATCGTAGTTGCTACGAAAAAATCGTAGTTGCTACGATTTTGAGCCACAAACTACGATGCTATGAAAATCTGTCTAAAACTACGATTTTCTGAAGAAAAAAAACGCGAATTTTGTCACAGGATCACTCCAAAAATCACGAATTTCGTCACAGGATTGCGCGAAAAATCACGAATTTCGTCACAGGATCGAGCTAAGAAATGCGAATTTCATTACAGGATCGCTGAAAAAACGCGAATTTCGTCAAACAATTGGCGGGAAAAAACAAATTTTGCCAAAGTATTGCCGAAAACACGTGAATTTCATTCAACTGATTGCTGAAAAAATGCGAATTTAGTCAAAAGATCGTTCAGGGGTGATTCTGGTCCGAATTTTCCGAAAAATTAAGGCAATGATTTCCGAAAAAAGAAAAAAATATCGGTCATAAATCCGAAAATTCAGACATTAAATGTATCGGTATTTCGGCAAATGATCGCCGTAAAAAATCAATCTCGTCTTTCGTTCGAAGAAAAGTTGCCAATTTTGTCAAAGGATCGCGGGAAAAACATGACTTTCGTCAGAGAATCGCGAAAAAATGGCAAATTTTGTCAAAAACATTGCGAAAAGCAGCAAATTTCGTTAAAAGATCGTGAAAAAGCAAATTTTGTCAACAGATCGCGGGAAAAACATGATTTTCGTCAGAAAATCACGAAAAAACGGCAAATTTCGTCAAAAACATTGCGAAAAACGACAATTTTCGTCCAAAGATCGCGATAAAACGGCAAATTTCGTCATAAACGTTGCAAAAAACGGCAAATTTCGTCAAAAGATCGCGAAAAAAACGACAAATTTCGTCATAAACATTGCAAAAAACGGCAAATTTCGTCAAAAGATCGCGAAAAAACGACAAATTTTTGTCAACAGATCGCGGGAAAAACGTGACTTTCGTCAGAAAATCACGAAAAAACGGCAAATTTCGTCATAGACATTGCAAAAAACAGCAAATTTCGTCATAGACATTGCAAAAAACAGCAAATTTCGTCAAAAGATCGCGAGAAAACGACAAATTTCTTCATAAACATTGCAAAAAACGGCAAATTTCGTCAAAAGATCGCGAAAAAACGACACATTTTTATCAACAGATTGCGGAAAAAACGTGACTTTCGTTAGAAAATCGCGAAAAAACGGCAAATTCCGTCAAAAAAATTGCGAAAAACGGTAAATTTCGTCAAAAAATATCGAAAAAAAAACGCAAATTTTATCAACAGATCTCGAAAAAAAAAAAACGGCAAATTTCGTCATAAACATTGCAAAAAACGACAAATTTCATCAAAAGATCGCGAGAAAACGACAAATTTCTTCATAAACATTGCAAAAAACGGCAAATTTCGTCAAAAGATCGCGAAAAAACGACACATTTTTGTCAACAGATTGCGGGGAAAACGTGACTTTCGTCAGAAAATCGCGAAAAAACGGCAAATTCCGTCAAAAACATTGCGAAAAACGGCAAATTTCGTCAAAAAATATCGAAAAAAGCGCAAATTTTATCAACAGATCTCGAAAAAAACTGCAAATTTCGTCAAAAGATCGCGAAAAAACACAAATTGCGTCAAAGGGACGCAAAAAAAGTGGCGGGAGTGGACACTCCCACTTCCGGTTGTATCAGCTTACTCGACCTGATGAAGGACTCTAACTCAGACATTTTTATCTGGAAGATATACCCGTAGTTCCATCACCCCCTCCCCCCAACCGCCTAAGAATCTTTCAGAAAATTCACTGTGAAGTTCAGAAATTTGGCTTAGGAGTGGACAGAGCACTAATTGAATAGGAATAATTATGTTTTATCAATCCCACCCGCAACAAAAAAATTAGCAAAAACAAAAGAGTCTCCTACTTTGTGTGCTTATAGATATACACATGCGTTTAATTGATTAGTATTTGCTCGCTTAAAATTTACAGCGTAAAAAACAGACACCAACCAACCAACCTTCAGATAAATTTGAATTTGGTGTGCTACTATTTCTCATTTTCAAAGGTTGGCAGGTCAGGTATTGTGGCATAACTTTTGTTTCAGTGCAGTGCTAAGAATGGAGAACCAAAAAGTTCATTTTCGCCATATTATACTTGTTTATTTCAAGAAAAGTAAAAATGCTAGACTGCTCATAAAATTTGTGTTGTTTATGGACAAAGTGCTGTTTCAGATGACACAGTTTGAAGGTAGTTTGAGAAGTTTAAACACAGAAATTTTAGCCTTGAAGATGATCCCCGCTCTGTAAATCATCTGTAAATCATCCATCATCTGTAAAGGAGGACCTCTTCTAAAAGAAGCTATCCAATGATCATGTCCTGTACTGTTTGTATTATTTAGTCTGTGTGACAGCTCCTGAACTGTATAACGTGGATTTTCAGCGACAGTTTCTTCTAAGAGGGCCTTTACAGATGATGGTCATCCAGAGCGGGTATTATTTTTGAGGCTGAAATTTCTGCACTTAAACTTTCAAACCACCTTCGAACTATGTCATCTGAAACAGCACTTAGTCCAATTACAGCTCAAATTTTACAAGCAGTCTGACTACCATTTTTACCTTTCTTGGAATAAAAGAGCATAATATGATGAAAAGGAACTTTTTGGTTCTCCATTCTTAGCACTACAATGAAACAAAAATTATGCCACAACAGAAGTGAGAATTATGCAGCACAAGCAGAAAAGACCAAATGTACATATCTGGGTCATTCAAAGTCACTCCTTTTTAGCAGTAGCAAAACAACTATTCAAAACTGCACTTTACTTTGAAAAAATGCAGAACGTTCCGAATGACCCAATATACTAATAATATTATAAATGCGATTGTGTGTGTGAATGTTTGGTAGAAATAAACGTCAAAACGGAGGATTTAATGGCTCTATATCTTTGTATATAGATGAATTATAACCCAGAAATGAACATAGGGACATGTTATTTATTATTTTCAAATATTTTTCTTAATTCAAAATTTTATTATTTTTATAGTGAATTAACGAATATTTTTCCTGTAAAATATAATTAACCATTTTACGTTTCTAAGCATTATCGTTGCCAATAAATACAAAACCTGGAATAATAATTTTTCGTCAACAATTTTTTTTCAAATGAAAAATTTTCATGTGAAAAATTAAAATGAAATAAAAAAAAAGAATTGCAAATAAGAGTAAATGACGTCATTAAAAATAAAGCATACTTTTTCAAATATTTACTAATAATACAAGCTCCATGAATTTGAGTAAGTACAGAAAGTAGGCGAATATAATGCCATATATCTATATATATAAAAGCCGTTCTTGGTATGTATTTTCCTTATACAAATCTACAGTTTTAATCCGATTTTAATGAAACTGGATGTACATATGTTTTAGAACACGAGTAAAATTACTGTCAACTTTAAAAAGTTCATTCTTTACAATATTTTTCAAACATCTCCCATTGTTTATAGTTAGATAATTTTTTTTTTCAATTTTTAATGCAATTTCTTCCCTGTTGCCATAAAAAGAAATTGTATATGGACAATATTTTTATTAACGAATAAAAATTCAGATTATCTCACTCTAATTGGAAATCCAAAACTGACATCATTTTGGGCAGATAATGTGATTTTTTTTTTTTTTTTTTTTTTGCATATTACAAAGATTACTATAAGTGCATTTAAATGACGTAATACATTTATTTAAATCTATATATATAAAAGCCGTTCTTGGTATGAATGTTCCTTATACAAATCTACAGTTTTTATCCGATTTGAATGAAACTTGATGTACATATGTTTTAGAACATGAGTAAAATTACTGTCAACTTTAAAAAGTTCATTCTTTGCAATATTTTTCAAACATTTCCCATAATTTCATAATTACAGATTTCTTTTTTTCAATTTCTAATGCAATTTTTGACATAATACATTTATTTAAATGTGTTTGGAGATAAAAATAAATAACTTAGCTCTTAATTTTAGAAAGGTAAATTGTTTCCACTGGTTTGTTAATATTAAAGTAAATTTTCCAAGAAATAAAAACATATTTTTGCGGATTCAAACTTCATGATTCTGTTTTATTCTACATAATCAAAAATTGTCTGTCAAATATTGACATTTAGAAATCATTACATCGTAACATTTTTCAGCTTGAGCTTCAGCCAAAGAGGTATAATTTAAGCTCCTTGGATTTAGGTGGAGAATAATTGCCCTCTGTTAATAAAAATTGGATTCAAAGACAACAATACAGTATTTTCTATTAATTAATTCTTTAAAGATGGTTGTCAAAACAAATGGGATTAAAAGTAAAATGGTTTATCGGAAAATATGATGTAATTTTTTAAATGTAAAGCATTCATTTTAATTTTAAAAACTAATATATTTTTCATAAGTTCGGCAAAGTGGCGACATTTTTAATTCACCAGCTTTGAAATTATTATCCAATTCTTAAAAGAACAATATATTTTGGAGAAATAATGTTTTGCATCAAAAGTCACATAATTTCAAAATGCAAATTTAGCAAATTCTGTTTAAATTACATTGTAAATATAATTTCTGAGTTAAATTTTGTATTAAACTAGCTAACCCGACCGGCATTGCCCGGGCCCGAGATAATTACAATCTCAGAGAAAGGCGTTAACCCCCTCCTTCCCCATACCCGCAAATATAATGAATAATTTGTTCAAGAAAACCACCGTCACGTACATTAACACATTTTTTTTAAAAAATTACATTTTTCTGATAATTAGAACATAACGAAGACGCTACGCTAAAATAGCCGGCAGATGACACCCCTTCCCGACCTCAATTTCAAATCTATATCTTAATTAGTTACCTAAATATTTGTTCATTAGTAAAATTTGGCAATTATTTCCTTTCATTTTCGCAAACTAAATGAGAGGGATCGGCCAGAGAAACAGATCTCTTTGTAGTTCAGTTTTTAATGAAAGCCGATCCCTGTCTGAAAATTTCTGGGATCGTTTTCACTGGTGCCAGCAGATTTTTGGCAGAAATTAAAACTAAATTTTTTTTTATTTTTGCGTAAATTAAAAAAAATTACCAACCGAATTTTTCAAAAATCACATAGTCAGATACAGAATAATTTTTTACATATGCTCAGAAATTTTCAAATTGATATCTCTATTAGTTTTCTTAAAATTCGCTAATTAGTAAAATAATTTGGAATTTGTTCATTTCCGCTCGCAAATCCAACGCGCCAGCCCGTTTCATTCGCCATTTTATTTCAAAAGATGACATTTTAGAAGCGATGGTTAATGAGAATCTAATTAATATTTAGGCTAATTATCAAAATATTAAAATTCTGATGCTCAGGTGCACATGGCCAGACCTTGGACTATCCACATCTAAATTTCCAGACTTCTAGGTGGGCTAGATTTTGCTAGCCATCGCCAACAGACACACACACACACACACAGACAGACACACACACGGACAGACACACACACAGAGCAAAACTTTCTTTTATTAGTATAGATAATATTAATGTTTAAAATTTTCTATTACAGTATTGGATTTCTTTAAACGCTTTTATGTTTTAAATAGATAATGTGCATGTGACATCATGCACTCAAGTAAAGGTGTTTTTCTCAACTAATTGTAGGCGAAAAGTAACAATTCTTGCAGAGTTAGTAATTCATAGTATATTATTTCCTACACATAATATAATGTATTCTAACAACTTGAAAATTATGAGAAATTTAGCTCAACATTTTGCTTATGTTAAGTTGACACACATGCATATTATCTGTAAATATAAATGCATATTTGTACATGATTCATGAAGTGAAAGATTTTTTTTTAACTAGACAAGTATCGGTTCATAAGAAAATCTATCCCCGGTGAAATTGTTGTCATATTTTAAATCATGTGCCGGTTTCTATTCTGAAAATATTAGTATTTTATAGCAATTACACAAAGTAGCGTAATTTCCACAGAATGTATTGGTCACCAAAGCATAAGTTTAACATCTTTGTACCGTACAATCTTCCAGAATATTAAATTTCAATAAAATTTAATAAATATATTAAAGTTGATGTAAAAGTTGTTAGCATATGCAATTTTCATCAGAGAATGGAATTTGCATTTTGACATCATTCACATGAAATTTAAAGAAGAGTCAACACCACTAATTAAACAAGAAAATTTCCCCTTCTATTTTTTTGAAGGCACCATAATTATGGAAAAGAGCAAGAGAAAAGCCAATTAAAAATCCAGGTATTGTTAGTTATTAGTTATCTTCCTCTCATA
Organism: Maratus michaelseni; assembly: GCA_963931845.1. Classification (NCBI taxonomy): domain Eukaryota; kingdom Metazoa; phylum Arthropoda; class Arachnida; order Araneae; family Salticidae; genus Maratus; species Maratus michaelseni. Next base: position 248,164,279 of record OZ007588.1, on the reverse strand, counting down.
CTTATATAATTCCTTATAATTTTAAAATATCTAAATGTATAGTGAAAAATGTCTCTGTAGGGTAATTTTTTCCCTCATTGGAATACATTCCTGTCAAATTTCGAAACTCCCATAATCGTAAATTACAACACAAAAATCAATATAACAATGCTCCATAATTGGGGTGCTTTTTTCAGATTGTTTTCACCATTCAAATAAATAAGCATCTCTATCGCTTAACAAATAAGCATTTAGGCTTTAAAAGTTTTTGAGACATGATAAACATTTTGATTTTATTGGTAGATCTAAAGCTGTTAAAAGTGTGGCACTGTGAAATAAAAATACCAGAAATATATGAGGGTTAAAGGTATTTTTCCACTTATTTTATTTATAACTTTTATGCTTCACCATGTTTTAATTATTTAAAAAAAAATATAATATCATATCATAAACTGTTTTGGAAAAGAAACATAATTTATGTTGATTTTTAGAATATTCTAATCAAATAAAAATCATCTAGAAAGTAACATGTTAATTTACAAATTTCCTCAAAAATATTTACTAATATAATGTATTCTAACAACTTGAAAATTATGAGAAATTTAGCGAAACTTCAAGCAATTTAGCTCAACATTTTGCTTATGTTAAGTTGACACACTTGCATATTATCTGTAAATATAAATGCATATTTGTACATGATTCATGAAGTGAAAGAATTTTTTTTAACTAGACAAGTATCGGTTCATAAGAAAATCTATCCCCGGTGAAAGTGTTGTCATATTTTAAATCATGTGCCGGTTTTTATTCTGAAAATATTAGTAAATATTATATTATAAAATTATAAAATTAGAAAATATTAGTCACTTTGAAAAAATATTCTTTGACATGAAAATTTTAATTAAATCAATTTCTATGGATGGAATAAATGTAAAATAGAATAAATAGAAGTACTAAAATAGAATAACAAAGAAAAAAAATGTGTTCCACACTTAATCTTAGTGAAAGAGTATGAAATTTCAAGCTCATGAAAGAAATTTAAATGATCATATATATAAAAACAAAAATATGCAAATTGTGATTATCAGAAGTATTTATTATCTACTATAAAATAAGATAAAGAGTTTTTTAATTGCATATGTTCCTTAATTAATGCATTAATTTTTTTTTTTAAATGTTACGGGAATGAAGTCACGGGTAACAGCTTAGTATATATATATATATTGCTGATATAACTTGATGTATTTGATTATATTTCCTCATTTTTTTTAGACATTGATGGATATCACATGATGGGTTTACATAATTCTGCCGTAATATATTTGGTTGAACAGCTTCCTGGTGCTGAAAACTGCAAATACTATGACTTTAGCTTTCATAAACCCACCAAAGAAGCAGAAGAAGTAAATGAGCTTTTTTTTTATGCTGTAATTTTGAAATAGTATTTAAAAAAAAAATTTGTATGTGTATTATTGTATCAGAATTTTTCCCATGTTTAATAAAAAAAACAGGGTGCTGCTGGTGGGAAACGAGCATTATTGCCGAAATGTCAGTGGAAACTCACTGTTGAGATCCGAAAAGTTTTTGGTTTCTGTCTGCCTGTTCCGCGATAACTACCGCAAAAAGTGTCCAATTAGATTGATTTTTGGTAGGTATGTTGGTGAGATACACGGGTTTAGTTGCATAGTTTTTGGTTAAATTTGGTTCATTCGTTCGAAAAATATAGAACATTTATTTTAATGTCATAATGTTTTCCTATGGAAATGCAGACGATTTTCAAATTTCATTCTTAACTGAAATGAAAATAACACATTTGAATAATGGTTTTAAACATAATCTTATGGATGCTAAATTTTTTATAGGGAGGTCTTAAATATATCCAATAGCTTTGAAAATTTGTCAATACATTTATTAGAATTTAGAAATTATTTGTTTAAATTATTGGGAATTCTTTTTGCACCGGTTCAAGAAATATAAAACATTCTATTTTCATATATTTTTTTTAAATTTTAAAATGCATTTCTTTTTACTTTCCTTTTCAATTTATTAGTTGCTTAGCAACTAATTGCAACTGTATTTCAAAGAGTATCAAAATAATAAAATTCAAGTAAATTGCACTATTATGCTGCAATATATTTTTTTATCAAAATAGCTTATTTTCAGGAGATTTTTAATATTCTATTGAATTAGATGAGGATTTATTTTGATAAAAGTTCTCTTTTAACTATTTTACAATGATCAATAAAACATAATTTCCTAACAAAAATTATGATAGGTAGGACGTGTAATTTGGATTTAAGTCTCCCAATAGGAACTTACAGTTGTAGCGATGGATCTAAAGTGACTAGAGTAGTAAAAACCATCCATACATATACTCAAAACTAGAAATAGCACAAATATTGGAAAGTGAAAACTTAAAGTTAAAGTGACAAGGCAGAGCATCCTTTAATAATTAAATAATACTTCGCAATATGGCCTGTAACATAGGTTTGCATCAAATATAAACTATGTTAGTAACATTACGGCTTAAATTTAATAAAGGTACTATTAAAAGGTTATCACAAAAAATACTCTATAAAGTCAAATCACATTTGCTATTTAGTCAATTAGCAGTGGGCACGATTTTGAATGATTCCCAATAGTTTTAAAAGTTTCTAAATATGGCTATTTTGGGGTAATTTTAGTATGATATTGCGATCAAGTTAGGTCAGAATGTATTTAGATAAAGTCTTACATATTGTTGTGAGCTCGGGGTTCGAAAGGACTGATGCCAATATATAAGAACAATAAAAAGGCTTTATTCACTATAAACAGTGCAATACGATCACAAATATCTTCTGAAAATTACAAGATATTCAGTAATCTTCAAATCCAATAAAAGCGCAGCAACATTTCACACAGAAACAATGCGTTCAATACGACGTATCAACGACAAAATCGCTCAGAGAAACACAGTTCTCAATGCAAAGCCTCTCGTGCGTATTCAATCGCATTTGACAGAGAACTAACTGAACTGAACTGATGGAGGTCCTTATATAGGTTTCAGAGATCTTTCCAAATTATTCCAGAGCTTTCGGATGCTAGAAATTACCAGAAAGTGCTTTAACTTTCGATAGAGAACCCAAGCAAGAAAGGATCCCAATGTATAGGTATAAGGGGGGTGTGGTTGCACAAAAAGTCGCCAAATCCGTCGCCAACTTGGCGACATTTGGCAATATATCGCCAAATTTGGCAACAAAAATAAGTCGCCAAAACCATCGCCAACTTGGCGAAAAACCCATTCCTTGGCGATTTTCCAATAGAACTCCATTATAAAACCGATGCTGTAAGGTTGTTTTCCTTGCAAACCACCTGAGGCTTTTAGCATTGAGTTACATGGTGCGCAATAGGAAATACATTAATAATACTGCAATTTTCACAATAATAAAATAAAATAAATTTAAACAAATGGAATATTTACAGATATATACAAAATTCATAACATTGCCCCCCTCTCAAGGACTGCACGTCCCGGGCAGTTCAACCTTTGATCGGAAAGCAAACCCGTTACCAACAAATGCTATACTATTCAAAACACATTCATAATGCTGAATTATACAAAATATACACTTATTTAAAAATAAAATAAAATTAAAGCATAGACATTATTACATACAAGTATTTAAATAATAATAACAATAATAATGATAATGCTAAGCAAAATAAATAATTACATTAATTTATATACAAGACCATGGTCATACTAATTTACATTATTTACATTACACTATTTACAATCAATGAACTAAGTACTATGGCCATAGTATGGAGCCAGCCTGTCGTAATGAACGACTCTAGGCTTCGAACTTGGTGACTTTCGGATCCAAATTACGACATCGTTCAGTCTGTTTAGGACTGTATAAGGACCGTCCCAGTGCGATTGCAGTTTGGGAGAAAGTCCTTTACGTCGAGTCGGATTATAAAACCAAACCTTGTCACCTTCTTTGAATTGATGTCCCGTGGCTTTCGTGTCGTACCTGGTCTTCATCTTCTCCGTCTGTATATTGATCCGCTCTCGAGCCAAGTTGTGGACGTCTTCAAATCGTGCCTGGAGATTCTGCACGTATCCCTCTGGCGATGAAGGCGCATCTGGAGGGCGACCAAAAATCAGATCACAAGGTAGACGAAGATCACGACCGAAAAGCATCTGAGACGGGGAATAGCTGGTTGTTTCATGGACGGCGCTGCGATAGGCGAGAAGAAACAAGGGAAGTTTTTGGTCCCAGTCTTGTTGGTTTCTTGAGACTAGCAGTGAGAGGTTGTTGAGGATGGTACGATTAAATCTCTCAACCATGCCATCCGACTGTGGATGTAAAGGCGTCGTCCTAGTTTTGTCCATTCCGAGAAGTTGACAGAGACCCTCAATCACAGCAGAGATGAAATTTCTCCCCTGGTCAGAATGCATTTGAAGGGGGACTCCATACCTTGATATCCACTGGTGTACCAAGGCATCCGCAACCGTAGAAGCTTCTTGATCAGGGATGGCATAGACTTCAGGCCATTTCGTGAAATAGTCCATGACAACAAGGAGGTATTTGTTGCCATCAGCACTTCTTGGCAGAGGACCTAGGATGTCAAGGGCGATGCGTTCGAAAGGTGCTCCTACATTGTAGAGATGTAGTGTTCCTCGGCTACGTTTCTTTGGTCTTTTCCGAGCTGCGCATGCATCGCAAGATTTGCACCATTGTTCGACGTCAGCTCTCGTTTTTCCCCAGAAGAAGCGCTCTCGGACTCTGTGTAATGTTTTCATGACTCCAAAATGGCCTCCGGTGGGACTGCCATGTAATTCTTCGAGGACCTCTGGGATTCGAGATCGAGGAAGTACCAACTGCCACCGAGATGTCTTCCCATCTTCCGATTCGAATTTTCGGTACAGGACACCATTTCTGACGTGGAGAGAGTTCCAAAGAGCCCAATATTGCTTCGTCGTAGGACTGTAAGTCGAGATGTCTTTCCAACTGGGCTTCGTGCTAGAAGATTCTAATAACTCCAAGATTGGTTTGATCTCAGAGTCTGCCATTTGATCTTCTCGAATCTTCTCATCACTCCAGGGATCTGGTGGCGTCAATAGTGAAGTCTTCGTCTGGCGTATGACATATTCGGAATTATACTTGCTCTCCGCTCTGGAACAATAGCGACAGCTCTCGGGACACGGTCTTCTTGATAAAGCATCAGCATTTCCATGCGATGAGCCTTTACGATGCCTGATGTCAAAGTCGTATTCCTGGAGTCGTTGTATCCATCTGGCTACTTGTCCCTCTGGGTTCTTAAAATTCATCAGCCATGTTAGGGATGCGTGATCAGTACGAAGGAGAAATTTCCTGCCATAGAGATAGTGATGGAAGTGTTCTATGGCTTTTACTATAGCTAATAACTCCTTACGAGTGATGCAATAATTCCGCTCTGGTTTCGATAAACATTTGCTCCAGTATGCTACGACTCGTTCTTGGCCATCTATTTCTTGGGAAAGTACAGCACCGACACTTTCATGACTAGCATCCGTGTCCACAATGAATTGTTTGTCGGGGTCTGGATAGGTAAGGACTGGAGAGGATGTAAGAGCTTCTTTCAGCCGCTGGAATGAATTGTCGCATTCTTGTGTCCATAGAAACTTCTGTTTGTTTTCAGTGAGCCTATGCAAGGGTCTTGCGATGTTGGAGAACCCCTGTACAAACTTTCTGTAATAAGTGCATAGTCCCAGAAAGCTTCGCAACTGATGGACATTTTCCGGACGTTTCCAGTGCGTTACTGCAGACACTTTTTCAGGATCTGTTCGAACACCTTCAGCTGATATGATGTGTCCTAAATAGTTTACTTCTCGTTGGAAGAACTTGCATTTCAAAGGGTTCAGCTTTAAATTCGCCACTCTTAGTTTCGTTAACACTTTTCGAATATTCTCTAGATGTTCTTCAAACGTGCGGCCACCAATGATGACGTCATCTAGGTAGATGAGACAAGCTTCAAAAGTCAGACCTTTTAACACTGTCTCCATGAGGCGCTCGAACGTTGCTGGAGCATTGCAGAGCCCGAACGGCATAACTTTAAATTGCCAAAGTCCTTGTTCAGTAATAAATGCGGTCTTCTCTTTGTCATCAGGATGGATCTCTACTTGCCAATATCCACTCTTCAAATCCAGCGTGGAAAACCATTTATGCCCTGAAAGAGTATCTAGCGTGTCGTCTATTCTTGGTAGAGGATAGCTGTCCTTCTTCGTGATATCGTTAAGTTTACGATAATCCACACAAAATCTTGTGGAGCCATCTTTCTTTCGGACCAACACGATGGGAGAGGCCCACGGACTTGATGACGGTTCGATGATGTCACTATCCTGCATCTCTCGTAAGAGCTTAGAAACCTCTTCTTGTTTTGCAAACGGCAAGCGTCTTGGATGCTGTTCAATCGGTGGATGGTCGGCAGTATCAATTCTATGACGTGTCAGAGAAGTGCGACCTATATCACTCTCGTTTTGTGAAAATACATCCTTAAATTCCTGGAACAGTCTTTCTGCGGCATGTCTCTGTTCAGGAGATAAATTCTCATTTCGTCCAATTTCAGGTGTTAAACTTGTAGGTGGCTCCGACAACGTCAAGCTCGGGTCTTTGCAAACGCATGTGACTGGAGCACATGTTGCAAGCACTTCACCCTTCAGGATAATTCTAGACTTTTCACTTACGTTCGCAATCCTCACAGGGATCACATCTCTCGACAGATCTACCAGCGCTGATGCTATTAGCACTCCCTTTGGGCTCTTCTCAGGATATCCAGTCAAGCCATACTGGAAAATTCTTTCGTTTCCAGTTAATCCAGGTATCATCATTTCGGTCCGAGGAGGGATGATAACATCTGCCTTGGCTGTGATCCGTTGAATAGACCGGACTCATTTCCAAGTTTGAAAATAGTGACATCTTCTTGAGCAGAGCGTAACTCATTATTCTTAAAGTCCAGTGTAAATCCATGCTCTTTTAAAAAGTCCAGTCCGAGTATGAAAGGATCTGAAATATCGGCCACGTAGACTGTATGGCGATAAGCGGCGTTCCCAAACTTTATTTTCAGTGTCATTCTTCCTTGTATATCGATCTTATCTCCGGTCACAGTTTGAAGAATAACACGCGGCGGGGTCCAGAAGGGTTTTTCTTTCAGCCGCTGAGCTAGATCTTTCCGAATGATGGTCACATTGGCTCCTGTATCGATGATCATATTACAGGGCAAATCATTCACACTTCCGACTAGAAAAACTCCGTTCTCGCCGCAACTTCTTGCAGAAATTTCACATACTTGAAAATGAGGCTGCTTAAGATCTGGAAACCTCCGCCCCGCAAGATGGCCATTAATCAGTTTTCCTGCTCCACCGTTAGCGGGTGAGCTATTACCTTTGGTGCTGGGTCGCCTTGGGCAGTCGATTTGGATATGGCCTTCTCCGCCGCATTTCCAGCACTTGATCTTCCTGTAAGGTTTGTTGGCCCTTAAGGAGTTCATCTTTCTCATTATGTCATTCATCTGCTGCTGTAAGCGCTCCACAGCTCTATCCGACGTCTCAGGCAGGTTGGCTACTCGCACAAAGTGTCGATCTTTCCTTGTAGCTTGCTGGGCTGCCTCGAATTTCAGGGCATAAACTAAAGCCCCTTTTAAGTCACTGAGATCTGCAATCCGGAGTTGTTTCTGGATCTCAGAGTCACGAACACCATCAATAAAATGCTGCAGAGCCAAGCTTTCTCTAATTTCAGTCGGACAGCCAGGATAAGCAAGATGGGAAAGTCTCTCGACATCCGTAGCAAGCTCTTGCAGGGATTCAGTGGATTTCTGCTGTCGAGATTTGAGCTGGAGTCTGCTATATTCCTTCATACATTTCTCGCCAAAACGCAGTTCTAAGGCACTGACGAGCGTTTCAAAATCCAGCGGTTCATTTGCAGGCAAAGTCTGTAGGACGTCGGCAGCATCAGCCCGTAGAGAAGCAGCTAACTGGCAAGCCTTTGTCTGGGAATCCCATCCATTGGCGTCCGCTACGATCCCAAATTGTGTCTTAAAAACTGGCCATGAGGATTTTCCGTCATAGGTCGAGAGTTTAATAGAGGCCCGAGGAAGCATAGCTTGATACTTGACATCTTCGGGATAGTTTTCGGCAGTTATCTTTTGTTTCTTCACATTTTCCAACTCCTTTTCTACACTCTCAATCCTTTCTTCGACGGTCTTGGCGATCTTTTGAACTTTTTCTTCTACTCTTTCTTCAACGGTCTCGGCGATCTTTTGAATTACTTCTACTTTTCCTTCTATTTGTTGAAATCTTCCTTCAACTTTGTTTTCCACGCCGTCAATTCTGTCATTTAAAGATGTTATTTTATCCTCTATTAAGTCTTTCAACTCTCCAAGGTTGATTGACATATCCTTCTTCATTTCATTTTTTAAGTCGCCAAGGTTGGCAGTCATTTTCTCGTCTATCGCTGACATTTCCTTCTTCATTTCTTCCGACATTTCCTTCATTTCAGCCTGATTCTCAGTCATTTCCTTCTTCATTTCTTCTTTCAACTCGCCAAGGTTGGCAGTCATTTTCTCATCCATCGCTGACATATCCTTCTTCATTTCTTCTTTCATCTCGCCAAGGTTGGTTGACATCTCAGCCAGATTCGCAGCTAATTTCTCCAATAATTGTTTCAGTTCAGCCTCCATTGCTCTGGTGATCGGCATTCAACCCCACTCCTGACACCAAATGTTGTGAGCTCGGGATTCGAAAGGACTGATGCCAATATATAAGAACAATAAAAAGGCTTTATTCACTATAAACAGTGCAATACGATCACAAATATCTTCTGAAAATTACAAGATATTCAGTAATCTTCAAATCCAATAAAAGCGCAGCAACATTTCACACAGAAACAATGCGTTCAATACGACGTATCAACGACAAAATCCCTCAGAGAAACACAGTTCTCAATGCAAAGCCTCTCGTGCGTATTCAATCGCATTTGACAGAGAACTAACTGAACTGAACTGATGGAGGTCCTTATATAGGTTTCAGAGATCTTTCCAGATTATTCCAGAGCTTTCGGATGCTAGAAATTACCAGAAAGTGCTTTAACTTTCGATAGAGAACCCAAGCAAGAAAGGATCCCAATGTATAGGTATAAGGGGGGTGTGGTTGCACAAAAAGTCGCCAAATCCGTCGCCAACTTGGCGACATTTGGCAATATATCGCCAAATTTGGCAACAAAAATAAGTCGCCAAAACCATCGCCAACTTGGCGAAAAACCCATTCCTTGGCGATTTTCCAATAGAACTCCATTATAAAACCGATGCTGTAAGGCTGTTTTCCTTGCAAACCACCTGAGGCTTTTAGCATTGAGTTACATGGTGCTCAATAGGAAATACATTAATAATACTGCAATTTTCACAATAATAAAATAAAATAAATTTAAACAAATGGAATATTTACAGATATATACAAAATTCATAACAATATAAACATTACAGAATAATCATGAAAATTGTTTTTTCGAAACAAAAATTGTTAAAACAAAACATTAGATTTCTAAATTAGATATAAGCGAAATATGGTAGATTTAGTTTACATTTCTGTAAGTTGCTTTCGTACATGAGATTTTATTCAACTTATTCTTACATGTGTTTCTTGGTTGGCATGTAAGTAAATATTGCTATTTGGATGTTAAGATAATATGAAATCCTTTTCCAAACTGTTGCTTAATAAAATCACAGTGTAAAATGAAATCCAAGATATACTATAGTCATTCGCGCAATCAATCCATATATTTAAAGCTGTTTGCTAAAAATGTCAAATAATTCCATCGAATTTCGACCGTATACACATGCGTCAAAAAAGGACCGGCCAATGAGGCCGAGGGTCTATTCCTGTCTCCAAACGTATTTGGGATCAAGATCACAGATAAGATCAACTCCTGTTGTTTTGATGGCTTTTTCCGCGTTGCGTTAAACCTAGGAAGATATTTATATAAAAAACTGTGGAGTGTTTAGAAGGTATTTATTTTATTTATTGTTGTATTTATTGTAATTTGAATGAATACTTAGGTATCCATTTCGGATTTACTGTGTAACATGAATTTAGGTTAATTTAACGTTCGCGAAATCAAATCATTTTGTTTATATAGTACAGAAAATAATTCTTCAATCGTAAATAAAAATATAGTAGAACATGTAATACAAAATTGGACCACTTATATTCCGTTTATGATCGGATATAAATCTTATGGTGTTCCGATTGCTAATGAAAACGATTATGTAAATATAATGTCAAAAGACAGTACGCACGCCAGTAATATTTTTATTATTATTTGTTCGAAAAAAGCGAATCTGAGCGTCTGAATATAAATTATAAAATATTATTTCTGTATTTAGCAACTAAATATTTAATAAATATGCAGGAATGTGACTAGCTTTATGTGAATGTATAATATATATAAGTCTGAACTTTAGCATTATTTTTGGTACTTTTCGGTTAGCCGGGCGCCACTGATATGTATATATCTATATATACATATATATGTATACATACACACATATATGTATGTGTATATATATGTATATATATATATATACATGCATATATAAATGTGTGTATGTATAGATATATGTATATATATGTATACATAGATATATAAATTTCACTGGCGCCCGGCTAACCGAAAAGTACCTTATTTTTTAACAGAAATATACTATCTCTATTCGATTTAAAAGTTTTGTCATTATATAAGTGTGCTATTTTATTTGTAAAGAGTATGTATGCATTATATTGTTTGTATGTATACAAATCTTTAGAATCTCTTAATATTTGAATAATGTTTACATTATATTTGTTTGTATGTATACAAACAATATATGTATACAAAGAAGTATGTATACAAACAATGTATCATGTAACAATATTAATATTTACATTGTATTGTTTGTATGTATACAAATCTTGAATGTTTTAATTTATTACATTCATTTTTTACCAGTTTGCATGTCCGTTCATGGGCGATTCATATGAAACTCATAATTTGTCACAAATTGGTGATTTTATTGATTTAGTGCTTTGCCCAAGAATGTGGAAAAAAAAACTTTTTGACATCAGGTGAAATGAATGAGGTTATTTCGGTTTTCCTTTTGTATGTAAAAAATGTTATATGTAAAAAAATCCTGGCCATTAATCACATTGTTTTTTGTATATTTAAAGACGATTACTTAATCTTTGTAATTATTTTTTTGTTGGGGGTTTTTGAGCAAAATAATATTACTTCATAGATAGAACCAGTTCCGCTAATCATTAATATTTACTTATTTACTTAATCCTTTGACCGCTGAGCAAATGGGCAAATTTGTAATGTTTTTTCTGTTATTTTTTTTAAATGTCAAAAAAAGATAAATTTTCAAACTTGGTATAAAAACTTAGGTACTTCTCTATTATCCCATCGTCTACTTTTCATAACAAAATACTATCGCCAAACTGTATGATTAAATGCCAAAAATGCAGTCCCATTTACTTGATGTCGGAAGCATTATACGTGTTTGTTATGTCATCAAGTGGTTTTTAATTCAACATTTGCAAGTATTAATGACAACGTTCTCCCGTTTATTTGGCGTTACAGTTTGGCGATAGTTTTTTGTGATGAAAAGTGGTCGATGAGATAATAGAGAAGTACCAAAACTTAATTACGTATATGAGTAGATTCCTTGACAGTATTAATCATTACTCAATATTTTAAAACTGCATCATATTTGTAGAATTATATTAATTTAAACAATGCTTCTATTGAAGTGTGAAGAAGCACATACTTCTATGAAGAACCATATATTTACATAATCGTTTTCATTAGCAATCGGAACACCATAAGATTCATCCCCGATAAAAAACGGACTATAAGTGGTCCAATTTTGTATTACGTGTTCTACGATATTTTTACGTACATTTGAATAATTATTTTCTGTACTATATAAACAAAATGATAGAGATCTAAAACCACAATTTCCATCGGGATTGATTTCGCGAATGTTAAATGAGCCTAAATTCATTTTTAAACAGTAAATCCGAAATGGACACCTAAGTATTCATACAAATTATAATAAATAAAATAAATACCTTCTGAACACTCCACAGTGAGTTCTATATAAATATCTTCCTAGGTTTAATGCAACGTGCAAGAAAAAAAAAACAGGAGATGATCCCAAACACGTTTCTAGAGACAGTAATAAACACTCATTTTAATGGCCGGTGTTTTTTTTTTACGCGTGCGTATTGGGTCGAATATTGTTGAAAAATGATTTTGAAGAAAAAATCGGTAAATTCACAAAATGGTTTCAGGAAAAACTTCACCAAATGGTTTCAAAATTCTTTGAGTGACAGCGGGAAAAAAAATTTCATTTTACATTCAATCATCGCAATTGGCGAGTGTGACTATTAAGTTTAGCCAGTACTGGATACTACTAGATATAATGATTATGAACCATGATTTTTCTGTTATTGGGCGAGATTCATGTTTTTTCAGCAATTCTTTGACGAAATTCGTGTTTTTTCAGCGATCCTTTGAAGAATTTCGCATTTTTCTCGCGATCCTTAACGAAATTCGCATTTTCCAGCGATTCTTTGATAAAATACATTTTATTCCGCAATTTTTAGACGAAATTTAGTAAAAAAGCGTGATCTTTTGGTGAAATTTCCTTTTTTGCGATTCTTTGACAAAATTTGCTTATCTTTCACGATCCTTTTGCATAATTCACGTTTTTTCTGTGGTCTTTTAATGAAAGTCATGTTTTCCCATGATCCTTTGATGAAATTAGTGTTTTTTTCTCAATCATTTGACGAAATCTGTGATTTTTTCAAAACGCGACGATTGGTTAGATGTTTTTAGTCTGCAGGTGCCCTAAAAAGTCTGACGCCCGTTGCTGCATCGCACACATTCTTCCATGGGGCATCGAACGAAGGAAATTCATCCTAAAGAATCATTGTTTCATTCCTGACATTTCTAGAAAGAAACAACGTTCAATTTATTGGCTGAATTGTAAAGGGCGAAATGGTGTCAGACATTAGCGGAAATAAAGTGCGCAATTTGTTCATTTATGGAAAAAATTGTGAAATTCGTTAATCAATAAATTGCGAAATTTGTCAATCGATAGAGGAAAAATCACAAAATTCATTAATCGACGGAAAATTCATCAACTGTTTTGAAATTTGTCGAGCGACAGCAGAGAAAAAAATCTTTTTCCATTCAGTCATTGCAATTGGTGAGTGTGACTATTATGTTTGACCAGTGGTGGCAATAAAGTCCATTGCAAAATTTTCAGTATTACTCGCTGTTTGGCAAGTGCTAATTTTGTCCTATACTTCAAAACCCTTTTGATCATCACATCAGTGTGCAGGACAGTTTTTTTAGGTAGACCATTTGATGAATTTCGTGATTTTTCCGTTATCAATTGACCAATTTTGCTGCTATTGATTGTTGAATTTTATAATCTATCAACTATTGATTAGCGAATTTCATGATTTTTTCCATGAACGTTTGACGAATTACGCAAAAAAATTAAGAATATCGTTAAATTGTCTTGGGTAAAAAAAATTTACTATTGTCAAATGCCTTCGAGAAAAAAGTTGCAAGTTGAAACGCCTGTGACCTCTTTTTCATGTTATGCATTTCTGGGAGTCCATCCCCCCACTCCCCCCAAGTGGGACACTTTTCTAAATTTTGCACACACCCCCTCATGTGATACATCGCTGGAAAAGTCTTTGACCGCTTATTCATGTTATGCATCTCCGGGGTCCATCCCGCCACTCCCCCCCCTCCTAAGGGGGGCCCTTTTCTAAATTTTGTTGACACCCCTCATGTCATATATTGTTGGAAAGGTCTGTGACTGCTTAATCATATTATGCATCTCTGATGTCCATCTCCCCACTTTGCCCCCCCCCTCAAAGGATACTTTCTAAATTTTGCGCACAACCCTCATGTTATATATCATTGGAAAGGTCTGTGGCCACTTAATCATATTATGCATCTCCGATGTCCATCTCCCCACTTCGCCCCCCTCCCCCCAAGGGATACTTTCTGAATTTTGTTGACACCCCTCATGTCATATATTGTTGGAAAGGTCTGTGACTGCTTAATCATATTATGCATCTCCGATGTTCATCTCACCACTTTGCCCCCCCCCCCCCCCCCCAACGTACTTTCTAAATTTTGCACACAACCCTCATGTTATATATCATTGGAAAGGTCTGTGACCACTTAATCATATTATGCATCTTCGATGTCCATCTTCCCACTTCCCCCCCCCCAAGGGGTACTTTCTAAATTTCGCTCACAACCCTCATGTTATATATCATTGGAAAGGTCTGTGACCACTTAATCATATTATGCATCTCCGATGTCCATCTTCCTACTTGCACCCCCCCCCCCCCAAGTGGTACTTTCTAAATTTTGCTCACAACCCTCATGTTATATATCATTGGAAAGGTCTGTGACCACTTAATCATATTATGCATCCCCGATGTCCATCTCCCCACTTTGCCCCCCCCCCCCCAAGGGATACTTTCTAAATTTTGTTGACACCCCTCATGTCGTATATTGTTGGAAAGGTCCGTGACTGCTTAATCATATTATGCATCTCCGATGTTCATCTCCCCACTTTGCCCCCCCCCCCCCCCCCCCAACGTACTTTCTAAATTTTGCACACAACCCTCATGTTATATATCATTGGAAAGGTCTGTGAGCACTTAATCATATTATGCATCTCCGATGTCCATCTTCCTACTTGCCCCCCCCCATCCCTAAGTGGTACTTTCTAAATTTTGCTCACAACCCTCATGTTATATATCATTGGAAAGGTCTGTAACCACTTAATCATATTATGCATCCCCGATGTCAATCTGCCCTCTTTGCCCCCCCCCCCCCCAAGGCATACTTTCTAAATTTTGTTGACACCCCTCATGTCACATATTGTTGGAAAGGTCTGTTACTGCTTAATCATATTATGCATCTCCGATGTCCATCTCCCCACTTTTTGCCCCCCCACCCCAAGGGATACTTTCTAAATTTTGTTGACACCCCTCATGTCATATTGTTGGAAATGTCTGTGACAGCTTAATCATATGCATCTTCGGGGTCCATCCCACCACTCCCCCCCCCTTAAGGGGGGCACTTTTCTAAATTTTGGACACAACCCTCATGTGATATATCGATGGAAAGATCTGTGACCACTTAATCATATTATGCATCTCCAATGCCCATCTCCCCACTTTGCCCCTCCCCCCAAGAGGTACTTTCTAAATTTTGTACACAACCTCATGTGATATATCGATGGAAAGGTCTGTGATCGCTTAATCATATTATGCTCCCCACTATGAAATTTGTCAAGTTAAAGCAACTATAAAATTTAATTTTATGGTACTATCAAGTTGTTTGCCGTCAAATTTTGACGGGTTCCATCTAGTACAAATGAAATTACAAATGTAAATTTAATGCTCCCCTGAAGAAATATACTTATTTATTTAAAAAATTACAAGAATAAGCAGTTCATCAGAGTTTCAAAATATCATTGCATAGCACCGTCTTTTATTTAATGATTCTAATTTCCGGAACCTTCAAAGAATTTTATATGTTTATAAATATTATGTGATAAAAAAAAAAAATAATTTAGACTTAGTTTACTAGTTATAATTACTAGTTTAGATTCTTGTGGACACACACTTTTTAATGATAACTTTTAATATTTACACTCCAGGACATATTTTTCAAGATGCAACAATGAATCAGTATTTACTATGCTAGCAAATTTTTTTATACAAAAGACAATAAAGGTGCCATATTTTTTTCATTAAGGGACAAAAAGGGTGCTATTATTTATATGAAGGGGCAACAAGGTGACATTTTTTAGCTAAGGGCAGCACGCTCCTGAAACTGTCTGGAGGGGAAACTCTGGTCTATTAAAATCTAATATTATGCATTACGATAATGAATATTACATAATATGATTAAGATTGATAAGAGAATATTACATAAAATATTTTGCATCACTTATTGACAAATAAGTGATACCTTTTTTACTTCATTTATGCTGAATTTATTTATATCATATTAGTTGATGGTTATTTAAAATAGTTGTTGCATGTATGAGGAAAAAAGTTCTCTTCTCCCCCAAAAGTCCCCTCCCTCCCCCCAAAGAATCTTTGTAGATTTTTTTTTATAGATTTTTTCAGTGTTTAGGGTAAACATTAGTTTATATATATAAATGATAAAACTATTCATGCTCTTGTGTGACTATATCTAACCCTAAAGAATATCAACAGTCTGCATTCACAATATGGCGATTAAATGTAAAAAAATAGCCAATAAAAATTTCCTCTGGTTGCTGATTTTGCCATCATGTCCTACTTACGTTCATTCACCATATAGTGACTAGATATAAAAAAGTGCCCATTAAAAAAAAAAAATTCTGGTCGCCATTTTGTCATCATGTTTTAAACAAAATATTACATTTCCACCTTTTTTCAAAATACATTTTTTCAAAGTAAAAAATTGTGATTTAAGTACTGATTGCCATATTTATGGGCTGGGGTATGCACATACCTTATGGTGATACCTTATGGTGATTACTGTATAGTCAGATTACAAGTGTGCAACCAAATGGGTCGTGTTAAAATTATGTCATTTTAATGATTTATGCACGTAAAATAACTGAACCACGTTGTAGTGATCCCTGCATTAAAGATGTATGGTTGAGAAATACACAGGGTCCTGTTATTTTGATTACCTCATTAATAATTTATGGGCGTGACAGTACCCCTTTACAACGATCACCATTTATTTTAGGCAATCCCGTTTTTATTTATTTCATCTGAAAGCTCTCCGCTCATCTTAGATAAATACGCACAGGGCCAGTAGTATTTTGTCAGAGGGATTATGGATTATTAATGTCATGAAATATTTATTTACGTACTTATATATATATATTATTTAGTTATTTTCATATAGTTTAAAATAAAGTATTTTATTTAAATTTCTCTGTTTGCATGTAAAATGCAATTTCTGGGCCCCAAGGGAAGTCAAGACAGTACGCTGCAGAATGTATTTGGGCCCTGCTCAGAAGCGACCGGCTAGTCATACTATAATAACAGACAGCATAATTCATTTCACTGAAACTAGTTATAGTATGAACGCACCTCATTTGTCACATTTGATGTACAATTTCCAACTTGTTTGTTTTGTTTTTAAGGGCATAATTGTTTATTCATTGGAAAATATTTTGAGAGATAAGCTTGTTTTAATCAGTTCATTTATTAAAAACAACAATACTTTAATTTGCATATATTTTACTCATTAGGTTCTTACCAATGCCACTGGATGTGCTCGTAGTGAGCGATATTGTGGAAGACGAGAATATGATATGTTTAACTTTTTAGCCTCAGAACATCGTATTAGACCAATATTTGTGCCTCCAGAAGATGAGGATGATGGAATGCAGAAGGCAACTAGGCGGTCCACTAATCTTGATATGCCTATTGCACTCCGCTTTAGGAATTTAAAATCTGTGGCTAGAGAAACTGTTGGAGTATATAGGTAATGTTAATATAAATAATTTAGTATAAGCAGTAACTATCATGATACTTTAATTCTAATAATTGGAATTTTACCCTGATATACTTTTATATAGCTAGATACCAATTTTTTCCTGTTGCCAGATATAAGTATTTTCATCAGCTTCTCTTTAAATATTTTTTTCATAAAATAACTGTATATGTTATGCAGTTGCAAACACGAGAATACTGTTATGTTCTTTTTATATAATATATTAAAAATTATTGTGATTATTATGGAAACCATGTCTTTTAACATTATCTTTTCCATTCATTGTTTTTGTTTGTTTGACACTTTAACATTTTGTAAAATGCAATATGTTTTATGAATATTGTAGGATGTTTTTTGCCTGTTAGCTTTAACAACTCTAATTATTTTTATAAGTAGACCTTATCTTGCATTGTTTAAATCAGACAGGAAAATATACCTTACTGAATTTGCAATGCATGTTTTTCTTTATTTAGTTTCATATATTTATTCTGATATTCTCAAATTAATTTCAGTTTCATTATTCATTGCATTTTTGAAAGCCTTGGGTAGTAAGTTGTGTTATTAATGATATGAATAATAGAATAATTCACAGAGCCAGTTTATTTAACATATACAGTTGAAGCACTTTATAACGAATTACGATATAACGAAAAGCACGATATAACAAAGTGCTGGAAACCATTTAGTTGGTCTGTATGTTAAAGAATACAGAATTCAAAACGATGTAACGAAATATTTACAACGAAAAGCACGCTATAACGAAAAGAATTCGAGCATGAAAAGTGAAATAAAAACGATATAGCAAATTATTTTGTTTATTTTTTTTTAACACGGGAATTATAATTTTATTTCATAAATACCATCTTTTTTTTTTGTTCATCATATAACCGTCAATCTTTTTCTCTACGGCCAATCACATACTTCCAATACTTGCAAGAGAGATTTGGCGAGGGGCAGTGTTTTAAGACAGACAGAGAGGCGACAGCTTAGCTAAACTGGATTATGTTAATTTTTATTTGATGACCGATTTCATTGACATTTGCTTTTCCTGTAAATTTATGGCGTGTTAATATTTAAAACTCTTTGTACGCTGGCTTCTGGCAAAAAAAAAAAAAAATGTTTGAGTTTAGAAGAGAAAGTCTAAAACTAAATTATAAAATGCATCGAGAATAATGTTAAAAAAAAAGCGATGTAGCGAAAAACAAAATTGGCATTCCAATTAGCTCTCTCAGCACAATATTGAAAGATCGAGAAAATATTCTTAAAATTTTCGAAAAGGATGCAGTTTCCTTATTGTTTAAACGTACACGTACAGCGAAATATGCAGATGAGAAAAGCAAAGTATCCACAGTAGAACGTAATGAAAACTTTTCCTGTAATGTATAGGCATAACTGCAAAGCTTTGATGCCGAAATGTCAGTTTGAAGAATGGATTTTAGATTTTGACAAAGAAATACAACAAAACTCAAATTATCTGAATTCCAGTAATCTAGATCAATAATCGCAAAAATAAATAAAAAAAATATGATATGAATTGTACGTATACATTCGTAAAAATATAATTACCTTGAAAATCTTTTTAAATTAACGCTTTTCTTCTTTTCACTGTTTGTAGTAAAAGTAATCCTTCCTGAACGCTTAATTTAATATGAATACATAACAGGGTTCGTACGTTTTTACCACAATTTTTAATAGCATTTTTCGCCTTATTTAAATGCATAAAAGGGCAATCCTGCAATTAAACGAGACGTCTACAATTTCTGCAATTTAAATATTAGATAGAAAAAATCTATTTAAAAATTGTGGTAAAAGTGTACGAACCCTCCTTAAGGCTTTTTATTTATTTATTTATTTTTTTTTTTTTTTGTATTAAACAAAAGCTATTTAATAGATATATGTAATAAACCACCCTTTTTTATGATTGTCTCCATTATCCAGACTCCTGAATACCCAGAATACGTTCAGACCACATTATTTAGATAATTGTAGTTCTCACTGTATAACGAAATAATTCGTTACAACGTTTTAACGAAATCATGTCTTAACGAGCAAATGTTTGGAGCACTTTCGATTTCGTTATAAGGTGCTTTGACTGTATATGTATCTGATCTTTGTCATGTGATATCACTCATATTTATAAGCCTATCTGGATGTAATTAAGCATGTGTATTATTAGGCTTACCCAACTCTTGACTGAGTTGGTTGGCCAACTTTGTGTGCCATCTTGTTTAAAAATGGCAGCCACTTAAAGTTTTCAAACTCAAAAAACTATACAAATAAATTATAAATCCAATTTTTTTTTTTTTTTTCTGAAGTGTTATAGAAAAATGAAAAATGCAATTCAATTTCATAGTTTCTGAATAAGAACACCTTCCATGAATAGAAGTGAATTCAGGAATGTGTCAAAGAGTAGCGTGTTTGTATTTAAGAACTGCATTATAAAAAGTTGTTATCAGTAATGAAATAAAATAAACATTATAAACTTTTTTTTAATAATTTTTTTAATCTAATCTTGAAGGGTAGAATAACTTTTTTGTAACTTTTTTCTGTCTGAAACATGTTAGCTTACTGTAGTAATGTACTATGTTAAATTTTAGACCAAGAAAATGTATGTATATGGAAGAAGGACTTGATTGTTTATTATTAATTAACTTCCATGTTAATTTTAAGGAACTTACTAAATTAATTTGATTTTTAATTGAAAAAAAATGGTTAACTAATACAGTAAACAACATTTTATACTAAAAATGAATATTGAAATATAAATTAAAAATGAAATAAATTTTATTTTATTTTTCTGTTTATTGTGAGGTTACTGTAGATGTATTATACTACAGAAAAAAATTGAAGCTTTCCAATGTAGTATGTATATTTAAAACATCCTTTTAAATTAGGATATCTTGTGAAGAGGGAATTGTGTCCTGAACTACCATAAAATTCCGAAAATAACCCCCCACACAAACGCAGCCCCCCCCCTCCCCAATTTCAACAAATTTCATTTTTCTAAAAAATTTCTTGTGTAAGCCCCACTACCAAAAATCTTTGGTTGGTATGTGTTTTCACCCACCACTTGACAACAAAATTTTTTTACAGTATGGAAACATACAGGCTGAAATTTCCAGGCCATATCCGGTCCGACTCGCTCAAAAATATTTTTTTTTGGTTTGGTCCAGTAGAAAAGTTAAAAGCTTGGCCCAGGCCCAGCCTGGTATAAAAGCTAAAATCTCAGCCCGAACATGCCAGTATTTCAGAAACAACATTAGCCTACAATTAAAATTATTCAAAAAGCATGCTTACTTATGCATTGATTTTATTCTCAGATTATGTCAGGTCTCATTTTACTGATTTTTGTTCGGACAGGAAGCAGTCTGGCTCGGCCTGGAAAGAGTGACGACCAAGCCCAGCTTGGCCTGAGTCTTGTGAATGAAAACTGGCCCGACACCGGCTGGTGAGCCAGGCCTGTGCCTGTGCAGATCTCTGTGTATAAGTGCGCCAAGATTAGTTTCTTTGTTTGCATGCTCCCTAGTATTCTCATTTGATGTTTTTTAAAGGGTGTCGTGCCTTCCCTTTTTTGATAAGCCCTGCCCCTTTTCCTTTTATCTTCTTTGCACCTTCTATTTCTTTTTTTTTCTTCAAAATATTTTGCCTTTTTCTTTTTGTGTAAACACGTGACATTAGAAAACAGAAGTTGATTTATAAATCTTATATGATTATGATAACATTATTTATCTAATAATAAAACAAAACTATTTGCCTTAGCATATCTCTGCCCAGTTTCTTTCTACATAACAAAACATTATCCATCCAAAGCTGATCTGATTTTGATAAAGTTTTTGCAAGAGTTTGAATAAACAACAACAATAAAAAAACTGCACTGCTTTTTCTTCACAGTTTCTCTAACGGACATTTTTGTGGGGGCTCTCATTTTCTAATAATTATTATACTTTAATAAAAATTTGTTACATTGTCTAATTTACTATTATTGCAATTTGCTGAAAATATGAGCGAAATCGCTTAATTGACAATGGAGGTATAAATTATTATTTTTTCAATAGTAAGGAAAAAGCAGGTTTTGCTTTTCATTCTTTTTTAATTATTTTTTCTGTTTGCTTGCGGCTAAGTAATTTTTTTTCCCAACACTGAAACAATGCAAACTTTCTGACACATTCGCATAGTTCTTTTATATATAAAAGAATAGAATTTGAATAGTAGTTCCTCTCTCGCTTTAAAAAGAACAAAATAATCATAGAGTTTTGCAGTCCTCACAGTATTTTAACACTGTTCTCAAATCCAAAGACGTTATTTTCTGACACATTTCTGGATTCATTTTTGCTCGGAAACACACAAAATTGGCAGGCCTGACTATTGAAGTGATTTGGAATTGAAATAAGTTTTCCACTTTTTGATAAATAAATTACTTATTGAGTTATAAGCGATTAGTGTTACATGACAACACGTTTTCTCCCTTTCTCCTGCTGCATTGACAGAAATTCTGTTCAAAATGCTGACTTTGATAGTATTTTCTGAAAGATCTTCTACCTTTACCACAAACTGGAAAACGTCTTTCGATTACTAAGTTTCTGAATTAAAACACCTGCCAAAGCAAAAATGAATTACAAAATATGAAATAAAGTAACCAGTTTGGATGTGAGAACAGCCTTAATAGACATTAATGTTAAGAGTTAGTATTGAGGAAATTTTCAAGAAAATTTTGTTTATAAGCTCCCTCCCCACTTTTGTGACTATTTCATGTTGTAAAAGGGGGGTGGGGGACTTATTTTCGGAATTTTATTGTAAATTAAAAATGTAGGAAAAAGTTCAGAATCCCCAGATTACTGTATGAATTATGTCATTGGGTCACCTAAATAAAAAATTTTGTTAGATGAAACCCTTTCAAGCATAGCAATAATGAAATCTATGCTATGCACTAGGCAGGAGATGTTTTCATTTTAAATGTGTTCTTCTGTATTAATGAATAAATACAGTGGACTCCCTCAAATCTGCAAGCCTAAAATCCACAAATGCCTACAATCTGCACATTATTTCAGAGGTAAACAATGATACTTACTGTTAAGATGTAGGTGAAAAATTAAAGTTCTTTTAATTTTTATATCATTCTGTACACATTTTAATGTGTAATTCTGGTTAATATAATTAAACTCATGTTTTCTCATGAAGGAAGTATAAATTTATTTCTGAAAAAAATCAAGATAATGCTAATATCAGTGGCAATCGCGATTTTTTTTTTTTTTTTGTTACCAAATACAATCCATTTACGTATTAATCAAACTTTTTTGGATATTAAGTATGGCTAAACATAAAATAAAACTTTGTTATTTTAAGATATAGATGTGAATTATTAGTTTACTGGGCGAGTTTCACTGAATAATCCCAGAAAAAATTATCTCATCATTATTATGCATATTTAGTTATGCATTATTAATTATTTACCTGACTTTTACTTGTTAATAATTTTAAATTTTTATTATTTTACTTTATTGCAAGCATTCATTATAATTTCAGGTGCATTGTTAAGTTCAAATTACTGCTTAAAAAATTGAAACAAAACAGTGACTAGAAATGCACAAAATTTTAAAATCTGAACAAACTCTGGTCCTAAGCTAGGCAAATTTAAGGGAGTCTACTGTAGTTAATTTAGTACATTTTACAGATTTCAAAAATTAAAAATTTATCTGCAATTCATTTCAGATAAAAGAAATTTTAATATTTGCATAATTTATGTACCTTTATAACTAATGATCTGCCAAAATTCTGAATAATAATTCCATTATTTATTGATTTTTTTTAAGGTCTAGCATCCATGGGCGTGGTCTGTTTTGTAAGAGAAATATTGATGCTGGTGAACTAGTCATAGAATATGCTGGTGAAGTCATTCGATCTATTCTTACTGATAAAAGAGAAAGAATATATCAAAGCAAAGTTTGTAATATTTATATTTTAATAACCAATATTTAAAAAAGGAAAAAAATGTGATTGTTTAGAATTATTTTTTCTTGCTCAAAAATTGCTTCTTTTTTGAAGAAAATTATTTAAAAAATATATATATCATTATTTATTATTAATCATTTTTGCAGTATTAAAATCTCTAACTTCTCAGCAAATTTCTGCTTTTATTCAGCTTTTTCCTTTGAAGTTTGGGAAATATATTTCAATTTCAAACATAGTTAGAGGTCTACATAGACCAAGCTCTTCATACTCAGACCTGTGCCCATATAAAACTAAAAGTTTGGTCCAGATCTAGTCCATACAGTTCAGTTTTACACAGTTTTATGGTCCAGCTCTGCCCATTTAAAAATCAATGAAATCAGGCTATTGGTCTTGCCAAACTTATCTTCAAAAAATACCAGCTTTTTTAATCAGCATTATCTTACAATTTAATTTTTTTTTTAAATCTATTGCACCTATTGCATACATTTTTATAGATTTTTTTATGTCTAACAAGGAGAGTGCCAAGCTTGGTAATCACAGATTTTGATTATTTTTATATATGTTGTAGGGTAGAAGCCCCTTAGTCTCAGGTTCAATGGATTTTATACAACGCTCCTTAGTTCTCGAGAAATGGGGGGTCTAATATTATAACACAACTTAAATACTTACTTTGTAACAGAATGATTACGTTGGTCGTAGCTCAGTCAGTATGGCGTCTGCTTGTTGTTCGGAGGGCCCGGGTTCGATTCCGGGCGGAGCTACGTTTGTTTTCCTCACTTTTTTAATAAATATACTTGTAATTTTAATTTAATAATCTCAATAAAAAATTTTGTTAACATAATTAAATTTTAATTTAGCATTTTTGATTTAAAAAAAAATTACTTTTAAAATGTATTCCATATATGCTTTATAAATTCAACGATATTGAACAATTGCGTCAATTCGTGATTGTAAAGAAACATCATTTATAAATTTCCTTAACAAGGGAAGTCAATGCGATGATAATACTACTGGGTTTTTAAAGTAAGAAGCATAATTATATTAAAATTTAGCATAAGAATTTAATTACAAAATATTTGTTTTATTTTATTGTAACTAGAGGACGCCACAACAGACTTTGGTTTTTTCTTTTTTTTTAGTTTGTTGTAGTTAAGTGGTTTTTGTTTTCAATCTTCATCGCACAGGTGCGTATCATTCTATAACAGCTTATAATCGTATAAAAATGGAAGAAGCAAGCTGTAGTTCACAAGAAGATTAATTTGAAGGGTCGGGATTTGATGAAAATCAGAAAAGCGATGTCACAAATGCGTTGAAGTACTGTAAAATGTTATTGCAAAACAATGGATTTTTAACAAATAATCCAGCATCTGAAATATCTTCGTGTTCTATTGCGATGGGAGAATAATTCTATAATTCGATAGTAAATATGCTGATTTTGTAAAGATATTTGAATTTTTACTAGTCAATAATAGATCGAATTATTTTAAAGCTCTTTAAATGATGAGAAATGTTTAATAATGTTTTAATTATGTTAACAAATTTTTTCATTGAGATTATTAAATTATAATTACAAGTATATTTATTAAAAAAAAAAGAAAAAAAAAAAAAACGTAGCACGGTCCGGAATCGAACCCGGGCCCTCCGAACAACGAGCAGACGCCATACTGACTGAGCTACGACCAACCTAATCATTTTGTTACAAAGTAAGTATTTAAGTTGTGTTATAATATTAGACCCCCCATTTCTCGAGAACTAAGGAGCGTTGTATAAAATCCATTGAACCTGAGATTAAGGGGCTTCTACCCTACAACATATATAAAAATAATCAAAATCTGTGATTACCAAGCTTGGCACTCTCCTTGTAAGATCCATGAAATGAATATGAGAAAATAATATTAATGATCATTTGGACAGTTATATACAAATAAAGATAGATAAATTAAAAAAAAAATGTAATTATATATATATTGGTAAAAGAAAGATGTTTGTTTATGTCTATTTGCAATGGTTAGGGTGATCTATCGCATTCAGAGGTCTGCAAATGTGGATAAGGATAGACAAAGACAGGTTCCAGTGCACCTCAGAGCACAGATTCAGATTTTTCAATTTTTGATATTTAGACAAAATATTAAATAAAAAGCCTCATCGAACCCTAGTGAACGGGATTTAATTTTCTCTGTTTCCGGCATTATGAATATTTCCTTGCTTTTTTTTTTTTTTTTTTTTTTCGAGTGGGGGGGGGGAGGGAGTGGTTTTTCAAGTACATAATTCACAGACAGGGGAAAATTATTCTGTTTTTCCTAGAGCTTAAAATCACAATTACCTGGTGCCAAAAGGAAATTAAAAAATATGAGGCTGGTTTTATTTTTCAACCTCTGATTGAGCCACTAAATACAGACAAGTGATAAGAGGTAAGGCTGTGCAGTGGGCTACTGCCCATCTCTCTAACTATAACCTCTGCTACTACCGATGTTAGCTCATCATTTTGAGCTGAGCTGTAAGCACGTAAACATGGCTGGTACAATTGATACTCCTGCCAAGTGCGAATTACATAGTGTTAACTGCTTTCTTTGAGCAGAAGGGAATAGTGCTGCACAAATTCACTGAGTTGTCTTCATTCATGGTAATGCCCAGAATGAATATGAGACACAGTGCTAGTCAGAACCTCCTTGGTACTGACAGTACTTTTCATAAAAATATATGAATATTTACTATTTTTAAAAAAATTATTTTCTAACGGTCTTTTTTATTTTATTTTTCAATTTTAAAATTGTAATCTCTAGGGCCCAGATGGAGTTATAAAAAATAAAAATAAAAGTATGTACCTACTGTTAGTACCAATGGTACTTTGCATAAAAAGAATTTCTATTTTTAAACAATATTTTCTGAAAGACTTTTTCATGTTTTTCGTTTTTTATGCTTTTTAAAATCGTAATCGATGGGGCTCAGATAGAGTTATAAAAAACAAAATATACCTACATGTTGACAGTATTGTTGGTACTTTGCATTTAAATAAATAAATAATTACTATTTCAATTTATATCTATACTACATCTTGTTATGCAGTCTTTAAAACTTAAGTTCATTTTAATTACAATACCTGTTGGGTATACTGGCATGGACATGACACTTGAAATTGTGTTGTAAATAAAAATAAATAAAAAATAACATTATATTAATCTTCAGAAATGAAAAAAAAATATATAAGTGCTTACATAAAATTAAATTTACATTTCATTTATAATTTCTCTGCCTCCCCCCCCCCCCTCCAAAAAAAAAAAAAAAAAAAAAAGCCAAATCGACTTGATGCTTATTAAATTGTAATTATTAAATATTGAAATTGTTAATTGTTTCTTAATATGGACCCTTCTTTAAATTATGATTAAATGCTTTGTGTTTAACCTAGGGCATTGGATGTTATATGTTTAGAATTGATGATGATGAAGTTGTTGATGCTACTATGCATGGAAATGCAGCAAGGTTCATCAATCATTCATGTGAAGTAAGTCTTTAAATTCATGTACAGTAAAACTTGTGAAAACAGAATTGCTATAGACCAGAAAAAAAGTTCCATTTTAATTTCAGACAGATTCTGCCTTACAAATAGATTTAATATTCTTTTTATTGGGACCTTTAAATTTTTCTGTTTAAAGCAGGATTTGTTATAGATAAGTTCTGTTTTCACAGGCTTTTTTGTAATTATAGATTTTATTTTTTCTTTTACATTGAAAATACATGATTAATGTATGGGTATTTTTAAAAACTATTATGTTTTATGCTTTTTATTATTTAATAAGTTTCACCACAATACAGTGTTCAGATATTAGAAACAAGATTTTGTATTATTATTATTTGCTCATAAGTGGATTGTTTATGGCTGGGTTGACTTTCCTAACTTTTGAGCGGTTTCTTCAGAAGTTAGGTGAAAAAAAGGGAGAGAGAGCTCAAATTTACCGTACTGTCTTCTTTTTGGACCTGCTATAATTCAGTCAAAGCAACCAGTCTGTTACTTAATGACTAAATTATTGTAGACTCCATTAAGAATTGTAAGTGTGTAAAAACAATAATTATTATTCTATATAAATAATATTGAACACCACCTAATTCTGTTTAATTTGATTTTTTTTAAAGGATACTTTTTTATTTTCTTTTTAAAAATTCTTATTCTAAATAAATTACATAGCTCATTAAACCTGATTAAAAGTGGCATATTCTATTCATTAGTAATGGAAATGCATGTAAATTCGTTCATTTATTAAAAAATAAACAAGTCAGCCAGCCCTCTATAAATGCTAAAAGCTTGAAAGCCAGCAGATCATTAACTATGTAAAGTTGAAATATTTTATGTATTTTATACTTCAACATCTAAGTCAAGATGATTTTTGAATAAAATGTATGCATTTCATAAGATCTTATTTAAAATGTCATGAAAAACTTGTTTGATACTTGTTTGTACTTAAATGATTTAATTTTTCTCAGCTTTTTAAAATCTTACATTCTGATATCCTTATGCTAATTTAAGAAACTTATACACAAAGTTAGTTATGTCTTGAACTCTTAAACTGTGTGAGATACTATGGCGGTCAAAATTGGTGAGCCATAAACTCATTGCATTGCTAGTAGTAAGTCTTTGATACTTAAAGGCTTGTGTTGCTATAGCAGTAGCCCTTTGACTATTGAGATCTTGAGTAACATAAACCAATATAAACCCAATTTAAGAAATGTGAAGAACAATAAAATCTACATCCAGACAGGAAAAAATAAATTAAGAAAATTTAGTAAATGTGCATATTTTATTATGAAATATAGGAATTTTTTTTTTTAAATAAATAAAATTGGGTTCTATTATATATATATATACTAGCTGACCCGCCCAGCGATAATAAAGCTAAACAAACCTAAAGTTTATAAGATTGTATATCTTTAACTCGATTTTGTATAAAATTATATATTTAAAATTGCTGTGCACACGACGGTAAATCCTTTATTTCCACTTTTCGGTGACAGGGGCGCATTCTGATCTAAACGAACCTACGACACGTGTTCCTGCTGCCTGTGGTACTGCATAGTAGGCGTGATGATGCACATGCATTGCAAAATATTTTAGTTCCATTTTCCGTGGACAGGGGGCGCAGTCTGTTCCAAGCAAACCACCTTCCGAAGAAAACTCGGACACATGTCCCCGTTGCCTCCAGAACCGTATAACAGACGTGCTGTAAAGTCCTTTAGTTCAACCTTCTACCGTCAGGGGACGCTAATTTGTTCTATATGAACATTCGACACCCATTATATCAAGGGAGTGGTTCAATTTCTTAAATGAAATTTGTTTTGTCTAAATCAGAGCAATACTTTTTTTATTATTAATAAGAGTTCTCAATTAATGAAAAAGTCGCCACCAGGGGACACTCGACAAAGTACAATAAATGCGATAATAAATAAAAAGACGTTAGCTCCCCCCCTTCTCATACCCGCAAGTATAACGAATAATTTGTTCAAGGAAACCCCGATGCAACCGTTTCTTTAATTATCACTTCCCAAATTTTGATTTTTATGAAAAAGAAATAAAAGCTTATTTGACATAAGCTTTTATTTCTTTTTCATAAAAATCAAACTTTTTCTGATTTCTGAATTCTGATTTTTTGAAAATTTTAATTCTCAGTCTGTTTTAAGAAAGGATACATAATTTTCCAATAAAAAAAAAATCCAAGATTATTAATAATTTTATACAGACTCTAATAGGCACCATTCCAAGTTTTTATTACTTGTTTCGTATCTTTCCTTATTCAAGAGATAACAGACATCTTGTCTACTATGCTTGCAAAAAAACGCTAAAGTAATATTTTTTTTTTCTGCAATCAAATTAATGCGAAATAATAAATATCTTCGGTTATAAGAATCGGATAATCTTAATTTTTACAAACTTGTAATGTGGAAACAGAGAGGATTCGAACAATGTTAATTTTAAAATCGTAGCTTAGAATTGTTAATTTGAGTCACCTTAAAAATCTCTTAGTACTTCTTTCGTTGCGGTTTCTTTATCCAGACACCTGTGGCAACTCAAATTTTTATCAAAAAACGTGTTGTTCATTGAAAGATTAAATTGCTCAAAAAATTAAACATTTCTAATTAATATTTCTGAAAGTTGTGGATGAAATTTTTTTTAATTTGATTTTTTTATTTGCGATTTTTTGTTTATATAGATCTGCAAATTTTCGTGTTGAAAGACCTAATAATTTCTGTTATTTCGACATGTGTCGAAAAGGCGTAGTTAAAAGATTGTGGTAACCCAACCTTTTTCCTACCTAAAACCTAAAATCTTTCTTCTCTCTCTCAACTTACACCTTATTTTGCAGTTTCACATTTCTTTTGCACCATTTTCAGAAAAAGATGGCATTTTGGAAGTGATGGTTAATGGGAATCTAATTAATATCTTGGGTAATTATCAAAATATGAAAATTCTGAGATTCAGGTGCACATGGCCAGACCTGGGACTATTCACACCTAAATTTTCAGACTTCTAGGTGGGCTAGATTTTGCTAGCCATCGCAGACAAACAAAAACACACACACAGAGAGCGAAACTTTATTTTATTAATATACTAGCTGACCCGCCCAGCATTGCCTGGGCCCGTTATAAAACCGTAAATAAATCCCAAATTTGTATTATTTTATATATTTTACCCGATTTTGTATAAATTTATATCTTTAATGACAAAATCGTAAAAAAAAAACATTTACTTCTTTTTTCAAGTTGGATCGTTATATAGTTTTTAAAAAAAAGCTTTTGTTGTCTAAACCATTTGAATTTTTCAATGGTCATAAATATAACGGTTTTACAGACCGTGTAAAAATTACGGCAGAAATATTGTTATCTGGTTGTAAAATAAATATGTTTTCTTTTCACGTCGGGTCCGTTAACATAAAAAAAGATTAGCATTTGTCGAATACGAAACGTTTAGTAACTTTTAGCGTACGAAATTTTTTTTTCTCGTGAAGTGCAAAATGACCTGCGTTTGCCGGTATTTTTGAAAGGGTTTAAATCCGTATTAAAAAAAAATAATTATACTTTCTATTAGAAGAAGGTTTCAGCTCTAAGAGCATGTGTTTGGTTTGTCTGTATCTCTAAAAATGTGCTATTGAAGGGCGTTGGCGTAAGGGAGAAAACATAAGCCCGGGAAAACGACCCTTTTTCAAAAATGTTTTTCAAAGGGTTAACATAATTTTTTTTTCAAATTGATTACTGCATTGGAGACGTAAGAGTGCGATCTGTTAGAATATGCTTTTCGTTTTTAAATAAACCAAACGGTTTAGTCGATAGAATTTAAAACAGAATTGCAAAATAAACGCATTCTTCATGTAAACGGTTCTTCATTCTCGTATATCTTCATTCTCAGTGATAAATCGGGTTCTGGGAATGCGCGGGTTCTGAAAGCCGACTCGCAAAAAAAAGATGAGTTATTGATCAGTTTTTAATTAATATTTTTGTTAATTTTCAAAGTAATAAAATTTTGAGACTCAGATGCATCAGGCCAGACCTTGGACTATCCTCACCTAAGTTTTCAGACTTCTGGGTGGGCTAGATTTTGCTATCCATCACAGACAGACAGACAGACAAACAAACACACACACACACACAGAGCAAAACTTTCTTTTATTAGTATATATATATATACATACATACATATATATTGTGTGTGTGTGCGTGTGCATACTTGTGTGTGTTTGATGCATTTCCTAATTCAGCTTTGTACAGAAACATAAAATAGGTCAATTTGGGTATAAAGTAGCATTGTTTTGTTTATTTGTCATAGTTCTATTTTCATCACATTTTTCTTTACTACTTTTTCATTGTGTAATTTCAAAACATATGAAAATGAAATTTTAAATTATTTCATTATAAAATATAAAGTACGTTTTGGTTATGTGGACCTTGATCATAATTTTCCACCAAATGATTTTTGGCCTGGTAACATGTTTTCTTTTCCTTTATGAACTGTTATATATTAGGTTTATTGCTAGAACTGAAATAAATAAATATATACTATGCTTTAAATTCTATTCTTTTTTGTAAAAGCATTAAAACATGGATAACAAGATTTGACAATTGTAAATAAAGACATGTTAATGATTAATCCCTTACTGCATGATTTTTAAAATCTTTTAATAATAATACCCTAATTTCCTGCTTATAATCTGCGGATTATACGTTAAAAAACTTTATTTTTCTTGTAATGCAGATTATATGCCGCTGCGGATTATCTGCGATTTTTTTCCTACTCGATATCTTTGCAAATGTCAATAAACATAATTTTTTTGAGCAAATTTACAAATATTTTTCTTAAAAATCAACAGATGGCGCTACCGCGCAACTTATTAAGTATTGTTAAGAAAAGTCACGCCTTCATTTCATATCTAGGTCTTACTGCCTCAAATACACTCTCTAAACACAAGCATTCATTACCATTTACTCATATGTCATCTTTATTTATAGTTATTTAATTTCAGTATAAAGTTCATAAACAGTATACATATCAACATAATAACTTTATTATAAAAACGTAATTTTTATTGCTAAAGTACTTTTAACTTACCAATAACACTGGTCAACAGCTGTTTTGGTGCCTGGGTATTTACAGCTGATTTTATAAGAATTTGATGTCCTAAATTCTAATATGGCATTAATTTTTGCATAGGAGCTCAAATATTTACGGTAAACAACTTTTTATGAAATAGATGTTACACTATTTAAGTTAAATCCATGAATTAAATAAAAATATAAATAAAATAATACAAATGTTAATTATTATTATTATAATATACACATATTCAAATAATATATTTTTTAATTATATTAAACAAATATTTTTACTTACAAAGATAGAGGAAAAAGTTATTGAAGAGACAAAGTCTTATTGAACGTTTTGGAAGCTTCTTTTCCGTGACATTCTTGAATACATTTTAGAACAGTCTCTTTTTAAACTCCAACAGTAATCTGCCATCATGTGCGTATCCCATCTTCCTTGATAGCGATCCTCCATAGTCTTAATATCCTGATGAAATCTTTCGCCCTGTTCCTCACTGGTGTCTCCTAAATTTTCAGGAAAATGCTGTAAGTGGCTGTGTAAATAGTGCATCTTAATGCTCATATTACACCCGAGAACTTTAAAACTACTAAGCATTTCATTTACTAGTTCTGCGTAGTTTTCTGCTTTGTGTTTGCCCAAAAAGTTTTCGACTACTGCAACAAAATAAGTCCAGGCTTTTTGCTCAATTTCATTCATCGAGTTTACGAAGGCAGGATCCTTAATCAGTTGTCTTATTTGTGGTCCATCAAATATTCCTGCTTTAATTTTTTCATAACTCAGTTGGGGAATTTTCTCCCCTATATATGCAAAGCATGACCCGTATAAATTCTGTTCAACAAAACAATTACAACAATCTAAAGCACAGTACGTTTTAAGTTAACTTTATAAGAATTCTATCCTAAACATAAATATCACAAAAGGTCAATAACTAGTCTACGCTCCACGGAGAGAAATAACAAACTAACTTTATCTCTTAGTGGCTGTCCCCTTTTGGCTGAGCGGCGCGATATCATAAGCATGCGCAGAAACTCAGTATTGCTTGCCCGTCATTTTTTCAAGGTCTTCTGAAATTTCAATGCCTCTCAAATCGTTCTAAGCATCGCGACAGGCCCTTGTGTCTGAGCGCCAATTTACGCGTTGAAGGTCACGTCAGTTCTAAAAAATCTTTGGTTCTCTTCACATATCTGAAAAAGTAGAGCTGATAGAGAAAAACGGATTTCATATTTAGATTCAGTGTCCCAAAAATATCCAAAAACAGCTGTAAAATCATAGGCACCAAAAAAAAAATTTTTTTTTTGTAGGCCTGTGTAATCTTTTGATTTCTGTTTTATATTAATAATTGATTCCTTAAATCCATTTATTTCCTGCTTTACAATAGTTTTTAACTCATATTTAGTTTACAAACATCGCACTCTATGCTTCATCCATTACAGCTATTCATTCTCTGCATACGGCGATATTCGATTCAAACGATAATCGAATGGCGTAGTAAGCTTTTACTTCGACAGATGGCGCCAGACAAATCTTTGTCTGATTCACTGATCTCGTAATATTAAATTAAAAATATGACAAAAGAAAAAAAAAAACTAGTACAAGGATTTTATATTTAATTTAAACAAATATTTAAGTAATTAACTTACTTAATTATAATTTTATACTAAGTAATGTAAATCTTCTGAATTTATTCTTACTTATGTGTAATAGAATTGCAAATATCTTTGTACTGAATTATCAATTTTTTACTTCAGATTTATTTATTTATCAAGTGTTATATTAAATACAAAAGTTAAAAATTAAAATATTTTACAATAGATTCAATATTTTTTCTCTTATAGCTGAACGTTAGTCCTGTAGATCTTATGAAAATTTTTTTAAGTGAAAATTTCACCTGCGGATTATACGATGATTTTTTTCCAAAATATCATGAGATTGACGCCTGCGGATTATATGCCGACGCGGATTATAGGCAGGAAATTAGGGTAATAATAATAAAAATTGATACTGTCTGAGTGAATATAAAAAATATATTTTTAAAGATTGCTTCAAAATTTTAAATTTAGCATTCACAACATAATTGGCACACACACGCACAAAAATAACCTATTTGAAGCAATGTGACAGAGTCCAGTAAGAGACCATTATTTACATGATAATATTTTACTTCTTATGTTTCAGTATTTATTTAAAAAATATATATAATTGCCTAATTTACATTTGTTTTTGTAAAACAAAATGTACAATATTTAGCTTTATACCTTGTTGTCATGGATACATTGTTTTTTTTGTTTTTTTTTTTTACATTTGATTGTGCTTGATATGAAACAAGACTTACATTGGCAAATATATGGCTCAGGGAGATATATAGAGCAAATATTTTCGTGTATCATACCATACAAAAATGCAATAAAGAGTTAAATTTGGGCTTTGTCCAAAAATCTTTGAAATAATTATGTATAAAGGTAATTCTTTTTTAGGCGTTTCATTCATATTTCCATTTTGTATTTTTCTTACTTGTGAATTGTTTTCAGCTTCATTTTTTATATCTATTTTGAACTTAAGAAAGCAGTCATTCAAAAGAGTGTGTGTTATATAGCATTGTTATGCTTGCTATTCCTATCTCTTATCAAATTTACATTTGGTGGTATGTAGCATTCTGATTACCAAAGGGTGCCAGATACAATTTTTAAATATCATTTGAATTAGATATTTTTAGAGAAAATTAAGATTTAGAAGTGTTGTAACTATTCAAATTATAACTATCACCATTGGTTTATTGAAAAAATAAATAATTATAAATCAAGGTTTAAAGCTAAATATTAATAAAGTGTAGCTGAGTAAAGTTAAACAATGATTTGTTGTTTTTTAATTATTTGTTTACTTATATTTTTTTCCATTTGCTTTTTAGCCAAACTGCTTTTCGAAAGTTATTACAGTTGATGGTAAAAAGCATATAGTGATATTTGCATTAAGGAGGTAAATAAGCTTTGTTTTATTTATTACATATACAGTTCTATAGATATTTTAAAGGGTCTGTCTGTGTATTTGTAATTGTTTTTCATATATACAGTAATGGCCAAAATTGTGGAAACCTGTTTCAAAAGGTGTATTTTTGAGGTTTGGTAAACCATAACACAACTCCCTGTTTAAGTAATACCATAAAATTATACATCAGTGGAAAGATAATTTAATCAGGGATGTAATGAAATAAATTTTGTTCAATTATTATTAGTATTTAATCAAAAGTTAGAGACAAATGAACAGCAACAACAGCAAAAATAACACATCTTGCTTAAATTAACATGAAGTAGCTTTCCTTTATTTGAATGCAGCCAATGAGTATGAGTGTTTATTTATAGAGCCAATCTAGTGTCATCCGGTTTTGGCAGTGAGTAAGTCAGGCAACTGTTGTTGTCATGTTTTGAAGCTGCGAGGAGGACATTTGTCGGTGCTTTATGTGATTGATATTAGAGTTGGATGTAAAACATAAGAAAATTAAAGAAATAGCACAAAGAGTTGACTGGTCACCTAGAAAGCGATGTAAAATAGTACTATTAAGTAAACAAAGTTACAGTTATGAAGAAATTAGAAGACAAATTGATGGAAATGTAACCAAAGGTGGCATTTTTAAATTTTTGTAGTGGCATATAGAGACTATGTCACTACAAAATCAAACTGGTAAAGGCAGGAAAAGGTATACAACAGCAAGTGATGATAGAAGAATTAAGAAACTGTGCATAGGTGACAGAAGAAAATGATCTGGATGTATACAATATGAAATGGCGCAAGTCAGTGTGATGTTCAGTGCAAGGACTGTTTGGTGCAGACTACAAGGATTTGGTTTAAGTGCTAGAATTCCATGGAAAAAAAAAGCCATTTTTACAGGGATAAAACTCATGTTAACTGGACAGCAGAACAATTGGATAGTGTTATTTGGTCTGGTGAGAGCAAAATCTGCCTGTTTGGTAGTGATGGCATAAAATATGCAAGGAGAAGATTTGTATGCTACACACACTATGAAGCATCCAGTCAGTGTTATGATATGGGGTTGTATGACATTAAAAGATGTGGGCAGAATTTGTATGATTAATGGGAATATGAATACCCAAAAATACATAAATGAAATACTTCAATACCAACTGAAGCTTTCCGCACATGATCTTTTCCAAGATAATGAAGCTTTTATATTTCAACGGGATTCATCTCCATGTCATGTTGCTAAAGCATGCAAAAAGTGGTTTCAAGATAATCATATTCCGGTGTTGGAATGACTGGGAATAGCCCAGACCTTATCCCAATTGAAAATCAGTGGAGTTGACTAAATAAACTTGTTGTACAGAAGCAACCCAGCAATAAAGTCCAATTAATAGCAGCAGTAATTCAATCTTGGTGTTATATTATAACAGTTTCAAAACAAAAGACTTGGTAGACTCCATGGGAGGGCATTGTAAGACCGTAATTAAGAGTAAAGATACCCAACTAAGTATTAACTGACATTGTGATAATGTTTGTATATGACATTTTTTTATATGTTTAATTTTTCTTTTACATAATAGCTATTTTGATAAACATCCTTTCATAAAATTTGCTGCATTACATTTCCATTGGTATATAGTAATAGTATGGTATTACTTAAAAGGAAAATGGTGTAATGAACAATCAAACCTCAAAAATACACCTTTTCAAAAAGTTTTCTACAATTTTGGCCACTACTAGAGTTATAAATATTTTCTATATTATATGTCATAAATTCAATTTTTAGTTGCATTAACCAGCTGTTTCCAAACAATGGGTCAAGGGATGATGTTTTTGTAGGAACAAATGATAAATTACTTTAAAAATGCATAATTAATTTTTCCTGATGCAAAAATATAACGAAATTAATATGTTACAACTTTAAAGAGAATCATTCTAAAAAAGTATTGATAAAGAGCTTTCCGAAAGACAGTGCTTTATTAAACTTGGGGCAGAGAACGTTTTGTGGCTAAAATTAAAGTTGCAATCCCTACACAGATTTTGTCATTGGTGAAAAATATTGACATAAATTGTATTGAATCTTAAACTGTATTCTTACACTCCTTTATTTAACTTCACTTGGTTTTCGTATACAAAGATGAAATTTTGCAGCTGATTGTTTCACTTACTTCCTGATACGCTAGAATTATAAAAATTATGTACACAGGTGTGTTTCTGATGACAATACAGCATTTTGATAGGTGTAGAACTTAATTATAAATTAATTAATTAATTTTAATCTGTTAGCTGGCTGCAAGTGATAAATTGCCAAATAATCTTTATGTTCACAACTGTTTGTGAGTTTTTTCTTTCTCGTTGCTATATCTTAAAAAAGAAAGAGTAAAAATTACAATTTTCTAAATACTAGGTTGCACTTTCTATCAAGTGTAAAAGAAAACATTGAATTTTCAATAATCAGGACCTGCGCAAAATTAATGTATTGTAGTGGAAATTTTTTGGATACATTAATTACAGTCATAAAAATTATGTGTGATTTTTAAGATAAACATTGACTGCTTATAAAAGATAAATTATTTTTACTGTTATTTATAACACATTCATTAATAGCATTTTCCCTATGTAGTAAAAAAGGTTTTGATTATTCAACTTTCACATTAGTATTATTTGTTACTGTTCTCATGTGTATGCTTTGTACAAAAGTTTATCTTTTCCATAGGATAGATTATACAAAAGGCTCTACATGCTTACATATTAGGTGGCTCAAAAAAAAAAAAAAAATGAAACATTAAGCTGAGTTGCATACCAGTAAAGTTTGGGAACTGTTGCACTAAAACATTGCAAATTTTTACTGTTCTTTATAACTTCTTGTATTTTTAACTTGTTATTTTTTTAAAATATATTATTTACTGTTATTTATAACACATTCATTAATAGTACTTTCCCTATGTAGTAAAAAAGGTTTTGCATTTACATTAGTATTATTTGTTACTGTTCTCATGTGTATGCTTTGTACAAAAGTTTATCTTTTCCATAGGATAGATTATACAAAATCTTCTTGACAGTTTTTGCTTTTATAAGTTATTAGTATTATTTGGCATATTGAACTATTATCAACTTTGATTAAATTTTGTTTTTTCAAATTTGGCAAGCCTTTATTTCTTTGGTGGGGAAAAAGAAAGAGGTTTAATAACAGTGTTACAGAGCTATTTCACCTGGTAGATTACCTGTTGATTTTAGCTGACTGCCCAACTAGAATTTGACCATACTTCTACTCAAATTGACATTTTTTATATGTATAGTTGCTTATTTTTTTTTTTTTTTTTTTATAATTTCATTTTCTGTATACAAATTCCACAAAGATGTTTCTTCTTACTATCAAATAATTTAAAGAATAGTAAGTGGGGGAAGGTATTGGATAAATATATAAAACTTTCCAATTTTTGCTGAAAATTAACTCTCAGTGTATATTTAGAAATATTTTAAATAGCAAATTATCATGGTTCTTTTTAACTTCCTCTCAACATTTCACGTAATCAGAGCTATGATTGAGAAATTATGGGCAATGCAGGGATTCTGTTAGAACACTAGGGAGAATAGGAAGATGTGTTTTAAATTTCTTTTTGATATTGCCCTTCCTGAAGTCTGGGTTCTACAATTAAACTCTTAACTCTTTCTCCCCAATTTTCTCAGGTCTGTCTAATAGTTTACTGATCATCACAAATTTTTGTAATGCCTTTTACATACCCATTGATCAAATAAGTCAACCAAATGTATAACCACGAGTATGTGCACAATTGTATTACTGCAGAAAGGTTAGGCATAACATTCATTTGCTTCTAGATCTGCAAAATCTTGTCTTGTCTACCAGTGTTAAGCAAAGCAATAAAAAAATGAGGATGCAGAGATGACAGTTCTCTTCACTTTTTGGGCTGACTCTCTTTTATATAATATGATTTATAGCATATTTTTTCCTGATGTTTTATTATTATTGTGAAAATTTAACCTTTGACATCAATCTACTAGCTTCAATAACAGATTGGTGTATCTAATCTTTCTCCATGCATTCATGCTACATTTAATAAAGTAAAAACTTAAGACCATAAATAAATAAAATAATGCAATGTATGTATAATGTAAAATAATCTTTTCTTTTTTTTTTTCTTTTTCTTTTTTTTTTTTTTTTTACCTCAAACATGTTTACTCATTACATACAATTTCTGCTTGCTATATTTAAGTGATGTTTGATTTCATGTCCATTTTCTTGTGCTCAGTTGAGGTAAAATGTATCGCTTAGAAGAATGATACCTCTCTTTCTCACTTGATAAAGGAATAAAATTTTATTCATAATTTGATTTTATATAAATACAAGTTACACATATTTATGGCTTGGTTAGGATTACCAGCTGATCTGTTTTGATGTGCACAGTTACTTTGATTAGAGATATCAGCTGTTTTGCTACGATTAGTTTTATATTTTGGCGATTTATTGTGGGAGCTGTGTTAATAAACAAGCACCCTTGCATGAATTATAATGATGAATCTAAAGCGAATATTATAGCCATGATCAGTAGAACAATTTTAAAGGTTTTTACTGTACACATGAGAACCCATTCTGGATAATATTTTGTGTGTTATAAGAAATTGCTTTATGAAACATAAATTTTTAGCTGATATTCTAAATAAGAAATAAATGGCAATGAATAACTTTCAATTAGTATGAAGATTTTCAAATATGTCTGCAATGAAAAAATTTTGTTTTACATAGTAAAAAATATTTTTATTTTTAAAGGATAAGTAAAGGCGAGGAATTGACTTATGATTATAAATTTCCATTTGAGGAAGAAAAAATACCATGCCACTGTAATTCACGAAAGTGTAGGAAATATTTGAATTGAGCTTATAGGTAAATATGATTTTTATCATTTTAATGAGATGTCTAGAATTTATTTTTCAAAATTATAATGGTTTATGTACCTTTTATGTTTTTCCTTTGATTACTGAAATTTTTCTTTTTCTTTTTTACAGGAAATTTATCGAACCAATTTGCTGATATTCTGTGATAAATTTGATAAAAATGTATTAAAAAAATGAA
The DNA here is from genome assembly GCA_963931845.1 of Maratus michaelseni. Lineage (NCBI taxonomy): Eukaryota > Metazoa > Arthropoda > Arachnida > Araneae > Salticidae > Maratus > Maratus michaelseni. The sequence continues at coordinate 248,124,102 of OZ007588.1, read as the reverse complement.
TTTCATTTTGTTATAATAATGTTACATATGTTGTTCCTTTTGTGTAAATATTTTTAACAGCATCTGTACTTATATATGGCTTGTGAATATGAATTATTGTATAATAATATTCTTTTATGACAGTATAAAAAGAAATTTTATATTTTTTAACAATGTTATTTTTAGAATTAAATGACACCACCACATACTATTGCACTTTTTTTTCCTTGGTAAAAACCTGCTACAACCAATATGCCACTAAACATTGTGGAATCCCAAAGCCTTGTAAAAGTTTTGCATCAGGTCTAATAACTCAATTCTATATTAACCTGACCTAATTTGCAACAAGGATTATTTATTATTATTCTTTTTCTGTGCTTTGGGTTGACTTTAAAGGAGGTGAATAGATAAAGCTCAATTTTGGCTTCCTGATAAGGTGAAAAAAAAAAAAAAATCTTAGATGTTTTGACTGTTTTAATATAATCTAGGATCTGTATTTACTGCCACTCTGATTAATTTTTGTTTGAAAGTTGTTTAAATGTGTTATACAAAATCAGAAATACAAATTTATTTTTCAGCACATTTTAATGAATTTCAATTACAGCTTGAGATTTGTTATTTGGTGTTCCTGTGTCCAGAATGCTCTGAAAACCGGAATGCAAAACAATAACCAAAACTTATGTTGTTTCATTTAAAAAATGTAAAAACTAAAGATGTATTCTTGTTGACTCTAGGCCAATTTGGCAGGGCGCTGATGGTCCTTTTTAACTATTTTACGCGGCCGGCAGGCCTTTTTAAATATTTTACGTTCCTGGTGGCCCTTACTGCCTTTTTTTATACACCCTTTCATTTCATTTCCTTTTCCGGTCGCACAAGAAAAAAACCCAACGAAATATGTCTATTGATCATGGGAAATAAAGCGTAAATTTCGTAAATCAATTGTGGGGAAATATCACGAAATTTGTCAATTGGTCATTTAAAAAAAAAAAAAAAAAAAAAAAAAAATCAGGAAATTTGCCGGTCAGTTATGGGAAAATATTGTGAAATTCTTCAGTCGGTAGCAAGAAAAAATCACAAAATTCGACCATAGATTGCTTGAAAATAACCCCTTGAGTTTTGCCAGTACGCTATGGGGGAAAATCAGAAATTTCACCAATTGTTCAAGGGGAAAATCGTGAAATTTGTCAGTCAGTCGTGAAAAAAGTCATGAAATTCGTCTATCGATCACGGAAAAAAATCCTGTGCTTTTCACCGATTGGTCTCAAGAAAAAGCCGCAAAATTTGCCATTTGGTAGAAGGATCATATTGCAAATTTTGCCAGTCAATCATCAGAAGAAATTGTGAAATTCTCTAGTCAGTCATTGTGAAAAAACACTAAATTTGTCTGTCAGTTGAGGGAAAATCTTAAAAATATTGTGAAATTCGTCAGTCACAGGAAAATATTGCAAAATTCTACTTATGAAAGAGAAAAACTCTAAACAAACCAGTTCAATATATGTTTTTTGAACAGGGTGAAAGAGTGCCAAAAAAATTCATGCTCGGCAGCTCTTTTGTTTTAGGTGTAAATAAGTTATTAAATTAACAAATTAGTAAGTATGTATTTATATACATTATCACTATTTGTGAAATATTAGTTATTTTGTACATTTCTTATAGTAAAGTGTTCCGAATTGTAGAAAAACCCTTATCCAGAAAATTGAGGTCCCAAGTATTCTGGATAACAGATCCCATACTGTATATCAGTTTGAATTTTTTATTTAAAACTACGATGGTGTTATGAGCACTTCATATGAGCGGGGGGATTGAAATACATTAAAATTTGCTAAATATAAATTTGCATTGTTTCTTATTTTGCATAACATTTAAACAAGCAGTAAATACAGATCCTAAGATAATATTAAAACAGTCAAAACATCTTAGAACAAGAAAAAAGAATCTTGACCATATCAGGGACACAAATGTGAGTCTTATCTACCCATTTCCTTTGTCATTTTTGACTACACTTAATTTTTCAAAAAAAAAGCAAATAAATAAATAAATAAATAAAATATAAATGATGAAAATATAATATGAATGAGTTATCATGACTATTCAATCTTTTTTCTTCATTAAAGAAAAAATTACATATGTAATTGCAGACTTCTTCATAATTATATTAAAATATGGCATTAATTTTCTTTCATGTTGAATTTCGGGTCAAGTTGACCACAATTAATCGGTAGGGTATCGTGGTTTACACATATAATTTTTGTTTTAAATCATACAAATTTATGTTAAATACTTTTTTCTATAACAATCATGTGTTGTAGAAAACTTGCAATCAAACATGCAAAGGTAGATTAAATATTGTATGCATTTCTTTATTCATATAAATTATGCATAATTTATAAGGTTAGAATGCTTTTTTTATAAGTAAAATAAAATTATGCTTTATGCAACTGATCTTCATCTGCAGGCTTATATATGTGATGATTTCACTGAATCACCTTATTTTCTGTAAATCAAACCTCAAGGCCAGAGGTCTTCAAAGAGAGGCTTCGTGAATTAAATTAAATATTCGAAGACGACATAAGATGTTAATAGGCAGTGTCATATGGCCTATCGACAGTCAAGGAGATATATTCCACGGTCGCACCGAGTTTCCGCATACATCGTGATCCAGGAAGAATCTGCGCTGAAGGCGGGAAAACGAGCATATAAGCATTATGGGACTCTATTTCCTGGGCGCTATGATTTAAAGGATATTAAACTTCCGACTGAAAAAGCACCGGAAAGACATTCTAAGTTGATCTGGAATGAACCTGATTTTTTCGAACAAATAAGAAATAAAAAGAAAATGCGTAGGTTTTACTGGGTCTTGGCAGAATGCCAAGATAAAATTTCACATTGAAACAAATTAAATTTTATATTTGAGAAAAGAATACTTTTTTGTGAGAAAACATAGGGCAATAAAAAATAAAAAGATACAGGTTGTTTTTCGAGAGAATTAAAATATTTAGCTGGGAAAGTGATAATTTAAAAGGATTAAATTTTAGAATGCGTTATTTTAATGGAATAAAAAGTGAGTAATTTTAACAGAACTGTATACTAGCGCCATTTTTTCAAGAGAATAAATTTAGAATAAAGAATTTTTAGCTACGCGGGATTTTGACAATTTAAAAAATAATAAAACGGGAAAATAATTTAGAATAATGGGAAATAAACAGAATTATAGAATTGATGAGGCCAACGACGACAAAATTAAAATTTGTTTCATATATATATATATATATATATATATATATATATATATATATATATATGTTACTGTCAATATGATTAATCCAGTTATTATTAATAATGACCGAATTAATCATATTGACTGTAACATATATATAAAACACATTTCTACACTCTTAATTTGATTTTAAGGATAATTTTGTTTAAGCTTAGAAAGTCTTATTTTTCATGTACCTACTTAGAGTATCATGCAAAATACACTATATTGCCAAAGGTGATCAGTTACTTTCAATTTTAGATGTTTTGTTAACTATCTAGAAAAATACATGAGGAATTAACCTGAAACTACAGGTGTGTAAACAGTATAATATAGGTTATATATTTCCGCAAGAATTTTTTCACGAAACCTAATAGTGTCAACAAATTGAAAAAGAACGAATATCTTTTGGATAACCCTGTAAAAACTAATGTAGCAAAGGCGTTCAAACTCGAGATTATTAATAAGTGGCTTATTGTGATATACTGTGTTCATTTTTATGAGGATAGCATGTATACTCCTAGAGAAATTAAGGTTTTTATAAAAACAGTCCCAAATTTCTCATAGTTTTTTGCTTATAATTTGCAGAGTTTTTAATATAAAAAAAAAGTTATTTTCAGAAAATATGACAAACAACATTGTACATAATACTTTGCAATAAGAATTAAAAAATAATAAAAATTGGATGAAAAATGAGCAGGTTTACTAAAAAATGTTTTATTGCGCATGCGTGAATGCAATCAAAATATAATATACATAATGTATTAGCTAAGTGTATAGAACAGGCATGTCAAACTCGCTTACCTACACGGGCCAATTTAATCCTTATATACAAAGCGCGGGCCACATAAAAAAAGAAGATAATCTTATTACCATTACATAGAGTAAAATTTGTACATACAAAACACAGCCATGTTAAAGACATATTCATACAAAGTTCCAATGTTATTATTATACATTGTTTATTTTATTTTATTTAAAAAAAAAATACTCTTAATTACTTTCCATGAACCAAATCTATAAAAATTAATTGAATTTTCTAAATTGTATTTATTTTTAAAATTAATTGTACACGCTGATTTAGAATAGCTGTCAATCTTCCGTGTTTTCTTCAAGTAAAAAATTAAAATAAACATATTTTGAATCCTAAAATTTATTTAATAAAATGTGTCTTGTATCTATGCGCTACTTATTTTATTACATTTATTAAAATCGGACTTAAAAAATACAAAAAAGTTGGCAGCTATACGCAAAGATTCATAAAATTGCGCTACTGAACATAGCTAAAATATACCTTATTGCACACTATACTTTAAAAAACCTGTCGATTGATGAATAATTATAGAAATTTGGAAACCCCATATCCATATAATTTCGCTCCAATATAGAATCATACTGAATTTTGATTAACTGCAGTAACGAAATCTTAAGAATAATTTCAACATCAATCAGTAGATGTGAAAAAATATCGATTAAACTGATTTTTCTATTTCTTGAAATTCAAAAATCTTCTTTTGAATTCATTTTTAAACATCTTTTTCGTATATTCTAAAAATTTTCTCTTCGATGATTTTTGTAATAATACTTGGCAACATTTAAAATGAAATTTATTTTATTTTTGAAAATTTTTTTATCAAAGTAATCAATTATATTTGAAAATGCTAATACTATCAAGTAAGAAAAGTGCATTATATGAAATTTGCTCTGAAGTTAAAATTTACTTAGGTGCTTTGCAATTTCAAATGAAAACTCCAATTTTTTTGTCTACTGCGAGTACCTTCATAATCAAGACTCATAATTTGTCGAATTGTAACCTTGTTTAACAGTTCGAAATTAACAATTAAAACTTTATGATCGAAAGCCAAATATATCTGTTTATCTTCACTACCCATATTTCCAAGATATTTTCTAGATCGATGATGATTAAGCATGAATATACGTATGTAATATAGCGTATAATATAAATTCATAAGCGCTATAAGTTTTTAAGCAATCTGACTTTTCCGCTATACATATGAGTAATAATCGTATAAATCTTTCTAGTAATGGTACTTATGTTTATAGTATTTCCAAATATATTTAATTGCTCAAGACATCATTTCTTCAATTCACAGACTGATTTCGACTCGCAGGATATTTAATGTAATAAAGGCAATAATTAGTTTTTTAAAGCAAGTGAATTTTCTTCACTAGGCTTGGTGAAATCACTTTGATTCTCTTTTAAGAAGTATTAGTTTCAATTCTGACAGTTTATCTTTACGATGTTTAGTCAGATTTTTCTGAGTTTTCTTTATACTTTGTGCTGTAGCAACTCATAATGTTACATTCTTTTCAAACTCCAACAGCGTCTACATATCAAACATAAAATTTTAGTTTTTCTTTGAATATAATTGTACTGTAAATCACATGTAAAAAATCTGCGATGTTCATTTTAAGTTTATCATATTTATTCATAATGGAAAAGAGCTTTAACACTTTTTAAAAAAATATATAAATCTTGAGATGTATGAGAGTGTGTCAATAAAATATGTGTATATCAATAAAAAAGGAAAGAAAAGAAAGTAGGATCACGCAGGATTCATTAACAATGTCACAATTATGAACCGATGTAATGAAAATAAATAAAGAGTTTAAATCCAAAATCCATATGTTAGACTAAAGCCCAAGTGTAGAACCTGTATGACATATTTGGGGTCTTGTATCAAGTACAAAAGTGATAATTTGTGTCACATTCAAAGCAATTCATTCAAAACTATTTAATTTCATATTTTGATTTTTTAAAAGTTTTAACTGTTCCTAATTAGCTCCGATTTTATTAATTTTACAAACCATTTCTCAGTATTTAATAAATACAATATATTATTTTGTAAAGTGGTGTAAAATCAAAGAGAGTAGTAAAATAAAGCATTAGTTTCAACATAAAACAAATAAAAAATATATGTAAAATACTGTAAAAATTTTACGAATCTTTAAATTTTTCGACTCGAATCCCACGAATTCGTACGTTCTTATTGATTATCTTTGTATCCTCAATTTTTTTTGTGCTAAAATATAAAATTGAGTTATATCTGACTATATAGTTGCTAGATAAGTGGGATTTTTTTTTTTTTTTTAGAATTTTATCAAATTTTAAAAGTATATTTTTTTTTATGACAGAATAAATAAGACAAATATTACTATTCAAAAATAGTGGTAGCATTCTGAATTTAATTAATAATAACTAAAACACCTCTAAAAACTAAATTAAACACGAGTAAAAGGCCGAAGGCTTTGTGGGCCAGTTGTGGCCCGCGGGCCGCGTGTTTGACATGCCTGGTATAGAGCAACTCTTGTGAAAGTCACAAAATCATAGCTTGAAAATTCTGAAAATTATCGTCGATAGAATAAGCTTGAAATCCGTTGTTCCCCAAAAGAAGCAAAAGATGAGGTGTTGTATCAAATATATGTTGATTAGTGCCAAGATAGCGTACACAATATTGCACGTACTACTATATTTGGATACAACCGCTCATATTTTTGCTTCCTTCTGGGAACAACAAGTTCACAAAAGTTGCTCTATATACTTAGCTAATACATTATGCATATTATATTTTGATTGCATTCACGCATGCACAGTGAAACATTTTTTTAGTAAAACTGCTCATTTTTCATCCAATTTTTATTATGTTTTAATTCTGATTGCAGAGTGTTATGTACAATGTTGTTTGTCACATTTTCAGAAAAGAACTTTTTTTTATATTAAGAACTCTGCAAATTATAAGCAAAAAACTAGGCGAAATTTGGGACTGTTTTTACAAAAACCTTAATTTCTCTACGAATATACATGCTATCCTCATAAAAATGAACACAGTATATTACAATAAACCACATATTAATAATCTCGAGTTTGAACGCCTTTGCTACATTAGTTTTTACAGATTTATCCAAAAGATATTCGTTCTTTTTCAATTTGTTGACAGCGAAAGGTTTCGCGAAAAAATCTTCACGGAAATATATAACCTATACTATACTGTTTACATACCTGCAGTTTCAGGTTAATTCTTCATGTATTTCTCTAGGTAGTTAACAAAACGTCTAAAATCGCAAGTGACCGGTCACCTTTGGCAATATAGTGTATCCGCTTATTTACCATTACAAAACTTTATATACAAACAAGGCATAATGGAAGGTCAAAGATAAAAGCTACGATTTTTTTTAAATGTGTCCTATTTTTTCTATTGTCATCTTAAAGTAGAATAAATCATAGGTGTATTTCAAAACTTTAAATATATTCATGGATGCAGGAATATATATGTATGTAGGGTACATCTTTATAAACATACTCACCTAAAAAGAAAAAATGAGTGTCAATGGCACTTGAGCATTTTCTCTGGGAAATTTTGTATTTGATGCATGTGTATAAATAGATCATATAATGGTGATGAGCAAAAAAAGGCATTTTATATTTAATAATAAAGATACTTATTAGCTGTCTCGATTCACCATTTTTAAGTGATTGTCTTTGGCAAGAAATAATATTCTGATAATTTAATTTATGTCCAAAACTAGGAGAAACTAAATATAAATAAGTATTAAAATATATTTGATATTAAATAATAATATTTATCTTTGACACTAATTTTAATTTTCTGAATGGTTTGATAAAAGTTGTGACTTGCACGAAAAAGTAATACATTTTAATATATATTTGTTCCATCATTTATTTTTCTATGAAATATTTTTAACTAGTAAAAATTTATGTTTGTGAAATTTACAAATTAATTTGATTCTTCATTTTTCATGAATTGGTGAGGATATAATTTTTAGATTGTCTTTTTATTGCACCTTGCATATTTAATTGCCTGATAATTTATTTATTTTTCTGAAGGAAAACAAAGGATCAGGATGGTACATTATAAAAATCAAAGTTAACAATTAAATGCAAATGTATCAAAAATTACTTTGTCCTAAAAAAAGAAATGACCTAGGATAGTAAATAAGTACAATAATCAAATATATAACATATATAATTTTTTATTTTTACTTGGCCAATTTGGACAAGAACTAAACAATCGATTGGTTGGAAAAAGCTAATTTGCACTGTCAAAAATCAGTGACAATTGGATGTAAAATCATGGTTGTCAAAATGAAATTTACAGGTGCAAAATATAACTAACCACTAACAATTTTGAACCCTGGATAGATATAGACATTTTCTAAATACTTCAAGTGCAGTGCGGCAGTGGGTAGCAAGTCTTCTCTTTGCTACTATCAAGGATATCAGGGATGCCATTTTTCTGCCTAAAGGTGTGTAATGAGTTGACGAAATCCAGTGATCCAAGATGATGATTAACATCTAGCACTTTATTTAGGCAGCGTTGATACACAAGTTAAAAAACTGAACAATTTAAAAACATCTAAAAACCACTACAAGTCTCTGCAAGACTCAGCGCACCAAAGCTTCATACTTTTTACAAAACATATATCTCACACTTTTCCTTTCACCATCGTCCGTCCAACTCTCTCCGCATCTCCCAGCTTTCTCGGTTCACTTCTCTTTATTCGCCGACCAACATCTCTCACAGTCTCTTTGCCTATCGAAAAAGTCTTTCGACTCGATTACACGGCGATCCACCTCCGAAGCTAGGCGGAAAAGTCATGGACAAAACTGGACAACTCCAGGCCAGCAACTCACAAGGCAGGCTAGGCCATAATTTCCTTCAGTCGTCACAGACTCCTTCCCCTCTCCAAATTTTGGACATGTCCAAACGGGGTCCTTGACGAAAATTTAAATTTGTGACAAGTTCCATTCAACACCAAATGTTTTTTTTCTGTAATTCATATTGTTCAGGATTAACCTGTTACGTTGTCACATACATGCCATCTCTCCCCACTTCCTAATCCATCACAGCAATGTGCCACCTTAACTAAAATTTTTAAATTTTAACCTCTTACTAACAAAATTCATATTATCCAAAATTTACACAAATTTACCACAATTTAAATATACACCAAATTTTTCCATAACTTCTCTACAAAATTATAACCAATGCAATTTTATACAAATACCAATACAATTAACAGATTTTTTTTCTTTTTATCTACGTTTAACAGGATACAAAACAAATAAATATCTGACACTTTCTTTCTACCAAATGAAACAACTTTTCATATGAATTAACACAATTTCAAAAATATTCATAAATTTGCAACCAAAATTTTAAATCGTAATTTAACATTTCAAAAGCTATTTCTGTATCCTTTCCTCTTATTCTAATACAGACAATATATAAACATGAAAATATACAATTTTTTTCACACAAATAATACCATTTTAATATATAGGATTTATAAACCCAATAAATAATACTCAGTGTATGGGTGCCGGCTCAGAGTGTCTGCATTACAGTGATCTTTTCCTCTTTTATGCTCAATCCTATAATTGAACTGTTGTAATGCCAGGGCCCTTCGTAAAAGTCTCCAATTAGATCCCGCATGAGTTTTAAGCCACACCAAAGGTTGTAATAAGTTTGTATCGCAAATGGCAAATGGCCATCCAAATAGCACCTTAATTTCTTCACTGCATACACAATAGCGGCACACTCCTTTTCAGTGGTACAATATCTCTGCTCTGATTGCTTTAGCTTCCCTCTAATGTATAAAATAGGATTCTTCTCCCCTTGATCGCTAATCTGCGCCAAAACTATATCCAGACTAGTATCCGATGCATCAATTTGCAGCAAAATTTCTCTCAGGAACTCCCTAACTGCATGCACCTTTAACTCGGCAGGTGATCTCTTCCTTCTTTTCTTATGATTTTTCATCATTTTATTTTTCCTTACTTTTACCACTGCTTTTCGCTCCATCTCTTTGTCACCCATTCTGCAACATTTCTTTACATTAACATAGCTCCCATTTCTACCCGCATCTTCCTTGACCACTCCACAGGCGATTCCATTTTCTATTTCACAAAGATTTTCATCTTTTGATGCGCATTGATTATATGCGTTTCCTATGTTAGGTAAGTTTACCTCAGTATTTCTTTTCGCTGCCACACTTTCCTCACATCTTTCAACCCACAAATCAGGTTCAAGATTTCCATCATTTTGTTCATTAGCATAATTCTCTTTATCAATCTTTCCATCAATTTCATCTTTCGCCTCATTTACTAAATCAGCCATAATAGGGTTTTGATAACCTTCCACAATTTCCTCAGTCATTTCAGCAATCTCACTCTTTATCTCATCATTACTTTCAAATTCATGATCTTCACATAAATCATCTCCATTAGGATTAAAATTCTCCTCTTTCGGAACCTCATCATCTATTTCTGAATTTTCCTTATTTTCCAAACCAAAAGGACAACCATCTCCCCAGAATTCATTAACATCATTTTCAGAAAGTCCAACATTGAATTCAAAATTAGTCTCGTTACCAACTTCATCAAAATTTATAGAATTTCTAACTTGCGATACCTTGAATAGTTCTATATCTTCTTCAATGTTTGACTCATCAGTTCCATTAATCTGCTTTAAGCTTAACATTTCCTGCGTTTCGCTTCCCTCTTTCATCATTTTCACTTGTTCACCTTCCTCCTCTTCAAATCTAGATAATTCAAGCTCCTCTCTCTCTTTTGCAACATTATCAGTTTCAACTTTAAAAAATTCACAAAGTTTCTCAGCCAATGACTGATTTTCAACTAAAGTCCAAAACTCTCAAATCGTTATTAAGAGTTTCTTCACTCACACTCTCTTTTTCATTTACCTTAGCAATATTTTCCATGCCACATATTCTTTCACCATTCACAGGAACACTTTTAAACAAATGAGCAATGTCTAGTAATATTTGTTCAGTTTGATCAGGATCCCCAAACAATTCCACCTCTTTTTCCATCTTATCAACTTTCCTCTTAACCAATAATTTTTCTTCAACCACTCCAACTTCCTTGGATTCTGCTTCAATCTTTTTGGCCAATGTAACCAATGAAACCAATTCTTCACTCTTCTGTTGCTCTTCAGCAACTTTATTCGAATCCACCTTTACCAAATCCAGAATGGCCTCAGTTTCCACTACCTTCGGCAAAAGTTCACAAGCTGCACCAGAACACTCATCTCTCTCCTCCCTCAACTTTTCAGTCAGTTCCAATTTCTCTTCCCGGCCATTCACTAGCTCCTCACTAAGCTGTATCCGCCTCTGCGCTCGTGTCAATACAGCACTCACAATTTCTTTTTTCCTCTCACAATCATTCTCAATCTCTTTTAATAGTGCGGCTGTTTTATTTTCAAGGATATATGTCCCCTGATCCAATTCATTTCGGAGAACCACTGCTTTAGTGGTAACATGGCCCAATTCACAATCAATCTCAATTTCGGCCATAGGCAAACATGACCTCCGCTGGTTCAACAAATGCTGCACCCACATATATTCTCCTGTCATACTTTCAGGTGAAACACATTTTTGACACACCACATCGACCGTTGCTCCAGTGTCTCGTAGAATAGGAATACTAGTCCCATTAATCGTTCCCGAAATCGTATATGGTGCCAATAAATCCTCATCAACTTTATTTTTAACATAATTCACAACTCCGAAACCATTTCTAGTTTTAAGCCTGGGGCAATCAGGTCTCAAGTGCGTTGAATCCCCACATTCGTAACAACAGAACTGTTTCCTTCTCTCAAAATTAGGATCGGGATTCCTTCCATCAAAATTAGGCTCATGTTTCCTTCTATCAAAATTAAAATCAGGTTTCCCTCTATCAAAATTAGGATCAGGTTTCCCTCTATCAAAATTAGGATTAGGTTTTCTACCTTTAAAGTAATTTTCTTTTCCCCCTACATCCTGTGTAGTTTCATTTCTCTGCCTATTTCCCCTCCAGAATCTCGGTTGCCATGATTTCTTCTCATTTCGATCCTTATAACTCATCGAAGCTTTATTTCGAACACACCCTCTTACATCTTCAAACTCTTCAATCTTAGTCACATAATCAACTGGCGAAATTATAGTTGTCCATTGATCCAAAAAACTCTCCTTAAATTCAGACGGTACCCTCTTTTTTATCTGATCCACAATCATCAAATCTTTTAATTGATCATACGTCTCTATCTTCAAACCGTTCAACCAACCCTCTAGATAATTTTTTATTTCATAGTAAAAATCATACCAAGTACCATCGGATGATTTTTGAGTTTTCACAAAGTTCTGACGAAACTTTTCTGGACTCAATTTAAAACGCTTCAGCAACAATGTCTTAACATACTGATATTCACCAGCATTTTCTACAGGTTCACGAGCTATCAACTGAGAAATTTCAGATGGCAAAACACCAATTAATTGAGTAACCCACTTTTCGGATGAAATCTTAAGAACCCTTGCTTGTCGTTCAAACAGTTCCAAAAACAAACTGATATCATCCTCTTTCGCATCAAATTTCGGCATCAATTTCTGAATCTCCACTCTCGATTCAAAACCTGTACTAAATTTAACCGAACCGTCAGGGCTCTTACTCTCCCTTAATTGCAACTCCAATCTCTGTTTTTCCAATTGAAAACTTCTTTCCTCCGACCTTTCCTTTTCTACCCTCTCTCTCTCCTTCTCTTCTGCCTCTTCTCGCCCTATTCTCTCATTTACAAGTGACATAAACATTTCCTTTACAAAATCTTCCTCATAATTATCACTTTTCATAATTAAGTTACGCAAATCAATTATTCTCATGTCATCATCAACCACCTCTCCCAATTCCACTGCAAGAACTCTCATGTCCTCCTTTCGGCCTCTTCCAAAATACGCCATCTCAAAGTTCAATTTAAGTACTCTAGTGCGTAGTTCAGACACTTCCTCAGAGCCGCAGACACCCAACCAACTAACTAAATTTAATTTGATACTTTCAACCTATTTATTCAATGGAATGAATTTTACTAACTCAGTAACTAAATGTATTCCCCACAATATCTTTCTATTAAACTTTCAAAACAGTTCAACACATCTATAAATTATTTTTATACACTTACAAGTATATATCATGACATAACTGGACAGCATAAATTTCAAACAGCAATATTACATTACTTCTCTAAAATCTACACCATCAACTTAAAATCAGATAAATTTCCAAAACTCAAAGTTCCAACTTCTAAAAATTAATTTTAAATTCAAGTTTCAAGGTTTAAACCAAACACATTAAATGCAAAATTACAATATCACTTTACTTTCAAAATACTGCATAAATGTTACCAATACCAGACTTTTAAACAAGTTTTCAATTTCTAAAATCACAAACTCTCTATCCTTATTTCAACCTCTATTCTTAGTTTAAGAATTTAAACCAGTTTGGCTTTGACACTTACATTCCATAATTCAATTCACCAGTTTGGTATAGCAATATACTGTCTTATACTCCGTTCAAGAACTTCAACCAGTTTGGTTTACACTACATACCTACAATAGTTCAATTCACCAGTTTGGTGTAGCAATATACCGTCTTATACCCAGTTTAAGAACTTTAACCAGTTTGGTGTTGCAATATACTATCTTATACTCAGTTTAAGAACTTTAACCAGTTTGGTTTACACTATATACATACAATAATTCAATTCACCAGTTTGGTGTAGCAATATATCATCTTATACTCAGTTTAAGAACTTTAACCAGTTTGGTTTACACTATATACATACAATATTTCAATTCACCAGTTTAACACAAAACCCAAATATAAACTACTTAAATATAATCAAATAAAACCACTAAAACCAAAGGCATGCTGCGATGGATAAAAGGGAGAAATGACATACCTCTCATAAAACCCCTTCTGGTTTCACATGCACAAACACTAATCTCGGTGGAACCTCCATTAAAACTACTTAGACTGTAATGAGTTGACGAAATCCAGTGATCCAAGACGATGATTAACATCTAGCACTTTATTTAGGCAGCGTTGATACACAAGTTAAAAAACTGAACAATTTAAAAACATCTAAAAACCACTACAAGTCTCTGCAAGACTCAGCGCACCAAAGCTTCATACTTTTTACAAAACATATATCTCACACTTTTCCTTTCAACATCGTCCGTCCAACTCTCTCCGCATCTCCCAGCTTTCTCGGTTCACTTCTCTTTATTCGCCGACCAACAGCTCTCACAGTCTCTTTGCCTATCGAAAAAGTCTTTCGACTCGATTACACGGCGATCCAACTCTGAAGCTAGGAGAAAAAGTCATGGACAAAACTGGACAACTCCAGGCCAGCAACTCACAAGGCAGGCTAGGCCATAATTTCCTTCAGTCGTCACAGGTGGAATTCCCCTTTTTTATAAATTTTGCAATTTCAGTTTTTATAAATTTCACAAGTTTTGCTTTTTTATAAATTTTGCAATTTTTGCTTTTTTATAAAATTTGTGATTTCCAGTTTTTTAAAAAATAAAATCCATGATTTCTGCTTTTTTATATAAAATCCGCAAGTTCCTTTTTTAAAAATATATATCAAATCTGTGATTTCTGCGTATTTGCCTCCATAATTCTGCGATATTATTCTATTTCCCATAATTAAAAAATATATGCATTAAACGATGTGACTTCCTTGAGTTTCATCTCACTATCCTGTATGGTTTGCTGCACAGCAGCGCATTTTCCCGGAGATACGCGGGAGTCATGAGGAACAAGTTCTACTCTCTATCCCGCCTATTATCAGGGAGGCATGCCCTTTTTCAGGTTGTCTTGTTTCTTTTTATAAATCAATCGCTGATTTCTACAGAATTTAAAAAAAAAACAATGGCACTCCAGGAGTGCCGACAGAAGTGAAAACTTGAACAATTACGTGTGTATTTTTTTGAATCGTCAGGAAATGTTTTATTGTGCAGGAAATACTTTTAAATGAAGTGGTTTTTTTATTCATTATTATAAACTACTACTATAAAAATTATATTACAATTTTCATTTAATGCACTATTGTACATGAAAAATAATGCATATTTTACATACAAAAATTGCAATCTATGGCTTAAAACGTACATTTACAAATACATAAAATATGAAATTTAATTAATTGGTATTCTTTGAAATGAATACCAATGAAACTTATGAATTTTCATCCACAATTTTAACAACTCTCAATACATTCATAATTTTTTCCATGAGATGTAGTTTCATATCTTTTGTAATAACATTTATCTGCAAAATAGGGTTCCCGCTTCCTATCACTCCAAAAATTATGACTTCTTTGCTGCCTGTCTTGTTTACGGTATTCGTGAACATTATGCTTTTTTTCTATCTTCATACTGCACGTATTGTTTGCGATATCTATAATTTCTATCAACGAACTTTTCTTTTCTATAAAATGATTTCACTTCATTTCCGTATCAGTAACCACGTTTCTTAAAACTTTCATGAAATATTTCCTTATTTTAATTTTTACTTTTTATATTACTTCCGTTTATTTCTTTTCTCGTGCTAGTTAAATTATAATATTTTCCGTGTCTTGTTATTTCATTTCCATCTTTTGATTTGGTCTCGCGAGTTGAGTCACTTTTATCTGTTTTCACTGCGCGCGCTAAATTTATCTTGAAATTATTTTCTGAATTAATTTTTATTCATAATACCAATCATTCCGTTTTCTGCACGTGACCTATTTCCTTTTGATACTTTCGCTTCATTGTATGAATTGGCAACATAATTTAATTTGGTGTCGGTAACGGGTTGCGAATTCAATGTTTTTTTCCCATCTCAAAAATGCCCAATACCTTAAGAAGTTTTCACTTAAAAAAAATTGCATTGATGTTCACTGGGGAAAAAGGCCGAGAATTACGTCAAATGATCCATAAATGAAATCTAAAAATTAAGTCAATCATTTGAGGAAAAAAAAATTGAGATTTTCTTCAAACAGTCACGGAAAAACTTGTTAACTGAACTCGCTCAGATTTACCTCTTTTTTTTCATGGTTCCTAAAACCGGGAGGGGACTAACTCCAGGCAGGACTTAACTCAGCCACTTACAAAGTGGAAGAGTGATGTCACTTTTAATTAAGTTCATCATTGGTTCCTAAGGTAAATTGGTTCCTAACATGAAGCTGCACTTTCTATTTCACCAAGGTGATATTTTTACCACAACAGTCAACCTACACTTGTGGACTTTGCTTCGTAAGTGGCAATGCTGGATACCATTGTTCGAAACCTTTTTTTGAGCACAAAAAAACTTTTAGATTGCCATCACTTCAAACAAACACCGATGTGGGAAAATATTTAAGTAATGTTCTCGGCCAAGGTTTCCCATGAGAATTGTCCTGGTTCAAGGTGATATTCCCACACACTAGAATATTCTCACAATTAAAGAGAATTCTTTACACAGCACTTTGTTCACATCAGATTTCATTTTAAGAAAATGTTTGCAGAATTGCAACTTTTCCTTATACAAAACCAATACTTAACATTTTTATGAATGCAAAACATACATTTTTAAATATAAACTTATACAGATTTTGTAGATGCGGGAAAAGGTCACTTAAACTTAGAGAACAGTGAGTGTTTTTTTTTTTTTATGCAAGCAATTTTTTAATAGAAAGGAAGCAAGGATACCATATTTTTTACCATAGACAACAGCTGTGTTATTTTTGGATAAGTCTTTTTTTGAGCCAGAAAGTAGACAAGGTACAGCATCTGCCTGAAACTGTCTTGGGGGGGTTCTAAAGTGAAAGTACCTTTTATATAAAAAAAAAATTCTGCAACTGAAAAAGGAAAAAATAGCCATATTAGGGATCAACTTCAGCTATCCTATGCAAAAAACAAACCATTTAAAAATATTCAAAGTTAAACAAGATATTCGAAAACAACCTGCCCATAGGTTTAACATTAGCGAGTGCAGAGTCCCCGTGTAAAAACATGAAATCTGCATGTATGACTTTGGAATAGACTTGGAATTGAATAGTTTTTTTTCACTTTTTTGATAATGGTATTAAAATCTTGAGTTATAAATGATTGCTGTCTCATGATAGCCTATTTAGGCTGTTGTGTCTGGAAGTTTGGTTCAAACATTAATTTTAACAATATTTTCTGAAAGATCCTTTGACTTTATTGAAAAATGGAAAATGCTATTTGATTTTACTGTTTGTGAATAAGGGTACCTGCTAATTGCATGCAAGATTAAAAAACAAACAAACTTGTGAATGTGTCATAAAGCAATCACTTTGGATTTGACTTAAGCCTTACACAGATAAAAAGCATAAAAACAAGCAAATGAAAAAATATGATTTTTATTATATTTTGTTTGTATTCATTTTCTTTTACATTTTAAATTGCCCAATAACAAGTACAATCATTAAAATGTTTTATCGTGGACACATAGCACCTCTTCCACCATCAACTGGTAAATTTACACCTGTAATAAATGAACTTTTAGATTCATCTGCAAGGAACAATATTGCTTGGGCTACTTCATCTACTGTACCAGGTCGACCTAAAGCATGTGTTTCTTTGCAGTGCTCCAAAAACTGGAAGGAAGAAAATAAATGAATATTAATATTGCACATTAAAATTTGCATAATAAATACTGTGCATATGGGGAGAAAATTCTTTGTTTATGCCATGTGTGTCATATCGCATTACTCTAAATCAGTTGTTCTCAACCTTTTTTTCACCCGTTGAATCCTTTTTAGCTTTAATTCCTGTAGCAGAGCCCCTTAGGCTTTACATGTTAATGGTGTTTAGAGGTAATACGGTACATTCTCACAAATTTGCACATCTTGGAAGCAGAGGTTTTGAACACCTTTAAATGATAACTTTAATCCATTAAAAATGATTTTTAAGAAATGTATAGAGAATGACCTTCCTTATAAGATAGTTTATCAAACAAAATAAGGTATGAATTATGATTGGAAAATATACTTTTATTTTAATTCTTCTTAATCAGACAAGTTCTTCCTATTTGCATGCTTTGAATACAGATGATTCAATTTAAAAAGAATACTTTAAAACATATTTTTTGCTTATTAAAAATAGTTCATTAATATTTTCTAAATTGTGCATCTATTTATAAAATTAAGTATTTTGTCAGATAATCTAGCAATTTTATATATTTTTAAAAACACTATTTGCATTATTAAGAGGGAATATTTAGAGACATTATTTAACATTATTAAGAGACAATGCAGATTTCTGAGAGTCCATTTCTATTGCATTATCAAATTATAAAAGAGGACGGTAGATAGTAAAAAAATTTAGACAAATACGTAAAATAGCTGTGCAATGATCTATGAAATTATATTTTTCAAACTTTGAAATTTACCATTAATAACTACTACCTTTTTTTTTTTTTCAATTACAAAAATATCCATGGCAATGTCAACACTTGACCATACACAAAACTTGCCCAAAGTTCAATAAATCAAAATATTTGCATTACAATAGATTTTACTTTGTTAGAGCAGGAAGTCACCAACTTTTTCACTGTCATGGGTGTATTTGAATTTTCTAACTACCTTAGTGGGTGCATACTACCCCACCTTTTCACACGCACACATTCTTTTTATGCGTGTGTGAATAAAATAGGTGCATGATGTACAAACATACACAATCTCACATATATAGATACTGGATGGATATCAATGTATATTTATGAACATTTTCATGTGCAAAGGGTTACAAAGATTTTTCCCAACTAGGAAATATATGTATTTTTATTATTCTCCCAAAAACACTCAAGTTTTTCAATATTTTATTCTCAGCAGATTTTATTTTAAGAAAAATTGTACATATTGAGAACCTTCTTTCTATTTATATCCAAACTAGTATTTATTATTCATGAGTACATATAAATCTTGAGAAGTTTCATTGATGCAAGTAAAAGGGTGTAGGTGGGCTTGCATGGTTGATGACCCTGGGTCAAAGCAACAATAAGTTCCATTAAATGATGTTCAAATGTTTAATATTAACTGCTAAGAATGTAACTTTAATGTTAATTCAACTGTTCCACTTACAATTTCCAGCTTCTTTATTTCAAAAAAACTTATTTTTACATTCTGTAATTATTTTTTAATATTCAATTGCATTACATTTTTATTTATATTCTGGAATCAGTCACAAGTTTTTAAGGCTCCGTGTAGCACAAGGTGAAATCTGAAGCTCTAAATAAATATTTTTCATATTTTGGTATAAAACATGTTAACTAGCATTTTTATATTTTTAAATTTTCGTGTAAAACTGTTTAAGTCTATCCTGACATTCTTTTAAAATACAAGGTTTGTTTATTACTCAATAGATGCTATCATAATGAAAGATAAGTGCATAAGATTTTGTTATTAAAATTCAACAACTCTCTGATTAAAAAAAAAAAAAAAAAAAACACCTATCAAGCAAAAAATTGTTAATAGTTAATAACATAGTTATTATTATTATTATTATAGGTTTAGTTTTAACAAAACAGCTATTTTAGAAGAAAAAATGATTATGGTTTTGTTTGAAGATTTTTTTTTCTTTTTGAAAATTTGATTATTTTAAAACTTGCATTTTGCTAGTTACCTTGTTTTATGCCAGGGCTCATCAGATTTTAGTACACTGATTCTTTTGGATAAATTACATTCAGCTTGTTTTCAATTAAATGAGTTTGAAAATGTTATCAAGAATAATTTTACAAACCAAAATAGCTTATACTTGTAATTAAAGAAATGAAAATATAAGTAATTAATTATTCCTTCATTAAATCTGAGCATTCTTTAAAAACAACCCTCAAAACTCCTGAAACAGAATCCCTTTTTCCCGTCTATAGATATTTCTTTTAGTGCCTCTTATTTTCATATACTGTTCTTCATTTTGGACATTCATAGTGCCATATCTTTTTTCATTCAATTTATTTTGTCACAACAGATCTAACTTATGTTTTAAGTAGTCAATATTTCACATAACTGTTGCAGTATCTTATCAACATTAAAAACAATACTTGGCACTGCATCCCATTAAAATAAAATAAACAGTACTTTTTGATTAACAATTTTTATAAAAAGTCATCACCAAACAAAAAACCCTTTCCTAATTTTTAACACCAAAAATATATTTTTTTAAAACATTTGAATTATTTGTTTGAAATAAAGTACTTACATTACAATTTAGAACAATTTATTTTTTATTTGAAAAGAGGATTGTCTAAAGAATAAAAGCAAAATAATTAGATTTTTTTCAAAAATCTAATTTAAAAAAAAATTGTATGTTTTGTCTCTTTTTTACTTTAAAACATCACAACCTAAATGATAAATTATCTATTCTAAGAATTTCAATTGAATTGATAATGATGAAATATATTACTTCATACATTAATGTAATAAATTAATAAGAACAAGATTTTTTTTTATCATATCAATATAATGCAAAGCTTTTGAACATAGATGTAGAAGGGAGGAGGAATCCAATTCCATGTTCTTTTGCTGGCCACATTCCCTTTTCCAAAATCAGGGAGGTTACTTTCCATGGATCTGCAGATTTCTGCTTTCAATCTGCAATATCCGTGAAATCTTTTTAAATAAATCACATTGATTTGTGCTACAGATGAAGTTAGTGGCACTGGCACAGGAAAATTAATGTTGAGAAAAGAATTATTCTGGGTTTTTCTCATTAAATTTGTAGCTCAGGAATTATTCAAAAATGTTCCTATAGGCAAACACTAGATATGGACATATAATTCAGATAATTGTTATTGTCTAATTCTGCAAAATCAATTCATCACATGGACCCCCCCCCCCCCCCCCCAAAAAAAAAAAAAATAAATAAATAAAAAAAAATCCACAATTGGTTGTAAAAATAATAATAAGTAAAATAAAAATAACCCTAAATTTTGTGAAATGGTCACAGAAAAATCCCTCATATTTCGTTAATCGCTCGTGAAATAAAACCACGAATTTCGTGAATTGGTTGTGAAAAAAAATTAGAAATTTCACAAATTGTTCCTGAAATAAAACCACGAATTTCATCAATATCTTGTGGAATATAAATTTCATAAATCTGTCACAAAAAAAAAATTGTAAGTTTCAGTCACTCGTGAAATAAAACTACGAATCATTTGCAAATTTCATCAATCAGTCACGGAAAATAAAACTGCTAATTTTATCAATCAGTCCCAAAAAAAATAGTGAATTTCGTCAATGGGCCTTGGAAAAAAAATCAAATTTTGTCAAACATTCATGGAAAATAATCACGAATTTCATCAAACATTCACAGAAAAAAAAAAAAATCTCTATTTTCATCAAATGATCACGGGTAAAAAAAATCACGAATTTCGTTAAATGATCACAGGAAAAAATATCTCTAATTCAATCTAACAACCATGGAAGGAAAAGAAAAATTTCGTCCAGCAACAGCAGGGAAAAAAAAATTTTTAATTCAACAATCTGTCACAGAAAAAAATCGTGAAATTCGGCAATAGGTCATGAAATTTGCACATTTTGTCTTCCATAGTGTTTAAAAAAAAAAAAAAAAATCAATCATTATCTGTCAACAAAAGTTACAACAATGTTTACAGTAACACCATAAAATATATACCAAAAAACTTTAAAATGTACTACACTAAAACACCTTAATTGTTAAAAAGACGTTAAGTATTAATAAAAAACATTCACATCATCATCACATTCAACAATATTGACATCTTTCGATTGATTTACTCAATCAACATCAGAACACATAAGAAACCCAAATACAATGTACACAAAAATTAGAATGTAAGATCAGTCCCTATAATAAAGTGAAGATACAATGTCCTCTAATTTTAACAACGCTTGTTCACATCTGTAGTCCCCTTTCCAATGTTGTTCAACCATTCAACCCAAATATTTGAAATATGAAATGACAACTGATCATTACATACTTTTGAACCTCTCATATATATTTCAATCGATTCTCTTACAAATTGTTGTAAATAAAAATAAGATCTATAAATCAATTTACCTTCTTTGAATAGGATGTTGATATTATCTTTTTTACTAAGTCTTAATAAAGCCGTATTCCCCCTATTATATTTAACATCTGCAACATATTCCTTACATCTAATACTGAATTTCTTTTGGGTCATACCTACATAATAATTTCTAACATCCCCCTCCCTAATAAATGGAATAATATATACTCCTGAAAGGTCACCCTAATCAACCGGATCAATTTTTGTGCTCAAAATCATCTTTAATTTCAGAGAAGGTCTCACAATTAAACTCGAACTAATCGCTTTTAAAGGAGCTTTTATAAACTCAAAGAAGCCTGGATAAATGTTCTTAACAACATTTTTCATTTTAACTTCAGTATCAATTTTATTTTTAACAACACATGTATTCATTTTATCAATAAAGTTCTGAATTAATTTATTAACCAACTTTATGCAATATCCATTGTTAATAGTGATAAGTTAAATTTTATCTAACTCACCCCCCAAATTTCTCCAGAAGATACTCTAAAGGCTCTATTAATCAGCAATCTAAAAAATCTGTATCTTATAAGAAGATGGAGTGCAAGCATCAAAAGGTATGATATTCAAATTCGCTATTGGTTTCCTATAAAATGAACAAACTAAGACAGTTTATAGGAAACCAATAGCGAATTTGGGAGGATGCGTTAGATATTGTGTATTGAAATATTAGGTACAGAATATAGTTTACAAAATTCCTGCGTAAATGTTACTTGCAATTTCTTCTTAATTATTATTTTCTGAATGGCATTTCTGTTCAAAATTAATGTATAAAAGCAAACTTTTCCCACTCCCTCTTTTTTTTCCCTTCTGCATAATAGAACTTGAAAGGCCTGAAACATTATCTCTGAAGATATCACAACACCCTTACACTTGTGTACAAGGTATTCTATTACAATGGGAAACAAATGAGAGATGATAGTAGATGACAACACAGACCAATTTTACTGAAAACCCAAGGTTAATCTACATATTAGTAAAATTACGAAAAGTCTCACCCCAAGCTCAACTTAAGAGTTTTGTTCATAAATTTAACTAGTTGGATGTGCCAATCCCAAAACTTTTTTCTATCTCATACATGTTAATACAGTAGACGACCTATTATCCGGAATTCTGAAATCCAAAAAAGAAAAATAATCAAAAATTTTCAAAATTTGTAAAATTTTACTAAAATTTTGTAATTTCTGAAATTTTTCAAAAAATTTACAGATTTCTATTTTTTTTTTTCCCTTCAGTCCATTGTTTCAATGTGCAACCACTAAAATAAGTTATCTCAGTTTTGGGCGAACACGCAAACCCACTCCCCGAAATTGGGAAAAAATAGGGGTTTTTTTGTAAAATTTTAGTTTAAAATTAATTTATATTATGATTTGTTTAAAAGAAAATCGTTAGATATTTTGCCCCCTCCCCTTCACTCTGAAAGAATATTATGGCTATGCCATTGTGTTATATAAATACACATATGACAGGAGAGTCCTGAATTTCAGAAGGACCCGAAATCCAGAAAATTCCAAAATCCAGAAAGCTCTTGGTCCCGAAGATTCCGGATAATAGGTCCTCTACTGTACTTCAAAATTCGCTATCACAGCACCAATAAAATCAATATTTTTCATTATTCTGTTATACGTCAGCTTCAGCTGATTGCCATCATTGTACAAGCAGCTGATTTACAACAGAACTACAAAAAATCAAGAAAATCACTATCACAGCAGACCCTTTCGTTGGAATAGCCCAAATTCAATTTGGATCTATAGGCAACACTCAAAAACATACACATAAAATTTGGTTCAAATCTATGCCTAACTTTATACACTTTTCTATGTATTATAATGAAAATGGCACAAAAATTACTATTACAGTGCCCCCTTCTGGTGGAATATCTCCAAATTCAAGTAGAACTTGCTGGTCAGTCAATATTCTCTCTGCCTTCTCCCCCTCCATGTCTAGAAATTCACCCCTTTTTCTGGAGATGGGGAATGGAAATTTAAAGGGAGAGTTACATGATCATTTATTTATTGTTGCCACAAAGTAACAATACAGCATAAAAATCTTTAAAAAATAATTTTAAAGATTTTAAGGTTTGTTTGCTGGGGAGGGGCGGAAAGGGAGAAACAGAATTTTTTTGGGTGGGGAGAGGAGCAAATTAGATAATTATATAATTTTAGGAGGGACTTAGATTTTATATATTTATTTTTGAGTGAAAATCTGCCGAAATACAGAAGATTCTCACCCCTTTTTACTTCAAAATTAATGATAAAAATGGGTTTTTAAATAATTTTATTTTTAAATCTCGATTATAAGTCCCCTCCCACATTTAATCCTTTTTGGTTTTGAAAAAGTGTGTGTGTGTGTGTGTGGGGCTTACAATCAGGATTTTATGGTAATTTATTCTGTGACAAAACAGATAACAAAGAAAGTCTACATGAAAGTTGATCCTGATTACTTCCAAAACTTATGAATATTTTTTACTGCCTGACATGTTTAAAATATCTTATATTCAATTATGAATTTTTACATGAAATAATTACATCAATGAATTTGTAATGCCATTTTTCTTCCCACACTTTTTTTATTGTTGCATAATTCCGAAATGTGTGTTAGCACCTCAGATTTAAAAAAATATTTATTTAAAAGAAACGGAATGGAAATTTTAATCATTTTTATAAATTTAAAAAGTATGTACACTATTTTGTTCAATTTTGTTAGCATTTTTTTAATGTTTCATTTATTTTTCAGTTAATTCCTTCAAATATTCTCTCTCTCCCTTTTCCTTTTTCAAGAGCTAAATACAATTAAATTACTTACTTTAGCATAGTCTTCTTCTGACATACCGCCTCTTTTATGAATTTCAGTGATTATTACTCCAGGGCTGAAAATAAATAAGTTTACAATACATATAAGCATACATGCATGCATATAATATAAATAATAAATTTTTAAAACTTGTAAATCTTGAAAACTTACTTCACAGAGTTCACTCGTACGCCATAAGAAGCCATTTCTGGAAAGAAAAATAAATAAATAAATAAAACAATAAAATCCAACTATACATGATAATAAGATGATCTTGTAGATATTTTAAGTTTATATTTACCTAAAGCAGTAGTTCTAGTAAACTGGTCAACAGCTGCTTTGCTCATACAATAAGCAGAAATACCAGGAAACTAAAAAAAGAAAAATTGTTTATAATTCAAAAAATTGTAACTTCTAACACAAGTTCTATTTTTATTTAAATAACAAGGTATTTAAAAAATGATGGAAGAAACTTTAAGGGATAGTAGAGCACACTACAAAACAATTTTTTTTTTTAGGTAACCAGAGTCACAATCCATTTAGTCTGTCAAAAATATAGTCTTGCTCACTACTACTTTTAACAATGATAATTAATATTTTAAGGAAATTTTCAACAGATTTTTCTTGTTTTGTGCGAAATATTACAAAAAAGAGGTGAAAGTGGCCACCTAAACGGCATCTAAACTGTGCTAAACTAGAAAGCTCCATATTTCAGAATGTAGTTGACATTACATATGGTGTTAATGACTAAATTACTGTACACTTCAAGCACTTTTAATGTTATTGTATTTTGCACAAAGCAAGCAATTACGTTGAAAATTTCGTTAGAATATCTTCATTATTGGGCCATTCTACAGAATTTTGACAAAGTTTAATTATTTAGTATTATATTTTAGTATTATTATTTTTTAGTTGCCACACCATTTTTGAATTTTCCCATATTTTGTAGGTGAAAACCTATAGAGAAAATAAAAAGCTGAAATCTATCTGCAAAAAAATTCTATCTTAAAAATCTTTTTGATTGCAGGAGGCCAGAGAGTGCAATTTTGCATGTTTGTATAAAATTCAAAAGGTTTATAAATTCTTGCATAATTTTTGAACTAACAGGGATAAACAAAAAGTTCAAACAGATCTGAAATCTACAGACTTTTTTCCTTACAGATATTGTAGATGCTAGGGATTTATCTCTATTTAAATAATAATAATGCATACTTTAAATACTGAAATATTGATCAAAATGCCACTTTTTGAAAAAATATCTCATGAAGGGAAAGAGGTAATGTGCATTTTCTTATATGTGTTATTAGTACTTCCAAACATGTAAAAAAATAAATAAAATAAGCAGGCTGCTGTTATTCCTCCTGAACAATTTAAATTTTGAATCTTTTCAAATATCAACATTTCTAGCAGCTTGTACTTCAAAAAGGACAAGAGGTATACACAAGTACTTTGGCAAGGAAAGATCCATCTATCTGTATTGTCTGTAATATGTCTACTAATGTCATTGCTTCCAACTGATCTGTGAGATAGAGTCTTGCAATCTGAGAAATAAAAGCCAGCTATGAATAAAAAGGACATTTAGGAACAAGAAACATTTTATTAAAAATATTTTCTGGGTTTAATTAATTAAAACCACAGTAAATTCCAAAAGTATTTTTCTAACAAAATCCAGAAAATATCCAATTTAATGTTTCTTGTTTCTAAATGTCCTTTTTTATTGATTTCCCTCTATTCCAAGACTCTTATATTTCACAGACCAGTTGGAAGCCAAAACTGACACATCACAGTATAGACAATATATATATATCTTTTCATGCTAAAGTATTTATGCATACCTCTTGTCTTTTATCAATTATAAGCTGTCAAAAATGCTGATTTTTAAAAAAATTTTAAATTCAAATTGTTATAATTCAGGAGGGAAAATATATAACAGACAGGTTATTTTTTCTAGACATGTTTAGAAGTAGAAATAACACATTAAAAGTGCACACTGTTATCTCTTTTCCTTCATGAAATTAATTGTTTTCAGAAAGTGTCATTTTGACCAATATTTTAGTAGTATTAAAGTATGCATTACTATTATTATTATTTTAAATAAAGATAAATCCACAGCATCTACATTATCTGTAAGAAAAGTGTGTAGATTTCAAATCTGTTTGGATTTTTTGTTTATCTCTACTAGTTTTAATATGCAAGCTTTTATAAGCTTTTGAATTTTGTAAAAACATGCAAAGTCATATTAATATTAGCCCCTTTAATCAAAAATATTTTTAAAACAGATTTTTTTTTTTTTTTTTTTTTTTTTTTCAGATAGATTTTTTTTTTATCTTTTCTATATTTCTCCAGATGCAAAATATGGAGAAAATAAAAAAATGGGTCAGCAACAACTTTGTTTGTCTAAATTCTGTGGAATGATCCTATTGTTCAAGTTATGAAGAAAAATCAAGAGCTAGACATTCTGTATTTTTGGCTGAATGAATGAATGGATTGCCAAACTACAAAAGTTTCTTGTTGTAGTGTGGCACCTATTAAAGTTTGTCCCATCTTCTTTCAAATATCCTGTAAACAAATGAAAGAGCTAAGATCTGGAGAAAATATCCTATTATTCTTGGAAAACATATTTTGTTTTTTAAAAATCTCCCAGTTACAGAAAACTTATTTGATACAGAATGTTCACTCTGGACATAACAATATTATGTTATAAAATTGCAATGTAAAACAATAGTATGAGTTATTAACAAATGCTTCATAGTTAAAAAAAATAAATAAAGTACATGAAAAGTATTATGTTCTTAAATATGTAGAATTACTGTGTAGGTGATATTAAATTTAAACTATAAATAACCTACAGTGCAGTAATAGCAAGGAGTTTTCTGAATTCATTTAGGTTCCCATATTTTTACCGGTAGAAAAAATGAAAAAATTAAAGACACTTAAGAACTTTCTAAGGATTATGATTATTTTTAAAGCCATTCTAAAAAAACACTAAAGAATGAGAAACTGCTGCATTTTTATCTGTAAAAGAATTTTAATAAAAGAATAAAATAAATAAAAATTAATAAAATAAAAGAATTAAATTTGCAGATATTACTATCAAAATGATTTGACGACCACTTGATTTTTTTATTTTTTGATAAATCTATTACATCTTGAGTTATAACAGGGGTCAATGCTGGCAAAATTTGAGGCTTATTTAGGGCCCCTTCACAAAAATCCATTTAATAAAACAGGCCCCTCTTAATTACTTTTATTTTGTTAGGTTTTAAAATGTGCAATTTGCAAACACAAGTTCACCAAAAATGAAAACTTTAGCAGAAGAAAAAGTTATTAATAATGGCTTGGCTGGAATTTGAGTAAGTGGATTTCATCTTTTGGTAAAAACTTTATTTTTCACAAAATCGACCCTAAGAACTTTGCACTGACCTCTGTATAACCAACTGATGTCTCATTACAACTTTTCTCGGACTGTCACATTCTGAAAATAGTCTTAAAACACAAACTTTGACAGCATTTCTTGAAAGATTCTTTGGTTTTATTGAAAAATAGAAAACACTACTTGATTTCTTAGTATTTGAATAAGAAAACATGCAAATTTTATGCATTTATGAGTGAAAATGACTTTGTAAATGTGTCAGGAAGTAGCCAGTTTGGATTTCAGAACAGCTTTAAGTAATTCTATTATGTTTCTTCTTAAAACACAGTAAAAATTATATATATATATATATATTAAATCTTTCCCATTAAGTATTTTTATTATAATGCAAAAAATTAAGTCTTCTGACATAGCTGTTATTTAGAAAATTGTAGAAAGATTAATAAACAAATGTAAGATAAGAATAATGTCTCTAAAGGAATAAATTGTTTTAAAATTACTTAAAAATAAAAATTACAACTAGATTTAGTATTTCGAAAAGTATCGTGATACAAATTACAAGCATGTATGATTTTTCTAGATGCCTTTTACATAAGATTTAGATTCTATACTATTTTTTTTTCTTTCAAAATTATATGTATTTAAATCCTTGATTTCAGGTAATTCTTTCTTGATATTCTTTATTATTTACATATCATAATGTGTTTTCATACTTGCCGGCAGTTTTATTGTTATGTTGAATGAGTGAAGTACTTATGGTTATGCCAACTGCAACGCCATCTATTGGCACAATTTGTTACCAAAATTTTGAGGTTTTCGGTATTAGATTTTTACGTTTTTAAAAAATAAATATACCACTGGTTTCATGCTTCTATCTACCACCGTTTTCAAGTTATTTATTTTCAAAGTTAGGGTCCTCCGTGAAACACCCTGTATATACATATATCTATACAAATATATGTATATATATGTGTATATATATATCACTGGCGCCCGGGGAACATAAAAGTACAGAATTAATTTACATACTACTTTAAAATTATTTTTAAAATTTTTAATTGTAACTAAATAGCATATTGACATTCTTTTTTCAGACTGTAAAAGAAAACTTTACACATGCTTTAATGAAGTATATAAAGGGCATTACTTCTCAGTCATTAACAAATGTGCAAAACATAAAAATCTGTAGAAAAATTTAATTTTAAATAACCAATATGAAATTATTTATGTACTTTGTAATACAAGAGAATTAATACTAAATATCTACTTACAGATCTAGGTCCAGCAATACTTGAAACATTGACAATACACCCTAGATTAAACATAAAGCATTATAAACAGCAATTTTATTTAAAACATTAAATAAGATTTCTCTATAAGAATGATTTTTAGATTATTGCTGAATAGCAATGTTATTAGTGTGATTCTGTCTAAACAGGGCTCAATTAGCACAAGGCCAAACTTTTACAACTATTTTTTTTTATAGTAATCATCACCTTATTTAAACAATTGTATGTGTATATATATATATATATATATATATATATATATATATAAATGAGGCATAAATTACTACTCGGTAATGTTGGAAGTTTTCTCTTGTAACCAATCATGCACTATAATAAGGAATAAAGCTTCATAAATTTATGGTTCAGAAGTCTATTTCATTTTATTTTTTAAATACAATATATAACATAGTAGCAAAAATAAAATTTATATTCTCTCACAGATGACAAGAAAGTTTTACTGCTTATTTCAAACAAATTTATGCAAAAGCAATTGTAATTTTATACCAACTAATGAAAAACGTCACATCTCATATAACCCAGGTTTCACAAAATTTAATGACTTACCTTTTTTTCAAAAAAGTTAAGTTATTATTCTTATTTATATATTTATTTTAATGCAAAAATCGTTTTATTCTTTCAGAAATGACATGCTGTCTTTATTACCCATTTTGAAATCTGAGGGAAGGGGGGGAGGGGGCAAGAACCTAAATTTAATCAGAGAAGGGGAAAAGTCTTTCTTACTCATTCTTAAAACTTTTATATTTTTTTAAGAAGAACATACACTAAATGATAAAAATTCGTAAATATTTCAATGTCTCAAATAATTATAAAAATATTTTGGCATATGTAAGAAATTTTTCAAAATAGTATCTGCAATAATTTAGGAGCTATTAAGATTTTTCTCTAAAATAATACACATTTAAAGAAAAAAAAAAAACCTGAGCTGTTTCTTTAAATGTGGATGTATTTTCTAAAAGTGAATTCCAAGGAGTTATTAAAATTATTTTATTTTTAACAGCTAAATATGCAAATTAAGTAAAGTGATTATTTGCTTCAATTAGTACTTTTCATTGTTTACCAAGGTTTTTTTTTTTTTAAATATAAATAAAATGGGGTCAAACTTTGTTTCTCATAAGTGCTATGGGAACACAAGAAAATGTTTCAAGTTATAGAAGAAGAATTATACCATGATAATTGAGAAAACTACTTCAAGTAACAAAAAATGAAGTTATAAATGTCTGAATTATACAAACTTAACTGTCTTAACTGAGATTTTTTTTTTTTCACTTTTAATCTTTTACACCATTTTTTATTTTATAAATTTGGAACACAAAAACACCTAAATGCTTGCTTTTTGAAAGTACACTCTGTATGCAAAGAAGAATGTTTTACAGATCTTACAGAAGTTTCTATCATACTTACTATAAATTTTGGAGTTTACACTTTTTCAAATCGTTCAGAAGATCAGAAGTTTTTCTTTGTATGGTATAATTTGAAGCATAATGTATTACAAAGTCCTACGTCACAATCAGGGCAGAAATATTGTGTTTATTTTTGGATTCTCTTTCCATTTTCATTTCTTTTTGGACAGCAAACTGCACACTGTCTTGCAGGCCTCAATTTCTTATTTGTGGGAGGAATGATTTATATAAAATGTCTCTCTGTCAGTCTCAGAACCTGGTCGTCCACGTCTAAAATTTATTTCCAAATGATATTTTTCAATAATGCAATCAATGAGATCAAGTCTAAACTCCAGTCGTGTGTTTTTCTCTTCTTTCGTATAGTAGACGATATGCAAGTTCTATATAGCAATGCCAAAATGTGAAAAAAAAAAATCTTTCTGTAAAATTTTTTACCCATTTTTTTTATAATTTCAAAAATTTTCAAATTCTGATCCATGCGATCTACTTTTTCATAGTATTATTTTTGTCCATAACGATTTTTGATTTTTCTTTTGATTCAGAGTGGATTTGAATTTGTTCCAATTTAGTATTATGAATTGTGGAAAGTAATGAAACATTTTTTTTATCCTTCTACTTCATCACAATAACTTTTTCTCTCTGAAATGCTATAATTTCTTTTCTTTTTCATCATTTCCCTTGGGGCTTCTTTTCTCTTGAGATTTAGTGTGCCATATGTATCTGTTCGACATGAAACTAGTTTGTCTGCCAATTCCGTCAAAGAATAATAATTGTCTATCATAATAGTTTCCTTTATAAAGCAAGAGCTCCATCATTGCCAGAACAACTTGTAACGAAATGCAGAGTTGAGAATATTCTGGTTTTAGAATTGTGTCTTTATCTGTGTATATTATTATTGACCACACATAACTAGAAACTGATTCACACAACAAAAAAATCTATCTTCTTCTAGTGGAATATATTGTTTTCATCCTTTGCAAAGCATAAGGCTTTCGCCTCAAATGTCACCATTTCACTAAATTTCTTATTGAGTAGTTTCAGAACTGGGCAAAATTTTACAAATTTAGGGCATTCGTGATTTTGGGGGTCAAATGCTGACAATATCAGAAAAATGCAAGTAGCGTTGCAAAAGAAGGAATCGACGATGAGACATTATTTTACCAAAAAAAGGTGTATAAGTTGAACGCCTTTTGCTCCAATAATGATCAATTCCAGTTTTCTTTACAATTCCTTGGAATATATTCAGAGTGAAAAATACATGCATGTCTTTCAGAATTGTTTCTTCCAAAAATTTACTCTTGGAAAATCTTTTTGCAATACTTGATTGGATGCACTGTTTATCATATTTATTTGTCTCGTCCACAATTTTACTAATGAGAGAAGAATCAATGAATATTTCTTAAAAATATAGAATGTCAGAAATGTTGTCAATTTGCAGTAAATTATTCCCAGTAAAATTAAACCGGGGACATAGAACAGGTGGATTTTTCACATCAATCTCAGTAAAAATTCTGGCAGAACTCAAATTGTCATTAGAGCTGAGCTCATTGTATAAGTCATCTGAAGAATAATCCAGGTAATTAGAAGACAGTTCTGAATCTATATAAGAATTTAGTTTATCATGTAACAAGAAAGTATTTTTGTCTTTTATTTCATCCACAATTTAAAAACAAATATAACGGTTTGAATTCGAAAGTGTTGCATACATACAGAGAACAAAAGTTTCATGAAGCAAAGTTTTGTGTTACCGCTTCCGTTCAAAAATTCCTTACAGAAAAACACTGATGAAAAGACATTCAGTGACATGGGCAAGCTACCCCACCTGTTTAAAAATATTGATACTAAATAATCTCTTTACAAAATTATAAATACTGGCAAACCAAAAACGGAAAGGAGAAATATCGATGCTCGTACACTGTACTAGCAAACCGGTTTGGGCTACCCAAATTTGGCCTGGACACTGTATGGGCAAACCAGTTATGGAATTAACTTGATAGTTAACATTAATTGAAATACTGTGACAGAATGAACTGTTATCTAGTTTATGTAAAATATAAACAGTAAACTATATAATTAATATTTACCTTTTGTCTTCTTTAGATAAGGGACTGCTAACTGAGTTAGTTGAAACACAGATCGGACATTTATATTCATTATCTGATCATATACTTCTAAGCTTGAATTTTCAATGCTACCAGGTATCAAAATGCCTGCATTGTTAACCTAGAGAAATTAATTTTTTAAACAACAAATTTCATCAAATTTTGACAGAAAAAATAAATTTTCCTGAAATTAGATTATTTTTGTTATTAAATATGGTACTTTTCGGTTAGCCGGGCACCAGTGAAATAAATAAATATATACTATATATATTTCACTGCCGCCCGGATAACTGAAAAGTACCTGAAATACTTACCAAAATATCCAGCTGTCCAAAATGTTTGAGAGTAGAATCAATGATATTCTTTACATCATTCTCTTTACTAACATCAGCCACAATAGTAAATATCTAAAATAAATTAATTTAAGACATATTAAACATATTAGCATGTAAGTGTGTATATTAATTCTTGATACTTTTTGTTAAAGTCATACCACTAGCATGGTTGCCATAGAAAAATAATAACAAAAAAGTAGCTTTCGTATCAGAAAATAGTTGCTTAAATAACAACTATTTTATAACTTAAACATAAAAATAATTGCAAAAACAGTAGCCCATAAAAATACAAGTTCAAAATACTCATTTTTACTTTCTCAATATAAATTTAATTACCCCACCAAAAGAAAATTTCGGAACAAATTATTTAGGAATGATATTACTGATATAAAATAAATCAAAACATTTTCTGTGTAAAACTTCAATATTACTGGCTGTAGAGAAATCACAATTTTCAACTTATGAAAGAAAACTTTAAGAGTGTTATAAAAATGTCTCCCAAAAGTTGTCTTGGCATAAAAATATCTGCTAGGCAGGTTGTTTTTGCCGCATTGCATCTAAGAAAGAATGTGGGCCCATAAAAATAAAAGCTAAATACCATAAAAATACAATCTAAAGCCCATAAAAAATACAAGTTCAAAATAGTTATTTTTACTTTCTCAATATAAATTTAATTACCCCACTAAAAGAAAATTTCAGAACAAATTATTTAGGAATGATATTACTGGTATAAAATTAATCAAAATATTTTCTGTATAAAACTTTGATATTACTGGCTGTAGAGAAATCATATTTTTCAAGGGGATGTTTGCTGAAAATCAAAACTGAAACATCATAGGAAAAAACTTTCTCTTTCAGAAAGATTTTCCAATATTTATGAAAGAAAACTTTAAGAGTGTTATAAAAATGTCTCCCAAAAGTCAGCAAGTCCGAAGTAATTAAGATCATTAAGTAGTTTGGTGTAACTTTTTATATTTTTTTTCTGACAATAATTATCTTTATAACCATCACTCCTGCAACCACACTTTTCATCTAATTATTATTACTACTGCAATGAATTTCATGAATTGGAATGTACCAAAAGTTGAATTAGTGGTTATAATATTTCTTCAAGGAAGAGATGTACTTCACAAAAGAAGATTATGTTTGAATATCTACCTTAAGAAATTACGATTTTGTGAAATCATTTTTTGATAGACAGATTTCAGATATCAGAATGAGTTATGATGGGTTAAGGAATAAGTTTAAATTTCATGTTGGTTAATTGCCCTTTTTATGTAACAATTATTTTTTCTTCACATTTTTAAAATAATGCGACTGTTTTAAAATTTTTGAATTTATAAAAAATGTTTAAAAGGTGCACAATAAATTAAATTTCAAGTTATATATATACACACACATACACATAGCGGAGTTACCTCTATGCTCACTTCATGTGTGCATCAGGGGTTCTTTCTTACATACTACTCATACTCAGCACTCTGTATCAATACTCAGTACTCGGCCAAAGTACTATTTGGTAAACCACTAATTCTTATTCAGATACTAAGAAATAGAAGAACACTTATCTTTTTCTTAAAAGACACAAGGAATTTTCAGAAAATGGTGTCAAAGTGTCATTTTGAAGAGATTTTTGTGTTGTAACAGTCGGAGAAAGATAGTCATCAAGAAGTAATTAATTATAATTCAGATATTATTATTAATAAGAAAAGAGCGGTGGGCACATATGTGATCTTAAAGATTGTATATAATTTTTAGTAATTGTGAAATTTTAAATAGCAATAACCCAACGTATGTTCTTTTTGGTTAAATAAATAAATTATATATGAAATTTAAAATTCTTACTAGTCTTCATTGAAAATGTAATGGAAGTGAAAACATTATGTGATAGCCTTTTTAATAAAATATTAATTGTGAATAAGCCTTAAGGATGTTTGGCTAGTCAGTTGGTTTTCAAATTCCTCTAATCAATATTAATAACTGTAATTCTCTGCAATTCAGTATTTTAAATCTTTTATCTAAAATAATTAAAATATTAATCTTGTGATAATGACAATAATTAATTTGAACAATTATTCTCATAAACATTTTATCAATTATTGCTATCCCAATTGTTAAATTTAATTGAAAATAACTATGTTGTTTTATTAGTATGTTTTCATTAAGTTCTGAACCTAAAAATAACTATCTATAATACCTTTTGTAGGGTGTCCCATTACTGGAATTTTGATTTATTTCTGTTATTTACAATTAAATTTTGATTCACATTAGGAAATGTGACTATGAGATTGGTTAAATATTGTTTATAGATTAATATAATATTAAAAAAAGTGGAATATAATAATTACAACTATTAATTAAAAAATAATTTTAAAAGACGTTTCTTAAAGGTGCCCATTAACGGCAAATCTACCCTATTTTAAGTTTCTTTTTTCTGTACACTTACTTTCCTTAAAGAATGCCTCATATTTCTTTGTTTAAATAAATATTTCTAAAATGCATGCTTTTTATATTTAATGTGTTAAGATCTTATACCCAGTTCAGATCGGATATTTAAGATATCTTAGACTGCCAAACTCGCTGAGGGAGTTCCACAAACTCACTCAGTGAGTTCGAACTTTCTATTGCTAGATACAGCCAGTACCACCTGAAAATCTCAGTAATCAAAGTACTCACTTTGATTGGCTATGGAGGCTAGCTTTAACCGATTGGCTGTTGAGGCTGCTTTTAACTTATGCGCACATTCTATGATTGTTCAGATCTCAGACACGGTGATTTTCAGTGAATTATCTTAGATGAGTTTTGCAGTGTGAACTGGTATTCAATTCCGGGAGGGCACTACCTCAAAAATGGCGGTCTAAGATATCTTAAATGTCCGGTGCAAACAGGGTATTTGTGAAACTGACATGCTCAGAGTAAGATTTTAACATTTCAAATAAAATTTAAGTACATATTTAAAAAATATTTCGTAAACTAAAAAAGATAGACATTCTTTAACAAATTTATACTACAAAAAGAAATTTAAAATATTAATTTTCTGATGAGAAATTTTTAAAACACAAATTCATCCCATACCTATAGGTTTAATATTCACGAGGGGTATTTGAGATTTGACCGGCATCTATTCAAACAAATAAAAAAATTAAAAAGTAACTGAGGTACTTTTATGTTAGCCGGGCACCGGTGATATATATGTAGCGATCTCATCTCGCTTGATCAGTATAAAGCGAGTTACTAGCTGAAAGTAACTGGCTTGGCCTTTTGCTTGATGCTAGTGTTCTCGCTTCCTGATCATGAGATCCTTGGTTCAACTGCTATCGGCGGCAGCAAATCACCACATATATACACAACTATTACTATATCATCATCATCATCATCATCAACCGTTTTCAATCCACTGCTGGATGTAGGTCTCCCCCAGATTTTTCCATTGTTGCCTGTCTAGTGCTTTAGTCATCCAATTAACACCGGCCACTTTTCTGATTTCGTCACTCCATCTTACTTGAGGTCGTCTTCTTGGTCGTTTTACATCTCTGGGATACCACTGTAGGGTGTTTGTGCTCCATCTATTGTCTTGTCTTCTTGCAATGTGCCCAGCCCATTTCCATTTTAGCCATTTAATTCTCTCGATAATGTCAAAAACTTTCGTCTGACTTCTTATCCACGTTATTCTCTTTCGGTCTCTTCTGGTTATGCCTAGCATACATCTTTCCATACTTCGCTGTGTTGTTTGTAATCTTTGTACCATCCGTTTTGTTAGTGTCCAAGTTTCTGCTCCATAAGTTAGTGCAGGCAAAACACATTGGTTAAACACCTTTCTTTTCAAACAAAGAGGCATGTTACTTTTCAGAATAATATTGTTCTTCCCAAAAGCACTCCATCCATTTCTTATTCTTCTATTGATTTCATTCATGATACTGTTGTCTGAAGATATTTCTTGTCCAAGGTACACATAACTTTCAACATCTTTAATCTCAGTGTTGTTGTAGACGATTTTCTTTTTTGATGCAAATGAATTGAACATCACCTTAGTCTTTTCCAAATTTATTTTTAATCCCACATTAATGCTAGCTTCTGCCAAATCTTTTAGCATATTTTGCAATTCTTCAGGGCTATTACTGAAAATTAAAATGTCATCAGCAAACCGGAGATGGCTTAAATATTCCCCATTTATTCTAATCCCTTTGTTTTCCCAATCCAGCTTCTTGAAAATACTCTCTAAGACAGCAGTAAAAAGCTTAGGCGAAATGGTGTCTCCTTGTCTTACTCCTCTTTCAAGCTTGATCTTCGCTTTTCCTTTGTCCAATATATATATATATATATATATATATATATATATACACCTATATATACACTAAAATGGTCCTTAAAATTTGTTAAAAATTTTGTCTCACCCTCCCATTTTGTTATGTTTGAGTTAGAAATCTTATATTTAAAATTTGAACACTGTATATTAATTTTTAGAGGTGCCTCAAGAGAGGTGGGAGATGCTATATTAGATATAATTAAATATACATACTATATATTCAGTCTAGCATAAAATATTCATAAAACATGTTTTTTTAATGTTATAAACATAGATATTTTCAGGTAATATTAACTATAACCATGTACATTTAATTTTTCTGATTCATTAGGAGTTGGGGGGAGTCACATAAGATTTTATTAATCTGTATGTTAATAAAATCTGGTATTAAATTAATTTTTTGTTAATCTGGTATTAAATATTTAAGAAACATACTAACACCACCAAAAATCATTTATATCGTGAAAATATGAACTATGTACTCAAATAAATTTTTGAAATTTATTTGAAAAGTACTTTTGTATTAAGTCATATACCAGCAGTTAATAGCCAAAGATACTACTTAATAGGAATATTTTTAAATCTGATTATTTCAGTGTTTTATCACTTAGTTCAATTGCATATCTTTTTAATTTTTGCTTTATTTATATTATTTTATGCATTTGTTTGTTTATTGTCGAAGTTTTAATTTTGTTATGGAATATTAGCTGGAAACAAATACTGAACTATTTACATTCTTTTAAGAGTAAACGGCTTATTCTTCTATAATCAGTTCTGATGCAATAATGATGGATTTTAATAAAATTTATGTTTAAAACCGACCTGTTTGAACTGGACCTGACATTCATTTATTTAACCATTTCAACAACTCTGGTACTTTATTGATCAGTCGCAATTCTAAACATTAGTAAATCATGATGTAAGTGTTCATAATTGATGAAACTGAAGTGAAAAACCTTTGTGAATTTTCACAAATTTGTCTTAATTCTAAACAATCCTGTGATGATTACAGGGAGTAATTGAAGTTATGGATTACTGTTCTTGAAATGTTAATAATAGTCAAAAGAAAGTGAAGTTTCATTTGCCAGGTGCTTTTCACAGAGCTCGATGGATTTCCATATAGATATAAGATATCTACCATAAAATCTACCTGTTTCAGGACCAATTTAAATTAACAGCTCATGAATTGAAAGGGATTCAAGAATTCCTATTATTCGTTGTTAAAATATATTTGAAAGTATGGTATAAAGCACATTTGGGGACAAAAGCCTAAGAATTGATCTTCAACTTCTGATGGATATAAAAAAATATGAAGTAGTAAACAAAAATCTTGCTACAGATATTCTTTAAACATTTCTTAGACATCAGTGGTATCTTAGTGAGGAAGAACTAATTGATTTAGCTTTCTTTGATGATGAAGTAGCAATAAATAATAAACAGAAGAATTAAAAGCTCTAGAAATTTTTTTATAAAGCCTAGGGGAGACTGGTACACAGTGGACCACTTTCTTAGTTAAAATTTTTTTCATTATGAGTGATGTAGCAGAACACACTGTTGCACTTATTCAGAACTTGAACTCAATTCTGATGCAAGATGAAGAACAGAAACAATATCTTATGCAAGTGGTAGAAGGTAATCATAAGAAATTTCCAGATTGCATAAAAAGAACACTCTTTAAAAATTTGAATTAAAGAAAATTAGGTACTTCTCTATTATCCTGTCAACCACTTTTCATAACAAAAAACTATCGCCAAATAAACAGGAGAATGTTGCCATTGGAATATCAAAATAAATAAATAAATGAAATATAAGAATTTAAGGACACAATTGTTATTTTAATTAATGAAATAACTAATAAATCAGTAAAACATAATGAAAAATACACGCAAATGTCGAAGTAAAAACCACTTGATGACATAACAAACACGTATAATGCTTCTGACATCAAGTAAATGGGACTGCATTTTTGGCGTTTAACCTTACAGTTTGGCGATAGCTTTTTGTTATGAAAAGTGGTCGACGGGATAATAGAGAAGTACCTAAAAAATATTAGATTTCAGTGCGAAATCTTCGCACGGGCCCTCTGGTTTTAAATTTAATACTACTGATGGTGAGAAATACCACCATCTAGATCTAAACTAGCACACACTATAAAAAAAAAAGTATTTGGTTTTTTTTCTGCATATTAACAGAGTATTTGGTATCATTTTAATCAGTGAACAGTGAACAATACAAATTAATGATCCATTTTAGGATCAGCGCATACAGATAGATAATTGTGGAACAAAGTGAACCACGGCAGTCAAGGAAATATTTGGTTTTCCGTTCCCACGAATGATTTAACTACACCTAATAAAAATGTCATGGAGAAAATTGTCAGAACAATAATATGACACATTTATTTATGAGAGCTTAAATAGGCACGAAGACCTCACAAGTCAAAGCATCTTTACCTCCCAGACACAGCACGGCGTCAAGAGGAATCGCTATTGTACCGACGGACCTATGAAACACTCAAGGGGAGTACCAAATTTCTCCCGCATGCCAATGGGCATCTCTCTAAAATCAGAGGTATGGCCGAAACATGCAAATTTTCAAGAAGTTAAAACGTATAAGGCCTTAATTTTATGTGAAAAGGGAAAAATGGTTCCATCCCTTTTTTTTTGCTCCACGAAAAGAATGTGATTTTTCTTGAGAGTTGAGATTCAAAAAAGATGGAAAAGTAGAAGGTTGACTGCTCTCTAACTAAAAAAACAGATTTTGAGTGTGTGTGCCAATAGATGGAAATGTACGCGCTAAGAAAAAGCGAAAACGCGTCAGCCATTACCTCCTGCTGTCAACGTTATCTAGTAATATAAGGTAACAAACAATCCTCCTTCACCATTGTTCCATTTTATTTAATTAAGCTATATTCTTTTAATAATACGAATTTAAGTGTGTATGAAGATCCTACCCCGATCTAAACATAAAAAGGCTAATCAAAGAAGTACTTCTAGGGTATGGAACCCTGCCTTTCAAAATCGAATTTTTTTAATTCAGTAAGACAAACTGTAATTCTCAGAAAATAAATGTTGAGAATACAGTTCTCAACTAGGATTGAATATTTTATTTTTTTTAAACATTTATGTTTGTTTTTAATCATATGCTTATAATTACCTTGTAAATAAACTCAATTTTATATTCAATTAATTTTAGTCAGTTTTCCTTTTGTTTACTTAATTTATTGAATTAATATTAAGTCTTTTATTTTAGGAAATGTTTTTTTTAATATTACAATCTAGGTTTTAAAATAAGCCATTATATATTTAATGTTACATAACTCTCTGCAGGTAACCTTTGATGATTGTAATTGGCTCAAAGAGGATCCGAACTTCAAAAATAATTCACAACGCAACTTTTTCTTTTCTATAATTAATTGATAATTTGTCTAATAAAATTTTCTAAGTATAAATTATCATATCAGATCCTTAGAGTCATAGGTGCAAAATAAATACTATACGTCTCGGATAATTTAAAATACTCATATTACTCAATTAACAGCAATATAGTGGTAAATCCTATGCAGTCAGACTTAAATTCAAATAATTTAATTGATCACTCTGTAGCATTCCATCATAGGGTTTACCGAATTAGAAGTGGTACCGTTACCTCTTTCTAAATTATTTTAATATATTAATTTAATTTTAGAAATAGAACTTTAGGTTATTGTATAATTTTTTTTAAATATAAAAATATATATGCAATATTAAGACTAAAAAAAAAATTTTTTTTTGCTAACATAAATGTTCTTAATTCTAATTCTTTTGAAAAAAATTTTTTTCCTCTTTTCAACAACTAATTAAAAAAAAAAAAAAAAAAAAAAAAAAAAAATTTTTAAGCATTCATTGGGGAATCTTCATACACTCTGTAACATGCATATACCTGGCAATTCTTTTTGGGTACCTCACTAAATATATAATGATATATTAAATAATAATAAGTGTTATTGGATTGATTTGTATTAACAAAGAATTGAAAATATGACTTGTGTTACATATACTGCAACAGCAGCAAATATAAAATAAATACATAATAATGCTCAAATATTGAAATGATATATATTATATATAATTAATTTCTCGAACAGTGCATAACAATTCACCATTGGGTATCTTTTATTTTATGTTAAACAATTTTTTTTTTGCTCTCTCTCTATTTTATGATTTTTGTACTTTAATTGGATGAATAAGCGTAAAAGTCAAAGAATTAGTAGAATAGATACTGGTGTCAAAACTAGACAACAATTACGCGAATTAAATAATCAAACTGTAGACACTAATATTATTTGTAATAATAGTAATAATAATAATAAGAAAAAAAAGAAAGAGAAGAAAATTATAAATTCTGAAAAAGCTACTCCTAAAATTACTACAATGGACACCCCAAATGCAGATAGCCTAATTAATCTGATTCCATACTATGATGGAAAAAAAGAAGCAAATATTAACCATTTTTTCTTACAATTTGACAATCTCATCAATAAAACTGAATTGAATAATGATTCTAAATTAACTATATTAAAGGCGAAAATTGTAGGACCTGCTAAAGATAAATTGATGAGGGATCAAAATTTGTTCGTGGAACAGAACTTAGAAACCTTTAAAACAAAGTTAAAACAATTATTCGAACCCAAAACCACATTTCTAGAAGCGCAAAAGAAATTTTGCAATCTCAAACAAAAACCGGAACAAAACATGAACGAATTTATATTAGAATTTAATGCGGCAGCAGACCTTTATCTAAAAAAAAGTGGGCAAGATATAGGAGCTAACAACAGCTCTACATTCATGGAAATGATCAAATTATCCCAGTTTTTGGAATCAATTCGTAGTGATTTAAGTCTGGAAGTAAGAAAAAACTCTCCGCCGGACTTTAAAACAGCGTGCAACATAGCCTTAAAATTAGAGGAGGCTTATTCACATGTCAATTTAAAGGACATCAACAACATTTCCAAAACTAAAGATTCTGATTTGTTAAATGAACTGCTTAAACTCAATGTAGAAAGTGCAGAGAAGATAAAATTATTAACCGCGGAATTAAATAACATAAAATTAAAGGTAAATGCCTCTAACAATGATACAACTAGGTTTTGCAAGTACTGTAAATCCACATCCCATACGAACCCACATTGTTGGTTTTACAAGGGCAACGAACAAAACAGCAGTAATTACGTGGACGAAAATAAAAAAATTCCCGAGAATATTCAAATCGAAAAACCAAATTTTTATCAAGGGGGAAACCAACAAGCTCAGGGAAACTTTCAGCAAACCCCAAATTACACGCACCAAAACTTCAACCCTATGCAATATTCTGCTCCTCAGTACATGTACTATGCACCACCCCCACCCCACCAACAATTTATGCCGATATCATATCCCAGTTTCGGAAATTATGGAGGCAATTTCAACGAACAGAGATCATATGACCAGCGAAGAAATTATAGAGGGCATAGAGGGGGCTACAAGCAAAATAATTATAAAAAACATGATTATACAAAAAAAAATAATTCACAGCAGACATTTGAAAACAATAAACAAGATAAAGATCATGATCAGAATTCTAGTAACAATAAGGGAAACTAAAGTCGGGACTTACATTCTCAAATACAAGGCACCCGCGTAAGTCTCACTGCGGGTCTAAAAAAAATAACAAAATTATTGCTAGTGTCAAAAGTAATGACAATTCTCAACTTCCGATTATTACTTTTGAAATTAATGGTGTTAAGATTAATGCTTTGACAGACAGTGGGGCGGCAGTAACTTTGGCATCACCTATATTGTTCGAACAATTAAAGAATGCACACGTAAAATATAAAAATCTCTGTAACCAGGTAAAAATTCAAACATTAACAAATTCGACAATCTCTTTTAAGCAATGCATTAAATTAACTTTCAAATTGGAAAACGTTTTTGTATCGGGGGCATTCTATGTTACAACTCAAGATTTTGGTCGGAACTACAATATGCTATTGGGATTCGATTTCCTCAAAACAAATAATATTATCCTAGATTTTGAAGATAAAACCATGAAATTAAAAAACAAAAACATTGCACTTCAATTTCTAGAAAATGAACCTCAAAGTCTGATAAGTAACTTAACTGCTAACTCTAATGAGAATCAAAATAAAGAAACAATACGCAAAAAGAAAAAAAAAACGTATCTCGCACAAAAATTTTGTTACAGCAAAACTAACACAGACAACGGAGT
Source organism: Maratus michaelseni (assembly GCA_963931845.1). NCBI lineage: Eukaryota > Metazoa > Arthropoda > Arachnida > Araneae > Salticidae > Maratus > Maratus michaelseni. The sequence goes on along the minus strand of OZ007588.1, from coordinate 248,080,098 downwards.
TACTACCAGGCGAAAAAAAAATTGTTGCATTACTATTAGATCCAGATAAATTCGCAACTACAAATACAATACTCTTGGAACCGATTAAACATAATATGAAAATTTATTATAAAACATCAATTCACGAAATTGCCAAGGATAATAAAATTCATATAATAATCACTAACAAATCACAACAAAAATTAATCTTAACAGAGGGAATGAACATTGGCAAAATTTCTAAACATTTTGAAATAAAATCAGTTGACACTGAGGGTCAAGAAGTAACGAAGCAGGTAGTGCACATTAATAATCTGAATTTAGAGCAAGTTCGTGAACGGAGAAAAGCAGAACTTAGATCAGACGACTTTAATTTACAACATTTAGACTCGGACACAGCAGAAAAATTAAAAAAAATACTTCTAAATAATGCACATGCCTTTTCTAAGAATTACGATACACTCGGACAATCTTCATTAGTCGTCCCAAGATTTAATTTAATACATAATTATCCTCTGCAGACTAAACCATACAAAACTGCACACAATGTTAAGGAGTATGCTAAAAAAGAAATTGAAAAACTTTTGAGAGCAAATATCATTCGTAAATCCAACTCTGATTACGCTTTCCCTGTTATTTTCGTTAAAAAAAAATCTTTGCAGAAAAACGAACAGGCTAATGAAGTTAAATATCGTATGGCGGTCGATTATAGACTTTTAAATGAAATACTTCAAAATTATGCGTACCCCATACCCGAAATTAAAGAGATTCTGCGGAGAATGAGTGGAAAAAAATATTATACAGTACTGGATCTACACAGTGCGTTTTTCCAAATAAATTTACGTGAAGAAGACACTGAAAAATTAGCTTTCATAACGGAGCACGGTAAATTCTCCTTTTTAAGATTGCCGTTCGGAACGCGACTCAGTACTGCGGTGTTTGCAGAATTAATTGATAAAGTGTTGGGCCACTTTAATGAAGATCAAGTCGCTTATTTTATTGACGATGTGATCCTAGCAAGCGACTCACTCGAAGAAATGTTAGATCTGTTAGACAAAGTCCTTAAAGCTTTTATTGAAAATAATTTAACTATTGAGCCTACTAAAATACAAGTCTGTATGTCAGAAATCGAATTTCTCGGTTTCACCCTAAACAGCGAAGGATACTCTCCTTCAAAAAGAAACATAGATAAAATTCAAAATTTAGTTAAACCTAAAAATAAGAAGGGAGTTAAATCTCTACTTGGTCTTTCGAATTATTTTAGATCGCTTATTAAAGACTATTCTAAAATAGTTGACCCATTAATTAATCTTACTAAAGACAAAGTGAAATTTAAATGGTCTGACATAGAAGAAAATGCTTTCAAAGAAATCCAAGCAGCGATAGTTAAAAATCCCACATTAAAACCCCCGGATTTCTCAAAAGATTTCATTTTAATCACAGACGCTTCTAAAACAGCTATTTCTGGAATTTTAGCACAAGAATACGACGGAGAACAGCTGCCAATTGAACATTTTGGGCGAAAATTAAGGGATCCCGAAAAGAACTACCCCAGTTTCAAACTCGAACTACTGGCGGTTCATGAAGCGGTGATGTATTTCAAGCATATTCTCGCAGGGAGAAAATTTAATATTTATACAGACTCCAAAGCGCTAACGTATTTTTTAAATTTGGAAAAGCAACCAGACATTGTAGCAAGGTGGTTGGACAATTTGTCCCCTTTTAACTACTCTTTTCAGCATATCGAGGGATCTAAAAATCCTGCTGATTATGTTTCGAGGAACATTAATAATATAATTTCAAGAGAAAAATTGCAAAATTCATTGTTTACGGTAAACAAAGCTCTATCAGATGAAAACATTAAACTACAACAATTAGAAGACGAAAAATTAAATAAAATAATAAACAAAATTAAAACTGACAAACAAAACAAAACCACAAAAAAATTCACTCTCAATCAAAAAGAAATATTAATATTAAAGCCAGGCTCTGATACAAATGAACTGTTAATTGCTCCGGATAAACTTAAAGCTGAAATAATACAGGAAGCTCATAAACCACATTTCGGATTTTTTAAAACTTATCAAATAATAAAAGCTAGATTCTACTGGTACGGGATGTACAGGGATGTAAAGAATTATTGTACTAAATGTATACCATGTAACACGACTAAACAACATCAAACTATTAAAGTTCCCACACAAAAAATAATCAAAGATAAAGAAATCGGATCAGTTTTGCATATAGATTTAATTGGTTTGCTTCCAATGACGCTACGCAAAAATAAATTTGTATTTATGATTATTGATTCCACATCAAGATTCTTGGAGGCTGTACCGGTTTGCAATTGTGAATCACAAACACTTCTAAATGTATTGAATCGCTATTTTAGTAATTTCGGATTGGCGCGATCCATAAAATTGGATAATGGCCGGTATTTTCACTCTGATTTATTCAAAGAATACATGGATTCTCTTAACATAGACCTAGATTTTACATCCGTGAATAATCCACGCAGTAATGGGCTCTGTGAAATCAGTAATAAAATATTAAAAAATTCAATTGTGGCTATGTGTAAAAACTCTTTAGAATGGGATACCAGGATTGATTTTTTTAAAATTAATTATAACAGTACGCCGCACAGAGCTACGGGATTTTCTCCGGCACTTCTATTTTTCGGTAGAGAAATAAGAACTCCTTTTTCCATACACTTGCCCGACCAAGACATAATTGTCAAAACCTACGTTAAAAATAGAGTCCAACATATTGAGGAAATAAAGAAATTAGCCTTACAAAACCAAAAAAAAATGATGGCGGAGTACATCGACAGTACTCCAGTCCAAAAAGTAAAATTTCTACAAACGGGACAAGAATGCTACTTAAAAGTCGTGGGTAAACCAGGTGTACTTCAGCCAAAATTCTTGGGACCATTCGAGGTGGTAAGGAAGCTTAGGAATAACAATTACCTATTAAAGGAAATTGCATTCCCAGATAAAGCGACTATTAAACGCCACATAAATAAATTATTCTCACCAACGAAAGTGGAATCACAGACTATACACATAAATTCCTAGATAGGGAAGCGAGAAATTTTTTTTCTCTTTTATTGCTCTCGAGGCAATATGTATATATTTATTTTAAATTTTTATCGTTTATAGATGTCTTATTTTTCTTTAGTTTAGTACACATTTTATAATTTTCCATTATTGTTTATTTACAGTACATTGAGGACAGGTTACTATGTAAAAAAAAAAAAAAAAAAAAAAAAAGATCATTTAGGGAGGATACTGCAAGTTTTTTTTCTTTGCTACACAGTGTACTACTGAGGGATTTGGCTCGTCAGAGGGAGTTATGAACAAACATGCACGTTAAATAAAAAATAATAATAATTACGGTAAAAATAAAAACAGAGGCAGCCTTGCCAGGGTATCACCCTTTCAAACCCATTTTATACTAATTTATATAACAAAACAAAAAAATTTTTTATTATATAACCTTACCCCCTCTACTAAAAGTGAAAATAAAAATCTTGATATGTAGCACAAAACATATAACTAATCGATTTAAAATTACAAGTCAACATCTATTCACTCGGCGACACAAATATAAATAATAATAATACAACATTTTATATTGACCAATATTTATAATAATTCATCCTTTGCTTAAAGCCACGGATTGACGAATCCACTTGAATTATTATAACAAAAAAAAATCGGTCAGATTTTACAAAATTATTTTAGTTTAATATTTGATATAATCTATAACTGGGTTAGAACAACGCGTTTCAATTTTAATTTTAGAATAATCGTACGATTTCATATTATAAAACAAACAAGTAAAAAAAAAAAAAAAAAAAAAAATTTTATTAGTTGTCCCTAAGGATTAACATTTCAGATAATTTAATTACAAAAAAAAATAATAAATAAAAAAAAATACCATTGAACGTTTCAATTATTACAAAACATAAATTGGATGTTTAATTTATACCTTAAATATTTAGGTAAATTATTTCATACTTAAAAAATAATAATGATAAAAAGGTGTTGGATACATGTCAATGATCATTTCAGCAATTTATTGGATGTTAAAGTCTCGTTTTTGCAGGCGAAATTGAGACTATCTGCGCAGAGCATCTAATAATGCATTTAGCTGAGATATTTCTAATTAACTAAATTTCCAAACTTTACAAAAAAAAAGAATTTGTTTAATTTTTTTTTTTCTAACTATTATATGTAATATTTTATAAAACAAAAAATAATAAAAGAAAAGAAAAGCGAACGCTCGCTTTCCATTCCTTAAATATGTATATTTACACGTTAATATATTTTAAAATAATAATAATAAGAAGAAGAATAAATAATTAGATAAACATTTTTTTGCATGCACATTTTCGTTTGTGCAAAGCAACGCTCGCTTGTTCTCGCTAACTTAAATTGTAACTAGAAAATCAATATTATATTAAAAAAATATATATATTATAATACATTACGTTTTTATACACAATATAAATAAATAAGTAAATATATAAATTGACGAGAAGATAGTGCGATGCAAACGGATTTGACCACGTTACACGTGTACCGATTTTTTTTTTTTTATAGAAAATATTAAGCAGATATACAGATTTAAACATACCTCATTTTTTTTTTTAAATCCAAGCCGGGTATACACGACTTTTTTTTATTTTAATCACACAGTAATCTTATTTCAGCAATAAAATACAGATAGCTGAATTTTGGCGAGTAATCCAAAATCTCCACAGACACACGTGCAATCAAATCGTTTCACTGATTTTTTTTTTTTCCCACTGTCAGTAATCCAGGAGTTTAGTAATCATACACCTGAGGGATAGCAACGATCGCTAGTACATGCATTTCGCAAATCTTCCCTTGTGTACACCTGGATACGAATGTAAAAAAAAAAAAAAAAAAAAAAAAAAAGGATGAGTCATTGTCCACAGGTAGGGTCATCTAGCTGTCATTCTCTATCCTTCCGCTTAGCGGTGATGGATTAGAGGGAGAAAAGATTACTGTTTTTTTTCTTTTTCTTCTTCTGCCTTGTTTTTTTTTTTTTTTCCCAACCCCGTCCATTCCAAGGCAGGCAGTTTAAAAGGGTATTGTGTTTGACTTTATAGATGGATATTTAAATTTTTGGTATCGAAAGAAGAAAACAAATTTTCATTTTTTCGATCTGTTTCTTTTATGAAAATATATTATTATTGAGAATATCTTTCATTCAGAAAAGTAGCCTTTTCACATATTCCAAAACAATTGTTTTAGTAAGAATGATAAGATTTTTTTTTTTTTAACATAACATTTTCTTTATATATATATAAATAAAAATAAAGAAGTTTTCCTTTCCGCTCAAGAGAAAATAATTCATGTGAGAATTAGATTATAATGTTTATAATACAGATTGTAGTACAACAGACATGTGATTATATAGATGTGTTTTCTCTCAATGTTTTTCATATATTATATAATTTTTTTTTTAATTGTATGGTATTCATTATCAATGCATACAGCTTACTGATTATATTGAGTATTTGTTTTAAATGATTCTGTATATTGTGTTTCAACGTATGGGTACCTAATTAGCCTGTAATAATTAAAATAAAAGATTTGCCAATTTATATGTATGTAATAACTAAAAATATAAGAGTGGAAAAGAAAATTAATTTTTTTTTCTTTCTTCTCTCGGGCATTTTATTTTATTATTTGGCTTATTCAAATTTTCCTACTTTATTTGGATTTGGACCTATTAAAACTCAAAATTTTAATAAATGTTTTTGGAACAATGGAAATTGAAACCAACTACACATGATAACTTGCTGAAGAAGTCATGTCTTTCATCAGATTTTTCAACAGTGAACTTTTGATTACGCTTTATTTCACCAATGTGTAAAACTTTTTTCTGGTGTTGCAAACCTACTTACACTCCAAACCTAGTGACACCCCAACTTATCCCAAGTTCCTAGACTTTTCCATGTGAACATTTTCAGTTTTGATCTTCAATATAATACGACGATGGACTTTCATCGAGTACTTTGTGGCTATATATATATATATAAAAAAAAAGATACTGTGGACCTTTTTTTTTCTAATGTCGGGGGAAGAGATGATGGTGAGAAATACCACCATCTAGATCTAAACTAGCACACACTATAAAAAAAAAAAGTATTTGGTTTTTTTTCTGCATATTAACAGAGTATTTGGTATCATTTTAATCAGTGAACAGTGAACAATACAAATTAATGATCCATTTTAGGATCAGCGCATACAGATAGATAATTGTGGAACAAAGTGAACCACGGCAGTCAAGGAAATATTTGGTTTTCCGTTCCCACGAATGATTTAACTACACCTAATAAAAATGTCATGGAGAAAATTGTCAGAACAATAATATGACACATTTATTTATGAGAGCTTAAATAGGCACGAAGACCTCACAAGTCAAAGCATCTTTACCTCCCAGACACAGCACGGCGTCAAGAGGAATCGCTATTGTACCGACGGACCTATGAAACACTCAAGGGGAGTACCAAATTTCTCCCGCATGCCAATGGGCATCTCTCTAAAATCAGAGGTATGGCCGAAACATGCAAATTTTCAAGAAGTTAAAACGTATAAGGCCTTAATTTTATGTGAAAAGGGAAAAATGGTTCCATCCCTTTTTTTTTGCTCCACGAAAAGAATGTGATTTTTCTTGAGAGTTGAGATTCAAAAAAGATGGAAAAGTAGAAGGTTGACTGCTCTCTAACTAAAAAAACAGATTTTGAGTGTGTGTGCCAATAGATGGAAATGTACGCGCTAAGAAAAAGCGAAAACGCGTCAGCCATTACCTCCTGCTGTCAACGTTATCTAGTAATATAAGGTAACAAACAATCCTCCTTCACCATTGTTCCATTTTATTTAATTAAGCTATATTCTTTTAATAATACGAATTTAAGTGTGTATGAAGATCCTACCCCGATCTAAACATAAAAAGGCTAATCAAAGAAATACTTCTAGGGTATGGAACCCTGCCTTTCAAAATCGAATTTTTTTAATTCAGTAAGACAAACTGTAATTCTCAGAAAATAAATGTTGAGAATACAGTTCTCAACTAGGATTGAATATTTTATTTTTTTTAAACATTTATGTTTGTTTTTAATCATATGCTTATAATTACCTTGTAAATAAACTCAATTTTATATTCAATTAATTTTAGTCAGTTTTCCTTTTGTTTACTTAATTTATTGAATTAATATTAAGTCTTTTATTTTAGGAAATGTTTTTTTTAATATTACAATCTAGGTTTTAAAATAAGCCATTATATATTTAATGTTACATAACTCTCTGCAGGTAACCTTTGATGATTGTAATTGGCTCAAAGAGGATCCGAACTTCAAAAATAATTCACAACGCAACTTTTTCTTTTCTATAATTAATTGATAATTTGTCTAATAAAATTTTCTAAGTATAAATTATCATATCAGATCCTTAGAGTCATAGGTGCAAAATAAATACTATACGTCTCGGATAATTTAAAATACTCATATTACTCAATTAACAGCAATATAGTGGTAAATCCTATGCAGTCAGACTTAAATTCAAATAATTTAATTGATCACTCTGTAGCATTCCATCAACTACTATTTCGGAATTTTCTCCATTTTTGGCATTTAATCTTACTGTTTGACGATTGTTTTTTGTTATGAAAGTGATCGACGGGATAATAGAGAAGTACTGAAAATTAATTTTTGTAATAGGATTGAGTACTAATTATGCTAACTTAATTTTATTCCCTAAATTGCATGTATTTAGTGTAAAAAACAAAAAATAAATCACTTGCGGCACCTTTAAATTATTTTTGATTCAAATAATTTTTTGTATTTAGTGTTTTTATGGCTATCCTCACAATATGAGAGGGTGAGGGTGAAATATTTTCACTTTTATTTTTTAACACAGAGTTGGAGACCAACCTAATATACACACATATGTATATATATATATATATATCTGTATGTATAAATATATATATTACATAGGGTAGATGTGCCAGTAATGGACACCCTTAAGGAATTTCTTTAAAAATTATTTTTTAATTAATAGTTATAATTATTATATTCCACTTTTTTTAATCTATATATATAAAAGAAAGTCCTTTCTGACTAGATGATCAACGCACAGCAAAAACTACTGAACCTACAACGACGAAACTTGCAGGAAAAATACTTGTTAGTATGTAGATGCCCACTAAGACGGGATTTTCAAAAACTCCACCCCTAAGGGGGGTAAAAAGGGGAACAAACTTTTAAAAAATTCCTTAAAAATCGGGTATTATAGTTACGTGACAAATGATAACATATTTTAATGTATTTTTGTATGCTGAATCGAATGGTATCAATTAAATACTCATAAGTCAAATAGTTAGCGAGATATTGCACATTTTTCGAATTCGGCGAAGTCTTTGACGTCAAAATCTTACAATTCTAACAATACAAGTGAGAATTTCTAAAAATACAACCGTTACTATAGCAATGGAAGAAATTCAAATTAAATCTTTTTGTTATTTAATTATTTTGTTTATTTTTACAGATAGAAACATTAACTGTTCAATTGGGAATGGAATATTATTCTTACGGATATTTATGTAATTATGTAATTGTGTGTAATTTTTAATTCTGCAAACGCCACGATTTAAAATAAAACATGATTGCTAAAATAAAGTTTCGAAGGTCTGTTTAGTATTATATATTGCTTCTTTATTTGTTTTCAGTCTTCAGCCATGTTTCCGCTTTTCTTTGGGTAGTTAGTTATTCATACGATTTCGGGCTAATTTTCCGCAGATACCTCGCCAATTGGCGTTTTAGCTACCATGTTGGGTACTTCTCTGTTATCCCGTCGACCACTTTTCATAACAAAAAACTATCGCCAAACTGTAATGCCAAATAAACGGGAGAACGTTGCCATTGGAATATCAAAATAAATAAATAAATAAAATATAAGACTGTAAGGACACAATTGTTATTTTAATTAATGAAATCTATACTAATATTATAAAGTAGTAAAGATTGTTTTTGTTTGTTTGTTTGTTTGTTTGTAGGGGGTAATCTCTGGAACTACTGAAGTGATTTCAAAAGCGATGGTGGCAAATTGATGGTGACAATCCCTGCTCCAACATAGGCTATATTTTATGTCGGTGCCACTACCCCCAGGGGGGTGCAAAAGCGAAAAACGTTCTAAAATTTCTATTTTTTTTTATACAGGAGGAGCTAGGAACATGAAATTTGGCAAGGTAGTTACTTATCAGATGTAAATGCTCTCTAAGAACAAATTTTAATAAAATTCGAAATTTAAAAAGGTGAGATGAGCGAAAAGCGTTCTAAACACATCCCAAATTACAATTTCTATGGAATCACTGGAACTACAGAACCGTTTTAAAAAGCGATGGTGGCAAATTGATGGTGACAGTCCCTGCTCCAATATAGGCTATATTTTATGTCGGTGCCACTACCCCCAGGGGGGGCAATAGCGAAAAACGTTCTAAAATTTCGATTTTTTTTATACTGAAGGAGCTAGAAACATGAAATTTGGCATGGTAGTTACTTATAAGATGTAAATGCTCTCAAACAGCACATTCTAAAAAAAATCGAAATTTAAAAGGTGTGAGATGAGCAAAAACCGTTCTAAAACATTCTAAATTACAATTTCTATGGAATCTCTGGAACTACAGAACCGATTTCAAAAGTGATGGTGGCAGTGCCTGCTCCAACATAGGCTATATTTTATGTAGGTGCTACTACACTCAGGGGGATGCAGGAGCGAAAAACGTTCTAATATTTCGATTTTTTTCTTACATTGAAGGTGTTAGAAACATGAAATTTAGCATGGTAGTTACTTATAAGATGTAATTGCTCTCTAAGAACAAATTCTAAAAAAATTCGAAATTTAAAAGGTGTGAGATGATGAGCGAAAAGCGTTCTAAAAACATTCTAAATTACAATTTCAATGGAATCTCTGAAACTACAGAACCATTTTCAAAACTAATGGTGACAAATTGATGGTAACAGTCTCTGCTGTAACATAGGCTATATTTTATATCGTTGCCACTACCACAGGGGGGTGCAGGAGCGAAAAACGTTCTAAAATTTTGATTTTTTTTTTATACTGAAAGAGCTTGAATCAGGAAATTTGGCATGGTAGTTACTTATAAGATGTAAATGCTCTCTAAGAACAAATTCGAAAAAAATTCGAAATTTAAAACTGTGAGATGAGCGAAAAGCGTTCTAAAAACATTCTAAATTACAATTTCTATGGAATCTCTGGAACTACAGAACCGATTTCAAAAGTGATGGTGGCAAATTGATGGGGACACTTCCTGCTCCTACATAGGCTATATTTTATGTCGGTGCCACTACCCCCAGGGGCGGTGCAAAAGCGAAAAACGTTCTAAAATTTCGATTTTTTTTTCTTACAGGAGGAGCTAGGAACATGAAATTTGGCAAGGTAGTTACTTATCAGATGTAAATGCTCTCTAAGAACAAATTCTAATAAAATTCGAAATTTAAAAGGGTGAGATGAGCGAAAAGCGTTCTTACATTCCAAATTACAATTTCTATGGAATCACTCGAACTACAGAACCGTTTTAAAAAGCGATGGTGGCAAATTGATGGTGACAGTCCCTGCTCCAATATAGGCTATATTTTATGTCGGTGCCACTAACCCCAGGGGGGTGCAAGAGCGATAAACGTTCTAAAATTTCGATTTTTTTTATACTGAAGGAGCTAGAAACATGAAATTTGGCATGGTAGATACTTATAAGATGTAAATGCTCTCAAAGAACACATTCTAAAAAAAAATCGAAATTTAAAAGGTGTGAGATGAGCAAAAACCGTTCTAAAACATTCTAAATTACAATTTCTAGGAGTGAAAAACTTCAAAAATTGCGACTTTTTTTATATTGAAGGAGCTAGAAACTTGAATTTTGGCATGGTAGTTACTTATAAGATGTAAATGCTCTCTAAGAATAAATTTTAAAAAAAAATCGAAATGTAAAAGGGTGAAATGAGCGAAAAGCGTTCTAAAATCATTCTAAATTACAATTTCTATGGAATCTCTGGAACTACAGAACTGATTTCAAAAGTGATGGTGACAATCCCTTCTCCAACATCCTCTTTAATATAAAGCTATGCGTTACTGACGACTGGATTTTTCGATAATCTTTGCCACAGATTAATCTCGGAAAATGAAACATTTGAAGTTACTGAAAAAAATAATAGCTCGAAAAGTATTTGTCAGAAAATTGTTAAACAAACTGCCTTTGAAAGGTAAAAAAATGTATATTTCTTAATATAAATTTCAAATTTAATGATTATGCCATTTTTTAAATATTGAATTTCAAAAATTACCAAATTTCACAATGGAGTACCATAGCGAAAAGATAATGATAAGGGCGACGTGTCCTGATGTTTATATTGGCTAGAGCACGACTCACATATTATAGTAGCCTTATCATTCTGTTAAAATATAAAAATGAACTATGAAATGTCAATATTTTGTTTCATTAAAGGTTCGTTAAGAGAAATTGACCAGCGTAGCGGGCGTAGCTTGCTAGTATTATATAAATCTATCAACATTATTTAATCAATCTCATAGTCTCATTTCCCAATGTGAATCAAAATTTAATTGTAAATAACAGAAATGTATCAAAACACCCAAAATTCCAGTAATGGACACCCTCTATTCCAGTAATGGACACCTTCTGTTCCAGTAATGAACACCCTACAAAAATAATTATATAATTGTTTTATGATAGTATTTGTGTTCAGAACATAATCAAAGCATATTGATAAAAGAAAATATTGCAATTTAAGATAGAAATTTATTACGTTAAATGATTTATAATGTAAAGATTTAGTTTTACAATAATTAAGTTTGGTGACATTTTGTATTGCCTCATTTTATCTAATCTTCACTCATATCAACGCCCGAATGATGTGTTGTACAATTATGGCATTCAAATGCCAAATCTTCAATTTCCTCATCACTTTCTGATAATCCAAATCACTCAACATGCGATTTTGGAATGCATTTAAAATTATAAGTGTTCTTTCTTGCACTTGTCACATTCTACCCACTTCTTTGCTTTTCATCATTGAAACTATGTTTGCATTTATGACAAATAAAAAGCTGAAGATTACCATACAAATAATAATCTAACTCTACCTTATTTTGTTATTTATTATTTGTATGATAATATTCAGCTTGCATTTCATAACTCTGATCCCATTCTAAAAATTTCAAGATTTCAAGCTCCTAGTATTTCAAAAATCGTACAATTTTTTCAAAAATCTTATTCAAAAACACAATTTAAAAATTTTGAAAATTTAAAAAATGTTATTTTTTTTAATCAATTTGCATACCAAATGAAACCTTGGGAAATTCTCTTTAAAATGAGTGGTCAAACAACTCTCTATGCTTCATAGAACCTGAGAAAATCAAAATTGAAAACATTTATGCAAGCCAAAAAATGAGTTTTCGAAATTTAAAAATTGTATGAAAATCTAATGAAATAAAAAAAATTAAAGATAATATTCTCATTTATATCATCAGGGAGAATGCTTCCTGACAGTATCATTAAAATCTAAAATGGTCAGGTTGAATATTGAAATTTTTTGGTTGATTTTGGCTTGGAATGACCCTATTTATTAAAAAAGGGGCTTATTACATTCTACTAAGTAAAATTAAAGAATTAAATTTGATTAAATAGCTTTTTAGTTAAGTAAAAAGATTTTATACACTACTGAAATTATACTATTGGCCACATGGGGTGTCCATTACTGGAAAGAGACTAATTAAGCATTCCAGTAATGGACACCAGTCCTAAAATCTTAACAATAAATGAAATTTTGTAAATGGCCATTGGTATATGAAATTTAAAGTTTCATATTAATATCCAAACAAAAACATGCAATTTTTGCAAGAAAATAATGAAGATATAAATTAAGTGAAGCCAGCTCTTATCATGTTCATTAAGATTTTCACAGAAAAACAGTGAAAATGTGAAACATTATTTTCTGCTTCCTGATTGGTTTGATTAAGCGTGTCAACAATAACCCAGATTATAAAACATGCAAAGGGAAGTAATAAAAAAAATAAAAGCAAAATTTTTATTGGTTATTTTTTTATAAACCAAAAACATTCGGGGGTGTCTATTACTGGCACATCTACCCTATCATATATATGCCCGGCTAACATAAAAGTACCTTAATTGATTTAATATGTATAGGTAATGACACAAATGTAAAATTTCTTACATTAGCTTTATCAGCACCAGCGTTTACACAGTCTAAAGATGTTTTATCTAAATTTACTGCATTTCGTCCAGTCAAAGAAAGTTTACATCCTAAAGTTGCGAAACATATTGCGGTACCGGCACCAATACCTGACGAGGCACCTAAGAAGAAATAAATCATAAATTAAAAGAAAATAATAGCTGAAATTAAATTAGTACTGAATTTTATATCAATTACCAGTTATTAAAACAACTTTTCCCTTTAAAAGAGACATAAGACGTTTTAATTAAGTAATTTAAAACTTTATACAATAAATAGAAATACTTTCAGTTTTTATCACTATCTAATACAAGATACAAGGGCTTGTCTTGTATAATACTGATCTGATAAAAAGCAAGGTTAACAAAAGCAAGGCCAAATCGCCGAATGCAAAATTTTTGTGTTGCTGCTGCTGTTCAGTAAATAAACAAACGTGACTACGTGACTAACCAATCACAATAAAAGACAATGTGGTTAGTTGGTTGATGGGGAATATCAAAGAATGCAGAGCTGCATGGATGAAAAATATAAAAAGTGTAAAAAAAAAGAAGAAGAAGAAAGTGTGCAATAGTAGTTACTAAGTTCTGAAAAAGGGATATTTGATATTATTTTAGATTTATAATAATTAAATTAGAAAGTTTGCTCCGGTTTATTTCATTTTGGTATGGCAATACTGTTATTATCAAGCATGTAACCATAGCAACTGTTAGTACTAACAATTTAACAATACATTGATCACACAGAGTTCTCTGTGAATTGTCACAGACAAACAAATTTTTGTATTTTGTGCACATATATTTGTTATTTAAATCCAAAGTATTTAGAAATGGTGTCAGCTGAAAGTGATGACATTGATTTTAAAGTTTTGTTAGAAAATGTGGATTCAGCTATAGAGTCTGAGCGAATTTACAAACTTCAAAACGAAGCCAAAATTCGTATGGTAAATGAACGTGGTACAACTTATGAAGATTTTATGAATGCTGTTAAAGGTGCCGTTCTTAAACCTGTAGATAAAAATGATAAGTTATATTGTAATCCCAGGCAAACATGGAATCCTGTGGCCCAAAAAACGGATGATGTTACTATAGATGATATTCTTAAGAAAGGAAGTTCCAAGAAATAGTTAATTGATTAATGCTTAACTAGGTATTGGATGTTGAACATATGAATACGAAATGATTTCTGTAAATTTATATTAGTAGAAGCATATTATATTAAACTAAAAGTTATTTATTTTCAGTTATTGTTTCCAAAGAAATTCTCTCCTTGACAAATCATGTTATAACTAAAAAGGATAACCTTTTTTTCCCTCGAATTGAAAAGAATGTAGTGTTAAGCACTAAACTCTATTTGGTTACAATAAAGCAGTTTTCGAAAGTTTTAATAGCGATATAAGTACTTTATATTTATATAATACATTTTCATCTATTTTAATTAATATGTGTTTCAAGTAGAGCACAGTTTAACTTGATCACCCTAACACATTATCCTTATTTTAAGTAACCAAATTTGATTTAGGGGTAGAAATTGTTACACTGTTCTGTACATATAATATTTTTTTCAGAACAAGATTAAAGCTAACAAGTGGGGCATTCCATTTGACACGTGAGGCAGAAATTTAAATTGTTTTTTAGAGTACTATTGTTTTATGAATGCTATTGTTTCCTTGAACTAAAACTGTTCTAGAATAAATAAATAAAATAAAAATCTTAAAATGAAAAATAATTTTTTTTTTTAAATAAAAAATTAAGTACTTTTCAAGTATAGGGGGCCTTGACGTTTTTTAAAAAACTTGGTGTAGTTCAGGCTTCAGAAAATGAGATTTGTTGCCAAATGATAAAAACAGCCATGAAAACAAATCTGAAAAACTTTTATGCTTGTTTATATATGTATTCATATATATCAACATTTTATTTATATATATTATTACTATTATTTTTTGTATAGTACAAATTGCTTCTGTTTGTACATGAAAATAGATAAATGGCTTCTTTAATGTTAAATAAATTGTTTAAATATTGAAAAAATGGCTTATGTATATGAAACATTGAATAGGTTGCCAGAAAATATGTTGTCAAATTTCCTTCTCGTGCCAAGGCCATTTTCTGTCCCCTATACTGGAAAAGTACCAAAAAAGCTATCATATCTTTTAACAGTTTATAAGTTAATATGTAGAAGGATTTATGTAAGTGTCATGTAATGGGCCCCGTATCGATTTTTCATGGAATGCCTTTATTTAATGTAAAATCTGTTTATTATTAAAATACAAATAATAAAATGTGTAAAAAATAAAGTAGCTATTCTGTACACTATTTTAAAATTAAATAAGAAATGTTTACCTAAGTTGGTAATTTATTTTGAATATATATGCTATTCACTTTAAAATATAAATAAATTGTATGTTTACACAATCAACTAATGGGATAAATTAAACGTACAGGCAAATAGACCCATCAGCTGACTAATAATGTATACTGTGTGTGGTGTGTGTTTAAAATATCACAAAATATGAATACATTTAAATTTATTTAATACACTTTGATTATAAATTGCACTTGTTAATTCATTAGGTATAGAGTCAGATGGAGTAAAATAGTTATAAAAACAGCACATTTTTATTATACTTAGTTTGCCAATAATGTATTATTTTAATCTGCAAAAAAATTACATTGAATGTTAAATGAACATTGCTTTCAGCATTTCAAGGACAATTTCAACAATAAAATTGCAAATTATTACTGATAATAGTTTTTTAAAATACATTGTCAATTAACTATTTTACCCCATGATAATATTAAAATAAGCATACTTATTTAAAGCTTTCTATTTCTTTAATTAAAATAAATAATTGCACACGAATCTGATTGAAAGTGTTCTTTAGAAGGTACAGATGTCATATACGCACCACGTTGCCCTGATTATTTCCCCTGCCAATTTAGCGAAAACTTTGTTTTTGAATATTAGTTACAAATAAGACGCAATAATATCACATGATTTTTTAATTTCAATATAAAAATAAAATAATGTAATAAATGAAATAGCTTCTATTATTTGAAAAAAGGAAATAAAAATAAATAAATGATAGTTTGATATACATAATAAAAATAATTTATAGAATTAAAATAAAAAATAAAAGTAAATAAACAACAATTTATTTTTTTCGCCAAGTTGGCAGGGGAAAAAAATTGTGCCAACTTGGTGCCTATATGACATCTGTGCCCTTTAGAAAGCTGAAAATATTGAAGAATAGATTTAAGATAAGAAATAGTCTGGATTATGGTTCATTGGTGAATCAGAAAGGACAGCTGCAATTTGTGATACATCAAACATGTCATCTTTCTCAGGAAGCATGAAATAGGAATATTCACTCTCTTTTGTATATTTAATTATGTATTCCTGATCATTATGATTTCAAGAAATATCTAATTTGTTGTCTTGTTCTAAAACTCTGACCTAAAATCCAATTCTGATAGTTTGTCCGCTACTATTACTATTTAAATAAAATAAGTTTCCCCTTCTAATGAAACAAAAACTCTTCTATACAATCAACAACTTTGTTGGTAATACTTATTAATCCTGATTTAGTTATTATTTCGGGCTTCTATTTATCCTCTTTATCCCAGTGACTTTTACTTACCCATCATACGTAGTATAGGGTGAGTCTTGTAATCGTTTTGAAAATCGAAAAAAAAAATTCTGACGGATTTACACGTTTCAGACACTGGAGATTCCGAAAAACATATTTTTAGAAAAAAAAAAAAAAATGCCGTCTGTCTGTGTGTCTGTGTGTAAACGCTCTATCTCCCAAAGAAATTGAGATAGAGACTTGAAATTTGGTATGTATTTAGTATGTAATAATGGGAAGAAGCTTACTGAAATTCAGTAACCTCGATTATCCGAAACTATTTTTTTCGGACTCTCGCAATATTAGTTCTGATAAAAGGTATATAAAATTTTTCGAAATTGTTTATTTTAAAAAGGGAATATAAAATACAATAAAAAAAAACATAAATTCTGCATAAAGAATGAAGTCGATTGAATAATTAGTTGCCAAGATATTTGTAATCCTATTTTCCACACTCTTCGATTTTTCATGACCCTGTATTTCATCCAAATTTCAATTCAAATATATATTTTAATTAGAAATGAGACGCTTAATCTGACGCAATAAACCCTTAGTTAATTTGATTATTAGTTTTTGAGTTATAATGATGTTTCTTTTATGCAATTCAGTAATAGAGCATTTAACGTTTATGACGTCATAAATACCCGATTTTATACGAATTGCAATGCATTTTATAAATAGTTTACACATGTTTTATTTTCATATTTTATATTATGCATATCCATGATGGGTAAGTATTACGGTGGCCCCCAACGACTAGTTTTGTTATTCATTGAAAAATGTTAACTGATACCTGTAACACACTAATTTGGCAAAACAATTCAAAAAAATTACAATTTGTATTTTTTATAAATTTATTTTTGAAACCTACCTATTTTACCCCATTATTTATTTTATGCCACCTGACCCTACTAAGACTTAAAAAAGTTTGCAATTCAAAATTTTCATAGGAAAAGAAGTAAAAAGAAAACAGTATTTAATGTGCAGTCATACCACTCTATTGAAGAAACAAAATATGAAAACAGAATGAAATTATTTACAAAGAACTTTGTAACTACTTTTATTGCAATCGAAAAATTCACATCAGTCTTGTGTGACCAATTTATATATTTTAATTCATTTTTTGATTTGAATATCGGGGAAAAAATAACACTAAAATTCTAATTAAATATTCTTTAAAATCTTAGATTTCATTAATATTTTCTTATGCACATTTATTAGCTTCATCTGCAACTCATAATTTTATTTTCAAGTTACTTTTAAGAAAGGTACATTTCAATACTAAATAAATGATATGTATATAACGTATTTCACACATATTTTCAAACAAATATTCTAATTTCCTGCTTTTTTTTTTTCCTTTCTGACAAGAGTTTCTTTTTCAAGTAGTTATTTCCATCCAAATTTCATTAAGTTCCAAAAACAAAATATTTGTCTGTCTGTCTGACCACTCCTCTGAGCTTTAATTTTATAAAAATAGGCCAATAGCTATGTAATTTGAATATCTTTGTGGGAGCATTTTCCTTTGGGAAATAATACCATATCATACATATTCTTTTACAATGACAAATAAAAGTTTTGAATAGTGTTTCTATATTTTTACAGAAGACAGTATTTTTTCTTTCTTTAAATTAATGAATTTCTGAAATTGCTACAAAATTTGAAAATGTTCTCTTCAAGTAAAGCACATTTTTAAAAATATTTAAAATTGATCATCCTTTCGTTTACATAATATTTTTACAGAATTTTTTTCAAATATATAATCAAATAGAAATTTGTTATTTTAGGCCCAGACTTGGGTGAATTTAAAATTCAATGATGAATTGGCTTTTAAACTTTAACTTCACGGAAAGAAATTTTATGTAATTTGACATCGTGTATTATGAGTGTTTACCCTTAACTACTAAACAAATGCTCTGATTTCGGTTTTTTTTTTTTTTTTTTTTTTTTTCGTTGGAATGGGCCCATTTTTATGGTGGTCCTAGTATCATGTAACAATTATTAAGATTAAAATATATTTATTTTTTGCCTGGTGTTTGCTTCATGTTCTAAATGAAGGAAGGCAAACCTTTTCAATGCCATCTTTTTTTTTTTTTTTTCTGTTGACATTGTACATGACCAAGATGTTCCAACAGGCAAAAAAATTAATGTAACAAAAAATGATGAATCAAAATTACCTGAAAATTTTTATTAGAAATAAAAAAAAACCCTCATCACCTTAGATGCCGAGCAATAGCTATCAAATTCATACTTTGTTCCTTTAAACAGAACGCAAATGAAAGTTGAAATCGAATAATTTGACAAGATGGTTTTTATTTGAGTTTTTCAATATATTCATTTACCAAAATAATAACTGGCAAGTGTTGGTAAAGCTGAAAAATTGTCAGAATGGCAAACACCAGCTTCGTTAAACAAAATAGCCAAGGCCTGCTTACCGGCAGGGAAAACTTCCACCAGTAAAAAATAATAGAAATTTTTGGCTTATTTAAACGCCATTTTCATGCTGAATGTCTGTCAAAATCAAGACAAAAATTTCTATTCTTTTTTGCTGGTGGAAGTTTGCCCCGCCGGTAATCAGGCCCTGAAAATAGCTATATATTTTTAGAATAAAATTCCCAGTTGACATAATTTTACCATAAGCATTTTTTGCTTCCAATGCCTGGTAATCTTTCCTTTTCAATAATCTCCAAATCTTTTCTTAATTGGATAGATTTTTTAACCCAACTTGACTGGAGTTCAATAAGTTGTATTTAAATCTCTTCAGGTTTCTGAAAGTCAAAAATTTTCAGAAATAAGCCCAGATTGTTTAAATTTGTGTATTTTTACTGTATTTTAATTAAAAACCTTAATCACTGGTGTGCCGAAAATATTCTGTTGCTCGCCATAGGTTCACTATCCTTGTTCTAGATCTAGACTGGTAACTTTCAGGAAAATAGGCCAGTTATCATTAAATCTGGATACATTGTCAAGAAACATACAGTAAGTACTGTGTTACATACATATTTATTTATTTATTTATTTATTATTATTATTATTTTTTTTTTTTTTTTTACAGTGACACATTAATCATTTGAATATAGTATTATCTATTGCTGCTACAATAGACTCAAATAGCTATGAAATTTGAATATGTTTCTGATAAAGACTATAATAATATTAAAAATTTTCATCTCATCACATATTTTAAATTTTTTTCCCCAGGAACTTATCTACAATTAAAACAAATTAATTTTAAATGATATTTTTTAGGGTTTCGTTCATCTCACGAAACCCTATTGCTCCCGCTCCGTTGTCTGTCTGTCACAGAGCCATTCTCGAAAACTATGTAACTTACAGAGTTGAAACTTTGTGTATAAATCAGAATATCAGCTGTGAAGAGCTGAAAATATTAAAATTTGAAAAATTCGTATTATTTTAATAAATAGAGATAAAAAACCAAAATTCTAACAGCCTTTTCCTTTTAAATTTAAACATTTTCCATTATAGCAGATGCCAAAAATTAAAAATCCACGATGAAAATCTTTCCACAATAATTAATTTTCTATCAGACGATTTCCACGTGAAAAAGGAAAATGAAATAAAAAGTTTCACCCATTGAAAAACAGATAAATATGAAATAAAATTGATTGACGTCATAGTCGTAATAAAACGGAAAATGTCTAAGATTTCTCAATAATACAAGGAGTATATGAGTATGAGTAAGTAAACAAAGCAGATTACTATCACGTCATTAGGGAATTAAAAAGAAAATCTGACGTCATATGGGAAATTTAACGAATTTTTCAGATGTTTGAGAATAATACAAAGCGAGTATCAATATAAATAATAGAGAATGGTAAATATATGAGTTTCAGAACCATATTGAATCGTGATAAAAATCCGATTATGGAAATATTCGCATGTTTTAACATTTTGAAGGTATACAATTTGTTTAATTTTGAAATTATTTATTTAAATATTGCATTTAGTCCGTATGACGGATATTATTATGACAAAATATAATAGCGGGCTTGGCCCGCTATCTGGCTGGTTTAGATATTCGAAAAAACGAAAAAATAGACCGGTAAATTTTTACTTTATAAAAAACATGACTTTTTTTGTTGTTGCTAAATGAAATTAGTTTGAATTTATTAAAGTAAGGATAAAGTGTTTTGAAAGGAATATTAAACGAAACCCTTTGAGCGATCTTTGATCACACTTACCCACTTGTTGAATAATTTCTGTAGTGTTTTATTTCGTAATATGCATATTGTAAAGAATTGAGCTTCGACATCCAGCTGCACTATGTGTCATTCTAGCATTTCCTGTGAGTACACTTAACTGCATACCTTCCCTCGCTATTTTTGCCTTGAAGACTAGCAGACGCCGAATTCTATTGTACTGTGAGCGGAAAGTTCGGACAGTGATGAAGTGGTAAGGCGTTACCCAAAAAGGGGTCTTATGCTTTGATCCTTGCCGAGTTCGTGGGAAAGAGTTCATCTGCGAGAGAAGCGATCTCTGCACAGGATTTTTAGGTTTGCGCCCGAAACTTTGCCCTTTGTCTTAGAACGTCCAATGACGGACTTAGTGAAAACGAAACAGAGGGATCTCAAGGCTGCTAAGAGGCTGGAGAGTTTCGAGGGGCCCGCCTCGACAAAGCCCCCGCCCCCAGAAGAAGTTCTCCTGCGAGAATGAAAAAGTGAGAGAGGACAGTTTTTTGGAGAGATCGAAAAGGAGAGTGTTGACTCTCTGGAGAAGGGAAAAGGAAACGTGAGTTTCGAACTCAGCGTGGTGTAAGCGCTAGTGAGGTCCGACCTCTAGAATTGATACAGCAGGTATCCGCTGAAAATCCCAGCGAAGTGAAAAAGCACACCAAGTGCGAGAGTGAGAGTTCTTAGACTCAGAATTAACGAGCATTAGTAGATCTTCCGAAGAGAAGGAACGGACGAGCCTTGGTCCGAATGAACTTTGTTTTGTAGTCACGACTGTCTGTAATGTTTAGAGACTTTTGTTTGTTTCAGTTACACTTGGAGTCAAGAGGTCATTAATTTATAAGCGATTGACTCACGAAAAATAATTAAATGCTGTATTGACGTCTTGTATATATTTTTCATTAGAATTAACATTGTTATACAATAAAATTCTATTTTCTAATTTATGCGAGAAATTCTCTGTGCCAACGATCCGATCTCGCTACCGCTCACCATCTTTTATCGGGTCGGTATAGAGGAGTTACTACAACTGGTGGCTTGCGGTGATGGATTAATTAGCAAAAATTAATGACAATCTTCAAAGACAAAGAGTGGACTCTGAAATTTAAATCATCAAAGTGCTCCAAGAAAGAGTCTCCTTGTGACTTGTGACCTGAGTCTCCTTAGACGCCCCTGTGGATCAACACAGCATCAGAAAGAGAAATCTACCAAGAATTCTGGAGAGTGTTCCCCCATCCGGAAGAGTCCCCATCCGAAAAGTGTGATAGAAACTCCGTCTGTGCTCCTGAGAATCTCTGAAGTCTGTGCTTCTGACGCCCTGAAAGACTCTTAGTAATGGAGGTAAGCTCTTTTTATACTCAGAGTGGCTTTAATTGTTATTAGTGTCTGTATAGGTGTTGTAGGCTTCAAAAAAAAAAAAAAGTTGTATGTTTATTTTTGTGAGAGTAAATATTTTGAGAAATTTTTCCGGTAGAAAAAAAAAGTATGATGAGATATTTCCGATATAACTGTAACTTATTTAATAGACAAATTTTGTAGTTAAAATTAAATTATTGTTGAATTAATTTAATGCAAACTGAGAGTTGTGCAGTGTTACAAATTTTAGCTGAATCTATAAATGAGAGTTCATTGAAAAAAAAAAAAAAAAAAAAAAATATCGAACGCATGTCATATTTTAAGATAACAGAGTTGATTTTATATGTTTTTTGTGAATTATTCTAAATCTTTTAAGAGTGGATGCAGAGATTAAGACCACCATTGATTAAAAGAGAAAGGAATTGAATAAGACTTTTGCAATTTAAAATATTTTTACTGTGCTTTTTGAAATTGAAATTGTTGTTTTGTGTAAAATTGATCCCATATGTATTTTATAACCAAATACCAAGGTGAATGTGGACGATAGGACAGGGTTGCTTAATTTTATATGTTGCATATTTCTTATATATTATTGTTATGCGTACTTTTTATGAGTGCATATTTCAGTATTATTTTGGTGCACTTGGTAGAAATTACATTTAATCTTATTGTATTGTTTTATAATTGTGGGAAAGATAATTTCTAATTTTAAACTTTAAAAATGTCGGAGCTTAAATATTTTAGGAAAGCTGATTTGCAAACGTTAGCTTGCGAATTTGAGGTCATTTTAGAAGAGAATGATACAGTACCGAAAATTATAAAAAAAATAGAGTCGTCAGAGGGATTTGATAAAGAGCTAGCCTTAGCGCAAATTAAACTGTTAGAAAAAGATAGAGAAAATAAATTATTGACAGAGAAGGAAGAGAACGATAGACTTCAAAAAGAGAAAGAGCGCGAACATGAGTTAGCTATGTTAAAAGCGACACGAGAGTCAGATGACCGGAGTACTGCATCCAGTAGCATCTCAGTTAGAACGAATCATTTACCCCTAAAAACAATTATGCATCGCTTTGATGAAAAGAATTCGGATATTTCGTTGTTTTTGAATTTATTCGAGAGACAGGCAAAAAAATGTAATCTAAATTCGGATGAGTTGGTGACGAACTTACTATCATTATTACCTGTGGGAATGGCCGAGTTAATTTTGAGAGAACCTGAAGACAGAATTGATGATTTTCAATATGTGAAAGAAAAATTGTTAGAACGATATCGTTTGAATGCAGAGACGTACAGACAAAAATTTAGTCAGCATCCCCGAAATCCTAATTCAGTTTGGAAGGACCTGATCTTTGAACTTAATAGTTTTTTAGAAGGATGGCTGTCATGCTTACAAGTTTCGGATTTTGAGGGTTTGAAAAATTTGCTTGTCACGGACCAAATCAAACGGAGAGCGTCTCCAGAAATGCGCGAACATTTTATAGATAACTGGGCGGAGATTAAAGATCCCGAAAAGTTAGTGAGGCTTTTAGATGCGTACGAGGCAATCAAGCGCCCGTCAAAAAAAACTTGGAATACGAAACTCCCTTTAGAGAAGAATTTTGAAAGACCCAGGACTTTTGAAAATGGGCGAAACCGTAACAGAAATCCGGAGACTAACTTTAACTGGAGGGATCGCGATGATCATAAAGAAAGGGAAAGGGTTTACGAAAAAAGGCGAGAAGTTAAGTGTCATGCGTGTTTTCGAAGTGGGCACTACAAAGTAGATTGTCCGGAAATTAAAAAGAGAGATGTTGCACGGGTCGGTCACTTAATAAGTATGCCGACACTTGAAGAAACTTTCTTCCCTTATTTGAGTAAAGTATTAGTGAATGGAATTCAGGCAACTGCTTTAAAGGACAGTGGGAGCCAGATAGATTTGGTCCCGCACCATTTAGTCAGTCAAGATAATTTGAATGGAGATCATGTTTGGATTAAAACACCGGTGGACAGGAAATTGTATTGTTTACCTATAGCAGAAGTCACGTTAGAAATTGAAGGTGTGGGGGTCATTGAAACCAAGGCAGGAGTTAACAATAGAAATTCAGATATGTACTACTATTTGTTGGGTAATCGCACTCAGAAATTGTTAGAACAGGCGAAGAAAAAACCCGAATTGATGAATGCAGTTTTGACACGCGCTCAAACGAGGGAAAAGGGTGGCCCAGCTCCGAATCCGGTAAATAAACAAATTATGATTTCCGAGGAAGAAAAAGAAGAGGATATTTCTAGCGGGAATGTGGAAGCGGAAACTTTGAATTCCGAGGAAGAAAAAGAAGGGAGAATTTTTCGCGAGTGCAGTGAAGCGGAAGCGTTGAATTCAAAACTAGAGGCTGAAAATCTAGAAAGCCCTATTGAACTGGTCAGTGTGGATAAGGGATTATCGCCTTTGCCGATATGTGAGGAATCTTCGATCTTAGCAAACATTGAAAGAGGGGTTAGTAAAATGGAAAATGACAGGTATCCATCTCTCGAAGAGATTAGAGGGAAAGGGGAAATTGAAGAAACGCATTGTAATGCAGGAGATTCTTTAATAGTGGCAAATGTCAGAGACAATCGCATGAGTGGGGGAATGCGGGTGCTTGTCCCATTGCATTATAGAGTGGATATATTTGGCGCGTGCCTAGAAAAAGTGTCATTACACTTAGGGAAAGGGAAAGTTAAAGGAAATGTGTCAGAATACTTGAACCTTGGGAAAAGATTGATAAGCGATTTAACTACCGCATTTCTAAAAAGGTTCGGTGTTAAGTTGAAAAATCCGAGAGTGTGTCGCACAATAAGCGATAGTATTGCATGTTGGCATCGAAAAGTTAGAAAGCTCTTGAAAGCGTTAGTATTTGGAGAATGGATAAGAGAAACGGAGGAAAATAAATTCGTGAAGGGATGTGTGTTTAATCTCACGAACAGGTTAAAAAGAGGTCGAGTTTTAGCCGTTGAAAATGTGTCAGAAAAACGAGAAAAGAGGAAATTTTGGTTTGACAGAAAGGCGGTAAAACGGAAGCTTAATGTGAAAGATGAGGTTTTAGTTTTAACTACCAGAAAGCCAATTAAAATGTCAGATAGACGGATAGGGCCGGGAAAAATTGAATCGAAAATCTCGGAAACAAATTATATTGTGAATGTTCCTGGGAGGCGACAGAAATCCCAGATTTCTCACTTGAGTTTAGTAAAGCCTTACAGAAAACGGGTGGAGTTAGCAGATATCTTAACGCGGGAAATAAACGCACTTAAGAATTTCTGTTTACCGTATCTAGATGATATGGCGATTTTTTCAGATAGTTGGAAGGACAATATGCGTCATCTAGAAATAGTATTAAAAAATGTTAATGACGCGAAACTAAAAATCAAATTGGCGAAATGCAAGTTCGCTCAGAAAACCGTAAAATATCTTGAGCATATTGTAGGTGAGGGTAGACGGAGGCCAGCTGAGGCGAAAGTAAGGGCAATTAAGGAATTACCGGTTCCGAAATCGAAAATTGAAATTCGTAGATGTTTGGGAATGGCTGGATATTATTCCCGCTACATAAAAGATTATGCAGTGATTGTAGAACCATTAACGAGGGCGCTTAAAGGGAAAAATAAAAAAGAAAATATTGCATGGAGCGACGAAATGGGAAAAGCCTTTGAGACTTTGAAAATGAAACTTACTGAAGAACCGGTGCTTTACGCTCCTAATTTTCAGAAAGAATTCATAGTACAAACTGATGCTAGTGACTTAGGTATTGGCGTGGTTTTGGCTCAAAGAGAGGGATCGGAAGAGCACCCCATAATATATTTAAGTCGAAAATTTACTGATAGTGAGAAAAGTTTCTGCGCCACTGAAAGAGAGTGTGCAGGGATTATTTTTGCGATAAAAAAGTTAAGGCATTATATTGATGGACAAAACTTTTCTATCGAAACCGATCACAATCCTTTGGTGTTTCTAAAAAGAAATTCTGGAAATAATCCCAGATTATTAAGGTGGTCCTTAGCTCTGCAACCTTATAATTATGCCATTTCTCATCGCGCAGGCAAAGACATTCCGCATGTTGATTGTCTGAGTCGAGTTTAAGGAGATTTCTTGATAAACTTTTGTATATAATTATTTTAAGATTTTTTATTTTTTATTTCACTGTGTTTTATTTCATTATATGTTCATGATTTCTTATCAGAGCGCGGAAAAAAAAAAGGAAGGTAGTATTATCTTATTCATGTATGTTTTATTTCTTGCCACTCTGATGTAATTTGAGCTTGCAATTCTTTATCCGACTCTTAGAGATTCTTAGTGTTTCACCCTTAAGAATCGTTTGAGGAGGAGGTGCTGTAAAGAATTGAGCTTCGACATCCAGCTGCACTATGTGTCATTCTAGCATTTCCTGTGAGTACACTTAACTGCATACCTTCCCTCGCTATTTTTGCCTTGAAGACTAGCAGACGCCGAATTCTATTGTACTGTGAGCGGAAAGTTCGGACAGTGATGAAGTGGTAAGGCGTTACCCAAAAAGGGGTCTTATGCTTTGATCCTTGCCGAGTTCGTGGGAAAGAGTTCATCTGCGAGAGAAGCGATCTCTGCACAGGATTTTTAGGTTTGCGCCCGAAACTTTGCCCTTTGTCTTAGAACGTCCAATGACGGACTTAGTGAAAACGAAACAGAGGGATCTCAAGGCTGCTAAGAGGCTGGAGAGTTTCGAGGGGCCCCCCTCGACAAAGCCCCCGCCCCCAGAAGAAGTTCTCCTGCGAGAATGAAAAAGTGAGAGAGGACAGTTTTTTGGAGAGATCGAAAAGGAGAGTGTTGACTCTCTGGAGAAGGGAAAAGGAAACGTGAGTTTCGAACTCAGCGTGGTGTAAGCGCTAGTGAGGTCCGACCTCTAGAATTGATACAGCAGGTATCCGCTGAAAATCCCAGCGAAGTGAAAAAGCACACCAAGTGCGAGAGTGAGAGTTCTTAGACTCAGAATTAACGAGCATTAGTAGATCTTCCGAAGAGAAGGAACGGACGAGCCTTGGTCCGAATGAACTTTGTTTTGTAGTCACGACTGTCTGTAATGTTTAGAGACTTTTGTTTGTTTCAGTTACACTTGGAGTCAAGAGGTCATTAATTTATAAGCGATTGACTCACGAAAAATAATTAAATGCTGTATTGACGTCTTGTATATATTTTTCATTAGAATTAACATTGTTATACAATAAAATTCTATTTTCTAATTTATGCGAGAAATTCTCTGTGCCAACGATCCGATCTCGCTACCGCTCACCATCTTTTATAGGGTCGGTATAGAGGAGTTACTACAATATCATAATGATTACAGTGAGTATGAAGTAATATGTGTAATGGCTAATAAATACTCTGTAAAAATTTCTGATATTTTAATGATGTTATTATGAACATTATTATTTTTTTTTTCTGTGGAACTTGTAAGTTGTTTACCGTCACATTTTAATGCGCAAATTGTTTTATGTATATAATTTGGTATATTTTTTCAATATCGGAAATTTAATATGCATATAATATAAAAAATACAGAAAATACATCATACTTATCTACTAATTAAAATGTACGAACTTCTTTTGTTACAAATTTTTTTACTACGAAATTTTTCACTACAATATTATGGCACAGTTTGCGAACTATAGATACTCAAAAATCTATATAAAGGCTGTTTTTAGGGTTTCGTTCATCTCACGAAACCCTATTTGTCCCGCTTCTCTGTCTGTTCGTCACAGAGCCGGTTCTCAGAAACTGTATAACTTACCGACTTGAAATTTTCTGTACATACATCTGAATACCTACTGTCACGCTGAAAATCATAAAATTTTGAAAAAATCGTTTTAATTTAAAAGTAGAGAGATAAAACCCCAAAAATCTAACTTTTCCTATTAAATTTAAACCTTTTTAGTTATAACAGTTGCCAACAATTAAAAATCCACAATAAAATTCTTTCTACAATAATTAATTTTCTATTGAAAGATTTTCACGTGAAAAATGAAAATTAAACAAAAAGTTTCACCAATTGAATAAAGATTAATAGGACGTCATATTGGTAATAAAACGGAAATTTTCAAACATTTCTCAATAATACAAGGAGTATGAGTATGTGTAAGTACAGAAAGCAGGTTAATATGATGTCATTAGAGAATTAAAAAGAAAATTAACCGACGTCATATTGGAAGTTTAACGGACTTTTTCAAATGTTTGAGAATAATGCAAAGAGAGTATTAATATGAGTAATAGAGAAAGCAAGTGATATGTGTCAGCAAGTGATTATAACGTCATATGAGTTTGAGGAATGTATTGAATCATGATAAAAAACCGATTATGGAAATATTGGCATATTTCAACATTTTGAAGGTCTCTATACAACATGTTTAATTTTGAAATTGATTTTTTGTTTTTAATATCGCATTTAGTCCACATGACAGGTATTATTATAACACAGTATCATATCGGGCCGTTTCAGATATTCGAAAAAAAACGAAAAAAATAGACCGGTGAATTTTTACTTTATAAAAAACATGACTCTTTTTTTTTTTTTTTTTTTTTTTTTTTTTTTTTTTTGAAAATTAAATTTGTTTGGATTTATTAAAGAAATTATAGAGTGTTTTGAAAGGAGTATTAAACGAAACCCTTTGTGCGATCTTCGATCACACTTACCCTCTTGTTTACTCATCTGCCCTGAGCTTTCTACTGAACCAATTTTGATAATGATTTTTTTAAATGGAAGCTGTTCATTTGTAAATGTGCCCGCACTAGCTATTTTTTTTTTTTTTAAATACTCCCATTTTTAACACTTTCCAATTAGTTGAAAAGTGTTTATGACTTCGATTTGTCTGCCGTCTGTCCGTTCTTTAACTCGCGTAAATATACTCGGATTTCCCTGAAATTATTGTATGTTATTGTCGTTTACTGTAACATGTTCCCTATTTCAACGGAAGTGTGTAGCACTTGTAGTTTTTTTTACAGGGCAGTCAAAAGTATTCAGTTACATTACTGTCAATGGGAAATAATCGTTTCAAGTGCATTTCGATGATGCTACGTCATTTAAAAGATGATGAAATTGATATATAATTATGAAGCGCATTAAAACATGTTTTTTGTAGAATATGGGGTGCAAAGCATTTATTATTCATTTACAGGGTCAAGCAAAAGAATTCTGTTACACATTGTTCTATGGGGGAAAATCGTTTGCCATGTAATTTAGTGATATTTCGCTATTTCAAACATAATGAAAATTATATGCATTACTGAGGTACACTATAAATTGCTCCTTTGAAAGTGTGGTGTGCATTGCGTTTATTTACAGGGACTCACAAAAGATATCGGTTACAATATATGTGCGATATTTACAATCTATGTGTGATAAGTGCGTTTTCACTTTCGGTTCGCGTTTTTAAGTTTAACTAATTTTTTTTCATAGTACGTGTGTGTTTATAAACTCGGTTGATCATATACAGGGCTACACAAGGGAATCCGTAAGTATTACAGACCAGGGCAGGGTTTTTGCCGGCAGAAAGTGGTTTCTGCCGTGCCAGTGGCAGAAAGTGTTTATAACCGGTTTTAACTGGCATAAACACATTTCGTGACATAATCTGAGACTTTTTTAGTAGTATTAAATTCCTTAAGTACATTTTATTCAGGGCAAATAACAAATAAAATACTGTTGATAGTTTTAATTTAAAATAAATAAATTTGTATTAGAAAAAATGAGCAATTTAACAGATAAAATTTGTGTTATAACATAGTTGTGTAATTTTATATATAAACAATTATTAGAGTATTTAAAATCTCAGTTTAAAATTCAAAATAGAAAACTATATCCAATACTTATTTTAAATTAAACACTGAAAAGAAAAGAAAAAAATAATCAATACTTACTCAAAATACTTTTCTGTAATTTAACATAATAATTTAATAACAACTGTAAAAAATCTTTCTCATAGAAATGTTATACAGCTCCAAATCAAAAAATTAGAATAATTAATTCCATTTGTATTTGGAATTGCATTTAGGTTTATTTCACTGTAGTACAATTGAAAAGAACAGCGGTGGATGTTTTAATACATTAGCATGTTATTAAAGAAAATTAAAATTTTAAAATATTAATTTTTGAGTGAATATTTTTTTTTTTGTAAAATTATTTTCATTATTCAAAATATTAGAATACTAAAATAGGTGGTTCAAAAAATTAGAATACTTATGAATTTTCCTGATTGGTTCAGAAGGCTGCATAAAATAAGCATTTTTTGGCGTAATAGATATTGCGCAAAAAAACAAAGTTGAGCTTCTTTCCAGCATAGAGTCGGCATGGTCATGTCTGGGCAGAAAACATTGTGAACCACTTGTAGCTGACTTGGCAAAGCGAGTTAGTGCTGTTATAAAATGTAAAGGTGATGCTACAAAATATATTAAAGAATAACTATTTTTCCTTTTTTTTTAAAACCCGGGAGAACTCGCACGTGAGATTTTCTCTCACCATCATACTTTTTTTGTCCCAGCTGTTGCAATAAGACTCTTATTTAAACCCCTTTTTTCATTTTAAATTAAATTTTAGAATTTTTTTTAAAATCATTTTACATCCTTTTGTGAATAAAGTATTAAGACAAACAAAAAATGCTGATATTAAACGAATGTGTAAGGTAAAAGTGTAGGCAATTGGGCACTGTGAGAAAACTTCTCACAAGCGAGTTCTGGTGTGACAAGAAATCTAGCGAGTTCTCGCGGGTTAAAAAAACATTTTATTTACAATGCATTATTCTAATATTTTGAACCAGGTAAATGGTTATTCTAATAGTTTGATTTTTTCCGAGTGTGAATATTTATTTTAATTTTTGTATTATTTCCTTTAATTTTAATGTTAAAAGATTCTACAAACTATGTAAATTCTTACAATATTAAGTTTTATCCTTTATTACTTTTTGTATAAGCAATACATAAAAAACCTTTTTTCACAATTCCTTTTTTTCTATTATTCTAATTTTTTCACTTGGAGCTGTAGTTATATGTGGATCTTGTAATTCCGTTTATTTAAAAACATTTCATTTAAATACAGTATTGAAAGGAATAAATCTGACTTCTTTTTTTAAATTTAAGACTGTTAGTGGAAAATGTTCCAACCATATTTATATATATATAACCATATTCTATATAGTAGATAATTTTTAAGTTATTGCATTATATTATTTATTTAAAAATTCTCTGAAAAGTAATTTGTTAAAATATCATAGAATTTTTTGTATATTTTTTTAAAAATTTTAAATAGAAATTCAACTGTAAATAATGATATTAATAGTTAAACTTGTACAGCATCAGATTACCATTATGAAAATTTCTGTGTTTCAAGTAAAAGGAAATTAGTATTATATCAACCAGGTATATTTATATGATCATTTTGAAGCTTTTTGCTACTTTGAATAACATTCAATAATCTTTAGTTTTAATTTTTAATTTAGTTGTTTACATATCAAATACATGTGTGAATTATGAATCATTGCAGTTAAAGTTCTTATTATTTCTTAGTTTCTGCCAGTTTTTGCCACTTACTGGCAGAAACTAGTTTCTGCCATGCCGGTTTTAACCGGTTATAACCACCCCGGCAGAAACTTGCCAGCTCTGTTACAGACTATGGGAGTGAATTGCCTAAGGGTAGTTTTTAATTGTGTTACGCATTTTCCTGCTGAACTATATTTAGTAGACTAATAGAAGTTTGTGGAATATAAATAAATTCATATACAGGGCTACGCAAAGAAAAATATACATTGTCGTTTACGATTAGTAATTGCTGCGAGTGAGTTTTAAGTTGCCTTTTAAGGGCGTGTATAAATATGTGGTGTGGACAAAACTATTCAGATAATATACAGGGCTGTACAAAAGATTTCGAGTGCATTTCCATCGATTGGCGAAAATTGCCAAATGTGAATATTCTAACTGAACTAAATTTTATCATGCTATATATCCACATCTATTGATCATATACAGGGCTGCACAAAATAATTCGACTACTCTTTTGACACTGGAAGGTAATTTCCAAAACTGTGTTTTTCAATGTGCTATATGTTTTCTAAACTGTTTACTTACATTTCTTCTTTCACCTTATTTAACGGTGAAGTTTTGTTACAGTTTTCTGGCTGTGTTGGAAAGTGTTTCATAATCTATGCTTGATGCATGATTTTTCGTTCTTGTTATGTTTTATTTTTAATTAAAAAAAATTTTCATGAATTTTTTTCAAAATGTTGGTAATTGGATTACTTCTACTGTTGCAGAGAAAAAAGAAATAATGAGGTTTATTTATTTTTATTGATGCCATTTCCTCATTTTAATTCAAAATAATTTTTTAACAAGAACGAAAAATCCTGCGTCAAGCATAGATTATGTAACACTTTCCAATACTTCCAAAATAATTTTACAAATCTTTACCGTTTAATAAGGTGAAAGATGATATCCAAGTAGACAAGGCATGACCGCCTCGAGATATCTAAGTAGACAATTTGGAAAACGCTAACATATTTAAAAACCCAATTACAGGAATTACCAACTCTATTCGAAAAATATCCGAATTATTTTGTGCAGCCCTGTATATGATCTATAGATTTGAATATATTAAATTTTAGTTCAGTTGGGAAACGCGTAGCACATTTTAAAATTCCCCTTCTGGAATTTCCGTCAATAAACAAAAATGTACTCGAAAACTTTTGTGCTGTCCTGTATATGATCTATAGAATTTATAAACACCAAGCAATAGACAAAAAATTAGTTAAATTTAAAAACGCGTTCAGCAACTGAAAACGCACTTCCAGCAATTATTGTTAAAAGATAGTACCGAATTATTTTGTGCGTTCCTGTAAATTAATGCTATACTCGCAATATTCTAGAGCAAGCATCTTATAATTCACCTTAGTGATATTATACATCAATTTCAATATGTTTGAAATTGTAGAACATTATTAAAATAAACAGCAAACGATTTTTCTTCATAGACCGTAATGTAACGGAATTATTTTGAGTGTCCCTGTAAAGGAACTATAAGTGCTATGCACACCATATTCTATAGTAAGCCTCGAGACAGTAAGCTTCGAGTAAGCCGTGATTTCATACCGGTCAAACTCGGTAATCAACGGAATGAAAATATATGGAATTGTAACAGAAAAATTCGTATTTTTTTAAAGCATGACGTCATTTTCTGTTCAAAACTTTTTAACACTTTCTAACATAGTTGAAAAGTGTTTGTGAATTCGGTTTGTCTGTCTGTCCGTGTGCTTTAAGTGCCCGTGAGTTGAGACCGTGATGTTTTTTTACCATTCCCGTGCAGCCATAATCATTGGAACGTATTTTGTTACCATGCTATGAGTGTTTTCAGGAAATAACCTTTAGTACGTTTAAGTAATAAACTTTCTTATTAGCAGTAACCTTTCCCTTTTTGGGCAATAAAGTGTAGTGGTAGATGACAGTCTGAATCTTCAACAAATTCGGTTTCTTACATAATTCTGTCAATGGCTGGCGGGTTAATCTAGAGGGGTTTAAGACGGGAGTCAAAAGAGGTCAGCGTTACTTAAATATCCAAGCGTTGCTTAAAATTATAGAATCTGTGTGACTTTATCTAGTTGTCTGCGTTGAGCTTCTCTGGTTGGAGAATGGGCACGGGTCATTAAGCGTATGCTGCCCACCCCGAGGATTGTTAAGAAAAATAAACAGACAGGAAAAAACATTCAATATTATTATTTTTAGACAAGCAGAGTTTCCTCTCTGACTTCTTGGCAATTGTCCTAGAAAGCATAAGAGTTTTCCCTTTTTGGGACTTAAAAATATTTTTGCAAGCCTCATGGAGTGACGTCTAGCCGCGGAGTAACAGCGCAGCAAAGATCGTATGGCGGCGTACAACTTTAGTTTCTACCGTGAACATGTTTAGAGTATGTGTAGCCTTTAGCCAAGGAATTTCAAAGATGGTATCGTGCAGCAATTGGTTTTGATCGGAAGATTTACATCGTAGAATCATGTATGGAACAGCGATTCAGTCTCTCTATGCCTTGTTGTCGTTTTGGCGGACAAAGCAACTATCGTTCGTCGGATTTCCATTTACACCGAGAACAATTTAAGTTTTATGCTCTTATATGTCCGGAGATGATTTCAAGGTTAGGAATTTGCCGGGTTTGTGTTGGAATAGCAGATTTACATAGTGTAATTACCTATGGAGCAGCGGCGCAGCCACTCTAATGAACTTTAAAATGTGGTCATTCGGAGTTGGAACTTTTACTAAGCGGTGCATTCCCCCTATTGACTCAGTGTATGTAGTCTGACCTATGGAGCAGCGTCGCAGTCACTCTATTTTTATAATGATGGAACTTTCAAATTTGGTTATTACAGTGTGAACTTTTAAGATATTAATTATGAACTTTTAATAATAGCAGAAAGTCTATTCTACCAGCAGAAACCAATAGTTCAGCCCTGTAAGTCCTGTTAAGTATTTTATATTGGGTTATAAATAAAAATGAGTAAAAGCAATTAAATTTAAATAAGATATGGGAAATCTAAAATTTATAGGAACTAACTTAATATTATGAAACTATGACTATTTAGTGCGTATTTATACAAATCCTATTCATGTCAATTATCCACTTATTAAATGTTTAATATATGAATGAAATGTGGGATTTAAAAGAAATTTAATAAGTACCCAATAGAATTCCAATGTGTAGCATTTTTGTGAGATAAAATAGAAATATGTTAAAATTATATTTTTTGTGTTTAATGAGTTGGAATATAAAATTAAATGTAAAGCATTTAATTTACTTATTTTTAATTTGAAGAAAGTAATTAACGATAATTATCTTGGACAACTGTCGGGGAATGTCTAATACTAACTAACGAATTATTATTGAAGTGGACTGAATTTTGAGCACGGTGTGAACACAACGCAATTTTAACATTATTTTAAAATTAAACTTTTAGACAAGATAATATTAATTACACTTTTAAAAGAATAATTTAAATAAGCTTGTTATAAAATATAATATACAGTGTAGTTCAATTGTCTTAATTTAAACTTTAGTTTATTCAAAATTTCATTTTCTGGATAGAAATTCATTTCATATTTCGAAAAAGTTTTTAATTTATTGTCAGATTTTAAAAAAGCGCAAATAATAATTCCAAATATTTTTCAATTCAAAAATATATTTACGTGAATATAAAACGAGTAGGAAAACTTCAAAATATTTCCATTATTACGCGTGAAGAGCATTTGATGATAAACATTGTGTTATATCTAAAACAATATATTTAAAAAAAAATTCTTATAGTATCTAAAATAAAACTGTTCTTCTAGACATTATCGTAAAAGTCCAAGAGGCAGCGATATTTTTTACTAAACCATTTTGGACACAGTCATATAAATAAAACAAGAAAACGTTATGCGAAATGCTGTTTTTCTTCTTTTATTTAAAACCCTTATTTTTTTAAAAAAAAGGATGGAGTAGGTAGTGTCATCTAATTCATATGATCACAGTACTGCTAATGAAAATTTTAAATTTACGTTAATATTAAAAAAAAAAAAAATCATCATTAGCCTAAGCATTAATTGTCCTGGTATTCTTTGTGTATAACTTTTTTTTTTCTCTTTGGAATAAGAAAATTGTCGTTTGGTGCAAAAAATTGCGATAATTTATAACATTAATTATATATTGAAACTATTTCCTCAATTTCTTAAATTCTTAGAAAATGTTTCTTTTTTATAATGATAATTTCTCGAAAAACTTATCAAAAAACAAATTTTAAATACTCATTTTTAAAATTAAATACGCATTTAAAAATTATTTATACCTGAACATTACGAATAATTTAAGAAACACTTACAGTAGTCAGAAATATAAATGCATTGCATGGGGAAAGAAAATTACAATTTGGCGTAAAAGAATGTCGCCAAGATAGAAAACGGGAGCTTTTCATTTTAAAATAAATAATAATAATAATAAAATGATTTAAAACTTATATAAATTACATCTAATAAAAGCACATACATTATTGTAAAATATTTTGTTTAAGAAACTAATATGCTTCATTTACGGGGCAAAATACCAATCATTATCAAATAATGACACTGCTTCAAGTATGAATTATTATTATTATTTAAAAGAAAACAAGCTCTTAAAATAAATCTAAGACTCCTGTATGAAAGTTTATGCTTCCTTTTTTGACACATCTTGATTTACATCCATATGCTCTGCAATTTGTCACCATTATTATTTACAAAATAAGAAACAAAACTGTCTGTGTGTTTGTTTCGGAAGCAACCCCATGTAAATCCAATGGACAAAAGACGCGGACAAACGCGTGTGGGAGAAAGAAGTCCATATGTCATGTGACTTTATGTGTGCTTCAGAAAAAGGTTGCCATAGCTCCAGTTTATTTCATCTCGATGGATACAGGACGGTATTTAACGGTAAACGCCTCTTTGACAGCAGGGAGGGGGGAAAGCACTGATAGACTCTCTGAGCGAAACAGGATATTTTCTCTGAGTGACGATGCCCCTAAGTTTATTTTTATGATGATCTTTAAGTGGTTCTTCTTTCAGCGAGAGTTGCTGCGTGCCTTTTCACTGCGCAAGTCTGGAAAAAGAAAAGAAAAAAAAAGATGTCTAGCATATTTCGCTTCCTGTCTACATGTTGCAGTCTACTGATAGAGGATGTGATGGCTTGAGATAAACGTCGAGAGAAACACTGTGTTATGATGCAGAATCTGATTCAACGAAACTTTCTTTTGAAATTATTTACAAATTAATGTTTTGTTCCCGAACAGTCTATTTATAATTGTTTTGTTCCTTAAATACTCGTTTATAATGAATACTTCAAATCCGCCACCGAAGTTTCACGATTTTACAATATGTGGAGCCAGTACTAAATCGAGCCTTTCAAATGCAATATGGGAGATAGGTGTTCCAGCGCAGAATAGTTTATTTTGGTCTATTGTTCTACCATACTTATATTTATCAAATGATTCGGATTTAAAGAAATATTTGCAAAAGATAACTGGTGATGACAAGGAGGTCGATGCAATTAAGCAGAGAAAGAAACTGGGCTCGGAACCGCTTAATACTGAATTAATAAAGAGACAATTGAAAAGTTTTAACCCGTTTAAAAATAGGCATGCTTCTTTTATACAGGCTAAAGAAGTGACAAAAGTGTTTCGCATTTTTAAATTACGCCTCAACCAATATGCTTCTGCATTAAGAAAGGAGCATGATGAATGGAACGACGATTTTAAATTAAATGCTGCCTCGTTACTTCTTGAATGTGAAATAGAAGTTCATTTTCCAGATGAAACAACTAATCAGAAAATTGTAACATATCCTAAATCAATGCATGAATTTAATACTAAAATCATTCTATTTGAGTATGAAGCATCAGAACTTAGAAATTCTAATATATTTCGCTTTGGAATGCCGGATCAGCAAGCAATTTCACGTAAAATAGACGCTTTGACACATTTTCTTAAAAAAGCTAAAATTTCCAGTGATTCTATTGCAAAAGTTAGAAAACTCATGGATAAATCTGAAAACCATGGCAAATATTTTGTGACAACAATTTTAGAAAATGATTGCAGTGATATTTTGCAAGACATTTATAGATCACCTTACACAGCTCTTAAAATTTCAGAAGCAGGTTTCGAGACTAACCCACTTACATGTTCCACAAAAAAGTTGTCTGTTTTCTGTCAAGCTGTGTTATTCAGTAAAGGTTCCGTATATTTGTCTATTCTTTATGATTATGCATCTAACTGCCGCACCTTATTCGATCATTCTGTTAGAAGAGCCAGTGATGATGTATTGGAATCAATAAAGAAAATTAAAAGCTTATTAGTAAAAGATGTATTTGAACTTTCCACTGATGAAAATTCGAAAAGTTCTGATACAATTCAAATGTCTCTGAGCATATTGAAGCAGTTTATTACACATGCTGAATACCAAATAGATGTTGCTTCAGATTTAAATAATCTGAAAAAGAATTTTGAATCGTCAACAAAAACGGAAATGGAGAAGTTCAAGTTTCGAAAATCAGTAATTGAATCTATTTTGACACATTATCAAAATTATTTTTATTGTAATTTAGACAGACAGTTATTTCACACTATATCCATTTCTGATATATTTTCTAATTATTTGCATTTCTCAGATTATTACAAAAATGTAGATAGTTTTGGTTGCATTTCTTTTTTCGACAATTTTTACCAACTGAGACTTTTAATTCGTATGAAGCAAGAAAATGTTTTTTTAAATATTGAATGGAAAATGTTTGCGGCTATTTTATTCAATAATTATTTTTCCGAATGTAATATTGGAACTGAAGACAACCTTACGTTTGATGAAAAGAGATTTCAAGATGCTAATGTTTTACGGTATGTACCTTTATTATATCGTAATGTACTTCGGGCAGAAATTCCGGCCTTTTTAGAGAAACTTAAAAATGCATCTGATTCGGAATCTTTGCAAAAATCCCTAAAAAGTAGTAGTTCAAGAAATGATTCGAATGCTTTGCCACAGGTTATAGATGTGTTATTAAAAATAAGAGTAGAACAGCATATACAAGCAGCTTTAGAAGTGTCGCCAGGTGATGACGGTATCAAGAGCATTCTGGTTATAGAAAGAGCGCTACAAGTTATTGGTGAATCTATTAAACCACCTTCTTTAAGTAATAGTATCATCAGCTTTCTTTTGAGGTCTTGTCTTTCAGTCAGCCTTCAAAATCACCTCAAATTTATTCGGAATGACTTATCTCATGAGCGTTGTAATTCGGCTTATGGGCGCTTAAGAACTGAACAAAATTTTAAGTTTTTTCGAAATATGCAAAAAGAAATTGCACAAATAAAACGACATTTTGAAATAGTGTTTTTCACACAATTCTTGAGAATTGAAGAATCGGCAATGTTTAGCTGTATTTCAGAAATAGGTAAAGAGCTAGGACAAGATGTTATAAAAGAATATTTTAATAAATATAATCTGCAGGTAGATGAAAGAGTGAAAGTCTACCAGGAAAATCACGGTAAATGTGTGGAATTATTATTCGATACTTTATCTGACCTCCAAAATCATGTAGGAAAGGAAAGAAAAGATGTGCTTATGGGCCAGTTGAATGCAATTAATTATTTGCTTAAATTTATTACGCGACATACTACTTCAGTAAAAGTTTTGAATAACTTTAAGACAGCTGCAGATTTCTTTCTTTCTGATTCAGAAAGTAAGGAAATGACACTTTTTGAAGATGATCTTCGTGATTTTCTATCAAAATGGATTAATGTTCTCAAGAAAAATAACATTATTGGGCAAAATCCTTTATCAGCTACTGATATAGAATCGTTTTACATTTTGCTGAAGTCAGACTTATTTTCAACTGACGAAGAAGTTGAAATAAAATCTGCTTTGCTATGTGCTTATGAAGAAGCTACAGATGCCAGCAATAACTTAAAAGGTTTATTCAAGCGTAATTTGAATGAACCCGAGAAATTAGACATTTGGTTGAAAAGAGTTTTTATTCCTTCAGATAAAATAGTAAATATAAGGGATTACTTTAATTCTAAATCGTTTGAGAAGGCACTACATTTAGTAAAAAACCGTTTATCCGTGGAACAGTTTCAGAAAGATATGGAAGAAATATTTCACCCAAAAGATGGTCCAAGTACTTATTTTATGACATTACTTACAAAAATCACCTATCAAAGATATTTAAAATCTCCAATTTATACTTCTGTCAGATTATCTGATCACATCATAGAAAAATTAGAATTTTTCTTGACAAAAACTGTTCGTATTCTTATGGAAAGAATGAAATCTTTAAAAAGTATTCTTATAGATGAAGACGAAGACATCAAGAAAACGTGGGTATGGGGGAGAAGTAAAGCAATAAAACACCACATAAAATTTTTGATGCGACAACGTTACATGAGAGATGTCACAGTTCGAGCTTCGCTGGATATGGCGTTTTTGGATTGCGTAAATATTTTGCACAAGCCTTTCTTATCAGAATTATATGAGAAATCAACAGATTTGTTTTCAGGTATTGATTTGCGTAATGTCTTAGCACATCGAACAAACATTCCTGAAACCGTTGGTGGAATATTAGATGAGGATGATTTTCCTTCTATCATGATCGATAAAATGCTTGAATTAATCGATGATTTCGAAGCAGTTGAATCAACGTTTGAATTATTTCCAAAAGTTGGAATTTTAGAAAAAGAAGATTTTGTAGATTGGGTTACCAATGCTTCAGATGAAACATTTCCGAAACAAATTAAAGCAATCAGGGAATGTGAAAGGTGGGATAGATATTTATTTCTATTTCCATTTATAAAAAGTTAATGATGAAACATTTTGTTGTAATAACTCTTTCTAATTTTCAATGTACACTGAATTGATTTAATGAAAATATCAATGAAGTTTCCAGAAAAATGTTTAACTTTCATTAAATTGCTGATTAAATATTCAATTATTTTGATAATATGACTTTCTTTTAAATTACTTAATGTAATTCAGTTAGATAATAAAAAAAATTGCAATGCAATTTATGTCATAGTTTGTTGAATGCAGAATGTTTTTTTAAATCTTTTTTCTCTAAATAAGAAATAGATTTTTTTCCCTACAATATAAGTATTTACAGCAATTTACTTTTCAGTTTGTTTTTAAATCACCTAGATATTGCTTTCAATTTTAGCTTTTGATTTTTATACTTAGAAAACTCATATACCCAGTGTTCATACAATTAAGTTAAATAATTAGAAAATTAGTTAAATAATAAGATTGATTAGATGGGTAAAAATGTGTATTCGTAAAACTGTTAAATTAATGTATGTAACAATTATAAAGCTGCAACAAGTATTTTTTTTATTATTATTCAGTATTTATACAGAGTGCTTTATAAACTTATAAAACTTTTGGCTTCATATAGAGTGGTTAATAAAATGCTACTAATTTTTATTAAACTCACGGTTGCCTTATTATTGTCATTTTACCAACTTGAGAATTTCGTTACATGATTTGCAAAAAATCGTGATTTGGGCACAGAGAAATGGGATAAATACCCAAAATGTTTATTTTTGTTAGATCAATCAGTTTGAATCATCTTGTAATTCTAAAACAGAAACTGAAGAACTAATTAATGATCATAATAATAATAATAAAGAATATTACCAAAAAATATTTTTTTATATCAGACCTATTAAAAGGCATTTTGATTATTCGGGGGATTTCCCTCTCCTCCAAATTTATCAATGGTAAAAAGTATAACAATTCCTCACTTTCATTTTCAATAAAATGTAGTCTATCTCAAAATTTATCAAAATGATATGCGTGAGGAAGATGGAATAAAAAATAACGAAGGCAAAAAGAAAATGACTAAAAGAACGACGAATCGTACGGTGCCATTTGATAACTTTCGCATGCAATTTAGAAATAATATTATATAAGATACATGTGCACAGATGTGTGCAGAAAATCTAAAAAAAAAAGGGAGCTATTGTATACATATAAATAAAAAATGTTAAAAAAAAAAAAAAAAAAAAAAAAAAAAAAAATGAGGGAACTATTGCAAACATGTATGTACAAAATGTAAATAAGGGGAACTGTTGTAAACATATAAATACAAAATGTGAAAAAAAAGGAATTATTGTAAACATATATATACAAAATGTAAAAAGAAAAGGAGGAACTATTGTAAAGATATAAATACAAAATATATGTTAACCAAAAAAAAAAAGTACCAAATTGGTAATTAAAATCTAGAAAAACTCTAGATTTTAATTTTAATTCGAACTTAAACGAAAACTTCATTTATTATTTATTTTTAGTTGTTTTCGATTCTTTTGAGTTGTTTATTAAAACATTTCTAAAGATGAATTAATCCCTTAGAAGTAAAAAAGTTTGTTGGCCTAACGCCATCACTTAAGAAAACTGTTATGTATTAGTTAACATCATTTTAATTTTTTGAAGGGTTGTATACCTCTGAGTACGTTTAAAATGAATGAGAAATTACTTTATGTAAAACAAGTCATTACAATGTGAAATTTTATGACAACAAAGGTAAAAGTGCTACAAAAAATTTAGTAATTTTAATACGTTGTAGTGGATAATTATTTAATGCTTCCACAACATAATTATATTAAATGAATGATTAATATGAACACTCAGCACAAATACATTGTTTCGTCTATTAAAATATTATTTGCAAATTTTCGAAGCTGAAAATTATGGAGATTTATAACTAAATTATATATTTATAACTAATATGATGATTTTCTTTTAGTACAGATTTAAAAAAATAAAATAATTATTCATTTGTTTATTTTTGACAAAGTACGGACGTTGTCTGATTGGATCGATATATTTATTGAAAGGTATTCTGATGAATCGGCAAAATACATGTTGACAGAAATAACCTCAAATCATTATTTATTTTATTTTTATCAAATACTCTTTTAAAGAATTAAATGAAATGAAAAAAAAAAAGGAGTCTAATATCTTTTTAAATAAATATTGAATATCAGAAACAACTTTTCGTTTAGTTATTATTTGGCTATGATATAAGTATAAGTATAAGGTATTAAAATATTATTTGCAAATTTTTGAAACTGAAAATTATGGAGATTTATAGCTAAATTATATATTTATAACTAATATGATGATTTTCTTGTAGTACAGATTTTTTTTATAACACATATTGTTATAACACACTCTCACACACACACAAAAAAAAAAAACTTCTGTATTTTTCGGTGTATAAGCCGCACCTTAAAAAAAAAAAAAAAAACCCTTAAAATGCGTTTTAAAAATTTGGGGGGGGGGGGGAGGGTCTTATACAATGAAAGTGAATTTTTTTTATATTATTATATAGTTATTCAGAAATGGTATATAGTTATGTATAGTTGCATTAATTATTATATTAACAACTGTAGTATATTAGTTATTAACTGTTATAGTATTTTGCCATATTTCAATTTTTGAATTTGCATAGCTGCCAACTTTACGCTTTTTTGTTACGACTAAAAATTAACTGAAAATTTTTCTTTATTGAATCACATGAATTCGGCGATTTAATAAGGTTAAATTTACTATAAAATTTTAG
Source organism: Maratus michaelseni (assembly GCA_963931845.1). Lineage (NCBI taxonomy): Eukaryota > Metazoa > Arthropoda > Arachnida > Araneae > Salticidae > Maratus > Maratus michaelseni. The sequence goes on along the minus strand of OZ007588.1, from coordinate 248,036,519 downwards.
TGGTTGGGAAAAGCGTAAAAGTTGGCAGCTATGAATTAGGGATTGTCATTCTTCTACTTTCTTAATTTTTTCCTAAAAAAAGTGTCACATTTTGGTATGCCTCTTATACAAAAGGAGCGTCTTATACACCAGAAAATACGGTATATGTTTGTATCGTTAATGAAATAGTCGAAACTAAAAGGACAAAAAAAAATATGAAAAACGCTTTTTATTATGTTTATGTTCTATTGTGGAAATTCATGTTGAATGTGGTTGGTTGGTTGATTTATGACGGCCGATTATCTACACGAGGGATATAGGTCCTAGGGGGAGTGCCCTCCACGGGGGGTCTCATGTTGAATGGGGATTTTATTGTTGTACTATGATTGTACTATTTTTTCAATTTTAATAATTGAGTCGAATATATTATTTATGAGATTCATAATAATCTGAATTGAGAAGAAAACCTAATTTATCAAGGAATTTTGAAAGAGAGTCAGTATTGAAATATCTATATACTAATGTAGTAAGATGTAAAAAAAAAAAGTTCTTTATTAATTGGTAATCATTATTTTACAGTCCTTTATATTCTTTGACTAACTTAAAAATGTAGATTTTGTCGAAGCGCAGTGATCTGAGGGCGAGCGAAGTTTCTTATGTATCCATTCAAATCCGACAGTGAAATGAACATGATTTCTCGGTAATAGTTCGACCAGTTACAACAGGGTTTGCTGTCCCATGGTCTGACAGAAAAATCCACAATTTCGCACCTTTTTAAATAAAAGTTAATCAAATTATATATGAAATTTAAGCCATAAAGATTTTTATTTATTTTTTAACAATATTGACAATTCATATGAAGAAAGTGAGTTATTTTTAATTTCATTCATTGTTAGAAGAACAATATCATTAAGCATTGAAAGTATAATCGTCTCAAACTACAACTTCAGTTTATTTTGTATTTTTCTTCCAAAAATGATGACTATTTGCTAGTTTCGCAGACTTTTCTGCCTCCAACCGGTTTCTCAGTTTTGTCCATTGTAACCAAATGTGGAAAACATGTCTTCGATTGATCGTTCATAAATCGACAGTTTAAATTTAAATTTAAACGATGCATTTTTTTTTTTTTTTTTTACTTTTTAGAACATTTTAGGCATAACATTGTTATAATGTAGCAAATATGCAATTTTAATCTGCCAGCTCCAGCATGCATACTTTAAGTATTTATAGACTGAGTGAAGTGAAATCTAATAGTGCTGCTATCTGTCGTGGTTTATCGCTACTAAAGTCAAGTGACTATTTTTCTATGAACGTAGGAAAGGGTGTAGAATTGTTTGCATTTTAAAATTCATTATAACATAGTTTTTTATGCTTCATAATATATTTATGCTAACAGAGAGCATAACTTGTAATTAAATACAGAATTTTGACAGTTTTGAATCAAGATGAATCAGATGAAAATGCCCTAAAATTTAAATTTGTTAAGTAATAGCTAGATATGACAATTAAGATGATACTTGGCGCAGTACAATATAAGCAGTTAAAACAATGTTTTAAGTATTGATGGCGGTACGCTGAATGCTACCGAAACTAGTCTGCAGTTAGTTAAAAAATTCTGATACTTAAAACGTTATTTAGTCTGCTTATAATATCTACAAACATATATGCACATAAATGTTTAAATTTGAACTTTTTTTTCGAACTATTAAGTGTTTGTTTTGAAAAGTTCCCATTTTTATCGGGGTTTCCTTAGACTTACCACTCTAGTTTTGAATAAAATTTTTCAAAAACAGTTATTTTTTTTTGAAAAAATCCATATATCTTTAGAAGCTTTACCATTGCGTGTCAAGTATGCAGTTACATAACTAGAAGCAGGACGGCAAGGAATGTATATAACTTATTTAAAATTCATTACCCAATAAGTATTTTTTGTAGATTTATATTATAGCATAAAAGAAAAATAATAAATGAAAAGGATATCTTTTTTACCAAAACCACAAGAAGGATAAACGTGAAATTCGCTTTAAAGAGTGTTGAATTCAGACATATTTCTCCAGGAGAGATTTCTGCAGCTCTGGGGAATGGAGTAGACATTGAGTTCACAACAGGGGAGAGATTTGCACTTCTAGTATAAATTCGCAAAAATTTCCTGGGCTCGAAACTCCGGGGTTAGTCCCATGGATACACCCTGAATTCAACACTGGCTTTTAAATACTAACAATGACATGGCAAAAACTTAAGTTTACTGTTATAATTATTCACGCCTCTATGTAATGAAATTTAAAACATAGCTGTATCACGATCTTTGGAATAATTAGTTTTATGAAGATAAGAACGTTAGACTGATCTCGACTCACTACAATTTTAATTAAGAATTAAAAATTAATATAGTTTTATTAAGCTAAGCGTATTTTTACAAAGTTTTTAAAGATAATAATAATAAAAAATTCAGCTACAAGCTGTGATTTTGATAAATCAGTCAAAATATGAACAGTAAGTAAGAGAAAAATGATATCCCCCCCCACCCATGACTCCAATTCTAAAATTCCCAAAATTTAGCTGTTTGTACCGAAGTTTATTGTTTATGATTTTCCACGATTATGTTATAGTGAAGTTTTCTTGATGGATCGAATGCACATTAATTTTTATGTAAACTTCTCAATACACAGCTTTCCATATTTTTATTTAATTCGAGACATCATGCCGCATTCACGCCCGAACACAAATTTGCATTACCCTATCTTCAAAAACATGCAAAATATAAGTTAAAGTGTGTTATGTAGAACCATGGATTTATTTACCATGTATTAAAAACAACAATTTTAACAGCAACAATTTATTAATTAAGAACAAGGTTAATAAAGCAAATTCCTTCAAAACACAGTTAGTAAAAATTGAATAGCAACAATTCGGCGTTAAACAAGAAGATCTTCCAGTTGCCCCAGATAAGACGTCACAGGCATAGTTAACTCAGCAGTAGAGTAGAAGTATCACAATAAAGATGAAGGTTAGCTGAATTCATAACCATAGATAAGATAAAAACTTGATAAAAGTAAGCTGCACAGCCCGGTGCCCTGAAGGAGCGCCCGGCGCGTAGACGACCACCGAACCCAAGTCCTGAGGGACTTTTATCGCGCCAGCGGATTTGGCTCCCCGCGGGTCGACGCCGTAAGTCGTTGCGATACGCGGTGAAACCCAGTAGGGGAGTCACCACGAGACACTTGGAGACGGGCTGGCGTCCCCCAATAGCTTCGGAGCTGGACACCCAGAAGGGAACCAGGCCCTAGGCCTTAAGTCGGGTTGTTCCAACCCGTACTTGCTTTACCAGAACTCGAGGGGTGTGAAAACCTACAGGGACAAACAGAGGTTATATTTAATCAAGTCATAATGAGCAGTACCAGACAGCATCACTAAACTGCATCAACATCAACAATCATTGAATAGAATAGGACTGAAGTACTGAGCAGCTGAACCGATTTTGCTTGCAGTTTTTTTTACTGAGGAAACTTTCACTTTCAAAACCGGTTCCGAAAGTGAAAATATCTTAGTCAAAAAAACTTGTAATCAAAATCGAAAAAGTTCAAGGGAACGTGCATAGAGATTGACCTCAGCTATCCAATGCAAAAAAATCATTTAAAAATATTGAAGTGCGAACGAGATATCGTAAATTATTTCCCCCACAGGATTAACATTAGCGAGCGGATGTTTTCGCCTGAGTGAAGTAGCCTCTTAAGAATAAGATAGTGGTTTAAATGAAAACTCTTAACTAATGTGTCATGACCTCATGGTACGCCAGTGTGCAGCAAAAATGCTTTGCAAAGTTTTTCCAAGATTTTACGAATTAACATAAGTATCGTTACTTAGAACTAGTGTTGCCAGGTTCACTGTCACAAATATAGAGGGACAGGGAGACAAAAAAAGTGGGACAGCGGCTTCTAAAACGCAACATGACAGTAAATACTATGAAAACTGAACCGGTCTATAACGGAATCCGGTTTTAAACGTAAAAATTTCATTGTCCCTACAGTAGGAATATGATACAATTATACCTGCTAAGACAAAAGCCTGTTTAAAACGGAATTTTTCTCCTGTCCCTTGCGATTCCATCCTATACGATTTTATTATACCAAATAAACATAACAATCTTATACAGTAAAACCTGTGAAAGCGGAATCGCTAGAGACTGAAAAAAAAATTACAATTTAGCGGGTATAATTGTATAGTATTCCTATCGTACTGACAATGAAAATTTTACTTTTAAAACAGAATTCCGTTATAAACAGGTTACGTTTACACACGGTTTATACGGTTGTACAGTAAAACTTGTAAAGACATAATCGCTAGGAGCTGCAAAATAATCCGTTTTAGATAGGTTTTCGTCTAGGCAGGTAGATTTGTAAAGTATTTGTTTGGAAGGATTTATAAAAAATTTCCGTTATAGATAGGTTCTATCATTCTAGGTATAAGCTCCAGTCTATCTAGATTTACGAAAAATATGGTACTCAAAAATTTAAAAGAATTTGTGCATCATGAAAAATCCGAACTTTTGTCGCGAGACAGGTATTGGAGCCCCTGGAAATCAGGAGATGTCACGTAAATCGGGACACATGACAACACTACTTAGAACATAAATTTAATATTGCATGATTTGTAATGAGCTTTAGTGTCATAAAGTTGCCTTTTTTGGAAGTTTATTTTAGTGTTTGTATTTACACCTTCTACGAGTGTATGGAGAAATCCTGAAGTTGATCTCACGTCTTCAGATAAGTTTATAACTTTTAGAGAATAATTATCCATTTGCATAGAAAAAGGGTTACAATATAAAATGTAGAAATGGAAGTAATGATGCGATGTAATTTAGATAAAAATGTTGCTGAACAACGTTTACAATTTTAAGATTTATGTTACAATTTTAAATGTTACATATTTGATTTATGTTATGTTATATAAATTTTGAAGAATACATCCTCCTACCAATGCATGACACAACTTCTCTAGATTAGGTGAAAAAGGCCTTTCTTTTAAATGCATATGCTGTGCATGTAAGTCAGAAAATTTATATTTTACAGAAGATGAAGAGTTAACAGAAATAAGAAATGTCAGAGGATTGCAGTAAAATAATCAATAACGGATATTACTATCTGAAGGCTTAAATCTTAATTCTGAATTTTATAAGCATTAAAAAAAACAATAAAAAAAATCTCTGAACATTATATGTATAAGAATTGAGATTTTTAATACTTTCAACATAGTTGGAAACTATTTCATACATATTTGAAATTTATATCACTAAGGTGCAATACAAGATACTTATGTATATCATTTGCTTACCATTTATATAGTTAATTTACAGAGCCATACAAAAAATTCGTTTTCAGAACTCTATAAGCAATAAGTGCTGGAAGTGCGTTTTCAATTGTAGTATGCGTTTTTAATTTTAGCTATCTTTTCTCTTATTACTTGTTGTGTATAAATTATAGCTGAAATACAGGGCTGCACAAAAGGATTCGAGTATACAGTGGTGGCCAAAAGTGTGGACATTTTTTGAAAGTTACATGTTTTTCAACTTTGTGTGCTTGTAGAATATATTAATTTTCACTTAAATACAAACGTTTATATATCAAATTGAAAGTAATTTAATGTAGAATTTAATAATAAAAACAGTATTACAATATCTGTATTACAAAAAAAGTTATGCAACTAATAGTAAGATCTATCTTAGATTTGCATTTTTTTAAAGTGATACTTACACAATCAATACTTAGTAGGATAACCCTTATTTTTTAAGACAGCTTCACAGCGTCTTTTCATCGAGTGAACGAGTGTTTGGAGTTCATCTTTCGTAATCACATGGTGCCAAGAATCAATTATAGCTTCAATAAGTTGTCTTTTATTGGATGGACGTTTTTTTCGTACAAGAATTTTCAAACGTCGCCACAAATTTTCAATTGGATTGAGATCAGGGCTGTTTCCTGGCCATTGGCCATGGTAATATATCTATGCCTTTATTTTGAAACCATGCTTTGCATACTTTTGCTGTGTGGCATGGAGCTGAATCCTGCTGAAAAATAAATGGTGTGTTGTTGGGGAAGAGATCCCTGATGGAAGGTATCAATTTTGGTTCCAGTACAGTTTCGATGTATTTTTTGGCATTCAGAATGCCATCAATCACTTGAATTCGGCTCACACCATCTGCAGACATACATGCCCAAATCATGACATTTGTTGGGTTTTTTGTAGTTGCTTCAATGCATTCAGGATGAAGTGCTTCTCCTACTCTACGTCTCACGTATTTTCTACCATCACTACCAAAGAGCGATATTTTACTCTCATCGCTCCAGATTACTTGCTTCCATTGATTTTCTGACCATTTAATGTGTTCTTTTGCCCACTTAACTCGTTTTTCGCGTTGTTTTTTATTTAAATATGGTTTTTTCCTTGGAATTCTAGCTTGTAGTCCAAATCCTGATAACCTTCTTCTTATTGTTCTTGAACTTACTGCAATATCCGCTGCATTCATTTCACATCTAATGGCATCTGATGAAATTTTTCTATCTTGAAGGCATAGCCGTTTAATTTTTCTATCGGCAGTAGCACTTGTGCATTTTTTTCGGCCTGATTTGGCCTTATTTTCCATTGATTTCGTTTTTACATAACGTAAACAGAACTTTCGTACACCAGAACAAGTCACTGAACCACCAACTTGTGTTGCAATTTCAGCATAAGAGAGGCCATTTTCTCTCAATATGACAATTCGGCTTCTTTTTGTAGATGTCCAATTAGTTCTCCTTGTTGATGGCATTGTTTAAAATTAGTTTAATTAAAAAAGGGACTTTAAATATTCAAAAACAGCAATACTGCTATTTAATTGTACTAGTATGCATCATTCCGCAAAATATTTCCACAACAATAACTCTTTTACCATCCAAATAACCTAAACTATAGTTACAGAAATTTGATTGGTCCTCAGAACAGTGTTTGTGATTGGCTAGTACGCTTTTATTACAAAACACGTCCTTATTCAAAACGATTTGTGTTTGTTTGTACTGCTAAAATGAGCATAACTTTTTTTGTAATACAGATATTGTAATACTGTTTTTATTATTAAATTCTACATTAAATTACCTTCAATTTGATATATAAACGTTTGTATTTAAGTGAAAATTAATATATTCTACAAGCACACAAAGTTGAAAAACATGAAACTTTCAAAAAATGTCCAAACTTTTGGCCACCACTGTATTTCTGTTTATTGACGGAAATTGCTGAAATGGAATTTTCAGCTGAGTTATGCGTTTCGTAACTGAACTAAAGTTTTGCATACCATGAAACATATATACAAATCTATAGAACATTTACACGGCTAAACAAAATAATTTGAGTATTTTTTCGACTAATGGATGATAATGGCTGAAATTGGATTTGCAAATGTGTTATGCGTTTACCAAATTGTTTAGTTAAACATCATATTTAATCTGATTAAACTGCGAAGTTTTGTTACAATATTCTGGAAGCTTGGGAAAGTGTTTCATATCCTACGTTTGACGCATGATTTTTCTTTCTTGTTTTTGATTGTAATGGATAATTTTGGTTATGTTAGTAAGTAAACTAAAAATGACATATCCCTTTCATATATTTTCTCATAATCATAATTTTAATGTGCCGCGCACGTTTAATCATGGATTTAAATGCACCGTGAAGTATTATAAAGGTTCAGAAACATTAGTTTAGATATATTAGAATAAAGATGTTACTTGCACAGCTGACGCTGAAGGCATAGTGTGTTTAAACATACATTTTGTTGCATAGTGTTTAAACTACTTACATTTAAAATAATGATAAAGCAATCTTTATAGAAAAACTATAAATATTTCATTATTTTTATTCTTAAACAAGAAGTCATATTTTAATTTTTTCTAAAAACATACTGTTTAAATTCATCTTTATTTCTATTTTCATACTTTAAATATATTTCTTTGTGTAAAGTTCGATAATTCTGGCTGAGGTTTTTTTTTTTTTTTTTTTTTTTTTTTTTTAACGGACAGTAAGATTTATACAATCTTATAAAAATTTATAGAATGAACTTCATCCACTGCGTTCTATATTTTTTATCCAAACCTCGCTTCACATCTGGGTTCTGTAAATCCCCTTCAAAATCGCATCTTTTTTAGATGCAGGTTGCATTTTATCTTTTATATTGATCCAAACGCAATGCACTGGGTAATACTTGTAGAATGAAATCTATAGCCCCAAGCGGTAATTTATTCTTCGCTCTTTTTTTCCCTTTATCCATAGTCTATATTTCAGACTAAGAAAAGAACTTCTTCCTTTCTCATTTTTTTTCCAGCCTAGTCTTCTGACTTATATTAACATGTATCGCGACAATATCTTTAAAAATACACAAGGGAAAAAATACAAGAAAGTTAAAAAAAGGAAAACCAGAACGAAAAATCATGCCTCAAGCATAGATTATGAAACGCTTTCCAACATTTCCAGACTGCTTTAACAAAACTTCACCGTTTAAGACTGTGAAAGATAATATCTAAGTAAACAAGATCACCCAGCCGGAGCACCAACCTGTGAGGGTTTGCGGCGTAAAACCTCCGGCGGTAGAATCCCCTTCACCACCCAGCAATATCACAGCTCAAAGACGAACCCGAAACAGGGTTGCTGGAATTAAATCAAAACAAAACAGCAACACCCCACCAACTTAGTGAGAAAACGCTGCTTCACGCAGGGAACTAAAAAAAAAAAAAAAAATAAATAAACTAAGCGAACCGAAAACAGAATACTACTAAAGCTAATTTACAAACTAAGAATTATAAGAGACTCTAAAAATAGATTTGTTACAATTGTCTCACTAAACCTAATTCTAAAGCTAAAATAAACCAAAAACAAATACATAGCCTCCCATACAATGCAATTACTCTAAAAACAATTACCAATTATATAGCTACTGAAATCACAAAATTTACAGCAAAACGAAAAAGAAAAAAAACAATAAAATTACAGAGCATCTCACCACGGAGAGTTACAGTATATTACAAATGAAACATGAGATGTGAGCAGATAACTTGCTACCCATATACATACACAACTGAAAATGCAAAAGCCAATGTAGATAAGCAGAATTTACAACATCCAGTTTGATATAGTTTAGTTCACCTCCGCAGAAACCAAGCTATCAAATGAGGTCTCTTTAAAAATCACTCATCAGCCATTCACTGACCGAGATCCAATGAAAGCACCACAGCTTACAAGATAGCAATAGTCCATAACTGCAGTTAAAGTAGCAGCCAGAATTGAATGTCAATGTTATTTAACAAGTAAAGTCCATATATGCCACAAAAGTCAATTGCAGGAATTAATTCCAGCATTATAATCACACTGAAAAGTATGAAACAGGAATAAAAGCATTAAAAGAATCATTCAAAGTTAACGTTCCAGAATATACCAGCAAACCGACTGCAACAGTGACAGCTAAAGAAGAGCCAACTCAGTAAAGCAATACTCTAACTAAAGAGTAGTCATATATCTAAGTAAACAATTTGGAAATGACATAACACATTTGAAAATCCAAATTCAGGAAATACTATCAATGGTGAGGAAAATGTCCGAACCATTTCGTGTAGCCCTGTTTATGATTTACAGATTTGTATATACACTAGATAATATGCTAATATTTAATTCAGCTGGGAAACGCGTAGCACAGTTGAACATTGCTGTTCATCAATTTCCGTCAATAAAGGCAAATTTATTCGAAATCCTTTGTGCTGCACTCTCAGAAATAAAACACTCAATTTTGACGATTCGGCAATCCTTAAGCTGTATTTCGTTATTTTTGACAATCATTTCGTCACAGAGTCATGTGGTTTTTGACGAAACGCGAAACCTCAAACATCTGACGAAACTGTTTCCCCACTGTCAAAAATAAAAATCTCACTTTTGACGATTTAGCAATTCTTGAGCTATATTTTGTCATTTTTGACAGTCATTTTGTCTCAAAATTAAGTGATTTTTAATGAAATGGAAAATCTCAAATATTTGATGAAACTGTTTCCCCATTCAAGCGACGAAAAAAAAAAAAAAAAAAAAATAAAAATTTCAGGAACTTTTTTTTAATTTAAGAAATATATTCATATAGCAATCAAATTTAAAATATGCATAACTGATCTCCCCCCTCCCCTTATAAACAGTAGCGTGTTAAAATCTTAACCCCCATCATCTTTATAATTTCTGACCAACAAATTAACTAGACCATATTCTAATCATTCATTGAAAAAAGGAAATTTCTCTAATAAATTTTGTTAACCAAACCGTATTATAATTATTTATTAACCAGAAAAATCATAATAACAATCTAGGCTTACTAATTAAAACATGCAGAAATTATAACAGCACCGATAAAAATACAATCTACTTTCTAAAAATATAAACACACATCAACATCCTCTAGATACATTTAAAATCAAATTCACACAAGGCCCCGCTGGCGAAGGAGGCGGCACAGTAGTCCCCTACACCAAAGATCGCGCGTCTGAATCCCATTGAAGACTTGAGAAACGCGTCCTAATTATTCCCCCTGTCAATTTCAGATGCTTCTAAAATTGTCAAAAAATGGCGCCAGCTGCCATTTTTTACATTTTCGAACAAGCAATTTGACGAAATTAATTTCTTCACTTTTTTGAGGATACAAATTTACTCGATTTGACGAAATATTCGCTCGGAGCATTTCCCAGGAAATAAACGTCAAAAACGAAGAAAATTTCGTGGAATTTGAGTATCCATTTCTGGCAGTGTGCCCTGTATATGATCCACAGAGAAAATTTATACACACCATATAATAATAGGAAAAAATTAGTCAAATTTAAATGCGTAACACAAATGAAAACGCATTTTCAGCAATATTGTTAAAAGACAGTACTGTAATAGAATTTTTTGTGTCTCCCTGTAAATGAACATATGAATGCTACGCATACCATATTCTATAGTAAGTCTCTTATAGTGCAATTGAAGATATATGGCAATTTCAGTATGTTTGAATTAGTGTAACATCATTAATATACAAAGCAAACGATTTTTCTCCATATACCGTAATGTAACGGAATTCTTTTGAGCGTCCCTGTAAACGAACTATAAATGGTACACACTTCATTTTCATTATCAAATATTCCATAGTAAACCTCAATAACATATCAATTGTATAGCAAACCGTGTATACTTACACGACTTAGAGCACGAACAGACAGACAGAAAGACAAACCGAAACCATAACTATTTTTCAACTATGTTGGAAACTTTTAAAAAGGAAAACGATTTTTTTTCTGTACTTTTCGTCTCTTTCTTAAATAAGAGAAATTCGCTTAATTTGACAATACATTTTCTATGTATGGTCATGCATAATTTGTGAATGCATACACTGATTTTGACATTTTTTTTGTTCAGATTGCATGCCTAGTAACAAAACAATATTGGACCAATGTTGTTTGTATTGGCTATATCTTAACTACACTATATGGCCAAAGAAAGTCAACGAACACTTTGGATTTCAGAGGTTTTGTTAAATATCTACAGAAATACTCGACAAATTCTTTTTGAACTTCAAGAATATAGAGAACATGCGTGACCTCATATCTTTCAGCGTAGGTTTGATCACGAGCGCAATTAGGGGACAAACAACAAATTTTATAATAATAATAATAATAATAATAATAATAATAATAATAATAATAATAATCGCGACCACACCGTAAAATAAAATGCTTGATGATGTTTGCTGTACCATATGGCTATGTGGATCTTGTACAACATTTGTGTAAGAATAAAACGTACATTCATGGCGATATAAAAGTAAAAAAAAAATTCTGGAAATTCCGCATATTTTTGTTTATAGCTTTCAGAGTTTTCAACCATACTTTATACTACTTTCAAGTAACTTGACAAAATGTCATTGACAAAGTGTCAGAGAGTATATATTTTAGAAAAAAAATTGACACTAAGAAAAAAAGAGACATCCTTTTAGAAGAGTACACAGGAAACAAAAGTTAAAAATATTAATTTCCTGAGGAGATATCTACTATATATATAAAACACAAACGGAAATTTCGTTCCGTTCCTTTATAACTCGAGTTCTGCTGAATGGAATTTGATGGAACTTGCACTGTTGGATAGATAATTTTTCAGGGAAGGTTTTAGTATATAACACATAGTTCTACGTATATTAGTTATAGAATTATGATGGAAAGTTCTGTTATTTTGGACGATAAAGTTACCATAGGTCATTTTTTTGGCGACCATTATCGTTGGCGAAAGAATTGAAACGGCTATATGATAAAATAATGCAAACACATAGAAAAATAAAAGAAAAATTCTGTTATTAATTTTATTTAAAATCCTCCCCCCCCCCTCCCCGCAAAAAAAAGGAAAAGAAAGGAAAAAAACTGTTTTAATGAGGAATAATATTTAATTTAAACCCCAAAGGAATGTTTGTAATGCTTAAATATTTGCAATGCATGAGATTGCAATTCAGATTAAGTCAATATTTGGTGATTTATCGTTTGCGTCAGGTTAACAAAGATGCATCTGATAATTTGATTTAATAAAATATGAGTAATTTTTTTTTACCTTTTTTTCTTTCTGTTAATTTTTTTCATATAACTCCCCTATCATGTGTCTTACAGGTTTTGATTTTACTTTTGTCGCCAAGCAATGTGATTTTAAGCCAAAAATGCATAAGCGTGACATCAGCTTGAGCGGTATTAGCAATAATAGTGTTTTATCGTGTATACAAGATGCTTTTTGGAATAAATTTTTATATTCAAATGCAAATTATATAAATAGCAGTTATTGCTATGAATATGAGATCAAATATTTAAATTTTAGTGAATGTCTGCCACTCAAACACATATTGTAAAATAATGAAATTTTAGACATTTAAAAATTTACTACGGAAACATGCCGGTTTGTAACATATTATTTTTATAGCCTCGAACTCAGACCAGCGAATATTGTCTATTATTTTATTTTTATTTTGTTATTTTTTTAATATATCGCCAATTTCACTTATAGAAATATTCACTGTTTCAAAAGTTAGGAAACAAAGAATATTCTTAAGGAGATGTGTGCATTTATGCGTTATTACTGTCACAAAAGGCTACATTTTTGCAATAAAAATTGTTTGCTGAAATAAATTTTCGATTATCTTTTTCATTCGTCATTTCTTTTTAGTTTGTTTCTGCATATCTTCCCTTCTTTCGGGAAGGTTTTTAAAAGACATTGGACTAATTGTCCGTATTCCGGTCACCTGCCAGTTGGCATTTTTACTATATTGTTGGATGTTTCGTTTATATTTGAAGGTTACTCTGGACGACGATTCAGATTACAGGAGATTAGACGACTTTTGAAATTAGCGATTGCTAAATTTATGGGGTTTTTTCATTATGAAGCAAAGTTTTACAAAAAAAGCAATGCTACCAACCTCATTACGGTTGGTTGATTTTATGACGGCCGATTATCTACACGAGGGATATAGACCTTGGGGAGAGTACCCTCCGTGGAGGTCTTTCTAAGGGATCCTAACGGCAAGGTTCGAAGAAAATCACGGTAAACGAGCGCGACAGGGGTTTGAACCTAGCACTTCCCGTATGCCAACTTTGAGAGCGGAACAGCTCAATCACTGTTTTGGCGCTTTCAATGTACGGAAAAACTTTGTAATGTCAATGGTGGCAAATGGAATAAATAATATTTGTCGATTTATCATTTCAGGCTGGATAAGGAAAAACGAGCACCTGAAATTCTAATTAGATAATTTTTCGATCATTATAAAGCCTTTTCGACCTACATACAGCCCTAGCAGCTAAACATAGTGAGAAATGAATTTATTTCTGCGTGTTATTATGCTCTTTAGAGAAATGCAACAAAATCTTCGATTTAAGTATTCACCAAAAATAATATTACTAAACATTTTGCACAACTAACTTTATCATTGTCAGTTTTATTTAAGGTATGGAATTTTGTTAATGAAAGATCTATAATTGAAGTACGAGTAATTTGACATTATTTAATGGAATATAGCTTGGCGCGTAAATAACTTCGTTTTGTAACTAACCCTGGTACATTGGTAACCATATCGTTTCAAGCACTTCTAATGTTTGACGTCAAACTTGGATATCGGCAAGATTATGGAAGATTAGGAAGATTTTATTGGATACAAACTAGAGGTTTATTCTTCGACCAGAGTTAATCATTGGTTTTTCGTTTCAGATTAACGGTTACACGAATGCAACTGGTCTGAAAAATGGAAAGACAGTGAAAATGACGTCATTTTAATTTTATTCATATTCAGCTTTAAAAATGCACTTTTTTATGTTTCACCATTTTTTTAAATATGAAAGTTTAACACTGTTCATTATGTGCAAACAATTTATTACAATTTTCACTGTATTTACTCTGCTGGAATCGAAAGGTGAAAAACCATAGTAGGTTCACCAGAAGAGGTCGTATATTGCGAAATGTAACGTAACATAGAGTGAGATTGTACTTACGTTACCAGAATCTCACATGGAGACAAGAAAGAGGGACGGAGTACAAGAACTTACAGACGAAAATGAATCACGCGAACATTATTTAAGTTCAATGGTCAATCTATGCAATCATTGTAATGCTTTATCTTTTGGTAGTATGTTGACTAGAGAACATGTTAGTTCCTGTTGTCATAATCTCATAATGGCCTCATTTCCCTACCAAACTCTACTATAAATGATCAACTAAATGAGTTGCTTCTTTTAGCCCAAATTTTGTCCAATGTATGATATAATATAACGCAATGTCGTTCACATTGTTTACAGCAATATTGAAGGAAAAACCAGGTGAACGTCCCTATTGCTTTAAAATACATGATCAAATCCATTGATATAATTCGTTTGATGCAAGGTTTTGTTTGAAAATATTTACTAAGGTAGTATCTGTAGGTGAAGATCCACATTCCTTTAAAATACAAAGCCATTTCGTTTGATTTAAGGTATATTTAGAAAAATGGCCCAGCGCAGCGGGCGTAGCATGCTAGTTTTAAATACACGAATGCATCCTTAGCCACATTAGCGAGGGAATTGGGAAGTTCACTAACGAACCGACTTAAGGCTGAATCAACCGCTGTCGCGACAGCTGACGGTTGTGTCCGTGATTGATTAGGTAAGATCAATTACACATTTGAAAATTAGCTTGTATAAAGTGGTTAAGTGAAAAATGTCTCTACCCGTCGGACTTTTATAACACCACTGCGAAAATCGTTTTAAATAAGACGTTTTAAATATGGCGTAATTTTAACTATAAAATGCTTTTCGCATGTAATAATTTAATTACTTCAAAGTTTTCTTTCTTTTTCACTATTCACGTGTAAATATATTTTTCTATTGAAAAGTGTTTGTAAATTTTATTATTTGTTTTTTTTTTTTTTTAAATCTGGCAACAGTATGTAAAAAAACGATTCTTTCAAACTATGAATTAAATTTCTATTCAAATAATAAAAATTTGAATTGAAAAAAAATGTTTTTTCCAAATTTAAAAATTGATTGGACACTACAATCTAGTAAAGTATATGCCTTCAAAAGATAGTTAAATTGCTAGGCATAATTTTGCATCCTATAAAATTTATGTAACTAAACTATCTTGACTGATTTCACCATTAAATAGCTCTTTAAGTGTTTCTTCGATTTAAAAGTGTCTCTTTCAGTGACTTTATCATACATTTCTCTATAAAATTACCAGTTTACTACCAGTTTTTTTTCTTAAATTAAAATACAGTTTTAAACGTTTCAATATCTGTTTAATAGCCATACTCCCTCAGAAATTAAAGAATATAATTTGCAGTAAAATTGACCCAATTAATTTTGAGAATTATTCCGGAGTATATGAAATACCACTTATTAAAGAAGACAAATAGAAGAATTACTATATTGGCATGACAAGCAGGAAATTTAGTTACAGAAAAAAGAGCCCTGGCAAGGTTACATCAAGAATAAACCATTCAAATAAATTTCAATGAAAGTAAAATAATTTTCCCCTGCAATCTATACTATCAGTCCATTATAAGAGAAACCATAGAGATTGTAATACGTAAAAATACAATATGTGACGATGCAGCAGCATTTGATTTACCAAAATTATTTCTCGAGTTAGTCCATGGTTACAAATATGGAAATAAACATCCAAGTAAAAAAAAAAGTGCGTAATTTAAAAAAAAAAATACGCGAAAAATTAAAGGATTGCGTTTCAAATAACTTCATAGACCGTGTATTTATAGAATATTTTTGTTTGTTTTGATAATGGCTCATATTGAGCTGAAACATATGTCAACAGTCTAATAAAACCTATTTTACACCTTTTAGCAAAAAGTATACTTTTTTTTTTTTTTTTTTTTTTTTTTTTTTTTTTTACAGTGTGATGCATAAGTTTGCTGCAATATATGAACAGAATTAAAAAAGACATTTCTCATGTAATTCAGAGAAGTATTGTCAAGTGTAGGCCCTTTTAAATTTATTTACAACCAATCTCAAGTTTGTGAAATGTATTCAATAAGATTAAACGTGGTGTTTTTATTAGTTTAAAAGGTTCTGTAGCGTATTCTATTTTATCACTTTTCGTTTCAGAACATAACATTTTCTCTACAATTATTAACCTTATCTAGAGATGTGAAAACAATTTCTTGTTTTTCTCACATAATCCTGAATGATATTCAAAACGTATAATATTCAAACTTTGAAAAAAAAAATGAAAAAAAAAACAAACTTAACACGCAATGAAACTTCATAACACGAAATGTCATAGTGAACTAAATAAAACAATTTTAAATGTTCGATTAAACAGTTAATACTTTCATATATTTAAAAAAAAATTATAGAATTTGACCGAAAATTTTCGTAACACATCTGAAATTTTCTCCCGGCACACAAGTGTGTAGCGGCACATCGGTTTAAAACCTCTGGTCTAACAAAAAGTATGGTAAAGGTTTCATACCTTGTTAAAATTCAAATCAATCAAAAACACTATAAAATGCTTTATTATGTACAGCGAATTAATTTATTGTTGTATCATTTGGAGCAGACTACAATGTTGATTTTCATGTCTTAAACTACTTTATTATTATCCTTTTAGTATTAAATGCATTCAAGCAATAATTAACAAATGGGAAATTTAATGTCAGTGTAAAAAAAAATACACACACATATATACAGGGTGAATCTAAACTCTTGAGCAAAACTTTAAGGGGTGAGAGTACACATCAAGACAAACAATATTAAATAGGAAACTAAGGGTCCCAAACGTCTTCCGAAGGAGACAGGCGCCATTAAATTTTAGGGTCCAAAATTTCAAATGATTATGAAAAACGGAAAAATTGGTCGATTCGTTTGCGGTTTTCGTTAAAAATATTCTTTATGTCAGTATTTTCTTGAAAATAAATTTTAAAGATAAAGTTAAAAAAATGCCGATAGAGGGCACTTTAGACTTTGAAGTAACGAACAACTATTTTTTACCGTTATTTTTTGTATCTCATTAAATGCTTTCAAAAGCTTAGACTTAAACTTAAATTTTGAGCTCAAAATCTGAATCGTTGGGAGTGGTTAAGTAGCGCAAACTGAACTGTGTTCAGGAGTTGAAATTTGAATCTACCCCCCTTCACCCCCCTGAACACAGTTCAGTTATTCCCGATATTGGTGTCGTAGACCAGGCAGAAACTACTACCCTTTACACGTAAAATAAACGATAGAGGGACGACAAAATTAAATAAAAAAATTATTCATAACAGACATGAGCAATTTCTCCGCGCAAAATAAAAAGAAACAATTTGATGTACGCGCGTAGTGCGCAATATGAATGAAGGTTGACACGTAGAAAATGGTACACGCATGATGTTCATGCGGAATTGCAAAAACTGCTCGAAAGAGTGCCCACCAGCAACGATGCAGGCCTCGCACCGCTGGGGGAGAGCGTTGCGAACATTAGGGAATATCCCGGGCATCTCCCGGATACCGCCTGCTACAACGGCAACCCTCGCAACCAGGTCCTCGTCGGAGTCGACGGGTCTTTAGTAAACAAGACCCTTCATATGGCCCAAGAGGAAGAAGTCTAGGCAGGAGAGGTCAGGCGAGCGTGCCGGCCAATTTATCGGACCACCCCGTCCAATCCATCGCCCTGGATATGCTGTATCCAATGCATTCCGCACATCCGCGCTGTGCATGATAGGGTCGATGGCCTTCGGCTCCTAACACTCGTCAAACTGTCATCTGGCTCACATTTGCGACGCTGGATACAGTCCACGTGCTCGTCTCCGGTTGCTCCTCGAATTCACGCAACACATGCTCTTCAAGTTCCGGTGTCCTCGCACTCCTGGTACGCCCAGTGTCGTGCATCCCGCTGACAAACGAACCGGTTTCTCCGAGACGCCGATGCAAGCGTTCGAAATTTTTTTTGTCCGGCCAGCTTCTCGAAGGGAATCGCTCCACGTACAATCGCTGGACCTCCAGGGTACTCCCATCCGCAGAGCCGTAAATGAAATGTATATCGACCATTTCCTGATTAGTGTAGCTGGTCATCCCTACAGCCGTCAAAGACGAAAACACGATGAATGCGGACAGCCAGCGCTTTTATAGCACTTTCGATCACAGTGCCATTTGGAGGTTACATCCTTCTGTACTACACATTGCCGGCCAATCGGTGACACGACCGTTACTACGTAATGGCTAAGTGACTGTAAATTATTTTTTGTTATTTTGCGCGGAGAAATTGCTCATGTCTGTTATGAATAAATTTTTTATTTAATTTTGTCATCCCTCTATCGTTTATTTTACGTGTAGGGGGTAGTAGTTTCTGCCTGGTCTACGACACCGAGATCGGGAATAACTGAATTGTGTTCAGGGGGTGTTCAAATTTCAACTCCTGAACACAGTTCAGTTTGCGCTTCTTAACCACTACCAACGATTCAGATTTTGAGCTCAAAATTTATCTTTAAGTCTAAGCTTTTGAAAGCATTTAATGAGATACAAAAAATAACGGTAAAAAATAGTTGTTCGTCCCTCCAAAGTCTTAAGCGCCCTCTTTCGGCATTTTTTGACCTTTATCATTAAAATTTATTTTCAAGAAGAAAATACTGACATAAAGATAGTTTTAGCGAAAACCGCAAACGAATCGACCAATTTTTCCGTTCTTTGTAATCATTTGAAATTTTGGACCCTAAACTTTAATGGCGCCTATCTCCTTCGGAAGACGTTTGGGACCCTCAGTTTCCTATTTAATATTGTTTGTCTTGATGTGTACTATCACCCCTTAAAGTTTTGCCCAAGAGTTTAGATTCACCCTGTATATGTATATATATGTAGTATAGAATAAAAATTCACTTGTAGCCAAATGCCTGAGTGTTAGGGCAAGACGCTCTGCAGGAGTTATGCTTTCTCGTATTTTCTTTCTTGATGAATGGTGTCAACAATTTCCGTAAATACTCAAAACTTACAGTGTCTATTCTTATCCATCTGCGATAAGATTCTAGAAATAACATTCTATTTGTCTATAATAGAAATAACATTCTATTTGTCATTAAAGGTTTCATACCTTGTTAAAATTCAAATCAATCAAAAAACTATGAAATACTTTATTATGTACAGAGAATTAATTTAATGTTGTATTATCTTTTACATTTATAGCTTGCTAATTAAAAATAAAAAAACAGAAATTTCCAAAGTGTTACTATGATGTAATTAATGTGGATAATTGAAGACTTTTTTTTAGAAACTATAAGGGAAAATTGGATAGCCCCGGACACGTGGATAAATTGCAAATAAAAAACAAATGAATGAAATTTTTGTCTTTATTTTATACTTAAAATAAAATTACGAACTTCTTTAATGATTTTAATTAAACACTGCTAATAATATAGAATTATTTAACAAAATATACTGAAAATAGTTTGGTTTTATTTTTTCGGCGTCACAAAAAACGGCGGGTAGCCCCGGACATATTAATCAATGGTGTCCCAACCGTTTTTTGGCCTTTCAAACATCACAATTATAATAAAAATCCGATGCATCTATATAAACACAATCTTCATGGGCCCAGTCTTTGCATTCCTGGCACTGAATCCAAATGTTTCTCCGCATATGATGCATTTTGTCTTGTTTTGTCGAAAATTTATTGATGAAAACAAAATACTTACTCGCGACTAACTTACTCGGTGCCCACGTCGCAACTAAACTGTGTTTGTTTCGACCCTAGAGGGCGTTCATTTACAATAACTCTTTATTACGAAATACTTTGAATTTCTTAGAAATTGAAATGTCCGCGGTTACCGGCCGTCCGCGGCTACCTTATTTTCCCCTACTATTTTAATTTCTGGAGTAAGACACTATTCTATATACAGGTTAAATACAAGTAATACACAAGTTTAAGGGGAGAAGGGGATGATTCCGCCGGAGATTATCGGCTATTAACGCGTCTTAGATATCAGACCGGGGTTGAAGCGCGACCTTCGTTATACACGGCCGGTGCATGACGTTTTAAACGTCACATGGAGTGGATCATTTTTACACGGTAATTGGTGGAAAACGGTGGGCGCGGCGCTTTGAACCAATCACTGTGTAAAAATGATCCACTTCATGTGACGTTTTAAACGTCAGGCATCGGCCGTGTATAACGTAGGTCGCGGTTGAAGGCCGTCTGCCCAAGCCAACCCGACAAGTAAATCTAACGAGGTTCTTAATATTCCGCTCTCAGGCCAGAGAGGCGAAACTATTTAGCCATCAACTTTATTGTGTTGAGTTTTTGCTAGCCTTGCAAATTACCGTGGGATCTGTTGCGCTTCTTCTTGCTGCGGTCGGGCATGTTATGGGAACTGCACACCACATCCCATTCACACTCGGCTAGCCGACATATGTGCGCCCACGCACTCGGCTATCCGACATATGTGCGCCCATGCACACGTCCGACCAAGAGTAACAATAAGAGATCAAAAGAAAACTTAACAAAGAAACAAAATTTTTCGTAAATCTTTAAGCCAAAAAAAAAATTATCTATAAAAGGAAAAAAATATCCTTTTAAAGTAAAAAGGCAGTGGAACAAACTAACAAAAAAAATATTTATAATTTAGACTTATCCGTTGTGGATGCATAGTTTGGACTACACTGACACTATAAAAAGTTAAATACGTCTTAAGAGGAAAGGGAAATAATAATAAAATAGAAAACGTCGTTGTGTGTCATGTCTAACATGCAATCGTCTTTCGTCTTTCGCAATCGTCTTTCGTCTTTAAAATGTAACATACGTTCCATTTATTCGTCTTAGTAGAAGGAGGTAAGATACTTTACGCAAAGAAAGAAAAAATAAGAAGTGAAAGAAAAATTCGTCTTAAGTAGTAAAGCAGTCAACTAAAAAAAAAAAAAAAAAAATAAATTTCGCTGATAGGGGATGAGGGGGGAAGGGGGTACGCAACAAATATTTTAAATATCAGTTGAATCAAACATTTTAAAATATACAAAAAATTGTGAAATATATAAAAGTACAGATGCATAATAACAAAACACGCATAATCGATGAAGTTGAAACATTAAAGTAAAGGTGTGTAGATAGAATACTTTCTAATCAGTAGAAAAAAAAGTCTCAGAAAATTCGTTAGTGAGTCTTGGGCACAGTTTATTCACAAACACGTTGATGAAATAAAAAAAAGGGTTACTCCATCAGAGTTTAATTGCTGTAGACTGTTTATAAAAAAGATGCGATAAGGTCATTTAAAAAGATTAGTTTTTGACTCACAGAAAAAGAGAAAGAGAAAAAAAAATACGGCTTGAAATTGAGTCTGTCAGTTCAGATTTAAAGATGTAATAACGAAAAAAATATATATAGTTGGCACAGAAAATAGCTTTTCTTATCAGAAATTTAAAAAAAAAAATCACAATTTCTGTAAGTTGTAATAATGGAATCCAAAAATTAAAATCACACTTGAATTCCATCAAATTGTTTCTTTTAAAAAAATCCATGCAATGTGCCCTAAAAAAATGCACTAGGGTTGCATCAGTAAAGACAAATTGCATCTTTTCTGTCTGCTAATATTCTTCGTAAAATCATAATGCACCTAAGATAAAAAAAAATAAAACAAAATGAAACTGATTTGTATATATAGCTTGACAAAAAACAAACAAACAAAAAAAAAACACTCAAGCTTTAATTGTAGCATTTAAAATAAGGCGAAGCAAAAACAAGTGGGTAAGTGTGATCGAAAATCGTACAAAGGGTTTCGTTTAATATTCCTTTCAAAACACTTTATCCTTTCTTTAAAAAATCCAAATAAATTTCATTTTCTAAAAAAAAAACCTGTCTATTTTTCTCGGTTTTTCGAATATCTGAAGCGGCCCGATAGCGGGTGAAACCCGCTATTATATTCTGTCATAATAATATCTGTCATGTGTGCAGTGACGGATCTAAGGGGGGGTTAGCCGGGGCAGCTGCCCCGGGTGCAAGACTTGGAAGGGCGCAAAAATGAGGAATCATAAAAGATTAAGAATAAAGGAAAATCAAAAATTCACATGAAAATATATTCAATTTTATTCTGTTCAACGGCGGTTTACTTTCGTTGCATAAGGATCACAGGGATCACTTTAGAGAGTTTCAGAGGGGCGGCTCGCCCTCATGCCCTTTTTAGATAAAATCCCACCCTCCTTGCCCTTTTTCCAGGTATAATTTTACCCTCCTTGCCCTTTTTTCAGGTAGATTTCTACTCCTTTTATTCCTGGGTAGAATCCTGCTTTGTACTTAAAAAAATTATTTACCTATCTTTTATTTTTAGAATGTTAGTATGGTACATCAGGGGGTACTCATCGTTACCTCTTTATTTCTGTGTGAAGTGCCCTGGTATGTCTAATCTTTGACTTTGATTGATTCATCTTTCCATTTATCATTTTTTCCATTGAACAAGACATAAAGGGTAATTAAGCATCATTGATTAATTTCACCTAGTAAAATATAGTATTAGATCAGGCATTCTGGCCTTTGACCACATAATAACTTACATAAGTTCTATAAAAAATTTGAGAAGTAGCTTTAGAACTTTTATTTTGTAGCTTTTACAAAACCACTTTTGCTAAAACCAGGAAAAAGTTATCTGGTGAATAAAAATTTTAGAGAGAGAGGTTCTTGAATATCGTAGGAAAAGGGGAAAATGACCGTGCATATAGTAAACAATTTTACAATAAAAATCGAGAACATAAGTTTCATTTTGCTGCTATTTTTAATACTTTTCGAACGGTGAAGTTATGGAAATTAGAAATGTTATTGGATTTTTTAAATTAAGGAGTACTTTAAGTTGTTGCCAGACTTCCCTTCCCACTGGTATATGCACTTATTACAAAAATGCCCTTTTTATGAAATGATGTGCCCTTATTATGTGATGTGCGCCCTGCCCTTTTTTATGTTCTAGAATGATCCCTGAGGATCAGAAATAAAAAATAAATTAATTTGTATTACATTATATAAAATATCCCATTTCCACTAGTATTTTTAAGAAATTTTTATTTATTAAAAATTCAAAGATTTTGCTTTATCTCTTTTCCGATACCGTTTTATGTTGTTTTACAGCGTGTGAAGTATTTTATTTCGGTTATATCTAAAAGACTTTCGGGTGATTATTACAGATACAAGACTAAAAAAAGAGAAGAGGAGGCTTCACAGCTATCATCTAGTATGTCCTCATGGCTTAAGCTGAACGATATTCATGAAAGTAAGCTAGAGGTTTACACGGTGTCGGGTCGATTTTTATTTAGGAAGCTCGGGCCGGGCCGGGCTCAGGCTTTACTTTATTTTGAAAACTCGGGCCAGGCCGAGCTTGGTTTACACTACTTCCGGGCCAGGCCTGGTCTTTACTTCTTCCGGTCCGGGCTCGGACTTTACTTTACTTTGAAAACTCGGGTCAGGCCGGTCTTGGTTTACACTACTTCCGGGCCAGGCCTGGTCTTTACTTCTTCCGGGCCGAACCGGACTTGAGCTTTTCTTAATTCTGCATATTCGGACCCGGTCGAGCTTGGTGTTTACTCTTTCCGGTCTTTACTTTTTTCTGCAGGCTCGGTTTGATTGGGCTAGACTTAGTTTTTCTGGGCCGAACCGAGCCTAAACTTCATTTTTCTTAGAGGTCTGCAAAGGCCGAAATTTCCACTTACGATCTAAGTCGTATGAAGATCATTATTGGCCGGACTTAATCCAGGCAAAAATCAGTAAAATGCGTCCCGAGTCCTTGCAACAATCAAGGGCAGATTCTGCCCTCCATTAAACAGGGAGACATGGCTCCTTTTTTTGGGGTGGTGGGGGGGGGGGTGTCACACATCTTAATAAGCAACTTTTATATTAAAGGCTGTTGCCATATCCAAAATGGCTACTTTTCCGAAATTTTTAGAAAGTCATTTCCATTCGTAAATACAAAAATAGTGTATTAATATTTGTGAAAATATAAAATTTACACATTTTATTCAGATACGAAGAAATTGAAGAATTTCCCATTTTCTTATACAGGCAAAGAATCATCCAGAAAATGAGCATTTTAAGCCAATTTTTAAGACTTGGCAGTTACAGAAATGCCGTCATGAGAAAGCAATTGGCTGCCGTGGCCTGAAATTCAGATTAAAACACCTATTTTACGGAGATTTCTCCGAAAGTTTTTTTGCCTTTATCGAAAAATGGAAATTGCTATTCAATCATATTTGTTCTGAATAAGTGCTCATGCAATTGTCTTGCATCTGGGATTAAAATTGACTTCATGGATCTTTCAGAAATTACTTAATTTGGATTTGAGTAGAGCTTCAGACAGTCAAAAAGATTCTCTTTGTTGATCAAGGAGAAAATTTAAAAATTTAATATACATTTTAAAAATATTCTTTAGAAATTTTCTTCTGTCAGGGGGGCCATTATGAACCACATGACCTCTTCCGTGGATCAGCCGTTGGCAACAATCTTTGTAAAAAGTACAGATAATTTTATTCGTAGAATAATGATCATTTGAAGCTATTTTCAACACTTTATGTCCCAAAATATGAATTCATGAAAACTTCATCTTCTAAAGTATTTTTCGTGATTTTTTGAAACCACGTTAGAGGATTTACATAATCATTTAAAAATTTTAGAAGGATTTTGCCAATAAAATTAATAAAACATACTTTTAACTTTTATACCGGGCTGGACTCGAGACGAACTTTTAGATTTTATACCGGGCCAGGTCGGGCCAATCACTTGTTTTACACGGGCCGGGCCAGACTCGGGCCGAACTTTTAGCTTTTATACCGGGCCGGGCCAATCACTTGTTTTACACGGGCCGGGCCAGGCTCGGGCCGAACTTTTAGCTTTTATACCGGGTCGGGCCAATCACTTTTTTTGCATGGGCCGGACCAATAATTTTTTTTGTACGGATCGGGCCGGGTTGGGCGTGTAAATTCCGGCCCGTGCAGATCTCTGAGGAAAGCAACCAAGTTACTTGTTTTTTTTTTTTTTTATTATACGTGCTACTCCATATAATAATTTATATGTATTATTTCTGTTCTAAAAATCTCCTTTTCTATGCAATAACTGAGTTGATATGTAAAAAAGAATTATAAATCGATTTTTTATTAATTTCTTCTAAATTTAGATATTCTTGTAATTAACAGACATTTTTGTCTAAAAAATGAAAACTAAACTTATACTCCGTTGAGAATTCAACGTGTTCTGGCCCTTTAAAGGCATTTTATTTATGTAGTTAAAAATGTTTTCTATCCATGGGAATCAGTTTTATGTTTTTATTTATGTATATCAATTGTTAATAAGCCTTTTAAATTTTGATTTCCAAAATATCGCATTTATACTTTTTAAAAAATTAATTAAATCTTTCATTAGAAATGTTTATCTAATAAAATATGTTAACTTAAGTTGTGCTTCACAGTCACCCCATTTGTACTAATTTTGAAGCAAAAAAAGTACATTAATTAAATTTAAACGGCATAGGTTAATATAACAATAGAATTAAACGTTACTTTTAATAGAGATCGTCATGATTGTTTACATTTCTTGCTATGCTTATATTTTCGCTTCAGATCTCCTGTTTCTTTTTACGTACAATAACGAATAAAGTTTATAACAGTTCTACTATAATTTTTAAAAAGTTATAGTTATTTGAAAAAATTTTTGCAACTCAAAAAAATTGGTTGCTTCTTTATTTCTAATGTAGTTCAATAACAAATATTTTGAAACTTATTAATGGAGCATTTACTCAGCAATGAAGTATAACTGACAAAAAACTGAATATTACTACCCTTTTAAGATCTAATTTTTTGCAGTTAGACTCATGGTCATCACTCTAATTTTAATTCGTTATATAACCGTGAAAGTTGTAACAGAATATTTGGTGCGTGTTTTCAGATTTTTATATATTAAATATTTATTTTTAAACTTTTGTAGTATTAGACAAATTTTAGAATTGTTTATACAGTAATAAATGAGAAAGACCAAAGTATCCGTTTTAGCATTTAAAGATTATTATTAGAACTGCGAGAAATTTTACTAAAGTTTTATAAAAATATTTTATATCAGAATTTTTATTTAAAACCATTTAACTTGCATATTGAATTAATTTTTGTAAAGCATACATGGTTGCGGCTTATTAAACTTTAGCTCTTGGGTAGGCCTTCTCATCTGGCTGAACCTGGGAAACATACATTTAAGTTATACTTATTTTATAAAGAGTTTCCTGATACGAATCGACGTGTATTTATTTGGTAATGATTTTCATCAATGACCCATTACCGCAATTCTGTTTTAAGACTTTAAAACAAGCCTGCACATGTTGACTTGGAGACCTTTTATCAGCGCCCAAGGGTGGGGCGATCGCCACATCGCCGCTCCTTTGAATCCACCATTGTTATACATAGATAAAGTTACTGTTTCTAACTGATATATTTATATTTATAGTACATTGTTTGTATAAATAAGAATATTGTGTATAATTTTCAAAAATTTTGTAACATATAAAATGAAAAAAGAAACTCCCGTATACAGAATTTGATAAATCCAAGTGACTTGAATTCAAATAGCTCACTTTACATTGTTCATTAAAGGAATTAAAAGAAAAATGAAGGGGTAAAAAAGTATTTTTAATTAAAAGCGATGAATGAGTTGAAATGTTTAAAAGCCTTGGGAGTAGGGGGGGCGCAAATCTACAAGCTTGCCCCGACTAAATTTTAGTCTAGATCCGTCTCTGCATGTGTGGACTAAATGCGATATTTAAAAAAAATAATTTCAAAATTAAACATGTTGTACACCTTCAAAATGTTAAAATATGCGAATATTTCCATAATCGGGTTTTTATCATGATTCAATACGTTCCTCAAACTCATATATTTACTATTCTCTATTACTCATATTCATACTCGCTTTGTATTATTCTGAAACATTTGAAAAATCCTTTAAACTTGCGATATGACGTCAGATTTTCTTTTTAATTCTCTAATGACGTGAAATTAATCTGCTTTGTGTACATGCACACATACTCATACTCCTTGTATTATTGAGAAATCTTTCTGTTTTATTACCACTATGACGTCAATCATTTTTATTTCATATTAATCTTTTTTTTTCAATTGGTGAAACTTTTTATTTCATTTTTATTTTTCACGTGGAAATCGTCTGATAGAAAATTAATTATTGTAGGTAGAATTTCATCATGGATTTTTAATTTTTGGCATCTGCCATAATGAAAAATGGATAAATTTAATAAGAAAAGGCTGTTAGAATTTTGGTTTTTTATCTCTATTTATTAAAATAATACGAATTTTTCAAATTTTAATATTTTCAGCTCTTCACAGCTGATATTCTGGTTTATACACAAAGTTTCAACTCTGTAAGTTACATAGTTTTCGAGAACGGCTCTGTGACAGACAGACAACGAAGCGGGAGCAATAGGGTTTCGTGAGATGAACGAAACCCTAAAAATCACACTTTTGCAATCCGGATAAATAGCATTTTGTGATAAATATGGCTCACAAAAAAAACAAAACAAAAAAAAAAAACACTCGAGCCCACAATAAAAATAAAAATAAATAAACACTCGTCGAATGAAGAGTTGCACTTTGCATTCGATGCGTTCACTATCTTTTTCCTATTTTGCTTCCGCCGTTTCTTCGCTTTTGCGTGCTTAATAGATGGACCAGGTGAGATGTAAAAATATGCCGTTATAAACAGTAGAGCTTCAAGAAAAAGGGAAACTGTGAATATACCATTAATACAGTTAGGCGATTCCTTTGAGAAGAAAACATGATGAGTAAACACCATAGTACCGTAATCAGGAAATTTTTGCTGGCGACGTCTTTTGTATTGGTGTGTAGTAACGAGGGCAATTAGTGGATTGTGGCACTTGAGGAAGCCCATTTTCAGTATTTACTGGGGTATTCGAAATTGTGGGTTTCATCATAACGCTGTCTTGTCTGTGGTCTAGTTCCACGTTGCGTACACTATCACAAACGGTGATACAGTTGACAGATATTTTGGCTGGAGGTAGTTTTTGGAGTGAGATGCCGTTCGGATCACACGTAAGTGTTCCTTGTGAAATGATGTATCTAACGATGATAAGAGGAAGACTCATGCGAGAAAATTCAATAACATAAGCTGTGGTCGTATAACCATTCTCATCTATAAGGAGAGTTGCGCTAAACGATCCTATTTACGTTGCCGTTGCCGAATCCCGTGAGTTGCAAGTTTGCTTCGGTTAGTGTAGGGGAGCCGAGTAATCGGTACAAGTCTTATCGTATGGCTGTTATGTGACTACCAGTATCAATCAATCCATCTATCGCTAAATCTGCAATTTTTACTAATTTGTCATGTTTTGACGAGGTTTATCCAATTCCACTACGCCAATTTCGGGTGCTGGAGTTTGACACTTTACGATGGGTAATCTGAGTGCATTCCGTACTTTTATATCCGAAGCTGTTGCACGCAAAGCACTTAATTCCTTCGTTTTTATGCACACAATGTTTTGCAAGGTGCCCGATTTTCCCACAATCGTAACAGGTCTTTTTCGGCTCTCTTTCGGCATGTAAAGGTTTATGAACGACATGGGTAAGCGGTGGCTGTGGCTGGCGATGGTGGGGGCTTTGATCGCAAATTTGTTGATAGGTTTGAAGTTTATATTTGAATTCAGTGAGGGTATGGCAGCCAAAAATAATTACTTTATTAGTAGGAGTATCTCGGATACCGGTGATAACGTAATGCATAAGCGATGCATCGTCTATGTTAGCTCGTTGTGCAATTTCTTTCATAACAAGAAAATATTCGCTCATTCTTTCATTGGATTTACAGGTACGTGTAGCTAACATTTCATGAATTTGTGAATGGAAGGAGATTTGCGCGAATTCGTGTATCAAAACTTGTTTTAACGCTGCATAGGATGTTAATGTACGCTCACTGCGGATGTACAATAACGCGGTACCTTTCAGAGCTATTTCAACGAAAAGAAATTTTTGTAAATCGTTAAGTTGAAATGTCAATGCCAATCCGTCGAATCTTTCGAACCATTGTAAAATATTTTCTACCGGTTTACCAGAAAAGAGTGTAATTAAATTTTCGAAGTCGGTAAAGGAAATTGATTGATGCGGTACATAATGAATGTCACTTAGAGTAATCGGGACGACGGATTGTGTGTTTTGTGAAGGAGAACTTGAAAAGTTAGACGATCAATTGAATCCTAAGGTATTGCGAGAGTCACTTTCATCGTGGATTTCAGTTTCTAAGTCAGTTTGAGGTGACAGAAAATTCTGAAATTTTTTTAAATCTGACAGTGCTTCAATAATGCGTTTTAAATTGTCAATTTCGTCGCCTGCAATGTCGAGGCATAACAAATTTGCTATTGAAATTAGTTGGGCCAAGGGAAAGTCACTAGAAGTTGAAGCAACTTTTTCATCAAATTCAGTATTTCCTGCTTTAAAACTGAAGCCATTAAATGTTCTTAATTTTTTTCGATTACTGCGAGTCTCATCAGAACCAAAGACAAGTTTATGTAATAATTTAATTCGTTCGGCTCGGGCCGAATTAATCTGAGCGAGGACCAGCTTTATTTCTTGTAAAAACATGCTTAATTAAAAATAATAAACGGCTTACTTCTATTCGTGTTATCGTGAAAAAACATTAAAGAAATCAACTTGTTTCACTCAGAGAGAAAAATAAATTTTCTTCTACATCACTTTTTGCATCATTTCACTTTTGCACTAGTGCACAGACGTCGGTTGATAAGAAAGATGTAAGTCACACTTTTCGTTCTTCTGTTTTTTTTTTAAACAGTCTTCATTAGATGTATAATAGACGGAATATCGTTAAATTGCATTTTAAATGAATAGAAATTCCACTTATTTGTGAATAGATAATTCAGACAAACAAACATACTTAATTCTTTTAACGATGCTGAAGAGAAAAAAACAACAACTTTTCGCTACGATCACTCTCTCTGACTCACATTACTTGGGGAGACGAAAAGAACATTCATCCCTTATCTTCAAAAGTAAATCTAGCTGGGCTGGTCAAAAACACATATCTTTCTTTTTTCCCGCAGCGGAAAAAAAGACGTAGCTGCGTGCCGTCTAGGGAGATGAAAATAACTGGGTTCCGAATTCAAGACCACCGTAGTCCCCATATAATAATTACTATGATGTAATTAATGTGGATAATTGAAGACTCTTTTGTAGAAACTGTACTGTTTTAATTTCTGGAGTAAGACACAATTCTATATACAGGATAAATACAAGTAATATACAGGTTTAAGGGGAAAAGGGGATGAGTCCGCCGGAGTTTATCGGCTATTAACGCGTCTTAGATATCAGACCGGGGTTGAAGGCCGTCTGCCCAAGCCAACCCCACAAGTAAATCTAACGAGGATCTTAATATTCCGCTCTCAGGCCAGAGTGGCGTTTTTGTTAGCCCTGCGAATTACAGTGGGATCTGCCGCGGCTCTTCTCGCTGCGGTCTCGCTGCGTTTGGGAATGTTATGGGAACTGCAAACCACATCCCATTCATATATATATTGAAAAAAATATATACATATTCCTGAGAAAAATGCATGTCCAAAATGTGCATGTGAGAATTGCATCTGCAAAAACAAGATAATTATTTTAAATTAATTATTCTAAATCTTTATGCATATTTTAATCCTCTCAGGAGCAAAACAGTTCTATTCCTAAAATGTTGAAATGATTGAATGACACCAGGATTTGCAAAGAAATCTATTTAAAAATAAGTAAAAACTTTTCTTTACATAGTAATTTATAAAAGCAAAATTTTATTCTAAAATTCTGGTGACATTGTAGCATTTGAGAATTAAAATTAAGTGAGCTGTTTTGAATTAAATTTTAATTGTAATAACATAAATAAACCAAAACGTCCTAAATTACAGTAATGAACATCCTACAAAAAATAATATATAATTATTTTTATGACTGTATTTAGCATCAGAACTTAAGGAAACAAAATAGTCATTTTCAAATAAATTTAACAATTGGGATATCAATAATTAATAAAATATTTGTGAGAATAATTAATTGTTCAAATGAATTCCGTCATAATCACAATATCATATTTAAATTATTTTAGATGGAAAATTTAGAATACTGAATTTCAAAGAATTACAGTTATCAAATTATTGAGTGATGGGATGTTTAGGGGCTGGTAAATAAATAAATAAATAAAAGTCTTGGAGTATCAGTGGGAGGAATAGTACTACCCATTACAATTCTTAAGAGTTTAATTTCCTTTACGTACTTTATATATTACTTGTACTAATCTATCTATACTAATATTATAAAGGAGTAAAGATTGTTTGTTTGTTTGTTTGTAGGGGTAATCTCTGGAACTACCAAACCGATTTCAAAAGTGATGGTGGCAAATTGATGGTCACAACCCCTGCTCCAACATAGGCTATATTTTATGTCCGTGCCACTAACCCCAGAGGGTGCAGGAGCAAAAAACGTTCTAAAATTGCCATTTTTTAGCTATCAAACTGGCTGTCAAGCCCTGAGAGCTTGCCAGCCGGTTCTGTATGTATGTATGTACGTACGTAATGCGATAACTCTTCATAGAAATATCCGTTTTCCTTCAAATTTTGTTTATAGGTTCACTGTGTTAATGCGCTTCCCTGATTAGTTTTCGGGATTGATTGGTTAAGTATAAAGGGGGGGGGGACATGGGGCTAATTCCCCCACTTAATTTATATAAATGGGTTTTTCAAGCAGAATTGTTCCGTTTTCCTTCAAATTTTGTTTATAGGTTCATGGGGTTAAGACGCTTCCCTGATTACTTTTCGGAATAGATTGGTTAAGTACAAAGGGGGGAACGGGGGACTAATTCCTCCTTAATTTATATAAATGGGTTTTTCAAGCAGAATTATTCCGTTTTCCTTCAAATTTTGATTATAGGTTCACTGTGTTAAGGCGCTTCCCTGATTAGTTTTTCGAGATTGATTGGTTAAGTATAAAGGGGGGGAACGGGGGGCTAATTCCCCCCTTATTTTATATAAATGGGTTTTCCATGAAGAATTATTCCGTTTTCCTTCAAATTTTGTTTATAGGTTCACTGTGTTAAGGCGCTTCCCTGATTAGTTTTCGGGATTGATTGGTTAAGTATAAAGGGGGGGAACGGGGGGATAACCCCCCCTTAATTTATATAAATGGGTTTTTCATGCAGAATTATCCCATTTCCTTCAAATTTTGTTTATAGGTTCACTGTGTTAAGGCGTTTCCCTGATTAGTTTTCGGGATTGATTGGTTAAGTATAAAGGAGGGAACGGGGGGCATATCCCCCCTTATTTTATATAAATGGGTTTTTCATGCAGAATTATTCCGTTTTCCTTCAAATTTTGTTTATAGGTTCACTGTGTTAAGGCGCTTCCCTGATTAGTTTTCGGGATTGATTGGTTAAGTATAAAGGGGGGGAACTGTTGGATAATCCCCCCCTTAATTTATATAAATGGGTTTTTCATGCAGAATTATTCTATTTGCTTCAAAATTTGTTTATAGGTTCATTGGGTTAAGACGCTTCTCTGATTAGTTTTCGGGATTGATTGATTAAGTATAAAAGGGGGGAACGGGGGGCTAATACCCCCCTTAATTTATATAAATGGGTTTTTCATGCAGAATTATTCCGTTTTCCTTCAAATTTTGTTTATAGGTTCACTGTGTTAAGGCACTTCCCTGATTAGTTTTCGGGATTGATTGGTTAAGTATAAAGGGGGGGGGACGGGGGGCTAATCCCCCCCTTAATTTATATAAATGGGTTTTTCATGCAGAATTATCCCATTTGCTTCAAAATTTGTTTATAGGTTCATTGGGTTAAGACGCTTCCCTGATTAGTTTTCGGGATTGATTGATTAAGTATAAAGGGGGGGGGGAACGGAGGGGGGTTAATTCCGCCATAATTTATATAAATGGGTTTTTCATGCAGAATTATCCGATTTTCTACAAATTTTGTATATATATTCATTGTAATTAGAGATTTACCTGATTAGTTTAAGGGGTTCATTAGTTAACTATGAGGGGTGTTACGGGGGGAAGACCCCCCCCCCCCCCTTAATATATTGTTTATTTCTTTATTTTTCGATGGGTAAGAGTATAATCTATCTATACTAATATTATAAAGGAATAAAGATTGTTTGTTTGTTTGTTTGTAGGGGGTAATCTCTGGAACTACCGAACCGATTTCAAAAGTGAAGGTGGCAAATTGATGGTGACAACCCCTGCTCCAACATAGGCTATATTTTATGTCGGTGCAACTAACCCCAGGGGGTGCAGGAGCAAAAAACGTTCTAAAATTGCCATTTTTTAGCTATCAAACTGGCTGTCAAGCCCTGAGAGCTTGCCAGCCGGTTCTGTATGTATGTATGTACGTACGTAATGCGATAACTCTTCATAGAATATCCGTTTTCCTTCAAATTTTGTTTATAGGTTCACTGTGTTAATACGCTTCCCTGATTAGTTTTCGGGATTGATTGGTTAAGTATAAAGGGGGGGGACAAGGGGCTAATTCCCCCACTTAATTTATATAAATGGGTTTTTCAAGCAGAATTGTTCCGTTTTCCTTCAAATTTTGTTTATAGGTTCACTGAGTTAAGGCGCTTCCCTGATTAGTTTTCGGGATTGATTAGTTAAGTATAAGGGGTGGGGGGATCGGGGGGCTAATCCCCCCTAAATTTATATAAATGGGTTTTTCATGCAGAAGTATTCCGTTTTCCTTCAAATTTTGTTTATAGGTTCACTGTGTTAAGGCGCTTCCCTGATTAGTTTTTCGAGATTGATTGGTTAAGTATAAAGGGGGGAACGGGGGGGCTAATCCCCCCTTAATTTATATAAATGGGTTTTTCATGCAGAATTATCCCATTTCCTTCAAATTTTGGTTGAAGGTTCACTGTGTTAAGACGCTTTCCTAATTAGTTTTCGGGATTGATTGATTAAGTATAAAGGGGGGAACGGGGCGCTAATCCCCCCCTTATTTTATATAAATGGGTTTTTCATGCAGAATTATTCCTATCTATACTAATATTATAAAGGAGTAAAGATTGTTTGTTTGTTTGTTTGTAGGGGGTAATGTCTGGAACTTCCGAACCGATTTTAAAAGTGATGGTGGCAAATTGATGGTGACAACCCCTGCTCCAACATCGGCTATATTTTATGTCGGTGCAGCTAACCCCAGGGGGTGCAGGAGCAAAAAACGTTCTAAAATTGCTATTTTTTAGCTATCAAACTGGCTGTCAAGCCCCGAGAGCTTGCCAGCCGGTTCTGTATGTATGTATGTACGTACGTAATGCGATAACTCTTCATAGAATATCCGTTTTCTTTCAAATTTTGTTTATAGGTTCACTGTGTTAATACGCTTCCCTGATTAGTTTTCGGGATTGATTGGTTAAGTATAAAGGGGAGGGGGAACAAGGGGCTAATTCCCCCACTTAATTTATATAAATGGGTTTTTCAAGCCGAATTGTTTCGTTTTCCTTGAAATTTTGTTTATAGGTTCACTGTGTTAATGCGCTTCCCTGATT
This sequence comes from Maratus michaelseni, assembly GCA_963931845.1. Classification (NCBI taxonomy): domain Eukaryota; kingdom Metazoa; phylum Arthropoda; class Arachnida; order Araneae; family Salticidae; genus Maratus; species Maratus michaelseni. Next base: position 248,001,478 of record OZ007588.1, on the reverse strand, counting down.
AGTTTTCGGGATTGATTGGTTAAGTATAAAGGGGGGGGGGGATCGTGGGCTAATTCCCCCCCCCCCCTTAATTTATATAACTGGGTTTTAAATGCAGAATTTCTCCGTTTTCCTTCAAATTTTGTTTATAGGTTCACTGAGTTAAGGCGCTTCCCTGATTAGTTTTCGGGATTGATTAGTTAAGTATAAAGGGGGGGGGATCGGGGGCTAATCCCCCCTAAATTTATATAAATGGGTTTTTCATGCAGAATTATTCCGTTTTCCTTCAAATTTTGTTTATAGGTTCATGGGGTTAAGACGCTTCCCTGATTACTTTTCGGAATTGATTGGTTAAGTATAAAATGGGGAACGGGGGACTAATCCCTCCTTAATTTATATAAATGTGTTTTTCAAGCAGAATTATTCCATTTTCCTTCAAATTTTGTTTATAGGTTCACTGTGTTAAGGCACTTCCCTGATTAGTTTTCGGGATTGATTGGTTAAGTATAAAGGGGGGGGGACGGGGGGCTAATCCCCCCCTTAATTTATATAAATGGGTTTTTCATGCAGAATTATCCCATTTGCTTCAAAATTTGTTTATAGGTTCATTGGGTTAAGACGCTTCCCTGATTAGTTTTCGGGATTGATTGATTAAGTATAAAGGGGGGGGGAACGGAGGGGGGTTAATTCCGCCATAATTTATATAAATGGGTTTTTCATGCAGAATTATCCGATTTTCTACAAATTTTGTATATATATTCATTGTAATTAGAGATTTACCTGATTAGTTTAAGGGGTTCATTAGTTAACTATGAGGGGTGTTACGGGGGGAAGACCCCCCCCCCCTTAATATATTGTTTATTTCTTTATTTTTCGATGGGTAAGAGTATAATCTATCTATACTAATATTATAAAGGAATAAAGATTGTTTGTTTGTTTGTTTGTAGGGGGTAATCTCTGGAACTACCGAACCGATTTCAAAAGTGAAGGTGGCAAATTGATGGTGACAACCCCTGCTCCAACATAGGCTATATTTTATGTCGGTGCAACTAACCCCAGGGGGTGCAGGAGCAAAAAACGTTCTAAAATTGCCATTTTTTAGCTATCAAACTGGCTGTCAAGCCCTGAGAGCTTGCCAGCCGGTTCTGTATGTATGTATGTACGTACGTAATGCGATAACTCTTCATAGAATATCCGTTTTCCTTCAAATTTTGTTTATAGGTTCACTGTGTTAATACGCTTCCCTGATTAGTTTTCGGGATTGATTGGTTAAGTATAAAGGGGGGGGACAAGGGGCTAATTCCCCCACTTAATTTATATAAATGGGTTTTTCAAGCAGAATTGTTCCGTTTTCCTTCAAATTTTGTTTATAGGTTCACTGAGTTAAGGCGCTTCCCTGATTAGTTTTCGGGATTGATTAGTTAAGTATAAGGGGTGGGGGGATCGGGGGGCTAATCCCCCCTAAATTTATATAAATGGGTTTTTCATGCAGAAGTATTCCGTTTTCCTTCAAATTTTGTTTATAGGTTCACTGTGTTAAGGCGCTTCCCTGATTAGTTTTTCGAGATTGATTGGTTAAGTATAAAGGGGGGAACGGGGGGGCTAATCCCCCCTTAATTTATATAAATGGGTTTTTCATGCAGAATTATCCCATTTCCTTCAAATTTTGGTTGAAGGTTCACTGTGTTAAGACGCTTTCCTAATTAGTTTTCGGGATTGATTGATTAAGTATAAAGGGGGGAACGGGGCGCTAATCCCCCCCTTATTTTATATAAATGGGTTTTTCATGCAGAATTATTCCTATCTATACTAATATTATAAAGGAGTAAAGATTGTTTGTTTGTTTGTTTGTAGGGGGTAATGTCTGGAACTTCCGAACCGATTTTAAAAGTGATGGTGGCAAATTGATGGTGACAACCCCTGCTCCAACATCGGCTATATTTTATGTCGGTGCAGCTAACCCCAGGGGGTGCAGGAGCAAAAAACGTTCTAAAATTGCTATTTTTTAGCTATCAAACTGGCTGTCAAGCCCCGAGAGCTTGCCAGCCGGTTCTGTATGTATGTATGTACGTACGTAATGCGATAACTCTTCATAGAATATCCGTTTTCTTTCAAATTTTGTTTATAGGTTCACTGTGTTAATACGCTTCCCTGATTAGTTTTCGGGATTGATTGGTTAAGTATAAAGGGGAGGGGGAACAAGGGGCTAATTCCCCCACTTAATTTATATAAATGGGTTTTTCAAGCCGAATTGTTTCGTTTTCCTTGAAATTTTGTTTATAGGTTCACTGTGTTAATGCGCTTCCCTGATTAGTTTTCGGGATTGATTGGTTAAGTATAAAGGGGGGGGGGATCGTGGGCTAATTCCCCCCCCCCCCTTAATTTATATAACTGGGTTTTAAATGCAGAATTTCTCCGTTTTCCTTCAAATTTTGTTTATAGGTTCACTGAGTTAAGGCGCTTCCCTGATTAGTTTTCGGGATTGATTAGTTAAGTATAAAGGGGGGGGGATCGGGGGCTAATCCCCCCTAAATTTATATAAATGGGTTTTTCATGCAGAATTATTCCGTTTTCCTTCAAATTTTGTTTATAGGTTCATGGGGTTAAGACGCTTCCCTGATTACTTTTCGGAATTGATTGGTTAAGTATAAAATGGGGAACGGGGGACTAATCCCTCCTTAATTTATATAAATGTGTTTTTCAAGCAGAATTATTCCATTTTCCTTCAAATTTTGTTTATAGGTTCACTGTGTTAAGGCACTTCCCTGATTAGTTTTCGGGATTGATTGGTTAAGTATAAAGGGGGGGGGGACGGGGGGCTAATCCCCCCTCCCTTAATTTATATAAATGGGTTTTTCATGCAGAATTATCCAATTTGCTTCAAAATTTGTTTATAGGTTCATTGGGTTAAGACGCTTCCCTGATTAATTTTCGGGATTGATTGATTAAGTATAAAGGGGGGGGGGAACGGGGGGCTAATACCCCCCCCCTTAATTTATATAAATGGGTTTTTCATGCAGAATTATCCCATTTGCTTTAAAATTTGTTTATAGGTTCATTGGGTTAAGACACTTCCCTGATTAGCTTTCGGGATTGATTGATTAAGTATAAAGGGGGGGAACGGAGGGGGCTAATCCCGCCTTAATTTATATAAATGGGTTTTTCATGCAGAATTATCCGATTTTCTACAAATTTTGTATATATATTCATTGTAATTAGAGATTTATCTGATTAGTTTAAGGAGTTCATTAGTTAACTATGAGGGGGGTAACGGGGGGAAGACCCCCCCCCCCCTTAATATATTGTTTATTTCTTTATTTTTCGATGAGGTTATGAAGTTATTTCAAATTCTTTGAAATAAGAGTATAATCTATCTATACTAATATTATAAAGGAGTAAAGATTGTTTGTTTGTTTGTTTGTAGGGGGTAATCTCTGGAACTACCGAACCGATTTCAAAAGTGAAGGTGGCAAATTGATGGTGACAACCCATGCTCCAACATAGGCTATATTTTATGTCGGTGCAACTAACCCCAGGGGGTGCAGGAGCAAAAAACGTTCTAAAATTGCCATTTTTTAGCTATCAAACTGGCTGTCAAGCCCTGAGAGCTTGCCAGCCGGTTCTGTATGTATGTATGTACGTACGTAATGCGATAACTCATCATAGAATATCCGTTTTCCTTCAAATTTTGTTTATAGGTTCACTGTGTTAATACGCTTCCCAGATTTGTTTTCGGGACTGATTGGTTAAGTATAAAGGGGGGGGGAACATGGGGCTAATTCCCCCACTTAATTTATATAAATGGGTTTTTTAAGCAGAATTGTTCCGTTTTCCTTCAAATTTTGTTTATAGGTTCACTGAGTTAAGGCGCTTCCCTGATTAGTTTTCGGGATTGATTAGTTAAGTATAAGGGGGGGGATCGGGGGGCTAATCCCCCCTAAATTTATATAAATGGGTTTTTCATGCAGAATTATTCCGTTTTCCTTCAAATTTTGTTTATAGGTTCACTGTGTTAAGGCGCTTCCCTGATTAGTTTTTCGAGATTGATTGGTTAAGTATAAAGGGGGGAACGGGGGGGGCTAATCCCCCCTTAATTTACATAAATGGGTTTTTCATGCAGAATTATCCCATTTCCTTCAAATTTTGGTTGAAGGTTCACTGTGTTAAGACGCTTTCCTAATTAGTTTTCGGGATTGATTGATTAAGTATAAAGGGGGGAACGGAGGGCTAATCCCCCCCCTTATTTTATATAAATGGGTTTTTCATGCAGAATTATTCCGTTTTCCTTCAAATTTTGTTTATAGGTTCACTGTGTTAAGGCGCTTCCCTGATTAGTTTTCGGGATTGATTGGTTAAGTATAAAGGAGGGGAACGGGGGCATAATCCCCCCCTTAATTTATATAAATGGGTTTTTCATGCAGAATTATCCCATTTCCTTCAAATTTTGTTTATAGGTTCACTGTGTTGAGGGGTTTCCCTGATTAATTTTGCGGGATTGATTGGTTAAGTATAAAGGAGGGAACGGGTGGGGGGCATATCCCCACTTATTTTATATAAATGGGTTTTTCATGCAGAATTATTCCGTTTTCCTTCAAATTTTGTTTATAGGTTCACTGTGTTAAGGCGCTTCCCTGATTAGTTTTCGGGATTGATTGGTTAAGTATAAAGGGTGTGAACGGGGGGAAAATCCCCCCCCCCCTTAATTTATATAAATGGGTTTTTCATGCAGAATTATTCTATTTGCTTCAAAATTTGTTTATAGTTTCATTGGGTTAAGACGCTTCCCTGATTAGCTTTCGGGATTGATTGATTAAGTATAAAGGGGGGGAATGGAGGGGGCTAATCCCACCTTAATTTATATAAATGGGTTTTTCATGCAGAATTATCCGATTTTCTACAAATTTTGTGTATATATTCATTGTAATTAGAGATTTATCTGATTAGTTTAAGGAGTTCATTAGTTAACTATGAGGGGGGTAACGGGGGGAAGACCCCCCCCCTTAATATATTGTTTATTTCTTTATTTTTCGATGAGGTTATGAAGTTATTTCAAATTCTTTGAAATAAGAGTATAATCTATCTATACTAATATTATAAAGGAGTAAAGATTGTTTGTTTGTTTGTTTGTAGGGGGTAATCTCTGGAACTACCGAACCGATTTCAAAAGTGAAGGTGGCAAATTGATGGTGACAACCCCTGCTCCAACATAGGCTATATTTTATGTCGGTGCAACTAACCCCAGGGGGTGCAGGAGCAAAAAACGTTCTAAAATTGCCATTTTTTAGCTATCAAACTGGCTGTCAAGCCCTGAGAGCTTGCCAGCCGGTTCTGTATGTATGTATGTACGTACGTAATGCGATAACTCTTCATAGAATATCCGTTTTCCTTCAAATTTTGTTTATAGGTTCACTGTGTTAATACGCTTCCCAGATTTGTTTTCGGGATTGATTGGTTAAGTATAAAGGGGGGGGGGACATGGGGCTAATTCCCCCACTTAATTTATATAAATGGGTTTTTCAAGCAGAATTGTTCCGTTTTCCTTCAAATTTTGTTTATAGGTTCACTGAGTTAAGGCGCTTCCCTGATTAGTTTTCGGGATTGATTAGTTAAGTATAAGGGGGGGGATCGGGGGGCTAATCCCCCCTAAATTTATAAAAATGCGTTTTTCATGCAGAATTATTCCGTTTTCCTTCAAATTTTGTTTATAGGTTCACTGTGTTAAGGCGCTTCCCTCATTAGTTTTTCGAGATTGATTGGTTAAGTATAAACGGGGGAACGGGGGGGGGGCAAATCCCCCCTTAATTTATATAAATGGGTTTTTCATGCAGAATTATCCCATTTCCTTCAAATTTTGGTTGAAGGTTCACTGTGTTAAGACGCTTTCCTAATTAGTTTTCGGGATTGATTGATTAAGTATAAAGGGGGGAACGGGGGGCTAATCCCCCCCTTATTTTATATAAATGGGTTTTTCATGCAGAATTATTCCGTTTTCCTTCAAGTTTTGTTTATAGGTTCACTGTGTTAAGGCGCTTCCCTGATTAGTTTTCGGGATTGATTGGTTAAGTATAAAGGAGGGGAACGGGGGGATAATCCCCCCTTAATTTATATAAATGGGTTTTTCATGCAGAATTATCCCATTTCCTTCAAATTTTGTTTATAGGTTCACTGTGTTAAGGGGTTTCCCTGATTAATTTTGCGGGATTGATTGGTTAAGTATAAAGGAGGGAACGGGGGGGGAATATCCCCCCTTATTTTATATAAATGGGTTTCTCATGCAGAATTATTCCGTTTTCCTTCAAATTTTGTTTATAGGTTCACTGTGTTAAAGCGCTTCCCTGATTAGTTTTCGGGATTGATTGGTTAAGTATAAAGGGTGTGAACGGGGGGAAAATCCCCCCCCCCCTTAATTTATATAAATGGGTTTTTCATGCAGAATTATTCTATTTGCTTCAAAATTTGTTTATAGGTTCATTGGGTTAAGACGCTTCCCTGATTAGTTTTCGGGATTGATTGATTAAGTATAAAGGGGGCGAACGGGGGGCTAATACCCCCCTTAATTTATATAAATGGGTTTTTCATGCAGAATTATCCCATTTCCTTCAAATTTTATTTATAGGTTCACTGTGTTAAGGCGCATCCCTGATTAGTTTTCGGGATTGATTGGTTAAGTATAAAGGGGGGAACGGAGGGCTAATCCCCCCTTAATTTATATAAATGGGTTTTTCATGCAGAATTATTCCGATTTTCTTCAAATTTTGTATATATATTTATTGTAATTAGAGATTTACCTGATTAGTTTAAGGGGTTCATTAGTTAACTATGAGGGGGGTAACGGGGGGATGACCCCCCCCTTAATATATTGTTTATTTCTTTATTTTTCGATGGGCTTATTTCAAATTCTTTGAAATAAGAGTATAATATACAATTAGTGTGAATAGCCTGTGAACTCAATGCCCTCTGTTTAACTGGGCAGTTTTATTTTTATTTTTTATACTGAAGGAGCTAAAAATTTGAAATTTGTCATTGTAGTTACTTATAAGATGTAAATGCTCTCTAAGAACAAAATAAAAAAGAAATTGAAATTTAAAAGGGTGAAATGAGCGAAAAGCGTTCTAAAAACAGTCTAAATTACAATTTCTATGAAATCTCTGGAACTACAGAACCGATTTCATAAGTAATGGTGGCAAATTGATGGGGACAATCCCTACTCCAACATAGGCTATATTTTATGTCGGTGCCACTAACATCAATGGGGTGCAGGATCGAAAAATGTTCGAAAATTGCGACTTTTTTATACTGAAGGGGCAAGAAATTTGAAATTTAGCATTGTAGTTACTTATAAGATGTAAATTCTCTCTAAGAATAAATTTAAAAAAAAAAAATCGATATTTAAATGTGTGAAATGAGCGAAAAGCGTTCTGAAGTCATTCTAAATTACAATTTCTATGGAATCTCTGGAACCACGGAACCGATTTCAAAAGTGATGGTGGCAAATTGGTGGTGACAATCCCTGCTCCAACAGCCTCTTTAATAAAAAACTATGCGTTGCTGACGACTGGGTTTTTCGCTAATTGTTGCAACAGATTAATCTCGGAAAATGAAACATTTGAAGTTACTGAAAAAAATGATATCTCAAAAAGTATTTGTCAGAAAATTGTTAGACAAACTGCGTTTGAAAGGTAAAAAATTGTATTTTTCTTGATATAAATTTCAAATCTAATGATTATGCCGTTTTTCAAATATTGAATTTCAAAAATTACCAAATTTTCCAATGGAGTACCATAGCGAAACCTTCATGCGTAAAAAGATAATGATAAGGGCGACGTGTCCTGACGTGTATATTGGCTATAGCACGAGTCACAAATTATAGTAGCCTTATTATTCTGTTAAAATATAAAAGTTATTTATGAAATGTCAATATTTTGTTTGATTAAAGGTTCGTTAAAAGAAATTGACCAGCGTAGCGGGCGTAGCTTGCTAGTTAGTAATAAAAATATGAAAAAAAATAATACTATGGGTTCAATGTTTTAAACTTGATTAAATCTTTCAAAATAAAACTGGAGAAATGACATTTGAGCGCTCTGATCTACAGACTTACTAGTTTCATTATTAGTATAACTGTAATTAATATTTATAGTATTTTTTGTATATTTATAGTATTTTTAGTTCTGCATACAGAGTTGTTTTGTCACAGAAGAATAATCAAACAGTAAAGACAGGAAGTAATAGATACAACTTGTGTGATTTAAAAAATTGTTGTTATTTGAATGGAGGGGGCTTGAGCCCCTCCTTTTCCTATGTCCTTGAACATTATTCTTTGTTTCCTGATTGGTTTGACTGATTTCCAGATAATAAAATATGCAAGGCATAAATAATATGGTTTAATATTAAAAAAAGTATTAACCACATAAAGTTAATTACAAGCAACTATTTATTAAAATGTTGTTCTCATTACATTCCGGTAAGTGCCCTTTAAAAATTAAATTTGATTACTTAGCTTTTCAGTTAAATCAAAAGATTTTATGCACTATGACTATTATTAAAATTACTTTTTCAGTAATGGTCAAATAAGGTATTCATTAACTAGAAAATGATTAATTATCAACTGAAGCCATTTTTAATAACATTCTATCCGCACGTAACATTGTTTTCTTTGGTCTTCCGACTAGCTTTCTAGTATTCCATGTTCTATCTGATCTCAAAACTCTATAAATACTGCTCAAGGATATCTTTATTCTTCTCGACATTTGTACAGGATTTTGTACTTGCGCTTTTAAATGTAAAATCTTAATAATTTCATCTTTAGAATTTTCTTAAGAACGTGGCAGTTTTATCAGAATACGCAGGAAATGTCTTTTCCGAATCACAAACAAAACAATACATTGAACTCATTTGATTCCACAAAATTTCAATAAATTATTATGCTAAAAATACAGCAGACGATGTTTCAATTAAAGAGAAAAAATATTTTGCTTTTATAGAAGCAGACGAAAATAAAAATACAGTGTCTCACATAAGTGATGGGACACTTGTGCTTTACAAAAGGAAACTAATCAAATAAATTAAAAAAACATGTACACATTTTTTTTGTGGGTGTGTTTCATACTTAAATTTAGTAAAGATTATTACATAACATACATTTTGTCAAAATATTAAAATATTAATTTAATAAAAATACAAATGTTTAGAACGGAGCAAAAAATAGCTCACATAAGTGATGGGACACCATTATATATGCAACAAAAATCGCCTGAAATCAGCAATAAAAATATTTTTTGGGGTTTTATTTTTACTTAAAAGCAATTGGCAATAATTTATAAAATCGTCTGCAGTATTTCTCTCCAGTTTGTTTTGGAATTTTTGTGTTTTTTAGCTCTGTGTAGTCATGAATGCTAAACGAAAAGAAACTTCGCCTGAAATTCGAAAATTAGTTATTAATTTGCATATTGAACGTGGAAAATCTATTAGAAAAACTGCTGAAACAGTTAACTTGAGTCGTTCAACAGTTTTCAATATCATTAAACGATATAAAAAGAATCATATGATTCAGGATAAAAGAAGACCTGGCTGACCATCAAAGCTATCCAATGGAATAAAGCGAATTATCGTTCGAAATATTAAAAAAAATCCAAGAATTAGTGCTTCAAAAGTTGCTGCTGATTTACAAGCATTATATGGAATAATTGTTAATCCTGAAACTATTAGAAGGGTAATTCGATCTGCTGGATATCACGGTAGAGTAGCCAGGAAAAAATTCTTCGTAAGTGAAAAGAATAGAAAACTCAGACTAGCTTTCGCAAAATCCAACATAAATAAGAATTCTGATTACTGGAATAAAGTTATATTTGCTGATGAGAGTAAATTTAATATATTTGGTTCTGACGGTAGAATCTTGGTGTGGAGAAAACCCAGGGAAGAACTTCGCAAACAGAACTTGGTACCAACAGTAAAACATGGTGGAGGAGGAGTTATGGTATGGGGGTGTATGTCGTCCGCTGGAGTTGGTAATTTTGTTTTTATTGACAGTATAATGGATCAGTACAAGTATATTGATATTTTAAAGCAAAATTTGAAATCTTCAGCACGAAAATTGAACCTTCATAACGATTTTAAATTCTACCAGGACAATGACCCCAAGCACACTGCTCTGAACGTTAGACTCTGGCTGCTATATAACTGTCCTGAAATAATAAAAACACCACCACAATCTCCAGACTTAAATCCCATAGAGAATATTTGGCAAGAATTGGAATCAAGAATTCGCAAACACACCATTTCTTCAAAACAACAACTAAAATCGGTGCTTCAAGAAGAATGGGGTAAAATCACTCCAGAAATCACAAAAAAAATAGTCGAATCCATCCCAAAAAGATTAAATCATGTTTTAAAAGTAAAAGGAAATCCAACAAAATATTAAAACCTTTTAAAAAGTAAAATTTGTGGATAAATATTTGATGGAAAAGTAAGTGTCCCATCACTTATGTGAGCCATTTTTTGCTCCGTTCTGAACAATTGTATTTTTACTAAATTAATATTTTAATATTTTGACAAAATGTATGTTATGTAATAATTGTTACTAACTTTAAATATGAAACACACCCAAAAAATTTTTGCACATGTTTGTTTATTTATTTTATTGCAGTTTCTTTTTATAAAGCACAAGTGTCCCATCACTTTTGTGAGACACTGTATTTTATTTTGTGAACAAAAATGTAAAAGAAAACATGTAATGCTGTATTGTGTCTATACTTTTGGGCAGCACATTGTTATACAGGGTGTCTCAAAAGGTCGTTTACAAACTTAACATGCTGGTCTGTCATATCATGATAAACAAGATTTACATAGAAACTTGTGTTCGAAAATGCAAACTGCAACAGCTAGAGGGCGATGAGCGCAGGCTTACGGGAGAGTTGGAAGCGTAATCATTTCAGTAAGGACGTTGCAGGAAAAGGATGAATCGGTTTAGTAACGCAAAATTGGCCGATATGCTTTATGTGTATGACGCCGGGGATGGAAATGCACGAGCCTTGGTACCGATGTACCTTGCGCGCTTCCCAAGCAGACGTCAGCCAAGTCATATTTTGTTTGGACAATTGCACCACAGATTGCGTGCAGCAGGAGCTTTCCAAGTACGTAGCCACATCGGTCGAGAACGCACTACACGCACACCTGTCGTAGATAAAACCGTGCTACTGGAATTTGACAGAAACCCGCAAACAAGTCTACAAGCAAGCGAACGCGTCTTGGGTGCACATCGTTCCAGAATTATGCGCATACTGCATGAGGAGACGCAACATCCCTACCATATACATAGAGTACAGGCATTGTGCGTTGACGGTTATCCCCAACGGGTTGCATTCGCACGCTGATATGTGCAACAGCGGGTCGCACAGCCGGATTTTCCATCGTGGATTTTGTTTTTGGATGAATCCTGTTTTACACAGGATGGTGTGCTGAACCTGCACAACATGCACATATGGGTGCATGAAAACCCAAGGTGTACACGTGCCCATGCATGTCAACAACGTTTCGCCGTAAACGTTTGGGCTGGTATTATCGGTGACATGAAAATCGCCGTCTAGCGGTCGCAGTCAGTTTGCATTTTCGAACACAAGTTCCTATGTAAATCTTGTTTATCATGATATGACAGACCAGCATGTTAAGTTTGTAAACGACCTTTTGAGACACCCTGTATAATTTAATGTATTTTTTATAATTTCAAACCTTTGATCATAATTTATATGTGTATATCAGCAAAACTGCTTTTATTTATTACCTATCTCACGAATTTCATGATCATTTCAGCAATTGATAGAATTAAGTATTCCAGTAATTGATACTGGTCTTTAAACCATAAAAATAAATGAAATCATGTAAATGGCCAGTAGTATATAAAATTCAACGTTTTCTATTATTATCAAAACAAAAACATGCATTTTTTGCTAGAAAATGAGGAAAATACTAATTAAGAAAAACCAGCTCAATAAAATTTTCACTGAAAGACAGTGAAACTGTGAAACATTATTTTCTGCTTATTAACAAATTTGATAAAGAGAAGTATCTACAGTAACCCAGATTAAAAAACAGGCAAAAGGTTGGGAAAAAAAGATTAAAAGCTGAATTTTTATTGGCTATTTTTTTAATAAAAGAAAAGCTTTGAAGGGTGTCCAGGCACATTTACCCTATATTATAAATAGCACAAGTTATATAAAAAATATTAATCCATTTCATGCATTGAAATTAAAATAAAAACGTGCAGAAATTGTTGAACTTTTATTTTCATCTATTTTGATAGCTACTTAAGAAAAATATTTTCATGTTTAGTTAAAAAAAAACAGAAAAAAACATACTAACCTCTAAAGCGAGTTCTTTCAATAGATTATGATAGCAGCCTTGTTGTTTTCTTCTTAATAACCAACTTCTACACCGTGTCCCAAAAGTTTAGACAGTCAATAAAATTAGCATTAACATAAAAAGTAATAAGGTACAATTAAAATTCGTGAGATAGGTAATAAATAATAAGTAGTTTTGCTTATATACACATATAAATTATGATCAAAGGTTTGAAATTATAAATTATACGCATTACATGTTTTCTTTTACATTTTTGTTCACAAAATAAAATATTTTTATTTTCGTCTGCTATAAATGCAGAATATTTTTTTTCTTTAATTGAAATATCGTCTACTGTATTTTTAGCATAACAATTTATTGAAATTTTGCGGAATCAAATGAGTTCAATGTATTGTTTCGTTTGTGATTCGGAAAAGACATTTCATGCGTATTCTGATAAAACTGTCACGTTCTAAAGAAATTTCTGAAGATGAAATTATTAAGATTTTACATTTAAAAGCGCAAGGACAAAAGCCTGTACAAATGTCGAGAAGAATAAAGAGATACTTGAGCTATAGAGTTTTGAGATCAGGTGGAACATGGAATACTAGGAAGCGAGTCGGAAGACCAAAGAAAACAATGTTACGTGATGATAGAATGTTATTAAAATGGCTTCAGTTGATAATTTATCTGTGAGTGAAATTGCATCAATTTCCAGAATTTCAAAAAGTACTGTACACAGAAGAATTAAAGCTTCAACAAATATTGTTTACAGGAGAATGACAGCAAAACCTTCCTTAAAGCAGGGACATAAAGATGCACGTATAAAGTGGGCTCTAGCCCACTTTATACGTGCATATTTGCATATGCTTTATACGCGCATATGTCATACGGTGAGAAATAGATTTCTGTCATCTTCAGTGGTGAAAAAAAATGGAATTCAGACGGCCCTGATGGTTATAAATTTTACTGGCATGACCTAAGAAAAGAACCCAAGAACTGTTTCAGCAGGCAACAAGGCGGAGGATCTGTAATGACGTGGGGAGAGTTATCTTTCAACGGCCAAACATTTTTAGGATTTATGGACAGAAAAATAAAATCAGAGGATTATATGGATATTTTACGTACCGATTTACTGCCAATTATGGATTTGCTAACAGGACCAGACTGTGTTTTCCAACAAGATTGGGCATCCATTCATACCTCCACGTCATTGAAAACATGGTTTAGGAAAAACGATATCACACTATTAGACTGGCCAGTACTTAGTCCAGAGTTGAATCCCATGGAGAACATATGAGGGATCTTATCTCATAAAATATATGAAAATGGAAAGCAATATACATGTGTAAATGACTTAAAAATTGCAATTGACAAAGCGTGGTATGAAATACCTCCTTCTCTAATGCAATGCTTAGTTAATTCTATGGAACAACGTGTATTTGATGTTATAAAGTGTCGTGACAATATAATTAAATATTAAAAGTAAGTTTTTAGTTACTTTTATAAATGTAAAACCAAAAAGAAAATACAGGTGTCTATATTTTTGGGACAGCACATTGTTATATAATTTAATGTATATTTTATAATTTCAAACCTTTGATCATAATTTATATGTGTACACCAGCAAAACTGCTTTTATTTATTACCTATCTCACGAATTTTAACTGTACCTTATTACTTTTTATGTTAATGTAAATTTTATTCATTGTCTAAATTTTTGGGACACGGTGTAATCCAAGTTTCTCTTTTCTGTTTCTTCTTTCTGTTATCTACATTTAATAATAAAATTTCTAAACACAACTTTTTTTTTTATCCCTCAACGATAAAAATTTGCTGTTTACCATATTGTCGATGCAAACAAAGATTGGAACAAAAGAAAACAACGACAGTTTGAAGAAGACAAGACAGTATATTTCTTTTAAATGCTAAGTGGTGTAAATTAACAACATAATATACAGTAAAATAACTTTTATTAGACTGTTGACATGTTTCGGCTCACTCCGAGCCATTTTCAAAAACAAATGAGAATATTCTATAACTGCAAGATCTTTGAAGTTATTATTTGAAATGCTATCATTTAATTTTCATCTACTTTTTAAAAATTACGCACGTTATCTTTTAATTTTACTTGGTTGTTTATTTTCACATTTGTAACTCTGAAGTAACTCGAGCCACAATTTCGGTAGGTCAAAAGATGCCACATCGTTACATATTGTATTTTTGCGTGTTAATATCTCTCTCTATGGTTTCTCTTATTATGGATGGATAGTACAGACTGGAGGGAAAAATTATTTCACTTTCATTGAAATTTATTCGGATGATTGCTACTTAACAAAATTATGACTCGAGTTACTCCATGGTTACAAATATGAAAATAAACAACGAAATAAAAATAAAAGATTACATGCGTAATTTTTAAAAAGTACATGAAAATTAAATGATAGCATTTCAAATAATAACTTCAAAGACCGTGCAATTATAGAATATTCTCATTTGTTTTTGAAAATGGCTCGGAGTGAGCCGAAATATGTCAACAATCTAATAAAAGTTATTTTACTGTATATTATGTTGTTAATTTACACCTTTTAGCATTTAAAAGAAATATATTATTATTAGAAGACAAGACAGGTTTTGCAGCAAGCTCGGTAGTACGGAGCGATTTATTTACGCCAACGAAAGAGCGATAAATAGTAGCAATTGGTACTAGTAGACCTGTTTTCCCTCCAACATTATCAAATACAATTGCAACCCTTTTCAACACTTTCCAACCTAGTTGAAAAGTGTTTATGACTTCGGTTTGGCTGGCCGTCTGTCCGTTCTCTAACTCTAGTAAATATGCTCGGATTGCCCTGAAATTTTTGTATGTTATTGTCGTTATCTATAGCATGTTCCCTATTTCAACTGAAGTGTGTAGCACATATAGTTTTTTTTTTTTTTTTTTTTTTTTTTTTTTTTTTTTTTTTTTTTACAGGGACACTCAAAAGAATTCCGTTACATTACGGTCTATGGGGGGAAAATCGTTTGCGGTTTATTTTAATGATGTTACACAATTTCAAACACATTGTAATTGATATATATCCCTAACGTGCATTACAAGAAGCTTAATATGAATTTGGTGTGCATAGCACTTATAGTTACTTTACAGAGACAGTCAAAATAATTCCGTTACATTACGTCTAAGGAGAAAATCGTTTGCGGTTTATTTAAATAATGTTTCACTATTTTAAACGCATTGAAATTTATATACACTGCTCAAAACAATTAAAGGATATTTGAAGTTTTATATAAAATAAAGATACAAACGAAATTTTTTTTCCCGAAAATAGAAGAAGAGAATCACAAATGCAAATTTTTCTGGTTTTCAAACTGTGGAGTATGCAAATTTTGAGTTCGACGTCAAAAACGTCGCTTCAGCGGCAGCGAATGAAATTTGACTTTCAACTGGATAAAAGAGAATGAAGACAAGGATGATCGGCATTCAGTGATTGCTTTGTTTCGATGAGCACGAAGTCTCAGCGAAGTCATTTGACAGATTCAGAAGCTTGGAGAATTGCTGGTAGGTTAGAAGGGGGCCAAACTCAAGCCGAAGTAGCGCAAGCCATTGGAGTGTCACAAAGTGTCATTTCCAGGATCTGGAACCGTTTTTTGGAGAGTGGATGTGCAGGCCGAAGACCAGGGCAAGGTCGTAGACGGGCAACAACGCCCAATGAAGATCGGTATTTAGCGTTAACAGCTCGGAGACACCGAAACATGAACGCTACTCTTCTCCAACAACACCTTCGCTCGGCTACAGACACCACGATTTCAACTCAGACTGTCCGAAACCGGCTCCATGCTGTAGGTCTGTATGCTCGCCGACCGATGGTATGTGTTAGATTAACATCAAGGCATCGTCGCGACCGCAGGGAGTGGGCAACCGAGCATGTCAACTGGAGGAGAAATGAATGGAGCAATATTCTGTTTTCCGACGAGTCCCGTTTTTCTGTGCATCCGGATAATAGGCGTATTTTCATCTGGAGGGACCGTGGCAGTAGGAATAATCCTGCGTTCGTGCACGAAAGTGTCAGATTTGGCGGTGGAGGAGTGTTGGTGTATGGTGGCATCTCCATTGACGAGCGCACTGACCTCTACATCATTCGAGATGGAGCTCTGACTGGTCGCCGATATAGGGATGAGATCCTCAGACCTATTGTAGTCCCTTACGCTGCAGCAATCGGAGATAACTTCATTTTAATGGACGATAACTGCAGGCCACATCGTGCAAACCTGGTGGAGGATTTCCCTTTCGAGGAAGGAATCGTTCGAATGGAATGGCCAGCGTGTTCTCCAGACATGAATCCAATCGAGCACGTTTGGGACGCTCTAGGAAGACGAGTTTCTGGCCGCCAACAACCCCCACAAACTCTCCAAGAACTGGAAAGAGTTCTTCTGGAAGAGTGGGGCAGAATACCCCAACTCCTAATTAATAGCCTCATTGAGTCCATGCCTCAAAGGTGTTCAACGTTGCTGGCCGCCCGTGGAAACCATACCCCCTACTGAAAATGATTTTCTTTGAAGAAAACACCTTTTCTTATTATTTTTTTCTCATATGCACAAATTGTGTTTTTTTCCATTTGTACACAAATGCGCAATAAAATGCATTGTTTTCTGCCAAACATGTGTAATTTATTCTCATATAACCTACTATGTCTGTCGACCATGTATCAATCAGCTAAAAAGTTTCCCAGATACAAAATCCACCTAAAACTGCAATATCCTTTAATTGTTTTGAGCAGTGTATATTACTAAGGTGCATTACAAGAGGCTTACTACAGAATATTGTATGTATAGCAGTCATCGTTCATTTACAGGGACACACAAAATAATTCTCTACTCTCTGTCAACAATAATTCCTGGAAGTGCGTTTTAAGTTGCTGAACGCGATTTTAAATTTAACTCACTTTTTGTCTATTACTTGGTGTGTATAAATTCTGTCGATCATATACAGGGCAGCACAAAAGTTCGTGAACACATTTCTGTTTATTGACAGAAACTCCAGAAGGAGAATTTTAAACTGTGCTACGCGTTTCCTAACTGAACTCAAATTTAGTATCCTATGTAGTATATATGCAAATCTATAGATCATATACAGGGCTGAATAAAAGTTTTCGGATATTTTTCCGAATATTGTATATGTTGGAAATTCTTGAAATTACGTTTTTAAATATGTTATGCGTTTTCCAAATTGTTTACTTAGATGTTATCTTTCAGCTTATTAAACGGTAATGATTTGTAAAATTATTTTGGAAGCGTTGGAAAGTGCTACATAATCTATGCTTGACGCATGATTTTTCGTTCTTGTTTCACTTTGTGCCCGGAAAAGTTGGAGTTAAAATCGGCTGAAAAATTGGTTGCTCGAAAATTTGGTGGATCTGATAGTAGCTTAAGGCAACCATCTACTGTTAGCGTTTGCATCAAGAGAAAAGAACATCTAAAATAATCGGAAATTTTGTATTAAATTTTCTTCGTATTTAGTTTTTTTTTCTTTCTTTTTATTTTTTTTACGTGTACTTAATTGAATGATCCTTCTCACTTTTCTCTGTAAAGTCAATTATTTTATTTTTCTAAATTTATGGATTAACTACTTACTTTTTCTTCCATAATTCTATTAAGATTTAAAGAAAAATACATAAACTATATACTTTTTCGGGCGGACTTGACCCGAGGAACTCAAATATAGTGTCAAAGGCAGATGTTTCCATGGGAAAAAGAAAGTTGGTGCAGTTTTTAATATGCAGACGGATGCCAAACCCTAATCAATGTGCAACATTCAATAGTAGACAGTAATACCAATCGACTGGCATCAGCATGATTTTTATATGATGATTTGTAGAAGAGTTATTGGGGATTGTACACTTTTTTTCCACTGTTAATATACTACATAACCAATCTAACATATACTTGATCCATTCTTTAACATTCTACATTTAATTATAATTAGATTTGCTGGTAATTTTCTTTAAAGTATTTAATTGTTCATGCGTGTAAAAAGAAATATTGACGCATGGAAATACATTTCGTAATGCGTAATTTTTAAGTATTGTCCTGTTCTATACAACTATAAACGCTCAATAGAAAGCTATTATTTTAGTATATTTTCACTTATTTTTAATATTTATTATATTTTTAGCGAAAAGCATAGTATGATGGAGAAAAATACGCTATAATTAATGCGCAATACAAAAATATCTTTTTTTTGTTACGATATGATCATAGAAAAAATGTAATAAAGTATAACGTAATTTTTATTCTTTCTTGAATTTTGTTTGAAAGTTCAATAATTTAAATTAAAATAATTATAATAATTTATTTTCCAAGTTTAAATTGAAAAGGGAAATTATAAAGTGCTGATATACCATGCTGCTTTACGTATTTCATGAGTTGAAGGAATTGCGAATGAATCTTAAATTTTATTAATATTGAAAATGATAAGTAAAAATAGAAATGAGAAACTTTTTAGGAAAATGTTTATTTACCAACATTAAATATATATAATTATAATATCTTTGAATTTCAAAAAACATATCATCAAGTCCTTGTAACAATCTAATTAAATCTCCAAAGAGATAATTAATATATATATATATATATATATATATATATATAAAACCATAAATGAAACATTACCATAACACCAACTTAAACTATGAAATAATGATTAAGTATGTAATAATTAGTTGTCAATGAAAGTATTCCCCAACACACTGAATATGGATACCAAAAATTTATTTAAAAGAATAAGAAATTAAATTAAAAATTGAATAAATGGAATTGAATGAATGAAATGAAATTTGTGGAATTTAGGCAGAATTTTCAAGTCCCAAATGCCTAAATACTACAAATAAAATGAAATGAGTGGTTTCATCATCATATTAGCCATAACATTGCTAAAGAATATGATTTTGGGACTACCTACTCATAAACATTGAATCAAACCTGTGAAAAAATAAAAAAATAAATACAATATTAAAAAGGAAAGAAGCCATACCTATAATATACAGATAAAACATGAGATAGAGTCAGAAAGTCTATAATCCATTTGGATGAAAATAGATACCTGTGCACCACATGAACCACACATGAACACAACCAAAACGAGGGAATGAATTGCAAAAAAAGTCATTTATGATGTCTTTAAATTATATCTTTTCATTTTGAATTTCAACAATTCATCTTGATCTTTTTTTCTTATACATTATGGTATCGTATATATATATTTAAATATATATATATATATATATATATATATATATATATATATATATATATATATATCCGGCAACCTTTGAAAAACATTACATCTGAACTTGTTAAATGTTTTTATTTTCCAGTTTCTTTTTCACTAGAGAAAATGTCAGGAAAAAGTTTCCCTTAAGTAATTTCATAAGACCTTTTCATAAAAAGTGCTTTGTTTTGTAAACCCATCTTGGAAAAAAAAAAAAAAAAAAAAAAAAAAAAACTAAAGAAAACGTAAAAATCAGATTTTTTTTCCTTTCCTGAATTCTTTTGTTTGTTTTGATTTTTCTTTTGTTTTTATTCTTTCCACATGAAGAGCAGTTTAGTGTAACTGGAAACAGAATTTTCACTTTTGTGGCTTTACTCGCTTTTATTGTGAAGGAATTTCCAAGTTCAGTCTTATAGTATTGTTATCGATCTCTCCAAAAATACCTTTCCAGTGTCATAAATGAAAGAACGTGTTTTACTTACCCTTGTTTAAATTGAAAAAAAAAAAGTAGACATTTGGGATTTGGCTTAGTGAATTTTTCTTGGTTCTATCTGTAGCATTTATAATAACAAAATATACAATTTTCTTATTTGAATGGTTTTTAAAAGATATTTAAATATGAATGTTATCATTTTAAAAATGCATTCATAAAAAAATAAAAAAATAATAAAAAATGATTCTGATAAACAAATAAGCTGTTGTGCGTTTATCAGTTTATGCAGTAGCGTAGCTACATATTCAGCGCCCTGGAGCTAGTAGAATCGGATCGTTCCCTTCTCTACCGGAAAAAGTTGACCAAAATTTGTTTTTAGTTTTAAAACATACACATATATAATGCAGTAAAACTGTAAAAGCGGCTGTGCTGTACCTCACGTAAATATATTCGTATTGTCATGCAATTGATATAGGTTATTGAAGTTTACTATGATGTTTGGTGTTGAAAACGAAGTGTATAGCACTTATAGTTTTTTTACAGGGACACTCAAAAATTTCCGTTACATTACGATCTATGGGAAAAATCATTTGTGGTTTATTTTAATGGTGTTACACAATTTCAAACATATTGAAATAGTTATATATCACGGAGATGCACTACAAGAGGTTTACTATAGAATATGGTGTGCATAGCACTTACAGTTCTTTTACAGGGACACTCAAAGGAATTTCGTTACATTACGGTCTATGGAAAAAAAATCGTTTGTGGTTTAATTTAATTAGGTTTCTCTATTTCAAATATGTAGAAATTAATATATATAAGTAAGGTGTGTTACAAGAGACTTATTATAGAATATTGTATGTATAGCATTCATCATTCATTTACATGGGCACACAAAAGAATTGGGTACTGTCTGTTAACAATAATTGCTGGAAGTGCTTTTTCAGTTGCTAAATGCGCTTTTAAATTTAACTTTTTTTTGTCTATTACTTAGTGTTTATAAATTCTACAGATCATATACTTTAAGTGATCATATACTTTAAGTGATCATATACTTTCCATAGATCATATAC
The DNA here is from genome assembly GCA_963931845.1 of Maratus michaelseni. Taxonomy (NCBI): domain Eukaryota; kingdom Metazoa; phylum Arthropoda; class Arachnida; order Araneae; family Salticidae; genus Maratus; species Maratus michaelseni. The sequence continues at coordinate 247,980,390 of OZ007588.1, read as the reverse complement.
TTACTCTTTTAAGCACAAAAATTCTCGAGTATATTTCCGTTAACTGACGGAAATTCGAGAAGGGGAATTTTAAACTGTGCTACGAGTTTCTTAACTGAACTGAAATTTAGCATTCTATGTAGTATATATACAAATCTATAGATCCATATATATACAGGGCTGCACAAAATAGTTCGGATATTCTTCCGAATATTGTTGGTAATTCCTGAAATTGGATTTTAAAATATGTTATGCATTTTCAAAATTGTTTACTTAGATATAATCTTTCACCTTATTAAACGGTAAAGATTTGTAAAATTATTTTGGAAGTGATGGAAAGGGCTCATAATCTATGCTTGATGCATGATTTTTTGTTCTTACTAACTATGGCAGGTAAATATGCTAAAACTGGATTTGTACATTTTTACAAGTTTTCTAAACTTTTTATACTTACATAGCTTCTTATGTGTTGGGAAGTGTTACATAATCTATGGTTGACACAGGATTTTTTGTTCTTGTTTAACGCTTTTCAACATTGTTGAGAAATGTTTATGAATTCGGTCTGTCTTCCTGGTTACCTGTCCGTTACTCTATTTCTCATAAATAGAGTCTATTTCCCGTACTCTATTTACTCGGATTGTCCTATAATTTTTATATGTTATTAACATTTACCATAGCACGATTGCTATTAAAAATGAAGTGTGTAGTATTTATAGTACGTTTACAGTAACAAGGGACAGTTAAAAGTATTTGTTATATTACGGTCAATGGAGAAAAAATCGATCATTTCAAACATAATGGAATTTTTATGCATTTCTGAGGGGCACTAAAACATACTTTGTGTAGAATGTGGGATATTTATCATTTACAGGTTTGCACAAAAGAACGTGATTGGAAATAACGTAACTAAATTTAAATACAATTGATTTTTTACGTTTTTTAAAATCAATTTTCAAAATAAGCCTCTGCAATGATGAAATTTATGTTTTATAAAAAATTCCCGTGATAGGTTTATTTTTTTACGCTGGTAGCTCCCCTGGTAGGAAATTGCATAATTAAACATTTAATATTTTTTATGCTTTCTCATATATCAACCATACTCCAAATTAAAATTAGGTAATACAGAATAATTTATTCTTGTATTTATAGCACCACCTGGGAGGGAATAGGGCATTATAATTTAAATGAAATTTATATTTGTATATTTTACTGTATAAGCTATACTGAAGTTATTTGTATATAGCGCCCCATAGGAGAAAATGGGGTAAAAATTGATTTTTTTTTATGTTTCACTGTACTGAAATTAAAAGAAGAAGGCACAGATTGAACACAATTTTCTGTTGTGTTTATAGCGTCCCCTAGCGTGAAATATGATATCTAAATTTAAATAACTTTCATATATTATGTTTATATATATATGTATAAATCTTCTTAATAAGCTTCTGACACGGTCAAATTTAGGTTTTCATAAACATTTTCACATGATAGGTGTATTTTTACACTGGTAGCACCCTCTGTGAGAAATTGCATAACTAAAACTTTAATATGGATTTGTTTATGTTTTCTAATATGACAACCATACTCCAAGTTAAAATTATGGAATACAGATTCAAGAAATTTTCCTTTTGCGTTTATATCGTCCCCTGAAAAAAAATAGGGTAACCAAATTTAAATGAAATTGAATTTTTGATTTTGTTTTTTAAATAAATCTTCATAATAAGCTTCTGTCTCGGTACAAATTTATGTTTTGATAAACAGTTTCACATGGTAGTTTTTTTTACACTGGTAGCGCACCTGTGTGAAATTCACATCTTTATATTCAAAATGGATTTTTTTTCTCATATTTGAACCATACTCCAACTTAAAATTAGGCAATACACATTCAGCACAATGTTCTTTTGTGTTTATAGTGTGCTCTAGCCGGAAATAGAGTAACTAAATTAAAAAAAAATATATTTTTTGTTTTGACAAAACATTTTACATCATGGGATTTGTTACGTTGGTATCGCGCCCCTCGTAAAAAGTTGCATAACTAAAATTTTAAAATGGATTTTTTATGTTTTTCATCTGGCAACCAAACTGCAAGTTAAAGTTAGATATGAAAATTTAAACTGAACTTTATTTAACGCCAATAACGTCCCCTAGCGAGAAATATGCTAACCAAATTTAAACTAAAGTAGTTTTATTTATGCTTCACTGTATGACGGCTGGATTCAAGATAAATATATAGGTAGTACCGAATCAACACTGTTTTTTTTTTCTTACCCATCATACGTAGTATAGGGTAAGTCTTGTAATCATTTTGAAAATCGAAAAATTTTTTTTGACGGATTTACACGTTTCAGACACTGGAGATTCCGAAAAACATATTTTTAGAAAAAAATTTTGCCGTCCGTCTGTGTGTCTGTGTGTGTGAGTGTCTGTAAACGCTCTATCTCCCGAAAAAATTGAGATAGAGACTTGTAATTTGGTATGTACTTAGTATGTAATAATGGGAAGAAGCCTATTTCATTTCAATAACCTCGATTAACCGGAACAATTTTTTTCGCACTCTCGAAATATTCGTTCTGATGAAAGGTATATAAAAATTTTCGAAATTGTTTATTTTAAGAAATGAATATAAAAGACAATAAAAAAACATAAATTTTGAATAAAGCATGAAGTCGATCGGATAATTAGTTGCCGAGATATTTGGAATCCTATTTTCCACACTCTTCGATTTTTCATGACCCTGTATTTCATCCAAATTTCACTTCAAAGATATATTTTAATTGGAAATTTGACGCTTAATCAGATGCAATAAACCGCTAGTTAATAGGATTATTATTTTTGGAGTTATAAGGAAAAACCTCTTTCAAGCAATTCAGTAATCGAGCCTTTAAAGTTTGTGACGTCATCAAGCCACGATTTTATTTGAATTGCAATGCATTTTATAAGTAGTTTACACATTTTTATTTTAATATTTTACTTTATGCATATCCATGATGGGTAAGTATTACGGTGGCCCCCAACGACTAGTTTTTATTTGTAACGATCACTGCCGGAAAATAGGCTATCTACATTACAATAAAGTTGATTGAATATGTTTTACGGATTGAAGACATTTGCGGTGATTATACTTTGAATTTAAACTCATTTTATAAAGCAAACAAAATTTAAATTACGAATATGAAAATGAATAGAAATTTGCTATTCATTACTAAACTATCAAATCAACTATGTTGCTACATAAAATACACAAACACAAGACATATACAATTAATCTGTCTGCTGGCATGTCCATCTATACGCAATTTATAAGATATTCTTAATTAAAGAAATTTTAAATGGCTATTACAGTGAATAATAATGTGTTTCAACCAGGATGAATTATGAACACATTTGCATCACAAGTCTGTTGACAGTCCGGGGGTTGGCGAACGAAGAATGCAAGGGGGGGCTAGGGCTAGGAGCCCCCTAGTTACAAGATAAAAAAAAATCAAACCGAACACCTTTCAGATAAATTTATCTTAAAGTACAATGTATTTGTAATAAGTTTCGTTTTGAAAATCTGTCACAATGTACTGATAAAAATACTTTAAAAGGCAATAAAATGTTCACAGAGATAAGAGTTGTTCATCAAACCTTTTCAATTGTTTATTTATCTATTTTTTATGTCAAAATCCGCATACGCTAAGTACATTAGACTGATACTCTAGACTAGACTATAAAACAAATATCTTACTAATCTAATACCACAACTGATAATTTTATCTACTTTAGATGAAACTGTATTTAACATAACTATTTATTTCTGCCAAGCTCTTGTCAAGGAAATGGTACATTTGGGAATGTCAAGGTATGCATTTTTATTCGTGACCAGAAATTTTTTAATTTATCAATAGGCGTCGTTAAGGTGGCACTAATAGGACAGTTATCTGCACAAGTTCATTAGAAAACATTTTAAGGCTGTTCGCACATTTTTGTAACGATTTTGACTTTTGTGTGATTTAAATTTAAATGAAATGAAAAAAAAAACATATGGCATTCATTCGGAATAGGGTTTAATTATCATTTGCATGTTTAAACAAAAATGAAAAATCGTGCGTTAAGCATAGATTATGAAGCACTTTCCAACACATTCAGAATATTGTAACAAAAATTCATATATTAATAAGGTAAAAGATGATATCTAAGTAAACAAGTTGGAAAACGCTTAACATATTTGAAAACCCAATTTCAATAATAATCGAAAAAATATGCGAATTTGTGTGTGCAGCCCTGTATATTATCAATAGATTTGTATACAGTCGGCTCTCGTTAATTCGAACTCGTCGGGACCACAAGAAATGTTCGAATTATAGAAAGTATGAGAGGAAAACATGTTTAAAGGGGTACTATTACAAAGGAATTTATCTTATAGTATTTTTTAAATTTATTTCGGCTGTTATCGTTAGAATATGACTTAATATTAAATCAAAATATATAAATACATAAATTAATTAATAATATTAAAATAATATAAACAAAACATAAAAATTAATAATACAGTAAACAAAATCTCCATTAAAATTTTTTATTAATTGTACTATAATTTTCTTACCTGAAAATAGACGAACATTTAAGAAATTATTTACACTATTTATCATCACTATGAAAAAAATTATCAATTGTTGTTTGCTTAGTCCTATTCATTTTTTACTCTTTAGCCAGTTTTTCTATTTGTAACAAACAGTTAAGTTCTTTGTCCGATGACGGCTGCATCAGGATAAATGTATGCAAACACTCAATTGATTGTGCATTTGACCGTGAGAAAGTAAGGGAAAATGAAAAAATGGAATTATCGTTAGTTCGAATTAAACGAAGTCAAGAGAAAATTAGTTCGAATAAATGAAAAATTTTAGCGTTATTCTGCCATTGAAAATTTCGGGACTTCATGTTTAGTTCGAATTAAGCGAAGATTCGATTTATCCTATTTCGAATTAACGAGAGCCGACTGTGTATACTATATGGTATGTTAAAATTTAGTTCAGTTAGGAAACATATAAAACAGTCGAAAATTCCTATTTGTCAATTTCCGTAAATGAGCGGCAATGTACACTCGAGATCTTTTGTGCAGCCCTGTAAATGATCTGCAGAATTTATAAATGCCAAGCAATATGCAAAAAATTAATTAAATATAAAAACCCGTGTAACAACGGAAAACGCACTTCCAGAAATTATTTTACACAGTCAGTACGGTAACCGAATTCTTTCGTGATGTGTCCCTGTAAATGAACAATGAATGCGAGATACTCCATAATCTATAGTAAGCATCTTGTAATGCACCTGAGTGATATATATCAAATTCAATATGTTTGAAATACAGTAATATCATTAGCATACACCGCAAACGATTTTTCCCCCATAGGCCGTAATGTAAAAGAATTCTTTTGAGTAGCCCTGCAAATGAACTGTAAGTGCTACACACTTCATTTTCAATAACGAACATGCCATAATAAACATCAATAACATATATCAATTGTACGACAATTCGAACATATTTAAGCGAGTTAGAGCACGGACAGACAGACAGACAAACAAACCGAAATCGTAAACACTTTTCAACTTTGTTAGAAAGTGTTAAATATATCCTTTGCTTTAAAATGTCACATAATTTAATAATAATAAAGAAAAAATGTAAAAAACATGGTTTTAATATTTCTGCACGTAAAATAAGTGACATAATTAATAAAAAAGAAAAGAAAAGTCAAAGTTTACATTTGACTGGCAAAAAGGTAAAAAATGCAAAAATGCATTTTTTAAATGCCAACAAAGGTACGTTCACCGCTTAAGTCGCATCTTATGTTTTAAAAGAAGATCCAATCTCCCAAAGAACTATCGCAAAATCTTTAAACATCTCTATAAGAACGGTAAACTAAATTATAATCTCTAATTTAAAGTTAATATCAAAGAAAAAATCAAAGTAAAGATAATCCAGTAAAAATAAAAACAGTATGTCCGCCGTGTATACCTCTAAAACATGGTGTGCGTCTAAATCTACTGCTATATTTTTAGAAAAAATTATAAATAAATTCGCTATTGAAGCTATTCCATTTAAATGCATTCCAGCCATAGTCCCCCGACGCGACGTGTCTCCTTTGGGTTATTGTAAAACTTATAAGCGTCATCTCCAAACATTGGATGGATTCTATAAGATTGCGATCGAGTAGTGAAACAAAATCAACCGAAGAACAGCTCTTTTATCTTGAAAATCAAGATGTAATATGATAGTTTAACAAAAGGGCTATAAGAGTGAACATATCAGGAAATAAAATTCTTATATTTGTTTGTATATTTCTTTTTCCAAAATCGTTACAAAATGTGTGAACACTTTCTGTATTTTACATGAAATGAAAATGGCTCATATAGTGAACCAAATCCTGTTGTCTTTTTGATAATGCAGAATTACCTATAAATAGTTGGCGATCAATATAAACATAATGATTGCCATTGCTATTTTGTTCATACTTTTTAAATTATCGCGATCCATCTACCCCCTATCATTTCAGACAATCGTTACATTAGGATTTTATATATAAAATCCTAAAGTAACGATTGTCGACACGAATATATATTAAAAAAAAAAAGGAACTTGCAAAGCAAATTAAAAAAATTAATTTATTTCCATATTGTTAAGCCCGAGAAGGGACAGATATTAAAATTATTTTATTTAGTCAATGCTACAATAATGTTGCATTTTTATATTAAATCTTGCTCAGTCTATTTAATCTTAAAAAATTAAATTTAAATTTGAAACATGATATTAAAACAACTTTAAAACATTTCATTTAGAAATCTAAATAAATCTTCAACTTTTTAAACTATTTGAACTTCTCAAGTTTCTTGTCTGTTAGAATTTGCTACAATACAAATTTTCCGTAATGCATGTAAAACTGGAAAAAAAGTTGAAGATTTATTTAGATTTCTAAATGAAATGTTTTAAAGTTGTTTTAATATCATGTTTCAAATTTAAATTTAATTTTTTAAGATTAAATAGACTGAGCAAGATTTAATATAAAAATGCAACATTATTGTAGCATTGACTAAATAAAATAATTTTAATATCTGTCCCTTCTCGGGCTTAACAATATGGAAATAAATTAATTTTTTTAATTTGCTTTGCAAGTTCCTTTTTTTTTTTAATATCTCAAGTTTTTTATTAACAATTTAATATGAAGCAGATAAGATTCAAACGAGGCAAGTATGTAAAAGACTGCACATATCAAAATCAGTATTGATAATATGAAATATACAGTTCAAACATTGATTATTCTGTAAACAATTAAAATAATAAAAGTAATTTTTAACAAAAAATGTATTTAACGGACTTTAACGGATTGTTTCTCATCTTCATAATGATAATTATAAACGAATCATGTTCATTTTTGCAAATAATTTTATTCCATCGTGTTCCATCCAAATACATTTGCAACCACTTTGGAAAGAGACACTAGTTAGCGGGTGTGAAAGCTATTAATAAAATCTTATGCTGTTTTATCACATAAGAAGCATAAAAATAATAATAAGCATATATGAAACAACTGTATTCTGATTTTGTTATAAAATGTGTAGTTATGGAGGATGAAATTTTCAGCAAAATATTTCTTTGTGTAGCGGAATAAATATTTTACCTTATATTGACAATTTCTTCATTTAACATTTCTGTAGAAGCAAAATGTAAACATCTGCAAAATTTTTTACAAAACGTGTACGATCTGTTATTTTCATATCGTCACAAACAGTCCATTTATTGATCTCGTTTTCATTTGAATGCACCATTGTTATATAATGGCCTTAATCAATGAACTTTCCTTTATGCAAAATAGCAGATTTTGTTTGAAAGGTTATATTATTTATTAAAACCTTTTGGTTTGAAAATCCTGTTATAGGACACGTAATTTTAAAAGTTCTATTCGGACCCATAGAGACATTTGTTGAAGAAAATCTGGCTAGTTGCACAAACAAATATTTTCCACAAGAATTTAATCGAGTTTGACACATTTTAGTTCTGTTTTTGCAATGAACACAGGCAATGTTTTCAGTCTGCCATCGTGTTTAGGAGATCATTGAAATCAACTGCATCTTCCCTATTATTAAAGTCATGTGGAAATCTCACAATAAATGCATTAAATGGTTCTGTACTAATACATATATCTCGATAACTTGGGCAATTACTACATTTCTCCCAAAGATCTTGCTTCAGTTGAAAAAGATCTATGGCATTGACATTTTCTTTTGACAAATTTTCCAGTAGGTAATCAAGAAATTCTAACGGGTTTTGATCAGTACCATCATGAAACTTTACATGAAGTGTTTTTCTGAGTTCAAGTGCATCTACGGTTTCAATCTGTGGATTTTGCAAAGTAGTGAATATTTGTTTCAAAGCCTTTGTTGTAGGACCAGGATCAATAACGCTTTCCTGAATTTTTTTAACTAATTTAATTCTCTTGTAGCAGTAATCACAAAGATTTAATTCCTCAAACAGTTCTATATCAGAGCCTGGTTTTTGCAAAAGCCAAGCTGTTCTTAATATATTGAATGCAATATTTTGTGTATTTTCTAAGTCATGCTTGGAAACCAGTTTAGACACTGGTGTAAGTTTCCTTTTTTGGTACAATTTTTCACAGGAATAGCAAGGTGTGTCATGAAATTCATGTATTTCTCGAAATCAGTGTGCCAAGGGCTTTTCAAATTGTTCTAACAATTCAGCTTCTTTCCAAATAGGTCTTATGACAGATGTATTTGAATTTGTTTCACAATTGTCTTTCTTTTTTTTTCTATGAGACCTCCCAATTCTTCGACTACCACTTTTAAATCAATAAAATCGGCATTTAGAATGGCTTTATCAATTAAATTGTATGCATCAAAAAGTTTTTTTATTCCATTCACATGTCTAAGAAGAGTTCTCAAGCCACTATAGTGAGGTGACCAGTCATGACTCTCAAAATGCTTTTACATTTGTAATTGTCTAAGCAATGAACTGGATGACCCAACTTAACAGCACACATTTGATCTTCTTTTATGTAATACGATTTATACTCACAACAATCTATGTTTGAAAATAATTCCTTTGTAGAACTGCCCTGAGAAGAAGCAAATATATGAAGAATATGCAATAACCTTCGAACTGAATTCTCTTGAATGTTACAGAGAGGTCCAAATTTCCACATTAGAGTTTTGGGATGATGACCATCAATGTTTTTCTCGAAATGTAAATCATCTAAAGGAATATGTTCTATTTTAGAATTGGAATGACTACTATAATTATGATCTAAATGTATGTGAACTAATGGGTGATATGCTATTTCCCAAAAATAGGGTTCTGCATTGGAGTTGTGAATTCTTTCGCCACCAATTATTTCACATAAATTTTCTGCAGTGATATTTTGAGTTGATTTTGATAACATCTGTTGACATTTGTTTGAAAATTTTTCTGAAGCCGATAAACTTTTTGCATACAAAACATTTTTAGTATGAATAGCTTTACGCGCAAGTAATTGAGCTTTTATTTGAGTTTTTACAAATTGAATATTTGTTCTTCTGCTTTGCTGAGCTATGTTTGATTTATAACTCTTTAGCAGATTTTTCACTAAAGCAAGCTGTCGATATCTTGAAGGATTAATTTTCTTAGAGGTGAGAATCCTATTATGATTTGAGTATTTTTTTGTTCCAGTATTTTAGCTTATATTTATTAGCCTTTGATTTATTTCGCAAAAAATATGAAGTATTACGCTTCTGTATCTGGCTTTTACATTTTTTATAGTATGCGGCTCTTTTATTTTTGATAATTTCACGATTTCCTCGATAATATCGTGAAATTTATTTGATGTATCACTTAACGGTTCAGACAGAGATACTCTTTGTATAGGGTTAGGACACTCTTCAGTTGGGCCATTTAAATCAATGAAATGCCGAGAGCAAACATACCAGTCTCTAGTCACCGTTTCTGTATTTGTTATACCACAAGCAGAAAGCCATTCGTTACATTTACTCAAGTTTTTCTGTGGTTTAGGAAAAGGGAAAAACAAAACTCCCAGCATATAGTCTTTGTAAAAGTATCGTGCATCACTCTTTCAACCAGAAAATTTGCATTTTTTCACCATGTTGAATTTTAGTAATCATCGATTAAGAGAGAAATTTAAAAACGCATTTCGTAACATCACAGGATCACTAGATAAGTAAATATCGAACATTCATCCAATTTTGATAAAGACAGTAACATCTAAATTAAAGTCCAAATACTGCTTAAAGTGATAAAAACATAACACGGAATATTTAAAATACCTTTTTAATGTAGATCGTTCACAACTATTGGTGACATCTTCGGATCTTTAAGATAAATACAATATTCTCGCATATTTTTGAAATAGTAAACATATACCACGAGATCGCATGTCCAAGGCTAGCAGGTGCTTAAATTGGCCAAAACTGGGAAACGTGAAAAATTATTATTTGTTTTTATTTTTATTGCTTCTTCAATCTATCGATCATCGCGTGCCAAATTTTAGCTAATTATTTTAAATATTCCGTGTTATGTTTTTATCACTTTAAGCAGTATTTGGACTTTAATTTACAGACTCCACGTTTACTACATTTAGAGTTTTTTGATTGGAGGATTTATTTTTTTACAGAATTAGGTGTTTTGAAGAAAATTTGTGGAAGCGCGTACAAAAAGTGGGAAAAACTCTAGTAAATTAACTCGTTCAATGGGATTTCCTGTGTTAAATTAACATTAGGATGTCACACTAGAAATAAATAAGCCTTGCGCTACCGCGCAAGGCTTAATTAAATGCAGGGGGTTTGTAGAACGCTGGCAGTTGTTAAAGTCACCTGCAGTATGTTTTTTTTCCCTTGAAGAATTTATAATTATTGCACAAGACCGCACAAAAGAATTCGATTACACTTACTGGCTATGGGCGGTAATTACTCAAAATGAATTTTAGTGATACTATGTTATTTGAAACTCTACGAAATTTTTATATATTACTAAGGCTTATTGCGCGTATGTTCTTCATTTAAAATATAGGATGTAACATTTATAGTTCCACAAGTTCCATATAATTACATAACACAGGACAATTTCGTTATACAAGACAACACAAAAAATTCAGATACATAACACTTGATCGCCATTTACTGGTAGAATAACCATTTTCTATGACGTTTATTTAACTTATAATGCTTCATGTATCTCTGTTGTATGGCTATGTCTCAACTAACTTTTCGAACGCATTTTGAGCTTACTTCAACACTCAAATCTTCTGAAAAAGCTTCCGCCATTGTCAAATATATATATATTGATAGTTTTCTCTTATTAGTTTTTTGTTACATTGGTAACGCCTCTGATGAGAAATTGCATGACTAAAATTTAAAAATGGATTATTTTTTATTTTTTTTCTCATATAGCAACTATACTCCGAGTTAAAATTAGATAGGGTAATTTAAATTCAACTTTCTTTTGGGCCGATAACCCTAGGAAGTAATATATTAACCAAGTTTGAGTAAAAATGTTTTTCTTTATATTTCACTGTATGATGGCCGTACTCAAGATAAAAGTAGTCATATTAAAGTAGATCAAGATAAAAGTAGTCAAAGTAGTATAATTCAACACAATTTACTTTTGTGTTTGTCGCACCTCTTAGGAGGAAGTAAGGTAACCAAAAAGTAAAGTTCATTTCTTTGTTTAACTATATGATAGCTATACTGAAGTTAAAAGTAGGGGGCTTAGATTCAGCACAATTTTCTTTTGTGTATATAGTTTCCTTTGGTGGAAAATAGATAACTACATTTAAATAAAATTGAGTTTTTGTGTATTTTTAAATAAATTTTTAGAATAAGCTTCTGCCACAGTGAAATTTACATTGTAATAAAATTTTTCACAAGATAGGTTTTTATGCTGTGAGTGCCCGAGGTGGGAAATTTCATATCTAAAACATTAAAATGGATTTTTTTTTTAGGTTTTCTCGTATGGCAATCACATTGTTAAAATTAGGCAATACACTCAATACAGATTCAACAAAGTTTTTTTTTTTTCGTTTATGGCACTCTCTATGAGGAAAAGAGTAACCAAATTTACTTTTTATTTGTAAAATTAAGGGATTTTCTTATATTTCACCGCATGACAGCTATACTGCAGTTAAAAATAAATATCACAGATTCAATATAATTTTTTTTTTTGCATTTATAGCATTCCCTGAGCGGAGATAGGGTAGCTAAATTTAAATTAAATTAAATATTTTATAGGTATATTTTTTATATATAAATCTTCAGAAAAAGCTTCTGAAACGGTCAAATTTATGTTTTGATAAAATTTTTCACATGATAGGTTTTTTTTTTTACACTGATAGTACCTCCGGTAAGAAATTACATAACTAAAACTTAAAAAGGGATTTTTTTTATATTTTCTCATAGTACAACCATGCTCCAAATTAACATTATGGAATACAGATTCCACAACATGTTCTTCTGCTTCTACAGTGACCCCTGGGAGGAAATGGGGTAACCAAAGGATCAGTGTCCATAAGCCATGTTTTTAGCCCATGAAATAAGATTAAAATTCGATTTTGTTATATTGACTTAATTTTTTCACTTTTTAATATTAGAAGATTTATCCTGTGCGATTTCAACAATATTTTTTGCATTTTGTTCGGATTTATATAACTTACACAAGCTCAAAGTTCGTATTATTTGTAGTTTTTGATGAAAGATACGCAATTTCTCCTAATTTTACCTTAATTTTTAATATATTTTTTAATATTTTACTATGAGCGCAGCTTTGCAATACTTTTATTTTTACATATAGTGTACATTTTGATGTATTTTATGATATATGTAAAGAAGAAAGTGTTGCACGATTGTGCTCATATAGATAATTGAAGTGAAATTAGGAGAAATTGCGTATTTTTCATCAAAAACTACGAATAATACGAACTTTGAGCTTGCGTAAGTTATATATGCGTAAATCCGAACAAAATGCAAAAACTATTGTTGAAATCGTACAGGATAAACCTTCTAATATTAAAAAGTGAAATAGTTAAGTCAGCATAACAAAATCGAGTTTTAGTCTTATTTCATGGGCCAAAAACACGGCTTATGGACCCTGATCTTTTAAATAGAATTGTTTTTTAATTCTTTTTTGAAATAAATCTTTAGAATAAACTTATGCCTCTCGGTCAAGTTTATGTTTTGATAAAAAGTCTAAATTTTTATGAAACATACTTTTACAACTGTTTCGGTTATAACACGAATGAAAACTAAATTATGAATTTTCATTCATTTTATAACTGTAAAAGTCATCAAGAAATTATCTCTTAAGAGTATAAAAAACCAGTTTTCAACAAGCTAACCATAGCTACTGAATAAATGTTTCTTTAGCAATTTCCAAAGTATTCTTTACTGAATTACTTTAGAAATAAAGAAACAAACAGTTTTATGTACATTAAATCTATTTTCAAATGCATGTTGTAATAATTCTGAATACAGGAGTTACATCGTATTCAGAACAGGCATAGACGACAGTAATAAGTCGGTAATATTTTTCACCAAAAAATGGAAAAATTAATAATTATTATAAATCGCTAGATTTAAGGAAGAAGTGGAGTTTTTTTTCTCTTTTTCAAAGATTCGAAACATCCTCTAGCTTTTTTGAAGCACAATATCAAACAACTAGGGTAGAAAATCTAAAAAGGCTTGTTTTATTGGAATGATTGGCCTAATTGGTTAAATTCAATGTAAAAGTAATGTTGCGTGAATGGTTGGTTAAACATAACGGATTTTTTTCGGTCGGACGTTAGAATGAGAAAATCGTTATAAGGAACTGTCGTTATAACGAACATCTTTTGTATCTATAATGTTGAGTTGTTCTTTGTTTAGGGAGGTTGTAAATCCATCCTTAAGTGGAAATCTGTATATGGCAAGTTTGCAATTCCGCTCCTCCCTTGAAGATTCTCTAGATCCGCCCTTGTCGTTTCAATACATTAATTTGGCGTGGGCGCCGAACTGGATTATGGAAAAATCACTGTTTTTTTTTACAATTGATAAAAAGCGCGACCTAGTGAATTTATTTAAAATATATATAATTTTTGCTTTGTATCTTTTTTAAGATATGGCGATAGGAAAGGAAAAATGAAACATTGATTAAAATATCTTTTCAGGATTTCTAAATTGATTTCTCAACATATAATCATAATTTAACTAATGTTAAACTTTAATTGATTAAAGCATGTTTTTAAAAAACATATAGTGCATTGTTTAATTTTTATTTATATTTTCTACTTTATAGTGTTTAAAATATTTTGATCTTGAAGGTTCACAGACAATTGACCTTTTTTGGCGACCATATATCCAGTTCTTTGTGTGGCCCTGTATATGATTTTATTTATATTCTACAAACATATCTTAGTATACTAAATATGTTCACGTTCAAAATGCATAGATCGATTAAAACCCCCTTTTAAGCAATTTACGCCGATACGCAGTAATATTTACGAATTATTTTGTATAGCCCTGTATATGATATATAGCATTTATGCACACCACATAGTATGCAAAAATTTAGTTAAACTTAAAAACGCATACCTAACTGAAAGCGCACTAGACAGTATTTCCGATACAGTACTGTATCCGAAATCTTTTGTGTATCCCTGTAAATGAACAATAAATGCTATGCACATCATACTACCTAACAAATATCTCATAGTAAATCTCAATAATGTATATCAATTTCATCATATTTGAAATAGTGTAACATAATAAGAAAAATGCTTCAAACAGTTTTTCCTCGTAGACCATCATGACCCGAATACTTTTGTGTGGGCCTGTAAATGAATGATTAATGCTTTACGCTAGATATTCCACAGAAAGCAAGTTTTAGTGCACTTCAGACACATGATATTAATTTCATTTATGCTTGTAATTGTGTAAAATGATTAAAATGCACCGAAAACGATTTTTCCCCATATACCGTAATTTAACGCAATTCTTTTGAGTACCTCTATAAAATAACTATAAGCGCTACATGTACCATATTCGATAGCATGCATCTTGTAGTGTACTTCAGTTATGTATGTAAATTTCAATATATTTCAAATAGTGTAATACCATTAAAATACACTGCAAAGGATTTTTCCCCATGGACCGCAATGTAACGGCAGTCTTTTGAGTGCCCCTGTAAGTGAAGTATAAGTGCTACATACTTCATTTTCAATACGGAGCATGCCATTGCAAGCCCTAAGTAACATATATCAATTGCATGGCAATCGGAATATATTTGTGCGAGTTAGAACACAGACAGATAGACGACCAGACGAACCGAATGCAAAAAAACTTTTCAACTATGTTGGAAAGTGTTGAAAAAAGAAACAAGAAAGAACAATCATGTGTCAAGCATAGATTATGAAACACTTTCCAACATTTTCAGAATATTTTAATAATGTAATGCTTTTTAATAATGTAAATAAGATACATAATCAAACATTTTTAGAAAACTCATAACACATTTAAAATCCAGATTACACCAATTACCGTCTATAGCTGGAAAAGTACTCGTGTGCAGCCTTGTATTTGATCTATAGATATATATGTATATATATTCTATATAAAATTCTAAAATTTAATTTATTAAAAAAACGCATAATAAGTGAAAATTCCATTTCAGCAATTTCTACCAATTAACAGAAACATACTTGAATTTTTTGTATAGCACTGTATATTACCTACAGCTATTTATGAACGCCACATATTAAGCTAAAATTTAATTCCGGCTAAAACACGCCTTAAATTACTGAAATCAGATTTTTAAAAATATCATTTATAGACAGCATTGTAGCCAGTTCTTTGCGTGACCCTGTATGGGATTCTATTTATATTCTACAAACATGTCTTATAGTATACAAAATATAGTTTTTCTGGAAAATGCATAACTCAATTAAAAAACAACTTTAAACAATCCATGCTCTTAATTAGCAATGCTTTCGCATTATTTTGTGTAGCCCTGTATAGGATATAGCATTTATACACATCACGTAGTATTAAAAAATGTAGTGAAACTTTAAAACGCATACCATAACTGAAAACGAACTTCCATCAATTATCTCTAATAGAAAGTTCTTCGGAAATTTAGTTAAACTTAAAAACGCATACCCCTAACTGAAAGCGCACTAGACAGTATTTCGGATACAGTACTGTATCCGACCACTTTTTTGTCTCTCTGTGAATGAACGATAAATGCTCATCATATTCTACAGTAAGTATCTCGTATTAAACCTCAGTAATGTATATCAATTTCGTTATATTTGAAATAGAGTAACGTCATTATAATAAAGTACAAATTATTTTCCCCATAGACCCTAATGTAACGACTTTCTTTTGAGTTCCCCTGTAAATGAAGTATAAATGCTACACACTTCATTTTCAATACCGAACATGCCAATAACATATATCAATTACATGACATTCCGAGTATATTTACGCGAGTTAGAGCATGGACAGACAGACGGCCAGCCAAACCGAATGTATAAACACTTTTCAACTATATTGGAAAGTGTTAAAAAGAACGAGGTTTTGGCTTTTGGACTACATGCACATCTGTTTCAAAATCTTGCCCATCTCTGGATTTTTTTTTTTTTTTTTTTTTGTTTGGTGCGAGCGTCCGTGGAGAATTTTAGTTTCACAATTTTCAATGCATTTTTATCAGAAATCAATGAGCGTGTTCAGCTTACACGACCACAACGACCATGGTCGAAGGAGACTGGAAAATGGAGTCGGTCTTTAAACATACAGTTACAGTGAACTTGAGAATCAAATGTTCAAATCACGCATTTGCCTATACTTATATTAATATTTTGTTGCATGTTAGTTGTGTACTTGGTGGGTGAATGGTTAAAGCATTGACTTTCTATCTAGATAGGGTGAGTTCGAATCCCACCCTTTCTTCAAGTTTTTTTTCTTCTTTTTTATTTAAAAATGATTTGTCAGTTGCTATATATTTTTCATGCTAAATGGTAAATTTTGACATTAATAACAGTTCCAGATTAATATTTATTATTAAAATAAAATACTTATTTAAATATTGTATTTCAGATTTTTTTTTTAAGTGTTTATTGGTTACTTTATGTTTTTCATGATAAATGGAATATTTTTAATAAAAGTAAATTTTGATATAGGGCAGTTGCAATCAGCTGATCAACCATTGTATTCACTTGGAGGTAAGGGTAATTCCACCAATCAGAACTGCCTATTTGTACTGCTTACCTCCAACGTGACGTCAATTGCAACTGCCCTATTAATAACAATTACAGATTTATTTCTATTGTTATTTTAAAATACTCA
The DNA here is from genome assembly GCA_963931845.1 of Maratus michaelseni. Lineage (NCBI taxonomy): Eukaryota > Metazoa > Arthropoda > Arachnida > Araneae > Salticidae > Maratus > Maratus michaelseni. The sequence goes on along the minus strand of OZ007588.1, from coordinate 247,963,062 downwards.
TTTATATACGATAAATGGGCAATCTCCCGATTAAAATTTTCATTTACAGCGCTTTATAATATTTAAATTTTTATTCCAATTCGTTAATATTTTTTTAGCAAATAAGAATTGTGCAAAAATATCTGTGCGCATACGATGGGTGTGTGTTTTTTATGGAGTACCTTATTGGTTTATTATTAGTAAAACTAAAATGCAAAGCATATTTTACAATATAAAATTCAATGTGTAAAATACTATAAAAATAAAATTATACGCATAACGTTAAATTTTTTAAAAACCAAATTAAAAAATGAATTTTGATAATTAAATATTTAAGTTTCAAACAATTTGTTACCGAAATAAATGTTTTAATAAGAATATTAGAAACTCTTTTTATCAAATTTTAACTTACTAATACAAATGAAAGTCATAACATGTTGATATCACAGTTTTGTTATATTAACAGTATTCCATTTTAATGAAAATATAAAGCAACTGATGAAGCCCTTTTATATATTAATAAAAATTGAAAAGAAAAATCTAAAATAAAAGAAGAGGCTTATGATCCAGGTTCATTTGTTTAGTACGACAAAACATCGTAAGTGTATGTAATATTTTTTATTTAATTTTTATTTTTGAGTGCTTGTGTCTAATTATTTTAAGGCTTTCTGTGTTAGACGTGTTGGGAGACGACTTTCATATACGATCCTTAATTACTTTAATATGTGTATTTCCAAATAAAAACGACTGACATCTCTAAATCAGTTTTAACTTTTCAGATAAATTATTTGCATAGAACAAACTTTTTAAAGTTCCAAACTTCCAAACAAAAACTAAAACTTTAGAGTGCTGCCAAATTTAAAAATCAAAATTACATAAAATTATGAATTAGATAAATATAATACAACGAGCTACATATAATATGATGACTGTATAAAGACTATAAATTATGCTACAGCAGACCCGGCAGACCCACTGAGTTATATAGAATTATATATTAGAGCTCAGTGGTTAGGCCAAAAGCTGACACAAATCGGTGATCGAACATCTGACCTGTCATCAACTTATATGTCACTAAAACTGATATATTAATCGTACTCCGCTATTGTTATATTTTATATACTATTTCGTTAAGAAATACGAAAGTTTAAAAAATCAGTTATAAAGTTGAAAATTGTTAGATTTCCGATCAAACTGTTAAAGGTGTTCAATCAACCTTCCAAACGAAAAGCCCAATCACGTGATCAAATCGACCACAAAATTTTTTGGGTCAAGAGAGCGAAGTTTGCGCAGGCGCATCGGGCTAAATCAGATCACGTGATGCTTTGTTGTGTCAAGTGATGTTTTGTGTTCATGATTCCTATTATGATATTCCTATTACAAGAGCCACTTTTTTGGAAGGGTATATAGTCGCTGGCTTCACTTATTATAAGGCACAGAAACAGAATATAATTCAATTATGGCTTATTTCCATGCTTCTCAGGTGACTGACTCCATGTATATTTTCTCCTTCGACCATGGTCGTTGTGGTCGTGTAAGCTGAACACGCTCATTGACAGTTCGACCGTGACCTCTAAAATGGAAATCTGAAATGATCCTAACTGTTTACATGACAACACTTACATTGATTTTGTATTTGATTTACGTCACCCGGCAATCGGATCTTGTGGCTGTGACAACACACAGAATTACAAAACAGACAGGGAAATAAGTTTAATAGAGAATTTTCAGATATATTCTGATGTTTTCCTAGCGTATTGACGGTAAGTAAAATAATGTTATTTCCTTTTTGCACTTTTTCCTTATTGTCAGAGTACTTTTTAACTTTTACCAAAAAAAAAACAAAAAAAAACGATTATCTGTTTTTAACTTATTTTTCCCTTTTCAATCTTTTCTGAACAATCTTCAAAAAACTGCATTTGAAAAGTCGCATGTTTGCCCGAAGTTATAGCCCGTTTAATAGGGTAATTAAACTGTTGTGAAATCATATACTAAACCAGCTAATATTGAAGTTTTTTTTTTCTTGTTTGGTGCGAGCGTCCGTGGCGAATTTTAGTTTCACAATTTTCAATGCATTTTTATTAGAAATCATTGACAGTTCGACCGTGACCTCTAAAATGGAATTATGAAATGATCCTAACTGTTTACATGATAACACTTACATTGCTTTTGTATTTGATTTATGTCACCCGCCAATCGGATCTTGTGGCTATGACAACACACAGAATTACAAAACAGACAGGGAAATAAGTTTAATAGAGAATTTTCAGATATATTCTGATGTTTTCCTAGAGTGTTGACGGTAAGTAAAATAATGTTATTTTCCTTTTTTCCACTTTTTCTTAACTGTCAGAGTACATTTTAACTTTTACAAAAAAAAAAAAAAAAAAAAAAAAAAAAAAAAAAAAAACTATTTTCTGTTTTTAACTTATTTTTCCTTTTTTAATCACTGCATTTGAAAAGTCGCATTTTTGCCCGAAGTTATAAGCCCGTTTAATAGGGTAATTAAACCGTTGTGAAATCCTATACTAAACCAACTAATATTAAAGTTATTTATTTTATTATTTATTTATTTATTTATTTATTTATTTTTATGGAGAATTAATGAAGGCGATTTCATTAATTTTTTTAAATAGTTTTGGCAATAGCTGAGCTATAAATTGATCATTCGGCAATAAATTAAAAATAATAATACAATAGTTAATTGTTTATATTTTTCTTTTTTTTTAATTAGTACTACTAAAAAATAATTGATTTTCCATAAAAATAAAACGAACGAAATACTAAAATCGTTTCATTAGTTCCCGAGTTAAAGGTACATCAATACCAGCTGCTTTATACACGAGATTTAGCAGCAGTTGTTGCGCCCTTAAAAAAATATACGAGTGTTCAGCAGCTTAATATTTATTTATTTTTTCTCTTCAAATTCAAAATGAAGAATCCCGAGTTTGGGCACACCGCTATTCTGAATAATTTTATTATAAGTTCATAAAATTGTAGCTCTGCATGCATTTTTAGACATTCTAAATTGTAAAATCAAAAATAAATTTATATATTAAGGGAAAAAATGTATTTTAGAAAAAATCAAACATTTTTTTTATTTCATTGCAATTTTTAAATTAAATCAAAACTTTTTCAAATATTTCGTTTAGATTAAAATTAAAAGTATTATAAACATTTTTAAACATTTTCTTTTATTAAATCTCTTTGACAAATCCGTATACCTACTATAGTTCGTTTTACAATACCAAGCAGGGCCGGTGGTAGATATTTTGCTACCTGGAGCCAGCATGAGCGCTGGTGGCCCGATGAAGGCGCTTCGGGGGCCTAGGTAAATCATTCTTTTGGGGTCCCCTAATCTGTATTATAAGTAAGCTCAAAACTCAGCATCTTTCTGCTCCCCCCCCCCACTTATCTTTAATGGTGAAGTTTACACAAAAACATGTACGAGCTTCAGACTTTTTCTGGTATTTGAATTCGAAGCCAAATTTTACACAGCAGATTTAAAACTTCAGTTCTTAATAAAAATACACATTAAATTCACAGGAGAAGAAAAAATAGATATTTCTCTAAGTATTTCTTCTAGATTCAGTATAGATTCCACTAAATTGTGTATAAAGCAGCCGATTTCCAACTATAAAAGGGAACGCTTCAAAAAATCTTTAATTTTCACCATTTTATCCCCTTGTTTGAACAAATATTCTGTATAACAAGATGCTTAAGTAAATGAGATTTTATTCTTTATTTCGTAGTGTTTTTAAGGGAATGACTTAAAAAAATAATTTCATTTGAAATATTCTCAAAACATTTTTATTTTATTTTTATGCCTTGTATGTATGGAAATTGTAATATAAGTTTTTAGGTTAAAACTTGTAAAATCCTTTGTGGTCCCTAAAATTTTGAGGCCTTAGAAATTGGCCTACTCTGCTTAGGCCGTAATCAGTCCTTTACAGTGATACCATTATGTAATTTTTAGGGGTGGCTCTGTAAAGTAGTTCTAAACGTTAAAAGTACTGATTTATACGTGCTGTAAAAAACCTTAATAACATATATAAGTTACATTTAGCTTCTAAATTAAAACTGGAAGGCCATAAAAAATATTGAACAACTGCATCGGGTTTATAAAAATTATATTTAATCGCCCATTGGCGAATTTTATGTCTTGAATTATATCCATTTTAATGACAATGAGATGACTCAATTTCTACCAACAACATATGTTATATTGCAGTACGGATTAGTCGTTAGGATAATAATGACCATAAGGGAAGTAAAAAGGGCTATATGCTTTCCTTAGGACATTCAAGGTCATTATTTTTGTCTCTTTTCTTTCGAAAATTACACGCGGACATAACGACCCACGTCGGCAATCACCTGCTTTGATTTTCCCTTAACTACTGTCACAAAAATTGTCGCATAGATATTGTGAGCGGTCTCTGAAACCGCTTGATCGAAAGATGAATACAAGACTCGATTAAATCATAGGACACTGTTTCTGTACTAAACTTTATGTACAGAACGATTAAAATTAAAATTCACCTATTTAGAAGTATCTAGCGATAGTACGAGGACTCCGAACGAAACAAAATGCTACTAGTATCTATAGTTAAACGGAGCATTACAGTCATGGGAAAAATTATAAGGACACGTTGAAAAATGAGTAATATGAACTAAAGTAATCATCAACTGAAAACAAAATCAAACATAATTTGCTACTCATAATTAAAAAACATTAGGAACATATTCATACGAAATTAAATTACAATAAAATTTATAAATCACATATTAATAGAAATACATGACGTGAAATATGGAAAAAATTATAAGGACATAATGCAATATGTCTGGACATAAATTAATATTCTACAAAATCACCTTTTTTTTTTCAATGACCCTTATTAATCGTTCAGTCATTGACTCAGAAAGTCCAGTTAAAGTTTTTTTAGAAATGTTTTTTCACGCTAATTCGATGGATGATGTCAAATCGTCTGTATTTGCATATTGTGTGCCATGCTTATATACTTCTCTAGATAAAATGCCCCACAGATCCTCCGTGGGGTTTAAATCAGGGCTTCTTGGCGGGTAATCCAAAAGTTGGACAGAATTGGCTTCGAACCATGAACGTGATGCACGAGACACATGGCAACTTGCATTGTCTTGTTGAAACAAATAATCACCATCTGTGATAAAGGGGTAGTTCAGGCAATAATGTTTCAACTAGCATATCCGCATATGATTCGGAATTCATGCGTCCTCGAATGGACACGTTTGGTGTTGTCCATTGGCTGCAAAACCTGCCCACACCATCACAGAACCTCCTCCGAATTGGCGTTTGGAAAAAACAGGTTTATCTTTTCGCAAGTAATACCAATAATGGCGAAAACCATCTGGTCCGTTCAAATAAGAAAATGTTTTTCGTCCGAAAATGCTACATCTTTCCATCGAGATCCAAAAGAAACATGTTTCTTAGCAAATTCCAATCTAATCTTCTTATGTAGTTTGGTAAGTGGTGGACGTGACCGTAGTTTAGCATATCTAATATTGGGATTCTTTTCCAGAACATTACGCACTGTTCGGCTAGTACATGGTAGATTAATTTCAGATTTAATTTGAGTAGAAATCTGTTTTTTTAAACAAGCTTGACGCGCAATTTCACGTTTCTGCCGCATAGTCAGATAAACAGGCCTACCTGTATGCTTTTTCTTGCCATAATCTTTCGGATTCTTCAAGAAATTATAAATTACTGTTTTAGATCTGTTTATATTCTTGAAATTTCACGTCAACCCATTCCACATTTTCTGTAAGCAATGATTTCCCCCTTTCCATATTCAGGTAGTTGTGTGCTCTTTGGCATGATTAAGAACGAAAGAATCTGAATAGTCTTACTGCGGGACAGTTTTAGGTTACTTTAAACAATCGTATATTACCAAATATGAAAAATTTTGCTTACGATTTCAAAAGAAATGCGTGTCCTTATAATTTGTTCCGAGCAGCAAGCTATTAAAACCTTTTAAATTCATGCCTTTTAATGATTTTCCAAATTTTCAACTTAAAGTTTGTTTGGAAATGTTCCGTTTTCAAGCCTTTTTATCATACAAATATTTGCATAATTTTCTAGCCAGGCGGCTCCTACATTTGGCGACTTTTCGCTTGTCCTTATAATTTTTTCCATGACTGTACAAGTTAAACTTTGAAAATTGAAAAAAAAAAGCAACGGTCTAATGATATTAAACAATAAAAGAGTTCAAAATTGCAAGCCTATAGACAGTTCTTTTTGGGGGATGGAGGTAGAGACCTTGTAGCTTGTTAACTACCAATGCCTTTCTTTTAAATAGAAACCTAAAAACCTAAATAACACCCTGTAGCTGGAACTGTCCGTGTCGATCGGCTGCTTCCTCTATCATGATATGTAGGTGCTAGTAACCGATCCATTTCGAAACATTTGATTCTGAGGTTTGCGCCTGTTGGGATAGCATTCTGCATACATTTGTGCAGCTCTTTGACCACTTTCCTCTTCCGCACCGTAAGCTAGATAGATGCCTATCTGCATATTCATTAAACGTATAACGATTCAAGTTACTTCTGCAAAGTCACCTTGTCGAATGACGACCGGCTGGACTTGTCAAAGAGCTGTGCGTGTGATCAGAAGTTGTGGAGACATAGCGACCTCTACAACGTCATGCGCTCATTTGCGCCCACATTTTCCTATGGGAGAATGTCTCCTTTTGCTATTTTCTACCTCCCCACCAAATTTGAACGATTAATCCTGATACACCCTGTAAAGTGTAGATTCGTTTCACATGTAATATTTTTTGTGAAGACCTGCAAAATAACTATGATTTCTATATGCACCCTCTTCAGGAAAAAACATACTTTATGTGACAATAACAACATACTAAAATTACATTACCATCAACGTTCTACAAATCCCGCATTTAAAAGGTATTCGTTTGATCAGTTGTTTAATCAGTCGCTTCATAAATTCATTTCATTATGATTTTATATACAAGGGCCTGTTTTTTTTCAATCTCCGATCGTTTTTCTAAGTAAGCACGAAATACTAGGGAGCCAGATCTGCTCGTCGCGTGATTGCGCAGCTCTCCCATCATAACCTCTGCAGTTCTCGGCTCGTCAGTCGTAGCCGCGGTACGGACAATTGAACATGTCCGCTGTGATCGATGCTTCCGCCAAATGTGAGTTACGAAGTGTAATCCGTTTTCTGCAAGCATAAGAACATAGTGATGGTGAAATCCATCGCAGAAGGAGCAAAGTGTACGGTGAAACCCTTATGAAGGATGGTAGTGTACGGGAATGGTGTAGAAAATTTAAAGAAGGGAATCGACGTCGATGATGATGGTGGACAAGGGCGCAAGTCTGTCGCTACTGTAGGCCTCGCTCAGCGTGTTGATTAGGTGATCAGAGCCAAACAAAGGTTTACAAGGTCAAGGTCAAATCGGGCGGAGCGGCCTACCTTTCGGCTTAAGCTCAACTAGCCCCACCCAGCAGGTTTGTTTACCTAATTATACTGAGCATTACTAAATTATACTTTGTGATATTGAGCAATAATTATACTATGTAATTCTGAAATACAAATTTTGAAAATACAAGAATCCAAAAATACAAATTCTGAAAATACAATTTACCAATCCTACTGAGCAGTACTAAATACTACTATGTGATACTGAGCAATAATACTATCATGTAATAATACTGTAAGATGCTGAAGTAAATAATAATAATGGATAGAAGTACGAACTAAATGAACAATAATGAATGAATAATAATACTAGAGTAAACAATGATAAATTATGCTAAAAATAACAAGTAACACTGTAAGATGCAATTAAGAATAACTAAATTGTTAAGGTTAGAATTTATGTAGTGCGTAAAGGTCCTTATGCATATTATAAGTCCAGTTCATCCTCAACCTCCACTAAGTCTAATGGAGGCAGCATGAATAAGTATTGATTGCGTTCTAGCAGAAACATACAATCTGTTATTTTTTGAAGCAGTTTTAGCTGTTTCAGCACGTAGACAAACAAGGCAGACAGATTCATTTGTGATGGCTTTCTAATGTGATGGTGGGCAGTCAGGGTAGAATCTAGGATATAATGTAAGGAGGTACCTCTTTTTCCACAGGTGCATCTAGGTGACGATGCCTTGCTGAATTTATTGAGGAAAAGGGCCATGGTTTGTAGCAAAGATGTAGTGGTGCCTATTTTGAAGTTGAAGATCTGTTGATACTGTTGGGATTAAGGCGTAAATAAAGCGACCCATTGTTCCCAGATTCCAATCCATTTGCCATGATCTTATTAATTCTGATGTTGTTATCTTCTTTAAAGGTGATGGTGAAAATGGGTAGAATTTTTGTAAGATGTCCTGTGACGGTTTCGTTGCATCGCGGGCCAGTTTATCAGCATGTTTGTTTCCAGCTATGCCAAAATTACCACGCAGCCATTTAAAGAAAATGGATTTCGATGTTTGTTGCGAAGCTGTGATTATGTCACATACGAGTAAATTGGAGGTGAATATATCTGCTAATGCCTGCAGGCTAGATAGACTATCAGAATTGACTGTGTAGCTTTGAAAATTATTAGAATTAGCCCAATCTAATGCATCGTGTATTGCTAGTAGCTCTGATTGGTAGACACTATTTTATTGGTGTAAACGAATCTGTCTTGCTCCCTGTAAAACTGAACCTTTATATGCACAGAAAGCGTATGCAGTGCCATCTGATGTTTTTGATCCGTCGGTGAATATATCAATATCGATTATCCTCTCATTTTCTATTTGCCACTTAAAATATTCAATGTATGGAGGTATTATGCTTTTAGTTGATTTTGGTTGGTAATTCATCGGGTTATGTTCATCCATCGGGGCTCCAAGACGAAGTACCCGTCCGAGAGTGGATATTTTCTTCAGCTGCAATGCAAGAGAGAGAATTCGCAACAGTTCGCAAAGAGCTGCAGTTGGAGATTTTTTATAGGCACCCGTGACTAGGAGTAGGCATTGAGCCTGAATTGAGGAAATAAGCCTTAGACCATGTGACTTTTGAATTCGAGCAAACCATATCGATGCAGCATATGTGATTTTTTTCTCCAGAATATTATTATACCATACTTTGAGAATCTTTATAGAAATCCCACCTGATGATGATGAAAATTTTAAAAGGTTGTGTGTTACTTGTGTTATTTCTACTCTTTTGATGCGGAGATGGGGGAGAAAGGAGAGTGTTGCATCTAGGGTGACACCCAAATATGGCAAAGTATTGCTTTTTGACAGAGAATAATTACCCAATTTATAAATAGATGCACGTTTTAAATATCTGGGTCTTCGAAGATTTAGAACTTTACACTTACCATATGAGATAATTCATTTGTTTTCCTTTGTCCAGTCACTGATGAGATTCAAGGCCAACTTGCCCATCATCTCCAGAAGTTTTCTCGTGAGACCATCTATAATGAGTAGTAGGTCATCCCCATATGCAATTGCTGTTATACCGAGTCTTCGGAGAATCTTCATCAAACAATTCATAAATATTCTCCATAAGAAAGGGCCGAGTCACAAACCCTGTGACCATCAGCGAGAAAACCAGTGTATGTTTCGGATTGCCAGTTGGAGTAAACACCACGAGTCCTTAAAAATGAAAGGATAATATTTTGGTATGATTGATCTATGGACAAATTTTGAAACTCTTGTTGGGTAGTTGCCCAAGGAAGATTATCAAAAGTGTTGCTGAAATCCAATGATATCAGAGAAATATATTTATTTTCTTCTGTTAGGATGTCTATGTGCGAGAAAACTTCTCGTAACGCTGTCTCGGTGGATTTTCCCTCTATAAATCCATGTTGTGAGTTGAATTGTTCTAGTGAGGTGTTTAGAGAATTATTAATACGTTTAAGAAGTAGCTTTTCGTATACTTTTCCGAAGATGAGGAGAGTAATCGGTCTGTAAGAGGAATATTCTGTTGGAGGTTTATTATCCTTTAAAAAGTAGACTATTTCATCTATTTTCCATGGGTCTGGAAAGTAGTTCAGCTTCAATAATGAATTATACATATCAAGTAAGTGGTTGCTTATTTTCTTAAATAGATTCCTTAGTATGTAATGGTCTATATCGTCGTTTCCCGGCGCCTTGTCTTTCTGAAAGGAGTATATCGCTAATCTCAATTCCTGGAGTGTAAATTTAGGAGCTATTGGGAATGGAGTTAAATGTTGAGAATCTGGTTTATTTGAGAGACCAAATATTTGTTCTGTTAATTCATGATAGAAGATTTGTTTTGTTTGAATTTTTGAAAGGGAGTTTGAGAGTGAATAGCATTCTTGTTTGAAGAATTCTCCAAATGCAATGCTCTTCAGCTTTCCATGTGGTTCTCTTGCTCTACTGCAGAATTTTAACCATGCTTCCCTTTTGGCGGCTTGAATCTTTTTCCTGTAGATAGCTCTTTCGCTTTTATATTTACTATGGTAGTCTAGCGTTGGGTCTTGGATCTTCGACCTGCGTCTCAGAGCTCGAACATAGTTACGTTGTTTACGAAGATCATTGGACCCCCATGTGAGTTTTGGCGTATAAGTACTTTTCCGTTTTTTGAAGTATTTTTTTGCATAGGTCTTGGATTAATTTCAAGAAGAGATCATAGTGGTTATCAAAGTCCTCTGTGGTGTTTATCTGTTTACAGTGAAAATCATAGACTTCTATTTTCTTGAACAATTCTACGTTAAACTTCTGAAAAGAGATGTCCTTCGTTCTGTATCTTCGTTGTGGTATTTTAGGAATGGATGTCGAGAGCGGTAGTGATATTAGACGGTGATCTCCATAGTCTAAGTCATCGTCAACTGCCCATGTTGAAATTAAAGAAAAGAGTTGTAGCGATGATATAGAGACGATTTTTATTTAATAATTTAAGTGCTATGGGTTCTTCCAACTCCAAAACTAATCTATATGTTTTTTGTGTAACCTTCGATAAGAGTTTGTAAATATTTTGAGTAATGTCATGGTTCAATTCAGTGCTGATTTTCTTTAAGATTTCTTCCTGTGGTATTTCTTTTGGGATACCCAGAATTATGATCTTCTTTCTTTTTTTTACTACCTGTTTTGATTCTATTAGATCTTGGATATTCTTATTTTCATCGATCTTATCGAGTATTAAATCGACTTCCCTATCAGTGTCAGATCGTACGATTAAGGTGGTTCTATCACGGGAAAGAGTACAGTAGAGTTTGGGCAGATCATTTGTAGCGCATAATTCTCTGTTTAATATATCTCGGATTTTAAGCATAGGCATTTTTGTAGAAAGTTTTCTTTGAATTAGGATTGCTGATTTGGAGTAACGCGGTGCTTGATTTGGTACAATTTTAGTATAGGAATGAATAGGTGGAAAATCTGAGTATGGTTGGACTAATTTTTGATATACTGTGTGTGATTCTATTTTATCTCTTGGGATTGTTAAGCTTTCTCTCATTGTTTTGTACATTTCCAGAATTGTGGTTATTTCATCCGTTTTTTGACGTATAATTTCTTCCTTTTCTTCAATAGTTTTTAACAATAATTCATTTCTTTCTTGCAGTTGTGCATAATTCAATGACATTGCTTTTCCATCCATTAATTATGCTCGTCTTGTTCCGTCCTGTACTCTTCATTCCTCTCCTTCGTTCCATTCTGCCAATTGAGCCTCCAGGATTGCCACTTTCGAATGAAGTTCGCTAATGATCGTCTCTTTTATTTTAATTTCTGCATTTTGTCTGTCTATTTCGTTTTTTTCTCTATTAATTTGTTATTTTCGTTATTTTCGACGTTTGTGGCTAATGGTATATCAGATGTTGTTATATGTGATTTTTTTTCTCCTCTACAGTATCTATATGATGTTCTCTTACTGAGTTGCATTCCCTTAATTGTGCATTTACTTTTTTGAGGTTTGTTATTCTTCCATTAAGATTTTCTATTTCTTTGCTTTGTTCTTTAATAGTTCCTTTTAACTAACGTATTCTTTCTATGAGATAGTCCTTATGCCATTGTGCCTCAGTAGAGCTTCCTCCTTCTCTACTTTTACGAATTTTGTGATATTTATTTAAAATCTTCACTGTAGACTTACTCTCTAATTGAGAACGTAATTGTGTTGGAACAGTTTAAGATTTCACTGGAGTTGATTTGAGGTGTGACATATCTGTTTTTATTTTGTTTGATGTTGTTTGAGTCTTTGCTGGGGTTGAAGGTAGAGAAATTTGATATTTTACTTGAGATTTGTTAAGTTTAGGGACGGCAACATTGAATTGTGAGTATACTTAAAACAGAAACTGATAGTTAAACTCTATTTATAAAAAAATACAGTGGACTCTCTCTATCTGAATACTCTCTAATGTGAACACCCCGGTATTATGAACACTTTCTGACGGTCCAGGCGAAACTCCATAGACTTAACAAAATATGAACTCTCTGTATTCTGAACACCCTCTAATCTGAACACCCCACTATTATGAACGCTACTTTTGATCCCCCGTCACTCCGTAAACTGAACGTTTGTTTGCAGTCGGAATGCGGCGAATTCCCGCATCATGGAAATTCGGAAAAATTGTTGCAGAAGAATAAAAGGGTTCATTGAACTCGATTTAAAAATACAGAAGCAAAATCATTTTTAGATTTTAAGATCTACCCGATGCTGAAATTTGTTTCAATAATTCAGATAAAATCTTCAGTTAAAAAAAACAAAACAAAAAAACAAAACATTTATTATAACAAAAAAAAATCGAAAGAATATTTTTGACTTTACCGTACGTGTTCTCAACTAACTAGAACATTCTTATATATTTTTAATAAATAAAAAAGTGTAGATATGAAATTGTTTCCATTTCATAAATAGTAAATCATGATAATAAAATTAAATGAAATGATCAAAACAACAATTTTTATGCAAAGAGACACAAGAAAATATAATGTAAAAACATGTCACGTGATTTCCCCTCTCCCGAGCTGAGATAAAAATAGAAAGATTGCGCAACAGAAATTCTCCCCCCCCCAATGACAGATAAGTGACAACAGGTGTTAGAGGGAGTGGTTAAAAAGGATTATGGTTTCTTTTCTGTACACCTGGTTGGCAGCATTATCGCTTCTGTTTCTTTCTTCCTTTTTGCTCGACAAAGGTAAATTGTTTTCGTTATTTCACTATTGTTGCAGGGAAAGAATCACAACACTTACGCAGATATGTCAGAAATAAGTAAGAAAACGAAAAAAAGGAAAGAGCTGAAGCTTCAGGAAAAATACGAAGTTGTTCAAAAATTAAAATCAAAAGTAAACCAAAGAATAATTGCATCTGAATTTGGAATTTCAGTAGGTCAAGTCAAAGCCATCAGAAAGAAAGGAAAAGAAATTATAGCTGCTTTTGAAGCAAATAAACCTCCCAAGAAGTGTAGAATTTTCGAAAAGAAAACGGGAAACGAGAACTTAAACAATCACGACTGGAAGTTTTTTTGCCAAATGAGAACGAAGAATCTTCCTGTCACTGGACCCCTGCTAAAGCAGATTGATTTGGATTTTGCAGAAAAGGAGAAAATCACGGAATTAAAGGCATCAGAAGGATGTCTGACTCGCTTCAAAAGTCGGCATAACATCGAATTCAAAATAATCAATGGTGAAGCTGCAGACGTAAATATCGACACTGTCAAAAAATGGAGAAGAAAGCTTCCGGATGTAACGAAAGATTTCGATGCCGCTGACATTTTCAATGCCAACGAAACAATCTTGTTTTGTAGAACTCTTCCAAATAAAACCCTAGCAGAAAGAAGCGAGAAATGCGTGGGCGGAAAAATGTCAAAAGAAAGACTTACCGTCATGCTTTGTGGCAGTTTTAGGGGTGAGAAGCTCAAACCACTTGTGATTGAGAAAAGTGAAAAACCACGATGTTTCAAAAATGTGAAGATAGCATCATTGCCTGTGCACTATAAATCAAATCCAAAAGCCTGGATGACATTCACAATTTTCTCACAATGGTTGGAGGACATTAACGAGATGATGAAGAGAGAAGGAAGAAAAATTCTTCTTTTTGTGGATAATGTCAGATCACATACAAATGTGCAGCTGAGCAACGTGAGCCTGAAGTTCCTGACACTGAACTGTACTTCTATAATCCAACCACTGGATCAAGGAGTAATCAAGACCTTTAAAGCTCACTACCAAATTCATTTTTTGAAGACAATGTCCGTGGTGATGACAATGTCCGTGGTCTTCAAATTCGGCAACCGAACTAACGAAGAAGGTCAAAGTCATGGATACTGTCCATTGGATATCCATTGCTTGGAATGAAGTAACCCCCTACAGCATCCAAAAATGCTTCTACAAAGCTGGGTTCCCGTGTGAGAATGAGCAATCAAGGACAGAGGACCAAGAAGCAACAGCTGTGAATGACTTGGGGTTAATTCTTCAGGAGCTTCATACTGAAATTGAACCTGGGGCTTATCTCGAAGCCGACGGAAGCCTTCCTGTTTGCGGCAACATCGTTGAAGAGGAAGAGAGTAGTGAAGACGAAGCAGAACCAAAAGAGACCGATGAAACAAGAAGTACGTAAGAAGTGCCTTCAAGCAATATGGCCAAGGGTTTAAAGACCTGTTGAACTATGCGGCTGAACATCACCCGGAAGTCTTTCCACTTCTTAAACAACTAGTTAACATGTACACTGCACGAGCATACACAATGCAAAAACAGACTAAAATTACTCACTTTTTTAAGTAATGTACCGATTATGTTTTCAAGTAATGTATTGTAAGTATGTAATTGTATATTTTGTAAAAATTTTTAATATAACATTTTAGTTAACTTTTTTAATATTTTCTAAATTTAGCACCTCCATCTCGGTAACTTGTATGGTTAACCAGGCTATGTATTCTATACAGTCTATAAACTCAATACATAGTAGTAGTAGTAATGCATTTCCCAATCTCCCTCTATAATGAACATCCCATAATCTGAACATTTTTGGTCTGTCCCATGAGTGTTCAGAATAGAGAGAGTCCACTGTAATATCAAACTTAATAGGGAAAGGAGCATCACTAGAGCCGTCTATATGTCTTGGAAGAAAGATAAAATAATTTTGAAATAAATTTGGACGTTTTTTTGATAAATGAAATAAAATGAAAAAAAAGTTATGATAGAGATAGATAAAAACAGCAAAACTAGAAAAAAGGACGTCAAAACCTTCGGTGCAGATAGTACACACTGTTTAAAAGAAGTAATAATCAGTACTTAACAATATTGAAATATATACAAGATGATGCACTCGATTAGTAGAGAAATGTATTGTGCAAAAAATATTAAAAGAAATAATATGTACAAAAACGAATGCAATAATACTAAAATCAGAAATGAATTGACAAATCAAGTGCACCCAGAAGGAAAGGTCCTGATCTCCCGCTAAATAATTTGCACATTTTGACTGTGGTGTATCTGAATCAGTTTGTGTGACCCTCTATAATTTTCAATTGTGAAAATCGTATAGTGAAGTGATCCTTAATAGCAATCTCTTAGCAATGAAAGCGAATTTAAGAAAGTTAAAGGGCGAGTCATGTTTAATTTCCGTCTAAATAATGAGATTAATGATTAAATTGATCACGATTGAATTAATCCTGATTGAATTAATTATAAAAAATTCTTTAAAACAGTAATTACTTTTTCAATTTCAATCATGATTAAATTTTGTAGGTTTAAAAATTTAGTCGACTATCCAGTCAACTAAAAATGTAATCGATTAATGCCAACCCTTATCTGAACTACTTTTCAACAATGGAAAAATTAATACCAGGACAACTGACCCTTATCTGTTTTATAAACAAGATTAGGACTCAGGCGGTTTTATAAATATTTATTATAATTTTTAAGGTATCTTCGTTTTTGCCAGTCACATGCCATTGACGAACTTTAGAACTCTTTAAAATCAGAAAATACTCTTTCGGGTGGAAAATGTTATAATTTTTTAAGCTTAATGTTCGGTAATCGGGTTGCATGTCAAATATTGGCGTAAAACATGAGTGATGCTGAAACTAACTATATTATTTTAAACAAAGGTAGATGCCATAAAAAATGGAAGTCGCATTCGCTAAAATACACTAAATGGCATGTAGACCTATTACGGTAGTTTAACCCGTTTGAACTTAATATAAGTAGTTCAGAATTTATTTCCAGCTAATGTTCCATAACGAAACTAAAACTTCACAAAAAAAAAATAAATAAATAAATAAAACACAAGTATGTTTAACAGATATGTAATCGGACTAAGCACTTAACTCTTTGACTACGGCTCGAGATATATACGTGGACTATTTTTTTATTCTGTTTTTGCCACATTTAAAAATATAATCGCTGCCATTCACTTTTACTAGGATATTTTCATAAGAAAACTACCACAAAGGAAAATTTTTGTAAATTGTGGTACGATTGAATATAAAAATAGTCGCCAGCCCTGGCTCGTAATCAAAGAATTAAAACGCCAGAATAATCCGAATCAAAAAGGTTGCTATAAATAGCGAAATCTTTGCTGATTTCTTTGATAGTTAACCGCTGGAATGCGACTATTACGAAAGTACCTATTTTTTTAAAAAATCAAAAAAGAAGAATAATTCGAAATCAAAAGGAGAATAATTTTAATACATAATTGATAATTTTTTTTATGTAAAAATGCTTTGTAAGGTTGTTAGTGGACACTCTAAAAAAGTATCAAATGTAGAAAAAAATATTAGTTTTCAATTAAAAAGGGTTTTACTTATTGTCCTGTATCCCAGTAAGCCCGAGATGGATCAACACCATCCTATAGATAGGATACATATATCTATAGAATGGTGTTGGTTGGATCTACTGGCTTCATTAAAAAAATAAATTAAAAACAACACTTAAATCAGAAAAAATTTTGGGAGGATTTAAATTGAAATTTTGTTACGTCGATGAGCTCCGGAATGGATTTGAACTATTTGAGCATTAATAAGCATAAAATCTCAAATCTTCCGGTGTTGACATTTCGATGCTCTGGGGGAAATGTAGATCCTCCTCCAGACCACGCCCTGAGTTCAATACTGCACAGAATTATTTAATTACTAGCAGATCCGCCCGGTTCTGCCCGGTCCCGCCAAAACATAATACGAAATGCGACATCACTCTTAAAAATCGCTGCACGAAACCCTTCCACTGGTAACTCTTTGTCTTTCGGAAATTAAATAGAGAGATGGACTCGAAGCGGAAGTAAATTTAATACCACCTCCTCAAATGTCTGGATCATTTGATTCAAAACGGATCAGTTTTTGGTCAAAAAAAAAAAAGTTACTATTTGATTTTCACAAAATTCACATTTTCGGAATCAGAAAAATAAACTATGAGTTCCGATTCAAATATTCCAATACTTTTCTTAATACTCGAAGATGAGTGAAAATGAAACTTTTTCGTTGTCTGGGACTATCAAATCGGTAACTTTCTTTTGCGGTTTCTATAAAAATAACCATTTTTGATGCACGCGCAGGGTATTCTTTTAGTTACACCGCCAGTAGATGCATTTTGGTCTAAACAAATTATTCGACACGTGTCCCCGCTGTCTACGATACCGTGTATAGCAGGCGTGCGAGGCACGCGCTGCAAAATCTTTTAGTTCCAGTTTCTACCACCAGGTGGAGCATTCTGTTCTAAATAAACCTATTTCCGAACGAAACTCCGGCACTCGTTCATGCTGCTTACGGCACCGTGTAGAAGGCGTGCCTTGCACGCACGAAAAGTCTGTTAGTTCCACTTTCCGCCGCCAGGGGGTACCAAATCTGAGTCTAAAATAATTAGCTATATCTTAATTAGTTCATGTTAAGTTGAATGAACCGATTCCTGTTGAAATTGGACCCATAGAACCCGAGAAAATAAATCAATCTCCCTGGATATTAATATTCATAAATGGTGGTAACCAAGGGCAGAAAAAATGATACCGAAGTTTATTTAGTACCTGGGAGTCCTCGGAAGAATGACAGAAAAGATTTCGTTTGAATCGGACCACGATTAAATGCAAAATCTTTTAGTTACATTTTCCACCGCCAAGGGGGTGCACTCTGTTCTAAACAAACCTCTTTCCGAACGAAACTCCGGCACGTGTCCCCGCTGTTTATGACAACGTATAAAAAGCGTTCTGTGTACGCGCAGAAAATGTTTTAGTTCCACTTTCTACCACCAGGGGGCGCGAAATCTATGTCTTAATTAGTTATCTATATCTTAATTATTTCGTGTTAAGTTGAATGAACTAATTCTCATTGAAATTGGGCCCATAGAACCCGAGAAAATACCACTCGCTGGTCATTAATATTCAGAAATAGTGGTAACCAAGGGCTGAAAAAATGATACCGAAGTTTATCTAGTACCTGGGGAACTGAGAAAAGGTTTCGTTTGAATCGGACTAATAATTAAATAGTTCTGATTTTGGAGGAAGGAGGGGGGGGGGGAGAAGGAGGGAGTTTCGATCAGAGCATTAACGCTATATTTAAACTACAACCGAACACTCCGCCCCCCCCCCCAGAATTAAACCAATGGCGTTAAAAAATTAGGAATTATCATTAACTTTTGAAACAGAAACAAAATGACATTTTTTTTTTACATACAAAAACAGTAAGTTATCGTTGTTAATTTCTGAAATCAAATACATAAATGACGTATACATGAAAAAACTCTAAAAATCGCATAAAACAAATTGCAAAAATTCACAACTCGCTGTTCGAATTGAAATCAGCTGACGACCTTTTCTTCTGCCAATCACAATTGCCCGGTTGACTTCATGCAATGCCTACAATTCTAAGGTCTGTCTCAAAAGTTTAAGCACAAGCATAAAATGTCGATTTTCAAAGAATTATAAAAAGTTAGAATGAATAACATTTTTTTATTTGCAGATTTCGCAACATTATTTAACTAAATGATATCAAAAGTAGAAAAATATAAATTACATAATTGTAAAAAAAAAAAAAAAAAAAAGTGTCTCAAAAGTTTATGCCCAATGTCAAAAACAACCAGATTTATAATTTTTACAGAACTTTTACTTACAAATTATTTTTCCGTGATTTCGGATTAGTTCAAATAAACGTGCATCTATCGAGATTATTAGTTTTTGTAGGGTTTCTGGTGTCAAAGAGTACCATGCTTTCTCTATAGCCTCTTGGAGTTCTTCAATAGAGTCATACTGCTTTCCATTGCCGTAAACTTGGCGGGTTAAAATACCCCAGATATTCTCAATCGGGTTTAAGTCTGGACTTAAAGCTGGCCAGTCAAGAACTTTAACATTTTTCTGAGAAGCCAAAGTTTTGTAGAATGTGATACGTGGATTGAGGCATTGTCTTGTTGAAAAGTCCATTCAGGAACCCCAAAAATGTCACCGAATGGAAGCAAATGTTTGTTTAGCGTCTCTTGATAATTTTTTAAATCTTGTCTTCCTTTTAGAAAAGCCAGAGAGCTCTGGCCATTGAATCTAAATGCCCCCCCCCCTCCCCAAACCATAACAAATTTACCGCCTTGCTGCCTGCTGAAAAATGCCCTTGGTTCCTTTCGTAAATAATGCCAATACGCATTCCAACCATCAGGGTTCCACTTTTTCTCATCGCTGAATAAAACAGTAAGCCATTTGTCCCCGTAGGACATGTGTTTTTTAGCTCAGTTCATTCTTGCCTGTTTGTGATGTAATTTGAGAGACGGTTTGCGAGCCATGTTCTTTAGTATGATGTAATCACACTCTTTAATACGTCTATGTACAGTGTCTTTGGACACCTGTACACTGAGATTATTTTTAATTTGCCGTGTGGGCATATTTTGTCTAGATACCAATCTCCGTATTCTACGATCAGTCTGAACAGTCGTCATACGTGGTCGTCTACATCTTGGTTCCCGCTTAAAATTAGCATTTCTAGAGAGTACTTGATATATACCTCGCTTTGATCGATTTAAAACTTTTGCAATTTCAGAAACAGTTTTATTTTGCGATTTCAATTAAAAAACTTTCAAAATCTCACATTTTGTGAATTCTTTACCCTTTGGCATTTTTAAAACGAGAGGAAATATTTTCTCCACCTTTTATACTTTTATAAAAGTGCAATATGATGTCATACAAAGTCATTACACACGGCCAATCCCGTGTTTCTAAAAAAAATTGCATAAAGTGCTTAAACTTTTAAGACAACGTTTCTTCAAAATAAATAAATAAATAAATAAAAAATAAATAAATAAAATAAAAATAAAAATAAATATATTTTTTATTTTAACCACCCAAAATGGCTTATTTTATTTTATTTTGATTAAATGTCAAGTATTTGTTGTAAATTAGCATAAAATATTTTCTTCTTCAATTATTTTAAACCAGATTTGCAGAGTGTTAAAACTTTTGAGACAGACTATATCAGCTACCAATCACAACTGCCCTCCAATGGTGTTTAACTTGTAGTGGGCGATTTGTGACGTCATTTGAAACAAAAAATGCTGCAAAACATTAAAAAAAAATGAAACTAAAAGAAAAAATCTAATAAAAAAATCGGGTTAATAAATAATCCGCCCTTCCCATTATAAAATTAAGATTTTTTATCTGTAAAGAATTATCAACTTTCTCCAAGCTAAAAAGAGTTTAAAAAAATGACGATTGTGAGTGTATCTGAGGCGAAATGGAAGCAACAACCGAACCAATCAAGCGTTCTGGGCAAAATTACTTGTTGTCGAAAGAGAAAAATCGCCAAAAAATCAAAAATCGCTGTACGAATTTCACCATAAACTTTATTGAAAAGAGGATGAAATTTACTATATTGGGCTAAAAGATTGGAACTGGATTCCGGTTACTAATGTAGGTAAATCGCAGAGAAACGTCAAAAAACACTAAAATTCGCATATTTAAAATCATGATTTTTTATCTGTAAAGAATTATTAACTTTCTCCAAGCTAAAAAGAGAAAAAAAAATGACGATTCTGATCGTATCTGAAGCTGAAATGGAAGCGCAACCACCGAACCAATCAAGCATTCTGGCAAAATTCCGTAGTGTCGAAGGAAAAAAAAATCGCCAAAAATGCAAAAATTGCTGTACGAATTTCGCATAAACTTTATTGAAAAGAAGGATAAAATTTACTATATTGGGCTAAAAGATTGGAACCGGATTCCCCTTATTAATGTGGAAAAATCGCATCGAAACGTGAAAAAACACCAAAAATCGCATAAAAAATTTAATAAAAAAATCTATTCAAAAATTCCAAAATCTGGCTTCGAGGTGCAAAACTACATACATAAAGGTACCTTCCCACCAAATTTTGTAGCTCTGCGTGCAGCTGTGTCTTCAGAACCCAGCAGAGAAACATATACACACAAAAACTTGCTTCTTTATTATAGTTGGAGATAAAATTGCAAAATAGCTTTTAGAATTAAAATGTATAATTATTACAGTATTAGCTATAGAAATAATACGAATAATATTATTTATAGAATTCAATTATAGTTTTGTGTTACAATTAAGTTACAGAATTATCAAATTAAGAAATTATAGAATTGTAGTTTAACATTGTGAAACTATCGGCTTATAAGGGAATATGTCAGTTATCTGATTTGATACAAACAATGCTGCATGTCTGAAAAAGTTCAGAAAAT
Organism: Maratus michaelseni; assembly: GCA_963931845.1. Lineage (NCBI taxonomy): Eukaryota > Metazoa > Arthropoda > Arachnida > Araneae > Salticidae > Maratus > Maratus michaelseni. Next base: position 247,941,476 of record OZ007588.1, on the reverse strand, counting down.
GAATGATGTCATTATAAGAATGTCCATTACATATATTTTTTTTCCTTTTCTTTTTCAGAGGAGGTGATAAAAGAATTCAAGTAGCAGAAATCAACGAATTCAGATAAGAAGCATACAAATGTTTATAATACTAAACGCCTTCATGGAGTAGCAATTTGGACGTGCCCTTGAATATGCCAATCTGAAAAGAACAAAAATTGTTGTCCTTCTATAGTAGTAAATGATTAACTAAATGTGCCTCATGTCTGCTCATTGCAAACTACATTTTACTGATAGTGGAGTTTTAAGACTTAAGATAAACACTTGGAAAAACGTTTAATTTATGATACAGAATTTAATTCAAAAGGGTTATCATTTTGTGTCATTTACAAGTTGATATTTTGCTCTTTAAAAATTATTTAGGATCTTTTTTCCTAAAATAATATCCGGTCATAAATGGATACCTCAGAAAATAAGATTAAGATTCCACCACCGAAGTTTCACGATTTTACGATATGTGGAGCCAGTACTAAATCGAGCCTTTCAAATTCAATATGGGAGATCGGTGTTCCAGCGCAACATAGTTTATCGTGGTCTATTGTTTTATCATACTTATATTTATCAAGTGGCTTAGATTTCAAAACGTTTTTGGAAAAACTAACTGGTGATGAAATGGAAGTCAATGAAATTAAAAAGAAAAAGAAACTGGGCTCAAAACCTCTTAATATTCATGTGATAGAACAGCAACTGAAAAGTTTCAATCCGTTTAAAAATAGGCATGCTTTTTTTCACCAGGCCAAAGAAGTGACGGAGGTATTTCGTATTTTTGATTTGCGCCTCAACCGTTTTGCCAGTAAATTAAAAAAGAAGAATACTGAATGGAATGATGACTTTAAACTAAATGCTGCCTCGCTACTTCTTGGATGCGAAATAGAAGTTCACTTTCCAGATGAAATATCAAATAAAAAAATTCTTTTATATCCCAAATCACTTCATACATTTAATGCTAAAATTGCTTTATTTCAGCATGAAAACCTGCAACATGGATCAAGATTAGAAAATATTAATGCATTTCGATTTGGAATGCCAGATCAACAAACAATTTCACTTAAAATTGACGCACTGAATCACTTCTTAAGGAAAGCCAAAATTTCCAGTGAACATATTTCGAAAGTAAAAAATCTCGTAAAGAAATCGGAAACTCATGGAAAATCTTTTCTGACAACAATTTTGAAAAGTGAATGCAGTGACATTTTGCAAGATATTTATAGATCACCTTATATAGCTCTAAAAATTTCGCAAGCAGGTTTCGAAACTGACCCACTTACATGTTCTACAAAGGAGTTGTCTGTATTCGTTCAATCTGTGTTATGCAGTAGGAATTCCAAACATTTGTTTATTCTCTACGACTATGCATCTAACTGCCACTCTTCTGTTAGAAGAGCCAATGATAATGTATTGGAATCATTAAGTAAAATTAAAAACTTACTAGAAAAAGACGTATCTGAACTTTCCAATAGTGTACATTCGTCAGACTCTGATACTATTCAAATATCTCTGAATATATTGAAACAATTCATCACATATATTAACTTTCAAATTAATGTTGCCTCTGATTTAAATCATCTGAAAAAGAATTTTGAATCGTCAACAAAAACGGAAATGGAAAAGTTTGAGTTAAGGAAATTAGTAATTGAATCTATTTTGACACATTATCAAAATTATTTTTATTTTAATTTAGACAGACAGTTACTTCCATCAATGTCTATTTCTGATCAATTCCCAAATTACTTACATTTTTCGCAATATTATAAAAATACAGATAGTTTTGGTTGCATTTCTTTTTTCGACAATTTTTACCAACTAAGACTTTTAATTGGTCGACAAAAGGAGAATGATTTTTCAAGCATTGAATGGAAAATGTTTACTGCTATTTTACTGAATGATTATTTTCCCGAATATGATCATGAAACAGAAAATAATCTTGCATTCGACGAGAAAACATTTCAAAAAGTTAATATTTTACGGTATGTACCTTTGCTACATCGAAATGTACTTCAGACAGAAATTCTGGCATTTTTAAAGGTACTTAAAAATGCTTCTGGAATAGAAATATTAAAAAAATCCCTAAACAGCGACAGCTCAGCAATTGATTCTAATTATTTGCCAATGGTTATAGATCATTTATTGAAAATAAGATTAGAGGTACACATAGAAGCAGCTTTAGAAGTGTCGTCAGATGTTGACAACATCAAAAGTATTCTGAGTATAGAAAGAGCACTGCAAGTTATTGGTGAATCTATAAAACCACCTTCGACAAATAATGGCATTATCAGCTTTCTTTTGAGATCTTGTTTACCAGTCAACCTTCAAAAACATCTCATATTTATTCGCAATGATTTATCTCATAAGCGATGTAATTCGGTCTATGGTCGCTTAACAATTGAACAAGATTTGGATTTGTTTCGGAAAACACAAATAGAAATAGCACAGATTAAACGACAATTCGAAATTGTGTTCTTTACTCAGTTCTTGATGATTGAAGAGTCGGCCATGTTTAGGTGTATTAAAGAAATAGGTAAGGGACTACCACAAGATGTAAGAGAAGCATTTTATAATAAATACATTCAAAAAATAGATGAAAGAGTGAAAAACTATGAAGAACATCATGGTAAATGTGTGGAATTATTATTCGATACTTTATCTGACCTACAAAATCATATAGGAAATGAAAGAAAAGGTGTGCTTTTGGGCCAGTTGAAAGCAATTAATTATTTACTTAAATTTATTACGCGACATACTACTTCAGTAAAAGTTTTGAATAACTTAAAAGCAGCCGTTGATTTCTTTGTTTCTGATTCAGAAAGTAAGGAAATGAAACGTTTTGAAGATGATCTTCGTGATTTTCTATCAAAATGGATTAATGTTCTCAAGAAAAATAACATAAATGGCCAATGTCCTTTATCAGTTACACATATAGAATCGTTTTTTATTTTGCTGAAGTCAGACTTATTTTCAACTGATGAAGAAGTTGAAATAAAATCTGCTTTGCTATGTGCTTATGATGAAGCCACAGATGCCAGCAATAACATAAAAGATTTATTCAAGTGTGATTTGAATGAACCCGACAAATTAGACATTTGGTTGGAAAGAGTTTTTATTCCTTCAGATAAAATAGTCAAGTTAAGGGACTATTGTAATTCTAAATCGTTTGAGAAGGCACTAAATTTAGTAAAAAACCGTTTCTCTAAAGAACAGTTGCAGAAAGATATCAACGAAATGTTTCAACCAAAAGATGGTCCAAGTACTTATTTTGTGATACTACTTACAAAAATCACCTATCAAAAATATTTAAAATCTCCAATTTATACTTCTGTCAGATTATCTGATCATATCGCAGAAAAGTTAGAATTTTTCTTGACAAAAAATGTCCACCTTCTTATTGCAAGAATGAAATCTTTAAAAAATATTCTCTTAGAAGATGAAGAAATCCAAGAAACATGGATTTGGGGAAAAAGTGAAGAAATAAAAAATCACTTGAAATTTTTGATGCGCCAAAGATATATAAGAAATGTCACAGTTAGAGCTTCACTGGATATGGCGTTTTTCGATTGCGTAAATATTTTACATAAGCCTTTCTTATCAGTTATATATGAGAAATCAACAGATTTGTTTTCTGGAATCGATTTGCGTAATGTTTTGGCACATCGAACGAACATTCCTGAAACCATAGGTGGGATATTAGATGAGGATGACTTTCCTTCCACTATGATCGAGAAAATGCTTGAATTAATTGATGATTTAGATGCAGTAGAATCAACCCTGGAGTTACTTCCAAAGCTTGGTATTTTAGAAGAAGAAAATTTTGTTAACTGGATAAAAACTAACACAGAAGAAAAATATAAGAAACAAGTTAACGCAATAAAGAAATGCGACAGGTGGGACAGATATTTGTTTCTTTTTCCGTTTATAAGAAATTAAATTAAAATTGATTTTTATTACAATGATTTATGCTATTAAAAAAGGATTTACCACATTTAATAAACATTTGGGTACATAATGTAAAGCTCCTTACTTTTCAAAAACATTTGAATTTCTTTTTGTTGTTATTTTATAATAACATCATCTTCTATTAAATTTATTTTTAATAATAAACACCAATGTAATATCTTAGCTCATTCTAAGGAAGAGCCATTGTACTTGATCAATTTCACATTCAATTACTTTTACAGGCGTTGTAACTCCCACCTTTAGATTATGTTCACATCAAGGTGACTGACTGAAATTTTTGTATAGATTTATTTATATTATTTATTTCAACTTTAAACTTAACTGAAAATAAGAAATTAAATTTTACTATTAATTACTATCTTTAATTAAGAAGATTTGTTTTAAAAAAGCATACACTCTCTCAATTAACTTATATTAGTAATTTTTTTTTTTATCTCATATGAAAACACATTATTATATTAATAAGAGGCTTTTGTAATTACAAACATAGGAATATATAAAAAATTTCTCACTGTAAGGATTTGGTTGACAACATAACATAACCTAAGTAATCAAAAATTCCCTACAATTTTTTTATGTAAATTATAAAAGAAATTGAGAAAAGGCTCAAAATTATTATGCTAAATTAATCAAAATTTCTTCCATTAAAGCAATTTATACACACTTAAAAAACATTAGCTTAATTACAAAATACTATTAATCAGTTTAATTAATTTCATTCTAATGTCAATTACAGATTAAGATTTATTGCAGTCTTTCAATTTAGTTTACAAGAAATTAATGATTATTATTTTTTTAACAATATTTTGCTTTTTAAAAAATTCTGGCAGAACATTTCCTAGTTCTAACTTTTGTTACTGAATATAACAATTATAAGAATTTGTAGAATAGAATTAATTTCAACCAGAAAATCAATTCAGTAAAAATATACGACGTTAAATTTAAAATCATAGTTGCTTTAATAAAAATTATTAAAGTTAAAATATTTCATTTATAATTAATTTCTCTTCTTGAAATGCCCTAAATAGATTCAAATTTTATTACTATTAGTCTACTTTTAATGTAGTTTACAGGAAATTAATGATTTTTTTTTTTTTATATTCTACTTAAAATTCCTGATAGAAACACTTCTTAGTCTAACTTTTCTTACTGAATTTAATAATTATAGTCTAGAATTAAGTTCAAACAGCAATTAATTCAATAAAATACATCATGTTAATTTAAAAATCACAGATATTTTCAAGAATATTTCAATTTTAATTTTTAAAAATTTCCATTTTTTAACATTTAATGAATTTTGTTTACTGTTAAAAATGCTTTACAAAATTAGTAACTAATTAATATTTTTTTACAAAAATACATACTATTAAAAACTCTTTAAAATATATAAGACGTTGCATTATAGGCTTAATATGTGTTTATTAAAAAAAAAAAAAATCGGTTAACGAGTATATGCGAGTTATGCGAATACAATTCACGCTCAAAGGGTTCGGTACATTAAATTTGGTAATTAATAAACTCTTACTACCCCTAATTTTTTCATAATTTTAGCTTTAATAAATTCGGAAATAGGAGGGGAGGGGGGCATATTTTGTCCAGTATACTTTCGACGATATCGCTGAAAGTATAATACCTAAAATTAAAACAAATATATTTTTGAGTTTTATGTTACGAGATGTTTCAAACAATACCCCACACGATACATAAAAAGGAACTTTTCTTCAAGTAATTTAATTAATATCTCGGCTAATTACTGAATTTTTATTCGAAAATCATTATCAAATATCTTTGGATGATTCTGCGTCGATACATTCTTCGAGCGCCCGTCTTATAATGGCTCCGTTTTTACTTTTTAAGTACGGAACCCTAAAAAGTTAACTCACTACTTCTGCGTTAAATGTTATCAAAATCATTAATTTTAATTGTCATCATCAATCTATTAACTATTAAAATATTACTTTTAAAACCTACACTAGCACAAGAATACAATATTTATTCTCAAAGTAATAGCAATAAATGTAATAATAATAAATATTTTTAAACAAACAACAATACTATAAAATAACATCATTTTTTTTTACCATTCTTTATTAAAAAAAAAAAAAATTCAACTTTAACTTAAAATTATAATATCTGAAGTATTTCAGCTATACCACTAATACAGCTTTACTCATTTTTTTTTGTTTAAATAACTTTAATGTTCCAGAAATTCCAGCTTGAAATCTAAGTTCAGTGATCATTTAATGTCACATTTGGATATTAAGTCAGTACAAGCAATTCTTAAAGTATTGGTGTTTTTATTCCAACAATAGTAATTTAGACTAACTTTATTAAAATATCTTACACATATGTTGAATAAAATTTCAAAGTATTCTCTTAGCGACATTTTTAAGAACAAAAATTGAAAAATTTACAAAATTCAATATTATAATAAATTCTTTAAATAAAAATTCTTATACCAATCATGAACTCTATATTACTTTTAAGCCTTGATTACTGATTAAAAAAATTCTCTTGTTTTTCTAATTTCAATTTACTTTTTAAAATCTTTTAGATGCTTTTGGATCCTTGATAATTATAGGATTTCTTTTGCGTATTATAGGTAGTATAGCAGCTTTTAAGATCTTTGGCAAACAAAAATCTTGGTATAATATACCGTAGATGAAGGAGTTTAATATCACAACACCAGTGTTTTCTTGAAGTAATGCAGAATCTCACGATTACTTTTCCTCGTTTGAATGACCGTGTTCTTGAACATCTCAAAAAAAAAAAAAAAAAAAAAAAAACTTGATTTCGATTAATAATACAACTAAATTTGCCTTTAGCTACTTTGATTTGTAGCGGGGATGTACATAATTTTCTGTATTCGACACTACATAAGACCCTTCAAAAACAAATCTGTACACAACACGATGAATTACTGATCCTTAGCACATCTAAATCCACATCAGATTGTACTTCCAATGATTAACAAAAGAAACTGTTCATTTGAGTGACAGGCGTAATCTCCGAAAGATTTTTTTTAAAGGCAAAAATTAAATACTGGCCGCCCTGTTTCCCGAGAATAATGCCTTTCAGTCAGTTATAAGTCCATATATCCTGCCAGCTAAAATAATCTGTGGGAAAATTAGTTCTGTTTACGTCAAATATTATTAGTTGAATGATAGAATCGACAGTTCAAAATAAAAACAATGCAGTCATTCAGAGTATTAGTCGAGCCAAATAAAGAGTGAGACCAATAAGCAGTACAGGTTAATTGACATGACTTTATTTAGGTCAACAGATGAGAAAATAACAGACAAAAACTTCGGAAGTTCACATGATGTTAACATTCTACAGGTAAACAAGATGGCGTGGAACAAGTGAACAATATAAGGTTGTTTTTAGACTTCCAGTTGTTGAGCAACTTTACATCCAGGCGACTTCTAAGCAATTTGCAGAGACTTAAGGGCAGTGACGGCTTGTGTGTTATTTAAATGGAGTTCACAATACATAAATTGTGATAATAAAATTTGCAAGTACGACTTAATGTACATGCGTACCAATAGATGAGTCGCCACTGCATAAGGGAGTCATTAAAGAACGTTAAGTTTAACTGTAGTAAAAAACTACAGAAATGAAAGTATAAATAGAGAAATTTAAAATAAATTTAAATTTATAAAAAATAAAATAAAAAATAAAAGGGAAACTGACAAAAAAAAAAAAAAAAAAAAAAAAAAAAGATTCTATTAGTTCCTAAGCTCGCGAAAAAAGCAACCGAAGACTAGTCCTAACATCTTACAAAAAAGAAAAGAAAAATGACACTTTTCAGTGACCATACATTTAAGTTGAAGATAAATAAAAAAACGCTGCAAAAGCAACAGACTATCCATTTCTTTTCTTTTCTTTTTTTTTTCTTTTTTTTAAAAAATTAAACAAGAAACAATAAAAAGAGAAAGTTTAACTAGAAAGAGGGTTAAATAATTCAGGTTTCATCCTCAACAAGCAATATCTGGTGCAGAAATATTTTATAGCAAGTTGCGTATGAATACAAAATACGCCAATGCAGATGGAGCTCTCAACGAGTCAGATGCCTCAACTGCAGGCTGAAAGTTCAATAATCATTTTAAAAATCTAACAAAAATCTAATTTTTAAAAAATTTAATTGAGATTTGCATTATTTAAAAAATAAGTCCATCGTTTCATATAACCCTTTGATAGCTATATTGTTAAATAGATCATTAAAATCAAATGTTTTTATGTGTTTTGCAGAATTTGTTTTGCTATTTATTTATAAGCTGAAAATTATTTTTTAAGCACTGTTGATTTTCATTTTGAATTGTTGTATTGTATTCCTGATGAGAATATTCAGCAATAAATTACTTGCAGCATTATTATATTATACATTACAATCAATAATTACAGTACGAAATTTTATCAGATTTTTATGATATTTTGGTGTGATAACAAGATATGGATAATAATAATAATTATTATTATTTTACATTTAACTTTTAATAATTTATGATAAATTAATAATAATCTATTATTTATTTCAATGTTTAATGATGTTTTGTTAAATATATTGCTAGTATTAATAGCATTGTGGAGTAATTGTTTATTGTAGTCTTTGCAAATAATGGCATATTTGTTTGGTGATTTATCTACATAAGTGATAATAAATTCATTTTGTAGATTCTTGATGTAGTTGTTTATGTTTTTGTTATCTACATTTTTACTATATTGTATATTTTTTAATAGTTCATTTTTTAAGGGATTTATAACTGTACATTTCCATTCATTAAAAATTCACTTGATTTATTATAATATGTTGAAATTTTATAGATAAACAAATCTAAATCTTGAATAAACAGCATTAATTTTGTTTTAATATTATTTCTTTATGGAAGGCGAAACTTAGTACTATAATGCATTAGTTTTTTTTTTGATATTTTGTTCTATAAATTTAAGATCACCAGTAATAGTGTGTCCAAGTGTGTTTATATAATTTTTATGCCATTAGTCATTGCAATAACAGGGGTAATTACTTGAAGAGTTTAATTCTTTTAAGATATATACACATGTATATATATATATGTGTGGTGAAACGACAAATTGGAGCTGAGAAAAGTTTGTTGGCAAACATCGGGTTGTTTTAGGTTTCCGTATTCTAAACACAGGCATATGCCGGATGGTTGTATGACTGAGTAGTTACGATGAATGTGTTTGGACTCCATAAATTAAGCAGTTGGACGTGGAAAAACAATGTTTATTTATCTACTCAGAAATCACTCAGAAGAAATGCTGTAGCATGCCGATTTAACTAATTACTCCTTCGTCGTTAATTCGCAGTCGGGATTTCCATAACTCTGTGCATTATGAGGTTTTAAGAAAGTTTCGAATAATAGTTTTAATTCTGCGAAAAGAACATATCTCGTCTCACTCTACCGTCCATCGTCTAAAAAATCCTAAAGAGCCGAAAAGCCGTTCTTTTAGCTACAGCCAAACGTAAAAAATTCTACTGAAATCCGAGTGTGCATCGGATTTTAACTGGGCTTGCGTAATACTACAACACACGTCACGTGACTCCTTTTGTTCCAATCATAAGGGTTTAAAGGGATTAGGATAAAATGGATTTACATATGGATGGTGAAGGACTATTTTAAGAATAAGAATTATTTTAATAAGCCGGGGTCATATACGGAACATTACTAAATGGAAAAATTTTATAGCATAATTTAGCAGATTGCGGAAAATTTAAATTTTGTAATATTATCCCCCTTCCCTAAAGATTTTGGATGAAGTTAATAGTTAAGTAACTATAAATTCAGACAATATAAATTTAATACTTTTGAAATTTGAAATTTGAATAGTATAAATTTAGAGACTGCCAGCAAGTAGATGTAAAAGTTTTGAAGCAATGTAAGAGAAAAAAAATTAATTAATTAATTAAAATAAAATAAATAAATAAATAAACAAATAAAAATAAAGCTACGAGCATTTCTCCTGAAAAAGAATACAAGAAATGGTTACAATCTCACTTACCATTTGTAAGTGCACAAGAAAAATATAATAACAATAATAAGTAATAAATATGAATAAACAAGAAATAATAAACGTACTATTATGCTTTTATACATTATTAACAGCAAAATGTTAAATGCGAAATTTATCTACGTTCCTTTAACTTAATCAATCTTTTTTTGGAACTTTTATAAAGTTCTAATTTTTCAAAAATGATTTGTACAGTCCCTTTTAAATAAAATTTTATAAGGCTGAAATAAAAACATTTTTCCATCAATTTTTATAACTGTAGTTATTTCATTAGTGTAATGTTTTCACCACCACTTCACAACTCTAGCACTTTGTCACAACATTTTTATCATAAGTATCATAGTAAATTTTCATATAATAAACAAGTCTTTTGGTAATGACTCATACTGTTAAGGCTTGTTTATCAAATTATTTTCTTGAGCTCTTTTACATTTTACTTGGGATACCACATCTTTAAATAAGATTTTTCAAACATATTTTCATTTCTTCTTTCCAATAATAAACAATATCTCTCAGTAATATAAATAAATAATATAATAAATTTCACTTCATATTAATAACAACAATAACTCTCAATATAACCAATATATGCACAGAGTTATTAAAATCCCGACTGCATAATTAACGATGAAGGAATAGTTAGTTAAATCGGCATGCTACAGCATTTCTCCTGAGAGATTTCTGAGTAGATAAATAAACATTGTTTTTCCACGTCCTACTGCTTAATTTATGGAGTTCAGACACATTCATCGTAACTACTCAGCCATACAACCAATACTGCCTGTGTTTTTAAAATACGGAAACCTAAAACAACCAGATGTTTGCCAACAACCATTTCTCAGCTCCAATTTGTCACTTCACCACACACACACATATATATATATAGAAAGTGGGTTTGCCAGCACGTTAATAAATGTCTAAATAAAAATTAAACTGAGAATACAGTAGAAGAAAAAAATTACTGGTGAAATTACCCGTGAAAGTTTAACTGTTGGTTCAAATGTACTACCAGAAAAGAAAAACAAGTTGGAAATTGTACGTCCAACGTGACAAAAGAGGTGCGTTTATACTATATAGTTAGTTATATAAATATTCAGATCTTGATGATTTTTAATTCTGTGAAATGAATTATATCGTCTGCAGATTAATTTCTGTCATAAAATAAATATCTCGGTCGCCTGACGGTTAAACTTCGGAAGCTCCTATAACAAGAAAGCACCGATTTTTAAAAAAAAAAATTCAAACTTCTTAATAAACGTTTTTATTAATATTTTCTAAAGTTTTGATTCAATTTTCATAAAATTTGAAATGCCTCTACAAAATTCTGCAAAGATAATATATGTTAAATTTCAAACCATTCGGTTGGGTAGTTTTTGCGTTGTTATACGCGGACAGACGGACGGACAGACAGACAGACAGACGGACGGACCAGACGACAACAATAGGTGCTACGTATTTATACAATTACGAACGCACCTCAAAATGTTGAAAAATGAAAAGTTAATATCTTCTATATTTCGGAAACTAATAATAGGTATAAACTGTAAATTCATATAGTCATGCGTTTAACAATGCTTATTTTTTATGTAAATATTAATGTAGGTCATAGGTAATAAGTTTTTTTTACTATGAATTTATTAATAATTTCTATAATTAAAACATGTTTCTGAATAAAAAATTGCATTGATAATTAATTTTTGGGTCAATGACTGTATCTTATTAAAAAAGAGCGTTTCAAATAAATTATTTTTTTGAAGCGATAATAATTTGAAGTTTATTATGATGATTTAACATTACTATCCTTGAGCTTTAACAACTTCGCACTATATTGAAGATTTAATAATAACAATGAAACAGAAGGACCCGTGCGAAGCTTTCGCACTGAAATCTTTGAGATTATTTCCTGGTACATTTTAGCACTAATTTTTAATTAACTGGGTTTTTTTTTTAATCAAACAACGCGTTTTAACAAAATGTCGGTGTACTATATCAGAAACTTGTTCAAAATTTTTTCGAATGATAGCTCATTCATCGTTGTATGTTTTGCATGTCCATAGAAGAAAGGATGTTGACAACAAAAAATATATATATGATGATTGCTTGTGTATAAGAAAATGGGAATAGATTGCCGGAAAATTTTTTGTCAAATTTTCTTCTCTCGCCAAGGTTATTTCTCTAGGTTGCCAAGACCCACCCATACACTAAAAAAAAAAAAAAAAAAAAAAAAAAAACGAAATATATAAAATTGAAACACTGAATCACACCTTTAGGGAATTCCTATAAAAGCATTTCCTCAGATTTTGCAAAACTGTTCCAGAAATGTCTTAAATACATAAATAAATATTTGGTACACCACTTTTTTGCAAGCCTATATGGGAACTTAAACATGGGATGTTCAAACTTTGTGGTCCAGCAGCTACACTGTTAAAAGTTTGCAGCAAACTGTCCAGTCATTTGACCGTTTTTGTAGAAAACGGTTACATAACCGTAATTTAAATATAATGTGACCATAAAATGAGTAATAATACGGCCAGAATATAGTTAAATTACGATTATGTAACCGTTTTCTACAAAAACGGTCAAATGACTGGACAGTTTGCTGCAAATTTTTAACAGTGTATTTAAGTGACGTCAGACTTCGCTGGCGTATTAAGAGCTCAATGAAATATTAAAAAATAAATACTTTAAAATTTTGTGAATCCTAATGAACTGTTTATCTAAATGGAAGATAATCCTTAAATTACGTAATCTACTGGTGCTCCGATACAGTACGCATATACACAGCCATTATTAAACAAAGTAAACAAATAAACAATAGATGACGCACGCGTAAAAATTAAATAAAAACCCAATTAAAAGCTCGATATTTTTTCAAAAAGTACGCGCAAGAAATAAATTAACAATCGTATTTTAATTGCATTATAGGATGACGTCATCTGATAATACAGTATTTTATTTTTGTGGCAACACTGATTTCAGGAAAACCTTTCATTTCATTTATGAAAACAATGCCGATTTATAATTTTTAATTAACTGCAATTTTTAATCAAAAAACATGTTTAACAAAATGTTAAGTGTGCTGTGTCAGAAGCCTGTTCAAAATACTTTCATATGCTATCTCATTCGTCGTTCTGCGTTTCGTATATTCTTAGAAAAAAGGATGTTGACAAGAGAAATAATATATAACCAGAGGGCCCGTGTGAAGATTTCGCACTGAAATCTAATACTTTTTAGATACTTCTCTATTATCCCGTCGACCACTTTTCATAACAACAAACTACCGCCAAACTGTAAGATTAAACGCCAAAAATGCAGTCCCATTGACTTGATGTCAGAAGCATTATACGTGTTTGTTACGTCATCAAGTGGTTTTTAATTCGACATTTGCGTGTATTTTTCATTATGTTTTATTGATTTATTAGTTATTTTATTCATTAAAATAACAATTGTGTCCTTAAATTCTTATAATTTATTTATCTATTTATTTTGATATTCCAATAGCAACGTTCTCCCGTTCATTTGGCGATAGTTTTTTGTTATGAAAAGTGGTCGACGGGATAATAGAAAAGTATCATTTTTTATCAATAGGTAATATATATTAGATGCAGGTTTAAACTTCTAAAGAAAAAGTAAGGATAAAAATATCTGCAAACAAAATTTAGTTTTTAGTCAAGCCAGAATATCATCTAATTTATTCCATCAAAGTTAGAGTAAAAACTGATCCAAGATTGCAAAAGGCACGCGCGAGAAAAAAAAAATTAACAATCGTAGTTTGACTACATTAGAGGATGACGTCATCCGCTTCGGGAAAAACATGGGACATAGAAATATAAATCTAAACATTTCAATTTCAATTTCGCTTTTTAATCATAAATATAAAATAAACCTGTGGGGTGTTTTTTATAATAATTGCTGAGCATCATATAATGTGGTATTTTATTTTTGTGGCAACAATAATTTGAGGAAAACCTTTCGTTTCTTTTATGAAAACAATGCCGATTTAATTTTTTAATTTTCAGCAAATTTTAATCAAAAACATGTTTTAACGAATTGTTAAGTGGGCTATGTCAGAAGCCTGTTCAAAATCCTTTCAAATGCTGTCTCATTCGTCGTCCTGCGTTTCGTATTTTCTTAGAAAAAGGGATGTTGACAGGAGAAATAATATATATGATAATAACAAAAATATTTTTCAAAACCAAAGATCTTTATTTTAAATTTAATTAAATATTACTGCTGCATATAAAACACGAAAGAAGGAAAATGAGTTTTAAAACAAACAAACAAACAAATAAAATAGAAAACTGCCCAGTTAAACTGAGGGCATTGAGCTCACAGGATTCACACTCATTGTATATTGTACTCTTATTTCAAAGAATTTGAAATATGCCCTCGAAAAATAAAGAAATCAACAATATATTAAGGGGGGGGGGGGCTCATCCCCCTGTTACCCCCTCATAGTTAACTAATGAACTCCTTAAACTAATCAGGGAAGTGTCTAATTACAATGAATATACATACAAAATTTGAAGAAAATCGGATAATTCTGCATGAAAAACTCATTTATCTAAATTAAGGGGGGATTAGCCCCCTTTTCCCCCCTTTATACTTAACCAATGAACCCCCAAACTTTTCAGAGAAGCGCATTATCACAATGAACCTATATACAAAATTTGAAGAAAATCGGATAATTCTGCATGAAAAACCCATTTATCTAAATTAGGGGGGGGGTGTTATCCCCCCTTTCCCCCTTTATACTTAACCAATGAACCCCCAAAACTATCGACAGAAGCGCATTATCAAAATGAACCTATATACAAAATTTAAAGAAAATGGGATAATTCTGCATGAAAAACCCATTTATCTAAATTAAGGGGGGATTAGCCCCCCTTTCCCCCTTTATACTTAACCAATGAACCCCCGAAACTATTCAGAGAAGCGCATTACCACAATGAACCTATATATAAAATTTGAAGAAAATCGGATAATTCTGCATGAAAGACTCATTTATCTAAATTAGGGGGATTACCCTCCATTTTCCCCCTTTATACTTAACCAATGAGCCCCCCAAAACTATTGACAGAAGCACATTATCAAAATGAACCTATATACAAAATTTGAAGAAAATCGGACATTTCTGCATGAAAAACTCATTTATTAAAATTAAGGGGGGATTAGCCCCCCTTTCCGCCTTTATACTTAACCAATGAACCCCCAAAACTTTTCAGAGAAGCGTATTATCACAATGAACCTATATACAAAATTTGAAGAAAATTGGATAATTCTGCATGAAAAACCCATTTATCTAAATTAGGGGTGTTATCCCCCTTTCCCCCTTTATACTTAAACAATGAACCCCCAAAACTATTGACAGAAGCGCATTATCAAAATGAACCAATATACAAAATTTGAAGAAAATGGGATAACTCTGCATGAAAAACCCATTTATCTAAATTAAGGGGGAATTAGTCCCCCTTTCCACCTTTATACTTAACCAATGAACCCCCAAAACTATTCAGAGAAGCGCATTATCACAATGAACCTATATACAAAATTTGAAGAAAATCGGATAATTCTGCATGAAAAACCCATTTATCTAAATTAGGGGGGTTATCCCCCCTTTCCCCCTTTATACTTAACCAATGAACCCCCAAAACTATTCACAGAAGCGCATTATCAAAATGAACCTATATAAAAAATTTAAAGAAAATGGGATAATTCTGCATGAAAAACCCACTTATCTAAATTAAGTGGGGATTAGCCCCTCTTTCCCCCTTTATACTTAACCAATGAACCCCCTTAACTTTTCAGAGAAGCGCCTTATAACAAGGAATCTATAAAAAAAATTTAAAGTAAAACGGTTAGTTCTATCAAGAGTTATCGCGTTACGTACATACATACATACATACATACATACATACGTACGTACATACAGAACCGGCGGGCACATAAGCTCTCAGGCTTTGATAGCCTGTGAGCTAAAAAAAAGAAAACTGCCAGTTAAACTGAGGGCATTCAGCTCACAGGCTATTCACACTCATTGTATATTGTACTCTTATTTCAAAGAATTTGAAATATGCCCTCAAAAAATAAAGAAATCAACAATATATTAAGGGGGGGGTCATCCCCCTGTCCCTCATAGTTAACTAATGAACTCCTTAAACTAATCAGGGAAGTGTCTAATTACAATGAATATACATACAAAATTTGAAGAAAATCGGATAATTCTCCATGAAAAACTCATTTATCTAAATTAAGGGGGATTAGCCCCCCTTTCCCCCTTTATACTTAACCAATGAACCCCCAAAATTTTTCAGAGAAGCGCATTATCACAATGAACCTATATACAAAATTTGAAGAAAATCGGATAATTCTGCATGAAAAACTCATTTATCTAAATTAGGGGGGGAGTTACCCCCCCTTTCCCCCTTTATACTTAACCAATGAACCCCCAAAACTATTTACAGAAGCACATTATCAAAATGAACCTATATACAAAATTTGAAGGAAATGGGATAATTCAGCATGAAAAACCCATTTATCTAAATTAAGGGGGGATTAGCCCCTCTTTCCCCCTTTATACTTAACCAATGAACCCTCAAAACTACTGACAGAAGCGCATTATCAAAATGAACCTATATACAAAATTTAAAGAAAATGGGATAATTCTGCATGAAAAACCCATTTACCTAAATTAAGGGGCGATTAGCCCCTCTTTCCCCCTTTATACTTAACCAATGAACCCCCAAAACTTTTCAGAGAAGCGCCTTATCACAAGGAACCTATAAACAAAATTTAAAGTAAAACGGTTAGTTCTATCAAGAGTTATCGCGTTACGTACATACATACATACATACATAAATACGTAAGTACGTACATATAGAACCGGCGGGCACATAAGCTCTCAAGCTTTGATTGCCTGTGATCTAAAAAAAAGAAAACTGCCCAGTTAAACTGAGGGCATTGAGCTCACAGGCTATTCACACTCATTGTATATTGTACTCTTATTTCAAAGAATTTGAAATATGCCCTCAAAAAATAAAGAAATCAACCATATATTAATGGGGGGGTCATCCCCCTGTTACTCCCTCATAGTTAACTAATGAACTCCTTAAACTAATCAGGGAAGTGTCTAATTACAATGAATATACATACAAAATTTGAAGAAAATCGGATAATTCTACATGAAAAACTCATTTATCTAAATTAAGGGGGATTAGCCCCCCTTTCCCCCTTTATACTTAACCAATGAACGTCTAAAACTTTTCAGAGAAGCGCATTATCACAATGAATCTATATACAATATTTGAAGAAAATCGGATAATCCTGCATGAAAAACTCATTTATCCAAATTAGGGGGATTACCCCCCCCCTTTCCCCCTTTATACTTAACCAATGAACCCCCAAAACCTTTCAGAGAAGCGCATTATCACAATGAACCTATATACAAAATTTGAAGAAAATCGGATAATTCTGCATGAAAAACTCATTTATATAAATTGTGGGGGGTATCCCCCCTTTCCCCCTTTATACTTAACCAATGAACCCCCAAAACTATTGACAGAAGCGCATTATCAAAATGAACGTATATACAAAATTTAAAGAAAATGGGATAATTCTGCATGAAAAACCCATTTATCTAAATTAAGGGGGGATTAGCCCCTCTTTACCCCTTTATACTTAACCAATGAATCCCCAAAACTATTCAGAGAAGCGCATTATCACAATGAACCTATATACAAAATTTGAAGAAAATCGGATAATCCTGCATGAAAAACTCATTTATCAAAATTAGGGGGATTACCCCCCTTTCCCTCTTTATACTTAACCAATGAACCCCCAAAACTTTTCAGAGAAGCGCATTATCACAATGAACCTATATACAAAATTTGAAGAAAATCGGATAATTCTGCATGAAAAACTCATTTATCTAAATTAGGGGGGGTATCCCCCCTTTCCCCTTTTATACTTAACCAATGAACCCCCAAAACTATTGACAGAAGTACATTATCAAAATGAACCTATATACAAAATTTGAAGAAAATGCGATAATTCTGCATTAAAAACCCATTTATCTAAATTAAGGGGGATTAGCCTCCCTTTCCCCCTTTATACTTAACAAATGAACCCACAAAACTATTGACAGAAGCACATTATCAAAATGAACCTATATACAAAATTTGAAGAAAATGGGATAATTCTGCATGAAAAACCCATTTATCTAAATTAAGGGGGGATTAGCCCCCCTTTCCTCCTTTATACTTAACCAATGAACCCCCAAAACTATTCCGAGAAGCGCATTATCACAATGAACCTGTATACAAAATTTGAAGAAAATCGTATAATTCTGCATGGAAAACTCATTTATCTAAATTAGGGGGGGTTACCCCCCCCCTTTCTCCCTTTATACTAAACCAATGAAGCCCGAAAACTATTGACAGAAGCACATTATCAAAATGAACCTATATACAAAATTTGAAGAAAATGGATAATTCTGCATGAAAAACATTCAGGCATGAAAACATTCCCCCTTTACACATTCAGGCTTTGATAGCCTGTGAGCTAAAAAAAAGAAAACTGCCCAGTTAAACTGAGGGCATTGAGCTCACAGGCTATTCACACTCATTCTATATTGTACTCTTATTTCAAAGAATTTGAAATATGCCCTCGAAAAATAAAGAAATCAAGAATATGTTAAAGGAGGGGGGGTCATCCCCCTGTTACCCCCTCATAGTTAACTAATGAACTCCTTAAACTAATCAGGGAAGTGTCTAATTACAATGAATATACATACAAAATTTGAAGAAAATCGGATAATTCTGCATGAAAAACTCATTGATCTAAATTAAGGGGGGATTAGCCCCCCTTTCCCTCTTTATACTTAACCAATGAACCCCCAAAACTTTTCAGAGAAGAGCATTATCACAATGAACCTATATACAAAATTTGAAGAAAATCGGATAATTCTGCATGAAAAACCCATTTATCTATATTAAGGGGGGATTAGCCCCCCCTTTCCCTCTTTATACTTAACCAATGAAGCCCCAAAACTTTTCAGAGAAGCGCCTTATCACAAGGAATCCATAAACAAAATTTAAAGTAAAACGGTTAGTTCTATCAAGAGTTATCGCGTTACGTACATACATACATACATACATACATACATACGTACGTACGTACATACAGAACCGGCGGGCACATAAGCTCTCAGGCTTTGATAGCCTGTGAGCTAAAAAAAAGAAAACTGCCCAGTTAAACTGAGGGCATTCAGCTCACAGGCTATTCACACTCACTGTATATTGTACTCTTATTTCAAAGAATTTGAAATATGCCCTCAAAAAATAAAGAAATCAACAATATATTAAGGGGGGGGGGTCATCCCCCTGTCCCTCATAGTTAACTAATGAACTCCTTAAACTAATCAGGGAAGTGTCTAATTACAATGAATATACATACAAAATTTGAAGAAAATCGGATAATTCTGCATGACAAACTCATTTATCTAAATTAAGGGGGATTAGCCCCCCTTTCCCGCTTTATACTTAACCAATGAACCCCCAAAACTTTTCAGAGAAGCGCATTATCACAATGAACCTATATACAAAATTTGAAGAAAATCGGATAATTCTGCATGAAAAACTCATTTATCTAAATTAGGGGGGGGGTTACCCCCCCTTTCCCCCTTTATACTTAACCAATGAACCCCCAAAACTATTTACAGAAGCACATCATCAAAATGAACCTATATACAAAATTTGAAGGAAATGGGATAATTCTGCATGAAAAACCCATTTACCTAAATTAAGGGGCGATTAGCCCCTCTTTCCCCCTTTATACTTAACCAATGAACCCCCAAAACTTTTCAGAGAAGCGCCTTATCACAAGGAACCTATAAATAAAATTTAAAGTAAAACGGTTAGTTCTATCAAGAGTTATCGCGTTACGTACATACATACATACATACATAAATACGTAAGTACGTACATATAGAACCGGCGGGCACATAAGCTCTCAAGATTTGATTGCCTGTGATCTAAAAAAAAGAAAACTGCCCAGTTAAACTGAGGGCATTGAGCTCACAGGCTATTCACACTCATTGTATATTGTACTCTTATTTCAAAGAATTTGAAATATGCCCTCAAAAAATAAAGAAATCAACCATATATTAATGGGGGGGTCATCCCCCTGTTACTCCCTCATAGTTAACTAATGAACTCCTTAAACTAATCAGGGAAGTGTCTAATTACAATGAATATACATACAAAATTTGAAGAAAATCGGATAATTCTACATGAAAAACTAATTTATCTAAATTAAGGGGGATTAGCCCCCCTTTCCCCCTTTATATTTAACCAATGAACCCCCAAAACTTTTCAGATGTGCGCATTATCACAATGAACCTATATACAAAATTTGTTGCAAATCGGATAATTCTGCATAAAAAACCTATTTATCTAAATTAGGGTGATTACCACCCTTTCCCCCTTTATACTTAACCAATGAACGTCCAAAACTTTTCAGAGAAGCGCATTATCACAATGAACCTATATACAATATTTGAAGAAAATCGGATAATCCTGCATGAAAAACTCATTTATCCAAATTAGGAGGATTACCCCCCCTTTCCCCCTTTATACTTAACCAATGAACCCCCAAAACTTTTCAGAGAAGCGCATTATCACAATGAACCTATATACAAAATTTGAAGAAAATCGGATAATTCTGCATGAAAAACTCATTTATATAAATTGTGGGGGGTATCCCCCCTTTCCCCCTTTATACTTAACCAATGAACCCCCAAAACTATTGACAGAAGCGCATTATCAAAATGAACGTATATACAAAATTTAAAGAAAATGGGATAATTCTGCATGAAAAACCCATTTATCTAAATTAAGGGGGGATTAGCCCCTCTTTCCCCCTTTATACTTAACCAATGAATCCCCAAAACTATTCAGAGAAGCGCATTATCACAATGAACCTATATACAAAATTTGAAGAAAATCGGATAATCCTGCATGAAAAACTCATTTATCAAAATTAGGGGGATTACCCCCCTTTCCCTCTTTATACTTAACCAATGAACCCCCAAAACTTTTCAGAGAAGCGTATTATCACAATGAACCTATATACAAAATTTGAAGAAAATCGGATAATTCTGCACGAAAAACTCATTTATCTAAATTAGGGGGGGTATCCCCCCTTTCCCCTTTTATACTTAACCAATGAACCCCCAAAACTATTGACAGAAGTACATTATCAAAATGAACCTATATACAAAATTTGAAGAAAATGCGATAATGCTGCATTA
Source organism: Maratus michaelseni (assembly GCA_963931845.1). Lineage (NCBI taxonomy): Eukaryota > Metazoa > Arthropoda > Arachnida > Araneae > Salticidae > Maratus > Maratus michaelseni. The sequence goes on along the minus strand of OZ007588.1, from coordinate 247,920,145 downwards.
AAAACCCATTTATCTAAATTAAGGGGGATTAGCCTCCCTTTCCCCCTTTATACTTAACAAATGAACCCACAAAACTATTGACAGAAGCACATTATCAAAATGAACCTATATACAAAATTTGAAGAAAATGGGATAATTCTGCATGAAAAACCCATTTATCTAAATTAAGGGGGGATTAGCCCCCCTTTCCTCCTTTATACTTAACCAATGAACCCCCAAAACTATTCCGAGAAGCGCATTATCACAATGAACCTGTATACAAAATTTGAAGAAAATCGGATAATTCTGCATGGAAAACTCATTTATCTAAATTAGGGGGGGTTACCCCCCCCTTTCTCCCTTTATACTAAACCAATGAAGCCCGAAAACTATTGACAGAAGCACATTATCAAAATGAACCTATATACAAAATTTGAAGAAAATGGATAATTCTGCATGAAAAACATTCAGGCATGAAAACATTCCCCCTTTACACATTCAGGCTTTGATAGCCTGTGAGCTAAAAAAAAGAAAACTGCCCAGTTAAACTGAGGGCATTGAGCTCACAGGCTATTTACACTCATTCTATATTGTACTCTTATTTCAAAGAATTTGAAATATGCCCTCGAAAAATAAAGAAATCAACAATATGTTAAGGGGGGGTCATCCCCCTGTTACCCCCTCATAGTTAACTAATGAACTCCTTAAACTAATCAGGGAAGTGTCTAATTACAATGAATATACATACAAAATTTGAAGAAAATCGGATAATTCTGCATGAAAAACTTATTTATCTAAATTAAGGGGGATTAGCCCCCCTTTCCCCCTTTATACTTAACCAATGAACCCCCAAAACTTTTCAGAGAAGCGCATTATCACAATGAACCTATATACAAAATTTGAAGAAAATCGGATAATCCTGCATGAAAAACTCATTTATCAAAATTAGGGGGATTATCCCCCCTTTCCCTCTTTATACTTAACCAATGAACCCCCAAAACTTTTCAGAGAAGCGCATTATCACAATGAACCTATATACAAAATTTGAAGAAAATCGGATAATACTGCATGAAAAACTCATTTATCTAAATTAGGGGGGTATCCCCCCTTTCCCCCTTTATACTAAACCAATGAAGCCCGAAAACTATTGACAGAAGTACATTATCAAAATGAACCTATATACAAAATTTGAAGAAAATGGCATAATTCTGCATGAAAAACCCATTTATCTAAATTAAGGGGGATTAGCCCCCCTTTCCCCCTTTATACTTAACCAATGAACCCCCAAAACTATTGACAGAAGCACATTATCAAAATGAACATATATACAAAATTTGAAGAAAATGGGATAATTCTGCATGAAAAACCATTTATCTAAATTAAGGGGGGATTAGCCCCCCTTTCCTCCTTTATACTTAACCAATGAAACCCCAAAACTATTCCGAGAAGCGCATTATCACAATGAACCTGTATACAAAATTTGAAGAAAATCGGATAATTCTGCATGAAAAACCCATTTATCTAAATTATGGGGGGTTAGCCCCCGTTTCCCCCCTTTATGCTTAACCAGTGAACCTCCAAAACTAAACAGGGAAGCGCCTTATCACAAGGAACCTATAAACAAAATTTAAAGTAAAACGGTTAGTTCTATCAAGAGTTATCGCGTTACGTACATACATACATACATACATACATACGTACGTACGTACATACAGAACCGGCGGGCACATAAGCTCTCAGGCTTTGATAGCATGTGAGCTAAAAAAAAGAAAACTGCCCAGTTAAACTGAGGGCATTGAGCTCACAGGCTATTCACACTCATTCTATATTGTACTCTTATTTCAAAGAATTTGAAATATGCCCTCGAAAAATAAAGAAATCAACAATATGTTAATGGGTGGGTCATCCCCCTGTTACCCCCTCATAGTTAACTAATGAACTCCTTAAACTAATCAGGGAAGTGTCTAATTACAATGAATATACATACAAAATTTGAAGAAAATCGGATAATTCTGCATGAAAAACTCATTTATCTAAATTAAGGGCGGATTAGCCCCCCTTTTCCCCCTTTATACTTAACCAATGAACCCCCAAAACTTTTCAGAGAAGCGCATTATCACAATGAATCTATATATAAAATTTGAAGAAAATCGGATAATTCTGCATGAAAAACCCATTTATCTGAATTAGGGGGGGGGGGGGTGTTAACCCCCCTTTCCCCCTTTATACTTAACCAATGAATCCCCCAAAACTATTGACAGAAGCGCATTATCAAAATGAACCTATATACAAAATTTAAAGAAAATGCGATAATTCTGCATGAAAAACCCATTTATCTAAATTAAGGGGGGATTAGCCGCCCTTTCCCCCTTTATACTTAACCAATGAACCCCCAAAACTATTCAGAGAAGCGCATTATCACAATGAACCTATATATAAAATTTGAAGAAAATCGGGTAATTCTGCATGAAAAACTCATTTATCTAAATTAGGGGGATTACCCCCCTTTCCCCCTTTATACTTAACCAATGAACCCCCAAAACTATTCAGAGAAGCGCATTATCACAATGAACCTATATACAAAATTTGAAGAAAATCGGATAATTCTGCATGAAAAACTCATTTATCTAAATTAGAGGGGGGTTACCCCCCTCCTTGACAGACGCGCATTATCAAAATGAACCTATAAACAAAATTTAAAGTAAAACGGTTAGTTCTATCAAGAGTTATCGCGTTCCGTACATACATACATACATACATACATACGTACGTACGTACATATAGAACCGGCGGGCAGGGCCTGATTATCCAAAAGGCACGTGAAGCACATGCTTCCCCTCTAAAATTAAGAAGGGGCCCCAAAATGACTGTGAAGAGGGCCCTCTAATTTCCATTTTCATTTTATACAGTGTATTTTTTTTTTTTTTTTCGGAAAAGAAAGTTCGCTTAACCCGAGAGGAAATCCACACACTACTTTACGAAACTTATTTAACAGGGAAATAGGAATGTCATCAATAGGATGTTAATTAATCATATAGCATCCTGATGGACCTCTTAGAAACCAACCTGGAAATTGAGCATACAGCTATAAGTACTAAATATATGTGAAGTATACACAGGGAACATAAAGAGCTGTTGAATGAAATATATGTGACCTCGAATAAGCTACTCCCAGGAATAATATTGGTATCATTGGTGAGTTCTTATGAATTAATACTTAAGAAAACTTTTGTCAAATGCAAGAGGGGCCAAAAATGATATACCGTGCTTCCCCTAGATTCAGAGGTTAATCGGGCCCTGCCGGCGGGCACATAAGCTCTCAAGCTTTGATAGCCTGTAATATAAAAAAAACTGCCCAGTTAAACTGAGGGCATTGAGCTCACAGACTATTCACACTCATTGTATATTGTACTCTTATTTCAAAGAATTTGAAATATGCCCTCAAAAATAAAGAAATCAACCATATATTAATGGGGGGGGGGGTCATCCCCCTGTTACTCCCTCATAGTTAACTAATGAACTCCTTAAATTAATCTGGGAAGTGTCTAATTACAATGAATATACATACAAAATTTGAAGAAAATCGGATAATTCTACATGAAAAACTCATTTATCTAAATTAAGGGGGATTAGCCCCCCTTTCCCCCTTTATACTTAACCAATGAACCCCCAAAACTTTTCAGAGAAGCGCATTATCACAATGAACCTATATACAAAATTTGAAGAAAATCGGATAATCCTGCATGAAAAACTCATTTATAAAAATTAGGGGGATTATCCCCCCTTTCCCTCTTTATACTTAACCAATGAACCCCCAAAACTTTTCAGAGAAGCGCATTATCACAATGAACCTATATACAAAATTTGAAGAAAATCGGATAATCCTGCATGAAAAACTCATTTATCAAAATTAGGGGGATTATCTCCCCTTTCCCCCTTTATACTTAACCAATGAACAACCAAAACTATTGACAGAAGTACATTATCAAAATGAACCTATATACAAAATTTGAAGAAAATTCGATAATTCTGCATTAAAAACTCATTTATCTAAATTAGGGGGGGTTACCCCCCCCCTTTCTCCCTTTATACTAAACCAATGAAGCCCGAAAACTATTGACAGAAGCACATTATCAAAATGAACCTATATACAAAATTTGAAGAAAATGGCATAATTCTGCATGAAAAACCCATTTATCTAAATTAAGGGGGATTAGCCCCCTTTCCCCCTTTATACTTAACCAATGAACCCCCAAAACTATTGACAGAAGCACATTATCAATATGAACCTATATACAAAATTTGAAGAAAATGGGATAATTCTGCATGAAAAACCCATTTATCTAAATTAAGGGGGGATTAGCCCCCCTTTCCTCCTTTATACTTAACCAATGAACCCCCAAAACTATTCCGAGAAGCGCATTATCAAAATGAACCTGTATACAAAATTTGAAGAAAATCGGATAATTCTGCATGAAAAACCCATTTATCTAAATTATGGGGGGTTAGCCCCCGTTTCCCCCCTTTATGCTTAACCAATGAACCTCCAAAACTAAACAGGGAAGCGCCTTATCACAAGGAATCTATAAACAAAATTTAAAGTAAAACGGTTAGTTCTATCAAGAGTTATCGCGTTACGTACATACATACATACATACATACATACGTACGTACGTACATACAGAACCGGCGGGCACATAAGCTCTCAGGATTTGATAGCCTGTGAGCTAAAAAAAAGAAAACTGCCCAGTTAAACTTAGGGCATTGAGCTCACAGGCTATTCACACTCATTCTATATTGTACTCTTATTTCAAAGAATTTGAAATATGCCCTCGAAAAATAAAGAAATCAACAATATGTTAAGGGGGGGGTCATCCCCCTGTTACCCCCTCATAGTTAACTAATGAACTCCTTAAACTAATCAGGGAAGTGTCTAATTACAATGAATACACATACAAAATTTGAAGAAAATCGGATAATTCTGCATGAAAAACTCATTTATCTAAATTAAGGGGGATTAGCCCCCCTTTCCCCCTTTATACTTAACCAATGAACCCCCAAAACTTTTCAGAGAAGCGCATTATCACAATGAATCTATATACAAAATTTGAAGAAAATCGGATAATTCTGCATGAAAAACCCATTTATCTATATTAAGGGGGGATTAGCCCCCCTTTCCCCCTTTATACTTAACCAATGAACCCCCAAAACTTTTCAGAGAAGCGCATTATCACAATGAATCTATATACAAAATTTGAAGAAAATCGGATAATTCTGCATGAAAAACTCATTTATCTAAATTAAGGGGGGATTGGCCCCCCTTTCCCCCTTTATACTTAACCAATGAACCCCCAAAACTATTCAGAGAAGCGCATTATCACAATGAACCTATATATAAAATTTGAAGAAAATCGGGTAATTCTGCATGAAAAACTCATTTATCTAAATTAGGGGGATTACCCCCCTTTCCCCCTTTATACTTAACCAATGAACCCCCAAAACTATTCAGAGAAGCGCATTATCACAATGAACCTATATACAAAATTTGAAGAAAATGGGATAATTATGCATGAAAAACTCATTTATCCAAATTAGGGGGATTACCTCCCCTTTCCCCCTTTATACTTAACCAATGAACCCCCAAAACTTTTCAGAGAAGCGCATTATCACAATGAACCTATATACAAAATTTGAAGAAAATCGGATAATTCTGCATGAAAAACTCATTTATCTAAATTAAGGGGTGTATCCCCTCTTTCCCCCTTTATACTTAACCAATGAACCCCCAAAACTATTCAGAGAAGCGCATTATCAAAAAAATGAATATATATACAAAATTTGAAGAAAATGGGATAATTCTGCATGAAAAACCCATTTATCTAAAATATGGGGTGTTAGCCCCCCGTTTCCCCCCTTTATGCTTAACCAATGAACCTCCAAAACTAATCAGGGAAGCGCTTTATCACAAGGAACCTATAAACAAAATTTAAAGTAAAACGGTTAGTTCTATCAAGAGTTATCGCGTTACGTACATACATACATACATACATACATACATACGTACGTACGTACATACAGAACCGGCGGGCACATAAGCTCTCAGGCTTTGATAGCCTGTGAGCTAAAAAAAAGAAAACTGCCCAGTTAAACTGAGGGCATTCAGCTCACAGGCTATTCATACTCATTGTATATTGTACTCATATTTCAAAGTATTTGAAATATGCCCTCAAAAAATAAAGAAATCAACAATATATTAAGGGGGGGGTCATCTACTGTCCCTCATTGTTAACTAATGAACTCCTTAAATTAATCAGGGAAGTGTCTAATTACAATGAATATACATACAAAATTTGAAGAAAATCGGATAATTCTGCATGAAAAACTCATTTATCTAAATTAAGGGGGATTAGCCCCCCTTTTCCCCTTTATACTTAACCAATGAACACCCAAAACTTTTCAGAGAAGCGCATTATCACAATGAACCTATATACAAAATTTGAAGAAAATCGGATAATTCTGCATGAAAAACTCATTTATCTAAATTAGAGGGGGGTTACCCCCCTCCTTGACAGACGCGCATTATCAAAATGAACCTATAAACAAAATTTAAAGTAAAACGGTTAGTTCTATCAAGAGTTATCGCGTTCCGTACATACATACATACATACATACATACGTACGTACGTACATATAGAACCGGCGGGCAGGGCCTGATTATCCAAAAGGCACGTGAAGCACATGCTTCCCCTCTAAAATTAAGAAGGGGCCCCAAAATGACTGTGAAGAGGGCCCTCTAATTTCCATTTTCATTTTATACAGTGTATTTTTTTTTTTTTTTTCGGAAAAGAAAGTTCGCTTAACCCGAGAGGAAATCCACACACTACTTTACGAAACTTATTTAACAGGGAAATAGGAATGTCATCAATAGGATGTTAATTAATCATATAGCATCCTGATGGACCTCTTAGAAACCAACCTGGAAATTGAGCATACAGCTATAAGTACTAAATATATGTGAAGTATACACAGGGAACATAAAGAGCTGTTGAATGAAATATATGTGACCTCGAATAAGCTACTCCCAGGAATAATATTGGTATCATTGGTGAGTTCTTATGAATTAATACTTAAGAAAACTTTTGTCAAATGCAAGAGGGGCCAAAAATGATATACCGTGCTTCCCCTAGATTCAGAGGTTAATCGGGCCCTGCCGGCGGGCACATAAGCTCTCAAGCTTTGATAGCCTGTAATATAAAAAAAACTGCCCAGTTAAACTGAGGGCATTGAGCTCACAGACTATTCACACTCATTGTATATTGTACTCTTATTTCAAAGAATTTGAAATATGCCCTCAAAAATAAAGAAATCAACCATATATTAATGGGGGGGGGGGTCATCCCCCTGTTACTCCCTCATAGTTAACTAATGAACTCCTTAAATTAATCTGGGAAGTGTCTAATTACAATGAATATACATACAAAATTTGAAGAAAATCGGATAATTCTACATGAAAAACTCATTTATCTAAATTAAGGGGGATTAGCCCCCCTTTCCCCCTTTATACTTAACCAATGAACCCCCAAAACTTTTCAGAGAAGCGCATTATCACAATGAACCTATATACAAAATTTGAAGAAAATCGGATAATCCTGCATGAAAAACTCATTTATAAAAATTAGGGGGATTATCCCCCCTTTCCCTCTTTATACTTAACCAATGAACCCCCAAAACTTTTCAGAGAAGCGCATTATCACAATGAACCTATATACAAAATTTGAAGAAAATCGGATAATCCTGCATGAAAAACTCATTTATCAAAATTAGGGGGATTATCTCCCCTTTCCCCCTTTATACTTAACCAATGAACAACCAAAACTATTGACAGAAGTACATTATCAAAATGAACCTATATACAAAATTTGAAGAAAATTCGATAATTCTGCATTAAAAACTCATTTATCTAAATTAGGGGGGGTTACCCCCCCCCTTTCTCCCTTTATACTAAACCAATGAAGCCCGAAAACTATTGACAGAAGCACATTATCAAAATGAACCTATATACAAAATTTGAAGAAAATGGCATAATTCTGCATGAAAAACCCATTTATCTAAATTAAGGGGGATTAGCCCCCTTTCCCCCTTTATACTTAACCAATGAACCCCCAAAACTATTGACAGAAGCACATTATCAATATGAACCTATATACAAAATTTGAAGAAAATGGGATAATTCTGCATGAAAAACCCATTTATCTAAATTAAGGGGGGATTAGCCCCCCTTTCCTCCTTTATACTTAACCAATGAACCCCCAAAACTATTCCGAGAAGCGCATTATCAAAATGAACCTGTATACAAAATTTGAAGAAAATCGGATAATTCTGCATGAAAAACCCATTTATCTAAATTATGGGGGGTTAGCCCCCGTTTCCCCCCTTTATGCTTAACCAATGAACCTCCAAAACTAAACAGGGAAGCGCCTTATCACAAGGAATCTATAAACAAAATTTAAAGTAAAACGGTTAGTTCTATCAAGAGTTATCGCGTTACGTACATACATACATACATACATACATACGTACGTACGTACATACAGAACCGGCGGGCACATAAGCTCTCAGGATTTGATAGCCTGTGAGCTAAAAAAAAGAAAACTGCCCAGTTAAACTTAGGGCATTGAGCTCACAGGCTATTCACACTCATTCTATATTGTACTCTTATTTCAAAGAATTTGAAATATGCCCTCGAAAAATAAAGAAATCAACAATATGTTAAGGGGGGGGTCATCCCCCTGTTACCCCCTCATAGTTAACTAATGAACTCCTTAAACTAATCAGGGAAGTGTCTAATTACAATGAATACACATACAAAATTTGAAGAAAATCGGATAATTCTGCATGAAAAACTCATTTATCTAAATTAAGGGGGATTAGCCCCCCTTTCCCCCTTTATACTTAACCAATGAACCCCCAAAACTTTTCAGAGAAGCGCATTATCACAATGAATCTATATACAAAATTTGAAGAAAATCGGATAATTCTGCATGAAAAACCCATTTATCTATATTAAGGGGGGATTAGCCCCCCTTTCCCCCTTTATACTTAACCAATGAACCCCCAAAACTTTTCAGAGAAGCGCATTATCACAATGAATCTATATACAAAATTTGAAGAAAATCGGATAATTCTGCATGAAAAACTCATTTATCTAAATTAAGGGGGGATTGGCCCCCCTTTCCCCCTTTATACTTAACCAATGAACCCCCAAAACTATTCAGAGAAGCGCATTATCACAATGAACCTATATATAAAATTTGAAGAAAATCGGGTAATTCTGCATGAAAAACTCATTTATCTAAATTAGGGGGATTACCCCCCTTTCCCCCTTTATACTTAACCAATGAACCCCCAAAACTATTCAGAGAAGCGCATTATCACAATGAACCTATATACAAAATTTGAAGAAAATGGGATAATTATGCATGAAAAACTCATTTATCCAAATTAGGGGGATTACCTCCCCTTTCCCCCTTTATACTTAACCAATGAACCCCCAAAACTTTTCAGAGAAGCGCATTATCACAATGAACCTATATACAAAATTTGAAGAAAATCGGATAATTCTGCATGAAAAACTCATTTATCTAAATTAAGGGGTGTATCCCCTCTTTCCCCCTTTATACTTAACCAATGAACCCCCAAAACTATTCAGAGAAGCGCATTATCAAAAAAATGAATATATATACAAAATTTGAAGAAAATGGGATAATTCTGCATGAAAAACCCATTTATCTAAAATATGGGGTGTTAGCCCCCCGTTTCCCCCCTTTATGCTTAACCAATGAACCTCCAAAACTAATCAGGGAAGCGCTTTATCACAAGGAACCTATAAACAAAATTTAAAGTAAAACGGTTAGTTCTATCAAGAGTTATCGCGTTACGTACATACATACATACATACATACATACATACGTACGTACGTACATACAGAACCGGCGGGCACATAAGCTCTCAGGCTTTGATAGCCTGTGAGCTAAAAAAAAGAAAACTGCCCAGTTAAACTGAGGGCATTCAGCTCACAGGCTATTCATACTCATTGTATATTGTACTCATATTTCAAAGTATTTGAAATATGCCCTCAAAAAATAAAGAAATCAACAATATATTAAGGGGGGGGTCATCTACTGTCCCTCATTGTTAACTAATGAACTCCTTAAATTAATCAGGGAAGTGTCTAATTACAATGAATATACATACAAAATTTGAAGAAAATCGGATAATTCTGCATGAAAAACTCATTTATCTAAATTAAGGGGGATTAGCCCCCCTTTTCCCCTTTATACTTAACCAATGAACACCCAAAACTTTTCAGAGAAGCGCATTATCACAATGAACCTATATACAAAATTTGAAGAAAATCGGATAATTCTGCATGAAAAACTCATTTATCTAAATTAGAGGGCGGGGGGGTTACCCCCCTCCTTGACAGACGCGCATTATCAAAATGAACCTATATACAAAGTTTAAAGAAAATGGGATAATTCTGCATGAAAAACCCATTTACCTAAATTAAGGGGCGATTAGCCCCTCTTTCCCCCTTTATACTTAACCAATGAACCCCCAAAACTTTTCAGAGAAGCGCCTTATCACAAGGATCCTATAAACAAAATTTAAAGTAAAACGGTTAGTTCTATCAAGAGTTATCGCGTTACGTACATACATACATACATACATACATTCGTACGTACTTACATATAGAACTGGCGGGCACATAAGCTCTCAAGCTTTGATAGCCTGTGATATAAAAAAAAACTGCCCAGTTAAACTGAGGGCATTGAGCTCACAGGCTATTCACACTCATTGTATATTGTACTCTTCTTTCAAAGAATATGAAATATGCCCTCGAAAAATAAAGAAATCAACAACATGTTAAGGGGGGGGGGTCATCCCCCTGTTACCCCCTCATAGTTAACTAATGAACTCCTTAAACTAATCAGGGAAGTGTCTAATTACAATGAATATACATACAAAATTTGAAGAAAATCGGATAATTCTGCATGAAAAACTCATTTATCTAAATTAAGGTGGGATTAGCCCCCCTTTCCCCCTTTATACTTAACCAATGAACCCCCAAAACTTTTCAGAGAAGCGCATTATCACAATGAATCTATATACAAAATTTGAAGAAAATCAGATAATTCTGCATGAAAAACCCATTTATCTATATTAAGGGGGGGATTAGCCCCCCTTTCCCCCTTTATACTTAACCAATGAACCCCCAAAACTTTTCAGAGAAGCGCATTATCACAATGAATCTATATACAAAATTTGAAGAAAATCGGATAATTCTGCATGAAAAACCCATTTATCTGAATTAGGGGGGGGGGGTGTTAACCCCCTTTCCCCCTTTACACTTAACCAATGAATCCCCCAAAACTATTGACAGAAGCGCATTATCAAAATGAACCTATATATAAAATTTGAAGAAAATCGGGTAATTCTGCATGAAAAACTCATTTATCTAAATTAGGGGGATTACCCCCCTTTCCCCCTTTATACTTAACCAATGAACCCCCAAAACTATTCAGAGAAGCGCATTATCACAATGAACCTATATACAAAATTTGAAGAAAATGGGATAATTATGCATAAAAACTCATTTATCCAAATTAGGGGGATTACCTCCCCTTTCCCCCTTTATACTTAACCAATGAACCCCCAAAACTTTTCAGAGAAGCGCATTATCACAATGAACCTATATACAAAATTTGAAGAAAATCGGATAATTCTGCATGAAAAACTCATTTATCTAAATTAGGGGGTGTATCCCCTCTTTCCCCCTTTATACTTAACCAATGAACCCCCAAAACTATTGACAGAAGCACTTTTTCAAAATTAACCTATATACAAAATTTGAAGAAAATGGGATAATTCTGCATGAAAAACTCATTTATCCAAATTAGGGGGATTACCCCCCCTTTCCCCCTTTATACTTAACCAATGGACCCTCAAAACTTTTCAGAGAAGCGCATTATCACAATGAACCTATATACAAAATTTGAAGAAAATCGGATAATTCTGCATGAAAAACTCATTTATCTAAATTAGGGGGTGTATCCCCTCTTTCCCCCTTTATACTCAACCAATGAACCCCCAAAACTATTGACAGAAGCACATTTTCAAAATTAACCTATATAAAAAATTTGAAGAAAATGGGATAATTCTGCATGAAAAACCCATTTATCTAAATTAAGGGGGGATTAGCCCCCCTTTCCCCCTTTATACTTAACCAATGAACCCCCAAAACTATTCAGAGAAGCGCATTATCACAATGAACCTATACACAAAATTTGAAGAAAATCGGATAATTCTGCAGGAAAAACTCATTTATCTAAATTAGGGGGGGTTACCCCCCGCCTTTCCCCCTTTATACTTAACCAATGAACCCCCAAAACTATTGACAGAAGCGCATTATCAAAAAAATGAATATATATACAAAATTTGAAGAAAATGGGATAATTCTGCATGAAAAACCCATTTATCTAAAATATGGGGTGTTAGCCCCCCGTTTCCCCCCTTTATGCTTAACCAATGAACCTCCAAAACTAATCAGGGAAGCGCTTTATCACAAGGAACCTATAAACAAAATTTAAAGTAAAACGGTTAGTTCTATCAAGAGTTATCGCGTTACGTACATACATACATACATACATACATACATACGTACGTACGTACATACAGAACCGGCGGGCACATAAGCTCTCAGGCTTTGATAGCCTGTGAGCTAAAAAAAAGAAAACTGCCCAGTTAAACTGAGGGCATTCAGCTCACAGGCTATTCACACTCATTGTATATTGTACTCATATTTCAAAGAATTTGAAATATGCCCTCAAAAAATAAAGAAATCAACAATATATTAAGGGGGGGGGGTCATCCCCCTGTCCCTCATTGTTAACTAATGAACTCCTTAAACTAATCAGGGAAGTGTCTAATTACAATGAATATACATACAAAATTTGAAGAAAATCGGATAATTCTGCATGAAAAACACATTTATCTAAATTAAGGGGGATTAGCCCCCCTTTTCCCCTTTATACTTAACCAATGAACACCCAAAACTTTTCAGAGAAGCGCATTATCACAATGAACCTATATACAAAATTTGAAGAAAATCGGATAATTCTGCATGAAAAACTCATTTATCTAAATTAGAGGGGGGGGGTTACCCCCCTCCTTGACAGACGTGCATTATCAAAATGAACCTATATACAAAATTTAAAGAAAATGGGATAATTCTGCATGAAAAACCCATTTACCTAAATTAAGGGGCGATTAGCCCCTCTTTCCCCCTTTATACTTAACCAATGAACCCCCAAAACTTTTCAGAGAAGCGCCTTATCACAAGGAACCTATAAACAAAATTTAAAGTAAAACGGTTAGTTCTATAAAGAGTTATCGCGTTACGTACATACATACATACATACATACATTCGTACGTACGTACATATAGAACTGGCGGGCACATAAGCTCTCAAGCTTTGATAGCCTGTGATATAAAAAAAAACTGCCGAGTTAAACTGAGGGCATTGAGCTCACAGGCTATTCACACTCATTGTAGATTGTACTCTTATTTCAAAGAATATGAAATATGCCCTCGAAAAATAAAGAAATCAACAATATGTTAAGGGGGGGGGGTCATCCCCCTGTTACCCCCTCATAGTTAACTAATGAACTCCTTAAACTAATCAGGGAAGTGTCTAATTACAATGAATATACATACAAAATTTGAAGAAAATCGGATAATTCTGCATGAAAAACTCAATTATCTAAATTAAGGGGGATTAGCCCCCCTTTTCCCCTTTATACTTAACCAATGAACACCCAAATCTTTTCAGAGAAGCGCATTATCACAATGAACCTATATACAAAATTTGAAGAAAATCGGATAATTCTGCATGAAAAACTCATTTATCTAAATTAGAGGGGGGGGGGTTACCCCCCTCCTTGACAGACGTGCATTATCAAAATGAACCTATATACAAAATTTAAAGAAAATGGGATAATTCTGCATGAAAAACCCATTTACCTAAATTAAGGGGCGATTAGCCCCTCTTTCCCCCTTTATACTTAACCAATGAACCCCCAAAACTTTTCAGAGAAGCGCCTTATCACAAGGAACCTATAAACAAAATTTAAAGTAAAACGGTTAGTTCTATCAAGAGTTATCGCGTTACGTACATACATACATACATACATACATTCGTACGTACGTACATATAGAACTGGCGGGCACATAAGCTCTCAAGCTTTGATAGCCTGTGATATAAAAAAAAACTGCCCAGTTAAACTGAGGGCATTGAGCTCACAGGCTATTCACACTCATTGTATATTGTACTCTTATTTCAAAGAATATGAAATATGCCCTCGAAAAATAAAGAAATCAACAATATGTTAAGGGGGGGGTCATCCCCCTGTTACCCCCTCATAGTTAACTAATGAACTCCTTAAACTAATCAGGGAAGTGTCTAATTACAATGAATATACATACAAAATTTGAAGAAAATCGGATAATTCTGCATGAAAAACTCATTTATCTAAATTAAGGAGGGATTAGCCCCCCTTTCCCCCTTTATACTTAACCAATGAACCCCCAAAACTTTTCAGAGAAGCGCATTATCACAATGAATCTATATACAAAATTTGAAGAAAATCGGATAATTCAGCATGAAAAACCCATTTATCTATATTAAGGGGGGATTAGCCCCCCCTTTCCCCCTTTATACTTAGCCAATGAACCCCCAAAACTTTTCAGAGAAGCGCATTATCACAATGAATCTATATACAAAATTTGAAGAAAATCGGATAATTCTGCATGAAAAACCCATTTATCTGAATTAGGGGGGGTGTTAACCCCCTTTCCCCCTTTATACTTAACCAATGAATCCCCCAAAACTATTGACAGACGTGCATTATCAAAATGAACCTATATACAAAATTTAAAGAAAATGGGATAATTCTGCATGAAAAACCCATTTACCTAAATTAAGGGGCGATTAGCCCCTCTTTCCCCCTTTATACTTAACCAATGAACCCCCAAAACTTTTCAGAGAAGCGCCTTATCACAAGGAACCTATAAACAAAATTTAAAGTAAAACGGTTAGTTCTATAAAGAGTTATCGCGTTACGTACATACATACATACATACATACATTCGTACGTACGTACATATAGAACTGGCGGGCACATAAGCTCTCAAGCTTTGATAGCCTGTGATATAAAAAAAAACTGCCCAGTTAAACTGAGGGCATTGAGCTCACAGGCTATTCACACTCATTGTAGATTGTACTCTTATTTCAAAGAATATGAAATATGCCCTCGAAAAATAAAGAAATCAACAATATGTTAAGGGGGGGGGTCATCCCCCTGTTACCCCCTCATAGTTAACTAATGAACTCCTTAAACTAATCAGGGAAGTGTCTAATTACAATGAATATACATACAAAATTTGAAGAAAATCGGATAATTCTGCATGAAAAACTCAATTATCTAAATTAAGGGGGATTAGCCCCCCTTTTCCCCTTTATACTTAACCAATGAACACCCAAATCTTTTCAGAGAAGCGCATTATCACAATGAACCTATATACAAAATTTGAAGAAAATCGGATAATTCTGCATGAAAAACTCATTTATCTAAATTAGAGGGGGGGGGTTACCCCCCTCCTTGACAGACGTGCATTATCAAAATGAACCTATATACAAAATTTAAAGAAAATGGGATAATTCTGCATGAAAAACCCATTTACCTAAATTAAGGGGCGATTAGCCCCTCTTTCCCCCTTTATACTTAACCAATGAACCCCCAAAACATTTCAGAAAAGCGCCTTATCACAAGGAACCTATAAACAAAATTTAAAGTAAAACGGTTAGTTCTATCAAGAGTTATCGCGTTACGTACATACATACATACATACATACATTCGTACGTACGTACATATAGAACTTGCGGGCACATAAGCTCTCAAGCTTTGATAGCCTGTGATATAAAAAAAAACTGCCCAGTTAAACTGAGGGCATTGAGCTCACAGGCTATTCACACTCATTGTATATTGTACTCTTATTTCAAAGAATATGAAATATGCCCTCGAAAAATAAAGAAATCAACAATATGTTAAGGGGGGGGTCATCCCCCTGTTACCCCCTCATAGTTAACTAATGAACTCCTTAAACTAATCAGGGAAGTGTCTAATTACAATGAATATACATACAAAATTTGAAGAAAATCGGATAATTCTGCATGAAAAACTCATTTATCTAAATTAAGGGGGGATTAGCCCCCCTTTCCCCCTTTATACTTAACCAATGAACCCCCAAAACTTTTCAGAGAAGCGCATTATCACAATGAATCTATATACAAAATTTGAAGAAAATCGGATAATTCAGCATGAAAAACCCATTTATCTATATTAAGGGGGGATTAGCCCCCCCTTTCCCCCTTTATACTTAGCCAATGAACCCCCAAAACTTTTCAGAGAAGCGCATTATCACAATGAATCTATATACAAAATTTGAAGAAAATCGGATAATTCTGCATGAAAAACCCATTTATCTGAATTAGGGGGGGTGTTAACCCCCTTTCCCCCTTTATACTTAACCAATGAATCCCCCAAAACTATTGACAGAAGCGCATTATCAAAATGAACCTATATACAAAATTTAAAGAAAATGGGATAATTCTGCATGAAAAACCCCTTTATCTAAATTAAGGGGGGATTAGCCCCCCTTTCCCCCTTTATACTTAACCAATGAACCCCCAAAACTATTCAGAGAAGCGCATTATCACAATGAACCTATAAATAAAATTTGAAGAAAATCGGGTAATTCTGCATGAAAAACTCATTTATCTAAATTAGGGGGATTACCCCCCTTTCCCCCTTTATACTTAACCAATGAACCCCCAAAACTATTCAGAGAAGTGCATTATCACAATGAACCTATATACAAAATTTGAAGAAAATCGGATAATTCTGCATGAAAAACTCATTTATCTAAATTAGGGGGTGTATCCCCTCTTTCCCCCTTTATACTTAACCAATGAACCCCCAAAACTATTGACAGAAGCACTTTTTCAAAATTAACCTATATACAAAATTTGAAGAAAATGGGATAATTCTGCATGAAAAACTCATTTATCCAAATTAGGGGGATTATCCCCCCTTTCCCCCTTTATACTTAACCAATGGACCCCCAAAACTTTTCAGAGAAGCGCATTATCACAATGAACCTATATACAAAATTTGAAGAAAATCGGATAATTCTGCATGAAAAACTCATTTATCTAAATCAGGGGGTGTATCCCCTCTTTCCCCCTTTATACTTAACCAATGAACCCCCAAAACTATTGACAGAAGCACATTTTCAAAATTAACCTATATACAAAATTTGAAGAAAATGGGATAATTCTGCATGAAAAACCCATTTATCTAAATTAAGGGGGGATTAGCCCCCCTTTCCCCCTTTATACTTAACCAATGAACCCCCAAAACTATTCAGAAAAGCGCATTATCACAATGAACCTATACACAAAATTTGAAGAAAATCGGATAATTCTGCATGAAAAACTCATTTATCTAAATTAGGGGGGGGTTACCCCCCACCCTTTCCCCCTTAACCAATGAACCCCCAAAACTATTGACAGAAGCGCATTATCAAAAAAATGAATATATATACAAAATTTGAAGAAAATGGGATAATTCTGCATGAAAAACCCATTTATCTAAAATATGGGGAGTTAGCCCCCCGTTTCCCCCCTTTATGCTTAACCAATGAACCTCCAAAACTAATCAGGGAAGCGCTTTATCACAAGGAACCTATAAACAAAATTTAAAGTAAAACGGTTAGTTCTATCAAGAGTTATCGCGTTACGTACATACATACATACATACATACATACATACGTACGTACGTACATACAGAACCGGCGGGCACATAAGCTCTCAGTCTTTGATAGCCTGTGAGCTAAAAAAAAGAAAACTGCCCAGTTAAACTGAGGGCATTCAGCTCACAGGCTATTCACACTCATTGTATATTGTACTCATATTTCAAAGAATTTGAAATATGCCCTCAAAAAATAAAGAAATCAACAATATATTAAGGGGGGGGGTCATCCCCCTATCCCTCATAGTTAACTAATGAACTCCTTAAACTAATCAGGGAAGTGTCTAATTACAATGAATATACATACAAAATTTGAAGAAAATCGGATAATTCTGCATGAAAAACTCATTTATCTAAATTAAGGGTTATTAGCCCCCCTTTCCCCCTTTATACTTAACCAATGAACCCCCAAAACTTTTCAGAGAAGCGCATTATCACAATGAACCTATATACAAAATTTGAAGAAAATCGGATAATTCTGCATGAAAAACTCATTTATCTAAATTAGAGGGGGGGTTACCCCCCTCCTTGACAGACGCGCATTATCAAAATGAACCTATATACAAAATTTAAAGAAAATGGGATAATTCTGCATGAAAAACCCATTTACCTAAATTAAGGGGCGATTAGCCCCTCTTTCCTTCTTTATACTTAACCAATGAACCCCCAAAACTTTTCAGAGAAGCGCCTTATCACAAGGAACCTATAAACAAAATTTAAAGTAAAACGGTTAGTTCTATCAAGAGTTATCGCGTTACGTACATACATACACACATACATACATACGTACGTACGTACATATAGTACCGGCGGGCACATAAGCTCTCAAGCTTTGATAGCCTGTGATATAAAAAAAAACTGCCCAGTTAAACTGAGGGCATTGAGCTCACAGGCTATTCACACTCATTGTATATTGTACTCTTATTTCAAAGAATATGAAATATGCCCTCAAAAAATAAAGAAATCAACCATATATTAATGGGGGGGTCATCCCCCTGTTACTCCCTCATAGTTAACTAATGAACTCCTTAAATTAATCTGGGAAGTGTCTAATTACAATGAATATACATACAAAATTTGAAGAAAATCGGATAATTCTACATGAAAAACTCATTTATCTAAATTAAGGGGGATTAGCCCCCCTTTCCCCCTTTATACTTAACCAATGAACACCCAAAAGTTTTCAGAGAAGCGCATTATCACAATGAACCTATATACAAAATTTGAAGAAAATCGGATAATTCTGCATGAAAAACTCATTTATCTAAATTAGGGGGTGTATCCCCTCTTTCCCCCTTTATACTTAACCAATGAACCCCCAAAACTATTGACAGAAGCACTTTTTCAAAATTAACCTATATACAAAATTTGAAGAAAATGGGATAATTCTGCATGAAAAACTCATTTATCCAAATTAGGGGGATTATCCCCCCTTTCCCCCTTTATACTTAACCAATGGACCCCCAAAACTTTTCAGAGAAGCGCATTATCACAATGAACCTATATACAAAATTTGAAGAAAATCAGATAATTCTGCATGAAAAACTCATTTATCTAAATTAGGGGGTGTATCCCCTCTTTCCCCCTTTATACTTAACCAATGAACCCCCAAAACTATTGACAGAAGCACATTTTCAAAATTAACCTATATACAAAATTTGAAGGAAATGGGATAATTCTGCATGAAAAACCCATTTATCTAAAATATGGGGTGTTAGCCCCCCGTTTCCCCCCTTTATGCTTAACCAATGAACCTCCAAAACTAATCAGGGAAGCGCTTTATCACAAGGAACCTATAAATAAAATTTAAAGTAAAACGGTTAGTTCTATCAAGAGTTATCGCGTTACGTACATACATACATACATACATACATACATACGTACGTACGTACATACAGAACCGGCGGGCACATAAGCTCTCAGTCTTTGATAGCCTGTGAGCTAAAAAAAAGAAAACTGCCCAGTTAAACTGAGGGCATTCAGCTCACAGGCTATTCACACTCATTGTATATTGTACTCATATTTCAAAGAATTTGAAATATGCCCTCAAAAAATAAAGAAATCAACAATATATTAAGGGGGGGGGGTTCATCCCCCTGTCCCTCATAGTTAACTAATGAACTCCTTAAACTAATCAGGGAAGTGTCTAATTACAATGAATATACATACAAAATTTGAAGAAAATCGGATAATTCTGCATGAAAAACTCATTTATCTAAATTAAGGGGGATTAGCCCCCCTTTCCCCCTTTATACTTAACCAATGAACCCCCAAAACTTTTCAGAGAAGCGCATTATCACAATGAACCTATATACAAAATTTGAAGAAAATCGGATAATTCTGCATGAAAAACTCATTTATCTAAATTAGAGGGGGGGGGTTACCCCCCTCCTTGACAGACGCGCATTATCAAAATGAACCTATATACAAAATTTAAAGAAAATGGGATAATTCTGCATGAAAAACCCATTTACCTAAATTAAGGGGCGATTAGCCCCTCTTTCCCCCTTTATACTTAACCAATGAACCCCCAAAACTTTTCATAGAAGCGCCTTATCACAAGGAACCTAT
Organism: Maratus michaelseni; assembly: GCA_963931845.1. Lineage (NCBI taxonomy): Eukaryota > Metazoa > Arthropoda > Arachnida > Araneae > Salticidae > Maratus > Maratus michaelseni. Next base: position 247,899,661 of record OZ007588.1, on the reverse strand, counting down.
AAACAAAATTTAAAGTAAAACGGTTAGTTCTATCAAGAGTTATCGCGTTACGTACATACATACATACATACATACATTCGTACGTACGTACATATAGAACTGGCGGGCACATAAGCTCTCAAGCTTTGATAGCCTGTGATATAAAAAAAAACTGCCCAGTTAAACTGAGGGCATTGAGCTCACAGGCTATTCACACTCATTGTAGATTGTACTCTTATTTCAAAGAATATGAAATATGCCCTCGAAAAATAAAGAAATCAACAATATGTTAAGGGGGGGGGTCATCCCCCTGTTACCCCCTCATAGTTAACTAATGAACTCCTTAAACTAATCAGGGAAGTGTCTAATTACAATGAATATACATACAAAATTTGAAGAAAATCGGATAATTCTGCATGAAAAACTCAATTATCTAAATTAAGGGGGATTAGCCCCCCTTTTCCCCTTTATACTTAACCAATGAACACCCAAATCTTTTCAGAGAAGCGCATTATCACAATGAACCTATATACAAAATTTGAAGAAAATCGGATAATTCTGCATGAAAAACTCATTTATCTAAATTAGAGGGGGGGGGTTACCCCCCTCCTTGACAGACGTGCATTATCAAAATGAACCTATATACAAAATTTAAAGAAAATGGGATAATTCTGCATGAAAAACCCATTTACCTAAATTAAGGGGCGATTAGCCCCTCTTTCCCCCTTTATACTTAACCAATGAACCCCCAAAACATTTCAGAAAAGCGCCTTATCACAAGGAACCTATAAACAAAATTTAAAGTAAAACGGTTAGTTCTATCAAGAGTTATCGCGTTACGTACATACATACATACATACATACATTCGTACGTACGTACATATAGAACTTGCGGGCACATAAGCTCTCAAGCTTTGATAGCCTGTGATATAAAAAAAAACTGCCCAGTTAAACTGAGGGCATTGAGCTCACAGGCTATTCACACTCATTGTATATTGTACTCTTATTTCAAAGAATATGAAATATGCCCTCGAAAAATAAAGAAATCAACAATATGTTAAGGGGGGGGTCATCCCCCTGTTACCCCCTCATAGTTAACTAATGAACTCCTTAAACTAATCAGGGAAGTGTCTAATTACAATGAATATACATACAAAATTTGAAGAAAATCGGATAATTCTGCATGAAAAACTCATTTATCTAAATTAAGGGGGGATTAGCCCCCCTTTCCCCCTTTATACTTAACCAATGAACCCCCAAAACTTTTCAGAGAAGCGCATTATCACAATGAATCTATATACAAAATTTGAAGAAAATCGGATAATTCAGCATGAAAAACCCATTTATCTATATTAAGGGGGGATTAGCCCCCCCTTTCCCCCTTTATACTTAGCCAATGAACCCCCAAAACTTTTCAGAGAAGCGCATTATCACAATGAATCTATATACAAAATTTGAAGAAAATCGGATAATTCTGCATGAAAAACCCATTTATCTGAATTAGGGGGGGTGTTAACCCCCTTTCCCCCTTTATACTTAACCAATGAATCCCCCAAAACTATTGACAGAAGCGCATTATCAAAATGAACCTATATACAAAATTTAAAGAAAATGGGATAATTCTGCATGAAAAACCCCTTTATCTAAATTAAGGGGGGATTAGCCCCCCTTTCCCCCTTTATACTTAACCAATGAACCCCCAAAACTATTCAGAGAAGCGCATTATCACAATGAACCTATAAATAAAATTTGAAGAAAATCGGGTAATTCTGCATGAAAAACTCATTTATCTAAATTAGGGGGATTACCCCCCTTTCCCCCTTTATACTTAACCAATGAACCCCCAAAACTATTCAGAGAAGTGCATTATCACAATGAACCTATATACAAAATTTGAAGAAAATCGGATAATTCTGCATGAAAAACTCATTTATCTAAATTAGGGGGTGTATCCCCTCTTTCCCCCTTTATACTTAACCAATGAACCCCCAAAACTATTGACAGAAGCACTTTTTCAAAATTAACCTATATACAAAATTTGAAGAAAATGGGATAATTCTGCATGAAAAACTCATTTATCCAAATTAGGGGGATTATCCCCCCTTTCCCCCTTTATACTTAACCAATGGACCCCCAAAACTTTTCAGAGAAGCGCATTATCACAATGAACCTATATACAAAATTTGAAGAAAATCGGATAATTCTGCATGAAAAACTCATTTATCTAAATCAGGGGGTGTATCCCCTCTTTCCCCCTTTATACTTAACCAATGAACCCCCAAAACTATTGACAGAAGCACATTTTCAAAATTAACCTATATACAAAATTTGAAGAAAATGGGATAATTCTGCATGAAAAACCCATTTATCTAAATTAAGGGGGGATTAGCCCCCCTTTCCCCCTTTATACTTAACCAATGAACCCCCAAAACTATTCAGAAAAGCGCATTATCACAATGAACCTATACACAAAATTTGAAGAAAATCGGATAATTCTGCATGAAAAACTCATTTATCTAAATTAGGGGGGGGTTACCCCCCACCCTTTCCCCCTTAACCAATGAACCCCCAAAACTATTGACAGAAGCGCATTATCAAAAAAATGAATATATATACAAAATTTGAAGAAAATGGGATAATTCTGCATGAAAAACCCATTTATCTAAAATATGGGGAGTTAGCCCCCCGTTTCCCCCCTTTATGCTTAACCAATGAACCTCCAAAACTAATCAGGGAAGCGCTTTATCACAAGGAACCTATAAACAAAATTTAAAGTAAAACGGTTAGTTCTATCAAGAGTTATCGCGTTACGTACATACATACATACATACATACATACATACGTACGTACGTACATACAGAACCGGCGGGCACATAAGCTCTCAGTCTTTGATAGCCTGTGAGCTAAAAAAAAGAAAACTGCCCAGTTAAACTGAGGGCATTCAGCTCACAGGCTATTCACACTCATTGTATATTGTACTCATATTTCAAAGAATTTGAAATATGCCCTCAAAAAATAAAGAAATCAACAATATATTAAGGGGGGGGGTCATCCCCCTATCCCTCATAGTTAACTAATGAACTCCTTAAACTAATCAGGGAAGTGTCTAATTACAATGAATATACATACAAAATTTGAAGAAAATCGGATAATTCTGCATGAAAAACTCATTTATCTAAATTAAGGGTTATTAGCCCCCCTTTCCCCCTTTATACTTAACCAATGAACCCCCAAAACTTTTCAGAGAAGCGCATTATCACAATGAACCTATATACAAAATTTGAAGAAAATCGGATAATTCTGCATGAAAAACTCATTTATCTAAATTAGAGGGGGGGTTACCCCCCTCCTTGACAGACGCGCATTATCAAAATGAACCTATATACAAAATTTAAAGAAAATGGGATAATTCTGCATGAAAAACCCATTTACCTAAATTAAGGGGCGATTAGCCCCTCTTTCCTTCTTTATACTTAACCAATGAACCCCCAAAACTTTTCAGAGAAGCGCCTTATCACAAGGAACCTATAAACAAAATTTAAAGTAAAACGGTTAGTTCTATCAAGAGTTATCGCGTTACGTACATACATACATACATACATACATACGTACGTACGTACATATAGTACCGGCGGGCACATAAGCTCTCAAGCTTTGATAGCCTGTGATATAAAAAAAAACTGCCCAGTTAAACTGAGGGCATTGAGCTCACAGGCTATTCACACTCATTGTATATTGTACTCTTATTTCAAAGAATATGAAATATGCCCTCAAAAAATAAAGAAATCAACCATATATTAATGGGGGGGTCATCCCCCTGTTACTCCCTCATAGTTAACTAATGAACTCCTTAAATTAATCTGGGAAGTGTCTAATTACAATGAATATACATACAAAATTTGAAGAAAATCGGATAATTCTACATGAAAAACTCATTTATCTAAATTAAGGGGGATTAGCCCCCCTTTCCCCCTTTATACTTAACCAATGAACACCCAAAAGTTTTCAGAGAAGCGCATTATCACAATGAACCTATATACAAAATTTGAAGAAAATCGGATAATTCTGCATGAAAAACTCATTTATCTAAATTAGGGGGTGTATCCCCTCTTTCCCCCTTTATACTTAACCAATGAACCCCCAAAACTATTGACAGAAGCACTTTTTCAAAATTAACCTATATACAAAATTTGAAGAAAATGGGATAATTCTGCATGAAAAACTCATTTATCCAAATTAGGGGGATTATCCCCCCTTTCCCCCTTTATACTTAACCAATGGACCCCCAAAACTTTTCAGAGAAGCGCATTATCACAATGAACCTATATACAAAATTTGAAGAAAATCAGATAATTCTGCATGAAAAACTCATTTATCTAAATTAGGGGGTGTATCCCCTCTTTCCCCCTTTATACTTAACCAATGAACCCCCAAAACTATTGACAGAAGCACATTTTCAAAATTAACCTATATACAAAATTTGAAGGAAATGGGATAATTCTGCATGAAAAACCCATTTATCTAAAATATGGGGTGTTAGCCCCCCGTTTCCCCCCTTTATGCTTAACCAATGAACCTCCAAAACTAATCAGGGAAGCGCTTTATCACAAGGAACCTATAAATAAAATTTAAAGTAAAACGGTTAGTTCTATCAAGAGTTATCGCGTTACGTACATACATACATACATACATACATACATACGTACGTACGTACATACAGAACCGGCGGGCACATAAGCTCTCAGTCTTTGATAGCCTGTGAGCTAAAAAAAAGAAAACTGCCCAGTTAAACTGAGGGCATTCAGCTCACAGGCTATTCACACTCATTGTATATTGTACTCATATTTCAAAGAATTTGAAATATGCCCTCAAAAAATAAAGAAATCAACAATATATTAAGGGGGGGGGGTTCATCCCCCTGTCCCTCATAGTTAACTAATGAACTCCTTAAACTAATCAGGGAAGTGTCTAATTACAATGAATATACATACAAAATTTGAAGAAAATCGGATAATTCTGCATGAAAAACTCATTTATCTAAATTAAGGGGGATTAGCCCCCCTTTCCCCCTTTATACTTAACCAATGAACCCCCAAAACTTTTCAGAGAAGCGCATTATCACAATGAACCTATATACAAAATTTGAAGAAAATCGGATAATTCTGCATGAAAAACTCATTTATCTAAATTAGGGGGATTACCCCCTTTCCCCCTTTATACTTAACCAATGAACCCCCAAAACTATTCAGAGAAGCGCATTATCACAATGAACCTATATACAAAATTTGAAGAAAATCGGATAATTCTGCATGAAAAACTCATTTATCTAAATTAGAGGGGGGGGGGGGGTTACCCCCCTCCTTGACAGACGCGCATTATCAAAATGAACCTATATACAAAATTTAAAGAAAATGGGATAATTCTGCATGAAAAACCCATTTACCTAAATTAAGGGGCGATTAGCACCTCTTTCCCCCTTTATACTTAACCAATGAACCCCCAAAACTTTTCAGAGAATCGCCATATCACAAGGAACCTATAAACAAAATTTAAAGTAAAACGGTTAGTTCTATCAAGAGTTATCGCGTTACGTACATACATACATACATACATACATACGTACGTACGTACATATAGAACCGGCGGGCACATAAGCTCTCAAGCTTTGATAGCCTGTGATATAAAAAAAAACTGCCCAGTTAAACTGAGGGCATTGAGCTCACAGGCTATTCACACTCATTGTATATTGTACTCTTATTTCAAAGAATTTGAAATATGCCCTCAAAAAATAAAGAAATCAACCATATATTAATGGGGGGGTCATCCCCCTGTTACTCCCTCATAGTTAGCTAATGAACTCCTTAAATTAATCTGGGAAGTGTCTAATTACAATGAATATACATACAAAATTTGAAGAAAATCGGATAATTCTACATGAAAAACTCATTTATCTAAATTAAGGGGGATTAGCCCCCTTTCCCCCTTTATACTTAACCAATGAACCCCCAACACTTTTCAGAGAAGCGCATTATCACAATGAACCTATATACAAAATTTGAAGAAAATCGGATAATCCTGCATGAAAAACTCATTTATCAAAATTAGGGGGATTATCCCCCCTTTCCCTCTTTATACTTAACCAATGAACCCCCAAAACTTTTCAGAGAAGTACATTATCAAAATGAAGCTATATACAAAATTTGAAGAAAATGCGATAATTCTGCATTAAAAACTCATTTATCTAAATTAGGGAGGGTTACCCCCCCCCTTTCTCCCTTTATACTAAACCAATGAAGCCCGAAAACTATTGACAGAAGCACATTATCAAAATGAACCTATATACAAAATTTGAAGAAAATGGGATAATTCTGCATGAAAAACCCATTTATCTAAATTAAGGGGGGATTAGCCCCCCTTTCCTCCTTTATACTTAACCAATTAAACCCCAAAACTATTCCGAGAAGCGCATTATCACAATGAACCTGTATACAAAATTTGAAGAAAATCGGATAATTCTGCATGAAAAACCCATTTATCTAAATTATGGGGGGTTAGCCCCCGTTTCCCCCCTTTATGCTTAACCAATGAACCTCCAAAACTAAACAGGGAAGCGCCTTATCACAAGGAACCTATAAACAAAATTTAAAGTAAAACGGTTAGTTCTATCAAGAGTTATCGCGTTACGTACATACATACATACATACATACATACGTACGTACGTACATACAGAACCGGCGGGCACATAAGCTCTCAGGCTTTGATAGCCTGTGAGCTAAAAAAAAGAAAACTGCCCAGTTAAACTGAGGGCATTGAGCTCACAGGCTATTCACACTCATTCTATATTGTACTCTTATTTCAAAGAATTTGAAATATGCCCTCGAAAAATAAAGAAATCAACAATATGTTAAGGGGGGGGTCATCCCCCTGTTACCCCCTCATAGTTAACTAATGAACTCCTTAAACTAATCAGGGAAGTGTCTAATTACAATGAATATACATACAAAATTTGAAGAAAATCGGATAATTCTGCATGAAAAACTCATTTATCTAAATTAAGGGGGGATTAGCCCCCCTTTCCCCCTTTATACTTAACCAATGAACCCCCAAAACTTTTCAGAGAAGCGCATTATCACAATGAACCTATATACAAAATTTGAAGAAAATCGGATAATTCTGCATGAAAAACCCATTTATCTATATTAAGGGGGATTAGCCCCCCCTTTCCCCCATTATACTTAACCAATGAACCCCCAAAACTTTTCAGAGAAGCGCATTATCACAATGAATCTATATACAAAATTTGAAGAAAATCGGATAATTCTGCATGAAAAACCCATTTATCTGAATTAGGGGGGGGGGTGTTAACCCCCCTTTCCCCCTTTATACTTAACCAATGAATCCCCCAAAACTATTGACAGAAGCGCATTATCAAAATGAACCTATATACAAAATTTAAAGAAAATGCGATAATTCTACATGAAAAACCCATTTATCTAAATTAAGGGGGGATTAGCCCCCCTTTCCCCCTTTATACTTAACCAATGAACCCCCAAAACTATTCAGAGAAGCGCATTATCACAATGAACCTATATATAAAATTTGAAGAAAGTCGGGTGATTCTGCATGAAAAACTCATTTATCTAAATTAGGGGGATTACCCCCCTTTCCCCCTTTATACTTAACCAATGAACCCCCAAAACTATTCAGAGAAGCGCATTATCACAATGAACCTATATACAAAATTTGAAGAAAATTGGATAATTCTGCATGAAAAACCCATTTACCTAAATTAAGGGGCGATTAGCCCCTCTTTCCCCCTTTATACTTAACCAATGAACCCCCAAAACTTTTCAGAGAAGCGCCTTATCACAAGGAACCTATAAACAAAATTTAAAGTAAAACGGTTAGTTCTATCAAGAGTTATCGCGTTACGTACATACATACATACATACATACATACGTACGTACGTACATATAGAACCGGCGGGCAGGGCCTGATTATCCAAAAGGCACGTGAAGCACATGCTTCCCCTCTAAAATTAAGAAGGTGCCCCAAAATGACTGTGAAGAGGGCCCTCTAATTTCCATTTTCATTTTATACAGTGTATTTTTTTTTTTTTTTTTTTCGGAAAAGAAAGTTCGCTTAACCCGAGAGGAAATCCACACACTACTTTACGAAACTTATTTAACAGGGAAATAGGAATGTCATCAATAGGATGTTAATTAATCATATAGCATCCTGATGGACCTCTTAGAAACCAACCTGGAAATTGAGCATACAGCTATAAGTACTAAATATATGTGAAGTATATACAGGGAACATAAAGAGCTGTTGAATGAAATATATGTGACCTCGAATAAGCTACTCCCAGGAATAATATTGGTATCATTGGTGAGTTCTTATGAATTAATACTTAAGAAAACTTTTGTCAAATGCAAGAGGGGCCAAAAATGATATACCGTGCTTCCCCTAGATTCAGAGGTCAATCGGGCCCTGCCGGCGGGCACATAAGCTCTCAAGCTTTGATAGCCTGTAATATAAAAAAAACTGCCCAGTTAAACTGAGGGCATTGAGCTCACAGGCTATTCACACTCATTGTATATTGTACTCTTATTTCAAAGAATTTGAAATATGACCTCAAAAATAAAGAAATCAACCATATATTAATGGGGGGGGGTCATCCCCCTGTTACTCCCTCATAGTTAACTAATGAACTCCTTAAATTAATCTGGGAAGTGTCTAATTACAATGAATATACATACAAAATTTGAAGAAAATCGGATAATTCTACATGAAAAACTCATTTATCTAAATTAAGGGGGATTAGCCCCCCTTTCCCCCTTTATACTTAACCAATGAACCCCCAAAACTTTTCAGAGAAGCGCATTATCACAATGAACCTATATACAAAATTTGAAGAAAATCGGATAATCCTGCATGAAAAACTCATTTATCAAAATTAGGGGGATTATCCCCCCTTTCCCTCTTTATACTTAACCAATGAACCCCCAAAACTTTTCAGAGAAGCGCATTATCACAATGAACCTATATACAAAATTTGAAGAAAATCGGATAATCCTGCATGAAAAACTCATTTATCAAAATTAGGGGGATTATCCCCCCTTTCCCCCTTTATACTTAACCAATGAACACCCAAAACTATTGACAGAAGTACATTATCAAAATGAACCTATATACAAAATTTGAAGAAAATTCGATAATTCTGCATTAAAAACTCATTTATCTAAATTAGGGGGGTTACCCCCCCCCTTTCTCCCTTTATACTAAACCAATGAAGCCCGAAAACTATTGACAGAAGCACATTATCAAAATGAACCTATATACAAAATTTGAAGAAAATGGCATAATTCTGCATGAAAAACCCATTTATCTAAATTAAGGGGGATTAGCCACCCTTTCCCCCTTTATACTTAACCAATGAACCCCCAAAACTATTGACAGAAGCACATTATCAAAATGAACCTATATACAAAATTTGAAGAAAATGGGATAATTCTGCATGAAAAACCCATTTATCTAAATTAAGGGGGGATTAGCCCCCCTTTCCTCCTTTATACTTAACCAATGAACCCCCAAAACTATTCCGAGAAGCGCATTATCACAATGAACCTGTATACAAAATTTGAAGAAAATCGGATAATTCTGCATGAAAAACCCATTTATCTAAATTATGGGGGGTTAGCCCCCGTTGCCCCCCTTTATGCTTAACCAATGAACCTCCAAAACTAAACAGGGAAGCGCCTTATCACAAGGAACCTATAAACAAAATTTAAAGTAAAACGGTTAGTTCTATCAAGAGTTATCGCGTTACGTACATACATACATACATACATACATACGTACGTACGTACATACAGAACCGGCGGGAACATAAGCTCTCAGGCTTTGATAGCCTGTGAGCTAAAAAAAAGAAAACTGCCCAGTTAAACTGAGGGCATTGAGCTCAGAGGCTATTCACACTCATTCTATATTGTACTCTTATTTCAAAGAATTTGGAATATGCCCTCGAAAAATAAAGAAATCAACAATATGTTAAGGGGGGGGGGTCATCCCCCTGTTACCCCCTCATAGTTAACTAATGAACTCCTTAAACTAATCAGGGAAGTGTCTAATTACAATGAATATACATACAAAATTTGAAGAAAATCGGATAATTCTGCATGAAATACTCATTTATCTAAATTAAGGGGGGATTAGCCCCCCTTTCCCCCTTTATACTTAACCAATGAACCCCCAAAACTTTTCAGAGAAGCGCATTATCACAATGAATCTATATACAAAATTTGAAGAAAATCGGATAATTCTGCATGAAAAACCCATTTATCTGAATTAGGGAGGGGTGTTAACCCCCCTTTCCCCCTTTATACTTAACCAATGAATCCCCCAAAACTATTGACAGAAGCGCATTATCAAAATGAACCTATATACAAAATTTAAAGAAAATGGGATAATTCTGCATGAAAAACCCATTTATCTAAATTAAGGGGGGATTAGCCCCCCTTTCCCCCTTTATACTTAACCAATGAACCCCCAAAACTATTCAGAGAAGCGCATTATCACAATGAACCTATATATAAAATTTGAAGAAAATCGGGTAATTCTGCATGAAAAACTCATTTATCTAAATTAGGGGGATTACCCCCTTTCCCCCTTTATACTTAACCAATGAACCCCCAAAACTATTCAGAGAAGCGCATTATCACAATGAACCTATATACAAAATTTGAAGAAAATCGGATAATTCTGCATGAAAAACTCATTTATCTAAATTAGAGGGGGGGGGGGGGTTACCCCCCTCCTTGACAGACGCGCATTATCAAAATGAACCTATATACAAAATTTAAAGAAAATGGGATAATTCTGCATGAAAAACCCATTTACCTAAATTAAGGGGCGATTAGCACCTCTTTCCCCCTTTATACTTAACCAATGAACCCCCAAAACTTTTCAGAGAATCGCCATATCACAAGGAACCTATAAACAAAATTTAAAGTAAAACGGTTAGTTCTATCAAGAGTTATCGCGTTACGTACATACATACATACATACATACATACGTACGTACGTACATATAGAACCGGCGGGCACATAAGCTCTCAAGCTTTGATAGCCTGTGATATAAAAAAAAACTGCCCAGTTAAACTGAGGGCATTGAGCTCAGAGGCTATTCACACTCATTCTATATTGTACTCTTATTTCAAAGAATTTGGAATATGCCCTCGAAAAATAAAGAAATCAACAATATGTTAAGGGGGGGGGGGTCATCCCCCTGTTACCCCCTCATAGTTAACTAATGAACTCCTTAAACTAATCAGGGAAGTGTCTAATTACAATGAATATACATACAAAATTTGAAGAAAATCGGATAATTCTGCATGAAATACTCATTTATCTAAATTAAGGGGGGATTAGCCCCCCCTTTCCCCCTTTATACTTAACCAATGAACCCCCAAAACTTTTCAGAGAAGCGCATTATCACAATGTATCTATATACAAAATTTGAAGAAAATCGGATAATTCTGCATGAAAAACCCATTTATCTGAATTAGGGAGGGGTGTTAACCCCCCTTTCCCCCTTTATACTTAACCAATGAATCCCCCAAAACTATTGACAGAAGCGCATTATCAAAATGAACCTATATACAAAATTTAAAGAAAATGGGATAATTCTGCATGAAAAACCCATTTATCTAAATTAAGGGGGGATTAGCCCCCCTTTCCCCCTTTATACTTAACCAATGAACCCCCAAAACTATTCAGAGAAGCGCATTATCACAATGAACCTATATATAAAATTTGAAGAAAATCGCGTAATTCTGCATGAAAAACTCATTTATCTAAATTAGGGGGATTACCCCCTTTCCCCCTTTATACTTAACCAATGAACCCCCAAAACTATTCAGAGAAGCGCATTATCACAATGAACCTATATACAAAATTTGAAGAAAATCGGATAATTCTGCATGAAAAACTCATTTATCTAAATTAGAGGGGGGGGGGGTTACCCCCCTCCTTGACAGACGCGCATTATCAAAATGAACCTATATACAAAATTTAAAGAAAATGGGATAATTCTGCATGAAAAACCCATTTACCTAAATTAAGGGGCGATTAGCACCTCTTTCCCCCTTTATACTTAACCAATGAACCCCCAAAACTTTTCAGAGAATCGCCATATCACAAGGAACCTATAAACAAAATTTAAAGTAAAACGGTTAGTTCTATCAAGAGTTATCGCGTTACGTACATACATACATACATACATACATACGTACGTACGTACATATAGAACCGGCGGGCACATAAGCTCTCAAGCTTTGATAGCCTGTGATATAAAAAAAAACTGCCCAGTTAAACTGAGGGCATTGAGCTCACAGGCTATTCACACTCATTGTATATTGTACTCTTATTTCAAAGAATTTGAAATATGCCCTCAAAAAATAAAGAAATCAACCATATATTAATGGGGGGGTCATCCCCCTGTTACTCCCTCATAGTTAGCTAATGAACTCCTTAAATTAATCTGGGAAGTGTCTAATTACAATGAATATACATACAAAATTTGAAGAAAATCGGATAATTCTACATGAAAAACTCATTTATCTAAATTAAGGGGGATTAGCCCCCTTTCCCCCTTTATACTTAACCAATGAACCCCCAACACTTTTCAGAGAAGCGCATTATCACAATGAACCTATATACAAAATTTGAAGAAAATCGGATAATCCTGCATGAAAAACTCATTTATCAAAATTAGGGGGATTATCCCCCCTTTCCCTCTTTATACTTAACCAATGAACCCCCAAAACTTTTCAGAGAAGTACATTATCAAAATGAAGCTATATACAAAATTTGAAGAAAATGCGATAATTCTGCATTAAAAACTCATTTATCTAAATTAGGGAGGGTTACCCCCCCCCTTTCTCCCTTTATACTAAACCAATGAAGCCCGAAAACTATTGACAGAAGCACATTATCAAAATGAACCTATATACAAAATTTGAAGAAAATGGGATAATTCTGCATGAAAAACCCATTTATCTAAATTAAGGGGGGATTAGCCCCCCTTTCCTCCTTTATACTTAACCAATTAAACCCCAAAACTATTCCGAGAAGCGCATTATCACAATGAACCTGTATACAAAATTTGAAGAAAATCGGATAATTCTGCATGAAAAACCCATTTATCTAAATTATGGGGGGTTAGCCCCCGTTTCCCCCCTTTATGCTTAACCAATGAACCTCCAAAACTAAACAGGGAAGCGCCTTATCACAAGGAACCTATAAACAAAATTTAAAGTAAAACGGTTAGTTCTATCAAGAGTTATCGCGTTACGTACATACATACATACATACATACATACGTACGTACGTACATACAGAACCGGCGGGCACATAAGCTCTCAGGCTTTGATAGCCTGTGAGCTAAAAAAAAGAAAACTGCCCAGTTAAACTGAGGGCATTGAGCTCACAGGCTATTCACACTCATTCTATATTGTACTCTTATTTCAAAGAATTTGAAATATGCCCTCGAAAAATAAAGAAATCAACAATATGTTAAGGGGGGGGTCATCCCCCTGTTACCCCCTCATAGTTAACTAATGAACTCCTTAAACTAATCAGGGAAGTGTCTAATTACAATGAATATACATACAAAATTTGAAGAAAATCGGATAATTCTGCATGAAAAACTCATTTATCTAAATTAAGGGGGGATTAGCCCCCCTTTCCCCCTTTATACTTAACCAATGAACCCCCAAAACTTTTCAGAGAAGCGCATTATCACAATGAACCTATATACAAAATTTGAAGAAAATCGGATAATTCTGCATGAAAAACCCATTTATCTATATTAAGGGGGATTAGCCCCCCCTTTCCCCCATTATACTTAACCAATGAACCCCCAAAACTTTTCAGAGAAGCGCATTATCACAATGAATCTATATACAAAATTTGAAGAAAATCGGATAATTCTGCATGAAAAACCCATTTATCTGAATTAGGGGGGGGGGTGTTAACCCCCCTTTCCCCCTTTATACTTAACCAATGAATCCCCCAAAACTATTGACAGAAGCGCATTATCAAAATGAACCTATATACAAAATTTAAAGAAAATGCGATAATTCTACATGAAAAACCCATTTATCTAAATTAAGGGGGGATTAGCCCCCCTTTCCCCCTTTATACTTAACCAATGAACCCCCAAAACTATTCAGAGAAGCGCATTATCACAATGAACCTATATATAAAATTTGAAGAAAGTCGGGTGATTCTGCATGAAAAACTCATTTATCTAAATTAGGGGGATTACCCCCCTTTCCCCCTTTATACTTAACCAATGAACCCCCAAAACTATTCAGAGAAGCGCATTATCACAATGAACCTATATACAAAATTTGAAGAAAATTGGATAATTCTGCATGAAAAACCCATTTACCTAAATTAAGGGGCGATTAGCCCCTCTTTCCCCCTTTATACTTAACCAATGAACCCCCAAAACTTTTCAGAGAAGCGCCTTATCACAAGGAACCTATAAACAAAATTTAAAGTAAAACGGTTAGTTCTATCAAGAGTTATCGCGTTACGTACATACATACATACATACATACATACGTACGTACGTACATATAGAACCGGCGGGCAGGGCCTGATTATCCAAAAGGCACGTGAAGCACATGCTTCCCCTCTAAAATTAAGAAGGTGCCCCAAAATGACTGTGAAGAGGGCCCTCTAATTTCCATTTTCATTTTATACAGTGTATTTTTTTTTTTTTTTTTTTCGGAAAAGAAAGTTCGCTTAACCCGAGAGGAAATCCACACACTACTTTACGAAACTTATTTAACAGGGAAATAGGAATGTCATCAATAGGATGTTAATTAATCATATAGCATCCTGATGGACCTCTTAGAAACCAACCTGGAAATTGAGCATACAGCTATAAGTACTAAATATATGTGAAGTATATACAGGGAACATAAAGAGCTGTTGAATGAAATATATGTGACCTCGAATAAGCTACTCCCAGGAATAATATTGGTATCATTGGTGAGTTCTTATGAATTAATACTTAAGAAAACTTTTGTCAAATGCAAGAGGGGCCAAAAATGATATACCGTGCTTCCCCTAGATTCAGAGGTCAATCGGGCCCTGCCGGCGGGCACATAAGCTCTCAAGCTTTGATAGCCTGTAATATAAAAAAAACTGCCCAGTTAAACTGAGGGCATTGAGCTCACAGGCTATTCACACTCATTGTATATTGTACTCTTATTTCAAAGAATTTGAAATATGACCTCAAAAATAAAGAAATCAACCATATATTAATGGGGGGGGGGTCATCCCCCTGTTACTCCCTCATAGTTAACTAATGAACTCCTTAAATTAATCTGGGAAGTGTCTAATTACAATGAATATACATACAAAATTTGAAGAAAATCGGATAATTCTACATGAAAAACTCATTTATCTAAATTAAGGGGGATTAGCCCCCCTTTCCCCCTTTATACTTAACCAATGAACCCCCAAAACTTTTCAGAGAAGCGCATTATCACAATGAACCTATATACAAAATTTGAAGAAAATCGGATAATCCTGCATGAAAAACTCATTTATCAAAATTAGGGGGATTATCTCCCCTTTCCCTCTTTATACTTAACCAATGAACCCCCAAAACTTTTCAGAGAAGCGCATTATCACAATGAACCTATATACAAAATTTGAAGAAAATCGGATAATCCTGCATGAAAAACTCATTTATCAAAATTAGGGGGATTATCCCCCCTTTCCCCCTTTATACTTAACCAATGAACACCCAAAACTATTGACAGAAGTACATTATCAAAATGAACCTATATACAAAATTTGAAGAAAATTCGATAATTCTGCATTAAAAACTCATTTATCTAAATTAGGGGGGTTACCCCCCCCCTTTCTCCCTTTATACTAAACCAATGAAGCCCGAAAACTATTGACAGAAGCACATTATCAAAATGAACCTATATACAAAATTTGAAGAAAATGGCATAATTCTGCATGAAAAACCCATTTATCTAAATTAAGGGGGATTAGCCACCCTTTCCCCCTTTATACTTAACCAATGAACCCCCAAAACTATTGACAGAAGCACATTATCAAAATGAACCTATATACAAAATTTGAAGAAAATGGGATAATTCTGCATGAAAAACCCATTTATCTAAATTAAGGGGGGATTAGCCCCCCTTTCCTCCTTTATACTTAACCAATGAACCCCCAAAACTATTCCGAGAAGCGCATTATCACAATGAACCTGTATACAAAATTTGAAGAAAATCGGATAATTCTGCATGAAAAACCCATTTATCTAAATTATGGGGGGTTAGCCCCCGTTGCCCCCCTTTATGCTTAACCAATGAACCTCCAAAACTAAACAGGGAAGCGCCTTATCACAAGGAACCTATAAACAAAATTTAAAGTAAAACGGTTAGTTCTATCAAGAGTTATCGCGTTACGTACATACATACATACATACATACATACGTACGTACGTACATACAGAACCGGCGGGAACATAAGCTCTCAGGCTTTGATAGCCTGTGAGCTAAAAAAAAGAAAACTGCCCAGTTAAACTGAGGGCATTGAGCTCAGAGGCTATTCACACTCATTCTATATTGTACTCTTATTTCAAAGAATTTGGAATATGCCCTCGAAAAATAAAGAAATCAACAATATGTTAAGGGGGGGGGGTCATCCCCCTGTTACCCCCTCATAGTTAACTAATGAACTCCTTAAACTAATCAGGGAAGTGTCTAATTACAATGAATATACATACAAAATTTGAAGAAAATCGGATAATTCTGCATGAAATACTCATTTATCTAAATTAAGGGGGGATTAGCCCCCCCTTTCCCCCTTTATACTTAACCAATGAACCCCCAAAACTTTTCAGAGAAGCGCATTATCACAATGTATCTATATACAAAATTTGAAGAAAATCGGATAATTCTGCATGAAAAACCCATTTATCTATATTAAGGGGGGATTAGCCCCCCCTTTCCCCCTTTATACTTAACCAATGAACCCCCAAAACTTTTCAGAGAAGCGCATTATCACAATGAATCTATATACAAAATTTGAAGAAAATCGGATAATTCTGCATGAAAAACCCATTTATCTGAATTAGGGGGGGGGTGTTAACCCCCTTTCCCCCTTTATACTTAACCAATGAATCCCCCAAAACTATTGACAGAAGCGCATTATCAAAATGAACCTATATACAAAATTTAAAGAAAATGGGATAATTCTGCATGAAAAACCCATTTATCTAAATTAAGTGGGGATTAGCCCCCCTTTCCCCCTTTATACTTAACCAATGAACCCCCAAAACTATTCAGAGAAGCGCATTATCACAATGAACCTATATATAAAATTTGAAGAAAATCGGGTAATTCTGCATGAAAAACTCATTTATCTAAATTAGGGGGATTACCCCCCTTTCCCCCTTTATACTTAACCAATGAACCCCCAAAACTATTCAGAGAAGCGCATTATCACAATGAACCTATATACAAAATTTGAAGAAAATTGGATAATTCTGCATGAAAAACTCATTTATCTAAATTAGAGGGGGGGTTACCCCCCTCCTTGACAGACGCGCATTATCAAAATGAACCTATATACAAAATTTAAAGAAAATGGTATAATTCTGCATGAAAAACCCATTTATCTAAATTAAGGGGGGATTAGCCCCCCTTTCCCCCTTTATACTTAACCAATGAACCCCCAAAACTATTCAGAGAAGCGCATTATCACAATGAACTTATATATAAAATTTGAAGAAAATCGGGTAATTCTGCATGAAAAACTCATTTATCTAAATTAGATGGATTACCCCCCTTTCCCCCTTTATACTTAACCAATGAACCCCCAAAACTATTCAGAGAAGCGCATTATCACAATGAACCTATATACAAAATTTGAAGAAAATGGGATAATTATGCATGAAAAACTCATTTATCCAAATTAGGGGGATTACCTCCCCTTTCCCCCTTTATACTTAACCAATGAACCCCCAAAACTTTTCAGAGAAGCGCATTATCACAATGAACCTATATACAAAATTTGAAGAAAATCGGATAATTCTGCATGAAAAACTCATTTATCTAAATTAGGGGGTGTATCCCCTCTTTCGCCCTTTATACTTAACCAATGAACCCCCAAAACTATTGACAGAAGCACTTTTTCAAAATTAACCTATATACAAAATTTGAAGAAAATGGGATAATTCAGCATGAAAAACTCATTTATCCAAATTAGGGGGATTACCCCCCCTTTCCCCCTTTATACTTAACCAATGAATCCCCAAAACTTTTCAGAGAAGCGCATTATCACAATGAACCTATATACAAAATTTGAAGAAAATCGGATAATTCTGCATGAAAAACTCATTTATCTAAATTAGGGGGTGTATCCCCTCTTTCCCTCTTTATACTTAACCAATGAACCCCCAAAACTATTGACAGAAGCACTTTTTCAAAATTAACCTATATACAAAATTTGAAGAAAATGGGATAATTCTGCATGAAAAACTCATTTATCCAAATTAAGGGGGGATTAGCCCCCCTTTCCCCCTTTATACTTAACCAATGAACCCCCAAAACTATTCAGAGAAGCGCATTATCACAATGAACCTATACACAAAATTTGAAGAAAATCGGATAATTCTGCATGAAAAACTCATTTATCTAAATTAGGGGGGGTTACCCCCCCCCCTTTCCCCCTTTATACTTAACCAATGAACCCCCAAAACTATTGACAGAAGCGCATTATCAAAAAAATGAATATATATACAAAATTTGAAGAAAATGGGATAATTCTGCATGAAAAACCCATTTATCTAAAATATGGGGTGTTAGCCCCCCGTTTCCCCCCTTTATGCTTAACCAATGAACCTCCAAAACTAATCAGGGAAGCGCTTTATCACAAGGAACCTATATACAAAATTTGAAGAAAATGGGATAATTATGCATGAAAAACTCATTTATCCAAATTAGGGGGATTACCTCCCCTTTCCCCCTTTATACTTAACCAATGAATCCCCAAAACTTTTCAGAGAAGCGCATTATCACAATGAACCTATATACAAAATTTGAAGAAAATCGGATAATTCTGCATGAAAAACTCATTTATCTAAATTAGGGGGTGTATCCCCTCTTTCCCCCTTTATACTTAACCAATGAACCCCCAAAACTATTGACAGAAGCACTTTTTCAAAATTAACCTATATACAAAATTTGAAGAAAATGGGATAATTCTGCATGAAAAACTCATTTATCCAAATTAGGGGGATTATCCCCCCTTTCCCCCTTTATACTTAACCAATGGACCCCCAAAACTTTTCAGAGAAGCGCATTATCACAATGAACCTATATACAAAATTTGAAGAAAATCGGATAATTCTGCATGAAAAACTCATTTATCTAAATTAGGGGGTGTATCCCCTCTTTCCCTTTTTATACTTAACCAATGAACCCCCAAAACTATTGACAGAAGCACATTTTCAAAATTAACCTATATACAAAATTTGAAGAAAATGGGATAATTCTGCATGAAAAACCCATTTATCTAAATTAAGGGGGGATTAGCCCCCCTTTCCCCCTTTATACTTAACCAATGAACCCCCAAAACTATTCAGAGAAGCGCATTATCACAATGAACCTATACACAAAATTTGAAGAAAATCGGATAATTCTGCATGAAAAACTCATTTATCTAACCCCCCCCCTTTCCCCCTTAACCAATGAACCCCCAAAACTATTGACAGAAGCGCATTATCAAAAAAATGAATATATATACAAAATTTGAAGAAAATGGGATAATTCTGCATGAAAAACCCATTTATCTAAAATATGGGGTGTTAGCCCCCCGTTTCCCCCCTTTATGCTTAACCAATGAACCTCCAAAACTAATCAGGGAAGCGCTTTATCACAAGGAACCTATAAACAAAATTTAAAGTAAAACGGTTAGTTCTATCAAGAGTTATCGCGTTACGTACATACATACATACATACATACATACATACGTACGTACGTACATACAGAACCGGCGGGCACATAAGCTCTCAGTCTTTGATAGCCTGTGAGCTAAAAAAAAGAAAACTGCCCAGTTAAACTGAGGGCATTCAGCTCACAGGCTATTCACACTCATTGTATATTGTACTCATATTTCAAAGAATTTGAAATATGCCCTCAAAAAATAAAGAAATCAACAATATATTAAGGGGGGGGGTCATCCCCCTGTCCCTCATAGTTAACTAATGAACTCCTTAAACTAATCAGGGAAGTGTCTAATTACAATGAATATACATACAAAATTTGAAGAAAATCGGATAATTCTGCATGAAAAACTCATTTATCTAAATTAAGGGGGATTAGCCCCCCTTTCCCCCTTTATACTTAACCAATGAACCCCCAAAACTTTTCAGAGAAGCGCATTATCACAATGAACCTATATAAAAAATTTGAAGAAAATCGGATAATTCTGCATGAAAAACTCATTTATCTAAATTAGAGGGGGGGGTTACCCCCCTCCTTGACAGACGCGCATTATCAAAATGAACCTATATACAAAATTTAAAGAAAACGGGATAATTCTGCATGAAAAACCCATTTACCTAAATTAAGGGGCGATTAGCCCCTCTTTCCCCCTTTATACTTAACCAATGAACCCCCAAAACTTTTCAGAGAAGCGCCTTATCACAAGGAACCTATAAACAAAATTTAAAGTAAAACGGTTAGTTCTATCAAGAGTTATCGCGTTACGTACATACATACATACATACATACATACGTACGTACGTACATATAGAACCGGCGGGCACATAAGCTCTCAAGCTTTGATAGCCTGTGATATAAAAAAAAACTGCCCAGTTAAACTGAGGGCATTGAGCTCACAGGCTATTCACACTCATTGTATATTGTACTCTTATTTCAAAGAATTTGAAATATGCCCTCAAAAAATAAAGAAATCAACCATATATTAATGGGGGGGTCATCCCCCTGTTACTCCCTCATAGTTAACTAATGAACTCCTTAAATTAATCTGGGAAGTGTCTAATTACAATGAATATACATACAAAATTTGAAGAAAATCGGATAATTCTACATGAAAAACTCATTTATCTAAATTAAGGGGGATTAGCCCCCTTTCCCCCTTTATACTTAACCAATGAACCCCCAACACTTTTCAGAGAAGCGCATTATCACAATGAACCTATATACAAAATTTGAAGAAAATCGGATAATCCTGCATGAAAAACTCATTTATCAAAATTAGGGGGATTATCCCCCCTTTCCCTCTTTATACTTAACCAATGAACCCCCAAAACTTTTCAGAGAAGTACATTATCAAAATGAAGCTATATACAAAATTTGAAGAAAATGCGATAATTCTGCATTAAAAACTCATTTATCTAAATTAGGGAGGGTTACCCCCCCCTTTCCTCCTTTATACTTAACCAATGAAACCCCAAAACTATTCCGAGAAGCGCATTATCACAATGAACCTGTATACAAAATTTGAAGAAAATCGGATAATTCTGCATGAAAAACCCATTTATCTAAATTATGGGGGGTTAGCCCCCGTTTCCCCCCTTTATGCTTAACCAATGAACCTCCAAAACTAAACAGGGAAGCGCCTTATCACAAGGAACCTATAAACAAAATTTAAAGTAAAACGGTTAGTTCTATCAAGAGTTATCGCGTTACGTACATACATACATACATACATACATACGTACGTACGTACATACAGAACCGGCGGGCACATAAGCTCTCAGGCTTTGATAGCCTGTGAGCTAAAAAAAAGAAAACTGCCCAGTTAAACTGAGGGCATTGAGCTCACAGGCTATTCACACTCATTCTATATTGTACTCTTATTTCAAAGAATTTGAAATATGCCCTCGAAAAATAAAGAAATCAACAATATGTTAAGGGGGGGGTCATCCCCCTGTTACCCCCTCATAGTTAACTAATGAACTCCTTAAACTAATCAGGGAAGTGTCTAATTACAATGAATATACATACAAAATTTGAAGAAAATCGGATAATTCTGCATGAAAAACTCATTTATCTAAATTAAGGGGGGATTAGCCCCCCGTTTCCCCCCTTTATGCTTAACCAATGAACCTCCAAAACTAATCAGGGAAGCGCTTTATCACAAGGAACCTATATACAAAATTTGAAGAAAATGGGATAATTATGCATGAAAAACTCATTTATCCAAATTAGGGGGATTACCTCCCCTTTCCCCCTTTATACTTAACCAATGAATCCCCAAAACTTTTCAGAGAAGCGCATTATCACAATGAACCTATATACAAAATTTGAAGAAAATCGGATAATTCTGCATGAAAAACTCATTTATCTAAATTAGGGGGTGTATCCCCTCTTTCCCTCTTTATACTTAACCAATGAACCCCCAAAACTATTGACAGAAGCACTTTTTCAAAATTAACCTATATACAAAATTTGAAGAAAATGGGATAATTCTGCATGAAAAACTCATTTATCCAAATTAAGGGGGGATTAGCCCCCCTTTCCCCCTTTATACTTAACCAATGAACCCCCAAAACTATTCAGAGAAGCGCATTATCACAATGAACCTATACACAAAATTTGAAGAAAATCGGATAATTCTGCATGAAAAACTCATTTATCTAAATTAGGGGGGGTTACCCCCCCCCCTTTCCCCCTTTATACTTAACCAATGAACCCCCAAAACTATTGACAGAAGCGCATTATCAAAAAAATGAATATATATACAAAATTTGAAGAAAATGGGATAATTCTGCATGAAAAACCCATTTATCTAAAATATGTGGTGTTAGCCCCCCGTTTCCCCCCTTTATGCTTAACCAATGAACCTCCAAAACTAATCAGGGAAGCGCTTTATCACAAGGAACCTATATACAAAATTTGAAGAAAATGGGATAATTATGCATGAAAAACTCATTTATCCAAATTAGGGGGATTACCTCCCCTTTCCCCCTTTATACTTAACCAATGAATCCCCAAAACTTTTCAGAGAAGCGCATTATCACAATGAACCTATATACAAAATTTGAAGAAAATCGGATAATTCTGCATGAAAAACTCATTTATCTAAATTAGGGGGTGTATCCCCTCTTTCCCCCTTTATACTTAACCAATGAACCCCCAAAAGTATTGACAGAAGCACTTTTTCAAAATTAACCTATATACAAAATTTGAAGAAAATGGGATAATTCTGCATGAAAAACTCATTTATCCAAATTAGGGGGATTTTCCCCCCTTTCCCCCTTTATACTTAACCAATGGACCCCCAAAACTTTTCAGAGAAGCGCATTATCACAATGAACCTATATACAAAATTTGAAGAAAATCGGATAATTCTGCATGAAAAACTCATTTATCTAAATTAGGGGTGTATCCCCTCTTTCCCTTTTTATACTTAACCAATGAACCCCCAAAACTATTGACAGAAGCACATTTTCAAAATTAACCTATATACAAAATTTGAAGAAAATGGGATAATTCTGCATGAAAAACCCATTTATCTAAATTAAGGGGGGATTAGCCCCCCTTTCCCCCTTTATACTTAACCAATGAACCCCCAAAACTATTCAGAGAAGCGCATTATCACAATGAACCTATACACAAAATTTGAAGAAAATCGGATAATTCTGCATGAAAAACTCATTTATCTAACCCCCCCCCCTTTCCCCCTTAACCAATGAACCCCCAAAACTATTGACAGAAGCGCATTATCAAAAAAATGAATATATATACAAAATTTGAAGAAAATGGGATAATTCTGCATGAAAAACCCATTTATCTAAAATATGGGGTGTTAGCCCCCCGTTTCCCCCCTTTATGCTTAACCAATGAACCTCCAAAACTAATCAGGGAAGCGCTTTATCACAAGGAACCTATAAACAAAATTTAAAGTAAAACGGTTAGTTCTATCAAGAGTTATCGCGTTACGTACATACATACATACATACATACATACGTACGTACGTACATATAGAACCGGCGGGCACATAAGCTCTCAAGCTTTGATAGCCTGTGATATAAAAAAAAACTGCCCAGTTAAACTGAGGGCATTGAGCTCACAGGCTATTCACACTCATTGTATATTGTACTCTTATTTCAAAGAATTTGAAATATGCCCTCAAAAAATAAAGAAATCAACCATATATTAATGGGGGGGTCATCCCCCTGTTACTCCCTCATAGTTAACTAATGAACTCCTTAAATTAATCTGGGAAGTGTCTAATTACAATGAATATACATACAAAATTTGAAGAAAATCGGATAATTCTACATGAAAAACTCATTTATCTAAATTAAGGGGGATTAGCCCCCTTTCCCCCTTTATACTTAACCAATGAACCCCCAACACTTTTCAGAGAAGCGCATTATCACAATGAACCTATATACAAAAT
This sequence comes from Maratus michaelseni, assembly GCA_963931845.1. Classification (NCBI taxonomy): domain Eukaryota; kingdom Metazoa; phylum Arthropoda; class Arachnida; order Araneae; family Salticidae; genus Maratus; species Maratus michaelseni. The sequence goes on along the minus strand of OZ007588.1, from coordinate 247,875,197 downwards.
TTGAAGAAAATCGGATAATCCTGCATGAAAAACTCATTTATCAAAATTAGGGGGATTATCCCCCCTTTCCCTCTTTATACTTAACCAATGAACCCCCAAAACTTTTCAGAGAAGTACATTATCAAAATGAAGCTATATACAAAATTTGAAGAAAATGCGATAATTCTGCATTAAAAACTCATTTATCTAAATTAGGGAGGGTTACCCCCCCCTTTCTCCCTTTATACTAAACCAATGAAGCCCGAAAACTATTGACAGAAGCACATTATCAAAATGAACCTATATACAAAATTTGAAGAAAATGGGATAATTCTGCATGAAAAACCCATTTATCTAAATTAAGGGGGGATTAGCCCCCCTTTCCTCCTTTATACTTAACCAATGAAACCCCAAAACTATTCCGAGAAGCGCATTATCACAATGAACCTGTATACAAAATTTGAAGAAAATCGGATAATTCTGCATGAAAAACCCATTTATCTAAATTATGGGGGGTTAGCCCCCGTTTCCCCCCTTTATGCTTAACCAATGAACCTCCAAAACTAAACAGGGAAGCGCCTTATCACAAGGAACCTATAAACAAAATTTAAAGTAAAACGGTTAGTTCTATCAAGAGTTATCGCGTTACGTACATACATACATACATACATACATACGTACGTACGTACATACAGAACCGGCGGGCACATAAGCTCTCAGGCTTTGATAGCCTGTGAGCTAAAAAAAAGAAAACTGCCCAGTTAAACTGAGGGCATTGAGCTCACAGGCTATTCACACTCATTCTATATTGTACTCTTATTTCACAGAATTTGAAATATGCCCTCGAAAAATAAAGAAATCAACAATATGTTAAGGGGGGGGTCATCCCCCTGTTACCCCCTCATAGTTAACTAATGAACTCCTTAAACTAATCAGGGAAGTGTCTAATTACAATGAATATACATACAAAATTTGAAGAAAATCGGATAATTCTGCATGAAAAACTCATTTATCTAAATTAAGGGGGGATTAGCCCCCCTTTCCCCCTTTATACTTAACCAATGAACCCCCAAAACTTTTCAGAGAAGCGCATTATCACAATGAACCTATATACAAAATTTGAAGAAAATCGGATAATTCTGCATGAAAAACCCATTTATCTATATTAAGGGGGATTAGCCCCCCCTTTCCCCCTTTATACTTAACCAATGAACCCCCAAAACTTTTCAGAGAAGCGCATTATCACAATGAATCTATATACAAAATTTGAAGAAAATCGGATAATTCTGCATGAAAAACCCATTTATCTGAATTAGGGGGGGGGGTGTTAACCCCCCTTTCCCCCTTTATACTTAACCAATGAATCCCCCAAAACTATTGACAGAAGCGCATTATCAAAATGAACCTATATACAAAATTTAAAGAAAATGCGATAATTCTACATGAAAAACCCATTTATCTAAATTAAGGGGGGATTAGCCCCCCTTTCCCCCTTTATACTTAACCAATGAACCCCCAAAACTATTCAGAGAAGCGCATTATCACAATGAACCTATATATAAAATTTGAAGAAAATCGGGTAATTCTGCATGAAAAACTCATTTATCTAAATTAGGGGGATTACCCCCCTTTCCCCCTTTATACTTAACCAATGAACCCCCAAAACTATTCAGAGAAGCGCATTATCACAATGAACCTATATACAAAATTTGAAGAAAATTGGATAATTCTGCATGAAAAACTCATTTATCTAAATTAGAGGGGGGGTTACCCCCCTCCTTGACAGACGCGCATTATCAAAATGAACCTATATACAAAATTTAAAGAAAATGGGATAATTCTGCATGAAAAACCCATTTACCTAAATTAAGGGGCGATTAGCCCCTCTTTCCCCCTTTATACTTAACCAATGAACCCCCAAAACTTTTCAGAGAAGCGCCTTATCACAAGGAACCTATAAACAAAATTTAAAGTAAAACGGTTAGTTCTATCCAGAGTTATCGCGTTACGTACATACATACATACATACATACATACGTACGTACGTGCATATAGAACCGGCGGGCAGGGCCTGATTATCCAAAAGGCACGTGAAGCACATGCTTCCCCTCTAAAATTAAGAAGGTGCCCCAAAATGACTTTGAAGAGGGCCCTCTAATTTCCATTTTCATTTTATACAGTGTATTTTTTTTTTTTTTTTTTCGGAAAAGAAAGTTCGCTTAACCCGAGAGGAAATCCACACACTACTTTACGAAACTTATTTAACAGGGAAATAGGAATGTCATCAATAGGATGTTAATTAATCATATAGCATCCTGATGGACCTCTTAGAAACCAACCTGAAAATTGAGCATACAGCTATAAGTACTAAATATATGTGAAGTATATACAGGGAACATAAAGAGCTGTTGAATGAAATATATGTGACCTCGAATAAGCTACTCCCAGGAATAATATTGGTATCATTGGTGAGTTCTTATGAATTAATACTTAAGAAAACTTTTGTCAAATGCAAGAGGGGCCAAAAATGATATACCGTGCTTCCCCTAGATTCAGAGGTTAATCGGGCCCTGCCGGCGGGCACATAAGCTCTCAAGCTTTGATAGCCTGTAATATAAAAAAAACTGCCCAGTTAAACTGAGGGCATTGAGCTCACAGGCTATTCACACTCATTGTATATTGTACACTTATTTCAAAGAATTTGAAATATGACCTCAAAAATAAAGAAATCAACCATATATTAATGGGGGGGGGGTCATCCCCCTGTTACTCCCTCATAGTTAACTAATGAACTCCTTAAATTAATCTGGGAAGTGTCTAATTACAATGAATATACATACAAAATTTGAAGAAAATCGGATAATTCTACATGAAAAACTCATTTATCTAAATTAAGGGGGATTAGCCCCCCTTTCCCCCTTTATACTTAACCAATGAACCCCCAAAACTTTTCAGAGAAGCGCATTATCACAATGAACCTATATACAAAATTTGAAGAAAATCGGATAATCCTGCATGAAAAACTCATTTATCAAAATTAGGGGGATTATCCCCCCTTTCCCTCTTTATACTTAACCAATGAACCCCCAAAACTTTTCAGAGAAGCGCATTATCACAATGAACCTATATACAAAATTTGAAGAAAATCGGATAATCCTGCATGAAAAACTCATTTATCAAAATTAGGGGGATTATCCCCCCTTTCCCCCTTTATACTTAACCAATGAACACCCAAAACTATTGACAGAAGTACATTATCAAAATGAACCTATATACAAAATTTGAAGAAAATTCGATAATTCTGCATTAAAAACTCATTTATCTAAATTAGGGGGGGTTACCCCCCCTTTCTCCCTTTATACTAAACCAATGAAGCCCGAAAACTATTGACAGAAGCACATTATCAAAATGAACCTATATACAAAATTTGAAGAAAATGGCATAATTCTGCATGAAAAACCCATTTATCTAAATTAAGGGGGATTAGCCACCCTTTCCCCCTTTATACTTAACCAATGAACCCCCAAAACTATTGACAGAAGCACATTATCAAAATGAACCTATATACAAAATTTGAAGAAAATGGGATTATTCTGCATGAAAAACCCATTTATCTAAATTAAGGGGGGATTAGCCCCCCTTTCCTCCTTTATACTTAACCAATGAACCCCCAAAACTATTCCGAGAAGCGCATTATCACAATGAACCTGTATACAAAATTTGAAGAAAATCGGATAATTCTGCATGAAAAACCCATTTATCTAAATTATGGGGGGTTAGCCCCCGTTTCCCCCCTTTATGCTTAACCAATGAACCTCCAAAACTGAACAGGGAAGCGCCTTATCACAAGAAACCTATAAACAAAATTTAAAGTAAAACGGTTAGTTCTATCAAGAGTTATCGCGTTACGTACATACATACATACATACATACATACGTACGTACGTACATACAGAACCGGCGGGAACATAAGCTCTCAGGCTTTGATAGCCTGTGAGCTAAAAAAAAGAAAACTGCCCAGTTAAACTGAGGGCATTGAGCTCAGAGGCTATTCACACTCATTCTATATTGTACTCTTATTTCAAAGAATTTGGAATATGCACTCGAAAAATAAAGAAATCAACAATATGTTAAGGGGGGGGGTCATCCCCCTGTTACCCCCTCATAGTTAACTAATGAACTCCTTAAACTAATCAGGGAAGTGTCTAATTACAATGAATATACATACAAAATTTGAAGAAAATCGGATAATTCTGCATGAAAAACTCATTTATCTAAATTAAGGGGGGATTAGCCCCCCTTTCCCCCTTTATACTTAACCAATGAACCCCCAAAACTTTTCAGAGAAGCGCATTATCACAATGAATCTATATACAAAATTTGAAGAAAATCGGATAATTCTGCATGAAAAACCCATTTATCTATATTAAGGGGGGATTAGCCCCCCCTTTCCCCCTTTATACTTAACCAATGAACCCCCACAACTTTTCAGAGAAGCGCATTATCACAATGAATCTATATACAAAATTTGAAGAAAATCGGATAATTCTGCATGAAAAACCCATTTATCTGAATTAGGGGGGGGGGTGTTAACCCCCTTTCCCCCTTTATACTTAACCAATGAATCCCCCAAAACTATTGACAGAAGCGCATTATCAAAATGAACCTATATACAAAATTTAAAGAAAATTGGATAATTCTGCATGAAAAACCCATTTATCTAAATTAAGTGGGGATTAGCCCCCCTTTCCCCCTTTATACTTAACCAATGAACCCCCAAAACTATTCAGAGAAGCGCATTATCACAATGAACCTATATATAAAATTTGAAGAAAATCGGGTAATTCTGCATGAAAAACTCATTTATCTAAATTAGGGGGATTACGCCCCTTTCCCCCTTTATACTTAACCAATGAACCCCCAAAACTATTCAGAGAAGCGCATTATCACAATGAACCTATATACAAAATTTGAAGAAAATTGGATAATTCTGCATGAAAAACTCATTTATCTAAATTAGAGGGGGGTTACCCCCCTCCTTGACAGACGCGCATTATCAAAATGAACCTATATACAAAATTTAAAGAAAATTGGATAATTCTGCATGAAAAACCCATTTATCTAAATTAAGTGGGGATTAGCCCCCCTTTCCCCCTTTATACTTAACCAATGAACCCCCAAAACTTTTCAGAGAAGCGCATTATCACAATGAACCTATATACAAAATTTGAAGAAAATCGGATAATCCTGCATGAAAAACTCATTTATCAAAATTAGGGGGATTATCCCCCCTTTCCCTCTTTATACTTAACCAATGAACCCCCAAAACTTTTCAGAGAAGCGCATTATCACAATGAACCTATATACAAAATTTGAAGAAAATCGGATAATCCTGCATGAAAAACTCATTTATCAAAATTAGGGGGATTATCCCCCCTTTCCCCCTTTATACTTAACCAATGAACACCCAAAACTATTGACAGAAGTACATTATCAAAATGAACCTATATACAAAATTTGAAGAAAATTCGATAATTCTGCATTAAAAACTCATTTATCTAAATTAGGGGGGGTTACCCCCCCTTTCTCCCTTTATACTAAACCAATGAAGCCCGAAAACTATTGACAGAAGCACATTATCAAAATGAACCTATATACAAAATTTGAAGAAAATGGCATAATTCTGCATGAAAAACCCATTTATCTAAATTAAGGGGGATTAGCCACCCTTTCCCCCTTTATACTTAACCAATGAACCCCCAAAACTATTGACAGAAGCACATTATCAAAATGAACCTATATACAAAATTTGAAGAAAATGGGATTATTCTGCATGAAAAACCCATTTATCTAAATTAAGGGGGGATTAGCCCCCCTTTCCTCCTTTATACTTAACCAATGAACCCCCAAAACTATTCCGAGAAGCGCATTATCACAATGAACCTGTATACAAAATTTGAAGAAAATCGGATAATTCTGCATGAAAAACCCATTTATCTAAATTATGGGGGGTTAGCCCCCGTTTCCCCCCTTTATGCTTAACCAATGAACCTCCAAAACTGAACAGGGAAGCGCCTTATCACAAGAAACCTATAAACAAAATTTAAAGTAAAACGGTTAGTTCTATCAAGAGTTATCGCGTTACGTACATACATACATACATACATACATACGTACGTACGTACATACAGAACCGGCGGGAACATAAGCTCTCAGGCTTTGATAGCCTGTGAGCTAAAAAAAAGAAAACTGCCCAGTTAAACTGAGGGCATTGAGCTCAGAGGCTATTCACACTCATTCTATATTGTACTCTTATTTCAAAGAATTTGGAATATGCACTCGAAAAATAAAGAAATCAACAATATGTTAAGGGGGGGGGTCATCCCCCTGTTACCCCCTCATAGTTAACTAATGAACTCCTTAAACTAATCAGGGAAGTGTCTAATTACAATGAATATACATACAAAATTTGAAGAAAATCGGATAATTCTGCATGAAAAACTCATTTATCTAAATTAAGGGGGGATTAGCCCCCCTTTCCCCCTTTATACTTAACCAATGAACCCCCAAAACTTTTCAGAGAAGCGCATTATCACAATGAATCTATATACAAAATTTGAAGAAAATCGGATAATTCTGCATGAAAAACCCATTTATCTATATTAAGGGGGGATTAGCCCCCCCTTTCCCCCTTTATACTTAACCAATGAACCCCCACAACTTTTCAGAGAAGCGCATTATCACAATGAATCTATATACAAAATTTGAAGAAAATCGGATAATTCTGCATGAAAAACCCATTTATCTGAATTAGGGGGGGGGGTGTTAACCCCCTTTCCCCCTTTATACTTAACCAATGAATCCCCCAAAACTATTGACAGAAGCGCATTATCAAAATGAACCTATATACAAAATTTAAAGAAAATTGGATAATTCTGCATGAAAAACCCATTTATCTAAATTAAGTGGGGATTAGCCCCCCTTTCCCCCTTTATACTTAACCAATGAACCCCCAAAACTATTCAGAGAAGCGCATTATCACAATGAACCTATATATAAAATTTGAAGAAAATCGGGTAATTCTGCATGAAAAACTCATTTATCTAAATTAGGGGGATTACGCCCCTTTCCCCCTTTATACTTAACCAATGAACCCCCAAAACTATTCAGAGAAGCGCATTATCACAATGAACCTATATACAAAATTTGAAGAAAATTGGATAATTCTGCATGAAAAACTCATTTATCTAAATTAGAGGGGGGTTACCCCCCTCCTTGACAGACGCGCATTATCAAAATGAACCTATATACAAAATTTAAAGAAAATGGGATAATTCTGCATGAAAAACCCATTTATCTAAATTAAGGGGAGATTAGCCCCCCTTTCCCCCTTTATACTTAACCAATGAACCCCCAAAACTATTCAGAGAAGCGCATTATCACAATGAACTTATATATAAAATTTGTAGAAAATCGGGTAATTCTGCATGAAAAACTCATTTATCTAAATTAGGTGGATTACCCCCCTTTCCCCCTTTATACTTAACCAATGAACCCCCAAAACTATTCAGAGAAGCGCATTATCACAATGAACCTATATACAAAATTTGAAGAAAATGGGATAATTATGCATGAAAAACTCATTTATCCAAATTAGGGGGATTACCTCCCCTTTCCCCCTTTATACTTAACCAATGAACCCCCAAAACTTTTCAGAGAAGCGCATTATCACAATGAACCTATATACAAAATTTGAAGAAAATCGGATAATTCTGCATGAAAAACTCATTTATCTAAATTAGGGGGTGTATCCCCTCTTTCCCCCTTTATACTTAACCAATGAACCCCCAAAACTATTGACAGAAGCACTTTTTCAAAATTAACCTATATACAAAATTTGAAGAAAATGGGATAATTCTGCATGAAAAACTCATTTATCCAAATTAGGGGGATTACCCCCCCTTTCCCCCTTATACTTAACCAATGGACCCCCAAAACTTTTCAGAGAAGCGCATTATCACAATGAACCTATATACAAAATTTGAAGAAAATCGGATAATTCTGCATGAAAAACTCATTTATCTAAATTAGGGGGTGTATCCCCTCTTTCCCCCTTTATACTTAACCAATGAACCCCCAAAACTATTGACAGAAGCACATTTTCAAAATTAACCTATATACAAAATTTGAAGAAAATGGGATAATTCTGCATGAAAAACCCATTTATCTATATTAAGGGGGGATTAGCCCCCCTTTCCCCCTTTATACTTAACCAATGAACCCCCAAAACTATTCAGAGAAGCGCATTATCACAATGAACCTATACACAAAATTTGAAGAAAATCGGATAATTCTGCATGAAAAACTCATTTATCTAAATTAGGGGGGATTACCCCCCCCCCTTTCCCCCTTTATACTTAACCAATGAACCCCCAAAACTATTGACAGAAGCGCATTATCAAAAAAATGAATATATATACAAAATTTGAAGAAAATTGGATAATTCTGCCTGAAAAACCCATTTATCTAAAATATGGGGTGTTAGCCCCCCGTTTCCCCCCTTTATGCTTAACCAATGAACCTCCAAAACTAATCAGGGAAGCGCTTTATCACAAGGAACCTATATACAAAATTTGAAGAAAATGGGATAATTATGCATGAAAAACTCATTTATCCAAATTAGGGGGATTACCTCCCCTTTCCCCCTTTATACTTAACCAATGAATCCCCAAAACTTTTCAGAGAAGCGCATTATCACAATGAACCTATATACAAAATTTGAAGAAAATCGGATAATTCTGCATGAAAAACTCATTTATCTAAATTAGGGGGTGTATCCCCTCTTTCCCCCTTTATACTTAACCAATGAACCCCCAAAACTATTGACAGAAGCACTTTTTCAAAATTAACCTATATACAAAATTTGAAGAAAATGGGATAATTCTGCATGAAAAACTCATTTATCCAAATTAGGGGGATTATCCCCCCTTTCCCCCTTTATACTTAACCAATGGACCCCCAAAACTTTTCAGAGAAGCGCATTATCACAATGAACCTATATACAAAATTTGAAGAAAATCGGATAATTCTGCATGAAAAACTCATTTATCTAAATTAGGGGGTGTATCCCCTCTTTCCCTTTTTATACTTAACCAATGAACCCCCAAAACTATTGACAGAAGCACATTTTCAAAATTAACCTATATACAAAATTTGAAGAAAATGGGATAATTCTGCATGAAAAACCCATTTATCTAAATTAAGGGGGGATTAGCCCCCCTTTCCCCCTTTATACTTAACCAATGAACCCCCAAAACTATTCAGAGAAGCGCATTATCACAATGAACCTATACACAAAATTTGAAGAAAATCGGATAATTCTGCATGAAAAACTCATTTATCTAACCCCCCCCCCCCTTCCCCCTTAACCAATGAACCCCCAAAACTATTGACAGAAGCGCATTATCAAAAAATGAATATATATACAAAATTTGAAGAAAATGGGATAATTCTGCATGAAAAACCCATTTATCTAAAATATGGGGTGTTAGCCCCCCGTTTCCCCCCTTTATGCTTAACCAATGAACCTCCAAAACTAATCAGGGAAGCGCTTTATCACAAGGAACCTATAAACAAAATTTAAAGTAAAACGGTTAGTTCTATCAAGAGTTATCGCGTTACGTACATACATACATACATACATACATACATACGTACGTACGTACATACAGAACCGGCGGGCACATAAGCTCTCAGTCTTTGATAGCCTGTGAGCTAAAAAAAAGAAAACTGCCCAGTTAAACTGAGGGCATTCAGCTCACAGGCTATTCACACTCATTGTATATTGTACTCATATTTCAAAGAATTTGAAATATGCCCTCAAAAAATAAAGAAATCAACAATATATTAAGGGGGGGGGGTCATCCCCCTGTCCCTCATAGTTAACTAATGAACTCCTTAAACTAATCAGGGAAGTGTCTAATTACAATGAATATACATACAAAATTTGAAGAAAATCGGATAATTCTGCATGAAAAACTCATTTATCTAAATTAAGGGGGATTAGCCCCCCTTTCCCCCTTTATACTTAACCAATGAACCCCCAAAACTTTTCAGAGAAGCGCATTATCACAATGAACCTATATAAAAAATTTGAAGAAAATCGGATAATTCTGCATGAAAAACTCATTTATCTAAATTAGAGGGGGGGTTACCCCCCTCCTTGACAGACGCGCATTATCAAAATGAACCTATATACAAAATTTAAAGAAAATGGGATAATTCTGCATGAAAAACCCATTTACCTAAATTAAGGGGCGATTAGCCCCTCTTAACCCCTTTATACTTAACCAATGAACCCCCAAAACTTTTCAGAGAAGCGCCTTATCACAAGGAACCTATAAACAAAATTTAAAGTAAAACGGTTAGTTCTATCAAGAGTTATCGCGTTACGTACATACATACATACATACATACATACGTACGTACGTACATATAGTTCCGGCGGGCACATAAGCTCTCAAGCTTTGATAGCCTGTGATATAAAAAAAAACTGCCCAGTTAAACTGAGGGCATTGAGCTCACAGGCTATTCACACTCATTGTATATTGTACTCTTATTTCAAAGAATATGAAATATGCCCTCAAAAAATAAAGAAATCAACCATATATTAATGGGGGGGTCATCCCCCTGTTACTCCCTCATAGTTAACTAATGAACTCCTTAAATTAATCTGGGAAGTGTCTAATTACAATGAATATACATAGAAAATTTGAAGAAAATCGGATAATTCTACATGAAAAACTCATTTATCTAAATTAAGGGGGATTAGCCCCCCTTTCCCCCTTTATACTTAACCAATGAACACCCAAAACTTTTCAGAGAAGCGCATTATCACAATGAACCTATATACAAAATTTGAAGAAAATCGGATAATCCTGCATGAAAAACTCATTTATCAAAATTAGGGGGATTATCCCCCCTTTCCCTCTTTATACTTAACCAATGAACCCCCAAAACTTTTCAGAGAAGCGCATTATCACAATGAACCTATATACAAAATTTGAAGAAAATCGGATAATTCTGCATGACAAACTCATTTATCTAAATTAGGGGGGTATCCCCCCTTTCCCCCATTATACTTAACCAATGAACCCCCAAAACTATTGACAGAAGTACATTATCAAAATGAACCTATATAAAAAATTTGAAGAAAATGCGATAATTCTGCATTAAAAACTCATTTATCTAAATTAGGGGGGGTTACCCCCCCTTTCACCCTTTATACTAAACCAATGAAGCCCGAAAACTATTGACAGAAGCACATGATCAAAATGAACCTATATACAAAATTTGAAGAAAATGGCATAATTCTGCATGAAAAACCCATTTATCTAAATTAAGGGGGATTAGCCCCCCTTTCCCCCTTTATACTTAACCAATGAACCCCCAAAACTATTGACAGAAGCACATTATCAAAATGAACCTATATACAAAATTTGAAGAAAATGGGATAATTCTGCATGAAAAACCCATTTATCTAAATTAAGGGGGGATTAGCCCCCCTTTCCTCCTTTATACTTAACCAATGAACCCCCAAAACTATTCCGAGAAGTGCATTATCACAATGAACCTGTATACAAAATTTGAAGAAAATCGGATAATTCTGCATGAAAAACCCATTTATCTAAATTATGGGGGGTTAGCCCCCGTTTTCCCCCTTTATGCTTAACCAATGAACCTCCAAAACTAAACAGGGAAGCGCCTTATCACAAGGTACCTATAAAAAAATTTAAAGTAAAACGGTTAGTTCTATCAAGATTTATCGCGTTACGTACATACATACATACATACATACATACGTACGTACGTACATACAGAACCGGCGGGCACATAAGCTCTCAGGCTTTGATAGCCTGTGAGCTAAAAAAAAGAAAACTGCCCAGTTAAACTGAGGGCATTGAGCTCACAGGCTATTCACACTCATTCTATATTGTACTCTTATTTCAAAGAATTTGAAATATGCCCTCGAAAAATAAAGAAATCAACAATATGTTAAGGGGGGGGGTCATCCCCCTGTTACCCCCTCATAGTTAACTAATGAACTCCTTAAACTAATCAGGGAAGTGTCTAATTACAATGAATATACATACAAAATTTGAAGAAAATCGGATAATTCTGCATGAAAAACTCATTTATCTAAATTAAGGGGGGATTAGCCCCCCTTTCCCCCTTTATACTTAACCAATGAGCCCCCAAAACTTTTCAGAGAATCGCCTTATCACAAGGAACCTATAAACAAAATTTAAAGTAAAACGGTTAGTTCTATCAAGAGTTATCGCGTTACGTACATACATACATACATACATACATACGTACGTACGTACATATAGAACCGGCGGGCACATAAGCTCTCAAGCTTTGATAGCCTGTGATATAAAAAAAAACTGCCCAGTTAAACTGAGGGCATTGAGCTCACAGGCTATTCACACTCATTGTATATTGTACTCTTATTTCAAAGAATTTGAAATATGCCCTCAAAAAATAAAGAAATCAACCATATATTAATGGGGGGGGGGTCATCCCCCTGTTACTCCCTCATAGTTAACTAATGAACTCCTTAAATTAATCTGGGAAGTGTCTAATTACAATGAATATACATACAAAATTTGAAGAAAATCGAATAATTCTACATGAAAAACTCATTTATCTAAATTAAGGGGGATTAGCCCCCCTTTCCCCCTTTATACTTAACCAATGAACCCCCAAAACTTTTCAGAGAAGCGCATTATCACAATGAACCTATATACAAAATTTGAAGAAAATCGGATAATCCTGCATGAAAAACTCATTTATCAAAATTAGGGGGATTATCCCCCCTTTCCCTCTTTATACTTAACCAATGAACCCCCAAAACTTTTCAGAGAAGCGCATTATCACAATGAACCTAAATACAAAATTTGAAGAAAATCGGATAATTCTGCATGAAAAACTCATTTATCTAAATTAGGGGGGTATCCCCCCTTTCCCCCTTTATACTTAACCAATGAACACCCAAAACTATTGACAGAAGTTAATTATCAAAATGAAGCTATATACAAAATTTGAAGAAAATGCGATAATTCTGCATTAAAAACTCATTTATCTAAATTAGGGGGGGTTACCCCCCCCCTTTCTCCCTTTATACTAAACCAATGAAGCCCGAAAACTATTGACAGAAGCACATTATCAAAATGAACCTATATACAAAATTTGACGAAAATGGGATAATTCTGCATGAAAAACCCATTTATCTAAATTAAGGGGGGATTAGCCCCCCTTTCCTCCTTTATACTTAACCAATGAAACCCCAAAACTATTCCGAGAAGCGCATTATCACAATGAACCTGTATACAAAATTTGAAGAAAATCGGATAATTCTGCATGAAAAACCCATTTATCTAAATTATGGGGGGTTAGCCCCCGTTTCCCCCCTTTATGCTTAACCAATGAACCTCCAAAACTAAACAGGGAAGCGCCTTATCACAAGGAACCTATAAACAAAATTTAAAGTAAAACGGTTAGTTCTATCAAGAGTTATCGCGTTACGTACATACATACATACATACATACATACGTACGTACGTACATACAGAACCGGCGGGCACATAAGCTCTCAGGCTTTGATAGCCTGTGAGCTAAAAAAAAGAAAACTGCCCAGTTAAACTGAGGGCATTGAGCTCACAGGCTATTCACACTCATTCTATATTGTACTCTTATTTCAAAGAATTTGAAATATGCCCTCGAAAAATAAAGAAATCAACAATATGTTAAGGGGGGGGGGGTCATCCCCATGTTACCCCCTCATAGTTAACTAATGAACTCCTTAAACTAATCAGGGAGTGTCTAATTACAATGAATATACATACAAAATTTGAAGAAAATCGGATAATTCTGCATGAAAAACTCATTTATCTAAATTAAGGGGGGATTAGCCCCCCTTTCCCCCTTTATACTTAACCAATGATCCCCCAAAACTATTGACAGAAGTACATTATCAAAATGAACCTATATACAAAATTTGAAGAAAATGCGATAATTCTGCATTAAAAACTCATTTATCTAAATTAGGGGGGGTTACCCCCCCTTTCACCCTTTATACTAAACCAATGAAGCCCGAAAACTATTGACAGAAGCACATGATCAAAATGAACCTATATACAAAATTTAAAGAAAATGGCATAATTCTGCATGAAAAACCCATTTATCTAAATTAAGGGGGATTAGCCCCCCTTTCCCCCTTTATACTTAACCAATGAACCCCCAAAACTATTGACAGAAGCACATTATCAAAATGAACCTATATACAAAATTTGAAGAAAATGGGATAATTCTGCATGAAAAACCCATTTATCTAAATTAAGGGGGGATTAGCCCCCCTTTCCTCCTTTATACTTAACCAATGAACCCCCAAAACTATTCCGAGAAGTGCATTATCACAATGAACCTGTATACAAAATTTGAAGAAAATCGGATAATTCTGCATGAAAAACCCATTTATCTAAATTATGGGGGGTTAGCCCCCGTTTCCCCCCTTTATGCTTAACCAATGAACCTCCAAAACTAAACAGGGAAGCGCTTTATCACAAGGAACCTATAAACAAAATTTAAAGTAAAACGGTTAGTTCTATCAAGAGTTATCGCGTTACGTACATACATACATACATACATACATACATACGTACGTACGTACATACAGAACCGGCGGGCACATAAGCTCTCAGGCTTTGATAGCCTGTGAGCTAAAAAAAAGAAAACTGCCCAGTTAAACTGAGGGCATTGAGCTCACAGGCTATTCACACTCATTCTATATTGTACTCTTATTTCAAAGAATTTGAAATATGCCCTCGAAAAATAAAGAAATCAACAATATGTTAAGGGGGGGGGTCATCCCCCTGTTACCCCCTCATAGTTAACTAATGAACTCCTTAAACTAATCAGGGAAGTGTCTAATTACAATGAATATACATACAAAATTTGAAGAAAATCGGATAATTCTGCATGAAAAACTCATTTATCTAAATTAAGGGGGGATTAGCCCCCCTTTCCCCCTTTATACTTAACCAATGAGCCCCCAAAACTTTTCAGAGAAGCGCATTATCACAATGAATCTATATACAAAATTTGAAGAAAATCGGATAATTCTGCATGAAAAACCCATTTATCTATATTAAGGGGGGATTAGCCCCCCCTTTCCCCCTTTATACTTAACCAATGAACCCCCACAACTTTTCAGAGAAGCGCATTATCACAATGAATCTATATACAAAATTTGAAGAAAATCGGATAATTCTGCATGAAAAACCCATTTATCTATATTAAGGGGGGATTAGCCCCCCCTTTCCCCCTTTATACTTAACCAATGAACCCCCACAACTTTTCAGAGAAGCGCATTATCACAATGAATCTATATACAAAATTTGAAGAAAATCGGATAATTCTGCATGAAAAACCCATTTATCTGAATTAGGGGGGGGGGGGTGTTAACCCCCTTTCCCCCTTTATACTTAACCAATGAATCCCCCAAAACTATTGACAGAAGCGCATTATCAAAATGAACCTATATACAAAATTTAAAGAAAATTGGATAATTCTGCATGAAAAACCCATTTATCTAAATTAAGTGGGGATTAGCCCCCCTTTCCCCCTTTATACTTAACCAATGAACCCCCAAAACTATTCAGAGAAGCGCATTATCACAATGAACCTATATATAAAATTTGAAGAAAATCGGGTAATTCTGCATGAAAAACTCATTTATCTAAATTAGGGGGATTACGCCCCTTTCCCCCTTTATACTTAACCAATGAACCCCCAAAACTATTCAGAGAAGCGCATTATCACAATGAACCTATATACAAAATTTGAAGAAAATTGGATAATTCTGCATGAAAAACTCATTTATCTAAATTAGAGGGGGGTTACCCCCCTCCTTGACAGACGCGCATTATCAAAATGAACCTATATACAAAATTTAAAGAAAATGGGATAATTCTGCATGAAAAACCCATTTATCTAAATTAAGGGGAGATTAGCCCCCCTTTCCCCCTTTATACTTAACCAATGAACCCCCAAAACTATTCAGAGAAGCGCATTATCACAATGAACTTATATATAAAATTTGTAGAAAATCGGGTAATTCTGCATGAAAAACTCATTTATCTAAATTAGGTGGATTACCCCCCTTTCCCCCTTTATACTTAACCAATGAACCCCCAAAACTATTCAGAGAAGCGCATTATCACAATGAACCTATATACAAAATTTGAAGAAAATGGGATAATTATGCATGAAAAACTCATTTATCCAAATTAGGGGGATTACCTCCCCTTTCCCCCTTTATACTTAACCAATGAACCCCCAAAACTTTTCAGAGAAGCGCATTATCACAATGAACCTATATACAAAATTTGAAGAAAATCGGATAATTCTGCATGAAAAACTCATTTATCTAAATTAGGGGGTGTATCCCCTCTTTCCCCCTTTATACTTAACCAATGAACCCCCAAAACTATTGACAGAAGCACTTTTTCAAAATTAACCTATATACAAAATTTGAAGAAAATGGGATAATTCTGCATGAAAAACTCATTTATCCAAATTAGGGGGATTACCCCCCCTTTCCCCCTTATACTTAACCAATGGACCCCCAAAACTTTTCAGAGAAGCGCATTATCACAATGAACCTATATACAAAATTTGAAGAAAATCGGATAATTCTGCATGAAAAACTCATTTATCTAAATTAGGGGGTGTATCCCCTCTTTCCCCCTTTATACTTAACCAATGAACCCCCAAAACTATTGACAGAAGCACATTTTCAAAATTAACCTATATACAAAATTTGAAGAAAATGGGATAATTCTGCATGAAAAACCCATTTATCTATATTAAGGGGGGATTAGCCCCCCTTTCCCCCTTTATACTTAACCAATGAACCCCCAAAACTATTCAGAGAAGCGCATTATCACAATGAACCTATACACAAAATTTGAAGAAAATCGGATAATTCTGCATGAAAAACTCATTTATCTAAATTAGGGGGGGTTACCCCCCCCCCTTTCCCCCTTTATACTTAACCAATGAACCCCCAAAACTATTGACAGAAGCGCATTATCAAAAAAATGAATATATATACAAAATTTGAAGAAAATTGGATAATTCTGCCTGAAAAACCCATTTATCTAAAATATGGGGTGTTAGCCCCCCGTTTCCCCCCTTTATGCTTAACCAATGAACCTCCAAAACTAATCAGGGAAGCGCTTTATCACAAGGAACCTATATACAAAATTTGAAGAAAATGGGATAATTATGCATGAAAAACTCATTTATCCAAATTAGGGGGATTACCTCCCCTTTCCCCCTTTATACTTAACCAATGAATCCCCAAAACTTTTCAGAGAAGCGCATTATCACAATGAACCTATATACAAAATTTGAAGAAAATCGGATAATTCTGCATGAAAAACTCATTTATCTAAATTAGGGGGTGTATCCCCTCTTTCCCCCTTTATACTTAACCAATGAACCCCCAAAACTATTGACAGAAGCACTTTTTCAAAATTAACCTATATACAAAATTTGAAGAAAATGGGATAATTCTGCATGAAAAACTCATTTATCCAAATTAGGGGGATTATCCCCCCTTTCCCCCTTTATACTTAACCAATGGACCCCCAAAACTTTTCAGAGAAGCGCATTATCACAATGAACCTATATACAAAATTTGAAGAAAATCGGATAATTCTGCATGAAAAACTCATTTATCTAAATTAGGGGGTGTATCCCCTCTTTCCCTTTTTATACTTAACCAATGAACCCCCAAAACTATTGACAGAAGCACATTTTCAAAATTAACCTATATACAAAATTTGAAGAAAATGGGATAATTCTGCATGAAAAACCCATTTATCTAAATTAAGGGGGGATTAGCCCCCCTTTCCCCCTTTATACTTAACCAATGAACCCCCAAAACTATTCAGAGAAGCGCATTATCACAATGAACCTATACACAAAATTTGAAGAAAATCGGATAATTCTGCATGAAAAACTCATTTATCTAACCCCCCCCCCCTTCCCCCTTAACCAATGAACCCCCAAAACTATTGACAGAAGCGCATTATCAAAAAATGAATATATATACAAAATTTGAAGAAAATGGGATAATTCTGCATGAAAAACCCATTTATCTAAAATATGGGGTGTTAGCCCCCCGTTTCCCCCCTTTATGCTTAACCAATGAACCTCCAAAACTAATCAGGGAAGCGCTTTATCACAAGGAACCTATAAACAAAATTTAAAGTAAAACGGTTAGTTCTATCAAGAGTTATCGCGTTACGTACATACATACATACATACATACATACATACGTACGTACGTACATACAGAACCGGCGGGCACATAAGCTCTCAGTCTTTGATAGCCTGTGAGCTAAAAAAAAGAAAACTGCCCAGTTAAACTGAGGGCATTCAGCTCACAGGCTATTCACACTCATTGTATATTGTACTCATATTTCAAAGAATTTGAAATATGCCCTCAAAAAATAAAGAAATCAACAATATATTAAGGGGGGGGGGTCATCCCCCTGTCCCTCATAGTTAACTAATGAACTCCTTAAACTAATCAGGGAAGTGTCTAATTACAATGAATATACATACAAAATTTGAAGAAAATCGGATAATTCTGCATGAAAAACTCATTTATCTAAATTAAGGGGGATTAGCCCCCCTTTCCCCCTTTATACTTAACCAATGAACCCCCAAAACTTTTCAGAGAAGCGCATTATCACAATGAACCTATATAAAAAATTTGAAGAAAATCGGATAATTCTGCATGAAAAACTCATTTATCTAAATTAGAGGGGGGGTTACCCCCCTCCTTGACAGACGCGCATTATCAAAATGAACCTATATACAAAATTTAAAGAAAATGGGATAATTCTGCATGAAAAACCCATTTACCTAAATTAAGGGGCGATTAGCCCCTCTTAACCCCTTTATACTTAACCAATGAACCCCCAAAACTTTTCAGAGAAGCGCCTTATCACAAGGAACCTATAAACAAAATTTAAAGTAAAACGGTTAGTTCTATCAAGAGTTATCGCGTTACGTACATACATACATACATACATACATACGTACGTACGTACATATAGTTCCGGCGGGCACATAAGCTCTCAAGCTTTGATAGCCTGTGATATAAAAAAAAACTGCCCAGTTAAACTGAGGGCATTGAGCTCACAGGCTATTCACACTCATTGTATATTGTACTCTTATTTCAAAGAATATGAAATATGCCCTCAAAAAATAAAGAAATCAACCATATATTAATGGGGGGGTCATCCCCCTGTTACTCCCTCATAGTTAACTAATGAACTCCTTAAATTAATCTGGGAAGTGTCTAATTACAATGAATATACATAGAAAATTTGAAGAAAATCGGATAATTCTACATGAAAAACTCATTTATCTAAATTAAGGGGGATTAGCCCCCCTTTCCCCCTTTATACTTAACCAATGAACACCCAAAACTTTTCAGAGAAGCGCATTATCACAATGAACCTATATACAAAATTTGAAGAAAATCGGATAATCCTGCATGAAAAACTCATTTATCAAAATTAGGGGGATTATCCCCCCTTTCCCTCTTTATACTTAACCAATGAACCCCCAAAACTTTTCAGAGAAGCGCATTATCACAATGAACCTATATACAAAATTTGAAGAAAATCGGATAATTCTGCATGACAAACTCATTTATCTAAATTAGGGGGGTATCCCCCCTTTCCCCCATTATACTTAACCAATGAACCCCCAAAACTATTGACAGAAGTACATTATCAAAATGAACCTATATAAAAAATTTGAAGAAAATGCGATAATTCTGCATTAAAAACTCATTTATCTAAATTAGGGGGGGTTACCCCCCCTTTCACCCTTTATACTAAACCAATGAAGCCCGAAAACTATTGACAGAAGCACATGATCAAAATGAACCTATATACAAAATTTGAAGAAAATGGCATAATTCTGCATGAAAAACCCATTTATCTAAATTAAGGGGGATTAGCCCCCCTTTCCCCCTTTATACTTAACCAATGAACCCCCAAAACTATTGACAGAAGCACATTATCAAAATGAACCTATATACAAAATTTGAAGAAAATGGGATAATTCTGCATGAAAAACCCATTTATCTAAATTAAGGGGGGATTAGCCCCCCTTTCCTCCTTTATACTTAACCAATGAACCCCCAAAACTATTCCGAGAAGTGCATTATCACAATGAACCTGTATACAAAATTTGAAGAAAATCGGATAATTCTGCATGAAAAACCCATTTATCTAAATTATGGGGGGTTAGCCCCCGTTTTCCCCCTTTATGCTTAACCAATGAACCTCCAAAACTAAACAGGGAAGCGCCTTATCACAAGGTACCTATAAAAAAATTTAAAGTAAAACGGTTAGTTCTATCAAGATTTATCGCGTTACGTACATACATACATACATACATACATACGTACGTACGTACATACAGAACCGGCGGGCACATAAGCTCTCAGGCTTTGATAGCCTGTGAGCTAAAAAAAAGAAAACTGCCCAGTTAAACTGAGGGCATTGAGCTCACAGGCTATTCACACTCATTCTATATTGTACTCTTATTTCAAAGAATTTGAAATATGCCCTCGAAAAATAAAGAAATCAACAATATGTTAAGGGGGGGGGTCATCCCCCTGTTACCCCCTCATAGTTAACTAATGAACTCCTTAAACTAATCAGGGAAGTGTCTAATTACAATGAATATACATACAAAATTTGAAGAAAATCGGATAATTCTGCATGAAAAACTCATTTATCTAAATTAAGGGGGGATTAGCCCCCCTTTCCCCCTTTATACTTAACCAATGAGCCCCCAAAACTTTTCAGAGAATCGCCTTATCACAAGGAACCTATAAACAAAATTTAAAGTAAAACGGTTAGTTCTATCAAGAGTTATCGCGTTACGTACATACATACATACATACATACATACGTACGTACGTACATATAGAACCGGCGGGCACATAAGCTCTCAAGCTTTGATAGCCTGTGATATAAAAAAAAACTGCCCAGTTAAACTGAGGGCATTGAGCTCACAGGCTATTCACACTCATTGTATATTGTACTCTTATTTCAAAGAATTTGAAATATGCCCTCAAAAAATAAAGAAATCAACCATATATTAATGGGGGGGGGTCATCCCCCTGTTACTCCCTCATAGTTAACTAATGAACTCCTTAAATTAATCTGGGAAGTGTCTAATTACAATGAATATACATACAAAATTTGAAGAAAATCGAATAATTCTACATGAAAAACTCATTTATCTAAATTAAGGGGGATTAGCCCCCCTTTCCCCCTTTATACTTAACCAATGAACCCCCAAAACTTTTCAGAGAAGCGCATTATCACAATGAACCTATATACAAAATTTGAAGAAAATCGGATAATCCTGCATGAAAAACTCATTTATCAAAATTAGGGGGATTATCCCCCCTTTCCCTCTTTATACTTAACCAATGAACCCCCAAAACTTTTCAGAGAAGCGCATTATCACAATGAACCTAAATACAAAATTTGAAGAAAATCGGATAATTCTGCATGAAAAACTCATTTATCTAAATTAGGGGGGTATCCCCCCTTTCCCCCTTTATACTTAACCAATGAACACCCAAAACTATTGACAGAAGTACATTATCAAAATGAAGCTATATACAAAATTTGAAGAAAATGCGATAATTCTGCATTAAAAACTCATTTATCTAAATTAGGGGGGGTTACCCCCCCCTTTCTCCCTTTATACTAAACCAATGAAGCCCGAAAACTATTGACAGAAGCACATTATCAAAATGAACCTATATACAAAATTTGACGAAAATGGGATAATTCTGCATGAAAAACCCATTTATCTAAATTAAGGGGGGATTAGCCCCCCTTTCCTCCTTTATACTTAACCAATGAAACCCCAAAACTATTCCGAGAAGCGCATTATCACAATGAACCTGTATACAAAATTTGAAGAAAATCGGATAATTCTGCATGAAAAACCCATTTATCTAAATTATGGGGGGTTAGCCCCCGTTTCCCCCCTTTATGCTTAACCAATGAACCTCCAAAACTAAACAGGGAAGCGCCTTATCACAAGGAACCTATAAACAAAATTTAAAGTAAAACGGTTAGTTCTATCAAGAGTTATCGCGTTACGTACATACATACATACATACATACATACGTACGTACGTACATACAGAACCGGCGGGCACATAAGCTCTCAGGCTTTGATAGCCTGTGAGCTAAAAAAAAGAAAACTGCCCAGTTAAACTGAGGGCATTGAGCTCACAGGCTATTCACACTCATTCTATATTGTACTCTTATTTCAAAGAATTTGAAATATGCCCTCGAAAAATAAAGAAATCAACAATATGTTAAGGGGGGGGGGGGTCATCCCCATGTTACCCCCTCATAGTTAACTAATGAACTCCTTAAACTAATCAGGGAGTGTCTAATTACAATGAATATACATACAAAATTTGAAGAAAATCGGATAATTCTGCATGAAAAACTCATTTATCTAAATTAAGGGGGGATTAGCCCCCCTTTCCCCCTTTATACTTAACCAATGATCCCCCAAAACTTTTCAGAGAAGCGCATTATCACAATGAACCTATATACAAAATTTGAAGAAAATCGGATAATTCTGCATGAAAAACCCATTTATCTATATTAAGGGGGGATTAGCCCCCCCTTTCCCCCTTTATACTTAACCAATGAACCCCCAAAACTTTTCACAGAAGCGCATTATCACAATGAATCTATATACAAAATTTGAAGAAAATCGGATAATTCTGCATGAAAAACCCATTTATCTGAATTAGGGGGGGGTGTTAACCCCCCTTTCACCCTTTATACTTAACCAATGAATCCCCCAAAACTATTGACAGAAGCGCATTATCAAAATGAACCTATATACAAAATTTAAAGAAAATGCGATAATTCTGCATGAAAAACCCATTTATCTAAATTAAGGGGGATTAGCCCCCCTTTCCCCCTTTATACTTAACCAATGAACCCCCAAAACTATTCAGAGAAGCGCATTATCACAATGAACCTATATATAAAATTCGAAGAAAAGCGGGTAATTCTGCATGAAAAACTCATTTATCTAAATTAGGGGGATTACCCCCCTTTCCCCCTTTATACTTAACCAATGAACCCCCAAAACTATTCAGAGAAGCGCATTATCACAATGAACCTATATACAAAATTTGAAGAAAATTGGATAATTCTGCATGAAAAACTCATTTATCTAAATTAGAGGGGGGGTTACCCCCTTCCTTGACAGACGCGCATTATCAAAATGAACCTATATACAAAATTTAAAGAAAATGGGATAATTCTGCATGAAAAACCCATTTACCTAAATTAAGGGGCGATTAGCCCCTCTTTTCCCCTTTATACTTAACCAATGAACCCCCAAAACTTTTCAGAGAAGCGCCTTATCACAAGGAACCTATAAACAAAATTTAAAGTAAAACGGTTAGTTCTATCAAGAGTTATCGCGTTACGTACATACATACATACATACATACATACGTACGTACGTACATATAGAACCGGCGGGCAGGGCCTGATTATCCAAAAGGCACGTGAAGCACATGCTTCCCCTCTAAAATTAAGAAGGTGCCCCAAAATGACTGTGAAGAGGGCCCTCTAATTTCCATTTCCATTTTACACAGTGTATTTCTTTTTTTTTTTTTTTTCGGAAAAGAAAGTTCGCTTAACCCGAGAGGAAATCCACACACTACTTTACGAAACTTATTTAACAGGGAAATAGGAATGTCATCAATAGGATGTTAATTAATCATATAGCATCCTGATGGACCTCTTAGAAACCAACCTGGAAATTGAGCATACAGCTATAAGTACTAAATATATGTGAAGTATATACAGGGAACATAAAGAGCTGTTGAATGAAATATATGTGACCTCGAATAAGCTACTCCCAGGAATAATATTGGTATCATTGGTGAGTTCTTATGAATTAATACTTAAGAAAACTTTTGTCAAATGCAAGAGGGGCCAAAAATGATATACCGTGCTTCCCCTAGATTCAGAGGTTAATCGGGCCCTGCCGGCGGGCACATAAGCTCTCAAACTTTGATAGCCTGTAATATAAAAAAAACTGCCCAGTTAAACTGAGGGCATTGAGCTCACAGGCTATTCACACTCATTGTATATTGTACTCTTATTTCAAAGAATTTGAAATATGCCCTCAAAAATAAAGAAATCAACCATATATTAATGGGGGGGGGGTCATCCCCCTGTTACTCCCTCATAGTTAACTAATGAACTCCTTAAATTAATCTGGGAAGTGTCTAATTACAATGAATATACATACAAAATTTGAAGAAAATCGGATAATTCTACATGAAAAACTCATTTATCTAAATTAAGGGGGATTAGCCCCCCTTTCCCCCTTTATACTTAACCAATGAACCCCCAAAACTTTTCAGAGAAGCGCATTATCACAATGAACCTATATACAAAATTTGAAGAAAATCGGATAATTCTGCATGAAAAACTCATTTATCTAAATTAAGGGGGGATTAGCCCCCCTTTCCCCCTTTATACTTAACCAATGAGCCCCCAAAACTTTTCAGAGAATCGCCTTATCACAAGGAACCTATAAACAAAATTTAAAGTAAAACGGTTAGTTCTATCAAGAGTTATCGCGTTACGTACATACATACATACATACATACATACGTACGTACGTACATATAGAACCGGCGGGCACATAAGCTTTCAAGCTTTGATAGCCTGTGATATAAAAAAAAATTGCCCAGTTAAACTGAGGGCATTGAGCTCACAGGCTATTCACACTCATTGTATATTGTACTCTTATTTCAAAGAATTTGAAATATGCCCTCAAAAAATAAAGAAATCAACCATATATTAATGGGGGGGGTCATCCCCCTGTTACTCCCTCATAGTTAACTAATGAACTCCTTAAATTAATCTGGGAAGTGTCTAATTACAATGAATATACATACAAAATTTGAAGAAAATCGAATAATTCTACATGAAAAACTCATTTATCTAAATTAAGGGGGATTAGCCCCTCTTTCCCCCTTTATACTTAACCAATGAACCCCCAAAACTTTTCAGAGAAGCGCATTATCACAATGAACCTATATACAAAATTTGAAGAAAATCGGATAATCCTGCAGGAAAAACTCATTTATCAAAATTAGGGGGATTATCCCCCCTTTCCCTCTTTATACTTAACCAATGAACCCCCAAAACTTTTCAGAGAAGCGCATTATCACAATGAACCTACATACAAAATTTGAAGAAAATCGGATAATTCTGCATGAAAAACTCATTTATCTAAATTGGGGGGGTATCCCCCCTTTCCCCCTTTATACTTAACCAATGAACACCCAAAACTATTGACAGAAGTACATTATCAAAATGAAGCTATATACAAAATTTGAAGAAAATGCGATAATTCTGCATTAAAAACTCATTTATCTAAATTAGGGGGGGGTTACCCCCCCCCCCCTTTCTCCCTTTATACTAAACCAATGAAGCCCGAAAACTATTGACAGAAGCACATTATCAAAATGAACCTATATACAAAATTTGACGAAAATGGGATAATTCTGCATGAAAAACCCATTTATCTAAATTAAGGGGGGATTAGCCCCCCTTTCCTCCTTTATACTTAACCAATGAAACCCCAAAACTACTCCGAGAAGCGCATTATCACAATGAACCTATATACAAAATTTGAAGAAAATCGGATAATTCTGCATGACAAACTCATTTATCTAAATTAGGGGGGTATCCCCCCTTTCCCCCATTATACTTAACCAATGAACCCCCAAAACTATTGACAGAAGTACATTATCAAAATGAACCTATATAAAAAATTTGAAGAAAATGCGATAATTCTGCATTAAAAACTCATTTATCTAAATTAGGGGGGGTTACCCCCCCTTTCACCCTTTATACTAAACCAATGAAGCCCGAAAACTATTGACAGAAGCACATGATCAAAATGAACCTATATACAAAATTTGAAGAAAATGGCATAATTCTGCATGAAAAACCCATTTATCTAAATTAAGGGGGATTAGCCCCCCTTTCCCCCTTTATACTTAACCAATGAACCCCCAAAACTATTGACAGAAGCACATTATCAAAATGAACCTATATACAAAATTTGAAGAAAATGGGATAATTCTGCATGAAAAACCCATTTATCTAAATTAAGGGGGGATTAGCCCCCCTTTCCTCCTTTATACTTAACCAATGAACCCCCAAAACTATTCCGAGAAGTGCATTATCACAATGAACCTGTATACAAAATTTGAAGAAAATCGGATAATTCTGCATGAAAAACCCATTTATCTAAATTATGGGGGGTTAGCCCCCGTTTTCCCCCTTTATGCTTAACCAATGAACCTCCAAAACTAAACAGGGAAGCGCCTTATCACAAGGTACCTATAAAAAAATTTAAAGTAAAACGGTTAGTTCTATCAAGATTTATCGCGTTACGTACATACATACATACATACATACATACGTACGTACGTACATACAGAACCGGCGGGCACATAAGCTCTCAGGCTTTGATAGCCTGTGAGCTAAAAAAAAGAAAACTGCCCAGTTAAACTGAGGGCATTGAGCTCACAGGCTATTCACACTCATTCTATATTGTACTCTTATTTCAAAGAATTTGAAATATGCCCTCGAAAAATAAAGAAATCAACAATATGTTAAGGGGGGGGGTCATCCCCCTGTTACCCCCTCATAGTTAACTAATGAACTCCTTAAACTAATCAGGGAAGTGTCTAATTACAATGAATATACATACAAAATTTGAAGAAAATCGGATAATTCTGCATGAAAAACTCATTTATCTAAATTAAGGGGGGATTAGCCCCCCTTTCCCCCTTTATACTTAACCAATGAGCCCCCAAAACTTTTCAGAGAATCGCCTTATCACAAGGAACCTATAAACAAAATTTAAAGTAAAACGGTTAGTTCTATCAAGAGTTATCGCGTTACGTACATACATACATACATACATACATACGTACGTACGTACATATAGAACCGGCGGGCACATAAGCTCTCAAGCTTTGATAGCCTGTGATATAAAAAAAAACTGCCCAGTTAAACTGAGGGCATTGAGCTCACAGGCTATTCACACTCATTGTATATTGTACTCTTATTTCAAAGAATTTGAAATATGCCCTCAAAAAATAAAGAAATCAACCATATATTAATGGGGGGGGGTCATCCCCCTGTTACTCCCTCATAGTTAACTAATGAACTCCTTAAATTAATCTGGGAAGTGTCTAATTACAATGAATATACATACAAAATTTGAAGAAAATCGAATAATTCTACATGAAAAACTCATTTATCTAAATTAAGGGGGATTAGCCCCCCTTTCCCCCTTTATACTTAACCAATGAACCCCCAAAACTTTTCAGAGAAGCGCATTATCACAATGAACCTATATACAAAATTTGAAGAAAATCGGATAATCCTGCATGAAAAACTCATTTATCAAAATTAGGGGGATTATCCCCCCTTTCCCTCTTTATACTTAACCAATGAACCCCCAAAACTTTTCAGAGAAGCGCATTATCACAATGAACCTAAATACAAAATTTGAAGAAAATCGGATAATTCTGCATGAAAAACTCATTTATCTAAATTAGGGGGGTATCCCCCCTTTCCCCCTTTATACTTAACCAATGAACACCCAAAACTATTGACAGAAGTACATTATCAAAATGAAGCTATATACAAAATTTGAAGAAAATGCGATAATTCTGCATTAAAAACTCATTTATCTAAATTAGGGGGGGTTACCCCCCCCCTTTCTCCCTTTATACTAAACCAATGAAGCCCGAAAACTATTGACAGAAGCACATTATCAAAATGAACCTATATACAAAATTTGACGAAAATGGGATAATTCTGCATGAAAAACCCATTTATCTAAATTAAGGGGGGATTAGCCCCCCTTTCCTCCTTTATACTTAACCAATGAAACCCCAAAACTATTCCGAGAAGCGCATTATCACAATGAACCTGTATACAAAATTTGAAGAAAATCGGATAATTCTGCATGAAAAACCCATTTATCTAAATTATGGGGGGTTAGCCCCCGTTTCCCCCCTTTATGCTTAACCAATGAACCTCCAAAACTAAACAGGGAAGCGCCTTATCACAAGGAACCTATAAACAAAATTTAAAGTAAAACGGTTAGTTCTATCAAGAGTTATCGCGTTACGTACATACATACATACATACATACATACGTACGTACGTACATACAGAACCGGCGGGCACATAAGCTCTCAGGCTTTGATAGCCTGTGAGCTAAAAAAAAGAAAACTGCCCAGTTAAACTGAGGGCATTGAGCTCACAGGCTATTCACACTCATTCTATATTGTACTCTTATTTCAAAGAATTTGAAATATGCCCTCGAAAAATAAAGAAATCAACAATATGTTAAGGGGGGGGGGGTCATCCCCATGTTACCCCCTCATAGTTAACTAATGAACTCCTTAAACTAATCAGGGAGTGTCTAATTACAATGAATATACATACAAAATTTGAAGAAAATCGGATAATTCTGCATGAAAAACTCATTTATCTAAATTAAGGGGGGATTAGCCCCCCTTTCCCCCTTTATACTTAACCAATGATCCCCCAAAACTATTGACAGAAGTACATTATCAAAATGAACCTATATACAAAATTTGAAGAAAATGCGATAATTCTGCATTAAAAACTCATTTATCTAAATTAGGGGGGGTTACCCCCCCTTTCACCCTTTATACTAAACCAATGAAGCCCGAAAACTATTGACAGAAGCACATGATCAAAATGAACCTATATACAAAATTTAAAGAAAATGGCATAATTCTGCATGAAAAACCCATTTATCTAAATTAAGGGGGATTAGCCCCCCTTTCCCCCTTTATACTTAACCAATGAACCCCCAAAACTATTGACAGAAGCACATTATCAAAATGAACCTATATACAAAATTTGAAGAAAATGGGATAATTCTGCATGAAAAACCCATTTATCTAAATTAAGGGGGGATTAGCCCCCCTTTCCTCCTTTATACTTAACCAATGAACCCCCAAAACTATTCCGAGAAGTGCATTATCACAATGAACCTGTATACAAAATTTGAAGAAAATCGGATAATTCTGCATGAAAAACCCATTTATCTAAATTATGGGGGGTTAGCCCCCGTTTCCCCCCTTTATGCTTAACCAATGAACCTCCAAAACTAAACAGGGAAGCGCTTTATCACAAGGAACCTATAAACAAAATTTAAAGTAAAACGGTTAGTTCTATCAAGAGTTATCGCGTTACGTACATACATACATACATACATACATACATACGTACGTACGTACATACAGAACCGGCGGGCACATAAGCTCTCAGGCTTTGATAGCCTGTGAGCTAAAAAAAAGAAAACTGCCCAGTTAAACTGAGGGCATTGAGCTCACAGGCTATTCACACTCATTCTATATTGTACTCTTATTTCAAAGAATTTGAAATATGCCCTCGAAAAATAAAGAAATCAACAATATGTTAAGGGGGGGGGTCATCCCCCTGTTACCCCCTCATAGTTAACTAATGAACTCCTTAAACTAATCAGGGAAGTGTCTAATTACAATGAATATACATACAAAATTTGAAGAAAATCGGATAATTCTGCATGAAAAACTCATTTATCTAAATTAAGGGGGGATTAGCCCCCCTTTCCCCCTTTATACTTAACCAATGAGCCCCCAAAACTTTTCAGAGAATCGCCTTATCACAAGGAACCTATAAACAAAATTTAAAGTAAAACGGTTAGTTCTATCAAGAGTTATCGCGTTACGTACATACATACATACATACATACATACGTACGTACGTACATATAGAACCGGCGGGCACATAAGCTCTCAAGCTTTGATAGCCTGTGATATAAAAAAAAACTGCCCAGTTAAACTGAGGGCATTGAGCTCACAGGCTATTCACACTCATTGTATATTGTACTCTTATTTCAAAGAATTTGAAATATGCCCTCAAAAAATAAAGAAATCAACCATATATTAATGGGGGGGGGGGGTCATCCCCCTGTTACTCCCTCATAGTTAACTAATGAACTCCTTAAATTAATCTGGGAAGTGTCTAATTACAATGAATATACATACAAAATTTGAAGAAAATCGAATAATTCTACATGAAAAACTCATTTATCTAAATTAAGGGGGATTAGCCCCCCTTTCCCCCTTTATACTTAACCAATGAACCCCCAAAACTTTTCAGAGAAGCGCATTATCACAATGAACCTATATACAAAATTTGAAGAAAATCGGATAATCCTGCATGAAAAACTCATTTATCAAAATTAGGGGGATTATCCCCCCTTTCCCTCTTTATACTTAACCAATGAACCCCCAAAACTTTTCAGAGAAGCGCATTATCACAATGAACCTAAATACAAAATTTGAAGAAAATCGGATAATTCTGCATGAAAAACTCATTTATCTAAATTAGGGGGGTATCCCCCCTTTCCCCCTTTATACTTAACCAATGAACACCCAAAACTATTGACAGAAGTACATTATCAAAATGAAGCTATATACAAAATTTGAAGAAAATGCGATAATTCTGCATTAAAAACTCATTTATCTAAATTAGGGGGGGTTACCCCCCCCCTTTCTCCCTTTATACTAAACCAATGAAGCCCGAAAACTATTGACAGAAGCACATTATCAAAATGAACCTATATACAAAATTTGACGAAAATGGGATAATTCTGCATGAAAAACCCATTTATCTAAATTAAGGGGGGATTAGCCCCCCTTTCCTCCTTTATACTTAACCAATGAAACCCCAAAACTATTCCGAGAAGCGCATTATCACAATGAACCTGTATACAAAATTTGAAGAAAATCGGATAATTCTGCATGAAAAACCCATTTATCTAAATTATGGGGGGTTAGCCCCCGTTTCCCCCCTTTATGCTTAACCAATGAACCTCCAAAACTAAACAGGGAAGCGCCTTATCACAAGGAACCTATAAACAAAATTTAAAGTAAAACGGTTAGTTCTATCAAGAGTTATCGCGTTACGTACATACATACATACATACATACATACGTACGTACGTACATACAGAACCGGCGGGCACATAAGCTCTCAGGCTTTGATAGCCTGTGAGCTAAAAAAAAGAAAACTGCCCAGTTAAACTGAGGGCATTGAGCTCACAGGCTATTCACACTCATTCTATATTGTACTCTTATTTCAAAGAATTTGAAATATGCCCTCAAAAAATAAAGAAATCAACCATATATTAATGGGGGGGGGTCATCCCCCTGTTACTCCCTCATAGTTAACTAATGAACTCCTTAAATTAATCTGGGAAGTGTCTAATTACAATGAATATACATACAAAATTTGAAGAAAATCGGATAATTCTACATGAAAAACTCATTTATCTAAATTAAGGGGGATTAGCCCCCCTTTCCCCCTTTATACTTAACCAATGAACCCCCAAAACTTTTCAGAGAAGCGCATTATCACAATGAACCTATATACAAAATTTGAAGAAAATCGGATAATTCTGCATGAAAAACTCATTTATCTAAATTAAGGGGGGATTAGCCCCCCTTTCCCCCTTTATACTTAACCAATGAGCCCCCAAAACTTTTCAGAGAATCGCCTTATCACAAGGAACCTATAAACAAAATTTAAAGTAAAACGGTTAGTTCTATCAAGAGTTATCGCGTTACGTACATACATACATACATACATACATACGTACGTACGTACATATAGAACCGGCGGGCACATAAGCTTTCAAGCTTTGATAGCCTGTGATATAAAAAAAAATTGCCCAGTTAAACTGAGGGCATTGAGCTCACAGGCTATTCACACTCATTGTATATTGTACTCTTATTTCAAAGAATTTGAAATATGCCCTCAAAAAATAAAGAAATCAACCATATATTAATGGGGGGGGTCATCCCCCTGTTACTCCCTCATAGTTAACTAATGAACTCCTTAAATTAATCTGGGAAGTGTCTAATTACAATGAATATACATACAAAATTTGAAGAAAATCGAATAATTCTACATGAAAAACTCATTTATCTAAATTAAGGGGGATTAGCCCCTCTTTCCCCCTTTATACTTAACCAATGAACCCCCAAAACTTTTCAGAGAAGCGCATTATCACAATGAACCTATATACAAAATTTGAAGAAAATCGGATAATCCTGCATGAAAAACTCATTTATCAAAATTAGGGGGATTATCCCCCCTTTCCCTCTTTATACTTAACCAATGAACCCCCAAAACTTTTCAGAGAAGCGCATTATCACAATG
Organism: Maratus michaelseni; assembly: GCA_963931845.1. Lineage (NCBI taxonomy): Eukaryota > Metazoa > Arthropoda > Arachnida > Araneae > Salticidae > Maratus > Maratus michaelseni. The sequence continues at coordinate 247,842,711 of OZ007588.1, read as the reverse complement.
AACCTACATACAAAATTTGAAGAAAATCGGATAATTCTGCATGAAAAACTCATTTATCTAAATTGGGGGGGTATCCCCCCTTTCCCCCTTTATACTTAACCAATGAACACCCAAAACTATTGACAGAAGTACATTATCAAAATGAAGCTATATACAAAATTTGAAGAAAATGCGATAATTCTGCATTAAAAACTCATTTATCTAAATTAGGGGGGGGTTACCCCCCCCCCTTTCTCCCTTTATACTAAACCAATGAAGCCCGAAAACTATTGACAGAAGCACATTATCAAAATGAACCTATATACAAAATTTGACGAAAATGGGATAATTCTGCATGAAAAACCCATTTATCTAAATTAAGGGGGGATTAGCCCCCCTTTCCTCCTTTATACTTAACCAATGAAACCCCAAAACTACTCCGAGAAGCGCATTATCACAATGAACCTGTATACAAAATTTGAAGAAAATCGGATAATTCTGCATGAAAAACCCATTTATCTAAATTATGGGGGGTTAGCCCCCGTTTCCCCCCTTTATGCTTAACCAATGAACCTCCAAAACTAAACAGGGAAGCGCTTTATCACAAGGAACCTATAAACAAAATTTAAAGTAAAACGGTTAGTTCTATCAAGAGTTATCGCGTTACGTACATACATACATACATACATACATACGTACGTACGTACATACAGAACCGGCGGGCACATAAGCTCTCAGGCTTTGATAGCCTGTGAGCTAAAAAAAAGAAAACTGCCCAGTTAAACTGAGGGCATTGAGCTCACAGGCTATTCACACTCATTCTATATTGTACTCTTATTTCAAAGAATTTGAAATATGCCCTCGAAAAATAAAGAAATCAACAATATGTTAAGGGGGGGGGTCATCCCCCTGTTACCCCCTCATAGTTAACTAATGAACTCCTTAAACTAATCAGGGAAGTGTCTAATTACAATGAATATACATACAAAATTTGAAGAAAATCGGATAATTCTGCATGAAAAACTCATTTATCTAAATTAAGGGGGGATTAGCCCCCCTTTCCCCCTTTATACTTAACCAATGAACCCCCAAAACTTTTCAGAGAAGCGCATTATCACAATGAACCTATATACAAAATTTGAAGAAAATCGGATAATTCTGAATGAAAAACCCATTTATCTATATTAAGGGGGGATTAGCCGCCCCTTTCCCCCTTTATACTTAACCAATGAACCCCCAAAACTTTTCAGAGAAGCGCATTATCACAATGAATCTATATACAAAATTTGAAGAAAATCGGATAATTCTGCATGAAAAACCCATTTATATGAATTAGGGGGGGGGGGGTGTTAACCCCCTTTCCCCCTTTATACTTAACCAATGAATCCCCCAAAACTATTGACAGAAGCGCATTATCAAAATGAACCTATATACAAAATTTAAAGAAAATGCGATAATTCTGCATGAAAAACCCATTTATCTAAATTAAGGGGGATTAGCCCCCCTTTCCCCCTTTATACTTAACCAATGAACCCCCAAAACTATTCAGAGAAGCGCATTATCACAATGAACCTATATATAAAATTTGAAGAAATCGGGTAATTCTGCATGAAAAACTCATTTATCTAAATTAGGGGGATTACCCCCCTTTCCCCCTTTATACTTAACCAATGAACCCCCAAAACTATTCAGAGAAGCGCATTATCACAATGAACCTATATACAAAATTTGAAGAAAATTGGATAATTCTGCATGAAAAACTCATTTATCTAAATTAGAGGGGGGGTTAGCCCCCTCCTTGACAGACGCGCATTATCAAAATGAACCTATATACAAAATTTAAAGAAAATGGGATAATTCTGCATGAAAAACCCATTTACCTAAATTAAGGGGCGATTAGCCCCTCTTTCCCCCTTTATACTTAACCAATGAACCCCCAAAACTTTTCAGAGAAGCGCCTTATCACAAGGAACCTATAAACAAAATTTAAAGTAAAACGGTTAGTTCTATCAAGAGTTAACGCGTTACGTACATACATACATACATACATACATACGTACGTACGTACATATAGAACCGGCGGGCAGGGCCTGATTATCCAAAAGGCACGTGAAGCACATGCTTCCCCTCTAAAATTAAGAAGGTGCCCCAAAATGACAGTGAAGAGGGCCCTCTAATTTCCATTTTCATTTTATACAGTGTATTTTTTTTTTTTTTTTTCGGAAAAGAAAGTTCGCTTAACCCGAGAGGAAATCCACACACTACTTTACGAAACTTATTTAACAGGGAAATAGGAATGTCATCAATAGGATGTTAATTAATCATATAGCATCCTGATGGACCTCTTAGAAACCAACCTGGAAATTGAGCATACAGCTATAAGTACTAAATATATGTGAAGTATATACAGGGAACATAAAAAGCTGTTGAATGAAATATATGTGACCTCGAATAAGCTACTCCCAGGAATAATATTGGTATCATTGGTGAGTTCTTATGAATTAATACTTAAGAAAACTTTTGTCAAATGCAAGAGGGGCCAAAAATGATATACCGTGCTTCCCCTAGATTCAGAGGTTAATCGGGCCCTGCCGGCGGGCACATAAGCTCTCAAGCTTTGATAGCCTGTAATATAAAAAAATCTGCCCAGTTAAACTGAGGGCATTGAGCTCACAGGCTATTCACACTCATTGTATATTGTACTCTTATTTCAAAGAATTTGAAATATGACCTCAAAAATAAAGAAATCAACCATATATTAATGGGGGGGGGTCATCCCCCTGTTACTGCCTCATAGTTAACTAATGAACTCCTTAAATTAATCTGGGAAGTGTCTAATTACAATGAATATACATACAAAATTTGAAGAAAATCGGATAATTCTACATGAAAAACTCATTTATCTAAATTAAGGGGGATTAGCCCCCCTTTCCCCCTTTATACTTAACCAATGAACCCCCAAAACTTTTCAGAGAAGCGCATTATCACAATGAACCTATATACAAAATTTGAAGAAAATCGGATAATCCTGCATGAAAAACTCATTTATCAAAATTAGGGGGATTATCCCCCTTTCCCTCTTTATACTTAACCAATGAACCCCCAAAACTTTTCAGAGAAGCGCATTATCACAATGAACCTATATACAAAATTTGAAGAATATCGGATAATCCTGCATGAAAAACTCATTTATCAAAATTAGGGGGATTATCCCCCCTTTCCCCCTTTATACTTAGCCAATGAACACCCAAAACTATTGACAGAAGTACATTATCAAAATGAACCTATATACAAAATTTGAAGAAAATTCGATAATTCTGCATTAAAAACTCATTTATCTAAATTAGGGGGGGTTACCCCCCCTTTCTCCCTTTATACTAAACCAATGAAGCCCGAAAACTATTGACAGAAGCACATTATCAAAATGAACCTATATACAAAATTTGAAGAAAATGGCATAATTCTGCATGAAAAACCCATTTATCTAAATTAAGGGGGATTAGCCCCCCTTTCCCCCTTTATACTTAACCAATGAACGCCCAAAACTATTGACAGAAGCACATTATCAAAATGAACCTATATACAAAATTTGAAGAAAATGGGATAATTCTGCATGAAAAACCCATTTATCTAAATTAAGGGGGGATTAGCCCCCCTTTCCCCCTTTATACTTAACCAATGAACCCCCAAAACTATTCAGAGAAGCGCATTATCACAATGAACCTATATATAAAATTTGAAGAAAATCGGGTAATTCTGCATGAAAAACTCATTTATCTAAATTAGGTGGATTACCCCCCTTTCCCCCTTTATACTTAACCAATGAACCCCCAAAACTATTCAGAGAAGCGCATTATCACAATGAACCTATATACAAAATTTGAAGAAAATGGGATAATTATGCATGAAAAACTCATTTATCCAAATTAGGGGGATTACCTCCCCTTTCCCCCTTTATACTTAACCAATGACCCCCAAAACTTTTCAGAGAAGCGCATTATCACAATGAACCTATATACAAAATTTGAAGAAAATCGGATAATTCTGCATGAAAAACTCATTTATCTAAATTAGGGGGTGTATCCCCTCTTTCCCCCTTTATACTTAACCAATGAACCCCCAAAACTATTGACAGAAGCACTTTTTCAAAATTAACCTATATACAAAATTTGAAGAAAATGGGATAATTCTGCATGAAAAACTCATTTATCCAAATTAGGGGGATTACCCCCCCTTTCCCCCTTTATACTTAACCAATGGACCCCCAAAACTTTTCAGAGAAGCGCATTATCACAATGAACCTATATACAAAATTTGAAGAAAATCGGATAATTCTGCATGAAAAACTCATTTATCTAAATTAGGGGGTGTATCCCCTCTTTCCCCCTTTATACTTAACCAATGAACCCCCAAAACTATTGACAGAAGCACATTTTCAAAATTAACCTATATACAAAATTTGAAGAATACGGGATAATTCTGCATGAAAAACCCATTTATCTAAATTAAGGGGGATTAGCCCCCCTTTCCCCCTTTATACTTAACCAATGAACCCCCAAAACTATTCAGAGTACCGCATTATCACAATGAACCTATACACAAAATTTGAAGAAAATCGGATAATTCTGCATGAAAAACTCATTTATCTAAATTAGGGGGGGTTACCGCCCCCCCCTTTCCCCCTTTATACTTAACCAATGAACCCCCAAAACTATTGACAGAAGCGCATTATCAAAAAAATGAATATATATACAAAATTTGAAGAAAATGGGATAATTCTGCATGAAAAACCCATTTATCTAAAATATGGGGTGTTAGCCCCCCGTTTCCCCCCTTTATGCTTAACCAATGAACCTCCAAAACTAATCAGGGAAGCGCTTTATCACAAGGAACCTATATACAAAATGTGAAGAAAATGGGATAATTATGCATGAAAAACTCATTTATCCAAATTAGGGGGATTACCTCCCCTTTCCCCCTTTATACTTAACCAATGAATCCCGAAAACTTTTCAGAGAAGCGCATTATCACAATGAACCTATATACAAAATTTGAAGAAAATCGGATAATTCTGCATGAAAAACTCATTTATCTAAATTAGGGGGTGTATCCCCTCTTTCCCCCTTTATACTTAACCAATGAACCCCCAAAACTATTGACAGAAGCACATTTTCAAAATTAACCTATATAAAAAATTTGAAGAAAATGGGATAATTCTGCATGAAAAACCCATTTATCTAAATTAAGGGGGGATTAGCCCCCCTTTCCCCCTTTATACTTAACCAATGAACCCCCAAAACTATTCAGAGAAGCGCATTATCACAATGAACCTATACACAAAATTTGAAGAAAATCGGATAATTCTGCATGAAAAACTCATCTATCTAAATTAGGGGGGGGTTACCCCCCCCCTTTCCCCCTTAACCAATGAACCCCCAAAACTATTGACAGAAGCGCATTATCAAAAAAATGAATATATATACAAAATTTGAAGAAAATGGGATAATTCTGCATGAAAAACCCATTTATCTAAAATATGGGGTGTTAGCCCCCCGTTTCCCCCCTTTATGCTTAACCAATGAACCTCCAAAACTAATCAGGGAAGCGCTTTATCACAAGGAACCTATAAACAAAATTTAAAGTAAAACGGTTAGTTCTATCAAGAGTTATCGCGTTACGTACATACATACATACATACATACATACATACGTACGTACGTACATACAGAACCAGCGGGCACATAAGCTCTCAGTCTTTGATAGCCTGTGAGCTAAAAAAAAGAAAACTGCCCAGTTAAACTGAGGGCATTCAGCTCACAGGCTATTCACACTCATTGTATATTGTACTCATATTTCAAAGAATTTGAAATATGCCCTCAAAAAATAAAGAAATCAACAATATATTAAGGGGGGGGGTCATCCCCCTGTCCCTCATAGTTAACTAATGAACTCCTTAAACTAATCAGGGAAGTGTCTAATTACAATGAATATACATACAAAATTTGAAGAAAATGGGATAATTCTGCATGAAAAACCCATTTACCTAAATTAAGGGGCGATTAGCCCCTCTTTCCCCCTTTATACTTAACCAATGAACCCCCAAAACTTTTCAGAGAAGCGCCTTATCACAAGGAACCTATAAACAAAATTTAAAGTAAAACGGTTAGTTCTATCAAGAGTTATCGCGTTACGTACATACATACATACATACATACATACGTACGTACGTACATATAGTACCGGCGGGCACATAAGCTCTCAAGCTTTGATAGCCTGTGATATAAAAAAAAACTGCCCAGTTAAACTGAGGGCATTGAGCTCACAGGCTATTCACACTCATTGTATATTGTACTCTTATTTCAAAGAATATGAAATATGCCCTCAAAAAATAAAGAAATCAACCATATATTAATGGGGGGGTCATCCCCCTGTTACTCCCTCATAGTTAACTAATGAACTCCTTAAATTAATCTGGGAAGTGTCTAATTACAATGAATATACATACAAAATTTGAAGAAAATCGGATAATTCTACATGAAAAACTCATTTATCTAAATTAAGGGGGATTAGCCCCCCTTTCCCCCTTTATACTTAACCAATGAACGCCCAAAACTATTGACAGAAGCACATTATCAAAATGAACCTATATACAAAATTTGAAGAAAATGGGATAATTCTGCATGAAAAACCCATTTATCTAAATTAAGGGGGGATTAGCCCCCCTTTCCCCCTTTATACTTAACCAATGAACCCCCAAAACTATTCAGAGAAGCGCATTATCACAATGAACCTATATATAAAATTTGAAGAAAATCGGGTAATTCTGCATGAAAAACTCATTTATCTAAATTAGGTGGATTACCCCCCTTTCCCCCTTTATACTTAACCAATGAACACCCAAAACTATTCAGAGCAGCGCATTATCACAATGAACCTATATACAAAATTTGAAGAAAATGGGATAATTATGCATGAAAAACTCATTTATCCAAATTAGGGGGATTACCTCCCCTTTCCCCCTTTATACTTAACCAATGACCCCCAAAACTTTTCAGAGAAGCGCATTATCACAATGAACCTATATACAAAATTTGAAGAAAATCGGATAATTCTGCATGAAAAACTCATTTATCTAAATTAGGGGGTGTATCCCCTCTTTCCCCCTTTATACTTAACCAATGAACCCCCAAAACTATTGACAGAAGCACTTTTTCAAAATTAACCTATATACAAAATTTGAAGAAAATGGGATAATTCTGCATGAAAAACTCATTTATCCAAATTAGGGGGATTACCCCCCCTTTCCCCCTTTATACTTAACCAATGGACCCCCAAAACTTTTCAGAGAAGCGCATTATCACAATGAACCTATATACAAAATTTGAAGAAAATCGGATAATTCTGCATGAAAAACTCATTTATCTAAATTAGGGGGTGTATCCCCTCTTTCCCCCTTTATACTTAACCAATGAACCCCCAAAACTATTGACAGAAGCACATTTTCAAAATTAACCTATATACAAAATTTGAAGAAAATGGGATAATTCTGCATGAAAAACCCATTTATCTAAATTAAGGGGGATTAGCCCCCCTTTCCTCCTTTATACTTAACCAATGAACCCCCAAAACTATTCAAAGTAGCGCATTATCACAATGAACCTATACACAAAATTTGAAGAAAATCGGATAATTCTGCATGAAAAACTCATTTATCTAAATTAGGGGGGGTTACCCCCCCCCTTTCCCCCTTTATACTTAACCAATGAACCCCCAAAACTATTGACAGAAGCGCATTATCAAAAAAATGAATATATATACAAAATTTGAAGAAAATGGGATAATTCTGCATGAAAAACCCATTTATCTAAAATATGGGGTGTTAGCCCCCCGTTTCCCCCCTTTATGCTTAACCAATGAACCTCCAAAACTAATCAGGGAAGCGGTTTATCACAAGGAACCTATATACAAAATTTGAAGAAAATGGGATAATTATGCATGAAAAACTCATTTATCCAAATTAGGGGGATTACCTCCCCTTTCCCCCTTTATACTTAACCAATGAATCCAAAAAACTTTTCAGAGAAGCGCATTATCACAATGAACCTATATACAAAATTTGAAGAAAATCGGATAATTCTGCATGAAAAACTCATTTATCTAAATTAGGGGGTGTATCCCCTCTTTCTCCCTTTATACTTAACCAATGAACCCCCAAAACTATTGACAGAAGCACTTTTTCAAAATTAACCTATATACAAAATTGGAAGAAAATGGGATAATTCTGCATGAAAAACTCATTTATCCAAATTAGGGGGATTATCCCCCTTTTCCCCCTTTATACTTAACCAATGGACCCCCAAAACTTTTCAGAGAAGCGCATTATCACAATGAACCTATATACAAAATTTGAAGAAAATCGGATAATTCTGCATGAAAAACTCATTTATCTAAATTAGGGGGTGTATCCCCTCTTTCCCCCTTTATACTTAACCAATGAACCCCCAAAACTATTGACAGAAGCACATTTTCAAAATTAACCTATATACAAAATTTGAAGAAAATGGGATAATTCTGCATGAAAAACCCATTTATCTAAATTAAGGGGGGATTAGCCCCCTTTTCCCCCTTTATACTTAACCAATGAACCCCCAAAACTATTCAGAGAAGCGCATTATCACAATGAACCTATACACAAAATTTGAAGAAAATCGGATAATTCTGCATGAAAAACTCATCTATCTAAATTAGGGGGGGGTTACCCCCCCCCCCTTTCCCCCTTAACCAATGAACCCCCAAAACTATTGACAGAAGCGCATTATCAAAAAAATGAATATATATACAAAATTTGAAGAAAATGGGATAATTCTGCATGAAAAACCCATTTATCTAAAATATGGGGTGTTAGCCCCCCGTTTCCCCCCTTTATGCTTAACCAATGAACCTCCAAAACTAATCAGGGAAGCGCTTTATCACAAGGAACCTATAAACAAAATTTAAAGTAAAACGGTTAGTTCTATCAAGAGTTATCGCGTTACGTACATACATACATACATACATACATACATACGTACGTACGTACATACAGAACCAGCGGGCACATAAGCTCTCAGTCTTTGATAGCCTGTGAGCTAAAAAAAAGAAAACTGCCCAGTTAAACTGAGGGCATTCAGCTCACAGGCTATTCACACTCATTGTATATTGTACTCATATTTCAAAAAATTTGAAATATGCCCTCAAAAAATAAAGAAATCAACAATATATTAAGGGGGGGGGTCATCCCCCTGTCCCTCATAGTTAACTAATGAACTCCTTAAACTAATCAGGGAAGTGTCTAATTACAATGAATATACATACAAAATTTGAAGAAAATCGGATAATTCTGCATGAAAAACTCATTTATCTAAATTAAGGGGGATTAGCCCCCCTTTCCCCCTTTATACTTAACCAATGAACCCCCAAAACTTTTCAGAGAAGCGCATTATCACAATGAACCTATATACAAAATTTGAAGAAAATCGGATAATTCTGCATGAAAAACTCATTTATCTAAATTAGAGGGGGGGGGGTTACCCCCCTCCTTGACAGACGCGCATTATCAAAATGAACCTATATAGAAAATTTAAAGAAAATGGGATAATTCTGCATGAAAAACCCATTTACCTAAATTAAGGGGCGATTAGCCCCTCTTTCCCCCTTTATACTTAACCAATGAACCCCCAAAACTTTTCAGAGAAGCGCCTTATCACAAGGAACCTATAAACAAAATTTAAAGTAAAACGGTTAGTTCTATCAAGAGTTATCGCGTTACGTACATACATACATACATACATACATACGTACGTACGTACATATAGTACCGGCGGGCACATAAGCTCTCAAGCTTTGATAGCCTGTGATATAAAAAAAAACTGCCCAGTTAAACTGAGGGCATTGAGCTCACAGGCTATTCACACTCATTGTATATTGTACTCTTATTTCAAAGAATATGAAATATGCCCTCAAAAAATAAAGAAATCAACCATATATTAATGGGGGGGGTCATCCCCCTGTTACTCCCTCATAGTTAACTAATGAACTCCTTAAATTAATCTGGGAAGTGTCTAATTACAATGAATATACATACAAAATTTGAAGAAAATCGGATAATTCTACATGAAAAACTCATTTATCTAAATTAAGGGGGATTAGCCCCCCTTTCCCCCTTTATACTTAACCAATGAACACCCAAAACTTTTCAGAGAAGCGCATTATCACAATGAACCTATATACAAAATTTGAAGAAAATCGGATAATCCTGCATGAAAAACTCATTTATCAAAATTAGGGGGATTATCCCCCCTTTCCCTCTTTATACTTAACCAATGAACCCCCAAAACTTTTCAGAGAAGCGCATTATCACAATGAACCTATATACAAAATTTGAAGAAAATCGGATAATTCTGCATGACAAACTCATTTATCTAAATTAGGGGGGTATCCCCCCTTTCCCCCATTATACTTAACCAATGAACCCCCAAAACTATTGACAGAAGTACATTATCAAAATGAACCTATATACAAAATTTGAAGAAAATGCGATAATTCTGCATTAAAAACTCATTTATCTAAATTAGGGGGGGTTACCCCCCCTTTCTCCCTTTATACTAAACCAATGAAGCCCGAAAACTATTGACAGAAGCACATTATCAAAATGAACCTATATACAAAATTTGAAGAAAATGGCATAATTCTGCATGAAAAACCCATTTATCTAAATTAAGGGGGATTAGCCCCCCTTTCCCCCTTTATACTTAACCAATGAACCCCCAAAACTATTGACAGAAGCACATTATCAAAATGAACCTATATACAAAATTTGAAGAAAATGGGATAATTCTGCATGAAAAACCCATTTATCTAAATTAAGGGGGGATTAGCCCCCCTTTCCTCCTTTATACTTAACCAATGAACCCCCAAAACTATTCCGAGAAGCGCATTATCACAATGAACCTGTATACAAAATTTGAAGAAAATCGGATAATTCTGCATGAAAAACCCATTTATCTAAATTATGGGGGGTTAGCCCCCGTTTCCCCCCTTTATGCTTAACCAATGAACCTCCAAAACTAAACAGGGAAGCGCCTTATCACAAGGAACCTATAAACAAAATTTAAAGTAAAACGGTTAGTTCTATCAAGATTTATCGCGTTACGTACATACATACATGCATACATACATACGTACGTACGTACATACAGAACCGGCGGGCACATAAGCTCTCAGGCTTTGATAGCCTGTGAGCTAAAAAAAAGAAAACTGCCCAGTTAAACTGAGGGCATTGAGCTCACAGGCTATTCACACTCATTCTATATTGTACTCTTATTTCAAAGAATTTGAAATATGCCCTCGAAAAATAAAGAAATCAACAATATGTTAAGGGGGGGGGTCATCCCCCTGTTACCCCCTCATAGTTAACTAATGAACTCCTTAAACTAATCAAGGAAGTGTCTAATTACAATGAATATACATACAAAATTTGAAGAAAATCTGATAATTCTGCATGAAAAACTCATTTATCTAAATTAAGGGGGGATTAGCCCCCCTTTCCCCCTTTATACTTAACCAATGAGCCCCCAAAACTTTTCAGAGAAGCGCATTATCACAATGAACCTATATACAAAATTTGAAGAAAATCGGATAATTCTGCATGAAAAACCCATTTATCTATATTAAGGGGGGATTAGCCCCCCTTTCCCCCTTTATACTTAACCAATGAACCCCCAAAACTTTTCAGAGAAGCGCATTATCACAATGAATCTATATACAAAATTTAAAGGAAATGGGATAATTCTGCATGAAAAACCCATTTATCTAAATTAAGGGGGGATTAGCCCCCCTTTCCCCCTTTATACTTAACCAATGAACCCCCAAAACTATTCAGAGAAGCGCATTATCACAATGAACCTATATATAAAATTTGAAGAAAATCGGGTAATTCTGCATGAAAAACTCATTTATCTAAATTAGGGGGATTACCCCCTTTCCCCCTTTATACTTAACCAATGAACCCCCAAAACTATTCAGAAAAGCGCATTATCACAATGAACCTATATACAAAATTTGAAGAAAATCGGATAATTCTGCATGAAAAACTCATTTATCTAAATTAGAGGGGGGGGGTTACCCCCTCCTTGACAGACGCGCATTATCAAAATGAACCTATATACAAAATTTAAAGAAAATGGGATAATTCTGCATGAAAAACCCATTTACCAAAATTAAGGGGCGATTAGCCCCTCTTTCCCCCTTTATACTTAACCAATGAACCCCCAAAACTTTTCAGAGAATCGCCTTATCACAAGGAACCTATAAACAAAATTTAAAGTAAAACGGTTAGTTCTATCAAGAGTTATCGCGTTACGTACATACATACATACATACATACATACGTACGTACGTACATATAGAACCGGCGGGCACATAAGCTCTCAAGCTTTGATAGCCTGTGATATAAAAAAAAACTGCCCAGTTAAACTGAGGGCATTGAGCTCACAGGCTATTCACACTCATTGTATATTGTACTCTTATTTCAAAGAATTTGAAATATGCCCTCAAAAAATAAAGAAATCAACCATATATTAATGGGGGGGGTCATCCCCCTGTTACTCCCTCATAGTTAACTAATGAACTCCTTAAATTAATCTGGGAAGTGTCTAATTACAATGAATATACATACAAAATTTGAAGAAAATCGGATAATTCTACATGAAAAACTCATTTATCTAAATTAAGGGGGATTAGCCCCCCTTTCCCCCTTTATACTTAACCAATGAACCCCCAAAAGTTTTCAGAGAAGCGCATTATCACAATGAACCTATATACAAAATTTGAAGAAAATCGGATAAACCTGCATGAAAAACTCATTTATCAAAATTAGGGGGATTATCCCCCCTTTCCCTCTTTATACTTAACCAATGAACCCCCAAAACTTTTCAGAGAAGCGCATTATCACAATGAACCTACATACAAAATTTGAAGAAAATCGGATAATTCTGCATGAAAAACTCATTTACCTAAATTAGGGGGGTATCCCCCCTTTCCCCCTTTATACTTAACCAATGAACACCCAAAACTATTGACAGAAGTACATTATCAAAATGAAGCTATATACAAAATTTGAAGAAAATCGGATAATTCTGCATGAAAAACCCATTTATCTAAATTATGGGGGGTTAGCCCCCGTTTCCCCCCTTTATGCTTAACCAATGAACCTCCAAAACTAAACAGGGAAGCGCCTTATCACAAGGAACCTATAAACAAAATTTAAAGTAAAACGGTTAGTTCTATCAAGATTTATCGCGTTACGTACATACATACATACATGCATACATACGTACGTACGTACATACAGAACCGGCGGGCACATAAGCTCTCAGGCTTTGATAGCCTGTGAGCTAAAAAAAAGAAAACTGCCCAGTTAAACTGAGGGCATTGAGCTCACAGGCTATTCACACTCATTCTATATTGTACTCTTATTTCAAAGAATTTGAAATATGCCCTCGAAAAATAAAGAAATCAACAATATGTTAAGGGGGGGGGTCATCCCCCTGTTACCCCCTCATAGTTAACTAATGAACTCCTTAAACTAATCAAGGAAGTGTCTAATTACAATGAATATACATACAAAATTTGAAGAAAATCGGATAATTCTGCATGAAAAACTCATTTATCTAAATTAAGGGGGGATTAGCCCCCCTTTCCCCCTTTTTACTTAACCAATGAGCCCCCAAAACTTTTCAGAGAAGCGCATTATCACAATGAACCTATATACAAAATTTGAAGAAAATCGGATAATTCTGCATGAAAAACCCATTTATCTATATTAAGGGGGGATTAGCCCCCCCTTTCCCCCTTTATACTTAACCAATGAACCCCCAAAACTTTTCAGAGAAGCGCATTATCACAATGAATCTATATACAAAATTTGAAGAAAATCGGATAATTCTGCATGAAAAACCCATTTATCTGAATTAGGGGGGGGGGTGTTAACCCCCCTTTCCCCCTTTATACTTAACCAATGAATCCCCAAAACTATTGACAGAAGCGCATTATCAAAATGAACCTATATACAAAATTTAAAGGAAATGGGATAATTCTGCATGAAAAACCCATTTATCTAAATTAAGGGGGGATAAGCCCCCCTTTCCCCCTTTATACTTAACCAATGAACCCCCAAAACTATTCAGAGAAGCGCATTATCACAATGAACCTATATATAAAATTTGAAGAAAATCGGGTAATTCTGCATGAAAAACTCATTTATCTAAATTAGGGGGATTACCCCCTTTCCCCCTTTATACTTAACCAATGAACCCCCAAAACTATTCAGAAAAGCGCATTATCAAAATGAAACTATATACAAAATTTAAAGAAAATGGGATAATTCTGCATGAAAAACCCATTTACCTAAATTAAGGGGCGATTAGCCCCTCTTTCCCCCTTTATACTTAACCAATGAACCCCCAAAACTTTTCAGAGAATCGCCTTATCACAAGGAACCTATAAACAAAATTTAAAGTAAAACGGTTAGTTCTATCAAGAGTTATCGCGTTACGTACATACATACATACATACATACATACGTACGTACGTACATACAGAACCGGCGGGCACATAAGCTCTCAGGCTTTGATAGCCTGTGAGCTAAAAAAAAGAAAACTGCCCAGTTAAACTGAGGGCATTGAGCTCACAGGCTATTCACACTCATTCTATATTGTACTCTTATTTCAAAGAATTTGAAATATGCCCTCGAAAAATAAAGAAATCAACAATATGTTAAGGGGGGGGTCATCCCCCTGTTCCCCCTCATAGTTAACTAATGAACTCCTTAAACTAATCAGGGAAGTGTCTAATTACAATGAATATACATACAAAATTTGAAGAAAATCGGATAATTCTGCATGAAAAACTCATTTATCTAAATTAAGGGGGGATTAGCCCCCCTTTCCCCCTTTATACTTAACCAATGAACCCCCAAAACTTTTCAGAGAAGCGCATTATCACAATGAATCTATATACAAAATTTGAAGAAAATCGGATAATTCTGCATGAAAAACCCATTTATCTATATTAAGGGGGGATTAGCCCCCCCTTTCCCCCTTTATACTTAACCAATGAACCCCCAAAACTTTTCAGAGAAGCGCATTATCACAATGAATCTATATACAAAATTTGAAGAAAATCGGATAATTCTGCATGAAAAACCCATTTATCTGAATTAGGGGGGGGGGTGTTAACCCCCCTTTCCCCCTTTATACTTAACCAATGAATCCCCAAAACTATTGACAGAAGCGCATTATCAAAATGAACCTATATACAAAATTTAAAGGAAATGGGATAATTCTGCATGAAAAACCCATTTATCTAAATTAAGGGGGGATAAGCCCCCCTTTCCCCCTTTATACTTAACCAATGAACCCCCAAAACTATTCAGAGAAGCGCATTATCACAATGAACCTATATATAAAATTTGAAGAAAATCGGGTAATTCTGCATGAAAAACTCATTTATCTAAATTAGGGGGATTACCCCCTTTCCCCCTTTATACTTAACCAATGAACCCCCAAAACTATTCAGAAAAGCGCATTATCAAAATGAAACTATATACAAAATTTAAAGAAAATGGGATAATTCTGCATGAAAAACCCATTTACCTAAATTAAGGGGCGATTAGCCCCTCTTTCCCCCTTTATACTTAACCAATGAACCCCCAAAACTTTTCAGAGAATCGCCTTATCACAAGGAACCTATAAACAAAATTTAAAGTAAAACGGTTAGTTCTATCAAGAGTTATCGCGTTACGTACATACATACATACATACATACATACGTACGTACGTACATACAGAACCGGCGGGCACATAAGCTCTCAGGCTTTGATAGCCTGTGAGCTAAAAAAAAGAAAACTGCCCAGTTAAACTGAGGGCATTGAGCTCACAGGCTATTCACACTCATTCTATATTGTACTCTTATTTCAAAGAATTTGAAATATGCCCTCGAAAAATAAAGAAATCAACAATATGTTAAGGGGGGGGTCATCCCCCTGTTCCCCCTCATAGTTAACTAATGAACTCCTTAAACTAATCAGGGAAGTGTCTAATTACAATGAATATACATACAAAATTTGAAGAAAATCGGATAATTCTGCATGAAAAACTCATTTATCTAAATTAAGGGGGGATTAGCCCCCCTTTCCCCCTTTATACTTAACCAATGAACCCCCAAAACTTTTCAGAGAAGCGCATTATCACAATGAATCTATATACAAAATTTGAAGAAAATCGGATAATTCTGCATGAAAAACCCATTTATCTATATTAAGGGGGGATTAGCCCCCCCTTTCCCCCTTTATACTTAACCAATGAACCCCCAAAACTTTTCAGAGAAGCGCATTATCACAATGAATCTATATACAAAATTTGAAGAAAATCGGATAATTCTGCATGAAAAACCCATTTATCTGAATTAGGGGGGGGGTGTTAACCCCCTTTCCCCCTTTATACTTAACCAATGAATCCCCCAAAACTATTGACAGAAGCGCATTATCAAAATGAACCTATATACAAAATTTAAAGAAAATGGGATAATTCTGCATGAAAAACCCATTTATCTAAATTAAGGGGGGATTAGCCCCCCTTTCCCCCTTTATACTTAACCAATAAACCCCCAAAACTATTCAGAGAAGCGCATTATCACAATGAACCTATATATAAAATTTGAAGAAAATCGGGTAATTCTGCATGAAAAACTCATTTATCAAAATTAGGGGGATTATCCCCCCTTTCCCTCTTTATACTTAACCAATGAACCCCCAAAACTTTTCAGAGAAGCGCATTATCACAATGAACCTATATACAAAATTTGAAGAAAATCGGATAATCCTGCATGAAAAACTCATTTATCAAAATTAGGGGGATTATCCCCCCTTTCCCCCTTTATACTTAACCAATGAACACCCAAAACTATTGACAGAAGTACATTATCAAAATGAACCTATATACAAAATTTGAAGAAAATTCGATAATTCTGCATTAAAAACTCATTTATCTAAATTAGGGGGGTTACCCCCCCTTTCTCCCTTTATACTAAACCAATGAAGCCCGAAAACTATTGACAGAAGCACATTATCAAAATGAACCTATATACAAAATTTGAAGAAAATGGCATAATTCTGCATGAAAAACCCATTTATCTAAATTAAGGGGGATTAGCCCCCTTTCCCCCTTTATACTTAACCAATGAACCCCCAAAACTATTGACAGAAGCACATTATCAAAATGAACCTATATACAAAATTTGAAGAAAATGGGATAATTCTGCATGAAAAACCCATTTATCTAAATTAAGGGGGGATTAGCCCCCCTTTCCTCCTTTATACTTAACCAATGAACCCCCAAAACTATTCCGAGAAGCGCATTATCACAATGAACCTGTATACAAAATTTGAAGAAAATCGGATAATTCTGCATGAAAAACCCATTTATCTAAATTATGGGGGGTTAGCCCCCGTTTCCCCCCTTTATGCTTAACCAATGAACCTCCAAAACTAAACAGGGAAGCGCCTTATCACAAGGAACCTATAAACAAAATTTAAAGTAAAACGGTTAGTTCTATCAAGAGTTATCGCGTTACGTACATACATACATACATACATACATACATACGTACGTACGTACATACAGAACGGGCGGGCACATAAGCTCTCAGGCTTTGATAGCCTGTGAGCTAAAAAAAAGAAAACTGCCCAGTTAAACTGAGGGCATTCAGCTCACAGGCTATTCACACTCATTGTATATTGTACTCATATTTCAAAGAATTTGAAATATGCCCTCAAAAAATAAAGAAATCAACAATATATTAAGGGGGGGGGTCATCCCCCTGTCCCTCATAGTTAACTAATGAACTCCTTAAACTAATCAGGGAAGTGTCTAATTACAATGAATATACATACAAAATTTGAAGAAAATCGGATAATTCTGCATGAAAAACTCATTTATCTAAATTAAGGGGGATTAGCCCCCCTTTCCCCCTTTATACTTAACCAATGAACCCCCAAAACTTTTCAGAGAAGCGCATTATCACAATGAACCTATATACAAAATTTGAAGAAAATCGGATAATTCTGCATGAAAAACTCATTTATCTAAATTAGAGGGGGGGTTACCCCCCTCCTTGACAGACGCGCATTATCAAAATGAACCTATATACAAAATTTAAAGAAAATGGGATAATTCTGCATGAAAAACCCATTTACCTAAATTAAGGGGCGATTAGCCCCTCTTTCCCCCTTTATACTTAACCAATGAACCCCCAAAACTTTTCAGAGAAGCGCCTTATCACAAGGAACCTATAAACAAAATTTAAAGTAAAACTGTTAGTTCTATCAAGAGTTATCGCGTTACGTACATACATACATACATACATACATACGTACGTACGTACATATAGAACTGGCGGGCACATAAGCTCTCAAGCTTTGATAGCCTGTGATATAAAAAAAAACTGCCCAGTTAAACTGAGGGCATTGAGCTCACAGGCTATTCACACTCATTGTATATTGTACTCTTATTTCAAAGAATATGAAATATGCCCTCAAAAAATAAAGAAATCAACCATATATTAATGGGGGGGTCATCCCCCTGTTACTCCCTCATAGTTAACTAATGAACTCCTTAAATTAATCTGGGAAGTGTCTAATTACAATGAATATACATACAAAATTTGAAGAAAATCGGATAATTCTACATGAAAAACTCATTTATCTAAATTAAGGGGGATTAGCCCCCCTTTCCCCCTTTATACTTAACCAATGAACACCCAAAACTTTTCAGAGAAGCGCATTATCACAATGAACCTATATACAAAATTTGAAGAAAATCGGATAATCCTGCATGAAAAACTCATTTATCAAAATTAGGGGGATTATCCCCCCTTTCCCTCTTTATACTTAACGAATGAACCCCCAAAACTTTTCAGAGAAGCGCATTATCACAATGAACCTATATACAAAATTTGAAGAAAATCGGATAATCCTGCATGAAAAACTCATTTATCAAAATTAGGGGGATTATCCCCCCTTTCCCCCTTTATACTTAACCAATGAACACCCAAAACTATTGACAGAAGTACATTATCAAAATGAACCTATATACAAAATTTGAAGAAAATTCGATAATTCTGCATTAAAAACTCATTTATCTAAATTAGGGGGGGTTACCCCCCCCTTTCTCCCTTTATACTAAACCAATGAAGCCCGAAAACTATTGACAGAAGCACATTATCAAAATGAACCTATATACAAAATTTGAAGAAAATGGCATAATTCAGCATGAAAAACCCATTTATCTAAATTAAGGGGGATTAGCCCCCCTTTCCCCTTTATACTTAACCAATGAACCCCCAAAACTATTGACAGAAGCACATTATCAAAATGAACCTATATACAAAATTTGAAGAAAATGGGATAATTCTGCATGAAAAACCCATTTATCTAAATTAAGGGGGGATTAGCCCCCCTTTCCTCCTTTATACTTAACCAATGAACCCCCAAAACTATTCCGAGAAGCGCATTATCACAATGAACCTGTATACAAAATTTGAAGAAAATCGGATAATTCTGCATGAAAAACCCATTTATCTAAATTATGGGGGGTTAGCCCCCGTTTCCCCCCTTTATGCTTAACCAATGAACCTCCAAAACTAAACAGGGAAGCGCCTTATCACAAGGAACCTATAAACAAAATTTAAAGTAAAACGGTTAGTTCTATCAAGTGTTATCGCGTTACGTACATACATACATACATACATACATACGTACGTACGTACATACAGAACCGGCGGGCACATAAGCTCTCAGGCTTTGATAGCCTGTGAGCTAAAAAAAAGAAAACTGCCCAGTTAAACTGAGGGCATTGAGCTCACAGGCTATTCACACTCATTCTATATTGTACTCTTATTTCAAAGAATTTGAAATATGCCCTCGAAAAATAAAGAAATCAACAATATGTTAAGGGGGGGGGTCATCCCCCTGTTACCCCCTCATAGTTAACTAATGAACTCCTTAAACTAATCAGGGAAGTGTCTAATTACAATGAATATACATACAAAATTTGAAGAAAATCGGATAATTCTGCATGAAAAACTCATTTATCTAAATTAAGGGGGGATTAGCCCCCTTTCCCCCTTTATACTTAACCAATGAACCCCCAAAACTTTTCAGAGAAGCGCATTATCACAATGAATCTATATACAAAATTTGAAGAAAATCGGATAATTCTGCATGAAAAACCCATTTATCTATATTAAGGGGGGATTAGCCCCCCCTTTCCCCCTTTATACTTAACCAATGAACCCCCAAAACTTTTCAGAGAAGCGCATTATCACAATGAATCTATATACAAAATTTGAAGAAAATCGGATAATTCTGCATGAAAAACCCATTTATCTGAATTAGGGGGGGGTGTTAACCCCCTTTCCCCCTTTATACTTAACCAATGAATCCCCCAAAACTATTGACAGAAGCGCATTATCAAAATGAACCTATATACAAAATTTAAAGAAAATGGGATAATTCTGCATGAAAAACCCATTTATCTAAATTAAGGGGGATTAGCCCCCCTTTCCCCCTTTATACTTAACCAATGAACCCCCAAAACTATTCAGAGAAGCGCATTATCACAATGAACCTATATATAAAATTTGAAGAAAATCGGGTAATTCTGCATGAAAAACTCATTTATCTAAATTAGGTGGATTACCCCCCTTTCCCCCTTTATACTTAACCAATGAACCCCAAAAACTATTCAGAGAAGCGCATTATCACAATGAACCTATATACAAAATTTGAAGAAAATGGGATAATTCTGCATGAAAAACTCATTTATCTAAATTAAGGGGGATTAGCCCCCCTTTCCCCCTTTATATTTAACCAATGAACCCCCAAAACTTTTCAGAGAAGCGCATTATCACAATGAACCTATATACAAAATTTGTTGCAAATCGGATAATTCTGCATAAAAAACCTATTTATCTAAATTAGGGGGATTACCCCCCTTTCCCCCTTTATACTTAACCAATGAACGTCCAAAACTTTTCATATAAGCGCATTATCACAATGAACCTATATACAGTATTTGAAGAAAATCGGATAATCCTGCATGAAAAACTCATTTATCCAAATTAGGGGGATTACCCCCCCTTTCCCCCTTTATACTTAACCAATGAACCCCCAAAACTTTTCAGAGAAGCGCATTATCACAATGAACCTATATACAAAATTTGAAGAAAATCGGATAATTCTGCATGAAAAACTCATTTATCTAAATTAGGGGGTGTATCCCCTCTTTCCCCCTTTATACTTAACCAATGAACCCCCAAAACTATTGACAGAAGCACTTTTTCAAAATTAACCTATATACAAAATTTGAAGAAAATGGGATAATTCTGCATGAAAAACTCATTTATCCAAATTAGGGGGATTACCCCCCCTTTCCCCCTTTATACTTAACCAATGGACCCCCAAAACTTTTCAGAGAAGCGCATTATCACAATGAACCTATATACAAAATTTGAAGAAAATCGGATAATTCTGCATGAAAAACTCATTTATCTAAATTAGGGGGTGTATCCCCTCTTTCCCCCTTTATACTTAACCAATGAACCCCCAAAACTATTGACAGAAGCACTTTTTCAAAATTAACCTATATACAAAATTTGAAGAAAATGGGATAATTCTGCATGAAAAACTCATTTATCCAAATTAGGGGGATTACCCCCCCTTTCCCCCTTTATACTTAACCAATGGACCCCCAAAACTTTTCAGAGAAGCGCATTATCACAATGAACCTATATACAAAATTTGAAGAAAATCGGATAATTCTGCATGAAAAACTCATTTATCTAAATTAGGGGGTGTATCCCCTCTTTCCCCCTTTATACTTAACCAATGAACCCCCAAAACTATTGACAGAAGCACTTTTTCAAAATTAACCTATATACAAAATTTGAAGAAAATGGGATAATTCTGCATGAAAAACTCATTTATCCAAATTAGGGGGATTACCCCCCCTTTCCCCCTTTATACTTAACCAATGGACCCCCAAAACTTTTCAGAGAAGCGCATTATCACAATGAACCTATATACAAAATTTGAAGAAAATCGGATAATTCTGCATGAAAAACTCATTTATCTAAATTAGGGGGTGTATCCCCTCTTTCCCCCTTTATACTTAACCAATGAACCCCCAAAACTATTGACAGAAGCACATTTTCAAAATTAACCTATATACAAAATTTGAAGAAAATGAGATAATTCTGCATGAAAAACCCATTTATCTAAATTAAGGGGGGATTAGCCCCCCTTTCCCCCTTTATACTTAACCAATGAACCCCCAAAACTATTCAGAGAAGCGCATTATCACAATGAACCTATACACAAAATTTGAAGAAAATCGGATAATTCTGCATGAAAAACTCATTTATCTAAATTAGGGGGGGTTACCCCCCCTTTCCCCCTTTATACTTAACCAATGAACCCCCAAAACTATTGACAGAAGCGCATTATGAAAAAAATGAATATATATACAAAATTTGAAGAAAATGGGATAATTCTGCATGAAAAACCCATTTATCTAAAATATGGGGTGTTAGCCCTCCGTTTCCCCCCTTTATGCTTAACCAATGAACCTCCAAAACTAATCAGGGAAGCGCTTTATCACAAGGAACCTATAAACAAAATTTAAAGTAAAACGGTTAGTTCTATCAAGAGTTATCGCGTTACGTACATACATACATACATACATACATACGTACGTACGTACATACAGAACCGGCGGGCACATAAGCTCTCAGGCTTTGATAGCCTGTGAGCTAAAAAAAAGAAAACTGCCCAGTTAAACTGAGGGCATTCAGATCACAGGCTATTCACACTCATTGTATATTGTACTCATATTTCAAAGAATTTGAAATATGCCCTCAAAAAATAAAGAAATCAACAATATATTAAGGGGGGGGGGTCATCCCCCTGTCCCTCATAGTTAACTAATGAACTCCTTAAACTAATCAGGGAAGTGTCTAATTACAATGAATATACATACAAAATTTGAAGAAAATCGGATAATTCTGCATGAAAAACTCATTTATCTAAATTAAGGGGGATTAGCCCCCCTTTCCCCCTTTATACTTAACCAATGAACCCCCAAAACTTTTCAGAGAAGCGCATTATCACAATGAACCTATATACAAAATTTGAAGAAAATCGGATAATTCTGCATGAAAAACTCATTTATCTAAATTAGAGGGGGGGGTTACCCCCCTCCTTGACAGACGCGCATTATCAAAATGAACCTATATACAAAATTTAAAGAAAATGGGATAATTCTGCATGAAAAACCCATTTACCTAAATTAAGGGGCGATTAGCCCCTCTTTCCCCCTTTATACTTAACCAATGAACCCCCAAAACTTTTCAGAGAAGCGCCTTATCACAAGGAACCTATAAACAAAATTTAAAGTAAAACGGTTAGTTCTATCAAGAGTTATCGCGTTACGTACATACATACATACATACATACATACGTACGTACGTACATATAGAACCGGCGGGCACATAAGCTCTCAAGCTTTGATAGCCTGTGATATAAAAAAAAACTGCCCAGTTAAACTGAGGGCATTGAGCTCACAGGCTATTCACACTCATTGTATATTGTACTCTTATTTCAAAGAATATGAAATATGCCCTCAAAAAATAAAGAAATCAACCATATATTAATGGGGGGGTCATCCCCCTGTTACTCCCTCATAGTTAACTAATGAACTCCTTAAATTAATCTGGGAAGTGTCTAATTACAATGAATATACATACAAAATTTGAAGAAAATCGGATAATTCTACATGAAAAACTCATTTATCTAAATTAAGGGGGATTAGCCCCCCCTTTCCCCCTTTATACTTAACCAATGAACCCCCAAAACTTTTCAGAGAAGCGCATTATCACAATGAACCTGTATACAAAATTTGAAGAAAATCGGATAATTCTGCATGAAAAACCCATTTATCTAAATTATGGGGGGTTAGCCCCCGTTTCCCCCCTTTATGCTTAACCAATGAACCTCCAAAACTAAGCAGGGAAGCGCCTTATCACAAGGAACCTATAAACAAAATTTAAAGTAAAACGGTTAGTTCTATCAAGAGTTATCGCGTTACGTACATACATACATACATACATACATACGTACGTACGTACATACAGAACCGGCGGGCACATAAGCTCTCAGGCTTTGATAGCCTGTGAGCTAAAAAAAAGAAAACTGCCCAGTTAAACTGAGGGCATTGAGCTCACAGGCTATTCACACTCATTCTATATTGTACTCTTATTTCAAAGAATTTGAAATATGCCCTCGAAAAATAAAGAAATCAACAATATGTTAAGGGGGGGGGGTCATCCCCCTGTTACCCCCTCATAGTTAACTAATGAACTCCTTAAACTAATCAGGGAAGTGTCTAATTACAATGAATATACATACAAAATTTGAAGAAAATCGGATAATTCTGCATGAAAAACTCATTTATCTAAATTAAGGGGGGATTAGCCCCCCTTTCCCCCTTTATACTTAACCAATGAACCCCCAAAACTTTTCAGAGAAGCGCATTATCACAATGAATCTATATACAAAATTTGAAGAAAATCGGATAATTCTGCATGAAAAACTCATTTATCTAAATTAAGGGGAGATTAGCCCCCCTTTCCCCCTTTATACTTAACCAATAAACCCCCAAAACTATTCAGAGAAGCGCATTATCACAATGAACCTATATATAATATTTGAAGAAAATCGGGTAATTCTGCATTAAAAACTCATTTATCAAAATTAGGGGGATTATCCCCCCTTTCCCTCTTTATACTTAACCAATGAACCCCCAAAACTTTTCAGAGAAGCGCATTATCACAATGAACCTATATACAAAATTTGAAGAAAATCGGATAATCCTGCATGAAAAACTCATTTATCAAAATTAGGGGGATTATCCCCCCTTTCCCCCTTTATACTTAACCAATGAACACCCAAAACTATTGACAGAAGTACATTATCAAAATGAACCTATATACAAAATTTGAAGAAAATTCGATAATTCTGCATTAAAAACTCATTTATCTAAATTAGGGGGGGTTACCCCCCCTTTCTCCCTTTATACTAAACCAATGAAGCCCGAAAACTATTGACAGAAGCACATTATAAAAATGAACCTATATACAAAATTTGAAGAAAATGGCATAATTCTGCATGAAAAACCCATTTATCTAAATTAAGGGGGATTAGCCCCCTTTCCCCCTTTATACTTAACCAATGAACCCCCAAAACTATTGACAGAAGCACATTATCAAAATGAACCTATATACAAAATTTGAAGAAAATGGGATAATTATGCATGAAAAACTCATTTATCCAAATTAGGCGGATTACCTCCCCTTTCCCCCTTTATACTTAACCAATGAACCCCCAAAACTTTTCAGAGAAGCGCATTATCACAATGAACCTATATACAAAATTTGAAGAAAATCGGATAATTCTGCATGAAAAACTCATTTATCTAAATTAGGGGGTGTATCCCCTCTTTCCCCCTTTATACTTAACCAATGAACCCCCAAAACTATTGACAGAAGCACTTTTTCAAAATTAACCTATATACAAAATTTGAAGAAAATGGGATAATTCTGCATGAAAAACTCATTTATCCAAATTAGGGGGATTACCCCCCCTTTCCCCCTTTATACTTAACCAATGGACCCCCAAAACTTTTCAGAGAAGCGCATTATCACAATGAACCTATATACAAAATTTGAAGAAAATCGGATAATTCTGCATGAAAAACTCATTTATCTAAATTAGGGGGTGTATCCCCTCTTTCCCCCTTTATACTTAACCAATGAACCCCCAAAACTATTGACAGAAGCACATTTTCAAAATTAACCTATATACAAAATTTGAAGAAAATGAGATAATTCTGCATGAAAAACCCATTTATCTAAATTAAGGGGGGATTAGCCCCCCTTTCCCCCTTTATACTTAACCAATGAACCCCCAAAACTATTCAGAGAAGCGCATTATCACAATGAACCTATACACAAAATTTGAAGAAAATCGGATAATTCTGCATGAAAAACTCATTTATCTAAATTAGGGGGGGTTACCCCCCCCCTTTCCCCCTTTATACTTAACCAATGAACCCCCAAAACTATTGACAGAAGCGCATTATCAAAAAAATGAATATATATACAAAATTTGAAGAAAATGGGATAATTCTGCATGAAAAACCCATTTATCTAAAATATGGGGTGTTAGCCCCCCGTTTCCCCCCTTTATGCTTAACCAATGAACCTCCAAAACTAATCAGGGAAGCGCTTTATCACAAGGAACCTATAAACAAAATTTAAAGTAAAACGGTTAGTTCTATCAAGAGTTATCGCGTTACGTACATACATACATACATACATACATACATACGTACGTACGTACATACAGAACGGGCGGGCACATAAGCTCTCAGGCTTTGATAGCCTGTGAGCTAAAAAAAAGAAAACTGCCCAGTTAAACTGAGGGCATTCAGCTCACAGGCTATTCACACTCATTGTATATTGTACTCATATTTCAAAGAATTTGAAATATGCCCTCAAAAAATAAAGAAATCAACAATATATTAAGGGGGGGGCGTCATCCCCCTGTCCCTCATAGTTAACTAATGAACTCCTTAAACTAATCAGGGAAGTGTCTAATTACAATGAATATACATACAAAATTTGAAGAAAATCGGATAATTCTGCATGAAAAACTCATTTATCTAAATTAAGGGGGATTAGCCCCCCTTTCCCCCTTTATACTTAACCAATGAACCCCCAAAACTTTTCAGAGAAGCGCATTATCACAATGAACCTATATACAAAATTTGAAGAAAATCGGATAATTCTGCATGAAAAACTCATTTATCCAAATTAGAGGGGGGGGGGTTACCCCCCTCCTTGACAGACGCGCATTATCAAAATGAACCTATATACAAAATTTAAAGAAAATGGGATAATTCTGCATGAAAAACCCATTTACCTAAATTAAGGGGCGATTAGCCCCTCTTTCCCCCTTTATACTTAACCAATGAACCCCCAAAACTTTTCAGAGAAGCGCCTTATCACAAGGAACCTATAAACAAAATTTAAAGTAAAACGGTTAGTTCTATCAAGAGTTATCGCGTTACGTACATACATACATACATACATACATACGTACGTACGTACATATAGAACTGGCGGGCACATAAGCTCTCAAGCTTTGATAGCCTGTGATATAAAAAAAAACTGCCCAGTTAAACTGAGGGCATTGAGCTCACAGGCTATTCACACTCATTGTATATTGTACTCTTATTTCAAAGAATATGAAATATGCCCTCAAAAAATAAAGAAATCAACCATATATTAATGGGGGGGTCATCCCCCTGTTACTCCCTCATAGTTAACTAATGAACTCCTTAAATTAATCTGGGAAGTGTCTAATTACAATGAATATACATACAAAATTTGAAGAAAATCGGATAATTCTACATGAAAAACTCATTTATCTAAATTAAGGGGGATTAGCCCCCCTTTCCCCCTTTATACTTAACCAATGAACACCCAAAACTTTTCAGAGAAGCGCATTATCACAATGAACCTATATACAAAATTTGAAGAAAATCGGATAATCCTGCATGAAAAACTCATTTATCAAAATTAGGGGGATTATCCCCCCTTTCCCTCTTTATACTTAACGAATGAACCCCCAAAACTTTTCAGAGAAGCGCATTATCACAATGAACCTATATACAAAATTTGAAGAAAATCGGATAATCCTGCATGAAAAACTCATTTATCAAAATTAGGGGGATTATCCCCCCTTTCCCCCTTTATACTTAACCAATGAACACCCAAAACTATTGACAGAAGCACATTATCAAAATGAACCTATATACAAAATTTGAAGAAAATGGGATAATTCTGCATGAAAAACCCATTTATCTAAATTAAGGGGGGTTAGCCCCCGTTTCCCCCCTTTATGCTTAACCAATGAACCTCCAAAACTAAACAGGGAAGCGCCTTATCACAAGGAACCTATAAACAAAATTTAAAGTAAAACGGTTAGTTCTATCAAGAGTTATCGCGTTACGTACATACATACATACATACATACATACGTACGTACGTATATACAGAACCGGCGGGCACATAAGCTCTCAGGCTTTGATAGCCTGTGAGCTAAAAAAAAGAAAACTGCCCAGTTAAACTGAGGGCATTGAGCTCACAGGCTATTCACACTCATTCTATATTGTACTCTTATTTCAAAGAATATGAAATATGCCCTCGAAAAATAAAGAAATCAACAATATGTTAAGGGGGGGGGTCATCCCGCTGTTACCCCCTCATAGTTAACTAATGAACTCCTTAAACTAATCAGGGAAGTGTCTAATTACAATGAATATACATACAAAATTTGAAGAAAATCGGATAATTCTGCATGAAAAACACATTTATCTAAATTAAGGGGGGATTAGCCCCCTTTCCCCCTTTATACTTAACCAATGAACCCCCAAAACTTTTCAGAGAAGCGCATTATCACAATGAATCTATATACAAAATTTGAAGAAAATCGGATAATTCTGCATGAAAAACCCATTTATCTATATTAAGGGGGGATTAGCCCCCCCTTTCCCCCTTTATACTTAACCAATGAACCCCCAAAACTTTTCAGAGAAGCGCATTATCACAATGAATCTATATACAAAATTTGAAGAAAATCGTATAATTCTGCATGAAAAACCCATTTATCTGAATTAGGGGGGGGGGTGTTAACCCCCTTTCCCCCTTTATACTTAACCAATGAATCCCCCAAAACTATTGACAGAAGCGCATTATCAAAATGAACCTATATACAAAATTTAAAGAAAATGGGATAATTCTGCATGAAAAACCCATTTATCTAAATTAAGGGGGGGATTAGCCCCCTTTCCCCCTTTATACTTAACCAATGAACCCCCAAAACTATTCAGAGAAGCGCATTATCACAATGAACCTATATATAAAATTTGAAGAAAATCGGGTAATTCTGCATGAAAAACTCATTTATCTAAATTAGGTGGATTACCCCCCTTTCCCCCTTTATACTTAACCAATGAACCCCAAAAACTATTCAGAGAAGCGCATTATCACAATGAACCTATATACAAAATTTGAAGAAAATGGGATAATTCTGCATGAAAAACTCATTTATCCAAATTAGGGGGATTACCCCCCCTTTCCCCCTTTATACTTAACCAATGGACCCCCAAAACTTTTCAGAGAAGCGCATTATCACAATGAACCTATATACAAAATTTGAAGAAAATCGGATAATTCTGCATGAAAAACTCATTTATCTAAATTAGGGGGTGTATCCCCTCTTTCCCCCTTTATACTTAACCAATGAACCCCCAAAACTATTGACAGAAGCACATTTTCAAAATTAACCTATATACAAAATTTGAAGAAAATGGGATAATTCTGCATGAAAAACCCATTTATCTAAATTAAGGGGGGATTAGCCCCCCTTTCCCCCTTTATACTTAACCAATGAACCCCCAAAACTATTCAGAGAAGCGCATTATCACAATGAACCTATACACAAAATTTGAAGAAAATCGGATAATTCTGCATGAAAAACTCATTTATCTAAATTAGGGGGGTTACCCCCCACCTTTCCCCCTTTATACTTAACCAATGAACCCCCAAAACTGATGACAGAAGCGCATTATCAAAAAAATGAATATATATACAAAATTTGAAGAAAATGGGATAATTCTGCATGAAAAACCCATTTATCTAAAATATGGGGTGTTAGCCCCCCGTTTCCCCCCTTTATGCTTAACCAATGAACCTCCAAAACTAATCAGGGAAGCGCTTTATCACAAGGAACCTATAAACAAAATTTAAAGTAAAACGGTTAGTTCTATCAAGAGTTATCGCGTTACGTACATACATACATACATACATACATACTTACGTACGTACGTACATACAGAACCGGCGGGCACATAAGCTCTCAGGCTTTGATAGCCTGTGAGCTAAAAAAAAGAAAACTGCCCAGTTAAACTGAGGGCATTCAGCTCACAGGCTATTCACACTCATTGTATATTGTACTCATATTTCAAAGAATTTGAAATATGCCCTCAAAAAATAAAGAAATCAACAATATATTAAGGGGGGGTGGGTCATCCCCCTGTCCCTCATAGTTAACTAATGAACTCCTTAAACTAATCAGGGAAGTGTCTAATTACAATGAATATACATACAAAATTTGAAGAAAATTGGATAATTCTGCATGAAAAACTCATTTATCTAAATTAAGGGGGATTAGCCCCCCTTTCCCCCTTTATACTTAACCAATGAACCCCAAAACTTTTCAGAGAAGCGCATTATCACAATGAACCTATATACAAAATTTGAAGAAAATCGGATAATTCTGCATGAAAAACTCATTTATCTAAATTAGAGGGGGGTGTTACCCCCCTCCTTGACAGACGCGCATTATCAAAATGAACCTATATACAAAATTTAAAGAAAATGGGATAATTCTGCATGAAAAACCCATTTATCTAAATTATGGGGGGTTAGCCCCCGTTTCCCCCCTTTATGTTTAACCAATGAACCTCCAAAACTAAACAGGGAAGCGCCTTATCACAAGGAACCTATAAACAAAATTTAAAGTAAAACGGTTAGTTCTATCAAGAGTTATCGCGTTACGTACATACATACATACATACATACATACGTACGTACGTACATACAAAACCGGCGGGCACATAAGCTCTCAGGCTTTGATAGCCTGTGAGATAAAAAAAAGAAAACTGCCCAGTTAAACTGAGGGCATTGAGCTCACAGGCTATTCACACTCAT
Source organism: Maratus michaelseni (assembly GCA_963931845.1). Taxonomy (NCBI): domain Eukaryota; kingdom Metazoa; phylum Arthropoda; class Arachnida; order Araneae; family Salticidae; genus Maratus; species Maratus michaelseni. Next base: position 247,811,745 of record OZ007588.1, on the reverse strand, counting down.
TCTATATTGTACTCTTATTTCAAAGAATTTGAAATATGCCCTCGAAAAATAAAGAAATCAACAATATGTTAAGGGGGGGGTCATCCCCCTGTTACCCCCTCATAGTTAACTAATGAACTCCTTAAACTAATCAGGGAAGTGTCTAATTACAATGAATATACATACAAAATTTGAAGAAAATCGGATAATTCTGCATGAAAAATTCATTTATCTAAATTAAGGGGGATTAGCCCCCCTTTCCCCCTTTATACTTAACCAATGAACCCCCAAAACTTTTCAGAGAAGCGCATTATCACAATGTACCTATATACAAAATTTGAAGAAAATTGGATAATTCTGCATGAAAAACTCATTTATCTAAATTAGAGGGGGGGTTACCCCCCTCCTTGACAGACGCGCATTATCAAAATGAACCTATATACAAAATTTAAAGAAAATGGGATAATTCTGCATGAAAAACCCATTTACCTAAATTAAGGGGCGATTAGCCCCTCTTTCCCCTTTATACTTAACCAATGAACCCTCAAAACTTTTCAGAGAAGCGCCTTATCACAAGGAACCTATAAACAAAATTTAAAGTAAAACGGTTAGTTCTATCAAGAGTTATCGCGTTACGTACATACATACATACATACATACATACGTACGTACGTACATATAGAACTGGCGGGCACATAAGCTCTCAAGCTTTGATAGCCTGTGATATAAAAAAAAACTGCCCAGTTAAACTGAGGGCATTGAGCTCACAGGCTATTCACACTCATTGTATATTGTACTCTTATTTCAAAGAATATGAAATATGCCCTCAAAAAATAAAGAAATCAACCATATATTAATGGGGGGGTCATCCCCCTGTTACTCCCTCATAGTTAACTAATGAACTCCTTAAATTAATCTGGGAAGTGTCTAATTACAATGAATATACATACAAAATTTGAAGAAAATCGGATAATTCTACATGAAAAACTCATTTATCTAAATTAAGGGGGATTAGCCCCCCTTTCCCCCTTTATACTTAACCAATGAACACCCAAAACTTTTCAGAGAAGCGCATTATCACAATGAACCTATATACAAAATTTGAAGAAAATCGGATAATCCTGCATGAAAAACTCATTTATCAAAATTAGGGGGATTATCCCCCCTTTCCCTCTTTATACTTAACGAATGAACCCCCAAAACTTTTCAGAGAAGCGCATTATCACAATGAACCTATATACAAAATTTGAAGAAAATCGGATAATCCTGCATGAAAAACTCATTTATCAAAATTAGGGGGATTATCCCCCCTTTCCCCCTTTATACTTAACCAATGAACACCCAAAACTATTGACAGAAGCACATTATCAAAATGAACCTATATACAAAATTTGAAGAAAATGGGATAATTCTGCATGAAAAACCCATTTATCTAAATTAAGGGGGGATTAGCCCCCCTTTCCTCCTTTATACTTAACCAATGAACCCCCAAAACTATTCCGAGAAGCGCATTATCACAATGAACCTGTATACAAAATTTGAAGAAAATCGGATAATTCTGCATGAAAAACCCATTTATCTAAATTATGGGGGGTTAGCCCCCGTTTCCCCCCTTTATGCTTAACCAATGAACCTCCAAAACTAAACAGGGAAGCGCCTTATCACAAGGAACCTATAAACAAAATTTAAAGTAAAACGGTTAGTTCTATCAAGAGTTATCGCGTTACGTACATACATACATACATACATACATACGTACGTACGTATATACAGAACCGGCGGGCACATAAGCTCTCAGGCTTTGATAGCCTGTGAGCTAAAAAAAAGAAAACTGCCCAGTTAAACTGAGGGCATTGAGCTCACAGGCTATTCACACTCATTCTATATTGTACTCTTATTTCAAAGAATATGAAATATGCCCTCGAAAAATAAAGAAATCAACAATATGTTAAGGGGGGGGGTCATCCCCCTGTTACCCCCTCATAGTTAACTAATGAACTCCTTAAACTAATCAGGGAAGTGTCTAATTACAATGAATATACATACAAAATTTGAAGAAAATCGGATAATTCTGCATGAAAAACACATTTATCTAAATTAAGGGGGGATTAGCCCCCTTTCCCCCTTTATACTTAACCAATGAACCCCCAAAACTTTTCAGAGAAGCGCATTATCACAATGAATCTATATACAAAATTTGAAGAAAATCGGATAATTCTGCATGAAAAACCCATTTATCTATATTAAGGGGGGATTAGCCCCCCCTTTCCCCCTTTATACTTAACCAATGAACCCCCAAAACTTTTCAGAGAAGCGCATTATCACAATGAATCTATATACGAAATTTGAAGAAAATCGTATAATTCTGCATGAAAAACCCATTTATCTGAATTAGGGGGGGGGTGTTAACCCCCTTTCCCCCTTTATACTTAACCAATGAATCCCCCAAAACTATTGACAGAAGCGCATTATCAAAATGAACCTATATACAAAATTTAAAGAAAATGGGATAATTCTGCATGAAAAACCCATTTATCTAAATTAAGGGGGGATTAGCCCCCCTTTCCCCCTTTATACTTAACCAATGAACCCCCAAAACTATTCAGAGAAGCGCATTATCACAATGAACCTATATATAAAATTTGAAGAAAATCGGGTAATTCTGCATGAAAAACTCATTTATCTAAATTAGGTGGATTACCCCCCTTTCCCCCTTTATACTTAACCAATGAACCCCAAAAACTATTCAGAGAAGCGCATTATCACAATGAACCTATATACAAAATTTGAAGAAAATGGGATAATTCTGCATGAAAAACTCATTTATCCAAATTAGGGGGATTACCCCCCCTTTCCCCCTTTATACTTAACCAATGGACCCCCAAAACTTTTCAGAGAAGCGCATTATCACAATGAACCTATATACAAAATTTGAAGAAAATCGGATAATTCTGCATGAAAAACTCATTTATCTAAATTAGGGGGTGTATCCCCTCTTTCCCCCTTTATACTTAACCAATGAACCCCCAAAACTATTGACAAAGCACATTTTCAAAATTAACCTATATACAAAATTTGAAGAAAATGGGATAATTCTGCATGAAAAACCCATTTATCTAAATTAAGGGGGGATTAGCCCCCCTTTCCCCCTTTATACTTAACCAATGAACCCCCAAAACTATTCAGAGAAGCGCATTATCACAATGAACCTATACACAAAATTTGAAGAAAATCGGATAATTCTGCATGAAAAACTCATTTATCTAAATTAGGGGGGTTACCCCCCACCTTTCCCCCTTTATACTTAACCAATGAACCCCCAAAACTGATGACAGAAGCGCATTATCAAAAAAATGAATATATATACAAAATTTGAAGAAAATGGGATAATTCTGCATGAAAAACCCATTTATCTAAAATATGGGGTGTTAGCCCCCCGTTTCCCCCCTTTATGCTTAACCAATGAACCTCCAAAACTAATCAGGGAAGCGCTTTATCACAAGGAACCTATAAACAAAATTTAAAGTAAAACGGTTAGTTCTATCAAGAGTTATCGCGTTACGTACATACATACATACATACATACATACTTACGTACGTACGTACATACAGAACCGGCGGGCACATAAGCTCTCAGGCTTTGATAGCCTGTGAGCTAAAAAAAAGAAAACTGCCCAGTTAAACTGAGGGCATTCAGCTCACAGGCTATTCACACTCATTGTATATTGTACTCATATTTCAAAGAATTTGAAATATGCCCTCAAAAAATAAAGAAATCAACAATATATTAAGGGGGGGTGGGTCATCCCCCTGTCCCTCATAGTTAACTAATGAACTCCTTAAACTAATCAGGGAAGTGTCTAATTACAATGAATATACATACAAAATTTGAAGAAAATTGGATAATTCTGCATGAAAAACTCATTTATCTAAATTAAGGGGGATTAGCCCCCCTTTCCCCCTTTATACTTAACCAATGAACCCCAAAACTTTTCAGAGAAGCGCATTATCACAATGAACCTATATACAAAATTTGAAGAAAATCGGATAATTCTGCATGAAAAACTCATTTATCTAAATTAGAGGGGGGTGTTACCCCCCTCCTTGACAGACGCGCATTATCAAAATGAACCTATATACAAAATTTAAAGAAAATGGGATAATTCTGCATGAAAAACCCATTTATCTAAATTATGGGGGGTTAGCCCCCGTTTCCCCCCTTTATGTTTAACCAATGAACCTCCAAAACTAAACAGGGAAGCGCCTTATCACAAGGAACCTATAAACAAAATTTAAAGTAAAACGGTTAGTTCTATCAAGAGTTATCGCGTTACGTACATACATACATACATACATACATACGTACGTACGTACATACAAAACCGGCGGGCACATAAGCTCTCAGGCTTTGATAGCCTGTGAGATAAAAAAAAGAAAACTGCCCAGTTAAACTGAGGGCATTGAGCTCACAGGCTATTCACACTCATTCTATATTGTACTCTTATTTCAAAGAATTTGAAATATGCCCTCGAAAAATAAAGAAATCAACAATATGTTAAGGGGGGGGTCATCCCCCTGTTACCCCCTCATAGTTAACTAATGAACTCCTTAAACTAATCAGGGAAGTGTCTAATTACAATGAATATACATACAAAATTTGAAGAAAATCGGATAATTCTGCATGAAAAATTCATTTATCTAAATTAAGGGGGATTAGCCCCCCTTTCCCCCTTTATACTTAACCAATGAACCCCCAAAACTTTTCAGAGAAGCGCATTATCACAATGAACCTATATACAAAATTTGAAGAAAATTGGATAATTCTGCATGAAAAACTCATTTATCTAAATTAGAGGGGGGGTTACCCCCCTCCTTGACAGACGCGCATTATCAAAATGAACCTATATACAAAATTTAAAGAAAATGGGATAATTCTGCATGAAAAACCCATTTACCTAAATTAAGGGGCGATTAGCCCCTCTTTCCCCTTTATACTTAACCAATGAACCCTCAAAACTTTTCAGAGAAGCGCCTTATCACAAGGAACCTATAAACAAAATTTAAAGTAAAACGGTTAGTTCTATCAAGAGTTATCGCGTTACGTACATACATACATACATACATACATACATACATACATACGTACGTACGTACATATAGAACCGGCGGTCACATAAGCTCTCAAGCTTTGATAGCCTGTGATATAAAAAAAAACTGCCCAGTTAAACTGAGGGCATTGAGCTCACAGGCTATTCACACTCATTGTATATTGTACTCTTATTTCAAAGAATATGAAATATGCCCTCAAAAAATAAAGAAATTAATCATATATTAATGGGGGGGTCATCCCCCTGTTACTCCCTCATAGTTAACTAATGAACTCCTTAAATTAATCTGGGAAGTGTCTAATTACAATGAATATACATACAAAATTTGAAGAAAATCGGATAATTCTGCATGAAAAACCCATTTATCTAAATTAAGGGGGGATTAGCCCCCCTTTCCTCCTTTATACTTAACCAATGAACCTCCAAAACTATTCCGAGAAGCGCATTATCACAATGAACCTGTATACAAAATTTGAAGAAAATCGGATAATTCTGCATGAAAAACCCATTTATCTAAATTATGGGGGGTTAGCCCCCGTTTCCCCCCTTTATGCTTAACCAATGAACCTCCAAAACTAAACAGGGAAGCGCCTTATCACAAGGAACCTATAAACAAAATTTAAAGTAAAACGGTTAGTTCTATCAATAGTTATCGCGTTACGTACATACATACATACATACATACATACGTACGTACGTACATACAAAACCGGCGGGCACATAAGCTCTCAGGCTTTGATAGCCTGTGAGCTAAAAAAAAGAAAACTGCCCAGTTAAACTGAGGGCATTGAGCTCACAGGCTATTCACACTCATTCTATATTGTACTCTTATTTCAAAGAATTTGAAATATGCCCTCGAAAAATAAAGAAATCAACAATATGTTAAGGAGGGGGGTCATTCCCCTGTTACCCCCTCATAGTTAACTAATGAACTCCTTAAACTAATCAGGGAAGTGTCTAATTACAATGAATATACATACAAAATTTGAAGAAAATCGGATAATTCTGCATGAAAAACTCATTTATCTAAATTAAGGGGGGATTAGCCCCCCTTTCCCCCTTTATACTTAACCAATGAACCCCCAAAACTTTTCAGAGAAGCGCATTATCACAATGAATCTATATACAAAATTTGAAGAAAATCGGATAATTCTGCATGAAAAACACATTTATCTATATTAAGGGGGGATTAGCCCCCCTTTCCCCCTTTATACTTAACCAATGAACCCCCAAAACTTTTCAGAGAAGTGCATTATCACAATGAATCTATATACAAAATTTGAAGAAAATCGGATAATTCTGCATGAAAAACCCATTTATCTGAATTAGGGGGGGGTGTTAACCCCTCTTTCCCCCTTTATACTTAACCAATGAATCCCCCAAAACTATTGACAGAAGCGCATTATCAAAATGAACCTATATACAAAATTTAAAGAAAATGGGATAATTCTGCATGAAAAACCCATTTATCTAAATTAAGGGGGGATTAGTCCCCCTTTCCCCCTTTATACTTAACCAATGAACTCCCAAAACTATTCAGAGAAGCGCATTATCACAATGAACCTATATATAAAATTTGAAGAAAATCGGGTAATTCTGCATGAAAAACTCATTTATCTAAATTAGGGGGATTACCCCCCTTTCCCCCTTTATACTTAACCAATGAACCCACAAAACTATTCAGAGAAGCGCATTATCACAATGAACATATATACAAAATTTGAAGAAAATGGCATAATTCTGCATGAAAAACCCATTTATCTAAATTAAGGGGGATTAGCCCCCCTTTCCCCCTTTATACTTAACCAATGAACCCCCAAAACTATTGACAGAAGCACATTATCAAAATGAACCTATATACAAAATTTGAAGAAAATCGGATAATTCTGCATGAAAAACCCATTTATCTAAATTATGGGGGGTTAGCCCCCGTTTCCCCCCTTTATGCTTAACCAATGAACCTCCAAAACTAAACAGGGAAGCGCCTTATCACAAGGAACCTATAAACAAAATTTAAAGTAAAACGGTTAGTTCTATCAGGAGTTATCGCGTTACGTACATACATACATACATACATACATACATACGTACGTACGTACATACAGAACCGGCGGGCACATAAGCTCTCAGGCTTTGATAGCCTGTGAGCTAAAAAAAAGAAAACTGCCCAGTTAAACTGAGGGCATTGAGCTCACAGGCTATTCACACTCATTCTATATTGTACTCTTATTTCAAAGAATTTGAAATATGCCCTCGAAAAATAAAGAAATCAACAATATGTTAAGGGGGGGGGTCATCCCCCTGTTACCCCCTCATAGTTAACTAATGAACTCCTTAAACTAATCAGGGAAGTGTCTAATTACAATGAATATACATACAAAATTTGAAGAAAATCGGATAATTCTGCATGAAAAACTCATTTATCTAAATTAAGGGGGGATTAGCCCCCCTTTCCCCCTTTATACTTAACCAATGAACCCCCAAAACTTTTCAGAGAAGCGCATTATCACAATGAATCTATATACAAAATTTGAAGAAAATCGGATAATTCTGCATGAAAAACCCATTTATCTATATTAAGGGGGGATTAGCCCCCCCTTTCCCCTTTATACTTAACCAATGAACCCCCAAAACTTTTCAGAGAAGCGCATTATCACAATGAATCTCTATACAAAATTTGAAGAAAATCGGATAATTCTGCATGAAAAACCCATTTATCTGAATTAGGGGGGGGTGTTAACCCCCTTTCCCCCTTTATACTTAACCAATGAATCCCCCAAAACTACTGACAGAAGCGCATTATCAAAATGAACCTATATACAAAATTTAAAGAAAATGGGATAATTCTGCATGAAAAACCCATTTATCTAAATTAAGGGGGGATTAGCCCCCCTTTCCCCCTTTATACTTAACCAATGAACCCCCAAAACTATTCAGAGAAGCGCATTATCACAATGAACCTATATACAAAATTTGAAGAAAATCGGATAATTCTGCATGAAAAACTCATTTATCTAAATTAGGGGGTGTATCCCCTCTTTCCCCCTTTATACTTAACCAATGAACCCCCAAAACTATTGACAGAAGCACTTTTTCAAAATTAACCTATATACAAAATTTGAAGAAAATGGGATAATTCTGCATGAAAAACTCATTTAACCAAATTAGGGGGATTACCCCCCCTTTCCCCCTTTATACTGAACCAATGGACCCCCAAAACTTTTCAGAGAAGCGCATTATCATAATGAACCTATATACAAAATTTGAAGAAAATCGGATAATTCTGCATGAAAAACTCATTTATCTAAATTAGGGGGTGTATCCCCTCTTTTCCCCTTTATACTTAACCAATGAACCCCCAAAACTATTGACAGAAGCACATTTTCAAAATTAACCTATATACAAAATTTGAAGAAAATGGGATAATTCTGCATGAAAAACCCATTTATCTAAATTAAGGGGGGATTAGCCCCCCTTTCCCCCTTTATACTTAACCAATGAACCCCCAAAATTATTCAGAGAAGCGCATTATCACAATGAACCTATACACAAAATTTGAAGAAAATCGGATAATTCTGCATGAAAAACTCATTTATCTAAATTAGGGGGGGTTACCCCCCCCTTTCCCCCTTAACCAATGAACCCCCAAAACTATTGACAGAAGCGCATTATCAAAAAAATGAATATATATACAAAATTTGAAGAAAATGGGATAATTCTGCATGAAAAACCCATTTATCTAAAATATGGGGTGTTAGCCCCCCGTTTCCCACCTTTATGCTTAACCAATGAACCTCCAAAACTAATCAGGGAAGCGCTTTATCACAAGGAACCTATAAACAAAATTTAAAGTAAAACGGTTAGTTCTATCAAGAGTTATCGCGTTACGTACATACATACATATATACATACATACATACGTACGTACGTACATACAGAACCGGCGGGCACATAAGCTCTCAGGCTTTGATAGCCTGTGAGCTAAAAAAAAGAAAACTGCCCAGTTAAACTGAGGGCATTCAGCTCACAGGCTATTCACACTCATTGTATATTGTACTCATATTTCAAAGAATTTGAAATATGCCCTCAAAAAATAAAGAAATCAACAATATATTAAGGGGGGGGGGTCATCCCCCTGTCCCTCATAGTTAACTAATGAACTCCTTAAACTAATCAGGGAAGTGTCTAATTACAATGAATATACATACAAAATTTGAAGAAAATCGGATAATTCTGCATGAAAAACTCATTTATCTAAATTAAGGGGGATTAGCCCCCCTTTCCCCCTTTATACTTAACCAATGAACCCCCAAAACTTTTCAGAGAAGCGCATTATCACAATGAACCTATATACAAAATTTGAAGAAAATCGGATAATTCTGCATGAAAAACTCATTTATCTAAATTAGAGGGGGGGGGTTACCCCCCTCCTTGACAGACGCGCATTATCAAAATGAACCTATATACAAAATTTAAAGAAAATGGGATAATTCTGCATGAAAAACCCATTTACCTAAATTAAGGGGCGATTAGCCCCTCTTTCCCCCTTTATACTTAACCAATGAACCCCCAAAACTTTTCAGAGAAGCGCCTTATCACAAGGAACCTATAAACAAAATTTAAAGTAAAACGGTTAGTTCTATCAAGAGTTATCGCGTTACGTACATACATACATACATACATACATACGTACGTACGTACATATAGAACCGGCGGGCACATAAGCTCTCAAGCTTTGATAGCCTGTGATATAAAAAAAAACTGCCCAGTTAAACTGAGGGCATTGAGCTCACAGGCTATTCACACTCATTGTATATTGTACTCTTATTTCAAAGAATATGAAATATGCCCTCAAAAAATAAAGAAATCAACCATATATTAATGGGGGGGTCATCCCCCTGTTACTCCTTCATAGTTAACTAATGAACTCCTTAAATTAATCTGGGAAGTATCTAATTACAATGAATATACATACAAAATTTGAAGAAAATCGGATAATTCTACATGAAAAACTCATTTATCTAAATTAAGGGGGATTAGCCCCCCTTTCCCCCTTTATACTTAACCAATGAACACCCAAAACTTTTCAGAGAAGCGCATTATCACAATGAACCTATATACAAAATTTGAAGAAAATCGGATAATCCTGCATGAAAAACTCATTTATCAAAATTAGGGGGATTATCCCCCCTTTCCCTCTTTATACTTAACCAATGAACCCCCAAAACTTTTCAGAGAAGCGCATTATCACAATGAACCTATATACAAAATTTGAAGAAAATCGGATAATTCTGCATGACAAACTCATTTATCTAAATTAGGGGGTTATCCACCCTTTCCCCCATTATACTTAACCAATGAACCCCAAAACTATTGACAGAAGTACATTATCAAAATGAACCTATATACAAAATTTGAAGAAAATGCGATAATTCTGCATTAAAAACTCATTTATCTAAATTAGGGGGGGTTACCCCCCCCTTTCTCCCTTTATACTAAACCAATGAAGCCCGAAAACTATTGACAGAAGCACATTATCAAAATGAACCTATATACAAAATTTGAAGAAAATTGCATAATTCTGCATGAAAAACTCATTTATCTATATTAAGGGGGGGATTAGCCCCCCCTTTCCCCCTTTATACTTAACCAATGAACCCCCAAAACTATTGACAGAAGCGCATTATCAAAATGAACCTATATACAAAATTTAAAGAAAATGGGATAATTCTGCATGAAAAACCCATTTATCTAAATTAAGGGGGATTAGCCCCCCTTTCCCCCTTTATACTTAACCAATGAACCCCCAAAACTATTGACAGAAGCACATTATCAAAATGAACCTATATACAAAATTTGAAGAAAATGGGATAATTCTGCATGAAAAACCCATTTATCTAAATTAAGGGGGGATTAGCCCCCCTTTCCTCCTTTATACTTAACCAATGAACCCCCAAAACTATTCCGAGAAGCGCATTATCACAATGAACCTGTATACAAAATTTGAAGAAAATCGGATAATTCTGCATGAAAAACCCATTTATCTAAATTATGGGGGGTTAGCCCCCGTTTCCCCCCTTTATGCTTAACCAATGAACCTCCAAAACTAAACAGGGAAGCGCCTTATCACAAGGAACCTATAAACAAAATTTAAAGTAAAACGGTTAGTTCTATCAAGATTTATCGCGTTACGTACATACATACATACATACATACATACGTACGTACGTACATACAGAACCGGCGGGCACATAAGCTCTCAGGCTTTGATAGCCTGTGAGCTAAAAAAAAGAAAACTGCCCAGTTAAACTGAGGGCATTGAGCTCACAGGCTATTCACACTCATTCTATATTGTACTCTTATTTCAAAGAATTTGAAATATGCCCTCGAAAAATAAAGAAATCAACAATATGTTAAGGGGGGGGGTCATCCCCCTGTTACCCCCTCATAGTTAACTAATGAACTCCTTAAACTAATCAGGGAAGTGTCTAATTACAATGAATATACATACAAAATTTGAAGAAAATCGGATAATTCTGCATGAAAAACTCATTTATCTAAATTAAGGGGTGATTAGCCCCCCTTTCCCCCTTTATACTTAACCAATGAGCCCCCAAAACTTTTCAGAGAAGCGCATTATCACAATGAACCTATATACAAAATTTGAAGAAAATCGGATAATTCTGCATGAAAAACCCATTTATCTATATTAAGGGGGGATTAGCCCCCCCTTTCCCCCTTTATACATAACCAATGAACACCCAAAACTTTTCAGAGAAGCGCATTATCACAATGAATCTATATACAAAATTTGAAGAAAATCGGATAATTCTGCATGAAAAACCCATTTATCTGAATTAGGGGGGGGGTGTTAACCCCCCTTTCCCCCTTTATACTTAACCAATGAATCCCCCAAAACTATTGACAGAAGCGCGTTATCAAAATGAACCTATATACAAAATTTAAAGAAAATGGGATAATTCTGCATGAAAAACCCATTTATCTAAATTAAGGGGGGATTAGCCCCCCTTTCCCCCTTTATACTTAACCAATGAACCCCCAAAACTATTCAGAGAAGCGCATTATCACAATGAACCTATATATAAAATTTGAAGAAAATCGGGTAATTCTGCATGAAAAACTCATTTATCTAAATTAGGGGGGTTACCCCCTTTCCCTCTTTATACTTAACCAATGAACCCCCAAAACTATTCAGAGAAGCGCATTATCACAATGAACCTATATACAAAATTTGAAGAAAATCGGATAATTCTGCATGAAAAACTCATTTATCTAAATTAGAGGGGGGGGTTACCCCCCTCCTTGACAGACGCGCATTATCAAAATGAACCTATATACAAAATTTAAAGAAAATGGGATAATTCTGCATGAAAAACCCATTTACCTAAATTAAGGGGCGATTAGCCCCTCTTTCCCCCTTTATACTTAACCAATGAACCCCCAAAACTTTTCAGAGAATCGCCTTATCACAAGGAACTTATAAACAAAATTTAAAGTAAAACGGTTAGTTCTATCAAGAGTTATCGCGTTACGTACATACATACATACATACATACATACGTACGTACGTACATATAGAACCGGCGGGCACATAAGCTCTCAAGCTTTGATAGCCTGTGATATAAAAAAAAACTGCCCAGTTAAACTGAGGGCATTGAGCTCACAGGCTATTCACACTCATTGTATATTGTACTCTTATTTCAAAGAATATGAAATATGCCCTCAAAAAATAAAGAAATCAACCATATATTAATGGGGGGGTCATCCCCCTGTTACTCCTTCATAGTTAACTAATGAACTCCTTAAATTAATCTGGGAAGTATCTAATTACAATGAATATACATACAAAATTTGAAGAAAATCGGATAATTCTACATGAAAAACTCATTTATCTAAATTAAGGGGGATTAGCCCCCCTTTCCCCCTTTATACTTAACCAATGAACACCCAAAACTTTTCAGAGAAGCGCATTATCACAATGAACCTATATACAAAATTTGAAGAAAATCGGATAATCCTGCATGAAAAACTCATTTATCAAAATTAGGGGGATTATCCCCCCTTTCCCTCTTTATACTTAACCAATGAACCCCCAAAACTTTTCAGAGAAGCGCATTATCACAATGAACCTATATACAAAATTTGAAGAAAATCGGATAATTCTGCATGACAAACTCATTTATCTAAATTAGGGGGGTATCCCCCATTATACTTAACCAATGAACCCCCAAAACTATTGACAGAAGTACATTATCAAAATGAACCTATATAAAAAATTTGAAGAAAATGCGATAATTCTGCATTAAAAACTCATTTATCTAAATTAGGGGGGGTTACCCCCCCCCCTTTCTCCCTTTATACTAAACCAATGAAGCCCGAAAACTATTGACAGAAGCACATTATCAAAATGAACCTATATACAAAATTTGAAGAAAATGGCATAATTCTGCATGAAAAACCCATTTATCTAAATTAAGGGGGATTAGCCCCCCTTTCCCCCTTTATACTTAACCAATGAACCCCCAAAACTATTGACAGAAGCACATTATCAAAATGAACCTATATACAAAATTTGAAGAAAATGGGATAATTCTGCATGAAAAACACATTTATCTAAATTAAGGGGGGATTAGCCCCCCTTTCCTCCTTTATACTTAACCAATGAACCCCCAAAACTATTCCGAGAAGCGCATTATCACAATGAACCTGTATACAAAATTTGAAGAAAATCGGATAATTCTGTATGAAAAACCCATTTATCTAAATTATGGGGGGTTAGCCCCCGTTTCCCCCTTTATGCTTAACCAATGAACCTCCAAAACTAAACAGGGAAGCGCCTTATCACAAGAACCTATAAACAAAATTTAAAGTAAAACGGTTAGTTCTATCAAGAGTTATCGCGTTACGTACATACATACATACATACATACATACGTACGTACGTACATACAGAACAAGCGGGCACATAAGCTCTCAGGCTTTGATAGCCTGTGAGCTAAAAAAAGAAAACTGCCCAGTTAAACTGAGGGCATTGAGCTCACAGGCTATTCACACTCATTCTATATTGTACTCTTATTTCAAAGAATTTGAAATATGCCCTCGAAAAATAAAGAAATCAACAATATGTTAAGGGGGGGGGTCATCCCCCTGTTACTCCCTCATAGTTAACTAATGAACTCCTTAAACTAATCAGGGAAGTGTCTAATTACAATGAATATACATACAAAATTTGAAGAAAATCGGATAATTCTGCATGAAAAACTCATTTATCTAAATTAAGGGGGATTAGCCCCCCTTTCCCCCTTTATACTTAACCAATGAACCCCCAAAACTTTTCAGAGAAGCGCATTATCACAATGAATCTATATACAAAATTTGAAGAAAATCGGATAATTCTGCATGAAAAACCCATTTATCTAAATTAAGGGGGGATTAGCCCCCCTTTCCCCCTTTATACTTAACCAATGAACCCCTAAAACTATTCAGAGAAGCGCATTATCACAATGAACCTATATATAAAATTTGAAGAAAATCGGGTAATTCTGCATGAAAAACTCATTTATCTAAATTAGGGGGATTACCCCCTTTCCCCCTTTATACTTAACCAATGAACCCCCAAAACTATTCAGAGAAGCGCATTATCACAATGAACCTATATACAAAATTTGAAGAAAATCGGATAATTCTGCATGAAAAACTCATTTATCTAAATTAGAGGGGGGGTTACCCCCCTCCTTGACAGACGCGCATTATCAAAATGAACCTATATACAAAATTTAAAGAAAATGGGATAATTCTGCATGAAAAACCCATTTACCTAAATTAAGGGGCGATTAGTCCCTCTTTCCCCCTTTATACTTAACCAATGAACCCCCAAAACTTTTCAGAGAATCGCCTTATCACAAGGAACTTATAAACAAAATTTAAAGTAAAACGGTTAGTTCTATCAAGAGTTATCGCGTTACGTACATACATACATACATACATACATACGTACGTACGTATATATAGAACCGGCGGGCACATAAGCTCTCAAGCTTTAATAGCCTGTGATATACTGTACTGCCCAGTTAAACTGAGGGCATTGAGCTCACAGGCTATTCACACTCATTGTATATTGTACTCTTATTTCAAAGAATTTGAAATATGCCCTCAAAAAATAAAGAAATCAACCATATATTAATGGGGGGGGTCATCCCCCTGTTACTCCCTCATAGTTAACTAATGAACTCCTTAAATTAATCTGGGAAGTGTCTAATTACAATGAATATACATACAAAATTTGAAGAAAATCGGATAATTCTACATGAAAAACTCATTTATCTAAATTAAGGGGGATTAGCCCCCCTTTCCCCCTTTATACTTAACCAATGAACCCCCAAAACTTTTCAGAGAAGCGCATTATCACAATGAACCAATATACAAAATTTGAAGAAAATCGGATAATCCTGCATGAAAAACTCATTTATCAAAATTAGGGGGATTATCCCCCCTTTCCCTCTTTATACTTAACCAATGAACCCCCAAAACTTTTCAGAGAAGAGCATTATCACAATGAACCTATATACAAAATTTGAAGAAAATCGGATAATTCTGCATGAAAAACTCATTTATCTAAATTAGGGGGTATCCCCCCTTTCCCCCTTTATACTTAACCAATGAACACCCAAAACTATTGACAGAAGTACATTATCAAAATGAACCTATATACAAAATTTGAAGAAAATTCGATAATTCTGCATTAAAAACTCATTTATCTAAATTAGGGGGGGTTACCCCCCCCCTTTCTCCCTTTATACTAAACCAATGAAGCCCGAAAAGTATTGACAGAAGCACATTATCAAAATGAACCTATATACAAAATTTGAAGAAAATGGCATAATTCTGCATGAAAAACCCATTTATCTAAATTAAGGGGGATTAGCCCCCCTTTCCCCCTTTATACTTAACCAATGAACCCCCAAAACTATTGACAGAAGCACATTATCAAAATGAACCTATATACAAAATTTGAAGAAAATGGGATAATTCTGCATGAAAAACCCATTTATCTAAATTAAGGGGGGATTAGCCCCCTTTTCCTCCTTTATACTTAACCAATGAACCCCCAAAACTATTCCGAGAAGCGCATTATCACAATGAACCTGTATACAAAATTTGAAGAAAATCGGATAATTCTGCATGAAAAACCCATTTATCTAAATTATGGGGGGTTAGCCCCCGTTTCCCCCCTTTATGCTTAACCAATGAACCTCCAAAACTAAACAGAGAAGCGCCTTATCACAAGGAACCTATAAACAAAATTTAAAGTAAAACGGTTAGTTCTATCAAGAGTTATCGCGTTACATACATACATACATACATACATACATACGTACGTACGTACATACAGAACCGGCGGGCACATAAGCTCTCAGGCTTTGATAGCCTGTGAGCTAAAAAAACAAAACTGCCCAGTTAAACTGAGGGCATTGAGCTCACAGGCTATTCACACTCATTCTATATTGTACTCTTATTTCAAAGAATTTGAAATATGCCCTCGAAAAATAAAGAAATCAACAATATGTTAAGGGGGGGTCATCCCCCTGTTACCCCCTCATAGTTAACTAATGAACTCCTTAAACTAATCAGGGAAGTGTCTAATTACAATGAATATACATACAAAATTTGAAGAAAATCGGATAATTCTGCATGAAAAACTCATTTATCTATATTAAGGGGGGATTAGCCCCCCTTTCCCCCTTTATACTTAACCAATGAACCCCCAAAACTTTTCAGAGAAGCGCATTATCACAATGAATCTATATACAAAATTTGAAGAAAATCGGATAATTCTGCATGAAAAACCCATTTATCTATATTAAGGGGGGATTAGCCCTCCCTTTCCCCCTTTATACTTACCAATGAACCCCCAAAACTTTTCAGAGAAGCGCATTATCACAATGAAACTATATATTCTGCGGATAATTCTGCATGAAAAACTCATTTATCTAAATTAAGGGGGATTAGCCCCCCTTTCCCTCTTTATACTTAACCAATGAACCCCCAAAACTTTTCAGAGAAGCGCATTATCACAATGAACCTATATACAAAATTTGAAGAAAATCGGATAATTCTGCATGACAAACTCATTTATCTAAATTAGGGGGGTATCCCCCCTTTCCCCCATTATACTTAACCAATGAACCCCCAAAACTATTGACAGAAGTACATTATCAAAATGAACCTATATACAAAATTTGAAGAAAATGCGATAATTCTGCATTAAAAACTCATTTATCTAAATTAGGGATGGTTACCCCCCCCCTTTCTCCCTTTATAATAAACCAATGAAGCCCGAAATCTGTTGACAGAAGCACATTATCAAAATGAACCTATATACAAAATTTGAAGAAAATTGCATAATTCTGCATGAAAAACCCATTTATCTAAATTAAGGGGGATTAGCCCCCCTTTCCCCCTTTATACTTAACCAATGAACCCCCAAAACTATTGACAGAAGCAAATTATCAAAATGAACCTATATACAAAATTTGAAGAAAATGGGATAATTCTGCATGAAAAACCCATTTATCTAAATTAAGGGGGGATTAGCCCCCCTTTCCTCCTTTATACTTAACCAATGAACCCCCAAAACTATTCCGAGAAGCGCATTATCACAATGAACCTGTATACAAAATTTGAAGAAAATCGGATAATTCTGCATGAAAAACCCATTTATCTAAATTATGGGGGGTTAGCCCCCGTTTCCCCCCTTTATGCTTAACCAATGAACCTCCAAAACTAAACAGGGAAGCGCCTTATCACAAGGAACCTATAAACAAAATTTAAAGTAAAACGGTTAGTTCTATCAAGATTTATCGCGTTACGTACATACATACATACATACATACATACATACGTACGTACGTACATACAGAACCGGCGGGCACATAAGCTCTCAGGCTTTGATAGCCTGTGAGCTAAAAAAAAGAAAACTGCCCAGTTAAACTGAGGGCATTGAGCTCACAGGCTATTCACACTCATTCTATATTGTACTCTTATTTCAAAGAATTTGAAATATGCCCTCGAAAAATAAAGAAATGAACAATATGTTAAGGGGGGGGGGTCATCCCCCTGTTACCCCCTCATAGTTAACTAATGAACTCCTTAAACTAATCAGGGAAGTGTCTAATTACAATGAATATACATACAAAATTTGAAGAAAATCGGATAATTCTGCATGAAAAACCCATTTATCTATATTAAGGGGGGATTAGCCCCCCCTTTCCCCCTTTATACATAACCAATGAACCCCCAAAACTTTTCAGAGAAGCGCATTATCACAATGAATCTATATACAAAATTTGAAGAAAATCGGGTAATTCTGCATGAAAAACTCATTTATCTAAATTAGGGGGATTACCCCTCTTTCCCCCTTTATACTTAACCAATGAATCCCCCAAAACTATTGACAGAAGCGCGTTATCAAAATGAACCTATATACAAAATTTAAAGAAAATGGGATAATTCTGCATGAAAAACCCATTTATCTAAATTAAGGGGGGATTAGCCCCCCTTTCCCCCTTTATACTTAACCAATGAACCCCTAAAACTATTCAGAGAAGCGCATTATCACAATGAACCTATATACAAAATTTAAAGAAAATGGGATAATTCTGCATGAAAAACTCATTTATCTAAATTAGGGGGATTACCCCCTTTCCCCCTTTATACTTAACCAATGAACCCCCAAAACTATTCAGAGAAGCGCATTATCACAATGAACCTATATATAAAATTTGAAGAAAATCGGGTAATTCTGCATGAAAAACTCATTTATCTAAATTAGGGGGATTACCCCTCTTTCCCCCTTTATACTTAACCAATGAACCCCCAAAACTTTTCAGAGAAGCGCCTTATCACAAGGAACCTATAAACAAAATTTAAAGTAAAACGGTTAGTTCTATCAAGAGTTATCGCGTTACGTACATACATACATACATACATACATACGTACGTACGTACATATAGAACCGGCGGGCAGAAAAGCTCTCAAGCTTTGATAGCCTGTGATATAAAAAAAAATGCCAGTTAAACTGAGGGCATTGAGCTCACAGGCTATTCACACTCATTGTATATTGTACTCTTATTTCAAAGAATTTGAAATATGCCCTCAAAAAATAAAGAAATCAACCATATATTAATGGGGGGGTCATCCCCCTATTACTCCCTCATAGTTAACTAATGAACTCCTTAAATTAATCTGGGAAGTGTCTAATTACAATGAATATACATGCAAAATTTGAAGAAAATCGGATAATTCTACATGAAAAACTCATTTATCTAAATTAAGGGGGATTAGCCCCCCTTTCCCCCTTTATACTTAACCAATGAACCCCCAAAACTTTTCAGAGAAGCGCATTATCACAATGAACCTATATACAAAATTTGAAGAAAATCGGATAATCCTGCATGAAAAACTCATTTATCAAAATTAGGGGGATTATCCCCCCTTTCCCTCTTTATACTTAACCAATGAACCCCCAAAACTATTCAGAGAAGCGCATTATCACAATGAACCTATATACAAAATTTGAAGAAAATGGGATAATTATGCATGAAAAACTCATTTATCCAAATTAGGGGGATTACCTCCCCTTTCCCCCTTTATACTTAACCAATGAACCCCCAAAACTTTTCAGAGAAGCGCATTATCACAATGAACCTATATACAAAATTTGAAGAAAATCGGATAATTCTGCATGAAAAACTCATTTATCTAAATTAGGCGGTGTATCCCCTCTTTCCCCCTTTATACTTAACCAATGAACCCCCAAAACTATTGACAGAAGCACTTTTTCAAAATTAACCTATATACAAAATTTGAAGAAAATGGGATAATTCTGCATGAAAAACTCATTTATCCAAATTAAGGGGATTACCCACCCTTTCCCCCTTTATACTTAACCAATGGACCCCCAAAACTTTTCAGAGAAGCGCATTATCACAATGAACCTGTATACAAAATTTGAAGAAAATCGGATAATTCTGCATGAAAAACTCATTTATCTAAATTAGGGGGTGTATCCCCTCTTTCCCCCTTTATACTTAACCAATGAACCCACAAAACTATTGATAGAAGCATATTTTCAAAATTAACCTATATACAAAATTTGAAGAAAATGGGATAATTCTGCATGAAAAACCCATTTATCTAAATTAAGGGGGGATTAGCCCCCCTTTCCCCCTTTATACTTAACCAATGAACCCCCAAAACTATTCAGAGAAGCGCATTATCACAATGAACCTATACACAAAATTTGAAGAAAATCGGATAATTCTGCATGAAAAACTCATTTATCTAAATTAGGGGGGGTTCCCCCCCCCCTCTTTCCCCCTTCATACTTAACCAATGAACCCCCAAAACTATTGACAGAAGCGCATTATCACAATGAATCTATATACAAAATTTGAAGAAAATCGGATAATTCTGCATGAAAAACCCATTTATCTAAATTAAGGGGGGATTAGCCCCCCTTTCCCCCTTTATACTTAACCAATGAACCCCTAAAACTATTCAGAGAAGCGCATTATCACAATGAACCTATATATAAAATTTGAAGAAAATCGGGTAATTCTGCATGAAAAACTCATTTATCTAAATTAGGGGGATTACCCCCTTACCAACTTTATACTTAACCAATGAACCCCCAAAACTATTCAGAGAAGCGCATTATCACAATGAACCTATATACAAAATTTGAAGAAAATCGGATAATTCTGCATGAAAAACTCATTTATCTAAATTAGAGGGGGGGTTACCCCCCTCCTTGACAGACGCGCATTATCAAAATGAACCTATATACAAAATTTAAAGAAAATGGGATAATTCTGCATGAAAAACCCATTTACCTAAATTAAGGGGCGATTAGTCCCTCTTTCCCCCTTTATACTTAACCAATGAACCCCCAAAACTTTTCAGAGAATCGCCTTATCACAAGGAACTTATAAACAAAATTTAAAGTAAAACGGTTAGTTCTATCAAGAGTTATCGCGTTACGTACATACATACATACATACATACATACGTACGTACGTATATATAGAACCGGCGGGCACATAAGCTCTCAAGCTTTAATAGCCTGTGATATACTGTACTGCCCAGTTAAACTGAGGGCATTGAGCTCACAGGCTATTCACACTCATTGTATATTGTACTCTTATTTCAAAGAATTTGAAATATGCCCTCAAAAAATAAAGAAATCAACCATATATTAATGGGGGGGGTCATCCCCCTGTTACTCCCTCATAGTTAACTAATGAACTCCTTAAATTAATCTGGGAAGTGTCTAATTACAATGAATATACATACAAAATTTGAAGAAAATCGGATAATTCTACATGAAAAACTCATTTATCTAAATTAAGGGGGATTAGCCCCCCTTTCCCCCTTTATACTTAACCAATGAACCCCCAAAACTTTTCAGAGAAGCGCATTATCACAATGAACCAATATACAAAATTTGAAGAAAATCGGATAATCCTGCATGAAAAACTCATTTATCAAAATTAGGGGGATTATCCCCCCTTTCCCTCTTTATACTTAACCAATGAACCCCCAAAACTTTTCAGAGAATTGCATTATCACAATGAACCTATATACAAAATTTGAAGAAAATCGGATAATCCTGCATGAAAAACTCATTTATCTAAATTAGGGGGTATCCCCCCTTTCCCCCTTTATACTTAACCAATGAACACCCAAAACTATTGACAGAAGTACATTATCAAAATGAACCTATATACAAAATTTGAAGAAAATTCGATAATTCTGCATTAAAAACTCATTTATCTAAATTAGGGGGGGTTACCCCCCCCTTTCTCCCTTTATACTAAACCAATGAAGCCCGAAAAGTATTGACAGAAGCACATTATCAAAATGAACCTATATACAAAATTTGAAGAAAATGGCATAATTCTGCATGAAAAACCCATTTATCTAAATTAAGGGGGATTAGCCCCCCTTTCCCCCTTTATACTTAACCAATGAACCCCCAAAACTATTGACAGAAGCACATTATCAAAATGAACCTATATACAAAATTTGAAGAAAATGGGATAATTCTGCATGAAAAACCCATTTATCTAAATTAAGGGGGGATTAGCCCCCTTTTCCTCCTTTATACTTAACCAATGAACCCCCAAAACTATTCCGAGAAGCGCATTATCACAATGAACCTGTATACAAAATTTGAAGAAAATCGGATAATTCTGCATGAAAAACCCATTTATCTAAATTATGGGGGGTTAGCCCCCGTTTCCCCCCTTTATACTTAACCAATGGACCTCCAAAACTAAACAGAGAAGCGCCTTATCACAAGGAACCTATAAACAAAATTTAAAGTAAAACGGTTAGTTCTATCAAGAGTTATCGCGTTACGTACATACATACATACATACATACATACGTACGTACGTACATACAGAACCGGCGGGCACATAAGCTCTCAGGCTTTGATAGCCTGTGAGCTAAAAAAAGAAAACTGCCCAGTTAAACTGAGGGCATTGAGCTCACAGGCTATTCACACTCATTCTATATTGTACTCTTATTTCAAAGAATTTGAAATATGCCCTCGAAAAATAAAGAAATCAACAATATGTTAAGGGGGGGGTCATCCCCCTGTTACCCCCTCATAGTTAACTAATGAACTCCTTAAACTAATCAGGGAAGTGTCTAATTACAATGAATATACATACAAAATTTGAAGAAAATCGGATAATTCTGCATGAAAAACTCATTTATCTATATTAAGGGGGGATTAGCCCCCCTTTCCCCCTTTATACTTAACCAATGAACCCCCAAAACTTTTCAGAGAAGCGCATTATCACAATGAATCTATATACAAAATTTGAAGAAAATCGGATAATTCTGCATGAAAAACCCATTTATCTATATTAAGGGGGGATTAGCCCCCCCCTTTCCCCCTTTATACTTACCAATGAACCCCCAAAACTTTTCAGAGAAGCGCATTATCACAATGAAACTATATATTCTGCGGATAATTCTGCATGAAAAACTCATTTATCTAAATTAAGGGGGATTAGCCCCCCTTTCCCTCTTTATACTTAACCAATGAACCCCCAAAACTTTTCAGAGAAGCGCATTATCACAATGAACCTATATACAAAATTTGAAGAAAATCGGATAATTCTGCATGACAAACTCATTTATCTAAATTAGGGGGGTATCCCCCCTTTCCCCCATTATACTTAACCAATGAACCCCCAAAACTATTGACAGAAGTACATTATCAAAATGAACCTATATACAAAATTTGAAGAAAATGCGATAATTCTGCATTAAAAACTCATTTATCTAAATTAGGGATGGTTACCCCCCCCCCTTTCTCCCTTTATAATAAACCAATGAAGCCCGAAATCTGTTGACAGAAGCACATTATCAAAATGAACCTATATACAAAATTTGAAGAAAATTGCATAATTCTGCATGAAAAACCCATTTATCTAAATTAAGGGGGATTAGCCCCCCTTTCCCCCTTTATACTTAACCAATGAACCCCCAAAACTATTGACAGAAGCAAATTATCAAAATGAACCTATATACAAAATTTGAAGAAAATGGGATAATTCTGCATGAAAAACCCATTTATCTAAATTAAGGGGGGATTAGCCCCCCTTTCCTCCTTTATACTTAACCAATGAACCCCCAAAACTATTCCGAGAAGCGCATTATCACAATGAACCTGTATACAAAATTTGAAGAAAATCGGATAATACTGCATGAAAAACCCATTTATCTAAATTAAGGGGGGTTAGCCCCCGTTTCCCCCCTTTATGCTTAACCAATGAACCTCCAAAACTAAACAGGGAAGCGCCTTATCACAAGGAACCTATAAACAAAATTTAAAGTAAAACGGTTAGTTCTATCAAGATTTATCGCGTTACGTACATACATACATACATACATACATACATACGTACGTACGTACATACAGAACCGGCGGGCACATAAGCTCTCAGGCTTTGATAGCCTGTGAGCTAAAAAAAAGAAAACTGCCCAGTTAAACTGAGGGCATTGAGCTCACAGGCTATTCACACTCATTCTATATTGTACTCTTATTTCAAAGAATTTGAAATATGCCCTCGAAAAATAAAGAAATGAACAATATGTTAAGGGGGGGGGGTCATCCCCCTGTTACCCCCTCATAGTTAACTAATGAACTCCTTAAACTAATCAGGGAAGTGTCTAATTACAATGAATATACATACAAAATTTGAAGAAAATCGGATAATTCTGCATGAAAAACCCATTTATCTATATTAAGGGGGGATTAGCCCCCCCTTTCCCCCTTTATACATAACCAATGAACCCCCAAAACTTTTCAGAGAAGCGCATTATCACAATGAATCTATATACAAAATTTGAAGAAAATCGGGTAATTCTGCATGAAAAACTCATTTATCTAAATTAGGGGGATTACCCCTCTTTCCCCCTTTATACTTAACCAATGAATCCCCCAAAACTATTGACAGAAGCGCGTTATCAAAATGAACCTATATACAAAATTTAAAGAAAATGGGATAATTCTGCATGAAAAACCCATTTATCTAAATTAAGGGGGGATTAGCCCCCCTTTCCCCCTTTATACTTAACCAATGAACCCCTAAAACTATTCAGAGAAGCGCATTATCACAATGAACCTATATACAAAATTTAAAGAAAATGGGATAATTCTGCATGAAAAACTCATTTATCTAAATTAGGGGGATTACCCCCTTTCCCCCTTTATACTTAACCAATGAACCCCCAAAACTATTCAGAGAAGCGCATTATCACAATGAACCTATATATAAAATTTGAAGAAAATCGGGTAATTCTGCATGAAAAACTCATTTATCTAAATTAGGGGGATTACCCCTCTTTCCCCCTTTATACTTAACCAATGAACCCCCAAAACTTTTCAGAGAAGCGCCTTATCACAAGGAACCTATAAACAAAATTTAAAGTAAAACGGTTAATTCTATCAAGAGTTATCGCGTTACGTACATACATACATACATACATACATACGTACGTACGTACATATAGAACCGGCGGGCACAAAAGCTCTCAAGCTTTGATAGCCTGTGATATAAAAAAAAATGCCAGTTAAACTGAGGGCATTGAGCTCACAGGCTATTCACACTCATTGTATATTGTACTCTTATTTCAAAGAATTTGAAATATGCCCTCAAAAAATAAAGAAATCAACCATATATTAATGGGGGGGGTCATCCCCCTATTACTCCCTCATAGTTAACTAATGAACTCCTTAAATTAATCTGGGAAGTGTCTAATTACAATGAATATACATGCAAAATTTGAAGAAAATCGGATAATTCTACATGAAAAACTCATTTATCTAAATTAAGGGGGATTAGCCCCCCTTTCCCCCTTTATACTTAACCAATGAACCCCCAAAACTTTTCAGAGAAGCGCATTATCACAATGAACCTATATACAAAATTTGAAGAAAATCGGATAATCCTGCATGAAAAACTCATTTATCAAAATTAGGGGGATTATCCCCCCTTTCCCTCTTTATACTTAACCAATGAACCCCCAAAACTATTCAGAGAAGCGCATTATCACAATGAACCTATATACAAAATTTGAAGAAAATGGGATAATTATGCATGAAAAACTCATTTATCCAAATTAGGGGGATTACCTCCCCTTTCCCCCTTTATACTTAACCAATGAACCCCCAAAACTTTTCAGAGAAGCGCATTATCACAATGAACCTATATACAAAATTTGAAGAAAATCGGATAATTCTGCATGAAAAACTCATTTATCTAAATTAGGCGGTGTATCCCCTCTTTCCCCCTTTATACTTAACCAATGAACCCCCAAAACTATTGACAGAAGCACTTTTTCAAAATTAACCTATATACAAAATTTGAAGAAAATGGGATAATTCTGCATGAAAAACTCATTTATCCAAATTAAGGGGATTACCCACCCTTTCCCCCTTTATACTTAACCAATGGACCCCCAAAACTTTTCAGAGAAGCGCATTATCACAATGAACCTGTATACAAAATTTGAAGAAAATCGGAAATTCTGCATGAAAAACTCATTTATCTAAATTAGGGGGTGTATCCCCTCTTTCCCCCTTTATACTTAACCAATGAACCCACAAAACTATTGATAGAAGCATATTTTCAAAATTAACCTATATACAAAATTTGAAGAAAATGGGATAATTCTGCATGAAAAACCCATTTATCTAAATTAAGGGGGGATTAGCCCCCCTTTCCCCCTTTATACTTAACCAATGAACCCCCAAAACTATTCAGAGAAGCGCATTATCACAATGAACCTATACACAAAATTTGAAGAAAATCGGATAATTCTGCATGAAAAACTCATTTATCTAAATTAGGGGGGGTTCCCCCCCCCTCTTTCCCCCTTCATACTTAACCAATGAACCCCCAAAACTATTGACAGAAGCGCATTATCAAAAAAATGAATATATATACAAAATTTGAAGAAAATGGGATAATTCTGCATGAAAAACCCATTTATCTAAAATATGGGGTGTTAGCCCCCCGTTTCCCCCCTTTATGCTTAACCAATGAACCTCCAAAACTAATCAGGGAAGTGCTTTATCACAAGGAACCTATAAACAAAATTTAAAGTAAAACGGTTAGTTCTATCAAGAGTTATCGCGTTACGTACATACATACATACATACATACATACATACGTACGTACGTACATACAGAACCGGCGGGCACATAAGCTCTCAGGCTTTGATAGCCTGTGAGCTAAAAAAAAGAAAACTGCCCAGTTAAACTGAGGGCATTCAGCTCACAGGCTATTCACACTCATTGTATATTGTACTCATATTTCAAAGAATTTGAAATATGCCCTCAAAAAATAAAGAAATCAACAATATATTAAGGGGGGGGGGTCATCCCCCTGTCCCTCATAGTTAACTAATGAACTCCTTAAACTAATCAGGGAAGTGTCTAATTACAATGAATATACATACAAAATTTGAAGAAAATCGGATAATTCTGCATGAAAAACTCATTTATCTAAATTAAGGGGGATTAGCCCCCCTTTCCCCCTTTATACTTAACCAATGAACCCCCAAAACTTTTCAGAGAAGCGCATTATCACAATGAACCTATATACAAAATTTGAAGAAAATCGGATAATTCTGCATGAAAAACTCATTTATCTAAATTAGAGGGGGGGGGGTTACCCCCCTCCTTGACAGACGCGCATTATCAAAATGAACCTATATACAAAATTTAAAGAAAATGGGATAATTCTGCATGAAAAACCCATTTACCTAAATTAAGGGGCGATTAGCCCCTCTTTCCCCATTTATACTTAACCAATGAACCCCCAAAACTTTTCAGAGAAGCGCCTTATCACAAGGAACCTATAAACAAAATTTAAAGTAAAACGGTTAGTTCTATCAAGAGTTATCGCGTTACGTACATACATACATACATACATACATACGTACGTACGTACATATAGAACCGGCGGGCACATAAGCTCTCAAGCTTTGATAGCCTGTGATATAAAAAAAAACTGTCCAGTTAAACTGAGGGCATTGAGCTCACAGGCTATTCACACTCATTGTATATTGTACTGTTATTTCAAAGAATATGAAATATGCCCTCAAAAAATAAAGAAATCAACCATATATTAATGGGGGGGGTCATCCCCCTGTTACTCCCTCATAGTTAACTAATGAACTCCTTAAATTAATCTGGGAAGTGTCTAATTACAATGAATATACATACAAAATTTGAAGAAAATCGGATAATTCTACATGAAAAACTCATTTATCTAAATTAAGGGGGATTAGCCCCCCTTTCCCCCTTTATACTTAACCAATGAACCCCCAAAACTTTTCAGAGAAGCGCATTATCACAATGAACCTATATACAAAATTTGAAGAAAATCGGATAATTCTGCATGAAAAACTCATTTATCTAAATTAGGGGGGTATCCCCCCTTTCCCCCTTTATACTTAACCAATGAACCCCCAAAACTATTGACAGAAGCACATTATCAAAATGAACCTATATACAAAATTTGAAGAAAATGGGATAATTCTGCATGAAAAACCCATTTATCTAAATTAAGGGGGGATTAGCCCCCCTTTCCTCCTTTATACTTAACCAATGAACCCCCCAAACTATTCCGAGAAGCGCATTATCACAATGAACCTATATACAAAATTTGAAGAAAATCGGATAATCCTGCATGAAAAACTCATTTATCAAAATTAGGGGGATTATCCCCCCTTTCCCTCTTTATACTTAACCAATGAACCCCCAAAACTTTTCAGAGAAGCGCATTATCACAATGAACCTATATACAAAATTTGAAGAAAATCGGATAAATCTGCATGAAAAACTCATTTATCTAAATTAGGGGGGTATCCCCCCTTTCCCCCTTTATACTTAACCAATGAACCCCCAAAACTATTGACAGAAGCACATTATCAAAATGAACCTATATACAAAATTTGAAGAAAATGGGATAATTCTGCATGAAAAACCCATTTATCTAAATTAAGGGGGGATTAGCCCCCCTTTCCTCCTTTATACTTAACCAATGAACCCCCAAAACTATTCCGAGAAGCGCATTATCACAATGAACCTGTATACAAAATTTGAAGAAAATCGGATAATTCTGCATGAAAAACCCATTTATCTAAATTATGGGGTGTTAGCTCCCGTTTCCCCCCTTTATGCTGAACCAATGAACCTCCAAAACTAAACAGGGAAGCGCCTTATCACAAGGAACCTATAAACAAAATTTAAAGTAAAACGGTTAGTTCTATCAAGAGTTATCGCGTTACGTACATACATACATACATACATACATACGTACGTACGTACATACAGAACCGGCGGGCACATAAGCTCTCAGGCTTTGATAGCCTGTGAGCTAAAAAAAAGAAAACTGCCCAGTTAAACTGAGGGCATTGAGCTCACAGGCTATTCACACTCATTCTATATTGTACTCTTATTTCAAAGAATTTGAAATATGCCCTCGAAAAATAAAGAAATCAACAATATGTTAAGGGGAGGGGTCATCCCCCTGTTACCTCCTCATAGTTAACTAATGAACTCCTTAAACTAATCAGGGAAGTGTCTAATTACAATGAATATACATACAAAATTTGAAGAAAATCGGATAATTCTGCAGGAAAAACTCATTTATCTAAATTAAGGGGGGATTAGCCCCCCCTTTCCCCCTTTATACTTAACCAATGAACCCCCAAAACTTTTCAGAGAAGCGCATTGTCACAATGAATCTATATACACAATTTGAAGAAAATCGGATATTTCTGCATGAAAAACCCATTTATCTGAATTAGGGGGGGTGTTAACCCCCCTTTCCCCCTTTATACTTAACCAATGAACCCCCAAAACTTTTCAGAGAAGCGCATTGTCACAATGAATCTATATACAAAATTTGAAGAAAATCGGATATTTCTGCATGAAAAACCCATTTATCTGAATTAGGGGGGGATTAGCCCCCCTTTCCCCCTTTATACTTAACCAATGAACCCCCTAATCTATTCAGAGAAGCGCATTATCACAATGAACCTATATATAAAATTTGAAGAAAATTGGGTAATTCTGCATGAAAAACTCATTTATCTAAATTAAGGGGGGATTAGCCCCCCCTTTCCCCCTTTATACTTAACCAATGAACCCCCAAAACTTTTCAGAGAAGCGCATTGTCACAATGAATCTATATACAAAATTTGAAGAAAATCGGATATTTCTGCATGAAAAACCCATTTATCTGAATTAGGGGGGGTGTTAACCCCCCTTTCCCCCTTTATACTTAACCAATGAACCCCCAAAACTTTTCAGAGAAGCGCATTGTCACAATGAATCTATATACAAAATTTGAAGAAAATCGGATATTGCTGCATGAAAAACCCATTTCTCTGAATTAGGGGGGGATTAGCCCCCCTTTCCCCCTTTATACTTAACCAATGAACCCCCAAATCTATTCAGAGAAGCGCATTATCACAATGAACCTATATATAAAATTTGAAGAAAATTGGGTAATTCTGCATGAAAAACTCATTTATCTAAATTAAGGGGGGATTAGCCCCCCTTTCCCCCTTTATACTTAACCAATGAACCCCCAAAACTTTTCAGAGAAGCGCATTATCACAATGAACCTATATACAAAATTTGAAGAAAATCGGATAATTCTGCATGAAAAACCCATTTATCTATATTAAGGGGGGGATTAGCCCCCCCTTTCCCCCTTTATACTTAACCAATGAACCCCCAAAACTTTTCAGAGAAGCGCATTGTCACAATGAATCTATATACAAAATTTGAAGAAAATCGGATATTTCTGCATGAAAAACCAATTTATCTGAATTAGGGGGGATGTTAACCCCCCTTTCCCCCTTTATACTTAACCAATGAATCCCCAAAACTATTGACAGAAGCGCATTATCAAAATGAACCTATATACAAAATTTAAAGAAAATGGGATAATTCTGCATGAAAAACCCATTTATCTAAATTAAGGGGGGATTAGCCCCCCTTTCCCCCTTTATACTTAACCAATGAACCCCCAAATCTATTCAGAGAAGCGCATTATCACAATGAACCTATATATAAAATTTGAAGAAAATTGGGTAATTCTGCATGAAAAACTCATTTATCTAAATTAGGGGGGGTTACCCCCCCGTTTCCCCCTTTATACTTAACCAATGAACCCCCAAAACTATTGACAGAAGCGCATTATCAAAAAAATGAATATATATACAAAATTTGAAGAAAATGGGATAATTCTGCATGAAAAACCCATTTATCTAAAATATGGGGTGTTGGCCCCCCGTTTCCCCCCTTTATGCTTAACCAATGAACCTCCAAAACTAATCAGGGAAGCGCTTTATCACAAGGAACCTATAAACAAAATTTAAAGTAAAACGGTTAGTTCTATCAAGAGTTATCGCGTTACGTACATACATACATACATACATACATACATACGTACGTACGTACATACACAACCGGCGGGCACATAAGCTCTCAGCCTTTGATAGCCTGTGAGCTAAAAAAAAGAAAACTGCCCAGTTAAACTGAGGGCATTCAGCTCACAGGCTATTCACACTCATTGTATATTGTACTCATATTTCAAAGAATTTGAAATATGCCCTCAAAAAATAAAGAAATCAACAATATATTAAGGGGGGGGTCATCCCCCTGTCCCTCATAGTTAACTAATGAACTCCTTAAACTAATCAGGGAAGTGTCTAATTACAATGAATATACATACAAAATTTGAAGAAAATCGGATAATTCTGCATGAAAAACTCATTTATCTAAATTAAGGGGGATTAGCCCCCCTTTCCCCCTTTATACTTAACCAATGAACCCCCAAAACTTTTCAGAGAAGCGCATTATCACAATGAACCTATATACAAAATTTGAAGAAAATCGGATAATTCTGCATGAAAAACTCATTTATCTAAATTAGAGGGGGGGGGGTTACCCCCCTCCTTGACAGACGCGCATTATCAAAATGAACCTATATACAAAATTTAAAGAAAATGGGATAATTCTGCATGAAAAACCCATTTACCTAAATTAAGGGGCGATTAGCCCCTCTTTCCCCCTTTATACTTAACCAATGAACCCCCAAAACTTTTCAGAGAAGCGCCTTATCACAAGGAACCTATAAACAAAATTTAAAGTAAAACGGTTAGTTCTATCAAGAGTTATCGCGTTACGTACATACATACATACATACATACATACGTACGTACGTACATATAGAACCGGCGGGCACATAAGCTCTCAAGCTTTGATAGCCTGTGATATAAAAAAAAACTGTCCAGTTAAACTGAGGGCATTGAGCTCACAGGCTATTCACACTCATTGTATATTGTACTCTTATTTCAAAGAATATGAAATATGCCCTCAAAAAATAAAGAAATCAACCATATATTAATGGGGGGGGGTCATCCCCCTGTTACTCCCTCATAGTTAACTAATGAACTCCTTAAATTAATCTGGGAAGTGTCTAATTACAATGAATATACATACAAAATTTGAAGAAAATCGGATAATTCTACATGAAAAACTCATTTATCTAAATTAAGGGGGATTAGCCCCCCTTTCCCCCTTTATACTTAACCAATGAACCCCCAAAACTTTTCAGAGAAGCGCATTATCACAATGAACCTATATACAAAATTTGAAGAAAATCGGATAATTCTGCATGAAAAACTCATTTATCTAAATTAGGGGGGTATCCCCCCTTTCCCCCTTTATACTTAACCAATGAACCCCCAAAACTATTGACAGAAGCACATTATAAAAATGAACCTATATACAAAATTTGAAGAAAATGGGATAATTCTGCATGAAAAACCCATTTATCTAAATTAAGGGGGGATTAGCCCCCCTTTCCTCCTTTATACTTAACCAATGAACCCCCAAAACTATTCCGAGAAGCGCATTATCACAATGAACCTATATACAAAATTTGAAGAAAATCTGATAATCCTGCATGAAAAACTCATTTATCAAAATTAGGGGGATTATCCCCCCTTTCCCTCTTTATACTTAACCAATGAACCCCCAAAACTTTTCAGAGAAGCGCATTATCACAATGAACCTATATACAAAATTTGAAGAAAATCGGATAATTCTGCATGAAAAACTCATTTATCTAAATTAGGGGGGTATCCCCCCTTTCCCCCTTTATACTTAACCAATGAACCCCCAAAACTATTGACAGAAGCACATTATCAAAATGAACCTATATACAAAATTTGAAGAAAATGGGATAAT
Organism: Maratus michaelseni; assembly: GCA_963931845.1. Taxonomy (NCBI): domain Eukaryota; kingdom Metazoa; phylum Arthropoda; class Arachnida; order Araneae; family Salticidae; genus Maratus; species Maratus michaelseni. Next base: position 247,778,779 of record OZ007588.1, on the reverse strand, counting down.
TCTGCATGAAAAACCCATTTATCTAAATTAAGGGGGGATTAGCCCCCCTTTCCTCCTTTATACTTAACCAATGAACCCCCAAAACTATTCCGAGAAGCGCATTATCACAATGAACCTGTATACAAAATTTGAAGAAAATCGGATAATTCTGCATGAAAAACCCATTTATCTAAATTATGGGGTGTTAGCTCCCGTTTCCCCCCTTTATGCTGAACCAATGAACCTCCAAAACTAAACAGGGAAGCGCCTTATCACAAGGAACCTATAAACAAAATTTAAAGTAAAACGGTTAGTTCTATCAAGAGTTATCGCGTTACGTACATACATACATACATACATACATACGTACGTACGTACATACAGAACCGGCGGGCACATAAGCTCTCAGGCTTTGATAGCCTGTGAGCTAAAAAAAAGAAAACTGCCCAGTTAAACTGAGGGCATTGAGCTCACAGGCTATTCACACTCATTCTATATTGTACTCTTATTTCAAAGAATTTGAAATATGCCCTCGAAAAATAAAGAAATCAACAATATGTTAAGGGGAGGGGTCATCCCCCTGTTACCTCCTCATAGTTAACTAATGAACTCCTTAAACTAATCAGGGAAGTGTCTAATTACAATGAATATACATACAAAATTTGAAGAAAATCGGATAATTCTGCAGGAAAAACTCATTTATCTAAATTAAGGGGGGATTAGCCCCCCCTTTCCCCCTTTATACTTAACCAATGAACCCCCAAAACTTTTCAGAGAAGCGCATTGTCACAATGAATCTATATACACAATTTGAAGAAAATCGGATATTTCTGCATGAAAAACCCATTTATCTGAATTAGGGGGGGTGTTAACCCCCCTTTCCCCCTTTATACTTAACCAATGAACCCCCAAAACTTTTCAGAGAAGCGCATTGTCACAATGAATCTATATACAAAATTTGAAGAAAATCGGATATTTCTGCATGAAAAACCCATTTATCTGAATTAGGGGGGGATTAGCCCCCCTTTCCCCCTTTATACTTAACCAATGAACCCCCAAATCTATTCAGAGAAGCGCATTATCACAATGAACCTATATATAAAATTTGAAGAAAATTGGGTAATTCTGCATGAAAAACTCATTTATCTAAATTAAGGGGGGATTAGCCCCCCCTTTCCCCCTTTATACTTAACCAATGAACCCCCAAAACTTTTCAGAGAAGCGCATTGTCACAATGAATCTATATACAAAATTTGAAGAAAATCGGATATTTCTGCATGAAAAACCCATTTATCTGAATTAGGGGGGTGTTAACCCCCCTTTCCCCCTTTATACTTAACCAATGAACCCCCAAAACTTTTCAGAGAAGCGCATTGTCACAATGAATCTATATACAAAATTTGAAGAAAATCGGATATTTCTGCATGAAAAACCCATTTATCTGAATTAGGGGGGGATTAGCCCCCCTTTCCCCCTTTATACTTAACCAATGAACCCCCAAATCTATTCAGAGAAGCGCATTATCACAATGAACCTATATATAAAATTTGAAGAAAATTGGGTAATTCTGCATGAAAAACTCATTTATCTAAATTAAGGGGGGATTAGCCCCCCCTTTCCCCCTTTATACTTAACCAATGAACCCCCAAAACTTTTCAGAGAAGCGCATTATCACAATGAACCTATATACAAAATTTGAAGAAAATCGGATAATTCTGCATGAAAAACTCATTTATCTAAATTAGAGGGGGGGGGGTTACCCCCCTCCTTGACAGACGCGCATTATCAAAATGAACCTATATACAAAATTTAAAGAAAATGGGATAATTCTGCATGAAAAACCCATTTACCTAAATTAAGGGGCGATTAGCCCCTCTTTCCCCCTTTATACTTAACCAATGAACCCCCAAAACTTTTCAGAGAAGCGCCTTATCACAAGGAACCTATAAACAAAATTTAAAGTAAAACGGTTAGTTCTATCAAGAGTTATCGCGTTACGTACATACATACATACATACATACATACGTACGTACGTACATATAGAACCGGCGGGCACATAAGCTCTCAAGCTTTGATAGCCTGTGATATAAAAAAAAACTGTCCAGTTAAACTGAGGGCATTGAGCTCACAGGCTATTCACACTCATTGTATATTGTACTCTTATTTCAAAGAATATGAAATATGCCCTCAAAAAATAAAGAAATCAACCATATATTAATGGGGGGGGTCATCCCCCTGTTACTCCCTCATAGTTAACTAATGAACTCCTTAAATTAATCTGGGAAGTGTCTAATTACAATGAATATACATACAAAATTTGAAGAAAATCGGATAATTCTACATGAAAAACTCATTTATCTAAATTAAGGGGGATTAGCCCCCCTTTCCCCCTTTATACTTAACCAATGAACCCCCAAAACTTTTCAGAGAAGCGCATTATCACAATGAACCTATATACAAAATTTGAAGAAAATCGGATAATTCTGCATGAAAAACTCATTTATCTAAATTAGGGGGGTATCCCCCCTTTCCCCCTTTATACTTAACCAATGAACCCCCAAAACTATTGACAGAAGCACATTATCAAAATGAACCTATATACAAAATTTGAAGAAAATGGGATAATTCTGCATGAAAAACCCATTTATCTAAATTAAGGGGGGATTAGCCCCCCTTTCCTCCTTTATACTTAACCAATGAACCCCCAAAACTATTCCGAGAAGCGCATTATCACAATGAACCTATATACAAAATTTGAAGAAAATCGGATAATCCTGCATGAAAAACTCATTTATCAAAATTAGGGGGATTATCCCCCCTTTCCCTCTTTATACTTAACCAATGAACCCCCAAAACTTTTCAGAGAAGCGCATTATCACAATGAACCTATATACAAAATTTGAAGAAAATCGGATAATTCTGCATGAAAAACTCATTTATCTAAATTAGGGGGGTATCCCCCCTTTCCCCCTTTATACTTAACCAATGAACCCCCAAAACTATTGACAGAAGCAGATTATCAAAATGAACCTATATACAAAATTTGAAGAAAATGGGATAATTCTGCATGAAAAACCCATTTATCTAAATTAAGGGGGGATTAGCCCCCCTTTCCTCCTTTATACTTAACCAATGAACCCCCAAAACTATTCCGAGAAGCGCATTATCACAATGAACCTGTATACAAAATTTGAAGAAAATCGGATAATTCTGCATGAAAAACCCATTTATCTAAATTATGGGGTGTTAGCTCCCGTTTCCCCCCTTTATGCTGAACCAATGAACCTCCAAAACTAAACAGGGAAGCGCCTTATCACAAGGAACCTATAAACAAAATTTAAAGTAAAACGGTTAGTTCTATCAAGAGTTATCGCGTTACGTACATACATACATACATACATACATACGTACGTACGTACATACAGAACCGGCGGGCACATAAGCTCTCAGGCTTTGATAGCCTGTGAGCTAAAAAAAAGAAAACTGCCCAGTTAAACTGAGGGCATTGAGCTCACAGGCTATTCACACTCATTCTATATTGTACTCTTATTTCAAAGAATTTGAAATATGCCCTCGAAAAATAAAGAAATCAACAATATGTTAAGGGGAGGGGTCATCCCCCTGTTACCTCCTCATAGTTAACTAATGAACTCCTTAAACTAATCAGGGAAGTGTCTAATTACAATGAATATACATACAAAATTTGAAGAAAATCGGATAATTCTGCAGGAAAAACTCATTTATCTAAATTAAGGGGGGATTAGCCCCCCCTTTCCCCCTTTATACTTAACCAATGAACCCCCAAAACTTTTCAGAGAAGCGCATTGTCACAATGAATCTATATACACAATTTGAAGAAAATCGGATATTTCTGCATGAAAAACCCATTTATCTGAATTAGGGGGGGTGTTAACCCCCCTTTCCCCCTTTATACTTAACCAATGAACCCCCAAAACTTTTCAGAGAAGCGCATTGTCACAATGAATCTATATACAAAATTTGAAGAAAATCGGATATTTCTGCATGAAAAACCCATTTATCTGAATTAGGGGGGTATTAGCCCCCCTTTCCCCCTTTATACTTAACCAATGAACCCCCAAATCTATTCAGAGAAGCGCATTATCACAATGAACCTATATATAAAATTTGAAGAAAATTGGGTAATTCTGCATGAAAAACTCATTTATCTAAATTAAGGGGGGATTAGCCCCCCCTTTCCCCCTTTATACTTAACCAATGAACCCCCAAAACTTTTCAGAGAAGCGCATTGTCACAATGAATCTATATACAAAATTTGAAGAAAATCGGATATTTCTGCATGAAAAACCCATTTATCTGAATTAGGGGGGGTGTTAACCCCCCTTTCCCCCTTTATACTTAACCAATGAACCCCCAAAACTTTTCAGAGAAGCGCATTGTCACAATGAATCTATATACAAAATTTGAAGAAAATCGGATATTTCTGCATGAAAAACCCATTTATCTGAATTAGGGGGGGATTAGCCCCCCTTTCCCCCTTTATACTTAACCAATGAACCCCCAAATCTATTCAGAGAAGCGCATTATCACAATGAACCTATATATAAAATTTGAAGAAAATTGGGTAATTCTGCATGAAAAACTCATTTATCTAAATTAAGGGGGGATTAGCCCCCCCTTTCCCCCTTTATACTTAACCAATGAACCCCCAAAACTTTTCAGAGAAGCGCATTATCACAATGAACCTATATACAAAATTTGAAGAAAATCGGATAATTCTGCATGAAAAACCCATTTATCTATATTAAGGGGGGGATTAGCCCCCCCTTTCCCCCTTTATACTTAACCAATGAACCCCCAAAACTATTGACAGAAGCGCATTATCAAAATGAACCTATATACAAAATTTAAAGAAAATGGGATAATTCTGCATGAAAAACCCATTTATCTAAATTAAGGGGGGATTAGCCCCCCTTTCCCCCTTTATACTTAACCAATGAACCCCCAAATCTATTCAGAGAAGCGCATTATCACAATGAACCTATATATAAAATTTGAAGAAAATTGGGTAATTCTGCATGAAAAACTCATTTATCTAAATTAGGGGGGGTTACCCCCCGTTTCCCCCTTTATACTTAACCAATGAACCCCCAAAACTATTGACAGAAGCGCATTATCAAAAAAATGAATATATATACAAAATTTGAAGAAAATGGGATAATTCTGCATGAAAAACCCATTTATCTAAAATATGGGGTGTTGGCCCCCCGTTTCCCCCCTTTATGCTTAACCAATGAACCTCCAAAACTAATCAGGGAAGCGCTTTATCACAAGGAACCTATAAACAAAATTTAAAGTAAAACGGTTAGTTCTATCAAGAGTTATCGCGTTACGTACATACATACATACATACATACATACATACGTACGTACGTACATACAGAACCGGCGGGCACATAAGCTCTCAGCCTTTGATAGCCTGTGAGCTAAAAAAAAGAAAACTGCCCAGTTAAACTGAGGGCATTCAGCTCACAGGCTATTCACACTCATTGTATATTGTACTCATATTTCAAAGAATTTGAAATATGCCCTCAAAAAATAAAGAAATCAACAATATATTAAGGGGGGGGGGTCATCCCCCTGTCCCTCATAGTTAACTAATGAACTCCTTAAACTAATCAGGGAAGTGTCTAATTACAATGAATATACATACAAAATTTGAAGAAAATCGGATAATTCTGCATGAAAAACTCATTTATCTAAATTAAGGGGGATTAGCCCCCCTTTCCCCCTTTATACTTAACCAATGAACCCCCAAAACTTTTCAGAGAAGCGCATTATCACAATGAACCTATATACAAAATTTGAAGAAAATCGGATAATTCTGCATGAAAAACTCATTTATCTAAATTAGAGGGGGGGGGGTTACCCCCCTCCTTGACAGACGCGCATTATCAAAATGAACCTATATACAAAATTTAAAGAAAATGGGATAATTCTGCATGAAAAACCCATTTACCTAAATTAAGGGGCGATTAGCCCCTCTTTCCCCCTTTATACTTAACCAATGAACCCCCAAAACTTTTCAGAGAAGCGCCTTATCACAAGGAACCTATAAACAAAATTTAAAGTAAAACGGTTAGTTCTATCAAGAGTTATCGCGTTACGTACATACATACATACATACATACATACGTACGTACGTACATATAGAACCGGCGGGCACATAAGCTCTCAAGCTTTGATAGCCTGTGATATAAAAAAAAACTGCCCAGTTAAACTGAGGGCATTGAGCTCACAGGCTATTCACACTCATTGTATATTGTACTCTTATTTCAAAGAATATGAAATATGCCCTCAAAAAATAAAGAAATCAACCATATATTAATGGGGGGGGGGGTCATCCCCCTGTTACTCCCTCATAGTTAACTAATGAACTCCTTAAATTAATCTGGGAAGTGTCGAATTACAATGAATATACATACAAAATTTGAAGAAAATCGGATAATTCTACATGAAAAACTCATTTATCTAAATTAAGGGGGATTAGCCCCCCTTTCCCCCTTTATACTTAACCAATGAACCCCCAAAACTTTTCAGAGAAGCGCATTATCACAATGAACCTATATACAAAATTTGAAGAAAATCGGATAATCCTGCATGAAAAACTCATTTATCAAAATTAGGGGGATTATCCCCCCTTTCCCTCTTTATACTTAACCAATGAACCCCCAAAACTTTTCAGAGAAGCGCATTATCACAATGAACCTATATACAAAATTTGAAGAAAATGGGATAATTCTGCATGAAAAACTCATTTATCTAAATTAGGGGGGTATCCCCCCTTTCCCCCTTTATACTTAACCAATGAACCCCCAAAACTATTGACAGAAGTACATTATCAAAATGAACCTATATACAAAATTTGAAGAAAATGCGATAATTCTGCATTAAAAACTCATTTATCTAAATTAGGGGGGGTTACCCCCCCCTTTCTCCCTTTATACTAAACCAATGAAGCCCGAAAACTATTGACAGAAGCACATTATCAAAATGAACCTATATACAAAATTTGAAGAAAATGGCATAATTCTGCATGAAAAACCCATTTATCTAAATTAAGGGGGATTAGCCCCCCTTTCCCCCTTTATACTTAACCAATGAACCCCCAAAACTATTGACAGAAGCACATTATCAAAATGAACCTATATACAAAATTTGAAGAAAATGGGATAATTCTGCATGAAAAACCCATTTATCTAAATTAAGGGGGGATTAGCCCCCCTTTCCTCCTTTATACTGAACCAATGAACCCCCAAAACTATTCCGAGAAGCGCATTATCACAATGAACCTGTATACAAAATTTGAAGAAAATCGGATAATTCTGCATGAAAAACCCATTTATCTAAATTATGGGGGGATTAGCCCCCTTTCCCCCTTTATACTTAACCAATGAACCCCCAAAACTATTCAGAGAAGCGCATTATCACAATGAACCTATATACAAAATTTGAAGAAAATCGGATAATTCTGCATGAAAAACTCATTTATCTAAATTAGAGGGGGGGGGGTTACCCCCCTCCTTGACAGACGCGCATTATCAAAATGAACCTATATACAAAATTTAAAGAAAATGGGATAATTCTGCATGAAAAACCCATTTACCTAAATTAAGGGGCGATTAGCCCCTCTTTCCCCCTTTATACTTAACCAATGAACCCCCAAAACTTTTCAGAGAAGCGCCTTATCACAAGGAACCTATAAACAAAATTTAGAGTAAAACGGTTAGTTCTATCAAGAGTTATCGCGTTACGTACATACATACATACATACATACATACGTACGTACATATAGAACCGGCGGGCACATAAGCTCTCAAGCTTTGATAGCCTGTGATATAAAAAAAAACTGTCCAGTTAAACTGAGGGCATTGAGCTCACAGGCTATTCACACTCATTGTATATTGTACTCTTATTTCAAAGAATATGAAATATGCCCTCAAAAAATAAAGAAATCAACCATATATTAATGGGGGGGGGTCATCCCCCTGTTACTCCCTCATAGTTAACTAATGAACTCCTTAAATTAATCTGGGAAGTGTCTAATTACAATGAATATACATACAAAATTTGAAGAAAATCGGATAATTCTACATGAAAAACTCATTTATCTAAATTAAGGGGGATTAGCCCCCCTTTCCCCCTTTATACTTAACCAATGAACCCCCAAAACTTTTCAGAGAAGCGCATTATCACAATGAACCTATATACAAAATTTGAAGAAAATCGGATAATTCTGCATGAAAAACTCATTTATCTAAATTAGGGGGGTATCCCCCCTTTCCCCCTTTATACTTAACCAATGAACCCCCAAAACTATTGACAGAAGCACATTATCAAAATGAACCTATATACAAAATTTGAAGAAAATGGGATAATTCTGCATGAAAAACCCATTTATCTAAATTAAGGGGGGATTAGCCCCCCTTTCCTCCTTTATACTTAACCAATGAACCCCCAAAACTATTCCGAGAAGCGCATTATCACAATGAACCTATATACAAAATTTGAAGAAAATCGGATAATCCTGCATGAAAAACTCATTTATCAAAATTAGGGGGATTATCCCCCCTTTCCCTCTTTATACTTAACCAATGAACCCCCAAAACTTTTCAGAGAAGCGCATTATCACAATGAACCTATATACAAAATTTGAAGAAAATCGGATAATTCTGCATGAAAAACTCATTTATCTAAATTAGGGGGGTATCCCCCCTTTCCCCCTTTATACTTAACCAATGAACCCCCAAAACTATTGACAGAAGCACATTATCAAAATGAACCTATATACAAAATTTGAAGAAAATGGGATAATTCTGCATGAAAAACCCATTTATCTAAATTAAGGGGGGATTAGCCCCCCTTTCCTCCTTTATACTTAACCAATGAACCCCCAAAACTATTCCGAGAAGCGCATTATCACAATGAACCTGTATAGAAAATTTGAAGAAAATCGGATAATTCTGCATGAAAAACCCATTTATCTAAATTATGGGGTGTTAGCTCCCGTTTCCCCCCTTTATGCTGAACCAATGAACCTCCAAAACTAAACAGGGAAGCGCCTTATCACAAGGAACCTATAAACAAAATTTAAAGTAAAACGGTTAGTTCTATCAAGAGTTATCGCGTTACGTACATACATACATACATACATACATACGTACGTACGTACATACAGAACCGGCGGGCACATAAGCTCTCAGGCTTTGATAGCCTGTGAGCTAAAAAAAAGAAAACTGCCCAGTTAAACTGAGGGCATTGAGCTCACAGGCTATTCACACTCATTCTATATTGTACTCTTATTTCAAAGAATTTGAAATATGCCCTCGAAAAATAAAGAAATCAACAATATGTTAAGGGGAGGGGTCATCCCCCTGTTACCTCCTCATAGTTAACTAATGAACTCCTTAAACTAATCAGGGAAGTGTCTAATTACAATGAATATACATACAAAATTTGAAGAAAATCGGATAATTCTGCAGGAAAAACTCATTTATCTAAATTAAGGGGGGATTAGCCCCCCCTTTCCCCCTTTATACTTAACCAATGAACCCCCAAAACTTTTCAGAGAAGCGCATTGTCACAATGAATCTATATACACAATTTGAAGAAAATCGGATATTTCTGCATGAAAAACCCATTTATCTGAATTAGGGGGGGTGTTAACCCCCCTTTCCCCCTTTATACTTAACCAATGAACCCCCAAAACTTTTCAGAGAAGCGCATTGTCACAATGAATCTATATACAAAATTTGAAGAAAATCGGATATTTCTGCATGAAAAACCCATTTATCTGAATTAGGGGGGGATTAGCCCCCCTTTCCCCCTTTATACTTAACCAATGAACCCCCAAATCTATTCAGAGAAGCGCATTATCACAATGAACCTATATATAAAATTTGAAGAAAATTGGGTAATTCTGCATGAAAAACTCATTTATCTAAATTAAGGGGGGTTTAGCCCCCCCTTTCCCCCTTTATACTTAACCAATGAACCCCCAAAACTTTTCAGAGAAGCGCATTGTCACAATGAATCTATATACAAAATTTGAAGAAAATCGGATATTTCTGCATGAAAAACCCATTTATCTGAATTAGGGGGGGTGTTAACCCCCCTTTCCCCCTTTATACTTAACCAATGAACCCCCAAAACTTTTCAGAGAAGCGCATTGTCACAATGAATCTATATACAAAATTTGAAGAAAATCGGATATTTCTGCATGAAAAACCCATTTATCTGAATTAGGGGGGGATTAGCCCCCCTTTCCCCCTTTATACTTAACCAATGAACCCCCAAATCTATTCAGAGAAGCGCATTATCACAATGAACCTATATATAAAATTTGAAGAAAATTGGGTAATTCTGCATGAAAAACTCATTTATCTAAATTAAGGGGGGATTAGCCCCCCCTTTCCCCCTTTATACTTAACCAATGAACCCCCAAAACTTTTCAGAGAAGCGCATTATCACAATGAACCTATATACAAAATTTGAAGAAAATCGGATAATTCTGCATGAAAAACCCATTTATCTATATTAAGGGGGGGATTAGCCCCCCCTTTCCCCCTTTATACTTAACCAATGAACCCCCAAAACTATTGACAGAAGCGCATTATCAAAATGAACCTATATACAAAATTTAAAGAAAATGGGATAATTCTGCATGAAAAACCCATTTATCTAAATTAAGGGGGGATTAGCCCCCCTTTCCCCCTTTATACTTAACCAATGAACCCCCAAATCTATTCAGAGAAGCGCATTATCACAATGAACCTATATATAAAATTTGAAGAAAATTGGGTAATTCTGCATGAAAAACTCATTTATCTAAATTAGGGGGGGTTACCCCCCGTTTCCCCCTTTATACTTAACCAATGAACCCCCAAAACTATTGACAGAAGCGCATTATCAAAAAAATGAATATATATACAAAATTTGAAGAAAATGGGATAATTCTGCATGAAAAACCCATTTATCTAAAATATGGGGTGTTGGCCCCCCGTTTCCCCCCTTTATGCTTAACCAATGAACCTCCAAAACTAATCAGGGAAGCGCTTTATCACAAGGAACCTATAAACAAAATTTAAAGTAAAACGGTTAGTTCTATCAAGAGTTATCGCGTTACGTACATACATACATACATACATACATACATACGTACGTACGTACATACAGAACCGGCGGGCACATAAGCTCTCAGCCTTTGATAGCCTGTGAGCTAAAAAAAAGAAAACTGCCCAGTTAAACTGAGGGCATTCAGCTCACAGGCTATTCACACTCATTGTATATTGTACTCATATTTCAAAGAATTTGAAATATGCCCTCAAAAAATAAAGAAATCAACAATATATTAAGGGGGGGGGGTCATCCCCCTGTCCCTCATAGTTAACTAATGAACTCCTTAAACTAATCAGGGAAGTGTCTAATTACAATGAATATACATACAAAATTTGAAGAAAATCGGATAATTCTGCATGAAAAACTCATTTATCTAAATTAAGGGGGATTAGCCCCCCTTTCCCCCTTTATACTTAACCAATGAACCCCCAAAACTTTTCAGAGAAGCGCATTATCACAATGAACCTATATACAAAATTTGAAGAAAATCGGATAATTCTGCATGAAAAACTCATTTATCTAAATTAGAGGGGGGGGGGTTACCCCCCTCCTTGACAGACGCGCATTATCAAAATGAACCTATATACAAAATTTAAAGAAAATGGGATAATTCTGCATGAAAAACCCATTTACCTAAATTAAGGGGCGATTAGCCCCTCTTTCCCCCTTTATACTTAACCAATCAACCCCCAAAACTTTTCAGAGAAGCGCCTTATCACAAGGAACCTATAAACAAAATTTAAAGTAAAACGGTTAGTTCTATCAAGAGTTATCGCGTTACGTACATACATACATACATACATACATACGTACGTACGTACATATAGAACCGGCGGGCACATAAGCTCTCAAGCTTTGATAGCCTGTGATATAAAAAAAAACTGCCCAGTTAAACTGAGGGCATTGAGCTCACAGGCTATTCACACTCATTGTATATTGTACTCTTATTTCAAAGAATATGAAATATGCCCTCAAAAAATAAAGAAATCAACCATATATTAATGGGGGGGGGTCATCCCCCTGTTACTCCCTCATAGTTAACTAATGAACTCCTTAAATTAATCTGGGAAGTGTCTAATTACAATGAATATACATACAAAATTTGAAGAAAATCGGATAATTCTACATGAAAAACTCATTTATCTAAATTAAGGGGGATTAGCCCCCCTTTCCCCCTTTATACTTAACCAATGAACCCCCAAAACTTTTCAGAGAAGCGCATTATCACAATGAACCTATATACAAAATTTGAAGAAAATCGGATAATCCTGCATGAAAAACTCATTTATCAAAATTAGGGGGATTATCCCCCCTTTCCCTCTTTATACTTAACCAATGAACCCCCAAAACTTTTCAGAGAAGCGCATTATCACAATGAACCTATATACAAAATTTGAAGAAAATGGGATAATTCTGCATGAAAAACTCATTTATCTAAATTAGGGGGGTATCCCCCCTTTCCCCCTTTATACTTAACCAATGAACCCCCAAAACTATTGACAGAAGTACATTATCAAAATGAACCTATATACAAAATTTGAAGAAAATGCGATAATTCTGCATTAAAAACTCATTTATCTAAATTAGGGGGGGTTGCCCCCCCCTTTCTCCCTTTATACTAAACCAATGAAGCCCGAAAACTATTGACAGAAGCACATTATCAAAATGAACCTATATACAAAATTTGAAGAAAATGGCATAATTCTGCATGAAAAACCCATTTATCTAAATTAAGGGGGATTAGCCCCCCTTTCCCCCTTTATACTTAACCAATGAACCCCCAAAACTATTGACAGAAGCACATTATCAAAATGAACCTATATACAAAATTTGAAGAAAATGGGATAATTCTGCATGAAAAACCCATTTATCTAAATTAAGGGGGGATTAGCCCCCCTTTCCTCCTTTATACTGAACCAATGAACCCCCAAAACTATTCCGAGAAGCGCATTATCACAATGAACCTGTATACAAAATTTGAAGAAAATCGGATAATTCTGCATGAAAAACCCATTTATCTAAATTATGGGGGGATTAGCCCCCCTTTCCCCCTTTATACTTAACCAATGAACCCCCAAAACTATTCAGAGAAGCGCATTATCACAATGAACCTATATACAAAATTTGAAGAAAATCGGATAATTCTGCATGAAAAACTCATTTATCTAAATTAGAGGGGGGGGGTTACCCCCCTCCTTGACAGACGCGCATTATCAAAATGAACCTATATACAAAATTTAAAGAAAATGGGATAATTCTGCATGAAAAACCCATTTACCTAAATTAAGGGGCGATTAGCCCCTCTTTCCCCCTTTATACTTAACCAATGAACCCCCAAAACTTTTCAGAGAAGCGCCTTATCACAAGGAACCTATAAACAAAATTTAGAGTAAAACGGTTAGTTCTATCAAGAGTTATCGCGTTACGTACATACATACATACATACATACATACGTACGTACGTACATATAGAACCGGCGGGCACAAAAGCTCTCAAGCTTTGATAGCCTGTGATATAAAAAAAAAATGCCAGTTAAACTGAGGGCATTGAGCTCACAGGCTATTCACACTCATTGTATATTGTACTCTTATTTCAAAGAATTTGAAATATGCCCTCAAAAAATAAAGAAATCAACCATATATTAATGAGGGGGGTCATCCCCCTGTTACTCCCTCATAGTTAACTAATGAACTCCTTAAATTAATCTGGGAAGTGTCTAATTACAATGAATATACATGCAAAATTTGAAGAAAATCGGATAATTCTACATGAAAAACTCATTTATCTAAATTAAGGGGGATTAGCCCCCCTTTCCCCCTTTATACTTAACCAATGAACCCCCAAAACTTTTCAGAGAAGCGCATTATCACAATGAACCTATATACAAAATTTAAAGAAAATCGGATAATCCTGCATGAAAAACTCATTTATCAAAATTAGGGGGATTATCCCCCCTTTCCCTCTTTATACTTAACCAATGAACCCCCAAAACTATTCAGAGAAGCGCATTATCACAATGAACCTATATACAAAATTTGAAGAAAATGGGATAATTATGCATGAAAAACTCATTTATCCAAATTAGGGGGATTACCTCCCCTTTCCCCCTTTATACTTAACCAATGAACCCCCAAAACTTTTCAGAGAAGCGCATTATCACAATGAACCTTTATACAAAATTTGAAGAAAATCGGATAATTCTGCATGAAAAACTCATTTATCTAAATTAGGGGGTGTATCCCCTCTTTCCCCCTTTATACTTAACCAATGAACCCCCAAAACTATTGACAGAAGCACTTTTTTCAAAATTAACCTATATACAAAATTTGAAGAAAATGGGATAATTCTGCATGAAAAACTCATTTATCCAAATTAGGCGGATTACCCCCCCTTTCCCCCTTTATACTTAACCAATTAACCCCCAAAACTTTTCAGAGAAGCGCATTATCACAATGAACCTGTATACAAAATTTGAAGAAAATCGGATAATTCTGCATGAAAAACTCATTTATCTAAATTAGGGGGTGTATCCCCTCTTTCCCCCTTTATACTTAACCAATGAACCCACAAAACTATTGATAGAAGCATATTTTCAAAATTAACCTATATACAAAATTTGAAGAAAATGGGATAATTCTGCATGAAAAACCCATTTATCTAAATTAAGGGGGGATTAGCCCCCCTTTCCCCCTTTATACTTAACCAATGAACCCCCAAAACTATTCAGAGAAGCGCATTATCACAATGAACCTATACACAAAATTTGAAGAAAATCGGATAATTCTGCATGAAAAACTCATTTATCTAAATTAGGGGGGTTACCCCCCCCCCCTTTCCCCCTTTATACTTAACCAATGAACCCCCAAAACTATTGACAGAAGCGCATTATCAAAAAAATGAATATATATACAAAATTTGAAGAAAATGGGATAATTCTGCATGAAAAACCCATTTATCTAAAATATGGGGGGTTAGCCCCCCGTTTCCCCCCTTTATGCTTAACCAATGAACCTCCAAAACTAATCAGGGAAGCGCTTTATCACAAGGAACCTATAAACAAAATTTAAAGTAAAACGGTTAGTTCTATCAAGAGTTATCGCGTTACGTACATACATACATACATACATACATACATACGTACGTACGTACATACAGAACCGGCGGGCACATAAGCTCTCAGGCTTTGATAGCCTGTGAGCTAAAAAAAAGAAAACTGCCCAGTTAAACTGAGGGCATTCAGCTCACAGGCTATTCACACTCATTGTATATTGTACTCATATTTCAAAGAATTTGAAATATGCCCTCAAAAAATAAAGAAATCAACAATATATTAAGGGGGGGGGGTCATCCCCCTGTCCCTCATAGTTAACTAATGAACTCCTTAAACTAATCAGGGAAGTGTCTAATTACAATGAATATACATACAAAATTGGAAGAAAATCGGATAATTCTGCATGAAAAACTCATTTATCTAAATTAAGGGGGATTAGCCCCCCTTTCCCCCTTTATACTTAACCAATGAACCCCCAAAACTTTTCAGAGAAGCGCATTATCACAATGAACCTATATACAAAATTTGAAGAAAATCGGATAATTCTGCATGAAAAACTCATTTATCTAAATTAGAGGGGGGGGGGGTTACCCCCCTCCTTGACAGACGCGCATTATCAAAATGAACCTATATACAAAATTTAAAGAAAATGGGATAATTCTGCATGAAAAACCCATTTACCTAAATTAATGGGCGATTAGCCCCTCTTTCCCCATTTATACTTAACCAATGAACCCCCAAAACTTTTCAGAGAAGCGCCTTATCACAAGGAACCTATAAACAAAATTTAAAGTAAAACGGTTAGTTCTATCAAGAAATATCGCGTTACGTACATACATACATACATACATATATACGTACGTACGTACATATAGAACCGGCAGGCACATAAGCTCTCAAGCTTTGATAGCCTGTGATATAAAAAAAAACTGCCCAGTTAAACTGAGGGCATTGAGCTCACAGGCTATTCACACTCATTGTATATTGTACTCTTATTTCAAAGAATATGAAATATGCCCTCAAAAAATAAAGAAATCAACCATATATTAATGGGGGGGGGTCATCCCCCTGTTGCTCCCTCATAGTTAACTAATGAACTCCTTAAATTAATCTGGGAAGTGTCTAATTACAATGAATATACATACAAAATTTGAAGAAAATCGGATAATTCTACATGAAAAACTCATTTATCTAAATTAAGGGGGATTAGCCCCCCTTTCCCCCTTTATACTTAACCAATGAACCCCCAAAACTTTTCAGAGAAGCGCATTATCACAATGAACCTATATACAAAATTTGAAGAAAATCGGATAATCCTGCATGAAAAACTCATTTATCAAAATTAGGGGGATTATCCCCCCTTTCCCTCTTTATACTTAACCAATGAACCCCCAAAACTTTTCAGAGAAGCGCATTATCACAATGAACCTATACACAAAATTTGAAGAAAATCGGATAATTCTGCATGAAAAACTCATTTATCTAAATTAGGGGGGGTTACCCCCCCCCCCTTTCCCCCTTTATACTTAACCAATGAACCCCCAAAACTATTGACAGAAGCGCATTATCAAAAAAATGAATATATATACAAAATTTGAAGAAAATGGGATAATTCTGCATGAAAAACCCATTTATCTAAAATATGGGGGGTTAGCCCCCCGTTTCCCCCCTTTATGCTTAACCAATGAACCTCCAAAACTAATCAGGGAAGCGCTTTATCACAAGGAACCTATAAACAAAATTTAAAGTAAAACGGTTAGTTCTATCAAGAGTTATCGCGTTACGTACATACATACATACATACATACATACATACGTACGTACGTACATACAGAACCGGCGGGCACATAAGCTCTCAGGCTTTGATAGCCTGTGAGCTAAAAAAAAGAAAACTGCCCAGTTAAACTGAGGGCATTCAGCTCACAGGCTATTCACACTCATTGTATATTGTACTCATATTTCAAAGAATTTGAAATATGCCCTCAAAAAATAAAGAAATCAACAATATATTAAGGGGGGGGTCATCCCCCTGTCCCTCATAGTTAACTAATGAACTCCTTAAACTAATCAGGGAAGTGTCTAATTACAATGAATATACATAAAAAATTGGAAGAAAATCGGATAATTCTGCATGAAAAACTCATTTATCTAAATTAAGGGGGATTAGCCCCCCTTTCCCCCTTTATACTTAACCAATGAACCCCCAAAACTTTTCAGAGAAGCGCATTATCACAATGAACCTATATACAAAATTTGAAGAAAATCGGATAATTCTGCATGAAAAACTCATTTATCTAAATTAGAGGGGGGGGGGTTACCCCCCTCCTTGACAGACGCGCATTATCAAAATGAACCTATATACAAAATTTAAAGAAAATGGGATAATTCTGCATGAAAAACCCATTTACCTAAATTAATGGGCGATTAGCCCCTCTTTCCCCATTTATACTTAACCAATGAACCCCCAAAACTTTTCAGAGAAGCGTCTTATCACAAGGAACCTATAAACAAAATTTAAAGTAAAACGGTTAGTTCTATCAAGAAATATCGCGTTACGTACATACATACATACATACATACATACGTACGTACGTACATATAGAACCGGCGGGCACATAAGCTCTCAAGCTTTGATAGCCTGTGATATAAAAAAAAAACTGCCCAGTTAAACTGAGGGCATTGAGCTCACAGGCTATTCACACTCATTGTATATTGTACTCTTATTTCAAAGAATATGAAATATGCCCTCAAAAAATAAAGAAATCAACCATATATTAATGGGGGGGGGTCATCCCCCTGTTGCTCCCTCATAGTTAACTAATGAACTCCTTAAATTAATCTGGGAAGTGACTAATTACAATGAATATACATACAAAATTTGAAGAAAATCGGATAATTCTACATGAAAAACTCATTTATCTAAATTAAGGGGGATTAGCCCCCCTTTCCCCCTTTATACTTAACCAATGAACCCCCAAAACTTTTCAGAGAAGCGCATTATCACAATGAACCTATATACAAAATTTGAAGAAAATCGGATAATCCTGCATGAAAAACTCATTTATCAAAATTAGGGGGATTATCCCCCCTTTCCCTCTTTATACTTAACCAATGAACCCCCAAAACTTTTCAGAGAAGCGCATTATCACAATGAACCTATATAAAATTTGAAGAAAATCGGATAATTCTGCATGAAAAACTCATTTATCTAAATTAGGGGGGTATCCCCCCTTTCCCCCTTTTTACTTAACCAATGAACCCCCAAAACTATTGACAGAAGCACATTATCAAAATGAACCTATATACAAAATTTGAAGAAAATGGTATAATTCTGCATGAGAAACCCATTTATCTAAATTAAGGGGGGATTAGCCCCCCTTTACTCCTTTATACTTAACCAATGAACCCCCAAAACTATTCCGAGAAGCGCATTATCACAATGAACCTGTATACAAAATTTGAAGAAAATCGGATAATTCTGCATGAAAAACCCATTTATCTAAATTATGGGGGGTTAGCTCCCGTTTCCCCCCTTTATGCTGAACAAATGAACCTCCAAAACTAAACAGGGAAGCGCCTTATCACAAGGAACCTATAAACAAAATTTAAAGTAAAACGGTTAGTTCTATCAAGAGTTATCGCGTTACGTACATACATACATACATACATACATACGTACGTACGTACATACAGAACCGGCGGGCACATAAGCTCTCAGGCTTTGATAGCCTGTGAGCTAAAAAAAAGAAAACTGCCCAGTTAAACTGAGGGCATTGAGCTCACAGGCTATTCACACTCATTCTATATTGTACTCTTATTTCAAAGAATTTGAAATATGCCCTCGAAAAATAAAGAAATCAACAATATGTTAAGGGGGGGGTCATCCCCCTGTTACCCCCTCATAGTTAACTAATGAACTCCTTAAACTAATCAGGGAAGTGTCTAATTACAATGAATATACATACAAAATTTGAAGAAAATCGGATAATTCTGCATGAAAAACTCATTTATCTAAATTAAGGGGGGATTAGCCCTTCTTTCCCACTTTATACTTAACCAATGAACCCCCAAAACTTTTCAGAGAAGCGCATTGTCACAATGAATCTATATACAAAATTTGAAGAAAATCGGGTAATTCTGCATGAAAAACTCATTTATCTAAATTAGGGGGATTAACCCCCTTTCCCCCTTTATACTTAACCAATGAACCCCCAAAACTATTCAGAGAAGCGCATTATCACAATGAACCTATATACAAAATTTGAAGAAAATCGGATAATTCTGCATGAAAAACTCATTTATCTGAATTAGGGGGGGGTGCTAACCCCCCTTTCCCCCTTTATACTTAACCAATGAATCCCCAAAACTATTGACAGAAGCGCATTATCAAAATGAACCTATATACAAAATTTAAAGAAAATGGGATAATTCTGCATGAAAAACCCATTTATCTAAATTAAGGGGGGATTAGCCCCCCTTTCCCCCTTTATACTTAACCAATGAACCCCCAAAACTATTCAGAGAAGCGCATTATCACAATGAACCTATATATAAAATTTGAAGAAAATCGGGTAATTCTGCATGAAAAACTCATTTATCTAAATTAGGGGGATTAACCCCCTTTCCCCCTTTATACTTAACCAATGAACCCCCAAAACTATTCAGAGAAGCGCATTATCACAATGAACCTATATACAAAATTTGAAGAAAATCGGATAATTCTGCATGAAAAACTCATTTATTTAAATTAGAGGGGGGGGTTACCCCCCTCCTTGACAGACGCGCATTATCAAAATGAACCTATATACAAAATTTAAAGAAAATGGGATAATTCTGCATGAAAAACCCATTTACCTAAATTAAGGGGCGATTAGCCCCTCTTTCCCCCTTTATACTTAACCAATGAACCCCCAAAACTTTTCAGAGAAGCGCCTTATCACAAGGAACCTATAAACAAAATTTAAAGTAAAACGGTTAGTTCTATCAAGAGTTATCGCGTTACGTACATACATACATACATACATACATACATACGTACGTACGTACATATAGAACCGGCGGGCACATAAGCTCTCAAGCTTTGATAGCCTGTGATATAAAAAAAAACTGCCAGTTAAACTGAGGGCATTGAGCTCACAGGCTATTCACACTCATTGTATATTGTACTCTTATTTCAAAGAATTTGAAATATGCCCTCAAAAAATAAAGAAATCAACCATATATTAATGGGGGGGGGGTCATCCCCCTGTTACTCCCTCATAGTTAACTAATGAACTCCTTAAATTAATCTGGGAAGTGTCTAATTACAATGAATATACATACAAAATTTGAAGAAAATCGGATAATTCTACATGAAAAACTCATTTATCTAAATTAAGGGGGATTAGCCCCCCTTTCCCCCTTTATACTTAACCAATGAACCCCCAAAACTTTTCAGAGAAGCGCATTATCACAATGAACCTATATACAAAATTTGAAGAAAATCGGATAATCCTGCATGAAAAATTCATTTATCAAAATTAGGGGGGTATCCCCCCTATCCCCCTTTATACTTAACCAATGAACACCCAAAACTATTGACAGAAGTACATTATCAAAATGAACCTATATACAAAATTTGAAGAAAATTCGATAATTCTGCATTAAAAACTCATTTATCTAAATTAGGGGGGGTTACCCCCCCCCCCTTTCTCCCTTTATACTAAACCAATGAAGCCCGAAAACTATTGACAGAAGCACATTATCAAAATGAACCTATATACAAAATTTGAAGAAAATGGCATAATTCTGCATGAAAAACCCATTTATCTAAATTAAGGGGGATTAGCCCCCCTTTCCCCCTTTATACTTAACCAATGAACCCCCAAAACTATTGACAGAAGCACATTATCAAAATGAACCTATATACAAAATTTGAAGAAAATGGGATAATTCTCCATGAAAAACCCATTTATCTAAATTAAGGGGGGATTAGCCCCCCTTTCCTCCTTTATACTTAACCAATCAACCCCCAAAACTATTCCGAGAAGCGCATTATCACAATGAACCTGTATACAAAATTTGAAGAAAATCGGATAATTCTGCATGAAAAACCCATTTATCTAAATTATGGGGGGTTAGCCCCCGTTTCCCCCCTTTATGCTTAACCAATGAACCTCCAAAACTAAACAGGGAAGCGCTTTATCACAAGGAACCTATAAACAAAATTTAAAGTAAAACGGTTAGTTCTATCAAGAGTTATCGCGTTACGTACATACATACATACATACATACATACGTACGTACGTACATACAGAACCGGCGGGCACATAAGCTCTCAGGCTTTGATAGCCTGTGAGCTAAAAAAAAGAAAACTGCCCAGTTAAACTGAGGGCATTGAGCTCACAGGCTATTCACACTCATTCTATATTGTACTCTTATTTCAAAGAATTTGAAATATGCCCAAGAAAAATAAAGAAATCAACAATATGTTAAGGGGGGGGGGTCATCCCCCTGTTACCCCCTCATAGTTAACTAATGAACTCCTTAAACTAATCAGGGAAGTGTCTAATTACAATGAATATACATACAAAATTTGAAGAAAATCGGATAATTCTGCATGAAAAACTCATTTATCTAAATTAAGGGGGGATTAGCCCCCCTTTCCCCCTTTATACTTAACCAATGAACCCCCAAAACTTTTCAGAGAAGCGCATTATCACAATGAATCTATATACAAAATTTGAAGAAAATCGGATATTTCTGCATGAAAAACCCATTTATCTGAATTAGGGGGGGATTAGCCCCCCTTTCCCCCTTTATACTTAACCAATGAACCCCCAAATCTATTCAGAGAAGCGCATTATCACAATGAACCTATATATAAAATTTGAAGAAAATTGGGTAATTCTGCATGAAAAACTCATTTATCTAAATTAAGGGGGGATTAGCCCCCCCTTTCCCCCTTTATACTTAACCAATGAACCCCCAAAACTTTTCAGAGAAGCGCATTGTCACAATGAATCTATATACAAAATTTGAAGAAAATCGGATATTTCTGCATGAAAAACCCATTTATCTGAATTAGGGGGGGTGTTAACCCCCCTTTCCCCCTTTATACTTAACCAATGAACCCCCAAAACTTTTCAGAGAAGCGCATTGTCACAATGAATCTATATACAAAATTTGAAGAAAATCGGATATTTCTGCATGAAAAACCCATTTATCTGAATTAGGGGGGGATTAGCCCCCCTTTCCCCCTTTATACTTAACCAATGAACCCCCAAATCTATTCAGAGAAGCGCATTATCACAATGAACCTATATATAAAATTTGAAGAAAATTGGGTAATTCTGCATGAAAAACATTTATCTAAATTAAGGAGGGATTAGCCCCCCCTTTCCCCCTTTATACTTAACCAATGAACCCCCAAAACTTTTCAGAGAAGCGCATTATCACAATGAACCTATATACAAAATTTGAAGAAAATCGGATAATTCTGCATGAAAAACCCATTTATCTATATTAAGGGGGGGATTAGCCCCCCCCTTTCCCCCTTTATACTTAACCAATGAACCCCCAAAACTTTTCAGAGAAGCGCATTGTCACAATGAATCTATATACAAAATTTGAAGAAAATCGGATATTTCTGCATGAAAAACCCATTTATCTGAATTAGGGGGGGTGTTAACCCCCCTTTCCCCCTTTATACTTAACCAATGAATCCCCAAAACTATTGACAGAAGCGCATTATCAAAATGAACCTATATACAAAATTTAAAGAAAATGGGATAATTCTGCATGAAAAACCCATTTATCTAAATTAAGGGGGGATTAGCCCCCCTTTCCCCCTTTATACTTAACCAATGAACCCCCAAATCTATTCAGAGAAGCGCATTATCACAATGAACCTATATATAAAATTTGAAGAAAATTGGGTAATTCTGCATGAAAAACTCATTTATCTAAATTAGGGGGGGTTACCCCCCCGTTTCCCCCTTTATACTTAACCAATGAACCCCCAAAACTATTGACAGAAGCGCATTATCAAAAAAATGAATATATATACAAAATTTGAAGAAAATGGGATAATTCTGCATGAAAAACCCATTTATCTAAAATATGGGGTGTTGGCCCCCCGTTTCCCCCCTTTATGCTTAACCAATGAACCTCCAAAACTAATCAGGGAAGCGCTTTATCACAAGGAACCTATAAACAAAATTTAAAGTAAAACGGTTAGTTCTATCAAGAGTTATCGCGTTACGTACATACATACATACATACATACATACATACGTACGTACGTACATACAGAACCGGTGGGCACATAAGCTCTCAGCCTTTGATAGCCTGTGAGCTAAAAAAAAGAAAACTGCCCAGTTAAACTGAGGGCATTCAGCTCACAGGCTATTCACACTCATTGTATATTGTACTCATATTTCAAAGAATTTGAAATATGCCCTCAAAAAATAAAGAAATCAACAATATATTAAGGGGGGGGGGTCATCCCCCTGTCCCTCATAGTTAACTAATGAACTCCTTAAACTAATCAGGGAAGTGTCTAATTACAATGAATATACATACAAAATTTGAAGAAAATCGGATAATTCTGCATGAAAAACTCATTTATCTATATTAAGGGGGATTAGCCCCCCTTTCCCCCTTTATACTTAACCAATGAACCCCCAAAACTTTTCAGAGAAGCGCATTATCACAATGAACCTATATACAAAATTTGAAGAAAATCGGATAATTCTGCATGAAAAACTCATTTATCTAAATTAGAGGGGGGGGGTTACCCCCCTCCTTGACAGACGCGCATTATCAAAATGAACCTATATACAAAATTTAAAGAAAATGGGATAATTCTGCATGAAAAACCCATTTACCTAAATTAAGGGGCGATTAGCCCCTCTTTCCCCCTTTATACTTAACCAATGAACCCCCAAAACTTTTCAGAGAAGCGCCTTATCACAAGGAACCTATAAACAAAATTTAAAGTAAAACGGTTAGTTCTATCAAGAGTTATCGCGTTACGTACATACATACATACATACATACATACGTACGTACGTACATATAGAACCGGCGGGCACATAAGCTCTCAAGCTTTGATAGCCTGTGATATAAAAAAAAACTGCCAGTTAAACTGAGGGCATTGAGCTCACAGGCTATTCACACTCATTGTATATTGTACTCTTATTTCAAAGAATTTGAAATATGCCCTCAAAAAATAAAGAAATCAACCATATATTAATGGGGGGGGGTCATCCCCCTGTTACTCCCTCATAGTTAACTAATGAAGTCCTTAAATTAATCTGGGAAGTGTCTAATTACAATGAATATACATACAAAATTTGAAGAAAATCGGATAATTCTACATGAAAAACTCATTTATCTAAATTAAGGGGATTAGCCCCCCTTTCCCCCTTTATACTTAACCAATGAACCCCCAAAACTTTTCAGAGAAGCGCATTATCACAATGAACCTATATACAAAATTTGAAGAAAATCGGATAATCCTGCATGAAAAACTCATTTATCAAAATTAGGGGGGTATCCCCCCTATCCCCCTTTATACTTAACCAATGAACACCCAAAACTATTGACAGAAGTACATTATCAAAATGAACCTATATACAAAATTTGAAGAAAATTCGATAATTCTGCATTAAAAACTCATTTATCTAAATTAGGGGGGGTTACCCCCCCCCTTTCTCCCTTTATACTAAACCAATGAAGCCCGAAAACTATTGACAGAAGCACATTATCAAAATGAACCTATATACAAAATTTGAAGAAAATGGCATAATTCTGCATGAAAAACCCATTTATCTAAATTAAGGGGGATTAGCCCCCCTTTCCCCCTTTATACTTAACCAATGAACCCCCAAAACTATTGACAGAAGCACATTATCAAAATGAACCTATATACAAAATTTGAAGAAAATGGGATAATTCTCCATGAAAAACCCATTTATCTAAATTAAGGGGGGATTAGCCCCCCTTTCCTCCTTTATACTTAACCAATGAACCCCCAAAACTATTCCGAGAAGCGCATTATCACAATGAACCTGTATACAAAATTTGAAGAAAATCGGATAATTCTGCATGAAAAACCCATTTATCTAAATTATGGGGGGTTAGCCCCCGTTTCCCCCCTTTATGCTTAACCAATGAACCTCCAAAACTAAACAGGGAAGCGCTTTATCACAAGGAACCTATAAACAAAATTTAAAGTAAAACGGTTAGTTCTATCAAGAGTTATCGCGTTACGTACATACATACATACATACATACATACGTACGTACGTACATACAGAACCGGCGGGCACATAAGCTCTCAGGCTTTGATAGCCTGTGAGCTAAAAAAAAGAAAACTGCCCAGTTAAACTGAGGGCATTGAGCTCACAGGCTATTCACACTCATTCTATATTGTACTCTTATTTCAAAGAATTTGAAATATGCCCAAGAAAAATAAAGAAATCAACAATATGTTAAGGGGGGGGGTCATCCCCCTGTTACCCCCTCATAGTTAACTAATGAACTCCTTAAACTAATCAGGGAAGTGTCTAATTACAATGAATATACATACAAAATTTGAAGAAAATCGGATAATTCTGCATGAAAAACTCATTTATCTAAATTAAGGGGGGATTAGCCCCCCTTTCCCCCTTTATACTTAACCAATGAACCCCCAAAACTTTTCAGAGAAGCGCATTATCACAATGAATCTATATACAAAATTTGAAGAAAATCGGATATTTCTGCATGAAAAACCCATTTATCTGAATTAGGGGGGGATTAGCCCCCCTTTCCCCCTTTATACTTAACCAATGAACCCCCAAAACTTTTCAGAGAAGCGCATTGTCACAATGAATCTATATACAAAATTTGAAGAAAATCGGATATTTCTGCATGAAAAACCCATTTATCTGAATTAGGGGGGGTGTTAACCCCCCTTTCCCCCTTTATACTTAACCAATGAACCCCCAAAACTTTTCAGAGAAGCGCATTGTCACAATGAATCTATATACAAAATTTGAAGAAAATCGGATATTTCTGCATGAAAAACCCATTTATCTGAATTAGGGGGGGATTAGCCCCCCTTTCCCCCTTTATACTTAACCAATGAACCCCCAAATCTATTCAGAGAAGCGCATTATCACAATGAACCTATATACAAAATTTGAAGAAAATCGGATAATTCTGCATGAAAAACCCATTTATCTATATTAAGGGGGGGATTAGCCCCCCCTTTCCCCCTTTATACTTAACCAATGAACCCCCAAAACTTTTCAGAGAAGCGCATTGTCACAATGAATCTATATACAAAATTTGAAGAAAATCGGATATTTCTGCATGAAAAACCCATTTATCTGAATTAGGGGGGGTGTTAACCCCCCTTTCCCCCTTTATACTTAACCAATGAATCCCCAAAACTATTGACAGAAGCGCATTATCAAAATGAACCTATATACAAAATTTAAAGAAAATGGGATAATTCTGCATGAAAAACCCATTTATCTAAATTAAGGGGGGATTAGCCCCCCTTTCCCCCTTTATACTTAACCAATGAACCCCCAAATCTATTCAGAGAAGCGCATTATCACAATGAACCTATATATAAAATTTGAAGAAAATTGGGTAATTCTGCATGAAAAACTCATTTATCTAAATTAGGGGGGGTTACCCCCCCGTTTCCCCCTTTATACTTAACCAATGAACCCCCAAAACTATTGACAGAAGCGCATTATCAAAAAAATGAATATATATACAAAATTTGAAGAAAATGGGATAATTCTGCATGAAAAACCCATTTATCTAAAATATGGGGTGTTGGCCCCCCGTTTCCCCCCTTTATGCTTAACCAATGAACCTCCAAAACTAATCAGGGAAGCGCTTTATCACAAGGAACCTATAAACAAAATTTAAAGTAAAACGGTTAGTTCTATCAAGAGTTATCGCGTTACGTACATACATACATACATACATACATACATACGTACGTACGTACATACAGAACCGGCGGGCACATAAGCTCTCAGCCTTTGATAGCCTGTGAGCTAAAAAAAAGAAAACTGCCCAGTTAAACTGAGGGCATTCAGCTCACAGGCTATTCACACTCATTGTATATTGTACTCATATTTCAAAGAATTTGAAATATGCCCTCAAAAAATAAAGAAATCAACAATATATTAAGGGGGGGGGGTCATCCCCCTGTCCCTCATAGTTAACTAATGAACTCCTTAAACTAATCAGGGAAGTGTCTAATTACAATGAATATACATACAAAATTTGAAGAAAATCGGATAATTCTGCATGAAAAACTCATTTATCTATATTAAGGGGGATTAGCCCCCCTTTCCCCCTTTATACTTAACCAATGAACCCCCAAAACTTTTCAGAGAAGCGCATTATCACAATGAACCTATATACAAAATTTGAAGAAAATCGGATAATTCTGCATGAAAAACTCATTTATCTAAATTAGAGGGGGGGGGTTACCCCCCTCCTTCACAGACGCGCATTATCAAAATGAACCTATATACAAAATTTAAAGAAAATGGGATAATTCTGCATGAAAAACCCATTTACCTAAATTAAGGGGCGATTAGCCCCTCTTTCCCCCTTTATACTTAACCAATGAACCCCCAAAACTTTTCAGAGAAGCGCCTTATCACAAGGAACCTATAAACAAAATTTAAAGTAAAACGGTTAGTTCTATCAAGAGTTATCGCGTTACGTACATACATACATACATACATACATACGTACGTACGTACATATAGAACCGGCGGTTACATAAGCTCTCAAGCTTTGATAGCCTGTGATATAAAAAAAAACTGCCCAGTTAAACTGAGGGCATTGAGCTCACAGGCTATTCACACTCATTGTATATTGTACTCTTATTTTAAAGAATATGAAATATGCCCTCAAAAAATAAAGAAATCAACCATATATTAATGGGGGGGGGGTCATCCCCCTGTTACTCCCTCATAGTTAACTAATGAACTCCTTAAATTAATCTGGGAAGTGTCTAATTACAATGAATATACATACAAAATTTGAAGAAAATCGGATAATTCTACATGAAAAACTCATTTATCTAAATTAAGGGGATTAGCCCCCCTTTCCCCCTTTATACTTAACCAATGAACCCCCAAAACTTTTCAGAGAAGCGCATTATCACAATGAACCTATATACAAAATTTGAAGAAAATCGGATAATCCTGCATGAAAAACTCATTTATCAAAATTAGGGGGATTATCCCCCCTTTCCCTCTTTATACTTAACCAATGAACCCCCAAAAGTTTTCAGAGAAGCGCATTATCACAATGAACCTATATACAAAATTTGAAGAAAATGGGATAATTCTGCATGAAAAACTCATTTATCTAAATTAGGGGGGTATCCCCCCTTTCCCCCTTTATACTTAACCAATGAACCCCCAAAACTATTGACAGAAGTACATTATCAAAATGAACCTATATACAAAATTTGAAGAAAATGCGATAATTCTGCATTAAAAACTCATTTATCTAAATTAGGGGGGGTTACCCCCCCCTTTCTCCCTTTATACTAAACCAATGAAGCCCGAAAACTATTGACAGAAGCACATTATCAAAATGAACCTATATACAAAATTTGAAGAAAATGGCATAATTCTGCATGAAAAACCCATTTATCTAAATTAAGGGGGATTAGCCCCCCTTTCCCCCTTTATACTTAACCAATGAACCCCCAAAACTATTGACAGAAGCACATTATCAAAATGAACCTATATACAAAATTTGAAGAAAATGGGATAATTCTGCATGAAAAACCCATTTATCTAAATTAAGGGGGGATTAGCCCCCCTTTCCTCCTTTATACTGAACCAATGAACCCCCAAAACTATTCCGAGAAGCGCATTATCACAATGAACCTGTATACAAAATTTGAAGAAAATCGGATAATTCTGCATGAAAAACCCATTTATCTAAATTATGGGGGGATTAGCCCCCCTTTCCCCCTTTATACTTAACCAATGAACCCCCAAAACTATTCAGAGAAGCGCATTATCACAATGAACCTATATACAAAATTTGAAGAAAATCGGATAATTCTGCATGAAAAACTCATTTATCTAAATTAGAGGGGGGGGTTACCCCCCTCCTTGACAGACGCGCATTATCAAAATGAACCTATATACAAAATTTAAAGAAAATGGGATAATTCTGCATGAAAAACCCATTTACCTAAATTAAGGGGCGATTAGCCCCTCTTTCCCCCTTTATACTTAACCAATGAACCCCCAAAACTTTTCAGAGAAGCGCCTTATCACAAGGAACCTATAAACAAAATTTAAAGTAAAACGGTTAGTTCTATCAAGAGTTATCGCGTTACGTACATACATACATACATACATACATACGTACGTACGTACATATAGAACCGGCGGGCACAAAAGCTCTCAAGCTTTGATAGCCTGTGATATAAAAAAAAATGCCAGTTAAACTGAGGGCATTGAGCTCACAGGCTATTCACACTCATTGTATATTGTACTCTTATTTCAAAGAATTTGAAATATGCCCTCAAAAAATAAAGAAATCAACCATATATTAATGGGGGGGGGGTCATCCCCCTGTTACTCCCTCATAGTTAACTAATGAACTCCTTAAATTAATCTGGGAAGTGTCTAATTACAATGAATATACATGCAAAATTTGAAGAAAATCGGATAATTCTACATGAAAAACTCATTTATCTAAATTAAGGGGGATTAGCCCCCCTTTCCCCCTTTATACTTAACCAATGAACCCCCAAAACTTTTCAGAGAAGCGCATTATCACAATGAACCTATATACAAAATTTAAAGAAAATCGGATAATCCTGCATGAAAAACTCATTTATCAAAATTAGGGGGATTATCCCCCCTTTCCCTCTTTATACTTAACCAATGAACCCCCAAAACTATTCAGAGAAGCGCATTATCACAATGAACCTATATACAAAATTTGAAGAAAATGGGATAATTATGCATGAAAAACTCATTTATCCAAATTAGGGGGATTACCTCCCCTTTCCCCCTTTATACTTAACCAATGAACCCCCAAAACTTTTCAGAGAAGCGCATTATCACAATGAACCTTTATACAAAATTTGAAGAAAATCGGATAATTCTGCATGAAAAACTCACTTATCTAAATTAGGGGGTGTATCCCCTCTTTCCCCCTTTATACTTAACCAATGAACCCCCAAAACTATTGACAGAAGCACTTTTTTCAAAATTAACCTATATACAAAATTTGAAGAAAATGGGATAATTCTGCATGAAAAACTCATTTATCCAAATTAGGGGGATTACCCCCCCTTTCCCCCTTTATACTTAACCAATGGACCCCCAAAACTATTCAGAGAAGCGCATTATCACAATGAACCTATACACAAAATTTGAAGAAAATCGGATAATTCTGCATGAAAAACTCATTTATCTAAATTAGGGGGGGTTACCCCCTCTTTCCCCCTTTATACTTAACCAATGAACCCACAAAACTATTGATAGAAGCATATTTTCAAAATTAACCTATATACAAAATTTGAAGAAAATGGGATAATTCTGCATGAAAAACCCATTTATCTAAATTAAGGGGGGATTAGCCCCCCTTTCCCCCTTTATACTTAACCAATGAACCCCCAAAACTATTCAGAGAAGCGCATTATCACAATGAACCTATATACAAAATTTGAAGAAAATTCGATAATTCTGCATTAAAAACTCATTTATCTAAATTAGGGGGGGTTACCCCCCCCCCTTTCTCCCTTTATACTAAACCAATGAAGCCCGAAAACTATTGCAGAAGCACATTATCAAAATGAACCTATATACAAAATTTGAAGAAAATGGCATAATTCTGCATGAAAAACCCATTTATCTAAATTAAGGGGGATTAGCCCCCCTTTCCCCCTTTATACTTAACCAATGAACCCCCAAAACTATTGACAGAAGCACATTATCAAAATGAACCTATATACAAAATTTGAAGAAAATGGGATAATTCTCCATGAAAAACCCATTTATCTAAATTAAGGGGGGATTAGCCCCCCTTTCCTCCTTTATACTTAACCAATGAACCCCCAAAACTATTCCGAGAAGCGCATTATCACAATGAACCTGTATACAAAATTTGAAGAAAATCGGATAATTCTGCATGAAAAACCCATTTATCTAAATTATGGGGGGTTAGCCCCCGTTTCCCCCCTTTATGCTTAACCAATGAACCTCCAAAACTAAACAGGGAAGCGCTTTATCACAAGGAACCTATAAACAAAATTTAAAGTAAAACGGTTAGTTCTATCAAGAGTTATCGCGTTACGTACATACATACATACATACATACATACGTACGTACGTACATACAGAACCGGCGGGCACATAAGCTCTCAGGCTTTGATAGCCTGTGAGCTAAAAAAAAGAAAACTGCCCAGTTAAACTGAGGGCATTGAGCTCACAGGCTATTCACACTCATTCTATATTGTACTCTTATTTCAAAGAATTTGAAATATGCCCACGAAAAATAAAGAAATCAACAATATGTTAAGGGGGGGGGTCATCCCCCTGTTACCCCCTCATAGTTAACTAATGAACTCCTTAAACTAATCAGGGAAGTGTCTAATTACAATGAATATACATACAAAATTTGAAGAAAATCGGATAATTCTGCATGAAAAACTCATTTATCTAAATTAAGGGGGGATTAGCCCCCCTTTCCCCCTTTATACTTAACCAATGAACCCCCAAAACTTTTCAGAGAAGCGCATTATCACAATGAATCTATATACAAAATTTGAAGAAAATCGGATATTTCTGCATGAAAAACCCATTTATCTGAATTAGGGGGGGATTAGCCCCCCTTTCCCCCTTTATACTTAACCAATGAACCCCCAAATCTATTCAGAGAAGCGCATTATCACAATGAACCTATATATAAAATTTGAAGAAAATTGGGTAATTCTGCATGAAAAACTCATTTATCTAAATTAAGGGGGATTAGCCCCCCCTTTCCCCCTTTATACTTAACCAATGAACCCCCAAAACTTTTCAGAGAAGCGCATTGTCACAATGAATCTATATACAAAATTTGAAGAAAATCGGATATTTCTGCATGAAAAACCCATTTATCTGAATTAGGGGGGGTGTTAACCCCCCTTTCCCCCTTTATACTTAACCAATGAACCCCCAAAACTTTTCAGAGAAGCGCATTGTCACAATGAATCTATATACAAAATTTGAAGAAAATCGGATATTTCTGCATGAAAAACCCATTTATCTGAATTAGGGGGGGATTAGCCCCCCTTTCCCCCTTTATACTTAACCAATGAACCCCCAAATCTATTCAGAGAAGCGCATTATCACAATGAACCTATATATAAAATTTGAAGAAAATTGGGTAATTCTGCATGAAAAACTCATTTATCTAAATTAAGGGGGGATTAGCCCCCCCTTTCCCCCTTTATACTTAACCAATGAACCCCCAAAACTTTTCAGAGAAGCGCATTATCACAATGAACCTATATACAAAATTTGAAGAAAATCGGATAA
Organism: Maratus michaelseni; assembly: GCA_963931845.1. Lineage (NCBI taxonomy): Eukaryota > Metazoa > Arthropoda > Arachnida > Araneae > Salticidae > Maratus > Maratus michaelseni. Next base: position 247,746,025 of record OZ007588.1, on the reverse strand, counting down.
TTCTGCATGAAAAACCCATTTATCTATATTAAGGGGGGGATTAGCCCCCCCTTTCCCCCTTTATACTTAACCAATGAACCCCCAAAACTTTTCAGAGAAGCGCATTGTCACAATGAATCTATATACAAAATTTGAAGAAAATCGGATATTTCTGCATGAAAAACCCATTTATCTGAATTAGGGGGGGTGTTAACCCCCCTTTCCCCCTTTATACTTAACCAATGAATCCCCAAAACTATTGACAGAAGCGCATTATCAAAATGAACCTATATACAAAATTTAAAGAAAATGGGATAATTCTGCATGAAAAACCCATTTATCTAAATTAAGGGGGGATTAGCCCCCCTTTCCCCCTTTATACTTAACCAATGAACCCCCAAATCTATTCAGAGAAGCGCATTATCACAATGAACCTATATATAAAATTTGAAGAAAATTGGGTAATTCTGCATGAAAAACTCATTTATCTAAATTAGGGGGGGTTACCCCCCCGTTTCCCCCTTTATACTTAACCAATGAACCCCCAAAACTATTGACAGAAGCGCATTATCAAAAAAATGAATATATATACAAAATTTGAAGAAAATGGGATAATTCTGCATGAAAAACCCATTTATCTAAAATATGGGGTGTTGGCCCCCCGTTTCCCCCCTTTATGCTTAACCAATGAACCTCCAAAACTAATCAGGGAAGCGCTTTATCACAAGGAACCTATAAACAAAATTTAAAGTAAAACGGTTAGTTCTATCAAGAGTTATCGCGTTACGTACATACATACATACATACATACATACATACGTACGTACGTACATACAGAACCGGCGGGCACATAAGCTCTCAGCCTTTGATAGCCTGTGAGCTAAAAAAAAGAAAACTGCCCAGTTAAACTGAGGGCATTCAGCTCACAGGCTATTCACACTCATTGTATATTGTACTCATATTTCAAAGAATTTGAAATATGCCCTCAAAAAATAAAGAAATCAACAATATATTAAGGGGGGGGGGGTCATCCCCCTGTCCCTCATAGTTAACTAATGAACTCCTTAAACTAATCAGGGAAGTGTCTAATTACAATGAATATACATACAAAATTTGAAGAAAATCGGATAATTCTGCATGAAAAATTCATTTATCTAAATTAAGGGGGATTAGCCCCCCTTTCCCCCTTTATACTTAACCAATGAACCCCCAAAACTTTTCAGAGAAGCGCATTATCACAATGAACCTATATACAAAATTTGAAGAAAATCGGATAATTCTGCATGAAAAACTCATTTATCTAAATTAGAGGGGGGGGGTTACCCCCCTCCTTGACAGACGCGCATTATCAAAATGAACCTATATACAAAATTTAAAGAAAATGGGATAATTCTGCATGAAAAACCCATTTACCTAAATTAAGGGGCGATTAGCCCCTCTTTCCCCCTTTATACTTAACCAATGAACCCCCAAAACTTTTCAGAGAAGCGACTTATCACAAGGAACCTATAAACAAAATTTAAAGTAAAACGGTTAGTTCTATCAAGAGTTATCGCGTTACGTACATACATACATACATACATACATACGTACGTACGTACATATAGAACCGGCGGGCACATAAGCTCTCAAGCTTTGATAGCCTGTGATATAAAAAAAAACTGCCCAGTTAAACTGAGGGCATTGAGCTCACAGGCTATTCACACTCATTGTATATTGTACTCTTATTTCAAAGAATATGAAATATGCCCTCAAAAAATAAAGAAATCAACCATATATTAATGGGGGGGGGGTCATCCCCCTGTTACTCCCTCATAGTTAACTAATGAACTCCTTAAATTAATCTGGGAAGTGTCTAATTACAATGAATATACATACAAAATTTGAAGAAAATCGGATAATTCTACATGAAAAACTCATTTATCTAAATTAAGGGGGATTAGCCCCCCTTTCCCCCTTTATACTTAACCAATGAACCCCCAAAACTTTTCAGAGAAGCGCATTATCACAATGAACCTATATACAAAATTTGAAGAAAATCGGATAATCCTGCATGAAAAACTCATTTATCAAAATTAGGGGGATTATCCCCCCTTTCCCTCTTTATACTTAACCAATGAACCCCCAAAACTTTTCAGAGAAGCGCATTATCACAATGAACCTATATACAAAATTTGAAGAAAATGGGATAATTCTGCATGAAAAACTCATTTATCTAAATTAGGGGGGTATCCCCCCTTTTCCCCTTTATACTTAACCAATGAACCCCCAAAACTATTGACAGAAGTACATTATCAAAATGAACCTATATACAAAATTTGAAGAAAATGCGATAATTCTGCATTAAAAACTCATTTATCTAAATTAGGGGGGGTTACCCCCCCCTTTCTCCCTTTATACTAAACCAATGAAGCCCGAAAACTATTGACAGAAGCACATTATCAAAATGAACCTATATACAAAATTTGAAGAAAATGGCATAATTCTGCATGAAAAACCCATTTATCTAAATTAAGGGGGATTAGCCCCCCTTTCCCCCTTTATACTTAACCAATGAACCCCCAAAACTATTGACAGAAGCACATTATCAAAATGAACCTATATACAAAATTTGAAGAAAATGGGATAATTCTGCATGAAAAACCCATTTATCTAAATTAAGGGGGGATTAGCCCCCCTTTCCTCCTTTATACTGAACCAATGAACCCCCAAAACTATTCCGAGAAGCGCATTATCACAATGAACCTGTATACAAAATTTGAAGAAAATCGGATAATTCTGCATGAAAAACCCATTTATCTAAATTATGGGGGGATTAGCCCCCCTTTCCCCCTTTATACTTAACCAATGAACCCCCAAAACTGTTCAGAGAAGCGCATTATCACAATGAACCTATATACAAAATTTGAAGAAAATCGGATAATTCTGCATGAAAAACTCATTTATCTAAATTAGAGGGGGGTGGTTACCCCCCTCCTTGACAGACGCGCATTATCAAAATGAACCTATATACAAAATTTAAAGAAAATGGGATAATTCTGCATGAAAAACCCATTTACCTAAATTAAGGGGCGATTAGCCCCTCTTTCCCCCTTTATACTTAACCAATGAACCCCCAAAACTTTTCAGAGAAGCGCCTTATCACAAGGAACCTATAAACAAAATTTAAAGTAAAACGGTTAGTTCTATCAAGAGTTATCGCGTTACGTACATACATACATACATACATACATACGTACGTACGTACATATAGAACCGGCGGGCACAAAAGCTCTCAAGCTTTGATAGCCTGTGATATAAAAAAAAAAATGCCAGTTAAACTGAGGGCATTGAGCTCACAGGCTATTCACACTCATTGTATATTGTACTCTTATTTCAAAGAATTTGAAATATGCCCTCAAAAAATAAAGAAATCAACCATATATTAATGGGGGGGGGGGTCATCCCCCTGTTACTCCCTCATAGTTAACTAATGAACTCCTTAAATTAATCTGGGAAGTGTCTAATTACAATGAATATACATGCAAAATTTGAAGAAAATCGGATAATTCTACATGAAAAACTCATTTATCTAAATTAAGGGGGATTAGCCCCCCTTTCCCCCTTTATACTTAACCAATGAACCCCCAAAACTTTTCAGAGAAGCGCATTATCACAATGAACCTATATACAAAATTTAAAGAAAATCGGATAATCCTGCATGAAAAACTCATTTATCAAAATTAGGGGGATTATCCCCCCTTTCCCTCTTTATACTTAACCAATGAACCCCCAAAACTATTCAGAGAAGCGCATTATCACAATGAACCTATATACAAAATTTGAAGAAAATGGGATAATTATGCATGAAAAACTCATTTATCCAAATTAGGGGGATTACCTCCCCTTTCCCCCTTTATACTTAACCAATGAACCCCCAAAACTTTTCAGAGAAGCGCATTATCACAATGAACCTTTATACAAAATTTGAAGAAAATCGGATAATTCTGCATGAAAAACTCACTTATCTAAATTAGGGGGTGTATCCCCTCTTTCCCCCTTTATACTTAACCAATGAACCCCCAAAACTATTGACAGAAGCACTTTTTTCAAAATTAACCTATATACAAAATTTGAAGAAAATGGGATAATTCTGCATGAAAAACTCATTTATCCAAATTAGGGGGATTACCCCCCTTTCCCCCTTTATACTTAACCAATGGACCCCCAAAACTATTCAGAGAAGCGCATTATCACAATGAACCTATACACAAAATTTGAAGAAAATCGGATAATTCTGCATGAAAAACTCATTTATCTAAATTAGGGGGGGTTACCCCCTCTTTCCCCCTTTATACTTAACCAATGAACCCACAAAACTATTGATAGAAGCATATTTTCAAAATTAACCTATATACAAAATTTGAAGAAAATGGGATAATTCTGCATGAAAAACCCATTTATCTAAATTAAGGGGGGATTAGCCCCCCTTTCCCCCTTTATACTTAACCAATGAACCCCCAAAACTATTCAGAGAAGCGCATTATCACAATGAACCTATACACAAAATTTGAAGAAAATCGGATAATTCTGCATGAAAAACTCATTTATCTAAATTAGGGGGGGTTACCCCCCCTTTCCCCCTTTATACTTAACCAATGAACCCCAAAAACTATTCACAGAAGCGCATTATCAAAAAAATGAATATATATACAAAATTTGAAGAAAATGGGATAATTCTGCATGAAAAACCCATTTATCTAAAATATGGGGGGTTAGCCCCCCGTTTCCCCCCTTTATGCTTAACCAATGAACCTCCAAAACTAATCAGGGAAGCGCTTTATCACAAGGAACCTATAAACAAAATTTAAAGTAAAACGGTTAGTTCTATCAAGAGTTATCGCGTTACGTACATACATACATACATACATACATACATACGTACGTACGTAAATACAGAACCGGCGGGCACATAAGCTCTCAGGCTTTGATAGCCTGTGAGCTAAAAAAAAGAAAACTGCCCAGTTAAACTGAGGGCATTCAGCTCACAGGCTATTCACACTCATTGTATATTGTACTCATATTTCAAAGAATTTGAAATATGCCCTCAAAAAATAAAGAAATCAACAATATATTAAGGGGGGGGGTCATCCCCCTGTCCCTCATAGTTAACTAATGAACTCCTTAAACTAATCAGGGAAGTGTCTAATTACAATGAATATACATACAAAATTGGAAGAAAATCGGATAATTCTGCATGAAAAACTCATTTATCTAAATTAAGGGGGATTAGCCCCCCTTTCCCCCTTTATACTTAACCAATGAACCCCCAAAACTTTTCAGAGAAGCGCATTATCACAATGAACCTATATACAAAATTTGAAGAAAATCGGATAATTCTGCATGAAAAACTCATTTATCTAAATTAGAGGGGGGGGGGGGGGTTACCCCCCTCCTTGACAGACGCGCATTATCAAAATGAACCTATATACAAAATTTAAAGAAAATGGGATAATTCTGCATGAAAAACCCATTTACCTAAATTAATGGGCGATTAGCCCCTCTTTCCCCATTTATACTTAACCAATGAACCCCCAAAACTTTTCAGAGAAGCGCCTTATCACAAGGAACCTATAAACAAAATTTAAAGTAAAACGGTTAGTTCTATCAAGAAATATCGCGTTACGTACATACATACATACATACATACATACGTACGTACGTACATATAGAACCGGCGGGCACATAAGCTCTCAAGCTTTGATAGCCTGTGATATAAAAAAAACTGCCCAGTTAAACTGAGGGCATTGAGCTCACAGGCTATTCACACTCATTGTATATTGTACTCTTATTTCAAAGAATATGAAATATGCCCTCAAAAAATAAAGAAATCAACCATATATTAATGGGGGGGGGTCATCCCCCTGTTGCTCCCTCATAGTTAACTAATGAACTCCTTAAATTAATCTGGGAAGTGTCTAATTACAATGAATATACATACAAAATTTGAAGAAAATCGGATAATTCTACATGAAAAACTCATTTATCTAAATTAAGGGGGATTAGCCCCCCTTTCCCCCTTTATACTTAACCAATGAACCCCCAAAACTTTTCAGAGAAGCGCATTATCACAATGAACCTATATACAAAATTTGAAGAAAATCGGATAATCCTGCATGAAAAACTCATTTATCAAAATTAGGGGGATTATCCCCCCTTTCCCTCTTTATACTTAACCAATGAACCCCCAAAACTTTTCAGAGAAGCGCATTATCACAATGAACCTATATACAAAATTTGAAGAAAATCGGATAATTCTGCATGAAAAACTCATTTATCTAAATTAGGGGGGTATCCCCCCTTTCCCCCTTTTTACTTAACCAATGAACCCCCAAAACTATTGACAGAAGCACATTATCAAAATGAACCTATATACAAAATTTGAAGAAAATGGGATAATTCTCCATGAAAAACCCATTTATCTAAATTAAGGGGGGATTAGCCCCCCTTTCCTCCTTTATACTTAACCAATGAACCCCCAAAACTATTCCGAGAAGCGCATTATCACAATGAACCTGTATACAAAATTTGAAGAAAATCGGATAATTCTGCATGAAAAACCCATTTATCTAAATTATGGGGGGTTAGCCCCCGTTTCCCCCCTTTATGCTTAACCAATGAACCTCCAAAACTAAACAGGGAAGCGCCTTATCACAAGGAACCTATAAACAAAATTTAAAGTAAAACGGTTAGTTCTATCAAGAGTTATCGCGTTACGTACATACATACATACATACATACATACGTACGTACGTACATACAGAACCGGCGGGCACATAAGCTCTCAGGCTTTGATAGCCTGTGAGCTAAAAAAAAGAAAACTGCCCAGTTAAACTGAGGGCATTGAGCTCACAGGCTACACACTCATTCTATATTGTACTCTTATTTCAAAGAATTTGAAATATGCCCACGAAAAATAAAGAAATCAACAATATGTTAAGGGGGGGGGTCATCCCCCTGTTACCCCCTCATAGTTAACTAATGAACTCCTTAAACTAATCAGGGAAGTGTCTAATTACAATGAATATACATACAAAATTTGAAGAAAATCGGATAATTCTGCATGAAAAACTCATTTATCTAAATTAAGGGGGGATTAGCCCCCCTTTCCCCCTTTATACTTAACCAATGAACCCCCAAAACTTTTCAGAGAAGCGCATTATCACAATGAATCTATATACAAAATTTGAAGAAAATCGGATAATTCTGCATGAAAAACCCATTTATCTGTATTAAGGGGGGATTAGCCCCCCCTTTCCCCCTTTATACTTAACCAATGAACCCCCAAAACTTTTCAGAGAAGCGCATTATCACAATGAACCTATATATAAAATTTGAAGAAAATCGGGTAATTCTGCATGAAAAACTCATTTATCTAAATTAGGGGGATTACCCCCCTTTCCCCCTTTATACTTAACCAATGAACCCCCAAAACTATTCAGAGAAGCGCATTATCACAATGAACCTATATACAAAATTTGAAGAAAATTGGATAATTATGCATGAAAAACTCATTTATCCAAATTAGGGGGATTACCTCCCCTTTCCCCCTTTATACTTAACCAATGAACCCCCAAAACTTTTCAGAGAAGCGCATTATCACAATGAACCTATATAGAAAATTTGAAGAAAATCGGATAATTCTGCATGAAAAACTCATTTATCTAAATTAGGGGGTGTATCCCCTCTTTCCCCCTTTATACTTAACCAATGAACCCCCAAAACTATTGACAGAAGCACTTTTTCAAAATTAACCTATATACAAAATTTGAAGAAAATGGGATAATTCTGCATGAAAAACTCATTTATCCAAATTAGGGGGATTACCCCCCCCTTTCCCCCTTTATACTTAACCAATGGACCCCCAAAACTTTTCAGAGAAGCGCATTATCACAATGAACCTATATACAAAATTTGAAGAAAATCGGATAATTCTGCATGAAAAACTCATTTATCTAAATTAGGGGGTGTATCCCCTCTTTTCCCCTTTATACTTAACCAATGAACCCCCAAAACTATTGACAGAAGCACATTTTCAAAATTAACCTATATACAAAATTTGAAGAAAATGGGATAATTCTGCATGAAAAACCCATTTATCTAAATTAAGGGGGGATTAGCCCCCCTTTCCCCCTTTATACTTAACCAATGAACCCCCAAAACTATTCAGAGAAGCGCATTATCACAATGAACCTATACACAAAATTTGAAGAAAATCGGATAATTCTGCATGAAAAACTCATTTATCTAAATTAGGGGGGGTTACCCCCCCCCCCTTTCCCCCTTTATACTTAACCAATGAACCCCCAAAACTATTGACAGAAGCGCATTATCAAAAAAATGAATATATATACAAAATTTGAAGAAAATGGGATAATTCTGCATGAAAAACCCATTTATCTAAAATATGGGGTGTTAGCCCCCCGTTTCCCCCCTTTATGCTTAACCAATGAACCTCCAAAACTAATCAGGGAAGCGCTTTATCACAACCTATAAACAAAATTTAAAGTAAAACGGTTAGTTCTATCAAGAGTTATCGCGTTACGTACATACATACATACATACATACGTACGTACGTACATACAGAACCGGCGGACACATAAGCTCTCAGGCTTTGATAGCCTGTGAGCTAAAAAAACTTTATATTATTTGTATCTTTAATTTTCATTGTATTTCTCTTATGTATTTATCTAAATGTTTGGGAAAAACTATGAAGTATTAATAATAAAAAAATGAAGATACGGCACTTAGTTCAACAATGCAATAAAAAATTTAAAATATAAACTTTTAAAATATAAAAGGTGTCGATTTTGACTTATAATAAATTGCCGTTGTATATAAAACACGAAAAAAAAAATGTAATAAAAATTTTATATTATTTGTATTACAATTCTTTTTTTTTTTTACTTCTTACAAAGTATTCTTCTAAAGTTTTTAAAAAGCTATAAAGTATTAGCATAAAACAAAAAGAAAAAAAATCTATATCGAAATTTAATAAATAATTGTCGAAGAGAAAATGTAACAAAAATTTTTCTAATTTTGTTATTTTCATATTATTTTTCATTTATTTTTTCTACATTTTTGAAAACGCTATAAAGAATTATTACAAAAATGGAGATTCTACCTTCTGTATAAGAATGTAACAGAGAAAGCAATTTATTATAAGATATATTTTAAATCTAGAGCTCAAAATAACTTCAAAATAATTCTTCGGGGAGAAAACTTGCACATTATTGAGCGAATACCACTGAGACTTAGAATATATTGCCAATACCATTGGGGTTTAGAATTCTAATTGGGGGTTGATTATACATTTAAAATATTGTTATAGTTCAGTGAATATCGTATCAGCGTACATAAGAAATAAATAACATGCATCGCAGTAGAAATAATATATATAATAGAAATAATATATATTAAATATAAACTATACCACTGTATATTTCTACTTTTAAATAGAATACAGAAGTAAATAATTGTAGCACGATAGTTTCTATATTAAAGTTTTGCTCTTTTAATGAGTTTCTTAGAAGAGAATAAATTTTTCATATGACATATCTTGAAAGTGTATGAATAGACGTCAAAATTAGAAGCTAATATAATTTGCTAAACTTTAAGTTCTCAACAAAAATGGATATAGATAAAAACAATAATAAAACACAGCCTTATTAGCAGATTTCATGCAAATTTTTTAGTGCTGGACTGCAATATATATTAATTAATTATTTAATGATCTGAAACTTTCATTTTAATAGATATATTTTGCCTCCCTAACCCTTCACTAGTGCGTAAATAAATCCTGCAGATGTTTCAGATTTGTAATTATTTCATTTCACAGTCTAATTCTATTCAGCATCCATCCCTACAGTAGGGGTGCCTTTTTAGGGTTTCGTTCATCTCACGAAACCCTATTCGCCCCGCTACGTTGTCTATCCGTCACAGAGTCGGTTCTCAGAAACTATATAACTTACAGACTTGAAATTTTGTGAGCTGAATACCTACTATGAAGCTGAAAATCACAGAATTAAAAAAATCAATCGTATAATTTTCATATAGAGAGATAAAAAACCAAAAATCTAACAGCCTTTTCCTATTAAATTTAAACATTTTTCGTTATAGCAGTTGCCAACAATTAAAAATCCACAATAAAATTCATTCTACAATAATTAACTTTCTATTGAAAGATTTCCACGAAAAATAAAAATGAAATAAATAGTTTCACCAATTGAAAAAAATATTAATATGACGTCATATTGGTAATAAAAGGGAAATTTTCAAACATTTCTGAATAAAGGAGTATGAGTATGTGTAAGTACAGAAAGCAGGTCAATATGACGTCATTACAGAATTAAAAAGAAAATTAATCTGACGTCATATTGGAAGTTTAACGGACTTTTTCAAATGTTTGAGAATAATACAAAGAGAGTATCAATATGAGTAATATAGAAAGCAAGTAGATATGACGTCAGCAAGTGATTATAACGTCACATGAGTTTGAAGAACGTTTTGAAGGTCTCTATACAACATGTTTAATTTTGAAATTGATTTTTTTTAAATATCGCATTCAGTCCACATGACAGATATTATTATGACAGAGTATAATAGGAGGCCTTGCCCGCTATCGGACCGGTTTAGATCTTCGAAAAAACGAGAAAAATAGACCAGTAAATTTTTACTTTATAAAAAACATGACTTTTTTTTTTGTTGCTAAATGAAATTTATTTGGATTTATTAAAGAAAGGATAAAGTGTTTTGAAAGGAATATTAAACGAAACCCTTTGTGCGATCTTCGATTACACTTACCCACTTGTTTATTTTACATGATTGCGGTCTCTTTCCGTCTTATTGAGCTATTTGTCAAAATGCATATTTTAAAACAGAAAAGATGTAAAAAAGTCATTAATCACCCTGCAATTACAAGAAAATTGTGATTTATTTTAAATAAACTAATGATGTAATAGTTATTTTTCCAACTCCACCACTAGGTACGTTTGGAAAAACTGACCAGGGAAGTGAATGAACCCTGCTAGTAATAATACTAAATGTAAATAAAGTAGTCTTAAGTTCTTCGAGTTTTTATTTTTACACAAGTGTTTTAGATAGGTTTTGCAATTGTCAAAACTAAATACTTTCAAGTTCTATAAACATGTTTATGTGTTTTTATTTTTTTAATTTTTAATGAAGCAATGACCTGATTATTCAAATGTACAAACTTATGTACAGTTCAGAGAACTACGAAAAGTTCTTCTGGTCTGTATCGGCAGGTAAAGATAGCCTCCCTATACCTTGGTTTTAAGATTTTAGCTAATTTTACTGGAAAACACGAAGCAAAAATGCGTGGAACCTGATTGCGGAAGATTAATTCCCAGTTCTCGGCAATATTGAATTTGAATGAGAATATTGCCAAGTTAGTCAGCTATAGCCAAGTTGGATTCATTTTTGGCCATCTATGTTTGTCGCCAAATTTGGCGATATTTCGCCAAGTGTAGCCAAACTTGATGAAAGTTTGACGTTGCCGGATATAAATATATAGAGTTCAGCATAAAAGCGTTGAAGAGATATGAGATGTGATCTTACCAACTGGGCAAAACAGTCCGGGACAGGATTCGAACTCGGGATCCCTTGGCTGAAGCTACCAATGCTCTACCAACTGAGCAATCCCGGACGAATATGGCTGAACTAATTCACCCAGTTAACCTTAATGATCATAGCATCTGGTCAGATATCTGAATCAGCGACAGTTACAACAATGAAAAAAAATTTGCCTGAACTATGTTCACTAAAACTTATAAATTAAATCCGTTTATAGAGGAATCCTGCTGAATGTTTCAAAATGTCAACCACCCTAAAATTTCAAACAGCTATATCTCAGCCATTTTTTTAAGATAGAGGCAAAACAAAATTTTCTCCGGAATGGTTGGATCAAGGATAAACATTTAACGGAAAAAAAATTTGGGGATTTCTAAATTTTTTGTTCATCTGTTTAAATTTGAAATGTATAAGTGGCTATCACAGCGCTCTCTTCCGGCGAAATATCCCCAAATTCAACTGGGACATGCAGGTCATAGTAAAAAACATACACATAAAATTTTGTTCAATTTTATGCATGATTTTATGCATGATTTCGATGATACAATAATGAAAATGGCACAAAAATCGCTATTGCAGCGCCCCCTTCCGGCGGAATATCCCCAGATTTAAAGAGCACCTGCTGGTCATATAGTCACAAACCTATAAATCAAATTCGGTTCATTTCTATTCATAACTTTATACTCTTTTCGATGATACAATTCGGACAGATGGACATTTTGTAAAAACATGTTTTTCGGATTCTTAGACCCCTGAAACGTATAAATCCGTCGAAAACCGGAAGCCGAAAAAAATTTCGATTACAATACTTTCTTCTATTATAAGGTAGAAGAAAGTAAAAAGACAAATGTTTTTTAATATACGAAAATATTACACTGCAAAAAAAAAGTGTTGATTTTTCAGTATAATCTGGCATCCCAGCTGCTAAGTATTATACTGTAAAATAAACTTTTTTTTTTTTTTTTTTTTTTTTTTTTTTTTTTCAGTGTATATAACCACGAACGAAAAATGTACAATAACCTCTTGATTCCAATCCCATGATTCCAAAAAACTATTTTTTTATTTTTAGAAACCTTAGAAACCAATATATTTTCGAGACTTAAAGAAGCATTTATAAAAACAAAGATTCTTTTGCTGCCACTGATTTTCGGAAATGTTTCCGAGTACTTTTTTTAGTGTATTCTTCAGTTTTTTTCTTTCACACCGGAATTAATAAGGATGTTGTCAATTCTTAATTAAGCATTTTTGGCTGCGCAATTGAACTTATACAAGCAAGAGTAACGATAATAATAATAATAATAATAATAATAATAATATTACTATTAATGCTGTTAATTTATTATGTTTGTTTGCGAAACAAGTTTGTTGAACATAAAAATGTTTGCTTGAGGATTGATAGCATTCGAAAAACCAATATTTCGAGTTAAGAAAACTAATTAAGTTAATATATAAAAATGTGCGTGCATGTGTATTAAAACACGGCCGAGACAACTAAAGTAATCCGGAATCAAAATAATGTATAGTTATTTTTTAATTAATAAAAAACCAAAAATCTAATAGTCTTTTCCTATTAAATTTAAACATGTTTCGTTATAGCAGTTGCCAACAATTAAAAATCCACAATAAAATTCTTTTTACAATAACTAATTTTCTATTGAAAAATTTCCACGGGAGAAATGAAAATGAAATAAAAAGTTTCAACAATTGAAAAAAAAAAGATTAATATGACGTCACATTGGTAATATAACGGAAATTTTCAAACATTTTTCAACAATACAAGGAGTATGAGTATATGTAAGTACAGAAAGCAGGTTAATATGACGTCATAGAAAATTAAAAAGAAAATTAATATGACGTCATATTGGAAGTTTAACGGACTTTTTCAAATGTTTGAGAATCATACAAAGAGAGTATCAATATGAGTAATATAGAAAGCAAGTAGATATGATGTCAGCAAGTGATTATAACGTCATATGAGTTTGAGGAACGTATTGAATCATGATAAAAACCCGATTATAGAAATATTGGCATATTTTAACATCTTGAGGTTCCCTGAATTCATTTTTACTATTTTTATATGTATCCCACACGTATATATGTGTGTATGCATGTACATTGTACACAAGTTCTCTATACAACATGTTTATTTTTGAAATTGATTTTTCTGCACAAACATTGTTAAAATCCTGTATAACGCCGGGTACTTCAATTAGTACACTATCAAAATGACGTTGAAATGAACGTTTCCAAAAATCAGTAGCAGCAAAATATATTTTTTTTAATGTTTCCTTAAATCTCGAAAATATATTGGTTTCCAAGGTTTATAAAGATAGAGAATGCTTTTCGGAATCGTGAATAAATGAGAAGAGATTATTGTATGCTTTCGTTCGTTCTTATATTATATTTTTCTAGATTGAGAAACATTTGTCTCTTTTACAGTGTATGACATTCCAGGAAAATGACTTTTCTTACTCTTTAAAATGGTAATTCATGTTTTCTGTAAGCGGTATAACATTGCGCGGATAGGATTTTCTTCTGATGTTAACATATTTATGCATGAAACATTTTCATCCATCATATCAAATGATTAAAAAAGAAAGCAGATACATAAGGAAATTGAATGTTTCATAAGTATCACCCATAAAAGGAAAAAAAAATATATTATTCAAATTCCGGAAAAAATAATTAATGGAAATACATTTAAGACGTTGCAACTAAACTTTTAATTTTGCAGTCTGCGAAAAAAAATATATTTTTAAATTCCTTGATGCATAATAAAGTAGCGCTCGAACATTTCAAATTAGCATCTGGTCATATTTTCATCAGTACAACGTTATAAAGTCAATCTACTATATGTTACACTTGAGGTGCAAATGTTTAGTTTTTTTTTTCTTTTCAAGGAAATATGCTTTCTTAATTTTAATTTTATCTTTCTCATTTCAACATTAATTTTCTAATCTTAATCACAAAATTATTAGGCCGGAAAAAAGTTTTTTTTTTTTTTTTTTTTTTTTTTTTTTTTTTTTTTTTTTTTTTTAACGTTCAAATAGGTTTTTTCATGTTTTTGAAATTTGAACTAAATAAATTGAACTTTAATTTTCGAGCCTGAATGAGATTGCTTTTTATTTACCAGAAGAAGAGCTCAGCCCCAATTATTTTCTCATTTAGTATCTTGAATAAACAGCGGTAGATGTCGGTTTTATTTTTTGGATACCCATTTTATGAAAAAAAAAGTTAACATTTTAAAATTTATCATATTTTGGTGACAAATAAAATTTTGTAACAAAAGATCAAATCCAGTTACTAGAAATCAAACACAATGTATTTATTTATTAATAATAATTTTAAGTCTACCTGCAAAGGATTTTCTTTCTGACGAACTTGTCCTCTCCCCCCCTCCCCCCGTTTAATTTAATTTATTTATTTATTATTAATCATTGGGAAAATGATTGTTGTTTTCGGTCGAGAATGGAACTCTTGACGTCGTCACTTTCTTTTTTTAAGCGTTTTTTAACGTTTTTAAGTGTTTTTAACGAAATTCTGTAACTTTAGACGAATTTTTTACGAAATTCTGGAATTTTAGAAGAATTTCTTTTTGAATAGGCAATAGAAATTTATAAAATCGTTGCAAAAATGTTAAAGTTACGAAAAGGATAGATGAAAATTATAAGATATGAAAAATAAAGTAGAAATTTGGCACTTTCGTGTTATAGCGGCTCTCAAGGATGAAATATTTTTGTTTCTGTTTTCATTAATATATTGTAAATTTGGTACTTTCGTGTTATAGCGGCCACCAAGGATGAATCGCCAAGCGACCAAGATTTATTGCCAAATTATAAAGCATGTGTGAGATTATAATAATATATGATATATATATATAGCATTTCTTGACGTATGGGGCCAAGTTATAGTCATGTATGATGCATATATGATGCATATATGATGTATATATATGACATGTGTATATGATGTATATACGACATATAAGACGTAAATAATATGTGTATAATGACGTATATGGCACATATAGGAGTGTTTGGAATATATTTATGAGTATATAGGATGCATATATAAGCTTTGCGATGATCTTGGCGAAATCATAACTGCAAACTTGGCATAATCATAATTGTGGGGGCCGCTTTAACACGAAAATACGTTTTTTTTTCTTTTTTTTAAGCTTTTGGAACATTTTTCCAATGGTTATTGTAATTTGTTAAATTATAATTTTTTTTAAATTATTATTTTATAATTCAACTTAACTTGGTTTTTATATGTAAAGTTGGAATTTTATAATCGATTTTTCACTCTCTGATATGCTAGAATTATAAAAGTATGTACACAGGTGTGTTTCCGATGACAATGCAACATTTTACTGTTTTTAGAACATAATTATAAAGTAATAAATTAATTTTAAGGCATTTTTCCGTTAGTCGGACGCAAAGGATAAATAGCCGCATAATCTCTATGGTTGAAACTGTTGACGAGTAACAACAACAATGGAGTTAATTATGCGCCAAATCAACACTTGTCAAAGTATGCCATCTGGTTATGAAACTGAAACAGTGAAATATTTTAATCAATAAAGAGTTAGAAATATAAATAAGTAATGTACATTTTTAATAATACTCTTTTGCCGTTTAATAGTTAAATAATAGTTAATAAATAGTTAATAAATAGTTAATAAATAGTTAATTAAATTATATTATATGTTGAGAAAACAATTTAGAGATAGTTTAAATCATACTTCCCCCCCCCCCTTTCCTGTTGCCATATCTTAAAAAAAGAAACGGAGCAAAAATTAAAAAAATTCAAAAATAAATTCAATCGTTCTCGCGTTTTCTAGCAAGCGTAAATGAAATCGGTAAATTTTCAGTAATCGGGTTCAAGGCGAAATCAACATATTGTAACGGATTTTTTTTTAATATAACATAAATTACACAAATAACTATTACATATATAACTATTATTAATTATTTTTACTTTTATTTATTTATTTTTGCATGTTACACATTTTAAATCAAAACAAAATAAAATAAATCAATGAAGAGTTTGCTTTTATTGCTTGACATTTTGTGAAAAGGGTCACTTTCATTAAGAGTTATTTCGTGAAGGGGCCTATTTTGTCAAAAGAATTTTGTAAAGGGGCCTCTTTTTTTAAATTGATCTTTGTGAAGGGACCCTACAAAGGCCCCAATTTTTGCCTGGATCGACCTGTGATAAATTATACTGAAACAGATTCTAGCATTTAAAGTTATAATATTCTTTCAAGAAATATTTTTCTTGAAAATGGTTGTTAATGCAAAAATATATAATATTATTTATATTAATTTCTATTAATTTAAGGCAAAATCTGATATTGCAGTTAAAATGACAATCATAATTAAATGAACTAAATATATAAGAAATATATAAAATTTCGTTTTTCAACTTTTTATTATTTATTTTTTAGTATAATAATATTTTTTTGGGTAGCTTTCATTACAAAAAACTACCTATTTCAGCCGTTCGGAGGAAAAGAATTCCAAAAAATGTTGGTATATTTTCACCGATCATGACTTCATTTATGAAAAATTTATTCTATGAAATTACAAGCTAATCAAAACAAATTGTGTGTTATTAAGGTTTTATAAACTTTTTTTTTTCGATTGAGAAAATTAGACAACTCTCACAAATATAATTTTTTGATTTTTATATACTGTCAAAATTTAATCAACAAAAAATAAAGCATGCTGAACGGTTCTTGGGTAAAACACAGCATCCCTTTTATGAATTAGCTAGAGATTTTTAAGGTGAATTTACTTGATTTTTACAATGTAGATATTTTCAAGATAAATAAATAAATGACTTTCTTAATATAAGTTTTTAAACTAACGAATAACGTTTGCTGCTAGTGACATATTTTATCAAGTAAAAGAGTTAAACATTGATTTAATTGAAATAATAATATTCATTCAAAGATTTAAATGGATTTAAATACAACTTAGCACTAAATGTCATTTTTATATAAATCTAAATTTATAAATATAAAGGTTAACAAGGATAAATTCAATACTTAATTTATTTTACTTTTTGCAAAAAACGATAAGTGAGTAAGGTGAACAATAATTTTAATTTTTTAGCGCTTTCAAGGTGACTATTATCAGGGGTGTAATGGAGGGTATACGCTGTATACCCTCTGGATTTTTTAAAGAATAAGAATAAGATAGTATAACCTATGTTTCTCAGTTACAGCTACAGCTAAAACTCTCTTGTGTATACCCTATGGATTTTTTACGAATATATAACTGACGATTATATGATTAAAAATATTCCTGAAAACATCTTTTTACCTCACATTAAACTCTGAAACCATTTATTTTTAAAGGGTTTTGTGAGTAAGGATATTAATTTTTTTTCTAGACTAAGAAGGAGCAGAATTGCTTTAACTATTCGGCTAATAGACAAGCAGAAGCAGACCTAGGAAGCCAAATTATCTTAAAACATTTTTCAGTTTTTTTTTCTTTTTTCACAAAGTTCACTTTTATTAAGTGACTTTTATTAAATATTATTGATGGATTTCTAGAAAAAAAATGTAGGAAAAAGTTTTTTTTAGTTCATTATTATTTTTTTTTTATTGGGGCAGTGTGTATTTTTATGTATATAATTGGTATTATAAAAAAAATATTTTTAAGTTTAACAGCGCAATTTTCTAAAATATGTTGTGAAATAAGTATACTTTAATCTGAAAAACTTCATTGTTAATAGTGTTTTCAGATAGATTATTACTTGTCTAACAAATTTTTTATGAAATAATTAAAAATATAAAGATTTAAAAAAATCCTTAACAATAGTTAACGTTTTTGTTGAATATAATGGCTAACATTTTTCTGCTTTACACTTAAAAAAATAACTTGGTAGTTTTCGCTTATTTGGTATCATTTCACATTGACACGAAATTTGCATACGTCAATGCAAAATCGAAATAAATAAAATTAGCGAAAATTTATTGAATTATACTTTTCTGTCTCTAAAACAAATACTATGTGAATACTATGTGTGTGTAATAATTAAGATTATTTTTGCAAAAGTTTTCTGAGGAAAAAATAAATAAAAGGTTATATTAGAAAATTGGAGTAGAAATGCTCGAAATAGTAATAAAGTGTAACGGGATAAAAATCTTATAGAAAAAAAAATTACAAACTTTATGCACGCATATTATGAAGAATACTTCAACCTACGGGTGTTTGACACAATATCTTATTGTATTCGAAGAAAAATGTCTGTTTTGCGCGCAATGTGCATGCGTGTCAGCAAATATATATGTGCATATAACCAATGAGGAAAAATTAACAGAAGCAAGAAATAGCAGATAACTGTGAAGAACACTTCACAAATTAGGAATAGTACTTCAACCTACGAGTGTTTGACACTATATCTCTGTATCCGAAGAGAAATGTGTGTTGTGAGCGCGATGTGCATTCATGTCAGAAAATATATACATGTATATGGCCGATGAGAAAAAATTAACAAAAGTGCAATAGCAGGTAATTATGAAGAATACTTCAACCTACGAGTGTTTGACACAGTATCTCTGTATTCGAAGAGAAATGTCTGTTTTGCGCACAATGTGCATGCGTGTCAGCAAATGTATATGTATGTATTACCAATGAGGAAAAATTAACAGAAGTAAGTAATAGCAGATAATTATGAAGAATACTTCAACCTACGAGTGCTTGACACAATATTTCTGTATTAGAAGAGAAATGTGTGTTTTGCGCGCAATGTACATGCGGGTCACAAAATATATATGTGTATATTACCAATGAGGAAAAATTAACAGAAGTAAGAAATAGCACATGAAGAATACGTCACAAATTATGAAGAATATTTTATACTACGAGTGCTTGACACAATATCTCTGTATTAGAAGAGAAATATCTGTTTGGCGCGCAATGGGCATGCGTGTCAGCAAATATTTATGTGTGTTACCGCTGAGGAAAAGTTAACATTAAAAAGAAATAGCAGATAATTGCATCGAAAAGAAGTAATAATAATAATAATAATAATAATAATAATAATAATAATAATAATAATAATAATAACAGGCATTACACTGTAAAAAAAAAAGACAAATGTTTTTTTTAATCTAGGAAAATATAATATAACTACGAACTATAATATACAATAACCTCTTCCGAGTTACCCACGATTCCAAAAAGCGTTCTTTAGAAATCTGAGAAACCAATCTATTTTTGCGATTTACAGAAGCATTTATAAAAACAAAGTTTCTTTTGCCGCCACTGATTTTCGGAAACGTTTTCGAATAGTTTTTATAGTATATTAATAAGTTTTCTCAACCCGGAATATAGGTTTTTCATATGCTATCCTTTCTCAAGTAAACATTTTCATATTCAATCAATATGTTTTACAGGCACATATGATAAATTAACAGCATTAACATTAATATTAACAGTAATATTTTTTTGTTACGCTTGCATGTATAATTTCTGCCACGCAGCTGAAAATGTTTAATTGAGAATGGAAAAATTAACAGAAGTAAGAAATAGCAGATAACTATGAAGAATACTTCACAAACTATGAAGACTACTTCAACCTAAGAGTATTTGACAGAATATCTCTGTATTAGAAGAGAAATGTGTGCTTTGCTCGCAATGTGCATGCGTGTCAGCAAACATATATATGTGTATACAGAAGGTCGTTCGCACTTTATGGAAACGATTTTCACAGTTAATTTTTGAACATATATGTCATATTCTTTGCAAAAATTTTACTCTACTGTATAGTCTTGATAATAACTCTTATTTTCATCATAGTCGATTTTTCTCTTACTACAATCATATCGATTTTCTCCCGCACCTCTCGAAAAACTTTTCAAAGTCTTTTGAACTTACGTGAATTCATTTAAACAAGCCAAATGCAGAAAAGTCCATTGAGGAGGAGGATGGGTTCTTCAGGTGGTTTTATGTGTATTTCTTCACCTAGGACACAATTTATTTTCTTTTCGGATTCTTTCTTTGCTAAATATGCATTAGTTGATTACGGAAAAGTAGGTGGGCGGACTTTGTTCATATGAAGCTCTAATGTCTTTTTTTTAAAAAAAGCTAGAATTTCTTCTTCAAAAATGGCTTCTAAAATATTTTACTGATAATAAAGCTTTACTGTTTTTACTTCTAAATGCTTTATTACATTTTTTACCTTTAATTTAATTTTATAAAAACATCCAGCAGCAATCATGAATCTTTTTGGAAACTTTTCTTTACATTTACAAACTCACGTCTTTTTTTTTTTAATTGATAAAAATTACTCTTTTTTATTTTAAACACTCACTTAAATAAAGCCATGTTTCATCCAGTGTTACGATAAATTTTTATGTATGTATCACCACCTGTGTGTTTGTTAAAGCGAACGCTATAAAGCGCTGCCCACAACACATTGGAAGACTTTGGAAAGTTTTCCAAGAGGTGTGGGAGAAAATTGATATGATTGTACTAAGAGAAAAATCGACTATGATGGAAATTTCGTTCCATAGTTATAATCAAGAGTCAGAACTATACAGTAGAGTAAAATCGTCGCAAAGAATATGGCATATATGTTCAGAAATTAATTGTGAAAATCGTTTCCAGAAAGTGCGAACGACCTTCTGTATTACCAATGAGGAAAAATTAACAGAAGTAAGAAATAGCAGATGAAGAATGCTTCACAAAGTATGAAGAACCTACGAGTGCTTGACACAATATCCCTGTATTAGAAGAGAAATATCTGATTTGCGCGCAATGTTCATGCGTGTCATCAAATATTTATGTGTACTACAGCTGAGGAAAAGTTAACATTAGAAAGAAATAGCAGATAATTGCAATGCAAATAATTAATAATAATAATAATAATAATAATAATAATAATTATAAAAACAAAAACAGGCATTACACTGTAAAAAAAATCCCTGACGGCTCGGCCTACAGGCACAGGTAGATTTCGAAGACGCAGACCGTGGGGCGCCTGTTTGTTGGGAATTGTGGAAGAAATGACCTTTTTGCCATGACGCCGCAGTTGGGTTGCTTAAGGGACCGCCCACTTCGAAATCTAACTTGTTCGCAGGCGCAGCGGGCAGGGATTTTTTCGATTTTAATTTTTTTTTTTTGCTATAAGGGTTGGTCCTATAAAAAACTTGTCAATATAAAAGTTTTAGATAATAGTAAGAGGATTTATAATAAATTTAAGCGGATTTGATATCTTGTAACTTGACGAAGTTATGAATTTTTTTCTTTGAAAACCCCCCTTCCCCCCCATGGGGCCATTTTTAATGATATCAAAAATCTGTTATACATAAATTTTCGGCCCTTTCCCTAGAAGTAATAATAACTTTAAACAGATTCGATACGTATCATAATTAAGACGTTATGGGGTTTTTTATGTTTTCACAAAAAGCCCCCCATCCCCCCCCCCCGTGGTTCGATTGTGCCCATTAACGAACTTGATCGAGATTTTATGCCCCTTGATTTTATGTATCAGTTTGGAAGAGATTTGTGAAGAATTATTCGAGTTATCGTGTCCATAAAAAAGTGACGTAGATAGATAGATATATAAAGTTTTGAACTGAGGATGGTTTTGGGTTCTGGGAGTCATGAATTCCAACTTAGGGGAGAATGTAATAGGTAGTATTTCTTACGAAATCTACCTAAAAAAGACAAATGTTTCTTAATGTATTAAAATATAATATAACCACGAACTATATTATACAATAACCGCTTCCGAGTTACCCACGATTCCAATATTTTCGTCTACTATAGATAGAAGAAAGTAAAGAGTCAAATGTTTTTTAATCTACGAAAATATTATATAACCACGAACGAAAATATCCAATAACCCCTTTCGCGTTACCCATGATTCCAAAAACCATTTTTTTTATTTTTAGAAACCTGAGAAACCAATCTATTTTTGCGATTTAAAGAAGCATTTATAAAAACAAAGTTCCTTTTGCTGCCACTGATTTTCGGAAGCGTTTTCGAGTAGTTTTTATAGTGTATTCATCAGTTTTCTCAACCCGGAATATAAGTTTTTCAGATGCTGTCCATTCTCAAGTAAACATTTTCATATTCAAACAACATGTTTTACAGGCACATATGATAAATTAACAGCATTAACTTTAACATTAATAGGAACAGTCATATTTTTTTTTGTTATACTTGCATGTATAAATTCTGCCATGCAGCTGAAAATTTTTAATTGAGAATGGAAAAATTAACAGAAGTATGTAATAGCAGATAATTATGAAGAATACTTCAACCTACGACTGCTTGACACACAATATCTCTGTATTAGAAGAGAAATGTCTGTTTTGCGCGCAATGTGCATGCGTGTCAGCAAATATATATGTGTATATTACCAATGAGGAAAAAATAACAGAAGTAAGAAATAGCATATGAAGAAGTTATTCCAGTTATTCCAGAATCGATATTCCAGTTTGATATTTTAATTTCCGACGTATAATTCGCGAATCAAACAACCTTGTTTCGACCCAGAAATATTATTTTATAAAATGTAACTTCCTCGATCGCTGTAAATATTTGACTTTAATTATTAAATAAAATTTC
The DNA here is from genome assembly GCA_963931845.1 of Maratus michaelseni. Classification (NCBI taxonomy): domain Eukaryota; kingdom Metazoa; phylum Arthropoda; class Arachnida; order Araneae; family Salticidae; genus Maratus; species Maratus michaelseni. Next base: position 247,722,826 of record OZ007588.1, on the reverse strand, counting down.
TGTGTCTAAACAGGATTGGTTGATCCGGGAATTATACGCCGGAAATTACGGTAATCTATACTAAGATAAATCTATACTAATAAAAGAAAGTTTCGCTCTGTGTGTGTGTCTGTGTGTCTGTTGGCGATGGCTAGGAAAATTTAGCCTAAGTTTATTTATAATATTTAGTTTAATATTTTAATTACTTTTTGAACTATTAATTAAAATGCACAAAGAACTCTCATCAAAAATACGCTTTTATTCTCTTGGGTTGGTTGGTTCACTGGTTGGTTGCATCGATTCTTGACAGAAGTAATTAAATAAACCAGAGTAGCGATGCATAAATAAGGATTTGTAACTAAATAGTGTCAATATGGAATGAAGTTATCAGCGTAGAGGAGCCATGCGAATGTCGTGCCACCTGTACATGACAAATTACACATACGTCCCACTGATTGAAATATTTTCCAGGGACGATGGGATCCTTTCTTTATGACAATTAGTTGAGTTTAGGTTTTTTTTTTTTTTTTTTTTTTACATGACATTTATTATTACGATGGAGATTGTTAATACAGAAAACTTTATTTAACAGATTCTTTTTTATATTTGCGGGAATGAAGAGGGGCAAGGGTCTTATTACATTTAAGCTTCAAGGTGTATTTCTAGAAAGCAGTTACCAGAATTTCCGAATAATAGTGTAAGCCAAATTTCAAATTAAGTTCCTAGCTTAACCAAATGAATCAATCTTTAAAGATGTATTGTGATCCTCCTAATTAGTTATTTGCTGAAGGCCACTTGAACACCCCCCCCCCCCTCCCGGCCCGTCCTTCAAGGTTTTTTCTATAACTCTGCTCTGTTTCCATAGCTCAGCAACTATCTTTCCGATTTCAACGCAAGTGATTTCAAACATTATAATTAATTTAATAGTCACTCTTTATAACATTAAACTAAATTTATGAGTAGCGGTTACCACTATTTACGAATAACAGTTTAAGCCAAATTTGTAATTAAATTCAAAGCTTAAAGAAACGAACGAATTTTGAAAGATGTATAGTGGTCCTCTTAATTAGTCATTTGCTGAAGGACACTTGAACACCCCCCCAACCTACGGCCCCTCTTGCAAGGATTTTTTTCTAACTATGCTTCGTTTCCATATCTCAGCAACTATTTTTCCGATTTCAACGCAAGTGGTTCCAAACATTATAATTGACTTAATAGTCACTCTTTATAACATTAAACCAGGGTGGCTAGTGGTCAGGGAAAAATACAGTAAAAAAAATGATAACTACCAGTATATTCTTATAGAAAAATTCAAATTGATTATTTGATCGAATAATCAACATAAATTTTTCTATAAGAATATACTGGTGTTTATCACTTTTTTTTACTGTATTTTTCCCTAACCACTAGCCACCCTGATTAAACTAAATTTATGAGTAGCGGTTACCACTATTTCCAAATAATAGTTTAAGCCAAATTTTTAATTACATTCCTAGCTTAAGCAAACGAACGAATTTTGAAAGATGCATAGTGGTCCTTCTAATTAGACATTTGCCGAAGGACAGGACACTTGAACAACCCCTCCCCCCCCCGGCACGTCCTTCGAGGTTCTTTCTCTAACTATGCTCCGTTTCCATATCTCAGCAACTATCTTTCCGATTTCAACGCAGGTGATTCCAAACATTATAATTAACTTAATAGTCACTCTTTATATCATTAAACTAAATTTATGAGTAGCGGTTACCACTATTTCCGAATAATTCGGTAATCCAAATTTGTAATTAAGTTCCTAGCTTAAGCAAACGAACGAATTTCGAAAGATGCATAGTGCTCCTCTTAATTAGTCATTTGCTGAAGGGTAGTTGAACAACCCCCCCCCCCCCGGCCCCTCCTTCAAGGTTTTTCTCTAACTATGCCCCGTTTCTATATATCAGCAACTATCTTTCCGATTTCAACGCAAATGATTCCAAACATTATATTTAACTTAATAGTCACCCTTTATAACATTAAATTAAATTTATGACTAGCGGTTACCACTATTTACAAATAAGAGTTTAAGCCAACTTTGTAATTAAGTTCCTAACTTAACAAAACGAACGAATTTTTATGCATGCATAGTGGGCCTCCTAATTAGTCATTTTCTGAAGGACACTTGAACATCCCCTCCCTTCGGCACCTCACTCAAGGTTATTTTCTCTAACTGTGCCTTATTGCAATAACTGGGCTATTAATGTTCCAATCTTCTCGAAACCAGCTCAATTTTGTAGTGCGACTACTATACAGTAACGTAGGCAGCGGGGACGTGTCTCAGAAGTTCGTTCGGAAAGAGTTTGTTTAGAACAGAATGCTCCCCTGCCGGTGGTAGGGGGAAATAAAAGATTTTCTAGAGCGTACGAGCATGCCGGGTATACGGTTCCGAAGCGATCGTAGACCGAGGCCAGAGTTCCGTTTTTTAAGAGATTTAAGTTTATTACAAGGGCTAAGGGCAACGCCGGGCGGGTCAGCTGGTCTATGCTATAAATACTACTTGGAACCGTTTCCAGAAATCAGTGGCAACAAGGAAAAAAAAAACTTTGTTTTTACAAATGCTTCTTTAAATCTCGACTATACATTCGTTTCTGAGCTTTCTAAAGATAAAGAACGCTCTCCGGAATCGTAAATAACCCAGAAGATGTTATTGTACATTTTCGTTCGTTATTTTTTTATATTTTCGTAGATTAAGAAGCATTTGTCTTTTTGTACAGGTGCACAATCTGTTAGTTTTATCTCAAAAGCAAAGCTTTTTGGTTTGTGTTATTAAATTAATTAAAAAATGAAAATAATTCTTTTTAGTTTTTTTTTCATTCATTCTAATCGTAGTGTGCCGTGGAATCAAGTGTCCCGAGAGATTAAAAAAAGGATGAGAAGAGAAATACTGCTGTTAAGTATTAGATATAATCAACATTCATTTGGTCCGTGATTCAGGGTTATGATTTTATAAAATAAAATCTGAAAATTGCTACAGTAAAAAGTAACTCATTACCTCATATCGAAGAAAGAAACGGAAAAGGGTTTAATTAAAAAATTAAATTCTTATAAGAATTGGAAAAACTGAACAAAATATATTAAATCCTTCCTTGAATAATGAGTGTTTTTTCCCCTCTACGATTACAGATAACTGTCGAAAAGTTTTAATCTGCGATATAATATGATTATTTCCAAAGAAATAAGATTGCACTGATTTTAGTTTCCACCGTCTAATAGAGATGGCGCTAAACGTCTTTCAATTCCTAAACTGAAAAACAATGTTCCAAGTACGGCGGATAATTGATATTTACCATTCGATAATTTTTTAAAGATTAAGTAATCATTTAGAGTGTCTTAACCAAACCAAAGCTTTGAGATTATATTGTATATTTCGAAAGACAAAACTCCTTCATTGGAAATTTAACAACTCAGAAAAATTATGTTTTTTGCTTTCCTGCAAAACAAATACGTGAATTATATATGCATCTGACATTTCTAATTCTAAATATGGTATCCAAATTGTTCCAGCGCGTACTATTTTTAAAAGAAAAATTTTATAATAATAATAAATTGTGAAAGATTTTTACATTAATTTACAACGCTATATAAAATTGAAAAAAAAAATGAAAAAAGGTATTTTTATTGTCTTAGATAACAAATCAGTAATATATATACAGTAAAACCTCCATAACGGACACTCCCGAATAGCGGACACCTCTATTTAACGGACACTTTTCAAATCCCCACTCCGAAAATCTAAATTTTTGTATGTTTAACCTCTGAATAGCGGACGTTCCGAATAGCGGACAGTAGTTTTGGCGATCAAGGATGAAAAATGTTTTTTAACGAGAAAGAAAATGAAAAAAAAAGTAAAGCCTGGGAATTTATCAAGGGAATGTGTCACAATTTTTTTGACCACAGATAAATGTAGGGGGTGGTCTCTGGAAAATTCTCAATGGTCTGGGGAATCCTCCAATATCGTATGTATTTTGTATCGATTACTGTTTGATTCTTCAGATTTAATAGACATACAATATTCAAAGCTTTAAAATATGTTAAAACCATTTTTATCATTTTCTGAATATATTGAGTTCTGCGTATTCTGAATTTAGTGTCTTGTTTGTGGTTAATGTTTCGAGAATGACGTCAAAACGAAAGCGATTAACTTAAAAAAAATTTTGAAATTGTAAATGTAAGTAAATCTGAAAAACAGAAACCCAGTTTACGGATACCTGCCTAATGTTTTAAAATACGTAAAACACAAGTGGGAGAGATTTTACGAAATAAAGAATTTGTGGATTATCATCTCTAACGAGAAACACCAAAAAGGTGAAACTGAGGTATTCCATTTAAATTAATTCTATATTTCTGAACTGGTTTACTTCACTTCGTTCAAAAAAATTCCTATCAGTGGGCCTTTGATTCAGAAAAAGGCTTTAAAAGTCGCCAAAGAACTCGGATTACATGATTTTAAGAGTTTGGGTAGATGGCTGAAAAAGTTCTTGTCTCGGCACATCTCTTAGAAGACAATATGTGGAAAAGCAAAATCTGTAGCTCTGAAAAAAGGGGAGGATTAGCATGAATAACTGCAATCAATTTGTGAAGGTTATGAGAAGAGAAACATTTTTAATGTCGAGGAAAGCGGACACTTTTTCAGAATTTTTCGACTAAGACTGTGCTTTACAAAGGATGGCTGTATGGGCGAAAAAATGACAAAAGAGCGAATCACTATTTTATTATGTTGCGATGTATTAGGGGAATTTTAAATTCCTCTTATAGTTCGAATAAGACTGTGCTTTAAAAGGATGGCTGTATGGGCGAAAAAATGACAAAAGAGCGAATCACTATTTTATTATGTTGCGATGTATTAGGGGAATTTTAAATTCCTCTTATAGTTCAAAAATCTCTGAAACCCGCATGTTTCTCAAAGAACATCCAATTAAAAAAAATTGGTGTTATAGAGCTAATAAAAAAGCTTAGATAACCAGATTTTTAGTAATTAAATGGTTAACTACCTTTGATAATAGGATGAAAAAAACAAAGAAAAGTTCTCTTGTTTTTGGACAGTGCAACTTCTCATCCGAAACATTTTAAATTGGACAATGTTAAAACTGTGTTCCCCCCCCCTCCCCCCCCCTAACAAACAACTTTCATATGCCAGCCCCTTGATCAAGGCGTTATACACAATTGTAAAGCCTGATGGAGAAAGCTTTTATTAAGCCATATTCTTTCGAAGTTTTATTCTATGAATACAGTTGAGAACAGCCTAAAATTAGTTAATGTTCCCGATGCTTTCAAATTCGGATTTCTTCAGCTGTAAAAACATATAACTGGAATGCGTACGACAATGTTCCAGAAAAGCAGGCTTTATATTAAAAGAAAATGAAACACTTATTTCTGATAGAAATGAAGAGCTATCGCAATAAGTGAATTAATTAAATGGATCAGGAGTGAAGAAATGCCAAAATGTTCATTAACATTGATGATGACCTACTGAAAAAGAATCAGTTGACGTAGGCGATTATATTCCTTCAGAATCTTCGACAAAAGCTGACTCTATTAGTGATATGAATAAGATACTGAAACCAGGGGATGTTTCCTGCAATATCGAGAATTTCCAAGAAACGACAAAACACAGTGAGCAGTTACACATTATTTTTTTTCTTTTTTCCAAAAAAGATGATTCAGAAGGATTAAAACTACTGATAGCATTAAAACGTCGCATAGAAAAACTAACTACATGTAATCGCAAGCAAAAGCAATCTTTTGTAACAGATTGTTTCCTTAAGAATGTAATAAACAGTGGGAAAATGTAGTACAATTTCATTTCAGTTTTATTGCTTAAAAAAGTAATTTTAATTTCTGATTAATCATATAATAGAAGTTCTCGGTCATACAAAAGCCAATTAATGAAACGTTAAGCATTTCTTAGCGATTTTGTGAATCTCTGAAGTTTTCTCAATAGCGGACACCTCCGAATAGCGGACAATTTCTGCGCTCCCGAGGTGTCCGTTATTTAGAGGTTTTACTGTATTATGAAAACTAATTCTGTTGACATTTATCTCTGGCATTGCTCTTTTAGTGTCTCCCCTCCTCCTAGAGCCTGATTATCACAGGAGCACACGGGACATGTGCTCCGGCCCCCCATTTTTAGGGGGCCCCCAATATGCATTTTATCCACTACTCTCTGTAGACACAAATTAATGCAAATTTCCATTTATAGCTCATAGAAAACAGGAATTTTTCCTGTTCATGTAACCTAAACTATCTCTTTCACTAACGACAATGAAATGTAATATAAACTTCAAAATTCTGTTTCATTTTATCCCTTAGGTTTAGAGTTTTACTCACTCTAAATAGCATATAGTGCAGACGATTTGACTTTCCCATAATTTTTTAATGAATTTTTACATGTGTCTGTAATATATTCTTTTTTTTTTCATAAAACTATGGTTTAAATTTTAAACTGAATAAAAAGTTGTTTGTCCTGTTCATAATGCAATTTTCTTGAGAAAGCATGCATAATGTGAAGTAGATGTCAAGGAGAGCCTTTCAGTTCTTTTTTTTTTCTTGCTATATTTTTCTTGCTATTTTTAGGGTTTCGTTCATCTCACGAAACCCTATTACTCCCGCTTCGTTGTCTGTCCGTCACAGAGCCATTCTCAAAAACTATGTAACTTACAGAGTTGAAACATTGTGTATAAATCTGAATACCAGCTATGAAGAGCTCAAAATATTAAAATTTGAAAAATTCGCATTATTTTAATAAATAGAGATAAAAAACCAAAATTCTAACAGCCTTTTCCTATTAAATTTAAACATTTTTCGTTATGATTGCCAAAAATTAAAAATCCGCGATGAAATTCTTTCTACAATAATTAATTTTCTATCAGACGATTTCACGTGAAACTAGTCGTTGGGGGGCCACCGTAATACTTACCCATCATGGATATACATAATGTAAAATATTAAAATAAAAATGTGTAAACTACTTATAAAAAGCATTGCAATTCAAATAAAATCGTGGCTTGATGACGTCACAAACTTTTAAGGCTCGATTACTGAATCGCTTGAAAGAAACATCCTTATAACTCCAAAAATAATAATCCTATTAACTAGCAGTTTATTGCATCTGATTAAGCGTCAAATTTCCAATTAAAATATATCTTTGAAGTGAAATTTGGATGAAATACAGGGTCATGAAAAATCGAAGAGTGTGGGAAATAGGATTCCAAATATCTCGGCAACTCATTATCCGATCGACTTCGTGCTTTATGCAAAATTTATGTTTTTTTATTGTCTTTTATATTCATTTTCTAAAATAAATAATTTCGAAAATTTTTATATACCTTTCATCAGAACGAATATTTCGAGAGTCCGAAAAAAATTGTTCCGGTTAATCGAGGTTATTGAAATGAAATAGGCTTCTTCCCATTATCACATACTAAGTACATACCAAATTGCAAGTCTCTATCGCAATTTTTTCGGGAGATAGAGCGTTTACAGACACACAGACACACAGACGGACGGCAAAATTTTTTTTCTAAAAATATGTTTTTCGGAATCTCCAGTGCCTGAAACGTGTAAATCCGTCAAAAAAAAATTTCGATTTTCAGAACGATTACAAGACTTACCCTATACTACGTATGATGGTAAGTAAAATGAAAAATAAAATAGTATATTTTTAGTGAAAAATGAAAATGAAATAAAAAGTTTCACCAACTGAAAAAAAGATTAATATGAAATAAAATTGATTGACGTCATAGTGGTAATAAAACGGAAAGATTTCTCAATAATACAAGGAGTATGAATATGTGTATGTACACAAAGCAGATTAATATCACGTCATTAGAGAATTAAAAAGAAAATCTGACGTCATATCGGAAGTTTAACGGATTTTTCAAATGTTTCAGAATAATACCAAGCGAGTATCAATATGTGTAGTAAATATATGATATAAATGCTGGACGATTACACCATAAAACATTACTACATTAAAGACGTGAGTATAAAACATCACAAATTTACTGAATGGTGTATACAAAACGTTTGTATACACATTCAGTAAATTTGTGATGTTCTATACTCACGTCTTTAATGTAGTAAATATATGAGTTTGAGGAACGTATTGAATCATGATAAAAACCCGATTACGGAAACATTCGCATATTTTAACATTTTGAAGGTGTACAACATGTTTAATTTTGAAATTATTTTTTTTTTAAATATCGAATTTAGTCCACATGACAGATATTATTATGACAGAATATAATAGCGGGCTTCGCCCGCCATCGGGCTGGTTTAGATATTTGAAAAAAACGCAAAAATAGACCGGTAAATTTTTACTTTATAAAAAACATGACTTTTTTTTTTTTGGTTGCTAAATGAAATTTATTTGGATTTATTAAAGAAAGGATAAAGTGTTTTGAAAGGAATATTAAACGAAACCTTTTGAGCGAACTTCGATCACACTACCCACTTTTTTTTCTTGCTATGGGTATGCATACAGTTAATCATCTATCAGCAGTATCTGCTATCATAATTTCATTCTTTTTTTCGTTATATCTCAAGTAATGATTTATATGCCTATATGCATTTTGCATTAAAATTGGCACCACTAACATATTATTGTTATTATTTTTTTTCAAAATTAACTTTAGACATTGAAAACTATTTCTATGGGAAATATAACGAGTACGCCAAAAGTTTGTCAAAACTTTAAAAATTCATTAAAAAAAAACAAATGATGATAAATAGCAAGGAAAAAAAAAAGAAGTGAAAGGTCCTCCTTGACATCTACTTCACATTATGCATGCCAACGACATCTATCGGTAATTTTTTGAACTACAACTTTTTTTTTTTTTAAATTAAAAATAAATTTGATTTCTCTTTAATTCCATTTCTGCAAACATCAATTTTTCAGCATCATTTGTTCCTTTAACCCTGTTTTCAGTCTTCATGCAAGGGTTTTAAAAAAATTGACGAAAAAAATAATTAAATGATAATTGTTTCGATAAAAAAGTAATGCGAACTATACCTAATTACAATATAAAAAATATTGTTACTTTTGTTACAACGGGACAATATTTGACACCAAGCGTAAATGTTGGACCCTAAGTCTAATTAGCTATAAGAAATACCGAATATGTATTGGAATTTTTTTTCTCCACTATTATATTCTAAAAGTTTGCGTATGGAAATGCTGGTGATGCGTTTAAAATCAGTTTAATATCGTTTTTTTTTAACGAATGTTAATTTCTTTAACGAACTTTTAAAGTTTTAACGAACTTATGATGCACCCGGTACACATTTTCACAAAATTTATATAAAATAGAGTTACGGTGAATTCTCGTTAATGCGCTTAAGACATATCTCTGATTAATGAGGCAAATTACGTTTTCCCCATCATTCTCTATTTCCATTTAATTTTAAAGACATTGCTTTTAAAGTATACTACTTACTCATTGGTTAATGCAGACAATTGTTTCCCAAACTGACCGAGTAGAATCAAAAGAGCTTTTGTAGATTATTTTTTGAAAAACAACTTTCATGTGACTTTGGTTATTGAAAGATCAAGAAATTATCCATGATAATAATGAAGGGAAAGAAAACTTTCTACCACGAAAAACGTACGAGGTTCAAAAATTTCTAATTGCCATTATTACCAATCAAAATGTGATATATACAGATATCCCATTTTTAAAAGAGTCACAGAACAGGAAAATGATGTGGTAAAAAGATCATTTGTTCAAGCAACGTAAAGAAAAGGGAGATATTATTTTAATTAAAGTTAAAGCATGTAAGTACGATAATTTCTTGGCATATTTTGTTTGTCCTCAGTAATTTATTTTATGCATAATCTAAGACATGCGCCGCACCGAATTCCTTCTTCAAAATTACCTCCCTTGGAAGTCGACATTAACAGAAATTAGCTTACTTTTTTTTAGACATATTTTTAATAGAGCAGATTTTAATAACAGATTTTACATGGTAGCGGCTGTAGATAAGCGTTTTTGTTTTTCAAAATAAATATGGACGTAGCATTGACCGATTTCTTTATTTCTGCGCAAAATAAACATCCAACAAGTTTTCGATATTAAACTGATTTTAAACGCATTACCAGCATTTTCATACCCAGGCTTTTAGAATAGAATAATAGAAAAATAGTTTTTTTTTTCAATAAATATTCGGTATTTCTTATAGCTAATTAGACTTCGGGCCCAACATTTACGCTTGGCGTCAAATATTGTCCCGTTGTAACAAAAGTAACAATATTATTTATATTGTAATTAGGTGCTAAATATAGTTCGCACTAAACATTACTTTTTTATTGAAACAATTATCATTTAATTATTTTTTTCTTCAATTTTTTTTAAAAATCCTTACATGAAGACTGAAAACAGAGAAAAAAAAACATTAACTCAAAATACTCTGTTAACCCTTGCTATCTCATATATATATATAAAAAAAGAATACTGGACGTTGTTTAAAATTTCTACTGGTTATAACAAGTAATGTGACCAAATGCCATTAATTCTGCTTCTTTCGAAGACATTAATTTGATGGAGTATTTAATTTCGCTCCTAGACTTCAATAACCCATACCTCGACCTCAAAGCCCTCGTTAGATCGAGTCTCGTTTATCAAGTGCCCATCAAATGCAACTGCACTTCATTATAACATTGTATTAACTCTTGTGGTCATTCCCTAGGAAACTGACCAAGGAAATTCTTGGTGATATGAACCAATTTCTGTGCTTCTGTATGTAGATAACATGTATTATAGAGCTGGAAAAATGTGAATTAAGGACAATTAAGGACATATGAAATGCATTTTACTTTGTCTTTAAATTGAAAGTATTACTAACGTAGAATTGTAGAATAATACTCTCCTTATAACACCACACATTATGCTTCTTTTGAAGACATTAATAAGGTGGAGCAATTAATTTCGCTACCACAAGACTTCAATAACCCAAACCAGTGTTGAATTCAGACACTTTTCTTCGGGAGGGATTTCTGTGGCTCCGGGTGGACATTGTAGAGTTCCGGGGGGGGGGGGAATTGCACTTTTTAACTATTAAAAACATAAAATCTAAAATATTCCGGGGGGGGGGCATTTCAATACTCCGGGGGGGATGTCCCCCACGGGCCACCTCCCGAATTCAGCACTGATCCAAACTCTGACCTCAAAACACTCGTTAGATCGAGTCTCGTTTCGTTTATAGGTTATACATCAAACGCAACTGACCTATATCAAAATTGGATTAATTCCAGCGATAGTTCCATATGAGACTGGACAAGAAAATTTTTGTGGAAGATGAGAATAAAAGCCATAGCGGAAAACATCCCCACATGAACAGTCGTCGAAAGAAAGTGAACACCCTCCACTAACTCTGCAACAAATTATCTTAGAAGAAAGTTACTGGTACCAAACGATTAAAAATGTAGTCTACTTTTAAAGAATGTATATAAAATTTACTTAGTCATCTACATATTAAAACGAGCCTAAACTTTGTTCTTTTTCAATAGCAACAACCAATTTTGACACAATATTTTAAAACTTCGATTCAAACTATGCCTAGATACCAAATTTCAAGTCATATGGATGATAAGTTTTTGAATTATAAAACATTTAAAATTTAGAACTTCTGCTGTTAAATTATATTTTCATACTTTTATTAACATCTCCTGAAATTATAATCCTTATATGCTAATTTTTTGTTTGGTTTTAATACAAAAAAACTCAAACATAAATGCGTTGAATTTGTAATTTTTATAATTTTATAATATGAATTATAACATTAATATTAAAAAAATTATGAATTGCAACCAACAATTTTTTGGATGGATTTATATTTATTATGTCCTGCTTTATGTGCATTCAAAATTTCAAGTTTTTCTTCCAAGTAGTTTTCAAATTATGCTTAAAAAACGGCAAGATGCTGGTTTAAGGGGTCGTCTATGATGTGCAGAAAAGCATAATTTGAAAAAAATAGTTCACTCATTTTATTGTTGATTAGAATCAGTGTTTTTACTTTTTCTGTGTCTGCTTTTAAATTTTTTATCAAAATTACGTAAGTCGTATATGTACGAGATATAATTTTACGTCAATTATGTAAATTAGTTTCGCTTATATTTTTAAATTAGCAAAGCTCATTTTTAAAAAAATGAACAGTCCTACCTTAGAAAAAAGAACTTATTCAGTATTTTTGTTGCCGTTAATTGAATTTCTAGTTTCTTCTTCAGTCTACTAAACCTATTATATGTTTTAAGTAAAGTTTATTATAAATGCTATGTGTTGTGTATTTGCTGAAATTTTTTTTAAAATATGCCATTAGCAATCGAGTTAAGATTTATATTCAGACTGAAAAGCAATTTGTCTTGGTATTCCTACATCGTTTCCTCATACTGCTTCATACTATTTTTTATTCTAAATTTTGTATTAGCTGATATTCTTCACATATAAATTTAGAAAAGAGCAAGTAAAATAAATTCAAAATCTGAGAAAAAATATTATAAAAGCACTTATAAAATTCCAATCACATTCGCATATTAAAAAAATATTTTAATCACAGATAGCCTTATATATATTTTTAATCAGATAATTCAACTCTTGTAAACTATATTAAATGAATATTGAAAAGGGATTTTACCGCATTTAAGAATATTAAGTGATAAAATGGTAAGTGATAAATTTAAGTGATAAAGATATTAAGTGAGTAAAATGGTCATATTAGCAAGAAGTAACACATTAATAGAAGTGATTTAGTCATTCTGTAGCATTTCAACAATCGAGTACCGAATTTCAATTTGGATAAAGCCCCTAAAGTATGCCCATTTAAAAGTAATATCTCCGAAAATAACTGTAGGAATTTCATAAAATTTGGTATCTAGCCATAGTTTGAGCTGCAGATTAAAAATATCTTGTCAAAATTGGGTCTTGCCATTAAAATAAAGAAACGTTTGGGTCTGTTTTGATATGCAGATGGTCCCATAAGAAAATTTTATATACATAATTTAAAAGTAGACTTTATTTCCAATCGTTTGGTATGAGTAACGTTCTTCTATAATAATTTGTTGCAGAGTTAGTAGGGGGTGTTAACTTTTTTCCCCACGACTGTACTTACGGTTGAAATAATGCTTGAAGGACGAATTTACTATGCTATTTGAATGCTTGATATTTTACAAAATTTAAAATTAGTTCAAGTAACGACCTCGCGAATCTTATATAATTCGTAGATTTTTTTAATATAAAAAATATAGCTAATTTCATTCACAAGTCACATTATTAGTACTTCCTGTAGGCATAAACTTTAGTACCACTTAAAGTAGCATTTTTAAAATTTAATTAAGGCTTCGCTAATATAATTTATATAATAACATTCGTGAGCACTACCCTTCCATCCACACTCCTTTCAAAAACAGAAAAGTCAGCAATTATGATTTACGTGGTAAGTATTTTCTATTTCTGTTCTTTGTTGTCATCATAGGATATCAGTATTTTTCGAAAATCTGCCCCTTTACTCCTCAAGTGGAGGAGTAGGGGAGGGGCAAAAATATATCTGAAACTATATCACATTCAACGTGATGTGTTTTTGCAAGTTGGTAAATCTTAAGGATCGACCAGACTGCGTTCAGCCTCAATATCATTGAACAACTATGGCAGAAAGACTAGGGAAGAAAGAGGTCTATTTTCTAGTAATTATGGAAAATTAATTCAAGCATAAAGCGATAGACAAAAGATATCCCATGGCTTCGTTATGTTATTACCACTGACCGTGCAAAGCTTTCAGAATCAGATATAATATTTATCCTTAAATCCCATCAATAACAGTTCCATTTCCTTTTAAATTCATTTCTAAAGGATTGTTAAACACTTTAAGAAACATAGACTACGTTCTTGTTTCTCAAAGAGCAAGTTTCTTTTCAGTTTGTAAATAAATAAAATTTTTACTTTGGGCCCAAACCCATCCGAACTTGAAAACTGGTATAAAAATCAAACCGTACCCGTGTCGTGATCGGAATGGGCTCAAGGGTTCGGGCTGAGCCCGAAATCTAATTGACATCAGCAATGAGTAGCTTTGAAATGGCTATTCACCCGTACATTTGGTTTTTATGTATTTATCTTCTACTAATTGTAATAGTAGATTCTGGATTCAGCAGCTGCTTGTTAAACTTTCCGGTCACTTTGACTGCGGTGTTCTAGTTTTTCTTTCCCATAATCCTCTTCAACGCCTTTTAAACTAAGCTTGAACTTCTGTTAATTCACGTGCTTCGCCCGGGATGGTTTTCCCACAATTCAAGATGCCGTCATGACTTCGGAGAATGTAACTCAAGAAACACCCAATACCAGTGTTGCCAGGTGGGCGTTAAAAAAAAATACGATTCCTTGTTTGCTACCACTTTTTTTAAATGGTAATATTAGCCTTATTTAATGAGAGATTAAATAAAACAATTATTACTATTTCTAAAACGGTAATAGCAATCAAGCAATATGAATAATGAAAAGAAAATCCGTCCAACTGTCAACAATGTTCAATATCCTAGTAGTTGCAATGACAAAAGCTTGTAACAGACACGTGCCAACAAACTTTCTTCGTTGAAATTCTGACACCCTCCATCATACACTTAAAGTTAAAACACCAATTAATTCATGCTAGCTCTCTGAGTGTTAGAATTTGAAATATACTTTACATGTAGTAAAATATTTCTAAAAGTAAGACTTGTTTTTCTTGAAAGTGACAGCCGTTCATGAACACAATTCATAAGTATCAATGTTTCCATTATTTTTATCACCAGTTGTATGTTGGCTTGGAAACTTTTTCTCATCCTAAGGAGGCGCCATTAAGGTTTAGGGAAATATCCATCAAATAGTAGAGCCCGTGGACCGTAATGTAATGTTTTGTATGTCTTTGTAAAATAACTGTAACTCTAATAATGCCATTTTCGACAGCGAATATATGATAGTAGCCATTAATACCATATCAAAATTTCGTAGTAATTCAAGCATATTTACGTAGGTTACAGTGCAAAGAAACAGACAGGCAAACCGAAGTCATAAATTCTTTTAAACTGTGCTGGAATATATTAAAAAATACGGAAACCTACAAATGAAAGAAGAGTTTATTTTTTTAATAGAGTAGGAAGAAGTTTTTCATTAAGAAAATAAAAAGATATAAAGTTAGATTCTCTGATGCTAATCACAGAGCTAAATACAAAATTAACCAAACGTAACCATCTTTCACTTTCATTGTTTGTTAGTCTTTTATCTCTTTATAAATTATCCCCTTTGTATGAAAAACGGTACTGAGCATTGAGTCAACAGTCTGTTTCCCAAAATCAACTCTAATTGTTCCAAATGAAGCAGTCTTTTCAGAAATGATTTGACATTTCTATTTAGTATCTTTGTTTTCAAAGTACTCTAGCGAGCTATGAATTAAGCAGTGATAAGCTGTTGAGTATTGGTGAGTCAATTTATGCAGTTTTCATGAATTATCGATGCTTTTAACCTAGAAACATATTTACAAATTAAAGCCATTTGCTTAAGTATAGCGTCTACATTTTGAAACAATTTGCATTTGAAATAATAAATATGGAAATGAAAACTCAGCAAACACTGAATTTATCTAGGTATCGATTATTTAGGTTTTTATGATACAGCTGTAGGGTAAGGAAAGCCATTATGTAAAATAATTGTTTTTGATATAACAAGGTGAAAAAGGTTCAAAAAGTGGATTACATTACTTCCAGCACTATTATCTACATTTCCTTTTCTGTTATTTCAGTGCAGCATAAGAAGCTTGTGACTTGTGAGCAGTTTTAACATTTAATGACTTTGATGAAAGTTTTCTTTTTTTTTTTCAACACTGTTCATGCTTAATAATTTCTTCTACTGTATTCCTAAAAATAAACTGTTTAATTAGAGAAAAGTTTTGTTTTTCGGCTTTTGGAAAATTTTTACGTTTTGGGATGTCTTGATTTTGTGGGATCTATAACTCAAGTAACAGTGGAATCGAATTCAATGAAACTTTATATTTTGTCAGATATAAACTGGTGCTGATTATATCGCTTAACAGGTGCTGCTACTATGCCGCGCTTATTTGTAATGTGTAATATATCCAAGCATTTATGGCCTGGTATTGCACCAAATTTAATACGTAAGAGGCTTATTACAAAAAGCTATGCTGATGCAATTTTAGTTTTGATCATTTATCGCAGCGCGATGTTTTGCTATGTTTACAGGATGAATGTTGTAGCTGTATCTCCATCGAGAATAGATACGTTATATGACACATTACCGGGAATAACACATTTGCGCTATTTTAAATTTAAGTATGAGAAAAGTATAGGAGTATATTTTGTGATGACCACAACCTACTATTTTTATATATTATTTTTTTTGTAAAAAGCGATAAACATTTGCAGATACTATTTCAGCCATTTTTGAATTAATGTGCTTTTATAACACATTATTTTTATTGATATATAAAATCGAAGAATATATACAAACGAAGAATATTCGATAGCAGTTTTTTTTAACTTTGTGATATAATAGAAAGATATTCATGGGGGTGATCTGCTTTCGTCTTTGCTTATACTGCAAAAAAAATAGTTTTGTTTATTTTTTCTCAATATAAAGGTAAAAATTGTACCATTCGAAGAATTATTTTCCATTCACGAATAGAATAGCTAAATATATACGATACGAAAGCTTAAAAACTAAGTTGTTTTAATAAAAACTTGAACTTACGCTGTCAAATTTAATATTTAAAACACACATAGATATTCACTCATCAGCGAACAAATGTTTAAAATCAAAATTTAAACTTAAAGACATATTTAAAATGTGCCCTACGTTTCAGTCTTTGTCTGCAAAACCATCTTCAGGAGTTTCTTGACTTTCTTTTCAAAGATCAGTTGTGGATACATCAAGAAGTCAGTTGCTTGAATGAATGCACATTTCCAGGAAAAAGTACAAACCGTAGCCTACGATGATGCAGCGACGCGCTTCATCGTAGGCTACGGTACAAACACTAAAAACACGCTTGTGTCAGAGAGGGTGGCGCCATCTGCTTGCATATCATAACATCAATATTTCGGCTTGGAAAATAAATTATCCACAATTTAATTGATAGGTTCAATAGCCCGTTTCCCCTACTGCGCTCAGGCAACCCATCCTCATCCTGTGTACAGAAAGATTTCTTATGTTTCTACCATGTATGAGAGATTAAGGAGAATTTTCAATAGATATAACATTAAACTTATTGCCTCTTCCACTAAAAATCTTTTACTGATATCAGCAAAAAACAAGACCCTATACCAACCTGTTTCTTTTCTGGTGTTTGCGAAATCCCATTACAACTTAATTCTGGCTTATTAATGTTTTATATTGATATGTCAAAGCGAAAGTTGTTCGATCGAATTAACCCTTTCAGGGGCAGTGGTATGTTTATGAAACCACTTACTTTTAATTTCCAAAGGCCACAATGGCACCAGAATTTTGCTAAAATCTTTTGCATTTAATATGTATGTGATATATATAAACATGTATGTGATATATATATATATACCCTTTTCTTATTTCCAAATAATTTTTTTCGTAAATCCCGGTGCCAGTCATTCATTTCAACATTTTAGTACTGAAAGTACTTTGCCCCTGAAAGGGTTAAAGAACATAAATATAATTTAAAATTTAACAGACAGTCTACAGCATTATCTAGAATTGTTTCTAAAGGAAATGTTGTAAAGGTTAATTTTGAAGATGTAAAAATCATTTCAAGACATTCTAACCCCCTTAAAGCCCTAATAAGAGAATCAATAGAGATTAGTTTAAGGAATGCTGAGGTTTGCAATGATAATGTTTCATTTCAAGTTTTTGACGTTTGGATTGACAGTTTAAGGGAAATGCATTTGTAAAATTAAATTCAGTTTTATTTTCCAGACCTAAATATTCATGTTATGATATGCTGGCAGATGACGTCACCCTCTCTGATTCAAATGTGTTTTTAATGTTTGTACTTTTCCGTGGAAATGTTCATTCATTCAAGCAACTGACTTCTTGGTGTATCCACACTGAGCTCTGAAAAGAAGGTCAAGAAATCCCTGAAGAAGGTTTTGCAGACAAAGACCGAAACATAGGTATATTTTAAATGTGTTTTTAAATTTAAATTTAAATTTTATACATTTGTACTGTGATGAGTATCTATGTGGGTTTTAAATATTAACAAGGGGACCGCCAAACATGATGCGCACAGATTTTGATGATTTTAAAGTATGTTGTAGGGATCATACCCCTAACTATTCAGGTCAAAGGTTCCCTTCAAATGGGCATAAATTTTTGAGAAATTTGGGGTTAAAGTTCAGCATACGTTTCAAATACCCACTAGTTTGTTCCTTTGTACGTGGTCTTAGTGGTGCGGAGGAAGCGTTCAAAGACGCTGTCCAGGCTGCTTGGGTTCTATCCTTCCTTGTGGCTTTTTCCCTTTTTTAATTAATTTTATATTTTTAACATGTTACAAATTTTAAGCAGAATTATGAATTCGGCAGCTTTCAACTTTTTAATTTTTTCCTATGAAATTACATTTACATTTTTGAGTCTTTCATAAAAATTTATTTTTTCTGCATAATATTTTAAATTAATATTTCTATAGACGAAAATTCAAACTAATTTGTTTCTAGATTTTTTTTTTTATTTATTGTTATTTATCTTTTTATATTTTAAGCACTGTTTTGAAATAATATTTCTTTTTTACTTTATGGTATTTTAAATGAAAATTATAATATTTTTGGTATAACTTATACGTAAAATTTTTCATGTCGAATTACCAAAACGTATTTATGATTAGATAATGCCAATAGCATATCATCAAAAGAATAATAAAATATTAAAACAGTAACTCTCGTATGTAACTTAGCAAGTGGCATAAATGTTTAATGTCCTCTATACATATTTATCTCTAAAGTTTAGAGATTACATTTCGCAGTTTTTTTCCCCTTCTAACAGATAAAATCAATGTCGCCATCAATATAAAAAGTTTAGTCAGCTAGAAATTCAAAAATCGTCGCAAATGTAACATAAGATTTATCATATACATATAAAATATTTTTTAAGAAATCATCTGTTGAATTTTCAAAAAAAAAAAAAAAAAAAAAAAATCGGAATATTTATATTTCATTTTGATTCATCCCGTTTAGCTTCTTTTGTTACAATGTTTTAAAAGTTATATATTACATTCATTTATGCTTTTCTTCATGAATGTTAAAAAGATTCATTAAAAAAACAAAATCGTTTTTTATAAATTGGGACATTTGCAATGTCTTTTTCCGCTTTGTATGGCCCCACCAGTGGCTGAGAGGTTGTGCTCTCGAAGCTGGTAGACGGGAGGTGCTGGGTTCGATCCCAATCGCGCCCGTCGGCCTAATCGCTCGGAGTTTTCGTGGTTTTCTTTCGAGCCGTGGATTTTCTCCATGCGTAAATACGGATTAGGTTCCCTTAGAAAGACCCCCACGAAGGGCACTCCCCCTGGGCCTATATCCCTAGTGTCGATAATTGGCCGTCAATAATCAACCCAACCCAACCCGCTTTGTATGATTCCAAAGTATACCCGATTAAATGCATTTACTTGCACTTATACCAATGATGATTAAACATTTTTGTTTTTCATCTTTCAACGCATTTTTTAATGTATTTATCACAAATCAAATGTTTAAAAGAAATATAATTTGGTCATAAATGCGTTATTCCAGCATTCATATACAAATTCAGGCAAAGAAGTTGTTTTTAAAGTGATATTTTTAATACCGTTTTATGCTGTGAATATGTACCATATGCATCATCCGACTGATTGCATATTTAATAAACTAAAAATGTCAATGTTTGTAAATGTAGGCATTATGATATTTCATCATGCAAGATATTGTAATATATTGAAAACAAATCAAACATCAAATATATATATTTTATTTTTTTTCTTTCATTTTTTAAAAAATTAGTTTGGACATTCGTGAACAAAAATATTAGTTTTAAAATTTCAGGAAAAAATTTTTACTTTTTTTTTTTGTAAAAAAATGAAAAAAAAATTATTTCATCATTTCATTATTTCATCATTTTGATAAAAAATATACATGTAATAATAATTTTTTTCCTTTTTTTCGCCATTTTCTTAGTCCTTATTCCAAATTATTACCATTCTATTAAATTACTAAATATTATTTATTTTAGTATTTTTCTGCCTTTTA
Organism: Maratus michaelseni; assembly: GCA_963931845.1. Taxonomy (NCBI): domain Eukaryota; kingdom Metazoa; phylum Arthropoda; class Arachnida; order Araneae; family Salticidae; genus Maratus; species Maratus michaelseni. Next base: position 247,702,602 of record OZ007588.1, on the reverse strand, counting down.
TTAATATCTTAAATCTCCTTTTTGGTTTAATTCCATATCTTATTCAAAATATTCTTTAAATCCCTATTCTAAAAATTATTCTAAACTAGCAAGCTACGCCCGCTACGCTGGTCAATTTCTCTTAACAAACCTTTAATCAAACAAAATATTGACATTTCATAATTCACTTTTATATTTTAACAGAATATTAAGGCTACTATAATTTGTGACACGTGTTATAGCCAATATAAACGTCAGGACACGTCACCCTTATCATCATCTTTTCGCCATGGTACTCCAATGTGAAATTTTGTAATTTTTGAAATTCAATATTTGAAAAATGGCATAATTATTAGATTTGAAATTTATATTAAGAAATATACAATTTTTTACGTTTCAAACGCAGTTTGTCTAACAATTTTCTGAAAAATATTTTTCGAGCTATTATTTTTTTCAGTAACTTCAAATGTTTCATTTTCCGAGATTAATATGTGGCAAAGATTAGCGAAAAACCCAGTCGTCAGCAACGCATAACTTTATATTAAAGAGGATGTTGGAGCAGGGACTGTCACCATCCCTTTTGAAATCGGTTCTGAAGTTCCAGAGATTCCATAGAAATTGTAATTTAGAATGATTTTAGAACGCTTTTCGCTCATTGAACCCTTTTAAATTTCGTTTTTTTAAAAATATTTATTCTTAGAGAGTATTTACATCTAATAAGTAACTACCATGCCAAATTTCAAGTTTTTAGCTAAATTGTGAATGTTTTAGAACACTTTTCGCTCATCTCACACCTTTTAAATTTCGAATTTTTTTACATTTTGTTTTTAGAGAGCATTTACATCTTGTAAGTAACTACCATGCCAAATTTCATGTTCCTAGCTCCTTCAGTATAAAAGAAATCGAAAGTTTAGAACGTTTTTCGCTCCTTCAACCCCATGGGAGTGGTGGCACCGACATAAAATATAGCCTGTGTTGGAGCAGGGATTGTCACCCTCAATTTGCCACCATCACTTTTGAAAACTGTTCGGTAGTTTCAGAGATTCCATAGAAATTGTAATTTAGAATGTTTTTAGAATTTACGTTTTATTTTTTAATATATTTCATAAATTTAGTTACAATATGTTCTTAGTACTCAAAACTTATTGTTTTTAGTATAGATAAAATTATTAATGCGTATATAGTTTGAAACTTGTATAATAAGACGGTTTCTCACTTATACGACTCTCTCAGTTGTACGACTTTTTTCTACGGTCCCCTGAAAGTCGTATAAGTAAGAGGTCACTGTAGTTTAAAAATTTCAGGGAAATTTCATAAACGTAAATTCAATTTTTTAAGAAAATATAAAAAAGTTCAAAGCTGCCGAATTCATAATTCTGTTTAAAACTTGTAACATGTTAAAAATATAAAATTAATTAATAAAGGAAAAAAGCCACAAGGAAGGATCGAACCTAAGCCGCCTGGACAGCGTCTTTGAACGCGAACTTCACGCCACTGAGACCCCGCACAAAGGAACAAACTAAGGGGTATTTGAAACGTATGCTGAACTTTAACCCCCAAATTTCTCAAAAACTAAGGCCCATTTGAAGGAAACTTTTGACCTGAATAATTAGGGGTATGATACCTACAACATACTTTAAAATCATCAAAATCTGTGTGCATCATGTTTGCCCGTCCCCTTGTAAGTTGTTTATATTAGATTTATGACAGTTTTGTTACTGTCTTGATTTATACCAGGTGTTTTCAATCAGCGTGCTGCGGCACACTGGTGTGCTATGAAAGAACCCCATGCGTGCCTCTAAAATATTCAGTTACAACCAATCAAGATTTTATAAAGTAACAGAAGTATAATTTTTTTTTTAACGCAGCATATTTAAACTAAGCGATTTACTTTATGATAAGATTTAATGTAACACAGTAGATTTAACATATATTTATTTCAGCTTGAAATGCAGAATTTTTTTTTTTTGAGCTAAGAATTTTTTTATCCAGTGTAAATTGCTAAAACACATTTTGAACAAATTTTACAAATTTTAAACCTATTTTATACAAATTTTGAAGACATTTCAGACTTTTCGATATTAAATGTATAAATACGTTTATCTGCATATTCGATCTTATAAAGCCGATATTATAAAAATGTCGAGATCAGATTCCTCAATATATATAAGGCATAATAAAGAATAAAACGAAAAAAATACTTTTTTAATTTCTTTATTTTTAAAATACAATTTATATAAAAAAATTATTATGCTTTTATTGGTTGTGATGGTGCATTTTGTTAGCATTTAAAAATAAATTGTAACGATTTCCTTTTATACCTTTTCCATCATCATAATTTAAGTGTGACGCGGAAGTATTATTATACACTCAAGCGTGTTGCGAAAGTAATAATTTTTTTCCTTCTTTTCGCCATTTTCTTAGTCCTTATTCCAAATTATTACCATTCTATTAAATTACTAAATATTATTTATTTTAGTATTTCTCTGTCTTTTATTAATATCTTAAATCCCCTTTTTGGTTTAATTCCATATCTTATTCAAAATATTCTTTAAATCCCTATTCTAAAAATTATTCTAAACTAGCAAGCTACGCCCGCTACGCTGGTCAATTTCTCTTAACGAACCTTTAATCAAACAAAATATTGACATTTCATAATTCACTTTTATATTTTAACAGAATATTAAGGCTACTATAATTTGTGACACGTGCTATAGCCAATATAAACGTCAGGACACGTCACCCTTATCATTATCTTTCCGCTATGTTACTCCATTGTGAAATTTTGTAATTTTTGAAATTCAATATTTGAAAAATGGCATAATTATTAGATTTGAAATTTATATTAAGAAATATAAAATTTTTAACGTTTCAAACGCAGTTTGTGTAACAATTTTCTGAAAAATATTTTTCGAGCTATTATTTTTTTTCAGTAACTTCAAATGTTTCATTTTCCGAGATTAATCTGTGGCAAAGATTAGCGAAAAACCCAGTCGTCAGCAACGCATAACTTTATATTAAAGAGGATGTTGGAGCAGGGACTGTCACCATCACTTTTGAAATCGGTTCTGAAGTTCCAGAGATTCCATAGAAATTGTAATTTAGAATGATTTTAGAACGATTTTCGCTCATTGCACCCTTTTAAATTTCGTTTTTTTTAAATATTTATTCTTAGAGAGTATTTACATCTTATAAGTAACTACCATGCCAAATTTCAAGTTTCTAGCTCCTGCAATATAAAAAAAGTCGCAATTTTCGAAAAATTTTCACTCTTGCACCTCATTGGGGTTAGTTGCACCGACATAAAATATAGCGTATGCTGGAGCAGGAACTGTCACCATTAATTTGCCACCAACACTTTTGAAATCGGTTCTGTAGTTCCAGAGATTCGATAGAAATTGTAATTTAGAATGTTTTTAGAACGCTTTTCGCTGATTTCGCTCTTTTAAATTTCGATTTTTTTTGTTCTTAGAGAGCATTTACATCTTATAAGTAACTACAGTGCCAAATTTTAAATTTCTAGCTCTTTTAGTATTAAAAAAAATTGCAATTATAGAACGTTTTTCGCTCCTGCACCACTCTGGGATTAGTGGCACCGACGTAAAATATAGCCTAAGTTTGAGCAGGGAATGTCATCAAAAATTTACCACCATCACTTTTGCAAAGGGTTCGGTAGTTCCAGAGATTCCATAGAAAATGTAATTTAGAATATTTTTAGAACGCGTTTCGCTCATCACACCCTTTTAAATTTCGATTTTTTTTCGAATTTGTTCTTAGAGAGCATTTACATCTTATAAATAACTACCATGCAAAATTTTATGTTTCTAGCTCCTGCAATATTTAAAAAATCGGAAATTTAGAACGTTTTTTGCTCCTGCACCCCCTTGGGTTAGTGGTACCGACATAAAATATAGCCTATGTTCGAGCAGAGATTGTCCCCATCAATTTGCCACCATCACTTTTGAAAACGGTTCTGTAGTTCCAAAGATTCCATAGAAATTGTAATTTAGAATGTTTTAGAACACTTTTCGCTCATCTCACACCTTTTAAATTTCGAATTTTTTTACATTTTGTTTTTAGAGAGCATTTACATCTTATAAGTAACTACCATGCCAAATTTCATGTTCCTAGCTCCTTCAGTATAAAAAAAAATCGAAATTTTAGAACGTTTTTCGCTCCTGCAACCCCTGGGAGTGGTGGCACCGACATAAAATATAGCCTATGTTAGAGCAGGGATTGTCACCATCAATTTGCCACCATCACTTTTGAAATCGCTTCAGTAGTTCCAGAGATTACCCCCTATAAACAAACAAACAAACAAAAAAACAATCTTTACTACTTTATAATATTAGTATAGATTGCAAAAACTTCCTAGAAAGCATTTGATTAAATTCCTTTTATTGAGACATTGAAATTTATTCTTTCAGAATATTTTTTCTTCACATTCTTTTTATTTTATTATTTTCAGATATCGTTCGACTGTCCCATTATCCCCTGCTTTCGCGCGCTGACTTTTATCTTCAAAATTCATCCGAATACTGTAATAAGTTCTTACATTTACGTCAGGCTAACCCTCCCTTAACCTAATTTCCTAGCGATTGACGTTTGAGTTTTTCCATAGCTCTTCATGGCCACACCCCTTTTTACAAACTATTGGATGTTCATATTCGCGCGTTCGTATTCCTACACCAATTTTTTCAGTATAAAACATACTGCATCGGACCGGACCGTCAAAATTTTTTTCTAAATTGGTTGTTAAAATAATACGCGGCTCCAGTGACCCCATCCTCAACTCAACATTGCATTTCTCATTTTACATAGTGTATCTATTTAAGTGTATCGTATTCTCTTCAATATCTGGTACTTCTTCGAAGGTTAGCATCTTATTTTTCGATGACAACTTGTTACTCTGCATCATGTAACTCACAGGATTGCTTGTATTTTATACAACCATATGTACTTCACGCCTCTAGTGAGTCTCTTTAATATGACTCATGTAGTCATAATGACTTCTCTACTAATAAAAACATTGATTTTCCTGCAACAAGTAGCCTATTCTTGAACTACTGCTCTGGTGTATTTATCGAGTTATTCTGTGGAATTTCTTCCGTGCGTGACTTTCGGCGAATCAATTGCCATACTTTTAAGGATGTGACAACTGCGTAACTTCCATGTCATCAGTGATGTCTACACCATAATAAAGAAACCGGTAGTCACTAATGACATTCATTCGTACTTGCAATACATCGTAATATACACATTCAAATGGAAACAATAACAGTAAGATTCTAGACATAAATTAGTTTGGACATTCGTGAACAGAAATATTACAGGGACCTCTCACTTATACGACTCTCAGTTATACGATTCTCTCAGTTTTACGCCGAATTCTCTTGGTCCCGTCCATGCTTTTATGCGTAATAATGTTAAACTTCTCTCAGTTATACGACTGCTTCTCTCACTTTTACGACGCTTTAAACGGTTCAGACGATTTTACATTTCTCACTCAAGAATTCTTTTTTATAATCTTTAAAGTACAAATCATTCAGATTTTCTTACCTTTATGCTTTCACTATTGTTAAAGTGTTTATCAATAATGAATAACATTTCTTATCAAACTTCGTGTGTTAAAAACGATGAAATCTGTGGCGGGAGAGTGGTTGTATGGAATTCCCTTGTGTCTGTTATTTAACAAAAACGAAATAACCACTTTGAAAAGTGTGACATCGTAGACAATTAAGAAATATTTTTAGGAAATGTTTTTAACAAGACCAAACTGCTAGTTCAACGAATGAACCTGATTTTGAGAGCATATGGGAATCCTTTAATGACGAAAACTGGGATGAAATGTTTATGGACGAAGGTATTAATTTCACAGATTATGTAGAATGTGATGAAAACTTCTTCTGTCAGAACTGAGAACTGCTGAAGAAATCATCGAGGATATCAATAACGACGACTTAAGCGATGTGGATGACGAAGATGAGAGCAATGTTTCGGCTGGTGTAAATTTTTCAGAAACAAGTGCCACTCTAAATACATTAAATAATTATGTCCATCAAAATTATTATTCCCAAAATAGCTTACAAGCTTTATTAGACTTAAAAAAGATATTTTCTTTTTCGTCGACGACACAGACAAACTAATATCACTTTATTTTTTGAGAAAATCTGATCTGTAAATCTTTAAAATAAGCATAGTGTTAACTGAACTATTTTGTAAACTTCTTTTTTAATATATTTTATGTTTTATTTTTTAATATATTTCATAAATTTAGTTAAAATATGTTCTTAGTACTCAAAACTTATTGTTTTTAATATAGATAAAATTATTAATGCGTATATAGTTTGAAACTTGTATAATAAGACGGTCTCTCACTTATACGACTCTCTCAGTTGTACGACTTTTTTCTACGGTCCCTGAAAGACGTATAAGTAAGAGGTCACTGTAGTTTAAAAATTTCAGGGAAATTTCATAAACGTAAATTCAATTTTTTAAGAAAATATAAATAAGTTCAAAGCTGCCGAATTCATAATTCTGCTTAAAACTTGTGACATGTTAAAAATATAAAATTAATTAATAAAAGGGAAAAGCCACAAGGAAGGATCGAACCTAAGCCGCCTCGACAGCGTCTTTGAGCGCGACCTTCACGCCACTGAGACCACGCACAAAGGAACAAACTAATGGGTATTTGAAACGTATGTTGAACTTAACCCCCAAATTTCTAAAAAACTAAGGCCCATTTGAAGGAAACTTTTGACCTGAATAATTAGGGGTATGATACCTACAACATACTTTAAAATCATCAAAGTCTGTGTGCATCATGTTTGCCCGTCCCCTTGTAAGTTGTTTATATTAGATTTATGACAGTTTTGTTACTGTCTTGGTTTATACCAGGTGTTTTCAATCAGCGTGCTGCAGGACACTGGTGTGCTATGAAAGAACCCCATGCGTGCCTCTAAAATATTCAGTTACAACCAATCAAGATTTTATAAAGTAACAGAAGTATATATTTTTTTTTAACGCAGCATATTTAAACTAAGCGATTTACTTTATGATAAGATTTAATGTAACACAGTAGATTTAACATATACTTATTTCAGCTTGAAATGCAGAATTTTTTTTTTTTGAGCTAAGAATTTTTTTATCCAGTGTAAATTGCTAAAACACATTTTGAACAAATTTTACAAATTTTAAACCTATTTTACACAAATTTTGAAGACATTTCAGACTTTTCGATATTAAATGTATAAATACGTTTATCTGCATATTCGATCTTATAAAGCCGATATTATAAAAATGTCGAGATCAGATGCCTCAATACATATAAGCCATAATAAAGAATAAAATGAAAAAAATACTTTTTTAATTTCTTTATTTTTAAAATACAATTTATATAAAAAAATTATTATGCTTTTATTGGTTGTGATCGTGCATTTTGTTAGCATTTAAAAATAAATTGTAACGATTTCCTTTTATACCTTTTTCATCATCATAATTTAAGTGTGACGTGGAAGTCTTATTATACACTCAAGCGTGTTGCGAAAGTATAACTGCACACTAAAATGTGCCACAAATGTATAACTATACACTCAAGTGTACCGCAAAAATACTATATATTTAAGTGTCTCGAAAGACTGCAAGTGTGCCGCAAAAGTACTATACCCTCAAGTGTGTTTCAAAAGTATAACTATACACACTCAGGCTTTGATTGCCTGTGAGCTAAAAAGTAACAAAAACACGATAAAGATCAGTAAAAATAATCGGTCAAGTGCGAGTTTTACGCACGCACAAAAGTTTCCGTGAACTAATTTTTAAATTCTGTGAACAAATACTAACTGCAATACTGTAAAAAATCGTTGCTAAAAGAATAATAAGACTGTAAAATACTTCTATGGAAAAGCTATGAATTACTTTTCAATAATTGTTTTCAACAATTGAATTCAATTGGAATGAAAAACGTCGACTATTTATCACTATGATTTGGCTTTCTTAAAATAAAGATCTTGTTCAAAGTTTAAACTTGGCATTGTGCCAAGCGCCCTTCAAAAGAAGGTCGCAACATGGACCGCTTTTGTCCATGCCGCTTTTTTCTAGATAGGCTTTTAACTAATATATCTGATAATTACCAACAATTTTTTTCGAAAATCATTATCAACAATCCTTGGATGATTACACGTGGATAGGTATCCCGAGCTCCTCTCAACTCCGCCGCTAAGAGCCCGCAAAGTAAAATTTGTGTATAATGGAAAAATGCGATTTTATCAAAAAACTATGTCATCTAAGATAATCGCGATAGTTTTCCTGAAAAGTTTAAATAAGCTCCTACTACCCCTATTTTTTTCATAATTTTAATTTCAGTAGATTAGGAAATAAGGGGTTGGGGGTGGGAACATATTTTTACAGTACGTTTTCGACAATATCTCTGAAAATATAATACCTAAATTTAAAACAAATATATTTTTGAGTTCGGTGTTACGAGATATTTTTTTCCTAAAAATATTTGTGACTGGATAAAAATCTATAAATATGTGGATCAATATCCTTTATAACTCTGCCAAGTTTGAACTTTCCACGTTCCATTATTTTCGAAAGAAACGGCTATGACAGACGCACGAATGATCTTATAATGGTATCGTTTTTACTTTTTAAGCATGAAACCCTAAAAAAAAAAGAGATTACAAGTCTTAAAATTTAACTATTCCTTGAAAAACTGCATGAAAGATTTAAAACTAACATTAATTACAAGTAAATGAACTAAAAGAAAATTTATTTCTTCCAGGAACTTTCCGCCGTTAAAAGAACCGAACTTTGAAAAGTTCATAACTAAGTACATTTAACGTAAAGCTTGCATATCTTACTTTAATACATGAAAAAACTGTGAACGTTAATGATTGCTGATTCTAATATTTAAAGGAAAATTATTTGCATCAGTAGAAAAATCAATTCCTTTTTTCAAAAGTAGTTACATTTAGATTATCTGAAACTTTAATTTATATAAGTAAGTAAAAATAGTTTTAAAAAAACCCCCCTCTTTTTTAAGTATTCAATGTTTATCTTGTAAATCACAACTAATTTAATGACTGCAATTCATTATATTTCCATTCCTTTACTATGGGTTAATTTGGCGTGGGCATCGAACCTGATTATGATAATTCACCGCTGTTTTTACTCATTGTAGAAAGTGCGAGCTAATGAATTTATTGAAAAACTACATAATTTTTGTCGTTGCTTACGTAATATAGACGCCATATAATTACATAAGCCACGTTTTTTTACTGTTTCTTTTTTAAGCTACAGCAATAAGAGAGAAAAAGCACTATTTAAACTTTTTTTTGTTTTTTAAATTGATTTCTCAACGTATAAACATAATTTAATTTTTGATAAGAGTAATTAATTAAAATGTTTTTAAAAAATATATTGCATTCTTTATTTTTTATTTATTTATATATTTTCTTTATTTTCTACTTTTTAAAATATTTCGTTATTACAAATTCAGAACAAGTTGTTTTATTTGCCGAGCATGGTTTGGTGTATAATTAAATCCATTGTTGTTGTAACTAGCATACGATTGTAACCTTTGTAACCTTAAAGAATTTTTGGCAATTTATCATCTTTGGCGGATTCTTCCCGAGAGTTTGAAGAAGATGGGGAGGGGAATCCCGTTTATTCCCTGCATGCATGCGTATTGGCTCTATTAATACAAAAGTTCGAATTTGTTTTAAAAATGAAAAACGTAAAATTCAATAAATTAAAATTTAAAATTTATTTAAAAACAAAAACATAAATAGTGCTTTTGAATTTTAAAAAGTTACAATTAATTTTCCCATTTATTTAAAATTATTTGTAATTTATTTTTAAAGTTATAAAAAATATTCGCGCTTAAAATATATTCTAGGCAAACAGATTAATATATATATATGTATAATAGTTAAATTAAGTGAAAAAAAAATCGATTTTACTAAAAAAAGTAACAAACAAAAATAATGCTTTCGAATTTTTTTTAAAAAAGTAAGAAATAATTTTCTCATTCATTTAAAATTACTCGCAATTTATTTTTAAAGTTATAAAAAAACACTCGTACTGAAAATATATTCTAAACGAACACATTTAAAAAATATATAATAATTGAAAAAAAAAATCGATTTTACTCAAAAAAGCAAAAATTTTTTCTCGAATTTAATTCAAAATATAATACTCATATTTTACATCTAACAATCAAATTAAGAATATGTATAATTCATGTTTTTCTCCTCTATTAATACTAAAGTGTTAAAACCCAAACAATTATCTCAGAAATGACGTAATCTCCCCGCAATTAACTTCAAAATTGCCAGGTTTCTAAATCCCAAATTATGTAAATCCCAAGCCGCCATTTGAAGAATACCCGCATTTGTTTCAAACTTTCATTCTAGCAAGCGCCATTTGGACTTACCGGTAAAACACTTGATTCAAGGCACTGAAATCCCTGAATTGACCCCAAGGTCAGTCAGAAAATATTTTTGAAATATATATCAAATGATAAATAAATACTCCCGTAATAGTCCATAGATGGCGGCACAAAGAGAGATGTAATTTTTTTAAACCGACGTTCTTCAAATAGCGGAAAATTTCCCTTCTGTAACAGAGAAAAAAAATAAACGGACATTCTTCAAATAACGGAAATATTCCAGCAGCAGTCCTGCAAGGAAAATTTCCGTGATTTGAAAGAAGTATTTCTGAGACTGTAGCTTTTAACTGTGAGCATTAGAATTTTATTCTTTGGCAGTTGATATTTGGAAGTCGATGAAATAGTGAAGCAGGGAAACAATTTTTGGACTATTTTCCTGTCAAAGTCAGTCAAATAATTCTGATTTTAGTATTTTAAAATTTATACTTGAAGAATTTATTTTTGTCTAGTAATTAAAAATAAAAGTTAAAAATATTTTTTGCTTGGATATAATTTCTAAGTTTATTTCTTAACTTTCCAATATCTATAATGAGACGTCTTATGAGAAATGAGAGAAGAAATGCCGTTTGTGCTCATTTTTTAGATAAAGTTTTGCACAATATATATATATATATATATATATATATATATATATATATATGTATGTCGTGTTTCCAAGTTCAAATCCAGGAAAAAGGCAGTCGTGCTCGTGATAAATAGGGTTAGCGATGTGATTGGTTTCCCTTTTAGCTCGCATCAGGCGGCAGTGTGGTATCATCAACAACAAGAAATGTCAGTCCATATTTTTGTCGAAGAACCTTTTATTTCCAGTTTTAAGACATCTCTTCAGGGAAAATGCTCATTAGCCAACGCTAAACGAAAAAAAAAATACAACGTTCCATTATTTTCTAGAATCCGTCCCGATTCTTTTAGCAAACACCAGCGTCGAAAAAATCCTCCCCGAATCAGGATGATCGTGTTTTTAAACTAGCTTGCGTAATAATACAGAATACGTCACGTGACCCACTTCTATCGAATCAAAAGGTCTCTTTTGGAACTTTATCAATATTTCCGGTGGATTTATTTTGTTGTAAAATGCAAAAACTTTCTAGGCCCTTCCAGAATATTCCATAATCTCGTACCAGATGCCTGTCATATCAACAAACGAGCTTATCTGTTTTTGAGGCTGTAGCTAAACTTCGAATTTAATACGTAATAAAAATAATAAGAAGAAAAGAAAATGAATCTTTATAAAAGGGAAAAAAAAAAGAAAGAATTAAAGTTTTTCGGAAATATTTTAATAGACATTTGATATTTAATAATAGGATAACTTTATGAAATAAGGTTTTTTGAGCGGAATATTTTAAGAGATACGATATTTTAGCATTTAAATAAAGAAGTTACAGCAATTTGACCACACGGGAATAATACTAATGAATTTTAATAATGGATTAAAATAAAGATGTTCTATTTAAAGAATAAATTAAAAAAGCTATCGCCATTTTTAGAATAACTACATTCGAATAAATATTATTAAGTGGATTAGGAATAATTGGCTTTACATATGGATAGTAAAAGGCTATTTTAAGAATGAGAATTATTTTAATAAGCTGGGTTATATACCGAATATTATTGAATGGACAAATTTTATAGAATAATTGCGGAAAAAAATTAAATTTTGTAATATTATCCCCCCTCCCTAAAGATTTTGGATGAAGTTAATAGTTAAGTAACTATAAATTCAGACAATATAAATTTAATATTTTAGAAATTTGAATTTTGACTAGTATAAATTTAGAGACTGCCAGCAAGGAGATGGGGAATTTCTGAAGAACTGGAAGACAAAAACAAAAACAAAAATAAAATAATAGTAATCAATTAAAATTAATAGATAAATAAAAATAAAGCTACGAGCATTTCCCCTGTAAAATAATACAAGAAATGGTTACAATCTCACTTACCATTTGTAAGTGCACAAGAAAAATACAATAACAATAAATAATAAATATTAATAAACAGGAAAAACAGGATAATAATAGTAACAGAATTTTGCTTTTACCAAGTTCACATGCTTTAGAATAAGTAGTCACTAGCAAATTGTTTAAACAAAGTTTTAAAAAAAAAATTCGACTTAATTCAAATTTGAGTTCATTAGATCCAACTGTTTTATTTCAGTCTCTTTCTTGGATCGTGATAAGTCCTCATTTTGTTTTTTTTAAAAAATGGTTACTGCAGTCCCTTTCTTAAAAATACAGTTTTTATGTAAAGGCTGAAAATAAAGACATTACTCCATCAAAATTTTAAAACTGTAGTCATTCTTACCAATACTTTATAATGCTAGCACTTGTCACAACATCTTCTCTTAAGTATCGCATTAATTTTCTCACATAATAAACAAGTCAAATTATTTTCTTGGTTGTTTATTGTACTGGGAATATGTTATCTTTGTTATATTCCTGTGGGATCTGTTATATTTCTCTTGGGATCCCAACATCTTTAACTAATATTTGTCAAACATTTTTTCACTAATAAATAATATAACTCTTCAATAATATAAATAAATGCTATAATAAAATTCAATTCATAAACATAACAATAATAACTTTCAATATAACTAATACTTCTCAACATATGTAGTAATTCATAATATAATTCAATAGTAGAAATAATAATATAATAACATCAGTATAATTTAAGAAAATATCACAGTTTGTTTATTTATTGTTAGGAAAAATATTGGTTGAGGATAAAATAATTACATAGCAAATAAATAAATTTCTTATTTTTTAATCATATAAGAAAGTATTTTTGCCAGTCGAAAGTATACAAAAAAAAATATATAATAATTTCAAAATCCAAATAAATTTAAATCTAAATATTTAGAAATTGAACTCTCAACCATTAGTTCCTTACAATAATTTTTTCCTCTGATACCCTTTTACAAAATTATACTGTTAAGTTATAAGTATTCATATCCTAAATGCAGAGAGTTGTTTTTTGGCAAACTTAGAATAAATAAAGACAATAAATAACAAATAAAAGATGTTAATTTTAGCTGAGAAATGGAATACAAAGGCAATTAGTTTAGATACTTAATTTTCTATTGTCACACCAAAACAATCACTGTAAAATCACATCATCACTATCCAATTATTTATATGTTTGTATAATTATAGAAATATTTATAAAACGGTTACTATTTGATTATCTATTGAAGTAAATAACATAATATTAAATTTTTGAAACAATTGGTTTAAGAAAAAGTAAATAAAGTAAAAATAGTTTATTTTGATATAGAATTAAAACATTTAATTTCATTTTTCAACATCAATTTGACAATTCCTAAAATCAAAATACACATCTTATGCCTGCATAAGGTGTCTACTCAACCTCAAAAACTCTCAAAAACAAGTAATATTCTCGTTGCGCACCAAGAACGTACCTGATAATGTTGAAAATTATTGTAATAAGAGATATTTAAATAATTAGAATTTACTCTATTGTTTTTACTTTAGTTTGATTTTGTGATGGTGATTGTGATGTCTGTGTTGGTTTTGATTGTTGTTTGGGTTGCTCATGAAATAGTCTGAAATTATTTGGTGAAAAATATGGTTGCGAATTGTTCCATGTCTCCAAATTAAGACCATATATACCCTTCTGACATAACTGAATTCAAACCTTTCCTATTGAATTTTTAAGAATTATAAGAATTTGTGAATCCAAATTAAGCATTAACCAGAACATTTATTCAATAAAATACATAAAAATCTCCTAAATTTTATTTATTATTTTTGCTAAATTTAAATTTAATATGTTGTATTAACTACCTTAGAATAAATTTTTTTATCATAGTAATAATAATAATAACAATTGTATCATCAGCAAAAAGAACAAGAAGAGCAACATCATCAACAAAATTTTATTACATACCCTATGAATTTTTTGAATGCAACTTACCTACATTTTCCAATTTCTCTTCTAAATATTTTTATTATTTGTCATCAAGGAAAACATGACTTTATCTTCATATTGATCGTCATCACGTATTAATTCTATCATCACATCATAATTATTCTGAGTATTCAATTCTAGTAAATTTAAGGACTTGGTAAATAATGAACTTATTTTTACCTAAGCTATGGACAAATGAGGTGTAAAAAAAATTCCCCATTGGTGAGCTTAAGATTATTAAAATTCAAATTACCTAATAGAGCAATTCAGCTAGGTTAACATAGTGCTAAATGTCTACATGTTCCAGTAATTTAATTTCTACCTGACCTAGCATTTTATTTAAACACTTTATTAATATTATAACACCATCAAAAATTTTCAAATTTTCTATATTAAATATTTTAGCAAGTTGGTAAATGCATCATAAATCCTACATTAAATGAAAATAAACAATAACATACTAAATTTAATTTTATATATTCACAGTTTAAATAAACAATAAAATACTAACACTCTATTTACATATTTACATCATAAATAATCTTTCAGTGGCTCATTAATTTACTACAATTCAAACCACCAGTCACTTATTATTCAACATACAGATTTTTTTTTTTTTTTTTTTTTTTCTCCTCATAATAGCTGTTTTGTAGCTTAGGTTTGGCATGGTGCCAGGAATGTTCCCTTAGGATAAAAATTGTCTCTTTATAAAATACAGATCAGATCTTAGTAACATATTAAAAATAATAGATTTTTTTTTTTTTTTTTAAGAATATCTGTTCTTAAAACATGAAAATATAAATTATACCGCTGTCTATAATATTACAATGACGTATCACACGAAATCATCAAATAAATTAATTAACCTTAACAACACTTAAATATTTGCACCAGAAATAAATTTTAAAAACAAAATTTTAATCAGTATAACATAGTATATAAAACCTTTAAATTTCAAGGTAGACTATTAAATAAATAAAACATTTTAAATATAACATAAACTAATAAATATCAACATAAAAAGATACCAATAAATAAAATTACCAACTTACAGTTACTCTTGAGCATATTTCACAGGAAAGTCTCACACATCTAAAAATCTTTAATTTTCTTGATAACACAAAAGTTCTGCTTTTTCGCAATCCTTTAAAACCAACACCATGAAGACGCTTATGAAGATGAATAGTATATTCTCTAGCAACAACTTCACTTAGGCCAACTTTTCCTCTTCTTTTCTCTTTTAGGATGGCCCCCCAATGGATTCGAAATCCATTGGGGTTTCCCCGCACAGGTTCGTATCCTGTCGACTTATTATATTAATGTCGTGTTTCCAAGTTCAAATCCAGGAAAAAGGCAGTCGTGCTCGTGATAAATAGGGTTAGCGATGTGATTGGTTTCCCTTTTAGCTCGCATCAGGCGGCAGTGTGGTATCATCAACAACAAGAAATGTCAGTCCATATTTTTGTCGAAGAACCTTTTATTTCCAGTTTTAAGACATCTCTTCAGGGAAAATGCTCATTAGCCAACGCTAAACGAAAAAAAAATACAACGTTCCATTATTTTCTAGAATCCGTCCCGATTCTTTTAGCAAACACCAGCGTCGAAAAAATCCTCCCCGAATCAGGATGATCGTGTTTTTAAACTAGCTTGCGTAATAATACAGAATACGTCACGTGACCCACTTCTATCGAATCAAAAGGTCTCTTTTGGAACTTTATCAATATTTCCGGTGGATTTATTTTGTTGTAAAATGCAAAAACTTTCTAGGCCCTTCCAGAATATTCCATAATCTCGTACCAGATGCCTGTCATATCAACAAACGAGCTTATCTGTTTTTGAGGCTGTAGCTAAACTTCGAATTTAATACGTAATAAAAATAATAAGAAGAAAAGAAAATGAATCTTTATAAAAGGGAAAAAAAAAGAAAGAATTAAAGTTTTTCGGAAATATTTTAATAGACATTTGATATTTAATAATAGGATAACTTTATGAAATAAGGTTTTTTGAGCGGAATATTTTAAGAGATACGATATTTTAGCATTTAAATAAAGAAGTTACAGCAATTTGACCACACGGGAATAATACTAATGAATTTTAATAATGGATTAAAATAAAGATGTTCTATTTAAAGAATAAATTAAGAAAGCTATCGCCATTTTTAGAATAACTACATTCGAATAAATATTATTAAGTGGATTAGGAATAATTGGCTTTACATATGGATAGTAAAAGGCTATTTTAAGAATGAGAATTATTTTAATAAGCTGGGTTATATACCGAATATTATTGAATGGACAAATTTTATAGAATAATTGCGGAAAAAAATTAAATTTTGTAATATGTATATATAAACATCGAATTTAATAACTTGGTCGCCTGTGGCGACCTGGCGACCGCATATGTCAAGCCCTGCTTATAACTGATAAAAATGAAATATATATAATTTTTTAAAACGTAGAGTTCAAAAGAGCAGGAATGTTTAATTATTTTTTTAAATGTTTGTACGAGTGTGTCCAACAGTTTTTAAGAACTCTTATTAACTACAATTAAGACCAACTAACTAAAAGAAAATTTACATCTTGCAGAAACTTTTAACTACTGAAAGATTCGTACTTTGAAAAGTTCATATCGACGTAATTTTAATATAAAGCTTGGATATCATTTTTTAACGAATGAAAAAAAAACTGTTGAAGGTAATAACTGCTGATTCTATAATATTTAAAGGAAAATTAATTGCATCGGTAAAAAAAAAGCATTTTTTCTTTGAAAAGTAGTTACATAGTAACAAGTAACTGAACAATTAAGGTCATTTGAAACTTTGGTTTAAAAAAATGAATTTTTTTACTGGGCAATAAGAGCAAGATGTTTTTTATTAACAGAAAAAAGAAAATTAATAGGTAAGAGAGTAAAAAAAGGAGTTTGTAAATAGGTTAAAAGAAAGTGACTTTTAGAAAATATCTTTTCATTTTTGGTAAAAGTTTTAGGGATTGTCTGAATTGTTTGAAAATAAACATTTACTTATATTTTTATGTGCAGTATTTAAAGCCTTTTAAATTTTTTTAATAGCATGAAACTAAATAAATTTGTTGAATTAAGTAATATGAGCAACATTTAATATTTTTAAAACTATCATCAATTGCCATATTATATTCAAAATAGTCAAAAATGGCAGCTGCCTTAGTAATTAAAGTGAAACATTCACATTATGTTCCATTTGAGTTAAAAATACAGTTTATCTGGGAAAGAGTAACAAACGCTAACTGGATTAATATTAAAGAGAATTTCAAGACTTAATTTTTAACCATTTTTTCTGAAACATGAAAGTTTTAAAACTAATATTAACTAAAGTTTCAGATGTGACTCAAGTTTCAATTAATGCAAACTAAAAGAACATTTACATATTTCAGCAATTTTCCACTGTTTAAAGACTTTTACTTTGAAAAGTTTATAACTAATTTTAATGTAAAGGTTGCATATATTTCTTCAGTGCGTGAAAGAGCCCTGCAAGTTAATAATTGCTGATTCTAATATTTAAAGGTAAATTAATTGCATCGGCAGAATAACATACTTTTTCTTTGAAAAGTAGTTTTATAGTAAAAAGTTAACTGAACAATTAAAGTCGCATGAAAATTCCGGTTTAAAAAAATGGCTCTTTTATTTTACAATGAGAGCAAAATGTTCGTAATTAACAGAAAAAAAGAAATTAATAGATAAGAAGAAAAAAAAAGAAACTTGTAAGTAGATAAAAGAAAGGGACTTTAGAAAAAATATTTTTATTTGTTTTAGATGAACGATAAAAGTTTTAGGCGTTGTCTTAATTTTGTGCTTTAGGATTTTTTTTTCTTATGATAGTTGATATGTACTTTAGAAATAAAACTTTTGCTTTGTTTCAAGAATAAAGTACCTTCAAATTTACCCCCCCGCCAAATAAATAAATAAATAAATAAAATAAAATAAAAAATAAATAAATAAAACCTCATATCAAAATTTAGTTACTTTTTTTACTATTATAATCAAAATTTCACGTTAGAGCAAATATATTACGGTATAAAGAACTTTATCTATCGCACATGAGCATATTATAATTCGATTATTTTGGTCGATTATTGTATAATCATAAGAAATATTTATTTTAAAAGTCATTATATTCAAAACTGTTATTTATATTCAGCTTCGTGTACGATTTCGCAGATTTTCTATAAATTATGTAGACAGATTTTCTATAAATTACGTAGACAGATTTTCTATAAAATAAAATGTCTTAAAGTAAATCAAGGTACATGAGTGGATTTAAAAAGTTTATCCTTCAGTTACCATTCTTAAAATGTGGTAACGAATGTTCTTAAAATGTTACAGATTTTTTTTTATTTTTATGAAGTAGTTATTTATTTTTTCATTTGAAAGAACATCGATTTTATTTCGATAGTACATGATTTTAATTAAATAATATTCGACTACGGGTACAGCAAAATCAGCTTATTTAGCATAGTTGTGTGAGAGTTATCCTGCCCGTAGTACAAAGGCTGTTCGCAAATTTTTTACATGAGTTTGTTTTGGTGTAAAAAAAATCGTCTGCGTAGAGAAATTATTTTTCACAGCTAATATGTTTTTGAAAGTATAAATTTTTGTTTTGCAACAGATATGTTTGTTTATATGCAAAATGGCGCTTTTAAAGAACCATTGGGTGGAAGGCTATATTTCTGCACAGATAATTATCTCATCAAAAACAACTCGTAAATGATCCCGCCAAGCCACAAACTTAAAACGTCAGTCATAAAAAGAAGTGATATCACATAAAAAGAAGCGATATACATACTCCGAGTCCCGTGAGGTACAGTATGTGAAAACTGCTTGGCGACCTGCAGGCTTTTATAATGTTGGTGTTTCCTGCAATTACATATGACTATATATATATTTTTTTTTCTGCCATAAAATTGTAAAAAGTTGAAGCTTCTATGTTTGCATGTCCTTTCTTATTTATGAGCTTGAAAAATCAATTTTTGATTTTATTTACCATTATTTAAACTAGAAACACCAGTTTTTTAAGTAAACATGTAAAGATTTTGAGATTGTAATATATATATATATATATATATATATATAACCATAAATGAAACTATATATATATATATATATATATAATGATTATACGCATATTAATAACAATGCACCTTATAATAAACGTTAACTAAATTGAGATATATTGCAGTAATTCTAGCGTAAGCGGAATCGCATAGATCTGGGGAAAAATCCGTTCTGACAGTTCTTTCACATACAAAAATATTTATAAAAGTGATATAACAAAAATTAAAAATTTATTTTTCCGATTTTCAAAATTGATATAATGCATATATTATAAAAACATGCAGGTCGCCAAGCAGTTTTCACATACTGTACCTCACTCCGAGTCCTTTGGAAACATTATGAGTGGTGATAGATTTTTACATGGGACTCGGAGTATGCACTTCTATATCGCTTCTTTTTATGTGATATCACTTCTTTTTATGACTGACGTTTTAAGTTTGTGGCTTGGCGGGATCATTTACAACGAGTTGTTTTTGATGAGATATCACTCCTTTTTGTAAGGTACTTAATTTCAATTATACAGATTCTATTTTTATTCACAAAAGAAAAGATACAAGAAAGATGAAACGGGCAAAAAAAATAATAATAGTGATGTACAGAATTATACATCAGAATTATACAATTTATTGAGTGACTTATTCCAATGTACAAGTCGCTACCATAGCAACGGGGAAACTTTTATATTAATTTCTTTACATTGTATTCATCAGATTATTTATGGCATGTCTATTTTCCTTTTTGTTTTGTTTATATTACTCTTCTGTTTATATACATTCAAAAAACAAAAAATTAGAAATTTTTACAGTAGTTTACAAGCTAATTAAAATACTGCAGTTTCAGAAAAATGTGGAAAAATAAGAAGCTTTTTTTTCGGCCAATATAAGTTTATAGAGCATACTTTACCGAGAATAATCAAAAAATTTTTTTATCTACCAACCATTGTAATTCACAAGGATGTTTATACTAATACATTAAATATTATTTTTGAAAATAACTGAGCACCTTAAAAGATTTTTATTTGTTAAGTTTTTTAATTCCACGTTTCGAGAATTGGAAAAATATAAGATTCGCAACGTTTGCAAAAGAATAAAAACTATTAAAGTGATTTTAAAAATAAAAACTGTTCGTAGAGCATGACATGTATTCCAAAATTTTGTGTGATTTTGTAAATATACCGCATAGACTAAAACGTTTACATAATGAACCGTTTAAAAAAATGTAAAATTTTATTAAAATTTAACCGTAAACCGAACAGTTCGTTACCGATCAACTATTGTGTACGAAATTTAGCATTTTAAATTTTTATGGGGAATTTAAGAAGTTATTTCCTTGTCATTGTGCTCTAGGCCCGTTTTTAGAGCATTTTAAGTTCGTCATAGCCGGAGATTCGATGAACGGCAAATATTTAAACGCAAAACTTCTAATCTTGGGGTAGAAACATTTTTACATTCTGTTCCTCAGCGCATGAATGTAAAGTTGGAATTTTGTAATCGCTATTTCAATTAATTCCTGATACGCTAAAATTATATATTTATAAATAAACACAGTTTTTTAATCGATGAAAATACTATATTTTAATAGGTTTAGAGCTTCAGATTACCATAACTTCAGGTTACCTTGCTTTCAGGCAGATAAAATGAACTCGTATTAAATTTTAAATCAAGATAATAAAACCTTACAGAGATTGAAACAGTATAAAATCATTAAAATACATCTCACTGAGTAAATATACATCGGTTGTAATGTAATCAAGATCTTCTAAGAGACTCTGTAAACGAAACGTATATGGTTCAATTCCACTTTACAATAGAGAGTTTAAATGAATCGGATGTAGTAACATATTTGAAATTCTTGTGTACATAGCCACTTTGACAAAAGTTATGCTATTCACTATTGTTTTCCTCTGTGTTTAGTACAGGAATCAAGTACTTCAACATAAAAAGTCGCTAATTATACAACTATTTAGTCTTATTAAAAAATCTTTTGAGTTACCCTGTAAACGAACAGTAAATTCCACAATTCTGTTTTACATTAGGAAGTTAACTTAAGTTGTTCGTAGTAACATATTTTAACATCATGCGCATACGTTCTTTTTGAAAAGAGTTAGACCATTTAATATTTCTTTGCTTCATCTTAAGTCTAGGAATAAGTCACTTTAAAGTGGTATACATAAAAAACTAATTAATATTTTTACACGAAATATTAAACATTTGAACTACGCATAAAAACAATTCAAATGCTGCAAACCACGTAAAAAATGGATAATTACGCAACTCTTTAGCCCTATATCAAAAAATCTTTTGTGAGACTCTGTAAATTAACCTTAAATGTTACTATTTATTTTTGTAATAGGAAGCTTACTTGGGTCTACTGTAATAACATACCTTAATATCATGTGTAAACGACCATTCCTAAAAGAGTTGGGTCATTTATTATTTTTTTGCTCTATGTTAAGTATAGGAATCAATAACTTTAAATTGATATAAATCAAAAACTAATCAATATTTTTACATGAAACTTACAAAGGTTTAAACTACTCATAAAAACAATTCAAATGACGCAAACCGCGTAAAAATCCGAAAATTACACATTGCTGTAGCCCTGTCAACAGTTTTTTGCTCTATGTTAAGTATAGGAATCAATAACTTTAACCTGATATAAATCAAAAACTAATTAATATTTTTACATGAAACTTACAAAGGTTTGAACTACTCATAAAAACAATTCAAATGACGTAAATCGCGTAAAAAGCCGAAAATTACACATTGCTGTAGCCCTGTCAACAGTTTTTTGCTCTATGTTAAGTATAGGAATCAATAACTTTAACCAGATATAAATCAAAAACTAATTAATATTTTTACATGAAACTTACAAAGGTTTGAACTACACATAAAAACAATTCAAATGACGTAAATCGCGTAAAAATCTGATAATTACACATTGCTGTAGCTCTGTCAACAGTTTTTGGTCTGAACAAGATTTCAAAAGTGCAAAAAACGGCACTTTTAAAATAGCATTTATTGAAAACCTATTCGACGGATTTTGTTTTACTTTTGATTTCTTAGTCACGTGGCACGCCCCATTCCATAGAATCAAGAATTTTGTTTCTATCATAAATAGAACGCGAGATATAGATGTGTCAAAAACCCGTTTTGTCCCGTCCGCAAAATATAAACTAGACAGAGTGTAAAAAAAAAAAAAAAAATGTAAAATCGCTTGGCATCCATTGGCGGAAATTCCTTTCATTTACGGTTCAATGCATTGTTGTTTCTTATGCTTGGCGAGAAACTCTGTCGAGTTTCTATGATTAGTATTTGGTTATTAAAAAACATTGTGAAAGGTATGATTTTTCTATACCTAAAACCACAGTAAGTAATATGGTCAATAAGACAGGGAAAAAACGTGAATGTATGTCTTCAAGTGGAGAAAGTATTTCAAATATGTACCCATAAACAAAAAGGAATTCTTTGAATATTGCAAATGTAATACTTTTATGGTAAAAGAAAAACCTTCAAGTTAAAGGACTGTTGCTAAATCGTTAAAATGCTCAGTGTCAACTGTTCACAAAATCAGCAAAACTGATTTGAATTTTGAAAAAGCAAAAAACATAATGTTCATCGTCTTTCTCCACGACATATTGCCGAATGTAGAACACGATGCAAAATTCTTTATGAGAAGCATTTATTCGGAGAAAAATGGAAAAATGTTGTTACAATAGATGAAGCTTGGGTCTATTTAAATGTTTGTAATAAAAAGAGATCCATTTATTATTATAATAGTGGAGAAGTAAATCTTAAAACATGGTTCAATGTATCTAAAGAAAGTTTTAGAAAATGATTTATGATTGTTGCTGGCTTTGCATATAACGGCAAATAAAAAATAAAGAGAATGAAGAAAAATGTTAAGATCAACTACACATAATACATATGACATAATACTATCAGAAATATATTTTACTCCCAATCTTCAAACATGAAATACCATCTCTGCATCCTCAGTGCCATTAATCTGTTAAAGTGCATCAAGATAAAGTAAGCATCCACACATCACAATTTACAGTTAATATCGTGGAAATAAATGTAACGAGAATACACTTGCACACAATATACTTGCTAAATCTCCTGATGTATCACCCATGGATTTTTGCGCGTTTGGACTTTTAAAAAGCGCGTTACGTAAATGTGCACTTACAACCCTTTATGGACTTTGGAAAGCTATTCAAGAGGAATTGCCCAAAATATCTCTTCGAAAACTACAAAATGCATTATTGTCAGGAACATCACGCTGTAGAAAGGTAGTTAAGAATAAGGGTTACCAAATTGAACATTTAAAACACAAATATTTTAAGTAAAATAATTCTGTAAATACCAAGAAAATGTCTAAAAAATGTGCGAACATGAAAATAAATGTGCGAAATGACAAAAATGTTGTTACAATAGATAAAGCTTGGGTCTATTTAAATGATTGTAATGATAATAAAAAAACAACATTTATTATCAACAAATAGGAGACAATGAATATTAAAACATGATTCAATGTGCCCCCAGTGCCATCAATTTTTTGAACTGCATCAAGATACAGCACACAGCCATACACATCACAACCCACTGTTAATTTCCAGGAAAAAATGGAACGAAGAACGAGTATCAGGGCTATACTCTTCACTGCTATATATATACACACAAAATATACCTTGCTAAATCTCCTAATGTATCACCCATAGATTTTTACGCTTTTGGACTTTTAAAAAGCGCGTTATACGAATGTCGACATACAACCCTTCATGGACTTTCGAAAGCTGCTCAAAAGGAATGGTTCAAAAGACCTCTTCCAAAACTACAAAAGGCATTATTGTCATGGAAATTACGGTGTAAGAAAAGGTAGTTGAGAATAAATGTTACCAAACTGAACATTTAAAACACAAATATTTCATATAAAATAGTTCTATAAGAACCATGAAAATCGTCTAAAAAAGGCACAAACACCCGCTGTATATCAATTCTTGGGAAAAAATATACATATACTTATTTATACCTTAATTTAATAAAAATTAAATAAGTTACTAAAACGTCAAAAGAATAGGGATGTGTAAATATTCATTTAAAGTTTTGTACAAGTGGGTCTAACAATTTATAAAAACACTTATTAACTACAATTAAGATTGACTAAAACAAATTTAAATCTTTCAACAATTTTTCGCTGTTAAACTATTCATGCTTTGAAAAATTCATAATTAAGCAATTTTAATGTAAAGCTTGCATATCTTTATTTAATGCATAAAAAACACTGAAAATTAATAATTTCTGATTCTAATATTTAAAGGAAAATTAATTGCATCGGAAGAAAAATGCATTCTTTCTTTGAAAACTAGTTTCTTAGTAAAAATTAACTGAACAATTAAGGTCATCTAAAACTTTGGTTAAAAAAAATAGCTCTTTTATTGAACAAAGAGAACAAGATGTTCCTAATTAACAGAAAAATAATAAATTAATAGATAAGAGGGAAAAAAAGTTTGCAAATAGATAGAAAAAAGTAATCTTAAAAAATATCCCTTTTTTTAGATGAATAATAAAACTTATAGGAGTTGTCTTAATTATGTGCCAATTTTATTCTTTTAATAGTTGATATAACGCATAGATTTTATCACGTACACTTGCTCCTGCGTACTATATATATATATATGTTCATTTTTCTGCCTAAATGATAAAGTTGATATTAGACATATAATTATAGAGTACTTTTTCATAATTGCACTAAAATAGGGATTATTTTTCTTTTATTTCTGGTGGAGTTTAGGTTAAAGCGCGTCAGGTACGGTCAGATTTCGGGTTGAAAAAAAATATTTTCGGGTTCGGATCGGGTTTCGGTTTAGTTATAGAATTTGTGAGTTCGAGCTAGGTATCAGGATTAAAATGTAGATAACAATAAAGTGTTGAGACAAAAAAAAAAAAAAAACGAAAATAAGAAACAATCCTTTGAAATCGTTTTTTTCCCTTAAAAATTACTTGTTCATGTTATTTTTAATCTCCAATTCATTTTGTAGTTTGATATCATAGCAGAATGACAACCTTTCATCGCTTAGTATAGACCAGTTTCACTTGAGTTTAGTATTTAATTTTTAAATAAACGCGAAGATCGGTTTGTGAATGTACATTAAATTACTAGTGTAACACAGAGGTGTATGATTCAACGAAAGTAAGCATGCATGCTCTTTTTTGAATCGTAATAAATTTTACACGGGATCATCATAAGAAGGACCCTTTACCAATAAGAAAAAAGAAAGAAAAATCATGCGTCAAGCATAGATTATATAACACTTTGCAACACTATCAAAATATTTTAATCCACACTATCCTGTTTCATGATGTAAAAAAGATAGCTAATAAGTAAACATTTTATAAAACGCATAACACATTTGAAAAGCAGACTTCAGCAATGACCATCCATAACCGGAAAAGTGCTCCAATTCTTTTGTGCAGACCGGTATATGATCTATAGATTTGTATATATTTTACATAGTATGCTAAAATTTACTTTTAAGAAAACGCATAACGCAGGTGAAAATTCACTATTAGCAATTTCTATCAACAGACAGAAACATACTTGAATTCTTTTGTATAGCTCTGTTTATTACTTGAAGATTTTTATGCACGCCACATACACTCTAAAATTGGGAGGAGTGAAAAGTTGTGTCTTTGAAAGATTGAAAGGCATTTTCACTCTTTTTGGAGTGTATTTTATTAAAATACCCTCCTTAAAGAGTGGAATTTTCCACTTTGAAAGGAGTGAAATATTTCATTCCGTTGTCGAGTGAAATGTCTCGCTCCTGTGAGAGAGACGAATAACATTTTTACATTCTTTCTTCGCCTCACAAGAAGTCAGATGTAAAGGGGATAAACAGCTGGAAAATAAAATAAAAATAGGAAACTGGAATTAGTCATGTGAGGTATATTCGAAAATAATACTTAAAGCTGGGGTATTCTTGGTATGGAATCTTCTGTATTGAAAAAATATTCTTTCTTCCTAATAAGATACAATGAAGATGCACAATCAGCGTTATATTATATCAGATATGTTGAGATATCATGAGGTTCAGTAACGAAAATGCTATATGTAGGGGCGTATCAAACACGTAGGCGCGTTCTTACGCAGGTTGTTAAAAATGATTCACAGCTGAATATCACGGGGGCTAAAGTGACAATGTAAGAAAAGAGCCATTTAGTGAGGTCTTTTGTGTAATCTCTGGATGGGAATGCGAGAGTAAAATGATCAAGTATTCTTTCGCAGGTGCACAAAAATATGTCACGTACACATATGTTAAATAGCGAAGGGTTACAATTTCCAATCATTGAAAATTCATTGTAAGAGGTTAACGAAAGCAAAAGATATGGGAGAGAAAAAAAATGCAAGGATTGTGGGTTTTAATTAAAAGTGGGAAAAAAGTTAGCTAAAAAAAATGGGCCACAGAGAGAGAGAGAGAGGAGAGCAGATTAGTTTACGATTTTTTCAATAAACTTGCGGAGTCTAAAAAGAAGATTCTGGTAGAGTTCGAGTAATTCGGAAATATGAAATAGTGTTGTTACAGTGAATTGAGTGCTAGACTGTGAAAGCGATTTAAAGATGCATTCTTGCAAATACCTTCTCATACCATCTCCTGCTGCCTAGGTGAGCAAATTTGCAGTTACTTTCTTCTTGCAGCATTTTATATGATGTATATTAAAATATTTTATCAGTGAGGGAATTTACCTGGTGTCCTAAAAAGGACTGACTGATTTTAAAATTCAATAACTTACAAACGGTGACAGATATTAAAAAAAACTCTTGAAGTAGAGTAATGTACGATGTCAGGAGTTTTTTACTCTGCAATTCTCGATTTTAGTTTGAATTATCATCAATAGATGGCGCTGAGAGCAATAGGTGCTCAGTCGAGGCCACAACTGAAATCAGGAGGTTACATGTATGGAGTGGGTGTCATTCACCAATACAGTTTTTTTTTTAGGGCCCGATTCTGAACTCAGACGGTATGATTTCAATATTGTAAGAGTCAGAGAAACAATAGAAAAAAGTATTGTTTCCAAGGAAATAACTTCTTCCAAATCGAAATATACAAAGACAATGTTCAAAATATAGAATTTTTTTAAAACTTTTTACATTCCAAGAAGGATAAGGTTTTTTAAAAATGAGTGTATTCTTTATCAATCAAATTTATTCTTTCTAAGACTTTCCAACACAGTTGAAAAGTGTTTATGTACTCGATTTATCTGGCCATCTCTCTGTGCTCTAACTTGTTTAAATATATTCAAATTGCCATGTATGTATCTGAAGTGCACTACAAGATGCTTACTATCGAATATTGTATGTGTAGAACTTTTAATATTGAGGTTTACCATGGCATGCTCTGTATTGAAAATGAAGTTTATAGCAATTATGGTTCGTTTACAGGGGCACTTAAAATAATGCCGTTTAATTATTGTCTATGGGATAAATCATTTGCAGTGTAATTTAATGATGTTACACTATTTCAAACTTATTGAAAATAATATATAGCAATGAAGCGCACTACAAGATGCTTACTATCGAATATTGTATGTGTAGAACTTTTAATTCGTTTACAAGGCCACCCAAAATAATTTCATTATATGATGGTACATGGAAAAAAATCGTTTACGGTGTATATTAATGATGTTACACCGTTACAAACATAATGAAATTGATTTACATTTATGAAGTGCACTAAAACAGGCTTTCTGTAGAATATGGAGTGTAAAGCATTTATCATTCATTTACATGACTACGCAAAAAAATTCGGTTACATAATGCCATACGGGGAAAACTGTTTGAAGCGTATTTTAATTATTTTACAGTATTACTAATATAATGAAAAATATATACATTGAAAAATATATACATTTAGTAAACCACAGGTTTACTAAAAGATACTTGTTGTATAATATGATGTACATAACATTTATCGTTGATTTACAGGGACACGCGAAATACTTTGGTTGCAGTACTGTATCCGGAACACTGTCTATAAGCGATAATTGCTGGAAGGGCGCTTTCAGTTATGGTAAGCGGTTTTAAAAACATTTTTGCATACTACGGGATGTGCATAATGCTATAGATCATATACAGGGCTACACCAAAGAATTCGTAAGCATTACCCAGTACGACCGTGAATTGCAGAAAAGAGTTTTTTATTCGAGTTATGTTATGCATTTCCGATATTTTCGAATCTTGATTAATAACATCCAAGTTAGATTCAGTCATGGCCGATTTATGTCGTCCAATGTTGTCTACCAAATCGTCGGTAACACTACCGGTTTTTACAAATTTATCATACAATTGTGTAATTGTATTCGGATGCGGAGCATTCCTTACGTTACATTTCTCTTGGGAATTTCTTCTAGTCGCTATTATGCATTGATACAAGCTGTAGTACTCCAGTATTATAAATATTCTTTCTTCCAAAGTATAAACCACTTCCAAGATTCTTTTTAACTGGATTCACCATGCATACAAATCTACTGACAAACTTCCTTAAAAGATCTAAAATTTCTTAGAATTTAACAAAATTTATGAAATTTTTAACAACAACAAAAAGAAAAAAAAATACTGAATCTCTTCTCTTAGTTTTAAGATGCGATGCACAAAATATTCTTTAAATCAGACAATAAAAAGTACGTTAATCCATGAAAATAAAGCTTAATAAATATAAAATCGTCTGCTCACTCGCATACTGCTTATTATATTCATGCCCAATTCTGAATGCTGTCGTTATATCGAAGAATTCGTTATTTCCATGGCAACAACACATTTCATCGACAATAAACGACTAAGTTCAGAATCGGGCCCCCCAAAAAAGATTGTATTGGTGAATGAGACCCACTCCATACATGTAACCTCCTGATTTCAGTTTTGGTCTCGATTGAGCTCCTATTGTCCTAAATAATGTTATAGAGATTTGTTATTAAGAGATTGTATTATAACTGAAATAGCAATTATCGCTAATAGACAGTACGTCGGATACAGTACTGTATCCGAAAACATTTGTGTGACCATGTAAATGAACGATAAATGCTATGCACGTCATATTCTATAGCAAGTATCTTGTAGTAAACTTCAGTAATGTATATCCATTTCACTTTATTTTAAATACTGTAACATAAATTAAAATACGTTGCAAGCAGTTTTCACCCGTAGATCATTGCGTAACAGAATTCCTTTGTGTGGCCCTGTAAATGAATGAAAAATGCTTTACTCTTCATATTCTACGGAAAGTATGTTTTAGTGCATCTCAGAAACTCATATCAATTTCATTATATTTGTAAGTGTAAGATGATTAAAACACACCGCAACAGATTTATCCCATAGACAAAATAATAATGGAATTATTTTGAGTGCCTCTGAAATCGAACTATCAGAGCTACACATACCATATTTTATAGTAAGCGTCTGTAGAATTCTTTTGTGTGTTCCTGTATATGAACGATGAATGCTATACACACAATATTCTGTAGTAAGCCTCTTTTAATGCACCTTAGTGATATACATCAATTTCAATATGTTTGAAATAGTGTAACATCATTAAAATACACTGCAAACGATTTTCCTCATAGACCATGGTCCATGATGTAATGAAATTCTTTTGAGTGCTCCCATAAATGAACTATAAATGCACTTAATTTTCAATACCGAACATGCTATGGTAAATCTCAATATGGTATATCAATTACATGACAATTCGCATCTATTTACGCGAGTTAGAACACGGCTAGACAAACCAAATGGATAAACACGTTTCAACTATGTTGGGAAGTGTTGAAAAATTAAAATCAGAGCATTCATTCGTAAGTTACGCGTGCATATATTTATAAATATATGTATTGTTGTGTTGTATATCTTACTTTCTTTGAAGTGGGTGAAAAAAATCATTATGAATTTTATTTAATTTCTTTTGAAACATTTTTTATATGCATTGCTTATAAAACTTATTTTTCACGCTAAGTAAATTTCAAGTTTGTGTATTTAACAATATTTTCACGTTTAAAGGCTTCATATGAAACATTCTTTGTATTTACTAGTTAATTTTCAGCCCGACATCTTAAAAGATGTTGTTTTTATGCTAAAATTTAACAAAGTATGCATGCAAAATATTTATTTTTTCTTTACGCACTTTTAAGTTTTTGTCCTTTTTTTATTTTTCATCGCAACCGCTTGTTAAAAATTTCACACGTAGCTAAAATAATATCTACATGCCTGAAATAAAATAAAATTACTTACTCTTGCTAAAGTAACAAAAGCACCATGCTTTTAATAAGTGTATGTCACTTTTCTGAAATCTCTTATTAAACAATTCTCACAACTGCATAAATAAAAGTTAATGCAGGAAGTCAGTTCAAATTTTTAACAATAAAAAAATTACATTTTAATCTATACTAATAAAAGAAAACTGTTGGGCTGTTTGTGTGTGTGCGTGTCTGTGTATCCGTGAGGGCTAGGCAAATCTACCGCACGTTGAGGTTTTTAAGAGGATAGATGAAAGCATGTCCGAATTAATCTGATAATCAAATTTTTCGTTTTTTGATAATTAGTCGATATATCAATTAAAAACCATAATGAACAAATGGCACGCCACGCCGCCTCCGATCGTCGGTATTTCCGAAGCATTCCCAGGTTTGGCAGCAAAGATGAAAGAAAAGGGGAAAACACACTCCTTTTTTTTCGCATTTTTACGAGCCAGCATCTGCTTAACTAATCGAAATTCGAAAAAACAAAAAATATCCACTTAATCAACATACTTCTTTTGTTCTAACAATGTTATCCGTTAAACAAGTGGGTAAGCGTGATCGAAGATCTCACAAAGGGTTTCGTTTAATATATGTATGTAATGCCAAAATGTACTAAATGAAAGAATGTGCCAAGTTTGCGCATTTTCGGCAAATTTTAGCGACACTTGGCAAAAATATTTACTTTTATAATCTGAAGGAATTTTCTAGAATTCCCAATAGGAGCCGAGATACATAATTCAACAAATCAGCATCCATAGAACGTTCTCGAAAACAGAATTTAACCAATCAGGATACATAGAACTCATTATTTATATGTTGTACAGAGAATTTATTGTTATATTGAGTTGAACACAAATTTTAACCGAGTATAACTCGGTCTTCCCCGCTAGTGAAAAGTAAAATCCGAGTGACAATCAATAATTACACATTAGTCTGAGCATCCTTAAAAGTTGCGCAGCACCATCTGTTGATGAAAATATGAACTATTGGAAATCTTACTACATACAAAATTTACGAATTATCTTATAAAGACATCTCTTATTTTAATTATATATTTATTGTATCTATTGAAACATTTAATATCAAAACTTGGGGTATTTTTGAGACACCCTGTACATTCCAGTACTTACCAATGTCAAAGAAAGATTTAAAAAGTCGGTTATTAAAGAAAAAATATATTAAATGGTTTCGAACATTTCCTTTTATAGTTATAATTAATTAAGAAAAAAAAACAGTAAGATTATTTTCTTTAAAGTAAATAAAACAAGCTTGTATTCTGCATGTCAAGTCTTCTATTCAATAAGACTATTTTAAATATTATTCTTACAAGTTACTCGCCCTTAATATAACAACTCGCACGCTTCCGAATAAAGACTTTTGTTAACAAGCGTCGTCTAGAAATTCAGCTTCTGTAATTTAAATTAAAATATTCTAAAAGGATCACCATTTTAAATCCTCAAATGCTAATATCCTGAAGTATTTCCTGTTTTCCCGCAATATCTTATTCAAATCCTGATCTGAAATTTCGAGAACTGATGAACTGCTATTCAATTCATGAGGTAACAACGCATTTAGATGATGCCGATGAAATGTGGTTCTAGTAATCACAGTCTATAGTGGCTTTCCGGCGGCTTGTTTACATACATTTATTTCACCTCGAGCTTGTAGTAATTGATTTTCCGATAGCATATATTCTGTTACCGCAACGTATCATGAGTTCAACACATTTATTTATGAAACGCATTCGTTTATCGAAGAAATAAGAGATAAACAATGAATAACTTCGATAAAAAATTACTAGGAGTTCAAAGTAATTTAACGGAAGTATTACTAAATAAATGAAAATTTTGTTTATGCTGTAGTTTTACCTGGTAAATTTCAAATTTTATTCATTCAAACATTGAAATTTTTGAAATTAATAACACTAATTGCTTTGGGAAGGTGTTTGAAAGGTTCATTATTATTAACTGTGTCATTATCATCATCATTAGACGCACTGAAGTTGTTAGTAGTAGTGGGTGTACTATAGTTTTTCTTTAAATTTGCGTATAAACTATGTTGTTATTGAAGTAAATAATGTAGCAGTGCACCGATTCTTGAGCAATTGTACTTCCTACACAAATGAATTATGTAGCTTAAATATTAAAAAAAAAAAATATATATTTGTTTAAAAATTAAATTAAATTTTAGCATTTAAAACACATAAATCCTACTCTTTCAGGTTGATATTCCACGCAAATGAAAGTCCTTTCATTTTTACTAGCTTCTATCTTTACAAGAGGAAAAGATTGGATTCGTGAAAAATTTCGACTTCCGGTTTTCGACGGATTTTTACGTTTCAGCAGGTTTTGAACACGATTTGACTGTTTTTAATAAATGTCTGTTTTGAGTCTGTCTGTGTGTTTGTATGTGACACAAATTTTGTGGCTGCTGTATCTCAAGAACTATTGCACGCAATTTAATCAAACTTTATATTCAATTAGATCTTGACACAAATTGGTGATGATTAGGTTTTTGTGTAAAACGCCCAACATGTGGTACTGCTATGCTGCATTTAGGATTTCTGCGATGGCTATATCTCAAGAACTAATGCATGTAATTTCATCAAACTTCATATTTTGTTAGAACTTGACTTAAATAGATCCTTATTAGGTTTGAGTGTATACCACCCAACAGGTTTCTATTGCCATACTCTGACTTCCTGATTTAAGCGATAGCTGAATCTCAAGAGCGAATAGATTGTCATTTCATTTTGGTCACAGGCGATGATTTATATTTAAGAAAGTTTTCCGTTGTAAAAGGCGTCTCAGATCAAGAGTTCCGAAGACGTTATAAAGAGTGGTAGCTAAACCTCTATATTGACATTCAAGGATCTTCTTTTCCGTTAATGGTATGATTTTCCCAGAATTAGTCTCATTTCTATAGGAAGAGACCATATATATAAATATTAAATTTTAAAAATAAAATAGACTTGAAGTGGTTGTTTCTTAACCACGATTTGTTTATTGTTGCTAAAAACATTCATGTCACACGTGTATAGGTTCTTTTTAGAATATTAACAAAATGTATTTTAAATCCGAGAAAAAGGAGAAAGTTTCCGAGAAAGTTTCGTTTTTGGATTATTATTCTAAGTCCTTTTGTATTAAGTTCTGAGTACGTGATAAACTGGGAAAGAAAAAAGTTTGACATGTGTCGGTAAAAAACAAAACAAAATCAAACAAATAACAACTAAACAAACAAACAGAAAACTACACACGATAGGATGGCGATTTTAAAAACGTAAAATTATGCTCTGTAATACTTTAACAAAATATTCAATTTTCGTGGTAATTGGCTAAAGTTTATAAAAGTTAGAGACCAAACAGAGAATCAGACAAACATGGTGGTAACACAACAACAAGAAAGAAAAATCATGCGTCAAGCATAGATTATGTAACACTTTCCAACGCTTCCAAAATAATTTTACAAATCATTACCGTTTAATAAGCTGAAAGATAACATCTAAGTAAACAATTCGGAAAACGCATAACATATTTAAAAACGTAACTTCAGAAATTTCCAACATATTCAATATTTGGTAAAATATCCGAATACTTTTATTTCGCCCTGTATATGATCTATCGATTTGTATATATACTACATAGGATGCTAAATTTTAGTTTAGTTAGGAAACGCGTAGCACAGTTTAAAATTCTCTTTCTGAAGTTTCTGTCAATAAACGTAAATGTGTTGGCGAACTTTTGTTCTGCCCTGTATATGATCTATAGAATTTATACACACTAAGTAATAGACGAAAGTGAGTTAAGTTTAAAATCGTGTTCAGCAACTTAAAACGCACTTCCAGGAATTATTGTTAACAGACAGTAGAGAATTCTTTTGTGTGTCCCTTAAATGAACGATGACTGCTATACACACAGTATTCTGTAGTAAGCCTCTTGTAATGCACCTTAGTGATATATATAAAATTCAATGCGTTTAAAATAGTGAAACATTATTTAATTAAACCGCAAACGATTTTTCTCCATAGACGTAATGTAACGGAATTCTTTTGACTGTCCCTGTAAAGTAACTATAAGTGCTATGCACACCCTATTCCATATTAAGCTTCTTGTAATGCACCTTAGTGATATATATCAATTACAATGTGTTTGAAGTTGTGTAAAATCATTAAAATAAACCGCAAATGATTTTTCCCCATAGACCGTAATGTAACGGAATTCTTTTGAGTGTCCCTGTAAAAAAACTATAAGTGCTACACACTTCAGTTGAAATAGGAAACAGGCTATAGATAACGACAATAACATATACAAATTGCAGGGCAATCCGAGCATATTTATGGGAGTTAGAGCACGGACAGACGGCCAGACGGCAGACGGCTATACGGCCAGACAAACCGAAGTCATAAACACTTTTCAACTAGGTTGGAAAGTGTTAAAAATGATCCGAATCAGACATAATCATTTTTGGATCCTGATGAAATTTATACAGGAATATCATAAAAACGAGTTCTTTCGAACAAAAAACGAGAGAATGATAAAAATAGAAGCATCTGAAAAATACAAACATACGAATTCTGTAATATCTTTACTTTAAAGTCTGTTAAATGTATTTTCTTGATAGCCTTATTGGGTAATCAAACCACGAATTTAAATATTTGAGCAACTGAAACCATAGAACAGATTACCACTTAGTTGTTAGCTAAACATTGAGTAATCAACGTGTCGACCATTGACAGGTTACAGATATGCAGTCGCATGCATACACAAGCACATGCATAGCTGCAGATGGACATTTTGAGCATACGTAATTTGTTTTTCCTTACTAAAATGAATTATACGTTGCTTACATGTATTAGTTTAATCAGTAAATGTGCACCTGCCTTATAATGGCCCATTTCTGCTCGCGTTCAATGATGTATTTAAAACAGTGATTAAATATAAAAAAAATTAAATTTCTGGGCTTCTAATAAAGTTACATGTAGAACATAATTTCATAGTAAATCGATGACTGTCTACATTTTGTAACTGACTTTGCTTCCGCTATCTCTAATAAGTTCCAAAAAAGAGTCGATAACTTCCAAATTTTATCAGTAGGGCATTTCATTCATTCTCTAATGATAGCGCATAGTTTATTTACTGTAGGTAGACACTTGTTCTAGAACTCTGTGTTTATCCGTTTAAAAGTTATTTGAGTATATTCCGACTTTACTTTGAACCTTGTATAATACAATAGCACGAATACCTTTAATGTTATAAGATTGAATTTTGATGTTTTTGAAAAAAAATATTAATATAATTGAATGACTTAAACAAGGTATGAGGCGTAATCAAATGAAACTCGTTCGATAGTTTTAGTAAGCAGAACATGAATAAAAGAAACACAAAACTGAATGAAATAGAAAGAATAGTATATATTTAAACTTACAGCATACACATTTGTTTGGAAAAAGTCCCCCATGGCGTTGAGACACGCATCCCATTGTTTGGGAAGGCGTCGATTGTCGGCGAAGAATGATTTCGGTTGTTCCTTGAACGTTTAATTCACTTGCGAATTCCCGAATGCTTCGTCGACGGTTTATCTTGACTGCAGTGTCAATGTCGATAATCAGTGTATTGGTAACAATTTTGTGCGCCTGAGCCGGAAGCGGCAAATCCGTCGTTTCCTCACGGCACGTCTGCTGCGGAACATTCGCGACCAATCCGTAACAGTTTTCTTTGATAAACACCTTTCTCCATGCACAGCAACCATTTTTCGATGAACCTCAACAGACTTGCATCCCTCTGCTGATAAAAACAGTATTATTGCACGTTGGTCTTGTTTGTCACGTTGTCTCGTAATCACTCCCGCCATCTTTAACGTACTGCCACCTTCAAACAACGAAAGCAGAATGGCCGATTCGCAATGTAATGCATGCTGCATACATATGACATTACTCACTCATGCGCATTTCCCATCTTAAGCACCAACTCGTCAATTTGTACACTTCGAATGGGTTTCATTTGAACACGCCTAATAGAATCCACTTTGTGAATTTCTTTTGTTTTCAATATCGTGTTGCTTTTAAAAAATTGCAAAACTGTGTTTCATAAAAATGTGAAAATCATAAAAGGGTTACATAAATAATTATTCGTTGTGACATAAATCTCGTTTTTTTTTTACAACATACTAACTTTAATCTCACGTTGATACTGGATATTCGCTATTAATATTTTTGCTTTATTCAATTCCTTTTAAAAATACAGCAAATGATTAACATACATTACACTTCTCAGTTCTGGTGTCGCGACTAAACAACACCCTTTAAATTAATTCATCTCTTTCTAGATTCCACCTAAGATACCACCTTCAAACAACGAAAGCAGAATGACCGTTTCGCAACTCAATGCATTCAGCATACATATGATGTTACTTGCTCCATGCGCATTTCCCACATTAAGCACCAATTCGTCAATTTGCACACTTTGAACGGGTTTCTTTTGAATATACCTAATGGAATCCCCTTCGTGAATTTCTTTTGTTTTCAATATCGTGTTGCTTTTAAAAAGTTGCAAACCTGTGTTTCATAAAAATGTAAAAATCATAAAAGGGTTACATAAATCGTTATTCGTTGTGACATAAATCTCGTTTTTTTTACATCATACTAACTTTAATCTTACGTTGATACTGGATATTTGTTATTAATATTTTTGCTTTATTCAATTCTTTTTAAAAATACAGAAACGTGATTAACATACATTACCCTTTTCAGTTCTGGTGTCGCGACTAAACAACGCCAGACAGAGACACTAAACAACGCCCTTTAAATTAATTCATCTGTTTCTAGGTTTCTCAAAATTACTTATAGATCTTGTGAATAGATGGAGAGCATATTATAAGCATTCCTTTATCCACTGAAACATATTTGGAGCTGTTTTAC
Organism: Maratus michaelseni; assembly: GCA_963931845.1. Lineage (NCBI taxonomy): Eukaryota > Metazoa > Arthropoda > Arachnida > Araneae > Salticidae > Maratus > Maratus michaelseni. The sequence goes on along the minus strand of OZ007588.1, from coordinate 247,664,951 downwards.
AGTCATTTGAAAAGGGATTTTGTGGTCTCAAGTAAATTTGGGTCTCAGCATTGAGTTGGTTATAGAAACACATTCAGTATACTTCAACCCTTCACTCTATTGTGTATTATATATCGTACATGGCCAATAAATGATATATATTGCCCGAGGTGCCATTATTTATACAGTGTAAATCTTATTCCGCATATGGAATTATTAGATCTATTGAAATGACACTAATATAGTTAACTTAAGGTCATTATTATGCTAAAGAGTGTGCATTTTGTTTTACAAAAAACTTTAATCAGGGATTAATGGCAAGATTTCTTTTTTATTTTTACTAGAGGATCCAACCTGAGCTTCTCGGTTTAAAGAATATAGGTGAAAACCTTTTTATTTTTGTTGAAATCTCTTAAATCTTTTTACATTTAATGAATTTTTTTTAGATTGTCCACCAACAACATCAAAAAACATTTTTATGTGAAAATTATCAATAATGTATTCAAATAAAGTTTTGAAATTAATTAAAAGCGATACTTTCATTTTAGCCACATACCAGAAGTTATTAGCCGAAGAAATCGTCAAAGATTTCGCCATTTACGTAGCTGAAGAAATCGCCAAAGATTTAGGTATTTAAGTAGTAAGTAGATTACGCTTGTAAGTAGTAGCAGCATAATTAATTCTGTAGATTCTGATAATTTCAGTCGTTTAAGCGCATAGTTCAATTACATGTCTGTTAAATTTGTGTTTTATTTATATTATTTTATTTATTTATTGATGAAGTTTTAATTTCGTTATGGATTATTAACCGGAAACAAATGCTGAGCTATTTAGATTGTTTTTAGTGCTGCACGCGATAGAGGTTAAAAGAAAAATTCCTGTTTGAAAATTATTTTAAAAACCATTAAACCCCCCCTCCCCCCAGTAAATTGAGATACAGTTTTCAAACAAATTACATTTGAAAGGACATTTTTCTTTCCAATTCAACTGTGTAAAAATTGAAATTGTGCGATGTTTAGAGGTTAAGAAAATTGCAGTAAAAGCGAAATTTGTTGGTCAGGTATTGCCTCCATCAGTATGAAATCAGCGACATGTTTTTGTTTTATAGTATTAGATATTGTGCATTTTGTTCTGCAAAAACCTCGAATCAGACATTAATGGCAAGATTAATCTTTTATTTTTACAAAGTGATCCAAACCGGCTTTCCCGGGTTTAGAATATAGGTAGTAAACCACATTTTTCTTTAAAACTAACAACAGTTTTTTTTTTTTTTTTTTTTTTTTTTTTTTTTTTTTTTTACGTTACATATATATTTGGATTACTCATTAACAACACCAAAAAGCCTTTTTATATGAAAAATAGCCATAACGTATTCAAATAAAGTTTTGAAATTTCTTAAAAGCAATACTTTTGTATTAGCCCATGCCAGGAGTTAATAGAAAAAGAAATCGCCAAAGATTTCGCTACTTACAGCAGCCTTTTTGATTATGATCATTTCAGTGGTTTAAGCTCGTAGTTTGATGATGTGTCTGTTAAATTCGTGTTTTATTAATATTATTTTATTTATTTATTTATTGATGAAATTTTAATTTTGTCAAGGAGTATTAGTCGGAAACAATTACTGAACTATTTATATTGTTTTAAGTGCAAACGAATTAATCTTTCGTAATCGTCTGCACGCGCTAGGGATAGCAGATTTTAAAAAAAAATGCTTTAAAAATATTTTTAAAACCATAAAAAATCAATAAATTGTGACGAGTTTTCAATTACAATGCATTTGAAAGAACATCTTTTTCCTATTCGACGGGGTGTAAAATTTGAAAATATGTGTTCTTCAGAAGTTAAAAAAAATTGCAGTAAAAGTGAAATTTAATTGTCAGGTGCTGCCAACATGAAAATGACGTCATAGTTGCTCAGGGACACGTTTGTTCTTTATAATATAGATTTATAAATATTCAGTTGAAAGTAAAATATTATCAGGTAAAAATGTGGTCTTTTATTAGGAGCAGGGCTCGTGTATGTATGTCACACTGCTTCAAATAGGTAAACTATATTTATTGTGCCACTAACGTCACGAACGAAAAGTAAAAAGTTTGAACAGAAAATTTGTTAAAATCATTTTACAGTTTTTACACCAATATGTTAGTGTGGTATTATTAAATAATGAAATAATTCTATTAAATGCCAATTTTTTTAAGCGACATAAAATATCATGCAGTAAATGTTTATTATTACTACATATATATATATATATATATATAAACATTTCAAGTTTTACGTTATAAGTCGTCTTTATTATGAAATTGATCAAATAATAAAATTATAATATTTAAAAAGTATTTTAAATATTATAATCTTAAATATATTTTTTTACGAAAAAAATTTAACTTTAGGATATAAAAAAATAAGTATAAATTGATAATGCATGAATGTCCTATTCCTTGGAAATGTCAAATGCATACCGGAATGAAACATGCAACTTCTCATTCATAGTTAGTACCTTATCTCTCCGGCGTATATAATTAATTCTGTAGTTTGAAGCTTGACATTGAATCCCATTTATCGATAGAGCATGGGCTTGCTCTAAATCCAACTCATTAATTATGACGCAACGATTTTCTTGGAATCATATTAAGTTGTACTAATTTATGATCTGTCATATCGTGTCAAATTCATTACCATTTTTTTTAATAAAGTACTTTTTCCATGTTATTTTTCTTAATTATTTAAATATATATGCTAATTGCTTTTAAAATCTATGCTTGAAATAGCATTGAAATTAGATTTGTAGGAAACTAATATTGGTTACATTAAGGCACAATATTTTGTCAGTATTCTATTCATAGGGCATAGTTCCAATTAAATACAAATATTGGTTAAATATTGGCTTTACATTAGGAATTTTTACAATGAAACGCCAAAACTGCAGTAATATTGAGTTTACATTGGAAATATTGTAAATGAAATTACAAAATAATTCTTGGGAATATTGAGCTAGTATTTGCAAAATGTAAGAATCTCCGTGATGAGGCAACATTTTACGCCAATATTGGCCATGGTACAGACGAGATGTAGGGAATATTTACCAAGATATAGCTAATACAATAGCTAATACTTTACACCTTTGGGGGAAATTTAAAGAACTAAAGCACCTTATGACCTCGGCCCTTAGAAATTTCGGTACAAGTAGTTAAATAGCAACAGAATTAGAGGGAAAAATTGTATTATTTGCTTGTACAGAAAAAAAAAACAGTTACAAAACCTCAAAACGTTTTAAAAATGAGGGCGAGTTTCGCTAAAAAATATTGTTGAAGCTATTAAACTTAGTTAGATTAATTTAAATGTTTTTTAGGATCTTTTCTAAATCAAAGCGTTTAAAAGTTACGGTTTATGTAAAATAAATAAATAAATAAAACTAGGCCAAATTTCTCACACGTGTTTAGACATATTAAAACACAAAACAACAAAAACTTTTGCAAATAAGCAACAACAAAATTAGCACCCAGTTCCTCACATGGGGATAATTAGGTGTTAACTTTTCTACCTTTAAAAATTCCTCCTTGAAGATAATGGAAAAAACTGAGAATCACGCTACATGTTACCTAAATATTCATTTATTGGAAAAAACTAAGAATCACGCTACATGTACCTCAATATTCATTGAGGTAAATATTTGTGGATAAATATATTTTACAAGTTAAAAAATCACGATTATTTTAAAAGTTAAGCAGAAAAGGTTTGTTAGACATTTTAAAAAACAAAAACGATAGGGGGTAAACGAGATTTTATTGTTATTCCTCAGGGTGTTAAGATAAAATCCTGAAAAAAAAATGAATGATAGATAAAGATAAAGTTCCCTACAATTGCTTGTATAAAGCTCCCTACAATTGTTTGTGTTTATCCTGAAACAAGAGGGTAACATTGCAAAAAAATAACAAAACACTTAGCTCCAATTATCCCCAGTTGCCACCCCCCCGCCCCGTTTACCCGATACAAACTGATTCTATAACCTTCTTTGTTGGAAGTCGGCTAATAAAAAACCATACTATTTTCTCTGAAATCTTTAAGGTTGAGGACAATGCAATCATTAAATCTTTGATGGAACACTGTTAAAAATTTCATCATAAGAAAACGGTCATTTGAACGGCAGCAAACCGGCCGTTCATTTGACCGTAATTTAAGATAACGGTTACTTAACCGCATTAAAGATATATTGTCATATGACCGTAAAATATATATGTATGGTCATTTGACCGTAGCAGTACATAACGTTTACTTAACCGTATTATGAGTTTATTGGCATATGACCGTATTTTTAGAAAATGGTCATATAACCGTATTATGAGTTTATTGGCATATGACCGTGCAATATATATGTACGGTCAGTTGACCATATTTTTAGAAAATGGTTACACAACCGTATTATGAGTTTATTGCTATATGACCGTAAAATATACATATACAGTCATTTAACCATATTATGGGTTTAGTTTCAGATGACCATAAAGCATATATGTACGGTCATTTGACTATAAATTTAGATAATGGTGAATTAACCATATTTTGAATTTATTGTTATATGACCTTAAAATATATATGTACAATTATATGCCCATATTTTAAAATAACTGTTAAAAGATCATACATATATTTTTTACAGTCATAAAACAAAAAAATCATAATTGTATGTAACAAATGGGAGATAAAAAGTCATATTTCCATGTAATAAAAATATCACAAATAAATGTAAAAATGTACCCAATTACTTATTAAATTAATTTTATTCTTTACAAATGTATAGCATCTTAAAACAAAATTTAAATTCTTCTCTAATAAATAGATACTAATAGGAAAAAATATAACATTTATAATAATTCATAATGTTGATTATGCCTGATCAGAAGCCTTTTTTTTTTTTTTTTTTTTTTTTTTTTTTGTCTTGTAACAATAAATTCATTATTGTACTTAACTGGACTTCCTTGATCATATAATATATGAACATTTTTATATGGGCTTCCTATTTTACCTTTATTTATTAAACAAGAACTTAAATTTATACTTAAAGATTACATACATTTTCAACAAATAAAATAAAACTAATAAATAACTGACCAAAATTTATAAATTACTTCTGACACTCTGACATTTTTCTTCACATGGAAATAAGAATTTTTCTTTTCTTTTTTCTTTTTTTTTTTTTTTTTGAAAAAAAACATATAAATTTATCTTTTTTTTTTTTTTTTTTTTTTTTTTTTTCCAAGTTACATACTTAAAACTACCACTGTGCAACAAATAAAACCTTTGCAGTTTCTTCAATATTAAACAATAGTGTTTCATTATTCTTGCAAAACTTGGTATAAAAATATTTTTCAATAAATCAATTATTTATCACTGAACCATATATGAATATATGGTGGAATTTTAAAGAAATCAGTAGAGAGTATATAAATTTTAGAATATTTTTTAGTGAAATAAATTATGAATATTTAGATTTTTGGCTGATGTAGAATGAATACAGAAATTGCCATACCTATATATTTTTCAAGCAAAAGTTCTACATACCGTATTTTTCGGCGTATAGTCAGCGGCTCAAATAATTCAGTATAGACCCAGAAATTTTCTCATTCATTTAAAATTACTCGCAATTTATTTTTAAAGTTATAAAAAAATAACACTCGTCCTGAAAATATATTCTAAACGAACACATTTAAAAAATATATAATAATTGAAAAAAAAAATCGATTTTACTCAAAAAAGCAAAAATTTTTTCTCGAATTTAATTCAAAATATAATACTCATATTTTACATCTAACAATCAAATTAAGAATATGTATAATTCATGTTTTTCTCCTCTATTAATACTAAAGTGTTAAAACCCAAACAATTATCTCAGAAATGACGTAATCTCCCCGCAATTAACTTCAAAATTGCCAGGTTTCTAAATCCCAAATTATGTAAATCCCAAGCCGCCATTTGAAGAATACCCGCATTTGTTTCAAACTTTCATTCTAGCAAGCGCCATTTGGACTTACCGGTAAAACACTTGATTCAAGGCACTGAAATCCCTGAATCGACCCCAAGGTCAGTCAGAAAATATTTTTGAAATATATATCAAATGATAAATAAGTACTCCCGTAATAGTCCATAGATGGCGGCACAAAGAGAGATGTAATTTTTTTAAACCGACGTTCTTCAAATAGCGGAAAATTTCCCTTCTGTAACAGAGAAAAAAAATAAACGGACATTCTTCAAATAACGGAAATATTCCAGCAGCAGTCCTGCCAGGAAAATTTCCGTGATTTGAAAGAAGTATTTCTGAGACTGTAGCTTTTAACTGTGAGCATTAGAATTTTATTCTTTGGCAGTTGATATTTGGCAGTCGATGAAATAGTGAAGCAGGGAAACAATTTTTGGACTATTTTCCTGTCAAAGTCAGTCAAATAATTCTGATTTTAGTATTTTAAAATTTATACTTGAAGAATTTATTTTTGTCTAGTAATTAAAAATAAAAGTTAAAAATATTTTTTGCTTGGATATAATTTCTAAGTTTATTTCTTAACTTTCCAATATCTATAATGAGACGTCTTATGAGAAATGAGAGAAGAAATGCCGTTTGTGCTCATTTTTTAGATAAAGTTTTGCACAATATATATATATATATATATATATATGTCGTGTTTCCAAGTTCAAATCCAGGAAAAAGGCAGTCGTGCTCGTGATAAATAGGGTTAGCGATGTGATTGGTTTCCCTTTTAGCTCGCATCAGGCGGCAGTGTGGTATCATCAACAACAAGAAATGTCAGTCCATATTTTTGTCGAAGAACCTTTTATTTCCAGTTTTAAGACATCTCTTCAGGGAAAATGCTCATTAGCCAACGCTAAACGAAAAAAAAATACAACGTTCCATTATTTTCTAGAATCCGTCCCGATTCTTTTAGCAAACACCAGCGTCGAAAAAATCCTCCCCGAATCAGGATGATCGTGTTTTTAAACTAGCTTGCGTAATAATACAGAATACGTCACGTGACCCACTTCTATCGAATCAAAAGGTCTCTTTTGGAACTTTATCAATATTTCCGGTGGATTTATTTTGTTGTAAAATGCAAAAACTTTCTAGGCCCTTCCAGAATATTCCATAATCTCGTACCAGATGCCTGTCATATCAACAAACGAGCTTATCTGTTTTTGAGGCTGTAGCTAAACTTCGAATTTAATACGTAATAAAAATAATAAGAAGAAAAGAAAATGAATCTTTATAAAAGGGAAAAAAAAAAGGAAAGAATTAAAGTTTTTCGGAAATATTTTAATAGACATTTGATATTTAATAATAGGATAACTTTATGAAATAAGGTTTTTTGAGCGGAATATTTTAAGAGATACGATATTTTAGCATTTAAAGAAGTTACAGCAATTTGACCACACGGGAATAATACTAATGAATTTTAATAATGGATTAAAATAAAGATGTTCTATTTAAAGAATAAATTAAAAAAGCTATCGCCATTTTTAGAATAACTACATTCGAATAAATATTATTAAGTGGATTAGGAATAATTGGCTTTACATATGGATAGTAAAAGGCTATTTTAAGAATGAGAATTATTTTAATAAGCTGGGTTATATACCGAATATTATTGAATGGACAAATTTTATAGAATAATTGCGGAAAAAAATTAAATTTTGTAATATTATCCCCCCTCCCTAAAGATTTTGGATGAAGTTAATAGTTAAGTAACTATAAATTCAGACAATATAAATTTAATACTTTAGAAATTTGAATTTTGACTAGTATAAATTTAGAGACTGCCAGCAAGGAGATGGGGAATTTCTGAAGAACTGGAAGACAAAAACAAAAACAAAAATAAAATAATAGTAATCAATTAAAATTAATAGATAAATAAAAATAAAGCTACGAGCATTTCCCCTGTAAAATAATACAAGAAATGGTTACAATCTCACTTACCATTTGTAAGTGCACAAGAAAAATACAATAACAATAAATAATAAATATTAATAAACAGGAAAACAGGATAATAATAGTAACAGAATTTTGCTTTTACCAAGTTCACAAGCTTTAGAATAAGTAGTCACTAGCAAATTGTTTAAACAAAGTTTTTAAAAAAAAATTCGACTTAATTCAAATTTGAGTTCATTAGATCCAACTATTTTATTTCAGTCTCTTTCTTGGATCGTGATAAGTCCTCATTTTGTTTTTTTTAAAAAATGGTTACTGCAGTCCCTTTCTTAAAAATACAGTTTTTATGTAAAGGCTGAAAATAAAGACATTACTCCATCAAAATTTTAAAACTGTAGTCATTCTTACCAATACTTTATAATGCTAGCACTTGTCACAACATCTTCTCTTAAGTATCGCATTAATTTTCTCACATAATAAACAAGTCAAATTATTTTCTTGGTTGTTTATTGTACTGGGAATATGTTATCTTTGTTATATTCCTGTGGGATCTGTTATATTTCTCTTGGGATCCCAACATCTTTAACTAATATTTGTCAAACATTTTTTCACTAATAAATAATATAACTCTTCAATAATATAAATAAATGCTATAATAAAATTCAATTCATAAACATAACAATAATAACTTTCAATATAACTAATACTTCTCAACTTATGTAGTAATTCATAATATAATTCAATAGTAGAAATAATAATATAATAACATCAGTATAATTTAAGAAAATATCACAGTTTGTTTATTTATTGTTAGGAAAAATATTGGTTGAGGATAAAATAATTACATAGCAAATAAATAAATTTCTTATTTTTTAATCATATAAGAAAGTATTTTTGCCAGTCGAAAGTATACAAAAAAAAATATAATAATTTCAAAATCCAAATAAATTTAAATCTAAATATTTAGAAATTGAACTCTCAACCATTAGTTCCTTACAATAATTTTTTCCTCTGATACCCTTTTACAAAATTATACTGTTAAGTTATAAGTATTCATATCCTAAATGCAGAGAGTTGTTTTTTGGCAAACTTAGAATAAATAAAGACAATAAATAACAAATAAAAGATGTTAATTTTAGCTGAGAAATGGAATACAAAGGCAATTAGTTTAGATACTTAATTTTCTATTGTCACACCAAAACAATCACTGTAAAATCCCATCATCACTATCCAATTATTTATATGTTTGTATAATTATAGAAATATTTATAAAACGGTTACTATTTGATTATCTATTGAAGTAAATAACATAATATTAAATTGTTGAAACAATTGGTTTAAGAAAAAGTAAATAAAGTAAAAATAGTTTATTTTGATATAGAATTAAAACATTTAATTTCATTTTTCAACATCAATTTGACAATTCCTAAAATCAAAATACACATCTTATGCCTGCATAAGGTGTCTACTCAACCTCAAAAACTCTCAAAAACAAGTAATATTCTCGTTGCGCACCAAGAACATACCTGATAATGTTGAAAATTATTGTAATAAGAGATATTTAAATAATTAGAATTTACTCTATTGTTTTTACTTTAGTTTGATTTTGTGATGGTGATTGTGATGTCTGTGTTGGTTTTGATTGTTGTTTGGGTTGCTCCTGAAATAGTCTGAAATTATTTGGTGAAAAATATGGTTGCGAATTGTTCCATGTCTCCAAATTAAGACCATATATACCCTTCTGACATAACTGAATTCAAACCTTTCCTATTGAATTTTTAAGAATTATAAGAATTTGTGAATCCAAATTAAGCATTAACCAGAACATTTATTCAATAAAATACATAAAAATCTCCTAAATTTTATTTATTATTTTTGCTAAATTTAAATTTAATATGTTGTATTAACTACCTTAGAATAAATTTTTTTATCATAGTAATAATAATAACAATTGTATCATCAGCAAAAAGAACAAGAAGAGCAACATCATCAACAAAATTTTATTACATACCCTATGAATTTTTTGAATGCAACTTACCTACATTTTCCAATTTCTCTTCTAAATATTTTTATTATTTGTCATCAAGGAAAACATGACTTTATCTTCATATTGATCGTCATCACGTATTAATTCTATCATCACATCATAATTATTCTGAGTATTCAATTCTAGTAAATTTAAGGACTTGGTAAATAATGAACTTATTTTTACCTAAGCTATGGACAAATGAGGTGTAAAAAAAATTCCCCATTGGTGAGCTTAAGATTATTAAAATTCAAATTACCTAATAGAGCAATTCAGCTAGGTTAACATAGTGCTAAATGTCTACATGTTCCAGTAATTTAATTTCTACCTGACCTAGCATTTTATTTAAACACTTTATTAATATTATAACACCATCAAAAATTTTCAAATTTTCTATATTAAATATTTTAGCAAGTTGGTAAATGCATCATAAATCCTACATTAAATGAAAATAAACAATAACATACTAAATTTAATTTTATATATTCACAGTTTAAATAAACAATAAAATACTAACACTCTATTTACATATTTACATCATAAATAATCTTTCAGTGGCTCATTAATTTACTACAATTCAAACCACCAGTCACTTATTATTCAACATACAGATTTTTTTTTTTTTTTTTTTTTTTTTCTCCTCATAATAGCTGTTTTGTAGCTTAGGTTTGGCATGGTGCCAGGAATGTTCCCTTAGGATAAAAATTGTCTCTTTATAAAATACAGATCAGATCTTAGTAACATATTAAAAATAATAGAATTTTTTTTTTTTTTTTTTTTTTAAGAATATCTGTTCTTAAAACATGAAAATATAAATTATACCGCTGTCTATAATATTACAATGACGTATCACACGAAATCATCAAATAAATTAATTAACCTTAACAACACTTAAATATTTGCACCAGAAATAAATTTTAAAAACAAAATTTTAATCAGTATAACATAGTATATAAAACCTTTAAATTTCAAGGTAGACTATTAAATAAATAAAACATTTTAAATATAACATAAACTAATAAATATCAACATATAAAGATACCAATAAATAAAATTACCAACTTACAGTTACTCTTGAGCATATTTCACAGGAAAGTCTCACACATCTAAAAATCTTTAATTTTCTTGATAACACAAAAGTTCTGCTTTTTCGCAATCCTTTAAAACCAACACCATGAAGACGCTTATGAAGATGAATAGTATATTCTCTAGCAACAACTTCACTTAGGCCAACTTTTCCTCTTCTTTTCTCTTTTAGGATGGCCCCCCAATGGATTCGAAATCCATTGGGGTTTCCCCGCACAGGTTCGTATCCTGTCGACTTATTATATTAATGTCGTGTTTCCAAGTTCAAATCCAGGAAAAAGGCAGTCGTGCTCGTGATAAATAGGGTTAGCGATGTGATTGGTTTCCCTTTTAGCTCGCATCAGGCGGCAGTGTGGTATCATCAACAACAAGAAATGTCAGTCCATATTTTTGTCGAAGAACCTTTTATTTCCAGTTTTAAGACATCTCTTCAGGGAAAATGCTCATTAGCCAACGCTAAACGAAAAAAAAATACAACGTTCCATTATTTTCTAGAATCCGTCCCGATTCTTTTAGCAAACACCAGCGTCGAAAAAATCCTCCCCGAATCAGGATGATCGTGTTTTTAAACTAGCTTGCGTAATAATACAGAATACGTCACGTGACCCACTTCTATCGAATCAAAAGGTCTCTTTTGGAACTTTATCAATATTTCCGGTGGATTTATTTTGTTGTAAAATGCAAAAACTTTCTAGGCCCTTCCAGAATATTCCATACTCTCGTACCAGATGCCTGTCATATCAACAAACGAGCTTATCTGTTTTTGAGGCTGTAGCTAAACTTCGAATTTAATACGTAATAAAAATAATAAGAAGAAAAGAAAATGAATCTTTATAAAAGGGAAAAAAAAAAGAAAGAATTAAAGTTTTTCGGAAATATTTTAATAGACATTTGATATTTAATAATAGGATAACTTTATGAAATAAGGTTTTTTGAGCGGAATATTTTAAGAGATACGATATTTTAGCATTTAAATAAAGAAGTTACAGCAATTTGACCACACGAGAATAATACTAATGAATTTTAATAATGGATTAAAATAAAGATGTTCTATTTAAAGAATAAATTAAGAAAGCTATCGCCATTTTTAGAATAACTACATTCGAATAAATATTATTAAGTGGATTAGGAATAATTGGCTTTACATATGGATAGTAAAAGGCTATTTTAAGAATGAGAATTATTTTAATAAGCTGGGTTATATACCGAATATTATTGAATGGACAAATTTTATAGAATAATTGCGGAAAAAAATTAAATTTTGTAATATGTATATATAAACATCGAATTTAATAACTTGGTCGCCTGTGGCGACCTGGCGACCGCATATGTCAAGCCCTGCTTATAACTGATAAAAATGAAATATATATAATTTTTTAAAACGTAGAGTTCAAAAGAGCAGGAATGTTTAATTATTTTTTTTAATGTTTGTACGAGTGTGTCCAACAGTTTTTAAGAACTCTTATTAACTACAATTAAGACCAACTAACTAAAAGAAAATTTACATCTTGCAGAAACTTTTAACTACTGAAAGATTCGTACTTTGAAAAGTTCATATCGACGTAATTTTAATATAAAGCTTGGATATCATTTTTTAACGAATGAAAAAAAAACTGTTGAAGGTAATAACTGCTGATTCTATAATATTTAAAGGAAAATTAATTGCATCGGTAAAAAAAAAGCATTTTTTCTTTGAAAAGTAGTTACATAGTAACAAGTAACTGAACAATTAAGGTCATTTGAAACTTTGGTTTAAAAAAATGAATTTTTTTACTGGGCAATAAGAGCAAGATGTTTTTTATTAACAGAAAAAAGAAAATTAATAGGTAAGAGAGTAAAAAAAGGAGTTTGTAAATAGGTTAAAAGAAAGTGACTGTTAGAAAATATCTTTTCATTTTTGGTAAAAGTTTTAGGGATTGTCTGAATTGTTTGAAAATAAACATTTACTTATATTTTTATGTGCAGTATTTAAAGCCTTTTAAATTTTTTTTAATAGCATGAAACTAAATAAATTTGTTGAATTAAGTAATATGAGCAACATTTAATATTTTTAAAACTATCATCAATTGCCATATTATATTCAAAATAGTCAAAAATGGCAGCTGCCTTAGTAATTAAAGTGAAACATTCACATTATGTTCCATTTGAGTTAAAAATACAGTTTATCTGGGAAAGAGTAACAAACGCTAACTGGATTAATATTAAAGAGAATTTCAAGACTTAATTTTTAACCATTTTTTCTGAAACATGAAAGTTTTAAAACTAATATTAACTAAAGTTTCAGATGTGACTCAAGTTTCAATTAATGCAAACTAAAAGAACATTTACATCTTTCAGCAATTTTCCACTGTTTAAAGACTTTTACTTTGAAAAGTTTATAACTAATTTTAATGTAAAGGTTGCATATATTTCTTCAGTGCGTGAAAGAGCCCTGCAAGTTAATAATTGCTGATTCTAATATTTAAAGGTAAATTAATTGCATCGGCAGAATAACATACTTTTTCTTTGAAAAGTAGTTTTATAGTAAAAAGTTAACTGAACAATTAAAGTCGCATGAAAATTCCGGTTTAAAAAAATGGCTCTTTTATTTTACAATGAGAGCAAAATGTTCGTAATTAACAGAAAAAAAGAAATTAATAGATAAGAAGAAAAAAAAAGAAACTTGTAAGTAGATAAAAGAAAGGGACTTTAGAAAAAATATTTTTATTTGTTTTAGATGAACGATAAAAGTTTTAGGCGTTGTCTTAATTTTGTGCTTTAGGATTTTTTTTTCTTATGATAGTTGATATGTACTTTAGAAATAAAACTTTTGCTTTGTTTCAAGAATAAAGTACCTTCAAATTTACCCCCCCGCCAAATAAATAAATAAATAAATAAAATAAAATAAAAAATAAATAAATAAAACCTCATATCAAAATTTAGTTACTTTTTTTATTATTATAATCAAAATTTCACGTTAGAGCAAATATATTACGGTATAAAGAACTTTATCTATCGCACATGAGCATATTATAATTCGATTATTTTGGTCGATTATTGTATAATCATAAGAAATATTTATTTTAAAAGTCATTATATTCAAAACTGTTATTTATATTCAGCTTCGTGTACGATTTCGCAGATTTTCTATAAATTATGTAGACAGATTTTCTATAAATTACGTAGACAGATTTTCTATAAAATAAAATGTCTTAAAGTAAATCAAGGTACATGAGTGGATTTAAAAAGTTTATCCTTCAGTTACCATTCTTAAAATGTGGTAACGAATGTTCTTAAAATGTTACAGATTTTTTTTTATTTTTATGAAGTAGTTATTTATTTTTTCATTTGAAAGAACATCGATTTTATTTCGATAGTACATGATTTTAATTAAATAATATTCGACTACGGGTACAGCAAAATCAGCTTATTTAGCATAGTTGTGTGAGAGTTATCCTGCCCGTAGTACAAAGGCTGTTCGCAAATTTTTTACATGAGTTTGTTTTGGTGTAAAAAAAATCGTCTGCGTAGAGAAATTATTTTTCACAGCTAATATGTTTTTGAAAGTATAAATTTTTGTTTTGCAACTGAAATGTTTGTTTATATGCAAAATGGCGCTTTTAAAGAACCATTGGGTGGAAGGCTATATTTCTGCACAGTCCGAAGATAATTATCTCATCAAAAACAACTCGTAAATGATCCCGCCAAGTCACAAACTTAAAACGTCAGTCATAAAAAGAAGTGATATCACATAAAAAGAAGCGATATACATACTCCGAGTCCCGTGAGGTACAGTATGTGAAAACTGCTTGGCGACCTGCAGGCTTTTATAATGTTGGTGTTTCCTGCAATTACATATGACTATATATATATATTTTTTTTCTGCCATAAAATTGTAAAAAGTTGAAGCTTCTATGTTTGCATGTCCTTTCTTATTTATGAGCTTGAAAAATCAATTTTTGATTTTATTTACCATTATTTAAACTAGAAACACCAGTTTTTTAAGTAAACATGTAAAGATTTTGAGATTGTAATATATATATATATATATATATAACCATAAATGAAACTATATATATATATATATATATATATATATATATATATATATATATATATATATATATATATATATATATATATATATATATATATATATATATATATATATAACCATAAATGAAACTATATATATATATATATATATATATATATATAATGATTATACGCATATTAATAACAATGCACCTTATAATAAACGTTAACTAAATTGAGATATATTGCAGTAATTCTAGCGTAAGCGGAATCGCATAGATCTGGGGAAAAATCCGTTCTGACAGTTCTTTCACATACAAAAATATTTATAAAAGTGATATAACAAAAATTAAAAATTTATTTTTCCGATTTTCAAAATTGATATAATGCATATATTATAAAAACATGCAGGTCGCCAAGCAGTTTTCACATACTGTACCTCACTCCGAGTCCTTTGGAAACATTATGAGCGGTGATAGATTTTTACATGGGACTCGGAGTATGCACTTCTATATCGCTTCTTTTTATGTGATATCACTTCTTTTTATGACTGACGTTTTAAGTTTGTGGCTTGGCGGGATCATTTACAACGAGTTGTTTTTGATGAGATATCACTCCTTTTTGTAAGGTACTTAATTTCAATTATACAGATTCTATTTTTATTCACAAAAGAAAAGATACAAGAAAGATGAAACGGGCAAAAAAAATAATAATAGTGATGTACAGAATTATACATCAGAATTATACAATTTATTGAGTGACTTATTCCAATGTACAAGTCGCTACCATAGCAACGGGGAAACTTTTATATTAATTTCTTTACATTGTATTCATCAGATTATTTATGGCATGTCTATTTTCCTTTTTGTTTTGTTTATATTACTCTTCTGTTTATATACATTAAAAAAACAAAAAATTAGAAATTTTTACAGTAGTTTACAAGCTAATTAAAATACTGCAGTTTCAGAAAAATGTGGAAAAATAAGAAGCTTTTTTTTCGGCCAATATAAGTTTATAGAGCATACTTTACCGAGAATAATCAAAAATTTTTTTTATCTACCAACCATTGTAATTCACAAGGATGTTTATACTAATACATTAAATATTATTTTTGAAAATAACTGAGCACCTTAAAAGATTTTTATTTGTTAAGTTTTTTAACTCCACGTTTCGAGAATTGGAAAAATATAAGATTCGCAACGTTTGCAAAAGAATAAAAACTATTAAAGTGATTTTAAAAATAAAAACTGTTCGTAGAGCATGACATGTATTCCAAAATTTTGTGTGATTTTGTAAATATACCGTATAGACTAAAACGTTTACATAATGAACCGTTTAAAAAAATGTAAAATTTTATTAAAATTTAACCGTAAACCGAACAGTTCGTTACCGATCAACTATTGTGTAGGAAATTTAGCATTTTAAATTTTTATGGGGAATTTAAGAAGTTATTTCCTTGTCATTGTGCTCTAGGCCCGTTTTTAGAGCATTTTAAGTTCGTCATAGCCGGAGATTCGATGAACGGCAAATATTTAAACGCAAAACTTCTAATCTTGGGGTAGAAACATTTTTACATTCTGTTCCTCAGCGCATGAATGTAAAGTTGGAATTTTGTAATCGCTATTTCAATTAATTCCTGATACGCTAGAATTATATATTTATAAATAAACACAGTTTTTTAATCGATGAAAATACTATATTTTAATAGGTTTAGAGCTTCAGATTACCATAACTTCAGGTTACCTTGCTTTCAGGCAGATAAAATGAACTCGTATTAAATTTTAAATCAAGATAATAAAACCTTACAGAGATTGAAACAGTATAAAATCATTAAAATACATCTCACTGAGTAAATATACATCGGTTGTAATGTAATCAAGATCTTCTAAGAGACTCTGTAAACGAAACGTATATGGTTCAATTCCACTTTACAATAGAGAGTTTAAATGAATCGGATGTAGTAACATATTTGAAATTCTTGTGTACATAGCCACTTTGACAAAAGTTATGCTATTCACTATTGTTTTCCTCTGTGTTTAGTACAGGAATCAAGTACTTCAACATAAAAAGTCGCTAATTATACAACTATTTAGTCTTATTAAAAAATCTTTTGAGTTACCCTGTAAACGAACAGTAAATTCCACAATTCTGTTTTACATTAGGAAGTTAACTTAAGTTGTTCGTAGTAACATATTTTAACATCATGCGCATACGTTCTTTTTGAAAAGAGTTAGACCATTTAATATTTCTTTGCTTCATCTTAAGTCTAGGAATAAGTCACTTTAAAGTGGTATACATAAAAAACTAATTAATATTTTTACACGAAATATTAAACATTTGAACTACGCATAAAAACAATTCAAATGCTGCAAACCACGTAAAAAATGGATAATTACGCAACTCTTTAGCCCTATATCAAAAAATCTTTTGTGAGACTCTGTAAATTAACCTTAAATGTTACTATTTATTTTTGTAATAGGAAGCTTACTTGGGTCGACTGTAATAACATATCTTAATATCATGTGTAAACGACCATTCCTAAAAGAGTTGGGTCATTTATTATTTTTTTGCTCTATGTTAAGTATAGGAATCAATAACTTTAAATTGATATAAATCAAAAACTAATCAATATTTTTACATGAAACTTACAAAGGTTTGAACTACTCATAAAAACAATTCAAATGACGCAAACCGCGTAAAAATCCGAAAATTACACATTGCTGTAGCCCTGTCAACAGTTTTTTGCTCTATGTTAAGTATAGGAATCAATAACTTTAACCTGATATAAATCAAAAACTAATTAATATTTTTACATGAAACTTACAAAGGTTTGAACTACTCATAAAAACAATTCAAATGACGTAAATCGCGTAAAAAGCCGAAAATTACACATTGCTGTAGCCCTGTCAACAGTTTTTTGCTCTATGTTAAGTATCGGAATCAATAACTTTAACCAGATATAAATCAAAAACTAATTAATATTTTTACATGAAACTTACAAAGGTTTGAACTACTCATAAAAACAATTCAAATGACGTAAATCGCGTAAAAATCTGATAATTACACATTGCTGCAGCTCTGTCAACAGTTTTTGGTCTGAACAAGATTTCAAAAGTGCAAAAAACGGCACTTTTAAAATCGCATTTATTGAAAACCTATTCGACGGATTTTGTTTTACTTTTGATTTCTTAGTCACGTGGCACGCCCCATTCCATAGAATCAAGAATTTTGTTTCTATCATAAATAGAACGCGAGATATAGATGTGTCAAAAACCCGTTTTGTCCCGTCCGCAAAATATAAACTAGACAGAGTGTAAAAAAAAAAAAAATGTAAAATCGCTTGGCATCCATTGGCGGAAATTCCTTTCATTTACGGTTCAATGCATTGCTGTTTCTTATGCTTGGCGAGAAACTCTGTCGAGTTTCTATGATTAGTATTTGGTTATTAAAAAACATTGTGAAAGGTATGATTTTTCTATACCTAAAACCACAGTAAGTAATATGGTCAATAAGACAGGGAAAAAACGTGAATGTATGTCTTCAAGTGGAGAAAGTATTTCAAATATGTACCCATAAACAAAAAGGAATTCTTTGAATATTGCAAATGTAATACTTTTATGGTAAAAGAAAAACCTTCAAGTTAAAGGACTGTTGCTAAATCGTTAAAATGCTCAGTGTCAACTGTTCACAAAATCAGCAAAACTGATTTGAATTTTGAAAAAGCAAAAAACATAATGTTCATCGTCTTTCTCCACGACATATTGCCGAATGTAGAACACGATGCAAAATTCTTTATGAGAAGCATTTATTCGGAGAAAAATGGAAAAATGTTGTTACAATAGATGAAGCTTGGGTCTATTTAAATGTTTGTAATAAAAAGAGATCCATTTATTATTATAATAGTGGAGAAGTAAATCTTAAAACATGGTTCAATGTATCTAAAGAAAGTTTTAGAAAATGATTTATGATTGTTGCTGGCTTTGCATATAACGGCAAATAAAAAATAAAGAGAATGAAGAAAAATGTTAAGATCAACTCCACATAATACATATGACATAATACTATCAGAAATATATTTTACTCCCAATCTTCAAACATGAAATACCATCTCTGCATTCTCAGTGCCATTAATCTGTTAAAGTGCATCAAGATAAAGTAAGCATCCACACATCACAATTTACAGTTAATATCGTGGAAATAAATGTAACGAGAATACACTTGCACACAATATACTTGCTAAATCTCCTGATGTATCACCCATGGATTTTTGCGCGTTTGGACTTTTAAAAAGCGCGTTACGTAAATGTGCACTTACAACCCTTTATGGACTTTGGAAAGCTATTCAAGAGGAATTGCCCAAAATATCTCTTCGAAAACTACAAAATGCATTATTGTCAGGAGCATCACGCTGTAGAAAGGTAGTTAAGAATAAGGGTTACCAAATTGAACATTTAAAACACAAATATTTTAAGTAAAATAATTCTGTAAATACCAAGAAAATGTCTAAAAAATGTGCGAACATGAAAATAAATGTGCGAAATGACAAAAATGGTTACAATAGATAAAGCTTGGGTCTATTTAAATGATTGTAATGATAATAAAAAAACAACATTTATTATCAACAAATAGGAGACAATGAATATTAAAACATGATTCAATGTGCCCCCAGTGCCATCAATTTTTTGAACTGCATCAAGATACAGCACACAGCCATACACATCACAACCCACTGTTAATTTCCAGGAAAAAATGGAACGAAGAACGAGTATCAGGGCTATACTCTTCACTGCTATATATATACACACAAAATATACCTTGCTAAATCTCCTAATGTATCACCCATAGATTTTTACGCTTTTGGACTTTTAAAAAGCGCGTTATACGAATGTCGACATACAACCCTTCATGGACTTTCGAAAGCTGCTCAAAAGGAATGGTTCAAAAGACCTCTTCCAAAACTACAAAAGGCATTATTGTCATGGAAATTACGGTGTAAGAAAAGGTAGTTGAGAATAAATGTTACCAAACTGAACATTTAAAACACAAATATTTCATATAAAATAGTTCTATAAGAACCATGAAAATCGTCTAAAAAAGGCACAAACACCCGCTGTATATCAATTCTTGGGAAAAAATATACATATACTTATTTATACCTTAATTTAATAAAAATTAAATAAGTTACTAAAACGTCAAAAGAATAGGGATGTGTAAATATTCATTTAAAGTTTTGTACAAGTGGGTCTAACAATTTATAAAAACACTTATTAACTACAATTAAGATTGACTAAAACAAATTTAAATCTTTCAACAATTTTTCGCTGTTAAACTATTCATGCTTTGAAAAATTCATAATTAAGTAATTTTAATGTAAAGCTTGCATATCTTTATTTAATGCATAAAAAACACTGAAAATTAATAATTTCTGATTCTAATATTTAAAGGAAAATTAATTGCATCGGAAGAAAAATGCATTCTTTCTTTGAAAACTAGTTTCTTAGTAAAAATTAACTGAACAATTAAGGTCATCTAAAACTTTGGTTAAAAAAAATAGCTCTTTTATTGAACAAAGAGAACAAGATGTTCCTAATTAACAGAAAAATAATAAATTAATAGATAAGAGGGAAAAAAAGTTCGCAAATAGATAGAAAAAAGTAATCTTAAAAAATATCCCTTTTTTTAGATGAATAATAAAACTTATAGGAGTTGTCTTAATTATGTGCCAATTTTATTCTTTTAATAGTTGATATAACGCATAGATTTTATCACGTACACTTGCTCCTGCGTACTATATATATATATATATGTTCATTTTTCTGCCTAAATGATAAAGTTGATATTAGACATATAATTATAGAGTACTTTTTCATAATTGCACTAAAATAGGGATTATTTTTCTTTTATTTCTGGTGGAGTTTAGGTTAAAGCGCGTCAGGTACGGTCAGATTTCGGGTTGAAAAAAAATATTTTCGGGTTCGGATCGGGTTTCGGTTTAGTTATAGAATTTGCGAGTTCGAGCTAGGTATCAGGATTAAAATGTAGATAACAATAAAGTGTTGAGACAAAAAAAAAAAAAAAAAACGAAAATAAGAAACAATCCTTTGAAATCGTTTTTTTCCCTTAAAAATTACTTGTTCATGTTATTTTTAATCTCCAATTCATTTTGTAGTTTGATATCATAGCAGAATGACAACCTTTCATCGCTTAGTATAGACCAGTTTCACTTGAGTTTAGTATTTAATTTTTAAATAAACGCGAAGATCGGTTTGTGAATGTACATTGAATTACTAGTGTAACACAGAGGTGTATGATTCAACGAAAGTAAGCATGCATGCTCTTTTTTGAATCGTAATAAATTTTACACGGGATCATCATAAGAAGGACCCTTTACCAATAAGAAAAAAGAAAGAAAAATCATGCGTCAAGCATAGATTATATAACACTTTGCAACACTTTCAAAATATTTTAATCCACACTATCCTGTTTCATGATGTAAAAAAGATAGCTAATAAGTAAACATTTTATAAAACGCATAACACATTTGAAAAGCAGACTTCAGCAATGACCATCCATAACCGGAAAAGTGCTCCAATTCTTTTGTGCAGACCGGTATATGATCTATAGATTTGTATATATTTTACATAGTATGCTAAAATTTACTTTTAAGAAAACGCATAACGCAGGTGAAAATTCACTATTAGCAATTTCTATCAACAGACAGAAACATACTTGAATTCTTTTGTATAGCTCTGTTTATTACTTGAAGATTTTTATGCACGCCACATACACTCTAAAATTGGGAGGAGTGAAAAGTTGTGTCTTTGAAAGATTGAAAGGCATTTTCACTCTTTTTGGAGTGTATTTTATTAAAATACCCTCCTTAAAGAGTGGAATTTTCCACTTTGAAAGGAGTGAAATATTTCATTCCGTTGTCGAGTGAAATGTCTCGCTCCTGTGAGAGAGACGAATAACATTTTTACATTCTTTCTTCGCCTCACAAGAAGTCAGATGTAAAGGGGATAAACAGCTGGAAAATAAAATAAAAATAGGAAACTGGAATTAGTCATGTGAGGTATATTCGAAAATAATACTTAAAGCTGGGGTATTCTTGGTATGGAATCTTCTGTATTGAAAAAATATTCTTTCTTCCTAATAAGATACAGTGAAGATGCACAATCAGCGTTATATTATATCAGATATGTTGAGATATCATGAGGTTCAGTAACGAAAATGCTATATGTAGGGGCGTATCAAACACGTAGGCGCGTTCTTACGCAGGTTGTTAAAAATGATTCACAGCTGAATATCACGGGGGCTAAAGTGACAATGTAAGAAAAGAGCCATTTAGTGAGGTCTTTTGTGTAATCTCTGGATGGGAATGCGAGAGTAAAATGATCAAGTATTCTTTCGCAGGTGCACAAAAATATGTCACGTACACATATGTTAAATAGCGAAGGGTTACAATTTCCAATCATTGAAAATTCATTGTAAGAGGTTAACGAAAGCAAAAGATATGGGAGAGAAAAAAAATGCAAGGATTGTGGGTTTTAATTAAAAGTGGGAAAAAAGTTAGCTAAAAAAAATGGGCCACAGAGAGAGAGAGAGAGGAGAGCAGATTAGTTTACGATTTTTTCAATAAACTTGCGGAGTCTAAAAAGAAGATTCTGGTAGAGTTCGAGTAATTCGGAAATATGAAATAGTGTTGTTACAGTGAATTGAGTGCTAGACTGTGAAAGCGATTTAAAGATGCATTCTTGCAAATACCTTCTCATACCATCTCCTGCTGCCTAGGTGAGCAAATTTGCAGTTACTTTCTTCTTGCAGCATTTTATATGATGTATATTAAAATATTTTATCAGTGAGGGAATTTACCGGGTGTCCTAAAAAGGACTGACTGATTTTAAAATTCAATAACTTACAAACGGTGACAGATATTAAAAAAAACTCTTGAAGTAGAGTAATGTACGATGTCAGGAGGTTTTTACTCTGCAATTCTCGATTTTAGTTTGAATTATCATCAATAGATGGCGCTGAGAGCAATAGGTGCTCAGTCGAGGCCACAACTGAAATCAGGAGGTTACATGTATGGAGTGGGTGTCATTCACCAATACAGTTTTTTTTTTAGGGCCCGATTCTGAATTCAGACGGTATGATTTCAATATTGTAAGAGTCAGAGAAACAATAGAAAAAAGTATTGTTTCCACGGAAATAACTTCTTCCAAATCGAAATATACAAAGACAATGTTCAAAATATAGAATTTTTTTAAAACTTTTTACATTCCAAGAAGGATAAGGTTTTTTAAAAATGAGTGTATTCTTTATCAATCAAATTTATTCTTTCTAAGACTTTCCAACACAGTTGAAAAGTGTTTATGCACTCGATTTATCTGGCCATCTCTCTGTGCTCTAACTTGTGTAAATATATTCAAATTGCCATGTATGTATCTGAAGTGCACTACAAGATGCTTACTATCGAATATTGTATGTGTAGAACTTTTAATATTGAGGTTTACCATTTCATGCTCTGTATTGAAAATGAAGTTTATAGCAATTATGGTTCGTTTACAGGGGCACTTAAAATAATGCCGTTTAATTATTGTCTATGGGATAAATCATTTGCAGTGTAATTTAATGATGTTACACTATTTCAAACTTATTGAAAATAATATATAGCAATGAAGCGCACTACAAGATGCTTACTATCGAATATTGTATGTGTAGAACTTTTAATTCGTTTACAAGGCCACCCAAAATAATTTCATTATATGATGGTACATGGAAAAAAATCGTTTACGGTGTATATTAATGATGTTACACCGTTACAAACATAATGAAATTGATTTACATTTATGAAGTGCACTAAAACAGGCTTTCTGTAGAATATGGAGTGTAAAGCATTTATCATTCATTTACATGACTACGCAAAAAAATTCGGTTACATAATGCCATACGGGGAAAACTGTTTGAAGCGTATTTTAATTATTTTACAGTATTACTAATATAATGAAAAATATATACATTGAAAAATATATACATTTAGTAAACCTCAGGTTTACTAAAAGATACTTGTTGTATAATATGATGTACATAACATTTATCGTTGATTTACAGGGACACGCGAAATACTTTGGTTGCAGTACTGTATCCGGAACACTGTCTATAAGCGATAATTGCTGGAAGGGCGCTTTCAGTTATGGTAAGCGGTTTTAAAAACATTTTTGCATACTACGGGATGTGCATAATGCTATAGATCATATACAGGGCTACACCAAAGAATTCGTAAGCATTACCCAGTACGACCGTGAATTGCAGAAAAGAGTTTTTTATTCGAGTTATGTTATGCATTTCCGATATTTTCGAATCTTGATTAATAACATCCAAGTTAGATTCAGTCATGGCCGATTTATGTCGTCCAACGTTGTCTACCAAATCGTCGGTAACACTACCGGTTTTTACAAATTTATCATACAATTGTGTAATTGTATTCGGATGCGGAGCATTCCTTACGTTACATTTCTCTTGGGAATTTCTTCTAGTCGCTATTATGCATTGATACAAGCTGTAGTACTCCAGTATTATAAATATTCTTTCTTCCAAAGTATAAACCACTTCCAAGATTCTTTTTAACTGGATTCACCATGCATACAAATCTACTGACAAACTTCCTTAAAAGATCTAAAATTTCTTAGAATTTAACAAAATTTATGAAATTTTTAACAACAACAAAAAGAAAAAAAAATACTGAATCTCTTCTCTTAGTTTTAAGATGCGATGCACAAAATATTCTTTAAATCAGACAATAAAAAGTACGTTAATCCATGAAAATAAAGCTTAATAAATATAAAATCGTCTGCTCACTCGCATACTGCTTATTATATTCATGCCCAATTCTGAATGCTGTCATTATATCGAAGAATTCGTTATTTCCATGGCAACAACACATTTCATCGACAATAAACGACTAAGTTCAGAATCGGGCCCCCCCAAAAGATTGTATTGGTGAATGAGACCCACTCCATACATGTAACCTCCTGATTTCAGTTTTGGTCTCGATTGAGCTCCTATTGTCCTAAATAATGTTATAGAGATTTGTTATTAAGAGATTGTATTATAACTGAAATAGCAATTATCGCTAATAGACAGTACGTCGGATACAGTACTGTATCCGAAAACATTTGTGTGACCATGTAAATGAACGATAAATGCTATGCACGTCATATTCTATAGCAAGTATCTTGTAGTAAACTTCAGTAATGTATATCCATTTCACTTTATTTTAAATACTGTAACATAAATTAAAATACGTTGCAAGCAGTTTTCACCCGTAGATCATTGCGTAACAGAATTCCTTTGTGTGGCCCTGTAAATGAATGAAAAATGCTTTACTCTTCATATTCTACGGAAAGTATGTTTTAGTGCATCTCAGAAACTCATATCAATTTCATTATATTTGTAAGTGTAAGATGATTAAAACACACCGCAACAGATTTATCCCATAGACAAAATAATAATGGAATTATTTTGAGTGCCTCTGAAATCGAACTATCAGAGCTACACATACCATATTTTATAGTAAGCGTCTGTAGAATTCTTTTGTGTGTTCCTGTATATGAACGATGAATGCTATACACACAATATTCTGTAGTAAGCCTCTTTTAATGCACCTTAGTGATATACATCAATTTCAATATGTTTGAAATAGTGTAACATCATTAAAATACACTGCAAACGATTTTCCTCATAGACCATGGTCCATGATGTAATGAAATTCTTTTGAGTGCTCCCATAAATGAACTATAAATGCACTTAATTTTCAATACCGAACATGCTATGGTAAATCTCAATATGGTATATCAATTACATGACAATTCGCATCTATTTACGCGAGTTAGAACACGGCTAGACAAACCAAATGGATAAACACGTTTCAACTATGTTGGGAAGTGTTGAAAAATTAAAATCAGAGCATTCATTCGTAAGTTACGCGTGCATATATTTATAAATATATGTATTGTTGTGTTGTATATCTTACTTTCTTTGAAGTGGGTGAAAAAAATCATTATGAATTTTATTTAATTTCTTTTGAAACATTTTTTATATGCATTGCTTATAAAACTTATTTTTCACGCTAAGTAAATTTCAAGTTTGAGTATTTAACAATATTTTCACGTTTAAAGGCTTCATATGAAACATTCTTTGTGTTTACTAGTTAATTTTCAGCCCGACATCTTAAAAGATGTTGTTTTTATGCTAAAATTTAACAAAGTATGCATGCAAAATATTTATTTTTTCTTTACGCACTTTTAAGTTTTTGTCCTTTTTTTTATTTTTCATCGCAACCGCTTGTTAAAAATTTCACACGTAGCTAAAATAATATCTACATGCCTGAAATAAAATAAAATTACTTACTCTTGCTAAAGTAACAAAAGCACCATGCTTTTAATAAGTGTATGTCACTTTTCTGAAATCTCTTATTAAACAATTCTCACAACTGCATAAATAAAAGTTAATGCAGGAAGTCAGTTCAAATTTTTAACAATAAAAAAATTACATTTTAATCTATACTAATAAAAGAAAACTGTTGGGCTGTTTGTGTGTGTGCGTGTCTGTGTATCCGTGAGGGCTAGGCAAATCTACCGCACGTTGAGGCTTTTAAGAGGATAGATGAAAGCATGTCCGAATTAATCTGATAATCAAATTTTTCGTTTTTTGATAATTAGTCGATATATCAATTAAAAACCATAATGAACAAATGGCACGCCACGCCGCCTCCGATCGTCGGTATGTCCGAAGCATTCCCAGGTTTGGCAGCAAAGATGAAAGAAAAGGGGAAAACCGACTCCTTTTTTTTCGCATTTTTACGAGCCAGCATCTGCTTAACTAATCGAAATTCGAAAAAACAAAAAATATCCACTTAATCAACATACTTCTTTTGTTCTAACAATGTTATCCGTTAAACAAGTGGGTAAGCGTGATCGAAGATCTCACAAAGGGTTTCGTTTAATATATGTATGTAATGCCAAAATGTACTAAATGAAAGAATGTGCCAAGTTTGCGCATTTTCGGCAAATTTTAGCGACACTTGGCAAAAATATTTACTTTTATAATCTGAAGGAATTTTCTAGAATTCCCAATAGGAGCCGAGATACATAATTCAACAAATCAGCATCCATAGAACGTTCTCGAAAACAGAATTTAACCAATCAGGATACATAGAACTCATTATTTATATGTTGTACAGAGAATTTATTGTTATATTGAGTTGAACACAAATTTTAACCGAGTATAACTCGGTCTTCCCCGCTAGTGAAAAGTAAAATCCGAGTGACAATCAATAATTACACATTAGTCTGAGCATCCTTAAAAGTTGCGCAGCACCATCTGTTGATGAAAATATGAACTATTGGAAATCTTACTACATACAAAATTTACGAATTATCTTATAAAGACATCTCTTATTTTAATTATATATTTATTGTATCTATTGAAACATTTAATATCAAAACTTGGGGTATTTTTGAGACACCCTGTACATTCCAGTACTTACCAATGTCAAAGAAAGATTTAAAAAGTCGGTTATTAAAGAAAAAATATATTAAATGGTTTCGAACATTTCCTTTTATAGTTATAATTAATTAAGAAAAAAAAAACAGTAAGATTATTTTCTTTAAAGTAAATAAAACAAGCTTGTATTCTGCATGTCAAGTCTTCTATTCAATAAGACTATTTTAAATATTATTCTTACAAGTTACTCGCCCTTAATATAACAACTCGCACGCTTCCGAATAAAGACTTTTGTTAACAAGCGTCGTCTAGAAATTCAGCTTCTGTAATTTAAATTAAAATATTCTAAAAGGATCACCATTTTAAATCCTCAAATGCTAATATCCTGAAGTATTTCCTGTTTTCCCGCAATATCTTATTCAAATCCTGATCTGAAATTTCGAGAACTGATGAACTGCTATTCAATTCATGAGGTAACAACGCATTTAGATGATGCCGATGAAATGTGGTTCTAGTAATCACAGTCTATAGTGGCTTTCCGGCGGCTTGTTTACATACATTTATTTCACCTCGAGCTTGTAGTAATTGATTTTCCGATAGCA
Organism: Maratus michaelseni; assembly: GCA_963931845.1. NCBI lineage: Eukaryota > Metazoa > Arthropoda > Arachnida > Araneae > Salticidae > Maratus > Maratus michaelseni. The sequence continues at coordinate 247,636,825 of OZ007588.1, read as the reverse complement.
TATATTCTGTTACCGCAACGTATCATGAATTCAACACATTTATTTATGAAACGCATTCGTTTATCGAAGAAATAAGAGATAAACAATGAATAACGTCGATAAAAAATTACTAGGAGTTCAAAGTAATTTAACGGAAGTATTACTAAATAAATGAAAATTTTGTTATGCTGTAGTTTTACCTGGTAAATTTCAAATTTTATTCATTCAAACATTGAAATTTTTGAAATTAATAACACTAATTGCTTTGGGAAGGTTTTTGAAAGGTTCATTATTATTAACTGTGTCATTATCATCATCATTAGACGCACTGAAGTTGTTAGTAGTAGTGGATGTCCTATAGTTTTTCTTTAAATTTGCGTATAAACTATGTTGTTATTGAAGTAAATAATGTAGCAGTGCACCGATACTTGAGCAATTGTACTTCCTACACAAATGAATTATGTAGCTTAAATATTAAAAAAATATATATATTTGTTTAAAAATTAAATTAAATTTTAGCATTTAAAACACATAAATCCTACTCTTTCAGGTTGATATTCCACGCAAATGAAAGTCCTTTCATTTTTACTAGCTTCTATCTTTACAAGAGGAAAAGATTGGATTCGTGAAAAATTTCGACTTCCGGTTTTCGACGGATTTTTACGTTTCAGCAGGTTTTGAACACGATTTGACTGTTTTTAATAAATGTCTGTCTTGAGTCTGTCTGTGTGTTTGTATGTGACACAAATTTTGTGGCTGCTGTATCTCACGAACTATTGCAGGCAATTTAATCAAACTTTATATTCAATTAGATCTTGACACAAATTGGTGATGATTAGGTTTTTGTGTAAAACGCCCAACATGTGGTACTGCTATGCTGCATTTAGGATTTCTGCGATGGCTATATCTCAAGAACTAATGCATGGAATTTCATCAAACTTCATATTTTGTTAGAACTTGACTTAAATAGATCCTTATTAGGTTGAGTGTATACCACCACCCAGGTTTCTATTGAAATACTCTGACTTCCTGATTTAAGCGATAGCTAAATCTCAAGAGCGAATAGATTGTCATTTCATTTTGGTCACAGGCGATGATTTATATTTAAGAAAGTTTTCCGTTGTAAAAGGCGTCTCAGATCAAGAGTTCCGAAGACGTTATAAAGAGTGGTAGCTAAACCGCTATATTGACATTCAAGGATCTTCTTTTCCGTTAATGGTATGATTTTCCCAGAATTAGACTCATTTCTATAGGAAGAGACCATATATATAAATATTAAATTTTAAAAATAAAATGGACTTGAAGTGGTTGTTTCTTAACCACGATTTGTTTATTGTTGCTAAAAACATTCATGTCACAAGTGTATAGGTTCTTTTTAGAATATTAACAAAATGTATTTTAAATCCGAGAAAAAGGAGAAAGTTTCCAAGAAAGTTTCGTTTTTGGATTATTATTCTAAGTCCTTTTGTATTAAGTTCTGAGTACGTGATAAACTGGGAAAGAAAAAAGTTTGACATGTGTCGGTAAAAAACAAAACAAAATCAAACAAATAACAAATAAACAAACAAACAAAAAACTACACACGATAGGATGGCGATTTTAAAAACGTAAAATTATGCTCTGTAATACTTTAACAAAATATTCAATTTTCGTGGTAATTGGCTAAAGTTTATAAAAGTTAGAGACCAAACAGAGAATCAGACAAACATGGTGGTAACACAACAACAAGAACGAAAAATCATGCGTCAAGCATAGATTATCTAACACTTTCCAACGCTTCCAAAATAATTTTACAAATCATTACTGTTTAATAAGCTGAACGATAACATCTAAGTAAACAATTCGGAAAACGCATAGCATATTTAAAAACGTAACTTCAGGATTTTCCAACATATTCAATATTTGGTAAAATATCCGAATACTTTTATTCCGCCCTGTATATGATCTATCGATTTGTATATATACTACATAGGATGCTAAATTTTAGTTTAGTTAGGAAACGCGTAGCACAGTTTAAAATTCTCCTTCTGAAGTTTTTGTCAATAAACGTAAATGTGTTCGCGAACTTTTGTTCTGCCCTGTATATGATCTATAGAATTTATACACACTAAGTAATAGACGAAAGTGAGTTAAGTTTAAAATCGTGTTCAGCAACTTAAAACGCACTTCTAGGAATTATTGTTAACAGACAGTAGAGAATTCTTTTGTGTGTGCCTGTAAATGAACGATGACTGCTATACACACAGTATTCTGTAGTAAGCCTCTTGTAACGAACCTTAGTGATATATATAAAATTCAATGCGTTTAAAATAGTGAAACATTATTTAATTAAACCGCAAACGATTTTTCTCCATAGACATGTAACGGAATTCCTTTGACTGTCCCTGTAAAGTAACTATAAGTGCTATGCACACCCTATTCCATATTAAGCTTCTTGTAATGCACCTTAGTGATATATATCAATTACAATGTGTTTGAAATTGTGTAACATCATTAAAATAAACCGCAAATGATTTTTCCCCATAGACCGTAATGTAACGGAATTCTTTTGAGTGTCCCTGTAAAAAAACTATAAGTGCTACACACTTCAGTTGAAATAGGAAACAGGCTATAGATAACGACAATAACATATAAAAATTGCAGGGCAATCCGAGCATATTTACGGGAGTTAGAGCAGGGCCAGACGGCCAGACGGCCAGATGGCAGACGGCTATACGGCCAGACAAACCGAAGTCATAAACACTTTTCAACTAAGTTGGAAAGTGTTAAAAATGATCCGAATCAGACATAATCATTTTTGGATCCTGATGAAATTTATACAGGAATATCATAAAAACGAGTTCTTTCGAACAAAAAACGAGAGAATGATAAAAATAGAAGCATCTGAAAAATACAAACATACGAATTCTGTAATATCTTTACTTTAAAGCCTGTTAAATGTATTTTCTTGATAGCCTTATTGGGTAATCAAACCACGAATTTAAATATTTGAGCAACTGAAACCATAGAACAGATTACCACTTAGTTGTTAGCTAAACATTGAGTATGCTCAACGTGTCGACCATTGACAGTTACAGATATGCAGTCGCATGCATACACAAGCACATACATAGCTGCAGATGGACATTTTGAGCATACGTAATTTGTTTTTCCTTACTAAAATGAATTATACGTTGCTTACATGTATTAGTTTAATCAGTAAATGTGCGCCTGCCTTATAATGGCCCATTTCTGCTCGCGTTCAATGATGTATTTAAAACAGTGATTAAATATCGAAAAAATTAAATTTCTGGGATTCTAATAAAGTTACATGTAGAACATAATTTCATAGTAAATCGATGACTGTCTACATTTTGTAACTGACTTTGCTTCCGCTATCTCTAATAAGTTCCAAAAAAGAGTCGATAACTTCCAAATTTTATCACTAGGGCATTTCATTCATTCTCTAATGATAGCGCATAGTTTATTTACTGTAGGTAGACACTTGTTCTAGAACTCTGTGTTTATCCGTTTAAAAGTTATTTGAGTTATATTCCGACTTTACTTTGAACCTTGTATAATACAATAGCACGAATACCTTTAATGTTATAAGATTGAATTTTGATGAAAAAAAATATTAATATAATTGAATGACTTAAACAAGGTATGAGGCGTAATCAAATGAAACTCGTTCGATAGTTTTAGTAAGCAGAACATGAATAAAAGAAACACAAAACTGAATGAAATAGAAAGAATAGTATATATTTAAACTTACAGCATACACATTTGTTTGGAAAAAGTCACCCATGGCGTTGAGACACGCATCCCATTGTTTGGGAAGGCGTCGATTGTCGGCGAAGAATGATTTCGGTTGTTCCTTGAACGTTTAATTCACTTGCGAATTCCCGAATGCTTCGTCGACGGTTTATCTTGACGGCAGTGTCAATGTTGATAATCAGTGTATTGGCAACAATTTTGTGCGCCTGAGCCGGAAGCGGCAAATCCGTCGTTTCCTCACGGCACGTCTGCTGCGGAACATTCGCGACAAATCCGTAACAGTTGTCTTTGATAAACACCTTTCTCCATGCACAGCAACCATTTTTCGATGAACCTCAACAGACTTGAATCCCTCTGCTGATAAAAACAGTATTATTGCACGTTGGTCTTGTTTGTCACGTTGTCTCGTAATCACTCCCGCCATCTTTAACGTACTGCCACCTTCAAATAACGAAAGCAGAATGGCCGATTCGCAATGTAATGCATGCTGCATACATATGACATTACTCACTCATGCGCATTTCCCACCTTAAGCACCAACTCGTCAATTTGTACACTTCGAATGGGTTTCATTTAAACACGCCTAATAGAATCCACTTTGTGAATTTCTTTTGTTTTCAATATCGTGTTGCTTTTAAAAAATTGCAAAACTGGGTTTCATAAAAATGTGAAAATCATAAAAGGGTTACATAAATCATTATTCGTTGTGACATAAATCTCGTTTTTTTTTTACAACATACTAACTTTAATCTCACGTTGATACTGGATATTGGCTATTAATGTTTTTGCTTTATTCAATTCCTTTTAAAAATACAGAAACATGATTAACATACATTACACTTCTCAGTTCTGGTGTCGCGACTAAACAACACCCTTTAAATTAATTCATCTGTTTCTAGACTCCACCTAAGATGCCACCTTCAAACAACGAAAGCAGAATGACCGTTTCGCAACGCAATGCATTCAGCATACATATGACGTTACTTGCTCCATGCGCATTTCCCACGTTAAGCACCAATTCGTCAATTTGCACACTTCGAACGGGTTTCTTTTGAACATACCTAATGGAATCCCTTTCGTGAATTTCTTTTGTTTTTAATATCGTGTTGCTTTTAAAAAGTTGCAAAACTGTGTTTCATAAAAATGTGAAAATCATAGAAGGGTTACATAAATCATTATTCGTTGTGACATAAATATCGTTTTTTTACACCATACTAACTTTAATCTTACGTTGATACTGGATATTGGCTATTAATATTTTTGCTTTATTCAATTCCTTTTAAAAATACAGCAAATGATTAACATACATTACACTTCTCAGTTCTGGTGTCGCGACTAAACAACACCCTTTAAATTAATTCATCTCTTTCTAGATTCCACCTAAGATACCACCTTCAAACAACGAAAGCAGAATGACCGTTTCGCAACTCAATGCATTCAGCATACATATGATGTTACTTGCTCCATGCGCATTTCCCACATTAAGCACCAATTCGTCAATTTGCACACTTTGAACGGGTTTCTTTTGAACATACCTAATGGAATCCCCTTCGTGAATTTCTTTTGTTTTCAATATCGTGTTGCTTTTAAAAAGTTGCAAACCTGTGTTTCATAAAAATGTGAAAATCATAAAAGGGTTACATAAATCATTATTCGTTGTGACATAAATCTCGTTTTTTTTTACATCATACTAACTTTAATCTTACGTTGATACTGGATATTTGTTATTAATATTTTTGCTTTATTCAATTCTTTTTAAAAATACAGAAACGTGATTAACATACATTACCCTTTTCAGTTCTGGTGTCGCGACTAAACAACGCCAGACAGAGACACTAAACAACGCCCTTTAAATTAATTCATCTGTTTCTAGGTTTCTCAAAATTACTTATAGATCTTGTGAATAGATGGAGAGCATATTATAAGCATTCCTTTATCCACTGAAACATATTTGGAGCTGTTTTACAGTCATTTGAAAAGGGATTTTGTGGTCTCAAGTAAATTTGGGTCTCAGCATTGAGTTGGTTATAGAAACACATTCAGTATACTTCAACCCTTCACTCTATTGTGTATTATATATGGTACATGGCCAATAAATGATATATATTGCTCGAGGTGCCATTATTTATACAGTGTAAATCTTATTCCGCATATGGAATTATTAGATCTATTGAAATGACACTAATATAGTTAACTTAAGGTCATTATTATGCTAAAGAGTGTGCATTTTGTTTTACAAAAAACTTTAATCAGGGATTAATGGCAAGATTTCTTTTTAGGTGCGTTCGTAATTATATAAATACGTAGCACCTATAGTCGTCGTTTGGTCCGTCCGTCTGTCCGTCCGTCCGTCTGTCTGTCTGTCTGTCCGTCTGTCTGTCCGTCCGTCTGTCTGTCTGTCCGCATATAACAACGCAAAAACTACCCAACCAAATGGTTTGCAATTTAAAATATATTATCTTTGCAGAATTTTGTCGAGACATTTCAAATTTTTAGGTGCGTTCGCAATTATATAAATACGTAGCACCTATAGTCGTCGTTTGGTCCGTCCGTCTGTCCGTCCGTCTGTCTGTCTGTCTGTCCGTCTGTCTGTCCGTCCGTCTGTCTGTCTGTCCGCATATAACAACGCAAAAACTACCCAACCAAATGGTTTGCAATTTAAAATATATTATCTTTGCAGAATTTTGTCGAGACATTTCAAATTTTATTAAAATCGAATCAAAATTTTAGGAGATATTAATAAAAATATTTATTAAGAAATTTGAATTTATTTTTTTTTTAAATCGGTGCTTTTTTGTTATAGGAGCTTCCGATGGATGTTAAATCGTCAAGCGACCGAGATACTTATTTTATGACAGAAATGAATCTGCAGACGATATAATTCATTTCACAGAATTAGAAATCAGAAAGATCTGAATATTTATATAACTAGCTGATACATATATATCTGAATATTTATATAACTAGTTAAGATATTTGTATGAACAGTGTCATAAAATATATACTTAACTAGCTGTTTAACCCGTTCTACGCACGGGATATCATGAATTTAATTCTAAAACGTGCGTACGAACGCACCTCGTTTGTAACGTTTGACGTACAATTTCCAACTTGTTTATTTTTACTAGAGGATCCAACCTGAGCTTCTCGGTTTAAAGAATATAGGTGAAAACCTTTTTAGGTGCGTTCGTAATTATATAAATACGTAGCACCTATAGTCGTCGCTTGGTCCGTCCGTCTGTCCGTCCGTCTGTCTGTCTGTCTGTCCGTCTGTCTGTCCGTCCGTCTGTCTGTCTGTCCGCATATAACAACGCAAAAACTACCCAACCAAATGGTTTGCAATTTAAGATATATTATCTTTGCAGAATTTTGTCGAGACATTTCAAATTTTATTAAAATCGAATCAAAACTTTAGGAGATATTAATAAAAATATTTATTAAGAAATTTGATTTTTTTTTTTTTTAAATCGGTGCTTTTTTGTTATGGGAGTTTCCGAAGTTGAATCGTCAAGCGACCGAGATACTTATTTTATTACAGAAATTAATCTGCAGACGATATAATTCATTTCACAGAATTAAAAATCATCAAGATCTGAATATTTATATAACTAGCTGATACATATATATCTGAATATTTATATAACTAGTTAAGATATTTGTATGAACAGTGTCATAAAATATATACTTAACTAGCTGTTTAACCCGTTCTACGCACGGGATATCATGAATTTAATTCTAAAACGTCCGTACGAACGCACCTCGTTTGTAACGTTTGACGTACAATTTCCAACTTGTTATTTTTGTTGAAAACTCTTAAATCTTTTTACATTTAATGAATTTTTTTTAGATTGTCCACCAACAACATCAAAAAACATTTTTATGTAAAAATTATCAATAATGTATTCAAATAAAGTTTTGAAATTAATTAAAAGCGATACTTTCATTTTAGCCACATACCAGAAGTTATTAGCCGAAGAAATCGTCAAAGATTTCGCCATTTACGTAGCTGAAGAAATCGCCAAAGATTTAGGTATTTAAGTAGTAAGTAGATTACGCTTGTAAGTAGTAGCAGCATAATTAATTCTGTAGATTCTGATAATTTCAGTCGTTTAAGCGCATAGTTCAATTACATGTCTGTTAAATTTGTGTTTTATTTATATTATTTTATTTATTTATTGATGAAGTTTTAATTTCGTTATGGATTATTAACCGGAAACAAATGCTGAGCTATTTAGATTGTTTTAAGTGCTGCACGCGATAGAGGTTAAAAGAAAAATTCCTGTTTGAAAATTATTTTAAAAACCATTAAACCCCCCCTCCCCCCAGTAAATTGAGATACAGTTTTCAAACAAATTACATTTGAAAGGACATTTTTCTTTCCAATTCAACTGTGTAAAAATTGAAATTGTGCGATGTTTAGAGGTTAAGAAAATTGCAGTAAAAGCGAAATTTGTTGGTCAGGTATTGCCTCCATCAGTATGAAATCAGCGACATGTTTTTGTTTTATAGTATTAGATATTGCGCATTTTGTTCTGCAAAAACCTTGAATCAGATATTAATGGCAAGATTAATCTTTTATTTTTACAAAGTGATCCAAACCGGCTTTCCCGGGTTTAGAATATAGGTAGTAAACCACATTTTTCTTTAAAACTAACAACAGTTTTTTTTTTTTTTTTTTTTTTTTTTTACGTTATATATATATATTTGGATTACTCATTAACAACACCAAAAAGCCTTTTTATATGAAAAATAGCCATAACGTATTCAAATAAAGTTTTGAAATTTCTTAAAAGCAATACTTTTGTATTAGCCCATGCCAGGAGTTAATAGAAAAAGAAATCGCCAAAGATTTCGCTACTTACAGCAGCCTTTTTGATTATGATCATTTCAGTGGTTTAAGCGCGTAGTAGATTGTGTGTCTGTTAAATTCGTGTTTTATTAATATTATTTTATTTATTTATTTATTGATGAAATTTTAATTTTGTCATGGAGTATTAGTCGGAAACAATTGCTGAACTATTTATATTGTTTTAAGTGCAAACGAATTAATCTTTCGTAATCGTCTGCACGCGCTAGGGATAGCAGATTTAAAAAAAAAATGCTTTAAAAATATTTTTAAAACCATAAAAAATCAATAAATTGTGACGAGTTTTCAATTACAATGCATTTGAAAGAACATCTTTTTCCTATTCGACGGGGTGTAAAATTTGAAAATATGTGTTCTTCAGAAGTTAAAAAAAATTGCAGTAAAAGTGAAATTTAACTGTCAGGTGCTGCCAACATGAAAATGACGTCATAGTTGCTCAGGGACACGTTTGTTCTTTGTAATATAGATTTATAAATATTCAGTTGAAAGTAAAATATTATCAGGTAAAAATGTGGTCTTTTATTAGGAGCAGGGCTCGTGTATGTATGTCACACTGCTTCAAATAGGTAAACTATATTTATTGTGCCACTAACGTCACGAACGAAAAGTAAAAAGTTTGAACAGAAAATTTGTTAAAATCATTTTACAGTTTTTACACCAATATGTTAGTGTAGTATTATTAAATAATGAAATAATTCTATTAAATGCCAATTTTTTAAGCGACATAAAATATCATGCAGTAAATGTTTATTATTACTACATATATATATATATATATATAAACATTTCAAGTTTTACGTTATAAGTCGTCTTTATTATGAAATTGATCAAATAATAAAATTATAATATTTAAAAAGTATTTTAAATATTATAATCTTAAATATATTTTTTTACGAAAAAAAATTTAACTTTAGGATATAAAAAAATAAGTATAAATTGATAATGCATGAATGTCCTACTCCTTGGAAATGTCAAATGCATACCGGAATGAAACATGCAACTTCTCATTCATAGTTAGTACCTTATCTCTCCGGCGTATATAATTAATTCTGTAGTTTGAAGCTTGACATTGAATCCCATTTATCGATAGAGCATGGGCTTGCTCTAAATCCAACTCATTAATTATGACGCAACGATTTTCTTGGAATCATATTAAGTTGTACTAATTTATGATCTGTCATATCGTGTCAAATTCATTACCATTTTTTTTAATAAAGTACTTTTTCCATGTTATTTTTCTTAATTATTTAAATATATATGCTAATTGCTTTTAAAATCTATGCTTGAAATAGCATTGAAATTAGATTTGTAGGAAACTAATATTGGTTACATTAAGGCCCAATATTTTGTCAGTATTCTATTCATAGGGAATAGTTCCAATTAAATACAAATATTGGTTAAATATTGGCTTTACATTAGGAATTTTTACAATGAAACGCCAAAACTGCAGTAATATTGAGTTTACATTGGAAATATTGTAAATGAAATTACAAAATAATTCTTGTGAATATTGAGCTAGTATTTGCAAAATGTAAGAATCTCCGTGATGAGGCAACATTTTACGCCAATATTTGCCATGGTACAGACGAGATGTAGGGAATATTTACCAAGATATAGCTAATACAATAGCTAATACTTTACACCTTTGGGGAAAATTTAAAGAACTAAAGCACCTTATGACCTCGGCCATTAGAAATTTCGGTACAAGTAGTTAAATAGCAACAGAATTAGAGGGAAAAATTGTATTATTTGCTTGTACAGAAAAAAGAACAGTTACAAAACCTCAAAACGTTTTAAAAATGAGGACGAGTTTCGCTAAAAAATATTGTTGAAACTATTAAACTTAGTTAGATTAATTTAAATGTTTTTTAGGATCTTTTCTAAATCAAAGCGTTTAAAAGTTACGGTTTATGTAAAATAAATAAATAAATAAAACTAGGCCAAATTTCTCACACGTGTTTAGACATATTAAAACACAAAACAACAAAAACTTTTGCAAATAAGCAACAACAAAATTAGCACCCAGTTCCTCACATGGGGATAATTAGGTGTTAACTTTTCTACCTTTAAAAATTCCTCCTTGAAGATAATGGAAAAAACTGAGAATCACGCTACATGTTACCTAAATATTCATTTATTGGAAAAAACTAAGAATCACGCTACATGTACCTCAATATTCATTGAGGTAAATATTTGTGGACAAATATTTTTTACAAGTTAAAAAATCACGATTATTTTAAAAGTTAAGCAGAAAAGGTTTGTTAGACATTTTAAAAAACAAAAACGATAGGGGGTAAACGAGATTTTATTGTTATTCCTCAGGATGTTAAGATAAAATCCTGAAAAAAAAAATGAATGATAGATAAAGATAAAGCTTCCTACAATTGCTTGTATAAAGCTCCCTACAATTGTTTGTGTTTATCCTGAAACAAGAGGGTAACATTGCAAAAAAATAACAAAACACTTAGCTCCAATTATCCCCAGTTGCCACCCCCCCCCGTTTACCCGATACAAACTGATTCTATAACCTTCTTTGTTGGAAGTCGGCTAATAAAAAACCATACTATTTTCTCTGAAATCTTTAAGGTTGAGGACAATGCAATCATTAAATCTTTGATGGAAAGAAATATTAAGTTCTAATGAAATAATAATAGTAATAATGTTTTAATGGCATTTTCAAGGATTCTCTTCACACATTTATATTCTATACTGTAAGCGAATGAGCAATACGATTTCACATGGAAGAAGGCAATACGAAAGATGATCATTCTCAGACGAGTACATCAATTGGAGGCGCTTAGAATACAAAACACTACACCCAGAAAAAAGTTTTGTTGAATCAACAAAAATTTGGTTGACTCAACAAAACTTTTTGTTTAAATATAGGTCAATGGAAATTTTGTTTGAATCAACAAAAAAAAAAAAAAATATTTTTCAATTACAAAAAAAAAAAAAAAAATTGTATCGTCAGCAAAAAATGTTTTGTTAATTCAAGTAAAATGGTTCAATTTTACTTGAATTTTGCTAAACCAACCAAGACGTACTCAACAAACCATGTTTTGTAGTTTTAATCAATTATTTTTTCTGGGTGTACTGGATCCGAGACATGAATGTAGTGAAAACCGCTTTTATGAAACCAAAGGAAGAATGAAAATTATTGATTATATCAATATCACGTTATAATCGATTTCCTACAAATTTCCTTTATTTAAAAAAAAAAAGAATTTTTTATGTATAAGGTGTTAGTAAATTGCATGAAGTTTTTTGGATAATGTATAATAACAAAAATATTTATTTAATTACCATCACAGTTTTATAATTTTTTTATTTGTTTTATTGAATCGTATTTTAAGATTTATATTATCTATATATTTAAGACACAAGATGGTTTTTTCGTCATCTGCTCTGGGCTTTCTACTGAACCAGTTTTAATAATTATTTTATTAGTTGAAAGCTGTTCATTTGTAAATGATCCCGCACAAACTAATTTGAAAGGTATTTCCATTTTTATATTTAATTTTTAATTTTAAACGTTTTTAATGATTTTTTACAAAATGGAGGCAACCGGGTTATTTGTTACTCCCATTCTTACAGAGAAAAGGGAAATAATGGGAATTATCATATAATTACTGATGCCCTTTTCTCATTACAATTAAAAATAACTTTTAAAAAAATTAATAGAAAATGACGTCACGTTAAAAAAACAAGCATTTTCACTCATAAAACTGTTACATTCCAATATTGTTTCGTTCCATTGATACTACGTTTGGGACGCTAATCTCAAAGGGTGGTGAAATGCTTCATAGAGTAAACATGACTTCATATTTAAAAGGAAACGAGCACTTTTTTAAAAATAAAATTAAACGTTTTACTACGAATACGCCTAAGAGACAAATTTCTGGACTTTTTACTCGCCGTTGCTGAGATTAGAACCTCGAGTAAAAAAAGGGCAGGCACCGCATCCAAAGTTGTGGCTGGTGAACGTGATTCCAAGCTTGGAAATATATTTATTAATAACTTATTGCGAGTTAAAATAGTGTAAATTTTGTGTAAATCTAGTAATCTAGGGAAATCTAGTGTAAATTTTGAGACAGTAAAAATTACATTATGTTTAGATTCCGTTGAAAAAAAAATCTATAATTGTGTAAAATTGGCGGCTAAATCGCTAAAAATCACAGTGAAAATTGCAAAAATGTCAAAAATCGAGGAAGACAAAATTTACTAATTTAGACTAAAAGTTTGAAACCGAGTTCCTTTTACCAATGTCGAAAAATTGCCACAAAACACGAGAAAAGTCTAAAAATAGCATAAAAAATTCGCAAAAAATTAAAAATCGCTGTACGAATTCCAAATAAACTTTATTGAAAAGAAGACAAAATTTACTACATCGGGCTAAAATATTGAAAGCTGATGCCTTTTACTACCATAATATGGAAAAATCGATGCAAAACGCTAAAAATTACATTTTACACATGAAAATTGTGACAAAACGCTAAAAATTGCATAAAATGTCTAATAAAAAAATCTAAAATCGGACTTTGTGGTGCATAACTACATATATAGAGGTGTCTTATTATCAAATGTAGTAGCTCTACATTCAGCGGTTACTTCGGAACGCAGCGTATACACAGACAAACTTCTGTCCTTATTATTATAAATTCAATATAGTATAATGAATGATTCCTTTTTAAACATTTTCTTTCGTCGAATTTCGGCTATGGTTCCACCTCATTTAATACTAATTATATCATTAATTTACCATAACTAATGGAATTATGTCTGGAGTCTCCTTAACAGAGATTTACCGAATTTTATTTTAATATCTAATAGTCTCTCGGTATATGCACATGAAACTGTCTAGAGAATTTATAATTAGCATAAAATATTATATATCTTCTTTTCTTCGAAGCAGTTTTTTATTGCTATAATATTTTTCCACTTTAGAACTATTTATTACGCAAGTGAATAATTTAAAAAGTAAATCTAAGCAGACTACATGCATCTCCAAATGTTATTTCTGTCAATATTAAGTGAGAGAAATAAACATATTTCACATAATTTTGTCTAAAAAGTTATACGAAATATATTAAGTTGTATTAATATATATATATATATATATATAATCTGTTATATATATATATATATATATATATATATATATATATAACAGAAATCAATTACGTTTTACTTATATTTGTGGAATATTGCCCTTGATAAAGTGTTCCACGATATAAGTTTCAATTTGCTTCTTGTTATTTTTTCGCCGTATCCACATTGGAGTTTTCTTCATATAGCTTTATTTTTTTTTATTTATTTCATTTTGAGAATCTCACATTTTTGTATATATTTCTTCGTATTTTATTATAATTATCGGTCCTTATATTGTCGATTATTTATGTGATTTGATGGTTATTATTCACAAAAGTTTTATTATATATATATTTTTTAAACTAATGTTTTAAACATACCAACAATTTTTTTTTAAGGTAGTTAGCGATTTTCCAAAATAGTCCACTTTGAATACTTTTTACAAAAACTAGCCTATAAAATTTAAGATATAGACAGTTTTTTTTTGTTTATGAACTAATATAAGTCCGGTAGATCAGCGGTTCAGCTGTCAGCTCGTTGCGCTACCATACTAAAGATTCAAGGTTCGTCTCCGAATTTGAGCACGGTTCACTCAAACTGTCATTCCTTTGGAGCCAATAAAATGAACATCCGGCTTGCTTGGGAACTACATAATAGGGGTTCTCCGTTAGGCTAACCACTTGACGAGGACATATGCTATATAGGTCCTCTTGGTCAAGAAAGCGGAATTTGGCAACACCAACCGTGATCCTTAATTGATTGTAGCACTGCAGAGTTTAGAGTTTTAGTTTATAAACTATTATAAAAACGGGAAATTTGGTACACAAGGTCCTTATACTATGAAACATCATAAGCAACATAAACAGGCGAAGAGAAAGTAAAACATTTGTAATAGACACCACATATCAAAACATGGCGCATCATATCCCCTGAAAGGATCAGTTAGAGTTTGGCCTTGTTGATGACAGTTTGTAGAAAGTACTATGGTCGCACAGTAGTATAGGGATGAAGTCTTTGATCATCATGCGAGACTTTTTCCGGGCAGATGCCAGATCAGACTTTATTTTATGGATTATAATGCGAGGCTATACAGAGCACAACTTTTCGATGATTTCCTTTAGGGAGAGATCATTCGTTGTATGGATTGGCTCGCAACATCGCTGGGCCTTAACTTGGAACGCTCTATGAAGATTCGAGGCATGACTCAAACCCTTCCCAGAATACGCTAGGACTAAAAATCCGTGCCTTCCAATGAATGAGATTTGATGCTATAAGCTGCCATTAAGAACAGCACAAACAGTGTGAAGGCCCGTTGTACGACTTTTATAGCTATGTATGCTGTCCGTATTCTGTATTACACGCTGTGTTTTGGAAACATGTTGCATCATGTTTTTACCATTTTTGATTTGCTGTGTATATTAAAAAAGTTTTTGTTTCTTTTAATATTATTATATATGCTGCTATATGATGCACCATAGTAGAGGCACTTACATACACCCGAGAAAAAAAAGGGTATCTTCCTTTCTACTAACTCTGCTTCAAACCACCATATAAAAATGTGGCTGATACTTACCGATTATTAATAACATCTACCACTTAATGCTATATTTAAATTATGTTTCGGGGATCGTCTACATATTGAAATTGTTGCAAACTTTAAAGTTTTAAATACCAACACCTAATTTTGACATCATATTTTAATTTTTTGGTAAATTTTACCTAAGGATATCAAATGGGAAGTTATTAGGTGAAGGGGTTTAGGAATTATGCACATTTAAAGTTTTGAACTCTTTTTAGAAACTTCAAATATACGAATCCAAATGTACAGTTCCTTCCGCCAAGTATATTTTGAGTTATTCTTAAAATACAACACCCATTGAAATCTGTTCGCAACGATTAAAAATTAATTTAACAGTAGGATTTCCAAACTTTTAACCTTACATTGACTTTTCTTTTAGTATCCGAAGATAAAATTTACCGAAGAATAAAAATATGATGTGAAAATTAGGTGTCAGTATTGGAAATTCTGTTGCAATTTCAATATATAGACGACCCCAGAAGCATAATTTAAGCACAGCATTAATTAATAGACGGTATTACTAATTGGTTGGAACCAGTGGTAATTTTATACGATGATTTCCAGCAGAGTTAGAAGTATGGGTAACCTTATATTTTTCTACAACTGTATCAAATTTTATATTTTTATAATAATTTGTTCATACTTTAGAAAAAAAAAAAAGAGATATTTTAAAAATACGAATGCATTCCCAGCCCATAGAGACCAATACACTTAATGAGATATACACCTGAGCCCATCCTTTCCCCAACCTCTACAATTCATTCTATAACGACAGTATTTACCCTCCAATGCGTTTAAGATAGACCAGTCCGTATAGTCGATAAGGCTATTGTTATATCCCGCCAGAAGTTACTATCTCATTTCTTAGTAACAAAACAGTCATATCTTCACAGCTCTTTATCAATTAATCCACAAATTTTCGTTGAGGTGGTTTTTTAAAAAAATGAACAGAATTATAAAACATTTTTTGAATAATAAATCATATTTAAAACCAGAATAACTTCTTTTTTTAAGCTTTTAATTCCCATATTGCGACATTAAAAATGAAATAAGCTAATTACGCAAGTATTTTTATAATATAAAATAATATTTTTACACTTTCTTCATTAAAGGTAAATTTTTAAGTTTATCTTCGTTTGCAAAATTCAGAAACTTTCAGCGAGCGACAATTACCTTTACTCTAAAAAATGAAGGTTTTTTTTTCTGAAACTATTTTCTTTTCCTACTAAATAGCACTAAGAACATCTTGCTGCCATCGTTTAATGAAAGAAGAATATATTTTTTTTCCTAACTAAGAATTGGATTGACCTTAATTACGGAGTCATTTTTAACACCGCAATTACCTTTTCAAAGGAGAATACGTTTTTCTTCCGAAGCAATTAATTTTACGGAAAGAATTAGAAATGTCATTTATTAGCTCTCGGTGTATCTAAGATATTTAAAACAAGAAGCTTCAAGCGAAAATTTTCTGTAATGTATAATTCAGTTATGTAATTTTTGAGTAAAAATTAGCATATATATATATATATATATATATATATATATATATATTTGTTTTTCAGCGTGTGCGTAGGATTTGTTTAAAAATTAGTTTTAAATCCTTTTAGTTTATTCTCAGAAGTATTTTAAAACTATGAATTTAAAAATATTTTTTCCCCGTGATTAGCCATGTTGCATTACACATTATTGCAAGATTTTTAGAGGCATATAATGCATATCACAGAAACATTAAAAGATTCCTTGTATTTACAATGAAATTTTTTTTCTATTTTTATATGAATGAATGAAAAAAGTGCAATTTTCAGCAAATAAAAGTAATAAAAACATTGTTAAGTAGATATTATCTTACTAAAAGCTAGTTGCTTACCATATTCGAAAGCGGTTATTTACTCATGTGAATTCGATTCAGATAAAAAAAAATCCTAATCTGAATTTCAGACATTAGGAACTTTTTACCATTTTTCTAAATTTATATGCATTTTTAACTATTCGGTGAGTTGCATTATAGAATCTTTTGGGAATATATATGCAGGTATTTAACTTGTTTTATTTTGGTTTTATAAATCTATGTTTGAATAAATAAGCGAAATAACTTATATTTAACATTAAATAAATAAGTCTGACTAACTATTACTAGTAATTTGTCAAATCGGAATGCTCCGACGACTGCATTTCTTAATGGTACTTCTACTGATTTTATACTGTCAAAGAATCATTTGATAAATTATTGGAATATAATAGAAACTCACCATTTGTTGTTGTTGTGTTTTTAAAAAGAAGCACTGTTATAAAAAATTCCTTATACTTTCACAAAAGTTCGAAAAGGCACGACTATACCGTGTGATTAAAAAATAAATATAAATTTTCAAGACACTGCAAAAGTAGAACAATTTATTAAATTTCGCATTATTTCGCAGAATAGTAAAGGAATGTTTCAAGTTTTTTAATGACTATCACATATATTCTGTGTCTCAGAAGTTGGACCAACATCTACGCATCAGAAGACGGTGGTTTTTTTCGGCCTCTTTGATTTGGGGATTTTTTTTATCGTACTGCATAAGACAAATTGCGGGGTGTAGTCCCTCACATGTTTTTTTACTTCTTATATTGAAGAAATTCTTTTGTTGACTACGTGCGCTTTGCTTACAAACCCCTGAAGAACAATAAAAGCGGGTCACAACTGACCACAAAGCCTTTGGAAAAGAAAGCCCTAAGAAATAATTTATGAATCTCGTCGCTGAATTTGATCTGCCTCAACACCCCTCACACCACTCACATCGAGCTAGTGATACATTTCTGAACAAACGCACGTTAAGAGTCTACATTAGTCACGCAAAAACATTCGCAAGATAATATTAAACCTATGGGAGCATTCTTTTCAAATTTCTTGTTTGCATTTCAGTATTTTATATTTTTTTTACATAGGATAGCTGAGGTCGACCTGTTAAAGGACCCTTTTTTACTTTTTGAATTTTGGTTGCAGTTTTTATAATGAGGATACTTTCACTTTCAGAATCGGTTCTGAAATTTAAAAAAGAAAAAAAGTTTAAAAATATTGCAATGCAAACGAGAAATTTGAAAAAAAAACACGCTCTTATGAGTTTAGCACTATCTTAAAAGTGTCTTTGCGTAACTAGCGCAGGTTCTTAGCGTTCTTTTCAAACTTCTCGTTTGTACTGCAATACTTTTAAACGATTTTTTCTTTTTAAATGGGGTATCTGAGGTCGACGTCTGACGTGATAGTTTTGTACTTTTTCGATTGTTGGTTGCAGTGTCATTTTGAGGACACTTTCAAATCAAATTGGTTGGTACATCAGTTGGTATCAACCGTTCATATACTCTTTCGGAATCAAATTAGTTCCTTGGGGTACTCAGAACTCATACACCGTATAGTTTTTCCCGGACTTCACTGAATGGCTGTTCGAATCGTAATCAACTTTTTCTTTCTCGATGAGCTCAGTCGGGCAGACTTTTAAGTTTACAGTGACACCTCATAGTTAAAAAAAAAATTAAGCCAATCATGGATAGATTTTGTGTGTTAAGGTTCTTTTGAATCGAGATGGGGAACTCTGTTGCAAAACAGACACAGATTTAGTTGTATTAAATTGAAAAGCAGAATATAGACCGACCTCAGCTTATGAAAAATAAAATCGTTTAAAAATATTGAACTTCAGACGAGAATTTTGAAAAGAACTTCTCCATAGGCCATTAGCTTGAGAGTGTGTTAGCGTGAAAAGTCTCATAAGCTAATGTTAATATCATGGGGGCGTTATTTTCCAATTTTTCGCTTGTATTTTAATATTTTTAAATGTTTTTTTTTCACATGATAGCTGAAGATGATCTTTAACGTGGCTAATTTTTACTTTTTCGATTTTGGTGACAGTTGTTTTTTATATGAGGATAGTTTCACTTTCAGAACATGTTCCAACCGGTTCCGAAAGGGAAAGTGACTTTTAAAATATCTGAAACCAAAATAAAATAAAAAGAAAAGCGCCCAGTTAAACTGATGGCGTTGAGCTCACAGGCTATTCACACTAATTGTATATTCTACTCTTATTTCAAAGAATAACATATCCTCGAAAAATAAAAAAATCGATAATAAATTAAGGGGGGGATTAACCCCCCCTGTTCCCCTCTTTATACTTAACCAGTGAACCCCCAAAACTAACCAGGGAAGCGCCTTATCACAATGAACCTATATACAAAATTTGAAAAAAATCAGGTAATTCTGCATGAAAAAACAATTTATCTAACTTAAGGGGGGGGGGGGGAATCAGCCCTCCGTTCCCCTCTTTATAGTTAACCAATGAATCCCCAAACTAATCAGGGAAGCGCCTTATCACAATGAACTTATATACAAAATTTGAAGCAAATAGGATGATTCTGCATGAAAAACCCATTTATCTAAATTAAGAGGGAGAATTAGCCAACAAATCGGATATTTCTATCAAGAGTTATTGCGTTACGTACATACATACAGAACGGGCGGGCACATTAGCTCTCAGGCTTTGATAGCCTGTGAGCTAAAAACTAGCCTCCGCTAGTCACACGAGTACATTCTCAAGCTACTGTTAAACCAATGGCAACGTTATTTTCAAAGTTCTCGTTTACATTGCAATATTTTTTAATTTTTCTTTTTCTTAATAGGATAACTGAGGTCGATAACGTGACTGTTTTGTACGTTTTTGATTTTGGTTGGGTTTCATTCAGACGAAACTTTGAATTTCGGAACCAAATTAGTCGGCTGGGGTACCCAGGATTCATACACCGCATAGTTACATTCTTCCCGGGTGGTTGTTCAAACGCTATCAATTATTTATTTTTCGATGAACGCAATCGTATACAGGCTTTTAACTTTGCCTAACCGTAACTTTTACAACAGGCTTTTTAACTTTGTACAATAGGCACAGATTCAATTGTGTTCAACTGGAAAGCACAAAATGCTTTCACTGATGTCAATTCTGCCATTTTGGCTGATTAGTTACGTTAAATTAAATCAGCAGTTAAATTGTATGAGTAAGCCATAGAGCAGTAACATATATGGGGCGCACCAAAAAGGACACTCGAATTTTATAATTTAATAATTCATTATCTACAATACATATGAAGGTGAAATAAGTGATGTGTTTAAAAGATAGTTCATAAATTTTGTAAACAGCAATAAAAAAAAAAAGTTGAAAATTTCATCAACACATGGTGCTCTTCTTTCTGAATCAGTAAAAATGCTCCAAACTAGCATGCAAGTCTGGATAAAAGGTCCCACAGTTTTTACTCTTCATTCTGTTTAACTGTTGAAGTACGAAAAAAATGTTTGTGTTTACAATTTTGAAGTTTCTTTGAGTACTCTTACACAGGGAAGCGCCACCTATTGAATACTGTGAACTATTTAAAAAAATACTGTATGCGAAATTTATGTTAAACTTAATAAATACGTCCTTTATTTCAGCTTTATTAATTAATGAGTTACTGAATTTAGCGTTCGAGTAATTAATTCGAAAATGATTTTTTTTTAAACCTGCAATATTTGTTTATGCGCATTATTTGCATATTCTCATATATTTGCATATTTTATTTCTCACTCCTAATTAAAATTTGACTTGGTTGTTCTAAAAATTTAATTAAATTAGTCTAATAATTAAAATTTAAAAATACCCGAAGCATTAAATTTCATATAACGCTTATTCTGTAAATAGATTTCTTAATCTTTTTAATTATCTTCCGTATTGTCTCGCTAAAAATTTTTTTCTTTTCCCAAAAAATAGAGAATGCGTTTTAAAATAAAAGTAAAATTCTTACAAAAGAGAATTAAATGTGAAGAAACTTGAGAACTTGCTCCAGAATAATTGAATCTGAAATTTTTTTAGAAATATTTTCAAGAAATACCATATTTTAATCTTTAAATAAAAGCTTTGGTTGTTTTGAACAAAACATGTTTTCTATTCTTAATATTAGTTTTTACATTTCATACAAGTAATTAAAATCTTCACAGCCTGGAGTATCTTTTGTTACTTCATGCGCATCTTTGATTTAAAAATGTAAAAAAGTATTTACAAAGATATTATCTAATTTCGCTTAGGACTATTTTAAATGAAAATTTTCTAACTTTTAAAAATGTTTGAACAAACTTCATTTAATTCTGCAAAAAAGGGGAAAAATAGAATGTAAAAATTTTATATCATGCTGTTTTTATGTCTTAAATTATATGTTAAACAAGTGTGGCCCGTGCGAGGATTTCGCGCTGCAATCTAATATTTTTTACCAATATCTAATATTTTTTAGATGCAGCTTTAAACGTCTAAAGGAAAATTAAGAATTAAAAATATCTGCAAACAACATTAGTCCAGCTAGAATAACATCTCATTAATTATATCAAAGTTACAGTAAAAACTGATCGAAGATTGCGAAAATCACGCACGAGAGAAAAAAAAATTAACACTCGTATATTAACTGTATTAGAGGACGACGTTATCTGCTTCGGGAAAACACAAGACAAAGAAAAATCAATTGAATACATATAAAATACAATTTAATTGAATATAACAAAGCATATATTTTTAGGCTACACGTGAAATACCACTGCTTCAATCGATCGACCGATAGTGCCGTTTTTTTCTAAACTTTTCAATTTGAATTTTGCTTTTCAATCATAAATATAAAATAAGCCCGTGCAGAGAAGTCCCATTTTATTATTTTTTTAGGACTATTTATTTTTTTATAAACATTGTTGAGCACGACATAATGCGGTATTTTATTTTTGTGGCAACAATGATTTGAGAAAAATCTTTCACTTCATTTATGAAAATAATGCGGATTTAATTTTTAATTAACTACAATTTTTAATCAAGAAATAGGTTTTAAAGAAATGTGAGTGTACTATGTCAGAAGTCGGTTTAAAAATCTTTCGAATGATACCTTTTTCATTATTGTGCATTTTGTAAATGCATAGAAAAAGGGATGTTGACAACAGAAATAATATATATATCATCAATAAATAAACAAAGACTGCATAGTTTTTTTTTAGCTTAGGCCTTGGGTTCCTGTATTTAACTACATTCCTGTATTTCCTTGGGTTCCTTGGGTTCCTGTATTTCTAGGAAAGCACATGCGGGACTTGTATAATACTGAGTTGGTTGAGTTAATTTGCAGATCTCCATTTGATATTGTCAGGGAGACTTTGATAATAATTAATTTTGAAATTAATTACTTTTAATTGTCGAAAAAAAGTTTGTCATCGAACATTTCAAAACTTGACTTCTCGTATTTGCGCTGTGGTCACAAGATTTTGACGCGTTTCAAACTCTATTCTTAAAGTGGCTTTCAACGTTTTTCTTCTCTACATCTTAAAATTTGACTCCTACACTGCAAAAAAAAAAAAGAAAAAGGAGAAAAAACTGCCAAAAATACTGTAAATATTTTACCTGGCATTCAAACACTGCTGGCAGTTCACAGCAATAACAGCAGTAATTGTGAAAGGTTGAAAGCCACATGTGTTGGCGTTGTTGACCACACATTTCAAATGAGAAAGAAGGCAGGGAAGGGCAAGCTTCTAGGACAGGCAGGTGCAGTGATGACGATATGAGATATGGCATATGCATTCACGAATATAATTACAACTGCTCCTTGGATTATTAAAGAAAATATTTTAAAGAATAAAAGTAAGTTTGTCTCTTTATGTTTTCTTATATCTTTGTTTTAATAGCACCACATAATTTCTATTATATATTTGTAAGATACGAATTTAGTTTTTAAGTCACGTGTGTATATCACGGTAATAGCTTTCAAGTCACTTGCCTAGATTAAATATTTTATCTTAAAACATTAAAAATAGATGATATTGCTTGGGTTATGTGGTTGTTTTGTAGTTTACTTCACCTCTCAGTGTTTCATCACATGACTTTGTTATTATTTACGTATAATATGTATCTAAGTATAGAAGGTAAACTTTATGCATGCAGATTTTTTAAAAGGAAGATCTCTGTTCTTTATTTCGATATTATTATATATTTTTCAAAATTCCAGTTTATGCATTGGTATTCAAATACATTTTCTAAATCATATAAATATTATACTAGCTAACAGCTTTCGGTTAACTTTCGGCGTTAATTTAAATATTTTTATTTATTTAATATATTATTATAGTTCATGAAATTTTCAAGTCTTTTTAGCATTGAGCTTGGTTTTGGCCATTGATTTATTTTCTATTTTCGTATAGGTAAATTTCAAATAATTTAATATGATTAATCTGATTGCACTATTTTATCAATTCCTAACATATTCCAAGAGTTTTTTTTTACTAGTATTGCAGAATTAATTAACAGCAACTCGTATATTGCTTTTGTTCATTTCTTTCTCTCTCTCTTTCTTTTTTTACTGCTAATTTTAAGGTTTTTATGGGAACAGATATTTTTATTTTAATCTTATTATTTATTATCTTTAATTATAATTAGATATTTATAAAAGTTTCTTAACCTCGTACGTGTTTTTCTCCCCTGTGTTCATTTCTCAATAGAGTCTGACGTTATTTGTAGAATTAAATGTTGATTTATAAAATTATCTTAGCATAAAAAAAGTTTCTTATCAATAAATTTTCCGTATCAGAAAGTTGCGTACAAGGTCTTGTTATTAATTATTTATGTTTGATAGTTTAAATACCAGAAAGTTTTGTAGATCCGTAGGGGGGAGGGGATAGACATAATGATTACATTCAATAAACAAAAATCTGTAAATAGATACAGAAAATATAACTAAAATTGTTGGAAAACAAAAAATATATATTCATGATTTAGATTAGTGGGTATTTTCAAATACAAACAATATGATATACAAAGTCTTATAAGGAAATACTGAATAATAAATAAAATTAATTAAAAGTTAGATAAACAAAAAAAAC
Source organism: Maratus michaelseni (assembly GCA_963931845.1). Classification (NCBI taxonomy): domain Eukaryota; kingdom Metazoa; phylum Arthropoda; class Arachnida; order Araneae; family Salticidae; genus Maratus; species Maratus michaelseni. The sequence continues at coordinate 247,612,666 of OZ007588.1, read as the reverse complement.
CTACCTTTGTTATATTAAAAAAAAATATATATATATATTTTATCTCTAGGCAAATGACACAAATTTTTGTCGGTGATATACATGACCAAAAAATGAAATTTGTATCTTACATATTTGGCAGAATCGATTGTAAAACAGTGTATTAAAACAGTGATATAAATAAACAAAAAGATAATACTTAGTGCCCAAAGTCTTTAAAATATGTCTCAGGTTAAAATAAGAAAAAAAGATAAACAATACATGGAGAAGGGGGGGGGGGGTAGAAAAAATATATATCAACTACAAATTTTAAAAGTTTTACAGCTATGCTCTTAATAATGCTGTAAAATTAACGACAAAAAATGCTGTAAAAAATAACAGAACTGCTGTAAAATTAACTGCAAAAAATGCTATAAAATTTACAAATGTGCAGTTTACCCATGAAAAACAAAAGTGCTGTAAATTTACAGCAAAATGTGCTGCCACCCATATTGCCAGCATTTTTAACTGTAAAAATACTTTTTTTTTTTTTTTTTTTTTTTTTTTTTTTTTTTTTTTTTTTTTACAGTATACGATATAGAAGATGCTGCTGTTGGCACTGACCAGTTTTAGTTCCAACGCACTGGGAGTGAAACAATGTATGCAGAATAATCCTAGCAAAATGATCGGTTGACGGTGAACTTCTCAAAAGTTTATCTCCTATGCAATAGTTGAGTTGCCATTAGCATCACACGATTTTTTGTTCGGCATAGTAACAATATATCTGCTATAGCTGTAAAACCTCGGTTAATGACATTTTTGGCTAACGAATATTTGTTTTCGCTGTTTTTAATGCTGGGCTAACGAATGTGTATTCGGCTAGCTAATGTGTTATTGGATGCGCGCTCTAACTTGATGCTGACGTGTTGCAAAAAAATTCTGACATAGAAAATCAGATTGTCTTTTTGTGAAAGGCGTTATATTTAGAGGTACATGAAAAAAAGATGTAGAAGAATTAGTTGATGAACACGCTATGATTTGAAGAGTTGAAAAAGCAGTTGGTTCTGGAAAGGGACAAAGAAGATAAAGAGTGTTCATCAGAAGAAGAGGATGACAGGAATAAAAAGGAAAGAATACCAACAGGTGACATTAAATTAGTGCCGTCTTATTTATTGGAAATAGTTTGAATCTTTTGCTATAAAGTGGCTTCCAAACAAAGCCGAAATGTGCAAATTCGTGCCTTGGTAGAAGAGAAGTGTCGGAACCACTTTAAAAGCATTCTTAATAAAGGGAGGTTCAGTCAGCTGTGGACTTTTTGTTTTACTACTCCTCCAACAAAGAGATACAGGGCAGCTACTCAAGAACAGGAAAATTGAAAAGCTGTCTATTAATTATCTGAAAGCTCTGAAATTCTATAAAATTCCCAGTATCACAATCCGGTTTGGTTGTAAAAAAAAGGTAGTTTTTAAAATTTCTATATATAACTTATAGGAAATTAGCGCCGTATGAAAAATTATTTTATATTTTAATATATTTACAGCATCTTGAAAAGCGAATGTCATAGATAAAAGATATGCATGATTTCTTAAATGGTTTAAAACAGCGCCTCCGAACCTTTTTTCCCGTCACGTACCCCATGCTTAGGCTATTCATTTCAGAGTACCCCTTTTATGAGAAACACGCCCCCACCCCCTCCCCTCACGCATACAACAAAAACATGCTTCTTTAAAATTAGTAATATACTCAACAGTAAATACTCTTTAAAAAGACGGAAGCTTTCCTATTAATAAATATAAGTTGGTGACATAACTCCGTCTATTCGAAAACGAAAACAAGGCCCTGCTTTTCAATGTGTTTAAGTAATATTGTATAATAATCAATGGCAGTTTTTGCGAAGATGGCGTAAATATATAGATTCTCATGCAGTATGATTATCGGTGGGTGGAGATAGTGACATTGAATTATCAATGAATTATTATGTTTAGTGGGCTTTTCCCCTCAATTTGAGTGTAACATATTGGAATTACGCATGAGACTAAATATGTAATCCGAAAAGTATCAACTTTCTTTAAGTGTTTTCAGTGAAATCATTTTTGTGATTTCAGCCATTACCGATATTATTTTTACGTACCCCCAGGGGTACGCGTACCTCAGGTTGGGAACCGCTGGTTAAAGAGATAATCACTATTACATCTATTTTTAATCTGCTAGTATATATGTGAATTAAGCCACTGTTAGCAAAATAGAAAACAAGTAATTCATACCCCAGAAAGTTATTAAAAATTGTGAATTACAAAGTATTACAATTGGCTTTTATAAGTATTACAATTTTTTAGCTGAGGCAACAGTTTTCAGGAAAAAAAAAAACTTTTTTTTATAATAAGAAATGCGAACAAACTTGAAAAGAAAAAAAATCATTTTCCAACAGGTTAAAAAGCAATTACCATGCTAATCAGTTTCAACGAGATTAAGAAAGGAATTCTTGCAGCAATTACTGTGACAAAATGGACAAAAAGGAATGCGAAACACAGAAATTTTCTTTGTTCTTACGTAGGCGGAATGACTAATTTTTTTTTTCTCCTTGTCGCAATCATGTAGCGAAATGAAACAACTCTTGACAACTTGATACTTAATTTTTGAAAGAATCCGGATTAAGGTTGTTTTAATTAAGGTAATAAGGAAAAAATTCCGGCGTAATGCTTTAAAGTGTGCGACGAATATTTAAAATGCCATTAAAAAAATTAATGCTAAGGGAAACTATGTGAATATATTGCTTCTCAATTTAATCATTGCAATAGAAATAAATTATCCTTTTGATTTTAAGTATAAAACGTCTGCCGAAATTGTTTGAAATTGTTTTTCTTTTCTATGCCTTAATTTAAAAAAATCGAATCATTTTGATGTGATTTATACTTAGTTTTTACTTGTTAAGGTTAATGTGTTGCATTTTATAAATAATGATTTTTAAGCAAATCAGATTCAAGTTGTGAAAGAATTCACAAAGAAAAATTTCTTTAAACCAAAAGTGTTTTTCTTTAAATTGAAATTTTCCAAAATCTGGAGTCTAGAAAATATTGAATGTTAGGCTTTTATAATTTTCGTTTCTTTTGTTATTTGAATGCTAGAATGTTATTTCAATGTTGTATTTCTATTCTAATCCTTATTTTAAAAAATCGAATCATTTTAATGTTATTTATACTGTGTTTTTCCTTGTTAAGGATAATGTGTTGCACTTTATAAATAATGATGATTATTAAGCAAATCAAATTCAAGTTGTGAAAGAATTCACAGAGAAAAGTTTCTTTAAAACAAAAATGTTTTCCCTTTAAATGAAAAATTCTCAAAATTTGGAGTCTAGAAAATATTTGGTATTAGGCTTTTATAATTTCCGTTTCTTTTGTTATTTGAATGCTGGAATGTTATTTGAATGTTGTATTTCTTTTCTAATCCTTATTTTTTTTTTAAATCAAATCATTTTAATGTTACTTATACTGTGTTTTTCATTGTTAAGGATAATGTGTCGCATTTTATAAATGATGATTATTAAGCAAATCAAATTCAAGTTGTGAAAGAATTCACAGAGAAAAATATTTTTCAAATAAAAGTGTTTTTTTTTTTTTAAATGAAAAATTCTCAAAATCTGGAGTCTAGAAAATATTTGATGTGAGGCTTTTATAATTTTCATTTCTTTTGTTATTTGAATGCTAGAATGTTATTTGAATGTTGTATTTCATTTCTATTCCTTATTTTTGAAAAAACGAATCAGTGAAATGTGATTTATACTTAGTTTTTACTTGTTAAGAATAATGTATGGCATTTTATAAATAATGATCATAATATAAAGCAAATAAAATTCAAGTTGTGAAAGAATTCACAGAGAAAAATATTTTTCAAATAAAAGTGTTTTTTTTCTAATGAAAAATTCTCAAAATCTGAAGTCTGGAAAATATTTGATGTGAGGCTTTTATAATTTTCAATTCTTTTGTTATTTGAATGCTATAATGTTATTTGAATGTTGTATTTCATTTCTATTCCTTATTTTTGAAAAAACGAATCAGTGAAATGTGATTTATACTTAGTTTTTACTTGTTAAGAATAATGTATGACATTTTATAAATAATGATCATAATATAAAGCAAATAAAATTCAAGTTGTGAAAGAATTGATAGAGAAAAAATTTCTTTAAAACAAAAGTGTTTTTCTTTAAAGGAAAAATTCTCAAAATCTTCAGTCTAGAAAATATTTGAAGTTAGGGTTTTATAATTTTCGTTTCTTTTGTTATTTGAATACTGGGCTAGATAAATAATAATAATAATAATGAATAAATAATAATTAAAAATAAATAAATGAATAAAAAAATATAAATTAGTTTAGTATCTTTCGCAAAATGTAGAGAGAGAGCCATTTACCACACGAAAATCCATAAAATATGTAAATCTTATTTTTTTTTTCAACTTATAATTGCAAAATTCAGTAACATTGAAATAACATTCTTCTTTAAGACAACGGTTTTCAAAAATAAACAATTCACAGGAAGTTTTTATTTTATTTTATTTCATTTTATTTATTTATTTTAATAATTTAATAATAATATAACTGTGAACAAAATTACGTTTATTTGAAAATAAAACAAAAAAGCATTTTCCAACAGGTTAAAAAGAAATTACTATGGTAATCAGTTTAAACGAGATTAAGAAAAGAATTTATGCTACAATTACTGTGACAAAATGTACGAAAAGGACTGCGAAACACAGAAATTTTCTTTGTCCCTATGGTAGGCAGAATAACTAATTTTTTTTCTCTCCTTGTCACAATCATGTAGGCAAATGAAACAGCTCTCGACAACTTGATATTTAATTTAAAAAAAAATATCTGGATTAAGATTTTTTTTTAAATTAAAGTAATATAATCTGGCGTAATGCTTTAATGTGTGCGAAACATATTTAAAATGACATTGAAAAAACAATAATGTAGGAGAAAATTATGCGAAAAGATTGCTTCTCAATTTAATCATTTGAATGGAAAGAAATTACCTTTTTGAATTTAACAGTAAAACCCAAGAGTTGAAATTGGGAAAAAATATTTCTTTTCTCTATTATTTTTAAAAAATCACAACAATGTTTATACCAAAAGTGATTTATACCTAGTTTTTCCTCGTTCAAAATAATATATAGCGCTTTTTAGTTAAAAAAAAAAAGAAAAAAAAATCGAGAAAATTTAGCTTTGGAAGAAATACAGAAAGGGAAAAATATTTTTTAAGTAAAGAATTGTTTTCAAAGTTTTGTGATTGTAAAGCGTTTGATATTATAATTTTACACATGCTAAAAAAAAAGGGAGTGGGTGGAAGGAGAAACACAATTACAAAACAAAGTTACAATTATTTATGATTAATAACTTTTTCGTATTACATTTGAGAAATTAGGAAATAATTAAGCAAGTAGACTATAAACAATTATTTTATAATAGATTAATTGACTGATATTTAACGAAATAAAACGTGCTTTTAATAAAGAAAATAGTTGTTTACCTATTATTGTCATGATCAATAAATAAGGTCTCTATTAAAAGTGTAATATAACGGGTATATAGAATGTCGCATCAGCAGATTGGTAAATTTACAGAAACACATTAATGACAAATACGCATCTAAAGTAACAATGTAAATGCTATTTAATAGGAAATATAATGGTTGTAATGTGCATCACACATACTACATTAGTTTGGTACATTTGAAAAAAAGCACAACGTAAGTTCATAGAATTGTAAAAAATCATATTCCAATCATGTGTATCCTTTTTCTTATACAATTTTAAGAGTGAGGAGCCGTAAATGAAGTTTGTATGGTTCCTTTCTTTAGAAATTCTGTCTTTTCCCTAATAATATCACAACCCAAATGCTACTCGAATTGTAAAGACTCGGAAAAACCCCTGTTCAAATCGTGAATAAATTGCTTCTTTTGAAAAATAATCCGGATTTTTTGCAACTCTAAATGCAACTGATATTATTGGTATTGCCGTCACGTGACATAGACGTCGCATTTACGTCACTGTGAAGATGATATGTCCCAATTTGGGACGAATTTTAAATGTCAAAATATTTTCAGTGGCATAGCAGTGACTTCAAAGTGGAATCACAAATTGATGGTCACCCGAGAGTAACAATAGGGCGAGATAAAAAGTCACCTCTTGGCCACGTTGTAACTGTGATCATTGTTACTTCACCTTCGCGTCACATCGACTGGTTATTCTATTAGGGTTACAACCTTCTAATGAATGCTTTTTCTCTTTCACTTATATTTGAATCACTTAAAGCAATTTATTTTTACAAATCGAGAGTGTATTATGCCGATCTAATAGAAAGGAAATGTCAATTATATATATTTTAAAATTCTATATATTTTAAAAATACAATTCTATATATTTTAAATATTTCTATACTTTTTAAAATTAATAAAACTATTCTATCTAAGAATTTACTCAGCTTTTTTTGGACTGTCTAAAATTTTCTCCAGTCAAATTTTGAATATTAGCCTGGCTTCTCCCGCTAGCAAGGCGGGATTTACAATGGGCATAATGATAGGACATCCACTGTCTACTTCAGCATAGACCCGGGTTTCGCCCATCTTTGCGGCCATAAATCGTTAATACAGCAATCAATATAACGGAGCCCTAAAAGTCAGCAGACACACCAGATTTACTTAAAATCACCGGGTTTCATTAACAGGATAAAAAAAAATACATAAAACTTGTGCAGTACTATCCTTAGGTGTATAAAAGGGCCGAGGCGTCAAATAACCAATCACCCAAATTTTTCGAAATGATTGCAATTTAAAAAAATACGATTCCATTGTAACTAAAAGCTTATGATTTTGTTTTTCTGACTTCAAAGTATCAATGGATAAATATTTTTCTTTGGATCATTAACTAAAACCAGATGCAAATAGAATATTTTCTTCTCCATCTAATGTTCAATAACATGTAAATAAACAAAATTGTTTTATCTTTCATTTTACTGAATATTCATTGATTTTATATTTCCCCCCAGAGGTTCACATTTAATTTCTTTTGTTACAAAAGAGAACCAAGCGTGAAATCATAATGACTACTTATTTTCATTTCCCCAAGTAAACAACCGTGAATATGTTTTCAAAGTAAGAATTAAGATTTTATTTCTTTTGTATAATAGGGAGAAAAAAGAAGAAAATGTTATTTTCTCATGAAGTTTATGGCAGTGTAACAATTTCTACAGTAAAAATTAAATTATGATGAGTCAATGGCGTAACAATTCAAAAATAATGGGAGAGGATCAAGTAATCACTTTGAAAAAAAAATTAGGATTATCTATAATTAAAGGAAATATTTATCATAATAATTAATCGTTCAAACTAATTATTAATGTCATTATAATGAAATCAATATTTTATTTTTTTCAGATAGAAGATTTAAGATACTAAATTAAGGAGAATTACAATTAACAAATTAAGGAGACAACAGGGAGTTCAGAGGGACAGACCCCGCCCCGTCCTTGTGAAATTAAAAAAAATATATTTGATTTAATAAAAGAAATAACAAAATAAAGAGTCTTAGAATATCAGTGCATGTAATCGTATTTACCATTAAAAATCTTAAAAGTTATTTTTTCTGAAAATACTTTTAATTTTATTTGCAATTCCATTATAAGATAAACGAAATTGACTTTATGCACGTGACGTCACACCCCAGAGAAGGTGGTATTAAGTTTCACAAGAATGCTAGTAAACGTAGCCGTCGAATTTTAGCCTCATTCCAGGTTGCGTGCATAATGTTTAACCGAAAATTTTCCAATTTAGGGAATGTTCTCGATACAGAACAACATTTTGAATTTATATTGCAATATATTAAGGATCTCCTACTACAACAATGAATGTTTTGCGGTATTTTTAACAAATAAATATTAATAACACAGACTCAATAAAGCGCTATGCTAATATTCAAAAGTAAATATCGGCAGCAGACGAATTTTAGTCTGGACCTCACTTCGCGTACATAAATCCATTAAGTGTTGAAAATGTCAAATACACTGGCCTCAAAGGTAAAACCAGTTTTTTGGCACTCACCATTAAAAAAATTAAAATAAAGGTAAAACATGTGGTTTATATGAATTTTCATTGTTCGTAGTAAGATATTGTTGGTCACGTCTAGGAGATGTAGTTTACCGTATTTGTAAAGATGGCGAGTAATCGGATGCATGTGGAATGGGGTTATGACAGGTTCATGCTGCTAGACGTTTCACTATGTCTCGTAGTATGGTCAGGACTTTAGGATTAATTTGAATCCAAAAATTCAGTATCAACAAACCCTGTTAGACGCAGCCCATGGGTTCCAAACTCTGCGCAATATCGCCTTCTAGATCTTTCGGCCCAAAGGTGGAGCGACACTAGTGTGGCTCAGCTCATTTCAGATCATCGTAAACAACAAGGTGAAAATATCTGCTACTACTGTATGTAAACTCCTTCTCATTCAAGGACTCTATGCAAAATGACGCGTTGTGTTGTCTCTCCTAACTCCTAACCCTTTGATTACGGTGTTGGGATATATTTCGTCCCAGTTATTATTTCTTTATACTACTCGCACTACTTTTTGAAAAAGAATCTATGCCATATACTTAAGACTACAGGGTGATCAATTTAAAAGAGTACTTGTTGGTTTTTCTTATTACCCTTAAATATGAAGGATGTGGCAACTATTCTAACACTGAAGTATAATTCTTTGAACCTTGTTTAAGTGTGGGAAACAATTTCTAACACTGTTGGACTGTTATAACTTTATTTGTGAAGTAAAACAGAAATGGAGACGCACAATGTTACTTACTCCTGTGATAATTTTATTTTTGAAAATATAATTTAATTAAATTTTTTTACATTATCATTCCTTACAGCAAATGTTGAAAATGTTCGCTACTATTTTGAATGAAACGTGAACACGTCGAACCAAGTTTTTTGACACACTTCGCAAAATTGTTGGTGTTATTGACGAGATTTCTTCAGTTATGATTTGTTATTATTCATCGATGTTTGCAGGACTTCTCTGAAAAACCCTATCTTTGAGATAACACCACATAAAAAAAATAAAAACGTTGAAACAAGCAGAGCATTTACTCAAATCATTTGCGCAGAAACGGATTAAAAATTACTAATGATATTCATGCGAATTTATGTTTAAAAAACGAGTTTTCACACTTAGAAATGGAAAATAAACGATACCCGCACATCAAATATAAACATATGAAATAAGTAATGATGTTGAAAGTCTTGCTACATACATTATATATGTGGATAATACAAAAAAACAACAAAAAAACAAAACAAACGGGTACTTTTTGTAATTGATCACCCGATAGCAAACTTTCAAGAGGAATGTACCACAAAAAAATTCCTTTGTAAATTGTGGTACGAGTTAATATAAAAATAGTCGCCAGTCCTAGTTTGTATGCAAAATGTTAATCGACGAGACAGAAATGGCCGTTTACTCTGGGAAAGGAAGCACATTAGCTGGACCAGAAAGCAATGGGCTTCTTTGCTCTTCACAGACGAGTCCCGATTTGCTTTGGATAGTGATTTAGGTCGTGTGCTGATCTGGGAAGAACAAAGCAGCAGATACAACCAATGTAACATTGTTGAAAGACACAGTAATAGAGGAGATGGAATCTCTCTGGGTGGTCACACTGACCTGCATGTGTGCCATAGACGAACTCTGACTGATGTGAGATGTTTAGACAAGATTCTTACTCCATATTGTCACATCGTATGCTGTGCTATTGGTGATGAATTCATCCTAATGGATGATAATGCCCCTAATTTCCCCGTAAAGGTTGTTGACGAATGTATTGAGGATAAATTTTTGGACTGAATGGAATGTGTATCTCAATCTCTGGGCCTTAATCCGATAGAGCAACTTTGGGACTATCTCGGCAGAAAAAAATAAAAAAAAATAAAACACAAATTTAACAGATATGTAGTCGAACTACGCGCTTGAACAATTAAATATTCTGAATCAAAAAAGCTGCTGCAGGTAGTGAAATCTTTGACCGATTTCTTTGGCCATTAACCATTGTCATGCGATTAACTCGAAACCATCGTGTTAATAAATTTCAAAACTTTAATTGAACACATAATTGATATTTTTTTATATAAAAGTGCTTTTTAGTGTTGTTAGTGAATAATGTAAAAAATATATTAAATGTAAAATATCTATTATAGTTTTCACAAAAAAAAATGGCTTTCATCTGTGTTCTGTACCCCAAACAGTATGTTCTGAAACGCTGGAAGCCCGGTTGTATACATCTGGCCTCTAATAACGTCAAGTTGTTTTTAAGATAGATGAGTCTTTTTATACTCTGAGACTTGAAAATTATAACTGAGGTATTTTCGACACTAGAATACATAAGTTTTTAATTATTATTTTATTTCACAGCAACTAAATTACTTAATCACGTTCTACAGTAACGGATTTTTCAGAATTCAAACTCAAATCTGAAAGCGTTTTCAGTTTTTTCAAGTTTACTTTGAGAACTAGCTAATAGTTAGAATGGTGAATTACGTTGCTATAAATCTTGGAGGAAGAGCGTATAATGAAAACTTTGGTTACCCATAACGGAATCAGATTTATCACTTTTTTTTAGTTAGCTGTGTTTAATAATTCAAAAACTGTGGAAGCATTGCATTGGTGCAACTTCTTTAGAAAATCGCGAAGAAAAATCACTATCATGAAGATAAAAAAGTCAGGTACGTTATGAGCCTTTTACAAACTTTAATTAAAAATATCTAGATATCCAGGATGAAATCGGAAGGTGGGTGGTGCCTTAATGAACGTGTAGAAAGTAAGCGACTGCTTGCTGACCGGAGGCTGGTCAGATTAGGAATGCTGAAAATTATATGCCACAAATTGTTCGTTTGACTTCTTGGTATATTTAATTTGGCGAGAGTACATGAATCATAAAATATCCGTTAGGTATTAATATACGAAGATTTTGAATATGAGGATTAACTTAATAAGTTAGCAAGACTGAAAGCACGGGAACAAGACATTACGATAACAATTTTAGAAACACGGAGTGAAACGCATAGATAGTCAACATAACAAAAAGAGGCAACTGCTTAGCCATTAAATGATTCAGAAAGAAACAAATCCATAAATGGCAAATTATAACGAACTCTAAAAGAGGAGCAGATGTATTTCTGTTGGCCGGGATATTTCTATTATTATTTTTAGATGAAAATGTGTTTGATTTCGCTTTATGACTAAGTATTAGTATTTGCGTTGGAGCGTTTATCGATAGAAATAGCTTAATTATTCCATTTCTTTATTTAGAATGGAAAACATAGGGCATAAATAAAATTAAAATTAATTAATTAATGAATTTAAAACAAAGAGAGATTTTAAAAAGGAAGAGGGAATAATTTAAAACATATGTGATTTCACATCCCAGGGAAAGTCTGTATTTTAAGAAACGCAGAGTCCATGAGTACCATGTAGTGTAATATTGTGAACTTTGGTGCAAAATTCAAGTCACTTTGTGCATTTAGTTCAGTGAAATAATTGAATAATAAATGAGATTTTTTTCTGAAAGTAGCAAAAAGTAGCAATTAAAGTTAATCATGTTGTATAGGTAAGATTACAAACTGTGTCTCTCATTTATTAATTCGACTGGACTCGCTTGAATCTCACACTTTTCTCTAAAAGGTATGAAATTGCTCATTACGTGCCAACTTTTTTAAAAATTTCTAAATGCTTGAGATCAAAACCTGCTGATAAATCTTTCCTGAAACACAGTCTATCATAAAACACTAAAAACTTTTGCTAAATAGATTAATTTTCAGGTATCGTTTTGAACATTGCAGACCATTAATTTTCGAGATATTCAACATCACGATCGTATGAGCTAAACTTAACTGAAATACTTTTACTTTTTGCAGTAAAGGTGAGCTCAATATATTTTAAAGAAAATGATATACAATTACGCAAAGTTATGCGTAGAAAGAGTGTAATTTTTGTTTCCTGGTTTTGCCAACATTTGGGCAAATTCCGCCAGTGTGCATTGCTAACTTGAAAATTATCTTCAATCATAACTTGTTCTAATGATGAGATGAAAAAAAAAAAAGAAAAAAACAGCTCACTGGAAAACTTCAGGACGCTGAACCTCTACCTTCAAAATCCGGAAGCGGCGAAACTCTAGTCTTATGAACCACCAAGTGTGAGATGCGACTAAATCCACTGAATCTATCTCCTACCACCGTATTTATACTAGCTAGATGGCCATAGATACCTTATTATCATATCATTTCACGAAATAGCCGTGAAAATAAGATTCTCGGGGATTCAGACACACTTTGGGGAATTTAAAGGATGACAGAATAGATAGCTCATTCACGCACAAATGTTAGAATACAGGACACCACGATCACACGCAAAATTCAAAACTCACTCGATCATAGACTAGCTTGATAAGAGAGTAACTAGGCACTTATGCTACAATTTCTTTTCATGTTCTGGAAAAAATAGTGCTAAATTCACCAGATCAATTCCTGGAACCAGTTTTACATGAGTTGAAGAAACATTTGGGAGTTTGATAATAGGAAGCATTTGATTCTACTATTATTAATGTTTGGATTTGATGATATGATGGAAAAATTAAGCTTAAGTCGCCTGCTTGATGAAATTTGACTCATTGACTCATTGAAATAACATCTCCTGTAAATGCACTTTCTTTGTAAACGTGTATTATAATTTATAGGAGAATGGTGATTTACTTTTCGAATTCAATCATGTCATTATATTTTCTTTTTCCGCCTAACATAGGATGGAGTAAGCAAGCACTTATATCAATGAGAATACTACTATTTGCGAGTTCATTTTGATAACAACTGCTGCTTTCAAACATCTAGTTATTCTGATTATTTACATAAGATTTGTGCATTGTGTTTCAAGTTGATTGGTATGGAAATAAGTGGAATTGATTCCAATGCATTTTTGGTTTAATATTTTGTAGTTTTGTGCAAGTGAACCGTAATTAACTACGAAATTTGAGCTCAAATTCTATGGGTGATTTATTGAAGGAATTATTTCTTGAGGTGGGTTCGCATGCAATTCAATGGCATCACTTTCTATTTCTTCAATGATATAAAAAGGTTTTTAATTGGTGGTCTCCATTAGCAAGACACCCACCTATCGGTTCTCCTCCATTTGTAACCGGCAATGATGACATTTTATTTTTAGAACAAACACTTTTTCTGTAAAGTAAATGGAGGAGTTTCGTTTTAATCGTTCTTTTTACTGTTTGTTTTCGGCTTTAATATCTTAATTTGAATATTTTGAAATCTGTATAATTTCTAAAAAGTCCATACGAGACTATTTTGGAATTGAATAACGGAATGAATGAAAAGAATGACTTTTAGTTTACTTTGTTTAATATAATATGAACAATGGAAAATAACCAATGAAAAAAGAATATAACCATACAGCAATGATAAATAACGATAAAAAAGCAAACAATGACAAAAAAGGACAATTTTCATGGTTTCTTTATCCACTGTTGAAGAATGTTTAAATCAGTTTTCATTATTGAAGAATTTTGCAGAATGTTTAATTTCTTATTTTAGAAAAATGTTGATTAATTTCAAATCTGAAAGGAGCATCCTAAATCAATTGATTTGCAAGTAATTTATAATCATTACCATCAGTCTGCTCTTTTTTTCAAAAAGTTGTGCATTTTGTTAAAAGTATTTTAAATTTTGAACAACACGCAAATAAGCAAAATATTTTCTATATTTTTCGACATTTTTATCTGTTGTGTATACCAACTACATATGTATACTTACTTCGTGCCCATAAACTTACATAAAAGACATATTTCTTGTATGGCATTTAGGAATTCTATATATATATATAAACTATCAGCTTAACGAAAACCATTTGGTAAATCTGAATAGTTTTTGTCCCGTTGAACGTAAGATTTATATTAAATGAAACTGAACAATAATAATAAAAAAAAAGAAAAAAGAAAAAATTGCAATAATACTCTGTTTAGGATTTCTGCGTGTTTTGCCTCAGTGATTATGTTTATAAGAGGCTTAGCCCTTTGAAAATATTTGTTTTGTAGGGCTGTAATAAAATTTTAGAGCTTTTATATTGTATAACTTCTGATCTTGTAGAAAAATGCACAAAATAGTGAAATAAAATAAAAAAAGTAAATAAAATAAGTATAAAGTAAATAATATAAAGTAAATAAAATAAAAATTAATCATGCAAAATGTAACTGATTCCCATGATGGGAGAACTACTTTTAATATACGGCTATTTTTCTTAAGCATCTACATCTAAAAGTGATATCGAGAATTAACTTTTTGTATTACAAAAACTTCAAGTATTGATATGCATGCGGGTATGTTAATTGTAAAAGCCTAATGATGTCGTTTCGATTACTCGTATATCAAACATTTTAATTCCCGTAAGTTCAGTCCCCAATTTTCTTACTAGTTAAGTGGCAAACAATAAAGTTAAGGTAATTGAGAAAAACAAAAAGCCAAAATAAGCAAAAAATATACACAAATTTCCATTGAAAGTGCAAATAAAATGATAAAATATAGAAACTTAAAATTTTTGATGATCTTAAAATCATCTTAATGCGGTTAAAATATGTGAAAACGCACTTCTATATCGAGACTATTCTTTTATGCGCTAGTAGAAGTGCCATTTTATGTTTGCAGATTTCAAAAATAATATTTTTTAAATAACACGAAACACCACACTAAGATTAACGTGTTGTTTTTACACACATTTTCATTCACAAAAACAAAATCCTAAATTTAGCCAGTCATTTACAAATGGCAGGATAATTTGAAATTATTGGACTAAGTGATAATTTAGCTTCACATTTTTAGTTTACATTTTGATAAAATTAAAATCTTGATAAAATTAACAGACAGGCAAAGGATACCACTAATTTATCCACAAAGAGAGACGTGGGATAATTTGGACAAAAATTCCAAGTTCAAATTGTAATTTTACATTGTAATTTTCTGTTATAAGTTTGTACATTTTTATTTTATGTAAAAAATGGTAAAATGTGGAAAATGTTGATATGCTTATTACATGCTTTAAATGAAACGGCAGAGCTACTTTTGTTAAAAAAAGAAAAACAATAAAGCATTTTCCAAAAAATTGGCCTCCACTCTTCTCCTGCAAAAGCTTTTAATATGCAGCTCTCTCCCAACCTCATAAAAAACTTTTTTAGGCATAAAGCTAATTTCAAAAAGTCATTTAGTTTTCATATTAAAGAAACTTATACTTTATTCTTTAATATATATGCAAAACTGTTTTGGCACTAATAAGCTTATGTTTAAATACTTAAGCTAACAATATTTTCTCTCTAAAAAAATGCCTGGTAATTTCATTGCGTCAATTGTGTACTGCCCATTCTTCAGCCTATAATGATCTCAGGAATTTTTTGCGGGAAGCTCGGCGTTTGTAGAAAAATGTTCCTGAATTCTTAGTAATTATATCCGTCGTGTTCGAGAGCTTCTTCTGTCTTCAGCCGCTCATTATCTCGGAAAGGATGACACGCATTGTTTTCCAGAGTGATGTAGTAGAATATATTTATTTATCTTTTTTTTTCCCTTTTCTTTTCTTTTTTCTAAAAATATACAAGGAATTTTATTTTAGCCAAAAATTTAAATTTAATTAAAATTTAAGTATAAAGCAATATTTAATAGAATGAAATATTTTTTTAAGCGATTTCAAAAATAAGAGGTTCTTTTTTTGGTAGTTTGTTTCTGTGTATGTGTGTATCCAATGAATGGATAATTATCATCGTATCATTTATTTTATTATTTTTTTTTTATGGGGGCACGTTACAAATATTTTAATATAAGACTTTTTATTGCGTGTCAAACGTGGGCGATGCTGTTAACTAGAGCGCCTTTATAAATAAGAGAGTGGAGACATGCAAGTAACAAATTTTAAATGATTGAGAGGATGTTGGTTAAAACCCGTTGGAGCTTACCATTATCAACAAGCTAATGTTTGTTGATTTGTCTCCCTCGTCTAATAAAACTTGTACAGGCGAGTTTTGCGATGTTCTAGAATGTGGGTTGCATAATTGGACAAAAACTTCCAATTTGAGTATGCACCATGTGCTTATGTCGCCACTATTTTATTTATGAAGGCACTCTACTGGCTACAACGTAGATTTAATTGAATTTTTATAATAATAAAGGTTTTTTACAAAAAGCATTGTTGTGCCAAACTACTCTTGTTAAAATAGGCCAACTGTCGCTCAATAAATAAACAGTATTAAAAAAACCAGGCAGCTTGAATAGCATAAGTGCTTTTGACAATCGCAATCAAATCGTGGATAGTCACTTGCTTCAATTACTACATAAAATTGCTTGTTCAATGTTAAAAAATGGTTGTGCTATTTATCTTTCGTGTTTATTCTACCTTAATTCGATAAAAATTAGTTTAGTGTCCGCCAGTTTAAAACAGAAAGGCATATGAATTCTCTACTTTTCTTCAATATATCGCATGCTTATTCGCAAAGTGACACAACTAAAAAAATAAAAAATAAAGTTCTTTAAAAAATGCGAAAAACGATTTCAAGTATGAAAACGGATTGTTTTTCACTTTTAAATTAAATGGTAAATAATTCACAATTTTTAGGTCTAGAATAGTGGTTCCCAAACTTTTTGGGTCCATCGGTCGCTAGGCGAAATTGCATTTTACTTTCGCCCACTCGAATTGTTGAAAAATGTAGGTGTATATTTTATATTATGTATATTTTATATTATGTATTATTTATAGTATGCATTATTTATATTATGTATATATTTTTTTCAATTTACATTTATATAAATTCATATAAAAATTATGAATTATGAATTATTAACTACATTAGTTTTTTTCATAAAAGTAATCAACATCTTCAAAAACATTGTCATGTGTATTTACAGCTCATTTCTAGTTTTCAAGATGAAGATATATTTTTCTTTTCAAATGTCTAAGGGTGCCGTATCCTGCATTGAATAAGAATAAAATCTTAAAAAGTAACCAGAAAAGTTATTTTTATGTAACTTATCTTATTTTATATTTATATTTTCTATCTTTTTCTGGTTACTATTTGAAGAGTGGCATAAATATCACATATAATTTTTCTTCAATATTTTAATAGATTTCTGTTAGTTTATTTAACATAAAATGTGCATAAAGAATGCTTATCGCCCTAAATAATCTAAAATCGCCCTCCAAAGTACTTTTCAATCTTGATCGCCCCCTAAGTTACTTCAATGGCCTACTGAGGGGCGGGAGGAGGGTTATTGGTTACTCTGGGAATCGCTGTGGTCTAGAGACAAATGTAGCTGTTATGGCAGATGAGTTTTAACTGTTTTATAGTTTTAAATGTACGTTTTCAGTTTTCTTCTCGACCATCCCCCCCCCCCCACGTTTTGTAAAAATAAAATAAATAAATAAGTAAATAAAACTTTGTGTAAAATTTAGCCCACAGTTTGTATAGCTAGCAAATATTTTTCCTTCTCTCAAAATAATATTAGTTTTAGACGTTACGGGTGACTGTTGTATGGTTTCATTCCCCTCCCCGTAAATATTTTACTTGTAAACAAGATGTTCCCACGAGACATAGGAAGCTAAAGAAATTATGAGACCACCAAGGCAGAAACTTTGAGTTTTAAGTGGACAATGGCGCATGTTGTCATAGCCCCATAAAATAGGTCATCACTTGGTACTTTGCAGCAAAATTGCACGTTTATGGCAAGTGAGAATAATTGCCTGCTTTTCTAAAACTCATAAAAATAAGGTTTGTTGTTGTTCGTGGGTATTTAAAGTGCATCATAAATGCACGTTATTGCTTCACGGATGGGTAGGGGCTATCATCATAAATTGACCAGGTTTTTTCTACGAAGCGTGTGCCTACAGAGTTGTTTTATCACGTGGTTTCTGCATGAAGAACGTAAAGGGTGGACCTCGCAACTCAACTTTGACCCTGTGTGCGCTCTTGACCAATTGCAGGGGCCTAGGTTAAGTGTATGAGAGAAGGGTATAAGAGGGTCCTTTGATTGGATAAGATTATGGAGAAGAATTAGCTGGGCTGGTGTGTATGTCAGATCGGAGGGTTGGGATGAAGATGGAATGGTGACTTTTGACAGAGAACGGGAATAATGAAGGCAGCATAGGAAGATCGGCTAATTTTTAAAAAGCTGGGTTAGCACGGAAAAATGGAAGGAGTGTTAGTGGCATGAGTGACGTGAGAGCACCGGTCTTGGAGAGCGAAATTTACCGGAGGTCGTAAGACTTGAAGACAGGCGACTCAAGGCTCGCAAAATAAAATTCGCGGCATACATCAGTAGCGAAGCATGCACAGGGATGCACCGACTCTGACGGCAAAAAAAACAAGAAGGGACCTCTTCGCTTGTATTTAGCGGAGATCATATTGCTGCGACCCTGTGACGGTAACATCATCAACGAGATGCGGCGAAGGCCTTCCGTGGTCCTCGGGCAGAAGAGTGGAAGCTGAGCTTAGCGAGCGGTGGGAAATTAGCGAAACGGTGCTAGTACGAGAGACCGTAAAGATCCCTCTGTTCCAGTGTGTGTATGGACTATTTGTGAGAATTAAACGGTTATGAAAGACTTCTCGAGGCTGTCTGGTGAGTGCTGAAAAATTGTTGTTTTATATGATGTTCAGAAAATGTCTTGCTAATTAAAGTGATAATATTAATTATGTAAATGTCGTATGTTTACGTTGGTTTTATTTGAAAATCATGGTTCTTATCACCATTCTAAAATACTTGTTTAGAAAATATGAGCACATTAGTGTTGGTGCTCAGGTATAAGTTTTATAACTTCTTGTAACTATGTCTTGATTCATGATTCGATGATTGTGATTCTACGATATTGATCTCAATTGATAATTCTTGTGTTTTATCCTATAAATTTAGTAGGTGTTCTTGAAAGAATTGATGTGACTTAAAAATACTTTCTTCCTTTTAAATAAACTTATTAACTTTGTTCACTTAAGTGCATGATTATTGTCTCCAAACTGACTTAATGTAATTGAAGAACTCTTATAGTTCTGTCTTATAGAGGGGTAGTTCCACCTATTTTGAGAGTTAAGATCAAATTTGAAGCTTATTATTTTAAGTCATAAGATACACTCTGTGTGAAGTCCTTAGTCAGCTTACTACATACTTTCGTGGCTTCTACATTTAATATTATTTACACAAAGTGAGGAATTTAAGAATGTTCTAAAATATCAATAAACATGTCGGTTACAGGAATTTATGTAATCTTTCAGGTAATAAGATAATTTGATTAAATATTATACAGGGATTTTCACAACGCAAAATTCTTGAAGTACTCATGTTTAAGACTTCAGCAGCATTTATTCTAAATTTTGGATGTTTCATGCTTACCATGAAACAGAGTGTGCTTTTGTGATTTGCTCATCTTGTGGCCAGATGCTGTCTTTAACCACCACTAATTAAATTCTTCACCTCAATTTCAGGTGATTTATTCAAAATTTAAACTCTTGACTGCACCTGCCAGTTTACGGTCACTTATGGATTCTTGGTTGCTTGTCACAAAAGAACACAAATAGTAGTCTCAATTCTATTGTTAGGAGATTTTAGGTCGAGCTTACATATACATACATATGAAGGCTCATGCTCATTGTAAGTAAATTTAAAGAAAGGTAATTAATGACAATTGTAATTGAATTAAGAGAAACTATAAAAAAAAAACCCTCCAACATAGCTATGTAGCTTATTTAATTAAATATGATATCTGTTGCACCTGAAGATTTGTAGACAGTAGAGTTGTATAATGCTATAAGCAATAAATGATAAAACACTCTAATTCTATCATTAAAAAAATATTTTACCTGTTTTAGTAACGGATGGGGAAGTGTGTTTGTGATTTCACACATTTTAAAATCTCAAAAGCACAATTTTTGTATTGTACCACTTTACGAATAAGTTTGTAGTACATCTAACACGATAGGGCAAAAAAGTCCATTTTTTGTACTAGTATATTATTACTTGAATTTCGTCTCGACTGTTTATATTAATTTAAAAAATGCTACTCAGTAATAAATATGTGATAAATTTGAAATTCAAAGGTATTATTGATTTCTGTTAAAGCTACTTTAAATTTTAAACTTGTTTTAGGCACTGATGACCATTGTAAGTATGATTTGTAAACCACAAAAGGTAATAAGAGCAATATATTTTTAAAAAGAATATATTGTATGAGGTTGAGTTGTAAGTTCATTATATTTTGACAAATTTTTATAACAAGCTTCTGTTGCAAAGTGTTATGCATTATTGTGTTACTTTTTCTCTCTTTTTCGAAATCGTTATTTATATTTTGACTTATGTACTGTATGGTCTTCATTCATTGTTCAGTGTTTCACGTTTTTTTAATGAAATAATTTTTGTATACTTCCTGAATTGTTTGTCCTTCCTGTGGTTATTCGAAAAAGGGTTTTTTAATTCATCTTTTGGCAAGCGTAGCCAATGTCCTTAATTTTTGCATTCAGAAAATCTTTATACTGTTGCTTAAATTTCCTGCGTCATTCTCCTAGAAACGTACATTTTCAGTGATAAATTTTCGGGAAAACTTTTTAATTAAAGATAAAAAAAAAAAGATGTTTTTATATTGCTTTGTACTTATCTAACATCATGATAGTATTTTCCCAGATCGTGAAAAATATTTTATAAAAATTGCGTTTTTACAGTACGTAGATTCTATGTTCGTAACCAGGATGCCACAGACCTGACTTGATTTGGTAAATAATATGTAACTAGCAGGCTACGTCCGCTTTGCTGGTCGATTTTTCCAAACGAACCTCGAATGATTAAAACATCTTTTAGTTCCACATTCCACCGCCAGGGAGCTCATTCTGTTCAAAACAATTCTCTTTTAGAACGAAACTTCGGAACGGGTCCCTGCTGCCTACGGCACAGTATAGCAGGCGTACTGTGCACGCGCCCCAAAATCTTTTAGTGCCACTTTCCACCACCAGATGACGCCTTATATTCTATATGAACATCCGGAACGGGTCCCCGCTGCCCACGGCAACGAATAGCAGGCACGCTCAAAATAAATTAGTTTCTCTTTCTACCTCCAGGGAGCACTAGATCTGTATACATTTAAAATTAACGCTATTTTTAAATTACGAGCGAACTCCCTCGCCCTTAAAATTTAACCAATGACATTTAACTTATTTAACGGTAATTTTTGAAACAGAAACAATATAGCGCGTTTTTTGGTTTGACTCCGCACTTTATTTTCTCCCCTTTTCAGAAAGTCTGGGTCAGTTTCTTGCAGAAATTAAGAAAAATTACCTGCCGATTTGTACAGAAAATTGGATTTTTGGCTGTAGAAAATTTTTCTATTTGATTTGATGGGATTTGACTACACATATGTAGAAAATTTTTCGACATATGTGTGATATGATCTTTAAATAGATACCTCAAATACTGTTCTTAATATTCGCAAATTAGTGAAAACAAACCACTGCACTGTAAAAAATGACCAATGTTTCTTATTTTATGAAAATATGCTATAACCACGAACGAAAATATAATATAATCTTCTGAGTTATCCGAAATTTCAAGTAGCATGTTACATTGTCTTTTGAATCCCCAGAAACGAATACATTTTCAAAATTTAAAAAATAATTTATAACAACAAATTATTTTTAGCTGCCCGAACTTTTCAGAAACGTTTCCAAAGGGTTTTTATAGTGTATTAATTAGTGTCCTCAGGCTGGAATACCTGTTTTTCGAATGTTATCCATTCTCAAGTAAACGTTTTCAGCCGCATAAGTTAATTTATACATGAAAGAGTAAAGAAATAATCTTAATTTTAATGTTATTGTTAACGCTGTTAATTTTGCATGTTTTTCTGTTAAACATTTTTTTGAGCATGAAAATGTTTACTTCAGAATTTATAGCATTCGAAAAACAGGTATTCCAGGCTGAGGACACTAATTAATACACTATAAAATCCCTTCGGAAACGTTTCTGAAAAATTCGGGCAGCTAAAAATAATTTGTTTTTATAAATTATTCTTTAAATTTTGAAAATGTATTCGTTTCTGGGGATTCAAAAGACAATGTAACATGCTACTTGAAATTTCGGATAACTCAGAAGATTATATTATATTTTCGTTCGTGGTTATAGCATATTTTCATAAAATAAGAAACATTGGTCATTTTTTACAGTGTGGTTGCCATCGGTAAAAGAGAAATAACAGCATTTTTGCCGTCACATACCTTAGCGTTTTATATATATAGATACAAATAGACACTAAATATTAGACTAAATTGGATGCAGCTGCTGAATAAAGTTTTATGTAATTAATATCACATGTTGTTCTATTATATACTATTTTATAACCCTAACTGTTTTTATCGTGTCTACGGAGCTGATGGTGGACCACGGAACTTTACTGTCATAACTTTCTCACCGTTATTTTTTTAAATAGATAATTTTACCCAGATAAAACGTGCAACGCATTTATACGTTTAAAATGACTAATAAGCTTCTGTTTCGTTTTTTTCCCTTTGTTGTTACATTTTGAACTATTAAGCAGTTATTAATTTTCTGCACACGGACATGATTCAATCTCTTGTGACAATAGTTATTTATCAAATAAAACTATAAATAAACAATATTTCTTTTTGGACTGCACCTAAGATTAGCTTTACAAAGCACTGAATTAAAAAATAAATAATGTATCATAAAAAAAAGGGATTCAAATCAGCTGTACAAACCAAGTAAGTGGTACAAATTAGGGCAGTGACTGGCCGCAGACATGATTTTTTGGGCTCTGTTTCGCCACATTATTTATATGAAAAAAAATATATTTAATATTTTGTTATTTGCATGTATTTTTAGGTTATACCGCCTCATATTTTCATTATAATGTTTTTTCCATTCCAGTCAATGTTCTATGGCATCGATTTGAATGTTTTTAGGGAAATGAACTCCTAAATTAACAGGAATATTTCTGATTTGTTTGTATATATTGCTCCATTACATTAAATCTAAACTTATCATACTAAATGCATGGGCTAGCTTCATGAATTTTAAGCCATATTTAAAATATGATTTTTGAATTATGTATAATGAGTATATATAGTATACATTTCTTATTTCCCTTCTTAAAAATAACTGTACATTATAAAGCAGAAACATGTCCTTGAATAACGGTGATGTCATATCACCGGTAGCAACGACGTAACCAATTCATTTCCCTTTTCTCGCAAATTGAATTACTTCTAAATATCACATAATTTGAATCTTTACACCGTCGAATAGGTAAAAAAAATGTACTTTCAAATGCAATTTGTTTGAAAACTGTATCTAAATATACTGATTTTTTGTGACTTTAATTTTTTTTTAAAGCATGATGTTTTAGAAAATCTATCTCCATCGCATGCATCTCGGTTAAGCAAGAGATTCTCTTTTGCATTTAAAACAGTATAAATAGTTCAACGTTTGTTTCAGGTTAATTTTCCTTATCGAAATTAACACTTCATCCATAAATAAATAAATAAATAAATAAATAAAATAATATAAATAAAACAGATATGTAATCGTGCTTAAACACTGAAATAATCAGAATAAAAAAGGCTGCTGTAAGTAGCAAAACTTTGACGATTTCTTCGGCTATTAACCTCTGGCATATGGCTAATGCGAAAGTATAGCTTTTAATAAATTTAAAAACTTTATTTGAATATATAATTTATATTTTTCATTAAAAAATGTGTTTTGGTATTGCTAGTGAATAATCTAAAAAATAAATTAACTCGAGTTTTCACTAAAAAAAAAAAAAAAAAAAAAAGCTTTTCATCTATATTCTGTACACTAGGTAGTATGTTCTATAACCTGGGAAGCGCATGTTGGATTCTCTAGTATTTATTAAAGGTAAATTTAGCATTAGTACTTACATTGTCGTTTCTACTAATTTATGAAGTTCTTTATCTAACTAGTGGCCCTTTTCATATCTTTATAATACCTATTAAATAGAAAATATTGATCCCTTTATGGTATTCCAAATGAGAATAGCACATTATATTTAAAACAGAATTATTTATACTGACAAAATTTCTGAACAAACAAAAACAACAACAACATTCTACAAAATTTATGGTGAATTTTATCCGTTATTATTGTATACTATTGTAGTAATAATTATTCCTTATTGTTTTTTCAATATTATTATTGTTGTGTAATTATTCTCGGTATTTTTTAATGGCGAATGGTTAAGCCTAACGATTTAAAATTAATGTTATAATTTACTTTGGTAGAAGTTCTAAAAAAATTCATTGGATGCAACATAGGAAATTGTTTAAAGCATTTTAAGCATTATCCTTTGAGTAGTCCGATTCTAAATAGTAAACAAAATTGCTTGCATTTCTTAATTTCAAAAGTATTATAAAAAACAGGAAAACATTTTGTATGTTAAGTAAATTAGAATATCTCTAGTACATTTCTACCTTCCATGGTTGTACATAATAAAGATTGTCCCTCTTATTTTTCTTGAAAAATTTTAAAGCACATACTCCAGTGAATAATTTAATTTTAAAGTAAAAACCATCTCATTGGTAGAAAATTTTCTAGCTAATATTATTTGCCCCTTTTTTACTCTCTATTATGCAAATGAAACAAAATTTTGCTCTCCCTACTTAATAAGGCATATTCTTAGTTTTTGCTCGCGGAAATTAGAATAAGTTGTCATTATGATTTCACACTTGATACTCTTTTGTTACAAAGAGATTACATATGAAACTCTTGAGGGAAAATAAAATCACTGAATGCTTAAGAAACTGAGATATAAACAATAATGTTCATTTGCATCTAGTTTAATTCTGGATAAAGAAGAAAATATTCTATTCCTAGCTTGTGTTTTATTTTCAATTTATCTACCCTCTGTGCATAAATTCTTGAAAGAAAATAAGTTATCTTTTGAATTTTTGAAATAAGAAAAACTCAGAAACCAGATCTGCATCTTTTGTATTATAATAAAATATATTTGAAATAAAGCATTAATGGGCGCATTCGTGCATAAAAACTAACGCTATTTCAAAATGAAAAGAAAAGTGATATTATGAGTTGCTTTAGCATGTAAAATGGGACTGCATTTTTGGCGTTTAATCTTACAGTTTGGCGATAGTTTTTTGTTATGAAAAGTGGTCGACGGAATAATAGAGAAGTACCTTTTCTTTTATATTGTCACAAAAAGAATTCGGATACACTGCAGTGTATAGGCGGCAGTTGATATAATATTGTATTCTTTTGTTTTATGCGTTTTTCAGATGAGCTAAATTTTAGTATGCAAGAGTTTAATATTTAATTAGTCCCTCAAGTTTAAAAAGTGTATGCTTTTTACAAAAGTATTAAAAAATAATTTAAATCTGCGTGCAAGAGTTTAAAAGTGCATGCCAGTGCGTGGAAAATCTACATTTTTTTCACAAGGCTTTCTCAAACGAATTCAAACACGTTATACCATATGAACAGTTATTGCTTGAAGTGCGTTTTCAATGATTTTATGCATTTTCTTGCTGGACATTAAATAAAAGTATGTTATATAGCGCTTATGAAATATCTAGTTTCGATACAGGGCTGCTCAAAATAATTCGAATAAATTAGCATCTATAAGAGCTTATTGAATTGTAATGTGACATGCGGTAAGGGGGTACTGCTACAGGAGGATGCGATCCAGTATCAATATAATGTTTAACTTTAGGTGTAGCCTCTTCCCCTAGTTGGAAGCTACTTGTAAATTTTTCAAGCAGTTCACTCAACCTAACTCGTTGCTCTGAAGTGAGATGTCTACCTTCATCTTCTCTAAGAGAAACAGTGTCTAATTCAACGGTTTTTATTGCTAACTCACTGGGAAGTCTATATGTATCTTCGGCGAATCTATACTTCCACCTGCATCTATCAGCAAAGAACCATTCTTAATTTACTACATCCAAAACAATTTTTGCTTTGCGTAAAAAATGGATTCCCAAAATTGTACGATTATTTTTGGCATTCGGCAGAGCATAAAGTGTTGTTTTAACATCGCGACCTTCAATTTTAACATGAACTTCTGTTTTATAAACTTCGGTAATATTTTGTAGCCCATCCGCTAAGACTACGATCATTTGAGTTTTTTCAAACTTCACACCTTGGTCTTTTAATAAAGAATACAAAATTTCACCCGCAACGCAATGTGTTGGGCCAGTGTCAGCACAAGCTGTGCCAGAGATACCATTTATACTTATTTTTACCAATAATGTTGGTGATGTTTGCACATTACATGTACGAAATTCTAGAGATTGAAAGTGCGCCGATACATTTTTCGGAGAATAAGTTGGACACTTGGATTTAATAACTCCCTGGTTTCCATATCCATAGCAACTTAACATTGGCCGATTTAAATTTGAAGGATAATTAATTTTATTTCTCTTGGACTCATTTTGATTGCCAAATTTACCAAACTCATTTCTTTTAAAATCTAAAGGCGTTTTTTCAAAGCGATTAGATTTCCCGACCTCACTGATTTTATTTGATCTCTTTATTTCTACTTTGTGTGACCTCGAATTATCATATAAATCTAACTTTTCAGCTAATTCAACAGGATCTGTTAAATTCTCCCATTGGTCTAAATAATGTTCTTTGCAATCAGGGGAAACCTTTTTCTTTAATTGATCAGCAATAATTAATTCCGATAGTTTTTCAAAGGAATTTATATTTAATTCGGATAGCCATCCCTCAAAATAGCTTCTAATTTTAAAGTAATATTCTTTCCAGCTAATATCGGTTCGCTTTGGATGTCGATTAAATAAAACTCTAAACCTTTCAGCAGTTAACTTGAACCTCTGCAACAATATATCTTTAATATAAGAATAATCCTCAAATTTTTCTTCCGGTTCACGCGCTATTAATTTACCAATTTCATTTGGAAGGACTCCAATTAAATACGTAATCCACAGTCCGTTAGAAACCTTTAAAAGTTTCATTTGCCTCTCAAAAGTGATTAAAAATAAATTCATATCATTCTTTTCAGCATTGAAATCGGGTAAAACCTTTTTCAAGTCAACGCGGATTGCAGAAGTTTCTAGAGGGTTGCTTGTATTTGCAACAACATCTCTTGTTCCTGCTTCTAACCTGAGCTTCTGTAGCTCAAATTCTCTTTCTTCGGCTAAACGCTTCTCTTCCTCAAGAGTCTTTCTTTCTTCTATGATATTTTCAAAAATTCCCTGTACAAAATCTATGTTATCTTTAAATGCCTCACTATTTACAATTTTATCACGTAATTCGAGGACTTTATCATCGCTACTTATTTGTACTTTTAACTCTGAAGCCAAAGTGATTAAATCAAGTTTCTTACCCTTAGAAAGAAACGCCATCATTTGAATTAATTATGTTTTAGCTAACTTCAAACTTTATTTGTGTTACTCTTAGCAAAATAATTTACTTTTATGTAATTTTTCATAACATATATGGAACATAAATAACATACAATATCTTTCAAAACTCAATATAATGACGCCAACTATTGGCCTTTTTTTTCTACACAATAATATCAAACATTATTTGCAAATAATTTAAATCAATTCTTAATATAATAAATAAAATAATGCCAAGCACTCATTTATAATAATAACTTCAATAATAATATAGCTCAGTGCAACTATATAAATGTATAAAATAAAGCAAACGTTTTTATTTTTCAATAATAATTATTAGATATATTTCTCTTATGATTATCTTAATTTAATTCAGATACTAAAATACTTGAAGCTGCAGACGATTTTTCGTATTTCAATTCCAAGGAAAATATCATTCAGGTTGAATAGAATAATTTCAAAATATTTCGATTCTGGACGAATCAAATACAATTTTCAAAAATCCTCAGATTCCGGATGAATCAAAAGAAAAATTTTTGTACTTTAGTATCTAAATTTTCGTATTAAAACAGTTTAACACAATTTAAAAATAATACTTATCTTCATATCTTGCTTCTATTCGGGCCCGACGTTGGGGAGCCACTTCTTTGACATATTATTTAGAATCCGGGGTGGAAACTATTTTAGTTACAAATTAAAACTTGATAACTTCTTCATTGACTAATAAATTTAATATTTACAACGTATTTACATGTTACTATTTACAAAATAACTCAGTTAATTTAACATTACGGCTTAGCTCAGATGCCTTGTCGGCAACAAACTCTGTAAAACATTCTTCTTTTCTGGTAAAGTCTAATTTACTCAGCTTGTCAGTTCTTTTGAAAGAAAAAAAAGAAAATGAGAGAAAATATGATGGAGTGCGTATAGTTCGAGCGTTACAATTAATGTAATTATTTTTAACTGATCCAAATTTTATTTTTAGTACAAAGTGTTGAAAATAATTTTCTTCTACTCATACTGTTGTCGATGTAAAATAGTTTGATTAGTTTTTAGAAGTTGTAGTAGAAGTTGTTTGTTAGAACGTATGTAGAGAACATCATTATAGGATAATTCGTTTTTACCCTCTCATTATCATGTTTAATGAAGATTGCATTTCTTATTTATATTGAAATTACTCAAAATAAAATATACATTTACTGCAAGGAATAACTTACTTTGAAAGTAAAAGGTATTACACTGGTGTAAAATTTTCGAACCATTTTCCCTTTTTTATTTATTTATTTATTTATATTTTTCTATTATGCAAATGAAACAAAATTTTGCTCCTTACTTAATAAGACATATTCGCAGTTTTTGCTCGTAGAAATTAGAATAAGTTGTCATTATGATTTCACACTTGATTCTCTTTCCTTGCAAAGAAATTAAATATGAAACTCTTGAGGGAAAATAAAATCACTGTATGTTTAAGAAACCGAGAGATAAACAATAATGTTCATTTGCATCTTGTTTATTTTGGATAAAGAAGAAAATATTCCATATCTAGGTTCTTTACTTTCTATTTATCTACTCGTTGTGCATTAATTCTTGAATGAAATGAGGTTATTTATCTTTTGAATTTTTGAAATATGAAAAACTGAAATACCAAATCTGCATATTTTGCATTAGAATAAAATATATTTGAAATAAAGCATTAATAGGTGCATTCGTGTATGGAAACTAATGCTACTTCGAAACAAAAAAAAAAAAGGATATTACTATTTGCTATAGCATTTTCCTTAATAATAATGACATTTGTATCATTTATATTTTTCTTTTACATTGTTACAAAATAATTCGGATATATTGCAGTCTACACTGAAAAAAAACCAGTGAATTGAACGAATTATTCCGTTGATTATATTTCGTTAAATCACGAAAATTACGCTTTGTTTTGCCTATTTTTCTTCAAAATAAAGAAAATTGTCCAATCTAACATAAACATTTACCTGAAATCTCCCAAACTAAAACTGCATTTTCGTCAAATCAGAGGGGTGTTCCGGCAACTGTGCTGCTTAGTACTGTTTAATATCAGAAACAGAATTTATACTCTGTTCTTACCCCTTCTAAGCACGAAAAATTTACAAATCTAAGCTCAAAATTTTCTGTGAATCTTCAGTCAAAAGATGGAAATTTCTTCAAAAAGCAGAAAAATGTCTTCCAATAACAGGGGTATCAGGCAACTTGCTTCCTGTACTTTTTACGTTTTTTGGCGAAAAAGTTTTCCAGAGTTTCCGAGAGGGCAGAAATTACTAGAATTGTATGTCCTTTTGTTTTATGAGTTTTCCAGATAAGCTAAATTTTAGTATGCTATGCAGTGCATGCCAAATCTAAAATTCTTTTACTAGGCCGCTCAAACGAATTCGAATGCATTACCGTATATGAGCGGTTACTGCTTGAAGTGCGTTTTCAATGATTTTATGCATTTTCTTGCTGGAATAAATTGCAGTATGTTATACTGTGCTTATGACATCTTTAATTTCGACACAGGACTGCTTAAAATAATTCAAATAAATTAACATCTATGAGAGGGTTTTTAAATTTTCAGCATTGTTATGCATTTTAAAAATGAATGTAATTATTGTTCCCTGTACGAAATTTTATTTTTAATGCAAAATGTTGAAAATGATTTTCTTCTACACAGACTCTTGTTGATGTAAAATAGTTTTACTAGTTTATATGTTGGAACGTCTGTAAAGAGCATCATAATTGTGTAATTCATTTTTAATAAAAATTGCATTTCTTATTACTTACCCATCATACGTAGTATAGGGTAAGAAATCGTTTTGAAAATCGAAAATTTTTTTTGACGGATTTACACGTTTCAAACCCTAGAGATTCCGATAAAACATATTTTCAGAAAAATTTTTCTGCCGCCCGTCTGTCTGTCTCTCTGTGTGTGTCTGTAAATGCTCTATCTCCCGAACAAATTCAGATAGAGATTTGAAATTTGGTATGTACTTAGTATGTAATAATGGGAAGAAGCTTATTGAATTTCAGTAACATCGATTATCTGGAACTATTTTTTTCGGACTCTCGAAATGTTCGTTCTGATAAAAGGTATATAAAAATTTTCGAAATTGTTTATTTTAAGAAATGAATATAAAAGACAATAAAAAAACATAAATTTTTCATAAAGAATGAAGTCGATCTGATAATGAGTTACCGAGATATTTATAATCATATTTTTAGTTGCTGATAATTAGTTGCTGAGATATTTGTAGTTTTATTTCCCACACTCTTCGATTTGTATTTCATTCAAATTTCAATTCAAAGATAGATTTTAATTGGAAATGAGACGCTTAAAACAACGCAGTAAACCGTTAGTTAATATGACTATAAATTTTGGAGTTATGGAGCCTTTAATGTTTATGACGTCATCAAGTCACGATTTTATTCGAATTGCAATGCATTTTATAAATAGTTTACACATGTTTTATTTTAATATTTTATATTATGCATATCCATGATGGGTAAATATTACGGTGGCCCCTAACGACTAGTTTATCTTGAAATGATTAAAAAAAACCTTTTACTTCAAGGAATAATTTACTTTGAAAATAAAAACTATGACACTGGTGTAAAAATTTCGAACTGATATCATTGGCCATTTCTTATTTAGTTTTATTTTTCACTCTCTATTTACTCAAATAAACAAAAGTTTGTTCCCTGCTTAATAAGATATATTCATAGTTTTTTTTGCCCGCGGAAATTATAATAAGTTGTCATTATTATTTCACACTTTATTCTCTGCTGTTGCAAAGCGATTAAACATGAAATTCTTAAGGGAAAATAAAATCACTGAATGTTTAAGAAACTGAGAGATAAACAATCAGGTTCATTTGCATATTGTTTAATTCTGGATACAGAAGAAAACATTCTATTTCCATTTTATCTTTCTTTACTTTCGATTTACTCTCTGTACATTAATTTTTCAAAGAAAAGAAGTGATTCATTTCTGAAGCTTTGAATTAAAGATAAGTCAAAATCAAATATGCTTATTTTGTATTATAATAAAGTATGTTTGAAATAAAGCATTGATGTGCACATACTGTCTGGAAGCTAATAATATTTGGGAAATATCAATGTTTGAAAGAAATCGGACAATACATAATTTCTAAAGAAAAATTAAAAATTCTAAAATCTTGGAGAATATCTAAAACACAGAGATACTAACAGTATATCGAAGACATCGATATTTCTCCTAAGAAACACTGAAATATCTATATCAAGATTTTCTTTTTAGTTATTTCTCTATCGATATTTTAGACCAGTGGTCACCAATTATTTTTCCCATGGGTCCGTTTCAAAACATAGTCAAACTTTCGCGGACCGGAAGACTTAAGTCTCCCTCTACTCCCTCCCCCAACCCCACCCCATCCATCACGCTACCAACCTTTTACTAACCTTGGCTTAGTAAAGCTTTTCTTTGAAATCATTAGTTATTTCAGATGCATAACACAATGCATACCAGTGAAATGGAGTGCATTAATACAAAATCACTTTTTTATTATGATTTTTAGAAATCAAGATGATTAATACAAAGTATGTATAAATTCAAAATGATTGATCACTAAAGTTCATTGTGGTTAATGTTCAATGAGAAAAATGACATGTTTTATATTGCACAACTTGCCTGAAATTTGGGGTCAAGTTGGTGCAACTGATTCTCATCAAACTGTTAAGGTGGTCATCTGTGAGTCGATATCTGTACCGATTCTTAATGCAGTTCATATTTGATAATGCTGCTTCACACACATAAATTGAGCCAAACATGGTACACAATTTTATGGATAAAGCTTTTAGTTCTGGATACTTTTTTCACACAATTTTTTAATCCAAAATGGTCACTTCCAAGAGTTTTTGCAACTTCAGCATAACTGTTCTTTAAAACAATATCTTCTTGGAACTCAATTATTTCCAACTGTAGGGCAGCTTTGTTGCTCTTGAAAGCATCCGCCGCGCCGCTTCATTCGTCCGTACGCCGTTAGGCATAAGTGAAAAAGAGTTGTTGACCAGCTGCACAACGTTCTCAATTTTTTCAAAATCAGATAATCTGCCTTGAAATTCCGATTTAAGTTTTTCAGATTTAAGGATTTAAAAAATCTTCAAACTTGTTGATGTCAATACCTTCATTACTGTCACAAACTGACTTAAGTTGTGGAAAGTATAAAAGTTCTCCTCTAATATCTTCGGAGATGAGGTCAATCTTTTTTTTTTTTTTTGAAAAAACATTTTATTTCTGAGAGAAGTTCACACACAAGTTTACCTTTGCGTTGTAGTTTGAGGTTTAAGAGATTCAGGGGCCTAAAGAGATCAGTCAAATATGCTACGGTTGCCACGTTTTCTTCAACATCATTGAGGAAACCTAAATGCTCATTTGCTACTTTTTGATCACTAGTTGAAAAAAACTCTTTGATGCCCTACAGTACTGCAAAAAATCTTTCAAGCACCAAGCCTTTACTTAGCCATCTCACGTTGTTGTGAAGAAGCAAGTCGTCAAACTGAGCATCAGTCTCTTCAAGAAATGATTTAAATTGACGGTGCTTAAGAGATGATTTTGACCGTATGAAGCTAATTATTTGTATAACAGTTGGCATTTTATTCTGAAGACTGGGATTCAGACTGCAACACTACACACTTTGATGAATGATGCAGTGGTTAGGATATCAAATTTTGATCGTATTTTGGATCACTGCTGAGTCGCTGAACCAAGCCTTTCCTACACCCAAACATTGTCGTTGCCTCGTCTGTTGTTACCGATATAACATTTTTCATATGCAATCGAATAATATTGAAATACTCTGTAACAACCTTGTACAAATCCTCTCCTGTAGTACTTCCTGACAAAGGCTAAATAGCCAGCAGTTCTTCAAAAAACTGTACACGGGTTCTGTCCAGATAGCGTACAAAAATAAGTTGCTGTACTGTATCTGTAATATTGCAAGATTCATTCAAAGCCAATGTATAGCAATCTGTGGTAGCCAAACTTTGTTTCAAAGTTGCAAAAGTTTCCTCTGACAAAAATTGTGTATTCCTTGTGCTTGAAGAAGCAGATAATGGTATATGTCGAATAGTGTCAACGATATCCTTTCTGTTCTCAAGTAACGCATTTCCAGCATCCAGCATGCACTATTTTACAAACTCTGTATCACTATATGGCTTCATATGTTTGCTAGAATCCAAGAAAGCGTGACGAAGCCTCTGAACATTTTTCTTGCTCAGTCATAGATCCGTTCATGATTTTTGTCAATGTTATGTAATCCGAACATAAACTCTGAATTTTACTTTTCTGGAGGTTACTTTCTGTTGGGTATTTTTCGCCAAATGTTTTGTGTTTTGTCTCATAATGTCGTTTAATATTTGAACTTTTAATTATAGCTACAGTTTGCAGACATATAATACAAACAGCTACTGCTCCAACTCGGTTTGGAAACGTGAAGCAATATAAGTCAGTCCATTCTGGTAAAAACCGTCTGTTTTCCAATTCAACTTTCCTTTTCTTTTTACGTAGATTTCGTAAGAAATACTACCTATTACATTCTCACCTAAGTTGGAATTTTTGAAAAAATTTTGCAGATCTACGCCGATCATGACTCCCAGAACCCAAAACGACCCCCAGTTCAAAACTTTATCTATCTATCTATCTATATATCTATCAATGTCACTTTTTATGGACACGATAACTCCCATAATTCTGCACAAATCTCTTCTAAACTCATACATAAAATCAAGGGTTATAAAATCTCGGTCAAGTTCGTTAATGGGCAAAATCAAACCAGGGGGGGGGGGGAATAGGGGTATTTTTTTAAAAGCAGAAAAACCATAATTTCTTAATTATGATACGTATCGAATCCGTTTAAAGTTATTATTACTTCTAGGAAAAGGGCTGAAAATTTATGTATGACAGATTTTTGATATCATTAAAAGTGGTCCCAAGGGGGGGGGGGGAATTCATAACTTCGTCAATTCAGATGATATCAAATCCGCTTAAATTTATTATAAATCCTTTTAATATTATCTAAAACTTTTATATTGACAAGTTTTTTTATAGGACATACCCTTATAGCAAAAAAAAAATTAAATCAAAAAAATCCCTGTCGGCTCCACCTGCAAACGAGTTAAATTTCGTAGTGGGTGTTTCCAAATGCCGCTTCATGGCAAAAAGGTCATTTCTCCCACAATTCCCAACAAACAGGCGCCCCACGATCTGCGTCTTCGAAATCTACCTGCGCTGTAGGCCTAACCGTCAAGTATTATTTTCCATCGTAATGCGAATCAAACACAATCGCCAAAACAAAGAAACGAAACGTTAAAAAGAACTCGGAATAAGAACAAAATTAATACACAAAGCGTACACTGATGCAAAAGCTGGACCAGACTAAAAGAATAAGAGGGGGGAGAGTGCAGAATCAGGTGTTGTTCATACCTCAAGATCAAAGCCGAACTGGGGAGTAGTATTATGGAAAATTCTAGAGATGAGTTCAGGCTCTTTTTTGGAGCCCGGACCTGTCCAGTCGAAAGATTTTGAGTCATCAGAGCCCAAGCCCGATACCGAAAATATGAAATAAAAAAGAAAATGCATAATATTTAAAAATTGTTTCAAAAGTAATATCTCATTTTTAAACAACTTTTTACATAAAAATAACTGTTAATTCCCATCGCACTATTAATTTTATGAAAATTTACATTCAATCTCATCAAAAGAGAAGTTTGGTATCAAATGAAATATACGTAATACTTGAAAGGTTTCTCATTTTTTTCTCCCTCAACAAGTAAGTCTGATGGACACATTAACGGAATACGTATTACGAATAAATACATGAAATTTTCAGAAATTACTATTTATATGACGAAGAATCGAACTACGTTTTTCAATTTCCAATAAAAGGAGTACATTTAAAAATATAATTGATTCCTTCCTCATACCAAATCTTTAGGGATTGTCATGTCCCTGAAAATCAACTTAAACCTTTGACATCGTTATATGAAAAATCCGATACTTTCATAGGAAAAGAGAAAGCACTGCTCGATTGCTTTCCAGCTGAGTTATATCTACTTAAGATTGAAAATAACTTCATGGATGTGCAAGGCAGAGTTCATAATGAAATATATATATATATATAAAACACTAACATTATTTTCTTATGAAGCGAGAATATGATTCATACACAATATTAAAATTCGCTAACCTCAAGCTAATTCTATTTGACTAAAAACAGAAGAAAAGTTTATTTTCGCGTTATATCTATAAATAAAAAACTAAAATAACCTAACCAATTAAAAAATATATTGTACTGTTTATTTGTAACACACGAAATCACGGTGGCGCCCAAAGCAGTACAAAGGCTTTGGTGGTTCCTTTATATTGGCGCCAAATCCACAGGTGGCCGCCATCAATGTCTGCAAATAGCACAAATCTTTTTTAAAAATAGCATTTTAATACTAGAATAGAAAAACACGACTTCTTTTTTCTCTTCATTCTGATCAAAATATTCTTAAAATGACTTGAAATAAAATAAATATTTTTTAAGGAAAAAAGTTCTTTTTATTTTTTTTATACCTGAATAAATAAAGTAAATAAAATTTTCAGATTTAAAAAGAATGAGCTCGAGCCCATCTGATACCGAAGTCTGGTATAAAAATCAAGCCCGAGCCCGTCTCATCTCTAGCATTTACCCTCTTCCAGCCGTGTAGAAACATTATTATTTTGTATAATTCACAATTCAGCCGCGGTCCGGATCCGGACCGCTTTCCGCCATTTGGTGACCACTGTTTTAGACGATTACATTTTAAAAAGTTATAATTATAATTGTATAATTGTTATTAATAATTATCCACTGTTTACTAATGTATCAATATATAGATACGATTTAATTTCTAGAAATTATTATTATTAATTATTTTTATTATAATTATTTTTCTTATGATTATTTATTTTCTGAAGCTTTGAAATAAAGAAAACTCAAACATCAAATCTTCTTATTTTGTATTGCAATAAAAAACAAATAAAATAAATCTTTCATGTGCATATTGCGTATGGAAACTATTAAATTTTAGAAAATATCAATCTTTAAAAGAAATCGAAGTTGCATAATGTCTAATCATAAATTGAAAATTCTAAAATCTTTGATATTGTCTAAAACTTAGAGATACCAGCAATATATTAGGATATCTGTATGAGTCTATTTTTCGTTATTTTAACCATTTTTCTGGTTAACCTATTTTTTATGTTAACCATTATTATCGAATATAACCATTATATCGAATGTACCGAATATAACATCAAAATATCAATATCAAGATTTTAATTTTTACTGTTCATTCATATATACCTTAATAGCATTTTGACCTAAATGTGTCACAAATGGGAACGCAGCGTGGCCAAAACGCAACTCTTGCTGTGTCCATTGTCATCACGAGACATTAAAAGTGAGTCATAGCCACGTCACTGTGAAGAAGTTCATATGTCCCATTTATATGGCAAACTGCCAACGACTAAAACACGTTCATGCGTCTTCACAGTGACGTAAAGCTGCCACTGGCGACACTTTTTTTAAATTATTATTTTGACTACTATTATTTCAAAATAGTAATCTTCGTGGTAGATTTCTACTAATCTTCGAGATAGATTATAGAAATACAGTGAAACTTCTATTTAACGAAGTCTCATCGTTACACTTAAAAACTTCGTTATGAAGAAAATTTGTTAAATAGAAATCAACTTAAATTCATGAAATTTATCATTCAGATATGACAAACAGGTATTGGATTCCGAAGCTTTTGATTCAGTTTCAATTATCAAGCCGTCTTTTACAAAACAGTTCTGTACAGTGGATAAAATCAAGTCATATCCCCAAGCATTGGTTCAAGCTTTCATCAACTCTGATACACAGGTTCTCAAACGAATGTTTTCACTGCATTGTCTTTTTTCTGTCTTTTTTGATAATGTACGTCAAGATTTTGTATTATTCCTTAGACTAATGGCCGAAGATTAGAAGTTGTATTGTGAGGAACAAAAATAACTTTGATGTCCTTCAATTTACATTTTGAAGCACATTCTTGTGGATGTACAAAGCAATTGTCTATCAGCAATGGGAGGTCAGAATGCTAACTGACTCTAATTGATATTTTTTGCTTCATTGCATCTGACGCCATGGCGTCACTGCATCTTCTATATAAGTGAAATATCATTGAATGTAAAAAGAGGATTTTGACTTCCCCAACTGTCAGCGCTGGAGTCTCGGTGTGGGAGAGTAATGATAACAAGTGTTTTTCTTAGTATGAAAAAAATTGTTTTATTGAGCACTAAGCAGAATGAAAATTATTTAAATGTGTTAATTTTCATACAATTCACTGAAATAAATTCGCATTATCCATCGCAACAACAACCTCTAAGTTTGAATTCTGTACACGTACAAAAGTGGAACAAACTTCGTTATATAGAATATATTTTTCGTAATATGGAGATTAATTTACATGTTAATGGTGTTCAAAGTCAAAGTTCTGCAGAAAATTTCGTTAAGTAGAAAACTTCGTTAAAGGGAAGTTCCACTGTAGTTGTATGAAAAATAATAAAAATAGCGAATGGCAGCCCTGCAGCGAGGTTATGAAATGATGGTCGCCTGGCAATCATAATGAAACGAATTAAATAAGTTACAGCTGGATCACTTATGTGGCTGGCGCCATTTTTGACAATTGGCATGTTACAGTGACGTAACATAAAAATGGTTGCGCTATAAGGGTCGATGTTTCGAAATTTTTATTTCAATTCAAACTAGTTGGATATGCCAATCTCAAAACTTTCTTCCATCTCATACATGTCAATGCTTCAAAATTCTCTATCACACCGCCAAAAAAATCAATATTTTTCGTCATTCTGTTGTACGTCAGCTACTTGCGAATCGTCGGGTTACCTGGATGAGAGCAGCCGATGTATTATACTAAACTACGAAAAGTATTTTCTGGCCTGTACCGGCAGGAAAAGATAGCCTCCCTATTGCTCGGTATAGAAATTTTAGCTAATTCTACGGAAAATATACGAAGATAAAATGCGCGGAACCCGATTACAGAAGAGTCATTCCCAGTTTTGATCAATGTTGAATTTGAATGAGGATATCGTAAATTAGACAGATATAGCCAAGTTGGCTTCACACATAGCAACGTATTTTTTGTCGCCAAATTTGGTGATATTTCACCAATTTGCCGCCAAGCTTGAGTTGCTTTCATTCCGCGCATATTTCTCATTCCATCCGCTATGGCATTTAATTTCAAGCACCTACAATTTCCAGTTCGTTTAGCTTTTGCCATGTCGATCAATACGGCGCAAGGACAGTCTTTACATATAACTGGCGTCAACCTGGAATCATTTTGCTTTAATCATGGACAGTTTTATGTTGCGTGCTCAAGAGTTGTCGTTTCCAAAAATTTGTACGTATTTGTCTCGAATCAAGAAACAAAAAAATATAGTTTATGAAGCTCTGAAGTAATTGTTTTTCAGTTCGTTCCAATATGCACAGTTCAAAGTTT
The DNA here is from genome assembly GCA_963931845.1 of Maratus michaelseni. NCBI lineage: Eukaryota > Metazoa > Arthropoda > Arachnida > Araneae > Salticidae > Maratus > Maratus michaelseni. The sequence continues at coordinate 247,573,690 of OZ007588.1, read as the reverse complement.
GACATTTTTCCTTTTTATCTCTTATTGTCCCAATGATGAATGGATGCAAACTGACTTATAGCTGAATTATGGTGAGTGTATTATATAAATTTATACATTTTTATAGTGAGTTTTCATTTGATTCATGTATATAACATTTCACATGTTTAATATTATTGCTCTTTTATACTGTATGCTTAATTTTGCAATTGATTTTTCTAAACAAACATTCTTAAAATCTGTCGGGTACGTCATCTAGTTATCCGTAAATTTTATTAATACATATAAAAGTTAATGATATAATTTAATAACTGTTCTATTCAATTCACAATTCAATAAGGGAAATATGCAGTTTTTAACTAAAAAAATAACGTGGTAACACTTGAACGGTGCATTGAGAATTATATTATAATATCATTTAACCAAACATTCTTAAAATCCATCGGGTACGTCATCTAGTTATCCATAAATTTTATTAATACATATAAAAGTTAATGATATAATTTAATAACTGTTCTGTCGATATCACAATTCAATAAGGGAAATATGCAGTTTTTAACTAAAAAAATAACATGGTAACGCTTGAACGGTGCATTGAGAATTATATTATAATATCATTTAACCAAACATTCTTAAAATCCGTCGGGTACGTCATCTAGTTTTCCATAAATTTTATTAATACATATAAAAGTTAATGATATAATTTAATAACTGTTCTATTGAATTCACAATTCAATAAGGGAAATATGCAGTTTTTAACTAAAAAAATAACATGGTAACGCTTGAACGGTGCATTGAGAATTATATTATAATATCATTTAACCAAATATTTGAAAACTGATTGATTTAATGTAATTAATTATCAATAGCATCTACTGCCGATAAACGAAACTTAGATTCGAGCTGTAATCCAAATATTTGATTGTTGTTTTAATCAATAAAGCGACATCACGTACAGAAATGTTGATTTCCATTTGTGAAGTAGGATATTTTTAATGAATTAGTTCGCGAAACATACTTTTCATTGCTTTTACATCACATTCTGAGGTTGAAGGCCTTAATTATATTATTCTTCACAAACAAAACGTTACAAAGATAACGGCTTTAGTACTTTTAATCAAATCAGAAATAAAAATTCTTTTTGATTTCAGAACATGCTAAGGTATAATAACATCATTTATAGACATTTTATGTATGAAATTAAAATACATAAACAGAACTTTTAGTAAAAAGAGTCACTAATAGCATATTTAAATGTCAGTTTTAGTTAACTAGATTGGTTTTAAGTCAAACTGCTGTGTGTTTAAGAAAGAATGACCGATTACAAATGATAATAATTACTTGTTTAAGCAATGATTGGAAGAAATGCTTTAAACAGAATACTAAAGTTTTGTAATTAAAAACTTGAGTTATGATAAAACATACTCTTTGAATCTATGTTCACCTGGTACTACAAATACTATTTAAAAACAACATAAATGTCCTAAAAATATATACATACCATTTCATAAAATATTTTACTGAAGGTGTTTTGACTTCATATACAATATATATTGTATATGTAAAACTAGTCGTTGGGGGCCACCGTAATACTTACCCATCATGGATATGCATAATATAAAATATATGAAAATAAAACATGTGTAAACTATTTATAAAATGCATTGCAATTCGAATAAAATCGTGGCTTGATGACGTCATAAACTTTAAATCGAGGCTAACGAAAATAAAAGGCTACAGCGGTGCTTTACGCATATCTTTTTTTACAGACCGCCAGAGTCACGTGTTGCTCGAATGAAGGCGTACGAAAAGAGCATCACGTCACTCTAGCGGTCTGTATAAAAGATAAGTGGAATGTACCGCGGTAGCCTGTCTTTTTCGTTAGCCTCGCTTTAAATGCTCTATTACTCCAAAATTGATAATCATATTAACTAACGGTTTACTGCGTCGGATTAAGCGTCTCAATTCCAATTAAAATATATCTTTGAATTGAAATTTTAAAGAAATACATGGTCAGGAAAAATCGAAGAGTGCGGAAAATATGATTATAAATATCTCGGTAACTCATTATCAGATCGACTTCATTCTTTATGAAAAATTTGTTTTTTTATTGTCTTTTATATTCCTTCCTTAAAATAAACAATTTCGAAAATTTTTATATATCTTTTATCAGAACGAATATTTCGAGAGTCAGAAAAAAATAGTTCCGGATAATCGAGGTTACTGAAATTCAATAAGCTTCTTTCCATTATTACATACTAAGTACACACCAAATTTCAAGTCTCTATCTCGATTTGTTCGGGAGATAGAGCGTTTACAGACACACAGACAGATAGACGGATGGCAAAATTTATTTCCTAAAAATATGTTTTTCGGAAAATCCAGTGTCTGAAACGTGTAAATCCGTCAAAAAAAAAAAAAAAAAAAAAAAAAAATCGATTTTCAAAACGATTACAAGACTTACCCTATACTACGTATGATGGGTAAGTAATACAGTTTTGTATATGAAGTCAAAACACCTTAAGTAAAATATTTTATGAAATGGTATGTATATGTTTTTAGGACATTTATGTTGTTTTTAATTAGTATAACTAAAGTTTTGTTTGCGTACTTCATAAACACAGAAAATATGCACGAGGTAATCCATTTCACATCATACAGAAGGATGTTCGTACCACTGAACTACAAAATATAACGAAGCGTTAACTCCCTATTCTTTAACATTGAATTCAGCGCTACGCCTATGAACACAATGCCGTACAACACGAGGAAAAAAATTTGGTAAAACACTTGACTTCTTTCATAGGATTTATATGAGGTAGATATTTTCAAATTCAGTTTTTTTTCAAAATAAGTCTTATTTTATATTTATTACTCCCTTGTATTTACAAAAGTAAAAATTCTCTGAGAAAGTGTGATATGAATCTTTAAGAAGTTACTTCACTCAGGCGAAAACACCCTCTCGTTAATGTTAATCCTATGGGGGAAATAATTTACGATATCTCGTTCGCATTTCAATATTTTTTTTTTTTTTTTTTTTTTTTTTTGCATTGAATAGCTGAGGTCAATCTCTATGCACGCTTCTTTTTACTTTTTCGATTTTGATTACAAGTTTTTTTATTAAGATAATTTCACTTTCGGAACCGGTTTCGAAAGTGAAAGTATCGTCAATTTATCGTCAAAGTATCGTCAATAAAAAAAACTGCAACAAAAATCGAAAAAGTACAAAGGAGTGTGCATCGAGATTGACCTCAGCTATCCAATGCAAAAAAAAAGAATCTTTTAAAAGTATTGAAATGCGAACGAGATATCGTAAATTATTTCCCCCATAGGATTAACATTAGCAAGCGAGTGTTTTCGCCTGAGTGAAGTTGCCTCTTAAGTGGTTCCTATTCGATATCAGAGTGTTTATCTATCTGAAATTTACATGGCAGAAATTTTATTTTATATGTCTCAAAATTAATGTCGATCGCAATTTTATTGCTTTCCAGTGAGTAATAATAGACACTTAAAATTTATAATACTTAAATATATCATCAATCAGATGTATTTTTTAAAATTCATATGTTGCCCAAATATTCCCCATCTGCATATAATATAATTTTGAAATTCTAAGCGAAGTTACGAGAACTGATGATCTGGAAATCTATTCATAAAGTGACAACAAGTCTGGTTAACGCTGATGAAATGTGGTTGTAGTTATCACACTCTATGATAGATTTCGTCAGAGGTGTTTACATGCTATTACCAGATTTGAACCATTATTAATCTATTCTCTGAATGTTTTACCTAAGGATGGTTTTCAAATAATTAGTGGAACGAATTTACTTAATAATCATATAGCATCATAAAATAAGTAAATAGAATATAAGAAAATAAATAAAAATAGGAAAAAAAGTAGATAAAAATATTAGAGAGTTTTTTAGGACTTTCATATAATTCTAAGAGGTATGGTGCGATTTCATTTTACCTCGGTTGGATATTTCACTGGATCGGATGGTGATGGAAATAAATATGTAATGTTTTTTATAAATGATTCCTGAATAAATTATGATTCAAGTATCATCACTATAAGTATAATCATTGTAGTAATTTTCAGAGTAATCAAAAGTTAATCTATTAATATTTTCATGTTTTTTCAATTTCAGATTTTTTTATTGAATTATGCAGTTCATTCCCATGTCTTTATATATTTTGTGGTCATATGTGACAAACATTTATATTATAAATTAAATTTTTTTCTTACTTTTTAATATTTATGTATTAAAAAGTAGAAACTTGAATTTCAAAAAATAAAAAGAGCATTGCAAAAATCGCATACAAAATTGCTATTGCTTGGAAACAATGACTAAAAATGTATTTAGAATGATTTATCTCAAAATGTGCTATTACTAAATTTTACACAATATATCTCCTGAAGTATTTATATTTCTACATGGATTTTTCACATATATCTATTTTGGAGGTTCCGTACCTAAAAGAGGGGAAAAAAAGAATCCTTAAAGGATCGCTTTGTTGTCCGTCTGTCTGTGAAGACCGTTTTTTTTTCAGAAACAGCGGAAAGTATCAAGTTGAAATTAATATCAAAGCATAAGGTCACGGTCGCATTGTTTTGTAAAAATGTCTAGCTTCTAAATGCAATAAAATGTTCTGGCCTTTAAACTACGTTTTATTCATAGACACTCACGAGTTTGTCATGTAATAAATCAACATTTTAATGATTTTTGAATTTTTACCTCTACGTGCGGTCTAAGACCTTCCTTCCTGGAAAATTTCAATATACTGGGTCAATGGGACGTACCCTATAGCTTTTGAGGGTGAGTTTGTATGTTGTCCGTCAAGACCGTTTTTTAGGAATATCTAAAGGTATCAAATTGAAATTATTATCCAGTAGTAAGGTCCACGGCCCCATTGTTTTATAACAATTTAGAGCTTCAACATAAAAAAAATACATACTCACCCTCAAAACCTAGTGGATACTTCCCGTTGACCTAGAATCTTGAACTTCGGCACAAAGGAAGGTATTATAGCACATGTAAGGGGAAAAATCCGAAAAAAAAAATCATTAGTTTATAATTCTATGTTGATTTATTACGTAACAAACTTATCGAACCGTCTGTTTGTCAAGACCGTTTTTTTTTCAGGAACGGCTAACGATAACAAGTTTAAATTAATATCAAATACACTGTGAAAAATTGTTGCAGCAGAGATTCCAGGCAATGTTTATAAGAAAACGGGTTTTGTCCCTATATAAACTCACTTTGTTCTTACATAAACGGTTTTCGTCCGTAAAAACATGAAACTTACGGAAATTGGCCTTTTACCTTGAAAAAGTGGCATTTCCCGCAAAATTACGGCAGCAATTCACGGAGAATACCCGTGAATTTACAATTTTTTTTACAGTGTAATAAGGTTTATGGCCTTACTGTTTTGTAAAAATTTCGAGCTTACAACTCGATGCACTAAAAAGTTACGGCTTTAAAACAACTTTTTTTTATATTTGAAGTTTCCGTAATCGGGATCAACGCTATATTAGCGTATTGTAGGCGAAATTCGTTTATATTTCTTTTCGATAGGAATGCAGACATTATTAAGTGATAAATACTTCTAGGATCTAAACAGTTATAGACAAAGGTTTTTCTAACTTTGACACACAGTGTGGTGTAGTCACTACTTCTTCAGTCATCCCAAACAAATTTGGTTAAGATTTAATAGATAATTAAATAAATTACAGCTTTACGATACAACAATTACAAGAAGCTTCCAGGTATAAATAGGCAGTTATTAGTTTTGCATATTTGTTAAGAAACTAGGTACTTACTAATTTTACAGTAATATGACATAACGGTACTTAACCCTCAGGGTGCGAGTGCTACTCGCACTTGTCCTGTTTTGGTTTGAGACTGAACTTAAATTTGTTGACTGTTGTGCCCACATAAAATATGATAACATAAACTCTGCAATTTGTTTGAGAAATTTTGCGATATTTTAAATTCTTTTTTTTTTCTTTAACAGAAAAATTTCCAAAATGTATGAAGTTTTAGATTTATAATGTGCTGGGATGTCTGAAGTGTATTGATAAAGCAAAATTTTCCCTTTAAATTTATATATTTTGAGTAATCATGCGAACATACTTCCATATAATTTTTCTCAACATAAAGTTATTAATAGAATTTAACAGTCCAACACAAATGATTTTTGTATACTGAAAAAATACCAATTTATAAAGTATAATTTTGCTGATTCTGCCCATAATAAAAGTGGTTTTAAAATATGAGTTTCATAAGAAATGTAGTGTCGAATATGATGATTTTTTTTTGCATTTTTTCAACTTTAAACAGTCGACCCATTAAGTTGAATTGACTTCGTAATTTAAAAGCATGTATTAACAGCAGCATGCATTGCAAATACCATGTCGAAAATCGATTTCAATGATTATGTGAATAATTGCAGGAAGTAATCGATCATTTATGCAAAATCAATTGATGCGAAAATGTATGAATATTAAGACTTATATTTCACTCATTTGAGAAAATAAGTATAACCTCTAAATATTTGTAATTTAAGACTGAGTGAAATCGCATTCCTGTTGACCCAAAACTATGTTCGCTTCCTAGAAAATTCGGAATGAATATATGAATAAATTATATAGCACCTCATACATATTTGTCCTGCCATGTGTATTGCATTACGTAATTAAATCTCTAATTCGAAGTTTGACGTAGAATTCCATTTATCAATAGAGGATGCGCTTGCTCTAAAGCCACGCTCATTAATTACGACACAGTGATTTTCCAGTAATCAACTTAAGCTATACCAGTATATGATTTGTAATGTAGCGTTAAGGTGTTATCACTCCCATTTCATTAATGAAAATTTCGTGTCTTGTGTCAATAGTTATGTAACGATTATTAAGTTCCGGTCTCATATGCAGTGCTCTATGACTTTATGATTTATCATTCTAAAATAATAGTAGGATACTCAGTAAAGAGTGCATAGGTAATGTTATCTGCTTTGTTATTTTACTTGTAAGTAACATAATTATAAAAGAGGTAAAGGAACGGGGGTGTTCATTATTAATTTTTAATTATTTTTGGCAAGAAATTCCTTAAAGAAATGTTTGTGTCACAAGTTCAAGAAATATTTAAAAAAAATTGAATGCACTGAAAATTATATAATTTTTAAGGATATTAATTAGTTCTTTAAAAAAGTGTAACTGCTCCATGCTTTCCAATTTTAAAAAATATTTTATACATTATTTTTTCTGATTTTATTACTAAAAAATACTTTATTAAAGCATTTGTGCGTCCATTAACACCTTCACATATAGTTTAAAAAATCCCTGACGGCTCGGCCTACAGGCACAGGTAGATTTCGAAGACGCAGAACGTGGGGCGCCTGTTTGTCAGGAATTGCGGAAGAAATGACCTTTTTTGCGATGATGCTGCAGTTGGAACCGCCTACTTCGAAACCAAACTTGTTTGCAGGCGGAGCCAGCAAGGATTTTTTTTTTTTTTGCTATAAGAGTTGGTCCTATAAAAAACATGTCAATATAAAAATTTTAGATAATATTAAGGGGATTTATAATAAATTTAAGCGGATTTGAAATCTTGGGAATTGACGAAGTTATGAATTTTTTTCTTCTAAAACCCCCCTTCCCCCACTTAAGGCAATTTTTAATTATATCAAAAATCTGTCATACATAAATTTTCGGCCCTTCTCCTAGAAGTAATAATAACTTCAAACGGATTCGATACGTATCATATATTAAGAAATTATGGTTTTTTTTCTGTTTTCACAAAAAGTCTCCCCCCCCCTTGGTTCGATTTTGCCCATTAACGAACTTGACCGAGATTTTATGCCCCTTGATTTTATGTATCAGTTTCGAAAAGATGCGGGAGTTGGAACCGCCTACTTCGAAAAATAACTTGTTTGCAGGCGGAGCCGGCAGGGATTTTTTTGTTTTTAATTTTTTTTTGCTATAACGGTTAGTCCTATAAAAAACTTGTCAATATAAAAGTTTTAGATAATATTAAGAAGATTTACAATAAATTTAAGCGGATTTGAAATCTTGGGAATTGACGAAGTTATGAATTTTTTTCTTCTAAAACCCCCCTTCCCTCCCCCCCTTAAGGCAATTTTTAATTATATCAAAAATCTGTCATACATAATTTTTTCGCCCTGTTCCTAGAAGTAATAACAACTTTAAACGGATTCGATACGTATCATAATTAAGAAATTATGGTTTTTTTTTCTGTTTTCACAAAAAGCCCCCCCCCCCCTGGTTCGATTTTGCCCATTAACGAACTTGACCAAGATTTTATGCCCCTTGATTTTATGTATCAGTTTCGAAAAGATGCGGGAGTTGGAACCGCCTACTTCGAAAAATAACTTGTTTGCAGGCGGAGCCGGCAGGGATTTTTTTTGTTTTTAATTTTTTTTTTGCTATAACGGTTGGTCCTATAAAAAACTTGTCAATATAAAAGTTTTAGATAATACTAAGAGGATTAATAATAAATTTACGCGGATTTGATATCTTGTGAATTGACGAAGCTATGATTTTTTTTCTTCTAAACCCCCCCTTTTTTCCCCCCCTTGGGGCCATTTTTAATTATATCAAAAATCTGTCCTACATAAATTTTCGGCCCTTTTCCTAGAAGTAATAATAACTTTAAATGGATTCGATACGTATAATAATAAAGAAATTATGAGGATTTTTCTGTTTTCACAAAAAGCCCCCCCATTTCCCCCCCCCCTGGTTCGATTTTGCCCATTAACGAACTTGACCGAGATTTTATGACCCTTGATTTTATGTATCAGTTTGGAAGAGATTTATGCAGAATTTTTCCAGTTATCGTGGTCAGAAAAAAGTGACATAGATAGATAGATAGATAGATAGATAGATATATAAACTTTTTTACTGGGGGTAATTTTGGGTTCTGGGAGTCATGATCGGCGTAAATCTGTAAAAAATTTTCAAAATTTCCAACTTAGGTGAGAATGTAATAGGTAGTATTTCTTACGAAATCTACCTAAAATGCTTATGAATTCGGTTTGTCTGACTCTTCTGTTCCTCTGTCATGCTCTAACTGGCGTAAATGTACCCCGATTGATATGTAATTTGTTTTATGTTTATGAAGTTCATTATAGAATGTTCGATGGTGAAAATGAAGTGGGTAGCAGTTATAGTTCGTTTACAGGGACGCTCAAAACAATTCCGTTGCATTATGGTCTATAGGGGAAAAATTTCTCAATGCTAAATGCTATTCTGTTAGTGTTGGAAAGTGTTTCATATTCTCTGCCTGATACATGAATTTCCGTTCTTGTGTAATTTGACAGATAAATAATAATTTTAAAAAACTGGCACAGTGCTGAATTTTTATTAAAAATTCACATGTTTGTATACTTTATGACTAATTTGAGGCCCTTATAAACAAGCATTTCAATACGGTTGCACAGATTTGTTGCAGTATGTACCAAGATTGTCTCTTTAGACATACTAGGGGATCCAACGCGGCTGGGGACCGAACCAGACATACTTGAAAACAATATTTTAAAAAATTAAACAATCTGACATGCTTTTTTACATATATATAATTTGTAACTCAGCTGTTAGAGCCACAATAAATATTCGATCATTCTGCAATTTACATTTCTTTTTAAGCTTTTGAAATAAACACTTTACTTTATTTAAACCAACTAGAGTGTTCTTATTTTTATGCCACAGTAATTGAAATTTGCATATAGATTGCTAATAGTTTTTGATGTCTCATATTTCTTTCTAAGCTTAAACGTAAATATAAGTAATTCTTGAAATTCTACCTAATATACCAAATGTCTTTCATTTTCATGAAAACATATTTTAACTCTTTTTAAGGAAACAGTGGACTTTGAAATGAACAAAAATCGACCAAAAATACGATATTTCGTTTTTGTGTTATTGTTAAAATTTAAAAAAGTACAAATATATATCGCCATACACATGGCAGATATATAATATATCTGTAGACATATAATACATCTGCATATATATATAGGGGAGATGGAGGGATGAATGGGACATTTTCACAAAAATATTTATTTTAAATATTTTATATAAGTTATTATCAATATTATATATCACATGTCAAACTTTAGGTATTTGACTACATCTTATGCACAATATTTGTTCAAGATTACTATTACACAGATATATAAATTAAATTAAAAAAAAAGTTCTTCTATGTCCCAATCATCCCCACAGCAGGGATGAATGGGACACAAACATTTTCCTCCCCGTATTCAATGTTAAGGACTAAAAGCTGAACAAAAATGCCGCCTTGGCAAAAGCTGAGAGATTATAAATTGCAATATGATCTCCAGGATTATTTGTTAGTCAATGATCTTGGACTCATCTCAGCTTTGCCTTAAAAGGCCCATAAACTGGTGGACTGAAGAAGATGGCTACAAAGAGGATGAAATGTTAAAAGAATAATTACCATAAAGTATTAATTTATCAACCTATATAATATTATTTAGTTAGTAAGAAATTTTCAGTATCCTCTAGAGACGAATGAAGCAGTCCCATTCATCCCCATTTGAAATGTCCCAATCATCCCCATGATGCATATATTCAATTGTCAGCTATTTTGTCTCAGAAATTATTTTGTCACAATGGTTAATATGCATTCATTTTAATTACCAATATTGAGCCTTTAAATAAAAAACTACCACATATCTTAATTGTTTATATTGCATAAGATATTTAAGTAACTTCAAATGTAAAAAAAATTACTTTTCAGCAGAGTTTTCAGGAAATGCAAATTTGAAGAAAACTGAAAACAGCTCTTGCTTTTGGTTCTGAAGCACACTATGGTAGGGAAATCTATGAGGATAGGAAGCAACTAAAAAAAATGTTTATTGCCTGAAATATTGAGAGCGTCCCATCCATCCCTTGTCCCATTCATCCCCCATCTCCCCTATATATATATATATATATATATATTAGATTGCTTTCACTAACAGCACCAAAAAGCATTTTAATATGAAAATTACCAATAATGTATTAAAATAAAGATTTGAAATTTATTAAACACAATACTTTCGTATTAGCCGCATGTCAGGAGTTAATATCCGTAGAAATCGCCAATTATTTCGCTACTTACAGATTATAATAATTCAAATGTATAAGCACGTAGTTGGATTACATGCCTCTTAACCCTTTACCGTTCATTGGTTTCCCTAGGAAACCACAAAATTTTAATTACGAAATTCAACATTGACAGCAGAATTTTAATAGAAATATTTTCCATTTATTATGTATGTGAAATATCGCTTTTTTTCTATATACAAATAAATTTGTTCATAATTTCCAGTGTCAATCATTTATTTCAACATTTAGCAATTGAAGTGCTTTATCCGTTAAAGGGTTAAAATTGTGTATTATTTATGTTATTTTATTATTATTTTTATTTATTGATGAAATGTTAATTTCGTCATGAAATATTACCCAGAAAAAAACGCTAAACTATTTATATTGTTTTAAGTGCAAACGAGTTCAATACAAATGCAAACGAGATCATTAATGAATCAAATTTCGAAACAAATTGTCAGTTAATTTGGTATTTATGTATTATACGTGCAAGGAAGAGAGACCACCGAAAATGATTGTTAATCACCAATCATATTTACCATTATTAATGACCAATCGCTTTCAAAACAGTAATTTAATATACATTTACAAAATACATAACATCATTAAGTACTTTTGTGTTATTTGGGCGCAAATCTCGCCAATAGAATTTTTAAAATCGCCAATACCAGCTTTTATTTTTCGCGTGTGCAAATTAGAAACGATACATTTATTTTGAAATCAAATGTTCTGATGGAGCAGCTGTCGTAGACACACTGGGGCACTATATTAACTATAGAGTTGCAATATATAGAGAAAAAACGTGTTGCTGTAATTAGAATTATAGGCAGTAATGTTGGCGTGGCGTATTTACAAGTTACGGATCTTAATAGTCAGTAGACATTAAGCAGAAATGCCAAAGTAAGCGAATTATGCAGTTATGAAAACTCCTGAACTATATCAAAATAGGAAAGCAGAGAAAAACAGAGTCGAACAGAGATCGGCATCTAGAAAGAAGTTCGTGAATTTTAATAAAATTCTACGCCACAGGTCAAAAGTGCTGACAGCAAATATGGTTTAAAAGAAATGTGATTATAAAAACTGGATTCTAAAAGTTCAATGTTTCACCAAACCATACTCGAAAATTACGTGTTATAATATGCACTCCGATTATGTCACATTATTCAAGGCGTTTTAAATGAGAATAATGATAGATTTTCTAATCTCCCGTAATCAAGTCTACAGCCAAAGTTAGCGAGAAACAAACAAACAAACAAAAAAATATTGGCAACAATATGGTTCAGTGTAAGTGTGGATATCATTAAAGACTTTCACAAAATAGACTTCATTGCACCAAATCGTATTAACTAAAATACGCCGTTTGGCAATGGATCCAATTACAGAAAACTACTTATTATGTTTAAGAATCTCCTCATTAGCAAACATATTGCAACTGATAAGCAAACGGATATGAAGCATAAATGCTTAAGTTGGTTAAGCGGTTTTTGTCAAGAAAGATGAAATACATAACAACAAAAAATATGCGAAATTCTACCATGATCGCAAAAGTTTTTGATTTGAGTATTAGAATCTTCCGGTTTGGCGAAGGATTGCGGGAAAAAAAATTATGAATAAAAGTAACGTGTTACAGTGCTTAACATACATTTAACGGAGACCAAACTGGTCGCCAGTGGCGGCTAGTAATATAATAAGAGCACTAATAATAATTTAAATTTAGATAAAAATGCTTAAGTGATACAAACACCTTCTAATATAAAGATCGACATATGTTTCAACGCTCAAATGGCGTATTATATAGGAAGGACAATTAGAAAGTTTAAACCAAGTTTAAAAGCGAATATGGCAGATCAAATATGACAGAAGTACAGACAGTAAGCATTAGCAAGAATACATAAAATCGATATTTTAAAAATTGACTTCAGATAAGTTAACCAATGAAATAAATAAAATATATGAAATAGCAAGCGACAACGGATATAAAGAAAGCACTAGTAATAAAGTAATGAGGAGCTTGGAGAAGAAGGAGAAGAAAAACTTCAATAAACAAAATTCAAAGTTATCTACTTTACAATATTTCCCTGGATTTTTTGAAAGTTTGAAATATAAACTTAGCAAATTCAATATATGCCTTATCGCAAAACCATCCATACAATTACAAAGTGTAGTTTGCAAAAAATAGACCCAATAGAGCCATATCAACTATCAGGTATACATGAAATCCCGTTCACCAGAGCAGATGGAACATTACACTTTATATATGAATGACAACTAGAAAGTTTAAAACATGATTAAAAGAGCATATGGCAGATATAAAATATGATAGAAGCACTACAGCATTGGTAAGACTACATAAGACCAAGACTTTAAAAATTGACTCCAGATCAGTTAACCAATGAAATAAATAAAATACATGAAATAGCAAGAGGCAACGGATATAAAGAAAGCACTATTAATAAAGTAATTACGAGCATGGAGAAGAAGGGGAAAAAAACATCAATAAATAAAATTCAATGTTATCTACTTTACAATATTTCTCTGGAGTTTTTGAAAGATTGAAATATAAACTTAGCAAATTAAATATATGTCTTATCGCAAAACCATCCATAAAATTAAAAAGAGTAATTATTATTTAAAACAACACAAATGTCACAAAACACATATGCATCATTTAATAAAACTTTACTTAAGGTGTTTTTTAAACATACATAACTGTATTTCACAATCATAAAAACCTAGCGCTTTCGAGCAACCTTAGCTCGTCATCAGGGTAATAAAACTAACACGCAGACATATACAAAACAAATAGTCTAAAACTAGTAAAAACATCGTTTTCTGCTGAAGAATTGTCAAACCATTACAAACAGGTCACTAGTGGTGGGAAGCATTGGGAGGGATGTGCTAATCTTATTCAGTCTTGAACAATCTGTAAAAGTTTATACCACAATTTAGGGATGTTTCAAGATACCGAATCATTACATGTCTTAACTTTTCTGATTAAATTTTCTATGGATTCATTTATTATTGCTTGATGAAAGGAGGATGTGGGTTTAATTATTTTAGCTTTATCAAAATCTATTTTAATCGACTGCTCTTGTTTTAATCTGGAAAGTGCCGTTTTACTTCTATTGTATTTGATATCTGCAATATGCTCTTTTAAACGAGCAAACGAATATATCAAATACTAGGATTTCCCTCAAAGGGATTAGTCTGAGTGATATTGTTAAGAACGTAGGATTAACAATTACGACATAATGAAAAAGAGAAAATTAAATGATAGCATTAGAAAATATCATACATAAATCCATATACACTGTTAAACAAATAGAAAAGAAGTACCGTCCATCAGATTTGTTTTTATAACATTTGGCAAATAATCCCATTTTTTTGCTTGATCTTATAAAACGTCAAGCTTTTTAAAGTTACGTAATCAGATTTCCAGCCAATAGCGTATTTTAGCAAGCGTGGCTTAACGCAAATTTAATTTCATTGTTGCAACATTTTCCTTGTGACAAATATTTACATTTGAATTACATTTTTTTCCTCTACCCAAACTCTTACCCAACTCTTTACTATCCATCTGTCAATCCGTCTTTCTACCTGTCTTGCTTCCCGTTTAATTACCAGTCTCTCGACACGTCTGCCTGTGTACATACTCCTCTCTCTACCCGTCTGTCAACTCGTCTCTGTGCTCTTCTGTCTGCCCGTCTCTCTGTCCACCACGCAACCCGTCTCTCACCCTTTACTCTACATGCCTGCATATCGGTCTCACTACTCGTCTCGCTACCCGTCTCGTGACCCGTCTCTCTACCCATCTCGGTACCCCTCTGTCAACCCTTTTTTTACCTGTCTCGCTACCCGTCTACCTATTCGTTTCGCAACCCGTTAGCCTATCTCTGTCACTACCCGTCTCTCTACCCATCTCACTATCCGTCTGTCTACCCGTTTGTTTACTCGTCTCTCTACCTCTTCCCAATAATTTCACAATTCATTCAATATACAGAAGCCGTTTACCGTTATTAAATACAAACAGAAGTAATTCATCTAATAAGTGTAATCAGATGCAATTTTTAAAAATACATGCATAAACCAGCAAAATAATTCATCAGTTTTAGTTTCATAGTTGTTTATATAATTTGGCAGTAAATCTCAACTTCTTAAACCCGAATTGTGTCAAGCTTTTTAAAAAAGCCTAAAGGTCCGTATAACTGGGAAGTATCCTCAGAGCTATTAGATACATGTTATAGTTAAGTGAAAGTTTCATAATCGGGTTTGC
The DNA here is from genome assembly GCA_963931845.1 of Maratus michaelseni. Lineage (NCBI taxonomy): Eukaryota > Metazoa > Arthropoda > Arachnida > Araneae > Salticidae > Maratus > Maratus michaelseni. The sequence continues at coordinate 247,558,307 of OZ007588.1, read as the reverse complement.
AGTTAATTGCTTAAGTCAGAAAACGTAGCTTAACGCCATTTTAAATTCAATGCTGTAACTTTCTTTTTATTTTTCTTATTTTTTTTAAGAGTTGGTGGGAGGGGGTAGATTGACAAATATATACATTTAAATTCAAACTTTTGCTTCCATGTTTATGTTAGTGTTGTTTGTATTATTAATTAATACTTTGTTGACCGAGCTTCATTCGAAACAAATGTAAAAGACTTCTTCTACAGTTTTTCCCAGGGGAAACTACCGTAATCGGACCCAAAGCCAATCGGAGCATTTAATATCATTATTGTAACTGTTATAGAGTTAAAACAATGTTGTTGCTAGCTTTATTGTTGTTTGAGACCAGCCTTGCCTGTGTATCTGAATGGGGAAAAGTTCCGTACCCTGTGCCGGTTGGAGAAAAAATTAAACATGGTGCCAAAAGCATCTTACCGAAGCATCTACTTAAAAAAAAGCATCTTACTAAAAGCATCTACTTGAGCATCTTACCAATTCTTTCCAGAGAGCGGAAAAACATGTTTTTCAAATGTTTACAAAGTACTTTTATTAAACCATGTTTTTGAACCATCTTAAAAACATAAATACGATGCTAAAATAAAATTTTATCGCCATTTTCGAAATTTTAATAAGTAATGAAAATACATAAACAAACATATTTAACAAACCTAAGAGGTATTTTTGGGATAAATAATTGTTATTGTCAGGGGGCAAATTGTAAAAAATTAATAAACGAACGAAAAACATACCTAAATTAACTTTTGGGAACCTCAGGAAAAAAATCTGATGTAAATAGCATTTAAAATCTTTAAATGGAGAAGTGTTCCGTATAAAAATGCTAAACATTATACGCTTGGTATAAATATTTTTGGAACAGCTGTCGCTAGCGCACTGGGATTGGCGTGATTTTTGTTTGCGTCATTTTGGCCAGAAAACCCCGTTTTTGAGAACCCGTTAGGCCAAGATTGCTAAAACAGCATGTTAGTTTGATTTTATTATGTTATAAAACACACACAATTTTTATTTTAAGCACACAGAAATTATTTTAGGCACATATGTCATATACGCACCACATTGGCGCGATTTTTTCCCCGTCAATTTGGCGAAAACTTTGTTTTTGAATATTAGTTACAAATGTACTTCTCTATTATCCCGTCGACCACTTTATGACACAGTCGACCACTTTATGAACTATTTGATGACATAACAATCACGTATAATGCTTCTGACATCAAGTAAATGGGACTGCATTTTTGGCGTTTAATCTTACAGTTTGGCGATAGTTTTTTGTAATGAAAAGTGGTCGACGGGATAATAGAGAAGTACCGTTACAAAAAGCACGCAATAATAAATGAACAGTTATAAATAATAAATATAATAATATAAATATCACAATAAATCGTAAATATTAGCACTTATTAACACATAAACAAAATAACCGGGTTACCATGTTTGGCATAAAATTGCCATTTTGTTGCAATCGCAAAAATGTGGTGCGTATATGACATCTTTACCTTATTTTATTATACAACACACACAGTGATTAATTTATTATAAAACACACAATATTTAATTTAACATAAAAACACAGAATCTGCCCTACAGAGTTGCTACACGAAGCAAAATCTCACCAAAATCGCCAGGTTGCCCACACATAACATTGCCATTTTAGTACCAAAAAGATACCCCGGTGCGCCTGCGATATACAACACACACAGTGATTAATTTATTATAAAACACACAATATTTAATTTAACATAAAAACACAGAATCTGCCCTACAGAGTTGCTACACGAAGCAAAATCTCACCAAAATCGCCCGGTTGCCCACACATAACATTGCCATTTTAATACCAAAAAGATACCCCGGTGCGCCTGCGATATCTCTATCATCTTTTTTTAATGTTTTAATATTTTCGAAAGCATAGATAAAAAGGTAAAAATCGGATTCCCAACAACCATTACAATTAGCATATATATACAAAAAAATATCTACAAAACATATGTTTACATAATATTACATCTGCAAAACATAACTTTAGAAAAGGTAACCGAAAGACTGAAAAACGCAACAACCACATCGAAACACTTATCACCAAAAAATAACTCGCCAAATCTACCGGCACAGGATATGGAACTTTTCCCTCTGAATGCAGAATATTAGCTATTTTTATTGTACGATAGGTGATTATAATAAAATTGTTTCATTTCACATACTACATACCATTTGATATATTTGTACTTTTATGTTCCATTTTATAAAAAATTGAAATATATTTTATTGGGTACTTTTCGGTTAGCTGGACGCCAGTGATAAATGAACAAATACATAGATAAATATATATGTATATAACAAAATTTAAAATTTATCGCGATAAGCCAAAGTATTTTTATTCCATCCTAGTCTAACTTACTCTATAATATTTATTTCCTCCGTTTATTAATGTATTTTAACTCTATTTATTCAAAAAACCCTCATATGTATGGAATTTGCTGCTAGTTAGTTCAATAAATCGCGTCTTTATCTTTAAATTATAAAACTCCCTAATATTCATACTTAAAAAAGAAACCCCGCATAATTCCCTTTTAATTTTCTAAATTCCTAAAAAGACTATTTATTTTAATAAGTTCAGATATTAAAAATAATTCGACAGATCATAAAATCTTTTATATTAAAATGTAAAAACATTTATTCTAATTCCATTCTAGCTATGTTCCAAATTCGATAAACCATTTCTCTTATTTTCTTTTTTCCTTTCCCTAAAAGTCAAAATCATTCCATATTCTCGAACCAATTAACTAACGATAATCAATTAAACTGAAACACTCTGGGTCATAGCTAAATCATCGAATAACATGGAATTTTCAGGAATCTTCCTTCGCGCCAAAATATTAGCGGAAACCATTTCATTCCAATATTCTGGAGCCGTCGCATAGAATCCCGGTTATCCCGTCTCACGATTGGCGCACAGGCCCTCACGTGATCTCTGTATCCCTACTCTTACTGAAAGGATATATCGCCGCTTTTTCCGCTTCGGAGAACATTCGAAGATTCGGGCATTCGAAGAGATGGGCGCTGGATCGGTGTTTGTTTGGTTAAATCGAATCTCTGCCTGGTATTGGTGAAGTGATCGGTAGTTTTTCTGATGCTATTCGGAATGAATATTTATAAAAGTTAACCATCCGGCTTCTGCCGTAATGAAAGTTTGGTCATCAAAACTAAAAAGATGGCTCGAGTGAAACCAGATCTACAAATGATGTCGTTTACGTTTCTAAATAAAAGTTTGATTGTGTTGTTCGATGAAGTTTTGTTCTTATGCAGACGTACACACGCCATCTACTGTGGATAACACGACTGCCATAAATCCGAGTGCAGAAACTTCCTCTTCGGTTGATTATGTGAAAAGAACACATTTTATTTTCAAAAAACCATTTATTAAAAAATGGTATTGCTCACTCAGCTCGGCCCTAAATATCATCAAATGTATATACATACATACATATTATACATACATACATATATGTATATAATATATATATATATATATATATATATATGTGTGTGTGTGTGTGTATATGTATGTGTATATATATACATATGTGTGTATGTATATATATCACTGGCGTATCTTATACACACAACATGTATATAGATCACTGGCGCCCGGCTAACCGAAAAGTACCTTTTATTGTACTGAATATTAGTGAGTGCATATTTTTTGCTCCATGCTCCATGAACTTTTGAAATCCGATTGATTACGAATATCTGCCGCCGGTGAAAATGACGTACGCACTAAATTTTCGTGACGTATGTACTTTAATTGTGCTTTTTTTTTATCTATTTTTTTAATATAATTTCCAAACGGTTTGAAATTTATTATTGGTAATAAATAGACGTCGTTTTCACCTTTATAGGTACCTGCTGTAAAAATTTGAACAAAATCCGTTAAATATTTTTTGAGTTATGCTTGACGAAAGGTTTTAATATCCACTGTAGCTATATATGGAGCAAAGTAATACTGCGCTGTGTATGAGTCTTCGTTTCACTCAGACAACAATAGAAGTAAAACGGCACTTTCCATATTAAAACAAGAGCAGTCGATTAAAATAGATTTTGATAAAGTTAAAATAAATAAACCCACATTCTCCTTTCATCAAGAAATAATAAATGAATCCATAGAAATTTTAACCAGAAAAGTTAAGACATGCAATGATTCGGTATCTTACAACATCCCTAAATTGTGGTATAAACTTTTACAGATTGTTCAAGACTGAATAAGATTAGCACATCCCTCCCAATGCTTCCCACCCCTAGTGACCTGTTTGTAATGATTTGACCATTCTTCAGCAGAAAACGATGTTTTTACTAGTTTTAGACTATTTGTTTTGTGTATGTCTGCGTGTTAGTTTTATAACCCTGATGACGAGATAAGGTTTGATGACGCTAGGTTTTTATCATTGTGAAATACAGTTATGTATGTTTGAAAAACACCTTAAGTAAAGTTTTATTAAATGATGAATATGTGTTTTGTGACATTTGTGTTGTTTAAAATAATAATTATATTACAAAGGTGAATATTGATTCAAATGAGTGTTGCTTTTTCATAGCTCAAGTTTATTTTGCTTAAAAAGTGTAGTTTGTAAGAAAATAAACCCAATAGAGCCATATCAACTATCAGGTGTTTAATGAAATCCCGTTCACCAGAGCAGATGGAACATTACAATATTATATAGAAATGACAACTAGAAAGTTTAAAACAGGATATTAAAAGAGCATATGGCAGATATGAAATATGACAGAAGTACCACAGCATTGGCAAGACTACATAAAAACGAGACTTTAAAAATTGATTTTAAGAATAGTAAAATTAATTTATCCATCAAGAGTTTATTTCCCATCTATTATCAGTGAATCAATAGAAATCTATATGCGTAATGAGAAAATTTGCAACGAATCAGCCTCATTTGACTTACCTAAAATTTGGCACGAGGTATTTTTCAGCTTAAAAAGAACAATAAAGCAATATTAATTTTCACGTTTTACAGTTAACTATTTTAAGCACCTGCTTTTTTTACATATATGATCTCGTGATTTAAGTTTTTCTAGTTTATTTTAAAAAAATTGCGAGAATAGTTTGTTTATCGTTGTTATTCTGGATAATGGCGCCGTTTGAGCGTTGAAACATATGTCGATCTTTATATTAAAAGGTTTTTATAAAACTTTTTGTGTTATGTTTGTACCACTTAAGCATTTTTATCTTATTTTAAGTAGCTATTTATTATTTTTTACCTAATCATTCTGATTGATAAAGATACCATACGAATTTAAAAATATCCGACTGAATGGAAAATTATCGAGGATGGGAGTCAAACCCAAAAACTTTGGCTCAAATTGCTTATTGTATCTTGACCGACAATTGACCGATATAATTCACTCAAAAAGACACAATTCACTGTTAAAAATAATAAAAGTGTAACTATGTATTTGTCTTTTAATGGAGTTCCATTACCTGCGGTATATTCTGTTGAGCTGTCCACGTAACAGGACAGATGCTAGTGACAATAAGATTTTATGAGTGAATTGTGTCAACCAGGTAGCTCAGTAGGCAGAGCGTTGGCAATTTAAGCCAAAGGTCTTGGGTTCGACTCCAGTGCGGGACATTTTTTTCACTCTGTTGGGAACTTTTCAATTCGTATAAACAAATAGGTTTTCTGTATTTTAATTCGTAATCACCAAGGAAATTGATGTACTTGTTATAACCCTCACCAAAGTTAAAAAACCCTGCCGAAAAAAATGCGTATCCTGCATACAGAAGAAATTTTCCTCTGCAGTCTTCACTTCTTTATTGGTGCCAAAGTGCCTTTCTCTGAGAGACTTCTTCAATACCAGAAAGTGGTGGAAGTTGCTTTGCTCCAGGTTGAGACTGTAGGGAGGATCGGCAAGGTGCTCCCAACTGATGGTATGAATGACACCTGAACCATACATTTTCACAAGCCGTTTATTGATTTCTGCATCTTTCATAATCCAAGCCCATTCATGGCTCACAAGAGTTCACACATTTGTTTACGATTGCAAAATAAGTTACTCTCTATATCTGCTATGCAAGGACTGGACGATTCCCCGCGGCTAGCGCTATCTGCAGGATCTCGGCCGTACGTCACCAGTCAGGGACAAGTTTTCCCTCTTTATGAAGATTTTTTACGTGACAAATGTAACGATATGACGTCACATACATTTCACCAACTATCGCCAAGTTTGATGGCAATTTGGTGCATGTGGGCCTGTGTGTGTCTATGTGTATGTAATATGGAAACATGCAAGTATTATTAAAATTACAATTTTATTGATATCTATTTTCTAAATATTTATTATCAGCTATAGCTTAACATCAAGCTATTTCACAGGAAGTATGGCCGATATTTCTACTTCTGTTTTTCTTTTACGAGTATTATAATAGATATCAGAAGTGAATTTTAACTATTTAATTTAGGGCTCATGTTAGGCATCATTTTTGGTAAACTTAATAACAACGTTTAATACTATAATTGAGCCTATGTTATAAAACAGAAGACATAGAATCAATGGAAACAATAGAAACGGCAGACCGGTTTTGTTAGTGTAATAAACTCTTCGTCATCAGTGCAAAATGCAAAAGACAATTTTGCAAGAAACTTTATTTAGAATGAATGAATTCTATCTTTAGATACTAAAAGAAATATGAAAACATAACGTTAACCAATAGGAAAAGCACCATATTAAAATCAAATTTATGGCTTGTGTCTCGTTGTTAGGACATTGGCAATAATTGTTTGCTTACTTTGAATAATTTTTCTATTGGTGGTCTTAAGTTATAAAATCAATCCATTTTTATAACTTTTGAATAAAATCCACACTGTTGTGTTTTACTCTTATGACGGTACCCTTACAATGTTGTCAAACTGGTCAGTGTTTTTTTTCTTGCTCTACTAGTGTGTTAAACGCTATTTTAAATACTATCATAATAATTGTACAAAGTTTAATTTACACTGCTCAAAACAATTAAAGGATATTGCAGTTTTAGGTGGATTTTGTATCTGGGAAACTTTTTAGCTGATTGATACATGGTCGACAGACATAGTAGGTTATATGAGAATAAATTACACATGTTTGGCAGAAAAAATGCATTTTATTGCGCATTTGTGTACAAAAGGAAAAAAACACAATTTGTGCATATGAGAAATAATAAGAAAAGGTGTTTTCTTCAAAGAAAATCATTTTCAGTAGGGGGTATGGTTTCCACGGGCGGCCAGCAACGTTGAACACCTTTGAGGCATGGACTCAATGAGGCTATTAATGACGAGTTGGGGTATTCTGCCCCACTCTTCCAGAAGAGCTCTTTCCAGTTCTTGGAGAGTTTGTGGGGGTTGTTGGCGGCCAGAAACTCGTCTTCCTAGAGCGCCCTAAACGTGCTCGATTGGATTCATGTCTGGAGAACACGCTGGCCATTCCATTCGAACGATTCCTTCCTCGAAAAGGAAATCCTCCACCAGGTTTGCACGATGTGGCCTGCAGTTATCGTCCATTAAAATGAAGTTATTTCCGATTGCTGCAGCGTAAGGGACTACAATAGGTCTGAGGATCTCATCCCTATATCGGCGACCAGTCAGAGCTCCATCTCGAATGATGTAGAGGTCAGTGCGCCCGTCAATGGAGATGCCACCATACACCAACACTCCTCCACCGCCAAATCTGACACTTTCGTGCACGAACGCAGGATTATTCCTACTGCCACGGTCCCTCCAGATGAAAATACGCCTATTATCCGGATGCACAGAAAAACGGGACTCGTCAGAAAACAGAATATTGCTCCATTCATTTCTCCTCCAGTTGACATGCTCGGTTGCCCACTACCTGCGGTCGCGACGATGCCTTGATGTTAATCTAACACATACCATCGGTCGGCGAGCATACAGACCTACAGCATGGAGCCGGTTTCGGACAGTCTGAGTTGAAATCGTGGTGCCTGTAGCCGAGCGAAGGTGTTGTTGGAGAAGAGTAGCGTTCATGTTTCGGTGTCTCCGAGCTGTTAACGCTAAATACCGATCTTCATTGGGCGTTGTTGCCCGTCTACGACCTTGCCCTGGTCTTCGGCCTGCACATCCACTCTCCAAAAAACGGTTCCAGATCCTGGAAATGACACTTTGTGACACTCCAATGGCTTGCGCTACTTCGGTTTGAGTTTGACCCCCTTCTAACCTACCAACAATTCTCCGAGCTTCTGAATCTGTCAAATGACTTCGCTGAGACATCGTACTCATCGAAACAAAGCAATCACTGAATGCCGATCATCCTTGTCTTCATTCTCTTTTATCCAGTTGAAAGTCAAATTTCATTCGCTGCCGCTGAAGCGACGTTTTTGACGTCGAACTCAAAATTTGCATACTCCACAATTTGAAAACCAGAAAAATTTGCATTTGTGATTCTCTTCTTCTATTTTCGGCAAAAAAAATTTCGTTTATATCTTTATTTTATATAAAACTTCAAATATCCTTTAATTGTTTTGAGCAGTGTATTACCTATGTATAATTTTTTTCGAGTTTTTCTCCCTAATGAAAAGAATTTTTTAAATTTTCATGCATAATAGAAACACACTTTTCTAATCACTCAGTTACATTCTTCAGACATTATAAAACCATACCTTAAACAAAGATTCACTAAAAACATGCAAAAAAATAATAAACTTTTCGATAACTTTACAAGTTTTTCCGCAGATGTAAAAAAACTTGTTGACTTTTAGAATAAACACACTCCTATGAAAAGCAGTTCTTTCTGCAAAAGGAGCTAGTTTTATATGTTTGAAGCACTTAAAGTGCATTTTGATTCCATTGGAAAATTTCTGAAAGGAAAATCTTTTTCTAAGATTTTTATTTATTTTTTATTTATTTATTTGTCGCAAGAAGCATTATTTGCATCTAATATCGTAAACAACATATTTAACTACTTATGCTGGAGGCTACAGATGAAGAAAAAGTTCAGAAATTTCTTTGACGGCTGTAATTAAGAGGCTCTTGCAGATATTTTTAATTTTTGTCGTTTAAGAGTGCATTGCACAGCAAAAATTTTTATATTTTGACGATTAATGGAAAGGGGCTTGCAAATAAATTAGTAAGGTGTGAGAAAGTAAACGAGTTTTCATAAAATAATTTCATTATTACACTTATTTATTATGTATTTATCGGGATTTTTAATGTTTTAAAAAAATATTGTTATTGTTTACGAGTACTATTAATTTAAGAACGTTGGAAGAATGCAATAAAAATATTTTTAACACTTTTAAACATAGCGGAAAATGATATCGGTTCCTTATATAAAGCTTCATAGAATTATATGTGGTACATTTGGTGTTTGGGGAGTTATTTCTTGAAGTGCGCTTTCTTTGATTTTATGTGTTTTTCAGCTAAACTATATTGTATGTAATAATAGTTATTCATCACGTATAATTCATATACAAGGCCACGTAAAATAAGTCGTACATAGAAGGTTAATCCTTGAACTGCTTTTTTAACATTATAAGTTTTTAAACACACACACACATACAAAATCATTATTGTTACCTAATACCGAAAATGTCTTTCTTGATCACGTCTTGTAGTAGTTCAAAATATAGTTTTATTGTCATTTGTGAGTAATGAGTGTCATTTATTGGTTTATATTAAACTCTACCTTAACGATCTGCATGATTTTGCCCGTTTGTTTACTAAAACATTTCAAGTATAAATTTCGAAACTACCTCTGTGTTTGTAATTCGCCTACAGTCATTTTTTATTATTATTCTATAATCAACATATCTCCAAGTGATAATCTTTATTTAGTCTTAAGAACTACCAAATAATAATAAACTACCAAATACTATAATAATCAATTCTTATTATTAAATTTCCGATAAAATTTGAATCAACAAACTCTGCTAGTAAAAAAAAAAAAAAAAAAAAAAAAAAAAATATATATATATATCCAACCTGTTACGAAAGAAAAATTGTTCAATTTCTCTTCGTGGCTACTAAAGGAACAAAGGATTTGCAAACTCTTACCCGGGAAAAGTTTTATATCCTTTTTCCGATCGATTAAAAGAGCTGCAAAGGGTATTCCTCCAGTCATAACTCTTCCAAATCACCAGCTATTCCCTCCCTCGCGTTTCGCAAAGATGTATTATGTCTCGATTATGCGGATACTTTTCTTGATCCTAATTGAGTTGTAATATGAATGTGAATATGGATACTTTATCCTTCTTTTTCCTGTGGGTTTTTCACAAGAAAAGGTCCATTTATTTGGATTAAGTTAATGTATACGTCTTTAAACCCTGAAGTTCTATTCAAGAAACGAAATTTAAGTATTTTAGCACGATATTTAAAGTTTAAACCTTATGTATTTTGATACATATTAAGATTTTTTTTTTCTTATTGCTTAGCGATGTGAGAGAAAAATTTCCTTTGCCATTCCTAGCTGAATTCTTTATTTTAAAACATATGATTATTTATTTGTTTGGAAGTTTTCATTCCACATAAAAAGAAGTATGTTCATTTCTAAAAAAAATAATTAAAATACGTGAACATTTTGAAATGCATTAATTTATATAAGAAGAAAGAAAATCATGCATTCTTCATACATTATGAAACACTTTCCAACACATTCAGAATACTGTAAGAAAACTTCACCGATTAATAAGGTGAAAAATGATATCTAAGTAAACAATTTGGAAACCACATAACACATTTAAAAAACCGATTTCAGCATTTATCATCTATAGTTGGAAAAGTATCCGAATTCTTTTGTACATCTCTGTATATTATCTATAGGTTTATATATATATACTACATAGTGTGCTACAATCAGCTAGCAAATGCATAACACAATTGAAAATATCCCTTCAGCAATTTTCGTAAATAAATGGAAATGTACTCGAATTATTTTGTGCAGCAGTGTATATGATCTATAAAATTTATACTCACCAGCTAATAATATGCAAAAAATTAGTTAAATTTAGAAGCGCATACCACACTGAAAAGGCATTTCCAACAATTATCCCTCATGGACAATACTGTAACTGAATTATTTGTGTTCCTGTAAACAAACGGTTAATGCTGTGCACACCATATTCTATACTAAACATTTTCTAATACACATAAATTATCTATACCGATTTCAATATGTTTGAAATAGGGTAACATAATTAAAATACACTGAAAACGATTTTTTCCATAGACCATAATATAACTGCATTATTTTGAGTTCATCTGTAAACGAACTATAAATGCTATACACTTCATTTTCTATATTAAACATACCATGTTGGAAACAGTTAAAACGAGACCTATGATCCCCTATTCCAATGGTTCTGAAACTATGCATTGCTCCTTGAAGAATCTGTGCCTGGCATGCCTTTTATTTTTGCCTGTAAGGGTCATGGATAGAGAAATGAAACAAGGTCAAGATCAAACAGGGCGGGGAGGCCTACCTTTCGGCTTAAGCTCAACTATCCTCACCCAGCAGGTTTGTTCACCTAATTATACGGAGCATTACTAAATTATACTTTGTGATATAGAGCAATAATTATACTATTGTAATTCTGAAATACAAATTATGAAAATACAAAATTCCGAAAATACAATTTACCAATCCTACTTAGCAGTACTAAATACTACTATGTGATACTGAGCAATAATACTACAATGTAATAATACTGTAAGATGCTGAAGTAAATAATAATAATGGATAGAAGTAAGTACTAAATGAACAATAATGAATGAATAATAACACTAGAGTAAACAATGATAAATTATGCTAAAAATACTAAATAACACTGTACGGTGCCATTAAGAATAACTAAATTGTTAAATAACGAATGGATAAAAATAAGCATGAATTTTATTTTACATTTAATATAAGGTTTACGGATAACAAGATTTCAAATGTGCCCTTCTTTACCCTTGCATATTTTTAAATTTTTCGGTATCAATTTTCTGAGGTAAAGTCGTAAGCACTTTAACATCTAACATTTATACTTTAACATCTATCATTTTTTTATATTTTGTTTCTAAAAAGTCAATAAAAGGAAAAAGCTTTATTACTGACGCTGCGGCGTAAGCTGGTTATAGACATAAACTCGTTATTGTTGATATAAATACCCTAATTTGAAAAGCACTGTCCTAGTAGAAAGCAATATTCTGAAAATACTGTTTGTATTGGCTCTATTGTTCCTCAATCTCGGAGTATAGTACTGGGAAGTATTGACATGAAATATTGCCCTACACTGGGGTGTTTTCATCTATATAATAAAACCGTAAGTCATGTGACTGTCATCAACAGTTCCGGGATGCCCGCTTCACTTTTTAATATGCCAGGCGGCCATTTTTATTCAAAATTATTTTTTCGAATAAAACTGCATAAAAGTTACAATTTTAGAAAGATCGTTCAAAATAAATTAATATTTGAGAGATGACTTACGTTCAATTATGTATATATTCTGCAATAACTTCAGTTTAAATTAGGTTCGCAGTTCAAATTCTCTGTCTATGAAAGTAAACAAAAAAAAGATTCATTCGTTGTGAACGTTTAAAATATTAAACCATGAATTTTTGGACCGCTGCCAGGTGTAAAAAAAAAAAAATCCGCACCAGTGAGACAGTCAAAGTTTACCATAATTCTGATTATACAACTCAACTTCCTTCCAGATATTTTCTTGACGTAAGTTGAACTCATATAATAATATTTTATGGATGAAATTTCGAAACGAATTGTCAGCTTTTATTTTTCGCGTGTGCAAATTAGAAACTATAATTTTGAAATCAAATGTTTTGATTTATGATAGTATTTCTTATTTATCTATTTTCTATTTTAAATGAAAAATGTGAACGTCATGTATCTTAAATTGCAACAGCTGTCACGGATGCACCGGGGTTGGCGCGATTTTTGTTTTGCACCAAATATGTTTAAGAATCTCCGCATTAGCGAACATATTGCAACTGATAAGCAAACGGACATGAAGCATAAATGCTTAAGTGGGTTAAGCAGTTTTTGTCAAGAAAGATGAAATACATAACAACAAAAAATATGCGAAATGCTACCACGATCGCAAAAGTTCTTGATTTGTCTATTAGATATTTCCGGTTTGGCGAGGGATTAAGGAAAAAAATAAATTATGAATAAAAATAATTTGTTACAATGCTTAACATACTTTTATAGGCGACCAAACTGGTCGCCAGTGGCGGCTAGTTTTGTTAATAATTGTTAAGAAATACTTCGTCATTTTATTGCCAATGTTTTCAATGTAAAGACTTCTGAAATAGAGGAATTTCATTGAAAATATTACCAGTATGCAGTAAATATTTAACGAATACTATTTCAATGGAAATATGGTATATGAATGCAATATTTGGTCCCTATATAAGCAATATTGATTTGCTAGTAGGAGCAAATCCTTGTCTAAGAGTTACTGATTCTTTAAGATTAAGGAATATGAAACATTTTTCATTACAGTAAACTTTTATGATGGCTGCTTATAGAAAAGATATTATCAGCGGAAATATTTCCAACTTTATCACATATTTATGCTAGATTACAAGCGAAAAAAATATTTTGTATAATACACAGACATAGGGGACATAGAAATATACATAGATCACCAGTGTGATAATTTGTATTTAAATATCACAATCGGGTATTTCTGATTGCAATAACGATCTCATTAGTTCTCCTAGTACCAGGTTTTAATTTTAGTTCAGCGTTTTTCGTTGTGCATGATTTGAACCTGAAATTTAATTGTATTAAACGTAGCTTCTATTTGATTTTATTTGTTATTTTTAAATTACTATTAATTTCTGATTTGAAAAATGAAAACTTGGAAAAAAAAAGTAAACAAATGGGTAAGTGTGATCGAAGATCGCACAAACGGTTTCGTTTAATATTCCTTTCAAAACACTTTATCCTTTCTTTAAGAAATCCAAATAAATTTCATTTTCAAAAAAAAAAAAAAAAAAAAAAAAAAAAAAGGTCATGTTTTTTATAAAGTAAAAATTTACCGGTCTATTTTTCTCGTTTTTTCGAAAATCTGAACCGGTCCCATAGCGGGCAATGACCGCTATTATACTCTGTCATAATAATATCTGTCATGTGGACTAAATGCGATATTAAAAAAAAAAATCAATTTCAAAATTAAACATGTTGTATTACCTTCAAAATGTTAGACGTCAGATTAATTTTCTTTGACGTCATATTAAGCTGCTTTCTGTATTTATACATACTCATACTCCTTGTATTATTGAGAAATGTTTGAAAATTTCCGTTTTATTACCAATATGACGTCATATTAATCTTTTTTTTTCAATTGGAGAAACTTTTTTTATTTCATTTTCATTTTTCACGTGGAAATCTTTCGATAGAAAATTAATTATTGTAGAAATAATTTTATTGTGGATTTTTAATTGTTGGCAACTGCTATAGCGAAAAATGTTTAAATTTAATAGGAAAAGGCTGTTAGATTTTTGGTTTTTTATCTCTTAATATTAAAGTATTCGATTTTTTCAAATTTTATGATTTGAGCTTCATAATAGGTATTTAGCTATAAGCATACAAAATTTCATGCGTGTAAGTTACATAGTTTCTGAGAACTGGCTCTGTGACGGACAGACAACAAAGCGGGAGTAATAGGGTTTCGTGAGATGAACGAAACCCTAAAAAAGATCATGCTAGAGAGTTAAAGTGGTAGTTTTGTGAATGAAAAATCAGCTTTTTTGATCTGCTTGTGCAAATCGCACGAACAGGGTATCCCATAAGTAGATCACATTTTATAAAATGCAAAATACATATTAACAAATTGTCGTATTGGAGTGTGATTTGCGTCATAAGACTTATCGAAGTTTCGGGAGATTTCTGACAAAAGCAAAAAAAATTTTCAAAAATCTTTATAAATATTTTTTTTGCCACAAAATTACAATTATGCATTACAGTTATAACATTTTGGAAAATTTGATAGATACTCAAGATACTTTTAAAGAAAATCATCCAATAATTTGTAAACCATCACTGGGCTATCCATGATCGACAGTTAAGACATATTTTTTTAATGTGACCAGCAATCTCGCACTAGTACGATTGTATTAATATACCGTATATACTCGTGTATAAGTCGAAGAATTTTAGAAAAATTTTGGGAGTTGAAAATGGGGGGTTGACTTTATACGAGTTAGTAACTAATAATAATAATAATAAATAAATTCTTACCCAATTGTCGATATTCACAATCTTTAAAGCTAGAAAATAATACCTATCTAGGAATCATGAATCTAAAAACCTTTATTTTTTTCATTTAAAGATTAAAGTTTTTCAATGAAACTTATCAAAATGTAAGTTATTGTTCAGAAGCTGAATATTCATACAGCTCAGTTAATTGGGAATCCGATATTTCACTGTAGACATCCTTAGATTTGGATTCCATACTTATCAATGAAACATCAGAATCTGAAAAATTATCTTCTGATCCATCCATATCGTTGTTAATGCAGCATTTTATAAAACTTTTCTTTACCATTCTGTGGGAATCATTTTTAAATATACTACCAGAAATGTGGTTCAACTTACACACGAATATTAATTTTTTTTTCAAAATTTTGTGTAAGAATTGGGAGGATCGACTTATACACAAATATATACGGTATGAATTTTTCCTATTTATTTCATTTTGAGAATCTCACTTTTTTGGATATATTTCTTTGTATTTCATTATAATTCTCGGTTCTTATAATATTGTTGATTCTTTTTGTGATTTGATGGTTATTATTCTTAAAAGTTTTATTATATATATATATATCTAACCTATATATATAAAATCCTAATGAAACAAATTTGTGAAACGATTTTATGAAACGAATTTATGAAACGATTTTATGAAACGACTGATTAAACGACTGATTATGTTTCAGGGCTATTTTTAATAAAATATTAAACGCTTGATAGTGAAATTAATACCAATTGTCCATAAAAATCCGCGGATGTCAAAACTGGTAATAGAATTTTGAAATTGGAATTAGTTTTCGAGATATTAATTTTTTTCTAATTTTAATGACATTTCTGTAATGATGGCAACCAATTACTCAGTTTTTTTTTTTTTTTTTTTTGTGACAAAAAAGAGAAAAAAATTGAAATGGATCCAGATAGGGTTTATTGATTTATTTTTATTCGTCATTTTCAAATTGAAATTGAATTTATCTTTTATTTCAATCGATAATGAAAACAAGATTGTGATTAAATTATGTTTTTCAGGAAAATTTGAAAAAAAAAAAAAATCACATTTCTATCGTTAGGATTCAATCGTCTGTCAGAATTTAATTTAATTTATTCGGTGCTTTTCCAGTATATGGGGACTTGACGAAATAGGGAAAATAGCCTTGGCGGAAAAGGAAATTTGGCAACATACTTTCTGTCAACCTATTCACTTTGTCATTTCGTATACAGAAGCATTTTTTCAATATTTATAGAATTTGATTAGCGTAAAATGTCATTTATCCTATTTTATATATAATCAGAAGTAATTTGTATAGAAAAAACAATGATATACATATAATTAAAATACGCATATAAACAAAAAAAAATCGTCGAATTTGTTTCCATGGCTGTTTATGTCATTTGGCACCAAATCACACTTTCTGATGCCCGAATTGCGCCAAGCTTTTTTAAAAAGCGTAAGACCCCTATAATAGAAAAGCACCAAAAGTTCATTGGGTTTGTTTTCATAACTTTTGGCAACAAATCTATGTATATTAACGAATCTATCCCTTTTTGAAGCTCGAATTACGCCAAACCTAAAAGCAAAGGATCCTATACTGGAAAAGTACCCAATTTTCTTATGGACAATATTCAAGTCACATAACATGGTGTAAAATTATCGCGGATGGATAGCAAATTTGTTTAAATATCTCATCAATTGATGCTAAATAAATGCAGGCATGCATGCACAAAATATTTAATTAATTTTGTATGATAAATAATTATTAGAAAATTCGTATGTACATATTAATTAAAATAAATAATTTACATATTTAAAATAACATAAAAATATGCATGATGGTGCACTAAAATAGAGAGAAAATTAAAACCTGTTACTGAAAATATCTATAACATAGTACTTTTCAATACCGTGGTTCTTAATGTTATTCACAAGCAGATGGAATTTTTCTCATCCTTAAACGCAAAGGAAGAATAGAATACAGATCATTGTTATACAAGTCCGAGAGGTAGCCACAATTTAAACCTAACCATTTTATACAAGCTGGTTTTCAAGTTGTAATTGATTTTACTTATCAATCCCGAAAACAGTCGTCGGTTGTCGCAACAGCTGTGTTTGAGGCCATGATAATAAAAAAAAATTCCCATTAAAACGTTAAAAGCAAGGCAACCCAGTTACAGATTTACCAATATTTTTAAAACAAAGCACGCTGTCATGTTTTTAGAGGCTTCGACCTCTGAGCGGGGGTTGGCGAGCGTAGCTCGCAGGGGGTAGGCCCCCTAGTATATATATACTAGCTGTTACCCGTGACTTCGTTCACGCAACATTAAAAGAAGAATAAATACATTAATTAAGCAAAATATTTTACTCCCAATAATTAAAATCGTTAATAATTAACTAACTATTTATCACATTTCATAGGAGACAATATGGTATTTATTATTATAGGGACCTTGACATAACTTAGTCTTAAAAAAAGTGAAATTTTGTGCCAAATAATCGCGAAAATGAAATTGCAACCAATGCAAAAAGGAGGGCCAAATAAAATCGTGGAAATAGACGAATTGTCAATTTTACCTGATAAACAATTTTACTTTTAACGCCTTTGTGAAACGTTTTAACAGACATCCTTCCAAAAAAAAAAAAAAAAAAAAAAAAAAAAAAAACATTAATTAGAAATAGTATGTGCTTTTTCTTTAAATTCAATTCTGCCTCCTTGGTTTAATATATAGTTGAAACAAATCTTGTTTTCTAAATGACAGTGTATTGGCAGGCAATTTTTGTTCTCCATAATAAATTGATTCATGAAGTTTGAATATGTGAAAATATGTTTGTATTTTTCGTATAATTTACTGAAATCAAGATTTTGTTTTCACCATCTATTCAAAGTGAAAATAAATTCTGTTTTTCAGTTTTAATGAGAAAATGGTGTAAAAAATATACTGATCTGTTTTATTTCTCCTTTTTTATACACAAATATGGAGTAAGTTACTTTCCGTTTTTAGAGAAACTTCGTTAAAAAAATGGCATTTAATTTAATTTTTTTAATTCTGATAGTTTGTGTGACATCCTCGGATCAATTATAACCGGTTTTCACTAAACCGGTAGTAAACTAACCGGTAGCAAATCGCGTTGCGTTCGATAGTCTAGGAGTAGTTGCGAAATACATGGTCAGATTTTAATATAATAGATTCGTGTTCATTTTCCTTTTCTTAAAATTATGATGTGATTTTTAGCAGAAAACCCGGATACTCATGAGGAACGAAATAACGGATACTCATGCTTAATAATCAGTATAGATAACAAAACATTTAAATTTTTCGTTATAAATATGGCGTGAAACTCATCTACTTTCTATACTTATTCATCCTTGTATTATTAATGTAAGGATAAATGTTTGTTCACACTCATTTTAAAACATACTGGAAAATTCCCGTTTTATTTCAAATATGACGTCTCCTTTTTGCCCAGAGAAATCCCTTTTTAATGACATAATTCTTGTTAATTTTCTTTTCCAGGCAATTAATTTCAATACTGGCATAGGGAAAATTATGTTACTTTAACGAAATAATATTAAATCTTTAGGTTTTATCAACAAAAATGGAACTATTTACATTCGTCATTTTTTTTTTTTTTTTTTTTTTTTTTTTTTTTTAGGTAATCGAGTTATTTCTTTTAGTTTTATGAATGAAAAATCACTATTTCTCGCTATCTATGACATCATTTACGACATGGATAATTTGGCGGAGCATATTATTGACATTTGCTAACCATTTTCTTTTGAAACTTCTTTTTACTTTTTTAAAATTTAAACAAAAAATACGGTATAGTTATATTAGCCGTGCACAGACGGTAAAACGGCAAGTATTGTTACCATACAAAAGAAAAAAAAAGAAAAAAAGTGAAGAAAAAACCCAAGATCATTTTATTTCACCAATCAAAGCATATCCGCTTTATTTTCGATAAATGACGTCATATTCGCTTGTTTCCTATAGTTACGCATATTGAAACCTTGTATTATTATCAAAAACTAAAAAAAGTATGTTTTATTTCTAATAATATTATTTATTCTTCTTAATTCTTTATTTTTTTTTTATTTCATTTTCATTTTTCCCGTGAAAATTTTTCAATTGAAACTAAATTGTTGAGTAAAAATTATTTTTTCGGGTTTTGAATTAGTTTTGGCAACGATAAAGTATTAGCAACGGTAAAGTAAATTTAACCATTTTAAAATGCTATACGAAAAAATGTCCTCTTATTCTCAATGAAAATAACGAAATTTTGAATTATTAAGAAAAATATTTGAATAAAATAAACAAAAAACAGCCTATGTTCATCTGAGGGTTATAATCAGCCTACATGCAAAGATACAGGATCATTAAATGCTCCATTTTGACGCTGGCTTCAGCCTAACATTTGCACACAATCAGATTTATAATATTATTAGGATTAGGATATGTATGTATGTATAATCAAGTGCATAAATCATGGAAAGTGTCTTCCATGAAGTACCAGTGCATAAAAGTAACGTCCTTGACGATCAATTTAGAAGAAAATAGTGAAATACAACGTATAGTTTAAAATTATTTTAATTAATACAGATATAATTAGTAATTAAATGAAATCCCAAAATTCAGCTTATAATTTAGTACTAAATTACTAACAAATATAAAAAATTGAAGTATAAAGAATACTTACAATATACTACTTGGTATTTCAACAACCTATTGAAATCTTAAGAGAAACCATTCATTTTTACGGAAGCGACAACACTGATCGTTTGACAGACATAAAATTTAAAGACATTCATTCATGTTAACAATGTTGGAGTGATTTGACCGAGTACTTGTGTTAATTAATTAAAAATTCTTTTAAACGTGAAACAGCTTTTGAAAAAATATTTGCACACTGACAGATTTTATAGAACAAATATTCGCATTGAATAAGACGGGAATTTGAGAGCTAGCAGGACAAAAAGTGTGTTTAATTTTGAACGTTATGTAAATGAAGATTGGAGATAGAATTGTTTGAACAGGTGCAAATGTTTAATACAATAAAATGAGAAAAGAACACACGAAACTTACTTAAAAAATTGCGAAGCTTTTTTGAAAGCTTCTACCAAATTTATTGACTTTAAACGTATTTAATTCAATGCAAAGATAAAAGCTGAAATAAAGTGAGCAAGAATAAAATGAATTTAATAGAATATTTTTAAAACAATAGCGCTTTATATTATAAAATTGTTTGAAAATTGAAATTTCCTATTTTGAGTCTTATTAGCCAATGAAAAAGAAAAAAAAATGAACCTACTTTACTATTTTAAAGAAATATAATGCAAGTACGAAACATTTAACAATGAATGACAAAAGATATTTATGAAAAGAAATAAAAATAAGACGAATCTGTAAAGTATATATATAGTGTAAACTTTCAGAGTGCTAGTAAAAGTACCATGGAAAGCAATAATATAAATACAAAATAAAATTTAACGCAAAGCGTTTCGAAAGAATTGCACCCAGAAAAAAGTTTTGTTGAATCAACAAAAATTTGGTTGACCCAACAAAACTTTTTGTTTAAATATAGGTCAATGGAAATTTTGTTTGAATCAACAAAAAAAATTTTTTTTTGCAATTCCAAAAAAAATTTTTGCATCGTCGGCAAAAAATGTTTTGTTCATTCAAGTAAAATGGTTCAATTTTACTTGAATTTTGCTAAAACAACCAACACGTACTCTACAAAACATGTTTTGTAGTTTTAATCAATTCCTTTTTCTGGGTGTGACCTTTCTGCTTTAAACGCAAAAAAGACGCCCTACTACTGAAAGAGCAGAAGGTAAACTAGAAAAGACTATTTATAGTTAAGGAGTTTTTGCCATAGTACTTTTACAAGCACTCCGAAAATTTACACTATACATATGAAATACATTTTGACGACGTTTTGTTTCTCAATTGATTTTCATGAAAATAATTTTAGAAAGACATTCGATTTGAAAAGGACCGGCATTCTAAACAAAATGGCTTGCAACACCCTTAATTTCTGGACATCAGTGTATATACTTTAAATCTTCAGAAAATAGTGCTTTTTCTTCAGTGACAGGGACATCAGAACCGTAGTACCAAACATTAACCCTTAAGAGATGTATTGCGTACAGTCGGCCAACAGCCCATCTACTAATCCGGAAACCATGACACTGAACAGGCCTAAAAAACGAACTTTGAGGAAGACACTCCGTTGATTGGCAACTTTAAAAGTTTGAAAACATATATGACTTGAATACAGGGTGTCCCAAAAGTCTCTGTACAACTTCAAAAATTTATTACAAAAAAATAATAGGCCTACAGCAAAAACAATTACAACAGTACATAGAGTAACTTAAAAAGTTTTTTTCTACTACCTTAGTATACTTGTACATGAGATCCTTCCGTTGCACGAAGAATATCAAGTCGATATTCCAATTCCATCCACGTGCGTTTCAGCATGCTAACATCAACAGTAGTTACAACTGTTTGATGAAATCGGAATAAAAGCTAATAGTCTCATGGAATTAAAACAAAAGATCCAAACAGCAGTAGCTACTGTTGATGTTAGCATGAAAAACGTCCGTGGATTGAATTGAAATATCGTCTTGATATTCTTCGTGCTACGAAAGGATCTCATGTACAAGTACACTAAGGCTGTAGAAAAAGACTTTTTAAGTTACTCTATGCACTGTTGTAATTACTTTTGCTGTAGGCCTATTATTTTCTTTGTAATAAATTTTTGAAGTTGTACGGAGACTTTTGGGACACCCTATACATTAATTCCCATTCATCTTCTAATAAAAATGAGAGATTTTGCAATGATGATGTCTTATATAGCTGAAGATTGTTCATTGTTCCTTTTTTGCAATGTCCCTTTTATGGAAGGGATAGGTATGGGAATAAGAGTTATCAAATTTATGCTTATTCAATGACTAATTTTATTTAAGACCTTTCAGTGCGTCTAAAACTTTTAAGATCCTTATTAGAAGCTGCCTACTTTCAACTTCATATTTTTTGAGCAAAATAAATAAAACAATAAAAGTATTTTTTAGCACATTGCATTGTAAAATTATAAATCAGAATTATAGCTTACGACGCTCCAAATGGTGAAATTAAATGATAGTTTTAAAAGCTTTTTCATCGAAACACTGTTTGAAAAATTACAAGCTTTAATTAGAGTTATAAAAAATTACTGTTCCCCTTATCCGTACGATTCTAATTAAATGCAATTCTTTTTGGAAGAAATGCTATAATTATTTCATTTTTTAAGAAATTAAAATAGTTTCCTGAAGTTTATTGCTATCGTTCTAGAAAAATAATTATTTTCTGCTAAATTACTGTCCATACTTATTATAGAACTTCTTCTGATTTAATTTTTTAAACTATGATATTATGCCTAATTTTTGTCTGAAGATTTAATACAAGGCTGAGAAAAAAATATTTTTGTAATATTACTTATGAAAATTGCACCAATGATATATTTCTACATATATCTTTTTTAACATCTACACATTTTCTTCAATATATTTCCGAGTTTTTTTTAATTCTGGTATCTTGTAAGAATTAGGGTATGTATGAATCCAATTGCACGAAAATTCTTTGAATTCTTCATCTGATAAATATCTTTGTCTTCCTAACGCTTTTTTAAATGATCCGAACAACTGCTAGTCTGAAGAAGATAAATTCGGATTATAAGGGAGGATGTTCGAGAAACTGAAGTTATTCTAATCTGTGTTTTGTTTTTTACTCTAGCTATATAGATAAGTTTTTTTATTG
Source organism: Maratus michaelseni (assembly GCA_963931845.1). Classification (NCBI taxonomy): domain Eukaryota; kingdom Metazoa; phylum Arthropoda; class Arachnida; order Araneae; family Salticidae; genus Maratus; species Maratus michaelseni. The sequence goes on along the minus strand of OZ007588.1, from coordinate 247,535,243 downwards.
GTTTAGATGCAGTGGTGACATTTTATATGATTTATATTAAAGAGAGAGTCAGTTATTTCCCTTTTCAAACAAAGCTACATAACTGATGTCACAAATAAAAGTTTGTGGAAAATGACATCACTTTCATTGTATATTTAATTTTTATGAATAAAAATTTAAGTTTAAATTAAAAAATGATGTTTTATAATGCGTAGAAACTCTCTTGCTCTTCTGAAACTAACGCTTATTATTACCCATAAACTGAAGGCTTTACTTTTAACCCAAACGAAATAAAATTTCAGTAAATGCTACGTCATTTAGATGCATTTATTGCATTTTTCCACATATTGTCAGGGAAATGATATACTTCTGTTACACGCGCCAAAGAAAACATGCATTCTAATTTTAAAAGCTGGAACATTTTACTGCATTAAAATAACGTCATTTTTTACTCTTGTACACTGCAAAAAAAAAAAGTGTTGATTTTACAGTATAATACTGGCATCCCAGCTGCCAGTATTATACCGTAAAATTAACAGTAATAAACAGTAAAATAAGCAGTAATACGCTGCCGCGCATGCGTGGTATCCTATTACTGCTTATTTTACTGTTCATTACTGTTAATTTTACGGTATAATACTGGCAGCTGGAATGCCAGTACTGTAAAATCAACACTTTTTTTTTTGCAGTGTATTGTTCTGGAAAGCAGAACATTGCGAATTGGAAGGGAACGTTTTTTGCACCAATGTGGAGTTTTAACATTCTGCAAAAACTCACAGTACTATACCGAATCAACTATATGTCGTTCATAAAGAAAATTTACGCACACAATACCCCGTAAATGCCTCAAAATAACATACCAGTTTTTGCTTTCAGTGGAGTTTATTTCACTTTTTGTGCCATTCCATACTAGACCGATTTATTTCACCTTCTTCACTGCCATTTCTTAAACAAATTGACTATTTGCTTACTCGAGACTTCATTACAACATCATTAACAAACTGTGCATTTAATCTGTGCCAAATTTTAATAGGTTTGAAAATTTCCTTTATTAAAGTTATTAATTACTAGATAGAACCCGTCAAAACTTGACGGAAAAAATACTATAACATTATCAGTAAAATAAGCTCCTTTATTATTTAAGAAGGGGTGCGTATGAAACAGTATTTCAAATATTTTATTTTAAAAGTTTTTTCCCCAGTCAAATACAGTACTATTTCCGATGCAAACTCCAAACAAACAATCCGTAAACAACTGTGTAATGCAAATCAGTTTGACATTACCGCCATATTCCCCTCGGCAAGAAAAAAAATTCATGAACCTATGAAGTATCATACAAATAGTATATTCCTACATTCATCTCATATTCAGTAAATAAAAGAACATAGTAAATAATGCACACATCTCCCCCCCCCACACACACACACACTCCTGTTATTATGCAACCGAATAAGTTCCTATGCACATGTGCATTGCATCTGCCCAAAAGCACCGTCGAAATTCGACGTTAAAAAAGTTTTAAAATGTTTAAATTAAAAGTTTTAAAATGTCCTCTTTAATCATTGTTCGTTTCAAATCCATATCTTCTAAAACACATCCATTGTTTTAAGCTAATCAATTTTTATGTAAAGATGAAGATTTTTTTACAGTAATAAATCAATCTGCACATGAGGGAGATTTTTAATGTTTTCAAATATAATTTATTTGTTTGTTTTTTTCGGTTCCTTCACATAATCAGGATGATTATCCCTTTTCCTTCACAGTTGGGGATATTTTCCCTCTTATACAGTTGGCAAATGGATCTTTAAAAAAATACAATTCCTAGCATATTCTGATATCTGATGGAACTTACACATAACGAATTCAACAAATCAATTTTATATTCAACATAAACAAAAAATAGTTTTTTTTTTCCCGACAGATTTTTGTTTAGCGCCAAAATGCTCTATCTTATGGATAGTATAATCTGATGATTTATCACTGTTTTTATTATTATTCTTATTATTATTCTCTTTTTATGATGGTTAGGGAAATCTATTTTCAACTGTGGCAACTTTCGCAGGGGCTATTTTACATTATAGAAGCAAACTGGTGGTCATTGATAAGATAGAATTAAAAAACTTTTCAAGCTTGAAAATTATTTAAAAAGTCGTTAAATTAAGCGGCAGTTTTCAAATAAATTTCAATCGAAAGCTAATTTTTTTCTGATTGATGATGGAAGAATTGAAATTGTAAAATGTAGTAAAAAATAGAAATTTGTAGTATTTAGAAGTGATGTAAGCGCGATGAAATCTAAAGGGATAGTGCCGTTTGTTGTCGCAACTGCTGTACATTTCTAAAAAATGTTACTGTATTTTGGCTTGCGTCAAAAAGTAGAAAACCATTTTTTGACATCGAAACAGAAGTTAACAGTGAAAGAAATAGGATGCTAATAAGGAACTGTTAAATGAACTTATAATAAACCTACCAAAATAATTCCTATGAAATATTAGTCTTACATTGTCTATTCTAGCTAAAAATAAATCATTATTTCAAGTTTTTTTTTCTTCCATAACATCATTTTTAATAATTTTAAATTTCCTGAAATCCTTTACTTTTGTGATTTTTTTATTAAAAAAGGAAATCTTCCAACCTATAGTTAAAAAAAAAGTAATTGGTAACATGTAATCAAGGTATACAATCAAGATGAAGCAATCAATAACGGCTCCAATTCTAATCTTTATAATTAAGAATGGAAAAATCAGTTAAAATTACGTTATGTTGACACAATCATATACATTTTTCTGTTTAGTTTTATCCATGTTAAAATGCATTTCAAGCTAAGCATAACGTCATTTTCACCGGCGCAAACTTTCACACGTACTTAATATATGTTACTTTGATGCTTAAACACCATGTATACAAATAAATATTTATTTTGTATTTAATTGTAATGATAAAATGGCATCAACAAAGTTATAATGAATAATGATAAAATAAACCCAATGGACAATATTTCCGTGACGTCACAATAAATGTGAATTTTTATTCGCTTATAAAACACACGGATAAATATTTTTACCGAAATTTAACTTACAAATTAAAAAAAATCGGCCTAAAAGCCACGTGCTTTTAATATTTATTATTTCTCTTTTATCTTCTCGCAACCACAGAGTTTAGAGAATAAACTCTATGTCTTGCAACAGTGGGCGTTATCCGAATTGCCGACTTTATGATGTCATTAGCAGAAGTAAAAGTTTAATTGAAAATTATGGCTAATTAATTAAATTTTCAAACAAACGAATGCGCTATAACAAATCTGTGTCCACTTATCTGTCATTTAAAAAAAGAATGATGTCATTTGATGCAGTAGTTTGTTCTCACGGATTGTCGAAAGAAAAAGCTTAGCGTTTTAAATATATAGATATTTTGCGCAATGGTACATGGATAAAAGATACTTGTGTAATAATAGTGCAGAAGGTACTTTGTACACACTCATGATGCAAGCGACTAAATAAATGAAGGTATGAAGAATAATACAGTACCAAACGGAATTTGAAGCCTATTGTAGTTGTCATGACAACAAGAATAAAAATCTTTCGTTTATATTTAAAAAACCTCAGTTATATTTTGTTCATCGTCGATTTTTTAGACAGAATTACTTATAATTTAACTTTCTACACCACAAAAAATTGATGTATTTTAGTTACTGTATTTTGCATAATTATAAGGATAAATTGTCACATAAATCCATTTATACCTTATCAGCAATATCTATGATGTTGAATCATATATATTTTAAATTAAATTTATATTCTAAATTATATTTTATTTTTCATCCCTTCTTTCCAAATTTAAATCCCATTATTCTTAAAAGAACAAGGTCATTTTATTTAAACTCATTTTATTCTGCTAGGCAATCTCAGATCCGCTCTTCTATCAAAGTGACCACATATAATAATAAAAATAATAATAAAATGGAAAGAAAAGTGCAATTGTCATAAAGAATTAATATCAGCATTCACCAGATGTCTGCTCCGCGTTCAAAATGAAATAATTTATAAAAACAATGGATGTTGTGGCACGTCACTTATATGTAATACCCTAAACATTATAGATCTCCGACGCCTGCTTTTGATAAACATACATGTAATAGCAGATGTTATTTCGGCCTTTCCCATAAGGGTTAATGTTACAAAATTCATGGTTTTCAGCGCTCCTGGTAGCACAACATCGCGCCAAGCAAATTCAAACCACCCCCATTGGTTTAACATTAACGAATCTTTTTCTGTTATGCTTTGGCATATTTTCGCAATCGCCATGACTCTATATTCGATTATTGGCTGTTAAAATGTAACCGTGATTCTTAATCACTTTACCGCCTCTGCTCATTGAGTGAAGTTCTAATCAAAAATCGACTGAGAGGCCATCCCATGTTTTTGAGTTGTTCTATCCCATATTATTTTGAAGTGTTCTTATCTTGGAGAAATAAAAACTTTCAGTATGCAAAGAATAAAAATGACTGGACTTTATTCTGGATTAATCTTCTTCCATTACAGGAATACGTACCTGCTGGATTTTGCGGAACAACTTACCGTGCAAATGTACTCCTGCCACGATTCTTTACGATCACTTTGAATCTTAATAGATCCAAATTTCACCTTCAGATAAAAACTACATTTAATTATTTATACCCAAATCGGCTCTACACTATATATATGTGGTGCCGAAAGGTATTCAAGAGCTGATTCGTATGGGATATTTATACAACTCGGGATGGCCTCCGCTTGAATATAACAATCACTTTTTGCTTCCTAGTGAATATTGTGCATCGAAAAAGAAGCCTGATAAAATTTAGCCTAGAACTGTATTTTTATGCAAAAAGACTATGATGTTGTGATTCTTCATAAACATTCACCGGCTGCTGATTTAATTTTCTCCAATGCGTATGAATCAACTAGACTTTATTTTCCGATCTCCAACGTATTTTGCTTTCTCCATCACCCGTGTGAAAGGATAGCGGACTCTGACCTCTTGCCGTCCACGTACAAGCTACCGTCCTGGATTATCCGCTTCAATCGCCCGCTGTGAATTACTAGTTTATGACGCCTCCCGTATCTGAATGTTTTTGGATGGAGTATCAGAACTCTACATCTGTTGATTTTCCATCGCAAGAAAGTGAAAGCAGATTTTGATCACTCGACCGCATGTGAAATTTTACCGGCCCGGAGAAATTTTTCATTGCCAGCACCCGATGAGAATTATCCCAAACGGTGATAAGTACTGAAATGCGCTTTAGTCAGTGAATATGAGAAACCTTTACTCCCGTCTGTCAGACTCTCCTTCCGAAGCCGACCTACTACGATGGACGATTTTTCTTTCAAGTGTGACCCGCATATTAGATTTATTTTCTAGTAATAAAAATCTTTAATAATTTAAAAATTAGTTAAAGAACGACTCACCTAGAAGATTAAAACATCGACGTCGTTGTGTTTACTTTCTGCGATTAATATTACTTTCAGCTACTATTTGTGTGTCTTCAACGGATTTTATAATAAAAAAATGACGGTACCTCTTCAAGGAAAAAAAATTACATTAGTTACATTTAATTTTGGGGTGTCTCCATATGACGTTGAATTCCATCCAAATTTCTAAATTTCAGTGCATTTCATACTAAGACTGTTTATGGTGGATAAAAAAAACAGTTTAATAGATCGACAAATTTTTTTTTCCTTCATTTACAACGGTGTTTCAGCAGACAAAAATAAAGAAAGAGATGCAATTAAAGGTTTGTTTTTTTTAAGAGTATGAGAAAAATATATTAAAAGTATGTTATTTGTTTTTAATTATTAATATGGTTTATTTAAACTCATATCACTTTTAGTCTAAATTTATACGTAAAATATTCGTTAAACATTTTTCTTGCTTGAATTTTATTTTCTCATGCTCATATATTTTCTTTGAATATTCACCAGATATTTTTGGTAGTATTTAGAAATGTTACATATTACTTTTCAGGTGTAGTTTTAGAACTGAAATGCAAAAATATTGGTTTTCAGATTACTGAATTTTTTATTTTCTGTTCACCCTTGTTTTTGAAAGAGGTTTTGATAATATGATACTCCAGAAATGATAAAAAAAGCAAAAAACTGATCATATATATTTTTGCATTATTCTATGTTGGTATATTGCTATCATAATTTGAATTTATTTTAACTAATGATTCAGTGAATATAGGACTCATTGCATAGTTATTCACAGTAAATTTCAAATTTTTTTGTTTTAACTGTATGTCTTCATAGTTTTAAAATTTGATGAGCATACTGTAGATTTTGAATATTACTGCTCACGGAAGTATTGGTAAGTGCATATATTGTGTATGTATATAAGTGTATTGGTAAGTGTATGTGTTAAACCCTATTGTGAGTTTATTTTTTAACTCATACTTTGACAACTAATTAATTATTTTATTTGTCTATAAAACAAGCTTCATATATTAGTGAAGTTTTGAGAAATTCCTTGCTGTCAGTTTTTGAGTTAATACGATAATTTTAAATAACATTAATTTTATTATCAGAACAGCTTAGATAAAAGGTAAATTTTATGAACTTTAATTATTAATACCTGACAATTACAAACAACTCATTAGCTCATTTTAGTCAACAAAATCAATAAAGTGAAAGAAAATAAAAGAGATCATATGTTATATAGGATCACTGTCTATCCTCATTTTTTTTCTTTTTCGCATTCCTAATGTGAATGCGCAATTAATATCTTATGTGTTAAAAATCTAATTGTATATTTGTTATTTTGTGTATTTTGTTATTATTGATATGATCATTATAATATGTACGGGTAAGTACAAGAATTTTTCTTGTTTATTTAATTAATTCTAAAGAAATATAATCTAAAGAAGTTTCATTTTTATTTTATTTATTTGATTATTGATAATTGATTGCTTAGTGCAGATATTTTTTTTCCAAAATGCATGGTAGAAGGTAACGTAGGAAATTTCAGGGTTGCAAATCTTTTCAAAATTTATTTCAACACTCTGATGCACTGCAGATTGATTCTGCGAATTTTGACAGCACTCCTGAAAATTTTAAGGTGAAATCTAATGCTTTTAGTAGTTTAACGTTACAAAATTTTAAAAATATCTTAGATAAATTCGTTGGCACAGTAACTTCTGAAATGCATACATTAATGGAGTCTTTTCTTAAAAATGCTAATCCTGACTTCATTCAAAATTTTGATGCATTTAAAAAAGAAATAACATTTAAATGCAATATTTTGATGGATTTATGCCAGAATGCTCAGACTGAATGCACTAAATTAATTAAGGATAAAGATAATTTATTTGAGGTGAATAAAAAGTTAATAGAAAGAGTAAAGGTACTGTCCGCGTCCAAACAATCCAATTCTTCTGATGCAGTCATTCAATGTGACCTTATGAAGTATACTTTGACAAAACCTTGCAACCTAGTTAATATTAAGGATAATACTGTTTATGATAATACAAATTTGGCATTTAAGGATAAAATGGAAGTTGAAACTCAGACACTAAACATGTCAAACATATGTGAACCCACTTCTAGGAAAAGTCAATGTAATAACGTTATTTCATTACCAAAATATATTGAAGATCTCTGTAAACACGAAATCACAGATAATGATGACATATCTGATGACATAAGGATTATATTGCTAAATTTAAGGGATAATATAGACAGTACGGATATTATGTTTGCTATTCACGACAATATTGATGAAACTATTCCTTCTATACATTTCGAAAGAAAATATAAGCTAAAACAAAGACAAAAATTTAATTGGGTCATTAAAATTACACCTCACATAGCTAATCTCTTAATTCAACGTGGAATATTAAACATTAATGCAAAGGATTACGTTATTAAACCTTTTGTTCAGGTAAAACGCTTGTTTTCATTGTCAGAAGCTAAATCACGTTGCCAAATTTTGTGTTAATGATTTGGCTTGTGCAATTTGCGGTGATAGTCATTCTTCTCTTAATTGTAAAAACACTCCCCGCTGCATTAATTGCACCACCCATAATCTCACTCACCGAAAGTCATTTAATATAAATCACCCTACATTTTCACCTGAATGTAAAACATTTCAATTTTATGTCAGGCAAAAAGAATCTCTGTTGCTAAATTCGACTTAAATTTTTCAATTGGCATGCTAGCGTTATGTTTTTAAAATTCACACATGAATTTTCTCATTTTACAGGACATGTTTACTTTTTGTGCTCGCCAGTTTCTCTTTTAATAATTCACTGTTATTCAAAATACATCGAACATATTTTTTCTGAATACACTTCACTTGTTCTTTTTTTTAACGTTTGGTATGCAAATTCATAGGATATATTTCTTCGATTAATGACAATTTGTGATATCCTACTTTTTCTTCCAATAAGTACGTTTAGGTGTCTTCTTCATTCACCGCTTATCTGCAGAAAGCGCTGACTGATTCTAATTTTTGCATTTTTGATTCTATGTTGTGTTTCTTTTAGTGGTTAAAGCCGTAATCGCTACTTAGATTTCCTCATTGAAGCTTAAATGTTTCTTTCTATCTCTCACAATTTAATTGTTGCCAATACTTTGTCAGTTTTCTAATATTTTCTTTGGCATTTCATACATTTCAAAATTTCAATTCCACTCATTAGAAAGCTGCGTTTTGATTTTGTACATGAACGTTATATATTTTTCCCATTTTCACGGATGCAGTGTTAAAAATTTTCAGCTGTCAGATTATTCATACTTTGGAATGTTGTTCTTTCTAATTTTATCAGATTCCATTTGGTTGCCGATTGCATTTTTGAATATGTTTTCACATATTTATCAACATTTTTACGCAGTGTCGTTGTCGTATATTCATTGGTGCTCATGGTACAAAGTTTACAATGATATATTTTTTTCTTTTTTTCTTTTTGGGTACTTCTGATATTTACGAATGACACTCCTCCCACGACATCTTCGCAAGATTTGCTGCAGTTACATAGGTGTACAAAGCATATTTTCTACAAAGGTTACAACGTTTCTCTTTGCAGTAGGCCTTGCATTGAAGTTGTTTACATACACATACATGTTACATGTGCAATTGTGTGATCATTGGTTCTCTACAAATTAACGATATTCTTTTACATTTTGTTTACCACACGTTTCTCGTTTTTCCTTAAAAAAAAAAAAAAAAGTTTTTAGATTTGTTCATTCAAATTTTACACAGTTCATGTTAGGTACATGTTAATATCTTATTAAAGTTCTTCAAAATTTTTTCAGTGTCATGTTCCATTGTTACACATTCTAGCATTGTCACTAAATTTTCATGTTTACACAAACAGTTTTGAGTCCATTGTTTATCACAACACAAATAAATTATTACTATAAATTTCTCTGTATAACATATGCTTATATTTATGCATTCGTATATTTGATTTTTTTACTCTCATTTCTCCTCATCGTAAAGATACAAAAAAAAAAAAAAAAAAAAAAAAAGTTTTGATTTTTTTTTTTTCCACTAGGGATAATTCAATCTCAAGTTGAGATATTTTTTTGGTCCTCATATTGCAAAATTTACAGTTGTTAAAATTTTTATGTTTTGGTTAACTTATAGCATTTATCTAGCTATTGGTTCAATTTATTTTAAATGCTACAAAATGCTAAAAAATCCTTAAAAATTTGGATAATTTCAGGTTATGTACTCACATTCACTAAATATGTCTTTTCCACTGCAATTGGTATTTTCACATTTGAGTACATTTTTTCTCTTCAAAACTTAGAAAAAAAAAAAAAAAAAAAGAGAGAATTTTAATTTATTTTCAATTTATCTTTCGTTTAATTTTAAAGGTGTGATAACTTCTTGTTATGCTCTTACTTGCCCTGCATAAAATAAAGAAAACAAAATTGGTCTGCTTATTTTTATATGAATGTATATAAACTTTTACAGTTTTGAAATGTGTATATGATATTTTTATTTTATATAAGTGTATTTTATTGTTGCTTGCAAGCGTATATTATCATATAACATATTGAGAGTTGGTAATTGAGATAGACCAACCATGTGCACATTAAAAAAAAAAAATACTATAAAGTGAACTCTCAGAAAAAGAAAAAATTGTGAACTTTTTCACACAGATCTCACTAGTGAAGTAAATATATAGCATGCAGAACAATGTTTTAAGAAAAAAAATGATTGAATGTAGTCGACTACTTACTCACTACTTACTCACTACTTACTCACTACTTACTCATTACTTACTCACCTATTTACTATCTACTTATTGAATTATAGAAACATATGAAAGTTCCAAGGTGAGATATATGAAAAGAAAATCACATTGGTGTGATTATTACATGAATATGGACGAATGAATGTCCAAATGGAACTGATCAGTCACATATTTTAAGAGCTCATTTTTTTTACATTTATAACTTTATGTGTTGTTTATTATACTTCTCTTTGCATATTGTTTTTGTATCATGTATGGTGTAATTGTTTACATATAGGATCATGGCGACACTCAAAATTTTTTTTTCATCTATTGTCGGGGTGTATATATATGATGTTGAATCATATATATTTTAAATTAAATTTATATTCTAAATTATATTTTATTTTTCATCCCTTCTTTCCAAATTTAAATCCCATTATTCTTAAAAGAACAAGGTCATTTTATTTAAACTCATTTTATTCTGCTAGGCAATCTCAGATCCGCTCTTCTATCAAAGTGACCACATATAATAATAAAAATAATAATAAAATGGAAAGAAAAGTGCAATTGTCATAAAGAATTAATATCAGCATTCACCAGATGTCTGCTCCGCGTTCAAAATGAAATAATTTATAAAAACAATGGATGTTGTGGCACGTCACTTATATGTAATACCCTAAACATTATAGATCTCCGACGCCTGCTTTTGATAAACATACATGTAATAGCAGATGTTATTTCGGCCTTTCCCATAAGGGTTAATGTTACAAAATTCATGGTTTTCAGCGCTCCTGGTAGCACAACATCGCGCCAAGCAAATTCAAACCACCCCCATTGGTTTAACATTAACGAATCTTTTTCTGTTATGCTTTGGCATATTTTCGCAATCGCCATGACTCTATATTCGATTATTGGCTGTTAAAATGTAACCGTGATTCTTAATCACTTTACCGCCTCTGCTCATTGAGTGAAGTTCTAATCAAAAATCGACTGAGAGGCCATCCCATGTTTTTGAGTTGTTCTATCCCATATTATTTTGAAGTGTTCTTATCTTGGAGAAATAAAAACTTTCAGTATGCAAAGAATACAAATGAATGGATTTATTATGCACTATTATTTACGTATTTCCAGGATTATTAATTTTCAGGATCTACGGACGTCTGGATGTTATTTGCGGGAATAACTACCGTGATAATGTACTCTTGCCACAATTCTATACGATCACTTTGTATCTTTAATAGATGCAGACAATCCCTCAAATAAAAACTACATTCGCATATCAACACCCAAACCAGCTCTACACTATATATATGAAATGATGACGTGATTAGAAGCTAGATCAGATGAAGGATATGATTGATTATTTCTTAATCACCAGTTTTATAGTAAGTGTCCACGATGATGATTCGGTAATGGTAGGTTATTTATTTCATAATCAGCCTTTTCATCACATTAATGAACGTGTGATAAGAAGTAATGGTGTTTCCGGATTTATAATTTTATAATAAGTTATGCTAATCTTGTTAAATATTCATATAAAATATTAATATAATTATAAATTAAAAACATAAAATTATATTGTAAAGACAAATGTACGAGTATATTTAATAGTATACAGGATGTAAGGTAAAGTTGTTTATCGTAACGATGTTACATACAATCTAATATTGTAACGGGTAGTCATAAACTTTTTTTTGCCGATAATGAACAACTTTCGACCGTTTTACTCAAAGAAACAGGAAGTCGTTTTGACATGAGGATATATTAAGGCAAGAACGAGATGAATAACAACAATGGAACTCTCACAGTTAAGGTTACAGTGACAAAAATTCAAAAATTGTTAATACACCCACTTCTTTTCCATTAAAAATTTATCTTCTCAGAGAAAAACCATAAATGGCGTTGAAATAGGGCCCTTAACAATATAAACGGCGACTTAAAACAAACGCAAAGAAAAGCAGAACACTAAATTAGCCCACACAGACAAAAATAAACAAATATTTTTAGTCGTATTGAAAATTTTTCAAGTATTTACCTAGACAGATGGCAAATCGTATGCAGAAGATTGTGTGCGTGGCATAAATAAATCGTGGCGTAAAGACAATGCAAAATCTCACTTTCAATGGTGTTTTCATGTTAAACTCATTTAGCAATTTCTACAAGTGTACCTTGAATTTTGAACACTCCAAGAGAGAAAAACCCGTTGAGGTGTGTTCGGACGATCAAGAAAACGCAAAAGGGCGGTAGATGACAATGTCAGCAAAGTGTTCTTTGAGCACACTTGGAGCACAATACTCTTCTTTGCGTTTTGTTTTAAGTCGCCTATTTTAGCGCTCTAGTTGCCGTTTTAATGTCATTTGTAGTATTTTGGTATGAAGATAATTTTTGGGATGAAAACAGTGGTTGGTGTTTGCTATTTGAAAAGTTTGAAATTTTGTCGTTGTGACCTTAACTGTGAGAGCTAGATTATTGTTTTTGCCCTCACACTCTTAAAACTGTGCCTCTGATTTAAGAGGTACATTCTGAATTTTTGTGTCTCTGAATATTAAGAGGCACGCGGTGCCTTTGAAATTAAGAGGTATATAGTGCCTTTGGGATTCAGAGGCACAGCGTAAGTGCCTTTGAAATTAAGAGGCACAGTGTACCGTTGATTTTATATATTCAAGTGCCTCTTATTTAAAAATACATTCTGTACCTCTTATAATGGTGGTACATGCATGTGCCACCATTATAAGAAGCACAGACTGTAATTTAATTATATTTTATATTAAATTTATATCTTTACAGTAAATTCAGTCTACTGCAGAAAGATTTCCCAGCATGGCATATAAAAAGACATAGATTAAATTTTGTCTAAGGCAGAATACTTTAATAGAAAATTTTCTCACCCCCCAATTTATTGAAATAAATTTGAAATAAATATTAAAATGTGTGTCCATGTGGCCTAAGTCAGTTCTGTGGTTCAATAAAGAACCTTGTCAACATATAAATTTATTTTATACATAAAATACATAAAAAGACATAAAAGCTTTATTAAAAACAAATAAGACAAACATACATTAAAAACATGAAAAATGATACAGGCGCCAGTGAAGTAAGAGAACATCAATCGGTAATGTCGGCTACCGGAGTTTTAGGGGAGCAAAATAAGGTGGTTTAAGAATAGTTTGCTGCAAAATATAGTTTTTTCTCAATCACTGACAATAAGAAATACTCTATGGCAATATGTGGCTAAGTCAGAGGTGGTATATATTTATTACTTGGTGTTTTTTACCATTTTTTGAAAAACTATAATCTTTTACCCAAAAAATGCATAGGTAAAAAACATAATATTTGGTTCTCCATGCCAAATCAACTAACAAATTTCAATATTCTACCTGATGATATAAATCAGAATATATTTTTATTTTATTTTTATTGCATTAAGTTTTCATACCATTAATTATTTAAATTTTGGAAAATCATCATTTTTTGACTTGCAGAAAATTTGATCGAAATTTTTAAATGATTTGAAAATTTTCAATTTTGAATTTCTCAAGTTCTATCAAACATACAGAATTTTATGACCCCCCCCCCTTGCCCCATTTAAAAAAGGGGTTTATAAAGTTTAATTTGATATGCAAGTTGACTATGCTTAGTTAAAAAATATATATATTACTAATTTTTTTTAATTAAAAAATTTTCAGTTTTTTTTAACACTATGTTTGTTGTAATAGTATAAGCTTAAAATTATGAAAATTTTAGAATGGGATCGCAATCGGATCAAGGATTATGAAATAAAAGCTGAAGATTACCATGCAAATAATAAGTAACAAAATAGATAGTTATTTAAATGACAATGTTTTAGCGTCTATATGATAACTCCTGATCCCATTGAGATCCCACTCAAAAAATTTCAGAATTTTAAAAGACACTATCTAAATTAAATTATATATATTTTTAAACAAGTAATATTTTTTAAGGAACTTTTACTTGAAATATACAAATAATGTTTTAGAGTGCAAAATGTGAATCAACATTATGATTTGTGAAATTTTATAAAATGTAGAAAGTATTCAAGGCTGTCGCCAGGTGAGTGCCTAACCTCCACCCTCCTTCAAAAACAGTTCATATTATCAATTCATATTATACTTTTATTTAAAAGAAAGGCACTGTAGCGCTTAACATCTACAAGGTACACCCCCCCCCCCTCCATACACACACAGACACGAGGGAAAAAAATCTGAGTATGGTCTTGGAAATACTATATATGATTACACTAGCTGTTACCCGTCACTTCGTTCACGTAACATTAAAAAAAAAGAATAAATGCATTAATTTAGCATAACATTTCACTTGATAATTAACAACATATATAATTAACCAAAGCTTTATCACATTTTATAGGAGACCATACGGTATTTCTTTGCTATAGGGGCCTTGACATAACCCAGTCTTAAAAAAGTGAAATTTCATGCCAAATAATATATACAATCGCGAAAATGAAACTGCAACTAATGAAAAAAGGAGGACCAAGTAAAATCGTGAAAATCGAGGAATTCCTCCTCTTCGTAAAACGAAAAACAACACTGGCAGAATTCTTCTATACACAGTGCATTTTAGATGGTATTTGGTGTACAATTTGTATGTGTGTGCATTGCTAAATGGGCATTATTATATTGTTTATTTGCATAGACATATGTTATATATTTCTTACTACATTATCTTGTTTATGTATATATTAAATTAAGTGCTTCACGCTAAGTGGTGTAAATAGTGAACAAACTGCTTGTTGATTTTATACATTGATAGCTATTTCACAAAGATATAACAATCTGATGCGGGCTAAAATGTAAATAAAGGTTGCTGGAAAGTACTTTAAATTCTGCCCAATTTAACCTCGATATTTTCTCTATCGCGTCAAGAACACTATAAGCAAATAAATACCGACGATACAAATCTGATGATCTAAATTTACATATTTTTGTTAGTATATATAAGATTATTTTAATTTATTTCAAGTGCTTGAAATTTTTTACACTTTCTCTAGGGTTAGGTGTCGAATAAATGTACTTTCTTGTTATTTTATTTTGCCATTTCTATTTATTCTATTTTCCATTCATTCCATTTATGGATATTGATTTAATTTACATATTCGTGTCAAAGAATATTCTTTAAAGTTATTATCAAGATTAGGATAGGATACGATTAGGGTTAGGATTAGGAATACAAATTGAACGACAATGGCATGACCGATTCAGGTTTAAAGTATGAAACAGGATGTCTATTTACATCATGAAGCAATAAGAAAATTAGAAAATTATCGGCTAATATTATTTAATATGTTTTATAGTCATAGTTGACATCAAAGGTGAGCGGGGAAATGATCATCTAAAATATCATTAAGTGTTTGCCACGCAAAAAACAAATCTGGTTACAACAATGCATTTAATTTTGCGCCAAATTTCACTTGATAAAAAAAAAAAGGCAAATTGACTATGGACCTAATTTTAGACCCCTAACCTTCCTATTCTCGGAAATTTTCTACCTATATGTAAAAAAAAAATTCTACTATATAGAACGGGCTTTCACGTTTATAATGTTATGAATTGGCACGATCGGCTTGTTCAAATTTACACAATTCGGCTGGAAGAAAAGATTCATTACTTTTTGATTTCTTCTTTGCTTTTGCATTACGCGAATTTGTTGGTAAATTCGATTTTCTTTTCGATAACATTGTTGTTTTTTAAGTTTAAAAAATATGGTAATTTTACTTAAACATTGCTTTAAAATCTATGCAATTTTTCTTATCCTACAAGACTTTACAAAAATCTATTATGAAACAACTTTAAAAAAAGCTATATTTAAAAACTACAACAAAGTTTTTCCTATTTTAAAACTAAAAGAAATGTAATATTAAATTCCGGTTCGAAACGACGATTTACAAATGTGTTTCGATTGTGGGAAAATGATAGAGGAAAAATGCTGTTACTTCGACATCTATATATTTAAAACGCTAAGCGATTTCTTTCGACAATCCGTGAGAACAAACTACTGCATCAAATTACATCAGTCTTTTTTTAAATGAAAGATATTTGGACACAGATTTGTTATCATGCATTCGTTTGTTCGAAAATTTAATTAATTAACCGTAATTTTCAATTAAACTTTTACTTCTGCTAATGACGTCATAATCGGATAACGCCTACTGTTGCGAAGCACAGAGTTTTTTCTCTAAACTCTGTGTTGAATAAAAGAGAAATAATAAATATTAAAAGCACGCGGTTTTAAAGCCGAATTTGTTAATTTGCAAGTTAAATTTCGGTAAAAATACTTATCCGCGTGTTTTATAAGCGAATAAAAATTTATATTTATTGTGACGTCACGGGAATATTGTCCATTGGGTTTATTTTATCATTATGCATTATAATTTTGTTGATGCCATTTTTTCATTAAAATTAAATACAAAATATATTTATTTGTGTGCATGGTGTTTAAGCATTAATGTAAGTTATATGAAGTACGTGTGAAAAGTTTGCGGCGGTGAAAATGACGTTATGCTTAGCTTGAAGTGCATTTTAACATTGATAAAACTAAAGAGAAAAATGTATATGATTGTGTTAACATGACATAATTTTACTGATTTTTGCATTCATAATTATAAAGATTAGAATTGGAGTCGTCATTGATTTCTTCATCTTGATTGCATACCTTCATTACATGTTACCAATTGCTTTTTTTTTTTTTAATTATGGGATAGAAGATTTCCTTTTTAATAAAAAGAAATCACAGAAGTAAAGGATTTCAGGAAATTTAAAGTTATTAAAAATACTGTTATGGTAGAAAAAAAATCTTGAAATAATGATTGTATTTTTAGCTAGAATAAACAATGTAAGACTAATATTTCGTAGGAACCAGAGGGCCCGTGCGAGGATTTCGCACTGAAATCTAATATTTTTTAGGTACTTCTCTATTATTCCGTCGACCACTTTTCATAACAAAAAACTATCGCCAAACTGTAAGATTAAACGCCAAAAATGCAGTCCCATTTACTTGATGTCAGAAGCATTATACGTGTTTGTTATGTCAAGTGGTTTTTAATTCGACATTTGCGTGTATTTTTCATTATGTTTTACTGATTTATTAGTTACTTTATTAATTAAAATAACAATTGTGTCCTTAAATTCTTATATTTTATTTATTTATTTATTTTGATATTCCAATGGCAACGTTCTCCCGTTTATTTGGCGATAGTTTTTTGTTATGAAAAGTGGTCGACGGGATAATAGAGAAGTACCATTTTTTATCAATATGTAATATTTATTAGATGCAGGTTTAAACTTCTAAAGAAAAAGTAAGGATAAAAATATCTGCAAACAACATTTAGTTTTTAGTCAATCCAAAATATTATCTAATTTATTCCATCAAAGTTAGAGTAAAAACTGATCCAAGATTGCAAAAGGCACGCTAGAGGGAGAAAAAAAATTAACAATCATATTTTGACTGCATTAGAGGATGACGTCATCCGCTTCGGGAAAAACATGGGACCTAGAAATATAAATCTAAACATTTCAATTTCAATGTCGCTTTTTAATCATAAATATAAAATAAACCCGTGCGGTGTTTTTTATTATAATTGCTGAGCATCATATAACGTGGTATTTTATTTTTTTGGCAACAATAATTTGAGGAAAACCTTTCATTTCTTTTAAGAAAACAATGCCCATTTAATTTTTAATTTTCAGCAAATTTTAATCAAAAACATGTTTTAACGAAACGTTAAGTGTGCTATGTCTGAAGCCTGTTCAAAATCCTTTCATATGCTATCTCATTCGTCGTTCTGCGTTTCGTATTTTCTGCGAAAAAGGGATGTTGACAGGAAAAATAATATATATATATGATTATTTTGGTAGGTTTGTTATAAGTTCATTTAACAGTTCCTTATTAGCGCAAAGTCCTATTTCTTTCACTGTGAATTTCTCTTTCGATGTCAAAAAATGTTTTTTATTAACCAACTCAAAGAAGGAGGAGGTTATCAATTCGACGTGTATGTATTTTTTTTTTTTTTTATGTATGTACACCGATTACTCCGGAACTATGCGTCCTATTTATATGATTTTGTTTTATTCGAAAGAAAATACTCTCGAATTGGTCCCATTTAAATTGTATGAAAAATGGTTAAGTACTTTTTCAGAAATTCAACAAAAACGAAAAAAAATAAACATTTTAAAAATAGTTAATTTGTTGGCTTTTGAGTGTTGCCAAATTTGAAAAGCAAAATTACATAAAATTGTGAAATGGATAAATATAATACAACGTACAGATAAGAGCTATAAATTATGCTACAACAAATCTACTTTTGAATCTTTTAAAATCTTTTATGTATGTTCACCGATTACTCCGGAACTATGCGTCCTATTTATGTGATTTTTTTTTTATTCGAAAGAGAATACTCTCGAATTGGTCCCATTTAAATTTTATGAAAATTGGTTCTGTACTTTTTCAGAAATTCAATAAAAACGAAAAAAAATAAGCGTTTTAAAAATAGTTAATTTGTTGGGCAGACGACTTTAATATCATAAAATATTCTATTATGTGAATTTGCAAATAAAAAAATACATACACGTCGAATTGATAACTTCCTCCTTTTTTGAGTCGGTTAAAAAAAAGACTGACATATTTAAATCAGCTTTAACTTATTGGATTATAATTCTGCATGAATAAATTAAAGGGGGGATTAGCCACTGCCCCCCCTCCCTCTTTATACTTAACCAATGAGCTCCTTATCACAATGAACGTATATACAAAATTTTAAGCAAATCGGATGTTATCGAGAGTTATTACGTCCGGGTCATCAGT
Organism: Maratus michaelseni; assembly: GCA_963931845.1. NCBI lineage: Eukaryota > Metazoa > Arthropoda > Arachnida > Araneae > Salticidae > Maratus > Maratus michaelseni. Next base: position 247,516,216 of record OZ007588.1, on the reverse strand, counting down.
TGTTGGGCAGACGACTTTCAGCAGGTTGCAAATAATAATAAAAAGACTGACATACAGTGTCTCACATAAGTGATGGGACACTTGTGCTTTACAAAAGGAAACTAATCAAATAAATTAAAAAAACATGTACACATTTTTTTGTGGGTGTGTTTCATACTTAAATTTAGTAAAGATTATTACATAACATACATTTTGTCAAAATATTAAAATATTAATTTAATAAAAATACAAATGTTTAGAACGGAGCAAAAAATAGCTCACATAAGTGATGGGACACCATTATATATGCAACAAAAATCGTCTAAAATAAGTAATAAAAATATTTTTTGGGGTTTTATTTTTACTTAAAAGCAATTGGCAATAATTTATAAAATAGTCTGCAGTATTTCTCTCCAGTTTGTTTTGGAATTTTTGTGTTTTTTAGCTCTGTGTAGCCATGAATGCTAAACGAAAAGAAACTTCGCCTGAAATTCGAAAATTAGTTATTAATTTGCATATTGAACGTGGAAAATCTATTAGAAAAACTGCTGAAACAGTTAACTTGAGTCGTTCAACAGTTTTCAATATCATTAAACGATATAAAAAGAATCATATGATTCAGGATAAAAGAAGACCTGGCCGAACATCAAAGCTATCCAATGGAATAAAGCGAATTATCGTTCGAAATATTAAAAAAAATCCAAGAATTAGTGCTTCAAAAGTTGCTGCTGATTTACAAGCATTATATGGAATAATTGTTAATCCTGAGACTATTAGAAGGGTAATTCGATCTGCTGGATATCACGGTAGAGTAGCCAGGAAAAAATTCTTCGTAAGTGAAAAGAATAGAAAACTCAGACTAGCTTTCACAAAATCCAACATAAATAAGAATTCTGATTACTGGAATAAAGTTATATTTGCTGATGAGAGTAAATTTAATATATTTGGTTCTGACGGTAGAATCTTGATGTGGAGAAAACCCAGGGAAGAATTTCGCAAACAGAACTTGGTACCAACAGTAAAACATGGTGGAGGAGGAGTTATGGTATGGGGGTGTATGTCGTCCGCTGGAGTTGGTAATCTTGTTTTTATTGACAGTATAATGGATCAGTACAAGTATATTGATATTTTAAAGCAAAATTTGAAATCTTCAGCACGAAAATTGAACCTTCATAACGATTTTAAATTCTACTAGGACAATGACCCCAAGCACACTGCTCTGAACGTTAGACTCTGGCTGCTATATAACTGTCCTGAAATAATAAAAACACCACCACAATCTCCAGACTCAAATCCCATAGAGAATATTTGGCAAGAATTGGAATCAAGAATTCGCAAACACACCATTTCTTCAAAACAACAACTAAAATCGGTGCTTCAAGAAGAATGGGGTAAAATCACTCCAGAAATCACAAAAAAAATAGTCAAATCCATCCCAAAAAGATTAAATCATGTTTTAAAAGTAAAAGGAAATCCAACAAAATATTAAAATCTTTTAAAAAGTAAAATTTTTGGATAAATATTTGATGGAAAAGTAAGTGTCCCATCACTTATGTGAGCCATTTTTTGCTCCGTTCTGAACAATTGTATTTTTACTAAATTAATATTTTAATATTTTGACAAAATGTATGTTATGTAATAATTGTTACTAACTTTAAATATGAAACACACCCAAAAAATTTTTGCACATGTTTGTTTATTTATTGTATTGCAGTTTCTTTTTATAAAGCACAAGTGTCCCATCACTTTTGTGAGACACTGTATTTAAATCAGCTTTAACTTGTCGGATTTATTTTCATAGAACAAACTTCTTAAGATCTAAACAAAAAGTTTTGAGTGTTGCCAAATTTGAAAAGCAAAATTACATAAAATTGTGAATTGGATAAATATAATACAACGTACGGATAAAAACTATAAATTATGCCGCAACAAATCTACTTTTGAATCTTTTAAAAGTTCCATTGTTGCAGTTTCACAGCGGTTTGGCATATTTTGACGAGCGTTTATTGGCGCATAATTAAATACATTGTTGTTTCAAATCCCATACAAATGTACGAGTTACAGAAAATATTTGGCGATTTATCACCTGTGGCGCACTAGTTGGAAACTGCCTTTAAAATATCCAATATCTATATTATATTATACAATACAGTTGTATATAAATGCTTCTGCAATTGTCTTTTAATATTTCTACTACATAATATTAACTATAGAGTGACAATATAGAAAGGGGTTACTCCAAATAGTATTATAGGCGACATTGTTGGCGCAATATATTTACTTGTACGGATCGTAAAAATCAGTACACATTAAGCATAAGCACCGAAATCAGTGAGTTACACAGTAATCAAAACTGTAGTATAACAGCCCGATTGTGACACATTATCCAAGACGATTAGGTGAGAATAATGATAAAATTTCTAATCTTCCGTAATCGAGTCTACTGCCAAGGTTAGCGTGAAATAAAAAATATATTAGCAACAATATGGTTTAATCATTAAAGGCTTTACACATTAGATGAGAATAATGATAAATTTTCTAATTTTCCGTACACTCTAAATAAGAAAGAGTGACTATTCACTCCGGAGGAGTGGATATTCACTCTATCGCAGAGTCAAAATTTGCCCAATCTCTTTAGAGTGACTATTCACTCTAGGAAAAAGTGAAATTCTTGACTCTCTGAAAGAGTGAATACTCACTCCTGAGAAGTGAATATTCACTCTGAACAGGAGTGGATACTCACTCTTTCAGAAGAGTGACTATCGACTCTTGCAAAAGGAGTGAGTTTTTTCATCCCTGATTGGAGGGAATAGTCACTCGCTTAGGAGTGACTAAAATTCTTGAAATAAAAAGAGAAACTCATTTTACATACACACGCTTGTTCGCAGGCGGTCACCCTCCCAAGGAGTAACCGAGCTCGTTGCTGCTTGACTTCTGCGCTCGGACGAGAGCTGGTACCTACGGCATGCTACAGCCACTAACGATAAAAAAAAGGCTCTTATTACATTATTTTAGCTTTGTTTCTTTTGTGATATTCGAGCACACTTATTAAATTTGTGTAGAAATCACAAATATTTACGGTGTTTCTCAACTGTGTAAATAAGAAAACTGAAACTTTCTTTTTGTATCATATAATACAGAGACTGTTCACACATTTTTTAGACAAGTTTGATAAATGATTTAAAAAAATGGAATTATTTTAGAGGAAAAAAAAATCTGACAACAACTTATTATGTGTAATTTATATTATCGTCTGATACTTTCAAATTTATTCTTATTTCAAGATTGCGCATGCAAAAAAGCTGTGAAAGGGAAGATGCGTTTTTTTTTTCTTCCGAACAGAAGTATGCTAATTCGACAGTCTAAAATGATTGCAAAGCGCATAATATAAAAACTTTTTAGTGCGAAATAAACATAACAATTGATTGGAAAGTGCTATTCCAAAAATCAGTACATATACATAGTAAAAAGATACCAGATGGAAAAAAAAGAGGGAAAAAAAAAGAGCCCAATATCAAGGCGGAAAACGAAGTTTCAGGTAAGGATTTATGACTATCGCAAATTTTTCTTACAATGGGAAAATAAAAATAAGAATATTGGACAAAAATGTTACAATCAATTCATTATATTATTAAGAGAATGTGTTACATCCGATATTTACAGAAAAAATGCCATTTTCGTTATTACAATGACTTTTAAAGGGTGAAACTGCATCAAAGCAAAGCTACTGCTCATACTTCAAAAACTACCGCTGTATTCGTTGAAAACATTAAAAACTCACACAGGTATTGTATTTATACCTTTCAACATATTCCTCCAGTCACCTCACGTTTCTCTTATAGTTTATTGTGCATTTGGTCTGCTGAAAAGAGCTCTTTCAAAGGACAAAACCACATAAAATCAGTGATTAAATGCAACGTTTTTCATTTCATACATAACATTTTCAACATAAGAATGTTTTACATTTTAATTTCAAACGTGCTAAAAATAACAGAAAATTTAATCTGTATAATTATATTTTGTTTATATTCATAAAGAGGTTAGAAATGATATAAAATATGTAGAATAGGTTATTTAAATAAAGAGGAAAATAATTAGCATTCAGATATATTGAATTTCTGTTTATAAAATAGAAGCAAAATTGTGTTGCAGCTAAGTATAAATTTACTTCAAATATTTGTTTTCCTGCCCTGTTCTTAGCACTGGCAAATCCTGCAATTTGTAAAGCATAAAATATATTTCCTGTCCATAATTCTATCGATTCATTTATTATTTCAATGCCTTTTTCAGTTTTTTTTAAAATCGTGCAACTATATATAAAACATTTCATTTTAGGCGTTTCGTTTCGATAACGGGGGATCTGAGAGCTGGCGCCATCTTGTGGTTTTGTTGGAAAAAACTGTTTTTCTTCACTCTTAACGGAATGAACTATTCACTCTTGTCAACGGAGTGAAACAGTCACTCTCGACAACGGAGTGAGATATTTCACTCCTTTCTAGAGAGTGGAAAATTCCACTCTTTAAAGAGTGCATATTTATAAAATTCACTCCTAAAAGAGTGAAAATGCCTCTCACTCTTCCAAAGAGTAAACTTCTCACTCCTTCCAATTTTAGAGTGTAACAAGTCTACTGCCAAGGTTAGCGTGAAATAAAAAATATATTAGAAACAATATGGTTTAATGTAAATATAGACATCATAAAAGGCTTTAAAAACATTAGATGAGAATAAAGATAAATTTTCTAATCTTCCGTACTCGAGTCTACTGTTGTAAATATAGATATCATTAAAGGCTTTAAAGACATTAGATGAGAATAATGATAAATTTTCTAATCTTCGATACTCGAGTCTACTGCCCAGGTTAACGTGAAATAAAAAAGATATTAGCAACAATATGGTTTAATTTAAATATGGATATCACTAAAGTAATAAATAAATAAATAAACTTTTTAACCAAAAAAAAGAACCGACTTCAAAAACAACTAAAAAGCGAAAAATAAACTTTTTAACCAAAAATTGAACCGACTTCAAAAACTACTAAAAAGCGAAAAATAAACTTTTTTACCAAAAATAGAACCGACTTCAAAAACTACTAAAAAGCGAAAAATAAATTTTTTAACCAAAAATAGAACCGACTTCAAAAACTACTACAAAGTAAAAAATATTTTTTTTTAGGTAATAGTTAATAAGAAATTAAATTAAGAGCATTGTATTTACCATGCATATTATATTTATGTACATTAATTTGATTTTTTGGAGTCGGTGTCAGCCAAACCAAGAACAAAATTCAAAATAAAATATTCAATATAAATCGTAACACGCGTATAAATTATATCTACATAAATACGAGACAATAAAAAAATACATATAACTCATCAAATGGTAGAAAATACAATGATTTAAATAATTAACTAATTTCCAAAGCAATGTTTGTCGAAATATAGTTGCTAATCTCATTTGAAAATACACATTTATAACATCAGATGAAATGTTTAAAAATGGTAAGATGGCTTTAACTTGGCTTGGCTGGCACCGACTCCAAAAAATCAAATTAATGTACATAAATATAATAATATGCATGGTAAATACAATGCTCTTAATTTAATTTCTTATTAACTATTACCTAAAAAAAAATATTTTTTACTTTGTAGTAGTTTTTGAAGTCGGTTCTATTTTTGGTTAAAAAATTTATTTTTCGCTTTTTAGTAGTTTTTGAAGTCTGTTCTATTTTTGGTAAAAAAGTTTATTCTACTTTTGGACGCCAGCCAAAATACAGTGGCAATTTTTAGAAATGTACAACAGTTGTGACAACAAAGGCGCTATCGCTTTAGTTTTCATCGCGCTTACATCAATTCGAAATACTACAAATTTCTATTTTTTACTACATTTTACAATTTTAATTCTTACATCATCAATTAGAAAAAAAAATTAGCTTTCGATTGAAATTTATTTGAAAACTGCCACTTAATTTAACGACTTTTTAAATATTTTTCAAGCATGAAAATTTTTTCAATTCTATCTTATCAATGACCACCAGTTTACTTCAATAATGTAAAATAGCCCGTGGAAAAGTTGACACAACTGAAAATAGATTTCCCTAACGATCATAAAAAGTGAATAATAATTTTTTTTTTTTAAAGTGATAAATCATAAGATCAGATTATCCATAAGATAGAACATTTTGGCGCTAAACAAAAATCTGTCAGGAAAAAAAAAAAGAAAAAAAGACTATTTTTAGTTTATGTTGAACATAAAATTGACATGTTGAATTCGTTGATGAATATGTTCCATCAGATATCAGGATATGCTAGGAATTGTATTTTTATACTTTTTTACATTTGCCAACTGTATAAGAGGAAAAAAATCCCCGACTGCGATGGAAAAGGGATAATCATCCTGATTATGTCAAGGAACCGAAGAAACCATACAAATAAATTACACTTGAAACCATTAAAAATCTCCATCTGCAGATAGATTTATTACTGTAAAAAACTTCTTAATCTTTGCATAAAAATTGATTAGCTTAAAACAATGGATGCGTTTTAGAAGATATGGATTTGAAACGAAAAATGATTAAAGAGGACATTTTAAAACTTTTAATTTAATCATTTTAAAACTTTTTTAACATCGCATTTTGACGGTGCTTTTGGGCAGGTGCAATGCACATGCGCATAGGAGCTCATTCAGTTGCATTATCACAGGGGGGGGAGAGATGTGGGCTTTATTTACTATGTTCTGTTATTTACTGAATATGATATGAATGTAGGAATATACTATTTGTATATACTTCATAGGTCCATGAATTTTTTTCCTTGCCTTGGGGAATATGGTGGTAATGTCAAACTGATTTGCATTACACAGTTATTTACGGATTTTTTTTTTTGGAGTTGGCATCGGAAATAGTACTGTATTTGACTGAGGAAAAAAATATTTGAAAGACTGTTTTATACGCAACCCTTCATAAATAATAAAGAAGCTTATTTTACTGACACTGTTATAGTTTTTTTTTGCGTCAAGTTTTGACGGGTTCCATCTAGTATAATATTAAATCTTTAGCTTTTATGAGAAAAGCAACTTTCTTTTAAAAATTACAATTATTTTTATTACGATTTTCTGATTTTCGATACGGATAATTTTGCGATGCATATCATTGACATTTGCCATCCAATATTTTTTTTCTTTAATTTTCTTTTTTTTTTTCACTTTTTAAAATTTAAATTAAAAATATGGTAACTTTATGTTAGCCGTGTGCAGACGGTAAATCGCCAACCTATCCCATCATTTGTACTGAATTCATTAAAAATATAAATCTTTCACTCATTTCATTTAAAACACAGAACTTTAATTTACAACACATACATTTAAAATACATATATTACGTACATTTAAAATAATTCCTTTCATGTGAAAAAGAAAAAGAAAAAAATAAGAGAAATTAATCACAAATAATTTGATAACCCAAGATCATTTTATTTTAACATCAAAACAAATCTGTTTTATTTTTCTATATATAACATCATATTCGCTTGCTTTCCATACTTACTCGTATTTATGCACTTTGTATTATTATCAAATATTTGAAAACGCACGTTTTTTTCTTCTAATATGACATCAATTCATATTCTGTTTAATTCTTAAATAATTCATTTCCTTTTCATTTTTCACATGGATATTTTTCACGTGAAAATAAATTGTTGATTAAAAATTATTACTCAGGGGTTTTATTTCATATTGGCAACGATAAAGTATTAGAAACGGTAAAATAAATCTCATCAAAAAGTCACCTGTAAAAAATGCAGCCAAGTCTCGTAACTCATTTACCGTAAAAAGTACTGAGATCGTATAAAGCCAAGTTTAACTATCTTATTAACTCTGAAATTTTCATTCACAAAATCACTCCTAGTCTCTACATCTTTAGTTAATTATTATTTTGTGACTTGGCAATTACTTAGCACGAGAATGTGATGTATATAGTTAGTCTTAATCAAATAATACTATAACATATTAAGGTGTAATAACTTCCCTGTGCGTATATAATTTGCTTTAGTTAAATTATCCCATCCCATCCCATAACATAGTAAGGTGTAATAACTTCCCTGTGCTGCGTAATTGCCAAGTCACAAAGTAATAATTAACTAAAGATGTAGAGACTAGGAGTGATTTTGTGAATGAAAATTTCAGAGTTAATAAGATAGTTAAACTTGGCTTTATACGATCTCAGTACTTTTTACGGTAAATGAGTTACGAGACTTGGCTGCATTTTTTACAGGTGACTTTTTGATGAGATTTCACTTCTTTTTGTAAGTAACCCTCCTTTTCTTGATTTTGGGTTCTTTTTAGAGATCATCCACTGATTTTCGCTAAGCCCACACTCTGTCCCTATTATTTACAGGTATAAAAAAATTGAAGCTTTAGTTTCGTTTGCAAAGTACTGTAGATAAAAAGAGATTTCAGGTTCCTAGGCACGCACTAAATTATGGGAGGGGGAGTGCCAAAAGTACTCTCAATTGCTTCCAGGATAGGCGCTATGCATCTGAGATATAACTCGCAGCCCTAGATACTTGATATTTAACATAAAAGAACTTTTTAGTATAAAAAGAAAGCCAAAATTAAAATTTCCGGAAATTTCCAATAAATCAAACTATATTCCTTTTTTCGATGGTTCTTTTTCGTTTTTTTTTTTAGACTTTTTTTTATTATTTACGGATTTTTTAATTTTTCCTTACTTTGTGTACAAAACCCTGCCTTTCTGCCAAATGTCAATCTTCTAGGACTACAACATCGAATTATTTTCAAATTTTCGACTTTTTATGAATTTATTGATTTTTCGATTTTAATTCTAAGTTACCTGATTGTCATGCCAATATAGTAATTCTTTGATCCGTCTTCTTAGGATCATTTAGATTCAATTTAGAGATAAATCAAGTGAATCTTAGAGTCACCATGATTTTATTTAGAAAGGACTATCAAGCCATAACCAGCCAGTAATGTCGGGAGGGTAGGGGGAGCTGTGAAAATTTTTGTGGGGCTAACATCATTTAACAATCCATATTTCATATGTGAAGTAAATAGAGTACATCATGTGAAAGAAAACAAACCTGTCTATAAAGAAATCGCCTATATCGTAGCCAGTCTATAGCGGAACTTTTCTATAACGAAATTCGTAAACGAAAGAAAAGAAAAACCATAATCCGGGGGAAATAACATAAAACAATTAGGGGCGTTGTACTAGCTAATAGGACAATTATCTTATAGCTAATGTTTCTAGCAGTACAAAATCAAATTGTTTTCGAATTTTCGATTTCTTAAACATATTTCGATTTTTCGATTTTATTTTCGAATTTTTTAATTGTTCCTTTTATTGAATAGTAAATACTACCTTTACACCAAGTTTTAAGTTTCTAAGACAACAAGATAAAAATATTTTCAATTTTTGATTTTTTCGCAATTTTTTTTTTATAATTTTCTGGATTTTATAATTTTTTCTTATTTTGTATCCTTTATTACAAATTTTAAGTTTCCAGAGCTACAAAATCGAATTATTTTAAAATTTCCGATCTTTTTATTTTATTTTCGAATTTTATTGCGTTTTTATTTTAACTTATTCTGAATCCTAAACACTATCTTTACCGCGAATTTTAAGTTTCTAAGGCCAAAAGATCAAATTATTTAAATTTTTTCCAAATTTTTTCGAATTTTTCGAATTTTTGATTTTTTTTCGAGTTTTCTGGATTTTTTAATTTTTCCTTATTTTGCATCCTAAATACTACCTTTATTCCGAATTCCAAGTTTCTAGCGCAACAAAATTGGATTATTTGAAATTTTTCGATTTTTTTCGATTTTTCGATTTTATTTTCAATTTTTTTTGTGTGTTTTTGATGTTTTCTTTTTCTGAATTCTAAACACTACCTTCACACCAAATTTTAAGTTTTTAAGACTACAAGATCGTGTTATTTTCAAATTTCAATTTTGTTCGATTTTTTTGAATTTTCGAATGTTTTTTTTTTTTTTTTAATTTTTCGGATTTGATATTTGTTTCTTTCTTTGTATCCGAAATGCTAGCTTTATTCCAAATTTTCAGTTTCTGCGGCTGTGGGATATACCCAATCTTTTTGATGACGCGAGAGTGAGTGAGTGTGTGAGTGACAAAAAATCGAAACTTTGAGTTCATATATCGTCTGCACTAATTTATGGGTATTTTTGAATTATCCATATTTTTTAATTTTTCCTTGTTTAGTATCTAATATTACCTTTATTCCAAATTTCAAGTTTCTAGCGCTTTGAAATCGAATTATTTTCAAATTTTCCTTATTTTTCGATTTTTTTGTTTTATTTTCGAATTTTATTTGGTTTTTTATTTTAACTTATTCTGAATCCTAAACACTATCTTTACTGCGAATTTTAAGTTTCTAAGGCAAAGATCAAATTATTTTAATTTTTTCAATTTTTTTCGAATTTTTCGAATTTTTGAATTTTTTTTTTGAATTTTCCGGAATTTTAAATTTTTCCTTATTTTGCATCCTACATACTACCTTTATTCCGAATTCCAAGTTTCTAGCGCAACAAAATTGGATTATTTGAAATTTTTCGATTTTTTTCGATTTTCGATTTTTTCAATTTTGCTTTCGATTTTTTTGGTGTTTTTGATGTTTTCTTTTTCTGGATGATAAACACTACCTTCACACCGAATCTTAAGTTCCTAAGACTACAAGATCGTATTATTTTCAATTTTCAATTTTGATGGAATTTGTTGAATTTTCGAATGTTTTTTTTTTCGAATTTTCCGGATTTTATAATTTTTCCTTTCTTTGTATCCTAGACACTACCTTTTTTTCCAAATGTCAAGTTTCTAGGGCTACGGGATCTACCTAATCTTTTTGATGACGCCTGAACGAGTGAGTGAGTGAGTGACAAAAAATCGAATGTTTGAGTTCATATATCGTCTGAACTAGAAAAGATAGCAAGTTTTAATTTTAAATTTTGGTCGGTCCTATGTGCCAAATACTCTAGAAAAACGAAGTTTCAAATTTTTGGGATACTCCAGCGCGGAGATATGAGGGGGTCAAAAGTGCCCTGAGTTGCTTCCAGAAAAGTATGCTTACGGCTGCCCTCTCTCGACTTGGCGGAGGCACTGCCGTGCCTCCAGATCTAAAACAAACTATCCCCATCCTGTGGGATTTGTTTTTCAATGTTTTACTTTATTTAATGCAAAACATAGATTGCATCCGACAACTCATAAAAAAGTCCTCCGGCCTGTACCGGCAGGAAAAGGTAGCTTTCCTATATCTTCGTTTTAAAATTTTAGCTAATGTTACTCGAAAACAGCAAGTTAAAATGCAAAGAAACCGTTTACAAAAGATTCGTTTACACTGAATTTGAATAAGAAATTCGCCAAATTATTGAGCTATAGCCAAGTTGGCTTCATTTATGAAGACTTATTTTTGTCGCCAAATTTGGCGAGATTTCGCCAATTGTCGCCAAGTTTGGCGAGAATTTGGCGCTAATGGATATGAATATATAGTTTTATGCGTATGATTGGGAAAATGATTACAACAATGAAAGAAAATAATTTGCGAGAAATCGCGTTCACTAAAACTTATAAATTTATATTAAAATCATTAAAATTACAGACATTACAATACACTTTCATAAAACATTAAAAACATATTAAAATTGGACGTTTCGGATTTACATGGAAAATCCCTCTTCAACAACAACATTTCACTTAGCGTAAATCATAGTTCAAAAATATCAACAAATAGAAAATGCAACGTATCAAAATTTCGGAGTCAAAGTTACAGTTATAATAACACGGAGTATTCATTCAGGATTGCACCTGCTTGACCATTATTGACCATAAATTTATCGTTGGTTTTTTGTAATGTGCTGTTTTGTTTCAAAATGTCAGCCACCCTAGAATTTCAAACTGCTCTGTCTCAGCCAATTTTTAAGATAGAGATAAAACAAAAAATGCTCTGGAATCCTTGTATCAAGTCCTAACACCTAATTAAAAAATAAACTTGATTTTTTAACTTTTTTGTATATTTATTTTAGTTTTAAAATTTTCCGTGGCCGCCATCTTGAAACAAGATGGCGGACCAAGCTGGCCGACGAACTCGTTCGAGGCATTGGTGAGCTTAATACACACAATTAGTTTCATCCAAATTAATTTATAAATACGAGCGTTATCGTATCAAATTATTTTCATTTTTTCAATTTTTTTCGAATTTTTTTTTTTTTTTCGAATTTTCTGGATTTTTTTAATTTTCCTTTTTCTGTATCCTAAATACTACCTTTATTCCTAATTGGAATTTTCTAGCGCAACAAAATCGGATTGTCTTCAAATTTTCGGTTTTTTTCAATTTCTTCGATTTTTTCAATTTTGCTTTCGATTTTTTTGGTGTTTTTGATGTTTTCTTTTTCTGGATGTTAAACACTACCTTCACACCAAATCTTAAGTTTCCAAGACTACAAGATCGTATTATTTTCAATTTTCAATTTTGATGGAATTTGTTGAATTTTCGAATGTTTTTTTTTCGAATTTTCTGGATTTTATAATTTTTTCTTTCTTTGTATCCTAAACACTACCTTTTTTTCCAAATGTCAAGTTTCTGGGGCTACGGGATCTACCCAATCTTTTTGATGACGCGTGAACGAGTGAGTAAGAAGTGACAAAAAATCGAATGTTTGAGTTCATATATCGCCTGAACTAGAAAAGACAGCAAAGTTGTAATTTTAAATTTTTGTCCTGTGGGCCAAATACTCTCTATAATTGAAGTTTAAAATTTTTGGGATACTCCAGCGCGGAGATATGGGGGGGTGAAATGTGCCCTGAGTTGCTTCCAGAAAAGTATGCTTACGGCTGTCCTCTCTCGACTTGGCGGAGGCACTACCGTGCCTCCAGATTTAACCATTTTTTAAAAAGCTGCAAAACCGGGCCCTTTGGGCCAAACCAACCAAACCAACCAACCATTTTAAAATATACGAAAAAATGTCCATTTATTCTGTATGAAAATAATGAAATTTTGAATTAGTAAGAAAAAAAGTCCTTCCGGCCTGTACCGGGAGGAAAAGGTAGCTTTCCTATATCTTCATTTTAAAATTTTAGCTAATGTTACTCGAAAACAGCAAGCTAAAATGCAAAGAAAACGTTTACAAAAGATTCGTTAATACTGAATTTGAATAAGAAATTCGCCAAATTATTGAGCTATAGCCAAGTTGGCTTCATTTATGAAGACTTATTTTGGTCGCTAAATTTGGCGATATTTCGCCAAATGTCGCCAAGTTTGGCGAGAATTTGGCGCTAACGGATATTAATATATAGTTTATGCGTATGATTGGGAAAATGATTACAACAATGAAAGAAAATAATTTGCGAGAAATCACGTTCACTAAAACTCATAAATTAATCGTTGTTAGGTAGCTTTCAATACAAAAAAGTATAAAGCTACCTATTGCAGCCGTTCGGAGGAAAGCAATTCCGGAAAATTTTGATATATTTTCACCGATCATGACCCCCAGACCCCAAAACCACCCTCCGTTCAAATGTTGATTTATATATATATATATATATATCTGACCTATGTCATACGATAACGCCCGTATTTATAAATCGATTTTGATGAAACTAATTGTGTGTATTAAGGTCACTAATGTCTCGACCGAGTTCGTTGGCCAGCTTGGTCCGCCATTTTGTTTCAAGATGGCGGCCATTTAAAAATTTAAAACTAAAATAAATATACAAAAAAGTTAAAAATTCAAATTTATTTTTTAATTATGTGTTAGGCCTTGATACAAGGATTCCAGAGCATTTTTTGGTTTACCTCTATCTTAAAAACTGGCTGAGATAGAGCAGTTTCAAATTCTAGGGTGGCTGACATTTTGAAACAAAACAGCACATTAACGCGATTACTCGCAAATTATTTTCTTTCATTGTTGTAATAATTTTCCCAATCATACATATAAAACTATATCTTCATATCCGTTAGCGCCAAATTATCGCCAAAATTGGCGACATTTGACGAAATATCGCCAAATTTGGCGACCAAAATAAGTCTTCATAAATGAAGCCAATTTGGCTATTGCTCAATAATTTGACGAATTTCTTATTCAAATTCAGTATTAACGAATCTTTTACGTTTCTTTGCATTTTAACTTGCTGTTTTCGTGTAACATTAGCTAAAATTTTAAAACGAGGATATAGGAAAGCTACCTTTTTCTCCCGGTACAGGCCGGAAGGACTTTTTTTTTTGCAATGTGCTGTCTTGTAATGTGTTCAAAATGTCTGCCACCCTAGAATTTCAAACTGCTCTATCTCAGCCATTTTTTAAGATAGAAGTTAAACAAAAAATGCTCCGGAATTCTTGTACCAAGGCCTAACACTTAAGTAAAAAATAAATTTGAATTTTTAACTTTTTTGTATATTTATTTTAGTTTTAAATTTTTAAATGGCCGCCATCTTGAAACAAAATGGCGTACCAAGCTGGCCAACGAACTCGGTCGAGACATTGGTGAGCTTAATACACCCAATTAGTTTCATCGAAATTGATTTATAAATACGAGCGTTATCGTATGACATAGGTCAGATATATATATATATATATGGAGATATAAATAAATAAATAAATATATATATATATATATATATATAAATCAACATTTGAACGGAGGGTGGTTTTGAGGTCTGGGGGTCATGATCGGTGAAAATATATCGAAATTTTCCGGAATTGCTTTCCTCCGAACGGCTGCAATAGGTAGCTTTATACTTTTTTGTATTGAAAGCTACCTAATATTGAAATAAAATAAACAAAAACCACCCTATGTTCATATGAGGGTTATAATCAACTTATATGCAAAGATATAGGATAATTAAATGCTTCATTTTGACGCTGGCTTCAGCCTAACATTTGCACACAATCAGATTTATAATATTACTAGCTGTTACCCGTGACTTCGTTCACGTATCATTAAAATAAGAATAAATTCATTAATTAAGCAAAATATTTCATTCCCGATAATTAGAAACGTAAATAATTAACTAACTCTTGATCACATTCCATAGGAGACAATACAGTATTTCTATGTTATAGAGGCTTTGACATAACTAAGTTTTAAAAAAGTGAAATTTTGTGACAAATAATCACAAAAAGGAAACTGCAACCAATAAAAAAGGCGGGCCAAATAAAATCGTGGAAATCGGCGAATTGTGTAAAAACATATGTCAAGTTTACCTGGTAAACCATTTTACTTTTAACGTCTTTGTGAAACGTTTTAATAGCCATCCTTCAAAGATAATGGAAATAGTATATTCTTTTTCATTAAATTCAATTCTTGTGAATAGGGAGAAATAATTGTAGACCTAAATGCATGGAGCTTAAATTTGCCTCCTTGGTTTAATCTATAACTACAGCGCCTATATTCTAGGCGCTGTACTACAACTGAAAAAAAAAAAATCTTTATTTCTAAATGAAAATATGTTGACAGACGATATTTGTTCTCCAGAATAAATTGACTCATGAATTTTGAATATGTGAAAATACGTTTTTATTTTTAAAATTTTTTACTGTAATCAAGATATTTTTTTTTCTTTCACCATCTATTCAAATTGAAAATAAATTCTTTTTTTCAGTTTTAGTGAGAAAAAATATATTATTCCGTTTCATTTCTTCTTTTTTATCCACAAAATTGGAATAATTTAGTTGCCATTTTTAGAGCAACTTTGTTAAATTTATAAATAATAATAATAATAATAATCATATCTCGGAATTTAAATCATTTTTTTAAATTCTGAGAGTTTATGACATCCTCTGCGAAATACAAACAGGCGGTCAGATTTTAATATAATAGATTCGTAATTATTTTTATTTTCCTAATAATCATGGTGTGGTTTTTGGCAAAAAATTCTCATCTGTATGTAACTGATATTCATGCATAATAATAGCTGGCTAAAAAAAAGCTAAAAACAAATATTTAAATTTTTCGTTTTAAATATGACGTGAAACTCATCTACTTTCTAAACTTACCGATTCTTGTATTATTAATGTAATGAATTGATTCACGCTCCTTCTAAAACACATTTGAAAATTCCCATTTTATTTCAAATATGACGTCACTTTTTCCTCAGAGAAATCTCTTTTAAATGGCACAATTCTTGTTAATTTTCTTTTTCTGGCAATCAGGACGTACATTTTAGCGGAAAACTCACATTTGTGTGTAACTGGTATTCAAGCTAATTATTAATCAGTATCGATATTAAAAATATTTCAGTTTTTCATCTTAAATATTACATCCATTATCTATTTACTTTCATTATACATTGATATTCATGCTCCTTGTATTATTACAAATATTTGAAAATACATGTTTTATTTATGACGTCATATTTGTCCAAGCCGAGGAGGATCCTTTTCATAGTTCCATGGTCCAAGCGAAATCTATTTTTTAATAATATAATTATTGTTGCACTTTTCCTTCTAATTATAACGCAGTTTTTGACAGAAAAATATCTTTTTATTTTAACCGATATTCATACTTCATGTATAATAAAAAATACTCCATATTTTTGTGTCAAATATCACGGAAATTCATCTTCTTTTGAATTTTTTTAATTTTCAGTTTTCACGTGAAAATCGTTCAATTGAAAATTAGTTGTTGGGGAAAAATTATTTTTCCGTGTTTTTATTTTTGTGGCAACGATCAAAGTCCTAGCAACGATAAAGTAAAATGGTTAAATTGTATGGGAAAATGTCCATTCATTCTCTATGAAAATAATGAAATTTTTAATTATTAAAGAAAATATTTGAATAAAATAAACAAAAACCAGCCTATGTTAGTTTGAGGATTATAATCAACGTATATGCAAAAATACAGGATCATTAAATGCTCCATTTTGACGCTGGCTTCAGCCTAACATTTGCACACAATCAGATACAGGATCATTAAATGCTCCATTTTGACACTGGCTTCAGCCTAACATTTGCACACAATCAGATTTATAATATTACTAGCTGTTACCCGTGACTTCGTTCACGTAACATTATAAAAAAAAATGCATTAATTTAGCAAAGCATTTCATTCGATGATTAAAAACATATATAGTTAACCAAATCTTTATCACATTTTATAGGAGACAATACGGTATTTCTTTGCCATAGGGGCCTTAACATAATCCAGTCTTATAAAAGTGAAATTTCATGCCAAATAATATATACAATCCCGAAAATGAAACTGCAACCAATGAAAAAAGAAGGACCCAGTAAAATCGTGAAAATCGACGAATCCCTCTTCGTAAAACGAATAATAACACTGAGAGAATTCTTCTATACAACAGTGCATTTTAGGTTGTATTTGGTGTGAAATTTGTATCTGTATTCATTTCTAAATGGGCATTATTATATTGTTTATTTGTATAGACATGTGTTATATATTTCTTACTACATTATTATTTTATGTCTTGTTTATGTATACATTAAATAAAGTGCTTCTCGCTAAGTGGTGTAAATATTGAACAAACTGCTTGTGGATTTTATACATTGATAGATATTTCATAAAGATATAACAATCTGATGCGATTCAAAAATGTAAATAAAGGTTGCTAGAAAGTACTTTAAATTCTACCCAATTTAACCTCGATATTTTTTCTATCGCGTCAAGGACGCTCTAAACAAATAACTATCGACAACACCAATCTAATGATCTAAAGTTACATATTTTTGTTAGTGTATATAGGATTATTTTAATTTATTTCGTGCGCTTGAAATTTTTTACGCTTTTTCTATAGGATTAAGTGTCGAATAAATGCACTTTCTTGTTATTTTATTTTGCCATTTCTATTTATTCTATTTTCCATTCATTCCATTTATGGATATTGATTTAATTTACATATTCGTTTCAAAGAATATTGTTTAAAGTTATTATTACGATTAGGATAGGATACGATTAGGGTTAGGATTAAGATTATAAACTGGACGACAATTGTATGATTAATTCAGGTTTAAAGGATGAACCAGGATGAACCAGGATGTCTATTTACATCATGAAGTAATAAGAAAATTAGAAAATTATCGTATGATATTTTTAATATGTTTTACAGTCATAGTTGGCATCAAAGGTGAGAGAGGAAATGATCATCTAAAATAGCATTAAGTGTTTACCACGCAAAAACAAATCTGGTTACAACAATGTATTTAATTTTGCGCCAAATTTCACTTGATAAAAAAAAGCATATTGGCTATGGACCCGATTACAGATCTCTAACCTTCCTATTTTCGAAAATTTTCTACCTATGTGTGAAAACCTATTCTACTATATACAACGCGCTTTCACGTTTATAATATTATGATTTGGCACGATCGGCTTGTTCAAGTTTACATAATTCGACTGGAAGAAAAGTTTCATTACTTTTTGATTTCTTCTTTGCTTTTGCATTACGCGAATTTGTCGGTAAAATTGATTTTCGTTTCGATAACATTGTTGTTTTTCAAGTTTTAAAAAATATTGTAATTTTACTTAAACATTGCTTTACAATGTATGCCATTTTTCTCACCCTACAAGACTTTACAAAAATCTATTATGAAACAGAACTTTAAAAAAAGCTATATTTAAAAATGACAACTACTACTTTAAAGCTAAAAGAAATGTAAAATTAAATTCCGGTTCGAAACGACCATTTACAAATGTGTTTTGACTGTGGGAAAAAGATAGAGGAAAAATTCTATTACTTCGACGCAATCATGTTAAATTTTTTTATGAAAAACTGCAACTTTCTATTAAAAAATAAAGTTATTTTTTTTAAGATTTTCTGATTTTCTATACGGATAATTTTGCGGTGTATATTATTGACGTTTGCCGTCCAATACCTTTTCAAAGATTTTTTTTTTTAATTTTTAAAATTTAAATTAAAAATATGGTACCTTTATGTTAGCCGTGTGCAGACGATAAACCTCCAAGTATTATTCCTATCACCATCATTCGTATTGAATTCGTATTAAAATATAAATCTTTCACTCATTTCATTTAAAACACAGAACTTTAATTTACAACACATACATTTAAAATAATTCATTTCATGTGAAATAGAAAAAGAACAAAAATAAAGAAATTAATCACAAATAATTTGATAACCCAAGATCATTTTATTTCAACATCAAACAAATCTGTTTTATTTTCGATTTATGACATCATATTCGCTTGCTTTATACTTTCTCGTATTTATGCAGCTTGCATTATTATCAAATAGTTGAAAACTCAAGTTTTATTTCTAATATGACGTTATTTCATATTCTGTTTCTTAAATAATTAATTTAATTTCCATTTTTCACGTGGAAATTTTTTATTTGAAAATAAATTGTTGAGTAAAAATTATTATTCGAGGATTTGATTTAGTTTTGGCAACGATGAAGTATTAGCAACGGTAAAGTAAATTTGACCATTTTAAAAGCTGTATAGAAATAAAGAGCTGCAAAACCGGGCCCTTTGGGCCAAACCATCCAACCATCCAACCATTTTAAAATATTAAACGAAAAAATGTCCATTTATTCTTTATGAAAATAATGAAATTTTGAATTATTAAGAAAAATATTTGAATAAAATAAACAAAAACCAGTCTATGTTCATTTACGGGTTATAATCAACCTATATGCAAAGATACATGATCATTAAATTCTCCATTTTGACGCTGGCTTCAGCCTAACATTTGCGCACAATCGGATTTATAATATTATTAGGATTAGGATTAGGACAATGACACTATGTATTATTCCTTTTATTATTTATTAAGTACTATTTATATGAATATAAAAAGAAAGATTTGATGAGAGATACACATATATAATATATACATATACATGGATGGCAGGAGGGTGGCTGCGTTCCCCGTAAATCTTTGAAAATAGTAAGATAGAACTTGAATAACTAAGAGATTGACGAAAAATTTATCGTTGCCCCATCCCTAATCCTGAGTGTCTCCATGTATAAAGAATCATGTTTTATATTATAATATTCACAGAAAATAATACTAAGTTAAATATACTACTTACTTATTCCAGACTCGTTATTAGCTTCGTGTCGTCGTTGTTTACAGGTGTATTGACATGGCGGCCATTGCTTCCCTTCCCTTCCACTTATCCCAATGCATGACGGGTAAACGGCTGTTGCGCATGTCTGTTTCTCAGTGTACCTCTGAAACTGACAGATTTTTTTTTCAAAGGCACAAATCTGTCAGAGGCTAACTTCGTGCCTCTGACTAGATTTCGCTCTGTTCCGATGCCTTTCATTTCATTGTGCCTCTAACGTTTTTCTCCTCATCAAAGGCACTTTGTCTACGTGCCTCTTACATTAAAATAATAGAAGGCACAACGTGCTTGTGCCTTTTAAATAAGCGGTACACTTTTAAGAGTGCATGCTTGAACCATGCCTTATAAATACCTACATCCAAAATGAAATGCCATGCCGTTTTCTTGAATGGTATAGTCGCTAGGCGCTCATTATACCGGCAAAGTTTTTCTTTTACGATCACTTTTTTTTTGTCATTATTGTATATTACCAAATTTCATTATTGAAGATTCAGTTCAAAGATTCATATAAATGAGTTACTTTTTTATGACGTTATGCTTTTACTGTTTTTACAAGTTTTTATCTTTAACCAGAAAGTGGTCTGATCAACTATTTTTATATACAGGGTGGTCATAAAAAACTTTGCCGATATATGGAGCTCAAGCGGCCGGTCCGTTCAACCGATCGAGGTGAGATTTCAGATATAGTTATTCAGAGGTATGAGCTCGGGATTCTGTGAACGGCAACAAATTGGCGCTTACGGTTACGGTTATAGCTACAGAAACTCGAAATTTTCAAATGGCAACGCCCATTTTTTTCATTGCAAAATGCTCAGCGCATGCGAAAACCCTAAAGAGCGTTGAACGGTACGTGTATCGCAATAAACGGACACGTTATGCACACACAAAAACAGCTCTGCTAACGGCCAATGGTCGGCATTAGCGTACTCCCGACTGAAGAACTACCATCCCTACACCACTTTTTATCCGTTTACTACACCACGGCCTAACTCGATCGTTCTCCTTACCTGTAGCTTACGGGAAATGAATACTTTAAATATCCTCCGATTACGGGAAAAACTTGACCGTTTCATCCCCCTTTCTTCGGAAGCATCACACTCCGGGTGACGGTAGAACATCTTGGAATCATTAGGCGCGTCCGCTAACGACTTTCAATCGTGAGAAATTTCGGGATTTACTTTTCCCTAAAGGAAACCTTTTCATCTGTCAAAAGTAATAGCTTATCGTTATAAATAAGGTTTAAATGTTATACGGACATGAAAATTGCACTTTTTTTTCTGTGAAGTCATTAAATTCAAGTGATTAGGTTTTGAAATAATTGAGTGATGTCTCTTAAAAATAAGCAGAAAAATACTTACAATGAACGTTTAAATAGTGGTTTATATTTTGCAAAGGAGAATATAAAAGAAAATGTTATAAAAAAAGAAGAATTTTTTATGCTAATATAAAAATACTTTATTTAAAAATAGCTTTAAACTTTCAGATACTTTTAAAAATTAAATAAGCAAATAAAAATAATTTCCTTAAATAAACATTTATTTTCTTTTTATCATGATTCAGATTATAAGAAAAAATAAATTCCACGAGAAGAAAAATGTAAAAATAAATATATGGGTATCGCAACAAAGAACAGTAAAGAAAAATAAAGTTTTATCCAACGGAATTAGTGTTTCCAGTAAGGCATTTACTTTTTCTATTGAGAAATAAACTTACACTTCCAGTGTTTTATAATTTATTTTGTACTTAAATTAGGCGAAAATTCGGAAATAGTGACAGAAATCTGAATAAAAACAATTAAGCTAATGTGATAAGCAAAATATTTACATACTCATTTTATAACACAAACAACTAGGCACAATACTATTTAAAAATAGCTGTAAACTTTCAGATACACTTAAAAATTAAATAAGTAATACAAAAATAATTTATTTAAATAAACGGGTTTTTTTTTCCCGCCACGATTCAAATTATAACTTAAAAAAAAAAAAAAAAAAAAAAAAAAATCAGGAGAAGAAAAAGGTAGAAATAAATACATAGAAATCGGTATAAACAGTAAAGAAGAATAAAGTTATATATAAAAGGGGTTTGCTGTTAACAGTTGGGCATTTACTTTTTAAATTAAAAAATAAACCGGTATTTCCAAATTGTATTATAATTTATGTTGTACTTAAATTAGCCGAATATTGCTATACGGAAATAGTAGTAGAAATCCGAATAAAAATATTAAGCAAATGTTATAAGTAAAATAAGAAAAAAACTGTATGCTAATACAATAATACTTTATTTAATAATAGCTCCAAGCATTCAGATACATTTAAAAATTAAATAAGTTAAAAAAAAATAATTTCCTTAAATAAGCATTTTTTTTTCAATGTGCAAAAAATGAGAGAAGATAACTAAAAAATACGCAGCTCCTCTAAAGTGATGGTAGGTTGGTTAGTTGATTTATGACGGCCGATTATTTACACAAGGGATATAGGCCCTAGGGAGATTGGTATCAGTGGGGGTCTTTCTAAGGGATCATAACCCGTATTTACGGCAAGGTTCGAAGAAAACCACGGAAAACTCCGAACGGTTAGGTCGACGAGCGTGAAAGGGTTTGGTTTTGAACCCAGGTCCTCCCGTCTACAAGCTTTGAGAGCAGAACCTCTCAGCCACTAGTGGGGCCTCCTCTAAACTAAATGTTAATACACACACACACACACACACACACATATATATATATATATAACTTTTATGGATAAATTAAAAAATAAATAAAACTAAACATGTACATTTTACGACGTGTATGCTGTGTATTTTCTAACAACTCAATACTATATTTCCCGTACGTGGAATTTAAAACCGCTGTGTTGAAATTACATTATGCCTTGCTAATATTCGAAATGTGCTTTTTTGATTTTGAGTCTCTCTAATTTTAATGCCCCCCCAGCCTACCTTAGAATAATAATACTAAAGCAAGCAATAACACTAGAAAAATCATATAGAAAATAGCTGGGAGTAAAGTTCATTTTTCTCTAGAATTACTAAAACGATTTAAAAGAAATTCCTTTTAATATTTTTGACGTTTATTAAACAATAAATGGTCATTCGGCAATAAATGAAATTAAAAAGTGCAATAGGTGTACGATTTCACAAACTAAACATTCTACTTTATTTTGAATGTGGTTCTCAAATTGATCTGATGAACAACGCAAAACTTTCTGACGCATTTTTAAACGCAAAAGCATAAAATTTGCAGGCCTACTATTGAAGCAATTTGAAATCGAAATGAGTTTTCAAGTTTTCGATAAATAAATTATTTATCGTGTTATAAGCTATTCGTGTCACGTGACAACAGGTTTTTCTCCTTTCGTGCGATGAAGAATCAGGAATTCGGTTCAAAACGCGGACTTTGACAGTGTTTTCTAAAAGATCTTCTGCCTTTACCAAAAAATGGAAAACGCGCTTCGATTGCAAAGTTTCTGAATAACAACATCAGCCTGTTTCATGCGTTTCTGAACAAAAATGAATTTAAAATGTGTCTGATAGTAGGCCCTCTGTAATTGAGAACAGCGTTAATTAACTTTGTTGAAAATGAATGAATTTTAAGAGACAATCCTTATTTATATGTAAGTATAATACAAACTTTAATAAACATAATATTAATTATATAATAAGTATAATACCTAAGTATAATACAAAATAAAAATAAAATAAAATATTGATTTCACTTCAGAAGTTTCAGAGAAAAAAGTACGGCAATAACAATTGTTTTCCGAAGCGATTTTGGAACAGCTATTGCCTCTTTGAACATAGCAGAAAAATGCTTAGGACTTACATTCGTACTTAATTTATATTTGTTTATAATCATATGTTTAAAAAATATATAAAGAACAATTAATGTAACTTGTATTATTTTCTGCATAACTGCAATTACTTTTTTTTCGAATCAGCTGATTGCGGAGTAAATTAATTGTAAATATCGTTAGAATTTCATTACTTATTAATATCATTCTGAAACAGACAAAGTTCAATTCCAAGCAAAGAATATAAAACATGATTATTAAGTTGTGTGTGAGCATAAAACTATTTTCTACTGTGTAAAAGTAATTAATTTTACATAAAAATGTATACATAAAAATTTTACAAAATTAACTGTATTTTTATTAGATAGTAATATATATATAATAATTTCATTTTTGTTGAGTTCAATGAACAAAGTTACGTATATTATTTTAAGATATCTAGTGTACTATTGTCGAAAGAAAAAAAACCCCGCAATATTTAACATTCTAAGAACAAAAACTTAATCAAAATCAGCGATACTAAAATACTAAAACAATTTACTGAAAATAATCTATTATCTTCATATTCATATCACAAACAAAAATTATCTTCCACTAATTTGGAGGAAGTGAGGTAGAAACAGCTTCAAATCGTGCGCTTGAACAATGTTTATTTTCTTTGCTGCATAAGTTTTCCCTGTATTTCCCTATGATAACTAATATCTTCCCTATAGAATTTCCCTTCTCCGATACCCAATGAGACCCCCGTTGAGCCAAACGCTATTAAGGATTTCCTGCACTCCATCTTTGAGGGGTGGAAATTTTCGGGATGACGATAATCCCAACCCCGTATTTTTCAACAGTCTTTTTCTTGGGACTACGGTAATCCCACCGTAAGCAAAAGGATATGAGGGAAGGAGAAAGATCGAGTTTGGCCGTGACTACACTGACTATCTGGCGAACGGCGTTCCGTGATTGGTGTTTTGTCTCTGTCATATGCAAATTTCCTTCGTGCGCCCTGATCGTGTTTTTTTCGGCCGTTCGCAAAGTTGTTTTTGTGCGTGCATAACGCGTCCGTTTATTGCGATACACATATCGTTCCAACGCTCTTTAGGGTTTTCGCATGTGCTAAACATTTTGCCATGAAAAAAAAAATGGGCGTTGCCATTTTAAAATTTCTAGTTTTTGTAGCTATAACCGTAACCGTGAGTGCCAATTTGTTGCCGTTCACAGAATGCCGAGCTCATACCTCTGAATAGCTATATCTGAAATCGCACCTCGATCGGTTGAACGGACCGGCTGCTAGTGCTCCATATATCGGCAAAGTTTTTTTTATGACCACCCTGTATTTTATGTTCTTCTAAGGTATAACAATATTAAAAGTTAAATGTCTTAATATATCTAAACGATATTGAACAATCGTTTAATATATCTGTTTAATATATTTTAAAATATAAAAAAAATATCTTAAACAATTATTGTAATTGCATGGCTATATTTTGTTGCCGTCAATCATACTGATACTTTTGCTCCAAAACACTCTGAATTTCTGCCTGTTTTATGCAAAACATGTGTACTTGATTAGATATTATATTTTTGAAAATCTAGACTATTTAATATAGAAAGATAATTTAAGGAAAGTCTATCATGCATTCAAAATATTCTTCCAACTATATCGGGAATCTGTGAATGAACTTGCACAATACATCGAAAGCAAAAAAGAACCAATACAGAAGGAAAAAAAAGAGCTTTTATTCATTTAAAAGCACATAAATTTTACTTCATAAATTTATAAACTCTTTTGTCAGAATAAAGAAAAATTACAGTCTTTAACATATGATTGATAAGAAACGAACTTAAAAACAAAACCATAAAACTAAATAATAAAGGAAAAAGGATTACAAGAAAAGTTGCCTTATTTATAGATTTTATTTATTCAACAGATTAAGATTTATAAATAAGTTTTAGATTTTAAATTTTCTTCATACTGAATACTCCATATTTAATAAAAAGTTTTTATTCTTACATACAACTTTTTCTTATTTATATGAATACTTACATGCTTCTTAGATACTTACACGCTTATTACATGCTTGATTAAATACTACATATTTACATGCATCTTATAAGACACTTCATCAACTCTTAGATACAACAACTTTAAATACGCATAATATAGTAAGAATAAACCCTTCTAAACGATGAAAGTAATAAGGAAGAATGAAGAATCTTTCACATAAACATAATCCACAACGCTATATGCCGAATAGCAATATCACAATTGCCATGATTAGTATCCAATTTAATAAAAAGCTATGCGTTGCTGACGACTGGGATTTTCGATAATCGTTGCCACAGATTAAACTCGGAAAATGAAACATTTGAAGTTTCTGAAAAAAATAATAGCTCGAAAAGTATTTGTCAGAAAATTGTTAGACAAACTTCGTTAGAAAGGTAAAAAATTGTATTTTTCTTGATATAAATTAAAAATCTAATGATTATGCAGTTTTTCAAATATTGAATTTCAAAAATTACCAAATTTTACAACGGAGTATCATAGCGAAATCTTCACGCGTAAAAAGATAATGATAAGGGCCATGTGCCCTGACGTATACTGGCTATACAGCCATGGAAAAAATTATAAGGACACGTTGAAAAATGAGTAATACGTATTAAAGTAATCATCAACTGAAAACAAAATCAAACATAATTTACTATTCGTAATTCGGAAAGTTTAAGAACCTATTAATAGGAAATTAAATTACAATAAAATTTATAAATCACATATTAATAGAAAGATATAGCGTGAAACATGGAAAAATTATAAGGACATGTTGAAATATGGCGGGAAAAAATTAATATTCTACAAAATCCTTTTTTTTCCAATGACTCTTATTAATCGTGCAGTCATTGACTCAGAAAATCCAGTTAAAGTTTGTTTAGAAATTTTTTGCACGCTAATTCGATGGATGATTTTAAATCGTTTGTATTTACATATTGTGTGCCATGCTTATATACATCTCTAGCTAAAATGCAGATTTAAACTCCACAGATTCTCTGTGGGGCTTAAATCAGGGCTTCTTGGTGGCCAATCCAAATGGTATTGGACAGAATTGGCCACGAACTATGACCGAAATGCACGGCAACTTGCATTGTCTTGTTGAAACAAATAATCACCACCTGTGATGAGGGGTGTTTCAGGCAATAATTTTTCAGTTAGCATATCCACATATGATTCTGAATTCATCCGACCTCGAATGGACACGATTGGTGTTGTTCCACTGTCTGTAAAACCTGCCCACACTATCGCAGAACCTCCTCCGACTTTGCGTATGAAAAAAAAAAGATTTTTCTTTTTGCAAGTCATACCAATAATGGTGAAAACTGACTGGTCCGTCCAAATAAAATAAATTTCATCCGAAAATACATCTTTCCAGCGAGATCCAAAAGAAACGTGTTTCTTAGCAAATTCCCGTCTAAGCTTCCTATGTAGTTTGTAAGTGGTGGACGTGACCGTAGTTTAGCATATTTAACATTGAAATACTTTTGCAGAACATTACGTACTGTTAGACTAGTGCATGTTAGATACATTTCTGTTTTAATTTGAGTAGAACTCTGTTTTTTTAGGCAAGGTCGACGCGAAATTGGACGTTTCTGGCGCATAGTCAGAGAAACAGGCCTACCTGTAGGCTTCTTCTTGCCATAATCTTTTGGATTCTTCAAAAAAATAAACTATTTTAGAGCTGTTTATATTCCTTGCAATTTCACGTCCACTCATTCCACATTTTCTGTAAGCAATGATTTTCCACTTTTCATATTCAGGTAGTTGTGTGCTCTTTGGCATGATGGAGAACGAAATAATCTGAATAGTCTTACTGCGGGGCAGTTTTAGGTTACTTTAAACAATCGTATGATATTACCAAATATGCAAAATTTTGTTTGCGATTTCAAAAGCAATGCGTGTCCTTATAATTTTTTCCGAGTAGCAAGCTATTAAAACCTTTTAAATTTATGCCTTTTAATGATTTTCCAAATTTTCAACTTAAAGTTTGTTTGAAAATATTCCATTTCAATCATTCTTATCATACAAATATTTGCATAATTTTCTAGCCAAGCGGCTTTTCACATTTGGCGACTTTTCGCATGTCCTTATAATTTTTTCCATGGCTGTAGCACGAGTAACAAATTATAGTAGCCTTACTATTCTGTTAAAATATAAAAGTGAATTATGATGCTACGAGTGCATTATTTTTATTTTATTTCAATATAATCATCTTAAAAACAAGGTTTTGGAATTTTTTTTCGAATGGGACTAATAAATTGGTCAATACTGTATATTATTTTGAGTTTAAATGAGGTGGGGGAGCGCTTTATATTATTTAGGTTTCCGCAAGAATTTTTGGTCAGAATTGAAAGTTTAACATATCAAAACGTCAGAAATTAAATCGACAATAACTATAACGACTGTCCTTCAGTTCGTTTGGATATATTTTCATTTAAAAATATAAAATCATTCAACATTGATTTTAGGTATTTTTAAGGTTATTATCACGGGTCCGGGCAACGCCGGGCATGTCAGCTAGTGATTTTATAAATAACATGACGTTTTTCAGGTGATGGAAAAGCTAAAATAAACAATTGTAGAGTGAAACCGCCAGTTTTTGACACCTAATCAGTAACTGACACTTTAGCAAAAATCTAACTCAAATAAGCATTTTGCTGTAAAATTCTACAAAGTAATGTCATCTAGTGATAAATTAGACACTTGTTTTTATTTTGGAGTCAATTTATGCCCCACTAGAACGCCAAGAACATATTTATTGTGGAAGAAACTTTTGAGAATACAAAAAGTGCCATTTTGAAGCAAGCATCTTATTTCTAAAATTAAGGAAGTGTTTTTCTAATCTATTTGTAATGCAACCATCCTAAACATTTTTCTTAAAGTTATACTTGTAAAAATTAGTTTAAAGATGCATATGATATATTAAATATATGATTTAGGGTTTATAGTTATTTAATTTAGCTTAATGGGGGGTGCCAGTTATTGGTTCCTAGAATTTCATTTCACCAGTCTCTGATGAAGGTGCTAGTTATTGGTTATATTAAAGAAAGTTTAAATCTATTATTTGAACTGTTTAAAAATGCATAATAATAAATTAAATTTATCTTGTAGCAAACACCATTCAAATTTAAGTTGTTTGACCAGAGTCTCATATTAGATGTCAGTTACTGGTTCATAAATGTCAGTTATTGGACATCTGCATTACTAATAATGCCGTACTAAATTTTACTGCTATATACTCTTACTATATACTCTGTATTACTAATAATGCAGTACAGCTTACTAAATGCCACTTTTTATAATAAATATTAATTTATTTTGTTTTTATAATAAAGAATAATTTTTTAAATCATTTTAATCTTTTAAAATAAAGTGTCAGTCACTGGTCACTTTGTGTCAGTTATTGGTGTTTCAAAATAGGGATTGTGTCAGTTATTGGAGTTTTTGACCATATTTATGAAAAAAATTAATTTTTAATAATAAAATGTATAATTTTTCAATATTTTGCCAGCAATAATTTTTTAATATATCTCTACTATCCTCTCAAAAAAAAAGTAAGTATAAAATAGATTTAAATTTTTGTAATAGTGATTTGTTACAAGAAAGAATTCTTAAAGTATGAGGTACTGGGGGTTTCGCCCTATCACTTGAAAAATACTTTTCCTTTCAGTACAATTCTGTAAATATTTTCTCATTCTTATTTCAAATTTATACAGAATAATAAGTCCTATTAAAAAATAAATAAACATTTAAATCAATTAGTTTAAAGTGAAATATTATTTATTTCAATCTGAATTATATTGCAATAAAATAGATTGTACTGACTAAATTTGAACTAAGAAAACTATACGACAAAGTTGAAAAAATGCATAGAAATATTTTAATTACTGGAACTTTAATTAAATTGATAGCTTGCATCTCCGTTTTCGGTGATTACACTAATGATTAAAGCAACAGACCCAACTACCATTTTGTAATTTTTCTTAATCATTCCTCTTTTTTCCAATCGTTTTTATGTTCCAATAAGCTTTTATGATAGCGCTCAAGTACGTATTTATTCGTTGATTATACTTTCACCTTTCTTGTTTCTGATTATTACGGTTGATTTTTAATCACTTGAAATCACTTTCAGAGAATTCCTTTCATTAAGCCTTGATTCACTTTGAATGAGTCATATTCATTTTTGGAATTTAATTCGAGTATAAAATATTCAACAACGACAAAGCAGCTATCAAATAGTAGATTTTGAATTAATTGCTTTCATATTGAAGTAGCTCTAGACGTCTAAACGATAATGTAACTGAACAGGGTGAAATAAATGATTAAAATAATTTTATTAATGTTTGTAAAAGTTGTATTTTGCATCAATTGACATTTATCACTTTTTTAGCATAAGTAATGGGGAGTAATAGAATTTATAAGAAAAAAAAATCACTGTTTCTATTAGCAAGCACCTTATATATTTTTTTGTTTTAGAAGAAAAATTGAACGAAATCCCTTTTGCAGTAGTGCATGACGTGTATACTTGCCTAATGTACTGTTTTTACGAGGGAAGTTCCGAAAGTAAATTTCGTCATTTCTTTTTTTTTCACACGGAAAATTTATCGCCAAAAAAAAGACACTATGGCACCATGAACTATATTGATCATGATATCATCATCTTGCACTCTTTTTCGACATAGTCGCCACCGACATTCAGACATTTGTCGTAGTGTGCAATCAGTTTGAAGAAACCAATCTGGTAAAACTCGGTGCCCTCCGATGCAAGAAATTGTCGCACAGCCTGCTCCACCCCAGCATTGTTTTGGAAGTGATGTCCAGAGAGTGCGGTTTCCAATGCAGAGAACAGGTGAAAGTCCGATGGGGCAAGATCGGGGCTGTAGGCCGGGTGATCCAATCTCTCCCATCCGAAGAGATGAATCTGATCTTGTGTGAACCTTGCTGTGTGTGGTTTTGCGTTGTCGTCCAAGATCACAACAACTTTAATCGAGAGCCATGGTATCTTTCGTTGAATGGCGAACCTGAGTTTGGTGAAATTGTTATTCGAATAACCGCGGGCACGCCGGTCTGCTGCTGCTCTCTGTTCTTCGCACCTTGCACATGCGTCATTCCTCCTCTACTGACGCTCCTTCCTTCGTTGTATCAGCAACGGGTGTGGATTCTTATGGTGATTGTTTGTTTCACGTGGTGTACAACCTTCTGTTCTAAAAAAAAAAAAAAAAAAAAAAAAGGCGAAATTTACTTTTAGAACTTTCTTCGTAACAAGAGAAAAGACATACATGGAGCTAGAAAATGTATTAATAAAATTGTTTAAGTAATTATCCTTTTTCTATGTGGTACTTATTTGATTTCAATCATTAATTAAAACTAGGTGGAACCCTTCAAAACTTGACGGAAAGCAATTACTATAACAATATCAATAAAATAAGCTTCTTTATTATTTAACAGGGGGGGGGGGATGAAAAGGTGTTTCAAAAATTTAATTTTAAAAGTTCTTTCTCCCCAGTGAAAGACAGTACTATTTTCGATGCAAAGTAAAAACAAACAATCCGTAAACAACTGTGTAATGAAAATCAGTTCGACTTTACCGCCATATTCCCTACGGCAAGAAAGAAAATTTCATGGACCTAAGTTGTATCATACAAATAGTATATTCTTACGTCCATCTCATATTCAGTAAATAAAAGAACATAGTAAATAAAGCACACATCTTTCCCCACCCTGTGATAATGCAACCGAGTGAGCTCCTATGCGCATGTGCATTGAATTTGCCAAAAGGCACAGTCGAAATTCGACGTTAAAAAATGTTTTAAAATGTTTAAATCGAAAGTTTTAAAACTGCATCTTTAATCATTGGTCGTTTCAAATCCACATCTTCTAAAACGCATTCATTGTTTTAAGCTAATCAATTTTTATGTAAAGATAGCGAAATTTTCATACAATCTGCAGATGAGGCAGATTTTTAATGTCTTCAAGTGTAATTTATTTGTATTGTAATGCGACCTACGTTATGACTTTTAAAATGTCACACGGAGTGGATAATCTTTAAACGGCGATTGGCACAAAACGATGTGCGCGACGGTTTGTACCAATCGCCGTGTAAAGATGATCCACTCCGTTTGACGTTTTAAACGTCAATTAACAGGCCATGTATAGGTCGCGATTGTAACGAACAACAGCGTCAAAGTTTGAGAAACGTTAATTCGTTAAACGTGTTTTCAAACAAAATAAATACCTATACCCTTCAATTTCATCTGATTTATAAGAACTTTGATACTTCTCCGTTATCCCGTCAGCCAATTCCATAGGTTACATTCCATTAAATAAAACAAAAAAAAAACAAAAAAAAAAACTATCGACATATAGAATTTAACGCCAAAAATGCATGATCGTGGCGTCGCATTCATTTGACGTCAAATGCTTGTTGACACGTGCTTGTTTCATCAAGTGATTTTTAATTCGACGTTTAATGTATTTTTAATGATGTTTTACTGATTTATTAATTATTTCCTTAACTAAAATAAAAATTACGTCTTCGACATCATGATATTAAAAGAAAAAAATCATTGAAAAAAATGTTTCTTTGCGTAGTTACGTACAGTAGATCAATTTCATCTGACGTTACAAGCATTTATCCAACAGTCGAGAGGGATAATTAAGAAAAATAATGTAAATAAATAAATACCAGAGGGCCCGTGCGAAGATTTCGCACTGAAATCTAATATTTTTTAGGTACTTCTCTATTAACCCGTCGACCGCTTTTCATAACAAAATACTACCGCCAAACTGTAAGATTAAACGCCAAAAATGCAGTCCCATTTACTTGATGTCAAAATCATTATGCCTGTTTGTTACGTCATCTAGTGGTATTACATTCGACATTTGCGTGTATTTTTCATTATGTTTTACTGATTTAGTAGTTATTTTATTAATTAAAATAACAATTGTGTCCTTAAATTCTTATATTTTATTTATTTTTTGATATTCCAATGGCAACGTTCTCCCGTTTATTTGGCGATAGTTTTTTGTTATGAAAAGTGGTCGACGGGATAATAGAGAAGTATAATTTTTTTATCAATATGTAATATTTATTAGATGCAGGTTTAAACTTCTAAAGAAAAAGCAAGGATAAAAATATCTGCAAACAACATTTAGTTGTTAGTCAAGCCAGAATATCATCTAATTTATTCCATCAAAGTTAGACTAAAACCTGATCCAAGATTGCTAAAGGCACGCGCGAGAAAAAAATTAACAATCGTATTTTGACTGCATTAGAGGATGACGTCATCCGCTTCGGGAAAACCATGGAACTTAGAAATATAAATCTAAACATTTCAATTTCGCTTTTTAATCATAAGTATAAAATAAACCCGTGCGGTGTTTTTTATAATAATTGCTATGAGCATCATATAATGTGGTATTTTATTTTTTTGACAACAATAATTTCAGGAAAACCTTTCATTTCTTTCATGAAAACAATGCCGATTTAATTTTTTAATTTCAGCAAATTTTAATCAAAAACATGTTTTAACGAATTGTTAATTGGGCTATGTCAGAAGCCTGTTCTAAAACCTTTCATATGGTATCTCATTCGTTGTTCTGCGTTTTATATTTTCTGAGTAAAAGGGATGTTGACAGGAGAAATAATATATAAGGATACAAGATTATTCTTGTTTCTGTTTTCATTAATATATTGTAAATTTTATTGTTTAAAGTTACTGATAAATGATACTTCAATAAATGGGGCTTTTCCTAACTTTTTTTTTCGAGATTCTACTGGCAACATTTGCATTTGTTTATTGGGCCGTACAGTTTGGCAAATAATTTGGCGGTAGTTTTTGTTTTTAATATGGAAAGTGGTTGACGCTATAATGGAGAAGTAACAGAATATTTTTCTGCATTTTATAGTTATATTAAGAAATATATATTTTTATGATTTGCTGAATAACTTATTTGTTTACATTTTCATGCATTATATTAGGGAAGATTGTCAGTTAAGTTATTCTTTTTAAACATCCCCAACTTATATATAAAAAAATAGCGTGTGTTTTCTGGGGTGTTTCACATACACGTTGTAAAATTAAGATTATTAGCTTTTATCCAGCTTCAACTGTTATAACTGCCGATGATGCAGTCATTTTTGTCGTTTTTTCTGTTACATGTAAAATGTTTGTTTTTGGTATAGCGTGAACTAAGAAAAAAATTCCGATTGATCAAATAATTGTATTTCGTTAAGTATTAAATTTAATTATTTTTAATCTAAGAAAGAAACAAAAATCATAGATTTAATTAGTTTTGTAATATACGGTGCACCCAAACAATTTTTATTAAATGGGTACAGATGTCGCACACGCACTGGGGTTTCTTTTTGGCGCCAAAATGGCCATTTTTGCTTTGTATGACAACCTGGTGTTTTACAGTAAAATGGGAATGCGTGCAAATAAATATGGGAAGAGTTCCATATTATGTGCTGGTTGGCGAAATTGGCAAAAAAATTCTAAATGGCGTCAAAAGCGTGTGACGTAACGTAAATAATGTCCATTCCAGTAGTTAAAAAGCAAGCCCAATGGTTGAAGATCACAACAACCACATCAAATATTTATCGGCAAAAACAACTCGCTAAAAAAAAAAAACCCGCAGGATACGGAACTCTTCCCATAAATAAAATAATATAATATAAAAATAATTAATAAATACAATTAAATGCGTGTGTGTAATAAAAATAATGTGCGAAAATAATGTGTGGCGCAAATAAAAATCCGGCCAATCCTGATGTGTCTGCGAAATCTGTTTCATTAAATCATGTAAGGGTATTTTTTGTTTAATAAGTAAAATTTATTAATGTTTAAAAACAAATTTTTGAGTAATTTTATATATTTTAATCTTTTTGTATTAGTTTTATTGTTTCAGCAAATGTTAAATGTAAATAAATTGGTGACATTGATATTTTTAGAACGTAATCGATCGTTGTTTACAATTCTATCTTGCACAGATAGCTTGAAGTTACGGTCAGAGTCAGACGGTAAGACTTCAATTTCGGGCAGAGTTGCAACGTCCTCTGACGATTGACTTTATGACGTCATATGCAGATGTAAAAGTTTAATTTAAAATTACGGCTAATTAATAAAGTTTTTTGAACAAACGAATGTACGATAACAAATCTGTGTCCAAATAACTTTCGTTTAAAAAAGAATGATGTAATTTGATGCAGTAGTTTGTTATCACGGACTGCCGAAAGTCACGGACTGCTTAGTGTTTTAAATATATAGATTTTTGGTCCAAAGTATGATTATTTCACTTAAACAAATCAGGAAGGTTGGCAAGTATCGACGTAAAATATATTGTTTACCTTATTTTAAGAATTATATTAAAGAACTAATACAGAAAAAAAATTAAATACTTTTTTTATATTTAACAGCACATAAATATTGTTTCATAAATTAACAAATACGAGTAATATTGTCTGAATAACGAAAACGATATCTGCGCTGGGTAACACATAAAATCTATACTTTACATAAAATGGAGATATTTTGTTAAAAGTACTGTAGAATATCTGTTAAAAAATTTTTTTTAGTGTATGGTTTAGAAGCACACTATAAACATGAAAAAAATATTTTTGATTTTTTTTAATAAATATATCTTTTTTCTTATAAACTGATATAAAATCATAAATTACATTTTGAATTAAAAAAAAAAATCTAAGCGCTAAGCCTTTTCTTTCGACAGTTCGTGAGAGAAAAAACAACTTCACCAAATTACATAATTCTTATTTTAAATGAAAGATATTTGGTCTTAGATTTGTTATCGTGCATCGTGCATCGTGCATTCGATACTTTTATTAATTAGCAGAATTTTAATTTTAAATGTTTTTTTTAATTTCTTCAAAATGGTGGCAATCGGATAACTGTTGCGAGGATAAAAGAGAAATAATAAATATTCAGACACGTGGCTTTTTGTCCGATTTTTTTTTTAAATTTCCAAGTTAAATTTCGGTAAAAAATATTTATCTGCGTACACTTTATTTTTATGAGCGAATAAAAATTCATATTTATTGTGATGTCACGGGAATATTGTCCATTGAGTTTATTTTATCATTATGTATTGAAATCTTATTGATGCCATTTTTTCATTACAATTAAATATAAAATATAATTTTATTTGTATACATTGTGTTTAAGCATACAAGTAAGGTTCATAAAGTATGTGTGAAAAGTTTGTGCCAGTGAAAATGACGTTATGCTTAGCTTGAAATGCATTTTTACATTGATAAAACTAAAGAGAAATATTTATATGATTGTGTCAACATGATGTAATTTTGACTGATTTTTCAATTCTTAATTATAATGATTAGAATTGAAGCCTTTATTGATTGCTTCATCTTGATTGCATAGCTTGATTACATGTTTCTAAAACTTGAAATAATAATTGTATTTTGAGTTAGAATAAACAATGTAAAGCCAATATTATATCGGAATTTTTTTGGTAGATTTATTATAAGTTCATTTAACAGTTCCTTATTAGCGGCAAAGTCCTATTTTTTTTACTGTGCATTTCTATGTCGACGTCAAAGAATGGTAGTCTACTTTTGGACGTCAGCCAAAACTCAGTGACAGATTTTAGAAATGTATAACGATTGCGACAACAAACGGCGCAATCGCTTTCGCTTTTATCACGCTTACATCACTTCTAAATACCTTACAATTTGAATTCTCACATCATCAATTAGAAAAATTTTAACTTTCGAATGAAATTTATTTGAAAACTTTCGCTTAGTTTGACGACTTTTTAAATAATTTTCAAGCGTGAATTAATTTTCAAATCTATCTCAACAATGGTCATCAGTTTGCTTCAGTAATGTAGAATTGCCCCAGGGAAAGTTGCCACAATTGAAAATTGATTCCCCTAACCAACATAAAAAGTGAAATAATAATAATGATAATAATAATAATAATAACCTTGATAAATCATAAGATCAGATTATCTATAAGATAGAGCATTTTGGCGCTAAACTAAAATCTGTGAAAAAAAAAAAAAAAAAAAAAAAAAAACTATTTTCAGTTTATATTGAACATAAAATTGATATGTTGAAATCGTTGATGTATATGTTGCATCAGAATATGCTAGAAATTGTATATTATTATTATCATTTTAAAGATCCTTTGGGTTTTTCGCTGTATAAGAGAGAATAGATCCCCGACTTTGGAAAAGGCATAATCATCCTGATTATGGAAAAGGACCCAAGAAACTATACAAATATATTGCACTTGAAAACATTAAAAATCTACCTCATCTGCAGATTGATTCATTATTGTAAAAAAAATTCTTCATCTGTACACAAAAATGGATTAGCTTAAAACAGTAGATGCATTTTAGAAGATATGGATTTGAAACGAAAAATGATTAAAGAGGCAGTTTTAAAACTTTCTATTTAAAATTTTTTAAACTTTTGTTAACGTCGAATTTCGCCGGTGCCTTTGGGCAGATGCAATGCACATACGCATAGAGCTAACTCGGCTGCATTATCACAGGGCGGGGAAAGATGTGTGCTTTATTTACTATGTTCTTTTATTTACTGAATATGAGATGAACGTAGGGATATACCATTTGTATGATACTTCTTAGGTCCATGAAATTTTCTTTCTTGCCGTGGGGAATATAGCGGTAATGTCGAACTGATTTGCATTACACATTTGTTTACGCATTGTTTGCATCGAAAATAGTATTGTATTTCACTGTGGGAAAAACTTTTAAAATAAAATTTTTGAAAGTCTGTTTCAAACTCTCCCTTTCTTAAATAATAAAGAAGTTAATTTTACTGATATTGTTATGGTAGTTTTTTTCCGTCAAGTTTTGACGGGTTCCATTTAGTTAATTTAAAATCACTTAACAAGATTCCCTTTCAGCTTTGATCCAATTTGAATGATTCATATTAATTTTTGGTATTTAGTTTGAGCATAAAATATTCCACAATGACATCGTACCTATTCCAAACAAATATTGAATTAAATGATTCTGTACTGAAGTAGCTATAAATAATAATGTAGCTTAACAAGGCAGAATAAATGATTAAAAATATTTTTGTGAATGTTTATAAAATGCATATTTTGCATTAATTAATTTTTATCACTTTCTTATCATAAGTAATAACTGTAAGTATAATTTTTAAAGAAAAAAATAATCCTCGTTTTTATTGGCAAGTAACTTATATTTTAAGTTTTACAATTAAATAATTTTTGAAGTGGTGCATGACAAAGGGTATATATTTTTTGCTTTGAGAAATGTTCTCATAAACCGATACAGAAAAAAAAAAAAATAAAAAAAAAGTTTTTATACAACAGTACATAAAATATTTTTTCATAAATGAATAAATGATACTGCCTAAATAAAGTAAAATGATAGTTTTACAGCATAGTTTAGGAGGATCAATATACAAAAAAAAAAAAAAAAAAAAAAAAAAAATTCGCATTAAAAGTATATAAAAAATTAATCATTCTTGTTATAAACTGATACAGAACCATAAATCGTATTTTTAAATTAAAAAGGTCAGCATTTTCAGTAACAATTTTAGAAATATAATATTATTTACTTCAAACCCGATTTACACAACAATAAAATATATTATACATTGCGTAAAGTAAAACTGCAAAAAATTGATAGAAATATTTTAATTACAGGAACTTTAATTAAATTGATAGTGATAGCTTGCGTCTAAGTTTTCGGTGATTACACCAATGATTAAAGCAACTGAACCGACTTACACTTTGCAATTTTTCTTCATCATTTCTCTTTTTTTTCTTTCCTTTTTTATGTTCCAATAACCTTTTATGAAAGCGCTCAAGTACGTATTTATTCGTTGATTATACTTTCACTTTTGCTTCTTCTAATTATACTGCTGATTTTTAATCACTTGAAATCACTTCCCGAGATTTCCTTTCATTACGCTTTGATCCACTTTGAATGAATCGTATTCATTTTTGGGATTTAGTTCGAGCATAAAATATTTCACAATGACAACGCAACTATCAAACAGATTTTGAATTAATTGCTTCTATCCTGAAGTAGCTATAAAAGATAATGTAGCTTAACAAGGCAGACCAGATGATTAAAAACGTTTCGTGAATATTTTTAAAATGAATATTTCGCGTTAATTGATTTTTATCATTTCCTTAGCATAAGTAATGAATGTAAAGGGTAATTTAAAGAAAAAAAAATAATCTTCGTTTTTTTTAGCAAATAATTTCCACTTTAAAGTTTAGAGAGAACTTGGAGTTATATCGGTTATGAAGTGGTTCATTGACATAGATTATATTTTTAGCAATATTTTTCAAAAGAAAAATAATGAATAAATGTATCATTCAAAATATTAAATAAATAAAAAAATAATAAAGTCAAAATTTACTAAATATTATGTTTATTGTCTGAGTGCAACGAAGACTCATACACAGCGCAGTATTACTTTGCCCCATATATAGCTACGATGGATATTAAAACCTTTCGTCAAGCATAACTCTAAAAATATTTAACGGATTTCGTTCAAATTTTTACAGCAGGTACCTATAAAGGTGACAACGTCGTCTATTTATTACCAAGAATAAGGGTCAAACCGTTTGGAAGTTATATTAAAAAAATAGATAAAAAAGCACAATTAAAGTACATACGTCACTAAATTTTGTGCGTACGTCATTTTCACCGGCGGGAGATTTTCGTAGACAATCGGAATTGAAAAGTTCATGGAATACATGGAGCAAAAAAATATGCAAGCACTAATATTCAGCACAATAAAATATATTTCAATTTAATAAAAATGGAAAGTTAATCTGGAATTTTTTCTGTTTGAAAAGTATTAGAGATTAGTAAGAGTAGTATTAGTATTAGAGATTTGGCGTAAATCACACCATTAGCAGCTTTTTTATTTCGCGTGTGTATGTTAGGAACAATTCTTTGATGTTTAAATAAAAGGTTTCGATTTGTGGCATTATTTCTTATTTTCTTTTCCTTTTTAGTATTTTAAATGGAATTAGTGAAAGGCGTGTATTTTAAATTAAATGAGTGAAAGACGTGTATTTTTAATGTATGTATTTCAAATGAAATCAGTGAAAGATTTATATTTAAATGAAATGAATGCAATATGAAGATGTTATGAGAAAAATATTTGGCGATTTATCAACTGCGCCAAGTTAACATAAAAGTACCAATACATATGTGGGTACTTCTCTATTATCCCGTCGACCACTTTTCATAACAAAAAACTATCGCCGGACGGGAGAACGGGAGAACGTTGTCATTGAAATATCAAAATACATAAATAAATAAAATATAAGAATTTAAGGACACAATTGTTATTTTAATGAATGAAATAACTAATAAATCAGTAAAACATAATGAAAATTACACGCAAATGTCGCGTTAAAAACCACTTGATGACGTAACAAACACGTATAATGCTTCTGATATCAAGGAAATGGGACTGCATTTTTGGCGTTTAATCTAACAGTTTGGCGATAGTTTTTTGTTATGAAAAGTGGTCGACGGGATAATAGAGCAGTACCTCTATGTGAAATGAAACAAGGCACAGATGTCATATACGCACCACGTTGGCGCGATTTTTCCCTCCACCAGCTTGGGGAAAACTTTGTTTTTGAATATTAGTTACAAATAGTGTGACAAATAGTACACGTGATTTTTTATTTCAATATAAAAATAAAATAACGTAATAAATGAAACAGCTTCTATTATTTTAAAAAAGGAAATAAAAATAAATAAATAATAGTTTGATATAAATAAAGGCGCGGATGTCATATACGCACCACATTGGCGCGATTGCAACAAAATGGCAATTTTATGCCTCACATGGTAACCCGGTTATTTTGTTTCAATTGTTGTTTATTAACTTTTATTTTTTATTTTAATTCTATAAATTGTTTTTATTATATATATCAATATTTATTTATATCAAACTATCATTTATTTATTTTTATTTCCCATTTTTGAATAATAGGAGCTATTTCATTTATTACGTTATTTTATTTTTATATTGAAATAAAAAATTACATGCTATTATTGTATGGTATTTGTAACTAATATTCAAAAACAAAGTTTTCGCCAAATTGGCGGGGGAAAAATCGCGCCAATCTGGTGCGTATATGACATCTGTGCCTAAATTAATATTGATATACATATAAAATTAATCTATAGAATTAAAATAAAAAATAAAAGTAAACAAACACAACAAACAGTTTTCGCCAAAGGGGCGGGGGGAAAATCGCGCCAACGTGGTGAGAATATGGCATCTGTGCCGGGATTTTTACCCTTTTATCTGTGCTTTCGGAAATATAAAAAAATTAAAAAATTCTTATATCAGGTGTATAATGTTTTGCATTTTTATACGGACCACTTCTCCATTTTAAGATTTTAAATGCTATTTATATCAGATATTTCTTTCTTGAGATTCCCACAAGTTTTTTTCCGGTAATTTTTTTAGTTCGCTTATTAATTGTTTACAATTTGCCCCCCCCCCCCGGCAATAACAATTATTTATCACAAAAAATGGGTACTTCTCTATTATCCCGTCGACCACTTTTTATAACAAAAAACTATCGCCAAACTGTAACGCTAAATAAACGGGAGAACGTTGCCATTGAAATATCAAAATAAATAAAATATAAGAATTTAAGGACACAATTGTTACTTTAATGAATGAAATAACTAATAAATCAGTAAAACATAATGAAAAATACACGCAAATGTCGAATTAAAAACCACTTGATGGCATAACAAATACGTATAATGCTTCTGGCATCAAGTAAATGGGACTGTATTTTTGGCGTTTAATCTTAGTTTGGCGATAGTTTTTTGTTATGAAAAGTGGTCGACGGGATAATAGAGAAGTACCCAAAAATGGCTTAGTTTTGTTAAATTTGTTTGTTATGTATTTTCATTTCTTATTAAAATATCGAAAATGGCAATAAAATTTTATTTTAGCACCGTACTTAAAATTTTTTTAAATGGCTCAAAAACATTGTTTAATAAACGTATATTTGTAAATATTTTAAAAAACATGTTTTTCCGCTCTCTAGAAAAATTTGTAAGATTCTACAACTGCCTTTGGCACCAACCAGTACATGATACGGAACTTTTCCCTATTCAGATACACAGAAGAGGTTGGTCACAAACAAGAGTAATGCTAGCAACAATATTGTTTTAACTCTATAAGAGTTAGAAACAATAATGATATTAAATTCCCCGATTAGCTTAGGGCCCGATTACGGAACTTTCTCCTAGAAAAAAAAACTGTAGAAGTCTTTTACATTTGTTTCGAATGAAGCTCGATCAACAAAGTATTAATTGATAATACAAACAACACTAATATTAACATGGGGGTAAAAGTTTGAATTTAAGTGTATATATTTGGAACCCTCCCCCCCCCCCCCAACCACCCACCAAAAAAAGAAAAAGAAAGTTACAGAAATGAATTTAAAATGGCGTGAAGCCACCCTTTCTGACATAAGAAATTGGCTGCGAACCCGATTACGAAACTTTCACTTAACTTAATAACATGTATCTAATAGCCCTGAGGACAATTCCCCTTCCCAGTTATACGGACCTTGGGGCTTTTTTAAAAAGCTTGACGCAGTTCGGGTTGAAGAAGTTGAGATTTACTGTCAAATGACATAAACTACTATGAAAATAAAACTGGTGAATTATTATGCTGGTTTATGTATGTATTTAAAAAAATTGCATCTGATTACACTCTTTAGATAAATTACTCCTGTTTGCATTTAATAACAGATAAACGGCTTCCGTTTACTAAATTGTTTAAATATTGGGAAGAGTTGGCGAGAGATAGATAGACGTGTAAACAAACGGGTAGAGAGACGGATAGCGACAGATATAAGCTAACGGGTAGCGAAACGAATAGACAGACGGGTAGCGAGGCAGGTGCAAAAAAGGGTTGACAGAGGGGTAGTGAGATGGGTAGGGAGACGGGTAGCGTGGTGGATAGTGAGACGAGTACAGAGACGACTTGACAGACGGGTAGAGAGAGGGGTATATAGACAGACAGACGTGTTGATAGACGAGTAGTGTAACGGGAAGCGAGACAGGTACAGACACGATTAAAGAGTCGGGTAGAAAGACAGACGGATACTGAGACGGGTATACAGAAGAGTAGAGAGACAGTAGACAGATGAGTTTGGAGAGAGACACAGCTAAGACATACGAGTAGTTAGACTGGTAGACACGTTTGTAGCAAAGCATGTTATCAATGTGGTTTGAAGTATACGAGTTTCTATAAATAGTTATACAAATAAACAAAGGAAATTTTTTTAATTCAAATATTAAATATTTGATTTAATATTTCAATATTTCAATATTTAATATTTTATTTTTTAATATTTTATTTAGATATTTTTCACAAAGAAAATGTTGCAAAAATTAAATTAAATTTGCGTTAAACTACGCTTGCTAAAATACGCTATTGGCTACAAATCTGATTATGTGACTTTAAAAATATCGTTTTAAAAGATCCGGCGGTTTTTTTTTTTTTAAGTTTTGAGCAATTCCCGCTTAAGAAAATGAGATTATTTGCCAATTGTTATAAAAAAATGCATATGAAAACATAACAATATATGAATTTATATATGATATTTTGTAATTATATCATATAATTTGCTATTTTTCATATGTTGTATCTTTATCTATCTCTTGTCTATCATATGCTGTATATTCACTTAGATTCTTGTTGATATCTTTTTTATATCGTAATTGTTAACTTTATGTTCTCAGCAATATCACTCAGACTAATCCCTTTGAGGGAAGTCCTAGTAGAAAAAGTTTATAATATTAGTGGGAAATCTACCTTATATTATGATTTTATTGTTGAAGAAGATGAAACACCGTCAGGTATGATGAATATAAATAATAATTAACATTAAATTATACAAACATTTTATTTTTCCTCATAATGTTTATTAAAAGGTTTGGACCCTATTGTATACAGATAATGAAAATAGTGTAAAAAAAAATCCCAATTTTTTTAGAAATCATTATTTGATTCAAATATATTAAGAAAATTCTTTCATCAAATTTTGGAGCTAAATTTGCACAAATGGGGAGACAAATTAAAACGATGTCGACAAGAACGTGATTCAGCATGAATTAGGTTCCATGTAACACTGTAAAACGCAAGAAAAAGTATGCGAATGCGTGTGGCATATTTTTATTGAAACATATATACGAAAGAGAAATTAAACGGAAAAGGATCATATTAGTTTTAGGCTTGTGGTCAAATTCCCCTGTTAAATTTTAAAACTATGGGCAAGGAATGCATTTGGAATGTTTTAACTTTCTCATCACATAATAATATTTTAAACTTCTTT
The DNA here is from genome assembly GCA_963931845.1 of Maratus michaelseni. Classification (NCBI taxonomy): domain Eukaryota; kingdom Metazoa; phylum Arthropoda; class Arachnida; order Araneae; family Salticidae; genus Maratus; species Maratus michaelseni. The sequence goes on along the minus strand of OZ007588.1, from coordinate 247,471,959 downwards.
ATTTCTGTATACCTCTCTTAAAGAATGTCTCTTACTAGTTTTTAAAATGTAGACTTTATATCATTTCAAGTGCTAAAATCTTATTCACAACTCGTCAGCTTCGCTAAAATTTTAACATATAAAATGTAAAATTAGCATATATTTTAGAAGTATTTTCTAAAACAAACCAGTAAGTCACATCCTTTAGAAGTAGTATACAGAAAAAAGAAGTTAAAAATATTAATATTCTAATAACAAAAAAAAAAAAAAAAAAAAGGAATGCATAATGCATTTTATTTCCATAGGTTTGACTGGCTAAAAGGGACCGCTCAGACGAGGAAACCAAGTATGTGGATTTAGATCTCCCCCCTGGTTCCCTTTATTGAGGTCATAAAAATAAATAAATAATAATAATAATAATTACAATATTCATCCTACTTGCCGGTAAATGCAACAGGAGGCGGGGTGAAAAATAAGTAAATAAGAATAAAACGAATAAAAGAGACATACTATGGTCAACAACCAGGCTGCAATATACGCGACACGGGGAAGAACAATACATGGAATGATTTTGACAAAAATAAAGAAATTCAAAAAATGAGGAAAACCAAAATACCAGGATGAACCAAGAGGGGTAAGTTTAATAATTCATTAAAACTAAAAAAACTTTTGATAAAAATTTTAATTTTTTTGCTTAATTGAGAATAATTGTCAAAGTTTTTCGTTGGAAAAATAAAAAAGTCCTTCCGGCCTGTACCGGGAGGAAAAGGTAGCTTTCCTATATCTTCGTTTTAAAATTTTAGCTAATGTTACACGAAAACAGCAACTTAAAATGCAAATAAAACGTTTACAAAAGATTCGTTAATACTGAATTTGAATAAGAAATTCGCCAAATTTTTGAGCAATAGCCAAATTGGCTTCATTTATGAAGACTTATTTTGGTCGCCAAGTTTGGCGAGAATTTGGCGCTAACGGATATGAATATATAGTTTTATGCGTTTGATTGGGAAAATTATTACAACAATGAAAATTTTTGTAATGTGCTGTCTTGTTTCAAAATGTCAGCCACCCTAGAATTTCAAACTGCTCTATCTCAGCCGTTTTTTAAGATAGAGGTAAAACAAAAAATGCTCTGGAATCCTCGTTTCAAGGCCTAACACTGAATTAAAAAATAAATTTGAATTTTTAACTTTTTCGTATATTTATTTTAGTTTTAAATTTTTAATTGGCCGCCATCTTGAAACAAAATGGCGGACCAAGCTGTCCAACGAACTCTGTCGAGACATTTGTGAGCTTAATACACACAATTAGTTTCATCAAAATTGATTTATAAATACGAGCGTTATCGTATGACATAGGTCAGATATATATATATATATATATATATGGAGATATATATATATATATATATATATATATATAAATCAACATTTGAACGGAGGGTGGTTTTGAGGTCTGGGGGTCATGATCGGTGAAAATATATCGAAATTTTCCGGAACTGCTTTCCTCCGAACGGCTGCAATAGGTAGCTTTATACTTTTTTGTATTGAAAGCTACCTAAAAGGATGATCAAAGTGAAAATAGCAGTTGCAAGAGAGCTTATACGGAATTATTAAACAATGCTAAACGTTATTTATAGTTGTAGCTAGAAATTAGTTAGTAATAAAAAAGCAACTTACAAAAAGAAAGCAAAGCACGTCCTGGGCATTGGAACCTCTTTAGAAGCACATTAGTGGTACAGAGGCTCTCGGAGCGTACCAATCATCTATTTAAAGATCATCCGCGTGCTTAGATGTGAGACGGCCTACATACATACACACACAAAAAACAAACAAACAAAAAAAAAACTATGAGTTTTTAAGTAGTAGAGGGTACTTCCCACAGTGGGTACAAAAACAGAATTAATATTAAAAATTAGAAAATGTTACTAAATGACAAGTCAATTAAGAATCGAAAATCATATTAATTAGAACAACATGAAATAAGGTAAAAAATAGATAAATAAATTTGCCTCCTTTAAATTAGAAGGTAAATAGTATAAGAAAGCACTCACTCCAGAGAGTCGACTCCGACTACTCAAATACACCTGCAGAAAGTTAACTGTTATTCAGGTATCAGTGTGTGTGGCAAAAGGACACTTAAGGAGGAGGTTGTAGGTTCTCCTTCGGATGAGAATATGCAGAAAGATAACTTTGAGAAATTTCCCGCTTGAAATTGAGACAAAAAAAATCCAATAAGTTAGGATGAAGTAAAGATGACTGTACAGGATTTATAATAGTAAGGATAGTTATCATACCCAGAAAGACCCTGTGAGCGAAAAGAACATTGTGAGCTACCAAGGTTCTGAAAATAGAAAGTTCGAAGATATACTCGTATGTCTACGTGGGAATAATTAACAAGTCTTGTCCTCTCTTCAAGATATAGAATATTATAAGTAGATCAGTTTGAGTCTGAAGATTTGCAGGAAACATTATGATAGTATTTTTACTACTGGTAGGAAGTGTTATGAGTACTGTTACTTGAATGACAGTTTATGCACTGAGGAACGCTGAAGCAGGCTTTTGGAATATGTTCAAGACCGCAGGTTCACAAACACAGTTGTCGGGACAGTTTTTCTAAAGATGGACAAATACTTGAACAGGTGGCATCTGATAATTGTAGTATATGGTCTGATCTGGGACCATTTTGGTCAAATGCACAGATCGCCTCTTTTGATGATTTTGATATGTAAGAAAAATGGTGTAATAATAATTATCTATTTTAAGGATACTTTAAACTTAGAGGATTAGTTTCTTAAAATGCGGAATTCATCCGGATGGAAGTTGAAGTTATTGATCATTGAACTAGTGGTGTACTCAGAACTGATGGTTGCAGGAATATTAAACAAGTGGGTAAGTGTGATCCAAATTCGCACAAAGGGTTTCGTTTAATATTCCTTTCAAAACACTTTATACTTTCTTTAAAAAATCCAAATAAATTTCATTTTCTAAAAAAAAAAAAAAACTGTCTATTTTTCTCGGTTTTTCGAATATCTGAACCGGCCCGATAGCGGGTGAAGCCCACTATTATATTCTGTCATAATAATATCTGTCATGAAATGCGATATTTAAAAAATAATAATAATTTCAAAATTAAACATGTTGTACACATTCAAAATGTTAAAATATGCGAATATTTCCATAATCGGGTTTTTATTATGATTCAATACGTTCCTCAAACTCATATATTTACTATTCTCTATTACTCATATTCATACTCGCTTTGTATTATACTGAAACATTTGAAAAATCCATTAAACCACTTGCGATATGACGTCAGATTTTCTTTTTAATTCTCTAATGACGTGTAATTAATCTGCTTTGTGTACATGCACACATACTCATACTCCTTGTATTATTGAGAAATCTTTCTGTTTTATTACCACTATGACGTCAATCTTTTTTTATTTCATATTAATCTTTTTTTTCAATTGGTGAAACTTTTTATTTCATTTTTATTTTTCACGTGGAAATCGTCTGATAGAAAATTAATTATTGTAGATAGAATTTCATCATGGATTTTTAATTTTTGGCATCTGCTATAAGGGAAAATGTTCAAATTTAATAAGAAAAGGCTGTTAGAATTTTGGTTTTTTATCTCTATTTATTAAAATAACACGAATTTTTCAAATTTTAATATTTTCAGCTCTTTGCAGCTGATATTCTGATTTATACACAAAGTTTCAACTCTGTGAGTTAGACAGTTTTCGAGAATGGCTCTGTGACAGACAGACAACGGAGCGGGAGCAACAGGGTTTCGTGAGATGAACGAAACCCTAAAAAATGCTTTTCTGAAGTGGTTTTTGTTTCTTGACAAATAAAAGGAGATTGTTAAGATTATGATTTGTTTAAAGGTTATTTTTGTGAATTTCCGCGTCTTTGGCCAATTTACATGTAAAATCCATTTGATATTTCTGTAAGTTTATGCCTACCACAATTGCTGTTTTAGTAACGTTTTGTTCATTTTTAGAGATAGATATCTTTGCCAGCGCGATTTGTAGTACAATTATATTTTTCTATTATTGTGTTTTTGAAGTTGTCAGACACATTTTGAGGGGGATTGCTAACATAATCTTGATGATTGTTAGTATAATCATCAGACTCATGGACATTTGCTGCCCATAGGTTTATTGTTGGAGAAATGAGTTACTAACTGATATCTAAGTGACAAAGAGGTTTAATCCATTCACTACTAATGGGATATTTATCTTCCTTTGAACACCAGCAATTTTGAAATGGAACCTATTGTTTTTTAATGATATGCTCAAACGTAAAGCGATATGTATTATTTAATAACGGACATGCCAATGTCTTTTCAAAAATTGGAAATAAACACCATTTAATATTTACTATTAATAATAAAAAATGTTTTCTAATTTTATCATGTACAGTACAACAGGGTAAGATAAAATTTCAATGGACAAGAAAATAATTCTGTTTTATACCGGTTTCTGTTTTAATTGATATGTTGTCATTTCAATAGTATACTTTACGTATACGAAGTGGGACTATGAAATTTTCCATTTAAGGCAGAAATGTATATTATAAAACCAGCATAATAATTAAAGGTCGATGCTTTTTGGAAATTTTAAAATTACATACTGGAAAATTTCACAATAAATGCATTAAAATTGCACTTTTAAAAAAATATGTGTGGATGTTTGAAGAAAACTGAAGTCGCATTTGTGAATTTTAGCCAAAAAATACATTAAAAAAATTTAGTTTAATTTAAAAGACAAAGTGTGCATCATACTGAGTTTTCTCACGAATCTACCCTTACAGTATCCTTTAATCCCAGTCTTTTATTTCGAAAATACCAGAATATCAGATAACTTAATTTCGCATAATCAGAATTATACAGTACATTATAAGGATGTAATACAAAAATTTTATTATTATAATAATATGATTATATGATAATCCTTCTTTAGAATTACGATTCAGATTTGAATTTATTCTAAAGAAGCTAAGTGGAAGGAAATTTCCCATTTCTACGAAATTTGAAGAAAGAGAGCACTGTGAGCTACTAAGATTCTGAAAGTAGAAAATCGAAGATATACGGCTAGGTGGGAATAGTTATCAAGTCTTGTTCTCTCTTCAAGATATAGAATTTTATGAGTAGTTTGGGTCCGAATATTTGTGGGAAACATTCTGATAGTATTTTTTATTATTGGTAGGAAGTATTATGATTACTGTTGCTTGAATGACTTTTATGCAATGAAGAACGCTGAAGCATGCTTCTGGAATAAGTTCAAGACCGCAGGTTCACAAACACAGTGGTTGGGGTAATTTTTCTCGAGATGGACAAGTAACTGAACAGGTGGCATCTGATGATTATAGTTATATGGACTGCACCATTTTGGTCAAATACACACATCGCCTTCTTTGATGATTTTGATGTGTAAGAAACCAATTTAATTAGCAAATTTAAGGATCTTTTAAACTTAGAGGATTAGTTTAACCAAAGGATTTCTCAAACCTCAAAACACTCATACTTTTAAGCTACGTTTAATGGCAGTCAGTCCACAACAATGAGAAATCAGATCAGCTTTTAAATTCGTAAGTCCATAAAAAAGATAAATCTTGATTAAAGTTATTTTCTTGAACAAAAAGAAGTCCTATAACCAGCTCTTATTATAATGTTTCTAAACGTTAAGCCTGTCCTCTCATTGTCCCAGTACCAGAAAGCACGGGATATCCATATCAGATAGCTGAATTTCGTATAATCAGGATTACAGATTAATTTATAAAGCCGTAATGCGTAAAGTTGTATCATTATACGAACACAGTTACATTAGAATTTTTTGTTTGATTTACAGCTGGAAATAGCATCTCATACCAAAGAACTTAGTGGAAATAAATTTTCTAATTTATACGAAATCCGAAAAGTTGGGTTAGCCAAAGATTTTCTCAAAACTAACACTTGCAGTTATAAGATCCGCTTAATGACAGTGGATCCCACAACAATGATAAACCATATCCACATTTTTTTCATGCCTCCAATTAAAGATAATTCTCAATTAAAATTATTTACTTGAACGAAAAGAACAGCCCTATCACCTTCGCCCGTTATCATGAGCTACATTTGGTATTCTCGAATGGCCTTCGACTGTCCTTTAAATGTCCCAGCAACAAAAAGCATGGAATATGCTATAAAAGATTTTTATGTGATGACTACGCAGTATGTTATAATATGACGCAATGTATAAAGTTACATCTTTTTGTGGTTATATAAGAATTCTTAATTTGAATTACGACTGCATCTTACACTAAATTACCTAAGTTGAAGGAATGTTTCTTATTTCCGAGAAAATTGGCAAGATAAGTTAACCAAAAGATTTTTTAAATCTCAAAACACTAGCAGTTTCAAGCTCTCCTTAATGGTTGTCGATCCCACAACAATGATAAATCAAATCAGCATTTTAATTCGTGACTCCAGACAAAGGTAATTAGTGATTAAATTTATTTTCTTTACCGTAAAAACGGTCTTATCTTCATAACTTGTTATTTAGCTTCTACACTTCACAGCCCTTCAAATCCCAGTCCTTTCTTTCTTCTAATAACGAAAAGCGCATGATGTTTTGAAAATACGATTTTGTATAATCAAATTTATGAAGTAAAAGCATTATTTACATTAATATAATTCTACGGATATAATACAGTTTTAATACAATGAGTAATGATTAATACTCTCAAGGATTACATTCATATTATATAATTAAGTTTTTTGTATAATGCTTGAATAATCATCTTTTTTTTGGCATTTAAATTTAAATGCAGAGAAAACGACATAACAATTTTATACTTTTGATAGCCATTCAGAGAGTAACTTGCAAATTAAAAAATTCGGCCAAAAAGCCACGTGTCTGAATATTTTCATTATTTCTCTTTCATCCTTGCAACAATGGAAGTAATCCGATTGCCACCATTTTGAAGAAATAAAAAAAACGTTTAAAATTAAAATTCTGCTAATTAATAAAAGTATTGAACAAACGAATGCACGATAAAAAACTGTGGCCAAATACCTTTAATATAAAATAAGAATCATGTAATTCGTTGAAGTAGTTTTTTCTCACGAACTGCTGAACGAAAAAGCTTATCGTTTTAAATGTATAGATATTATAATTATTTAATGTATAAAGTTCTATCATTATAATAATGTACTTATATTAGAGTTCTAAGATTGTATTACGACTCGGAATTGCATCTCATTCTAAATTATCTAAATTGTAGGAGTTTTTATCTATCGGATAATATTAGAGATAATAAGATCTCCTATTCGTCATCCGTTACAATCAAGCCTCTATTTTTCGAAGCCCTTGAATACCAGTCTTTCCATTTTACTAGTAACAAAAAGCACATATTGTCGGATAACCGAATTCACTATTATCAAGGTTACACTGTAAATGATAAAGGCGTAATGTGCAGATTTCTTATCATTATACTAATATGGTTATGCAAGAATTATTCGTTTGAATTATCAGTGGGAATTGCATCTCAGTCTAAAGAACCGAAATGGAAGGAAATTTTCTAATTTCTAAGAAATCCGACAAGATGGGTTAACCAAAGGCTTTCTTAAACCTCAAAACACTTGCAGTTTTAAGCTCCGCTTAATGGCAGTCGATCCCACAACAATGATAAATCAGATCAACATTTTTCTTCCTGACTCCAATTAAAGGTAATTCTTCCTTGGGGAGAAGGACTTAGCCTCCTTTCTAATTCAAGTTAACGATCTGTATTCTCTGGTGATTTACGGATATTGTTACGAGGAAACATTTCACATTAATCGTAAGACTTTTCTACAGGTTGTTTTAAGTACATCCATGACATACTAACCTTAATTTGCGCTTTCAAATTAGCATATTTTGTTCTCGGGTCACTTATTGCATATCAGGGTACTTCGAAGAAAAAATGCCATGTTAAATTTTGAAATTGAAGTTCACTGATCTTCATATATTCTCATGTTTATCGCCTAAGGAGATTAGAATTTAAAAATATATACTACAAACGTTATTGAAAATTGAAGAATTATTGTACATTATTTGCATTACATTTCAAATTCTTACTGAATTTTAATTCACTGTTATTTAAATGAAACTATATAGCCCTCAAATAATTCATATTTGATACCTGGACAATGTAATTAAAAAAACACAAAAGAAATAACCAAATTCAAAGACCATATTTTAAAGCACATAATTTACACGATATTTAAAGGAATCTTATTACGTCTATCTCAAAACTGTGCACTACTGGTTTAAGGGACTGCTAATAATTATTTCATTTTGCTAAACACATTACGGTTACAGTAACTAAAATGACTGATTCAGACGTACTAATGCATTCAGGTAAATATTCAGACGTACGGTAATAGAAAAGTAATTTAAGTAATTTTAAATTAGGCCAAAAAGTACTCTTTTACAGAAATTGTAGCCCTAAAAGTAAAAAGTTGGTAGCGTATGCAGTATTGCCGGAATATTTTTAACAGCTATATGAAACCCACATGTTTACGCAAGGAAATGCAGGGAAGGGCCGTCGCACCTCTCCCAATCTAAATCAGCAGTTCTTATTCCAAGTTGATTTATTTTTGATAGATTAAACTAATGTTAAGAATAAAAACACAAATCTGCGTTATTTTTTTTAGACCGCTGACCAGGGCCTTTGCCCAGCTTAACGGGTTGATGACTGGCAACGGGGAGAGGATTCGCCTGATTTTCGCATGGTGAATATCTGTTTGATAAGCCTCTAGGTCGACCGACCAGGCTTCAATGCCTCTTGTTGCCTAAGTTGCTTTTCTTTAGTTGGCCTGTTGCTAATAGATGTTTAGATGAGTCGATTCACCACTGCACAGTGTAGAGAAGTCATGCTGGATGGATGTGAGATTCTGGAGTTATCTGCACTTTGAGAAAAAGGGAGTTCTGTGCTTTTAAATCTGCGCTCTTTTTTTTAGACTGCTGACCAGGCCCCTACCTGCCGGAGTTTTGTCCAGCTTAACGGGACTGGCTTAACTTTCTGTGCTCTTAGAAAACTACTGAGAAAACAGGATAACATATTCTGATACGTCACGGATCAAGACTGTAGTCAGAAAAATATCTCGGGGGAAAAAATATCTCGGTGCTCAAAATTTTACTTTTTTTTTTAACCTTATTTTAGATTTATATTTTACAAATTGAATAGAAGTGAGTATTAAAAGGCTGATATTTATGGGGAATTCATATAACTAAATAATATAATTACGAACAAAAATTTAATCATTGAGACTTCTTCATTGTAAATCCTAATATCCTAATCCTAATCCTAATAATATTATAAATCCGATTGTGTGCAAATGTTAGGCTGAAGCCAGCGTCAAAATGGAGAATTTAATTATCCTGTATCTTTGCATATAGGTTTATTATACCCGGGAATGAACATAGGCTGGTTTTTGTTCATTTTATTCAAATATTTTTCCTAATAATTAAAAATTTCATTATTTTCATAGAGAATAAATGGACATATTTCCATACAATTTAACCATTTTACTTTATCGTTGCTAGTGCTTTGATCGTTGCCAATAAATAAAAACACGGAAAAATAAGTTTTCCTCAACAATTAATTTTCAATTGAACGATTTTCACGTGAAGACTGAAAATTAAAAATAATTCAAAAGAAGATGAATTTCCGTGATATTTCAAACAAAAATATGAAGTATTTGCTATTATACATGAAGTATGAATAGAGTTGAAAAAAATTGGTTTATTCCCAGGTTTATTTCCAATAGACCCGGTTTATTCCCTGGTTTATTCCCAAAAGAACTGGTTTATTCCCAAAAAAACAAGTTTATTCTCAAAAAACCCGGTTTATTCCCAGGTTTAAACCGGGTTTTTTCTAGCCTTTGCAACTCTAAGTATGAATATCAGTTACATTAAAAAGATATTTTTCTGTCAAAAGCTGCGTTATAATTAGAAGGTAAAATGCAACAATAATTATATTATTAAAAAATAGATTTCTCTTGGACCATGGAACTATGAAAAGGATCCTCCTCGGCTTGGACAATTATGACGTCATAAATAAAACATGTACTTTAAAATATTCGTAATAATACAAGGAGCATGAATATCAATGTATAATGAAAGCAAATAAATAATGGACGTAATATTTAAGATGAAAAACTGAAATATTTTTTATCGATACTGATTAATAATTAGCTTGAATACCAGTTACATACAAATGTGAGTTTTCCGCTAAAATTTACATCCTGATTGCCAGAAAAAAATTAACAAGAATTATGCCATTAAAAAGAGATTTCTCTGAGGAAAAAGTGACGTCATATTTGAAATAAAACGAGAATTTTCAAATGTGTTTCACAAGACGCGTGAATCAATTCCTTACATTAATAATACAATAATCGGTAAGTTTAGAAAGTAGATGCGTTTCACGCCATATTTAAAACGAAAAATTTAATTATTTTTTCTATCTATACCGATTATTATGCATGAATATCAGTTACATACAGATGAGAGTTTTTTGCCAAAAACCACACCATGATTATTAGGAAAATAAAAATAAATACGAATCTATTATATTAAAATCTGACCGCCTGTTTGTATTTCGAAACTACTCCTTTCAGATTGTCGAACGCAACGCGATTTACTTAAAGCCGGTTATCATTGATCCGAGGATGTCATAAACTCTCAGAATTTAAAAAAATGATTTAAATTCCGAGATTTTTTTTTTTTTTTTTTTTTTTTTTTTTGTAAATTTTAACGAAGTTTCTCTAAAAATGGCAACTAAATTATTCCAATTTTGTGGATAAAAAAGAAGAAATAAAACGGATTGATATGTTTTTTCTCTTTAAAACTGAAAAAAAAAGAATTTATTTTCAATTTGAATAGATGGTGAAAGGAAAAAAAAATCTTGATTACAGTAAAATTTTAGAAAAATGAAAACGTATTTTCACATATTCAAACTTCATGAATCAATTTATTCTGGAGAACAAATATCGTCTGTCAACATATTTTCATTTAGAAATAAAGATTTTTTTTTCAGTTATAGATTAAATCAAGGAGGCAAATTTAAACTACTTGCATTTAGGTCTACAATTACTGCTCCCTATTCATAAGAATTGAATTTAATGAGAAAGAATATACTATTTCCATTATCTTTGAAGGATGGCTATTAAAACGTTTCACAAAGACGTTAAAAGTAAAATGGTTTACCAGGTAAACTTGACATATGTTTTTACACAATTCGCCGATTTCTACAATTTTATTTGGCCCGCTTTTTTTCATTGTTGCAGTTTCCTTTTTGTGATTATTTGTCACAAAATTTCATTTTTTCAAAACTTAGTTATGTCAAATAGAAATACTGTATTGTCTCCTATGGAATGTGATGAAGAGTTAGTTAATTATTTACGTTTCTAATTATCGGGAATGTAATATTTTGCTTAATTAATGTATTTATTCTTTTTTTAATGATACGTGAACGAAGTCACGGGTAACAGCTAGTAAATTTATAATTTCACTTGTGTGTGGGTGCCACTTTCCCGACGCCGATATATTGATGTTAGTGTCAATCAAATCCGGAGGCACGGCAGTGCTTTCGCCAAGTCGAGAGAGGACAGCCGTAAGCATACTTTTCTGGAAGCAACTCAGGGCACTTTTGACCTCACCCCATATCTCCGCGCTGGAGTATCCCAAAAATTTTAAACTTCATTTTTCTAGAGTATTCAGCACACAGAACCAAAATTTAAAATTACAACTTTCTGTCTTTTCTAGTTCAGACGATATATGAACTCAAACATTCGATTTTTTGTCACTCGCTCACTCACTCGTTCACGCGTCATCAAAAATATTAGGTAGATCCCGTAGCTCTAGAAACTTGACATTTGGAAAAAAGGTAGTGTTTAAGATACAAAGAAAGGAAAAATTATAAAATCCGGAAAATTCGAAATAAAAACATTCGAAAATTCAACAAATTCCATCAAAATTGAAAATTGAAAATAATACGATCTTGTAGTCTTGGAAACTTAAGATTCGGTGGGAAGGTAGTGTTTAGTATCCAGAAAAAGAAAACATCAAAAACACCAAAAAAATCGAAAGCAAAATTGAAAATATCGAAAAATCGAAAAAAATCGAAAAATTTCAAATAATCCGATTTTGTTGCGCTAGAAACTTGGAATTCGGAATAAAGGTAGTATTTAGGATGCAAAATTAGGAAAAATTAAAAATTCTGGAAAATTCGAAAAAAAAAATTCAAAAATTCGAAAAATTCGAAAAAAAATTGAAAAAATTAAAGTAATTTGATTTTTTAGCCTTAGAAACTTAAAATTCGCAGTAAAGATAGTGTTTAGGATTCAGAATAAGTTAAAATAAAAAACGCAATAAAATTCGAAAATAAAATAAAAAAATCGAAAAAATCGGAAAAATCGAAAAATAAGGAAAATTTGAAAATAATTCGATTTCATAGCGCTAGAAACTTGAAATTTGGAATAAAGGTAATATTTAAGATACTAAATAAGGAAACATTAAAAAATATGGATAATTCAAAAAATACCCATAAATTAGTGCAGACGATATATGAACTCAAAGTTTCGATTTTTTGTCACTCACACACTCACTCTCTCTCGCGTCATCAAAAAGATTGGGTAGATCCCGCAGCCACAGAAACTTAAAATTTGGAATAAAGCTAGTGTTTCGGATGCCAAGAAAGGAAAAATTATAAAATCCGGAAAATTAAAAAAAAAAAAAAAAAATTCGAAAATTAAAAAAAAAAATCGAACAAAATTGAAAATTGAAAATAACACGATCTTGTAGTCTTAAAAACTTAAAATTTGGTGTGAAGGTAGTGTTTAGAATTCAGAAAAAGAAAACATCAAAAACACAAAAAGAAATTGAAAATAAAATCGAAAAATCGAAAAAAATCGAAACATTTCAAATAATCCAATTTTGTTGCGCTAGAAACTTGGAATTCGGAATAAAGGTAATATTTAGGATGCAAAATAAGACAAAATTAAAAAATCCAGAAAATTCGAAAAAAAATCAAAAATTCGAAAAATTCGAAGCAAATTGAAAAAAATTAAAATAATTTGATCTTTTGGCCTTAGAAACTTAAAATTCGCGGTAAAGATAGTGTTTAGGATTCAGAATAAGTTAAAATAAAAACGCAATAAAATTCGAAAATAAAATAAAAAAATCGAAAGAAATAGAAAAATAAGGAAATTTTGAAAATAATTCGATTTCATAGCGCTAGAAACTTGAAATTTGGAATAAAGGTAATATTTAAGATACTAAATAAGGAAACATTAAAAAATATGAATAATTAAAAAAAAAATAGAAAGAAAGAAAGAAAAAGAGAGAAATTGAAAATAATATGGTCTCGTAGTCTTAGAAACTGAAAATTTGGTGTAAAGGTAGTGTTTAGGATTCAGAAAAAGAAAAAATTAAAAACACAACAAAAATTGAAAATAAAATAAAAAAATCGAAAAAAAAAAAAAACGAAAATTTGAAAATAATTCGATTTTGTAAAGCTAGAAGCTTAAAATTTGGAATAAAGGTAGTATTTAGAATACAAAAAAAGAAATAAATAAAAAATCTGTAAAATTCGAAAAAAAATCGAAAATTCGAAAAATTGAAAAAAAAAATCGATTTTGTACCTTTAGAACTTAAAATTCGGCGTAAACTTATTGTTTAGGATACAGAAAAAGGAAAAATTAAAACACAATAAATTCGAAAATAGAATAAAAAACTCGAAAAAGACCGAAAATTTCAAAATAATTCGATTTCGTAGCGCTAGAAACTTGAAATTTGTAATAAAGGATACAAAATAAGAAAAAATTAAAAAATCCAGAAAATTATAAAAAAAAATTCGAAAAAATCGAAAATGGAAAATAATTTTATCTTGTAGTCCTAGAAACTTAAAACTTGGTGTAAAGGTAGTATTTACTATTCAATAAAAGGAACAATTAAAATATTCGTTAAATTCGAAAATAAAATCGAAAAATTGAAATATCTTTAAGAAATCGAAAATTCGAAAACAATTTGATTTTGTACTGCTAGAAACATTAGTTTTAAGATAATTGTCCTATTAGCTAGTACAACGCCCCTAATTGTTTTATGTTATTTCCCCCGGATTATGGTTTTCTTTTCTTTCGTTTGCGAATTTCATTATAGAAAAGTTCCGCTATAGACTGGCTACGATATAGGCGATTTCTTTATAGACAGGTTTGTTTTCTTTCACAGGTTGTACTCTATTTACTTCACATATGAAATATGGATTGTTAAATGATGTTAGCCCCACAAAAATTTTCACAGCTCCCCCTACCCTCCCGACATTACTGGCTGGTTATGGCTTGATAGTCCTTTCTAAATAAAATCATGGTGACTCTAAGATTCACTTGATTTATCTCTAAATTGAACCTAAATGATCCTAAGAAGACGGATCAAATAATTACTATATTGACATGATAATCAGGTAACTTAGAATTAAAATCGAAAAATCAATAAATTTATAAAAAGTCGAAAATTTGAAAATAATTCGATTTTGTAGTCCTAGAAGCTTGACATTTGGCAGAAAGGCAGGATTTAGTACACAAAGTAAGGAAAAATTAAAAAATCGGTAAATAATAAAAAAAAAAAAAGAAAGACTAAAAAAAACGAATAAAAAAACATCGGAAAAAGGAATATAGTTTGATTTATTGGAAATTTTCGGAAATTTTATTTTTGGCTATCTTTTTATACTAAAAAGTTCTTTTATGTTAAATATCAAGTATCTAGGGTTGCGAGTAATATCTCAGATGGATAGCACCTATCCTGGAAGCAACTGAGAGTACTTTTGACACTCCGCCTCCCATAACTTAGTGCTTGCCTACACTGTAAAAAATGACAAATGTTTCTTAATCTACGAAAATATAATATAATCACGAATAAATTTATAATATAAACTCATCCTTGTTAACCATGATTCTGAAAAGTGTTTCTTTATATTTAGAAACCTTAGACATCAATGGCATTTCGAGATTTAAAGAATCATTTATAAAAACGAAATTTCTCTTGCTGCCCGTAATTTTCCGAAACGTTTACGAGTAGCTTTTAAAGTGTATTAATCAGTTTTCTAAGCCCGGAATATAGTTTATTCGATGCTATCAATTCTCAAGTAAACATTTTCATGTTCAACAAATATGTTTAACAGACAAACATGCAAAATTAACAGCGTTAACATTAACATTAAAATTAATATTATTTCTTTACTCCTTCATCTATAAATTAACTTATGCAGCTGAAAACGTTTACTTGAGAATTGACATTCTTAAAACAGGTATTCCAGGCTGAGGAAACTGATTAATACGTTATAAAAACTATTCGGAAACGTTTCTGAAAAATACGGGCAGAAAAAAATACTTTGCTTTTATAAATAATTCTTTAAATTTTGGAAATGTATTGGTTTCTGTGGATTCAAAAGATAAAGGAAGACGCATTTCGTAATTTCGGATAACTCAGAAGATTATATTATATTTTCGTTCGTGGTTATAGTATATTTTCATAAAATAAGAAACCTTGGTCATTTTTTACAGTGTAGGAACCTGAAATCTCTTTTTATCTACAGTACTTTGCAAACGAAACTAAAACTTCAAATTTTTGATACCTGTAAATAATAGCTACAGAGTGTGGGCTTAGCAAAAATCAGTGGATCATCGCCAAAAAGAACCCAAAATAAAGAAAAGGAGGATTACTTACAAAAAGAAGTGAAATCTCATCAAAAAGTCACCTGTAATAAATGCAGCCGAGTCTCGTAACTCATTTACCGTAAAAAGTACTGAGATCGTATAAAGCCAAGTTTAACTATCTTATTAACTCTGAAATTTTCATTCACAAATTACTCCTAGTCTCTACATCTTTAGTTAATTATTATTTTGTGACTTGGCAATTACGCAGCACAAGGAAGTTATTACACCTTACTATGTTATGGGATGGGATGGGATAATTTAATTAAGGAAAATTATATACGCACAGGGAAGTTATTACACTTTAATATGTTATAGTATTATTTGATTAAGACTAACTAAATGCATCACATTCTCGTGCTACGTAATTGCCAAGTCACAAAATTATAATTAACTAAAGATGTAGAGACTAGGAGTGATTTGTGAATGAAAATTTCAGAGTTAATAAGATAGTTAAACTTGGCTTTATACGATCTCAGTACTTTTTACGGTAAATGAGTTACGAGACTTGGCTGCATTTTTTACAGGTGACTTTTTGATGAGATTATTGTTTTCTGGAGTTTTATACATTTGTTTTCTGGAGTTTTATACATTTGTTTTCAGATGTTTTATTGTCAAATATGTATTTCCAGCAGTATATGTCGGGGCGAGATAGATACATTTTCCAAACTTGTTGAAAGTTTGCGCAATTTTATTTGGTAGCGTTGAAATTTAATTCCCTTTTAGAGTCAAATTTCAACAAATTCGTATGATGTCTAAATATTTCCTAAAGATTGCATTCATTTTGAAATATGCTGATAAAATAAAAGAATAAGATGATGCTCGTGTAGAAGTATGAAATTTGAATCGACAGTGATTGATTTTTGAAACTTGAACGATTTGATTGATACTTAACGGCACAATTTTAGTCATCCTGACAAAAAATTTGTGAGGGGATCAAATCACTTTGATCCTCACTGTGATTTCCCCCCCCCCCACACACACACTGGCTACGCCCTTGTAACTGACAAATTACATTGAACACTCGGACAACAAATAAAAAGCATTCGAAAATAACCGTAGTGCAGCTTCGTGCTAAATAAATCCATAATAATAGCTAGACTGCTGAATGATATATATAAAATTATTTCACAATTGGAAGATATTTCAATGTCTTAATTCAAGTTATAATTTTTGTAAAGTACAATTAGCAGATTTTATCCTACTCTAAACAATTATATGATTGAAGAAAAAGAAGAAAAGCATTTTTCATAAATAATTATTCCGTTAAAATTAATGTTTAAATATTATAGATAAACAAAAACAAAAGGCATTTCTAAGCTTTTAAGACCCAAAATACATTAGAATCATCCTGTCAAGTTATCCCTAATTAAACGTTCTCACTTTAAAAGGCTCAGCTCTATAGCATCCCATTTTCGTTATTCATTTTGTTTATTTCAGTAGTTTCAGCTGTTATTCAAACGAGGCTACTGTCACATTAATTATCTTTACAATTCACAAAGCTTAGAGAGTTATTTCTTTAGTTCAAACTCCTGTGATAAATGAGAATTCTCAAGAATTGGTTTGCATCTCGACAGGGGATAAATGAATAAAAATAGGCTTGTTGAAAGCGAGAGAGCTGTCAGACCACTTTCAATAATGGGAATTAGGAACTTTGCGATTCCGGATTAAATTCGAGAATGCCATTGAGATATTCGAATTACAGCGCTAATTAATGAGGTATTGCGCGGATACAGGGGATTTAAATAAATTTTCGCTTGTCGGAACTCATTTTTATTGTAAGCTATAATTTATAATTTTTTCAGAAATCTAATAAGAATAAAAATACTAATGTCGTTTCAGGCATTTTCTTGATAGCAACCACATCGGTTATGGGAAGGCTTAAAAGGTATGAGGCCGCTCCCCCAAAGTTTAGAGTGGGGATTTACGTACGTTGAAAAAGTTGTATGGTGTGTTTAAAAATGATGCGAATGATTTGAGCTCATTATACATGGTGTCTCACTAGACAGTAGACGTTGAAAATGTTGGTTTTAGAAACAAAATACAGGAGAAAATAACACACGAAAATTTAAATGTCATACCCCTATATGTTTACGAAATGAGGTTGTTACAGGAAGTACTTGAAATGTTTTTACATTGGTTCCAAACAAAATTGAACACGACGTTGCATGTTTCTGAAGATGACTGCTATAACCCTTGGTGTTAATCCTTAGCGGTTGTTATCCCATAACTCTTCCAATATGCATGATTTATTCATGTAAACATGACTTTTTAGGTGGCGCGACACACACGAAAACGTCAGGTGGGGTCAAATTTGGTAGATCAGTCAGATGATGAGTAGCTCAGCTCAGACTTGTTTATTGACTACAAAATGAAACAAAAAATGTGGCATTAAAATATTATAGTTGAGTGTCATATTGTTACTTTAATATATTCTACTGTGCAAAATAATAAAATATTGGGATTTATTGGGTGATCGTATAATTGATTTATTGCGTTATGAAGCCAGAACTATAGCCCAGCATAAAGTGCTTGTTCTTTCAGGTCTTGAACTTTCACGGAGAGAAAACAATCAAATTAAATAAAATAACGCATCTTACTTTAATGTGAAACTTAGTTACAGGTAGGCAGGAAATGAAGACACTATTTGAGAACTTAATTCATCTTTATTTATATCCATCAGGAAGAAGAGGACTGTCCCGCAGTGGCGCAGACGATTAAGCTCGGTTCCCGTCAAGATCACCGAAAGTGAAGCAGCATCGACCATGGTCAGTGCTTGGGAGGGAGACAACCTCTCTAGACTGCGGCTACGGCTGCTCTGGTACGTTAATGGGTTCTGGTGCACGTAAAATCTGTTCGTGGCTTCAATGTCCTCCAAGTTTGAAAAACGATACCTCTGGAGGTGCCAATCCTGGTGCAGGTCTCTCATCTGGAATTGGTTCAAAAATTAGGAGACCAACTCTAGAAGTCCAACCTCTCCTGAGGCTCTGTCACCCCTTCTTTCAGATAAGTGCCATGGCCCTTTCTCTGACACGACAACTACAACGGAAGAGGAATGAATAGTACTTGTTTGAGCCGGCCGACAGCGTGGTTGGTAGCGGAGGCGACAGCCACGGTAAGGGCCCGGGTTCGAATCCTGGGTGGGGCATGGATGTCATTGTCTGTGTGTCTTCAGTGTTGCCAACATCCTTGTGTCTATACCGTCCTCAAGAAGAAGATTTATGTAATATGTCAAAGTCCTGTATGTATTTCTGTGAATAAAAAAATATGGATCATTCGAGACAACAGGCTTGTAGCTTGTAGGTCTCAAAGCAACCTCCTTCAAATGTGAAATGTCAAAAGTACTGGTTTGAACACTGCACGAAAACTATATAAGAATTCCACAATTGAGAATCATTTTGAATTCCAAAATTATTTATATTATAACTGGCCAACTTCCACGGAGACTCTTGATAAATCAATTAAAAAAACTTAAGATTACCTTACTATATTTTTAAAATCACTAAATTAAAATTATAGAACTTCAGCATCACAGATTTTTAAGAAACTTTAAATACTTCGAACGGCCAACGATCGCCGGATCGACGTAAAAGACGAATCTCGAATTCGGCGCTGGTACAAGGCCAGACTCGGATAGGACCACACTTTTTGTTTTCAATTCCTACTATTAGCTCACACCCTCTATACATTTATATGTCTTGTTCAAATTTTCAAACGTTAATAAAATACTTTTTATTCATCCACTCAAGTTCAAATACATTTTTTTAAACTTGTAGTGGATGACACTTGATGTTAATACAGTTTTTTCAAATATTAATTCATTAATTAAATTTAATTAATTAATTTATTTTTATATTTCATTTTTGTTCAAAAGTATAGACTCACTCCATTTCATTTCTGTTCAAAAGTAAAGACTAACTCCATATTTTGGTCTCCTTCGCCCGCGCGCATCCCGATCGTCGTCCGTGAACAGCCCCATTATCTTTTAACGCGTGAAGGTTTCGCTATGGTGCTTCATTGTGAAGTTTGGTAATTTTTGAAATTCATCATTTGAAAAACGACATAATCATTAGATTTGAAACTTATATCAAGAAAAATACAATTTTTTACCTTTCTAACGCAGTGTGTCTAACAATTTTGTGAGAAATACTTTTCGAGCTATTAATTTTTGGTATTTTAGCTATTTAATTTTTATTTAATTTTTAATACATTTCAAAAATTTCTCTTATATAAGATATTTTGCAGGATATAAATTTAGGAATAAATACAGTCTGTGTCGAAGCGTGTAGATCGCTGGAAAAAAAATTTCTTTTTGACCTAAGTAGGAATTGACTTTAAAAACATTTTTTTATATTACTTGTTATAATATAATTAAAGCATCAGTTAATTGAACTCCTTCAAAAAATACGATAACATTCGTATATTTGCGAATAAAAGGTGGGCACAAAATTGCCTGATTACTTTAAATTCATTAGCTAAAATGAAAGAGCGAATTATCAACTCAAAAACAAAACAGGCCTTTTCGTGCAAAAACAAAACACCCATTTAAACTTCAGTGCCCAAAGCGGAAGAAAAACCAAAGCGAGCGTTCCAAAAATGATGCATGCGTACTATGCACAAAGTATAGAGACCGCAAAAGGGGAGCGCGGAGAAAACTGCGCCGTTTGCTAAACCGGACTTAACGGATATACGATCGGGAAATCGCCGATAATAGAGAAGATTAAAAAGCGCGATATAAAACGGAAAGTGCGCGGAACTGAAATAAAAATATACGTATAAATGAAAATAAATTGATAATAATGTCAAAACATAGTCATCCGCTTTCTAAACATACTGGAATGGCATGTAATTGTTTTATTTCCTCCTGTACTTTTATAAAAACGTTTTTAGGGGCTACTTTCCAAAAGACTCTCCAGCCCTAGTCTGCCGAGCGGAATAAGAATGGGCCCGGCCCCAGACTAATGGGAGAAAATCAGCCCGAGACAGGCCCGCGAGTCGCCCGTGGTTCAGGTTTACAAAAAAGACAATAAATAAACTGGAAATTTAGATCGTGTCTTATAAATCATTAAAATAACAATGAAAAAACGATGACCAAACTATAGGATTTCACGCCAAATATGCACGATCGAGGCGTCACATTCACTGGACGTCAGATGTGTGTTTGTTATGTGATCAAGTAATTTTTAAATCGACGTTTATATGTATTTTTAATTATGTTTGCTGATTTATTAGTTATTTCGTTAATTAAAAAACAATTACGTCATTAAACGGAGACGTCATAATAGTAAAAGAGAAAAAGCATTAAAGCAATATTGCGATACTTAATTACATTCAAAAGATCAGTTTTAACGGACGTCACAAACATTTATCCACCAGGCGGAAGTGATTAAGAAAAATCCTTCTATATATATAAAAAAAAAAATAATGGTTTGGAAATGGACGAATGAAAATCTGCGTAGATACCGCGAAACGTATCTGATTGGTCAGAGCTTTCTGACTTTTCTTAGGTGGAATTAACATGAAAGTAGAGAATTTAGATAGGATGGGCGCTATTAGGGGGGTTACCAAGGGAAAGGGACCCGGGTCTGTCGCCAAGTTTGGCGCCAACTTGGCGATATATCGCCAAAATTGGCGGCCAAAAGTGGCGCCAACTTGGCGCTATTCCCAGTATTTCGCCAAATTTCCATAGACTCCCATTGAAATCCAATAGCGTTTACTCGCTTACAAAAAATCAACAAATTGAGATATTGCAATTGAATGCATAGAAAATAAGAGATCGCGAGGCAATCCAGAATGGAAACGCGAAACGATTACGTCTGGGGTTGGCTAGGGCACGATTACGCGGGGCGTTGGTGAGCGTAGCGAGCAGGGGGGCCGAGCCCCCCCTAGTAATGTAAATAAATAAATATCCAAGATAATTTGTTTTCTGTTTGCATTCATATATTGTAAATTTTATTGCTGTTACTGACAGTTGACACTTTAGTGAGTGAGGCTTTTCCGAAAGTCGTCTTTTTTTTAGATTACAATGGAAACAATCTTCCATTTGTTTATTGGCGTTATAGTTTGGCTATAGTTTTTTTTTAAATCTAAAGTGGTCGACGGGATAATGGAGAAGTACCTAAAATTTCTATTGTGACAAAATAAACTATTTCGGTAAAAAGCTCAGTCGTTACAAACATGAAATCAAAAAAACAATCAAAACAATAAACATAAAATAAAGAATTCGCAAAAGAAAAAAAAAATGTAATTTAACAAATTACAACAACCATTGGAAAAATGTTCCGAAAGCTTAATATATATATATATATACATATATTTGACATTCGATGCAAGCAATGCGCCATTTCATCATCGCATGTCGATGTCGCAGATGTTTCAACCAGCTAACGATAAACATTGCGCGATACGTAATAATACTTAACAACGACGAACCACTATGTAAAAACAGTTCGTCTGAAACATCGCCGCAGTTATCATAACCGTTGCATACAGCTACAAATAAACACTTTTTCCATTACTACAGTTGAAGAGATCCTAGAATTCTCTGCTCTCGCAAAAATACAGGGTCATTCATAATTCCCTCCGGGGTTTCGAAACGTTATAGTAAAAAAACGAAGACGAATATGAAAAAAAGAAACATATGAAATTACTAGCTGTTACCCGTGACTTCGTTCACGTATCATTAAAATAAGAATAAATTCATTAATTAAGCAAAATATTTCATTCCCGATAATTAGAAACGTAAATAATTAACTAACTCTTGATCACATTCCATAGGAGACAATACAGTATTTCTATGTTATAGAGGCCTTGACATAACTAAGTTTTAAAAAAGTGAAATTTTGTGACAAATAATCACGAAAAGGAAACTGCAACCAATGAAAAAAGGCGGGCCAAATAAAATCGTGGAAATCGGCGAATTGTGTAAAAACATATGTCAAGTTTACCTGGTAAACCATTTTACTTTTAACGCCTTTGTGAAACGTTTTAATAGCCATCCTTCAAAGATAATGGAAATAGTATATTCTTTTTCATTAAATTCAATTCTTGTGAATAGGGAGCAATAATTGTAGACCTAAATGCATGGAGCTTAAATTTGCCTCCTTGATTTAATCTATAACTACAGCGCCTATATTCTAGGGGCTGTACTACAACTGAAAAAAAAAATCTTTATTTCTAAATGAAAATATGTTGACAGACGATATTTGTTCTCCAGAATAAATTGACTCATGAAGTTTGAATATGTGAAAATACGTTTTTATTTTTAAAAAAATTTACTGTAATCAAGATTTTTTTTTCTTTCACCATCTATTCAAATTGAAAATAATTCTTTTTTTCAGTTTTAATGAGAAACAAAAATATTATTCCGTTTCATTTCTTCTTTTTTATCCACAAAATTGGAATAATTTAGTTGCCATTTTTAGAGCAACTTCGTTAAATTTATAAAAAAATAATAATAATCATATCTCGGAATTTAAATCATTTTTTTTTTAATTCTGAGAGTTTATGACATCCTCTGCGAAATACAAACAGGCGGTCAGATTTTAATATAATAGATTCGTAATTATTTTTATTTTCCTAATAATCATGGTGTAATTTTTGGCAAAAACTCTCATCTGTATGCAACTGATATTCATGCATAATAATCGCTAGCTAAAAAAAAAAGCTAAAAAAATATATTTAAATTTTTCGTTTTAAATATGACGTGAAACTCATCTACTTTCTAAACTTACCGATTCTTGTATTATTAATGTAATGAATTGATTCACGCTCCTTCTAAAACACATTTGAAAATTCCCATTTTATTTCAAGTATGACGTCACTTTTTCCTCAGAGAAATCTCTTTTAAATGGCAAAATTCTTGTTAATTTTCTTTTTCTGGCAATCAGGACGTAAATTTTAGCGGAAAACTCACATTTGTGTGTAACTGGTATTCAAGCTAATTATTAATCAGTATCGATAAAATATGTTTCAGTTTTTCATCTTAAATATTACGTCCATTATCTATTTACTTTCATTATACATTGATATTCATGCTCCTTGTATTATTACAAATATTTGAAAATACATGTTTTATTTATGACGTCATATTTGTCCAAGCCGAGGAGGATCCTTTTCATAGTTCCATGGTCCAAGCGAAATCTATTTTTTAATAATATAATTATTGTTGCACTTTTCCTTCTAATTATAACGCAGTTTTTGACAGAAAAATATCTTTTTATTTTAACCGATATTCATACTTCATGTATAATAAAAAATACTCCATATTTTTGTGTCAAATATCACGGAAATTCATCTTCTTTTGAATTTTTTTAATTTTCAGTTTTCACGTGAAAATCGTTCAATTGAAAATTAGTTGTTGGGGAAAAATTATTTTTCCGTGTTTTTATTTTTGTGGCAACGATCAAAGTCCTAGCAACGATAAAGTAAAATGGTTAAATTGTATGGGAAAATGTCCATTCATTCTCTATGAAAATAATGAAATTTTTAATTATTAAAGAAAATATTGGAATAAAATAAACAAAAACCAGCCTATGTTAATTTGAGTATTATAATCAACCTACATGCAAAAATACAGAATCATTAAATGCTCCATTTTGACGCTGGCTTCAGCCTAACATTTGCACACAATGAGATTTATAATATTATTAGGATTCCGAAACTATTCAAGTTTTACTTACATACATTACAGGTGTTCTATGTGTGAACCCTTGGTCACACGGCATACATCCATGCGATAGTCCAGTTCCTGCCATACTCCGTTTCTTTAAATTTCCGGTACCACACATGAATTGTTTTGTCAGTTGGTCCCTGTTTTCGATATTTATTACGAAAGGCCCATTGAACTGACACCACTGATTCAGATTTAAAGAAACGGAGTATGGCAGGAACTGGACTATCGCATGGATGTATGCCGTGTGACCAAGGGTTCACACATAGAACACCTGTAATGTATGTAAGTAAAACTTGAATAGTTTCGGAATAATTTCATATGTTTCTTTTTTTCATATTCGTCTTCGTTTTTTTACTATAACGTTTCGAAACACCGGAGGGAATTATGAATGACCCTGTATTCATCGGAACCATCTACAGATAAACGCATTTTCCATTGCTACAGTTGAAGAGATCCTTGTATTCTCTGCCAACGAAAAAATATTCGTCTCTACACAATCAATCTTTCCATCGCACCCCTGACAGCGTTGAATGCAT
This sequence comes from Maratus michaelseni, assembly GCA_963931845.1. Classification (NCBI taxonomy): domain Eukaryota; kingdom Metazoa; phylum Arthropoda; class Arachnida; order Araneae; family Salticidae; genus Maratus; species Maratus michaelseni. Next base: position 247,447,032 of record OZ007588.1, on the reverse strand, counting down.
TCGTCATTCGATTGTAAGCAATGCGCCTTTCCAGCATCGCATGTCGATGTCTCAGATGTTTCAACCAGCAAACGATAAACGTTGCGCGAAACATAATAATATTTAACAACATACTGTCTTCAAGAATTGTTTAAACGAGTAAGTTGATAAGAGAAGCAACTGAACGCTCTTGAGTAACATTAAGCCGTGCAAATAAAGGGAGAGTGCTAACCAATATATGTTAACCAATATACCTAAATATTTTGCCGGGTCCTTCCTACAATAACTTTAACTCTTGTTTAGATTGATGTCTGAGTTAAAGGTATTTTGCGGAAATTAAAGTTGAAGTTGCCTTTATTTCTTTATAAGACGATTTCTCATCCGACGTCAATTTTTGAATTCGACTTTTTTTTATATCTGATAGTTTGCATCTATCCTTTTTGTAACTTTAACATTTTTGTAACGATTTTATGCATTTCTATTGCCTATTCAAAGAAAAATTCTTCTAAAGTTACCGAAATTCGTTAAAAACGCTTAAAAAAATAAAGTGACGACGCCAAGAGGTCCATTCTCACCCGAAAACAATAACCATTTTCCCAATTTTTAATAAAAAAATTAGAAAATCAAATTTACTTTTTGTTTAAGTGTTAGGTCTTGTTATAAGGATTCCGGAGCATTTTTAGGTGCGTTCGTAATTATATAAATACATAGCAGCTATAGTCGCCGTCTGGTCAGTCCGTCTGTCCGTTCGTCCGCATATAACAGCACGAAAACTATCTAACCGAATGGTTTGAAATTTAATATATACAAGTATAATCGTTGCAGAATTTTGTCGAGTCATTTCAGATTTTATGAAAATCGAATCGAAAGTAAAAGAGATATTAATAAAAGTTTTCTTCATTCTATTAAATCCTATCATACGTAATCTATATAATAAAAGCGCAAGTCATGGGACTGAAGAAAACAAATACGGGCACTTTTTTTTCATATGCCAGGCGGCCATTTTTATTAAAAATTAATTTTTAGAATAAAATCCCATAAAAGTTATATTTTTAGAAAGTTCGTTCAAAACAATTGTTTGCTTGAGAGTTCAGTTACATTAAATTATGTATAGATTCTGAGATAACTTCAGTTGAAATTAGGTTGACATCGAATATCTCAATACATTAAAGTAAATAAACACAAGAGATTCGTTCATTGTAAGTCATAGAAATATTAAGCCATGGAGGTAATCATTCGCAAAGCAAGATCTCCATGGTAAATTTTGCTGCGCTATCTGGTGTCCAAAAAAAAAATTCGCATACGTAATAAGAAAAAAAGCATGCTCATTTCGCTCATAACAGACGATATAATTTATTTCACTGAAATAATAACGGTGTTTTTTTTTTTACATTGTAAAACTACTTATAGTACGAACGCACCTCATTTGTCACGTTTAACGTACAATTTCCAACTTGTTTGTTTTGCCTCTATTTTAAAAAATGTCTCAGATATAACAGTTTGAATTTCTAGGGTGGCTGACATTTTGAAACAATACAGCAGATTAAAACAAATCTGGGATTAATTTAACGAGCGTGATTTCTCGCAAATTATCTTCCATTGTTGTAATAATTTTCCCAAACATACGCATAAAATTATATTCATATCCGTTAGTGTGAAATTCTGGCCAAGCTTGGCGATACTTGGCGAAATATCTCCAAATTTGGCGCCCAAAAATAAGTCTCCATAAATAAAGCCAACTTGGCTATAGTGGACTAATTTGGCGAATTTCTTGTTCAAAGTCTGTATTAACGAATCTTCTGAAATCGGGTTTTTTACATTTAAACTTGCTGTTTTTGCGTAACAATAGCTAAAATTTTAAAACGAAGATATAGGAAAGCTACCTTTTCCTTTCGGTAGGGAACGGAAGGACTTTTAAAATACAAAATTTGCAATTTTGTATATAAAATAACAAACATAAATAAATAAATAGCGTCAAACATTCAATGTTTAAAGATATAAAGTTCTACGCATTTCTGATTAAATCAAAACATTATTTATTTAAACAATCAAAGTTAATTAAATACTACAGTTGTGATAAATTTACCAATTAGCATTAGCGCCAAAATAATATATACTAATTTATAGATTTACATTCATTACAGATGGATAAAAGTTAAAAATTATTTCTTATTCAAAATTTTCTCTGGAATTTTCTTTTATCATACTCTAATTTGAAATCTAAATTCTTATAATCAAGAGGTCTTGCTTATAATAATGGTCCATTTTATCGAAGTCTAGATTTTATATCGATGAGAACCATATTTGTGCAGAAGTTGGCTTTCAACACCTTTCCTAAGAAATTCATCAATTGAATGTTTTATGTAATCCAGTTTGACTTGAGAAGCATTTTTTATCTTTTTGTACATTTCATTCAGCGAAGCTCCTATTGGGCTTTTCATACTCTGAACGCATACTTTAGCCACATCTTTAGGTAACATGAAAGTTCCCAAAACATACAAATCCAAATCCTTATCAGACATCACAAGCGTTTCTTCTTCGTCGTCAGACGCATCCGAATGAATTGTAGCTTTGTTTGTACATTTCTTTACGCTGTTATTTTTCTTTTCTTTAACATTTCTTCCATTATTTCCGTCAGCACTTCTCGGATCATCTTCTGTTCTTTTATCAGTGTCTTTTACGGAATTTTCCTTTCTAGCAGTTTTTCTTTTATGACTTATTGTGCTATCTTTTTTTTCTTCGAATTTTTTTATATTTCTATTCTCTTCAGATAAGTCATCTTCTTGTTTTTTTTCGGCGCCATTTTCGGACTGATCCTCTGTAGTAGCTTTTCTTTTAAGGTTTTTTCTACTCAAATTTCTATGTTTAGAATTGTTAGTATTTTCACAAACAGTCGCTGGACTGGCGATGTCTTCTGTTTTCTTTTCGGTGGCTTTATGTATGCACATCTCTTTTCTTGCATTGACTGTTTTCTGTTTGAATTCTTTTTCCTTCTGATTTTTTCTTTCGCCACTTTTTGCTGGAAGAGAAACTCTATCAACAAACCGATTGGTATTATCTTGTGTACTTGGCATTTCAAAATTAATCAAACTTATAGCAGGGATTAAGACTTGTTCCGCCATAGTTTTTAAAATTTTCAATCAACCTGATAAAAATAAAAATTGCCTTATTAGAACAGTTGTTTTTAAATAATGTTCTGCTGTTCAGTTTAATTGCGTTAGTCAAACTGGAAAATGGCAGAATAATTTAAACTCTCGTTAAGGCTCGTGAAGTTAAATTTTTTATTTGTAGTCATAGTTTTTCTTTTTCTTAGTTTAATTCATTTCGTTTAATATGACAGTTTTGTAATCGGAAATAGTTCCCCAATCAGTTTGAAATAAGTTTTCAATTACACAATAAAACAAGTTTATGCATTTTTTTAAAAGTTTATTCCCCAATTAGAAACTTAATAGCAATGCCAGCATAAATAAAAGTATGAAAATGACGTCATTGTACCATCAAGTGTAGTGAAATGTTTCAACTTTACAAATGAAAATTCACGTTTTTTTTAAGTATGACATCATTTTCTCTGACAGAAATATTCCACTCTTCTGATTGTGAAAATGTACATGAATCTTAATAAGAATTTCAGAAGAGTGATGCGTCATTTTCTAAAACATTCATAAACCTGGAACATTTTATAATATTTCTGTCAAATGAATGTTAGTTTTACATTCTTTTATTTAACTTTACTTGGTCTGTATATGTAAAAATGGAATTTGTAATCAGTTTTTCGCACATTTCTTGATATGCTAGATTGATAAAAAAATATCTACACAGGTATGTTTCCGATGACAATGCAAAATTTTAATAGTTTTAAAACTTAATTATAAATTAATAAATTAATTTTAAGGTATTTTTCCGATAGCCAGTCGCATATAATAAATTGCCACATATTTTCTATGGTTATAACTGTTTAACGAAGTAAAACAATAATGGAATTAATTATGCTCCAAACTACTCTCTCTAAATATGTCAACTGGCTGTAAAAGTGCAACAACAAATGATTCATTATTTACTGGTGCCGGCTGAATGATTCTTTGTTTTTTAAGACAGCAGATCGATTCTATTTTGTGTCAAAAAGGATATAAGATGAAGAATTTTATAATTAAACAACAAGGAAACATGATGTGAAACAGCATTGCATTTTTTTGTTTCAACACTAAAAATACTTTATAAAGCACTTATCTGTTCCGAAAACCATGTAGTAATAAAAAAGCTACTTATTGCAGTCGTTTGGAGGAAAGCAATTCCGAAAATTTCAGTCTGTCATGACCTCCACACCCCAAAACCGCCCACCGTTGAATTGTTGATTTATCTATATATATATATATACACACATATTTATATATATATATCTGATACCTATGTCACATGATAGCACACGCATTTATAAACCGATTTGGATGAAATCTAGTGTGTGCATTAAGCTTACAAATACCTCGACCGAGTTCGATGGCCAGCTTGGTCCATCATTTTGTTTCAAAATGGCAGCACTAAAAGATTTATACAACTTAAAAACATGTACAAAATTTTTTGAAATTGAAATTTATTTTTTGCTTAGGTGTTAGGTCTGAATACAAGGATTCCGGAGCATTTTTTGTTTTGCCTCTATCTTAAAAAATGACTGAGCTATATCATTTTGAATTTTAGGGTGGCTCACATTTTGAAACAAATCAGCCGATTAAAAGAAATCTGGGAGTATAAGTTTTATTGAACGGGATTTCTCGCAAGTTATTACCTTTCATTCTTGTAATGATTTTTCCAATCATACGCATAAAACTATATTCATATCCGTTAGCGTTAAATTCTCGCCATGCATGGTGACACTTGGCAATATATAGCCAAATTTGACGACAAAAAATAAGTTTCCATAAATGAAGCCAACTTGGGTATAGCTGAATAAATTGAAGAATTCCTTTTTCAAATCCAGTATTAACGAATCTTCTGTAATCGAGTTCTTTACATTTTAGTTTGCTGTTTTCGAGAAACATTAGATAAAATTTTTAAACATAGATACAGGAAAGCTACATTTTCCTCCTGGTACAGACCGGAAGGACTTTTTTAGGTAGCTTTCATTACAAAAAGTAAAAAGCTATATTACTTTTAAATGCTAAAGGTGTAAAATTAACAACTATAATATAAATTAAAATAACTTTTATTAGTTGTTTTACATGTTTCGACTCTTCAGAGTCATTTTCAAAAACAAAATGAGAATATTCTCATTTTGTTTTTGAAAATGACTCTGAAGAGTCGAAACATGTAAAACAACTAATAAAAGTTATTTTAATTTATATTATAGTTGTTAATTTTACACCTTTAGCATTTAAAAGTAATATACTATTACAAGGTGTTATATTTTAATATATTGTTAAGTAAAAAGCTACTTATTGCAGCCGTTCGGAAGGAAGCGATTCCGGAATATTTCGGTATATTTTCACAGATCATGACCCTAAAACCAGGCCTATTTCGTGAAAATCTTCGGAACTATTTTCGATTTATTATACGATCATTTGGAGCACAGAGTTTCTTTTACGAAATGTAAAACGCATGTAAAACGAATTTTCTCGAATCAGCAACCTAGCTAAATCATTTTCTTGTGTTCGACATAGTATAATAGCCAAGTTTTGTCAAAATAGTTCGAGCCGTTTTTGATATAAAGCAGCATTTTCATTGCTATTTTTTTGACCTATCAAAGGGTTCCCGAATTATAGAGCTTCATTCATCTTTATTTATTCTTTTGTGCCTGATTTTGTGTAGGAGTCAAGTTTCGTGAAAATCATTCCAGCCATTTTCCATATAATCCGTAATCGGGTAAATTGCTTACTCGTTTAATATATATGATACATAATAAAACATCATATGGCTAAAAAAAAAAAAAATATGAGACAGTTTGTTTTAAGTTTATTTATAAAAATAAAGTCCTGGATAACTGAAACTTTATATCATTCGTTTTAAATTAATCGATTACTTTAATTTCTACTAAAGTTTAAAAATTTACTTAGAGGACGAAAAACAAGTATTTTTCGCCTTTTCGTATAAAATAAAAATCTCAAAATTATAATTTAGCAGTTTTATTTTTTGTAGTAAAATTTTATCTCCATGATTTATTATTATTTTATTTTTATATTTTTTGTTACATAATAAAATTTCTCGTTCCGCTTCTGAAATTATTTTATTTATAAAAAAAAATGTGATACTTAATTTTTCTACAAATTTCTTTATTATGTTAACCGAGTTCTTGCTATCAGTTTATAAATAAATGCTTTTATAATTATACGGTACGTTAAAAAAATACTCTGTATTAAAAAAAAATGTGCAGAAAATTGCTTCTATTACTTTCTCTTTGGTTTACTTTTTTTTGATGCCACTAAGAAATAATCATGCTATATCAAGTGTTAATATCTAATGATATTTTTTCTCTCTATTTAATGCTTAAGAAGCAATTAATTCTAATTAAAATCATAAAAAAGATGAAAAAAAAAAACAGAAATATACAAAAAGAAAATCCTTATGCTTAATATTCGGTTGCATGTAATTTAAAAAGGAATTTTTTTTCTAAGTACATGCATGTAAGAGTAATTATCAAACCAAAAATGTGTAAAAAAATAAAACAAAATTACAGATGCTGCTCTATTATTTGCGGGGAAAAAATTATCAAAGTTGTTTAATTTTTACTATTTTAGAAAGCATAATAAGTGGTTATAAAATATCAAGAAAAATTCAAAGTTCTAACAATGATTTTAATGAATAGAGAGATATGATTATGATAGTTTTAATGTGACCACTAGAATTTTATTTACAAACATCTTATACTTTTAGAACTTCTTTTTAATGTCATTTCAAACTGAAGGGTTCTCAGAATTTAAGGTGTAATGACCTCGATGAAACTGAACTCGATTGTTTTAAATTAAACGTACGAAAACTGGCATAGAAAATTAATATTTAAAGCAGACGCTCATTATAACTTCCCACTGGCATATCCAGACATATCATTTCTGTAAAACATGCGGAAACGGAAACACAAAAGAAAAATACGTTTTAGCTAGGTTTTCTTTTTAACAGGTATACCATTTCTATTGTATTGCATTTTTTTTTTCAACCAGGACTGTAAATTTTCTGTTTAAGAGTGGTTTCGTTATACACATGTTCCAATTTCAGAAGTTTATCTAATTCGATTTGCTACAACAGTATAGTATTATAACGATCTGCTTCTAGCCGGTCGTTATATTGGATGTAAAAATAACATTGCGTTAATGGAAAACAATATGGGACTTTTTTGCAAAGGTTTTTATAATGGTAGGGTAACGTTTACTGCATATATACATTATTTAATTTTTAAACTTCTTCAATGGGACGATATTGCGAATACAGAAAATGTTGGAGCTAGATCAACGCCCCCTAGATAAGAAAGCCGTGACACGCGTCACGAAAACGTCATCCCAAGCAGGCAAAACAAAGAAAAAAATTCGAACAACTTGCATGTTTCGATTTTGATGGCTCGTGGAATTATTAACTATTAGTCGTAAACAATAATTATTAAATCCATGAGCCAATAAAATCGAAACATGCAAGTTGTTCGAATTCTTTTCTTTGTTTTGCCTGCTTGGGATGACGTTTTCGTGACGCGTGTCATGGCTTTCTTATCTAGGGGGCGTTGGCTAGATACACTCTGTGCATAGAATTTTGTTAGCATGTTAGGAGTTGCTGATTTCCTAAGTTGGTGCATTTTCGAACAAGCATTGTACAACAACATAGCACAACAGCAAGTTAAACGAAAAGCCGTTTAAAGCTTTGCAGATCTGTGGATGGCTTTGGAAAATCGAAATATTTGTTCAGTTTCCTGTATAAAGTTTTAGTATTAACCAGGTGGATATATTCAACTAAAAGAAATCAAATTTTACGAAACCATATTATATTTCTCCCACTGTAAGTATAAAAATATAATTAATATCTAAACAGGAATTTTAGTATCATGGTACCTCTAATAAAGCTTCATAAATTTGAGAAATGCAGTTAAAAATTTCATGAACAGGGAGAATTCTACAATTAAAAGACGCTATAAATAATCTTTAAAAAATGCATGTTAATTTTCCATCATGTTTTTTTACGATGTAATTTGACTGTATCGTGACTATGTTCTATTATTTTCCCAATATGTTTTATTATACTAAATGACTTCATGCGGAATTTATTTATACTTGAAAGGCTGAAAATTGTTGATTTTAAAAAATTTATAACATTTTGAAATATTGTATAGTTTACATAAAATTTCTTGATAAAGGTATTTTCTTGAAAGGTAAGACAAAATCTCAAAAGTCAAATTGAAAAAAAGAACTACAGTTTTTAAAATGATATCGTATACGAACCCAAAATAAATTAAATGACAAAATGTTCAAAAGGACATTTTTATTTGATATGGATTGAATCGAACAAGTGGAATGTTTAAAAAATGCTTTTAACTCTTTCAGGGACAAAGTACTTTCAGTACTAAAATGTTGAAATAAATGTCTGGCACCGGAATTTATGAAAAGATTTAGGTGGAAATAAGAAAAAGGCTATATTTCACATACATATTAAATGGAAAAGATTTTAGCAAAATTCTGGTGTCAATGTGGCGTTTGGGAATTAAAATTAAGTGGTTTCATAAACATACCATTGCCCCTGAAAGGGGATACCGGTGTGACGCCTATTAAATTAACATTGATTTTGAAAATTTTTGAAAAAAACAACATATTTTTAATCGAAAAAAACTATTACATGAAAGAAAGTTTTAAACAATAAATACTATAAAAATATAATAATTCTGTTAATCATGAAGTTCAGAACAAGAAAATGATTCGTACTTATTCGTCTGACTGATGAAAACTGCTACTTGGTAATGGTGGTTTTGAAACAAACAAAGCTTTAAGATATTTTAATTGAATGTTGAAGTCTGGCAAAAGCATTCATTAACAGAATATGAGCATAAAAGTAAAAATAGTAAAAACACTTTCGTAAGCATTCAATGTTTATCTTGAAAATCAAGCCTAATTTCCAGACTGCAGTTTATGTTTTTTCTCCAAGAATTTTCGTTACAATACATTAGTTTAGCGTGGAAACCGAACTAAATTATGAAAAATCTCCTCTTTTTTTTTTAACGCCTGGTGGAAAGCGCGAGATGGTGAATTTTTTTTTTAAAATCAATTTTTGCTCTGTTTCATTTTTAAGATATGGCAACAGGAATGAAAATATGAAACATTATTTAAACTATCTATTCAGAAATTCTAAATTGATTTCTGAACGCATACTCATAATTTAATTAGTATAAAACTATTAATTGATTGAAGCTTATTTTTTAATTTATATATATTATGCTCCTTATTTTTTGATTTATAATTTCTAGTTTGGTATTCAAAATATTGCATTGTTGCAATTTCACAGCAAGTTGGACTTTTCAGCGAGCGTGGTTTGGCGCATAATTAAGCAAATTGTTATAACTCTGATACAATTGTAACTATAAAGAATATTTGTCAATTTATCACATGTGGCGTAAAAATGCCTTAAAATTACTTTATTGACTTATAATTAATTTCTAGAAATATTAAAATTTGTATTACCATCGGAAACACACCTAGAACATAATTTTTATAATTCTATAGCATATGAAGAAGTGAGTGAAAAACATATTACAAAATTCCATCTATACATACAAAAATCAAGTTGAGTTGCATAAAAGAGTGTAAAAAATTGTACTGTTTTTTTCATTACTTTTTTTTTTTAATATTTGGGGAACGAGCAGAAGAATTTCTTAGAAACCATGTTTCTCAAAAATAGTAATTATAATGACCAACTTTATCTGCAACTGCTGTTAGTGGTCTCATAGATCGCTAATTTTTTTTTTTAATTTTTACAGTTTAACTTGCAGTTTTCAGTTTAAATATACGTACCAGTGAAATTTTGCTTCGTTTGGAGACATGGTACTATCGTTAGAGGCTTCTGAATAGGTGAATTTTAATTATAATAGTCCGGAACATAAAATTTAGTACAGATACATTATCCTATAAGATCATAGAGAATTTTATACATCCTTCGGCCAAGCGGTCTCAGAGACCGCTGACAGTGTCTATGCGACAGTGTTTATGCAGCAGCTAAGGTTTAAATGTCTACTATATATGTAATTGTTTCATGTAGCATCATTAGATATTTGAAGTCGATAGCTTATTTACTAATTTTCCCACAATGCTCATTAGGTCAAAAACGCCTTTTTGAGAAAATCGCATTTAAAATTTTTTGGAAATGTATGAACGCGTTGGCAGACGACGCAAACAAACGCCTGTAGAAGATTTTTCTCCCGTCTTTTTTTAATTGAGCACTGAGAAAGACAGTGTTAAAAACAGAAAGAAACAGAATTTTTTTGGTTAAAAAATATTTAAAATTTTTTTGAAGGTTTTTTATAGTCATCCACTCTTTAAAAGAAAAAAAAGTGTACATTAAATATTAAAATTAAATGTTCGTATTAATTTATTTAGATATGTTTTGTAAGGGAAAAAAAGTGTAAATTTTTGTAATGTAAATAACTTAAAAACGTCTTTTCAAATCAAATATAATCTAATAATATTTTTATGCATCTTTACAATGAGAAAAAAAAATGAACATTTTTCACTTAAACTCTATTTATATTCAAATAAAATTCTCATTTGCGTTGAACGGATCGTAAAGCTATTTTTCAATAAGATTGCATAACGCTAAATATTGAAAATTTTATTTGTTCACGAATCAAAGGAAATGTTTAAAAAGAGCACGTGACATTTGGGCTTCCATGTTTGCTTAACGGAAGGGGAAATTTCAAATACAGATTTCTTCGATATTTAAGAAGTCTGTAGCGTATAAAGTTTGCCCCATTTTCTTATTTGTTTACATTACTTTTCTTTTTTATTGATTCCGTTTTCTGAAGAGTAGAAAGAAAAATCGATTTTTAGTTTATATTTAAATTTATATTTGAATATGGTGCCACATTTTTTCTTTAGCAGTCTAGATTTATATGTGTAATTAAATTACTTGAATATTAGCTTTGTAAAAACGGTTTATTTTATATTGAATATTTTCTTAATGATTAATCTATTAAAAATGTCTATTCTTTGTTCTGTTAAATTAGTGTTTTTTTAATATACGATTTTTTATAGTTAAATATTAGACATCTCAAATCTCGATATTTATTTTAAAATTGTAGGGAAATTATTAAAGAAAATTAGCCATTCTAAATGTGTTTTAACTAGTCGCGTTGGAAACACACGACAGACACTTTTTAATGTTTTGTGAATTGCCGCATTTATTCGTGAATGCACCTGGTTTTTATACTTAATTTTATTTAAAAATCATGGTTGCCCGTATTACTCGAGGATCTGATGTTACAGTACTTTGTAAAGCGGACATCTCGGATCCTAGAATTTGTCCGCTTTTAGGAGATGTCTGTTATTCCGAGGTAAAATTACACAAATAGTATATGAGTTGGGAATAAATAAGTGTCCGCTAAAAACAGATGTCGGCATTTTGGGAATGTCCGTTATGGAGGTTGTGTTCTGGGAGACTGCCGCTATACATTCGAAGCTAATAGTGTTGAGTTCAGACATTTCTCCGGGAGGTACATTATAGAGTTCCGGGGGGAAATAGCAATTTTTGCATTTTAGCATAAATTCTCAAACCATCCGGGGGGCATTTAAATGATCCAAGCAGGAATGTGCCCTCAGGGGAATGACAAACGGAAATGTTCCTTTTCAGTTGAGAAAAAATCGAAAATATCCCGTTTATATTTCCTAATTGATGTTTTAGCCTATAACCAAACCGTTAGATCTGGCCAGATGGTGAAGGGATTGAGCATTCATCCTTTAATGGAGGGCACCAAATGTCGAAAGGCAATAAAAAATTGGGTTTGATAATATGCAATACAAATACCTGTTCCGTATAAATGCGCATCAAGATATATACACTGATGTCCAAAAATTAAGGGGCAGTGACCGATTTTTTTGATTTTAGACGTTTTGTCGAATATTTACTGAAATCCTTCACGAACTCTCCTTAAACTTCAAGAATGAACATTTTTGCCTTCGTAATTTCCAGGGAAGATTTTGTCGCGAGGATAATTAGGGGGGGGGGGGGAGGTGCAATAATAATTTTAATAATAAAATAATATTTACGATCACCCAAGTAACAGAAAATGCTCAAAATGGTCTGTCACTGTAGCAAATGACTATGTATGTCCTGTTCAACATTTGTGTATATTTGTGTAAGCATAGCACGTATATTCGTGAAGAAGTTAAAGTTTCTGTGAATTCAAAAGTTTTTTGTTTATAGCATACAGAGTTTTCAACCGAATATACCATCATTTTCTGAAAACTTCACAAATAACAGTAGAAATAGTATATTGCAATTAAAATATCAATATATTGAATATTTGATGAAATATGGGTTTTTGTATGAAATAAATTTTAACTGCGCTTGCGCAATCTACAGCAAAGATTTTGTGTCATGATTTGGTATTCAATTCTATAGAGCAATTCATATAAAAATACCAGTCAAATATCGTGAAAACTCAGAAAGATACCGGTGATAGAGTGAGCTGATTCAAAAATTGAGGGAAAATCCCTTATAATCCAGCTATTTTTAGAAAGCAACTCTCTATATCGCTTCTATCTTTCTGAATTTTCGCGATGTTCGAATGAACTTTTTATATAAGTTACTCGATAGAATTGACTGAAAATGGAATGAAATTATGAAAAAAAAAATCTTTCGTATAGTTCGTGCATGACCAGTTAAAATTTATTTCTTACAAATACCCATATGTCGTCAAATATTCAAAAAATTCAGCTTTTAATTGCATTATACTATTTCTACTGTGCTTTGTCAATTTTTTCAAAAGCGGTGTTAAATTCGGTTGAAAACTCTGCATGCTATAAAAAAAAAGAAAAAAAAAGAATTTTTTACAGAAACGTTAACATCTCCAAGGATATGCGTGTTATTCTTACACAAATGCAAGAAAACGGTGACCAAGACCTACATAGTCATTTACTATAGTGGCGGATCATTTTGAGTATTTTCGTTTCTTGGCGGAACGCAAATATTATTTTATTATTAAATTTATTATTACCCCCCTAATTGTCCGCGGAACTAAAACTTCACTGAAAAACATGAAGCCAGATATGTTCTTTACATGTACAAAGTTCAAGGGCATTTCGGGCATTTCCTCACGAATTTCAGTAGATATTCGACGAAATTTCCAAAATCAAATGTGTCCGGTCATTGCCCTTTAATTTCTGAACATCAGTGTATATAATTATTATGTAAATTTATTTTTAATATTCCTTGTAGTTTATATTTATATCTGAAAACAGGAATTTCCGTCTTGCACAGCGGAAAATTTCCATCTTGTAAACGGGACAAGTACCAAAACGAGTGTTTCATTGAAAATATATATATATATATATGTATATATAAAATAAGGGTTACTGTAAATAATATTTTCGGCGTCCTTTTTAACGCAGTGAGTCGGACTAGGCTTATACGTAATACGTACCATAATACGTAAGTACCAAAAAATCGATAGAGATCGGCATGTAGAATAAAGTCGAAGAATTTTAATCAGATTGCACCCCAAGGAAAAAAGTGGTCAATACTGACAGTAAATATGGTTTAAAGGGATTGTGATTATAATTAAATGGCTTCCAAAAGTTCTAGGTTTCTCCAAACCATATTTGCTAAAATACGTCAATTAGTGTGCATCCCAAATATGGAATATTATCCAAGAAGATCAGATGAGAATAATGGTAGATTTTCTGATCTTCCGTAATTGAGTCTACAACCAAAGTTGGCATGAAACATAAAATTTATTATCAACAATATGGTTTAATGTGAATGTGGATACCATTAAAGAGTTTTCAGAAAAAGCCCTTCATTGCATCAAATCGTATAAACTAACATATACCAATTGGCAGTTGACCCAATTACAGAAGATTACTTGAGAGGTTTAAAAACCTCCGCTTTGTCGAACGTATTGCAACTGATACGCAAACGGACATGAAGCTTAAATGCCTATGTAAGAGGGTTAAACTATTTTCGTGAAGTTTTCGGAAAAGACTTTCACCAGATACCAGACCATCAGATACCAGACACCAGATAACACTAAGATGAAATGCATAACAACAAAAAATATACGAAATGCAACCACGATAAAAAAAGAGTTATTGATTTCCCTATCAGAATCTTTCGATTTCACGAAGGATTAAGCAAGTAAATTGAAATATGAATAAAAGTAACATGTTACAATGCTTATCATACATTTAAGGGAGCCCAAACTGATCGCCAGAAGACGGCTAGTTAAATATAATTATTAAATTTTAATAAAATAAATTTTTTTTGATTTTTTTCCATATTTATTATATACATATTGTTACATGAGTGTGTGGCATACACAAGTAAATACGGTAGTTGCATAACTGCTAAGTTTCGTAACACTTTTTAAAATAAAATTTAAATTATAGCTGGCAATGATAATTATGGTAATAAACGTCATTTGAAATTTAATTTGAAAAACGGATAATTTTTTATTTCTAATTTGTACGACAAAATGTCTTCACTTTCTATTTTATGTGTTATATCTGGAAAAAAAATACGCTTCAAATTGCCACCAGAATAATAAAGCACTAAAAAAATATTATTCTGAGCCTTATGAGAGAAAATATTGTCATTTGTCTGTCCGCAATAACCTTCGCAGCAGTAATCTTCGTTTTATTTAATTGCAGAATTTCTGTCATCAGCTGAGACAAGGATTACTATTAAAAGTAGTGGTACCAGACTTGGAAGCAAAGCAACTAGTTCATAAAAAAGATTTGGACGTGCATGGCACGTCATTTCAGCTCCAGTGGCTAACATATAATGCTTTTATTTCTACTTTTGCGTCTTAATATCTGTAAAATTTATCAACATAAAAAAAAAAATCTAAATAATATTCAACATAAATTTCTGGTTTTCAGATATTTCTTTTCGATTAAACGGATCACAGTGTGGTATTTAGTCCTAAAACATGGCCAAAAATGATTTTTTTAAAAAATCGGTTTCCTATCCTGTATATTATTCCTCAAAAAGTAATAGTTACTGCATCCAAAGGCGAAACGTGCAATGCGCTAGCACGGCACAGCGCGACACGCGACCAGTCCGAAGTTGCCGTACGCTTCCAGTGGTCCTGTGATTTTACGATGCGCTCAGATTTTAGTGTTTTCAAATCTTTTGTAGTTTTGTGTCGAAACAATTTAGTGGATGTTGTTGTGATAGATTATTCTGAACCGGTTATGTACTTTATACACACTACATTTACCTAATGAATATCCTGCGGATTTTTTGTCTAGATGGTCGACAACTTAGGTATAGATATTAGTGGCATAAATAATTATTTATAATATTTATAAATGATTTTGTTATATTTCTAAACATATCTAAGCGATTAACGTTCGTATTCACGAATAACTTCGACCGAGAGTTGAACCGACGGTCCAGTAACCCCAGGTTGACGTTTTCAACCGAGAGTTGAAAACTCGTATTCACCATCTACTTCGGACGAAAAGTTACCCAACTCAGAGTTACTCTACCCCGGTTGAATAAAGCGTGCTAATTGGTTAAAAAAATCAGATGACGTTTTCGGTTTCGCGTTGAAGCATTGTTTGTATATAGTTTTATGGAAGAAAAGTGCCGGAAAAAAATGAAATTAAATGTAGTACTTATTATATGCACAAAATAAAAACTTGTAATTACTAAATATGGAGATCAACTTATTTTAATTTCTTACAAAGTTTAATATTTTTTAAAACAATTTATTCAAATATTATGTATTATTATTATTACTTTTAAACATATATGTGAGTTAAGAAAGGGATATGAAATGTGTTAGTTGCTAAAGTAAATTTTATAAGTTTATTTTTCAAATAAAATTTAGCTTAATAGCTAAACGAAAACTTGATTTGATCAAAACGAAAATTTTATTTCAACAGCAATTATGTTGATTTCTATTAATAGCTATAATTAGTAATTAATCAAACAATTTCTAATTAGGAAAATATTAAAATGGAGAAAAAGAAAAAATTCCAGAAAATATCCTCTAGTACTATTTTTATTTTGTTGAATCAATTTATATATTAAATGATATCCAGATGTATTGATTTGATTGTTTTTATTTTCAGCAATCTAATTAAAAGGATTAATTCTAATTGAATTAGATAGTAATTAATATGCACATTGACAAAAACAACAACAACAAAAGAGTGGAAATAATATCAACAGAGCTGCTTAAAAGGTGGTGTTTGTGGTCCTAGCAGTACTCTAGCACCAGGCACCCAAGTTTTTCAGGAGCTCCAACGGCGCATTCAATTATCACTTCCGATCGGTTAACAAACATTTTATTTTAACTAGTCGCTAAATAATAAACTCCAAACTTGTTTTTAGTTTAAACTGTCTACCATGGATATATTGCTATTTTATTAGATGTTATTTTAATGAACGGTAATTGATTAACATATTTTACATATTTTAAACCTTTTAAGGCTACTATATAAATTTTCATTCAACACAGAATCGAGTAAAGTCTTTTCTAAATAATGGTAAATGAATTCTGTATACTACCATGACATAAAACTGTGAAATATTACAATAAGTTGATTTTTTTTTTTAGCTTTTAGAAGCCCACCCCCTCAGCCCTTTTGTATAAGAATTTTTCCATTATCCGATTTACAAGTTCAAAGGTATTCACTTGACTGCCTTTAAATCTATATATATATTTCTCTTACGTGGCGCGGAAATAAGGCTGAATTTCTAGCTTATCGATGGCAACAACCGTAGTTTCCAGCTCCAATATGGCGGCCATTGTGACAGCAGTGAAACTTAAACTAGCAATTATTAAAAATAAAATAGCATGTACGTAGTCCAAAGCGTTTGAGATGATTCCTCATTTTAATTATGAGTAATATCGTTAATTCCAAATGAATTCTCAACTCTTATTTAGAATTTATTTACGAATTTCTCTTGCACAAAAACCGGAGAGAATGAAAATATCAACTGTTTAGATTGCACGTGCTGCCATCTGTTACTGTCTTGAAGAAGTAAAAAATAATTTATTTTCCATATTATAGAAGCAATGAGTTTTAAACTAATTGTTTTTCCGAGATCTTTTTTCAGAGTATTTAAATGATTTATGTGCATTGGTAGCACCAATATAAATGCATTTTTAATTGTATTTTCAACGAAGTTTTCAATTACTTTTTTTAAATAAAAAAAAAATTGCCAATTTCATATGTTAAAATGATTTATGATAGTACTCATTCCGGCTAGAATTGTTTGGGACCGCGTAGCGGTCTTAATATGAATTGCTTTGCAATTCACGGGTGTTGGCGAGCGTTAGCGAGTAGGGGGCTGAGCCCCCTAGTATTTTTTAATAAATTAGCCTAAGTAATTACAAAATATTTTTACATGCATACAGACACTTATTTTTAGATCCAGTGCATCATTGAAAAAGATGTATTTATATAGAAAATTATACTTCATTTTCTATATTCCTTCTAGTTTTTAAATTTTATTTTTTTCACTCATTTAGATGTCACTTCATAGATTCAATTACAATTTTATTTATGAGAGAGAGAGAGAGAGAAAAAAAAAAGAGATTTTTAAACATTTTTTTATGAATGAATGGCGATAGATTTTTAGACTAGATAGGGAGAATAATGATATTTGGTAATCTGATAAAACAATCTGAATTTATTAACGATAATTTCAGATAATTTTACAGTACCGAATTTTAAGGAATATAACTTTTTTGAATGTGACCTAGTGGAGAAGAATAAGTGCCCCATTTGCCCCACCCTACCCATATCTTTCTTTCTTTTCTTTTCTTTTTTTTTTTTTTTTTTTTGTCAGTGTCATAAGTTAATTAAAGTAAATTAAAACATGACTCAAGATTCTGTGTAAGATATAGAAATAAAGTTTAAAGTATTAAACATAGAATGTATGTAATCTCATATATATATATATATATATATATATATTATCTGCAAACTTTTTAGCTGGTTTGTTTATATTTATACATACAACTCATATATTATATGTTTAATTATTTGCTTACATAAATATTCAAGATCATGAAGAGTAGAGTTTATTTTCCTTAAAAAATTGTCAACATTACCTAAAGGGCTGATAAAACATTACTAAAATAACATATTTTGCATTTAAGGTTATTTATTTTTTCAAATTTTCATTTAAAAAAAATTAGGAATAACGAATGTATTTTAACAGTAGTGAAATGACTCCTGTTTACATAAATGAAATTTCAGATATCAAACTAATTAGTATTTTTAATTTACTAGCTAAAGTAAAAAATCCAAGTTTTTTTTTTTTTTTTTTTTTTTTTTTTTTTGGGGGGGGGGGGGGGCATTTTTGTGAAAAGTAGAAGAAGTTATTTTTGTGAAATGTATTATATTTTTGCGAAAAAAACATTTTGTAACAAAAGAGGAAAAACAGTTATTCAAATTCAACCAAGCATTTATTAAAAATAACTTCTTTAAGTCCTTCTGCTAAAGTTTTACTTTTTGGTGAATCTGTTTTGTTAGTAGATTACACATTTTAAAAGCTAACACAATAAAAATAATTAATGAAGAGTATGTTGTTTTTGTGGAATTGAATTTTGTGAAGGGAACTGTTTCATTAAAAGGAGTTTTGTGAAGGACCTGTTTTATTAAAAGGAATTTTATGAAGGGCCCTGATTTATTACATGGATTTTTGTGAAGGGGTTCCCAAATTGGCCCCAAATTTTGTCTCGATTGACCCCTAGTATGTGTATATGTGAAAACATGATGGGAAAAGGGGGAGGGGGTAAGTTTGATTCTGAAAGTTTATTATGTACAGCTGTTATAACTTTTTATATACCGTACAATCAATGGTTTAGGTCATATCAATTCTGTCATGATAGACAAAATTGGAAGTGAAAAAACCTTTTATTTGAAGAGAAACATTATTTTGAAACAAAGGTGTTTCTGGATTTTTTGCCTGTTGTTATTTTAAAAATGAACAATTTTTTATCAATGTATTTCAGCTTTTTACTTCTATTGTAATATTTTAAATTATATATAATTTTGAAATTAAAACACAGTTGAAACTTAAATGCAATTAAATAAATATTTCAAATTTCCGAAAAATTGGGAAATATAACGTAAAGCTCAAAAACAGAAATAACAATAGTCTCGTGTTAATCAATGATAGAGTTGTTTAATTAATATAAAGATATTCGTGATTTAAAAAAAGAATAAACCTACTAAAAATCTTCAATAGATAAATACAACTCAGATGATATATTGTTTAATTTTAAACCACAATATCTAATTTATAGAGCGAATCTTATATTTATATAACAGATCGTAATCGTACATAAATAATAATAGTGTATCTTTCACACAAGACCCAAAATTTAACTTTTACCCATATTCTACGAGTACCAAAATCGAAAACCTACATCGAGTCGATGGATACTTGAACATAATCTAAGTATTTTTAACTTAAAGAAAAATGCAAATTAGTCTGATGTCTCAAATTTTAATTTGAACTTACGTAAGTACGACATTTATTTCGCTATTATTAAAATACATTCATAAATTATTTTTAAGATCAAAATTGCAAAAACAAATAACCTAAAATGCAACAGTTTATATTTTAATAGCAATTTATCTGCCATTAATGTAATGTTGACTATTTTTTATGGCAAATAAAATTCTTCGCGACCATGCGTATTTATGTAAACAAACAATTGAACATAAAATATAGAGGATTTATATATAAATATAAACAAACCAGATAAAAAAAAATGAAGCTAATACATATATATGAGATCACATACCTTTGTATATTGTTCTTCTGTTTTATAATAGTATTAAACTTCTATTATATCTTATACACAGACACTTGATTCAGTACGTAAGCCGCCATTATTGTAAAATGTGACCAGACTTGCTCTCTCGTCTTGTTTTTTGTTAACTACGCATGCTCGGTCGAAAAACTTGAACTTCAACCCTCTGTAACGCCAGGTCCAGTAACTGAACCCAGCGTTAGATTTCGGCTTCAAACCGGTCCAGTAAGGTAAACGATGAATACCATTTTAGCTTTCGACCCGGGTTTTCCGCTTAACTCGGGGGCGAAGTTATTCATGAATACGAACGTTTAAATATACGTTAAACTATTGTGTAATATGCAGAACTTAGTATACAAGGCAATATAAAAAAATCAGCCACCCGAAACCGCCCCCCTATTTTAAAGGAATTTTTTTGTTGATTCCTACAATTTTTTATATAAATTACTGCTATTTAATTTTTTTATTTATTTTTGTAACAGGGCCTTCTGAATTGAGGTCTATGACTCGAAATGAGTTGTATACCATCATGCAATGCTCAAATGAGCCAACATTTGATGGAAATCATCCATTTATGGAGCAAGACTTATTGAGAAATTATTCTGAAGGTGATCCAAGGATCGCTGAGATGAAGCAAAAGCTCTTCGTTATTAAAAATCAGTTTAATCAAAAATGGGCAGCTACTCATAAAAACAAGAACAAGATTTGGAGAAAACAATACTGATACAAAATTAATACAGAAGAATTTGAAAAATATTGCTAAGAAACGGCTGAACTGTATGTGTCGCTATATGGTTTTTATCCCATGTCCCCATGCACAAGTACTTTGTCATGGAGCAGACGTTATAAAAGAAGCTATTCTGCCAATAAGACAACTATCTGAAGAGGCTGCAGAAGCTCGCAATAAACATATTAGGTTATTTAGATTAAACTACAGAAGAAGGTTTTCGCGAGTGGCTTGTACATGGGTGTCCTGAATAGGCTTCTTTTAACTTCTGACCCCCGTAATAACTGGCATGAATTGAAACACAAACAAGAAAAGAAAGCCCTTATCTTCTGAAGTTTTATATCTGTTATCAGAAAGTGATATTACAAATGTTAATATTCTAAGACAGTAATAGTGATGAAACTGATGAATAAATGCTTCGATTTATAAATAAGACTATTTTACCGTTTTCACTCTACAATTCAAATTAAAAAAAAAAAACTGCTCAGTTAAAGTGAGGACATTGAGCTCATAGGCTTTTCACGCTAATTATATATTATACTCTTGCTTCTTGAAAAATAAAGAAATCGACTATATATTAAAGGGGGATCATCTCCCCATTCCTCCCTTTATATTTAACCAATGAACCCCCAAAACGAATCAGAGAAACGCCTTATTACAATGAATATATATACAAAACTTGAAGAAAATCGGATAATTCTGCATGAAAAACTCATTTATCTAAATTAAAGGGGAGTTAGCCCCCCGTTCCCCCCTTATACTTAACCAATGAACCCCCAAAACTAATCAGAGAAGCGCCTTATCACAATGGACCTATAAACAAAATTTGAAGTAAAACGGTTATTTCTATTAAGAGTTATCGCGTTACGTACATACATACGTACATACATACATACATGCGTACGTGCATACAGAACCGGCCGGCGGGCACATTAGCTCTCAGGCTTTGATAGCCTGTGAGCTAATAAAACGTAGATGTGTAGCTTTTAGAGGTGTAAAATAATTTTGGCCAGGTTTTGGGACTAAATACCACACTGTGCAGATAGTAAATAAATAACGCATTTTACTAATACAGTAGAACTCCAATTATCCGAATCAATTGGGACCGGACCCCATTCGGATAATCAAAAATTCGGATAATTGCATTTTTTCCGAAAAGAGGATCTATTTTAATTAATTAGTGTATGTATGTTGAAAATGGATGAAAAAAAAAACTATTTTTAAAGAAAAAGATCTTTTAATTAATTAAATGAAAAGGCAACACTTTTACATGTTAAGCGTAATTACAAGCGCTGTACAATAGTACAGTATGTACGTACCGTACTGTAAATGAAAGTCATTGCTTGCTGAATATCTTTGTCAAACTAAGCTGTTTGACATTCTTAATCCGTTTTCGGACAAACATCCGCTTGACAGTGAGGAGTTGCACGTGGTCACACTCAGGCTGACGCTCCATCCACTTCAAGGCAGTTTCAAGGCCGGCAAATGCTTCACTAGCTGATGGTCCCGTGTCTACTTCAACCTCGACATTAAAGTCATCTTCTTTCTCGACACGTTTTTCGCTCACACTTTCAATAAGTTCATCATCATTTAGAATTTGAAATCCAGGGTCTGAAACCCAGGTAGTCCGGGCCGGCCACCTGCCGATGGACGACAGCCAATAATCGAACCACACTATGTGAAGGTGACTCACCATGACACACCATGACTCATTGTGACTCACCATGACTCAATAATGTTCCCGCTGCGCCTACACTGGATTCGCGGAGGGAAGGACAGTAGCGCGCGTAGATAGAATCATTATTTTGAGAATCACAGTACGTTTCCGTCTTAATTTTTTTTCTGAAATCCTGAAAGCGATTCGGATAATCAGCGATTCGGATAGTCGGAGTTCGGATAATTGGAGTTCTACTGTATCTCTATCAAAATTGCCTTTTTTTTATTTTACTCTTTTTTTTTCAATGGAATAAAAAAAACCCTCCTGTTTTTAAAATTATAAGTTATACAAATTTGAAATAAACTAAACGGCAAATAATTCATAAGAAACTATTACTTGTTAAAATATTGATCCAGAAAATGGGATGCTTTAAGTAAAATGCATTTAAAATGCTTGGATTTTTTTTTATTATATTGAATATTTAAATTAAATATTTCTATTCATCTATTTAATAAGTTAAAAAATGTTTTATGTAAATAAGTTGAAAACATCTGTTAAATCAAATATAATCTAACAATCATTTTACATCTTTCCAGGAGAAAAAAAAAATGAACGTTTTATATTTAAACTCCATTCATATTCCAATAAAATCCTCATTGGCATTGAACGAATCGTAAAGCGACTTTCAATAAGACTGCATAAGACTAATTACTATTATTATTATTTTCTATGCGAATCAAATGAAAAGTTTAAATATGGCATGTGACTTTTGTGCTTCCAACTGAAGGGGAAATTTCAAATACTGATTTTTTTAATATTTAAGAAGCCTGTAGTGCATGAAGTTTGCCCAATTTTCTTATTTGTTTACTTTGTATATATTTTTTAACGATTCTGCTTTTTGGATAGTAGAAGAAAAAAAAATAGATTTTTTGTTTAAATTTAAACTTATATTTGCATACGATGCCACATTTTTAACAGATATCTAATTTTATATGCGTAATTAAATTACTTAAATATTTAGCTTTTTAAAAATGTTCATTTTATGTTGAATAAGTTTTTAAATGATTTATCTATTAGAAATTATTGTAATTTTCTTTATTCTAATAAGAAACAGAAAATTGGGTAATTCTTTATATATATATATATATATATACAGGGTGTCCCAAAAGTCCTTGATACATTTTTAAATTTAATATAAGATCAAACAATTGGCGTACGAGAGCGCGGTTTGGACGAAAATGCTTCTTATGATCTGAAATTTTGTTTAAAAAAACAAACAAACAAACAAACAAAAAGTAGTTCCAAAAATTTCTCATAGATGGCGCTGATTCTAGAAATATATCGAATAGGTAGAATCCCTTTATTCATAACAATGGCGAAAGACGCAAAATGCATATACCCAGTTTTTGCTCAAACTGTGACAACCCACATTCCGGAACTTAACAATACTCGCCCTCACTGAGTTCGATTAGACGAGTGAGGATGAATAGACGAATATTGTTAACTTCTGTAATATGGGTTGCCATAGTTTGGACAAAAACTGTGCATACGCATTGTACGTCATGTTATGTATAAAGGCATTCTACTTATTCGATAACTTTCCAGAAACAGCGCTATCTATGAGAAATTTTTATAACTATTTTTTTTATTTGCGTAAACAAAATTTCAGATCATAAGAAACATTTTCTCCCAAACAGCATTCTCGTTCTGCAATTGCTTGATATTTTATTGAATATTAAAATGTGTCAAAGACTTTTGGGACACCTGTATATATATATATATATATAAATGAAAACATATGTGAAAAACAAAGGATATATATTTTTGAAATAGTACATCTTAAATGATTTAGCAAATGTAAGTGCAACTGAAAGAAGTGCATTTATTCTTATTTTATTTTATTTTTCTATCATAATAAATGTATTAGGATTATTTCTATTTTTAAAAATTATTTTTCAAGAAATTCCGCGGCACTGTTCTTCTTTCTTTTTCTTATTTTCTTTCTTTTTCTACTTGCTCTTCATTTTTTGTTCTTTCTTTCTAGTCTTCTTTCTTTCTTTCTAAACTTTCTTTTTCTTCGTTTATTTATTTCTTGCATTTTTTTGTTGTAATACAGTTAAATTTCAGATTGAGACAAAAATAAAAGTGCTTTAATATAAATTATTAAATTCTTGTTTGCAACCTCCTGCCCTTAAAAAAAAAAAAAAAAAAAAAAAAAAAAAAAAAAAAAAAAAAAATCCGTTAACTTGTTCTCTTATTTAATATATTTTTTTTGCTGAGATACGTACGCACACACTTAAAACAATAAATTTTTCATGTAATCCAGGAAAGTTATCTCAAGTGTAGGCGGGTACATACGCCCTTTGAAATTCGAACAAATCTCAAGTTTATTATTATTTTTTTTCATTAAAAGTTCCATCAAATTCACGCCTTTTCACTCTTTCAAACGCTTGTATTGAGTATTTTATTTTTACCGCTTTCCTTTTATGGAAGTGCTTTGCTCTAAAAACATTAATTTTATTTATATAATTTTTCATTTTAAAGTTTATCCCGAAAGCAATCTTTTCTTGGCATTTTAACCAAAGAAATATGATGCTCAACCACCAAACTCACACGTTAAAAAAAATTATCACTTGTGTTTACAAAAATAGTCTCTAAATATTTCACTTTTTCATCGTAACTTACACTTAATCTTTATATATATATATATATATATATATATATATATATATATATATTATACAAAATAGTGAAATAATTTGAATACTTAAAGTTTCCGTTTTTCAAGTTTTCTTTTCCAAGTATTCCGGAAAGTTTTTATAAAGTTTACTTTAGTCTTAATCAAGTAAATTTCAATTTCCTTATATTCATATATATAGTGAAACTATAGGGAAATTCCAGAAAGTGTTAAGTATATCAGCGTATTGTAAACATTGATTTCCCACCAACTTATTGATATAGTGCCAGGTATATTTAATAATCGATATATCAATATTTTTTGACATTTATACATTATATTTTATGATATAAAAACAATAAGCACTAGATATAATGACATTTCTTGAAATCAATCTTTCCCAAAAAAACAAAATAAATTTTACTTTGTGTTTCTAAATAAATTTATTTTTGTAAATATGTTTTTAAAGAAACCTAAATAAATCAGTTTATTTCCTTTAGAAAGCTCATATTCACCTTTTTTATCATGTTTAAAGGCCTATAGAGTTTTCACTATGGCTAAAGAAATATACAGAGTGCGTCAGAAAAACGTATCCACTTTGAATGATTATAACTCCAATTTTTATTCACATATAATTAATATTTAAATTGCAAAAGAATCTACATATGTATGTATATAACTTTTCTTTCTACCGCAGATGTTCAAAATTATTACCGTTCTGGTCAATACCCTGCTTATAACAGTGGTCTATTGATTCACAAACTTTAACGAAAATTTCATTTGATGTTGTGGCACATTCTTGCTCAATTGTGCTTCCCGAACGTTGTCTATGAATGTCCATTCATTTCAAACTTATCTTTTATCCGATGAATTTTAAATCGAATAGGTGGATGTGCCGGAAACTCCCTGCGATATTGTTTTTGTACTTCTGATACATTTTCATACTTACAATAGTATTTTGAAATAATTTGTCTTTTATCGAAAGATAATTTTGGTCTATTCATTAACACCAAAATAACTTTAATATAAAAGAAAGTTCGAAACGAAAGATTCTCCTTTGTTATCCACAATAAGAAAAAACATTTTTATGAAAAATGATTTATTTTACACGCATTACTAAAATAGACGTCCGATAAAAAACATATGTACAAATGTCTTAAAAACTTTGAAACACAAGATATTAGTAGTACATAACACTTTCCTAGTGCTTTCGGCTCTAAACTAAGCCATTATCAAGGATTTCAATCAGCGGAGACCAAAGCTCTGGGGTTGTTTAAGACTAGAATTCAAAGTGACAGGAGAACCCATTATAGACATGCGCCCTGTGGATGAATGCACCCATTGTTGGTGAGGGGGAAACACAAATCACGACCCTTTCGGGGGACCATATATTCCCTGCTTACGCTGATTGAAATCCTTGATAATGGCTTAGTTTAGAGCCGAAAGCGCTAGGAAAGTGCTATGTACTACTAATATCTTATGTTTTAAAGTTTTTAAGACATTTGTTTTTATCGGACGTCTATTTTAGTAATGTGTAATATAAATCATTTTTCATAAAAATGTTTTTCTTTCACTCATTATTTCCAATTAATTGCACTTTGAAAAGAAAGAAAAATTAGAAAGTCATGACCCCTTAAACAGTGTATGTACACATTTTACTGACGCACAATGTTTATTCTAAAGTGTATCATTTCACAGATTTATCGACACATTCAAATGTTTTGTTTGTTATTTTAACAAAAGGCTTTAATTATTCAGGGACGGAATTTTATTGACAGGATCTTTTATCCCAGAAACCATTTATCTTATGCACTGTCTAGACAGAATTTTATACTTAAATATAGGATTTTCTATAGAAATTTCTTTTAATATTCAACGCAACACATTAAAGATTTTTTGTTTATAGATAAAGAAGGAAATCTTATTTTAAAAAGACTTTCTCAAAAACCTTTGGAGGTTTTGTGTTTAAGTTTTATATTTCATTATTTTCTTTTTGTTTTGCAAAAGTACTTTTCAACATGTTAGCATTTTTAATGTATCAGTTCATTGATTAATCAGTAGAAATTAATAATTAGTGGTGTGCTGTATTTCGCAGATGGCGCTAATGATTAAGTGGCTTATTTTATTGGCAGGTCTCTTACTTTTAAAAATAAATTCTGTAATCGATTTTATTTTAGTTTTTATAATAGTTTTATTTTAAAAATTAAAAATGTTGCATCAAAATATTTGAAGTAAGCATTCAGAAGGTTATTTGTTTATTATTATTTTTAATTTTAGTGCTAATTATATTATTTTTTAACTACTTTTGAAGTATTTTAACCTTTTATTATTTTACAGATACTAGGGGGCTCTGCTCCCTACAAGCTACTACAGCCGACCCCCATTCAGATGCCGCAGGCTGTAAAAACACGCTAATTTGCTCTGTTTTCAAAATATTACCGAAGATTGAATTATAATTATACGACCAGTGGCGATCATCTGTAATCGAGATTCAATTCATTTAAATCATAGGATCCCAACTTTTCTAGACCACTGATCCCTTTACAAGAAAAAAAAACTTCCAACACCCCCTTCTTCCATAATAGTTAATTATACCAAATATTCAAATATTGTTGCATATTCTCTGTACCTATTTCATCTGTCTATTAAGAATTATAAAGTAGAAATTAATTAAAACGACCATCAAATGTAGTAAAAATTTGTTTATTAAAAATTTAAAAATAAAAACAAAATCAGTAAGAAATATAAATTTAGAAAGATGGCTGAAGCTGGTGACTTTAAGAATTTGTTAATGTCGGGTTCCAATTTCGTTGACATTAGTCGCAAACTGCCACGTTCAGTGATGTGCAGTCTACTCCTTTTCTTAGACAGTAAATTGGCTGCTACATTGACTCCACGCTCAGCCAAATACGATGAAGGGAGAGCAATTTAAAATTTCTGTACTATTGTCCACAATCCAGAGTAGAGATATGGTATTGATTTTTTAATACATTTTTGAATTTTAGCTTTAGTTTTTCGTTGGTTGTGAGTTCTGCGAGTTCTCTTTCGAATTTGATGATTCTAAAACATAACTTGGTATATATTGAGCTGTCCTCTAAAAAAACTCAAAGTAAAATGTTTCCTAAAAAAAAAACCCTACCCTAGTATTGGGTTGTCCGGAATGTTCATGCCGGTTGGGAAAATCAATTCTTACCGGAAAATTCTATCATTTAATTATCAGACATTGATTCCGATATCTAATTCTAATATTTAACGGTCAGAATTTTTTGAGAATTTTCTGAATTAGCTGAGAAAGACCTCCGGGCAGAAAAAATTCATTTTTAGCGGTGACTGCGGTGATTACAATTTTAACACTTTCCAGCCAAGTTGAAAAATATTTATGACTTCGGTTTGTCTGTCGATCTGTCCGTGCTTTAGCTCTTGTAAATATACTCGGATTGCCCTGAAATTTTTTTATGTTATTGACGTTTACTATAGCAAGAAGAGACAGTTAAAAGTATTCCGTTACATTACAGTCAATGGGAAAAATCGTTTCAAGAAAATTTAATGCTGTTACGCCACTTGAAATATGGTGAAATTGATATACAAATATAAAGCGCTCTAAAACAGGCTTTTGTAATATATGGGGTACAAAGCATTTATTATTCATTTACAGGGTCACACAAAATAATTCTGTTACACAATGTTCTATACGGGGCAAAATCGTTTTCAGTGTAATTTAATGATATTTCACTATTTCAAATATAATGAAATTTAAATGCATTAGTGAGGTGCACTACAAATTACTCGCTGAAAAGTATGGTTTGGACTGCGTTTATCGTTCTTTTAAAGGAACACACAAAAGAATTCGGTTACAGTCTTAGTGCAGTAAGTACAGTCTATGTGTGATAAGTGTGTTTTGAAAAGAAAAAAAGACAAAAAAAAAACAGACAACTAAAAGGAGAAGAACCAAGAAAAGGAAAAATATCACTTGAGATTTCAGGATCCCCAAATCCACGAATCCATAAAGACAAGTCTGGGTGTAATGTATTAAGTACGGAAATGAAAAGTATTAAACTACGGCGATAATTAAAAAATTGAAAATATTTTTTAATCTTAGCCCCTCTGTCACGTAAGTAACATATCAATAAAGTATTTTTTTATTATTTTAATTACATTTTTTGATAATTTTGACGTCGCTTCCTAGTAAATGAGAGAAAGTATTTTATTAATACTTTTTTTATTAATCTTTTTTTCCCCCTATGACGTCACTTTTGTCCCTATTGCATTATATCAATTAGTATATTACCCATTTTGTCAAGTTTAAAGCAAAACAATAATAAATTAAACTGACAGCTAATAAATATTGGACTCTTGTTTTAGCTAAAATATTTCGACATACGAAAATGACGTAATATACAGCAAAATGCATACATATTTATTCATAAAAACTGAAATATTTTTTTTAATTACGTGAGAAGGTGTAATTTTCATTCCGAAAACATTGAGATAATATCTACATATTTTTAAAGCACAAAGGTCAATAATAATTTAAAAATTATAATTATTAATAAAACAAAATGTCTGAAAATATTTGTTTTAAGTTTAAATCATCCATACTATATAATTTCCAGTTCACGAGCGCGTAATTTAATTTCCACGTTCAGTTCTAAAGAAATAACTCGTGTATTTTAACATTCAGTGCAATTCTCTTTCTCATTCTCAGTTTCCTGGCCTGCTTTATAAAACAGAGATTTTTAACTTACTAAACTGCTAAAATTAAAATCATTTAAGAATTGATTTAATATGGAATCCCAAGAAGCCAAGAAAATATCCATTTCAAGAAGAGTAATAAACGCCATTGTTAAACTGCAAGAAAACAATGGAGTATCGCTTGTGAATTTGAAAAAGTACCTCCGTGATGAAAAGAACTTGGATGTTGAAAAGCATAACGAAGAAATAAAAGCCGCCTTAAAAAGTGCTTTGGATCGTGATATACTGACCAGAGAAAATGGGATGTATAAGGTAATATATAAATTATTTATTATCCAGGTTAAAGAAATATGAACAAAAATAAATTAATCAAAGTTAAAAAAATTATTAAATTTTTTTAGTAACAAATAGAAATTAGTAAAATTTAAAATAATAAATGTTAAAAGAAGCCTATATTCTTTAAAATTAAAAATTCTAGAAAATGGCGCTATTCGAATAAATGGCACAGATGTCATATACGCACCCGCGTTGACGCAATTTTTTTCCTCCGCCAATTTGGCGAAAACTTTGTTTTTGAATATTAGTTACAAATAGCATGCAATAACAGCAGGTGATTTTTTATTTCAATATAAAAATAACATAACGTAATAAATGAAATAGCTTCTATTATATTAATAAAGGAAATAAAAATAAATAAATGATAGTTTGGTGTAAATAAATATTGATATACATAATAAAAATAATTTATAGAGTTAAAATAAAAAATGAAAGTAAATAAACAACAATTTATTTTTTTTGCCAAATTGGTGGTGGTGTGTGTGTGTGTGGGGGGGGGGGGGGGGTCGCGCCAACATGGTATATGACATCTGTGCCTACTAAATCGACAACTTAAAAATTATCAAATGATTTTAGTTTTTTTTCCAGTTTTATTATACGGTCTATGATGCGAAATTCAATAGCAAGCAATACCTAAAAAAAATAGTTATTCTTTGCTTTTAAAGATGTTTTATTTTGCATTTTTGTTTCTAAAAATATTTTTTTTGGTAGACAAACGGCCATCTTGAATAGAAAAAGTCATGTAGTTAAGTTACAAGTAAATTTTTTTAATGAATGTTCAAATATCCTGCTAAATAATTTTCCTAAAATCTGATATTATGAGTAAGAGTAACATATATTATAAGAAGTAAGATAAAGAAGCAGTGGTACTTATTGATGATCTCCGGTGACATTTCCTTGGTGATTAAAAAAAAAAATGAAATTATTTAATAGTGAAAGCATAAAACGATTAAAAGTTAAGGTTTTTAGTAAATTCAAATTTAATTAGCTTTTATTATAAAAGAAATTTAAGAACTTATGTACTGGTGTGTAAATGTTGTAACTTGTGTAAATTTTAATGATGAATTGGCTTTCTTTTAGAAGGTCAAATAGACGCTCATAAGCCAATGTTGCACAAAAAAAGGCCATCACTACCGGTGTATCGGCGATCGGTAAAACAAATGACCTAAGTTTTTTTCACGAAATGTCAATAGCGTTGTAGCGACACTGCATACAACTTGTAAAAAATATCAGAACTTGGCGATATATGCCAGTTAATATTCTGTAATCGGGTCCTCACGTTAATTGCTGCATTTTAGTGTGAATTGAAGTTGCAAGGACTGGAATTAACCCGGTTTATTTCGAAGTTTAAAACGGGGTTTTTTTCAGAATAAACATAGAAATAAACTGAATTTGTTGTATCTCTAGCTACAGAGGTCCGATGCAACAGAACGTTTTATGGGTAATCATTTAAACAATTGCCTTTAATTTAAATCATCCATACTCAACCATTTTCTCTCGCGGGCCGCAAACAACGCTTACTAATTAGGTGGCAGGAGTGGTTCATCGGAGGAAATAAGGGTGGCAAAAGCTCTTTTCCAAACTGCTTTAAAATAAATATAAACTGAATTAAAATATTTCTAATATAAATGAAATCAAAGGTAATTGAAAGAAAATTGCATTAATCATAATCACTTTTTCAATATTTTATCAAAAGTTTGCAAAAAATAACAGAATTATCCGTATTTCCTTTCCATGGACGTAGGCTGGATATTGGGTAACCGCCGGTATAGCCGTTTAAAAGTGAACGAATTCAGTGAGGGATGAGGAAAATAAGAGAACAATTACCCGACAATTCAGTCTGGAGGCTTCAAGCAGCCCAGCTTCAGGTAGATAGAAGAAATGGTGGGATAAATCTCCACTAACTTCAGGGATAAGGCTGCTTACTTAAAAGCACCAGGGCCGATATCCTGTTTAAAATGGCCCTGGTTCAATAAAATATTTAGAAGCCTAAACTACTTTCGTTAGATCAGAAACTGTAGATTCGCTGATCTAGTGTTCTTTGATTACGTCCTATATGTGCCGTTATTGCGTTCAAATAATGAATATTAAATCCTAAAAGTTGACGGCATTCTGAGAGTGAAAACAATATACTAATCAAATTGAATAATACTCGCAGTAAAAACAATATGCTGAAGAAAAAGTGGAACAAGAAAAAAATGAAATTCTACAAAAGAAATATAGAAAAAGTAAGAAATTTATCATAATTGAACTATTTTAATTCAAATTCAATAATTCAAAACATGATTCTAGTAAGCAATTTTTTTCTCCCTAAAGAATAGTTAAGAAAATGAACTGCATGATCACACAACATTTTCATTTTTATTTAATACACAGATTTAATTTTACTATAAAACACGTATATTTTTTATTATAAAACACCAGATTGCCATACGAAGCAAAAATCGCGGGTTACCACGCCAGGCAAACACTCGCCATTTTGGCGCTAAAAGAGACCCCTGTGCGTCTGCGACATCTGTACCAAGAAGGAAAGTTTTTTTTTTCCTTTTTCAGTACAGGAACTTTGGCGAGATAGAGAAAACGACCTTGACGAGAGAAGGAAAATTTCCATGCATATATTATGGCAACTAAGACCGTACCAGGCCTTTACTTATAGGTCAAAAAATAAATCATCCGTACGTCATTTTAGCAAAGTTGAAAATTTAATATGTTATTCTTGGGCTATCAGACAAGCCATAATTAATTTGCCAGACAGAAATTTCGTTTCGACCTCTACCCAATGGTGTATCGGTGTCTTGCACGTTCGCGTTCACCAACTGTGTCGTCTTTCGCCCATAGCCGTTCAACGCTTCGTCCGTATGCAAAGCCCTGACTTTTTCCTGGAGGGCTTTTTGAAGCTTATAAAGCGGTATGACAAATGTCTCAATGTACTTGGTACTTGTGTGGAAAAATAAAGCTATGTTTTATCTTTAATGTCTCATTACATTTTTTGTCTTTCATACACACCTCTGTCCACAGTCGCTATGGGAAATTTATTTCCCGACTGCCCCTCGTATTAATCAATTGTAACTGTTATTTTTCTTAGTTAAATTAAAAAAAAAATTAAATATTTGTCCACAAATTATTCTAGTTTTTTTAAACAAATATTTATTAATTTATTTTTATGAAATCGCCAAAGAAACAACATTTAAATAGACATCGTGGAAAAGGTGGCGCGTCACGTAAGTCCCTTTTCTTGAGTTACTGAACGGAACGGTAGCGGACCCGATCTATAAAAATATCATTCTTGCACGTATTTAATATATCTTTATCGTCAATAAAAATAATTTTATTTTCATTCTTATCATCACTACACCCCCCCCCCCCAAAAAAAAAGTTTTTTCATTATTAGCCATCGCAATTAAATTTAATTTCGGAAACACGGCGAACGCACTCCGAAATATATTGTTATTCCAAACCACAAACAATCGTTTGACATTAAAAATTAGCAGTTGACATTGCCTATTTCTTTCTGCTTGAAAGGTACCTAAAAGATCATTATAATAAGATGTACTGTTTATAAAACTAGAATCCGTCAGGCCGAAATGTCATAGCTATCAGTCGCACAAATTTAAAAGATGACATTTAAGAAAAATATTTTATATTTAGGTTTACTGTTTAATAGTATAAAAGTAAGTATGCGATAACAGCTGTTGAATCTCTATTTTCAAGTATTTATTCATTCAACAGTTGCCTCAGGTAATGCTCAAATGATAATCTGTCAGCAAGTCACTCACTCTTCTAATTTGCTAAGCTTATACTTTGCGAAAGACACTTCAATGAGAACATACTCTAAACGACGAACTCCATCAAAAGCGACAACTCCTTTGGAACTATGTCCACTGCAATTTCTATCAAAGTTAAACACTGAGATTTTAGTATGGTGACAGCGTATGCACCTGTTAAAGGCAACTGACTTCTGGAGCACGAGACACTTTTTTCTTTCCAAGATTTAGAAATAGGTGCGGCAGTGAAAAGTCTTTCAGTTAGAAATGGCTCATGATAATCACCAAAATCAACCGTTACAGCTTGTGGCAAGCCTGGAAGTCGTAGACAATATCTTTTACCGTACAAAGTGTACCGTTTACCAAATGTTGTTTGGTCCACAGATTTGTACGTAACATAATACTGCATCCAATTGATAAGAAAAGCTCAGCCTGAAGTCCTGATGCGTGATCATCTTCACACCATAAATGCTATTTGATTTTTGTGGTCTGCTAATATTCTTGACACTGGTCATTTTGATATTTGAAATATTTATTTCTTATGTTTTCAGCTTGCTTGTTTGTAGAAAAAAGGCGTATGGCACCTTACAATCTGTCACGTTCAGCCGTGGGCGGTGCACTTTTGTAGCGTTGCATAAAGGAAGGGTGTTAATCGCCTGTAACTTGGCACGCGGAAAGCAAATCAAGAGTCTCTCGAAACTGTCTTTGTTGATCGTCGCGTTGTATCATTGACTTTGTTATAGTGAAACATTTTTCATAAGTCCTAAGCACTATTTGTCCCTGCAAAGCCAAAATGTTACTTTATAGAATGTCTCTTATATAGAGGAGTATCTTTTACAGTTTGTAGCTGCTAAATATCTCCAATGAATAACAAATAAACCTCCAAAAGATAGATTCAGTTAAGACTTCATTTACAATAAAATTCAAGAGAAAAAGTCATGTTCGTATGCAAAACAAAGAGTTGAATGACTAAGTTCGAATAAAAAAAGCTAAATTCATGTACTTAATACGATTTAAACTTCATTGCACGTGTATAAAGATTAAAATTTGTGGTGTCCTTATTTCAGAAAAGTAAAAGGCCTCTGATGGTGAAAATGACGTCATTAACTTGAATTTTCTTAACGTACAAAAAAATGTGTCAGAAAATAAATATATTCATTTTCGTTGCGCTACAATTTTATATACAGAAAAAATGCGCAATTTGCCAAATCGCTGTAGGATTTTTACAAGTGGCATTCGCTCCAATTGCCAGAATAGACAGCCTTTTTAATTAATACTTATAAAGGTAGTCTAAAGCAGTAACAGTTCTGATATAATTTTGCCTGTTAGCATGTATCTAACTCTAATTCAAAATTTGTTTTTCAGATGAAAGAAGCAAAACGAGGCCGTGACAAAGGAGTCAGCACAATGCGCGAAGGAAGTAAAAGCCGCCAAAAGAGCTCCACACAGGGATGCTCTACCAGGAAGCGCTCACCCTCGCATCTCATTCGTAAGAAGGCATCTGTGAAAAAATGATCTCCGCAACATATTTTTAAGATCGAAGACTTAAATTTTTAGCAGAAGCGTGTATCATGTTCCTCTTGACAGCATAATACATAGAATCCATTCACAGCTAAACAGATTTGAATGTAAATCAGTTTTAAAAGATGTCATTTTATATATTTTCTTTTGGCTGTAAAATAAAATATGAACAGATGTAATTTTCTATTGTTATTTCTGATTTCAAAAGAGAAATTACATGTCATTTCCCCCCCATTATTTTTAATTTTATTTGATTCTGTATGTGAAAATGCAGTTTATAACGTACTGTACTCAGAAACTACAGTTTTGTTTACGAAATAAAAGTAAAGAAAATGAAACTCGGAAAGCAGAAAAGTAATTTCAGATTCTGTATCATATAATTTATAAACTTTTTAACAATAATAACAACAAAAAACTACTTCAAAAACTATTACAAAGTAATTCACCAGAGACTTTTGCCGCCCCCTCCCCCCTTTTGTATTAGCGTACAAATCCCTCTATCGTAAAAATATAATTATTCAAATGAAGCGAGTGTACCGCGAAAATCTTGGGTGAATTTAAACGCTTTGTAATTTTTTTTCACTGATTGTTTGCATCATAAATTTTTTTAACGATTACAACATTGCTTTTTGGTTTGCCCTGCAACAATATTAGACACAAAACCGTATAAAGATTGAGGAAAATCGCCCGGTAGCGACGTTCTCGCCAAACACACAGCACTACATCACTTGATTAATTTCGTTGAAAATTACATCTTTTAAAGATGTTTTTGTTAAATTTTCTAAAAAAATACTGAACCAATTTTGATGAAATTTAAATGGGACCAATTCGAGTATCCTCTTTCAATTTAAAAACAAATCACCTGAGTCGGTCGCGTAGTTTTAGAGTAATCGGTGGACATAAATATAAAAAATGGATTCTCGTCGAATTGCGAAACTCCTCTTTTTTTTCAAGTCGGTTAAAAGGTAATCTGGAAATCATCGTTAAACCAGAAATAAACATGTAAAAACTCGGGCCATCTCGTTTACGAAATCATAGTGCTTGCAACCATATCAATTTCTTATAAATTGTTTCATATTCTTTAGAAATACACATTTTTATGATAGTTAACGCATAGTTCATTCATCTTCGTTGACCAATAGCAATAATTAATTCCTTAACCATTTAACCAAAGCTCAGCGGTATAGCTCCAATTGCAAAAATGTTTGAAATGTTTTCTTCATAATATGGAAATCTATTTACGTAACTAGCCGCCACTGGCAACCAGTTTGGTCGCCCTTAAATATATATTAAGCATTGGAACAAATTATTTTTATTCAAAATTTATTTTTTTTCTTTAATCCTTCGCCAAACCGGAAAAATCTAATAGACAAATCAAGAACTTTTGCGATCGTGGTAGCATTTCGCACATTTTTTGTTGTTATGTATTTCATCTTTCCTGACAAAAACCGCTTAATCCATTTTATAATAAATTAATCATTGTGTGTGTTTTATAATAAGATTGTGTGTTTTTTAATATAAAATAAACTATTTCATAATAAAATAAAAGTACATGCTGTTTTAGTAATCTCTAATACGTACCTGAAAATGGGATTTTCTCGCCAAAATGGCACAAAACAAAAATCGCGCCAACCCCGGTGCGTCCGTGACAGCTGTTCCAATTTAAAATACATGACGTTCACATTTTTCTTTAAAATAGAAAATAGACAACTAAGAAAAAATATCATAAATCAAAACATTTGATTTCAAAATTAAAGTATCGTTTCTAATTTGCACGCGCGAAAAATAAAAGCTGATAATTCGTTTCGAAATTTGATCCATTAAATATTATTACATGAGTTCAACTTACGTCAAGAAAACATCCGGAAAGAAGTTTGAGTTGTATAGAACAGAATTATGGTAAACATTGACTGTCTCACTGGTGCGGATTATTTTTTTTACACCAGGCAGCGGTCCAAAAATTCATGGTTTAATATTTTAAACCTTCACAACGAATGAATCTTTTTTTTTGTTGTTTTTGTTTACTTTCATGGATAGAGAATTTGAACTGCGAACCTAATTTAAACTACAGTTATTGCAGAATGTATACATAATTGAACGTAGATCATCTCTCAAATATTAATTTTTTTTGAACGATCTTTCTAAAAATGTAACTTTTATGCAGTTTTATTTCGAAAAATATTTTGAATAAAAATGGCCGCCTGGCATATGAAAAAGTGAAGCGGGCATCCCGGAACTTACGGTTTTATTATAGAGATATCTATTTACATTTTTTTATTAGCCCCCCACAGGGTGGCTTATTCTTTCAATCTCTATCATTTTTCATGTTTATGAAAAGTCACAGCAATCCATCGTTGCCACAGGTTAATCTCGGAAAATGAAACATTTGAAGTTACTGAAAAAAATAATAGCTCAAAAAGTATTTGTCACAAAATTGTTAGATAAACTGCGTTAGAAAGGGAAAAAATTGTATTTTTCTTGATATAAATTTCAAATCGAATGATTGTGCCGTTTTTCAAATAATGAATTTCAAAAATTACCAAACTTTACAATGAATTACCATAACGAAACCTTCACGCGTAAAAAGATAATGATAACAGTTGTTGCTTTCGGGCGAGAATGGACCAAACGATGTCCGCATTTTACTATTTTTACCGTTTTTAACGAAATTCTCTAACTTTAGAAGAATTTTTCTTTGAATAAGCAATATAAATGCATAAAATCGTTACAAAAATTTTAAAATTACAAAAAAGGATAAATGCAAATTATCAGATATGAGAAATAAAGAAGAAATTTGGTACTTTCATGTTATAACAGCCACCAAGCATGAAATATTTTTGTTTCTGTTTTCATTAATATATTGTAAATTTGGTACTTTCGTGTTATAGCAGCTTCCAAGGATGAACTTCCAAGCGGATCAAGATTTATTGCCAAATTATAAAGCATGTATGACATTATAATAATATATGATTGACATATGATGTATATATATGACATCTGTATATGATGTATATACGACATATAAAACATAAATAATATGTGTATAATGACGTATATGGCACATATAGGAGTGTTTGGAATATATATATGCATATATAGGATGCCTATATAAGCTTTGCGATGATCTTGGCGAAATCATAACTGCAACCTTGGTATAATCATAATTGTGGGAGCCGCTATAAAACGAAAATACGGTTTTTTTTTTAAGCCACACACAGGGCTAATTCTTTCAGTCTACAGTAAAATTAATGTTTATGAAAAGTCACAGCCATTCCATATATAAAGAAGGACACCCTTTATACATAGCTATACAAATGGTTATTACTGACGATATTAAAAATCAAATTGTCTCTCTGTATTATGCCGATACTTCCGCTTGTATTTCCTTTCTCAGTACCTAATTGCCCTACAGCGGGCGCAGACTCCATTTAAACAATAATATGAAGGATCCAACAAAGTTAAACCCGTCGTGGCAGACATTTCTAAGGGGGACCCGTGGCCCTATCTCCAATAGGAATGAACTTACCCCTGGGGGGTAAGTTCTTGTAAGTTCCGGGGGGGGGGAAAGGTTCAATAAGACCTTTTTGGTGCTCCTCTCTCATGTAAACCCCATGTAAACCCCTTCATGTAACATATCAATAATTGATAGATCTCGTCAAGCACTATGGTCTGGTCCTACTCTCCGCCTCTCATTCGCCCCCTCCCTTAAGAAGCATATTTCTCTGTTTCAACTCTTTTAGGTAGCTTTCAATACAAAAAAGTATAAAGCTACCTATTGCAGCCGTTCGGAGGAAAGCAGTTCCGGAAAATTTCGATATATTTTCACCGATCATGACCCCCAGACCCCAAAACCACCCTCCGTCCAAATGTTGATTTATATATATATATATATATATATATATATATATCTGACTTATGTCATACGATAACGCCCGTATTTATGAATCGATTTTGATGAAACTAATTGTGTGTATTAAGGTCACTAATGTCTCGACCGAGTTCGTTGGCCAGCTTGGTCCGCCATCTTGTTTCAAGATGGCGGACACTTAAAGATTTAAATTAACTTAAAATCTAAAATAACTATACAAAAAAGTTAAAAATTCAAATTTATTTTTTAATTACGTGTTAGGCCTTGATACAAGGATTCCAGAGCTTTTTTTGGTTTACCTCTATCTTAAAAAATGGCTGAGATAGAGCAGTTTGAAATTCTAGGGTGGCTGACATTTTGAAACAAAACAGCACATTAACGCGATTACTCGCAAATTATTTTCTTTCATTGTTGTAATAATTTTCCCAATCATACGCATAAAACTATATATTCATATCCGTTAGCGCCAAAATTGGCAAAATCGGCGACCATTAAATAGCCAATTTGGCTATTGCTCAATAATTTGGCGAATTTCTTATTCAAATTCAGTATTAACGAATCTTTTGTAAAAGTTTCTTTGCATTTTAACTTGCTGTTTTCGTGTAACATTAGCTGAAAATTTAAAACGAAGATG
This sequence comes from Maratus michaelseni, assembly GCA_963931845.1. Taxonomy (NCBI): domain Eukaryota; kingdom Metazoa; phylum Arthropoda; class Arachnida; order Araneae; family Salticidae; genus Maratus; species Maratus michaelseni. Next base: position 247,407,226 of record OZ007588.1, on the reverse strand, counting down.
TAGGAAAGCTACCTTTTCCTCCCGGTACAGGCCGGAAGGACTTTTTAATTTTCAGTTTTTCCCATCTTTCTCAGCCCTTTTAATCCCCACAGAGGGCGTAGGCCTCTTCTAAAGGATCCAACGAAGTTAAAATCGTCGAGGCCGACATTTCTAAGAGGGTCCCGAGGCCCTTTCCCCCATAGGACTGGAGTTACCCCCTCCACGGTGGAGACATTCAAACCCCGTTATGTAACATATCAAAAGTTTGATCTCATCAAGCACTTTTGTCTGGTTCTACTCTCCCCTCCTGCTCTCCCGTCTCCTGTCAGGAGCAATTTTCTTATTTATTTTTTCCAATTTCTCATATTAGGTAGCTTTCAATACAAAAAAGTATAAAGCTACCTATTGCAGCCGTTCGGAGGAAAGCAATTCCGTAAAATTTTGATATATTTTCACCGATCATGACCCCCAGACCCCAAAACCACCCTCCGTTCAAATGTTGATTTATATATATAGATATATCCATATATATATATATATATATATATATATATATATATATATATATATATATATATATATATATATATATATATATATATATATATGACCTATGTCATACGATAACGCTCGTATTTATAAATCAATTTTGATGAAACTAATTATGTGTATTAAGCTCACTAATGTCTCGACCGAGTTCGTTGGCCAGCTTGGTCCGCCATTTTGTTTCAAGATGGCGGCCATTTAAAAATTTAAAACTAAAATAAATATACATAAAAGTTAAAAATCCAAATTTATTTTGTAATTAAGTGTTAGGCCTTGATACGAGGATTCCAGAGCAATTTTTGTTTTACCTCTATCTTAAAAAGTGGCTGAGATAGAGCAGTTTGAAATTCTAGGGTGGCTGACATTTTGAAACAAGACAGCACATTACAAAAAATTTCATTGTTGTAATAATTTTCCCAATCATACGCATAAAAGTATATATTCATATCCATTAAAGTCAAATTCTCGCCAGACTTGGCGACATTTGGCAAAATATCGCCAAATTTGACGACCAAAATAAGTCTTCATAAATGAAGCCAATTTGGCTATTGCTCAATAATTTGGCGAATTTCTTATTCAAATTCAGTATTAACGAATCTTTTGTAAACAGTTTCTTTGCATTTGAACTTGCTGTGTCCCTGTAACATTAGCTAAAATTTTAAAACGAAGATATAGGAAAGCTACCTTTTCCTTCCGGTACAGGCCGGAAGGACTTTTTATTTTAGTTTTTCCCATTTTTCTCTGTTCCTATGGGCCGGACAGCTTCAAAATTTTACCCAAAATTAGCTGTAAACCGCCTAAAGGTATCCCCCCTTCTTTTGGCGCCCTCGGTTTTCACGTATCTCTCGAGGGGGTCCGTCAGAGGGGCGAAAAGGGGGATCCCTTTTAAAGTCCCATCTCTCAATTGCAAGTGAGGATTCATTTTAAAGGTCTCGTAAAGCACTTTTGTTTTGTATAGTTCCCCCTCCCTTCCACCCACCGCTCTCCAAGATCCCGTCAATTAATGCTAACTCATCATTTGTTAAACAACTTCTCTTGGCTGTATCCATCATAAAAGATGCTATCATAGAACTTGTCATTACCTTTTTTAGGCTATCTATTAAGTGCTAAAATGCCTTGAACCATTAAAAATAGTTTAAAGGGTGTCATTAAGCCTGCACATATGTAAACAACAACTACCTCGCCACGTCTCAGCCCATTGAAGCCCCATCTTTTTACTATTATATTTATTAAAAATACTTCTAGTCACCGAATCTTTTTGGTGTGTTCGTGCCTAATATATTCCGCCAGTCTCACAAAAAATCTTAGAGCGCTAACTAAATTCTAAAGTGGAGAAGCTGGCTTATGCTAACAAACACTTTTTTATGACGAGTTAGACTTGGCTGAAAAAATCTCAACGATAAAAGCCATGGGTGGCCAATCTATATTCTGCCGTAAGATAGAATTTTTCCCGCTTGTTTTATTTATTTATTTATTTTGTTACGAAATTTAAATTTTGATACGGTCTTATAATCAGAAAACATTTCCAATGCTTTAACAAGTAAAACAGTAAAAATTCTATTTTTGTAAGACCAAATCGTACCAAGTTATATAATTTGAATTTTATGAATTTTCAGTGTTTTAAGGCACGAAAAATGAAAAACTTGTTTTTAGTGCCATTGAAAGTATATAAAATTATTTTTCATATTTTAATGCTTATATTCCTTCAAACAAATGAATATCTATTTTCTACACTTCAGATTAATATATTTCTATGTAACACTTTCCGACATAGTTGAAAAGTGTTTGACTTTGGTTCGCCTGTCTGCCGTAAGTACGTACTCTAACTCTCGTAAATATACTCGAAATGTCATATAAATTACATTAGTATTGATGTTTACCATGACATGTTTGTGATTGAAAAAAAGTGTGTAGCATTTATAGTTCATTTACAGGGACACTCAAAATTACTCAGTTACAGTACGATCTATGGGGGTGGGGGTGGGGGGGGGTGGGGTGGGGTGAGATCGTTTGTGTTGAAATTTAATGATGTTACACTATTACAAACATAATGGAAATGATATGAATTCCTTGGTATAACAAATTCTGAGGTATTCTAAAACATGCTTTCTGTAGAATTCTTTATTTATAGGGTCACACAAAAGAATTAGGCTGCCCAATGGTCTACGAGGAAAAACCTTTTACAGGGCTTTTTAAATATGTTTAAATAATACTTCAGCGTTACGACTGCCAGTCAAAATATACTTAATTTATTGTATAATTTATCGGTTTTATTAGAGAGAATTTCAACCTTCAAGGAGATCCTGTTCCACCAAAGAAAATCCAAAGGAATGTCCTGAGATCTTAGAAGAATGAAAAAATAAGTGGGAGATAAGGACGTTTTATATACCGCTCCATTGTAAGATTTACAACTGAGCCATGGAAGGGAAGGAACATGGAAGAAAACCTTTATGCGTTTCTTTCTTTAAATCTGGACTCTGGGCCATATTAGACAAATTTTTTATGTCTATTATTTCAGTGTTAAAAGGATAAGTGAAATGAATAGCTTGAACATTACAGTAACTATTGTAATGTTAGCCGAATTTGATCAGTTGCATTACTGTATGTCGTACTTTGGAATTATTAGTATTTTAGAGGCTTTGACTTCAGTTCTGAGATTTTGTCTAAATTAAAGTTCCGTAAAAAGAAAATGATAATATATATATCCTAATAATATTATAAATCTGATTGTGTGCAAATGTTAGGCTGAAGCCAGCGTCAAAATGAAGCATTTAATGATCCTGTATCTTTGCATATAAGTTGATTATAACCCTCAAATGAATATAGGCTGGTTTTCTTTTACTTTATTTCAATATTTTTCTTAAAAATTAAAATTTTCATTATTTTCATACAGAATAAATGGACATTTTTTCGTATATTTTACAATGGTTGGTTGGTTTGGCCCAAAGGGCCCGGTTTTGCAACTTTTTTTAAAATGGTTAAATTTATTTTACCGTTGCTAATACTTTATCGTTGCCAATAAAAGTAAAACCCCTGAGTAATAATTTTTAATCAACAATTTATTTTCAAGTGAAAATTTTCCACGTGAAAAATGAAAAGGAAATGAATTATTTAAGAATTAAACAGAATATGAAATGATGTCATATTAGAAATAAAACGTGCGTTTTCAAATATTTGATAATAATACAAAGTGCATAAATACGAGTAAGTATGGAAAGCATATATAGAAAAATAAAACAAATTTGTTTTAATGTTGAAATAAAATGATCTTGGGTTACAGCGCCTAGAATACATAGTGTGGAAATCTGCTACAAACTAGTACTAAAAAATTGTATCCAATAAACGTACAACGTTGCTGAAAAGATTACGATGGGATCGCAGCGCCATCTGCTAGCTCTTGACATTGTATTAGAATTTTTCGGATGGTGGTAAGTATTTTAAATACTTAAATTATATCCTTTTCTCCTCTGACTTAGTGATTTTTATAAGCATTTTTAAAATTATGAAAGCATGGCTAAAAAACGTGATACGCATTTTTTTTGTCTCTGGTTGCAACATTATTGTAGGAGCACCGTTGCACATTTATGGGCTACAACTTTTTAGCACTTTTTAAAGCATTACAAGGATAGCCGGTTTCCACACTATTTATTCTAGGCGCTGTACTTGGGTTATCAAATTATTTGTGATTAATTTCTCTTTTTTTTTTCTTTTTCACATGAAAGGAATTATTTTAAATGTACGTAATATATGTATTTTAAATGTATGTGTTGTAAATTAAAGTTCTGTGTTTTAAATGAAATGAGTGAAAGATTTATATTTTTAATAAATTCAATACGAATGATGGGATAGGTTGGCGATTTATCGTCTGCACACGGCTAACATAAAGATACCATATTTTTAATTTAAATTTAAAAAAGAAAAAAAAAATTAAATTGGATGGCAAATGTAAATGATATGCATCGCAAAATTATCCGTATCGAAAATCAGAATATCTTAATAAAAATAACTATATTTTTTAAAAGAAAGTTGCTTTTCTCATAAAAGCTAAAGGTTTAATATGATTGTGTCGAAGTAACAGCATTTTTCCTCTATCATTTTCCCAAAATCGAAAACACATTTGTAAATCGTCGTTTCGAACCGGAATTTAATTTTACATTTCTTTTAGTTTTAAAATAGGAAAAACTTTGTTGTCTTTTTTAAATACAGCTTTTTTTAAAGTTGTTTCATAATAGATTTTTGTAAAGTCTTGCAGGATAAGAAAAATTGCATAGATTTTAAAGCAATGTTTAAGTAAAATTACAATATTTTTTAAACTTAAAAAACAACAATGTTATCGAAAAGAAAATCGATTTTACCAACAAATTCGCGTAATGCAAAAGCAAAGAAGAAATAAAAAAGTAATGAATCTTTTCTTCCAGCCGAATTGTGTAAACTTGAACAAGCCGATCGTGCCAATTCATAACATTATAAACGTGAAAGCGCGTTCTATACAGTAGAATTTTTTTTACATATAGGTAGAACATTTCTGAGAATAGGAAGGTTAGGGGTCTGTAATTAGGTCCATAGTCAATTTGATTTTTTTTTATCAAGTGAAATTTGGCGCAAATTAAATACATTGTTGTAACCAGATTTGTTTTTTGCGTGGTAAACACTTAATGGTATTTTAGATTATCATTTCCCCGCTCACCTTTGATGCCAACTATGACTGTAAAACATATTAAAAAATATTAGCCGATAATTTTCTAATTTTCTTATTGCTTCATGATGTAAATAGACTTCCTGGTTAATACTTTAAACCTGAATCGGTCATGCCATTGTCGTTCAATTTTTATTCCTAATCCTAACCCTAATCGTATCCTATCCTAATCCTGATAATAACTTTAAAGAATATTCTTTGACACGAATATGTAAATGAAATCAATATCCATAAATGGAATGAATGGAAAATAGAATAAATAGAAATGGCAAAATAAAATATCAAGAAAGTACATTTATTCGACACCTAACCCTAGAGAAAGCGTAAAAAATTTCAAGGGCATGAAATAAATCAAAATAATCCTATATATACTAACAAAAATATGTAAATTTAGATTATCAGATTTGTGTCGTCGGTATTTATTTGCTTATAGTGTTCTTGACGCGATAGAGAAAATATCGAGGTTAAATTGGGCAGAATTTAAAGTACTTTCTAGCAACCTTTATTTACATTTTAGAATCGCATCAGATTGTTATATCTTTGTGAAATATCTATCAATTTATAAAATCCACAAGCAGTTTGTTCACTATTTACACCACTTAGCGTGAAGCACTTAATTTAATATATACATAAACAAGATAATGTAGTAAGAAATATATAACAAAAGTCTATGCAAATAAACAATATAATAATGCCCATTTAACAATGCACACATATACAAATTGTACACCAAATACCACCTAAAATGCACTGTTGTATAGAAGAATTCTGCCAGTGTTGTTTTTCGTTTTACGAAGAGCGATTCGTCGATTTTCACGATTTTACTGGGTCCTCCTTTTTTCATTAGTTGCAGTTTCATTTTCGCGATTGTATATATTATTTGGCATAAAATTTCACTTTTTTAAGACTGGGTTATGTCAAGGCCAGTATAGCAAAGAAATACCGTATGGTCTCCTATAAAGTGTGATAAAGCTTTGGTTAATTATATATGTTGTTAATTATCAAGTGAAATGTTTTACTAAGTTAATGCATTTATTCTTTTTTTAATGTTACGTGAACGAAGTCACGGGTAACAGCTAGTATTTATATATAACATACCTTTGAAATAAAAAAAATAACTTCCATGTAGCCCAGTCAAATAAGGATACAACCTCGGAATGAAAGATAACAAGCTGAAAGTTTGCAAAAATCTTTGTTTTGACATTCTAAAAGTAAGCTAAAAAGTCTCATATAATCTCGTGTCCGCGTCTCGATTTATTCAAGGTCAAAGGTCAAGAAAATCGGTTTTTTGCTTATATCTCGAAAATTATGCATTTTATTTAAAAACATCCAGTTACGAAATTAAAGTAGATAAAATTTCCTATAAAATACATATATTATATTTAATTTTCTGACAAAGGGTTTAGGTGCTAGAGCGCGCTGAAGAAAGACAACTTTTTGACCTTCAGACCAAAACGAGAGAAACTTCATCTTTCACCCTCGTTTTCTCAAAAACTATGCATTTTACCGAGAAAACATCTGTTACAAAATTAAAGTAGGCAATATTTCCTACAAAATTCATAAATTAACTTTAAATTCTGAAGGAATTTTTAGGCGCTAAATAGCGCTGAAAAAAAAGCGACTTTTTGACCTTTGATCCAAAAAACTAGAGAAACCTCCTTTCCTACCCTCAATTACCCAAAAACTACGCATTTTATTGAATAACACCAGCTACAAAATTTATGTAGATAACATTTTCTGCAAAATGCCTATATTAACTTTAATTATTTTTTGGCCCTCTGGCCTAAAACGGAGAAAACCCACTAAAGATTTTTTCTTATATTTCAAGTTATATTTGAAGCTATTACAAAACTTGTAGAGAATAAAATTATCTACAAATTTAGTCCTAAATAGTTACATTATTTACTTATTAATAAATATTAATTATAAATAAGAATTAATTATAAATAAATTTGATAATATTTTGTTAAATTATGTATAAATAATAACATATTGAAATGAGTTTTTATGTATTGTAATTACATTTTTATTTATCATAAGATTATCAAATCAATTATATTTTGTTTAAGTAAAATTATAAGGCGATTATTACCTCTGATTATCAATAGCAGGCATACAGCTTACATTTCCTCTTGTTCGTTGTCGTCTCCTTCTTCTGGTCGCCCATATAAAATTTCCAGATCGTTATCATCCTCGTTGTCCGTAATACTTGGCTCTAAAACCTCAAGAATCTCAGGTATATATTCACTTTCTTCATCAAGATAATTTTTCTGACTATGACTCATAAACATCTCTTATTGCGGGAGGATGTACCCATGTGTCCACATTGTCATTTTGATACCCTGACTATTTATCATGTTTTAACTGACTGTCCGGTTCTCCGGCACTTGTATAGAATATTTTAATTCATCATCACCGCTCTTGACAAACCTAATTGGGGAAACACCTCATGGGGCACTCTTTACTTTTTTAAAACATGCAGGATTTTACATTGAAATCTAATTTTTTATTACTTTAATTGGTTTAATGACCCAGTTTTATCTTTTACCCTTTTGTGATCTGGATGGGGTCCCCCATCCAACTTGCACTTTTATAATACTTTTATTTGTATTCTACTGTTTTGGATTTAAAATTTTTCATTTTTCTACATTTTTCTGACGATATCTGGATGGGAACCCCATCCAGATTGCTTTTCCCGTTGTTCCTAAATTATTCCTGTCTCACTTGTTCTTGTTTTTAATCTTTTTTTTTTTGGCGCAGCATGTTCCTTAAGGGACTTTGAACCATAAAAACTCATACAACCAACCATCATCAAGATCATTTAGATATGTTGAAGCGTTGAGACATGCTTGTCTGTTACACTGGCCATAAACTGAGGAGTATTGCAACCCTACTTTTCTACATCCACAGTTAGCGCCACAGCCTTTCTTGCAATTGCAGAAGATCTCCAGGTACGCAATAGATAATCCCTTTACAGAAGAGGGGTCCTTTTTGTTGACGGATTACAATACTGAGTTCAATAGTCACCTTTGAAGGTAAACAGTAGATAATCTCTTTACAGATAAGGGGCCATTTTTTTAGGTACAATATGCAGCATGAAATCCACCAGATAATCTTATTGGAGTATTTTACCTGGAAGGTAATTCCTACGATGAAGTAAAGTAGAAATTTTAATACCTCTGGTAATTTGAGAAGTTTACTGAACTGTTTAGAACTTTCTAACCCTAGCTCTGTGTGTTACTGACCACGGTGTATGATTTGAACGTATGAGATGCCTCATGCTTAGTTTGTGGCTGTATTATATTAATAAGTATTTTTGTTCCATTAAAGAACTTTTAAAATTCATAAAATGTATGATCTTGGATTTCAGTATATATATATCTAACAGAACTTTAATAGGACTGTGGCCACTTCATCACAGCCATTAATATAAATAGAAAAAAGAAAATGGTCTTATTAGGAGACAGTGTTTCAGAAAATAATACACGTAGGTATATCCAAGCACTTGCATTGTTCGAAAAATAAATACTTAATCCCTTTCCCACTTAAAATATAGGTATTATAAACAAAAATGTAATTACAATGTATTTAAACTATTTAATTTAAATATCTTGTTATTTATATAAAATAATTAAATATTATCATACGAATGTCTTATTTATCAATGTCATTTATAAATAAGTAAACAATTCAAATTTCTTAATTTTGTTATATTTCAATCACCATTTTAAGCGTAGGAAACAATCTTGAAGGATGTTTCTCTTGTTTTGGCAGAGGACTTTAAACTAGCCCTTTTTCAGCGCGCTTTAGCACCTGAACCCTTTGTCAGAAAATTAAAGTTACTTTTGCAGTATTTAGATAATGTTGTGGACTTTAATTTTATAATTAATGTTCTTTGATAAAAAAAACAGTTTTCGAGTAATCGAAGGTAGGAAAGGGCCGTTATTCTTGTATTGGCTCGAAGGTCAAAAAGTCGCTTTTTTTTCAGTGCTATTTAGGGCCTTAACATTCCATCAGAAATTAAAGTTAATTTATGAATTTTGTAGAAAATATTGCCTACTTTAATTTTGTAACAGATGTTTTCTCGATAAAATGCATAGTTTTTGAGAAATCGAGGGTGAAAGATGAAGTTTCTCTCGTTTTGGTCTGAAGGTCAAAAAGTTGTCTTTATTCAGCGCGCTCTAGCACCTAAACCCTTTGTCAGAAAATTAAAGATAATATATGTATTTTATAGAAAATTTTGTCTACTTTAATTTTGTAACTGGATGTTTTTAAATAAAATGCACAGTTTTCGAGATATAAGCAAAAAACCGTTTTTCTTGACCTTTGACCTTGAATATCTCGAGACGCGGACACGAGATTATATGAGACTTTTTAGCTTACTTTTAGAATGTCAAAAGAAAGATTTCTGCAAATTTTCAGCTTGTTATCTTTCATTCCGAGGTTTACCCCTTTTTTCACCTTATTTTACTGGACTACATGTTCGTCTAACAAAAAAGGACTGAATCTGATATATATATATACGTGTGTGTGTGGATGTGGATGTCCCTTAAAAACCTTTACAAGCTTTCATATCACAGAATAAAGAAGCTATTTTTACGTGACAAATTATCGCTGTCTGTGCCAGATAAGTACACACATAGAAGATACTTATTATGTGTCTTCATGCAACAGAATAACAAGCGTTACTTTTTCAAGGATTCTTTAATTATATCTACTAGTCATCTCGTGTTTCCCTGAAAGGAAATGTAATTAAATATAAGAACTCTTATTTGTGCTGACGAAATTGTTCCAATTTCGTTCTCTACAGAGATAAATTGAAATATTTTTCAGTATGGTATCGAACATCTGCACACAACTTATATTACATTATTACGCCTACGGAAAGCTGATTATAGCTGTATTATTGCATGCAAAAGAAATGTGATATAACCAGTGACATATATACCGCTGAACTGATCATTTTCAATATAGATTAAAGGATTCAATAAGCAAGTAAAAAAAAGCTCTCTCCTATTTTTAATCACTATTTTTAAATGAAGCATGTATTTATTGTAATAAATAAATCGAAGAAGAAACTGACTTAATGTGTAATATACGAAAAAAAAATCTTTTGATTGCAAGTCATAGTTCTAATAATTCTAAAAGTCGCAAAATAAAGCTGCGTGATTCAACGTTATTTGTTTATCATTTTCTATACTGTATTAGTTTCATATTCGAGGCATTTTTTCATTATTTAAAGGGACGTCTCCATATTTAAATTTTTACAAACTTTAAAAATTCTAACACGAACCCAAATTTTTTATCTTTCTTTCAATTTGTGAAGTTTCTTTTCCGTTTGGTTTTTCTTGATTTTATTCAATCATGCATACATATGACGACAAAAATATGTATGATTCTAATAATAAATTTTTAATAACTCTTTATTATTTAATATAATTATTAAAGCAACTTATTTCAAAATGTGCATGAGCATTATGTTATGCTTTAATAAATAATGGCAGCTTACGAAAAATAATTAAGTACATAAATTATTCTTCTTAGTATTTTTATGTTTTTTGACACGCTTAATTTAAATATCTAATAAAATAACATTGTTTATGCTGTGTTTCTATTGACCATTTAAAAGTTGGGTTTAATTTTAATATGAAGGGGGCTCTTTATATGTTTCACTTGAATGCAGCAACTGAATGGTGGTTTTAGGAAAAAGTACAGGAAGAAGTAAAAAAAGAACAATTACATGTAATACGTGTATGTTTAAAAAATGAGGTTGTCACAGAAGATGATAGAAATGTCTTCCTTGAGTATTCAAACACAGCTGAATACGAATTTCTGAAATGTTATCATTTTTCCCAGTAAATTAATTAAGATTAATTTCGCGAAGAATGTGGCCTCTAAGGGTACCAGATTTGTCCCCGATTTCCAATGGGATCATCAGAAAGGGGCATCTCTACATGAATAAATTACGCACACTAGATGAGTTGCTCGAGAACATCCGGTGCAAGATTCAGACCGTGGCGCTAGAAATTCTGGCAACAACTTTCGGATACATTCAGCCTGTGTTGGGAAACTCTGGACATTTCCAGCATTTCCTGTGACAACACCAGGGCTTTACAAATTTGTTAAAATCTGGTACCCAGCAAAAAATTCTAGTCGCCAGTAAAAAAAATATCTCTCCCCCCCCTCTATCATTTATTTTCAAAATGCACAAAAGTTTTTTTATGATGAATTAATTGTAAAAAAAATAATAAAAAGCATAGTTACACAATTTAGAAAGATAATATAAACAAATGTTTTCTAATGAAACTTATAAAAATTACGTAATCTCTGGAAAAAAATTACATAATCTCTGAAAAAAAAAACGGCATGTTTAGGAAATGCCGATTTCCGAATGCGACAAATGTCAAGATAGTTGGTTGACTTCTACAAATTCTATATCTGATGAGGGGGGGGGGGGGGCATTGATGAAATAGTGAAGCACGAAAATTATTTTTTCTTTGTTTTCTGGTCGAAGTCAGTGAAATAATTCTGATTTTATTATTTTAAAATTTACATTTGATGAACTTATTTTTTCTAAATTAATAATACAAGTCAAAAATATTAAAAACTTGGTCGCCAGATAGAAAAACCTGGTCGCCAGTGGCGACCTGGCGACCACATTTGTTAAGCCCTGGACAACACTATTTCTTAAACACATAGGTGTGACATGTAATTGTGCTATTTTTTATACCCGGGTCCTGTCCGGCCCGGCCCGAGACTTATGAAAGAAAATTTGCAGGAGCTCATCCGCCTTGTCTGCCGCCGAGCGGTGCAGACCACTTGTTCCATTATGCAATATCTTAAAAATCCTTTTATAGTGTTTGCCACGTGCATATTTAAGAATGCTAAATATAAAAAATTTAATTTAATTTCAGGAAATCAAAAGCTAGAAATTTGGAAAAGCTTGATTAGATTAACTGATTTATATTTTTGCTTTTCAATTAGATTTAGTAATTTATATTGAGTTGTTATCTCATTTTTCATCAAACTTTTTTTCTCTTCTACTTTTTCCCTGCTGTAAATTTTCGCTATTGTTACATTACAATTACAGTAAAATCGCGACAAGTCACCACTGAAGCGGTTAAGTAATTTTAATGATTTAAGCCGTATATAAAATAATGATACTTAAAACGTATTGCTATTCAAATCAAGCGAATACTAAATTATTGTAATAAAGTTGTAATAGAGAAAATATTTGTTACCGTCTAAAAATTCTCAAGCCAAAAAGGCTTGATTTTGAAACTTCATTTTAAACTTTAAATATTATGTTGACATAATATTAAGTGAATGAGGCGAAATATTTTAATTAGAGATAGCAATTCCAACATTAATAATTGCTATCCAAATTCTTTTTTATACCATTGAGAATTCTTTAGATAATAACATCTAAGTTTTCTTCTTTCAAGAACAAAGTGAGCAGTGCAGGATTTTAATAAAAAACTGAAGTTGTTAAGAGAATTTATTTATTATTCAATATTCATTTATTAATTAAAAAGGCTCTATAAATGACGAATATGTTGACGGTTTTTAAAATATTATTTTAAAATATCTAATTTGCTCCAATTCAAATCTGTTTTTTTTCCTTTTTTCCCGAATAATAGATTTATGTTGAGAATATTTTGTGCTAATTACAGAGAAAATTTTTCGGGAGGCAGAATCCTTAAGATATAATATTTTAATCTCATGACAATACTTTTATTTCATAAAGTATTTCAAGTTTAATGAGATGACATTAATTATTTCCAAATTTACATGATTAAGCTGTTTTCTGCATGAAATTTGAAAAATAACATATTTAATAGGTTCACTAGAAATAATTATTAGTTTATTGTGCTTATACTGAGAAAAATTATTCGAATATGCAATTTTTCAATATTAAATTAATTTTAATTAGTTCTAAAAAGTGTCTTCTTGCAAAAAAGTTAATCAGTGATGCCATTAATACGAAAAAATTGCATAGTGGTATAAAACTTATTTTAATTAAATATTTATTATTGTAATTATAATTATAATTATAATTATTGTAATTATTATTATTATTATTATTATTACTAGCTGACATCCTCCCGGCGTTGCCCGGGACCGTGATAATAAATTTAAAAATAAACATCAAGTTTTTATTATTTTATATCTTTAACCGGATTTTGTATGAAATTATATTTTAAAATGAAAAATTCGCGAAAAAATATTGATATTTAGTGATAAAAGCGCTAATTTTCTTGATTTTTACATAGGGTCGTTTTATAGTTTTAAAATAAAAAGTTCTTTTTGTCCAAACTCTTTGAAATTTTTATTGGTGATAAATAAAACTGTTTTACAGTCCGTGTAAAAATTTCGTGAAAAAATATTGTTATCTAGTTGTAAAAGAAATGTTTTCTTCCCACTTTTTTGTTTGTTTATTTGTTTTCGCGTTGGCTCCTTTAACACAGCAATAAAAAAATTGTTCTCATCTTCCGAACTCTCTGACATTTCAATCCGTTATAAATATATAACTATATTCAAGCTCTCTTTAAAATTTTGCGAAAAAATATGCATATTTAGAAGTGGAAACATAAGTTCTTAAAAAAAAGCTTTAGCTTTCAATCTCAGAGCAAAAATATATTAGAAAGTCTATGCTTTCAATGCAATAGTGATTCCATCCGTTTTCAATCAACCCTTTTCAATCCTCTTAGGCTATACAGGACTAATCCATCAGGTAATCCATCAGAAGCCTTAAAAAAAGCTGGCGCATACGCAAAGAGACGATATTCGTGTGGAAAAATGGACAGAATGCGTTTTTCGTTTTAAACATGTAGAATATTAAAAGAAATGCCAGCACGCATCGTGGGAATTCGAAATTCCAAAGTTAGCGAAATGCTAGCGAAGAGTTAGCGAGTTACTTTGTCTGAATATGTAATATTTTAAAATCCTTTTAAAGCGTTTTCCCGTATGCACAAGATATAACTTATAGGTTTAGCAGATCAAAGTTTCGAAAAGCGGGTTTAGTTTAACCAAACACATATTTTTAATTTTTGTGCTTTCATATAGCATAATATTTTCTATTTAGTTATGATAGCTTTCATCTAAATGTCATTCATTCGTTTCTTTTCCCCATTTGAATTTTTGTTATTTTCCCAATTGCAATTATAATAAACACGTAGTTTTGACGATTTAAACGTATATTTTTTAGAATTTTTTTACTAAATAAAAATTTTTATGTTTAAAAACATAATCTGTAAAGCCTAACAATAATTTTATTCGGAGATTCAAATATGACTTAGAAAATACATTAATGATATCATAACGATTTAAACAGTTCAGAGAAAGATTTCAGTTACAGAGAGTAACATCTATATTAACAATTGGTACAAAGAATTTTAGGGGGATCTGCCCCCTACGAACTACGGTCGCCAACTACTACCATCCCAACTCCACAAGTTCTAAAAACACGTTAATTTGCTCTGTTTTAAAAAGATTACCCGATTACAGAAGATTAAATCAGGACCAGTGACGATCTTCTGTAATCGGGTTGCCATCAATTTGCCTTTGACTGAGGGAATTTTTAATGCCCGAAGCCGCATCCACCGCTGTCCCGGCAGCTTATGGCTGTTTTTGTGATTCATTGACTAAGCAATATCAATTACAAATTGGAAAATGAGATGTATAAACTGTTTAAGTAAAAAATGTCGCTGCCTCTCGGGCATTCATAACGTTTAGATTAAACTTTTCTTTTAGATTCTATAAGAAAATCGTTTTAAATGTGACATTTTAAATATATCGTTTTACATATGACGTAATTTGCACCGTTAAATGATTTTCGCACGTAATAATTTAATATTTTTAAAGTTTTTTTCTATTTCAATATTCACGTGTAAATATGTATTTCAATTCAAAATACAGTGTTTTGTAACGCTATAAGAAAATACTTTAAAATATGACGTTTTAAATATATCATTTTAAATATGATTTTTTAAGTAAATCGTTTTAAATGTGACGTTTTAAATATATTGTTTTACATATGACGTAAATTTCACCAGTAAATGCTTTTCGTACATGATTATTTTTAAAAAATTCTTCTTTTTTAAAATTTACGTGTAAATGAATTTTTTAATTGAAATGTGTTTGTAAATATAATTATTTATTATTATTTTTTTAATATGGCAACAGTAGATAAAAAAAAAAGACTATTTCAAACTATGAATCAAATCTCTATTCAAATAATGAAATTTTAAATAAAATTTTTTTTAAATGAAAAAAATTCGACAAATGAAAAAAATATTTAGACACTGCAAAAGATTATTAAATTGCTATGCTTAGTTTTTCACCCTATAAAACTCTTTTAACTGAACTATTTTGACTAATTTCAACATCAAAAAGCGCTTAAAATAATTCTACGATTTAAAAAATATCTGTTTCAGCGTGTTTATCAGACATTTCTCTATTTAACTACCAGTGTTAATACTATTATATGCAATAGTTTTTTTTTATTATGAGCCGAAAAAGTGAAAAGGCCACATTAAATTAAATTACAGCTGCGGAGGCAGCAGCATTAATTTCTTTTCTTTAGAATTGAGAGATACCAACGAGAATTCGTTAATAGATAATAATATCAAAGTTTCTTATCTGAAGAACCAAGTGAGCAATGCAGGATCTTGATAAAAAATGAAGTCATTAAGATATTTTATTTATTGCTTGATATCCATTTATTAAGATTATTTTAGAAGGGCCATATGCATAGAAAATATTTTGAATATATATTTCTATTATCATTATTATAAGTTGTTTAATTTTCTGCACTTGAAGCTTTCTTAGCCATTTTCCATAATATATTTCCGCTAGGGATATTTAATGGTAATTAAAGAGAAAGTTTTTCGTGAGTAAGTGAGCTTAAGGTGAAGTTTTTAATCTCATGACAATAAATTTATTTCAAAAGGTATTTCAAATATAATGAGATAACATTAATAATTTTTCACAATTTACATGATTAGGAAGTCGTTCGGGGTGCAGCTTGAGAAATTGCCTAATTAATAGCTTCTCTAGAAGTAATTATTAGTTTATTATATTTGTTTTGAGAAATATTACTTTGAGTAAGCAATTTTTGAATCATAAACTAATTTTAATTGGTTCTAAAAGGATGCTCTTTCTTTGCAAGGGTTTTAATAAGTGGAGACATTAATACAAGAAGATGACATTATATGCTTAAAATGGAATAGTTACTATTAGTTTTATAAAAAAATAGGCTTGTACGCATATGTTTATTGGTTTAAATTTGAAAGTTAAGGGGAAGTTTTTCCGATAAGGATTTTTAGGGCATTTTATTTTGTTTAAATTAGTGGTTCCCAACTTCATTTTGGCCACGCTCCATCAAAGCATTTCTAAAATAATGATGCCCCCCCATTCCCCCCCGCAAGATATGATTATCTATTTATATAATACGCAAGTGAGGTGACGATTCCGAGTCATACACATCCTAGAGAAAAGGCAAACGTATCGTGGCCGTGTTTGGCGTAAGTACTCCAATGCCGTAAGTATACCGATTATTCAACTTATGGAAATACACACATAGTGTGTTTTGTATCATATCTATTCTTTATTATTTTCTCTAAAACCTTCAAAAAACTATCCAATTATAATGTTTTAAGATCTAAATTAAAAATAACCGATAATCAGCTATTAAAAACAACGGATTAAAAGACATAAACAAACAAATACTGTTGCCATTCAAAACCACAAATTTCAAATCTAAAGAAAAATGAACGACTCTTTGAACGTTTCATTAAAATAATACGTGAAAAATAGAGTTAATTGCCTATTATGCTCGAATACGCCATCTGGTTGAAAAAATATATAACTTCTCGTTTCAGGAAAGTCCCGTGCAAGCCCATTACGTTAGATGTATTTTTAATTTGTTCATAATGATTATTTTTGTGCATAATATCCCATTCTATGTGATATTGCTGCTCTGTGTTTATATGACAAGGTAAAAACTATCCGAATTTGAATATCTAACATTTTCAAACGCGTTTACAATAACTAATGATTTCAATGGCACTTTAGCATTAGTTAAAGGGGCAATATTCTAGTTAGTATTTAAAACACGCTTGATTAGACGGAGAGCGTTATTGAATCCCTGAAAAGCGAAGATTAGAAAGTGTGAAAATCACTGTGCGCAAATAGAGGTTTTCAAATCAAGAATGCATGCCGCTAATCGCAAAGTGTTCAACAATGACAAGAACTTCAACTTTTTTTTTCAGCATTGTAAACAGTAAAAATATTGTCACAAATATTTTTCTACCATATCTATAAATGCAGCGAAGCAATGATCTTCATCTTTATATTTAGATGAGTATTGTTGTTCTTTGCCAACTCACCTCAGTATGAAACAGAAGTTTATATGATCTGCAGTTTTATTTTTACAAAATGTTTGGAAGAGATCCTCACATTTCACATTAAATAGGCATTGAGAACCAGAGTGGACTATCCAACATTTTTGCGAAAAATGAGTTGAGAGTGTCAAAGCATTGTATGTCATGCCATCTATCGGCTATATATGAGTAAAGAATTTTATTAATTTCGAAACTATTCAAGTGATAGAGCCAGTTTAACGCATGGTCCAACGTAACTTGGATATCACGTTGCCAGTGCAAGAGTGGATCAACTGGCTTGGTCCACACTATACTTTGCACTGTCAACGTAATCACCATATGCTTGCTGAAGAAACTTGGTCTCCCCTGGCACTTACAGAACTGATCTAAAAGTGTTGGACAATTTTTTTTTTTACAAATTTTGGAAAGCATTTTTCTCGATCTCACAGCTGGCGAGGTTGGTCCACTCAGGAAGTAGAATTTCCCTCTAATTTCGGTATCAAGTTTTCGGTTATTATGACGTCACTGCGCATGCTAAGGAGAATTGCTCCAAAAGAAAAGAGCTTATTTTTTCATTTAAAATAGAATTTTTACTCAAAATAATATTTTCTTTGATCAGAGGAGAGCATGTCTCTTCAAAATAGAGCATTTGTTTTATTAGGGAAAGTATTTTTTTCTAAGAATAAAGCGATTTAGAGAGGATTTTGTGCCTTCAAATGATATGTGTATTTTGTTTTCTTTGCTAAGATAGGGAGTTTTTATTGCTTGTTATCTTTAGTCGATTTTTGAAAGAAATGGAGGAGTGAAACAAACATTTATTGTCATTCCCTTTGACAACCAGCGCAGTTTGCACCAAGAAGCTTCAATTGTTTCTCCGAAAGATATATTTCCGGTCATTTTTCATAAATACGTAGAAGATATTTCTAAGCTTTCGTTAGTGAAACATCTCTTTGAGTAGCTTTAAAATAACGCATTCTTTGCATCGATTTGTCTAAAAATGCCCAGTACTTGTGTTATTTCAGATGTACTAATCGTTTAAAAAAAACGCAAAATGTTTCTACGAAAATACATTTTAGTAGAAATCTATTATGAAAAACGATGGATCATTGCATGCAAATGAACAGATAATAACTTCAATGCTGAGATCTTTCGAATTTGTTCTGACAACTTTCAATCAAGTGATACGTGAGAAATTTGAAAGCAGAACTTTTAAGTTAAGCTCCTGCTAAAAAAGTATTGCATGAAAATGCTGTACCAAGTTTAAAATTACCAGAAACACGTGCTGTGAATGAAAGAAAAGAAATTTCGCTTGTACCTAAAATTAATTCTCCTCGCATCATTTTACCACCAAACTTACAAGAGACGCCAAGAAATACAAGGTTTTATAAGAGAAATGTTAGGAAATGTGCACTCGAAACATTCCAAGATATTACTCGTAGAAAAAGGAAACTATAATGCCTCTACTAACACTAAAAATTCGAAAAAAATCGTAAAACAGCTAGAAAATATCTTTAATGAAATTCATGGCAGCTCACTTTCAAAAGAATTTAATGTTATTGAAAAGGTATGCAAAAAAAAAAAAAAAAAAAAAAAAAACTGATCTGCACAAAAACGTTTGTGAAAACCAGAACTTTCATTCGTTTGAGGCATATTAATGAAATATATCCACCAGAAATTTAAAAAAAAGGAGATCCACTGTCAGAAAATCAAAATTTGGGGGACTGGGGAGTAAACCAACTTCGATTGCATCGTAAAATAGTATACAGAAAGCAGCAAATAATGGAGCGCACATTTGAAATACATTTTCAAAATATGCCTTGTGATGAAATCATATACACCGGCCTCTAAAAGTTACGGTACAACCAGTCTTTTGTGTCCATTTGGAAACAAATGAAGATAAAAACATGAAATTTGGAAGAAATGTGCTTTAAGCAGTTAGATATCGAATTGCACTTAATTTTAACATCAAGCATTATTTATAAATATAAAATTGCATTTTCTGCAAAAGTCGTCTGTTTGATTAAAAAAATAATAATAAATGGCAGTTTTTTGTGAAAAAATTAAATAAACGGATTTTAATAAGGTATGTGTTCGGCCTTACTTGTAATGCATTTGTGACATCGACTTTCCATATTGTCAATTAAGTTGTCGGATTCTGGAATAGGAAACAACGTCCGTACATGGAGCAACGCTTGTTCCATCTCATTTAACGATTTCGGAGGAGGGGTTACGGCAGACACCTGTCTGCTGAGATAGTCCCAAAATTTCTCCATCAAATTTAGGCCCGAAGATAGAGCTGATCGTTTCATTCTCTTCAAATCTTCTTCCTCAAGATATTCATCAAATACCCTAGTTCATTGCGATCGGATATATCATCCATTAAGATTATTCATCACCAATTGCACCACTATACGGTGATACAAACGGAGCATGGATCTCCTCCCGATATTTCATATCAGTCAGAGTTCTTTTATAGCACACGTGGAGGTTACTGTGACCACCAGAAAGGTTCCAGCACAAACCATGCTTCCATCTCCTCTATAATTGTGTCTTTCAACAATGTTACATAAGTAGAACTGATGCTTTGTTCTCCCCAGATCAGCACACGAACTATATCACTCTCAAAAGCAAACTGGGATTCGTCTGTGAACGGCAGGGAAGACCATTGTTGTCTGTTCCGGGAAACGTGCTCCCTTGGCTAACATAAACTCGCACTTGTCGATTAAGAGGGACAGATACAACGGGTTGTCTTGAATAGAGTTCTTAATTGCGAAGACGTCTGTGCAACGTGGTGATAAATATTGTTATCCTTGTTGCGTTACGATGATCTGAAATGAGCTGAACCACAGTAGGTAAGTAGTGTGTCTTAAACGTTCTTATGGCTAAACTGAATCAAGTTAGTGATTTTTAGGTGCGTTCGTAATTATATAAATACGTAGCACCTATAGTCGTCGTTTGGTCCGTCCGTCTGTCCGTCCGTCTGTCTGTCTGTCCGCATATAACAACGCAAAAACTACCCAACCAAATGGTTTGCAATTTAAAATATATTATCTTTGCAGAATTTTGTCGAGACATTTCAAATTTTATTAAAATCGAATCAAAACTTTAGGAGATATTAATAAAAATATTTATTAAGAAATTTGATTTTTTTTTTAAATCGGTGCTTTTTTGTTAGAGGAGCTTCCGATGGATGTTAAATCGTCAAGCGACCGAGATACTTATTTTATGACAGAAATTAATCTGCAGACGATATAATTCATTTCACAGAATTAAAAATCATCAAGATCTGAATATTTATATAACTAGCTGATACATATATATCTGAATATTTATATAACTAGTTAAGATATTTGTATGAACAGTGTCATAAAATATATACTTAACTAGCTGTTTAGCCCGTTCTACGCACGGGATGTCATGAATTTAATTCTAAAACGTGCGTACGAACGCACCTCGTTTGTAACGTTTGACGTACAATTTCCAACTTGTTTTTTCTCTCATTGAAGTTACTATCGTAAACTTACGTCTCTAAGTGCCTATCACTTTAGTCACTTGGTGTCTGTGCCATGCGCATTTTCTGAATAAAAATGATTTTTGTAAGTTTCAACCAAATGCTACCAATATAAATAAATATCTGTTAGGCAATGCAGACATTAAAGAACTTTATCAAGTGGTTGCTTGAACGTATACGGTATTAGCGAAGGTAATCTCATTGTTTCTGTGGAATCGTGTACTTTAGTGTCTGCAAAAGTGCGATAGAGTAAGCGTACTTTCCCAATAGACAAAAAGAATAAGTTTAGTTATTTATTCCTAATTTATCAGAGATGTTAAATTCAAAACATCGTTTCTGTATGTTTGATTTTTACGATTTATCGAATGGTAAATAAAAAATAGAAACTTTGAAAGGTGAGAATGTGTCACCTTGTTATCGAGGGAAAATATTTCTGTAAAATGTATTTCAAGTGTATTGTATTCTGGCTGTATTGGGTGTGTTTATTTATTGAGAGAGACCAGCACTTTTTTAGTACAAACAGCTACAGATTTCTAAAAAAATGTGCGTCCGGCTGAAATCACCATCAATATAATTCAAGTGAATTCGTAAATTTTATTTTCCACATTTTTAGAAAGTTTTTAAGAAAACTTCCTAAATTTTGATAACTTTTAGAACCTAACTTTCAGTGATATTTAAGAAAGCTATAGTTTCCAGTGGTTTGAAACTACTAGTGGTTTGGGATATAAAAAATTCCTTTTTTTTAATAGTTTTTATATTTTTTATTTATTTTTAAACATAGTTTCAAAAGATGGGAAGAGATTGCAACTTTCAATACAGTTTAGTTGCATATAGTGCTGCAATAAATTCTGTGAAGTGACAAGCAGTCACATTGCGTTTCTATACGTTTCACAAAAAGAAACAAATGTAGCACTTAGTCGTTCCAATCAACGGGGTGAATTGTTGACGGACAACAAAAAATTCCCCACCCTTCCATTTAAACTTTGATTTTTTAAAAATCCTATAAACGGAAAGCTGAGATATATTTCTATCATGTATTAAGCCCATTCCATTTCATATTAAAGGTAATGAAACATAAAATCAACAAAATATAGCAGTTTGTCACCTTGGTTTATAGCACAAATTAGAAAGGATTATGACATCGGCTGAAATCAGGAGTAACAAATCTCAAGTGAATTGTTAAATTTTATTTACCACATTTTATTTCTACATTTCTGCTCATTTTTTTAATGAGCAGAATAAACATCGAATTTTCACAGTCTCTAAAAATTAAACTAAATTCCATGAAGCTGACAATCAATGTACGTTGTTGGTCTGCAATACCCAATTCTGCTTTCGTGACTATGTGGATCCTGGACTTTTATATATCATATGTGTTGGTCAAATACTCAGCCTGATGCAGCACAACCTAAGCTTTAGATCCCCAAGCATGCTTGGTACTCACAGTCGTACTCTCATTTTGATTGTCTTATAAATTATGTTCCCTGCCTATTAACAACTTATACAATAAATGTTAATATTGAGAAAGTGTGAAAAAAATACCATTCGAACTTTTTTGTAATATATGAGGCGCCAGTTTATGCATATTACTAAATGCTTTATTAAAAAAATACATTTGATCCATATTTTACTTTTAAAATTTCTGCTGAATCATACCTTAAATAATCATTATTCAACGTACTTGAAAAATCAATAATTGAAAATGAGGAATACTTAATGAGTACTTTATTTATAATTTAAAGCGCACTCTTATAAATTACTAAAATGGATTTGAAGAAAAATCTTAATTACACAATGCGACTTCAATGCTAATGACTTATCGTAAGAATGTTATTCCAAAGATATTAGAAGCATTTTTCTTAAAAACGCTCTTCAAGGAAGGAATAGAAGAGACAATAGGAATATGTTCGAATAGGAAAAACTGAAATCATTAGGACCTGTCAGTGAAATGACGTTCAGAAGAATATTCGAAAAGATACATATTTCGATAATTATTAAGACTCATTAGAGATTTTCAAATAATCCAATTTATCACAATTTATCACCATTACTGTCTCATTCATTGTTGATTTCTTATTTTAAATTTGGAAATGATTAAAATAATATTTTATCTAAATTAAAAATTTAGACTGATTATCATTAGTTATTTTAAAGAAATTTATGGCTTATTCATTTTTGATAATTGTTGCAGTTTTAGTGTTTTTTTAATTAAAAATATAAAATTGGTTACATTATCTTACATTTTAAAACTGTTCATTGTAATTTTTCTCATGCAGAAAGTACATACCTTCTCCAAGTAATTCTCTTGTAATTTTTATATTTATTACATTTTCTATTATTCAGTACGCATTAGAAAGTAAATACAACATAAAACTAGTCGGATGTGCCAATTCCAAAACTGTCTTCTATCTTATACATGTTAATACTTCAACATTGGCTATCACATCGCCAATAAAATCAATATTTTTCCTCATTCTGTTGTACGTCAGCTGCTTACCAATCGTCGGGTTACCAGGATGCAAAGCACCCTTCGTTGCACAAGCAGCCTATATACAACACGACTATGAAAAGTCCTTCTGGCCTGTTATGTGGAAAAAAATAGCCTCCCTATTCCTTGGCTGTAAGATTTTAGCTAATTTTACTGGAAAGCACTAAGCTAAGATGTGAGGAACTTGATTGTACAGACAATTTATTCACAGCTCTCGTCAATACTGAATTTAAATCAGAAGTTCTCCAAATTAGTCATTGTGGTAGCGTGAGACGTTGTATATATAATTAATAAATTCCATTTATCGTTTGAAACGAAAAAACTTTATTTTAAATTAACACATTAAAAAAAAAAGTAAAAATGAAAAATTATGATAAGCATCCATGCTGTAAATTTACATGGTCAGCCAAACTCTGATTCTGACGTCCCCTCAAAGTGGAACCTCACTCTCCAGTATTCCAAATTCAACTGATTCAACATTCAACTCCTTCCACTTTCTACTGCCGTCAGCAATTTCACTTCCCAGGGGCTTTCCTTGCATTCCAGGAATTTCCCAGAAAACATTGCATTTCGTAGGGGCCCAGTTCTTTGTATCCACAAGAACAATACTTTACAATTCTTATCTACTCATTCAGATAACATACCATTCAATACAAAGCATGTATTGCAGCTTGGCTCATCTCAAAGTGAAAATGAAATTCACACTATTGATAGAATTTTTGTCAATAGAGATCAATCTGTCAGATTATTTTCATTCCAGAGAGATTATCCTTTTTCCACAAATAAGGGAGGAGTTGAAACATGTCAACTCATCACAACACCTCCCCCTAAGAAAAAATTTCTAGAAGAAATTTGGCATATATATTAATAGAATAAGCTCCTTCAATCAATTTCTAAAGAGGTCAACAAAGTATAAAGGAATTTAGAATAACACATGAAAAATCCCTATAGAATACAAACACATTCCCATACTCAGTATTTGATAGACCACGCTGTCAATAGGATTTACTATACTCCCTCACCTACAATACCTAAGTATAATTCCAGGAATAATTTATACAATTGATGCCCTAAGAAACAATTTTGAAATATTTCACATACATATAATACCAAAAACAGGTTACACCTTACATGATTCTAACAAAAAAAAAATAATAATAAGAGGAAAGAATAAATCTATATACAACACAATGCCTAAAACAATTCTTTTAAAAACTTGCTTAAAAGCCTAAATTTAGACACTTCTACAAACAAAAAGAAAGCATACTAAATTATGCAATTATTAAATTAATGAAATTTTACTATTGCGAAAATATTAAGCATTAAATGATAAATAAACCCAATATAGATATTACAATAATGAGCGCTCCCAAATTTTAGAACAGAACTTAATTTAGAGTATTCCCCCGAAAGCCAATATCTAAATTACTTCTATCAGAAAATCTTTTCGACAATAAATTTCGCTTTACAACTTCATAATCATAATTTTTCTTTTCAAAATCTTGTTTGATTTTAATAAATCTTTCTTTATGATCCGTTTTAAAAGCAGAATGCTCCATTCTTTTTAACTTTGAATTCTTCGAATTTCCATATCCACTTTCTTGGCATTTAGCCCCCCAATAGTCTCTATCATTATCTTTCATTCCAAAATTAATTTTTCTGGCCACAGTCATAGGTGAACTCAATTTCTTTCTAATTCTATTTCTAACATGTATAAATCCCATACTACCAACAAAATACCTGGGTATATTTACATCATGCTCAGAATTCTTTTCCCGAAATTGACCTCCTTTACCTGACCTTTTATCACTGTCCGTTCGAGACGCATCATCATTTAGATCGATCAATTTAGAGCCTTTTTCCAAATTCTTATCAGTCACGTCTCCTGGTGAATTTACCTCTATCTCATTAACAGACTTATTATCCCTTTCACAGATTTCATTCACAACCGTTTTTCTAACAACCCTTTGCTCATGATCGCTAGATAATCTGAGGGTTCCCTGCCCATTTAATTCCCTTTGATTCCCCACTTGTTTACACCCTGAATTTTGCTTATCTGTACTTCCAAATTTTAACAAGTTATAAACAGCGGGTGTTATCAGCGGAGGAGAATTCAGTTTTCTCACAACTGCAACCACCACATTCCTTTTAACATACTCTTTTTCATCTTCTATCAAAGCAATAGACACAGACATTAATTCCGCTTTTTGTTTATCTCCCAGGGCCGGAATAAGAAAAACCTTTCCCACCTTTTTTGCCCTCCAGGGAACATCGCATCTATCAAAAACAGCAATTTGCGCCCCTGTGTCCTTAATCGCTTTTAACTTCTTACCATTTACGCATAAATCAATCATAGGTAAATCAGTTTCCACACCTTCCGTATTATTTAAACTTTTCCCATCATTTGTAACAATCCAACCTAGATTTCTACTCTCATAATTAGATTTATCTTTTAACCATTCCGCACAATTTTGTTTCACGTGACCTGGTTTTAAACAAAAAAAACATGTAATTTGCCTTTGTTTTTCAAAAGCCTGGTCCTTCTTAAATTTATCATTTTTCACAATATCTTTTCTATTTACAAAGTCCAATTTAGATTTAATTTTATTCTTAATATTAGAATTAAAGTCATCCCCATGAGTTTCTTGAAAAGATTTCTTTTCCCAAGGTTTTCTTTCCAATCTCTCAAATTCCCTTCTAACACGTTCAAACCTATCTGATTTCTCCGCGAGTTTAGAAGCAATCTTCATTTCCTCCCAATCATCCATAAATTTTTCTTTTATCTCAAAAGGGACGCGTTTTTTCAGTTGTTCCGTGAGCATTAGTTCTTTTAAGGATTCAAAATCCCTCACTTCTAACGAATCTAACCAATTATCAAGATAACCCCTTAACTCGTAAATCAGATCCACCCATAATTCATCAGATTTTCTTTGATGATTTTCAAATTTTTGCCTCAAGGCGCCTGTACTCAGCTTAAACCTGTTTAACAAAACTTTCTTTATATACTGAAAATCATCCCACTTGTCTACAGGTTGCTTAACTATAATTTGAGCAATGTCCGGAGGTAATAAAGGAATTAATTGACTAACCCAATCCTCCTGAGAAATTTTAGCTTTCTTAGCTTGCCTTTCAAAAATCATAAAGAAAAGAGTGATATTGATTAATTTGGAATCAAAACGCGGAACTAAATCTTTTAAATTTACTCTAGAAGTTCTATGCAAATCAACATTCGACGAAACTCTAACAATATCCATAGAATTTTGAATACGCAATTTTTCTAATTCAAATTGTTGCTTAAGTTTATCTAATTCAAGTTGTTTATCAAGTTTATTTAATTCAAATTGTTTTTCTGATTCAAATTGTTTAAGTTTTACTTCTTGCGCTATCCGATCTAATTCAATTTGCCTCTCTCTTTCTTTACAATCTAATTCAATTTGTTTTTCCTGTACTTTCCGCTCCGCCTCCTGCTCAAGAATATACTGCAAGCGAATTTTAGCGAAACTCTCATCATAATCCACTGCCTCAACAATACCCTGGATTATAGCTCTAGTTTTACACGTATTCGACACACTGGTCTCAAATTCATCTGCTAATAACAGCAAGACGCTTTTATTATATTTTGCTAAATACTCTACCATATTTTCCCCCAAAATATAATAAATTTCAAAATATCAGATATATTCAATTTACAATAATACAATAAATACAGAAATAGAATTTTCTTCACTATACGTATAATAATGTATTCAAAAACGACACAATTTTAATATAGCAAATTATCATGCAACAGTGACGTCTTTCAAACTGAGTATATCCCCCAAAATAAATTTTATACCCAACAGTACAGCATAACATCAATTTATTTTGAAACATTAATCATAGTCATCCACAGTATACCCATAAAATTAAGCTATAACTTTATTACTGTAATAAATAAAATGTATGTAAACAAAACTCTTAATTCCAAAAGTTTTATACAAAATTATGATTAAAATACCCTGATTAATAATCTCAATTAATCAATAACAATTTACTATACCCCAAGTAAATTTTAACATATACATAAGTATATAATTTTCTTAACCCAATATTATACCAAACAGATACCAGAAAGTCAACAAACATAAAAATTCTAACTAAAATTTAAATACCAAATTAATAGCTTCCCTAGAATTCTTAAATTTCACATAGAGTTTTGTTCCCCAAAATTAAAATTTATACACAAAATTTAATTTAAAACAGACCTCTATAGAAGATATCATAAAAGAGCTTACCTCCAGATGCAGATATTTCCTCCACACTGATACCAGGCTTCCAAGCACTTTTAAAGATGACACACACAGATTTTTGAAGATTTGAAGACACTCAATTCACTGAAGAGGCACTAATTGCACCTTAGATCCGTATGTAAACAACTCAGATGGTACGCCGCATATCTTCATTCCACTGGATATATTAAGAAGCACAAACACGTATCACCAAATCTATAGTTGACTGTCCATACACTACACAGCTTTTGTCGATAAAGTTCTTTTACCAGTTCTCTGCTTGCTAGAACTCCGAGAAAAAACCACGACTCCAATTAGACTTCACGAATCCACAACTCTGCTTGTCCGTTTTCCACTGGCTCATCATCTGTTTAATCAGGTTAACATAGATCCGTAATCTAATTTATTCTAGATTACATATCCCATTTGCTGCCACCAATTAATTATATATACTATTGCTGTGGTAGCGTGAGACGTTGTATATATAATTAATAAATTCCATTTATCGTTTGAAACGAAAAAACTTTATTTTAAATTAACACATTAAAAAAAAAAGTAAAAATGAAAAATTATGATAAGCATCCATGCTGTAAATTTACATGGTCAGCCAAACTCTGATTCTGACGTCCCCTCAAAGTGGAACCTCACTCTCCAGTATTCCAAATTCAACTGATTCAACATTCAACTCCTTCCACTTTCTACTGCCGTCAGCAATTTCACTTCCCAGGGGCTTTCCTTGCATTCCAGGAATTTCCCAGAAAACATTGCATTTCGTAGGGGCCCAGTTCTTTGTATCCACAAGAACAATACTTTACAATTCTTATCTACTCATTCAGATAACATACCATTCAATACAAAGCATGTATTGCAGCTTGGCTCATCTCAAAGTGAAAATGAAATTCACACTATTGATAGAATTTTTGTCAATAGAGATCAATCTGTCAGATTATTTTCATTCCAGAGAGATTATCCTTTTTCCACAAATAAGGGAGGAGTTGAAACATGTCAACTCATCACATCATCTATAGCCAAGTTGACTTCATTTATGGCAACCTATTTTTGTCACCAAATTTGCCGATAATTCGTAACGTGTCGCCAAGCTTAGCGAGAATTTGCTGCTGGTGAATATAAATATATAGTGTTAAGCATATAAGAGGTGGAACGATGGTTACAACAGTGAAAGAAAATTTGCCGGAAAACATATGTTTCCCTCACATATGACTCAGATATGAGTTCACTAAAACTCAATAATTAAATCTTTTTATGGAGGAATCCTGCTGTCTTGTTTCAAAATGTCAGCCACCTTAAAACTGCTATATCTTGGCCATTTTTTAAGCTAGAGGTAAAACAAAAATTGCTCCGGAATCCTTGGATCAAGGCCAAATATTTAACGGGAAAAACTTCTAGGATTTCTAAATTTTTATACAACTTTTTGAATTTGATATCTTGAACTGGCTATCACAGCACCCCCTTCCGGCAGTATATCTCCAAAATAACTGGGACCTACAGATTATAGTCAAAAACATATACATGAAATTTGATTCAATTCTATGCATAACTTCATACACTTTTCCATGGTACAATAACGAAAATGGAACAAAAATCGTTATTACAGCGCCCCCTTCCGGCGGAATATTCCAAAATTCAACTGGGACCTGTTGACCATAGCCAAAAACCTATAAATGAAATTTGGTTCAATTCTATGCATAACTGCATATACTGTTAGATGATACAATGAGGGTACACACGGGCAGACAGACATTTTGTAAAAACGTGTTTTTCGAAATCTCTTACCCCTAAAACATCCGTGGAAAACCGGAAATTGAAAAATTTTTTCATTCCAATACTTTCTTCTATTATAAATAGGATAAAATAAAATGGAAGCAGGCAGATCGTTTTTATCTGGGAAAATGCAGAGATACGCGTATTCTTAACAATATGTGAATCGAATCAGATATAATATAAAAATAAAAATTTTGGAATTTCTGCTAAGCCAGCTTTAAAGATACTGTTGGTAAGCTACAAAGCAAAAGATACTAAGCAATTTCTTAACTTTTATGTTGGTAGCAAAGTTGTCTATATTTAAACACACGATGATCGTAGACAGGTACATTTAAGCCACAATTGGTTGAAATCGTTTCAAGACAGATTTCTAAAATGGTGATTTTCTTAAGTCAAACTGAGAGTACTCCAAAATATGTTTTTTTTTTCTAGAAAACGCCCTGGAAGCAGGTAATAATTATGCTGGTAACATACTTTTTAAAGAGCAGAATGTCAGAAAATCTTTGGATGAACACCATACAGAAAAGTGAAAGAATTATTGAAATACCATGATACTATTATATTAAAGTCTTAGTATGTATATTTTGCCAACGATAGGTTGCCGATAACTTTGGAAGAAATCGTGATGCTATGTGTAAGATAAACTAACCAACAGACACAAATGGTAAGAAAAACACTGCATTATTTAATGAAAAACTAGATTTGGCTAGTTTCTAGATGCTTATCACCGTTATTACAAATAAATACACTTAAATTTACGTTACTCATCGGCCGACGTATTTATGACTAACACAACCAGTTTAAATAAATCCCTTTTAAACGACTTCAAAAAGAAGCGTCTGCTTTTGTCTTATGTATGTATGTATGTGTTTCCGCAGTTTTATCAACATTCACTTAACGGATATGAATATAACATTTCATCTACAGTCCTAGTATACCAGGTTTAGGTTTAAGCCAACTATATTTATCATGTTGTGTAAAGGTTCATACACAAGGACACGTAAATTATTTTAATATATGATTGTCTACTACGTAAGCGATACTGTCAATTAAAATGCCTTTATAAATAAGAGAGTGGATACTTTTCAGAATTAGATGGTGCATGTGGGAGCTACTCTTATTCTTAACAGGAATGTTGTTTGCCAACAATAACTGATCGTTGTACGCATGTTTGTTTAGTTGAGAGGATGTTACCACCATCTCTTTCACTTCCTGCAGAGGATCTTATTAACATCTCTATCGCACTTTGACCATTGGTCTAATCAAGGCATATGAAGGAAACACAAATGATGTTTGAATATTGCTGGTATAGGTAAAATTATTGTCAAGCGTAGTCTAATTGAATAAAAGGTCTGTGGATAAATTACGATCAGTAAAGTTTGACTGGTTGAGAGGATTCCGGCTCAAAACTTAGCAAGCCTTCCATTATATCTAACATAATGTTTGTTGACGTGTCTCATTTTTCTAATATATTTTGTCTAGATGAATTTTAACAAGTTCTGGAATATAAGTTGCCTTAGTTTGGACAAAATTCTAAATCTGGGCATGCGCCATGAGCGTATGTAACCCCTTTCTTATTTATAAAAGCGCAACAGACATGAAATTGAATCTGGATTACAACACTAACAATAAATACGCCATTGTGACAAACTAAAATAGGTGTGTTGCTAAAATATGCCAAATAGAGCGTAATAAGAAAATTAAAAAGCAGCATATTTAATAACCTGTCTTCAAGTCAATGATTGAGAAATAGTCACTTGAGTTTGCTTGGATTTTTTGCTTCAAAATTACTTTTTGAATTGTAAATTGAAAAAAAAATGCAAAAAGTCATAAATTTAGACTAATTTATATTAATTTATATAAATTTAGTGAGATTTGTTTCTCACAAAGTTTCTACTGATAACATGTCTTGAGATACCGCAGTTGCACTGTATTTTAATTGTCCTAGGAATTAAATTTCTTGCTCGTTAAA
Source organism: Maratus michaelseni (assembly GCA_963931845.1). Classification (NCBI taxonomy): domain Eukaryota; kingdom Metazoa; phylum Arthropoda; class Arachnida; order Araneae; family Salticidae; genus Maratus; species Maratus michaelseni. Next base: position 247,375,601 of record OZ007588.1, on the reverse strand, counting down.
AAATTATTTCAGAGTTTAAATAAATATTAGTGTTGTTGAAATATAAACATAAATATATTTTCATAATATGTGGAACATCATTTATGTGCCTTTTTTATAGGTATTTTACGTAAAAAATAAATAAATCACATTTGATCAGGGCAACTTGCTTTGAATATTGAATAATTTAGTAAACAATTGTTATTCAAAGTACTTCAAAATTCAATGATCGAAAATGAGGGCTGCTTAGTGATTGCTCTATTTATAATACCAACAGTATTCTTATAATTTACTAAAATGGATTTGAAGAAAGATCTTATTTGCGCAATGTGACTTCAATGCTAATGACTTATTGGAAAAATTTTATTCGAAAAACATGAAAAACATTTTTCTTAAAAGAGGTCTTCAAGAAAAGAACTAAACAGACAATGGAAAAAACTTAAATAAAAAAAAATAATCATTAGGATCTGCCAATGAAATGATGTTCAAAAGAATATTGGAAAATACGCATACTTCGATAATTATTAAGACTCATTTGAGAATTACAAATAATTTAATTTATCATAATTCGTGCCATTACTGTCTCTTTCATTATTCCTTTCATTTAAAAATATTTCGTTAACGATTAAATTAACTTTTTATTTTCCTAAATTGGAAAATTTACATTGACGGGCTTTGTTATCATGCAGGAATTTCTTTAGACAGTTAAGTTTTTTTTAATTATTATATTGCTATAATCACTTTTGATAACTGTAGCAATCGAAAGTTTTTTATTTGAATTAAAAATATCTATTGTTATATTTTACATTAATATTTTTAACTACTTATTAGGAAAGATTTTTTTTTTATAATAATATTTAAAATAAAAAATTATTAAAATTTCAACTGATTGGAGGGAACAGTAGAAACGAGTCTCCGCCATGATAAATTTCCCAATTTAATCTACATTTTCACAGAAATTATAAAGGTTAAAAATATATAATATCCGTGGTGGTTAGTCTTAAACATTTTTGTATATTTTAACATCTGACATTTTTTCTTTTTTCAAAATGCAATTTAATTAAAAATTAACTGTGAGACTCTTTTCTGTTTAAATTTTCAAACATATTTAAATTCCGAAAAATATACTAATCAACTATCACAAAATCCTTGCACTGAAATGTTTAAAACTATAAAGGTTGCTTCAAAATGATGACTAAAACATATTAGATAAAATTAATCCCAATGCGCATTTGTATAAAGATAAGTTGCAGTTGCAAGACGAATTTTTATTTATGCAAGCACGTACTTTTTCTAGACATTTTTTAAGCAAAGAAAGCGGATCTATACCGGAAAATTCCATCAGCCCCACCAGTGGCTGAAAGGTTCTGCTCTTAAAGCTGGTAGACGGGAGGTGCTGGGTTCAAACCCCTGCCGCGCTCGTCGACCTAACCGTTCGGAGTTTTCCGTGGTTTTCTTCGAACCTTGCCATAAATACGGGTTAGGATCCCTTAGAAAGACCCCCACGGAAGGCACTGCCCCCCCTAGGGCCAATATCCCACGTGTTGATAATTGGCCGTCATAAATCAACCCAACCCAAGTCGGATAATTCCAAAATATCTAACTAAAATAAAAGGAATAGAAAACGAACGAAAACAAACAAAAATCATATTAGAATATGTAGTTACAACTCCCTTATTTACTTGCAAAAGTATTTTTTAACAAAAAATAAAACCAAATTTAAAGGATTGTTTCTTATGTTCGTGTTTTTGTGGCAACACTGTATTGTTACCCACATTAGCGTCATCGACGGGTGCGGTTATGCACAACCTGATCCCGAAATTTCTATCTTAAGTCAACCCGACACTCGACCCCAACCACTTCAACCCGTATTGAAAGAAAACTAATCCGTTTTTTAATGCAATTATGGAAAAACACTGCACTTATATTTCTAATATCAGTTTTATCTTTTATATAGAAAATAAAACATATATATATACATTTATATATTCATTTACATTGAAATATATAGTTTTTCATAAAAAAAATACTGTGGACTTCCTTATGAAAGAAAAGGGTTATCTATTCCAATCTGCAAGACATCGAAACCCAACCACAAACCGTCCCGAATCTGAACTGCAACGAAAAAAAAATTATTGCCAAACCGACCTGATGGAGTAGTTTAATTCACATTCATTTTAAATTTAATTGTTATCAATATCGATACACGATATGACGAATATTATTAAAACGTCAACTAGCACTGTGTGCCATAATACCATATTCAAATTTATTGAAGATTGGTCAATTTTCACGAAAGATAAAGTAAATTTCATTATCTTTAAATTCTGAGTGAAATTTCGGGTTCAGCTTTGAACGACACAACTTGTACTTTTAATTAAATAAGTTGAATTAAGGCCCTTTGTTTCCATATGATTTTATTTGTTTCCTTGCGCTTGATATTTCCTTTCATCTTTAGAATAATCCTGTGTACTACATTTGTAAAAATTGCTATCGACCGTTTCAACTGTCTCGTAGCTGTGATGACGGTGTTTTTGTTCATATGTTTGAAAATATTTGACCTGAATGGATCTTTCATATGTGTTATTCACCCATTCCAACTCATAAGCTCATCAGGACACCAAGTTACATTTTCAGGGATGTGAGACTTCAATTTCTGGTGTAACAGCTACGCATTGCCGTACAGAACATGCTTTGTCTTTCATTCCAGCTTCACCACTGTTGAAATGTGCTTTTAATGTGCATTTATAACTTTTTTTTTGCGTTTTTTCTTTAATCACTTGTCGCTGCTTCAATCCAAGTCAGAACTCTCTGTACGTTTTCGATTTTCCGTGGCTATTTTTCAAAATTTGCCAATAGGTGCGCTGCTACTGCTTACACGAGATCGGGTGTAATCCGTTTACTATATCATTATCTTACTTTCATAGCTGCTATTTACATCTACGCCCATATCCACATTTATAACATCATCCCTCAAGCACTATATTTAATGTAACTTTTATTTTTTAAGACAATGAAAATCAAGCAATTTTTTACTTGAAAAACATAATCACTTGCTGCATCTTTTATATGACTAACCTAATCAATCTTTATCCGTAAATATCCTCTTAGAAAAAAATATAATTAATCAAATAAATACAATTCAGGAAAATAAATTTAATTTTTTTTCTTATTATGATGCATTTTTCTGTTTATGTTTGTTATCAATTTTTTTGTAAGGTAATAATAATGTTACAATGTAAATTTGCAACTGGGCTTAATAGTGATTCTTTTAGAATAATTTTTTAAAGTTCCTGAATCTATCTATATCGAAAGATTTAAATTCGAATCCGCCTGAGCCTGAAAACTTTTATTTCGAAAACGTCGAAGATCTATTGAAATCCTAGATTTAGTACACTGTAAAAAACGGGGAGTATTATTACGCTTAATTTGGGTTTATGAAATGCCAAATAAGGTTTAAATATGCACTAATTTTGGTGTCAACACTGAATTAAGTCTTATAATACACTTAAAATAGTTTAGCTTAACTCTTTCAAAAAAAATTGGTGATATCATACACCAAGAATGACGCTTTCAAATTAATTTGGGAACCAAAACTCCAAAATAGGTGTACAATTTTATCTCGCTATGCTGCGTTTGGTGTTCGAATACACGATGACGTCAGAGTGCTGCGTCAGCAGACGACAACAGAGAACGAGAACGGGACAGTCGCCATTTCGCTTTCATTTTAAAACTTCTGATTTGTTGTAGAAAACACAAGTAAGCGAAATAATTATTCCTTATTTATTTAAGAGTACTAAATAGCAGTGGTGCCAACTTAATGGGCCAGTGGGGCCGAAACCCACCCAAAAATTTGCTATCCCAGCTTACCCAATTTCCATTGTTCTGTTATTTATCTACCTCTGAAACGAAATTTCATTCTGTTGACGTTCTCAAAATTGTTTTGTTTGAAAAACAGTAAGATAGACAGGAGAACTATAAGTAATTAAACAGACGTATAGTTGGGTTTAATTTAAAATTATTTTTCCTGCATATGCTACTTGTGAGTATAAATCAATGGTCACTTGTATTAATGCTCTGACTCACAACCATAAAGCACTTAGATAACTGCATTTATTTTCTCGTTTTTCAGCTTTTTACGCATTTTATTTGTAATCATATCATTTTATGATAATTGTGATAAATACTATTTTCTTTATAAAGAAGAGCTCATGACAGTATAATTTAGTAAAATTACTATTTTCATACATTAAAAAAATGTTAGATCCCCTTTTTGTTTGCAGACCACAAACACATCTAATCCGAAAGTTCTTATGAATTTGGTAGAAAGCTGAAAAGAATATAACGGCATCGTCAGATGGGAAGTGGGGGGGGGGGGCAGTTTACTTGATCAGTATCTTATAGCAGAAATTTTAGTTTTTATCACACACAAGATATAAAGTTGTATAAAAATGCAACATGTGTAAAGAAAATTTGAAAAGTAAAGAACATTTGTTATCAACATTTACTATGATTTTCTAAACAAAAGGTTTGTGAATTATTTAAAAAAGTAAATAAAAAATAAAAATGAGTGATTATTTATTGTTAGGAAATTAGCTGAAGAACCAATTTTTTAAAAAAATTTACTCATTATAACAGATAGTGATAATTTTTTTTCCTTAGAAGATTATGGGGGGGGGGGTGTTTTAAATGATCATTTTGGTGTGTATAAAATTAAAAATTTGTCTAATAAGGACTATTCAAGATTTTTTTTGGTGGATGTAAATCTCTTGCACTATAGATACCATTTTTCAGCTACTACACAAATGGAAACTGGTACATTGTTTTAAAGCATATTTTGGTAACATTAAATGATGTTTCATACATGGAATGCAATACTTAAGAAATTTTGTTACATATAAAAATTGTAATATTGAGTGTAATATCAGCTGAATAATTTTGTTAAGCCAATATCAGCTTAATTTAATGTCAGCTAATATTAGCTGAGCAATTTTAACAGTAAAAGTCCAAAATTACAATTTTAGAAGAAAGTGAAAAATTTGTGTAAGCCTGTTTTATGTTTAACTGGGTATAGGCTATTTTGGTTAATATCAATGTATTTAACCATGAAATTTGTTTTGATAATGTTATGTAATAATTGTATGCTGTTTGGTTTAATGCAGTGCAATATGCAAACTTTTTTTTTTTTTTTTTTTTTTTTTTTTTTTTTTTTTTTTTTACATTTACGATTAATTAAAACAGTTCTTTATTTTTAACCGTGACTTATGCTCTTTTAAGTGCTTATTAAAATCATTTTTTTATTATGAAACTGCAAATATACTGATTAAACCAAAGCCTTACTGTCAAAACCGCCTAGCTAAGATATGAGTATGTAAATGTCTTCAGAGAAAATTCTATAATTTTTATGCTAAGTTTATCTGAGAAAAGTATCTGTCTACCCATTGGTCTGCAAGCCGTTAAGAATTAGTATGAGCATTGCATGCCTATCCAAATTAAGTTATGTTATTTTTTTTATTAATGCATTCAAGTTTCTTTGAGATATTTTGAATTTAACTTTTTTTTTCTTCCCTGTATTTCATTATTTCTTACTTAGTTATTACATTCTCTGATTATTATATGATTATTTTCATACACTACTTTTAGTATTGACAAATGTGTATTATCTTTTCCAATTCAGTATAAGTTAAATAAATATCATAAAATTTATTTTGTTCTTAATTCTTGCTATTAAAATTTCGAATAAATTCTCCATACATGGTTACCTGATCATTCTATTGGCCAAGTAAGTTATAACCGGAAATGTAAGGTGTGTTATGGTGCCATAGTTAAATATCATTAACAAGTAATACTGAAATTAAATTCAGTGCATTTAATCCTCTTAAGAGCCTCTATTTGAAAATTTATTTTATTTAAAGTGAGTAACATTTTCATTGGGGTATTTTTTGAGGAAAAATATGAGAAATTAAGCCAAAACACAAAACATTCATTATTGGGATAATAAAATCTTATGTGTAAATAAGAGTGGGGGATGGCTAAAACTTCTACAATGCTATAATGATTGTTGTTTAAACCCTTTAACTACTAAAAATAAGTGTAAATAGTTCCATATGGCTCCATTGTTAAATATGTAAGTATTTTTATATGAAAAATACAGTCTAACAGAATTTCCTGACTAAGTTTATTTTAACATTTATATAATCATAGCATTTATATTGTTAAATGTCTATGGAATTCTTTTTTAATTATAACTGTTATTAAATAAGTCTTTATTAATAGTGTCAACAAAGTTGCTATCATAATTGTTGTAATTAAACACCAGATAAATCTTACAGCACCAAATTATATTTTAAAGCTCTCTTCAAGTCTTTGACCGGAAATCTGTCGTCCCAAATTATCCTAACAGAAAAAGTGAATTGATTTTTTTTAAATACTGAGGATTTCATTTACAGATTTGCGAACTGACTTTTAACTATCCTTTTCTGAATCAAAGAGAAAAATATGTCTAATTTTATGTAAATGTGTATAACAGTGCAAATATTTTTTCCATCAGGATAGTAGGGACAGTGAATTTATTGAGCAGATTTGGAACACCAAATTTGGTGTGATGCTGCATCTAAGTGGCATATTATAAATTAGTTAGTAGAACACCCAATTTGGTGTTGAAGCACACCAAATCAATGATGGTGCTTTATTACACCAATTTACAAGTGGTGTTTCTTTACGCCATTTTTGGTGGCAACTTTGTTGCCAACATTTTTGGTGTAAAGTAACACGAATATTTTTTACAGTGTATTTATTGATAAGATTAGATGTTTCATCTTTTCAATAAATTTTAATTTCCTAGCTCTAGCTGGTTTTATCAAAAATAGCTTCTATTTTCTGTTTTAAAATGCTTTTAGTGAAAACAATTCTAGATTGTTTTCTATTCTTACATTATATGCAATTATTTAACGTAAAGCGCATTTCTAAAAATGAAAATATAGTATTCAGAAAACAGTTTATAAAGAATATATCACTTTAATTTATTCTGTAATATTAGGGAAATAACTATAAATACAGGATATCTACAACGAAACTTTGCTGATATATGATGTCTTAGTAGTCGTGCCTTTCAAGAAAACGAGGTGCCATTTGGGATATGGGCATTCAATGGCATTGGCTTGAGAATGAAGTGTCGAACAATAACTGAATTCTCACAATTATAGTTACAGTGACAAAATTTCGAAAATTGTAAAAGGAAACACCCATTTATTTTTATCTTAAATTAATCTTTATAGTAAAAATCATAAAAGGCGTTCCAACGGTACCTGTTGCTCTATAAACAGCTAGTTAAAACAGAATCAAATAATGCCATTTAATGCTTCACATTTGCTGCAACAACACTTCGGTGGCATTGTAATTTACCATCATTTGCTTGTTTCGTTGTTACCGTGGTTACCCGAACACACCTGAATGAGTGTAGTTAATATTTAAAATTGTAGGTATAAGAGTTTGTCCGAGAAGTAATGTCAGTGAGTCGATTAAAAGACATTTATTGATCCGATAGGTACAATACATTAAAAGGTTTCAAAATAGGCTCCTCTTGCGTCGATACATAGCATCCATCGAGATTTCTAGGCATCAAAGGCGTTACGGTAGGCTTTTTTCAGAATGTCCTTTAGAGCTTTAATGCAAGCCTCTTTGACTTTGTCAATTGTCCTGAAATGATGTACATTCGTGCAGTTGTTTTCAAGCGCGGGAACAAGAAGAAGTCGGCAGAAGCCACGTCAGGATTGTAGGGCGGATGGGGAAGTGTTGGTATCTGTAAATCAGCCAGGTCACGAGAGAAGCAGTGTGGGCTGGCCCGCTGTCATTGTAAAATTTCCAATCGTGCGCGATCTCGAGTTGGACGTGATCCACTGCCGTCTTGCCGAGTTTCACACAAACCTTGATGGCAATCCTTTGCTCAATCGAGCGCTGCATCGCGGTTTGCACGGGAGGCGAAAATAATGTGCACGAAAATGCCTGTCCATACTCTCCGGATGGTGTGAGACGACTGAGCGAACTTGCGTGCGTAAACTAACTTTTTCCTTCACCGATCCCCACTGCTCCGAGCGCGCTGCGACGTGTATTCGATTCATTGTAAAATCACTGACATTACTTCTCGGACAAACCCAGTACACATCGAATCCGATAAGTGCATATAACAAGAAAAACACCATTAAACGTGATAGTATGAATTGTCTTCATGCCATGAATCTTTCGCATTTGATGTGTCATCCTCTATAAAAGCAAACACTTGTCAGGGAAACACATTTTGTAACCCGACTAAAATGCTTTGTTTTTTTCTCACATGTGTGGATCCATTTGTTGTTATCACTGCAATTTCTTTGAGTTTGTTTTAACTCGCCGTTTCCACTGCTACAGGTACCCTTTCAACAACATATATGTTTTTTCGTTGTTAAGATAATTTTGCAACAAAAAAAATTACATTTTGTCATTTGAAAATGTCTAAATTTTGTTACTCTAATCTTGACTGTGAGAGCTCGATTATTGTTCTTCAACTCATTCTCAAGTCCTTACTTTGAAATACCCACATACCAAATGCCATACCATTTCCTTGAACTTCATGGTCGCTGGAAGTTCATATATTGAAAGAATTTGTTATGACTACCCTGTATCTTAATTTAATAAAGATAGGTGTTTGTGTGCCTGTCTCTGTGTCTGTATGTGTTCTGTTTTCTGAAGAGAATGCTGCTCGCAAAACTATAAGATTTGGCATGAAAGTACCTAATAGAGATGAGACGGACTCGCACGGAGCCCGGTCCCGAGACTGACTCGGGATCGATTTTCATTCCAGTCTTCGGGATCGGAATCAAAGTAAAATTTTTATTTAATCACACATTGAAAAAAGGAAAAAAAATGAAGTCTAAGTTTCTTAAAGTATTTTACAATCAGTTTGAAAAGGGAATTGAATTTTTCATTGATGAAATATAAGAAGAAATATTCTATCTGATTCTAAAGCCTTTACATGATCAGATCAGTGTTAGTAAGAAAAGAAAGCGTGAAATATTCCTTCTCTGTCCTCTGTTTCTACTTGAATCCCTTTTCCAGAATTACTGGAAAACAGAAATAATTTCTTTCTACCATAGTTGTACAATGATATTTTAAAAGAATAAGAATTATGAACTGTGCAGATTTCTGCTAGTGGTTGGGTATAAATAACAAAGTTGCTATTTTAAACAGATTTTCAGGGATATGAAAACCACAAAACGTTGTCATGAGGGATTATTTAGAAGATTAATACTTATTTCTATGTACGACGATATTTTCAAATGAGTAAATTAACATTGAGAAAATTTTAAAATGATATTAACATATTTCTACTGCGTATTTTCGTCATCGGACCGGAGCGGGTTCGGACTCTGAAATAAAAACCCGAACTCATCATTAAACAGAAAATATTTTCTGGTAAGAAAAGCCAATTCCAAGAGTAACTCCAATTTGCCCAATTATGTTATAAAGTTGAGTTAAACTGTTGCAGAAGAGATCTGACTTATTTTAAACATAAAGTAAATTCTAAATCTATTTTTTATCTCGATTTTCCCTCGATTTTTTGAATGGTTGCAAAACAGGTTGCAATTCGGGTAGATTTTTAAGCATAAGTAAAAAAAAAAAAAAAAAAAATACTTGTCGGAATGAGTTGTAATTTTTGGATTCACATATTTGAAGCTCCTAGTAATTGATTTCAGTTAAAAAAATTCAAGGTTACAATTCAGATTTGTTTCTAAAATTAATATTAAAAAAATATATATATTGAAATTAATTTTGAAAAAAATATGAATGGTAACCTATGAATTTTTAAAAACAAAAATCGATTACTAGAAGCTTCAAACATGCGAATCCAAAATTATAACACATTCCGCCAATTACTTTTTGAGTTATGCTTAAAAAACTACTCCCATTACAATCGTTTTTGCAACGATTAAAAATGAATTTACAGAAGGAGTTTCAAATTTTAAACCTTCATAAATCCTAAATTACTTGACTAAATGATTTCCTGTTTGGTGTCTGAAGATAAAGTTTTCCGAAGTATCTAAATATGATGCCAAAAGTAAGTGTTAGTATTGACATTTTTGCAGTTTTTTATAATTTTATTTCTAGACGACCCCTTAAGCATAATGTAAGTGTAGCATAAATTAGTAGACGTTATTACTAATTGATTAATACCAATCACATTTTTATACGATGATTTGCAGCAGAATTAGTACGGTTGTATCATTTTTTATGACATGGACTGTACATCGGTTGCCGGCAAAGTAAGAAAACCTCGGTCGAATGCTCAGCGCAAATCATATTCACCATTAATCTGATTAGATCCGATCGCGGCTCATGTCCAATCAAGTTAATGGTGAATACGAATTTTGTGTTCGGCTGAGGTTTTCGCACTTAATCGACAGTGAGATAAATGGTGAATACGAGCGTTACTCATTTATTATATAAATGTTATGTTCATTTTAGAAAATAACAATTATACAAAATTGATTTTAGAAAAAAAAAATATTTATCCGCAATAAGTTAATTGATAAAAAGAAAATGTACAGTAGGTTAAAAAAAAATCTGAATGCGAAAGTTTTAGCAGTATATATATATACATATATATTTAACTAGATACAACTAATTCTATCAAAAAACTAGTCGTTGGGGGCCACCGTAATACTAACCCATCATGGATATGCATAATATAAAATATGGAAATAAAACATGTATAAACTACTTATAAAATACACTGCAATTCGAATAAAATCGTGGCTTGATGTCATCATAAACTTTAAATGCTCTATTACTGAAGTGCGTAAAAGAAACATCTTCATATCTCTAAAAATGATAATCATATTAACTAAGAGTTTACTGCGTCGGATTAAGCGTCTCATTTCCAATAGAAATATATCTTTGAATTGAAATTTGAATGAAATACAGGATCATGAAAAATCGAAGAGTGTGGAAAATAGGATTACAAATATCTCGGCAACTCATTATCTGATCGACTTCATTCTTTATGAAAAATTTGTTTTTTAATTGTCTTTTATATTCACTCCTTAAAATAAACAATTTCGAAAATTTTTATATACCTTTTATCAGAACGAATATTTCGAGAGAACGAAAAAAATAGTTCCGGATAATCGAGGTTACTGGAATTCAATATGCTTCTTCCCATTATTACAAACTAAGTACATATCAAATTTGAAGTCTCTATCTCAATTTGTTCGGGAGATAGAGCGTTTACAGACAGACGGCAAATTTTTTTTCTAAAAATATGTTTTTCGGAATCTCCAGTGTCTGAAACGAGTAAATCCGTCAATTTTTTTTTTCGATTTTTAAAACGATTACCTTCTATACTACGTATGATGGGTAAGTAATAATAGGATAATTAGTAGAAAGTCCTTTATAATTGTATGTGACTTATTTTGCCATCATGCGTCATTTCAACGGGTTTTTCTCCCAGAAAGGTCACATTCAGCCCTATTTCTAAAAAAATTCAAATCAAAGGTAAAAAAAAAAGTTTTTGTATGGGTTTGGACTTATGCCCGTATTGGTATCATGCCAGTATTTTCGTAGATCGTGAGAAATATTTTATTAAAATTTCATTTTTACATTAGCTTTATATACGTACACAATACAAGGTGTACACAGATCTTAGATTTTTTACGTAAATTATTTGTAACACAGTAGATACACTGCTCAAAGCAATTAAAGGATATTGCAGTTTTAGGTGGATTTTGTATCTGGGAAACTTTTTAGCTGATTGATACATGGTCGACAGACATAGTAGGTTATATGAGAATAAATTACACATGTTTGGCAGAAAAAAATGCATTTTATTGCGCATTTGTGTACAAAAGGTAAAAAACACAATTTGTGCATATGAGAAAAAAAGAATAAGAAAAGGTGTTTTCTTCAAAGAAAATCATTTTTAGTAAGGGGTATGGTTTCCACGGGCGGCCAGCAACGTTGAACACCTTTGAGGCATGGACTCAATGAGGCTATTAATGACGAGTTGGGGTATTCTGCCCCACTCTTCCAGAAGAGCTCTTTCCAGTTCTTGGAGAGTTTGTGGGGGTTGTTGGCGGCCAGAAACTCGTCTTCCTAGAGCGTCCCAAACGTGCTCGATTGGATTCATGTTTGGAGAACACGCTGGCCATTCCATTCGAACGATTCCTTCCTCGAAAAGAAAATCCTCCACCAGGTTTGCACGATGTGGCCTGCAGTTATCGTCCATTAAAATGAAGTTATCTCCGATTGCTGCAGCGTAAGGGACTACAATAGGTCTGAGGATCTCATCCCTATATCGGCGACCAGTCAGAGCTCCATCTCGAATGATGTAGAGGTCAGTGCGCCCGTCAATGGAGATGCCACCATACACCAACACTCCTCCACCGCCAAATCTGACACTTTCGTGCACGAACGCAGGATTATTCCCACTGCCACGGTCCCTCCAGATGAAAATACGCCTATTATCCGGATGCACAGAAAAACGGGACTCGTCAGAAAACAGAATATTGCTCCATTCATTTCTCGTCCAGTTGACATGCTCGTTTGCCCACTCCCTGCGGTCGCGACGATGCCTTGATGTTAATCTAACACATACCATCGGTCGGCGAGCATACAGACCTACCGCATGGAGCCGGTTTCGGACAGTCTGAGTTGAAATCGTGGTGCCTGTAGCCGAGCGAAGGTGTTGTTGGAGAAGAGTAGCGTTCATGTTTCGGTGTCTCCGAGCTGTTAACGCTAAATACCGATCTTCATTGGGCGTTGTTGCCCGTCTACGACCTTGTCCTGGTCTTCGGCCTGCACATCCACTCTCCAAAAAACGGTTCCAGATCCTGGAAATGACACTTTGTGACACTCCAATGGCTTGCGTTACTTCGGCTTGAGTTTGGCCCCCTTCTAACCTACCAACAATTCTCCAAGCTTCTGAATGTGTCAAATGACTTCGCTGAGACATCGTACTCATCGAAACAAAGCAATCACTGAATGCCGACCATCCTTGTCTTCATTCTCTTTTATCCAGTTGAAAGTCAAATTTCATTCGCTGCCGCTGAAGCGACGTTTTTGACGTCGAACTCAAATTTTGCATACTCCACAGTTTGAAAACCAGAAAAATTTGCATTTGTGATTCTCTTCTTCTATTTTCGGCAAAAAAAAATTTCGTTTATATCTTTATTTTATATAAAACTTCAAATATCCTTTAATTGTTTTGAGCAGTGTATTAGACTGAATTGAATGATGCTGCTAAATTGTTTTCTAAAATTAATATTACATGTTGTTTTATTTTTTTTAATTCCTACTATTAGCTGACACTCTCTCTATATATATCTTGTTCCAATTTTCAATCGTTAATAAAATATTTTCTATTCATCCACTCAAGTTCAAATAAATTTTTTAAAACTTGTAGTGGATGACGCTTTATGTTAATACAGTTTTTTTAAATATTAATTAATTAATTAAATTAAATTAATTAATTTTAGTTTTAAATGAGAGAAAAAATTCCTCCCATTGTTTTCATAAATGAAATGAAAGATTTATCTCAAATTAGTGATGCCACAGAAATAAAATACCGCAACGATGATTATAAAATAATGTTCAATAAAGATAACGTGGGACATTAATGCTGCACGGGTTTATTTTATATTTTTATGATTAAAAAGTAGGAATTGACTTAATTTTTTTTATATTACTTGTTTAAATTTATAATACTTATCAGATTTAATCTTGTCCACGGAGCTGATGGCATGATATTTACGTTCGGGACTTTTTTTAACTGTTATATATATATATATATATATATATATATATATATATATATATATATTATACGTTAAAATGACGAACAAGTTTCTCTTTTATTTCAAAGTATTATTTTGCACTCTGTTGAGTTATTTAGATACTAATTTTACATCCACGGACATTATTCATTTTCTTGCGACAGTACTTATTTATCAAATAAAACTATAGATGAAATTAGACAATTTCTTGATTAGTTTTACAAACCACGGAATTAAATGAAATAATGAAAAAGTTTTTAACAAATTTACAGAATCAGTAAATGGAGAAAACTAGGGTTGTGGCAGGCCACGGACATGACTTAAAAGGCTCTGTAGGCACATTATGTGTATGGAGAAATATTGTTTTATGTTATTTATTTACACGTATTAGCCAATTATGTTACTCAAATACACTATAACATTTATTCAATTACAATTATTTTTAAATAAGTATTTTGTGACACTGTTTTGTACATTTCTAGAAGAATGACCCACACATTAATATTAAACTCATTTTAAAAAATCTCAAATCTCATCTCTATAATTTTATAGCATATTTAAATTCAGTATGCCAAAACCGTAGTAATATAGATTGTCATTAACTTTGAATAACTAGTTGTTTTTTTTATCATATAAGATAATTTATATAAGATATATGCATATTTGAATTTTACTTTTAACTGAAGATTAAACATTTGATTTTCGCCTTTTTGAATATTTAATTGATAACAAACTAATGTAAAACGTGTAAAAACTCGTTGCTTCATACATTGATGGAACAGTGACGCACCATTTGGGCGATTGCCACCACTAAATTTTAATAGTATTCTTCACCATAAGAAATCTCAGAAATTCTGACCTTGAACAAAACGAAAAATACTGTTTAAATTTAGCAATGTCAATTGCTTCTCTGGTACGCCACTGTTCCATCACTGTTCATATCTACATTATAAAGGAAATACATGTCCATGAGTAATGCTGACGTCATATTAACGCAGGCAACACTTGAGCAATAAATTTCACATTTTCTGCATTTTTTTTTAAAATTTTAAATCGCAGATGCAATTTTTACACTGTCGAATAGGAAACATAATATTCTTTCAAATGCAACTTATTTGAAAACTGTATCCGAATTTATTGATTTTTTTTATGGTTTTAAAAATAATTTTCAAGTATGAGTTTTTATGACATCTATCTGTATCGCGTGCAGCCAGACTACGAAAGATTAACCCGTTTGAGCTTGAAACTATGTAAATAGTTCAGCATTTGTTTTCGACTAATAATCCGTAACGAAATTAAAACATCAATAAATAAATAAAATAATAAAATAATATAAATAAAACACTATTTTAACAGAAATGTCATCGAACTACGCGCATAAACCACTGAAATTATCATAATCAAAACTACTGTTGTAAGCAGCAAAATCTGTTGTGATTTCTTCAGCTATTAACTCCTAACATGAGCTTAATAAGAAAGTATCGCTTGAAATAAATTTCTAAATTTTATTTTAATACATTATTGATATTTTTCATATTAAATTGCTTTCTGGTGTTGTTAGGTGGCAATCTAAATATATATATATATATATATATATATATATATATATTAAATGCTAAAAATATATTAGAGTTTTCAATAAAATAAAGAAATTGTTTCCACCTATGTTATGTAACCTAGGCAGACCAGGTTCGATACCCTATTTAAAATTAAATAAAGGATTTTGTGAACTGATATTTACATGTGAGTTTTATGATGCTTTTATGATGCATAACATTTTTTTCCAAAAATATCAAAGGGCTGCTATATGAATTAAACTGTAATTGCTTAACGATGCAGGAACTTCATGGGGGTTGTCCAGACAATGCTTCAAAACAACGCAAAATATGAAATAGCTAAGCACTGATTTAAACAATTTATCCTCATCGAAACGCAAACGAATTTATCTCTCAAGAAAGGGATAAAAATACACACACACGAAACAAAGATTTTTGTTTTATTGATCGACCTCTCATAAAATATTTTCAATAAATATTGTATTTAAAACTGCAACAAGAAGGTATTTTTTGATGAATGCTCGAATATTGTTTCTTTGACAACAGAAACTTTTTCGAAGGGAGCATTCAAAACAGGTTCGTACAGTTTCATTTTCCTGAAAGCATGCGTTAAAGCCAAGCGGAAATTCAGAAATTCAGGAATCAGGCGTTTTTTAAACAGCTATTTGCATTCAACGGAGAAATTACCATTTCGTATTTGTTGGTGAAGAAAAAAATAAGCGTTGGTGATGCGTAAGCTTCTATTCCCACGTGCTTCCTTATTTACATAAAAGTAATCCATATGGAACGTGCTTGGCAACTCGAAAACTGAAAAACAAAGACGTAGGAAATCAGAAAATAGCATTGTGTTTTATTTATTTCAATATTATTTGTCTTCCAAATATATGTATTCGAATATTTTCCGATATATACTTTAAACTATATTCTTATACGTCAACTAGGTGGAAGCGCTTGAAGTATGGCATGCGAAAACAATATTAAAAATAAGTTAAGTCAAAAATATTTCTCATTATATTTATTTAGAAACAGAAAACTAAAATATCAAAAATACCAATGAAAATACTTATTATTGAAATCTGAAAATATTATTGTGTTTTATTTATTTTCAATATAAATACTTTTAATTTAGCTGTTAAAAGCGACTTCGGTCACATAACATTAAAAGAAGAAAAAATGCATTAATTAAGCAAAACGTTTCACTCCCGATGATTAAAAACATATATAATTAACTAACGTATTATCAAATTTTATAGGAGACAATACGGTATTTGTTTGTTATAGGGGCCATGACATATCTCAGTCTTAAAAAGTGAGACTTTGTGTCAAATAATCGCAAAAATGAAAATGGAACCAATCAAAAAGGAGGACCAAGCAAAATCGTGGAAATTGACGAATTGGATAAAAACAAATATAATTTTTATCGGATAAACCAGTTTATTTTTAAAGCATTTATGAAAAATTTAACAGTTATTCTTAAAAAATAATTAATTATAAATAGTTTATGTTTTCTTTAAATTCAATTCTTGTGACTAGTAATAATTTTTCGCATAGTTACAAGCGTTTGGATTATGTAGGCAATGAATTTTTAGGTTCTTTAGTAAACTTTATACATGTTTTTTTTTCAATACAGATTTTACACGTTCTTTAAATTTTTGAAATGCTCCTTGCGTCTTAATTTTGGTTCAAAATTCATGAAACTGATAAGGACGAGTCCTGATATTGTTTACAAAGAAATTGTGTAGGCATTTTATAATTAGACTTCGTTAAGATAGTTAAATTTGATTTATAACTTATTAAAATGCAAAATTTTGATGAAAATCGGAATGGAATTTAGAAAAAATCTCCCAAAAATTAACTATTCGGGGGATTAAAAAAATGATACACAGATTTGTTTGTAATATAGTTTTAAGTGATCCAAATGCTAAATCGGGGAAATATCTTAAAAATTAAGACGCAAGGAGCATTTTAAAATTTGGTTTATAAATTTAATTTTTTTTTAAAAAATCTTAAAATTATATTAAGATTAGGAAATTTCCTTAAGGTATTCTATGTACTTATGGTAAAATCTATATATGAACAAAATTTCTATGATGAAAAATAAAATAATTCAATTTTAACGTCCACCGTCCCCTTAAACTTCATTGTTGTCCACATCGTTATGACGTCAATGTTACTGATGGACATATTTGTGATTTATAATATAGATTGAATAATAGTAATAAATAATAATAATAAACAAATAATAATAATAAATAATAATAATAAATAAATAATAATAATAAATATATAAAATAATGTTATTGGGTGGATATACCCTTCAAGTCAAGCCTGTCATGCTTAGAGGTTCAAGAACGCTAACTGTTTCAAGTTTCATAAAGAAGTATAGACTTTGTTTTGAATTTTACATTATGAAACTTACCGAAAATATGCGTGCTCTTCAAACAGAGAGAGAGAGAGTTAGCAAGGTGGTTTTTAGAAGTTGGTGAATTGGTCAAAGTGGGGAAACTATTAAGTTGCCCCCAATTTGTTATCCAGATATCCATATAGACAGATTAAAGATCCAGTGCAGCAACTTTTCAGTGACATCGATTTTAAGACTTTGACACCACAAAAGCTTAAAGGACGAGCCATTATAACAGCGACAAATAATTTGTCAATTGAAATTAATAATTGTGTTTTACAATGTATGCCAGGAACTGGAATGGTTTATGAAAGCATGACACCATCATAAGTGATGATCCACAAGATCAACTTGCATATACTGAAGAATTTTTAAAGTTTAACAGCAACTGAAATGCCACCTCATAAACTGAAATTAAAGCCAGGAGATACCATAATGTTACTAAGAAATTTAGTACCTTCTAAAGGTCTGTGCAATGGTACAAGACTTATAGTTAGTAACTTGCAGAATAATGTGATTGAAGAAAAAAAATTAATCCAATATTAATGAAACTTTTCCCATACCTCGAATACCACTTATTCCGTCAGACAATAATATGCCTTTTATATTTAAGCAAATACAATTTCCTATCCAATTAGCTTTTTCAGAGATTATAAATAAAACCCAGTGTCAAACGTTTGAAAAAAAATGCTTAGATTTGTCAAATCCAGTTTTTAGCTATGGTCAGTTGTATGTGGGAATTTCAAGAGTTAGATCTTTTGATTGAGTTACTGTAGTATCTCCGAGCTCTGAAATTTACAATTATGTAAATAAAGAAGTTTTCGATGCTGAAAATTAAAAAAAAAATATTTTGATAATTTGTGAAGGGTATAGATACTTTCAATATAATATGTATACACTTTTTTAATTTTAAAGAGTATCCAGTAACTATTGTGTGTATGCAAAGATTTTTAGATGCATGATGCTGAAAAAATACCTCTGTTTTCATATTTTTAATGCTGTCCATATCTTATGATGTGTATACATATTTTATTTCAAAGTACCCAGTCCTAAAACGGAGAAGTTTTTATTCATAGTATTGATAAATATAATGATGAAATTTGTGTTCTAATGAGCATATATTTAAAATAATATACACTACACTGTAAAAAATGACCAATGTTTCTTATTTTATGAAAATATACTATAACAACGAACGAAAATGTAATATAATCTTCTGAGTTATCCGAAATTCCGAATATCGTGTTCCATTGTCTTTTGAATCCCAGAAACCAATACATTTCCAAAATTTAAAGAATTATTTATAAAAACAAAGTATTTTTCGCTGCCCGTATTTTTCAGAAACGTTTCCGAAGGATTTTTATAGTGTATTAATTAGTGTCCTCAGCCTGGAATACTTGTTATTTGAATGTCATCAATTTTCAAGTAAACATTTTCAGCCGCATAAATTAATTTATACATGAAAGAGTAATGAAATAATCTTAATTTTAATGTTATTGTTAACGCTCTTAATTTGTACGCTCTTAAGCATGTTTGTCTGTTAAACATATTTTTTGAGCATGAAAATGTTGACTTGAGAGTTGATAGCATTCGAAAAATAGGTATTCCAGGCTGAGGACACTAATTAATACACTTTAAAAACCCTTCGGAAGCGTTTCTGAAAAATACGGGCAGCGAAAAATACTTTGTTTTTATAAAAAATTCTTTAAGTTTTGGAAATGTATTGATATCTGGGGATTCAAATAACAATGGAACACGCTATTCGGAATTTCGAATAACTCAGAAGATTATATTATATTTTCGTTCGTGGTTATAGTATATTTTCATAAAATAAGAAACATTGGTCCTTTTTTACAGTGTAGAGCGCAGATGCTCTGTGCGGGATCGACTAGTATGAATTAAATGGCAATCTGAGTATATTTACGCGAATTAGAGTAGACGACTAGAAGAGACGGTCAGACAAGCCGAATTCATAGATACTTTTCAACTATGTTGGAAGTTGTCAACTTTGTTAAGTGTTAAAAAAGACTTTTGAAAATTTTATGACCGTGTATTAAATATTGCTATTACATATTGATGAAATAACAAAGCAAATAAACAGGTGAGGCCTTGGATCGAATATATATATTGAGTTACAAAAGAACATTACACAATGACAAAAACATAGTAACTGAACTGAAAATTGAACATCGCTTATATTTATAAATTCGTCTGGGATTCTGCCGTCATGTTTCCCGGACGTGCAAGAAAGCTTAAACAAAAGTATAATCCAATAAAATTTAAGATGTAATGCTACGATTACAATTACGATACGATATACTAACACCCGTCCATAATCTAGCATTACATTAGAAAAACACAGAATAAAAAAACTACAATAAACAAACTTTAAAAATATGACACAGTTAAAACATTACTTATACAAACAGCAAAGAAACAACAATTCATAAAATTTAGATTTAAGCAATGCCTTTGTAAACATATCAGCAATTTGCATATTTGTAGGAATATATTCAATTTTGATATTATTTTCATTTACAACATTACGAACAAATTTCAGTTTTATATCTATATGTTTCATTCTGCCATAACTACTTTCATTACTGAAATATTTTATGCAAGACTGATTATCCTCTAAAATAACTAAATCCTTAATACTTACAATTTCACAAGCAATATTTTTGAACCACAACAGGTCTTGCAAACTTTTAGTTAAGGCAATAACTTCAGCTTCAGTTGACGATAATGCAACTGATTTTTGTTTATTACAACAGCAGAGAACAGGCATGTTACAAAACATTAAAATGTAACCTGATACTGATTTTCTATCATTTGTGTTTGCCTCCCAGTCAGAATCAACATACATAGATAATTTAGGATCAGATTTTTGCTTTTTACACACAAGTTTTAAGGACAAAGTTCCTTTCAAATATCTTAAGATTTTCTTTAGTGCAATCCATGCAACTTCAGTAGGATTTTCCTGCATTTGACTCAAACAATTAACACTATATAAAATATCAGGTCTTGAAATATATGCTAAGTACAATAAACAACCTACAAGTTCACGGTATGGACCATTAAATGGTTTTCCATTTTTGAAATCAGATGGAGTGGATTTAGGAGAAATAGGAATACTAGGTTTACATTCTAGCATATTAAATTTACTTAACAATGTAATTAATTGTCCATTTGAATCACGTTCACCAAAACAAAAACGATTTCTTCCTTTTTTCTATGATCACCTTTTTATTCTTGAAAATAACTGCATAATTTGCGTTTTCGATTTTTCTAACGGAAATCAACTGTCCACTTAAATCTGGTACGTAAAGAACATTATTTAGTGTAATTTCCATTTCGTTTGATAATTTTCCAATAATATTTCCAACACCTTTAATTTCAAGATTCTTTGTTTTCGACGCACACTTAATAGTTCCTGAAGATGACTGTAAAGACGTGAAATATTTCTCTTGATCCATTATTAAACTATCAGATTTAAATTTCATTTGAATACCCAGAAATTCTGAAACACATTCTGATTTGGACATATGAAACTCTTTAGAGAGTAAAGAAATAACTGCATTAGTTTCATTTAAATCTGAACCTGCTATAAGCATATCATCAACATACAGAGCAATAATTATTTAATGATCATTACTATAACGAATAAAAATACAAGGTTCATTATCAAGAAATTTAAATTTAAATTTTGAAACAAATTCAAGAAACCTTTCAAACCATTGTCGTGGGGCCTGTTTCAGGCCATATAAACTCCGTATGAGTTTACATTTTAACCCACTTTCGTCATCATAGCCTTGCGGCTGATCCATAAAAACAAGTTCATTTAACTTACCATTCAGGAAAGCTGTTTTTACATCCAAAACAAATGCATGTAAGTCTTCATTTAAAATCACAAAAAGCACTAAACGTAAAGCTGGCATACTTATTACAGGAGCGAAAGTTTCACAATAGTCTAGTCCTTCTTTTTGCATAAATCCATGGGCTACAAGGCGAGCCTTATAACGTCCATCTCTTTTGATAATATACACCCATTTGCAGGAAATAGCTCGTTTGTCAGGTGGTAATTTTTCGAGATCCCAGACGTCGTTGATTTTCATGCTTTCTATCTCTGCATCCATAGCTTCCTTCCATAAACGTTGTTCATCAACAGGGAGAAATTTGATCTCATCAAAAGATAAAGTTTCTTGTTGGCAAAGTAATGCTTCATAAACCTCAGGAGCTGGATACCGAATAGGTTGTTTTCTTGATCTCTCGGATTTTCTCATTTTATCTTCTTTCTCTTCAGAATCCTCTGATTCTTCACTAGTTCTTTCTTGAGAATCTGGGTTAATTTCACAATCAGTCAATTCTGAATTTTCTACTATGTGTTGTTTTGAGTTTATGGTATGCTTCTTCTCTTCATCAAATTTGACATTTCTTGAAATAGTTATGCGTTTCGTCTCAGGATCTAACAATCGATATCCCATTGAAGAATAACCTATGAAGATCATATGTTTAGACCTATCATCAAGCTTCTTACGATGTATGGAAGGAACTAACATGTAGGCACTGCATCCAAAAACACGTATGTGCTTCAAATCGGGATCTTCTCCAAATTTTAAGAAATACGGCGTTAAGTTCTCAGTGGAGCTGCTTTGCATTCTATTTTTCAAGTAAGCTGCTGTAAGAATAGCTTGACCCCAAAAAGTCTTAGGTAAATGTGATTCAGCAATTAAAGCCCTTCCTATATCCAGGAGCGATCTATTGCATCTTTCAGCAACTCCATTCAAAGCTGGAGTGTATGGAGGAGCGGGATCAATCACTATACCAAGATCTCGAGTAAAATTCACTAAATCATTGCTTAAATATTCTTTTCCGTTATCACATCTGATTTTCTTCACTGTAGGATTGGTTTTTAAGAAAACTTTCAATTCTTCTGAAGCTTTACTTTTATGCTTCAATAATCAAACTTCAGTAAATCGTGAAAAATCATCTATGATAGTCGTAAAATAGCATTCACCAGGAAAAGTTTTCGGAACAATAGGGCCACATATGTCAGAATGAATAGCAGTCATTGGAGTACTTTCTCTTTTTCTAGGTCCTCTCCCCATTAGTGTTGCAGTCTGTTTTGCTCGAACACAAACATCACAAAAAGAAAGGGGTATTGGAAGTTTCATTTCCTTGAACACTTTGGCGCTTGGATGGCCCATTCTGCGATGCCAAATTTCAGAATCACTTTCTTTTGATGTGAGAACAGTTTCATAATTTGGGACAAAATAACTTACATATTGTCCATTTGAATCACGTTCACCAAAACAAAAACGATTTCTTCCTTTTTTCTATGATCACCTTTTTATTCTTGAAAATAACTGCATAATTTGCGTTTTCGATTTTTCTAACGGAAATCAACTGTCCACTTAAATCTGGTACGTAAAGAACATTATTTAGTGTAATTTCCATTTCGTTTGATAATTTTCCAATAATATTTCCAACACCTTTAATTTCAAGATTCTTTGTTTTCGACGCACACTTAATAGTTCCTGAAGATGACTGTAAAGACGTGAAATATTTCTCATTAGAGCACATATCGGAAGTCGCTCCAGAATCCACTATAAATTCATTCTTTTTAACGTTCCCCGCAACAAAAGATACCGCTGAAGAAGCCAATTTTTCCTCATTTGAATTTTTAACAGCTTTACAGTTCCGTTTAAAATGGCCAGGAAGCCCACATTTGAAACAAGTAAGTTTCTTTCTACAGTATTCAGCTATGTGCCCCTTTGAATTACAGTTTTTACACACATATTCTTTGCGAGTTGATAAAAACGCGGTATTATCATGAGCAGTTTTGGACTGCACTTTTTCTTTCTTTGAGTCGAGCAGAAGTGCTTCAGCATCTAACAGCCGTTGTGTGACAAAATCTAAAGTCAAAACAGTATTCGGTTGATTTTCTAACGCAGTTTTAACATTTTCAAATTCTTGAGGCAACGACATCAGAATATAAACAATAGTATCGGTTTCACTTACTTCAGCACCGGAAATTTTAAGTTCCGAAATTACTTTATTTATTTCATCAATGCGACTTCTCATAGACACAACACGATCCTTTTTAATAGTTGCTAACCTCTTTCTAATTAAAATTTGATTAACTGCACGCTTGGTATCATATGTTCGTTCTAATTTATTCCATATCTTATGCGCAGTATTTTCTTCTTGCAATGACGCAAGAACCCCATCGCTTAAAAGCGATAATAATAAAGCATAAGCCTTTTTCGATTTTACAACTTCGGCAGTTTCAGTTGTCGCTTCATTGTCTAAAAACTTATCCAAATCTTTCGCCGCAAATATGGCTTTAACACGCCTTTTCCAAACAGAAAAATTTCTACCGTCCACCGTCAAAGAGAGCAACTCCGTATAATTCTTTTTCACTTTCCATCGCTGGGTAAGGCCCCACCAGTGGCTGAGAGGTTTTGCTCTCGAAGCTGGTAGACGGGAGGTGCTGGGTTCGATCCCAATCGCGCCCGTCGGCCTAATTGTTCGGAGTTTTCGTGGTTTTCTTCGAGCCGTGGATTTATCCATGCGTAAATACGGATTAGGTTCCCTTAGAAAGACCCCCACGAAGGGCACTCCCCCCGGGCCTATATCCCTAGTGTAGATAATTGGCCGTCAATAATCAACCCAACCCAACCCATCGCTGGGTAAAAAAAAACAGAAACAAAAGAAAAATAAATTTTCTCTCTCAAAACCACATCAATAAATATGAAAAGGGACAAGCGTCACTCTGTCTGAGATTTAAACCAAGCTCTGCTGATGAAATAACAAAGCAAATAAACAGGCGAGGCCTTGGATCGAATATATATATTGAGTTACAAAAGAACATTACACAATGACAAAAACATAGTAACTGAACTGAAAACCGAACATCACTTATATTTATAAATTCGTCTGGCATTCTGCAGTCATGTTTCCCGGACGTGCAAGAAAGCTTACACAAAAGTATAATCCAATAAACTTTAAGATGTAATGCTACGATTACAATTACGATACGATATACTAACACATATAAATAAACGTAATGATAAGTTACGTAGGTCTTGAAAAGAGAGATCTCCAGAATGAGTTAATCATATTTTCATAAAAAGACATTTAATGATCAGAGTTTGAATACTTCGAATAGCAAATATAATTTCAGAATGCATTATGTTCAATAATCTGTCACCCAATCTATGTGAATTTTCTTTCCATAAACAATTTTATTTATACAATTTTAATGCTACCATGGCAAATGCATATTTTTTATTGGTTTTCTTAAAAGGGAGAAGGGATAGACTTCTCTAAATAAATTTTCGTCAATAGAATACAATTTAGTGGAAGAAAGTTTTAATTTTATTTAAGTAAATTGTCTGAATTCATTTAGTGCAAGCGAGTTAGATTTCTTTTGCAATAAAATATGTCTTTTAGTCGAAATCCTTATTAATGTACTTACGAAGAGATGTACTTAAAGGGATTTTTTTCAAAACAAAATCCTATATTTTGAATATTTTATTAACACTCAAAATATGTTCTTTTAATTAGAACTAAGAAGATTATTTCAAATGTAGCTTTTTGATACATTAAGAGCTTTGCATTAGTAATTGTATGAAATGCTTATGTTCGAATGGCTGTTGTTATTTTTATTTAATTCTTTTCGTATAAAACTATGTTTAATAATCCTCTATACATGATGCTTCATCGTCAGTAGATATTTTACCTAACATATTCTAATAAGTTCACATCATTGTTACCATGGAAATTGTTGCAAAGTATTAGAGATCCAATGGGAATGCAATAATGTTGTGAGCTCTCATTCTACCTTCTTTTATTTCCCTAAAGAACAAACAAACTGAAATGCTATTGAAGATTTAATTAATTAGGTGTTAACACTTTGTTGTAATAACGAGAAGTTTTTCAGAGGCATTTTTACGCTAATGAATGTTATTCAAAAGGCAGTGGGGCTTGAAAAGAATTAGGTGGGGGTTTACGCGCTACAATCAATCAGAACAATAGAAATTCTTCTCGTTTAGGTACTTTTAGAAATATCTAGAATAATTTGTTCATTATTGAGATTTCGAGTTGCTTTATAAAAGCTAATTTCGTTGAGAGGTTTATGTAAGTATTCCTTATAATCTGTAATACAAATATTTGTTTTTTCTCAGTGCACCTGCGACGAATTATTCTGTATTAGATGAAAAAATTAAATAAAGTAATAGAAGGGGAGGTATTATATAAACATTAAACAATATGTCTAGACAAGTAATTATAAGTTTTTTAATTGATTCAATGGAATTTAAATAATAAAATAAATAATAATCAGGAAACTATAGTTTAAATATTTCTGCTTTGTGCAAAGAGAATATCCAGTAACATGATAAATAATAAATAATTTTCTGGAAAATAGTAGAAATAAAAACAAACTTTTTTTTTTTGAATGTTGATAGAATACTAGCCTTAATAATTAACGTTTTGCTTATATTGTCATTAGGCAAAAGCATTCATCAGAACATTGTACTGAACATAAAATACAGAAATTTGAATAATATGAATATTTTAATAATAGCATGAAATTTGTTTTGATTTTATCGTAAGGACTTATCTTACAACTAGCTCCAAAAGTCTTTTCCTTTTTCAAGGTTTTTATTTAGAAATATATATATATATATATATATATATAAACAATGTAAGACTTCACATAGTTAATAAAGATGTTATTCTGAATTATGTTCATATAATTCTTAACTTTGGCTTAAATTAGTAATATTCTGCTTCTATTTTGACACTCCCTCTACTTAATAAAAATGATTTAATTATCAAAATACGTAACAGTGCTCCAATTTACTGCAAAGTACATTTATAAATCAATATAAATATGAGAAATAAGCAAACTTCACAATTACAGACAAACACAATGAAGTATAGCATGCTCATACTATAATAAATAAGTTATTTCATTTGTACAGTAAAACTTGCTAAGAAAAAATCGGAAAGCACTGCAGGAAAAAAAAATGTGTTCTGGACATGTTTCCGCTCTAGTAGATTGAGCTCCATAAAGCAAGAAATCTGAGTCGGAGGTCACAAATTTGCAAGACATAGAGATAAAATAGTCCGCATTTTCAATGTTAGATGTTTAGTATTCTCATTTATTATTGTCCTAATTTATACTTCTCTAATCAAGCTATGCTTATCTAATTAATTAATGGTTCTCTAATCATGTAAGGCAATGCAGTAAAAAGCATGTTTTACCATGAATAAGAACTAAAATTACCATCACTGTATCCTTCCGCGCTGACCTCTGGAAATCTGGTTGGGGAATAGGAAGACAGATTTTCGGTTATATATGGAATTCAGTGTGGCACATGGAGGTCTGTAAACTTGATTTCTAGTATATAAAGTTAAGTTTCAATGCGCCTAGACCTCAGATTTTTGAAATTTTGGATTAGATTTATTTTTTATACTGTATTGGTAAGATTTTTTGAGTTTTTCCGATTTTCGAAGTTTGCCGGCGATTTTTAGGCATTCATAAAAACAGTAATCTTTTACCCCAGTATAGAAAATTTTACACCCTTTCCAGAAAAGGTGATTTGGAATTCATATAGTGATTTTTTTACCTTTCATAATTTCAATAGGGCATTTTTTCGTAAAAAATTAAGGAATTTGGTTTTCCTTAAATAATTTCGATATCAAATTATTGTCATCATGAATTAAATTGTGCAACTCTGTACGAACTTTCGGCAAACATTTTTTTCCCCAAAAATATTAGTTACATGATTTTTTAAGGTTTTTAAAAATATAATAAGGGAGATTTTTTCTTTTTTTGAATACGTGAAGGAAGAACCAATGAGATGTTTAGATCTTCGAAAAAGAAAAGGAAAAAAAAGAGAGAGGATGGGGTATTGAAAGGCTTGCATAATAATTGCAATATTGGTGTCATAATATTGTTGCAGTAATTAGGAAGATTTGTCGCCTTCTGCACTAGCGCTCAGCTCATTTAAAGTCAGATCTCCGGCTTCTGTAGGATTACTAGAGTTCTGTAAGAACCTTTACGCAATGAATATCAAAGCTATCTATTTCAGCTAGGTGTTAGCAGATTTTTCACCGTAATGCTTATAAATTTAGTTTAATGACTTGTTATTCATTAATAACAATAATGCAAAAAACTTTCATATTGTGTGACGATTTAATATACAGGGTGTCTTCTCTTGTCGCTGGACAAAAGCTAACATCTAAATCGTTAGTGGGAGAGACATAGGGGAAAAGGGTGCCATATGTTAACAACGGGGCACAAGATAACAACATCCATTTTGTCTAATTAACATTAGACAATTTGGTAATTTTCCAGAATAGGAGCCTTAACGAGATAAAGAAAATGGTCTTGGCGTGAGATGGAAGTTTGGCAACTTATCTTTTTGCTATCTATTCACTGTTTCATGTACACAATCAACTTTATTCAATATCTATACAATTTATTTAATATAAATAATCCATTTATCTATTTTTACATACAAACAGACGTAAATTGTATATAAAAACAATAATAATAAATAAAAGGTTTCTATATATAGATATATATACGCATATAAACAAGCATAAAATTTCACGAGGTTTGTTTTCGCAGCTGTTTATATCATTTGCAACTAATCTCACTTTCTGAATCCCGAATTGTGCCAACCTTTTAAACAAACGGAAACGCTCCTATAATAGAAAAGTACCCCCTTTTTTTAAATGTCAATAGTTCATATTAATCCTATTAATTATTGCCAAAATTTACGTCAAAATAAGACTTTTGTCTGATGTTAATGAATCGAAAAGGATGTTGCTCAAATGTGCCCTCTTTTCCCCTATTTAGAATTGAAAATAAATTCAAATATTGTTTCCCATCATATTAAAAGACATTTTGTCACAGAAGTTATTTTTGTAAAAATTACTAAATATATATTTTTATATGATCCTCATGCTTATTGTACATTTCATTGCTGTATGTATTTACAACAGCAACAATTATGTATAGGTATGCCTATACACACAATGGCGCACTCTAAATTGTCGAAATGCTTGCCGTTACTTGCGAAAACATTGCAGACTTGAGCGCCAAAAATAAATCGCCAGTAAAAAAGAACAACTGGCTCATTTGACGAAATTCTCATTCAAACCAGATATCGAATATAACTAGAATTCTTCTATAATCAGGATGAACGTCAAACTGTCACATTTTAGCTCTCTTTTTCTGATGGAAAATTAAATACATTTTTGTAACTAGTGGTAAATCTTTGTAGTAAACATATAACCTGGTGCTAAAGTACAAAACTGCATAGTGTTTTAACGTGCTTTAAAAAAAAATCATTTTACAATATTATATGCAACTGCATTTCCTATCAACCACATTCGTCGTGACATTGTTTACGCTTGTCACGAATCACCGGTTATTTAATAAGCCTAAAAAAATTAATCTATGAATTTTATGAATTTTAATTTTATTTTGAATTTTTTACACTACATTCATTATATCTATATGATATTTTCCAAGATATTTCAGTAAATATAATTGTAGAAAAGATCTTATTTAAATTGCTATATATATATTTTTTCCGTCATGTTTGATGGGATATTATCTTACTTTAGAAAAGTATACTTACAATACATAATTGTTTTTATCAATAAGTTATGTTATGCAACTCATTATTCCTAAATAATTGATCACGGATAACAATGTTATTATTTATACTAAAATAACCAACGAAATTTACATATAAACCTAATACTACAGATTAAAATATTTTTTTTTGAGAATTCTCAAAGCGTATTTTTTGTTTCTACTAAGAAAAATAATTCTAAATTAAGCACCTAACATGTTCAATTAATTTTTCTAATTTCATTGAACATAAAAAGCAAAAATTAAATCAATATTCATTAACGTGTAATAAATACAAACCACACTAAATCTCTCGCAATGTTTGTTAGTTTTACTAAGCCCAAAATATCAGGATACAAGAAAATAAATTTGTTATTTACGAACGATTTGGTAGGAGCCACATTTGTTCAATTAGCTGCAAAACAATTTGCTAATTTGTTTGTATGGATTTCTTTTCGATGTGACAGTGAAGGGATTACAAGAATGTTAGAAGAAAATGAACGCAGACAGGAATTAGGGAATCACAGACGACTGATAATGCGCTATATTTCGGTTTCTTGGATATCTGAAATATATTTCGTTTCTACGAGTTAATGAAAGCTTATTTTTTTAGGATCACTAAAGTAAGCAATGATGAAATTAATTTAATTGGAATAAAACATAATCTATTGTGTGAAATGAAAAAAATAATGAAAATAACTTGTGTTTGATTTAATTAAGTTATATTTTAACAACTCATAGAATGCAGCAGAATGACATGCCAGCTTTAAAGTTTAATAATTTATTAATTATACTAAATGCGAATTTGAAATAAGTGACCTGTTTATTACCTTGCTTAGAAGTTTTGTACACATTAATTTTACAAATATATCAAATTTTAGTGATCAGATGTCACTTAACTGTCCCACCCTAGTTCAAACTGACATGAAATTCTAAAAAATTACCTCCCCCCCTCCCCTATTTGTTTCAATAGCTCAGTAGAATGGAGAGCAAAAAATAGCATTATATGCATAATTTACCAAATTAAGAGAGGGGTTGGACCATCGGCTATATATTACCTATATATAATTTAATATTTGTAAGCACGTTTATAGTTCGGCAAGGAAAAGGGCGCAAGTACGACCTGGTTCGTCAATATAGGCTGAGCCACAGACCTTACAGGGGATACTGTAGGCTGCGCCGGTTTTAAGTAAGTGGGGATTCCAGATTTAGACTTACAAATCATATTGTTTAAAACATTCTGTAGTTTAAAAGCTGTACTGATATTATTAGAGTTAAGGAGATTAGAATTTTTTTCAGAAAGATCTTTGTAATAAGGTTTCTTGATTTTAACTGGTTAAACTATTGACTGCAAACATGTTTCGAAGTTGTCTATGTCATTGCACTGATGAGGGGCTAAACCATAGCCTGAAACGTCTGCTTGTATTTTTAATTGTATTTTATGTGACTTTAACTTTTATGTCTGATTAAATGTGATATTTTTATTTAAAATTTTATATATCAGACGTTACAAAATGTTCAGTTATTTCATTATCGTATTATTTTTTACAAAGTATTTTAATCATTTCATAATAATAAGGTTTCACTCTTCAAAAGTAAACATCATAAAAATAATAACAGATAATGTTAGTACTTTTTGCGTAGTTTCACAGTTTACAAAAAATGTGATTGACTTTTGGAATTTTTTTTATACTAGTATACTTTTCAGAAGACAAACTTTTGGCAAAAAAAATACAAATAAATAAATAAATAATTTTAGAGAAATATGTACCAAATATAATAAAAATTAAACGTTCGCAAATTCTGTTATTTAAAAAAAATATATATATAAAGGAGACTATTAAGAAAACTTTTACTGTGGCACTTTTATAAATCTTTAAAGGATAATTCTTTGATTTCCGAGACTTTTTAAAAAATAACTGAAAATTAAAAAGAAATACTTGTTATCCAAAATTGTTTAACAAGTTGTAGCAAAAACCTTTAATTAATTAAATGTTAAACATTTAGCAAGCAGGGAATAAAATGAAAACTTTCCTTTAATTTCCTTGAAAGGCTTTGCTCTGATGGTTTCAGTTTAATGTTTAGATCAGATGAAAAGAATAATGGGATGATGTCTAGTGGAAAAAGAAGGAAATGACAATGTAGTATTTTTAGAAATTTTATGTAATTGAATTGTATCATGTAATTGTATTGTAAAGGTTTTAAATGAAAAGAGAGTGGTTCAAAGAATGTCAGTTAGATTTTGAAAAAAAAAAAAAAAAGAAAAAGAAATTCTGCTTCCCCTAAATAATAATAAAAAATATTGTTATGAATTTTGTATATATCTGTAAATATTCCATTTGTTTAAATTTATTTTATTTTATTATTGTGAAAATTGCCGTATTATTAATGTATTTCCTATTGAGCATTATGTAACTCAATGCTAAAGGCCTCAGGTTGTTTGCAAGGAAAACAACCTTACAGCATCGGTTTTTATAATGAGTTCTATTGGAAAATCGCCAAGGAATGGGTTTATCGCCAAGTTAGCGATGGTTTTGGCGACTTATTTTTGTCGCCAAATTTGGCGATATATCGCCAAATGTCGCCAAGTTGGCGACGGATTTGGCGACTTTTTGTGCAACCACCCCCCCTTATACCTGTACATTGGGATCCTTTCTCGCTTAGGTTCTCTATCGAAAGTTAAAGCACATTCTGGTAATTTCTAGCATCTGAAGGCTCTGGAAAATTCTACAGTTATCTTTAAAGCCTATATAAGGGACCTCCACCAGTTCAGTTCAGTTAGTTGTCTGTCAACTGCGATTGAATTCATACGAGAGGCTTTGCATTGAGAACTGTGTTTCTCGGATCGATTTTGTCGTTGATACGTCGTATTGAACGCATTGTTTCTGTGTGAAATTTTGCTGTGCTTTTATTGGATTTGAAGATTACTAAATATCTTGTAATTTTCAGAAGATATTGATGTTCGTATTAACGCATTGTTTCTGTGTGGAATTTTGCTGTGCTTTTATTGGATTTGAAGATTACTAAATATCTTGTAATTTTCAGAAGATATTGATGTCCGTATTGCACTGTTTATAGTGAATAAAGCCTTTTGATTGTTCTTATATATTGGCATCAGTCCTTTCGAACCCCGAGCTCACAACATTTGGTGTCAGGAGTGGGGTTGAATGCCAATTACCAGAGCAATGGAGGCGCAACTGACTAAATTATTGGAGAAATTAGGAGAGATGGATGAGAAAATGACTGCGAATCAGGCTGAAATGAAGAAGGATATGTCAGCGATGGATGAGAAAATGACTGCGAATCAGGCTGAAATGAAGAAGGATATGTCAGCGATGGATGAGAAAATGACTGCCAACCTTGGCGAGTTGAAAGAAGAAATGAAGAAGGAAATGACTGAGAATCAGGCTGAAATGAAGGAAATGTCGGAAGAAATGAAGAAGGAAATGTCAGCGATAGACGAGAAAATGACTGCAAACCAGGCTGAAATGAAGGAGATGTCAACCAACCTTGGCGAGTTGAAAGACTTAATAGATAATAAAATAACATCTTTAAATGAAAGAATTGACAGCGTGGAAAACAAATTTGAAGGAAGATTTCAAGAAATAGAAGAAAATGTTCAATTGACAGCCAAAACCGTAGAAGAAAGAGTAGAAGAAAAAGTTCAAAAGATCGCCAAGACCGTTGAAGAAAGCATAGAGAATGTAAAAAAAGATTTGGAAAATGTGAAGAAACAAAAGATAACTGCCGAAAACTATCCCGAAGATGTCAAGTATCAAGCTATGCTTCCTCGGGCCTTTATTAAGCTCTCGACCTATGACGGAAAATCCTCATGGGCAGTTTTTAAGACACAATTTGGGATCGTAGCGGACGCCAATGGATGGGATTCCCAGACAAAGGCTTGTCAGTTAGCTTCTTCTCTACGAGCTGATGTTGCCGTCGTCCTACAGACTTTGCCTGCAAATGAACCGCTGGATTTTGAAACGCTCGTCAGTGCCTTAGAATTGCGCTTTGGCGACAAATGCATGAAGGAATATAGCAGACTCCAGCTCAAATCTCGACAGCAGAAATCCACTGAATCCCTGCAAGAGCTTGCTACGGATGTCGAGAGACTTTCCCATCTTGCTTATCCTGACTGTCCGACTGAAATTAGAGAAAGTTTAGCTCTGCAACATTTTATTGATGGTGTGCGTGACTCTGAGATCCAGAAAGCACTCCGGATTGCAGATCTCAGTGACTTAAAAGGGGCTTTAGTTTATGCCCTGAAATTCGAGGCAGCCCAGCAAGCTACAAGGAAAGATCGGCACTTTGTGCGAGTAGCCAACATGCCTGAGACGTCGGATAGAGCTGTGGAGAGTTTACAGCAGCAGATGAAGGACGTGATGAGACATATGAGCTCCTTGATGGACAACAAACCTGGAAGAAAGATCAAGTGCTGGAAATGCGGTGGAGAAGACCATATTCAAAGAAACTGCCTAAACCGACCCAGCACAGAAGGTAATAGCTCCGCACGAACGGCGGAGCAGGAAAACTAATTAATGGCCATCTCGCGGGGCGGAGGTTGCCAGATTTTGAGAAGCCCCTTTATCAAGTGTGTCAAATTTCTGCAAGAAGTTGCGGCGAGAACGGAGTTTTTATAGTCGGGCGTGTGAATGATTTGCCCTGTAATATGATCATCGATACAGGAGCCAATGTGACCATCGTTCGGAAAGATCTAGCTCTGCGGCTAAAAGAAAAACTCCTCTGGACTCCGCCCCGTGTTATCCTTCAAACCGTGACCGGGGATATGATCGACATACATGGAAGAATGAAACTGAAAATAAAGTTTGGGAACGCCGCTTACCATCATACAGTCTATGTGGCCGATATTTCAGACCCTTTCATACTCGGACTGGACTTTTTAAAAGAGCATGGATTTACACTGGACTTTAAGAAGAATGAGTTACGCTCTGCTCAAGAAGATGTCACTATTTTCAAACTTGGAAATGAGTCCGGGTCTATTCAACGGATCACAGCCAAGGCAGATGTTATCATCCCTCCTCGGACCGAAATGATGATACCTGGATTGACTGAGAACGAAAGTAGTTTTCAATGTGGCTTGGTTGGATATCCTGAGAAGAGCCCAAAAGGAGTGCTAATATCATCAGCGCTGGTAGATCTGTCGAGAGATGTGATACCCGTGAGGATGGCGAATGTAAGTGAAAAATCTAGAATTATCCAGAAGGGTGAAGTGCTTGCAACCTGTGCTCCAGTCACCTGTGTTTGCAAAGACCCGAGCTTGACGTTGTCGGAGCCGTCTACAAGTTTAACACCTGAAATTGGACGAAATGAGAATTTATCTCCTGAGCAGAGACATGCCGCAGAAAGACTGTTCCAGGAATTTAAGGATGTGTTTTCACAAAACGAGAATGATATAGGTCGCACTTCTCTGACACGCCATAGAATTGATACTGCCGACCATCCACCGATTAAACAGCATCCAAGACGCTTGCCGTTCGCAAAACAAGAAGAGGTTTCTAAGCTCTTACGAGAGATGCAGGATAGTGACATCATCGAACCGTCATCAAGTCCGTGGGCCTCTCCCATCGTGTTGGTCCGAAAGAAAGATGGCTCCACTAGATTTTGTGTGGATTATCGTAAACTTAACGATATCACGAAGAAGGACAGCTATCCTCTACCAAGAATAGACGATACGCTAGATACTCTTTCAGGGCATAAATGGTTTTCCACGCTGGATTTGAAGAGTGGATATTGGCAAGTAGAGATCCATCCTGATGACAAAGAGAAGACCGCATTTACTACTGGACAAGGACTTTGGCAATTCAAAGTTATGCCGTTCGGGCTCTTCAATGCTCCAGCAACGTTCGAGCGCCTGATGGAGACAGTGTTAAAAGGCCTGACTTTTGAAGCTTGTCTCATCTACCTAGACGACGTCATCATTGGTGGCCGCACGTTGGAAGAACATCTAGAAAATATTCGAAAAGTGTTAACGAAGCTAAGAGCGGCGAATTTAAAGCTGAACCCTTTAAAATGCAAGTTTTTCCAACGGGAAGTAAATTATCTAGGACACATCATTTCAGCTGAAGGTGTTCGAACAGATCCTGAAAAAGTGTCCGCAGTAAGGAACTGGAAGCGTCCGGAAAATGTCCATCAGTTGCGAAGCTTTCTGGGACTATGTACTTGTTACAGAAAGTTTGTCCAGGGTTTCTCCAACATCGCAAGACCATTGCATAGGCTCACTGAAAGCAAGCAGAAGTTTCTATGGACACAAGAATGCGAGAATTCCTTCCAGCGGCTGAAAGAAGCTCTCACATCCTCTCCAGTCCCTACCTATCCGCACCCCGAGAAACAGTTCATTGTGGACACGGATGCCAGTCATGAAAGTGTCGGCGCTGTACTTTCCCAAGAAATAGATGGCCAAGAACGAGTCGTAGCATACTGGAGCAAATTTTTATCGAAACCAGAGCGGAATTATTGCGTCACTCGTAAGGAGTTATTAGCTATAGTGAAAGCCATAGAACACTTCCATCACTATCTCTATGGCAGGAAATTTCTCCTTCGTACTGATCACGCATCCCTAACATGGCTGATGAATTTTAAGAACCCAGAGGGCCAAGTAGCCAGATGGATACAACGGCTCCAGGAATACGACTTTGACATCAGGCATCGCAAAGGCTCATCGCATGGAAACGCCGATGCCCTATCAAGAAGACCGTGTCCCGAGAGCTGTCGCTATTGTTCCAGAGCGGAGAGCAAGTATAATCCCGAATATGTCATACGCCAGACGAAGACTTCACTATTGACGCCACCAGATCCCTGGAGTGATGAGAAGATTCGAGAAGATCAAATAGCAGACTCTGAGATCAAACCAATCTTGGAGTTATTAGAATCTTCTAGCACGAAGCCCAGTTGGAAAGACATCTCGACTTACAGTCCTACGACGAAGCAATATTGGGCTCTTTGGAACTCTCTCCACGTCAGGAATGGTGTCCTGTTCCGAAAATTCGAATCGGGAGATGGGAAGACATCTCGGTGGCAGTTGGTACTTCCTCGATCCCGAATACCAGAGGTCCTCAAGGAATTACATGGCAGTCCTACTGGTGGCCATTTTGGAGTCATGAAAACGTTACATAGAGTCCGAGAGCGCTTCTTCTGGGGAAAAGCGAGAGCTGACGTCGAACGATGGTGCAAATCTTGCGATGCATGTGCAGCTCGAAAAGGACCAAAGAAACGTAGCCGAGGAAGACTACATCTCTACAATGTAGGAGCACCTTTCGAACGCATCGCCCTTGACATCCTAGGCCCTCTGCCAAGAAGTGCTGATGGCAACAAATACCTCCTTGTTGTCATGGACTACTTCACGAAATGGCCTGAAGTTTATGCCATCCCTGATCAAGAAGCTTCTACGGTTGCGGATGCCTTGGTACACCAGTGGATATCAAGGTATGGAGTCCCCCTTCAAATGCATACTGACCAGGGGAGAAATTTCATCTCTGCTGTGATTGAGGGTCTCTGTCAACTTCTCGGAATGGACAAAACTAGGATGACGCCTTTACATCCACAATCGGATGGCATGATTGAGAGATTTAATCGTACCATCCTCAACAATCTCTCACTGCTAGTCTCAAGAAACCAACAGGACTGGGACCAAAAACTTCCCTTGTTTCTTCTCGCCTATCGCAGCGCCGTCCATGAAACAACCGGCTATTCCCCGTTTCAGATGCTTTTCGGTCGTGATCTTCGTCTACCTTGTGATCTGATTTTTGGTCGCACTCCAGATGCGCCTTCATCGCCAGTCGGATACGTGCAGAATCTCCAGGCACGATTTGAAGACGTCCACAACTTGGCTCGAGAGCGGATCAATATACAGACGGAGAAGATGAAGACCAGGTACGACACGAAAGCCACGGGACATCAATTTAAAGAAGGTGACAAGGTTTGGTTTTATAATCCGACTCGACGCAAAGGACTTTCTCCCAAATTACAATCGCACTGGGACGGTCCTTACACAGTCCTAAACAGACTGAACGATGTCGTGATTCGGATCCGAAAGTCACCAAATTCGAAGCCTAGAGTCGTTCATTACGACAGGCTGGCTCCATACTATGGCCATAGTACTTAGTTCATTCATTGTAAATAGTGTAATGTAAATAATGTAAATTAGTATGACCATGGTCTTGTATATAAATTAATGTAATTATTTATTTTGCTTAGCATTATCATTATTATTGTTATTATTATTTAAATACTTGTATATAATAATATTTTATTTTTAAATAAGTGTATATTTCGTTTAATTCAGCATTATGAATGTGTTTTGAATAGTATAGCATTTGTTGGTAACGGGTTTGCTTTCCGATCAAAGGTTGAACTGCCCGGGACGTGCAGTCCTTGAGAGGGGGGAATGTTATAAATTTTGTATATATCTGTAAATATTCCATTTGTTTAAATTTATTTTATTTTATTATTGTGAAAATTGCCGTATTATTAATGTATTTCCTATTGAGCATCATGTAACTCAATGCTAAAGGCCTCAGGTTGTTTGCAAGGAAAACAACCTTACATCATCGGTTTTTATAATGAGTTCTATTGGAAAATCGCCAAGGAATGGGTTTATCGCCAAGTTAGCGATGGTTTTGGCGACTTATTTTTGTCGCCAAATTTGGCGATATATCGCCAAATGTCGCCAAGTTGGCGACGGATTTGGCGACTTTTTGTGCAACCACCCCCCTTATACCTGTACATTGGGATCCTTTCTCGCTTAGGTTCTCTATCGAAAGTTAAAGCACATTCTGGTAATTTCTAGCATCTGAAGGCTCTGGAAAATTCTACAGTTATCTTTAAAGCCTATATAAGGGACCTCCACCAGTTCAGTTCAGTTAGTTGTCTGTCAACTGCGATTGAATTCATACGAGATCCTTTGCATTGAGAACTGTGTTTCTCGGATTGATTTTGTCGTTGATACGTCGTATTGAACGCATTGTTTCTGTGTGAAATTTTGCTGTGCTTTTATTGGATTTGAAGATTACTAAATATCTTGTAATTTTCAGAAGATATTGATGTTCGTATTGCACTGTTTATAGTGAATAAAGCCTTTTGATTGTTCTTATATATTGGCATCAGTCCTTTCGAACCCCGAGCTCACAACAATATTACTTAATTTATAATGCATAGTAAAGGATCATAAATATATTACCGAAATATTAACTAATTAACTAAGCATTAACTAGTATGTAACGAAGTATTAACAAATAAATAATAACTAATCCTATTAAGTAATAATTAACAAAAAATAGAAAATAAATTAGAAGAA
Source organism: Maratus michaelseni (assembly GCA_963931845.1). Taxonomy (NCBI): domain Eukaryota; kingdom Metazoa; phylum Arthropoda; class Arachnida; order Araneae; family Salticidae; genus Maratus; species Maratus michaelseni. The sequence continues at coordinate 247,336,888 of OZ007588.1, read as the reverse complement.
TAGAAAATTCTAATTTTTTAAAACATGAGTTTAACAAAAAAAAAAAAAAAAAAAAAAAATGGTCTTGAAACCGTTTATAAATGCATAATTTTACTTGAGAGAATTTTGTATTTTTCTCTTTATGACAAAAAATAAAATAAAAAAGTAGATTACATCTTGTATAATGGAAAAGATAAAAATTATTTTATTAAGGGGATATCAGAGAATCCAGAGTCATATTGTCGTACTTTTCCAGCCATAATTAAAACAAGAATTTTGATTTCAGGGAGCTACGAACTTCTCCGGTTTATCAGATTTTATTTGCTCACCAAGGTTCTGCATAATTTTTCTCGTTACGGGAAGAGATGAATTTCCCGGCTCCACACCTCTCTCCTACCTGCTACCCTCCGAGCGGGAGGATTTTCAATACCACGGACCTTATTTACACGTACATAGTATGTACAATCGTGGAAAAAAAATGGTACTTTCTGAGTAATTTTGTCGAAAGTTATCGTAAAAAGTTATACTAGTACCAAACGATTATCAATAACATATGAGTTGTAATTTTTCAACTGGACGAAAAATGTCCGGGGCAGGATTCGAACCTGGGATATCTTGGCTAAAGCTGCCATGCTCTACCAACTGAGCCATCCCGGTCGAATCTGGAGGACATAAATCATCTAGTTAACCTTATTGATCATAGCATCTGGTCTGATATCTGAATCAGCTCAACAGAATAGATCGCAGGTAATGGAACTCCAGTAAACGCTGGATACGTGCTTACACAAGATTAATTTTAACACAATTATTCAAGTGGGATGATTTATGTCCTCCAGATTCGACCGGATGGCTCAGTTGGTAGAGCATTTCAGCTTCAGCCAAGATATCCCAGGTTCGAATCCTGGCCCGGACATTTTTCGTCCAGTTGGAAAATTACAATTCATATGATTTCTTTACCAATTTGAATAATTGTGTTAAAATTAATCTAGCGATTATCAATAACGTCTACTATAAAGCATGGATTAGGGTTTGGGAGTCGTCTATCTATATTTATTCTATCTATATATATTCTTAGAGTCTTACGTGGCGCGGAAATAGGGCTGAATTTCTAGCTTATTGTTGGCAACAACCGTAGTTTCCAGAGCTCAGACTAATGAAAAGACTAGATTGTGTTAGATAGATCAGCTCGCCTCCAATATGACGGTCAGTGTCAGAGCTGTGAAAATCAAGCTAGCAAATATTAAAAATAAAATAACATGTACGTAATCCAAAGCGTCTGAGATGATTACTCATTTTAATTATGAGTAATATTGTTAATTTCAAATTAATTCCCAACTCTTATTTACAATTTATTTATGAATTTTACTCACATGAAAAATCGGAGATATAGTAAAAATATCAACTGTCTAGGTTGCACCTGCTGCCATCTGTTGCAGAAATCTAAAATCAATTAGAATAGTAAAATGTCGAACGAAATATAAACAATCATTCATGATAAACTATCTTCCTATTACGTAGTGATTTTTTTTATGAATAAGTCGTGCTGTACAATATTATAGGTGCAATAAGTTTTAAACAAATTATGTTTCCAAGATCATTTATTCATAGTATTTAAATGATTTATATGCCCATTAGTAGCTCCAACTAAATGCATTGTTAGTTGTGTTTTCAACGGAGTTTTCAATTACTTTTTTACATAAAAAAATTGTCAATTTCATATGTTCAAATGATTTATGGTAGTACTTATTCAGGCTAGAATTACTGCAAAAATAAAAAGGGGCGAGCGAGCGTAGCGAGCTGGGACCGCGTAGCGGTCTCAATGTGAATTGCATTGCAATTCACGGGGGTATGGCGAGCGTTAGCGAGTAGGGGGCTCAGCCCCCTAGTATATAAAAAAACATACTGAATGTTTTATTTTAATTGGTAACGTCCACTTTTGATGCCATATTTGAGTTCATTGGATCAAAGTAACCCTGAATAGTATTACGTATTTTTAACAATTTTTTATAGATTTAGAAGATTGTCAATTTTTGAGTCAATTTTTGTAAGTGAAATGTTTTTTTTTTAATGGGACAATATATGGACTCAAACATGTTCTAGGTATTTTTTCGATTCAAAATCATATTTCTAATTATAAGAACTATTATTATAGTATACCCGTTAATATTTTACCGTAAACAACTTTACAGTTTTACAGGTAAAATATTTGAATTTTTATTAGTTGCTTTTAAATTTAATAAGTATTAAAACTGATGAATTGCTATATTGTATTGCTTATAAACAATTCCTATACATATAATGCAATTGATGGTGCTGTCAGTGCAATCGACTCAATAATTGAAGCGAAATAATTTTAAGCTTTTAATTAAAAACATATTATGCTTGCTATAGGAGCAGTTTAACTAAAAAATATTAATTGGATGGGTGCATTTATTTTTACTTACTACAGTCTCGATTCTTTGAAAAAAAATTATTTAATATTTTATATATTTATTTTAATTATGCGACATTTAAAACTTTTCAATAATTTTATTTTTATCAGTCTGATTCTAAAACCGTGTATTTAAAATTTGTTGCTTGCAGCTAACGATTTATAATGTATATTTTTTAATTACTCGATTTTTATTTTACGTTTTCGTATATTATTTAATTATTAAACTATGAATATCCGGGTCATTTCTTTTATATGACTATTTTTCCTTCTTTCTATTTTCTCTTATTTTCTTTTTCCTTTTTAACTAAAAATAATCACATAGTTTCCTTAGTAGAGGATGATTATATAAAAAAGCTATCTCGATATATGAGCCCCTAGCTATCACACCATTCACAGAAACTGAATGAAATTGTGGTTTAAAATATTTTGAGGTATTCGCTCAAGAATGATACGAAAAACAAAGTTTCGAAAATTTCAAATGGCAATACCTACTTTTTTTTATTGGAATGTGATCTTCGTAGTTAAAAACCATGTAAAACGTTGGAACGGTACCTGTAGCATGAAAATCGATGGCGCTAGGCCGACTAAGAAGAAAGGTGAAAACAACTAATAAAGGACAGAAAAGCAACATAAAGTAATTTAACATTTTATTGTTCAGTGCTATCCACTATCTGCCGCATGCAAAGTGTCATCGCGTGTGGTATGGAAAATTTGTAAAACACAGTTTTTTTTCTGTTGCTTTTCTGTCCTTATTGGTTGTTTTCACTTTTCTTCTTATTCTGTCTAGCGCCGGTGATTTTTGTGCTACAGGTATCGTTCCAACGCTTTTTATGGTTTTTCACTATGAAGATCACATTTCAATAAAAAAAGTAGGTGTTGCCATTTGAAATTTTCGAAAATTCATCATAGTAACCGTAATTGTTAGAATTTAACTGTTGTTTTTCATATGATTCTTGCGCGCACAGCTCAAAATATTTTAAACAAAAAATATCATTCAGTTTCTGTGAATGGTCTGATAGTTAGGAGCTCATATATCGGGATAGTTTTTTATAATCACCCTGTATATATTATCTCATAGATAATAAGTATACAAATTATAGCAAAATTGTAGATTCGTTCAATTTATTTAATTGATAATGACATGCAAAATAGTTTTATTTGAATATTTTTAATAGAAATGTAGTAATTAAAAAAATATTGTTGGGAGTTAAATTTTACTTAATAATAATTATAAAAATTCGGATAGAAAAAATACAAATCGTATAATTTTTCCTTCTAAAATAAAATATGACATTATTGAAATTAATTATCCTTATCGCCAATAACATTACAGAAATCATTCTGTCAGAAGTGGAGTTCGAACACAAGCTCTTTTCTGAGAACCACAGCTTAAACCCGGCGCCTTATACAACTCACCTACCCTGACTTCGTTCAACTTCACTCTAAAATTAACACGTTCTGGATTTAGTTTTAGGAATGTGCTGACCTGCCCATGTCGGTCTTCAAATTTTGCTCTGTGTTTTAATATACTATATGATGTATTAAGACAATTTATTAATTATTATATATGTTAGTGTTTACTTAAAAAAGTATTAGCGTCTTATCAAATATGTCTGCGTGCTTTTACAGCTCATTCCTATAATTAGTTTTCGAGATATGAAGGAATTTTAATTTTTGCTTTTTAAAGGAAATTCATATTATCGTTTGCATCCACAGAAAATAAAATTTTAAAACGTAAAACCGAACTTATATATATATATATATATTTTTTTTTAATTTTCTTTAATATAAGTTTATTTTCTATTTACAATTTTTATTTAATTTTTATTACAAAAATTGAATGTTGCCGCTGCTATTTCTTCTAAGACTTCTATTCTTTTTTCTAAATTTATTGTTTTACGATGATTTGCAGCAGAGTAAGTTGGGGAATATTTGTATTCCACAATTGAACACGGCAGTGTTTCGACGGACAAATGTCAACTTGCCTCTGTAGCTAACAGCTCGACATCCTATTTATTCGCTCGCTGCACAGTAATTAATGTATTTAGCAAAAATTGGTGGCTAAAAGTCGAATTTTGAAAACTTATTCCTCTTTAAAAATAATTAGTATATGATGAAGCTATTAATTATTTTTTGATAAATGATGTAAACTACACTTGTTTTACTTAAATTTGCTTTAACTTCCCCATTTCAATGTTTATTTTAAATATTTAAATTTTTTTTACTAAAATCTTCTAACAATTTCTTTTAATTTTTCATGAAATTACTTAATAATTTTCTTCGTACTTAGAAAAAAAGAATGGAGTAATATATTTTTATTATTCTTAGATACACTTATAAACTCAATATATGAATTAGTAAAATGACACGAATATCAAGTACCGAGGAAAATCTTCGTGCCATAAATTGTAAAATAGCGATCGGGTTGCCATTTTACGCTCTATGACGTCACGAGAATATTTTCATTTATTTTGTATGAATCAGAATTGAAAAATTTATTTCAGAAAAATAAAATGTTGCAAAATGGATTGTTTTATTGTGGCATTTAAGAAAATAAGACTAGAAATAATAAGATCTACGATGAGTTAAGGATTCGTAACTGAAGCAGGTTAACATGTGTACATAAAATGCGGCGAACGTATCGTTAACACAGCTGAAAGTAGAGAGAATATCGAATTCAAATGAAAAAGCTGGGTAAAAAATATAGAAAAAAACAAAGTACCACTCAAGTTTTCGACGGATTGTATGCACGTTTGATATCGTGAAAATTTATTTTTAAAAAAGCCATAAAGAGTTTATATGGAATGTAAAACAATATATAAATAACTCTAAGCGTTTTGGAATCCATGATTTTTTCGCATTAATTGAAGAAAATTTTGCAATCGGGTTTAAAGCCAATTCGCTTATTTTAGCGAGCAATAGCTTGGCGCAAATTTATTTTAATTGTTAATACCTGTTATTGTTGTTTTATTTGAATGTGTTTTCTTTGTGTGCTTGTGACAAACTTTTACACTTAAATTTAAACATTTGCCTCTATTTCATATAACTGTTGTTTCTATAATTATATAAAACATTTTTATATAATTTGCATTAGTACATAAACATTTGTATTCACCTTTGAACAAATGCTCTCATACAATTAACATCACGATGTTACCCGCATCCTTCATGTATCTCACCACTTTTGACTGTAAACCAGATTACGGAATTTTAGCCAATTTTCGCCAATTAACTGCAAACGATCAGTATTAAAGGACAGGTCAAATAACAGATTAGTAAGCTGTTTTACACATAGGAAGCCGACATTTGTTAGTCCAAGTAACAGTGATATTACACGTATTAAATGAAGCGACAAAAATTGAAGAGACTCGAGAGTTTTCCAAGCATTTCATTGGTTCTGTTGAAGGAAAGGCTTTTCCCTCGTCGGTTTTCTTAGCATTTCATTGGCTATTCCAGGAGATCCTAAACCAAATATGCACCGCAGGCGATAGCTTCAATTTTTGACGCTTCAAATTATCACCTGTTAGTATTCGTTACTACAAATGTCCTTACTACAACTGCTTTATCAAGTGTAAGTTTCATTGATCGGTGAATACTTATGACGTAACAGGAGGGAAAGGTTTTTTTCCCCCGTCAGTTTTCCAAGCATTTCAATGGCTGTTCCGAGAGATCCTACAACAAAGAAGCACCACAGACGACAGCTTCAATTTTTGATGCTTCAAATTATCACGCGTAATAGCACTGTTAGGATTCGTTACTACAAATATCTTACAACTGCTTTATAAAGTGTAAGTTACATTGATCGGTGAATACTTATGGCGTAACAGGATCACCCATAGGGTATACATTAGAATTTTGATCTTTAACAACTGAAGCTAAAGATCGAATTTAAACAAGTTGGAAATCGTTCGTCAAACGTGACAAATGAGGTGCGTTTGCACTATAACTATTTTCAGTGAAATGAATTATATCGTCCGTTATTATGATATGATTAATTTCCGTAATAAAATAAGTACATTGTAAGTTGGCAACATTTTATCTTTTGTTGACATTTACTGAAAATTCTAATGGGAAACTTAAGCCAAGCTTTGAAAATTTCAGAACTTGAAATCCATATTTAGACTCTTTTTCCATTTAATATCTATTTCTCCGAAACATCTATCCAAGAAACTGTCGGTAGATTATATGATTACTATAATTAAACAATTTTAGTATACAAATTCAGTTTTTAATTCAATAATACGGAAATAATATGACTTTATCTTAAATAGGACGTAATCACCATGGCAACCTAGAATCATTACCTACCACGGGATATCAGTGAATTAATTACGTATGATAGGATTTAATAGAATAAAAAACGTTTATTAATATCTTTTTTAAGTTTTGATTCGATTTTCATAAAATTTGAAATGACTCAACAAAATTCTGCAACGATTATATATATATATTAAATTTCAAACCATTCGGTTGGGTAGTTTTTGCGCTGCTATATGCCGACTGACGGACAAACAGACGGACCAGACGACGACTATAGGTGCTATGTATTTATATAATTACGAATGCACTTAAAAATTGGGCCACTTTATTTCCCCTGTCCTACAAAGATCTATGTTTAAGGTAAGTTACACTGTAATTGATCAAGCCATTGTCGAGAAATCGTGTTCATTTCATTGTCAGATCGAATGGATACTTAGGAAGTTTCGAGTGCCACGAGAGTTCGGTGTGCTTCAATAAATACACTTTCTAAAATTATTTTAAATGGAAATAAAGAACATTGAAATATCTTGATATTTAAATTAAAATATCAGAAATTACTTTTATGTACGTAACAAAACATTGATAAAAACGTTTTAAAGTGAGTGCCATCATAAAAATACTTTTAAATTAAACCTCGAAATTTGAATAATCTTCAGTAATTCTTTTGATTACAATAACCATTCTTACACTGCTTGGTGGATTAATTAAAAAAGTAATAATAATTTTTTTTCTTTTATTTAAGTGACAAAGTAGTGGTTAAAACCTGTTTAAATTAGATTAAATGATACTTTTAAATTAAGCTTAAAAATTTTCACAATTCGAAGTTGTTATTGATATACATTGTAGCATTTCTCCTCGAATCATCTTAAAAAATAATATAGCCTCATTTTTTATTTTACTTTTATAGAAGTATCAAACTTTTCATTAAAACTTTTTAAACTTAAGTGGTAATAAAGTAATTATAGAGTAAAATATATAGAAATAGATCTTTTTTACTGCAGCAAATATGGTGGTTTTTGTTAAAACTATAGTCATGTTGCTTTTACTCAACATCTGAAAAAAAAAGATCTATATACATATTTTAACTTAAGTTTCATGATAAAAAATGATATTGTAAAATGTTTCATGATATTGTAAAGATTCTTTTAAATTAAGCTTTAAAATGTAAACAATCTAAAATTATTCATTTAAGTGCATTCTAAGACTGCTTCCTCAATTAATGAAAAATTAATATATTCACATTACTTATAATTCACTTTTGTGTTAATTATTAAGCAAAGTAAAAGTACTCAAAAAGTATTTTTAAATTAAATTTCGAAATTTAAGCAATCTAAACTTATTTTTTTAAATACACTATAGTTCTGTTTCTCCAAATCCTTTGGAAAAAAAATTATTTTTTCCTGAAATTTGAAATAAAATAAATAACACTGATATATCTTGATATTTAAATTAAAATACAAGTGACTACTTTTAGGTCAGTTATGGGGTACTTATAAAAATGTTTTCAAATTAAGTTTAATACTAATAATACTTTTAAATCTAAAGCTATTTTTAGAAATAGATATTTGTATTGATTCTCTTATTAATTAAAAAGTAATATATCTCGATTGTTTGAATACATTTTTATATAAATAATGAAGTATTTATTAAAATAGTTTTAAATAAATTAAAATCCTTTTAAATTAATTTAAATTCAATGACAAAAATACTTTAAAATTTAATTTCAAAATTTAATTTTTTAATCTAAAGCTATTCTTTTATATACCTTCTAGCGCTAATTACCCGAATCATTCAGAAAGTAATACATCTTCATTCTTGATTTTACATTTATGTAAATGATGCTGCACTCATGAAAACCATTTTAAGTTAGTCTTATCATAAAAATAAAGTTAGGCTACCATATTTAAATAATCTAAAACTTTTCTTTTAAATACATTCTAATAAACCCTCCCCCTTTTAATTAAAAGAAACTTTATTGTCATTGCTGATTTAAATTTACTATAACTGCAAAGCAACAGGTTATGTTCAATCATAAAGACACTTTAAATTAAATTTAGAAATTTAAACAACCTGAAAAAATCTTTTTAAATGATTTTGACACTACTTCTCGAATAATTTAGAAAGTAATATATCCCCACTCTTGATTTTACTCTGATATAAGAGACAATGCATTTATAGAAACTTTTCTAAATTAAGTTTAATAATTAACGAACTTTTAAATTAAGTTTCAACATTTAAACAATCGAAAACTATTTTTTAAGTACATTCTAATATTGCCTTCTGTATTAATGAGAGAAAATATCTTCTTATTCTTGAATTTCCTTTTATATAAATGGAATAGTATTCATTAAAACTTTTTTTATTAAAATAAACCATAAAAATACCTTAAAATTAATTTTCAAAATTTTAACAAAATAAAACTTAAAATACATATTTAAATGATTAAGTGATAAAAACAGAAAACAAAAATGTTTTTAAAAAACTTTTAATATAATGATCGACATGTTTCGAACGCACAGACATTATCAAGATCTACATGATAAACAAACTATTCGCGCAAAAAATCTTTGAAAATAAACTTGAAAAATATAAGTCACGAGATCATATCTGTAAATAAAAACAGGTGCTTAAAAATAGTTAACTGTAAGCGTGAAAATTAATATTTTCTTATTGCTTTTTTAAAATTGAACAGAACCTCGTACCAGATTTTAGGTAATTCAAAAGAGGCTGATTCATTGCATATGTTCTCGTTACGCATATAGATTTCTATTGGTTCACGGATAACACGGATGGGTAATAAAGTCTTGATAGATAAGTTATTTTACTATTCTTGAAATCAATTTTTGAAGTATCGGTCCTATGTAATCTTGCAAAAGCTGTAGTTCTTCTGTCATATTTGATATCTGCCATATGCTATTTTAATCTTGTTTTACATTTTCTAGTTGTCATTACTATATAATATTGCATTGTTTCATTTGTTCTGATTATATAATAAAATGAGTTGTAATTTTCCAACTAGACGAAAAATGTCCGGGCCAGGATTCGAACCTGGGATCTCTTGGCTGAAGGTACCAGTGCTCTACCAACTGAGCCATTCTTGTCGAATCTGGAGGACCTAATTCATCCAGTTAACCTAATTGATCATAGCATCTGATCTGATATCTGAATCAGCTCGACAAAATTAATAGCAGGTAATTTGGAACTCCACTAAACGCTGGATACGTGATTACACTAGATTAATTTTAACACAATTATTCAAATTGGTAAAGAAATCATATGAGTTGTAATTTTCCAACTGATTTCTTTATGATTCAATATGATTTCTTTAACAATTGTTTTGTTAGCTGTTTCTCAAATAAAACTATAGCGTATACTCTCTAGCGTATAATACTCTCTGTTTTTTTAGGACTACACCACTGTTAGTAAAGTACGCGAAAATTTCTTTCAGATAACGCAGTCTAATGAAAACGGGTAGAGCATTTTTGCAAAACTAAAAATGTAATGCATCCAGATTCTTTTACTTTACTTTTAAATGAGTGACGAAGGAACATTAAAATAATTTTAACTTAAGTTCAATCATAAAAATACTTTTGAGTTAAATTAAAAAATAAACATACTTTTAAATATTTTTTACCACTACTTCTCCGAAGCATTAAAAAAGTAACATATTTTCATTATTGATTCTGTAAGTGAAGAAGTACACATTAAAATCATTTTAATTAAAATTTAATGATAAAAATGAAGTTAAGTTTCAAAATTCAAACAATCTAAAATATGTATTTTTTAAATACACTCTAGTACTGTTTCCCCTATTTAATAAAAGTAAATTTTTTGTCATCCCTGATTTAACTTTTATATAAATGAGGAAGCTTTAAATTTTTTATGATAAAAGTACTTTTAAATTAAATTTCAAAATTTAAACGATCTGGAACAATTTTTTTAAGTACATTTTGGCACTACTTCCCGAATCATTTAGAAGGTAATATATCTCCATTCTTAATTTTATTTTTATGTAAATGAAAGAGCACTCATAAAAACGTTTTAAATTAAGTTTAATCATAAAATTGCTTTTAAATCAAGCTTCAAAATTTAAACAATCTAAAACTATTATTTTAAATACATTTTATCACTGCTTCCCCGAATCATTTAGAAAGTAATATATCCTCATTCTTGAAATTACAATTAACACCTCTTTTTCCTAAGAATCCAATTATTATAAATTATTGCCCCGAGAAAACTCAGGAAAAGTTTTTTTTTTTTATCTTCTCGGGTTTTCTCTCAAAGTTCTCCGTCTTATTAGAGTCCAAGGCACATCATTCATGTTAGTAAAAAAATTGCTCTCTGTGTAATTGCGGTAACCGCTTACGGGAAGTACCTTTTTCCACCATTATTTCGGTTAATGATGATGTATTTTTATAAAATGTGATTTTTTTGGATGTTCAGTGTAGAATAATTAAAAATGATTAATAATTGTGCTAAAGAAAAATGTAACGTAAATGTCTTTTGTGGGAAGAAATGATGCTCATTACCCTTAATTTCAGAAATAAAACTTTTGTTAAAAGATTACATTACCATTAACAGACCGTTTAAAACAGCCATACTCAACCTGCGGTCCGCGGTCCGTATGTGTCCTGGCGACTTGTTACGTGCGGCCCGAGACGCATAATCACCAATCCCTATTTATAAAATTAATTGGGATGTGCATAAAAGGTTTGTAAGATTTCGCCGTTCCTTTATAGGGTGAAACCCACAGTTATTGACACCTAACCAGTAACTGACACGTCTTCAGAAATCTAACCAGGGATGAGATTTCTCCGCTTTTTTTCATACCAGTATAATTTTACAGAAAATGTTCTTTTATTTAATCATAACATTCTGCTATTTAACAGAAAAACGTTTTCTTTAAGATTATACTGGTATGTAAAAAAGCGGAGAAATCTCACCCCTGAATCTAACTCAAATAAACATTTTCTTGTAAAATTCTGCAAAGTAATGTCATCTAGTGGTAACCTATTTGTCTTAACTGTTATAACTTATTTTTCAGCTATTGGCTTTTCAAAAAAATGGATTGTGCCAGTTACTGAAGATATTGACCATATTTATGAAAAAAATTAATTTTTAGTAATAAAAAGTATATAATTTTTCAAAAATAATTTTTTAATGTGTGTTTACTATACTTTGAAAAACAAAATACGTATAAAATAGATTTTAAACTTTGTAATAATGATTTGAACAAGAACAAATCCTTAAAGTGTCAGTTAGTGGTGGTCTCACCCTATATTTTCATGAGAATACAAAATCTGTCCTGTTATTTATATTTTCTAATTAAAAATTATGTTATTAAAACATCTTGAATGCCACTTTAGTAGTCAAAAGTGTTTTTTACATGTAGTTCTATTTGTGCTATAGTGGCGTATACTATACATTTTTAAATCTTCAACACTAAGAAACATTATTCGAAATTAATTAAATTTGAACTATATATTTCCAAATTAAAAAAAAAGTTTTTTCATTGAAAAAAAAGCATGATTTATTAAAGAAAATCTCCTGATTGTTTTTCTTTAGAACTTGGAAATGCTACATTGATATATTATTACGTTTTAAACTTATCATAATCGGTAATAATGCTTATTCGGGTTGTCTCGGAAAAAGTAGCAGAAAAAAGTTTTACACTACTAATTCTAAACAACACTTTTCGCGGCATATTTCTACATCGTTTTCATTAGAAATTTACTCCGATATATATTGTATGGAAATAGTGGTATTAAAAATTTTTGGTAACATTTTTTCCGCGGCAAACGTTCAATCCTATTAATTATATTAAGCTTATTATTTTGCTTTGTTATACTTTTTTTGTTACCTTACTATTTTAATTATCCTTTTTACATTATTATATATATATGTGTTGCGGCCCGCCTAACATTGGAAACATGTATTTGCGGTCCGCGAGAAAAGAAAGTTGAGTATGGCTGGTTTAAAAGGAACAGAACATTTAAAAATTCAATAACAAATAAATGGCACTATTGAAGTTATTCTTCCAGGAGAAAAATTAGTTATGTCGGTATTTTCTCCTACTGCTGCTCTATGTTGTTTTAATTTCCGTATTTAGTTTATCACCGATAGATGGCGCTGCCCTATCTCATACTGTTAGACCGCCCAAACTAGCCTATGAAAATGGATCTGACTTCACTTAATTTTTAACATTCATTTTGTTTAGCTGATGAAAAAAAAAAATGGATAGTTTCAGTTTTGAAATTTCAAAGCTATTTTGACCAGTATTTCAGTTTGAAACAGTGCTGTGCCATGAATCGGTGAAATTTGGAACTAAAAGAAGAAAGTGCAGTAAAAATTAACCTAGCTTCCTTCACACATTAACCTCCTGCAAGCATAACTCCAATAGTTGCCCCGGTTTATTTCTTATTGAATTTGAAATAATATTAGGTACTTACGTATTATCCGGTCCAGGAGATAGATCGCCAAAAATGGTTGTTAATTGCCAATCTTGTTTATCGTTGCCAATCATGTTCAAAACAGTAATTTAACATCATTAAATACATAACATTGTTAAAAATGATAAATAATATAAAATAAATTACTAAATATAATATAATAATTCAACAATAATTAATAAATAACAAAAAAAAAAAAACTATAAACTATAATTTAATAAAAACTATAAATTATAATAAATAAATAAATAAACTATATATTTGTTATAAATAAACTATATATTTGTCAAAAAAATGAGGGTTACTGTAATTAATACAATGGGCGCAGTTTTATCTGACCTGGCCCGGATAATACGTAAATACCTAATATTGTACTCATAAATAATCTTATAAAAACGTTTTCAAATTAAGTTTAATCTTAAAAGTCTATTTTGAAATTAAACATCAAACCATGAACAATTTAAAACTATTATATTAAATACGTTTCATCATTATGACACAGAATCATTTAGAAAAAAAAAGTGTCTCCATTTCTGATTTTACTTTTAAATAGTTAACAAAGTAGTTATAAAAATGCTTTAAATTAAAATTATTCATACAAAATATTTTAAATTAAGCTTCAAAATTTAAACAATCTAAAACTATTCTTTTAAATGTTACAATCTAGGACTGCTTCTCTGAATCATTTAGAAAGTAATATATCTTCATTCTTGAAATTACAATTAACACCTCTTTTTCCTAAGAATCGTATAACTATAAATTATTGCCCCGAGAAAACTCGGAAAAGTTTTCTTTTTAATTTTAACTCGAGTTTTCTCTCAAAGTTTTCTATCTTACTGGAGTTCAAGCCACATCATTGATGATAATAATAAAAAAAAGTTCTCTGTGTAATTGCGGTAACGCTTACGGGAAATACTTTTTTTCCACCATTATTTCGGTTAATGATGATGTATTTTTATAAAGTGTTTTTTTTTTCAGATTTTGAGCGTAGAATCATTAAAAATGATTAATAATTGTTCTAAAGAAAAATGTAAATTAAATGTCTTTTTGTGGGAAGAATTGAGGCGCATTAACCATCATTTAAGAAATAAAGTTACTTTTAGAAGATTACATTCGTATTTACCTGTTAGATACACAAAAATGTATTTGAAAAATCAACTCATTTCTTAGCTATTTTATAATATAGTTTATTAAATATTAGTTTGCAATAAGTCGCAGGATGAGATACAGATTGTTTGCTGTATATTTCTAAAATTAAAAGCAATTAAGAAGTACATTTTTCATCATTATTTTGATTAATGATGATGTATTTTTATAAATATGTATATGCATTTTATGACTCTGAGTATAGAACCATTAAAATGATTCACAAATGTTCTGAAAAAGAAAGTGTAAATTAAGTGTCTGAAGGGAGTTACAGTAAACTTAATTTCCGATATACAATTTCTGTTACGATTATATTTGTATTTGATTGGTAGATATACCAAAATGTGTTTGAGAAATAAACTTAATTTGCAACTGTTTTTTCCTTTTTTCACAGTCTAAAGCAGTGATTGACTGTTTAACATTAAAAATGATTAGAAAGTTTTAAATCATATATATTACATATTTTCTTTTCCTTTTTCGCGGAAAACTACATCAGCGTACATTTTAAACAGATGATATGCTTCATAATTACGGCCAAAAATTATTATATCAAATTTAACGACATTTTGAGAGAAACTCAAGAAATTAGTGTAATTAATAGAAAATATTTTCAAAATTGCCACCGTATGTACAAGCTAACGTATAGAGATGGAACGGAAAAGTGGCTGACTCTTATTTTTCGATGTGTCGGATTTCGCTAGTTATATATATATTTTTTTTTTGTTGTTGTTCTGATTCTATAGTTGGTTGGAACCTATCCGGAAGACTCGGTCCTTCAAATAATTCGCAGAAAAAATAACATGGATTCAGGTTAGGGGTATAACATATTTATTCAGTGCCTAACCCTATGAACTTTTGAGTGTCCAATTCGATAATACTTTCTTGAAATATTTACTTCAGCCGGGAAAACATATAAGCGACTCTATGTGGTCGTGCCAGTACAAATTCATATCTGATGATATTGAGTTCATGGTCTAAACTCCTTGCCAGTAACTTGCACAAATTAAAGTTCCATTGGTGAAGATGTACTCAATTAAGTGTTTTGCGTTGATTACACATCAACAGTGGCACACTTTCGGAATTCATAGGTTTCACCTGCTGAACGAGTGGCTCTTCACTAACGAGGTGAGGGATCTCCAATTTTGTTTATTCACGTAATTCATAAGCTGGAAATTTATCTAACTGCTAAACAAATATTCTGCAATTCCATTTGCCCCTTTCCCAGTTTTCTGATCATCGTGTTCCTTAAATATAGTCGCCGTTGGCCATTGCGTCGTTTAATTTGCTAGCACCAGCTGGATTTTTCTTTTTGCTGGATAGATGCAGTTTCTACTTCATAATGGTTTGATGTCTAGCTCTTATGACGCCTGTCATGTGGCTATTTTTCTAAAAAGCCCTTGAACTTTTCGGTGTTTTCTGCGGTCGCCACAGTTGGCTTTGACTCAAGTTTTTGATTTTGGCATTTGGTTTTGGTAATATGCACGTCTCCTCAAATCGTTTCTTCAATCTAAAACAATACAGAAATATCCTGCATCAGGAATAAATTATGAAACACTTTAGAACACTATCAGAATACTGTTAAGAAAAAATCTTTCTCAAATACAATAAAATGAGACATCTAAATAAACAATTTCAAAAACATATAACGCAGTAAAAAAATAATTTTCAGCTCTTGTTGTCCATAGCCGATAATGTCTGAAAATTCTTTCGTGCAGTCTTGGATATGATCTATAAAGCTCATACACACCAAGTAATACAATATAAGTGAGTTCAGTTTAAAAGTGCATACTGCAGTCACTCATAGTCAGTCCTGTAACCGAATTCTTTAGTGTATCTTTGTAAATGAACGATAAATGCTACACACATCATAATCTATAGAAAAGATGTAATCTATCTCAGTGTTATCTATATTGTTTTTATTTTGTTTGAAGTATCATAACATCACTAAAACGCATAGCAAACGACTTTCTCCCATAGACTATAATACAAAGGAATTCTTTTGTGCGTCCTTGTAAACGAACTATAAGTGCTACTTACTCTATACTCTATAGAAAATATGTTGTAATCCACCTTAGTGATGCATATCAATGTCTTTATGTTTGAAGTATTATAATATCATTAAAATGCACTGCAAATGATTTCACCTCATAAACCATAACATAACGGAATTTTTTGTGCATCCCTGTAAAGGATCTAGAAATGATTTTCACTTCATTTTCAGTAGCGAACATTATACAGTAAAGCTCAATGGTAATATCAATTACATGGCAATCGGAATATATTTGTGGGAGTTAGAGTACGGCCAGACGGATAGACGGACTACGACCCGAAGCCATAGAACAGGCGAAACCGAAGTCATTTACACTTTTAAATTGTGTTGGAAACTGTTAAAAAGAGAAGGGAAGCAGGCAGTATACATGCAGCTATCCTGGAAATGGATTGTCATTGTCATCTCTGACTCTTACCGTTTTATGGTCATCATCTCTGACGGAGCAGAGTTGACACCACATTACTTGTTGAATTCCCGTCGAACCATGCGTAGTTATTTTGACCAAATCAGTAATGTCTTTGTACAATAAACAGTCACTGCTGCGTTCAGAGAAACGCCATTTTCAAAAATTTATTTCAAGAACAAGTGAAACATATCTTCTTATCTAAATTGTATAATGAGTTTTATAAAAATACGTTACTATATATTTAATTTGTTTAAAAAGGAATTTTTATATCTATTGTACGTAATAACAGTTGCTATATGTGGGTAATTATGCATGCACATTACATGATGTATATAAGAATGCAAGCACATATGCGAGGTACGGATGGATGCAAATAAGGAGATAATATATTAAATATAGGCTATTCAGCATGAATGTAATTTAAAAATAAAAATTTAACTAACTTTTAATTTATTATTCCTTATTACTCTCTAGCGAAAATAAACTGTGCCACTTAGTCATTTTGCACTCTTTTAACTCAAGTTGTTTTTTGTGTGTAAAGATGGAATTTTGCAATCGGTTTTTAACTCACTTCCTAATATGCTTGAATTATAAAAAAAAATATATATATATATATTAACACGAGTTTGTTTCCCATGGAAGTACAGCATTTTAATATTTGTTGAACTTAATTATAAATTAATAACGTGATTTATAATTAAGTTGATAAATTAAAATAATACATACATTATATATATATACATAATAACATTATATATATACATAATATATTATATACCGGGTGTCCCAAAAATGACTGATGGATTTTAAAATTCAATAACTAGCAAACGGTGACAGATATTAAAAAAATTCTTGCAGGAGGGTTATGTATGATGTCGGGAGTTTTTTTACAGTGATTCTTGATTTTAGTTTGAATTTCAAACAATAGATGGCGCTGACAGCGGTTGGCGCTCATTCGAGGCCGAAACTGACGTCACTCAGCATTGATGCGAAGAAAGGAGACTAAGGCTATGGAGTGGGTCTCATTCGCCAGTACAATTTTGCTCTTATGCCCCGATTCAGAATCCCAGATCACTCGAATGAGACCCACTTCATAGCCTTAATCTCCTTTCTTCGCATCAATGCTCAGTGACGTCAGTTTCGGCCTCGAATGAGCGCCAACTGCTGTCAGCGCCATCTATTGTTTGAAATTTGAACTAAAATCAAGAATCACAGTAAAAAAACTCCCGACATCGTACATAACCCTTCTGCAAGAATTTTTTTAATATCTGTCACCGTTTGCTAGTTATTAAATTTTAAAATCCATCAGTCATTTTTGGGACACCCGGTATATACATAAATAATACATACATTAAGTTGATAAATTAAATACATAAGGCATTTTCCATTAGCCCGCCACAGGTAATGAATTGCCAAATATTCTTTATGGTTAGAATTGTATACGAGTTAATGGATTTAATGACGCGCCAAACTACACTCACCAAAGGCCAACTGGCTGTGTACAACAAAAAAATTAAACACTATAAAGTCGAAAATATAAATAACAAATAAAGAGCGTAATATATATTTAAAAAAATACGCTTAAATCAATTAATAGTTTCAAATTAATTAAATTGATTATACAGAGAGAAATTAATTTAGAAATGAAAAACAAATACATATTTTAAGAAATGCTTTTCTTAATTCCATATTTTAAAAAGAAAGTGAGCAAAAATTATAATATTTTTCAATAAATTCACTAGCTTGTGCATTCTACCAAACATAAAAAAGGGTGAATTTTCCATAATTGGTCTCAGTGTCCCCGCTAAATTAATGTATTAAAACGGAAATGTTTTGGTAAAATCATGAATATCAGTCATGAAATTAGGCATGATTTTCAAGATAAAGATTGAATGGCTATAAAAGAGAGTATTTAAAAAGAAACTTCTATTATTGTTATACTTATTTAGTTGTTCTCTTTTAAATTAAGTTCTGTTGAATTTGATAAAAGTCAGTTGTGTCAGAAGAAAAAAAAAATGCATTTCATACAAGCTTTTAGAAATTCCCTTTATAAAACGACAAAATTTCAAAAGCTATTTTTTTAAAACGATCGTTTCGTATTAAACGTTTTCAATGTGAAAAACAGGTGACTTATTTTTTTTCTTACAATCAGTAGGGCAATTCCAACGCTGTTGAACACAACTCTTCATTTTCTTCCCCTTCTTGTATTGATTGCCATCGCTAAGAGAATTCCTACTTTCCCCAAACGAGGTTCATCCCTCAATATAATGATTATGGGTGTAATAATCATCCGATAATTCCAGGCTTCCCTCCCATTCCATGACACTCATCTGTCTCTTTAAAAAAATTTACAGGTTCTACCTCCTTTTTTTTTCATTTCGTATAAAAATTCTTTTTCGAGGTAATTTAAATTTCTGTAAATGCGAAGACAATGAAGTTTATATGATTAAATTTGTCTCTTACACAGATGTAATCATATTTGTTGAGCTTGATCTAATATATGCCTCATATTAAAAATGAACAAAAAAGTTATTAAAAAAAATTAATGTGCAAAAATTTAGTATTTTTAACTTTTCTTGATCAATGAAGTAAAAAAGTTAAAAAAAAACTAGAGGATTTTAAGTGACGTTTTAAAACTATCGAAGTAAGTTTTGCTATAAAGCATATTCATTTTTCATAGAAAAATACGTATTAAAACTCAAAAGTAGTAAATAAACAAAGAATAGAAAATGAACAAGAAAGAAAAACTGTGCATCAACTACAGTTATAAAGTACTTTCCAGCACATTCAAAATATTCTAAGAAATCTTTAATAAGCTGAAAGATGATGTCTAAGTAAACAAATGAAAATAAATGAATTCACCTTCTCGGGGAGAGCCATTTGTTAAGCATAAGAACTTTTCCTAATGTAGGGAAATGTTTATTGCAAATTCATATTTTAGATTACAGATATTGAATATTATATAAAAGACTCTAGTAAAAATAGTAATAAGTTAGTTTTTACAATACAAGTTTAGTGTATCACAACATTGCTTAACACAAAACAAAATAAAACGAAACAAACAAAACAATAACAAAAAAAATGTATTTTAACAAAGTACAACAACCATTGGGGAAATGTTTCAAAAGCTTAAAAATAAATAACTAAATAAATTAAATTAAATTATTTAAATTAATTAAAAATATTAATTATTCAAAAATATTCATCGGAACCCTCTACATATAAACGCATTTTCCATTACCACAGTTGAAGAGATCCTGGCATTCTCTGTCCTTGCAAACATATTCGTTTGAACCATCGCCGCAATTATTGAAACGCATTTTCTATTACTATACTTTATCTTTAATATATACCTTGATATTTTGTTGGGTCCTTCCTACAATAACTTTAACTCTTGTTTAGATTGCTGTCTGAGCTAAAGGTATTTTGAGGAAATTAAAGACCACGTTTTTTGCTTTATAATACGATTTCTCATCCGACGTCAATTTTTGAAATCAGCTTTTCTCATATCTGATAGTTTGCATCTATCCTTTTTGTAACTTTAACATTTTTGTAATGATTTTACACATTTCTATTGCATATTCAAAGAAAAATTCTTCTAAAGTTACAGAATTTTGTTAAAAACGTTAAAAAACAAAAGTGACGACGCCAAGAGGTCCTTTCTCGACCGAAAACAACAACCATTTTCCCACTGGTTAAAAAACAAAATCAAAAAAAAAACAACAACAAAAACAACAAAAAAAAAAACACACACACACAAAAAACAAAAAAAAAAACAAAAAAAAAAACAATGGAAAATATATTTTTGCACCCCTAAAAACTTCTAAGTCATTTACTTAAAACAAGAATATGCGCCATATTAGACTGCGAGAAACATTTAAAAATTTTGTGTCATAAGAAAAAGTATAAAGGAAGTAATTAGAAAATTTAAAAAGTATTCTAATGCATAACACAAATAATTTTGCATGACACTAGCAGTAAACTTTAGTAGGAGAATATGAGTACGAAGATGTGAACACAATATGATCTATAATATACAAAATTCAATAACAAAATAGACATTCTTAAAAAGTATTTTATAAAAGTATGAAAACAGATCATAGATTCTTTTAAATAATTGATAAATGTTTATTCAGCATATAGTCATTTTCTTTTAGTTTTTCATAGTTTAAAGGATCAAACAGGGTTGTATTCAGATTTTCTCTCAGTGTGACATTTTTATTAAAACTGAAATTATGTCTCACTAGAGGAAAATTATATCTACAATGTAGAACAGTTCCTGAGCTTCTTTTTAACATATGCATGTTGGGAAGGAGCGTTTTCTAATTTTATTTTTAAATGATGGGAAGCTTCCGTGTCTACTAATGCAGTAAGCTAAGATTGTTTTTTTGCAAATAACATTCAGATAATCTTTTCATAGAATTTCCCAAGCATCTCGGCTTTTTAATGAATATAACTAATCTTGCTTCCAGTCTGTGACTTTTATTAGTCAAAAAAATAATTTAACTTTTGAAAAGGGGAATAAGAGAGTTTCCTTTTCGCTGTAATAGTCATTTATTGGCATATCTGCTCGTTCTTTACCCTCTGTTGCGGCGTGCGATTTGATTCACATAATTGTTACTTGTTTCTTCGAAATTTGGGAAAACGCATAACACATTTTGAAATTTAATTTCAGAAATTATCATCTATATTTTGAAACATATCCAAATTCTTTTGTGCAGCCCCATACATGATATATAGATTTACATATATGCAACATATGCAAAAATTTAGTTCAGTTAGGAAACGCATAACGCAGTTGAAAACTTCTTTCAGCAATTTTCACCACTAACCGGAAATATATTCGAATTATTTTGTGCAGTCCTGTATAGGATCAATGGAATATATACACACCAAGTAATATGCAAAAAAAAAGTGAAATTTAAAAACGCATACAACAATTGAAAACGCACTCCCAGCAATTATTTCTCATAGACAGTACTAATTATTTTCTGTGTCCCTGTAAATAAATGACAAATGCTACGCACACCATATTCTACAGTAAGCATATTGTAGTGTACCACAGTAATGTATATCAATTTCATTATGTTTGAAGTAGTGTAACATAATTTAAATACGTTGCAAACGATTCTCCCCAAATACTATAATGTAACGGAATTATTTTCAGTGCGCCTGTAAACAAACTATAAATTCTACACACTCTATTCTCTATAAAAAACATGTCATGATACACCTAAATAACATATCTCAATTTCATGGCAATCCTAGTATTTGCATGAGTTATAGCTTGGAAAGACAGACGGCTAGACAAATCGAATTCGTAAACACTTTTCAACTATTTTGGAAAGCGTTAAAAAGTAAAAAATAATGATAAACAGGTAAAATATAAATTGAAAATTATAAATTGAAATACGCATTTAAAAAGAATGCATTAAACATTTGACATTTTAAATAAAATCTTTATATAATAGACAGACAAAATTTAAAAGTGCAAATAATTTTTAAAAAGTATGTGACACTTTATGATTTTTTTTCTTGGGATCTGTAGAGGGCAGTTGTAATGTTGCTGAGCAAAACTATTACTTTCCCTTTTGTATTGATTACAATTACTAAAGACGTTCCAGCTTTCCCCTCAAATGTGATTCATCCTTCAATATAATGATCATGGGTCTAATAAGTATCGAGGAAATCCAGGCATCCCATCATTCCATGACACTCATCTGTTTCTTAAAATAATAATAATAATAGAAAAAATCTTCTGTTTTTTTTCTTTTAAAATTTTCGAAAAAATCCTTTATAAAGTAGTTTAAATCTTTCTAAATACCACGACAATGTAGTTTATTCTATTAAAATTGTCTCATAACTAGATGTATCTAAATTTCCTAATGCAGTGTTTTTCACCCTTATTACATTAGTATCATACTTTGAATATAGTACGAATTTCGCAAACAAACTACTGTTTTTAAAGTCACAATTACCGCAATCCATGCAATTACTGCAATTACCCTCAATCCATCCTTTTTATTTTATTAGAGAAGAAGCACAGAGCACCAAATATATTGCAATAGTTGAGCCATAAAATATTTGTTGTAATTTAATAATAATAATAATAATAATAATAATAATAATAATAATAAAATTAAACCAAACACATGTGCTAAATTTGATGTTGGTCTTCAGTCGTTTTGAATTGAGATCAGTTAATGTTTCATTTCTAGCTTTTATAATAGTAGAATATTTAGAGAGTGGAGTGTTTTTCTAGTCTATAAACAGATAAATTTATGAGGATACATTCTTGCAAAAATACTGTGAAAGAGAGTAAAAAGGACCCGGTATCGATACTTTTCTGTAAGATTTTGAAATATATTTTACTCTGAGATTTGTTTTTTTCTTTCGCGAGTAAAATCATGTCTACATATGTTTCTGTCTTCGGCTGGTTCGTGGTTAAAAGATGAAAGCAAATGAAATTTCAATATCAGCTTGTTATAAGCAATTAATAATTATCGAGGCACATCCGAGCTCTATGGAGGATACATATTGCAAAAGTGCGATGAAAGAGAGTAAAAAAGACCCAGTATCGATACCTTTCTGTATGCCTTTGAAATACATTAAACCATGAGCTTTGTTTTCGTATTTTGTAAGTAAAATCATACACACAACTTGCATGTATTATAGTACGACTTTATACAAGAAAGCAGTATACTACTGCATTTTTTAAATTCAAATTCAGTAAGCATTGAAAGATAATCACGTGCATTTGGCGAGCACCAGTCTCCTTCGTGAAATCGTGTGGAGCCAAATCGCTTTTGCAATGAAAACTCGATAGTTTATTTTTTATTTTTTACAGATTTTTTGTTGAGATTCCGCTGATACCACTGATGTTATATTAGGTACATATGGAGGATCATCAGCATTTTTTTCAAAATATTCTGAGTAGGCGCTTTAAATAGACCTTTTTTGTAAGTATTCAGTGCACAACTTCAGTGCATAACTTTTGGTTTTATAAACACGAGTACACTCGTGACCGTCAAGAAAGTGTCAACTATTTTTTATACGGTAAGAGGGGCTTGAACGTAAACTGCAAGCTTTGAAGCTAATGTAAAAATATTATGGATTAACAATAACAAAACAAACTTATTTTGAGTGGAGATGTGTTGGAGACGGGATTATGAGGCTTAACTGAGCTTAAGCAAAGGGTACACACAGAAGAAAAATGTTGGAAAACACTGTTTTAAAGCTTTTTTTTTGCTGTTGCTGACAAATTTTCACATGTTTAAGCGTTAATGGATATTTACCTATAAGGCAGCTGTACTAAAAACTTAACGATTGGTATACTTACTTGGCCGCAGTCTGTAAATGTACGATAAGAAATGGTATTCATCTGAGCTAAACAAAAGTCAAAATTGAAGTATAATTGAAAAAATACTTTTAAATATGCATCCAAAGAAGAAAAGGATTTTTACAAAAAATTTTTATGTTAAGATCTTTATTTACACAACAGAGCTGCCAAATCAATGGACTGTTGCAAAGCCATTAAAATGTTCAGTTTCAGATATTTATCAGGATTATAAATTTTAAAAACATACAAAATACAATGATAAAAATACTGCCTTCAAGAAATGTTGCAGCATGCAGATCTCGCTGCAGATTTTTGCCCCAGATGCACAAGCTGGTTAAAAAAATGATAGAAATTTTGTTACAAACATAGTGCACGAATTTATTTATTCGATTTTACCAAGAAACGAAGAACTTATTCGTACTTATTTACTTAGTATAAACAAAAAGTGAAAATCTTAAAGTTTTGTTTAAAAAATCTTATGGATCTTCCTATAAAATAGGACTGTTCAATCTTCCTTCCTGAAAGTCGTTAGCAAACATAAATTCCTAAAGGTGATCTTCGCTTTATTTAGTGGCAAAGTTTTTGTCTTTAAATAAGACATTTTTTTCTTCTAAAATATCAATAGCTTGGTGGCTGTAAGGACGACACGTAGATTTCATGGGCCAAAATTGAAGATTTAAAAGATTCTAAAAGATTTCCAATTATTAATGGGTTGCATATATAGCATAGATGCCAACTTTCCGGTTTTTCATGTCAAGTAAACATAATTTGAATCAGAACAGTATTTAATGAAATGATTCTTGTTTCTGTTTGATTATTAAAAATGCGTTTACTTAATAAAAATTATGGTTTAATTTCACTTGAAAAAAAAAACCCTGACTGGTTGGCAGCTGTGATGAGCAAAAGTAAAAATAAAAAAAAGAAACAAAAACGTAAAAAAAAAAAAAAAAAAAAAAAAAAAAAAATCAGTTCCTTAAAAAATTTAGTCTATGCCCAGTATTCAAAGAAGGATTATCACACTATCAAAACATTAAAAAAGAAATGATCAAAAACTGTATATCAAATCCCCATACAATTTGTTAATATTCCTGTTAAATCTCCAAGTGTGCTAAGTATGGAATTTTATACTTTGAATTTTTAGAAAAGCATTTGTCATAATTCACCAAATAACCTTTCTTAGACATAAGAAGCTTTAGAACAGGAATAGGACAAAATAACCTTGTCATGACAGCACAACCTATTATTGTAAAAATTAAGGTATAGAATGATAGTTAACAATAAGTTGTATTAAATAATATATTCAAAATGTAAAAGTTTTTATAAACAGATAATAATCCATTAAAATCATTAGAAGAAACCTCTGAACACTTTTCATATGTTACTTTTTAAAAACTAAAGTACATTTCGGGAAGCAATATTAGATATATCAAAGACATGTAACGATTGTAAAACATCCATACATTACTAATAAAATATTCACACGAAACTTTATGAAGTAATATGCCAGAAAGAAACTTAAATAATTTAAGATAATTATTTAACTTTATGGCGGAAATTTATTTTAAAAAAGAATTCAGACAAAAAGAACTTCTTAAAAATGTAAAGCATTCACTGTACAGTGTACATTCAGTAATTTGAATATCAGAATTATTGATTTTTTTTTACTGCATTTCTAGGGTTTCAGAATAATAAATATTTAAAAATTCATTAGAGAATAATTAAAAATCTTTATCTATGAGATAATGTACCCTGGAATTCTAATTCTAAAAAATAAATAATTAAAATTTTAAGCTACTTAAAAAATGAATGCATATCTCCATATACATATCTAACAAAAAATAAACTTAATTCTTGTCTTTGAGTGTTTCGAAAGAATATCAATAATACATTATTTTTATCAATATTTTATTACCATGAGATGGCAATAAGCTTATTTTTTTCTCTTTCTTAATGCGTTTTTATGTTGCAAAGCTCCATATTTATTAGATTAATACCAGGTTTAATTAATTTCATTTTCCTGAAGGAATTGCTTACTGTATCGTAATTAATTTCTGGAAGCATCAACTGTTTGCTTCAATTATGCATCACTAAAAGGATGATATTAAATAGCTCGTGAAAGTTAATTGAAACATTTTCTGCGACATTTTTTTTATTTTGTTATCCCCGTTTTATCAGTTATTTTTAGTCATGTGCTGTGAATTAAAGTAAAAAGAGTTAAGGGAGTTACGGAAGTTAAACTGAGTTTGCGTATTTTTATTTAAACGAAATTTTCGTTCTGCTTATCTGCGTACATATTTCTTAATCTCATTTAACCTATCTCCATATATCCAAATAAATACAAGGTGTCTCAAAAATGTTTACGAATTTTTAGAAAGTAATTTAAAAATACGTACGTAAGATAGGAACTCAAAACTTACATATTAGTCAGCTGATATATCACAGATTCATATATATATATTTTTAATTCAATAAGTTTCAACATTTATGTTTCTTATGTTACACGTAGAACATTTAACCAGTATTTAATTTCATTACAAGTACGTAAAGAAAAATGAAACTTTATCGATGTGAGCTCCGAGTAACCGTACCGGAATTCCGATTTGGATGAAGGTATTTTATGCTCAGGAAAAAAGGATGAAGAACGACAATCTAATTCTGACAGTTACGGTTACAGCCACAAAATTTTAGAGCAATACCCACTTTTTTCATCCCAAAAATATTTCTACATATGTCGTCTTTTTCAGAGCTACAGGTATGTTTTAAACGCCATTTATTGTTTTTTTAAAATAATTTTTCATTCATTTCGGATGGAAAAAAAAGTGTAAATTTGAAATTTTCAAAATTTTGTCACTCTTACCGTAATTGTGAGCGCTGGATTGTTGTTTTTCTTCTTATTCGCGAGAACATACCTTAAAGTGCCTGCATCCAAATAGGCATCCCGTTCCTTTCAACGATGTGAATGCTAGAAGCTCATCGTAATATCTGCAATATTTTTTTTTCTATGATAACTCTATAAATTTTGTAATACATGTATTGTTACAGTGCGTGTTTTTTTATCTTTAACATTTTGCACCTTTGATGAATAAGCTTTCGTTTGATATCACCTCAACGAAAAAAAATCGAGATGTTAAGAGATTACGGAGGACTTGAAATTAAACCATCTCACCCAATAGAACTGTTTCAAAATTCCTAATTAAAGTTGTTTCGTCAGGTGCACCGTCTATTTGCAACATAGTTTTCGAATGAGAAAGAAAAATTTTGGAAAGAACGAAAAATTTTAGCTATTTTTCTACTAAAGCGTCAATGAAATAACTTGAGACATTCATTAAACTTTGCTGAAATTGAAATAAAAACCTTAATATATAGCTTAACAAATTTTAGAGTTTTAATTTTTTATCCTATGTACTATTTTATATCAATTTCTGAAATGTGCGAATATTTTTTTAGAAAGTCTGCATATATGTATGTATTGCTAACGAATGCGTATAACATGCATTTTCGGATTTAAAAACTGCGAGTTTATTTGATGGTTTAAATGATCTAAATAAATAAGAAAGGAAATTCCAACCCCCTTCTTCTCAACTTTCACAAATAAAAGTATGGATATGATTTTTGATAAACTGATATTAAAATGTTGTAAAATTGTGATTGTCTCATGCAGTGCACAGTATCGTAATGTGTTTTTATATTTTACTGTTTTGTACCGTACAATGTACTTTTTGAAACAGGTAAATACAGGGAATAACTTGGGGGGCATGAATCCATTAATCGCATTTTCATTATTCCTTATGGTAAAATTATTAGAAATATTAACCTCATCCGACTAATTTATCACCAGAAAAACCACTTTCATTTCCTTTTTGCAAAGTGGAAAGAAGGAACGACCTTGAAAGAAAATAGCTTTCAAAGTGATCAACATTTCTTTCGACTCATAATAAATTGCTTAGTGAGATTTATGACCCTACTCAACTCTAGATAAATGTTTCAAGAGATCTACTAAATTAATAAACTGTTATTATGTGAAACAGACTAAAAAACATTTGTACAATAATTATAAACATTGTTATACTGATTACACTCTTACGTTCAGACTATGCAATATGTGTTTTTTCTTCTGACGTATGAGTAATTCCAATGATGCAATCATGAACTATGAACTCATTCTTTTTTGACTTTAATTTTCTCAGTCCTCTCCAAAATGTAAACGCGTAAACAACTAGAGTGAATAAGCTCTAAAATGTCATATGAATATAATCTAAACCTAATTGTTAAATGTTAACGTTATTGTAATGTCCATCTGTTCTAATTTAGTGAATTAAATAATCAAGAATGTGTTTTAAAAGAAGTTTAATTATTTGCAGTCAAAGCCTAATTAAATACTTAGTTTTTCAGTGAAGTGTTCCATATGATCGATTTACCGATCCCTTGAATTTACGTGGATTATCTTACACTTTAATGGATACACAATTGGAGATTAAATCATGAGATGCACCTTCAGAAAAGGTAAGAAAATTTATCTTATCCTTTTTAATCTTCTTGAGATAACATCAGCGCTCGATCAGTGATATCGAACTCCTCCTTCAATGATTATTGAGACTGAAAAATTGTCTCAGAAGGAAGGTGTGAATTAAAAACTGAAAAACTGAAAAACATTTTAAAACTCATTTAGAAAGCACATAGAACTAATTTCAAAAGAAAGAAAATAAATATAAGAATCTTTAAAGAAATAATTAAATAAAACTTAATAAAAACAATAAAGAAAAATTAATCGAAGAAATGGCTTTCTCAAAAGAAACACAGATAATTGAAAAGTTAAACCAAAATAACTATTCTATATGGAAGTTTAAGGTCCAAATGTTATTAATCAAAGAGGATTTATCTGAATTAATAACAGAAGAACCACCAAACTCAATAACACCTGAATGGCAAAAAAGGGACAAGAAAGCAAGGGCAATAATTAACTTAAGTCTTGAGGACTCACAAATCGTTCATATAAGAAATTTAACCACGTCAAAGGAAACGTGGGACACATTAAAAAATATTCACGAAAGAGGCAATCTGTCAAGCAAACTTTATTTGCTTAGAAAATTATATGGAGCTAAATTACAAGAACATGGCAATATGCAACGTCACATAACAAACATTCTTGAAACCATCGATAAACTCTCCGCAATTGGAGAAAATATCAGTAAATCGCACATATCAGCACTATTACTGTGCTCACTTCCACCTAGTTACAACAAACTCATAACGGCTCTGGAAGCCAGGCCGGAAAATGAATTAACACCAGATTATATTAAAAATAAACTTGTCGACGAATATACTAAACGAGTAGAAAACTCGGAACCAACCGAAAATTCGGCAAAAGCGTTTAAAACACAGAAAAAGTACGTAAATAATGATTACAAAAATCATAATAAATATTGCACGTATTGCAAACAAAATAATCATAACTATAAAGAATGCTGGCACTTAAAAAACAGAAATTCACAAAAAGCTACACCGAATAAACAAACATTTAAACCAAAGAAGTTTACATCGTCGCTCTGCTTCGAAAACACAATCGGTGATAGTGAAAATGATAGGTACGAAACGAAAGAAAAAATAAATAAAAACGTACAAATAAATCATAACAAAAATCAAGATGCAGCATTTATAATCGAAAAGCCCGGAAAACCAACCTGGATTATTGATTCCGGAGCATCTTCCCATATTGCGAACAGCAAAGAAATATTTACTGAAATAAACAACACCGAACAAACATCCGTAATAATCGCGAACGGAAACACACTCAATTCCTATGGATGCGGTGAAGTTATGATTACAACAAAAACATCAAACGGGGACTCAAATAAAATAAAATTAAAAAACGTGTTATATGTTCCAGATTTGGAAACAAACTTAATTTCTGTGAGTAAAGCAACTCAACACGGTTACAAATTAATATTTGAAGACGAAAAATGCATGCTATCCTGTAACGGCAAAACGTATCTGGAAGCGAAAAAGAAAAATAACTTATATGAGGTAATTCTCTCAGATAAAGATATCCCAAACACAGCAAATATCGCAAACGACTGCAAAAATAAAGAATGTCTAGAACTTTGGCACAAACGCCTAGGTCATAGAAATTACGAAAGTATAAAACAAATGATGAAAAACAACTTGGCCAATGGCATAAAATTAAATAACTGCAGTCATAGTACACACTGTGAAATATGCATAAAGACAAAAACTACTGATGCACCATATCCAAAATTATCTGAACATAAAACGACACAGGTACTCGACCTGATACATACAGACGTCTGTGGACCGATAAGAACAACCTCTTTAGGGGGAAAAAGATATTTCGTCACATTTATTGACGACCACTCAAGATTTACTGTTATATATTTACTATCTCACAAAGATGAGGTCTCAGACAAAATAAAGGACTATACTCAAATGGTTCACACACAATTCGGGAGATATCCCAAAGCATTCAGATCGGATAACGGGGGCGAATATATCGGTAAAAATACGGAGGACTTTCTTAGAAAAAGAGGTATAAAACACCAATTTACTATTCCACACTGCCCGAGCCAGAACGGGATTGCTGAAAGGAAGAATAGGAGCCTGATAGAAATGACCTGAGCTATGCTCTCAGAAGCTGGGTTACCCCACAGGTTCTGGGGTGAAGCAATAAATACAGCAACACATCTCCAAAACAGACTACCAACAAAGGCTACAAATAAAACTCCGTACGAAATTTGGTTCGAGAGAAAACCAAACTTACATTACCTTCGAGTATTTGGCTGTAAAGCTTATATATACATAAACAAGATACATAGAGGAAAATTAGATAACACAGCCAGGGAAGGAATATTTATGGGATATGATAACCAGTCAAAAGGTTATAGAGTATACACTAAAAATAAATCATAATCGGGAGAACTGTAAAATTCTTAGAGAATAACACACACATTCTGAATGAAGAAAATAACGAACCAGAATGCCTGCTTGATAACAAAAATTATATTGAAACGGAAATAAACAATACAGAACAAACACAAGCAGAACCCGATCAAAACATTCCTACATTAAGAAGGTCAGACAGGACAAACAGGGGAGTTCCACCCAATAGATATACATCCGATAGTTACATCTGTATAGTAAAAAACGATGAAACAATAGAACCGAAAAATTGGAAAGAAATCAACGAAATAAAAAATCCTAGAGAAAAAGAAAATTGGCTCAAAGCCACAGATGCGGAAATAGAAGCGCTAATGAAAAACAAAACATGGGAACTGGTAGAACCACCACCAAATAGAAAAATAATAGGATCAAAATGGATCTTTAAAAGAAAAGTCGATAGCTCAGGAAAATCACCCATATATAAAGCAAGACTTGTTACACAAGGATTTAGCCAAAAATTCGGAGAAGATTATGACGAAACATTTGCACCAGTAGTGCAACATACCACCATTCGTGCATTTTTAACCGCAGCCGCTTATAAAAATCTAGATGTACACCATATTGATATAAACGCGGCATTCCTTCACGGAAATTTACAAGAAGAAATTTACATGCAACAACCAGAGGGTTACATAGATAAAAACTCTAATTATAAAGTTTGTAAACTAAACAATACCATATACGGTCTCAAACAGGCAGCAAGAGCCTGGCATATGAAAATAGAAACTTCATTAAAAGCACTTAATTTCTCGCAAAGCACAGCCGATACATGCTTATTCATAAGAAAAGAAAAAGAAAATTTCACATACGTAATAATCTATGTAGATGATATACTTATAGCAAGTAAACCGGAAATAATAAAAGAAATCGTGAAAACATTAAACGAAGAGTATGAATTGAAAAATTTAGGACAAATAAAGAGATACTTAGGAACCGAAATAGAAAAATTACCGAACGGTTACGCACTAAACCAAAAATCAAAAATTGAAGAATTAGCTAAGAAATTTAACCTTGAAAATGCGAAACCATACAGTACACCAATGGAACCCGGTTTTAATAAAATAGAGGATGAGGAAAATTTGTTACCAAACAACACAGAATATCGAAAAGCGATAGGATCACTTCTTTACATCGCGACAGTTACTAGACCAGACATATCAGCACCAGTCAACATCCTTAGTAGACGTAATGAAGCACCGCGAAACAAGGACTGGAATGCAGTAAAGAGAATTATCAAATATTTACACTGTACGAAAAATTTAAATTTGGTTTTAAATACAAAAAAGTTACCAAAATTGGAAGTATTTACCGACTCAGATTGGGCCGGAGATATAACAACGAGAAAATCAACTTCAGGCAGTATTTACATGTTGGGAGACAATCCAATACAGTGGATCACAAAAAGGCAGACATGTATTGCCTTGTCATCTGCTGAAGCAGAATATATATCTGCAGCAAATGCTTGTCAAGAAACATTATGGTTAATTAAATTACTGGAAGATTTAGGATTAACTCAAGAAAAACCAATAATAATGCATGAAGACAATCAAAGTTGCATAAAAATGATACACAACGAAAAGTTTGGTAAGCGTACCAAACACATTGACGTCAAATTTCACGCCATAAAATAGCTTAGAGAAGAAGGAATTATAGAATTAAAATATTGTCCTACAGATCAGATGATAGCAGACGCGTTAACCAAGCCCATACCCAAACCTGCACTGGAAAGACATAGAAATTCAATGAAACTTTTTATGATCAATTCCTCGGAAGAGCTTAAGGGGGAATATTAGAAATATTAACCTCATCCGACTAATTTATCACCAGAAAAACCACTTTCATTTCCTTTTTGCAAAGTGGAAAGAAGGAACGACCTTGAAAGAAAATAGCTTTCAAAGTGATCAACATTTCTTTCGACTCATAATAAATTGCTTAGTGAGATTTATGACCCTACTAAACTCTAGATAAATGTTTCAAGAGATCTACTAAATTAATAAACTGTTATTATGTGAAACAGACTAAAAAACATTTGTACAATAATTATAAACATTGTTATACTGATTACACTCTTACGTTCAGACTATGCAATATGTGTTTTTTCTTCTGACGTATGAGTAATTCCAATGATGCAATCATGAACTATGAACTCATTCTTTTTTTACTTTAATTTTCTCAGTCCTCTCCAAAATGTAAACGCGTAAACAACTAGAGCGAATAAGCTCTAAAATGTCATATGAATATAATCTAAACCTAATTGTTAAATGTTAACGTTATTGTAATGTCCATCTGTTCTAATTTAGTGAATTAAATAATCAAGAATGTGTTTTAAAAGAAGTTTAATTAACTGGCCCACCAACTACTTATCTGTGGCCCATGAAGCCTTTTTCAGTTTACTTGTGTTTAATTTAATTGTCAGAACGCGTATGCTGAAATACATTTTGCACGAAGACACTTGCACCAACCATAGTCTTAGAGATGGTAAGCATCCGAAAGATATATGTATGAGTGCTACCAGTTTGACAGGTTAAAAAAAAATCA
Source organism: Maratus michaelseni (assembly GCA_963931845.1). Lineage (NCBI taxonomy): Eukaryota > Metazoa > Arthropoda > Arachnida > Araneae > Salticidae > Maratus > Maratus michaelseni. Next base: position 247,303,333 of record OZ007588.1, on the reverse strand, counting down.
GAATGCTACAACTATTTTTGAATATATTGATCTTATTTATGCTGTCATTAAATAAGGCGAATATTTCTCCATATAAAACATCTCGCTTACATGGCGACAGGAATATATATATACAAATACAAAAATCAATTTTAAACTTTCGCACAAAAAAAAAAAAATGTGGAAAGAAAAACAACCAATTGGAACGTAGAAAAGCGAAAATTTAAAATAAGTTCTAATACGTTTTGATCGTGTGTCTGAAAATTTAAAGGTTCATATCATTTTGACAGTATTATTTATAATTTTTATTTGTTTTATGCCAAAACTAATACTTTATTTTACTACTCTCTTCGATTTTATACCATTTTACAAAATAATATGCTGTATTTAATAAATACTAAGAAATGTATACAAAATTAATAACATTCGGGGCTAATTAAGAAGAGTTAAAAATTTTTAAATATCAAATTTTTAAAATGAAATAGCTTTCAATGAGTCGCATTGAAAGTGACACCAATTATCATTTTGTGCTTGACTCAAAAATCCCGAATATACAATCCAGGTTCTTCATTGGGCTTTAGTCGAAAATATGGATATTTTATTTAAGCTCTTTAATTATTTTCATTACTTAGGTTAGTAATTGTGTCATTGAATAAAACCTGTGCGATGTTTCTTTCATTTTTTACTGATATACACATATTTTATTTACATACTCTCAAAGATCAGTGGATTTATATACAAAATATATGTGTTAAAGCTCTTTACTACTATGAATAATTAAAATAAACTGGAGATGAACATAGCAGATTTTTTAAAAAGTTGATTTACAATACAATTATGTTCAAAGGAATCTGAAATTTTGTTTTATATGTAGACAGTTGGAGTTTGGAATGAATGTAACATTAAGAAGTGCTACAGCACAAAGTAGAAACAAAACTCACAAAAATCTGGCTAAATATCGGAAAGATAAACTGTCAACATTTGGCCTGCGGTGGTAAACGAGTCTGACATGCCTGGTATAGGTACATTATTTCACAAGATTTCATTAAGCGGTGTTAATAACAATGGGGAAAATATTTCGAGTCGCTTTTTATTCTATTTTCTTTTTTTGGAAGCTAGAATATTTGTCCCGAGTTCGGCTGCAATGTGGTTGCTTGATGTTTTGGAAGATTTTTAAAAGTTATAATATAAATAGAGGTAACATTCCTCCAAAGCGTCTTCTGTACAAGGCATAACACACCTGTAATAATATTTTACGATTTGACCTATTTAACAGTGGTGCTAATGAAAAGTTGTCTTAAATATTAAACTTTAACACATAAAAATACAGATAGAGTATCTTTAATGTAGAATCATATTGAATCCAGCAGTTTTTTAACTGTAAATGCTCGTTTACATTTATTGCGTGAAAAGGTTAAAATTATATTTTTAAGATATAGGAGGGGTTGTGAAATACATTGTGATCTGCCAAAACCGCATAAACTTTGTGTAGCGAGAGTCCCTGCTTGCAGTAGGGGAAGGTCGGGCAAAGTGGTAACCCTAAGGTTTTGTGATATTTGTTACCCTTTAAAATACATATACATAACTGACAATTTGCATATAACTAGAGTGACTACTTAGAAGTGCAAGAGTATTTACAATTTTTACGAAATAATAAAGTGGAAGTCCGAATTTGTTTTTGCCAAAAATGGTCAAAATGACCACTTTGCCCGTCTAGGTCGGGCAAAGTGGTCACTCCATGGCCACTTCGCCCCTACAGGTGTAAAAAGATTAAAATCACTATTTAAATGATTATAACATTGTTATTGTCATAACAAATCGTATGAAACATAATGAAAGATTGAAGATGGTATGAAAATCCGATAAAAGTTTGACAAACCCAAATAAAAAAATATAAATCAGAGTCAAACACTGCATTTTTCGCAAATGAACTCCACGTCATCTTCTTCGCGAAGTGAACAGGCCTTATGAGTCCAGAGGTGACAAACATTGCACCTGATCCAACCTTCATCACTTGAAGGTTGACAGAATTTCCGATAAGAATTCGAAATTTTTGAATTAAAAAAAAGGCCAACCTGGCAACCCTGCCTGACCACTTTGCCCGTTTGGGAGCCATGGCAGAAAATACGTTCTACAGTGGAAACTAATGAACAGTCAGTGACCACTCACCCACCAATGTGAAGCTGAAAACATGCTCTTTCCTTACACATTCAACAAATAAATGCAAGTACAACAGGTTAATGCTAATTGTATGTAATATAAGTTACTTACCTTAGATCACAAACTTCAAATACTGGAAAACCCGCTCTAAAATTATAAAACATGGAACCACTTTGTTCAACGATTGTCAGGTTACTCACTACCATCAAACGAAATAGTTTGACCACAAACCACGCAATGTCAGCGCTCTTGTGACGGCATTATATTGGGTGACCGCTTTGCCTACCCTGGCCACTTTGCCCGGGCTTCCCCTAGATAAGAATTGACCATATCGCTACGACACACATCATTTTCACAATAATGAGAAAGAAACAGTTTGACATGAAAGTCACAAACTGCCGAAGCGAACTGAAAGTCACATTAGATGTTCCAAAAATGGGTTTTTATTAGAAACATAAACATCAAGACTTGCATTTTATACTATTTATATGGATAGATACTCGAAATAAACTCTTTACGTATTGAAACATACTAACGTACGTCGTTGAATGATTAACAAAATTTGATTCAACGGGAAATGCATCTATGGACTTTTCTGGACACTATCATGATAAATTGTATTCACTCGTCTATTCAAGGTTTCACTTAAACATTTTTTGATATGCATGGTGGTAATTTTGTGTATCTTCTCATGTGAACGTCGTGCAGACCTCGATTAACTTTTCATATGGGGTCTGGGGCGTTTATACTATTTCAGAGCCCCTTTTGCAAAATAATTTCGAGTTATAAAATAATTACAACCGTAACGTACTATCATGTGGTGCAATTAAAATTTTATACCATTGTTTTATGCTTAAAAAATGCTTATATTGTTTTTCTGATGCTAATTAGAGTCCAAATGGTTTAAGTTGTTCACATAATATTAAGTTTTTAGGAATTTGGCAGTTTCTTTTAAACTTATTTGCAATTAATCAGTTAGTTCAGTGATGTTAAATATTTGAAAAATATTTTTAATGTCAAATGTAAACAGACATTTTCTTTAATGTGTATTTTTCAGAGAGTACACCAAAAGAATTTGGCTCCCCTTTATAACTGGAAAACTGAGGCACGTGCCCCATATGCCCCTGGTGTCGTGTGTTATATAATATACGTTAGATAATATATACATTATATAATAATAATTTATATCCATATTTCGAATAAACTTTATTTTATGTGTACCGGATGTAATGCCAATCCTATTTTCTTTGCATATTTTTCAAAAACTAATAATCGTCGAAGTATGGTTCTTAGATCCATTTTTATCTACTCGGAGCAAGGATTCTCCCTCACTGATGAACAATTTAGGCAGCATTCAGGGGCTTTCTAGTTGTCACCAACTTAACAAGCCCAGTCGAAAACTGATAGTGTGATCTTGCCGATAGGTGGAGCCATTGAGAAAAAATTACAGTAATTACAGTAGAGAATTTAAAAATAGTGAAGAAAAGCTGGGAATTTTCAGTTCGTCGAAGGAAACTCCTTCCACTTTGATTCCGCAATCTAGAAAAGTAAAAATTAAGGAACAGCTGTACAGAGTGTCTAGTTTGGCCTTTTTATAAATTATTAAATTCCGAATTCATACCGGAAATTCCGAAAGAAGGATTTTTACTTTAAATAGTCACGAAATGTCTGTCATCAAACAAAGCAAAATTTTCTAATATGATTTCAGAATCTCTGAATAAAAAAAAGCCAAACTGACAACGCTGTATCAGTAACGTTAAGAAATAGAGCAATAAATTTTTAAAAAAGAGACTAGTAAGTATAAAGAAAATTTAAAAGAGGAGAAGTAAATCACTAGTTCATATGGGGAAAGGAAAAAAAAGTATAGCAAAAGTTTCGGAAAATAAATGGCACAAAAAGCCACAAGAATAAAAAAAAAAGACTTTTTAATTTTCCATATTTACATAAATAATAAAATACAAATAAGTTTTAAGAATACTTTCTTTTCTGCACATTTTATGCGGTCTTGACAGACCACACTGCATAACTATTACGGTTAAAACAACATATTATTTAAACGCATAATCTGCATTGTTCCTATTGAGTTCAATCTGTAAGCTTTATCAATTACTAACACCAAACAAATCTCAACAGAATCTATTATATATTTCAATATTTGTCTGACATTAAAATGTTAGAGCTGGTTTAAATCTAAATAAAACGTAACATTCTTTTTTAATTTTTCCAAGTACATTTCTCTGTTTTGACTCTTAAATTTCTTTATGTCAATCCGATTACATTGCGTGTCAGTTTTAATCACAGACCGTGTTATACAGCGAACACTTTTTAACTGACTGCATTTCACTTAGTTATATTGTAACAGATGGAATCAAGAAACTGTTTTGTTTCCTTTTTTCGCTTTAGTTTTTCCACTTCTAATAACTTCCATACATCTTTAGGGCTTAAAGGAAATAAAATGGGAGGAAAAAAAACGCTCTAGTAATGTTTTCTTGATGGTTTTTGGGATCTTCTGATTAATTCTTTTGTTGTGTGATGAAATCGGTGTTCGATGTTCCTTCGATTTTTTTCTTCACTTATTTTATGTGTAACGCAATGTAATCCTTTATTGATTTCTAACTTGAGTTCCTTTCGATTTTTTTGTTTGCGTCGGTAAATTGAACGATTTTCCGTTGAGTCCCTAAGCTAGGTCATTATTTTCTATTTTGTGGTTATTGATTGGAAATGTCTAAAGTTATCTCTTACGAAGAATGCTTGCAGTAAACGTTTCAGAAATGCTATGGTTTTTTAAAGTTAATTACACCATGCTTGATTTTAGTTTGTTGTTTTCAGATAGAGGAAAAAATAAAACCTATGCAGTTTAGTAATGTTTTTGATTGCTGTTAACTCTTAAGGGTAATGATCAGTCAGAACACTTATTTTCCTCTCCAATATTAAACATATATGGGCGTCGAATGTACTCGTATTTTGTTAAATATCTCCTAAAGAAATTATTATTTTAACTTCTTTTTTCTGTGTACCCTTCTTAAAAGAAGCCTCTTTCTTTTGTAGTTGATGAAATATGTTTAAAAAAAATATGTTTAAACTAAATTTAATCTTTTATGCGTTAAAATCTCAGTGCAGTTGACGATCTGCGAGTAAGATTTTAGCACTTTAAATAAAATTAAGTAAAATAAGTAAAAAATAACAATAAGCAAAAATTAAATAATAATTATAAACAAGTTAAAAATAGTGTTAAAAATAAGAATAAATAAAAATAAAATTTATATAAACAAAAATAAAAATTATCTAAACAAAAATAAATATTATATAAACAAAAATAAAAATTATATAAACAAAAATAAAAATTATCTAAACAAAAATAAATATTATATAAACAAAAATAAAAATTATATAAACAAAAAAAAATTATATAAACAAAAATAAATATGATATTAACAAAAATAAAAATTATATAAACACAAATAAAAATTATATAAACAAAAAGGACATTGCTATAATTTAAGAAATTAAGAAAAATAAAATAAAAATATACTTTAGAAATATTTTGATAACTAAAAAAGAAAAAGACATTCATTTAGAAGAATACATAGCAAGGAAAAGTTAAAATATTTAATTTACTAATGAGATATTTTAAAACTAAGAATGTATTCCACGCCACATTAACGGGGGGAATCTGACTGACCTTTACCCTTAACCGCTATGACAATTACTGGTGTGACAGTTACTGCTGTATTCTTTCTGATACCGCTTGATCGAAAGATGGATAAAAGCCTATATTAATGCATAGGATATAGTTTCTGTGTTAAACTTTATGCACAGGACTATTGTAATTAAATTTTGAATAACTGCTGTATTTCCTCTGAGGTCGCTTGACCGAAAGATGGATAAAAGCCTCTATTAATTCATAGGATATAGTTTCTATATTAAACTTTATGCACAAGACTATTATAATTAAATTTAAGCTATTCAGAAGTCTCTAGTGATATTACTAGAGCTCCAAATGAAAATTAAATTTACTAGTGATCTATAATTAAATTGTGAAAATTGAAACAAACAGCGGTCTGCAGTTAAAGGTTGAAGACTTTTCTATCAAAATAAAACTAACGTAGTATTAAAATAATTTTGGGCTAATATTGTTTATATTGCCCAAAATATTGTTTTATTGGCCATATATTGTTTTATTGGCCATATATGTTTTATTGGCCATATTCAATATATGTTTGTCAAACTGACTACGTCAAACTTTCTTGGCAAAGGATAGCTATGATTTGGCTAATATTGGCTACAGTTTGGCCCTTATTGACTATACCTTGATCAATATTGACAATACTATCTTGAAATATTTCCCCAACGTTCGAGTTTTCCCCAACGTTTTGATGTATTTTAATAAATATTTATTTTGCTATCGTGTAGAAATTCGGGATAACAAATGTCAAAAAATTTTTAATTATTTTTGTTAAATTTGTTTTTGTAAAATGTCGCAAAATTCACGAATGTGACCGTTTTCGCATTTAAAGATAAATCTCTATATCTTGTTGAATTAATTGTGCATATGTGTTTTACTTATGTTTAAAAGCGATCTGTGTAAACTGGAATTACTGAGCGAGGAAGAGGCAATTTCAGAGGCAGTTTACACTAACAATATAAATATTTAAAAAACTTTTTAAATATTTTTTCTTTCTTTTTTTTTTTTTTTTTTTTTTTTTGTAAAATGCGGTAAATTATATGAATGTGAAAATTTTCAGACACAATAATTTTAAAAAGAAAATCTTGTTCAATTATATATATATATATAGCCGTTAAAAGTAAAAAAAAAAAAAAGTTTTTTTTTTTTTATTAACTCTATCAATAAATATAGTCTGTAAATAAATGTATTCAACAGTGATTGGTGCCAATCGTTTAGTAAAAATGTCTACAAATTAATGCAATAGTTAAATTTTATTTAAGGTTCGTCTACATATAGACATTGCAACAAACTTTAACATTTTGAATATTAACACAGAATTTTACATCATATTCGAATTCTTCAGTAAATTTTTCGTTTGGTTACCAAAGGGGAAATCATTCGGTCAAGGAGTTTAGGAATTATGAAAGATTAAAATTTTGAACTCCCAATGTTAAATTCATTTTTAGTAGGGTAGTTTTTTAAACATAACTCAAAACCTCCTCGGCAGAGTGAACAATATTTTTGGAATCACATATTTAAATTTTCTAGAAATCGATGTTTATAAAACAAAATCATAGGTTAAAATTAATATTTTTTCGGAAATCCATTTCCAGAATATATATATATTGAAGCTAATTTTCGAAATAAGTGTGAATGTGTGCATTTTTTAACAGAAACCAGTTTCTAGCAGCTTCAAATATGCGAAGCCAAAACTACAGCTCATTCCGCTGAAAAGGTGCTGAGTTATGTTTACAAAACTATCTGTATCGCCATATGTTTTGAAAAAATTAAAAAGGAATTTAACATTAGAAGTTCCCAACTTTAAACCTTCATAATTCCTAAGCCATTTAACCCGATGATTCCACGCTTGGTAACCGAAGGTAAAATTTACTGAAGAATCTAAATATGAGTCTAAATAGGTATTAATATTGAAAATTGTGAAGTTTGTTGCAATTTATGTAAGTAGATAACCCCCTTAAGCAAAATTTATGTTTAGTATTAATTCATAAACGTTAACTAATTGATTGGCACCAGTCAAATTTTTATACGACGATTTTCGACACATTTAGTAGAAAGGGGGAGGGGAGTTCCTTTCTTATTTTCACGACGGTACATTTTAAGTGGATTCTAAATTTTAAAAAGCAATTCATATAAAATTGGTTCTCAACTTTAATTATACATTTATTTTTTTTGTAAATTGTTTTCGTTCATGATTGAAAATCATTTTTTTTTTATTTCGGAGTGTGAGAAATGCAAGTGCTGTAGTAAGTTTGCGAAAACAAAATAAAAATTTTAGACATTATTTTTGTTAATCATCATTATCCTGAATATTAATATATGTTGTAATATGTGGTAAATTTTATGAGTGTACATTTTTTCAGACTTAAAAATATATTTTTAAATGTTACTGAATTGAATGTACAATTTACTTAGAGTCTTAAACATTTAGAAAGTAATTCATATAAAGTCAGTTCATTGCTTTAATATTACATTTAAGTGGACTTTTTAAGTTGTCTTCATCCATGATTGAAAATCATTAAATTTGTCTTACTCAATTTATTTTTAAAACTTCGGGAAGAACCTAACCCAGATCCGTTGCTCTCTTGAGGGAAGTTATCCTCCGGCACTTTAAGCTGCTTTATTACATTTTCATGAGCACCAAAAATACGACTAAAAAGTTCCCCTTACTCTGCTTTTCTTTTCCTTTCTCTCTAAAATTCAAAGTTACCGTAGTTACTTCCTGTGTGTAAGAAAAATAGGAAAAAAGAAGAAGTTTTTGCCCGTAGCTATCATGGTATCTACCGCAGCAGTCCTTTACACATGCTGTGAATGAATAAAGATGACTGAAAAAAAGGGAAGAAATGGACTTCACCGAAACGATCGTAAAAAGAGACGAGCAAAGTCTAGAGGTTTAAACATCCATTCACAGTAGTGAATTTTCATGGTCTACGTATCTCCTGGAATCCCTAAGTTTTACGAAGTTTATGTCACAACAGTTATATTTGTATATGATTTTTTTAGAAGATGGATTGAAGGATCAATTTTTCCAAAGCACGAATTTTATTCTACTGAAGTATAATATATATATACTAAAAAATACTTTTTTTTTATTTCTGAGCTACGGAATAAAAGTTAAATAATACCTAACTATTGTCTATTAAATGACATGATATTCACATTTTTATCATACTCGTATCATCTAACTTTTTTGAAGTATATGTTATTACCGTTAAATTTGCATTTTATTTGTATTTTTTAAAGATGGATTGAAAGATCAGTTTTGCTAAAGTAAGAATTCCCTTCTTTTTCATAGAGAAACTTTTTCAATTTGCTTTTTTATTATGTAAATTTATATTTTGATATATTGAAATACTTTTTCTACTTCTTATTTAACCCGGGAGAAATCGCGCATATCTAGGGTATGAATAGTTTTTACTTTGTCACCAATAAATACAAACAATAATTCTCAACTTATTTAGTCAGTGACAACTGTTACAAATTGTAGGATAAAATACGCTAAAGATTACTTTTCGAAAAGTAGTGGTGATAATTGTAAAATCTGTACGCACTCGGGGTATGTCATACCCCATGCGACTTCTCCCGGGTTAATAAAAAAAGTAGGAACTAGTCGTTGGGGACCACCGTAACACTTACCCATCATGGATATGCATAATATTAAATATGAAAATAAAACATGTGTAAACTATTTATAAAATGCATTGCAATTCGAATAAAATCGTGGCTTGATGACGTCATAAACTTTAAATCGAGGCTAACGGAAAAGACAGGCTACCGCGGTGCATTCCACTTATCTTTTTTTACAGACCGCTAGGGTGACGTGAGGCTCTTTTCGTACACCTGTATTGGTGCATTCGAGCATCACGTGACTCCGGCGGTCTGTGAAAAAAAGATACGCGTAAAGCACCGCGGTAGCCTTTTTTTTCGTTAGCCTCGCTTTAAATACTGTATTACTGAATTGCGTAGAAAAATCATCCTTATAAATAAAACAATGATAATCATATTAACTAACGGTTTATTGCGTCGGATTAAGCGTCTCATTTTCAATTAAAATATATCTTTGAATTGACATTTGGATGAAATACAGGGTCATGAAAAATCGAAGAGTGTGGAAAATAGGATTACAAATATCTCGGCAACTAATTATCCGATCGCTTCATTCTTTATGCAAAATTTATGTTTTTAAAGTGTATTTTATATTCACCACTTAAAATAAACAATTTCGAAATTTTTTTACATAACTTTTATCAGAACGAATATTTCGAGAGTCCGAAAAAAATAGTTTCGGATAATCAAGGTTACTGAAATTCAATAAGCTTCTTTTCATTATTACATATTAAGTACATACCAAATTTCAAGTCTCTATCTCAATTTGTTCGACAGATAGAGCGTTTACAGACACGCAGGCAGACGGGCAGCAATTTTTTTTTCTAAAAATATGTTTTTCGGAATCTCCAGTGTCTGAAACGTGTAGATCCGTCAATTTGTTTTTCGATTTTTAAAACGATTACAAGACTTATTGTGGGTAAGTAAAAAGAGTTTACACAGCTGTTCGCCCATTTTTTAAACGATTTTCATAGTATTTTCAAAACTATTTTACATAATATTTGTATGTTTTAAATGTTCAGTTTCTTTCAGTTCATTTCTTTTGAGGAGAGTAGGGTAAAAAGGTATTCATACAAGTTGTAAATTTACAACTTGTATGATTACTTTACCAATTTGAAATAATTGTGTTAAAAAATAATCCAGTAAAAAGGTATTGTCGGGTGAAAACAGGACATTTCAATTTGACTCAGTCTCCGCCCTCTAGCGGTTAATGGTATCTCTATAATGGCATTTGTGCAGTTTCTAAGCTGGAAAGTTTATCTTATCATGTTTTTGTTTTAACGCCTGTCAGTTTTCAAATTTCTTAAAAATGTACACCTTTAAATTTATTGAAACTTTTCATATTGTTGTATGTATCATATTTAATATTTATTATACAATGAAACTGTTGCTAGCATTTTTAGGTGCAATTTTATGGAAAACAATACTTGAAGTTCCGGTAAACAATGCTTGAAGAAAAGGCAGTCAAAACCACAAAAGTGATTATGATTTTAGAAAGTTTGATAAAGAGGTGAACTTCTTTTGTGCAATTACGAAAGTTGCAATGAAGACAATTTTCATTTTCTCTTTAAATATTAAATCATTGCTCTTATAATTGAAATATTGTTCGTTAAATTCTTTAGTTACAGATGCAAAATAAAATAATTTGTTCCTTTTCAAGATAAAGTCTATACTCATTCATTTCCTCTAATGGCGCTATCACACGTACTCTCATATCATAGTCAATATCAGATATTTCATCCGAAACACGTTTTTCAAGAGGAAAAAGCTCGAATTCGTCCCGTTTGATAGATTGCCTCTCGTAATTTCTTAAAGATCTAACTTACTGTATCCTCTACGAGAGGTATCAGCTCGAAATCTGCCAATCAGAGCTCTCTAAAATTCCAAGATGGCCACCGTCAGTAAGCCAACATCTTACGTTTAGGTCGTCGCAAATATTGAAACCAAAAATACAGAAGAATTAAGAAAAAATCAAATCTTTAGTAACACAGGGACCAATTATACACGAAAAGAACTTTAAAAATGCGCAGTTTTTTTGTAATTAAGGAATTACATACGCGTCGATTGCCCCTTCTGAGTTCGTCGTTATTTACACTCCCGATAAGAACATTATTTACTAATTTAAAGTTATTTATTGCGATTATTTTATTTAAATTCCTTATATTATTTGCTATATGTTATAATTGTACTGTCGTAGTCACTTATTTACTTCTCAAACTGTACTAGTTTAACTATTTTTAGCAGCTATATTTGGCGTTATTTCGTACTTGTTGCCAAATTATGTCGCCAAAGATAAAAATGCAAGAAAACATGTATCAAGGTATTTTATTGCAATACAAATTATTGCTTCCTTTTAGCATGAATCAGAATCCAAAATAATCCAAATTTTGTAGTGGACGGGGGGGGGGGGGGGGGGGGGGGACAGAAAATTTTCTTATACTTTTAGAAAAATAAAATTTAATAAATGAAAATTTAATCTAGCAGCTATTTATAGTTAATTATATTTTACCTTTTAATAATTTTCTTTTAAAACAATCTTGATAATCTTTTTTAAAGATATACAACTATTATACAGACACACATATTTATTTGTAAATCAGTGGAATAGTAAAAATATATTCACAGTTGTTCGATCATCCAAGGCCGTCTGCTAGATGGTTGGCGACTTTCTCTCCAACATGGTTTATTAGTGAAAAATTGCAACTTCAGTATCAACCGGAGTAGCTCAGTGGTCAGAGCGATAACCTGGAACGCTGTGGACCCAGGTTCGATTCCTGGCTCTGGCTAATTTTTCACTTCATGTTGGATTATTGTATTTAATGTATGTGGGTGATAATGTCCTTTTCAGTCTATTTTTCCTTTTTAATTATTGAATTTCAACCACCCTAAAGTTTTGTTTCCCCCCTCCTAGAGGTGTATAAATTTTAAACATTTATATGTGTTTCAATTTGTTAAGTAAAATGTGCCCTTTTTTATTTTGTATTAATAATAAATACCGCATATAACCTCCCCCCCCAAAAAAAAAAAAAAAAAAAAAATCCCTCCAGTTAAAATATTTTGTTTCCCTTAAAAACAAAAAAAGAATTAAAATTTATATATTTTCGGAAACAAAAATGAATTGTAACGTAAAACTTTCCTAACAGAAATAGATTTCTAGAATTTTCACATAAGCAAACCCAAAATTAAAACTCATTCCGCCAAATGATTTTTAAGTTTTGCTTAAAAAGCATTTGTCTCTTGTAATCTGTTTTGCGACGATCGAACATTTATTTAACATTAGGAGGTACAAACATAAAATCTGCGTAATTTCTAAACTACTTTAACGAAAGACTTTCAGTTTGATACACGAAGGTAAAATTTACCGAAAAATATGATGTCTAAATTAGGGTTTAGTACTAAAAGTTTTAGAATATGTTACAATGGCTATACGTAACTTCATTCTCCCCCCCCCCCCCCCGCAGCAAAATTTATGTACAGCATTATTATTAGATGTTATTACTAATCTATTGTTACTTGGGACATTTTTATAATGATTTGCGGAGAGTTAGTAGAGGGTATAACCCCCCCCCCCCCCCCCAGGACTGTAGACAATATATATGAAAAAAAGGATTGTGTTTTTGAAATGAAAAATATAAAATTCATTTAAACTTTCGAAAAATGATTAAAATCATCAAAACCAAGGAAGAAAAAACTGCAAAAGAGTGGGAACTATATCTAAATTCTATTACGTATTTCATTTTTATATTACATTCAATATGTAACATGAATTACATTTAAAATATGTAAAATATATTAACCAAAAATGTCATAATAGCGATTTTGGCAAAATAACTAAAACTTAATTTAACATCTTTCTTTGCGTTACAGATTTCGGCTTAGCGATAAAATGCGGTTCCAATACACGTGACACAAAAATAGTTTTAATATACTATTTTTTTCTAAATCACTTAATACTAATAGTTCAGAATTCTTAACATTTACAGGTAATGAAAGACGAAAAGTGAAGATATGGACTCTATAATTTAGAATTTTAATGTTATATTAGTGAGAGTATTGTTTCTATAATCTTGGAATTTTAAGTAAAATGATCACAATATTATATATATAGAACAGACACGAAAAGAAACTGCAATATACAAAATGTGTGTACGCGATGATGCTTCCTGTGTATCAATCGAACTCTACACTAAATATTAAAACACCTGCCGCAATTACTCGCCAAGTGTTACGCCCTCTGCTTACATTAGCAGATAACTTTCAGTAGGGAAAACAACCCTAGTTGCAGCGTGAAAGTGTAGCTCGAGAGGCAATAGCATATACTTCATATCGTATGGTCGTCCGTGTGATAACAGCTTTAGACTAACATATCCCTTCATTTTTATTCCACTGGTGGGGTAAAGCACGATAATTTGATTTTTTTTCTATAAAATCACTTATTAATAAAAATGTGATAAACAAATCATACATTTATAGCGATGGTATTGTACGTATATAAGTGCAGAGCTTTTTAACAAGTCTCATTTCATTCGGATGAAAATACTAGCTTTACGAAGCAACCAATAAAAAATATCCGATTTCACCATATTTTCCTTTACTCTAATTTCCATTAAAAAAAAAAGCCTTTTATAGTTACTAGGTATTTTGTCTCGTTTCTCTCAAAGAACTTTCGAAAGTCCATGAAAGATTGTAGGTCGACATTTGAATTTTCGTTCTTTAAAAGTGCAAAAGCGTAAAATACCATGGGATTTAGCAGGGATATCAGTGAAATGTATTTTTATACCTTTATTTCTCTTACATGATCCACTACTTAAAAAAAATTTAAAGTGGATTGCGATGTGTGGCTTGTTGCTTTGCCTTGAAGCAGTTCCAGTGATTGATGGCATTACGGGTAAAGAAATGGTATTTCATATTTAAAGATTGAGGGATAAAGTATATTCCTGATAGCATCTGGAGTTGATTTTAACTTTTTTCTCCACTCTATTTTTAATTTGCCATTTTATGACCGAAACCAGCCACACTCCCAAATCTCATAAAATATATTTTTAAGATTCATTGAACTATATTTTAAGATTTTTTTCTGCACTTTGATGATAGTAAATGGATCACCTTTTTTGCAGTTATTTAAATATTCTCAACTTTCATGTATTACGACAATATTTTTCTCATAAAAAATTATGCAACACGGATTCTATTACGACAATATTTTTATCATAAAAAAGTATGCAACGGATTCAGCGTTTGGTCATGAACATAGACGAAATATTGCTTTTCTTGGTCTTTATAAGATTCAAATCAGTGTTAATTATTTTTTATAGTTGATTTTGAGCATTTGAGTACTGTAATGATTTTGTGACCGTCCTTTGAACCGAGAGGGAGGGTTTATTTAACCATGAAATGTCTCACCTTTGAAATACTAGAAAAAAAAATTACTCTCTTGGATGCGTAACTGGAAGAATTTTTTTACTTGAAACTAGAGTTTGACGTTCTTTCCCTTTTTACTGACAATATTACATATCGTGGTTTAGATATGGATTTCACAGTGTTTTTTAATTACTGTATACGATTAATTCTCTTATGAAATAGAACAAACATAAACTTTCATCAATCGCTTCTTTAAAAGTTCCATTTGGTATATAAGTATTACTTTTAGTAGGCAGACAATAATTGATGTTCAAATATTTTTTTTTTCAGCAAAGCAAAATTGTCTAAAAAATGTGAGAACAGCCTCTTGTGTCGCAAGTTTAAATTAGATTGGCGAAGTACACCATACATCTATTTATTGAAGTACACGTTACAATTTTCACGGAGTACAAACACGCTAAACACTTATATGTCAATTGTTCACCAACTTTCATCTCGCCGTTGAACTCCCAGTTGAGTAACCCCAGGTTGACAAATGTAACTGGCGGTTGATATTTCGAATTCCTCGTTAACTTCAGAGCCGCGGTTTTTCGACTCTGGGTTAGTCAACGGGAGAAAATGTGTATATCTGATTGGCCAAAGGGATCACATGCCGTAGAAATCGCGTTCATGAATTCTGTCCTCACTTGAGCCATTTTTCAATAACAAAACAAAACAGAGTATTGAAAGAGCATACTTGTGGTGTTTATTTTTAGCTAAATAAAATTACAAATAAATTTCGAATTAACATTTTGATTTGATGGTTTTGTTTGTTCACAAAATTAGGTCCGAAGATCAGAAATACTGTCACAGTCATAAGACGTTCATTTTTATAAAATTTTGCGTTAGAGTAAATTTCTTTGAAAAAAGTTACTTGATTAAAGAAATCTATATATACATATGTTTTATCTAAGTTTAATAAACAATTTAATGAGTAGACTAACAGTAATAAGTCTAATAAAATTAAATAAAGAGATAGATTTATTTATTTTGCAAGAATATACTACATAAAAATACATTTTCATATATTTATTTCTAATATATATTTTGTTATTTAACTCAAGTAATTGATTAGAGATTCAATTAAATTATCTTGGATAAAATTGAATGCTTGATACCCTTTATCCCTTATACGAGACGTAAGAGGGCTTTTTTTTCTTTTGATTTCCTGTGCAGATTATTAATAAAAGTTTTTTAAATTCCTTGTGTAATAATTTTAGAAGCTGTTTTATAACATTCTGTTGAAGTGCGAAAACTTTCAAGAAATTCTCTGAAAAATGTTTCTTTCAAACAAAAATAATTACCTTCAACTAACAAGTATATATCATATATTCTAATACGAGCAAATCTTGTGTGCGTGTGGTTATATATATATATATATATATATATATATATATATATATTATATATAATTTTATCTTAAAAACGGCTCTAACAATTTTGACGAAATTTTGTATCCTACCGTTTTGGGGCACCAGAAAACCATTGGGCTAGGTCACATGTTCGAGAACATTTGATTAGTCGGTCATTTTGTGACACCATGGGTTAGGGTCAAGCTAATTGTATTTAAAAAACGGTTCAAACGATTTTGGCTAAATTTTGTATCCCACCATTTCCGGTCACGAGAAGACTATTGGGTTGGGTCACATATTCGAGAATTTTCGATTAGGGGGTCATTTTTGGATCAACGCGGGTCAAGTTCATTTTATCTAAAAAAAGGCTCTAACGATTTTCAGTAAATTTTGCATGCAACGAATTTCGGACACGACAAAATCATTGGGCTAGGTTACATCTCCGAGAAAATTTGATTAGTGGGTCATTTTTGGGTCACTGTGGGTCAAGCTAATTTTATCTAAAAACGGCTCAGACTATTTATACTAAATTTGGCATCCTATGCATTTCGGTCACGAAAAGACTGTTGGGCTAGGCCACATGTTCGAGAAAATTCGATTAGTGGGTCATTTTGGTCATGGGTCATTATTGGTCAAGCTATTTTTATCTTAAAAACGGCTCAGAGGATTTGAACTAAATTTATTATCCTACAGTTTTAGGGAACGAGAAGACTACTGGGCTAGGTCACATGTGCGAGAAATTTCGATTAGTGGGCCATTTTGGTCATGGATTAATATTGGTCAAGCTATTTTTATCTTACAAACGGCTCAGAGGATTTGCATATATTGTATACATTTTATGACATAAAAAAACTTTTTTTTTGTTTTGAGATAAGAAACATAATTAGGGAGAAGGCATAAATATACTTAATATACTGTATAATTTTAATGAAATAACCCTCAATTATTAAAAAATATATATTCAGTATAAGAGCGAATAATTTTCCAATTCAGATTAGCGAGTTTTGGAAAAATGTACCGTTATTTCAAGAAATAATTTAAAAGTAAAATATGGCATTATACATTCTATCTTTTGTTTTAGAATGAAGTATAATACTTTTTTAGTAAAAATATCTTGCATATAAAATATATTTCACGGTTTGGCAACTATATGAGAACTGAATAACGAAATTTTCTTAAGCACTAATTTATTTCTCAAATGATTTTCCAACAAATTTAAAAATTAGAATTTTACAGTATGCCACAAAAAGTCTAAATGATTAAAAAATATGTACGACATTTAGTTTAAATTCGCTGTTTTCAAATTCCTGAACTAGATTAAATCCAGAATAAAATTTTAATTGCCTTGTTTTCCATTACATGTGCTTACTTAATTAGACTAGACTGCCACAACAAAATCGTGTTTTGAATGTAAAATAAAAACACACGTTGCAATTATTTTTTTCAGGTAATTACTTATTTGTATTGTAACTACTTCAGTAATTTGGATATGTGATGTGTGAATTTGAGTGAAAATCAACAGCTTCAGTTATTAAAATGTGAAAATACAACGTGATATAAGAGCACAAATTGTGTTAACATATATTCAGCGTACAGCTGTTCCGGAATTTCTAAGACTCTGTCATCAATACAAATAATAATAATAATAATAATAAAACTAAAAAAACATAAAAACATTTGATAAAAATGTTAATAATTATACAAGTAAAAATATTTTTCTTAGTGATAAAACTCTTTTATAAGCATTCAGCGTTTATCTTAAAAATCACACCTAATTTCATAACTGCAATTCAAATTCTTCCAAAAAAAAGTTACAATATGTTAATTTGGTGTGAGTCCCGATAACGAAAAATTCACAGCTTTGATTTATGCTTTATAGAAATCGTGAACTAGTGAATTTATATTTTAAAAAATACATAATTTCTACTTTGTTCCTTTTTAAAGGTATGACAACAGAAAAGAAAAAATGCATTATTTAAACTTTATATTCAGCATTTCTAATTTATTTTCTCAACGTACAATCTAATTTAATAAATATTAAACTATTAATTGATAACAGTGTATTTAAAAAATATATTACAATATTTTTTTATTTATATTTTATTTTCTACTTTCCACTTTTTAAAATATTTCTTTCTGGCAGTTTCACCACAATAGTTGGCTTATTTAACCGAGTATGGTTTGGCGCATAATTAACTGCATTGCTGCTGTAAGTCATATACAATTGCAATCCGAAAGAATATTTGGCGATTTATCACCTGCGTTCGGCTAAAGAAAAAATGTCTTAAAATTGATTTATTCATTTATAACTAAGTTCTAAGAATATTAAAATATTGTATTGTCATCGGAAATACATCTGCGTAAATAATTTGTTATAGTTCTAGCCTATCAGGAAGTTGGTAAAATCTCGATTACAAAATTTCATCTTTACATACATGAACTAAGTTAAAAAAAATAATAAACAGAAGGAGAAGTAAAGAATATCATGGCAAGAGCAAAAGAAGCTCATGATGAAAGGAAAAGTGGTTGTTTCTTTGAAATTGCAATGATGATGGGGTTTTAGAAACCCTAAAAGATGTATGCCGAATACATTTTAAGGCAATTTGTGTTTTTATTATTTTAATCATGTTGTATTGTTACATTTTAATAAATTGTCAGAACGTCCCTCTTTTTATTGTTAGTCATGAATTGTGTAATTGAAAGAAATATTTAAATACATTTACCTGATAATATTTCACTTTTTATGTCTGAGTATTTATTAATAAAAAAGAAACTTTGCCATTAATTTCTTGTTAACATTTCTGTGTTTTTTTTAATAAAATGTACAATATTTAGCATAATAGAATTTGTAATGCCATGAAATAGAGATGCGTCGTTTAATACATCTGATTGGTCCACATGGGGAACAATGATTCGGAATGTGAAACTTTATCTGTTATAGAAGAAATTGATACGAAATTTCCGTGTAATCTGATAGTTATTAACAATTCTGGAAACATTTCCCTTATATATAAAACGATATAGGATATAAACCAATTAAAAGTCACAAATCCCTAATTTCCAAAATTTACTGGTAGCGCTGGAGTTTTTGTGTTTCAGAAATGTCTCTATATATATCATCGGAAACCTTCTGAAATTTTTTATAAATATATTTTTAAATGTTTGATAAAAATGACAATAAGGTTCCCTGAATGTTGGGTAAAGATGCATGAAACTTCCGTAAATGTTTCTGCTGTGTTAGGAAAGTTTCCTGTAACATTTTACGGAATAATTTGGATACACAGAAGGATACAGAAAAGGTCTTTTTAACACTTTCCAACCTAGTTGAAAAGTGTTTATGACTTCGGTTTGTCTGGCCGTATGGCCGTCTGCCGTCTGGCCATCTGCCGTCTGTCCGTGCTCTAACTCCCGTAAATATGCTCGGATTTCCTTGCAAATTTTATATGGTATTGTCGTTATCTATAGCACGTTCCCTATTTCAACTGAAGTGTGTAGCACTTATAGTTTTTTTATAGGGACACTCAAAAGAATTCCGTTACATTACGGTCTATGGGGAAAAATCATTTGCGGTTTATTTGAATGATGTTACACAATTGCAAACACATTGTAATTGATATATATATCACTAAGGTGTATTACAAGAAGCTTAATATGGAATAGGGTGTGCATAGCACTTATAGTTAATTTACAGGGACACTCAAAAGAATTCCGTTACATTACGTCTATGGAGAAAAATCGTCTGCGGTTTATTTAAATAATGTTTCACTATTTTAAACGCATTGAAATTTATATATATCACAAAGGTGTATTACAAGAGTCTTACTACAGAATATTGTGTGTATAGCAGTCATCGTTCATTTACAGGGACACACAAAAGAATTTTCTACTGTCTGTTAACAATAATTCCTGGAAATGCGTTTTAAGTTACTGAATGCGAGTTTAAATTTAACTCACTTTTTGTTCATTACATTTCCGTTTTTTGACAGAAACTCCAGAAGGAGAATTTTAAACTGTGCTACGCGTTTCCTAACTGAACTAAAATTTAGTATTCTATGTAATATATATACAAATCTATAGATCATATACAGGGCTGAATAAAAGTATTCGGATATTTTTCCGAATATTGTATGCGTTGGAAATTCCTGAAATTGTGTTTTTAAATATGTTATGCGTTTTCCAAATTTTTTACTTAGATGTTATCTTTCAGCTTATTAAACGGTATGATTTGTAAAATTATTTTGGAAGCGTTGGAAAGTGTTACATAATCTATGCTTAGCGCATGATTTTTCGTTCTTGTTTGTAATTTTATTAAATTATCTTTCATTTCAGACTTTTGTTGTTTTGTCATGTGGCTCAACTTATGACATGTTTCCTGTGGATTGTTTAGCTTTCATGTGCAAAATATGAGCGATGAAACAAATCTCACGTAATAAAATACTCCTCATATCCTAATATATATACAACACAGTTTTTATTATAAAACACAACTTTATGGATGGATTCCCGATCATGTCTCGACATATATGGAATTTCGATCTGTCTCGAAATATATGGAATTCCGATCTGTCCCGAAAATAATATGTCTCACTGTTTTTACAAGTAATATTTTTGAGCAACGTGAGTAGCGAACTTAGCTTTTGGATCTAATCTCTTCTTAATAACTATTAGTTTAAATAACGAATCTGAACAGAGATAAAATAGAGATGTGTCGTTTAATACATCTGATTGGTCCACATGGGGAACAATTAATCGGAATATGGAACTTTATCTGTTATAGAAGAAATTGAAACGAAAATTCCGTGTAACCTGATAGTTATTAACGATTCTGGAAACATTTCCCTTATATCTAGAAAAATATAGGATATAAACTGATTAAAACCGTCACAAATCCCTAATTTCTAAAATTAACTGGTAGCGCAGGAGTTCTTTTGTTTCAGAAATGTCTCTATATCTATCATCGGAAACCTTCTGAAATTTTTTATAAATATATTTTTAAATGTAAAAAAATATTGTAACTATGGTAGAGTCAATCGATCAATATACATCTTATTGTGGTCTCATTATTTTCTGTAAAATAAAGTATTAATTCAACTTAAACTTATTCAAAATTACAATTAATTCTTCCCGGTACTGCATCATACGAGGTATATCAACAAAGTAAGTTCCGTTTGGTTATATAAAAAAACGCGTACAGATACAAAAAAAATATTTATTGTACAAAAATCTACAACTGTGAAACTACTTTTCTACATAGCTTCTGAAATTTTGTAGGCACTTGTCGTAGCATGCCACAATGTTTTGTATGCCTTCTTCATAGAAGGTTGCCGCCTGTGTTTTCGACCATGTGGTTACATGTTCTTTCAGCTCGTCGTCATCGGTGAAGTGTTGACCACCAAGGAAAGATTTGAGGTGTAAGAAGAGACGGAAGTCGCTAGTTCATCAGTAAGAAAAGACGGGCGTCTATTTCGTTCTTCATCGTGCACTTGATCACCTCCTTCATTAAATTGCCTGAACCATCTTCTAATCATTGAATCACTCATAGCATTTTGTTAGTAAACCTCGCAGATTTGCCGATAAATTTCACTTGGTTTAACTTTCTTTGCATTGAGAAAACGAATCACAGATCTGATTTCACAAGCGGCGGCATTTTCAAATAAGGCTGATACTTTAAATAAGCACTACAAATAACACGTCAGCAGCAGCGATCTGAAAATGGCGTACATTTCTTCTTCAGTCAGAGTAACTGCCGCGCATGCTCGGAACTGCGATCGCAGCGCTGCTACGGATAGAAATAGAAACGGAACTTACTTTGTGGATATACCTCGTATATATATCTATCTATATATATATATATATAACCTATATTCCGAAATTTGCAGCTGAAATTATTTTAGTTGTGTCAAGTAGATACAATTTATTTTTATGTGTAAGCATTTGTGTGTCTTTCCATGAAATACTGCATCATATTTTTTAACACATTAAGTGTTTTCCAGGGTTTAGAAGTACTAACTGGATTCATATATTTTTAAATAAAACGTGCCAGTGAACTAAATTCTATATACGATATTTAAAGCTGATCAGAGCAAAATCGATAATCATATAGAAAAGAAAAACTTCTTCCGGGTACATTTCTATTAAAAAATGCATGATAGTGTGAAATGATGAGTTGTTCTCTCGAATGTACTAATTTATGCAGATAATGAAAACCGAACGATAAACCTAAGCTAAAAGTAATTACTACATTTTACCCATGATACACCACTGGTTTTCCTTGAATTTTCCGCCCACTGGTTTGTCCAGTATTGTGTGACTCTGACGAGTCCTCAAGACATGCCGGGATGAATTTCCTATATATACTTGATATCTGTAATAATTCAGAATCTAATTTAAGCGTGAGATCCCTTGGTCTGTTTAGCTTTCATGTGCAAAACGATGAGCGATGGTACCACCCTCACCTGATAAATTACTCATCTTTTCGTAGTATAATTACAACACACTTTCCAATATAAACACACAACTTATCCAAATAAAGAACAAGGAATAGTGACGATTCAAAATAATTGTTCTAGTTACTTCTATCACGTAAATATTGTCTTAAAGCACTCGCTGCTACAGTTATTCTGAAAAATTGAAATATCAATTTTTATATGGCATAATACAGTTATTTTAAAATACGTAACTAGTCCATTTTAACTCGAAATTGAAGCTACGTGGATTGAAAAAATATTCATTATTAATGTCCACATACGAAATAAAATTCTAAGAAAGGTGTGACACAGAAAACCAAACATTCTTCAATTGAGAATAATACAAAAGTCAGCATAAAGCTGAAGAAAATACAGTGACTCCTGCAACTACTGACTTTAAAAATTCTGACAGCACCTTCATTTGTGTACACTGAAATCTTCATTGCAAAAGATTTTTCACTGACACATTCACACTAGAAACTTAGAGAACATATAGTATAGAATACCTTTCATGCACTTTAAGTTAGTTGTGCTGACAAAATAGTACTCATTCAGATGAAAAGTTATTATTATATAAGATTTAGCTTGAACGGATCAACCAACGGTTGACATTTAGTAAGCTATAACATCTTTTTAATCTTAGATTATTTTTTAAGCATCTAACTATTATGCGCATACCTTGAATTCTGATCTGTTTCCACGATAAATGCCACTGTAATAAATATTTATTAGACGTAAGTATTAATTGCTGTTTTATTTAAAAAGACCATAATAAAATATTTCCTTCATATAATGATGATTGTTCATGATAAGATTTATGTAATTCAATAAATCCTATAAGCCAAAGAAAGATAAGGATAATAGTTGACGGAACGGAATGCACCCGTGCTAAATCATTTCTTCCGAAATACTAAAAGAAGACTCGAAGAGAATATCTTACTTTTTTATATCAAATACTATATTCTTGATTGCTGTTTTATTAAATAAACGAAAATAGATATTCACGTAGGAAAATGAAGAATAAGAAACGTGATACTGATGTAAAGAGTCTTCGATTTTTTTCATGGAATTGTTAGACTGTATATAGTTTATCATGTTTCATAGTCCGCATTTAATCAACTTTTGGAATTTATTAAATAAAGTAATCGTAAGTATATACATATATATATATATATATATATATATATATATATATATATATATATATATATATATATATATATGCACACCTGAGAAGATATGAAGACGCAAGCAAAAAATTTAAACTAATATTTTATTGGCTCACCTTTTCCACTAATAACAGCTGAAATGCGTCTTGATACTGAATAAAAAAGCTTGTGGATGATGTATACATCGATTTGAAGCCACGCTGTCATCAGTCGCTCCCCGACATCTCCGAGATTGGTTGGTTGGCTATTGTTCAGCTTTATTTGATGTTCTACATAGTCCAACATATTTTCGAATGGATTCAAATCTGGGGACTTTTCTGTCCAGGGAATATGATAGAGTGTCTTGAAATTCTTGTCAAACCAGTCGGTAATATTTTTGCCTTGGTGCACGCTGCAGTTATCATCCTAAATAAATGATATGTCCGAATGTGGAATCTCTAAAAATTGTACTCAAAATACTCAAATTATAATGAAGATAATTATCTTTTTCTCTTTAAACAATAAATCATTGCTCTTATAATTGAAATATTGTTTGTTAAATTCGTTAGTTAAAGATTCAAAATTTTCTTCCTATTCAAGATAAAGTCTAAACTCTTTCATTTCCTGTAAAACTAACATATCCGTGCGATTTTACTCCACTGGTGAGGTAAGGCAGGGTAATTTGATTTTTACCTATAAAATCAGTTATTAATAAAAATGTGATAAACAAATCATACATTTATAGTGATAGTATTGTACTAGAATAAGTGCAGAGCTTTTTCACAAGTCTCATTTCATTAAGATGAAAATACTGGCTTTACGTAGCAACCAATAATAAATATTCGATTTCACCATATTTTATCCTCCTCTTATTTCCAAGACAAAATGCCTTTTATAGTATCTTAAGAGGTATTTTGTCTCATTCCGCTTAAAGAACTTTCCAAAGACCATGAAAGATTGTAAATCGACATTTGAATTTTCCTTCTTTAAAAGTCCAAAAGCGTAAAATTCCATGGGATATAGCAGGGATATCAGTGAAATATATGGTTCTTTATACCTGTTACATGATCCACTACTTAAAAAATATTAAAGTGGATTGCGATATGTAGCTGCTTGCTTTGCCTTAAAGCAGTTCTAGTGATTGACGGCATTGTGGGTAAAGAAATGGTATTTCATATTTAAAGATTGGGGATAAAGTACAGGATGGTCATAAAAAAACTTTGCCGATATATCGAACTCTAGCGGCCGGTCCGTTCAACCGATCGAGATGCGATTTCAGGTGTAGTTATTCACAGGTATCAGCTCGGCATTCTGTGAACGGCAACAAATTGGCGCTCACTGTTAATGTTATAGCTGCAGAAACTCGAATTTTTCAAATGGCAACGCCCATTCTTTTTCATCGCAAAATGCTCAACGCATGCGAAAACCCCAAACAGCGTTAGAACGTTACGTGTATCGCAATAAACGGACGCGTTATGTACGCACAAAAACGCTTCTACGCGCAAAAACTTTGCGAACGACCAAAAAAAAAAAAAAAAAACACGATCAGGGCGCACAAAGAAATTTGCATATGACAGATGCAAAACACCAATCACGGAACGCCGTTTGCCAGATAGTCAGCGTAGAAAAAGGATAAAAAGTCGGGCGGGAATGTTAGTTCTTCAGTCGGGAGCACGTACATGCCGACGAAATGACTCTTCCAGCGACAGTTCGTGGTGAATTGGTAAAACTCTATTATCAAAATGGGATGAATGATGCGATAACCTTGCATGTTTACCGTCAAAACCATCGCCAAATACGTGGCCCATGTAGCCCGCAAGCTCTTCGTGATTTAGTAAAGAAATTCGAAGAAACTGGCTGCACCTGTGATAGACCGCGATCCGGACGACCAACTGTTCCTGAGGATACTGTTATGGAAGTGCATCATACAGTGACTACAGGACACATGCAAATTGCAACAGGTGCATCTCGTGTATTGGATATACCGAAATCAACGGTCCTAAAGCTACTGCGCTTTGTAATCCGCATGTTTCCTTACCGGTACCAGCGCGTCCAGATGTTGGAAGTGGGGGACTATCAACAACGTATAGACTTTGCTAATGAATTTCTTATCCGATATGATGGAGATAACGACTGGCCTCTTCGCACAATAGTTATAAAATCAGATAGCCAATCTACAATATCAGCACTAAAAGATATATCGACAAAAAATATAATAATCAGCCAAATAATCCAATCTCTGCAAGGAGCAACACAAAAAAATTATCTACAATGGGTCAAAGGACATTCAGGCATAACAGGTAATGAATTAATGGATCGGTTAGCAAAGGAAGCAACTGACCCAAATTCATTAATACCAGAAAAATTTATACCATATCCATCCTCATATCTTAAGAGAATATTAAAGCAAACTTTACATAACTCATGACAACGTGAATGGGACTTATGTCCCACTGGGTGATATACCTATGCATTGAAGCCAAAAGTTTCAGAAGACTATCTTCTAAGTCATCGATATCTATATATATATTCGCTATCAATCATGGCCCTTTCCCCGCTTATTTAATTAAATTTAATAAAGTTTTGTCTTCAAGATGCACTTGTGGCGCAAGAGGGGATTCGCTACATTACGTTCTCACATGCCCATTGACAGCTACTCTACATTTGAGGAAAAAAAGAAACCATCTCTCTGTCGAATTGGTTCAAATCAATCTCGACGAATTCCTGATTGCTTCAAAAGATAATTAGCTGCATGTCCTTAATAGAAAAAAACCAACTGTTATTCCAAATGCCACCAGTACACATCATGATTATGATGATGCTTTTCCTGATGATGACGAAGTTTATTGGGAAAATCCACTGTCTCTACTTTTAAAATATTTTATGCTAAAAATCTGACAATTTCAAATAATTTTTAAACTCTTATTAATTGTGACTTTTCTGCTAAATATGACTTTTGAGTATGACTTTTTGAGTATGACTTTTCTGCAAATTAAGCTGGGCTGTTTTGTCAAATATGTATTTTTTTTAAAAATAAACTTGCCAAGCAGGGCTTGTAGGGGCTAAAGCCATATGGTAGGCCTCCCTGCTTGGTTGAATCTGGCCTCTTCGCATATTGTAAACGGAGGAGGCACATTTCACCTTAACTGGCAACGTCAACACCAAAAATTGTGTGCACTGGGCAGACATGAATCCGCACTCTGTGGCACCAGTACCTTTATACGACGTCAAAATTACTGTGTGGTGTGGCATTGCAGGCACAATTATTCTCGGGCCGTACTTCTTTGAGGAAGCGACGAAAACGGGATTTGTAACTTGCTCTGTAACAGGCTCCCGCTATACGGCAATGCTTCTAAATTACGTCATACCAGAATTGCTGCAGCGAAATGCACTGAATGACTTCATTTGGATGCAAGATGGTGCACCTCCACATATAGCGAAGTTTGTTCGCAGGGTCCTGAAACAGCATTTAGGCGACCGTGTCATCTCACGCCATTTTCCATTTCCGTGGCCTCCGCGATCCCCCGACCTCACTCCTATGGATTTCTGGTTCTGGGATAGCTCAAATCTAGAGTGTACATGTGCAATCCGCAAACTTTGCCGGATTTGAAAGATTCTATCAAACGTGAGATTGCAAACATCCCTCATGCGATGGTACGTTCGGTTGTATTGTCCACAGTCACCCGCATGCAATGTGTAATTGCACCCATGTGGAAAATGTGTAATCAAAATAAAAGTTTTCTTTTCTCCGATCTGTGTTGTAATCAGTGATTGGTATACTGACTCTGCGTCATATGCAAATTTCCTCCGTGCGACCTGATCGTGTTTTTTTTCTTCTTTTTTTTTTGGCCATTTGCAGAGTTGTTTTTTGTGCGTGCATAACGAGTCCGTTTCTTGCGATACGCGTACGGTTCCAACACTCTTTAGTGTTTTCGCATGTACTGAGTATTTTGCGACGAAAAAAAAGGGCGTTGCCATTGAAAATTTTTGAGTTTCTGTACCTATAACCGTAACCGTGAGCACCATTTTGTTGCCGTTCACAGAATCCCGAGATCATACCTCTGAATAACTATATCTGAAATCTCACCTTGATCGGTTGAACGGACCGGCCGCTAGAGCTCCATATATCGGCAAAGTTTTTTTATGACCACCCTGTATATTCCTGATAGTATCTGGAGCTGATCAGTACATTTTTCTCCTCTCTCTTTATTTTTAATTTGCCATTTTACGCCCAAAACCAGCCACACTCACAAATCCTTTAAAATATATTTTTAAGATTTTTTAAACAATGTTTTAAGATTTTTTTTTTCTGCGCTTTGAAGATAGTAAATGAATCACCGTTTCTTGCAGTCATTTAAATATACCCAACTTGCATGTATTGCGAAAATATTTTTCTCATAAAATATCATGCAGTGGGGTCTGCGCTCGGTCATGGATAAAGACGAAATATTGTTTTTCTTGGCATTTATAAGATTCAAATCATCATTGTTAATAATTCTGTGTACAGTAGATTTTGAGCATTTGAACACTGTAATGATTTTGCGACAGTCCTTGTCCCGGAGTGTTTATTTTACCATTAAATGTCTCACTTTTGCAATATTAAAAAAAAAATCCATTTACTCGCTTGGTTACGTAGTTTGAAGAATTTTTCTACTTGAAGCTAGACTTTGACGTTCTTTCATTTTTTATTGACAATATTACATATCGTGGTTTAGATGTCGAAAAACTATAGATTTCACAGTATTTTGTAATTGCTGTATTCTGAGAAAGAACAAACATAGACTTTCATCCATTGCTTCTTTAAAACAGTCATTTTATCTATAAGTATTACTTTTAGTAGGTAGACAATCCTAATCCTATCCTATCCTAATCCTAATAATATTATATGTAGGAAAGTGTGTGTGAATGATAAATGATTGGCTGAAGTCAACGTGAAAACGGATAATTTAATTCCTTTGTATCTTTGCATATAGATGGATTATAAGCCAGAAACGAACATACGCTATATTTTGTTTATTGTATTCAAATATTTTTCTTAATAATTCAAAAATTCATTAATTTCACAGAGAATAAATGGTCATTTTCTTCGTATAAAATTTTCAAATTGTTAAATTTACTTTATCGTTGCTAATACTTATGGTTTCCAATGCTAAGTCAAAACACGGAATAATAATTTTTATTCAACAATTTTTTTTAATTGAAAAATTTCCATGTGAAAAATGAAAATTAAATTAAAAAAATTAAGAATTATAAAAAAACATAAAATAATATTATTAGAAATAAAACGTACATCATCAAACATTTGATAATAATACAAGTTGCATGAATACGAGTAAGTACAGAAAGCAGACGAATATGCTTTGATGTTGAAATAAAATGATCTTGGATTATAAAATTATTTCTTCTTATTCTTTTTCTTTTTTTTTCTTTTCTTTTTTCTTTCTTTTTTTTTTTTTTTTAATTTTGCATTTCACTTGTGCATTTCATTTATGTTAAATGCATGTCTTTAAAATTAAAGCTTTGTATTTTAAATGAGATGAATCCAAAAGAAAGGTGGCGAGGTTGATTGTCTGTGCGAAGCTAACATAAATATACCGTTTTTTTAATTGATTTTTTTTTTAAGTTAGAGAAAAGTTGGAAAAGGAAATAGATAACAAATGTCAATAATACGCACCGAAAAATTATCTATATCGAAAATGACGTCATAGTTAGCAGGAAGTAGTTATTTTTATTCACGGAAATTAAAAAAATAATAATAACTCGATTGCCTGAAGAAAAAGAAAAACAAAAACAAAACAATACTTGACGAACGTTAATTCTTAAAGCGTTCATATCAAGAAATCTGAATAAAAATAACTTTATTTTTTAAAATAAATGGCATTTTCGTTCAGAAAACCTAAGATTGAATATGATTTCATCAAAGTAGCATCATTTTCCCTCTACAGTATTAAAATTAAGGCTCGAGGGCTTGAAGTACATTGATACAATAGAGACACGTTTGTAGGTCGTGGTTAGGCAACTGGATTTTAATTCCACGTTCTTTTCAGCTTTAAAGGAGTAAAAAGTTTGTTGTCATTTTTAAAAATGGATTTTTCTATTTTTCATGTATTTATTTATTTATTTATTTATTTTTGCAATAAATTTTGTCAAGTTTTATAGGATGAAAAAATGGCATATATTTCATTAGAATGGTTAAATGTATTTACAGTTTCTATTTTTTTTTATTTATAATAAACAATTGTAAAAAACGATTATATCGAAATGAAAATAAAATTTATCGAAAAATTCGCTTAATGCAAGAGCAAAGCTGTTGCACTCTTATGCAAAAATTCATGAGTACAAAATTTATTTTACGTACAGATTTTCATATTATATATAGTAATTTTATTTATGAAATTAAGTTTCAATACACTTTTACAAACAAGTAATTAAAATTCTGTTACCTTAAAATTATACTATGCAGGAATATCCAATACGAGACAATGTAAAAAATCATCGCTATTATTTCAGTGAAGTTAATTATATCGTCTATTATTATTATATGATTAATTTCCGCAATAAAAAAATTACATTTTAAGTTGGCAAATTTCATCTTTTGTTGACGTTTACTGAGAATTCCAATGCCAAACTTCAGCCTAGTTTTGAAAATTTCAGAACATGAAATCCATATTTAAACTGTTTTCCCATTTAAAATCTATTTCTCCGGAAACATCTATCCAAAAAACTGTCGGTAGGTTATATGATTGCTATAATTAAATAATTTTAGTATACAAATTCGGTTTTTTAAATTCACTAATATGGAAATAATATGATTCTAAAAGTGTATTAAGTTTCAATAAACTTTTACAAACGATTAATTACAATTATGTTACATTAAAATTATACTATGCGCAAATATCCAAAACACGACAATGTAAAAAAAATCATCGTTATTATTTCAGTGAAATGAATTATATCATTTGTTATTATGGTATGATTACATTAAAATTATACTATGCGCAAATATGCAATGAAAGACAATGTAAAAAAAGCACAATGACATTTCAACTTTTGCAGCATTGCGTTTATTGATCTTGATCACCGAATATGGCAACCTAGAATCATTACCTATCATAGGATATCATTGAATTAATTATTTATGGTAGGTTTTAATAGAATGAAGAAAACTTGTATTAATATCATTAACACTCTCCAACCTAGTTGAAAAGTGTTTATGACTTCGGTTTGTCTGGCCGTATGGCCGTCTGCGTCTGCCGTCTGCCGTCTGGCCGTCTGCCGCCTGTCCGTGCTCTAACTCTCGTAAATATGCTCGGATTGCCTTGTAATTTTTATATGTTATTGTCGTTATCTATAGCACGTTCCCTATTTCAACTGAAGTGTGTAGCACTTATAGTTTTTTACAGGGACACTCAAAAAAATTCCGTTACATTACGGTCTATAGGGAAAAATCATTTGCGGTTTATTTTAATGATGTTACACAATTGCAAACACATTGTAATTGATATATATCACTAAGGTGTATTACAAGAAGCTTAATATGGAATAGGGTGTGCATAGCACTTATAGTTAATTTACAGGGACAGTCAAAAGAATTCCGTTACATTACGTCTATGGAGAAAAATCGTCTGCGGTTTATTTAAATAATGTTTCACTATTTTAAACGCATTGAAATTTATATATATCACTAAAGTGCATTACACGAGGCTTACTACAGAATATTGTGTGTATAGCAGTCATCGTTCATTTACAGGGACACACAAAAGAATTCTCTACTGTCTGTTAACAATAATTCCTGGAAGTGCGTTTCAAGTTACTGAACGCTATTTTAAATTTAACTCACTTTTTGTTTATTACCTGGTGTGTATAAATTCTGTAGATCATATACAGGGAAGCACAGAATTTCGTGAACACATTTCCGTTTATTGACAGAAACTCCAGAAGGAGAATTTTAAACTGTGCTACGCGTTTCTTAACTGAACTAAAATTTAGCATCCTATGTAGTATATATACAAACCTATAGATCCTATACAGGGCTGAATAGAAGTATTCGGATATTTTTCCAAATATTGTATAAGTTGGAAATTCCCGAAATTACGTTTTTAAGTATGTTATGCGTTTTTCAAATTGTTTACTTAGATGTTATCTTTCAGCTTATTAAACGGTATGAATTGTAAAATTATTTTGGAAGCGTTGGAAAGTGTTACATAATCTATGCTTGACGCATGATTTTTCGGTCTTGTTTTAAGTTTTGATTCAATTTTCATATAAATTGAAACAACTTGGCAAAAGTCGGACAGACGGACAGACGGACGAACCAGACGGACGAGCCATCTTTAAACACATATAAAAACACTAAAAATTATTAGTAAAAGGAAAGTTATGTTAGGTGCCACTATCGGACTTTGAAGGACGAGGAGACTCCCTTTAAAAGCATCAATGATGCGGTCTCGATCGATGTTAGTAGCTTTAAAGTTATGTCTTAGATTCCTGCTAATCTAACCGCCGGGAGCAGAAAGCTCTGGCTGCGCATAGACACGCTGGATTGGTTTTCGACCCGGGCTCCGAGTTTCGGTCTGATCCCCGCCGCGTTATTCGACGGGCAACCGATAGGGTTTCTCGTAATCAGACAGTCCAGAGAAAGAAACCAATCCCCTCCCAAGGACGTGACACGAGCCGCAGTGACCTGAATGGCTCCCTAGGGACACGAGCCACACTTAGTATGAACGGGTCAGTCCCCTTTCTGCCCGACCATTGAGGTCCACACAAAAATACTCCAGCTGCAGTGGGAGACGTGTTGGATGAGGATCGTGCAGTTCTCAACCTGCATGTCGGTATCTGTGCTATGCCACTTGCCAGTATCGATGGTAGCTTTACAAAAATGGAGAAAGATAATATTTGTTCATCCAAAAGTTGAATGTAGTCTTGCTGATTCAACATGTAACTAACTTTGACCCATTCAAAGTATGTGAATCCTCCCCAGAATATGATAGATCCACCTTGTGCTTGTACCACGCCTTGATCACAGTACTCATGAAAAATTTCATTTGTTCGATGTTGCATCCCATGTCTGTCATCATAACTGTAGAGGTAAAAACGAGACTCATTAGACCACATGACTTGTTTCTGGTCCTCTACAGCACAATTATATGAAATTTAACGCATTGCAGAAGACGTGCTTTTTTGTGTGCTCTTGTTAGCATGAGGATTGCCAGGGCACCATATATCCATATAATGGAGCTTTCTGCGCAAAGTTCGCTCAGACTTTGTGATGTTCAGCCGAGCATTGCCTTTTTCAGCAAATCCCTCTTTTTGAAAACCGTTTCTCAGTACTTTTTCTGGCAATCTTCCACGATCTTGATCAATTTTCTTTCGACTGTAGTTTGCACACTGATGCGATGTTGACTGTCTTTCTTTCTACTATCTAAAAATACATTTTACCGTATACTGTAAAATACCAGTAAATTCAGTTATTTCTTATTCATCAGGCCTTTTTGAACGCCCAAAAGCAAATAGTCCTTTCTGCCACTCGGTTACGTCTTTTTTGCGATTCATGTTACGACATAAAGTGGATAAAATACGGGAACATACATAATGATCAATATTTAACTAATTTACGAATATATAATTCAGAACCGTGTGTATGAAACGAGACAAGCATGACTGAATTACACATATATATATACACACATACCGGACACAATATTAGAACTCTCATAAATAAATAACAATGATTAAGTTTCTCTTCGATATATGGCGCTTTTGCTGTCCAAAAAATGATAAGCGGATGGAATAGGGTTCATCGGAAAACTAAAAAGTGATAGTGAGCTGCATGATTATTGTTCATTTTGAATGTTGTAAGCAACAATCATCAAGCTTCCGGTGTTGCAAATATAGTCGTATTTAAAATGAAACGTTCTGAATACTGAAATATTTCCAGAAACTTAAGTATTTTATTACGATTACACAAAAATGCGTAAATATCACAGATTTGTCTGTCCTTTTCCTAATTGTTTTATTCTTTTATTCTTCAGGAGGGGGAGGGGGGCAATAACATTTTATTAAATTAAAAACACTTTTAAATATTTTTGTAATTTTATCTTCAAATGACTATTCAGAGTCTACATTTGCATATTTTTTTCTTCTTTTTTTAAACAGATCATATGGGCGTGTTTTCAGAGACCGTGGGTTTTTGAGAGCGTACCTCGAAGGGACAGAGCCTAATTACAAATTTAAGCCATTAAACTTTTTGGGCTTTGGAAATTCCCCATAAATTAGGTGTACGAGTCAGTTGCCACGTTTTCCCTAGAGATAAATAGTCACTACCCCTGAGCATTATTAACCAATTTCAAACGAAGGAGGTAATTTTTTTTATGTAAATCTGCTGTAAGTTTATTGAGAAATAATGCTCTTTGCAAAGAGCTAGGTTGTTTCCAAAGATCCAGGCTAATTGGAAAATCAGAAAATACTTTCGAATCAGCTTGATATTTTTCAGGCTTATTGCAATGGACCTATGCAGCTTCAGGCTAATAGGAAATTATCCAACTTTCCCCAAAGAACCTTGTTTCACTCTAGCTTACTGCAATAAGTCCAAGATAGTAAAAGTTTATGCACAAAGTTTAGTATAAAAACAGCAGAAACTGTTTAAAATGTCTATAACAAATGAAAAACAAATTGTCTTACGACAGATTTGGTTTGTCTACTTGTTTGTCTAAAATTAGTGAATACTTTATTTTAAGGATGTATTTTGAGCAAACATTTCGTGCATAAGTTTCAATAAAATCGGCAGATGATGCAGATATTTAATGATTTTTCACAATTTCGCATGTGTTGTATGAAGGGTAGCTGAATGAAAATAATTATAAACAAGTCCTTCTGGCTCATTCGGGAGAGTAAATTGAATTATTTTTTTATATATTATACTCTGGCAGTATCATTACGTTGTCTCAATTAGGTTCAGTATTTTGGACAAGTTTTTTGCATATTTTTGTTTATTGTGTGTCTCTGTAAACGTACTATAAGAGCTACATACTTAATTAAGGAATTCATATAAGGTATTCGCAAGAACAATACAATGCTCTTACTTGGTTTTATTTGGTTCAGTATTTTGGATGTTATTGTTATAAAAAAATTTCCGTATTTTTTGTTTTGTGTGTCCGTATAAACGAAGTACAAGATTTTACGCTTTTTACCGATCCCTTGTAAAGTTGTACAAAAATTGTGCAGATGAGGCAGATTGTTATTTTTTTAACTGTGCTTGGTAGAGATAGTATAATACTTAATGACAAAAATGATAAAATATCTGTAACATATACTATCCAATAAAAAGTATACGGACACTTTCAATTTTAGCCGTTTTGTCAAATAACTACAATAAACTAGTAAATTAACTACTAAATCAAAGTAACTACTTGAAGAATTCTTCTGGATCATCAGGAATGTAAAGAACATGCAGTTAAATGACTAACGACAATTTGAATAAATAAAATAATATTAGCGATCATCCTGTAAAGCGAAATGCTCGAAAGGATCTGTAGTTGCTTCAGATGACTATGTGAGTCCTGTTCAACATTTGTGTTCATTTGTGTAAGAGTAACACATATATGTAAGAAAATATAAATAATTCTTTGAAAAGTTTTTTAAAAAGTTACATGTTTTTGTTATAGCATGCAGTGCTTTCAATCAATTTTATCAACACTTTCCAGAACTCACCGGAGTGCAGTAGAAACAACATACTGCAAATAAAATATAAATGCGTTAAATATTTCAAGAAGTATGAGCATGTGTATGAAATAACTTTTCAATGCGATTGCGCCAATAATACTTTTTTCATAATTCAGTAGTGAACTATATATAGCAACTCATATGTCAAATATCATGAAAATTCAGAAAGATATCAACGATTTAGGAAGCTCAATATCAGTTGTTTTCTAAAAATAGCTCGTCTGAAGAGTGCATCGGAATAAGGCTTATTTCTATCTATAATAGAAGAATGTTTTGCAATAGAAATCTTTTTCGACTTCCAGTTTTTGATGAATTTACTCGTTTTAGAGGGTCAGAGATCCCAAACAACATGTTTTTACAGATTATCTGTCTAGCCCTGTGTCTGTGTGCCCGCGTGTGTGCCTTATTTGCATCATCGAAAAGTGTATGGAGTTATGCATAGAATTGAACCAAATTTCATATATATATATTTTACTATGGTTTGCAGGTCCCAATTGATTTTTGGGATATTCCGCCGAAAAGGAGCGCTGTGATAGCAACTTTTGTTCCATTTATATCACATCATCGAAAAGTGTATGAAGTTATGCGTAGAATTGAACTAAATTATAAATCTATGTTTTTTATTATAACCTGCTGTTCCCAGATGAAGGTGAAGATATTCCACCGAAAGTTGGCGGTGTGATAGCAGTTTTTTTTCCATTTTCATTATTGTATCATGGAAATGTTTGTAAAGTTATGCATAGGCTTGAAGCAAATTTTATTTATATGTTTTTGGCTATGACCAGCAGTTCCCAGTTGCATTTGACGGTATTCCGCTGTAAAGGGGGCTCTGTGAAAGCAATTTTTGTGCGATTTTCTTGATCTTTCGTAGGTGTTTGTGCATCGGCTGCTCGTGCAGCGAAGTGTGCTGCGCATTCGGGTATCCCGACGATTCGCCAGAAGTTGGCAAAATTGAGGCTCTTTTCACGTGCAACATAATGACGAAAAAAAACTGATTTTATTGGCACTGTGATAGCAAATTTTGACGTATTTACATGTGTGAGGTAGAAGAAAGTTTTGAGATTGGAACATCCGATTGGCAGTTTTTTAAGTGGACTTGGTACCCTGGCATTCGTTGTGTTATTTGTTTTATTTGAGTACTTTATTATACCTTTTTGAAATATTATTAAATGGTTTTATAGCAGAAAATGATTTAATCCAGAAAAATGGCAATTCTTGTGGTAAAATTAAAAAAAAATTCTTTTAAAAAAATTAAAAAAAATTTTACAACCAGACTTCTTTTTAAATTTTGAATTTTTTGATGTATTTTTTTTTTTCATATTTTTCTCTCAACTTTGCTGGAGAACTAACTGTAAGAACTAATTTTTCTAAAAAATTATTTAGTTTAAGAAAAAATAAATAAAATGTTATGACCTGCGCAAAAATACAGTAAAAATGATTGTTTACTTAGCATTTCTATTTAAAAAAAAATAAAATACTTATATTATTGAAATTTGATCCTTAACTTTATGAAGTGCATATTAAGGATCACCCATAAAATAAATCGAGTCAATTGAAAAATATATGATGTATATTTTACACTTTTGATCATGCTGAGGTATTGAAAAAACTCAAAGTGAGTAAAAGGATTTTAAAGATTCCAATTTTGTATCATTTAAAGGGAACTGGATGCAGTAAAAACACTTTGTCGCAAATTTTTAATTATTGTATCGTTACGAAAATTTGTCAGAATATACTATGGTTTTCTAAATTTATTTTAAGCAAAAAATTGGATAATTGATTTTTTTTTTTTTTTTTTTTTTAAACAAAATGTAGGATATCGAATTCTTTTATCACTATGTGTTATTAATGATTTTGAGTCATCATGTATAATAAGCATATTTAATACTGGTTTCCTTCGCTTAGTGCGTTTTCAGTTAGTGCGATAATATTTATTTATGTTTACTAGATTTGTGCGGAAAAATTTTGATTAGTGCACAAAGCACAAAATGGGTGATGCTTTTTTGGCAGCCAGATGGCGGAATATCGAACTGTTGAAAATGGAAATAGAGGAAAATTCTGAAAAAAAATTACAACAAAAGAATTCGAAGAACCTTTTCAAAAATTAGAATCCGACAAACAACATTTGATAGACATGGATCCAGATATGTAGCAAATGTACAGCAAATGTACCAAGCTTTACTAAACCAAATTTCTCATTACTACAACATGTATTTCAAAAAGACGTCAAAACTATACAGTTGCAAATTGATAAGTTTTTGCTTAATTAAGTAATAATGTATGTTAGTTTCAAATAATTACATTAAAGAAAATAATTTCATTATAGTTTAACATCAAATTACGTATTTTTTAAATAATTATCCTAATAATAAGCCATGTAACACAAATTAACCTAAAAATTGCACTTTGCAAAATTAAATTTAAAATGGATTTTTAGTATTTTTTTTATCTCTACTTAATGAATGAGCTTAATACATTTAGGTTAATGGAATTTCTTGAAAACTTTGTAAACTCAAAAAACAAATTACAAATCAAGCTGCAGTATGTACTTCCTAACAATAATGCATAAAATAAAATATTGTAGTAAATTATTGCATCGTCTGATTATGTATTTTTTAAGAAAACATGGCTGCGGATATAATGCAGTTTTTTCCTTTAAACATAAGTTTCGATTAGTGTGGTTATATCGTGGGATTAATTAACAGCACTAGGTGAGGGAAGCATGTAATTCAAAACGACGAATAATTTGCATATGCGTTTGAAAGCATTCTAAAACTTTGAAATTTTCTTGGTACTCTCTGGCTATTCCACGTTTGAATCAGAAAAATATTGATTACTTCATCGCATTTGAACTATCTGAATTTTCCTTGTTTCGAATGAAATTTCTTATACACGAATACAGGAGTACTAAATTCTGCATTCCGTGCTGAAAATGCGAAACTCATGGTTTTAATTATGTACTATACTCTGCATTTGGATTTCCAGTGATTGATGTTCGTGAATTTTAAATAGTAAAATTCTTAGAAAAGTACATCCCAAAACTCACTTTTCTTATTTATCATGTAAAGAAAGGGGATTTTGACGTTCCAGATGATTGATGAAGTAGGATCAGCAGTATGTACCACATGAAAGCAGTGGGGAAAAAAAACCCTTCTTTACATAGCTTGCATTAAAAGCCTAAATTTGTCTACATCAGTGATCTTTTTAAAATACCAGTAGAAAGTGTGGGGAAAGTTAGAATTATTATACTTATATTTCCGAAAATTTTTTATTAAAATATAATCTATAATTTAAGGAAGAATTGTTGAAAATAAAAAAGCGCTAGATTATTTATACGCATACATCATACATACTATATTGAAAACTGCTTTTATCGAAACTGAAAGGAGAGTGAAAATTATTCGTTATAACCGACTTATTATAGCAATATTAAATGAAAGTTATGTACATCTTTTGATAATTGGTTGCTAGTCGTACATACAATTAAACAAAAACATAATTTAAAGAACAAAAAAAAAACAATGTTAAATTTTTGGTAATAAATAAGGTTAAGCCAATTCAGCTTAAACAAATAAATCAATATGATATTTAAACCACTGTAAAAACTCAGATCTCGTTCGAATAAAATTGAAATAAATCTCAGACTTTTTTTAAAGGTTTATATATCGCATGTACCTTATCATTTTGCATACACCCGTCATAAACATATTTAACTTTAATCTGTAATACAAATGTTTTCAGCTCGTGAAGCTTAGAATTGAAAAAAGGCCAAAGATTTAATTCAATTTCATTCGAACGGGATCTATGTTTTACGGATGATTTAAATATCATATTTATTGGGGTTTTGTTTAAGTTCAATTGGTTTAACCTCATTAATTGCTAAAAAAATTAACATCAAATGTAAAACCTACTGAATGAAATATCTTAATATCTTCCACTTCTCGGGACTAAACAATGTGAGAAATAAATCATTTAAAAAAAAAAAAAATTCTACAAATTGTTTTTGTTTATTATGACAAGTTTTTTAATAGCTACTTCATTCAGACGAACTCATTTCAAAATTAAAAGAGAGTACCTCATCAAGGTTTGATTTATGCAGTATCCCGTCACAATTTGTGATGTAAATTTGGCAATCATTAATACAAAATGTTTCACCAGTGCCGTAATGCAGGTTGTTGTAGTTCGGACAAAATCTTCCAATTTGATGATGAAAAATCAATAATAAAAACATAAAAAATCAATTTTATTTAAATTTAGTTATACTATTTCCAGAAAAAACAATGAATGCAAAAGTAAATTTTGTTGAATTTTTACAGCTTTTACTTAACAAGAGTTTATCTGCCATACAGTATAACTTATAGAAAAAGTTTTACTTAAATTTGGTTACCCTATTTCTTCAAAGGGGGCGATATAAACAAAAAAACAATTACCTAATTTTAACTTAGAATAAGGTTCCAATACTGGAAAACATAAAAAGAAAAATCCATTTTTAAGTTTTAGTTATGCAATTTAAGTTTTAGTTATGCAGCCAAACAATCTCACTATTTAAAATTTATAATATTATTAGAATTAGCATAGAGTAAAAATTTTGTGGCATCGGGACAAAACGGTGAGAAGAAGTCAAACAAAATAAAAAAGAAAACTGCCCAGTTAAACTGAGGGCATTGAGCTCACATGCTATTCACACTAATTGTATATTATACTCTTATTTCAAAGAATTTGAAATAAGCCCCTCGAAAAATAAAGAAATCGACAATATATTAAGGGGATCATCCCCCCGTCCTCCCCTTATAGTTAACCAATGAAACACCAAAACTAATCGTGGAAGCCCTTTATTACAATGAACATATATACAAAATTTGAAGCAAATCGGATAATTCTGCATGAAAAACCCATTTATCTAAATTAAGGGGGGATTAGCCCCCCGTACCCTCCTTTATACTTAACCAATGAATCCTCAAAACTAATCAGGGAAGCGCCTTATCACAATGAACCTATAAACAAAATCTGAAGCACAACGATTATTTCTATCAAGAGTTATCGCGTTACGTACATACATACATACATACATACTTACATAGAGAACGGGTGCACATTAGCTCTCAGACCTTGATAGCCTGTGAGATAAAAATTTACGCGGTCTATACGCTTTACTCTGTTAAATTAACATTGAGGAGTGACACTGGAAATAAGTAAGTATTGCGCTGCCGCTCAAAATTAATTTCAGTTAAAAATCAATCGAAAAATCTATATCCAGAAATAATTATTATTTTAAACTATAGTTACAATAATACTATTTCTATTAATTTTAAGATTTCACATTATTGAAATTGTTTGATTTATTTAATATATAGTTTCTCTTTATTCTGAAAACAAGCTCACTAGTAAGTAATGATACTGCTGCCGTAATTGAATTTATTGTGACATTTTC
Source organism: Maratus michaelseni (assembly GCA_963931845.1). Classification (NCBI taxonomy): domain Eukaryota; kingdom Metazoa; phylum Arthropoda; class Arachnida; order Araneae; family Salticidae; genus Maratus; species Maratus michaelseni. The sequence goes on along the minus strand of OZ007588.1, from coordinate 247,262,384 downwards.
CCTTTCTCGGCTCACACCGCGAAAAATATTGCATATAAAAAGAGAAAAACTCATACTTTTATAGAGAATTGTATCATCAACATGCTGAAACAAAAAGTTTTTAAATCTAAGAATTTGTTTCAGCGTTATTTTATGTTGAAATCGTCCAAGACAGTTCAGTTACATGTTTTTTTAAAATCAAGAACTATGCATAGCAATTTAACCATTTTTTTTGCAGATACATACTTGACTAGATTGTGGTGTGCAGTTTCCAATCATTTTTTTAATTTGCCTAATTGTTGAAGTTTTTTTAAAAAATTACAAAATAGTGTTATTGATAGAAGACTGAAAACTTTTTTGCTTTATAATACAGACATAGGCGGTCGATTTTTTTTCCTATAAGAATTTGTTTAAGAATTTTTGCTTAACCCCTTCGGCCCTGATTTTTTTTTTTTAATTTTGGGAAAAAAATTGCTGCTATGCTAACAAAATTCAAAATAGCTATCGGAATCACAGAAGTTAGGGTTTAATGAAAGTTAACGAATGCGTTCTTTACCAAAACCTCACAAATATAGTTATTTTGCGTGTTTTTCATATAACAATAGTCTAAGGAAGAATTTTTGAAGACGTTTGGAAAATGTCGTATTACAACTAAATTAAACAAGCATAAAAATTTAGTAATATTTTTTATCTTTTATCTCAAATTACCAATTCGGAAAAGGATTCTCAAATTTTAATTTAAAGAGTGAAACGTATGTTTTAATTAAAAGAAATGCCAACGGCTTGCTAATAATTATGAAAATTATTATTATTATTATTATTACTAAATGCTAAACATAAGTGAAGTCATAATAGGAAATGTAGAGATTCATACTATCACTATTAGGTGCTGGAATTAATAAAAATAATGTTTAATACAAAATAATACTCAATAAAAGATATGTCCTATTAGTAGGACGTCAGGGCCGAAGGGGTTAAAATTAAAGCTTTTATTAAATTATTTAAACTAATATGTGTATGAATAATTTTTATTATTGCTGAGAAAATGTCAACAGGATAAACTATTTTCCCTTTTAGAATAATTTATCTGGGCAAAGTTCGGGTCTCATATCCAGCTTTGATTATTTATTTAAAATATTTTAATAAACTGAGTTAGGATATAGAAAGAAAAAACATCATTTTACAGATTAAAATCAAAAAGTAAACTTCATAAGAATGGATTATCGAACTTGAAACCCGTAACCCCATCTAAATATTAGGATAATATTGTTTGTGTTGGTTATATCTCGACGAATATTATATGACATTATATATGACCAATATCGTGATTACTAACATAAAATATTATACCGACATTTCGGCGTTTACATTTAGCCAATATTACACCAGAATTGTTAAGAAATATTTCGTCATTTTATTTCCAGTGTAAATACAATATTGTTGCAATATTGGTATATCATTACAAGTCTTTCCAATATGAATTCAGTATTCCTACAATAGTGTCATTTAATGACAACCATTCCTATTTCATAGCCAATATTTACATTTGGAAGTATTTCCAGTGAAAGCAATATTATCGTTATGAAGGTTATGAAGTTTAAAATTTTATTCTAAATAAAATATAATAAATATTGGAAATTAATTCAAATCGCGAATGTTGAGTAGAATATGGCAAAGAATATACTTTCCATTTTTTTGAAAGTTAAATGTTTCGATATATCCACAAACTCTATGAAATATTGAAACCATATTTTTTGCTTACTCCACAAAAAAAAAAAAAAAAAAAAAAAAAAAAAAAAAAAAAATATATATTTGAATTTATGTACTTCTGGAGCTTATTAAGAAAAATTTATCACTGTTTAAACTATGAACTTTCTATTTTATGCTCTAAATATTCACAAACATCTGTTTTCCTAAATTAATAAATCAGTTCGTTTTGGTTCTGAATTTCATTTGAAAACAAAGTCTTTTCCTCTAAAAAAAATATATTACAAATTACCAATAATTTAGCTCACTACCTACTTTCCTATGATATATAATTGTTGTTATTCTGAGTAATTTATTTTAATTACACAAAAGGTTTATGGTAATTGAGAAAAGTTTTCAGGGATTTGGAAAATAATGGAGCACATTATTTTCAAGTTATCCAGCTACTTTTCTCTTTTGACTAATAAGTGCACACTTTTCATTTTTGTAAGATCGATATTTGCATAGCAGAAAACTGTATTAGTTCATAACTCTCCATCAGGATTTTTTATTTCTTTTATTCCGAAATAACTTAACATGTATTTTTTTGTTACAATTTTAGTTTGGCTTAATGATTAAGAAAATGTATTTGTAATTAACCGTTTGGCGACACATTTAACAAAATAATGAAATATTTTCTTTAAATACATACTGTGGTATTTCTTTTATTTCGTAATTGCTTTCCAAATGGGATATAAACAGAAATAAAACATCATGCCTCAGGCAACACAAATACATTAGAAAACACTTTGTAATACTACTAGAATATTATTAAGAAATTGCATTTTTTTCATACAATGAAATGGAATATATAAATAAGCAATTTCAGAAAAACATAATTAGAAAAATCTATTTTCAGAAACTCCCACTCATATACGATAATATGTACGAATTCTTTCGTACAGCCCTATATATGATCTATTGAGTTCACGCGCACCAAGTAATAGACTAAAAATCAGATGTTTAACCCTTTGAATACTTATGTCTGAAAATTCAACAGCATTCAAACTACGGCGAACGCCCGGACGGAAATTATGCTGCGAGATTATTTCTCATCGTCTTTACTACCTGCCTAATTGTGAGCATGACAGTAGGAGTTAAAAGTGGAACCCCCTTTAGATAACTAGCATAAAAGACTTCCCACCCTTTGATTCCAATAATCTCCAGCTCTGCTACATTAGTTGGATATTTACAAAGAGGAGAAAATGGAACAGGCGTTCGGGCGGTCTGCCAGTATTTTACTTGGCCGGGTGTCTTGAGCGATTTCGTAGTGTAAGAGTTAAAAACGCGCTTCCAGCAATTATTGATCATAGTCAGTGCCGTAACCATTTTATATGTCTCTGTAAATGAACGATAATTGCTACACCCTCATAATCTATAGCAGGGATTGTCCTATATTAAAATATGTCTTCTATGGGGCCATGGCGTGTGAATAACCAAAATCTTTGAGGGGGATAGGAAAATAATGAATCAAAATTGTTCGAAGTTCTTTTTAAAATAATTAAAGTATAGTTAACATACATGTAGGTATAACACAATGTTAACCGCTCTTTTAGAGGTTATTGTAATAATTAGAGTAATAATTATCTAAAACAAAAACATAAGTTGCAGAACAAATTCAATAAAACAATTTATTTCCCACAATGTTTAGGCTCGAAAAGTGGCAGATATTGAGATATTTCATTCCGTTGTTTTTACATTTGATGTTAAAATTTTGATATTAAATAAGGTTAAACCAATTGAGTTGTAAAATGAAGCAAACTTTAATCAATATGATATATAAACCACCTGTAAAATTTAGATCCCGTTCGAATGAAATTGAAGGGAATCTTATACTTTTTTAATAGTTTGTATTTTGTATATACCTTGTCATTTTCCATACATACATCATAAATATGTTAAAATTTAATCTGCAATACAAATGTTTGCAGCTTGTGAAGCTTAGAATTAAAAAAGTCAAAGATTTAATTCGATTTCATTCAAACGGGACCTACGTTTTACGGGTGATTTAAATATCCAATTAAAAAAAAACTAAGCGCAATTGGTTTAACCTTATTTATTACCGAAAATTTAACATCAAATGGGAAACCAACTGAATGAAATATATTAATATCTGCCCCTTCTCGGTACTAAACATTGTGGGAAATATATTGCTTTTTTTTTTAATTTCTTCTGCAAATTATGTTTTTGTTTAATATACAAAGTTTTTAAATAACTACTGCATTGAGAGGAACTCATTTGAAAATTAACAGAGGGTACCATTATCTAAGGCTCCTATAAAGGGAGCTGACGCATATCCATTATGTTGCCCAAAATAACCGCCATATTGTGACTTAGCTCAGCATTAGGAAACCGCCTGTGCAGGTGTTTGCCGTACCTGTTACTGTCACTCACGGTCCACTAGTACGGTAAGCAAACCGGTTTTAGCTTGGTTTTTGGTCCGCTGGGTCATTAAATGGCGATATGATTCAGCCTGTATTATAGGAGCTCTACCATTATCAAGGTTTGATTTATGCTGTATTGCATCACAATATGTAATGTAAATTTAGCAATTATTAATCCAAAATATTTCACCTGTGCAGTAATGCAAGTTGTTGCAGTTTGGAGAAAAACTTACAATCTGAGGATAAAAAATCAATAATAGAAACATAAAAAATTGATTTTACTTAAATTTAGTTATTTAATTTTTCACAAGGGGGCGATATAAATGCAAAAAAAGAAATATTACCTTATTTTAACTTGGGGAATGGTTTTAATATTGTAAAACATAAAAAATCCATTTTAAATCTTTAGTTACACAATTTCCCAACATCTTCTTCGAAGTCTTTTGCAGGTCACAAGATTCAGCGTCTACCTTCACAGACATGAGGCATCTACCGAAAAACTTCCTTATATGAGTGTGGGATTAATTGCGAGAAAGTTCTATGTACACTGATTGGTTGAATTATGTATCTCGGTTCCTGTTGGGGATTTCTAGAAAATTCCTTTAGATCCTATAAGGTAATTTTTTCGTCAAATATCGCTAACATTTGGATAAAAGTCGCCAACTTCAAGACATTCTTTCATTTGGCTCCAAGCATGTGTTTTGGCATTGGTAATCCTGAAAGTCGATTTTCCCGCCAAATATCGCGAATGTTGCCTGACACACTAATAATTTTTTTTCGTACAGTATTACCTAATTTTAACTTGAAGCATGGGTGCCATATGAGAAAAGATAAAAAAATCCTTTTTAAAGATTTATTTATACAATTTCCCCCCAGGGACGCTACCAGTGTAATAAAAACTACCATGTGAAGTTTTTTATTAAACATAAATTTGAGCATGGCAGAACATTATTCTAATAATTTATAAAAAATCCCGTAAAAGATCAATTTTTTAATAATTTCGTTACCTTATTTTCCGCCAGAGGACGTTATAAACATAACAGAAAATTTTGTTGAACCTGTACCGTATACTTTTAATTTCAATATAGCTATTATACACTGAAACAACAAAAAAAAAATAACTTAAATTTGGTTACTTCAATCCGTCCCAAACGGCACTATACACGTAAAATAAACTGCGTTGAACCAGTATAACCTATTTCATAATAATCACCAATAACATCAATATATAAGACGTCACTTTTCTCTCTTGCAAAATCTCTTATATCCTGTTTGACAGAAAATTTTCTTCTGTATGTAACGTATATACATCTTTATTCATCAGTACCGGTAAAATATATTTCAATTTTTTGTTTTAAATATGTCATCATATTCACCTGCTTTCTGTATTTACTCATATTGATGCTCCTTGTATTATTACCAAATGCTTGAATATGTTATTTTTGTTACAAATATAACGACATATTCACCTGCTTTCCGCTTGTATTATTACCAAATATTTGAAAAATTCCGCTTTATTTAGAGTATGACGTCATATTCATACTTTCTTTAGTACCTAAAAAAATTATTTAAATTTTATTTTGCGCGTGGAAATCTTTCAACTCAAATTTAAATGTTGTTTAAAAATTATTATTACGGTTTTTCACTTGTTGACAATAATAAATAAACATGATGTTAATTTTATAGGAAAAATGTCCATTGATTCTCAAGGAAAATAAGGAAATTTTGAATTATTAAGAAAAATATTTGATTAAAGTAAATGAAACTTAGCCTATGTTACTTCCTGGATTATAATCCACCTATATCCACCTATAAGTCATTTTATCAACCATTTTTAACCTGGACGTCAGCCAAACATTTTTACTCTTTCAAATTTGTAATAGAACTAAAGTAAATGCCCGTCCTAGGGCGGTGGGTAGAAATCATGGTTTGGAATTAAAATTTGTTGTAATTGATAAAAATATTCATATAATATTCATCGAGAATAAGGAAAACTGATCTGAAACGCTAAGTTCATTGCCTGATTAATCCATGTGTCTCTGAAGTTTTAACAAAACATTTTAAATCTTATATAAATAGGATGACAGAATAAAGGAGAAATTACAGATCTTTATTAATTAGTAAAAGGAAACAGACATATATTTAATGCAGTATCAGTAAAAATAGCTTTTATTGACTCATATTGCTTATATTATAAGCTCGAGGCTTTGCTTGTTTGTAGCGAAGGTAATTGAGATTGTTTGTCTCTACTTGTAAGTATGAATCTACTGTATATCGTTGAGTTAATTTTCCTCCATGTAAAACCGGATTGAATTCATTTTTTCTTACTACAAATAATGCACTCTTATATTGAAGCATGCTACATTTTGATCTAGTCCGAATTGAAGCTCCCGGATATGGGTTATATGATAATTGCGGCCATCCTAGTTCACCATGGAGGACAAAATGAATATGTCATCAGATTAAGATTTGGACTTAGTATATTCAGATTCAAGTATGGTTGTTCACTGTTTTGTGGATATACTCTTATATCGTATTCAACATAGCTGCTTCATTAGATGTTGGCAAATTGTATCGGTGTTGGTCCAAGTGACCGAAAATCATATTTACTCGGGTCATTGGAAGATTGTAAGGAAGATTGGAAGATTGGAAGCATGCTCCTGCTGTTCACGTTCAACTTCACTAAACACTTTATATGCTTGAGCCAAAGATTATGTATCATAATTTCATCTAATTCACGCAAAATATTCAATAAACAATTTAATGCGTATGGGCCTTAAGTTTATGAGCATGTAATGTATTCGTATTTTTAAAATAGCTCCCCAGGAAATTAATATTTTAAACTTTTTTTTGTGTATATGTGTGTGTGTGTGCGTACTGTTGTTAAAGGATGTCTCCTTTTTTTATTTGTCAAAATATTTCTGAAATATATATTTAATTTATAATTTTATGTATTAAAATCTTAACCAAACTTAGTAAGGTTTTAACACATAAAATTAAGTATATATTTTAGAAATATTTTAACGACTAACAAAAAATAAGACATCCTTTAAGAACGGCAGACAGAAAAAATAAGTTAAAAATACTCATCTACTGAAGAGCTATTTTAAAAATATGAATGCATTAAACACTCGTAGGTTTAACATTAACGAGGGGAGCTTGAACAACAGCCTTAACTTTAAATTAATTTTTTTACGCTGTTAAGAAGTTTTGTGTTACACGTAACCAAAATATTACAAAATTCTAACAAAATTATATCCAATAATGATTACACCCAAAAATGAAAAGGTTGTTGGGTGGAATGATATGAACACAGATGAATTGCATATCGCATATGAACTGCATATCACATATGAACACATATGAACTGCATATTGTATATGAACTGCATATCGCATATGAACGCATATGAACTTCATATGAATGGGAAAACCTTTATAATGTGCATGTGACTGATCAATCTTAAAAAAGAATTTTGAAACATTCTTGACCACATTCTTGACGAATTTGGCGAACATTTTAGTCAACTTATTTGGAAACTTCCAGAAACGAAATAGCTCTGTGATTACTAAACGAATTTATCCAGAATTTGTTGAAGAGATAGTCAGTTTAGTCTCAAACGACTCTAGTTTTAGAGCGAAGTATAACCAGCCATATTTGTGCTTTGCTAATTTTATTACGCAGTTAACTTGATTTTTGATATACTGGTTGTAGTCTACACGGTTATTCTTTCATTACGTTTCGCCTCCAAGTAATTGGTAAATTGACTAAGCTGGAGCTAGAACGACTACGCGCCATGTGATCAGAAGCATTTAGCGGTACCTAGCGGCAAGCCGCGAAGTTAACGATTTTTTATCGAAAACGGTACGCGATACGGAAAAAAAGTGAACTAAATAGTTGTAGAGAGTCCTAGATTTAGTTTTAAATGATGTCTTAGATGTAAACATTACTCTGTAAATGTCCTGAAATATAATTTTTTTTTATATCCAATCAACAGCTAAAATGCGCTCCAAATTGCATGCAGAAGTATGGTATTATAAAACAAATTCACATTTACTAATAAAAAACTTAGTTATGCAAGCAAAGTGTAATTTATTTTAAGTGCCTAACGCTAGTAACTCGAAGAAACGCTCAAGCTAATGTTAAGTCTATGAGAAGGTTCTTGCGCGATTTCTCTCTCCCATTTTTATTATTTTTAAATGATTTTTTTTTTGCATAGAATAGCTGAGGTCGATCTGTAACGTTGTTAGTTTTTACTTTTTTGATTTTGGTTACAGTTTTTTCATAAGCGGACATTTTCAATTTTGGAACCGGTTGGAACCGGTTCTGAAAGTGAAAGTACCCTTATATAAAAAAACTGGATCCAAAAGCGAAAAAGTAAAAACTAACAACGTTATAGATCGACCTCAGCTATCCTATGCAAAAAAAAAATCATTTAAACATATTAAAATGCGAGCGAGAAATCGCGGAAGAACCTTCCCATAGACTTAACATTAGCTTGCGCGTTTTTTCGCATGACTGATGTAGGCTCTTAATACGAAAATCAATTAAACTTGCTCACTGTGTTCTCTAAATGCAATTAGTTGTATATTTAAGTTTGTGATTAGTTATAAAATCATCACGTTTCAGGGCTTTTCATAAAGTTGTTTTTTACATATATAACATCATTTCACAGTTAATCGAGGACTCTCTACCACTTTAGTCAGTTGTAGTATGGCTCTACAACTAATGGCATTTGATTCCACATATGAAGTGCCATTTTCGAGACGGGAACTCTCACTAACAGCCTGGTGATAATGGTTGATGCTCGTTTTAGTTTAGTATACATACGGGCGTTCAATAAATGATTGACAGCAGTACGGTTCATCAGTTACATGAGGCTATATGGGAATTAAGGAATAAGCCTGGGGGGGGGGGGATTACGTTGTGTTTCTGGACTATTTCATAAATAAATTGCATTCATCGTCTAAGAGTCTGTTTTTTTTTTTTTTTTTTTAAATTAGAAATCTACTTTCAAATCACTGAAAGTGATATTTTTGCAATAGTATGGATACTGCAATCTTGTTGTAGTTAAATAAGTTGTAAATTTGTCGGCATTAAATTGATGAATAGCATAAGAACACTTTTAACACACACACCTCTCCCTTCCCCTCCCACCCTCCCCCCAAAAAAAATCCGTTTTTTATCATTATTAAGCAAATTAAAGATTGGAGTAACTTTCATCCTTATTTTAGTTCAATGGGTAAAGAAATTTTAAACAGTACTGTTTAAAATTTCTTTTGTAACAAATCATTTTAAACTTTCTATGCTATTTAATTTTTTTACGAATCTTTTCAAATTTTTAGAGAGTTATATTTGTTGGTTGAATTTTATTTTCATTTATAACTTTATCAATAATGAATATATTTTTGCAAAATTTTCAACATACTAATTTTTTTTTTGTGTGAAATGTGATGACATCACAGACAGCTCTATAATTCTGTTAATAAAAGAGTATGTACTGTCAGTTACATTTTAAATAATGGCGTGCACAGTTCAACGTTTTTTGGATGCGAATGGGGACCATTTCCAGCATTTCTTGTGATGTCAACGCATTTAATAGAAAACAAAAACAATTTGTTGAAAATATCATTAAAACATTTACTTATTGGTAAATTTAGGAATGGAGATATCTGTTTGGATGGCGTAAGAAACCTTGTATTTTTAACTGGATTTTTAAGTGGATTGTGACCCCAAGCTCCACTGTAAGTAATTTTACTTTTATTGGGGGTTATCACTCCTCTGATTTCTCCTATTTTTTTGTCAAAACATATACGAACACCCAGTATACGTTTTCATAAACATTTTTTTACTATCATAAATTATCTTGCTACAACATCTGCATAATTATTAAAAAACGTCGATTACGTATTACATCATAGTTTAATTGTCAGTAAAATTCTAAATGGAGAGTTTCTGAAATAATATAATAAAATCAATTGTTAACGTTAAACTAAAGCTGTAATTAATGCTTAAAGTCATAGAAACATTATGAATAAATATTATAAACAGGTGGGTAAGTGTGATCGAAGATCGCACAAAGGGTTTCGTTTAATATTCCTTTCAAAACAACTTATCCTTTCTTTATTAAATCCAAATAAATTTCATTTTCAAAAAAAAAAAAAGTAAGTTATGTTTTTAATAAAGTAAAGATTTACCGGTATAATTTTCTTGTTTTTTTCGAAAATCTGAACCGGTCCGATAGAGGTTGAAGACCGCTATTACACTCTATCATAATATCTGTCATGTGGACTAAATGTGATATTAAACAAAAAATCAATTTCAAAATTAAACATGTTGTATATAGACCTTCAAAATGTTACAATATGCCAATTTCCATAATCGTATTTTTATCATGATTCAATACGTTCCCCAAACTCATATGACGTTATAATCACTTGCTGACGTCATATGTACTTGCTTTCTGTATTACTCATATTGATACTCTCTTTGTATTATTCTAAAACATTTGAAAAAGTCCTTGAAACTTCCAATATGAGGTCAGATTAATGTTCTTTTTAATTCTCTAATGACATCATATTAACATACTTTCTGTACTTACACATACTCATACTCCTTGTATTATTGAGAAATGTTTGAAAATTTGCGTTTTATTACCAATATGTCATAAGTATGTACCAATATGTATAAGTCATAATATTATTTTTTTCAATTGGTGAAACTTTTTATTTCATTTTCATGTTTCACGTTTAAATGTTTCAATACAAAATTAATTATTGTAGAAATAATTTTATTGTGGATTTTTAATTGTTGGCAACTGCTATAACAAAAATGTTTAAATTTAATAGGAAATAGCTGTTAGATTTTTGGTTTTTTATCTCTGTATGTTAAAATAATACGATTTTTTCAAAATTTTAGGATTTTCAGCTTCATAGTAGATATTCAGCTATAAGTACACAACATGTCAAGTCTGTAAGTTATATAGTTTCTGAGAACCGGCTCTGTGATGGACAGACACAGTAGCGGGACGAAAGGGTTTCGTGAGATGAACGAAACCCCCCAAAACTAATTTTTATTTAAACGCTTTTTGCCACTCTTTTCATTTTTCAATATATTTCGAAATCAATCAGACATTAAATTAAGTAAAATGATTCAATAAATCATAGGTTGTTCCCTCTTCCAATTTAACTTTCTCATCCATGATAACCTTACACAAGATTTACTGAAAATCAAAACTAAGAGAACAAAACATTTCACTTTTTTAACACATTTAAACTACACATAAAGTTTAATTATACTTTTGAGATATATCAATAGATTGAAGAACAATTTTCTATTCAAAAATTCAGTTTTAAAATCTTCCTTTGACAAATTTCTTTGTGTTTTGCATGAGAAAATATTTTGTGAACTAATTTTTGCTCTTAGATCTAAACAAGAACTTAAGCGAATTTTCTTTTTTGCTTCATATTTTGTGCTTGTGGATTCTAAGCTTAAAATAACACAAAAACCTTTTTAATAACTATTAATAATGCTTTTATTTAGTGCTTGTAAACTTCCTATCACACTCGTTTTGTAATTTTGCAATAAATGATTTTTTTAAAAATTCAACTGGTACTTTTTTGTCATAGCAGCTTTGGCGCTTTTTTAAAAAGCTTGACGCATTTCGGGTTTAAGGGAGTGACATTTGTTGCAATTGATATAAACAGGTATGAAAACAAAACTGGTGATCTATTATGCTTGTATAGTACAGTAGTAGTGTAGTAAGATATCAATTGCAACAAATATTAAACCGCATCTTAAACCCGAAATGCGTCAAACTTTTTAAACAAGTGGGTAAGTGTGATCGGAGATCGCTCAAAGGGTTTCGTTTGCTATTCTTTTCAAAATTCTTTATCCTTTCTTTAATAAATCCAAATAAATTTCATTTAGCAACAACAAAAAGAAAGTCATGTTTTTTATAAAGTAAAAATTTACCGGTCTATTTTTTCGTTTTATTTAATATCTAAACCAGCCCGATAGCGGGCGAAGCCCGCTATTATATTCTGTCATAATAATATCTGTCATGCGGACTAAATGCGATATTAAAAAAATTTTTAATTAAACATGTTGTACACCTTTAAAATGTTAAAATATGTGAATATTTCCATAATTGGATTTTTATCATGATTCAATATGCTTCTCAAACTCATATATTTACTATTCTCTATTACTCATATTGATACTCACTTTCTCATATTGATACTCACTTTCTCGAATTTGAAAAATTCGTTAAACTTCAATATGACGTCAGATTTTCTTTTTTAATCTCTAATGACGTGATATTAATCTGCTTTGTGTATATCACACATACTCTTACTCCTTGTATTATTGAGAAATCTTAGAAATTTTCCATTTTATTACCACTATGACGTCAATCAATTTTATTTCATATATTTTTTTTCAATTGGTGAAACTTTTTATTTAATTTTCATTTTTACGTGGAAATCGTTCAATAGAAAATTAATTATTGTAAAAAGAATTTCCTTGTGGATTTTTAATTTTTGGCAACTGCTATAACGAAACATATTTAAATTTAATAGGCAAAGGCTGTCAGAATTTTTGATTTTTATCTCTATTTGTTAAAATAATAGGATTTTTTCAAATTTTAATATTTTGAGCTCCATAGCTGATATTCAGTTATATATACGCAAAGTTTCAACTCTATAAGTTACACTGTTTCTGAGAATGGCTCTGTGACAGACAGACAACGAAGCGGGAGTAATAGGGTTTCGTGAGATGAACGAAACCCTAAAAAGCATGAAAGCTCCTATGACAAAGAAGTACCAGTTAATTAAAAATAAATAAACTTCATTTATTACAAAATTACAAAACGAGCGTGATATACAGTGCATAGTAAAAATTGCTTTTCATTACTTGTATTAGATACTCCTGTTAATTACTCCTGTAATTACTCCTGTTTGGATATAATAACAGATAAATGGATCGATATACTTAGTAAAATGCATAAGTATTGAAAAAATTGTTTGTGTGTATGAAACAGTGAATTGGTTGCCAAAAAATATGCGCGAAAAATTTTATCTATTTCGACAAAACACCTTTAAAAGAGGAGTATCTATCAACCTTATTTGTTATTAGTAATTCCTTTTTAATGTATTTTATGTTCAATATATGCTTCTCGTCCAACTAATAGAGGAGGTTTAAAAATTATCTTCGTATGAAATTCAGGAAATCGCATATTATCATGCTATTGGAAACATGTCGATATTTAGTAGATACTCTCCAATGATACTCAATTTGAAAAGCAATACCGCTAAAGGGTGATATCTAATATATATATTACACTTGTCGTATCCTCTCACATAATACATAACCAAGGCTACATGCACATGAGCGAAAGGATTAACATATATGCTGTTAATCGTGGTCATACACGAACTTCGTTTCAAAACTCCAGATCAATATTCATCAATTTTCTTTTGATATATGCATGTTTTTAATTATTTGTGTGAATAATATCCCATTTATAGAAGTTTTATAAAGTGACATTTCATACCGAAAAATTACTATGTTCATTGTATTTGTTAGAAATCGTAAGGGAACATACAACTGCTAAATCTTCAAAAAATTTGATTTAAGGAAAGGGGAATGAATTTAAAAAAATAATATTTTGTGAGTATTTAAAAATATTAAAAAAAAAAAAATCTATAATACTGTGAGTACTGTTTTCCTTGTTTTACTGTACACTGCAAAAGAAAAGTGCTGATTTAACAGTATAATACTGGCACCCCAGCTACCAGTATTATACCGTAAAATTAACAGTAATAAACAGTAAAATAAGCAGTAATACGCTGCCCAGTATTATACTGTCAAAACAGCACTTTTTTGCAGTGTAGTACTGTTTCTTTTTATAAAATAAAATTTGCTAAAAAGTAGAGCTGTCCCATTTTTTCAACCTTTTCTTTCTGTTATTTTTTAAAAATCTAATAATGTCTATTGTTAAAGGCAAAAACACATAGTAACTTTTAAGCTTTTTTGTAACAGTTTAGAAAATTAAAAATAAACAACAACATTGTTTTTATACTTTTATTAACATTTGTGTTCAATAAATCTTATATTAATTACTAAAAGCTATAAAAAGATTATTTTTTTTCAATTGATTAATATCTAAAAGATTATTGTTTAACTGCTAAAGGAAGAAATGGCCATTTCAATCTTTTTTCTTTAGTGTTGTAATATACAATTTTCTGCACATCATAATTGCTTTCACTTTTTAGCTAATAATGCAATTATTAAAAGCAAAAATGCATGACTTTTATCCATTTTTTAGAAATATTATAGAATGTGAAACAAATAAAATTTCTTATATATTTTGAAAAAATTGTGTTCAACAAGTCTTATATTAATTACTGAAAGCTATAAAACGATTATTTTTTTTCAATTGATTAATATCTAAAAGAAGATTACTGATCAACTGCTAAAGGAAGAAATGGCCATTTCAATCTTTTTGTTTTAGTTTTGTATAACTCATTTTCTGCACATCATAATTGCTTTCACTTTTTAGCTAATAATGTCAATTATTAAAAAGCAAAAATGCATGACTTTTATCCTTTTTTGGGATATTCCAGAATGTGAAACAAATCAAATTTCTTATATATTTTATAAAAAATTATGTTGAATAAATTTTATAATCATTACTAAAAGCTATAAAACGATTTTTTTTTCAATTGAATAATATCTAAAATAACATTACTGACCAGAGGACCTGTGCGAGGATTTTGCACTGAAATCTAATATTTTTTAGGTACTTCTCTATTATGCCATCGGCCACTTTTCATAACAAAAAACTATCGCGAAATTGTAAGATTAAACGCCAAAAATGCAGTCCCATTTACTTGATGTCAGAAGCATTATACGTATTTGTTACGTCATCAAGTGGTTTTTAATTCGACATTTGCGTGTATTTTTCATTATGTTTTACTGATTTATTAGTTATTTCATTAATTAAAATAACAATTGTGTCCTTAAATTCTTATATTTTATTTATTTATTTATTTTGATATTCCAATGGCAACGTTCTCCCGTTTATTTGGCGATAGATTTTGTTATTAAAAGTGGTCGACGGGATAATAGAGAAGTACCATTTTTTATCAATATGTAATATTTATTAGATGCAGGTTTAAACTTCTAAAGAAAAAGCAAGGATAAAAATATCTGCAAACAACATTTAGTTGTTAGTCAAGCCAGAATATCATCTAATTTATTCCATCAAAGTTAGAGTAAAAACTGATCCAAGATTGCTAAAGGCACGCGCGAGAAAAAAAAAATTAACAATCGTATTTTAACTGCATTAGAGGATGACGTCATCCGCTTCGGGAAAAACATGGGGCACAGAAATATAAATCTAAACATTTCAATTTCAATTTCGCTTTTTAATCATAGATATAAAATAAACCCGTGCGGTGTTTTTTATAATAATTGCTGAGCATCATATAATGTGGTATTTTATTTTTTTGGCAACAATATTTTGAGGAAAACCTTTCATTTCTTTTATGAAAACATTGCCGATTTAATTTTTAATTATCAGCAAATTTTAATCAAAAACATGTTTTAACGAAATGTTAAGTGTGCTATGTCAGAAGCCCGTTCAAAATCCTTTCATATGCTATCTCATTCGTCGTCCTGCGTTTTGTATTTTCTTAGAAAAAGGGATGTTGACTGAAGAAATAATGTATACGATTAACTGCTAAAGGCAGAATTGGCCATTTCAATCTTTTTGTTTTAGTGTTGGATATATCATTTTCTGCACATAATAATTGCTTTCACTTTTTAGCTAATAATGTCAATTTGTTAAAAGCAAAAATGCATGACATTTATCCTTTTTTTGAAATATTTTAGAATGTGAAACAAATCAAATTTCTTATATATTTTATAAAAAATTGTGTTCAACAAGTCTTATATTAATTACTAAAGCCCATAAAACTTTTTTTTTTAATGTTATTATTTGATAACTTTTAAATAGTGCTAAAATAAGAAGAGGCAATTTAATTTATTTTTTTAGTGCTGAATATAACGTTCGTCATGTGCAATTAAAGCAATATAAAAAAATGTAATAAAATATTTCAATAAAAGAACAGGTTCATTACTTTAATTTTTCTCCAAAGTTAAATTAAGGTCACAGTTCTTATCGACTTTTTTTTAATACTCATTTAATATATAAAAAGTTATAAAAATAATAAAAATAAATGAAAAATCACCAAGAATAATAAATTTTTCAGTGAAGAAAGAAAGTTGAAAGACAATTAAAAAAATATTCATAAAAATTCGAAAAGAATTTCTATTTAATAAAAGAAGTTTCGAAGTATTTCGCCGTTCAACGGTCACAGCTGCCAACGTTGAGAAAAAAATAATAAAAAAAGTAGAAAAATTTGGCTATAGAGCTTTAATTAGAAATTCTATTAAATATTCCCTATTAAGATCAGAATAGAAAACTAATTAAGATTTCGAAAGGTAAAATTAATTATTGCTTAAAACTTGAAAAGAAACACAAATTTAAAAATTCATTAGGTTTAAGGGATGAGAATGAATTTTAATAGCAGTAATATTAGAACTGGAAAAGAAAAGCTCTGTAATGTTTATTTTTATATTTTTCTAATATACGATCTAAACAATGAGGAAAGATCGTGCATTATGCTGCGATTATTATGTAATTTTCATCATTGCAAGTACAAGCTATCGAGCAAATGACTAGCCTATTTGAATGTGTATAATTATAAAATGGTTGGAAGCGGGAATGCTCTGTTTGTAGTATTTATATTAGAGAGACAGTAATTTAGGAGCCAAGTATAATGCATAGTCTCAAAATTAGTAAAAACTTTTCACAAGAGATGATGCTGCAGGTGACTTTCTGTTTTCGAAAGAGAACCTGCAAAGGAAACCTGTAATTACTACGCGTCGTTAGAGCAAACAGCAAGCTCTTTTGTTAACGATCCACTGTAGGAGTAGGAAAGTATGAAAAAAAAATCCTGATCCTACAGAACTACCGATAGTCTACTTTGTTTTAGTATAATACATTGTGTTTTATAAAGAACGACCGGGTTGTTAATCTTTATAGTTATGGAACGACGAAGATTTCATGAATGCAAGGTATGTTGTTCAAAGAAGTGCGGTCTAGAGTTTTAGGTAATTGCCAGTCGATTACTGATATCCGCCTATGCAAGACAAAGGAATTAGAAAAACGTAGCCTTTAAGATCTGCAGACTCCAATTCAAATCTACAAATAATTTCACATAGCATTAACACACCTTTTTTATAAAATGGTGTTTTTGAATTTGAGATACAAATATTAATATACTAATGAAAGAAAGTTTCGCTCTGTCTGTCTGTATGTGTGTGTTTGTGTGCCAGTCGGCAATGGATAGGGAAATCTACCTTAAGTACAGATCTGAAATTTTGTTGCGGATAGCCCACGGCAGGTCCTAATGCATGTGAGGTTCAGATTTTTCACTTTTTGAAAATTAGCCGAGATTTTAAATAAAAACCAAATCGAACATTCATAAAAAAAAGCATTATGTTTCGAACAATTGCGCGCATGCGCAGTGAAGAGGCTTCTGCAAATTTCTCAGCACAAAATAAAGAAAAGACCGAGCAGCTTTTTCTTCGCCCCGTCTTTGCAAACGCGTGTTGTCCGAACCGTTAGAAACACAGATTAACTAAACACATATTCTTAATTTAATTTTTTTTACTTTCAAACGCCGCAAACTGCATAAGAAATACGAATTTCAACGTTATTCATATAATCGTATGTGACCCGAACACACCTAATTGAGAACCCTTGGTATAGATCCATAGAATAAGCATTGTGATCTATCTTATTCTATTGGTTTATAACGGGTTTACAGACATCGAAAACTAATCATGTGTGCACACTGGCGCTAGGAACTAAGCATCTTAAGCGGGGATGAAATATTTAAAAAATACATATGAAAATAAAATGATTTATTAAAATGAATTTTTCTTGAAATTTTAATAATGTTTTATAGATTTACTTCAAATCAATTATTTATAATCACTTATATGAAAAAATTCTTTAAAATGAACGTAATACACTCATGAACAAAATTATAAACTCAGAAAAATTTCAATTTGTTTAAATCATAATATAAATAAGCTTAGCTTTACATTAATAAAATAAGGATGAATATATATAAAAAGACATCTAAATTTAATATAACTCTTAAATAAAATGGAGCAAATAATTTAAATAAGAAAATACATAACTAAAACCAAATAACATTATGTGAGACATGGACAAAATTACAAACTCAAAGTTATGAATTTCTATAGTCTTGTACTTTTGATCTGAGTAAGTTCATTTTGTGATAAGAAACTAATAAATGGAGTCATTAGGGATCAATGCATTTCAATACATCAATGCATTGTTTTAATTTTTCTCAAAAAGATGTGTAATTTTAACATAGCGTTGTTGAGTTTTTTTCGTTCGAATAGTTTATCATGATGGACGTCAATATCAAAACACAAATCATTTAAAAATGGCTATACTTTCAGCATGGAGCCAGTTGTAAATAGAGCAGTTGGAAAAACTTGTTCAATTTATGCGAAGCCACATATTCAAAGTAATTCAGAAAAATGGCGTTCCAACTCATTTTGGATATGTGCATTAATACTTAGCACCAGGATTCAAATTATGTTCATTTCTTAAACTCAGTAATTTACTGTTTTCGATTTAGTCAAGTTCTATATTAAAATTGCACATCTTTTTGAGAAAAATTAAAACAATTCATTGATGTATTGAAATGCATTGATCCTTAATGACTTCATTTATCGGTTTCTCAGCACAAAATGCATTTATTCAGATCAAAAATACCAGAATATAAAAATTCATAACTTTGAGTTTATAATTTTGTCCAGGTGTCACATAATGTTATTTTTTTAAGTTATGTATTTTCTAATTTAAATTATTTGCTCCATTTTATTTATAAGTTATATCAAATTTAGATGTCTTTTTATAAACATTCATCTTTATTTTATTAATGTAAAGCTAAGCTTATCTATATTATGATTTAAACAAATTGAAATTTTTCTGAGTTTATAATTTTGTCAAGGGGTGTAGATTAATCAGTTTTAATTCTGAACACAAAAATCTGATTTGAAGCTTACAAAAAAGCATAAGCCTTTTTTATGATTGCATTTAATTTTTAGATGCCACATAGGTTGGATTGACAACATTTCTTAGGAAAATTCCCCCTCTCCCCACATTCTAATCACGTGACATGCTAGTCGGCTACTGCTGAAAAGAATGGTGTTTTATGTGTATGAAATAGACCACTGGTTGTTGCCCACACGAGTAGGGGTGTTGGAGAGACACTTGTGATCATTT
Source organism: Maratus michaelseni (assembly GCA_963931845.1). Lineage (NCBI taxonomy): Eukaryota > Metazoa > Arthropoda > Arachnida > Araneae > Salticidae > Maratus > Maratus michaelseni. The sequence goes on along the minus strand of OZ007588.1, from coordinate 247,242,878 downwards.
CTTAGTTCAATTTTTGTAAAGAAAAAAAGAGAGTCAGATTAATTAACTTAGTCGCCAGGAAAAAAAGTTGTTCGCCAGTGACGACCTGGCGACCACATTTGTCATGCCCTGGTTACAACAATGAAAGATATGTTGCCGAAACCATGTTCACTAAAACGCATAAATTAAACCCGTTTATGGAGGAATTCTGCTGTATTCTTTCAAAATGTCAGCCACGCTAAAATTTCAAACTGCTATATCTCAGCCATCCTATACTTAACAAACCCAAACACAGAACATAAACTCACACCGGCGCCACCGAAATTCAGAGACATTAACCCACCAGACATAACAAAGCAAGAACTCAGCAGAATAATAAAAAACATAAAGCAAAACAAAGCTCCAGGATTCGATTACATAGACTACAATTTAGTTTAAAAAATACACAAAGCGACGCCACAATTAATGCTCTCGTTTTCAACGCATGCCTAAAGCTAAAACACTTCCTAAAAATATTCAAAATAGGTACAGTAGTCCTGTTCCACAAACCGGGCAAAACCCCCCAAGACCCCAAAAACTATAGACCAATATGCCTGCTACCGGCCTTCAGTAAAATTTTAGAAAGAATAATATACGGTAGAATAATGCACCATCGGACATTAAACATATAATGGAGCAAAAATCAATATGGATTTAAACAAGGCACCTCAACAGAACACGCACTAAACAACATAATAAAAGCGATAAAACAAGATAAAAAAGATAAATTCCAAACACTACTAGTAGCAATGGACATTAAAGGAGCCTTTGAGAATATCAGATGGCCAATAATAGCAAATATACTAAAAAACTCTCCGAACCCAACTTATTTAACAATCTGGATAATTAGTTTCCTAGAAAACAGATTTGTCACACTTGAGGAAAACGGAATAAAACAATCAAGACAAACCTTTGGCGGCTGTCCGCAAGGAAGTTGTCTCGGCCCGCTACTTTGGCTGCTAATAGCAGACGTAGCCTTAAAAAAGAACTGGGGTAAAAAGGTTAGAATCCAAGCATTTGCCGACGATTTCATCCTAATACTCAAAGCTAAAACCAAAGAACAACTGGTAATCTTAGCAAATAAAATAATAGAAGAATTCAACAACTGGTTAAAAAGTAACAATCTTACGCTAAACAAGGAAAAAACAGAACTATTGTATCTAAACAGACCTCGCTTACACAACCTCCCAGATCAAGTCTCGGGAAAGATATAGGGAATCAAATTAGAGGACAAGGATCTAGAAGGTAAAGACCAAACCAAATATCTATGAGTCATAATACACCGAAACCTAAACTGGCTGCCACATTGCCAGCACCAAACAACCAAAGTACGCAAATCATACAGTATGCTGGGACAAATGGCAAAAAGAGGTTGGGGAATAAAAGCAGACATCATAAAAATTTGGTATCGAACAGTAGTGGAAAAAGTGTTAACATATGCAGCCCCAATCTGGGGACACAAATTAAATGTCAGAAGCAAGCAGGTCCTAACCACTTGCCAAAGACATTTTCTGCTGACCATAGTGAAGGCATACAAAACTGCCCCAACAGCGGCCCTTCAGGTACTGGCGGGCCTGATTCCAATACACCTACAGGTCAAATATGAAGCAACATATGGAACAATAACAAGATTAAGAGAAACATGTAAATTATACGGTAATACAATTCAACCAACAGACTACGATAGCAAAATAAACATATGGGAAACGCATCCAGCGGACACAACAGAACCAAATATAGGCTACAATGAAACAGATATAACAATTCATACAGACGGCTCAAAATTGGAATCAGGTGCTACGGGATCGGCTTTCGTAGCATACAAAAATGACAAAAAAATTAAACTATGGTCAACACCACTGCGGAAACATAACAGCGTCTTCCAAGCCGAACTACTGTCGATACTAAAGGCAACAGAATGGGGCAACGAAACAGGGGTGGATTATAGCATTCGCTCGGACTGCTTATCAGCAATACTAGCACTCAGCAAACCATTCAATAGAGTAAAACTAATTGCAGACATACAAAACAAAATAAGAAAATCAAACAACAAATTTAAAATTAATTGGGTTAAGACACACATTGGCATCCAAGGAAACGAGGATGCCGACGAATTAGCAAAGGAAGCGGCTAAAAATAATAAAAATGATAGACCCTACCACATAGAAAGACCAATATCAAACCTTAAACGTATATTAAAAGAGCTAACAATGAAACAATGGCAGTTCGTGTGGGACTACGGGCACACGGGTAGGACAACCCATGGATACTTCCCAAAGATAGACACAAAAATACTAATAAGCTGTAAATTACTAAGCCAAATCTACACAGAACATGGAGCATTCCCACAATACCTACATAGATTTACCAAATTTAGCTCTCCAGAATGCATATGCGGGGATTTAGGGTCCCCAAAACACTACCTCACGTCCTGCCCGCTCACACAACCACACCATCTGGTCAACATCACAGTTAATAACGAAAAACTATGGCACAGACAACTTGCAAACAACAAACATTTACAAAACAAAGGTAGAGCAGTGATCAGATGGCTAATGAACAATGTAGACGACATGAAACAGACAAACATAGATTAATACAACAAAAACAAGCAAAACATAAAAGTCCCAGCAGCCACCATATTTCTATATTCAAAGTGTATATAACCTCTGCCTAATTTACCTTCTCTTTCAGGAAAAAAAAATTATATATGTTTATATTGTGTATGTGTATATATAACAAAAATAGCAGTGTAAAGGACACCTCTTTCCTGTGACAAAAAAAATCGATCTTTCAGCGTCTAAGAGGGTGGAAGTTAATGTAATTAACGGACTAATGGCCAAGGAACATGCCCCACCCCACAGCGCACCAAGTCTTCAAATAGCTTCATCGAGTTCATGGTAACAGCCATAAGGTATCTATGGACTGATCGCCATTAGAGCGCAATCATGAAAACAAATTCAACGGTTACCAGTGATGCAACAGAGTGTAAAATCAACAGCAAAAAATGAGAAACCCAAATCACAATGAGAAACCTGTAACAAATGAGAAACCAAAATAAAAGCAACAAATGAGAAACCAGAAACAACTGCAACAAATGAGAAACCAAAACGCAATGAGAGAAACCTAAACACGAAACAAAATGCAACAAAAATCAAACAACAGGAAACCTTTAAGTACAGTCGGAAAAAGGGAAAAGGAAAGGGGAAAAAATCCAACACAGGTAAAAGTAATCAATTTTTTATTTTTTTTTTATTTAAAGTTACATAAACATGTATTAAACAGGTGTTTCTTTTTTTTTCTCATCATATACACTAATGGCACCCGGTGCATGTAAAATCTGTCGTGGGAGCAAAGTCCTCTAAGTTACCTGTGAATAATACCTCTGGAGGTGCCGAGTCAGGTGAAGGTCTCGTCACCGGATCAAGGTTCTAAATTACGAGACCAACTTGCATAGCGATGGCATGACGTATAGGTGTGATGCCAAGCCCAGGTCCATACAAAAAGAATCAGATCAATTAGCAGCAAAACAAAAACGGGAACAAAACTCAGACCTCCACATAGCCGTCCTGCCAGAAATGACCAGCCGTTATGCGGCATCTCTTCAGTGTCGCTACGCGCCCCGGTGCCAGGCGCTAAACCCGTTTAAGCTAAGGAAACCTGGCAGGTAGGGGCCTGGTCGCCGGTCTCAAAAAAAAAAAAAGACAGAGGCAAAACGAAAAATGATCTGGAATCCTTGGATCAAGGCCGAACATTTAACGCAAAACATTTTTAGTATATCTAATTTTTTTATATCTTTTTGAATTTGAAATGTTTAAATGGCTATGACAGCTTCCCCTCCAGGCGCAATATACCCAAATTCTTCTGGGACCTGCAGGTCATAGTCAAAAACATATATAAAAAGTTTGGTTCAATTATCTGCATAACATCATACACTTTTTGATGACACAATAGTGAAAATGGAACAAAAATCACTATCACAGCGTCCCATTTCGTCGAAATATCCCCAAATTTAATTGGGACCTGCTGGCCATTAAGCAAAAATCTATAAATGAAATATAAAATCCTATACTTTTCGATGATACAGTGAGGACAGACAGACGGACAGACAGACATTTTGTAAAAACATGTTTTTTGGAATATCTGAGCCCTGAAATGTGTAAATCCGTCGAAAACCAGAAGTCGAAAAAAATTTCGATTACAATACTTTCTTCTATTATACATAGAAAAAAGTAAAAAAATGATTAAAGCTGTTTGAAATATTTGTTAATATATAATTTTCAGCTGCTGTTTCGCTCAGGCAATTCAAAACAAAAATAAGTTATTTTTAAATTATTTTCACACATGAATTAGGTAAAGAAATAAAAAAAAGTAAAACATGGAATTTGATTTTCTAATATAATTTTAATTCTAATATATTTTAAAAAATCTTTTTGATTTATACCCGTTGCTGTTATTGTACTGTGAAATTAGAAATATATTTTACTTAACTGTATTTTAAAATGCATACCAAAAGTCAGTTACTTCAAATGCACTGAGAGTTTTAATTTTAATAAGTTTTTTAAGAAGATTATTTTAAAATAGCGACATTTTCTATTCTAAGAATAAATTATGTTTTAAGTTTAGCAAGCATATTACATTTTAAACTGAACAATAAAATGCGAATATTTATTTTTCAAATAATAGAAATTAAGATAATGAAAGAGCGTTTATAAAAGAAAACACACACACACACATATATATATAATATAAAAAGAAGCAGCTTTCCTTTTTCTCTTTTTACAAATTTACACAACGCACTTTTATGTGGTTTAAAAATTATCCAATAAAACCAGTAACAGTTAATTACTGCTTTAAATTCTAATGATGGCATTATAAAATAAGTGCATTTAAGCAAGAAAAAAGGATAATACAATTGCCTTCAACTGAAATATGTAATGACTTCCTAAAACAAAAGTAACAGTCTTTAAATTCTTGTAAGTGGTTTCCGCAATTAAAGATAATGAGAAAGCATTAATGACACTCCTACAAGAGGAACTTTTAAATTTTTGGAAAGTGTACAAAGGGTGAATAATTATAAGGAAATTTTATTTTCATTAATAAAAAAATTACTTTATTGTAATTTAAGAGAAATTTATTTTTTATTTTTATATTAAGTAAATAAACCCAGGCTCTTTATAAAATGTTATTTTTTTTTTAATTCTAAAACATAAAAAGTGAATTAAAAGTTTATCTTAAAAATTTTAGTTTTAAGAAGATTGTTTTTTATGCGAATAGATATTTTCTGTTTTTTTTTTCTTTCAGTTGCGAAAAGATAAAATGAATCGACTGTTTGTATGTTTGAATATTATATTCGTAATTTTAAAAGATAAATTATGCTTTTGAAACTTGATTTTTTGACGTTAAAATCTAGCATAAATGTGGATTCAGTTAATAATCTAGAATGATATAATATAGGCAACTTGTACACTGTTAAAAATTTGGTTCAAAATTTCATCCAAACATGGTCACAGAAAAGATGCCACCATAAAATATTTTTCAAATATTTGTTGCACCGCCTGATCCATAATCGCGTGTAAGATGAGCCATGATCTGGTAAAATGTTGAATCGAAAACTGGTATTAAAATAATATCAATTATTACTATGCAATGGTAAACTTTTGAAGAATAGAGATGCTACAGTTGTAATAAAAAAAAAGATTAATCTGATTTTAAAGAAAAGTTGAATCCAATGGCCCAATGGATATCAAAACTTAAGCTGAGATTGAAATTTGACTCCTCTTAACTTCTTCTAGCCACTAGACAGGAAGATGTGTTCTAAAGCAGCGTATTAAGACTGCATAGAACTGTTTGATCTGATTAGATGTTTCATATTGCAATAGGATAGTAAAAAATTAAACAAATGTTAAAGTTTGATCAAAAATGAAAGATCAAGTTAATCATCTGTTAGATCAAGTTAGTCATCATTGTCATCTGTTTGTAATCTGATTGTCAACATTTTGATTGAAAATCTGTTGTTTTGTACCTGCAAATCAATCGTTCAACGTTGAGCGGAATTTTTTTCTACAATGTATATTTATAATTAAAGTTGGCTTCTTAAATATTATATAGGGTGTTTATAAATTAATCTCTAGAAAGAAGTTATGCAAAAATACTGAATAAGTTATAGAATAAGATCCTTATTTTTTATTTAGTAACTAAAATATTTTTTTTATGAAATGGTTTCGAACTATGGTTTTTATCCTGGAGTACACGTACTTGTTGGGGAACGTAGCGAACCGGCTACGTAGTGATCGAAAATGATATTTCTAATGGCGGCAAACGCAAAAAATAAAATATTAAAACAAAGCACAGTTACAAAGTTGAGTTTTGTATCAAAGTTGTGACAAAATAAAATTGTAACAAAGTTGAGACATATGTAAATCCAATAGACCACTTGCAAAATGAAGAAAAATATATCAATCTAGTAACTGACTGAGCCAAATTTGATCATTTACTTATCAAGATGGATAGGTATTACGATCTTTCATCATAAGATAAATGTGTTAGAAATTTCTAGTGTTGTGCATGTTATGCTGCCATTGCAAAAAACTAAAATAAAATGTAAAATGTAAGAACGAAAAATAAAAGCATTTAAATGTCGTTAAGTTCATTTGATTCATTCCAATATTTAGGTTACCTAACAACATTACTAACAAAAACAATTTTTTCCGTTTGAAGATAGGGGCGAAGCAGGTTTATGGAAGGATGATAAGCTCTATGCAAGAAGTATGGCAGCAAAAAATTTTGGGAATTCCTAAAGTGAGCACATGTAGTCTTATAAATCATCGGAGTCTCTATCTTGCTTTCATAAATCAATAGTCATTCCAATCATATCTATTCAAAATAAATAATTCGGCTTATTTGCTGTGTATCTCTGGAGCTTTATCACCCGGTTCCATTCCATACATTACACCTTATCATCTAACATCTCATTTCATATCCGTAAATCGCCAAATATATCAGATACGTCTTGGACTTCATACGACACAAGCAAACCTTTTGTTGTCAACAAAATTATTAGTTATGTGAAAATTTTACTTTTAGAATGTATTCAGTATGTTTATGAAACCATGGAATGAAGTCAGTCCACTGCAACATAAATGCTATCAGCAGCTGGAAGAATCTGTTCCTTTGTTTAATCTGTTAAACACGTTTTGAGTAAAACAGTAAGTTTTATAGTTGTGTTCCAAATGTTTTAATAGTTCAGCGGAGTCGTTAGCTCACCGATAGTTGGGCTACGAAACTGCTGATACGTCGAGAGTGACCTACGATACCGTTTATGGACAAATAAATGAGTTATTTAGCTTATAATGTCACTCCATTTTATTGTAAAACGACTTTAGAAATTTTTGCTAGGAAAAAATTGTAACTTTGAAATGTTGTGAAGGAGTTTTAATAAATTTTAGTTTCTTTAATACACTTTAGTTATGGTTATTCTTTTCTAAACAGCTTATAAGTTTCCAAGTGTGAATGTTTTAACTGAAATTAAATTGTCTGTTTTTATGGAAATACTTATGGCAGTTGATTCCTAGTATAAAAGACACGTGTTAGCATACGTTATGATGGGTTTTTGTATTTCGAGTCTTCTCATCAAATATTTTGAGAGTAAAGTGTTAATGTGTCGTTGTGAATCAGTTTTCAGAAATCGTAAGAGGAAAGTAGGGTAAAACTGGGTGTCTAACGGTTTTCCTTTGTTGGCAAAAGTCTAGAAGGGCGGGAAAATCGGAGAACCCCACAAAAGTGTTTGTGACATCCGGGTTATTGGGAAAATCACACCTGTTAACACAGGAAAATTCTTCTCTACTTGGGAAAAGGGGTTTTCTAGGACCATCTGAAACAGCTCCGAATTTTGATGGTAGGGTAAAACCGGTTACTAATCAGATATTAAGTTTCTACACTTCCAGTAGCAAAAAGCTTTATTGTAATAAATTTTTAATCAAACTTTAAAACATATATATAATTTTTAAGGTCTGTAACATTTTTTCAGGTTTTTAAGCAATTTTTAATTTTGTCGTTGTTGCCGCTAGAAGCGCCGTCTATGTAAAATGTAAAAAAAAAAAAAAACTTATGATTGTGTGTTGGGTTCGAGATGCCGATCAGAGAAGTTGTGTAAATCTCGGCTCTCCACCATTTTTATTTAGTGTTGTGAGAAATTAAAAGAGTTACAGTCCGCTAGTAAGTTATTTTATTGAGATTGTGTGTTTTTCTTTTGTAGTGATAAATATTAACTGAGTTATCGGCGAATCCAAAGTATTGGTCCGTCGAGCCGGAGAAAGAATAGAAGGAATTTTTCGATGTTTATGTTTTTGTAATCGTCTGCAGAAGATAAAATGGTGTTTCGAATTCTATCACATTAATTAGAAAGAGTAAAACTAAAATTAAATCATCGTATGGTTTTTATTGAAATATTGTGATTCAGAATTCCGATGAAGTTTTTTTTTTGATTCCAGAAGAAAATTAATTTCGATTAACCTTGAGAATTTCGTAATACGAAAAAATAAACTGCGAATGTGTTTACGCAGAGAAGAACTGATATTCTTTATTATTGAACTAATTTGAGAATAGAAAAAGTGGATTAGATCTTTTCAATGTGGAATTATAAGATTTGGAGATTTATTAATAAATAAAGGTACATCAGTTTTATTTATTTTATTGGGAATTGTATTTATAATACAATGTTTAAAGGTGCAAAAAAAGAAGTTTATCAGCGAATTGCTGCTGAATTAGACATAGATATATCAGATTCCAAATTAACTATTTATGATTTAATAAATTTAATAAAGGAAAGTTCGAAGTATAAAGCAGATAATAAACTGGTTGAAGACATAGCAAACAGTTTAATTGAGGAAAGAAAAAATGAGGAATCAAAATTACTAGATCTTGAGAAATTAAAAATTTAACATGCAAAGTTAGAAATTGAGTTGGCTAAGGCCCGTGCAGAAACCAAAAATGGTAATTTAAGTGATCTCGAGAAAAAAGATAGTATAGAATCTTTAGACTCTCTCATTAAAAGTGTACGAACGTTAACAATTAAAATTCCATCTGGACCAGAAGGTTGGGGTTATTTCTTTTCATCTTTAGAAAGAGCCTTTATTTCTATTCCTAGAAAAATATAAATCGGAAATTCTACTAAATCTGTTAGGGGAAAGGGCAACAAACGTTATTACATACATTAAAGATGGGGAATTAGAAGATTATTCAAAAGTAAAGGCTATAGTACTTAGAGAATTTCAGCCAACCCCCCAGACTTGTTTAGAACATTTTAGGAAAGCACAACGTCATCCTAAAGAAACATATGTACAATTTGCATCCCGATTAACAACGAGTTGGGATTATTATTTAAAATTGAGAAATGTGACAGATTTCGAAACTTTAAAACAGTTAATAGTTTCTGATAAGATTTGTCAAACGCTTGATAAAGATGTCATGTATTTTATAAATGTTAGACAAGCAGAATCGTGGTTTTCTCCCATTGAATTATCTCGGGACATTGATTTATATTATACGTTTAAGGGAAACCCCTTGGTTGACAATTCTAGAGCGAGTAATAAAAATACTTATTATCGAAATGTTTCTAAAGTTTTTCTAACTGACGTAAAAAATTCTAAATGTATTTTGTCATGCAGTGAAAATCATCCTTTGCATAAATGTCTTGTTTATAAAAACATGCCAGTGGGTAATAGAGATGAGATTGTAAAATCCAAAAATCTTTGTTTTAACTGTCTTATGAATCATAAAGTGATTGATTGTAAATCTAAATTCTCTTGTATTATTTGCCAGAAAAGGCCCCATGTGACTCTGCATTTCACGCGTGAATAAAAAATAAATAAAGTTGAAAATCCAGAGATAATTTCACAGGAAATCAGTTCTAAAAACGAAGTCGGTATTAAATCTTATTTGGATGCTTCGGCTCCAGTATTCCAGCTTTTTCAAGCGAATAACCAAAGCAATTTATTTTCAACGATATGTAATTTGTCTAACGAGTTAAAAGCTGTGTTACTTAGCACATTTGTTTGTTTAATAAAATATGAATATGGTAATTTTCATGAAGCACGTGGTTTATTAGATGTCGGTGCAAACTGTAATTTTATGAGTAAAAGGTTAGTAGATAAACTAAATTTGAAATGCGAAAAGACTAATATTTCTATTTCAGGAATAAATAATTTGTCCCTTAATGTTAGATCTAGAGTTGACACAGCTATTTCGAATAGAGATAAAGATTTTTATTTAAAATTAGATTTTTTAGTCGTTCCGAAAATTACGGAATTTACGCCCTCTAAACCGCTTGAGACTTGTATTCCATCGTTAAATAACAACAAATTAGCTGATGAAAAGTTTAATGTGCCAGGTTCTATTGATTTGTTTTTGGGTGCAGAAAATTTCTATGAATTTTTAAGGCCAGGTAAAATTTACCCCCAACCATTAAATACTAGAATAGTGTTACAAAACAGTGTTTTCGATTATATTGTTAGCGAAAGCCTTCCGGCTAAGGGTGAAAGTAATATACATTGTGGGTTGATAACAGATAATTTGGAGTTAGAAAGGGTATTTCGAGATTTTTGGGAAATAGAAAACATAGAGAGAGAGTCTGAAGTTTCTAGAAATAAGGAAGCAGAAATTTACGAAGAACATTTTCTGAAAAATTATTCCAGAATAGCAACAGGGCAATACATGGTAAAAATGCCATTTAAGGAAGACCCATCTTGTCTTGGTGAATCAAAGAAAAAGGCTATGAAAGTTTTAAATTCATTATGGAATCGCTTAGTTAGAGAACCTAAATTTAATGATCTTTATAAAGTCTTTATGCAAGAATATTTAAGTATGGGTCATATGGAAGAGGTGATAGAATCTGAAGAACCAGATATCACTTATTACGTACCCCATCATTGCGTGTTCCGTGCTGAATCAAGTAGCACACCATTAAGAGTTGTCTTTAACGCTAGCTCCTTAACTTCTACCGAAAAATCTTTAAATAGTTTGCAGTATGACGGAGAAACAATCCAAGATGAGTTATTTAGTATAATGTTGCGATTTCGAAAGCACAAATTTGTCTTTGTAGCAGATATTTAAAAAATGTACCGTATGATATTGATACATCCAAGTTAAAGAGATTTATTGAGAATCTTGTTTAAACCTGAGGTTCATGAACCAGTTAAGGTGTATAAATTATGTACGGTGACTTATGGCACAACGAGTACCCCTTTTTTAGCAACAAGAACCCTTACCCAGCTAGCTAGAGATGAAGGAAAGGAATTTCCTTTAGCTGCAAATGAATTATTTCAAGACGTATATATGGATGATATTTTGACAGGTGCTGATGATCTAGACACAGCTAAAGAAATCCAACAACAACTGATATCTTTGTTAAAGAAGGGAAGCATGGATCTTCACAAATGGTCAGTAAATAATTCTTCTCTTTTGTGTAATAATGCAATATCTGAATATTCATTTTTCAATGAGACAAAAACTTTAGGAATATTGTGGAAGCCGCAACCAGATTGTTTTGGATTTAATTTAATTATAGAGCAAAGTGAAAGGTATACCAAACGCTCAGTATTATCGCAAATTACTAGAATATTTGACCCGTTGGATTTGATAGGTCCAATAATTACAAAGGCCAAGGTTTTCCTCCAAAAATTATGGTTGCTGAAAATAGATTGGTGTTATTATCTTCCAGTGAAAGAAAATATCGAATGGACTAATTTTCTTACTTCCTTAAAAACTGTAAATATGATCAATATCCCAAGATTTGTATTTGTAGAACAATCTAATTGTGTGGAATTGCATGGTTTTTCAGATGCTTCTGAACTTGCTTATGGTGCGGTCGTTTATGTAAAATCTATTAATTCTTATGGTGATTCTTCTACCAAACTGCTCACTAGTAAATCTAGAGTGGCTCCTCTAAAGCATATTACTATCCCTCGCCTAGAACTTTCTGCCGCAGTCCTATTATTTAAGTTGATGCAAAAAGTGTTAAGTACTCTAAAGCAAGAAGTTTCTATAACTTGTTTTTGGACAGATAGTACTATTGTACTTGCATGGTTAAAAAAGGAGTCGAATGATCTAAAGACATTTGTCGCAAATAGGGTATCAATTATACAAAGTTTAACTTCGATTGATCAGTGGAATTATGTACCTTCCAAGCAAAATCCTGAAGATCTCATTTCTAGAGGCCTAGATCCCATCAAGATTCAGCAATGTGATTTATGGTGGCTCGGTCCATCATTCCTATAACAGCTTGAGATGGTGGAGTCTCCTGATATTGTTTCTGTTGAAACCAGTGAGCTGTTTATCCGTGAATTGAAAGCACTCAATTATGTACCTTAGTTGCCACTGTTGAGCCTTTATACATCATTAATAACAGTTCTTCATTCATAAAACTGCAAAGAGTAGTAGCATGGTGTAATAGATTCATCCATAACTGTAGAAATCCCTTGAATCCCAAAGGTGGAACTTTAACCAGCAGTGAATTCTCTCAGTCTTTATTCTGTATTGTAAAGAACATCCAGAGGACTTCATTCGTGAAGGAAATGCAGTATTTAGAAAAGGGTACTGCAATCCCTAACAGTAGAAAACTGACAAACTTGTGTCCGTTTTTAGATGATAATGGTGTAATCCGAATTGGTGGTAGACTGAGAAACAGCAACTTATCCGAGCATCAAAAATATCCAATGATTATTCCTTCAAACCATAATTTTTCTTTTTGTGTTATTAAATATTTTCATAATTTGTATTTCCATGCAGGTGCTGAGACAACTCTTTCTCTCATCCGAAACAAATTTTGGATCTTATCTGCTAGAAATATAGTTCGTAAAATCCTTTTCAATTGTATGACTTGTAAAAAGGTAAATTCTAAGAATTCAGAGCAACAGATGGCTGATTTGCCAGCTTCCAGAGTAACAATTCTAGAGTTACAATTCTGCTTCTAGAGTAACAATGACCAGAGCATTTATGCGTACTGGATTGGACTACTGTGGTCCCTTTGAAGTAAAAAACTTCGTAGGTAGAAGTAAACAGGTAAAAAAAGTATTTATTTGTGTATTTGTTCGTTTTACTAGAAAAGCCTTGCATTTTGAAATAGTAAATGATATAACAAGTGAAGCGTTCTTAGCAGCACTTAAACGCTTTATAGCAAGGTGGGGCAAACCTTCTGATATATATAGTGATAATGGTCGAAATTTCGTTGGTGCCAATAAAGAATTAAGAGCAATTCTCAGATATTTATTTAAAGATAAAAGTGAGGAGGAAATAGAAAATTATTTAGCTAATGAAGGAATTAACTGGCATTTTAATTCCCTTTCAGCTCCTCACTTTGGAGGTTTGTGGGAGGCAAATGTCAAATCCTTTAAATACCATTTAAAACGTGTTGTAGGTGAAACTATTTTAAGTTATGAGGAACTCTTGTCTCCTATTACTCAAATTGAGGCAGTTCTTAATTCTCGGCCACTCTGCCCCCTTTCAAATGATCCAAATGATGTTGAAGCTTTGACACCTGCTCACTTCCTTATTGGTTCCTCTTTAATGGCCTTACCAGAACCAAATTATACAGAAATTCCTATGAATAGGTTGAGCAGATGACAATTAGTTCAAAAATTAACAGAACATCTTTTGAAAAAATGGTCATCAGAATATTTGAACAAGCTCTTAAATAGACCTAAATGGTACAAGGGAAGGGTAGAGATAAAAGAGGGAGATTTAGTATTAGTAAAAAATTCTGATAATTATTGCCCTTTAAAACGGCATTTGGCACGAATTATTAAAATTCATCCAGGCCAAGACAATATTATAAGAGTTGTCACCTTGAAAGATAAAAGTGGCACATATAAAAGGCCAGTCACAAAAATTGTTGTTTTGCCATATGTGAATGATGGTTTATTAACTACTTAAATTCATACATTTGTTTTATTAAACTATATACTTTTCCTACAGTGTATTACATTCTTGTGTTTATATTTTTAAATTTAGTATTTTATTTAGTGTAGTATTTTTGAGAAGAAATTGTATTTTTCACTTAGAGATTGTGTTTGAATTATATTGCATTTATATTATTGAATGCTAGCAACATTCAAGGCCCGGCGGTATGTTGCCACTAGAAGCGCCGTCTATGTGTAAAATGTTTAAAAAAAAACTTGTGATTGTGAGTTGGGTTCGAGATGCCGATCAGAGAAGTTGTGTAAATCTCGGCTCTCGACCATTTTTATTTAGTGTTGTGAGAAATTGAAAGAGTTACAGTCCGCTAGTAAGTTATTTTATTGAGATTGTGTGTTTTTCTTTTGTAGTGATAAATATTAACTGAGTTATCGGCGAATCCAAAGTATTGGTCCGTCGAGCCGGAGAAAGAATAGAAGGAATTTTTCGATGTTTATGTTTTTGTAATCGTCTGCAGAAGATAAAATGGTGTTTCGAATTCTATCACATTAATTAGAAAGAGTAAAACTAAAATTAAATCATCGTATGGTTTTTATTGAAATATTGTGATTCAGAATTCCGATGAAGTTTTTTTTTTTTATTCCAGAAGAAAATTAATTTCGAATAACCTTGAGAATTTCGTAATACGAAAAAATAAACTGCGAATGTGTTTACGCAGAGAAGAACTGATATTCTTTATTATTGAACTAATTTGAGAATAGAAAAAGTGGATTAGATCTTTTCAATGTGGAATTATAAGATTTGGAGATTTATTAATAAATAAAGGTACACTAACTATAATGAGTAAATGATAAATGTTAACTGAGTTATCGGCGAATCCAGTCGAGTAACGGCTTTCTCAGCTTTTATTTTTCGTAGTCGCTGTACTCCTTATGTACCCACTCTTTGCAGACTGAATATTGTATCCATCTTTCACCACCTCTTGAGTGAAGAAACAATTCATCGTAGAATTAAATGCAAAACCATGGGTACCCGGTTTTTCCCCATCAGACGACCACACACCAACTTGGTCATTCTATTGGATAGCTGGACATACACCTACACACTTCTACTTGGCATCAAAACATTGTGTGAAAGCTATAAAAAACCGTGGTTTATTTACCTAAATTGATCCGTTAGGCTGGATTTATTTCAAGAGCCGACAAGACAGCGAAAAATTAAAACTTTTGAGGTGAATTACTTTCCAATAGCACTACACGGACACAGGGATTAACTCACTTCAAAAGCCGGTGGCACACTGCTAGGGTACGCTACGATACGTTGTTAAGACGGGTGTTGTCCACAGGACAACATGAATCAGCGAGAAAACAGGGTAGCCGGATATCCGATTTTACCCTTTTCTGCCCTACTTGTTAATTTCTTTTATATTTACAAGAAGAAAGTATTGGATTCATGAAACTTTCCGACTTCATGTTTTAGACGAATTTATACGTTTTAGAAGGTCCTGAACACGAGTTGACTATTTTTGGAAAATGTCTGTCCGTGAATCTGTTTGTCTGTGTGTGTGTCTGTATGTGACAAAAAATTTATGAGTGCTATATCTCAAGAACTAAAGCACATAATTTCATCAAACTTCAGATTCTGTTAGACCTTGACATAAAAAGATGCTGATTATGTTTTGGTGTAAATAGTCAAACAGGTGGCGCTGCTATGCTACTTTTTTCATGATTTTTACGATAGCTATTTCTCAAGACCTAAAGCACAGAATTTCATCAAACTTCAGATTCAGTTAGACGTTGGCATAAGAAGTTGTTGTTCAGGTTTTGGTGTAAATCTTCCAGCAAGTAGTGCTGCTATGCTGCATTTTTCAGGATTTATACGATTTTAGCGATAGTCATATCTCAAGAACTAATGCACGGGTTTTAATAAAACTTTATATTCAGTCAGACCTTGATAAAAATTGGTGCTGATTCGTTTTTGGTGTATCTGTATGAGATAGAAGAAAGTTTTAGGATTGGCACATCCGACTAGTGGTTTTTGTTGACTTGTTAGTTTAGTTTGATTCTTAAAAAGCAATGTGAAGTATTCCTTTAGATTGAATATATATTTTTATTAAGAGAATTTAATTAAATAACTGTGATTTTTTTAGGTGAAATCCAAGCAGGATTCCAATTTAATTAAAAATAAACAAATTCTACTTTTATTCAAATTTTTATGATAGACTCTATGACACAAGCTAATACCAGACGGCCCGAGAGGTCCTTAGATGTTTGTAATTTATATTCAGCGAATTTTAACCATTCATGTACAATTTTATATACAGTCAAGCTATGAATACCTAACTGATATCTATCATGGCGACAACAATTTGCATTAATATAATTTGTATTTAGAGCGTAAGATACAAACACATTACTGTACAAACTGTACAAACATATTAATATATTGTAAAATTAATACTACTCATTTATCAATTGGTGAATATTTTCTAAAGGATTTGAAAAAAATTATTCTGATAATGTATTTTTCACATTATAAAAATAATGTTTCAGTATGTAGAATAATAAAATGAATAAACCGAAGAGAATTTGTGATAAACAGGACATTTTACAGAAATCTGTTAAAAAGAATAAAAATAAATAATTTATTTTGACCTCAAGCGCAGTTATTTTATACCCCAAACATTTATTCTAAATGATAAATACTTCCACTTGTAAGCATTTTACTCTAAATAATGGTGTGTTTTTGTTTCTTATCAGGGAAGAAAAAAGAGTCAAGAAACAGCTGGTTTATTCATATGTATTGAACGTTTTTTTTCAATTAAAGTAAACACGGCATTGTTTTGATACTATATCTTTTTTAACCGTAAACATTCTAACAATAAACTATAATTTGTTGTTGAAAGTAGCTTGTAAATCTGTATTTTATTTTAATGTTTAAAGTGTCTTTGAATTTCGCGATTATAAAACTTAAATTATTCTAGTAGATTGTGATTTTAGAAAACGCATTTGCTTAAATATGAGATATAACAAAGTCTGAATTACTGAAACGTATGCACTCTACCATACACATATATTTTAATCCTTGCTTATTTTAAAATAAAATTTAGTTTCAGTTGCGTTTGCATATTTTAAAACTATATTTAAAGTTGATATTTGTTAAAATATCGTTTTTTTATGTAATGTTAAAATTCAGAATTATATCTTACTGAACCCGTTTATATTTCATTCCAATCTTACTTAGAAAATAATATACTCTACTTCTAAAATTAGTACGCAGAAAAAAATAAAACCCAATTTGATCGAAATATTCTTAGGTACGTGCCCAAATTGGGTCATGCCTGTTTTGGTTACCACTGTGTATCTATTTGGGGCACTGTTAAATACTCATTTAAAAAAAAAAATTTTTTTTTTGAAAATGGGTATTTAACAGTGCGCCAAATGGATACACAGTGGTAACCAAAACAGGTATGATCCAATTTGGGCACCTACCTAAGAATCTTTCGACCCAAATTGGGTTTTATTTTTTCTGTGTAGCATTCATTTATTAATTGGTATATATTTTTAAGGAATCAAAAAGAAATGATTATAATAATAAATTTTTCACAATATATATATACATGCTGAATAGCATAATGTATAAACTAAAGGATGTTCATAAGAAATATTTTATTGAATAGTATAAAATGAATAAAATGATATATTTTATTTTGACCTCAAGCGCAATCATTTTATTCCCAAACATTGATTTTAAATGATAAATACTACCAACTGTAAACAATTTTTTTTCTAGATAATGATGTGCTTTTGTTTCTTATCGGGTAAAAAAAAGAATCAAAACAGAGAAAAAATGTCAAGAAACAGCTGGTTCATCCATCAAATTTATTGAACGCTTTTTTTCAATTAAAGTACACACGGCAGTTTAAAAGTATTTCGTTTCATATTAATCAACTGCAAAAAGCTACTTCCAGTTTGATTTTAAAGCGCTTTTTTTTGTACACCTAAAGAAAGCAACAATAACCTATTTTGTTTCTATGGGATTCATATAAATCGATACTCTATTTTAAAATCTAAATTGGCTTGAAAATTTTCAATTATAAAACTAAAATCAAGGTACGTATTTATGTTTACTTTTGAACACATATATTTGCAATGTAAATTTTGCCTTATTTATTTGCAGAATTTAGCAATTAAATGAGGAAAAATTTCTTTAAAAAAATTCTGGTATTTAAAAGTAAGCACCTGCACAAAGTATGAAAATATATGTGACTGATCTGTAGTGTATTTAAAAAAATAGTAATTGTTTCAATGTGAGATATACAAATGATTGGCTTATCCATTACTAAATTACGCTAACAAACACGCTAAAATTTTATTCCTTGCTTATGTTAAAATAAGATTAAAGTTGAGGTGTATGTACAGCTTTACAATTTAAAGTAACAATCAAAATATCGATTTTTTAATATGTATGAAACATTAAAAGTATTTTATTGAATTCGTATATATTTAAGATTTTAATTACGAAAGGATATACATTTGTTGTAAAGTAATTATTAGTCAGTTATTGGTTGGTATGTTTTTAAATTGATTAAAAACAGAGAGTTCCGATAGTGAATTTTGCGTAATATAAAAACAAAATCTCCATGCATAAAAATAAAATGAATAAACCAAATGATATTCATAAAAAAAAAAAAAAAAAAAAAAAAAAAAGTCCGAAAAGTAAAAAAAGAGTAAAAATAAAATAACTTATTTTGACCTCAAGCGCAATAATTTTATCCCCAGACATTTATTTTAAATGATAAATACTAGCAACTGTAAACAATTTTTCTCTAGATAATGATGTGCTTTTGTTTCTTATCGGGAAAAGAAAAGAATATAACACTGAAAAAAAAGTCAAGAAACAGCTGGTTCATTCATCAAATTTATTGAACGCTTTTTTTTTCAATTAAAGTAAACAAGGCAGTTTAAAAGTATTTCGTTTCATATTAATCAACTGCAACAGCGACTACCAGTTTGATAGTAAGTAATCTTTTATCTCTAAAAAAAAATAAAAATAAACCAATTTATTTCTACAAATTTCCTATAAATTAATACTTTAGTATTTAAAATATGTTTGAATTTTTTAATTAGAAAATTACAAAAAAACAAAAACAAACAACAACAAAAAAAAAAAACGCGAGAATGATTTTGTATGCAAGGAAATGATTATGTCTTTTTTAGACAGTTATTTGCTCAAATCTTAGATATTACGAAAACTAACTATATTATCGATTATTATGAAAACGTTAGGCACACTGTCAGATATTTTTTACCTTATATTCGTATTAAAAGACTCAAATCTAACGCATCAGCGAATTTTTTAAACTTCATTTTCGGTAAAAATATTGATTTTACGGTTTTTATTTACCGTATATGCAAAATATAATGTTTAACATACTTACCGAATTTACTCGTGTATAATGCTAAACACCCCTCCCCCCCCGCCCAAAAACAACAACAACAAAAAACAAACACCTTTAGGCTAAAAAAATGCAGTTCGCATTATACAGGGCAAATTTTCGACAACTGTATAAAACCACACATGCTATAACTATTGTCACTGAATGCAACACGTAGATATTGTGATGCAAGTCTACGAATGCAGAAATAGTAAGTCAGATATGTGAAATTCACTTTTTTACTTTTTTCTATCTATAATAGATGAAATTATTGTAATCGAAATTTTTTTTCGAATTTTAGTTTTCGACGGATTTGCACGTTTTAGGGATCAGAGATTCAGAAAAAGCTGTTTTTACAAAATGTCTGTCTGTCCGCATTGTATCATAAAAAATGCGTGAAGTGTGCATATAATTGAACCAAATTTGTTTATATGTTTATGACTATGGCCAGCAGCTCCACCTAGAATTTGGGGATATTCCGCTGAAAGCGAGCGCTGCGATAGCGATTTTTGTACCATTTTTATTGTTGTATCATCGAAAAATGAATTGAACAAAGTTTTATGTACAGGGCGACTGTTAATTAACCTACAACTTTAAACTGAAATAACTCCTCAGAGCCTCATTAGATGGAGGTACAAATGCGTGCAGTAAGAGAGGGCATAAAAGGAATTTGTTTAGTGTCAGTTCCATATAATTTTGAAAATGTCTTACAAAGCGTCATATTCAACTGAAAATCGTATTTTTATTGTTAAAAATTAGTATTTTTATGTTGAAAATGAAACACTATTTCTACGGAAGTTGTCTTCACCATTCAGAAGCCACCTTAATTCTTCTAGAGCAATGATAAGAGATTCGCTAAGAAAATTAACCTCCTTTTCACCAGAAATGAATCCATATGATTTCTATCTTTGGGGTCATATGAAAGATTCGGTTTACAAGAAGAAGGCGTCAGACCTTGTTAGCCTCAAAAGTTCCATAACTGACTCATTTTCAAGCATAAAAAAAGAAACGCTTGAGTTTATTACTGACAACTTTGTGACTAAATTGCGCTATTGTATCACCTATGAAGGCTCTCACTTTCAAAACCTTATCCATTAAATTATTTTCCGTTATCTTTACGTTATTCTCACGTTATTTTCACGTTTCCCCCACGTTATTTTCAATATATAAGTGTTTGTAGTGCTACCTACAACGACTCAAGAGTTATTTCAGTTAAAAGTTGTAGATTAATTAAAGTCACCCTCTATATGTTTTGGACTATGGGCTCTATGTCCCAGTCGAATTTGAGGACATTTCGAAGTAAGAGAGTGCTGTGATAGCCACTTAAAGATTTCAAATTCAGATAGATGTACAACAAATTTAGAAATCTTAAAAGTTTTTTCCGTTAAATGTTTTAAGAATTCCGGAGCAACTTTTGTTTTGCCTCTATCTTAAAAAATGGCTGAGATATAGCAGTTTGAAATTTTATGGTAGCTGACATTTTGATACAAGACAGCAGGTTTCCTCCATAAACGGATTTTATTTATGAGTTTTAGTGAACATGGTTTCGTCAAATTTTCTTTCATTGTTGTAACCATCGTTCTAACTCTTATATGCTTAACACTATATATTTATATTCGCCAACGTCAAATTCTCGCCAAACTTGGCGACACTTGGCCAAAAAAAAATTCACGACAAAAATAGGTTGTTATAAATAAAGCCAACTTGGCAATAGCTGACTATTTGGCGATATTCTCACTCAAATTCAATATTGACAAGAACTGGGATTTAATCTTCTGTAATTGGATTCCACGCATTTCAGCTTCGTGTATCCAGTAAAAGTAACTAAAATCTTAAAACGAAGGACTAGAGAAGAACTTTTCCTGCCGGTATTGGTCAGAAAGACATTTCGTAGTTTAGTTTGCATTGGCTGCACACATCCAGACAACCCGACGATTCGCAAGCAGCTGACGTACAACAGAATGACAAAAAATATTGATTTTATTGGCGATGTGATAGCGAATTTTGAAGCACCCGCATATATGAGATAGAAGGAAGTTTTGCGATTAGCACATCCGACTAGTTGTATCGTAGTTTGTGTATTATGAGCAAATATATGGTAACAATTTCTGGCGTCTTTCAATATTAGAAATCAATGTTTCTAATGTGAAAAAATGAACATTACAGAAACCTTAATTTTATTATATTTCTATAAAGAAAGGAATATATACGTGAATGAATATGGTAATTTAAGTTCCAGGGAAGAAAATATGATTCAGGATATCAACAGAACTTCTTTCCGATGCTCCCTGTTTTTCTGCCTTTGAAATAGGATGATACGCATTATACACACGAAGTACACACGAAGTTTGGACACAGAGTGTCCAAAATGTATGAATACCGCTTTATTATTTGACCTGTTGGAGATAAGTAAGCAGTGTAAAGTGCAAAAGTGTTCAAAATGAGGTAGGATTTAAGATGATATAGATGAAATATTCGTGCTTTTTATTTTCAAAATATTATACTTTAAAATTTTTTTACGGTTCTTGGTCCCTATAACTTACATTTAGAAAATTTCTCTCCATACTATTACATGTAAAACAGTAAATATTCCATGTTTCTACGACTGAAATTCACATAGTTATAATGCTTTGAAATTTATGAAATTTCAGAACTTTAAAGACTATAAGGAATTGACTGTTCGTTTTTAGTGTAGGACAGCTCCGTATCATTTCATAAAATTCAAAATATCATATTGTAACATGTAAACTCTCAAATATAACAGAGCAAAATGTTGACGTTCCTTAACTGTAAATATTACTTAACCGAAAAGCTACCTTAAATGTAAACTAAACTTAAAGTAAATCCAGTTAAAAGATTTAATTAGAATAATGAGTTCGATTAATAAATTAATAAATGATTTTCTCCCAAAGGACTAAGAAAAACAGCCGGAATAACAAAACCCTGGGATGAAACGAATTTTCAAATGGATATATATACACAAAATGGTTACATGGACTACTCTGGACTATTGCAGAAGAAAATGAATAAAAGGTAAGTGAATATACATTACATTTCTTAATAAAAGAACAGTTAAGATAAATATTTCGATGATAGAATGAGGATAAGGAGTCACAGTGCTCTACCGAATTCACGCATTTAAATAGTAACCTACTATTTCTAAAAGATTCTAGGTTTTTCCGTAGTGTCCATGGACCATATTTCAAATGTGGAAGTTATTTCAATTGGATTGGTTACGAAAAGAAAATACTTTTTTGAAACTAAAAGTTACTCATTTAACTCTGTTATAAGGTAAAGCCAGGAGAGATGACGCGGTCGGAGAGATTGCGCACATAAAGGTTCGAGGGGGGGGGGGTAGGAGTAGAGAGCGCTCAGCGACTGCAGGTAGTTGTGCAACAACAATAGTGGAGTGTCTAATTGAAAGTGCACGTTGATTGTTTTGAGCGTCTAAGATAAAGCATTGCTATTTTGTTTTGTTTTCCCAAAGTCAATGCTTGAAATTTTATAGCTATTCGTCAGAATTTCTACACAATGTCAGTAGTGCAAAATATTTTAAACTTAAACGATTTCTCATAAGCTACTAATCTAGACTAACAGTGTGAACACCAACGGTTCGTTTCAGTAGCGGCCATGTTTAAATAAAGGGTCTCGCAATCTCTCCTACCGAAATTGGAGAGTTTGCGCATCTGCTACTTAGGAGAGATGGCACATTGTTCCCATTAGTTTCTATGCTAGGAGAGCTTATTGGTAAATTTGCATTAAAAAATAAAAAATGAAAATGGACTAATTTTAAGTTAAACATGTTATCAAGTAACTTAATGTTATTTTGTAATCTTATCTGGACTTGCTTTTTCTGATTCTTTAATTTTTTTTCTCTTTAATTAAATTTTTTTAATAATTTTTAAAATTATTTCCTTTTTCTGATTCTTTAATCATTAGGTTGAAATATTCACTCCTAATACAATAATATTTGTTCACAAAAACCTTACAACAATGTCATTTAAGTGTAATTATTATTGTTAACAATTTAATTGTAGTTATTATTAGTAACAATCTCTCCTACCCATGTGCGCAATCACACCAACCCTGTAAGGACAGATTGCGCAAAATAACTTTCTTGGTTTTATTACAACAGTTCTATTAAATTACAACATAACAAAAAATAGCATTGGAAATGTATAAAAAACAAATGAAGTAAAAATTATTCATGGATAGTTTAGCAAAAAACTTAATATTTAGATTTTTTATTGTTATTCTTTTGAATTGTGCGAAGACTATCCTAGCTTTAAATTACATCATATAGCTTCCGTCTAATTCTATGTAGCATTTCAAATCGATTTTATTACATATGCAGCACTATTTGAATTGTCTCTAACAAAGTATGATGGAAGAAGTATGTAATCTTTTCATTCAACAAATTGACGTGGTACAGAGTAGTATATGGAACGCTCGTACACTATTAAACAATGTATAACTGTGTAACGTTACAGTTATATTTAACACATGGGCTGATAAGTTCCCGGTCTGGCACACAGATGGCGTTGCAATCGCCGAACTGATGCTTTTTTAGTAAATACTAATCTTTAAAAGGGAGCAGAAAATATGTCATGAAAATTCGCCGTGTGGATAAAACGTTAGAGTGGTTTTAGTTGAACGACTTTGTTGATAAACAAAAAAAATGGATGAACAAGAATTTCAAGAATTGTTTTTTGATGGGAAAAAACACCGTTCAAACAAAAGCTTCGCTTGATAAGCGTTATTTGGACACTGCACCAGGTAAATCAACCATTATTGACTGGTTTGCCGAATTTAAACGGTCGTACGGACACCAGTGATGCACCCCGCAAAAGAGGTGGTTACTCCGGAAAACATAAAAAATGTCCACAAAATCGTTTTGGGGAACCGTAAAGTGAAGTTGTAGGAGATAGCCCAGACTCTGAAGATATCCAAGGAACGTGTAGGTTTTATTTTGAATGAACATTTGTCTATGAAAAAGCTGTTGTCAAAGTGGGTGCCGCGCGTGTTGACTTTTGACCAAAAACAACAACGAGTCGATGATTCAGAGCACTGTGTGGAGCTTTTCCGTTATAAAATTATGTTATTTATTATTAAATTATCATTATTATTTATTTATTAAATCCTTATTATTATTTATTTATTAAATCCTTATTATTATTTATTTATTAAATTATTATTATTATTATTATTATTAAATTATTATTATTATTATTAAATTATTATTATTTATTATTAAAGTTATATTATTTATTAAAGTTATTAAGTCATAAAGTTATGTTATTTATTAAAGTTATAAAGTCATAAAGTTATAAAGTTATAAAGTTATGTTAAAAATATGTGTTATCTTTATTAGACCAGGAACTTATCAGCCCATGTGTTATTATATATTAAACATCATGCATTATATGTTACTTTGCTTTTACGTCTTCGAAAAATGGGCGTCATTAGATAAGGATCAATTTTCGAACTTTACCACCACATAGCAGGTACAAATTCTAGTCTCTCAATTTATCTTTATTTCGACTGTTTAAAGCGTTCTACAATGCGGCTGTTAATAGTAACAAGGAAGGTCTCCTTAAAGCGCATGCTCGGAAAATTTTGAAAAAAATGTTAATGAAGCTACACATGTATGCAATAAAGGAACAGTGAAATTTAGCTGCGGAATCCCAGTAGAAAATCTGCAAAAAGAAAAAAAAAACTTTTGAGTATTTGGCGCAAAAACACACGATTTGGCTAGCAGCATTTTTCTTTCGCCAAGCGCAAACGATTTTAATGCATTTTAAATTGCTTGTAAAATGATTATTCGAATGCGCAATATTTAATGAATTTGAACTTAAACGATGAAATATTTATTATTTTTTGTATAATATACACAAGCTGCTTCTGGTTGCAGTTATTTATTTTTACCACTGAAAAAATATGTTCTATGTTTTGGATGCTGCAAATATCTATTTTATGTTATAGCGAAGCTGACATTTAAGTTATGTATATTACTGAATTATTGAATTTGTATGCTTATTTTCACTTTTAGTTAACAATCGAAATTTTAAAAATATATGAATCTGAAAGGCATATTAAAGTAAGCGAAGAGTTTGTAGAAATTCTTGTTATGAGACCTGTCTATGAGATTTTTGTAAAATTTGAAAGCGTAAAATTGTCATAATTTAAACAAGTTGGAAATTGTACGTCAAACGTGACAAATGAGGTGCGTTCGTACTATAGCTAGTTATATAAATATTCAGATCTTCTTGATTTTTAATTCTGTGAAATGAATTATATCGTCTGCAGATTAATTTCTGTCATAAAATAAATATATCGGTCGCTTGACGATTAAACCTTGGAGGCTCCTATAACAAAAAAGCACCGATTTTTTAGAAAATAATTCACATTTCTTAATAAATATTTTTATTAATATTTCCTAAAGTTTTGATTCGATTTTCATAAAATTTGAAATGTCTCGACAAATTTCTGCAAAGATAATATATCTAAAATTTCAAACCATTCGGTTGGGTAGTTTTTGCGTTGTTATATGCGGACGGACGGACGGACAGACGGACGGACCAAGCGACGACAATAGGTGCTACGTATTTATATAATTACGAACGCACCTAAAAATACATACGAATGGGTTAATTTTATGGCTCGTGATACCATACCCTCTTGTTCAGAATCGTTTGCATTTTGCGTTCAACATTTTCAACTCTCTGTACGTATAATATTTCTTAAACCTGATTAAATAAATCACTCACATTTTTTTTCTCTATTTATTACCGATTGAATGAAATTTTGCCTATTGTTTTATTCTCCATTCTACGATTTTTTCTAATTTAAATGGCTTTAACGGTTGTACAAGTAATTTTTAAATGTATTTTAAAAGGAAAAGCCCGATGACAAATGGATTCGTTTTACATTTCTATGTCGAAGAAGTCGTTGTTTCCATAACAAGAAAGACTTTCTTGAATTGACAATGTTCAGAATCGGGCTTATTTTTGAACTTGAAACAATTTTAATCAATTTAAATTTTGTTTTAAATCGTAAAATACAATCGTTAAATTCCATTATATATACATATGAATGTATACATAAAAATGTGGTTATAAAAATTTATTTATTATGTAAGTTAAATATGCATAAACAAGTTCAGTATGAAAAAGTTTTCCTTAAAGAGTATCTATATATATATTACGCTATCGTACGTAGCACAGAAATCGCGATTATGTACCCTTTGCCGACAGCAACGGAGATGTTTGTTGTCACTAATTTGCAAATATTAAGAAAAGTATTTGAGGTATCGATTTAAAAGTCACCAAACATATGGAAAAATAAATTTTGCATCCGAAAATGCAATTATTGTAAAAATTGAACGGTAACTTTTCTTATTTATTTTTAAAAACTAGCTACTTTCTAAAAAGGAAAGAAAATAAAGGGCGAAATCATACCAAGAAACGCACCATTTTGTTATTAATTAAAACATTAACTCCATTGTTGTATCTTATGCAGTTTAACCTCATTGTTGTCCACATTGTTATGACGTCAATGTTACGGATGTACATATTTGTTATTTATGATATAGGTTGAGTGATAACAAATAAATAATAATAAATGAATAAAATAATCGGTACTTCTCTATTATCCCGTCGACCACTTTTCATAACAAAAAAACTATCGCCAAACTGTAACGCCAAATAAACGGGAGAACGTTGCTATTAGAATATCAAAATAAATAAATAAATAAAATATAAAAATTTAAGGACACAATTGTTATTTTAATTAATGAAATAACTAATAAATAAGTAAAACATAATGAAAAATACCCGCAAATGTCGAATTAAAAAAACACTTCATGACATAACAAACACGTATTATGCTTCTGACATCAAGTAAATGGGACCGTATTTTTGGCGTTTAATTTTACAGTTTGGCTATAGCTTTTTGTTATAGAAAATGGTGGACGGGATAATAGAGAAGTACCTAATAGTCTTATTGGGTATAGATTTCCTTCAAGTCGGTCCTACCTGTCATTTTTAGAGGCTCAAGATCACTAACAGTTTCAATTTGCATAAAGAAAAAAATATTTTTACATTATGCAACTTACAGAAAATATGCGTACCCTTCAAACAGACAGAGAGAGTTAGCAAGTTGGCTGTTACAGGTTGGCGAATATCAAAGTGGGGAAACTATTAAGTTGCCCCCAATTTTGCTATCCAGATATACAAGATCCAGTGCAGCAACTTTTCAGTAACATTGATTTTTTAACTGTGACACCTCAAAAGCTTAAAGGATGAACCATACTAACAGTGACAAACAATTTGTCAATTGAAATTAATAATAATATCTCTAAGCTCTGAAATTCACAATTGTGTATATAAAGACGTTTTCGATGCAGAAAATTTAAAAAACAGATAAAAATATTTTCCTAATAGTGAATGGTGTAGATATTTTCAATATAATATGTATACACTTTTTTAATTTTAAAGAGTATTCAGCAATTATTGTGCACATGCAAAAGTTTTGATATGCACGATGCTGAAAAAATACCTCTGTTTTTCATATTTCGAAATGGTGTCCATATCTTATGATGCGTATATATATTTTATTTCGAAGTATCCAGTCCCAAGTGGAGAAGTTTTTATATATGATATATAAATATATTTTATTTATGATTTATGCATATAATGCTGAAATTCGTGTATTCTAAAATGCATATACTATTTAAAAGAGTAAGACACTAGAGTGCAGATACTCTGCGCGGGATCGGCTAGTTTGTCATAAAAGCGTATATTTTTAACCCGTTGAAGGGAAATTTTAATTCCCAAATGCCACAATGACACCGGAATTTTGGAATCAAATTTTACTTTTATAATATACGTGAAGAAAATCTTTTACTTATTTGGAAATAAATTTGTTGTTAAATCCCGGTGTGACTCAATGATTTCAACATTTTAGAAACATAAGTACTTTGCCCCTGAAAATGTTAATTTATTTCCGTCGCCAACCGTTGATAAATCGCCAAATAAACGAAATTTCATATTTTTTTACGGACGTTATATCGAGGTTCCGCAGAATTTTTTTTATAGACGTATATATCCTCATGAGAAGAACAGTCTGTAATTTTTTCAAAAATTTCTGAGTATGCGCTTATGGAGACCTTCCTTGTAAGCAAAGTTTGTTAAATTGAAGAATAGAGACATTATGGAAGACTTATAAGGAAATCATGAAAGGGTTTCAACTTTGTTTTGGCATTTTAATGTTTTCGCAAAAAGCTATTGCAAAGAAACCAACGAGACAAATTTCTGGATTTAGCAAGACTAAGAAAAACGTTTTCGAAATGAGATTCGATGTCGTTTACAGTTGAAAACCAAATTAGGCTCATTGAATAATTTTCCCGTTAAAGAGCGTGAATCATTTGTCTGTGTAAAAACATTAAATTTTCAGTCATTAATATTTTAGCGTTTTTAAATCAAATAGTGGTTTTCGTTTTCTTTTTATTGTTATTATTTCGTATCTTTACGTATAATATTTTCATTTCTAATCAATTTCTCTCCGGTAACGATCTTTTCTTGACTATTACATGTTTATATCATCCATGTTGGCATCATTTCCTGAAAGATCCGTCACCTTTTTTTGGAAAAAGAAAAACTCTACTTGATTTATTATTATTTGAATAATCTGAATACCTGTAAAATTTGTGCATTAAAGAATAAGACTTATTTTGTTATTACCTCATAAATTTGCAATTTTCGATTTGAGATCAGCTTTAAAGTTACAGAGAGAGGAGAACAAGTAAAATCCTTTCACCGTTTTCAAAATATTTACTTGTGTATAGAGAGGAAAGCTGCTCTTCATGTACACCGTTTATTGATTTTGAATTATGTATACACTGTAAAAAAAATTCCTGAAAAGAAACGGAAATTGTACTGGCAATCGGGACGCCAGTACTATTTCCGTATTTTTACGGAAAAAAATCCGTAAATTCCAGGAAATCTTCCGTGATTTCTAAAATATCCGTTTTTAAATTTCCGTTTTATAACAGATATCTTCCATATTTTTAAAAACATTTTATGATGTTAAAATAAACATTATAGGAACAAAAAAAAAGACTCCTCAAGAACAACTTTATAAAGGACAAATATAGTTCTGCTTTTTTTCCTCATTTTGTGTAAATAACCAAACCTTACCCCGATGAGAATCGAACTCGCAATCTCCCATGTACTAGACTAGAGGCCCCGACCACTACGCTATGATTAGATAGTCAACTTTCTCAAGCGTTGCTACTTATTTCAGTCGCTTTTTACGATTCAAAAACTTAAAGGTTCCATGGATTTTATTTTCAGTTAAAATATTTTTAATATTTTCTTTTCATATTTTTCAATATTTTTCAATATTTTGCTTTATTATTTGATGCTTTATAACAGATAGATTTTAACTTATTATGTATTATATGCGTAAAACATTGTATTAAAAGTAATGTACCGACATTTTCTTTTTTCGAACTTTTTAAATTATTTGTCTGATGATCTATTTAACAATTCCTATAAAAACAATAATTATTTTAAGGAGACGTATTTATTTACATGCTATTAAAATAAATTTTCATTATAGCTTATTTTAAAAAACTTATGTAAATAAAATTTTTTATAATAAATTAAATTATTACATTTCAGCTATGCTGAGAATTTTTGTGTACGGTTCTGTCAAATTGAATAGTTTTAATAATATTAAAACAAAAAATTGATTTTTAAAGACAATTTCGAAATTCATAATCTTGTGATAGGTAAGTTTAAATTTGGACTTATGGATTTAATTTAAATTAATTTAGTTTAATTTATAAAATTATAAGCTAAGTAATAAATTATAAAGTTAATAAAATTAGAAACTTCATTTTTATAAAAGTAAAGAAATTTTGTTAACTATTTTTATAAATTTAAGAAAAAAATTATAGACGTTGTAAAATTATAATTTATAAAATAATAAATTTTAGTTTAATTCACAAATTTATAAGCCAAATCAGTTTAGTTTAATACAAATTTACATAGAGAAAACTTACAGAGATATTATGTTATGAAACCTTTAAATAACCAGATATTGCCTCACGTTAGAAAAGTTAAAATAAAATTTAAAAAATTAGTGAAAAAAAAGTCCTAATTTTGAAGCACTATCAATAAAAATAAAAAGTAGATTACAAAAAATATTTTTCTGCAACATATAAAAATAAAATCAATTTATAAATATTTCATTAAAAAAATATAAATATTACAATTATTTTCACAAAAAATTACCGTCCAGACATGACCCCGGTTAGAATGGGCTAGCATGTCGAGCCGGGTCAGGCCTGGATCCTTGAAGAACTCAAGTAAATAAAACAATCTGAATTTGCATTTCAAACAAGGCGATTTCTGTACGCAAACCTCTAAAAGTTATTTACGGAAATTGCACCGTTTTGGAAGAAATACGGACATTGTACTGTTTTGAAATAAATACGGACAAAACCCATTAAATTTATGGAAAACTTTCTGCATATTTACGTATTTGAAATCTTCTTTATGGAACTAATGTCATTTACGGAAATTGCGCTGTTGTTTTGGAAAAATGAAACTTCTCCGTAAAATTTTACGGAAAATCTCTTGTATTTTCACGGATTTTTTTAGAGTGTATGTGAGCTAGAAAAATTACGTATTTTTTCAATTTTACTTGGGCAAAAGTATATAAGAACGTCTGACAGATCGCAAATTGTTGACAACGTCTAGCTAGAAAATTATAAAAACTTTTTAACAGGAAATGTAGAATAAAACAAACATTTTAATTGTGTATTTCAAGTTTTAGTAAGCGCATAATTTGAGCAATTTATTTAAAAAATAAAAGCTGAAAAATGTTTAATTAACTTTTAAGATATATTAAATTGGAAAATTATAAGAACTCTAATTTTGTTTATCTTTAAAACAATAATTTGCATTTTCTCTTCAAGAGACGATAAATAAGGATGAAGCTGACGTGTTTTCGGATTTTTTGTAGAAATTTTACGGAATTAATATTCTACGAGGCATGCATCGTTCTAATAACGAAAAAGATAAGATATTGTCATTTAGAAGTTGCTGAGTAAATATGCCTGTTATTTAAAGAAAGCTTATAGATCAAAGACAAAAATTGAAATTGTTTAGAATAGTACCGTAAACTGTGGTAAGCAAAAACTTGAGGTTATAGCTGAATCCCTAACGCCTGTATTCACGTAACTACCTCAACTGTCGGTTAAGCTCGAAAACCTCAGTTGAACGCTCAAATGGTATTCACGATTGACTTGATTGGACAAGATCGCGGCTGAAGTCCAACCAGATAATTCGTGAATGCCCATTTGAGCTTTAGATCCAAATTTTCGCACTTAACCAGCATTTGCTGTAGATTGTGAATATGAGCGTTAATGTCACAAAAAAATCGGACACGTGTATATGCATTAAATTAATGCTTAATGAAATTCTGATTAGATTTACGTTTATTGCACGATACCAGTAGCACAGTAGTAGACACGTGTACCGTACACTATTTCCAGAGTTTCAGAAAGAAATTCAAACGTTTGATGTGCAAATACATTGTCTTGTCTTTCGCCTTCAATGCAACACGAGAAATTGGTACGAGTAACTTTGTACACGAGTACATTTTGCTAGGAATTGCATTACTAGTCAAAATCGGAAAACGTTGTCTTTTTGACCAGAAGAAATTGAACTTAGAGGGATCCTATTGTTATAGATACTTTTGCAAGAACAAGGAAATTTTCTCCATACAACAATTTGGCGCTGGATTTATCATGGCGTGGGCTGGTTTTGCAACCAAACATTGGCGGTCCCTGTGGAACTGCAGTACCCTGTATTTTTTCTATTATATTCATAACATACAATATGTTGAGTCTTTTTCTTTTTATCCTGCCTTTATACTCGTGCATTATATAGTTCTTAAGCTTAAAGTCAGTAGCTATCCCTTAGTTTATGGAAAAATATACAAAAATTATTGTATCGAACTATGCTCTTTATAGGTTCGGTAAATCCATGTTTGATTACTGCGCGAGCTCGCACACATCCGAGACTAAAAGCAACTTACTAAGGAAAGGAAAGTACTGTGGATTTCACAATTCTTCCAGAGTGGAACTTTTTCTACTAGAGCTACCAAGAAACATGTCATATTATGAGAATTTTGAAGATTTAGCGCAGTATTTATTTAGAGTAGATTAGTAAAATGTTGCATATTTCTTTATCATACTATGCTTTAATACATTCTGCATAGTTATTTTCTGTGTTTAAGAAACGCAAACTGTTTTTGAAATGTTTGTTTTTGTTTTGAAAGGACAGCATAGTGCAAAGATATATCAAATTAAATGTAAAAATATTTCTAGTGTTTTTATATTGTGATAATTATTAATGTTTAACATTGGTATCAAAACATATATTTTTATTTAATTTATGTTTTAGCGGCGTTTCTAGGAAATTTTGTGTATTTAAGTTGATTATTTATTTAACCAGCGCTTACTATATTTTTATTTTTAGGCTATCAGAAAGTCTAGATCTAGAAAAAAGCTTTTCTGATGATAATTATGAAATTTTTTAGGGAAAAGTACGAATTTTGTACACAAGATTAAAATAATGGCTGTTTTTTTCTGCAGCAGGGTCATTCCATGGTAACTTACGTTACATTTAGAATAATTTTCTTCAGTAATTTTCATAATATAACACCAAAAAATATTGAAAATGTAATGTTGATTATGATTTGTTAATCAAACCTATCCAAAGTAAAATTTGGATGAAAATTACCTACCTTTAGTGCTATTTTTTGAACAATGGTCATTATATTTATTATGGTAACTTACGTTCTTTTTGTCAGAAACGTAAGTTACCATAGTAAATGTAATTTTTAGCGTTCAAGAAATAGCACTAAATTTAAGTAAGTTTTATCCAAATTTAGCTTTGTATAGGTTTAATTAACAAATCATATAAGCATTACATTTTGAATATTTGTTAGTGTTATATTATTAAAATTACTGATGTCAAATATTCTAAATGTAACGTAAGTTACCATGGAATGACCCAGCAACACCCTCACTAATTTTCGTTACGATCCGCCGCTGCAACCGAGGGAACAATCCCCATTGCTTTCCTATAAGGTAAAATGACTATGGAGCCTTATAATTGCAGGCCGAAAACCGTCTACTAGAAGCATGACTTAAATGTAGAATGAGTGATATACAAAGCGTCCATGCGTATTTCTAAGACAGCTAAATCATGGTTTGAAGAAAATTTTCTTATAATGATTGACTGGCTAGAAAATAATTGTGTGTCGAGAAAAAAAAAACATAAATGGTACAAATTTCAAAAGAAAGAGGACATTATTTCTTTCATTTATCACGCTTGGCAGAATATTCTCCAAAACACGCTATAACTTTGTGTATCTATAACATGAAGACTAATTCACATTGTACATGAATATTCTTGATTATTAAAAGTTTTGGGGACTTTAAACGATTTCTCCATACTTTTTCCTGCTTTTGTTTGCTGCATTGCACTTCAAATGGAGTTGTATATCTTTCAAGTTGCCATTGTTTGATTTTAAAAGTGATTATTGTTTTTTTAACTTAAGTAGTATTGTGTCAACGGCATACAATGCAGTAGAGCACCTGTTTCCATCTGGAAAGAGACATTTAAGAAGCATCGGTCGCGGTCAGTGCTTTGGAGGATGAGTCCAATGTACTGCCAAGTGCAGGTAGTGTCTCCGTGTCGCCATAGATGGGCACGTAAAATCAATGGGTTGGAATGCCCTCCTCCTGGGAGGTCGGTAGGTGAGACAGGGGTATCTAGCCGAGAAAT
The DNA here is from genome assembly GCA_963931845.1 of Maratus michaelseni. NCBI lineage: Eukaryota > Metazoa > Arthropoda > Arachnida > Araneae > Salticidae > Maratus > Maratus michaelseni. Next base: position 247,208,648 of record OZ007588.1, on the reverse strand, counting down.
TTACCTCTTACGGTTAGGGTCAAAATTGTGGAGAAACCTTGAAGCCAATTCAGACATCCGCACCTGTGGTTCTTCGTTAAAAGGAAGTTGCAGCTCTACGTCAAGTATTTTCGGAACCTGGCCAGCGGTTTAGGCATCTAAGAGGACACGTTTAAAAACAACAACAGTATTTTTAGTGAAAATTTTATTCATTTCGAAAGAAAATTAACCAACTTTTTATACAAATGATTTGTCCTTATACTTTTTTCCACCACTGTATTATTATTTTTTTCTTAGTACTTTCAAGAAAGCTGAAAATGAACTCGTAGTATAACATTTCTGCAATTTTGTAAATCTACGCATAATTCATCTTTAACACATTACTGTTAATCTTTACAATATAAATTGCAAATAAAATATTTCTTAAAAACTTGCTAAGACTGTAACAGCAGTTTCTAGAATTTCATTTTAAACTTATCTTTACTCTACAAATTGAAGTCATAACGAAGTACTGAATATCGGTAACTAAAATTTTCTCAAATATCTAGAGAATAGGAAAAAATAAAAATATTTGCTAAGAATATATTTTATCATTAGCCGTTAAATTTTAAAACAAAACGAAAATTTCAACAATTTTTTTAGCTTCGATTTAACAAGTGCTTCGATCAAATAAAAGGGAAATTGAGATATTTCTGTCACGTTTTACATTCAATTTAGCTGATTTTTCTTGTTTTGTAACATTTTTTAAAGGCTTGATAATGTCAAATGCACGAAGCGAAAAGCATATTTTATCATTTAATAAACCCGTGTTTTGAAAAAAAATATGTTTTACTTTGTGAAAGTAACATAACAAATTTTAATGTATTCTTTTTAGCGTAATGGGGCAATTCAACTCAAATGGCATATTTTATTGCTTCAGTTGCATATCGAATGGTTCATATCTGATTGCAATACTAATGACAGTACGCATTTATTTTAAATTTGCTCATTCACTATCAAATGTAATTTCTTTTCAAAGCATCTTATTAAAGCTTCTTTGGGGTTTTTTGCTCATTAGTGTGTGTATATCATCCATGTGTTTCTTTAAAGATGCTTAATAACTTGCTAGAGTTATATTTAAAAATAATATTCTATTACGAAAAGAAAATCTTTTTTTTTCTTTGTGAGGAAAAAAGTGAAGTGATCGAGAACAATAATACAATAAATAGTTTATCTAACAACTAGATGGAACCCGTCAAAACTTAACGCAAAAAAAAAAAAGTATAACAGTATCAGTAAAATAAGCTTCTTTATTATTTATGAAGGGTTGCGTATAAAACAATCTTTCAAATATTTTTTTCCCCAGTCAAATACAGTACTATTTCCGATGCAAACTCCAAACAAAAAATCCGTAAATAACTGTGTAATGCAAATCAGTTTGACATTACCACCATATTCCCCACGGCAAGAAAAAAAATTCATGGACCTATGAAGTATATACAAATAGTATATTCCTACATTCATATCATATTCAGTAAATAACAGAACATAGTAAATAAAGCACAAATCTCCCCCCCCCCCTGTGATAATGCAACCGAATGAGCTCCTATGCGCATGTGCATTGCACCTGCCCAAAAGCACCGTCAAAATTCGACGTTAAAAAAGTTTTAAAATGATTAAATTAAAAGTTTTAAAATGTCCTCTTTAATCATTGTTCGTTTCAAATCCATATCTTCTAAAACGCATAAATTGTTTTAAGCTAATCAATTTTTATGCAAAGTTTAAGAAGTTTTTTACAGTAATAAATCTATCTGTAGATGGAGATTTTTAATGTTTTCAAGTGTAATTTATTTGTATGGTTTCTTCGGTTCCTTGACATAATCAGGATGATTATCCCTTTTCCATCACAGTCGGGGATATTTTTCCTCTTATACAGTTGGCAAATGTAAAAAAATAAAAAAATACAATTCCTAGCATATCCTGATATCTGATGGAACATATTAATCAACGAATTCAACATATCAATTTTATGTTCAACATAAACTAAAAATAGTCTTTTTTCTTTTTTTTTTTTCCTGACAGATTTTTGTTTAGCACCAAAATGTTCTATCTTATGGATAATCTGAACTTATGATTTATCACTTTAAAAAAAAAAAATTATTATTCACTTTTTATGATGGTTAGGGAAATCTATTTTCAATTGTGGGAACTTTCCCAGGGGCTATTTTAAATTATTGAAGTAAACTGGTGGTCATTGATAAGATAGAATTGAAAAAATTTTCATGCTTGAAAAATATTTAAAAAGTCGTTAAATTAAGCGGCAGTTTTCAAATGTATTTCAATCGAAAGCTAATTTTTTTTTCTAATTGATGATGTAAGAATTAAAACTGTAAAATGTAGTAAAAAATAGAAATTTGTAGTATTTCGAATTGATGTAAGCGCGATGAAAACTAAAGCGATAGCGCCTTTGTTGTCACAACTGTTGTACATTTCTAAAAATTGCCACTGTATTTTGGCTGGCGTCCAAAAGTAGAAAAACATTTTTTGACATCGAAAGAGAAATTCACAGTGAAAGAAATAGGACTTTGCGCAAATAAGGAACTGTTAAATGAACTTATAACAAACCTACCAAAATAATCATATATATATTATTTCTCCTGTCAACATCCCTTTTTCGCAGAAAATACGAAACGCAGAACGACGAATGAGATAGCATATGAAAGGATTTTGAACAGGCTTCTGACATAGCACACTTAACGTTTCGTTAAAACATGTTTTTGATTAAAATTTGCTGAAAATTAAAAATTAAATCGGCATTGTTTTCTTAAAAGAAATGAAAGGTTTTCCTCAAATTATTGTAGCCAAAAAAATAAAATACCACATTATATGATGCTCAGCAATTATTATAAAACACACCGCACGGGTTTATTTTATATTTATGATTAAAAAGCGACATTGAAATTGAAATGTTTAGATTTATATTTCTATGTCCCATGTTTTTCCCGAAGCGGATGACGTCATTCTCTAATGCAGTCAAAATATGATTGTTATTTTTTTTTTCTCTAGCGTGCCTTTTGCAATCTTGGATCAGTTTTTACTCTAACTTTGATGGAATAAATGAGATAATATTTTGGATTGACTAAAAACTAAATGTTATTTGCAGATATTTTTATCCTTACTTTTTCTTTAGAAGTTTAAACCTGCATCTAATAAATATTACATATTGATAAAAAATGGTATTTCTCTATTATCCCGTCGACCACTTTTCATAACAAAAAACTATCGCCAAATAAACGGGAGAACGTTGCCATTGGAATATCAAAATAAATAAATAAATAAAATATAAGAATTTAAGGACACAATTCTTATTTTAATTAATAAAGTAACTAATAAATCAGTAAAACATAATGAAAAATACACGCAAATGTCGAATTAAAAACCACTTGACGTAACAAACACGTATAATGCTTCTGACATCAAGTAAATGGGACTGCATTTTTGGCGTTTAATCTTACAGTTTGGCGATAGTTTTTTGTTATGAAAAGTGGTCGACGGGATAATAGAGAAGTACCTAAAAAATATTAGATTTCAGTGCGAAATCCTCTGGTTCCTATGAAATATTAGTCTTACATTGTTTATTCTAAGCTAAAAATACAATCATTATTTTAAGATTTTTTTCTACCATAACACTATTTTTAGTAACTTTAAATTTCCTGAAATCCTTTACTTTTGTGATTTTTTTTATTAAAAAAGGAAATCTTCTATCCTATAATTAAAAAAAAGCAATTGGTAACATGTAATGAAGGTATGCAATCAAGATGAAGAAATCAATGACGGCTCCAATTCTAATCTTTATAATTATGAATGCAAAAATCAGTAAAATTATGTCATGTTAACACAATCATATACATTTTTCTCTTTAGTTTTATCAATGTTAAAATGCACTTCAAGCTAAGCATAACGTCATTTTCACCGGCGCAAACTTTTCACACGTACTTCATATACCTTACATTAATGCTTAAACACCATGCACACAAATAAATATATTTTGTATTTAATTTTAATGAAAAAATGGCATCAACAAAGTTATAATGCATAATGATAAAATAAACCCAATGGACAATATTCCCGTGACGTCACAATAAATATGAATTTTTATTCGCTTATAAAACACGCGGATAAGTATTTTTACTGAAATTTAACTTGCAAATTAAAAAATTCGGCTTTAAAACCGCGTGCTTTTAATATTTATTATTTCTCTTTTATTCAACCACAGAGTTTAGAGAATAAACTCTGTGCTTCGCAACAGTAGGCGTTATCCGATTATGACGTCATTAGCAGAAGTAAAAGTTTAATTGAAAATTACGGTTAATTAATTAAATTTTCGAACAAACGAATGCATGATAACAAATCTGTGTCCAAATATCTTTCATTTAAAAAAAGAATGATGTAATTTGATGCAGTAGTTTGTTCTCGCGGATTGTCGAAAGAAATCGCTTAGCGTTTTAAATATATAGATTACTATATCGAACAATTAGTATATGAAGGGTGTAGATGCAAAATTCGCACTCTCCACTTAACCTAGTTTTTAGAAAAATGCAAAAAACTGATTATTATGAATAAACTCTTATATTGGCACTTTTTTAAATTATATATTTGTTGCCATATTTGTTTGTAGTTATGGCAACAAATATATCACAAAAAATTGCAACAGTACATCATGTTTATTCATAATAATCAGTTTTTTTGCATTTTTCTAAAAACTAGGTTAAGTGGAGAGTATGAATTTTGCATCTACACCCTTCATATATAGATTATATAATAGAATATAGAATATGATTGTTTATTAGACATAGGGGGCTCTGCCCCTGCGTCATTAGTACGCAAATCCCTAGACTTTCAGCAAACTCGCGCATTCAAACTTGTTAGTAATACAACCAGTGGTGAAAATACACTGTAATCTAACAAATACAAATTTTATATTTGTGAAGTTAATAGCGTTTAAGACATTAAAATTGTATATGGATGGACAGATTAATTGCATTTACCTAGCGTTTGACTGTTTTAAATAACAACTTACTTGATAGTTTAACCTCAATAATGAATTGCTAATCGGTATTTACTAGCATATTCGTAATTTAAAATAATTTTGTTTGCATTATGAAATGAGTTTAAATTAAAAGTAATCACCGTAAATGCAATAAAACATGCAGTAAAACATAATGCAATAAACATAATTGCAAAACGTCAGGCAATCCTAATCCTAATAATATTATAAATCTGATTGTGTGCGAATGTTAGGCTGAAGCCAGCGTCAAAATGAAGCATTTAATTATCCTGTATCTTTGCATATAAGTTGATTATAACCCTCAAATGAACATAGAATGGTTTTTGTTTATTTTATTTCAATATTTTTCTTAATAATTTAAAATTTCATTATTTTCATAGAGATTAAATGGCATTTTTTCGTATATTTTAAAATGGTTGGTTGGTTTGGTTGGTTTGGCCCAAAGGGCCCGGTTTTGCAGCTTTTTTTTTTTTAAATGGTTAAATTTATTTTACCGTTGCTAATACTTTATCGTTGCCAATATAAAATAAAACCCCTGAGTAATAATTTTTAATCAACAATTTATTTTAAAGTGAAAAATTTCCACGTGAAAAATGAAAAGGAAATGAATCATTTAAGAATTAAACAGAATATGAAATGATGTCATATTAGAAACAAAACGTGCGTTTTCAAATATTTGATAATAATACAAAGTGCATAAATACGAGTAAGTATGGAAAACAAGCGAATATGATGTCATATATAGAAAAATAAAACAGATTTGTTTTGATGTTGAAATAAAATGATCTTGGGTTATCAAATTATGTGTGATTAATTTCTCTTTTTTTTTCTTTTTCTTTTTGACATGAAAGGAATTATTTTAAATGTACATAATATATGTATTTTAAATGTATGTGTCGTAAATTAAACTTCTGTATTTTAAATGAAATGAGTGAAAGATTTATATTTTTAATGAATTCAATACGAATGATGGGATAGGTTGGCGATTTATCGTCTGCATACGGCTAACATAAAGATGCCATAAATTTTAATTTAAATTTTAAAAAGTAAAATAAAATAAAATAAATAAATAAATAAAAAATATTGGATGGCAAATGTCAATGATATGCATCGCAAAATTATCCGTATCGAAAATCTGAAAATCTTAATAAAAATAACTATATTTTTTAAAAGAAAGTTGCTTTTCTCATAAAAGCTAAAGATTTAATATGATTGTGTCGAAGTAACAGCATTTTACCTCTATCATTTTCCCACAATTGAAACACATTTGTAAATCGTCGTTTCGAACCGGAATTTAATTTTACATTTCTTTTAGTTTTAAAATAGGAAAAACTTTGTTGTCGTTTTTAAATATAGCTTTTTTTAAAGTTGTTTCATAATAGATTTTTGTAAAGTCTTGTAGGATTTTGCAAATTGCATATATTTTAAAGCAATGTTTAAGTAAAATTACAATATTTTTTAAACTTAAAAAACAACTATGTTATCGAAAAGAAAATCGATTTTACCAACAAATTCGCGTAATGCAAAAGCAAAGAAGAAATCAAAAAGTAATGAATCTTTTCTTCCAGCCGAATTGTGTAAACTTGAACAAGCCGATCGTGCCAATTCATAACATTATAAACGTGAAAGCGCGTTCTATATAGTAGAATTTTTTTACGTAGAAAATTTCCGAGAATAACAAGGTTAGGGGTCTGTAATTAAGTCCATAGTCAATTTGCTTTTTTTTTATCAAGTGATATTTGGCGCAAAATTAAATACATTGTTGTAACCGGATTTGTTTTTTGTGTGGTAAACACTTAATGGTATTTTAGATGATCATTTCCCCGCTCACCTTTAATGCCAACTATGACTGTAAAGCATATTAAAAACTATTAGCCGATAATTTTCTAATTTTCTTATTGCTTCATGATGGTTCATACTTTAAACCTGAATCGGTCATGCCATTGTCGTTCAATTTGTATTCCTAATCCCAACCCTAATCGTATCCTATCCTAATCCTGATAATAACTTTAAAGAATATTCTTTGACACGAATATGTAAATTAAATCAATATCCATAAATGGAATGAATGGAAAATAGAATAAATAGAAATGGCAAAATAAAATAACAAGAAAGTACATTTATTCGACACCTAAACCTAGAGAGAGCGTAAAAAATTTTAAGCGCATGAAATAAATTAAAATAATCCTATATATACTAACAAAAATATGTAAATTTAGATAATCAGATTTATGTCGTCGGTATTTATTTGCTAATAGTGTTCTTGACGCGATAGAGAAAATATCGAGGTTAAATTGGGCAGAATTTAAAGTACTTTCTAGCAACCTTTATTTACATTTTAGAATCGCATCAGATTGTTATATCTTTGTGAAATATCTATCAATGTATAAAATCCACAAGCAGTTTGTTCACTATTTACACCACTTAACGTGAAACACTTAATTTAATATATACATAAACAAGATAATGTAGTAAGAAATATATAACATATGTCTATGCAAATAAACAATATAATAATGCCCATTTAGCAATGCACACATATACAAATTGTACACCAAATACCACCTATAATGCACTGTTGTATAGAAGAATTCTGCCAGTGTTGTTTTTCGTTTTACGAAAAGGAATTCCTCGATTTTCACGATTTTACTGGGTCTTCTTTTTTTCATTAGTTGCAGTTTCATTTTCACGATTGTATATATTATTTGGCAGGAAATTTCATTTTTTTAAGACTGGGTTATGTCAAGTCTCCTATAGCAAAGAAATACCGTATGGTCTCCTATAAAATGTGATAAAGCTTTGGTTAATTATATATGTTGTTAATTATCAAGTGAAATGTTTTGCTAAATTAATGCATTTATTCTTTTTTTATTGTTACGTGAACGAAGTCACGGGTAACAGCTAGTAATATTATAAATCTGTTTGTGTGCAAATGTTAGGCTGAAGCCAGCGTCAAAATGGAGCATTTAATGATCCTGTATCTTTGCATATAGGATGATTATAACCCTCATGTGAACATAGCCTGGTTTTTGTTTATTTTATTCAAATAGTTTTCTTAATATTTCAAAATTTCGTTATTTTCATTGAGAATAAATGGACATTTTTTCGTAGAGCATTTTAAAATGGTTAAATTTACTTTACCGTTGCTAATACTTTATCGTTGCCAAAACTAATTCAAAACCCGTAATAATAATTTTTCTCAACAATTTAGTTTCAATTGAAAAATTTTCATGTGAAAAATGAAAATGAAATAAAAAAATAAAGAATTAAGAAGAAGATTAAATAATATTATTAGAAATAAAACGTACTTTTTTTAGTTTTTGATAATAATGCAAGGTTTCAATATGCGTAACCATAGGAAACAGGCGAATATGACGTCATTTATAGAAAATAAAGGGGATATGCTTTGATTGGTGAGATAAAATGAACTTGGGTTTTTTCTTTTTTTTTACCGTCTGCGCACGGCTAAAATAATACTATACCGTATTTTTTATTTAAATTTTAAAAAAGTAAAAAGAAGTTTCAAAAGAAAATGGTTAGCAAATGTCAATAATATGCTCCGCAAAATTAAACATGTCGTAAATAATGTCATGGACAGCGAGAAATAGCGATTTTTCATTCTTAAAACTAAAAGAAATAACTCGATTACCTTAAAAAATGACGAATGTTAATAGTTCCATTTTTGTTGATAAAACTTAAAGATTTAATATTATTTCGTTAAAGTAACATAATTTTCTCTATGCCAGCATTGACATTAATTGCCTGGAAAAGAAAATTAACAAGAATTATGTCATTAAAAAGGGATTTCTCTGGGGAAAAAGGAGACGTCATATTTGAAATAAAACGGAAAATTTCCAATATGTTCTAAAATGAGTGTGAATCAATTCCTTACATTAATAATACAAAGATCAATAATTATAGAAAGTAGATGAGTTTCACGCAATATTTATAACGAAAGATCTAAATGTTTTGTTATCTATACTGATTATTAAGCATGATTATCCGTTATTTCGTTCCGCATGAGTATCCGAGTTTTCTGCTAAAAATCACATCATAATTTTAAGAAAAGGAAAATGAACACGAATCTATTATATTAAAATCTGATCGTGTGTTTGTATTTCGCAACTACTCCTAGACTATCGAACGCAATGCGATTTACTACCGGTTAGTTTACTACCGGTTTAGCGAATACCGGTTATAATTGATCCGAGGATGTCCCACAAACTCTCAGAATTAAAAAAATTAAATTAAATGCCATTTTTTTTAACGACGTTTCTCTAAAAACGGAAAGTAACTTACTCCATATTTGTGTATAAAAAAGGAGAAATAAAACATATTAGTATATTTTTTACACCATTTTCTCATTAAAACTGAAAAACAGAATTTATTTTCACTTTGAATAGACGGTGAAAACAAAATCTTGATTTCAGTAAATTATCCAAAAAATACAAACATATTTTCACATATTCAAACTGCATGAATCAATTTATTCTGGAGAACAAAAAATTGCCTGCCAATATACTTACTGTCATTTAGAAAACAAGATTTGTTTCAACTATATATTAAACCAAGGACGCAGAATTTAATTTAAAGAAAAAGCATATACTATTTCTAATTAATTTTTTTTTTTTTTTTTTTTTTTGAAGGATGGCTGATAAAACTTTTCTCAAAGGCGTTAAAAGTAAAATTGTTTATCAAGTAAAATTGACATTTGTTTTTACCCAATTCGTCTATTTCCACGATTTTATTTGGCCCTCCTTTTTGCATTGGTTGCAATTTCATTTTCGCGATTATTTGGCACAAAATTTCACTTTTTTAAGAATGAGTTATGTCAAGGTCCCTATAATAAAAAATACCGTATTGTCTCCTATGAAATGTGATAAATAGTTAGTTAATTATTAACGTTTTTAATTATCGAGAGTTAAATATTTTGCTTAATTAATGTATTTATTCTTCTTTTAATGTTGCGTGAGCGAAGTCACGGGTAACAGCTAGTAAAACATAAATTTCATTTAAATGTAAATAGTCTATTTCTCGCCAGGGGTTGATATAAATACAAAAGAAAATTGTGTTAAATCAATACTATCTGTTTTATCTTAATGCTGTCATATATAATTTTCTTTTAAATTTGACTAATATTTTTCTGGCTATGTGGTGTTATTAGCATAAAAGAGTGTTTAGTTGAATCTGTCCTATCGAATTTTAACTTGGATTACGGTTACTACGTGGAAAAAAAAATCCACTTTAAAATTTTAGTTATGCAATTTCCTACCAGGAGCGCTATTAGCGTATACAACTAAGGAGAAAAATTTTATGAATACAAAAAATTTGACAATAGCAGAAGCTTTGTTTGAAGATTTACGCGAAATTCATTGCTGGAAGTGAACATAAAATGCGCTTGAAAAGTTAGTTGAAGACACAGTTATACACATAGGGGAAAATAAAGCATCATAAGTTAAGTAAAGGTCACAAGAAATAGCTCTTGCAATAGTAATTGGCATTAATGTGTAATACATCTGATTTGTTTTGCTTTGTCCTGTAAAAAAAACTACAAATGTTACAGCCCATATTTTCAATGGAGAACATACCACAGTAAACCTTAGTACATATGCAAATTTCGTAGAGTTTCAAATAACATAATGGCGCAAAAATGCATTTTATTTAATTACCACTATTAGACGGTAGTGTAGTCGAATTCTTTTGTGCGGAACTGTACAATAACTATAAATGGTATATACACTTTCTTAAAAAATCCATACTGTAGTTGACTGTAATAATTATATTTGAAGTAACAATTACAATACAACAATTGTAATGTACTGTAACAATTACAATGCTGTATCAATTACGATGACCGTAAAATTACATTACCTTTAGCCTTCTAAAAACCCCGCATTTAAACGTTATAAAAGTGGTTCATAAATTTGGTAAATAAAATCGTTTTATAAAATCGTTATAAGCAACAATTTCTTGATAATTAAATGTTTTAATTTCTAAAATATCAAATTGAAACTGTATTTCATTAAAAATGTTTATTTACCTTGCTGATAAAGGTGACGATCGTGTTACTTCGCATAGAGTAGGCGGGGTATTAATTTATTTGCAGAGTTTTCTGAATAATAATCCGAATCATATTTTTCAGTTTATTTGCCAAGATAACGAGAGTTACAATAAAATTTAGACAAGAATATAAGGCTGTTGCCACTTGGTATTTATAAAAAAACAACAATGGACGTTAAAGTTTAAATTTCTTTAGGTGACATGTTACAAAGTTTGTTTATTTTTTAATCATTAATTAAAAAGTAAAATGTTTCTTAAAAATTTGTTGTGGTCATAAAAGCAGTTTGAATTCTAAACTTACGTTTATTTTGCCAATTGAAATCGTAGTCATCTGTTAAACATCGAGAATAAAAAACTCTAAAATGTCTAGAAAATGAGAAGGGGAAAAATGTTTAAAATATATTTTATGATTAGGCGTTCAATTTTTAAACATAACGGAAAATCGAACTATTTTTCTAGCGTCATTTTTACAAGTGCTTCGATCAAATAAGAAATAAACTGAGATATTTCTGTCACGTCTTTACATTCAATTTAGCTGATTTTCTGAGTTTTGTAGCATTTTTTAAAGTCTTAATAATGTCAAATGCTGGAAACGAAAAGCATATTTTACCATTTAGTATCTCCGTGTTTTAGAAAAATATTTTATTTTTTGAATGAGTATATTTTTATAACATTTTTAATATATTCTTAGCAAAATGGGACATACATATATTTTATTGCTTGATTTGTACAATGAATGCTTCATATCTGATTGCAATGCTCAGGACAGTAGGCATTTATTTTAAATTTGTTCATTGTTTATGAAATGTGATGTTCTTCATTTCAAAGCATTTTATTATAGCTTCTTTGGAATTGTTTTACCCCTTAATGTATGCATTTCGTTTATGCATGTGTGTCTTTAAAATTTTTTATTAATTGCTAGAGTTATACTAAACAAGAATATTCTATTATGAAAAGTACATAACTCTTTTTTTCCCTTAGAAAACATAGAAATGATCGATAACAATAATACAAGAAATAGTTCCAGTTTTTGTTCCTACAAAGCTTATTTTACAAAAAAGGTTACACAGTCTTAGCCTATTCGACACCTATATTTATCCCTCGATGTCAATAAGAAATAATTTGATTTATAAAGATATGGATTTATTTTCTTTTTACTTTTATATCTATTTTTAATGGAAATATTCATTGTAAGTTATTAACTATGTAACTTTATATTGATATATTTCATTTCTCACATGTGTTTTCAATATTTGATGCTATCTGCTTCGCATACTTTTTCCCAGGTATATCGCGGTTCCCCTAGAAAACCACCCAAGCTTTTGGAACAAGATTTCTAAACTTTTTAAAGCGCATTATTAATCAGAAAATATATTCATCGAAATGAATCTCACAGATCTTCATATGACGAATTTTACAATTATTTTCACATTCTTTATAAAACACAATACTTCATATTTTCTTATTTATTGTCGAAAGCAGCGATTGCAAAAGTGCAATGTTCTTGAGTAATTAATTGTACGTGCCTAGAATAACCATATATGCTCTAAGTTTCACTTTTGATACTGCAGTCAAGTAATTCCTTTTAAAATTTATTTTCTAAGAATAATTCGTAAATTCTTTGAAGTTTCGCTAAAAATACTAAAGTTTTAAGTAATTAGGCAGAAATTCGAATTTCTTTATCGATTAAGAAAGTATAAAAATTTCTAAACAAAATTAAATTGCTCGAAGCAACACAAGTTGTTGCCGTAATTAGAAGAAGTGTTTTGTTTACTGAATATCATAAATGTTGCAGTCGAATCAAACAGAAACGGCTCTTTGTAACCGTCACACAGTTAAAAAAAAAAAAAAAAAAAAAAAAAAAAAAGAACATGGAATAAAGAATTTACACTAGGAAATAATTGAAAGCACTATTTTATTATTCAAAAATGTTAGCAGCTGTGATATACAATATGTTTCATGTACTTTAGTCAAAACTTCAGAACATTCTATAAAAAGATGTATAAGATTTTTTTTTAATCTATAATTCTCTACAGTTATAAGTCTCTCACTCTCTCTGTCCTATATAAGAAATATTATCTTGAATTTTATTTATATGAATCATAGACATTTCAATGATCATAATAAAGAACTAAAAATATTAAATAGTTTTTAAATGAAGTAATATTTTCCTGTATGTAGCCTTTATTTTTGTTTATGAATTCAGTTTGTCTGTCTGTTTGCCGTCAGTCTGTCTGTCCGTGCTCTAACTCACGTAAATATATTCGGATTGTCATGAAATTAATATATGTTTTTGAGGTTTACTATGGCATGCTCGGTGTCTATGGCATGAAAACAAAGGAATCAGCAATCTGTGAAGCGTAAGGTACGACATAAAATCTCAGTATATCGTCTGCATACCTTTGGACCGTCAAAGTGCCATTCCGAATAATATGCAGGTCCGTGCGTCCACCTATGCGGATTCCAGCCCATACCATCAAACCCCTTTGTCTGTAATGTGATCTTTTACGAACGAATGTGGGGTTATATCGAGTACCCCTTTCCCTCCATACCAAAACACATCGGGTGTCACACTCCAGACTGAATCGAGACTCGTCTGTAAATAGCACTTGACTCCAATCTCGATGTTCAGTGGCCCATCTTCTTCGGCCGCACGGTGATTTGGGGTCAACAAAATACAGACCATTGTCCTAAGTGCAGAGGGACAACCTTAATGCAGCCTATTTCAGACTGTTTAGCTGGACACCCTTCGTCCTGTTCCCAAGAGAACTGTCGTTGCGGATGAGTAGCACTGTGTTTGCCCGGACAAAAGTCTCCCGATAATACGCCAAGGCATGGATTCCGATAAATCACGTTATTGTGACATTTTCAAGTCACCTTTTCTCAAAACAAAATATGAGCAATAGAATTTCACGACTGAGACGGTGAAAAAGACTTTTTTGCAAAATCACGATTTCTGCACTTATCTTCTTTTTCAGGTTTTTGACGTCATGAATTTTAATTTGTATATGAAGTTTTTTCTTCTGTTTTTCTGCTACGCTTTAAATTATGGATGTTTCATTTTACGTTACTTATCTGTGTAAGTGTTTCCGTATTTCTGTTAAAACCATGTGCTGCCTTATTATTTGGAGCAGTGGCATATATATATTAGGAACGTTCAAAAGGTAACGTGCCGGAGGCCTAGGAACAGAAACTACTACATGTATTTCAGAAGTATTGGACCTGGCTATTGAGGCACTTGTCCCACTGAGACACAAGACGGTGAATGACTGTCTCGTAAAATTCCTGGGGCTGCGATGTGAACTAGTGCTCTCGATTATACGTATAATACGTATAAAACGTATTGTATCCGGTAACGATTTTGGATAGGAATCATATGGAAAAAAGGCTTAACTACGTATACGTTTAAACGTATATAAACGTATATTCGCGAGCACTAATGTGAACCAGTTCCGCACGTACTGCTTGACGTCGTCGTCCAAGGTGAATTGTTTGCCCCTCAGAGCATGTTTTAGGGGACCAAAAATGGCGTAACGAGTCCATCAACCAGCTGGATGATGTCATCGGTAATGCGTTTTGGTGTTCCAGACCGTGCATCATCGGCTAAGGAAACCCGTCCTTCCCTGAAGCTCTTGTGCCACGCCTTGTCCCTTGCAAGGGACATGAAGTGTTCACCGTACACTTGTGACATTCTTCGATGAATTTCCGTTCCCCTTACTCCTTCCGCTGTCAGTAAACGAACAACACCTCTTTGCTCTTCTTTTGACGCCTCCATTTCACTGCTTGCAACACGAATGAGCGTTGGACGGCTGATGCATGCTTCTGCTAGCTTTGTAGTCACGTGACTCGTGACCCTCTAGCGGCGGGCATGTGGACTTCCGCGCTCTTGTTGGATACCCTCTTTGATACTTACGCAACGATATTACCATTCTGTCACCGGTTTGCACATTCCAGACTCCGACTCGTTTATTTTTGAACGTCTCTTATATAATACCTTTGAAATCAAAATACGACAAACACGTTCTGCCAACA
This sequence comes from Maratus michaelseni, assembly GCA_963931845.1. Taxonomy (NCBI): domain Eukaryota; kingdom Metazoa; phylum Arthropoda; class Arachnida; order Araneae; family Salticidae; genus Maratus; species Maratus michaelseni. Next base: position 247,193,530 of record OZ007588.1, on the reverse strand, counting down.
AAATCTGACCAAATATCTCTATATATATTTCTATTTTAATTTATATTTTAATTTCCTTTGTGTATAAATTGTATTCCATCCATATTTTTGTTTCTATTAATACACACCAGTTGGTTCTGATAGTTTTTCTGGATTTTATTATATATAAACGGATTCTGATAAAGTGGTTTTGTTGTGTTTGGTTTACTATAATATTTTAAAGATACTATTTCCTACGTACACTCAGAAAAAGAAACTGATTAAAACTACAAAACATATTTTTTGAGTACATTTTGTTGTTTTAGCAAAACTGGAGTAAAATTGCACCATTTTACTTCAATTAACAAAACATTTTGCTGACGATACAATTTTTTTTTTTTTGGAATTGCAAAAAAAAAAAAAAAAAAATTTTGGAATTGCAAAAAAAAAAAAAAAATTTTGTTGATTCAAACAAAATTTTTATTCACCCATATTTAAACAAAAATTTTGTTTAAATATAGGTCAATGGAAATTTTGTTTGAATCAACAAAAAAAATGTTTTTGTTGAAAACCACTTTTTTTTTTGCAATTCCAAAAAAAAAAAAAAAATTGTATCGTCAGCAAAAATGTTTTGTTAATTGAAGTAAAATGGTTCAATTTTACTCCAATTTTGCTAAAACAACCAAAATGTACTCAACAAAAATGTTTTGTAGTTTTAATCAATTCCTTTTTCTGAGTGTATGTTATATTATTTGTTTCATATATATATAATAGGAATTTTATTTATATTTAGCTTTATTATAAGTTTTTCTCTATGAATGGTTAAAGAGGAAATTTGTGCGCATTAAACTCACCTCTGATGTCTTAAGCCACCAGCATCCATTTCGATACATAGAGCACTACTACTGGTATTTTGTTGTTTCTGATTTTTGGTCTGTTAATCTTGGGTTATTTTTATTATACAGGCTCTCACAAAAAGATTGAAACGCACTTTAATTTTTTTATCTTTCGGAGATACGTATAGGTTATGTACATTGCAAAGTATTCAAAATAAGATAGGGATCAAGATTATGTTGATGAAATAGTCCTGTCATTACGTTTCTTATTTTAATTAATTTTCTTTAATTAAGAGCGAGTAAGAACTGCTATCATCGAATACGAACTTCACAACTCCAATTTCGATGCGTAATAACTTCACAACATCCATACCTAACAAATGTTTTGTTAGTGTATTTTAACAAATTCTTAATACATACCAAAATCATGCTTTATTACTTACCCATCATACGTAGTATAGGGTAAGTCTTGTAATCGTTTTGAAAATCGAAAAATTTTTTTGACGGATTTACACGTTTCAGACACTGGAGATTCCGAAAAACATATTTTTAGAAAAAAAAAATGCCGTCCATCTGTGTGTCTGTGTGTCTGTAAACGCTCTATCTCCCGAACAAATTGAGATATGGACTTGAAATTTTGTGTGTACTTAGTATGTAATAATGGGAAGAAGCCTATTGAATTTCAGTAACCTCGATTATCCGGAATTATTTTTTCGGACTCTCGAAATATTCGTTCTGATAAAAGCTATATAAAAATTTTCGAAAGTGTTTATTTTAAGGAGTGAATATAAAAGACAATAAAAAGACATAAATTTTGCATAAAGCATGAGGTCCATCGGATAATTAGTTACCGAGATATTTGTAAACCTATTTTTCACACTCTTCGATTTTTCATGACCCTGTATTTTATCCAAATTTCAATTCAAAGATATATTATAATTGGAAATTAGACGCTTAATCAGAAGCAATAAACCGCTAGTTAACAGGATTATTGTTTTTAGAGTTATAAGGATGTTTCTTTTAAGCAATGCAGTAATCGAGCCTTCAAAGTTTATGACGTCAAGCCACGATTTTATTCGAATTGCAATGCATTTTATAAGTAGTTTACACATTTTTTATGTTAATATTTTACATTATGCATATCCATGATGGGTAAGTATTACGGTGGCACCCAACGACTAGCTTTTCGTAGTATTAATTCCCTCTAAAAGTTTATTAAAATGTTCCTTAAATTTCTCCCCAAAATTATACGCTCTGGAATACAGTACATGTAAAAACAATAGCATAGCGACACATGCATATGGCGCACGTTCAGATTGAAATTCTAGTCCAAACTATAACAACCAAACTTCAGAATTTGGCGATACTTGCCTGCCCATGTTCGATTATATGAATGAAACAAATCAATAAACATAGTGATAATGGCAGGCTCGCCCAGTTTTTGTCCAAAATCGTTTAGACCAAACAAATTTTATCGCGGGTATGTCACCACTCTGTTATGTATAAGGACACACTATTCTGTATTTGTTCCAGTAGTAATAAACCAAGAGCACGGTCCATTATTGGTTAGAACATTATATAACAGATTGGAGTAGATAGGATATCTTAAGAAATGCAAATTAAAATAAATTAAACAGTAAAATACTAAATTCAAAATCAGCTTTTTCCAAGTTATGGGCCACTATGTCCATTATTGGAACAATTAAATAAATCATGATCCTAAAATGGGCCACAATATAAGTGTTAGCCACAATATAATATGCGTATTCTATGTTTGACAAACATCTTTTAAAAATTAATAAAGGCTTAATGAAATATAAAAATCACACTGTTATACTATACTGCATTTACTTTAAAGAGAAAAATGTATGAATTTAAAACTTAACTCTTGCGGTAAGCAGTTAGAATTGTCAAAAAAGCGTGTTCTCAAACACTAGTAAAAAAAAGCGACTGTCTAGTTTAAACCTTGATGACAATAGCATTTTCCTTTCTTGCGATCTCAAAAGAAAGTTTTCAAGTAAACATTTTATTGGGTAATCTGGAAAGTTTTACGGTGTTTCAAGGCGAAGCGCGTTTCGTCTAGTTATTTTGTTACTTCTGATACAGAGTGACATTGAAGGACCCAGGTATGTACATTCGTTCTTCTGTTTTGTGCATCATAATCCCCGCTTGTGTTGTGGCATAATTTTTAACTCAGTGCAGTGCTAAGAATGGAGAAACAACAAATTCCTTTTCGTCATATTATACTCTTTTATTTCAAGAATGGTAAAAATGCTTGTCAGACTGCTCGTATAATTTGTGCTGTGTATGGACAAAGTGCTGTTTCAGATGACACAGTTTGAATGTGGTTCGGAAATCTTAAGCGCGGAAATTTCAGCCTCAAAGGGGATGCACGCTCTAGACAACCATCATCTGTAAAGGCGGACCTTTTAAAAGAGCTATCGCTGAAAATCAACGTTAAATCGTTCAGGACCTATCACACAGACTAAATATTCCAAAAAATACAGTGCATGATCATTTCATAGCTTCTTTTATGAGGTCATCTGTTACAGACGATGGTCGTCAAGACCGGATATCATCTTCAAGGCTGAAATTTCTGCGCTTGAACTTCTCAAACCACCTTCGAACTGTGTCATCTGAAACAGAACTTTGTCCATATACATGTATATGGACAAAGTTGCACAAATTTTAGGAGCAGTCCAACTAGCATTTTTATCTTTCTTGAAATAAAAGAGCATAATATGAGCGAAAATAAACTTTTTGAATCTCCATTCATAGCACTGCACTGAAGCAGCAGAAAACTGTCACAGAATTATTAGTCACTAATCACTATTATTACTTTCATTTTTTGTAGAAAGAATCGTTGTATCTGAGATGTTTAAAGGCAGAATGGTGAAGTCACATTTTCTGAAATATTCAAATACAAGAATTTTTGGTACGCACTTTAATGATATGAATCTGATAGGGAAGTTCTTCTTGCACTGCAAACGAGAATTATGCAGTGCAAGAAAAAAAGTCCAAATGCACATATCTGGGTCATTTTTAGTCACTCCTTATCAGCAGTACCAAAATAATTAAATGAAACCGCACTTCCGTTTTTGAAAAAACTCAGAACTTTCCGGATGACCCAATAGTTGCTAGTGAGTGTGATATACAAACTCATTTTTCTTTTGTCTAAACAGATGTTCCTATATAGGTACGTGGCCCGTTCACTTACTTTAATTAGAAATATGTATGTTATTTAGAATGGTTGTCCTAACATTTGCTTTGATTGCCCAACAGGGGAGGGGTTGAACTGTGCTTTTTTTATTCACTGATCAATGTATCTGCGAGTAAAATACAAAGAAATTTACTATACTTCGTAATTGTTGGTAGATACATTGGACTGGAGATAATTCAAACTCGGTTAATTCGAACTATTAGTTAATTTGAACTAATCATAAAAATCTTACATTAGAGCTAATATTAAACTAGTTCGTTTATTCGAACTTTTTTTTATCATTTCGGTAAATTTAAGCTAAAAAATTAAATAACTTAAAAAAATGAAAGAAAGGAAAATAAAAGCTGCGATATTTCTGAATATGACTGGGTCAGATAATGAAGCTACCAATGCCACTAAATGTTCTAAGAAGAAATCAGTAATGTATACGATTGATATTTAGAAAACCCTTATTCATCTGGAGCTTTCAGCAGGTAAAGAACACAAATGTTTATTCAAACTAGAAAGATTAGCCCAAAAACGTAGGAATAACGAATTAAAATAAATAAATAAATAAATAGATAAATAAAAATAAAAAAAAATAGTTTTTCTTTCAAAAATGTAATCTTTCTTCTTCTAAATATTTTGTTCATTATATATTTAAATTTTTTCTACTTTATTTCTGTTATTATGCTTCTATTACGATAAATATAAGATATTTTTGGCATTTAGGATTAATATGATTATGATAAGTTTTAATTTAATTTAATATGTTTTAAACAATTCAAACTATAGAAAAAAATATTTTTTTAATGCTAGATGAGTTTTTTTTTTTTTTTTTTTTTTTTTTTTTAATGAGAGGATTTGAATTTTTTACTCAGTTCCTGAGAGTTTGAATTAACGAGCGTCGACTGAATTATGATTGATATAGAAGAAAGTTTTGTAACGGCTGAAGCATACTTGTTTTTTCTCTTTTTTTAAGAGTGTTAGAGTGTTTATATCAACATTTTCTGCTAATTTCAGGCATTCATAATACTTTAATCGTACGCATTAAATTATTAAACGAATTATTGGCTTGTGGCGTTTCGTTATTGGAAAAGTAGGTGAAGAGCAAAGACATCAGTATGAAAATTTTTTAAGAATTAAAATATGTCTGTAATTAATAGACCAATTCGTATGCAAAATATGTTCACGTTTAAAACGCATTTTTACACTAATGTTGCAGAAGCATCATTAAAGTTATCTTTCTATTCTAAAAATAGTAACTAACGCTGCTGCTTCTGTAATTGAATTAATTGTGACCTTTTCACTTTCTCGGGTTATTCTTCAAAAACTATTACATATAAAAATATAAAAACTGGTAATTTAATAGAACAATGTATGATGAAACACGTTGAAGAAGACAGTTTTTGAATATATGAATATTTTTAACGATATTTAATGTTGAAATCGGTCGAGAGAGTTCAATTAAATAAGTTAATCAGAAACACAGTTTCATTCATAGAAATTTTACCTACTTCATTTGAAGAGTCGCCATTGTTATTGGCATTATCTAGCAAGTGCGTTGGTTGGCCATTTTCTAGATTATTAGATTTAATTATTCAATATTTTCAAAAGAAGTCATGATATTGTGCTAGCATTCTTAAATTTGAATCAAGTAAAGGAAAACAGTGAAATATAAACTTCTCTTAACAATTTTAATCTTTAAAAAATCATAAGCTCTCTTAAAAATAGTAATAATTTGCTGATGGACATATTAAATTTATTGATTTTGAAAATGTTAAAACTATTTTCAGACAAGACAATCCATTTAAAGCCTATATTCGTGAATCGCTAGAGATTTCATTAAGAAAGCATGAAATTTGTAATGATAACACATCATTTTCTATTCCCGCTATCTGAAAATGTATTTTAAATGAACTTTAATTTGGTTTAACATGGTTTCCAGTTAGGTAGCTTGTTCATAGATGGCCCCACCAGGCCTATTTTCAAATATGTTTTTGTAAATTTCTGTTAATTTCGATGTCTTTTCAGTTGAACATTTTTCTCAATTATATAACACGTATATAATTTTCAGATTTTTGTTTTTATGAGAATTTTCTCCTGAAGATGGCTATGAAGAATAGCCGAAACGTCGAGAGTTGTTTATCTATGTAGTTTTTAAAATAGCTCATATTTAAATTAAACGAAATATACGTTGAAAGCAAAGTGTTTGATGTTTGTATAGTAATAAAATTTATAACAAAATTTGTTACATGCATTCAGTATTCATTCATTTATTCATATTTAATGTTTACTTTAGATATTTAATAATTTAATAAATTTTATTATTTAATAAACGTTTAATATTGGTAATTTAGATCTTTTTAAACTAATTTCCTCATATAAAATATTGGCTCCGTCTTTACCCCTTTTTGAGATATACTTATCCATTTTGTTTCTGATTAGGGGGTCACACTGTATACGTAAACTGAAAGTAACAGCATACATTAATCTATATGTAAACATTTAAGAAAATTCCACTTTTCCATGAAAAAACAAAAGAAAAAATTACACCGAATATTTACACTGATAGTAATAGTATATATTGGCATTAATTTATAGAAAATTTCAATAAAATCCTGTTCTCCATGAAAAGCAAACAAGAAAACAAAAACAAAGAAAAAAGAGAGAGAGAGAGAGAGATTGTTGTATGATTTTTAGACAAATTTTTGATATTGTTTTAATGGAAGTCAACTAAATAAAATTTACAAAAACTATTTGAAGCATTACGCAGATTTTAGTAATATGCGACATACAATTATGTGCTTTATCTTATATGAAATCGGCCAGTATCAAAAGCCATCAACAATTCTTATCCAGGAATACACGATGATTACTTCTTCTTTTTGAAAATATCTGCAACTTCATTTGCTTGCTCTTTCTCTAGTTTATAAATGCGGATAATTGTCTGGAGATAATCATATATCCTACCGCATGGAGCCACTGGACCAGACATTTGTACAATCTCCACAAAGGCGTCCATTGCTACTGTTCCACAGTTATCTTCTACTTTCGTTGCATAACAAGCAAATTCTTGCAGATCGTGTCTGGAAAAAAGAAAAATTGTATAAATTTGTTTAAGGAACATACACAAACTTCGATTTTATTATACAGAAATAGATTGAAAATTTAGTCATAATTTAAAAACAAAACAAAAATAGTAACTTCCGAAGAGTTTCAGGGCTTGAAATGCTGTTAAAGTTAATACTATTCACATTTCAAGTAGGGAATTCCACTATACGTAAATAAATAACCAAAACGTGTACAACTGATCAATAAATAAATAAGTAAATAAATAAATAATAGAAAGAAGGGAGCTTTGTTAAATGCATACTAAGCGCCCCAGACTATTATTAAAAAAAGCAAATAAATAAAAATTAAAATATAATTCCGAGCATATTCCGATGAACCGCATCTTTTAACCAATTTATCTTAACTTATTATTAGCGTCAGACTGGGCCAGGGAAAAAGACGCAGACCTGGACTTTTAGATGATGCAAATGTTTTAATGAATTCAAATCATTATACCTTTTTGTGTGCTATCTCACTTTATGGGATTCAAAACATTCGCATAACTCCAAGTCTTAGAATGGCCTGTTATTATATAGCTCAGCCTGGTTAAAAGACTTCACTATATTCCCCAGGCATGTTTGAAGCTCCGTCTAATCTATTTGCTACACAATTTTTATAAAAAATCACGGCTTCAGAAAACTGAACAGAAATAACTTTCTAGTAGATTTGCATATACCAACGCCTCCTTTTTTTATTTTTTTTAAACTAAATACCTAATTACATTAACAAATATTTTATAACTTGTTATATACAATATATAGTTTAGATATACTTGACAAATACCATTTATCACAGAAAACATTTCCTTGCTTTGTTAGCAACTCCAGCCTAGATTTCAAGCCGGGCAATATTTGTAATTTTTTTTTATTAATCATCTTGCTATGAGATATGAATTGGCAAGCTCTTACCTTTTTTATTTTCTTCTATCTATAATAGAAGAAAGTATTGTAATCGAAATTTTTTTCGACTTCCGGTTTTCGACGGATTTACACGTTTTAGAGGTCAGAGATTCCGAAAAACACGTTTTTACAAAATGTCTGTCCGTCCGTCTGTCCGTCTGTCCGTCTGTGTGTCTTCATTGTATCATCGAAAAGTGTATGAAGTTATGCTCCAAATTGAACCTATTTTTTTTTCTATGTTTTTGGCTATGGCAAGCAGGTTTTATTAGAATTTGGAGATATTTCGACGAAAGGGGGCGCTGTGATCGATATTTTTGCTCCATTTTCACTATTGTACCATCTAAAAGTGTATGAAGTTATGCTTCAAATTGAACCAAATTTGTTTTCTATGTTTTTGGCTATGACAAGCAGATTATATCCAAATTTGGGGATATTTCAACGAAAGGGGGCGCTGTGATCGATATTTTTGTTCCATTTTCACTATTGTACCATCGAAAAGTGTATGAAGTTATGCTTCTAACTAAACCTAATTTTTTTTCTATGTTTTTGGCTATGAGAAGCAGATTCTATCAGAATTTGGGGATATTTCGACGAAAGGGGGCGCTGTGATCGATATTTTTGTTCCATTTTCACTATTGTATCATCGAAAAGTGTATGAAGTTATCCAGATAATTGAACCAATTTTTTTTCTAGGTTTTTGACCATAGCCTGCAGGTCCAGGTTGAATTCGGGGATATTTCAACGAAAGGGGGCGCTGCCATCGCGATTTTTGTTCGATTTTCACTATTGTATCATCGAAAAGTGTATGATGTTATTCAGATAATTAAACCAAAAATTTTTAACATGTTTTTGGCTGTAACCAGCTGGTCCTACTAGAATGTGGGGATATTCCGCCGGAAGGGGGCGTTGTGATAGCCATTTAAAGATTTCAAATTCAAAAAGATGTATAAAAAATTACAAATCTTAAAGTTTTTTCCGTTAAATGGTCGGCCTTGATCCGGAGAATCCGAAGCAGTTTTTGTTTTGTCTCTATATTAAAAAATGGCGGAGATATAGCGGTTTGAAATTTTAGTGTTGTGAGTTTTGGGGTTCTTTCAAACTATAACCTAAATAAAAAAATCAATTACAACTCTCTCTTCATTTGACAATTAACTGATTTAAAAAACAAGTATACCCTGATTAGCTCCACTGAAATCTGTTGCCATGGAAAAGGGAGCAAATTATATTAAACTAATCAAAATATCAAAACTTAAATTTCCGAATATGTTAATACAACATGATAATTTTGAACTCATCATTTTAGGACAATATTAAATGTAGTAAGGGGCAACAGATTTCTAAATCAAGTAGTATACTGAATTGCATAAAGAACACCCAACTCCACTCCAACCCGATCAAGCTCAAATCCCCATACACATTAAATTAACAAAAGTATAATCATCATATAATTTGGAAAAATGAAGACAACCTGAAATTCCTCCAATATGAGGACCAAAAGGAGAAAGAGTTAAATCCGTTAATAGAATAGGGATATGATGATATACTAAAATTTTAGAACAATTATGGAGATTCTGAACAAGATCAGATCGGTTAACCAAAAATCGTATAGTGGCTTATAAACAAGGAATACAATCCTTTTTTTTTTTTTTTTTTTTACTTTTTAAAATAAAACATTTTAGGTGTTTATTTTAGAAAACAATATTTCTGAGAGAGGAGGGTTAAAGCTTAATTTAAACAATTATGAAATTAGGCTTAATATTACCTTTTCATCACTTATTAATTTCTCCTTCATTAAAACAGGATAAAAAGAACACCAATTGAATAACTTTAATTAAACCTCAATTAATGCTCATCAAAATACTGACTGCGAAATTTAAATTCCAGAAATTTAAACATTTAATTTAGGAGAGTATTATTCACCATCTCTCTTCTTACTCATTGAAAGACCAATCTCTCATATTTATTCACTGTAGACACTGTAATATCTGTTATTTAAGGATTACTGTAAAAGGAACATACCAGCTTTAAGAACAAACAGATCTTTTATTTAAATACTTAAAGTTATAACAACGGCGTTTCTTAAAATTATTATAAAAACACAATCTAAACGTTGATCAGTAATATGGGGATTAATTACATAAATATATTTTAAACCAAACAACACATTTCTAAAATTATCACACTATCATGCTTTTAAGGTTGATCAACTTTGCTGAATTCACTTATTATTTTAATTGCAACTAGGCACAGAGAATCTTAAAAAATAACATTACATTAAAGTTTAACAGTCCATCAATTATAAAAACATTATATAATAGTGTTTTAAAATACACACTTATCATTCTTAATCTCTCCAAATAGCCATAGATAATTTAAAGTGGGAGAACACACATTTATGAAGAAATAAAAATTACTTACAAAGTTGAAAGGTTTAACCGAATCATCAGTGGGCAGACTCTTACCCATCTTCCTTTTTATCGCTGTAACCAATTTCACAACATGATTTTCCTTCCCTTTTGAGAAAAAACAAAACTGTGGACGGACACCATCTGACGTAACTACACCTCAGGGGGATGGTTTCATAAATCACCAGTGCATCAGTCAAACTTCATTCCTTCTCAGCATTTCTTGTAACATCCGCGAGCATTTGAGTTGAGTCTTTTGCTTGCCAACCTGGCCATATATGAAGCATTAGATGTACCCCTTGTCTTTAAGGATTTCACAAATTCGCCACTGACCTCTGATTAATCGAGACTTATACGCCCTCCGTGTTATCTACTTTGCGATTCAACCGAACACCTCATATATCTCCCGACGACGGAGGTTTCTCGGACTATCCATATTTACACAAATCCAGCTTCAACACACACAGCAATCAATCTTTCTTATTATAAACAAGACAATATTAACGTCTCCTAGATAATTGAGACCTCTCTGGACTGCACAAGAAAAAAAAAACTTAATCTCTACGCATCTAGAACCGTTGACGCTCTCTCACTGACTATCATTTTCATTTTTTCGACCACCAGCTTTTCGCTCATTATCACAAGTGCCGCTACGCAACATCCACTAATTTTTCGAACCAAACGACAGGTATCTCAGCCAAGCAGCAAGTGTCGTAAACAATCTCTCTCCCTACGCCGCTTGTAAAACGGGCTGAACCCAAAAGCTATTTTCCAAGGGGGTTCGGTGTAAAAACAATAAAAATGGATTGACCCTCAGAGACAGTCCGTCTCTGCTTCCCCTTACGCGCCGTTAACGTGGGAAAAAGAAAACTTGCCTCCCTCTCTCTGCGGGCCGTTTCATGGGGGAAGACAACCGTGCTTCACCCCAATGGTGTGTGCTGAAGGGGGTCCCATGAGCTTATGTTTACATGGGCGCCAGCTAGCCGCCTGGGATAGCAGAGCCTATTGTAGCCTGTCGTAAACTTACAAAGCCTAATTGCGTGTATAGTACACACATAAGATAACGTAATTCTTATGGTGTGTCCTCGCTTTCTACTACAAAAGACCAGACTCGGTGTCTCTAAACACATCAAACCAGAGTATGGGAAAATACGTACACGACTGCCCAATACAATATGTGTGGTCTTTTTCTGACAGACATCCCTCCCTGCTGTCTACTTTTCGTATTTGAAAACAGGAAGCTACGCTAGACTATGAAAGTTGAAATTGCTTTGCTTAAAAGAAAAAGAAAGAACTGCTTTTTATTATTAATATTACAATTACTTTTATTTATATATTTATTTAAAACAGAAACAAAAAGAAAACTTTTAAATACATGTTGAGAGAGTGATTTAAGGTAATTAATGTAGATTAAAAAAAATGGTTGAAACCAACCTAACAAGATTGCTCGCCCCGGCTAATTAAAAAAAATTTTTTTTGAGAAAACAAATTATTTTTTTTTGAAAGGTAACTGGGTACCACATTGCATGCTGGGACCTCAACACTGAAAAACTGACCCACAAACACAAATCATACTTCGATCCTGGACGGGATCCAGAGAGTTCACCGCTGAAATACCACTCTGACAATATATTCCGGATATATACAACCAGAGCTCGCACATCCGTAGCAACCAATACCTAAAATACTACCTCAAACATTACTATAAAAAGAGTATAACCATAGGAGGAACCACAAGCTGTTTTTACCACTAAAATGACCAAGATATTTTCTGCACCTGTAAAAGAACACATGTTCCACCTGACTGTGAAACCTCACTTCCCTACTACTGTCATTCCTACGCATAACTGCATCTCACCTGAAATTTCTGGTAACAGAACTGTAAACAATACATAGATTGAATTTTGAAATAAAAAAATTAGCCGAAAAAGAAGAGAAGTGCCCACTGATTAAGTTTCATTACACTGCATATATACATAATTTCAATAATTGGCATCACAGTATATTACAACACTATCTATTAATGTAAATAAGTACTAGTAATATCATAGTTACAACACTGTAAATGTCAATGAAATTTGTAAAACACATATTAATTCTATTATACAAAAATACACAAGAGCAACTGGTGACACAAAAAAAATATATACATATACATCTGTAAGACACATATTATGGTATCACAGACCATGTTAGAGAATTACGCACACAATTGTAACAATTTTATATGAGAACTCATGTTTGTTTTCGAAAACAGTCAAATGATTCGGGATATTATGTAGATTTTACAAATGCACGTACAAGTAATGTGCATGGGAAGAGTATCTCTGCCTCTGTGCTACTTATAGCAAAAGCAGTTTCGGGCTTTTGGGCACTACAGGGAAAACATTCCACAAAATAAAATAAAAAACAGGGGTGGTGACATATATCACCAGGAAGGAAAAACACACACTCCACCAAAAATAGGAAGTAAAATTAAGAAAATGCTTAATTCTAGTAATTTAAGTCATACACAACCACATCCAGGAATGTACATGAGAACGTATGTCCAAGAAAGAGAACAAAAAATAAATAAAGGTCCAAAATCCTTAAAGTTAAAGTTCAAATAAACCCACAAATTGCATAGTAAATAATAAATCTGTCTAGTTAAAATGCAGTAATTAAAGTAAACACATACATAAAAAATTATATACAAAACACTGATGCATTAAAAAGAACTGAACCAAACAGAACTACCTCGGCAAAAGGGCATACAAAACACAACATCCTAAAAAAATTTTAAAGTAACGAAAATTACATTCGTTTTTTTTCAAAAATACACCCAAAATCTACGAAGACGGTGTGCGGAAGGGTACATACCACAAAATCTACCATAAAACAGACAAAAACCTTAAGTATAAGCATAAAAAGGGTTAAAAATGCCTACATGAAAGTATCAAAACACAATCAAAACAAACCTTTAATACGCTAGAAAAACTAAGTTCCGTTTTAAAAATGCCAAAAAAAATAATTAAATATACATACACATTAACTAAACTATAAATAAATACAAATAAACAAGGTAAAATTGGATAAAAATGCCTGAATAACGAAAAAAGGTATTTAGTATTTATAACTCGGACGATCTCTCCTATCCCGTAGCGAATAGTCGGTTCTAGAAATCGATATTGAACGACTCCTTCTATTCGATTTAGCAGCTGAACGAATCGATGAACGAGACCTGCGCGAATCGCTGTGCGCAGCAGCTGAACTGCTTACTGCTGTAGCTGAATTTTTACCTACGCGCATTTCGCTGCTTTCTGCCGTTGCTAAATTTTTATTTACGCACATCTCGTTATTTTCTGGCGCTTCTAAAGTATACCTTTCGTTGCTTTCCGTCGTCGCTACCTCCGGAGACACGGGAGGTGGGGAACAGGGAGTTATGATTTCAGTCGCGTCGCTGTCTGTTTCTTCTACTTCCGGCGTTACCGGAGTTTCATTATTGTTGACGTTCACTACTGCTGGTGCGCGGTTACTATCATATGGTGCCCAGGGAATGAATCGGTTGCGTTTACACCTGCGTACAGGAGGAGAATCGCGCGGTTGGTGTGGTGAATCGATGGTCACGTTTTCAGTCGATCCCAGGCCAATTGTTTGTTTTGGTTCACTGGACCAGATGGGAAGTCTGTCTTTGAAAGAAGACAACCTGTCAACATGGACAACCTGACAATTTTTTGGATTAGCAACTAGCGCTATTTTAAAATTAACTTCATTTAGCTTCTCAATTATAGTAAAAGGACCATTATATTGCTTGCTTAATTTTTTTGTATTACCAGGGGCGACTGTGGGTGTAAATAACCACACAAGATCTCCTATTTTAAAATTTTTATCAACAGCTGTCTTTTCACGGTATTTTTCCTGCTGCTCAGAAACTTTAATTAAATTACTATGTACCTCAGTGTATACTTTTTGAAGAGCTGGGATTAAGAGTTCGCAAAAAGAGGGTGCATCATTATAATTAAAAGAAGGTGGTTGAGAAAAGAGATTATATGGTAGATTCATATTTCTGCCATACATAACTGCAGCTGGGCTAAGTTTAGTTGAAGAGTGGACAGCTGAACGCATAGCTAGTAGTGCAAATTTGAGTTTAGAGTCCCAGTCAGATTTATTTTGATTGACTATGTGACAAAGTGCATTTTTAAGAGTACGATTCTGTCTCTCCACTTACGAGTTGCCAGCCGGGTGATAAGATGAGGTCTTAATATGTTTAATACCAAACATTTTATACACGTGTTCAATCGCATCTGAGATTAGATTCTTCGCATTGTCCGTCGTAATAAAACAGGGAGCTCCGTAGCGTGAGATGAAATCAGCTAAAGTGTCCGCAATGACATCTGAAGTGGTTGAACTAACCGCATATGCTTCTGGCCATTTAGTGAATGCATCTATATATGCGACTATATACTTATTTCCCGAAAAAGTTTGCGGCAAGGGTCCAATGAGATCTAAATGTACTTTGTTCATGGGAAACTGGGGTGTCGGCATACGTTGCAGAGGGGCGAGCTGGTTTGCTCTATAAGCTCTCTTCTGCTGGCAACTAATACATGACTCCACTAGATGCTTGACATCTGACGACATTCCTGGCCAATAAAAGGGCTCACGAATGCGATCAATGGTCTTTTGAAAGGCTTGATGACAAGCCGCTAGGGACTCATGTGTTAGTGCAAAAGCTTGAGTAACCAATTCCTTTGGCACGACTAACTTTACAGATTTATTCAAAATAGCTGACTCCCTTGTATCCTCACAAACTAAAATGTCATCTCTAAAAAAAAATTTCATGTATTTAGGAGCAATTTCTACACCTTGGTCTAGTTTTCTTGCAATTTCGCAGCATTTCTTGTCTGATTTTTGCCATTCACCAATTTTTTCAAGTAGATTGGAATGAGGCATAAAAGTAACTTCCTTTTCGACTTGTATACAAAAATTACAATTAACAGTATTATTGGAGTTATCATTGTTGACATACCTCGAAAGGAAATCTGCGACACTGTTACATTTACCTTAAACAAACTTGATTGTAAAATTAAAGTCTGAGAGAGTGCAGATCCATTTAGCCATGCGAGATGTAGGGTCGTGAATTTTTAACATAAATGTTAGAGGCGCATGGTCTGTATAGATGAAAAAAGGGGTATTAGCAATGTAACATTTAAAGTGGGCAGTTGCCCAAACTAAAGCTAGTAATTCCCTTTCAGTGGTGGAGTAGCGGGTCTCAGCATCTTTCAATTTTCTGCTGGCAAAGGCAACAGGATGGAGCATGTTATTTTCATCTAATTGTGATAACACTGCCCCTAATGCTTCGCCACTGGCATCACTATATAAGTGGAATTCTTTCTCAAAATCAGGGAGTGCAAGACATGGTTTTGAAATAAGAGCCATTTTAAGGTCTTCAAATTCTTTCTGTGCATCTTCATTCCACGAAAATTTTCCTGTCTCTTTAGTTAGATTGATTAAATTTTTAGCCCTCTTAGTAAAATCTGGTGTAAATCTCCTATAAAAAGATAGAGTTCCAATAAAGGATCTAACAGCCTTTCGGGTAGTTGGAGGTTTAAAATTTTCAATTACCGCAATATTTTTATTAATAGGTGACACTTGGCCACTACAAATCTCAAAACCTAGATATTGTATTTTATTCGAAAGGAAAGTGCATTTACTGGGCTTAAGTTTCAAGTTATGCAGTCTTAACCTATCAAAGACCATGTTAAGCTTCTCAAAATGAGAATTAACATCACAGGAGGCAATTACAATGTCGTCGATATAAACAAGAATTCCAAGATTGCCTAAATCACCGAAAATAGCATTCATAAGTCTCTGGAAACTGTTACCTGAATTTGAGAGCCCAAAACAGTTACGGGTCCACTCAAAAAGTCCTTTGTGGGTGATTATAGCAGTTTTATGCCTATCCTCTGGGCGAATAACCTGCTGAAAAAAACCACTAGTTAGATCTAGCGTTGAAAAAAATTTAGCCCCACTTAAAGCATCAACAGAGTCGGTAATGAACACAGAGTCGGTGATGACAGAGTCGGTAGGTATTGGATAAGCATCTTTAACAAGATTTTTATTTAATCTTCTGTAATCAACAGCAAGTCGATAGGAACCGTCTGATTTCCGAACCCGAATAACCGGAGAAGCAAATTCCGACATGGAAGGTGAAATTATGTCCGCCTGTAACAAAGTATTAAGTTGTTCTTCCATTTCTTGACGTAGTTTGTAGGGGACTCTATAAGCTTTGCCTTTTACTGGTTTATTTGAAGTTAAGTTAATTTCATGAGGGATTGTATCACAGCCGGGTAAATCTAAGACCGATGCTGCAAATACATCTTTGTTTTTGTCTAGAAAATTTTGCATTTTAAGTTTTAATGGGGGTTCTAAATGATCTAAATTAATTTCAGAGCTCCAAGTGAGATCAGCGTGATCAAAGTCACCAATTGGAGGGGCCAGATTTACATTATAAGTTAAGTTATTTTTAGTTACGGGTACATTTGACTTGTCTACACATTTTTGAATTTTGGCAACAAAGGTTCCTTTATTTAAATGAATACTATTGTCTGAAAAATTTGCAAATGAAATAAACAGGCCATGTTCTTTAGTGCAAATGGATCTGGAGGTAAGGAGACCTTGATTTAAATTTTTCGCCAAAGGTTCTAACATAGCAATATCATTTTCCTTAATAAAATTTTCCTTATAACTTTTAACCTGGGCTAACATTTTTGACTGCGGGGGAATTGAAATTTTACTACATAACACAGCGAAACTTATACTTTTATTTTGATTGGTTTTATCACTACTGCTATCTTCATTGCTCTCCTCCTCCACTTCAGGTACCTTATCCTCTATACTTACCAAATCTTCACTTTCATCAATATTAAAAATTTCAGTAGTATCTTCAGCTAAATTACCCTGGGTTACCTGACTCGCTGCTGATAGATTATTGTCGACATTTTGAATACATGAAGAATTTTCAGTATTATTACCTTCAGAGCTACCGCCTGATATTGTTTGCATGCAAAAGTTCTGTGCAACACTTTTAACTTCCTTATCTGACTCAGTTTGAATGATTATCTCAACATCCCTTCCCATATTAGTCAACTGTGGGTCCTGAACTACCATATTTTCACTACTATGATTCCCATTTTCAACACTGACTGAGTCATGAACATTAATACATGCAAAACTTTCAGTGGGGCTATTGGCATTACTACTTTTTGTATTTTCCTATACTATTTTGACACATTTTATATTTACAGAATTATTTTCAACAATATCATTATTCACACAATTATTATTATAATTTACACTATATACAGAATTAGAAATATTTACAGCATTAGTAGCAAGGCAAGTATTAGACCCTGAAGAAGTATTACTTGGGGTTTCTAAACTTTGTTTACTTTGGCCTGTTGCTGGCACTTTAAGAGCGACAGCATTTGTATCACAATTTATACTTGCCCGGTACTCTTTCAAAAATGGCATTCCCAAAATCATATTAAATTCCTCAGCTAATTTTCCTTAAACTACATAGAATTCCGCTTGACACTGAATATTATCAAAAATAAAATTTAAAAATATCTTCCTATTTAGGTGCACTTTCTCACCGGTGACAGTCATAATGGGGGTATTGCAATTCTCCGTTTCAAAATTCTCTAAATAGTTACAATCAGTACCACTCAGGAGATTAATTGCAGAACCCGTGTCACATAATGCATTCAGGCAAACTTTATTTATGTAAATTCTTGCAGTTGGTAATGTATATGATTGGGGGTGAAAAACGCTATATACAGCTGGGGGGTCCAGGGGCCTATTGGGGATCGACTTGACCACATCTGATCCGGCCACTAATAGTTTAAAGGTTCATTTTCACTGTGTGCAATTGGGGTGTTATTTACCGCCTGCTCCTCATTTCTGTTCGCAGCTGTATTCCTATTGTTTTGGTAATAACCACCTCTTCTTCCCCTATGTCCGCCTCGCTGAGTCTGGTTGCCTCTAGGATTTTCACTTCTGTTTCTATAATTTTGCCCACGGCTTCTGAAATTTTGACCACCTCCCCTTCTAAAATTATAGTCGACAAAATTTAGTGGACAATCTCTGGCATAGTGGCCCTGTACGGAACACCTATAGCAGGTTACGGGTCTTACTTCCTGGATTTTCTCCTGTACATCCCGAGCCCTAAGATCAACTAAACTATCTATCTTAGCTGCTAATACATCAATTTGTGACTTTAGTTGGTCTATCTCCTTCTTTTGTGAGCTGTCTTGCTGAAAAACAGCAGCACAGGGTAGGTTTTGGGTCAAATTAGGGTTGAGAATTTCCTCGCGGTGGTTGTAAAAAGGGTTAATGCTCCTATAAGCTTTTTCCTCAAGAAGCGCAATTTTGAGAACTTCTTCTGGAGATTGTGGATTTCTCGCAATTACCCCCTTTCGCACTTCTGGTGTAAGGTTGCTCAAAAGCATGGAGTGGAGTAGAGCCGTTCGGCTTTTATCGACTACTTCACCCTGGATACCTTCAATTACAAGGGCTCTTAATGACATATCATATGCCTTGTCATAAAACTCCTGAACACTCATATTGGGTGGCTGTTTAAAATTTAGAAAGTGACTGAGTGCAACATATGGTGTGGCCTGTGAAGTGTAACTCTCTTTTAGTATTTTCAATAACTCATCAGATGTTTTCGCTTTGTGAAATTTTATCCGCCTAGATGCAGCTCCTGAAAGTCTAGCAAGTAAAACAAACTTCTTTTCCTCCTCAGTCCAGTCGAATAATTTTGAAAAACTCTCAAATTTCTCAGAAAAATCTGAGAAGCAGACTGAGCTGGCCTCTCCATTGAATGGGGGAATGTTAGACAAATTGTCCACTAATGCATTTTTTCGCTGAATAGTGGCAATTGCCTCCGAATGCTTATCAGCCATAGTTAGAGTTAGAAAATGACAAACAGACCAAAAAAATGAAAAATGGGGGGTGGGGGCAACTTAAAAATGAGAAAAAGAGAGGGGAAAGGAAAACTTTATAAATACATAAAACTTAAGTACAGGACTATGATTTTAGTAACTAAGCTAAAGTTATGTACACAAAACATAATTTTGACTGGGGATTGTAACTAATAGCACAGAGAGAGAGCCTAAACCTCTTTTTACACTTGAACATATAATAAAATTTTAATTGCAAAAACACCCAGTTGCTCTTTGATATATAAATACATACAAGTAAAAAAAAATCAATAACCCAGAGACCGAAATGTTACGGCTCCAATTGTTGTGGGTTTTGGGGTTCTTTCAAACTATGACCTAAATAAAAAAATCAATTACAACTCACTCTTCATTTGACAATTAACTGATTTAAAAAACAAGTATACCCTGATTAGCTCCACTGAAATCTGTTGCCATGGAAAAGGGAGCAAATTATATTAAACTAATCAAAATATCAAAACTTAAAAATCCGAATAAGTTAATACAACATGATAATTTTGAACTCATCATTTTAGGACAATATTAAATGTAGTAAGGGGCAACAGATTTCTAAATCAAGTAGTATACTGAATTGCATAAAGAACACCCAACTCCACTCCAACCCGATCAAGCTCAAATCCCCATACACATTAAATTAACAAAAGTATAATCATCATATAATTTGGAAAAATGAAGACAACCTGAAATTCCTCCAATATGAGGACCAAAAGGAGAAAGAGTTAAATCCGTTAATAGAATAGGGATATGATGATATACTAAAATTTTAGAACAATTATGGAGATTCTGAACAAGATCAGATCGGTTAACCAAAAATCGTATAGTGGCTTATAAACAAGGAATACAATCCTTTTTTTTTTTTTTTTTTTTACTTTTTAAAATAAAACATTTTAGGTGTTTATTTTAGAAAACAATATTTCTGAGAGAGGAGGGTTAAAGCTTAATTTAAACAATTATGAAATTAGACTTAATATTACCTTTTCATCACTTATTAATTTCTCCTTCATTAAAACAGGATAAAAAGAACACCAATTGAATAACTTTAATTAAACCTCAATTAATGCTCATCAAAATACTGACTGCGAAATTTAAATTCCAGAAATTTAAACATTTAATTTAGGAGAGTATTATTCACCATCTCTCTTCTTACTCATTGAAAGACCAATCTCTCATATTTATTCACTGTAGACACTGTAATATCTGTTATTTAAGGATTACTGTAAAAGGAACATACCAGCTTTAAGAACAAACAGATCTTTTATTTAAATACTTAAAGTTATAACAACGGAGTTTCTTAAAATTATTATAAAAACACAATCTAAACGTTGATCAGTAATATGGGGATTAATTACATAAATATATTTTAAACCAAACAACACATTTCTAAAATTATCACACTATCATGCTTTTAAGGTTGATCAACTTTGCTGAATTCACTTATTATTTTAATTGCAACTAGGCACAGAGAATCTTAAAAAATAACATTACATTAAAGTTTAACAGTCCATCAATTATAAAAACATTATATAATAGTGTTTTAAAATACACACTTATCATTCTTAATCTCTCCAAATAGCCATAGATAATTTAAAGTGGGAGAACATACATTTATGAAGAAATAAAAATTACTTACAAAGTTGAAAGGTTTAACCGAATCATCAGTGGGCAGACTCTTACCCATCTTCCTTTTTATCGCTGTAACCAATTTCACAAGATGATTTTCCTTCCCTTTTGAGAAAAAACAAAACTGTGGACGGACACCATCTGACGTAACTACACCTCAGGGGGATGGTTTCATAAATCACCAGTGCATCAGTCAAACTTCATTCCTTCTCAGCATTTCTTGTAACATCCGCGAGCATTTGAGTTGAGTCTTTTGCTTGCCAACCTGGCCATATATGAAGCATTAGATGTAGCCCTTGTCTTTAAGGATTTCACAAATTCGCCACTGACCTCTGATTAATCGAGACTTATACGCCCTCCGTGTTATCTACTTTGCGATTCAACCGAACACCTCATATATCTCCCGACGACGGAGGTTTCTCAGACTATCCATATTTACACAAATCCAGCTTCAACACACACAGCGATCAATCTTTCTTATTATAAACAAGACAATATTAACGTCTCCTAGATAATTGAGACCTCTCTGGACTGCACAAGAAAAAAAAACTTAATCTCTACGCATCTAGAACCGTTGACGCTCTCTCACTGACTATCATTTTCATTTTTTCGACCACCAGCTTTTCGCTCATTATCACAAGTGCCGCTACGCAACATCCACTAATTTTTCGAACCAAACGACAGGTATCTCTGCCAAGCATCAAGTGTCGTAAACAATCTCTCTCCCTACGCCGCTTGTAAAACGTGCTGAACCCAAAAGCTATTTTCCAAGGGGGTTCGGGGTAAAAACAATAAAAATGGATTGGCCCTCAGAGACAGTCCGTCTCTGCTTCCCCTTACGCGCCGTTAACGTGGGAAAAAGAAAACTTGCCTCCCTCTCTCTGCGGGCCGTTTCATGGGGGAAGACAACCGTGCTTCACCCCCATGGTGTGTGCTGAAGGTGGTCCCATGAGCTTATGTTTACATGGGCGCCAGCTAGCCGCCTGGGATAGCAGAGCCTATTGTAGCCTGTCGTAAACTTACAAAGCCTAATTGCGTGTATAGTACACACATAAGATAACGTAATTCTTATGGTGTGTCCTCGCTTTCTACTACAAAAGACCAGACTCAGTGTCTCTAAACACATCAAACCAGGGTATGGGAAAATACGTACACGACTGCCCAATACAATATGTGTGGTCTTTTTCTGACAGACATCACTCCCTGCTGTCTACTTTTCGTATTTGAAAACAGGAAGCTACGCTAGACTATGAAAGTTGAAATTGCTTTGCTTAAAAGAAAAAGAAAGAACTGCTTTTTATTATTAATATTACAATTACTTTTATTTATATATTTATTTAAAACAGAAACAAAAAGAAAACTTTTAAATACATGTTGAGAGAGTGATTTAAGGTAATTAATGTAGATTAAAAAAAAAAAAAATGGTTGAAACCAACCGTAACATTAGAGTGGTTGACATTTTCAAACAAGACAGCAGAATTCATCCATAAACGGGTTTAATTTATGAGTTTTAGTTAACAGGGTTTCAGCAAATTTTCTTTCATTGTTGTAACCATTGTTCCTATTCTTAAGTGCTTAACACTATATATTTATATTCGCCAACGTCAAATTCTCGCCAAGCTTGGCGGCAATTGACGAACTATCACCAAATTTGGCGACAAAAATAGGTTGCCACAAATGAAGCCAACTTGGCTGTAGAAGACTAATTTGGCGATATTCTCATTCAAATTCAATGTGGACGAGAACTGGGAATGAATCTTCTTTAATTGGGTTCCACGCATTTTAGCTTCGTGTTTTCCAGTAAAATTAGCTAAATTCGTAAAACCAAGGAATAGGGAGGCTATCTGTTCCGATCGGTACAGGCCAAAAGAACTTTTCGTAGTTTAGTATACATCAGTTGTTTGCATCCCGGTAACCCGATGATTCGCAAGCAACTGACGTACAACAGAATGACGAAAAATTTTGATTTTATTGGCGATGTGAGGACGAAATTAGAAGTATTAACATGATTGAGATAGAAGAAAGTTTTGGGATTGGCACATCCGACTAGTTATGCAACTAGAGAAGTTCTGCCCCCCTACGAGTTAGCTCGCTAATACCCGTTCAAACTCCGTGGACTCTCAAAATATGCTAATTTGTTTTGTTTTAAACAGATAACAAGTAATATAAAAACAATTTTTTAAGTCAATTCCTACTTTTTAATCATAAATATATAAAATAAACCCGTGCAGCATTAATGCCCCACGTTATCTTTATTGAACATTATTTTATAATCATCGTTGCGGTATTTTATTTTTTGTTGGCATCACAAATTTGAGATAAATCTTTCATTTCATTTATGAAACAATGGGAGAAGTTTTTTTCTCCCATGTAAAAATTATAATTAATTAATTAAATTTACTGAATGAATTAATATTTGAAAAAACTGTATTAACTTCAATTGTCATCCAGTACAAGTTTAAAAAAATTTATTTGAACTTGAATGGATCAATAGAAAATATTTTATTAACGATTGAAAATTCCAACAAGATATATATATATAGAGTGTGAGCTAATAGTAGGAATTTAAAAAAGAAATTGGCTGCACAAGCAGAAATTCAATAACCATTTGGAGATAAATATTTTTTTAAGAAACGGACTTAGTCATTAAAATAAGCATTAAAAGCTCGTTTAATTTATTAAAATATTATTGTTCATCGCCTTTCTTAAAAACGAACACAGAAAAAAATAAAAAAAAATATATATAATTTAACAAATTACAATAACCATTGGAAAAATGTTCCAAAATCTTAAAAAAAAAAAAAAAAAAAAAAAAAAAAATTGCCGTAGTGTCGTGTTATAGCGGCCCCCACAATTATGATTATGCCAAGGTTGCAGTTATGATTTCGCCAAGATCATCGCAAAGCTTATATATGCATCCTATATACGCATATATATATATATATATATATATTCCAACACTCCTATACGTGCCATATACATCATTATACACATATTATTTACGTCTTATATGTCGCATATACATCATATACACATGTCATATATATGCATCATATATGCGTCATTTATGCATCACATATGACTATAACTTGGCCACATATGTCAAGAAATGTTATATATATTTCACACATTATTATAATGTCATACATGCTTTATAATTTTTTCGATAAATCTTGGTCGCTTGGCGATTCATCCTTGGGGGCCGCTATAACACAAAAGTACCAAATTTACAATATATTAATGAAAACAGAAACAAAATATAACACGAAAGCACCAAATTTACAATATATTAATGAAAACAGAAACAAAAATATTTCATCCTTGAGGGCCGCTATAACAAGAAAGTACCAAATTTCTACTTTATTTTTCATATCTGATAATTTGCCTCTATCCTTTTTGAAACTTTAACATTTTTGTAACGATTTTATGCATTTCTATTGCCTATTAAAAAAAAAGTCTTCTAAAATTACAGAATTTCGTTAAAAATTCTTCTAAAGTTTCAGAATTTTGTTAAAAGCGTTAAAAAACTCTTAAAAAATAAAGTGACGACGTCAATAAAATGACGACGTCAATGAAATGACGACGTCAATAAAGTGACGACGTCAAGCGGTCCATTCTCGACCGAAAACAACAACCATTTACAACAACCATTTTCCCAATGATTAATAAAGAAAAATATGCTGAAAACAAATTATGAACATAAAAGTTTGTGAAAATTATACTACATTGTATAAGCATAATAAAATATTAAAATTTTCTGAATAAAACTGGACGTTTTATTTCAAATATGACGATATTTTCAACAGCAGAAGCTTTAAAATTTATGATTTATAAATGAAAATGCACGTGATCTGCTGAATATTACGAGACTTTCACATATGAAAAAACTTCATTAAAAGCTAATGTATTGATATCAAAATATTTTAATCTTGCTTAATTTCTTTTTTAAAATACGGCAACAACAACAATAAATAAATAAATTATGTTAAAAGTAAACCAAATGTTTCAAATAATCTTAAAAATCTAAACTAGATTTAAACAAGAAAGAAAAATCGTGCCTCAAGCATAGATTATGAAACACTTTCCAACACTAACAGAATAATTTAACTAACCTTGAATGTTTAATAAGGTAAATAAAATAGCTGAGTAAACAGTTTAGAAAACGCAAAATCCATTTGAAAACCTGTTTTCAGCAATTACAGGCCATAGCCAGAAATGTACTCCCATTGTTTTGTGCAGTCTTGTGTATAATCTATAGATCCGTATGTACTCGATATAGTGTGCTGCCATTTAGTTTAGTATAATCAAGAAAACACATAACACAGTTGAAAATTCACCCTCAGCAGTTTTTATTAATAGACGGAAACATATTTGAATTCTTTGTACAGCGCTGTATATTACTGTAAGATTTTTATACACGCCACATATTAAGCTAAAGTTTAATTCAGGCAAAAACACGCTGTAAACTATTAAAATCACACTTACCAGAAAATATTATTCAGAGGCGGCTCTGTATGCAGTTATTTGCGTGGCTCTGTATATGATTTTATTTATATTCAACAAACATCTCTTAGTATACTAAATATATTTCATGTTTATCATGCATAACGCGATTTTAAAAACCGTTTAAGCAATTTACGCTGATACACAGTAATGTTTACGAATTCTTTTTTGTAGCCCTGAATATAATATGTAGCATTTATACATACCGCATAGTAAGCAAAATTTAGTTAAACGCATACCTAACTGAAACCGAACTTCCAGCAATTATAGGTAATAGATAATACTTCGGATGCAATACTGTATCCGAAATCTTTTGTATGTCCCTGTAAATGAACGATAAATGCACATCATATTCTACAACAAGTATCTTGTAGTAAACCTCAGTAATGTATACCAATTTCATTTATATTTCAAATAGTGTAACATTATTAAAATACGTTGCAAACAGTTTTCCCTGTAAACCATTATGTAACCGAATACTTTTGTGGGGCTCTGTAAACGAATAATAAATGATTTACATTCCATATTCTACAGAAAGCATTCTTTAGTGCACTTTAGAAAATATCAATTTCAATATGTTTGTAATAGTGTAACAGGATTAAAATGCACCGCAAACGATTTCTTCCTATAGACTGTAATATAACGGAATTCTTTTGAGTTATCGTCTAAACTAATTATAAGCGCTATACGTGCTATATTCGATAGTAAGCATCTTTAAGTGAACTTCAGCGATGTATATCAATTTCAATGTATTTGAAATAGTGTAATATCATTAAAACGCATTGCAAAAGATTTTTCCCCATCGGTCATAATGTAACGGAATTTTTTTGAGTGCCCCTGTACACGAAATATAAGTGCTACATACTTAGTAGACCTCATATGCCATAGTAGACCTCAATAACATATATCGATTTCATGGCAATCCGAGTATATTTATACGAGTTAGAGCACGGACAGACGGCAGACAGACGGACAGAGAGACAAACCGAATTCATAAATACATTTCAATTATGCTAGAAAGTGTTAGAAAAGGTCTGTTGTTAACAGTGACTGTGTGATATCGGCATTTGATTTCGTTTCACTAGATCATCAGAGCTCATGAAATAATTGAAATTCAACACTATTCAATTAAAACAAATAAAATTTTAATTAATTAACAAAAATAGATTATGTACAACATTTGTCGAATGTAGCTTTTTGTGATTACCGTGACCACAGCAAAACAAACGTCTGCCTTTTAAATAGCATCATTGTTCCGCCAACTGGAACCTGCTAAAACAAAACTACCTCCAAAACCCGGAGCTATCTACAATGGAGGACGGAAGGACAAACTTCTGCCTTTTAAATAGCATCATTTTTGGGCCAACTGGAACCTGCTAAAACAGAATTATCTCCAAAACCTGGAGTTATCTACAAGAGAGGATGGAAGGACAAACTTATGCCTTTTAAATAGCATCATTTTTGGGCCAACTGGAACCTACTAAAACAGAACTACCTCCAAAACCCGGAGCTATCTACAAGAGAGGACGGAATGTCTTTTCAGGCGAAATATTGCTCTATCTTTGATCCTGTTGTTACAGATCTTTCCCCCTAAGAATTTTCATACACCTATGAAAATGTAAATTCGAACAACGTACTAAGCACCTCACTCTTAAAGCACCAAATTTGAGAGGTCCCAAAACCTAAACTCCAGTTGGAAGTGCTAATGAAATCTAATACATTAATGGCACTTTAATTTTCTATACAAGGTTCATACAGACACCCGCGTACTCAGTTTTAAACTACTCATCATCATCCTCCTTTCACTTATAAATTTCCATAACAATTCAAATAATAAAAACACATTCATAATTAAATTTAATAAAATAGCTGAGATAAATATTTGAATTAATAAAACAGATTGATAAGGATTGATAATGATTTAATAAAACAGACTGACACAGTGCAATCCTTGGAATTAAAGTACATTCCGTAAAATATTGAATAGTACACAAAATACATACAATTATTAAACAAACAAGAAAAACATAATACTCATAAAAAAGCTAAATAAATACCAATGCATGAATCAAGTAAAGAAATTATAACAACTACAGAACACTCCTATTCCCATTCTTTTTCTATCTTTTTTTACCTTTTTAATAGGACTTTACAACACATAGCTCTAACAAATCGGATTGATAGGAATATTAGTTGTAAATTATTGCAGGAAACAATGAATTTTTGTATGAAAAATGTACTTACATGCACGCCAATGTATTGTTGACTTCCCTTTCATCGTCGCTAAAAGCTGGAAGTCCTTCTTCCATCAAGGCATCAGCATACTTATGTAATGTCTCAATTGAAGGAGAAATCCTTATTCTGCATTCTTCGCCACTGCCGCCCTTTTCTAACTCATTAAAGCACTTTAAGTTATCTACAACAGCTAATAAATAAGAATATTATTTATCGATTAAGATATGCAATTACAAACAAGAGCTTATTCGTGAATAATATAAGTTTAAAAAGTAGTCGGATGCGCCAATCCCAAAACTTTCTTCTATCTCATTCATGTGAATACTGCAAAATTCGCTATCACACCGCCAATAAAATCACTATTTTTCGGCATTCTGCTGTCCGTCAGCTGCTTGCGTATCGTCCGGCTATGTGGATGCGAGCAGCCGATGTATACTAAACTACGAAATGTCTTTCTGGACAGTACCGGCAAGAAAAAGTCCTCCCTATTCCTTGATTTTAAGATTTTAGTTAATTTTACTGGAAAACACGAAATTAAAAGGCGTGGAACCCGATTACAGAAGATCCATTTCCAGTTTTTGTCAATATTGAATTTGAATGAGAATATCGCCAAATAGTCAACTAAAGCCAAGTTAGCTTCATTTATGGCAACCTATTTTTGTTGTTAAATTTTGCGCTATTTAGCTAAGTGTTGCCCAGCTTGGCGAGAATTTGACGTTGGCGAATATAAATCTATAGTGTTAAGCATATAAGAGTTGGAACGATGGTTACAACAATGGAAGAAAATTTGACGGAACCATGTTCACTAAAACTCATAAATAAAACACCCGTTTATGGAGGAGTCTTGCTGTCTTGTATCAAAATGTCGGCCACCCTAAAATTTCAAACTGCTATATCTCAGCCATTCTTTAAGATATAGCAAAACAAAAATTGCTCCGGAATATTTTAGATAAAAGCCAAACATTTAACGGAAAAAAAAATTTTAGAATAGCTAATTTTTTTGTAATTTTTTTTGAATTTGAAAAATTTAAATGGCTATCACAGACATACAAAACATATACATAAAATTTTGTTCAATTCTATGCATAACTTTATACTCTGTTCGATTATACAATAATGAAAATGGAACAAAAACCGCTATCGCAACATCCCCTTCCGGCGGAATATCCCCAAATTCAGGGAGGACCTGATGGCCATACTCATAAACCTATAAATCAAATTTTATTCAATTCTATGCATAACTTCATACACTTTCCGATGATACAATGCGGACAGACAGACGGACAGATGGACATTTTGTAAAAACATATTTTTCGGAACGTGTAAATCCGTCGAAAACCGGAAATCGAAATTTTTTTCGATTTCAGTACTTTCTTCTATTATAGATAGAAGAAAGTAATAATAGGGTATCCAACTTGGGCTTCCTGTGTTACAGAATATGTGAAAACTATTTTTTTTTGTCGAAAACTCTAACTGATTGCATACATTTAATATATATTTTTTAGATTGTCCAATAATATACACCAAAAAACATTTATATATATGAAAAATATCAATTATGTATACGAATAAAGTTTTGAAATTTATTAAAAACGACACATTCTTTTAGTCGTATGACAGGAGTATAGTCGAAGAAATAGCCAAAGATTTCGCTACCTACAGCAGCGTTTTTTATTCCGATTATATCAGCGTTTGTAGCGTGTAGTTCAATTACATGTCTATTAAATGTGTGTTTTATTTACATTAAGATACTTATTTATTGAAGTTTTAATTTCTTTAAGGAATATTAACCGGAAACAAATGCTCAACTGTTTATCATATCATACATATAAAAAGAGCAAGTTGACATTTTTTTTTTCAACTGAACGACGTGGTGCAGAGTGAGACATGGAACGCTGGTACACATTGAAACGGAGTTTAACTGTGTAGAATTGAAATTTTATTTAGTTTTTAATGAATAATTTGTATTATATTGTACTATATGTTTTTATAAATCTGAGACAGGTGCGCCTATAGGGGCTACTTTTCTAACCTGACAACCACATAGAAGCTACAAACTTAAGTCACTCGATTTAACAGTTTTTGAACCCTTTAAAATGTCCTACAATGTGACTGTATGCTCATAAATAAAGGAACAACCTTGTGATATACCAAATAGTTGAATGTATCGGTGGAACACATAAAAAATCAGCACTGATTTATTGTGTATTAGGTTTGATACGCAGTGAGACGAATGCTAATATTATTTTAAAACATTTCTTTATCCTTTTACTAAATATCTATACTATTAATTCGGTATGCAAGATTCTCCCAAAAGGCAGATACATATACATATATATAGCTAAATCATATATTCTAATACGAGCAAATCTTGTGTGTGGTTTTATATATATATATATATATATATATATATATATATATATATATATATATATATATATATATATATATATATATATGCAAATTTTATCTTAAAAACGGCTCTAACGATTTTGACGAAATTTTGTATCCTACCGTTTTGGGGCACCAGAAAACCATTGGGCTAGGTCACATGTTCGAGAAAATTCGATAAGTGGGTCATTTAGGGTCATGGTCTAGCTAATTGTATCAAAAAAACGGTTTAAACGATTTTGACAAAATTTTGTATCCGACCATTTTCGGGCACGAGAAGACTATTGGGCTGGGTCACATGTTCGAGAACTTTCGATTAGTGGGTCATTTTTGGGTCAAATTAATTTTATCTAAAAAACGGCTCTAACGATTTTGATTAAATTTTGTGTCCTACGAGTTTCGAGCACGATAAAATCATTGGGCTAGGTCACATGTCCGAGAAAATTCGATTAGGGGGTCATTTCTGGGTCATTGTGTGTCAAGATCTAAAAAGTGGGTCAATTTACACTAAATTTTGCATCCAATGGTTTTCGGGCACGAGAAGACTGTTGGGCTAGGTCACATGTTCGAGAAAATTCAATTAGTGGGTCATTTTGAGTCATTTTGGGTCACGGTCAAGCTAATTGTATCTAAAAAAAACGATTTTGACGAAATTTTGTATCCGACTATTTTCGGGCACGAGAAGACTATTGGGCTGGGTCACATGTTTGAGAACTTTCGATTAGTGGGTCATTTTTGGGTCAAAGCGGGTCAAATTAATTTTATCTAAAAAACGGCTCTAACGATTTTGATTAAATTTTGTATCCTACGAGTTTCGGGCACGCGAAAATCATTGGGCTAGGTCACATGTTCCAGAAAATTCGATTAGTGGGTCATTTCTGGGTCATTGTGGGTCAAGATCTAAAAAGTGGCTCAATTTACACTAAATTTTGCATTCAATGGTTTTCGGGCACGAGAAGACTGTTGGGCTAGCTCACATGTTCGAGAAAATTCCATTAGTGGGTCATTTTGGGTCATTTTGGGTCATGGTCAAGCTAATTGTATCTAAAAAAAAAGTTCAAACGATTTTGACGAAATTTTGTATCCGACTATTTTCGGGCACAAGAAGACTATTGGGCTGGGTCACATGTTCGAAAACTTTCGATTAGTGGGTCATTTTTGGGTCAAATTAATTTTATCTAAAAAATGGCTCTAACGATTTTGATTAAATTTTGTATCCTACGAGTTTCGGGCACGCAAAAATCATTGGGATAGGTCACATGTTCGAGAAAATTCGATTAGTGGTCATTTCTGGGTCATTGTGGGTCAAGATCTAAAAAGCGGCTCAATTTACATTAAATTTTGCATCCAATATGGTTTTCGAGCACGAGAAGACTATTGGGCTGGGTTACATGTCCGAGAACTTTCGATTAGTGGGTCATTTTTGGGTCAACGCGGGTCAAATTAATTTTATCTAAAAAACGGCTCTAACGATTTTGATTAAATTTTGTGTCCTACGAGTTTCGAGCACGATAAAATCATTGGTCTAGTTCACATGTCCGAGAAAATTCGATTAGTGGGTCATTTCTGGGTCATTGTGGGTCAAGATCTAAAAAGCGGCTCAATTTACACTAAATTTTGCATCCAATGGTTTTCGGGCACGAGAAGACTGTTGGGCTAGGTCACATGTTTGAGAAAATTCAATTTGTGGGTCATTTTGCTCATGGGTTATGATATTTGAACTCAAATTTAATTTTGACCGAGCATAGCTCGGTCTTCCCTGCTCGTATAAATAAAGGAACAACCTTGTGATATACCAAATAGTTGAATGTGTCGGTGGAACACATAAAAAATCAGCACTGATTTATTGTGTATTAGGTTTGATACGCAATGAGACGAATGCTAATATTATTTTAAAACATTTCTTTATCCTTTTACTAAATATGTATATTATTAATTCAGTATGCAAGATTCTCCCAAAAGGCAGATACATATACCTATATATATAGCTAAATATAAATAAAGGAACAACCTTGTGATATACCAAATAGTTGAATGTGTCGGTGAAACACTTAAAAAATCAGCACTGATTTATTGTGTATTAGGTTTGATACGCAGTGAGACGAACGCTAATATTATTTTAAAACACTTCTTTATCCTTTTACTAATTATCTATATTATTAATTCGGTATGCAAGATTCTCCCAAAAGGCAGATACATATACATATATATAGCTAAATATATCCAATATATATAGCCTAATTTTTGCTATATCTATATAGCAAAATTTTAGATATATCTATAGCTAAAATTTCTTCAGTCGATTATAGCTAGCTCTTATACATGGAATTTTTAATACAACCTGATTTCTTTCAGTCTATTCCCTACTTATTGAATTTCTGAGAAAGAAAGGAATAATTAACTTCCTTGAACATTAATATTGAATAGTGATGTTAAAAAATTACAAAATATTGTTGATTATATACCTGCATGAAGAAGTGTGTCTTCATCGCAAACTTCTTTGAGGATTCTCAAATAGACTCTGGCTTCCTTTATGTAAGATTCATGATTACATTTTTCGCCATATTTAACTACACACTCAATAAATCCAATAGCAAATCTAAATATATAAATAAAAATAGAAAAAAAATAATGACATCTTTTTATTAATTCGAAAAAATTATAATTTAACTGTTCGATTTTTTACCTGAGACCCAAACAAATATGAAAATTTTTATTTTCCTGCAGCGTATATTAAACGAAAAAGTTTAATTGTACACAACCTTTTAATAATGAATTGTTTGTAATAGGTACCGAAAGATATTGCAAATATTTAAACCTGCTAATCGTCATCATCATATATATTATTTCTACTGTCAACATCCCTTTTTCTAAGAAAATACGAAACGCAGAACGACGAATGAGACAGCATATGAAAGGATTTTGAACAGCCTTCTGACATAGCCCACTTAACAATTCGTTAAATCACGTTTTTGATTAAAATTTGCTGAAAATTAAAAATTTAATCGGCATTGTTTTCTTAAAAGAAATGAAAAGTTTTCCTTAATTTATTGTTGGCACAAAAATAAAATACCACATTATATGATGTTCAGCAATGATTATTAAATACATCGCACGGGATTATTTTATAATTAATATTTAAAAACGGAATTGAAATTGAAATGTTTAGATTTATATTTCTATGTCCCATGTTTTTCCCGAAGCGGATGACGTCATCCTCTAATGCAGTCAAAATACGATTGTTAATTCTTTTTCTCGCGCGTGCCTTTTGCAATCTTGGATCAGTTTTTACTCTAACTTTGATGGAATAAATGAGATGATATTCTGGCTTGACTAAAATTCTAAATGTTGTTTGCAGATACTTTTATCTTTACCTTTTCTTTAGAAGTTTAAACCTGCATCTAATAAATGTTACATATCGATAAAAAAATGATACTTCTCTATTATTCCGTCGACCACTTTTCATAACAAAAAACTATCGCCAAATACACGGAAGAACGTTGCCATTGGAATATCAAAATAAATAAATAAATAAAATATAAGAATTTAAGGACACAATTGTTATTTTAATTAATAAAATAACTGATAAATCAATAAAACATAATGAAAAATGCTTTCAAATGTCGAATTAAAAACCACTTGATGACGTAACAAACCCGTATAATGTTTCTGACATCAAGTAAATGGGACTGCATTTTTGGCGTTTAATCTTACAGTTTGGCGGTAGTTTTGTATTATGAAAAGTGGTCGACAGGATAATAGAGAAGTGCCTAAAAATAATAGATTTCAGTGCGAAATCTTCACACGGGCCCTCTGGTTTAAACATACTAAAAGCATTTCTAGAGTTTCTACTCAAATACATTTGCAGAAGGAAAACAAAAGTATTAAGAAAAGTTTTCACAATGCAAACTTTTGGGAGGAAATGTTGAAACACCAAAAGATATTCATATTTTTGGCAATGCCACCATGAAAGATTGTTATAAAATTGTTAAAATCAAATTTCACTAATAAGAACACACATAGGAATATGCTGTAACTTCCAAATTTATTTAATTTTACGAATTTAATACAAAACTGATTTAGAAACATCTAATTGTTAATTTCTACTTATTCTATTATCTCTCTTCTTCTTGTAAAAACTGTCTTTTATTTTACTATACCTTACCTGATTAACGATTAGTAGGTTAAAGTATGCTGTTATTTAGGTAGAAAAACAACTCCTTAATACTGTAATAAAAATAAAATAAATGTCAACGTAAATAACAAATATTTCATTAAAAAATAAACATTATTACTACTGTTGTGTTTTATCCAATCATGTTCTTAATTTTTTATGGTTTAAAATACTTTTCATGTCTTGCTGAATGAGGTTTTGTCAAAAGATTTTACATGTTAAAATTTGTAATCAAATATTTCCCTTCTTATCTCAAAAATGTTTTATAACACTTGAAGTATTTTCACATGTATTTCTTTATTAAACAAGTTGATGGAGACTTCCCTCTTACCTTTGTATAGCATATGATAACGCGTCTGTAAAAATATAAAGTGAGATACAACTTTATTGAAATACTAGCTGACCCGCCCAGCGTTGCCCGGGCCCGTGATAAAACGTTAAATAACAAATTTGTGTTAAAATATTTTACCCGATTTTGTATGAATTTATAGCTTTAATGACAAAATCGCAAAATCATAATAAAACATTTACTTCTTTTTTGAAGTAGAATCGTTATATAGTTTAAAAAAATAGCTTTTCTTGTCCAAGCCCTATGAAATTTTCAATGGCCATAAATATAACGGTTTTACAGCCCGAGTAAAAAATACGTCAGAAATATTGTTATCTGGTAGTAAAATAAATATGTTTTCTTTTTGCGTCGGGTCCGTTAACATAAAAAAAAATAGTATTCGTCGTCCGATCTCTTTGAAATTTTTGTCGTATATAAATATAACTGTTTCCAAGTCCTCTATAAAATTATGTGAAAATATATGCATCTTAGATAGTGAAAACGTTACCAGAAGCCGAGCGTGACTGCGGAAAACATCCCGTTATTATGGGTTTTGGCCGAAAATATCTGAGATTTTAAATTAAAAAAAAAATACTTGTTCTCGTCCGAACACTTCGAAATTGTTGTAGGTGATGTAAATCTGGTTTACCGAGATGTTCTAAAAAGATTGTGCCGAAAAACGAACATTTAGTAACTTTTAGCGCAAGAAAAATGATCTTCTGGTGAGGCGACAACTGACCTGCAATCGCCGGTGTTTTTCAAAGGGTTAAAATCAGTATTAAAAAAATAATTATACCGTCTATTAGAAGAAGGTTTCAGCTTTACAAGCATATGTTTGGTTTGTCTATATCTCCAAAATTATGCTATTGAGGAGAGTTGGCCTAAGGGAGAAAACATAAGCCCGGAAAAAACCCTTTTTCAAAAATGTTTTTCAAAGGGTTAACATAATTTTTTTTTTCCGAATTGATTACGGCATTGGAGATGTAAAAGCGCGATCTTTCAGAATATGCTTTTCGTTTTAAAATTAACCAAACGGTTTAGTCGATATAATTTAAAACAGAATTGCGAAATAAAAGTATTCTTGTTGCAAATGGATCTTCACTCTCGTACGATATGCAGAATCGGGTTCTGGGCATGCGAGAGTTATGTAAGCCGGCTGGCAAAAAATAAATGAGTTATTGATCAGATTTAATTAATATTTTTGTCAATTTTCAAAGTATTAAATTTCTGAGACTCAGGTGCACATGGCCAGACCTTGGACTATCCACACCTAAATTTTCAAACGTCTAGGTGGGCTAGTTTTTGCTAGTCATCGCAGACAAACAAACAAACAAACAAACACACAGAGCGAAACTTTCTTTTATTAGTATAGATAATATTTAAAAATCATAGTAATAGTAAATATTATTTACTAATTTACTCGTATACTACTAATATAAAATTAACGTAGGGGTGTATTTTCTTATACATATGAAAAATTATTCAGTCACTAACAAGTACTTAGTGATCCTCTACTTACGTGCAAACTTCTTGTAACTCTTCTGCCGTTTCTGGGAGCTTTCTTGGTAAATTATCATCTCTACAAACATGGTGAATTGGTTCGTCGCATAATTTTGTTGCTGTGGTGCCTAAATTGAGATTTGATATGTATATACGGAATATTAAAGAAAATAATGTACTTGTTTGTTATAGAGATCTTGGCGTTATTTTAGAAAGGCTTCGCGCAATTCGAGCGTCAGAAAGTGAGATTTTTTTTGCCAAACAATATAAACAGCTATGAAAAGAAACCTGATGAACTTTTATGCTTCTTAATATATGTAATTAAAAAATTGCAAGTAATTAGATGTATTAGATAAATTACTTATGTTTCTATATAAAAATAGATAAATAGCTTCTTTATATAAGTAAATTGTAATTGAAAAAAGTGCTTATGTATATGAAACAGCGATTAGGTTTCAAGAAAATAGGTATGAAAATTTTCCTTCTCTTGCCAAAATCATTTTCTCTATCTCGCCAAGGTCACTGTAACAAACAAGTACCGAAAATAACAGTATAAAATGCTATTTGTACCATACAATATGAGAAGAAAGGAAGTATCAAACAATGAATATTTTTTATTTACACAGTCATTATATTCACAGACATTCGACAGCGATTAATGGGCATATGAGCCACATATCTTAGACGTATTTATTCGTTCATTAACATTATAACCAGAAACAGAGACAGGGTTCGTGTGCCTCCAGGGATTTAAAGGGTTTGAATACCAGAACTTTCGTAAAGTGATGGTCACCATTTCTAAACACAGAATATTTTCCATTGAATAAGGCAATATTACTTTACGAAAATTCTGGTATTCTTCCGCTGAGGCGTACAAACATTGAGGAACTAGTATAGCCTAATCTTCATGTTTTGCTAAACACATATCATATTAGTTACTTTCTTTCCCGCAGTATAATAAAATCTTTCAAGGTTTTCGGCCATCTTATCGTCCCCATTGGCCATCTTTTTTTTGCAAGACTGTAGGAAGGATTGCTTAATATAGGTAGCTTAAGGTAGCACCATCAAGTTAGGGTAATTTTCTATAAGAACATTTCACTGACAAAGGATTTACAATTTTTTTCTTTTTTTTTCCTTTTGTTATGAGCCAATTAAAATCATGAAATCTTGCACAATCATCATAAGAGCACACTTCACTGAATCTGTTCATTTCAGTTTCGAAATAATGGTATTTGCTGAAACTAGATATTCTGACCATTGGGCCTTTTGAGAAAAAGTTAAGGAATGATTTACGCTTGAATTAGTGATCCATGAGAGTAGGGCAATGAATTAGCGATTATGTCTAATTAATTAACTCTGATAAATTATAAGTATTTTGAATGTTAAATTAGGCTTTATATAAATTGCGTGAGAAAAATAATTGGGCGGTGCTGTGTCGGGGAGCATGGCCGCTTGTTTTACGTGAAACGTCTGTGGCAGCGGGTCGCTTTTAGTGCATTGAATTGAAATGAAAACGAGACATTGACTGCGTAGTAAATTTTCTATTAACATGAGACATACACTGAACCGGGACATGATATTTATTTCGACTAGTATTCGATGACAATTTTGGTTAACATAGGCCTGTGAAATGCGAAGTAAGAGAGATAAGGAGCATAATATAAACATAGACGTGTCTGGTGAACGTGCAATCGATCGTGGTATTGACCAGTGTTGTTCGCAGTGTTGAATTCAGACTTTTTTTTAGGGAGGGCATTTTGAAGCACCAAGAAGGACATTGAAGGATTCCGGACGGGGGGGGGGATTGCATTTTGGATCATATATAAGATTATAAATCTCAAATCTTCTCGGTGCAAGGGGGAGGGATTTGATGCTCCGCTGAGAATGTCTCATCTGGGGCATCCCCCGAATTCATCACTGGTTGTTCGTCCTGTAGGCACGAAGTTGAGGCCGAATGTTTTTGAAGCTTTTTTTCTGCTGCATTGCATTAATTCAACTTATGTTGTTATCCATCAGCTCGGAGACATCTTCGCCAAAGGTATGGGAAGGATTTGCACACTCTATGTGCATCTGTTCGTGTACAGTAGCGGTAGAAGTGATCACGTCGTTGTTCACCGAGCATGCGCGTCAACTTTGCGACGAGATCGAAATAATCTAGGTGGTTCGGCACCGGACATTGAAATATCTATACGTGACCCATAACTTCCTCTTTACCGTAACTTATATGCGTGATTTATATTTTTGGCTGGACCTTGCTTGGGCTGAGGTCGACACGAGGGTTGCTATTTATATTTCTTACTTTGGCAACAGGAAATGTTACTGGGCGACCGCAGACGATTTCAATTGAAAGTTTGATATTTTTAACCATAAATTCTTCAGAAATATGTGCCATTTTAGCTTGATTTGTGTTATTTACAGTAAATTGAAAAATTCATCTTGTGCCAAAAAATGGAATTGACTCGTGAACATTTTTGTACGATTATTTTTCATAACTTTCGACGGGGATTGTCAAGACCAGAGTGTTTTCATGTACTTAATTCTTTATACAGCGATAAAGCACCATCCTACAGCACTGTACAAAACTGTTATAACGAATTCAATCGTGGTCGATGTTCGCTCCAGGACGCATTCCGTGAAGGTCGTCCAAAATCGGTTATTGTGCCAGAAAATATCGATGCTGTTCGTGAACTAATAAAGCAAGATCGTCATGTGACATACTGTAAGATTGAAGTATCTTTGGGCATTAGTATGACAAGCCTCAATAGGATATTACATGAACATTTGGGAGTAAAAAAAAATTTTCGCGTTGGATCCCGCATAATCTGACAAACGCTCAAAAGAAGGCTCGTGTCGATTGGTGCAAAGAAATGTTGAAAAAATACATTCAAAGTTCATGAAAGGCTGTGTATAACATTTACACAGGTTACGAATCACGGATCTATGCATATGAGACGGGAACAAAACAGCAATCGACTGTATGGGTCTTCCAAGTTGAGCCAAATCCAACAAAAGTTGTTCGAGGAAGAAGCACATTGAAGCAAATGGTTGCCTGTTTCTTTGGCATTACGAGCCACGTGGCGACAGTGGCGTTAGAGCAATGCAGGACAGTCAATTCTGTATGTTACACGACTTTTTGTTTGCCAGAAGTCTTTGGAGAAATTCGAAAAAATCGGAACAGCAGACGAATCACCAGAGGGCCGTGCGAGGATTTCGCACTGAAATCTAATATTTTTAGGTACTTCTCTATTATGCTGTTGACCACTTTTCATAACAAAAAAAATATCGTCAAATTGTAAGATTAAACGCCAAAAATGCAGTCCCATTTACTTGATGTCAGAAGCATTATACGTGTTTGTTACGTCATCAAGTGGTTTTTAATTCGACATTTGCGTGTATTTTTCATTATGTTTTACTGATTTATTAGTTATTTCATTAATTAAAATAACAATTGTGTCCTTAAATTCTTATATTTTATTTATTTATTTATATTGATATTCCAATGGCAACGTTCTCCCGTTTATTTGGCGATAGTTTTTTTGTTATGAAAAGTGGTCGACGGGATAATAGGGAAATCAAAGTTAGAGTAAAAACTGATCCAAGATTGTTAAAGGCACGCGCGAGAAAAAAAAATAACAATCGTATTTTAACTGCATTAGAGGATGACGTCATCTGCTTCGGAAAAAACATGGGGCATAGAAATATCAATCTAAACATTTCAATTTCAATTTCGCTTTTTAATCATAAATATAAAATAAACCCGTGCGGGTTTTTTTTTATAATAATCGCTGAGCATCATATAATGTGGTATTTTATTTTTTTGGCAACAATATTTTGAGGAAAACCTTTGATTTCTTTTATGAAAACAATGCCGATTTAATTTTTAACTATCAGCAAATTTTAATCAAAATTATGTTTTAACAAAATGTTAAGTGTGCTATGTCAGAAGCCTGTTCAAAATCCTTTCATATGCTATCTCATTCGTCGTTCTGCGTTTCGTATTTTCAGAGAAAAATGGATGTTGACAGGAGAAATAATATATATGATCATGACGCATCGCTCTCACACATCGGCTCAAACAAAGGAATTTCTGAAAGGCCAAAACATTGAATTGATGGGTCATCCTCCGTACAGCCCTGATTTGGCACCCAATGACTTTTTTTGTTCCCACACATCAAATATAAATTACGTGGACAATGATTTTCGACACCCGAAGAAGCGGTTGATGCATTCAAAACGCATGTTTTGGAGTTACCTCCATCGGAATGGAAACAGTGCTTCGAAAATTTATTCAAACGCATGCAAAAAAGTATTGATCTTCATGTTCAAAAACAATAAATCCAATGTCAATCATAAATATTTGTTTTTTCATTACTAGGCCAGAAATATAAACAACAACCTTCGTATATCGGAATTTTTAAATTTTCGCACACTTACTTTAAATTTTTACATGGAAGTATCGTCCACAATACTCTTTTTATTATTTAAACAGATCTATCTAAACAAACACCCGAATCACTGTGTCACCACGTCTGAGTCCTGAGTTAAACTGAATAGAAAGGAGCGGTAATGCGGGACCATCGCGAAAACAACTTTCCTTTCTTAACGGGCCTGCTTTGAGCTTTCAAACACGTGACTTGGCGTCACAAACGAGATCAACTCTCGTGTCTAGTTTCTTTTGGTCGTGAAGTTTTGCCATTTTTTTTGTTGCTTCTATAATTTCAGATAAATTTTACATAAAAATGGTTTTTGAAATGTGAATTTTTTAAAAGTATATTATTTGGACTATTTGGATAAAGAATTTAAGTAAGTACCCTTTTTTTATCTCATTATTTAAAACGCAAAATATATAATTTGTTTATCAATTCAAGAATTCCAATGTTGTAAAAGTTATATTTTATTTAATACTTTAAAGGTAATCGCTTACCCTTTCTGTTGTGTTGAAATAAATCGGGTTTCGCCGGAATGAGCGTGCATATTCTACTATTAATACTATTAATACTATTACTACTATTAATTATTTTAAACATTTAATATCACTTTATTTAAACAATCGCAATGGCGAATACGCACATAAAAATATACACATAATGTCAACAGACGATAATTAAACATTATTATTTTTCTGACTTCATTATGCTTTTATTTTGATCTAGAGTAATAAATATAATTTAGAATCATCAAATAGATAAAACAGTAATACGAAAGCCTTTTTTTCGTCCTGTTTTTACTTAAAAATACTCTTCTAAATATAATTTACGTAAATCGAAAACATTTAAAACTTTAATTAATAATATTGAGTTCTTATGCATATCTTTAAAAGAAAAATCAAACGCTTTTTGTAAAGGGCTTTTAAACTACTAGTGCTTTCAATTATTAAAATATAATTTTAATTTAAATAAATATTTATATATATCAATTATTTATATATAATAATTATATACACTCAAAGCAAAAGGGAGAATTTCAATTAAAAGATTTAAATTATAATACAACTGTTGATGAAATTGTAGAATTAAACATACCACGTTTTTTTACGATGTGTTTAACAGCAGGGAAGATATTGAGATAAAAAATGAAACCGTGTCTGTATTGACTTTTATTGCTGGTTATTATTGAATATAAAGTTTCACATAAATTGAAATATTGTGAGTGCATTGCCATATTAGTCAAAGATAAAACATTAGAATTAGATTGCCCCAATGAATTTTACAAAAGCTTGATATTAGCAGACAGAGGTCAATTAAAATGGACTCAGGAAATTTTATTATTTTTAATTGTAAATGCTTTTCAAATTTTCCAAAAACTAATTAATCAGAATTATGAAACTTCTTTCCTAAAATTTCCAGAGCCCAAAAAGCTTACTATGCAACTCACTACTGAAAAGACTGAAATTTTAGTTCTGGATTTCACAATTAAATGCAAATGTTGAAATGAACTTTCATATTTATTTAGACTGTGTTTGTCAGGAATTACTACTATATTGCTAAATAATTATACAAAACAAAAAATTACAATAGAAAAATCACTTGTAACAAAAGAAAATTATCTACATTAATCAGTATGTAAGTTTCATTAATAAGTTTGATATTTCCACTTATTTAATATTCTATATTTAAGTGAGATTATATTCTCCGAGAGAATATTAGATGCCGTAATTGTTGTAAATTATTTGAAAGTACATATTCTGCTTGATGTTCTTGGATAGAATTACTTTTCTTTTTATAAATATTAGTATTAATTTATTGAAATAACAACTTTGGAATCTGTGCATTTACTAAATGGATGTGGATTTTTTCTGTTTAAATGAATTTTCCCTTTTAAGTAAATATTAAATTTATAATCGAAGTGGAAATGTGTGTGGAATTTGGAAATGGTGACATTTTCTCTTATCCTTTAAAAAAAAACATACATAAAAATATAAAATGTACATTATAATTAGTAATTAAAAAACTATGTTTTGTCAGATGGATTTTGGGTGTCTTGAAAGATAGTGTTTTCTTAGTTGTAATACCTAGTAACAGTATGTGTATTTTAAACTATTCATACATTATAAAATTTAAATTGAATTCTTGTTTCAATTGTTTAGAAAAATTTAAATTTTTTATTTATGAATCTGTTTATGTAATAACAATCATTTTATTAACAATCATAAAATTAGGTCTTGTTGAACCTTCATTCTTAATTTATTCTAATGTATTCTATGTATAATTCAAATATATCTAAACTAAGCCAGAAATTAACCAAGCAAATATTGCAAAACTGGATTTTATAGCACTGTTTCTGGTGCACACATACGCGCATTCAATCTTACTTGTCTGCTACTCAGATCTCTTGTGTGACGTCATCCACGTCTTGAAGCAGACCCGTTTACATTTTTATGAGTGCACTAAAAATGAATTAGCTATAAACCACTTTTTTTTTAAAGCAGTTAAATAAATAATAAAAAAAATGGCCGTCTGGCTTTATTTGGATTGCCTAAAATCAGGTAACCCTGGTATATTGTAAACTGATATTTATATTTGGTCCAATTTTCACAAATTACTGGAGTGTTATTTTTTGTTGTCTTTGACGATGCTTAAAACAAAATTAAAGCAAATTTTACAACTACTCGGTAGTGGCCAAGTACATTGTCAAAATTTGACCGAATACAGAGTACTCGGCAAGTTGGTCCTGTATACAGTATTATATGCAATGTAGTATACTCGATACAAATTTACTTAATAACGT
Organism: Maratus michaelseni; assembly: GCA_963931845.1. Taxonomy (NCBI): domain Eukaryota; kingdom Metazoa; phylum Arthropoda; class Arachnida; order Araneae; family Salticidae; genus Maratus; species Maratus michaelseni. The sequence continues at coordinate 247,150,142 of OZ007588.1, read as the reverse complement.
ATCGTATCACAAATCTCAGAACATAGGAGCCTTAGACCCGTTAAGAGAGGAAAGTTGTTATCGCGATGGCCCCGGGTAATGCCGGTTTTGGCTACTTAGCCCTGCGTGCTTTCTCCGTCGCTCCGCTTATCCTCCATCCAAATCCAAGGTCGCATTAGCGAGCTGACAATACCATGGATGTTAAAACACGACACCACACTTATGTAAAAGCGGCTAATAGTTAGGGTGTTATTAAGGCAAGACGATATAGACGTTTCCTTTACGCTCTAAATTTCTGTCCTTGTACTTGTATGTTTCGGTGTAATTTTAAAGACGTTTCACGTCAAAAGCCATTACACGGCTTCTAATGATTTGATCCTATATCTTCAGCAATTGAAATTTATTTAATCTGCTTGAGTAAAAGTTTAACTACGAGATGTTTTTCTTTAGAAAGTTAATATAAGAGATTTAAAAAACATTTCGATTTAAAAGTTTTTTTTTTTTTTTTTTTTTTTTTTAAAGGCTTAAAAATTATTTTTCTCAAAATAAACATAAAAACACTAAAAATTTACCTTATTGATTCGATGTAGTTTTGAGTCGATGTGCGTTTAGTCAAATAAGTACTTTTTAATACTTAAATTGCACGATAAAAAAAATTGTAAAATTTCAGTATATAAACAGTAATTTTTATGGTATTTATACCGTTTTAATTCTTCACGATATGAGTACTTTATTTCTACGGTGAATTAACTATGTACTATTTTAATTACAAACAGCATTTATACCATAAAATAGCTGCTTAAATGTTTGCTATTAAATATATTACATAACTTCTCGTTAAAAAATAGATTTTTTTTTAATCTAGGAAAATATAATGCAACCACGAACGAAAATATACATGAAGATACCTCTTCCGAGTTATCCACGACTTCTTTATTCTTAGAAAGCTCGGAAACCAATATGTTTTCAAGATTTAAAGAAGCAGTTATAAAAGCAAAGTTTCTTGTGCAGCCACTGAATTTTAGAAACGTTTCCGATTAGTTTTTATAATGTATTAATCAGTTTTTTCAACACAGAATATAGGTTCGCCGGATGCTATCAATTATCCAATAAATATTTTCATGTTCAACAAACATGTTATACAAAAAAACATAATAAATTGCAGTATTAAAATTAAAAATATTTAATTAAGAATGAATAGTATCCTACAAACCAACATTCTGGTTAAAAAAAAATAATAATTAATACACTTTTAAAACTATTCCGAAACGTTTCCAGTGATCAATTTTATTTTTTGTAAGTGATTCGTTAAATCTTGAAAATATATTGGTTTCTGAGGTTTCTAAAGTACGGTTTTTGGAAACAAGGGTAACTCGTTAGAAGTTGTTGAATACGTTCGTCGCTAATTATTATACTGTAAAATAAATTTCAATATCATTGCATATATGCAGTAATTTTGTGGTATTTGTTTTATTTCCATTCTTTGCGGTAAAAGTACAGTATTTCTATAATTTATTATACATTAAAATTCAGTTTATGTACTTTAATTACAAACGGCACTTTTACCGCAAAATAACTCTTTGCTAGTAAATATATGCCATATCTATCGCGAATTATTATCTGAATTACTATTGTAAATTTCGTACTCACCATTTTAAACTAAAAGTGATGGTTAAATATCCATTCTTCATTGTCTGTTGGGTTCATGAATATTTGGTATTGTAACAGAAATTGTTTGGAAAAATCATATATTGCAGTCATGAAATAAAGCGTGATTTTCAATATAAACATTGAATGCTTATAAAAGAGTGTATTAAAAAAATTATTTATAAATTTAATACTTTTTAACTTCCACATCCAATACTCCATACTTAATATATTACCTCCATACTTTACCTCCATACATTGTAAAAAATAGTGCTTGAAAATTATAACAACCCTTTACTCTCGCCAGGCTTTGCTTAAAATTACTCTTTTCAAAATAATAATAATAATAATAATAATAATAATAATAATAATAATTAACTGGTAAACGAATATTCCTTGTTCTCAGTTTGCATTACTGATACGTATTTTAAACTTGCATTTACAGACTTTACAAATATTATTTTATTTTAATCATAATAAATTAAGAATTTATCTAGCAATATTGTGTTCATAATTTATGTAGGCTATTTTTTGATTTTTTTTTTCAAGAACATTGATACATGCACGAAAATTAGGGAATAACTGTTTGCTAGTAAATGTATGGCATAACAACAATGTTAAACAAGAACGAAAAATCCTGCGTCAAACATGGATTATGTAACACTTTCCAACTCTTCCAAAATAATTTTACAAATCATTACCGTTTAATAAGGTGAAAGATAATATCTAAGTAAACAATTTTGAAAACGCATAACATAGTTAAAAACCCAATTTCAGGAACTATTAACAATATTCGGAAAAATATCCGAATTCGTTTGTGAAGCCCTGTATATTATCTATAGATTTGTATATATGTTACATATAACGCTAAATTTTAGTTCAGATAGGAAACGCGTAGTACAGTTTAAAATTTCCCTTTTGGAATTTCCCCCAATAAACGTAAATGTACTCCAGAACTTTTGTGCTGCCCTGTATAGGATTTATAGAATTTATACACACCAATTAATAGAAAAAAATGAGTTAAATTTAAAAACGCGTTCAGCAACTGAAAAAGCGCTTCCAGCAATTTATTGTTAACAGACAGTACCAAATTATTTTGTGTGTCCCTGTAAATGAACGACAAATGCTATACTCTATATATTCTATAGTAAGCCTCTTGTAATGCACTTTAGTCACAGATATAAATTTCAATTTGTTTGAAATATTTAAACATTCTTAAAATAAACCGCAAACGATTTTTCTCCATAGATCGTAATGCAACGGAATTCTTTTGAGTGTCCCTGTAAAACAAATTTAAGTGCTATACACACCATATTCTACAGTAAGCCTCTTCTAGTGCGCCTCAGTGATATATATCAATTTCAATAGGTTTGAAATTGTATAACATCATTCAAATAAACTGCAAATGATTTTTTCCCATAGACATTAATGTAACGGAATTCTTTTGAGTGTCCCTGTAAAAAAACTATAAATGCTACACACTTCATATTCAATACCGGACATGCCACAGTAAACCTCAATAACATATATCAATTGCATGACTATACATATATATTTACGGGAGTTAGAACACGCACAGACAGACAGACAGACGACAGGCAGACAGATGGTAGACAGACAGACAGACAAAACGAATTCATAAACACTTTTCAACTATGTTGGAAAGTGTTAAAAGAAAGACAAATGTTTCTTAATCTAGGAAAATATAATATAACCATATAATATACCATAACCTTATCCGAGTTACACACGATTCCGAAAACATTTATTTATCTTTGGAAAAACTCAGGAATCAATATATTTTCGAGATTTAAAGAAGCATTTATAAAAACAATTTCTTTTGCTGCCACTGATTTTCGAAAATGTTTCCGAGTAGTTTTTATAATGTATTAATCAGTTTTCCAAACACCGAATATAAATTTCTAGGATGCTACCAGTTCTCAAGTAAACATTTTCAAGTTCAGTAAACATGTTTTACAGATGTGAATAAGATGAGATAAGATGAAAATAAGATAAGATATCGAAAAGGCAAAACTAATCAAAACTGAGAACAAATTCAAAATAAAGAATTTTGATTTAATGCTGCGATTAAGGTGTACAAAAAAAGGAGCACATGCTGAGTCTCTTTTTAGAAAAGGGTGTATCTCAAAAGTAAGAACATATGTTTTCCAAATTTAGGTATTTTTGTCTACGTGAAAATTTGAGTACATGATGTGCTTGCCGTCTAACCAAAATGTCTCAATAATAAGAATAAGAAGCCACTTTTAATAGACATACTATACTATAAATCCACCTTCAAAGCATTCATCTTACACTATGTAAAAACATTCATACATACATTCGCGTACACCATGCTTTCAATACATGAAATACATAAAATACATGCATACAATAACGTTTTTTGACAAATTAAAACAATAATAACCAGTTTATTTTAATGACGATTTTTTTTTATAATCCTGATTCTAAAAGTAAAATATATTTTTAAAAGGAGGTGCCTTCTACAATAAATCCCTTTTCAACAACCGATAATGGTAAATAATCTAACATTAAAAATGTATCCACTTTTCCATATTGAAATCAGATTTTAGAAAAGGATTATTTATTGTCTACTACAGTAAGAAGAAATTATGTGCTTTTAAGGAAGCTTTTTATGACTGATAAAGTTACAATTAGCCAAAAAAAAAAAAAAGATTAGCAGAAATGATCCCGAATTAAAGAACGTCACATTAAAACAAACGATTGAAAATTTCTCATATCAATCATTCAACTTATAAAATTTTACCTGCGATCAAAGCTATTAATGCAACAGAAATTTTCAACATCATGATGAAACAACTTGTAACTTTCTCTGAATATTATCAGTAGTGATACAGTTCCGGAAAATACAATCCAATGCTTGCTTCATTTAACGCAGGGAAGTATTTTTTCTTATGCTTTTTCTAGCGGAAATCCTTTAGTATTATTTATCTATGCAGCAATTAATTAAGTGTCCTTCACTTGATATCTCTATGCTAATATCTGCCTTTGACATAGCACCATTTCAGGAAACTTCAAAGTTATATGTAAAAGTTTTTTAAATTTCTTAAAAAAAAAAAAAAAAAAAAAAAAATATATACACCATATAATAACCTGAATAACAAAAAACATTTCTGTAGACCTTTTTGTTCATAACTGATAAGTTCTTATTCGTAATGCCACAACTACAAAAGTGAAATTTTTCTGATAAGGACGAAGAATGTTTTCAGCATGAAAATAAATTAAATCAGAATTTAGATAAGAAAGAAATAATTTTTTTAATGGATATTAAAAATATCTTATTTCACACACCTATGTCTTTTCAAAATAAAGAGAAAAAAACAAATAAATAAAAGCACGTGTAACTTGGCAACTTATGTAATGTTTTGGATACAGCCAATGCCAGCTAAACATTGATATGCAACAGAAGCTGAAACATAAGTGAAAACAGTTATTGCTTTGCATAAAAAATAATACAGTTTGTCGAAAGAAATGTTTAACTTGTGCAATTAATGTATCAATCAAACGTAATTGTTATTTTCCTTAGTTAAATTTTAAACATTCAATATTTGTCAAAAAAATTCTGTTTGGTTTTTACTCAAATATCTATTAATTTATTGGTATAAAATATTCAAATAAGTGAAAAAAGCACAAAACTGGAACGTCCTGTCGTAAATTAGTAACTCTTCTGTTTATTAACATTCTTTGTTAATTTTGAGTGAACTATAGAGTCAAGTTATAAATTCTTTAGTTGACGGTTTGTAGATTGTAAATCTCTGAGATTTTGATAATTACAACATTGGATCGTTGTAAAGGATGGGAATATATAAAGCAGGATATTGGCCAAATGAATTTAATGTTCTTAACATGTGTATACGTGAGGTAACGTCATAAAAATAAGAAAAAAAATAAACGAGCTAAATATATTTTTAAAATTCGTAATTTTCAAGTGACTTAACAATGCGCACAGCCAAATAACGTTTATACACATTTATTTAGTTTTATCTGAATGTCCCGATAAAAAGTTTGCTTCATCGCTTTTAAGCTGTTGCAATGTGGCAGCATCTGTTTAATTCACTTTAATCTGAATTATTCAGTTTGCCGTATTCGTTATTATGAGATTTCACATTGTCTACGTGCCTCTGGCATCCTACCATAGTAAGTACCATAAAACGAAATCTACGCGTGTTCTTTACGCCGTTTAACGCGTTAACACTTTCGATTAACATTATCAAGCAGAAGTAGGGGGAGAAGAGGAGTTATAATGCTGTAATTTTGTATAAGGCATTATATATTTTTTAAACTTTATATCGAGATCATACACACAGAAAAAAGTTTTGTTGAATCAACAAAAATTTGTTTGCCCAAACGAAACTTTTTGTTTAAATATGGGTCAATGGAAATTTCGTTTGAATCAACAAAAAAAATATTGTTGATTTTTTTTGCAATTCCAAAAAAAAAAAAAAAAATTGTATCGTCAGCAAAAAAATGTTTTGTTAATTCAAGTAAAATGGTTCAATTTTACTTGAATTAACAAAATTATTTTTGTTACCTAGATATATGCTATGTATTATTTTAACAATCTATTTTCTTTTTTCAACAAACTATATTTTGTTTGTTTAATCAATAAAATATGTTATATTACGAACTTGTTTTGTTTATACTACAAAAACATTTGTTAAACGAACCAATGTACATATGCAATTTTAACTATTTTTTAATTCATTTTCAACAGTGAATTACGCTTGTAAACCTTGAACAATAACAAGTGAATTTTATCGGGCTTTTTTTCAAGCGCAAACCGAGAGAATGAAAATTGCCCATGCCGGGAGCCGATCCCGGGTCTTCAGAACAGCAGCCTGACGCTTTACCACTGCGCTACCAGGAACGATATCTGAGTTCGGCATTTCTCACTCTTATATATGTCGGAACGGCTGCAATCGCAGCACAAGATGGAATGTCATAAGGAGCACGCAAATTTCTGCGGCAAACATGAGACGACAGTACAAAGCACAGCATACGGCAACACATAGTTAATTTTTTATTCATTTTCAGCAGTGAATTACGCCTGTAAAAAGCAGGATAAAAATTTCCTTGTTATTATTCAAAGATTACAGGCGTATTTGACTGCTGAAAATGAGATAGAGCTATTGCAGAAATCACGAAAAATGCAACATAGCAGCGCCACCTGTTGCGCGATTTAAAGTAAAAAGTAATCAGCAACAATTTATATCAGAAAGTAACTGAATAAAAGGTTTTATTAAATTCCGTGCATTAGTTCTTGAGATAAAAACAGCGAAATCGCGTTCAGGACAACCGGAAATCGAAAATTTTCATGAATCCAATTCTTTCTTCTTGCAAAGATAGAAGACGGTAATAAATGGGACAGGGGGATTTTTAAAACTACCTTTGTCCATCCCAGTGAAAAAAAAGTTTTAATTACCCCAAAATTATGTTAATCATGTAATTATATAGCTATATAAGTCAAATAAATCAAGTTACGTAAGAGAGATATGGCTACTACACAAGAATTTAAATTTTTCAAAATAACAAAATTTTGCTGGAATTACAAAAATATTGTAAAATTAAAAGAAACAAATTTTGTTAGTTCAAGTAAAATTGGTGAAATTTTGTTAAAATTTTGTACGAGTGTTAACAATATTTTTTTGTCCAAGCAACAAAACCAATTTTTTTACTTGAGCTAAAAATTTGACTAAAACAACCAAAATGTACTCAACAAAACGGGTTTTGTTGTTTTAATCAATTCCTTTTTCTGGGTGTAATTGAAATACCTCAGAAGGGGAAGTTAAAGTTTGAATATTTAATAATGAAATGATAAACCTTGTAAGGATTTGTTACACGTCTAGCATTTACTGATTTAATTTTCTTCTAATATCAGCCGCAAAAAATTCGTATTCATTTTTCCAATAGTTATCATTTTACATTAATTACGTCTATCTTTATCCTAAATATTAGACAATTAATCTTACAAAATATAGTTAATTTTATTTTTGAAATATAGTTAACTTTAGTTACAAAATATAGTATAAATTAGGGTTACAAACTCTAAAAAACTTTTCTAAACACACTAGCACGCGTATTTACCAAGAATTATTAATGACAAAATCGCTTGAACTGCACTTGAACGGGAACAAGTAATATAAAAAAAATTTTTAAGTCAATTCCTACTTTTTTAATCATAAATATATAAAATAAACCCGTGCAGCATTAATGTCCCACGTTACCTTTATTGAACATTTTTTTATAACAATATAATAAATTATAACATCTTGTAATAATATATTCCTTTTAAATGCTAAAGGTGTAAATTAACAACATAATATAAATTAAAATAACTTTTATTAGTTGTTTTACATGTTTCGACTCTTTCCGAGTCATTTTCAAAAACAAAATGAGAATATTCCAGAGTTGCACGATATGTAACGATGCGGCATCTTTTAATTTACCGAAACTGTGGCTCGAGTTACTCCATGGTCACAGATATGAAAATAAACAACCAAGTAAAAAAAAAAAAATAATAGATAACGTGCGTAATTTTTAAAAAAGTACATGAAAATAATAACTTCAAAGCCTGTGCAACTTTGGAATATTCTCATTTTGTTTTTGAAAATGACTCGGAAAGAGTCGAAACATGTAAAACAACTAATAAAAGTTATTTTAATTTATATTATGTTGTTAATTTACACCTTTAGGATTTAAAAGGAATACATTTTTTTATAATCATCGTTGCGGTATTTCATTTTTGTGGCATCACAAATTTGAGGAAAATCTTTCATTTCATTTATGAAAACAATGGGAGATTTTTTTTCTCCCATAAAAAACTAAAATTAATTAATTAAATTTAATTAATGAATTAATATTTGAAAAAAAAAACTGTATTAACATCAATTGTCATCCACTACAAGTTTTAACAAATGTATTTGAACTTCAGTGGATGAATAGAAAATATTTTATTAACGATTGATAATTTGAACAAGATATATAAATATATAGAGAGTGTGAGCTAATAGTTGGATTTGAAATAAAACAAAGCTATGACACGCAGATTGAACTTTTAAAATAACACGTATGACTACTTATGTTTCGTTTTTCGTAAGAGCACGCTGTTGTAACATGCTTATTTTTGTATATATTGTGTGTCGCGATGTTTTATTTATTCACATTTTTTTTAATTTGTGACATATTTAAAGAAACAACTGTTGTATATTTGCGCTTGTATTAAAAATGAGAACAAACATGAAAAAACAATATTAGCAATTAAAGTCTTTTGTTTTACTGTAGACTTTTCTTTAGTCGTCAAAAAATTATAGTCCCCCTTTGTAAATATTCCAACACCCAGTTGGTACTTTTTAGAAATGTATAAGCATGATGGTTACAACGATCAACGCTATCTTTGTTGCTATTATCGCTCTTACATCACATCTAAATATTATATAATATTAACTTTTATAACTTCGAATAGGGGAAGAAAATGGACTTTCGAATGATTTTTTTTAAATGTTCCCTAAATAACTGATTTTATTGACTTTTGAATAATTTTCAAGCCTAGTTTTTTTAAAATCTATCTCTACAATGAGCATGTCTTTGTTACAATACTACAATGCAAAAGTTATCACCATTGACAATTGCTTGCTCTGAGATAAAAAAGAAATGTAAAAGAAAAATAGTTAAAAAAACACTCTTTTATAAGCATTCAATGTTTATCTTGAAAGTCACGCATAATTGTGTATGACTGGACTGCAATTCACGATTTTCTCAAAAAATCTCCAATATAATACCTGAATATATGACGTGAGCACCGAATCCGAAAATTCTCCACTTTGTTTTACGCTTGATAAGAAAACGCGAGTTAGTCAATTTATTAAAAAAATATGATTATTTCTCTATTTTTCTAAGGTATGGATAGGAGGAAAGAAAATCAACTATTATTTAAACTATATTTTTAGGATTTCTAAATGGATTTCTCAACGTATAATGATAATTTAATTAATACGAATATATTAGTTGATAAAAGAGTATTTTATTCTTATTATTGCACGATAATGTTTTTTAATTTCTATCTATTTAGTGTTCAAAACTGATTTGTTGCAATTTCGCAGTCATTTGGTTTATTTTGGTGAGCGTGACTTGGCGCATAATTAAATCCATTGTTATTGTAACTCATATATAATTGTAACCTTAAAGAATATTTGGCGATTTACTTCCTGTGGCGGTCTAAAAGAAAAATTGCCTTAAAATTAATATATTAATGTATAAGTAATTTCCAAAAATATTAAAATGTTGTGTTCTCATGGGAAACACACCAGTGAAAACATATATTTTAATTCTAGTATATCAGGAAGTTAGAGAAAAATCTATTACAAAAATACATCTTTACATACAAAAGCAAATTTAAGTTAAAAGTGTGTAAAAGTAAAAAAAAAAAAAAAAAAAAAAAAAAAAAATCCGATTAATCATAAGATCTGCACTGAGAAAAATGGCACTTTCAAATCTGAGTAAATCGATGTTTTCATTTTGTTTTGAAACTTTTTGTTTCAAATATGACGATTCAATGCTTTCAATTCTGAAATACCAGAAATACTCAGAATATTGAAACATGGACATACTGAAAACTATTCACATAGAGGTCAGTTCATATTCCTTCTTGAAACATTCAAAAATATTCAAAAATGATTAGAATCAGTTCATACTCATTTTTGAAACCTGGCAATACTCAAAAATGAGCACATAGAAGTCGGTTCATACTCATTTGAATGAAATGCAATATTTAAATTTTTCAAGAGAAAAATAAATTTGAAGTTAATGGGTTAAAATGTGACAAAAAGAAAATTTAGTTAGTTTAAATTTCAATATCCAGGGAGCGCTTTTTCATTTAAGAAATATACTGATAACAATCAAATTGAGAATTTGTATAGTTCATATCGCCCCTTCCCCGCATAAATAATAAAGTTGTACAATCTTAACCACCATCACAAATTGAGCAAATCTATCCGAAATAACGTTAAAAATTTCCAATTTTCTCAGTAATAAATTAATGAATCTTATAAAAATATCAACATGCGTCCGAATCATTCGATGACTTGCATTTAAAATATCCCGCTCAGGTCATCTGGATGGCAAAGTGGATAAGGCAATGGACTTGTAATTAAAATATCCCGCTCAGGTCATCTGGATGGCAAAGTGGATAAGGCAATGGACTTGTAATTAAAATATCCCGCTCAGGTCATCTGGATGGCAAAGTGGATAAGGCAATGGACTTGTAACTAGTAGGACTCGGGTTCGATTTTGGCTCTGGGTAAAAGCGTAATTTTAGTTTATCCTCCCATAGTCGTAAATAGAACCAGAGATGGCAGCACTAGCGCTTTTTTAGCAGTTGTTTACTGTTGTTTGAAACATGGACATACTCAAATATAAGCACATGATGTTTTAGTCTTGAGTGTGTGCATGTTTTCAGAAATGAGTATATACATGTTTCAAACTTGAGTAATTTTGATTCGGAGCCATTTTGACTATGCCACATACTCAGATTTGAGTATTGTTTGCTCAGTTTTGAAAATGTCGTTTTTAGAGCGTGATTCACTATAAAAAACCGTATTTTGGCGATAATCTAAATTAGGCCAGTAAAAATAGGATTTTGCTAACCAAAAATTCGCGGAAAGCTGGAAAATGTTTTAATCACTTTGTTTTACATCCAAATGAAGGAATTTGAAGTTTGCCCCATTTTTCCTGGTGAGCTTTAGACGTAGCACCACAAAAACCTCAAAATTTTCGGACTTTTTCAGTATTTCGTAAATAACTCGAAAACCGTTCACTTTACAGAAAATATCCTTGTTTACAAATTGTAGACAATAAAATTATGCGTCGATTGAGCATTACAGACTAAATATTCCACCAATAATAAGCGAGATATGATAAATCAAAAAAGTACATTTTTCCAAAATTTTCTTAAAAAACTCATAAAATTGGTGTTTTGAGTACCAATTGTTTAACTGCATAAATCGCCGAATGGTACTGTTTAATTAACAACTTCAAAATTTAATTATATCAATATGGGATTTTCACAAACCTTTTCAACAGATGATTACACTTGAAATGCAACCGATTTCAACAAATTAATTTTAATTCTGTCGTCTGTAAGCAAATTATTTTTTGAAGTGCATAAATGATTATATTTTGAAAATCGAATGAAATGATGAATATAACGGATAGGTAATTGAAAAATGAAAGAATTATGTGTACTTAAAATTATGTATTTTACAAAATTTTTGAAAAAATATAGAGAAAATCAAGAAAAATAATTTCTTTAAAAAAATTAGTATAAAAGCAACGGTAATAAAATCAACTCAAGTTACTTGAGGGAAATACAGGAAAATCGAGCTTAGAGCGTTTTTTTTGCTGGACCTTGAGTTGTCCGTTATTCTTCCTCTTCCTCTAGATTAGTGCTGCACAAACTTTTTGTATGAAAATCGTTTTCCACCACTATCTTCGAAAAGTAAGCTTTGATATATTTAATAGCAAGGTCTCCGTCATTAACCTGAGGTAAATTTTTCTGTGTAAAAATAGTGGTAATGTTGGTGGCCCGTGGGTCACAGGATGTGAATCCCTACTCAAGATGGAAGGCCTCCTCTTCCATATCTACTTTTTCGTCGTATCCGGTTTGTGAGTCTTCTTCCTCCGCGGTATTTGTGCACGACGCACCTTTACAGTGGTAGCATACAGTTGAGCCATTTAACCCCGTTCTTTCTACAAGAACATAAACCACCTTTGCACCCCTTTGCACATTTCCATGACAGAGTGTTTAGGAGCTCTGGAGGGTCAGCTACAACGTTCGTGGTAACTGGAAGTATACCATGTCTGAATGACTTCCAACCCTAATCAGTGGGATTCATCAGCCTTCCATTCCAAATATTGATCTGAAGAAAAGCTCTGAATGAATGTTGTTTGGTTGCATCTTCAGTTGGCGGCAGAGAAGCTAGGTTAAATTGGGTCTTCATAAGGTATTTTGCAAATATGTTGTAACGTAATTTGTGCAGTGTTGTGGCCTCGTCTTACTGGGGATTGTATAAAGTGGCAATAAATTTCTGCCCGGCAGCACTTACTTCCTGAGGCGCAGCATATTGTTTATTAAAGACTGTTGGAACATCCTGTAAGTGAGCATTTTTTCCATAAGCTTGACAAATTTCAGTTTGCCCTGCCTGAAGAAGGCCGATGTAGAATCACAGCCACTAAAAGCATGCAGGAATAGGATGTTATTCTTCACAATCAGCAGTACTTGAAACTTAATGGTGAATACAAAACATTGTCTGACTGTCCTTACCCAGGTTTCAAGAAGTATATTTGTATGAGTGTGGAGCAAATGCAATCAAAAGCACAAGCAGATTAATATCTTCCCCAACTATGATGACACGTTCTGACTACTGATCAAGTTGAATGGCTTCTATCACGATGGTAGTATCTGCATCCTCGGCAGCTTGCTCCACAGTAAAATTGTCTTGCTCCAGTTTTTCAATGAGCATTTTTATTAAACGGAGTTTATTGCCTTCATTTGCAAGGAAGTGCTCTTTTTGCAATTCTTTCCAAAAACTAATAATTTCTTTTTGTCACTGACTATCAGCCAGATTCAGATATTCGCTCTAGGATCTTAAAGAACTCTAAAAAGATGCGTTTTAATTGGTTGATCGAATATGTCTGGCGGTAGCGCTTTGACTTTTGTGTTTTCCGAAGTGTCAATTTAAAACAATTCAAACAAAAAATGTTTTAAACCTGAAAATTTATTTTGCAAATTATTTCTTAAATTTGTGTTTTATATTTGATTAATTTTAAAAATAGTTTTTCAAATTGTTTTAGAATTTAGCGGACGGACAACTGAATTTCGCTGAATTCTCAAATTGTCCCCCAAAAAGTGAAATTGCCCCCTGTGAGGCGTGCGCCCCCCGTCGGGAACCACTGCTCTATATGCTTGCTAACATAACATACATGCTCCAAAACCTCCATAGTTCAAAATGAACATAATGTACATTTAAATATTTATAATAATAATAGTTCTACAATTTTATACTTGGTCTCTAAGGTTTCAAAATTGTAATCATAAACGCAAATATGTGTGTGACTACTTTTGGTTTGGTTATATGAGCACTTTTTGAGTTGTTCAGAGTCAAAAAACCGATTTTATGAGTTTTTTTTTTAGAAAATTTTGGAAAAATGTACTTTTTTGATTTATCATATCTCGCTTATTAGTGGTGGAATATTGGTGGAAATCCCATATTGATGTAATTAAATTTTGAAGTTGTTAATTAAGCAATACCATTCGGCGATTTATGCAATTACACTGTTTTGTAAGTGAAATTATTCATTTTACCGACAATTGGTACTCAAAACACCAATTTTATGAGTTTTTTAAGAAAATTTTGGAAAAATGTACTTTTTTGATTTATCATATCTCGCTTATTATTGGTGGAATATTTAGTCTGTAATACTCAATCGACGCAGAATTTTATTCGCTACAACGAGGATATTTTCTGTAAAGTGAACGGTTTTCGAGTTATTTACGAAATACTGAAAAACTCCTAAAATTTTGAGATTTTTGTGGTGCTACGTCTAAAGCTCACCAGGGAAAATGGGACAAACTTCAAATTCCTTCATTTGGATGTAAAACAAAGTGATTAAAACATTTTCCAGCTTTCCGCGAATTTTTGGTTAGCACGGCTCTTTTTTTAACTAAATTTATTGGCCTAAATACTCTCAGTGAAATAATAGATTTTCATTTTATGCTGAAGATTAAGTTATTATCAAATGAATTTGTTAAAAGATACGTTTCATCCGAATAGACTTGGAATTGTGTATTATTTTTTAAAAAATGTGTTATGCATACATAAGAGAGAACGGAACCCCGATTCTAGATAAAGGGACTGCCGTCTGATTATGGAAAAGGGAATGAAGAAAATATAGAAAGAAGTTATCAGTTGAAAAGTGCCTTATTATCAAATTTCATATTATTAATTTAAACCTTCATCTGTTTTCAGGTAAAATATACTCGAGACGTGTTCACATTTTTTTATCACTTATTTAATTTTGAATTTAAATTTTTCTTTCGCAGTGTTTTCAATTTTAGTTAAAATATTTTCCCTGAAAAAGAAACCTTTTCGGCAACGACATCATTAGCCTCAAATGCCGGGAAAATACTTCCGAATCTTAACGTAAATCAGATCGTACATTCTAAAGAATAACAACCTTAGATTCTCGGAAAATTTAATTAAAAAATTGACATCAGTATTAATGAAAAAATAAACAAAAAAGTGGAATTGCTCCCTGAAATCAATTATTTATTTCTATACAGAATCGATAATATTCTAATGCAATTTTTGTCAAATTGAATTTAATGTTGTTTTGTGTCTTTTATTTTTCAGTTCAATTTCTTTTTATTTACGTTTATTTCTCTCAGATACCTTAAAATGCAGTTAAGAAATGTCTTGCTCAAAATAGGGTTGTAAAGCTGGTATTAGTTCGATAGTCTCTAATATGATTGAATTCTTAAATTTCTATAAATTTGAAAAATATCACTGATACAGTAAGATTGCAACGAAGGAATTGGATCTGTCAGAAAAAACTTTAATTTTTTACAGGATATCTGCTTAGGAGGTACACATATTCATTATGTTTGAAATATTGTAGCATCATTAAAATATTCTTAAATTGTTTTTCCATAGACCATAATGTAATGGAATTTATTTTAGTGTCTCTGGAAGAGAACTATAATTGCTATAAACTTCGTTTTCAATAGGAAACATGCCGTGGCAAATCTGAACAGCATATTTCAATAGCGTAGACATCGCAATACATTTACGAGAGTTAGGCCGTGTATACACAGACGGATAGATAAACAGAAGAACCTAATAAATAAATACTTTTCAACTATGTTGGAAAGTGTTAAAAATGTAAACGAATTCATGTGAATCATATAAAATGGGGTCTTGTGCAAATTGAGAATATAGCGTTATTTGAATGCAGAAAGGCTCACACACATAGAAGTAATACTCTAGTTTTCAACATATCCGTTATGTTTGTATGAATTTGGTAGCTAGCGCCTGTGTTAATGAAGACTGTTAGCTTTTCACTGTCCCGTTATTCGTTAACGAAAACTGTAAATAACTGTTTAGAACAACATACATATTTTACATAAAAATCCAAGAGGCTATTTAAAAGAATATGCGTGTGTATTAGAGAACCATCCCTGCACTTTTAAATATGATGTGTATGTAGTAAATCAATAGAAATAAGTTAATACATACAGTTTAAAATTGAATAAAATTAAGGGTTAAATATCACAAAATGAAGAAATTTTAAATTTAGTTCTAACTCACAGTGAAATAGAGTTAAAAAAATTAAATTACATCTCGATAGTCATGATTAAAATAAGTCAATAACGATGTAATCAATTATGAAACATTTCACAATACAAAGCGAAACAAAAAAAATTGCCAAAAACTGATTTATTAAACATTAATCCATATTAGGCGCCATTGCTCCCATTTTAGCAACATTACTTTAGAATTTGTTTCTGAAATGTGTATCTTATATATTGTTAAACGGTTTATGTTATTTGCAGTTTACATATATGCGACGACTTCAGTATCTTTTTTTTAACACTTTCCAACCTAGTTGAAAAGTGTATATGACTTCGGTTTGTCTGGCCGTCTGCCGTCTTGTCCGTGCTCTAACTCCCGTAAATATGCTCGAATTGCCCTGCAATTTTTATGTTATTATCGTTATCTATAGCATGTTCCCTATTTCAACTGAAGTGTGTAGCCCTTGTACTTCTTTTACAGGGACACTCAAAAGAATTCCGTTACATTGCGGTCTATGGGGAAAAATCATTTGCGGTTTATTTTAATGATGTTACACAATTTCAAATACATTGTAATTGATATATATCACTAAGATGCATTACAAGAAGCTTTATATGGAATAGGGTGTGCATAACACTTATAGTTACTTTACAGGGACAGTCAAAATAATTCCGTTACATTACGTCTATGTAGAAAAATCGTTTGCGGTTTAATTAAATAATGTTTCACTGTTTTAAAAGCATTGAAATTTATATATATCACTAAGGTGCATTACAAGAGGCTTAGTACAAAATATTGTGCGTATAGTAATCATCGTTCATTTACAGGGACACACAAAAGAATTCTCTAGTGTCTGTTAAAAATAATTCCTGGAAGTGTGTTTTAAGTTGCTGAACGCAATTTTAAATTTAACTCACTTTTTGTCTATTACTTGGTGTGTATAATTTCTGTATTTTATATACATGGCAGCTCAAAAGTTCGCGAACACATTTCCGTTTATTGAAAGAAACTCCAGAAGGAGAATTTTAAACCGTGCTACGTGTTTCTTAACTGAACTAAAATTTAGCATCCTATGTAGTATATATACAAATCTATAGATCCTATACGGGCTGAATAAAAGTATTCGGATATTTTTCCGAATATTGTATAGGTTGGAAATGCCTGAAATTATGTTTTTAAATATGTTATGCGTTTTCCAAACTGTTTATTTCGATGTTATCTTTCAGCTCATTAAACGGTAATGATTTGTAAAATTGTTTTGGAAGGGTTGGAAAGTGTTACATAATCTATGCTTGACGCATGATTTTCTGTTCTTGTTTAAAGTTGCACTTGAATTTTCTATTTTTTAAAACGCGTTAAAAATTTAACTTTTTGGTCGCGTTCGTAAAAAGTAAAAAAAAAACTTTAATAGTAAAAACTAGCTGATAACCTTAAACAAACCTCAAGTCTGTGATTTTATATTTTTAACCTGAAATTGTATCTACCCTATATATATAAAATCCTAATGAAACGAATTTGTGAAACGAATTTATGAAACGATTTTATGAAACGACTGATTAAACGACTGATTATGTTTCAGGGCTATTTTTAAAAAAATATTAAACGCTTGATGATGAAATTAATACCAATTGTCCATAAAAATCCGCGGATGTCAAAACTGGTAATAGAATTTTGAAATTGGAATTAGTTTTCGAGATATTAATTTTTTTCTAATTTTAATGACATTTCTGTAATGATGGCAACTAATTACTCAGTTTTTTTTGTGACAAAACAGGGAAAAAAATTGAAAAGGATCCCGATAGGATTATTGATTTTTTTTATTCGTCATTTTCAAATTGAAAATTAATTTATCTTTTATTTCAATCGATAATAAAGACAAGATTGTGATTAAATTATGTTTTTCAGGAAAACTTGAAAAAAAAAAATCACATTTCTATCGTCAGGATTCAATTGTCAATCATCATTCCGCCAAGCTTTTTAAAAAAGCGTCAAGACCCTATAATAGAAAAGCACCAAAAGTTCATTGGGTTTGTTTTCATATCTTTTGGCAACAAATCTATGTATATTAGCGAATCTATCCCTTTTAGAAGCTCAAATTACGCCAAACCTAAAAGCAAAGGATCCTATACTGGAAAAGTAC
This sequence comes from Maratus michaelseni, assembly GCA_963931845.1. NCBI lineage: Eukaryota > Metazoa > Arthropoda > Arachnida > Araneae > Salticidae > Maratus > Maratus michaelseni. Next base: position 247,131,992 of record OZ007588.1, on the reverse strand, counting down.
CCGATTTTCTTATGGGCAATATTCAAGTGGCATAACATGGTGTAAAATTATCTCGGATAGCAAATTTGTTTAAATATCTCATCAATTGATGCCGAATAAATGCAGGCATGCATGCACAAAATATTTAATTAATTTTGTATGATAAATAATTATTAGAAAATTCGTATATGCATATTAATTAAAATAAATAATTTACATATTTAAAATAACATGAAAATATGCATGATCGTGCACTAAAATAAAGAGAAAATTAAAACCTGTTACTGAAAATGTCTATAACATAGTACTTTTCAAAACCGTGGTTCTTAATGTTATTCACAAGCAGATGCAATTTTTCTCATCCTTAAATGCAAAGGAAGAATAGAATACAGATCATTGTTATAAAAGTCCGAGAGGTAGCCACAATTTAAACCTAACCATTTTATACAAGCTGGTTTTCAAGTTGTAATTGATTTTACTCATCAATCCCGAAAACAGTCGTCAGTTGTCGCAACAGCCGTGTGTGAGGCCATGATAATCAAAAAATGCACAATCAACACGTTAAAAGCATGGCAACCCGTTTACAGATTTACCAATATTTTTAAAATAAAGCACGCAGTCAGGTTTTTAGAGGCCTCGAAGTCTGAGCAGGGGTTGGCGAGCGTAGATCGCAGGGGGTAGGCCCCTAGTAAATTTATATTTTAAAATGAAAAAATTGCGAAAAAATATTGATATTTAGAAGACATTTCCTAGTTAGACACATTAGACTCCTAAGAAGACATTTTCTTGTTTTATTTACCCACCATACGTAGTATAGGGTAAATCTTGTAATCGTTTTGAAAATCGAAATTTTTTTTTTGACGGATTTACACGTTTCAGACACTGGTGATTTCGAAAAACATATTTTTAGAAAAAAAAAAAAATGCCGTCCGTCTGTGTATCTGTGTGTCTGTAAACGTGTGTCTGTAAACTGTGTGTCTGTGTGTCTATCTCCCGAAAAAATTGAGACTTGGAATTTGGTATGTACTTAGTATGTAATGATGGGAAGAAGCCTATTTAATTTCAATAACTTCGATTAACCGGAACTATTTTTTTCGGACTCTCGAAATATTCGTTCTGATAAAAGGTATATAAAAATTTTCGAAATTGTTTATTTTAAGAAATGAATATAAAAGACAATAAAAAAACACAAATTTTGCATAAAGCATGAAGTCGATCGGATAAGTAGTTGCCGAGATATTTGTAATCCTATTTTCCACACTCTTCGATTTTTCATGACCCTGTATTTCATCCAAATTTCACTTCAAAGATATATTTTAATTGGAAATTTGACGCTTAATCAGATGCAATAAACCGCTAGTTAATAGGATTATTATTTTTGGAGTTATAAGAATGTTTCTTTCAGGCAATTCAGTAATCAAGCCTTTAAAGTTTATGACATCATCGAGCCACGATTTTATTTGAATTGCAATGCATTTTATAAGCAGTTTACACATTTTTATTTTAATATTTTACATTATGCATATCCATGATGGGTAAGTATTATGGTGGCCCCCAACGATTAGTTTTCATAGTTTAAGGGTCGTTTCATAGTTTAAGAAAAATATGTTCGAATTCTTTGAAATGTTTATCGGTTATAAATCTAGCGTTTTTGCAGCCCATGTAAAAATTTCGGGAAAAAATACTGTCATCTATTTGTAAAATAAATATGTTTTCTTCTTTTTTTCTAATGTTTATTTTTGCGTCGAGTCTTTTAACGTAATAAAAAAAATTTCTCTTCTTCCAAACTCTCTGAAATTTTAATCGATTATAAATGTAATTATATCGAAGTTCTCTTAAAAGTTTCTTAAAAATGTATGCACATTTAGCAGGAAAAACACGAACCGAGAGAGTGTTCCCGTTTTCATCTAAAATTTCTCAGATTTAAAAAAAAAAATACTTCATTTGAACGTTTAGAAATATTTGAAGGTGATATACTAAATCTAGTCTGCCCCGACGTTCTAAAAAGATTGTGTTGAAATACGGACTTTTAGTAGCTTTTAGCGTAGAAGAAATATTGTCTCCTGAAATTCTCTCTCACGAAGTGACCTTCGGTTGCTAATGCTTTTGAAAGCATTACAATTCATATTTTTGAAAACCAAATGCCCCGTTGAAAATAAAGTTTCAGTTGTAAGAGGATATATTTTGTTTGTCGGTACCTCTAAATGTGCGACCTGGGGGAGCGTTTCCGTAAGGAGAAAAAAAGTCAAAAGCCAAAACGGCCATTTAAAAAAAATGTTTTAAAGAGTTAACAACGATATTCTTTCGAAATGATTGCGGCTTTGAGGACGGAAATGTACGAACTTTAAGAACATGTCTTCCGTTTTTACGTATACCGAATAGTTTGGCTGATGAAAGTTAAATCAGAAGGCAAAAAACCTCTAGCATTTAGAAGTTCTTTCGTTTGCGCTTGAAAACCAAGTTCTGGGCATTGGCGCAGGTGACTACCGATTTTTGCAAAATATATTCGCTTTTTGATAAGTTTTTAATTAATATCTAGTGTAATTTTCCAAAAATAAAAAATCTGAGCCACAGGTCCATGAGGAAATGTCTTGGACTATCCTCATCCAAATTTGCAGACTTCTACATGCGGTATATTTCGTTAGTCTTCACCGACAGACACACACACAGAGCGAAGCTTTCTTTTACTAGTAGAAATTATATTGTGTAGTTAAAATATGCTTATAATGCTTATAACTGTCATAACTGTCTATTGTATAAAACATAATGAATCCGGAGTTAAGAAGTATAATTTAGAGATTGTTGGAACTAATTCATTCCACCAGTTTAAAAATGAAAATAAAATTATTACTCCAAATACTCAACGGACTAAACGTTATAAAAAAAACGAGATGAAACCCGGCAGAACTTGACGGAAAAAAATTACTATAACAATATCAGTAAAATAAGCATCTTTATTACATAAGAAGAGATGCGTATGAAACAATCTTTCAAATATTTTATTTTAAAAGTTTTTTTCTCCCCAGTGAAATACAGTACTATTTACGATGCAAACTCCAAACAAACAATCCGTAAACAACTGTGTAATGCAAATCAGTTTGACATTACCGCCATATTCGACACGTCCATAAAAAAATTTCATGGACCTATGAAGTATCATACAAATAGTATATCCCTACTTTCATATCATATTCAGTAAATAAAAGAACATAGTAAATAAAGTACACATCCCTCCCCCCCCCCCCCTGTGATAATGCAACCGAATGAGCTATGCGCATGTGCATTGCATCTTCCCGAAGGCACCTTCAAAATTCGACGTTAAAAAAAGTTTTAAATTTTTTAAATAAAAAGTTTTTAAATGTTTAATTTAAAAGTTTTATTTGTCTTAATCTAGTTCACGTTAGAATTTTACCTCTACTCTGTGATGAAAAACAGACCTGCTTGAAAATCCGTGGTGTCGTTATCCAGGATGAAGACATGGAGGCTGTGTCCTATATCTTGTCCACGCCGATAATTTCGCCTGACCACAGGCTATCGTCGACAGAAACAACTGAAATTGGGGACTGGTAATCTGATAAAATAGCAGCCCTACAGTAGCTGTCCTACAATAGCAATTGAAGACTATCCTCTAACTGATTTGCCTTCTGTTTCTTTCTGTGCAACATAGGATGCCCATAATAGATATGTAAATAACTAATTAAGATAAATCCTCCCTTAAATGAAATAAATTTTCGAGAATTTTCTTACTGCTTTATAGCAGAAAAACATTAAAACATTCTTTACGATTTCGTTCCTGTGCTTGTTTCTTTTTCTGTCGGTGTGTGCTAAAAATTTTTGCAGATGTTTTTAGAACTATAAACTAATACATATACGAATATACATATTAGTTTAAATTACAACATATTTTTAAAAATTATCTCTGTTTAGAATGAAAACTCCCACATTTACTTGCACATTTTTGACATTACATTTCGATACATACTTAAAAGTAATTATTGATTTAAAAAATAAAAATCTTGATAGAGGGCTATAATTTTAATTCTATTGAATGCAAGAAAAAAAAAGTGAAGTAACATTTTAGTTAGTACAAATTTTTTTGTAATTGTAAATGGTTACTTTCCTATAAGGTATTATCTACATGTTAATATTTAACCTAACCTTTCAAATCTCAACAGAAATACTGTAATTTTATTGAGTATTTATGTTCCCCAAACCAAGAAAAACAAATAGCAACAAAAGTTCTCAAACAGAATAATTACACGAAAGAGTCTGCAACACTTTTTTGTCAGGGTGCGGGAGGTGGTGGTGGTGTAATCATCCAGCCAGTATTTACAAAACGCAAAAATTATCTTCGAGGGCATCTGCAAAATAAACATTTTCAAAATAAATCTTTTGAATCAAGCATTCGTCTTTTACAAGGTAATAATACTCATTTATAGCTTTATTCTCGTGTGTGTAAAGAAGATTGTTGTCTCTTTCTTCTTCTTCTTCTTCTTCTTCTTCTTTTGGTCTCTTTTCATCACATTTCATAATCATAAATCGGTGAATATTTCCTGTGTGTAAGAGCTTATTCATAATTTAAAAAATTGTCACTATCGAGTTAGTATGTTTCAAAATCGGCATAGCTGTCACAGTCAGTTCTATCTTCAGAATAGATATCAAATTTATTTTCATTTTAATCCAAAAAATTTTTTTAACACAGTTTTGTTGTCTACATTTTTTTAAATCCCATTTTTGCCAATAAAACCTTATTTTATAGGTATGAGAAATTTGTAATACTAATTGACGATCCTGTATAAAACTTTTTGATATGTCTCAGTAACAAAACGTATGCGTGATACGACGCCTTTTTTAAAAACGTTTAGTACTATTATCTATAAAAACAACATATCAATATTCGGGACGACAGGCAATTTTTATCAAAGTTGGAACATGGAAAGTATAAAACAAAAACAATAGACAGTCAGGCAGACAAACGTATCATTTTTGAATCATGGTGAAAAGAACCATCACCGAAACATGGTATCTAACAAAAAAAGATGTATGAAAATATCAGCACCTATTCAAAAGCTATGATTAAACATACGTTAAAAATAAAATGCACAAACGAATTGAAAATCATCGTTTGTTGAATGTCCGTCAAAAATAAGCATATAGATTACAAGCATAGCTGTAAATACTATAGTCAGTAATTGTAATTTATTTAAATATATTTGTTTATTAGAGATACAGTGAATTAGCTAGACTTGACTTTATGGCAAAACATATTAAACACTCCGAAAAAAATATTAGTCACCCGCTGGAGATATCTGACTAATATGTCGTAACCCACCGCCGACATTTATTTTCACAGGGTTTCATAAGGAATGGAGCCAATGTTCTACAGATATGCCTCATCCACTTATTGCCAGTTCATATTTTGTATGGGGTTAAGATTATGTTATTCTATGCGCCAGTCGAGGTGGTATAGGGTGGTTAAGCATCCATCAAACCAGTCACATACCTATGCAGCCCTGTGAATACTGGTAGTATTATATTTGAAAATAGAAGGGTGTCCATAGCATATTCATCAGAATGGTGTCGAATCAAGGGTAACACCTGAACACCGAGATTGTTCGAATGGAAACTGTGATGGTTAGATTAATCAGTGGGCTTAGATATAGTACGATAAACACCCGAAAACCATCAAGGAACCTCCTCCGGTTTACCTATAGCCTCCACACACTACCACTTGAAAGCCTCATTTGGCTGTCAGTGCATTTGAAATGTCAGTGTCATTTATAAAAAAAGCAAGCATGTGATTTGTTGGACCACACTGTGCGCTTCCAGTCAGTTACAATGTTAAAAACTTGCAGCAAACTGTCCAGTCATTCGACCGTTTTAATACAAAACGATTACATCGTAATATAACTTTATTGTGATCGTAATATGCTCAATAAAATGGCACACTTCATAATAGAAACAAGTAACGGTCGATAGGCTGCACAGTTTTTAACAAACAGTGCACCGTCCACCTACGGTGATTTTTGGTCTATTACAGACGCACAATTTTATGTGCTTTTGTGAGCAATTGCCTCTTGCCAAGTACTCTGCTTTAAGCATATATTAACGCAATTGCCTTTGTAATGGTCGCTCGGAAACATATATGAATAGACATGCATTCACCGACTGCGGCAATTCCTGTCTGGTTTTTAATCAATTTTCATCGACAAGTGATGACACTGTTCCTGTTCCTTTTGGGTAAGGCTCTTTTCTGAACCACAGTTTTGAAGATGTGTTTCACGGCTACAAGAGATAAACAATGCCGTGCAGCAATTTTGAAAATTCCACTTCCATAAATGAACATTTCGGGCAACCTCACTCACTGTGTGGTCACTGTAACACCTAAACATGATAGCACCTTTTTGCCACTTCAACACATCTCTATCTTTATCCCTCTTAACGCACTATTTCCCTTTTAAGATCGACCTAACCACTTCACGTTACTAATATGATCACTGAGAAACGGTCCAGGCTCGATTTACCTCGTAGCACTTCTGCAATGCCATCTACATTAGAATAACGAAACCATCGTTCTTCAGCTCAATATTAACTCATTTTTTCCCACTGGCTGTTTATTTGCATTTTAATGGTTTTTTCTGGTTACTTTTTTCAAAAAAATGTTTAAATTTTTTTTTTACAAATTGAGAAAAAGAAACACAATATCAAAATACACAAGAAACACATATTTTAACAAGTAAATAATATAAAATTAGATTTGCGATGAAAAAAAAAAAAAAAAAAAGTATTTTTAATTTTGCATAATATATTGTATAAGTGAAATTCAATTAAATAAGCAAGTGATCATATTTATAATATTATACAAATTTTATTAACAATTATGACGAACAATCATGTGCTTTATCTCATTAGAATTTGGTCATCATTAAAAGGTTTTGACTATTCACTTCCAGAAAAAGGGAACACTATGGTTACTTTTTCTTTCTGAAAACTTCTTCAATTTCATTTGCTTCTTCTTGTATTAATTTATAAACATCGATAACTTTTGGGAGATAGTGATATTTTTCACCACACAGAGCCACTGGAGCAAACTTTTGTACCAATTCCAAATATGCATCCAAAGCTATTGTTCCACATTTGGCCTCTATTTGTACTGCATAACAAGCCATCTCCTGCAAAATGTTTCTGAAAGCGAAATAATATTTCTATGCAGTCAACACACTGGTACAATCATAAATAAAAAAAGAAAACTGCCCAGTTAAACTGAGGGCATTGAGCTCACAGGCTATTCACACTAAATGTATATTATACACTTATTTCAAAGAATTTGAAATATGCCCCTCGAAAAATAAAGAAATCAACAATATATTAAGGGGGGGTCATCCCCCCGTTACCCCCCCCCAAGAGTTAACTAATGAACCCCTTAAACTAATCAGGGAAGTCTCTAATTACAATAAATATATATACAAAATTTGAAGAAAATCGGATAATTCTGCATGAAAAACCCATTTATCTAAATTAAGGGGGGATTAGCCCCCCTTTCCCCCTTTATACTTAACCAATGACCCCCCAAAACTATTCAGAGAAGCGCATTATTACAATGAACCTATATACAAAATTTGAAGAAAATCGGATAATTCTGCATGAAAAACTCATTTATCTAAATTAGGGGGGGGGGGGTAATCCCCCCCTTTCCCCCTTTATACTTAACCAATGAACCCCCAAAACTATTGACAGAAGCACATTATCAAAATGAACCTATATACAAAATTTGAAGAAAATCGGATAATTCTGCATGAAAAACTCATTTATCTAAATTAGGAGGGGGGGTATCCCCCTTTCCCCCTTTATACTTAACCAATAAACCCCCAAAACTATTGACAGAAGTGCATTATCAAAATGAACCTATATACAAAATTTGAAGAAAATCGGATAATTCTGCATGAAAAACTCATTTATCTAAATTAGGGGGGGTTATCCCCCCCCTTTCCCCCTTTATACTTAACCAATGAACCCCCAAAACTATTGACAGAAGCGCATTATCAAAATGAACCTATATACAAAATTTGAAGAATATGAGATAATTCTGCATGAAAAACCCATTTATCTAAATTATGGGGGGTTAGCCCCCCGTTTCCCCCCTTTATGCTTAACCAATGAACCTCCAAAACTAATCAGGGAAGCGCCTTATCACAAGGAACCTATAAACAAAATTTAAAGTAAAACGGTTAGTTCTATCAAGAGTTATCGCGTTACGTACATACATACATACGTACGTACAGAACCGGCGGGCACATAAGCTCTCAGGCTTTGATAGCCTGTGAGCTAAAAACTCATTTATCTAAATTAGGGGGGGTTATCCCCCCCTTTCCCCCTTTATACTTAACCAATGAACCCTCAAAACTATTGACAGAAGCGCATTATCAAAATGAACCTATATACAAAATTTGAAGAATATGAGATAATTCTGCATGAAAAACCCATTTATCTAAATTATGGGGGGTTAGCCCCCCGTTTCCCCCTTTATGCTTAACCAATGAACCTCCAAAACTAATCAGGGAAGCGCCTTATCACAAGGAACCTATAAACAAAATTTAAAGTAAAACGGTTAGTTCTATCAAGAGTTATCGCGTTACGTACATACATACATACGTACGTACAGAACCGGCGGGCACATAAGCTCTCAGGCTTTGATAGCCTGTGAGCTAATGAGCTAAAAACTATTATTATTAAAAAGCTTTTGGTATTTCTTGGTGATTGATAAAGGGGAAAAAGATGACGCAAAATAAATCATTATTTTCTAAAGTGACAAAAAAGCGAAGAGAATGTTAAAAAAATCTTCCCCTAATATATATATCATATTCAGAAACATAATTTCTTCCCCTAATATATATATAATATTCAGAAACATAATTTCTTCCAGAAATATAAAACTGTTTAATAAAATATTGAAGTGAACTGTGTTTAACTTATTTACTAATGAAAGTTAAAGTACAAGGTGCTGTGTTTTAAAACATAAAATGTATGAATTATTAAGTTTTTGACAATATTCTTTAGAATACAAGCATCCTGTGGAACTAAATATGTTATAATATTATGTTTAACTCTTTCGATGCATTTGTAGTACAGTCAAAGCACCTTGTATTTAAATCGAAAGTGCTCCAAAGATTTGTCCGTTGTAACGTGCTTTTGTTAACACGTTATAACGAATTATTTCCTTAAAACGTTATAACAAATTATTTTGTTTTACTGTACAACAAATTATTTTATTATACAGTAAGAACTCCAATTATAAGGAATATGTGGTCTGAGCATAACCGGAGTATGCATAAGTCCGGATAATAGGGGCAATCATAAAAAAGGACGTTTTATTAGATAAAGATAATTCTTAAAATAGCTTTTGTTTAATAAAAAGAGCTATGCTTTATATATTCATATTTATTAAGCCTTCACAGGAAGGATCACTATTACTAGAACTATTAGTAACAAGAAGAGAAGCGTTAAGGAATTTCAAGGAAATTATATTTTTACGAATAAATACGTACAATTCACATCACAATTTTTTTTTGTGATTATTGATCTAGATGACTGGATTTCAAATAAATAGAGTTATACTAAATTATTATTATTATTATTATTTTTAATTAATCTAGTGCAATCACGTATCCAGCGTTTACTCGAGTTCCTTTACCTGTGATCTATTCTGTTGAGCTGATTCAAATATCAGACCAGATGCTATGATCAATAAGGTTAACTGGATGAATTATGCCCTCCAAATTCGACCGGGATAGCTCAGTTGGTAGAGCATGGCAGCTTCAGCCAAGAGATTCCAGGTTCGAATCCTGAACAGAACATTTTTCGTCCACTTGGAAAATTACAACTCATAAAATAGAGTTATGTTGTATATTTTAACGGTATATATCTAAATTAAAAAAAAAAAAAAAAAAAAAAAAAAAAATTCAAAAATTCGAAAAAAATAAAAATAATAAAAAAAATTTGATCTTTTTGCCTTAGAAACTTAAAATTCGCTGTAAAGATAGTGTTTAGGATTCAGAATAAGTTAAAATAAAAAACGCAATAAAATTCGGAAATAAAATAAACAAATCGAAAAAAATCGGAAAAATCGAAAAATAAGGAAAATTTGAAAATAATTCGATTTCATAGCGCTAGAAGCTTGAAATTTGGAATAAAGTTAATATTTAAGATACTAAATAAGGAAAAATTAAAAAATATGGATAATTCGAAAAATACCCATAAATTAGTGCAGACGATATATGAACTCAAAGTTTCGATTTTTTGTCACTCCCACACTCACTCACTCTCGCGTTATCAAAAAGATTGGGTAAATCCCGCAGCCATAGAAACTTAAAATTTGGAATATAGCTAGTGTTTCGGATACAAAGAAAGAAAAAATTATAAAATCCGGAAAATTACAAAAAAAACCATTCGAAAATTCAACAAATTCGAACAAAATTGAAATTGCAACACGTTCTGGAGGCACGGGAGTGCCTCTGCCAAGTCGAGAAAGCACGGCCGTAAGCATACTTTTCTGGAAGCAACTCAGGGCACTTTTGACCCCCCCCCATATCTCCGCGTTGGAGTATACCAAAAATTTGAAACTTCGTTTTTCTAGAGTATTTGGCACACAGGACCAAAATTTAAAATTACAACTTTCTGTCTTTTCTAGTTCAGACGATATATGAACTCAAACATTCGATTTTTTGTCACTCACTCACTCGTTCACGCGTCATCAAGAAGATTAGGTGGATCCCGTAGCCCTAGAAACTTGACATTTGGGGAAAATGTAGTGTTTAGGATACAAAGAAAGGAAAAATTATAAAATCCGGAAAATTCGAAAAAAAAAACCATTCGAAAACTCAACAAATTCCATCAAAATTGAAAATTGAAAATAATACGATCTTGTAGTTTTAGAAACTTAAGATTTGGTGTGAAGGTAGAGCTTAGCATCCAGAAAAAGTAAACATCAAAAACACCAAAAAAATCGAAAGCATAATTAAAAAAATCGAAAAATCGAAAAAAATCGAAAAATTTCAAATAATCCGATTTTGTTGAGCTAGAAACTCGGAATTCGGAATAAAGGTAGTATTTAGGATGCAAAATAAGAAAAAAATAAAAAATCCGGAAAATTCAAAAAAAAAAAAAAAATTCAAAAATCCGAAAAAAATTGAAATAATTAAAATAATTTGATCTTATAGCCTTAGAAACTTAAAATTCGCAGTAAAGATAGTGTTTAGGATTCAGAATAAGTTAAAATAAAAATGCGATAAAATTCGAAAATAAAATAAAAAAATCGAAAGAAATCGAAAAAATCGAAAAATAAGGAAAATTTGAAAATAATTCGATTTCATAGATCTAGAAACTTGAAACATGGTATACAGGTAATATTTAAGATACTAAATAAGGAAACATTAAAAAATATGGATGATTCGAAAAAAAATCGAAAATTTCAAAAATTAAAAATAAAAAAAAAAGAAAGAAAGAAAGAAAAAGAGAGAATTCTTTAAGGTAACTTCTTCGAAAATCAGTGGATGATCTCCAAAAAGAGCCCAAAATCAAGAAAAGGAGGATTACTTACAAAAAGCAGTGAAATCTCATCAAAAAGTCACCTGTAAAAAATGCAGCCAAGTCTCGTAACTCATTTACCGTAAAAAGTACTGAAATCGTATAAAGCCAAGTTTAGCTATCTTATTAACTCTGAAATTTTCATTCACAAATCACTCCTAGTCTCTACATCTTTAGTTAATTGTTATTTTGTGACTTGGCAATTACGTAGCACGAGAATGTGATGTATATAGTTAGTCTTAATCAAATAATACCATGCCATCCCATAACATATTAAGGTGTAATAACTTCCCTGTGCGTATATAATTTGCTTTAGTTAAATTATCCCATCCCATCCCATGACATAGTAAGGTGTAATAACTTTCCTGTGCTGCGTAATTGCCAAGTCACAAAATAATAATTAACTAAAGATGTACAGACTAGGAGTGATTTGTGAATGAAAATTTCAGAGTTAATAAGATAGCTAAACTTGGCTTTATACGATCTCAGTACTTTTTACGGTAAATGAATTACGAGACTTGGCTGCATTTTTTACAGGTGACTTTTTGATGAGATGCAATTATAGCCATAAAGAATGTTTTGCGATTCATCACCTGTTGGAGGCTAACGGAATATAGTCTTAAAATTTATTTATTAATTTATAATTAAGTCCAAAAAATATTAAAATGTTGTATTGTCATCGGAAACACACCTGTGAACATAATTTTTATAATTTTAACCAACAGCAAGTGAGTAATAAACCGATTACAAAATGCCATCTTTGCATATAAAAACCAAGTAGAGTTAAATAAAAGAGTGTAAAAATAAAGTAGTTTTTATAAAGTTTTTAAAAGTAAGTTATGGTAAATTAGAAAGTTATTTTGTGACATTACAAAAATCAATCCATTTTTTTATGAAAAATTACTTACACGCATCTCAGTGTATTCAACTCATTGTCTTCATCGTCACTAAGATGTTCTCCTTCTTCCACCAAGACTTCTGCATACTTTTGGAATATGTCATCTGATGCTGAAATGTGTACTCTGTGGCATTCATCGGCAGGGCCTCTCGTCATGAGTTCATTAAAGCACTGCAAGTTATCTACAACAACTAAAATAAAAAATAAGAAGCGAAAACTTTATTCTTTAGCAGTTATCCTATACATTTATGTACATCAGATTCTTGATAAAATATGGAATATTAAAATATATTATCCGTAACCGTAAAACATTTTGACGTCATGGTGACTTCATAATGATGTCACATAGTGATTTTAGGTTCGTGGACGTGACGTCACATGACATGGATGTGAATTTACTGTGGCGCATAGATTAATTTACAAGGTAGGACAGTTACAGCAAAATCTGTAATCTGAAGCAATACTAGCGTCACTAGTGACAAAGGGGAAAACTAACAGGACAAGCAGGAAAAAGTTCTAAATTATGGTTTTTATGATTCTAAAAGGACTAGAAACTTGAAATTAGGCATGAAAGTTTACTTTTAAGATAAAAATTCTCCTTAAGAACAGTTTCTATAAATATTCGAAAATTAAAAAGGGTATAATGAGGGAAAATAGTTCTAAAATCGTTCTAAATTATGATTTCGTGGAATTGTTAAGGAAAGAAACTTGAAATTTGACATGACTGCTAGTTTTAAGACGCAAATACACACACAACACTGTTTTTTTTTTTTAATCCAAATTTAAAAGGATGTAGGAGAAAAAAACTTTCTAAATTACGATTTTTGTGATACCTGAAAGGACTAGAAACTTGAAATTTAGCATGGCTTTTACATTTAAAATAAAAAATGCTATCTAAGAATGGTTTAAAAACATTCGAAATTTAAAAGGTGAGAAATGAGCGGAAAGCGTTCTAAAAACATTCTAAATTATGATTTCTATGACATTGTTAAGAAAAGAAACTGTAAATTTGACATTTTTGCTACTTTTAAGACGCAAGTGCTCGTTTAGTCTAAAAATGATTTCTAAAACACTCGAAATTTAAAAGGGTGAAATGAGCAGGAAGCATTCTAAAAATCTTCTTAACTATGAAGTATCTGAAATTATTAGGGACATAAAATTGAAAACTTTACATGACTCTTACATTAGAGAAATAATTTCATCCACAGAACAGTTTCCTAAAAAACGAAATTTAAAAGGGTTCAAGAGCAAAAGGAATTGTAAAATTATGATTTATGTGATACAGTTGGTATAGAAGTCTAGAATTTGGCATAGTGGTTACTTTTAAGATGTAAATCGTCGCTAAGAACGGTTTTAAAAAAATTGAAATTTCAAAAGACTGAAAGCGCAAAAAGCGTTATAAATTACTATTTTTATGCAATTATTAAGGATAGAAACTTTAAATTTGACAGGGATGTTAATTTTAAGATGCAAATGCTTGGTCAGAGTTTTCTAAAAATTCGAATGTGAAAGTGTGCAGGAGCAAGAAATGTTTTAAAATTGTGATTTATGTGATACAGTCGGTATAGAAGCTTGGAATGTAGCATGGTGGTTACTTTTAAGGTGTAAATTCTCACTAGACCTTTTTTCAAAACTTTGAAATTTAAAAGTGTGAAATGAGCCGAAAATGTTCTAAAACCGCTCTAAATTGTGATTTATTTAGAACTGTTAAACGTAGAATATTAAAATTTGGCATGCCAGTTACACTAGAGATGTAAATATTCGCTCAAAACAGTTTTCTCAAATTAAATAACTTCAACTTTGTAAAGTATAATTGAAACGATAGATTCACCTTTGTTTACTTAAAATATGAAAACATTCATGAAACGGATTCACTAAAAATGTTACTAAAATAGCTGTTTTATGAAAAAAAAATATACAAAAGATCTTTAAAAACATAAAACCCCTAGATGTTAACAGTACAAAACTCTCTCTGAGCGCTTTCGGCTACATTACAAGCCATTATTAAGGAGTAAAAAAATAATTTATGTAATTAAAAATTGTGCAATTCTGGAATCTTTAGAAATATTATCAACTATTGTAACGGTGCTTTGTCATACTAAATACCAAGTATTTGGTTCGAACTACTTCAGATTACAGGAAGGTATGGTATCCCGCAGGAGCCAAAGAGTTCATTTTTCTTCACCCCTCCCCCCCGTCATTAATAGTGGTTTCGTCCACCTAAGCTTGTCTGTAAAGAGTTTCCTGTCATCTAGTGTCTTGTCTAAATCAACATCAAACTTTATTCTCCCCTGATTTTTTCCTTCTTGATAATAGCTTGGATTGTAGCCGAAAGCGCTTGGAAAGAGTTTTGTACTGTTAATGTCTAGGGTTTTAAAGTTTCTTAAGATCTTTTGTATATATTGTTTCATCAAACACCTATATTATTAATTTTTTTAATGAATCATTTGCATTACGCTATACTAATATTATAAAGAAGTAACGATTGTTTTTGTTTGTTTGTTTGTAGGGGGTAATTTCTGGAACTACCGAAGCGATTTCAAAATTGATGGTGACAATCCCTGCTCCAACATAGGTTATATTTTATGTCGGTGCAACTACCTCCAGGGGGGTACAGGAGCGAAAAACGTTCTAAAATATCGATTTTTTTATACTGAAGGAGCTAGAAACATGAAATTTGGCATGGTAGTTAATTATAAGATGTAAATGCTCTCTCTAAGAATAAATTCTAAAAAAATTCGAAATTTAAAAGAGTGAGATGAGGAAAAACTGTTCTAAAAATATTCTAAATTACAATTTCTATGGAATCTTTGGAACTACAGAACCATTTTCAAAAGTGTTGGTGGCAAATTGATGGTAACAGTCCCTGCTGTAACATAGGCTATATTTTATATATGTGTCACTACCACAAGGGGGGTTGAAAGAGCAAAAAACATTCTAAAATTTCGCTTTTTTTATACTGAAGGAACTAGAAACTTGAAATTTGGCATGGTAGTTACTTATAAAATGTAAAAATGTTCTCTAAGACAGTTTCTAAAAAGTTCAAAATTTTTATCGGTGAAATGAGCTAAATGTGTTCTAAACACGTTCTAAATTACAATTTCTGTGGAATCTTTGAAACTACCGAACAGATTTTAAACGTAATGCTCGCAAATTTATAGTGACAGTCTATGCTCCAACACAGGCTATATTTTAAGTCATTGCCACTACCCTCAGGGGGTTGCAAAAGCGAAGAACGTGCTAAAATTGCAATTTTTAAAATACTGAAGAGATTCAACACTTGAAATTGGGCAAGATAGTAACTTATAAGATATACATGCTCTCTAAGGACAGTTTCTAAAAAATTTGAAATTTAAAAGAGTGATATGAGGTAAAACTGTTCTAAAAACATTCTAAATTACGATTTCTATGGAATTGTTAAGGACAGAAACTTGAAATTTGACATGGCTGATACTTTTTAAGACACAAGTGCACACACAGAACAGTTTTTAAAAATAAATCGAAATTTAAAAGGGTGAAAAAGGGAAAAAAAGTTCTAAATCACGACTTTTCCCTTTTTTTTTGCTAACAGGATTGGAAACTTCAAATTTGGCATGGAGGTTACTTTTAAGATACAAATGTTCGCTAAGAATGTTTTGTAAAGAAATTTAAAATTCCAAAGGATGAATGAGCAGAAAGCGTTTAAAAGGCGCTCTAAATTGCAATTAGTAAGGAATTGTTAGGGGTACAAACTTAAAATTTTACATGGCTGCTGATTTGGTCGCACAGAACAATTTGAAAAAAAAAAAACGAAATTTAAAAGAGTGAAATGTGCCAGAAGAGTTCTAAAAACGTTCTAAATTACGATTTATTTTGAACTATTAAGGCTAGAAACTTAAAATTTCACCTGGATATTACTAATGTAAATGATTACCCAGAACAGTTTACTAAAAATGCGAAATGTAAATGGACAGGATAAAAAAAAGGTACTAAAATTGCAATTTATGTTATTAGCTGGTATAGAAGCTTCTTATTTGGCATGGTGGTTACTTTTAAAATGCTAATACTTGCTAAGACCGGTTTCTAAAAAAATTGAAATTTAACATGCTGAAATGAGCGGAAAGCGGTCTAAAAACGTTCTACATTATGATTTAATTGGATTTATTCGGGTTAGAAACTGGAAATTTAGTATAGTTGTAACTTTTAAGATGCAGACGCTCGGTATAAATGGTCTATTCAAAATTCAAAATTTAAAGGTGTAAACTGAGCAGAAAACGTTATAAATTATGTTTTTTTTCTAAATTGTAAGCGATAGAAACTTAGAATTTAACATTCCTGTTATTTTTTATACGTAAATGCTTCCACAGAACAGTTTTTACAAAATTTGAAATTAAAAAAAGGTGCAGAAGCAAAAAACATTCCAAAATTTCAATTTTAGTGATGCTGCTGGTATAGGAAGTTGGAATTTGGCATGATGGCTATTTTTAAGATTTCAGTGCTTGCTGAAAATGGTTTCTAAAAAAAATCGAAATTTAAAAAAGTTAAATAAGTTGAAAAATTTTAAAAACCTTCCGAACAATGATTTATCTGAAATTGTTAGGGATAGAAACTTGAAATTTTACATGGCTGTTACGTTAGAGACACAAATGCATCCATAAAATAGTTTTTAAAAAATTTTGAAATTTTAATGTGATCAGGAACAGAAAAGTTTTAAAATTGCAATTTCTGTGATATAGTCATTACAGAAATTTGCTTAATTATTGTGGCTTAATTAGTAATTTCTGAATTATCTGTGGCAGGAAAATTCCCTATAATGAAAATAGGCCAACGAATACCCCTTGACATTTTTCAAGAATTACGCGAGCAAAGCCGCGGGTTTTGCTAGAGATTTCATATTTTAAGTTTTCTCAAAATTCGAAATGTAAAAGGGAACAGGAGCAAAAAACGTTATAAAAATATTTATATGCATCGATAATAAGGACAATTTACATGAAACGTTATGTTCAGGACCTGATGAATCCATGGGCATTTGGAGTGTTATTATCAAACTTTTAATTTTATGTAAATATAATGACAGAACAAAGGAAAAATTGCAGATCTTTCTTAATAAGTAAAAGAAAACAGATTTAGACATAGATATAGTTTTAATTTGTGTTTTATTAAGAAGTCTTAATTTTGTTATGGTATATTATCTGGAAGCAAATGCTGAACTATTTATATTATTTTAAGTGCGAACGTGCTAATGTTCCGCAATCGAGCTGTTTGGTTTAAAAATCATAAAAAGTCAGTAAATTAAAATACAGTTTTCAAACATATTACATTTGAAAGTACATTTTCTCGCATTCCACGGTGTAAAATTTAAAATTATGCAATATTGAGACTTAATTAAAATTGCTAAAAAAGGGAAATGGATTAACGATTCATCAAATTAATTATTTTTACAAAAATAAATTATAAAAATTACAAGTAAACCTGAAAAAAAAAAAAAAAAAAAGACGACATTTATTTCCTATTCCATTTTAGAAATTAATGCGATGAAAATCCAGTTGAGTTGTCTTTGAGTTTATTTCTAAAACAAAAAATAATTTCTTTGGTTTATAGGCGAATGGCTTTTATATGATTTTTGTTTGTTTACATTTCCAAAATTAAATACGATGATTTGATATGAATTAATACTACAAGAGATTAAAATATTCAATGCCCGATAGTATTTTTTATTTTTTTTTTCATCAATGAATCTCAAAAATAAATGACTCATTAAACAGCTCGTTGTTGGTTACATTAGCAAGATTATACACGATTTTTGAAACGATTTGTCAATTGCGCAAAACATTGAAGTTTTTGTTAATTTAGTATGTTTCATAGAAAAAAATGCTGAACAGAATGTTTTATAAAATAATATGCTGAATAGAGGTGATTTGAGGTAGAAGAGAAATTTTTAATCAGATTAGTGTATATGTTACTGTCAATATGATTAATCCGCTCATTATTAATAATAACCGGGTATTATTAATAATGACCGGATTAATCATATTGACCGTAACACACACACACACACACACACACACACACACACACACACACACACACACACACACACACACATATATATATATATATATATATATATATAATTATAATATCTTTGAATTTCAAAAAACATATCAAGTTCTTACATTCTAATGAAATCTCCAAAGAGATAATTAGTAATAAAGTGTAGACAGAATACCACATAGTTAATAAATTAACAAGTGCAATCATAATTTTACCATAGAATTTGCTTCAATGGTAATTGGCCAAAAATACTGAAAATATGA
Organism: Maratus michaelseni; assembly: GCA_963931845.1. Classification (NCBI taxonomy): domain Eukaryota; kingdom Metazoa; phylum Arthropoda; class Arachnida; order Araneae; family Salticidae; genus Maratus; species Maratus michaelseni. Next base: position 247,113,236 of record OZ007588.1, on the reverse strand, counting down.
AGAATATTTAAAAAAGGAGAGAGTGAAAAAAAAATTATATAATAAACCGTAAAATGTTAATAATTTGAAGTTGATATCAAGTGAATACAAATGGATTTTGAAATGAAATATGAACTAAATATAATGGAAAATTGGATAACAAGAGATTTAAATTAGAATTGGATATGAAAAAACACGTGTAGATATAATCATCAGCCTGGATGTATCCACACGTGTTTTAAAAATAATACAGTATTTCATAAATATACTGGCTTTTATGCTAAGATCAGTATATTCATCCAGGTATACTGTATTATTACCAGAAAATAATTGGAAATAGTAAAATTGGAAATAAAAAACTTGTAAAAAATAGATAAAATATTTTACTCACAATAATTATCCACAATTCTGTGAACATCACAAGACATTTTATAGACTTTTTATAACTGATCATTAGTATCACTTAATATAAAGGTGATCGTCTAAACGCACATTCACCATGACCATATAAAGTGTAAAAAATGTTCAACCAGCTTAATAATAGTCCTTATATATGTTTTAATTGTATTATTTGCTATATCATTTGCAATATTTTATCGCACACTAAAACAAAATAAATTATTACATAATATGTTTACATTTATATAATGTAATAAATGTTATTTAAAAGAGTTGATAATTGAATTTATCAAAAAAATAGGATAACCATATAGTTTTGCTTGATTTGGTATAAATCTAATATTTTTGTTTTTATATATATCTGAGCATAGATATTTTATACGATGAAGGTAATTGATAATTATATTTTTATAAACTGATTTATGTAAACATGAAGCAAAATTGGTAAAAATATTTACTTTAAATGGAAAGTCAAATCTTTTATCATAAATATGAAATATTAATTTATAATTATCATTAATATTAATTTTTAAGTCAAGAAAATTTATATTATTATTAATCAAATCATTTTCGCTTAATGTAAGCTGATTAGGATAAAAATTGAGTGGTGATGTGCAATTTTTATCATTGAAATAAAAATGATAATGTCATCAATATAGCGATAAAATACATAATCATTGTTCGGACCAATATTTCTTTCATAATAATATAAGTAAAGGTCAGAGAGAATACTAGAAGCGGTCCCACACTGCGGTATTCCCTGGCATTGTTTATAAATAATATTGTCATATATGATGTAATTATTATGCAATGTAAAGTTTAATAAAGTTTTAAAAAAATTATGGAAATATGATCTTTTAATTTTAATTGAGATTTAAATTTTTTAAACAATATACACATTGTTTTATGTAAGTCTTTTATATCAATGTTATTAAATAAATCATTAAAATCCAATGTTTTTATGAATTTTACCGGATTGATATTATGTATTTTATTAATAAGCTGAAAAATGTTTTTTAGGCAATGTTGGTTATTATGTTTTATTGTTATATCATATATCTGCTTTAAAATATTAAGAAGTAAATTGCTTATGCGTTACACCTGATGGTAACTGTGCGAAATTTAATTGGATTTTTATGAAATTTTGGAATTATAACAAGATAAGGATAATTTAAATTATTACATTTGATTTTTAGTAATTTGTGATAATTTAATAATTTTCTATTATTAATTTCAATATTTAATTTAGTTTTATTAAAAATATTACTTGTGTTAATAGCATTGTGAATTAACACATTATAGTACTCTTTACAAATAATAGCATAATTATTTGGAGATTTATCTACATAAGTAATTATAAATTTGTTTTGTAGTTCTGATATATGTTTATTTATATTTTTGAAAGCTGCATGTGTAATATGATGATAATTTTTTATAATTTCATTTTTAAATTTATCTATTACAGAAAATCTCCATTCACTAAAATACTCGATAGGTTTATTGTAATCAATAGCAATTTTATATATAAGTAAATCAATATCTTGAATAAACTGCAATATTATGGATTTGATTTTACACATGTATGGAAGGCGAAATTTTGTGCCATTATGCATTAAGTTTTGTAAAATAGGTTGTTCTACAATATTAAGATCACCAGTAATAATATGACCATGTGTTGTATTTATGTACTTTTGAAATTTTGGGTCATTACAATAACAAGGGTAATTATTTGACGAGACCATTTGTTTTGCAAAAGAATTGTAATTAAAAATTTTACGTCCAAGTGTGCGATTATATTTATATGTCTTGTGAATAGTAAAAATTTTTAATGGAAAATTATTAGTAGTGTTGTTTATGATATTGTGTAAATTGATATTATTAAATACATGATTGGAAAAATTTATGATTAGTTGTGTATTATTATTTTTATATTTAGGTTTATTAGAAAGACTTGTATTTAATAGGTTTGCTCTATAATGAAGAATATCATAAAATATATCACAAAAATGTGGAGAATATTGATTCTTTTTAAATACTTTGAAATATTGGTTCAAATATTTCTTTTTAATACTAAAAATATGTTTTCCTATAGCTAACCAACTATAATCATTACAAAATTGTTCCTCAAGATCATCAAGCTCTTGTTGTATAACAATATTATCAGTGTATTTTTTGTTATTATGTAATAGTATCTCTAATATATATATATATATATATATATATATATATATATATATGCAATATATATATATATATATATATGCAATATATATATATATATATCTATATAATTGTAATATATATATATATATGTATAACATATATTGAATAATATATAATGTAATATATATATATTATATCTCTAATATAATACATATAATATATATATCCTCTAATATATATATATATATGCAAACAACTTGTCAGCAAAACAAGGCTTTTCTTTGTCCATAGGCCTTGTAATCTTGATATCTAATGTAGTACAACATGAATTTTAAGATAAATATTTTCACAAATTGTTGGCTAACTTGATATGTGATGAAATAAAGGAAAGTACACCCAATAAAAATATATCCATTGCGTTTCTGAAATGAATAACTTTCTTAAAGATTATAATATAGTGATTAAACAATAATATTGCAACTAAATTTTGAGGTCAATTGATGCAGTTATAAAAGTTTTGCAAATATGTACTTGCGTAAAGAAGAGTATCTTGATTGCAGATGTCTTGGAAAACTCCCAAATACTTGCTGGTTTCATCTAGAGTTCTACTGTCATTACATCTCTTTGCAACTTTAACTCCACACTCAAAGAAACCTGTGGCAAATCTAAATATTATGAGATAAAAATAGATAATTAATAGAAATATTTTTTACTTCAAATTTTATAATACAGTCGAACTCCGATTATCCGAATCCCAGTTATCCGAAAATCGGCTTAACCGAAAGACCTTAAAACTCTTTTTTTTTTAAATATGAAAAAATTTATTTTTAAACGAGCATGCTGTTCATGAAATAAATAAACAGCGTTAACTTACTTATTTGGATTATTGTGTAAATGCAGGCATTTTGTTGCATAGCCACATGCAACACTTCATGTATTTACAAAATATGTTTTTATTTTATTTTTTTGTTTTTCAACTTCGCATTACTTCAATGCAGCTTTATCACACCACCTTTTAAACAATAACAAATCTGACGCTGTTGCATCTTCCTGCACTTCAATATATTGAGGTGCCAATATCAACTTTTTCAACTCGTTGCGTTCTTCATGCTTATAAAAACCCGTTTGTATTTTAAAATATTACTCATCGTAAATAAAGTTTTGGGGGAAATTAAAACACGTGTAAACAGGAAGGGGAATTCGAACAGAATACGGTCACTTTCAGCACCTTTTAGCACTAACGCTTTACCTGTCTGTGGGGAAGTGAGAAGGGTGAGTAGTGTCATCTGGTAGAATCAAATTTGGAAGACCCCGGTTATCCGAAAGTTCCTATGGAACCCTGGTTAACCGAAAATCCTTTGGTCCCATGCTTTTCGGATAACAGGCGTTTTACTGTATAAATATTTCGAATTTTCCTTTACTGCATATATTTATCCCCAAATAAAACTTTCTTTTTTCTTTCGTAGTATATGAAGTACGTGTGTTAGTTTTTTACATTGTTATGGTGTATTCTGTATTGAAAGAATTTGCTAAAATTTATATTTGTGAATAATACTAATTTATAGAATTTCTCCGATTTTTTAAAAATATTGAAATAGGTAATATTTATTTTACTGCACGCTTAAGAATATTCCACATATATCTAAATTTGTCACTGAAGACCACTCTTCTTGCAATAATATATACGAAAAAAAATCCACTAATTGTAGATTTTCAGTTGCTTTTTTTCAGTTAAAACACGAAAATCTCTGCTTTGATTTTTCCATTTTTCCCAAATATACAGAAGATTCACAAATATAACGTAAAATTTATACGAAATTCTCCAATCGAAATCTAATTTTTGTCAAATCACAGGGGTATTCCGGCAACTGTGCTGCATGTTACTTTTCCGTATTCGAAACGGAATTTTTAAGTATTCCCTTTTCTTTCAAAACACGAAAAATTTGCTAACCTAAGCTCACAATTTCCTGAAATTTTCCGTTCAAAAGAGGGTAGTTTCTTCAAATAACAGAAAAATCACTTCCAATCACAAAAGTTTACTATTTTTTACGTTTTTTGACGAATTTTATTTGATATTATAATTTCTAACATTTTTTCTGGAAAAACATAAAGATTTAAAATGATTAGAAGCGGACGTTTAAAAATAACAGAGGTTCTCTATTCTAATAAAAGAAAGTTTCGACATGTGCGTCTCTGTGTGTGTCCGTATGTCCGTATGTATGTCGGCGATGCTAGCGAAATCTAGCGCACCTTGAAATCTGAATATTTCGGTGAGGCTATTCCAAGGCACGTCCTGACGTACCTGAGGCTCAGATTTTTAATATTCTGTTAATTAGCCGATATTTAATTAAAAAACTCATTAAACATCTTAAAAATGGGATCTCCTTATCTGAAAATGACGCTAAAGAAATATCAAAACCGGAGAAGTAATAAACGATTTGATAATCGTAGACAGTAAAATTTTCACATTTTCACTTATCCTCAAATATTAAGAAAACTATTCGAGGTATAGATTCGAAACTCACAATATGTACTTAAAGTATTTGTATGATTCCAAAAATGTAAACTTTGTGAAAATCGGTAGGTAACTTTTCTTAATTTTTGTAAATAACTGAATCGACGAATAAAAATTACCTAAACAGAAAAAGGGATCGTATTGAATTTACTGCAGCTTCGGGCACGTCAGAGCCCGTTCCTCCATTTACTTTCCGAAAAGAAGGTTAGATATTATATGATATTAGATTGAAAATGCATAGTAATTAATAAAGATTTGTTATTTTTTCTTTTTTAACAATTTCCAACCTAGTTGAAAATCGTTTATGACTTCGGTTTGTCTGACCATCTGCCGTCCGTCCGTCCGTCCGTGCTCTAACTCGCCTATTTTACTCGGATTGCCCGGAAAATTTTGTATGTTATTGTCGTTTATTATAGCATGATCCCTATTGAAAATGTAATGTGTAGTACTTATAGTTTTATACAGGGATAGTCAAACGTATACCGTTACAGTACAGTCAATGGGAAAAAATCGTTTCAAGTGCATTTTGATGAGGGTACGCCGTTTGAAACATGATGCAATTGATATACAATTATGAAGCGCACTAAAACATGCTTTTTGTATAAAATGGGGTGCTAAGCATTTATTTTAAAAGCATTTGACGCTTCCATTTACAGGGTCAAAAAAATTCTGTTGTACATTGTTCTACGGAGAAAAAATCGTTTGTAGTGAAATTTATTCATGTTTCACTATTTCAAACATAATCAAATTTATATGCATTACTGAGGTGCACTTAAATTGCTCACTTAAAATTATGATGTGCATTCCGTTTATCGTTCATTTACAGGGACCAACAAAAGGATATCGGTTACAGTATACGTGCAATAATTACGGTCTATGTGTGATAAGTGCGTTTTCAACATTGGTTTGCGTTTTTAAATTTAACTAAATTTTTGCATTGTACGTGGATCATATACAGGGCTACACAAGGGAATTCGTAAGTAATACAGACTATGGGAGTGAATTGTTTAGGGTAATTTTTAATTGTATTACGCATTTTCCTGCTGAGCTATAGTTAATAGACTTATAGAAGTTTGTGAAAAGTGATTCATGTACAGGGCTACGCAAAGAACAAGGTACATTATCGTTTATGGTTGACAATTGCTGGAAGTTTGTTTTAAGTTGACTTATGTGTTTTTTACCTGAAATAAATTTTAGCTTAATATGGGGTGTGTGCAAAAGACTTTAGGTAATATATAGGGTTGTATAAAAGACTTCGAGTGCCTTTACGTTGATTAGCGAAAATTTTCTAAATGAACTAAATTTTATCATGCTATGTAGTATATATCCAAATCTATAGATCATATATAGGGCAGCACAAAATAATTCGATTACATTTTTGACTGTGAAATGTATTTTCTGAAAATTGACTTTTAAATGTATTATATGTTTCCTAAACTGTTTACTTACATATCTTCTTTCACCTTATTTGACGGTGAAGTTGGGTTATAGTTTTCTGGATGTGTTGGAGAGTGTTTCATAATCTGTGCTTGACGCATGATTTTTCGTTCTTGTTTATTTCGTTATTGAACCCGATTTATTAAGTATTTTTTTCTAACAACTTTTTAAGTACTCCAGCTGCTATATGCAATACAAAAAATTTACTTAGCCTCTACCTACCATCTTTTTCGAATAATAATCTTCTTTTTCGACGTTTCTTTTTTTTTTTCACAGTTATACTTTTTAGATTTTCCTAAGAATTGGTACATAACTCCCTCATAATATTTCAATGCATTTCTGCACTTTTGATTGCCTGGAGATGCATTGTATCACCAGCACTTCCGACAAAAATAATTTTTTTTAGATTTGATCCTACCGCTTTCTGATTTTATTTTCGTGTTCTGAGATCTTTCAAATGTCTAAAAATTAATTTATGTTCATCACTTAGTAAATCTAAACCGCTATTTCCGAATAATGCATTTTTGAGGCTCTTTTGCGATTTCTTCTTCCCGAATGGTATGGTACGATGTTTGTAATTCTTTTTTCGTTACATAGGGATTTTTTAAAAGGTTTTTCATCGGTAATCTTTTAATTTTAGTTCTACTCTTTCACCACTAGAAGGAGCTTTTAATTTCAGTTTCATGCTTTTTTCACAGTAATTATCCTCGGATTTTCCTAAGAATTAGTACATAACTCCTGCATAATATTTTCATTCCATTCCATCGCCTTTGTATAAGTTGTATTACCACCATTTCTGAATAAAATCTAATTTATCGACAATTTGTCCTACAGCTTTCCGGATTTATTTTCTTGCTCTGAGGTCCTTAAAAGCCTAAAAATTTAATAACATTCGTCCCTTATTATTTCTATGCGGTGCCGGAGAATCGTTCGTAAAGAGGTTTGCTTAGAACAGGATGTGTCCCCTAGGGGTGGAAATTGGAATTAAGAAATGTTTCGCGCAGCACGTCCGGTATATGGTGCGAAGGCAGCGAGTATCGGAACCAGAGTTTCGTTTTTAAAGAGATTTAAGGTTATTACACGGGACCGGGCAACACCTTGTGGGTCAGTTCGTAAATATATATATTTAATTAACTAAATAAAATAAAACATAACTATTAATTAAAAGTTAACACTAAAGCATATCTTCCTATACTTATATAAAATAGTATTCAATCAAATATTTTTTAATTTTTTTTACTTACGTGCAAAATTCTTGGAACTCTTCTGCGGTTTCAGGATATCCTCTTGGCACATTATCATTTTGGCACTCTCGGTGAAATGGTTTGCCACACATTTCTGTTGCTGTGACCCCTAAATTAAATGCATATTCTAATATAGTAGATAATAATAGCCATACAATGATAATAAAACACGTTTTGTACCATAAGGTATAAAACTATGATCAATATCAGACACAGAATAATATTTGCTGCACAGTCATGATATGATATAGAGGATAGTTTTACAGAGTTAACTGAAAAGTCTAAACTTGTCGAGCCAGGACACTCACAAGCTGCTATTGTTAAACTAATTCATATTTCTCTTTTGCACTTCAATATTTTTGGAACCCGTTCCAAAAAAGAAAATGACCTTATAAAAAAATCTGCAACCAAAATCCAAAAAGTAGAAAAGGACCTGTTTTAGAGATCGACCTCAGTTATCCTATGCAAAAAAAGAAAATGTTTTAATAATATTGAATTGCAAACAAGGAATTTGAAAAGAACGCTGCCACTGATTTGACAATAGTTTGCGAGTCTATTAGCGATACTAGTGCTGGCTTTTAAGAAGGGATACTGGCCTAAAACTTTCAGCAAATCATTTTCTTTAACCTAAAACAAAAATATGTTTCTTTCCGTTTCCAACGCCGATTTGCTCAAATTGTAAATACATAGTCTCATTTTTGCGTCATCTAACGAAGCACCCGTGAGTTCATTCATGAGTTTTAAATGCCTTTTTTTCAAAATATTGCATTGTGCTAATGTTATGATAAAATGTGAATAATTAAGCTATCAACTTCAAATATGGAATGAAGCTACATGAGGCATTTCTAGTGAAGCATTAAAATCATTAAAATACAAATGTAAATGCTTAAAGGGATAAAAACCGGACACAAAAGGCTTTTAAAGAGCATTTAATATGATGATCGACATGTTTCGACCGCACAAATGGCACCATTATAAAGATCTACACGATAAACAAACTATTCTCGCAAAAGTTTGAAAATAAACTTGAAAACATAAATCACGAGATCATATATGTAATAAAAGCAGGTGCTTAAAGATAGTCAACTGTAAACATGAAAATTAATATTCCTTAATGCTTTTTTAAAATTGAAAAACATCTCGTGCCAAATTTTAGGTAATTCAAAAGAAGCTGACTCATTTCATATGTTCACTGTACGCATATAGATTTCTGTTAATTTACGGATTATAGATGGGTAATAAAGTCATGATGGATAATGGCGCCGTTTGTGCGTTCGAAACATGTCGATCATTATATTGACAGATTTTTATAATTCTTTTGTGTTCTGTTTTTATCGCTTTAAGCATTTATATTTGTATTTTAATGATAATTAGTGATTTTATTATAGTATTATGTAACATTAAAATTGTCTTTATAATTCCTTTTTTTTTTTCTTTTTAAATTTATATATATATATATTTAACAAACATTTTTGCATGTCTTTTTCCGAATATTTATCCTTAAAATGAAATATATATATATATATATATATATATATATATATATATACATATATATATTAATAGTATAATATTTTTGTGAAAATAATAGGTTTGCCTTATTTCTACATTCATTATAAGATTTTTAAACCCTTATTTGTATGTTCCTTAACTACTAATATCAAAGAGCGGTGTCTACATATGGTTGAGATGATGAATCATGTTCCTGTTCTGAGCTTCTTGATGATCCGATTATTTTTATTTTTCTGAAATTTGTTAGATAGTTTGTTCATATGGGATTTCAATTTAAAAATAAACTGTCACTTTTTCACCTCAGGAAAAAGAAAGACAAACTGATCCCAAAAACTCCATCACATTAGTAGCTTCCCACAAAGATATTTGTTATACAAATAATTTGAATTACTTTGGGTCTTAGCAAATCCCAAAAGTTTTCCCGTCTATCCTATTAGGACAATATTTTATTGAATTTAACAGTTTCGGTTGCGAAATCATGATATTTGTAAAACATATACATTCTGAACCGGCTTATCGGGCTAAGTTATAAAAGGAACTGAATAAATCAAATATAAAGATGCAAAACACGCCTTTTAAAGTAAAAAAAAAACGAATAAAAAAGTAAATATATAAATAATAGTAAAAGGATCTTTGAATAATCATAACACTATTAATTTATCCATGGCTTTTTAAAAAAATATTTTTAACTGTCAGAAAAGAGCATCTGTTGAAAATTTTGAAATCATATATTAATTGAAGCAGCAATTTTCGCGATTACGGATGATCTCGAAAACGGCAGAAACAATTTTCACGAAACTTTCTTCCTATACTAAATTAAGCACGAGAAAACGATTTAGCTAGGTCTCGAATTGAAAATTTTCATTTTTACATGTTAAAACAAACTCAGCACTGCAATTGCTGCTTGCTATAAATGGAAGAAGGCTTAAATGATTTACACAGAACTTGGCTCCTATACTACTTCAGGAACGAGAAAATGATCTAGTTAGTCTCCTAGTTCGAAAAAAATCGTTTTAACAGGGTGAAACAAACTCAGTACAATAATGCTATAAATTGAAAATGGTTTCGACAATTATATTAAATAAACTTTATGTGAAGACGAGAAAACCATCCAACTACGTCTTGACTTTGAAAATTTTCATTTTGATAAATTTAAGTAATTTTCTAAAATTAATCTTTTGTCTCGGAATTCTCAGCAATACATAGTCATTGATCATCAACATGATTACGGATTATCTCGAAGACAGACTGTTAGCGATTTGTCTTCTATAATAAATAGAGCACGAGAAAACTGTCTATCTATGATACGGTAAAAAAAGGGCAAATTCGTTTCAAAGGGCTAGAACAAACTTGATGCTAAAACTACTGCCATCAAATTAAAACTTTATGGGCCAATTTCATGACATAACAGTAAAATACTAACTCGAACCCGGGAAAGCCATCTAAATCTCGATTTCGAAAACATGCAGTTTGATAAGTTTAATAATTTTTTCTCTTTAATCTTCCATAATCGAAGTTCTGGCAAATACCTTTCATTGATCAGCACCACGATTACAGAAAATTTCTACTCTATGGGTGGTGTAATATAAGTCGAAATTCGAGTCGTTTTGCCGTAGTTTTAGGCGCAAAGCCAGATCACCTATTTAAATTTTTCATAGAAATGTCTTTTCTGGAAGCATTCATTGCAACAGAGCATAAAACATTTTATATTTCAACAAAAATTATTTTAATAACAAAAAATACGATTATCAAAGTCAGTGCATATTTACTTTTGATACCAAATAGTATAATTCATTTCATTTTGCGTCTTTATTGCATGATTTTTCTTGAAAATTTAAAAGTGTGTGATTTCGTTTGTGACAATTTTATGACTATTTCAAAGAAATTAGTAGTTTGAAGGGTAAAATATTTTTTCATATCAGAAAAAAATACGTAATTCATAAAACAGGTGATGTAAACAATTTATTATAACAGAAGAAATTATTAGAAATTATTTACTGCTGTTTAATTATAAGATAATTCTAGAATTTCTAACTGCCCGTTTATTTTTGTGACAATATTGTACTTATTTTAAACAAATTAGTAAGTTCAAGAATAAAATATTTTTTCATTACAGAAAAAAAAACATAACATATAAAGAAAACGATGTGTCCATTTTATTATAAAAGCATAAATTATTAAAAGTTCTTTTAATACTGTTTAATTACAACTCTGGAATTGCTAAGTAGCATTTACTTTTGTGATAATTTTATACCTATTTCAAACAATCTAGTAAGAATACGAATCAATTAATTTTTTATTCCAGAAAAATATATATAACATATAAAGACTAAGATGTAAATAATTTATAATAATAGGAGAAATTGTTAAAACTCTTTTAGTGCTGTTTAATTATTGATAATTCTGAAATTTCTAAGTGTTCGCTTACTTTTGTGACAATTTTATGCTCGTTTTAAACAAATTAGTAATGTTAAGGATAGAACCTTTTTCACAGTTTAGAAAAAAAAAATACATTTCATATAAAGACGAAGATATAAACAAATTATTATTCCAACAGAAATCCTTATAAATACTTTTAGTGCTGTTTAATTATCCGACAATTCTGGAATTTCAAAGTGTCCTTTTATATTTGTGACAATTGTTTACTTATTTTAAACAAATTGTAAATTTAAGAATTAAAACATTTTTCATTCCATGAAGAAAATACGTAATTAATAAAAACGATGATGTAAACAATTTATTATAACAGAATAAATTATTATAAATTATTTACTGTTTAATTATACGATAGTTCAATAATTTCTAACTGCTCATTTACTTTTGTGACAATATTGTACTTATTTTAAACAAATTTGTAAGTTTAAGAATAAAATATTAATTTTGTACAGAAAAATACATAACCTATAAAGATAGAGCTTTAAAAAATGTATTATAACAGCAGAATTTATTAGAAGTTCTTTTAATGCACTTTAGTGTTACGAGAATTCTGGAACTTCTAAGTGTCCGTTTACTTTTGTGACAATTTTATACCTATTTGAAACAAATTTGAAATTTTAACAATAAAATCTTTTTCATTCCAGAAAAAAATGCATTTCATATAAAGACTAAGATATAAAAAACTTATTATACCAACATAAATTATTTAAATTATTTCAGTGCTGTTTAATTATACGGACAATTCTAGAATTGATAAGCGTCCGTTTACGTTTGTGACAATTTTATACTTATTTCAAACTATCTCGTAAGTTTAAGAATCAACTACTTTTTCATTCCAGAAAAAATACATAAAATATAAAAACTAAGATGTAAACAATTTATTATAGCAGTAGAAATTCTTAAAATTCTTTTAGTGTATTTTAATTATCGATAATTCTGGAATTTCTAAATGTCCGCTTACTTTTGTGACAATTTTATACTTATTTGAAACAAATTAGTAATTTTAACAATAAAATATTTTTCCTTCCTGAATAAAATGCCTTTCATATAAAGACTAAGATATAAAAAAAAATATTATACCAACAAAAATTATTATAAATTATTTCAGTGCTGTTTAATTATACGGACAATTCTAGAATTGCTAAGCGTCCGTATACGTTTGTGACAATTTTATACTTATTTCAAACTATCTAGTAAGTTTAAGAATCAACTACATTTCAGAAAAAATACATAAAATATAAAAACTAAGATGTAAACAATTTATTATAACAGTAGAAATTATTAAAATTCTTTTAGTGCATTTTAATTATCGATAATTCTGGAATTTCTAAGTGTTTGCTTACTTTTGTGACAATATTATAACTGTTTCAAACAATCTAGTAAATTTAAGAATCAACTACTCTTTCATTCCAGCAAAAATACATAACATATAAAGACTAAGATGTAAATAATTTTTTATAATAGTAAAAAATGATTAAAATTCTTTTAATGCATTTAAATTTTCGATAATTCTGGAATTTCTAAGTGTACGCTTACTTTTGTGACAGTTTTATGTCTATTTAAAATAAATTCGCAATTTTTATAATCAAATCTTGTTCATTCCAGAAAAAAAAAATATTTTACGTAATGATGCAGATATAAACAAATTGTTATACGAACATAAATTATTATAAATTCTTTTTGTGCTATTCAATTATGAGACAATTTTAGAATTTCTAAGTGTCCATTTACTTTTGTGACAATTTTGTATGTCTGCACTGCATTCTTTCAAACAAAATAGTAAGTTTATGAATCAACTATTTTTTCATTCCAGAGAAAACTACATAACATATAAAGACGAAAATGTAAATAATTTATTATAACATCAGAAATTATTAGAAACTACTTTAGTTAATTTTAATTATATAATATTTCTGGAAATTTTAAGAGTCTGCTGACTTTTTCAAACAAATATAACTACTTCAAATTAATTAGTAATTTTAAGACACAAATCTTCATTCCAGAAAAAAATTACAAAACATATAATTACGAAGATGTAAATAGATTATTATAATAGCAAAAATTATTTTATTGTTTTACTTGTTTACTTTCTTTAGAAATTAAGATACTCATATGAAAAATGCTTTGTAATTTTCTATATAGTCATATTTAATTAGATCTTTCAGTGACAAAGAGAAAATAATACATTTGTATGACATTTAAAAAGTTATTTGCAAAAGGATCCTAATTTTACTTTAAATTAAGATATTTATTATGTAAAGTTGTCAATAATTATATGATAATTTTCTTAATGACAATTTGCTAGAGCTATGGATTAGGTGTCAGTGTCAAATTATCTCTTCTGCATGTAATTGTAATGGATTAATCATACATCTTCAACAATGAAACAAATTTTTAAACTATGTGCAAACTTGTTTAAATACTAGGTGTAAACTTTAATTTTTAGAAAGCTAATATACATGCAGGTTTAAAAAGCAGGTGATTTAAAAAAATTTAAACTATGAGGTTTAAAAATTGTACATTAAAAAATAAATATAAAGGCATTAACTAATTACCTTATTGACAGAATTTATTTATGCAAAGAAATGAGTTAAAGTTAATAAATATTTTTTAATACTTAAATTACTTTCATACTGTGATGTGTATTTAACCTTCATACTCAAAACTTACATTACTTCTATACTTTCATACACTTAAAAAAATATGCTTGGAAATAATAAGAACAAGAACCCGCTTATTTTTATTTTTTTAAAGTGTATTAGCTGTTCTCAGTTACTAATACGCCTTTAGAACTAACATAGAAATAATTTACAAATAATATTTTAATTTAATCATATTAAATTAGAGATTTATCTAATATTTCACTGATAATTTATGTAAGGTGTTTTCTGCAATATTTTTAAAGAGCAACGATACAAATGCATCAAAATTAGAGAAAACTACGTATCGTACGTTTATCAAAAATGGGAACATGTTCAGTAAATTTCAAAATCAAACATATTTAAAAAGAGGAAATTTGAATCAATGTTCAGATTAAGGTGTCTAAAAAATACTCTTATGCTGAGTCACTTTTGAGAAGAGGATGGACTCAAAAATAAAAACATGTATTTCTCCAATTTAAAAAATTTAGTTTAGAAGCTAGTCTGAGTACATGATGTACTTGCAGGATAAGCAATTATATCTCAAAATTGAGGACCCAGGTTTAATAGAGATACTACATTAGACATCCACCTTAAATGCATTGAACTTACAATATATATACAGGGTGTCCACGTATAACCTGACCGACCTTTATTTTCGCAACCGTTGGTCCTAGATGCATACTTCCAATGACAAAAATGGTTTAAATAAGATAAATAATTTTTTTTAAAGCCATTTGGGTCTAGAAAAAAAGATTTATTAAAAAATTACGAAATTTAAATGTTTATACGGTCCTCCGGTCCTATAAGTGATATTTAGTAAAAATTTACTGTGACAGTAACAAGTAAGATAACAAAAGTCCCATTCATCTACGATTAAAACTGACCGAGTAATAGCTGTTTAAAGTTGGAGTATATTTTTTGTTGCGAAATAGGGGTCATTCACAAATGTAGAAATATAAATAATCGTCAGATATATCAAAAAAATTGTTGAGAGCAAAATTAACATTGCAATGTAATATAAATGTGAAATATATAATCATTCTGACATATTAATGCAAAATATACAATTTGTACTGAACATATAAAAGGATAAAAAAAAAACAGAATTTTTGTTAAATAAAAGGATGAAAAACAACAGCCTCAATTAAGATTTTAAAATGCTGTTAGATTGCACTGTCTTTCAAAATTTGGGTTTTACCATGTTTTTTAGCTTTTCAAAATTGATTCTAATGTATTTTTTAGCGCTGAATCCGAAAATGACCTTTCTTTTAAACCATAACGTCAGGATTTTTCTCAAATCGAAAATTTCAAAGTTAAAAAGCTCAAAGATAAAATTGATCCCCCCTCCCCTCCCAATCTCATCGGACCCCTGAGCTATTTAGTTGTAAAAACCCCAGTATAAGCCAAAAAAAATGAATAAATTATTGAATTAAATAAAATTAATCTGAATAAAAAAGGTCTTACATCTATTTTATAGTATCAGATTTTTCGATATTTTTTTACCTTGAAATTTACGATTTGCGAAAAATCTTGACATGATGGTTAAAAGTGAATGTAATTTTTTTATTCAGGGTTAAAAAATACATAAAACGTAATTATAAAAGTTAAAAAACACAACCATCGCAGGTTTATGTTATCTAATCTAAAACTTTTTCTTAAACTTGTTGACGGAAATCTATCCGAATTTTTTTGTGTTATCCTCTAATATGAGTATTATTAAGATGGTAAGCGTCGAAAATCATAATAATATTACATTGACATCGGATTTAAGTCAGAATGTAAAATTTAACTTTGATCGGACATTTGAAAGTGAGTTAAAGTTCGAGTACAAATTTTATAATGAAAGGCGATCGTTGCAAGTTAAATAAAACCTTATGAAAATAATATAATTTTTGTTAAAATAAATCATAACCTCAAATCCTTACAAAATAAAACATATGATAAAATACAATTATTTTAACTAATCTGAAACTTAACTAATAAAATTTAAGTCAATCGTAATAGTTGTACGATTTCTTTCAAAGCGCAGATATCTTGAAATAAGTTTAAGTACTTTATATACGACCCCTGAAAGCACGGCCGAAATCCTCTGTTTTGAGATGCAAAAAAGTGGTACAAGTCATGCATTTCAAAGTTTCATAATTCGGTCAATTTTAATGCTAGATGAGTGGGACTTTTTTTATCTTACTTGTTAGTGTCACAGTAAATTTTTACTAAATATCACTTATAGGACCGGAGGACCGTATAAAAATTTAAATTTCGTAATTTTTTTAATAAATGTTTTTCTTGACCCAAATCGCTTTAAAAATAATTCTTTACCTTATTTAAACCATTTTGTAATAGGAAGTATGCATCTAGGACCAACGGTTGCGAAAATAAAGGTCGGTCAGGTTATACGTGGACACCCTGTATATATATATATATATATATATCTTACAGTACGTAAAACATGCATACATACTTCCATACACAATACTTACAATACATAAAATAAATACAATGTATACAATACATTCAATAACACCTTTCTAACAAATGAAAATAATGATGACCACTCTATTGTTAATGACGAATTTCTCACAATCCTTAAATAAAATTTTAAAATGAAGAATTTTTCTTAATCAATACGCAAACATTAAGATTGAAAAATCATCCACAATTAGAGTGTATTTTAATTTTTTTAAATGCTTTTTTAACAAATGAAAATTATATGTCAACATTTCCATCATGAAATCTGATTTCAGACAAGGAACATTGTTTATTATATAACTTGAAGAAGCTACATGAGGTTAAAAAAGCTGCTTTATGAATTTAAGAGTGAAAAATAGCTGTTATTAAATGAAAATATTAAATTAGCAGAAATTATAAAAAACAAAAAGACTTCAGACTAAAGTAAATCATTGACAATATTTGATATCAGTCAATTAAAGTATAAATTTTACCTGCGATCAATGCTAGTAATGCCACAGAAAGTTTCAA
Organism: Maratus michaelseni; assembly: GCA_963931845.1. Classification (NCBI taxonomy): domain Eukaryota; kingdom Metazoa; phylum Arthropoda; class Arachnida; order Araneae; family Salticidae; genus Maratus; species Maratus michaelseni. The sequence goes on along the minus strand of OZ007588.1, from coordinate 247,095,930 downwards.
CATGTTGATGAGGCAACTTGTATCTGTATAGTAGGCAGTAATACACTTCCACAAAATACAAATGCAAGCTTGCTTAATTAAATGGCGGAAAGTTTTTTGTACACTCTTTCTAGCGGAAATCCTTTGATACTTTTTATCTATACAGCAATTAAGAAAATGTCCTTCAATTAATATTTCTATGGTAATTTCCGTTTGCGATATAACATAACTTGGAAAAGAAAAAAAACACCTACAGTTTAGGGGTGATAATTTTCAAACTTGAGTTTGAAACAAAGTTTGTAAGTTAACTCTACATTATAAAATATTGAGTAAATGTTTTTAAATTAATTCTTTAAAAAGAAATCCCTAAAAATCCAGATTATGTACAGCATGGAGATATCCAAACACGTAAGAAAACACAAAGGGTTTTATAGAAAATATTGCTATAATGACATAAATAGAAAAGTATTTTGTCGGAAAATTATTTCTTTATAATTGGAATGTTGCCTACGTATTCGTAATCATGCAGTTCAAATCGTCGAATTTTCCAGAAAATGGTGAGTCTAAAAATTGCTGATTTAAATTTCTTCGATCAACCTCCACAAAAAGTTTCTAATTCATTTTTTCAACAGTTCTCTTTTTACATCAATTGCGTCTGTCACTTACGTAAATATTATGCTAGTAACCTTAAAAAATACACTTATAACTTTTATAAACACGTTAACACACTAATTTAACAAAAGTTGTTAATCACAAGCAAGCTTGAATTCCATTTGCTCCGGAATGAAACACATTTGGGAAGCGCCGATTGAACTTTTTAACTAATAAATTATGACTTTTTATGTTCTCTTTCATAACAGCGCAGTGTTTCAAAATGTTTATTTTTGCATATACGAGGAGTAGTACTTAAGTTTTTAGAAAGTAGTACAAGAAATAATTTCTTACCAAGAACATGTGTTTTATTGCTTCGCAAAATATTCTCATGCAGCATTGATACATGTTTGCATTCGAATAAACCAATCATCAAAACATCTAAGGTAAAGCCAGGAGAGATGGCGCGGTCGGAGAGATTGCGCACATAGAGGTTCGGGGGGAAGGAGTAGCGTGAGACGTGGAGCGACTTCAGGTAGTTGTACAATAGCAGTAGTGGAGTGTCTACTTGAAAGTGCACGTTGATTGTTTTGAGCGTCTAAGATAAAGCATTCCTATTTTGTTTCGTTTTCCCAAAGTAACTGCTTGAATTTTCATAGCTATTCATCAAAATTTCTATACAATATCAGTAGTACAAAATATTTTAAATTTAAACGATTTCTCATAAGCTACTAATCTAAATGTGAACATGAACGATTCGTTTTAGTAGCGGCCATGTTTAAATAAAAGGCCACGCAATCTCTCCTACCGAAATTGAAGAGTTTGCGCATCTGCTACTTAGGACAGATGGCGCATTGTTTCCATTAGTTGCCATGCTAGAAGAGATTACGCAGCTTATTGGTAAATTTGCCTAAAAAAATGAAAAATTAAAATGGACTAATTTTAAGTTAAACGTGTTATCAAGTAACGTAATGTTATTTTGTAATGTTATCTGGACTTGATTTTTCTGATTCTTTCTTGATTTTTTCCTTTAATTAAAATTTTTTAGTCGTTTTTAAAATTATTTCATTTTTCCGATTTTTAATCATTAGGTTGAAATATTCACTCCTAATACAATGATATTTGTTCACAAAAACCTTAAAACAATGTCATTTAAGTGTAATTATTATTGTTAACAATTTCATTGGAGTTATTATTAGTAACAATCTCTCCTACCCATGTGCGCAATCACACCAACCCTGTAAGGACAAATTGCGCAAAATAACTATCTTGGTTTTATTACAACAGTTCTATTAAATTGCAACATAACAACAAAATAGCAATGGAAATGCATAAAAAACAAATGAAGTAAAAATGATTCATGAATAGTTCAGCAAAAAATTAATATTTAGATTTTTTATTGTTATTCTTTTGAATTGTGCGCAGACTCTCCTAGCTTTACCTTATTCTTCTCTGAAAGTAGCATAGCAGAAACTTGGAATTTGTAAGCTTCAACGGCTTCTTCTGAGGTGTTAAGATGTTTACCACGCATTTTATTTCTTATGAACGGAAATAAAAAGTAATCATTAGGTGCCAAGTACGGTGAATACGGACAATGAGTCTTGAATTCGATTTTTTCACGCTTCAAATAATTCATAGTTAGTGAAGTACTGTGTGAGCTGGCGTTGTGCTGGTGCAGAATGATTCGAATTTTTGAATTTTTTTCTTAGTTCTGCAACGACTTTCGGCAAACAAATTAAGGTATACGAAGGAGCATTCACTGTTTTACGATTATCCAAAGAAATGGTTGCAATATAGCTAGATTTACCGAAAAACTCAGCAATCATTTTGTTTGGAAGCACTCCTTGCACGAACAACTTTTGTCTCTCTAGGATCATCTGAAAACACCCAAATAGTCGATTGTTGTTTTGTTTCGGGTTCATGTGAATAAATACAGGTTTCGTCTCACGCGACGATCTCGTACGCATGTTTTGAGGCCCCGGAGTGGAATTTTTTTAGATTTTCCTCGCACCCTTTCACACGCACGTCCTTTTTGTCTTGAGATAAATTGTTGGGGATCCATCGGGAACACCCCTTTTTCACTTTTAAATGATCATGTAAAATTTAATTCACGCAGGTCCTTGAAATGGCCAAAGATGGTTCTATTTTATCATATGTCACATGACGATCAGAAGCTATTAGTTTTCTCACAGCATCAATGGTTTCGGGAGTCACAGCACTTCTTGGTTGACCCTCCTGAACATCGTCAGTGAGATTCTTATGTCCGCGCTTGAATTTTTCAAACCAGTTGTATTTCGTTGCCTTAGATGCTGCTTCGTTACCAAACGTCGAGTTCATTCTATCACTAAACTGTTTATGTGTCAAACTTTGTCAAAAGTCACAAAACTTTATGGCTCTGTCATCCTTTCGACATAACTCCATAATTATTTAGCACTTCTGATTTTCGAAAAATCTGAGTAAATAGAATTTCACAGGTTTTGATGTTCTGTAAACGCAGACATTCAGGTAACTTTTTGAATTTTGATAAAAATCGTCTGCACTGAAAGCAGATATGTTTTCGTTGCCAGATTCTAGACATTTAAGTACTGGCCCTCGTATGTATCCTATACTATAAAATTTAAATGTAACGATTTTATGAAACAGCTAATTTTATGAAAAAACATGAATTGCAGTTAAAAAAATTAGGCGTTATTTTAAAGATAAACATTGAATGCTTATAAAAGAGTGTTCTTTTTTTTTTTTTTTTTACTTTTTACTTTTGTATTTATTTGTCATATGTTCTAATACGAGAAAATCTTGTGTGTGGTTATGCAAATTTTATTTTAAAAACGGCTCTAACGATTTTGACGAAATTTTGTATCATACCGTTCTCTGGCATCAGAAAATGATTGGGCTAAGTCATGTGTTCGAGAAAATTCGATTAGTGGGTCATTTTGGGTCATGGTCAAGCTAATTGTATCTAAAAAACGGTTCAAACGATTTTGACGAAATTTCGTATCCAACCATTTTCGGGCACGAGAAGACTATTGGTCTGGGTCACATGTTCGAGAACTTTCGATTAGTGGGTCATTTTTGGGTCAACGGGGGTCAAATTAATTTTATCTAAAAAACGGCTCTAACAATTTTGATTAAATTTAGTATCCTACGAGTTTCGGACACGAGAAAATCATTGGGCTAGATCATATGTCCGAGAAAATTCGATTAGTGGGCCATTTCTGGGTCAATGGGGGTCAAGCTATTTTATCTTAAAAACGGTTCAGATTATTTACACTAAATTTTGCATCCTATGGTTTTCGGGCGCGAGAAGACTGTTGGGCTAGGTCACATGTTCGAGAAAATTCAATTAGTGCGTCATTTTGGTCATGGGTCATTATGGGTCAAGCTATTTTATCTTAAAAACGGTTCAGACTATTTACACTAAATTTTGCATCCTATGGATTTTGGACGCGAGAAGACTATTAAGCTAGGTCACATGTTCGAGAAATTTCGATTAGTGGGTCATTTTGGTCATGTGTCATTATGGGTCAAGCTATTTTATCTTAAAAACGGTTCAGAAGATTTGAAATAAATTTAACATCCTACAGGTTTAGGGAACGAGAAGACTATTAGGCTAGGTCACATGTTCGAGAAATTTCGATTAGTGGGTCATTTTGGTCATGGGTCATTATGGGTCAAGCTATTTTATCTTAAAAACCGCTCATACTATTTACACTAAATTTTGCATCCTATGGTTTTCGGGCATGAGAAGACTGTTGTGCTAGGTCACATGTTCGAGAAAATTCAATTAGTGGGTAATTTTGGTCATGGGTCATTATGGGTCAAACCGTTTTATCTTAAGAACGGCTCAGAGGATTTAAACTAAATTTAGTATCCTACAGTTTTAGAGAAAGAGAAGACTATTGAGCTAGGTCACATGTTCGAGAAATTTCGATTAGTGAGTCATTTTGGTCATGGGTCATGATGGGTCAGGCTATGTTTATCTTATAAACGGCTCAGACGGTTTTAACTAAATTTCGTATCCTACGGTTTTTGGAGAAAATTATTGGGCTAGGTGACATGCTCGATAAAATCGGATTAGTGAGTCTTTTTTGGGTCACTGGGGGTTACGCTTAATGTATCTAAAAAACAGCTCAGAATATTTTGGCTTAATGTTATATGCTACCGGTTTCGGGCACGAGAAGACAATTGGGCTTGGACACATGTTCGAGGTAATTTGATTATTGGGTCATTTTGGTCATGCGTCATGATATTTGAACTCAAAGCAAATTTTGACCGAGCATAGCTCTGTCCTCCCTTCTCGTATCTCTTTATCTATGAAGTCGCCAAAGGAAGTGGACTACATCTTGTGAACGGTTTGATTCGGGCAGGTTTTTTGTATATTTTTCTTGATAAATAGCAAAAGTTTTCCAACGATATCACGATTAACATAGACCACTGATAACAGTTGAGTTTGCTCGCTAGTTAGAACATTGAACATTCAAATATTCTTATTTTACAGCAGAGGTTTACGATTTTTTAAGCTCGTAATCAGCATTTTAAATGACCAATATGGCATAAGTGTTTTCCTTTTTTACTTTCTTCTATCTATAATAGAAGAAAGTATTGTAATCGAAATTTTTTCCGACTTCCGGTTTTCGACGGATTTACACGTTTTAGGGATCAGAGATTCCGAAAACATGTTTTTACAAAATGTCTGTCTGTCCGTCTGTCCGTCCGTCCGTCCGTCTGTCCGTCTGTCCGTCTGTCCGTCTGTGTGGCTTTTTTTTGTACCATCGAAAAGTGTATGAAGTTATGCTTCAAATTGAACCACATTTTGTTTCTATGTTTTTGGCTATGGCAAGCAGATTCTATCAGAATTTGGGGATGTTTCGACGAAAGGGGGCGCTGCGATCGAAATTTTTGTTCCATTTTCACTATTGTACCATCTAAAAGTGTATGAAGTTATGCTTCAAATTGAACCACATTTTGTTTCTATGTTTTTGGCTATGGCAAGCAGGTTCTATCAGAATTTGGGGATATTTCGACGAAAGGGGGCGTTGCGATCGATATTTTTGTTCCATTTTCACTATTCTACCATCTAAAAGTGTATGAAGTTATGCTTCAAATTGAACCACATTTTTTTTCTATGTTTTTGGCTATGGCAAGCAGGTTCTATCAGAATTTGGGGACATTTCGACGAAAGGGGGCGCTGCGATCGATATTTTTGTTCCATTTTCACTATTGAACCATCTAAAAGTGTATGAAGTTATGCAGATAATTGAACCATTTTTTTTACTTTCTATCTATAATAGAAGAAAGTATTGTAATCGAAATTTTTTCGACTTTCGGTTTTCGACGGATATACACGTTTTAGGGGTCAGAGATTCCAAAAAACATGTTTTTACAAAATGTCTGTCCGTCCGTCTGTCCGTCTGCGTGTCTTCATTGTACCATCCAAAAGTGTTTGAAGTTACGCTTCAAATTGAACCACATTTTTTTTCTATGTTTTTGGCTATGGCAAGCAGGTTCTATCAGAATTTGGGGACATTTCGACGAAAGGGGGCGCTGCGATCGATATTTTTGTTCCATTTTCACTATTGAACCATCTAAAAGTGTATGAAGTTATGCAGATAATTGAACCATTTTTTTTACTTTCTATCTATAATAGAAGAAAGTATTGTAATCGAAATTTTTTCGACTTTCGGTTTTCGACGGATATACACGTTTTAGGGGTCAGAGATTCCAAAAAACATGTTTTTACAAAATATCTGTCCGTCCGTCTGTCCGTCTGTGTGTCTTCATTGTACCATCCAAAAGTGTTTGAAGTTACGCTTCAAATTGAACCACATTTTTTTTCTATGTTTTTGGCTATGGCAAGCAGGTTCTTTTAGAATTTGAGGATATTTCGACGAAAGGGGGCACTGTGATCAATATTTTTGTTCCATTTTCACTATTGTACCATCTAAAAGTGTTTGAAGTTATGCTTCAAATCGAACCACATTTTTTCTATGTTTTTGGCTATGGCAAGCAGGTTCTGTTAGAATTTGAGGATATTTCGACGAAAGGGGGGGCACTGTGATCAATATTTTTGTTCCATTTTCACTATTGTACCATCTAAAAGTGTTTGAAGTTATGCTTCAAATCGAACCACATTTTTTTCTATGTTTTTGGCTATGGCAAGCAGGTTCTATCAGAATTTGGGGATATTTCAACGAAAGGGGGCGCTGTGATCGATATTTTTGTTCCATTTTCACTATTGTACCATCCAAAAGTGTTTGAAGTTATGCTTCAAATTGAACCACATTTTTTTTCTATGTTTTTGGCTATGGCAAGCAGGTTCTATTAGAATTTGGGGATATTTCGACGAAAAGGGGCGCTGTGATCGATATCTTCGTTCCATTTTCACTATTGTATCATCGAAAAGTGTATGAAGTTATGCAGATAATTGAACCATTTTTTTTACTTTCTATCTATAATAGAAGAAAGTATTGTAATCGAAATTTTTTCGACTTTCGGTTTTCGACGGATATACACGTTTTAGGGGTCAGAGATTCCAAAAAACATGTTTTTACAAAATGTCTGTCCGTCCGTCTGTCCGTCTGTGTGTCTTCATTGTACCATCCAAAAGTGTTTGAAGTTATGCTTCAAATTGAACCACATTTTTTTTCTATGTTTTTGGCTATGGCAAGCAGGTTCTGTTAGAATTTGAGGATATTTCGACGAAAGGGGGCACTGTGATCAATATTTTTGTTCCATTTTCACTATTGTACCATCTAAAAGTGTTTGAAGTTATGCTTCAAATCGAACCACATTTTTTTCTATGTTTTTGGCTATGGCAAGCAGGTTCTATCAGAATTTGGGGATATTTCAACGAAAGGGGGCGCTGTGATCGATATTTTTGTTCCATTTTCACTATTGTACCATCCAAAAGTGTTTGAAGTTATGCTTCAAATTGAACCACATTTTTTTTCTATGTTTTTGGCTATGGCAAGCAGGTTCTATTAGAATTTGGGGATATTTCGACGAAAAGGGGCGCTGTGATCGATATCTTCGTTCCATTTTCACTATTGTATCATCGAAAAGTGTATGAAGTTATGCAGATAATTGAACCATTTTTTTTACTTTCTATCTATAATAGAAGAAAGTATTGTAATCGAAATTTTTTCGACTTTCGGTTTTCGACGGATATACACGTTTTAGGGGTCAGAGATTCCAAAAAACATGTTTTTACAAAATGTCTGTCCGTCCGTCTGTCCGTCTGTGTGTCTTCATTGTACCATCCAAAAGTGTTTGAAGTTATGCTTCAAATTGAACCACATTTTTTTTCTATGTTTTTGGCTATGGCAAGCAGGTTCTGTTAGAATTTGAGGATATTTCGACGAAAGGGGGCACTGTGATCAATATTTTTGTTCCATTTTCACTATTGTACCATCTAAAAGTGTTTGAAGTTATGCTTCAAATCGAACCACATTTTTTTCTATGTTTTTGGCTATGGCAAGCAGGTTCTGTTAGAATTTGAGGATATTTCGACGAAAGGGGGCACTGTGATCAATATTTTTGTTCCATTTTCACTATTGTACCATCTAAAAGTGTTTGAAGTTATGCTTCAAATCGAACCACATTTTTTTCTATGTTTTTGGCTATGGCAAGCAGGTTCTATCAGAATTTGGGGATATTTCAACGAAAGGGGGCGCTGTGATCGATATTTTTGTTCCATTTTCACTATTGTACCATCCAAAAGTGTTTGAAGTTATGCTTCAAATTGAACCACATTTTTTTTCTATGTTTTTGGCTATGGAAAGCAGGTTCTATTAGAATTTGGCGATATTTCGACGAAAAGGGGCGCTGTGATCGATATCTTCGTTCCATTTTCACTATTGTATCATCGAAAAGTGTATGAAGTTATGCAGATAATTGAACCAATTTTTACTTTCTTCTATCTATAATAGAAGAAAGTATTGTAATCGAAATTTTTTTCGACTTCCGGTGTTCGACGGATTTACACGTTTTAGAGGTCAGAGATTCCGAAAAATATGTTTTTACAAAATGTCTGTCTGTCCGTCTGTCCGTTTGTCCGTCCGTCCGTCTGTCCGTCTGTGTGTCTTCATTGTACCATCTAAAAGTGTATGATGTTATGCTTCAAATTGAACCAAATTTTTTTTCTATGTTTTGGGCTATGGCAAGCAGGTTCTATCAGAATTTTGGGATATTTCGACGAAGGGGGCGCTGTAATCGATATTTTTGTTCCATTTTCACTATTGTACCATCTAAAAGTGTATGATGTTATGCTTCAAATTGAACCAATCTTTTTTTCTATATTTTTGGCTATGACAAGCAGGTTCTATTAGAATTTGGGGATATTTCGACGAAAGGGGGCGCTGTGATAGCCATTTAAAGATTTAAAATTCAAAATGATGTGCAAATAAAAAAAATTAGAAATCCTAAAACTTTTTTTCTTTAAATGTTCGGCCTTGATCCGGAGAATCCGGAGCAATTTTTGTTTTGCTTCTATCTTAAAAAATGGCTGAGATAGAGCGGTTTGAAATTTTAGGGTGGCTGACATTTTCAAACAAAACAGCAGAATTCATCCATAAACGGATTTAATTTATGAGTTTTAGTTAACATGCTTTCGGCAAATTTTCTTTCATTGTTGTAACCATTAATCCTATTGTATGCTTATCACTATATATTTATATTCGCCAACATCAAATTCTCGCCAAACTGGGCGACAGTTGGCGGAATATCGCCAAATTTGGCGACCAAAATAAGTTGCCATAAATGAAGCGAACTTGGCTGTAGAGGACTAATTTGGCGATATTCTCATTCAAATTCAATGTTGACGAGAACTGGGACTGAATCTTTTTTATTTAGGTTCCACGATTTTACCTTCGTGTTTTCCAGTAAAATTAGCTGAAATCGTAAAACCAATGAATAGGGAGGCTATCTGTTCCTGTCGGTTCAGGCCAGAAGGACTTTTCGTAGTTTAGTATACATCAGTGGATCGCATCCCGGTAACCCGATGATTCGCAGGCAGCTGACGTGCAACAGAATGACGAAAAATATTGATTTTATTGGCGATGCGATAGCGAATTTTGAAGTATTAACATGACTGAGATAGAAGAAAGTTTTGGGATTGGCACATCCGACTAGTTTTGTTTTGAGATACACTCAATATACAGTAGATGAAATTAATTCTATTAACGATATCTAAGTTAACAATGTCTCTTAGATACAACTTAAGGAATTATTCTACTTTTTGCGATCAAAATTTTATATTTCTTTTCTTTAGCGATTTTTGAATCCTTCAAGTGTATATTGTTGTCCTAAAGCGGTTTCATGATTCTTACAATATTTTTTTGCTCATTGAATGTACCTCCGCTCGTTGAACTTAAAGCTATTGTAAAACTTCACACTTGTTTTTCTCGAAACCATTTTTTACTAAATGGGCGAGTATTTTCCTCAGGAACTAATCGACCAATTTCCTTCATTTTCTATTTACTAGGGGGCTCTGCCCCCTGCTCGCTACGCTCACCAACCCCCGTTCTGATTTCACAGCCTCTTAAAACCTGGTAATGTATCCTGTTTTAAAAAGATGATGATGATGATATCACGAACGGCGAATTTCTTCTGTAATCAGGTTATAATGCTTTTTCATTTAACTGGTTATAATGCTTTTTCATTTAATTCATCTTTTTTATTTTTAATATTCATGTGTAAACACAATTTTTATGACGTAATTTTCTTTATTTCCTGCTTTCAACACGTGATCATTTAATTATTATTTTAAACTTTCATTTTTGTTTTTAATAGTCTCGCGCAAATACATTTTTTATTTGCAATAAAACATAATCCTTTGCGATTATTTAGAAATTGGCAACAATATAAAAATATGACTTTTTCAATACAAAGATTTTTTACTCAATTTTTAAGGATTTTTTGAGTTTTTATTGTCCGACCGTGATAATTTTTTAATTTCTGAAAGCTTGTTATATTTCGCGTCTGGTGATATGATTTTCGAATCCGTAGGATGTCTAGAAAAAAAGTAATAGCTTCTCAAAAAAGTCCCTAGTAAAAAAGGGATGAGAATAACCCGGAATATCTACGCAGAATTTGATTGGTCCATTTCGTTTTTGGCTCAGTTCCAGATTACTTTTTTTTAATATAGAAGGAAAAGAAAGGAATAGTTTTTGCTCGAGCCTATACCACCGAAAATTATAATTTTCATTAAGTGTTTTTTTTCCAGCTCGAAAAAAAAAAAAAAAAAAAAAAAAAAATTACTTTTTTTTTTTTTCAAATGTCCATTATTTTAAAAAATCAAATTTTAGAGTAAATGTTGTCATAAGCTTTCTAGAATTTCATGCTTGTTCATAAATTGGCGACCAAATTTGTTTCAGACGCTTGTGACCGAAGGAAAACGGTCTCAATATTGCAACGGCGGGTATTCCTCGTCGCACAAGGCGTATTATTTTTTATTTTTTATGCACGAAAATTTATATATATATATAAGAGAAATATCAGTGAATGTAATGCGAAAAGTCCAAAGATTATATATCTCTCTTTTTTTAGGGTTTCATTTATCTCACGAAACCCTATTAGTCCCGCTTCGTTGTCTGTCTGTCACAGAGCCGGTTCTCAGAGACTAACTTACAGTCATGAAATTTTGTGTACTTATAGCTGAATACCTATTATGAAGTTCGAAATCATGAAATTTGAAAAATATCATATTATTTTAACATATAGAAATAAAAAACCAAGAATATAACAGTCTTCTCCTATTAAATTTAAACATTTTAAACATCATAGCAGTTACCAACAATTAAAAATCCCCATTATTCTTTCTACAATAATTAATTTTCTATTGAAAGATTGCCACGTGAAAAATGAAAATGATATAAAAAGTTTCACCAATTGAAAAAAAAAAAAAAGATTAATATGACGTCATATTGGTAACAAAACGGAAAATTTCAAACATTTCTCAATAATTCAAGAAGTAAGAGTATGTGTAAATAAAAAAACAGCTTAATATGACGTCATTAGAGAATTAAAAGAAAATTAATCTGACGTCTAACATTTTGAATATACAACATGTTTAATTTCGAAATGGATTTTTTTTTAAATATCGTATTTAGTCCGCATGATAGATATTATTATGGCAGAGTATAATAGCGGGTGCTATCGGAGCCTGCTATCGGACCGGTTCAGATTTTTTTTTAAAAACGAGAAAAATAGAAAAGTAAATTTTTATTTTATAAAAAACATGGCTTTTTTAAAAAATTTGGATTTCTTAAAGAAAGGATAAAGTGTTTTGAAAGGAATATTAAACGAAACCCTTTGTGCGATCTTTGATCACACTTACCCACTTGTTTCTTATTTTTTTTGTTTTGGTTTTTTCTAATAATAAATAACTAAAGATAAAAACACGTGAAAACCTCCACACACTACCACTTGAAAGCCTAATTTGGCTGTCAGTGCATTTGAAATGTCAGTGTCATTCATAAGAAAGGCATGTGATTTGTTGGACCACACTGTGCGCTTCCAGTCAGTTACAATGTTAAAAATTTGCAGCAAACTGTCCAGTCATTCGATCGTTTTAATACAAAACGATTTGATCGAAATATAACTTTATTCTGACCGTAATATGCTCAATGAAATGGCACACTTCATAATAGGAACAGGTAACGGTCGATAAGCTAGACAGATTGCTGCAGTTTTTAACAAACAATGCACTGTCCACCTACGGTAATTTTTGCTGTATTACAGACGCACAATTTTATGTGCTTTTGTGAGCAATTGCCTCTTGCCAGGTACTCTGTCTCAAGCGTTTAGTGATGCCTTTGTAATGTTCGCTCGGAAACATATATGAATGAACATGCATTCACTGACTGCGGTAATTCCTGTCTGGTTTTTAATCATTTTCATCGACAAGGCATTACATTTATTCCTGGTCCTTCTAGATAAGGCTCTTTTTTCAACCACAAGTTTTGAAGACGTGCTTCATAGCTACAAGAGATACACAATGCCCTGCAGCTATTTTGAAAAGTCCACTTCCATACACGAACAATTCGGGCAACCTCTCTCACTGTGTGGTCGCTGTAACACCTAAACATGATAGCACCTTTTTGCCACTTCAACACATCTCTGTCTTTATCCCTCTTAACGCACTATTTCCCTATTTAAGATCGACCTAACCACTTCACGTTCCTAATATGATAAACGGTCCAGGCTCCATTTACCTCGTGACACTTCTGCAAATTCATCTGCATAAGAATAACGAGACCATCGTTCTTCAGCTCGAGACTAATTTTTTCCCCTGGCTGTTTATTTGCATTTTAATGGTTGAGAATTTTCTGGTTACTTTATTCAAAAAATGCTTTTTTTTTTTTTTTTAAATATATAAATTGAGAAAAAAAAACACAATACCAAAATACACAAACAAAATACAAAACAAAGTATTTTTAATTTTGCATAATATATTGTATACGTGAAATTTAATTAAATAAGCAAGTGATCATATATATAATACTAGCTGTTACCCGTGACTTCGTTCACGCAACATTAAAAGAAGAATAAATACATTAATTAAGCAAAATATTTTACTCCCAATAAATAAAATCGTTTATAATTAACTAACTATTTATCACATTCATAGGAGACAATATGGTATTTATTATTATAGGGAACTTGACATAACTTAGTCTTAAAAAAAGTGAAATTTTGTGCCAAATAATTGCGAAAATGAAATTGCAACCAATGCAAAAAGGAGGGCCCAATAAAATCGTGGAAATAGACGAATTGTCAATTTTACCTGATAAACAATTCTACTTTTAACGCCTTTGTGAAACGTTTTAACAGACATCCTTCCAAAAGAAAAAAAAAACATTAATTAGAAATAGTATGTGCTTTTTCTTTAAATTCAATTCTGCCTCCTTGGTTTAATATATAGTTGAAACAAATCTTGTTTTCTAAATGACAGTGTATTGGCAGGCAATTTTTGTTCTCCATAATAAATTGATTCATGAAGTTTGAATATGTGAAAATATGTTTGTATTTCTCCTATAATTTACTGAAATCAAGATTTTGTTTTCACCATCTATTCAAAGTGAAAATAAATTCTGTTTTTTAGTTTTAATGAGAAAATGGTGTAAAAAATATACTGATCTGTTTTATTTCTCCTTTTTTATACACAAATATGGAGTAAGTTACTTTCCGTTTTTAGAGAAACTTCGTTAAAAAAATGGCATTTAATTTATTTTTTTAAATTCTGATAGTTTGTGTGACATCCTCGGATCAATTATAACCGGTATTCGCTAAACCGGTAGTAAACTAACCGGTAGCAAATCGCGTTGCGTTCGATAGTCTAGGAGTAGTTGCGAAATACATGGTCAGATTTTAATATAATAGATTCGTGTTCATTTTCCTTTTCTTAAAATTATGATGTGATTTTTAGCAGAAAACTCGGATACTCATGAGGAACGAAATAACGGATACTCATGCTTAATAATCAGTATAGATAACAAAACATTTAAATTTTTCGTTATAAATATGGCGTGAAACTCATCTACTTTCTATACTTATTCATCCTTGTATTATTAATGTAAGGAATTGATTCACACTCATTTTAAAACATACTGGAAAATTCCCGTTTTATTTCAAATATGACGTCTCCTTTTTGCCCAGAGAAATCCCTATTTAATGACATAATTCTTGTTAATTTTCTTTTCCAGGCAATTAATTTTAATACTGGCATAGGGAAAATTATGTTACTTTAACGAAATAATATTAAATCTTTAGGTTTTATCAACAAAAATGGAACTATTAACATTCGTCATTTTTTTTTTTTAAGTAATCGAGTTATTTCTTTTAGTTTTATGAATGAAAAATCACTATTTCTCGCTATCTATGACATCATTTACGACATGGATAATTTGGCGGAGCATATTATTGACATTTGCTAACCATTTTCTTTTGAAACTTCTTTTTACTTTTTTAAAATTTAAATAAAAAATACGGTATAGTTATATTAGCCGTGCACAGACGGTAAAACGGCAAGTATTGTTACCATACAAAAGAAATAAAAAAGAAAAAAAAGTGAAGAAAAAACCCAAGATCATTTTATTTCACCAATCAAAGCATATCCGCTTTATTTTCGATAAATGACGTCATATTCGCTTGTTTCCTATAGTTACGCATATTGAAACCTTGTATTATTATCAAAAACTAAAAAAAGTATGTTTTATTTCTAATAATATTATTTATTCTTCTTAATTCTTTAATTTTTTTTATTTCATTTTCATTTTTCCCGTGAAAATTTTTCAATTGAAACTAAATTGTTGAGTAAAAATTATTTTTTCGGGTTTTGAATTAGTTTTGGCAACAATAAAGTATTAGCAACGGTAAAGTAAATTTAACCATTTTAAAATGCTATACGAAAAAATGTCCTCTTATTCACAATGAAAATAACGAAATTTTGAATTATTAAGAAAAATATTTGAATAAAATAAACAAAAAACAGCCTATGTTCATCTGAGGGTTATAATCAGCCTACATGCAAAGATACAGGATCATTAAATGCTCCATTTTGACGCTGGCTTCAGCCTAACATTTGAACACAATCAGATTTATAATATTATTAGGATAGGATAACACAAATTTTATTAAAAATTGTGACAAACAATCACGTGCTTTATCTCATTAGAATTTGGTCATCATTAAACGTTTTTGAATATTCATGTCCAGTAAAAGGGAGCTCTATGGTTACTTTTTCTTTCTGAAAACTTCTTCAACTTCATTTGCTTCTTCTTGTATTATTTTATAAACATCGATAACTTTCGGGAGATAATGATATTTTTCACCACAAAGAGCCACTGGAGCAAACTTTGGTACCAATTCCAAATACGCATCCACTGCTACTATTCCACATTTGGCCTCTAATTGTGATGCATAACAAGCCATCTCCTGCAATATGTTTCTGAAAGCAGAAATAATATTTCTATGTAGTAAACACACTGGTACAATGATAAAAAAAATATTCTTATTGTAAGGCTTTTTGTATTGCTTGGTGATTGATAAAGGGGAAAAAGATGATGCAAAATAAAGGTTCAAATTATTTTCTAAAGTGACAAAAAAGGAAAGAAAGCGTTAAAAAAATCCTCCCCTAATATCGCTCACATTCAGAAACGTAATTTCTTCCAGAAATATAAAACTGTTTAATGAAACATTGTAGTGAACTGTGTTTAATTTATTTACCAATGAAAGTTAATGCACAAAGTACTGTGTTTTAAAACATAAAATGTATTAATTATTAAGTTTTTGTATTTTACTCGTATACTATACAATATTCTGTAGAAGGCAATTACCCTACGGAACTAAATATATTATATAGCGTATTTTGTGGTACAGTCAAAGCATATTTAAATAATAGTACTCCAAAGATTTGTTCGTTATAACGTGCTTTCGTTAAAACGTTATAATGAATTATTTCCTTAAAATGTTATAACAAGTTATTTTGTTATACAGTAAGAACTCCAATTATAAGGAATATGTGGTCTGGACGTAATCTGAGGATGTATAAATCCGGATAATAGAGACAATCTCTAAAAACAGCTTTTATTTAATAAATAGATTTTATAATAAAAATAATAAATATAGTTTTAATAATAGGGGAGTCCTTATGTATTCAAATTTATTAAGCCTCTACAGGAAGGATCACTTTTACTACAACTAGTAACAAGAAGAAAAGCGTTGATTTAAAAAGGCACTTCAAGGAAATTATATTTTTACGAATAAATACGTACAATTGACATCACAAAATTTTTATTTTGTAATTATTGATCTGAATGACTGGATTTAAGTTAATTAGAGTTATGTTGTATATTTTAACGGTATATACAGTGGTGGCCAAAAGTGTGGACATTTTTTGAAAGTTTTATGTTTTTCAACTTTGTGTGCTTGTAGAATGTATTACTTTTTACTTAAATACAAACGTTTATATATCAAATTGAAGGTAATTTAATGTAGAATTTAACAATAAAAACAGTATTACAATATCTGTGTTACAAAAAAGTTATGCAACTAATAGTAAGATCTATCTTAGATTTGCATTTTTTTAAAGTGATACTTACACAATCAATACTTAGTAGGATAACCATTATTTTTTAAGACAGCTTCACAGCATCTTTTCATCGAGTGAACGAGTGTTTGGAGTTTATCTTTCGTAATCACATGGTGCCAAGAATCAGTTATAGCTTCAATAAGTTGTCTTTTATTGGATGGACGTTTTTTTCGTACAAGAATTTTCAAACGTCGCCACAAATTTTCAATTGGATTGAGATCAGGGCTGTTTTCTGGCCATGGTAATATATCTATGCCTTTATTTTGAAACCATGCTTTGCTTACCTTTGCTGTGTGGCATGCAGCTCAATCCTGCTGAAAAATAAATGGTGCGTTGTTTGGGAAGAGATCCCTTATGCAAGGTATCAATTTTGGTTCCAGGACAGTTTCGATGTATTTTTTGGCATTCAGGATGCCATCAATCACTTGAATTCGGCCCACACCATCTGCAGACATACATACCCAAATCATGACATTTGTTGGGGTTTTTGTAGTTCCTTCAATGCAATCAGGATGAAGTGCTTCTCCTACTCTACGTCTCTCGTATTTTCTACCATCACTACCAAAGAGCGATATTTTACTCTCATCGCTCCAGATTACTTGCTTCCATTGTTTTTCTGACCATTTAATGTGTTTTTTCCTTGGAATTATAGCTTGTAGTCCAAATCCTGATAACCTTCTTCTTATTGTTCTTGAACTTACTGCAATACCCGCTGCATTCATTTCACATCTAATGGCATCTGATGAAATTTTTCTATCTTGAAGGCATAGCCGTTTAATTTTTCTATTGGCAGTAGCACTTGTGCATTTTTTCGGTATGATTTGGCCTTATTCGTCATTAATTTCAATTTTTCATAACGTAAACAGAACTTTCATACACCAGAACAAGTCACTGAACCACCAACTTGTCTTGCAATTTCAGCATAAGAGTGGCCATTTTCTCTCAACATGACAATTCGGCTTCTTTTTGTAGATGTCCAATTAGTTCTTCTTGTTGGTGACATTGTTTAAAATTAGTTTAATTAAAAAAAAGGACTTTAAATATTCAAAAACAGCAATACTCTATTTAATTGTACTAGTATGCATCATTCCGCAAAATATTTCCATAACAATAACTCTTTTACCATCCAAATAACCTAAACTATAGTTACAGACATTTGATTGGTCCTCAGAACAGTGTTTGTAATTGGCTAGTACGCTTTTATTACAAAACACATCCTTATTCAAAACGATTTGTGTTTGTTTGTACTATTAAAATGAGCATAACTTTTTTTGTAATACTGATATTGTAATATTGTTTTTATTATTAAAGTCTACATTAAATTACCTTCTATTTGATATATAAACGTTTGTATTTAAGTGAAAATTAATATATTCTACAAGCACACAAAGTTGAAAAACATGAAACTTTCAAAAAATGTCCAAACTTTTGGCCACCACTGTATATCAGCATTCATAGCTTCAAGGTGTATTTCTTGAAAGCAGTTACCAGTATTTCTGAATAATAGTCTAAGACAAATTTCACATTAAGTTCCTAGCTTAACCAAATGAATCAATCTTTAAAGATGCATATTGGTTCTCCTAATTTGTCATTTGCTGAAGGTCACTTGAATATCTGTTCCCCACCGGCCCCTCCCTCGAGGCTTTTTCTCTGACTGTGCCCTGTTTAAATATTTTAGCAAATAATTTTCCGATTTCAGCAAAGCTGATTCTAAACTATTTAACTTAATAGTCTCTAACATTAAAATAAATTTCTGAGTAGCGGGTACCACTATTTTCGAATAACATTCTAAGACAAATTTCTAGTTAAGTTTCTAGCTTAACCAAATGAACGAATTTTTTAAAGATGCATACTAGTCCCCCCTAATTAGTTATTTGCTAAAGGGTACTTGAACCGCCGCTTCCTCCCGGCCCTCCTTCAAGATTCTTTCTGTAACTATGCCCCGTTTCCATATCTCAGCAACTATCTTTCCGATTTCAATACAAGGGATACCACACATTATAATTAACTTAATAGTCACCCTCTATAACATTAAAGTAAATTTACGAGTAGCAGTTACCACTATTTCCGAATAATAGTTTAAGCCAAATTTGTAATTAAGTTCCTAGCTTAGCCAAACGAAAGAATTTTTAAAGATGCATAGTGGCCATCCTAATTAGTCATTTGCTGAAGGACTCTTGAACATCTCCTCTCCCCGGCACCTCCATTAAGGTTATTTTCTCTAACTATTCCTTATTTCAATAATTCGGCTTTTCATGTACCCATTTTCTCCAAACCAGCTCAATTTTGTAGCACGCCAACTATACGGTGCCGTAGGTACCTGGGACCTGTCTCAGAAGTCTATCTCACAAGTACCTGTCTCAGAAGTCTATCTCAATAGGACCTGTCTCAGTAGTCCGTAAGACCTGTGTCGGAAAGAGGGTTGTTTAGAACAGAATGTTCCACTGGCGGCGGAAGGGGGAAATAAAATATTTTCTGGAGTGTACAAGCATGCCCAGTATACGGTGCCGGAGTCATCATAGACCTTGGCCAGAGTTTCGTTTTTTAAGAAGTATAAGTTTATGTCACGGACTCGAGCAAACCCGGGCGGGTCAACTAGTACATAATAAACATAGAAGTTTTTCTGTTTGTGTGAGTGTGTGTGTGTTTCGGCTGTCCTGAAAAGACCGCTGCACGTAGAGCTACAAAATTTGGTAGGAAGGTGCCTCTATGTATGTAGTTTTGTATCTTGATGTCCGATTTAGAAATTTTTAAATACATATATTTTTAATTTTTTATGCGATTTTAAGCGTTTTCTCCCATTAGTAACAGGAATACGGTTCCAATCCTTTAGCCTAATATAGTAAATTTTGTCTTTTTTTTCAATAACGTTTATTCAAAAATCATACAGAGATTTTTGATGCTTGATTTGTTCGTTGGTTGCTTCCATTTCGGCCTCAGTTATCTCCAAAATTGTCATTTCCTCCCCACTTTTTAGCTTGGAGAGTGTTGATAATTCTTTAAAGATATAACATCGTGATTTTTAAAAGGAAAGGATGAATTATTAATTATCTCGATTTTTTTTTATTAGATTTTTATTATTTTATTTTTTATGTGTTTTTTACTTTCTTCTATGTATATTAGAAGAAAGTATTGTAGTCGAAATTTTTTAGACATCCAGTTTTCGACGGATTTACACATTTTAGGGGTCTGAGATTCCGAAAAACTTATTTTTAAAAAATGTCTGTATGTTCGTCTGTCTGTTCTCATTGTATCACAGAAAAGTGCATTAAATTACTCTTCAAATTGAACCAATTTTTTTTCTATGTTTTTTTCTCTATGGCCTGCAGGTCCCAGTTGAATTTTGCGATATTGCAACTGGAGGGGGCGCTGTGGTAGCCATTTAAATAGTTCAAATTTAAAAAGATGTACAAAAAGAATAGAAATCCTCAATTTTTTTTTCGTTAAATGTTCTGTCTTGGTCTAAGGATTCCAGAACATTTATTGCTTTGCCTCTATCTTAAAGAATGGCTGAGATATAACAGCTTGAAATTATAGGGTGGCTGACATTTTGAAACAATACAGTAGATTTCCTCTTTAAACTGGTTTAATTTATGAGTTTTAGTGAACATGGTTTCGGCAAATTTTCGTTTATTATTATAACCATCGTTTCAACTCTCACATGCTTAACACTATATTTTTATATTCGCCAACTTCAAATTCTTGCCAAGGTTGGCGACAATTGGCAAAATATCGCCAAATTCAGTGACAAAAATACGTTGTGGTATATGAAGCCAACTTGGCTATGCCTGTCTAATTTGGCGATATTTTCATTCAAATTCAATATTGACAAGAACTGGGAGTGACACTTCTGTAATAAGGATCCGTGCATTTTAGCTTCGAGTGTTTTCAGTAGAATTAGCGAAAATATCAAAACCAATCAATAGGCATGCAATTTTTTTCTCCAGGTACAGGCCAGAACGACTTCTCGTAGTGTAGTATAATACATCGACTGCTCGCATCCAGGTAACCCGACGATTCGCAAATAGCTGACGTACAACAGAATGACGAAAAATGTTGATTTTTTTTGGCGGTGTGATAGCGATTTTTGAAGCATTAACATGTATGAGATAGAAGAAAGTTTTAGGATTGGCATATCTGACTGGTTTATGTTTTGCAGCGTTTTTGTTTCAAATGACGTCGCAAATTGCCCATTGCAATTCAAACACCGTTAAAGGGCACTTATGATAATTCAATTTTGCCTTTGTATTGCCAGTTGTCCCATTTTATCGAGCGTAGTTTGGGGCATAATTAAATTCACTGTTGTTGCAATGCGTATACAATTGTAGCCATCAAGAATGTTTGGCCGGTTTATCATCTCTCTGTGTGTGCGTGGGGGTAGGGGGGGGGCTAATGGAGTAAAGCCTTAAAATTAATGTATTATTTTATAATTAAGTCATAAAAATATTAAAATGTTGTATTGTCATCGGAAACACTTCTGTGAATATATTTTTTTAAGTTTTACTCAACAGCAAGTGAGTAAAAAACGGATTACAAAATTCCATAGTTACATAAAAAAACAAGTATAGTTAAATAAAAAAGTGTAAAAAATAGTTTTTATAAAGTTTTTCAAAGTAAGTTATAATAAATTCTAAAGTTATTTCATGTCATTACAAAAATCAATTAATTTTTTATGAAAATTTACTTACACGCAACCCAATGTATTCAGCGCATTGTCTTCATCATCACTAAGATCTACTCCTTCTTCACCCATGACTTCAGCATACTTTTGGAATATCTCATCTGATGGCGAAATGCGTACTCTGTGGCACTCTTCGGCTGCGGCTCCCATTAAGATTTCCTTAAAACACTGCAAGTTTTCTACAACAGCTAAAAAATAAGAAACGAAAAGTTTAATCTTTATCAATTATCATAGACATCAGTTTCTTAATAAAATATAGACCATTAAAATATATTATTCATAACCATAAAGCATTGTGACGTCACGGTGACTTCACAATGATGTCACACCGTGATTTTATGATCGTAGATTGACGTCACGTGGTGACGTGGATATGAAGTTACTGTGGATTAAATTTAAAGTCATTATGGCGGTTTTGTGACATCATGCTGTAACTATTTTCTGAAGTCGCAATGTGACCAATTTGTGAATAAAGTATGACATTTGTCACTACTATGCATCGGTCTGGTTACCAGACGTGTGTCTATGTTGGTGCCACTAAACATAGAGGGATGCAGGGGAGAAATACTTTCTAAAAATGCGATATTTGTGATATTGCAGGAGCTAGAAAATTGAAATTTGACGTGGTAGTTACTTATAAGATGTAAATGTTATCTAAGAACGGATTCTAAAAAATTTGAAATTTAAAAGGGTGAAATGAGGGAAAAGCGTCCAAAAGCATTCTAAATTACGATTTCTACGGAATTTTTAAGGATAGAAATTTGAAATTTGACATCACTGCTACTTTTAAGAAGCAAATGCACGCACAACACTGTTTTATTTTAAATTGAAATTTAAAAGTGTGCAGCAGAAAAAAAGTTCTAAATTATAGTTTTTATGACTCTAAAAGAACTAGAAAATTGAAATTCGGCATGAAATTTACTTTTAAGATAAAAATGTTACTTAAAAATAGTTTTTAAAAATATTCGAAAATTAAAAAGGGTATAATGAGGGAAAAGAGTTCCAAAAGCGTTCTAAATTATGATAACTATGGAATTGTTAAGGAAAGAAACTTGAAATTCGACATGACTTTCAAGATGCAAATGCATACACAACACTGTTTTTTTTAATTCGAATTTAAAAGGATGTATAAGAAAAAAAACTTTCTAAATTACGATATTTGTGATATTTGAAAGAACTAGAAACGTGAAATTTAGACTTTTACATTTAAAATAAAAATGCGAACTAAGAATGGTTTTTAAAAACATTCGAAATTTAAAAGTTTAAATTTACTGAAAGCGTTCTAAAAACATTCTAAATTATGATTTATACTAGTATATAACGCCCGTCAAAAATGACGGAATGTTGATTTGCGTTTCATTTTCATAAGACTTCATACAGACTTCATACAGCATGAAGATTTTGTTATTGAAAGGTTTGTATTGTAGAAAAGTACATTTTAAGAATGGCAAATGTTTTCTACAAATACAAATGATGAGGATTTTTTTTTTAACACTATATTCAATTTCTGAAATAGTTCAACGATTGGACAAAACATTCAAAAATATTAAAAAAATAATCCATGTGCGAAAGGTTTAAAATATATATATATATTAATGAGTTTCTAAAGAACTTGACTTACAGCTCATTGTTTGGTTACATAAGAAAAATTAAATGCAAATTCTGAAATGTTTTAACGATTGCACAAAACATTAAAATTTTGTTCGTTTTAAATTGTCTAAGTTAATAGTATAATAGAGTTGAATTTTAATATTTCTAGAAGAACAAAGTTTTTCAGTCATGAAGAAACAACTACATAGCAGAAAGACATGAAAAGAGATAGAAAATTGCATGTTTATGAATATTAGCTTCTTAATTCACAGTAGGAAAATATCCCATTTAAAATGACAGAAAAAACAAAGTTTTCCAGTAATGAAGAAATAGTTAAAATAAATACAACGATTAAAGTAGATTATATAACTTTAACTTTTAAAAATATTCATCAAATTAAAACCTGATTTTGTCTTATTTTAAAAATATGACTGAAAAATCTATAATAAATTTTAATCATTAAAAATCTTCTTATTTTATTTCATAAGTAAAATGAAATTATTAAATGCATTAGTATAACTGAAAAATATCTTTTCACATTCTCTTATTAAATTACAATTTTTTTTTTTACTACAAAGTTAGGTTTAAATGTTCCTATGTTAAAAATAAACATTTGATCTGCATTGATATAATTAACATATGTGATATGCCGTACTACATATGCCTAATATTTTAATTGTGTTTCATAAGAAATATTCATTTTACAATGCAAGAAAAATTTCAGAATGTAATTGGATATAAGCTAGGCGATTAAAATTTGATTTAACCAAGTTAATTTTTTAAGAAAGAAATGATATTAAGCGGTAGCTTTTATAAGTTGATCTTAAAATAAATCAATACTCCCTGAATTTTTCTTAGTTTAAAAATATGCTTAAATGCATTTTATATTATTTTACAACTTTATTATCATGTTATATAAAAAAAATTTTTCAACAGAAACTTCCTTCGTTTATATTTATTGCCAATAGATGGCGCCAGAATAGTACTTAGGAACGAAATGTAAAATACTTGAATCATCGCAAAAAAGCCTCTCTATAAAAGCTATCACGGCTATTTCTGAAAAAAGTGCTTACAGGAAAAAAATTCTTACAGAAATAAATTAAAGAAATCCTTTAATATATTTAAAGACTTTAATATGCTTTAACAAATATTTTAAGAGCATAATCGAATATTTTACTGAAACGTTCAAAGAGTCATTATTATTATTTTTTTTAGATATGGGATTTATGATTCTGAATGGCAACAGTATTTGTTTGTTTACATCAGGTAATCTGTTATTTTAAATTTAACCTATTATAAATGGATATAATATACATGTTTTTCACGAAAATATGCTGAACAGACATGATTTTAAGTAGAAGAAATTATCATTTAGCTTCATATGTTAGCATATGTTTTTCATTAAGCCTAACATGGCGTTTTAACTACTGTCGATTCGCAAACTAGAGTGGTCGGAACCGGCAGCGTTACACTGTGTTTTATTATATAGAGACTAGCCGCCACTGGCGACCAGTTTCGTCTCCCTTAAATGTATGTTAAGCATTGTAACACGTTACTTTTATTCATAATTTAATTTTTTTTCCTAATCCTTTGCCAAACCGGAAGATTCTAATAGACAGATCAAGGACTTTTTGAACATGGTAGCATTTTGCATATTTTTTGTTGTTATGTATTTCATCTTCCTTGATAAAAACCGCTTAACCCACTTAAGCATTTGTCCTTCATGTCCGTTTGCTTATCAGTTGCAATATGTTCGCTAATGCGGAGATTCTGAAACATATTAAGTAATTTTCCGTAATTGGGTCCATTGCCAATTGGCGTATTTTAGTTAATACGATTTGATGCAATGAAGTCTATTTTGTGAAAGTCTTTAATGATATCCACATTTACACTGAACTATACTGTTGCTAATATTTGTTTTTGTTTTTCGTTAACTTGGGCTGTAGACTCGATTACGAAAGATTATAAAATATATCATTATTCTCATCTAAAACGTCTTGAATAATGGGCCATAATCGGGCTACATATTATTACACGTAATTTTCGAGTATGGTTTGGTGGAAAATTGAACTTTTGAAGGCCAGTTTTGATAGTCGCATTCCCTTTAAACCATATTTTCTGTCAGGACTTTTGACCCGTGACGTACAATCTGATTAAAATAACTTCCTTCTAGATGCCTTGTACGACTTTGTTTTTCTTTGCTCCCCTTTCTTGATATAGTTCAGGAGTTTTTATAATAGCGTAATTCTCTTATTTCGGCATGTCTGCTTAATGTCTACTGACTATTAAGATTCGTAACAGGTAAAATACGCCGCGCCAACATTGGCACCTACAATTTTAATTACAGCAACCCATTTTTTCTCTCTATATTGTAACTCTATAGTTAATATTACGTAGAATAAATATAAAAGACTATTGAAAACGGTTCTATTGATATAGTTGATATAGATATGTATAATATATTCATGGGTATATAATATGTGATTAGAATATATATCATATTCATTCCATTGGATATAACATACCCCAAATAAAACTTGCATCGTAAATATCTAATCTAAAAACCGTCAATATGATTTTATGTGTTTAGTAAGTGTATACAAAAAGAATTTTCTGTATTATTTTACTTTAATCCTATATTATTTACCATTTTTAATGATGGGTCCTTTTGGGTACAGTTGTCGCAGACGCACCAGGGTATCATTTTGGCGCCAAAATGGCGATTTTATGCCTGGACAACCCGGCGTTTTTGGTTAGATTTTGCTTCGTATGGCAACCTGGTAGAGCAGATTCCGCATGTTTTATAATAAATTAAATATTGTGTGTTTTATAACAAATTGATGCATGTGTGTGTTTTTTAATAAAATTGTGTGTTTTTTTAAATATAAAATGAATTATTTCATAATAAAATAAAAGTAACATGCTGTTTTAGCAATCTCTAACAGTGAAAATGGGATTTTCTCGTCAAGATGGCGCAAAACAAAAACCGCGCCAACCCCGGAGCGTTTGCGACAGCTTTTCCAATTTAAAATTCATGCCGTTCACACTTTTCATTTAAAATAGAAAATAGAAAAATAAAAAATAGGTACTTTTCCGTTATACGGACACCATGCCAAAATGTATGCTAATGCATAATGTATGTAAATGTATGTAAATGTATGTAAATGCATGTAAATGTATGTATTAAATGTATGCAAATGTATGCTTGGCGACAATGGTGTCCGTATAACGGAAAAGTACCAAAAAATAGTATCATAAATCAAAACATTTGATTTCAGAATCAAAGTATCGTTTCTAATTTGAACATGTGAAGAATAAAAACTGGTATTGGCGATTTTAAAAATGCTATTGGCGAGATTTGCACCCAAATAACATAAAAGTACTTAATGATGTTATGTATTTTATAAATGTATATTAAATTACTATGTGGAACGCGATTGGTCATTAACAATGGTAAATATGATTGGCAATTAACAATCATTTTAGGTGATCTCTCTTCCTGCCACGTATAATACATAAAAATCAAATTAACTGACAAGTTGAGTTGTAAAGCACTTCATTAAGCAGAATTATGGTAAACTTTGATGGTCTTACAGGTCCTGGTGCGAATTACTTTTTTGACACCAGGCAGCGCTCCAAAAAATCATTCACGGAAAACTTACTTTACGAACGATTATATCCATGGTTTAATGCGGTTTAATATTTTAAACCTTCAAGACGAATGAATCTTATTATTTTTTTTTGTTTACTTTCATGGATAGAGAATTTGAATTGCGAAGCTAATTTCAACTGAAGTTATTGCAGAATATATACCTAATTGAACGTAAGTCACCTCTCAAATATTAATTTATTTTGAACGATCTTTCTAAAAATGTAACTTTTATGCAGTTTTATTAGAAAAATAATTTTGAATAAAAATGGCCGCATGGCATATGAAAAAGCGATACGGGCATACCGGAACTGTTGAGGACAGTCACATGACTTACAGTTTTATTATAGAGATGACATTGTAAAGAAAAGAAACTGTAAATTTGACATTTCTGCTACTTGTAAGACGCAAATGCTCACTTAGAACAGTTTCCTAAAAATTCGATTTTTAAAAGGATGCAAGAGTAAAAAGAATTCTAAAATTGCGATTTATGTGATGCAGTTGGTATAAGAAGCCTAGAATTTGGCATGGTGGTTACTTTTAAGATGTAAATGGTCACTAAGAACGGTTAAAAAAAATTCAAATTTCAAAGAGGGAAATGAGCCAAAAATGTTCTAAAAACGCTCTAAATTACGATTTATTTGGAAATGGTAAATACAGAATATCGAAATTTGGCATGGCTGTTACACAAGAGATGTAAATGTTCGTTCAGAACAGTTTTCTCAAGTAAAATAATTTTAACTTTATAAAGTATAATTGAAACGATAGATTCACCCTTGTTTACTTAAAATATGAAAACATTGATGAAAATGATTCATTAAAAGATTTACTAAAATAGGTGTTTTATGAAAAAAAAATATACAAAAGGTCTTAAAAAACTTTAAAACCTTAGATGTTAAGAGTACAAAACTCTTTCCGAGCACTTTCGGCTACATTCCAAGCCCTTATTAGGGAGTAAAAAATAACTTATGTAATTAAAAGTCGTGGAATTCCGGAATTTTTAGAAATATTGTCACAGGAAAATTTTGTCGTACCAAATACCAAGTGTTTGGTTCGAACTACTTCAGATTACTGGAAGGTATGGTCTCCTGCAGTAGTCATGGAGTTGAGGTTTTTTCACCTCCACCTCACTAATAGTGGTTTCGCCCACCTACGCTTGTCTGTAATGAGTTTCCTGTCGTCTAGCGTCTAGCCTCGATCAACATCAAACTTTATTCTCCGCTGATTTTTTCCTCCTTGATAACAGCTTTGATTGTAACCGAAAGCGTTCGGAAAGAGATTTGTACTGTTAACGTCTAGGGTTTAAAAAATTTATAAGCCCTTTTGTATATATATTTTCATCAAACACCTATATTAGTCATTTTTTAATATGAATCCTTTTTATTAATATTTTCATATTTTATGTTTTCTCAAAATTCAAAATGTAAAAGTGTGCAGGAACAAACAATGTTCTAAAATTATGGTTTATGCGATACAGTTGGTACGGTAGCTTCGAATTCGGCATCGTGGTTATATTTAAAATGTAAATACTCGTTAAGAACGGTTTCTGAAAAAATAAAAAATTAAAGGTTGAAATGAGTCGGAAACGTTCTAAATTACAATTTAGAGGGATTTATTCGGATTATAAACTTGCAGTGGATACTTTTAAGACACAGAAGTACGGTATAAACCGTTGATTAAAAATTATAAATTTAAAGGTGTGAAGTGTTCTGAAAACATTCTAAATTGCTGTTTATTCAAAATTGTTAGAATAGAAACATAAAATTTGACATATCTGTTATTTTTAAGACGTTAAAGCTCCCACAAAACATTTTTTACAAAATTCAGAAATTAAAAGTGTGCAGAAGAAAAAAAACATTGTAAAATTGTGATTTTTTTAATGCTGCTGAGTTACAAACTTGAAATTTGGCATGTTGGTTATTTTTAATGTGTAACTTCAGTCTAAAAATGATTTCTAAAACACTCGAAATTTAAAAGGGTGAAATGAGCAGGAAGGATTCTAAAAATCTTCTTAACGTATCTGAAATTATTAGGGACATAAAATTGAAAACTTTACATGACTCTTACATTAGAGAAATAATTTCATCCACAGAACAGTTTTTTAAAAATTTAGACTTTTTTAAGTGTGCAGGAGCAAATTACGTTCTAAAATTGTGATTTCTGTGATATAGTAGTTATAGAAACTTGGATAACGAGGGGCTTGGATTTGGCATGGTGGTTACATTTAAGATGTAAATGCGCACTAAGAATGGTTTTAACCCTCTAAGCGTGTGGAACGTAATATTCCGTTAACTAAGCTCCAGGTTTCACTGCAATATATGCAATGTTTAAGATAATATAATTCTATAGATTTAATGAATTTTCAAAACATTGAAGAATGATTAATACTCTCAAGGGTTACATTCATATTTGTAATTAAGTTTTATTTATAATGCTGAAAGAATCATATTTTTTTAGCATTTAAAACAAAATGCAGAGAAAACAACATTACGATTTTACCCTTTTTCAAAACGCTCAGAGGGTTAAAGTATTCTAAATTTCAAATAAAAAATGGATTGAGTGGAAAACCTTCAAAATACATTCTAAATTATCATTTTTGGGGATTTTTTTTTAATGATTCATTTATGTCTCATGTTCGCCTAATGCAGTATAAGAATGAAGTTTACTCAAAATGTGGCTTAATTAGTAATTTTTTAATTAGCTGTGGCAATAGAGGCGAACAGAACACATAAATGAATCAGAAAAAATAATTCCAAGAAAATTATAATTTAGAATGAATTTTGAAGGTTTTCCTCTCGTTTCATTTTTTATTTGAAATTTCGAATTTTTAAACCATTTTTAGCGAGCATTTACATCATTAATGTAACCACCATGCCAAATTCCAATCTCCTAGTTATCCAAGTTTCTATACCTACGATATCACAGAAATCGCAATTTTAGAACGTAATTTCTTCCTGCACACTTTAAAAATTCTAAATTTTTAAACACTGTTCTGTGGATGAAATTATGTCTCTAATGTAAGATCCATGTAAAATTTCAATTTTATATCCCTAATAATTTCAGATAAATCATAGTGAAGAAGATTTTTAGAATGTTTCCTGCTCATTTCACCCTTTTAAATTTCGAGTTTTTTAGAAATCGTTTTTAGCCGGCCGGCAGTTACATCTTAAAAATAACCACCATGCCAAATTTCAAGTTTCTAGCTCAGCAGCATTACAAAAATCACAAGTTTTTTTTCGTTTGCCCACTTTTAAATTTCGACTTTTCTAAAAAATGTTCTGTGAGAGCTTTCACATCTTAAAAATAACACACATATCAAAATTTATGTTTCTATCCCTAACAATTCTAAATAAACCGCAATTTTGAAAGTTTTCAGATCATTTCACACCTTTAAATTTGTGTGGCAGTAAAATTTCCTCTAAAGAAAATAGACACACAAATACCACTTGGCATACTTGAACAAATGATGAACATTTCACACAAGCAATGCTGCGAGTTTTGCTTGTTTGAAATAACTGATAAAAATATTCATGTACTATTCATCACCAATAAGTAAAAGTGACATAAAACGTTAAATTCAGGGCCTGATTAATGCATGGGCCTCTGGAGTTTTATTGACAAACTTTTAATCTTATGTAAAGAAGATGACAGAACAAAGAAGAAATTACCTATCTTTCTTAATTAGTAAAAGAAAACAGATTTAGATATAAATATAGTTTTAATTTGTGTTTTATTATGAAGTCTTAATTTTGTTAAGGTATATTAGCTAAAAGCAAACTCTGAACTATTTATGTTATTTTAAGTGCAAACGTGCTAATGTTCCGTAATTGAGCTGTTTGGTTTAAAAATCATAAAAAGTCAGTAGATTGAAATATATTTTTCAAACATATGACATTTGAAAGTACATTTTCCCGCATTCCACGGTGTAAAATTTAAAATTATGCAATATTGAGACTTAGTTAAATTTGCTAAAAAGGAGAAATGGATTAATGATTCAAAAAACCAATTATTTTTACCAAAATAAATTATACAAATTACAAGTAAACCTGAAAAAACAAAGACGACATTTATTTCCTTTTGTATTTCAGAAATTAGTGCGATGAAAATCGAGTTGAGATGTCTTTGAGTTTACTTCTAAAACAAAAACTAATTTCTTTGGTTCATAAGCGAATGACGTCAATGGTTTTTATATGATTTTTGTTTGTTTACGTTACTAAAATTTAATACGATGAGTGGATATGAATTAATACTACAAGAGAATAAAATATTCAATGCCCGATATTTTTTATTTTTAATTTTTATCAATGAATCTCAAAAATAAATGACTCATTAAACAGTTCGTTGTTGGTTACATTAGCAAGATTATACACAATTTCTCAAATGATTTGTCAATTGCGCAAATCATTGAAATTTTTGTTAATTTAGTATGTTTTATAGAAAAATATGTTGAATAGAGGTGATTTAAGGTAGATTAGGTAGGTGATTTAAGGTAGGTGATTAAAGAGAAATTTTTAATCAGATTAGTGTATACATATATTATATATATAAAGTGGAACTTCCGTTTAACGAAGTCCCTGTTTAACGAAGTTTTCTACTTAATAAAAATTTCTGCAGAACCTTGAATTTGAACACCATTAATATGTAAATTAATCTCCATATTACAAAAAGTATATTCTATGTAATGAAGTTCAATCCACTTTCGTGCGTGTACGGTATTCCAACGGCGAGATTGCTGTTGCGATGGGCGTATTAATTTATTTCAGCGGACTCTGTGTGAAAGTGAACAACACATTTTAAGCATTTAATCAAAACACACATTTAATCCCATTTTATTCAAAAAAGAAAAGGTACGCTTCAGTTTTTGTTTATGGTTTTTTTAAGATGCTATTCGAATTAACTTTTTCAAATATGTCTACATTGCATTCATTTTTTTTTAAATGACTGCCCGAATTAAAATACATTTTTCAAATAATATTTCCATTCCATGTGTACTTTTCATTTTATGTGTATTATGTGTATACAAGTTTCATGAATTTAAGTTAATTTCCATTTAACAAATTTTCTTCATAACGAAGTGTTTAAGTGTAACGATGAGACTTCGTTAAGTGGAAATTTCACTGTATATATATATATGCAGACAAATTTTCAGCAAAGCAAATCTTTGCTTTGTCCACAGGCCTTGTATTATTGATATCTAATGTAGTACAACATGAATTTTAAGATAAATATTTTTACAAATTGTTGGCTAACTTGATATGTGATGAAATAAAGAAAGTAAGAAAGTACTCGCAATAAAAATATATCCATTGCGTTTCTTAAATGAATAACTTTCATAAAGATTAAAATTGCGATTAAAGAATAATATTGCAACTAAATTTTGAGGTCAATTGATGTAATTATAAAAGTTTTGCAACTATGTACTTGCGTAAAGAAGAGTATCTTGATTGCAGATGTCTTGGAAAACTCCCAAATACTTGCTGGCTTCATTTAGAGTTCTACTATCATCACATGCCTTTGAATATTTAACTCCACACTCTAAGAAACCTGTGGCAAATCTAAATGTATGAGATAAAAAGAGATAATTAATAAAAATATTTTTTACTGCAAAATTTATAATATAAACATTTCGAATTCTCCTTTATTGCATATATTTATCCCCAAAAATATAAAACTTTCTGTTTTCCTTCGTAATATATGGACTACGTGTGTAAGTTTTTACTTTCTTCTATCTATAATAGAAGAAAGTATTGTAATCGAAATTTTTTCGACTTCCGGTTTTCGACGGATTTACACGTTTTAGAGGTCAGAGATTCGGAAAAACATGTTTTTACAAAATGTCTGTCTGTCCGTCTGTCCGTCTGTGTGTCTTCATTGTACCATCTAAAAGTGTATGATGTTATGCTTCAAATTGAACCAAATTTTTTTTCTATGTTTTTGGCTATGGCAAGCAGGTTCTATCAGAATTTAGGGATATTTCGATAAAAGGGGGCGCTGTGATCGATATTTTTGTTCCATTTTCACTATTGTACCATCTAAAAGTGTATGATGTTATGCTTCAAATTGAACCAATTTTTTTTTCTATGTTTTTGGCTATGGCAAGCAGGTTCTATCAGAATTTTGGGATATTTCGACGAAAGGGGGCGCTGTAATCGATATTTTTGTTCCATTTTCACTATTGTACCATCTAAAAGTGTATGATGTTATGCTTCAAATTGAACCAATCTTTTTTTCTATATTTTTGGCTATGACAAGCAGGTTCTATTAGAATTTGGGGATATTTCAACGAAAGGGGGCGCTGTGATAGCCATTTAAAGATTTAAAATTCAAAATGATGTGCAAATAAAAAAAATTAGAAATACTAAAACCTTTTTTCTTTAAATGTTCGGCCTTGATCCGGAGAATACGGAGCAATTTTTGTTTTGCTTCTATCTTAAAAAATGGCTGAGATAGAGCGGTTTGAAATTTTAGGGTGGCTGACATTTTCAAACAAAACAGCAGAATTCATCCATAAACGGATTTAATTTATGAGTTTTAGTTAACATGCTTTCGGCAAATTTTCTTTCATTGTTGTAACCATTAATCCTATTATATGCTTATCACTATATATTTATATTCGCCAACATCAAATTCTCGCCAAACTTGGCGACAGTTGGCGGAATATCGCCAAATTTGGCGACCAAAATAAGTTGCCATAAATGGAGCGAACTTGGCTGCAGAGGACTAATTTGGCGATATTCTCATTCAAATTCAATGTTGACGAGAACTGGGACTGAATCTTTTTTATTTAGGTTTCACGATTTTACCTTCGTGTTTTCCAGTAAAATTAGCTGAAATCGTAAAACCAATGAATAGGGAGGCTATCTGTTCCTGTCGGTTCAGGCCAGAAGGACTTTTCGTAGTTTAGTATACATCAGTGGATCGCATCCCGGTAACCCGATGATTCGCAGGCAGCTGACGTACAACAGAATGACGAAAAATATTGATTTTATTGGCGATGTGATAGCGAATTTTGAAGTATTAACATGACTGAGATAGAAGAAAGTTTTGGGATTGGCACATCCGACTAGTTTACGTTGTTATGTTGCAAGATTTTGCTAAAATTTATGTTTGTGAATTGTAACTTACTAATTTATAGAATTTCTCCGATTTTTTTAAAATATTTAAATAGGTAATTTTTATTTTACTGCACGCTTAAGAACATTGCACATATATCTAAATCTGTCACACAACACCACTCTTCTTGCAATAATATACACGAAAAATATCCCTTAATTGTTGTTTTTCTAGTTGTTTTTTCCCGTTACAACACGCAAACCTCCGCTGTGATTTTCCTATTTTCCCCAAATATATAAAATTTACAAATTTAACGTAAAACTTGCATGAAATCCTCCAATCGAAATCTACATTTTTATCAAATAACAGGGGTATTCTGGCAACTGTGCTGCATGTTACTTTTCCGAATTCGAAACTAAATTCTTACGTATGCCAATTTTCCCTCAAAACACGAAAAATTTGCTAATCTAAGCTCACAATTTCCTGAAATTTTCCAGTCAAAGGAGGGAAGATTCTTCAAATAACAGAAAAATCTCTTCCCATCACACGAGTTGTCCGGTCTACATTTTACGTTATTTGACGAATTTTATTTGAGAGTGTAATTTCTAATGATTTTTCAGTAAAAACATAAAGATTTAAACTGCTAAGAAGTGGATGTGTAAAAATAACAGAGAATATCTATACTAATAAGAGAAAGTTTCAGCACGTGTGTCTGTGTGTGTATGTGTGTGTCCGTTATTATATATGGGTGATAGCTAGTGAAATATAGTGCACCTTGAAGTCCTGATGCACCTGCGGCTGAGATTCTTAATATTCTTTTAATTAAACGATATATTAATTAAACAACTCATTAAACATCGCAAAAATGAAATCTCTTTAAAAGGCGCTAAAGAAATTTCAAAACCGCAAAAGTAAAAAGGATTTTATAGACGCAGACAGTTAAATTTTCACATTTTCACTTATCCTCGAATATTCAGAAAACTGTTTGAGATATAGATTCGGAACTCACAATATATACTTAAAGTATTTGTATGATTCAAAAAATGTAAATTTTATGAAAATCGGTCGGTATTTTTTCTTAATTTTTGTAAAAAACTGAACTGACGAATAAAAATGACTCAGACAGAAGAGGGGATCGTATTGAATATACTTCTGCTTCGGACACTTCAGGACCCGTTTCTTCATTTATTTTCCGAAAGGAAAGGTAAGATATTACATGATATTAGATTGAAAATGCTTAGTAATTAATAAAGAAAACTTAATGCTACACATTATTTGTTATATTTGTGGGGTAAACGGTTTTTTTAATTAAATATCGCGTTTATGTTAATAACTTGCCTTTTTTAACACTTTAAAAAACATATTTGAAAAGCGTTTGACTTCGGTTTGTCTGGCCGTCTGCAGTCTGTCCGTGCTCTAACTCGCTAAAATTTACTCGGATTGCCCTGAAAATTTTGTATGTTATTGTCGTTTACTATAGCATGATCCCTATGGAAAATGTAGTGTGTAGCACTTATAGTGTTTAGTGTTTTACAAGGACCGTCAAAAGTATTGCGTTACTGTACAGTCAATGGGAAAATATCGTTTCAAGAGCATTTTGTTGGGGGTACGCGATTTGACACATGATGAAATTGTTATACAAGTATGAAGCGGACTAAAACATGCTTTTTGTAGAATATGGGCTGCAAAGCATTTATTTTCGAAGCATTTGATGCTTCTATTTACAGGGTCAAACAAAACATTCTGTTGCACATTGTTCTACAGGGAAAATATCATTTGCAGTGTAATTTAATCACGTTTCACTATTTCAAACATAATGAAATTTATATGCATTACTGAGGTGCACTATAAATTGCTCACTTAAAAGTATGACGTGCATTGCGTTTATCCTGCATTTACAGGGACACAGAAAATATATCGGTTACAATATACGTGCAATAATTACAGTCTATGTGTGATAAGTACGTTTTCAACTTTGGTTTGCATTTTTAAGTTTAACTAAATTTTTGAATAGTATGTGTGTGTTTATAAACTCAGTTCATCATATACATGGCTACACAAGGGAATTCGTAAATAATACAGACTATGGGAGTGAATTGCTTAGGTTAATTTTTAATTGCGTTACGCATTTTCTTGCTGAACTATAGTTAGTAGACTTATAGAAGTTTGTGAAAAATAAATTAATTAATGTACAGGGCTACACAAAGAACAAGGTAAATTGTCGTTTATGGTTGACAATTGCTGGAAGTTTGTTTTAAGTCGACTTATGCGTTTTTTTACCTAAATTAAATTTTAGCTTTGTATGGTGCGTGTACAAAAGTCTGTAGATAATATACAGGGTTGTATAAAGAATTCGAGTACATTTACATGGATTAGAGAAAATTTTCTAAATGATCTACATTTTATCATGCGATGTAGTATATATCTCAATGTATAGATCATATATAGGGCTACACAAAATAATTCGAATACATTTTTGACTGTGAAAGGTAATTACTAAAACTGGACTTTTAAATGTGTTATATGTTTCCTATACTGTTTACTTACTTATCTTCTTTCACCTTATTTAACGGTGAAATTTCGTTATAGTTTCTGGATGTGTTGGAAAGTGTTTCATAATCTATGCTTGACGCGTGTTTTTTCGTTCTGGTTACTTTCGTCTATCTTTACAAGAAGAATGTATGAGATTCATGAAAATTCTTGACTTCTGGTTTTCGACAAATTTATACGTTTTAGAAGGTCCCGAACACCATTTGACTGTTTCTTGAAAATGTCTGTCTGTGAGTCTGTCTGTCTGTATGTGACAAAAATTTTGTGGACGCTCTATCTCAAGAACTAATGAACGAAATTTAATAAAACTTTATATTCAGTTAGTCCCTGATATAAATTGGTGCTGATTAGTTTTTGGTTAAAATCGCATAATAGGTGGCGCTGGTATGCTGCATTTTTCCCGATTTCCGCAGTAGCTCTATCTCAAGAACTAATGCACTTATTTTCATCAAATTTCATGCTCAGTTAGACCTTGACATAAGTAGACGCTGATTACGTTTTGGTGTAGATACCCCAACATGTGGCGCTGCTATACCACATTTTTCATGAATTTTATGATAGCTATATCTCAAGCACTAATGCACGGAATTTCATCAATTTTCAGATTCTGTTAAACCTTGACCTAAATAGATGCTGAATATGTTTTGGTGTAAATAGCCCAACAAGTTGCGCTGTTATGCTACTTTTTTCATTATTATCACGATAACTATATCTCAAGAACTAATGCACGGATTTTCATCAAACTGCAGATTCAGTTAGACGTTGAAATAAGTTGTTGTTGATTAGTTTTTGGTCTAAATCTCCCGACAAGTGGTGCTGCTATGCTGCATATTGCAGGATCTATACGATTTTAGCAATAGTCATATCTCAAGAATTAATGTACAGAATTTAATAAAACTTTAGATTACGTTAGATCTTGATATAAACTGGTGCTGAGTCTTTTTAGTGTATGCGAAACCTGTGTGAGATAGAAGAAAGTTTTGGGATTGGCACGTGCGACTGGTTTGTTTTGTTTTTGGACCCGATTTATTAGGGATTTTTTTTCTAACAACTTATTTAAATATTCCAGCTGCTATATGTAATAAAAAAATTTACTTAGCCCCCAGCTACCACATTTTTCGAATAAAATCTTCTTTTTCGACGTTTCTTTTTCTTTTTTTTCCACAGTAATAATTTTTCGATTTTCCTAAGAATTAGTACATAACTCCCTTATAATATTTCAACTATACATTCGTGCACTTTTGATTACCTGGAGATTCATTGCATCAGCAGCATTTCCGATTAAAATAAAATTTTCTTAGAACTGATCTTACCACATCCTGTTTTTATTTTCGTGTTCTTTGATCTTTGAAATTCTAAAAATGAATTTATGTTCATTACTTAGTAAATCTAAACCGCAATTTCCGAATAATACATTTTTGAGGCCCTTTTGCGATTTCTTCTTCCCGAATGGCACAGTACGTTTTCTGTAATTATTTTTTCGTAGCATACGGTTTTTTAAAGTCTTTTTATCAGTAACCTTTCAATTTTAGTTTCACTCTTTCACCACCAGAGGGAGCTTTTAATTTAAGTTTCATGTTTTTTTCACAGTAATTATTATTCTCGGATTTTCCTAAGAATTAGTACATAACTCCTGCATAATATTTTCATTCCATTTTCCAGCACCTTTGGTAGCCTACTGATAACCTGTATCACCACTATTTAGGAATAAAATATAATTTTTCTACAATTTGTTCTATAGCTTTCCGGATTTATTTTCATGTTCTGAGGTCCTTTAAAAGCCTTAAAATTTATAATCTTCGTCCCTTATTATCTCTATACGGTGCTGGAAGTTCGTTCGGAAAGAGGTTTGCTTAGAACGGGATGCGTTCCCTAGTGGTGAAAGTTGGAATTAAGAAATTTCCGAGTAGCACGTCCGGTATACGGTACGAAGGCAGCGAGGATATTTGCCACAGTTTCGTTTTTAAAGAGATTTAAGTTTATTACGTGGGACCAGGCAATGCCGGATGGATCAGCTAATAAATATATATTTTAATTAATTAAATAAAAACTAACATAACTACTAATTAAAAATTAACATTAAAGCATATTTTCCTATATTTATATGAAAAAGTATTCAATGAAATATTTGTGGATTTTTTACTTACGTGCAAAATTCTTCCAACTCTTCTGCAGTTCCAGGAAACGCTTTTGGTCTATTATCATGGGGGCAAACTTTGTGAACTGGTTCGAAACAGAATTCTTCTGCTATGACTCCTAAATTAAATGTATATTCTAATATAATATATTAGATAATAATAGCCATCCAATCATAATAAAACACATTTTGTACCATACGGAATAAGAGTATGATCAATATCAGACACAGAATAATTTTGTGCTTCACAGTCATGATCAAGCAGGGCGGTCGCTCTGCCAAGCCAAGCTTAAAAAAAAAAAAAAAACGCCACACAAACAACGCCAAGAACTGAACTAGACCGCTACTGCTTATTTACAGGAATCAACTTCGCAATGTTAAATCGACAAAACATGCCAGATTAAAATATCAGATATATAATAAACCAAGCGTCGCAGAAATAAAAAACGAAAACTAGAAGAATATAATGAAGAATTTCTTCAATTTAAGACCAAACTCATCTTCATAAGTGATTTATAAACAGAGATATAGATTTTTTTTAAAAACGTCGAGTTACTTAAAATGATCACTTTTTTCTTCGTCAACCTTTTTTTTTCAAACAACCTACAGACCTTAATATTCGGCAGAATAAAAAAAGGATTGCATTTTTGGACAAGTAATTATGTAATCTATGTGCTTTTATAAAATTCAGTATAAAAAAATATTATTTTCTATCCTTAATTAGCAAAAAACTGTTAATTAACTTGGCGATTAAAAAATTATGCCAAAACAGAGATAAAACCCGCCAACGACCATGCACCATCTCTATAATAAAACTGTAAGTCATGTGACTGTCCTCAACAGTTCCGGGATGCCGCATCGCTTTTTCATATGCCAAGCGGCCATTTTTATTCAAAATTATTTTTTCGAATAAACTTCATAAAAGTTACATTTTAAGAAAGATCGTTCAAAATAAATTAATATTTGAGAGATGACTTGAGTTCAATTATGTATGTATTCTGCAATGACTTCAGTCGAAAGATTCGCAGTTCAAATTCTCTATTCATAAAAGTAAACAAAAAAAAGATTGATTCGTCGTGAACATTTAAAATATTAAATCATGGAGGTAATCATTCGCAAAGCAAGTTCTCCGCGAATGAATTTTTGGACCGCTGCCTCGCGTCAAAAAAATAATTCGCACCAGTGAGACAATCAAAGTTTACCATAATTATGTGCTATACAACTCAACTTTCGGACCTTTTCTTGACGTAAATTGAACTCATGTAATAATATTTAATGAATCAGATTTTTAGCATTTTTAAAATCGCTAATACAGCTTTTATTTATCGCGTGTACAAATTAGAAATGATACTTTGATTTTGAAATCAAATGTTTTGATTTATGATATTATTTCTTATTTATTTATTTATTTTCTCTTTTAAATGAAAAGTGTGAAGTATTTTAAATTTATGTAATATAAGCATTTTAGATTAAAGTTAAGTATTTTAAATGAAATGAGTGACAGGTTTATAATTTAAAATTAAATTAATTGTAGTATGAATGACGGTGATGGGAACGATATTTGGCGAATTATCATCTGCTCCCGGCTAACAAAAATACTCATAATTAAAAAAAAGAATAAAAATAAATAAATGATAGTTTGTTGTAAATAAATATTGATATACATATCAAAAATAATTTATAGAATTAAAATAAAAAATAAAAGTAAATAAACAACAATTTCCATAACAAAGTTTTCGCCAAATTGGCGGGGGAGGGGGGGGGGGATCGCGCCAACGTGTGTATGTGACATTTGTGCCCAAAAAATATGCGAAATGCTATCATGATCGCAAAAGTTCATGATTTGTCTATTAGAATCTTCCGATTTGGCGAAGGATTAAGGGAAAATTAAATTATGAATAAATGTAACGTGTTGCAATGTTTAACATACATTTAAGGGAGACCAAACTGGTCGCCAGTGGCGGCTAGTCTCTATAATAAAACCGTAAGTCATGTGACTGTCATCAACAGTTCCGGGATGTCCGTTTCACTTTTTCATATGCCAGGCGGCCATTTTTTTTCAGAATTATTTTTGCAAATAAAACTGCATAAAAATTACATTTTTGGAAAGATCGTTCAAAATAAATTAATATTTGAGAGATGACTTACGTTCAATTATGTATACATTCTTCAATAACTTCAGTTTAAATTAGGTTCGCAGTTAAAATTCTCTATCTATGAAAGTAAACAAAGAAAAAAGATTCATTCGTTGTGAATGTTTAAAATATTAAACCATGAATTTTTGGATCGCTGCCTGGCGTAAAAAAAAATAATCCGCACCAGTGAGACAGTCAAAGTTTACCTTAATTCTGTTCCATACAACTCAACTTCCGGATCTTTTTTGACGTAAGTTGAACTCATGTAATAATATTTAATGGATCAAATTTCTAAAAGAATTGTCAGCTTTTATTTTTTGCGCGTGCAAATTAGAAACGATACTTTAATTTGAAATCAAATGTTTTGACTTATGATAATTATTATTTTTCTATTTTCTATTTTAAACGAAAAATGTGAACGTCATGTATTTTAAATTGAAACAGCTGTCACGGACGCACCGGGGTTGGCGCGATTTTTGTTTTGCGCCAAATATGTTTAAGAATCTCCGCATTAGCGAACATATTGCAAGTGATAAGCAAACGGACATGAAGCATAAATTCTTAAGTGGGTTAAGCGGTTTTTGTCAAGAAAGATGAAATACATAACAACAAAAAATATGCGAAATGC
This sequence comes from Maratus michaelseni, assembly GCA_963931845.1. Taxonomy (NCBI): domain Eukaryota; kingdom Metazoa; phylum Arthropoda; class Arachnida; order Araneae; family Salticidae; genus Maratus; species Maratus michaelseni. Next base: position 247,054,847 of record OZ007588.1, on the reverse strand, counting down.
TACCGCGATCGCAAAAGTTCTTGATTTGTCTATTAGATTTTTCCAGTTATGCGAGGAATTAAGGAAAAAAATAAATTATGAATAAAAATAATTTGTTCCAATGCTTAACATACATTTAAGGGCGACCAAACTGGTCGCCAGTGGCGGCTAGTCTGTATAATAAAACCGTAAGTCATGTGACTGTCATCAACAATTCCGGAATGCCCGCTTCACTTTTTCATATGCCAGGCGGCCATTTTTATTCAAAATTATTTTTTCGAATAAAACTTAATAAATGTTACATTTTTAGAAAGATCGTTCAAAATAAATTAATATTTGAGAGATGACTTACGTTCAATTATGTATATATTCTTCAATAACTTCAGTTGAAATTAGCCTCGCAGTTGAAATTCTCTATCCATGAAAGTAAACAAAAAAAAAAGATTCATTCGTCGTGAAGGTTTAAAACATTAAACCATTAAACCATGGAGATAATCGTTCGTAAAGTAAGTTTTCCGTGAAAAATTTTTTGGAGCGCTGCCTGGTTTCAAAAAAATAATTCGTACCAGTGACACAATCAAAGTTTACCATAATTATGTGCTATACAACTCAACTTCATTCTTTATCTTTTCTTGATGTAAGCTGAATGTAAACAAATACAACTCCTGTAATGATATTTAATGAATCAAATTTCGAAACAAATTGTCAGTTAATTTGGTATTTATGTATTATATGTGCAAGGAAGAGAGACCACTGAAAATGATTGTTAATCACCAATCATATTTACCATTATTAATGACCAATCGCTTTCAAAACAGTAATTTAATATACATTTACAAAATACATAACATCATTAAGTACTTTTGTGTTATTTGGGCGCAAATCTCGCCAATAGCATATTTAAGATCGCCAATACCAGCTTTTATTTTTCGCGTGCGCAAATGAGAAACGATACTTTGATTTTGAAATCAAATGTTCTGATGGAACAGCTGTCGTAGACGCACCGGGACACTATATTAACTATAGAGTTGCAATATAGAGAGAAAAAACGGGTTGCTGTAATTAGAATTATAGGCGGTAATGTTGGCGTGGCGTATTTACAAGTTACGGATCTTAATAGTCAGTAGACATTAAGCAGAAATGCCAAAGTAAGGGAATTATGCAGTTATGAAAACTCCTGAACTATATCAAAATAGGAGAGCAGAGAAAAACAAGGTCGAACAGAGACCGGCATCTAGAAGGAAGTTCGTGAATTTTAATCAGATTCTACGCCACGGGTCAAAAGTGCTGACAGCAAATATGGTTTAAAAGAAATGTGATTATCAAAACTGGCTTCCAAAAGTTCAATGTTTCACCAAACCATACTCGAAAATTACGTGTTATAATATGCACCCCGATTATGTCACATTATTCAAGACGTTTTAAATGAGAATAATGATAGATTTTCTGATCTCCCGTAATCAAGTCTACAGCCAAAGGTAGCGAGAAAGAAACAAACAAACAAAAAAATATTGGCAACAATATGGTTCAGTGTAAATGTGGATATCATTAAAGACTTTCACAAAATAGACTTCAATGCACCAAATCGTATTAACTAAAATACGCCATTTGGCAATGGATCCAATTACGGAAAACTACTTAATATGTTTAAGAATCTCCTCATTAGCAAACATATTGCAACTGATAAGCAAACGGATATGAAGCATAAACGCTTAAGTTGGTTAAGCGGTTTTTGTCAAGAAAGATGAAATACATAACAACAAAAAATATGCGAAATGCTACCATGATCGCAAAAGTTTTTGATTTGTCTATTAGAATCTTCCGGTTTGGCGAAGGATTACGGAAAAAAAAAATTATGAATAAAAGTAACGTCTTACAGAGCTTAACATACATTTATGGGAGACCAAACTGGTCGCCAGTGGCGGCTAGTCTGTATTATAATAGCACAAATCAGTTACAGGTTATAACCATATCAAATTTCAACTGCAAGTCAGCCATTTTCTTCCGAAGATATATTTTTAAAATAAAACTTCATAATTATAAGAACACACATTTTATCAGACAATTAAATATGACTGCAAACTGTGGCAGATGACTGTTTCCTACATGAATAAATATGAGAAATTGCCGGTCAACGGTATTGGTCTGGGTGGCTTAGTCGCATAGCGTCCGCACGGAACGCATAAGGTCTCAGGTTCGAGTCCTGGCCCAGGTCAATTTTTCACTCATGTTTGTTTAGTGCAGAGTTGCCATGTCTCCGGCTTTTTGAACACCAGTAATTTTTTTGAGAAAATATTGTTCTTTTAAATTGCAAAATGCTCCGATTCAACAAAACAACATTTTCTGTACTAAATTACTGGTATCCAAAAAGCCGGAGACTTGGCAGGTCTGGTTTAGTGTATTTAATTGTCTGGTAAAATGCGTGTTCTTATAATATTGTAAAATAAAGTATTCAGACGTAGTATTTATGCTTTAAAAAATATTTTAAATATATAATTTACGTTTTTAGAAAGATATTTAAAAATAAATTAGTTTTTGAGAGAAGATGTACCTTCTAAAATGTATACATTAAGAGTTATCGGCATTTAAAATTTCTTTCCAAACGTAAACAAAATTTTTGAAATGACGTAAATGTGATTCATTTATTCCTAAAAAAAAAAAAAAAAGGACAGGCATTTCGTTTGCAAGAATGTCTTTCACGTAATTTTCCTATAAATTAATGAAATCCAGCTGTTAAATTATTTTTGTTTTAGAAGTGAAGTTTCCATTTAAATTTATTGTAACAGTACAATGTTTAATTGAATAAAATAATGTAAATCTAAGAAATTGCTAAGAAATTCCAAACATGCACAGGGCAACGCAAAAAAATAAAAAATAATAATAAGATAAATAAATAAATAAATAGATAAATAAATAAATAAAAATCAGCTTTCAGAAATTCTAAAAATTGTTCATATATCTTAATTACAAGCTAAAGGAGGGTTTATTTCTATATTATTCTATATATAATAGTAATTTCAGCAAATATAATAAATTCCAATGCGATCTGTTTTAAACTTTAAGATAGTTTATAACACATGATAAAAAAATTATAAAAAAGAATGGCGCGTCACATTTTGGGGAGGGGATAGGGAGGGGCGTGAACAAAATTAGGAAGTATAATAAGGCTATCTGTTTGAAACTTTACGATATTTTATAACACATAACATAAATTTTAAAAATAAAGTCGCGTCAAAAATTATATGGAGGGGTGGCGTGCGTTTTGCCTACAGAAAGGGGGGGGGGGTTCTAAATTTTAACGATATCCGTCATGTTACATATCGTTACAAAGGGCTGTGACCACTTATTCATGTTATGCACCACAGGTGTCACCCCCACATTTTGCGCCCCCTCCCCGACACTACTCATGTGATATATTGTTCGAAAGGACTGTGACCGCTTATTCATATTATGTATCTTCGGGGTCCATCCTCCCACTTTCACTCCCCCCCCAAAGGGGGCACTTTTCTAAATTTTGGCGACACCTCTCATGTGATATATCGTTGGAAAGCAACGTGACCCGCAGACTACGAGGAAGCGGGCCGGAGGCTGCCGACTAACGCGGCATCGATCAGCCGAAACTCGAGACCTCGGTCCGAAACCCAGTCCGAGCACGTCTTTTGTGCAGCCAGGAATTTCCACACCTGGCGGGCGGACTAGTGCCACGCCTACTAAGTTTCTCGCTACTAGTCTCGATCGGGCCCGTCTCTTTGGCGCGCTTAGAGGAAGTTTCCGCAACCTCTAGAGTCCGATAGCGGTGTCTTAGGATTCTTCTGTTTTTGAGTGATATTATATGTGGATGATCTCGTAGTTCTGGAGTTGTTGCTGGGTTACCGGCTAGTTCTGCCTAGTTGGGTTCAACCTCGCGCCAGACTGCGTAGGGACGACCTATCCGAATCCCGTCTATGGGAAAGAACCGAATTTCCTCGTGGTTCTGGGTCGGAGAGAGGCTTCTTCTGCTCTTTTTTTAGTGCATAACATGTGAACCTCACGGCCGATGAGCCCAGTAGCTTGCCCATCCATGCATGTCTATGATCGGAAGCCGTGGGAAAGCAAGAGCCGTCGGAGTAACTCGACATATGACCGAGGGACCGTTTCCCCCTGCGGGGTTTCGCGAACGAGGCCGTCGGGGGTTCTTTGGCGGTTCATCAGGTGTATGTTCCACGCGGAAGTTTCCCCAGAGCAGGGTTACTGCCGCAACGACCTATGGGGTCGATACCTGGTAAAATGGTCTAGGGTTCGCAGAGGGGCGGCCCATGACCGATCGCAGCGCCGGACGAGACAAAGTCCTGGTGCGTTAAAAGCCCTTCAGAGGCTTGGGCGCGATGGTCGGAAGCGTGCCGCGGGCTACCCCCGAGGGCGCCTAGCGGCGCAGGATAGTTTTATATCGTTGGAAAGGTCTGTGAACACTTAATCATATTATGCAGGGGGGGTATTTTCTAAATTTTGCACATACCCCTCAAGTGATACATCGTTGGAAAGGTCTATGACCGCTTAATCCTATTATGCATCTCCAGTGTTCATTCCCCTACTTTGCCCCCCAAACGCGATTAGCTTTCACCACCAGGGGGCGCTTTCCTATATCTGTTTCTATGGGTCGGGACACGACGGGGTGTGGCTCCTTCTACTCGACATAGATAGAGCTTTCCGATTTTAGTTCGTTTTTTCACCACCAGGCGCACTTTCCTATCTCTGGTTCTATGAGCTGGATCACGACGGGGTATAGCTCATTCGACTCGACATCTATAGCCTTAACGATTTCAGTGCCCGAGGTTCATATAGAACAGATTGCGCTACCTGCTACTGGAAGATGGAACTTGAGCGTGCGCAGCACGACTGCTATACGGTGCCGAAGGCAGCGGGGACCCGTGTCGGAGGTTCATTTGGTTAGAGGTTTATACTATTCGATGTGCAAATTAAGGGATTATCCGGTGCCGAAGGCAGCGGGGAACCAGGTCGGAGGTTCGTTCGGTTCGAGGTTTATCTTATTTGAGGTTTTACAAGATTCGAGGCTCCGATGTAAATTAGGGGCCCGCTATCAGGCGAAGCCAGCTAGTGCTAATAATAAAAGAACGTGATATCACGTTTGATTTCAAATGCAGCGCTGATACGCTATGTACGTATTCCATTTTTATTCATTTCGGGGATAAGTCAGTGATATTTTTTAACAGAGGATAACAAGTATTATAACAAGCCACATTTAGTATGTTGTTTTTAAGAGTGTAATTAGTTTAATTGAAAAATCTACTGGTATTTCTAGTTGATCCTTTAAACAATGACTGAAAGTAAAATGTAATTTTAAATTATTTCTCATGTTTAAATTATTTAAATTATGTTTAATCTATTTAAAAAAAAAGAAATGATATCTACAAAAACAACTTTTCAAAAGTAAAAAAAGCCAAGCAAAAAAAAAAAAAAAAAAAAAAAAAAAAAGTTGTGGCTAAAAAATGGTGTGATATCAAATTTCCAAGCTATTATATTACTTATTTAACTTTTTTCCATTAAATAAGTTATCATATATATAAGTCGAGTGCCTACGTATATGTTAATAGAAATCGTTTTCTCCTGTACTAAATCCATCCTAACGAGTTTCTGAAAATTCAATTTTTTTCAAATTATGCATGATGGGCTTGGCGGCCATCTTTCCATATTTCTAAGCACCCAAATTTCTAAAGTAAAAGCGTAATATGTTTGCAATGTAATATGCTTATAACAATTTCGAACTTCAGATTTTAACTACGGACAGATAAATTATATAAGACTGATATTTTGAGAAATTGATTTTTACTAGTTTGAAATTACTAATTACTCTAAAAAATAAATCATAAGATGAATCTTTATAATAAGTCATCATTATCTTAAGACACAATTTTCAGAGCATACAAGTCTATAAATGAAACGCTTAAAATATTTGCTTAAATACCAATTTTGAACTTCGGATTTTAACTACGGATTTGGGTGCTTAGAATTTTGTGAATAATATGCAAAGATGGCCGCCAAGCCCATCATGCATAATTTGAAAAAAATTGAATTTTCAGAAACTCGTTAGGATGTATTTAGTACAGGAGAAAACGATTTCTATTAACAGATACGTAGGCACTCGACTTATATATATGATAACTTATTTAATGGAAAAAAGTTAAATAAGTAATATAATAGCTTGGAAATTTGATATCACACCATTTTTTAGCCACAACTTTTTTTTTTTTTTTTTTTTTTTTTGCTTGGCTTTTTTTACTTTTGAAAAGTTGTTTTTGTAGATATGATATACAGGATAGTTTTACAGAGTTAACTGAATTGCCTAAGCTTGTCAAGCTAGGACACTCACAAGCTGCTAATGTTGAACTAATTCAAATTTCTCTTTTGCACTTCAATATTTTTAAACGATTTTTTTGCATAGGATAGCTGAGGTTAATCGCTAACTTGGTATTTTATCACTTTTTCCATTTTTGTCGCAGTTGTTTTTATGAGGATACTTTCACTTTTGCAACCGGTTCCAAAAAAGAAAATGACCTTATAAAAAAACCTGCAATCAAAATCGAAAACGTGGAAAAGGACTTGTTTTAGAGATCGAGCTCAGCTATTCTATGCAAAAAATGAAAATGTTTTTAAAATATTGAATTGCAAACGAGAAATTTGAAAAGAAAGCTGTCACTGCGGTTTAACAATAGTTTGCGAGTCTATTAGCGATACAAGTGTAGGCTTTTAGGGATGCTGGCATAAAACCTTCAACAAATCATTTTTTTAACATAAAAAATTTACGTTTTTCCCGTTTCCAACACCGATTTGCTCAACTTGTGAATATACAGGCTTTTTTTTAGTCATCTAACGAAGCGCCAGTATCTCTTTCATCAGTTTTAAATGCATTTTTTTTTTCAAAATATATCATTGTGCGAATGTTAGTAATTAAACTATCAACTTCAAACCTGGAATGAAGCTACATGAGGTATTTCTGATGAAACATTAAAAACGTTAAAATACAAATGTAAATGCTTAAACGGATAACGACAGGACACAAAAGGCTTTTAAAGATTTTTTAATGTGATGGTCGACATGTTTCGACCACATAAACGGCTCCATTATCAAGATCTACACGATAAACAAACTATTCTTGCAAAAGTTATAAAATAAACTTGAAAACATAAATCATGAGATCATATATCTAATAAAAGCAGGTGCTTAAAAAAGTCAACTGTAAACATGAACATGAACATTAATATTCCTTATTGCTTTTTTTAAATGGAAAAATATCTCGTGCCAAATTTATATAATTCAAAAGAAGCTGATTCATTCCATATGTTCTCAGTACGCGTATTGATTTCTATTGATTCATGTATTATAGATGGAAAATAGTCATAATGGATAATGGCGCCGTTTGTGGATTTCGAATCATGTCAATCAACATATTAAAGGTTTTTATAAACCTTTTGTGTTCGGTTTCTATCGCTTTAAGAATTTATATTTGTATTTTAATGATAACACTGGTTTACACGATTTATATACTTTCGCCGAAATGTGTATTTTGCATAGATTTTAGTGCACTGAGTACGGGAAAATTATTGTAAAAAATCTATCACGTCTAGTTTAAAAAAATATATTAAATACTTAAAAATAATAATAACATTAAATATAAAAAGAAAAAATGAGAAATGATTGATCTGTTACTCTTAAAATAGACCAGCAGTAGTCCCCTAACATACTTTCGTCTACCATTGTGTCTGTCTTCAAAAAGTTTAAGGTATTGGTTAAAACGCTCGCCCTGCTCGTCACTCACGGCACCCAAATTTTCAGAGAAAGAACCCAGGTGTGAATGGAGAAAATGTATCTTCAGAGACATGTCCACTCCCACTGCATGATAGTTTTTTAATAACAGCAATATTTTTTTTCATAATTTTTATCTTTATGATTTCTTAAGAATCCATGGACGATCGTTTTAAAGGAATCTCAAGACTTTTTTTTCATTAGTAGATAAAAGTTTTCGAAAGTCCTTATTCTGCATCAGTTTACGTATCTGTGTACCAATAAATATTCCCCCGTTTTAATTTTGCGTTGAAATACTTGGGAAAAATTTGTGTAAATATTTAAAAGCAGCACTGTTTTTATCCATGGCTTTGACGAAATTTTTTATTAGGCGCAATTTAATGTGCAATGGTGGTAAAATTATATTTTGCGGATCCACTAACGACGTATATTTCACTTTCATTTTTCCTGGAGCAAATTCATTTCGGACTGGCCAATATTTTTTTATGTAATGGTATTCTTTAGCTCGACTATCCCACAGGCACAAAAAACATTAATATTTGATATACCTGCACTGTAAACCCAGTAACATACTAACTATTTTTTAAATCGCCACATATTTTCTAGTTCTGCTGTTGATATTGTATCATTTTCATTAAAAGAGACATTGTTTGATAGGTTTCTTTATTGTTTACGGCATGGCCAATTGGTAAAGATGGTTTTATATTACCGTTATGAAGTAATACAGTTTTCAAGTTATATCATATATTCTAATAAGAGCAAATCTTGTGTGTGGTTATATATATATGCAAATTTTATCTTAAAAAAGGCTCTAACGATTTTGACGAAATTTCGTATCCTACCGTTTTGGGCACCAGAAAACCATTGGGCTAGGTCACATGGTCGAGAAAATTCGATTAGTGTGTCATTTTGGGTCATGATCAAGCTAATTGTAGCTAAAAAACGGTTCAAACGATTTTGACGAAATTTTGTATCCGAACATTTTCGGGCACGAGAAGACTATTGGGCTGGGTCACATGTTCGAGAACTTTCGATTAGTGGGACATTTTTGGGTCAACGCAGGTCAAATTAATTTTATCTAAAAGACGGCTCTAACGATTTTGATTAAATTTTGTATCCTACGAGTTTCGGGAACGATAAAATAATTGGGCTAGGTCACATGTCCGAGAAAATTCGATTAGTGGACCATTTCTGGGCCATTGTGGGTCAAGCTAGCAGCATTGTGGTCTAAAAAGCGGCTCAGACTATTTACACTAAATTTTGCATCCTATGGTTTTCGGACACGAGAAGACAGTTGGGCTAAGTCACATGTTCGAGAAAATTCAATTAGTGGGTCATTTTGGTCATGGGTCATTATGGGTCAAACTATTTTATCTTAAAAACGACTCAGACTATTTACACTAAACTTTGCATCCTATGGTTTTCGGGCACGAGAAGACTGTTGGGCTAGGTCACATGTTCGAGAAAATTCAATTAATTAGTCGGGTCATTTTGGTCATGGGTCATTATGGGTCAAGCTATTTTATCTTAAAAAGGCTCAGACTATTTACACTAAATTTTGCATCCTATTGTTTTCGGGCACGAGAAGACTGTTGGACTAGGTCACATGTTCGAGAAAATTCAATTAATTAGTCGGGTCATTTTGGTCATGGGTCATTATGGGTCAAGCTATTTTATCTTAAAAACGGTTCAGAGGATTTGAAATAAATTTAGCATTCTACAGATTTAAATAACGAGAAGACTATTAGGCTAGGTGAGATGTTCGAGAAATTTCGATTAGCGGGTCATTGTGGTCATGGGTCATGATATTTGAACTCAAATTTAATTTTGATGCTCGTTTAAGTGAATGGATAAATAAATGCCATTCATTTGGATCATAATTTTGATTAATCGCATTAAAATGTCCGGGAATATCATGGCAAAAACAAAAATCATCCTTTTTGGTGAAATAACTGCTGAAAATTTGACTTCGATTTCGTTAATAAACTTACTTTGGTATTTGTTGTCAATAAGTTCCACTATTGTAGACGAGAGGCAAAAATCTCTGCCTTAGATCTAGATGATAGTTGCAAGTCTCGCACAAGGTCGTTCAACTCATTTTGGTTTATTAAATGTGGCGTTTTATCATCTTCGATTACGAACTCGTCATCATTTTCATCCTCTATAAACAGATCGTCACTATCTTGGCAACTCGCCCTTGACATACCTGGACATACGGATGTGGTAGAGTTTCCGAATGTGATACCGGTTTTGAGACTGATGGAATGTCAGGATATTGAATTTTATGTTTATGTTTTGAATTAAAGCTTGCAGTTTTTGTCAAACAAAAATAACATTCATTTTCGTGATTTTTGAAGGTTCTCTCCACAGCATTGGTGATCGAAATTGAAGATACTTTTTTTCTCCCGAAGCCCAGCATATAAGAGTAAGCTTTCACAAAAACATGTGGGAGCCACCTTTTATTTTGATTAATCACTGAGAATCCAAAATAATGCAAATAGGCTGTTTTAGAACATCCCGATATCGGTCTACTTCTTTTTGCGAATATAAATTGTCCACAAACGTAACAAAAACGATCAGAATTTAATTTACACACTCTATTAGACATTTTAGCAAAAACAAACCACTTTAGTTCACAAAAACACAAGAAAACTGAATATAGAATCCAAGGTGACAATGCGGGTAGGTTGAATGTGACGTGATAGATATATTATAGAATTAAAAATGTAAATATTGAAAAATGTAAAAATTTTAAGAACGTAAAAATTTTAAAAATTTGACGTGATAGATTTTTTTCAAATACTGCCTTTCATTAGAAAGAGGTAGTATAATAAGAAAATAGGTGTTTCATAAAAAGTATATAAAAAATGATTAAATTTTTAAATCAGTGTAATTAGTGATTTTATTATATTATTATGTAACATTAAACTCGTCTTTATATTTCGTTTTTTTTTTTTTTTTTTTTTTTTAACAAACATATTTGCATGTCTTTTTCCGAATATTTATCCTTAAAATGAAAAAAAAAAAAGAAATATATATATATATATATATATTAATAGTATAATATTTTTGTGAAAATAATAGGTTTGCCTTATTTCTACATTCGTTATAAGATTTTTAAACCCTTATTTGTATGTTCCTTAACTACTACTGTCAAGGAGAGGTGTCTACATGTGGTAGAGATGAGGAATAATGTTCCTGTTCTGAGCTTCTTGATGATCCGATTAAATTTACTTTTCTGAAATTTGTTAGATATTTTGTTTATATGTGATTTTAATTTGAAAATAAACTGTCAATTTCTCACCTCAGAAAAAAAGAAAAAGAAACTGATCCCAAAAACTCCATCAAATTAATAGCTTCTTACAAAGCCATTTCTGATACAAATGATTTGATTTCCTTTGTTTCTTAGCAAATCACAAAAGTTTTCCTGTTTATCGTATTAAGACAATATTTTTTTTTATTTAATAATTTCGGTTGCAAAAAAGTGATATTTGTAAAAAATATACACACTCTGAACCGGCTTATTGGGCAAAGTTATAAAAAGAACTGAATAAATCAAATATAAAGATGCAAAACACACTTTTTAAAGTAAAAGAGAATGATAAAACAACGAATAAAATAAGTAAATATATAGATAAAAGTAAAAGAATCTTTGAATAATCATAACACTATTAATTCATCCACGACTTTTTGAAAATATATTTTTAACTGTCAGAGAAGAGCATCTGTTGCAAAATTGGAAATCATATATTAATCGAGGAAGCAATTTTCGTGATTACGGATTATCTCGAAAACGGCAGAAACAATTTTCACGAAACTTTCTTCCTATTCTAAATCAAGCACGAGAAAAAGATTTTGTTAGGTCTCGAATTGAAAATTTTTATTTCTACATGTTAAAACAAACTCAACACTGAAATTCCTGTTTTCTATAAATGAAGAAGGTTTAAATGATTTACATAAAACATGGCTCCTATACTACTTCAAGAATGAGAAAATGATCTAGTTAGGTCCCTAGTTCGAAAAAAATCCTTTTAACAGGATGAAACAAACTCAGTACAATAATGCTATAAATTGAAAATGGTTTCGACGATTTTCATGAAATAAACCTGATGTGAAGACGAAAAAACCATCCAACTACGTCTTTACTTTGAAAATTTTCATTTTTATAAATTTAAGTAATTTTTTAAAATTAATCTTTTGTATCGGGATTCTCAGCAATACATGGTCATTGATCAGCAACATGATTACCGATGATCTCGAAGAGAGTCTGTTAATGATTTGTCTTCTGTAATGAAAAGAGCACGTGAAAATTGTCTATCTATGACCCGAATGCGGTAAAATTCGTTTCAAAGGGCTAGAACAAACTCGATGCTAAAACTGCTGCTATCAAATTAACACTTTATGGGCGAAGTGCATGGTTAATTGGGTGATTTTATGACGGCCAATTATCTACACGTGGGATATAGGCCCTGGGGAAGTGCCCTCCGTGGGGGTCTTTCTAAGGCATCCTAACCCGTATTTACGGCTAGGTTAGCAGAAAAACACGGAAAACTTCGAACGGTTAGGTCGACGAGCGCGACAGGGTTTGAACCCAGCACCTCCCTTCTACCAATTTTGAGAGCAGAATCTCTCAGCCACTGGTGGGGCGGGTGACTTTCATGACATAGCAGTAAAGTACTAATTCGAATCCGGGAAAACCATCTAAGTCTCGATTTCGGAAACATGCACTTTGATAAGATTAATATTTTTTTTCTCTTTAATCTTCCGTAATTGAAGTTCTGGTAAATACCTTTCATTGACCAGCACCACGATTACTGAAAATTTCTATTCTATGGGAGGTTTAATGTAAGTCGAAATTCGGTCCGCTTTGCCGTAGTTTTAGTTGCTGTTTAGTTTTTCCATAGAAATGTCATTTCTAGAAGCATTCATTGAAACAGAATATAAAACATTTTGTATTTCAACAAAAATTATTTTAATAACAAACAATACGATTATGAAAGTCTGTGCATTTTTACTTTTGATACCAAATAGTGCAATGCATTTCATGTGCGTCTTTAATACACGATTTTTCTTGAAAACTTAAATGCGTCTGGTTACGTTTGTGACAATTTTATACCTATTTCAAAGAAATTAGTAATTTGAAGGGTAAAATCTTTTTTCCTTCTAGAAAAAATGTACATAACTCATAAAAACGATGAGGTAAACAATTTTTTATAACAGGAGAAGTTATTAGAAATTATTTACTGTTGTTTAATTATACGATAATTCTGGAATTTCTAACTGCCCGTTTATTTTTGTGACAATTTTATACCTATTTCAAACCATACAGTAAATTTAAGAATCAACTATTTTTTCATTCCAGAAAAAAATTCATAACATATAAGGAATAAGATGTAAACAATTTATTATAACAGTAAATATTATTAAAATTCTTTGAGTGCATTTGCATTATCGATAATTCTGGAATTTCTAAGTGTCCGTTTACTTTTGTGACAGTTTTAGGCTTGTTTTAAACAAAATAGTAATGTTCAGAATCAAATCATTTTCATTTTAGAAAAAAATACATTTCATATAAAGACGCAGATATGAACAACTTATTATACCAACAGAAATTATTATAAATTCTTTTAGTGCTATTTAATTATAAGACAATTTTAAAATTTCTAAGTGTCTGTTTATTTTTGTGACAATTTTATATCTCTTTCAAATAAAATAGTAAGTTTATAAATCAACTATTTTTTCATTCCATAAAAAAAATACATAACATAATAAAAACAAAAATTTAAACAATTTATTATAACATCAGAAATTATTACAAATTATTTTAGTTAATTTTAATTATATAATATTTCTAGAATTTTTAAGAGTCCGCTGACTTTTTCAAACAACTATATCTATTTCAAATGAATTAGTAATTTCAAGACACAAATCTTTTTTCATGCGAAACATATAATGACGAAGATGTAAACAGATTATTATAATAGCAAAAGTTATTTTAATTATTTTACTTGTTTACTTTCTTTGGAAATTAAAATACTCATATGAAAAATGCTTTGTAATTTTCATTGTAGTCATATTTCATTAGCTCTTTCTATGATAAGGAGAAAATAATACATTTGTATGGCATTTAAAAAGTTATTTGCAAGAGGATCCTAAATTTACTTTAAATTAAGATATCCTAATCCTAATAATATTATAAATCTGATTGTGCGCAAATGTTAGGCTGAAGCCAGCGTCAAAATGAGCCTTTAATGATTCTGTATTTTTGCATACAGATTGATTATAACCCTCATTTGAACATAGGCTGGTTTTTGTTTATTTTATTCAAATATTTTTCTTAATAATTCAAAATTTCGTTTTTTTCATAGAGAGTAAATTGACATTTTTTTCGTATAATATTTTAGCATGGTTAAATTTACTTTACCGTTGCTAATACTTTATCGTTGCCAAAATTAATTGAAATTCCGGAATAATAATTTTTAGTCAACAATTTAGTTTCAATTGAAAAATGTTCACGTGAAAAATAAAAATGAAATAAAAAAAATTAAAGAATTAAAAAGAAGATTAAATAATATTATTAGAAATAAAACGTACTTTTTTTTAGTTTTTGATAATAATGCAAGGTTTCAATATGAGTAACCATAGGAAACAGGCGAATATGACGCCATACATCAAAAATAAAGCGGATATCTTTGATTGGTGAAATAAAATGATCTTGGATTTTTTTTCTTCGCTTTTTTCTTTTGTATGGTAATAATTCTTGGCGTTTTACCGTCTGCGCAGGGCTAATATAACTATACCATATTTTTTATTTAAATTTTTAAAAAGTAAAAAGAAATTTCAAAAGAAAATGGTCAGCAAATGTCAAAAATATGCTCCGCAAAATTATCCATATCGAAAATGATGTCATGGATAGCGAGAAATATTTATTTTCATTCTTAAAACTAAAAGAAATAACTCGATTACCTAAAAAAAAATGATGAATGTTAATAGTTCCATTTTTGTTGATAAAAACTAAAGATTTAATATTATTTCGTTAAAGCAACATAATTTCCCCTAAGCCAGTACTGAAATTAATTGCCTGGAAAAGAAAATTAACAAGAATTATGTCATTAAAAGGGGATTTCTCTGCGGGAAAAAGAGGCGTCCTATTTGAAATAAAACGGGAATTTTCCAATGTGTTTTAAAATGAGTGTGAATCAATTCCTTACATTAATAATGCAAGGATCAGTAAGTATAGAAAGTAGATGAGTTTCACGCCATATTTATAACGAAAAATTTAAATGTTTTTTTTTTATCTATACACCCAGAAAAAAGGAATTGATTAAAACTACAAAACATGTTTTGTTGAGTACATTTTGGTTGTTTTAGCAAAATTCAAGTAAAATTGAACCATTTTACTTGAATTAACAAAACATTTTTTGCTGACGATACAACAATTTCTTTTGGAATTGCAAAAAATAAATTTTTTTTTGTTGATTCAAACAAAATTTCCATTGACCTATATTTAAACAAAAAGTTTTGTTGGGTCAACCAAATTTTTGTTGATTCAACAAAACTTTTTTCTGGGTGTACTGATTATTAAGCATGAATATCCGTTATATACAGATGAGAATTTTCTGCTAAAAATCGCATCATAATTTTAAGAAAAGGAAAATGAACTCGAATCTATGTTTGTATTTCGCAACACTGTAAAAAATTGCTGCAGTAAAATTACTGCAGCAGATATTCCAGGCAATGTCCATAAGAAAACCGGTTTTGTGACTAGATAAACGAGCTTTGTTATTAGATAAACGGTTTTTGCCCGTAAAAACATGAAATTTACTGAAATGGACCGTTTACCTTGAAAAGGGGGCATTTCCCGTAAAATTACGGCAGCAATTCACGGAGAATGCCCGTGAATTTACAATTTTCATTTACAGTGCCAGAATATCGAACGCAACGTGATTTACTTTATACCGGTTATCATTGATCCGAGGATGTTACACAAACTGTCAGAATTTTAAAAATTAAATTAGATGCCAAGATTTTTTTTTTTTTTTTGGTTAATTTTAACGAAGTTTCTCTAAAAACGGAAAGTAAATTACTCCATATTTGTGTATAAAAAAAGGAGAAATAAAATAGATCTGTATATTTTTTACACCATTTTCTCATTAAAACTGAAAAACAGAATTGATTTTCACTTTGAATAGATGGTGAAAACAAAATCTTGATTTCAGTAAATTATCCGAAAAATAAAAACATATTTTCACATATTCAAACTTCATGAATCAATTTATTCTGGAGAACAAAAATTGCCTGTCAACATACTGTCATTTAGAAAATAAGATTTGTTTCAGCTATACATTAAACCAAGGAGGCAGAACTGAATTTAAAGAAAAAGCATGTACTATTTCCAATTAATGTTTTTTTTTTGAAGGATGGCTGTTAAAACGTTTCACAAAGGCGTTAAAAGTAAAATTGTTTATCAGGTAAAATTGACATTTGTTTTTACCCAATTCGTCTATTTCCACGATTTTATTTGGCCCTCCTTTTTGCATTGGTTGCAATTTCATTTTCGCGATTATTTGGCACAAAATTTCACTTTTTAAAGACTGAGTTATGTCAAGGTCCCTATAACAAAAAAATACCGTATTGTCGCCTATGAAATGTGATAAATAGTTAGTTAATTTTAACGTTTTTAATTATCGGGAGTGAAATATTTTCTTAATTAATGTATTTATTCTTCTTTTAATGTTGCGTGAACGAAGTCACGGGTAACAGCTAGTTTATTATATAAAGATGCCGATAATTATATAAGTTTCTTAATGACAAATTGTTGAAACTGCTCGTGGATTAGCTGCTCGTGTCAAATTAGCTTTACTGTATGTAATTGTAATGAATTAATCATACATATTCAACAATGAAAAAAAATTAAAACTATGTGAGAACATGTTTAAATACTACGTGTTAACTATAATTGTTAGAAAGTTAATATGCATGCAGGTTTAAAAAGCAGGCGATTTTAAAAGATTTAAAATATGAAATTAAAAAAAAACTACATTACAAAATAAATATAAATACATTATTTAATTACATTATTGACAGAATTTATTCATGCAAAGAAATGGGTAAGATTAATAAATATTTTTTTACACTTAAATACTTAAATTACCTTCATACCGTAATGATTTTAAACCTTTATACTCAAAACTTACATGCTTTATAAGTGTATAAAATACTTCCATACTTTCATACACTTAAAACAATATTCTTGGAAATAAGAACAAGAACCTGCTTATTAAAAAAAAGTGACTCAAAATAGTGTATTAGCTGTCCTCAGTTACGAATAAGTATTTAAAACTTACATTTAAAGAATTTACAGATAATATTTTAATTTAATCATAATAAATTAGAGATTTATCTAATATTTCGCTGCAAATTTATGTAGTTACAAAATTTTAATGTAACGATTTTCTGAAACGACTAATTTTATGAAAAAACATGAATTAAAGTAAAACAAATGTAGGGTGTTTTTTGCAATATTTTTAAAGAACAACGATACAAATGCATCAAAATTAAAGAAAACTACGTATCGTGCGTTTATCAAAAATGAGAACATGTTCAATAAATTTCGACAACCAATCATATTTAAAAAGAGGAAATATGAATGTTGAGATTAAGGTGTCTGAAAAATGAGCATATGTTGAATCACTTTTGAGAATAGGATGGACTCAAAAATAAGAACATGTGTTTATCAAATTAAAGAAATTTAGTTTAGAAGCTAGTCTGAATACATGATGTACTTGCAGGATAAGTAATTATATCTCAAAATTGGGAACCCAGATTTAATAGAGATACTACATCAGACATCCACTTTAAATGCATTGAAACTTACAATATATATATATATCTTACAATACGTAAATCATACATACATACTTCCATACACAATACTTACAATACATAAAATACTTATAATGCATACAATACATTCAACAACGCCTTTTTAACAAATGAAAATAGTGATGAACACTCTATTGTTAATGAAGAATTTTTCACAATCCTTAAATAAAATTTTAAAATGAAGAATTTTTCATAATCAACACGCAAACATTAAGATTGAAAAATAATCCACAATCAGAGTGTATTTTAATTTTTTTAAATGCTTTTTGAACAGGCGAAAATTATATGTCAAGATTTCCATCATGAAATCTGATTTCATACAAGGAACATTGTTTATTATATAACTTGAAGAAGCTACATGAGGTTAAAAAAGCTGCTTTATGAATTTAAGAGTGAAAAATAGCTGTTATTAAATGAAAATATTAAATTAGCAGAAATTATAAAAAACAAAAAGACTTCAGACTAAAATAAATCATTGACAATATTTCATATCAGTCAATTAAAGTATAAATTTTACCTGAGATCAATGCTAGTAATGCCACAGAAAGTTTCAACATGTTGATGAGGCAACTTGTATCTGTATAGTAGGCAGTAATACACTTCCACAAAATACAAATGCAAGCTTGCTTAATTAAATGGCGGAAAGTTTTTTGTACACTCTTACTAGCGGAAATCCTTTGATACTTTTTATCTATATACCAATTAAGAAAATGTCCTTCAGTTGATATTTCTATGCTAATTTCCGTCTGCGATATAACACAACTTGGAAAATAAAAATAAAACCTACAGTTTACGAGAGTTCATTTTCAAACTGAAGTTTGAAAATTAACTCTACATTATAATAGATAGAGTAGATGTTTTAATATGTTTTAATATGTGTTAATATGTTTTATCTATATACCAATTAAGAAAATGTCTTTTAGTTGATATTTCTATGCTAATTTCCGTCTGCGATATAACACAACTTGGAAAAGAAAAATAAAACCTACAGTTTACGAGAGTTCATTTTCAAACTGAAGTTTGAAAATTAACTCTACATTATAATAGATAGAGTAGATGTTTTAAATTTATTCTTTAAAAAGAAATTCCTTAAAAATCCAGATTATGTACTACATGGAGATACTGAAACACGTAAGAAAAAACAAAGGGTTTTATAGAAAAAAATGTTATAATGATATAAGTAGAAAAATATTTTTTCTGAAAATTATTTCTTCATAATTGAAATGTTGCATACGTATTCGTAATCATGCAATTCAAATCGTCGAATTTTCCAGAAAATGGTGAGGCTAACAATTACTGATTCAACTTTCTTCGATCAACCGCCACAAAAATCTTCTAATTCATTTTTTCAATAGTTCTCCTTTTACATCAATTACGTGTATTACTTACGTAAATATTAGGCCACTAACCTTAAAAAATACACTTATAAGTTTTATAAAAACGTTAACACACTAATTTAACAAAATTTATTAATGACAAGCAAGCTTGGATTCCACTTACACCGGAATGAAACAAATCAGGGAAGAGCGATTGAACTTTTTAACTAATAACTTATAACTTTTTATGTTTTTTTTCCCCATAACAGCACAGTGTTTCAAAATGTCTATTTTTGCATATACGAGGGGTAGTACTTAAATTTTTAGAAAGTAATACAAGAAATAATTTCTTACCAAGAATATATGTTTTATTGTTTCTCAAAATACTCTCCTGCAGCATCGATGCATTTTTGCATTCGAATAAAACAATCATCAAAACATCTATGTCACTCTGAAAGTGATATTGCAGAAACATGGCATTTGTAAGTTTCAACGGCTTCTTCCGAGTTATTAAAGTGTTGACCATGTATTTTATCTTTTATGAACGGAAATAAAAAGTAATCATTAGGCGCTAAGTCCGGTGAATACGGGCAATGAGTCATCAATTCGATGTTTTCACACTTCAAATAGTCCATAGTTAGCAAAGAAGTGTGTGATTTGGCATTGTCCTGGTGCGACGTTTTGGATTTTTTTGGAACGGTTGCAATATAGCCAGATTTACCGAAAAACGCAGCAATAATTTTTTTGAAATCGATCCCTGCACAAATAACTTTTGTCGGTCTAGGGCAGTGGTTCCCAACCTTTTTCGGCCGTGCCCCACCAAAACATCTCTAAAATGATGATGCCCCCTTCTTCCCCCTAAAAATATAATTCTGATAAAACTTTAAATGAATTAACTGATAGAGTAAAAAACATTTAACATTGATCCTGAAACATACCGAACGTAATGATGGATGAATCAAATATTTTTTATAATCATCTGATACTACTCGTAGTTTAAAGTATCGTTGGCACATAAAGGGACACTTTTAATCTCTTCGCAACGATCGCCACGTATGCGTGATATATAGAGTGCTCAGAATCCTTTATTAGACCAATTAATAATTTTGAATAAAACATTTTTGTCTTATTTAATTACAGAATTTCTGAGATAAAATTACACAACAATTTCTAATCAGAATAAAACGTGATAAAAGGTTCTGTAAAGAAAGGTCATCAAGTAATTGCTAAGTATAAAATTAAGCAAAATGCAAAATGCAAAAAAAAAAAAAAAAAAAAAAAAAAAAAAAGTTAAAAAATCAATTTCAGAAAACGCAAAAAAAAAAAAAAAAAAAAAAAAAATAATAATATAATGCTGCATAAAAAATGTTCCATCATTTTCATGTAAAATAGTAGGACAAAAATTATGTAAATGGGAAAAATAAAGAGATGGATAATGAAAATGCTTATGGAATCGGTAATTTTATGTTTTATTTTTATTATAAATGTAGATGTTGGACTAATTTATATGAATTATTCGTAAAATATCAGTTTCAGAATGATATTACCGCAGAATGAATTCAGAATGATATTTGAATAGTTTCATGTGTAAAATTGATTTCCATGTGACATATTGCAGTGCGACTCATTCAATAAATAATTGAAAAAGTCGTTTAAAATTCTAAAATACTTATAAATCAGAAAAATTATAAAGAATTTTTAAATGTATAAAAGGTAGATCTTAAATAATTTTTTCTATAATTATTCTGGTAGATTTGCATTTAAAACTTTTGAATGGAAACTTTTTAAAAAGTAAATAAAAAACTTGTTTTTTTCATTTTGTTTTTTTAAATTTGAATGTGTAACTTTTATTTTCAGTCTACAGCATTACTATTACAAAAATTATTCAGAGAGTGTGAGTTCACAAAAATCTGGAATTGCCCCCCTGAAATGTCAAATTGCCTCCCTGTGGGGCGTACGCCCCCCGTTGGGAACCACTGGTCTAGGGTCATCTGAAAACACCCAAACATTCGATTGTTGTTTTGTATCGGATTCATAGGAATAAATCCAGATTTCTTCACACGTGACGATGTCGTACAGATGTTTTGAGGCACCGGAGTTGAATTTTTTTAGTTTTTCCTGGTACCATTTCACACGAGCTTCCTTTTCAGCTTAAGATAAATTGTGGGGGATCCACCGGAAACATGCTTTTTCACTTTTAAATGATCATGTAAAATGGGATACTTGCGGGTCCTTGAAATGTTCAAAGATGCTTTTATTTCATTATATGTCACATGACGATCAGAAGCTATTAGTTTGCTCACAAAATCAAAGTTTTCGGGAGTCACAGCACTTCTTGGTCAACCTTCCCGAATATCGTCACTGAGATTCTTATGTTGGTGGTTGAATTCTTTAAAACAGTTGTAAATCGTTGCCTTAGATGGTCCTTCTTTACCAAACGTCGATTTAATACTATCGCTATACGGTTTCTGTGTCAAACCTTGTCCAAAGTCATAAAAATCCATGGCTCTGTCGTCCCTTCGAAATAACTCCATAATTATTTAGCATTGCTGATTTTCGAAAAATCACAGTAAACAGAATTTCGCAGCTTTTGATGTTCTGTAAACGCAGACATTCACGCAATCGTTCGAAATTTGATAAAAATCGTCTGCGCTGAAAGCAGATGTTTTTTCATTGCTAGATTCTAAAAACATATGTCCTGGCCCTCGTATGTACCATAGATCTATAAAAGTTTAATATAACGATTTTATGAAACAACTAATTTTAATGAAAAAAAAACAAAAACCTGAATTGCACTGAAAGAAATGAGGCGTGATTTTAAAGATAAACATTGAATGCTTGTAAAGGTTTTTTTTTTTTTTTTGTTAAACTTTTTACTTTTGTATTTATTTATATCTTTTTACCTATGAAGTCGCCAAATGAACTGGCCTATATCTCGTGAAAGGTTTTTTCTATATTTTTCTTGATGAATAGCAAAAGTTTTCCAACAATATCACGCTTAACATAGACCACAGATAACACTTGAGTTTGCTCGCTAGTTATAACATTAATAATTCTACTCAAAACTGTGAGACAGATTATTTAGATTCGCGGTACTTTTCCTTAAAATACTTTTCAGTTCTTTTCATTAAAATGTCTCTTTGTGAATTTATAATCAACTTAAAATATTCTTATTTTACTGCAGAGGTTTCCGATTATTTAAGCTTGTAATCATCATCGCAATTGAACAATATGGCAAAAGTGTTTTGCTTTTTTTTATAGATACACTCAATATACAGTAGATAAAAATTTATCTATTGACGATAGTTAAGTTAGCAATGGATAGTTAATGGATAATTAACAATGGATTCTCTTTTTGGGGTCAAAATTTTCGGTTTCTTTTCTTTTGCGTTTTTTTAATCGTTCACGTATATAGATTGCTGTCCTAAAGCGGTTTTGTGATCCTTACAATATTTTTTGCGCATTGAATGTACCTCCGCTCGTGGAACTTAAAGCTATTGTAAAACTTCACACTTGTTTGTCTCGAAACCGTGTTTTAGTAAATGGGCGACCATTTTTCTCAAGAACTTTTCAACCGATTTCCTTCATTTTCTATTTAAAAGAAATTAAATAGTTTTTTCTCGAGCGTATACTACTGAAAATTATATTCATTGATTAAGTATTTTTTTTCAACTAGCAAAAAACAAAAGGCAAAAGGCAAAAAAAAAAAAAAAAAAAAAAAAAAAAAAATTTCTAATGTCCACCATTTTGTTAAATATTTTTTTAAGTAAATTTTTTCATAAGCTTTCTAGAATTTCATGCCTTTTCATAAATTGGCGATCAAATATGTTTCAGATCCTTGTGACCGAAGAAAGTTTACGGCGGGTAATCCTCGTTGCACAAGGCGTATTATTTTTTCTTTTTTATGCAATAAAATTTATACATATAAGTGAAATATCAGTAAATATAATGCAAAGAGTCTAAAGATTTTATATCTCTCTTCTTTTTTTCTTTTTTTCTTTTTTTTTTCTAATTAAAAAACAAGAAAAAAAAACAAGTGAATTTTAAGCCAAAGAAATACAATGTCGACTTAAAACAAAATAGCGATGCTATAAATTGTATAAAGAGTTCTCATTGCACACACACGCACACGCAAAACCAGCCTGCAGCCAACAAAGATTATTACACTCTTAGACAACAGTTGCACACTCCCCCGGCAAAATAATGTGTACATAATATTTATGTACGTAAGCGAGGTACATACAATTCCAAATATTATATGCAGACTTTTTTAGATAATAATTTATTAAAAATTATAATAACACTTAAAAAGTTAAAATAATCTATATTAGCATAACAAATTTCAATAGGAATAATTATATGCTGTATCAAAATATCTCTTTAATTTTCGTACCAGTTTAACATTTTTGCAGAGTCTACAGGAGATAAAAAACGTCAAAGCTTCAATTATTAAATTTAATTTCATTGGTAAACACGAGTAGGAAAAGAACAGTTTTAAAAAAAAGAATTATGACAAAATTAAAGATTAAGAAAAATTAGAACTGGCAGATATGTTTATAACTGAGTTATGAAAGAAATATTTTGGCACAATTGGTATTTCAAAGCAGAAATCGAAATTGATGACTCGAAAATTGAAACCCTCATTTTTGTGATAAAGGACAATTCAATTAATTAGTTTTAATTATTGATACTGATATTATCCAACAAGGTAACTTAATTGTTTTTAGCAATGATGTAACAATATATAAACATAAAAATAAACATAAAAGTTCTTTGCTTAATGATATAAACTCAAATGAAATTATTTTTGTTAAAACTTTTCAGACATATTCAAGGCTACCAAATGGTCCGGTATTTGAATACCGGTATTTTCTTAGAAAAAAAAAATTATTTTTAGATTTTTCTTGGAAATTTTGCAGAAACCACCTCTGGAAGTAGATTTTTAACGAAATGATGTGGAAACCTACTTTGAAATTTTCTGTTAAAAATATTGGTATTCAGTTGGCGTACCATTTGGGAGCTCCTATATCCTATTTCTCTTCTTTCCAAAAAAGTAACCAACATGTTCTAAAGCAAAGAAAAAATTCACCATGTAATTAATTCAATATTTTAGTACTGAAATTAAGGAATTATATCAAGAAATGTAAAGTTTAACTGTCCAAGTTAAAAAAATGCAACGAAAACAAAAAGTGTTAAAAATCAATTAATTGAATAAAAAGAGCTAGTAATGTCAGAAAAAACGAAATAAAGAATCACTAAAACATCTCTACAAGCTAAATTGTATAAGATGGAAATTATCTTAGAACAAGAAATAAAAGAAAAACAAAACATCGTGAAATTTAACAGAAAATTAGAGAAGTGTTTTAAAGAATTGGTGTCCCAATTAGATAAAGAAGGAACATGTGCAGGTCAATGCAAAGACCGTTTAGTAAGAGCAAACAATAATTCTAAACTACGAGAAAAGCAGTTAGATGAATCTCGGTAAAAGAGTGTTCAAGAATGAAAACTTGCAAAAGAAAAAAAATTAAAAATTAGATAATTCCCATGTAGATTACGAAAATTCACAAATAACTAAGCTGAAAAGAAAATAAAGCGAAGTAATAATTTCAAAAATTCCCAGAATAAAACCAATTTCACATACTCCTCTGATTTTGAAGATTAATAAAATAACATTTAACAGATTTAAATAAAATAACAGTAAATAATCTATCATAGTAAGTAATATGTTATGAGAAATGTTTCCGATGAAGAAAATGCGTCATTCGGAAAACAAAATATGCATTTTCATCCATGAATTAAAATTATGCCAGTAAAAACTGTGTCAGTGATGACATTATATTCACTGACCCTTATTCCTGAAAATAAATAGGCTGAACTCTTGCTATTTATTTAAAGATGCTTGGTATGAACAAAATAAAATATTTCTGAAAATTACATAATTTCCAATTAATTATAATAATATTTAGTGAAACTGGGGAACAAAAAAAAATGCTTAAATGGTGTTCTAATATCTAATGCTTTCAATTATTTTAAAACAAATGCTTAATTGATGTTCTAATATCGGAAGGAATAACTGGTTCTGATGATGAAAATTATGTTATATTTGAAAGAAAGCATATATTCTCATATAGTCTCCAAAAGTGTGATGACACACGGTAGAATTGTTTCAAACAAACAACCGATTTATGGGTAGGTTTTTGATTGTGTGAAGGAGCTACCTCCAGGAAATGCTTAACGACAGCCAGTGACTTCATCACCTTTAGAGTCTACATAAATTCGAATATTTTAGTACGATTTTGTCAATAGGACGTCATATGCACTGATCTTTGTTTCTAATTCAGCTAATCAAAATTCAGAGCAAGAGGTCGTTTTAAATACAGAACGATATGTCGGCCACTGTATGAATAGCAGTGGTTATTGGTTCGTTATACGGTCACGTGATACACCAGCATATCAGCTTTTTGATCATAAGTTTCTTTTAGACACACCAGAAAACGTGTCGTTTACGTTTTGTTAACTTGCCAAGCGTCTGAGAGATATTGTATTTTACACGTCGAACGAACTTTAGAAAATGATTATTTATTTATATTGAACTATCTTGCTAGCACGTGGTGTTTTTTCAAGAGTATTTTGAAATGAATGTAAGTGCTGTACAATATTATAGGCGTAATGAGTTTTAAATTAAATGTGCTTTCAAAGTAATTTTTTCAGGCTTTCTTTAATCAATTCTATTTAACATTTCAAATATTTGTAAATTTTATAATGTAAAAATGACTTATGCCCATTGGCAGCATCAACTAAATGCATTTTTTTTTTGTGTTTTCAACAAAGTTTTCAATTATTTTTTTTAGATAAAAAAAAATGTAAATTCCACATGCTAAAATGATTTATGTTAGAGTTGGCTAGAAGTGCTGCAAAAAATATCGAATGTGAATGTATCAATTGGAAAATGTGAATTGAGCGGCAATTCACAGTGGTTGGAGAGCGTTAGCTAAGAGGGGGTGGAGCCCCTTGTTTTATTTTATTAGGGTTCAGTACTTAAAAATAAAAATGGAATCATTATAAAACCACTCGTATGCCTGTATGTCCGTCTGTCACAGCCGTTTATCTCGAAAACTATGGAACGTGGAAATTTTAAACTTGGCAGAGTTATAAAGGCTATTGTTTATATTTATATTTATATATTACTAGTCATTGACAAATATTTTTCAGAAACATTCAGAGGGCCGAGTTAAGTTACTTGAAAAGAAAACTTTTTTTTGTGTACCGTGTGGAGTATCGTTCGAGAGATCTCATAACACCGAACTCAGAAATATATTTGCTTTAATTTTAGGTATTATATTTTTAGATATATCTTCGGAAATGTACTGCAAAAATATGTTCCAAATACCCTATTTTCGAATCTACTGATACTAAAATTATGAAAAAATCAGGGGAAGTAAGAGTTTATTTAAACCTTGCCGGAAAACTATAACAATTATCCTAGATCAAATAGTTTTTGACAGAATCGCATTTTTCTTTCACACACGAATTTTACTTTTCGAACTCTTAGAGGGGGACGTTGAGGGCGCTCGAGGTACCTATCGCAAGGAAGCATCTAAGAAATGTTGATAAGGATTTTCAAAGGAAACCGTCGGTAATTAGCTGAGATTTCAACCTTTAAAGACATGAAAGGTCTGTACACACATGCTCAACTATCTATTTTTATTACAATTATTTTTTAGAGATGTCTTATGTTATACTATATTCCTGTCTCTTAGACATTACTATGCATGTCGAGTATTCTTTAAGCAACGATTTTTTTTTAAATATTGCAGTTAGTAATTAAAAAAATTATTGTACAGAACCCTTTGTACACGAGTAAAACTCCCACTTGAGCGATTGTTTCTTTTCTTTTCTTTTATTTTTTGCTTAGATCTTCACTTTTTAATTTAAAGGTACGTATCTTGAAGAGTTAATTTCTATATTTACTTTTTTAAAAAGAGCATAAAATTTTATATAATCTCACGACAGCTTTAGTCTACTACATTATTTTTTCTAAAACTAATTCTGGAATATCACTTTAATATTCAGCTTAAGTTTAATAAATCAGCTTTAGGCACATGTACTTTTTTTTTCAAGTGTCGTAATTTAAAACACTGGACCTATCTTTGTTAAAATACGTATAAATTATTAATTTAACTCCGATTAACATATATCACATGATTATGGCAATGTTTCATCATTGATTACATCATTAGTGACTTATTTTAATTATGACTATCGAGATGTAATTTTTTTTAACTCTATTTCACTGTGAGTTTTAACTAAATTTAAATTTTCTTCATTTCGTGATATTCAACATATAATTTTATTCAATAATAAACAAGTTAACTTATTTTTATTGACTTACTACATGAACATCATATTTAAATTGCAGGGAAAGTCTTCTAATACACATGCATATCCTTTTAAATAGCCTCTTAGATTTTATGTAAAATAGATACTTTTTACTTTCTTCTATATATAACAGAAGAAAGTATTGTAATCGAAATTTTTTCGACATCCGGTTTTCAACAGATTTACACGTTTTAGGGGCCAGAGATTCCAAAAAACGTGTTTTTACAAAATATCTGTCTGTCCGTCTGTCTGTCTGTCCGTCTGTCCGTACTCACTGTATCATCGAAAAGTGTATGAAGTTATGCTTCAAATTGAACCACATTTTTTTCTATGTTTTTGGCCATGGCAAGCAGGTTCTATCAGAATTTGGAGATATTTCAACGAAAGGGGGCGCTGTGATCGATATATTTGTTTCATTTTCCCTTTTGTATCATCAAAAAAAGGGTGAAGTTATGCTTCAAATTGAATAATATTTTTTTTCTATGTTTTTGGCTATGACAAGCATGTTCTATGAGAATTTGGAGATATTTCGATGAAGGGGGACGCTGTGATAGCCATTTAAAGACTTCAAATTCCTAAATGTTTTTTTCGTTAAATGTTCGGCCTTGATCCGGAGAATCCGGAACAATTTTTGTTTTGCCTCTATCTTAAAAAAATGGCTGAGGTATAGCGGTTTGAAATTTTAGGGTGGCTGACATTTTCAAACAAGAAAGCAGAATTCATCCATAAACGGGTTTAATTTATGTGTCTTAGTTAACATGGTTTCGGCAAATTTTCTTTCATTGTTGTAACCATTGTTTCTATTATATGCTTATCACTATATATTTATAATCGTCAACGTCATATTCTCGCCAAACTTGGCGACAGTTGGCGAAATATCGCCAAATTGGGCGACTGAAATAGGTTGCCATAAATGAAGCAAACTTGGCTGAAGAGGACTAATTTGGCGATATTCTCATTCAAATTCAATGTTGACGAGAACTGGGATTGAATCTTATTTAATTAGGTTCCACGCATTTTACCTTCGTGTTTTCCAGTAAAATTAGCTAAAATCGTAAAACCAAAGAATAGGGAGGCTATCTGTTCCTGTCGGTTCAGGCCAGAAGGACTTTTCGTAGTTTAGTATATATCAGTTGTTCGCATCCCGGTAACCCGACGATTCGCAAGCAGCTGCCGTACAACAGAATGACGAAAAATATTATTTTATTGGCGATGTGGTAGCGAATTTGAAGTATTAACATGACTGAGATAGAAGAAAGTTTTGGGATTGGCACATCCGACTAGTTTCTAAATAGTTATTAACAGTTTTCGTTAACGAATAAAGGGAACAGTGAAACGCTAACAGTCTTCATTAACACAGGCTAGCTACCAAATTTATACAAGCATCAAGAAACTGTTGAAAACTAAAATTTTGTTTTTATGTGAGTGAATCATTCTGAATTCAAATAACGCTATAATCTCAATTTACACCAGACCCCATTTTATATTATTCATACGAATTCATTTACATTTTAAACACTTTCCTACATAGTTTAAAAGTGTTTATTAACCCGTTCGGGACCATGGGTGCATATATACACCCTCAGAAAGAGCATACATAATTTGTTTTACGCACCAGTAAAAAATAAAAGTAATATTTGCTTTCTCATATTAGAGCATTTTTGTGATAGTTTAAGTAAATGTAGCTTTAAAAAAAAGTGGTACCAACCGAATAATTTTTGTGTAAAAGCTGCCGGTCTCGAAGGGGTTATTTCGGTTCTTCTGTCAGTCTATCCACTCGTTAGCTGTCGTACATATACTTTGATTCCTATGCTATTGATGTATGTAATTGAGATTTAACATAGCATGTTCCTATTAAAAACTAAGTATAATAGCAATTATAGTTCGTTTACAGAGACACTCAAAAGAATTCCGTGACATTATGGTCTATGGGAAAAACTGGTTGCAGAGTATTTTAAGGATGTTACAGTATTTCAAACATAAAGAATAAGGGCACCACCTAAGCCGTTAAAAACAAATGTTTTAAACACAGTTAAAATCAATTAAAAATATATATATTTCAGCATGATATTGATATATTTATACTAATAAAAGAAAGCTTAGCTCTGTGTGTGTGTATGCATCTGTTGGCGATCAGTAGGAAAATCTACCGTGTGTAGAGGTCTAAACATTTGTATGAGGATAGTCCAAAGCATGTCCTGATGCACGTGATACTCAGACTTTTAATTTTTAACAATTTCCATCATTGTTTAAAATTGTTTATGAATTTGGCTTGTCTGTCTGTGTACCTGTCCGTGCTCTAACTGTCATAAATATACTCGGATTGCCATGAAATGTTTAAATATTATTGAATTTTACTATAGAATGTTAGGTATTAAAAATGAAGCACGTACCGTTAATAGTTCATTTACAGGGACACACAAAATAATTCCATTACATTATGGTCTATGGGGGAAAGTTTCTAATATAATGAAAATAATATGCATTACTGAGGTTGACTACAGCATGCTTTCATCGGAGTGTAGAAGTAGTAGCATTTGTAGCTCATTTACAGATACGCATAAAATAATCCCTTTACATTATGATCAATAAGGAAAAATTGTTTGTTGTGCATTTTGAAAATATAATACTTCAAACATAATTAAATTTAAAAGGATCGTTAAGGTTCACTATAAAATGTTTTCTATAGATTATCAGGTGCTTAGGATTTATCGTTCATGTGCAGAGATGCACATGAGAATTCGGTTAAAGGACTGACTATGTCGGTAATTGCTGGAAATGCTTTTTCAGCTGTGGTATGTAATGTTACATATTTTTTGTGTATTACATGTTGTGTAAAAATTCTATACGTTGTATACAGGGCTGCACGAAAGACTTCGTATATGACAGCAATTGCTGGAAATATATTTTTACTGTGTTTTAAGTTTTTAAATTGTTTATATAGATATTCCATTTCACTGTAAAAAAAAAATAATAATTTCTTAATAATATTCTGTTAGTATTGGAAAGTGTTTTATAATCTATGCCGGTATCATGATTTGTCGGTCTTGTTTCACAATTAGTTGAGATATTAATTAAAAAATCATAAAAAAGCGATCTGTTTTTGCAAATTTGCGGAGGCGCGAGTGTGCATGCTTAGTCCTTACATTCTTCCTTTCTACATAGTTTTGAAGGCATCCTCCGTGGCCCCAAGAGTTATACAATTCCTTGAAGATATGTTGAACATTTCACTTCAATACACGGACAAATCGGGCAACTTCGCTCACTCTGCGGTCATTGTGACGCCTAAACATGATACCACATTTTACCACTCTGACACATCCCTCTAATATTTTCCTATGTAAGAACGACTTAACCACTTCACGTTACTGATATGATTACCGTTAAGTGGTCTAGAATCGATTTACTTTGTGACACTTCTAAAAAGTCATCTGTCAAAGTCGTCTGCAAAGTCATCCTTTAACGAAACCATCGTTTTTCAGCTCAAGATTGATTAATTTTTTGTCATTTTATGCTATTTATTGGTTGAGAATACTCTGATTAGTTTTTTTAAATGGTAACTTTGTTTCTTTTTTTATATTTATAAATTGGGAAAAAATACGCAAAATCAAAATGCACAAGAACCACATATTTTGGCAAGTAAATAATATAAAATTAGATTTTTGATGAAAAAACAATTACAAAAGAAAGTATTTTTGATTTTGCATTTATTTTATATTTTGTTTAAGTGAAACAGAACTAAACAATCAATCCAGTGATCATATAAATGATATTAGACAGATTTTATTAAGAATTGTGACATACAATATTGTGTTCTATCTTATTAGAAATTGGTCATCATTAAACATTTTTGACTATTCGTATCCAGTAAAATGGAACGCTATGGTTACTTTCTCTTTTTGAAAACTTCTTCAAATTCATTTGCTTCTTCTTCGACCAATTTATAAACCCGGACAACTGTTGGGAGATAATGTGTATCACCACATACCGGCACTGGGATAAACTTTTGTGCAATTTCTACATACGTGTCCATGGCTGTTATTCCACATTTGTCCTCTATTTTTGATGCATAACAAGCCAACTCCTGCAACATGTGTCTGAAATCAGAAATAATATTTTTATATAGTAAACATACTGGTGCAGCGATAAAAAAGTTATTTTTATTGAAAAACTTCTTGGATTGTATGGTGATTGATTAAAACTGGGGAAAAGATCATGTGAAATAAAGGTTAAAATATTTTCTAAGATAACCAAAAAGTTAAGATAATATATATATATATATATATATATATATATATATATATATATATATATATATAACTGTAATTCTTGTACCGTTAAGAATAATAACTTTTTCCAGAAATGTAAAACTCTTTAGTAAAATATTGAAATAATTTCTTTATTAGTGAAAGTTATAGCAGATGTTACTATGCTTTTCACGTAAAATGTATTAATTATTATGAGAGATCTTCAATCATACGCTATTTTTTAGAAAAAAACATCCTCCTGAACAAAATAACTACAAAATTTATGTTTAGCTCAATTTATAAGTAGTAGTAATAATTCTCCATGATGGTATTTTATTCCAAGGCCATATTTGTAACAATTTTCTATATAATTGAAAGCGTTTGATTGCCATTTATTTATAAAGGGTGATTCAAAAAGATTGAACAAACTTAGATATAAGAAGAGGTGATAGAGTATATTACAAGAAACAACTTTTATAGGAATAAATGTATGCAATCCGTGCATTGAATAACAAATACGAATGTCTCACTCCAAGCCGAACAGTACTTTTTGTCCATAACTTTAAAAACAATAATGATATATAAAAAGAATTTTTAAAACACTTACCTTGCTTTGTATGAAACGGAATGACATAACTGTAACTGCTTGAAATGACCACCACTCACGTCTAAATAACAATTAGTTAGAGGGATCATACTTTGGAATCTAGCTGGAAGATTGTGTCACTGTCTGTACAACATTGTATTTTCTTTCTGCGCTTCATATAATTTCACCACATTTTACAGGCAGAAAAGTTACTCTGTTCAAAATATTGTTACATTATCACCATTAATATTAAAATTTTGAATGAAAAATCTATGTTCGGTTCCTTTCTGTGATTAAGATTTTTTTTGTACTATAAAGGTATTTTTAGAATACTTTGGATCTGATCTGGGCATAGGAAAAATGAAAAGCCAATGCAAATTACATCATGAAGCCACAATCGTAGTAAAATGAATTTCTGGATGAAAATTTAGGATTTTAGTTGAATGCCTTTAACAAATGACGTCACTTTCACCGTTGAAGTAGTTTTTCCATTCAAGATTTGATCTCTAATTTTCATTCTCATAGAATGGAAACTTCTGAAAATGGTGTCATTTTGACGCATTTATAGGAAAATGCTGCAGCTTCATGTTTTTAAATGGATGTTTAAAAAAAATAATATCATTTTATTTTGAGGGTCCTTATGCGCCTTGATGGTCTAAAACACAATCTATCCAAATTTAAAATATATTCTAATTTTAATTGTACTAAGAAAATGATACCAATAAATAAATAAAAACTAGCCGTCTCTGGCGAACAGTTTGGTTTCCATCAAATGTATGCTAAACTTTGTAACATGTTTGTTTCACAATTCAATTTAATTGCTTAATCCTTCGCCAAATTGTGAGATTCTAATAGAGAAATCACTTTGCAACCATGACAGCATTTCATATTTTTTTTTGTTATGTATTTCATCTTTCAGGTATAAAGCTTGACAAAAGCCGCTTAACTCAGTTAGGCATTTATTCTTCATGTCCGTTTGCTTATTGATTGCCATACTTCGCAAATGCGGAGATATTGAACGCATTAAGTAATCTTCCCTAATTGGGTCCACTGCCAACTGTCGTATTTTAGCTAATACTATTTGGTACAGTATGTGTCTTTTTATTTCTTTAATTATATCCACATTCATATTAAACTATATTGGTGCTAATATCTTTTTGTTTCACGTTAACCTTTGCAGTATACTCGATTACAAAATATTAGAAATCTATCATTATTCATCTAATCTTCTTGAATAATGTGCCATAATTAGGCTGCATACTAATTGACGTATTTTAACGAGTGAAATTTCGCTTTTTTGTAAGCAATTTAATTATAACCACAGTCCCTTTAAACGATATTTACATTTAGCAGCTTCCACTGTTGACCACTTTTCTCCCTTTATGTACAATCTGATTAAAATTCGCCGATTTTTTTTCTAGATGCGGATCTCTGTCTGATATTATATTCTGTTTGATCTCCTTTCTTGATACAATTCAGATTTTTTTTTTATATAACTGCGTAACTCACCTACTTCGACATTTATCCATAATGTCTACTGGTTTTTAACTTGCAACACATTCACTTATGCAGAAACTTTAACCCTATTAAGCAATCTTCTGTAATTGTGCTTACTACCAAATTGACGTATTTTATTGAATATGATTTCATACATAGAATGTTCTTTAAAAAAGAAATAGTCCTTTAATAGTATCCACTTTCACATTCAACCATATTGATGCTAGTTTCTTTAGTGCTTGACGCAAATTTTGCTAGTGGATCCAATTACGCTACATTAGAAAGTTTATTTCTGTTCTCCCTTAAGGATACTTTTCCGGTATACCAACATCACTGTCGCCAAGCTTAATAGTTGGCGCCAGATGCAAAATTTGAAAAAAAAAATCATTGTTGTGCGAAAGTGGTCACTTTCACGGACTAATTTATTACTAACTAACTGAACCGTCCGGTGTTGCCCGGGACTGTGATAACAAATTAAAACAAACTTCAAGCTAGTATGATTTTATATCCTTAACCCGATTTGATATAATTTTTTTTAAATAACACTTTAAACGATAATGCTTATTTATTCATCAACAAAGCAGTATAATTCTAATCCATATTCTTACTCATTGATAAAATTTAAAAATTCATGCATTTTTAAAAAAATAATTTATATTCCCTTAAAGTATTACTTAAAATTTATTAACATTTTGGACGTGTTGGTGGTGGAAAGTGGTACTAAAATTTCTTAGGCGATTGAAATGAAGTCGAATGAGCCAAATCCCGTCGTAATTGGCCCATACAACCCGAGATACTTTGAAATGAATTAAAAACATATCTGGATTTTTTAAGCCAAAAGAGTGGTATATACAATGGATAAATTTACTTTAAAGTTATAGTCGGCGATTATCAAGTTATTTATAATGTTTGGAATCAGTTTCGTTGAAATCCGAAATATAGTTGCTGGGTTATGACAGTGCTTTGTCACATAACTATTTAAGACTACCGGAGTACTTACTCAAAGATTGGGACTCGTAGAAAAGCTTGGAACTGAAGAAAGATTGCTGTAGTTACTATTCAAAATTAGTGTTAATTATTTATACATAATTTAGCAATTAAACGCTACGGATGAAGCTTAAAATGTTAAATATGTTTAATGGAATTAGTTCTGTTGAAATCAGAGCAGTATGTATGTATATATTAAAAATATATCAAATAACGAAAAAACCGCCGCCAGGGGGAGCGCGATGAAGTACAATAAATGCAATATTTAATAAAAAGTCGTTTACCCCCCTCTTCATTCCCAGAAATATAACAAATAACAGTTAAAGAAAATTTCCATGTAAATTAAAGGACAGCTATTCTGCTCTATCATATTAATATATCAAGTGTGGACTAATTGCGATATTTAATAAAAAGTAGTTTCCCCTGCACTTCTTTATTAATAATCCCTATTCGCATTCGGCACCGTTTATTTATAAATTACATAGTTGTCTATTACAGTTTTATATCTTTTTCTATGCAAAAATCAGTATTTGCTAAATTGAAAAATTACTGGCCGATTTTTAAAATTTTTTGAAAATCTTATTCTTTAGCCCATTTTAAGCAAGGATGAATAATTTTCCAATCCAAGAATCCAATATTTTAAATAATTTTATATAGCCTATCCAACTCAATTTTAAAACTTCCCTTTACATCTCTCTTCATTCAAAGTGATGAAAAGTCAATATGTCTGGCGTAAAAAAATCAATTCTTTTTCTGCGATCAATATAATCAAATCATTATTATCATTATTAAATTCCTACTATTAGCTCACACTCTCTCTATATATATCTTGTTGGAATTTTCAATCGTTAATAAAATATTTTCTATTGATCCATTCAAGTTCAAATAAATTTTTTAAAACTTGTACTGGATGACAATTGAAGTTAATACAGTTTTTTTCAAATATTAATTTATTCAGTAAATTTAATCTCATCAAAAACGTCACCTGTAAAAAATGCAGCCAAGTCTCGTGACTCTTTTTCCGTAAAAAGTTCTGAGATCGTGTAAAGCCAAGTTTAGCTATCTTTGAATGCCTAAGAGGGACTGCTCAGACTGGGAACCAGATCTGTAGAGCATAGATGTCCCTCCCGGTCCCTTTATTAAGGTCTTAAAAGAATATATATATATATACATATTTCAGCTGGAGCTGAACCCGCCAGAAAACGCGACAGGGGGCGGGGTGGAAATAGATATGCTAAGGTGATGTTATCTTAATGTACATTACAGGTAGTTCACTGCCGCAGACATACCTCCAGCGCGACACTGGGCAGTGAAGATGATTTGTGATTGAATGATGTTCATACCAGGAATGAAGTCCATAGCTCAGGAGCGGGTCAAGTTAGAAAGATCCATCAAGAACTTAAAGATGTTTTTCAGTTTATTTAAAATCAATGAATAAAACGATTCGTATAAAGCCAAGTTTAACTATCTTATTAACTCTGAAATTTTCATTCGCAAATCACTCCAAGTCTCTACATCTTTAGTTAATTATTATTTTGTGACTTGGCAATTACGCATCCCAGGGAAGTTATTACACCTTACTATGTTATGGAATAGGATGGGATAATTTAATTAAGGCAAATTATATACGCACAGGGAAGTTATTACACTTTAATATGTTATAGTATTATTTGATTAAGACTAACTATATACATCACATTCTCGTGCTACGTAATTGCCAAGTCACAAAATAATAATTAACTAAAGATGTAGAGACTAGGAGTGATTTGCGAATGAAAATTTCAGAGTTAATAAGATAGTTAAACTTGGCTTTATACGAATCGTTTTATTCATTGATTTTAAATAAACTGAAAAACATCTTTAAGTTCTTGATGGATCTTTCTAACTTGACCCGCTCCTGAGCTATGGACTTCATTCCTGGTATGAACATCATTCAATCACAAATCATCTTCACTGCCCAGTGTCGCGCTGGAGGTATGTCTGCGGCAGTGAACTACCTGTAATGTACATTAAGATAACATCACCTTAGCATATCTATTTCCACCCCGCCCCCTGTCGCGTTTTCTGGCGGGTTCAGCTCCAGCTGAAATATGTATATATATATATTCTTTTAAGACCTTAATAAAGGGACCGGGAGGGACATCTATGCTCTACAGATCTGGTTCCCAGTCTGAGCAGTCCCTCTTAGGCATTCAAAGATAGCTAAACTTGGCTTTACACGATCTCAGAACTTTTTACGGAAAAAGAGTCACGAGACTTGGCTGCATTTTTTACAGGTGACGTTTTTGATGAGATTTCACTTATTTTTGTAAGTAATCCTCCTTTTCTTGATTTTGGGTTATTTTTGGAGATCATCCACTGATTTTCGCTAAGCCCACACTCTGTCCCTATTATTTACAGGTATCAAAAATTTGAAGCTTTAGTTTCGTTTGCAAAGTACTGTAGAT
The DNA here is from genome assembly GCA_963931845.1 of Maratus michaelseni. Taxonomy (NCBI): domain Eukaryota; kingdom Metazoa; phylum Arthropoda; class Arachnida; order Araneae; family Salticidae; genus Maratus; species Maratus michaelseni. Next base: position 247,017,724 of record OZ007588.1, on the reverse strand, counting down.
AAAAAGAGATTTCAGGTTCCTAGGCCAGCACTAAGTTATGGGAGGGGGAGTGTCAAAAGTACTCTCAATTGCTTCTAGGATAGGTGCTATCCATCTGAGATATTACTCGCAGTCCTAGATACTTGATATTTAGTATAAAAAGAAAGCCAAAATTAAAATTTCCGGAACTTTTTAATAAATCAAACTATATTCCTTTTTTCGATGGTTTTTTTTTTCGTTTTTTATAGTCTTTTTATTATTATTATTTACGGATTTTTAAATTTTTCCTTACTTTGTGTACTAAACCCTGCCTTTCTGCCAAATGTCAAGCTTCTAGGACTACAAAATCGAATTATTTTCAAATTTTCGACTTTTTATAAATTTATTGATTTTTCGATTTTAATTGTAAGTTACCTGATTGTCATGCCAATATAGAAATCTTTTGATCCGTCTTCTTAGGATCATTTAGGTTCAATTTAGAGGTAAATCAAGTGAATGTTAGAGTCACCATGATTTTATTTAGAGAGAACTATCAAACCACAACCAGCCAGTAATGTCGGGAGGGTAGGGGGGGCTGTGAAAATTTTTGTGGGGATAACATCATTTAACAATCCATATTTCATATGCGAAGTAAATAGAGTATAACCTGTGAAAGAACACAAACCTGTCTATAAAGAAATCGCCTATAACGTAGCCAGTCTATAGTGGAACTTTCTATAACGAAATTCGTAAACGAAAGAAAAGAAAACCATAATCCGGGGGAAATAACATAAAACAATTAGGGGCGTTGTACTACCTAATAGGACAATTATTTTAAAACTAATGTTTGTAGCAGTACAAAATCAAATTGTTTTCGAATTTTCGATTTTTTAAAGATATTTCGATTTTATTTTCGAATTTAACGAATTTTTTAATTCTTCCTTTTATTGAATGGTAAATACTACCTTTACACCAAGTTTTAAGTTTCTAAGAATACAAGATAAAATTATTTTCAATTTTTCATTTTTTTTTAAATAATTTTCTGGATTTTTTTTTTCTTATTTTGCATCCTTCATTACAAATTTTAAGTTTCTAGCGCTACAAAATCGAATTATTTTGAAATTTCCGATCTTTTTCGAGTTTTTTTATTCTATTTTCGAATTTATTTTGTTTTAATTTTTCCTTTTTCTGTATCCTAAACAATAAGTTTTTTCGAATTTTACAGATTTTTCTTTTTTTTTTCTTTTTTTTGTATCCTAAATACTGCCTTTATTCCAAATTTTAATTTTCTAGCTCTACAAAATCGAATTATTTTCAAATCTTCGTTTTTTTTTTTTTTTTTTTTTTTTTTGATTTTTTGATTTTATTTTCGATGGTTGTTGTGTTTTTATTTTTTTATTTTTCTGAATCCTAAACACTACTTTTACACACAAATTTTCAGTTTCTAAGACTTACGAGATTATATTATTTTCAATTTCTCCCTTTTTTTTTTCTTTTCTTTCTTTCTTTTTTTTTTTTTCTTTTTTTTAATTTTTGAAAACTTCGATTTTTTTTTTCGAATTATTCATATTTTTTAATGTTCCCTTATTTAGTATCCTAAATATGACCTTTATTCCAAATTACAAGTTTCTAGCGCTATGAAATCGAATTATTTTCAAATTTTCTTTATTTTTCGATTTTTTTATTTTATTTTCGAATTTAATTGCGTTTTTTATTTTAACATTTTCTGAATCCTAAACACTATCTTTACCGCGAATTTTAAGTTTCTAAGGCTAAAAGATCAAATTATTTTAATTTTTTCAATTTTTTTCGAATTTTTGAAAGTTTTTTTCGAATTTTCCGGATTTTTTAATTTTTTCTTATTTTGCACCCTAAATACTACCTTTATTCCGAATTCCAAGTTTCTAGCGCAACAAAATCGGATTATTTGAAAATTTTCGTTTTTTTCCAATTTTTCCGATTTTTCGATTTTATTTTCGATTTTTTTTTTTTTGTGTGTTTTTGATGTTTTCTTTTTCTGAATTCTAAACACTACCTTCACACCAAATTTTAAGTTTTTAAGACTAAAGATCGTGTTATTTTCAATTTTCAATTTTGTTCGAATTTGTTGAATTTTCGAATGTTTTTTTTTTTTCGAATTTTCCGGATTTTATAATTTTTCCTTTCTTTGTATCCGAAACACTAGCTTTATTCCAAATTTTAAGTTTCTATGGCTGCGGGATCTACCCAATCTTTTTGAGGACGCGAGAGTGAGTAAGTGTGTGAGTGACAAAAAATCGAAACTTATTTATGGGTATTTTTTGAAGTATCCATATTTTTAAATTTTTCCTTATTTAGTATCTTAAATATTACCTTTATTCCAAATTTCAAGTTTCTAGCGCTATAAAATCGAATTATTTTCAAATTTTCCTTATTTTTTTATTTTTCCGATTTTTCGATTTTATTTTCGAATTTTATTGCGTTTTTTATTTTAACATTTTCTGAATCCTAAACACTATCTTTACCGCGAATTTTAAGTTTCTAAGGCTAAAAGATCAAATTATTTTAATTTTTTCAATTTTTTTCGAATTTTTCGAATTTTTTCAATTTTTTTTCGAATTTTCCGGATTTTTTAATTTTTTCTTATTTTACATCCTAAATACTACCTTTATTCTGAATTCTAAGTTTCTAGCGCAACAAAATCGGATTATTTGAAAATTATCGATTTTTTTCGATTTTTTCGATTTTTTCAATTTTGCTTTCGATATTTTTGGTGTTTTTGATGTTTTCTTTTTCTGGATGCTAAACACTACCTTCACACCAAATCTTAAGTTTCTAAGACTACAAGATCGTCTTATTTTCAATTCTCAATTTTGATGGAATTTGTTGAATTTTAGAATGTTTTCTTTCGAATTTTCCGGATTTTATAATTTTTCCTCTCTTTGTATCCTAAACACTACCTTTTTTCCAAATGTCAAGTTTCTAGGGCTACGGAATCTACCTAATCTTTTTGATGACGCGGAACGAGTGAGTGAGTGAGTGACAAAAAATCGAATGTTTGAGTTCATATATCGTCTGAACTAGAAAAGACAGAAAGTTGTAATTTAAAATTTTGGTCCTGTGTGCCAAATACTTAAAAAAAACAAAGTTTAAAATTTTTAGGATACTCCAGCGCGGAGATATGGGGGGGTCAAAAGTGCCCTGAGTTGCTTCCAGAAAAGTATGCTTACGGCTGTCCTCTCTCGACTTGGCGGAGGCACTGCCGTGCCTCCAGATTAATTAATTTTAATTTTTACATGGGAGAAAAAAACTTCTCCCATTGTTTCATAAATGAAATGAAAGATTTATCTTAAATTTGTGATGCCAACAAAAAATAAAATACCGCAACGATGATTATAAAATAATGTTCAATAAAGATAACGTGGGACATTAATGCTGCACGGGTTTATTTTATATATTTATGATTAAAAAGTAGGAATTGACTTAAAAAATTGTTTTTATATTATTTGTTTTTTTAATGATCATTAATATCTCCCTTTGATCAATAAAAAATAATAATTATTATTATTTTTTATTGATCATTAATACCTCCGGTTGTAATTATCTGGTCTTTATGAAAGTTAGATTTATGGGTCCATCATTACAAAATATGCATAGATGCATAATTTTCAAATCAATAAATGCCATATTTAAAAAAAAATGAATAGACCTTTAAATGTCCCAGTACGTTAAATATCTGCGGTTTCATTCCCACGCAGGTGTCTCAGCTATGCAGCAACACGTCAAAAGAAATATTTTATTCCATTCAATTAATTAAAAAATAATTAATACTTTGGGTTCTAATGGATCACGTTAATTTTTTGAAACTATTAATCCTAAAATTTAGACGGATCGCACGGTGTTAATTTCGAAAGTGTAGCTTAATTAGATCTTGTGATTTACACCACCCTTTAAAAGGCCCAGTTCATTTTTTGAATGGAGACCGCTGCCCGCTGCCAGCGTTGACAGAATTTTTCTGGAACACGTGCAATAAAAATAATTTGTTAATAAATGAAAAAAAAAAATAATTGATATCTTGAAAAGTTGTAGATTGATTGATTTATTTATTTTTTTTAATTGCGATTTTATTTTACCCCTGTATTTAAATTTTGTGTCAATGGACACGTTATTTCGATGCATTTATGGAAAGGGGATTTCGATTTGAATCTGGATGTCCGGCTCTTTACGGCAACCCTGCGAGCCTGGCTTCCAGGTATCGTTTCAGTCAAAAAGTGCATCTGCTTTCTTTTATTACTTTTGCGGTTAGCACCATTTTCAGATAAAACGATCGCATATTTGCGGTGCTTAATGAGTTTTTAATTAACAACTAGGCTAATTTTCAAAATATTAAAATTCTGATTCTCAAGTGCACCAGGACAGGTTTTGGATTATTATCACCTAAATTTTCCGACTTCTAGGTGAGCTAGATTTTCGCAGCCTTCGCCGACAGACAAACAGACAGACACATAAACCGAAACTTTCTTTTATTAATATAGACATATACTTAAAAATAAATAAATATTATATAATAAAATAGTTAAATAAAACTCGATTTAGATTGCTGTCAGGAAACCGTAAATGTATCTTACAACTGCAGTAAACATTTCCATTTTTAAATGAAGATGTCGCATCACAACGTAAACTGTAAGAACGGAATAGCAGGTCTTTTTATGCCATTTTGCGATGTTCCATAATCTCTCAACAGATTGAGTATGAAATCCAATCTTATGGTCAACAAAATAACATTTGTGATTAAACTGTGAAATTTTCATAGCCGGCATCTCGCAAAAAAACTTTTTTATGCATAATTCCATAGCCCTGAATCAATTTTATTGCAGCTTCCTCATCATCAGGTAACTGTCAAATGGTAAAATCCATCCCAGCGACAGCAAAAATTTTAAGTTATAACTGAATAAAATTATTTTCGATTTGAAAAATATCAAATTCAGATGTTTTGCATCGTTATGATTAAATAATAATAATAATAAATGATTTGCGTTTAATAATTAGCGAGTCACAAAGTTTGGCACGGTTTTCAATTAGAATTTTTTGCAAGGTCAGTTGAAATAAATGGCGCATAAGCATGCCTTTTGTTATGGTGTTGGTATAACGGAAAATTACCTACATAAGCTTTTTCTAGTTAATTTTTTATGTTCGGGATGCACACTTATTTATATAGTTTAGAGAATACAGTTTGGTGAAATACAGAACTTTTAGAAGCCATTTAACGATAGCCTCACTCAATTTAAACCCAATTTTCTGTCAGTATCTCCCGCTATGGACCATTTTCCTCCTTTGGTGTGGAAATGTATCAACTATTTCCTAGAAACCCACCTCTATCCCATTGTTTTTATTTACTCTTTTTTCTTGATAATGTTCAGGAGGTTTCAAAACACCTAAAACTCCCTTTGTGGAATTCCTAAAATTTAATGTGCGATTCGTTTTGAAATCTGATCCATTAAATTTTATTACATGAGATGAGTTTGTTTACATTTTTTGTAGATAGTTGACCAGGATTCTACCCGCCGGGCTTTTTCCTAGCTTACCGGGTTGATGCCTGGAAATGGGGTGAGGATTCGGCTGATCTGCGATTGGGGAAGATCTGTTTGATAAGCCTCTAGTCCGGCGTGGCATCAGTCATCTTGTTGCCTAAGTTGCTTTCCTTAGTTGGCCGGTTGCTAATTGATATTTGGATGAGACAGTTCAGCACTGCATAGTGTAGCGAAGTCATGCTGGACGGACGTGAGATGCTGGAGTATTTAATGCTGGAGTTTGTTTACATTTATCATACGTCAAGAAATTATTGTGCCGTAAATACAGTTGTACATAATTTCACCTAACAGTATTATAGTAAATTTTGATTGCCTTACAGTCGCGAGGTATTTTTAGAAGCTGGGAGAGCAGCAGATTTCATCGCTGCAAAACTTAGGGTCCTCTTCACGCACTTGAAAACACCCGCTTGCTAATGTTAATCCTACGGAATCGGTTTCGAAAGTTAAAGTATCTTCGTAAAAAAAAAATCCGCAAAGAAAATCGAAAAAGTAATCAACGGTGGAAATAGAGATTGATCTCTGCTATCCATTGCAAAAAAATCGTTTACAAATATTGAAATGCAAACGAGATATTAAACAAATAATGCCCCATCGGATTAACACTGGCGAGATGGTGTTTTCAATTGCGCGAAGAGGACCCTTAATTCGTTTTTTTTCGCTCACAGAAGAACGAATGTCTTGTGTTTACTTCGATTTAATGCAATATTGGGAAGACATCCGGATTTCAACTGAAGTTATTTCAAAATATATAAATATTGGAAAATAACTCATCTCTAAAAACTTAATTTTTGAACGATTTTTCTAAAAAAAGTAACTTTTATGCAGTTTTATTAAAAAAAATAATTTTGAGTAAAAATGCCCGCCTGGCATTGTTATTGCATCGGTTAGCCTCGAATCTGTTTAGAATTGCACGGGAATGTTATACATCACATGTTACACTACTGGCCATTAAAATTGCTACACCAAGAAGGCGACATGCTACAGCCGTGAAATTTAAACGACAGGAAGGAGGTGCTGTGATATGCAAATGATTAGCTTTTCAGTGCATTCAGACATAGCAGGCGTCGGTAGCGACACCCACAATGTGTCATATTTCTGGTGTGTTACGACCCGTGGTTCTACCCTTTATTCGAGCCCTACGAAACCCTAAGGTTCAGCAGGATAATGCCCGACCGCATGTTGCCGTTAATGTATGATCTTCCTTGATACGGAAAATGTTCGGCTGTTGCCCGGGCCAGCACGTTCTCCAGTTCTCTCACCAATAGAAAGCGTCTGGTCAATGGTTGTTGAGCGACTGGTTCGTCATTATACGCCAGTCACTAAGGTTGATGAAATGTGACATCGTGTTGAATATGCATGGGCATCTGTACCTGTACATGCCATCCAATCTCTGTTTGACTCAATGCCCAGGCGTATAAGTGCTGTTATTACTGCCAGAGGTGGTTGTTTTGGGTATTGATTTCTCAGGATCCGTGTACCCAAATTTCTTGAAAATTTAATCACTTGTTATTTCTAGTATAATATATTTGTCCAATAAATATCATTTTGTTATCTGCATTTCTTTCTGGTGTAGCAATTTTAATGGCCAGTAGTGTATATGACTGTCACATGACAATTATACTATAGATCTTCATATTTTCTTGTTTCTCTGCACGAGTGGAAATACCGTGATTGCCCTCAATAAAAAAAATAAATAAATCATTAAAAGTTATTAAAATAAAAAATATAATGTAAAAGGGCTATATTTTAAAAAGCAGCTAGTGCTGGCTTTTATAATTGGTTTAGTAGCAGTAGTGCCAAAGCAGATGACGGAAAAATACCGGCTAGCATTTTAAACATGTAGATAATGCCTAAAGTTAACAAGAAGAAAACAATGAAAAATATAAAGGTAAAAATGCTTTTTTTTAAACATTTCTTCATAAACACTCAATGTTTATTTTCAAAATCACGCCTAATTTTATGACTGTAATTCATGTTTGTTCCAACAAATTTCCGGCCGGTTTGGCACCAAATCCGACTGCTTTTTTCGCGCATGGTAGAAAGGGCAAGCTAGTCAATTTATTTAAAAAATAATAATTTTTTCTCTGCATCATTTTTTAGATATTGTTATCAAGAAAGAAAAACGGACCTTATTTGAACTATCTTTTTTAAGATTTCTAAATTGATTTCTCAACGTATAATCTTTAATGTTTAAATTGTTTAATTGTTGTTGTTTTGTAGCCAGGTGGCATATTTTATCAAGTGTTGTTTAGTGCATAATTAAATCCAGTGTTGTTGTAACGCATATACAATATTAGCCATAAAGAATATTTGACAATTTATAACTTCTTGCTGGCTAAGCCTTAAAATTAATGCAATTATTCATAATTATGTTCTAAAAGTATTCAAATGTTGTGTTGTCATCGGAACCTTTGAACATAATTTGTATAATTCTACCCTATCAGGATGTGAGTAAAAAATTCCATCACAACAAAATTCCATCAAAAATTAAAAAAAAAATCCATCAAATACGAAATTCCATCTTTATATACAAAACACAAGTTCAGTTAAATTAAAGAGTGTAAAATTAAAGTAGTTTTTATAAACCATTTTAATATAATTTCTGGTAAATTCTGGTATGATTTTATGTCATTACAAAAATCAATCCATTTTTTATGAAACATTACTTACATGCACGTCATTGTATTCAACGTATCATTTTCATCGTCGCCAACAGCTAGAAGTCCTTCTTTCTTCAAAACTTCAGCATACTTTTGCAATGTCTCATTTGATGGTGAAATGTGTAGTCTGTGACATTCTTCGGCAGCGCCTTCCCTTATGAATTCACTAAAGCACTTCAAGTTACTCACAACAGCTAAAAAAATACGTAATTGAAAGTTTAATATTTATCAATTATTATCATAGGCATTTATGTGTACGAATTTCTTGATAAAATACTGAATATTAAAATATTTCAGCCACAGTTTTACATTAAAAATGTTACATTGTTTCCCTCTGAATTATGTCACTAGTAGGTCAAGCGAAAGAACCCTCCAGAAAAAAAAAACATAATTAATTTTCAATAAAGATACACGACAGTAAATATATGCCAATTTCGCATAAACCATAATTATTAAAGATTTCTTTAAAAAAATAATAAATAAATAAAAATCTACACAATACAGATGTAAATACTTAAAGTGATAAAAACAGAACACAAAAAAGCTGATAAAAACCTTTTAATATGATGATCCACATATTTCATGCGCACAAACGGCGCCATCTACATGATAAACAAACTAATCTCGCAAAAATATTTGAAAATAAACTTGAAAAACATAAGTCACGAGATCATATGTGTAAGAAATGTAGGTGCTTAAAAAAAGTCAACTGTAAACATGAAAATTAATATTTTCTTTTTGCTACTTTTTAAATTGAAGAAGACCTCAAGCTAGATTGTAGGTAATTGAAAATAGGATGATTTACAGCACGGACAGATAGACAGACAGCAGACAGACAGAGAAACTGAATTTATAAATACTTTTCAACTATATTCGAAAGTGTTAAAAATACAAGGAAACATACAGGTAGAGATATAGATCCTAATGAAATTGAAACGGGATAAACAGTAGAAAGTAACTTTTTCAACTCAAAAAGTAAGAAAATCGGAGCATCTGAGTGATGCCCCCCCTCTCCCCCACACACGCACACATGTATATATACAGGGTGATTCGCTACCTCGCGTACAATCACTGAGGAGTGGTACATCTCATTAAAACAAACATTTGCTGTATAGAAAATCTCGGTCGCAATCCACTTATCCAGTCATAAATACATGGTGTCTCACTGAGAGTGGAACCAGAGTTTTCGTTCCCAACTTTAACAGCAATAAAGATATTTTATCGATATATACAGCAGACTTCCTTTACTCTGTGTGAAATCTGATAGATATATAAGGACGTTCACTGTACGTAGGTCAGTGATCCATATGTATCGTCAGTGATCCATATGCAAATTACAAAGTGTCTTTGTCAGTGTTGTTTGGACGCAGATCATAGCCGTTTCCAGAAATTCTTGTGACGTTATCACGTTTCATAGAAAGCAAAGTATGTCTGATGGAAATATCGGTAAAGTACTTTAATTATCGTTAAAGCTATGAACGAAAACTCGGGTTTGAAGTGAGACACCCTGCATTTATCACTGAATAAATATTTTTCCACCTAGCTTTCCTATACAAAAAAAAAATCGTTTTAGTGAGCTGTACCACCACTTAAAGTTTGTACACGCTGTACCAAATCTCCCTTTATGTATGCAAACAAATCGTCAGGAAAGCGAATATTTTAGAGAATCTTAATATCTAAAGAACAAAATCAATTTTAAGATAAGATTTTTTTTTACAAATTGTTGATTATATTGATATAAGATGAAAGAAAGAAAGAATACTTAAAATATATGAATTGTATTTCAGAAAAGAATAATTTTCTTAAACAGTAATATTGCTACTAAATTGTAAGGTCAATTGAAGTAAATGTAAAAGCTTTGCAGCTATGTACCTGCGTAAAGAAGAGTATCTTCATTGCAAATTTCTTGGAAGACTCTCAAATACTTGCTGGTTTGAAGTAGTACGTTAATATTATCACATCTATTTGCATATTTAACTCCACACTCAGAGAAATCAATAGCAAAACTAAACGTATTAGATAAAAATAGAAATATTAAAAACATTTTTAACTATAAATTTATAATTTAAATAGTCCCATTTCTTTTTTTTCATATATTTATTTACCCCCAAAAATTTCAAACTTTGTTTTCCTTCGTAGTATATGAAGTAAGTATGTTTTAATTACATTGGAGTTTTTTACATTGTTAAGTTGTATTCTGTATTGCAAGATTCTGATAATATTTATATTTGTGAATTGTAATATATAACTTTATACAGCTTCTCGGATTTTTAAACAATCTGTACAAAAAGGTTATTTTTATTTCACTGCACGCTTAACAATATTTTATATGTATCACCGTGAATTGAAGGTTTTTTGTTCCTTTTTTTCGTTAAAATACGAAAACGTCCCCTTTGATTTGTATAGTTTCCTCAAATATATAGAAAATTCACCAATCTAACGTAAATATTAACTAAAATTCTCCAATCTAAGAATGCATTTTCGTCAAATTACAGAGGTATTCCGATAAACGTGCTACCTGTTACTTTTTCGAATTAGAAACGAAATTTTTACGTTTGTCCTTTTGCACCTGAAACACGAAAAATTCGCGAGCTGAAGCTCAAAATTTCCCGAAATTCTTCAGTCAAAAGAGGGAAATTTCATCAAATAGCAGAAAAATCTTTTCATTTTACAAAAGTTTTTCTACAACTCGTTGCTTACTTTTTGCGTTTTTTGATGAAATTTTCTTTTATGAGTGTAACTTCTACTTTTTTGTGTAAAAATATAAAGATTTAAACAGATTAGACGAGGATGTTTAAAAATCATAGCTATTACTAATATCTTAACTAATTCGTACTACTAATTAAAAACTAACATAAAAGCATATCTTCCTATACTTATAAGTATAGGAAGCCTTCAATCAAATACTAATTGATTTTTTACTTACGTACAAAATTCTTCCATCTCTTCTGCAGTTTCAGGAAATCCTTTTGGTGAATTATCATTTCTGCAAACTTGCTCAAATGGTTCGTCGCACAATTCTATTGGTGTGACTCCTAAGTTAACATTTTAGAATGTATATCCTAATATTCTATGATATTAATAGTCATATAATCATAATAAAACACATTTTGTACCATACGGAATCAAAGGAAAATGAATTTCGAACTCAGAGTATTTTTGTGCTGCACAGTGATGATATAGTATACAGTATAGTTTTATGCGGTTAGCTTAGGCGCCTATACAGTAGTCACACTAAGAAACTCGTACTGTATTGTTAAACCTATGGGAGTGTTTTTTTTCAGATTTCTCGCTTGCATTGTAATATTTTTAACTCATTTTTTCGCATAGGATACCTGAGGTCGATATCTTTCTGCGTTTTCACTTTTTTGATTTTGGTTAAGAAGTTATTTATGCGGATGCTTTCACTTTCGGAACCAATAAATCAACGATTTATCTAAAAATATTACGTTGATAATTCATGTCGTACTTTTTGAGATTCTTTTTCAAGAACAACCACGCAAGCGAATCAAAATTAGAGAACAACGTATCATACATTTATGAAAACTGAGAACATCTTCACTAAATTTCGACAGCCGAGTGTATTTAAAAAAAAGGAATTTGGAATCAATGTTGAGATTAAAAATGAACAATGTTGAATCACTTTTGAGAAGAGCGCGAAGCACAAAAATAACAAAATGTGTTTCACAAAAATAAGTAATTTAGTCTAGAACATCTATTCAGCACACGTGATGTGCTTCCAGGCTAAACAATTATGTTTCAATAATAAGAACCCTGTTTTAATGGAGATACTGTATCCTACATCCACCTTAAAGGCATTCATCTTACAAAATATATATATCTTACAATACGTAAAACATACATGCATACTTACGTAAAACATACTTATAATACATAAAATACAAACATTACATGCAAGACATACAACAACGTCTTTTTAACAAATGAAAATAATAAGGACCACTCTGTTGTTAAGGTGAAATTTTTTCATGATCTTTAAATATATTTTTAAAATGACGAATCTTTTATAATAAATACTTATACATTTAAATCCAAAACTTTCCACAATCATAGTGTATTTTAAATTTTTTTTAATGTTTTTTCAACAAACTAAAATGATAAATACTTTATCGTCTATTTCTCCATCGTGAAATCTGATTTTCGGCAAGGACCATTGTCCTATAAATAATTAGAAAAAGTTACATGATGTTAAAAAAAGCTGCTTTATAAATTTGAAAGTTAAAATTTGATTTTCTATATTAATAACATTAAATTAGCAGAAATTATCGAGAATTAAAGGACTTCACACTAAAAGAAACCATAGAAAATATCATTTTATATCAATAATTTAACGTATAAACTTTTACCTGCGATCAATACTAGGAATGCGATATAAATTTTCAACATGATTCTGAAGCAACTTGTAACTTTCTGCAGGTATTATCGATAGTAATACAGTTTCAAAAAATATGTTCAAGATAGCTTAATTATAATTAGGAAAGTTTTTTTACACCCTTTCTAGCGGAAATCCTTTAATATTATTTATCTATACAGCGATTAAGAAAATGTCCTTCAGTTGACATTTCGATGCAATGTAACAACTGGGAAAAAAAAGTTTACCAGTTAATTTTAAAGCTGACGATTGAAGGTTAACTATACATTATAAAAGAAGGACATGCTTTTTAAATTTATTCCTTAAAAGAAAAATACTTAAAGATCAATGTTATGGAAATATTGAAATATGTAAGAAAAACAAAGAACATAATGGAAAACTGCTGCGACATGAATAGCAAAATATTTTTTTCTGAAGTTTCTTTCTCCATAATTCATGTTACACACTTATTCGTAATGGTGTAATTCATATGTGAAATTTTCAGAAACTGACGTGTCTAACATTTGCTAATTTAATTCTCATTGTTCAATCGACATAAAAAACTTCTAATTCATTGTTTTACCTTCTCTTTTAAACCTGTTTTTACACTCTGTTTTGTCATCTCTTTTTGCATCAATTATGTCTATCACAAACATAAATATTAGGCCAATAATCTTAGAAAACGTATAATTTTTCTAAACAGTTTAACACACTTATTTAAACAAGAATTATTAATGACAAAAACGCTTGAATTCCACTTGAACCGGAATGAAACAAAACAGTGCATCACGAATTGAACTTTTAAAACATATAGACATTTTATGTTTTGTTTTCCGTAAGAGCGCAGGGGGGAGGGGCATCCGAAAAATGTTGCAGACTAATGCTACAGCTCAATGTTGTAGAAAGTTTAGTTTTGTGCATATTATGTGTTCTGATTTCCTTAAAAACAACTATTGCGTCATTGAGCTCGTATTAAAAATGAGGACAAATATTCAAAAACCAGTATTAGCGACAAAGTCCCATTTCATCCACAACGGGCATTTCTGTCGTCTTCAAAAAATCATATTCCATTTTTTGGACGCCTGCAAAAATACCGTTGCTAGTTTTAGAAATGATGGTGGAAACAACCAGTGGTACCTCTTTCGCTTTTATCGCTCTTACAGTAAAAAAGTTACCCATTGTGGAGGCTGAAATCCTCAGAATATTTTCGGCAGAGTCTAGTGAACAGAACTTTTTTTGAACTCTTATTTTGCTTTATTTTTGAGTTTTTCCTCCAATAATAAAATAGAAGATATTATGAAATGCATTTCGGATTTCAGAAAATAAAATTTCTGAGAGTGAAAGTTACACAATCACTAATTCTGACTATATGCACCATTCTGGTTTTTATTTAATTCTCGACAAAAAGCATATTTTAGTCCACCTCAGTGAGGCATATCAATTTCATTATATTTGAAGTATTCTAACTTCATTAAAATCCAACAGAAATTATTTTTTCCCATAGACATCCTAATGTAACACAATTCTTTTTTTTTTTTTTTTAAGTTCACCTATTCTGTGATAGAGTCTACAGAGAATACCCTTTTGTACTTTTCCGTTATACCACCATCATGCCAAAATGTATGCTAATGCGCCAATTATTTCAACCTTGAATGTGCAAATAATTTTTATTTCAAACCGTGCCAAGCACTGTGACTCACTATTTATTCAACGCGTATCTCTTTTTTTGAAAACTATTATTTAATTGTAAGCATGAAAAACATTTTAATTTACTATTTTTTGAATCGTAAATACTTTTTATTAAGTTATAACTTACATTTTTCGCTGATTCAAAAAGGAAATGTTTATTACCCTTGAGGAATGGATTTTGGCGGGACATGCACTGTTAGTTATATAATTTATCAGAGATGGTTTTAGTATCTCGCACATTGTTCTACTTTGCTTAGTTATAGATTTATGGGGAAAAGTTTTATAATCAGATTAACCCGATTATGAAAGCCTAGCCTTTTAAAAATATTCTGCCGAATGGATTTTGATGGAAGCTTCACTGTTAGTTAGATGAGTTTTCAAGGATGGTTATAGTATATAGCATATCGTTTTATCGTTCTTTACCAAATTCTACTGTAAATGATCAACGAAAAGAGCTTGTCCTTAACAGCCCAAAATTTGTCTGACACATTAAAAATGTAATAACGCAATGACGTTCGTATCGTTTTCGGAAATGCAGATGGACATTCCAAGTAAAGGTCCATATGGTTTTAAAACACAAGGTCAAATTCAAGGTCAATATTTCGCTTGATTAAAGGTGCGTTAAGAGAAATTGACCAGCGTAGCGGGCGTAGCCTGCTAGTACCTGTATAATAAGCATTATCACGTAACATGCGCAAGTTGTTTGTAGGTTTTAGTTAAGCATTTTCATTTGTGAATAAATTGGTTTTTTAAAGATATTTATTTGGTCTACTATAAGTGTTAAAAGTTATTAAGTAATAAAATTGATATTTTAAACAAAATAATCCTATATTAGACTAAAATTTTTCATATGTTGATATATTAAAGATTCATAAGTATTTCGCAATCATATTATATTATATTTTTAAACTAAAAACTTGGTCAAAAAATGCATTATATATATATTTAAAAAATCATTTTTATATTAAAATATCTGAGAAAATACCTCATTTATTTTTGGATAACATATGTAACGTCAATTTATTTCATGTATGTATATTTCAAAACTTTTCAGGGAAAAATGAATTTGTTTGTACTTTTTCAAACAATTTTTTGCAAGAGTTAGGCTTAGCTGCCCAGAAGTTGAAATTAATCTTTCGCGATCCGACCTCAGATTCGCATTTCCGAATACGCGCGCGTCCCGTCCCGATCATTTTATTACAGCTGCAATGAATAATTTGGACTTGACTAAATGATAAAACATATTTGTGTTTGACACTATTTGAAGGTTTAGAATTTACTATTTACTTTTTTTAATCGTGAGATTTTTTTTTAATTCTTTATCCAATAAAGTTTCTTTACAAACTGTAAAAAAAAGATATCATCACACATTTTTAAAACATTTTGTTTAAGCATTATTCTATGTACTTCTTTAAATTTCTAAAAGGCATAAAATAAAAATATTATAAACAGTAAAATAAGTTTTATTGGACTGGCGACATGTTTCCGCCCAATCTGAGTCATTATCAAAACAAATAAGAATATTCTTTAATTGCTATGAAGTTATTTGAAATGCTATCATTTGATCGATCAGATTGAGCTGAAAAAAGAAAACAGTCTAATAAAACTTATTTTACTGTTTATAATCTTTTTATTTTACGCTTTTTAGCAATTAAAATAAGTATATAATTACAGGTTGTTATAATTTGTTGTATTATTCTAAGTTTTTAAAATGGAATATTACTTTTAATTATTTTAAAATTTAGAAGAAATAAATTATTCAACTATAGCTATTGATACGAAACACTTTTCAAATTTAATTCGCAAACACAATGTGGAAGTGGTGCGTGCCTGGCAAGAATTGAACCAGGGACTTCTGAATAGTAAGCGTGTGCAATAGCGTCGAGTAAAAGGCTAAACCAGTTACTAAGTTTGTAACTCGTTCTCGCTACATACTACTTCTTTCGTTACTTCATGGCGTCACTACACCATTCCGCCTCAGATACGAAGACGTCTTGTTGACGTTGGACGAGAGATGAGCACTCATGAAGGATGCTGTCATGTTGATGTGCGCAACGCGATGCGGCATGACTGGCGTTGGGCTGTCGTGTTGTCGTGCGCATGTGTGATGCGGGTAATACAGGCTTTATACTGTGAGCTTTTCGCACGCTTTGTACTGTGAGCTTTTCGCAGGCATTGTACTGTGAATTTTTCGCAGCTTTTATAGGTGCTGTAAATTATTTGTTTTGTGCTCCCATAGACTGGTTTTGAGAGGAGATTATTGTGGTTGCATGTTCCTTTCGGGTCACCAATGAGAGGTAAGAAAAACGGCTGGAATTAAACCACAGGCCTCTAAACAGAAGACGAGCGTGGTCGCAACGAGCTACAGGCATGCTAAATTGATCCGTGCTAGAGGCTCAGTACATTGTTGTAAGATGCAGTTGCTATACGTCCACCCCGAGTGAAGTAGACTTCTATTTAGACGTTGGCTTATGTTCTTTAGCTATTTGCTGTGAGGCTCTGCGTGCTTGTGAAGGTTTGTCTATTTATGACATCTGTTGATATTTAAAGGAGATGATTGTGATTGCGTGTTCTTTCCGAGTCACCAATGTAGATGTCAAAAAAAGGTGTTGGCTGGGATTGAACCAGAGATATCTGAACAAAAGACGAAAGTCGTAGAACAGAGCAAAGGGCTAGCTGAATTGCTCCTTGCCAGAGACACATTATATACTTGTTAGTAAGATAGCGTCGCTACACACAAATATTAACCCATACTCTGGCTTTCATACGGATGATTCATAAAATGTATTAACAAAACATCCACTACGGCTAATGGAAATAGTCGTTTAGTAATATGTTCTTCCATTCTTTATTTGTCTAATGTTCCTTCAACTTCATTTTTTTTATTTCGATAGCTATTAAAACACACAAGAACAGAATATTTTGGCAAGTAAATTATATGAAACTTCAATAACATTCCATTTTTTATGAAAAAAAAGAAGAAAGTGTTTTTGATTTGTAACACACATTTATTTAATGTATTTGAATTAAACTCCACTAAATAAAATTTACAGTGATCATTTCATCATATAAAGAAAACTTTATTAACAATTGTAACATGTAATCATGTTCTTTATATGATTAGAAATCTGTGAATTATTTAAAGTTTTTGATTATTCGTATCTATTAAATAGAATACTATATGGTTACTTCCTCTTTTTGAAAATTTCTGAAATGTCATCTGCTTCCTCTTTCTCCAATTTATAAATCCGGACTACTGTTGGGAGATAATAATATGTTTCACCACATTCAGCTGCTGGACCAAACTTTTGTACAATTTCCACATAGGTGTCCATGGCTATTGTTCCACATTTGTTCTCTACTTTCGTTGCATAACAAGCCAACTGCTGCAACATGGGTCTGAAAGCAGAAATAGCATTTCTATGTTGTAAATACATTGTTACAGTGATATGAAGATTATTGTTATTGAAGAGCTTTTTGTATTACATAGTTATTGATTAAATGTAGGGAAAAGATTATACAAAATAAAGGTTACAAAAAGGTTAAGGGAATGTAAAAAATATATATAGGAGAAAACAGGGTGAAACCAGGTATCTAATGGTTTTCCTTTGTTGACAAAAGTCTAGAAGGGCAGAAAAATCGGAACACCCCACAAAATTGCTTAGGGCATCTAGGGTATCGAAAAACTACACCTTTTGGCACAGGAAAATTCTTCTCTACTTGGGAAAAGGCGTTTTCTAGTACCATGTGAAACAGTTCAGAATTTTGGTGGTAGGGTACTAATCAGAAATTATTAATAATGTTTTTACATTTTCCGTAACAAAAACCTTTATTGTAATAAATTCTGAATCAAATTTTAAAACATAGATACATTTTTTCGCAGTTACTTTTTTACAGTTAAAGGATAAAATTTCACATCAAAACTTCTGGGGCATTTACAATATCCAATGTCAATGTGGTTTGTTCTATATAGGACTGACTAAACGACAACTCCGTTTCAGACTCAATGAACACAGAAATTACATAAAGAAAAAATAATTACAAAAATCCTCTATTGCTTGTCACTGTTGGAGTGAGGGACATAATTTTAACTTTGATTCAGCCACTATTATTAAGAAATGTAACACTCCATTAGATTTAGACTTCTTTGAGGCAGTGTATATTCATAAATTTGGTAACTCCCTGGTCAATGATTTTTCAAGTGTACCTAACATCTCACCTTTCTGGGTTGAGTTACTGTGTCATAGTGAACCACTTCCAGCTAAATCTGATTGGTGGCTCAAGCGTGATGAGTTTCTCGGTGTGTTGTTGTTTTCATTTGGGTTTTCTCGGTTCAATTTCATGACTTTGGGGGGATACAATAGTGTTTAATTTTATTTTATTGATACTGAGGAAGTGAGTCCAAGTTACTCACGAAACGTACGTCTGTCCATTGTACTATGATATTGTGTGTTAAACGTTGGTTCTTTTAGTGTATATTTATTCATACAAAATTTTATTCATAATTCGGCTAAATATTTATCATTTGATTATGTGAAACAAAATAGTAACTCTGCGTAACGCATATCAATTACATTAATGCAAAACTAAATTTTTAAACGTGATATAATTAATAAAAATATCTACTTGCATTAGCGAGTGCACGTCATTAATTTAAAAAAAATCGATCAAAAGAACATTCAACTAACTCAAGTGCTGAAATTTGACCTTGAAAATGTTAGGGAAAGACCTTTAATCAGTTTTGATTCCGTATGTGAGAGCTGTGAAAGGAATACCAGATATGTCTAAAACCTTTTTCCGCGCGCTTGCTGGACAGTTAAGTTAATGAGAATTTTCGAAGTTAATTTATGTCATTACTAGCAAGCTACGCCCGCTACGCTGGTCAATTTCTCTTAACGAACCTTTAATCAAACAAAATATTGACATTTCATAGTTCACTTTTATATTTTACAGAATAATAAGGCTACTATAATTTGTGACTCGTACTATAGCCAATATAAACGTCAGGACACGTCGCCCTTATCATTATCTTTTCGCTATGGTACTCCATTGTGAAATTTGGTAATTTTTGAATTTCAATATTTGAAAAATGGCATAATCATTAGATTTGAAATTTATATTAAGAAACAACATTTTTTTTACCTTTCAAATGCAGTTTATCTAACAATTTTATGACAAACACTTTTGAGCTATTATTTTTTTCAGTAACTCCAAATGTTTCATTTTCCGAGATTAATCTGTGGCAACGATTAGCGAAAAACCCAGTCGTCAGCAACGCATAGCTTTATATTAAAGAGGATGTTGGAGCAGGGATTGTCACCATCAATTTTGAAATCGGTTCTGTAGTTCCAGAGATTCCATAGAAATTGAAATTTAGAATGTTTTTAGAACGCTTTTCGCTCCTCTCACCCTTTTAAATTTCGATTTTTTTTATTTTGTTCTTAGAGAGCATTTACATCTTATAAGTAACTACCATGCCAAATTTCAAGTTTCTAGCTCCTTCAGTATAAAAAAAAGTTGCAATTTTCAAAAATTTTTCACTCCTGCACCCCCCTGGGATTAGTGGCACCGACATAAAAATTAGCCTATATTGGAGAAGGAAGTGTCACCATCAATTTGCTACCATCACTTTTGAAATCGGTTCTGTAGTTCCAGAGATTCCATAGAAATTGTAATTTAGAATGTTTTTAGAACGCTTTTCGCTCCTCTCACCCTTTTAAATTTCGATTTTTTTTATTTTGTTCTTAGAGAGCATTTACATCTTATAAGTAACTACAATGCCAAATTTCAAATTTCTAGCTCCTTTAGTACAAAAAAAAAAAAATGCAATTTTAGAACGTTTTTCGCCCCTGCACCACCTTGGGATTAGTGGCACCGACGTAAAATATAGCCTATATTGGAGCAGGGATTGTCATCAAAAATTTGCCACCATCACTTTTGAAAAGGGTTCGTTAGTTACAGAGATTCCATAGAAATTGTAATTTTGAATGTTTTAAGAACGTTTTTCGCTCATCTCACATTTTTAAATTTCGATTTTTTTTTAGAATTTGTTCTTAGAGAGCATTTACATCGTAACACCATGCCAAATTTTATGTTTCGAACACCTTCAGTATAAAAAAAACGAAATTTTAGAACGTTTTTCGCTCATGCACTCTCCTGGAGGCAGTGGCACCGGTATGAAATGTAACCTATGTTGCAGCAAGAACTGTCACCATCAATTTGCCACGATCACTTTTGATAACAGTTCTGTCTTTCCAGAAATTCCATAGAAGTTGTAATTTAGAATGTTTTTAGAACGCGATTCGCTCATCTCACCCTTTTAAATTTCGATTTTTTTTAAATTTTTTGTTAGAGAGCATTTACAACTTATAAGTAAGTACCATGCCAAATTTCATGTTTCTAGCTCCTTCAGTATAAAAAAATCGAAAATTTAGAACGTATTTCGTTCCTGCACCCCCCTGGGGGGTAGTGGCACCGGCATAAAATATAGCCTATGTTGGAGCAGGGACTGTCATCATTAATTTGCCACCATCACTTTTGAAAACGGTTCTGTAGTTCCAGATATTGCATAGAAATTGTAATTTAGAATATTTTTAGAACGCTTTTCGCTCATCTCACCCTTTTAAATTTCGAATTTTATTAGAATTTGTTCTTAGAGAGCATTTACATCTTATAAATAACTACCAAGCCAAATTTCATGTTCCTAGCTCCTCCAGTATATTAAAAAGCGAAATTTTAGAACATTTTTCGCTTTTGCACCCCCTTGGGGGTAGTGGCAACGACATAAAATATAGCCTATGTTGGAGCAGGGATTGTCACCATCAATTTGCCACCATCACTTTTGAAATCGCTTCAGTAGTTCCAGAGATTACCTCCTACAAACAAATAAACAAACAAAAAAACAATCAGTGGTAAAAAGTGGTCAAAGTATATACACCTTTAGCATTTAAAAGTAATATACCATTACAAGGTGTTATATTTTATTATATTGTTAAAAAAACAATCTTTACTACTTTATAATGTTAGTATAGATAAAAAGCCATACATTGTTTATGAAAAATTACTTACATGCACGTTAATGTATTGTTTACTTCATTTTCATCGTCGCTAAAAACTGGAAGTCCTTCTTCCTCCAAGATTACAGCATACTTATGTGATGTGTCTACTGATGGAGAAATGTTTATTGCATCGCATTCTTCGACAGGGCCTTCGATTCTTAATTCATTAAAGCACTGTAAGTTATCTACAGCAGCTAATAAATAAGAAATGAAAAGTTTCTTCCTTATCAATTATGATATACATTTATAAACATCAGCTTCTTGATAAAAAATTAAAATTTAAAAATATTTCATACAGTTTTATATAAATAATATTACATTAATTCCTTTAGAAGGATGTCAGTAGTAGGACAAAAATTTTAACAAATATTTTTAAGGGAAAAAAAAGTGACTTCAAAGAGTTGTTTATCTTCGAATTTTTTTGGTAACTCTTTATTGCTATCCATATCAGAGTCCTGAATGTGCTGGGTATTTTACGACACGAACCGGACTACACGACACGAACCTGAAAATTCTATTTTAAGTCAACCCGACACCCGCCTTGAAACCGAACCCCATAAAAAAATAATCAGCACCAATTCGGCTCGACCTGTACCACAAGTCGTTTTACTCTATACTAAACAAGATTTTAACCCACATTCATTTTACATCACAATATTAGCAATATAGCGTATTTTAACTTGCAGTACACGAGCATACAGAAGATTTTACACATTTTTAGAACGATCTCGATAAAATATTAAAAATATCCAAAAATTTTTGCAGAAGCATTTCTGTCAACAGCTTATTATTGGAAACTAAAACTGTCCTCTGATATTTTCATATTTATTTTTCTTTCAAAATGGCGATGTAAAGAAGCTTTGGTTCAAAGGATACGTTTTGCGCTTTTCGAGAGAAATAGTATCATTCTGTAATTTAAAAACGTTGTGATTGCATGGTATAAAATTTTCTATCTGAAAAATAAAAAACATTAATTGGAAAGTGAAATCCCGCAAATCAATATTTATATATAGATAAAAAACACTTCAAATAAATACTCTAAAAATGTTTATACTGCTTACATTGTTTCTAAAGCGAAATCACTGCTAACAGGTGAAAATACCCCAGTGCAGAAATCAGCTGCAAAGTCTTTAGCAGTCTGTAGCAATAAGCGGATAAACAAATTCCATTTGTTTATCCCAAAGATTTTCAATGCGTGAAACTCACGAAGACAAAGTTACCAATTGCGTTACTAAAATTATCACTTCATTCCTTGAAAAAGTGAAAAATGATCAAGGTATTGCATATATATACAGGGTGATTCATAAAAGATGGGCAGAACTTTAAGGGGTTATAGTACACTTAAAGACAAATAATATTAAATAGGAGACTAAGGGTCCCAGACGTATTCCCAAGGAGATAGGGGGCATTAAAGTTTAGGGTCTGAAATTTCAAATGATTATAAAACATGGAAAAATTGGTCGATTCGTTTGCGGTTTTTGCAAAAAATTTTCTTTATGCCAGTATTTTCTTGAAATAAAATTTTAAAGTTCAATTTCAAAAAATGCCGATAGGGGGCGCTTTAGACTTTGGAGTAACAAACAACTATTTTTTAACGTTATTTTTTGTATTTCTTTAAATGATTTCGAAAGCTTAGACTTAAACTTAAATTTTGATCTAAAAATCTGAGTCCTAACGAGTAGTTAAGTAGCGTAAACTGAAATTTGAAATTTGAAACCCTTCTCCCCCCAGAACAAAAATCAGTTATTCCCGATCTTTGTGTCGTAGATTAGGCTCTAACTACTGCCGCGTTTTGCTAAAATTATTCTTTATGTCAGTATTTTCTTGAAAATAAATTTTAAAGAAAATTTTCAAAAAATTCCGATAGAGGGCGCTTTAGACTTTGGAGTAACGAACAACTATTTTATACCGTTATTTTTTGTGTCTCATTAAATGCTTTCTAAAGCTTAGACTTAAACTTAAATTTTCAGCTCAAAATCTGAATCGCTGAGCATGGTTCAGTAGCGAGGGGAGAGGGTTCAAATTTCAACTTCTGAACATAGTTCAGTTTACCATGTCCACACATTGTGTGCTGTGATACGAGGTAAAAAGACACAAATTAGGATTATGTTACCAAAGCATATTTATTAACATGTAATCACAATAAATGTTCAAAATTGTGACCACCAGAGGTTATGCACGCAGAACAACGGCGACGAATGGAACGGCGAACATTCGCGAAAACATCAGGCTTTTCGAGCACTTCCCCTACAGCGGCGGAAAGTCTGGCGACCAGTTCCTCGGGGGATTCAATGGGTGTCTCATACATAAGAGCCTTCAATCGTCCCCAAAAAAAGAAATCGAGGGGTGAAAGATCTGGCGAGCGAGCAGGCCAAGCAACAGGACCACCTCGACCAATCCATCTGTTCGGAAATGTGATGTCCAGATAGTTGCGGACGTCTCGTACGTAATGGGCTGGCGCTCCATCGTGCTGGAACCACATGACCCGCCGGATGCGTGGAGGAACAACGTTTAACAGGTCTGGCAGCACATGTTGCAGAAATGTGAGGTATGTTTTACCGTTGAGGCGTTCAGGAAGAAGGTACGGTCCGATTAGGTGGTCTCCGAGGATTCCTGCCCAAACATTGATGGAAAAGCGTCTCTGATGAGCATGTGGATACGTAGCATGTGGATTGACATCCGCCCATACATGTGCATTGTGTGTGTTAAATGTACCTTCACGTGTGAAGGTACATTCATCGGTGAAAAGCACAGTTCGTCCAAAATGTGGATTTAGCGCGTTCTGCTGCAGAAACCAGCGGGCGAATTCAATACGATTTGGATAATCCCCTGGAGACAGTTTCTGGACTCGTTGCACATGAAACGGGAGCAAATGTTCATCCTTCAGTACCCTCCAAGTCGTGGACTGTGAGGTATCCACCTGGCTAGCCACTGTTCGTGTACTTGTACTTGGCTGCGCCGCTACTACATCCAGAATGGCTTCTGCAACAACTACTGATTCGTCCTTTTTTGCACGACCTGCATTCGACCGGGAAGCGAGAAATGATCCCGTCTCACACAACTGTCTGTGCAAGCGCTCGAAAGTTTTGCGGTTAGGCAACCGCCTGTTAGGAAATCGCTCTCCGTACATTCGTTGTGCCTCTGCACCATTTCCATCTGCCGCTCCGTAAATTAAATGCATCTCAGCCTTTTCCTTATTCGTGAAGGGCACCATCTTCCGATTCATTACTACAGCGACTTACACTTGACTCACCGTTCAGTGGTTTTTATGCCTGAATCGTGTCGAAATTTTGCATACGTGTTCTTCTTCTTCCCCATTTGACATTTGCATACTTTCTGTTTCCTTCTTCACCCGGTGACTAGCGTCAGGAATGGAGCTTTAACGTTTGCATGAGCGACGTTTCCAACTGTGCCAGTGCCTTTATGAGTGAATTCCGACTATGCAGTCCTTGACGATAGTTGTATTTTTGCCTCGTATCACAGCACAGAATCGTTGGGCATGGTTAAGTAGTGCAAACTGAACTATGTTCAGAAGTTGAAATTTGAACCCCCTCCCCTCGCTACTGAACCACGCTCAGCGATTCAGATTTTGAGCTGAAAATTTAAGTTTAAGTCTAAGCTTTAGAAAGCATTTAATGAGACACAAAAAATAACGGTATAAAATAGTTGTTCGTTACTCCAAAGTCTAAAGCGCCCTCTATCGGAATTTTTTGAAAATTTTCTTTAAAATTTATTTTCAAGAAAATACTGACATAAAGAATAATTTTAGCAAAACGCGGCAGTAGTTAGAGCCTAATCTACGACACAAAGATCGGGAATAACTGATTTTTGTTCTGGGGGGAGAAGGGTTTCAAATTTCAAATTTCAGTTTACGCTACTTAACTACTCGTTAGGACTCAGATTTTTAGATCAAAATTTAAGTTTAAATCTAAGCTTTCGAAATCATTTAAAGAAATACAAAAAATAACGTTAAAAAATAGTTGTTTGTTACTCCAAAGTCTAAAGCGCCCCCTATCGGCATTTTTTGAAATTGAACTTTAAAATTTTATTTCAAGAAAATACTGGCATAAAGAAAATTTTTTGCAAAAACCGCAAACGAATCGACCAATTTTTCCATGTTTTATAATCATTTGAAATTTCGGACCCTAAACTTTAATGCCCCCTATCTCCTTGGGAATACGTCTGGGACCCTTAGTCTCCTATTTAATATTATTTGTCTTTAAGTGTACTATAACCCCTTAAAGTTCTGCCCATCTTTTATGAATCACCCTGTATATATATATATATATATATATATATGTAATATATATATATATATATATGTGTGTGTGTGTGTGTGTGTTTTCAACATATTCATGCAAAGGTCGCTTACGTTGCACCTGCGGACTACCGTGCTTTTGGTCTACTGAAAAGAGCTTTTTCTGAACGCAAACCCTGGATTCTGGAATATAGTGAAAGAAGAATGGCAAGAAATAACGATAGTCATTTTACAAAAAGCTCTTCTATCGGGAAAAGCACGATGTAGCATTATAGACAAAGAACAAGATTATCAGACTGAAAATTTAATAAATTAGTTTTTAATTTTTAACATTTAAAAAATGTTTCCAAAATTGCATTAAAATGTGTAAATAGTATGTGTATATTAAAATGTTTGACGTGTCTCTTTAAAAAAGCTACACGCAATACGACCGCTATTTTAGAAACGTAAGGTATGGAGGATGACACATTTTTAGAACGATTTCGGGGCCGTTTTATATCTTTAACTGTAAAGCGTAGTTTTTTAATTGTTTGATCAGATAACCTTGTTTCTGGACAATACGCTGCACCGTTCTTTCCATAATAGTAGGGCTTTTCATAAAAAATTTAAGGTATTGCTTCATTTTCCTCTTATACTACTTTCCAGAGTCCTTCAATCGTGGTGGGTTTGTGCTTAGAAAGTGCTCTTTTCAGCAAAACAAAGGCTCAACAGTAAATGGGTAAAACAATCTTTGCTGGAATAAAAGATTTTGCAGGAATATGTTGAAGAGGTATATGGACAATACTTGTGTCAACTTTTCAAGGAATATACTGATAGTTTTCGAACTTTGACTCGTGTCTTTGTCTTTGTGCAGTTTCATGATTTGACAGTCATTGAGAAAAAGAAATGTAGTACATAGTATATAAATGGTAGTATCTTCTGTAGATATCAGATGCAAAACATTCTCCTGATATTATGGTGAGTTGATTGTAATATTTTTTTCCACTCTACTTAATTTGAAGTTCCCATTGTAATAGGAACCTGAGACCATCATAAAGCCTCTACTGAAGCTTTCTGTGCATTCTCAAAACAAGGTTTGTACACATTTTTTCCCAAAATTTCTACGTTTTCTGTATGTTTCTAAATACAATTTTTTTTGGAAGTCATTTCAGAAAATACATGCTTCATCAAGGGTAAGAATGTGTTTTCATTTATCTGCTGGTAAATAGTTTTCATACAGGGCTCTGCAATGTCTTGGATTCAGCTACATATCTTGGCACAAGACAGTAAACATTATGCTTTTAAGCTTTTTAAAGCAATAAACATTTGTTTATTATTTTGTTTATTGTTGCTAAAGATTTATTTAGACTTTGAAATTGATTTGCGCGTTGGAGGAATTTTACTTGTCACCAGAGATTTCACTTTAGAAACATTTAGAACAGTACGAACTTTTTTGGGTATTCATTTGTAGTATATTCATCCTACGTTGAAATACTGATTGACGGGTGTTTTCCTTTCATTTAATAATGACGTTTATTTTACACTTAAAACATTTTATACATTTTTTTTTCTTTTTTTTTTTTTAACGTGGAATAAGAATATTTATTCTTGGAAAGCGCAAAAACGTATCGTTCGTTACACGGTTTTTTTACATGCGCCATTTTTAATAAAAATAAATTTGAAAGAATCAGGAGAAAAATTTAATTTTAAATATTAATCTGTTGCCAGAAATGTTTCTCCCAAAATATTTGCACTTTTTCGAAATCGTTCAAAAAATATTTAAACACAACGTATATGAGCATTCTTTGACTTCATACATAGGATGTATGGCGATGTATATCCATCTATGGATTTTGTGCCATCAAAAATGCTAATCCACCAACGTAAATGACACCGTGCAACAATAAATCTGTTGTGAAAGTGTATACAAACATCGATATGACATTAACCAATTGATTACGGATATCGGAAAAAAATCAATGGCTCTTGTTTAAAAAATTCAGATGCGCAACGTTATGATTTTTTCCTTAGATGACAACATTTTTTGTGCAACATATTGATAAAATCATGATAAATTTAATGACTGTTAGTAAACTTGTGCACAATGGTACTGAAATAAGAATATTGTGAACACTTATGCTTTGTATATCATTTAACATCTAAGTTTTGTCAGACAGAGAAATACTGTAAAAGGCAATGTAAATAAATGTATACATAAATATATTACACTATTTAATTTTATTAGTGTCTTTTATTGTTTTTCATAACTTCATTTAATTTGCTGTTTCGGAAAGTGATAGTGGTTCTAAAGCATACATTTAGCTGTAGATTATAAAAGAAAATTTTACCAATTCAGTTTTTAATGGTCTTTTTCATTTTCAGCCCATAGAATTCTTTAAGAAGTAAGTATTTTTATATTGGAAGCATTATTTTATGGATTTTTTTGTTGCACATTGAAGCGGTGCATGGTCTTCATATATTTTGAAACGACCTATCTCGAGTTACCAAATTAAAAATTTCTGTCTACAGGCTTTGTAATAATAATCGTTATAGTAATACAAAATGCATTTTCAGGTAAGATTTCTTTTAAATTGCTGGTTAACTTCATACATGATGAAAGGAAGAAAGAACACCCAATAAAAATATATGCATTCTGTTTCTGAAAAAGAAAAGAGTAGCTTTCTTAAAGGTTAATATTTTGAGTAAATAAGTAATGTCATTTGGAGTAAGCATAAAATTTGTGCGACTATGTACCTGCATAAAGAAGGGTATCCTCATTGCAAACTTCTTCGAAGACACTCAAAAAGCTCCTGGTCTTTAGGATGTCATTGTCTTCACATTTCTCTGTATATTCAACTCCACAGCGAAAGAAATCAATAGCAAAACTAAAATTATTGGATAAAAATAGAAAATTAATAACAACGTTTTTAAATTATAAATTTGCAATTTAAGCAGTCATTTTTTTTAAATTCCACGATTTTTACCCCCTATAAATATCAAACAATCACATTTATTTCAGAGTATATATGAATTTATAACGTCTAACTGCACTTAACATTTCCATATTAAGGCTGCTCGCTATCCTTCATTTGACGAAAAATGACAAAAATATCATTTTTCCAATTTTTTGCTTAAACTTTTTTGTTTTGTTTTGTGGACGAGTATTTTATTTTGTCAACGCTCATTGCCACGTACAGGTCACACGTCTTTGAAAGGACCTCTAGACTTAAATTTTTAGTGGATATGTATTTAGTGAGTGAATATTAAGTGAATATGTGTATGTAGTGAATATGCCTTTATCGGGATCTAGAAAAGTTTACGTAATTACAGAAAAAGTCCCATATATTTCTTAGATTTTCCGATATTAATACTATAAACTTTATAAATTGTGTATCTTCTCCAAACAAGCAAGCACTTTTGTTGGTCTTCTTTTTGGAGACAAAAATGTCAAGAAAGCAGTAAGACTCATACTTTGTTTTGCCTGAATGTTAAAGTTAACTAAATGTTGAATTATTTTTTGTAGGATTTCGAATGGTTGGTTAATTTTTGTTGCTGCGATGAATTTTGAATTTGTGTGTCACACATAGGTGATATGTACTTTTTGTTTTTTATTGCTCTTTTTAGTGAAAAGCAGTACAATACAACATATGAATTTGAAAAAAGATATATATATATATAAATTTTCATACGAGCGTTGGAGTGATAAGAATCGATGAGGAGTCATCCCTTCTTAACCCTTTCCGGCACAGACAAATTCTGTTCGTAAAATGCAAAATTACTGACTGACACCGGAATTTACAAACGACTTTTTTTAGAAAATAAAAACTTCTTATTTTAAGCTATAATTATAGAAACAAAATTTTATTAAAATATTCTTGGTGCCGAATGCAAGTTTGGAATTAAAATTAGGTGTGCCCGGAGTGGGACCACTGTGCCGGAAAGGGTTAAAAGGCACAAATCTACTTTAAAATATAGCGAGTGTTCCTTTTCCTTATTGAGAATTATTCTACCCCGAAGCACAGGTCAACAGTAACTGTGGAATATAAAAAAGCACTTTGTAGATTTTAAGATGATTATCAAGAAGGTAATCTATCTTATGGATCTTTATGCAAACCGTCTTGAAAAGTTTGAATGAGAGTTTCGACAATAAAATAAATTATAACACCTTGTAATAATATATTCTAAAAGGTGTAAATTAATAAAAGGTGTAATTTATTAGGTTGTTGAAATATTTCGGCTCACTCCGAGCCATTTTCAAAAAACAAATGAGAATATTCTATAATTGTACGGTATTTGAAGTTATTATTTGAATTTCTATCATTTAATTTTCATGTACTTTTTAAAAATTACGCAAGTTATCTTTTATTTTTACTTATCTGTTTATTTTCATATTTGTAACCATGGAGTAACTCGAGCCACAATTTCGGTAAGTTGAATGTTGCTGCATCGTTACGTATTTTTGCGTGTTACTATCTCCACGTTTTCTCTTATTATGGATGGATAGTATAAACTGTAGAGAAAAATTATTTTACTTTCATTGAAATTTATTTGGATGGCTTCTTCTTGATATAATCTTGTCAGGGCTGGGGTTTTTCTATTATATTTAAATAATAATAGTAATAATACTTCTATAATTCGTGAAATTGGACAGAATAGTATTTCAATTTTAAATATATTTTGTTTTTTAAAGTTCCAACAGTAACAATATAATAAAATAAAAGATAACCAGCGTAATTTTTAAAAAATACATGAAAATTGAATAATAGCATTTTAAATAATAACTTCAAAGACCACGCAATTATAGAATATTCAAATTTGATTTTCAAAAAGGCTCGAAACATGCCAACAATCTAATAAAAGTTATGTTACTATATATTATGTTGTTAATTTACACCTTTCATCATTTGAAATGTATTTAGACATAAATACTACATTCTGTTGAAGTTAAGTAAAGACACCATAGTTGCCAAACGCGCCTTTTTACTTCATCCATTTCCCTATAAATAACTCAGACTCTCAATCTTTAATTTAATTTTTCTCAGTTTGTGCTTTTGCAATATATCAGTATGTTCAAAACGCTACAATTTTAACAAGTATTTCTCCTTTTGCTTGATATATTTATAGACGTTCATTATGGTATGTTTTATTAAATTAATTATAAGATTTGTAATACTATAAATAGTTTTTTTGTCATTAAATAAAATATTTTTTGCTGCATTTTTACGTATGTCATGACATTTTATTTTCTTTTGCTTAAACTAACTATTTTTTTGGAAAAATAATAGTATGTAGCAGCATCAGTTATATAGTACACTTTTAGAAAAAGTATTTAAAAAATGTTTGTAAAAAGTTGAAAATTGTAGAAGAATTGTGTTTTAATTTTTTTTAATGGGTTAAAAAATCACTTTTTAAGAATTACTGTATGAATTGCATTTTTTCTTGATAAAGTTTTCTTTTAATAAAATTATTCACTAATATGTCGAAAAGGTGTTATAAAATAATCAAATAAAAAATTGTTCAAAGGGTACCGAATACCTTACAGTTGTTTGTAATCTGTATTGCAAGAGTTTGATAATGTTTAAACTTGTGAATTGTAACACATTAAAGAACAGAATAAAAAAGAAATCGCAGATGAAATTTCTAAAATTTCCGTACAAATCACACACTTAAGGAGGTCAAAAGTGTTAAAAGAAGTTTCAAATTGCAAACTTTTGTGAAAAATGTTTCAAATTAATAAAAAATAGTCGAATCCCAAAACTTTCTTCTATCTCATACATGTTAATACCTCAATATTACGCCCGTTCCAAAAATCGAACAAAATTCGCTAACACAGCCAGGCAACTTTAGGCCGAGTTTCTCCAAAATTTTATCCAAACCTCGACTTATGATAATAAATCTAATAATAAAATTCCGACGAAAAATATTCATAACTTGTTCACTTAAACAGTCAAAAGTTGCAAATATCGCCCAAAAATCGCTATTACAGCACGTCTTTCGGGGGGAATATTCCCGTTTTCAACTAGGACCGTACATCCATAGTCAACCTATATGACGTTCTGTTCAATTCTATCCATAACTTCATACATTTTCCGATGATACGAAAGAAAAATTGCAACTAAATTTGCTATTACAGAGTCCCCTTCAGACCGATTTCCTTCAAAATTGTATACAAACCTCTGCCTATGAAGTTACTTCTAAATATAAAATTTCGTTGAAAAATATTCATAAATTCTTCACATAAACTGCAAATAATCGAGAAAATCGCAAAAAATCTATCATAGCGCTCTTGGGAATGAAGAGGCGTCCTTGGGGTTTAAAGGGCATATCCATATTTTCCACTGGGATCTGACGTTTATAGTCAAAAACGTATATATAAAGTTTGATTCAATTCTATCCATAATTTCATACAGTTTCCGATGATGCAAAAGAAAAAGTGCATAAAAATCGCTATCCCAGCTCCCGTTTCCGGGGGTATAGCCCGAATTTCAACTGGGACTTGACGATCATAATCAAAAACATGTATTTCAAGTTTGGTTAAATTCCATGTATAACTTCTTATACTTGCCGATGATACAATAAAGAAAATAGCATAAAAATCTCTATCACAACACCCCTTCCTACGGAATATCCTCAATTTCAACTGGAACCTGCGGACAAAATCCAAAAAATATATGTATGAAGGTTCAATTCTATGGAAAATTCCAACAAGTTTTTGTGACTGTAAATCCAAAAACACCAATCATTTAAAATTTTGCATATTGGATTACGAAACCAAATAATGTGACATGACATAAGACATTTCGAAACATGAACGAAAAGGGTTCAGGATATATATATATATATATATATATAAAGAAAACATAAGTGAAAAAGTCACATAACATTTGAAATGAACTTTGAGACGAACTTTTTGAAGTAACTTTCTCTCTTCCTTTGTCTTTAACAAAGAGAAAGAAAATTGCATTGAATTATGCATATCACGTTTTTTATACACTATATAATTTTCTAGCTTTCATTAAAAATTCTTTATCAATATAAAGATTAAATATATTTCATTGGCATTTTTCTATTAAAACTGTTCTGAAGCCCCTTCTTTTGTAATAGTTTAACTTTTGATGATTTTTTCTGTAAAAATATAAAGTGATATTTCAATATATTGAAAGAGGATATTTAAAAATCATTGAAATTATAAATATAATTTTTACTTAATTAAAAATTCATGTAAAAGCTTATCTTCCTATACTTACATGAAAAATTAATCAATCTGTAACAAATACTTAGCCGTCTTATACTTACTTACAAAATTCTTGCAACTCTTCTGCTGTTCCGGGTAAATGCTTTGGTTCATTATCAATCTTACAAACTCGGTGCATTGAATCGTCACATAAGTCTGTTGCTGTGATACCTAAACTAGGACTTCCCTCAAAGGGATTAGTCTGAGTGATATTGCTGAGAACATAGGGTTAACAATTGCAATATAAAGAAAAAGAGCAAATTAAATGATAGAATTACAAAATATCATATATAAATTCATATACACTGTTAAAAAAATAGAAAAGAAGTACCGTTCATCAGATGTGTTGTCATAATTTTTTTTAACATGTGGCAAAGAATCTCATTTTCTTAAGCTCGTATTGCGCAAAACTTAGAAAAAAAAAAACAAAAAAAAAAAAAACGCCGGGTCTTTTAAAACGCCAAGCTTTTTAAAGTTACGTAATTGGATTTGCAGCCAATAGATTATTCTATCAAGCGTGGCTTAACGCAAATTTAATTTCATTGTTGCACCTTTTTTGTGTGTGAATTTAAAATTTTTATTCCTTGATTATATATCTATTATTTGTATAACTGTTTATAAAAACTCTTACACTTCAAACCACATTGATAGCATGTTTTGCTACAAACCAGATTGCAAAACTATAGTCTAAATTACTATTAAAGTATAGAAAAAATCTTTCGATGACTTCTGTAAAATAACTTTTACATTAAATCTCCATATCGGCAAAATTGAAAATTATATATATTACAAAGTTAAGCTTAACAGATACTTCTTGATTATTCTATAGGAGGCTCTGCCCCCTGCGCCTTTAATGCGCCTTTACAGCGCCAATCCGCAGACTTTTCTTTTGCCTGTCTGTCTGTCTCTCCACAATCTGTCTGTTTCCCTATCCGTTTTTCTACCCGTCTCTCTAACTGATTGTCTATCTCTCTACACGTCTCGCTACCTGTCTCTATATTTCTCTACCGGTCTCGCTACCCGTCTCTATATTCATCTACCAGTCTCGCTACCCGCCAATCTATTTCTCTAACCGTCTGTCTATCCGTCTAACTACTTGTATGTCTAGCCGTGTCTCTATCCACTTCGCTACCCATTTGTGTATCTGTCTCTCTACCCGTCTGGCTATACGCCTCTCTACCCATCTTCTTACCCATCTCCGTACCCATCTACTGTCTCTCTACTCGTCTGTATACCCGTCTCACTATCCGTCTGTTTTTGTACCCGACTCTTCACCCGTCTCGCTATCAATCTCATTACCCGTCAGTCAACTCGTCTCTGTACTCATCTCTCTACTCGTCTCTTTATCTACCACGCTACGCATCTCACAACCTTTCTCGCTACATTCCAGTCTACCGGTGTCGCTACCCGTCTCGAGACCCATCTCGCTACCCCTCTGTCAACCCTCTTTTTACCTTTCTCTCTAGCCGTCTGTCTATTCGTTTCGCTACCCGTCAGTCTACCTATGTCGCTACTCGTCTCTCTACCCATCTCACTACCCGTCTGTCTACCCGTTTGTTTAGTCGTCTTTCTACCTCTCGCCACCTCTTCCCAATATTTAAACAGTTCATTTCTTATACAGAAGCCGTTTATCAGTTATTAAATGCAAACAGAAGTAATTTATCTAATAAGTGTAATCAGATGCATTTTTTTAAAATACATACATAAACCTGAATAATGATTCATCAGTTTTGTGTTCAAAGTTGTTTATATCATTTGACAGTAAATCTCAACTTCTTAAACCTGAATTGTCTCAAGCTTTTTAAAAAAACCACAAGGTCTGTATAACTGCAAAGTACCCTGAGGGCTATATTAGCTACATGTTATTAAGTTTCGTTATCGCGTTTGCAGCCAATTGCTTATGTCAGAAAGCGTGGCTTAACGCCATTTTAAATTCATTACTGTAACTTTCTTTTCTTTTCTTTTCTTTTTTTTTTTGGGTGGGGGGGTAGGGGGGAAGGGTTTCAAATATATACATTTAAATTAAAACTTTTGCCTCCATGCCATTAGTGTTGTTTGTATTATTAACTAATACCTTGTAGACCGAGCTTCATTTGAAACAAATGTAAAAGACTTCTTCTACAGTTTTTTTTAGGAGAATCTTTCGTAATTGGGCCCAAAGCCAATCGGAGTATTTAATATTATTATTGTAACTCTTATAGAGTTAAAACAATATTGTTGCTAGCTTTACTCTTGTTTGAGACCAACCTTGCATGTGTATCTGAATGGGAAAAAGTTTCGTATCCTATGTCGGTTGGCGAAAAAAATTTTAAATGGTGCCAAAAGGTAGTTTTAACAACTTACAAAATTTTTCAAGAGAGCGGTAAAACATGTTTTTCAAATATTTACAAACATACGTTTATTAAAGCATGTTTTTGCGCCATCTTAAAAATTTAAGCACGATGCTAAAATGAAATTTTATCGCCATGTTCGATATTTTAATAAGTAATGAAAACACATAAACAAACTTATATAACAAACCTAAGAAGCATTTTTGTGATAAATAATTGTTATTGTCAGGGGGTTAAATTGTAAACAATTAATAAACGGCTAGTAAATAATAAATAGCATTTAAAATCTAAGGTACTTTTCGGTTAGCCGAGCGCCAGTGAAATGTATATATCTATATATACATATATATATATGTATACATACACACATATATGTATGTATATATATATATATGTATATATACATACATGCATATATAAATGTGTGTATGTATATATATATATGTATATATATGTATACATAGATATATAAATTTCACTGGCGCCCGGCTAACCGAAAAGTACCAAATCTAAAAATGGAGAAGTGGTCCGTATAAAAATTAAGAGCTTGATATATGTAAATCTTTTTTTATTTTTTAATATTTCCGAATGCACAGATAAAAAGGTAAAAATCTCTTTTCCAAATGCCAAATAGAAAATATACAAAATAGAAAAATATCTGCTAAAAAATATATTTACATAATACTACATCTGCAAAAAAATAAGATTTA
Organism: Maratus michaelseni; assembly: GCA_963931845.1. NCBI lineage: Eukaryota > Metazoa > Arthropoda > Arachnida > Araneae > Salticidae > Maratus > Maratus michaelseni. The sequence goes on along the minus strand of OZ007588.1, from coordinate 246,981,906 downwards.
GAAAAAGTAAGCCAAATCCTTCAGCACAACAATCACATCGAAAAACTTATCACCAAAAAAGAACTCGCCAAATCTACGGCACAGGAGATGGATTTTCCCCTCTGAATGCCGAATATTAGTTTTTTTTCTTGTACGATGGGTGATTATAACTGTTTCATTTCACGTACTACATACCGTTTGATATATTGGTACTTTTATGTTATCATGGCGCAGTTGATAAATCGCCAAATATTGTTCCTATAACATTTTCATATTGAATTCATTTCATTTAAATATAAACCTTTCACTCATTTAATTTAAAATACATGCCTTTCATTAATCCCATTTAAAATGCTAAAAAGAGAAAAAAAAAAGAAATAATGCCATAAATCGAAACCTTTTATTTAAACACCAAAGAATATATTTTTATTATTTACACATGAGAAATAAAAAAAGTTGCTATTGCTGAGATTTGCGCCAAATCTCTAATACCAAGTCTACTAAGTTATTGCGGGGTTTTTCTTTCAAATAGAAAAAAATCCAGATTAATTTTCGATTTCTACTCAATTGAAATATATTTTATTGTGCTGAATATTAGTGCGTGCATATTTTTTTTTGCTCCTTGTACTCCATGAACTTTTCAATTCCGATTGTCTACGAAAATCTCGCGCCGGTGAAAATGACGTACCACAAAATTTCGTGACGTATGTACTTTAATTGGGCTTTTTTATCTATTTTTTTAATATAATTTCCAAACGGTTTAGCATTTATTCTTGGTAATAAATAGACGTCGTTGTCACCTTTATAGGTACCTGCTGGAAAAATTTGAACGAAATCCGTTAAATATTTTTTGAGTTATGCTTGAAGAAAGGTTTTAATATCCATCGTAGCTATATATGGGGTAAAGTAATACTGCGCTGTGTATGAGTCTTCGTTGCACTCAGACAATTAAGATTTAAAATTGAATATCCTATTTCTAATAGACAATAATAGTCATCATACTATGTCATAATAAAGGAAATTCTGTACCATGCAGAATGAGGGGAAAAGAAATATCAGACACAGAATAATACAGCACTATCATGATATGATATATAGGATACTTTTATATTGATAGTTTAAAGAGGAATGGTAGCGTAAAACCGTCAACAAATATTTACTTTTCTCTAAAAAACCTCATGTTTTTTTTCCGTTTCAGACACATTATTACTAAGCAGCGGAGACAACGAATCACCTTCCTGTTTTGACCTTTTTTGATGATCAGATTAATTTTACGTTTACGGACTTGGATTTTTAAAGATTGTTTACTTTAATGGTGAATTTAATTTGAAAATAAACAGTCACGTTTTTTTAACACCAGAAACATAAAAAAGAGTTATCGACTTAACGGCCTCTATGCCCCCCTCAAGGTAGTTCCATAAATTTATTAACTTCCCTCAAGGATATTTCAAGTACAAATTATTTAATTTTATGTTTTTACTATATAACATACCAGACCTGCGTTATCCAGGCCCGGGATAATAACCTTAAATCTACATAAATCTATCTTACCATTTCGCGGGATAACACTAAATATCTCGATACGTTTTTCAAAACAAGCCTCTTTCGAAACACTGAATAAAAAACCTTCCACCAGAGAGATCACGTGCGTCGTTATACCAACGAATATTTGGCGATAAATGGGTTAATTGGTAGGCTAACACTAGAACTTTTTTTCACATTGGAATTTCTCTGCGATTTCGAAAATAATCAATGGGCTTTCTTTCTTTAATAATTATTTTAAAAAGTTTTTCACTTTTATTTTTTTTAATTGATTCCCGAAAGTCTGCTCCAAGCAAGGTTATAAAATATAAGATTAGATGGATAAGGTATCAGGTATTTTGGTTTATAAAAAAAAAATACTTCTCTGAATTTTAATTACGTGAATTCTATCCACATTGCTTACAAGGCGTAAAACCAACAGATTGAAAAAGAATGTAGGCCAGGGTTGGAACATGGTCCATTGTTTCAACGCACCAACGCTGTACCAAATGAGCTACCTGGTTGATACCCAACCTGACACATCTCATTTTCATATGTTCATAAGGCTGAAACAGCAGCACAAGATGGGATAACTTCATAAACCGCCACCACTTTGCGGCAAACATGAGATGAAATTAGTCCAGCATCGATGAATATGCACAGGGTGTCCGAAAAGTCTAGAAACGGCCAAATAACTCGAGAAATATACATCGGATTGAAAAACGGAAGAATGCATGTTCAATATTTTTGAAAAATTTATTTAGGGATATCAAAGTTACCCCTCTAACTTTGTCCCTAGGGGTAAAGAGGTCCAACTTTGAAATCTTAAATGATAACCCCCCTTTTTTACTGACATTTTGGATTCTACCGGAAAAAATACGTAACTTTTGTACTAAACATTTTCTAAGGAAAATCATTGATGGCGCTGTAATCGAGTAAAATGCAGTGAGAATCGTTTCCTTTGAAAAGTCTGGAAACGGTCGAATAACTCGAGAAATATACGTCGGACTAAAAAACGGAAAAATGCATGTTCAATAGTTTTGAAAAATCCATTTAAGGATATCAAAGCTGCCATTTTTCTAAAATATTGAATACGTATTTTTTCGTTTTTCAATCCGATTTATATATCTCGAGTTATTTGACTGTTTCCAGGCATTTCTGGAAACAATTCTCACTGCATTTTACTTAATTACAGCATCATCTAGGATTTTTCGAAGAAAATGTTCGGTACAAAAGTTACGCATTTTTTCCCCGTAGAATCCGAATCTCCAATAAAAAAGGGGTTTATCATTTAAGATTTCAACTTTGCCCCTCTTTCCCCAGGGGGCAGAGTTCGGGGTGGGGAGCAACTTTGATATCCCTAAATAGATTTTTCAAAAATATTGAACATGCATTTTTTCCTTTTTCAACCCGATGTATATTTCTCGAGTTATTCGACCGTTTCCAGATTTTTCAGACACCCTGTATTTAATAATTGAAGTCATGTAGTACGCTTGAGAAGCAATATACTGAGCGTCAGTCCGCTGAACCAATGACCCTGGTCCAAACCGTGGCCAGGATTCTATTTCACTCTGTTAGATTTACGCCTTGTTTGATGTGAATAAAATTCACGTAATCAAAATTCAGATTTTTCTGGCATATTGCATAACTTCAATTATTACTTTCTTTTATCTGTAATCTAAGAAAGTATTGTAAGCGAAATTTTTACCAACTTCCGGTTTTCATGGATTTACACGTTTTAAGGGTCAGAGAGTCTGCAAAACGTGCTTTTATAAAAGGTCTGTCTGTCTGTGCGTGTGTCCTCTTTGTATCATCGAAAGTGTATGATGTTATGCATAAAATTGAAAAAAATTCACAGATAAATTTTTGACTATGGCAGTAGGTTCCAGTTGAATTTGGCGATAATCCATCGAAATGGGGTGGTGTGATAGCGATTTTTGATCCATTTTCATTATTGTATCATCGAAACGTGTGTTCAGTTATGCATAGAATTGAACCAAATTTTATGTATATGTTTATAACTATGGCCTGCAGGTCGCAGAATAATTTTGGGATATTTTGCTGGAAGGGGGAGCTGTGATAACCACTTAAAGATTTCAAATTAAACAATATGTACAAAAAAATTAAGAAATCGTAAAAGTTTTTTTCCGTTAAATATTCGGCCTTGATACAAGGATTTTTTGCCTCTATTTTAAAAAATGCCTGAGATATAGCAGTTTGAAATTTTAACGACAGCAAGATTCCTAAATAAACGGATGTTAAACTTTAGTGAACATGCATTCTGGCAAATTTTCTTTCATTGTTATAACCATCATTGAAATCTTATATGCTTAACACTATATATCCGTTTTCGCCATCTTCAAATTCTCTCCAAGCGTAGCGCCATATATGGTATACAATTTGGCACAGATGTCATATACGCACCACGTTGCCGCGATTGCAACAAAATTTCAATTTTATGCCCCACATGGTAATCCGGTTATTTTTAGGGTTTCGTTCAACTCACGAAACCCTATTACTTCCGCTCCGTTGTCTGTCCGTCACAGAGCCATTCTCAAAAAGTATGCAACTTACAGAGTTGAAACTTCGTGTATATAGATGAATACTAGCTGTGAAGAGCTCAAAATATTAAAATTTGAAAAATTCGTATTATTTCAATAAATAGAGATAAAAAACCAAAATTCTAACAGCCTTTTCCTATTAAATTTAAACATTTTTCGTTATAGCAGATGCCAAAGATTTAAAATCCACAATGAAATTCTTTCTACAATAATTCATTTTCTATCAGACGATTTCCACGTGAAAAGGAAAATTAAATAAAAAGTTTCACCAATTGAAAACAAGTGGATAAGTGTGATCGAAGATCGCTCAAAGGGTTTCGTTTAATATTCCTTTCAAAACACTTTATCCTTTCTTTAATAAATTCAATCAAACTTCATTTAGAAAAAAAAGTCATGTTTTTTATAAAGTAAAAATTTACCTGTCTATTTTTTCTTTTTTTTCGAATATCTAAAACATTCCGATAGTGGTCTAAGCCCGCTATTATATTCTCTCACTGTAATATCTGTCATGCGGACTAAATGCGATATTTAAAAAAAAATAATTTCAAAATTAAACATGTTGTAAACCTTCAAAATGTTAAAATATGCGAATATTTCCATATTCGGATTTTTATCACGATTCAATATGTTTATCAAACTCATATATTTACTATTCTCTATTACTCATATTGATACACGCTTTGTATTATTCTGAAACATTTGAAAAATCCGTTGAACTTCCGATATGACGTCAGATTTTCTTTTTAATTCTCTAATGACGTGATATTAATCTGTTTTGTGCACATACGCATACTCATACTCCTTGTATTATTGAGAAATCTTTCCGTTTTATGTTTTATTACCACTATGACATCAATCAATTTTATTCCATATTAATCTTTTTTTCAATTGGTGAAACTTTTTATTTCATTTTTCACGTGGAAATCGTCTGATAGAAAAATAATTATTGCAGAAAGATTTTCATCGTTGATTTTTAATTTTTGGCATCGGTTATAAATAAAAATGTTTCAATTTAATAGGAAAAGGCTGTTAGAATTTTGTTTTTTTTTATCTCTATTTATTAAAATAATACGAATTTTTCAAATTTTAATATTTTCAGCTCTTTACAGCTGATATTCTGATTTATACACAAAGTTTCAACTCTGTAAGTTACATACTTTTCGAGAATGGCTCTGTGACAGACAGACAACGAGGCGGGAGCAATAGGGTTTCGTGAGATGAACGAAACCCTAAAAAGATAAATATGAAATAAAATTGATTGACGTCATAGTCATAATAAAACGGAAAATGTCTAAGATTTCTCAATAATACAAGGAGTATGAGTATGTTTAAGCACACAAAGCAGATTAATATCACGTCAGTAGAGAATTTAAAAGAAAATCTGACGTCATATGGGGATTTTAACTAATTTTTCAAATGTTTGAGAATAATACAAAGCGAGTATCAATATAAATAATAGAGAATAGTAAATATAAGAGTTTGAGAAACATATTGAATCGTGATAAAAATCCGATTATGGAAATATTCGCATATTTTAACATTTTGAAGGTGTACAATTTGTTTAATTTTGAAATTATTTTTTAAAATATTGCATTTACTCCGTATGACGGATATTATTATGAAAGAATATAATAGCGGGCTTGGCCCGCTATCCGGCTGGTTTAGATATTCGAAAAAACGAAAAATAGACCGGTAAATTTTTATTTTATAAAAGACATGACTTTTTTTTTCTTTTTTTTTTTGGTTGCTAAATGAAATTTGTTTGAATTTATTAAAGAAAGGATAAAGTGTTTTGAAAGGAATATTAAATGAAACCCTTTGAGCGATCTTCGATCACACTTACCCACTTGTTTTTATATTGTTGTTTATTTATTTTTATTTTTTATTTTAATTCTATAAATTATTTTTATTATGTATATCAATATTTATTTATTTTTATTTCCCTTTTTAAAAATAATAGAAGCTATTTCATTTATTGCGTTATTTTATTTTTATATTGAAATAAGAAATCACGTGCTAATATTGCATGCTATTTGTAACTAATATTCAAAGATAAAGTTTTCGCCAAATTGGCGAGGGAAAAAATCGTGACAACGTGGTGCGTATGTGACATCTGTACCTAAAATTTTACGTGAGAGTCTTGTGCTTACACTGAACCTACAAAATTGTTTGTTTATATCATTTTTATGTTTTAAAAACAAAACTGTATTTCATATAAATATATGAAAGCAATCTAACACCAAGAAAAAAGTATTTTTTCAATAAAAAAAAATATGAAAAGTTAGTTTTACTTTATAGACCGTGCCATTCACTATGTATCCTGAAACATTTATGAAAAATATTGAAATGTTTTTAAATACCTTGCGCGCAATGCCCTAAAATCCCATTTTGAGAAAAAATAACTTTTAAGTAATATCTTTGAAAATATTCCTTGGGTGAATATACGAATTTTTCATTCGGTTTGTTTTAAAATGTTCAGAAATGATTTTTCTTTAATATGTATATATATATAGTTTTTTTTTTCAAAAATTGATTTTTGTTTTCATGTTTAAGAGTCTTAAGGTCTCTTAACCGACGCTAAATTTGTATTTTATACGATGTTCGTCTATGTTCGAACGAATCATGTAAATTATGCAGTTGAAAAACAAAATATAAACGTAAACAAAAGGAATTTTGCGTAACACAAGAACATTAAATTGACATTCAAAAATTTTGTTAGTTTGAAATAAATATGATTGATTGATTGCCCTTTTCTAAAACTGATGCATTATTATAAAATATTTTTTAGTAAGGTAATGAGAAAAATGGGTTCTTCAAGCCACATGCTTTTAAGTTAAATTGAAAGAAAATCTCAAAAACAAAGTATTTATATCTAGATATTTAATACCTTAAAGAAACGTGAGACTGTAAGTAATATTGCTACAAAAGTGTTAAAAAGATGGTGAAACAATTATTATCTTTCTAATAGTTATTAATTGTAACACAGTTCCAGATCAACTGAGACTACATTAACAAAGTGAAATGTGTTCGAATTTATCGATACATACAATAAAATGTAGACAAAAAATTCCATAACGATGTTCATCATTAACATAATTTATTATTCCGTATTCTTTATATCATATAAAACATGTTACAATTTTCATGGATAAATATATATATATATTTTTACTAAAACACGCTAAGAGAGTTTTAGGAGAGATTTGAAAAATTAATAAAAAGAACTCAAAGAACTGAAAGAAACTCAAGCAAAATTGTGTTTTATACAATACCATAAAACAGATTCTCAACAATTAGTTTAATTTTATATAAAAATTGCTGTTTGTAGCGTTCTCTGAAACAGATGCACGATTGTACAAATTTTAAGTTTTTTTTGGCTGGGCTAATATAGAAACTAACTTTTGTATGTTCTGTCCATTAAATTCAGGAAACTAAAAATTAAAGATCAAAATAAAATAAATTGCAGACATAATTTAGCGTCGTACAAAATACATTTATTTTTTTACCTGAAACTATCATTAATACCCTCACAGCAACTTTCAGCATGATGATAAAGCAAATTCTTGGCACTCCAAAACGATATTGTTTCTGTTCCAGATCAAATTAGAAAACGTTAACGGAATTGAAATAAAGGCAAGTGTTTTCTATCACATTTTTTTTCTCAGGCGGAAATCCTTTAATATATTGCACCGAGGTAGTAATTAAAATGTATCCTCTCGATGACCTTCCTTCTACTTATTTCTGTGTAACATAGGGTGCCCGTAGATGTGTAAATTATCAATTAACAGATTATTTTTAAATAAAATAAATTTATTGTGAATTAGCGTAATATTTTGCAGCAGACTAGAGAAGTGTTTATGATTTTGTTTGTCTTCTATTTGAATGAAATGAAACATGATTTAAGAAATATTACAACATTATTGGAACCTCATAATGAGAAATTTTAATAATGGCTATTGAGATGTAATTAAAAAAAAATACATTTCACTGGCAATAACGCTAAATTTCAACTGCTTTTATTTATTGCTACTGAAACTTTATTTTTATTTACTTTTAAACTGTATAACTTAAATTATTTTTATTGATCCAGACTATATCCGTTATCAAATAATTGCATGCAGTCAGTCATAATGAAAGATTTTATGTAGAGACCAGCCATTAGTTTTGTGAATTAAGGTCAATTTTCATTTCAGAAATACTTTCTTTGGTCATAATTAATGTGTAAAGAAGACCATCTAACTCACAGAGAGCAGGAATATTTTATCTGGGTCACAACAGTTGACAAAACACCTGTGAAACAGCTGGCATTTATACGCCCTGCACTCTACAACTACTAAAGCGATTTAAATGTATTTTTATCGTTTTGGCAATAGTTAAACTATTTCACGATATATTTCATAGATTTCACGGCATAAATAATTTTTTTCTCATGAGTCCCCAGGCAAAGACCCGCTCGGTCCTGAACGTGATTATCTAGGGCAGTGGTACCCAACGGGGGCAGTGCGCCCCACAAGGGGCAATTTGGAATTTTTGGGGGGCAATTCCAGATTTATCACTAAACCATTCCTTGTCACTTTTTTTTATGGATAACTAACGTTGTAGGATAAAAAATCCCTGACGGCTCGGCCTACAGGCACAGGTAGATTTCGAAGACGCAGACCGTGGGGCGCCTGTTTGTCGGGAATTGCGGAAGAAATGACCTTTTTACGATGATGCGGCAGTTGGAACCGCCTACTTCGAAACCTAACTTGTTTGCAGGCGGAATCGGCAGGGATTTTTTTTTTTTTTATTTTTTTTTTTTTGCTATAACGGTTGGTCCTATAAAAAACTTGTAAATATAAAAGTTTTAAATAATATTAAGAGGATTAATAATAAATTTAAGCGGATTTGAAATCTAGAGAATTGGCGAAGTTATGAATTTTTTTCTTCTAAACCCCCCTCCCCCCCCCCTTAAGGCAATTTTTAATTATATCAAAAATCTGTCATACATAAATTTTCGGCCCTTCTCCTAGAAGTAATAATAACTTCAAACGGATTCGATACGTATCATAAGTAAGAAATTATGGTTTTTTTTCTGTTTTCACAAAAAGCCCTCCCCCCTATCCCCCCCCTTGGTTCGATTTTGTCCATTAACGAACTTGACCGAGATTTTATGCCCCTTGATTTTATGTATCAGTTTCGAAAAGATGCGGGAGTTGGAACCGCCTACTTCGAAAAATAACTTGTTTGCAGGCGGAGCCGGCAGGGATTTTTTTTGTTTTTAATTTGTTTTTGCTATAACGGTTGGTCCTATAAAAAACTTGTCAATATAAAAATTTTAGATAATATTAAGAGGATTAATAATAAATTTACGCGAATTTGATATCTTGTGAATTGACGAAGATATGATTTTTTTCTCTTAAAACCCCCCTTTTTTCCCCCCCTTGGAGCCATTTTTAATTATATCAAAAATCTGCTATACATACATTTTCGACCCTTCTCCTAGAAGTAATAATAACTTTAAACGGATTCGATACGTATCATAATTAAGAAATTATGGGTTTTTTTCTGTTTTCACAAAAAGCCCCCCCCCCCCACCCTCCCCCCCTTGGTTCGATTTTGCCCATTAACGAACTTGACCGAGATTTTATGCCCCTTGATTTTATGTATCAGTTTGTAAAAGATTAATGCAGAATTTTTCCAGTTATCGTGGTCAGAAAAAAGTGACATAGATAGATAGATAGATAGATAGATAGATAGATAGATAGATATATAAAGTTTTGAACTGGGGGTGGTTTTGGGTTCTGTGAGTCATGATCGGCGTAGATCAGCAAAAATTTTTCAAAATTTCCAACTTAGGTGAGAATGTAATAGGTAGTATTTCTTACGAAATCTACCTAAAACGAATGTAATATCAGCAGATTTTTTAAATAAAGTAAAAAAGAAAAATAGTTTTATTCAATTTTCGAAGTTTTCCAGGGGAAACTTTTGAAAGAATATTAACCTTGAATACTTGTAAAAGACTCTCTTAATGCAATTATTACTTTTTTTTTTATATTTAAAATATTTAAACGATTTCCGGTTACTATTGTATTTCAAAATTTTTTTTCCAAAAATTTTTCGACTTGCATTTATTGGATAAAACATGTATTTTTATTCGCTCTGCAGTATGTCACTGTCATATGAAGAAATGTTTACACATGTCTACTTAAAATTGATAAATATGAGAATCGAAAAATGTGTCTTGTATATTGTATTATTCATAAAAAGATCTTATTGTCCAAAAATTCACCATCTGTTTCTAATGAAATGTTTAAGTCAATTATAAAATGTACGAATACTTTCAAGTTTAATGCAAAACTGTGAGAGTTTCTTAAAAAATATTGTGAAAATAAAAAAAGAGGCCATAAAACACTCTTTTTTCGCACTGCGGTAAATTGGCAAAAAACAAAACTCTTTTGGACATGTGTGAAGATGTGTGACTTCATTCCATTTATAGAAATATGTTCAAAACATATTCGAGAAAATATTTAATCTGTTTGGTAAGATAGCAAATTGTGAAATGACTTGTCATTGTTAACGTTCTTTCAATCTTCGTCCATGCGAATAATAAAATTTCATTTTCTTAAGTAAAAATTATATGTTATATAAGAACGGCGATGGAGCGGAGGGGGGAGGGGCATCAGGACTTTTGAGTTTACTTTGGTGGGGCATGGCCAAAAAAAGGTTGGGAGCCACTCATCTAGAGGAAATGTAGTGATTTCAGTTAAAATAAACAAAAATGGGTAGTCTAAGATACATGGCGATCATTGGACACTGTGGTTTCGCGCCCATATATTGTTAATGTGGTGATCCAAATAATGGCGCCCCTTCTCCGTCATATAGCATTGTTCTGGAGTGGCGCGGACGAATAAGCTCGGTTTTCGTAATATCACCGAAAGTGAAGCAGCATCGAGCGTGGTCACTGTTTGGGAGGGTGACAACCTATATCGGCTGAGGATGCTGTGGGACCGTGTACGTTAATGGAAGCTGGTGCACGTAAAATCTGTTCGTGGCTCCAATGTCCTCCAAATTTAGAATAAGCGTTACCTCTGGGGGTGCCAATCCAGGTGCAGGTCTCTCATCTGGAATTGGTTAAAAATTTCGAGGAAAAAATTCTTCTGGACGGGGCATGTGAGTGCGCAAGACATTTGGTAGGCCTCCCCATCCAGCTGATTCTTGACTCTTGTCATATACTTGGGGTCTGTGCATTTTGCGTGCATAAATCGTTAAAACAACAATCATTTTAACATAGCCCTGTGGGTTCCACGCCTATAAACTGATTATAAGGCAATCATTATAATAAAGCCTTGCGCATACCCGAGCGCATAAGAAGGGCTACCAGTATTTAAATCGCAAATATTTACTTACAAAACAGGAGAACAGGAGGAAATGTACTATATTTTGTACAAAAATTGAAATCCGATCACTGAAAGACGAAAAGCGCAAATATAATTTATAAAATACGAAGTAAGAAAAAGTTCCTTAGAAAAATGTCACTCAAAATATCTAATAAAAATTCAGCGAGAGTAAATCGAGAGTAATCTTCCATAATCGGGTTCATAGCCGATGTCGGCGACATAATTGCTAGCTCTAAAATCGCTGGAATACGTGTTTAACTATTTTTATATTGAATTTCAAGCTCCTACCTAAAACTGCTACGGAGATATGGTGCAATAACCTAAAACATTCCACCACCCCCATTTAACACTGTTAGTAGTTGAATTTCTAAAATCGCTAAAATACATGTTTATCAATTTTTGTAGTAGATTTTTTTATCCTGAATTTTTTTCACGTTCCTCCCTAAAACTGCTGCAGAGATATGGCGAAAAAGCGAAATGACGTAAAATTTTAGATCCCCATTTAACCCCCTTAGTGGTTGAATTTCTAAAATCGCTCATATACGTGCTTAACTATTTTTTAGTAGATTTGTTATCCTAAATGTCATGCTCCTACATAAAACTGCTTCTCAAATATGGCGAAATCACCTAAAATGTTCGAACCCACCATTTAACCCGCTTAGTGGCTGAATTTCTAAAATCGCTGATATACGTGTTTAACTACTTTTCAGTAGATTTGTTATCCTAAATTTCGCGCTCCTACCTAAAACTGCTGCCGAGATATGGCGAAAAGGCGATATAACCTAAAACTTTCGACCCTGCATTTAATCCCTTTAGGAGGTGAATTTTCCAAAATCCTTTCTTAATGGGTGCCTTGATTGTGTAAGGAACATTTCTTCAAAATTTCACTGTCCTAGGGACAACGGTTGAGGCTCGGCGTTGATTATGATTCAGTCAGTTTTACAGTTTGAATTTCTTCTGTTGCTATAAAAACGCTTGTATTTTTAGAAATTATCATTTCAATATTAGAATTTTTTTGGGGTTTTGGCGCAAAAAAACATTGCCAATTTAGAAGAATCTCCCGAACTATAGGACTGAGGAGAATGTATTCGGTACCATTGGATTCAGCATACAGCAATACATTAAAATATGTTATCATTTGTCACACAATTATAATACCCAATTTTTAAGGAATTTTTTTTTCAAGTTTGTAACCCTTTTTACCCCCTTACGGGTGGAGTTTTAGAAGGTTCTTTCGTAGTGCACCTCTACATCCAAAGAAGTATTTTTTTCGCAATTTTCGTGTTTGTAGGTTCAGTAGTTTGCGTTGCTCTTTGATTATGAGTCAGTCAGGACATGTTCTTTTATACGAAAAAATTCTACAACATCTAACTTGAGGGTAGGAGTACACTGTTATTTTTAAATGTTAATTTACTTATTATGTCTAGATAATATACATTTAGCTGTACGTTCATGCTTTTATTTATTTTTGCAGTGCGTTGTTACGCCAACTATAATGCATTAAAATCTAACATGGCGATGAAGGGTAATGTCGATCACGAAGAAGTCAAACGTCAAGCTTACAACGAAACGTAAGGTTTCAAAAAGGAAGTTATATGACACCAGCTCAGAGGAAGACATTTATGAGTCGTAGCTGTTTGATGATGATGACCCAGATGATTTGCTTCTAAATGGACAGGATATGGACGCAGAAATGTGCTGTTTTTGTGGAGAATTCGGTAGAGATAACGAAACGTGGTTTCGCTGCACAATATGTGGAAAACCTGCACTGGTGTGAACAGCCCACACAACTACATATGTGACTTTTGTCGTAGTTAAATATTGTATCCAAATTTTGAGCGCAATTACACTACTGAGCATTATTGTCCAATCCATAGTATAATTAAGTAAAACGATAACACATGTTCCTAATACTTTTATGCAAATTAGTTGATTGCAACTTTTCTTTATGCTTTGGAGTTATGCTTCGTTAATAAAATATTGATTTTTCGTATAAATTTGACTAGCTATTCATGTTTTCCCTTAAATGAACTTCATTACCCTACTTTCCCCTGTAGTTATATTAATGTAACATGATTAATGAAGTGATTTAGATAGGACATTGTCCCACACAAACCAAAGAAGTTAATTGAATATTAATAAATGAAATTAAAGCTACATAAATTGGATGATATGAAATGAATTCTGTTAAAAAATAAGGAGTCTGCTGAATCAACTGAAGAATAACAACTAATGAATTGCATTATGAATCAATAACCCTCTCTCTATATTTTTTATTAAATTAACAATTGCGCATTAATATCCATATAACACCGCCATCCCTCCTTACTCTAACATCTATCTTCCCAGCCGTCCTATTGTACTTTTTAAATTTTATAATTTAAATTTTATCTTATTTAATTTTATTTTTTAATTATTATTGTTTATTTTTTGTAATATAAATTTACGCATTGACTTAATCAGTTAATTTAGGATAAACAACACCTTCCTCCTCCATATATACATATACATATACATATATATATATGCTGCTCTAATGATCCATTTACAGTTTAATTATTGCCAAAATTAATAAAGTATTAAAATCGTTTCAGTATTTACCAAAAAATGTACATTATATTAGCTGTTTTACATGTGATTTCGAAACTGTTGTCTCCCCCTTGAAAATTTTCAAATTTGTCTCGATATAGCAGTTCTGCGTTTAAATCCTAATATTAGATGACATTATAAAGCTGGAGTAAATGTTTTAGGCTTGAAAAGCAAAAATAATGTCGCAACGTAATAATATAAATCGATAGTATATATATATATATATATATATATATATATATATATATATATATATATATATATAAGAATATATTTTCATTTTTTCCCAGGTGGTGAGAAGCACACACTACTATAGCTAAGAGATCAATTGGTACTAGATCATCAAGTGATTGGTATCAGAGTGGGGTTAACCCAATAAGAAAACAACACAGCATTTTGCAAGGATAATGTTAATATAAATGTTAATTTATAACTAATCTTCTCTGCTATAAATACCAAATTGAAAACGGGTAGTGATGAATGCCCAAATTGCAATAAAAATACCAATAGTGATTTATTTCATATTTCGAAAAAGTCGGTTTTTTATCTACTGTTGTCAATTTTTAAAAAAAGCGCAAATAATATTTCCAAACATTTTACAATTGAAAAATATATTTACACATGAATATTAAAGACATAAAAATTTAAAATAATTAAATTATTACTTGCGAAAAGAATTAAGTGAGGGAAAATTATGTCATGAAAACTCAAATAATAATATTTACAAACACTTTTTCACTGAAAAATATATTTATACGTGAATAATAAAAGAGAAAGAAAAAATTAAAACAAATATATTATTATATTGGAAAAGCATTCAAAGGGGAGGGGGGGAGGTTACACCATATTTAAACAATATCAGTAAAACGTCATATTTACTACGATTTTCTTCTGGTGTCTAAAAGAAAACATTATTATAAAAAGCCAGGAGGCAGCAAAATATTTTACATAACCATTTTATACAAGCTGATTTTCCAGTGTGAGACTGATCTTATTTTACCAATCACGAAAACAGCCGTCAGCTGTCGCGACATCGGTGGCTGCGGTCTTAGGAACCTAGAAATCTTCCAGTCAAAGGGAATTGAATAACAACGCGATCACAGAAGATCGCTACTGGTCATAATAATATTATTTAATCTTCTGTAATCGGGTAATCTTTTTAAAACAGAGCAAATTCGCGTGTTTTTGTAGGCTGCGAGTTCTGAACGGGTTTGACGAGCATAGTGCGTAGGGGGGGGGCCCCTTTTGTCATTGAAAAGATAATTGCTTGTTATTTAAAATAATCAACAGCACGTATTTCGTGTACTTCAAAATAAATAATGTATCACAAGCGTGTACTTTAGTTATATTTAATAGTATGAGCACTGTATCAGGAGTAGAGATTTGCACTGGCCGAAATTTCCAGGTCGAGTCCGTGCAAAGAAACCGTTTTGGCTTTTGGCGGTATAAAATCTAAAATTTAGGCCCTTTATGTTCCGGCCCATAACGTGCAAAAATCAATGAAATTAGGTACGACCTGATTTAATTTCTACAAAAAATGCCGATATTTCTTAGCTATTATATAATTCTTTTAAAATAATATTGCATATATATATATATATATATATATATATATATATATATGTAAACAGTACAGTATTTTTTAGACTGTATGTATGCAATCACTGGAATACGGAATAGCAATGATAAATTAGACAAATACATATATGAGTGTTCTTTAAAAATTTAAGGAATTTTCCAATGAAAGAAAGATTGTTAAAGAAAATCATAATTTAAAAGTTTTATAGAGAAAAATAAATACGTTTTAGAAATATTTTTCTTAGTTTTTTCAACCAAATTAAATTTCTAAATGTTTTGTTAAATATGTAGGTACACAATATCACTGATATTAATAAAAAAAAAATGCTAGTTAGACACAGGTGTAGGCATATTCGTTTTCGTTAAAGTTGGCCTGGCCCAAGCCTTACTTTTTCCTACAGACTCAGCCCTGGCCGGGATTGAGAAGAATGTTGTCAAGGTCTAGCCTAGCTCGAGTCTGCAGAAAAGGTATCGATCGTGCCCAAAGAATGAAGCCCAAACCCAGCCCTAGATAGCAGGCAAAAAATTATCCCAGAATCTTTTCTCACCCGCATCTAATGGAAAACAATTGTGTTTTCCCGGTTATTTGGCTATCCTTGGCTCTGTTTCAGGCCATGTCAGGGTCCATCCAAATCAGGAGTTCTTTTTTACCGCCTCAGTAGCTTATCTCGATTATTATGAGTCATAGTGGCATTAACTGTTCGATTTTCCCTCTTGAAAAGTGGAATAAGTATTTAAATAGTGTAATATAAAAATACCGTGTTTTGAGAAAAAAGTAGAATAAAATTACTTTTTTCGGTATTAAATTTAGCAATTAAAACACAGGAAGTAAAAATATTATGTGAAATGAAATGAAAGCTATAACAAAAGAATATTTTTTATTAAACAAAAAAAATCCCCTTTTCTCATTTATTCGGATGGATGACTTTCCAGGCGCGAGATCCTTTGCGGCCGCCCCTATGTTGTACATAGTACATAACCTTAGGGATAGCTCTGATCGCATAATTCCCACACACTGCTTCCAGTGCCTCTACAGATAACAAATTTTTACTGTGCGTAAGTACACACAGTAATGGATTATTTCATTTCTCGAATTTTCGGCTTTTTCATACCTTTATAAAAGATATGGTGTAGAATGAAGTGAGAACGGAAATGTGACATTTTTTGCAGTTTTTTAGTTTTACTAAAACAAATTAATGTTGATGTGTTCACTTTAATTGTCTTTGTGTTTATCTTTCCTATTTCACTGTAACACTTTTAAAAGTATTCATATTTCTACGAAAAGCACGTTCCCTTTTCGAAAATGTCACTGTAAATTTTATATGCATCTGTTTTACAAATTTATGCAAGAATTTTGATGCATCGCCATTGAATGCAGGTTATCTTTTGATACTTATGTCAATCATGCTATTCTCAATGAAACTCAATTTAATATTGAAAAATAAAAGACAAATCTTCATGCACTTTTCTTCGGTATTTTTTTCGTCATTTATCTCACTTTCGTAAACTAGTTACAAGTATAGTATAAATCGAATGTATTTTTCAAATAGAAAACAATATTTTTTAAAATATTGTTAATTATATCTTATTTCCTTTCTTTACAGTGATATATAAAAATTTCGAACATATTGTTATCTATGTGCTGTGTTTTGGTGTTGTTAAATAATTTTATCAGTCATATTTTTTCAAAGTCATGTTTAGTTCAATGTCAAATTTTAGGAATTCAGTATTCTCTTATTTTGTGGCAACTCTGTTAATAATATGCAATTTAAAATTGACTAAGGTGGCTCTTAAAATGCAATCAAGTTGAATATGCTAAATGTGTAAACCATCGGTTGCAATGCATCATGAATTCTGCATGTGTTTCAATGGTGGATACTTTTAGAATATTTAATTTGATTTTGTAATTAAAATAAACTATATATCTGGGCGAAACCAAACGTCACAGAAGAATTCAATAATTCTGAAAGCATAGGCAAAGACATGGGGTGGGTTTTTATTAAGGGGAAACAAAAATTGCTAATGTAGTTACATTTACCAACTACAGGCGGAGGTTCAGGTTGTTGTTCAGGTATGTTCCGGTTGTAGAATGAAGCAGTTAAGTTTACAATGCAGCTACGAATACAAATGTTCATTGTGCGAATGTCACTCATGAGAATTGCTGTCAGACGTCGTCCTACACTGTGCAGAGCATAAAATAAATTTAGCTTTCTGCAGACTTCACATCTTCTGAGCCTACTTCATGTTGCATGTGTTCAGATGTCGGCCGATGTTCTTCGCTGTGGTCGAGGAAGCTATTCGCCATCATGTAACAGAAATTACTGCTGAAACACTCTTCAATGCTGTGCGCAGTTTCTCTCTACGTTTTAGGGATTCTCATGAAATACGACCGTCAGCTGGAGAACTGGCATTCTTATCTGCACTGTAAACTTAAACGCATTACTGTGCAAACGAGACATAACTATAAAAAAAGAGTGCCACCTGTCCGTGGTAGATTTAACTATTCGTGTAGAAAATTGTTTCGTTATTAAAAGAAATCTCATGGCTATCAGTGTATTTCTGTGAAAACCGCATCGTGTATATACTATCGTGCGCGCATACAGTTTTCAAATTATTACACTTTTATTTCGTTTGTGACTTTTGGATCACATGCACGTATCGATTTTCACAAGTAAAGGATTCAAATTTTCAATGAAATTTTATATTAATAAAAAACAAAAGACAAAGAAGTTAGGATTGATATACACATTGTAAAGTTTTTATGAATAAGAGACTTACAATTATGCATTTTATCTCATTGTAAATCATTCCATAATTAAAATTATATGACATATCGAATACACTAAAATGGGCTGTTAGGATTACTTCCTATTTTCAAAAATATTTGCAACTACATTTTCTTCCTCTTTTTCTGCTTTGTAGATGCGGATAACTGCTAGGAGCACACCATCCGTTCTGCCACATTCTGGACCAATTTTAAGTAAAATTTCTACAGCGGTATCCATGGCTATTGTTCCACATTTCTTTTCCACTTTCGTTGTATAACAAGCCAACTTCTTCAATGTGGCACTGAAAGCATATACAATATTTTTATGTAATAAATATACTAATAGAATGATGGAAATAGTTTTTAGTGTAAAGTTATTTTTATATATTATTACATTTACAGTTATCAGTTTTTTAAATAAGAAAATTAAGTTAAATATGCTAAATTTGTACACCGTCGGCATCAATGCATTATGCATTCTGCGTGTGTTTTGCTAGTGGACACTTTTAGTCTATTTAAATCGATTTTCTAATTAAAATAGCTTGCTTACATGTGTTAGTTTTATTAGTAAACGTGCATCTGTACCATAAAGCTATACTTCTGCAGTCAATTTGTGGCATATTTAAACTGGTGAAATGAGATTAAAAATGATTTGCAGGGCTTCTAATAAAGTTATTTGTCCATATAAAACGTCATTTTATTATAAATCGAGGAGGCTCTACAATTTCGTAAATGACTTTTTACCTGTAGCTCGTAACGTATTCGAGATAGAAGCGCACACTTCTCTGTATTCCACTATGTGGTGTTGTTAACGGTCTCATCGCGTAGCAAACAGCCACTTTACTACACCTAGACATCATGTTTATGATTTAGCTTTTGACGTTAATGATGCTGGACAGAATTTTAGTGAGCACCGTTAATATTACGTAATAATGTACACCAGGTGTCGCCACTTTTAATTAATAGAGATAAATATTTCGGTTTCGAATGCGACGACCTCTGGGGGCAGTTCAAAGGGAAACAAATAATAATAATAATAATAATAACATAAGAGTAAACTTGAAATATCGCGTGAAATGTTTTTGCTAATTTCAATAGTTTAGGAATATTTCTTTAAAATTGGGGAGAAATTTGCTTAATATAAAGTGAAATAATATGGTAAAATTTTAGGCGAATTTGTGAATATTAATAATGCCTTATTATATGCTCAAAACAATTAAAGGTTATTGAGGTTGTGGATTGATCTTGCGGCTGCGGAATTGTTTAGATGATTGATACATGATCGACAGACGTGGTACACATTATGAGTTTTTGCTTTAGGATGGGCCTTATATTATGAGTATTCTGAAAAATCTTTCTAGGGCTTGATTTTTGTTCGGACTTTATTATTGGGTAAACACGATAAAAATTATTGATAATTATTAACACGATAAATTTTTTGATTAATTAAACATAATTTCACCAAATTCCTAAAAGGATTCAACTTTTAAACTAAAAATTTTTAAGCTGTACATTTATAAATTTTTACATTGTTTTTTATGAACTTTTAAAAACACATCAAACTTTTAAATGAGAAACTCAGTTGCATTCACGAAAATTGGGACGTTTGTACACACCATAGTTAAAGATGAACTGTTTCCTTAAAACATGTCTCAGAGAATAAATGTACTTTTCTCAGAAAAAGTAGACGTTTAACACACTCAATTAAATTATTTACTCGGAAAAATTAAGCCAACAATAAATACATATTTAAATATTGAATATATTCATAACGAGCAAGCATATGATAACTAATGCACACACAAAATTATAAAAGGTATTTTTTTCGAAAATATATTTATAAGAAAAAAATTACAAACATATAAAAAGCATATAAGATTTCAAGATTTATTAATTATTAGTGGAGCTATGACAGATTCACTTGTCACTTTTACCCAAACGTTGCACACCCTTCGGCAGCATACACACGTGAAGGCTATAAAATCTCGAATCAAACAAATTTTGAACTATTGCGATTTTTTATTTCGACCCACATTTAATTAAGATTTTCAGCATTGTCATTTATTTCGTTATAGAAACAGGTTTGGTAATCTTACAACATTAATTTAATCATGGCAGTAGCAAAACTTACCAGCGTATCATTTTCGTTTCAGAAAAAAAATTCAAGAAATTGCCGTGAAACGCGTAAAAACACAAAACATTGCATGGAAAATTCTCAAAAAAGTCAAAGATAACAAAGAACAAAATTTATTATATTGGGCTAAGAGATTAAAACTAGGTAAATTTTACGAATGTCAGAAAATCACCGCAAAACGTGAAAAATACTATAAATAACATAAACAATTCTCAAAAAATTAAAAATTCGCTGAGGACAAAGTTTACTATATTGGGCTAAAATATTGAAAATGCTTTTTTCATAAATTTCAAAAAGTTTCCACGGAACGTCAAAAACGCAAAAAATCATATAAAATATTTGGGGAAAATTCAAGAATAGCAAAGGACAAAATTTACAATATTCGCAAACAGGAATTTTTTTACGAATATTAAAAAATCACCAAAGAACCCGAGAACCCCTCCCCCCACCCCCACAAAACGCATAAGCAATTCGTGAAAAATGAAATAATCGCAGAGAACAAAAGGGACTATATGGGTCCAAAGATTGAAATCGGATTCCTTTCATGTAATGTCATTTAACCGCTGCTAATCGCGAAAATACTAAACCTCGTAAAGAAATTTCACGGAAAATTCAAAATTCGTTGTGAGAATTCCGAATAAACTTTAAGGATAGAATAAATTAACTACATAGGGCTAAAAGATTGACACGGAATTCTTTTTTATTAATGTGGGAAAAATCAACGTAAACTCGATAAAACGTTAAAAATCGCATAAAAATTTAAATAATAAAAACCTAATCAAAAATACCAAAAACTGGCTTTGAGGTGCATAACTTTAAACATGCAGGTTCCTTCTTTTCAAATCTTCTAAATCTGATGTCTTTTCAGAAAACAGAACACAGGCACAGACACAAATATCCATCTTTATTATTATAAATGCAGTTTTTAAAAATCACTAAATATAAGAAAATGTAAAATACTGTTTTAATTACATTACACTAATTGAATCTAAATTGTCTACATATTCTGGATGTGTATTTTAATTCAATTAAAGTCTAATATTTTGTAACGAAAATAAGTAAAAAGGAATATTTTATTATTTTATACTGCTTAAAAATATATGCATTACTTACAGGCACACATACGTATTTCGTAATTCTTCTTCATCGTCTAAAAGTTCTAAAAGTCCATCATCTTTCAACTTGTCAGCATACCGTTGTAATGTTGCATTGGATACAGATAAACTTTCTGTGAAGCATTCATCGTCTTCTTCAATTTCCTTTGATAACTCACTAAAGCATTTCAAATTATTTACAACGGCTAATAGAAAATTAAAAAATATATTATTACATATCATATCAGCTATTATTTTCTTTCATGAACATCAACTTACTCATAAAAATAACAATTTACTATAACTAGATAGTACCCGTCAAAACTTCAGGATAAAGAACTTAGAGGATCCACAACATATAACACCTTTCATCACATAATTAAAATGTAAGATTTTTTACAGAATATTTGTTAAGAATATGAAAATAAAATAAAAAACTTTTCATTGTATAACTGGGCTGAGAAAGGCTGCATATTAATTCTTTTACACGGATACAGGCAACAGGACATTTTCCAAAGAATTTAATTTTCAGTTATAAAATGGAGTATCTGCAAGTGTTTTTTCCTTCAAATTTTTTACAAATAAAGAAATAGAGAAAAACGGCTGTGGCAGACGGGCAGACAGACACACAAGTGATTGTATACTGGTTCGGTTTTTCTTTTTTTAAGTACGGAGTCATGAAACGTAACTAACTGACCTATAGTCATCAACAAGTAAGTTAAAGTTATTCGCTCATACTAAATAAAAGTATATATGTAGCAGGAAAATTGTATACAAACTGAAATATGTGTATCTATACTAATAAAATAAAGTTTCGCTCTGTTTGCTGCGATGGCCAGCTAAATATAACTCACCTAGAAGTCTGAAAATTTATATTTAGGTAGTCCAAAATCTGATCTGATGCACCTGAGACTCAGAATTTTAATATTTTGATAATTACCTAAAATATTAATTACAACCCATCGAAAATCGCATCGAAAATGTCACCTTTTTTTATCAAAATGGCTAAAGAAAAGAACACCTGTTCTCGATTTGCAAACAAAACTGAACGAATTTGAAATTCATTTACTAATTAGAGAATTTTAAGAAAGCTAATTACGATATCGATTTGAAATTTTCTGAGCATGTATAGAACAATTTTCTGCATCCGATAATGCAATTTTTGTAAAATTCGGCCAGTAAATTTTCTCAATTCTTGCAAAAAACTGCCAAAAATCTGGCGCCGCCAGTCAAAAATTTCCGAGAAAGTTTAAGACAAGGATTTGCTTTCATTAAAAACTGAACTACAAAGAGATCTGTTTCACTGGCCGATCCCTCCATTTAGTTTGCAAAAATGAAAGGAAATAACTGCCCCACTGCAAATAGAGGCGTCTTAAATTAAGACATGTGTGTCTGAAAAATAAATTCAGTCATTTAAGTGTCTGAATTTGAAATTTCAGCTATCATAGATTTCTGAATTTAAGACACATAAATGTCTTACTATGATCATGGTATAAAATAACTGAAATAAACGTCTGAATAATGTTGAAATGTCTGAAATTAAGACATTTAGAAATCAGACACTTAAGGGTCAGAATGTTATACAATTGTATCAGATACACGATGCCTATGATTCAATCATGCCATTATATATGCCAGCACCATCAGAGAATGTTTTCAAAAGATGATAGGTATTTAAAATACTTTTCCATCCACTACACTTTGATTAGGCTATAACGTGAACATAGAACGAATGTCAAAATTGTAGATCAAATCGTGGAACTAATTAATTTTTGTGTAGTAATGTCAGAAAAAAATTGATTTTGAAGAAAAAAAAATAGTTCTCCAAAAATTATTTGCACTCATAGGCGTAAGCAGGAAAATGCAGAGTCGACACCCCCTACTCTATATATATATATATATATATATATATATATATATATATATATATATATATATTTGGAAATGACAAGATATATAAAATGAAATACTGAGAGTCAAGAAAGAAATTGTAGGTAGAGGCAAGGTTTTGTAATCTATGTGTCAATGATCTACATGAACAGCATAGTTCGCTTTTTAAAAATGCATAATATATACATGAAATAAGTTATGTTTTTTGTGTCAGGGATCCTTGTGCAAACAATTTTTAACATATAAGCGACGCAAAATCTAGCAATTAAGAAGAATTGACTGTTCAAAAATAAGTTTTACAGTGTTGAATTCAGACACTTTTCTCTAAGAGGGAATTCTGTGGCGCCGGAGGGAACATTATAGAATTCCTGTGGGGGGAATTACAATTTTTAACGATTAAAAGCATAAAATATCACATCTTCCGGGGAGACATTTCATTGCTCCTGGGGGGGAATGTCCCCCTGTGCCAACCTCTAAATTCAACACTGTGAAACAACATTTCTCAAAAACATTTCTCAAAATAAAGAACTTGATATCTTGGTTATGAATAAATATAACTATTTATGTTTAATTATAAAAGATTACATAAGATGAAATATTAGATACGCTAGCTGAATGTTACCAGCATAGCATGGCTTCCTGCATTAAACTGTCGAATCCCAAGCTGAAGTATTTATTTCGCAGTTTTACACAGCATGTGCTGTGCTGGCATATAGTGTGCCTAAGATACTAAAATACTGTTTAAACATTTTACAGCCACTTGGAAGATTAAATTTTATTACATTTCAGAATTCGGGCGGGCGGGCGGGGGGGGGGGGAATGTCACCGCTGGTCTACAGCCGCCTGAATTCAAAATTTCCTTGGACCACCCGTTTGAAATAAATTTTTTTAACACATAAACATAAAAAAATAAAAAATAAATAAAAAATAAAACAGAACTAAAAAAAATAATTTCCATGGGTGAACCCCCCCCCCCTCCCCCATACAACTTAAAATTCGTAGCTGTGCGTTATCTTAAAATTCAGTTATTTTAAGTTACTCGAAAAGAATAGGTTTACGTGTTTATTCAAATTCGATTACAAAGAAAATTTAGTCAATCAAAACTTTAAAATGTAGGGAACGCTTTTCATTTAAGAAATATATTGATAACAATCGAACTGAATGTATGTATATTTCATATCCCCTTCCCTTATATAAATAGAAATTTTTTTAAATCCTACCACTATCTAACCACAATCTAACCACTTCAAATTGAGCAAATCTCCCTCAAATCCTTTTCACAATTTCCAATTTTCTCGGCAACAAATGCATCAAATCATATTCTAATCATTTTTTAAGCAAAGAAAATTTGTCTAATAAATTATATTAATGAAAGCACATTCAAAATATTCATTAACCATAGAAAAATTAAATAATTAAATGAAATAATTAACCTCAATAATTAAAGGTAGTAAGTATTATGACAACGCCGATAAATTATAATTTGCCCTATAAGAATATCAACACGCAGTTCAATCACTCCATTACTTGCATTTAAAATAAAACTTTCCTGTGATACAGATGGCGCGATGGATAAATGCGTTAAGTTTCTAACCCCCAGGTCTCCGTTCCGATTTGCCCTTAGAGTAAAAATTAATTCCCCCGCATCGTAGATAAAATCAAAACGCTTTCACAGATAGATGGCAGCACTTCTTCACTCTTTTTGGAATATTTTTCTAGCTCTTTGCACCAGTAAAACAAATGGCGCTTTTTCAGACACTTCATGTGTCTTAAAATAAGACACATATATATGTCTTAAAAACCTAGACATTCCAAAGTTCTGTTTTTTAACCATTCGTTTCAGACACATAAGTGTCTGATTTTCAGAAATTTCAGTTGAGTGCAATTTTTACTAATGAACAAAAATTATGATAACTAATTAAGATATAGATTTGAAATTGAAGATGGGAAGGGGTGCCATTTGGCCGCTATTTTAGCGTAGCGTCTTCGTTTTGTTCTAATTATCAGAAAAATATAATTATATTTTATTGATCTCGTTAATGTAGGAGAAGGGGGTATTCTTAAACAAATTATTCGTTATATTTGCGGGTATGGGGAGGGAGGGGGTTAACAATTTGCACAAAACAAACTCTGATTTACACAAAAAAATTCCATTTAAGAAATTTTTAGCTTCTGCTAGTGTTTTATAAATGTTATATATAAAGAGTACAGGATATTTCAAATAACGATTTTCGCAAAAATTAAATTTATATTCTTAATAAAAGTACTCAACCAGCATTTAATTGATGTATACCAACAATCAAAGAAAATGATTTGTTGTTGAGCACTTGCATTCTTATCTAGGGTTCTATGGGCCCGATCACAACGGGGTTTGGTTGATTCGACTTGGTTTTCGATCGCGTTAAAGATTTTATTTCCACCTTCTACCGCCAGTGAGCGCATCATTTTCTCGAGTTCTATTTGGTTAATGTAACTCCCTTGTTACAACGGGTACTCAAGTCGGATGTTCGCATAGAATAAATTGCGTCCCCTGGCAACAAATTACATGGTTTTAAACATAATGCTAAATCTTCTTTGTTCAAACAACCGAGATATCCTCTGTGCCCTTAAGCGTCGTAATTTCTGTTAGTGAAGAACACTGACATTTTCTGTCCAGTTATTATAAGTTTCCCTCCGCAAAATTTGTGTATTTCTTTAAGAAGCATATATTTCCTGAGTTAGAATCGTGTCTGTTGAACAGAGGGGAATTAAAGGAAAGGAGGTTTCAAAGAAGGCAAGGGTGTGGGAGGATTTTCCCCTCAAGGGATTTTTTATTTTGTATACAGTATTTCAAATTCCTTGATATATTATTTAAAATTTATCAAATTGAAACTTAAAAGAAAAATTTTCAGGGAATTGCACAAAAGCTAAAATCACTTCCCAAATTTGACAAAAAAGAATTATTATTTTCATTTAAGTAAAAATTACGAATAAGTTAGTAACGAATAATTTTCTAGATATACTTAAATCCTAGCTTATGTGAAATATTTTTTTTTTCGTCGGTATTTTTACGATAGCTTCAAAATTTCAACCTGAGGATCACTTTATTGTTAAGCAAATATGACTTTAAACAATTTTGACTATTAAACAATTTCGACCTAAAAGCAAAATGCGGGCGGTCACGTGTAACAAGTACTCAGGCTAAACGAAAAACTGGAATATTGGTGTCGAAACAAAATATGTCCATGAAATAAAATAAAAATAATATCGGTGTCAATGTCTGAAAGAACACAGTACATAGACAAAGAATGCAAGAACTTTGTTTTTTAAAAAAGTGTTGCAAATTGAGTCTAAATTCACACTCTAAACATACCAGAATGGGTTGGGCTTAAAAATATATGTGGTACGGTGACAAGTGACTTACAATATTATTCGGTCTTGCAAAAAAATTAAATATGGATTGCCCTGTTTGCTAGAATTACTGTTGGCATGACCTCGAGAAACAGCCACGTAATTTCTGCAATACACTGTTAACACAAACGTCTGAAATTCAGTTAAAAAATGTCTTAAATGGATGGTCACATTTTAAGTGAAAAAAAAGTTTCTTACTTTTTAAGACGCCTTTTTGCATCTGAAGTTAAGACATTGGAAACGTCTTAAAACGCCGCCATTTTTAAAACACTTGAAATGTCTTAAAAAGACGCCATTTTTAAAACACTTGAAATGTCTTAAAATTCCGGCATTTTTTTACATTCAAAACATCTAAAATGCTGCCATTTTTAAAACACTTGAAACGTTTTAAAAAGCCGCCATTTTTTAGACATTTGAAACATCTAAAATGCTGCCATTTTTAAGACACTCGAAACACCTTATATGATTTTTTCTATTAATTACACTGGCTGATTGACAGCAGGCTAAAACTTAGACTTACGGTCAAGCTACAAAGCAAAATAAATGGTTGCCAATTATGGAAGACTACTACAATAGTCAATATAGAAGACTTACTACAATAGGAAGACTACTACAATAATTTATTTTGTATTGCAGCAAGTCATGTGCAATGTTTCCAGGTATATTTTTAAAATACTGTTAACCTTTTATATTAATTTTTAATGATGAGAACGTTAAGCATAGAATTTTTTTCAAAATTACAATTTTAAATAAATCTATTTTGATTCTTACATATCTGTAGCAGCACATTATTCTTTTGAAAGAACCCAATCTGCCAGGATATTCATATTCTGTAAAAACTCATAAAACTTTTCAAATTTGTTGTTGATATATATTTTTTCCTACGCCCCCCCCCCCACTTCTCCATGTATTGCTTATCTTATTATTTTTTTTTCTTATTTTAACCTGGGACATATTTTAAAGACTTTGGGCACTAAGTAGTATCTTCTTGTTGACTTATATCACTGTTTTAATATCATTATTATACAATCAATTCTGTCATACATATGTAAGGTACAAATTTCGTTTTTTGGTCATACTGTGAAACCGGAAAAATATTTTAGTCATTTGCCTAGGGAAAAAAATATTTTTCAAAAAATTATAACAAATGTAGATTTTATTTGTTTATCTACCCTTTAACCAATTTAATTTATTATTCAGTATTTTCTTACAGGAATTTTATTTTACAGAACTTTACAGGACTTTTATCTCTATTTGGAAATACCTACTAATTTAAATCATGAATATATATATATTTTTTTTTTCCCAACAATTTTAGTTATATTTTCTGCATCTATTTAAAGATTTTTGTTTATTGAATGTAATCATTATGCCACCCCCCCTTCCACCATCCTACAGATCTAGAAAATTTTCTGGTATTTAAACTATCAAACATAAATAATTAATAACAATACCTTATTGTACGCAACTTTCTGATACAGAAATTTTATGATAAGAAACTTTTTTTAATGCTAATAAAACTTTATAAATCAACACTTAATTCTACAAATATCGTCAGATTCAAAACACATAGGGCGAAATGCAATTTTTACATTGCCGTTCTAAACGGCAGTCAGAAAGAATTTCCGCTACCTGATGCTGGCGGCGATAGCAGGCCGAAAGTACTAGGACAGTTAAACAACTTTTTAACATCTTTTTGTAAACATTTTAACAGCTTTGTGTCTTTTAAATTGTCTTATCACCTGTTAAGTAAACGGTAGGATCTATATGGTCTCATATTGGAATTTTATAATTAAAGCAAGGTGAAAATTACATTTCACCCTATGGGTTTTGATTTAAAGTAGTCGATACTGGATAAAGTTATAATCGAATGCAACAAAGTCAAGAGAGAATTCAAATGTAAACGTCTGCGTCTGGACCGAGAGCTAATGAACTGACCTTTCTTCAATCATGTAAGAAATTTAACATAATTCCAAATTTCATTCATTGTAAAAGCAGTTTTTCGGAAGCAAATTCTAGTTTAATAGCTATTAAAAAGAAGTTCGAAAGGAAATGCTTAGATGCATATATCAGAATGAAGTTTAGATCAATAGATTATATGTCTAAATAAGTTTCACATTTATATAATGTTTTGACAAAGTTTTTGGTTTTTTTGGAATTTGATGAATACATGCGGGCTATCCAACATTACAGAGACATTCAGTGGCGGTCAAAGGAAAAGATTATTCATCAGAAATTCATTATGTTAAAAATAGCACAGGAAAAGCAGGGGGGGGGGGCGTGAAACCAGTGCCGTAAGTGAATTTATCCAGTAGAGTTATATGTCAAAGAGAGGGAAGATAAAGTTTTGGCCCTGGGCCCTAAATATATGCTTAACAATGCACTGATTATTGAATCACTTGTCACAAACTGCGAGGACATTGCACGGTCAGTAAAGTTAGAAAAGAGAGATGAAGTTAGAGGTATCCTACTTAATAATGTTAAAACATACATAAATAAATCTAATAAGCAGCAGAAAGCAGAATATGCAATAATTAAAAAGTTGAAAACAGATCCTAATATAGTTATTACATAAACGGATAAATCGAACAAAATTGCGATTCTGGATAGAAGTATGTACGTGAAAAAGATGGAGGAATGTATTGAAAATATTAAGTGTAAGAAGCTCAATAAGGATCCAAATAGTGCAATCAGCATGAAAGACAAAATTAAAATTAATAGTACAGCAGTAACGCCGAGATTGGTAGAAAGAGTAAAGGATCACAAAGATAACTCCCCCCCCTATTGTTACCAAATGCTGTAGCCCTACATACCATATTGAAAAAGCCTTTGTAAGTTTTTTGAAGACTATTTTACCGTATTCAGATTGTGTCTTAACCTCTAATAATAACTAACACTTAACGAAAAAAGTATACTTGCAAGTCTTGACATAGTGTCTTTATACCCCTCAATTAATTTGCAAGAAGTTAAAACTTTTATAATGAAATCAGTAGATTCAAAACAGATGTCAGATATACAAATGAAAACCACATTAAAATCAGGTTTATTACGAATAAAAATATGTTTATGTTTAATGGAAAATATTATATGCAGTTGGTCAATGTGTTCTCCAATGTCGGGACTGTTCGCTGAAATAAAATTAAGATGTTTGGAAACCGGAATTTTAGCTGAATCGAATTTAAAACCTACAATTTGTTACAGATTTGTGGATGACATTTTTATAGTTTGGGAACACGGTTTAGCGGAGTTACACCTTTTTCTAGATGAAGTAAATAGCTTTGATGAAAATATAACATTTACACTTGAAGTAGAAAAAACGGTAGTTTACCTTTTCTGGATGTCAATTTGATCAAAAAAGAAGAGAACCTCACTTTAGATAGAACAGTTTACAGGAAACCAATGAGATCAAATAACACTATTCCATATAATTGCTACTCACCATTCTTGTATAAAACGGCAGCCTTCAAATTTTACATCGGACGAGCAATTAAAGTTTGTACGGGAAAATATTTAGAGAAGTAAGTAAACAGTATAAGAGACATTGCAGTAGAAAACGGTGTTTCATTATCCAACATTAACAAACTAATATATGAATTTGGTCATCGGGAGGGTTTTATTAGAGCAGATCGTATAGAATTGAGATATAAAAAAATTAGCTATATTCCTAATTTGTTTGAGAAATTAAGATATGCCTTATTAAAGCATGACATAAATTTGATAGCCTGTCCCCCACGAAAATTGAAAGAGTTAATTTGCACTAAAATAGATCCAATACCGATGAATGAAATAGCTAGTGTCCCTTTTACAACCAACGACAATAATACAATGGAATACATAGGATTGACAAACAGGAAATTTGGTGAAAGAGTAAAAGAACGTAAGGCAGATATTAAATTTGGCCACCCTTCTACTGCTTCATCCCGTTTAAATTGTAAACAAAATATGTAATAGATTTCAATCAAGCGAAAATCATTTATTCATCATCTAATTACTATACATCTGTTATCAGAGAATCTATAGATATTTTATGTAAAGGAGATCAAGTTTGTAACGATAGAGTATCATACAATACCCCCAATATATGGTTTAATGTCCTAAATATTAGAAGATAAAGTATATGACCCCCCCCCCCCCTCCTATTGTTTCGCATAGTTCACACAGTTGTTTACATTATCATTAAGCGTATCCATGGAAACCAACTCAAATAACACCCAAGAAACAATGGACTTTTCCACCTCAAACAAATGTCGCAACAAATATCGCAATATCCTCAAATAAATATCGCAATCAACTCCAGCAAGGCGAAGGTGGAGTTCAGATGCGCAAGACTGCAGTCAGAAAAATGTTTCGTTCCCTGATGATGGCGGCGATAGCCGGCCGAAAGTACTAGGACAGTTACACAACTTTTTAACATCTTTTTGTAAACATTTTAACATCTTTGTGTCTTTTAAATTGTCTTATCACCTGTTAAGTAAACGGTGGGATCTGTATGGTGTCATATTGGAATTTTATATTGGAATTTTATCGTCAGATTCTATTAAGAAATGAACTCAAGAGAGGAAAAAAATACGAGGTTAAGAAACTGTTACAAATCTCTTAATTATGATTAAGGAGAATAAATAATAATATTAAAAAAACATCTGTCCTCATAAAAACCTTAAAGAAGGAGAGATAAATATTATGAACAAAAGCAATACGTACGAGTTGCTGCTAATTGATACTGCGATATTAGTAAACAAGCTATTTGAATGTGTTAGGGATTGATAAAATGGTGCAATCGCATTAATCATAATAAATTATTTGTAAGTTACATATAAGAAAGTCGAAAATAAATCACTGGCCAAAACTCAACTTAGTGGCAATAAGATTTGAAAATTTAGTGAATTATAATAGTATATTAAATAAATAAATGATTAAATTAACGCCGAAAGTTAACCGAAAATCGGTAATGAGCACAAAATTTATATGATTTAGAAAATATATTTGAATACCAATGCATAAAATGGACTTTTGAAATATATATAATAATATCGGAAAAAAATATCTGCATCAACCTTCTATACTTAGACACATATCATACGTAAAAAATAAAATGGTCCTGTGATAAAATACACGTAATAGTTAAAGTAAACTACAATACGACCACATAACCCGACCAAAATCATCTATTTTTTAATGATTTAAGATAAAATACTTATTCTAGGCAAGTGACTTCAAAACTATTATTAAATATACACGTGGCTTAAAAACTAAATTCATATCTTACAAATGTATAATATAAATTATGTGACGTTATTAAAACAAAGATATAAGAAAACATAAAAATAAAACTTACTTTTATTCTTTAAAATATTTTCTTTTATAATCCAAGGAGCTGTTGTATTTATTATATTTGTGAATGCATTACGCCGTCATGTAATGGCTGCGTCCCTATCTCTAATCGTCATCATTGCACATACCTGCCCTTCCTTCTCATTTGAGATGTGATCAACAAAGGCAATATCTTAATTTGAGACATTTTACCATATTAAGACACTTTATATTAGTTCATTTCTTACCAGCAGTCCATTAAGACAAACAAGTGTCTTAAATTAAGGTATCTATTATGTCTAAGCTCTATATTAAGACATTTATGTGTCTTAAATGCTTTTTCAGTCGTTTTTAAGTCTTACTTTAAGACCCCTTTATTTGCAGTGTAAACGACAAAGCAGCAAGTCTTTGGAGAGCAATTGGCTTTGATGGCCAAATCATCTTGGCAGTACTCTTTGGGACACAAAATTCACCAAAGTATCAAGAGACATCTGAAAACCATCTAAATCATCATGATGACATCTTAAGTGGTTTAGGTGGAGATTTCAGCACGACACTGTTTCAATCCACAACTCACATAGTACATAATAGTGGCTTTCCGCGCAAAACGTTAACATTTTAGATTAGCCAGGTTTAAGTCTAGACACAAACTCAACTGTGAAAACTTTGGCTATCTTAATCCCTGAAGTATACAAAAATGGAAAACAATATGACTCAATAGAGCACTAAAAAAGTCCTCCCGGCCTGTACAGGGAGGAAAAGGTAGCTTTCCCATATCTTCGTTTTAAAATTTTAGCTAATGTTACTCAAAACAGCAAACTAAAATGCAAATAATTCGTTAATACTGAATTTGAATAAGAAATTTGCCAAATTAGTGAACTACAGCCAAGTTGGCTTCATTTATGAAAAGGTATTTTTGGTCGCTTAATTTGGCGATATTTCGCCAAGTATCGCCAAGTTTGTCGAGAATCTGGCGCTAATGGATATGAATATATAGTTTCATGCGTATTATTGGAAAAAATGATTACAATAATTTGCGAGATAATAATTTGCAAGAAATCGCGTTCAATAAAACTCAAATTAATCGTTGGTTTCTTGTAATGTGCAGTCTTGTTTCAAAATGTCAGCCACCCTGGAATTTCAAACTGCTCTATTTAAGCCATTTTTTAAGATAGAAGTAAAGCAAAAAATGCTCCAGAATCCTTGTTTCAAAGCCTAATACTTAAACATAAAATAAAATTTGTTTTTATTTAATTTTTTTGCATATTTATTTTAGTTTTAAATTTTCAATGGCCGCCATTATGAAACAAAATGACGGACAAAGCAGGCCAATGAATTTAGTCGAGGCATTGGTGAGCTTAATACACACAGTTAGTTTCATCCAAATTGCTTTATAAATACCAGTGTTATCGTATGACATAGATCACATATATATATATATATATATATATTGCACATCATATTTCCAATAAACTATTTTCTCAATAGCAATAATTTTTTAATAAACATTCTGTGTCATCATTTCATATGTTTTCATGAGAGCGACTCTTATGATTGTTCAATATTCGGTTAATCTTTTGAACAGGAACCAAGTTATATAGTTACTTATCGCCGTTCACTGTATAAAAGATAATTATATTTCGAAACAAGATTTGAGTATTCCTGGAGTGCGTTTCATAACCTATGTGTGGTATATGATTTTTCTTTTTTCTTTACTTATTTTTTCAAGTGACACTACGTTTTGCACGATTATTATTTTTGCCTGGTTGGTAGACATGCAATGGAAAATCTTCATAAGCGAAAGAAAACTATTGCAAGTTACAGAATGAAGGCTCTTTATTACCCAAACCAATATATATTAATATCACATTATTTGTCAGTTGTTCAAGAGCACTTTCAATCCTGCTATTTCTGTGAATATTATTTTCTAAATTTCCCCTAACATCTTTAAATATTTTTTAAATGAACTTGAATATGCATGCATCAGCTTTTATATTCATGATATAAAGTGTATGTTATGGTGTATATTTTGCATTAGTTTCTTCATGCAAGTTTAAAAGATAATATTCTACGAATTACCAAAACAAAATTATTTTTTGTGACCAATTAAAGTGTTTTACAAACTAAAAAAGTCCTCCCGGCCTGTACAGGGAGGAAAAAGGTAACGTTCCTTTATCTTCGTTTAAAATTTTAGCTAATGTTACTCGAAACGGCAAGCTAAAATGCAAAGAACCCGACTACAGAAGATTCGTTAATTCTGAATTTGTATAAGAAATTTGCCAAATTAGTCAACTATAGCCGAGTTGGCTTCATTTGAGAAGACTTATTTTTGGTCGTTAAATTTGGTGAATTTCCTATATCTTCGTTTTAGAGCCAATGTTACTCGAAAACAGCAAGCTAAAATACAAAGAAACCGTTTACAAAAGATTCGTTAATACTGAATTTGAATAAGAAATTCGCCAAATTATTGAGCTATAGCCAAGTTGGCTTCATTTATGAAAACTTATTTTGGTCGCCAACTTTGGCGATATTTCGCGAAATGTCGCCAAGTTTGGCGAGAATTTGGCGCTAACAGGTATGAATATATAGTTTTATGCATATGATTCGAGAAATGATTACAACAATGAAAGATAATAATTTGTGAGAAATCGCGTTCACTAAAACTCATAAATTAATCGTTGGTTTTTTGTAATGTGCTGTTTTGTTTCAAAGTGTCAGCCACCCTAGAATTTCAAACTGCTCTATCTCAGCTATTTTTTAAGATACAGGTAAAACAAAAAGTGCTCTGGAATCTTTGTATTAAGGCCTGACACTTAAGCAAAAAATAAATTAGAATTTTTAACTTTTCGTATATTTATTTTAGTTTTGAATCTTTCAATGGCCGCCATTTTGAAACAAAATGGCGCACCCAGCTGGCCAACGAACTCGGTTGAGACATTGGTGAGCTTAACACGCACAATTAGTTTCATCCAAATTGGTTTATAAACACGAGTGTTATCGTATGACATAGATCAGATATATATATCAACATTTGAATGGAGGGTGGCTTTGGTGTCTGGGGGTCATAATCGGCGAAAATATACCGAAATTTTCCGGAATCGCTTTCCTCCGAACGGCTTCAGTATGTAGCTTTATACTTTTTTGTATTCAAAGCTACCTAAAACGTCTGATTGTAACTTAATCTGATACATAATGAAGGAAGAAAAATATGGTTCAATAAAAAGTAAATAAATTATATACTGGTAAAAATTTTAGTTCAAGGTTAAACCACTCAGTGGTGTAAATTAATTATTAGAACTACTTTTTTTTAAAATTTCTTCTTCATGATTAAACATGAAAAATTAATTTCACACATTACATTTATGAAAAATAGCGCTATCCCTTCAAATGCACTCAGAACAAACAGTTTTATATTTTCTCAATATATTGTGCTGTCCTCTAAAAAAAACCCATTTTTTGAATTTATCTTTATATAAAGTCTAGTAAGGAATACAAAAAAATTCAACATAGCTATATTTTCACGGCTTGATCTGACTAAGATTTTAATGTTGAGCATTTTTCATTCTATCAATATGTTACAAAATGACAGCCAATTAAGCAAGAAACTGAAAAAAACCCACTTTTTCCCCAAAAAAACCCATGTTACCTAAAAAAAAACCCACATGTAAAAATACTTGGAAATAAAATTATTTGACAGTAAGATATATTTTTTTTCATTATTATTTATTTTTAAACCACAATTCTGGAAAAAAATATTAAATATTTCATTATTTTGTAAATTGAAGGAATTTCAAATGCAAAATATAATTATTTGTAAATTCGCTCCAGACTTTTCACATTTCTTTGCATACATCTTCAGTAAATTTAAGAAGAAAATTATTAAATAGCATTTGTAAAATCTCCGAGAGTTTATTAATGGAGAAGCATTAGTAATAGCCACATTTTGATTTCTTTTGTACTGAATAATATAGTGATTAGATTCAAACTTGAGTATTCTTAATTTTTGTCGGCATTAAGCAATTTATTTGACGATCATCATTTACTTCTTCAGTAATAATAACACGAAACTTTATATCATCTTATTTAATAATCACTTACTGGCCACATTGTAACTTCTCAGCTTCTTGTACCGAACAGAATAAATCATTGTCTTCATTATCAGTAATATCACTTGCGGTGTTCAAAATTGCAGCTTCTTCTGTATTATGCATATCTGTATCTGATAAATCTGAGCTCCATAAAGATTTATTACTTTCCTCACTGCCATCTTCACTAGTAGTAGTACTTTCATTCTCAATGCTTGTTTTTGAATGCAGCAAAGAGTGATTACAATGCTTTTAAGTGCTTGGAAATTAATGTGATTTTAACACTTCATCTATTTCTTTTTGTGTCATAACTGAAACACTCATCTTTATTCTTTCCTTACATCTTGTAGTTTGTGTTTATTAAATTGATCAGTGTCAATCTAGAAAAAAAAATGTATCTAATTGATATTAAAAAATATTGAGTACTTAGGTAATACAAGGAATGGATTGGTGCTGTTACCAGAACATCTGCCAACATTGCCACACAAAATCTTATTTTACTAATTACATTTCTTCAACATTTTTGCATGTGCAGATTTTTAATGCTTTTAATTTTTCCTACCATTGATGCAGTAACCTTAATGGCAGCAAGTATCAAGTCATACTATCATACCTGAACCTTTAGCCCAGATTTGGCACCAAATAAATTTCCATTGCCTTTACTAAATACGTCTGCCAGCGGCCACCTTATGGCACTTTTCCCACAAGGAGAGAGTAAAATTTTCTTGCATTTTATCAAGGATTCTACTTTTGCTGATTGCAATATGTTTATATTAACATATTTATTTGGGCTATTTAATTTTAGATTAATACTAATAAAAATTTTAACAAAAGTTTACTGTTTAACATTTTTAAATAAAAAAGTGGCTACTAGTTTAAAGTTAGTGGCCACTTATAAAACTACTACCACTGGCCACTAATGAAATTTCCCAATTTTGCCTTTTACCTAATGTTATTAGTCCTTGTTGGTCTACCTAATATTAGGCTTGTATTGGTTTAAACATGGAAAATAACAGTTTTAACTTTCCTGGTCAAAATATGTTTTGATCATCAGTAATTAAGACTCATTTTGATTTGGAAAAAGAGATTAAAAATTATTTTATTAAAATAAATGTAATACAACATGTGTTACTTATCAATTAATGACTTTTTCTGTATTAAGGCTAACTCAGATCAAACTTTGAAAATTATCTTTATTGCTGAAGAGTTTGCATAACAATTCACCAGGTGCATTGTGAAATCCAAAAATGTCAAATGTCTTTTTAATAGAGTTTCAATTACTTTTGAGTGGTTGAAGCAAATTCGACCACTTTTAAATGGTTAAAACCAGTTTTGACCACAATCCTGGTTAAAATGACTTTTGACTGATCAAAATTACAACCCTGGCTTTACCTTCTCAGATGATAAAGCAAAGATAATGAAGTTCATCAATGACACAGAAAGGGTGTTCTTGAAAGAAAATTTGCTGCTTAAATTGCTGCCACTCCCTTCCTGAATTGTATTACGATTTTCTTCTGTGGTATATTTTAAATTACATAAGGGGGAATGCATCAGATTTCAAGTTTTACCTTTTATGCAAAAGACAAAATGATATTTTGCAATTCACTTACTGTGTTTTGCACAAAACTGCACAAACTTACAGTTCATCTGTATGCTTAGAAGATAAATAGAACAAATTACAAGCTATGCATCAATATTAGTTATTCCTAACTTAAGTAAAATATTTTGCATTAAACAGTTAAAAGAGTGAATAAAATAAAATAAATAAAAGTTTGAAAACATCAAAATAATGTGTAAAATACAAGTGAAGGGTATCTGTGTGTAAAAAAGATTGATGGGTTTTAATTTTGCAAACATGGATTTTTTTTTTTTTATGACATAATAAAAAAAAAAATCCTTAGAAGTGCCTTCAATATACATTAAATTTGCATAATTTAATTATGTTCCTTAAAAATAAATGCATTTTTTTTTTAAATTGTATATTTTATCATTTATTTATTGAAAAAATTTTTGGGTTTTTTTTAATTCCACCATGGGTTTTTTTAGCTCCATTTTCAAAGGTCGTCAGCCGAGCCCTACTTGACATAATCAGCTTTAAAATGTACTATTTTATTCACATTTTAATGGTTTAACATAAAAACATTTCAAAATTGATGTACATCATTCTAACATAACGTATTATAACAAGCAAATATGCGAAAATTAAGCTCATGTTTTGCCAAAATTCTGCATTATTAGAATAAATTCTTTTAAAACTAAATAAGCACTCCTTAGGCATTATCAAATGTTTTTATTGTTGTAAATGGTGTATAGAAACAGGGCAAAACCAAAAATTGATTTCAGTGAAAATATTTGATAAAATACTAGGGTGGGTTTTTTTTAGGAAACATTTCACACTGGGTTTTTTTTTAGAGGACAGCACAATATTTCTTTAGAGAACGAGTATATATATACATCTGCTACTCTAAAGATTACAGTGTTTTCTACAAGTGTAGATGTCTTAGACTGGAATACTGTATTATGCTTCTGTATAGGATCCTCATTTAAAAAGAATTTTCGGTTTAATGAACATTTGTTTGCAAATACAACCGTTTCTCCATTACGATTCAATATTTTACTCTTTTTTCTTTCATTTACATTTAATCAATTCTCAACTCAACAATTTATCAGTTTATTGTTAAACATAAAACAAAATTATAGTTACTAATTTACCATTTCATCGTTGATGCAGAGTATAAAATCATGGTAAACTTTTTCACTATCTTACGTGTGCAGCTATTATAACAAGAAAATTTAGTTTAACCTAGAGCGAAAATTTTAATGTCCCTTACAAACAAATATTGGTTTCATAATAACGGAATAACTTTCTTAAATTAAATGTTTAATGTGAACTGTGCTATATTTGAAGAATTTCACTGAATACATGGCGTACCTGTATGTAAAAGTGTATCTTCATTGCAAGCTTCTTTTGCGAGTTCAATAAACTGCTTGTGTTCATCTTGAGAGGGTCCAACTCGTTGGCATTTTTCTTCATAGTCAAGTGTACAATTATAATACGGAATAGCAAACCTAAATGCATTATATAATAGAGGAGATTCAATGAGAACATACGGTACACATTCGAGTGTAAGTCGACCCTAAAATACGAGAAAAATAACATGACATTCCGTTCAAATACCATAATTTTCGAATAGATTTCTTCACCTTATTTACTGTCAGGCCTCATAATAATTTCAACCGATTAAATAATGGGAAGGTTTCTGTACGCAAAAAATGGTATTCAAATTGAAGGGAATGTTATTTCTGTTCAATTTTGGGGTCAACATATTACACGAATAAATGGGGTAATTTTCTTTTCACTGAAGTATGTTATAAACTGAGTATTTTAATTTCCGGCGTATGATCTTAGTATTAAATAAATATGTTTAAGCGCAGACATTTTAATTAATAAAATATAACTTATTTCTATTAATACTGGTAAGGCAACATGTTTTTATCAAAATGTTTTATTACAAAACAAATTTATTTGATACTAGGGTTATACGCCGGAAATTAGTGTAATTTAAACAAAAAAGCAGTATTATACCTAAAAATAATAACAATTGAATTTACCTTTGTTTCTAAGAAAATAAATATGATCTATCGTACCAAAGTTCAATTTTTCATATTATGTATTTCGTGATATTTCTAATGTTACAGATTCTGAATTATAGAATAATAGAATACAAAACTTATTGTTCAAAAATATTTTGTGGAATTAATATTTTAAAATCTTTGTGCAAATGATATTTGCTAAAAGAGTTTTAAAGGAGTTTTAAGGGGACGCTTCGACATTCCTCGTCGATTTAGAAATCCCATGTTAAACTATGAGGTAATTTAATTATGTGATGACTTGCTATTTAATATATTTATCAAAATACAATTTACACCACCAGAAAGTGGGCGTCTGATGACAACGTATGCCTTTTTAAATATTGTCTTCTCAAATTTTACCTAATTTTTAAAGACAATAAAAATCTGAAAATTTTTCTCAAGTAGAAATTCAAAAATTTACAGATTTTTTTTAAATACTGTAAAATTAAGGAGACATTTTTAAAAGTTCAGTGCGACTTCATCGAAGGTCTGCTTTCTGATGGTGAAAACCGTACTTTGATAATTATGTTAGGTAATGAGCAATCAATTGATTTATCATCAGTTAACATTGGATTGAAATATCGGCGAAGGAAAAACCTGCATTGGACTGTTGGTGAAGCAGCTCGTTAAAAGAAATTTCCTTCTTTCAAACTGCTTATAAAATTTCGAGTGCATTATATGTTTATGAATTTGTTTTTTCAGTTATACAACATAATATTAAAGAGAATAATAACATCCGAATATTTAAGAATGTTGTTTCATTTCGGAAATTTTGCTAATTGTGTCAAACAGAATACATACATGATTTAGTAAAAATTTATAATTAGTTTTATTTTTCCTTATTATTCCCCTTCCACCTTTAAAAAAAAACTTTTATTTAACAGTTTCTAATGTTTAGTCGCCCATCGTCATGTACAGACCTAAATGAGAAATCTGTACCCATTTATAATTCTGTCAATAATTCGGCCCAAAAACATCGTTTAAAAGTTATACTAATACCAACCTATTGGTTATGATAGTTACTATTAATTGTTATGCATGGACTAGGGTTTGTGAACAATATACATATTATAAATTGTACAAATTTTGTTTTCTCAAAAGGTACACACATCTTCGACATTATAGTTGAGTTTCTTAGATAAAATTAGTTTGAAAAAATATATGGTTTATGCATTTTTTTTATTAAATCGTCTTAGAGCTATAAAGGAAAATATGTTATGGGTTTATCCAGAAATTTAGAAGAATAAAATTAAGAATCTACAGGGAAAAAATAGAAGAGCCATTCAATTAGTAATCACCGGAAAATGGATGAAAAACCTTTATAAAATTAAAAATGTTTATGTGACTTAAAATATTATAATTTTCTGCCTCTTATTAGCTAAAATCTTCTTTTCTGGGAATGTGAAGAATTGGTCTATTAGACCATCGAAAAGACATATTTCTCTATATCTCAAAAACTAATGAAAGGAAAGAACTGTTCATTGATATAACCATGTTTTTGAATGTGATTCTTTCTATGTAAAAATTGACACAGTTCATAATTCATAAAGTTTTTGAATATGACCTTATTAATGATTTTCGTAATACATAAATAGGTTTAAAAAAATACCTAGACTAGGCAGAATTAAGTATCCGTAATTAAAGCGCAGCAACTTAGCTTTGAATCTTTGAAATTTGGAGCACTTATCGAACCACAGTTGAAATAATCTCTTATCGAATACCAAATTAGAAAAATCCCTTTAAATTATAATAAAATGTAATTAATTATTATAATTAATTAAATTTTATTGCTAAAATATTTATCTCCTTGCGACCTATGATTGACGTCTATATACACCGAGGCCTAGCCAGACTACTTAAGACTGTTAGGAAGGTAGCTCGACAATTGAAGTCAACACCGGAAAACTTTTAAAGTGATTTTTTCCGAAGTACAAAATGTGAAAGAACGGGTTTGCGTAAGTTAAAGGGAATATAACATTAGCATCCTCAAATTTCGACTGCCTCTAACTGCAGGATTAGTTAAGAAAAAATGCTTAAACTATACTATTTTCGGGATTCAAGGAACATAATGTCGAATGTAGATATCAGAATTTCCAAATACAACAACAACAAAACAAATTAGCCCAATGAGTAGTATGTAGAGTGCGTCCAAACCCTTATCCATACATTATATATAATAGTAGTCATTATTACTACTTGGTACGATAATACGATGTATATATGGTTATTTGAAGCCGATTTAATTAGGGGGAAATACTTTTTTATCGATGATTATTCAGTCGTAAAAAGATACCCTTTAACTAACTCTGCAGCAAATCATTGCATGAAAATGACACTAGTACCAATCGATTAGTAATGATACCTACTAATTAATCTAGGAAATCATCAAAATATATAAATTTTACCAAACTTTAGGATTTCAATGCTAATATCTAATTTTGAGATCATATTTGGACTCTTCAGTAAATTTTACCTTCGGATACCAAACGGGAAGTCATTCGGTCAAGTAGTTTACTGAAGTATGCAGGTTTAAAGTTCGGAATTCCTAATGTTTAATTCATTTTTAATCATTGCAGAACACATTGTATTGCGGGTAATTTTTTAAGCATAACGCTAAAGCTACTTGACACTGTAATTTTGGATTCGCATATTTGAAGTTTCTGGAAATAGATTTCTGATGAAAAAGTAATAGAATACATTTCAAAGGTTTTGTTTTAACTAATTAAAAAATATATGTTTTTTCGAAATTAAATTTCGGGAAATATATAAATAGTAACCTATGATAATTTTAACTGGAATCGATTTCTAGAAGATTGACTTACAAGAATCCAAAATTACAGATCTTTCCGCCAAGTTTTTGTTTAGTTATGTTTAAAACAAGAGCGAAAAATTATGCGTCAAGCATACATTATGAAACACTTTCCAACACAGCCAGAAAACTGTAACGAAACTTCACCGTTAAATAAGGTGAAGATATGTAAGTAAACAGTTTAGAAAACATGTAACACATTGAAAAATACAGTTTTAGAAATTATCTTCCAGTGTCAAAAAAGAAGTCGAATTATTTTGTGTAGCCCTGTATATGATCAATAGATGTGGATATATAGTATGATTACATTTATTTTAGTTAGAATATTCACATTTAGCAATTTTCGCAAATCGATTGAAATGCACTCGAAATCTTTGTACAGCCCTGTATATAATCTGAAGAGTTTTGTACACACCACATATTAAGCTAAAAGGCAACTTAAAA
Organism: Maratus michaelseni; assembly: GCA_963931845.1. Classification (NCBI taxonomy): domain Eukaryota; kingdom Metazoa; phylum Arthropoda; class Arachnida; order Araneae; family Salticidae; genus Maratus; species Maratus michaelseni. The sequence goes on along the minus strand of OZ007588.1, from coordinate 246,938,743 downwards.
CTCAATCGCAGCAATTACCAACCATAAACGAAAATGTATCTTTTTCTTTGCGTAGCTCTGTATATGAATTTATTTATATTCCACAAACTTCTATTAGTTTACTAAATATAGTTCAGCAGGAAAATGGATAAACACAATTAAAAACTACTCTTAAGATATTCACTCCCATAGTCTGTAATACTAACGAAATCCCTTATGTAGCCCTGTATATGATCAACAGGTTTTAAAAACACACACGTACTATGAAAAAATTTACTTAAACTTAAAAACGCACTTTTATCACATTAGACTGTAAATATCTTACATGTACTGTAACCAATATCTTTTGCGTGTTCCTGTAAATAAACGCAGTGCACACAAGAAAGCAATTTATAGTGCATCTCAGTAATGCATATAATTTTCATTATGTTTGAAATAGTGAAATATCACTAAATTACACTGCAAACGATTTTTTCCCATAGAACGGTGTGTAACAGAATTATTTTATTTGATAATGAATAATAAATGCTTTGCACCCCATATTCTGAAAAAAGCATGTTTTAATGCGCTTCATAATTATATATCAATAACATTATGTTTCAAATGACGTAGCGTCATCAAAATTCACTTGAAATGATTATTTCCCATTGACTGTAATGTAACGGAATACTTTTGACTGTCCCTGTAAAAAAACTATAATTGCTACACACTTCAGTTAAAATAGGGAACATGCTATAGTAAACGACAATAACATACAAAAATTGCAGGGCAATACGAGAATATTTACGGGAGTTAGAGCACGGCCAGACGGCAGACGGCAGACAAACCGAAGTCATAAACACTTTTCAACTAGGTTGGAAAGCGTTAAAAACTACACACGTTTCAATACGTTTTGCAACTATTAAAAATGGATTCAACATTAAGAGTTCCAATCTTTCTACGTGCATAATTTCTAAACTGTTTGAACGAATGACTTCCCATGTGGTATCCAAAGAATCTGAAATTAACGAAATAACATAAATATTATATACAAACTTTGATGTTATTATTGAAAATTCTGAAGTTTGGTGCAATGTCTACACATAGACGAACTCCTTTAGCAAAATTTAATAACTAAATTAACTTTTACTTATACACAAAGTTATTCCATCTCTTACAATTTTTTTATAATCTTGTACTTACTCGCAAACTTCTTTCAAGTCTTCCTCCGATTCAGGAAATTTCGTTGGTGGAGTTCCTCTTATGCATACTTCGTTAACTGATTCGTTACAAATATCAAATGCTGCGACTCCTGTTGATATTATATATATATATATATATGTATATATTAATGTGTATATTATATATATAGTATTATAATATGACAAATCGGAAATTAAAATAAAAACGAAAAGTAAATCACCATTTAAATCACCAATTAAACCATAACTCGAAATCTACCTGGAGGAATGAGCTGCAATTCTGGACCCTCATATTTGAAGCTTCTAGAAATTGATTTCTGCTAAAGAATGCATAAGTTATACGAAATGAACCTACAAAAATATTTTAGAAATCTACCTCTAGAAGCATTAAATATGCGAATCCAAAATTACAGCTCATTTCGCCAAGTAGTTATTAGTTATGTTTGTAAATCTATCCACGTTACAATTTGTTTTGCAACAACATAATTTAACATTATGATTTTAAAATATTAAATCGTCATAATCCCTGAACTTCTTCACTGAATGATTTTCCGTTTGGTACAATAAGGTAAAATTTATGAACAAATTCAAATATGATATCAAAAATTAGGTGTTGGTATTAAACATTTCAGAGTTTGATACGTTTTATGTGAAGGTGGCCTGAAGCTTATTTTTTCAATATTTACCGAAAGAAGATATAATTTCCAGTTGAATAGCTATTTCCGTTTTTTTCTGGGACAATTTGATTCCGTTTTCTATTTTGGCACATTGATTTTAAAAGATACTTGTTATGTTTGTACGAGCAAGCAAAATTTGAGTTTACTTATACGTATGATAAATCTTTCTATTTATTTATCAAGCCTATCGTTGAAAAATAAAATTTTATTGTGATTCTTTTTGGAGTGCTTTTCCAATGATTTTGCTGCAAATATTAATAATTTTTAATAAATAATTTGGGAAAAAACATAAGTAGAAGGAGAAAATGTGGGTTCTTTTACTAAAATGTATCTCCAGGAAAAAGACAAGAGCGATGTTCCATGAAATACGTATGTATAGAAAAGTGTAATATTTGGCAAAACATTTGCTCATAATTAAGGAAGATAACTTAAATCACTCAGTTTAGAAATACATAAAAATTAAGCATTTAAGAATCCATGATAAACAATTTAAAATTAGATATAGGTTGACTGAAATATAGATTAGAAAATAATCTCAGAAACAGCATCCGTCTCATTATCAGTAAAACAAGGCCCCAAATATATACCAAAAATGAACCAACATTTCTAAAATTTTGCAAAATATGTTAACTTACCCGAAACTAAATTCTATTTTTAAGCATAATTATGCTAAGACAGTTAGATTTTTGAAAATTATGATATAGGAAAAATAATTTGGGAAGTAGAACTACAGAAAAAAATACATTAAATAATTAATTTGCTTTTAAATAAACATAATTGTTTGCTACAGCATTCTAAAACTATTAAATGATTACAAAATACGAAAAATCTTTAAAATGTATTAATGTTGGGACTATTAGAAATCTATAAATATGAATTAAAAATAAGTTAATTAAAAAAAGCTCACACCAAAATACATTATACTAGATGCAATTTCGCTTTGTACAAAATAAACATTTTTACCTGAGACTATCACTGATATAGCAACTAAAACATTAAACATTGTAGTGAATCAAACCTTGCTTTCCAAATGGATATTCAAAGCAATGCAGTTCTAGATTAAGTGAACAAAAAGCTAACGCAATTTAAATAAAGGATGCTGTTTTTCCGCCTTTGATTTGAGGCGGAAGTCCTTTATAAAACCTTATCGAGGTTGTTATTAGGGAAAAAACCTCTGCATGACATTGTTATTGTAGTTAAATATCATATATTCCAGCTCAAACTTATTTCGTCCCAAAAAATATTTTTAATAAATAAAATCAAATAATTACGACGACTCAATAAGTTACATTTTTTGAAATAATATTACTGAGTCTACATATGTGTTTGTTTGAGTAGTGCGTTATATGTTGGAGTATACGGTATATAGTAATCATTAGTTAAAATTGAATATTTAGCACGTTTTCTTAAAGTATGATTATGTTTCGTTATTTATTTTGCTTTTAAACATTTTATAAGTAAATTAGAGAGTGATGCTATTTTTCATTAATAGTTTGTCTGTGTGTTTGTCCGTGTATGTTCAAATTTTTGTACAAACAAAACAGAAATTTTAAATATATGTCACTGAGATAAGCTTCATCATATTTCATTTTGAAAATTACATCTATATAGCAGTGTTTCGCAATCATTCTGAATAGGGGAGCCGTTTTAAGAATCAATTATTATAGCGGAGCCCCTTACGTCTGCGGCATCCTATTGCAACGTACACTTCTGGGCAGTTCCCTTGAAAGTAAGTTATAGCACAAGTTTAACAAACAACAATAATTTATTTTAAGAAATGATAAGGTAATTGGCAATGCAGAGACCATACTTAAATATAATGCGGCTAGTTTTTAAAGCATACTCATAAACTACCTGATGGAATGTGTTGTAATTCTAGTCTCTCATAAAAAATTAGTGTTTCAGTGGGATGGAACTCTGTTAAAATGTTTGATAGATTGACAATAATAGCAATTTTGCAAGGGAAGAACATTTGTTGGGAGAGCCAGCAATAACTGAATTCAGGAGAAGAGTTCCATTATTTAAAGTTCTCAAGAGTTCATTCCATTGCTGTTTACCAAACAATTGAGAAGTGGGGTATAACCCATAAAATTCAAGCTTTTTGCTGTAATGAGACAGCAATTAACATATGTCAAGTAAATGATACCTATACAAATCAAGAAAAACTGTTCTATCGTGACTTACTGATGGGTGCAAAATCTGGATCAGACATGCCGTGTTTCAAATGATGTAGAGAAACCTGGACGAAACTCAATAAGAAGGTTTACATGACTAGTAGTAAAGAACATGTTGGATGATGTCCACTCTACCATTCTTAGATTTTTTTAATACACCATATCCATATGCCTGTGCAGGAACAACAGCGAGTTGATTACCGATAATTATTGGATTTAAAGATGGTCTTTGGTGGAAGCATTCCGAAGAATGGGATTTTATTTCTTATACCACGAGCTGTAAGCGATGCTAGGTGGATGTCAAAAGCAATTTATGCATTCAAGATATGTTTCTTTCAAGATCAATTTCCGTTAACTGATAGGCAAACAACCTCTTTAAGAAGAAGAATTATTTTTCTTGCTCGAGTGTACTTTCGAAGCTTGTCTGTCACCAGAAGTAGTTAAAGCATCTTATCGTGATTTCGTATTCATGCGCGAACTGACAAATTATCAGGATATTGATTTAGAAATCAGTAAGGCTGTTGCTAAATTTACTTTCAACCATCTATAGTACTTAGCTATCTTAACTGTGGTTCTATCCATATTTGATGACAATGTTCCAACAGATGTTAAGTCAAACATGGCTCAAATTTTGCTGCAAGCAGACAAGGGTGAAGAAAAGGAAGATAAAAGAAGAGGTATATTGTGCAGCAAAATAATTTTTCTTCCTTTTCATACATGATTTGTCAAACCTGGTACAAAAAAAGTTCTTCACCAGGATTTATATCAGTACACATTTCCTCAAAAAAGACCCTTCAATGTAAAAGAATGATCGTAGTTACAAAAGTAGACTTAAAAAACTTGACAAGACAGTTGTTGCGAATAAAATTGCAGAAAGAGGTGTATATGTCTAATATTTCCTAAATTTGTACTTTATTTCAGAAATATTTCAAATTAAAGTTTAGTAAATTTGATTTCGAACGCTTTCAGACAATTGCTGGGATCACCTGAAAGCTCCACAACAAATTTCACCAAGACGGAAAAAGAAAATGGTCGATGTAAGTGATAGTAAACCGCTTTTGAATGAAATTAATAGTTGCGTACACAATAGGGCTTAAAAGAGCTTGAGGGCTGCCTGGTATTTGTGAACTGAAATTTTGTCCACCCCGTTGTTTTGCTGATTGAAACAGGATTAGGGAATAGGAGCAGTAAACTTTTTATTCACGGAAAACTATCTATTGCTAAGGACCTAGTGAGGCCTAATTAACGTTTAGTAAAAGCTAGGGATAAAGAAAGTTTTTGCCCTCCAAAAAAGGCAACGCATTCCAATGTATGTTAGTTACGCTTTAGTTTGTTTGACTTCTGTATTTATTAAACTTTGTTGCATGTCAAAATATTTAATTTTTCTTGTAGTTGTTTTCGTGCTGAGTGAGTATTTCTTTTACATCTTTCTACACTTTGATTCAATATTATTAATAGTTCAGTATTCGCATACGTTTTTATATGGCAATCTAATTGAAAATGTTTTTGGATAGCGCTCTTAAAATATAACAAAGTGGCGTGCTTTCGCCTTGGGATGGTTAGCCCAACATGAGTAGAAAAAAAGGGCTCATGTGACAACTACACCAGTCATATAAAACACGTAATAGTTTACTTGTATTTTTTCCAAGAATTATATTCCCACTTCAAGATTGTGTAGGATTTGAAGTAAAATGGACTATATGTGGGTAAATTCCTCTTGGTGTTATGCTGAGAGCAGTAAGAGATGTAAAAATTTCATAAATTTCAATTCACCAAAAGGTCCGCTTTTAAATTCTTGTTTAAATAATAAGACATTAAAATAAAATAAAATAACAAATAATAATAAATTACAAAATTTATTCATATCCGCTATATATAAAATAGACATATAAAAATGGGGACAAAATGTTTGAAAATTTACCAATTTTTGTTATTTTAGGTTTCTGTAATGTGGATGTCGCATAGCAGTGCATGTGTTCAGGAAGCTGGAAATGTTCAGAAATCAGAAAAAAAAAACCTCAGTTTGTCTTCCGATCCTTTTCGCATCTGTACTTCACGTGAAGCCGTACGTACGCTTGGTACTTCACAGAAAAGACTGTCTCATTTCTTCTACCCTTTCAGTGTAGGTTAATGGTCGACCAATTCGCGGTACGTGGTCCGTTTTCCTGAACATTGACACTGCCATACTAGAACCACGTTGCAGAAGCTTGCAACAACAACAACAAAAAAAACTTAGATAGTTTTCCAGTATTTTGGCACAATTTTCATATGTCTATCTTATTTATAACGGATATATATATATATATGAATAAATTTTGTAACCAGGGAAAGACTTTTCGGACACGCTATATATCTTGTTGAACTGCATACTACCTACTTTCTTTGTATAATCAGATAAAAATAAAACATTTATGTTACCATTTTCTTATCAAACTTTTTTATATGTAATATTCTCAGCCAGAATTTCATAAATATTCTTTATTACAACCGACTCTTCGTATTTTGGCGTCCAATTCAGGACTAAGGTCTCTAATATTCCTAAAATTTTCAAAATTGTGAAAAGCAAATATCTACTAAAAAAATTTGCAATCTACAAAAATAATAAGTTGTACTAAATGTAATCTTTTCGACTTGATAAATATATCTATAATAAGAGAGTATTCAAAATGTTTTTGAGTTATTTTTGGTGACAACTAGTCACCGTCTCCCTATTTAACAATAAATGTATTAAATGCAGGTTTGCTTCAATACAGTATATCTCATCCAAATATTTAAAAATTATATAATCTACTCACAATAAAGTAAAATTTTTTTAACATCTGGTTCAATAGTATATATAACTTCATATATTTACTGTTGCAAAAAAAAAATTCTTTCAATCTAAACTTGTTTCTTTAATTTATATATTTTTTTTGTTTGGTAATGATGAATTTCTGTTTCATTAGAAGTCAAGAAACAGCTGCTTCTCCTTTCACATTTAAAAGATTTTTTCTAAACAAAAATAGCTACCATGTTATTTTAAACAGTAGTGTAATGGTTGAAAAGTTATAAAATTCTTTAAAATAACATGCTTTTACATTTGAAGTCGAAAAATGTGATGATAGGTGTAGGTCTCGTGCTACTGTTCAACATTGATCACATGATTAAATTAGAAATCTGAAACAACTGAATGGAGTTGAATTTTTCTTTCCATAAAAGTGAATATTTTATTGATTTTGTAATTCGAATTTTTAATTAAGTTAATTTCGACAAAATGGTTAATTTTAATTAGTTACATAAAACTGTGATATGGTGTCACTTAACTTAAGATAGATGTGTTCAGGCGATTTATTTTAAGAATGACGCGCTGTTCCCTTTTTCATATAATTGCGTAAATGCCTAACTCTGAAATTATGTTAAAATCTGAAATCTATGGTATTGTAGTAAATTGTTAGTTAATTTTTCAAGTAACAATTTTCAACAAATTTGATTTTTATCTTAAGTTGGAAAAATTTTTAACTTTTTTTGTAATTTTTTTAAAAAGATTTTGTTAAATTGGAAATTTTTTTAATTTTTTGTAATTAAATTTTTTTTTGTCAAATTGGAAAATTTATTGAAATTTTTAAAAAATATGCTTGTTATGTTGTAAATTTTTTTCAACATTTTGTAATTTTTAAAAAATGTGTTTGTTATGTTGTAATATTTTTTAACATTTTGTAATATTTTTATACATTTGTGAATTTCAAAAACATTTTGTAATATTTTTAAACTTTTTGTGAATTTCAAAAACAATTTGTAATATTTTTAAACTTTTTGTGAATTTCAAAAACATTTTGTAATATTTTAAAACTTTTTGTGAATTTCAAAAACATTTTGTAATTTTCTTAAATGTTTTTGTTAATTTGCCATAGTTTTAAAACTTTTTATACTAACTTGCATATTTCTTTTACTAACTTGCATATATTTTTTCATTTTTTTGTTAACTTGTAATATTCTTTGTAAACTTTCTGTAATTTAAAAAATAAATAATAACTAAAAATTTTTTTTTAACTTTTTGTAATTAAAAAAAATTAAATTTGTTTTGTATTTTTTTTTTTTTTTTTTGTAATTAAAAAAAAAATAAATTTGTTTTGTATTTTTTTTTTTTTTGTAATTTTATAAAAAAAAATTGACTTTTTAAAAAAGTTTCTTACATTTTTACTAACTTGTATATTCTTTACTGACTTCTGCATATTTTTTTCAATAATTTGTTGCTTTGTATTATCAAAAGCTGATTTTCATATGTATGCGTGTAAAATTTTTATGAAAATTGCTATTTCTAAAATGTTGAATACATATTTTTCCGTTTTCAGTCGCATGCATATTTCTCGAGTTATTCGACCGTTTGCCGACTTTTCAATGCAAACGATTCTCATTGCATTTTACTCGATTACAGCGCCATGTACGATTTTCCGAAGAAAATGTTAAATATAAAAGTTACGATTTTTTTTTCGTAGAATCCAACTCTCGAATAAAAAAAAGGCAGGGGTATCATTTAAGATTTTAAAATTGCCCCACCTTCCACCCCCCAGGGGTCAGAGTTGGGGGGGCAACTTTGATATAACTAAATAGATTTTTCAAAAATATTGAACATGTATTTTTCCGTTTTTCAATCCGATGTATATTACTCGAGTTATTCCACCATTTTCAGACTTTTCAATGGAAACGATTCTCACTGCATTTTACTCGATTAGAGCACCATCTACGATTTTCCAAAGAAAATGTTTAAAAAGTTACTTATTTTTTCCAGCAGAATCCAAATCTGCAATAAGAAAGGGGTGTTATCATTTAAGATTTCAAAGTTGCCCCCTTTCCCCCCCCCCCAGGGGGCAGAGTTGGCGGGGGGAGGCAATTTTGATATTCGTAAATAGATTTTTCACAAATATTGAACACATATTTTCCGTTTTTCAGTCCGATGTATATTTCTCGAGTTATGTTACATTTTACGGTTTATGAGGAAAAATCATTTTCAGTTTATTTTAATGATCTTACACTATTTCAAAAATATTGAAAATGATATATATAACTGAAGTGCACTACAAGAGACTTACCATAGAATATGGTGCGCATAGCGCTTATAATTCCTTTACAGGGACACTTAAAAGAATTCCCTTACATTACAGTCTATAGAGAAAAATAATTTGCGGCTTTGTTTTAATACTGTTTCACTATTTCAAGCATATTGAAATTGATATATATCACTGATGCGCATTACAAGAGGCTTACATTAGATTATTGTGTGTATTTCATTCATCGTTCAGTTACAGAGACTCACAAAAGAATTCAGTTAAAGTACTTAATAATATTGCGAATAATAATTGTTAATAATAATTGTAGAAATGTATTTTCAGTAGTGGTATGCATTTTTAAATGTAACTAATTTTTTGACTATTACTTTGGTGTGTATAAATTCCATACATCATATACAGGGCAGCACAAAACATGCTGAGTACATTTTCGTTTATTGAAAGAAATTCCTGAAGAGGAATTTTGAATTGTGCTATTCGTTTCCTAAATGAGCTAAATTTCAGCATTCTATGTAGTATATATACAAATGTATAGAACATATGCAGGGCTGCATGAAATTATTCGTATATTTTTCCGAATATTGTTGATAATGGTTGAAATTGGAATTTTAAATGTTTTATGCTTATCAAAATTGTTTATGTAGACATTAACTTCCGCCGTATTAAACGGTAAACATTTCAAAAAGTATGTTGGAAGTGTTGGAAGTGTTGGAATGTGTCACATAATCTATACTTGGCGCATGATGTTTCGTTATTGTTTTAAAAATCTAATTGATTTCCGACCCTACAATTTCGTTTCATTTTGGCATTTTGGCAGTAAAATCATCTCCGATATATTTCGATAGAATGTCTTTTATTCTGTTTCAACTCGATTCTAGAAGCTACCAAAAAATGTTCTTCTTGCTGCTGTCAGGAGCCTAATCGCTTACTTTTGATTATCCTGCCGTTAATTCAAAATTCGAAGCTTTGATTGAATAAAATTCACTTGTAGTTCGCGGTTTGTATTCTTCTACGAATAGGTTTATAACCATTTACTCGTCTTTCGCACAGAACATTTCAGGGATATCTTCTGTTAAAAATAGCCACGGCATAAGGAGAATGAATCCTGATTTTTTTAGAATTTCACCGTACAGATGTATTTTATTAAATGAAGTGCTGACTAATTTAAGAGTGCTCCAGTTTGTTTGATGATCAATAAAGAATTTCGACTCAAACTGTTTGTTTTTTTCTCGGAGAAAACACCCATGAATTTTTTATGATTGCCTTTATTGTTTTATATTAATTCGTTCTACGCTGGCATGCCTACACTGCTACTAATTATGGACGCGCATTTAATTGATTGTACGTTTCTAGTTTTAGTTATTAGTTATGCAATGTACGCTGATGTAACTGCCAATGACTAAAATGTTCTTCTCCAACGTAATTGAATAGGTGACCGGTTGGAGTGCACCATCCTTAATTCATCGTCTGTATAATATTTTTCATGTCTGCTCAACGAAACAAAACAACTTATGCAATCAAGTAATTACTCTACGCTGCTTAAATGGAATTTCATGGCATACATCTTACACTAGTCAGACAGGATTTGATAATTACCTGTGAAATGAACATCATCTGCCCTCTAGATCTCCTATTTTCTTCTGATGTTTGTACAGAAATTCTATTAAATCATCAATAATGTAAAGCCAAATTAACATCATTTTAATCGCCTAAATCACAAGAAATGACATAGTGTGAAGTATTTTATACACGGTGAATCTAAACTCTTGGGCAAATCTTTAAGGGGTGATAGTACACATCAAGACAAATAATATTAAATAGGAAACTAAGGGTCCCAAACTTCTTCCGAAGGAGATAGGCGCCATTAAAGTTTAGGGTCCAAAATTTCAAATGATTATAAAAAACGGAAAAATTGGTCGATTCGTTTGCGGTTTTCGCTAAAACTATTCTTTATGTCAGAATTTTCTTGAAAATAAATTTTAAAGATAAAGTTTAAAAAATGCCGATAGAGGGCGCTTTAGACTTTTGAGTAAAGTACATCTATTTTTAACCGTTATGTTTTGTATCTCATTAAATGCTTTCAAAAGCCTAGACTTAAACTTAAATTTTGAGCTCAAAATCTGAATCGTTGGGAGTGGTTAAGAAGCGCAAACTGAACTGTGTTCAGGAGCTGAAATTTAAATCCCCCCATCCCTTGAACACAGTTCAGTTATTCCCGATCTTGGTGTCGTAGACCAGTCAGAAACTACTACCTCTTGCACGTACAATAAACGATAGAGGGATGACAAAATTAAATGAAAAAATTTATTCATAACAGACATGAGCGATTTCTCCGCGTAAAATAAAAATAAACAATTTGATGTACGCACGTAGTGCGCAATATAAATAAAGGTTGACACGTAGAAAATGGTACACGCATGATGTTCGTGCGGAATCACAAAAACTGCTCGAAAGGGTGCCCACCAGCAACGATGCAGGCCTCACACCGCCAGCGGAGGGAGTTGCGAACATTATCCCGGGCATCTCCTGGATATCGCCTGCTACGCCGGCAATCCTCGCCACCAGGTCGGAGTCGGTTGACTTGGCTTGCGTGAACAAGATTCTTCATGTGGCTCACAGGAAGAAGTCTAAGCAGGAGAGGTCAGGTGAGCATGCCGGCCAATTTATCGGATCACCCCGTCCAATCCTTCGCCCTGGATATTCTGTATCCAATGCATTTCGCAAATCCGCGCTCAAATGTGTATGCGCCCCGTCATGTTGGAACCACATACCAGCCTTTATGTTGGCTGGAACACATTGCAGTAGAAATGGAAGCACCTCTTGCAGGAATACCAGATACGTACCGCCGTCCAGGCGTCTTGGCAAAATATATGGCCCGATCAAATGATCGTGGATAATTCCGGCCCACACATTGACACTGAAACGTTGTTTATATGAATGAGAACGGGTGGCGTGTGGGTTCGTGTACGCCGAGTTATGTCCATTGCGCGCATTGAAAATGCCTTCCCGACTGAAACTGCATTCATCGGTGAATAGCACGTTTACGGCAAAGTCTGGTTGCGCATCCAACTGTTGAGGAACCACCGTGAAAAATCGACACGTGGCTGATGGTCGGTTGCTTTCAAGACGTGAAACACACTGTGCATGGTAGGATCGAACGCCTTCGTCTCCTAACACTCGCCAAACCATCATCTCGCTCACATTTGCGGCGGTGGATACGTCCCGCATGCTCGTCTCCGGTTGCTCCTCAAATTCACGCAACACATCGTTTTCAAGTTCCGGTGTCCTCGCACTCCTGGTACGCCCAGTGTCTTGTATACCTCTGACAAATGAACCGCTTTCTCCGAGACGCCGATGCAAGCGTTCGAAAATTTTCCGGTCCGGCAAGCGTCTCGAAGGGAATCGCTCCCCGTACAATCGCCGGGCCTCCAGGGCATTCCCATCCGCAGCACCGTAAATAAAATGTATATCTGCCATTTTCTGATTAGTGTGGCTGGTCATCCCTACAGCCATCAAAGACGAAAACATGATGAATGCGAAAAACCGGAGCTTTTATAGCACTTTCGATCACAGCGCCATCTGGAGGTTACATTCTTCTGTACTACACATATCCGGCCAATCGGGTGACACGGGCCGTTAATATGTAATGGCTCGGTAACTGTAACTATGTGCTGTGTCTTTATGTTAAATAATTTTATCAATGTTATAATTTTTCATACTAATGTTCAGTTCAATATAATTTTTTATGAACTCAGTATTATCTTATTTTGTGGACTATCCTGCTATAAATATACCATTCAAAGTTAATTTAGGGGACTCTTAAATTGCATAAAATATTTTCGCAAGTAAAGGATTCAAATTTTCAATGACATTTCATATTAATAAAAAACAAAAGACAAAGGGGAAATGATTAAACATATTTTTAAAATATGAGGTTTGCAATTATGCATTTTATTTCAATTTAAAACATACCATAATTAAAACTGTATGACATATCAAATCCAGTAGACTAGGATGTTAGGTTTACTCCCTATTTTTAAAAATATTTGCAACTACATTTTCTTCCTCTTTTTCTAATCTGTAGAGGCGGATAACTGCTGGGAGCACACCATGCGTTCTGCCACATTTTGGAGCAATTTTGAGTAAAATTTCTACATAGGTATCCATGGCTATTGTTCCGCATTTCTTCTCCACTTTCGTTGTATAACAAGCCAACTCCTTCAATATGGCACTGAAAGCATATACAATATTTTTATGTAATAAATATTCTAATAGAATGATGAAAAGAGTCTTTAGAATAAAGTTATTATTATATATTATTATATAGAGAGGAATTAATTTTTTAAATAAGAAAATCAAGTTAAATACGCTAAATTTGTACACCGTCGGCTGCAATGCATCATGCATTCTGCTTGTGTTTTGCTAGTGGACACGTTTAGCCTATTTAATTCGATTTTCTAAATAAAATATCCTGCTTACATGTGCTGCGGTATATTTAAACTAGTGAAAGGATATAAAAAATGAATGGAAGGGCTTCTAATAAAGTTATTTGTCCATATAAAACGCCATTTTATAATAAATCGAGGATTCTCGACAATTTCGTAAATGAGTTTTTACCTGTAGCCCGTAACGTATTCAAGATAGAATCGCCAACTTCACTGTATTCCTCTAGGTGGTGCTGTTAACGGTTTCATCGCGTAGCACATAGTAAATTTACTATATCTAGACATCATGTTTATGAATTTAGCTTTTGACGTTCGGAAGTTAATGGTGCTGGTTAGAATTTTAGAGGGCACTCTCAATATTACGTCATAATGTACACCAAATGCCATCACTTTTAATTAATAGAGATAAATATTGCGGTTTCGAATGCGACGACCTCTGGGGCCAGTTCTCAAAAATAACTTTGTGAGAAATTAAAAAAGGGTAACAAATAATAATAATAATAATAATAATAATAATAATAATAAAAACATAAGTGTAAACTCGCAATTTCGCGTGAAATATTTTTGCTGATTTCGATAGTTGAAGAGTATTGTTTTAAAATTGGGGAGGAATTTGCTTAATATAAAGTGAAATAATATGGTAAAATTTTAGGTGAATTTGTGAATATTAATAATACCTTATTATATACACAGCTCAAAACAATTAACGATTATGGAAGTTGTGGATGGATTTTGCGGCTGGGAAATAGTTTAGATTATTGATACATGATCGAAAGACGTAGTAGACTATACAAGAAAAAAAATTACGCATGTTTGGCAGAAAAAATGCATTGTATTGAGCATTTGGGTACAAAAGGAAAACAGTACAATTTGTGAAAAACAACGAATAAAAAAGGCGTGTCCGTAAAAAAAAATCGTTTTTTGTAGGGGGTATAGTTTTCCCGGACGGCCAGGAACGTTGAACGCCTTTGAGTCATGGAGTCAATGAGGCTACTAATGAGGAGCTGGGGTATTCTGTCCCACTATTCCAGAAGAGATAAGGAATAAGATGAACCGCGGAAAGTTTTGTTTGTTATTCGTGCTGTTTTCTGTAAAATTTAAAAATGAAACTTTAAATCATTTCTTTAAATAAAATACATATTGTTTACTTGTCTCATCATGATCAGATGCATTTTTAAAGTCAGATGTTTAAACTTAGAATCTGACTATTTTAAGAAAGAGAAAAAAAGTTCTTGTTTCAGGATGGGCCTTATATTGTGCGTATTCTGAAAAATCTTGCTGGGGCTTAGTTTTTGTTCAGATGTTATTATTGGGTAAACACGATAAAAAATGAAAACTGAATTTTCTGATTAATTAAACGTAATTTCACCAAATTTCTAAAATAATTCGACTTTAAAGCTTAAAATTAATAACTTATTAATCTGTACATTTATAAATTTTTACATTGTTTTTTATGAACTTTTTAAAACCCGCATCAAGCTTTTAAATCCAAAACTGAGCAGCATTCACGAAAATTGGGACGTTTATACACCATAGTTAAAGAATAAACTGTCTCCTTAAAATATATCTCAGACAATAAATGTACTTTTCTCAGAAAAAGTAGACGTTTAACACACTCAATGAAATTATTTACGCGAAAAAATTAAGGCACCAATAAATACGTATTTAAATATTGACTATATTCTTAACTAGCAAGCATGTGATAACTATAGTACATACAAAATTATAAAAGGCATTCTTTTCAAAAATATTTTGATAAGAAAAAATTACAAAAATATAAAAAACATGTAAGATATCAAGATTTATTAATTGTTAGTGGAGCTATGACAGCTTCACTGGACTCGCTTTTACCCAAACGAACTTCGAATAAATTGACCTGGGAAAGACGCTGCAACCCTTCGGCAGCATACACACGCCCGCTGAAATCTTGAATAAAAAAAACTTTGAACTATTGCAACTTTTTATTTCGACTTACATTAAATTAAGATTTTCAGTATTGTCATTTATTTCGTTATAGGAACAGATTTGGTAATCTTACAACTTTAATTGAATCATGGCAATAGCAAAACGTACCAGAGAGTTATTTCCGTCTCAGAAAAAAAATTCAAGAAATTTACGTGAAACGCTTAAAAACACAAAAAATTGCATAGAAAATTCTCAAAAAAGTCAAACATAACAAAGAATAAAATTTACTATATTGGGCTAAAAGATTAAAACTAGGCAAGTTTTATGAATGTCAGAAAATCACCGCAAAACGCAAAAAATACTATAATTAACATAAACAAGTCTCGAAAAATTAAAACATCGCAGAGGTCAAAGTTTTCTATATTGGGCTAAAAGATTGAAACTTTATTTTATGAATGTCGAAAAGTCTCCGCGGAACGTCAAAAAACACTAAAAATCATATAAAATATTTGGAGAAAATTCAAGAATAGCAAAAGACAAAATTTACTTTATTCGTAAACCGGAATATTTTTACAAATGTTAAAATATCACCAACGAACCCGAGAAACTTTCCCCCTTGCAAAAATCGCATAAAAAATCCCAGAAAAATTAAATAATCCCAGAGGACAAAATGTACTATGTCGGTCCAAAGATTGAAACCGGATTCCTTTCATGTATGTCATATAATCGCTGCTAATCGCGAAGATACTAAACCTCGTAAAGAAATTTCATGGAAAATTCAAAATTAACTGTGAGAATTCCGAATAAACTTTATTGAAATTAGGATAAATTAACTATATTGGGCTAAAAGATTGATACCGAATTCTTCTTTATTAATGTGGAAAAAATCTATGTAAACTCGATAAAACGTTAAAAATCCCATAAAAATTTAAATAATAAAAACCTAATCAAAAATTCTAAAAACTGACTTAGAGGTGCATAACTTTAAACATGCAGGAGCATCTTGTCAAATTTTCTGAATCTGCTGCTTTTTCAGAAAACAGAACACTGACACAGGCACAAATATCTATTTTTATTACTATAAATGCAGTTTCTAAAAAATCACTAAAATATAAGAAAGTGTAAAATACAGTTTTAATTATATTACATTAATTGAATCTTAGATTGTCTACAAATTCTGGATGTGTATTTTAATTCAATTAAAGTCTAATGTTTTGTAACAAAAAGAGGTAAGAAGGAATGTTTTATTATTTTATACCGTTTATAAAATATATGCATTACTTACAGGCATTCATATGTCTCTCGTAATTCTTCTTCATCGTCGGAAAGTTCTAAAAGTCCATCATCTTTTAACTTTTCAGCATACCGTTGTAAGGTCGCATGGGATGCAGTTAAACTTTCTGTGAAGCATTCATCGTCTTCTTCCAATTCTTTTGCTAACTCACTAAAGCACTTCAAATTATTTACAACGGCTAATAAAAGACACAAAATTGCATTATTACTTATCAGTTATTATTTTCTTTCATAAACAGCAGCTTACTGATAAAATAACAGTTTACTATAACTAGATGGTACCCGTCAAAACTTCAGGGTAAAGAACTTAAAGTATACACAACATATGAAAAGTTTCATCTCATCCATTTTTAACACATCTTAAAATGTAAGAATTTTTTGCAGAATATTTTTAGCAATATTAAAGTAAAATAAAAACCTTTCATTTATAACTGGGCTGGAGAACGGCTACATATCAACTGCCTTTACAGTGATACAGACAACAGAACATTTTCCACAGACTCTATTTATAACATTTAGTTATAAATAGAAGCATCTACAAGTGTTTTTTTTTCTTAAAATTTTTTACAAATAAAAAAAATAGAGAAAAAGAGCTGTGACAGATGGATAGACAGACAGACACACATGTGATGATATACTGGTTTGGTTTTTACTTTTTAAGTACGGAACCATGAAAAGTACCTAACTGACTTATAGTCATAAATAGGTAATTTAATTTTAAGCGCTCATACTAAATAAAAATATGTATGTAGCAGGAATTTTTCTGTTGTATACAATCTAAAATATCTGTATTTTAAATTAAAGAAAATAATTTAACACGCATATGTGTTCGTAAACAAAATGTCTAACCCCATCCCTTTTCAGACGCGGCGATTATGTACGCGAATGGCACCCGGTGCATGTAAAATTCGTCGTGGGTGTAAAGTCCTCCAAGTTCCCTGTGAATTAAATCTCCGGGAACGCCTAGTCATGTGAAGGTCTCGACGGTAGATCAAGTTTCTAAATTACGCGACCAACACGAGTAGTGATGGCATGACGTATGAGTGTGAGATGCAGCGATGAATTAGTAAATATCCCAGCATCTCACATTCGTCCGGCATGACTTCTCTACAGTGTGCAGTGGTAAACAGTCTCATTCAATATCAATTAGCAACCGGCCAACTAAGAAAAGCAATTAAGGCAACATGACTCACTGAAGCCACGTCGGCCTATAGTTTTAACATACATATCTCCGCCATGCGGAGTGCAGGCGAATCCTCACCCCCTTTAGCTGGGCAAAATCTTGGCAGGTAGAAGCCTGGCCAGCGGTCTTAAAAAAAAAAAAAAAAAAAAAAAAAAAAAAAAAAACAGCATGCTAAATCAGCTACGTCCAAACTACCGAAACGTCACCTGTGCCCTTAAGCGTCGTAATTTCTGTTTAGTGAAGAACACTAGCATTTTCTGTCCAGCTATTATAAATTTCTCTGTTCAAAATTTGTGTATTTCTTTATGCAGCGGATATTTCCTGTATTAGAATCGCGCCTGTTGAACAGAGGTGTGTTGATCAGAGAGGGGTTATTAAAGGAAAGGAGGTTTAAAGGAAGGCTAGCGGGTGAGGGGATTTCCCCCTCAAGGGATTTTGTAGTTTTGTATTCATTCTTTCAAATTTCTTGATATATTATTTAAAATTTATCAAATTAAAACTAAAAAAAAAAAAATCAGGAATTGCACAAAAGTTAAAATAATTTTTCTGATATGACAAAATAGAAATGTTATTGTCAGTATAAGTTACGAATAAGTTAGTAACGAATAATTTTCTAGATATACGTAAATCGTAGCTGATTAAAAACATTTTCTTTCGTCCATTATTTTTACGATAGATTTAAAATTTCAACCTTAGGATCACTTTGTTGTTAATCTTAAATAACTTCAAACAATTTTGACAATTAAACAATTTCGACCGAAAACCAAGATACGGGGGGCCATGTACAACAAGTTTTCAGACTAATCGAAAAATAGGAAGATTGGTGTCGAAAAAAAAAATATCTCGATAAAGAAATTAAAAATAATATCGATGTCAATGTTTCAAAGGACACAAGACATAGACGCATAAGAGAATGCAAGAACTTTGTTTAAAAAACAAAGAATTCGAAATGGAGTATAAATTCGCACCGTAAACATGCCAGAATGGATTGGGTTTAAAATTATATGTGGTACGATGACAAGTGACTCACAATATTATTCAGTCTTGCAAAGAAATTATATATTGATTGAAATGATGACTGGAATCACTGTGGGCATGACATCGACAGACAGCCGCATAACTTCTGTAGTAAACGACAAAGCAGCAATTGGCTTTGATGGCCAAACCACCTTGGCCTTTAGGACACAAAATTCACCAAAGTATCAAGACACATCTGAAAACCATCTAAATCATCATGATGACATCTTAAGGGGTTTAGATGGAGATTCCAGCACGACACTGTTTCAATCCATAACTCACATAAAACAAAATAGTGGCTTTCCGCGCAAAACGTTAACATTTTAGATTAGCCGGGTGTAAGTATACACACAAACTCAAATGTGAAATTTTGGGCTATTCTAATCCGTTAAGTATACCAAAATGGAAAGCAATATGACTCTAATAAAGCACTAAAATAGGTTATTAAAAAGCATGGTATTCTTTGCCACCAATAATATTTAAAAAACGATTTGATTCAAGAGAAACGTGGTTTTTTGAAGTCACCCGAAACCGGAAACTACTATTAATAAAAACCACCATGAAAACGTAATAAATGATGCGTTTTGTTTCCCATTTTCTTACATTTTTGAGACACTCTAAAAATTAGTCTTTTATGAGTTTTAATTAGACTTTCAATCATGTACCCTTTTATTCATTTTGACATGATTTATTTGAATAATTTTACAGAATCTAATAAGTAAATAATACGTTTTTGTTTAATTTTGTATTTTTATTTAATAAATGACATTTTCCAGTCATGCTTAAACTTTTCACTCAAACTAAACCACATCACATTTTAAATATGCTATTTTTTCAATGGCAATAATTTTTAAATAAATATTTTGTGTCATCATTTCATATATTTTCAGGAGAGCGACTCTTATGATTGTTCAATATTCGGTTAATCTTTTGAACAGGAACCAAGTTATATAGTTACTTACAACTGTTCACTGCATAAATAAGAATTAGATTTCGAAACAAGATTTTAGTATTGTTGGAGTGTATTTCATAACCTATGCGTTGTACATGATTTTTCTTTTTTCTTTTTTCTTTATTTCTTTTTTCAAGTGATACTAAGTGTTACTGGATTAATATTTTTGCATGGTCGGTAGACAATCAATGGAAAATCTTCATAAGCTAAAGAGAACTATTGCATGTTACAGAATGAAGGTCCTTTATAACCCAAAACAATATGTATTAATTTCACATTATTTGTCAGTTGATCAAGAGTACTTTTCTGCAATGTTATGATGTATGTTTTATACTAGTGTCTTCAAACAACTTCAAAAGATAATATTCTACAAAATACCAAATTAAAATTATTTTTGTGAGTAATTAAAGTGTTTTACAAACTAAAAAGCGTCTTATTGTAAGTTAATTTGATACATAATGAAGGATGAAAAATTTGGTTTAATAGAAAAATAAACTATATATTGTCAAAAATTTTATTTCAAACTTAAACCATTCAATGGTGTAAAGTAATTATTAGAACCACTTTTTCCCTTACATTTTTAAAAGTTCTGCTTCATGGTTAGAAATCAAAAATTAATTTCACACATTACATTTATCAATAATAGCGCTATCCAACAACTACAGTAAGAACAAATAGTGCTATATTTTCTCAATATATTTCTTTAGAGAATGAGGATATACACCTCCTACTCTAAAGATTAGAGTGTTGTCTACAAGTGTAGAGGTTTTAGATTAGAATATTGCATTATGCTGCTGTATAGGATCCTCATTTTAAAAAAAATTGTTTTAATGAACTTTTGTTTGCAAATACAACCGTTTCTCCATTACGGTTCAATATTTTACTCTTTTTCTTTCATTTACATTTAATCAATTCTCAACTCAACAATTTACCGGTTTATTGTTAAACATAAAACAAAATTATGGTTAATATTGTACCATTTCATGGTTGATGCAAAGTATAAAATCATGGTAAATTTTTTCATGATCTTACTTTTGCAGCTATTATAACACGAAATTTTAGTTTAACCTAGAACGAAAATTTTAATATCCCTTACAAACAAATATTGGTTTCGTAATAACGGAATAGTTCTCTTAAATTAAATTTCTAAAGTGAACTGTGCAATATTTGAAAAATTTCGCTGAATACATGATGTACCTGCATGTAAAAGTGTATCTTCATCGCAAGCTTCATTTGAGAGTTCTAGAAATTGCTTGTGTTCATCTTGAAAGTATTCATTTCGTTGGCATTTTTCTCCATAGTCAACTGCACACTCATAATATGGAATAGCAAACCTAAATGCATTACAGAAAAGAGGAGATTCAGTGAGAACATACGGTATATACTTGAGTGAAAGTAGACCCCAAAATACGAGAAAAATAACATGACATTCCATTCAAATACCATAATTTTCGAATAGATTTCCTCATCTTATTTACTGACAGGCCTCATAATAATTTCAACCGATTAAATAAAGGGAAGATTTCTTTACGCAAAAAATGGTATTCAAATTGAAGGGCATGTTATTTCTGTTCAATTTTGGAGTCGACATGCACATGAATTATTGCGGTAATTTTCTTTTCACTGAAGTATGTTATAAATTGAGTATTCTAATTTCCGGCGTAGGATCTTAGGACCAAATAATTATGTTTAAGTGCAGACATTTTAATTAATAAAATAGAACTTATTTCTACACAGTACAGCTAAGACAACATTTTTTATGCAAAATGATTTGTTTCAAAACAGATTTAATTGATCCGCGGATTATACGCCGCTAATTAGTGTAATTTAAAACTTTTTAAGCAGTTATTATTCCTACAAATAATAACAATTCAAATTCCTATGTTTTAAAGAAAATAAATATGATCTATCGTGCAAAAGTTCAATTTTTCAAAATATTTTTAAGTTCAGTTTTTTATATTATGTATTTCGTGATATTTCTAATGTTACAGATTCTGAATTATAGAATAATAGAATACAAAACTTATAGTTCAAAAACATTTTGTGAAATTAATATTTTAAAATCTTTGTTCAAATCACATATGCTAAAAGTGTTTTTAAGGTGTTTTAAGGGGACGCTTCGAAGTTCCTCATCGATTGAGAAATCCCATGTTAACCTATGGGGTAATTTAATAAGTGATTACTTGCTATTTAATATAATTATCGAAATACAATTTTCACCATCCGAAAGTGGGCGTCTGATGAAAAACGTATGTGTTTTTAAATATTCTCTTCTGAAATTTTACCTAATTTTTAAATACAATAAATATCTGAAAATGTTTCTGAAGTAGAAATTTGAAGGATTACAGATTTTTTTTAAGTACTTGAAATTAATTGAGAAATTTTTTAAAAGCTCATCATCAAACGGCATCAAAGGTCTGCTTTCTGATGGTGAAAACGGTCTTTTGATAATTATGTTAGGTAATGAGCAATCACTTAATTTGTCATAAGTTAACATTGGATTGCACTATCGGCAAGGGTAAATCCGTATTGGATAATTTGTGATGCGTCTCTTTTAAAGAAATTGTCTTATTTCAAACTGTTCTTAAAAGTTTGAGTGCATTAAATATTTATGAATTTGTTTTTTAAGTCATAGCACAAAATCTTAAATAGATCTTAAAGATTACCACCGAATCTTAAAGAGAATTATTTTCATTGTTTTTTGAGATATAGAGAAACATTTCTTTTCGATTGTCTAATAGACCAATTCTTCGCAATCACAGAAAAGAAGATTTTAGCTAACAGGCGGAAGAAAATTATAATATTTTACTCCACATAATTTTTTTTTATTTTTATAAACTTTTTTCATCCATTTTCAGGTGATTACTAATTGAATGGCTCTTGTATTTTTCCCTGTAGGGTCTTAATTTTAATCTTATAAATTTATGGATAAACCCATAACATATTTTCCTTTATAACTCTATGACGATTTAAGAAAGAAGATATATAAACCATATATTTTTCAAGATAATTTTATCTAAGAAACTCAATTATAATATCGAAGATGCGTGTAACCTTCGTTAAAACAAAACTGGTACAATTTTGAATATGTATATTGTTTACAAACCCTAATCCATGAATAACATATAATAGTAGGTATCATAACCTTTTTACTTAATTTTAGCTACATTTTAGCTACATTTTAGCAAGGGTTTAGCTAATAATAGCATCCGAATATTTAAGAATGTTATTTCATGTCGAAACTTTTGCTAATTGTGTCAAACAGAATACATACATGATTTAGTAAAAATTTATAATTAGTTTTATTTTTCTTTAAATTTCCCCTTCACTTTAACAAAATCTTTTATTTAACTATTTTTAATATTTAGTGGCCCATCGTGATGTACAGTCGTAAATGAAAAATCTGCACCCATTTGTAATTATGCCACTAATTTTTCCCAAAATCATTGTTTAAAATTTATACTAATACCAACCAATTGCTTATGACACCTACTATTGTATGTTATGCATGGATTAAGGTTTGTGAACAATATACATATTATAAATTGTACCAATTTTGTTTACACGAAAGTTACATACATCTTCGACATTATAGTTGAGTTTCTTAGATAAAATTAGCTTGAAAAAATATATGGTTTATGCATTTGTTTCTTAAATCGTCATAGAGTTATAAAGAAAAATATGTTATGGGTTTATCCATAAATGTTATAAGAATAAAATTAAGACAATACAGGGGGAAATACAAGAGACATTTAATTAGTAATCACCGGTAAAATGAATGAAAAAAATTATAAAATTAAAAAAAATTATTTCAAGTAAAATATTATAATTTTCTGCCGCTTATTAGCTAAAATCTTCTTTTCAGTGAATGCTAAGAATTGATCTATTAGACTATCGAAAAGAAATATTTCTCTATATCTCAAAAACTAATGAAAGCAATGAACTGTACATTGAAATAACCATATTTTTGACGATGCGATTATTATACAGTTCATAATTCATAAAGTTTTTTAATATAATTTTATTAATGATTTTCGTAATATATAAGTAGTTTTTTGAAAAAAAAGATACCTAGACTAGGCAGAAATAAGTATTCGCAATTCAAGCGCAGCGGCTTAGCTTTGTGTCTTTGAAATTCGGAACACTTATGAAGCCGCAGTTGAAATCATCTCTTATTGAAAATCAAATCAGAAAAAAGAAACACTTTATAAAAATAAATGCCATAATTAAATTTTATTGCTAAAATATTCTTCTCCTTGCGAATAATGATTGACGTCTGTATGCATTGAGTAAATGCCTATCAAGACTACCTAAGACTGTTAGGAAGGTAGCTCGACAATGGAAGTCAATACCGAGAAAACTTTAAAGAGAATTTTTTTGAAGTACAAGACATGAAAAAACCGGTTTGCGAGAGTTAAAGTGAATATAACATTAGCAACCCAAAATTTCGACAGCCTATAACTACTGGAATGTTTAAGAAAACAATGCATAAACTATACTCCTTTCTGTGCTGATATGATTCAATGGATATAATGTCGAATGTAGATATTAGCAATTGAAAAAAATATAAATAAATAAATAAATAAAGTAAAACAGTTGGTATAATGATTAATATGTACCCTTAACAATACATAACATTTAATAGTTGTCATTATTACCACTTGGTGTGAAAATACGATTTTTATACGATTATTTGAGGCAGATTTAGTAAAGGAGAAAATACTTCTCCCCCCCTCCCAATTTTCAAGTCATAAAAAGGTCCCAATTTGCTAACTGTGCCTCAAATCATCGATGAAAATGTTACTGGTACCAATCGATAGATCTACTACTAATTAATGCTAGGAAATCATCAACATATAGAAAGTTTACCAAACTTTAGGATTTCAATGCTAACATTTTATTTTTGAGAATATTTCTGGACTTTTCAGTAAATTTTCCTTTCGGATACCAAACGGGAAGTCATTTGGTCAAGTAATTTACTGAAGTATGCAGGTCTAAAGTTACTGTTAAATTGATTTTTAATCATTATAAAACACATTTTATTGCGGGTAATTTTTTAAGCATAACTCTAAAACTACTTGACACTGTAATTTTGGATTCGCATATTTAAAGTTTCTAGAAATCGATTTTGGATGAAAAAAATAATAAAATAGATTTCTTAGTTTTCCCTTTTTTCGAAAACTAATTAAAAACATGTTTTTTCGAAATTAAATTTCGAGAAATATATAAATAGTAAGCTACACTAATTTTAACTCAAATCGTTTTCTAGTAGACTTGCTTAAGGGAATACAAAATTACAGCTTTACTGCCACGTTTTTTTTTTAGTTATGTTTAAAAAAAACTACACGCGTTGCAATGCGTTTAGCAACTATTAAAAATGAATTCAACATTAAGAGTTCCAAACTTTCTTCGTGCGTAATTTCTAAATTGTTTGAATGAACGACTTTCCATGTGGTATCCAAACAATCTAAAAATTACGAAAGAATCTGAATATTCTATCAAAATTTTGTGTTATTGAAAATTTTGAAGTTTGATGCAGTTTCTACACGTAGACGAACCTGTTAAGCAAAATTTAATAACTAAATTGACTTCTACACAAAGTTATTCAATCTCTTAAAACAATTTTATAATCTTGTACTTACTCGCAAAGTTCTTGTAAGTCTTCCTTCGATTCAGGGAATTTCGTTGGTGGATTTCCTTTTATGCATACTTTGTTAACTGAATCGTCACAAGTATCAAATGCTGCGATTCCTATTGACATTATATATATATATATGCATGTATATATATATATATATATATATATATATATATATATATATATATATATATATATATATATATATATATATATATATATATATATATATATATATATATATATATATATATATAGATAGATAGATAGATAGATTGATAGATATATATGTTCATGTGTATAAGATAAAGCCAGGAGAGATTGCGCACATAGAGATTCGGGGAGAAGGAGTAGTTTTAAAAAATTGTTTTTTGATTTTCTCGAGACAACGCTACAAAATAATGTCTTTTAAAAATAGCTATTCTAATATGCAATTAATTATTCTACATCAAACTTTCGTATGGAAATAATTGTTATTACAGAAGATTTGTTTCATTTACTTGAAAAAAGATGCTGCTACTGAACCAGATGACACATTTCTAAAACGTGATAGACAAGCCTCGAGTTCTAATAAATTTATGTAAGGTAAAGCCAGGAGAGATGGCGCAGTCGGAGAGATTGCGCCCATAGAGGTTCGGGGGGAAGGAGTAGAGTGAGCGCGCAGCGATTCCAGGTAGTTGTACAACAGCAGAAGTGGAGTATCTACTTGAAAGTGCACGTTGATTGTTTTGAGCGTCTAAGATAAACATTGCTATTTTGTTTTGTTTTCCAAAAGTAAGTGCTTGAATTTTCATAGCTATTCATCAGAATTTCTATACAATGTCGGTAGTACAAAATATTTTAAACTTAAACGATTTCTCATAAGCTACGAATCTAGACTAACAATGTGAACACCAACGTTTCGTTTTTGTAGCGGTCATGTTTAAATAAAAGGCCTCGCAATCTCTCCTACCGAAATTGGAGAGTTTGCGCATCTGCTACTTAGGAGAGATGGCGCATTGATCCCATTAGTTTCCATGCTAGGATAGATTACCGAGCTTATTGGTAAATTTGCATAAAAAAATGAAAAATGAAAATGAACTAATTTTAAGTTAAACGTGTTTTCAAGTAACTTAATGTTATTTTGTAATCTTATCTGGACTTGCTTTTTCTGATTCTTTAATTTTTTCCCCTTTAATTAAAATTTTCTAATCGTTTTTAAAATTATTTCTTTTTTCTGATTCTTTAATCGTTAGTTGGAAATATTCACTCCTAATACAATAATATTTGTTCACAAAAACCTTACAACAATGTCATTTAAGTGTAAATATTATTGTTAACAATTTAATTGTAGTTATTATTAGTAACAATCTCTCCTACCCATGTGCGCAATCACACCAACCCTGTAAGGACAGATTGCGCAAAATAACTTTCTTGGTTTTATTACAACTGTTCTATTAAATTACAACATAACAACAAAATAGCAATGGAAATGCATAAAAAACAAATGAAGTAAAAATTATTCATCGATAGTTTTGCAAAAAATAAATATTTAGATTTTTTATTGTTATTCTTTTGAATTGTGCGCAGACTCTCCTAGCTTTACTTTATATTATATACTAGCAAACTACGCCCGCTGCGCTGGTCGTTTTCTACAAATGAAACTTGAATCAAACGAAATATATCGTTTAATTTGACCTTGTATTTAAAAGCAATCTGTATCTTTACAGGGTTCCCAGCGTCAGGGAAAATCTGGAAATTCATGGAATTTCAAAGTAGTCAGGAAAAGTCAGGGAAATTTTAAAATATATAGAAAAAGTCAGGGAATTTACAAATATTTTTAAAAAGTCATGGAAAAACTTTAGAGAAAAAATGAAAAATGGTGGGAAATTCATCATACAGTCTCGGGGGGAAAATAGAGAATTTTGAAGAGTGATCACATAAACAAAATCTCTAATTTTTGACAAAGGATTGCAAAAATAAGTAAAAAATTTCTTTGTATGCCCGTTTGGTCAGAGAATGTTTCCAGATTTGATCAGGGAAAGTCAGGGAATTTTTTGAGATTTCGTCAGGGAAAATCAGGGAATTTGCCAGTCATGTTTTGCTGGGAACCCTAATTTACCTGGAATATCCTTCCACATTACTGAAAAATGACGTCATTGCGCTATTATGTTTTCTAATGTGTAGTCAAAATTTTAGCTGTTAAGGACCAACTTTTTTATTTGGTCATTTACAGTTAGGGTTTGCTAAAGAATGATAAAACTGTATGCAGTATACTAAAACCATCACTAAAAATTTGCGAACTAACAATGCAAACAAATTAACTAAGAAAATCCATTCAGTAGAAGTTTTTATAAAGGCTAATCCTTGATAATCGGGTTCATCTGATTATAGAACTTTTCCACATTAATTCTAAAACTAACAGAACGATATGCAATATACTAAAACCATCCTTACAAATTATCTACTTAACAATGCAAATTGCAAAATATACGCCCAGTAAAAACTTTCAAAAAGGCTAATCTTTCGAAATCGGGTTCACCTGACTATATAACCTTTACACATAACTGTGTGACTAAGCAACGTAGAACAACATGTAGTAAACTAAAACCATTCCTGAAATAGCATCTAACTAACTAACTAACAATACAATTCTCATCAAAATCCGTCCAGTAGAACTTTTTCAGAAAGCTAATCTTTCAATAATCGGAATCAAATATTGAAAAGGCTAATATTTGATTAAAAAAATGGCCACCCGATTTTCTCCTTATAATTCTAGAACTAAGCAACGTAGAAAAATATGTTATATAATAAAACTTTCCCTAGAAAATTATCTGACAGTGTAGGTTCTATCGAAATCCATTCGGCAAAATATTTTAAAAAGGCTAATATTTCATAATCGGATTGATCTGATTATAGTACTTCCCAGAATAATTCTATAACTAAGCTACGTAGAAGGATATGTTATACAATAAAACCTTCCCTGAAAATTTATCTTACAGTTTAAGTTCTACGAGAATCCATTCAGCAGAACCAGGGCTACACTACATACCGGGCTTGCTCATTCATTATGATGACGTCACAAAAGGTGGCTGACTAGGAGGAAAGACATACAGCGATTGGCACAAAACGATGGGCGCGTTGCTTTGGACCAATCGCTGGTCGCGGTCAGCCACCATTTGTGACGTTTTGAGAGTGAATGAGCAAGCCCGGTATCTAGTGTTGCCTTGGCAGAACTCGAGTTATAAGCAGCCGGAACGAAATTTCATATATGTAGAAGTAAATAGAAGTATATTGCCATTAATATAGTTTGCATTTGAATTAAAAAAAGGTACTTTTCGGTTAGCCGGGCGCCAGTGATATATATATTTATACATATAAGTGTATATATATGTATGTATATACATGTATTTGTGTAGATCTATGTGTATCTATATACATGCCTATATATATCACTGGCGCCCGGCTAACCGAAAAGTACCAAAAAAGAATACTGCAAAAATGCACTCGTACAATTTAAAAAAAAACACATTTTCGCTTAAAATCTCTCATCAAAATTGTTTTTTCTTTTTTTTTCTTTTCTTTCTTTTTTTTTATAAATGAAATTAGTAACAGTTTTTTCTTTTACTTTTCCAGATATATAGCCATTTCAATTCTTTCTGCAACAAAAAAAGACACCTTTTGGCTTAAAATCAAATTGTTTGGGGTCAAAAGGTAAATCAAAATCGCCAAAAACAAAAGATACATCGCCAAATATTGTTTCAATATAGAAATCTTGCCCCTTGAATCATTTTTTAAGCATTACGAACATTCCCAATCATGTTTAAATTAAATATTTTCGTTTTATAATCTCTCATCAAAACTCTTTTTTTTTCTTTCTCTTTCTTTTTCTTTCTTTCTTTTTCTTTTTGTTTTTTAATAAAATTAGTAACAGTTTTTCTTTCCTTTTTCGACATGTATTGTATATCCTTTTCATTTCTTTCTGCAACAGTAATGATCGCCAAAAAATTAGCAATGGTAACCTTTTCGGCCAAAATAACAGAACTTTCTATCATAATTCTATAACTAATATACGTAGAACGTTCTGCTATGAACTAAAACCTTCCCTGGAAAATTATCTCTCGAACAGTGTAAGTTCCATCAAAATCCATTAGGCAGAACTCGAGTTATAAAGGAACGGAACAAAATTTCCGTTTGTGTTTTATATATATAGTAGATATAGTGTTATAATATGAAAAATCGGTAATTAAAATAAAAACGAAAAGTAAATCAATGAAAGATAATGCGTTTTTTTTTAACGATAACTCAAAAACTACTTGGAGGAATAAACTTCAATTCCAGATTCTCATATTTGAAGCTTCTAGAAATTGATTTCTGCTAAAGAATGCATAAGTTGATATTCATAGGTTTTTCGAATATTAATTTCAAAATACTTATATTTTGATATTCATTTATAAAAGAAATATGAAATGCACCTATAAAAATATTTTAGAAATCCACATCTAGAAGAATTAAATATGAGAATCCAAAATTACAGCTCATTTCGCCAAGTAGTCATTAGTTTTGTTTGTAAATCTATCCACCTTGCAATTTGTTCTGCAACAACTAAAAAAGAACTTATCATTAGGAGTTTAAAATATTAAATATTCATAATACCTAAACTGCTTCAATAAATGATTTTCCATTTGGTACCTTAAGTTAAAATTTACGAACATGTTTAAATTTGATTTCAAAATTAGCTGTTGGTATTGAAAATTTCAGAGTTGGCTACAAGTTTTACATGAAGGTGGCTTGACGCTTATTATTAACCAAAATAAAACAATTTCCAGTTGAATGGCTATTTCCGTTTTTTCTAGGGCAATTTGATGATTAAAATATTTGTTTTCTATTTTGGCCCTTTGACTATAAAAGATACTTGTAATGTTTATACGAGCAATCAAAATTTGAGTTTACTTACTCGTATGATAAATCTTTCTATTTATCAGGCCTATCGTTGAAAAAGAAAATTTTATTGTGATTCTTTTTAGGGTGCTTTTCCAATGCTTTAGCCACTAATGTATAATTTGATCACGAATATTACTTTTACTAAATAATTTGAAAACCAACCTAAGCAAAAGGAGAAAAAATGCCTTCTTTTACTGTAATGTATCTCCAGGAAAAAACATTGATCGGTTAATAACTTTTCCTCCTCAACATGGCCAAAGTTTCGAAAAACTGGCAAAATCAGCCATTTTGTACAAAAAATTTTAATAAAAAGTAGGTTATTAACCGATCCGGTTATATATTTTACAGATAATTATGATGAACTGGTAGATCATTTGCCCGTTATTAGAAAGCGATTGTCCTTTTCTTAATTGTTATTATTTTTAGTAAAAAATCACTGTTTTTCGAAACTTTGGCCGTCTTGAGGAGGCAAACGATATTAACCATTGAAAATTAAATTTTTCCCACTTACTATTAACGGGATAATGTAAATTTTCTGCACTCTTAGGAATCCATAATCCAAAATTCGATTTTTTTTGTTCGGCCTAATACTTATGTATAAATAATGTAATATTTGTCAATACATTTGGTAATAATTAAGGGAGATAACTTAAATCACACAGTTTAGAAATAAATAAAAATTGAGCATTTAAGTATACAGAACAAATAATTTAAAATTAGATATATGTTGAGTGAAATATAGCTTAGAAAATAATCTCAGAAACAGCATCACTCTCATTATCAGTAAAACAGGATCACAAATACATACCGAAACTGAGCCAATATTTACAAAATTTTGCAAAATATGTTAAATTACCTGAAACTAAATTTTATTTTTAAGCATAATTATGCTAAGGCAGTTAGATTTTTTAAAATTTTGATATATAAAAAAGAATTTGGGAAGCAAAACTACAGAAAAAAATATGTGAGAAAAAATAATTAATTATTAATTAATAATTACACGTAATTAATCAACTCTTAAATAAACATAATTGTTTGCTACACACTGCAAAAAATAATTGTTGATTTTACAGTATAAAACTGGCGCCCCAGCTGCCAGTATTATACCGTAAAATTAACAGTATTAAACCGTAAAATAAGCAGTAATACCCTGCCGCGCAAGCAGTAATACGCTACCGCGCATGCGCGGTAGCGTATTACTGCTTGCGCGGCAGGGTATTACTGCTTATTTTACGGTTTAATACTGTTAATTTTACGGTATAATACTGGCAGCTGGGGCGCCAGTTTTATACTGTAAAATCAACAGTTATTTTTTGCAGTGCAGCATTCTAAAACTGTTGAATGATTACAAGCACAAGTCTAGTCAAGCTCTTTAAAATATATTAATGTAGAGACTAATAGAAATCTATAAACATGATTTAAAAATAAGTTAATTAAAAAAAGCTCACACCAAAATACATTATACTACATGTAATTTCGCACTGTGCAAAATAAACTTTTTTACCTGAGACTATCACTGATATGGTCACTAAAACTTTAAACATTGTAGTGAATCAAACCTTGCTTTTCCAAATGGTATTCAAAGTAATGCAGTCTAGATTAAGTGAGAAAAAGCTAACACAATTTATATAAATGACGCTGTTTTTCCGCGTTTTGATTTGAGGCGGAAATCCTTTATAAAGCCTTATCGAGGTAGTTATTAGGGAAAAAAATCTCTAGATGACTTTGTTATTAAATATGTTAAATATCGTATATTCCAGCATATAACGTGCAGCTCAAACAAATTTATTTCGTTCCAGAAAAAAAAATGTAATAAATAAAATCAAATAATTACGACGACTCAATAAGTTTCATTTTTTGATATAATATTATTGGGTCTAAATGTGTTTGTTGAAGTCATGCGTTATACGCCCGAGTATAAGATATATAATTATGTGTCAGAATTTAATATTTAGCACATTTTTTAAAGTATGATTATGTTTCGTAATTAATTTTGCTTTTAAACATTCTATAAGTAAATTTGAGAGGGATGCAATTTTTGAATATTCGTTTGTCTGTGGCTTTGCCCGTGTATATTCAAATTTTTGTACGAACAAAACGGAAATTTTAAATATATGTCACTGAGGCAAACTTTATCACATTTCACTTTGAAAGTGATATCTCTATATCAGTGTTTCGCAACTTTTCTGCGCAGGGGTTCAGGTTTTAGAATCAATTATTATAGCGGAGCCCCTTACGTCTGCGGCATCTTACTGCGGCGGGAACTTCCTGGCATTTCCCTTGAAAATAAGCCTTAGCACTAGTTTAACTATCAACAACAATTTTTTTAAAGTAATGATAAGGGTCATTGGCGGTGGAGCGAACAGTCTTAAATATCAACGATCAAAAATAAGCTTAAATTTACTAAAGACTGAGAAGGAAAAATTTTCTCAAAATAGATGCTAAGAATGCTAAGAATGCTAAGAACAACAACATGGGGTATAAAATGACATATGAGTTCTAAATGAGAAACTTATGTTCGTATTTTTATTTCTTTTTTATGTGTGTGTGTGCGGACAGATATCTTAAATCAGGTGCAATTGTTGATACTTGCAATCGATCAGCTAATATCAGCAACAGCAACAACAGCAAAAGTAGCAACAGTTCCAGCAACTCAAAGTACTTTGCAGTATTTTACTCCCGTATTGTTGAAAATTTTGACAGATGCAAAATTAATGACAGAAATGGGGTTTACATATTAACACTTTGATTATGGGGTTGGGACATATATCGTCCCAGCTACTATTTCTTTATTCTATTCGCATTAATTTATGAAAAATAATCTCTGCTATACACTTATAGTAGGATACATTATATAGAAATCTACCACAAAGAAATTTTGTTGTACATTGTGGTACGAGTGAAGATAAAGATAGTCGTCGATCCTAGACCGTAATAAAAAGGTTAATGACTGCTGCAAAAGGTTTCTTGCGTGATGTAGAAACCTTGTAATATATCGCATTTCTTTCTAACATGTGCGAAAACAATTTACAGAGGCGAGACGCACACATACAGCCAAAATTTAACTTAAACGACATTGAAGAGTTAGGGTTTCACAGCGATGGAAAGCTGCTCCCAGCACTCACAGGCGTTAAAAAGTTTAATAGACTGGTATTAATAGAAATTTTCTAAGGCAAGGAACATTTGTTGAGAATCCCTAAAATATAAACAAATTCAGAAGAAGACCTCAACGGTTCACATATTTTCAAGAGTTTACTGAAGAGTGGAGAAGTGGGACTTAACATATGTAATTAAGGCTGTTTACTGTAATAAGACAGCAAGCAACACAGATAGAGCACATGGTGCCTATACAGATCTGGAAAAATTGTTCTATCGCGACCTTTTTTATTTCCCTTGCCGTCATCTCATTTTCTAGTTTGTTTTCAGGAACTGTTTTGACTTACTGATGGATAAAACATCTGGTCCACACATTGGCCAAACCATTTAAAGGAAACTAGGCGAAAATCAACAAGAAGGTTTACATGACTGGTAGCAATTAAATGTCTGATGATGTCTGCTCTACCATTCTTGGATGTCTTGAATACCACCTTTCTACGCAACCATCCCCCCAGCTTGGTGATTACCGAGAATTGTTGTAGTTGAAGATAGTCTTTTGTGACTACATTCGGAAGAATGGAATATTGTTTCGCATTCCAGGAGCTGCAGGTTATGCTAGGTGGATGTCAAAAGCAATTTATGCGTTCAAGATATACTTGTTTCAATATCAATTTCCATCAAATGATAGGGAGACTAACTCTTTAAGAAAAATATGTATTTTTATTGCTAGAATGTACTTTCGAAGCATTTTTCTGTCATCAGAAGTACTTAAATCATCTTATCATAATTTGCCATTCATGCATCAACTAAACAAATATCATGATGTTGATTTAGAAATCAGTAACACTGCTTCTTAAAAATTTTCCAACAATCTGTAGTACTTATCTTCCATAACTGTAGCTCTATACATATTTGATGACAATGTTTAAACAGATGTTAAGGCAAATATGGATAAAGTTATGCTAGAAACAGACAAAAACGAAGAAAAGGAAGAAGAAATAAAAACGAAGAGATACCTTATGCACCGAAATGTTTTTCTTTCTTTTAAAACATCGAGTTTTTGTCTTTTGTAAGTCCTCGTATAAAAAATATCTTCAGGAGATTTCATATCAGTACCGATTCTTCAAACAGGCCCTTCAACGTGAAAGTATGATCCTAGTTACAAAATTGGACTTGAAAAACTTGAGTACCGCTTTTCATCGGAATTAGTCGTTGCGTATTATATATTACAATTTAAAGACATTTGAGTGCTGCCTAATGTTTGTCTGAAATTTTACACACCCAGTTGTTTTGTTTATTGGAACAGAATTAGAGAGTGGGAGCAGAAAACTTTTTACTTACGGAAAACTACCTGCTACCAAGGGCCTAGTGAGGATCCATAAAGCAGTTTTTGCCCCGAAAAAGGCGTAAAGTAATATTACGTTCAAACTAATGAAAATCGATAGAGAGGATCTGGGCTGGTCGCAACATGGATTTGTTTTTACGAAATCAATTTTTTCCCTCGTATAAGCTATGTTAGTTTATAAAATCGCCCGTACAGATGTATTGATAACGTGTTTCAATGGATATGATTTATACTTTATTTATCGTGACTTATGACTTCGTTAAACTTTGTTGCATGTCAAAATATTTATTTTTTCTGATGTTTGCTTTCGTGCTGAGTGAGTATTCTTTTATATCGTTTTACATTTTAATTCAATATTATTAAGAGTGCATTATTAGCTTACAATGGCATTATAATTGAAATTTTTTTTTATTATGTTCTAAAAAAAACTGGTGTTGTTTCGAACGAGGATGGTTGTCGCAGCATGAATGGGACATGTCATGTTGCCTCGTGTGAAAACTAACTCTAGTCATATAAAACACCTAATAGGTTAACTGTACTTCATTTCAAAAATTCTGTTCACTCCTTAAGAAGGTGACAAATTTTTAAAAAGTACTCTTTCTGGGTAAATTCCTCCTGGTGTTATGCTGAGACCAATAAGAAAGACAAAAAATATATAAATTTCACTTTATCAAAAACTTATGATTTGAACATATATCTTGTACAACTGCATACCTACTTTTTATGTATAATGTGACGCAAATAATACGTTTATGTTAGTGTATTGTTTTAAATATCAAACTGTGTCTTTATGTGTAAACTTCACGGCCTAAAACTTCATAGATATTTCTTATGACAACTGACTTTACATAGTGTGGCTGGGATAAATGTCACAATATTCCTAAAATCTTCCTAAATTGTGAAAGATAAATTTCTACTAAAAAAATTCGCAATCTACAAAATGCGTACTAAATATTATAATTTCAACTAGATAAATATATTTGTAATAAGGGTATCTAAATATTTTGGTTTATTTTTGTAACAACCCCGTCTCCCCTTCTAATAATAAACAAAAATATTAAATAGATGTTTACTTCAAAACACTAAATCTTATATAAATATATTTAAAAAAATAAAAATCTACTCACAAAAAAATAACCATTATTTTAACATCAGTTTCAGTATATATAAATTCAGACATTTACTACTGCAAAAAAGATAATCCTTAATGTAAACGTATTTCTTTTTTTAATA
This sequence comes from Maratus michaelseni, assembly GCA_963931845.1. Taxonomy (NCBI): domain Eukaryota; kingdom Metazoa; phylum Arthropoda; class Arachnida; order Araneae; family Salticidae; genus Maratus; species Maratus michaelseni. Next base: position 246,902,657 of record OZ007588.1, on the reverse strand, counting down.
TCTTTTTTTTTTTTTTTTCTTTTTTGCTAATGATGAATTTCTGTTTCATTTCAACAAAGATAAAAGAATCCAAAATATGAGAAAAAAAAGTCAAGAAACAGCTGCTTCACCTTTCATATTTACAAAAATATTTTTTCCAAACAAAAATAGTCACTTAAAAAACTTACTTTGATACAAATATTCTTACGAAACCGTCTTTTATTTTTGACGCATACACATATATATTTTACAATGCTTAATAAAATAATAATAATAATAAATAAATAAATAAATAAAATAAAACCGCTAAGTAAATGTGTGTTTTTATGATATCAGATGATATTTTTAATATATCATGTATAAATTTTAATTAAGTTCTTAAATTACATTTTGTTAAAATAACAGCAAGATGCTTGATATTTTATTAAAAAAATCAGTAAATAAGAAAACAAGCTAGAGAAATATAATGCTATCCATAGATTGTTGTACATTTTTCTAGCATTACCTTAACTAGGGGATCAAACCCGGGCTTCTCGGATAACATAACATAAGTGAAAACTTTTTTCTTCTTTTATTGACAATTTTAAAACATTTTTTCTCATAAAATGTATATTTTTAGATTGTTCGATAACAACACCAAAAAGAATTTTTATATGAAAGTAAGTATTTACTTTATAAGAAATTCGTTTACAAATTCTGGTGTCAATCAATGATTTCCTTTTTTTTTCAAACAGAATAACTCCGTACCTGAAAGGGTTCAGTGTGTAGTTCGATGACACGTCAGTTAAATTTATGTTTTATTTGTAATATTTCATTTATTTATGGATGAAGTTTGAATTTGGTTCTAAAATATTAGCCGGAAACAAACGTGGAACTTTTTACAGTGTTTTAAGTGCAAACGGGTTGATATTTCGTATCTGGGGTGCATGCGATAGAGAAGGATTTTTAAAAAAAGTCATGCTTGAAAATTATTTTAAAACCATAAAAAACAGTAAATTGGGACATATTTTTCAAGCAAATTGTATTTGAAAGAATCCCTTTCCCCTTATTCGACGGTGTAAAAGTTGAAATTGCACGACGTTTAGAAGTTAAAAGATTTAGAGTACTACTGGCAGTGCTCTATACTAGATACGCTTGTCAACTCCCTTCCAGACATCACAGGTTCTACAACATGCTAATTCGCTCTGTTTTAAAAAGATTATACAATTACGGAAGATTTAAAGATATTCTTACAACCAGTGGTGCTCTTCTAGGGTTGCCATTCAATTCCTTTTGACTGGGGATTTGTCGGCGCCGAAGGCCGCATCCATCGTTGTCAAGACCTCTGGCGGCTGCTTTCGTGAATGCTTAAGAAATATCAATTGCATATTTAAAAACGAACTCATATAAAATCGTTAAGTAAAAAATGTCGCTGTCACCATTATATGAGTATAGAATTGACTACCAAATGAGGAAAAATAATCTTTGGTATAGCTCGCGCATGCGCAGTTATAAATTACTTCATACAAATGTCCATATCTCATCAAATATTCAGTATATTAATTTTTTAATTGCAGTATACTGTTTCTACTGTGCTTTAAGTCAAACATGTGCTTTACATCTTTGAATTTCAAGAACAATTTCTCAAGAATTTCAGCAGATATTCGACAAACCGTGTAAAAAGCGAAAGCGTCCGGTCACTGCGCCTTAATTTTTGGACAGCAGTGTATTTGAAACAGTGAAAAATTAATTAAAATACACTGCAAACAGTTTTCCACATAGATCATTGTGCAACAGGATTCTTTTGTGGGATCTGTAAATGAATTATAAAGAATTTGCACCCCATATGCTTCAGAATGCATGTTTTAGTGCACTTGATAAATGTATATTAATTTCATTATGTTTGCAATGGTGTAACATCATTAAAATGCACTTGAAAGGATTTTTTTCCTATTGACTGTAATGTAATTGAATACTTTCGGATGTCCCTGTAAACGAACTATAAATTCATACAAGCTTAATTTTGAATACCGATCTTTCTATACCAAACCTTAATCACATATAACCCAAACATGATCGCCTGGTTTATATTGTTCCGAAGCTTTTAAATGTTTGTCGGCATAATATTTATGCTTATCTTGGCTTTGTTCTATGCGATCTCTTATCTGCATAGTAATTTTAGCAAAGTTTTTTAAATAAGGGGTTATTTCCGGTATGAAATTATCATTCGCAATTACAGGGCGTAAGTCATGAGCAACATCATCGGAGGTACGTAATTCACGACCGAACATTAAATATGCAGCTGTGTGACCTGTGGAACTACATCTTGCAGTATTAAGGGCAAAACGGATTACTGGTAAATTTTCACTCCAAGTTGTATGATCATCTCCAACTGGCATCGCTAAGCGGGGTTTTAGATCTCGGTTTTTTCTTTCAACCGGATTTGCTTGAGGGTGGTACACCGGATTTAAACTTTGATCTATCTTTAACAGAAAACAAACTTGTTGCATCAGAGCACTGATGAATTGCGGACCATTGTCGCTAATGATTTTTCTTGGAAAACCATATCTTAAATACACTTCCTCAATTAAGGTAACAGCACATTCCGTGGCTGTTGCGATATTTAATGCGAAAAGTTCTACCCATTTAGTGCTGCAATCTTCAATTATAAAAATCCACTTTTTACCATCTGCTGTTTCTGCAAGGGTCCAAATAAGTCTATTGAGAGGGTCTCAAATCTTTGAATATGGACAGGTGTTTGTAAAAGTCCAGCAGGTTTTTGGTTACTCGCTTAATAACGAATACAGTCTACACAATTTTTAACATAATCTGCGATATCTTTTCGCATTCCAGTCCAGTAATATCTTTGGGATACTCTGTAATAGGTTCCCTCGGCTCGATAATGGCATGCGGTCGGTGAATCATGGTAATTCTTCAAGACTTCTTTCCGTTCTTGAACAGGAACAACCAATAGGGCTTCTTCTGAATCTGATTCTGGAGAGTAACGATATAGGACTCCTTGGTTTAAGAGGTAACCACGTTCAGTCAAATTAGCAAAATCTGTATTATTTTCTTTAGATTCAAACGCTTCAATGATTTTCTTCAAATCTTCATCCTTTAATTGCTCTTCTCGGATATGTTTAGGAGATCTAATAGGCATTTCAATCGAAATTGTGCAAATTTCACAAGAGGGTTCTTCATGACTGCAAATAGGGCGAGACAACATATCAGCAACAACGTTTGCTTTTCCAGGAATATATTCAATCTTCAGGTTGAAAGATTGTAACTGCAAAGCCCATCGGGCTACTCTGCCTGACGGTGATTTTAAACTCATCAGCCATTTTAGGGGCTGATGATCGGAGGCAACTGTTACTTCATGTCCTTCAATGTAACCACGAAATTTATTTATAGCCCAAATGACAGCAAGTGCTTCGCTCTCGGTGGTAGAATAGTTCCTTTCTGGTTCAGTTAACAAACGACTTGCATATTCTATTGGATGCTCTTCTTCTCCCTGACCCTGGAGGAGGACAGCACCTACAGCATATCCACTGGCATCTGTACGAAGAAGATAGGGCTTGGTCGGATCATTTTGTTTCAGTACTGGAGGATTGATTAATGAACTTTTCAATGTTTCGAAAGCGCTTTGTTCTGCTTCTTCCCACTTCCAAGTTGCATTTTTCTTCGTAAGATTACTTAGAGGTCAAACTATATCTGAAAATTTGGGAATAAAACGTCTGTACCAGGAGCAGGACTGCAAAAAAGATTGAACTTGTTTAACAGTCTAGGGAGCAGGCATTTGTTGAATTGCAGCGGTTTTTCCAGGATCAATTTCGATTCCAGAGCTTGTTATCCAATGTCCTAAATATTTAACACGGGGGCAAGCACAATTTCATTTTTCACGATTAGCATACAATTTGAATTCCGATAGTTTATTAAAAACTGCTCCTAAGTCAGACAAATGTTTCTCAAAACTTTCCGACAAAATTATAATATCATCTAAATAAGACAATACAAAGATGTCTTTGAGGGACTTTCGAAAGTTATCTATTAATCTCTGGAATGTTGCTGGGGCATTTTTCAATCCGAAAGGCATTCTAATGTACCGAAAAGTTCCGAATAGACAAATAAATGCAGTTTTGTCTCTATCAGCAGCATTTACTTCAATTTGGTGGTATCCAGACTTCAGGTCAATAGTGGTCACTCAGGTCAAGTAATATTCCTTCCAGCTAATATCGGTTCGCTTTGGATGTCGATTAAATAAAACTCTAAACCTTTCAGCAGTTAACTTGAACCTCTGCAACAATATATCTTAAATATAAGAATAATCCTCAAATTTTTCTTCCGGTTCACGCGCTATTAATTTACCGATTTCATTTGGCAGGACTCCAATTAAATACGTAATCCACAGTTCTTTAGAAACCTTTAAAAGTTTCATTTGCCTCTCAAAAGTTATTAAAATAAATTCATATCATTCTTTTCAGGATTGAAATCGGGTAAAACCTTTTTCAAGTCAACGCGGATTGAAGACGTTTCTAGAGGGTTGCTTGTATTTGCGCTTCTAACCTGAGCTTCTGTAGCTCAAATTCTCTTTCTTCGGCTAAACGGTTCTCTTCCTCAAGAGTCTTTCTTTCTTCTACGATATTTTCTAAAATTCCCTGTACAAAATCTATGTTATCTTTAAATGCCTCACTATTTACAATTTTATCACGTAATTCGAGGAATTTTTCATCGCTACTTATTTGTACTTTTAACTCTGAAGCCAAAGTGATTAAATCAATTTTCTTACCCTTAGAAAGAAACGCCATCATTTGAATTAATTATGTTTTAGCTAACTTCAAACTTAATTTGTGTTACGAATAACTCTTAGCAAAATAATTTACTTTTATGTAATTTTTCATAACATATATGGAACATAAATAATAACATACAATATCTTTCAAAACTCAATATAATGACACCAACTATTTGCCTTTTTTTTTACACAATATTATCAAACATTATTTGCAAATAATTTAAATCAATTCTTCATATAATAAATAAAATAATGCCAAGCACTCATTTATAATAATAACTTCAATAATAATATAGCTCAGTGCAACTATATAAATGTATAAAATAAAGCAAACAATTTTTATTTTTCAATAATAATTATTAGATATATTTCTCTTATGAATATCTTCATTTAATTCAGATACTAAAATACTTGAAGCTGCAGACGATTTTTCGTATTTCAATTCCAAGGAAAATATCATTCAGGTTGAATAGAAAAATTCCAAAATATTTCGATTCTGGACGAATCAAATACAATTTTCAAAAATCCTCAGATTCCGGATGAATCAAAAGGAATACTTTTTGTACTTTAGTATCTAAATTTTCTTATTAAAACAGTTTAACACAATTTTAAAATAATACTTATCTTCATATCTTGCTTCTATTCGGGCCCGACGTTGGGGAGCCACTTTTGTGACATATTATTTAGAATCCGGGGTGGAAACTATTTTAGTTACAAATTAAAACTTGACAACTTCTTCAATGACTAATAAATTTAATATTTACAACGTATTTACATGTTACTATTTACAAAATAACTCAGTTAATTTAACATTACGGCTTAGCTCAGATGCCTTGTCGGCAACAAACTCTGTAAACATTCTTCTCTACTGGTAAAGTCTAATTTACTCAGCTTGTCAGTTCTTTTGAAAGAAAAAAAAAGAAAAGGAGAGAAAATATGATGGAGTGCGTATAGTTCCAGCGTTACAAAATAAATACGACATACCATCTTTTTTATCTTATTTACTTTTTTTTATTATCATTGTTGAACGCAATATAAGGCGGTATTTTATTTGTGTGGCATCAATGATTTGCAAAAACCTATCATTTCATTTATGAAAACAATATTCATTTAATTTTTAATTACCGACAATTTTTACTAGAAAAAATCACACGTTTTAACGAAATGTGAGTGTTCTATGTAAGAACCCGTGTTTTTATGTAGATGCATAGAAAAAGGGATGCTGACAACAGAAATAACATATACATGTTTTATTTCTCCTGGATAATCGCAAGTGAAAATCAAAAACACATTTCATTACTGCTTATAGACAGGAATGTGTATCCGAATTTATTTCCGTAGGTCTGTACAAAAATGCTTCAGGTGACTTTTGCTATAGTTCAAAATGAGTCTACATAATAATAAATTTCAGTATTATACTCGATTATCGTTAGAGCATGATGTAAAAAAATGATAAAAATGTTTTTTTTTTTTTTTTTTTTTTTTTTTTTTTTTTTAAGAATAGAAAATGATAGAAAAAAAATCAATACTAAGTAAAGGAAAAATATCTTGAATGAATTCGTATTATTTATATTTGCTGAGTACTTAAAAAAAATCCGTTTTTTGAAATAATATGCAGAAGAAAATCAAGATGCGCGCTAAATCACACTTTACATAGTAATTAAAAAGAATTACCGAAACTTTCGCAGAGTAATTACGAAAAATTAACACAGTACAGTAACATCAATCATTGTAGCTGTCACTAAATTCCAGCCCTTATTCATCAAGGTTAATAATGATTTAAAGCCCATTAGGAGCCTGTCACTTTTGTTTTTTAAAGTCCTCAATTTTCCTTTCACATAAGTTGACATTTACTAAAATTGTAAATACAACAATATCCTGCAATCCTCAAATGAGCGAAATTTTAGAACTTTATTATGCTGAAAAATGATGAAGTAGGAAAATATGATAGATTAACTTAGTAAAAATATATTTAGGTTTAAAATTGTATCAATATGCTTTCAATAAAAGTATGATTTATAAGCAGGTCAAAAACTCTTTTTACATTTTTTTATATAACTTAAATTGATCTTTGTACGAAAAAAATGGAAAAAATGTTATTGATTTTTTACTCATTTCCTGATAGGCTATAATTATAAAAATTATGTACAGAAGTGTGTTTCCTATGACAATACGTCATTTTAACAGCATTAGAGATTAATTATAAATTAATAAATTAACTTTAAGGCACTTTTCCGTTAACCAACCACAGGTGATAAATCACCAAACAACCTTTATGGTTACAACAGTTTACGAATTACAAAAACTATGAAGTAAAATATGTGCCAAATTATTTTCGCCATAACAAGTCAACTGGCTGTAAAGCTGCAACAATGGGAAAAGATCAGATTCTTGTAACGTGCCAGACGATTTTCGCTAATTTAAGACAAGGAAAATTAAAGTCAGTGCCATAATATTAATTTATTACTTAAATTTGGCGCCTTTTCCCCTTTTTTAACCAATTACAAAAAAAAAAAAAAAAAAAAAAAAAAAAAAAAAAAAAACAATCGGTACTACCGTATATCAAATGTAAGCCCAACAATGAAATATTTTAAATGCTAAACAGTAAGGAATATAAATAAAAGAAAATAATGATTGTAATAAATGTTAAGGAAATACTCTTTTACAATTTAATAGTTTAATTTTAATTTAATTATGATTATACGTTGGGAAAAGAATTTAGAAATCTTAAATAGATAGCTTAAATAATGTTTATTATTCTTTTCTGTTTCTATATTTAAAAAAGAAAAGCAAAACATATAGTTGCTTTATTAAATTCACTAGTTAGCGCTTTTTAACAAGCGTAAATCAAAGCGGAGAGATTTAAATAATCTTGGTCCATGCCATAAATAACTTATTGCAACAGAACGCTTATAGAAGTACAGTAGATTCTCCAAAATTTGCACTTCTAAAATCTGTGATCTTCTTAAATCCGTATGCATTTCAAAATGTAAACTGTAAAATTAGCAGTTAAGAAGTATTCTTTATAATCCTTATTTCAAATATCAATGAACGAAAATAAAATTATTTTTAAAGTAAATTTATGAGAAACTAGTAATGACACAGGCTGTTACACAAATAAAACGCATTTATTTAATACAAGCTTACACACAACAAAATGTAAAATAATTAAAATGGACGAGAAATATAACAAAGGCCAGAAAAGTTTTAGTAGTGGCACCATCAATCGGCCACTGTAGACAGTAGCGAATTACGTTATTTTATATTTCATGCAAGGCATGTTGGCAACATTGATTTCATTATTATTTTGCATTTGCTTCCATCCATCGTGTTTTGCAACAATCACTATCGCAAACGTTCTATGTTCTATTTGTTGGCGATTTTTTGGCAATCTTAATTTAGATGCAAGATTTATTTTATTTGTGATTATAGTAAAAAATAATTTTCGATATTAAAGTTATAATGTACAGGTAAATAGTACACTGCAAAAAAAAAAAAAAATGTTGATTTTACCGTATAATACTGACATGCCAGCTGCCAGTAATATACCGTAAAATGAACAGTAAAATAACCAGTAATACGCTACCGCGCATGCGCGGCATGTTAGCGCGGCATGTTAGCCATGCGCGGTTTTATGTTAGCCGGGTGCCAGTGATCGCCAAAATTTTTTTAATCTCGGAAACTGTTTTTTCGCCAATCTTTAAACATAAGATAATATCAACTAGCCAATATTTTAACATTGCAATATAATATCTCAAAAAACTTACATGAAAATAGCTAAAATATAATCATAATAACGTAAACACAAACATATCAATACAAATAACAAAATCTCCCGTAAAGGTTGCAATTCAAATAATGCCAATTGCAACAAGATTTTGCGAGTTATTACTGGCGCTCAGCTCACATAAAAGTACCCAAACATTTTACAGGTAACAGAAAAATCGCCAAAATTGACTTCTGCATCAGCAGTTATGACAGTTGAAGTGGGATAAAATCAAAGAATCTTAATTTTACAGCGTTTATACGAAACACTACAGAAAACACCTGCTATTTTTATATAAGTTATAATTTTATATAAGTAATATTTCAAAAGAATAACAGAACTGACAATCTTCACTAATGTAATGCATGAAAAAGTAAACAGATAAGTGATTCAGCAAATCTTAAAAATATATATTTCTTAATATAACTATAACATGTACAAAAATATTCTGGTACTTCTCCATTATCCCGTAGGCCTCTTTCCATAAAAAAAAAGAAAAGAAAAAACCATCGCCAAATTATTCGCCAAACTGTAGCGTCCAATAAACTAATAAAAGAATGTTGACATTAAAATCTGAAAAAAAGAGAGAGAGAGAGAAGAAAAAGAAATTACGAAAAGCCCCATTTATTAAAGTATCATTTATCACTAACTTTAAACAATAAAATTTACAATATACGTATTAATAAAAACAGAAACAAAATAATCTTGGATATTTATTGATTTACATTATTTTTTTAATTACCCCTACTGAGGGATAAATGTTTATGACGTCAGTTGAAACTGATCTATTGTCTACGCATCTCAACATTTTTTCAATGCTTTTTCTCTTTTAATATCATGGGGTCGAAGGTGTAATTTTTATTTTAGTTAATGGAATAACTAATAAATTAGTAACAGATCATTAAAAATACATTAAACGTCTAATTAAAAATTACTTGATGAGTTAACAAGCACGTGTAACGCATTTGATGTCAACTGAATGTGACGTCACGATCATGCATTTTTGGCTAAATCCTATAGTCTTTCTTCCAGACTGTTTGTCTGTGTCGTTTCCATCATTTGTTTTTACTCCCTTAGTTTTAGTAGGTTTCATGATTACTGATTATGACTTCGAGAAAAATGATATGATACGGTACGACTGTGTTCAAAGCGTACAGTCCTAGAAATTCATTACTTACTTTTTAAATTTTTGATCATATGTCTGGTCCAATTTAAGCAACTCAAATTGGTCCAATTAAGGCAATTGCGCTATTTTTTTAAAACGGATAATGTCAAGCCTAAGAACCAAAACGAAAGCAGACAAATCCGCGTGAAAAATATGCCCAATAAACACATGAATTTAGATATGTATATCAAAACATGACAACTTATCTTAGTTTTAAAGTATTATCTTACATTTAATAGGAAAAAAATAGATCAAAACAGTTAATTTTAGGGTTTTTTTAAATTGTCTGAAAACAGTACGTGGAAGACAGCTGCTTCTTCTAATCATACATGACGTCAGTCTAATGAGTAGGATTTCAGTGGTAGATCGCGTCTCTTTCTGTCATTAACGGCACAATTGCAGCAGTCCATTTAAAGCGGCGGTTCAAATATGGCTACACTTCCCTATTTTATTTTACAAATTTTACTAAGGAAATAAACTAATAGTGTTTTAATTATCAGTCTAAATTATTATTCAAGTATATAACAGTTATATTCAGTATATCCGTCTGATGCAATGCTTTATTATTTAAGTATATAACAGTTATATTCAGTATATCAGTGTGGTGTAATATTCAAAGACAAAATAATAGCTATCTTCATTGATACTTTAGAAATTGTACAAATAAAGTCACCTTTTAATCAAATTTATTAAAATTAAAATCACTCTTGTCCATTTAGTTTTTCATTAGTTTTTCACTCTTGTCCATTTAGACTGCTTTTCTTCAAACACACTTTACGGGCTTTTTAATTATTCTTTTCCATTATCCCTTTTTATCCCTCATATGATATCCGATTTTACTCCAAGAGAATGAGCATCGGAAACCAAAAATTCAGAATGCCTTTTTAAATTCCAGACAGAGTTTAATTGCGGGATAGAAATTCTTTTCAAATATGCTAATTTATAATGATGTAAAAAGTTTCAGTAATTTGAAAGCTAAAAGATATTAAAAGAAAAAAAAAAAATAAATTTTTAAACACAGAAGCTACATGAATGGAAGTACGGTGAAATCGTTAAAACGGCTTCACCTTCTGGCCTAAAGCTAAGTATCTGCTAGAGCTGCTGAAATTGAGTCTAAACTAGTTTCATCCTACTGTACGGTTTTACCCTATTTTGCCTTACAAGTACCCCTGACAATATAGTATAATAAATGTGTTAGTACTTTCCAAACACATAGTGCGAGAAAAATATTGTTATACGGATTTGTGTGTGTGTGTGTGTCTGTGAACATGATATTTCCCAAACGGTATATATTAAGTAACAGCAAATCCGCCAGCCACACAGCGAAGTATTTGAGGCAAAATCCTGGCAAAAATTATTTTTCACGTGTTTTAATGTTAAAACCATTGCTGTTGACTTACTATTAGTAAATACACTTAATTAATGTTATACATACATAAATGTATGCATTTACTTAAAAAAATAAATATATAATACAATGCTTACTTAATTGTTTACTGTTTATAAGAGAAAATTAATTGTTGATAGGTTTGTTTTATTTACAAGTAATGTTTAATTAAATGTGGTTAATTTACTACACATAAATGTTTAATTATTTATGCAAACCAATGTATATAATATATATATTACTTGCATTAAGTATTTAGCAAAGTTGATAGCATGAAGATGTAGGTTTTTGAGTGTTTTTAATAGATTTGCAGTCCTCCCAAAAACATTGATATCTAAAATTGGCAACAACATACGAAAAATATTTTGAAGAAAATAGGCCTTGAAAACTATATCCAATACGATTATAATTCCCCCGACGCAGCTTTAAAAAAGCTTTAAATATATTAGATAATATATTCCAATAAATATATTTCAATAAAATAGACTAAAAAGGCTTAAAAATAACACATTTTCATTTTAAATTGTTTTTCATTTTACAAAAAGTAAAATTATTTAAATGCGCATGTCAAAGTGCACATTTAAACACAATAATAAAGCTGAAACATAACAAAAAAGCACGTCTTCCCACAAAGAAATTTTCACTTCAACTGAGCCTAGGAGCCGCCGGATATGACTCATACTCCTGAAATGGACATAGATCGACACACCAATTAGTCAGCTATTATAAAATATGCTTTTTACAATTGTTTTGCAAATTATAATTTCTGCCTTTTTGTCCAGGATTTTGAATCAAATACTTCACTGCGCGCCGTCGCCCTTGGAAATCTAGAAAACGGTAAGAGCTTCCGTGTAAAATAAATAAAAATGGGATAACTTAAAAAATAGTGCATTCCTTGTAAGTGGGCGTTATGTGTCTCGCATCCAAAACTTGCTAATGGGATGATAAAAAAATTGGGATTTGTGCGCTTCGAAGCTATAAATCGTTAATACGATGATGCCTTGTGTGATTCACGCGCCGTAAATCATTAAAACGATAATAATTATAACGGGAGCTCATAAAGTTTGCATAGATAAACCGTTAAAACAACAAACATTTTAACAGAGCGCTTGCACCTATAAAACGCTAATAGGGAAATCACTATAACGTGACACTCTGCGACCTCGAGATACAGATTGAAATGCGATCGCGAAAACGCGAAATACGTAAAAACATGAAATAAAACATGAAATAAAAAAGACTAATAAAAATTCGCCTTAAAACATGTCTTGGACAAAATATCTAATCAAAAATCAGCAACGATTGTTTTATTCGTCTAATCTTCCATAATTGGCACCATAGCCAATGTTGACGACAAACATGATCAATACTGACAACAAAGATTTGAGAGTGACAGCAATGTTTATAACAATAACATTAGTTTTACGTCAAATCCTGTTCGCTAAAATACAAAGTGACTGTAGATCCGATTACGAAAGAATCAATTGTTAATATCTTGAGCACCCCCTTTCACAGCCCCAGGGAAATAATTTGGAAAATCGTGGAAATTCATGTTTATTTTTATTTTTATTTTTTACTGGATTTGTTATGTTGTAAATCACACCCCTAACTAGAAAAGCTACTGAGATATGGCGAAATAACATGAAATTTTCGACACTTCTTTTAACTCCCTTAGAAGTTCAGTGTCGAAAAATCCTTTCCTAGTGAATATCCATTATACATTTATATCCAAGGGTTCAAGTTTTTAGCTTCAGTATTTTTCTATGTGCGTTGATGAATCAGTCAAAACGTAGCCTAACGTAGTAATGTAGCTATATATATGGCTTACAGAATTTGATTTTATGTGAAATAAAACATATTCATACAGCTAATTTCAAGGAAAAGGTAAATGTATTTTTAGATCAGTGAAAAAACTTTCTTTAAACCAAAAAACAAATTAATAAAACTACGCAGATTTAACACATAAACTGTCACGAAATTTCTGAAAATACTTACTTATATATATTCGCTAATAAAATCTGAAAACATTGTGAATAATCAAAAAGTTAAGGCAATTTCCTTTTTAATATTTATTTAAAAATAAATTTAAGAGTGCGATTTTTACGCTCAGTAAAACATTAAATATTTTATGCCTCATTTTCAAGAAATCTTTTGAATCAGATAAAAAGCAATTGAAATATTTTTGTCACGTTTTCACATCCAATTGAACAGATTTCTCCTATTTTATGGGTTCTTCAAAGTTATTGAGCAAAATAAAAGATAAGGAATTGCTGAAGATATATTTGTGGAGAGATAAAAAAAGTTTTATTTTATTTAAATAGTACTATTATTAATGTTTCTAAAGTTGTCATTTTTGTTTAATTCGGTGGAAATTCCTTGTGTCTTCGCTTTTTTGCAGTCAGTTGTGAAATAGCTCGGTTTCTTTTTAAACAAACTTATATAAGTATTTTATTTATAAAATGGGATGTTTCATCATTTAGTTTTATTTACACCCTATGACTACTTTGTAATCATATGGAAAAAATAATTATTTTTATATGCGTGTAAAGATGTTAGATGAATTTTATATTTAAGTATAAGAAATGAATATTGAATTATTTAAAGTTATTTCTTAAAATTTTCTTTTTAGTCAGTTCTTCTTGTAAAATTGTTCAGAAATTTAATTAATTAAAGATTATGCTGATTATCCAATAACCATATCATACGTTGAAATACAGTAATTTTAATTAGTTAGGATATTTTCGAGCGCGATAATTGGCGAATCTACCTGGAAATTTCCAATTTGTCTTAAATGAAACTTTAAAACTAATATATATATATATATATATATATATATATAATTATAATATCTTTGAATTTCAAAAAACATATCAAGTTCTTGTAACATTCTAATTAAATCTCCAAAGAGATAATTAATAATAATGTGTAGACAGAATACCACATAGTTAATAAATTAACAAGTGCAATCATAATTTTACCATAGCTTGTGCTTCAATGGTAATTGGCCAAAAATACTGAAAATATGAAGGTTATTTAAAAAGAGAGAAAGAGAGAAAAAGAAAAAAAATTATAATAAACAATAAAATGTTAATAATTTGGAGTTGATATCAAGTGAATACAAATGGATTAAGAAATGAAATATGAACTAAATATAATGGAAAATTGGATAACAAGAAATTTAAATTATAATTGGATATGAAAAAATTACGTGTAGGTATAATTTTCAGCCTGAATGTACCCACACGTGTTTTAAAAATAATTCAGTATTTCATAATTATACTGGCATATATGCTAAGATCAGTATAATCATCCAGGTATACTGAATTATTACCAGAAAACAATTGGAAATAACAAAATTGGAAATAAAAAACTTGTAAAGAATAGATAAAATATCTACTCACAATAATTATCCAAAAATCCGTATACAACACTATACTGAATTATTACCAGATAACAGTTGGAAATGGACCACATGGCGCACATATCAAATACTTGATGATATAGTCAAGTTGAGAGAAATTATTTGAAAGTTAAGTTTAGAGAACATATTTTGAAATAACACCTTAATTATTACACCTTAACACAAATTGATTTAAAACACACAAATTTATTTTTGTGATAAATACACTCAAAAACAAATCTATATTTGTGAATATACAAATTTTCCATTTAATTTTAATCTTTAAAAGTAAAATGTAAATACACAAGCGATAAGCGCCCTCTATAGGTAAATTAAAAATATTATTAACATTTGTTTGTCCTGTAATGTGCTGCCCTCTATTGGAATAATAATTATTCAAAATTAAGTTTGATTTACATATTTATTATATTAGATTTAATAATATATATAAATAGTAAAAAATAATAATATCATTGTAGTTTTACATTAACATCGTACAAAATCGTATGATATGAATATTAAATTTAACCAGAATTAAATTAATCTTACATAGTATTTCAAAGATTCTTACCAAGAGTAGATATTATGTAAAAAAGATATTTCTTTTAATATATAGTGCTGCCATCTATGGTAATCTACTTATATATATAATAGAATTTACATAAATAAATTATTTTTTTATGCTTTTTCTAATAAGTTAATGAATTCTTATATAATACATATTGCTACCTTCTATCTACTTATATATCAAATAGTATTTACCGAAAAAAATTAAGATTTCATACTTCTATTTATTAGTTAATAAATAAATATCATCAAAAAATTTATATGTATATAAATATAGAAAAATGGAATGTTATCCATGTATAATTTATGTGTTTTTGTATAAGTTATTTTTACAGTTATTTTTATACAATGCATATTTTATAGACTTTTATAACTGATCATTAGAATCACTTAATATAAAGATGATCGATTAACGCACAATCACAGTAACTATATAAAGTGTAAATAATGTTCAACCATCTTAATTATTGTCCTTATATGTTTTAATTGTATTTATATATGTTTTAAAAACTGATCATTAGTATCACTTAAAATAAAGGTGTTCGGCAAACGCACAATCACAGTAACTATATAAAGTGTAAATAATGTTCAATCATCTTAATTATTGTCCTTATATGTTTTAATTGTATTTATGTATGTTTTAATTGTAATTTGCTATATCATTTGCTATATTTTATCGCACACTAAAACAATAATTTATTCCATAACATGTTTATATTTATATGATGTAATAAATGTTATTTAAAAGAGTTGATAATTGAATTTATCAAAAAAATAGGATAACCGTATAGTTTGCATGATCTCGAATAAATCTTATATTTTTGTTTTTATTTATATCTGAGCATAGATATTTTATACGATGAAGATAATTGATAATTATATTTTTATAAACTGATTTATGTAAACATGAAGCAAAATTTTTAAAAATATTTACTTTAAATGGAAAATCAACTCTTTTGTCATAAATATCAAAAATTAATTTATAATTATCATTAATATTAATTTTTAAGTCAAGAAAATTTATATTATTATTAATCATATCATTTTCACTTAGTGTAAGCTGAATAGGATAAAAATTGAGAGGTGATGTGTAATTTTTATCATTGAAATAAAATATGATAATGTCATCAATATAGCGATAAAATACATAATCATTGCTCGGACCAATATTTCTTTCATAATAACATAAGTAAAGGTCAGAGAGAATACTAGAAGCGGTCCCGCCCTGCGGTATTCCCTGGCATTGTTTATAAATAATATTGTCATATATGATGTAATTATTATGCAATGTAAATTTTAGTAAAGTTTTAAAAAAATTACGGAAATATGATCTTTTAATTTTAATTGAGATTTAAATTCTTTAAATAATATACACATTGTTTTATGTAAGTGTTTTATATCAATGTTATTAAATAAATCATTAAAATCCAATGTTTTTATGAATTTTACCGGATTAATATTATGTATTTTATTAATAAGCTGAAAACTGTTTTTTAGGCAATGTTGGTTATTATGTTTTATCGTTATATCATATATCTGTTTTAAAATATTAAGTAGTAAATTGCTTGCATTATTATTATATGTGTTACACCCGATGGTAACTGTGCGAAATTTAATTGGATTTTTATGAAATTTTGGAATTATAACAAGATAAGGATAATTTAAATTATTACATTTGATTTTTAGTAATTTGTGATAATTTAGTAATTTTCTATTATTAATTTCAGTATTTAATTTAGTTTTATTAAAAATATTACTTGTGGTAATTGCATTGTGAATTAACACTTTATAGTACTCTTTACAAATAATAGCATAATTATTTGGAGATTTATCTACATAAGTAATTATAAATTTGTTTTGTAATTCTGATATATGTTTATTTATATTTTTAAAAGCTGCATGTGTAATATGTTGATAATTTTTTATAATTTCATTTTTAAATTTATCTATTACAGAAAATCTCCATTCACTAAAATACTCGATAGGTTTATTGTAATCAATAGCAGTTTTATATATAAATAAACCAATATATTGAATAAACTGCAATATTATGGATTTGATATTACACCTATATGGAAGGCGAAATTTTGTTCCATTATGCATTAAGTTTTGTAAAATAGGTTGTTCTACAATATTAAGATCACCAGAAATAATATGACCATGTGTTATATTTATATACTTTTGAAATTTTGGGTCATTACAATAACAAGGGTAATTATTTGAAGAGACCAATTGTTTTGCAAAAGAATTGTAATTAAAAATTTTACGTCCAAGTGTGCGATTATATTTATATGTCTTGTGAATGGTAAATTTTTTTATTGGGAAATTATTAGTAGTGTTGCTTATGATATTGTGTAAATTGATATTATTAAACACATGATTGGAAAAATTTATAATTAGTTGTGTATTATTAGGGTTATATTTAGGTTTATTAGAAATACTTGTATTTAATAGGTTTGCTCTATAATGAAGAATATCATAAAAGATATCACAAAAATGTGGAGAATATTGATTCTTTTTAAATACTTTGAAATGTTGGTTTAAATATTTATTTTTAATACTAAAAATATGTTTTCTTATAGCAAGTCAACAATAATCATTACAAAATTGTGCCTCAAGATCATCAAGCTCTTGTTGTATCACAATATTATCAGTGTATTTGTTGTTATTATGTTTACCTCTACCAGATCTTGAAGTTTTTTTTATGTTTGAAAAATTTAATCCTGAATAAAGATTTGTATAATTTTCATATTTAGTTAAATCTGAAAAAACAGGATGTGAGTTTTTGTATACTAATTGATTTAATCCATAAGGATAGGTAGTATTAAAATGTCTTATATATTTAGATTCGAGAAAAAGTCGTTCAGTAAAATTTTTTTGTATTTTAAGTATTTTAATAGTAATATTTTTAAAATCATGATTTTTGAAATGAGTATATTCAATATTATGAGTAGTTTGAAATTTAGATTTTTTAAATTTATCTATATGAGAACGATGTAAATTTAGCCGCTTATGTAATTTTTGACAAGACTGTCCAATATATTCCATATTACACGAATTGCATTTGAATGAATAGATTACATTGTATGCTTTGCAAAATTTTACCATATTAAGGTATTGATTATTTGAAATCTGGGACTTATCAGCTAAGGGACATGTAAGGCAACGCTTAGATTCACACTCTCGAAAACATAGTACAGGCTTGGGACAATAGAATAGAATAGGTTATCTGATAACGATCCAGGAAGATCTCTAATAATCTTTCTGTACCGAGCATTAGTCCTGGATCCACCAAGGCCTAAATTGCCAGTATCTAACATTTTACTCATAACTACCATATTATTTGAAAGCAATAAAAATTGCAAGGGATACATAGTAAAAATTATAATTATAACATCAAATAATAAATTTTTTAAACAACTTTATTATTATAAAGTACTCTTAAATAACCATAAAAGAAAAAATTATAATTATAAATAATTAAAATAAGATTAATGATTGTTTTATACTTGATTAAATATAATAAAACTATTTACATATATACATAAAGTCCCATTAAGCAAACTAACATCAAAAGACAACAATCTAAAATCCCCAAGCAATAATAAGTCAATACAAAATTAATGTTGGCAAAAAAGAACCTGAATATGATGTTATAAAGATGCATTTGAAAATTCAATAAATGAACAAATGATACCAATAAATAATAGTAATATTATATTATTATTATTATTAAATTATTATTAAATACACCATTAAAAGCGCAATGCAGCTATACTAACTATGTATTCCAAACAGAAGCTAATCAAAGTGATTTATGAGCCAAATAGGCTAAATTATTGTATCATATGAAAATCAATAATTTCATCTAGATAATTAATAAAAAGAATATGTAAAAACCATTCCATACCAATTCGCGCAATGCAGCAGAATTTTATAGAATGTTAAATAATTATAATATCATTGAATTTCAAAAAACATATCAAGTTTTTGTAACATTCTAATTAAATCTCCAAAGAGATAATTAATAATAATGTGTAGACAGAATACCACATAGTTAATAAATTAACAACTGCAATCATAATTTTACCATAGCTTGTGCTTCAATGGTAATTGGCCAAAAATACTGAAAATATGAAGGTTATTTAAAAAGAGAGAAAGAGAGAAAAAGAAAAAAAATTATAATAAACCATAAAATGTTAATAATTTGGAGTTGATATCAAGTGAATACAAATGGATTAAGAAATGAAATATGAACTAAATATAATGGAAATTTAAATTATAATTCGATATGAAAAAACACGTGTAGGTATAATCTTCAGCCTGGATGTACCCACACGTGTTTTAAAAAATAATTCAGTATTTCGTAATTATACTGGCATATATGCTAAGATCAGTATAATCATCCAGGTATACTGAATTATTACCAGAAAACAATTGGAAATAACAAAATTGGAAATAAAAAACTTGTAAAGAATAGATAAAATATTCTACTCACAATAATTATCCAAAAATCCGTATACAAAACTATACTGAATTATTACCAGATAACAGTTGGAAATACCACCACATGGCGCACATATCAAATACTTGATGATATAGTCAAATATATTTATTAAAAACCTATAGCATAATTCTATAATATTTATGTACATTAAAAAAAAAAAAGCATTTTTCATTTATACCCCCCCCCCCCCACCCCCCAAAAAAAAGGAATATTTTCCCTTTAATTTTACATTATTAGTTGAACCTTCAAATAAAATAACCCATAAAAGATATATATATATATATATATATATATATATATATATATATATAAAGTTTTAAATTATTTATACTATACTTGGTAAAGAGATCTTTGCTAGATTTCTTTCAAATTACTAAATATATGTATATCTCTAATTATCAAGTATATCTTTCTAATGATGAACTTTTTTAGACTTACCTGAAGCACGGTTTTCATAAAGAAATTTTCACATATATTGCAATGCTTATTCATCTGATACATCTGATACACATTTTTCTGCTTATAAATACTGTTCTCTGTTCTGTTATAAATACTATGTCAGATAATCGTTAATAATTTAATATTTTTGTTTTTTAGTTTGGAAACGAAGACACATGTTTAAGAAAAATAACAAAATCTGTATCGGAAGCTGTCTCCTAAAATGACCAATGTCACTTTCCTTTCATTCAAAACAATTTCGATCGATCAATTAAATACAAATTCTTATGCGTATAGTTTGAAATATTTTAAAACACGAACACTGAAAAATTCTGGTAAAATAGCAAAGTATAGTCTAGAAATTCATGTAATAAATATTATTTTGCTTCTGGTTCTAATGTAATGTCCATTAAAAAAACATTTCAGAAATATTCTGATTAAAATAGCATACTTAAAGGTTTGAAAGTGAGTTTTTACCGTGCTTAAAACACTAAAACCTGTTTATATATGTAAAAATTCGTATTGGTCTTTTTAGAAAGAATCTATATATCAAATTCATTATATACAATTTAAATATCCTCCTCATAGGCTACAAAAAACAACAATTTTAATGGGGAAATTTGATATTAATACTTTTTTTTTTTAGAAATTTTTGGTTTCATTTCCTCTGTTTAACCCATTAATTTACACAACAACAACAAAACAAAAAATAATAATGATGTTCATTTTGCGAATTATTTCTTTATAATAATATCTATTTCCAATTCACTTTAATTTCAAAACTGAGGAAGAAAACTATTATATTATAAGGCCTTTTTACTTGAAGATTTTTTACAAAGTACACTTCAATATGTTTAAAAATATTGTCGTGATATTTCAAAAACTCATTAGAGATGATAAAGACATTATAAATAAAATATTTCTTTATACTTCATGACCGATTATTTATTTAGCAGTATTTTGCTATCAAACAAAATGACCGAATCTCATATTTCATTATAGACATTTTTTTAAGATTTCATTCAGAAGTATGTTGCTGTTTTTTAATAACAGTTATAAATTTTCATCCAGTTCGTTGCTTTATCTTTTCAGCATACCATGTAATGAAATTCATATTAGTTATGTATCACAATATTCTCTAGTAAATTTAAGCTACACTCTCAAACAAAATACGCCAACAAACGTAAAAAGAACAAGTTTCAAGTTGCTGGAATACCCTTCTGATTGGAAAGATTTTTGCTGTTATTTGAATAAACTCCCGTGTTTTGCTCGGAGATTTTCAGGAAAATTTAGACTTAGGTTCGCAAATTTTACGTGTTTTGAGAGAAAATAGACGAACATAAAAATTCCGTTTCTAATACGAAAAAGTTCAAGGCTTACAGGAATACCTCGGTGATTTGATGAAAATGCAGCTTTACATTGGTATATTTCAGGTAATTTATACGTTAGATTGGTAAATTTCCTGTATTTGGAAGAAAAACGGGCAAATCAAAGCGGAAATTTTCGGGTTTTAACGCAATATTATCAACGGAAAAATTAATTCAAAAGACCTGCTTTTTGAGAGAGTATAACTCTGACATTTTCGCCTTCAAAACACATATTTTCCAGAAAATGTTTAAGAAATTAAATAACAAGTAACTTTTATAGGTTGAATATGAGCTGCTTACTTTCTATCTGAATATGTGCTAAATGATTGATATAAGACTGCGTGTATAAAGGAAGGGAAGCATATGTGTCAAAACTCAAAATATTTGACAGTTCACTGCGAAAACTTATATCCGAGAGTGGTGAAATGTTGGAATTGATTGATGACATTTAAGGACGCCATCCTTCATAATCGCTTCCAAAACTTTTAATTTCCTTCACCATAAGCCCAATAGTTCTCACTCACTTTTAAATAAAATTTAATCTTAACTTTCTGTTTATTTGATTACTTATAATTTTTAATATTTTAGTATGTATTTTAATGGAAAAATAGGTATTTGAATAATAATAAAAAAATATGCACCTATATGTTTTTTTATTGTATTCATTTTAAAAAGAAAAATCGATATGCATTCATTCCTATTCTCACATATTTCAAAACGGAAAGTATGGTGTAATTAAAGCGCAAAAGAATTAAATGGTACCCTTTTATTCTTTTGTTATCAAATCAGGAACAAGGATATCTGGCCCGTAGCATTATGGATTATGAGGTATAACCCTGTAACTCTCATTTACTAACTGGAAAACGACGGCCAAGGCCGGGTATTTGTTATAATAATATTATTTGTTGATACAGACCAACCGTGGCGAAAATTTCGAAATCATTTTATTATTTAATCCATTCTAACGTAATACATGGCTTGTGAAAACACATAATGACAGTAAAAAAGAACAAATATGCTATTCGGCATAAAAATTAAAGGACAGGTGCATGTTCCGTTTGTTGCTATGTATCACTATGTTTTGCATACTAGATTGAAATCGGGTTTCCCTCAAGATATGTCAAATTCTTATTTGTTACCTTTAGTCTGATTATTAGAAACTTTTCTTTTTGTTGCTTTTCTGTACCATAAAAGTAGTTGCTTAAAAATGTTATTATATATATAGAACATTTGTAAAATATAACTTCTGTGCGAAACAAACTGTGAATACGCATTTCGAAGTAATATTGTCAAACAAATTCCTTTTAATTTAAATTTTATTAATTTTAATGATATATACTTTAAACACTACAGCTATATACATGCGTTGTAACTTTTATTTTTACAATTTCATCAATACAAGAGACAAATCACAGAAAATAAACATATTTTATTGTCACTCGAAACTATAAAGTATCAAGTATTCTTGCGTTTATTTGTTATACTTCAATACATAATATATTTTTTGGATTTGAGAAAAGTAAATATAAATTCCACACATTAGTGAAAGGTAAAAAATATTTATTTAAACGATGCGATCAATAATATGTTTTACATAATCAAATTTTAAAAAATGTTCTTAAAAATTTACACTTATTTCATGTATCTATTGTAATGTTTCACAATAAAGTAAATTCTTTTTAAATTTTTGTAGAATAAAATTAGTAGGAATTGTATTAATGAATAGAAACATAATGAAACTGAAGATCTGCGACTGAATACATCATTTCAACAATACAATTTTCTGAATTTCAGTTTAAATTAACTTCTATGACCAGAAAATAAAATTGCATTCTTTTCTTTTAAGTAAATAGAAAACCATGTTCAAATTAAGTTCCAAGAAGGAAATCAATGAAATTAAAAAGTCTGTTTTGTTCTATTATCAGCAAGGAAGCCTTTTCTATCTTAATTTCCAATTTAAAATATAATTTAATGAAAGTACGCAAAATTTTGATGTATGGATGAACAGTTTTTCATAAATAATACATTTTAAGATTCTAATGCTGGTATCGAGTGTTACATTCAATTAAAACTTTTTATATATATATATATATAAACTATATCATTACAATCGCTTTGCCATAGTTTTAAATTTTTGACTGCAATGGTTGAATAATATAGCTTTATTTTTCATAGTATCTAACGAAGTAAAGGTACAAAAAAGACAGTGAATTGGTAAGATATTTATTATTAATAACAGTTACAGCCTTAGCTTCAATACACGGCTGTAACTAGATTAAAAATTATACCATTTAGCTTTATTTTGTTTCAAGCTTTTGATAATTTTTGAGTTTTTATTTCAAAACGAAGCATAAACAAATAAATAAGCGTTATCTTAAATATAATTTCATACATAAATGTTTAACTGAGCTTATAACTCAATTTAGAACATTTGTGATAAGTGGTTTAAAGTAAATAAAATTCAAAACCCTTTAGAAAGGTTATAAATTCAACTATTTAAAATAATATATATCTATTCAAAAAGTTTCTCAAATGCAGTTTCATTACCTTTTTTCTATTTTGTTTTTATTTAAAAATAACTTTTATCATTCCAAATTGTTTTACCAAATTTTAACTTATTGAATATAATTGATTTTGTAAATTATAATGATATGTTGACACTTAGTAGATTTTGAGATAAAGGAGTTCATGGTTGCAAATAATACATATTTTATTTCTCGTGTTTTAGTACTAGATGCTTAAAGCACATAATCTTGATAAAGTACCTTAAATCCCTGACCGTGTATTTGCGTTTATGATTAGGAACGTAAGACGCAAATAAGCTACGGTTTGTGAGACTTGTGATTTAGCCCTCAATTCATGTTTTCATCATCAAATGACAAACGTTCTTTACTGAATTTTATTGAGTTAGAAAAAGATGTTTTGTGAGCACTTACTTTGTTTAATTACTGACTTTCGTACGAAAAATATCTTTGCAAAAATGTTTAGTAAATGATAATAAATTGAATAAAAATATTCTATTGTCGTGTTAGTAAAACTTTTATAATGATCCGCTTGATTCAGGTAATGATGGTTAATTCATTAAGAGGTGATTAGATGATCATTGGATTTATTATAAGAAATTTAGTTTTTGTCGTATATTTAAAAAAATAGCATATGTTCAATGTGCACATTTTTAATTTTGTATTTGATAATAATAAATAGAGAAGGATTTCAAGTTAATGAAAACTTTTTTGTGTAATAATTTATGTTTAATTATTTCTGCTGTATTTACTTCTTATTAAAATGTATTAATTTTAAATTTTGTAATCGACCAGGATGTCACTTTGAAAAACCGCTTTATTCAAATTAGATTATGAAAAACCGCTTTATTCAATAGACATTTTTTTTCTGAAAATTTGCAACGTTTAAAGATTTTTTTTATCTAACTTGATTCTTATAAGAAATTCGCATTATAAATATTATATTTTTCACCAGCATTTTTTCTATTTTATTTTATTTTATTTAACGCAGATACAGTATTTTTAATTTAGACAAAATTCAGTGGATTGGAAACGATGCAAGGATGAAGAAAATAAAGCATAAGCATCGCTAATAGTAATTCAGTACTATACAAATATTTTTGTTAGCTGAATCTAGGACAATACTAGAAGTATCTTGGCCAACATTGTCAATATCAGTCTAAACTACTATCTTAACATTGGTGTGTTTGCCATTGGGAACAAATATTTCGCCATTTAACGGCAGGTTCTACTTCTTTAGCCTAAAATTCACGTGATTTTTACGATTTTTTTTTTCGGCTACAAAGAAAATAGTACCACCTTTGGACTTTTGTTTAAAAAAAAAGAAAAGAATGTGCCTTGTGTGCCAGGTGAGTACCAGCAGATGCGAGCCACGAATTTCCAATCGGGAGACCACTTTTCTCCGGTCATAAACTTCTGAACAAATTTCTTCGCCAATTTACGGAAATACATTAAATTCTTTGGAGAATATACCAACATTTATTTTTTAAAGTTTACTTTTATCAAAATTGTGGCCATTTGAACAAAAAAGGTAATTTTTTTCGCCCATTTTAGCTCACAGGCTATCAAAGCCTGCGAGCTAATGTGCCCGCCCGTTCTGTATGTATGTATGTATGTACGTAATGTATGTACGTATGTATGTACGTAGCGCGATAACTCTTGATAGAAGTATGCGATTTGATTAAAATTTTGTTTATAGATTCATTGTTATAAGGCGCTTCCCTGATTAGTTTTGAAGGTTCATTGGTTAAGTATAAAGGGGGGAACGGAGGGCTAACCCCCCCTTAATTTAGATAAATGGGTTTTTCATGCAGAATTATCCCATTTTCTTCAAATTTTGTATATAGGTTCATTGTGATAATGCGCTTCTCGGAATAGTTTTGGGGGTTCATTGGTTAAGTATAAAGGGGGAAAGGGGGTGCTAATCTTCCCTTAATTTTGATAAATTGGTTTTTCATGCAGAATGATCAGATTTTCTTCAAATTTTGTATATATATTCTTTGTAATTAGAGGCTTCCCTGATTAGTTTAAGGGGTTCATTAGTTAATTATGAGGGATGGTAACGGGGGGATGACCCCCTTAATATATTGTGAATTTCTTTATTTTTCGAGGGGCTTATTTCAAATTTTTTGAAATAAGAGTATAATATACAATTAGTGTGAATAGCCTGTGAGCTCAATGCCCTCAGTTTAACTGGGCAGTTTTCTTTTTATTTTATCTTTTGCTAGCTTGTAAGAATAATTAAACAATGAAAATTATACTTTTTCTTGGTATAAGCTCCAGAAAAAAAGATTACTTTTCTTTTAAATAAAAAAATGAAGGAAAATGGTTGAATATTTTTTGAGAAAAATAGTCGCACAGATTGAAAAATTATGGTTTCGAGAGAAACATGTTTAAAGTTTTACAATAGTGTAACTTTCATCGAGCGACGCGGCCAGCGTTACGGTCAACGAGCTAAAAATATTTGTAAGGAATTGGAATATCAAGAAACTGCTTTAGGACAACAATTTACCCACTTAAGGGATGCAAATATGCAAAATTAGAAGAAAAAAAAAATTCGCCCAAAGAAATAGAACCTCCCTTTAATTGCCAGTATTTCCAATGTAAAGCGAATTTGAAATATTGACATATAAATACAAGAATTTCAAATGTAAAGCCAATATTTAACAATTATTGGTTTCTGGTTAGAAGTATTTACAATGATTGTAATTTTCACGCAGAATTCGGATCCAATATAATCAGTATAAGAGTTATTGGTTTTTTAACGCAGAAGTGTAGAGTGATTTGAAAAATTTCATAATTTAAGTAATTTGTTGACAAATAGCGAAAGAGAAACATATTAAAGAATCCTTTGATTATGGAAATACTAAATACCTGTTTTGATTTCATAAGTCTAGTTATTGCATATCGATATATTGTAATTAGTTAAAAAAATAAAAGGATAATAGTTCTTAAAAAAAAAAAAAAAAAAAAAAAAAAAAAAAAAAAAAAAAGGCTTTTTTAAATTAAAATTTGAAAAATAGCATCTCAAATACATCTAAAAAAACGTTTTTTTTACTCATAATTTGAAACTTCAGCCAAAGTTAAAAATTATTTTTCGAGTTTGTAATTCGATGTATTATAATTTTGTAGCATAAATTATTTAATATTTCACTAATATTAAAGAAGTAAAGTTTGTTTATTTGTAGGGGGTAATCACTGGAACTACCGAACCGATTTAAAAACTAATGGTGACAAAATGCTGGTGTCTATCTCTGCTGCAACATAGGATATATTTTATATCGGTACAACAACCCCCAAGGGGGTGCAGGAGCTCAAGGTGTTCTGTAAAATTTTTGGGGCTAGAAATTTGAAGGGATTATCATCAGGGGAGGGACACTGCCCTGATGATGACTGCAGTGACAGTTGAAAGCGCTGGGGAAGAATTTTAACATCGTATATGCGTTGGGTTTTATATTTTTAGAACCTATTTGTAACTATTAGCATCTTTTTAGTAAAATAAAATCATTTATTTATTTGATTTTGTACAGTTTAACGTTAATATAGTTTCAAGGTGAATGTGACGTTCTGAAAATATAGTTAATCTATTTATTGTATTCAATGTGTTTTTAACTATTTTTATTTATATTCTGAATAAAATTATTTACAGTGTAATCAATGGATCTTAAAATATTTAATTCCTGAATGTTGTCTAAGTTAAGTAATTTACAGAGATCTTGTCTCATTTATATATATATATAGTTGTAATACCTTTGAATTTCAAAATACAATAACAAGTTCTTGCAAAAAAATCAAACCTATTCTTCAAATAAGATATTTAATCATAAAGTAGTAATCTAAATGAAACATCATTTTTAATGAACCCTAAGCCTAATAAGTCAGAACAAAATTAATCATAACAAAATTATCTTGGTTAAAATAAATAAATAAATAAAAATAAATAAATAAAACCATAAAGAATTTGAAATTAGATGTTAAAAAAGTCAATTTGAAAAAACAAAGGATAAGCAAATGATATCAATATACAATAGTATTATTGTACATAAAATATTGATAATAAATACACATTTAAATGCGCAATGCAGCAATATTAACTATGTATTTCAAACAGGAGCTTATCAAATAAGTGATTTATGAGCCAAAATTGGGATTAATTATGGTATCATATGTAAAATCAATAACATTATACTGGATAATAATTGAAAAGCATACAAATGAACACATTCCATACCAATTTGCGCAATGCAGCAGAATTTTATAGAATGTTAAATAGTTGTAATACCTTTGAATTTCAAAATACAATAACATGTTCTTGCAAAAAATCAATCCTAATCTTCAATTAAGATATTTAATCATAAAGTAATAATAATAAATTAAAAAGTAATAAATACAAAAAATAGTAAGAAAACAATGAAAGTATGCATCGCATCTTTTTGTTTGTCCTCACTAAATAGAATTTTGTTACTTGTCAAATATGATTGATGATTTTAGAACAGCTTCTATTTCCCTAACTGTTCACAGAAAGTTTTATTATCCACGTTATTTAATGCTTAACATGCTGTTAAATAGTTTTATAATTGAATAGAGCTAGACAGCTAAGTGAAAATTTCTAAGTGAATTTTTGAAAGATAGCTTTATATTCTTTATTTAAATTTTCTTTTTTTTTTGAGCAAAATTACTTACTGATATAATTAAAATACTTGTCTATGTTTAGTTTTCAAAGGGTGTATCAGTTATTTCGACTTAGTTTGATCGAAATCTATTTAAAAAAAGAGTAAATCGATAGATGAACTTTGTTATCTGTTGAAAATGATTAATGATTTCAAGATAGTTTCACCATCCCTAACTGTTTACCAAAATCTTTAGTTTCATCATGATTTATTTATTCCTAAATAGTTATAAATTTACTTTCTTCAATTTTTTGTGCAAAAATTTGAACATGTCAATAAAACAGACATTTAAGCTTTTAAAGGTCGTCATTAGAGCACATTGTTGAAAATTAAGAGGGACATAATTAGCAGTTTTAAGGCTACTTTTTTCAGATTATTTAACATTTATAAATTATATTAAATATTTTTATGTGTATTAGAGCGCTACCTATCGGCGGATTTTTGTACTATTTTTTATTTAATAAAGGTCAAGCGTATCATTTGAACTATCTGTAGTTAAAATTTTATCTCATTTGGACCAATACAACGCATTCCAGAGCGTCTGAAGTGGGAAATTTATTTCTTGCTAACCCAGTATATAGTCTAGTCCAGAGAAGAGAAATCTCTCTTTCTGCTACAGGACAATATTCAAACACGTGAACTTTTAGACAATTATTTAATTGACGTGTTAAATTAAGATGAGTATATTGAAAAAAGTGTTTTTTTGTAATATATATATATATATATATATATATATATAAATACAGGGCGTCTGAAAAGGTCGTTTACAAACTTAACATAGTTGTCTGTCATATCATGACGAACAAGATTTACATAGGAACTTGTGTTCGAAAAAGCAAACTGCGACCGCTAGAGGGTGATGAGCGCAAGTGTGGAAGGGAAGAAAGAAAGGATATCGAAAGTGGTATTAATATGACTTTTATTAAAAAACATGGTTTAATTTACAGAAGATGTTCAAAATTCCCTCCGTTCGCCGCAATGCATGCTTCCCAACGTCGACATATGGATTCACGGACCCGTTCAAAATGGCAGGTGTGTCACGGACACGTGCCGCCGCTTCCACGATCGTGGCGACGAGATCCATGTCCGATGTTACGGGCGTCTCGTACACTATGAACTTCATGTGTCCCTACAGATAGAAATCCAGGGGAGTCTAGTCGGGGGAACGCGGTGGCCATGCGACTGGTCCAATTCCAGCGCATGGATTGGGTCCATCCAGCGCAGTGGTCCAATCCCACTGGTCCTCTGCCAATCCAGCGATTAGGATATGTCCTATCGAGGTATTCTCGTACAGTGTAGCTAAAATGAGCGAAACCGGATGTTTCGGCTTGTAGCTGCTGGAACGTCACCCATCATATCTGGCAAGAGTTTTTTAAAGAAAATGCGATAGGTATTCCCGTCGAGGCGTTGAGGTAGTAGGTAAGGGCCAATTAACATGTCACCGATAATACCAGTCCAAACGTTTACGGCGAAACTTTGTTGACGTGCATGGGCACGTGTACACCTTGGGTCCATATGCACATACATCCATAGGTGCATGTTGTGCAGGGTCAGGACACCGTCCTGTGTAAAACAAGATTCATCCGAAAACAAAATCTGGCTGTGCGACCCGTTGTTGCAAATACCAGCGTGCGAATCCAACGCGTTGGGGATAATCGTCAACGCACAATGTCTGTACTCTTTGAAAGCGGTAGGGGTGTTGCGTGTCCTCCTGCAGTATTCGCATAATGCTGGAACGATGTACGCCCAAGACGCGTTCGCTCGCTCGGAGACATATGTTTGCGGGTTCTGTCAAATTCCCGTAGCACGGTTTCCTCTACGACAGGAGTACGTGTAGTGCGTTCTCTGCCGATGTGGCTACGTACTTGGAAAGCTCTTGCTTCACGCAATCTGCAGTGTAATTGTCCAAACAAAACATGAATTGTCTGACGTCTACTTGGGAAGCACTAAAGGTACATCCGTGCCGGGGTTTGTGCATTTCCATCCGCGGCGCCGTATGCGTAATGCATATCGGCCAATTCTGCGTTACTAAACCGATTCATCCTTCTCCAGCAACATCCTCGCCTAAAATTATTACGCTTCCCGCTCTCCCTTAAGCCTGCGTTCATCGCCCTCTAGCGGTCGCAGTTTGCATTTTCGAACACAGGTTCAATAGTAAAACTTGTTTATCATGATACGACAGACCAGCATGTTAAGTTTGTAAACGACCTTTAGAGACACCCTGTATATACATATATTGGTATTCTTTATTCCAGGGAATAGTGATGTCATATTGAGTACAGAACGTGCAATTTTATTTAATTAATATTAAATTTGCTAATTAACGTAATTAATTAACAACCATATGGTTTTTGCAAGTAATGTTTTCAGATGAAATTTAGATTAAATTTCTTTCTTTCAATTAACTTTTTATAAGTTATATTTACTCATTCGCGATAAAGCGATTTTAGTCATTCTAAAAATATATCATCTCCTCTTTTTAATAAACCTATTTACGATTTAAACAGTGATCGCTGCATTAATGATTTATGGGAGTAAATCTCACAGGGTCACATTATAGAGCTTGCCCTATTAACAATTTGTTGTACGAATTTCAGATTTACGCTTGAAAGTCAGTGCGGCTGCTCGTACCAGGATCATGTGGAAAAATAATCGCGGCTAGATAAGCGAAGCCAGATTAATATATATATATCGTATGTTAATTGCGAAATCAAACTCTTTGCAAATATCCTGTGCTGTTTGCAAAGAGCCGGGTAATTGGAGAATCATCTCTTTTTTTCCAATTTGCCTCATGTTTTTCAGGCTTATTGCAAAGAGCCTACATATTGTTAGGCTAATTGATAAATTACCACTTGAGTCACAGTCAACCTGATTTTAACCAGCTGTTTGCGCAAATGTCGTGTTCTTCCCGTCCCGAACCTGAAAAATTTTTTTTGAAAACAACCCGCAACCCGACCCGAACCTGTCAAAAAAAAAAAAAAAAAAATACATCGAACTGTAACCCTTTCCGAACCCTGCAAAATAATTCTCGCCGATATCCAACCCAACCCGAATCAGGAAATTGCATTTAAAATCAACCTGAATCCCCAAAAAAATATTCCATCGAACCGCAAACCGATCCGAACATGACAAAGTAATTTCCGTCGACACGCAACGCGATCCAAAATTGAAAATTCCATTTGAAGTCAACCTGAACCCAAGAAAGTTCCTTCGAACCAAAAATCGATCTGAACAGTACAAAATAACTTCCACGGACACACAATCCAACCCGAACCTGAAAATTCCATTTGAAGTTAACCTGAACCCCCTAAAAATTTCCTGCGAACCGCAACCCGATTCGAACCCGACAAAATAGTTTCCGTCGACATGCAACCCGACCCGAACCCGACATATTTCAACCAAAACCAAAAATACTTCAGCCCGAACACTAAATGAAAGGAAATGAATTCATCTTTTAATGCCATTATGAAAATAACTCTACACTTATATCACTAATACCAATTTTATACATTTTATTGAAACATGGACCTAGCAAACCATAATTTTGACACTAATTTTAACCCTAATTTGAAAAATGGACCTTAATTTTCTTTTTTCTGGTCTGGGTGACTGTAATTTTTTTTTCTGTGTGTCGGGTTCACTCTAGATGTTTCTTGCGGGTCAGATTTATGTTTTCTCAAGTCGGGACGTTGGGATTTTTACATAGAAATTAATGAAATTAAACAGAACTGTGTTTCAAATGAATGAAGTATATTGTATTAAGTTTTTAAAACGTTTGCTATAATTAACATTTAAAAATTATTCTTATATATTAGTAGATACATTTTAATTATTAAAAAAATATTTTTTCCAATTTTAAATGAATGGTTAAGTGTATCTCCTGAAACATTAATGTAATTTAGTATTTTTAACATTAGCATTTTTTTAAAAGTTTTTTTTTAAATAATATTTAAACAAAGTATTAGTTTAATTTTACTTCGAGCTCAGATGTAAGTGTAATGGATTCGGGTCGGGTTGCGGCTTGATAGAATTTTTATCGGGTTCTGGTTGGATTGCGTGTCGACAGAATTTTTTTTGTCGTGTTCGGATCCGTTTGCGGTTCGATGAAACTTTTTTGGGGTTCGGGTTGATATCAAATGGAATTTTCAAGTTCAGATCCGGTTGCGTGTCGGCCGAAATTATTTTGTCGTATTCGGATTTGGATACGTTTCGATGTATTGTTTTTGCCATGTTCGGTTCGGGTGCGGGTTGAATTCAAAAAAGGAATTTTCAAGTTCGGGTCGGATAGAACACGACATTTGCGCAAACAGCTGGTCAAAATCATGTTGACTGTGAAAAAAGTGGTCATTTTTCAATTAGCCTAACGTTCTCTAGGCTCTTTGAAATAAGCCTGAAAAACATCAGCCTGACTGGAAAAAGGGAGAAGATTCTCCAATTTCTTTGCTCCAATTTCAATCCCGGGCTCTTTGCAAAGAGCGGAATTTTGCAATTAGCCTACGACAAATATGATTTTTTACTGAAAAAGTGGCTTTTGCACTGGCTTTACTCCATGTTGCGAGGCACCCAAAATTTTTCAAAGTAGTTTCATCTGAAAAGTACGAAACGAAAAACACTTTAAAATATATATGATTGTCTAGTTACTGACCACCGGTTTTTCAAATGTTAGGTTATTTAACAGAATGGCGGGCTGTAAAAGTAAATGTATCAGGTTTTTAAAAAAAAAATCTAAGTATGGTTTGTTTAAATTAAATTAAATGACATCAGTCAAGGATTATGATAAGATTTTATAGAAGGACAAGTAAACCAGTTCTTCCGTTGCCTAGGTATTTGGCGTACCGGCATAAAACTAGTCGATGGGGGCCACCAGAATACTTACCCATCATGGATATGCATAGTATAAAATATGAAAATAAAACATGTGTAAACTATTTACAAAATGCATTGCAATTCGAATAAAATCCTGGCTTGATAACGTCATAAACTTTAAATTCTCTATTACTGAATTGCGTAAAAAAATCCTTATAGCTTCAAAATTGATAATCATATTAACTAACGGTTTACTGCGTTGGATTAAGCGTCTCATTCACAATTAAAATATATATTTGAATTGAAATTTGAATGAAATACAAGGTCATGAAAAATCGAAGAGTGTGGATTGCAAATATCTCGGCAAATAAGTATGCGATCGACTTCATTCTTTATTCAAAATTTATGTTTTTTATTGTATTTTATATCCACTCTTTAAAATAAATAATTTCGAAAAATTTTATATACCTTTTATCAGAACGACTACTTCGAGAGTCCGAAAAAAATAGTTCCGGATAATCGAGATTACTGAAATTCAATAAGCTTCTTCCCGTTATTACATACTAAGTACAGACCAAATTTCAATATATCTCAATTTGTTCGGGAGATAGAGCGTTTACACACACACACACACAGACACAGAGACAGACAGACGGCAATTTTTTTTTTTTCTAAAAATATGTTTTTCGGAATCTCCAGTGTCTGAAACGTGTAAATCCGACAATTTTTTTTCGATTTTCAAAACGATTAGATGATTTACCCTATACTACGTACGATGGGTAAGTAAAAACATTGTTTCGAGAAACAGTGCAATTTCAATTTTGCATTTTTAAGTTTTGCAGCAAGTACCGATCGCCTGTATAATATGTGACCAGAATTCCTATATCTTCTGTAAATATTTATTTTTTCAAAAAATGTTTTCGAAAGAACATTTATAAAATGCCAGACATTCAGAAAAGGAAAAAAATAAATAAATGCATTTTTGAATACGAAAAACTCCTATAACTTTAACCCCTTGGGAACGAGCGACACGTATACGTGACGCATAACATGCTCAGAATCTTCGATTATTCCAACCAGTTATTTTTTATTGTAAGCTTTGCCTTATTAAATCTTAGCATTTCTGTGATTCAATTAGGCGAAAATTTCTGTTTTGAAAAATCTGTGTTAAAAGATTAAAAATTCTGTGAAAAACGCTCGTCGCGAAGGGGTTAAACCACTGATAAAGAACGTTAAAAAAATTTATTTAACTTCCGGTAAGATATGAATTTTAAACAATACTTGGAATCTTTTACTGTAACTTTTAATAATTCTTTGATGATAGAAAAATGAAGAGAGATAAAAATTCGTTTTGATTAAAGAACTATTTTATTAAGATATTGTTAGATGAAATATTATCACTTACTTGTTTATTAGAAAATATTAAGTTTTGGAATGCAGAAAAGACAATAAGTATGGGGAAGATGATGAAGAATGCATCTTAATCTTTCTGAATTTCCTCACAGAATCGATAAATGGAACTTTGTTAAACGTCGAAAATGATTGATGATTTTAAAATAGCTTCAGTTTTCCCAACGGTTTTCCAAAATTTTTATTTTTCTTATTACTTAATTTTTAACTTGTTCCTAAATAGCTTTCAATTTTATTTCTTTTACCGTTACGGTGTAATAAAATTTGAACATGTTATTAAAATAGGCAGCATTATTTAAGATTTGGGGGGTTATTAATGTATATTACATAATTTTTCTTTTTCTTAGATTGAGAATATCGAAAATATTTTCATTTATGGTAATCATGAAAATACCAAAATTGAAAATCTGAAGTATTGTTTAGTCAGAGCTTATTATTTTCCATCATGCAACTACTCATTATCCCATCCATAATATTGTTTTACAAAGGTAAATGACTAATTTGAAAATACTTTACTGTGGTTGTTATTTGCGATTTTTTATTTGTTTGTAAAAAAATTAGTAATAAAGACATGCTAAGCAATTTTTTTCTTTATTCCAATTAATTATTTTCTTTCAGTCTTTTTCTTCTATTTTTTCAAAAAGAGAGGAAAGAAAAATAATTTCTTATGTTTCAATTTAATCTTTCTTTATAAATAAAAAAATAAATTAAATCGAATAAACGAATATATTAAAACTTATTCTAGTACTATAATCTATGGGAGACCAAATATTTCAAAAAAGAACCCCCCCCCCCTTTTTCTTCCGCTCTTTTTATGAAAATACTGCCTTAAGAGCCTACACTTGTCACGGGAAGAAACGCTCAAGCTAACGTTAAGTCTATGGGAAGGTTCTAGCGCGATTTCTCGCTCGCGTTTTAATATTTTTAAATGCTTTTTTGCATAGGATAGCTGAGGTTAATCTCCAAAGGTGTTAGTTTTTACTATTTTGATTTTTGTTGCGTTTTTTTTTATAAGCAGGCACTAACAACGTTGGACCTCAACTATCCTATGCAAAAAAAAAAAAAAAAAAAAAAAAAAAAAAAAAAAAAAAATCATTTAAAAATGTTAAAATGTGAGCGAGAAATCGCGCTAGAACCTTCCCATAGACTTAACATTAGCTTGAGCGTTTTTTCGCGTGACTGATGTAGGCTCTTAATACGAATATTAGAAGCTGTTTTTTTTAGTTCTGATTAACTAATGAGAGCAGAGACATTTTACGTCTTTATTTGGGGTAACCTTAAGAGTTTCAATGGTCTTCATTTCAATTTAAAGAAAGTTACCTTTTGATCGCAAAATAGAATCTCTTGCATTTATATGACTTCGCTCCAAAAATTGAAGATAATTAATGTTTTGAACATGAAGAAAAACTTAAAAAACCCATTTACTTCTCCTATACTATCACGAGACAAATTGCATGGGCTTCGTTTATCTTGTAAAGATTTTTATTACTTCTGGTAATTTTTCTGCTATAGGATTTACTGCTTCAATTATTATACTTACCTTGTTTCAGAGAAGCCATAAGGAGATCGTTTAACAGTGAGTTTTAATATCCTATCTATGTGGGTTTCCACTGTAGAAGTCGTAGAGTTGGTTTACATAGTTGAAGAACATGCCTACTACTTCATTAGTTTTTGTAATTACGTATTTCTACTACGTTCAGACTGTGCGCTACACACGGACAAATGTATTACACCACAGACAGTTGAACAAGAATTTCAAACTTTAAAAAATCGCAACTAATTTGAAGAAAACTTTTTATTTAATTTTTACCGGAATACCTGACATTTGTCGGGGACGACCTTATGGATTATTCCAAACTACAGTAACCCTGTAGATCCAGTTTTTCAGTGAGTTTAAATGAAGTTTGAATAGCGAGTTTTAGTAATGTTTCAATTTGTATAACATTTCAATATGTCCCTAGTAGAAAAACAATTTTGAAAAATATTGTTTGTGGTCACCATATCTTTGCTATATCTTCATTAATACTGACAATATTGGTATGAAATGTTACCCAATATATTTTGGTGTTTATATTTCGCCAATTATTTGACAAATTTTAACACGTTGTCGTCTGATTGAAAATATTTTCAATTTAAAACCCTTATATCACCAATAATGATATTTTATTGCAATATTTTATAGGAATTTTGAGACCCGATGTAACAAACGTAATGGATATTAATATTCTACTAGTTAATTTTCTTATTTCTTATGGGGATAATTTTTCAGTCACCTCTGTTTATTTAAGTTTGTCCATCCGAATTTCAAAATATTAATTTAAAATATGCGCATCATTACAAAGTTTAATTAAGTTACGTTTAATCTATTTCTTGAATACTGCGGCCATAAAATCAAGTTACATTTTTTTCCCTGGATATGAATGTCTGCATAAATACATCTTGAATTACATAGAATGTTTCGTGTTTTTAAAAGCACTTAAACAACCAAAATTTAACTACTTATCTGAAATATATTCGTATTTTTATTAATGGCAAATAATGTGGATTAATACAAAGAAACAGCGCCTCAGCAATGTTGTGTAAAAAAAAAAAAAAAAAAAAAAAAAATGGGACATTACGGAACATTTACGGAATAAACTTGTTTGTTTTTTCTACAGGTTGCTGTTTCAGCGATGGTGATAATTGACGTCTCCGTGAAGTCCCTACGTGTCTTAGGGCACCATACGAACCATTCTTGCGACGGCTCTGTAGGGGGACACATGTTAGAAGTATTAACATTATTATATAATATAATTCGACGCATTTCAGCTTTTCTTAAAAAAATAAAAATATATCCTTTTAAGAAGTTCCCAAATACTCTTTTAACCCTTAATTGCATAGTGATGTAAATTTCCATCACTGTTTATTTAACTTTTAATAAATAAATCAACTTCTTCGCCACCACTATATTTATATAGAAATATTAATCCAGTAAATTTCCCGTGAACTATGTTGCTGAAGAAAATTAAAAATCTATCTTAAAATTTCTGGTGTCTAATATTTAATATATGTAAAAAAAAAAAAAAAAAAAAAAAAAAAAAAAACACAATTGTAAAAGAAAAACTCATGCAAAGAAGGGTTAAGAAGTATTTTAGCGCCTTAAGAAGTTAATTCAAATATACAAACCATACTAACTTTACTTTGGAAGCCTTAAGATTTGTTTTTTTTTAACTAGAAGTATATTTAAGAACTTTTATAGATTTATGCGTAGGTGATATTTGGTAGCTTCTTTTCTGTTTGAGAACGACGCAATATAAACTATATGCTCGAGTTTATGAATCTAACAATTCTGCTGTAATCTGTAATTAGTGAAAAAACTGGAAATATTAGTAGAAAAATTATTTGAATATATCCTCTATATTTAAAATTCAGAGAATAGATATAAGTGGTTGTTTGATGACTTCTTTATTTTATTTGAAATATTTCCTATTTTGTATAGCAGATTTTCGATGGAGTTTTTATATAAATATGAAAATGCTTTAACTAGTACTTTAACTATTACTTATAAATGATACATATTATAAATATTTTCAAAATTCGAAAATACTTTTATATATAAATTTTGCTCGAATATCAGAATTTCGAGAATTGTTTTAAAATCTAAACTGCTGATCTAAATAAATTTTCAAGGATTTATTACACTTTAATAGATGTATCGTTAGTAAATTTTTTGTAGCTTAAAAAAAAAAGAAAAATGTATAAAAAATATTTAAAGTGTAGTATGACGAAAGATTCCAATACTAAATTCAAACATAAAAATTCTTCTAACATTTAATTTTTATGTGAGTTTTATATTTTAATCAATTCAATATAACGATTTTATGAGTAATTTTTAGATTGTGGAAATATGAATATAAAATCTAAAAATATCAATTCAAATTATTTTCGAAAGGTTACTTAAAATATAATTTACTGAAAATTTTCATTGTACAGTCATACTAATCAGTCATTGAATAAATTTTACATTTAAACTTCAAGTGAATATTATTTCATATAAAAATTAAGCTCACATGCACATTTGAAGTTTCCATTGAATCGATTATATTTTAAACTTTAATTTAAAAGAACCAAGCTTTATTGACAATATCACTAAACGACAATTTTTAGTTTCATTGATTTTTCTGCTTTAGTTTACTTTGAATACGCTTTTATGTTTACTTAGAGGAAAATAATGGAATTTTATTTTCTGGTCCTGGAAGTTAATTAAAATCGTAATTCACAAAATTCTATTGTTGGATAGATATGTTCGCAAATCTTTTGTTCCACTCTCTTTCTCTGCGTTTTTCACAAAAAGTTCTAATTTTATTCATGAATATTTAAAAAGAAATTTCTTTTTAAACTGAAACACAAAAGATAAAATTCATTAATCAATGGATTTTGCAGAAAAAAATATCGAACATATAAAAAAGAATGAAATTGTAAATGCCTAGATGCAGTAAATGAACAAATGTATTGTTTACGAATTCTACTTGTTTATATTATATTTTAGGTGGTGGAGTTATTTAATGTCAACTTTGAATCTACATCAATAAATAGTTCGTTAGATTTAAATTATAATAAACGTTCACACGTTTACTCCTTACTGAGTAAACTTCTACATAACAAACAAACTGCATTAAAATTCGTTGAAACGGAATTTTAATGACTGTTTTAAAATATTGGTAAATATTTAAACTAGCTCACAGTTTGTTTTTTTAATTTTAAATAATGTTTTAAAGGATATTGATGACAACATTATAATGACTTTTTTGTTCGTTACCATGACAACCGTGGTTATTTCTTGTTATTTCCCAGATGATGAAGTAATATATGCGTGAAAATTCTAGAGCAACATTTTAATTCTACTCAAAAACGTAATGCTGTTGAAACTTATCTTTTTTTATGTACATTCAAGTCAATAAATGGATTGGGCGTTGTCAAAAGTAAAAATGTAGTTCTTTATGATAACATTCATTAATTCTATAAAAAAATTATAAATTACATATGAAAGACTTGTATGTTACCCTGTAAGAGGTAAATATACGAGTGACCGAAAAGTCTTTCCCCGATTATAAAATTT
This sequence comes from Maratus michaelseni, assembly GCA_963931845.1. Lineage (NCBI taxonomy): Eukaryota > Metazoa > Arthropoda > Arachnida > Araneae > Salticidae > Maratus > Maratus michaelseni. The sequence continues at coordinate 246,862,804 of OZ007588.1, read as the reverse complement.
AAATCATATCCGCTATATATAAAATAGATATGTGAAACTGGTGCCAAAATGTTGGAAAACTAGACGAGATATTTCTTAGCAGGATTCTGTGACGTGTACGTATCAGTGTTAGTATCAGTGTCAAGGGAAACGCAAATGTTCACAAATCAGAAAAAAACAAAGTGTCTTCTGCAGCACGAGACCGAGTCACCAAAAACAGTGTAGAGGAACTTTAGAACGGCGCATGGAGTGATACCGCCTGATGTCCAGTCTTAGGGATACCAGACTTCATTTGTGAACATTTACGGTTTCCTGGAAGCCGGTAATGCTGCACTACAGCCATATTACGGAAGCCTGCAGCAAGGAAACTTGTTTAGATTTCAAACGTTTTCGAACCAGTTTCACATGTCTATTTTATATACAGCGGATACGAATAAATTTTGAAATCAGGAGAAGAATTTTCAGACATTTTACACAATTTGATTATAGTTTTTTTAACAAGCTAGATCATGAGATTCTAGCGTTTTATCAAGTTATTTTAGAATATTTTATTCTACAATCTATATATTTTTAAGAACATTGTTTTTTGATTTTCTCGAGACAACGTTACAAAATAATGTCTTTTAAAAATAGCTATTCTAATATGCAAATAATTATTCTACATCAAAATTTCGTATGGAAATTATTGTTATTACAGAAGATTTGTTTCATTTACTTGAAAAAAGATGCCGCTACTGAACCAGATGACACATTTCTAAAACGTGATAGACAAGCCTCGAGTTCTAATAAATTTATGTATAGCCAATTTCCAGTTTCTGAACAATAAGTACAAAACAAATGCCAAAAAGACGTGGAATAATTTAAAATGCGTTCGTGGAAGTGCGATTTTATCTAGTTAATTGTTTTTACAATGATAAGTTCATTTTTGTAAAATGTCAGATGATGGAAATGTGATTCACCATATCACTCAGATGCGAGAATTAGTTGACAGATTAACAGTCAGAGGTAACGATGTTAAAGATGATGAGGAAAGATGATGAGAAAAAAGATGATGAGGGTTGAGCTGAGGAATGTTAGTAAACAAACTACTGAATACTTCCACATCAAATCAACACAGACAACCTAACCTCTTAATGCTTCAATGCAGTTTGGGTACTTAATAGTATCATGGCACAATTAAAAATTTAGAAACTAGATGCTTGAATTTCCAGGCACAGGGAGGGGGGGGGGGTGTAATAATTTTGAGACAGATCAAATTTTAAAAATTGGTTCAAAATTGGTTAAGGGATGATTTTATTTATCTTATAATTTTAAGTAACCCAGTTGTGCTAAAGTGCCGGTTTTAAATGATATGCAACAAAATGGGTATTATAATAAAAATGTTTTTTTTTAAATTTCAAATTAAAATTAAAATAGTTTTTTCAAAATAAACAGCTGTTTTGATATATATATATATATATATATATATATATAAATGAAAACACATGTGAAAAACAATGGATGATATATTTTAAAAAGCAATGGGAAGGATACAGTAGGAATTAAACTTAATAAAATGAAAATTCAAAAATGGAAAACTATGAATATCTTTATGGAATCTTCAGAGGAGCTTCATAAGAATATTCAAAGTAAATATATGTTATTTCATCAAATATTGTCAGCGTTATGCCAAAAATCGACATTATTAAGCTCTTAATAACATATATAAGAAACAAAATAAAAATAAAAACAAACCTGAGTTCAAATAACAAAATAAATTATTATTCAACATAAATAGAAATTAGTTCATAAAGCAATGTACAAAACTCACCAATATACAGGGTGTCCCAAAAGTCTCCGTTCAACTTCAAAAATTTATTACTAAAAAAATAATAGGCCTGCAGCAAAAAGAATTACAACAGTGCATAGAGTAACTTAAAAAGTTTTTTTCTACTGCCTTAGTAAACTTCAACAGAGATCCTTTCGTAGCACGAAGAATATCAAGACGATATTCCACTTCAATCTACGAACGTTTTTCATGCTAACATCAACAGTAGCTACTGCTGTTTGGATCTTTTGTTTCAATTCCATGAGACTATTAACTTTTGTTCAGATTTCATCAAACAGTTGTAACTACTGTTGATGTTAACGTGGAATGATGTCCATTCCAAACGCACGTGGATGGAATTGGAATATCGACTTGATATTCTTCGTGCAACGAAAGAATCTCATGTACAAGTATACTAAGGTAGTAGAAAAAAACTTTTTAAGTTACTCTATGTACTGTTGTAATTATTTTTGCTGTAGGGCTATTATTTTTTTTGTAATAATTTTTTGAAGTTGTACGGAGACTTTTGGGACACCCTGTATATTAAAATCTGCCTCATAATTTGTAATTATCAATAATTAAAGATTCATTTAATAATATTACAGTATAAAGAGACATTATTAATTTTTAAAAAGATAAAATCCTTTTTTATAAATTTTATGGCAAATTTCCTTCTAGAAGTAAGAAAAGATTCAGCTGAATTTCATTTAACATGGTTCATATATTACTACATAAACTATAAAATGAATAGCTTCTTTTAACATACGATATTCTTGAGTCACAATATGGTTGAGTCATGTATACTCTAGTGTCTAGTGAGTGCAAGCTGGACCTAGAATAAAACAGAACTCTCTTGCTGCTGAGCTTGTGACTTAGTTTGTAACCAGAGTTTCTTATGACAACTTACCCAGTTTCTTTACAAGGATAAATAATGAAATGGGATTTTTGTATGTAAAATTATAAGAATATATGGTTGGAATCCTTAATGAAAATGTTAAAAAAACTTTATTTTTGTAATTATTTTAGAAATTTAATCTGTTACATTGGCTGGCCTAACTAAAGAGACAATTATTATTTTGAACTAAAGCTACCAAACTACTGTTTCCATTAACTTCAACTTATCAACTTATTTAAAAATTTAAATTTATTCCTATAAGTCATCAGTAATATGTAATTAAGATAAATTATTATCAATTGGGGCTTTGATCTTTGGTGTTACGGAGTGAAAAATCATCAAAAATTGCATCACTTTGACGCAAACAATTTTTTTTCAGTGAAATCTAAACATAACACACTTTTTACCGTCACAAAATTTACATATGTACTACTTTATTTTTCATATCCATATCTGCTATTTAAAAAATATTTTAACATGCAATAGATCCTTAATAAATATATTTCCAAACTTGATGTCACGTTTGCCAACTACAACTTTGCCCGTGAACATTCGCACTCTTGATTTGAGGTTTTAATCTCAGTACTAATGAGATTTATTCTTTTAGAAGCATTCCTACTAATAATCAAAGAAAAGATTAGTCTCATTTTTACCATGATGTCAATTTCACTCAGTATCATCAGAATAAAAATATATTGTAATGTAATAGCTTTATGAGGGAAAATGTGTTTTCTTTTTTTCTTTTTCTTTAATGTAACATCTTTTTCTGTTCATATTAAAACAAATTTATATATTTTTAATTGTAGTGAGGAAATGGATCAGCAAATATAATTTTAATTCACATTATACCCCTTTTCCTTGTAACTATGGAAATAGCCCCAAATGTAAAGAAATTTCATAAATAACTTTAAAAATTAAAATATAAATATCAGAATATCTTAAAAAATAGCCATTGCAGGCACAGCTACCAATGAATAGCTTCCATTTACAAAAAATAAGTATTAGAAATGGTTCACAAGGCAGATGACTAAAAAAACAGCCTTGTGTTTTAAGTGTAATCATAGAATAGTACACAAAATCATAGAAATGTTTTGACATATTGTGGAACTCCACAGCATTTCTTCATTAAGGGGTTTAAAAACTTCATTGCCTTGGGAAGAGGTGAGGATGCCTAAATTAAACAATGGGTACAAACATAAAAGGGAAATTTTATTAAGAAATAGTTCATACTGTCAGTGCTTTTTGCTTTGATTATGATAAAATTATTTTTTCTACTTAAAATACTGCAAACATGACACACCAAGCCTCATCTGAATCTCCCCCCCTCCCCTCCCCAAGAAAAAAATTGTTTGTAAACTTTACAATAAAAGAGATTGTCAGTAATATATATATATATATATATGTACAATGTATATACAATGTATATATATATATATATATACAGAGAGAGAAATAGGGGGGTGGGTAAAAGATATGGTATGTAGGTAAGTCACCTAAATAAGCGATTTTGGTGTTGAAATTAGGAAAAGCAGTGTGCGTTTTAATTTATAACTCAGCATCCCACCATTGACCCAAAATCATACTTTCAGATATTATATAAAATAAGTATAATAGTAGCATACATTAAAAAAAAATTAAATACATTTTTTAAAATATGGAAGGTCAAAGGCCAAAATGTTTTGACCTTGAAGTTAATTTTTTTTAAATATGTGAATGTGATATAGCATATGAAAGCTCAATTCATACACTTTCTAACAACACCAAAAGTAAGTACCTGTGACAATTACGGAATCAAATATGACTAAATTTGTAGTGCAAGAAATGCAAAAATTTACAATTTTTGCCCATATTTAAATCTAATTATCTCCAAAACCAAGAGAGATAGAGATTTATCACAGGGTATTTATTATTTTCTCTATGATCCGAACAACTGAGCTTAATATCATAAAATTCTGAAGTGGTCAGGTTTTTAGCTGTGTTAAAATAGAATGACCCAGATGTTTCGTGTTTTATCCCGAACGTGTGGCGCTGCGGTACCATTGTAATTTGCATACTCCCGATTTTCATGCTATTTATAGCTCGGCTGGTTGTTTGTATTCCGCTGCCACTCATCTAGTTCATAGTGAGTATGTTTTATTTTCCGGGTGTCGATTCTACCTAATTTGACTTATGAATGCTGTTCAACCCCTAAAAGTTAGCTCAAATTTTTAGATGAAATAACTCTCTTTGGTGATACCCCAATTTGGCGAAATTAACTAAAAGTGGTTTTGCCGTAAAAAAGACATTGAACCCTGATTTCAATCTCGAATTACTTTAATTCATTTTTTAACTGATCCCTCAATGAAAGACAAAATCATGTGCAAAAATTTCAAACTTTGAAATTTAATAACTATGTCAATTTTTGTAGTACAAAAATCAAACTTTTTGTGTTACATCTGTTATGATATGTGTAAACTTTTACTAAATATAACTATAGGGATTGGGGGACCGTATAAAAAGTTAGATTTCATAATTTTTTAAAATTAATTTTTTACATTAAACAATGTCACAACATGAGTATTTACTTCATTTGAAACGTTTTGTATTTGGAACTATATGTCTACGACCAAGGGTTGAGAAATTAAAGGCCGGCGATAGATAACATATTACGACCTGTATATTTATATGTACGTATGAAAAATGCAACGTTTGGTGGGAAATACTGCATCCTTAAATTTGTAGAGAATTTTACAGATTTACCATGATTTATTTCATCACAAAAGTGAAGTACTTTTTGAATTGAAAAAAAAATTGTCACAGCTACTAAAAATAAGTCCAGAATAATTGTAAAAACATTGAAAAGTACTAATGGAAGGGTGTGTGTAAACAATGAAATGGAATCTTATATGAAAGGATTAGGTATCATCGACTTACAGTGCCACACTCACCACTGGAGAATGAGGTTTTGGAACTTAAGAACTGAAGTTTAGTTGACATGATGTTCACTCGCAGAAACTAACCTACCTCCCAACTTCTGGAGGGAAGCAGTAATAACAGCCAATTACCTGCAAAACAGACTACCAATAAAAATAAATGGTGAAATTCCTTTCGAGTTATGGACAAGTGAGAAGTCGGATTTATCTAACATCAGGAGAATCAGTTGTACAGCGTTTGCGCATGTTCACAACAGTAAATGAAGCGTCTTATGAAAATGCTGCGAAAAGAATTTTGTTAAGATATGATGACAGAAGCAAAGGATAAAGAATATATGTTCTTGAAGGTAACGTCATTATAAGTAGATCTGTAACATGTATTAAAGAAAAATAATTTAAAGAAGAAACTCCTGTACTCAAAAACCACATCCAGAACGATTAACGTACGTAGCCATAAACAACGTACCAAGTAATTACAAAGAAGTTCAAGAATTAAATAACAACGAAAAAAACATGGCCAGAAACTATGCAAAAAGAAATTTATTCCCTTGTAAAGAATAAAACGTATGAACTAATCTCATTACCAATATGTAAGAAATCAATTGGTCGCACGTGGATCGTCAAAACTAAAGTAAATGCAGATTAAAGTGTCGAAGAGTATAAATCTAGATTGGTTTCAAAAAGATATAAAAAATTTGGAAGTGATAATAATGAAATATTCGATCCAATCGTGAACTATACTACTATGCGTGCTTCTCAGCATTTGCTACTTACAACAAATGCATGCGAAACATGTGGATATTAAAACCACTTTCCTTTGTGGTGAACTTTACACGCATGAAATTTTTTAAATATTTTTTTCAGTTTGTTTAATATAAAGAAGCCGTTCCTCTTTTTTAATATACAAACAGAAGCAATTTATCGAATACATGTAATGTGAAGAAATTTTTTAAAATATATACATAAAATAACACAATAGTTCATAAAAAAATCATAGATGTTGTTCCGTATCTATTGGCGATGGAACATTCCCCCCCCCCTCTTTTTTGTTTCTGGCAACCCGTTAATGTAACCTTGTGTGTGTGAAGGAGGTGTGCTTGGAACTCGGTGGCGAAAAGCCGCCGTTGCTGCCTTCTCTTCATCGTATTTATTAACTAAATAAATACTATAGCATTTGATACAGTCCATTTTGTTCTAAGTTCGCACAACTAATACGAAACCTCCGCACATTTTTGGTCCTAAGCGACCCGGAGGTAATCAGCGCATCTTCAGTGTTTAATAAAAACTTGTGATTTTTTTTATCTTCAACAAGAAGATCAACAGTATGTCGGACGCAGCAGTTACGACTCTAAATCGAAAGCGTGGCAACATCAAGTCTCAGCTCACCAAAATATCCAAAGCTATTAACGAAAATACTTTCGAAATATCTGAATGGCAGTCTCATTTGGAGTGTTTAACTAGAATACAAGAAAGGTTCGAAGTTATCAAGGAGGATTATTATAAAATCGTGAAAGAGGACGAATTTGAACAAACAGAGGAGCAACTGTCTCTACTGGATGAGGACATTAGAACAATAGAGGTAAGTCTTAAAACCTCTATTAAGAAATTTTATTGTGAATCTAATGTTAGCGCTTCTTCAAGTAATGATTTAAGTGTTAGTAATCATAAATCAATTATAAAACTGCCCAAAATTCCATTACCGGTTTTTACTGGAAAAATTGAGGAGTGGAGCATTTTTAAAACTGCCTTTAATACGCTCATTACAGAAAATTCTGATTTGAACGACAATGAAAAGCTTTTCTATCTTCTGGGGCTTTATTGGGGGAACCCAAAAGCATACAAACCCCAGACGATAGTTATACGTCTCTTTTTAGTGCATTAGAACAACGGTATGAGAACAAAAGAAGAATAGTAGATTGTCATATAAAAAATATTCTCAACTTGTACCCAATCAAACATGAATCCGCAAAAGATCTTCGAAATTTATTAGATAGTGTTAGAAAGAACTTAAGAGCCCTTAAAGTTTTAGACTTTGAAAGAGATACATTCTCCAACGCCATATTATTAAATATACTTTTAGACAAACTTGATCGAGACACTCGTAAACAATATGAGCTCACGTTAAAAGATAACGAAGTTCCTAACTTTGACGAATTTCTCGAATTCTTAGAACGAAGATGTCAAATCTTAAATAGCATCAGTGCTAGTTCTTCTTCAAAATTCAATTCTAACTCTGACCGTTCTAAGTCTTTATTCATGAAATCTGATAAAACACAGAATAAAAAGTGCAATCTATGCTCTGAAATCCACCCATTGTACCATTGCGAAAAATATAAGATTATGAAATTAGCAGATAGAATAAATATTGTCAAGAAAAACAAACTTTGTTTTAACTGTCTAAATTCTTCACATTTATTATCATCCTGTGATTCAAAAAATACTTGCTTTGTTTGCAAATCAAAATTTCATCATACTTCCCTACATAACTATTCAGCGCCGCAAACTGATCATTACGAGGCCAGATCAAACGTCGCAGACACAGCGGCGACGGCTTTTACGCAAAGAGAGAATTCTGAAAACGATGATACTCCCAAACATTCGTTTTTTTCTAATGGAAACAATAAATCCGTTTTGATAAACACGGCGATAATTTATATTACAGATTCTAATGGGGTTAAAAGACTGTTACGTGGCATTTTGGACTCTGCGTCAGAAAGTAATTTTATCTCATTTCACGCAGCAACTTTGTTGGGATTAAAGAAAGAAAAAATTCATATACCGATTGCGGGTTTGAATGATTCAAAAATAAATATAAAGGCAAAAACTGCAGTTTGCTTATCTAATAAAAGCGGGGATTCTCAATGGAATATTAATTGTCTGATCACTCCGAAAATAACAAATTTCAGTCCGTCTAGAAAGATAAGCATTTCTAATTTGAGCATTCCACAAAACATAAAATTGGCGGACCCTGAATTCTTCATTCCGCAAAAAATAGATTTACTTCTGGGTGCGGAATTGTTTTTCGAATTTTTAAATGCTGATCAAATAAAACTGAAAGATAATTTAATTCTGCAATCAACTTGTTTTGGATATCTGGTATCTGGTAGTGTTTATGATAATAATATAAAGCATAATGAAACCCATTGTTTTCTAACAAAAAATCTAGAAGCACTCAATAAGACCTTGACCTCATTTTGGGAAATAGAGAATGTTGATGATTTAAAGCCGTGCAGCAGCGATGAATTAACATATTGTAATCAACATTTTGATAAAACGCATTTCAGAAAGGAGGATGGGAGATACGTAGTTGAAATGCCGTTCAAACCAGAAATTCCTGAAACTAATTTAGGAAATTAAAAAAAAATCGCATCTAAAAGATTAGATTATTTGTGGCAACGTTCAGAGCGTGATCCAACAATGAAAAATTTGTACATAGATTTTCTAAATGAATATAAGTATTTGAATCATATGCATGAAATAGAGGAAAATAGAGATTTTGAAGACGGTTTTTATTTACCTCATCACGGAATCCTGCGACCATCAAACAAAACTACCAAACTGCGCGTCGTTTTTGACGCAAGTGCAAAATCAACAACTGGAAAATCTTTAAATGATATGTTATATAAGGGAGGGGTGCTTCAGGAAGATCTCTTTTCAATATTAGTAAGATTTAGAAAGCACATTTACGCATTTACGGCAGATATTAAAAAATGTTTAGAATGACAGAAATTAACCAGTCACAGTATAAATTCCTAAAAATTCTCTGGAAGGACAGTAAGTCATCGCCTGTCAAAGTTTTCCAACTCTCAACCGTTACCTACGGGAACGCCTGCGCCCCATATCTAGCAACCAAAACTTTGCAACAACTTGCTTTGGATGAAAAAAGGGACTTCTCATTGGCTTCGAATATTTTATTAAATGATTTTTACATGGATGATTGCTTGTCTGGTGCTTCAGATTTAACCCAGATGCAATTAATTCAGCGAGAATTAACGCAACTTCTCCAAAGAGGAGGCATGAGCTTGCACAAATGGTGCTCCAATGGAGTACAGTGTAAGGATCAGGAAATATTTCCCCTTGACAGAAACTTTGAGGAAATTGCGACAAAAACTCTAGGAATGCTATGGAATAGCTTCAGTGATACATTTACCTACAAGGTGAACATAAATGAAAAACAAAACTTTACTAAAAGAGATGTCCTTTCACAAATAGCTCGTATCTATGACCCCCTTGGTCTACTTGGACCGGTGATAGCAAAGGCAAAAATCTTCATGCAACAACTGTGGCTACTCAATGAGGATTGGAACGAAATCTACCTCCACACGTTTCTCAGTAATGGGAAAACTTCTTCGCAACATTACCAGAATTAGAGACAATTAAAGTGCCAAGGTGTTTCTTAAAAGTGAACGTTAAATCTGTGGTGCTGAACGGTTACGCAGATGCTTCTTCTAAGGCATACGGTGCAGTCATATATATTCAAACTATCTCCAACACTAATGAACTATCTAGTCAACTTCTTTGCAGCAAGTCCCGTGTTGCTCCGACGAAAGTAATGACAATTCCTAGATTGAAATTAGCTGCATGTCTTCTTCTGACAAAATTGACTAACAAGGTCTTAGAGACCTTAAAACAACCTCTCGACTCCTTCCAGTTGTTCTCTGATTCAACTATAGCACTAGCTTGGATTGAAACTTCTCCAAATTTGTTAAAGACATTTGTGTGCAACAGAGTGTCGCAAATTCAGCAGTTATCAAAAAACTATAAGTGGTCTTACATTCCATCCGAGAGCAATCCAGCTGACATGGTTTCTAGGGGACTTGACGTAAAAGATCTTGCTGCTAGTGAACTGTGGTGGCAAGGTCCACAACTTTCAACTGTTAGTGAACAATCTTTAGAGAATATTCGTAATCCAGATATTCTGTGTGCAATTTATATGTGAATGAACTGAAACCTCCTGCTAAAATTACTCTTTTGAACATTAATGACTCTAATTTTATGAATGATTTATTTAATTTAACTAATAATTTTTTGAAATTAATTAGAATTCTAGCCTTTATTTATAGATTTATTAGAAATTGTAAGGAGCGCGATAAATTAAAGGGTCCTCTTTCTGCCAACGAGATCCAGAAATCGGAAATTTACTTATTGAAATACATTCAGGTAAAGTATTTTACACATGAAATTGATGCCTTGAAAAAAGGTTCTTCAGTCCCTCCTGCAAGTAAGTTAAAATTTCTGAATCCTTTTTTAGATTGTAATGAACTAATCAGAGTAGGTGGGAGACACTCACATGCGAACATAAATTATAAAAGCAAATATCCCATAGTTTTGCCAGCAAAGGATAGCTTAACTAAACTTATTTTTCAATACTATCATCTTCGTGATTTTCATGTAGGACCCCAGGCTCTTTTGAATACTGTACGTCTAAAATATTGGCCACTTAGCGGCAGAAACATTGCACGTAAGATTGTGCATGAATGTGTACAATGCTTCAAAGTTAAGCCCATAATGGCTAACCAGCTGATGGGGGATCTCCCTCCTGAGAGAGTAATACCTAGCTCTCCTTTTTCTAATGTTGGATTAGATCTATGTGGACCCTTTGAAATAAAATACAAAGGCCAGAGAAAGGGTACCCTCTAAAAAATCTATATAACTATATTTGTATGTATGGTCACTAAGGCTGTACACTTGGATTTCGTTTCAGACTTAACATCTGAAGCAATAATTGCTACTTTAAAGCGATTTTTCTCTCGTCGTGGGAAAAGTTCAACAATTTTTAGCGACAACGCTACAAATTTTGTTGGGGCTTCAGCAAAACTTAAGCGTCTACGAAAACTTATGAATAGAGAAGAAATCTCTAACCTTTTGGCATCAGAGGGCATCTGCTGGAAATTTTCTCCTCCTAGAGCACCCAACTTCGGTGGCCGTTGAGAGGCGGGAGTTAAAGCATTTAAATATCATTTTAAGAGAGTAGTGGGTTCAGCTCATTTAACGTTAGAGGTATTTCTAACGGTAATTGCACAAATCGAGGGCATATTAAATTCGCGGCCACTTTCTCCTTTGTCGACAGATGCCGACAGTTTTGAAGTATTGACTCCTGGTCACTTCTTCATAGGAAGACCGCTTAATGCGCTTCCAGAACCAAATTTAATTGAGGTAAAGGATAACTTATTAAACAAATGGCAAAGAACACAAAAAATGGTGCAAATTATATGGAAGCGTTGGCAGAATAATTATCTTAGTTACTTACAACAACGAATCAAATGGCTATTCAAAAAGCCAAATATTTTGCCAGGTATGTTGGTATTAGTAAAGGAATCACAACTTCCTATTTGCACTTGGTCTCTAGGCCGTATTACTAAAGTAATCCAGGTGCTGACGGACATGTCAGAGTAGTAGAGGTACGAACCGCGAAGGGCATTTTTAAAAGATCTGTATCTAAAATTAGTATTTTGCCCATGATAGATAATGAAATTAATGCTCAGTAACTATTTAATATTTTTTATTATTATTATACTTAATTGTATAATTATTGTGATGGTTTTAATTGCTTATAATTGTATCATGTGTTTTTCTTTATTATCTGTGTTACATTTGTTATATTTTTAAATAATTGTAATATTTCAACGGCGGGATATTCCGTACGGGCGGGATGTTCCGTATCTATTGGCGATGGAACATCCCCCCCCCTCTTTTTTTGTTTCTGGTAACCCGTTAATGTAACCTTGTGTGTGTGAAGGAGGTGTGCTCGGAACTCGGTGGCGACAAGCCACCGTTGCTGTCTTCTCTTCATCGTATTTATTAACTAAATAAATACTATAGCATTTGATACAGTCCATTTTGTTCTAAGTTCGCACAACTAGTACGAAACCTCCGCACAGACGTTTATATCATTTGTCAACAAATCTCACATTCCAAGACTGAATTGCGCCAAGTTTTTAAAGAAAACATCAAGACAATTACAGCAACAACAAAAATACCAATTTTTTCTTAAAGAAAATGAAATGTAATATGTCAGAATGGACGATATTAAAAACAATCATATTTCAGAATTTTACATTAGAATATATGCAAATACCATCTGTAAGAATAAAATCAAATTGCATCGATACAAATCAGTGCAGCATTATCGTCTGAGCACGTGTCGTATTATTCATTAGCCAAAAAATTCGCATAGCGACGTTTGTTCGTTAAAGGAATCTAATGTGTTAATATCATAGTAGTCAACCTCCCAAATTTTAAATGTGACTATTTTCGTATAGAAATGTTTGCTTTATATAATCATAGAAATTTTGCGAATATTTGAAGCTAATATTTCTATATAAAAATTCTGGTTTTTAACTATGCGAAGGTTATTGTAGCAAATATGGAGGGTACAAATATGGTTAATATAATAGGTTTTTGTTTGAATTCTAATACAGTAAATACAACGCAAAACAACAAATTAATTACCACTTCACACACAGAATATGTTGAACAGTTAAAATTAAGAACCCTTTCGGTACTTTTGTGTTATAGAGGACACCGAGGATGAATCACCATGATTTATCGCCAAATTTTAAAGCATATATCACATGATAATAATATATGATTTATATAACATTTCTTGACGCAAATGGCAAAGTTATAGTTTTTTATGATGCATATATGACGTATATATGGGACATGTGTATAAGCTGTATATGATGTCTATATGGCATATAACACGTAAGGAATATGTATATAATGACATATATGGCCCATAAATGCGTTTGGGATATATATATATATATATTTCTGCAAAACTGATATATGCAACATATATACGCATTGCGTATGTATGTTGCATATATAAGTTTTGTGTTAATTCCTTTGAGGTACTTTCATTTATCACACTTAATGCAAATGAATGAGTAATACCAATTGTTATAAATAATTTCATTAAACATGATTAAATTATATTAAACATTAGATTAAACATAATTAAATATGATTTAATTAAAAAATTAAGAACTCAAACTTTATTTAATGAAATAACTTTTTAAACACAATTCAAATACTTTTATTAGAAGACTTTATATAATTGTAAACTTTATATTGTTATCTATAAAAAATTTTACACGCTCAATTTATGCAGATAACTTAAGAAATATTCACTGCTACATTCAATTAGGATTCGAACTTATTCACAAGTGTATTCATGTCGTTTATTATTTCTTGTCTGCAAATTTTCAGGTTGATGTCTAAGTTTTGGAAGATATTGACAGTAGAATTTCTTGCGGCTGATCCACATTTCTTACCTACTTCTGCAGCTAAACATGAATCAAGGTATAAAATATCTCTAAACGAAAAAAAGAAAAATATTAAAATTAAATTAGTCGTGATTTGTAGTTATCTTAAACAAAATATGTTAGTCATTTAACATTGTACATTTCATTTGAAATTATCAATTACACAGAAAATTTATGCTTATTTTACTTTAACCCGTTGACTATTAGAAGTGCAGCATGTATATACCACTTACAATACAAGGTGATCCAATTCAAGTTTCCTAACTTTTTTCTTAAATAGAAAAAACGTGAAAAATTTAACCTTATCTTATTTATTTTTTTATTAATCGAATATTTGGTATTTTTCATTAATTATGAAAGATGACGTCAAGTAAATGGTCCTCTCTAGATGTTCTGCAGCAGTTGATTCATTCGAGGTAATTTTCGATGACTTTTCGTAAGTTTTGAGGGATAGATATCTCTGCTATAATTTGGCGCAACGTAGTGAAACAATTTGAGGAAACTGGAAAAATTGAAGACAGGGTAAGTGTGTGCATCATCGTGGCGCACGTTCAGTCAAGAATATTGCTGCTGTGAGTGATAGCGTGGACGAAAACGCGGAATGAACAATTCGCCGCCGCGCTCAAAGTTTAGGCATTTCTTATGGCTTCCTTTGGTGTATTTTTGGCACGAAATCGAAGATATTGAAGTGGAAGACATGTGATTTCAATAAGATGGCACAACTTACCACACATCTCGTGAAACGTTAGATGTTTATCGTGAATAGCTCAGAGGTTACATTATTTCACGTTGCGATGACGTCAACTGGCCACCAAGATTTGTTTTCTGGAGTTTTCTTAAGAGTCGCGTCTACGCCAATAAGCCTGGAACGTTGGAGCACTTAAACACTAACATCCGCCAAATTATAGTAGAGGTAACTTCAGGGCCTGACTAATGCAGGGGCATGCGGGGCAGCTGCCCCGGGTCTCCCATTTGAAGGGGCCCCAAGGGAGTAATCAAGATTTTATTAAAAGGATGCCAAAGACTTAAAATTGGTCAAAAGTGACCAATATTCTTACATTTTCAAAGATTTAGGAAGGTAGTGTGGTCTTCCCTTTCCCCTTTTTACCCCGCGCAAAAAGGAATTATATTATTAGAATACAAATGATTAAAGTTTTATTCTAACAACTTACTAGTCCCTTGTTTTTTAAAGAACTTCATTATTGGTATTGTCCGAAAAGCATTCATGATGACCAATTAGGGGCATTTTTATTTCAGACATCATATGACTAACGTAGATAATTAAAAGAAAAATTGCAAACAAATACTCTCGTCAACCAATCCTTCACTTTTTCTACTAGTTTCCTACTAGTTCTCCTTCTAGTGCTTTTTTTAAAGTACTAATAGTAATCCATCTTTTCCCTCTTGACCATCTTTCTTCTAATACCCTGTATACAGATGCGAATAGTATCTGGTACGAAATTTATGTATACATACAACAAGTATGAGTTTAGTACTAGTCACTTCAGCGTAATTCCTGAACAGTTTCTATGGATTGTTTGAAGGGGGCTCCCAGAATGATACTTACACTGGGGCATTAGATAGTCTAAGTCGGGTCCTGAATAACCCCCGAAACTTACAAAAATGTTTTCGAAAATTTCCTTGAACCAATTAACTGCTGTAGAAGGTTCGGTGGCGGCCATTTACCTGGCATCATTTTTCATAGTTAATGAAAAATATCAAATACTCGATTAATAACAAAATAAATACTATAAGGTTGCATTTTGTGTGTTTATTCTTAAATAAAAGGAAGGAAACTTGAATTGGATCACTTTATAAAGCCAACTGTTTGTTCACTAGTTTTAATATCAATATTTACAATCAATAATCTTCTTGGTAAATTTCTACTAGAAATATATCATGCGCATTTTTGTATGAAATTAGTGGTAAATGAAATAGTAAAAGAAGTCTCCTAAGGCAATCTTGTACCAACCCGTGTAAAAAAATATTTTTCAATAAATTAATGTGACAATAAAGGGATTATGTGAAAAAAAAACATTATCAATAAAATCTTAAAATTCTAGGTACCCTTATTAAAGTAACTCGTTTCGAACGCAAAAGTAACCCTACTTCGTTCCTTTGCATATCATACAAAAGCTTGATGCACAGAGCCTGCACATTATTGTTCTTCAAACTATTTTTTTACGTACATTTTATAAAATTTCAAGAAGAAGCTATTTACATTACAAACTTTAGTTTAATCGGCATTACCTAACTCTGCTAAACATATTAGGGAAAGTAAAATAATGAAATTAATTTTGAGTAATTTCTTATAAATGTGTCACAGTATTTATTATTTATGTTATTGATAAAATGCTAAAAATAAAAATAAGGATATCTTATTTAAAATATAACGGTAGTTGTTTTTCAGAAACAGTACTATATAATATGCTTTTTTATATAAAAAAATTCCAATTATTAATTTTAGGACGGAGAAAGAAAGGGAACATCAAAAATAAAGAATAAGACATAGTTTATTTTAGTCATTTTAAAATATTTAATTTTATTTAGCCTTTAGAAAAAATCACCATCTTCGAAAATTATTTTTTTAATTATTTTTTTCACTAAAGTGGTCGTTTGGACTGTGAAAAATAAGTTATTCTTTGTTCAATTAAATTTAAATGCACTTGTGACAATTATAATCTTTATTTTATTGATTTTTAATTTAGGGGAAAGTATTGCACCTTGAACATATATGTACCTTGCACCTACGCAGTTTTAAGCTCTATCTATCGGATTTGTATAAAACAAGTCCATGTAGTTTTGAGATATGCCACTAGACGTAACTTAGCAATTGGTCTCTTCTATATAGTCAGCACATGTTGCAAAGAATTGTAAAAAAAAAAATTTTTGATCTTCAAAAAGTAAATTTTTAAAAGCTTCAACTACTCATTATATCTCATTATCAGAAGTTATATGTTTTAAATTCAAACTTATGCATGAAAGAGTATTTAAAGTGAAATATGAACACGAGTTTCTAATCATGTCATGTATAACTAGAAAATGGTGTGAAGGCATTATTTTTCAAGTCACCAAGTGTTGTACCTTGAACCTTTCAACAGTGCTGTACCTTGAACAGGTCCACAGTACAACACGATTACACATATTATACTTTTAAGAAGCCAACAACTGATAATGTTATTCCAAGAAAGTTTGTCTTTGTATCATCAATGGAAGGAATTAAAAATCTAACTTGATATATGTACACAACTTGTGTACAGAAAATATGCATAGATTTTGACAATGGTGAAGAAGAAATTATTGTTGTGTACGTGAAACGTTTTAATAGCATTGGAATATAATTCATACTTGAGAAAATTTATGTGTTTTTCAGTCAGTCACGAACAAATCCTTAACATTTTACCAGAACCTAGCCTTAATGAAAGAGACAGAAGAATTCTTTATGCATTTCATGGTATAGAATCAGTTTTTCAAAAATAATCTTCACTTTTTTATGCAACTATTTTTGGATGATTTTGCATCGTGATAAAACAGACATGCATGAACAATAAATAAAAAATAAATACAACAGTTTAAATGCAATTGATGTCTATTGTGGTTGGAATTATCCCCCTTCTCTCTCTAATTATACCTTCTGTTTTGTATTACTTTAAAATAACTTTAAACAGGCATCTATGGCAAATCTGTTATTAAATATACTTTTAAAATTTATTTCAAATACAATATAAAAAACTTTTGTATTTTTTTTTTCAGAGAAAAATGATGCATGGTCCATGGTACAACATGCCTGGGATCGAGTTACAACATGGGTTGTTCTACCTTGGTTCTAAAATTACTATTATTTTAATTAAAAGAAAAACTACGATAAGTCTAATATTAGTATTCAAGAAAATTATGGGGGAAGCAGAATATTATAAATAATTAGAAAATTACTTTATATTTCATTATTTAAATATTTTAATTAAATGAAAAATGAAAATGTCAAAATAGGACTAAGGTACATGACCTTCCCCTACTAAATATCATAAGTTTACATATGTACTTCGAATATATTTTTAACAAAAATGTTTTTAGCAGTTTTCAACACAGTTGCAAGTGTTTATGACTTCGTTTCATTTCTTTCTTCGTTCTTTTTGTCCAGCTGTGTAGCTACCCCCAAATTAAATAAAATAATACAGGTAACCTGTAAGGAAGTGAAGTCACAAAGTCTTTTATGTATCTCATGTTTGTTCCATGTAAAAAAATACATCATTTTAAAATTCTTTTCTAGATACGATAGTTTTTCAGAAGTTTATTTGCAGCAAAAATGAAAAGTTAGGAAAATTATCACATTTAATGATGACATTCTGGGAAAATAAAATATCAATATTGTTTTTATACTCTTGAATTGACGAATAATATTTTTTTCTTAAATTATTTTAATGTTTAATATTTTCTCCAAAGACGTCTCTAAAAATTTAGTTTATTTAATATTTAAATAAACCTTATCAACCCCCTTTAAATAAAATATTGAGATTGAACATTTTGAGTGACTTTCAAATACTGTTGACCTAATGTTGAGTATCTCAAGAATTATTCTTACGTAGGACATCAGTGAAGTATGATATCAGTATAATTTTAACATATTTGCATCTAAGACGCATATATGCGTCCATTTCAAGAATTTCTTTTTTATTAAGAAATTCCAAATCCATATCGGAAACTCCGAAAGAATGATTTTTACTTCATCTAATCACGAAACGTCTGTCATTAAATAAAGCAAAAATTACAATTCAGAATTTATTGTATGAATTTTTAAATTTCTGAATAAAAAATAAATTTCTCAAATGCACACTACGGATGCAAATAGGTTAAAAAATATATCTTCATTTCAAAATAAAATATTCGCTATATATGAAAAGTTGATTATTCACACTTCAACATGATGCATAACCTTTATCGTTTAACATAGTTCTTTAACATTCTAAATTATAAAAAAAGAGAAATTTAAGAAGTAGAACAAAATATCAATTGAT
Organism: Maratus michaelseni; assembly: GCA_963931845.1. Taxonomy (NCBI): domain Eukaryota; kingdom Metazoa; phylum Arthropoda; class Arachnida; order Araneae; family Salticidae; genus Maratus; species Maratus michaelseni. The sequence goes on along the minus strand of OZ007588.1, from coordinate 246,843,926 downwards.
CACAAAGCTTGCATAACCATGTTGTTCGTTTTGTTCAAAATTAAGAAAGCTTACGTGCATAAAGTGCAGTTTTCTAATATGATAATTTACTTACAAACATTTCATCATGTTACTATCACTATCTGAAGCATCTTTGATACCTCTTTCAGATAATTCCATGAGGTAATTCATGAACTTCATAGCTTTCTCATCGTCAGATTTTTTACACTCGTCATATTCGGAACTGAAAATGGGTTTCATACAATCAAGAGAATTCATTATATCTAAAAATAAAATAAAAATTCAAATGTTTTAAAATGGGAACAGCAATGTACTATATTCCTCTGAACATGCATGTTAACATTGAACCAAGCACATATACAGGGTGTTTCATTACTAAAGAAACAAATTTTACAGAATGATTAGAATTAAATGACACTAACTACTAATTAAACTACACTGTTTAATCAAAAATATCCAGAGGCATTGGAATTTAGACATTTTGTCAAATTTCTGAAGAAATACTTCACGAATTGTTCTCACACATTTCGGGAATGTCAATAACATATTTGATCTTATATTTGCAGTAAACATTTATACATGAAGGATAAAAGGGAACCAAAAACACTTGAATAAAAACATTATACTTGCGATCAACCTATATCACAAAAGCTATAACAAATTGTTATATAAGCCCTATTCTACGCTTGTGTGCATTTGTATCTGAATAGTGCAAATGATGTATATGACAAGCCTATATGAGTATATAAACTTTTAAAAAAAATATTTAAATATTTTTATGTGATTTGTTTATAAACGTGTAAGGTTTTCAACCAAAGTTCAGTAGAAACATCATACTGCGAATAGAATATGAATATATTTGAATATTTGATAAAATATGAGCATTTGTACGAAATACTTTTTAAGTAATCATGTACGAATAATAGTACATTTCTTTTCTTTCATAATTTCATAGTGAACTATATATGACAACTTGCATATTAAAATCCATCAACTATCTTGAACATCTGGAGAGATATCGGAGATGTATTCAGCTGCACTTCAATTATTTTCTAAAAGTAACCTGACCTATATTCATTCATTAATTTCATATACAACTGTTCATTTTAATATTTCATGAGTATAATCACCGCAATAAATTTCAGAATAACGGACTTTTGAATCATTTTACATACAACAAATATAGCTTTAAGTCTACAAACAAAGTAGAAATAATTATTTACAAAAGTACAAAGTTACTCCTCTGCACAAAATTTGAAAAATCATTTCTTTAACCCTTAATTAAACTTCAATCCCAAATAATGAATTAATAAAAATTTCATATTACAAAGCTTAAAATTTTCCAGTTTATATCTTTCAACATAAAAAAATCTCAAAAGTTATAAATTGAAAACATAGTATTCATTTAATATATATATATATATATATATATATATATATATATATATATATATATATATATATATATATATATATATATATATATATATATATATATATATTTGTGCAACATTTTGCGTTTTGATAAAGTGAAACAGTTAGAACTTATCCTAAAATGTATTCTTGCCTACCGATGGGTTAAATAAATTTTATAAAAAAATTGTATGGTACTTTAAAGTACTGTTGGCGCGTATAGGGTTAAAAAATATCTGCTGTTGCGACAGTTACGCTACATGTGTAAATGTAGTTCATGTATAAATTCTTAAACTGACAACAATATTCAACATATAATTTAGTAAATACAGCGTCTTTCTATATAATTTGAACGTTTTCTCCTCATTATATTTTATTCATGAATTGTCAAAATAAGACATAATTTACACAAATTTAATGTAATGGTTCAAATTTAATGGCCAATGGTTATTGTTGAAACTTTCTGAAACAAGTCTGGATGTAGATAATGTATGCAAAATAACCAAGGGGTGTTCAAATTGAGAAATATGACAAACATTTGCACTTATATTTGTAGTGTTACATTGTATGTGAAATTACACCGTCTTTCGACAATATATGAGTAAATTACAATGAGTAGATATTATTCACAACAATTTGAAACACAGTCTTAGTAAACCTGTGAGTGTGCCCATAAGGCTAAGTGAAATTTTTCTGTACACATTTTCTACATTAATCCTTATTATTTGTCTAAATGCATGAAAAATATGTGAAATACAATTATGAAAATCTTACTTTGGTAAATTGTGCTATTTCCTTGACAATTTTCAGTCAAATATGAAATTACACTTCTCATCTGACGAATCTCATTTTGATCGTCTCCGCATACTTCAGAAAAATTTAAAAAACATTCTGTCTTTGTTTTGAAGGCCCTGAAACATTTATCCAAATTCTTTAACTATTATTAACAATTCATATGCACTATTACTACAATGTATATATATATATATATTTCAAAAGTATGAGTCAACACATCGATAATAATGTATGAAACAAAATATACTGGGAGAAAATATGAAAAAACTCGATAATTAGTTTATAGCTTTCATTTATTGTTAATATGAATTATGATTTTATATGCTACTTTAAAAAAATATATAATAATGTGTACAAAAACAGAAGTATTTTTTTTCTTGTTGTACAATATTTAATGTATATGGAATGTGAAAAAAAAACTGAAATTTTATTTTAAAGAATATTTTGGTTTAATTTTAAAACGCAATATCGATGAGTACTCTTAAGCGTAAGTGTATTGGGGTATTATGTAACTTAATATATGTGTATTCGGCGTAAAATTATAGTGCCACAAAATTTATCATTTCTATCCATCCATACATAGAATAAAGAAGGACCAGAAAAAATATAACGGTGTTTTACGCAGGATATTCCCTGCTGCATGCTTTTCACCGGATTATTTTATTTAGTGCTTGCTACCGAAACTAATTCCAAGCAGGCCAATATCGGTAGGTTTAGATTCGAAGCAGACCAATAGCAGTTGGGTTGGAAGTTATAATCTGCCCGTCAGTCCCAGTGTGCTTCAGAGCTAAACCGGCTTGTCATCTTCCTTCTGGTTCTTTTGTTATTCTATGCATCCACAAAGTGCGATACTTCTTTTTTTAATCTCTAAGAGTTTTCCTGATATTTTGCATTCTCCAAGACAATCCAGAGGCATTTCGCGCGCTTCTGCGTTCACTACGTTCACAAACATCTGAAACCTGACATTGAGACTATGCTTACTTACAGTCACTCGAATCCAGATTAAGTCACCTTGAGTTCACACCAGCTTGAAAGGAATAATTTGAAATATTATTTAACTATGTAAAAATAGTGTAATTGAAAACTGATTGTAATTATGCTAACAGAATGTCAATCATCTGTATATTTTTACCATTCATATACAGTGACAGCTTTCTTTAATGCTATCACATAGCCGCGTGATTTAAGCTATGTCCAAATATTAAAAGTTCCTTTGGTGGAATAAAGAAATTCATTCAGAAAAAATGAGTCATGAAACTGATTAAAAAAAAGGGGCGGAGGGCTGAATAAAATTTTGTTTAGTTCTGGAAAAAAAAAACAGTCAAAGCTTCAGGCATGGTTTGATGGCCTGCACTACACCTGTATGTCGGTGAAATATCATTTGCATTTTAAATCGGATCACATTTGTTAGCATAACGTTAAGGATAAGGAATGGATGTTAAGACAAACAATTTGTGCATGCGAAACATACTTTGTAATCCGCTTATTCAGTGTAAAATACAGAATACCTCACACATAGTCGAATCCGAATTCTCGTTCATAGTTTAAAAGTTTTGAATATAATTTTAGCAAACTATTAAACTAACCAACTTTGCTTTGTATGAAAAGTAATGACATCAAGGAAATACACATTTGGCATTCAATTGGTTTTCGTGTGTTTGGTTCGTATGTTTGACTGAAATAGTGGATTGCGATCCCAGTTTCTTTTGTAAAAAGTGTTTGTCTTGCAGTGTGTTGCCGTTTGCATTGCGGACACTTTGAATATTTAAATACAGTCTACCACTTATATATAAATGCTCGCATACTAATATAAACATAAAATAATACATAGTTATGTATTTTTACGTGTGAATATGGGTGAACCAATTATTATTTGCACCAAAAATGATCTAAGAATTTGTATTTTAAAATATAACAGTAATCATAATTCAAGTTGTATTTGTCATCTTTACTAGATTAATAAAATAAGTTTTAGATATGCTAATTAGCAGTGCACTTTGTTTTGTTTCTAACACCATATTTCGTTTCATTCCTTTACACGAATTTCTATATGTGTCTCCCATGTTAAAGAATCCAGAAAATGCTGTTTTGTCAGCCATGTTGCTATGGAAAAAAAACAAAGATATTAACAATTATTTCGTAATTTTGCCCAGTTGATTAATGGTCTAGCTATTCTTCAGATAAATAAAAACTAAAGTTAGTAGATTCATTAATTTTTTTGATGAAGGGTAGGAATTAACATAAATTTGCAGGCTGTCTTTGAAGGTGTGTGCTGTGTATCATTTTAAATGTACTTTTCATAAGAAGAAAAAAATTGTGCTTAGGAAACGAACACTTGCAAAATATTCTTACTCCTTCAACAAGATAAATGTCTGCGTCCTTGAATGTCTAGAAATCCGGAAACAGCCAAACAAATTCATAAAAGATTTTGTCTTTTTCCGCTATAGCAGTAGCATAATTGATAAGACTTTGTTTCTTTAACATGCTATGATTAAAACAGATATAGGCAAATTTATAAAAAATAATAATGCATTCCATTTAATTTTGGGAAATATTCTTATCTAGCAGCTTCGTCCGGCGATGCCAATGCTAAACATGGAACTACAAAATATACAGAAATGGAATGACTTATACTGTAACAGCCGTACTACTACTGTGACATTACAATAACGGATCGTGTGCGCTTCGCGCCCAAAAATACGACAACCACTATAACGAGGAACTGTTTGTTTTACGCCTCTTACATTATTAAAACTATTAAAACTGCATTCACTATAATTATTCACATTATAAAAATATGTTTAAAAAAAATTATGACTATTTTACTTTTTTACAGCAAATATGACATTCTTTAGGAATTACTGTGTATACAAAACCATGCTAACTTGCAAAGGTCAAACGCTTCTTCCTCATTTTCAGGAAATTTCACTTCAAAAGTTTCGTCGACGCATCTAAAAGCTGGATTGACATTGCAGTCTTCGTTTGCAGCTGAATAACCTAAATTTTTAATAAGGGAAATGTAACAAAAACAAAATGCACATAATGGTATATTGAATTTCAAAATTTTATGTATTTATAAAATGTTGTAGAAACCACATTTTTGGAAGACATTAGTAGAACACAAAATTGCCTGTATTGATGACTTTTTAAATAAAATCAAGAATTTTAAATATGGTAAAATTAAATATTAAATTAAGTCTAAATGCATTAATGAAAATAAATTTTAACAACACCTTCTTTGGTTTCTTTTTAATTTTTTTTTCTGTGATATGTTTTTTGCAATATATCTTGTTTTTCTTTCATTGTTGAATTGAAAATATTAAAAATACTAAAAATTCGTTCACTAAATTCGTTACTTTTTTAATATAATTGCTGAAAACTCATTTCCAACAATTATCGCTCATAGACAGTATTGCAACCAATTATTTTGTGTGTCCATGTAGATTAACGATAACTATTATGAATGACATATTCTACAGTAAACATCTTGCAGTGCCAAATCCATAATGTATATAAATTTTATTATGTTTTAAATAGTATAACTACATTAAATTACGCTGCAAACAACTATTTCCCGTAGATTAATGTTAAACCGAAATCTTTTGCGTAATCATGTAAATGAATAATAAATGCTTTGCACACTATAAACTACAGTAAGCATCTTGTAGTGAACCTCGCGATGGATATCAAATTCCATATCCTTGGTGTAACGTCATTAGTGTAACGTCATTAAAATATATTGCAAACTATTTTTATCCCGAGACCATAATGTAACAGATTTTTTGTGTGTCCTTCTAAACGAACTATAAATTAAAGTATTGAATTATTAGTATAAATTAAAGTATGAACTATAAATGCTACACACTTCATTTTTAATACCGAACATGCTATAGTAAAACTCAAAAACATATATGAATTACAAGGCAATCCGATTATATCTACACAAGTTAGAGTAAAGGACAGAGAGACAGACAGACAGACAAACCGAATGCATAAACAAGGTTGGAATTAGTTAAAAAGAACAAGACAAAATGTGGTATTTTATTTTTTACAGTTTTTTACAGGTTGTATATCGGAGTTTTGTTCGAATAGAGGTTTGTTTAGAATAATGTGCGCCACTTAGCGGTGGTAAATAGAACGAACAGATTTTGAAGCGCGTGTACGCCTGCTGTACGGTGTGAGAATTTCTGAAAATTTAAATTTTGTTTAAACTTCTGCTAAATTTTTGAAAATTAGGAATTTTAAATTTCGTTTCAACAATTTCTTTGGTTTTGAAAAAATAAGAAAATTTAAATTTTGCTCCAACGTGTAGTAAATTCTTGAGAAATTCCAGCATTTTTAAATTGATTTGAATCTTTTTTTTTTTTTTTTTGTATTTAGAAATTTAAAATTTATTTAAATATTCGCTAAATTTTTAAAATTTCAAAATAAAAAAAATCGGAATTTTGAATTTATTTAAATAATTTTATTCTAATATTTTTAATTTGATTAAAAAAAAGAACTTCCTTTTATAATCATTTTAAAATTAAATTTATTAGTACTTACTATCATCTATGACAGGGAATTTAATAATTATAAATTAACAATTTCAATGTTTTGAAAGGAATATTAAACGGAACCCTTTGTGCTATCTGCGATCACACTTACCCACCTGTTAAACGTATAAATTTGACTGCGGGCTAGTTATGAGGGAAAGTGATACGATGGACTACATGAAGTGCATTTTGAAAGACATGTTGCCAACTTAACACGTTATTCAAAAATACTACCTATGGTCCAGAATTTCTGTACAATAATTTTTGTTTATTTAATCACGAAATTTAAATCATTAAATAAAAGCAAAAAATATTTTACAGACACTCCTGCAGGATGGTAGTTTTTTTTTCAATTAAAAAGGGGTTAAATTTACAAGCTTATCTGACAACTTCAAATTTCAAATTGAATCTTCCTAAAACATATTTGCCTATTTGTTTTCACTGCTGAAAAGGTATTCTAGAATAATATTTACTCACGTTTTGTAGTAAAACGATCTCAAGCTTCATAGCTAGTCTCTCACCAAATTGTTGTAAAAGGTTTTTGTGTTATAAGAAGTTTCATGAAATAATTTCTTTTACTGAGTTTTAAAACACACAAGATACGCAAATTTTACCACGATCTATTGTTTTTATTAAACGCATTGTTCTTAGCTCCTAAAATTTTAATTAACCGCTCCTTTGAGATTTAAAATACTATAGTCAATATTCTAGATCTTTTGTATATAAATTGCGATCTGTGGATCCCAAGTGATCCGCAAAGGTTTTGCGTTCAACATAAAACTTTTCACTTACCTGAAATAAGTGAAAAGGTCTCGTGTGAGTGAATAAACAAGAACGAAAAATCATGCATCAAGCATAGATTATGTAACACTTTCCAACGCTTCCAAAATAATTTTTCAAATCATACCGTTTAATAAGCTGAAATATAACATCAAAGTAAACAATTTGGAAAACGCATAACATATTTAAAAACATAATTTCAAGAATTTCCAACGTATACAATATTCGGAAAAATATCCGAATACTTTTATTCAGCCCTGTATATGATCTATAGATTTGTATATATACTACATAGGATGCTAAATTTTAGTCCAGTTAAGAAACGCGTAGCACAGTTTAAAATTCTCCTTCTGGAGTTTCTGTCAATAAACGGAAATGTGTTCGCGGACTTTTGTGCTTCCCTGTATAGGATCTACAGAATTTATACACACCACGTAATAAACAAAAATTGAGCTAAATTTAAAATCGCGTTCAATAACTTAAAACGCACTTCCAGGAATTATTGTTAACAGACAGTAGAGAATTCTTTTGTGTGTCCCTGTAAATGAACGATGACTGCTATACACATAATATTCTGCAGTAAGCCTCTTGTAATGCACCTTAGTGATATATATATAAATTTCAACGCGTTTAAAATAGTGAAACATTATTTAAATAAACCGCAGACGATTTTTCTCCATAGACGTAATGTAACGGAATTCTTTTGACTGTCCCTGTAAATTAACTATAAGTGCTATGCACACCCTATTCCATATTAAGCTTCTTGTAATACACCTTAGTGATATATATCAATTACAATGTGTTTGAAATTGTGTAACATCATTAAAATAAACCGCAAATGATTTTTCCCCGTAGACCGTAATGTAACGGAATTCATTTGAGTGTCCCTGTAAAAAAACTATAAGTGCTACACACTTCATTTGAAATAGGGAACGTGCTATAGATAACGACAATAACATATAAAAATTGCAAGGCAATCCGAGCATATTTACGGGAGTTAGAGCACGGACAGACGGCAGACGGCAGACGGCCAGACAAACCGAAGTCATAAACACTTTTCAACTAGGTTGGAAAGTGTTAAAAAGGAAAATTATGAGTATTGATTAAAATAAATTAATATTAGTTTGTTGCCGAAAGTCTATTCAGGATCACTGTGAAGACCCAAAAAGTTTTTGGTTTCCGTCTGTTTGTCTGTCTGCCAGTTCCACGATAACTACAGTGAAAATCGTCCTACTAGGTTGATTTTTGGTGGGTATGTTGGTGCGGTACCCGGAATTAGCTGTATAGTTTTTAGTTACATTTGGCTCATTTGTTCGAAAAATATAGAACATTTCTTTTTAGGTCATAATGCTCCAATCAACGGGAAGTCAGACGATTTTTTTTTATTTTAAGATTCACTGAAAAAAAATGTCGCATTGGAATTACATTATGGATGCTAAATTTACGAAATGGGGATCTTAATTTAATCCAATCGCTTTAAAAATTTTCCAATATATTTATTATAATTTTTAAATTAATTGTATAAAATATTGGGAAATTGTATGCATTAATTTGAATAATGTGAAACATTTTAATTTCTTATTTTTTGCAAAAATTTCCAATGCATTTTTTTCTCTCTTTCATTAAATGGTTGCTAAGCAACTATATTTCAAAGAATATCGATAAAGGAAAATTCAAGTGAATCGCATTATTTTTACGCGAAATTTTATTTAAAAAAATGTCTAATTTTCAGGTAATTTAAGTTTTTAATATGCTTTTTTTAAAAATAGATGGGAATTTATTTTAACTACTAAAGAAAAATTACCAAATCGGTTTTCCAAATGAAAATAATAAAAGCGTTGAGTCTGTAAATTGAATATAGGTCAAATGAGAGTAATTTACATTTGTATAAGTATATTTTACACACGAAATTTTATTCAATTTCAGCAACATAGGATGTTTAGTGGTTGAAATATAAGTATTCTTTTAAGGATAGGGTCAAATCTCTTGTACAAAGAAATGGTTATTCTAATGAAATTAAAATAGTAAATACATTCAGACATATACTCAAGAAATGAAATAGCACTATTAATGGAAATTAAGAATATAAAATTAAAGCGACAACGGGGGGTTCAGAGGGGCTCCAACCCCTGAAGTAATTTATTGTTATTCTGCAAAACTACAGTAATAAGTAGATTATATTATCATTGAATAACATTGTGTTTAATGCGATACTTTTAAAATTTCCGGAACTTTCGAAAAATTTTATATTTTTATAAATGTATAAATAACTTTAAAAATTTGAATTTTAGGATATCAAATATTAATGTAGATAATTTTAAAAATGAGTGAGATTAATGAACAATGATTTGTAGAGCTGGCGTTGAGGCCTTTGATCTGTAGATTTACTAGTTTATCCTCTATTCGATATTCTAAAAAATAAGAGTAGATTCAGGGGTCCCGCGAAGATAAATGAAATAATGAAAGGGGTCTTTGGCATCTACAAGATTAAGAACCACTGTTCTAGATAATCACAATCATATCTGATTTGGTGAAATGGATGTCAAAAACCAAAATAAAAGAAAGCATAGGCAGCCACATTTTTTTAATTCTGAGAACCAAACTTGTCAGTAGAATTCTTAATTGAGACCTTTAAAAGGATACTCTAAAGAAAACAGAACAAGTCGTATGCTGATGCACTCAAGGCCTCTAATTTAAGCGACATTTATAGTGCGTTCATTTTCTCTCAAGGGTACCCAGGAGAGGTGGGAAAAGGGCTTATGCGTTATAAATTTCTTTAATTTGGGCAGTTTCCAATTTTATTCTAGCTTTAGTTTACAAAAAAAAAAAATTAAAAATAACCTTTCCTCAATAATAGAAAAAAAAATGAAAAGAATCATTTTATAAGGGAGAGGGGTGCGGGTGGGGTCTTTTGACGTAAAGAAATAAAAAACATTTTTTGACTGTCCATCAATTTTAAAGAATGTTGCTTGATAAAAATTTAAATATTAGATCATTATGAACGTTTTATGGAAAGTTTCTTGAATTAACCATTATATTGGCTTGTTCGGAAAGTTCCTTGCGTTTTGGGAAAACCAATTCGTATCGGAAAATTCTGCCCGTCAATTATTAGGCATTAAATATCGGAATTAAAGTCTAATAATTAAATGTTAATATTTTCCGGTACGATCCAACTTTTCCAAACAGAAAGAACTTTCCAAACAACCGAATATAATAAAAACGGTTAAAATTTTGTACACCTTAATACATTTCAATCGATAAATATCAATCTATACACGCATACACACACACACACACACACACACACACACACACACACACACACACATATATATATATATATATATATATATATATATACATTCAGAAAATCTTGCACGGATACTGTTTTAATGAAATATATAAGAAAGTAATTCACAAGATTTAAAGAAGTGACAAAATTTTACTTGAACGCATTTTACTTTAAATACAATTATAGTCTTCCAAAATGTCTTAAAAGTCACTCTGAAGTTTGACTCTGTTTTATTGTGCTAATCATAGCTTTTTTTTTTTTTTTTCAAAAATGATATATTATATTAAATGTTTTTTATCTTTACAAACTTACAGATATTTGAAAGCTTTTTTAATTAACGCTTTTGACTGTTCATCTCCTTTTTTGAAGAAGTACGTAGGCTCTATACAATTTGTTTCCGCCCCTTTTAAAGATCGAATACTGGAATGGAAGTAAGTCTTCATGCCGATAAAGTTCCAATTTTGAAAAATAAGGAAACAACTGAAAATGACAGTTTCGCTCCAAAATACCAAGATTTGCACTGAAATATACGGAATCGGAAACAGCTGATATTGAAGTACCCTATTATTTAGGTTCCTACTGAAGCGATTTCAATATTAATATTTTATTAGTTTTGGCAGTAGCTAATTTTTAAATTTATCGTACGGGAAGAAAAAAATATTAAAAAGATAACAGCTTCGTAATTTCGCAAACAAATAAATATATAATTCTTTTTGTAAACTAACGTTAATTAAAAAGAAATTGACTGTTTTCATGCCGATTTTATAGTTATATCAACAATAGTTAAACATAATAAATTTTTTAACAGCTATACGTTCTATATACGCAAGACTAACTTCATAATTTTTTTTTTTGTCTGCGAAGTCGTATACGAAGTTTTTTCTTTTAGAAAATTTGCTCTTTGGTAAAAAAATTGACACGGATAAGTGGTTTTGTAAAACGTTATTATGTACTTTTAACAATCAATTAAAAAATATATAACCCTCAAATTGGGTTTTTTGGAGCTGTTATATTTTATGAAACAGAAAATTTTAATGTCATTAAATTATTTCCTATAACGTAAAACACCTAAAATATGACTTAAACATAAAACATCATAAAATGTGACTTACCCGCTGCAAATATACAAAACAGGATAGTTAAGTGCCTCATTTTTAATATAAAATTCCAATTTTGTTGAAGTAGACAGTAAAACAATACCGTAATGGTTATGAGAAGGAAGTAATATAATGTGAATTTAGCGGAAGTACAGGATATCCGATTTTAAGAACAATAATTTAAAAGTTGATATCATTTCTGGGGTATTGTGTTGAAACAATAGTGCCTCTTCCGTTAAGTGAGATTAAAACTCTTGTGCAAGGAAAAAAAAAACATCCGTTTTAATAGCTTAAAGAAATACCTTCTCCATGAAAAATGAAATAAAATGTCTGGAGAAATTAAAAAAGCCCAGAAAAAGCATGCATTAAGGAAACAAAATTGTACATTTCGTAACATTAAGAACGAATTAGTTTAAGGTACTTAAAAGATTTTAAATAAATTAACGCATTAGATTTCCCTAAAGTAGAGTTCACCTCCTCCTCCTACTGCACTCTCTATTCCCTAAAAAAAGAACTATATTATATTGCAAAAAATCACCTAGCACATTCGATTTTACACATTTTGTCAAATATCTACAGAAATATTTGACGAATTTTACTGGAACTATTGGACTTTGGAAATATAAAGAAAATATTTGACATCATATTTTCAGTAAAGATTCCGCAGAAGCATTTTCAGCTCTAATTCTCACGTGGGCAACTGGGTAACCAACAACAAATAAAGGAATAAATACTATTTTGGGATCACCCTGTAAAATAAAATACTCGAAATGATAGATGCAGTACTTTACTTTGTTGATATTGTACAATATTTGTGTTAATTTGTGTAAGAATAACACATGTGTTAATGGAGATATAAAAGTTTCTTTAAAAATTTCAAGAAAACGTTAAAAGTTTTTTGTGTATAGCATGTAGACTTTTTATTCTAATTTAACGCCACTTTTCAAAAACTTGACAAAATACAGTAGAAACAAAATAGTACGATTATAGAAATTTATTATATATTTAATGAAATATTAGAAGTTGATGATTGAAATAGTTTTTGACTACGCCTGCGTTATCAAAGTTTTTTTTTTCTCATGATTTAGTAGTCAGTTCTATAGAGTAACTCATATAAGAAGACGAATCAAAAAACGGGAAAATTCAGAAAGACATCGGCAATAGAGTGAGCTGAATTTCAGTTGTTTTTTAAAAATAGCTGTATAATAAAAAAAATTCTACAAACTGACATTTTTAATTTTTAATTTTTTCAATTTTTTTTTTATATTTTAGTTCTTGGAAAACCGTCAGAACCAGCCTATTCCAACAAAAAAAATATATATCAAAATCGAAGCATCCGTTTCAAAGCTACTCGTAGATATTCAGTAAATGCTAACTGCTTTGTTGAAAGTTAGTTAAAAAAAAAGAAAGTTAGTGAAAAATCCCTTATCATCTGGCTAATTTTCGAAGGCAACCGAAATTCAGCTCACTATATCACCGATATCTTTATGAATTTTTAAGATATCAGACTGGTTATTTTTATATTATTTGCTCTAAACAATTTACTTTCAAATTAGGAAAAAAAAATCTTTGGTATAGTTCGCGTATGCGCAGTTAAAAATTATTTGATGAACTACTCATATTGCATTAAATATTTAATATATTTATCACTGTACTACTGTATATTATCACTGTACTACGTTGTTTATACTATATTTTGCATGAAGCTGACGTAAAAGTTGATTGAAAACCTTGCATGCTATAAACAAAAAACTGCAAACAATTCATGAATGTTTTAAAGAAACGGTTATATCTTCATGAATATGCGTGCTATTCTTACACAAATAAACTCAAATACGGGGTAAAGTCATTAAGTAAGTCACAAAAGATAATTAAATAATAACTTACAATGATATTCACTTCAAAACTATTTTTATTTCTCAACATATTCTCCACCAATATTTATGCACTTATATCACCGTTTTATCAGTGCCCCAACATTAGCTGCATACAGTTCTTTGGGTTGCTGTCTCAGCCACATTAAGAGTTCAAGTTGAACCTTTTCATCATATGCGAACATCATCTTGCTTCCAAGATGGTTTTTAGTGAACTAAACAGATGAAAATCACTTGGGGCTAAGTCGAAGCTGTATAGTGGACGTTGAAGAAGTTGCCAACCAAACTTTTGAATTGTCTCTTGTGTTCAATTGAAGTCCTAATGTGGCTGAGACAGCAACCCAAATAATTTTATGCAGCTGGTGTTGGGGCACTGATAAAACGGTGATCAAACGGTGACCTAATGACTTACCTTTGTATTTTACAATATGCACATAGTCTGGTGTAGTAATAGCTCTTTTCGTGTATTTTATTTTATAAAATGATCCCAAATATATAGTTTTCTTCAATTCGTTGTTGGCCCTCTAATATTTAGCCATTTAGTGTATGTCTATAACGTCAGTTCTATTTAATGCAAAAATAAACGAAAGTACCTTTTAATTTTATGAATTTTTTTATAATAGTATACTGTTTATGATGATAAAGGATAGTGTACATACTAAAAATTGCCCCAACTCCCCTTTGTCAAATAGTAACACTCGCCTTTTTCACCATTTTTGATTTCCTTGGAACAAAGAACCCAAGAAAATTTTATAATTTATACACATTTTCTTAAATTGTCATAGAGTTACCAAAGAAATTGTGTTAAATTAAAAATATATGTATATTAAATGTTACAGAGAAAAATACCAGGAAGAGCAATCAGAAACAACAATGAATTACCAGACAAAGTGCACAAAAATTTTATTTCTCTCTATATTAAAAAAAAGTAACCACCGCGGCCGCCGCTGTCAATTAAGATTTTGTGCCTTGAAGTCTTTCTGGACTAATATCCAGAAAACTAGTGCAAATAAAAATTAAAAAATTGGTGGTTTTATAAAGAAATGTTCGATAAACACGCTGAAGTAGACAGTTTTTAAATCGAAGAATTATTTTAAGAGATATTTAATATTAAAGTTGGTCAAAATAATTTTCTTATAAAAGTTTTATAGAAATGAAAACTATACACAGGAATTTAACCATAATTTGTAAGGATATAGTTTAAAAGGTTGCGGTGTGCAGACTGCAATTATTTTTTCAATTTGACTCATTTTTTGAGGTTATATTTCAATTTTTTTTTCAAAATTTTTATTATTTTGACGAAGATTTATTTCATATTTCATAAATTCCATTATTTGAACCGTTGCCAATTTGTAAAATAGCGCACGTAATAATATTCCCTTTCAATTAAGAAATGTATTTACACGAGACTATTAAAAACAGAAAGAAAACTTTAAAATAATTTTTAAATGATCACGTGTTAAAAGCAATAAATGTAGAAAATGACGTAATAAAAATATACTTGCGCGTGAATATTAAAAAGAGAAATACGAGTAACTAGGGAAATTTACGTCACATTTAAAATGATCAAATAACAATATTTCCAAACAATTTCAATTAATAATTATATTTTCATGAGAGATCAATTTATTTCGACATATCTTTTACCTATTATTGCAAATTTTAAAACAGCGTAAATAATAATATTTCCTTTCCAATGTCAAAATTCTTCTATTTGTTTATTTGGTGTTACAATTTAACGATAGTTTTTTTATTTTTTATTTTTATTTTTTTTTTTAATGAAAATTGATTGACGGGGTAATGGAGAAGTATCAAAAGACAAATAAGCGTTGAATTAAAAATTCCCCGATGAAAAAACTAACTCGTGTAACGCATCTGATGTCAACTGAAAGTCACGCACGATTATGCACGTTTGGCGTTAAATCATATATTTTGGTGACAGTTACAGTTGTAATCTGTTTCAACAGCGACCTTAAAATCCGTCAGTGAAAGGAAAATGAATCGAAACCCTGTTACAGCAGATCGCCACTGGTTGTTTAATTATAATACAATCTTCCGTAATCGTTTTAGAGATGATCAAATCAGAGTGTTTTTAAATCACGCGGTGTCAGAACGGGGGTTGGCGAGCGCAGCTCGTAGGGGGCAGAGCCCCCTAGTAAAAAATAAAAAAACTTAAATAAAATTCTATAGAATTTTTATTTTTATTTTTTCAGATATTTTTTCTGTGGATTCAAAGTATAACGAGTGTCAGTCTTCTTTTTCACCGTTGAAAGTAAAGTTTCTATATCTCACAAACTAATAATATGAATGAATACTAAAAACACACTGACATGTTTCTAACCTCGCTGAGTCTTTTTATATAAAAATGATAATATCGAATAATGATAATATCAAAATATTATCATAATGATAATATTTTCGAACATAAATTTATTAATAATTTTAGTAATTGCGTTTTTGAATTAAAAATATTCCAAGATTGTGTTTGTATGCATTCTATTTACCTTATTATAAAAGAAACGTTTTAACTCGATTTTTTTTTTAGAAGATATAAATTAAATCTTACTCCGAATATCGAGGCAATCAATACAGATTTATATATTCCACGAATTTAAGAATTCAACTTATTTTACTCGAACACCCGAAACTAAACTGCTTGGAACTCGATTATAGAAGATCCAATCCTGTTTTTCGTTAATACTGAATTTGAAGGTAAATTTCAGCATGAGATATACAGCATAACAAATATCAGATTGTTTCAAAATCTCAGCCACCCAAGAATTTCAAACTGCCATATGTCAGCCATTTTTTAAGGTATAGCAAAAATAAAAAATGTTCCAGAATCCTTGTATCACATTCTAACACTTAAAAAAAACATTTTGTTTTTTCAATTTATAATTTGTTTTGTACAACTTCTTGAATTTTTAAAAATTTAAAAAGCGGTAAAAGCGGATTTAAATACTTACACTAAAACTTTGAAAATTTTATATATTATATAAAGTGTGTGTCCAATGTGTGTATAATTTTGATGCAAAAATATTGATATTAGGATATAAAAGTCCCCCCCCCCTCCCTTCTCTCTCTCTCTCTCTTTTTTTCCGACAATCGTATTTTTTTCTCAATAATTTAAATCGCTCTACAGCTTTGAAAATTTTATTTGTTAAATAAATCATAGTATCTTGTATGTGTTATTTTTTTGTATTTAAATTGACTCTAGGGTACAGAGAGCTAGGTACAGTTGAATATACACACACACACACACATATATATTTCACTTTTGACATTATAGCTGTTTATAAATTATTTTTTTTTTAATTTACTTAAAATTATGATAGTGTTTTGACCTTTTTATTCGATTTAATCATAATTCCTATGCTAGGAAAAATTTGGTGAAAAAATAATAATTTTTAGATATTTTGTGTGTTTTTTAAAAATTATTAATTTATCTTATTGCTCAGAGATAAATATTCAGCACATTTCCTTTTTTTAAATATTTATTTTTCTACTAAAGCTTTAAAAAATGTTATATATTATGTAAAACATATATCTCATGACCGTCTATAATATTGGTGGAGAAATGTTGATATTTAGGGTATCTTTTAAGCGGATGAAGCTGGCCAACGAACTCGGTCGAGATCTTGGTATGCCCTATACACATACTCAGTGACATCCAAATCAGTTCAAAAATACGAGAGATACAGCATGACATATGTCACATATATATATATATATATATATATATATATATATATATATATATATATATATATATGTATGTACAGTCGTGGAAAAAAAAAAACGGAACACCCCCCACTAACTCTGCAACAAATTATAGTAGAAGGAAGTGACTGGTACCAAACGATTGGAAATAAAGTCTACTTTTAAGTGATGTATATAAAATTTGCTTAGGGGGCCATATACATATAAAAACACACCCAAACTTTGTTTTTTTCAATAGCAAGACCCAAATTTGACAACATATTTGAAATCTGCAGTTCAAACTATGCCTAGATACCAAATTTCATTAAATTCCTACGATTAGTTTCTGAGAAATTAATTACTTTATAATGAGCATATTTAAGGGGCTGTATCCAAATTGAAGTTCGGTACTCGATTGTTGAAATGCTGCAGAATGTCACCTTTTAATGTATTATGTTTTACCGATATGACCATTTAACTCACTTAATAAGTTTCTGTTATTGTTATATGCTGTAAGATAATGTTTACAAGCGTTGAATTATCCGATTTTAACCCCTTGGGGACGAGCGACACGTATGCGTGACGCATAAGATGCTCAGAATCCTCGATTTTTCCCACCAGTTATATTTTATTGCAAGCTTTGCCTTATTATATCTTAGCATTTCCACAATTCGATTAGACGAAAATTTCTGTTTTGAAAAACCGGTGGTAAATTATTAAAAATTCTGTAATAGACTCTTGTCACGAAGGGATTAAGAAACCATAAGATTATTTGTAATTAAAATAGTCTTAGAATATGTAAATGTTATTGGAATTTTACAGGTGCTTTTATAATGCTTTTTCTCAGATTTTGCATCTATTTAACTCGCCTTTTCTTTAGTTTATTGGCAGAAACGTGAATAATATTGACACATACAAAATTTAGAATAAAAAAAAAAAAATAGTATAAAGCAGCGTAATGAAACAAAGTAAAAATAACAAAAAAAAAGCAGATAAATTGTTTTTTAGTCTGAAAATAAATCCAGACATTGCTTTTTTTTGTAGCGAGAGGGGGGGAGGTGTCTTGTTTTGAGATATGTTCGCAGAATTTACATTCCGATTTATTTGAAGACCTAAAACTAAATATATGTTATAAAGACATCTGAATAACTTTACATCCGTTATTCTCCTTCGGAATAGGGGTAATAATTCTATGATTAAACCTATTCTGGTAGTTCATTTGAAATTTTACAATTAACTCATTAATGCCTCCTGGCAAGAAAACTTGACATATGACATTTATTATTTATTATTATTATTATTATTATTAGTCTTTTTCGCTAAATTGGGAAATAATCTTGCCTATCAGAAAACCATAAAAATAACTTGTAATTTTTTTTTCAATTAGCCTGTTTAATCGAATAGATTTAAATACGAAAGTTATAGAAGAAATATTGTAATTTTTTCTTCGCAATAGACTACCAATATAAACCTTACCTATTAATCCATGTTGAAACAGTTTGAAGAGACACTTGAAAATGCCCAGCTATATAACGAAAACTTCTTCCAGCTTGCCACATGCCAATCATTTGGCCTTTCGTTGCTTCAGTTAATTGTGGGGCCATTTTGTTTCAGCAAATACTCTACACATATGCATTTATAATAAACTTCACTTCAAACATATATACTTCAGAAAAAACAATATAGCTTTATTAGACTGGAGAAGAAGCTATAAATCCATTTAAAGGTAACAGAAATGATTAAGTTTTTTCTAAGGTAGAACTGATCATATTTTTCAAAAATGAGCTTTATTAATTTAAAAATAAAAGCGAAACTATTTTCCATAAATGAAAACATATATCTCATGCAAATACGTTTTACGTAATTTTAATGAAAAATTTTAGAGCAGACATTGAAAAAGTAAAAGAAATATATATATATATATATATATATATATATATATATACTAATAAAGGCTGGGGTTCTGGTGCCTCGCTATCTCATATCTTACTACAATCGCAGGTCGTTGTCAGAGTTGTTTAACGTAAGATCACGAAGCATTGAAATACGGTTTACGCATTGTTTATAGTGTAAGACAGACTTAATCTCTAAGTTTATCAAGTCACTATAATCCCAGCCTATGAGTATAAAATTTTCTCAAAGAGGAATGAGAGCTCTCCGACCCGAATATCGATTCTTACCACTAAATTTTAATAGTATTCTCCAACGTAAAGAATTTCAGAAATTTTGTCCTTGAATAAGGTAACAAATACTATTAAAATTTAGTGGTGTCAATCGGGATTTCGAGGCGGAGCGCTCCCATCGTCCCATCCCTATTCAAACTATGCTTTAATGCATATCATAGACGGCCCCTTAAAGCAGCATTTTGTCTTTTTTAAAGCATAATTTGAAAACTACTTGGAAAAAAAAATTGAAATTTTGAATACACATAAAGCAGGACATAATAAATATAAATCCATCAAAAAAATTGTAGGTTGCAATTCATAATTTTTTCGAATATTAATTTCATAATTCATAATTCATATTATAAAATTTTAAAAATTACAAATTTGACGTAGTTATGTTTGGGTTTTTGAGTTTTATAACCAAACAAAACGTTAGCACATTAGGATTATAATTTCAGGAGATATTAATAAAAATATGAAAATGTAATTTAACATTAGAAGCTCTAAAATTTGAATGTTTATAACTCAAAAACTTATCATCCAAATGACTTAAAATTTTGTATCTAGGCATAGTTTGAACCGAAGATTTAAAATATCATGTCAAAAGTGGGTGTTGCCATTGAAAAAATTAAAGTTTAGGCTGGTTTTAATATGTAGATGGCCCTTAAGCAAATTTTAGATACATCACTTAAAAGTAGACTTTATTTCCAATCGTTTGGTACCAGTCACGTCCTTCTACTATAATTTGTTGCAGAGTTAGTGGGGGGTGTTCCGTTTTTTTTTTTCCACGACTGTATGTATATATATAAATAAACATTTGAACGCAGGGTGGTTTGGGGGTTATGATCGGTGAAAATATACTAAAATATTTTGGAATTGCTTTCCTACGAACAGCTGCAATAGGTAGTTTTTTGTATTGAAAGTTACCTAAAATAGTTAATAAAATAAATGATATATTCCTCTGCTCAACGTATTTAATTAACTTGACTAATTAAGAAAAATCTTAGTCATTAATAGTAAACATTTAACATCGCACACAAACAGTAACATACCGTCTGTAAACAAAAGATTCGTAATACATTATCATAAACCAAACGTAGATGTTCTCTATTCAATGTTTATCAATTTACCGAATCAAATTTCTTTGGTTATAGCAGAAAAATAGGTTTTAAAAACATGAGTTAGCATAGCAATCTCGCAGACGGTACATAACTGGTTAAACTTTAGCCGTCTCACAGATTGCTGTTTCCAGCAAAGATTTAAAAATTATAAAAATTGCATACATTTTTATTATTCTTCAAACATCCAGCGCTGAAACATTGCGAAATATCTTTAATTTTTACAATATCAAAACACTATTTTCACTAGAATTATACAAATCTCTTTTTTCTTTACTCCAATTCAATCAGTTTTGATTCCAGTATTAATTTCACCTTTGGAAAAAATGTTTTGTTACTTAATGCTATTTCTTCTGTCAGAAAACTGCAGTAAAACGACATTCTGTCTATTCCGCCATTTGACGAAGGCGAATGATTGCTGGCAGGAGATGAAATGTGTCTTCGCAACTTATAAAAAACACTCCAAGTGGTTTAATTTTCTGGATTATTTCAGCAAAAGCGTCCATAGTAACAGTTCCGCACTCCCTTTCAATTACCAGTGCCTGGCATGCAAAGAAATTCATCCCGCTTCTATATAAAGACAAAAATGAATTAAAAGAAGTGGTGTCTAATAAGATACTAAAGAAAATCGTAACTACTTTTAAAATGAGAAAAGAATTTTACAAAAAAGTACATAACATTTCTTAGAACTTTTATAAATCTTTATAAAAATCTTTATTGACAAAATATTTTACATTTTAAAGCCAATTGTTGATATTGCAATTTTGTTTTAATTTATCGAAATCGTCTATCTCTCTTTACCCTATGTGTAATAGGAGACTAGTCTTTCAATATTCATATAAAGACTGTGTTAAACTGAATGTGATTATAGAAGAAACACTTAAAAAATTTTCAATCGAGCTTTTCAGATTTAACAAAAACCATCTTTTCTGAGTAGCAAAAATCAATATTCTTGAATTACACAATAAAGTTTCTTTATTCGTCCTACAAATTCCTATGCAGCTCTAGATACACGATTGATGCAAAGTATGAATATACCACCATTGACCATAGATTTAAATAAAGGACTAAATTTGAAACATTTCACATAGAGATGTAGAGAGACAATAAGTATAATAAAGTTTCACTTCATTGAAATTGGAGTTATATGTTCAAAGAAGATCCAAGTTCTATAGCAAAACAATTTCTTTGATACATTTTATGAAGACTTGAAGGGGAAAAAAATGCAGAAAGTCAACATAGAATTAATTTTATTTCCAGAAACAGACATTATGAAGTTAGACGAATAATATCGCATTACCATAGGAAAGATAACAGAGCCAGAGAGGGATCCAACAGCACGAGGTGTTACTTAGATCAGAGTCAGAGAACGAATGCAGTGACTAATATCATGTCAAGGGTGATGCCGGGGGACAGAACAAGTGTGTGTGTGTGTGTGTGGGGGGGTGATCCCGTTAAGGGGACCGATTTTTCTCTGTCTCACTGAAATGTATCAAGTCAAAAATGGAAACCCTACTCCATATTACAAACCTAATGGATAACTCATTTAATACAAATTTTGAATTCCTATCCAGCCAAGTAATATATTAATTGGCGTAACGGAATTTTAAATGTACAAATTCGAATGCCAAGCGCTAGATATTGCAAATGCTTATATTAAGGGCAAAAATGGGACAAATATCCAGGCGAAGTGCCTTTTTAACGTAATAAGATACACTACTTATGGTGGAAATAATTACTTGTGTGGGCTACAGTTTTGAGCAAAAAACGTTTAGATTAATGCGGAAAGAAAGGCATATAGTAAAGGATTTTATATTTAATTATTCGTTAACGGTCAGAAAAATATGCCGTTGCATTGTTTACGTTTTAAAATGGAAAATTTGATTTTTTTGTTTTAGTTTATTACGGATGAAAAGAACTGCTGAGCTTAAAAAGGAATAATATATATTAACGCAAAAAAGAGATGAAAAAACAGATATATTTTTAAAAGGGGAAAGAAAGTTTTAATTAATTATAGCTGTAAAAGGTGAATTTTACTTTTAATTGGGGAATAAGTAATGACATGGGATGGTTAGAAAATTACATCACCATAAAGAGAAATACTCGTCTCTTTTTACCCAGTCAAAATAACAATTGGGGTAATACGAGGTATGATCCAAAAGTTCGGGGACAAGGTGTAAAAAATCTTATCCTGAATAGTTCACATCACCGAAGCACATCCACCGTCAAACTAGTCACCTTGTGCGACGATACCTTCTGGAAGCACTGCTGGAAGTCATTTTTCGCAACTCCCCGTAAGGCCTACTGCGATGCTGCTTTCACCTCATCTGATGACACAAAATGGCGTCCCTGTAAATGTTTTTTTATTGATAGAAACAAGTAAAAGGCACACGGAGCTAAGTCCGGTGAATAGGGGGAGATATGTAAGCACATTAGTGCGAATGTTGGCGAGGAACTGTTTTACGAATCGGGATCGATGTGCTGGTATGTTGTCATGCGGAAAGTTCCAGTCGCCAATCTGACAGAACTGAGGCCGTTTACGACGATTGGATGCATTCAAACGACTAAAAATGCATAAACAATGCTCCTTGTTAAATGTTCGGCCTTCGCGAATAAATTTGAATGCACAATTCCTTGAGAATCAAAAAATACCTCCTTCATTACTTTCCCTCTGCTCCGATCCTGCCAGAATTTTTTCGATCGCGGTGAGTCCAAAGTCTTCCAAAGTCTCCATTGGTGTTTTACCTAAGCGTTGACAGAATTTAATGTTGCAGCGCTGTTCAAGAAAAGCAATCTTTCTTACGTCGCGGAGCAAAGGTAACTAACTTCGGAAGATAACAGCAACGCGTGCGGTTCGGTCACTCACATGACATGGGCTAAACCAACCTGGGCAGGTAGAGGAGTGTTGGGAGAATCCATTTCAAGCGGTTTAACCTTACACTCCTGTGGAAAAACGGAAACTGGTACTGGCAGCAGAGTTGCCGTAACTTTTCCGTTTTATCACAGAAATTCACTTTTGTGGGTTTTTTTTCCGTTTTCAAAACTGAGAAGTTCCGTTTCCGAAACTGAGAAGTTCCGTTTTCGAAACTGAAAAGTTCCTTTTTCGAAACTGAAAAGTTCCGTTTTAGGAACTGAAATGTTTTGTTTTAGAAACTGAAATTTTCAGTTTTAGGATTAAAATGTTCTGTTTTAGAAACTGACATTTTCAGTTTTTAGGACGGTTATTTTCCGTTTTACAAAACTGATATTTTCAGTTTTTATTATCTGTTCGATATTTCTCCCATAAAGGGGAAAGTGAGATCTCCAATTCCCCACACTTATGTTAAACCTACCTGTAGCGGGTATTTTTTTTTTTTTTTTTTTTTTTTAAAGGAATTAAATATTTTTAACTTTTTTTTTCTTTGTACTCTACTTAAAGGATGTCTCTTTTGTAGTGGTCAAAATATTTCTGAAATATATATTTTATTTATAATTTTATGTGTTAAAATCCTAGCAAAACCAAGTTATATTTTAAAACTTCAGAAAAAATTAAATGTATATTTTAGAAATATTTTGACAACAAAAAGAAAAGAGACATTCTGTAAAAATTGTACACTGGAAAAAGAAGTTAAAAATGTTAATTTCTTAGGAGATATTATTTGGAGACTTATACTTAATATACAAAATTTTATAAAAGGCAATAAATGTGATTTAATTTAGAAATGAAAAAAAAAAGTCTTTATTAAAGAATTAAATATATTTATATGAAAAAAATTTTTTAGAAAAAATCTGAAGCTTAATTATAACAATATTGCAATTTTTCCATAAAGTATGCTAAAATTTGCAATTTTAATTATTATTTAAAATAGCATTCAAACCCTGGAGATAAATTCTTTAACATGACTAAAATTTAATGATCTAGAAATAAAAATCAGGGGTATGTCCATATTTTTCTCGCAGTGTCCTGTTTTTATAAAATTGTAGAATTTTTTATGTTTGTGAAAATTCTAGTTATAATTTTGTAAATTTTGAAATTATCGTTATATACAGGTTCCTGTATATCCTTTACACATGAAGAAGCTGAGTAATATGTTCTGTGATCAGTTCAGGTGTTTTGTAGCATATCAGATTTTATTTTTAAATGATTATAATTGTGAAAGGGTTCTGTTTGAAAGTGTACAAATTTTGTGAAAAGTCATTTTAAGTAGCCAATTTTTTTCTAAACTGATATCTGAAAATACAGAAAAAGAATGTACTAAAAAATACATTGTATGAGAAATTTTGAAAGAAGAAAGAAAAATTATGTAATCGCAGCATTTTAAAATATATATATAATTGTTTTTCAAAGATATCCAATCCATAGCTTTCATTTCCTAACAGTATAACTGTAAAATTTTTAGCACTTGTTATTCACTCACTGTTTATATATTTTATTTTTTTCTTATTTCATACTGAGACATATTTTAAAGACTTGGGGCACTAAGTGTTATCTCTTATTTATTTATATCATTGTTTTAATATCATTAGTATGTATAATCAATTCTGTTATACATATGTAAGATAAAAATTTCGTTTTTTGAAGACAAAAATTGGACTCATTTGCCTAGAGAGAGAATGAAAATGTATTTCAGTAAATCATAAAAGAAAAATTTTACTTGTTTTTTAGCTTTGATTCGTTTATCCGTTAGTTTGTATTGGAAAATACTTGCTAATTTAAATCATATATATATATATATATATATTTATATATGTTAAATGATTTTTTTTATCTATTTAAAGTTTTTGTTTATTCAATGTAGTCATTATACCCCCCCCCCCCCCCCCCTTACGCGGATGTAAACACTTTCTGGTAATTAATGTTCAATAATGCTTAAAGTGATTAAAAAAAAAAAAACATACACAGAATATTTAAAATACCTTTTTTTAATGTAGATAACATATGTTTCATTCACAACTATCGGTGACATCTTCAGATCTTAATGATAAATACAAAATTCTCGCACATTTGAAAATAGTAAAACATATACCACGAGATCGCATGTCCAAAGTTAGTAGGTGCTTAATTTGTCCAAAACTGGGAAACGTGAAAAAAATTATTATTTATTTTTATTTTGATTGCTTTTCCATTTGTCATTCCTATATAGTACTGTATTGCAATACAGTACTATATAGGAATGACAAACAGAAAATTTAAAACAAGAATAAAAGAACATATGGCAGATATCAAACATGACAGAAGAACCACCGCTTTAGCCAGACAATATAGTAAGGAGCAGTTGCAAATAGATTTCAATAATAGTAAAATAATTTTTCAATCAAGAGCTTATTTCACATCCAGTATCTGTGAATCTATAGAAATATATTTGCGAAAAGATTGCATTTGTAACGAAACCGTTTCCTTTAAATTTGCTAAAATTTGGCACGCGATGATCGATAAATGGAAAAGCAATCGAAATAAAAGTAAATAATAATTTTTTTCACGTTTCCCAGTTTTGGCCAAATTAAGCACCTACTAACTTTGGACATGCGATCTCGTGGTATATGTTTTGCTATTTTCAAATATGCGAGAATTTTGTATTTATCATTAAGATCTGAAGATGTCACCGATAGTTGTGAATGAAACATATGTTATCTACATTAAAAAAAGGTATTTTAAATATTCTGTGTTATGTTTTTTTTATCACTTTAAGCATTATTGGACATTAATTTAAAGTTAACAAGTGATTGTATTATATTATTTATTTTTTGGTATTTAAACCATTAAATATAAATAATTAATAACGAGTCCTTATTGTACTCAAATTGTTCATATCAAAGCTTTATATATATATATATATATATATATATACATATATATAAATGCTACAATAATTTTACAAGTCAACCTATAACTCTATAAATATCGCTAGGTGCTATTGAAAAATAAATGTGAGAAAAAGAAAAAAAATAACACTTACAAGATCAAACAACTATCAGCATTATCTAATCATAAAGAGAATAAATAATAATAATAATAATAATTTGCTCCCATAAAATCAACTTTAAAATTAAGAGTAAAAAAAAAAAAATAAATAAAACAGTGCATCCAGATTACTCATAGTAAATGATTAGAAACTGTTAGAAAGTAAAATAATTATATGATTTAAAACGTATATTCGAATACAAACGCATAAACTGGAATTTTGAAAAATATATAATAACGAAATAAAGCATAGCTAAAGAACGGGGATCTTTTTTTCCTTTTTAAATATGCATGAATAAAGATTATCTTTAGACACATATTACACATAAATTAATAACAAAGTCCGGTGAGGAAATAGTGAGTTGAAGTAAAATAATAATCAGATAAAATGCAAAATCATCCCTTTTTTTATGACTTAAGACAAAATACTTATTCTAGGCAAATGATTGAAAGCTATTGTCGTAATATACACGTGGTTTAAAAACTAAATTTATATCTTACAAACATATAAAGAAATTATACATATAATGTTATTAAAACAATGATATAAAAAACAAAGATAAAACTTACTTTTATTCGGTAAAATATGTCTACATCCAAAGTTGTGCTTATTATTACAATTGTAAATTCTAAAAAGTACGTTCTATCGCATTTAATCCTTAAGATCGGCCATATTGCATCTTCCGGAGTTCTATAGGGGGTGTTGACACAGGACACATACTGACAAACTAATATATCCTCCAATCAGCGTCGGAACAGAAAGTGTCTCGCCGGAAAAGCTCCGTTCTCCGAGACTCTATTGTCGCCTACGGAAACTTTCAGTTATATCTCTAGCAGTAAATTGAAAATTTCCGTTAATTCCAGGAAAAGTTACACTTTTTACCCAAAACGGAATTTTTCAGATAAAAAAAGGAAAATTCACAGAATAACACCTATTAATTTCAGGACATATTTTTAAAGTATAGGTACTTGCTTTCGTCATCAGGAATGGCCGCAGTCCCCGAATTTTTGGATCGTACTTCGTATGAGACATTGCTAAAAACATCTACCTAACAAAAACTTTTCACAATTTATAAAGTAGAATAATGAGTAATGAGTAATGAGTAAACATCTCATACGTGAAAAATTGACTTCTAAAATTTTAATCCATATTATACTTGAAAATTGTATTTCGAAAAAGTCTTAATATTAGTAGATTAAAGTAAAAGTTAAATGATGCTAATTTTTTTTTATTGGATAAGTAGTGATAAATTAAAGGACAAAATTATAAATTGCATATTTCTCATATTTTTTTAATTTACATAAAAGTTTGTGTTCTTTGTCCGTTTTGTACACTGATGTCAAAAATTAAAAGGCAGTGACCGATTTTTTCGATTTTAGACGTTTTGTCGACTATCTACTTAAATTCTTTACGAATTGTCCTTGAACTTCGAGATTTTAAATAATATGTTTGAATTCATAATTTTCAGTGACGATTTGGTCGTGAGGACAATTAGGAGGGGAGGGGATAATAATTTTAATAATAAATTAATATTTGCGAACACCCAAGTAACAGAAAATGCTCAAAATGGTCTGTCACTCTAGCAAATGACTATGTAGGTCCTGGTCAACATTTGTGTGCATTTGTTTAAGCATAGCACGTATATTCGTGAAGATGTTAACCTTTCTGTGAAAAATTCAAAAGTTTCACAGCGTTTTCAACCGAATTTAATACCACTTTCCGAAAACTTGACAAAGAACAATGAAAATAGTATACTGCAATTAAAATATTAATATTTTGAACATTTGATGAGAATTTGTATGAAATAAATTTTAACTGCGCATGCGCGAACTACAGCAAAGATTTTTGTCATGATTTGGCAGTCAATTCTATAGAGTAACTCGTATAAAAAGACCAGTGAAATATCGTGAAAACTCAAAAAGATACAGGCAATACAATGAGATAATTGATAAATTGGGGAGGAAATCCCATATAATTCTATGGGTCGAAAGTGTCCGGTCACTGCCCTTTAATTTCTGGACATCAGTGTATTCCCTTTGTCTCCTATTATCCTATAATATTAACTGTATATGATATAATAAAAAGCTTTCTAAATAGATTTGTCTGTCGGTCAGCCCGTCGCTCTATCTTTAGTAAAATACTTCGATAGCCATGAATTTGTTATAAGTAATTTACGCTTGGAAAATCGTGTTACCTAAGGAAAATTAATACGCTGTGTTCATCACTAACTTTTTTCCATATAAATCAAATCAATTAAAGGATTTAAATAGTAAAAACAATCACATTGATTTAGCAAATAAGTTTTTTTTTCGGCACTCACTCTTAAATGTCTGCAACCAAAAATGAATGACAATGTATTCCCATATTTAAAATGCTAAGCATGAAGTTTCGTTGAACTTTGTGCATTTAATCTGGTGATATAAGTATCGCATATTTAAAAAAAAATCATTGAAGTTCTACACCCTCTCTTACATGGCAGCAACGAAAATTGAATGGCAACCTATTCCTATCATGTAGATTCTCAATTTGATGTTTCGTTGAATTCTGCGCACAAAAACTAGAGACATAAACGTCACATAAATCGAACAAATTATCAATTTGTGGCACCCTCTCTTAGGAGATTTTCGCCAAAAACTAGTCAGCACTAGCTCACATAAGAATATAACTTCATATGAAATTGCATTCTATTCAACACAGTAGTTCGTGAGTTAGAGTGCCCACAAAATTTGTGTCACATACAGATAGACGCACAAACTCACGGACAGGCATTTTTCTAAAAATAGTCAAATCGTATTCAGGACCTTCTAAAACATAAAACCCCGTCGAAAACCGGAGATCGAATTTTTTTACGAATCTAATACTTTCTTCTTGTATGGAAGAAAACAAATATGTATAACATTTATAAGTCATTTAAAGAATCTTATTTATTTAAAGAATATAGGTATAATAGAGTATTGTGTTGTAATTTTTCAATTGACTGAAAAAGTTTCCAGGCCAGGGTTCGAGCCTTTTGGTTTAAGCTGTCAATACTCTGCCAACTTAACTATCCTGAACGAATCTCGCGAGCACAAGTCACCCGGGTAATCTTATTGATAATGACATCAGGTCTGATATCTGAAAAAGCTCAACAGAATAATTCGCAGGTAATGGAACTCCAGTTAACTCTGGATATGTAATTACAGTTATTTAATTTTAACACATTTATTGTAATTTATAAATAAATCATATGAGTTGTAATTTTCAATGTGAGTGAAAAGGTCTCTGATTCGAATCCTTGGCGGATACAATTTTCACTCAGTTGGAAAATTATAAATCAGCCATTAAGTATGCAGCTTTTACTGGAGTTTCATTACCTGCGATTTATTCTGTTGAGCTGTTCCATATATCAGACCATATTTTATTATAAATAAGATTAGCTGCGGGAACTGTGTCGCCAGATTCGTCCAGGATTGCTCAGTTGGCCTGGCAGCTTAAGTCAAAAGAATCTGGTTTGAATCCTGGCCTGGACACTTTTTCACTCAGTTGGAAAATTACAACTTATATGATTTCTTTATCAATTAAAATAATTGCGTTAAAACTGATCAAATGTAATTACCTATCCAGCGTTTACTGGAGTTCCATTACCTGCGATTTATTCCGTTGAGCTGTTTCATATATCAGACCTGATGCCATTATCAATAATGTCAACTGGGGGAATTCTGTGCGCCAGATTTGTCCAATCAATTTATCAATTAGCATAATTGTGTTAAAATTAATCAAGTGTAATAGAGTATTATTAGTAACTGCTTTAAGTACATTTCATTTACGATGGATTGTTTCAAAACAACGAAAACTAGATGTGTTATTAAGAGATTTTACAACTTGATCTGTTTTGAAAACATTGCGTAGTTTTTATACAGAATCTTAAAAAAGAGTCTGATTATATTAGCTCTTCAATCTATTATTGTTTTAAGTGTATTTTAGCAATTTTTAATATTTATTTTAGAAAAAAAATCAGAATAACGTATAAAATTAATATACATTAAAACACAAAATTATTCGATGCATTAACGTCTGTAGATAATTATTGCGTGAAATGCGGTTTAATGACATGTTATTTTTAGCTCAGCAATTTTTTTCAATAATATCATCTGGCATAGACTTTATTATTTTTTAAATTTGGCAGCATAACAAATTTTGAATGCATAGCTGTTTATAAACAGTTTTTATTTCGTTGAACATTTATCAGATATTATATGTTTTTCAGGTTCCAGAATTAAATGAAATTAAAGTTTATTATTGAGTTTAGAATAAACAAGTATCCAATGTTAAGGACAAATTTTACTATTAGCAATTAATCAATGGTTGTGATTTTTTAATTTATAATTAATTTATTATTGGTTATTAAGAACACACAGTTAAATTAAAAAAAATGAAATAATTATTACCAAAATTCGGAAATTCGTAAGTTTGAAGTAAATAAATATGTTTCAGCTTATTTATGTATGAGGTGAACAGGAGTGGGGTTCTAGAAGATGTATTGCAATGATCTAAGCAATAAAAAAATCTGTAATTTTGACAGTAAAACAATGTATTTTTTACAGAAAAAATTGTTTTAAAGAAAAAACATTTTTATGCAGGAAAATAAATGTCAATTTTGTAAATTTTACAGCAAAATCTATATATTTTTACAGGAAAAAACTGTTTTAATGAAAATATACCGATATTTTCCACTGGCGCCAAAATTGATAGTTTTTCTTTCTGTCAATTTGAGAGATTTTTTTATAGTGTATCTTAATGTAATTAATCATGATTTAAGCTTTAAATTATTAATTGTTTTACTAATTCAATCATGATTGTAAATTTAATTGACTAATTATTTCACTAAGCCCAATTCTGAAATGTATACGTTTATTTGAAATCATATTGTTAATCTTTTAAAAGCCTGTTTTCCTAATTGGGCTGATCAAATTGAAATACAATTTCACTCATATTGACATAGAAAAAATGAGCAACTATAACAAAAGTATGTTTACTATTTTAAAATATGAAAAATGCAAAGAAAACTAAAAAAAAACTTTTAGTTTTGATTTTCCTAGTTTAATATTTATGCTGTTATGTAATCAAATGATTTAGAAACTCCAACCTTAATGTTTCATTCACATGACTATGAAATTATCTACTTAATGTAAAAACTAAAGAAAAATGTTAAAAATTTATTTAAAATCTACGTAAATTGAGTATAATTATAATGTTAATTATTTCTTAAACACTTTTCTCTCGTAGCTTTTGCACCACGCATTCTTGCTTAAATATAAAAGCATTAGCATATATCTAATTACTTTTAAAACCTCGTACAAAATAATGTAACTAATGCTAAACTGCAAGAAGATCCAGGAGTTGCACGTTTGAATAGCATTATTTCAAAAAAGTAATTCTCGTCTTATTTAATCGCAGAATCTTACAATACACATACATAGACACAAATTATTTTGCAGAAATAGTGGTATTCAATTTAAGGACCAGTACGAACCATTAATTTAGAATATATATATATATCTAAATTTTCAGATATGTTTAAATGATATTTTTTAAAAATATTTTTAAGTTATTCAACTTGAATTATAGTTTTAAATAATTCAAAATGTTTTTAATGATCATATTAACCTCTTCGCGACGAGGATCACGTATACCTGACGTATAAGCTGTGCAAAATATTTGAACACCACTAATTTTTGCGAGATATTTTCAATTAATTTAATCTCAGTATTTGAGTGAATAAATAGGATGGAAATTTCTGTTCCGAAAAGTGGTACCCAAAAGATTCAAAGAAGAGTATGCGGCATCCATCGTGAAGGGTTTAAGCATGATGAAATAGTTACAATCTAACTTTAAAATAATACATTTTCATAATTAATACATACATGCAGCCGTGTAATTTACGGGGATTTCCATTTTCAGTAAGCGATATTAATCCTTCTTCACTTAAAGCTTCGACAAACTTCTGAACACGAACTGATGGTTCTTTCATTCCACACTCTCTGAATATAGAGCTTTCGTTTATAAGTATACTGAAACATTCTAAATTATCCACAACAGCTGCAAAAATGAAAGAAACTATTATAGCCTATAAGTTATGCTTTGAATGTTAGAAATATTTTACTACTAAAGTTTATATCGTAATAAAAGTTATATGAACATAAGATAAAAACATCTTACTAATTCCTCTTTTCTGATTTAGTATGAGCGAAGGATGAAATTTGCTGAGCCCCAGAGGGAAGGTAAGTTACAGTTAGATTGTCAGTTTGGGATTTCTCAAAGTATCAACCCAATACATGACTGCAATTACAGGATTTGTACGTTGCTTACGTCTGACTAACACTTTTTAAGAAAAGTAATCTTTGTTTTATTTAATTTCTGCGATAAAATAAAGTGCAGATTACATTTCGGAAATTGTTGTATTCAAAAGTAAGCAATCGTACAAACCTTGAATTATTTCTATCTCAATTGAACATATTTATGTAATCTTACTGGAAAATCTTTTTTAATTCCAACTGAGTAAAAAATGCGTAGGCGAAGAGTCGAGTCTAAGCATCTTTAAATTAAGGTGGCTAATATCATTAATCGATCTATCCTGGACGAATCTGGCTGACACAAATCACTCAAATAACTTGTTAGCAATAAAATCTAATTGCTAAACTCTAACATATTACGCAGCCCAGTAGATGAAATGTCATGCCAAGGATCTCCATTTTTCATTACCCATGGATAAATAATTATTGAATTATTTTTATCTTGGTGATTGAGCTGTTTGATATTGTAGACTAGATGTTTTTGGCCAGAATCGTCCAGGATAGTTCAATTGGCAGAGTGTCTGATAGTTGAGCCAAATGTTTCAGATTCGACTACTAATGGGAAAAGTTTTCACTCTCAGTTGTAATTTAAAAATATTTTCTTGTATATGAATGTACTTATGCATTCGGTGCAGAAATGTTTCTGTAGCCATTACATAGAAGGATTTATTCTGAGCTTCACAAAAACTAGCAACTGCTACAATTATCTCATCATTCTAAGTGAAGTGATGCGGTTAAAGTGTTTTTACAATGCGGGAAAATATGAAAGTCGGATGAGGCAGATTGTTGGAATAAGGTTGATGTGTAAGTACCGTGAACCCAAAATTGACCAAAACAACTTCTCAAGTAGGACTAATTCTAAGTAAAACCATATTATATCCGTTTTTAACCTTAAAACTGTTGAGACAACGTTATTCTAAGCTTACGTGCTACGTGGGTTGCGAAACCACATCGCGGTCTAGATGTGCATTATCTTGACGCCAGCTTTTCCATTGTCGATATTGTCTTCATCAAATGAAGAAAAATAATTTTTTTTTGGTTCAGCTTGTTATAAAACCATACTCTGTAACCGTATAAATTTATACGTCTGTAGTTCCGCTCTTTGCCTGTTAGACTCAAAACTATCCACATTTGCATCATTTGACACATTTTCTCAATCTACTTTAAGCAACGGATCTTCTTGAAGAAGCCATGACCAATCGTGGAAAATCTCCAGCAATAATAACAGAAACAACAACAACAACAAAAACGCACTATGAAACTGTCACAGGGTATTTGAGAGGTACAATTCAACGGAAAATTTTTTTTCTTTACAAATGTGAATGATTTTTTGTGTATTACGGTTTCATCTACAAACTAAAAACTATACCAACTTTTAATTTTTAAACTATCCACTTTTAGAACTTTATTTGCGCTCCTTGGATCAGATAGAAAAAGTACATAATTTATTTAGTTTTCTTAAATCTTCATAGAGTTATAAAAGAAAATGTATTACGGATTTATTTATAAATATACGAATATAAAATTAATATATTTGAGCGAAAATATCTATCAGTATCATTAAATAAGATAGCGGAAAACTTTTATTAAACATGTAAATGTAAAATAAACTAGCTTTACACAGGGTATCTTAGTAACATTTATACAATTTAAATGGTTATATTGTACTTTTTTATAATACATACTTCATTTCGAATTGTCAAATGGAACTGTAATAACAAATGTTTTATAAAATAAACGCCTGCGTTCAAACTGCTGGCCATTGCGGTCCAGGCAATGTGGATAATGTGAAGCAATGCAATCTCAAATATTCAAAATAATTCCATTGTATATTTACATACATTCCTTTTTAATGGCTTATCTCAATTCATCGACTGTTGCCGATTTTATACTATTCGTTTTTTAAGACATCCCATTAAAGTGTATTCTACGGAACCCCTTTATCAAATCCACTTGCCTGCCTGGTTCCCATCAACTAGGGTCTTACATCTCTATGATAGTTGAAAACCCATACTGTTGAAAATAAAAATACTCAACCTGCAAGTTATTAGAGAATAAAGTTTGTATAAATTTTTTGAGACACCCCTTGTAAATGAAGAGTTAAAATAAGAGTTACGGTTACACTCTAAGTTTTCTTTTTTTGTGGCTGCAAACCATAACAGCAGATGGCTTTCTTAGACAGTCTAAACAGTTATGTTTCACTATATATTGAAAACAAATGATAAAAATGTGCTATGAATTCACAATGTTTCTAGTGATGGTGATTTTATTTATGTAAAAATTAGTGTCAGTCAAAATTCATACTTTTTATTATGAATTTATTCATAATTTCCGTAGTTAAAAATATGTTTTAAATAAAAGTAATGCCTGGATTATGGTAGGGCCCATTTACTCTCACTAAAAAAATAACATTTTAATAAGATGAATTTTGGGAAGATGTAAATTAAAATTTGTCACGTGGATTTAAGATTAGCATTCTGAAATTTTCAGCCTTTCTAATTCTATGCAGTTAAAAACTGCATAAACTTTATATTTTGTTCGAGCTGCTTTAAAGAAACGCAAATAAAGTGTAAAAATTAGCTATTCCTATATGAAAAATTCAATTTAGTTCAATTTTTAATATATAGATGACCTAACTTTCAAAAGATTATATGGACGCATTTTTTTTTTAAGAAGACACAAATCTAAATCGAATGGTATCGCTCGCATCTGTCTTCGGAAATTCGGTGATACAATATGGGATGGTGTGTATGTGTAATTTTGTTTTCCCCGCTACATAGCGAATGTTACAAAATACTGAAAAGTGCTGTTTTATTTTAATTTCAATGCAATTTGTAAAACATATTCTTTTCTTAGTTTTTATATAGATATTTCCCTCTCTATTTCTCTCCATCTCTCTTTCTTTCTCTCTCTTTCTCTCTCTCTCTCTAGTAAGGAATAGAAAACATAAATATGTGTAGATATTTAGTGAAAAAAGATTAATTGAGCACTAATATTTATGAACACTATATATTCATGAACTTTAATATTTGTGTTCAAAAGATTGCTCGTACAATACGATAGTTAAACATATAATGAAATTAGAAAATTAATTTATTTCACTTTTCAAATATGTTGCCAGTCTTCTCTTTCTAAATACCATTGTTAAGTGAAATGATATTATTAGCTTCATTTTTCAAAGATTCATACTTAAAATAACATTTTCCAGCATTATGCGTTGTTCGTAGATTTTTCCCGTTTTCAAATAATTAAATTAAGAAATAAAGTTAATTTGATTACCCTTGTTATTACAAAAAGTAACACACGATCATAAAATCTGAACTCATACGATACGCAAGAGTCTGAATTGCTCATGTCAAAACAGAGCGATCCCTATCCCAATAACATAATCTCCATAATTGCAGTCTTATTTTGCTTTTAAAAATATTTAGAATTGAGTGCCTGCACCAGTAGTAATTATTTTGGCATTTCTTCGGTTGCAGTTGCTATCGTGTGCTTGCTCTCTGAAAAATTATGTTCAATTAATGATTTCTTTCGATTTTCTATGTTGATTAATACAGTGTATAGCTATATAGAACATTCGTCAACACCGAGTCGTTAACTAGTGATTTCGTATTAAATGTAAAAAATTAAGATTCACTAGTAGCTGAGCATCGACAGTAGTCGATGATTAACGTCGAGGATAACCGTAAAATATTTAGAATCGATAACTAGTAATTAATCAACGACGCTACTATTAGTTAACTAATGATATTGAATTTTTATTTCCAATAATTTGGAACTACTTTGGAACAAGTAGTAAAAACTGTACGTACAATATTTTATCGGCTAAGATATAATAATTATTGATAATTTAATGGATATTTATCAACGACTAGTACAGTCAATCTATGTCCCTATTGAGAAAGCTACAAACTGTCAAATGAGTATCAACAGTAATAAAAATAATTTATATCAAATAAAAAATCATTTAAAGGATCAAAATGATGAAACATCATATAAATCAAATCATACACACATACTTTTCTTAAAAAATCGAAGAGATATATCAATATTCCAACGAAAAATGCCTTTTTATCTTGTGGAAATTTAAAGTACAATTTTCTAAATTTGGCTTCATATGTAACAATTCTGAAATTAGTATATCAAATAAACCCTAATTTTAAAATGAAATTAAATGTTTGATATATTCACCTGTATGAAGAAGAGTATCCCCAGAACAAATTTCTCGTGCAGTAGCAAGGATCCTATAACGCATCTGGAGAACCCTTGTATTAAGTGTATTTTCCCGACATATCTCTTCCTGTTGAAGGTCACATTCCATAAATGCAATACGAAGTCTTTATTATGAAATATAAAAGATTCAATTTAGTAAGTATTCCATACATTTGAATTTAAGATAATGTAGGTTTTTATTTCTACAAAAATTGTAGTCATAGAAAACAAATATTGTATGGTATGCTCCTTCATAGTTGAAAATTTGTCACATACAAACAACATGTATGAATGTTTTACATTTTTTTAAATTATTGTTATTAGTATTTCATAATACAATTATGAAGAAGAGAGAATGCAAAAGAAGAATGTTATTTTATTTATTAAATAGCATATTTAAACCGGCATCGGAGAAATATAACTATACCAGGTGAAACAAAGTAGATAACTCTTCGATAACATCTTAAATCGTTGACAATAGTTTCAGACTATATACGTATATATACAGGATGTTCCAAAATTCGACAGACAAATTAAGAAGAATGATAGAAGGCATCAAGAGGATGAAAACTTACCGTAGTACATGGGGTTCACAAACCACGTTTAGTGGGAGAAAATCGCAAAAATATTTATGAAGAGTGTGACGTAGAGTGGAACAAAGAGGACCAATAATAAACAGAAAAAACATTTATTTGATGTAAAGCAAGATTATAATGCATTACAATTCAACGTCAGACAGGAGACGAGGAGACATTTTATAGGAATATGCTTTAACGTGTCCGGCAATCCTTCGTCCGCTGGTGTAGGCTGTGCAATGATCTCCGAGGCAAAAACTTCAAACAATTTCTATAAAAATGCGCCGCCGTCTCCTTTCTGACGTTGAACTACAATGTATTGTAATTAGGCTTGGCGTCATATAAATGTATTTTTCTACTTATTATTGGCCCTTTTTGTTCCACTCAATGTCACACCCTTCATAACTATTTTTGTGAATTACGGAAACGATTGCAAAAATTTTCCGATGTAATAATGGTGACCTTCTCTGCGTAAACAAAACATTGGTTATTTTTATCTTGATATGACTGCCTCCAAAGAGCTGCAAGAGCAAAATATTTTTTAAAAGTATAAATTCAAAGAAACTGCTGGGGCTAGAAAATTAAAGTTGACATGGTGGTCTCTCTTAAAAGATAAATGCTTGTCACGGCCGGTTTCTAAAAAAAATCGAAATTTAAAAAGGTATAATGACAAAAAAAAGTTCTAAAATTACGATTATATTGGAACTATCAAACCGATTTCAAAATTTCATTTCGTATAATAATTGTGACAATCTCTGCTTAGAAATAGGTTATTTTTAAAATTATAATATCAGCATCATTCCTCTTACAGAAGTATACAGAACAGCGAAAAACGTTCAGAAATTCGGATTACATTGAAACTTTTAACCCTTTCCGGCGCAGAGTAAGTCTGTTTGTAAAATGATGAAATAATGGACTGACACCAGAAATTACAAACGAATTCATTAGAAAATAAAAACTTCCCTATTTTACGGTACGTAAGAAAAGGAAAATTTTAATTAAATATTCTTGGTGCCGTTTGTCAGTTTTGGAATTAAAATTAGGTGTCCTTTTTTGTGGACACCGCCCGTTAAAGGGTTAAGGTATCGACCCTGTGTAGGAAATTATGAGATATAGCAAAAATAAATCAGTTATAAAAGTGTAATGCATTCCCGATTTAGTATTACAAGATGTTACTCATGTAAAAATACCTTTAATAGAAATCCTTAAATGGTAATTTTTCGATAACCAATCATTGACTTAAATACGTCACTAATTACTTATAGAAGTGCGATATTATAAGGCAGGGGCTTATTTACTAAAAAAGCTAACTGTGAAAAAGAGAAAAAAAATATTTTAATAAGTAAATACATAATGTGTAACTTAAGTATGTTCATGCATGCAAGTGCATGTATATCACAGCAGATGCTGGAAACATTGAGCATAGGTTCATTTTCTTATTAATATAAATTGTGCCTGGCTTATATGTGTTAGTTTTATTAGTAAATATCCGAATGCCTAATAATACCAGATTTCTATATGTGATTAATGACGTATTTATGCCGATGATTGAGTATCAAAATATTAGCATTTTAAGGTTTTAATAAAGATTTTCTTACATATAAGACGCCATTTCGTACTAAAAGGAGGACACTCTAACCTTTTTACGATATCTCTCATACGTTTTGTGATATGGTCGATAATTTCCTAATACTGGCGCTGCAGTCATTCTTAAAGGATAGCGCATAGTCGTTTTACTATCGGCCGACACTTCTTATCTTTATCATTCAAGAGTTATTTCAGGATGAAGGGACATTCCTATTATGTACTTTATACATACATACATGTATATAAAAGTGAAATAAAATTACATTTATAAAGATTAAAGGAAAAAATCTACGTATATAGGAAGTAAATTCATATTATAAAAAACAATCACACTATGACAAAAATGAAAAGATTTCAATGTATTTAGGTTAGAGAAATATTAAAAAGATGGATGTAAGTAACACAAAAAAGTAAGCTCACAAACATTTGAGGAGTAAATCCATAGATTAAAAAAAATGGATTTCAAAATGTAAAACTAACAAGCAAGATGGAAATTTCAAAAACAATAAATTATGAATACGCTGTGAAATCTTCAGTGGAGCTTCACAAACATCATTCATACTGAAATAATATGCAATTTCATCGAACATATATATATATATATACAAATATAAAGGAGACTTTTTAATTCGTTATTGTTGACATAATATTTACCAAAATTATACCGATGTTATTTATCTCGATAGCTTTCTTTAGCCTCTACATACTTTATTTGACAGATTTGGAGGGTTTTTTTTATTCTTCTAATATAAAAGAACTGGAACGTGAATGATTCATACCGGATTAGAAAAATATTATTTCTTTATCTGATGAAAATCTGTATTATCCTAACACATCTTAAGAGGACGCAAATGAGTGTTAGTCAGAAGATAAGTTCGAACTAAATCGAAGGTGATCGAACGATTTACAGTAAAATGTTTGTTTAGTTACACTTGTTTTAGGAGGTATTAAAATGTCCCGAAGAATATGGACATTTGGATCGGAATGGAAAGTTTTTAGAACCAATGTAAAGCTTTAAACTTCTTTAAAGATTAACATTTATTATACTTAATTATGTGCAGAGCGTTCGTGAAGAAAATTTCCACAAACATTACAAAATACCCCGTAGATGCCAAATCTTATTAACGGGAACTTTGATTAGCTGGTTTCATTAGGTTTTTGATTAGGTGGAGCAGTTTCACTTTTTTAGGTATTCTATACTAGATTGTCTTGTTTTGCATTGTTCATGGTCATTTTGAAACAACTTGTGCCATTTACATTGAGTTCTTGATAGGGCATCATTTCCGAATTGTGCATTTAATCTGTACTAAATTTTAATAGATGTGACATTTTTATTTGTTGAAAGATTTCAAATTATACTTTGTGAAACCGCACTTGGTATTTTGTATTTATTCATAATGTGAACAACTAATTGAATGAATGTATGAAGAATAAAACAATGCCAAACAAATTTTAAGATCGTAAACAACTTGTCATAATTGTCATGACAAGTATAACAAATTTCCATTGATTTTAGAAAAGTCTCCTTTATTTTTGATCCACCCTCGTATAGATCTAATGGTTAAAGATAAAAGTTTTGATGATGATCTCTTAAATCATTAGAAATTTACTTCCAATTACAAAACGGGCAGAGTTCATCTATAGCTTTTACTTTTGGTATTTATTTTACAAGAGCCTGTATGTGTAATAAAGAAATACATTTTCTTATATGGTCTAGGGATCGTATACGTTTTCTTTAGAAAAAGTGTTTTCCTGGGTCTAAGAAAGAAAGAAAAATTCCCATTTTTTATTACCGAAACGTACCGAGTTATGATATTTTTAATATTGTGATATTTTAGTGTTTTCCGGAAATAAAGGTTCAACTATCCATTTTTATTGTGATGCAATACTTATTGTTACATGTATAATAGCAATGGCCTACTCTGATTATAAATTTATTTGAACGCATAATATTTTATGAAAGGTTAGGAAAGTTGAGTAAAATCTTCATAGATTTTTTTTTTAATGTTCAGAATAATAAAACGATATTATGGTTAAATTTTTAGCTAAATGACAGTTCATTGAAATACTAAATTTGAATCAATCTAAATCTAAATTTTGGTTTAACCCAGAATCAAATGATGGCATAACGTTTTACTATTTCATAGTTTATAAAAAAAAATCTAACTGTTGTAAAATGTTTCACCATATTATTGTGACAGATACCGAAAACTAAAATAAGATTAAACCAAATACCAATAACTTAATAGTGTATTTGGTGAATTCTACTGAAAATCCAGCCACAATAAATTAAAACTAAACAGTTTTGTGCTGCCTTGAATATTTCAGCTGTGTGTTTTATCCATTTCTAATGGATATATTTGCGTTTAAGACATCTGATAAAACAAGTTTATATATTTCCGATTACTCTGAAAGAATTAATTGTTTTTGGCACACATGAAATATATTTTCTTATTATTATTGAAATAAAGAAAAGGGATTTATTTATAAAGCAAAATTATATTTTTATTAAATGAATTATATAATTTTTCGAAAAATGAATGTGAAAATCAATGTTGCATCTGGCAATTTATACTGTTAAAACTTACTTTTCGAATACATATTAATCTTTAAACTTACTGGCAAAACTTTTGCAGATCTTCTTTTGTTTCAGGAAAGTCCAATTTATCTACATCACGACGGTTGCAAGTCTTATCACAAATATCTGATGCTGTGATTCCTATTTCAACTGATGCTGCGATTCCTGAAATCAATTTAAGACATGTGCTGTAAGATATTCCAAAGTGTAAGCTTAAAATTTCAGTACTTCAGTACTTTTGTTATATATTATCATAAAATTTTCATAATATATATAATACTTTTTTTAAAAAGTTTTATAGATTATACAGCTGTCAAATTTATCTTTTGAAAAAAATATTCATAGTACGAGCACATGCATGATACTAAAATGAAGCATCTAGTGCTTAAAAGCTTACAGTTTAAAAGGAAAATATTTTTGGCTCATCCGAATGTCAGATCTCAAGTGCTATTCTCGATATAACAGGCATTTACTATGGAAGCATATAACCGGAAAAGCACGTAAAACTTATGTGATAGCTTTGATGTCATATAAACATGTATTATAATCCACTCATATACAAAATAATGTTTACTTTAATACTAATGCTCAAATAACAATATTTATTACGATATTTTTTTCTAAATTATAACTTTCCATATTTTGCGCTGTTTCCAGGGGCACCACTGGTGTTTATTTTTAGGATTTCGTGTACAACTATTTTCAAACAACAAATTTTGTGAGATTTCTACATCGTGCGCTAGAGAAATATATCAAGAAGATTATTGTTCGTAAATAAATGTGCAAACTAAACATAAAGATAGTCACCAACGAATAACTGTGTCTGCATTCTGCTATAGATATTGTTAGTGCTTAAATATAGTGACAAATTTAAGTTATGACGTACCGTGCACT
This sequence comes from Maratus michaelseni, assembly GCA_963931845.1. NCBI lineage: Eukaryota > Metazoa > Arthropoda > Arachnida > Araneae > Salticidae > Maratus > Maratus michaelseni. The sequence goes on along the minus strand of OZ007588.1, from coordinate 246,801,035 downwards.
TTTTTAATATTTTTTATTATAAAAAATACAAAGATGTTATTCCATTAAAGAAAATTGATTTACAGATATAATTGTTTTATCAACTGTATACCATATAATGAAGTTTTTATTTTTTATGAGCGAAGTCATTATTTTTTATGAGCGAAGAGTTAAAAAACACAATGTTGGTTCCAATGTATAACACCAAAATTCAATTCGATTATATGAATTGGGGAATATGAAATATGGAATATTAATTTAGAATTTTCTGTATCTGTATTAATAAAAGAAAGTTTCGTTCTGTGTATGTGTGTGACTGTCAGTTGGTGATGGCTAGCAAAATCTGCAGCTCCTAGAGATCTGAAAATTTGAGTGCGGATACTCCAAGGCAGGTCCTGATGTACCTGAGACTGACACTTTTAATTTTTTTTATAATTAGCCGAGATATTAGTTGAAAACTCATTAAACCTCGCTTCCAAAATGCGATCTTTTATCTGAAAACGACGCTAAAGAAATATCAAAACCGCAAAAGAAATAAATGATTTGATAATGGCAGGCGATGGAATTGTCTCATTTTCACTTATTATCCAATATTAAGAAAACTATTTAAAGCATCGATTTGAGACTCACCATGTATACGTATTTTATTTTTCTGATTCCGAAAGTCCAAAGTTTGTAAAAATCGGCCGTTAACTTTTATTAATATATTCAAAAACACGGAAGAGGGGGACATATTGAATTTACTTCTTCATCGGGGCACGTCTCTCCATTTACTTTTCGAAACGAAAGAAAATAAATTTAAAAGTCAAACCAACAGAGGCGACGTTTTGTGTCTGTTTCAATCGGGCCATTTTGTTTCTGTTGCAAAAGTTAACGATATTTGTTAATTTTAAAGTGTGTTAGTTTAATTTTTAGGGGGAGAGTGTTCGGTTGTAATTTAAAATCGCGTTAATGCTAAAAGATTTTGCAATAAATGCTCAGCACGCCTTATATACAGTGTATACAGATAATGGTGACACGTGTCGCAGGTTCGTTTAGAAAATAAGACACCCTTAGCGGTGGAAGTTGGAACTAAATGATTTTCGGACGCATGCGCAGCACGTGCTGGTGTACGCTACCGTAGATGACCGGATCCAGATATTTGTTGTTTTTGAGATTCGTATGATTTTGAGGCCAAGATGTATTTAGAGGTCTGTTACCGTGTGCAAGTCAGGTAATTTCTATATAAATAAGAATTGCAAATTTACCTTTATCATGACACGCATAATATAAATGTACAATAAAACATTTAAATATTAATATGTGGTGACTTTTGCGAATGTTTAAAAGAAAATTGCACGCATGGGAATGTACTCACGCAACCATAAACCAATGAATAACAGTGATGTAAGGAAATCATAACAAGAAAAAATATTTACATTTAAAAATAATAACAGCATTTGGTAGTCGACATTAATATTCAAATATTGGGATGATATTTTAGTGCATGTGTTTGCTTATGAGACACGTGATGCATTTCTGAATAAAAAATGCTCTCTTTATTCTTCTTTTATACACTTTAAAAAATAAAATCTATATATTTAAAACGCTAAGCGTTTTGTTTCGACAATCCGTGAGAACAAACTACTACATCAAATTACATCATTCTTTTTTTAAATGAAAGATATTTGGTCACAGATTTGTTATCGTACATTCGTTTGTTCGAAAATTTAATTAATTAGCCGTAATCTTAAATTAAAATTTTACTTCTGCTTATGACGTCATAACGTCGGCAATCGGATTAACGCCCACTGTTGCAACGTACAGAGTTTATTTTCTGAACTCAATGATTGCGAGCATAAAAAATAAATATTAAATATTAAAAGCACGTGACTTTTAGGCCGAATTTTTTAATTTGTAAGTTAAAATATAGTTAAAATGTTCAAGTATTTCGGTAAAAATATTTATCCGCGTGTTTCATAAGCAAATAAAAATTCATATTTACTGTGACGTCACGGAAATATTGTCCATTGGGTTCATTTTATCATTAAGCATTATAACTTTGTTGATGCCATTTCTTTCATTACAATTAAATGCAAAATATATTTTTATTTGTATGCATGGTGCTTAAGCATAAATGTACGTGTGAAAAGTTTGTACCGGTGAAAATGACGTTATGCTTAGCTTGAAATGCATTTTAACATTGATAAAACTAAAAAGAAAAATTTATATGATTCGGTCAACATGGCGTAATATTAACTGATATTTCAATTTTTAATTTTAAATATTAGAGCTGGAGCTTCATCTTGATTGCATACCTTGATTACATGTTACCAATTACTTTTTTTAAATTATAGGATTAAGTTATAGGAATTATAGGATTTAAATTATTAAGATTTCCTTTTTTAATAAAAATAATCACAAAAGTAAAGAATTTCAGGGGAAAAAAAAACTTGAAATAATGATTGTATTTTTAGCTAGAATAAACAATGTAAGGCTAATATTTTATAGGAATTATTTTGGTAGGTTTGTTATAAGTTCATTTAACAGTTCCTTATTTGCGGCAAAGTCTTATTTCTTTCACTGTGAATTTTTCTTTCGATGTCAAAAAAAGTCTACTTTTGGACGCCAACCAAAACACAGTGGCAATATTTAGAAATGCATAACGGTTGTGACAACAAACGGCACTATCGCTTTAGCTTTCATCGCGCTTACATCACTTCTAAATACTAAAATTTTTTTTTTTTTTTTTTACTACATTTTACTTCGATTCTTACATCCTCAATTAGAAAAAAAAATTAGCTTTCGATTGAAATTTATTTGAAATCTGCCGCTTAATTTAACGAATTTTTAAATAATTTTCAAGCTTGAAATATTTTTCAATTCTATCTCAACAATGACCATCCGTGTGTTTTAATAATGTAAAATAGCCCTTGGAAAGTTGCAACAATTGAAAATAGGTATCCCTAACCTTCATGAAAAGTGAAAAAAAAATAATAATAAAAACCTGATAAATCATAAGATCAGATTTTCCATAAGATAGAGTATTTTGGCGCTAATATAAAATCTGTCAAAAGAAAAACAAACTATTTTTAGTTTATGATTAACATAAAATTGATATGTTGAATTCTTTGATGTATATGTTGAATCAGAATATGCTAGGAATTGTTATTTATTATTTTTTTAAAGATCCATTGGATATTTAACTGTATATGAGACCGACTATGATGGAAAAAGAATAATCATCCTGATTATGTAAAGGGATAGAAGAAACCATACAAATAAATTACAATTGAAAACATTAAAATTCTCCCTCATCTGCATATTAATTTATTATTTTTAACAAAAATTCTTCTTTTTTACATAAAAATTGATTAGCTTAAAACAATGGATGCGTTTTAGAAGATATGGATTTGAAACGAACAATGATTAAAGAGGACATTTTAAAAGTTTTAATTTAAACATTTTAAAACTTTTTTTAACGTCGAATTTCAACGGTGCCTTTGGGCAGATGCCCAATAACCCTTTTTTTTTTTTTTTTTGTCGTTGAGAATATGGTGGTAATGTCAAATTGATTTGCATTACACAGTTGTTTACGGAGTGTTCATTTGGAGTTTGCATCGGAAATAGCATTTCACTGGGGGAGGGGGATTTTTTAAAATAAAATATTTGAAAGACTGTTTCATACGAAGCCCTTCATAAATAATAAAGAAGCTTATTTTACTGATATTGTTATAGTATTTTTTTCCGTCACGTTTTGACGGGTTCCATCTAGTTGTTTCTTAATCTTTGAAACTATAAAACAACCACAAAGGAAAATATACAATAAACTCTTTCAAGTAACCCACAATTCAGAAAAGCTTCCTTTATATTTATAAACTTCAGAAATTATTATATTTTTGAGATTTGAAGAAGAATTTATAAAAGCCAAGTTTTGTTTGCTGTCACTAATTTTCGGAATATAACGTATTGGCCAAATTATTAGTCCCATTCGAAATTTTATGTGAAAACCTTGTTTATAAGATGATTATATTAAAATAAATCATCATAGTAGTGTAATAAGCTATTCAGAGTATTACACTGTGTATTGACTTCAATATAAATGTGATATTTGGTGATTGTTTTGTTTATATTTTCTATAGGTCAGTGACAACACTAATCATTGCAATATACAGAAAATGTTGTTCTGTTTACATTGTTTGCCTGTTACAAACCAAATAATATCAGTGCTAATTATTAATTATGGTGCTTTAAATATTTCTCTAATCTTTTTGTATTAAATGCAGGTTTTTAACTGAGAAATAACATTGATTAAGAAATTTTCTAGTGCAGTAATTATAATGGGGTAACAGGAAAAACATTTCTCCAAGAAAACGTGGATATATTAAGTTTCTTTTGCAAAATTCTAACTTGATCCAAACTGAAATTGCCAATAGACTTTCTGTGTCTCGAAAACCTGTAGTAAGAATAAAGGAAAACATCAGTTTGAATGGAAAGTGAACACCTAACAGTGTTGAGCGATGTGGAAGAACACAGATTTCTTTTACAACGTGATGACGGAGTTTTATTGAATTTGAGAAGAAATAGCAGAAAGGTTCTTCAAAGCAGTAGAAAGCTGCACTGGGAAACCAGGACGTTGCTTTGAGCACAAAAGTCATCCTCCGAAGGTTTTTTGAGGCTGGCTACAAGGCCTATCGTTCAAGGAAGAAACCGAAGCTGACTGAAGCCATGAGAAGGCAACGAAACACGTCAACCAAATCGTTTAAAAACTCGATAGTTGATTACTGGCAGAGGATAAATATATTTTTATTATCTCATGTGGACATTCTATAAAATTTATAATTAAAAAAACCTTGGTTAACCCAGTTTTTAAACGATTTGGCCCACGTCAGTCGTTGCCTTCTCATGGCTTCAGTCAGCTTCGGTTTCTTTCTTGGACGATAAGCCTTGTAGCCAGCCTAAAAATATTCTGTGGATGGTTCTTGTGCTCAAAGCAATGCTCTGGTTACCAAGTACACGTTGTGAAGAAATACGTTTTCTTCAACATCATCCAACTTTGTTCAGGGTTCCATTTCCAATCAAATTGTTTTACTTTATCCTTTCTACATATTTTCGAGACAAAGAAAGTCTATTGGCAATTTCAGCTTGGGTCAAGTTAGAATTTTGCAACAGAACCTAAATTTGTCTACGTTCTCTTGGAAAAATATTTTTCCTGGCACTTTAATTACCGCTATAGAAAATTCCTTAAACAATGTTATTTTCAGTTAAAAACCCGCATTTAATATAAAAAGGATTAGAGAAACATTTAAAATATTAAATTAATAATTAGACGTGATATTATTTGGTTTGTAACAGGCAAGCAAACAATGTAAACAGAAAAAAAATTCTGGATTTTGTAATTATTAGTGTTGCCACTCACCTATAGAAAATATAAACAAAACAATCGCGAAATATCTCATATTGAAGTCAATACACAGTGCAATCCTTTGAATAGCTTGTTACACTACCAGGATGATTTATTTTAATATAATCATCTTAGAAACAAAGGTTATGGGCAATTATTTCGACGTCTTCTTCTCTTTGTCATACGATAGCACTCGTATTTATAGACCGATTGGGATAAAACTAAGCATGTGTTTTAAGCTCACCAATATGTCGACTGAGTTGGCCAGATTGGTCGTCATCTTGTTTGAAAACGGCGGACACTAAAATATTTAAAACTAAAAAATATATACAATAAAATTCGAAATTCAATTTTTTCCCTTAAGTGTTAGGCTTTGATACAAGAATTCCGGAGCAGTTTTATTTTGACTCTAGCTTGAAAAATGGCTGAGATATAGTAGTTAAAAATTCTAGGGTGGCTGACATTTTGAAACAAGACAGTAGATTAAAACAAATCTGGGATTAATTTATGTAATTTATGAGTTTAGTGAACGGGATTTCTCGCAAATTATTATCTTTTATTGTTGTAATCATTTTCTCAATCATAAACTTACAAATACATATTTGTATTCATTAAAGTGAAAGTCTCGTCATGTTTGCGACTTGGCGAAAAATCGCCAAATTTGGGTTCAAACATAAGTTCCCATAAATGAAGCTCACCTGGTTATTGCTGACTAATTTGGCAAATTTCTTATACAAATTCAATATTAATGAATCTTCTGTAATCGTATTCTTTGCATTTTAGATTGCTCTTTTCGAGTAATATTAATTAAAATTTTAAAACTAAGATATAGGAAAGCTACCTTTTCCTTTCGGTACAGGTTTTTTCTGTTGTGTTAGTGTCAGGAATCCGAAGCATGATTATTATTTTTGTAATTTTATCTTTTTTTTGTATGAAATATGAAATGAGGATAATCGAGAAACAATCGGTAATTTTAAGCTATAAGTATTTTAACAGAAATAAATTTCTTGAGATTATAACATACGTGTTCAAAATTTTAACTCATTCCGTACTGTAGTTTATGCAATTTTCTTAAGAAATCACATGTTGCGAAACCATACATTAATTGAAAATATTATTAATTTAAAAATCAATCTTAATAAATATAACATTGATTAAAATTATATGATAGAATATTTAACTGATTTATTTAGCGTTTTCCAAATGTTAATAATATTCCATATTAGAAGATATTAATAAACATTTTATTAAATCTGACTTTTACCGTGACAGTTTCACTTTTGAGACTGCCCGAATCAATTTAAAATGTTAACTATCTTCATAATCGAAAATGCCACTAAACCCTCTGCAAGACCTTTTGACAGGCCCTTTTCTTTACCTAGTATGGAAACCCAGAACGTAGTCAGCATTCGAAAAATGTCGCATGTCATATAAATGTGTGCAGACAGGAACATGGATATTCAAAGAATAAAAGGGGAAATTTTATTAACCAATAATTGTTAAACTTAATGGTAAAATAACTTTTACAAAAAGTAAATATGAGTTATAACATTATAATAATAGCCCTGAAATATTTTTGCGATTTAACAAAAATCATTATCGTCTTCACCTGTTTCTTAATAGTTCATATTAAATGATGAAATGAAACATGAAAAAACATTGGCACAGCTGCCAAACGTCCGGTTTTTTCGAATCATATAAGGATAAATGAACCAGACTTTTTATTTAAAAAATAAAATGAAAGCTAAATTCTTTGCTACCAAATAGACACAAGACATATTTTTTTTTTTTTTTTCAATGTTAAGTTTAATAACTTAAACACACAATATGTTTTCCACAACAATTAAAAATTGTATTCATAAATAACTTTAATTGCTAAACTAATGCTAAATATTTAAACATTTATGCATTTTAATGCTAATTATTTTTTTTTATTATTAAACGAAATACATTTTGTTTCCAAGCGCGAGGCAGCATCACCTGTCGCAGAAACCTAAGGACGAATCGGCCCATAACTGATCATAGAGATTTCATGAAAAATTATATAACGAGACTCAAGAATAGTGAACACTTCTGTTTAGTGAAAATTTTTTCAATCCTCAACACCTATATATTTGTTTGATTTTTCCTTCGAATATCGGACACTCCGGCTAGTACAAAAATTCGGCGGTCCCGAGATGCACGCACTATTAAGAAGTCAGAACTATTTATGTTTAGTAAATATTTATATATTTCTTTTAATTTGTTTACAGTAAGCCAACAAGCCAACAATAAGACGTTTTTATTAATATTTTGTAACTAACATTGCATTTATACAAGAGAAAACAATCAGTGCTTGTTCGAATCTGGATGAAAGTTTTGCTCCGCATTAGACGCAAAGCTCCAGTTACGGAAACATATAATATTTTCTAAATAAGTGCAGTTAAAGAAAATATTTTTACTCTTTTATAATATAGGCATCAAATGGATTTTGAATAAATATAAAAACATTATTTATTTAATGGGGTATATATACGTTTATATATATACGTTTAATGTGTTAATCTAATTTGAGGATATTGTTTCGATCGCATTTGGATATCTGCAATTTTTAATTCATTATATCAAATTTTCCAAATATATACTTAAAACCTTTATTCTAAAATAACTTTTTTTGATTAATATAGCAAATCTAATTAAACAGAAATTACATATGTTTAATAAATAACTCGATATTTTTGCACAAGTCAACATTTATAAACACAGCACCTAAAAATTAAATGTACCGGAACAATTATAAAACGAAACACTTGAAAATGATAGAAATTCACTAACATTTGGATGTGAAAATAATAACGTACCTTCAGCTATCAGAAGTAGTGTCACACAGAACTTTAGCATGATGAATTGGAAATAATATTACATTTCAGACAAATATACAGTAATATCTTAAAATTCTTGTTATAATACCAAATGCTATGTATCAACAAACGCCTGCGAAAAGAAAGGAGATGAAGTCATGCAAGCAGTTTTCTTTCTTTCCTGCGGAAATCCTACTGCATATATTAATGGTCAGTTAATTAGGAAAATATCAGTACAGGCATTTTACGAGTTTTCTTTGAAATTTTAATGAGTCTTTCCTAAATAAGAAATAAAGCAAAATTAGGTACTAAATACACATCTCTTCGTTTCGTTTAGTGCTTGAAAACACTGAATATTTATAAAGTTAAAATTAAAATATTTCAGCAACTTTTAGATGTAAATAATGTCCATCTTAAAGGAAGTGAAATTTTTTTTCTTAAAATAAGCTATTAAAAAAGAAAACAGTATAAAAAATTTAATTTCATATTTTAATTTTCAATATGCATAACCTTTGCAAACCAAATGCCACATCTAAGAGCTATGTTTGATTTGTATACATTTTGTAATTGGAAGAATGTTTGTATCATTTGAAATGTGAGAAATAATAGTCATTAAAATCTATTATGAATCACCCAATATATATATATATATATATATATATATATATATATATATATATATATATATATATATATATCTGTGCAATATATTTTTAAAATCTTAAACTAGCTAAAGATTAATCTAATTTTTTTTTCCTTTTAATATTATTATTTCGTCTTCCATGCTAATAGGCAGCAATAATATTTCCCTTTTTAAATTAATTTTCCCCTTTAATTTTTTCCCTTTAATTTTATCGCCTATTTTTACCTCGGCATTTACACGGCTTGCTAGAATATTCTCAGATATTCTAGAAGATTTTTTCGCGCGCTCTTTGAGCCTTTTTAAATCTTTTTCTTTTTCTGTATCCTTGTGCCGGTGGTTTTAAATATTTTTTAAACCAGTTGGAATGTAGTTCTTTCTGTTGATTTCTGGTATTGGAAATAATGTAGACGAAGGTGTGAAATATGCTACAATTTCTTTGAAATTATTCTTTTCTCTTTTTATTATCTGATAATATGTCGCAGATCTCTGTTGATTCGATTTAGTGAAGTATCAGACGGCCTGAGAGTCCTTTATCGTGACTTAGTAAACTTCTAAATAAATATGCTATTTCGTAACTGATTGTGACTATTTGAGTGCCAATGGAAAATAATCAGGGGTTAAGATCTTTCTGCTTTAAGCTCGCCGCGATGACTGCTAGAGTGTGTTTTGATTGAGATCTCACCACGAATAATAAAAATATATTGATATGGCAGTGTGTAAGAGCTTAGAGTTATCACGACTCATCACTACTTCCTCTTAACAAAAGATTGTTGATATTGTAGCGAATTTTTGAAATGCTATGTATATATATACTATATATATACCGTATAGCCCGGCGTATAACGCGGATTATAATTACGCGGCGATGTATTACGCTATATTTTTTCTATTCTCAGGGGTCTGTCCAGACTTTTTTCCCAGGGTCCTGTTTTTGTGAAATTGTGAACAGCTTTTCATATTTGTAAAAAATCTAGTCATAATTTTGTGAATTTGAAAGGATTGTTATATTCAGGTTCTTGTTTATACATTTTTAAGAAGATATATGGATGTAAAATACATACATTTCCATTATATGTGTAAAAGTGACAGGTCAGATTTTACTTTTAAATGATTAATTTGTGAAATGTTCAGTTAAAAGATGGGAAAATTTTGTGAAAAACCTATTTTTAAGATAAAGAATTTTGTGAAGGGTCCTGTTTTAGGAAAAATAGTTTTGTGAAGGTTCCTGTTTTAGGGAAAATAGTTTTGTGAAGGGTCCTGTTTTGAAATAAAAAAAAATTGTGAAGGGTCCTTTAAAGGACCCATTTTTTTCCTGAACAGATCCCTGATTCTGAAATACATTATCTGTATTATGAGCATTCCGCAACCTTCATAAAATAAGTAGGATCCAAATACAAGAAAAAAACACTGAACACTATAATAACTAATACGAAGTTAAAGACTAAAATGAGGAAATGGTTAAACTAGAACATACTATGCATATAATATTCATTAATGTAGAAACTTCAGTTCTTCTACTCATATTTTCTTATTTTTTAATCTTTAATATTTATATCCGGCATATAATTTCCCACCTGTAAATTTTCATGATTTTTCTAGTATCAAAAGTGAGCCTTATACATCAGATATGTGTATGTATATGTATATGTGTACACACACACACATACATATATATATATATATATAAAGATAGGTTGCGACCCAAACTTTGGAAACCGCTGTTATGATCGATGTGTTTTTTATGAAATTAAATTTTCTTTTTGCTTTTTTAAGAGATCTTTTGGTTCAATTGCCAAGAAAAATGCAGTTACAACAATGAACTGCTCGACTTCCTTGAAGAACAAAGTTTACTAGAGAAACACGGAAAATCAGTTTTGGACATATTTGAATTTTGAGTCAAAAGGTTTCCTAAAGCTTTTATTTAATGAATTTATTTGTCTTATTCTTGCATAAAGAACACTTTTACTTGTAAATATACCACGCAAAATTTTGAATCCCTTATCACCCAATTGTATTTCCTCCCCAATTTGTCAATTAGCATCAAATATTCAATATATTAATCTTTTAATGGCAGCAAAGTGATTCTACTGTTCTTGACGTCAAACATGTGCTTTACATCCTCGAAGTTCAAGCACAATTCGTAAAGAATTTCAATAGATATTCGACAAACCGTGTAAAAAAGAAAGCTTCCGATCACTGCCCCTTAATATTTGGACAGCAGTGTATATATAGATATACTGAAAATTTGAGTAACAAGTGTTGTTAATTTCCTCTGATTAATAGTTATGTAATTTCCTGCACGAAATAATATAAATATGATATCAAAATTAGGTGTCAGTATTGAAAATTTAAAACTTTGATACAATTTCTATAAGTAAACGATCCCCTAAGCAAAATTTAGGTGCATAATTAAATAATGGACGTTATTTCTAATGCATTTGTATCAGTTACATTTGTATACGCTTATTTCCGTTAGGGTTAGTATGGGTGATTTAAATTTGATTTCATTTATGAAATAAAAATCCTGGTTAATCTATGTTTATTTGCCTCGACAAAAACTGGACGTTTGGCAGTTATTCCAATGCTACACGCTTGTGATTAAGTTTTTATTTGAAATTTTAATTTGAACTATTAAGAGTCTGGTGATACTGAAGATTTTTGATAAACCGTAAAAATTATTTCAATGATTATATTTGTCATTAGTTACAGTAAAAGTTTTTTATCATTAAGCTTAATAATTTATTGTTTAGTAAATCTTAGTAATTCTTTTACCCAATAATAACATAGAAAATATAATAGAAAATATACAATAGAAATAATAGAAATAATAGAATATCCAATTTCCTATCTGCACATATACGTGTGACATGCGAGATTTTTTTGAAAGATGACTGCATTGTGGGTTTCCAAACTAGATAAAGAAAAGGGTATCTCAAAGGGCCTCTTTAAGACGACAAAAAGATTCAAATAAAAATAAACGATTTTGTGGAAAATTTCTATCATGGTGATTCTAACGAAGTTTTAAATTGCATATGTTTTTGTTTGGGAATTTATATTAATTTATATTAATAATTAAAACTTAATATTTTAAAAAAATACAATAAAAAATATGCGTACATGTTCTGTGTGAGATTTTACAAAGTATCATGAAAAATAAAGAGTAATGAAATAAATAAATTGCTTTAGTTTCTCTATAGATAGTTAACGGTTGCTTTTTCTTTTTTCGAAATTAATTTTCAATATAATTATTCATGGAGCAAAAATTAATGTGAAGTTACATGTGAATTTAAGGTACTATGTAAGTGTTAATGTACGTAAAAGCGTATATACGTAAAAAATAATTTAAGTTTTCTACAACATATAAATAAAAACTTATTGATAAAAATGTGTTTGTTGTATATCTGCAACAAAGATAAAATTACGCATTTATTGTAAGTGTTCTACACAACATTTTAAAGTATTTTAACTAGCTTTGTGGAAAATCTTTTCCTGTCCGTCTCCAGTCTTTTTAATTTCACTAAATTCGCAGATTGTCTGCGAATTATTCTGCAATTATTCAAAAGATAGGCGGAACAATCACATGAAATATTAGCTCAATATCGTCACCTTTCCGGGATCTAACTAACAATTTGTTTTGATTGCCGTGTTGCAGGATCACAATAAACTCTTCTTTTAAATATCGCTGTTGAAATTATGTTTATTTTTTTATGTTACAGATATGCAACATGGTGCAACAAAGTGTTAATGCTGTATTTTCATATATCTTCTTTATAGTTTTTTATTCTAATTTGACGCAACATGAGTAATCGATGAATTTATCCTTTATGTCAATGACTGGGTACCCGGATACCTTTTTGCTCTTTTTATCCCGATTCTCTTTTCATCCAGTTAATATAAAAAGAAATTAAAATGAATTTAGATCCCCATTATTTGCAATATTCATACTCTGAAAACGACATTTACAAAACTGAGCAAAAAATACTCAAATCTGAGCAAAAAATACTCAAATCTGAGTATGTCGCATAGTCAAAATGGCTTCGAATCAAAATTACTCAAGTTTGAGACATGTATATACTCATTTCTGAAAACATGCAGACATTCAAGAATAAAACATCATGTGCTCATATCTGAGTAATGTGCATATTTCAAAAATGAGTATGAACTAACTTCTATGTGCTCATTTTTTTAGTATTTCTATGTTTTTCAAAAATGAGTTTGTACTGATTCTAATCATTTGTGAGTATGTCTATGTTTCAAAAATGAATATGAACTGACTTCTATGCGCTCAGTTTTGAGTATTTTTGATATTTTAGAATTGAAAGCATTGGGTTGTCATATTTGAAAAAAAAAGTCTTATAACAAAATGAAAACATCGATTTATTCATATTTGAAAGTGCCATTTTTCTCAGTGCACTGCCTCTAAAAACGACATTTTCAAAACTGAGCAAACAATACTCAAATCTGAGTATGTCACATAGTCAAAATAGCTCCGAATCAAAATTACTCAAGTTTGAGACATGTATATACTCATTTCTGAATACATGCACACACCCAAGAATAAAACATCATCTGCTCATATATGAGTATGCCCATGTTTAAAATAACAGTTGCTGCCATCTCTGGTTCTATTTACGATTATGGGAGGATAAACTAAATTTACGCTTTTACCGAGAGGAAGCATCGAACCCGAGTCCTACTAGTTACAAGTCCATTGTCTTATCCACTTCGCCATCAAGATCACATGAGTGGGTTATTTTAAATCCAAGTGATTGAATTATTCTGACGCATGTTGATATTTTTATAGGATTCATTAATTTGTTGCTGAGAAAATTGGAAATTTTTAACTGGATTTCGGATAGATTTGGTCATTTTGAGATGGTGGTTAAGATTGTACAACTTTATTATTTATGTAGGGAAGGGGAGATATGAATCATACAAATTTTTAATTCGATTGTTATCAGTATTTTTCTTAAATGAAAAAGCGTTCCCAGGATAATGAAATTTAACTGACCAAATTTTCTTTTTGTCACATTTTAACCTATTAATGCCACAATTATTTTTCTCTTGAAAAATTAAAATATTGCATTTCATTCATATGAGTATGAACGAACAAGTGCTCATTTTTGTGTATTGCCATGTTTCAAAAATGAGTTTGAGCTGATTCTAATCATTTTTGAGTATGTCCATGTTTCAAAAATGAGTATGAACTGACTTCTATATGAACAGTTTTGAGTATGTCCATGTTTCAATATTCTGAATATTTCTGGTATTTCCAAATTGAAATCATTGGTCGTCATATTTGAAACAAAAAGTTTCAAAATAAAACGAAGACATCGATTTACTCAGATTTGAAAGTGTAATGTTTTTCAGTGTGTCCATTAGTACAATAACTTTAAAATTTTGAAAAATGTTTATTTTTATTTTGGAGCATTAAGCATTTTCATACATTTCATCAAAGACCAAAGTACCCTGGTACTTCTATTTTCTATGGGGAAAAAAACATAAATTGATAGATTATCTATTTTTAAATCAATAAAACATGAAATTTATTTGAAAATAAAGGTATTACCCACATTTTTTAAGGTAAATAATATTTTATTTACCTGAAAGTTTACATGTTGGGACAAGCTTTACAATAGCAAAATGTGTACGAATGTACATCACATACTGACTACTCGCACGTATGTTAAAAATCCCAGCAAGTACTCGGGAACCTCGTTCATTGGAGACAAGGGTAAAATTTGGTCATTGGGTTAAATAGAAAATAACTGTTTTATTTTTTTAATTCTCCATTGAATTGTTTAAATATATTTCAACAAAGCAGAATATATCAATTTCAAAATCGTATCGAATATCTGAAAGATTAGACAGAATTGCCATAGCAATTTTATGGAATGATAAACTTTATTTAGTTTTATTTTACTTTCGTAATATATACGGAAATACTGAGAAATGGTGTAAAATTGTTGTTAACATCCTTTGATTAAGATTTTCCGTTTTTTTTTTTTTTTTTTTTTTTATATTAAGATTTTCCTGCAGTGTGTTCTACAATTTTAAACTGATATTTATTATTATCATATTGTAAATACCAAAGTAGTACCAAAAAGACCAGATAAAATACATGAATTATTGAGTAAGTCATTGCTATTTAATGTTTCTGATAGTTTTATTTCATGTTATAACTAGCTGCGTACGAACTCTATGTGTTGCATTGAAATTCTATGAGATCTTTCGATTGTTTGGAGGGGAAAGAAAATCTAGTTTTATAAAACACTGCCAAAAACCAACGACTTTGCTCGCGTAATTCTTTAAATATGCTAAGTGGTATTTGTGGGCCTATTTCCATTAGAGGGAATTTTA
Source organism: Maratus michaelseni (assembly GCA_963931845.1). Lineage (NCBI taxonomy): Eukaryota > Metazoa > Arthropoda > Arachnida > Araneae > Salticidae > Maratus > Maratus michaelseni. The sequence continues at coordinate 246,785,830 of OZ007588.1, read as the reverse complement.
CTGCCACAGATAATTCAAGAGGTAAACTTCATTCTTATACTGCATAAGGTGAACATGAGACTTAAATGAATGAGAAGAGCTAAAATTAATTCTAAATTAATGGTAATTTAGAATATATTTTGAAGGTTTTCCACTCATTTCATTTTTGACTTGAAATTTAGAAATTTTTAGAAACTGTTCTAAGCGAGTATTTACATGTTAAAAGTAAGCACCATGCCAAATTCCATTCTTGTAGTTAAGCAAACTTCTATAACAACTATATTACAGAAATCGCAATTTTAGAACTTCTTTTGTTCCTGTACACATTAAAATTTCTAAATGTTTAAAAATTGTTATGTGGATGAATTTATGTCTCTAACGTAACATCTATGTAAAATTTCAAATTTCTAATCCTAACAATTTCAAATAAATCATAGTTTAGAAGGTTTTTAGAACCCTTCCCGCTCATTTCACTCTTTTAAATTTCGAAATTTTTTAGAAACCATTTGTAGCGAGCACTGAAATCTTAAAAATAGCCACCATGCCAAATTTCAACTTTCTAGACCAGTAGCATCACTAAAATCGCAATTTTAAAACGCTTATTGCTTCTTCACCATTTTAAATATCCAATTTTGTAAAAACTGTTCTGTGCGAGCATTTACATCTAACAAATAAAAACAGGCATGTCAAATTTTATGTTTCTATCCCTAATAATTTTAATAAACCATAATATAGAATATTTTCTGTTCATTTTACGCTTTTAAATTTAGAATTTTTAATAAACTGTTTATACCGAGCGTTTGCATTTTAATAGTTACCACTATACTTAATTTCAAGTTTCTAACCCGAAAAAATGCAATTAAATCACAATGTAGAAGATTTTTAGAATGTTTTCTACTCCTTTCAGCCTTTTAAATTTCGAATTTTAAAGAAACCGTTCTTAGCGAACATATACATTTTAAAAGTAACCATCATGCCAATTCTATACCAATTGTACCACATAAATCGCAATTTTAGTACGTTTTTTGTTCCCTTTTAAATTTAGCATTTTTAGAAAACTGTTCTGAGCGAGCGTTTACGTAAGTAACAGTCATGCGAAATTTTAAGTTTCTAGCCTAAATAGCTGCAAATAAATCGCAATTTGGAACGTTTTTCGTGCTTTCACACTTTAAAATTTTATTATTTTTTAAAAACTGTTCTGTGCGACCATTTACGTCATAAAAGCAACAGTCACGTCAAACTTCAATTGTCAAACTATCCTTAACAATTCCATAGAAAACGCAATTTAGAACGTTTTTCGAACGCTTTTCGCGCATTTCACTCTTTTACATTTGGATTTTTTTTAATTGCTCTGTGCAACCATTTATGTCTTAAAAGTAACAGCCATGTAAAATTTCAACTTTCTATCCCGAACAATTCCCTAGAAATCGTAATTTATAACGTTTTTAGAACGTTTTCCGCTAATTTAACCCTTTGAAATTTCGAATTTTTTTACAAACCATTGTTTCTTATTTTGCATTTGTATTTTAGAAGTAGCCGTCATGCCAAATTTGAAGTTTCTAGTCCGTTCAGTGAAAAAAATCGTAATTTTGAACGTTTTTTTCACTTACATCGTTTTAAATTTCGATTTTGTTTTTAAATGTTTTGTGTGTTCATTTGCGTCTTAAAAAGTAGCAGCCATGTCTAATTTTAAGTTCTTGTTCTTAACAATTCAAAATAAATCATAACTTAGAACTTTTTTGAATAACTTTTCTCTCAAAACACCCTTTTAAATTTCCAATTTTTTAGAAGCTATTCTTAGAGAGCATAATATCTTATAAGTAACAATCTTGTCTAATTTGATGTTTTTAATCCCTTCAGTCCCTTTTAATTTTAGAACGTTTTTCGCTACTGCATCCCTTGGAGGTTAGGCATTCTTCATTTTCTTTTGCATTTTGGAGAAAAAGGTGATTTAGTTTATTTTTTTCGATTATTACTTATTCGATTATTATTCGATTATTATTTTATTCGATTATTCGATTCTAAAAAACAGTTTTCTTGCATAATAAATTCAAAGGAAGGCCATTGGTATGTCATTATATTCTATTATGTTTATTGTAAAGTGGTCGGTAGTCAGAGGTAAAATATTAAGGGAAAGTGGTTACTACATGCACGATATAATAGATATCCGAGGATTGCATTATTGCTTCGCTTTCTTTTGTGGGATTAGGCCATTCCGTGTGTTGTTGTTTTATGATGGCGGAAACTCCATATTCTTCGTTGCCGATAATGACTCTATTATGAATTCTTCAGCTACGAATTATTACTGCCATGCAAGCATTTTGTATGCTTCCTTTTACGATTGAAATAAAATAACAACAGATGTCTCCAATTCCCATTTTCCACAAATAGGCATTCTATTTGAATAATCTGGGGAAAAAAGTCTTTTATACCACTTTAGTGTTATAAAGAAGTAACGTTTGTATGTTTTGGTTTGGAGAGGATAATCTCTGTAACTAACAAGAAGATTTCAAAAATAATGGTAGAGAAATGCTTGTGGCCATCTCTGTTTCAACATAGGTTATATTTTATGTCGTTACAGCAGCTCTTAAGGCGGTGCAGCAATAAAAAATGTCTAAAACAGCAATTTCTGGGATATTGTTGGAGCTACAAATTTAAAATTTAGCTGTTACTTTTAAGATATAAATACTGGCAACAGAACCATGTTTAACAAATTCGAAATGTAAAAGTGAGCAGGAAAAAAAATCTAAAAATAAGATTTATGTGATGCTACTGGGACTAAAAACTTGAAATTTTGCATGGTTGTTATTTTTAAGATGTAAATTTTTTCTATGAAAGTTTTCTGAAACATTCTAAATTTAAAAAATTGAAATGATCGAAAAGCGTTATAAAAACGTAGTAGTAAATCACGATTTATTTGGAATTCTTGGGGCTAAAAACTTGAAAAGTATAATAAAACTAAATTTATCTTCAGTCAAGCAACCGAAAGACGCCACGTAATTAAATGCAACACAATGGGTTGCTACGCAGATAACTTAGGGGTTGAAACTTGACATCTATACTAATATTATAAAGAAGTAACGTTTGTTTTTTTTGTTTGTAGGTGGTAATCTCTGGAAATACCGAACCGATTTCAAAAGTGATGGTGGCAAATTGATGGTGAAAATCCCTGCTCCAACATAGACTATATTTTATGTCAATCCCCTACCACACCTCCCCCTTTGGGGAGTGCAGAAGCGAAAAACGTTCGACAATTGCAATTTTTGTGATACTGAAGGGGCTAGAAATTGAAATTTGGCATGGTAGTTGCTTATAAAAAGTAAATGTTCTCTAAGAACAGTTTCTAAAAAATTCGAAATTTAAAAGGGTGAGATGAGCGAAAAGCGTTCTAAGAACATTCTAAATTACAATTTCTATGGAATCTCTGGAACTACTGAACTATTTTTAAAAGTGATGGTGGCAAATAGGTGGTAACAGTGCCTGCTGTAACATAGGCTATGTTTTATATCGGTGCAACTACCACAGGGAGAAGGGGTGCAAGAGCGAAAAACGTTCTAAAATTTCGATTTTTTTTATACTGAAGAAGCTAGAAACTTGAAATTTGGCATCTTAGATACTTATAAGATGTAAATACTCCCTAAGAACAGTTTATAAAAAGTTATCGCATAAATCTCAATTTTAGAACGTCTCTTTGCTCCTGCCCTTTTAAATTTCGTATTTTTAGAAAACTGTTCTGAGCGAGCGTTTACATACGTAAGTCATGCGAAATTTCAACTTTCTAGCCTTAATAGTTGCAAATAAATCGTAATTTAGAGCGTTTTTCGCTCTTTCACTCTTTTAAATTTCAATTCAAAAAACTGTTCTGTGCGACCATTTACCTCTTAAAAGAAACAGTCATGTCAAACTTCAATTGTCTGTCCTTAACAATTCCATAGAAAACTCAATATCGAATGATTTTAGAACGCTTTTCGCAGATTTACATTTCAATTTTTTTTAAATTGCTCTGTGCGACCTTTTATGTCTTTAATAGTATACCTCTGCCTACCAACTACTTTACAAAAAACATAATGCAATAGAATGACATACAAATGAGCTTCCTTTAAATTTATTATGCAAGAAAACTGTTTTTTGTAATAATTTCCCCCAAAATGTAAAAAATGAACAATGTTTTTTTTTTTTTTTTTTTTTTTTTTGTAATAAGATACAGATGTAGCCGAGCCATAACAAATTATTATCTTTCACAATGTATTCCCGTATTTAGGATGCTGAGTGTGAAATTTCTTTGAATTCTGTGAATTTAAACTGGTGATATCAACATAGCATCTTTCAAACAAATCATCGAATTTCGGCACCACTTCTTAGATGACCGCAACGAAATTTTAATGACAATTTATTCTTATCATGAAGATTCTAAATTTGATGTTTCGCTCATTTTAAATTTGATGTTCTGCGCACATAAACTGGAGATATAGGAATAACATATATTTAACAAATCATCGATTTGGGCTCTCTCTCTTGGCGGATTTTGCACAAACACTAACCAGCACTAATTCATTGTAATAATAGAACTTCGTATGAAATTCCACCCTATTCTATGCAGTAGTTCGTGAAAGAGAGTGTCCATAAATTGTTTGCCAAATACAGACAGACAAACAAACTGTTTCATGGGCAGACTTTTCCTAAAAATAGTCAAATCGTGTTCAGGACCCTCTGAAACGTATATACCAGTCCAAAACTTGAAGTCTAAATTGTTAACAAATATAATGCTTACTTCTTGTATAAATAGAAAAAAAACTAGTGGATTGTTGTGAAAAAATTATAAATAGCAAAGGGAAGTACATTATTGAATTAGAAATGCTTATAGTATTTGAGTAACTTTTCACATTTGATATAATCAGAAATGTTTATTTTTTTTTCAATTTGACATTCTGTTTTAATGATCTAAAATAAAACAAAAGCAATGACTCAACCCAATGTAAATACTTTGTGCAAATAAGAAAAACATTAAAATATTATTTATCTATCATATATTTTATTTTTGTCCAATGGTCTAAGAGAAACACTCCGAAAGATCTTTACTGATTACGATATCAAAACAATATTTTCGGTAGAGGTACACGTATTTCTTCCTTTTTATCCAATTTAATCAGTTGATCTCCAGTCGAAGTTCATATTTAAAGCAAATGCTTGCTTTGTATTACTTCCTCTCTCCGAAAATCGCAGCAATAGTATGTTCTTTTTCTTCTTCCGCTTTACGAAGACGAATGACTGCTGGTAGAAGATTGTATGATTCTTCGCAACTTATATGAAATACGCCAAGTGGTTTAATTTTTTGTAGTATTTCAACATAGGCGTCCATAGCAATAGTTCCGCAAGCACCTTCAATCACGAGTGAGTGGCAAGCAAATAAACTCATCAGGCCTCTTGATAAAAAGGGAAAAAAATATTTATTATTATTTCGATATGATATATGTATCAGAATTGAGCAAAATTTATAATGATTAACAATAAAAATTAATAATTAAATTCTCTATATCAGATTAATTTTAATGATTAAATTAGTTTTTGATTAATTACTTAAATATTAATCTTTGAATAGCGATTAAATTAATAATTAATCTGTTTCGTTCATCGGGATTAATGATTACTGATGAAATAAAACTGTTCTACTTATCTGTAGCTGTTTGAGATTGCTTTTTCTGTCTGTCCGCCAGTCGTTCTAAATTTAGTATTAATTTTTGGATAACCAAATCAGGTGCCATGAGCGGCGTTTTTGGCCCAAAAGAGCTTGATTTTTATATTTATGTATGCGTTGGAGTAGGTCATATAAATTATAAATATAGAGTAGACAAGTTGAAAAGTTTAATAACAACATGATATTACATGGCATGGCATTAAATATTTTAAGATATTAGAATATTAATTAAACATTATGGTATGAACAAAACATGTCACATATGATCAAAATTAATTAATCCGACTCTTCTGTGACAGATTGTTCACTTTCTGAGCAGTGGGAGGTAGCAGCATTCCGAACATAATCCTAGTAGTCAACTGTGTGAGGCTTTTCTTCTGCAACATGCCTTTGATTGCAAATTGTGCACAACAACATACTACACGGGCTTCTACTTTACATTGACAATACCAAGAATGGAACACATGAACGGGGTGCAGCACGCAATGCTTGTGGGAAATTACGCGTATTTGATTGGCTCTCTTCGAACGCTTGTGGGGAAAATCGGGACTTTGATTAGTAGTATTAAAGAAAAACATCATTGTGACATTGGATGACGACAGAAATGCTTGTGTTCCATAAATCGGTGGCGAATAACAGTTGTTGTACTGAATCTATGCGTTTTATATTTTCAAAAACGTATGTCTCGATTGCAGCTGAACACGGATTATTTTATTATGTTCTTTATGAACAAATAATTCATAAAGTCTGGAATCACGGAGATGTTTCTGGCTGCTTCAATATGCTCTACTAATAATATATTTGATAATTGACAGCCATCTAATGAACTTCGTCCGCTAGACGCGCTGGTATGTACACAGTTCTGCGCAGGCTGTTGCCATTATCATATTCTGGTACAAAGTCGCGATTTGATATTAATACTATTTCGTTTGAAGTCTTCTCTAGTTTGTTGTGATTATATGTTGCTTACTAGCAATTTTTACGTTCATTTTTAACACGTTTAATCACGCCGTTGCATCCTAAGATTTTTTTAGTGACTTGAAGGGATGCAGTTACTTAACTCTCTATTTTTAATATTTTACTATGAGTGCAGCTTTGCAACACTTTTATTTTTACATATGTTGTATATTTTGGTGTGTTTTATAATATATGTAAAGAAGAAAGTGTTTCACGATTGTGCTCATATAAATAATTGAGGTAAAAATAGTAGAAATTGCGTATTTTGCATAAAAACTACGAATAATACGAACTTTGAACTTGTTTAAGTCATATAAATCCAAACAAAATACAAAAACTATTGTTGAAATCGTACAGGATAAACCTTTTAATATTAAAAAGTGAAATAATTAAGTCAGTATAACATAATCGAATTTTAGTCTTTTCATGGGCCAAAAACACGGCTTATGAACCCTGATCCTTTGTATCAGGTATTCAGTCTCAGGAAAGCATGTTTCCTAACGAAAGTTAGAATTTATACTTTTTTTGTAAATAACCTCATAGACCGGACATAATAATTCTGTATTGGGGATAATTGTTTGAAGAACATTTTAATGAATCCGTACTTTTTCAGACACAATAAAAATAATAAGTGTTATTGATGTACCGAATGACCATATTTATAATGTTTCAGGACATGTTAAACTATTTAAAATATTTTTAAAATATTTGGTATTTATGCTGTTTAGATAAGGCGGAAACAAGATCTGAAATAAAAAAAAATATTTTAAAAATTTTCCGGCAGACGGTGCTGTATACCATTAAAAAAAGTAAAGAAAAGAAAAATGGAGAATTTTCTAACTGCTAAATTTTAAATACTTTTTATTGCAAATTTCACATGATTCTAGCTTAAAGTTTGCGCATAAAACCTTAAAAAGTTAGAAAAAAAGTGCTCTATTTATAAAATGTTTATGTCAAAATGGTAGTAATTATAGCGGTACTATTAAATAATATCATCGTTTCAAAAGATATTGATTTAAAATGAGTTATTTTTGTTAATATTTGTTAATAAAACATTTTTAACTTTTCAGCGCCATTAATCGTTTTTATTGCAGAACTCGTTTCAGCGGGCTCTACACTGTAAAAAAAAATAAAAAAATTGGTAGATCTACTAAGAAAGTTTTAGTTTTTCTCATTGATCTTTGGAATTACTAATTTTTTTTTCTTACTCAGTTACAAGAAAATCTGTAAGAATTACTAGAAAACAGCTAGTAACATTACTAGAAAACAGCTAGCAACGATTCTGGTTTATAATACCGATACCTAAAAAATTCTGTGGAATACAAATATACTAAAAAAATTTTTTAGTAACCTCAGGATTTTTTTTACCGTGTAAACAGTATAAATACCAAAGCTTTAAAAAAATATTCAAAATAGTTTAACTTGTAGCGCTTACTTTAATTATGGCCACCCTGTATATACTACAATATGATCGTGTAGAAAATATAGTGTAATTTTTATACAGGGTCGCACGAAATAATTTATATATACCGTATTTATTCATCTGTAATGAGCATATGTATGCACTCGTGTATAATGTCTACCCTCATTTTTTATTGCGCAAAACACAAAACAAAATTATGTGTCGTTTATAATGTATTCCATAGGTAGTGCAACGTCAGAAAAATCGAAAATTTGGGGAAAAAAAACTATACACATTCTGATTCAAAAGAAAGAAGAAAAAAAATTACAAATTATCATTATATTCCGGATATTCTGTGTTGGCACACTCCTTTTATACCCTAAACTTTCTGAAACAAGAACGAAAAATTATGCGTCAACCATAGATTATGAAACACTTTAAAAACACATTCAGAATACAGTAGCAAATCTTTACAGTTTACTAAATAAATAATTTAGAAAACGCATAACACATTTGAAAAGCTGATTTCAGCAATTACTACCATTAGTCGAACAAAATATCCGTATTCCTTGTTTATGATCTATAGATGTGTATGTATACTACACACTATAATACAATTTACTCCATTTAGGAAATATAATGCACGACTGAAAATTACCCTTCAACAATTTCTGCAATAATCGGAAATGTACGTGAGATATTTTGCGCAGCCCTGTATATGATCTATAAAATTTATATACACCAAATAATATGCAACAAATTTATTATATTTTAAAACGCAAACCATAATTGAACACATACTACCATCAATTGTTATTCAATTATTATTGAGAGACAGCACTATAACCAAATTGTTTTCTGTGACCCTGTAAATGAACGATGAATGCTATGCTCACGTTATTCCATAGTAAAGATCTCGTAGTGCCCCTCAGTGACATATATCAATTTCAATATATTTGAAATAGCGTAGCATTATTAAAGTACATCGCAAACAATTTTTCCTCACAGGCCGTAATGTTACGTAATTATTTTGAGTGTCCCTGTAAATAAACATTAAATGCTACACATTTCATTCTTAACACCACACAAGCCATAGACATACATTAGAATAACATACATCAGTTGCATGGTAATCCTGGTATATTTACGCGAGCTAGAGCAAAAAAATACAGTAGACATACATACGTCAGATAGACAAACCGAATTCATAAAAACTTTTCAATGTTGTTGGAAATTGTAAAAAAAAAAAAAAAAAAGGGTACATTATACATGTGTAAATATGTTATATTACCGTCTTCGGGCGGTTATGTTTCAAAAGTACTGGTTTTGGATTCAAAGCTGAAAAAACTTTTAGGCTATATGATGTACGTAGTATATACAATTGATATGCGTAGTCATACAAAATAGTTTCAATAAATTACCCACTGTGGATAATTACTGCATGAAGTGCGATTTAATGACATGATATTTATAGCTGAACGAAGCTGCAATTGAGCAAATCTATAGAACTTTAGAATAATATACAGTGTGCATATAACCGATAATTTTATGTAACGTATCATAAAAGACATCGAATGAATGTTTATAAACAACCATCACACGAAGTTCATTTAACGATGTTACCTGTTTTCCAACAGTCAGAATTAACGACCAAAACAATAGTTAATTGTGGAGTTTTCAATAAAAAAATAATCGATTTTCAATGATAAATTTTACCATTAATAAATAATCCAAATGTTTTTCGTGATTTTTGCAATATACAATCAATTATGTATCAGTTATTAGAGTATTTCTTCGAAATAAGACCTAGTTTTATTTTATTTTCCAAAATATATTAGAGCTTAGATTCAGGGGATGTCTCGTTTTCCGTGCACATCAATTTATATTTGTTTACACATTCATCTACGAAATTTACATTTAGTGAAATGCAGACACAGTTTAGATTTGTTCCTACTCTAGTTGAATAAAATTATATGCTTACATCGCAGAAAATGTTTTTAAAATGATATATTAAACAAAATGTAATAAATACAATCATGGTTTGAAATAATAAATTTTCATAATTAATACATACACACATGGATATAAATTATTGGTATAATTTTCATCTCCAGGAAGAGATAATAATCCTTCTTCATTTAAAGCTTCGGCAAGCTGCTGAACATGTTCCGATTGTGATTCATGCATGTGACACTCTCTATTATCTTCTTTCATAAGTTTTCCAAAACATTTCAAATTATCCACGACAGCTACAATAAACAAAAGATACTAATAGTGACAAAAAAGCTGTAATTTGATTGATTAAATTATTTTATTAATTAATGAAGCTTAATTAATAATTAAAATTAAATGAACATGAAATAAATACATCATCATATGCATTCTTCTCTTCTGATTTGATACTAGGGATGTGTAAAAAATTTAGAGCCACACCAGTATGAGCGTTACAGCTGATTTAGCACATTAGGATTAACTAAGTACGTCAATGCACCCTAGGTGCATTCCTAGGCATTTCTAGGCATTCCCTAGGCATTCCTAGGTGAAATTATTTTGTAGTCATCTAACTAAGTAGTCGCAAAAAACGTTGATTTTAGAAAAAGGGATAGGAGGAAATAAAACAAAATAATTATTGGCGATATTTGTGTGTTTAAGAAATCCACGACTTGTGACTGCTTCATGTTGGTAATAACCGAGTACGAGTTCCTCATCATCTACCTGATTCACCAAATGTGTCCCCGCCTAACATTTTCATGTGAGTGTCCTAAAAAAGGAAACTATCTAAATGAGTAAAACCTTTGGATGTTACCGAGAACATCCGGGGCAAGATTTAGGCGAAAGTTCCGCCAGCCACTTTAACCCATTTATGCATAGCGTCAATGTTTTAGTAAAATGGGAAAAAGTGCCTCTCACACCAATTTTTTAAAATAGAAATTTGGTGTCCTATTTTATCGAGGACTCCTTGATAAAATAAGACACCAAATTTCTATTTTAAAAAAAATAGTGTGAAATGAACTTGTTCCCATTTTAATAACGCGTCCTAAAATTGGGACGCTAGGTATAAATGAGTTTAAAATATTCAGTTTTACGTTCAGTTGCGTTTGGATGCTCCGGGATGACATTTCACTTACTGCGACAACTCCCTTTCTTAAACATACAGACATGACATATGATTGTTTTGTTTTATTTCCTCCTGCACTTATTTTTAATCCAACATTTTTCGAAGGTACCTTATCAATGACGTGTAGAATGATTTATTTTGAACTCCACACCACATAACAACCTACTTGACATCATAATTCGAGATGAACTGGCGTCCTCGAAGTGCAATGTTTAACTGGAAAAAATATGAAAAACTGTTGAGGTCATGTGGATGGATCAGTGCTGTGAATGCATAATTTACCAAAGCAAACTTTTGGAATCATGAAGCGATAACAATATGCAATGACTTTTTGTCATGGAAAGACAAGAAATATTTTTTTCCATAAAATACCGCATAGTATATTAAAAATTTATAATCTTTCTAAATTATACATCTCTAGACTTCTCACCGCCGCCGCGAACTGATATATCTGTTCACTATGCTGTAGATTTCACTGCAATAGAAGCATTGTTTAAATTAATATAATTCTACAAATATAATGCAGTTTTTAAGTATCGAATAATGGCTCTCAAGGATATACTTACGTACGTAATTAGGTTTTTTATGTCAATTTTGAAAATTCCTATTTTTTAGCATTTTGAAAAAAATTAAAGAGAAAACAATATTACAAATTTGCCCTTTTGATCGGCGGTCAGGAGGCTAGTGCGACTCCTTGTCTGCAAAATAAATTTTTTTTCACCCTTCCCTCGTACGTTTTTCCGCAATCTATTATAGTCTATTTATCTTCATTCACATGATAGACGCAGTGAGTAAAGAATTCAGTAAACAAATGAAGAAATGAGCTAAAGAATGTGTTATGTCACATTTTTCTTAAAAACTGTTTCATTTTTATGAATGAAGATGTTTTGAAACAATCAATGATAGGTATAAAGTAGGTTAAAACTAAAATACTAAAATTCTTTTCTTCTCTTTGCAGATATGAGACATTTTGTTTTAATATTTCTCATTTTCAGATTTAATAACTTAAATACTAATAATATTTTTGATACTTAATAATAAAAATTTTATAAGTTTTCTTGAGAGAACTACCTGTTCCACATTTTGTACAAGATCCCCAAAGAAGAAAATAAATCAACAAAACTTATAAGAAAAAGCTTTCACCTCAATTTTCAGAAAATTTAAATTTTGTTACAGAACACTTTATTCCATTCGTATCTTCAAATGTCACACATTATTGAAAATTATTGTTTTATTTTAATTGTGATGTCTTTTGACATCATACATTACTTGGAACGTAATGTTGCTTTTACACAATATGCAAAATTGGTTCCATATGTAATGGTCATAAAAGTAATGTATCATTATCATTTTTATTTTAAAATGAAATAACATTATGGATATTTTTACCTGCATGAAGAAGAGTATCCTCAGAACAAACTTCTCGTACAGTAGAAAGAACCCTGTATCCCATCTGGAGACTCCTTGGATCATGCTTCGGGCATATCTCTTCCTGATGAATTTCACATTCCATATATGCTATATAAGGTCTTATATAAAAGATAAAATATCAAATTTAGCAAATATTTCAGACATTTAAATTTAAGGGGTAACACCACTTAGATGACAAAATCTCAAATTTTGTTTTCTGCTTAAAGTATTATTTATACACACAGAAGTCATAGTTTCTATTTTAGAAATAGATTTCGACAGCGACAGGGCATTTTTTGAGCTATAGAAGAAGAGCACGCTACAGTAACGAAAATGTCAGGTGCTTTTCTCAGAATATTATTTTCAAAATAGGTGTGCTCTCAAGCTCCGCCGACTTTCAGTTAATCATCTTGACTCTTTTTAGAAAATTAATTGTCACATATTTTTCTGGTGAAATACGTAGGAATTTTTCAAAATATTCGTATCTCTCTTTTATGTGTAAATTTAAATAACGAAATTTTTCATTGAAAATTTACATTTTATTTTCAATTGATGTCATTTAACTAAAGATGAACATTTTTTAACTTCTGCGTATATTTCTATTTTGTGAACTAAAATCACTTTTTTTGTTTCATTGTTGTATGTCTCGTCTATTATGAGTTATATTGTGCAAAGCGTGATCTTTGTCGAATAGCTACCGCTGATCAGCTGTGGGGGTTTTATTTTTTAATATATTAACTAAAGTAAAATGTAATTTTAAGTATTAATTTATAAATAAAATATTAGTGCAAATTTATTTTTATAAACTTCTCGCGTTGCTTAGAAAATAATTTCTGAATAAAATCCTTATATTTCAGGCTGTCAAAGTGGTGTTACCCCGTAAGGAAGTGGTACTCACTAGAATTTCTGTAAGAGTTACAAAAATGGTGATCGGCACAAGGGCCGAACTTATGATTTTGCATATGTTCTTACATTATGGGTGTGCATTATGATTTTGCATTATGATTTTGCATTATGGTTTTGCATTATGATTTTGCATTATGGTTTTGCATTATGGTTTTGCATTATGATTTTGCATTATGGTTTTATGTTTTATTGTTTTATGTTTTATTGTATTATGCATTATGTTTTTGCCATTGTTAGTTTTTACTGTATGTAGTCATATGTCTATATAGAGTAAAATCAGTGAAAATGGAATTCCGTTTATGACAGGTTTCCGTCTTAGCAGGTACATTTGCACAGTATCCTTTCAGTTGGAACCATGAACTTTGTTCGTTTTAATCATGATTCTGTTATAGGCAGTTTTCCTTTTCATAAGTAGTGGTACTCACTAGACTTTCTGTAATTGTCAAAATTCGCTAGAAAGCTCAAGGGCCGAAGTTATGTTTTTGCAGTCATATGTCTATATACATTAAAATTTGTGAAAACGGAATTACTAAGGTCTTGAAAAAATCCCGTTTGTGAGAGGTTTCCGTCTTAACAGGCATAATTACATGGTATTCTTTTCTTTTGAACCATTACTTTTTTTCGTTTTAGGCAGGATTCTGTCATAGGCAGTTTTCCTTTTCATATTTTTTTCTGAATTATAATAAACTACTGTTATATTATAAATATTAGATGCGTAATTTAAATGTGCACTGCGTGCGAGATAAAGTTTAATATAATGTCTATTAACTTATAGAGGTACGGACATGCAATATTTTACTGGAGTATTGATTAACATTTTCTTTCCAATTGGGTAAAATTTTACAGAAATCTACTGTTCGATTTTATTGTATCAGATTTTAAAAACAATCACGAGGTCTTTAAAACACACACACACACACACACACACACACACACACACACATCAATATATATATTAGGGTGGGCCGAAAAAAACTTTTTTTTTGTTTTTTTGATTCGCTATACCGCGGAAACTTGCCTCTACGGTAGCTTAGTATAAAGAAAAATTAAAATAAATAAATTGTTACGTTTGGCGGTAGCGCATCAGCCCTAAAATTTGAGAAAATATAAGATTTTTATCATTTTCAAGGAGGAGTGCGAGAATTTTTTTGCTTTGTATTTTGATTCGCTATACCGCGGAAAACTTGCCTATAGGGTAGCTTAGTATAATGCAAAAATAAAAATAATAAATTGTTACGTTTGGCAGTAGCGCACCCGCCTTAAAATTTGAGACAATATAAGATTTTTATCATTTTCAAGGTGGAGTGCGAGAACTTTTTTTGTTTTGTTTTTGGAATTGCTATACCACGGAAAATGAGCCTCTAGGATAGCTTAATAAAATGCAAAAACAAAATTAATAGATTTTCGCGTCTTGCGGTAGCGCATCATCGTCTTTAAAATTCGAAAAAATAATATACGATTTTTTAAATTTTTCTAATAAATGGAAATAAATCAAATAACTTCTATAACAAGTAGATATAGACATATATTAGTAGAACAAAGTATAGAAATGATGAATAAATAAAACAAAAATAGTTCATTTTACAATTTATTAGTAGAGTATTAAGTTTAAAAAAAAATTAAAAAAATTGACAAATTTACATTGAAACCAAAAATCATTTTTCTTATTGTGTAAATATTCAGTTTGTAATGAAATATGGTACTTTACTTGTATTTACTTTCTTTTGATATAATTGAATTAAGTTTGAACTAAGATTAGCTTGAAAAACTAGGCATTGGCGATATTGAAATATGTATAGTTCTTATAAAACCATCTCTGGAATTGGAACCGAAGACTTTTTCTGACTCCTCAGTTCTGTGCCAGGCTCACGAACAGTTAATTCTCCTGAACAGCTTCCTGAATTTATATCACAACTTTTGTTCAGCGGGTAAAGCTTATCTAGGCATAAACTTTGCTTCTCCATTTCTGGAGTCTCATACTCAACACTGTCAAAATTTACTACTGGGAGTTTCTCACATTTACTGAGCTGTGAGCCAATCGGACAACGAAATGATTGTGACCCAGTCGTTTCACCATCTAAAGTTTGAAACAAATGTCGGAATGGCAATTCATTGAAATGTAAGATACACACCCTTCAGTGTAGTGGTCGTTTAACTTGGTCTTCAATTGTGCGAATAACGCGGTTTTACACCCCATATTAGTAACGGCGCCATCACATCCAATCACGTTCAGTTCATAAAGTGAAAATCCTGCCTTAGTCAAATAAGAAAGAATGCTACTGGAAATATTTTGAGCAGAACTTGAAGAGGGTAAAACATGACCAACGCACACAAGTCATGCCGGATATAAGTTCTGCTATAAAATCAGGTAGCTGTTTTCAAGATTTATCTGTTCGTGAGCCTGGCACACTTTCCCACTCAAGGTGGTTAACAACGGCGAACAGAGTTCTCCGATTGTATTTATGTATTGAAAACACAACAGACGAGAGCAAGATCTTAGTTTATTTTTTCTTAAAGTCATATATACCTCTATGGTTTTATATAAAAAAGTAAATATTTCACAAACAGACCAGAACATGTATTTGAAGTTATAAAATTTTCAATATTCCTGCCCAAAAACTTGTTGAAAGTCATTAACCCAGTAATTGAGAGAAACGTATTTTTTGCCCCTCCAGAAAACTTGCTTTTGAGTATGATAGTAGATAAAAGGAATCAAATAATAGAGTCAGGTTTAAGAAAAATTATAATGGATAGAATCTTAGCTTCTAAAAAAAGTTAATCAGGAGTTTCCACCGAAAATCAATTTCCTAACTACAGACAACATTGAAATGATTCACTGGAACACTACTGCCCTTTCACCAACACATTTGCAGCGAAGAATCAAGATTTAGAGCCCATGCGCTACCACCAAACGTAACAATTTATTTATTTTATTTTTGCATTATACTAAGCTAACCTAGAGGAAAGTTTTCCGTGGTATAGCGAATTAAAAAACAAAACAAAAAAGTTCTTGCACTCCCCCTTGAAAATGAGAAAAATCTTATATTTTCTCAAATTTTAGGGCCGATGCGCTACCGCCTAACGTAACAATTTATTTATTTTATTTTTGCATTATACTAAGCTACCCTAGAGGCAAATTTTCCGCGATATAGCGAATCAAAAAACAAAACAAAAAAAATTCTCGCACCGCCCCTTAAAAGTGATAAAAATCTTATATTTTCTCAAATTTTAGGGCCGATGCGCTACCGCCAAACGTAACAATTTATTTATTTTATTTTTGCATTATATTAAGCTACCCTAGAGGCAAGTTTTCCGCGGTATAGCGAATCAGAAAATAAAAAAAAGTTTTTTCGGCCCACCCTAATATATATATTTAAATATTTGCAAAATTTGGGGGACTGTATGAAATGCAGTCGAGGGCCGCGTAGTGTGTACAAGCACCTCAAAGGATGATATGCATGTGCCCTGGAAAGAGAGGGCTAGGAGAGGCGTTACTTTTATATTTAAATTTAATTAACTAAATTTTCTCCATCTCTGGTGATTTAAAAAATCACACCCAGTAACAATTTTTATTTCCAAAAAGCTTAAAATAATCAAGCACTAAGAGAAACCGGAATTAAAAATTTTTTGCTAGGGGATATCTGACCACCACCCTACCTTTATGCTAGAGACATTTTAGTTTTTTTAAATTTTATTTTACGTTTATGTGTTCAAAAATGAACTTAAAAAGGGGAATGAGAGTGACAGAGCCCTCTGAAAAAAAAGATTCTGTCTCAGTTCTTCATTTTAAATAAGCTTGTAGAAGCTTGCTACTGTACTTTTAACGTTTATTTGTTACATTTTTGTAACTTTTTGTCATGGTATATTTATATTTTTTTTCTTTCACGAAGTGTATGTGTTGTGGAAGTTTTTTCTGTGTGTGTTTCTGACCAAAAATTTCGCAGTTTAACCTTTTTTTCCCGCTATTCTATAAAACACAGCCTTGACTGCGGTCCAAAGGTTTATCGGTGTTTCAAAATCTTGTTTACCTGTATTTCATTTTGCCGGTGTTCAAACTCTGACACCTATGTACTGGCTTGTGAGTTTGGCATAAATTTTTGTTCAGAAATTCCTAATCATAATTTTTGCTTTATTTAATGACAGACATTTCGTGTTTCCACAAAGTAAAATTTCTTGCTTCGGAATTTCTGGTATGAATTCAGAATTTCGGAATAAAATAGGGCTAAATTGGCCATTGACCACCGCCTGTTTGTGTGTCAAATTGTTCACTGTCAAAAAATGTAAAATTCGAAAAAAAAGGTAACTTAGGAACTTAAAACTTTGAAAAAGATGCAATGTAACAGCACATTTTCTTTACCTGTAGGGAAAGAAAACGTACTTTATAAAGAGATAGCTTTATTGAGTTTGAATATAGAGAGAATATAAAATGTAAAATATAAAATTTATATATAAATGTATACAACTTTTTAAGAACCTATTCTTCGAATACGTATTAATATTTATACTTACTTGCAAAGTTTTTGGATATCTTCATTTGTTTCAGGAAACTCCTCTATAGCCAAATCACTAGTGCTGCAACGCTTACCGCAATTATCAGATGTTGTGATGACTATGGGATAATAAAAAAAATAAGAATAGCTAATTTAAAACATATCTCTTGTAAAAGCAAGAAATATTAGTAGTAGATACTAATGCAGTAGGTATCCAGTGTATTTGTTAACTGTATAACCAAATTATTACAGGTGATAGCACCCATCAAAACTTTATCAATAAAGAAGATGTTCTAGAGATATTTTCGATAGTCCTACTTTGCTTTGTGTGAAACGTGATGAAGACATGACATGGGCTGTAAATGATCAAAATTCTTGTCCATATAGCACATCGTTTGGCGCTCCGTAATTCATAAAGTAGCAGACATCACGTTCGATGTCATCGAGCAAATAATAGTGCAATTCCAGCTCTTGCCGTGAAGTAATGAGATTGCAAACAAGCAGAGATAGTTAACTGAAAATTTGATATATTCATTAGTGTTGAACTTTTGAACGATAATCCGGCTTCGTCTTGAAGTGGGGCACCCTTTATTTTCCCTGGATAAATATATTGCGAGCCTGCTTTCTTATAAGAAAATTGTTCATTTTGACGGTAATATGACAGTTCTTAGTCTGTTAACGCAGCTTACGAACAGTCTGTATATAAAATACAACTGAGAATTTCGTTCTAGCCGCTTATAACTTGTGTTCTGCTGAAAGTATTTTGATGGGACTTGCACGGTTAGATATTTTTTAAGGGAAGGTTTTAGTACATAGCATGTCGTTCTACGTTGCTTAGTTATAGAATTAAGTAGGGAAGTTCTATAATCAAATGAATCCGATTAAGAAAGATTAGCCTTTTTAAAAAGATTTTGTTGGGATTTGCATCATTCATTTTTCACAGAGGGTTTAGTATATTCCATATAGATCTATATTTCATTACCCAACCCTGATCAATTAAAAGAGTCGAACTTTAACAGCCAAAATTTTGTCTGACACAATAGAAAATATACGGATGGAGTTCGTGTTGTGTTTTCCGCGATGCGGAAGGACATTCAGCATAAAGGTCAGCATTTCTTAAAAACAAACATTGAAATTCACCGATATAATTTTCTATGTTTGTGTTATACATTTGTCGCCTCCACGGAGAGGTTACATATTTACATTTTTATTGGAGCATAGAAATTTTGGTACAAGAATTTTGGTAATTTTCTTTTAGTCGCTTTATCATGTTTAATTCGAACAAAAGGTAATTTACAAATGTTTTATATAAAAAACAAATCTTTACGGCTTTGTCGGAAGAGAAGTGTTATTTATTTTATTTGTTTTATTTTAAGGTACATACATTTATATATACAAAGGATTTAATACAAATAAAACGAGTTCGCTATTTTGGCGACTAAGGTAATTTGTCAGGAAGTTTAAATTAGGCTTGCCAAATGCAACTGAATAGATATGAGACAATTATATTAAAAATATTCAAATTTTGTTGCAATTGTAATTTAAAAATATCCCGTAGGTTGTAATATAACCCGCACTATTGAATGAATGCAATCAAAATTTTTGTGTGTCACTGTAAACGAACTGTAAGGGCTTGATTCAAGAATTCATCTTGGTTAATAAAGTTATCCCAGATAATGGTACGATCAATACATTGTACCAATTAGGTTAGAATTGGTTCAATATTTTAGAAGTTATTGCGATGACACATGTTGCATGTTTTTTTTTGTGTTTGTGTGTCCTTTTAAACAAACTATAAGACCTACACACATGGTTAACGAACTTATCCAAGATACTGGCAAGATCAATATGTTTTCCAAATAGATGCAAATGTGTTCAGTATTCCGGACATTATCATGATGGCAAGATTTGTATTATATACAGGGTGATTTTTTTTAAAGTTGTGAAAGTAAAACCCTATAATAAAACAACCACTGATCCAAATGATCAGAAATTTCACCAGTACGCTCCCAAAGCAATGGGTATTTTTTGGCGTCGTTAAAAAAACTTAAAATCGCACCGACAGATGGCGCTGTAAGTTAACGGAAACAACGAATATCGTCAGTGGAAGGAAAACAATGGACGGTACTTTGAGAAACCATCTTCCGTAGTCCCTCTGTCGTCATTGGACCTTTTCATAAATTCTTTAGTGTCGTAAATCTCCTAGAGCAGTTGCTGCGCTGCCATTATTCTGGAAATACAGTTTCACTAACAACGCGCGGTCCGTCAATGGCACAGTCATTGCGAGGATATCCGTAGAATAATGAACATCAGGTGTGCGTACTGCACGTTTTTATCGCCAATGTGCATGTGTCGTGCGCAAGTTCGTCTCCCGACTTTACTGCATATACAGCGCCATCTGTCGGTGCGATTTAAAATTTTTTTAAACCACGCCTAAAAAATCCCCATTGCTTTGGGAGCATACTGATGAAATTTTAGGTCATTTGGATCAGTGGTTCTTTTGTTATAGGGTTTTACTTTCACAACTTTAAAAAAAATCACCCTGTACATAGAGATAGATTTATAGACATAAACATAAACAAAGTGTTTGCAATAGATTGATTTCTAAGTAAAATATGCGTATGTGCTAGGGGCTTCGGGGCTCTGTCATTATAAAGAAACGGATTCTGAAAGTTGGATTAAAATAATGTTATACATGTTAAAATAAGACCGTATCTTTAAAAAAAATTATTATCGAGAGTAAAATTGTTTGTCTGCGAAATTCATAAATATTCCACTGTTTACTAATTCTTAGAATACCTGAAATGACATGAAGTGAATTTTTAACTTTAATAAACGGATAGTTAAAGATGCATTTTTTACAAATTTCTTCATAATGTGTGAACCAAAACTCATAATGTAAAAAACTCTGTTTTTAGAGGATTTCGATCACCCTGGTTCTAACTGAGATTTAACATAATATTTTATAACATATAAATGTTTTCAATCTGTATTTTTAGTTAATAATTAATATATTGAAAACAATATAATCTAAAATATGCATGCGTTTTTCGTTTAAACTTATTAAAAGTATAATATAAAAATATGTAATGTAGAAAAATTTATCAAGAAATTTTACATAAATAATCATTTAACATTAATTTAATTTTGAATATTTTGTAATTCACTAATAAACTTATTACAAATTAATAAATATGTGTATTACCACGTATATATATATATATATATATATAACTACAAATGTGTAATAAGTTTGTGGTTTACATTTTCGAAAAATTTGAAATTTAATTTTAGTATGTAGATGATATTTTATGACAAATTTTCATTTCATATATATGTAAAGTTCATTTACTACATAAACATTTATTTACAATTCATATACTTTTTAATATATATGAATTACATATATGAGTGAAGTACAAAAAGAAAGTTAAAGGATCTTGTGTTCGGATGCTAAAATAATTATGGCGTTTTAATTCACACACACAAAAAAAATATTTCAATGTCACATACAGATTAGGATTTTGAAATAATCCATAAAACATTATTTTTCGAAGTGTTATAACACGTGTAGATGTTATGCAGATTTGTGCAGACAAATAATTCTGTACGTATATTTGAATTTTTTTAGGGTCATAACTTTTATCTTATGTAATGTATGTGCACTCAGATATTCAACATTTTTAGCAGAGCAATGTTGAGCCAATATTGGTATATCTTATATATTAAAAGGAAAAGAGATTTTCGTCAAATAAATTTTTCACACGAATTCGCCCCATTTGCGCATGCGTAAACTTATAATTTAGAACCTAACGAATTTTAGAACACACTCGAATGAGAAAAGGGTGGCACGGTGGTATAAGGTACGCGTTTCTTCTCTGTTCCTGTCATCGTGTCGGTTCGATCCCCGCTATGGACAGAATGATTTTTTTTTATTTTATTGGCAATAATTCATTTTAATAATGCCATATTTAATTCAGGAGGAAAAGTTATATAATTTATATTTTTTATTCGAATATTTTTTAATTAAAATTTACATCCAAGAATTTTTGTTTTAATTACTAAATTTATATTTAAAGTATTTAAATTAAAAGATCGGGCATCTAATCATCGATTAAATAAATTAAAGTGGTCTACAATTTTTATTATATTTGGTATGACCGTTATCAAGATGTCATATATATAATAAGTATGGGATTATTTTTCGTAAAAAAGGAAAAATAAAAGGAGAGAAAACAAAAAGAAGGGAAAATATTCATACAGGAACTCTAAATTATCTTGATATCAATGATTTAAAAATTAAATAATGTGTGAAAATGGAAAATATAAATTCAAGTAATCATAAAATATATATTATAAATCGTTAGCTACAAACAGCAAATTTTAAATTTTGGGATTTAGAATCAGACTGATAAAAATTAATTTAATGAAAAATTTTTAAAGGTAGTGTACTTTAAATAAATAAATAAATAAATAAATAAATCAGAAATACTAAATATTGTTATTTTTTCAAAATATTGGGACTTTGGTAAATAAAATTTAACAACCGACAATATTTTTTTAATTACTTATTTTATATTATAAATATTTAAATTAAAAGATTTTGCATGTAGTTAGCGATTAAATAAAGGGATCTAAACTTTTATCTATATATTGTACGACAATTATCAACAAGATATATTTGAATAACTAAGAAAAGTATATTATGATTCTCCTTAAAAGAAAAGAAGAGAAAAAAGAAAGACGCAAAAATATCCATATAAGAATTATAAAAGAAATCACCTTGATATTCATGGTTTATCTGGGTTTTAGAGTCAGGCTGATAAAAATAAAATTAATGAAAAATTTTAAAGGCCGCGTAATTAAAAAAAAAGAAAATACTAAATATTGATATATATATATTTAATTTTTGAGACTGTAGTAAGTAAAAATAAATCATTCAATTAATATTTTTAGTTAAATTCTTGCTAAATTAATTCTAGTCTAATAGGATGTAAATACAAGCTTAAAATTATTTCACTTCATTAGTTGAGTAGGCTGGACTGACGACACAATCTATCGTTTTATATCTATATAAATCGCTTACACAATATAACAATTCATAACATTTTCAATATTTAATTAATATAAAAGCAGCTAATTAAAAATAAAAGCATATTTCTAAAGGAGCTTTCAAGTTATTTACCGTCAAATTTTGACGGGCACTATCTATTTATGGTTTAATATTGGAATTATATGTTGTCAGAATATTAAGATGTTTAAATTCCACCAATATTGACAAAAAAACTGTCCAATTTAAAGTAAAAAAAATTAATATTAGTGTAATATTGGCATTTTATTATAAATTATTTCAACATAAAACGAATATTACCGCAATACTAGTATTTCAATGGAATTATTTCCACCATAAAACAATAGTGTTTTGAAATATCGGCAATTCATTATAAAAAATTACAACATGAAGTCAATATTTAACCAATATGTGCATTATATTGGATTTATTTGCAAACATTGGTTATTGACTAATTTTAGAATATATTTGATAATCTATATTCTGTGAGACATGCCTGATACATGTCTCGACAATATATCAAAATCATGACCTAGGCTATATTATAAAATTCAATGAAAGCATCAATCTTAAAATATTGACGTCGCGTGACTGAAAATGTTATTACTAAAAAAAACTAAATAATTAAAAATTATTTTATTTATCAGGATGTATATTAATATTTTGCATAAAACGAAGAGCGTGAGAACGATTTGCGTAATACCAATTTTTTTCTTCATTAAAATAATTTATTTTCTAGTTTACGCCCAAAAGTACTGTTTTAAACCTTTTCTCTCAAATTAATTATTTGAAATTACTGTTTTATTTATAAAAAAAAACATGTGTTTGAAACACGAAGATTTTCTAGCAAAAGTAACTTCAACAGCTTTAAACACCTAAATATTCAAATATACCTTCACAAATTAATTAAATGTATATTCATGAAAATAAACGTTAGATGAATAAAAACTTAAAAAAAAATTAAATCAAAATTTAATATTATTCTGACATTTAATTAAAAACGTACCTTTGACTATCAAGAGTAATGAAACAAAAAGCTTCAGCATGATGACTTGAAAATAATATTTTATTTCAAACAAAGAAACAGAAATATTTTAGAATTACTGTCTAAATCTTAAACGTTGTGTATCAGCAACAAAGTGTCTGTGAAAAGCAATGGAATAAGATGATGCCGTACATTTAGAAATCAGTTTCTTTCCTGCGGAAATCCTTTTAGATATAGTAACAATAGATTAATTACAAAAATATCAGTACATCCTTTACAATTTTCTGGCATTTTTTTAAACACAAAATAACGCTAATTCACGATGGAAAAACTTTTTAACGCAAATTAATTTTCACAAAGCTATTTTCTTTATAGTTATTTTCATGAAAAGAAAAACAAGTCGTGTAATTTTAAAAACATGCAAGAAAAATAAAATGCTACATCTTTGTTATAAAAAAAACCTTTAATAATTATTATCGTACACGATACAGCTTTTCAATAACTCATTGGCAAGAATCTTGTGTTTGGTTCTTCTAGCTCTTGAAATGCATATTATTCAATAATATAGGTTTATTCCTCTAAAACTTTAGCATGACTCTGTGTTAGATTTTCATTTTTTTAAAATCTGTGTGCTGTTTTAGGGTAGATATAATTTTAAAAGGGCAGTGCACATTTTAAATGTCGAAAGTTGTTAAAGTTTAAAATGTTGTTATTATAAAAGTTATTTCAATACAAAATACTATTGCAGCCGTTCAGAGGAAAGTAATTACAAAAAATTTTGGTATATTTTCACCGATCATGACCTCCAGACCCCAAAACCTCCTCCGTTCAAATGTTGATTTATCTATAAATGTATCTGTATCTATATCTGTATCTGTATCTATATCTATATCTATATCTATATCTATATCTATATCTATACAGGGTGAATGTAAACTATTGGGCAAAACGTTAAGGGGTGATAGTACACATCAAGACAAACAATATTACATAGGAAACTAAGGGTCCCAAACGTCTTCCGAAGGAGATAGGCGCCATTAAAGTTTAGAGTCCAAAATTTCAATTGATTATAAAAAACGGAAAAATTGGTCGATTCGTTTGCGGTTTTCGCTAAAACTATTCTTTATGTCAGTATTTTCTTAAAAATAAATTTACCGTTATTTTTTGTATCTGATTAAATGCTTTCAAAAGCTTAGACTTAAACATAAATTTTGAGCTCAAAATCTGAATCGTTGGGAGTGATTAAGTAGCGCAAACTGAACTGTGTTCAGGAGTTGAAATTTGTCCCCCCCCCCCCGTACACAGTTCAGTTATTTCCGATCTTGGTGTCATAGACCAGGCAGAAACTACTCCCCCTACACGTAAAATAAACGATAGAGGGATGACAAAATTAAAACAAAAGTTATTTAAAAATAAATTTTAAAGATAAAGTTCAAAAATGCCGATAGAAGTCGCTTTAAACTTTGGAGTAATGAACAACTATTTTTTACCGTCGACTCCGACGAGGACCTGGTTATGAGGATTGTCGTCGTAGCAGGTGGTATCCAGGAGATGCCCGGGGTATTCACTAATGTTCGCAACTCCCTCCGCCGGCGGTGTGAGGCCTGCATCGTTGCTGGTGGGCACTCTTTGGAGCAGTTTTTATGATTCCTCACGACCATCATGCGTGTACCATTTTCTACGTGTCAACTTTCATTCATATTGCGCCCTACATGCATACATCAAATTGTTTCTTTTTATTTTGCGCGGAGAAATTGCTCATGTCTGTTTTGTCATTACTCTATCGTTTATTTTAAGTGTAGGGGGTAGTAGTTTTTGCCTGGACTACTTTTAACACAATTATTCAAATTGGTAAAGAAACCCTATGAGTTGTAATTTTCCAACTGCACGAAAAATGTCCAGGCCAGGATTCGAACCTGGGATCTCTTGGCTGAAGCTGCCATGCTCTACCAACTGAGCTATCCCGGTTGAATCTGGAGGGCATGAACTGGATGAATTATGTCCTCCAGTTTCAACCGGGATACAATGTATATTTTTATGCAGAAAAAAATGTCATTTAAAAGGTGATAAAATATTAATGTTTTTCTTTTTTAAATCAAAAAAGTAAAATAATAATAATAATAACTAACCCAGAATATTATAATTTTAAAAACGCTCATGCCTTTTTTTTTTTCATGAACTATTTTTATGTGTACTATGATTAAAAACAGAGGAAGAATTCCGGGGACAATAAGTTACTCACTATTATTTCAGGCAAGGGTCACTAAACTTTGTTTTATCACCTCTTCAATAAATTTTCGATTGTTTATTGACCACTTCTTTATTACTTATAAGAGAAACACAACAACAAAAAATTAACGCTTTTGCAAATTTTTAGATTGTTTAATACTTATATAATGAATATATTTATATACAATCAAATATCTTGTATTGATACTTTACAAATATTAATATAGTACTTAACATTTTGCCACAATGAAACATTCTATTTCACCAATTTTCGACATTTTTCGCATACACCCAAATCGGTTTTCTGATAAAATGATGTTGTCACGGTGCGAAGACTGTTTTGCTTCTTGCTGCTTTATGGTAAAGGATGTTATTTTTTTTTTCCATTGATCTCCGAGGAATCGCCGAGGCCAATGTCGTATTGACTGCTTATGATCCATATTGACTAATTTTGAGAAATTACATTTAAGGTGAAATTCAATTTTCAGAAAACGTTGAAATCAAATGATGACTGGTGGCTTGTACGCGATGTGCATTAAAAACAAAGTAATTAAAATTGAATTAAAACCGATAAGAATGAGTTTCCTGTCCGAAATAGTGAATTAGGAAATTTTCCATAATATGTCTCTGATATTTGAAAAGAAAAAAACTTTTTTTTAAATATATTTCTAATAAGCATTTTAATAAACTTTTTAAAATTAACTATATATAAATAAATTAAGTTGGCACAGGACTTTTAAACTTTGAAAGAATAAATTATCGGTGTTTGTTTTATTCTCATTTTCTAAACATTTCTGAACAGCATTAAAAAAATCTGCATTATTTCTTGAGTTATAATAGCTTATAGATAATTGAAGTATAATTGAAGGTAAGTGGATATTGAAACTTTAAGATGCATTTTATCATATTAGTATTTTTTTAATTTGCGCGTACTGTTATTTATCAAACTGTATAATTTAAAGTTTTAAAGTTTTAACCACATGTGCGTTTCTTCATAGTCTACATGCTAAACAAGTGGGTAAGTGTGATCGAAGATCGCACAAAAGGTTTCGTTTAATATTCCTTTCAAAACACTTTATCCTCTCTTTAATAAATCCAAATAAATTTTCCAAAGCAAAAAGTCATGTTTTTTTATAAAGTAAAAAGTTACCGGTCTATTTTTCTGGTTTTTACGAAAATCTGAACCGGTCCGATAGAGGGCGAAGCCCCTATTATACTCTGTCATAATAATATCTGTCATGTGGACTAAATGCGATATTAAAAAAATCAATTTCAAAACTAAACATGTTGTATAGGGACCTGCAAAATGTTAAAATATGCCAATATTTCCATAATCGGGTATTTATCCTGATTCAATACTTCCTCAAACTCATATGACGTTATAATTACTTGCTGACGTCATATCTACTTGCTTTCTCTATTATTCATATTGATACTATCTTTGTATTATTCTTAAATATTTGAAAAAGTCCGTTAAACTTCCAATATGACGTCAGATTAATTTTCTTTTTAATTCTCTAATGACATCATATTAACCTGCTTTCTGTGCTTACACATACTCATACTTCTTGTATTATTGAGAAATGTTTGAAATTTTCTGTTTTATTACCAATATGACATCATATTAATCTTTTTTCAATTGGTGAAACTTTTTATTTCATTTTCATTTTTCTGTGGATATCTTTCAATAGAAAATCAATTATTGTAGAAATAATTTTATCGTGAATTTCTAATTGTTGGCAACTGCTGTAACGAAAAATGTTTAAATTTAACAGGAAAAGGCTGTTAGATATTTTGCTTTTTATCTCTCTATATTAAAATAATACGATTTTTTTTAATTTTATGTTTTTCAGCTTCATAGTAGGTATTTAGCTATAAGTACACAAAATTTCAAGTCTGTAAATTATATAGTTTCTGAGAACCGGCTCTCTGACAGACAAACAGCGTAGCGGGACGAATAGGGTTTTGTGAGATGAACGAAACTCTAAAAGGGACTTTTTGGCAATTTGAAAAATATTATTTTAATTTTTAAATAAATCTTGAAATTTTATGTTAAAATTACATTTTAAACAATACTTTTGGCTTGTAAACAATACTTTTTTGTATATTTTGGCTTTAAGTTAGAGTTAAGTGTGTTATGATTCTACTTTGGTAAAAAGTTGTTTCCTATATGCTCAGTAATTTTCATTCACGTATTAGTGTTAAGAGTTTTTAACATTGAAATTTAAATATTATTTTTTAAATAGTACATTCATTTTTCTGTGTAATATACTTAAGAATATATACTTTAGGCAGAAAGGGAAAACAACTTAAATGCATATTATTTGAGTTTTAGTACTTTGAAAATGATGGTGTTTTTGATCGTTTCGACAAACTCAAATTACTGATTGAACAAAATAATAAAAATGTAAGAATATTCATTCATAGCGCCATATGGTCTGGATATATGTTTCCTTCTGATTTTATCATTTTAATATTTTATTTACGTTTTTAATGCTTTTGTATTTTGTTCTTTCTTGACACAACGTTATTTATAAACGATAAATTTAAATAATATCGAAAGTGATAAATAATTTACCTTTTCCTTAACTTAATATTATGGGTAAAAATTTATCAAAATCACTTATTTTACAATAATTTCATTCAAAACCATTTTTAACAGATAATTGAAACAAAGGGTTTAAAGTTTTTTTTCAGGAAAATTGAATTAGGCAATTAGACAAAATGGTGATCTCAATTTTAAGTCACGATAAAATAATTTCAAATTTTTTTTTGATAAATTATGTAGTAGTGTGGAATTATGTTCAAAATGTATATTAAGTTCATTTGATTAATAGTTTCATAAGTTGCTACAGTGCATTTAAAAAAAACTTTAATTTTAAGTTTCATAACATTGTAAATTTCAGTGTTCTTAGCATGCTAAAAATGTTAAAGTTATATAATATATTTCATTAAAGGGTAATTAAGAGAAATATGAAAAAAATAATTCTTATATTTCTAATATTAATCAGTCGCCTAATGAATGTCGCGTAAAAAATTTTATTGAATTCATTTCCATATTAAAACAATATTTGTAGTACAAAAATAAAAATCTCTCTTCCTTTATTCAATTCAAATAGTTTTTTTTCCAGTTCTCCAGTGTCAATTTGACTTTTACAGTAAACGTTGGGTTATTTACATTATTTCCTTTTCCTGAAAACTTCAGCAATGCTACGCTCTTTTTCTTCCTCTATTTTGCGAAGGCGAATGATTGCTGGCAGAAGATGATACGATTCTTCACAACCTAAAATGACTCCTGGTCCAACTTTCTGCATTATTTCAGCATAGACGTACATAGCAACAGATCCGCATTTACTTTCAACAATCAACGACTGGCATGCGAAGATGTTCATCAGGCCACTTGGTAAAAGAAACAAAAAATAGATTTAGTTTTACCTGGATAATGTCATACATCCTTTTATTTGATTTCA
This sequence comes from Maratus michaelseni, assembly GCA_963931845.1. Classification (NCBI taxonomy): domain Eukaryota; kingdom Metazoa; phylum Arthropoda; class Arachnida; order Araneae; family Salticidae; genus Maratus; species Maratus michaelseni. Next base: position 246,756,118 of record OZ007588.1, on the reverse strand, counting down.
TATTATTGATTAAATGCAGGGCCCGATTAAGGCACTTCGGAGCCCTTGGCAGCATAACATTCCTTTACGCACATTCTATTAACTACCATTAGTAAAGTCGAAGTTCAGCATGATTGTGGACCCCTCCCAATCTATCTTACAAAATGGAAAATTTGATCAAAAGTTGTGAAAATACTAAATTTTTTTCTGTATTTCAATTAAAGTCCAAAGTTTTAAACATAGCAGACTTAGCATAGTATACTTTAAGCAATTTTTAATAAATCTGGGTTTTTAAACAGTAGAAGCTTCTCCCTCTTCAGAAAGTCTTTTGTATATTGCTTTTCTAGACAGGGTTCTCCAGTTTATGCATCAATATATATCTTTCCGTTTGCAAATTTAATATGAAATATCTTACAACATCTAAGCAAAATCTCTCATGATATCCCAAAATATCCATGAACAAAATAATATAAAAGTATTTTCCATAAGGTAGAAGCCACGCCCTTTGTCAATGATATTTGGTGAAATGAAAACGAGAATTTTCGTTATCGCAATCTGTTAAAAAATTAAATTCTGAGTTAAATATAAAGACTCATATTAAATTTACATGATAAAATGACACTTTACTAAAAATATCTTTCCCATATTCAATAAAGTTTTCCTTGATAATATTATATAAACCAGCATATTTTCAACCACGAAAAGAATATTTTAAGAAAATTTTAAATTATTCTCCATTTGTTATTTTTTTTTTTAATCCGACATTATCATACAAAATCTCTTTGACGATATTTTACACATAAATTAATGTTTTTATTGCGTAAAACTCGTGCATAACAAGGTACTTTTGTAAACGAGTGTTTGGTATTCATTTCGTGGTAGTTTTAAGAGAATGACTAAACAAATTATTTTAATCAAAATATTAAGAAAAAAATGGTTATTATGTCTTTTACAATCAGAAAAAATGTGAATAATGTACGGTCTGAATAATATATGATTTGAATAATATAAGGTGAGTGATATCCATATTATAAAACAAAAACATGTTCGCGAGTAGCGCAGACGTCATATTAACGGTAGAAACACCTGACCAATACATTTATCTTTTAATGCAATGTTTTTGACTTCTAAACATCGCACCATTTCAATTTTAATCCGTTGAAAAAGATAAAAAAGTACTTTCAAATGCAATTTTTTTTTTAAACTGTATCTAAATTTACTGATTTTTTATAGTTTAATTTTTTTTAAACATGATTTAAAAAGAAAATCTGTATCGCGTGCAGCCCGATTACGAAAGATTAATCTCTTTGCACTTAAAACCATATAAATAGTTCAGCATTTGTTTCTCGCTATTATTCCCTAACGAAATTAAAATTTTATCAACAAATAAACAAAAATTATTATTAAATAATATAAATAAAGCACAAATTTAACAGACATGTATTCGAACTAAGCATTTAAACCCCTGAAATTATGGGAAAAAAATCTGTTGTAAGTAAAAAAATTGGCGATTTCTCCGGCAATGCTAACTTCAGACATGCGGTTAATACGATATTATTGCTTTTAATCAATTTCAAAAGTTTATTTGAATACATTATGGATATTTTTCATATAAAAATGTTTTTTGGTGTTGTTAGTGGACAATCGATATATATATATATTAAATGTAACAAATGTATTCAGTGAGTTTTCAATGAATTCAATGAATTTCTAATAAAACAAAATAATTTTCATTTTATGTTCTGTAATTCGAGAAGATCGAGTTGGATGACCTCTATGCGTATATTTGCTCTTCTGTTTTGTTGTGGAATGAGATATTTTTTTGTAATACACAAGGAAACTAGTCGTTCGGGGCCACCGTAATACTTACCCATCAAGGATATGCATAATGTAAAATATTAAAATAAAAATGTGTAAACTACTTATAAAATGCATTGCAATTCAAATAAAATCGTGGCTTGATGAGGTCACAAACTTTAAAGGCTCGATTACTGAATTGCTTGAAAGAGGTTTTTCCTTATAACTCCAAAAATAATAATCCTATTAACTAGCGGTTTATTGCATCTGATTAAGCGTCAAATTTCCAATTAAAATATACCTTTGAAGTGAAATTTGGATGAAATACAGGGTCATGAAAAATCGAAGAGTATGGAAAATAGGATTCCAAATATCTCGGCAACTAATTATCCGATCGACTTCATGCTTTATTCAAAATTTATGTTTTTTTATTGTCTTTTATATTCATTTCTTAAAATAAACAATTTCGAAAATTTTTATATACCTTTCATCAGAACGAATATTTCGAGAGTCCGAAAAAAATTGTTCCGGTTAATCGAGGTTCTTGAAATGAAATAGGCTTCTTCCGATTATTACATACTAAGTACATACCAAATTGCAAGTCTCTATCTCAATTTTTTCGGGAGATAGAGCGTTTACAGACACACAGACACACACACACACAGACACACAGACACACAGACGGACGGCAAAATTTTTTTTCTAAAAATATGTTTTTCGGAATCTCCAGTGTCTGAAACGTGTAAATCCGTCAAAAAATTTTTTTCGATTATCAAAACGATTACAAGACTTACCCTATACTACGTATGATGGGTAAGTAAAATACTGGACGTCGGAAGAGACTATTTAAAAAGCTTTGCAGTGTGAATGTCTAATATTACATTACAATATAAATTTACCAGTCACTTTCAAAAATAAAAACAAAATAAAATATTATAGAAATTATAATTTGTCTGTTGAAAGAATTTTTTCATTCCAGAAATTTATTTTTAGAAAATAATTCTTATCGTATGAGTATTCAGAATTTCTGTATCTTTATTACATAAATTCCTCTTTTTATTTTCTTCTATCTATAATAGAAGAAAGTATTGTAATCGAAATTTTTTTCGACTTCCGGTTTTTGACGGATTTACACGTTTTAGGGGTCAGAGATTCCGAAAAACATGTTTTTACAAAATGTCTGTCTGTCCGTCTGTCCGTCTTCATTGTACCATCTAAAAGTGTATGAAGTTATGCTTCAAATTGAACCACATTTTTCTTCTAGGTTTTTGGCTATGGCAAGAAAGGTTTTATCAGAATTTGGGGATACTTCGACAAAAGGGGGCGCTGTGATCGATATTTTTGTTCCATTTTCACTATTGTATCATCGAAAAGTGTATAAAGTTATACTTCAAATTGAACCACATTTTTTTTCTATGTTTTTGGCTATGGCAAGCAGGTTCTATTAGAATTTGGGGATATTTCGACGAAAGGGGGCGCTGTGTTAGCCATTTAAAGATTTCAAATAAAAAAAAAATAGAAATCCTAGAACTTTTTTATTAAATGTTCGGCCTTGATCCGGAGAATCCGGAGCAATTTTTGTTTTGCCTCTATCTTGAAAAATAGCTGAGATATAGCTGTTTGAAATTTTAAGGTGGCTGACATTTTCAAACAAGACAGCGGAATTTCATCCATAAACGGGTTTAATTTATGAGTTTTAGTTAACATGATTTCGGCAAATTTTCTTTCATTGCTGTAACCATTCATCCTATTACATGCTTATCACTATATATTTATATTCGCCAACGTCGAATTCTCGCCAAACTTGGCGACAGTTGGCGGAATTTCACCAAATTTGGCGAGCAACATAAGTTACCATAAATGAAGCCAACCTGGAAGTAGAGGACTAATTTGGCGATATCCTCATTCAAATTCAATGTTGACGAAAACTGGGATTAAATCTTCTTTATTTATGTTCCACGCATTTGAGCTTCGTGTTTTCCAGTAAAATTAGCTAAACTCGTAAAACCAAGGAGTAGAGAGGCTATCTGTTCCTGTCGGTTCAGGCCAGAAGGACTTTTCGTAGTTTAGTATACATCGGTTGTTCGCCTCCCTGTAACCCGATGATTCGCAAGCAGCTGACGTACAACAGAATGACGAAAAATATTGATTTTATTGGCGATGTGACAGCGAATTTTGAAGTATTAACATGACTGAGATAGAAGAAAGTTTTGGGATTGGCACATCCGACTAGTTTAAAGAAATAGAATAGTGAAATTTCGGCCCATTTTTCGCAATTCAATTGCCAGTGTAGTTAAAGTAAATCAAAAATTAATACGAATTATTGATACCTGTCAAAGTGATTTTAAAACCCATATTCGCTACTTTTTTTACACCTTCACGAAATCACTTCCATGTTGTACTGGAAACCCTAGCCAGTTGAACTTCGATTCTTTAATGATTTTAATGTACATCTTGGAGAAAGGGAGACAATCAGTTTAACATTCATTTTTTTTATAAAATACACACGAGGAAAAGGAATTCATCTCAAAATAAAATAAAATACAGAAATATAAAAAAAAGGACAAAAATAAAGAATTTTCAAAATAGGAGCAACAGTTAGTAAGTTATGCGGGATCATACATTGAAAAGGAGGAGGGGTGAAAAATCAAAGCGAATAATGTTTTTTTAATCAAAGCAAAATGCCCTAATATTCTTGAAGAGAAAAATAATACTCATTTTATCTATACTTTTTATGAAATTACCTATTTAATTAATAAATTAACTGCATTATCAGCTTCTACCACAAATAACAAAATACTTTAAGAGTTGATTTTTCGGATTGTCTTTGATTTTTTAATTTATAAATTCGCTTATTTACTATTAAAAAAAAAGAAAAGAAATCTCTCTACACAAATTTATCGCAATTATTAGTTAATGTATATTTTATGAGATATTTTCAATGCAGTCATGCAACTGTTTTTTTAAGGTCAATGAAACTATAAAGCTTTTCTCAAATAAAATAGTTTCATTGCTTAGATGTAAGAACAGTAATCTGAAACCTAACATTTTGTAAACACACACAAGATGATGTAACTAATGCTAAATTGCATAAAGAAAAGACTGTCGTGATATCATTTACAAATCCTTCTGATGTGTTTTGAAAAACATACTTTGAAATAGTCATATTAACTGTAAATACGATCATGCTTTAAAAGGACAATATATTATAAATAATACTTACATGCATTCATATAATTTGTAGGTGTCATTTCCATAATCCGTAAGTGATACTAATCCTTCTTCAGTTAGGTCTTCAGCAAATTGCAGAACACGATCCAATCCTGGTTCACTTGTATAGCACTTTTTGTTATAGTCACTGTCTACAAGCTGGCCAAGACACTTCAAGTTATCTACAACAGCTGCAATGAAAAATAAAACTTTACGGCCTATGTCATATTATAAATGAGGAGTTTGGATATAAAACATAGTAACTGACATTTTAAAATTTGACCATGTACAAGTGTTTAACAGCGTCCTGACATCATTTTAAAAGTACAAGCTTTATTTATAACTCAATAGCTGCCATCATAATCAAAGAACCATTTTAGGGTTAAATAGGTTTTTGTTTTAAAAATGAAATAAGTCCAACAAAACTAAATCTATCAGACAAAACATGTTGCATATAGCTAAAAGGACCAGAATATTTTAAAATGATAAAAAAAAATATTTTAATTATGTTTATAATGTGTGATAACTACTAAAGTTTCACAACTGTACGACCTTTAAAAACGTCGCGCAGTTAATATAAGAGGAAAATTTCTAAAATTACGATTTTGCTAAGATAAATGACATTTAACTATGAATAATGTTGTCTAAAACTTTAAACTGAATTATCTCGAAACGCTGTCTTTTAGCTGTTTTTCCACAATAACTTTTGAACAATTAAAAAATTACATTTTTAAAAATAAATATAATTAAATTATCTACAAACTATACCCATAAAACAAATAAACATTTTTTTTTCCAAGTTATAATAAAAAATATGAACAAATTTTAAGGATATTGATCAGTGTTATTATTTTTTTATTTTGTACATTTTTTCTTGTTTTAAGTATGATTGAAAGGCAGCGTAATAAGAAATATAAGGAAAAAATGACGATTAAAAAATCTGAATCCTGGCCCAAAATTATTTTTGTCGCACAATTTTAAAATCTTTGTTGTTGTTTTTTTACAATTTATCAAATATTTTGTTTTGTTTAAAACATAAATAAACAAATTCAAAAAAAAAAAAAAGTAATAGTCTAAATTAATCTCAGACTACCTAATTCATGATCCCGAATTCCTAATTCATATTCCTAATCCACATTCGAGTTATTTCAAACTTTTCTGGTCCCATTAATTGAGATCCAGTCTCAACAAATCGGCTGTTTTAGTGGAAGCAATTATAAAGGTTTTGAATGTAAATGATTTTAGAAAATTTTAATGTTGAATATTTCGAAACTTGCATTTTGTTAGTTATTTTCAGTTACAACCGATGCCTTCAATTATTAGAAACATTATATAAATTTTAAAAAAATAATTAAGACTAATTTTTGACTGAAATTTGATGAAACTTAAATTAACATTTCATAAAAAAATTCACAACAAATAAATAATTCAATAAATAAATGTTATGCAATAAGGGATATTATTTATTTCCTTTATTTCGGATGCTGTTTGTAAAACTTAATTTAAACTATGTACAGTACGTAAAAAATTGTATGAGGGCTATAATTTTAATTTTAATTAATACAAGAATTTAAAAAAAAAATACCGTTGTAATTGGTATAATGTACTTTATTTTGATATAGGGTTCCATTTGTCATAAAATACCGTCTACATAATAAAGCTTTTACGAACTAATATTTTTCACATGGTAACATCCCCTTTTGATTTCAGTTCGTTGTATCAAAAAAGCACATAAACGTATATAAATATATTATCAGGGTTTACTACGGGTCAGGAATTTTTTCAGAAGAAATAACAGTATTTTCTTATAAGAAAATTCCTTTAATTTAATCGCGCAATTAAATAAGGTGAGATTTTGTATAAGAAAATGTAGGTATTTTCCCTAGAAAATTTCTTAACCCGTAACAACACTGGCTTATCCAGTTTTACTTAAATGTTGATAGAATTAAATGGGTGTGAAAATTTGAGAATGGTAATGAGAAACTTCAACGTCTATCCTTCTGAAATATCACACAGTTGAAGTGTTTCGTTTTTAATACATTCAAAGCATCCATAATATATATATTATTTAAAACTTAAAAATATAATTTAACTAGGGGGCTCAGCCCCCTACTCGCTAACGCTCGCCAACCCCCCGTGAATTGCAAAGCAATTCACATTGAAACCACTACGCGGACCCAGCTCGCTTCGCTCGCTCACGCCTTTATATTTTTCTAGTAATTATAGCCGGAATAAGTACAATAAATCATTTCAACATGGACAATTTGACAATTTTTTAATGTAAAAAAGTAATTGAAAATTCCGTTGAAAACACAACTAAAAATGCATTTAGTTGATGCTACTAATGGGCATATAAATCATTTAAATACTATGAAAAAAGGATCATGGAAACATAATTAGTTTAAAACTTATTGCACCTATAATATTGTACAGCACGGCTTAAATTCGTTTAAAAAAATGAAAAAAACAAACACTACATGGTAGGAAAAAAGTTTATCATCAATGATTGTTTAAATTTCGACATTTTACTATTCTAATTGACTGTAGATTTCTGCAAAATAAATGATTTTTACTTCAATAAAATAGCAACAGATGGCAGCAGGGGCATTCTAGAAAGTTTAAATTTTATTACCTCCAATTTTTTGTCTGAGTGAAATTCGTACATAAATTCTAAATAAGAGTTGAGAATTCATTTGAAATTAACAATATTACTCATAATTAAAATGAGGAATCATCTCAGACGCTTTGGATTACGTTCATATTATTTTATTTTTAATAATTGCTAGATTGAGTTTCACTGCTTTGACACTGACCGCCATATTGGAGGCGGAGCTAACACAATCTTGTCTGTTCATTGGCCTGAGCTCTGGAAACTACGGTTGTTGCCCACGATAAGGTAGAAATTCAGCCTATTTCCGCGTCACGTAAGACAAATATATATATATTATGAAAATTATTAATAAATTTATATTAAAAAATATGACCTACATTAAGTTTTACATAAAAAGAATCAGCGTTGTCGAAAACATAGCAGTGTGATTTTGCAGATCATTTCCATCATTGATTTCCGAGATATATATTTTTTTCTCGATGGACGCTTTAAAAGGACTGTTTTCCAATCAAACAGTTCAAATACAGAACATCCTGTTTTTATAATGCCCGTACATATACTTAAATCTTACTTTAGTTTCTACCATTCCTCATGCATTAGTATTTATTTTTCTCAAGAGCAGTAGAGCCAAGCAAACAACAGTAATTGAAGCATCATATGGACGATGAAGCTCCGGAGAGGAGCAAAATTACTTTCCATGAGAAAAATGAGTGGTGTGTCTACAAGGTTAAAAATGAGTATTAAGAGTTTTCGGAAGGAATAAAAAGCAAGTGAAATTGTGAAATAGATAGTGAAACAAGGGTTAAAGGAATTATGTGTAGATGCACTGGGCATGGATTAGGTTTTTAAAAACGTCGAACTTAATCATATGTGTTTTTTAAGTGGATATCTGACTATGTTTTTAATGATGACTTTTAATATATGTATGTTAATGATAATACAAATAAATTTATTTTAAAGAAGTGTAATGGTAATTAACAATAATAGTACTATTAAAAAAGACACATTTATACGATTACTGCTCTTGAGAAAAATAAATACTAATGCCTAAGGAATGGTAGAAGTTTTAAGGATTGTTTTCCTTTATTGTTTTAATCCTTACAAAAGAAGAATCTTACAAAGTAACCAAAAAAATTCCCTAACATCTTCTACAGTACCTTATCTTAATCTTACACTCAAAATTAATTTATAATTTTGTTGATTATTAATTGAATGCTCAGGGTACTTTTCTTTGTAAGATCTTAATTTTATTTTTTTTTAACTTAATAGATCACCCAAATTTTTCTAACACATTTTCTTTTATAACTCTATAAAAATTGAACAAAAGTTTCATGTACTTTTTCAGTCTGCTTTGACCAAAGCAACTTCAAAAGTTTCAAAAGTGGGTGTTGCCATTTGAAAAATGAGATTTGGTACAATTTTTAATATGTATATGACACCTTATTACAAAATAAATTACGTATGATTATAAAGAACTTTATACGAAGTAAAATGGTATTTTTATTTCTTTACTAGCTAATCCGCCCGGCGTTGCCCGGGCCCGAAATATTAATAATCTGTTCTATACGAATATGACTGAAATCTGTAAGGCTATCGAAATCAAGTTGAATGAGGCAAACTTCGTCGTAATCGGGCTCATAAAACCCAAGATCGGAAAGCGCATCCTGGCGGTCGAAAGTGCAGCTAAAATATTTAAGGCTATAGATATCAAGTCGAATGAGCCTAACCCCGTCGTAATCGGGTCCATAGAACCAGATAAACTCCTATAGTTCCACCTTCCAAAGCGAGGGGGTGCAGTCTGTTCTGGAAGAGGCCTTTTCAGAACACTCGACCCAACCAAATTTCCTAGTAGAATTGAAATTTAACCACAGGTAAACATTGCCAAAATAGCGGAAATCGCGAAAGTGGGTAACGTAATCGATCGGTTTCTAAAGGGTTAATGTAGATATTTTTAAAAACCCAACGGTGCATTTTGAAGAAAATGAACGTGTCTATGATCTGGAGTCTACTGTTTGTCCGTACTTGCATTTCCCGAGTCGAGGCCGATTTTTAAATCTGGACCAAAAAAAAGAAAATTCGCATGAGTGAGTTTTGGAAAGGATTTTTTTCGGAGGGTTAAAATTAAATTTTTTCAAAACGGATACCAGATTTTAAAGAACAAAGGGATGTAGATTAGGCACGGTATTTTTAGTTTTTCGTATCTTGTTTATAAATGATAATTCGGATTTTTAAATATAGGAGAAATAGTTAAAAAAGCGAAATTGACTTACGGTTAAAAACGTTTTCGAAAGGGTTAACGTGATTTATTTTTTAAACTAAAGGTTTCTGCCTAAACCCGATAGAACGTAGATGTCTTTCGGTGTGTTTGCTTTTTGTTTGGTTATTTTAGAAAGCCGATGCCAGATTTAATATATAGCAGAAAATCGGAATTCGCAAAAGAAAGTCCTGTGCACGAATTTTTTTTGAAGGGTTAATATTCGTATTTTTCAAAAACAAATACAGATGTCGAAAAAGTAATAAATGTAGATATTGTCTGGTATTTTTAGTTTTTCGTACCTGTCTCTGAATCGCCGATGCGAAATTTAAAAATTGCCAAAATCGCAAAAATCGCAAAACGGCATACAGAAAATATACTTTTTCGAAGGGTTAATTTTTGTATTTTTTTAAACTAAAGGTGGCTTTGAAAAGGACAAAAACAGTTCTTTAATTTGGTGACCTTCGTTTTTCCGTATCTTTTGTATTCCGGTAGATTCAAGGCTCGGAAAACGGGAGAAAATAAAAAACACGAATTCGATGCTTTTTGATTATTTTTTTTTTGAAAGGGTTAAATGTAATTTTTTTTCAAACCAACCAGATAGTTCGAGACGTAAAAGTATGTTCTTTTAGAATATGTAGACGGTTTTTCCGTATTTTTAGCCGTTTGTCTATGGCGAATTTAGAAATACTTTAAACAAAAACGGAATGTCTTCTGCTTTCTTTCTTCTGTTCCGGAAGATACGGAAATTGGTTTCTGCACATGCGCCAGCTCGCTTCAGAATAATGACTTTTTTATTTGTGATCTTTGATCAGTTTTTAATTGATAACTACTTTAATTTTCAAAATTTTAAAATTCTGAGGCTCAGGTATACCAGGAGAGGGTTTGGACTAGCTAAATCTAAATTTACAGACTTCTAGGTGCGCTAAATTTTCCTAGCCATCGCCAACAGACACACACACGCACACAGACAGACACACAGAGCGAAACTTTCTTTTATTAGTATAGATTGCATTAATTAGATCTGAAATTACAGCTGTCGCTCGGATATATATCTACATATCATATATGTATATACATTGATGTATTGTACTTTTACTTCAAGATCTAAAAGAGCTTACATGTAAAATTTTAGTGTAATTTCAAAGAAATAACGTGCACGTGAATAAATCTTTTTCAAAAGTTTTGTATATATTTCAAGGGAATTGCTAATCATGTAAGAAAATAAATATTCAGTGATTTTTAACCCTGACAGCAACTCCTTTTTTTTTCCACCGCTCATGTCACATTCTAGTCCTCTGAGGCCTCTGCAATGAGATTCATCAAGATTTCCATAATTTCTAATCCTTAATAGGCGATATTATGGAAGAAATATTATAAGCAAACATCATAGGACTTTGAGGATGGGATATCGTCCTAGGTGTTGTCGTTCCAGACATCATAACCATAAGACATAAAAAATAAGCGATGATGTCAACAACCAATGAACACGCAGTTTGGTTCGGAAACCTGTGCCTCAAGACCTAGGTAGACGGTTACGCTACCCTAATAGCAAATAAGCGACAACAGAACTAATAACGCTAATAGCGAAACCTTGGGTTACGCTATAATCTAACCGCAGCATTAGTCATTTAATCAGAATCATAGACCTCAAAGCCATGTAATTTTACTTTCAGGATTAAAAATGTTGTCAAGATTGTATTTCTAAATGTCCTTGTTAAGTACAATTTACTAAAAATGCTTAGTTTGTTTATTTTTAGATATAAAATAAAACTTTCCAAAATTATGCAATAAATGATTTTTTTCAATATTTTAACCATATAATTGAGGAGTAACTTATATTCAGTTATGACATATTGTACTCAAAATATTTAGAAATTTTTTTAGTAATCTACGTTTTAATTAATCATGAAATGGCTTTCATTAAATACAGCAAAGAATACTATTCTGGAATAGTGATTGATAGCTGTACTATTAAAATAAAGTTTCGCTCTGTGTGCCAGTTTGCGTGCTACAGCTAGGAAAATCAAGCCCAAATAGAAGTCTGAAAATTTAGGTGAGAATATTCCCAAACCTGTTCTGGTGCACCTGAGAATCATAATTTTAAAAATTTGAAAATTAGCCGAACTATTAATTAAAACTTCATGAAACATAGCTTCCAAAATGCTATCTTTTTCTAAAAATTGTGCAAAAGAAATATCAAAACCGCAAAATAAAGTCTGTGTTGCGAGGGTCAAGAAAGATTTTTGGTTTCCACGAAAAAGGCTGGGCTACCAAATTCACTTTTAAATAAGCCTTTTCGAAACACGTTGAAATAACAAAAGCTAGGTCTTTCGACATGAAAATTTGCAGATCTAGAAGAGAAAAAAAAATTCGATTCCAAAAAATCAAAATTTAAAATATTCCATCGGTAACTTCTCCAGATATTAATTAACAGATAATCAACTTTCCGTTTGCAATTAAAATGATTTTATCTTGCAAAAACAAATCTGTTATTTTCAAGACTATCATTAAATTCCTACTATTAGCTCACACTCTCTCTCTATATATATTGTTCAAATTTTCAATCGTTAATAAAATATTTTCTATTCATCCACTCAAATTCAAATAAATTTTTTTTAACTTGTAGTGGATGACAATTGATGTTAATACAGTTTTTTTTCAAATATTAATTCATTAATTAAATATAATTAATTAATTTTAGTTTTAAATGGGAGAAAAAAATTCCTCCCATTGTTTTCATAAATAAAATGAAAGATTTATCTCAAATTAGTGATGCCACAGAAATAAAATACCGCAACGATGATTATAAAATAAGGTTCAATAAAGATAACGTGGGACATTAATGCTGCACAAGTTTATTTTATATATTTATGATTAAAAAGTAGGAATTGACTTTAAAAAATACTTTTATATTACTTGTTTTCATATTCAAAGTGAAACAAACCACAAAATAAAATGGAAAACTAACGAGTTTTCGGGCTCTAAAAAATTATTAAAAATATGTAAGATACGGATTTGAAAATTGGTAAATATACGCAAAATCATATTTTATTTAAGAAATTCAAAAAATCGAAAATATCGACCGGTAAGTTTTTATTTTATCAAAAAGAAAAAAATAATTCACTTACTTTCAGATACAATAGATAATAAAAAAAAAATAAACAATGCTTTGAATAATTAAACACCGCACTAATTTTAACGTATATTAAAAGTTTTAGAACTATATAAGATGAGGATTTAAAAATTGGTATATATGGGCAAAATCATATTTTACTTAAAGAATTCGAAAACTGAAAGAAATCAACCGGTGTTTTTTTTTATTTTTTCAAAAACCGGATTATTTTTATGGAAGAAAAAATTTATTGTGCTTTTATGATATTTTGAATCACAGACCATAGAAGGGGAGGCGAGGGGGAGCAAATTGGCATTTTAATTGTCACCTCTTCAGTTCTTGGTTACCATTATTTTAGAATATTAATCGCTAAGAGGGGGGATTTATTTTCTTGGATTCAATGGGTCCGATCACAACGGGGTTTGACTCATCGCTCATTCAACTTGATTTTCGATAGCCTTACAAATTTTAGTTCCACTTCCCACCACCAGGGGTCGCTTTCCTATATCGGGTTCTACGGGCCCGATCACAACGGGGTTTTCCTCGTTTCACTTGGATTTTGATTGTGTTACAGATTTTTGTTCTACCTTCCACCGTCAAAAGCGCATTTTTTTTTGGTGGTGGTGGTGGGGGGGATTGTATGGGCAAGATTTCGATGGGAATTGGTTCATTCAACTCCCTTGATACAACGGGTACGCGTGTTGGATGTCCATATAGAACAGACTGCGCCTCTTTGTGATCGTATTAAAGGATTTGGAAGCACGCCTACTACGTTGTCGGGGGTAAAGGGGACACGTGTTGGAGTTGTGTTTGAAAGGTGGTTTTTTTAGGACAGAGTGTTCCCCCTGGCGGCGGAAGGTAGAACTAAATGTTTTTGGAGCGCATGCGCTGCACGCCTTCCATACTGTGTCGCAGGCAGCGCGGACACGTGTCGGACGCTCGTTTAGATCCGAATCCTGCCCCTGTCGGAGGAAGGTGAAAAAAATATTTTTTAGACGCGTGCGCAGCACTTTAAAAAAATTATTTTCACACAAAATCGGGTTAAAAATATAAAATCATACAAACTTGATGTTTGTTTTAATTTATTATCACAGGCCCGGGAAACGCCGTGCGATACAGCTACTTTTGAATAAAATATCCCCTGTTTAGCAACACTGCTTATATTTCTTAGTTATGTGGTTACAAAACAAGACATGAGAACAAAATATCGAATGTATAATATAAAATAATCAGATTAGAAATGTTTTATGTGTTCTATTTCTAGTTATTCTATAACTTTATTTGCGTATGTTACGGCCAGGAAATTAATGCATCAGCAACGTCTCTATTTTGACATGTAATAAAATTCTCGATATTTTCACCTGCATGAAGGAGAGTATTCTCGGAGCAAATTTCCCGTATCGCAGCAAGAAGTCGGAACCCCTTCTGAAGACTCTTTGGATCAAGTCCTTGACATATCTCTTTTTGATGAATGTCACATTCCATATATTCAATACCAAGTCTTCATTATGAAAAATAAAAATAATAGTAAGTGAGTAATGAGTTAAAACTTAAAACCTGCACACAGATTATTAAGCTATTGAGTTAAAATCTAACATTCTATTCATTAATGTTTTGTATTATTTTTGCACCTCAACGTTCCTTTGACATGCATAACACAAAACGTCTGCAATTTGTGGTGTACACAAATAAAGTGACGCCAAAAGAAAAGATAATGCGTAGTCGTAATGTAAAATTCCATGAAGATAATACAAAAACTGGAAATATTCTCTAATGCATGTTGTTGCGAAATGCATACAAACAAGAATAGCTTATTATTAAACATAAAGCAATTGAAAGAAAACAAGGTAGTAGGCAAACAACAATCATTATATAAAAAAAAGAATAAATTTAAGCTAATCAAATATTGTCAGAAAACAGATAGCATAAGTCAAAATTAAACTACGTATAAGTTAATTATTCGAAACAATGACCCGGGTAATTAAAAATAGATATCACGGCAATTATATCTTAAGTCTCTTAGTGATAGAAACACATACATCCAATTACAAAAAGTATAAAAATCGAGTAAAGCTTTTAGATATAGCATTTATTGTCCTTGGACCTGTAAGTTAATGTATTTAGAAAAAAACTGTTTTCCTAAGTCTAAGAAAGACATCAAAAGTAACTCTATTCTTTTTAGATCAAAACTGTTATGATACCTTGAAGTTTATGAAATTAGAGTATTTTCAGCCACTAAAAACTGAAAGACATGCTTTTATAGAGGATGGACTACAAAAATATTCCTTGCTATTCGTTCAGAAAATATCGTCTTTTCCGATCAAAATTAATTTAATTTTGATGTACCCAATGATTTCTGATACTTTGGTAAGCCTTTCCGAGAAGAAGCTCTTTTTCTCCAAGCTACAATTAGGTGGCATCTATTTTATACTGTAGGACGGTTTTGTATCTAGAGAACAAACCACATTGCACTCCTTTAATTTGGAATAAATGTTGATATGATGTCAAAAATAATTTTACAAGAAGTACCATCTGTGACTATTTTTTTCATCAGGACTGTGCATCCATACACATTAAGAAAACTTCTTGAATGTGTTTTTGAGGAACATTTTGTTAAATTGCTCTATTTGCAGCCAAGTATCCTAGCCAGAACCCATCGAAAAGTCTATAATGCAATCTAGAGTAAGAAATATGCAAAAATGGTGCACAACTTCAAAAGAAAGAGGATCTTATATCATCAGGCTTGAAAGAATATTTCCCAAACCACACTAAAAGAACCCCTTACCACATCTTGACTGATTCACATGATAGAAAAAAAAAGATTTTTTTTTACTATAATATGTTTGGGAGGAGCTATAAAATTGGGAAGAGTGTTTACTGCATTTGTAAGGTGCGTTCCACATCAAGTAAAACTGTATTACTTTTAATTTGCTGTTGTTCGATATTAAAGGTAATTATTGTTTTCTGAACTTAAATAGCATTTTAAGTAAAACTTGTAATCACTTTGAATGCAAATTAAATAGAATTCTACGTAAATATTACTTGTCTTTATAAATTTTCCACCATTGTATTTCATAATGTGCTCATTCGTAGTTAAAAATTTGTCGCATATACACCTCATATATGGACTTTAAATTTATTGATTTTTTTTTAAATTATCGAATTTTACAATAAAATGATGAATTATATTATTTATTTCGTTTAAAAATATTGGGTTGATTGTAGGTGAATTTCGTCTGATTTTTTTGACAAAATTTAAGAAAACTTTAATTCACTAAATTTTGCATTTAACTAATATTGTATGTGTCACTCTGTTTAGTAAATTTTCTCCACCTTTCCTGTCGTTGCACAAGACCGTGCTTACAGAATATCTGAAGTTTCTGGATGAAGAACAGATCTGGGTGATATTTCAAGTCTTTCAAAGAAGCAAAAGGTTTATCCCTTTTTTCTGTTTAAAGTTATTTAAAAAAATGTAATTGGAAAGTAGAAAGTCGGATGGGTATGTTGTATTGACTAAAACATCTCAACCAACTTTAAAAAGTTTGTGCTGCGTGGACAATAAGACATGTTGTGTATTTTTCATTTGGCTTATTCAGGATGATTCTGGTCGACCGATTGCTTTAATTCAATTAGTTTCAATCAACATTTCTTCTTATTAATGGTAACAGCTCATAAGAAAACAATTATTTTCAAACCTCACCAATTGTATAAAAAAAACTTTTTCTAGTGCGAACTGATTTTTGAACTGATTTAAGAAGATCTTAGACCATAATGTGCTATGCTTAACATAATTATATACAATACATTTTTCATAAATTGTACCAATTCTCTCTAAAAATGTGTCAATTCAATAGAAACTTGTTAGAATAAATTAGATCTATCATATTTTTCACCGTAACTCTTAAGGCATCCACACACCGATCTTGCTAACCATTCCAAGTTGACATTGATACAGTTGACCAACCATTGATACAAGCTTGATACAGTTGAGTGCTTGCTTCAAAGAATTTCTCTAATCCCCGTATTTTTGACTGAATAAGTGGATTGAGACTCTGCTTACCTATTAAAAAAATTTTACTCTTCTTGAAGCGTCCCTAAATATTTACAAAAAGAGTAATTTTAATATTAATTTAGTGGCTGTCCGTATAACAGTCATAATACAAACATACAGAAAAGACCAATGTTAATCAAAATTTATGTATTTTTGTTAAAGATGTCATACAGTGCGTTTCAAATCTTATGGTACATGTATTAAATGGATAAAGAACACACTTAGAAAAGCACAAAAGTCATACAAAGCAGGATAATAATTCAAGAAGGCTACAGAAAGTATTCTGATTTGTGAAAAAAACCTATTTGCTACACAATACACAAAGGCAAAAAAAAATGCTTCTTGATCTAGCAAGAAAGGCTACGAAAATATTATATAACCTTTTCCAAGTTATCAAGGATTCCAAAAAAAACGTTCGTTTATCTTCAGAAACCTCAGAAATCAATAGATTTCGAAATTCTCAAAAGAAGCATTTATGAAACTTTCTTTTGCTGCCCGTGATGAACGGAAAATTTTCCGAATAGTTTTACAGTGTATAAATCAGTTTTTTCAACATGAAATATCGGTTTTCGGATGCTATCATTTCTCAAATAAAAATGTGTAAAAGAATTTTTACATGCAAGACTAACCACAAAGAAAATATCTAATGTCTATGTTATTACTGTTAATTTACCATATTTGTCAGTTGAACATATTTGAAGAACACGGAAAAGTTTACTTGAGATTTGACAGCATATAACTCATACTTCATGTTACAATTACACAATGAAAATTACTTGGAAACATTTCCACACATTACAGGGATCAAGAGAAACTTTTGTTTTAGAAATGCTTCTTTAAATATCGGAATTCTATTGGTTTCTGAGGTTCCGGAAGATAAAGGAACGATTTTCGGAATCGCAGGTAACTCGGAAGATGTTATATGGTATTTTCGTAAACTGTATTAAATTTAGTAATATTCTGGAAAACATCTCTCTTTCTGTACAGTGCAGTATCCAGTAAATGATAGATGGTTTTATTTATGCACAGTACTTTTGCCAATCAGAATGGAAATATAAATAATTACTTTAAATTGAAATTGCAAAGTAGGATTTCGTTATAGGACAAACAACTGCGTCCTAGCGAGGAGGGGGGCAGAGGGATTATAAATTTAGCCAGATTTCCTTCAGAAGAAACACGCTAAAAATATGACAAAATTTCACGAAAGACATTTTGAAAATAAAATAATAAGAACTTACAATTATGTGTCAGATTCTTTGGAAAAATGACGGTAATAATGTTGAGTTTTTAGAATGAGTCTTTTAATTAATCCTAAATAAGGCTCTTGTTGATATCACTTGTATTTTCTTGGGTCTAATTTTTGAAATTACGTCTTTCTTTGTTAAACATATTACATAAAGCAAATTTCAGCAATTATTTCTTTGAATTTAGACCGTAAACACGTCCTTTGTCCTAATCGAAAAGCGACTTCAAGTGGTTCAGCTATTGAGTTACAACCATGCATTGTAAGGTGATATGTACTTGGTTAGGCGTGTTCTATCTCTCCTTAAAGTTTTTACATACCCTGTATAATTTTCCTAGAAATAAATGTTAAAATCAAGCTGCACTCCGTGCCTACACTTTTGATGTCATTTTTTAAAAACGCGCTAATTTTTACACTTACTTGCAAATATTTTTCAGATCCTCCCTTGTTTCAGGAAACTCCTTTATATCTAAATCGCCACTGTTGCAACGCTTATTGCAAATATCTGATGTTCCGATGCCTGTGAAATAATACAAAAATAAATTTAAGAGTGTGTAATGTAAATCATGTTATGATAAAAGCAAGAATGGTTACCAGTTTTAATACATTGAAAATACAGGGAATTTGGTAAATTGTTTCAACAAAATAAGACGATTGATTACCTATTCGAGTTCTGAATGCCCTCGGACGAATCTGAAAATTAATTTTTAAGTCAATTCGAAACTTGATCTGGACCCAACTAAAAAATTTTTGTTGACTTGAATCTCTCAAAAAACAATGCTCTTCGACCGTAAACACAATCCGAATCCGACACACATCATCCCGAAATTTGTAATGAAAGAACAGTAATCCATATTTTAATGCAATTACGTAAAAAAATCTATAATTATACCGTTAATATCAATTTTATCTTTTATGTAGAAAAATGAACGTATATATATATATATATATATATATATATATATATATATTCTTTCCTATTCAAATATGTAGTTTGTCATCTGCAATTTTGAAAAAAAATTGGTTAAACAGGAGCCGATCCGGAAGTCAAAATCCAACACGAAACAGGAGCAATTACAGTCAACCGGACAAGAAATGAAAAACAGTAGCGTCAACACGACACAGTACAAGAGCTCCATTACTTATCAAATCAATATATATATATATTTTATAAAGAAGCCAGTGCCACAAGACTGATATACAAAGTGTCTCAGTCCAACCCTGAAGAAATCTTGGCGATGATTTTAAAATACTAACTTTGTGTCCTGTGAAATATGATTTCATCATGCGACTTTAAGTACAGTCAGCACACGGAAAAAAATGAATTCTCAAAATTGAGTAAAAAGTACTCAATTTTAAATACGTCACATATTCAAAATAGCTCCGATACAAATGTTCTCAAAATTGAGAAACACATGTACTAATTTTTTATTCCATGGATGTGTTCAAATATAAGCCGTTGTGTACTTATTTTTGATGTCAAGGATGTATTCAAATATGAATTGTGATGTACTCATTTTTGATCTTATGGATGTATTCAAATATGAACTCTATGGACTTTCTGTTAAATATTCAATACATTTTAAAAAAATATTTTATGTAATCAGTAGTACCTTCTGAAAATATTAAATTATGCACATTATTTTAAAATAATTTTAGAGTGCTTGAAAACAATTTTCTAGTAAATCATAAAAATATGAAGGCATATATACAAGATGGCGTTCAAGATGGTAGATTAGTAACATGTGGAAAACCAAAATTTAAGTAAAAACATGGGCTAAAAGACATTTAATAAAACACTTTAAAAACTAAAATAAGTTAAATGGGGAAAATATATTACTTGTCAAGGGGGTACTGCCCTGAACACTCCCCCTCTGGTGTTTACTACAGATTAAAGTAAAAATGTACAGAAATTTAATTTCCATTCAAACGTATTAACAAGAAGCATTTCATTTATTATTTATTTATTAAAAATAACAAAATTGTTATCAAGATACACAATTCAAATACTTTTTTGGCAAGAGCATTGCTTTCAAGCACTTTTAAAATATTTTAAAATATTGTGCATAGTTTATTATTTATATTCATTTAAAATTTATAGATTCTGCAGTTGAATATATAAAATAAGAAAAAAATGTGTTAATATTTAACAGAGAGCGCTTACTTTCAAAGTTTCCGGATAAATTTTGAATCTAATTTTCTTTTCACAAATATACCATGTCACTCAGTGCACAGACCAAACCGACTACCTATGAGTATACGAAGCGCTCATATCAACAATGCAATGTTACCTTACGCCTTATAATAGAAATCCAATATATAGTTCCTTCCGAGGAATAAAAAATGTAATATTATTTACTTATTTCCAGGGTATATGGCATTGTTTCCCTATTAATGAACATATTTTATGCCGCCATGAATGAAATAAATCCTTTTAAATTGAAAAATTATCGTTTCGCTTGAGTTTGATAACATGTGATGTTTCAAAATTGAGAAATAATAGGTTCATTTTTGATCCAGACACACTCAATTCGATATGGGTACATCGAAATACTCATTTTTGAGAACTTCATTTTTTTCAGTGTATAATTAAATTTTTATTCAAACTTTGAAATTCTCAATACAAGTATATCATTTATTTTCTTTCTTTCAAATTGTCAAAATTCATTTACATTAATGAAGGCACTATTTTTAGCTCACAGGCTATCAAAGCCTGAGAGCTTATGTGCCCGCCGGTTCTGTATGTACGTACGTATGTATGTATGTACGTAACGCGATAACTCTTGATAGAACTAACTGTTTTACTTTAAATTTTGTTTATAGGGTCCTTGTGATAAGGCGCTTCCCTGATTAGTTTTGGAGGTTCATTGGTTAAGCATAAAGGGGGGAAACGGGGGCTAACCCCCCATAATTTAGATAAATGGGTTTTTCATGCAGAATTATCCCATTTTCTTCAAATTTTGTATATAGGTTCATTTTGATAATGTGCTTCTGTCAATAGTTTTGGGGGTTCATTGGTTTAGTATAAAGGGGGAAAGGGAGGGATACCCCACCCCCCCTAATTTAGATAAATGAGTTTTTCATGCAGAATTATCCGATTTTCTTCAAATTTTCTATATAGGTTCATTGTGATAATGCGCTTCTCTGAATAGTTTTGGGGGTTCATTGGTTAAGTATAAAGGGGGAAGGGGGGGGGCTAATCCCCCCTTAATTTAGATAAATGGGTTTTTCATGCAGAATTATCCCATTTTCTTCAAATTTTGTATATAGGTTCATTTTGATAATGTTCTTCTGTCAATAGTTTTGGGGGTTCATTGGTTAAGTATAAAGGGGGAAAGGGGGGGATACCCCCCTAATTTAGATAAATGAGTTTTTCATGCAGAATTATCCGATTTTCTTCAAATTTTGTATATAGGTTCATTTTGATAATGCGCTTCTGTCAATAGTTTTGGGGGTTCATTGGTTAAGTATAAAGGGGGAAAGGGAGGGTAATCCCCCTAATTTAGATAAATGAGTTTTTCATGCAGAATTATCCGATTTTCTTTAAATTTTGTATATAGGTTCATTGTGATAATGCGCTTCTCTGAATAGTTTTGGGGGTTCATTGGTTACGTATAAAGGGGGAAAGGGGGGCTAATCCCCCCTTAATTTAGATAAATGGGTTTTTCATGCAGAATTATCCCATTTTCTTTAAATTTTGTATATAGGTTCATTTTGATAATGCGCTTCTGTCAATAGTTTGGGGGTTCATTGGTTAAATATAAAGGGGGAAAGGGGAGATAACCCCCCTAATTTAGATAAATGGGTTTTTCATGCAGAATTATCCGATTTTCTTCAAATTTTGTATATAGGTTCATTGTGATAATGCGCTTCTCTGAATAGTTTTGGGGGTTCATTGGTTAAGTATAAAGGGGGAAAGGGGGGCTAATCCCCCCTTAATTTAGATAAATGAGTTTTTCATGCAGAAATATCCGATTTTCTTCAAATTTTGTATGTATATTCATTGTATTTAGAGATTTCCCTGATTAGTTTAAGGGGTTCATTAATTAACTATGAGGGGGGTAATGCGGGATGACCCCCCCTTAATATATTGTTGATTTCTTTATTTTTCGAGGGGCTTATTTCAAATTTTTTGAAATAAGAGTACAATATACAATGAGTGTGAATAGCCTGTGAGCTCAATGCCCTCAGTTTAACTGGGCAGTTTTCTTTTTATTTATTTTATATAATTAAAATGTGAGTGGGATGTTATTGAGAAAATGGATGTTTGAAAGTTGAATAAAAGTAATATTAAATCTATTAAGATAAGGATATATCTCTTTTTTTTTTCAATAGTTAACTTGCTTACCTGAAAATACATAAATAAAGGATGCTCGTTAACATTTAGCATACTTGAAATGAGATAAAACCAATTTTCAATTTTTATCTAATGTATGAATCGTTAACGTTGCTGTTGTTCCATATTTGCTCAAAATTTGGAAGGAAAAATTGTTTTTGTTTTTTTCAACATGACTAATTTTAAAAAGATTTGCAAAACATATGTTTCTATTTATGAATTTTTAATAACTTGTTTTATTTACTAACATTTAATATTTGAAAAATAATATAACCTAAAATATGTTTGAACGTTGTACTTGAGCATTTACAATGTATCATAAAACCAGATACATAAATTATTCTGACATCTATACCAATATTTTATATTTAACTCTTTCAGTTTTTAATATTTTATAATTGTCTAATCTTTGAATTAATGAATTTATTCTTCTATGTTTTAAAAAAATTTAATTAAATTATGAAATGAGTAGCAAATTATGATTATTAGCTTAAATTTAAGAGTGTTTAATTTTAATACGAAGATCAGCGTTTATAACAGAACAAATCATAATTTATAAAGAATTATTAATAAAATAAATAAAAATAACAAACATTTATAATGATTTCTTCTATCGATGAGAATTAAAATTATACACTGTATTCAGATTTTTTCTAACTACGCATGCATCAAATAACGTTAATATCTCATTTATCCTATATGTATAAAATATTTTATTTGCTGACCAAACATTCATTTGAACTGTATTTACATTTTAGTAAGGTATGATTTACATTAAAAAATATATAAAAAGATCTTGCGTGTAGACGTTAAAATTATTGTACAATTTTAACACACACACAAAATAAAAATAAAAAACCTTTTTTTTTATGTTATGTTATCTGTTTTGTTATATAATATAGATTTAGGCTTTTGAATGTTCTATAAAACATGTTATTTGAAATATTATAATGCATAAAATATAAAAACAAAAGTATGGAGCGAAAATTATATGAATTATATGATAGTTTTATAACAACATTAAATTATTTAACAAAAATACAAAATAATTAAACTTTTGAGCTGCAGCAGATGAACTATAATGGTAATATACGATCAAAAAATTATATATATATATATATATTATTATTATTATATATAAATAATAAATTATATATATTATATATAAATTATTATTTATGTTCTTTCTCAGTTTGATATTTATCATTATTTTGTTACTATTATAAGGATAGATATTAAGTACATTTGAAACAAAACTTTATTTTCTAGCATTACCGTATACACTGTAACGAACGACAAATATTTCTTAAGATTTATGAATATATTATATAACCTCTTTCGAGTTACTAGAGATTCCATAACACATTAGTTTATCTTTAGAATCTATTGAAATAATTAAGCGGAATTTATAGAAGCATTTCATAAACAAAAACTTATTTTGCTGTCCGTAATTTTCGGAAACGCTTCCGGGTAGTTTTTACAGAGTATAATTCAGTTTCGCTGCCCTGAATATCGTTTTTTCAGATGCTATCGTTTATCATGTAAAAATTTCCATCTGCATAACACAATTTATACATGCAACAGTAACAAACTAATGTTATTTTTAATGTTAATGTTAGTACAATTAAACTTGTATGTTATGTTAATGCTGTTAATTTATCATGTTCATTGAACATGAAAATATCTACATCAGCATCCGAAAAATAGATATTTTGATAAAACTGAATAATTCGCAGTAAAAACTACTCGGAAACATTTCCGAAAAAATACGTGCAAAAAAAGAACCATTTGTTTCAGAGATGCTTTTTTAAATCTCAGATATCTATTGGTTTCTGAGGTTTCGGAAGATAAACGAATTCTTTTCGGAAGCGTTGGTAACTCGGAAAAGATTATATTATATTTTAATAAAGCTTAAGAAAGATAAGATTTAGTTTATAACACATTTGTCTTTTTTTTTTACAGTGCAATTGTAAACTTACTACTTAAATATTCAAGTGGATAAGCTCAAATTTAATACGAATTTAATTAATTTTCTTTTCATGCAAATGGAATTTGGATGAAAAAGAAAAAATAAACTCCTGAAAAAAAATACCGTTCGTCATCGAAATCAGTATCACTTTGACGTATAAACAAGAACGTACCTTCAGCTATCAGAAGTAACGTAAGGAAGAGCTTCAGCATGATGATTTAAAAATATTAATATATTTGAAACATATAAACAGAAATATCCCAAAATTTCTTCGTCAAAATAACAAATCCTATGTGCCAAAAACACTCTGGGAGATGAAAGGATGTAATATGAAACAATTACTTTCCTTTTTTTCCCTGCGGAAATCCTATTTAGATAATATTAACGATTTGTTAATTACGAAAGTTTCAGTGCTGAGTTTTTTAAAGATTATTTTCAGGATTTTTATTTGCATATCTCATAAACGCCAAATTCTCTAGTCTCCAGGAATAGATAACGAAAACGGAATCCCAAAATAAATAAAATTTTTTAATGCATATTCATTTGCTGAAATCTGTTCTAGATACTAAATAATCCACAGTCATAATGAAGAAGAATATTGAAATTATTTTCATTAATTTCGAGAGAAAGGATGGTGAAATTTTAAAAGATGTAGGAAGAAAATTTTAAATTACTCTCATTTGAAAATACATTCAAAAAGTAATATAATATTATACAGATTTTTGGCAAACATAATCTATTTCATTTTTTAAGCATATTACTCTATGCATATATCTGATAAATATGAGTTTCTTTCTCCAAGTAATTATCATCACTGTGAGTTGGCGTTCTACTTTAATGAACGTTTGTAAAAATTTGAGGTTGATGTAATCTTATAGAAAATGATAAAATCATATTTAAGAGGTGAATACGAATAAACTGGTTAATCTGTAGGTAGGGAAAAATTTAGGCATAAAATATTTAGTAACTAGCTGACCTGCCAGGCGTTTACCGGGCCTGTAAGAAAAATAACACGAAAAAACGCGAAAAAACTGTAAAATATTATAATAAAAAATCGCGAAAATTTTTTAAATAGCTGCACAAATTCCGACAAAACTTCACTGACTGAAAAGGGAAAACAGATTACTATGTTGGGCTAGAAAATTGAAACCGGATTCATTTTACTATGATGTGGAAAAATCGCAGTTAATCACAAAAAATCACTAAAATATCAAATACCGCAAAGCCCAAAAATTACTATATTGGGCTAAAAGGTTAAAACAGGATTTCTTTTACGAATGTCGAAAAATCTCTGTAACACGTGAAAAAAATTCGCGAAAAATTTGAAAATTTTGCACGAAATCCGAAAAAGACTTTATTGAAAAAAGAACAGAATTTACTATATTGGCTAAAATATTAAAACCGGATTACTTTACTAATGAGAAAATATCCCTGCAAATTACAAAAATCCTGGAAAAATCGCATAAAAACAATAAAAATTCAAAAATCGCAGAGGGCTTATTTTACTAGAGTGAACTAAAACATTGTAACCGGAATTCGTTCACGAATGTCAAAAAATCTGCGCGAAACTCGAAAAAAGCTAAAAATCGCATTAAAAATCGTAGATAAAAAAATGAACAAAATTAATTGAAAGAAACGGGAATTTCTTTTACGAATGTCAAAAAATCGCCGCGGATCGCAATAAAACGCTAAAAATTACAAAAACTTAAAAAACTACAAAAAGTTACTACAGTAGAGTCCCGCTATTCAGAAAATCCACCTATTCCGAACAGAGTTCAGAAAAATACCGATTTTTTAAACTTAAAAACAGGAAAGGTTAAAAAGACGTTCGTGAAAAAACGTACATTTATTGTTATACAAAGAAGTTAAATAGAGACATACATAGAGCCTAAGCTTGATGAAAACGCCTGAAACCAAATTGGAATGAAAGCTGGTTACTTACTCTGCTGGTTGTCGGCTCCATTTATAAAATTCTGTAAAATCATTTTTAATCACTGCTAAACACAAAAAGCTAAACACTTAAAAAGTAAAGTCAGTGATTTTTTTCTGACGAAGAGCACTGAATCCGCTTGAGGATGCAATGTTCCGCCATCGCCACATGAACATAACATCATTTGGTGTTGATTACGCGTGTTGTTCGACATAGAGTAAGGCGATGGCAAGAGCATTTGCCGCGTTTGTGTCTGATCTGATTTCAGTTAGAGCGTTCACATCCGAGTCCATCTCAGCCTATGAGTCCTGCACCATTGTTAAGATGTCTTCTCCTCCCTACTCCTAGTGGCCTTTGTCGTCAACAGCAGTCCACTCCTCAACACAGCTTTCTTCTGCCTCTTCACAGCCACGGATTTTCTTGATTAGTGGAAGAAGGTGACAGTCTCACTGGTGTAAAAGTTATTTCGACAAATTCCAATGTAGCCAGAGATTTTTCGATAATTTTTGCATTGCGCCTTTAGTGGTGTTATTCCATGCATCAGCCACCCAGTAAATCACATATTTTATTGTAATTAGCTTAAATGTTTGCAGGATTGTGA
This sequence comes from Maratus michaelseni, assembly GCA_963931845.1. Taxonomy (NCBI): domain Eukaryota; kingdom Metazoa; phylum Arthropoda; class Arachnida; order Araneae; family Salticidae; genus Maratus; species Maratus michaelseni. The sequence continues at coordinate 246,729,022 of OZ007588.1, read as the reverse complement.
GTTCATTTTCATCCTCTTCAAGTAAGGTTCAAAGCAGCATTTTTTTAATGATCTGTTTGCAGACCATTAAAAAAAACAAAAATGCTACAACGAACATACCCTGGTAAATAGGCTGAAGAATTGAAGTAACATTCGGTGGAAGAAAAACTTCTTTGATGTCTCCACAAAAAAGTTCCGCTTCTTCTGGGTCGGACGGAGCATTGTCTATAATGAGCAGAGCACGCTTATTCAATCCATTTTCTCTATTGAACGCAGTCACTTTAGGGACAAATTGATCCTTGAACCCTCCTTTTAACAAGTCGCGTTCCATTCAAGTTTTTTTCTATTCTTGTAACACACAGGAAGTGAGTTGATATTAATGTTTTTGAAAGCTTGTTGTTTCGCCGATTTGCCTATTACCATCAGCGGAAGTTTATTTGTTGCCGAGGCGTTGCTGCAAGCCAAGCCAGTTAAACTTTGTTTGTTCATTTTAAACCCTGGGGCAGATTTCTCTTCTTGCGAAGCAATACGTTTGGTAGGCAGAGCCTTAAATTTCATCCCTTAAATTTCCCCATTTTCAATTCCCGGTTTCATCCGCGTTGTAAACTTGCTGCGGTGAGTAGTTTTGGGAAGAAACAAGGTCTTTAAATTCTTTTATGTAATTCACAGCTGCTTCGTTGTCAGCTAACAGCTTCTCTCCAGCAATCGTGAGCTGTCTAATTCCGTGTATCTTCTTCCAACGATCCAAAAAAAAAAAACACAGCTAGCTGAAAATGATGGGTCACCATCCATAAGCTTGATCAGTTGAAGCGCCTTTTCTTTTACCAAAGGACAAGAAATGGGGATTCCTTTCTGTCTTTCTTGAGTGAACCACCAGAATAAGGCCTGGTCAAGTTTTTCATATGAAGACACAGTCATTTTTTGCCGTTTTTCAAGAGTTTTGTCACTTGAAAAAGAACGAAACTGTTAAATTTTAAATCGATTTTTTTCCAGTCACTAATAGTTGATTTTCCGACACCATATTCGAGTGATAATTCAGTAGCACTTTCTCCCTTGTTCAGTCCTTTTAACACTTTAAGTTTTTCTTTAAAAGTACGCGAAGAACGACTTCGTTTACTTGCCATGTTTAATGTTTAACAGTTGACGTCAATGACTACGAACATAAATAAAAAAGGCACAGTGACTAGGTAAAATAGTAACTCAATACTCAAGGAACCAGAATGTTTCACAATAAATTTGCAATAATCGCACACGGTTCATCAAACTCCGCTAGAGTAAACCGGGAGGCGAGTTTCAAAATCATTCGTCAACGTTGGCGAAAACACAGAATGTATACGCCAATACACTGTGGCAGCTGAAATGCAGTTGGAATGCTTGGTAATAATTCTTGGAACGCGGGAGGGAGATGGTTAGGTAGAGTGGGGTGCTGAGTTGTCGAAAGTCACAGCCCTACCCTTCCCACTTTCACTGAACCTCTTCACCCCGAGCCGATCAACGCTGTATAGATCTCACACTAGCAGATGTTCCCGCACTTAATTTACGCCTTAACAAGTCAATACGTTGATTATTATTAATGAAATCCGCCTATTCTGAATTCCCGCTTAACCGAACAGTGTTTGTTCCCAATTAGTTCGGAATAGCGGGACTCTACTGTATACGATTCGTATTAGGATAAAAGCTTGTAATCGAATTCCTTTTACGAATGTATATTCGGGTTACAATGTTCCAGAGTAGTCATTGTGATCCGTATCATTCGTCGAATGTTTGTTAGTAACGCATCCTTTGCTGATATAATGACCACCTAAGCATATTTCTATATTTGTGCAATGTGATCCTTTAAGTCTATTTATTGATGGTCTCCGATGCAATGTAATACATTAGAAGCATTGATGGTAACATCACGCCTGATAGCCGTATTGTTACAATGCGTATACTTTCACAGAATTCCACGGCAGTGGCATAGCGTTTAGTATGGCCGACTGCCACGGACGCTAAGTTTGTAGGGACTTCATAAAATTAAGAAATAATCATATATATTATTTCTCCTGTCAACATCGCTTTTTCTAAGAAAATATGAAACGCAGAACAACGAATGAGATACCATATGAAAGGTTTTAGAACCGGCTTCTGACATAGCCCACTTAACAGTTCGTTAAAAAATGTTTTTGATTAAAATTTGCTGCAAATTAAAAATTAAATCGGCATTATTTTCATAAAAGAAATGAAAGGTTTTCCTGAAATTATTGTTGCCAAAAAAAATAAAATACCACATTATATGATGCTCATAGCAATTATTATAGAAAACACCGCACGGTTTTATTTTATACTTATGATTAAAAAGCGAAATTGAAATTGAAATGTTTAGATTTATATTTCTAAGTCCCATGGTTTTCCCGAAGCGGATGACGTCATCTTCTAATGCAGTCAAAATACGATTGTTAATTTTTTTTTCTCGCGCGTGCTTTTAGCAATCTTGGATCAGTTTTTAGTCTAACTTTGATGGAATAAATTAGATGATATTCTGGCTTGACTAACAACTAAATGTTGTTTGCAGATATTTTTATCCTTGCTTTTTAAACCTGCCTCCCCAGTTTAAACCTACATCTAATAAATATTACATATTGATAAAAAATGATACTTCTCTATTATCCCGTTGACCACTTTTCATAACAAAAAACTATCGCCAAATAAACAGGAGAATGTTGCCATTGGAATATCAAAAAATAAATAAATAAATAAAATATACGAATTTAAGGACACAATTGTTATTTTAATTAATAAAATAACTACTAAATCAGTAAAACATGAAAAATACACGCAAATGTCGAATGTAAAACCACTATATGACGTAACAAACACGCATAATGATTCTGGCATCAAGTAAATGGGACTGCATTTTTGGCGTTTAATCTTACAGTTTGGCGGTAGTTTTTTGTTATGAAAAGTGGTCGACGGGATAATAAAGAAGTACCTAAAAATATTAGATTTCAGTGCGAAATCTTCGCACGGGCACTCATGTATGCATACTAATGGTACTAACTAAAATTTCTGTAAAAGCCAAAATCTGTCAAGTGAGCTCGAGGACCGCAATTACGTTTTTCCATATGGCTATGTATTATAATGAACAACGAATAAATACTAATTATCAATGTGTAAATATTAATTTCCCCAAATTTTAACATTTTAATATTAACTGCATGATGGGCAAGATCCATTAACTATTAGGTAAAGCTGCTGAAAGTGACGTGAAGTGATACATACATATATATATATATATATATATATATATATATATATATGTAGCATTTTGACGAGGTTGAAATATTACGATGAATAATATTCGATGAAAAGATGGCAGTCCTTCAACGATATAGCAAGTTGCAGTCGATATTAGCGAGTATGGCGAAGTAGAAGGCAATGAAATGAGTCCACCAAAGTTTTCCAATAAATCCAGCCAATCTCCAGACAAATAATTTTATTAGAAGACGAACAACACAGAAACAATTCCCAAAGGTCTAAAACTTATAGCCCTCGGGCTAACGTTGCTTCACTTCATTGAATTAAGATGTTACTGGGCCAGTTGAATATTCTACGGACATAAACACACCAGACACATATTTGTTTAGCTTCCGAAAACGTCAAAAATCTAGTGCTCCGACCGATGCGACCTGGTTTTGTTCCTTCAGCGGAGACATACAGTAATTACGTCACGAGCGCACAAACCAATGAGTGAGAGGCGACTTCCAGCTCAGCGAATGAGGCTAGAGGGCGAGGCTAAAACAGTAAAGAATCCCGTACTTGGGTGCGGATAAATTTTGAAGTTAAAATCCCAAGCGCGCGAAAAATCAGAGCAATAATAATAATAATAATAAAAAGAAAATGGCTTTTAAAAAACATCCGAAATGAGAACGCGTCTTGGAATTTTATAGATTGGGGAGCTGATAAAAGCTACGAATGATCTTAAATTTTAGATTAAGATTTGGAATAAAATAATTATTAATATACGGATATTTACTTTTAAAAGGACTTTAAATAGGAATAGATATTATTAAGAATTAAGGAAATACTGACTATGACAGAAGTTAGATTAAATTTAAAATATTAATGCGAATAAAATGGAAGGATACGAAGGAAATAAATTTTTATATAACATATATATATATATTCTAAGTTGCTTTTAACGGTTATATATATATATATATATATATATATATATATATAATTATGTTCCAGCGTGAAGAGACACTGAAATGAACTCGAGAGAAACCGCCTAGTGAGCGCCACTGCTCTATACTCTTCAAATGATTAAATTGTTATTTTATTCGGTTACTTTTTATCACCAGGTATAGTTTTTATTTATAGAGGTCACTGAAATTAAAGAGAGACTGTCGATAATGTATCCGTGTTTTAAGAAGCAGAAACTTGCGCATTCAGCAATAGTATGTGATGAAGGTAGGCAATATCAGCAGAATGTGGTAGTTGGCTGTAAGTCAACTTGAAAGAAATGTGACTAGGATAGTTCGCATCATGGATGTTTCCAAGGATTCTCAGTAGCAACTGCACCACTTTACAGAGACTTAAAGCAACAATCAAGAATCCTTTCATTGAATGCGCTTAAAAGGGGTTAAAATTCAGCTTGATAACGCTCACCCTTATGTGGCTACTGTGGCCAAAGATTTGTTGCGATTTCGATGGGACGTCTCGGAATATCCCTCGTAAAGCCCTGACATCCCACCGTACGATTACCATATCTTTGCACCACTCAACAAAGCTCTTAAGAAAGAGTGATTCTCTAGCTATAGTAATATCCGCCGCTGAAGAATAGTGCCACACCTAGTCCCGGAGGATTCTTCATTAAAGGTATTCACTATATCGCGAACCGCTAGTATTCTAGTTTCAACCTTCATAGCAACTATGTCTAGCCGTTATATTCAGTATGTATCTTTCTTTATTCTGTATACATAACTCACTGATACCATTTATGTTGTTACACATCTTACTGCATAGATTTTCAGACCCGAATTTTGTATTTTTTCTGCTTGGAAGTATTTGTTATCATGATGTTTCAGAATAAATTTTAGTGTAATAATTAAATATAAGATAAAAGTATTTTTTTCGTACATCTTGTTTCCTTTTGATGTATTTTCCATATTCCTCAATGAGAAACATAAAAGAATATCAATAAAAGCAATAATAAATAAATAAATGAAGAACTAAGATACTATATTTACTTGCATAATTGTTGTTTTTACACATTTTTGTTTTAGGCAAAAGAACTTTTTTATGATATACGAAATAAGTTAGAGGAAATAATATTCCATATCAATCAACTACATGAATTTAATTTTAAAATTGTTTGTTTGAATTTTTTTCTCCCGCACAATAATAATTTTCGATCGAAAGGAAAAAAACAAAATCTGAGGAATATGAATATTAATTAATACTGTTCAGAAAATTGCGAATTATTCTTATATTTTTGTGCTATACTTACTCATTTGTTCAGGTTGTTTAGGCATGTTTAAAAAACAGCAAACGAAAAAAAGTGAAAATAAGACAGTAAATACTGCAATTTAAATATATATTTTGTTATACAAAATCAAGTATTCATAGTATTTAATTTAAATATATATATTTTTTTTACAGCACATAAGAGATTCAATTATAAACAAATTACATCCTATTTCCAAATATTCTTTTTAAAAAATTTATTTCTTTTATAACTATTATTTATTTTTTCTTTATTTGCATATTTTTATTCTTACTTGTTAAATTGAGATACATAAACAGGGAAGTTATGCTATAGAGCAACCGATTAATTTTTTGAAATGGTTAACTTAAATTACAATCATTAGTAAATGGAACGAAAATATTCATTTAAACTTATTTTAGCTCAAAACAATTTCAAACGAAATATAATGTGATTACATTGGCAAAGTAAAATATATTTGCTTGTTGTACAACTAATTGAATGTCTCAAAACATAAGTCAAAAACAAAACACAAGTATCGTCACTATACAAGGGGTCGAGGAGATAAAGCTCGTAACCATCTCTCCCCCCCCCCCCCAATAGAATCAATTACTTTTTTCTTTTTCTAAAATGTTTTTAATGTTTTAATTTAATTTGGAATTTTTATTTTCCGCTTATCTGATTGATTTTTATTTGAAGATTGTTTAAATGTGTTAAACAAGAACAAGAACATAAGAATATTTAGTAGATTATCATGTGTAGTTACAATTGTATAATTTGATTTTGGCTCTCGAAATCAAGCGCTCTTAACACCATTGTAATTTATGTTTTGCTTTTGATACGCTTATTAAACATATAAAAAAACTACGATGTTTTTATGGACGCTGCATATCGAAAAGGAAATCAAATTTATACAATTGAAATTCACTTAAATCTGTCGAAAACTCTCCTAAGTTTCTTTTCTTTTAAAACACATTTAAACAATCTTAAAACAAAACATCAATCTTTTATTATTAATAATTATTTTTTTTTGCTTGAGAGTTCTTTCTACTCTTGACGCAGTTCCAGAAAGTGTAATATATTTTACCATAATTTCCGGCGCATAATCTGCGGATTAAACAATCATGTTTAGACCCAGAAAATTTATTTAATAATTAAAGTCAAATATTTACAGCGATCTAGTAAGTTACATTTTATAAAATAAAATTTCTGGGTCGAAACATGATTGTTCGATCCGCGAACTATACGCCAGAAATTACGGTATTTAATTTCCATTGGATATTCCAAAACTCATTAACCCCTTCGCATCGAGCGTCCTTTACAAAATTTTTAATCTTTTACCACCGGTTTTTCAAAACAGAAATTTTCGCCTAATTGAATCGCAGAAATGCTAAGATTTAATAAGGCAAATCTTACACTAAAAAATAACTGGTGGGAAAAACCGAGGATTCTGAGCATCTTATGCGTCACGTATACGGGTCGCTCGTCCCCAAGGGGTTAAGTGCATAAAGAAGCATATAAAATTTATTATATTTAATAAATTACGATTTTATATACCATTAAAATTAGAAGGAGGTAGAAATAGGATAGTATGATAATTTGGAAAACAGTAATTTTGCTTAAACTAAACTTAAAACAAAACTTCTTTTTCATTTTCATTTCTTCACCGACGGAGTAACTTATAAACTTTCTAAATGAGCAATGAATTTTTTATTTGCAAAATTAATAATACAGATGTAGTAAAAAACAGCTAATGTAGAAACATTTGATCAAAAGAAAGTATTGAATTCTATTTGGAAATGAATTTTGATACTTATAACATTGGTAAAACAAAATTAATGAATTTTTGCCATAATTATATATGTCCTATGTTTACAATCAATCTTAGATTAAACGGAACCTAGAAGTGCAATAAATTTTCCTACTTAAAAATTATCGGGAAATTATAAAATTCAAACATTTCGACATATATTACATGTTTTTAGTTTCAGAAATAACAAACATTATTAGAGACTATTCTATAAAAAATATCTTTATGAATATTTTTTTATTCCTGCCTTCTCTCATCTGCATTTAATATATTCTATAAAATTCGATTAGTGGGTCATTTTGGGGGTCACTACGGGTCAATTTAATTTTATTTAATAACGGCTATTTTGAAATATTTTGACTAAAATTAGTATCATACCATTTTGGGGTACTAGAAGACAATTGGTCAGGGTATTTTTGGTCACTACTGGCCCAAATATTTGAAATAGAGGTTGAAAATGAAATTTTGAAATGAAGATCAATGAAGGTTGCTAATGAAAGTTTGAAATGAAGGTGAATGAAGATTGAAACAGTTACTACGTTGTTGAACGGTGGCAGTAAATGAAGTCGCAAAGTTGGTAACACTTCCCCAAATATCGTCAAATTTGTCGAAATGTTGGCCACATTGGTAAGATTTGGCTAGAAATTTGATTTTTAAAATTACCCATGCTAAAACACATGCTTGGCGACAGATAAAAAACTGTCTCCAACTTTGGGACTTTTCGACAAATTTTGGCGACATTTGGCGAAAACATTGGATTTCAAAATCTGAAGAATTTTCTAGGCTTTCCCAATAGCAGCCAAGATACATGATTCCACCAATCAGCGTCCATTGAATGTTCTCGAAAAGAGAATTCCAGCAATCCGGACACACAGAACTGATTGTTGTATGTTGTACAGACAATTTATTGTTATATTGAGTTAAATATTAGGTTTGTATTCATTCTTTGTAATTTTAACCGAGTGTAATTCTTTTAATAAATAGAAAAATATTCTAAAATTGGAACAAAATTCACCTTTGTGTAAGATTTAAAATATAAAACCATTAAAATGGATCAAAGTTTGTGTAATTACTAAAATAGGTGTAAAAAATAAAAGGTTTTAAAACATTAAAACCATTTCAAGATGTTAAAAACACCCATCGGAGTCCCGAGCGCTTTCAACCAGAAAACCTGGCCATCATCAGATGGTGGAAATGAGAAAATATTCTGTAACGTCCGGAATGTATGCTGTTTAAATAGTAGAAGGCGTTACCACATATGTAGAAGGGGGGGAAGGGGGATGGACTAGTCTACTGAGCGAGGTGGGTTATCCAACCCAAATTTACCATCCACAGCAAGTAGATTATACGAAATTTTTGGCACGTTATATGACAACATATCATTACACGATCTTCCACCACTTGTCAGGATTTCCACTGACTCCCTTACAATACATGTATTATAGTCGTTCATTTGCGCGATAATCTTTACTTTACAAAAATAGATATCAATTTCTGATTTTAAATTTAACCGTGAAAGTTCAGTAGATGGCTTTCCCTTTTCTATGTCTGATTTATGCTCCCTTATGCGGTCTTGTAATTTCCTAGTTGTCATACCTATGTATGTAAACACTTCATTTTTATTTTTACATTTAAATGGGATGATATAGATTCCTGCTTTTTCATGCATATTTATGGGGTCAATTTTTCTGTGTACTAGATTTTGTAATTTTTTTGGAGGTTTGGCGATTAATGTTATGTCATATTTCTTTAAAGCATACCGGACCCTTTCATAAAGTTGGGGGATATAATCTATACTACAAAACCTTGAAACTTGTGTTTTATTCCTGGCCATTATTTTAACGTTATTAAATTCATGAATTACTTTGTTAATAAATTTCATTGAGTACCCATTCTGGGTTGCAATTTCCTTAATTGTGGCTAGTTCTGCGTTCTTATAATTAAATGGTACTATACTGCTATTAGATATTGTATTGTTGGATCGGCACGGTTTTCTGTAAATATTTCTGTCTAAATAATGTGTTATATTATTCTTAATTTACAGAAAACCATGCCGATCCAACAATACAATATCTAATAGCAGTATAGTACCATTTAATTATAAGAAAGCAGCATATAACTTTTATGTCAGAAGGGCATTTAACGTATGTTTCCAAAGTTATATAAACGCAGAACTAGCCACAATTAAGGAAATTGCAACCCAGAATGGGTACTCAATGAAATTTATTAACAAAGTAATTCATGAATTTAATAACGGTAAAATAATGGCCAGGAATAAAACACAAGTTTCAAGGTTTTGTAGTATAGATTATATCCCCCAACTTTATGAAAGGGTCCGGTATGCTTTAAAGAAATATGACATAACATTAATCGCCAAACCTCCAAAAAAATTACAAAATCTAGTACACAGAAAAATTGACCCCATAAATATGCATGAAAAAGCAGGAATCTATATCATCCCATTTAAATGTAAAAATAAAAATGAAGCGTTTACATACATAGGTATGACAACTAGGAAATTACAAGACCGCATAAGGGAGCATAAATCAGACATAGAAAAGGGAAAGCCATCTACTGCACTTTCACGGTTAATTTTAAAATCAGAAATTGATATCTATTTTTGTAAAGTAAAGATTATCGCGCAAATGAACGACTATAATACATGTATTGTAAGGGAGTCAGTGGAAATCCTGACAAGTGGTGGAAGATCGTGTAATGATATGTTGTCATACAACGTGCCAAAAATTTGGTACAATCTACTTGCTGTGGATGGTAAATTTGGGTTGGATAACCCACCTCGCTCAGTAGACTAGTCCATCCCCCTTCCCCCACTTCTCCATATGTGGTTTCGCCTTCTACTCTTTAAACAGCTTACATTCCGGACGTTACAGAATATTTTCTCATTTCCACCCTCTGATGATGGCCAGGTTTTCTGGTTGAAAGCGCTCGGGACTCCGATGGATGTTTTTAACATCTTGAAATGGTTTTAATGTTTTAAAACCTTTTATTTTTTTACACCTATTTTAGTAATTACACAAACTGTGATCCATTTTAATGGTTTCATATTTTAGAGTGTAATTCTGTCTTCCGCTTCCCAGCGGCGAAGACTTGACAGACGATCACTGCATCCTGTGTTAGTGTTGCTGTTGTTCCTCACATATGAACCCAGATTGATTATTCAGCGTGATAACTACGACCACATATGTTACAACTTGGTATGGAATATCAACAACTATGTGAGACGGTATATTGACCATCGCGGTCGCCAAATCTCTCTCTCGCATTTGGGATATAATGGGCTGGCGAATATGACCTGATACAACAGTGCAGTCATTATTCCAGCAATTGTAGCTGATTGGTCGTTCCGTCTCTCGGTTCAACATCCGGAAACCCTTTGTATAGACGCCAAATCAAGTCATTGTAACGGATGTATCCAAACCAGAGATGAAGCAATGTCATACTGACTTCCACAGTGTGTTTTCTAGTTTTTTAAACAGTAAGCTTTGCAATCTTATGATATTTTGATCAAGAAATTCTCTATATTACACAACAAAAATATAAAAAAAATTTCAATATAATCAGAGGTATCATTTTTGGTACATTTATACTCTTATAATAGAAAAGCCTTTCGAAAACAGTACACATTTTGAGAAAAAAAGTGAAAAACATGTTGTGATGGGAACCACTGTTTTATAAGGTCCCCGTCGTGCGAAGCCAATTCGGACGCAAGACACTTGCATTATAATATGGTATATCAAATACCGTAATATATCGCCCGGCCATTATATCGGTGGCCCACGCCTTGCCCTCTGAATTTCTTCAAGAGTGTTCCTCCCTCCGGAATCCCCTGTTGTCATATTAATTTTATGTTCACAATTTTGCAATAATTGTGCTAGTTCAAAACTCATGTATACGTACATTTGCATATTACATTATAATTTCATTAGTATAGACATATCATTGTACAAGAGACGTTATCCTACACCTCTTTTACAATTTTGCGGAAAAGGGGAGAAATTTTAACTCAGGGAAGGGGGGAAATCGATTTTTTTAAGTAGGTCAAGTGGGGTATCGTTAGTTGTCTATTGTTTAATTTTGAATCGATCGACCTCATCCGCAAATCGATACTATGATTTGTTACAAAGTTACGCCAGGTTTTACAAATGATAGTCGATAATTTTATTTCAATGCAGTTAATATAGGTTTTCACAGAAACAACTGATGGGCATTCACGAAAATTTGGGAAGGACTTTGTTTTGGCACTAGAAATGAAGATCCTATGAGTCCCTAAAAATAAAGTTGTTTTACGATGATTACGGTGGGGGGCAAAGGGGGCATTTTAACTCACGGGGAAAAATTTGACCTCTTTTAAAGAAGTCAAGTGGAGTATCGTTCACTATGTGTTTTGTCAATTCTGAATCGAAATATACCATCCGCAAGTTGATACTGTCTTTTGTTGCAAAGTTACGCCAAGTATTAGAAATACGAAGTCAAAAACTTTACTTCAGTGCAGGTAAAATATGCTTTTTCACCAACAACTGGCGGACAATCACGACAATTTCGGAACAAGTTTGTTTTGTCACTAGAAATAAAATCGATGAGTCCTCAAGAATTAAAGTTGTTTTACTGTGTTTTTTTTTGTTTTTTAGGGTGGAGGTGGGGGGGGAAACGGGGGCATTTTAATTACTAACTGCATAAAATCGTCGACTTTATATTTATAAAAAGTAGCGTAACTTTGTAACAAATGATAATATCGACTTGCGGATTGTTTCATTCAAATCAAAATTAAAAACTACATGACAAACGATACCCCACTTGACATACTTAAAAAAAGTTGAGTTCCCCCCCCCCTGAGTTAAAATGTCCCCCTTTGCCCCCCCCCTCCCTAAACACAGTAAAACAGCTATATTTTGGGGGGACTCATCGGATCTTCTTTTCTAGTGCTAAAACGAAGTTCTTCCCAAAATTTTGTGAATGGCCATCAGTTGTTTCTGTAAAAGTCTATATTAACTGCACTGAGGTAAAATCTTCGACTTTGTATTTCTAAAACCATGTAACTTTGTAGCGAATCATTGAATCGTCTTACGGATGATGTCGTTCGATTCAGAATTAAAAAGTCCTTCCGGCCTGTACCGGGAGGAAAAGGTAGCTTTCCTATATCTTCGTTTTAAAAGTTTAGCTAATGTTACACGAAAACAGCAAGTTAAAATGCAAAGAAACGTTTACAAAAGATTCGTTAATACTGAATTTGAATAAGAAATTCGCCAAATTATTGAGCAATAGCCAAATTGGCTTCATTTATGAAGACTTATTTTGGTCGCCAAATTTGTCGATATTTCTCCAAATGTCGCCAATTTTGGCGCTAACGGATATGAATATATAGTTTTATGCGTATGATTCGGAAAATTATTACAACAATGAAAGAAAATAATTTGCGAGTAATCGCGTTAATGTGCTGTTTTGTTTCAAAATGTCAGCCAACCTAGAATTTCAGACTGCTCTATCTCAGCCATTTTTTGAGATAGAGGTAAACAAAAAAATGCTCTGGAATCCTTGTATCAAGGCCTAACACGTAATTAAAAAATAAATTTTAATTTTTAATTTTTTTGTATATTTATTTTAGTTTTAAATTTTTAAATGGCCGCTAACTTGAAACAAAATGGCGGACCAAATTGGCCAACGAACTCGGTTGAGACATTGGTTAGATTAATACACACAATTAGTTTCATCAAAATTGATTTATAAATACAACGTTATCGTATGACATAGGTCAGATATATATATATATATATATATATATATATATGGATATCATGAGAGACGGTAGTTTCTCGAGTGACGCAGCAAAAAAACGAAAACCGAATGCTTAATACCGAAGATTTCCGTCACTCCATATATACAGCTAGTTTGAGTTCAAAGGAAAAGCGAAAAGCCGACATTTAATATCTCAGCAAATATGAGGTACATCGTTTTGATTTTTTGACAGCTGTCTTATATCTCCGGTCTAACTCTATCCTGAAATTTATAGATTTCTACATGCAGTAGATTTTAAGATCTGGAAATCCATTTTTAAGTAAAATGGGAAGTTTTTCGCTCTGCATGTAATGGTGTCATGGTGTAAGACAACGTATCTCGAAAACCGCCCGAAGGATTTTTTTAAAATTAATATATGATACTAATCGGTTTTATATGAAGTGAATCCAACTATCCGCTTAAATAGGAAAACTCTAGTTTTTTATATAATCCGATTTAAAAAAATGGGACTGTTTTCTTAAGCCAAGCTGTACAAATGCAATAGAGTATTCACTACCTTCTTCCGCCGGGAATTACAGTTAAAATTTGATGTACGGTTGCCGTTATCAATAAAGCTTGTGACCGGGCTAATTATTTATATTTTTTTAAATGCAAAAACAATGAATTATATACTCTAAACATGTAAAACATATGTATTAAATTCAATTGGGGTTTATATGTTTTCTCTTTTTGTTACAAAGAAATAATTTCAGATTTTAAACATGCATATATTCGAAAAATTAATTAGATTCCTTTTTCAAAATGAGGAAATATTTTTTAATTACATGTATTCAATTTTACTGCTAAATATAATAAATCTTTCATTTTCTAATGATAAAATATTTTTCATTTCTTTGTTTCTTTCGCAACGAAGACAACCAACCAACTATTATCGTTTCAATGCGCGAAGCACAAATTAGCGAGAGGCATTTGGGGAAAAGATAGGCACAGAAAATCAAAGATATTATACTTACTATTAGGTATTTTGTTTATTTATTCATTGTTTTTTATTTTATATGACTTGATGGTTCTTTTTAAAAATTTCGTTTTGGTAAGGTGCTTAGTTTGTCTTTGTCAGAGCAACTGCCAATTACATGTTTTTATGGCTTTAAAATATTACTTTTATGTTATTTTGTAAAAGAAAATGCAGAAAGTTAGTTCTGAATTAAGTGTTTTATGTTATACAATGGATAAATAAGTTCTTAATTACTTTAAATCCAGAGTTTGAAAAGTAAACAAATAGTTTTTTTTTCTTTTTCTTATTGCATTCAGGGGTCGATGCAGGTTTTTTTTCTTGGGGCCCATTTTGTGAAAAGTAAAGGTTGTTTTTGTGAAATTTATTATATTTTTGTGAAAAATAACATTTTGTAACGAAAGTTGAAATCGATTTAATCAAATTCGAACCAAGCATTTATAAAAAAAACCTGTTTTAAATCCTTTTGCGGAAGTTTTCCTCTCTGGCAAACTTGTTTGTTTACAAATTACACATTTTAAAACATCACAAAATAATAAATAGTAAGTTTTTATGGAATATAATTTTGTGAAGTGGCCCATTTTATCAAATTGATTTTTGTGAAGGGGTCCATTTTATTAAATAGATTTTTGTGAAGGGTCCCTAAATAGGCCCCAAATTTTTCCTGGATCGACCCCTGGCATTACCTTATTGCATTCATATTGCCAGTATTATTACATTGTTATCATTTTTTTTTTCTCATTACATTTACAAACAGTTGTGTGACAAACTTCTATCTTCATGAATGTTTTGCATTTACTTTATATTAATTTTTCCCATTCATTTTTTAATAAGCTTGTTAAATAGTTTTCAAGCACTATATTGTTTCAATGTCAAATGTTACATTAAAAATTGTTAAAAAATACAGTAAAAAAATTGCTATTTGCTCGCGAAACTTAAGAATATAATCATTTTAACCCACATAGATTTTTTTAGCTCTAAAATATTACTATACAATGAATAAATAAGTTCTTATTTACTTTAAATTCAGAGTTTAAAAAGTAAACAAATAGCTATTTTATCTTTCAATTTTTCTATCATTTACCTGTGACTTTAAAAATCATTTAAAATTACTAATTTAGAGGTATGAAATACCTTATATGTGCTTAAATCACAGAAAAAATACAACTTTAGTAAGTATATTGCAGGGCTCTGTTTAAGAAGAATTAAGAACACCTTTAAAGGATCCTTCACAATTTTTTTTTAAATCTTAAAACAGTATCCTTCACATTTTTTTTTTCATTTTAAAACAGGTTATTTCACATTTCTTTTCATATTAAAACAGGACACTTCACAAAATTTTTTCCTACCAAAAATTAACTCTTCACAAATTTAATCATCTTAAACATTTCCCAATTTTTGTATAAAATACTGTTTACTGTTGACTGTAATAAGTGTTTGTTCTTCAAAGTAAATTCTGAAAAATTATTAAATTTCAACTGCTGCTAATACATTTAATTTTTTGATTACAACTTACATAAATATCCATATTTTACATAGGGTTTCTTGTACAGAGGTGTATTTTGAAAACATATAGAAGAAAGAAAATTTTTTTTTTAGAGAAAACCGCTGTTAATTTTTTCGCAATGATTTTTAATAGTCAGATCTTATAAATTAAGTGTTGGTGAGTGCAAAGTTTGAAATTGTCTGAATATGTTGAAAACAACATAGGGCTCTAAAACTATTTACTTGCATAAGTTTATTAAAAATTAATTTGAAAAATTAATATACAGTAACAGCAAAACATGCATGAAGCTTCACAAACAGCTATAGACCATCAAAGTATCAAATAAAATGAAAATTTTGAAATGGAGAACCATCAATTCAAAATAAATAAAAAACAATAAATAAATAAACAAAATACCTGGGGGAGGGGGGGGGGAGTATTTTATCTATTATAAATTGCAGCTTGTATTTTCAAATAATTTGGAAGGGCGGATAAAATTTTATCATTTAAAATATTAAAAAAAATAATACCTTCTAAACTAGAATTTTATTATCAATTTTATAGATGATTTTCTTTGGACGATTACTCTCTATGAGAGAAAAGTTCTACTTTTTGTATTTGTTCGCCACAGTACATTTTGTTGTTTTTCAGCCAGTCTATAGAATTCTTTGCAGGAGTGCGGTTTTCAACAGGCATGTGATGTTGAGCATTGGCCATATATAGGGCACTATTCGATTGCAAATTTGGAAGAAGTTTTTCCAACACTCATTTTTGGAAGTTTTCGTAGTTCAGTGCATGAGTGCATCATTTGCATGGGATTGTCACCCCTTTTTATCGACGCTTTATACAATAGTTGAGCATCCGTAAGGAAACACGTTTCCTCATTTTTACGCTCGAGTTAAGACCTTGTACAGCTAAGTACATGGCCGTTAAAGTTTTTTTCCTGTAAATAGTTAATAACTTTCTCCTTTTAATTCGATGTTATTCGTTTTTGGGTAAAGGTGAAAATAGGCACTCGCCAATCACCACTCGGCAATAAAACTTGAAAAACTGACTTGAAAAATATGGAGAAAACCGACCAAATGCAGGATTTTCTGATTTTCTTTTTTTCCCATGTTCGTTTGACAAAATTCATGATTTTCCTCGCCAGATCGACGAAAATAGTGATTTTTCTGCACCAGATCGATGAAATTAATGATTTTACTGCACTAGATCGGCGAAATTTATGATTTTTATGCGCCGATTAAAGAAATTCGTGATTTTTATGTGCCCGTTCAGCAAAATTTCTGATTTTTTACATGCCGTTCAACAAATTTTTTTATCTTTATGTGCCCCGTTGACAAAATTTGTGATTTTTACATGCCTGATCGACTAAATTCATCATTTTTATATGCCCGATGGATGAAATTAATGATTTTTACATGCCGATCAATGAATTTCTTGATCTTTATGTGCCTGTTTGACAAAATTCATGATTTTCATGCACCGATAAACAAAATTCATGATTTTTACATCTGTGTTCCACAAAATTTATGATCTCCCCCTCCCTGATCCACAAAATTCATGTTTTTGCTGTGCCTGATTATTGAAACTCATCATTTTTACACACCCGATCGACAAAATTCATGATTTTTACACACCGATCAACGAAGTTCAAGATTTTTATGCACTTGATCGCCGAAATTCATGATTTTTTTCATGCTCGATCGATGAAATTTCATTTTTCTGAACCTGATCGATGAAATTATTGATTTTTATGCAAACGTTTGATGAAATTTGTGAATTTTATGCACCTACTTGATGAACTTGTGATTTTTAACCACTCACTTGATGAATTCGTGATTTCTATGCGACTACTCTACGAATTGGTAATTTTTATGCGTCCGTTCTACAAAATTCATGATTTTTTCGTGCCTAATCGATGAAATTCATAATTTTTACGCACCGATTGATGATTTTTATGTGCCTGATTCATAAATTTCTTGATTTTTATGCATCCATATGATGAAATTAATGATTTTCATGTGCCGATCAAGGAATTTCTTGGTTTTTATGTATCTATTTGATGAAATACGTGATTTTTATGCGATCGATAAACAAAATTCAAGATTTTTACGTTCCCGATTGACAAAATTTATGATCTCCCCCTCCCTGATCCACAAAATTCATGTTTTTGCTATGCCTGATTATTGAAACTCATCATTTTTACACACCCGATCGACAAAATTCATGATTTTTACACACCGATCAACGAAGTTCAAGATTTTTATGCACTTGATCACCGAAATTCATGATTTTTTTCATGTTCAATCGACGAAATTTCATTTTAGTGAACCTGATCGATGAAATTATTGATTTTTATGCAAACGTTTGATGAAATTTGTGAATTTTATGCACCTACTTGATGAACTTGTGATTTTTAACCACCCACTTGATGAATTCGTGATTTCTATGCGACTACTCTACGAATTGGTAATTTTTATGCGTCCGTTCTACAAAATTCATGATTTTTTCGTACCTAATCGATGAAATTCATAATTTTTACGCACCGATTGATGATTTTTATGTGCCTGATTCATAAATTTCTTGATTTTTATGCATCCGTTTGATGAAATTAATGATTTTCATGTGCCGATCAAGGAATTTCTTCGTTTTTATGTATCTATTTGCTGAAATACGTGATTTTTATGCGATCGATAAACAAAATTCAAGATTTTTACGTGCCCAATTGACAAAATATATGATCCCCCCCCCCCCTCTATCGACAAAAGTCATGTTTTTTCTGTGCTCGATTGATGAAATTCACAGATTTTTACATACCCGATCAACGAAATCATGATTTTTAAATACACTATCAACGAAATTCATGATTTTTTCATGCCCGATTGACGAAATTAATGATAATGTCCATGCCCCAATTTGACCCCCCCCCCCCAAGGCGGGTACTTTTTAAAATTTTGCACACACCCTTCATGTGATATATTGTTGGAAATGTCCGAGACTGTTTAATCATATTATGCATCTCCTGTGTCCACACCCCCACTTTGCCCCCCCAAGGGGGTACTTTCTGATATTTTGCACAACCCCTCATGTGATATATCGTTGGAAAGGTCTGTGACCGCTTAGTCATATTATGCATCTCTGGTGTCCATCCCCCCACTTTGCCCCCCCAAGAGGGTACTTTTTGAAATTTTGCACAACCCTTCATGTGATATATCGTTGGAAAGGTCTGTGACTGTTTAATCATATTATGCATCTCCTGTGTCCACACCCCCACTTTGCCCACCCAAGGGGGTACTTTCTGATATTTTGCACAACCCCTCATGTGATATATCGTTGGAAAGGTCTGTGACCGCTTAGTCATATTATGCATCTCTGGTGTCCATCCCCCCACTTTGCCGCCCCCAAGGCGGGTACTTTTTAAAATTTTGCACACACCCTTCATGTGATATATTGTTGGAAAGGTCTGAGACTGTTTAATCAGATTCTGCATCTCCTGTGTTCACACCCCCACTTTGCCCCCCCAAGAGGGTACTTTTTGAAATTTTGCACAACCCCTCATGTGATATATTGTTGGAAAGGTCTGTGACCGCTTAGTCATATTATGCATCTCTGGTGTCCATCCCCCCACTTTGCCCCCCCCCCTCTCAAGGGGGGTACTTTTTAAAATTTTGCACAACCCTTCATGTGATATACTGTTGGAAATGTCCGAGACTGTTTAATCATATTATGCATCTCCTGTGTCCACACCCCCACTTTGCCCCCCCAAGGGGGTACTTTCTGATATTTTGCACAACCCCTCATGTGATATATCGTTGGAAAGGTCTGTGACCGCTTAGTCATATTATGCATCTCTTGTGTCCATCCCCCCACTTTGCCCCCCCAAGGCGGGTACTTTTTAAAATTTTGCACACACCCTTCATGTGATATATTGTTGCAAAGGTCTGAAACTGTTTAATCATATTCTGCATCTCCTGTGTTCACACCCCCACTTTGCCCCCCCAAGAGGGTACTTTTTGAAATTTTGCACAACCCCTCATGTGATATATCGTTGGAAAGGTCTGTGACTGCTTAGTCATATTATGCATCTCTGGTGTCCATCCCCCCACTTTGCCCCCCCAAGAGGGTACTTTTTGAAATTTTGCACAACCCTTCATGTGATATATTGTTAAAGGTCTGTGACTGTTTAATCATATTATGCATCTCCTGTGTCCACACCCCCACTTTGACCCCCCCAAGGGGGTACTTTCTGATATTTTGCACAACCCCTCATGTGATATATCGTTGGAAAGGTCTGTGACCGCTTAGTCATATTATGCATCTCTGGTGTCCATCCCCCCACTTTGCCCCCCCCCTCTCAAGGGTGGTACTTTTTAAAATTTTGCACAACCCTTCATGTGATATACTGTTGGAAATGTCCGAGACTGTTTAATCATATTCTGTATCTCCTGTGTTCACACCCCCACTTTGCCCCCCCAAGAGGGTACTTTTTGAAATTTTGCACAACCCCTCATGTGATATATCGTTGGAAAGGTCTGTGACTGCTTAGTCATGTTATGCATCTCTGGTGTCCATCCCCCCACTTTGCCCCCCCAAGAGTGTACTTTTTGAAATTTTGCACAACCCTTCATGTGATATATTGTTGGAAAGGTCTGTGACTGTTTAATCATATTATGCATCTCCTGTGTCCACACCCCCACTTTGCCCACCCAAGGGGGTACTTTCTGATATTTTATTCAACCCCTCATGTGATATATCGTTGGAAAGGTCTGTGACCGCTTAGTCATATTATGCATCTCTGGTGTCCATCCCCCCACTTTGCCCCACCAAGGCGGGTACTTTTTAAAATTTTGCACACACCCTTCATGTGATATATTGTTGGAAAGGTCTGAGACTGTTTAATCATATTCTGCATCTCCTGTGTTCACACCCCCACTTTGCCCCCCCCAAGAGGGTACTTTTTGAAATTTTGCACAACACCTCATGTGATATATCGTTGGAAAGGTCTGTGACCGCTTAGTCATATTATGCATCTCTGGTGTCCATCCCCCCACTTTGCCGCCCCCAAGGCGGGTACTTTTTAAAATTTTGCACACACCCTTCATGTGATATATTGTTGGAAAGGTCTGAGACTGTTTAATCATATTCTGCATGTCCTATGTTCACACCCCCACTTTGCCCCCCCCAAGAGGGTACTTTTTGAAATTTTGCACAACCCTTCATGTGATATATCGTTGGAAAGGTCTGTGACCGCTTAGTCATATTATGCATCTCTGGTGTCCATCCCGCCACTTTCCCCCCCAAGGCGGGTACTTTTTAAAATTTTGCACACACCCTTCATGTGATATATTGTTGGAAATGTCCGAGACTGTTTAATCATATTATGCATCTTCTGTGTCCACACCCCCACTTTGCCCCCCCAAGGGGGTACTTTCTCAAATTTTGCACAACCCCTCATGTGATATATCGTTGGAAAGGTCTGTGACTGCTTAGTCATATTATGCATCTCTGGTGTCCATCCCCCCACTTTGCCCCCCAAGGCGGGTACTTTTTAAAATTTTGCACACTCCCTTCATGTGATATATTGTTGGAAAGGTCTGTGACTGTTTAATCATATTATGCATCTCCTGTGTCCGTACCCCACTTTGCCCCCCTCCCCAACGGGGTACTTTTTGAAATTTTGCACAACCCCTCATGTGATATATGGTTGGAAAGGTCTGTGTCCACTTAGTTAGATTATGCATCTCTGGTGTCCATCCCCCCACTTTGCCCCCTTCAGGGGGGCACTTTTTAAATTTTGCTGACACTCCTCGTGATATATTGTTGGAAAGGTCTGTGACCACTTAGTCATATTATGCATCTCCAGTATCCATCCCCCCCACTTTGCCCCTCCCACAAGGGGGGTACTTTTTAAAATTTTGCCCACACCCCTCATGTGATATATTGTTTAAAAGGTCTGTGACCACTTAATCTTATTATTCAGCACGGCAGCTATATGGTGCCGCAGGCAGCGGGAACCCGAGCCGGAGGTTCGTGCGGTTAGAGCTTTATACTATTCGATGTGCAAATTAAGGTATTATCCGGTGAATGCATAGCACGACCGGTATACGGTGCCGGAGGCAGCAGGGACCTGGGTTGGTGGTTCGTTCGGTTATAGGTTTATACTATTCCATGTGGAAATTAAGGGATTGTCATACAAATGGAGAATTCAGTTAGATTCGAGGCCCTGATGTAAATTGAAGGCCCACTAGCGGGCGAAGCCACTAAGTTTTATTCTTATAAATTTATACCCTAAGGCTTAATTGCGACTGAAAGAAATTTTCATCAATAACCGCTTAAAAGTAATGATATCAGTACAAAAACCCTTAACGGGTTAAAAGTTGTGACGCAGCACTTTCTTTTGGCTCTAAGAATTTCAAATATGGGTCTTAAAAGTAATGATATCAAATTTGAGTGACGCTATGTTAATTTTTTTTAAATCATCATTTTCTTTTTAGTTTTATTTATATTCACAGGAGCAATTATTATCTTAACATGAAAATAATATAAAATTTATTCGCTAAAGCTTTTTCATTCAGATCTCTCAGGAATTCAAAATATGGGTTTTAAAAGAAATTATATCAAAATTTGAGTGACACCTTGACGGGAATTTAATAGGATTGTTTTAAATTTAAATTTAAATTATTTTTCGTTTGTCTTCTAAAGTATATTTACACATACAAACAATACTTTTAATTTTTCAATACACTGTTAAATATATTACTTTCACTGAGCCTATATTATGTATTGAAATGTATTTATTTCAATAGACTGATTCATGTTTTGTGCCACGGTATCCAAAATCATAAGTAAAATTTATGTAAATGATTAATTTGCGTCATAGTATCCAAACAAAGGAAAATGTATGCAAGTGGATACTATGACGCAAATTAATCATTTACATAAATTTTACTTATGATTTTGGATACCGTGGCACAAAACATGAATCAGTCTATTGAAATAAATACATTTCAATACATAATATAGGCTCCGTGAAAGTAATATATTTAACAGTGTATTGAAAAATTAAAAGTATTGTTTGTATGTGTAAATATACTTTAGAAGACAAACGAAAAATAATTTAAATTTAAATTTAAAACAATCCTATTAAATTCCCGTCAAGGTGTCACTCAAATTTTGATATAATTTCTTTTAAAACCCATATTTTGAATTCCTGAGAGATCTGAATGAAAAAGCTTTAGCGAATAAATTTTATATTATTTTCATGTTAAGATAATAATTGCACCTGTGAATATAAATAAAACTAAAAAGAAAATGATGATTTAAAAAAAATTAACATAGCGTCACTCAAATTTGATATCATTACTTTTAAGACCCATATTTGAAATTCTTAGAGCCAAAAGAAAGTGCTGCGTCACAACTTTTAACACGTTAAGGGTTTTTGTACTGATATCTATATACACTGCTCAAAACAATTAAAGGATATTGCAGTTTTAGGTGGATTTTGTATCTGGGAAACTTTTTAGCTGATTGATACATGGTCGACAGACATAGTAGGTTATATGAGAATAAATTACATATGTTTGGCAGAAAAAAATGCATTTTATTGCGCATTTGTGTACAAAAGGAAAAAAACACAATTTGTGCATATGAGAAAAAAAGAATAAGAAAAGGTGTTTTCTTCAAAGAAAATCATTTTCAGTAGGGGGTATGGTTTCCACGGGTGGCCAGCAACGTTGAACACCTTTGAGGCATGGACTCAATGAGGCTATTAATGATGAGTTGGGGTATTCTGCCCTACTCTTCCAGAAGAGCTCTTTCCAGATCTTGGAGAGTTTGTGGGGGTTCTTGGCGGCCAGAAACTCGTCTTCCTAGAGCGTCCCAAACGTGCTCGATTGGATTCATATCTGGAGAACACGCTGGCCATTCCATTCGAAGGATTCCTTCCTCGAAAAGGAAATCCTCCACCAGGTTTGCACGATGTGGCCTGCAGTTATCGTCCATTAAAATGAAGTTATCTCCGATTGCTGCAGCGTAAGGGACTACAATAGGTAAGAGGATCTCATCTCTATATCGGCAACCAGTCAGAGCTCCATCTCGAATGATGTAGAGGTCAGTGCGCCCGTCAATGGAGATGCCACCATACACCAACACTCCTCCACCGCCAAATCTGACACTTTCGTGCACGAACGCAGGATTATTCCTACTGCCACGGTCCCTCCAGATGAAAATACGCCTATTATCCGGATGCACAGAAAAACGGGACTCGTCACAAAACAGAATATTGCTCCATTCATTTCTCCTCCAGTTGACATGCTCGGTTGCCCACTCCCTGCGGTCTCGACGATGCCTTGATGTTAATCGAACACATACCATCGGTCGGCGAGCATACAGACCTACAGCATGGAGCCGGTTTCGGGCAGTCTGAGTTGAAATCGTGGTGCCTGAGCCGAGCGAAGGTGTTGTTGGAGAAGAGTAGCGTTCATGTTTCGGTGTCTCCAAGCTGTTAACGCTAAATACCGATCTTCATTGGGCGTTGTTGCCCGTCTACGACCTCGCCCTGGTCTTCGGCCTGCACATCCACTCTCCAAAAAACGGTTCCAGATCCTGGAAATGACACTTTGTGACACTCCAATGGCTTGCGCTACTTCGGCTTGAGTTTGGCCCCCTTCTAACCTACCAACAATTCTCCAAGCTGCTGAATCTGTCAAATGACTTCTCTGAGACATCGTACTCATCGAAACAAAGCAATCACTGAATGCCGATCATACTTGTCTTCATTCTCTTTTATCCAGTTCAAAGTCAAATTTCATTCGCTGCCGCTGAAGCGACGTTTTTGACGTCGAACTCAAAATTTGCATACTCCACAGTTTGAAAACCAGAAAAATTTGCATTTGTGATTCTCTTCTTCTATTTTCGGCAAAAAAAAATTCGTTTATATCTTTATTTTATATAAAACTTCAAATATCCTTTAATTGTTTTGAGCAGTGTATATAAATCAACATTTGAACGGAGGGTGGTTTTCGAATCTGGGGGTCATGATCGGTGAAATTATATCGAAATTTTCCGGAACTGCTTTCCTCCGAACGGCTGCAATAGGTAGCTTTATACTTTTTTGTATTGAAAGCTACCTAAAAATGCATTATTAACGACACCCCACTTGACCTACTTAAAAAAATTATTTCCCTCCCCCTCCCTGAGTTAAAGTTTCCTCCTATTTCCCCTCCCCCCCCAAAAAAAAACAGTGTAATACAACTTTATTTTTTGGGGACTCATTGAATCTTCATTTCTAGTGCCAAAACGAAGTTATTCCCAAATTTTGGGGAATGGCCATTTTCATATGCTATGGGAATTTTTTCGTACGCTATGAAATGCAGTTGCTAGACAATGGTTAAATGAAAGAGGAAAAATAAAATACTTTTGAAATTTTATAAAAGTGAGAGAGTAAAACACATTTTATATTCGAAAAGATGCATAAAATTTCGTAAGTTATACAACTAATTTCGGATTTCAGACAAATGTATTGCCAAATGTATTGTACATAGATATCGGATTAATTTAAAGCCTAAATATAAAAAACGTAGTATATATAATTTAACGTTTAAATCGATTATTCAAAGGGCTCATTACCCTTTCAGTGACTGATGAAATTTGAAAATCTTCTGAATCTTCATAGAAAACCATTAAGACATGAAAAGAAAGGTTCTATAATTTTCGAACCAAAACGCTAACTTAAGTGAAAAAATATGTAGTTGATTCCGAGTAATTCAATGACGTATTTACCAAATATAAAGGTTATCGGATACTTTTTGCGACAATTATTACGAAACAGACGTACAGACTAATAGACATACAGACTAACAAACACACAAACAGACACCAACATTTTCGTATCTCCCAAGTAAAATTTCTTCCAGCTCCGCAAACTACAAAGTGTCCAAATCCCAAAAAGTATCTGCAAATGACGTCATTTTTCAGAGAGAAACAGGCATTACTTTTAGAAAAATACTATATGTCAGTATATTGTCGTCGAAATGATTTTCAACAATTTTTTTACTTCTCTGGTACTGAATTTGAGAGAGTAGTGTGTTAAATTTATACTTGCAAAAGGAGATTTCCGTTAAAAATTGAGGAATTTCGATGCAAAAACAGTATTTTCTTTATGAGTTTTATGAATGAAACTGCATTTTGTTGACGTCATTTTCCAATGATGAAATTGTTCTGCGTTTAAAGTCTTTGATATTAGCAAGGAACGAAATGTTTCAGCGTGTGAAAATGAAATCTTATTTAGCAAGAAGCAGGAATTTTTATTGAAAAATACTGAAATATTTTATTATACGAATCTATCTATCTCTCTATATTATAATGCAAAAACATGTCCATCATATCGTCATAGCGATGGAGGCAATCAATTACCATTTTTATTTCAAAATTTATTAACTTAAAGCATCGCATACTTTCAATTTTTACACCATTGAATAGAAAGGAAAAAGTCCTTCCGGCCTGTACCGGGAGGAAAAGGTAGCTTTCCTATATCTTCGTTTTAAAATTTTATCTAATGTTACTCGAAAGCAGCAAGCTAAAATGCAAAGAAACCGTTTACAAAAGATTCGTTAATACTGAATTTGAATAAGAAATTTGCCAAATTATTGAGCTATAGCCAAGTTGGCTTCATTTATGAAGACTTATTTCGGTCGCCAAATTTGGCGGTATTTCATCAAATGTAGCCAAGTTTGGCAAGAATTTGGCGCTAACGGATATGAATATATAGTTTTATGCGTATGATGGGAAAATGATTACAACAATGAAAGATAATAATTTGCGAGAAGTCGCGTTCACTAAAACTTATAAATTAATCGTTGGATTTTTGTAATTTGCTATCTTGTTTCAAAATGTCTGCCACCCTAGAATTCCAAATTGCTGTATCTCAGCCGTTTTTTAAGATAGAGGTAAAACAAAAAATACTCCGGAATATATATATATATATGTAGGATTTTGGACGGAGGGTGGTTTTGGGGTCTGGGGGTCATGATCGGTGAAAATTTTCCGAAATTGCCTTCCTCCGAACGGCTGCAATAGGTAGCTTTATACTTTTTTGTATTGAAAGCTACCTAAAATGTCTTTTCAAGTACAATTTATTTGAGAGTAGTATCTTAATTTACAGATATTTTATGAATTTTAAACAATTTTCATGCATAACTTTTTAAAAATTGTTATCTATCACATGTAGTCCAATTACGGAAGATTAACCCGTTTGCACTTAAATGACATAAATAATCCTATAACCAATTTAAAACTTAAAAAAAAGTAAAGATAAGTTTAAATGATGTAATCTAAAAAACACTAAAACTAAAAGCCCGGAAATAATCAGAGAAAATTTGTTTCTATGAGTAGTGAAATGTTTGAAGATTTAAATGTTTGAAGATTATTAACCACTGGCAAGCGGCTAATACAAAAATACCCTTTTTAATATATTTAAAATTTTTATTTGAATACCTTATTGATAATTTTCATATAAAAATACTTTTTTGGTGGCGTTAGGGGGCAATTAAAAAAATATATTTTAAAAATGATGAGATTTCAATAAAATATTATTCTAAAGTATGTTCTGTGACATGGGAAGTCTGTGTTGGATCCTCTTAATTATATGAAATCTATTATTGAAATGAGTCTAAATGACGTATATTTCTTATTCTTTATTCAGAGGGGTCATTACCCTTTCAGTGAATAATAAAATTTGAAAAACTTCTGAATTTTCATAATAAATCATTCTGACATGAAAAGAAAGATTCTATAAATTTCGAACCAAAGTGAAACTTAAGTGAAAAAATATGTAGCTGATTCCGAGTAATTCAATAACATATTTACCAAATATCAAGCTTATCGGATTCTTTTTACGACAATTATTACGAAACAGACATACAGACTAATAGGCTGTTTACCCTCTCGTTACAGTGATTAGGGCGTCAATGTAGAGCACCTATGTATTTTATTCTAGACGCTATAATGAAGGTACCCATAAAGAACAAAAATCAATTCGCATGCATGATTTTGTTTAGTAACTCAAGGCGTAAAATTTTAATAGAAATGTACTATTATCCTATTGACGTTAAATTATACATAGACATTAAATTTTACATAGTTTGTATCATTATTTATCTTGATTACATGTCAGTCATTATTTTATCTAACTTTATAATACATGGTGAAATAAAATATAGAGAATGAAGTTTAATTTTTTAACAATGTGGAAAGTCAAAAATTAATAGCAATAATGTTACGTTAAATACAGTTTAAAATAATAATTGTTTTTGGACTAAGGTTAGTGAATGACAAAATGTTTTTTTAATTATTTTTGCATGTTTATTATATGTTCGAATAAAGGTTTCTTTTTAAACTTTTTGATTCCGTTGGATTTCAACGGGTGTTGACCTTTTCATCATTACTATTACTATTATATTTATTGCATGGAAAGTAGTACTATACCTATCAAAGAAGATGAAAAATTATGCAAGTATGGAAGTGTATATATATGCTATGACGTGACGTGACTTCTGTTTGTGTCATTTTTATTATTTTGCATGATCTTTAAAAATTGCATAGGCAATGGTTTAACTAATATGTCAGATAAAAATTCTTCATTTTTTTTAAAATTTGCCTTAAATCATCACTATTTATAAATTGGGTGAAATAAGTCTTATATTCAGTAACTTAAAATTAATTTTAACAACATAATTAATATGAAGAAATATGTATTAGCGAAGTCTTTTAATATATTGGTTTTAAATACAAACTTGAAGACTTAAAAATTAGGCACCGTGTGTTATTGTAACACTTTGTTTTTATAATATATATTTTATTTTTGTTTTCAGATCTTTTTTAGCTATTTTATCTTTCATAATATATATTAAATATTTCTTTATTTTAGTTACATTTTAAGGTATATTGATATAATCCGAGATGGGGAAATGTAGATTTTTTATGTGAGAAGAATAAGATTTGTTAATTTTCTTCGGTTTGTTCCTAATTTTAAAAAACATTCACAACAAATAATTTTTTTTTATTTTGATAATGATAATAGCTTAAGTAAAGAAAAAAAATGACATAAAATTTATTATTTATAACCAGCTGTAATTAAAACAATTGAAAAACCAGTAAATTTACTCTGTTATTTAATAATAATCCAAAAATATTTATTTAGATGAGCATTTAATAATTCATGCAACACTTTCAATATAAGTGCACAAAGCCCTTTTATTTATTTTATGCTATAAGTTTTGATTTGCAGTGCAAAAGTGATTATTTAATAGAAAAGTGTTTGACTTGACAATTTTTTTTTAATATTTCTGTAAAATGTAAGCTTTGTTATGTTTCTTCTTTCGCTTTACTTGTATTATTTACTATGTAATGTAATTTATAACGAATAAAATGTATTATTTCCTAAGTCAATAAAAATGGTTAAATTTTAATAAGAAAGCTAAAACGGTTTATTTCAGTTGAAAAATGCTTTAATAACAAATATTTAAATGGCAAATTTTACACAGTATATTTTAATTAAGAAAGTAATTGTAAGAAATATATTTATTAATTTCATTTTACATATGGGACAATTTCAGTATAATTGTATAAACCATCAATTTTATTTGATTGAATGAATTTGGCATGCACCACTATGCTGATTCTTGACACTAGACTTTCGGGAATTTGTCATTTTAATAAGTATTTTAAAATGAATATTTAAAAAAAAAATTCATTTATTTTAGACAGAGACACGAAATTAGAAGACTAGCGCAGAAAATGGTCTAAAGACAGCTTAGTTGAGGGGGTCGGGGCAAGAGAGTGCTAACCTAGATTTTTGAACTTTGATCAAATTTGATGAAATAAAAATTTGAAATTTGATCAAATACACAAATCAAGATATATAACATAAAGTTTGTTTGCCAATGTCTTAGTAAGATTTGAGATATTCTGAGTAACAATATAACATTACTTTAATGATATTGCTATTACGTTCTTTGTAAATTAGCTATTTTCATTGGGGACATAATCGTCTGGGGCAAAAACGAAACCTGGTACATATGCTGCCACTAGGTGACATTAGAAATAAATTTTGTAGGATATTATACTTTACAATATTAAGCAACATATTACAGTGTTAGATTTATTTCACCAAAAATGTGGCTTGGCACTTTCTTGCCCCGACCCCTCATTTGCATCATAAAGAAATAAAATTCATATTTCTACCTATAAAAATAGTATTAACATTCTTGGATATCTTTAAGCATAAAATTAAAAACAGTTAAATTCACTTGTTCCGTAAATCTAGTGTTAAAACAAATGCTTGTCTTTCCGTCTTATTTTCTGTTTTTGAAAACTTCAGCAATGCTGAGTTCTTTATCTTCTTCTAATTTATATAGACGAATAACTGCTGGGAGAAGGTCATACGAATTTTCACAACCTGCAACTACACCCGGTCCAATTTTTTGCACTATATCAATATAGGCATCCATTGCAACATCCCCGCATTCTCTCTGCATTGTGACTGAATGACAGGCGAAGAAGTTCATCAAACCACTTTAGAAAAGAGAAAAAAAAAACAATTATTAATTAAATCCTGTACGTAATTTTCATGTGGAAATTATATAATTAATCATGTATATATATTAATAATCAATGATTTAAAGAGAATTAAGAAGAATTATCCCTTGAAAAATGAATTGGTTAATTATTTTTAAGAAAATGTGCCTGTATATAAATTTCTTAACCTGTTGCCTGTATATAAATACCTGAAAACAGTCTATACTATCTTCAAAATTTATTCATTATTATTTGTTGGTAAATAAAAAAATAAAAAAAATAACAAACAATACAAAATTAAATTAATAAAATTAATATAGAAATTATTAAGAAGAGGTAAATCTTTTTTACTAAAAAAGAAAGAGTGTTTAATTATTTTGTGTGTTTTTGTTTTTATTAAGTGATTAACGATTTACTTTAAATTTTCGCTTAAAAAAAGATTGAAAATTAAACTTCTTCACGTTTATTTTTGCAATATATTTCTGAACAGCTTTATTCTATTACGTATATGAGCTAAAGCATAAAATATTGTAATAACACATTATCTTGATTGTTGTGTGAAGTTGTGTGTTTTGTTTGAGTAAAGTAAATTTATTGAAAACAGTATTCTTAACTGTTTACAGTTTACATCAGCATACTTTGCATTCCCTTAGAATAACATTCATTTTCCTTAAAAAGCATGACAATGCTTTTTAATATATTATATTAAAATATTATAAACTTAAAATTAAAAATTGACTAATGGTTTTTGGAGTCATTGAGACATTATTTTTAAAGAAACACATTTTATTGATTACATGTACTTTAAAACAGATAGTAGTACTTTACATTTTGATTTAAATTGATTAATTATAATAGCAATATAAAATTATGCACAGTACGTTAACAAAAATTTCAACGGTGGCTACAACTTCAGGTCTACAGCATGCAAGAAAAAAATATAAGAAACATTGCAATTCGAATTTGCGTTCACTTCTGATCATTAGTTTTCCAGTTATCCCGAAATATGTAAAATCACCAACTTTAAGGAGCCATACTTTACATTAAATCTGAAAGCAACTACTATTATATTTTATGTCAACTAGATGCAGTTTCCCAAACATTTGGCATATTTTGGCAAGCGTTTATTGGCGCATAATTAAATCCATTATTGTTCGAACTTCTATACAATTGTATAAGTTACAGAGAATATTTGGCAATTTATTCCATGTGGCGGCTATCGGAAAAATGCCTTAGATTTAATGTATTAATTTATAATGCAGTTCTAAAAATATTAAAATTTTGTATTGTCATCGGAAATAAACCTGTGAATGTAATTTTTATAATTCCAGCATAACAAGAAATGGATTAAAAAAAATTACAAAATTTCATCTTTACATACAAAAAACAGGATGAGTGTAGTAAAAGAGCATTAAAAAAGAAAGAAAAAAGATTATTTTAGGTAATACTTACATACACTCGTGTAGTGTATAGGTATCATTTTCGTCATCAGTGAGAGATACTAGTCCTTCTTCACTTAAAGCTTCGGTGAACTGACGAATACGATCCGGTGAGTGTCCATCAATAGGACAAAATTTCATCTCATCATTTATTAATTCACTAAAACACTTCAAACTTTCCACAACAGCTGCAATGAATACATAAAAAGAAATGGGAATAATGGGATATTAATTATAATAATATATGATATTAATTACATTAATAATTATATTAATAATAATAAAATTATTATAGTTTAATTTATGCGAAGAATTGAATGAATATTCAATAAAAATACATGTAAAATTTATGCACATATACTTCTTTCGGGATCTAAGGAACATTTCAGAATTTAATAAATTCCAAGCAACACAGTATTACTTTATATGAAGAAAAGCGTGCATAATTAGACATAAAATGTCTTTTATATAGTAATGAATAGAATTTTGTACATGTTTATAATGCTGTTTGAAAATATATAGTTGCAAAGGTCAACAATGATATCCAAAATGGCCGACAATGATTTCCTCTGCGAAAAGCCAATGTGTTGTTTCAAATATATTTGTAATATTCAATTTTAGTTTCGCCGTAATCAAGAACTTGCCATTCGAACTAAAAATGAACATTATTTCTATAACATAAAGGATGAGGTCTATAGTAGAGGTTTAGTCTCTACCCTTAGTCCTTCAGCATAATATGAGTAAAATAGAGAGAGTTTTAAACTTGGTAAAGAATTTTGCACTCTTATTCCTTTCATTGTTAATGATCATTGTTGTTCACTTAACGGGAATTCTATCGTGATTTTGGGGTGATAAATATCTTATCTAAAATTTTTTAATTAAAAAAAAAATAACAGTAATGAAATATATTTAAATTATATAAAGGATGAATTCTATAGTGGCGGTTTAGTCACTAGCCTAAGTCCTTCAGCATATTATGAGTAAAATAGAGAGATTTTTAAACTTGGTAAATAATTTCGCACTGTTATTCATTTCATTGTTAATGATCATTGTTTTTGACTCGACGGGAAATTCTATCGAGTTTTTGGTGTAATAAATAATATTAATTATATTAAATATAATAAAATTATAATCTATCGAGTTTTTGTTGTAATAAATAATATTAATAATATTAAATATAATGTAAATATAATTCTATCGAGTTTTTGGTGTAATAAATAATATTAATAATATTAAATATAATGTAATTATAATCTTATCTGAATTTGTTTTATAAAAAGTATAATAGTAATGAAATATATTTAAATTATATAAAGAATGAGTTCTATAGTGGCGGTTTAGTCACTACCCTTAGTTGACGGGAAATTCTATCGAGTTTTGGTAAAATTTATGACAATAAAAAGGCAGGCAGTGGTTTATTTTGTTAGTTTATTAAAGGAAAACAAAATATGAAGATAATGTTAATGTGATATTCATGTGGTGAAAACCTAATTAAAACTTTCTTATTGTTGATTGTATCAAGATATTGCAATGAGTCTTCCAGAACCTACAGTTTCACATGAAAACAAGAGACTTGCAGCGCACAAAAATCTTTTAGCGTGTCATTAGCTAACCATAATGCTCGTTAATTAAATTATACGCATGAAACTGAATCCATGGATAAACAAATGTATAATACATTCCATGTTTTGAGTTATTAAAGAATGTACTACATAAATGTTTTTTTTTTTTGTGTGTGTGTGTGTTCTAGAGTCCCTAGCTGAGGACCATGGTCTTGTTATAAAATGGTCCAATTTGTCACTTGCTATTTAAAAAATATATATATTCAAAAAGGTATTCATAATTATTGGTTTTGAGTGAGTGTAGCATAAACCTTATTATGTAGATAATATGCATAATTTTTTTTCAAACACAAAAATCAGAATTTTGAGAGTAAACCACCAAAAATTAAAAATTTGGTATTCAATTTTCATTGTATCAAAATTTTCATTTCAAAATTTTCATTGTATCCCGGTCATTCCTAATGTTTAACTTTTAAGATAATGAGGGCGTACTATATGATGATCTATAATAAAATTATTAAGACTGACAGAAAAGTAGAAAATTTAGGAAAAAAATTAAATATTTATAGATATTTTTTCAATTTACCAGCATGGAGAAGGGTCTCTTCCGAACAAATTTCTTCAATTGTAGCAATTATCCTATATCCCATTTCACGTTCCTCTGGTTCAGGCTCCCAACATGCTTCTTCATAGTGAATTATACATTTCACATATGCAATACCAGTTCTATATCACAAAAAATAAAACGAAACATAAGCAGGAATTCTAGGCAATATGTGTGATTGCTTTTTAATCTTTCCATTATTTTTTTTTTCTATTCTATAATACAGTTCGGAAAAATGGAATTGCGACCATAAAAAATGTAATAATGTTAATAATAATGTAATAATGAACATAATCGTTTATAATTTTGAATATCGATTATATTTTATCAAAGGGTCGTCAAATAATGGCATATAAATGAGAAATATATAACCGAAATCCTGCTTTTAAATATACACTAAAAACACTTTTTATTTTGCTTAAAAGACGTGAGCATAAACCTTAAAGATGTCAAAATTTTAAATTTTAACATCTTTAAGGTTTATGTTGACGTCTTTTAAGCAAAATAAAAAGTGTTTTTAGTGTATATTTAAAAGTTAATTCTAATGGACGTATTTTGACTCTCTACTTTATTTGAAATATAATAACATTTTAATCGAAATCCTGCTTTTAAGCTATTAAATATTTACATTACAAACGGTACTTACGTATTATTCGGGACAAGGTAATACGTAATGGATCGCCAAAAATGGTTGCCAATTGCCAATATTTTTTATCATTGCCAATCATGTTCAAAACAGATTTTTACCATTATTAATTAAATACATAACATTGTTAACAAGTTGGAAATTGTACGTCAAACGTTACAAACGAGGTGCGTTCGTACGCACGTTTTAGAATTAAATTCATGATATCCCGTGCGTAGAACGGGTTAAACAGCTAGTTAAGTATATATTTTATGACACTGTTCATACAAATATCTTAACTAGTTATATAAATATTCAGATATATATGTATCAGCTAGTTATATAAATATTCAGATCTTGATGATTTTTAATTCTGTGAAATGAATTATATCGTCTGCAGATTAATTTCTGTCATAAAATAAGTATCTCGGTCGCTTGACGATTTAACATCCATCAGAAGCTCATATAACAAAAAAGCACCGATTTAAAAAAAAAATCAAATTTCTTAATAAATATTTTTATTAATATCTCCTAAAGTTTTGATTCGATTTTGATAAAATTTGAAATGTCTCGACAAATTTATGCAAAGATAATATATTTCAAATTGCAAACCATTTGGTTGGGTAGTTTTTGCGTTGTTATATGCGGACAGACAGACAGACGGACGGACAGACAGACAGACGGACGGACAGACGGACGGACCAAACGACGACTATAGGTGCTACGTATTTATATAATTACGAACGCACCTAAAAAGGTAAATAATATAAAATAAATAAATAAATAAAATATAACAAATGAACAGTAATAAATATATAAGAAAAATATATGAACTATAACAATGAAAAAAAACTATAAACTATAAACTGTAATAAATAAATAAAGTTTATATTTGTCAGAAATAAGAATTACTGTAATTAGTATAATTGCGCCATGCTTTGCGTATGTATCTGACTTAGCCCGCATAATACATAAGTACCTTACGGTCATTTATTATTCCCTATTTCTATGTACCGTCAGTATAAGAAAATCGATAATCTGCTTTTATTCGCAATACGTTTACGATAAAATCACACCAAAGATGTGATTAGGCTCCGAATATCGTCTTCTTTCAAAATATGAATGCTATTTTTGAAATTGAAGTCGTCTACATATTAAAATTTCCCCATTTTTTTTAAAATGGTGGTTAACCCACTTTTGATACCATATTTTTGATTGTGTCAAGGTAACTCGGAAAACTATACAGTTTATATACTTTGTATTAAATCTACACAGAGATTAAATCTTCATAAATGAAACATTATTAAGAGTATATCTACACTGTAAAAAATGTGGTGTAAAGTTTCTGTGAAAAACTGTGGCACCCTTCTGCCACAGGTTTTCCCAGGAATTTCACCAAAAAATGCCAGGAAATATACACAAGTCAGTTACACACAAAACATATGGAACTTTACACAGATCACAGATCACTCTTTTACAATAATTCCGAAAAGTTACTCAAAAGTTCAAAAGTATACCTGAGAAAAGTAAGGAATGTTACACACAAAACATGTAGAATGTTTCACATTTAATCAGTAAATTCCACTTTCTCAAGTATTCCGAAAATTTACACAACATTGTGGAAGATGTTATACCAGATTTCTTGGTATTCTCGGATGAGCAGAAATAACCCGAGAAAACCCAGGAATGTTACACAGTAAACGTCAGGAACATTACGCAGATTTTTTACAGTGTACAAATGAAGAATCAAGTTAATATCTCAAAGAAAATCTTCCAGATTCTCAACAGTAAAATTGTAGAGGCAATAGATATATAAAATAAACAAAGACATAAATAATGGAGCTATGTAGCTGTCTGGCATAATGGACTTCCTAGTTGCAGTGCAACTTAATAGCTAGACGACTTGTAAGCGACTTGCTGAGACTCATTGAAGGGAAACATTGAAAAAATAAGTTTAACCGTAATATAGAAATACATAAAAATGAATAACGTAAAAAAAAAATAATTTAAAATATAAGAAAAATATAAAGAATAAAAAAGGATTTAATGTAAAGTTTACTTTGAAAATTGAGCAAAAAATATAAAATCAGAAGTATTTCATTAGTTCCTAAACTTTAAAAAAGAAACTGTAACCGATGACCAGCCCTATCTCATAAAAAAGGCACTTTTCAGTGACCATACATTTTGCTATAATATATTTAATGTTACAAAAGTAACAGATTAAAAAGGTTTTTTTTTAAATAAAAAATTAGACATTAGGCAAAGACAAAAAAAAAAGAAAGGTTAAAGTAAAAGAGAGAGAAACAACACAGGTTTCATCCTCAACAGTCAATGCATATCTAGTAGGGCGTTTACGGCTACCGGGAACAAAGACTTTATGCAGTCTGAGATCTCGAAAATAATTTAATTTATGATATTATAAACACTGTAATTTATTTTTAGTAATGTGATTAATTCTTTTTTTAAAGAAGGATGTACAAAGATCTCCTTGAATAGTAGTGTCTCTTTAGTAACGATGATTATTTCTAATAATTCGTAAGTTCTTATACCATAAAGTTATTTGAGATTAGTATTGCTGGCTAAAGTCCAGGTCTTACAGGCATAAGTAAAAATGAAACGGATGCAACTATTATAAACAAAGAGTTTCTTTTTAATAGAAATAGTATCACTACTGAAGAAAAGATACCGAGATTTAGAAAATTTACCCCTGACATTAAGTGTCTACTTCACTCACTCGAAAACACCCGCTCGCTAATGTTAATCCAGGGAGAAAGTTTTTAAAATATCTCGAATTTCAATATTTTTAAATATTTTTTTTTATATTAGATAGCTGAGGTCTGTCTCTATGTAGGCCGTTTCTTACTTTTTCGAATTTTGTTGCAGTTTTTTTTCTTTTAATGAGGATACTTTCGCTTTCGAAACCGGTACTAAAAGTGAAAGTATCTTAATAATAATTTTAAAAAAAAACTTCTGAACAAAATTTAAAAAGTAAAAATGTCCTGCGTAGAGATCGACCTCTGCTATCCAAAATAAGAAAAATCGTTTAAAAATAT
Organism: Maratus michaelseni; assembly: GCA_963931845.1. Lineage (NCBI taxonomy): Eukaryota > Metazoa > Arthropoda > Arachnida > Araneae > Salticidae > Maratus > Maratus michaelseni. The sequence goes on along the minus strand of OZ007588.1, from coordinate 246,691,654 downwards.
TGAAATGCAAATGAGATATTATATAAAATAGCTGTCCCATAGGGTTAATATTAGCGAGCAGGTATTTTTGCATGAGTGAAGTAGCCTCTTAAGTATGTGTTTTTTTTTACGTAAATCTTCTATAGAGAGTGCTTTCACTTTCGAAACCGGTTCCGAAAGTGAAAGTAACTTTATAAGAAAAATCTTCAATCAAAATCGAAAAAGTAAAAACTTGTCCGGTTAGAGACTACCGGTTAGTGTTATACCACCTCAGCTATCCTATGCAAAAAAAAAAAAAAAAAATAATAATAATAATAATAATAATAATAATAATAAAAATTTTAAATTTATTAAATTCATTTAATAATTTAAATTGATAATGATTTAATGAATCAAGCGAGAATTTTTTTTAAATGTTCCCATTCTGAGTGCGTTTGCGTGACCAGTGTAGGCTCTTAACCTTCTCACTGACACGCCCATGTTATTACATTCACGAAGCTCCAGGTTTCACGGCATTACAAACATTATTTAAATTAATATAACTCTATGGGTATAATGCAATTTTATTACATTGAGTTATGATTAATACTCTTCAGGATTATATGCATATATGTAATTAAGTTTTTTATATCACGCTGGGAGAATCATCTTTTTTTAGCATTTAAATTAAAATACAAAGAAAAAAAACATTATAAGTGTGCCCTTTTGCTGAACAGTCAAATGGGAAGCCAAGGGGGAAAAAACATTTTATGGACCCCTGAAGAAAACACAAAAGTATCATCTACAGAAACTGTTCTTGAACAAAGAGCAAAAAATGAAAAAAAAGTATAAATAAATAAATAAATAAAACATTGTATTAATGTATACATAAAGAATGAGTGGATTATTTAATGGAACCAAAATTAAAAATATTACCGGCCTAATATTCTGAATACTGCATTTTTGCTTGCTTAGAAAAGCGAAACCTGGTCCGCTTGAATTATTTTATAAATATTACAAGAAGAAAATGTGACTCCCCACACCAAAGAAATATATTTACGGTAATAATATCTATTATTATTTTTTCTTTTTTTATGATTGCTATTTTGTCTTTTAAAGTTCTTATAGAAATTTTAAGAGCGTGTAAAATTTTTAGAAGAGACTAACGTGAAAACAGCAATAGAAAAAGTCTTTTAAAGCTATCACCTATAACAGAAAAAAATCTGGTTGCAGAATGAAAACTCTTTGATTTCTATTTCTAATGTTCGAGGGCATTCTTCGATTTTAACCTCATGAAGACATTCAGCTTAAACGTAGAGAAAAAAAAAAAGAGTTAACAGCAGAAATCGTACGATATTTTCAGATAAAAAAAAAATATATTTGGTGGTTTCGATAAATGTCCTTCTTTCATGAAGTATATCCAATCAAACAAAAATGCTGTATTTTCAAAAATAATTTCGGAACCAATTAACCTTTGAAGTTAAAAGAAGCAAAGTATCATTTTCATGTCCTTTTAATTTTGGGTAAGTTTTCTTAATTCCTCATAAGCGGAAACTCTTTTAGTGTTACAAATATTGTTACCCTGACTGACTAATCAGAAATAAAATTTCATTAAACAATTTTATTATTTATAATGTCCCCTGTATAAAATTACTTGCAAAAGACTGAGTTGTAGTAATTTCTGTTACAAGGGTGGTTTGTAATCAGGATATCCAGATGCCATATCATTAGTTAACAGCTTAATGATCATATGCATACTTAGATTTCTGGGACTTATAAAAAAAGTTCCAGAAATAGCCTGAGTTTTTTTTTATTGTACTAGATAAACGTTCTCAAAAAACTGAAAAAAAGGGTAATTTTAGGATTCCATTTTTCAATAAGTTTGGGGCCCCTCTTGATTTTTAAAAGGCAAACTCATGCTTCCTGTTCCTTTTTGGTAATAAGGCCCTGCGAATGACAACAAATCTACAGCATTTGTTAGTTCTCGCAAAAGGGATATGGGTCCTTCTCAAATAAAGTTACAAAACAGTGTCCAACAATATAATTAAATTTCCAGTTAGAAAAGAGTTATTATTCTTATTTATACAAATATATGAAACTGTTTGAAGATAATACAATATCTGTTGAATAATAGTTTCTTAAAACATTTAAGTAATTTCAGTTTATAATGCTCAATTTTAAAAAAAAATCACCGTCTCCAATGAGAAACTTAAAAAAAAACAGCCTTGAAAATACAAGATACAGAATGGAAATGTATTTAAATTATACATCTATTCAAACGTAGATATCTTATCTTTCAATTAAAATATAAACTGAGAAAACATTTTAATTATAAAAACATAATATAGTTTGAAATAAAATGTCCCAAATAATATGCTTTTTTTTTTTTTTTTTTTTTTTTTGTTCTCCACTTTGTTACCAAGATTTTCTAATGATCTTATTACGCAGTAGATCACAACACATGTCTCAAGACTGTGTGCATATATGAAGATTTACTTCATATGGAATTTGCATTCATAAAGTGGGAGAATATTTTTTTACAGATTTTTGTAAAACAAATTAGGTAAGTACATTTTTGTCTGTCCACTATATTACCTTGCTAGAGATAATTTAAATAACTGTTAAGATTGTTAAATTTAATTAATAGTAAGCTTATGTGTGCATGTTTTAATACAAGGCTACTTAAGACTAAAGAAGTTCTTTAATAATTTAAAAGAAAACGGAAGCCGTATATTGTCCACTCTTTTACTAAAAAAAGAGTAGTTTTTAGAGTAGTTTTTCCATTAAATTACAACTCACATATTATTTTAAATTACATTATGGTATATATATCTAAACGATTTTAACTCCTTTAATTAAATATTAGGGCAAGAATTTATGTTATTGTAATGAATATTTTAGAGGAATTGATATGTTTAATTTTTTAAAGCCTAGTAACAGAGTGGATATATATGTGTTTCCTATTTACATTGGTAATATAGTTAAACAAATATTTGTTTTCTATAATATTTTTCACAACTTCAAATATATATATAGTAAATTTGAAGAATTAAAAATAATTTTTATGTATAGAACTGTAATGAAATATTAAAACAGTGCACATTTTGCTCATGTGTTTGACAAGAATTGAGCAATTTTTCTATAAATAAAAAGAAAAGTGGGAAAAAACTTTCATTTTTCATAACACGAGATACTAATGTAGGTAATAAAAATAAAAATATATATGAAATCAGAAAAAAATTTCAAGATATAATCAATTTCTGAATTGTAAATTTTTTGACCCACATAAGCTTGTTCATAAAGAATGGAGATGCTAAATTCAAAATATAGACACTATAATCCTTTATAAATATATAATTAAAATAAAAAGCATGAAAATTAGAAAGTTTCAAATACTTATTAATCTTTATACCTACTTGCAAAATTTTTGCAACTCTTCTTCTGTTTCAGGAAATTTGTCAGGTATGTCATCAGGTTCACACTGTGGTGGGTACTCACAAATATCTGATTCTGTCATTCCTGTGGAGTGACATAGACAGAAATGCAGGATCATGCATAGCCGAAAAAATACTTTTTTATTATATAAATTTCAAATTACATTTTTAAAATGCATAAAATACTATGAAAATTTTAACAGAAGTCGATTTCTAAAAACTTCAAATGTGAAAATCCAAAATTACAACTCATTTTCCCATTTAGGTTTTCAGTTGTACCCGCATTGCAGTTTGTTTAGGAACCATTAAAAATAAATTTAACATTAAGAGTTCCAATTTATGCATCTGCATAGTTTCAAAATTGCCTCTCCAAATTTTATCTTTACTCGTTTGGTATCCGAAGATAAAACGTATCGACGAATCCAAATATGAGGTCAAAATTGGGTGTTCGCATTTAAAATGTCAAAGTTTTGTTACAATTTCATTATGAAGACAACTTAAGCTTATTTTCACACATGAATTAAAAGAAGACATAAATCTAGATTGGATTTGTATTTTCGTTTTTACTGTGAAATTTTGGCGATTAAAATATTTTTATTCCTGGAGGAGGGATGGTTGATCGGCTGAACTATGCATATTTCTTATTAGAACCAACAAGTCCATGAATGCAACGATTTCCTAAATGTTAACATCATGTAAGTACGAATGAAAGAACTAATGCTATGCTAAATGAAATAAGTTATATGTACAGATATTTCGTCAAATATATAATGCACAATACTGTCAAAATTATTGATTTATAAAATTAATTATAAAATTAATTTCGTTGAAAATATGTATATATTAATATACTTTTATTGCATAAAACAAACGTTTTGCGACTTTCATATCAAATTTGCAATATTTTTTTTAACAAAGAAGTTCCAATTACCTTATAACAAGGTAAGTCAATTATGTGCAGACCGGCACCCTTGCACCCACATGGTGAAAAGAAAGAAAAAGCACTGAATTGTCATATTTTTCCTTAAAATGAAATCTGCTTACATAATCATATAATATGACATATGATTTTTTACATATTTTAATGAAATCCGCTGTGAATGAATAGTTGAAAGATTATTCGCACTGAAAATGAACAAGCGTCTACAACAAGGACGGAATGCAATTATTCAACTAAGGGTTTGTTTTCGACTAGAGGAAGGTACACGCTAAAAACGACATTTAGTCTTCAACATAAAATGAAAATCTATTATTTCACTGACAGTATTTAGATTATCGCCAAAATACGGTTTGTTTTTATTAAATCACACTCTAAAAATGACATTTTCAAAACTGAGCAAAAAATACTCAAATCTGAGTATGTCGCATAGCCAAAATGGCTCCGAATCAAAATTACTCAAGTTTGAAAAATGTATATACTCATTTCTGCAAACATGCACTCAGTCAAGACAAAAGCATCCTTTGCTCATATTTGAGTATGTCCATGTTTCAAACAACAGTAAACAACAGCGCTAGTGCTGCCATCTCTGGTTCTATTTACGATAATGGGAGGATAAACTAAACTTACGCTTTTACACAGAGCCAGCATCGAACCCGAGTCCTAATAGTTACAAGTCCATTGCCTTATCTACTTCGCCATTCAGATCACATAACTGAGTTATTTTAAATGCAAGTGATCGAATGATTTGGACGCATGTTGATATTCTTATAGGATTCATTAATTTGTTGCTGAGAAAATTGGAAATTTTTAACGGGGTTTCTGATAGATTTGGTTAATTTGAGATGGTGGTTAACATTGTACAACTTTATTATTTATGTGGGGAAGGGGAGATATGAATTATACAAATTTTCAATTCGATTGTTATCAGCATATTTCTTAACTGAAAAAGCGCTCCATGGATATTGAAATTTAACGGACTGCATTTTCTTTTTGACGCATTTTAACCCATTAACGCCACAATTATTTTTCTTTGAAAAATGGAAATCTTGCATTTCATTCAAATGAGCATGAACTGACTTCTATTTGCTCGATTTTGAGTATTGCCATGTTTCAAAAATACACTGCTCAAAAAAATTAGGGGAGCAAGCAAATACAGGAAGAGAACCGTGCGATACAGCCATGCACGGGTATAAAATGGAGAGTACACGTGTATCAATGCGCAATACAGAAAATAAGACGCAAAAAATTGTAAGGGAGCTTTAATTCTTTGAAAGGATGGAAAAAACATGAAAAGAGGGTTTAGGGCAACAGCTTGGTTAAATGTAAATTTAAAAAAAAACATTGTTTAGTAATGATGCAAGTTGTTTAATACGGCGTGGGTCCCCTCTAACAGCTAGGACTGCTGCACACATGTTTTCCATGGATGTGATGAGGTTATCGATAAGACTTTGAGGAATACTGTTCCACTCTTCAAGAATTGCAATCTACTAGTCCCAGACAATAAAAGAAAGTCTTCGTCCTGCTGCAATGCGTCATCCGAGTGTGCCCCAAACATGCTCGATCTGATTCAGGTCAGGGAAGCATGCTGGCAATTCCACACGCTGTATTGTTTCAGTTTCAACCATGTTCTCCAACAGACGGGCTGTATCCGGTCAGGCATTATCATGCATGAAAATAAAGGAATCACCATGGGTAAAGCGTAAGGTATGACATGAGGTCTCAGTATCTCGTCTGTATACCTTTGGGCCGTCAAAGTGTCATTCCAAATTATATGCAGGTCTGTACGTCCAGCTATGCTGATTCCAGCTCATACCACCAACCCACCTTGTCTGTAATATGATTTTTCACGAATAAATGTGGGGTTATTTCGAGTGGCCCTTTCCCTCCATACAATAACACGTCGAGTGTCACACTCCAGACTGAATAGGGAAGCAGCATTTGACTCCAATCAATTGTCTTCAATCTTGATGTTCAGCAGCCTAACTTCTTCGGGCCGCACAGTAGCTTGTGGTCAACGGAATACAGATCATTGACCTACTTGCATGGAGACCACCCTGATGAAGAATATTTCGCACTGTTTGGCTGGGCACTCTTCGTTGTGTTGCCAAGAACTACCGTTTTTGCAATTGAGTATCATCCTCTTTTCTGTCTCGACGAGCTGTTAACAGTTTATATCGTCATCGGTTTCTGTGATGCACGTGGTCGACCTTGCTCTGGTCGACATCTAACATTTCCTGTTTCTTGGAATCGATTCCACAGCCTTGCAAGGACATTTCTTGCAACTCTTACATCGTCCGCTACACTTCGTTGTGTTTGCCCAGATTCAAGTCTATCTCTAATACACCAAGCCATCGATTCCGGTAAATCACGTTGTTGTGACATCTTCAAATCACCCTTTCTCATAACAAATGCTGAGCAATTGAATTTCGAAACTGAGACAGTGAAACAGACATTTCTGCAAAATCCTGATTTCTTCGCTTATCGCCTTTTTCTGGTTTTTGACGTCATGAACTTTGATTTGCATATGAAGTTTTATTTTTCTGTTTTCTGCTATGCTTTAAATTATGGATGTTTTAATTTAAGTTACTTATTGGTGTAAGTATTTGTGTAATTTCGTTAAAACCATGTGCTGCCCTAATTGTTTTGAGCAGTGTAAGTTTGAACTCATTTTAATCATTTTTGAGTATGCCCATGTTTCAAAAATGAGTATGAACTGACCTTTATGAGAAATGTTTTGAGTATGTCCATGTTTCAATATTCTGAGTATTTCTGGTATTTCAGAATTGAATGCATTGGGACGCCATATTTGAAACAAAAAGTTTCAAAACAAAATGAAAACATCGATTTACTCAGATTTGAAAACTTCATTTTTCCCAATGCAAGTCAATGTTTCCTTCCTTTTTCCTGGTTTAAAAAACATCGGCGCATATCTAATGGAATCTGGCAACTTTTAAGGTTTTTAAAGCTGTTCTCAAATCCCAATGGGATACTTTCTGATACATTTTTTAAATCATTTTTTTTCACAAACGCATGCAATTGGCAGGTGTGCTTATTCAGAAGCTATGTGATCGAATTACGTTTTCCATTTTTTTGGTAAAAGCAGAAGATTTTTCAGAAAAAATTACAAAGCTCGACGCAACAGGGCGAGAACGGAGAAAAACGTGTCGTCACGTGAAACGAATTGCTTATAGCTGGATAAGTAATTTATTTATAAAAAATGGAAAGCTCATTTCGATTCCAATTTTTATCACTTCAATAGCCAGCCTTGCCAATATTATGCCTTTGCAGTTAAAAATGAGTCAGAAAATGTGTCTGAATGTTTTGCGTTGTTGAGCAGATCATTGGAGAACCGCCGTAAAGAAAATATTAAGACCCCCCTTATAATATTAACTAATTTCATACGTTATTATAATGAAGGGGTCTTGAAAATACCTTATTATTATTATTTCAAATCACAATGGAAGGATATATCGCTTCTTTTATGAAATACTATTTAACTGAGAAATGATAGCATCCCATAAATCTATATTCTAGGTTGAGAAAAGTTATTAATACACTTTAAGAAGTACTAGGAAACCTTTCCGAAAATCAGTGACAGCAAAATAAACTTTTTTTTTGTAAATGCTTCTTTAAATGTCGAAAATATTTTGTTATCGAAAATTACTTTTTGATGTTTTTAATCATAAAGTAGGCTGTTCTGATTTATGAACAACTCAGAAGAGGTTATTATATATTTACGTTTGTGGTTATTATATTTTCCTAAATTAAGAAACTTTTATTTTTTATTTATTTTTATTTTTACAATGTGATACTTATCCTAAAGGGTGTTACTGGCAATCACTGTGTTAAATGAATTATACAACATGCTTTCTTTAATGATACTTTAATGTACCGTCGTCCAATAAAGGACTCCGAAGCATCTTTTCTGAAATTTTCAAGCTTCAAAGAAGCTTTTTTTCAGAGACTTTTTCCTAAGCCCCAGGAAAACTGTTATTTCCTTAGGTTTCAAATTGGTACTTTTCCTAATGTTTTCTGAGGATAAAGAAAACGTATCGTGATCCTGGATAACAACTAATTGTGCTTGATTTTCGGAAATGTTTCTGTTATATTAGAAAATAAGTCATAATTTTTACAGGGAACAACTTTAATTGATTTTTGAAATTGTTAGCAATTTTTAATCGAAAATATGCTCTAATGAACTTTATTGCAGAATGTCTGATAGCATGATCATTTAAATGAAGGAGAATTAAACACAGATGAATTTAAGAAAGTTTTATAAGAGAAAAAAATAAGTAATAAAACTTTCAGAAATTGTATTAAGTAATTTCACAGCCTATAGTGGAATGTCGTAAGTATGAGAACAGAAGAGGTGTCCTATATTCCTAGACGCTTTACAATAACGCATATCTTTAAACTTATTTTGTGGAATTAACATATTTATAAATTTATTTGATATTTGTTTCGTTATTAGAAATTATTTAAGTAATTTAAACAGGCACACACACGCTCATACACACACACACAGAGAAGAGAGAGAGAGGGGGGGAAGGGGAGAGGGGGAGAGTGATGGAGAGAGAGAGAGAGAGAGAGAGAGAGAGATCAAGGCAAGCACACTCATTGGACTTTCCAAAGAGCCTACTTCCACTATATTAAAAATTCCATTATTTCGAAAATTTCTATTTAATAATTCAATTGCATAATTTGTAGTCACTAAATTTAATCGTCGAATTTGCAACCTTTATCTTCGATTTGATAATACGAAAAATTCTGTTAAAAATTGTGGTACAATTATACCCACATATATATGCGTATTTAAAAAGGCTGAGTTTGATAAATTATAAATAAGTTAACGTTTTAAAAAATTATTAATTAATTATTAATCAAGTATTAATTTTGAGGCAGTCCTATTTAAGTTAGAAGTTTTAATCAAATTATTTAAATAGTTTTTCACGTAAATAACAGCTAGAAAAAAAGTGTTGTGGTTTTTTTTAATGTTTCTATAACCTCAAAATAATTCGATTATTGAATATGAACAAAAACCTACCTTCTGCTATCAGCAGCAATGCAACAAAAAACTTCAACATGATGAATGTCGAATATTCTAAAATTATCGTTAAAACTTTAAATGCTATGCGTCAGCAGCACTGTTCCATAAGTAAATAGGTTATGTAAGCTACTTAAGTATGGTTCGTCTAGATTTCTTTCTTTCCTGCGGAAATCCTAATAAGATATATTAGCGATGCGTTAATTAGGAAAATTATCAATACATTTTTTGTTAGGATTATTTTCAAATGCTTATTTGCATATTTTATATCTATCAAATTTCCTAACATCGATTTACAGATTAGGAAGAACGCAATTCCATGTTAGATAAAAGATTTCGATGTATATTAATTTCCATAAATGTTTTCTCGTTATGTAAAAATGTGAAAATTGTTTAAGCAGCAGACAAAAAAAGCAAAAAAAAGCAAGGGAAAATTGCTGAAATTATCTAAAGTAAAACTCCAACTATCCGAATTCCAGTTGTACGAATCCACTATACAGATTGATGTTAGGAAATAATAGATTAAACAAAATACACTGAAATAGAAACTGTAACTATTGTTTTAATAAAAATATTATTTACTTTTAATTTTCATTTAAATATCATATAATTTTATGTGTTTTTAAAATTTTCGTGGTCTGTTTTTTGAAAACATTGAGCCAATATTTCAGCAGATTTATGCATATTCTATAGCATTACTCCCCTATTTTCAGAAAAATCTGAAAAATTCACTTGCATTTTGTATTTGTAACTGTACTTTTAAGATAAAAACAGATAGAATTAAATATTCTAGATAGAAGTGTAGGACGACTGGCTGGTCATTTCGTGATCCCTGTGTATATGGCTTATATTTAGCACACTATGCACAACTATTAACACACAAACATTTATTTAACACAACGCAATATTAAGAAATTTTAAAATTAACAAAATATATTATAAGTTGTGATTAGTCAATCGAGTCTAGGTCTTTCTTCTTTCACTCACTATAAACACACTCATTTTCTTTTCATAGCTCCATCTGTCTGGTCGAAGAAAAAACCTTTTAATCCCAGGAGGTCAAACTAGAGTTCGTACCCTCACTTCGGTTTGGAGACATGGAGATAGTATGCTGGCGTTGTCACAGACCCTCCTCCTCCCCCCAGTCTTGAACTTGTCTGAATTCAGTTATAAGACACAATAGGTTCAGGTTTCTGACACGTTCCGCTGCTGAAAACGACAAATATTTCAGCCACATAATGTTTAGGAACCAAGCTCTCAATTTGCCATAGGTACATCTTTTTTACTTTTATGCTATTGTGACATATCTCTATTTAAACGTTACCTAACATTATTAAGCCATTAACAATTTAGACTTCGAACAACTGCAGCAACTTCAAACAGCACTTCACAATGTACCAGTTACAATATCATGTAATTGTTTGAATGTAAGTACGAATGAAAGAACTAATGCTATGCTAAATGAAATAAGTTATATGTACAGATATTTCGTCAAATATATAATGCACAATACTGTCAAAATTATTGATTTATAAAATTAATTATAAAATTAATTTCGTTGAAAATATGTATATATTAATATACTTTTATTGCATAAAACAAACGTTTTGCGACTTTCATATCAAATTTGCAATATTTTTTTTAACAAAGAAGTTCCAATTACCTTATAACAAGGTAAGTCAATTATGTGCAGACCGGCACCCTTGCACCCACATGGTGAAAAGAAAGAAAAAGCACTGAATTGTCATATTTTTCCTTAAAATGAAATCTGATTACATAATCATATAATATGACATATGATTTTTTACATATTTTAATGAAATCCGCTGTGAATGAATAGTTGAAAGATTATTCGCACTGAAAATGAACAAGCGTCTACAACAAGGACGGAATGCAATTATTCAACTAAGGGTTTGTTTTCGACTAGAGGAAGGTACACGCTAAAAACGACATTTAGTCTTCAACATAAAATGAAAATCTATTATTTCACTGACAGTATTTAGATTATCGCCAAAATACGGTTTGTTGTTATTAAATCACACTCTAAAAATGACATTTTCAAAACTGAGCAAAAAATACTCAAATCTGAGTATGTCGCATAGCCAAAATGGCTCCGAATCAAAATTACTCAAGTTTGAAAAATGTATATACTCATTTCTGCAAACATGCACTCAGTCAAGACAAAAACATCCTTTGCTCATATTTGAGTATGTCCATGTTTCAAACAACAGTAAACAACAGCGCTAGTGCTGCCATCTCTGGTTCTATTTACGATAATGGGAGGATAAACTAAACTTACGCTTTTACACAGAGCCAGCATCGAACCCGAGTCCTAATAGTTACAAGTCCATTGCCTTATCTACTTCACCATTCAGATCACATAACTGAGTTATTTTAAATGCAAGTGATCGAATGATTTGGACGCATGTTGATATTTTTATAGGATTCATTAATTTGTTGCTGAGAAAATTGGAAATTTTTAACGGGGTTTCTGATAGATTTGGTTAATTTGAGATGGTGGTTAACATTGTACAACTTTATTATTTATGTGGGGAAGGGGAGATATGAATTATACAAATTTTCAATTCGATTGTTATCAGCATATTTCTTAACTGAAAAAGCGCTCCATGGATATTGAAATTTAACGGACTGCATTTTCTTTTTGACGCATTTTAACCCATTAACGCCACAATTATTTTTCTTTGAAAAATGGAAATCTTGCATTTCATTCAAATGAGCATGAACTGACTTCTATTTGCTCGATTTTGAGTATTGCCATGTTTCAAAAATACACTGCTCAAAAAAATTAGGGGAGCAAGCAAATACAGGAAGAGAACCGTGCGATACAGCCATGCACGGGTATAAAATGGAGAGTACACGTGTATCAATGCGCAATACAGAAAATAAGACGCAAAAAATTGTAAGGGAGCTTTAATTCTTTGAAAGGATGGAAAAAACATGAAAAGAGGGTTTAGGGCAACAATTTGGTTAAATGTAAATTAAAAAAAAAAACATTGTTTAGTAATGATGCAAGTTGTTTAATACGGCGTGGGTCCCCTCTAACAGCTAGGACTGCTGCACACATGTTTTCCATGGATGTGATGAGGTTATCGATAAGACTTTGAGGAATACTGTTCCACTCTTCAAGAATTGCAATCTACTGGTCCCAGACAATAAAAGAAAGTCTTCGTCCTGCTGCAATGCGTCGTCCGAGTGTGCCCCAAACATGCTCGATCTGATTCAGGTCAGGGAAGCATGCTGGCAATTCCACACGCTGTATTGTTTCAGTTTCAACCATGTTCTCCAACAGACGGGCTGTATCCGGTCAGGCATTATCATGCATGAAAATAAAGGAATCACCATGGGTAAAGCGTAAGGTATGACATGAGGTCTCAGTATCTCGTCTGTATACCTTTGGGCCGTCAAAGTGTCATTCCAAATTATATGCAGGTCTGTACGTCCAGCTATGCTGATTCCAGCTCATACCACCAACCCACCTTGTCTGTAATATGATTTTTCACGAATAAATGTGGGGTTATTTCGAGTGGCCCTTTCCCTCCATACAATAACACGTCGAGTGTCACACTCCAGACTGAATAGGGAAGCAGCATTTGACTCCAATCAATTGTCTTCAATCTTGATGTTCAGCAGCCTAACTTCTTCGGGCCGCACAGTAGCTTGTGGTCAACGGAATACAGATCATTGACCTACTTGCATGGAGACCACCCTGATGAAGAATATTTCGCACTGTTTGGCTGGGCACTCTTCGTTGTGTTGCCAAGAACTACCGTTTTTGCAATTGAGTATCATCCTCTTTTCTGTCTCGACGAGCTGTTAACAGTTTATATCGTCATCGGTTTCTGTGATGCACGTGGTCGACCTTGCTCTGGTCGACATCTAACATTTCCTGTTTCTTGGAATCGATTCCACAGCCTTGCAAGGACATTTCTTGCAACTCTTACAGCGTCCGCTACACTTCGTTGTGTTTGCCCAGATTCAAGTCTATCTCTAATACACCAAGCCATCGATTCCGGTAAATCACGTTGTTGTGACATCTTCAAATCACCCTTTCTCATAACAAATGCTGAGCAATTGAATTTCGAAACTGAGACAGTGAAACAGACATTTCTACAAAATCCTGATTTCTTCGCTTATCGCCTTTTTCTGGTTTTTGACGTCATGAACTTTGATTTGCATATGAAGTTTTATTTTTCTGTTTTCTGCTATGCTTTAAATTATGGATGTTTTAATTTAAGTTACTTATTGGTGTAAGTATTTGTGTAATTTCGTTAAAACCATGTGCTGCCCTAATTGTTTTGAGCAGTGTAAGTTTGAACTCATTTTAATCATTTTTGAGTATGCCCATGTTTCAAAAATGAGTATGAACTGACCTTTATGAGAAATGTTTTGAGTATGTCCATGTTTCAATATTCTGAGTATTTCTGGTATTTCAGAATTGAATGCATTGGGACGCCATATTTGAAACAAAAAGTTTCAAAACAAAATGAAAACATCGATTTACTCAGATTTGAAAACTTCATTTTTCCCAATGCAAGTCAATGTTTCCTTCCTTTTTCCTGGTTTAAAAAACATCGGCGCATATCTAATGGAATCTGGCAACTTTTAAGGTTTTTAAAGCTGTTCTCAAATCCCAATGGGATACTTTCTGATACATTTTTTAAATCATTTTTTTTCACAAACGCATGCAATTGGCAGGTGTGCTTATTCAGAAGCTATGTGATCGAATTACGTTTTCCATTTTTTTGGTAAAAGCAGAAGATTTTTCAGAAAAAATTACAAAGCTCGACGCAACAGGGCGAGAACGGAGAAAAACGTGTCGTCACGTGAAACGAATTGCTTATAGCTGGATAAGTAATTTATTTATAAAAAATGGAAAGCTCATTTCGATTCCAATTTTTATCACTTCAATAGCCAGCCTTGCCAATATTATGCCTTTGCAGTTAAAAATGAGTCAGAAAATGTGTCTGAATGTTTTGCGTTGTTGAGCAGATCATTGGAGAACCGCCGTAAAGAAAATATTAAGACCCCCCTTATAATATTAACTAATTTCATACGTTATTATAATGAAGGGGTCTTGAAAATACCTTATTATTATTATTTCAAATCACAATGGAAGGATATATCGCTTCTTTTATGAAATACTATTTAACTGAGAAATGATAGCATCCCATAAATCTATATTCTAGGTTGAGAAAAGTTATTAATACACTTTAAGAAGTACTAGGAAACCTTTCCGAAAATCAGTGACAGCAAAATAAACTTTTTTTTTGTAAATGCTTCTTTAAATGTCGAAAATATTTTGTTATCGAAAATTACTTTTTGATGTTTTTAATCATAAAGTAGGCTGTTCTGATTTATGAACAACTCAGAAGAGGTTATTATATATTTACGTTTGTGGTTATTATATTTTCCTAAATTAAGAAACTTTTATTTTTTATTTATTTTTATTTTTACAATGTGATACTTATCCTAAAGGGTGTTACTGGCAATCACTGTGTTAAATGAATTATACAACATGCTTTCTTTAATGATACTTTAATGTACCGTCGTCCAATAAAGGACTCCGAAGCATCTTTTCTGAAATTTTCAAGCTTCAAAGAAGCTTTTTTTCAGAGACTTTTTCCTAAGCCCCAGGAAAACTGTTATTTCCTTAGGTTTCAAATTGGTACTTTTCCTAATGTTTTCTGAGGATAAAGAAAACGTATCGTGATCCTGGATAACAACTAATTGTGCTTGATTTTCGGAAATGTTTCTGTTATATTAGAAAATAAGTCATAATTTTTACAGGGAACAACTTTAATTGATTTTTGAAATTGTTAGCAATTTTTAATCGAAAATATGCTCTAATGAACTTTATTGCAGAATGTCTGATAGCATGATCATTTAAATGAAGGAGAATTAAACACAGATGAATTTAAGAAAGTTTTATAAGAGAAAAAAATAAGTAATAAAACTTTCAGAAATTGTATTAAGTAATTTCACAGCCTATAGTGGAATGTCGTAAGTATGAGAACAGAAGAGGTGTCCTATATTCCTAGACGCTTTACAATAACGCATATCTTTAAACTTATTTTGTGGAATTAACATATTTATAAATTTATTTGATATTTGTTTCGTTATTAGAAATTATTTAAGTAATTTAAACAGGCACACACACGCTCATACACACACACACAGAGAAGAGAGAGAGAGGGGGGGAAGGGGAGAGGGGGAGAGTGATGGAGAGAGAGAGAGAGAGAGAGAGAGAGAGATCAAGGCAAGCACACTCATTGGACTTTCCAAAGAGCCTACTTCCACTATATTAAAAATTCCATTATTTCGAAAATTTCTATTTAATAATTCAATTGCATAATTTGTAGTCACTAAATTTAATCGTCGAATTTGCAACCTTTATCTTCGATTTGATAATACGAAAAATTCTGTTAAAAATTGTGGTACAATTATACCCACATATATATGCGTATTTAAAAAGGCTGAGTTTGATAAATTATAAATAAGTTAACGTTTTAAAAAATTATTAATTAATTATTAATCAAGTATTAATTTTGAGGCAGTCCTATTTAAGTTAGAAGTTTTAATCAAATTATTTAAATAGTTTTTCACGTAAATAACAGCTAGAAAAAAAGTGTTGTGGTTTTTTTTAATGTTTCTATAACCTCAAAATAATTCGATTATTGAATATGAACAAAAACCTACCTTCTGCTATCAGCAGCAATGCAACAAAAAACTTCAACATGATGAATGTCGAATATTCTAAAATTATCGTTAAAACTTTAAATGCTATGCGTCAGCAGCACTGTTCCATAAGTAAATAGGTTATGTAAGCTACTTAAGTATGGTTCGTCTAGATTTCTTTCTTTCCTGCGGAAATCCTAATAAGATATATTAGCGATGCGTTAATTAGGAAAATTATCAATACATTTTTTGTTAGGATTATTTTCAAATGCTTATTTGCATATTTTATATCTATCAAATTTCCTAACATCGATTTACAGATTAGGAAGAACGCAATTCCATGTTAGATAAAAGATTTCGATGTATATTAATTTCCATAAATGTTTTCTCGTTATGTAAAAATGTGAAAATTGTTTAAGCAGCAGACAAAAAAAGCAAAAAAAAGCAAGAGAAAATTGCTGAAATTATCTAAAGTAAAACTCCAACTATCCGAATTCCAGTTGTACGAATCCACTATACAGATTGATGTTAGGAAATAATAGATTAAACAAAATACACTGAAATAGAAACTGTAACTATTGTTTTAATAAAAATATTATTTACTTTTAATTTTCATTTAAATATCATATAATTTTATGTGTTTTTAAAATTTTCGTGGTCTGTTTTTTGAAAACATTGAGCCAATATTTCAGCAGATTTATGCATATTCTATAGCATTACTCCCCTATTTTCAGAAAAATCTGAAAAATTCACTTGCATTTTGTATTTGTAACTGTACTTTTAAGATAAAAACAGATAGAATTAAATATTCTAGATAGAAGTGTAGGACGACTGGCTGGTCATTTCGTGATCCCTGTGTATATGGCTTATATTTAGCACACTATGCACAACTATTAACACACAAACATTTATTTAACACAACGCAATATTAAGAAATTTTAAAATTAACAAAATATATTATAAGTTGTGATTAGTCAATCGAGTCTAGGTCTTTCTTCTTTCACTCACTATAAACACACTCATTTTCTTTTCATAGCTCCATCTGTCTGGTCGAAGAAAAAACCTTTTAATCCCAGGAGGTCAAACTAGAGTTCGTACCCTCACTTCGGTTTGGAGACATGGAGATAGTATGCTGGCGTTGTCACAGACCCTCCTCCTCCCCCCAGTCTTGAACTTGTCTGAATTCAGTTATAAGACACAATAGGTTCAGGTTTCTGACACGTTCCGCTGCTGAAAACGACAAATATTTCAGCCACATAATGTTTAGGAACCAAGCTCTCAATTTGCCATAGGTACATCTTTTTTACTTTTATGCTATTGTGACATATCTCTATTTAAACGTTACCTAACATTATTAAGCCATTAACAATTTAGACTTCGAACAACTGCAGCAACTTCAAACAGCACTTCACAATGTACCAGTTACAATATCATATAATTGTTTGAAACTATATATAATTTACAGTAATTCAAGTAATAAAAAATACTCAATAATTCTATTATTTAAACAAATCACTCTAAACATATCGGTGCAACAACTACATTTTTGCATAGGTGCTATTTCAATAAAAAAAACAATTCTTTAATATGAGACTTAACATTTCTGAAACTTGATACACATACTCTAGTAATTATAAAAATAAAAAATAAATTTGTTTACAGAGGGGAGCACAATTTAATACACATTATAAATTTGCATGATTTAATAGATCATAATTAGGATATAGATGTCAGTTTAAAGCATCACATTGCAGTGATTTTTCTCTTTATTGTGTTCAGTTTTGTAATTTAATGGTTGTGATTTGTAATCCCAAGGCCCATCGTAAACGTTATCGGTGT
Organism: Maratus michaelseni; assembly: GCA_963931845.1. NCBI lineage: Eukaryota > Metazoa > Arthropoda > Arachnida > Araneae > Salticidae > Maratus > Maratus michaelseni. Next base: position 246,673,743 of record OZ007588.1, on the reverse strand, counting down.
TTCCGGCATTGGTTCTTTATAATGGTAAATGACCATCTAAATAACCCTGTAATTTTTCCACTGAATATACTATAGCTACACACTCATTTTCAGTGGTACAATATTTCCACTCTGGTGTTTTGAGTATTCTACTGATATGTGCAATCGAGTACTCTTCTGCTTGGTCGTTTATCTCTGCTAGAAGTATGCCTAGATTGGTGTCTGAGGCGTCAGTCTGCAATATAAATTCATTTTGGTAGTTAGGGACATAAAGTACTGGTTTGCTTCGGAATCTTTGTTTTCGTGTAAGGAAACAGCTGCACAAGCTTCGTTCCAGAGTATTTTCCGTTTCATTCTTTTCCTTTGAGGGTTTCCATCAAAGGGGCGGCGATAGCTGAAAACATGTTTATGTACTGTTGATAGAACTCCGCTAACCTCTGTAACCTCTGTTTTCTTTGTCGGATTTTTGTTTACATATGTTCAAGTGTACTAGAAATGGGTCGATCGCTAGTCCAGACACTATTCTATTCATGTACTTATTTATCACCCTTCCCGTCTTCAGACCTTCTTAAAATTTTTATATGTTATTATAAATAATATTATTACCATGCACAAAAATTTTCAAGAGAATCCATTATCATCTTGTATTTTTAATAAATTATTTTCTTCCTCCCGGAACATATTAGCTCCGGGTTGTCAACAGGTAGGCCACGCTACATTTATCTCCTGATATTTATGTTAATTATCCTGTCCCAGGCTCTCTAATTGCTCATTTATCTCAATTTACTTATTAATAAAGGTCTGGTGCTGGTTATTGAGTGGTTTCTGTAAAAGTAAATGCCTTAAAATTGTATTCTAGTGGTTAGCGTATCATTCGTCCCGTTTTTTATCGTGACATTGTTTACTTTCTAATAGTGCTTTAAATCTTAATTAATTCTATTATTAACTATGTAAATTGTAATAATATGCTCATTTGACTTAATTTACTTAATTATTAAGGTCTGGAGAGGGTTTTTAAATGGTTTTTATAATGTAAATTGTCTCGAAAATGTATTCTGGTAATTGGTGTTTCATATCGGAACCGTTATAATATGACAATATTTACTTTTTTTTTTTTTTTTTTTTGTGTGTGTGTGTTCAATATCCTGATTAATCTATCATTATTAATTTAAATCTTAATTAAATATAGTGTCGGATATTTAGATTAAGTTTCGCTTTCATTTTGAGATATTTTAAAGTGTTAAATGGTTTAATATGTGCATTTTTAAAACTGTTCATTTTCTTATTCTTGACACGGTGATCGTAATGTAAAAAACGTATTGAAGCGTAACTATCTCTTAGAATTTGTGATATTAATCATATTAATTAAAATATTATATTTTAACTGTTGTTTGATTCAAGTATAAAATTAACTGTGGATTCTAAATCCGCTTTTGTTTTTAGAATTGTTGAATTATTAACTGAAATATAAGCGTTTTATATGTCAATATTCTATGATTTTTTCTAAATATTTCAAGATTGATGCCGTTTTTGGTTATGGTTCTGTTTTGCGGTGGAGTTTAGTTGAGTTGTCTTCTTTCGGCTCCTGCTGTTAATTATTAGGGACAGGATAGGATACCTTTAAATATCAGTCCATAGCATAAAATATAGGAAGTTTAATAATTTCAATCTGACAACCCATGGAGCTCTCAATTGTTTTTCTTGTGCTCAGTAAGTTGAAGATATGCAACCTGGGTAAATTATAAAATACAAAATAAAGATTTTTCCATTGGAATTATGGGTAAAAATTTTTCAATCCTCATGGCTATTAGTGTAACTTGTTGCCTACAGTAAACAAATGGTGTAAGGCATTGTGGGCGTCCAGTTTTGAGATTTGTTAAACAATAGTTATTTATTCATTCGCTTAGTATTTTGGGTTGCTTATGGGGATTGCGTGGTGCATTATGGGTATAGTTATGCTGGGCCATGGATGCTAGGCTGACATTCAGCATTATTCTCTTGGCGCATGGAATTATGGGGCTTTTCCGTATATTGTAGATTTATACATCAATAGCTTTCCTTTTACACTCACTTAAATACTCATTGAGCTGGTCTAATGGGTCGTCCCTTTTAATATCTTCAAAAAAAAAAAAAAAAAAAAAAAAAAAAAATATATATATATATATATATATATATATATAGTTTAGCTTTTACCACTTTCTTTCAATTATCTCTAAATATTAACTATGCTACCGTCCTTTTTACCTTAATTGATGCTTTTTCAGTACAGTATTCTATACTTTACCCTAGTTGGGCCTTTATATTGCTATTTACTATTAAACATTATCTTTTACACATTTGGTTTCGAACCAACGTACTCCGTCCGTTTCGACTTTAAAATAATTCTTTATTTTGCTCAGATTGGCCTGTTTTCCCTATTAGTAGGGTATTGGGGCCGCTGAGTCCGTTTTTGGGGTTTATTTTAATACTAAACTTTTTAGGGGAGGCTCTAGCCCCCCTTTAAGGTATAAAATAAAACCTTGTCTAAACCCTGCCTTCCGACCACTCAATTTGAAGGTCTGACTTAGAGCTCTTCATATCTGATATTTTCTTAGCCCTTAATTTGTGTGGGTGGCTTCCGGAAGCATTTTTAACTTTTTCAAAAATTTTAACTCCTATAAAACCCCATCTTCCGACCACTCAAATTAAAGGTCTCGTTGAGACCAATTCATTCATATACATTAAAATGCTTTTCCTCTTACAGGGCGGCCCCTGGACCCTTAAATCAGGGCCATTACTCCATTATCCCCTAATATTTAATCTCATTATCATTTTTCTCACCTTGTATCAATGGCCATTGGTTAGTCATTTCATCTTCTTGTATTACACTTAACTTTTTCTGATCAGGGTTGGCCCTGGCCCCTATATAAGGGGCATCTTTCATAGATTTTTAAAATCATGTCATGTCACATATCCCCGGATAGCTCCTCTATTACAGTCTTTAAATCTTTCAATTATTCAACCGAATACTACTTACAGCTCGTAGCGCCCTCTATTTCTTTGGAATAGTTATCTCATTACTATACTCCCATAGCTCAAGTGGCGCATGGATCTCTTGATGTAGCTCCCATATGGGTAAGTTTGGTGACCCTTCCCTCCTACTGTTGCGGGAGCCGAACTTTGCACTCAGCTCAACCATATTATTATTTTTCTACAGCATCTGCATCCGTCCCAATTAACTCTTAATTGGTGAATTACTAACCTAATTCTCAATTAATACATTTTTAATTAATTGCAGTGTTCATATAGAAAATTGTTGTGGAAAAAAAAAGAAAAAAAAATTATTTATTTTCATCATTCATTTTTGTTGGTCTATAATCAAGGGTATTATTTTCTTAAGGACTGTAATTGTTTAAAACTAGTCTTCATTTTATCTGTTCTAGAGTATTCAGACATAATATCTAGCCAAAGTTAGTAAATAAAATCTGGTTTACAAATGAAATGTTGCTATATATTCATGTATATATTTGCACCTGGTGTTAATTAACTTTTTATAATAATTTTATGTCTAATTCACTATTAATAACAACCTCCAACAATTGCTATCTGAATATATCATGTTATAACTGTATTATACCATTCATTATAATATATATTGCGATCACCCATTTTTGAGCACGGGATCCCTTACCGATTTGGACGTAGTGTTTTTTAGGCTTTTTCTAAATTATTTTCTAAATTATTTTCTTCTATTTTGGCGAGTCTATTAATTTCAAAATTCCAATTTTTCTTTACCATGTATGGGGAGCTAATGAGCCTAATCCAGTAATTAATTGAAATATAATATAACTCATAGCTACTGTTGACTAAAATCATAAATAACAAGAACAGATAAGTAAAATGGAAGAGAGTGATAAAGTTAGTGAAAATGTGGGTAATGCATCTCATGAACAACATCATGACTTAAACAAAAGAACTATGTATGAGAAAACCTCGATATTAGAACAAAATATTTCAATGACACCAACATTGGTCCATCTGAAAAAATCCATCGTAGATCATCAGTCGAGTACCAGTGAAGATGAAGCTGCAGATTTCGCTAGCGACTCAAAAATCACAAATAATAGAAAACCACGACTGGTCCCATCCAGATTCAAATTTACTTCGACACCAAAAACAGAAGAATACAGATTCAACAAAAAAATGGCTCAAACGAAAAACATCCCAGAACTTATAGATATATACGTAAAACTGAACGCAAAAAGGTACAAGGGAGTGTCGAGTGAGAAAAAGAAATACCTAGACATGATATTCTCCAAATCAACGAAAATGTACAATGACCACAAAGAAAATCTTAAAAACTTAGAAGATATACAAAATAAGAACCAGAAAAACGAACAACAAGTACAACTCCTCAACAAAATTATTAAAGATCAACTAAAGGTAATCAATGAACAAGAAAGTAAATTAGCTGCCAGTGGAACAGAAATTAATGAGAGCTATATAAAAATGCAGGAAGAAACAGCATTGAGAGAACGAAACTTATCGGACGAGTTGGAGAAGAAAGAAAAACAACTACAGAACATTATGGAGGAATTGGAAGTGAAACAAAATTTAGTGGAAGAACTTCTAGAGAACAATAAGAAAGAAACAACGATAACAGATATACAATTGATACTCGAGAAATTGATGAAAATAGAGAAAACAATAACAAGGCCAAAGGAAAAGATATTGACAAATACAAAGGAGATGCAGCAGGAGGAAGAGGCGGCCACAACAGATCAGAGAGAAACATCAAAGAGCTTGTACTCCAGAATCCATCTACAAAATAAAATCCACAACAGGGAAATGAAGAATCACCGGCAGTTTTCAAGTTCAGCAATTCTATTTAAGAGGAAGTCCACAACTAATATCGCACTAAATGAAATCAGACTTATACTAACAAGAGAAATAAAAACATCGTCAAATACAACCAACATATATTGTGCAATAGCTAAAGATAGAAACACTCTAATAATCAAAACTACATCAGACGACCAAACGACTGAACTAATGGAAAGTATCGAAAACATAACATCACTTAAAGACATAATAGAAATAACGTATAAATCCACAAATTTAAAGAAAATTATCATACTGGGGATTCCAGAAATACTGGAAGAGAAAACAATATTGCAACAGTTGGAAAGCTTCTACAATCCAGAAACTCCAGTAGCAGTCTTCAAAAAGATAAAGAGAAACGGAAAATACCAACTAATCCTGGATGTCGAGGAATATATAGCAGCCCATATGCTACGGGAACGAAAAATTCAATTTGGATTCTCTACATGTAGGGTGAGCACCTACCTGCCTATAATCAGATGTAGCAACTGCCAGCGCTTTGGACATGCTAATACAAACTGCAGATCTCAAACGTCCTGTAAATACTGCACGAAAAAACATGCTTCTTCTGTTTGCCCATTGGCTAAATCCCTCCAAAAACATCAATGCGTAAACTGCTCAGGAACGCAGGGCGACTTTCCTCACTCGGCTGACTCTTCCGAATGTCCAGCCTTCCATTATTACATCCAACAGAGAAACATCTACGCACAACAACAGTTTTTAAATTCAACATAGACAATATTCATCCAACCCCCATACAGCATAAAACCTCAGCTTCATCCAATACAATAGTTAACAAAATAGATAATAAAATCGACAAACTGACCTTTCTTCAAATAAACTTACAAAAATCTAAAGCAGCAACTGGGAATCTCATGGGCCATGCCAACAAGAATAAGATCCTAGTGTTGCTGATTCAGGACTATTATTCACAGGAAGGAAAAATATGGGCAGTCCCCTCCAAGTCTTGGCAAACCTTCACATCGGGGAACAATACAGCTGCAATCATAGTAACACGCCCTGATGTGGAGGTAGTTCAATGTTACAGCGACCATAATTCAGTTTTCGTGAATCTAACATCAACTACAGGACCAATAACAATAGGATCCTGTTATTCAAAACCATCAGGAGACTTCCGAGAGGACTTAAAATGGCTGGATTTCTTCATGCCCCTTCAGCACCTGATTTTGGGAGCAGATCTCAACGTGCACTTGTCATTGCTCGGCTACCAAAAGGAGGATGAACGGGGATCCATCCTAACATACCTACTACTTTCAAAGAACTTAACACTCATAAACGATACGGAATCACCACCTTCGTTCATAGGAGAGCCGGGTCGTCCATGTCGGGGAAACCCAGATATCACCGTGTGCACTCAGGATCTAACCAACTTCGTCGACTCCTGGTACGTGGACACAGAATCCGTATCGCTATCTGATCATAGGTATATTTGTTTCTCTCTTTCATTAACACCCTCAACAATAGATCTCAAAAGGTTTAAAACAAAGTATACAACCTTCAAAAAATTTAACAAATTCTTCAGACCTTTGGCCACGGACTTACACACTAAACTTACATCGGTTGACACCTATGACAAATTGGATAATTGGCTAGAAGACTTCAATATCAAAATTAACCAAACATGTCAAAAAACATTAAAAACTAAAAAACTTAAACTATACCCAACTTTTGACTGGTGGACTGACGCGCTAAGATCCCACCGAAACAAAATATCAGCTCTAAGGAAAAGATGGAGGTCATCGGGTGACTCAAAATGGAGAACGCTCCTACAACGTGAGCGAGCGCTATATAAAAAACACATAAAAAGCGAAAAATTAAATTCCTGGAAAAAATTCTGTAATAATACAAAAGACACCTTTGGGCAGGCGTTCAAAATTGCAACAAACAAAAACTTATCAAACCAACACTTTATTCACACATCCTTGGAAGGTTCTTCACCTTACATTACAAAACAAGAAACATTTCAAAATCTTTTAACACATCATTTTCCAATAAATCCAACTGTTCCGTTACTTTTAGCCCCAGCAGGGGAGATAGTCCCCTCCCCCCCCACTCTTCTCAAATAAAGAAATAAAAACAGCATTATCTGAACAAAACAACCTTAAAGCCCCTGGTCACGATAAAATAGACGCATACCTCATAAAAAATCTTTTCAAATCATACAAATACTTAATTCGTGATCTTTTCAATAAATGTTTAAATTTAAATTATTTCCCAAAAAATTGGAAAATAGCTAACGTTATATTTTTCACAAAAAACAATAAAAATCCTAAACTCCCAACCTCATATAGACCCATTTGCCTTCTCCCGATGCTGGGCAAAATCCTAGAACGCATGCTTAAACATAGACTAAATTACTATCTAGAAAACAATAACTACTTACATAAATCTCAATTTGGCTTCCGTGAAGGAAAAAGTACAGTACAATTACTTAACAGATTAAAATATAAAATTAATAATTATCTAAAATCAAATAAATACTGCGCGCTCGTCTCATTTGACATTGTGGGGGCGTTTGATAATATTGACTGGACAACATTGGGCAGAATTCTCAAAACCCTGCCAGTCCCAAAATATCTTATAAACTTTCTCCTAAGCTTTCTTTCAGACAGACTCATCATTACCGATTACCTAAATAATAACATTAAACGTCCTACTTCCCAAGGTTGACCACAGGGTTCGTGTCTCGGCCCTCTCCTGTGGCTCCTTGTGGCCAATCAAATACTAAAAATATTCTACACTAAATTTACTAATCTTTATGCCTTTTGCGATGATTTCAATCTTATTATACGCGCAAACAATAGAAGAGATTTAGAATCGCAGGCGAATGAAAGAATTGCCCTTTTTGCCCAATTATGTGAAGACCTCTCGCTAAAAATATCATCAGATAAAACATCGTACATTCTGTTGGGTAAAAATGCCTTGGTGAGTCGTCCACCAATCTTTAAATTAAAACAATCCAATATAAAAGGTGTCACCGACTTAAATATCTTAGGTATAACATTCCAATCAAATCTTAAATGGGATAAACACATCCAAAAAATTAAAAACAAAATAGTATTATTAACATCTTCAATAAAACGCGTTTTTTCAGCCACATGGGGAGTGGATAGATCACGCCTTAGAACCTGGTACATCACAGTCTTAGAGAAAATAATAGTTTACGGCTCGGAGGTATGGTTCGACGATTTAAGAGTTATTGACAAACGTAACCTCCAGAGCATACAAAGATTATGTTTAATATCAATAACAAAAACATATAAAAATACTTCAACTCGCACATTACAGACACTACTAGGTATTCCACCACTATTACTAACGTTAGAACATAAAAACTTAAAATATAAAATATTAAACAACACAGAGATATTATTAAAAGATAATAAGGTAATAACTAAAAATGACATAGAAGAAAAGCTTTACAAATACACAATTAACCCAGAAAACTTTTTAAATAATCTAATAACAATAGACAAAATCTTAAATAACATAGATATTACACACATATACACAGACGGTTCTAAGGTGGATTCTAATACAGCTTTCTCATTGGTGATTTTTCAGAACAACATAAAAATAGACGAAAAAACAACTAAAATTCAACCAGAAAACACAGTCTACCAAGCAGAGCTGCACGCGGCCATAACAGCAATAGAGTGGGCAATAAATTCTAACTTTAATAAATTTCAAATTTTATCAGATAGTCAATCAACAATCCTTTCATTAACAAATCAATTTCCAACACTTAAAGCAATTTATGATATACAGCAACTAATACATCAAAATAAAAACAAAATATTTTATCTAACATGGGTTAAAGGACACGCGGGTACAATAGGCAACGAACTGGCGGACAAGCTGGCTAATGATGCTGCTCAGTACTCCAACCTTCCAGTAGAGCGCGGAATAAAATTTCCGCGCTCATATTTAAATAAATGTATCAAAGATCAATTACTGGAAAGGTGGCAGTACAACTGGGATAACTCAGGGAGCGGCAGATTTACGTATCAGCTTGTGCCAGAAGTCAACACTAAATTAATAACTAAAGATAAAGTCTCAATATATTTTTTCACGGGCTGCGGCAGTTTTCCTACATTCTTAAATAAAATCGGTAAAATGGATAATGATCTGTGTGTTTGTGGCCAGAGGGGTGATCCTATCCATTATGTCTTCGGGAAGTGTAGATTTATGAAATATAAATTTCATAGGAAATTTCCAACACTCCTCGAGGACATGATGGATATTATTAATAATAATGAATCACTAGGCAAATTATATCAAAATTATAATATCTTAAATGAGAAATATTCTTTTATAAAATACAAATTTTATTTTTAAATCTAAAATATTTTTTAATCCTGCTATTGCTCGTCCAGTGAAGGTTATTTCGCTTCATGGAGACGGTTGTCCTCTTAATTTGCGGTGTTATGTATCTTCAACTATATTTTCTGTTTATAAGTGTTTATTCATCAAGTATATTACTCTAGTTTTATTCATTGTATATAAGTGATTATTATTCAAATATAAATTTTCCATTGTTTTATTCATCGTGTATATTTGTATATTATTCGTGTGTAGTATTCATTGCATTACTCATTATAATTAAGTGTATAAATGTTCGGAAAATCTTGCTAACAATTAAATAGTTAAAATAATCAATATAATTGATTATCTAGTAAAATGTAAATATATCAAGTGTACTACCTGTAAATACATAATTGTTACTTTACAATTCATATATTCATTCATCTACTTCTTGCATGGTTAATCATGAGGGCAGACATTTCTTAGGGTTGTCTTTTAAAGAATGGAAAATGTTGTTATACTTAGAAAATTACTGTTATCATCTTGCCAAGAGCTATTATGTATAATGTGTAAATATTGAAATTTGTAAAACATGTAACTTATATAATTATTGTGTATACATTTTTTTTTTTTTTTTTTTTTTTTTTTTAATCTACTTACCTCTAAAAAACTGTAGCTTTAAATATTGTGTATATAATCTATAATATTCAAACATTGTATAAAATCAGGCACGCCCTGAATAAATAGGGCTGCCATTTGTGAATTAGAGTTTGTATAATTTACTATAATTTACTTTTCAATTTGTAAATGTTTTCCCATGGCACGCCCTGATAAATAGGGCTGCCACTTATGATTGATGGTGTAAGAAATTTTAGTTAATCCGGAGACGGTGGTGTCGTTTGGACGGTAGAGACCTTCCTGCCTTGAGCTTGGGGCTTGTCCCGATCATATGCCAAAAGCGGATCCTCAAGGCGGGTGACAGCCAGACAGCCAGTCCGAATACTTGTTTGGGTGAACTTCCCTCTTTCTCGATAACATATCCTAGGTACAGTACTTATTCTTGAGCAAGATTACCTTTCTTTGGCTAATTGGTTAATTGAGCACTTTTTTATTTCGTCACAAATTTTGGTCAGGTGGTCTAAGTTTTCTTCCAAACTTTTTAGAGAAAATGCCAAAGTTATCTAAATATGATATTGTGAGGAATTTACAATTATGTTGCAAGTCTGAGATAATTCTGACATTCTGACTTAAAGTTTGATATTCTAAACGACTGGTATACCCCTCACTTGGTCGTGAATGCAGCTATGTTCTTGACCTTCATACTCAAGGGAATTTGCTAGCATCTTTGGTCAGATCCAACAAACGTGACGTCAGTCATGACGTTTTGCTTGGAAACTGACTCCAAACAAACGGTTGCTATATTGTATTTTCTATTTTGTTTGTATATTATAGCTACATTTTATAGCTATATCTCACATATAAATGTTTTAATACTTTATATGCAGGGGTAACATTCTCTACGATTTATATTTATTAAGAAATGAAACATAGCAACCGTTTGTTTGGAGTCAGTATCCAACCAAAACGTCATGACTGAAGTCATACTGAAAGCGTCTATTGTATCTTAGTAACTTCATTTAGTTTCCTATAATCCATACAGGGTCAAAGTTCTCATCCTGGTGACTCTACTAGTATCATGGGTGATGTACAATCAGACTCACCCGGTTCTATGATTTTGCATTGCAAAATCTTCTCGATTTATGATTGCAATATCTGATTTTGCTTCGGTGAGATACGATATGGTGTTATGCGAGCAGGTTTGGTGAACATTTCAGCTGTATGCCAAGTTCGATGACGTTTGTTTTTTCTTGGGATGTTAAAAAACAATGCGTCTTTTCTAACCAGTATTTTCTTTAATTGCTCTTGCTGGTTTTAAATGAAAAGCTTACCTAAAGCACTGCTTTCTTATTTCACTGAAATGGAATATTTTAGGATCCGACACAATCTTTGGAAAATCATCTTCAATTTCCGCACGTTCGTTCTCATACAAACTCCATAGAACGATCACATGATGATATTTGTAAAATATTTTTATCATGTTAATGCGGTAAACTTGATTTCCCTCCTTTTTTTCTGATCTACAACATAATTTTTTTCTGTCAACTTATTAACAATTCTGCTATATCCTTCCCATTGACCTGTCAACGTGTTCTGTCAACAAGTGACCACAATCAGCACCAAGTCTCCAATGGTCACTTAACAGCGTTTCGAACGTACCATTTTTTACGTTTTTTTCTGTTTTTTTCTATTTTTTCTTTAGCAAACTCTTCACTTCTATTCATTCGATTTATTAATTAAAGCGCATATTCATCTATACTGTTTCCATTTTCAGGTGGTTCTAACCATTGTTCGTACAATAGGAGTATTGGTGACCTGAGATTTCTTTCGCGCACTAACCCAATGAGCTGAACCCCGTACGTTCATGGGTGGCAGTGGTTAAGACAAATAGGGCAGAACCTGTATTCCTCTTTCAGTAGCAGATTTAATGCGCAGTATCTTAAAAATTATTTTGATGGTTCTATGGAATATTTCCACGGATTTGATGTGAGGATAGTGTACACAGCTTCTAATATTTTTATTCCAAATCTCTGAAAAAATTCAGCAGTTAAATTATTTCTAACTAATATGACCTTGATCAGTCTGCAATGTCATCGAGAATCCAATACTACCGATTAATGCAACGATTACAGATATTGATCCGATATCTTCTACCGTTAATGCGTGTAGATATTTGGATAACACGCACATAGCTGTAATCTGATATTGATTTCTATTTGGTGCGGTAGGTAAAGATCCATCTACATTTATTCTGCTAAATATCTCAAATATGACAAGTGTTAAATACAATGGGGCTTTCTTTTTGTCATTATGTTGTCGGATCTCTGAGAAGCATCACATGTTTTGACAAACTTTTAAATTTTCTTGTAACAATTGAGCCAGAAAAAAATGTATAACCAATTTGTCTGTTGTTTTGGTGACGCCCAAGAGACGGACTTTTTTTTTGTGGGTCATGGTCTTGTCGTACTTCCTAAAACTTTCAAAATCCACAAAAAACGTATTTCTCTCCCCAACTTGTCGACTTGTTTCTTAAGTAATAGTTTTCTTTAAGTATTCTGAAATCTTTTGATTCTGTTTAGGCTTGTTTTTCTTCAGCAATTTTTTCCAAATGTACTTTTATCAAGTCTAAAATGACATCGACTTCTGATAAAAGTTGAAATTCTGTACTTGGAAGATCACTTTCTTCCTCTGTATTTAACTTTGTCTCTTTAAACCTTTCAAGACTCTATTATTGGGTGTTTGCTAAGTTTTATTCTTCCTCAAGATGTTTTCGCTGTTGACTTCTCTTCAGTACAGGGTTAACAGTTTCATTTGTCTTCCTAATGTCAGCTTCAATCTCTGTTAATAGTGAGGAGATTTTGTTTCCAAAGATGGACAGGAATTCTTCTCTTCCTTGGTCCAAGTTATCTCTGAAAACTTCTGCCTTAGTGGTGACATGGCACATTTCACATTCAATCTCGATTTTGGACACAGGCAAGTATGACATCGCCTCTTTCAGTAAATGTTGTACCCATACATGTTTTCCAGTCATTCTGTGAGGCGAAAGAAATTTCTGGTACACTACATTTACAAGTGCTCCGATATCTATGTGCATGGGGTTTCTAGTTTTATTTAATTTTCCATAAAAGGAATAGTCATGTTTCTTCTAAATATGATGGAAAATATAGTTTTAAAAGTCATCAAAGAACATGCAAAACCTAAACTAATTTCACATTAAAAAAACGTGGTTTCAAAAAGCACATTAAACCAGAGGTGTAATACTTGTAAACATGCTATAAATACGAGGCATATATGGAGAATGACTGCTAAATCCCTGTTCACCCCCATTAACTTCAGAATAACGACAGCTAAAGTTGTGAGTATCTAGGTATAGTGTAGTGACTATGCGCTACGAAATGAGACATCTTGCTGCACCTAGATGAAGACTATGAAATTAGCGTTCCTATCTCGAAAACTGTACGAAATACAAGAAAAAGGTTAACCACTAACATGGAAGGTCTCCATAAGCGCATACTCAGGAAATAAAAATAAAAAAATTATAGAAATTTTTTTATTAGAATATATATGTCTACAAAAAAAATTGTCTTGCGGAACCTTGAAATAGCATCCATAAAAAATAATGAATTTTTAAATTTTGGGGCGATTTTACGTCGGTTGGCGACACACTGAAATTTCAAAAACACGCTTTTAATGATAAATACTGGAAACATTTATATAATCTTCATACTGAACTAGTTTAAATAAGTTTAACTTAAATAAATATACTTTTATAATTACATTTTTGTGATATATATTTATACCTATACATAGTGAAATTTAATGATCGTATTACATGGCTTAGAACAAAATTTAAATTCATTTAAATTTTTTCATGCACAAAATTAAAGTTCAATTCCGAGCACTATTTATTCGACTTCTATATTGTTCGTGTAGTAGAAGACAGGAGTATTTTTGCTATGGATACAACGACTTACTCAATATCAAAATTTTTGACAACAGCGTTCATAAACGGACAGTTACATTAAAAATACAATTCAAACTTATCCAGCCTTTTGAAACCACGTAAAATTAAGTAACTTTATTAACACGCAGATTATATATATTATATAACCTTATAGAAATAATAATACACTATTTCATTGTTTGAGTTTAAATTCATTAAGTATTGCTCATTTACACACTCATTTAACAAGAAATTTTCAAATGCTTTAAAATCGCTTGTATTTGGCGAGGAAAATGTGTTGTTTGCCTAATCGTGTCTTTTTGCGACAAATACTCGAAAGTATATATTTTTTCATATTCTACTGGACATATTATATTATATTCTACTGGAATTCTGCAGCAAAATTTCACTGATTTTTTATAACGCACATGAATAGCTTCAGTAGCATTTTTTTTCAAAATATTTTAAGTATGCGCTTTAAGGAGACCTTCATTGATAGTCCTCGATTTAGTTATAAAATAAGGTCTTACGTGTAAAAAGTAATCTTTTTAGAAGTCCTGAATTGTAAATTTTTATATCCAATCACCAGCTTGAATGTGACAATAAATGCATGCAGATGTGTGTCATTATAAGGAAGACGCAAATTTATTAGTAAAACTAAACAATTGAATAAGACACAGTTTATTTTAATGAGAAAATCAAGTTAAGTATGTTGAACGTGTCCCCCATCCGAACGCGTCTACCTTATAATGCCACACTTCTGCATACAGTTAGTGGGAGTGGCATATTCAAGCTGGTAATTGCATATAAGCATTTACATTTCAGGACTTCTAAAAAAGTTACTTTTTGCATATAAGACAACATCTTATACTTAATCTAGGACTCTCTACAAATTTGTAATTGAGTGTTTTCTCGTATTTCTTACCATTTTCGAGATAGAAACATTTAATCATTTCGCAATTTGCCACTAAATAACACTCTAAGCGGTCTCATCACATAGCCAATTTATTATACTTAAACACCACGTTTATGACTATATCTGCCACTGTTCAGACGTTAATAGGGATTAAAAGATTTATTCGTAACTTTCTTTAAATCATACAAGACAATAAAAGTAAATAAAATATTTGGTCTCACCTAATTCTGTTTCGTGTTTTATGAGCTTCTTTAAAGGTAGAAACATGTTTCACTAATGAAGATTATTTATTGGACAGGTAGACACACTTAAAAACGATACAGAACGAATATACGAACAGCTATGTACAAACGTAAAGTAAACAAAACAGCCAGTTGAGTAAAAATGTTCTACGCGCTTAGCGCCATCTGGTGGTTTCATTTCATTTTGCAACAACTTCCGCCGGGCGAAGTTCGTCTGGAGACGAAAGTGTTAAAAGTTCAAGAGGGCAAAGAAGCTGCACCGGTCTTCTGATGATGGCTCCGTTTGGCAACGTCACTGTGCACATCACGTCCAGGATGAGTTTGGATTATAACACCCATTTTCCATATGAGGCGTGGGGTGTTTTCCTTTATAAGAACGACGGTGTTTTCTTTAAGTTCACTTGGTTGGTCAACCTGTTGGTGCTGGTGAGCAGATTTTAATTCTAGTAGATAGTTTGATTTCCATCGTTTCCAAACTTGAGTCAAAATGTTTTCTTGATATTTTCTCATTTTTATTATTTGATATTCATTGGATTGGGGAACTGTTATCTTTGATTGAGGTAGAGTTAACAATCTTCTGCCAATTAAGAAATGGCCAGGTGTGAGGTGTTCTGTCTCCCGAGGATCGCTGAATACATAGGTGAGAGGTCTTGAATTGAGAATTGCTTCTACTTCAATCATAATTATTTCCAGTTCTTGAAAGGAAACTGAAGTTTTTCCAAGAATTCTTTTTAGAGACGTTTTCACTGATCTTACAAGACGCTCCCAGAAACCTCCCCACCAAGCTGCTCTTTCAACTATGAAATTCCATTTGATGGACAATCCACTAAACAAATTTTTCACTTCTTCATTTTTCATAATCTTCCATAGTAAATTTAATTCTCGTTTTGCCTTATGAAACGTTTTCGCGTTATCACTGTAGATTGTGCTGCATATTCCTCGTCTTCCTACAAATTTTCGGAACGCTTGAATGAATGTTTTCGTGGTCAAGTCCGGAGTTAATTCTATGTGTACTGCTCTTGTTACAGCACATATGAAGAGCAATATGTAGGTTTTCTTAGTCTCATTGTGATCTTTAATGTACAACTGACCCAAGTAATCTAAGCCTGTAACTTGGAATGGATAGGCTTCCTTTATTCTGTCGGCAGGTAGAGGTGCAGGAATCTGGGTGGCAGGTTTGACACGAAGTTTTTCACATAAATTGCATCTAAATATCAAACTCTTGATTCTTTGTCTTGCCTTCAATATCCAAGTTTTTTCTCTGAGTTGTGTTAAAGTTTCCGATACACCACCATGCCTTGTTTTTTCATGACAATCTTTGATGATAAGATTTGATAAATGAGATGTACTAGGTAGTAAAACTGGATGAGCTTCGTGGTATGAGATATTAGCTTGCTGTAATCGTCCACCAATCAAGATTATTTTTCTTTCATTTAAAATTGGATTGAACGGTCGAATAACTGAGTTTACTGGTACTGGTTTTCCTTGCGTCAGCGCGGAATATTCTTGGGGAAAATGCTCCATTTGTGTAAGTTTAATCCAGTATTCTTCGGCAAATTCAAGTTCTTCTGTAGCCAAGGGACCACTTCTCTTAGTCTGAGGATTCCTTGTATTGTGGATGAATCTTTGAATACATGCAGTAATTAGTAATATTTGTTTAAATTTTCTGACTCTTCGGATATCGAAAAGAGCTTCAAGTTTCGTTGTCAGGAGCATATTCACCACTTCATATTCTTTATTTTCTAAGTTGGTTTCATGATCGGTATGAACGTTGGATTGTGGCCATTGACTTTCGCACTTCCTTAGCCACGGTGGCCCAAACCACCAAAGCTGTAGGTCCTTTAGACTGGTTAAGTTTTCACCTCGTGTTAAAACATCAGCAGGGTTATCATTTCCAGGACAGTGATTCCAACAATTAGGATCAGATATTGTCTTGATTTCATCTACTCTGTTCTTGACAAACATATTCAATTTTCGAGACTTATTATTGATCCAGGGAAGAACAATCGTGGAATCTGACCAAAATATTGTCTTCGTATCCTTCGGTGTACTTAAATGTAGTCGAATATGATCGAACAACCTGGCTCCTATAAGTGCAGCAAGAAGCTCTAACCTCGGCAGAGTTATTTCCTTAACTGGTGCAACCCCAGTCTTTGAAGTGACTAAATTCGAATGGAGAATTCCGTCAGAGTTGCGAAAACGTACATAAACAACTGCTCAATAAGCGCGTTTGCTGGCATCTACGAATACGTGAAATTGACAGTCCGTAAGTTCTTCCATTCCTTTCATTGAGAATAGATGTCTTGGTACAGATATCTGTTTCAAATAAAACAATTCTTCACACCAGTCTTGAAATATTTTTGCTAAGTCGGTTGGTAAAGCATCATCCCAATTGAGTATTTTCTTCCATATGTCTTGCAGTAGTATTTTAGATCGAACTGCAAATGGTGATATTAAGCCCAAGGGGTCGTAGATTCTTCCCATAGTTTTTATTACGCTTCTCTTCGTAAATTTTAATTCTGTCATATCCTTATCCCTTAAAAGTTTATCACTATCAACGCTTAAGACATCATCTGCTGAATTCCAGCAGTAGCCAATGACCTTGCATAACGTGGATTCATCGTTAAGTTCTTCCTTAAATCGATCTTGCAATGAGCGTACATTTGTTTTCCATTTTCTCATATTAAAGCCTGCTCCTCTCAAAATGAGCCTTATTTGTTTGTGGACGGTGTACGCTAAATCTGTGTCTTCTAAACTGTGTATAAGGTCGTCTACATACAATTTACTGTTCAAAACACTGAAGGCAGTTGGATAAATATCCTTATACTTCTTGATGTGATGTTTAATTGTCACGTTCAGTAAAAATTAGCTCGATCTTGCTCCAAAAATTACACGCGTCATCCTCAAAACTTCGGATTCAGCGTCTAAATCTTCCGTAACCCATAGAAATCTAACTGCGTCTCTTTCTTCTGGCGCCAAGGCAATTTGCAAAAATGCACTTTCTATATCTGCCGTTATGGCAACATTATTCAGACGGAACTGCAAAAGAAGTATTAGGATATCGGGCGTTAAATTCGGACCTGGACTCAAGCAGTCATTAAGGGACGGAAAATTGTGTTCACTCGAGGAGGCATCGAAAACTATTCTCATTTTCGTCGTTGTTTTATCTTCGCGTATTACTGCGTGATGTGGCATGTAATAGATCTTAGAATTATCACTACATTCATTTTCATTGACCCTTTCAGCTATTCCTTGAATTAGATATTTTGAAATAATGTCCTTGTACTGACTATGAAAATTTCGATTTTTCTTAAATCTTTTAACAAGTGTTCGCAAACGGTTGTTAGCATTACTATAGTTGTCTTGTAGCGACACGGAATGTTCGCTCCATGGTAGTTTAACTTGGTAGCGACCGTCGACTAGTTTCGTAGAATTTTCAAATTCTTTCATAACTTCGTCATCTTCGGAATTCAGATTGTCACTACGCGATATTCCCAAACTTTCTAAATCGAACAATCTTTTCAAAATGTCTGATTCTTCTAAATTTTGATTACGCACTATAACATTCTTTACGCTAACATCCTTAAAATTCTTGCGTTTTGCTTCAGAACCAT
This sequence comes from Maratus michaelseni, assembly GCA_963931845.1. Classification (NCBI taxonomy): domain Eukaryota; kingdom Metazoa; phylum Arthropoda; class Arachnida; order Araneae; family Salticidae; genus Maratus; species Maratus michaelseni. The sequence continues at coordinate 246,655,245 of OZ007588.1, read as the reverse complement.
TAAATACATAACCTAGTTTCGTTTCCATTCCTACTAAAGCACCGGAAACTCTTTTGACCTTCCCTGTAGCGATTTTCCAGAAATAGTCTGACCCAATTAAAAGAGAGACCCATAAATTTTCAGAACCTTCAATGTCAGCTATCTGTATTTTGGCTTCATTACAAAATTTGTGAATTTCTTTACTAGGACCTTGAATTTTCGCTTCCGAAATAGAAGATATTTCAATTGCTTCAATCGAAATTATTTTCTTTGGATCATAAATGCTTCTTAAATTCACCTTTACCCTATTTCTTACAATAGATTTCTTTGGTTTTGACCCAAAAGCATAAATTGCTAATTTTTCTTTTCCTATAACTTCTAAATTAAATTTACGAGATAACGTTTTATCGATAAACGTATTTTGGGACCCCGAATCCATGATTATTTTTATTTTTGTTTCCTGAGAATTATTACTCAAAAAGGCGACAGCTGTTTGTAAAAATACATTTTCGTTTACTGCAGTTGTTGCGCAATTCAGAGCATTGGAGTGATTTTTTCCTTCGAAAGACTTTGAGACGCTTTCCTTTTTGTTATTTTGCTTTTCAGTTTCGTCACAAATTAAAACATTATGTCTTCGACTACAAATGTTGCAACGCATTTTTTTCGCGGCAAAATTTTGATACGTGTGATTTGCGAAAGCAAAGAAAGCCATAACCCTTTCGTAAAAGACTCGATTTTCGTTCATTAATAGTTAAGGGACAATTAAAATTTTCGTGTTCCCCTGCGCAAAATAGGCAGTCTTTCTTGATAAAGGCATTTAATGCAGCTGCGGTGGGTATATTTTTATGAGTTTCCTGTTTTCGATAAGGTAATTCTTTAATTTTATTCTTTTCAAATACTTCATCATTTCGAAACATATACGTTTTTTCTCGTGTTTCGATTTCATGTTTTAGAAATTCTAATAATTTGGCGCAGTTCCAAGAATCTTCGCCTGTAGCGGAACGATTGAATCCGAGCACAATTTCTTCAGGGATTAATTTAACTAAAATAACAAATAAGATTCCCCCATAATTATTTAATTCTACCCCGGCTGTTTCGAGACTTCTGATTTGAATAATACAGGTATCATGCAATTGTCTAAGCTCTCTTAAATTCGCTCCAGATTTTACAGGATTTAGACTTAAAAGTTTGTTTACATGCGATCGTATTATTAATTCATTTTTTCAGAATCTTTCCTTTAACAATCCGATCGCGACATCGTAATTATTTTGTGTTAAAGCTAAACCTTGAATACATTTTAAAGCTGCTCCGGTTAAGAAATTCTTTAAGTAATTTAACTTCTCTATGTTAGTTAACTTTACATTTTCATGCATAGCTACTTCAAATTGCCCCCAGAATTCCTGCCAATTTTCATATTTCCCATCGAAAGGTTGTATTGTAACCTTCGGTAATCTTACGTGATAATAACTCTTTGATTCATCAGGTTCTGTGGACAATAGAATAGAAGAGTTTATTTTACTTTCGTTAGGAACATTACGCTTTAAATATCGATCGATTTTAGCCTTCGTTTTTGTAATTTTTTCGCGATATTCTTGACTGGATGATATATGTTTTTCGAGTGTATCTAAGTTATCTACAAGTTTCTGAATTTCTGAATCTAATTTGTAAACTTGTTCTGCATTCTCGATTAATTGAATTTTAAGATATCTTCTATTTCGTCAATATCTATTTCGTCTCCTGCCACATATTCAGTTATTTTGTTAATAATCTTCGTTAAAGATGTTCTACGAGACTTACGCATACTTTTTGATTTATCTAATTCGCTAGGATGCGCCATTTTTTAATTTCAGCTCTTGAGAATTTCGACACCATAAAAGATAATTCGTAACTTTCTTTAAATCATACAAGACAATAAAAGTAAATAAAAGATTTGGTCTCACCTAATTTTCTGGTTCGTGTTCTATGAGCTTCTTTAAAGGTGAAAACATCTTTCACTAATGAAGATTATTTATTGGACAGGTAGACACACTTAAAAACGATACAGAACGAATACACGAACAGCTATGTACAAACGTAAAGTAAACAAAACAGTCAGTTCAGTAAAAATGTTCTACGCGCTTAGCGCCATCTGGTGGTTTCTTTTCATTTTGCAACAGGGATACGCAGAACTTTAGTGGACATACTGTACATAATTTGTACATATACATATATGAACTGCTTGGTAACCTCTGCTTGGTAACTAGGAGAGGAGAATAACCTTTGATTGTCTTCGAGGAGGACTTACAGTAATCTATTTGGAGCGGAGACTTTTTGTCCAATCGGAAGCTTCCACATTTTAAATTTGTTTGTATTCTTGCCTACTGCATGGTGAAAACACGCGGATGGGCTTTTTACCACCCACTTGGTCAGCGTAGAGGAACTTGGTCACCCTACCCCTTATTATTATTTTTTTGCATTCAAAAATGAATACACAACCTTCAATCCCCGTCATTCTCAGTATCTACGGCAGTGATCAGAAATACATTAAGACAGAGCGTGCTATTAATCAGAGAGTCACATTCTTTTCTCGGGTTCTATGTTCCCAATTTCAACAGGAATTCGTTTATACAACTGTCACTTTATTTAAAATTAAAAGTATGTTTTCCTATATAAAGACTTCAGTTACCATCATTTTCAAACATCATTGCATTAAAAAACTAAAATTTACCTATTTCAATAGGTCAAACAAAATAGCTTTAATTACTTAGGCTAGTCGTTTAAAACAGAATTTCAATAGCCTAAGTTAGATTAAAAGCATTTTGTCTAATCACGTTGAAAATGTGTAATTCATTTTTTATATAGAGACCCCTTTTTTTCAAGTTACTCACTAGCAGCGTTGAACAGTTACACTTTGCAGTATTAACAGCTTTTAAGTTATTAAAATTGTTTACGAATGCTACTGTTCAGCTATTACGAATGCTATTGTTCCCAAACTGCACTATCCAGAAAAGTAAATTGACTATTAAAGATGGTTAGTAACAGACTCTTGGTCTTATTATCCTAGACAAGATAAAAAAAAAATATAACAAGAGACATTGTTCATAGTACGTACCTAAAAAAAACTTCTAATAATTTAAAAAGTAGAATATGAATTGTCATCATATTAGGCGAAACTTGCATATCTGTTATATATAAATTTTAACTCACTTTGCACTATACAATTTTATTTAGCAAAAATCTTGAATTATTACGAGTAGTTCAAATTAAAAATATTTTTAAAGACAAAAAAATATACATATAAAATTCATAATGACTTACTATTGGAAAGTAATAATAAGTTAAAGGTTAAAACTATATTTTGGCATTTGCTTATATTTTTAAAAATATATTAAACAAGATTTCTATTGCCGTTTTTCCATTATCCCACTTCCACTATAAAGAAAAATCATGCCTCTAGCATAGATTATGAAACACTTTCCAACACAGCCAGAAAACTGTAACGAAACTTCACCGTTAAATAAGGTGAAAGAAGACAGGTAAATAAACAGTTTAGAATACATATAACACATTAAAAATACAGTTTTGGAAGTTACTCTAGAACTTCCTAGAATTACCTTAATAACTTCCTAGAAACTATTCTGCTTGTAATACTAGCTTTTAAAGAAAAATATGTACAGTGCAAGTAATATTACCTATATACTTAAAACGCTAAGCGTTTTCTTTCGACAATCTGTGAGAACAAACTACTGCATCAAATAACATCATTCTTTTTTAAATGAAATATATTTGGACACAGATTTGTTATCGTGCATTCGTTTGTAAGAAAATTTAATTAATTAGCCGTAATTTTCAATTAAACTTTTACTTCTGCGTATGACGTCATAAAGTCGGCAAAAGGATAACGCCCACTGTTGCGAGGCACAGAGTAACGAGAAACTCTGTATGTGCGAGGATAAAAGATAAATATTAAATATTAAAAGCACGTGGTTTTTAGGCCAAATTTTTTAATTTGCAAGTTAAATTTCGTTAAAAATATTTATCGCGTGAACTTTGTTTTTATAAGCGAATAAAAATTCTTATTTATTGTAACGTCAAAGGAATATTGCCCATTGGGTTTATTTTATCATTCTATGCATTATAACTTTGTTGATGCCATTTTTTCATTACAGTTAAATACAAAATATATTTTATTTGTATGCACGGTATTTAAGCATAAAAATAACGTATATAAAGTATGTGTGAAAAGTTTGGGCCTGTCAAAACGATGTTATGCTTAGCTTGAAATGCATTTTAACATTGATAAAACTAAAGAGAAAATTTATATGATTGTGTCAACATGACGTAATTTTAACTTATTTTTCCATTCTTAATTATAAAGATTAGGATAGGAGCCTTTATTGATTGTTTCATCTTGATTGCATACCTTGATTACATGTTACCAAGTACCTTTTTTTTAAATTATAGGTTAGAAGATTTGATTTTTTAATAAAAACATTCACAAAGTAAAGGATTTCAGGAAAATGAAAATTATTAAAAATAGTGTTGTAGATGTGTGTTTTATTTACTATGTTTTTTATTTACTGAATATGAGATGAACGTAAAGAATATACTATTTGTATGATACTTCATAGGTCCATGAAATTTTCTTTCTTGCCGTGGTAAATATGTTGGTAATGTCAAACTGATTTGCATTACACAGATGTTTACGAGTTATTTGTTTGGAGTTTGCATCGGAAATAGTACTGTATTTCACTGGGGGTAAAACTTTTAAAATAGAATATTTGAAAGACTGTTTCATACGCATCCCATCTTAAATAATAAAGAAGCTTACTTTACAGATATTGTTATAGTATTTGTTTCCGTCAAGTTTTGACGGGTTCCATCTAGTCTTTTTATATTTTACAATATTAGACCGTAACCAAAAATGAAAATCAAGCTTCAAGCATAGGTTATGAAACACTTTCCAACACATTCAGAATAATCTAACAAAACTTCACCGTTTAATAAGGGGAAAAATGATGTCTAAGTAAATAATTTGGAAACCACGTAATACATTTGAAAACCCTATTTAAGAAATTACCATCAATAATCGGAAAAATATCCCAATTCTTTCGTGTAGCTCTGTATAGGATATATAAATTTTTATACATACTACATAGTATGCTATAATTTAGTTCAGTTAGGAAACGCATACCACAGTTAAAAATTCTTCTTGAGCAATTTCAGTCAATAAACGGAATTGTACTCAATATACTTTGTGCAGTCCTGAATATTATCCATGGAAATTATACACAACAAGTAATTTTCAAAAAATGAGTTACATTTAAAAGCGCTTACCACGATTGAAAACGCATTTCCAGCCATTATTATTTATAGACAAAAGTTAGTTTAGTTCTGTAACCGAATTCTTTTGTTTGTCCCTGTAAATGAACGGTAAATGCTTAGCACACCCGGGTCTATAATAAGCATCTTGTCCATCTCAGTGTCATATATATCAATTTCAATATGTTTGAAAAAATGTAATTTAATTAAAATTCACTGCAAGCGACTTTTCCCCTTAGACGGTAATGTAATGGAATTCTTTTGAGTGTCCCTATAAACGAACTGCTAGCTATAGTACGGACAGGCGGCAGACAGACAGGCAGACAAACTTAATTCATAAACTCTTTTCAACTGTGTTGGAAAGTGTTATAAAAAGAACTGAATGGTTGCAAGCTGTAGCTAAAAAACATGGATTTTGTGGTGTCGTACTATTTAGCGGCTGCGTAGTGAATTTTATATTAACATTTTGCGGACGGATGCTTGAAATATCGATAAAGAGTTACTCCTTCTTCAAAGATATTAATCTACCTTAAAATCTACTACGTATTTCTTTCTCCACAGAAATTTTTATTCATGCCACCCCGAAGCACAGTTTAACAATAATTGTGGAAAAAATAATTGCTTGTTAGATTTCAATACCATTACCTTATTTTATAAAGAGACGACTTCTGACCACTATTTAAACCGCCCATCGCGAAAAGGTTAACACTTTAAGCATGCGGTCAAAGTACGACTACCGTTTTCAATACTGTTGTTAAAGAATATTTAATGGAGTAGAAAATTTGGATCTTGACGAAGCATGGAAGCAATTGCCATTGCCAGACGTTAATCACAACTTGATAGTCGCTGCGTTCCTGAAGGAATGTGATTATTGTATCCCTGAAACACAACACACTGAGGGTTAGAAAAATGGAGAAATACGTCAAGAAAAAATGAGAGAATCTATTAATAATGCCATGATTATTTTTAAGCAGCCATTTGACCAAATTAACCTTATTAACATAAAGTTATTAGAGATTTTATGTTTTAACACAATGTAGAAATTTCTTCTACTATGATAAACTTATTAAGTTTCCCCAATGAGGTGAAATCAAGTGGCAGGTTTACCCTTGTTGGTAATTCTGAGAAAAGGTAAGAGTTATTCTTTTTTAACGCCAAAAGCAGGCGTTGAAATTGCTACGGGAATACACGTAGAGGTATATCTTTGCATAACTTAATTTCACGTCAACAATTTAGCCTCCATGCCCTAAATACCCTAACACACATTTGTGTTACTGCTAATAATCAGTCTTTATCATTGAGTTGCCTGTTTCTGTTTTCTTACCTGTCATATACTATCACTACTACTGCTATTAACTACCTCAGTTCTGATCATCTCCACGTTTCTTTTAAGATTTATCTAGTAAACACCTTGTCTCCTCTTCTCTCCTTAGCCATCTACTGTAGAAAATACCCTAACTACATTTCTAATCTCAATATTAATTGTCCTAATATTATTATCATTAATCATAATGGGCTGCTGATCTACTAAACTCTAAACTCTTATATTAACTAAACTCTTATATTGTTGATGCTCAATTTTTTTCAACTAGTCTCGATTTAAAAAATAATAATTCCTTCACCCCCTCTTGTTTTATCCATGACTCCTGTAAACAGAGGAATCATCTTTGGCGTCTTTTTCAAGTTACTGGAAACCCAACCCTCAAACTGGTTATCAATATACGTACTTAAAAATAGAATAAAAATTCTCTGTACGAAGAAAAGCAGAAAAATCGGAACAATTTTCTCAAAAATATAGCAAGCGAAGATAATTCTCTTTGATTAATTAAACGTAAACTTATTAAAAATTACACCCCTATCGCCTTTACACCCTAATAACGTCATGGCATATACCGATGAGGATAAAGCAAAACTCCTTACCAATGCATATGTATACCAATATTCGCTAAACTCACTCTCGCCAGCCAGGATCTGAAACAATTCGCAGTTTCCTGACAATCTCCCTGATGAACCTCTACTATCACGTCATTAATTATTCACAATATTATAAATAAACACATAAAACGTGAAACCCCTGGGTACGGTAAAATCTCTAAAATATTTCAATAAATATTCCTCCCAAATCCTAATCCTAATTCCTAATTCCTAAAAACATTATAAATCCGATTGTGTGTGTGAATGTTTGCCTGAAGTGAACGTCAAAATGGAGGATTTAATCGTCCTGTACCTTTGCATACAGATGAATTATAACCCAGAAATGAACATGAACATAAGCTATATTTTGTTTATATATTCAAATATTTTTCTTAATAATTCAAAATTTCATCCTTATCATAGCGAATAAATGAATTTTTTTTTCATATAAAATTTTAAAAGGTTAAATTTACTTTACCGTTGCTAATGATTTATCGTTTCCAATACTAAATAAAAAAAAAAAAAAACCCGCAATAATAATTTTTACTCAGCAATTTATTTTCAATTGCAAAATTTTCAAGTGAAAAAAGAAAGTGAAATAAAAAAAATTAAGAATTAAAAGGAAGATGAAATGACATTATTAGAAATAAAACGTATATTTTAAAGTATTTCTTAATAATTCAAAATTTCATTATTTTCATAGAGAATAAATAGACATTTTTTCGTATAAAATATTAAAATGGTTAAATTGACTTTATCGTTGCAAATAATAAATCAAAACTCGGAATAATAATTTTTACTTAACAATTTATTTTCAACAGAAAATTTTTCATGTGAAAAATGAAAATGAAATAATAAAATTAAAAAGATGATGAAATAACATTATTAGACATAAAACACACATTTTCAAGCATTTTAAAACAATACAAGATGCTTGAATACGACTATAAGTACGGAAAGCAGGCGATTAGGACGTCATAAATATCGAAAATAAAACGGATGTTCTTTGATGTTGAAAGAAAATGATCTTGGGTTATGAAATGACTTCTTATTGTTTCTTTTTTCTTTTCTATAATTTCTTCCTTTTTTGTCTTTTGTTTTTCCCTTGAAATGAGTATATTTCAAATGCATGTCTTATATGTATTTTAAATGTATGCAATATATGTATGTTAAATGTATGAGTTTTAAATTAAAGCTCTGTATTTTAAATAACATGAATACAATACGAATGATGGCAAGGTTTATTGTCTGCAAGCAGATAGCATAAATATACCTTGTTTTTAATTTAAATTTTTAAAAAAGTAAAAAAAATAAAATGTTTGAAAAAAGAATTGATAGCAAATGTCAATAATATGCACAACAAAATTATCCATGTCGAAAATGACGTTATGATTAACAGGAAGTGGTTATTTTCATACATAGAAACAAAAACCAAATAACTCGATTGCCTGAAATAAAAAAATATTTGACGGCGGCGGAAAGTAGAACTAATTTACCTTTGCAGCTCGTGCGCAGCACACCTGCTATGCGGTGTCTTAGGCGGACCTGTTCCGGAGGTGTCTTCGGGACAAGGTTTGTTTAGAACAGAATGAGGCCCCTGGCGAAGGAAGATGGAACTAAAAGATGTTTTAATCATTCGAGGTTTGTTTCGAAAACTCGACCAGCGAAGCGGGCATACCTGTTAGTGTATTATATATATTACTAAATTTACAAACTCTATTTACAATTCTTATATGTTCCGATACCTTTGAAAACTCCCATAATCTCCCTTAATGAAAACACGTTACTAATTTTTCTTACTAAACTAACGTTCTATTTATTTACTCCTTTCTCTTAGTAAAGTCATTGTGCGCGTCACCAGGACTCAGTTACTGAATCACATCCAGCAACACAATATCCTTACGCCCCAACAATTTGGCTTCCAGCCCATCCATTCAATTCAATACCTGCTACTTCGTGTTGTAAAATTTCTCAGTAAGAAAGCTCAACAGGGATAATACAGCTGCTGCAATCATTTTAGACGTGGCAACGACATTTGATAATGTCTGCGCATGAAGGACGTATCTACAAAATAATACGCATTAAAATCTTTGCTAGACTCATACATTTACTATATTACTACGTTTGCAGCCGTACTTTTCGTGTCCGCATAAACAGCATTCTACTTAATTATAAGTCATATTTCAGGGAAACGTCGTTAGCCTTCTCCTGTTTAATCAATTTTAATAACATTCCTCGTTCACTGTATACCCATCTTGTTCTTTATGCAGACGACAGATCCCTCTACTCAACTGCGCACTACCCATATACACTATTCAGGAACAAGCAAGCATACATCGACACATTTATGAACTGGTGCAATTTGTCGCGGGTCAAAATAAACGAAAATAACACTTGCTAAGTCTATTTTTTCAAAAATCTGGCTTTCTAATAGAACAATTAACAAAATTATTATCTCTTGACCTGATAATGCTAATTGTGATCCTTGATCAAATATTAACCTGTCAAAAACATATCCGTACCATTAGGGACAAAGTCGCAGGAGATCACATAGAGCTTAATCCTCTCCTAAAAAACCCTGTCCTTGCAATTTGTAATAAATGTCTTCTTTACGATTCTTGAATTTTACCTAATATGACTTGTGATTGACCGATCTGGGGCTTCACTTGAAATACAACTATGGGTAATCTTATCAATGGGCACAACAAAAATCCTAGAAAGGTTAGAAATGCTCACTGTTAGCTAAGAAATTCTGCTTACAGAAGAGATCTCTAAACCACTCTTTTCAGGAAAAGGGTAATTCAATTGGCTAAAACCTTTTATGATAATATTTATAATCTCTCCCAACAAAATTACTGCAGAACTACTGGATTACGCCGAGTTTTAGCCTCAACATTGAAAGCGCCCTAAATATTCCCTCATTATGGATGCTGCTGAAGCTTGAGTTCCGCACAATTTTCTGAAACTGGTCCCTGTTTTCTATATATTGCAAAAATGAGTGTTGCATTGTGACATAAAAAATGCTCAGAAAATTGCCTTTATTTTTAAGATCTGGGCCTGTTGCCACCACTTTTTTTTTATCTAGCTTGTCCTCTGCCTTGTGTTGAACGATTGATTACCATTATTTTTTCTACCTTTTACTTTTGCATTATTTTAACTTTTTAATATTGTATTACTCTTAATTATTAACGTTACTGCTCTGCAATTATACTTTTTTCGTTTTCCTTAAGCTGTTTACAATAATTATTTATAACTACAGCCAAACTTTCTCCCAAAGGCTTCATTTATTTGCAAGACATCTCGTTCAAAGACTGAGCGAACACTTTCCTGCAACTCTTGAGCCCTGACCACGCTCTTCAGTACTTTTAAGATTTTTTTTCCTCAATGCGTAAAACATAAATTATCAAAAATATAAATAAATTTATCATAAACTAAAATTAAGTAAAATAATTTAAGACAGTTGGCTAAAAGACAAAAATAAAATTTTAGTGAAATCTCACAGTTCTATTGGAAATTCTCAAATATAGCACTATGCACAGGTGTTTTTACTCATTCGTGTCATTTTTCACGGGTTTTCAGTTGTTTTATTATTTCCGTATGACATGACAAATCCTGCTTGACAAATGACGCAAATAGGTCAATAATCACATTCATTGTAAATTAAAAACTTAATTTGAATTTATAATTTGGATAAAACACAGCATAAACATTTTCCATAAACATTTTCCACAAAATTTTCCCCGCGACGTGAAAATTTGTGTTTGAGAACAGTATGAGACATTTTAAAGGAAAGACAAAGTTCTTTTTTAGGGACAATTTATTGAGTCAAAAGTAAATTTACATTTTCAAAATTTGAAAACAGAAAATTGTAACACAGTATTTCAACATGTTGCATCAGAACAAAGACAAACTTTAGCACATATGTTTAGAAATAATTTTTCCCGCGTGTATTACTTTTTTCTTCTAATTGCATTTTCAACCATTTTTTCCTCGATAATGGCTAATTTAAAAACGTCTTTTAAAGGCATTATTTCTTCCAAGACATCCTTTGGGCAAAATTTTAAACCATATTCTGTATTTTCCAAGAAATCAAATACAGCATTTTCCACTTCTTCTCCACATTCTAATCCAATTATTACAGCTGGACAAGTTACCATGAATAAGTCCTCACTAAATAATATAAATAAAATATTATGAATTTTCATTTATCACAATGAAATGTTGAAGCTCCTCAGATGTTAGTACAGGATTCATAAGGTCATTATTTTCAAGCATTACTATTACCAAATAATAATTTTCAACTTTTCTAATCAGAGAAAATTATTATAAAAGATTACTAAAGATCATATTCGGAATTAGTGTCCCGGAAAATAAGCACCTTACGAATCCTGTTATCATACATTTTACGGAAAACGCTCTAAAATAATAAATATTAGGTCTCATGTAATTTTTTGGCAGTTTTAATTAAAAAAAAATTCCTTATCACTGTTTATATTTAAATCAGTGCTTTACAATGTCAATTTTCATGAGAAAATCTGTACTAATAAAATATAAAGTTTCGCTCTATGTATGTGTAGGTGTGTCTTTGTGTCGGCGATGGCTTGCGAAACCTAGCGCACCTAGAAGTCTCACATTTTTGGGGAGGATAGTCCAAAGCAGGTCTTGATGCACCTGAGGCTCAGATGTTTAATATATTCATAATTAGCTGATATTTTAATTAAAAACTCATCAAATGCTCATCTCTTTCATTCTGAGAAGGCGTTAGCGCATGCCCAGAACATCATTTACGCAGTGAACGAAAATAAAGAACCATTTTAATGAAGAATGCGTTTATTTCGCCATTCTGTTTTAACTTTTATCGACTAAACTGTTTGGTTTATTTAAAAACGAAAAGCATATTCTGAAAGATCACATACTTCGTCTTAAATGCAGCGATCAATTCGAAAAACAAATTAAGTTAACACTTTGGAAAGAATTTTTGAAAAAGGATAGTTTTCCCGGTTGGATGTTTTCCCCCTTACGGCAACGTCCCTCAAGGGCGCAATTTTATAGATACTGACAAACCAAAACTATGCTCTTAAAGCCGAAACTACCTTATTCTAACTGATGGTATAATTGGTTTTAAAAAATGTAAATTTTAACCCTTTCAAATCATCGACGATCGCATGTCATTTTGCGCCTTCCGAGACGATTATTTTTCTTACTCTAAAAGTAACTAACTCTCCTTATTTTGACACAATCCTTTTAGAGCATCTAGGTAGAGCAGTTTTACATCAACTACAACAATTTCTAATCGTTCGGACGAGAAGAAATATAATTTTTAAAATAAAATCTGAGAAATGTTCAACGAAAAACGCATAATAATGGAGTGTTTCTGCGCGACCACGCTGGGCTTCCGGTAACGTTTTCACAATTTAATAAGAATATATTTTCGAATATTTCATAGCGGACGTGGATACAGTTATATTTATAAACTAGTAAGGTTTTAGAGAGTTCGGACGACAAAAACTATTTTTTTGTTATGTTAAAGGTATGACACGAAAACAAAAAAAGCGAGATGAAAACATTTATTTTACAGCTAAATAACAATATTTCTGACGTAATTTTTACACGGGCTGTAAAACCGTTATATTTATAACTATTAAAAATTTCAAAGAGTTTGGTCAACAAAAGCAATTTTTTAAACTATGAAACGACCCTGCGGAAAAAATAAGTAAACGTTTTCTTATGAGTACTTTTATCACTAATTGTCAGTATTTTTCCGCGAATCACAATTAGTCATTAGAAATATATATTCATACAAATTCGGGTTAAAGACATAAAATAATACAAAAGGATTTATTTAAGATTATTACCACGGCAACGTCGGGCGGGCCAGCTAGTAAGTAAATTTTTTTTTTTTTATAGGTATTTGTTTATTTTGCTTTTTTCATACTTGTATATTTTCATAAATAAACTTGGCAAGGTTAAATTTTTGAAAATTCTTTTCATCAGTCAATGAAAATTTGTCATTATATAAAAATGTATCCATTTATCAGTGTAAATACTCATGCATTTTTTGTTGTAATTGTAGTAAATACACCAGCGATACCAAAGTAAGTGCGTGCGTGTAGTTAGGAGGGTTTGATTATCACTATATTTTAGAATAGTATGTGAAACTTTAAACTACGATACATGGTATAATTTGTTATCTGTACAAGAAGTAAATGTTTGTCGTCATTGGAAACACTACTTATTATGAATATTAAAAAATATTTTTCACGTAAAATATAATTAGGATAATGTTTATCTTGATTACTATGATAAAACATGAGATGCACTTTAAACAGGGTAAATCCAGGTTAGATGCTCGATCGGGTTGGTTGCTCTAGTCACTTTATTTCAGGTATTCGGTATGTGTCGGTGTTAGTGACTTTCTTCTACTATCAATCATTATAAAAAAGCGTAGTTAACAAAATGTTACAGCTATTTATTTCTTCCAATATATGTTTTATCCATCAAAAAAAGTTTGGCTGTTATTGTATGCTCTTGTAAGATAGAGACAAGTAGAAGATGAAATATAATGCACTTAAAAGAAATAGTTCAAATCGATATAATCCCTCTTTATGCTTATTTATGTTTTTAAATAATATTAATTTTACTGTTGGCAAGTTTTCTGCCCCCCTCCCCCTTAATTTAAATGACATAAGTTGAACCTTAATAAGTAGAATATATAAAATATTTTGAACTCCAGAAACAGAGAATTTAAGAAACATAAAAATCTAACTCACTCAATTTGAGAATATTAAATATGGTTCCCAAATTAATTTTTAGAGTTTGTCATTCGAATATAAGAGGGGGGGGGGGTTAATCCCTCTTAGATTAGAATAAACAAGTTTAGTTTTCATTAGAACTATCCCATTGGCTTCAAATTTTTGTAACCATTTATTCGAAGAATTGGGAATAACAAATATCCTTTTATGTTGGAGTGTAATGCAGGATTGGTATACAGAGCATGCAAGCTGAAATTAAAAAAAAAATTTAATGGTAAATTTGATGTAAATATGATATTAAGTCAAATGTAAATCCAGATTTTGAATTATAAATGTTAATTACCTATGCTTCCTATTCTTTTACGAATGGGGCATCTCTCCCGATCATGTGGATGTCTAACATTGAGGTTTGGGATAAATGGCCAAAATCACTGATTCAGTTTTTTCATAAAAACACCATTTTACATGGTATTTATATTAAAGTATTTTTTTTCTGATGTTCTACATAAAATTTGCAGTAGATATGTTACATGTGAACTACAAAACTCTTTGATAAACAAAGAAAGTGAAGGGGGGGGGGCTTACGTAGGACAACTATCTCGGATTTACCCTACCGTTTTTTAATTTATTAAAAATATCCTAAATAAAAATTAATCTTAAAAATAATATATATAATAATCTATATGAAATTGACTGTTGCTTTCTTATATTGATTAATTGTTTTCTGCTAAAAGACAAATGCAAATGAAATCATTTGAAAATTTGAAATATGATTTTAAAAGTAAATTACTTACAAACAGTGCGCATTATCTCCAGAGAACACTTTTGAGTTTAGCACGCTATCTAAAAGCATATTGTGCGTCTTCTCGCTAAAACTATGAGGTCCACAAGCATCATCCATTTGTCTTGCGATAGGTAGAATGCAGTCAAGATTACTGGAGATAGCTAAAATATATTATGTGTATTATTAAAAAATAATTATTGGAAATTTAATTCTAAAACTGTTATTACTTTTTTCTATCTTTACAAGAAGAAAGTATTGGATTGATGAAAATTTTCGACTCCCGGTTTTCGACGGATTTATACGTTTTAGAATGTCTTGAACACGATTTGATTGTTTTTAGAAAATGTCTGTCTGTGAGTCCGTGACTCTGTCTGTCTGTATGTGACAAAATTTTGTGGGCGC
Source organism: Maratus michaelseni (assembly GCA_963931845.1). NCBI lineage: Eukaryota > Metazoa > Arthropoda > Arachnida > Araneae > Salticidae > Maratus > Maratus michaelseni. The sequence continues at coordinate 246,640,113 of OZ007588.1, read as the reverse complement.
TCTATCTCAAGAACTAATGCACGAAATTTAATAAAAGTTTATAGTCAGTTAGTCCCTGATATAAATTAGTGCTGATTAGTTTTTGGTGAAAATCGACTGACAGGTAGCGCTGTTATGCTGTATTTTTTGCAACATCCGCAATAGCTCTATCCCAAGAACTTATTTTCATCAAACTTCATATTCAGTTTGACCATGACATAAACAGACTCTGGTTATGTTTTGGCGTCGATATCCCAACAGGTGGCGCTGCTAAACCATTTTTTTCATGATTTTTACGATAGCTGTATCTCAAGAAAAAATGCACATAATTTCATCAAACTTCAGATTCTGTTAGACCTTGACATAAATAGATGCTGCTTACGTTTTGGTGTAAATAGTCCAACAGGTGGCGCTTCGATGCTACTTTTTTCATTATTAACACGATAAATATATCTCAAGAACTAATACATGGGTTTTTATCAAACTTCAGATTCAATTAGACGTTGACATAAATTGTTGTTGATTAGGTTTTGGTCTAAATCTCCCAACAGGTGGCACTGCTATGTTGCATTTTGCAGGATTTACACGATTTTAGCAATAGTCATATCTCAAGAACTAATGTACGGAATTTAATAAAGCTTTAAATTCAGTTAGACATTGATATAAATTGGTGCTTATTCTTTTTAGTGTATGCGAAACCTATGTTAGAAAGACGAAAGTTTTGGGATTGGCACATCCGACTAGTTTTTAAGTTAGACAACGAAACATACTTTTTCTGTCCTCAACTTTCCTCAACTTTATTGATGGTTGAAATGTAGAAATTCAAACCATAAATTAATTTTTTCGATGACAATTATAGGAAACATTGTGATCAAAACACCTCTAATATTTCTGTAGTAAATAAATGTATAAAGTCGTAGGAAACTCATTCTGAATTTAGCTGTTCCAATCACTTAGAATCTGAATTGCGGAAATGTACTTTTTGTGCAGTATTATTTTAGTCTTGAAACAATAGCTTCAAATACTAAATTTATTTCAATTTAAAATTATGGAAGAAATTATTTTCAGATTCGAACTGTGATATTAGATGGATTCTAAATATATACATTTTTACATTTTCCTGCTTCTTTATTTCAAATATCATTAAAAAAATAATGGACAGCTTTATTGTATCTGTATTACATTCGCAAAGTTATTAAATACTTTAGGAAAAAGTACCATTATTTAAAAATTTATCACGAAATAATTATTTAAGAAATGTATCATTTTAAAAAGTGTCATTATCCAAAAATCAAAAAGTCCACTATAATAAATATTTTTTACCCCGAATCCTTAATAAAAACAGATACAGTTTTTTCAAAGATCTGTGATATTTACTGTATGCATGTATAGCTCAAAAGGTCTGATTTAGAAATGTAGACATACTTAAATGACTAAAAACTCCAGTAGGCAGTATAGTCTTCTTTATAGTCTTTCTTAGTTGTATCCATCGAGCATAGTTTTACTTGATGGAAATTTAATATATGCACAGAAGTGGTTCGGGGTTACAAAGTCAAATTACTTAATCAATGATCAAAAACAATGCCTGCAAATTATATCAAAAATACACCAAGAGAATTCTGTTTGACGAAGTAGAAATTTGAAATAACCAAGTGTTACGATTGACCGTTACATTTATTTAATAGAATATACTTTTGCGCGATTGGGCGGAGAGACAGAAAATTTACATCCTTCGAAGCTTCACATTGATGTACTTTTATCTAGGGAACTACTGAAGATATTTCAATGCGTTTTAAAAATTGTTATAGCAGTAGTTAAATTATAAATCAATTGTTAGGTAGGAAATAAAAATAAAAAAATGTAATAGTTACTTCGTTTCACAAAAATAATCAAATAAAAAACAGCTCATATTCATGAACAGTCTTTCTATCATCTTATGATAAAATATAAGTTAACGCATTAACTGCCAAAACTATGTCTTCGATATTTTTACTGAATTCGTTTACCACCAAATATTCTGAAAGATAATATTTGGTAACTTTAATAGCAAAGTTTTTGTCATTAAATAAAGTATTTTTAACATATTAAAATAGTGGTGGCTAGGCAGTTTTTTTTTATCGTAGACTTTAATTTTGAATGTTGACAACCACGAGTGTACTCGTTAAAATCGAATAAATGTTATCGAATAAATCGTTAATCGTATAAATGTTAAATTCATTTTTAATGGTTGCAAAATACAGTGCAATACGGGTAGCTTTTTAAGAATAACTTAAGAAGTACTTACTGGAAAAAGATGTAATTTTGGATTCGGGTATTTAAAGATTTTAGAAATCGATTTCTGTTTGAAAAAATTATGATTTACAATTCATAATTAGTTTTCAAAAATATTTTTAGAAAAAATATATTTTGTGAAATTAACTTTTGAAACAAATATAAATTCTAACCTATTAATATTTTAACATAAATCGTTTTATAAAAGCCTGAAATGTCCGAATCCAAAATTACAACTCCTTTCGCTATGTAGCTTTTAAGTTATGCTTAAAAAACTAACTGTATTGCAATTTGAGTTGCAGCGTTTACAAATGTATTTCACATTTGGAGTTCCAAATTTTAAAAAATCATAATATCTGAACTACTTGTCCAAATGACTTCGCGTTTGGTATCCAAAGATACAAAATACAGACGAATCCGAATATGATGTCAAAATTAGATGTTCGTATTAAAAATGACAGAGTTTGGTACAATTTCACTATGAAGATGATACCCTAAGCTTATGTTTTAACATAAATTTAAAGAAGACATAATTTTGCATGATCAGATTAAATAGAAAGAAATGACCCACATTCAATAAATAGCGAGTCACAAAGCTTTGCACAGTTTGCAAAAAGCAAAAATCCTTTCCACGGCCAGGGTTGAAATATATGGCACATTAGCATACATTTTGGAATGGTGCGAGTATAACGGAAAAATATCGAAAATTTTGCCTAGTCTTTTTTTAAATTTTATACTTTATAAATTGTTTTTGTGCTTTTCGTCTTTTAGTGATTGCATTTCACTTAGTATGCAAAATATAGTTAATTTCTCTCTGTTCTAAAAAAAACGATAGAAGAATAGATAGATAGATTTAATACTGGTCGCCATATATTTATAAGTTAGAGTATGCTCACAGCTTCACTATAGTGATTGCCGTATAATTAGTTTATAGGAGTGAAAACCTCAGGGCTATATTAGAATTATTATCTTTTTAACGGTTTATGTACGCTAAAATCATAGAGCCCCGTTATAGTGATTGTCATCTTAATGATTTATGAGGCCGAAACACACAGAGTCCCGTTATTGTGCCCGCGCGTCGTATGAAACATATATGGCAGCGAAGCACGCATGCTCCTTTATTTAATCAACCTGTTAAGAATTTATGAGCACTAAACCGACAATGCCCATGTATAAGGATCGCCATATATTTTAGGTTATCCAATTGGAAACTCTCCCTGAAACCCCCTAGATTACTACGGGCAGTGCAGAGCGGTATTTGTTATGCGGATAATATTTTCTTTTCTTTTTTTTTATGTCGCGAAAGCTTTAGATGCGTTTTTGATATTTTTATTAGTTATTTTCGTATAATTTAAAATAAAGTATTTTATTTATTTATTTTCTGTTTGCATGTAAAATGCACTTTGTGAGCCCTGGGCAAATCCTGGGTTATACACTGCAATGGGCATCAGGGCCATCCAGCAACCATATAGACGGGTGAGACAGAGCAGTGGCTCAAATATTCGCGGCAACTATATAGGTTTACAAAAAGAATTTGATTTAAACTCCATGCAATGCATGTCCTGAGTTTAAATCTTTCACTGATCCTGATAGTCATTGAGACTGCGAATAACAGTAATGAAACTATTGGTTTCTTTACCTTAGTTGAAGGGTTGTACATTTTTACCCCCTCTTCAGTTTGCCAATGGAATATTTTAACTATAGTTGATTTAAAGCTATTATCTAAAACATGGTAGTCGAATAGAATTGATGACCTATAACCTCGATAACTATTTACTTGAAGTATACGATGTGTCAAATGTGCAATTTCTTTTCAAAACTGGATAAACAATTCAAATATAAGGCAAAATGTCGAGCTGAAAAAATTACATTTATTTAATGTAGCAGAATTTGTTGGTATGATCATATCATATCATATCATCATATATATTATAAAGCAAGAAGCCCTACAAGAGTATGGCCGGGGTAAATTTAAAAACTACCCAATGGATTTTTTTGAAATTTACACCAAATAGCTCGCGGTCATTCTGATGTTTAATATACCGATATAACCATGTTTTTTTATAATATAATTTGGTATTTAATCCTTATTTTGGACAAAAAGTTTGCCATTGGTATATGTTTTTCATTTTGGCGACGGCATATTGTGCTATCATTCGGTTAACTGTCTTTGAGAAACGGCTATATCAGTTAGAGATAATATATATATATATATATATATATATATATATATAGAGAGAGAGAGAGAGAGAGAGAGATAATATATAGAGATAATATATAGAGATAATATATATATATATATATATATATATACAAACACCTCGAAAAAAACTGTTACTGATTTTACTTAAAATACAAAGAAAAAAAAGTTTTAATGAGAATTAATATTATAAAACTAAGATATTTAATTTAAATATGAGAGGAGTGTTTGTACGGCTTAAAAGAAATATTCAATGTCGAAGGCGGCCATTGAAACAATATTTGGCAATTTATTACTATATATTAGGTGACTGGATAAGAAAAAATGTACTTTTATGGCCTTTTGCTTTGTAATATGTATGATTACCGTGAAAGTCGCAGCAGCTTATTTTTTTTTTATAAAGAATTTATAGGTATCCTTAATACAGTAGATTTTTGCATTTCCATTTGAATATTTATGTATGACGTCGACAGTGTTTTTACTTGATGCAATAAGTAAAATTTCACATGTAATCTGTAATTTTTTACATGTGCAAATAAAAAATGATGTTGAGTTTGAACTTCACAGAAAAATGTACTTATCTTTAAATTATCAGTGGCACCCGTGCGAAACAGGAGCGGGTTGCTAGTTAAAAATACACTGGCGGAAAAAAACCAACAATCCAACACCAAGAAAGACTTTTGTTAGATAAACGAAATTTGGTAGGCGTGTTTATACATCTGAAAGATGACATCGATTAAAATTTCGCGACTCGTGCAGAAGTGTGGCGGTAGTGGCGCCAATCAGAACTTGCAAATTAGGTTTGCTTTAAATGCGTTCTGTAAAGTTCGTGAGCGTTATTTATCTTCGGAATTTGACTATTGAGTTGATGTTAGACAAAAATGCCTTTAAGAAGACGAAGAAGCCATTATCAACAACTCACCAAAGTTGAACGAGGTCGTATAATAGGGCTACGAGAAGCTGGATATTCTTTCCGTGATATTGCAGAAAGACTTGGCCGGAATGTATCCACTGTGCATGATTGTTGGGAGTAGTGGTCAAGAAGACCGGGTTCCGAGCGGCCACGTGGCACTACTGAAAGACTGCCGTATTCGGCGTACGGCTGTGGCGCATCTTACTGCGTCTGCGGAAGAAATTCGAGCTGCAGTTGGTACCACAGTGATACAACGAACTGTTAGAAACCGGTTATTTCAAGGGAAGCTCCGAGCCAGGCGTTCTGTAGCGTGCATTCCACTAACGCCAAATCATTGTCATTTACGTCGCCAGTGGTGTCAAGCCAGAGCTCATTGGAGGACGGAGTGGAGATCTGTTGTGTTTTCTGATGGAAGTAGGTTCTGCCTTGGTGCCATTGATGGCCGTGTGTTGGTCAGAAGTAAGTCAGGGCAACGCCTATAAACAAACTGTCTGTGGCCTAGACAAAATGGACCTACACCTAGGGTCATATTCTGGGGAGCAATTTCCTATGCCAGCAGGAGCACTCTAGTGGTTATCCCAAACACACTGAATGCAAATTTGTACGTCAGTCTGGTAATTCAACCTGCAGTGCTGCCATTCATGAACAGCATTCAAGGGGGAGTTTTCTAACAGGATAACGCTCGCCCTCTTACCGCTGTTGTAACGCAACGTGCTCTACAGAGTGTCGACATGTTACCTTGGTCTGTGAGATCACCATATCTGTCTCCAATTGAGCATTTATGGGATAACATTGGACGAAAACTCCAGCATCATCCACAGCTAGCACTGACCGTCCCAGTATTGCCACAACAAGTACAACAAGCATGGAACTCTATACCACAAAGTGACATTCGGCACCTGTATGACACAATGCATGCACGTTTGCAGGTTTGCATTCAAAATTTTGGAGGTTACACTGGCTATTAATGTAACAGCATTTCACGTTTGAAATGCATTTCCTTGAGCTTAAATTAACCTGTGATCTGAAAATCTAATCAATTAAACATGTTAACTAGACAAATGCATTGTCCAAATTTCATTGCTTTACAATAATTTTTTCTTGGTGTTGGGATTTTTTTCCGTCAGTGTATATACCGATATCGTTTCAGTACTTCTGAAGAGATAGGTACGTCAATATAAGGTGTGTTGTGCAGCTAGTGTTTTCACAACTGTTATCTCAATATTAAACAAATCTCAGGTGAAAGCTAAGCAAACTAAATGCATTCATTAAGAATTTTCAGCTTTAAATATTCAACAGATTTAAGACGGACATTTTTGCGTCTCTTCTGTAATCATTTCATCCATATTTTTAAATAAGTCTTTCAAAGCTTTTTTCTTAAAATTTCTTTACCAATATAAATTTATGACACATCAAAGTATTTCGCTATTCTGAAATGAAAATAATGGCATGTTGAATGAATTATTAAAATTTTACCCAGATATCATTAAAACATGAAATGAAATTAACATTTATAATTTTAAAAGTTTTCGATATAGAGGAACTTCGTTTATTATGGAATACTATACATTTGAATCAATACTACCTCCCAATATTATCTAAAAGCGAAAATCGAATACAATTACAAATTTGAACTATCAGTGATTAGTTTTTATAGATAAAAATTATCTTACGAAATTTTATCACTCGCAAACAAATACTACTAATAATAATTAAACCTATTTTGAGGGTATTGTGAGGTAGTCGGAAAATAAGGAATAGGGGGATTAAAAATGAAGAAAAAGAACAAAATTTTGCAAAAACAAAACAAAACGTGTAATGGTACCAAGAGAGCATGATCAAAATATAGTGTCTAGGTATATAATTCGCAGGTATATACTTCGCTAGGTATATACTTCGTAGTTATATACTTCACTAGATAATTCAGACAATACACTTGGTATATATTATAGTCAGACAATATACTTCAGTTCCTACTTTACATTTGCACAAATCACAAATATAAGGATCTGTCTTTATCTTCTTTAGTCTTTATTAAGGATCTGACTTTATCGTTTATGTCTTTATTCTTTGTGCCACCATAATCATGGAGTATTATGAGATATTGGTATTTCATAAAACCCGACATTATCGGTTTTAGAAAAAAAAAGTTATGTTTATTGGTGAGAATCGCGAGATAAAAAACGAGTCATCATAAACTCTTAGTATTTCGGTGTACATTCTGCTTAATTTCAATGTAAAAATATTACTTCTAATAATGAATAAAAAATATGGAAAAATTATCTGCTGAAAATTTCCAAAGACGAAAAACCAATATTTATTCACACAACACGCCCTGACGCCGAATGACGAACTGTGTTTTCTGAGGGACATTCTGGAAACGTTTTTAAGTAGTTTATGATATTGCCGCTTGGTCGCAGTACTTTACCAAAGAGAAACATTGCTATTCCATATTACCTGACTATTGCACAATACCCGAATTTCCTCTATATTAAAAAAAAATGTATTGAAATAAAGCATGTTTGATAATACCAGAAAATACAGAGCTGTCTTCTTCGCACACTTCCTCTGTGTAATCCATCAGTTCTTTAAAATAAGTCGTTATATTACTTGCACAAGAAAATCTTTCTCGGGCATTTATTACACAGTTGAGGAGAGTCTTCATAGAGCTAGCAGACAAAAATATAATAGATATAATATTGATTCCACTTAGATTGCGATGCAGAATTAGGATATAACTTTTGAACATTAAATTCGGATTCTAAAATTTGCAATTCAGGTATCCCCATTTCAGGGCTGCCACAGACGACTATTTTTATATTCAATTCGCACAACAATATTAAAAAAAAATATTATATTTAGTATATTTCTCTTATATATACTAAGTATATTTAGTATAAGTATCTTAGTATATTTAGTATATTATAAATAGTATATTTAGTATAAGTATCTTAGTATATTTAGTATATTATAAATAGTATATTTAGTATAAGTATCTTAGTATATTTAGTATATATTATAAATAGTATATTTAGTATATCATAAATAGCATATTTAATATATTATAAATAGTATATTTCTCTTCCACATGTTGTGAACATGTATGTGAAAACATTTTGTTTTGAGAAAGTGGTGCAAGATAGAATTAAAAAATAGTCGCCAGGCAACCTTGTCATTTGGGTATATGATATGTAAGGCGGGAAAATCTGGACTGAAATATGTACTAAGATAACTCCATTTGGGGACAAATATGTTAAGCAACAGTTTTTCATAATCTAAAACAAATAAGTGCGGACATTCATTTGAAAGACGGACTTTAACCGATGACAAACATTTAACACAAAAATATTTATAAATATATATTTGAAATCTGTACTACATATATGAGCTTTTTATTAATTAGATGTAATATATATGCACAATAGCCCGGTTGGCAAAGCGTCGGACTCGTGATCAGGGGTTCATGGGTTAGACCTCGACTGAAGTTATATATCGTCGTGTATACTAAAGGCATCTGGTGCACGTTAAATCCGTCGTGGATTCAAAATCCGTATAAAATCACTTGTCAGTGTCCGGGGTACCTAACCAGTTGAGAATCCCGTCGCCTTGCCCAGAATATAATTTACAGGGGGGGCTTTAGATATCCTACATTTCTCGAGTCTCTCGCAATCCTTTTCCACGGAAACTGTCGTGACAATTTTTTTGGCACACAAACAGCAACAAGTATGCTTAAATAATCACACATAAATGTGAGATTCCAAGCATCCTAATAAGTCCTATGCAACACAAAGAGCTTATATGAAAAAGAATTAGACATAGAACACTTCATATGTTAGTTTGCAGTCAGAACATACTTTTCGCTACAGCTAATATTTAGTATGTCTCTGCTTCGACGCAATAACAGATGTTTAATTTTACATGTAATTTGTGTGTAAGTACATTTAACTACAAGTCCTGCTATTTATTCTATTCACTGTCATTCTTTGATAAGAAAATCTTGTATGAATGGAAGAAGCCTTAAACTTTAGAGTTGTTATTTACAACTGTCAAGAAAAATTTAACTATAGTCACATTTTTCTTTCAAATTTCATACTTATTTCCCCTCATAAGAAACAATAGATAAAAAAGGACAAAATTTTAATCAATTTCTGCACATTTTTCTATGGTGAAGGGACCTGTACAATTAAAAGAAAAAGAACAAAACAATAGAATAGAAATGAAAAAACATTTACTCATGACAAAATTTTCCAATAAGAATTTCTTCTCTTATGCTACAACAAGATCATTACAATATATATATATATATATATATATATATATGTGTGTGTATATATACTATATATACTTGCATCTTTAAAATTAACTGAATTATGGAGAAGTCGCAAATATTTATCGCTTAACAATGTTACAAACATCAATTACTTTTGTTTAGGGTCAACTTCATAAATAACAGTTCATCATGTTTTCTCATTCTTTCAGTATCTAACATAATTGCATTTCTCCATCACAATTGTCAATTTTCAACTAAGCATAACACATTCAATTTGAATTATACAGGTGTTGAGTTCTTGTTTGTTTGCAGTTTTGTTCTTTTCAACTTTGTAGATACAGGTATGCAGTTCTTCTAATTGATCTTGTTTTAACAAAAAGAAACAATTTCCAATTGACGAAAATTTTCCTATGGATAATGTTTTTAAAAATCTAAAAAGCTTATCGATTTGGAAATTAATGGCAGGCCTATTTCAACAGTACAATCTTATTTCCAACTTTTTTTTTAATATTTTGGAATTTAATAAGCCAACTTATCTTCATCAGATTACATATAAAGCTGTATCAATATTTTTTAAGCACCGTGTAGACAAACATTCTAAAAGTTTAGGGATCTCAAAATAAGTTATTTAGTTCTAGCTGTGTGGAAACTAGTTGTGTTGCATTTATATAGCATTAAGGATTTCGATTGTTTGGAGGAAAAAGAAATCTAATTTTATTATACACCAGCAAAACCCGCGACTTTGCTGAATTCTTGATATATGCCAAGTGGTATTTGTGTGACAATTTTCATTAGAGGAAATTGTACTGTCTCAGGTAATTCAAAAATATTACTTTTGTAATTAAGCCATATTTTCAGTAAACTTCAATTTTATACTCATTAGGCGAACATGAGACTTAAATGAAAGATAAAAACGAAAATTAATTCCAAATAAATGATAATTTAGAACGGATTTCGAAGGTTTTCCACTGAATTAATTTTTCATTTTAAAGTTCGAATTTTGTGAAGCCGTTCTTAGCGAGAATTTATGCTTAAATGTAATTGTCATGCCAAATTCTAAGTTTTTACAACAACTATATCACAGAAATCGTAATTTTAGAACGTATTTTGTTCCTGCACACTTTAAAAATTCGAAAGTTTTTTAAAACTGTTCTGTGAATGAATTTATGTCTCTGATGTAAGAGCTATGTAAAATTTCAGGTTTATATCCCTAACAACTTCAGATAAATCATAGTTTAGAAGGCTTTTAAAATGCTTCCTGCATATTTCACCCTTTTAAATTTCGAATTTATTAAAAATCTCTTTAGCCTGCATTTCTATCTTAAAAATTACCGCCATGCTAAATTTCAAGTTTCTAGCAATCGTAATTTCAGACCTTTTTCTCTGCTTCTGCACACTTTAAATTTCGAATTTTGTAAAAACTATTTTGAGCGAAAAGTTACGTCTTAAATATAACAGACATGTCAAATTTTAATTTTCCATGTTCAATATATCTTAGGTTATCCCATTTTTGTTTATTCCATCCTGAAACTTTCCCTACATCCCCCTAGATTAGCACGGGCAGTGCCGAGTGGTCTTTATTAGAGAGATCATAAACAAATAAAAAATATGTCGCGAAATATTTACATGCTTTTTTGATATTTTTATTAGTTATTTTTGTTTAATTTAAATTTTATACTCTGAGTTTTATTATTTCCTGATAGATATTGCAACATTTTCAAATATATTTGTGTATTGAGGTAAATCATCCCACTCGTTTAGTGTTTTTGTTTTAATACCTATATTCTATAAATTATTATGGCCTTCATAGCATGAATATTGTAAATATTGTACATAGTTTGCAGTATCTTATTTGAGGTTCTATAATATAGTGTTTTAAGGTATTTCATCCCTTTATTTAATACGTTTTGTGTTATTTAACTCATACTTTTGTAATTATTTTCATTATTTATTACTGGCGCTATTTTATGTAAAGTTTTTAAAGTGTATGATCATCTTAGTACAGGAAATATCCTCTTTCCACCCTCCCCCTTCCTTTCTTTGTTGGGCTTTAAATTTTCTTTCTCTATCGTTACTTTGTAATTTTTTGTTTTCATTTTTTTTGGTTAAAATTTTAGTCAATTTTTCCCTTCCAAATTTATTTTCTCTTAGTCATTTCCAACAGCCTAGGCTGTTGATTTTTGCTATACTCTTTCTATATCCCTTTCCTTCACAGATGTATGGCGGGGGGCTAGTGATGCTCCAACTTCAGTTTTATTAGTTATTTAATTGAAATTTAGTTACGATTTAGTAGATAATGAAGATGTGCTCTGGCGATGCCTGTTTATCAGAAGTTGTATATCTAGCATAATTCACTAAGTTCCTTTATTGATTAACTTTAACTAAGTGTTCATTAGAGCTTAAGTCATTGAAAACCTAGTTATAAATAGTGTTAATCTTTGAAGAAAAGTTATCGCACAACAAAGTTATTACCATATATACTGATATAGACACTAAACTCACTGATTAAGACTTTATCTTTAAATATGGCTTCTTTAACAGAAAGTAAAATAGAAACTTCCTCCTCCTCAAAAAAACGTCGACAAAGAAGAACATAGGACCGTATGTCAAAATCATGCAATAGCTCATCGGTGCAGAATTTGGACTTGTTGATACCAACTCAAAATATAACTGAAAATACAATTAAAAAATCAAAACGACAACCACCATTACAAGAGAAAAATCTGATAGACTTTATGAAACGGCAATGGAGGAAAATATGAGCTTAGAAGGCCAATTGGATATGATGTATCGCCATTTGCGAAGACATGAATTATAAATCATGCTCAAGAAACAAAGAAATATTATAACAAACTAATAGAAGAAATACAACTCCTTAAATGCACAAGAACAACTCAAAAAGAAGATCCTCAAAATAACCATTGTGACGAAATAACAAATCTACAAACTCTAACAGAAAAACAACAGCTAGAACAGGAGAATCTACAAACTCAAATAGAGAACCAAAAACAAATTCATGAAGAGGTTTTGAAAGCAATTAGTGATGAAATGAATAATTTAATTACAGAAAATCAAAACTTAAAGCGCCTGGCACAAGACAAAGACAGCAAATTACAATTTAATTCTAAGGTTCATCAAGAAAAGGATCTAGAAGGTATGAGCAAGGAAGAAATGAAAACTCAATGCCACCAGCTAAGACTATCTAATCAAAAACTTCAAATGGAAATAGAAATTAAAAATAATGTATTACAACAAAACAACCAAACACTAAGCACAATGACAAACTTATATGAAGAATTAAACAAAAAATTAGGATTACTATGCAGAAATCAAGAACAATTTGAAATGACCACTCAAAATGAATGGAAATTAGGAAGAGGAAAGATCTCCCAAATAATTTTATATATGCATCGGTAGTCTCAGTACCTGCACCGCTTTACTAAAAATCAGCTCTTCTATTGACCCGAAAATTAAATACAAAGCTCACAATGTTTGGGATCAGGGAAGAGCTTAACAAAGCCGTAAATATAAAAACAAATAAGATAAAAATATTCAGTACATTGTCAAAAGACAAAAACACAATAATAGTAAAATCCGAAACAGAGGAAGACATAGACACCTTATAGATCTCCTTCAAGCAAATGAGAAAATAACATCGTTAGTTACACTAAAATATGCAGCAGAGAAAAGGAAAAAGATCATAATATTAGTTATTCCAAAATCAGTCACAATATTGGAAGACAAACAAAAAAGTGAAACCCTTAACGAAGATATAACAGATAACCAACATAAGGAATTAAAGAGGGATAAATTACAATCATACCAGCTAATGCTAGACCTAGAAGATTCATTGGCGATAAAGCTCCTAAGACAAGGAAGGCTACTAGTGGGCTTTATTTCATGCCCAATTAAGCAATACTCCCCTATCATACGCTGTAATAATTGCCAATATTATGGACACTCTGCAGATACATGCAGACAAAATACTATTTGCGCATACTGTGCAAAGAAACATGCATCGGAGGTTTGCCACTTAAAAGATGAAATTTCTAAACACACTTGTATTTATTGCTTAAAATCTTATCATCAAAATGGCCGCCCTTATGAGTACAATCACGCAGCTAACTTGTCATATTGTCAAGTTTTTCAAAATGTATATTACCAGAGAGATCTCACAATAAATAAAAATTCATCACGTTCGCGTCTATAAACATAACAGAAGATATCGTTTGATTAAATAAATTAAACTTTTCCTCAACTACTTACTACTTTGGCAACACTACAGATGGCCCAAAAGAAAATGATATAAAAGTTGTTCAAATTAATTTTAATAATTGCAGAGCTGCAAATTTATAATTACTTAAATATATGCACCAATACAAGATAGACATAGCCCTGATACAAGACTTCCATAAAACTAAAAATTCCTTCACAGGCCTCCCAATATCATGGGCCTTTTATTACTCCAATAACTTGTCAGCCGGTATCCTAATAGCAAACCCATTATTCGTTCACGTTAAAATACTTCAAACAACAAATAGCATATTTATAAATTTAATTACAAAACTTCGTACTTTCAAATTGGGATCTCAGTACTCAAAACCAAAAGGAAACCTTTCATCAGACTTACAGGAATGGAGTGATATTATACAAGATAGTTCCAATCTCATTCTGGGGTGGGGGACTTTAATGCCCACCTTCAGGCATGGGGATATGCTCGAAATAATAACAGAGGAGATGTCATCCTAGAATGCATATCGAATAAAGAATTACAAATTATAAACGATCCTGCAGCTGACAATACCTTTGCCGCAAATAATAAGAAGGGAAATCCAGACCTGACATTAGGTGGACGGATATCAAGAGACCTGATCAATTCATGGAAAGTACATACAAGTTTCCCATCACTAAGCGATCACAGATACATCCAATTCAATTTAAAGGCGGATCCATTAATAAGAAATATATTCGTTATAAAACTAAATTTGAAACCTTCAAAAAGTTCAATAGAGAATTAAAAAATCATAAAGAGAGGTTAATGGACTCTTTAAGAAATGTACAAACATCACAAGGGCTAGATGAGTGGATGAACTCTTTTCATGATTTACTAACTCAAACTATGGACAAGATTCTAAAAAAGAAGAAAATTATAAAAGATCGTCAACTTAACTGGTATTCAGATAGCTTAAAAATACTCGAAAGATACAGAAAAATACAGAAATCGTTTAAATACTCTAGGTAAAAGACACAAACGAAATCCAGAAAATGAGAAATATTTAATTCATTTTAAAAAGGCAAGAGCAGAATACAAATTAAAAATAGAAGGAAGGAATCATGGTTAACTTTCTGCAATGAGACCACCAGTAAATATGGCACGGCTTTTAAAATTCTAAAACAGAAGTTTTTAAAAATACAGACCTAATCCATACAGTTTTGGAAACATCAACAATAGAAGATACATATATAACTGTACAGCTAGATCTATTACAACACCAAATTGGTGTACAAAATACAAATGAAATTCACTCATATATAAATATGTCCCCAATTCCAGAAGAAGAATTTTAAGACACCAAATTTACGCTAAGAGAACTGAAATTTGCAATAAAACAACAGAACATTAAAAAGGCCCCAGGTTATGATAGGGTAGACGCGATAACCATAAGAAACATGCTAAAGGAATTCCCAGATCTAGTGTTACAAATTTATAATAAATGTTTAAAATTATGCCATTTCCCTGAAGCTTGGAAAAAGGGAATTGTAATTTATTTTAGAAAAAAGAACAAAGACCCATCTTAACATAAATCTTACCGACCAATAACTCTTCTTCCCATGTTGGGAAAAGTTTTAGAAAGGCTGATAAAAATAAGAATGATGACATTTCTAGAAAGTAAATCCATTCTTCAACCAGAACAACAGGGTTTTAGAGAGAAAAAAAGTACATTAACAGCTTTACAACAACTAAAATCACTAATCATGGAAAACTTAGATAAATATAAATACTGTGGAATGATCTCAATTGATATTCAGGGAGCATTTGACTCCATTGATTGGCACAAAATTACTGAAATAATAGATGATTCTCCACTTCCAACTTACATAAACAAGCTCCTAAAAAATTATATCAGTGAGTGATTAATCGGTTTAAATCATTACACATTCATAGAGTGGTTCAGGACACATAAAGGTTGATCACAGGGCTCGTGTTTAGGACCACTATTGTGGTTACTAATAGCCAATTACATAATTACAAGATACAAATTAAAGGCTCTTGGAATTATTGTTTATGCAGATGATTTCGTCGTACTCACTGAAGGCAATACCAGATCATCATTGGAACAAACTGCTAACAGTCGTATAGAAACATTCGTCAATATATGTTCAGAGCTTATCTAACTATATCAGAAGAAACACCCAAGCACTCCTATTTGGAAGGAACCTCCTTAATAATCGAAAGCCAATTTTCAAAATAAAACAGAAATCTATAAAAATTGTTAAAAATCTACAATATTTAGGAATTACACTAGACCAAAAATTAAAATTTCAATCGCACCTAAGTATTTTAAAAGCTAAGATCGCCCAATTTGCTTCGGGCTTTAAAAGTTTCCACAATTACAACAAGGGAATCAGTCCCTTCCTCAAGAAGATCTGGTATCAAACAGTTATTGAAAGACAGATTCTTTATGGCTCCGAATTCTGGTATCCAAACTTGAATTGCCACGTCATCAGAATCCTTCGATCAATTCAGAGAATAGCATTGTTAAACACCATAAGAACTTACCGAAGTATTTGAAGGTACTTTAATGTAGAATTTAATAATAAAAACAGTATTACAATTTCTGTATTACAAAAAAAGTTATGCAACTAATAATAAGATCTATCTTATATTTGCATTTTTTTAAAGTGATACTTATACAATCAATACTTAGTAGGATAACCCTTATTTTTTAAGACAGCTTCACAGTGTCTTTTCATCAAGTGAAAGAGTGTTTGGAGTTCATCTTTCGTAATCACATGGTGCCAAGAATCAATTATAGCTTCAATAAGTTGTCTTTTATTGGATGGACGTTTTTTTCGTACAAGAATTTTCAAACGTCGCCACAAATTTTCAATTGGATTGAGATCAGGGCTGTTTCCTGGCCATGGTAATATATCTATGCCTTTATTTTGAAACCATGCTTTGCATACTTTTGCTGTGTGGCATGGAGCTGAATCTTGCTGAAAATAAATGGTGCGTTGTTGGGGAAGAGATCCCTGATGGAAGGTATCAGTTTTGGTTCCAAGACAGTTTCGATGTATTTTTTGGCATTCAGGATGCCATCAATCACTTGAATTCGGCCCACACCATCTGCAGACATACATGCCCAAATCATGACACGTGTTGGGTTTTTTGTAGTTGCTTCAATGCAATCAGGATGAAGTGCTTCTCCTACTCTACGTCTCACGTATTTTCTACCATCACTACCAAAGAGCGATATTTTACTCTCATCGCTCCAGATTACTTGCTTCCATTGATGATCATTTAATGTGTTCTTTTGCCCACTTAACTCGTTTTTCGCGTTGCTTTTGATTTAAATATGGTTTTTTCCTTGGAATTCTAGCTTGTAGTCCAAATCCTGATAACCTTCTTATTGTTCTTGAACTTACTGCAATAGCCGCTGCATTCATTTCACACCTAATGGCATCTGATGAAATTTTTCTATCTGGAAGGCATAGCCGTTTAATTTTTCTATAGGCAGTAGCACTTGTGCATTTTTTTCGGCCTGATTTGGCCTTATTTTCCACTGATTTCGTTTATTCATAACGTAAAAAGAACTTTCGTACACCAGAACAAGTCACTGAACCACCAACTTGTGTTGCAATTTCAGCATAAGAGAGGCCATTTTCTCTCAATATGACAATTAGGCTTCTTTTTGTTGATGTCTAATTAGTTCTTCTTGTTGATGACATTGTTTAAAATCTGTTTAATTAAAAAAAGGACTTTAAATATTCAAAAACAGCAATACTCTATTTAATTGTACTAGTATGCATCATTCCGCAAAATATTTCCACAACAATAGCTCTTTTACCATCCAAATAACCTAAAATATAGTTACAGACATTTGATTGGACCTCAGAACAGTGTTTGTGATTGGCTAGTACGCTTTTATTACAAAACACGTCCTTATTCAAAACGATTTGTGTTTGTTTGTTCTACTAAAATGAGCATAACTTTCTTTGTAACAGAGATATTGTAATACTGTTTTTATTCTTAAATTTTACATTAAATTACCTTTAATTTGATATATAAACGTTTGTATTTAAGTAAAATGTAATATATTCTACAAGCACACAAATTTGAAAAACATGAAACTTTCAAAAAATGTCCAAACTTTTGGCCACCACTGTACATTAATCTTATGCAACGGGAAGCAACTTATAAATTTCCAGAATATTACAAGTTGAAAAATATAGAAATTATAGATAACCTGACAGAAAACGTAATATTGGAAAATCATATAAATTTTTTTACAGATGGATCATCTATGGAAAATGGAGTGGCAAATGCATATACAGTATCTCTTAATAATAACTTCATCCATGGTCATGCAGTAAGACTAAACCCAATTAACTCAATTTACCAAGCCGAATTATATGCGATCCAGGAAGCAATAGTTTGGTTAACATAATCACAATTTACATCAGCCCTTATTTTGACAGATATTCGCTCATCCTTAGATGCACTCAAGATAATTTTTCCTCGAAACTCCATAATTTTAAATATCTACAATAGTTTACTACAAAACCCCAATAAATTCATCAATATAGCCTGGATTAGAGCACATGTAGGCACCACTGGTAACGACGAGCAGACCTTCTTGCAAAAAATGCAATTACAGAAGACCATTATGATGACATCTCTGTCTTACCATTTCCAGAAATCATCCTAAAGAGTTATTTTAAAAACGAAATCATCACAGATTGGCAAAATGATTGGACCAACTCAACGAAAGGAAGAGAAACGTATAAAATTCTTAATAAGGTAGATGTTCAATTTTTATGTGTTCAGAAATCAGCAGCATATTATCTTAGAGGCCAAGGAAGCTTCCCAAGCTTTTTATATAAAATTGGTAAAAGAACCACGGATAGATGTCCTTGTGACAAAAACCCTGGAACTCCTATACACTACATCTTCGGTAACTGCCCTCTTATGGAATACCATTTTAACTTCAATAAAAATAAAACATTAAAGTGAAACCTACAACGTGTGCTATTAGACGCTTCCAATTACGAAAAGTTAGATAAAAACTATTATGTCCTAAATAAAAACTTTTCATATATCAAAGAATTATTGTAACCTATATACAATTCTAGATCTATAGATTTTAAAAACTATGTTTTAAAAGACTTAATAGACTATTGCATAATACAATTGAAAATTTTCAGTACAATATTATTATTGTAAATATCTGTAAATATTTATCTTTAATATTAAGTAATCTTATTAGTATATTCATATAGAACTTATATACATGTAATAACTTTGGGCTCACCCAGCAATAAGCAATATTAGGTAGCTCGTGTGATTTTTTTTTTTTACTTGCTGGGGACTTCGGGTCCTTGGACACTGGGGTTCCTGGTAGATATAGGTTTTCCCCTCGTGGACTCATAGGTCCTATGCCGAGAGGTTGGCTGTCCACGAGTGGGAGGTTTCTGTTTCTGTTCTGTTTAATTTAAAATACACCATTTCATTTATTTAGTTCCCGTTTGAATATAAAATGCACTTTGTGGGTGGGTTTTCGGCAAAGCCGGAGTTATACACAACAAAAAGCATCTGGGGCCATCAAGCGACCGTCTAGACGGGCGAAGACAAGCTAGTTTATAATATTAGTATAAATACTCACCGACAAATATCTTTTAATTCTTGCACTGTATTTGGATAATCCTCTGGATATAGAGACAAGTCACATTCTTTTTCTAAAAACGGTGGACAGAAATCACATGCACATAATGCAACTAAAAAGAAAATTAGCATGTTCAAATGGCAGTATGCAAAGAAAAACATGCAAATAAATAATCATTTAGAAAACTTTCAGAATTCTGTGCATATAGATTTTAATACCCGAAAAAAGACCTAAAAATAAACAGAAATTCTACAATTCATTATAGAATACAAGTAAGATATAATTTTAGTATAAAAGAAGGAAGTAGGCAAATTTTATTATTATTTATAGTACAGCCTAAAAAATCCCATGTTAATTTTATCTCCAGATACCTTCAATGTAGGCTTGAGATTGATAATATACATAAAAACATGAAAAAATAATAATATTTTGGTGTGAAAACATAAAAAAAAAAAAAAAATGTGTCATGAAGACAACAGAAAGAAAAAAGAAGTGGCAATGAGGTCTATATATCTCGTCTGCAGACATTACTTTTTTGCATGCAAAATAAAACAAGAAAGGAATAATTTGCGTAAAGCATAGAATATGAAACGCTTTCAACACTTCGAGAATAGTTTAATTGTTTAATAAGGTAAATGAGATAACTAAGTTAACATTTTAGAAAACACATACATTTGAAAACCGGATTTCAGCAATTATTGTCTAAAGCCGGAAAAGTACTTCAATTATTTTGTGCAGCCCTGTATATGATATATAGATTTATGTATTCTATATATATGTTCTACTTAGCACGCTAAAATTTAGTTTAGTCATAACACAGTTAAAAATTCAACTTTAGCAATTTCTATTACCAATAGACGGAAGCATACTGGATTTATTTTGTAAAGCCCTGTATATTACCGACAGATAACAATTACTACTTTTATACAGATATTAACCGAAATTTTAATTTATACAAAATCACGCTTAAAACTACTGAAATTGCATTTTCAAAAATAATCATCCATAGCTGGCCATGCAAATTTCTCTTTGCGTAGTCCTGTGTATGAGTTTATTTATATTCTATAAACATCTCTTAGTATACGAAATATAGTTCAGCTTTAAAATGCATAACAATTAATAACCATCTATAAGAAATTCACAGTCATACTCAATAATGCTTACGAATGCGTTTGTGTAGCCCTGTATATGATCTATAGCATTAAGACACACTACGTATGCAAAAGTGTAGTTAAAAAAGCATACCGTAGCTGATTCCAGCATTTATCGCTAATAGAAAGTAATTCGAATGCACTACTTGATCGAAATCTTTTGTATGTCCCTGTAAATGAACGATAAAGGCTATACACATCATACTCCACAGCAGGTATCTTGTATTAATCCTCAGTAATGTATATCGATTTCATTATGTTCAAAATAGAATTGAAATGCGTTGAGAACAGTTTTCCTCTTATACCATTATGTAACCGAATTTTTTGTGGCCCTGTAAATGAATGATAAATGCTTTACATTCCCTATTCTACAGAAAACATGTTTTAGTGCATCACAGAAATGTATATCAATATCTTTATGTTTGCAAAAGTATAACGTCATTAAAATATATCGCAAACAATTCCCCCCCTCCCATAGACCATAATGTAACGGTATTCTTTTCAATTACCCTATAAACGAATTAATAAATGAACTAACTAATTAATAAACGAACTAATAACGAGCAACTTAATTTTCAGTACCGAATATGCCATGGTAAACCTCAATAACGTAAGGTAGGTGCCCCTGTTATGGCCATGTTCCTGATATGGCCATCCCCCTATTATATGTTAGCTAACCGAAAAATTCGCTAAATGGCATAAGCATGACATGCAAAGGGTCTCCTAGTGTATTATGTGATCACTTGCCATCTAGCTAGGTTGTAAAATTTGTCGCCAATTTCCTATTTTATGTTTTTGTTATGATCGCTTCTTGTTTTTTTAAAGATAAGTCTCCCCTTTTTATACGTGTTCTTAAAAGATTTTTTTTATGAATATCATCATACTCTGTTCAGTTTTTAATACTCTGTCAATTGGTTCTGCCGTTGATGGTGTATATTTTACGAGTTGTTCAAAATCAAACGGTTTTCGTGAAAGCTGACTTTCTCCATATATGGCCACCCAGGTGGCAATATTAAGCGCACCATGCAAACCTAGGATAAAGGCATTTTTATTTGTTCCAATTGCGATAATTAATTTGTTTCAACAATTTTTTCAAACTCTAAAAGGATTTCACTTAAAAAAAATAAAAACTTAAATTGAAATATCAATTTTGTAAACAAGTTCCTTTTTGATGAAAAATCCTGTTCCAAATCCACTTTTGAATAACAAAAATAATTATTGAATATCATGCTTATTTATTTTACACCAAAATTACTTAATTTAGCAGTACAGCACCATTAAATTGGAAACAATCACGATTTGTGAAGCATGGAAAATGGTGGCCATATCATGTGCATATGTTCCTGATACGGCCACTTGGTAGACTTTTGGAATTCCGTTTATTTGGACTAGTAAAACTATTTTCATGGGGAACGTTAAAAGAAATTAAATGGTTTTGAGTTTTTTTTCAAAATGACGGCAGGGAAAATTCTTAAACTTTAGCAGGACCATATCAGAGAAAGCCACACTGTAAAACATTTTGGTCAAAAATTACGGTACACATACTGGCAACTTTGCGACCAGTATATATACCGTTATTTAACTCGACGGTATATGTACCCTAAAATATTTAAAGTATATGTACCGGTTGCACACACCCCCCTCCTCAGGCCTGCACGCATTACGTAACAAGAGCAAAGAGCATCACTTCAGGGAGCTTTTTCCTTGCTCAAAAATAATTATTTTACAGTATAAATAACTATTTTTTATTGAAAAATAATCATTTTACGGTTTAAATACCGTTTATAATTGAAATGGCACGTATACTGTTTTTTTACGCTTAATATACCTTAGAAGAGTGACCGTAAATAGTGAAAACGGTACAAGTACCGTAAAATTTACGGGACATCTACTGAAAATTTACGAACATTTTTTACAGTGCACCTTATATGATTTACATGGCGATCCGAGTATATGTACGCGAGAGCACGGACAGATGGGAAGACAAACCCAATGCTAAATACTTTTGAATTATGTTAGAAAGTGGTTAAAAAAATTATACGTTTGATTATACATATGAGGTTTAAAAGTACACTCGGTATTTATTATTTACCTGGAGCTCTTATTTTAGACAATTATTATTAAACTTCAGTCAGTTCCCGAAAACTGATTTTCAAAAACTTCAGCTTCTTATACCCTTGTTTATCTAGTTGACATAGCGTGCAAATAACTGCTAAAATATATCTTACTCAAAATATTTAGTAGGGAAAGAGTAAAAGTGCAGCAAAACATGACAGACAAACACTTGTAGGTATTAAAAGGGAAGTGCACATTTTATGAATTATATAACATAGAATCCATGACACAGAAATTAAATATGAAAGTTATACTTCTTTTAAATGGTATACAGAACGTGGAGAGAAATTTCAAGGCAATAATGATTTACAATACTTTAAATGACAAGAAAAAAAATATTTACTGGAAAGTAGAGATAGATATCGCTTATTGAATATTTCCTCTCTTTTAATTATTGCCTATTTAAAAACGTAACAAAATTTGACAGAATAACATTTCAATTTTAAATATATTTTGTTTTTTAAACTTCCAACAGTAATTAAGTTTTTAGGCAGTATTATATATTTTTTTTCCGTATCTCAAATTGTTATATTTCATGTCGCGAAAATGTTATCTTTCTTCAACTTTCAACGTAAAATTGCTACATCTTAATATATTTACATTTTTTGCAATATAATTGATGGATTTTGTCAAAATTTAGTGAAAGTAGGAAAAGCATAATTTTATTTATTTGGATATTACAATAACGTAGTTTGTTTCCGTAAAAACTTCAGTTTTTACCAATGAATGTTTTTTAAATGATGTTCTTTATAACCTTTAGAATTGAGATTTTTTTAATATATGTAATTTTTTTATCAATTTTCTCGTTAAGAAAGAATATTTTCTCCGATTAAAATATTAATGCTTCCCAGGGACTTAACCAAAAAAGGGTTATAAGGGTGACATAGATCCCTATAGCCCGCACAGGAGGATTTATCCACCTATATATTTTTTTATGAATTATGGCGGAAAACCCTGTTTGATTTCAGATTCAGGTTATAGAATTTCGTGTGAAAATACATGCGAAAACATTAGTTTATGTTAAAAAGAAACTTGAACAATAAATAAAATTTAATAAATATAAAACATTCAAACCGAGAAAAAAATAGAAATATTTAGTTCATTTAAATCTATGTATTAATATAATGTCCACAGTCCATAGTTCATTTCGTATGGCTGAGGATTCATTAAAATTAATCATTATTCTGAATAGTCATAATGCTGTCACTGAATAAAAATGAAAAGAGTATTATGACATTGTCCATACATAGAATTTTATGCATGAAGAAACTCTATTTGTAGCAAACTATCTTTTGTCAAGAAATATAAATTGATAAAATCTTCATTTAATGGTATCTTGTCAGTGCATATGGACAGCCAAATATCCAGCA
This sequence comes from Maratus michaelseni, assembly GCA_963931845.1. NCBI lineage: Eukaryota > Metazoa > Arthropoda > Arachnida > Araneae > Salticidae > Maratus > Maratus michaelseni. Next base: position 246,615,960 of record OZ007588.1, on the reverse strand, counting down.
CAATATTAAGTCTACAGCTCAGTGTACCAGTAACTTAATCCTCAGAACAATTCTTTTGGGAGAAGAGATTCAGAATATGAATTCCGGTTGGAGCAGAAATATCAGAACATGAAAGATCTTATTACAATTCAAATAATTATTTACATTTTTAAGAAAAAAGGAAAAGTTATTTAAAAATCTTTAAATTGTTGAAAATAAGATTTGGATTTTAGTTACATTTAGAAAATAATTTTATACGGAAAATTTAATTAAATTTTCTTTTCATCATATCCAAGAATTTTCGCAATTGGCAAGACATGCAAAAAACTACGAGTTTGGGCGAATGATATTTATCTTGAAACAATGCATCACACTTTATGGAAATGCATTCTTATCCCTGAAAATAATTTTTTTTTTTGCATATAAATTTAATATAGAGTAATAGTATACAGCAATTGCGAAACCACAAAAAATATTAACGTTGAATAATTTTTGTTTTAAATTTTAAATTGTATTTTAGACTATTTACTATTACAGTTGAAGTAGTAGAACACTGAATTATAAAACAAATTGAACTTACTGGATACTGCAATTAGACAAATGAAGTACTGTTTCTGCATCTTTCTGCAACGGTTTATAAAATATTCATAAATGACTAAATCGAAATGCATTTTGTTCATATGCATAGGTGATAATTTTTATCATAATTACTACTTCCCGTCAACAGGAAATCCGTATTGAATTTATTTTCATCTTTTTTTATCAATCGCGGAAATGCTTGTTAATTGAAAATGAATGGAATAATGGAAATGCACAGGCTGTTAAATATGGATATTTTTATCTTTTTCTTAGTAAATAGTGCAGCAATGTGTTTTATGAAAAATTACATTAACAAAAACTTCTATTTGATTATTTAACAATATATTTGATTTTTCAAGCAATCTTTGCATGTAAAAGGAAATGTAACATCATAAAAAAATTGCAATACTTTTAACATCTCGCTGATCATAGTATTAAATGATTGTAGAATTATCCTTCAGTCTTAGATGGAAATCTTTATGTGAAATACAGAGTGTTATAACAATTAGGAAAGAATTGCATGAAATGTTTTCAATTCTTTTAAAATTAATATGTCAACAAAGTTCAATCTGAATTTTTTATTTGTATTTTTAACACAAAACTTTCTGTTTTTAATAAGATTTTTTTTTTTTTTTTTTGAACGAAGATGATTGTTAAAACATTTTATCGAATGCAGTCGCAGAACTGTCCATTTGTTGAATGACATTTTAATTTAAAACTGTAAGAAAAAGTAAGCTTAATTTGCATCACTATTTTTACAGCAAATTTACTAAATGTTTATGAGACTTTATTTTTTACTTTTTTCCTCGAACAAAGATGATTATCGCTGACATTTTACTGATTAAAGTCACAGAGCATTTTATTTGTACAAAAAGTAATACATGAAAGCAATATTATTATTTTACCATTAATATTTTTATACATAAATTGTTTATCGTAACAACTACCACATCTTAAAGTTTATCAAATCTATTTTGATTTATCCCATATTAACGGACACAGTTTTTAAATTAGGCATCTGATTAATATTAATGCTTTACATTTTTCTGTTTGGAGATTATAAAAGCATATTTTTTAATCAATCAAATTCAACAAAGGATCATCAAAATTGCAGAAAATCACATATAAATGATTTTTGAAAATGAGATGCATGAATCTGGATACCAAAAATTAAAGAAAAAGTGAACATGTGTTTTCATCCTGAAATAGCTCTAGATGAATTGTCATTTTGTCTTGTGGCGTATCCTTCCGGTCAGGGTCACTTGAAAGGAGGTCATGGCACAAGTTTAACAGCAACAACAATTTATTTAAAGCAATTATTAGTGGGATCGGCAGTGGAGCAAGCAGATTTAAATAACAGCGATAAAAAAATATATAAGCTCAAATCTCACAAACATTGACAGGGAATTATTTTCCCAAAATACTTATTAAATTCAATCACTTAACTTAAAGCGAAATGGCCTCGCTGTTTGTTTGCAGGATCTTAAGAAAAGGTTACTTTAGCTCACTATAAATTGCCACTAGAAACATTGTAATTATCACTATAAAATGTCGCTTTAAATACTGCATTATCACTATAAAAGGTATCTCCGTCGATTCCAGTAATATTTTAATCGAACTACCAAATGTAATTTTTTACCCCGTTGGCGAACTCACAACTATAGATTCTGTCCAAACACAGTTTGGAAACTTTAGTTGCTACTTAGGGCGTGGATAACTCGACATCAAAAACAGGATACGGTGAAATTGCAGACTAATTTACCACTAAGGGCGGGATGTGTCTACATTCATAGACACTAACCCCTACCACCGTATATTTTGCAACAATACAACCACAGATACCTAACAATCATATTATTGAAATAATTAACCGTGGCAATGAGATTCCCGGAGATTCAGACGCACTTTGCGAAATTTAAAGAAATGACAGAATACGTTGCTCATTCACGCACAAATGCTATTTTTCAGAAAACCACGATCAGACGTAGAACTTCAAAAATTAATAGGCCACAAGGTCATTTATAAAGAAGTAACTAGGTACTATTCTACAGTCTTTCTTTTTCTTGTCTGTCTATTTTTATCTTCTACAATTGAAATATTTGTATTAGCATAAAGTTATGAATAAAAATCTGAATTCGGATTCGAGTGAAACACACTGAATTTGTGGCTGCATTGTGATTCTAGTTTTTTTATACAAAAAGTTTTTATTGTATTTTGCACTACCATTTCTTAAAGTTTGTCAAAACTTGTTTAATAAGAGTACCAGCAGAAACACTCTTTTAAAAAATTAGGTATATTAATAATATTAATGCTATGCTTTTCATCTTTATGATTTCAGAATATACAAATATTTTTAACGTAAATCAAAATAAACAAAAAAGTCCTTCCGGCCTGTACCGGGAGGAAAAGGTAGCTTTCCTATATCTTCGTTTTAAAATTTTTAGTAATGTTACACGAAAACAGCAAGTTAAAATGCAAAGAAAAGTTTACAAAAGATTCGTTAATACTGAATTTGAATAAGAAATTCGCCAAATTATTGAGCAATAGCCAAATTGGCTTCATTTATGAAGACTTATTTTGGTCGCCACATTTGGCGATATTTCGCCATATGCCGCCAATTTTGTCGCCAAATGCCGCCAATTTTGGCGCTAACGGATATGAATATATAGTTTTATGCGTATGATTGGGAAAATTATTACAACAATGAAAGAAAAAAATTTGAGAGTAATCGCGTTAATGTGCTGCTTTGTTTCAAAATGTCAGCCACCCTAGAAATTCAAACTGCTCTATCTCAGCCATTTTTTAAGATAGAGGTAAACCAAAAAATGCTCTGGAATCCTTGTATCAAGGCCTAACACGTAATTGAAAAATAAATTTGAATTTTTAATTTTTGTATATTTATTTTAGTTTTAAATTTTTAAATGGAAACAAAATGGCGGACCAAGCTGGCCAACGAACTCGGTCGAGACATTGGTTAGCTTAATACACACAATTGGTTTCATCGAAATTGACATAGGTCAGATATATATATATATATATATATAAATCAACATTTGAACGGAGGGTGTTTTGGGGATCTGGGGGTCATGATCGGTGAAAATATATCGAAATTTTCCGGAACTGCTTTCCTCCGAACGGCTGCAATAGGTAGCTTTATACTTTTTGCATTGAAAGCTACCTAATATCATCAAAACTGCTGAAAATCACTTATAAATCATTTTTAAATGAATTGCGTGAATCTGGATACCAAAAATTCCTTCCAGGCTGTACCGGGAGGAAAAGGTAGCTTTCCTATATCTTCGTTTTAAAATTTTAGCTAATGTTACTCCAAAACAGCAAGCTGAAATGCAAAGAAAACGTTTACAAAAGATTCGTTAATACTGAATTTGAATAAGAAATTCGCCAAATTATTGAGCTATAGCCAAATTGGCTTCATTTATGAAGACTTATTTTGGCCAGACTTATTATCGCCAAATGTCGCCAAGTTTGGCGAGAATTTGGCGCTAACGGATATGAATATATAGCTTTATGCGTATGATTGGGAAAATGATTACAACAATGAAAGAAAATAATTTGCGAGTAACCGCGTTCACTAAAACTCATAAATTAATCGTTGGTTTCAGGAGCTTTTTCACCGATCATGACCCCCAGACCTCAAAACCACCCTCCGTTCAAATGTTGATTTATATATATATATATATATATATAAAACTTTAAGTAAAATTTAACCATTGAAACATAAGAAACTGACCACATACACTGAAATCCCGATACCAAAGAGCCCTGTCAATTTACAAATTAAAATTGTAGTCCTAATAAAAGTAACATTATTAATTCAAATTAAGAAGAAGAAAAAAAAAAAATTAAATAAATAGAAAATAAGGAATGAAATATAAACCACACGAGTATATACACAAATAAAAGCTTATAAAGTAATTTACTTTTTCAAGGGCAAGAAAATCACATTTATAAGCAAAGAACGATTGTTTTCTGTATATGACACCAGCTTTTGCTAAATATAGTGCCATATCTTGCCCGAACAATCGCTGAAACAATATTGAATAACAAGACCTTTACAATGGAATATTATAAATTATACATACAATTTGAAAAGGAGTGTGAAAAAGAATTAAAAAAATTAAAAAATATATATATTACTTATATTGATAATATCCCAAGATATTTAGTATATTGTGAGCACATGTACAAAGTTTTATCCAAAAGAAGAGGTTAAATTCACAGTTAAATAGAGAATCCTTCAGATCATAAATTGTAACCTACAGTTACAGTTATTTTTATTTAACTAAATAGATTACAACATTTAAAAAAATGTAGAAAAAAAATTATGATATACATATAAATAAAAACCATTAATTATTTTATTTTAATTTTAATTTAATAAATTAAAATATATAATATTACTTGATAATTTGAAAGTTTTTCATAGATATTATTACCTCCATACTAAATTTCCAAGTTTTAATATTTTAAATAAGCTATACTACTGCTATCTATTGTAAAAATATTAGACTATTTTAGCATACTATCAAATACATTGCTGCTGACATCTGGTGTACAGATATTCTACTAAAACTTTAATATTGTATGTATAATTACTTATATGCAGCTGTAATGTAGTGTAAATATATTAATTTTACTAGTTAATATTAATGATATATATAGAGAATAAGAGTTACTAGTATAATATAATTTATATTTTAACTAACCCATTTAAAATATATCTTAATTTAACCCAAACATTAATGTAGAATCCATATGATGCTTTCATTTTATAAATTAGTATTATACTTAGAAATAACATAGATTATTCAATATGGTAATGCACTTATTATAATTTAAATCCAGCTATTTAAATAATATCTACCATGAAAAAAAAATATATAAAAAACATATATATATATATATCCATATATATATATATATCTGACCTATGTCATACGATAACGCTCGTATTTATAAATCAATTTCGATGAAACTAATTGGGTGTATTAAGCTCACCAATGTCTCGACCGAGTTCGTTGGCTAGCTTGGTCCGCCATTTTGTTTCAAGATGGCGGCCTTTTAAAAATTTAAAACTAAAATAAATATACAAAAAAGTTAAAAATTCAAATTTATTTTTTGCTTAAGTGTTAGGCCTTGATACAAGGATTCCGGAGTAATTTTTGTTTTACCTCTATCTTAAAAAACGGCTGAGATACAGCAGTTTGAAATTCTAGGGTGGCAGATATTTGAAACAAGATAGCACATAACAAAAATCGAACGATTAATTTGTAAGTTTTAGTGAACGCGACTTCTCGCAAAATATTATCTTTCATTCTTGTAATCATTTTCCCAATCATACGTATAAAACTATATATTCATATCCGTTAGCGCCAAATTCTCGCCAAACTCGGCGACAGTTGGCGAAATATCGCCAAATTTGGCGACCAAAATAAGTTTTCATAAATGAAGTCAATTTGGCTATAGCTCAATAATTTGGCGAATTTCTTATTCAGATTCAGTATTAACGAATCTTTTGTAAACGGTTTCTTTGCATTTTAGCTTGCTGTTTTCGAGTAACATTAGCTAAAATTTTAAAACAAAGATATAGGAAAGCTACCTTTTCCTCCCGGTACAGGCCGGAAGGACTTTTTTGTTATGTGCTATCTTGTTTCAAAATGTCAGCCACCCTAGAATTTCAAACTGCTCTATCTCAGCTATTTTTTAAGATAGAGGTAAAACAAAAAATGCTGTGGAATCCTTGTATCAAGGCCTAACACTTAAGCAAGAAATAAATTTGAATTTTTAACGTTTTTGTATATTTATTTTAGTTTTAAAATTTTCAGTGGCCGCCATCTTGAAACAAGATGGCTTACCAAACTGGCCAACGAACTCGGTCGAGGCATTGGTGAGCTTAATGCACACAATTAGTTTCATCAAAATTAATTTATAAATTCGAGCGTTATCGTATGACATAGATTAGATATGTATATATATTATATATATATATATATATATTGTTGCCTGTCTATATATATATATATATATATATATATATATATATATATATATATATATATATATATATATATATATATATACATATCTGATCTATGTCATACGATAACGCTCGTGGAAAAATCTGGGGAGACCTACATCCAGCAGTGGATTGAAAACGGTTGATGATGATGATGATGATGATGATATATATATATATATATATATATATATAAATCAACATTTGAACGGAGGGTGGTTTTGGGGTCTGGGGGTCATGATCGGTGAAAATATATCGAAATTTTCCGGAATTGATTTCCTCCGAACGGCTGCAATAGGTAGCTTTATACTTTTAGGTAGCTTTGAATACAAAAAAGTCCTTCCGGCCTGTAGCGGGAGGAAAAGGTAGCTTTCCTATATCTTCGTTTTACAATTTTAGCTAATGTTACACGAAAACAGCAACTTAAAATGCAAATAAAACGTTTACAAAAGATTCGTTAATACTGAATTTGAATAAGAAATTCGCCAAATTATTGAGCAATAGCCAAATTGGATTCATTTATGAAGACTTATTTTGGTCGCCAAATTTGGCGATATTTCGCCAAATGTCGCCAAGTTTGGCGAGAATTTGGCGCTAACGGATAAAAATATATAGTTTTATGCGTTTGATTGGGAAAATTATTACAACAATGAACATTTTTGTAATGTGCTGTCTTGTTTCAAAATGTCAGCCACCCTAGAATTTCAAACTGCTCTATCTCAGCCGTTTTTTAAGATAGAGGTAAAACAAAAAATGCTCTGGAATCTTCGTTTCAAGGCCTAACACTGAATTAAAAAATAAATTTGAATTTTTAACTTTTTTGTATATTTATTTTAGTTTTAAATTTTTAATTGGCCGCCATCTTGAAACAAAATGGCGGACAAAGCTGTCCAACGAACTCGGTCGAGACATTGGTGAACTTAATACACACAATTAGTTTCATCAAAATTGATTTATAAATACGAGCGTTATCGTATGACATAGGTCAGATATATATATATATATATATATATATATGGAGATATATATATATATATATATATATATATGGAGATATATATATATATATATATATATATGGAGATATATATATATATATATATATATATGGAGATATATATATATATATATATATATATATATATATATAAATCAACATTTGAACGGAGGGTGGTTTTGGGGTCTGGGGGTCATGATCGGTGAAAATATATCGAAATTTTACTGAACTGCTTTCCTCCGAACGGCTGCAATAGGTAGCTTTATACTTTTTTGTGTTGAAAGCTACCTAAAAGTATAAAGCTACCTATTGCAGCCGTTCGGAGGAAAGTAATTCCGGAAAATTTCGATATATTGTCACCGATCATGACCCCCAGACCCCAAAACCACCCTCCGTTCAAATGTTGATTTATATATATAGATATACCATATATATATATATATATATATATATATATATATATATATATATATATATATATATATATATATATATATATATGTCATACGATAACGCTCGTATTTATAAATCAATTTAGATGAAACAAATTGTGTGTATTAAGCTCATCAATGCCTCGACCGAGTTCGTTGGCAAGCTTGGTCTGCCATCTTGTTTCAAGATGGCGGCCGCTGAAATTTTTAAAACTAAAATAAATATACAAAAAAGTTAAAAATTCAAATTTATTTTAATTTTAATTAAGTGTTAGGCCTTGATACAAGGATTCCACAGCATTTTTTGTTTTACCCCTATCTTAAAAAATGGCTGAGATAGATCAGTTTGAAATTCTAGGGTGTCTGACATTTTGAAACAAGACAGCGCATTACAAAAAACCAACGTTTAATTTATGAGTTTTAGTGAACGCGATTTCTCGCAAATTATTTTCTTTCATTATTGTAAATCATTTTCCCAATCATACGCATAAAACTATGTATTGATATCCATCAGCGCCAAATTCTCGCCAAACTTGGCGACAATTGGCGAAATATCGCCAAATTTGGTGACCAAAATAAGTCTTCATATCTGGCGAATTTCTTATTCAAATTCAGTATTAACGAATCTTTTGTAAACGGTTTCTTTGCATTTTCGCTTTCTGTTTTCGGGTAACATTAGCTAAAATTTTAAAACGAAGATATAGGAAAGCTACGTTTTCCTCCCGGTACAGGCCTGAAGGACTTTTTTGTATTGAAAGCTACCTAAAAGTGATCAAACGTCTGTTTCAAAACCTTCTATTTTCATCCTAAACCAGCCCTAGAGGAATTGTCACTTATTCATTCCTTTTACGAGTTAAAGAATTCCAATAACAAAATTTAATTTATCGTGTTTATTGACATTAATTGATGTTGATAATGATAATTGTTATAAAAATATCGTAAGTAAATTACTATTAATCCATTGACTATGTCACCTTACAATCCTTTGTTGCAGAATTCGTTATATTTTTAAGTTTTGCAACCTGTATTTCCAAATACCAATTTTTGTATTATTTAATAGGAGAATTTTTGTCCTAATTAATTAAATTTTACTGTACACAAATATAATTACAAATTAAAACATCGTATAAAGCCTGCATTTTTTCAACCACATGTGCAGAATATTTGGCGATAATTAAAGTGTTAAAAAGTGGAATGACTAACTGAATCTAGATGCCACAATGATTATAAAGGGAGTATTTGACAAAAAAAAATATTTTTGCTAAAACAGTCTCTTCCCCGAAAATAAATAAATAAATAAATAAACATCTCAATTTGTTTTTCCAAAATTTATTTTATATTGTTGTTTCAATTTCTGTTAATTTTATTTATTTAAATTTTATTTATAATGCGCAATACTAATAACGAAATAATTGATCTGTATACATTTGTAAATGTGTAATAATGATTTTTTTCTTACCGATTTTAAAACGCATGCCCGTATTTATACGTTATGTGAGTAAAGCCAAATACAGTGAAGTCTCTAGTTCGTTAAAATGATGTTTCGAATGTTTCTCTCAATAAAGAATATTATTGCAGAATATTGAACAAGGACATGCTTTGATTTATATAAATCTTTCATTTAATGTAGACATTTTCTTTTTAACATCCTTTTTCTGTCTTGCCTCAGCATGCAAGTTCTCTCAACAAATGCGAGTTATTTTATGAACATTTCTTTGTATTCAATTACCCGTAAAAATACCAGTCTTTTTCTGAGTTTTTCACTGCTTAATTCAAGTGTTGAATAGTATATTTTCCAAGCATTAGAAGTCTGTGGTAGGGGAAAGAAGGGTGAAACCGGCTACCTAACGGTTTTTCTTTATTGGCAAAAGTTTATAAGAACGGAAAAGAAGAAACAACCCCACAAATGTTTTTGGGGACATCTTAGCTTATTAAAAACGAAACCTGTTGCCACAGGGAAATTCTTCTCTACATGGGAAAAGGGTGTTTTGTAGGACCATCTGAAATAGTCCCGAATTTTCTTGGTAGGCTAAACCCGGGTACTAATCAGAAATTAATTTTTTTATACTTCACGTAACAAAAAGCTTTATTGTCACAAATTTTGAATCAAACATCAAAACATATTTTCATTTTTTAAGTTCAGTAACATTTATTCAGGTTTTGAAGAAATTTTTAATGTTGTCATGTAATTTTCTTTTCATATTTTACTTATCGTATCCACTGCACTCACCATGTGCCCAGTCTCCTTTACAGACTGAACATTATATCCATCCTTCATCACATGTTTAGTGAAGAAACAATTCATTGCAGAATTCAATTCAAAAATATGGGTACACGGTTTTGTCCCAACAGATGACTAAAAATCAAAATGGTCATTCTCCTGGATAGCTGGACGTACATACTTGTACTTGGCATTAAAATATCGTGTGAAAGCTAAAAATAACAGTGGTTTACTTACCTAAATCGATCCGCCAGGCTGCAATTATTTGAAGAGCAGAGAAAACATCGAAAAATTAAAACATTTGAGATGAATTCATTCGATTCGTCTCATCGAGCTTAGTAATTTTATACCTCGCTTATCGGCTATTGAGTTTTGATAATGACAGGGGTCTGGGTGAAAGTTCAAAATTTCGTCCAGTGGAAAACAGATGACTTAACAGATGAAATAAGTGAGATTTAAGTTTGCTAATTGTTTTTACATTGCCAATAACTACTATAAGGTTATATTATTGCTGTTATTATAAGAATTTGTAATTGTAGATAAAATATCCGTATGCTATTTGACAGGTAGGTTTTCGCAAGTTATGATGTCCTCGTCTAGTTTTGTTCATCCTGTCAATACTTTTTCCCGAACTATCAGCTGTATTTTTATTTTACTCACGTCTTCGGAATGAACAATGTGTCAAAAATTGACTATAATCAATGCAAGTCAGTGTAAGAACCATAAATAAATTTAAATCTTACTTATTTCTTTCACGGCAACTGGTTTTTAATGAGCGAAAATTTAAACTTTGACCCTGCCCCCTGTCATGATCAAAACTCAATAGCCGATATGCGAGGTAGCAAATTACTTAGCTGGATGAGATGAATCGAATGGGCTATGAAAATCGAAGTTCGCCGCCACAGAGCATAGTACCTTTACTTGCAAGAGAAAATGTGTTACTACACCCAGAAAAAAGTTTTGTTGAATCAACAAAAATTTGGTTGACCCAACAAAACTTTTTGTTTAAATATAGGTCAATGGAAATTTTGTTTGAATAAAAAAAAAAAAAAAATTTTCCTATTCCAAAAAAAAAATTTGTATCGTTAGCAAAAAATGTTTTATTAATTCAAGTAAAATGGTTCAATTTTACTTGAATTTTGCTAAAACAACCAAAATGTACTCAACAAAACATGTTTTGTAGTTTTAATCAATTCCTTTTTCTAGGTGTAAAGCTCCTTACAATTCCACCTTAGCAAGTTTTACTGTAATAGGTTTAGTAATTAAAATTAAAGTACAATGCTAAACATACTTCAAAACATTTCCTTGTAGTAAATTTTATAAAAGTTCAGTTAAAAAAATTATATAGTGATATTTTGTAACTGTAACTTGTGAGTTCGTTATGTGGAGACGCGTAGTTTCTTTTTATCGAATAAGAATAAACTATAAATTAATTATTTTTTCCTAAATTTATACGTATTTACATCCCTGTGGAAAACTATTAAATAGGGGAAAGGAAGTTTAATTAAAGATGCAATTATTTTTAGTTTATCTAATTATCGAGCGGAAGTAATTTTATTAAAAAGTTGACGCGTGACTTTATCATCTAATTATATAAGGACGGAAATGCAATTTTTTCTTCAACTTCATTAGGGGAATATCACTTCAGGAAACTATGCATGTTATCTTTTGAAACAATAATAGTATGCAGTAAGTTGTTTAAGTACTTTTAACTGCTTTGTTTAAATTTCAAGAGTGTGTATTTTGTATTTATTTTTGTATATATTTTTGTAGATCACAGTATGAATAAAATGAATATACTGCGATTATTCTTTTTAATGTACAGAATAAAGAGGTTTACTTGAGGTGTAGGAGTTAGCAATACACTGGGTATTTCAGCTCTAAGTTTACAAATTTAAAATTTGCTAATGCACACACACAAAGAAACAACAACAAAAACAATTTTGTTGTAGGATACCATGGCTGCAATCAACTTAATCAGTCAAAAATAAAGGGCATTTCACTCGAATCAGAAACGTGGATTAATGTGCAAAACTTTCAAAATTATTTATATCGTAAAGACACATTGCTGTACAAAATTATAAACTCGAGAAAATTTCATTTTTTAATCATAATTTAACCCAAGTTCATTTTATTTTCATAAAATAAAAATGAATGATTAGAAAAAAAATTCTAAATTTAGCATGACTTATAAATAAAATAAAAATATTAATGCTAATAAAAAAAAGCAAAACTTTAAATATTTAGCATTACGTGAAATCTGGACAAAAATATCAAATCAAAGGTACAAAATTATGGATTGTGGTATCATTTGTTCGAATAAGATCATTTTATGTTAAATAAAAACGAAAAATCATGCATGGGGTATAAATTATGAAACACTTTCCAACACTAACAGGATGTTATTAAGAAATTTAATTTTTTTTTTATAGAATTAAATATGATATGTAAATATTAACAACTTAAAAAAAAAGCTTATGACTCAATAAAATCAACTTTCAGCAACTGCTGTCTATATCCGGTAATGTCTGCGAAGTGTTTCGTGTAGCCCTGTATGCAATCTCTTAATACACTGTAAATTAGATCACTTTAAAAATTCATACCACAGATGAATACGTACTTTCAGCAATTATCGATCTTAGTTATTCTTGTATCCGAATCAAATTGGATTGGTTTAAAAATGCATACCATAGAGAAATAAGTAATCTCAGAAATTATCGGCCTCAGTCATTCCTGTATACGAATTACTTTGTGTATCTCTCTAAATGAACGATAAATCTTACGCGCTCCATAATCTAGAGAAAATATACTATAGTGCACTTTAGTGGTTTCATTATGTTTGAAATATCATAAAATCAATGACCTGCAAGCACTTTTGCTCCATAGTTCATAATGTATTGGAATTGTCTTGTGCGTCCCTGTAAACAAACTACAAATGCTACTTTTTCTATACTCTTGCGGAAACATGTTATACTCCATCTCATTGATGCAATTCAATCTCATTATTTTTTAAAAACTGTAACATCCTTAAAATGCAACGCAAACGATTTTTCCCATAGACTATGATCTAACGGGATTCTTTTCTGTGTGCCTGTAAACGAACTGTAAAAGTTACACGCTTCATTTTCAATACATAAAATTCTATAATTAACCTAAAAAACACATAAAACAACCCGTGTATATTTCCCAGAGTTAAAACACTGTCAGACAGACGGCAGATAGACAAAACCTAATTATTAAACACTTTTCAACTGTGTTGGAATGCGCTAATAAAAGTAATTAATGTTGCCATTAATGATTGTATTTTTTTTTTCAAAAAATGTCGAACGATAAAATATAAATTAAAAAATAAAAATTCTCTGGTATGAAATTCTAGATTGTAGTGGGTTTTTTTTTCTAGCATTTTAGAATAAAGAAATTACACTAATTATTGTTGCCATTAGCGGAATTTGTTTTCCTTATTTTTTTGCAAAAAGTGTCAAACGATAAAACATGAGTTAAAAATAGTTATTCAACGAATGACTTTTTTTTTTTAAATATTATTAATTTCAAACGATATTTTTTAATATTTTCGTTCTTATGAAATAGTTAGTTAAACTCTTCTATTTTCTGATTTTTAATTTACATTCAGAATGATTTGATTCTCTTAAAATGCATGTGATTTGTTCTATCAAGTCATTACAAACTGTTCTTGGTACATTAAAATTCAGACAATTTTGAAATGCCTCGTGTGATGCTGTTTGGTAAAATTTTAGCCTTCAGAACTGCTAGAAAACCGAACACAAAATTACAATATTAGTTAAATGTTCACAAACAGTGATAAAAAATGTCTTGAAGAATCTGTTCGCTTATTGAAAAAGAAAAAAAAAGTATTCGGCGTTCAAAGTTAACAGAGGGGAGATCGACGGTCTATCTTACATGTTACCAAAACTTAAAACAAATTTTTGAAATTTTTAAAGCTAAATAGGAGCTTTCGACTATTGTAGCCTCACTGTATGAACACAAGATTTGAGTTTGTACAAAGCGCATGTGATGGTCATTGGAGTAGGGAACAATCGTCTGGTTAGGTGAAAAAAGGTCTATTTAGATAGTGCAGATAGCTTAGGGTACTGCTGGCACAATATTAGGCAAGAAAAAAAGAATACTTTTGAAAGAATACTTCGAAAAGAATACTTCGAAATTTTTGAACAGCTTCCGGGATAGCTGACTATTCTAAAGATGGTCAAACACATTTGACCTTTCTTAATGAAAGAGAAAAAATCAGAAGACCACCAATTAAACCTCTCAGATAACTTTTAGCCTTAATCACCACTGATTGCTGGAGTAAACTGGATATTCCAGGAAGATAATGCAACAATGTTCTCAGCAAAAAGAACCAAAGAATGCTTTGAGCGCTATCATATTAAGGTTATGAAATAACCAGCCCGCAGGCTCGATTGATAATTTTTGGGATGCAATAGTTCGTACAGTTTTTAGTGAAAAGCGCCTGTACCAGAATGAGCATGATTTAAAAATAACAATGTTCTCAGCATGTATTCAAGTACCTCTAGAACAGTTAGCTTAGGGAATCCATGCTAATTCACATATTAGAAGTATTCAGACAAATGGTGTCCCGACACATTTTTAAATATGTCAATTTATAGTTATGGCCAGATTTCAAGTAATGTTAAATTTTTAAAAATAAGTGTCCTACATTCTATCTTTTTTTTTGTTTTGGTCATGGATCATATTAAAATTATAAATGTTTTCTAACTATTTGTATTTGTTTCACTAATGCAATTGTATGTTTAATATAATTATGATAAAAACAAAAGTAATTTTTTTTAAATTTATAATTTTGTCCAATAGTGTATTTTTAAAATTCTTATTTTGATTTTTGTGAAATGTGATGGCATTACGACAAGTCTGAAAGTTCATATTAATTTGGCCTGTAATTGAATCAGTGATTACAAAAAACTACATAAATCCGAGGTTTAAGATTTCTCAGGAATCTATAAAAATCGTGCTACATATGAATGAAGATACCTTAAGAAGATTTCTGTGCTGACTATAATATTTTTTATAATTTAAGGTATGTTAGTTGGTTATCGGTTATTTATTTTTTAAGAACTAAAATCGAAAAAATACTTTAAAAAAATTTAGACTTCTGTTGTTTTTGCAGTCAAGGGTATTTAGGGTCCTATAAATGATGCAACACAGATATTCATAATATTTTTATAAGGCAATGCTCAAAATAGACTTAAAACATTTACGTATTGACCTTAAACCTTAAGTACTCGCGCAAATACTCTCTTTAAAACTTCCAATACGGTATAGTTTGCACACCATACATTTCTAAATTCCTGGAAAAATAAATTCATATTTTATAAGATTAACTAGCTGACCCCTTTGCGCGGCGTTGCCCGGGCAGACTATCATTGAAAAATATAACAGTGGAGTGGACTTCTTGAATAATAATAATAAAAAAGACTGAATAATATTTATTTATACTAAACATTTGTAAAAAAAATTAAATAGCTAAAATTTCAAAGGTATAACAGTTACGTTTAAAAAATGAAACGGTCAGGGAAAATAATTACCCTTACTTTTCCCTTTTTACTAAACATCCCTTTTTAAAAATCATTGCTTTGTTTTACATTTTTATATTCATATTTGCATTCATATGTTACATTCATATGTTTTACATTCATATTTGCTTTGTTTTACATTGTCATACATTTTTTATTTTATATTGCTAATTGTATTTTTTATTATAAATATTAAATGCTTAAAAATTCAATATTTCAAATCATTGTTTCGCTTTTATTCCTGTAGATGGCAGCACCAAACAATGAGATGCATTTCATTTGGGTGTTGCCATTAACAATTAACAAATAACCGCGATTTCTGTGCCACGTACGATAGCGTAATATATATATATAGATTTTAACTCAAATATAATTACCATGTAGAGTAATATTATAAACAAACATATGTCTTAACATAAACGTATGTGACAATATTTTCGAACAATGTGCATTTGTAACATCCATATTTAAATTTGTAACACCCAATGGTGTACAAAATACGTATGCGTGAGTAATAAGTGTTAAGCATTGACACTAAGCTATTATAATATAAATGCACTACAATTTGTCTCATATAGTTTCCATTAATTCTTACGTTCAATCTCTCTATTCTAAAAAAACGTAACAAAATCGTCACTGCTGCCATAATTGAATTTACTCTGACCATTTGATTTTCGTGGATCATAAAAAGAAAAAATACTGTGGCATATAAAAATATGTAAACTGTTAATTTTATAGAAAAATGTATGATAAACACACTGAAACAGACAGAATTTGAATCGAAGAACTATTTTAATATTTCATATTTTGAAATCTCATTTTTTTTAGCTATTATTGCCATTTTTGAAAAAGGGCAAATAATAATATTTCAAAAAATTTCACAATTGAATAACATAATTATACATGACTATTAAAAGTGAAAGAAAACTGTAAAATAATTAAATTATTACGTGTGAAAAGAATTAAATATTCAAAAATTACGTCATAAAAGCCCAAATAATAATATTTCCAAACACTTTTCCATTGGAAAATATACTTATGTTTAAATATTAAAAAATAAAAAATAAAACATTAAAACAGATAAATTATTATGTACGCAAAGCATTCAATTGAGAAAAATTACGTCAGATTTAAAAAATATCTTTAAAACGTCATATTTGAAACGATTTTCTTCTAGCATCTAAAAGAAAACTTTATTATAAATTTTCGGGAGGGAGCAACATTCTATACTTAACCATGTTCTACAAGCGTATTTTCAAATGTATGCTTAATTTTACTTATTCAATCACGAAAACAGCCAGCTACCGCCACAGCGGTGGATATGGTCTTGGGAACATTTCCTCCAGTTAAATTGCTGTACATAGTTTTTGAATCTATAAAAGGTATTTCACTGGTCCACTTTGACCAATTTCAACATTAAGTAGCACTTAAAATAATTCTTCGATTCAAAAGCAATTACATATATTTAAAAAATAAATGTAATTTTTTATAAACAAAATTCAAAAGTCATTTGAATATTTCTTTAATATTTTGTACAAGTAAGTTTAATATATTTTAAGCTAGCAAGCTTTAAAAAATTTGCTTCTTGTCTTTTTAACCCCTTGACTACCATTTTTTTTGTGAGATATTTTAAATCAAATTTAGCACAGTGCATCTACCGAGCAAACGGTCAACTACGATCCCAAATGAACGTGAGAGACCAGTGGGACAAGCAGGCATGGATTTCCAGCCGTTTCAGGGACTGCTGTGTACAGTGGTAATTTTTGAAGTTGCACTGGGACATAGTGTTCCACTGGAAGTCTAAGGGTTAAATGTGTTTGACATATTAATATGTACTTTTGATGATTTATTTCAGAATAATTCAAGCCACTTTTACAAGTCACAGGCTTTCTCTTCTTATTTTCAAACACTGAGTGTATTTTCCTCTGTTTCTTTATTATTATTTATATATATTCATGCGGATAGTATTCTACTTTTACACGATGTATTTTACTTCTCGTAATTAATTAAAACATGTCGTTTTCAAAATAATTCAACTTACTTTGTAGTATTTTATATGTGAGTATTTATTTTACAATTTTATTATCTTTTAAGTACACAGAATATATTCAATTACATTATTATTATTATTTAATTATATATCTTTCTTAGATAATGAGTACGTTTATAAAAAAGAGAGAAAAGGAATCCTGGGGAAAGAAATTCTAACGGTATTTAAAAAAATGTTTTTAAATACAATTGATTTAAACAAAACGAGGATTTTTAGAAATTGCTCCAAAATTATTGTTATGTCTGTTTCAGTGTGTTTATCATACGTCTTCCCTTCACCTTCCAGAAAAATAAAAATGAATAGCTATTTAAATACAGAAGATCGCCGTTGGTCGCCAATATCAGTCAATTTTTAGTAATCGGGTAAACTTTTTAAAACAGCAAATTAGTGCGTTTTACAGTCTGCGGGGTCTGGACAGGGGTTGGCAAGTGTAGCTCGCAAGGGGACAAAGCCCCATGGTACACTACATGGATGTTGGGCAATACTGATATTATGTACTTAGTGACAGCATATTACGTATGACAGGGGATTTTTCTTAAGCATGTTAAATAACAAAACTTTTTCATTATTATTGCTAAAAATTACAAATAAATAAATAAGTAAATAAAACAATATTGACTTTATTAAGAATTCACATGTTTGTTTAGAAGATAAATATTTGTAATTATTGCGTAAATGTGTATTATTCTTTATATTAACTTTTGTCATAATTTTTTCCCGGAAGGAGAAATCTTTTACTGTAACCACACTTAATCACATTAAATATTTTACTAGCGAAAAAAATTACTATTGTGTTGTTTCATATTCTTTAACATTTTAATGCAACTGTGACGGAAAATCAATAATTTTTATGTAAATACTAATAATAAGGGTTTTGATCTTTCATATTTCCCACCGCTACTAAAAATAATTAAAAACAAACTCTACAAATGTCTATATACCTTGCTTTTATGCGAAATTTCAATAATTTTACGTTGTATCACCAACATTTAAAAAATTAGTATCATCAATTACGCTAAATTATTTTTGCCGTAAAAATAAAATGTGGAATTTTTATATACGTTATATATATATATATATATATATATATATATATAAGTATACCAAGTTACGACCAGTATTGATAAAATATACTTTTAAGAAGTTTGTTTATTTGACTAATTCAGTTTAAGTTATTTACTTCTTCTGCCCTTGTGAAATGAATAGTTTTGACCTTTTGAAGAGTAAATAGATCTTTTTATAGTTCATTTAATGTAATATTGATATTTTCGTTCGGAGGTTATTTCCGTTATGAAACACATAATTAAACCCAAGCCTACTAAAAGAAAGTCACTAACGGAAACATTTTATCAATCTAGAACAAATCCTTGGCAACGTTCTTTTACAAATACGCCAGTATTCTATAAAACGATCTGTCAAAGCAATCTAACAGAGGGCTTTCAACATGTGGATTTTAACAGTTTTATTTGTAATTTTATTATCGGCTAAGGGTGAGTTTATCTTTTTTATATTTAATTGCAGAACGATTATGGTTGTCTTTAATAATAAAATATTATTAAATAATTTTCAGTTAACTTCTGTAAATAGTCTTAGGGTACAATGGATTATTAATTATTGCACTTGTTTAAAGAGTGCCCTTTTAATTGAACTAAAAATACGATTTTTGTATTTAAAGCTGCAAAAATGAATTTAATTTGTATTATTTACAAAATCGCTACAATAAAAGTATTTAAAATTTCTCCAATCAAAATTTACAGCATAATGCATATTCTTTTTAACGTCATTTTATCCAAAGCGGTCATTTTGCATTTTAATTAAAATTTCGTGAAAATAGGCTTCAAAATTTTCATGTAATTTTAGCATCTTGTATATAACTGAATTTACACAAAGTGACGACATATTTATTCCTCAATTAATATTTAAAAATATGTTAACTTATATTTTTATATTGTTTCTGAATTTCCGACATTTATGAATTATTTATATTTTATTGAAGATAAAAGTTAATTTTGTTTTTTCTGTTTGGTACTTTTTAAAATTAGACATTACTTGCATAGGTACTAAAAAAAGAAAAGAAAAAAGTTCATACTGCACAATTATATGAATACCATTTTAGACATACTGCATTAAATGTGGAGAAAATATACGCCTATTTATAACTTAAAATTAATAAAAAATAAATATATGTAATTTTTTATAAACAAACTTCAAAAGTCATTTGAATATTTCTTTAATATTTTGTACAAGTTTAATATATTTTAAGCTAACAAGCTTTAAAATTTCGCTTCTTTTTTTTTTAAATGTGTCTGGCATATAAATATGTATTTTTGATGATTTATTTCTGAATAATTCAAGCCACTTCTACAAGTCTAAGGCTTTCTATTCTTATTTTCAAACACTGAGTGTATTTTCCTCTGTTTCTTTATTATTATATATATACTAGCTGTTACCCGTGACTTCGTTCACGTAACATTAAAAAAAGAATAAATGCATTAATTTAGCAAAACATTTCACTTGATAATTAACAACATATATAATTAACCAAAGCTTTATCACATTTTATAGGAGACCATACGGTATTTCTTTGATATAAGGGCCTTGACATAACCCAGTCTTAAAAAAGTGAAATTTCATGCCAAATAATATATACAATCGCGAAAATGAAACTGCAACTAATGAAAAAAGGAGGACCCAGTAAAATCGTGAAAATCGAGGACTTCCTTTTCGTAAAACGAAAAACAACACTGGCAGAATTCTTCTATACAACAGTGCATTTTAGGTGGTATTTGGTGTACAATTTGAATATGTGTGCATTGCTAAATGGGCATTATTATATTGTTTATTTGCATAGACACATGATATATATTTCTTACTACATTATCTTGTTTATGTATATATTAAATGAAGTGTTTCACGCTAAGTGGTGTAAATAGTGAACAAACTGCTTGTGGATTTTATACATTGATAGATATTTCACAAAGATATAACAATCTGATGCGATTCTAAAATGTAAATAAAGGTTGCTAGAAAGTACTTTAAATTCTGCCCAATTTAACCTCGATATTTTCTCTATCGCGTCAAGAACACTATTACCAAATAAATACCGACGACACAAATCTGATTATCTAAAATTACATATTTTTGTTAGTATATATAGGATTATTTTAATTTATTTCATGCGCTTGAAAATTTTTACGCTTTCTCTAGGGTTAGGTGTCGAATAAATGTACTTTCTTGTTATTTTATTTTGCCATTTCTACTTATTCTATTTTCCATTCATTTATGGATATTGATTTAATTTACATATTCGTGTCAAAGAATATTCTTTAAAGTTATTATCAGGATTAGGATAGAATACGATAAGGATTAGGATTAGGAATAAAAATTGAACGACAATGGCATGACCGATTCAGGTTTAAAGTATGAACCATCATGAAGCAATACGAAAATTAGAAAATTATCGGCTAATAGTTTTTAATATGTTTTACAGTCATAGTTGGCATCAAAGGTGAGCGGGGAAATGATAATCTAAAATACCATTAAGTGTTTACCACGCAAAAAACAAATCTGGTTACAACAATGTATTTAATTTTGCGCCAAATTTCACTTGATAAAAAAAAAAGCAAATTGACTAATTGACTATGGACTTAATTACAGACCCCTAACCTTGTTATTCTCGGAAATTTTCTACCTATATGTAAAAAAAATTCTACTATATAGAACGCGCTTTCACGTTTATAATATTATGAATTGGCACGATCGGCTTGTTCAAGTTTACACAATTCGGCTGGAAGAAAAGATTCATTACTTTTTGATTTCTTCTTTGCTTTTGCATTACGCGAATTTGTTGGTAAAATCGATTTTCTTTTCGATAACATTGTTGTTTTTTTAAATTAAAAAAATATTGTAATTTTACTTCAACATTGCTTTAAAATCTATGCAATTTTTCTTATCCTACAAGACTTTACAAAAATCTATTATGAAACAACTTTAAAAAAGCTATATTTAAAAACGACAACAAAGTTTTTCCTATTTTAAAACTAAAAGAAATGTAAAATTAAATTCCGGTTCGAAACGATGATTTACAAATGTGTTTCGATTGTGGGAAAATGATAGAGGAAAAATGCTGTTACTTCGACACAATCATATTAAATCTTTAGCATTTATGAGAAAAGCAACTTTCTTTTAAAAAATATAGTTATTTTTATTAAGATTTTCTGATTTTCGATACGGATAATTTTGCGATGTATATCATTGACATTTGCCATTCAATATTTTTTTTTATTTTTTTTAATTTTTTTTTTACTTTTTAAAATTTAAATTAAAAATATGGTATCTTTATGTTAGCCGTGTGCAGACGATAAATCGCCAACCTATCCCATCATTCGTATTGAATTCATTAAAAATATAAATCTTTCACTCATTTAATTTAAAACACAGAACTCTTTAATTTACAACACATACATTTAAAATACATATATTACGTACATTTAAAATAGTTCCTTTCATATCAAAAAGAAAAAGAAAAAAAAAGAGCAATTAATCACAAATAATTTGATAACCCAAGATCATTTTATTTCAACATCAAAACAAATCTGTTTTATTTTTCTATATATGACATCATATTCGCTTGCTTTCCATACTTACTCGTATTTATGCACTTTGTATTATTATCAAATATTTGAAAACGCACGTTTTGTTTCTAATATGACATCATTTCATATTCTGTTTAATTCTTAAATAATTCATTTCATTTCATTTTTCACGTGGAAATTTTTCACTTGAAAATAAATTGTTGATTAAAAATTAATACTCAGGGGTTTTATTTTATATTGGCAACGGTAAAGTATTAGCAACGGTAAAATAAATTTAACCATTTTAAAAAAAGCTGCAAAACCGGGCCCTTTGGGCCAAACCAACCAACCATTTTAAAATATACGGAAAAAAGTCCATTTATTCTTTATGAAAATAATGAAATTTTGAATTATTAAGAAAAATATTGAAATAAAATAAACAAAAACCATTCTATGTTCATTTGAGGGTTATAATCAACTTACATGCAAAGATACAGGATAATTAAATGCTTCATTTTGACGCTGGCTTCAGCCTAACATTTGCACACAATCAGATTTATAATATTATTAGGATAGGATATATTCATGTGGACAATATTCTGCTTTTACACGATGTATTTTACTTCTCGTAATTAATTAAAAAATGTCGTTTTCAAAATAATTCAACTTACTTTGTAGTATTTTAAATGTGAGCATTTATTTTAAAATTTTATTAGCTTTCAAGTACAGTAGAACCTTGATTAACCGAGCTTCGATTAATCGAGATTTCTGTTAACCGAGCCAATAACGAAGTCTGATTTTTCTTATTTTTAGGTAGATTTCGTAAGAAATACTAAAACTATTACATTCTCTAATAAGTTGGAGTTTTTTAAAAAAAATTTACAGGTCTACGCCGATTATGATTCCCAGAACCCAAAACCAACCCTAATTCAAAACTTTATCGATTTCTCTCTCTCTCTCTCTCTCTCTCTCTCTCTATATATATATATATATATATATATATATATATATATATATATATATATATATATATATATATACTATATATATATGTGTGTCACTTTTTTATAGACACGATAACTTCAATAATTCTGCGCAAATCTCTTCCAAACTTATATATAAAATCAAGGGGCATAAAATCTCGGTCAAGTTCGTTAATGTGCAAAATCGAGCCAAGGGGAAAGGAATGGGGGGTGGAGGCTTTTTGAGAAAACAGAAAAAAAACATAATTTCTTAATTATGATACGTATCAAATCCGTTAAAGTTATTATTACTTTTAGGAAAAGGGCCGGAAATTTATGTATGGCAGATTTTTGATATCCTTAAAAATAGCCCCAAGGGGGGTGGGGGTGCGGGGAGGGGGGGGTAGAAGAAAAAATTCATAACTTCGTCAATTCACAACACAAGATATCAAATCTGCTTTAATTTATTATAAATCTACTTAATATTATCTAAAACTTTTATATTGACAAGTTTTTATAGGACTAACCCTCATAACAAAAAAAAAAAAAAAAAAAAAAAAAAAAAAAAAAAAAAATCCATGCCGGCTCCGCCAGCAAACAAGTTAGGTTCCGAAGTGGGTGCTTCCAATTGTCGCATCAAAGCAAAAATATCATTTCTTCCACAATTCCCAACAAACAGGTGTCCCACGGTTTGCGTTTTTGAAATATACCTGTGCCTGTAGGCCGAGCCGTCAGGGATTTTTTAATTTTTTTCGTGAATGAGCCTTTAAAAAGACTATAACTTTATATAGGTTTATTTTTATAATTTAAAAAACGTTCTATTGTTTTTTATTCCAAGAGATGTTAAATTCGCGAGTAGGGTGAGTTTTTATGCACAATTTCAATTAACCGAGATTTCCGATATCCGAGGTACTAGCAGTCCCAATTAGCTCGGATAATCGAGGTTGCACTGTACATATATTATATTCAATTGCATTATTATTATTATTTAATTACCTTTCTTTCTTAAATAATGGGTAAATTTATAAAAAAGAGAGAAAAGGAATCCAGGGGAATGAAATTCTGACAGTACTTAATTTTTTTTTTTTTTTTTAAATACAATTGATTTAAACAAAACGGTGAATTTTAGGCATTGCTCCAAAATTACCTTTTTAAAAATCAATTATTACTGTTATATTTAGTAATACTTATTGTACATTTTGGAGGTTTTGCAAGTTGTATAAAAATCACAAATAAATGAAAGTAAATAAATCTAATATATAAAAATGAAAATTTTCTGTCTGTCTGTCTGTATTTATATACAAATCTACAGTTTAGAAGCGAGAATCGTGAAATTATACTTACAGGCACATCCGAGGCAACTGAAGTAATCCAAAATTTAAATAAATTATAGTTAATTTTTAATTAATAAAAAAACACCAATCTTACAGCAATTTCCTATCAAATTTAAGCATTTTTCTTTGTAGCAGCTGGCAAGAATTGAAAAAATCCACAATACAATTCTTACCACAACAATTAATTTTCTATTGAAAGCTTTCCACATGAAAAATTAAAATGAAATAAAAAGTTTCACGAATTAAAAAAAGGGTGAAAATGACGTCTTATTGGAATTGTAATGGACATTTTCAAAAATTTCTCAATAATACAAGGAGAATAAACATTAGTAAGTACTGAAAGCATGTGAATATGACGTCAGCATGTGGATATATAACGTCATATGAGTTTGAGGAACGTATTGAAACATTAAAAAGCCAGATTATGGAAAAATTGGCATATTTTACCATTTTGAGGCTCTCTGAATTTGTTTTCGCTATTTTTAAATCTATTCTACATATATACGTGTGTGTATGCGTGCATATTAGAATTTCCACAAAGGTTTAGGTCCCCAGAGCTCGTACTCAGAGTAGAATTGGAATCAAGATTTCAGATTTTTTAAAAAAAATCGGTACTTTTCGGTTAGCCGGGCGCCAGTGAAATGTATATATCTATATATACATATATATGTATACATACACACATATATGTATGTGTATATATATGTATATATATATACATGCATATATAAATGTGTGTATGTATATATATATGTATATATATGTATACATAGATATATAAATTTCACTGGCGCCCGGCTAACCGAAAAGTACCAAAAAATCATAGAATTTTTATATCTGTTATTCTTTTAATCATGAAAAACTTATTTAAATAACAAAATACTCGGAAACAACTTTTCAGCAAAAGGTTTTGATCTCGGTCTCAATCCGGACCACAGATTATATTTACTAAGTAAGTGGGTAATCTGTCGTTCGAATTAAATGAAAAATGAGTAAAAATTAGACAAATTAAAACTCAAAATTAAAACGTTATTTTTTTTAGAACTGCAACACATGTACTTCGTTTACATTGCAAGGTTGCATTTGAAGGAATCTTAGCAGTTGTGAATTTTCATCTTTTATTGCTCCAATGATGAATGCAAGCTAGCTGATTTATAGCTGATTTCATGAGTTTATTATATAAGTTTATGTATTTTTTAAAATGGGTTTTTATTTTATTCATGTGTATAATATTTTGTATGCTTCTTTTATTATGTTTTTATGCTGCATGTTTAATTTTGAGCTTGTTTTTTCTAAACAAACATTCTTAAAATCACGGGCAAGACCGGGTATTTCAGCTAGTCCTACTAAAATAATATCATTTTTAATCTGATGGTAACAAACTAATTATATATATATATAAGGTTATATATAATGTACAAGCAGGAGTTTCTGTACGATTATTGTGATAATTATGCGACAGATTTGTCAAAAAGATGGAAAAAAGAAAATATCAGAAAAAAGTAATCCAGGAAATTCTGACAGTACTTAAAAAATATTCATTTTTAAATGCACTTGATTAAAAAAAAATTGTGATTTTTAGAATATTGCTCCTCGTTATTTATTATTATTATTACTATCTAAAAAGAAAAAGAAAAATGAATTAATTTTTTTTATATGTCATAATTTTACAAATGTTAATTGTTTTTCAACAATTGGTTTTGGGAACGAATAATGAGTATTTCTGCCTACTAACGAATATAAGAATTTGTGTCTATTAAATATTTTTCACTGTGGAAATACCGACCATAAATTTTGTAATGCCATACGAAATATCTAAATTGAAAATAAAATTCACGTATAAATGTGATTTTATATCATCATCTTATTAGGTAATAATGACAAACTCGACAAATATATATTTTTTTTATTTTTCTAAACATAACATAGAAGAGTGTAGTCATTACTTTGAAATTTGCTTTATAAACAAAATTGACAGACTGATAATCATAGTGAATGTGTATATTTAAACTGCGAATTTTCGAAATTTCCTTTTTATAAGTTCGCCATTAATATATCCGCAACGCCTCCGATGCTTTTCAACGTCTTTACTTTTCGTACAGTGTAAAGAAACTTTTACATTTTGAAGTTAGCTGAATATGTTTACTCTATTTTTACAATGATTACATATAATTACAATGATTACATATGTATGTGTAGACGTATGCGTGTATATTTGAATTTCTTCACGTTTTCATGTCCACAGAGCTCGTTTTTGGTAGTTTTTCTATGATGTCGGTATGTATGTATGTGTTTGAGTGAACACGGTAGTTCCCAAACTATGCTTCCCATTAAGTTCTCATTTGATGAATATATTACAGGCTATTACAGTTTGGTGTAGCAAGAACTGTACGAATTTTTGAAGAAATTGGCTGATGTATTTGGTATATAAATATTTTTGCAACTATATTTCAGCCATTCTTTGACGATTTGTGATAAACATTTTCTCTTATTATATCAATTAAGGGGCCGCTTCACTGAAACTCCGCGATCGCGGAATTACATGTGAACCTATGGGAAAACTCCGAAGCACGATGACTCATTACCTAATGTAGTTATTAAAAAAGGTTTTCTCTATCAGAAAGTAGACGTCAGGTGTAGACGTCATAGACGTTATGCGTTTTTTAAAATTGTCTTCGTTAATTTTAAGTATTTCTAAGAAGATGATAAAATTTCATCAAGTGGAAATTTCAACGTTTATAGGGAATTTTTAAATAGTTAAAATTTAAATAGACAGTTTTTAAAAACGCACAACGTTGGAATCTGACGTCACCTTTCTGATGGTGAAAACAGTTTTTTAATAACTACATTAGGTAATGATTCATCGCGCTTCGGACTTTTCCCATAGGTTAACATGGGATTTCGCCATCAGGGAGTTTCAGTGAAGCGGCCCCTTAAATTATTTTATTGCTCACATTTATCTTATGTCGATGCAACAAATATGTTGCACCAGAATGTGGCTTAACTTATTTATTATTATTATTATTATTATTATTATTATTATTATTATTTATTTATTTATTTATCTATATTTACAGTAAAATATTTTTACTTTGTTTTGTAGGAAAAAAAAAATTATTTTACTAAATAAAAACATACGTATTAATTTTGAAGAAGAAACAATTATCTACATTTAGAAAAATCAAGTGAAATACTATTTTGTAAAATATGTTAAAATATACTAAAATGGTCTCTTATTAGTGAGAGTAGGGTTGTATTTCTTATAGAGCTGAAACTAATTATTGCGAAGATTGCTCATGCTTGACGCCAGCTTTGAATGTGAAACCGATTACGAAAGATTAGCTCTATAATTGAAGTATTTTAGTAGACAAAATTGCATATATTGCATATATGTTACACATTTTTCCAGTTACGTTTGGATTACCTGATATCTGAATACAAAGTATTATATAAAGTGTTCTGAGAGTCGAATTAACTTAAGATTATTTTTATGTAGATCTAAGTGTAATATTTTCTGAGGTTTTAGTTTGCTGTGATATTATCTAAATGCATATTGTATACGTGACATCCGATTAACTATTCTTCTGAATTAAGGGGAAAAAGAATTAAAATTTTGTGCCGAAATTTGCTTGATTTGTGGAAGAACAGATGGCAGAACATCTAAAATATTGTAAAAAGAAGGAAAATCTTCAAGATAGTTTTAATTTATCTAAAATTTAAAAAAAAGCTTTCAGCCTATAGAACGATTTCTGTAGTCACTTGTCTACTGTTTTAGTTGCGAGCTCTCGGGCAGTTGCCTACTTCATCCTATCCCTTTAGAGATTATACGTTTATAATAAATGAGATGCTTAAAGAGAATTTTTAGATTACTGCTATTTATAAAGCCTAAACTAATATAGCCCCACCAGTGGCTGAGAGGTCCTGCTCTCGAAGTTGGTAGACGGGAGGTGCTGGGTTCGATCCCAATCGCGCCTGTCGGCCTAATCGTTCGGAGTTTTCGTGGTTTTCTTCGAGCCGTGGATTTATCCATGCGTAAATACGGGTTAGGTTCCCTTAGAAAGACCCCCACGAAGGGCACTCCCCCCGGGCCTATATCCCAAGTGTAGATAATTGGCCGTCAATAATCAACCCAACCCCTAAACTAATATAAATTTATTATAATCTTAAATCTTATTTCTGACATTTTAGCATATCGTCACCAAACTCATATTCTACAATGGCCAATATATGATACTTTGTAGTAATTATTAATATTTGCCTATACAACTACTTTTACAGCAATAACAGTGTGTATGTTGAAAAATCATTTTTAGAATTTTGCATCAAAAATAAAAATTCTTTTAAGGTATTTCTCAAATGATCTGCTGAACAACGAGAAACTTTCTGACACAATTCCTAACTCATTTTTAAACGCAAAGGCATAAAATTGATAGGCCTGACTATTGAAGCGATCTGGAATCGAAATGAGTTTTTCATTTTTTGATAAATAAATTACTTACCGATTTATAAGCGATTCGTGTCACGTGACAACACGTTTTCCCCCTTTCTGGCGTTGAAGCATAGGGAATTCGGAGAAAACGCCAACTTTGACAGTGTTTTCTGAAAGATCTGCTGTTTTACCCAAATATGGAAAACCTGTTTCGATTAAAATGTTTCCGAATAACAACACTTGCTCATTACACGCGTTTCTGAACAAAAAAGAATTAAAAATGTGTCTGAAAGTAGCCCCTATGGATTTGAAAACAGCCTTAATGATAACAGCTATGGCAGTCAACAATAACCGCTGATAAATTGCAATTTATTCGAATTAGTTATATATAAGAGGAATATTTTACTCACATCCCATGTTATACTAAAATTTGTTTTCGAGGGCAAATTTTAACACGCCTCAGAGTAAAAAAAAAAAAATGCTTGTATCAATTATGAACAATAATTCTCGAAATTATTTTCTGTGGCAATGTAACAAAAGTACACATTTTTAATGGCACATGGTACAGCGACTCTCAATAAAGAATGTGTGAGAAGAACTATTATTTAATCTGCTTAAAGTACAAAAATATCATTGAAATTCTCTTGAAAATTATAGGCAATACACTCTAAAAACGAAATTTTTAAAACTGAGCAAAAAATACTCAAATCTGAGTATGTTACATAATGGATCGGAATCAAAATTACTCAAGTTTGAAACATGTGTATACTTATTTCTGAAGACATGCACACACTCAAGAATAAAACATCATGTGCTCATATTTGAGAGTGTCCATGTTTTAAAAATGAGTATGAACTGGCTTCCATGTGCTCATTTTTGAGTATGTCCATGTTTCAAAAATGAGTTTGAACTTACCCTAATCATTATTTAGTATGTCCATGTTTCAAAAATGAGTATGAACTTACCCTAACCATTTTTGAGTATATCTATGTTTCAAAAATGAGTATGATCTGACCTCCATGTGTTCATTTATGAGTATGTGCATATTTCAATAAAAAGTTCGAATACAAAGTAATTTTATTGGAAACTGAGTATTTCTGGTATTTCAGAATTGAAAGCGCTGGGTCGTCATATTTGAAACAAAACGTTTCATAACAAAATGAAAACATTGATTTAATCAGATTTGAAAAAGTAATTTTTCTCAGTGTAGACCATAAGATATCACAATTGTTTTTGCTCCGGTAAACGAATCCTTTTTGAATATGTCCATGTTTCAAAAATGAGTATGAACTGACCCTAATAATTTTTTAGTATATCCATGTTTCAAAAATGAGTATGAACTGACCTCTATGTGTTCATTTTTGAGTCTGTCCATACTTCAATAAAAAGTTCGAATAAAAATTAATTTTATTTGAAACTGAGTATTTCTGGTATTTCAGAATTGAAAGCACTGGGTCGTGATATTTCAAACAAAAAGTTTCATGACAAAATGAAAACATCGATTTACTCAGATTTGAAAATATCATTTTTCTCAGTGTAGACCATGAGATATTTAGTGTATCACAGTGTAGACCATGATTGTTTTAGCTCCGGTAAAAGAATGATAATATCTACGCAAACAATTTTCTATAGGAGACTTTTGTGCATTTCAATATGTGTTATTAAGGTTGAAATAGTATAAATTTATTTAAATGTTGTTCAAAAGGTTTTCGACTATAGTCTGTAATATATCCGAAGATGTTACATGCATCTGTAACCAAACAATAAATGCCATGCTCATTTATAATAAACACCAGTATATAAGCCACTTAAATTAAGTTATTGATAACACAAGTATATTTGAAAACATTAGGGCACGAACAGATTTATTGACAGATCGATGAACCGAAGTATAAATTTTTAAAGCATTATTTTAAATACGGAACATGCTACAGCAACATTCACTCTAAAAACGACATTTTCAAAACTGAGCAAAAAATACTCATATCTGAGTATGTCGCATAGTCAAAATGGCTCTGAATCAAAATTACTCAAGTTTGAAACATGTATATACTCATTTCTGAAAATATGCACACACTCAAGTATGAAACATCATGTGCTCATATTTTAGTATGTCCATGTTTCAAAAATGAGTATGATCTTACTTCTATGTGCTCATTTTTGAGTATGTCCATGTTTTAATACTGAGTATGAACTAACCCTAATCATTTTTGAGTATATCCATGTTTTAAAAATGAGTATGAACTGGCCTCTATGTGCTCATTTTTGAGTATGTCTAATGTACACGTTTTAATCAAAAGTTTGAATAAAAAATAATTTTGTTTGAAACGGAATATTTCAGGTATTTCAGAATTGAAAGCATTGAGTGGTCGTATTTGAAGCAATAATTTTCATTAAAAAAATTAAAACATCGATTTACTCAGCTTTGAAAGTGTCATTTTTTTCAGTATTCAATAACGAATATAAATTTCACTCTGCTTTAAATGGAAAAATACCATTGAAATTCTCTCGAATTTTATAATCAATTGACCGTAAGATTTCGCAATTTTTTGTTTGCTTTCGGAAACAAATAATAGTCTTTGAGCAATCAATTTTCTATTGCGGTCTTTTTGTGCATTTCAATATGTGCATTTTATTAGGATTGAAATTGTATTAAATCATTAAAATGTTGTTAAAAAGGTTTTTTGCATTAGTCTATAATATATATCCGAATATTTTATGTGCATCTGAAAACGAACGATAAATGCTATACTATTCAATTACAGAAGAGGACATTCTAAGATAAACACCATTATAAAAAACACTTATATAAAATTATTGCAGCATAAATATATTTACAAACGTTAGAGCGCTGACAGATGTATGGACAGACAGACGTAACAAAGTAAAAAAACACTTTATAACTGTCGGAAAGCTCTAAAAATATTTGATTCTGTTATTAAGATGATTAGTCGTATCTGTACTAATATTTTAAAAAGTAACGTTTGTGTATTTGTTTGTAGTGGGTAATCTCTTAAACTGAAAAGCCGATTTGAAAAATTATGCTAGCAAAATTCTGGTGACCATCTCCTTTCGATAAGCTCCTGTTATATTTTATGTCCATGTAATAACTCCTAAGGGTGTGCAGGAGCAAAAACGGACTAAAATTGCTATTTTTGTGATATTATTGGGGTTAGAAACTTGAAATTTGATATGGTGATTACTTTTAAGATATAAATACTCGGTTTCTAAAAAGTTCAAAATTAAAAAATGTGAAATGATCGCAAAGCGTTCTAAAATCGTTCGAAATTACGATGTATTTGGTACTTTTAGCACTAGAAATTTGAAATTTAACATGGCTGTTACTTTTAAGACGTAAATACTTACAGCAAAACAATTTCTAAAACATTTGAAATGTAAAAAAATCTAAAACAGCGATTTCTATGATACTGCTGGCGCTAAACACTTGAAATTGGTTACTCTTAAGATGTAAATGCTGTTTAAGAACTGTTTCTAAAAAAATCGAAATTTAAAAAGGTGAAATGGATGGGAAACATTGCAAAACATTCTAAAATACGATTTATTTGGAATTGTTACAGCTTTCCACTTAAATGCAACGCATCTTGGTTTTAATAAAGTGCAAAAATAATTCCATTATGACTACTTTTTTTTCTCTTTTTCTTATTCAGGAGAGATGACCCTTTGTAACACACCAGTTGAATTTATTTGCAAAACGCCTAACCCAAGCCCTGAGTATTATGTTCCAGGAAATGAAGCAGAATTGCAATCATACTGTTCGTATGTATCTTTAAAAGCTTTTTAGTTTAGCCATAAATTTCTTTTATAATTTATATCTTGTCTGAATTTAATTCCTGAAGTTTAATTTTTTTTATTACAACAAATATAAAAGTAAAAATACTGTTTTTACAAAACACTTTTATAAGCATTCAATGTTTATCTTGAACAAGAACGAAAAATCATGCCTCAAGCATAGATTATGTATCACTTTCTAACACATTCAGAGTACTGTAATAAAACTTCACCCTTTAATAAGTAAGCAATTTAGGAAACGCATAACATATTTGAAAACCCAATATTAGCAATTACTACCAATTGTCAAACAAAATATTCGAATTCTTTTGTGCAGCCCTGTATATGATCTATAGACTTGTATGTATACTACACAGTATGCTAAAATTTATTTCAGTTAGGAAATACACAATTATCTATAGATTTGTCTGCATACTACACACTATGCTAAAATTTACTTCAGTTAGGAAATACATAGCACAATTGAAAATTCTTTTTCAACAATTTCCGTCAATAACCGTAAAAATATTACGTGAAATCTTTTGAGCAGCCCTGTATATGATCAATAATATTTTTATGCACTAATATGCAAAAAAATAGTTTCATATAAAAATGCGTACCATAACTGAAAATGATCTACTGTCCATAGACAAAATTCTTTTGAGTGAGCCTGTAAATGAATGATACATTCTATGAATACCATATTCTACAGTAAGCGCCTTGTAGTGGACTTTAGTGATATGTATCAATTTGAATATGTTTAAAAGAGTGAAACATCATAAAAATACGCTGCAAACGAATTTTGCCCATATACCCTAATGTAATGAAATTCTTTTGAGTTTCCCTGTAAATTAACGATACATTCTATACTTACCATATTCTACAGTAAGCATCTTCTAATGCACTTCTGTGATATGTATCAATTTGAATATGTTTAAAATCGTGTAACATCATTAAAATACGCCGCAAACGATTTTTCACCATTGATCATAATGCAACGGAATTCTTTTGAGTGTCCCTGTAAAAAATCCGTAAATGCTACACACTTCATTTTCAATACCATACATGCCATAGCTCCAATAACATATATCAATTTCAAAGCATTCTGCGCATACTGACGCGAAATAGAGCACGGACAAACGACAGACAGACCTAATTCATAATCATTTTTCAATTATGCTGGAAAGTGTTAAAAAATACCTTCTATTTCATGATAGTAATTCATGTTGTTCCAAAATGTGCTATTCAAAACCTTAACTTGCCGTGAACCCGATTATAGACAATTCGCCTTTTCATTTTCACTTGATGGAAAACGCAAACTAGAATACTTATTTAAAATACATAATTTTTGCTCTGTTTCTTTTTTAAGATATGCCAACAGGAAAACAAGCATTATTTAAACTATCAATTTAGTACTTTTTAAATTGTTTTCTCAATGTGTAATCATAATTTAATTAATATTAAAATATTAAATGATAAAGACTTTTTTATATTATTCTTTTTATTTTTTCCTATATTTTATTATATATTTTTTTGTGTTTAAACTATTTCATTGTTGGCTTATTTTGAGGAGTGTGGTTTGGGGTATAATTAAATACATTGTAGCTGGAACTCGTATACAATTGTAATCCTAAACAATATTTGGCCATTTACCACCTGTGACGAGAAAACGCAAAAATGCCCTAAAATTAATGTATTACTTTATAATTAAGCTCTTGAAATATTAAAAATGTGTATTGTCATCGGAAACACACCTGTGTACATATGGTATCACGTACGACAATTTCTCTGCAAGCGAAAAATGTCAATTAGATAATGGAAATCATTATAATCATTACATAGATAAAACTCATTTTTCTTTTTTTTTTTATAATAAATAAAATATTATTTAACAAGTATAAGATATTATTACGAATTATGCAATTATTTTTGCATGAATTAACACGGTAGATTTTTTTTCTGTGATGCTATGTAGCGTTTGTAACATGTAATATTTTTGCATTTTTTATAATAATTTAAAATAGATTTGTCTCTTCAAATGAATTTTATAAGACATTCAATGTACAAAAGTAATTAATGGAACCAATTTTGCAACTTATATTACAAAAGATAACAAAATACGAACCAGTTATAAAGCGTTCTCCATTGATCATACAAATCACAATCTCATTGGTAACAAATCTCATCAATAATAAATCTCATTAATAAATTATTAGTATTAATTTTATGAAACGTAGATTAGTTAGCTATTGCATTACTGATAAATTAAAAATTACTAAAACAAAAATTCGTATTGTGTATGTGCCATTTAACTGAATAATATTCGCTGGCTTCAGCCAAACATTCACACACACAACCGCATTTATAATATTACTACTCTCTTATAAGTATAGATTAGGATTTGCTTTTGTATTATTCCAAAACTAAAAGTTGAATCGAGTTTGTTCGGCGATTTTGCATATATCCAAAAATTTCTGGAAAAAAAAGGTTTCTGTATTCTTTTTTACGCTTTTTTTTAAATTTTTTATTTGTAAATTGTAAATTGAAATATATTATAGATGTGCTACCAATCACACGTACTTTAAATCCTATTATTCAAAATCTGTTTTATAAATCAATATTTAAGCATGAAAATTAAATGGGACAGGTCCTAAGCCAGTGTCATTAAATAAATAAATAATTCTGGCATTCGAAATTTATAATAATGTATCTTTTTATCTTATTTTTTCGAAAACTCTTATTCACAACTTCGATATATACAACATTTAAGAGCATACTATTGCATCAAAACAATTTCCTTTTTCATAACAAATTCTGAATAATCTATTTTAATGGTGATAGATTTCACATCTTACCATATTAAAACTTTCTTAATGTAATTTGTAGTGTACATTTGAAGCAGTTTTTGTTATTCCTCAAATATATCATAATTTCTTCAAACATACTCAGAAAAAAAGAACCTTTGAATTTTACATGAAAAAAATTAGAATAGCTACGTTCTGTTACGAACATTTACGAATACTCTGGTCCTTACGAACTATGCTCGTCAACCCCCATTCAGTCCCTTTAGGGCCTAAAAAGACGGTAATTATCTGTATTTTAAAAAGATTATTCGACTAGTGGCTATTAAGATTTGTGGCGATCTTCTATAATCGGGTTGCCGTTCATTTTCCTTTGACTGAGGGATTTTTCGTTTCTCACCGCTGTGATGACAAGTGCCAGCTGTTTTCATGATTGGTTAATTAAGATCAATAACATATTTGAATATCAGCTTGTATAAAATAGATAAGGAAAAAATATCGTTGCCTTCCTTACTTTTAAAACTTTTAGAAGAAAAGTTTTTTTTAGACGCTTTAAAAAATCGTTTTAAGCATGACGTTTAAAATGTATCGTTTTAAATATGACGTAATTTTCACCATTATCGGATTGTCGTTCATTTTACTGAGGGATTGTTCGTTTCACAAGGTCGCGTCCCCCGCTGTCATGACAACTGACAGCTGTTTTCATGATTGTTTAAGCAAGATCAGCAAAATATTTGAAAATCTGCTTGTATAAAATAGATAAGGAAAAAATATCGTTGCCTTCCTTACTTTTAAAACTTTTAGAAGAAAAGTTTTTTTTAGACGCTTTAAAAAATCGTTTTAAGTATGACGTTTAAAATGTATCGTTTTAAATATGACGTAATTTTCACCATTATCGGATTGTCGTTCATTTTACTGAGGGATTGTTCGTTTCACAAGGTCGCGTCCACCGCTGTCATGACAACTGACAACTGTTTTCATGATTGTTTAAGCAAGATCAGCAAAATATTTGAAAATCTGCTTGTATAAAATAGATAAGTAAAAAATATCGTTGCCTCATGTACTTTTAAAACTTTTAGAAGAAAAAGTTTTATTTTAGACACTATAAAAAATCACTCTAAGCATGACGTTTAAAATGTATCGTTTTAAATACGACGTAATTTTCACCATTAAAGGATTTTCGCCTATAATAATTAAGCTATTTAAAAATTTTCTTTCATTTTTAATATTCGCGTCTAAATATTATTTTCAGTTGTTCAGTGTATGGGCATATTATTCGAAAATTTTGGGAGTATTTGTACTACATAAAATCTAACAACAGTAGGTAAAAAAAAGGCTATTTCAAACTATGAATTAAATTTCTATTCAGATAATGAAACTTTAAATAAACAAATTGGAAAAAAAAAAGACCAAAAAAAATATTTGACTCTGCACACCACATTCTTATCAGGAATAGGCCTTTAAATGATGGTTAAATTACTATATTAGTTTTTAATCCTATAAAACTGTAGAATAGATCCCTTTTATAGGAATGGAGAGTTACTTTTTTTTATTGAATAACTTTAAAGAAAAACTGTTAAAGTTATTGAATTTTTGTAGACAAGGAGGTACAAATAAATAACCGGCTTTTATTGTGACATTTAATCTTTCTTATTTTTTATTTTAAGACAGACTGAGATTGACATAATATAAAAGTTTTATACATTTTACAGAATTAACTTGTAACACATTTATTTGTTATTTTTTATGATATTTTATCTGTTAAATATCCATTTTCAATATCTTAATTTATACATAATATTTATATACTACACTTACAGTTTCATTACACAAAGAAAAAACAAAAAACGGTATCTATCTCATTGGTGATCTCAATTGTTTTGCTTTCCTCACTCAACAAAACAAAGTCTTTCTGATATATTTACAAAATCAGTTGTACAGTTTTGTTTAATTTATTTAATAACGAACATTACTGCTGAAGTGACAAAGAACCAAATAGCGTTTTTCTTTTGTTATTTTTCCTGTGTAGCGGGTGTAAGGGATTTATTTATGATGAAAAGATCATACTGGAATGTCGTGTTCCAAATATCGGCATAGAACATCAATTTTGTGAAAATATTTTAAAAGCTTCTATGCATTTATGGAAAAATGAAAAACTATTCGATTCCATGGCATTTTCATAACCTACAACGTTTTCGCTATTAAGAACGAAAATGTTTTCGTGAATGTATCAGACAAAAGCAAGTTCAGATTTGAAAACATCTTTGATACAAGCAAAGGTATCGAAAGCCTGAGGATGCATCGTTATTCAAGTTTATTAATTGATCTGTAAAATTATCTCCCACTCAGTATATGTGTAATTTGTTTCATTCAAAGGTTAATGTCGTAAGAATGTTCATATTTTTCGTATCTAATGAAGTCGTTTCTGTATATTTTTAGTACGACAAAGGATTTTCTGGACTGTCTCAACAGATATGATTTAGCCTGTAGAGGACGATCTTCTTTTATGGGGTTGTATCCTCCTTTGTACTATCATCGAATAAAAAATATACTTGACAAAATTTGTGATACAAAAAGTTCTTACAATGATGGTAAGTAAGAAAACAATTCTAAAAAAAAAAAAAAAACATTGTCTATTCATTTGGATCTTTAAACTATTTTGCACTGTGCTGGAATGTACTGAAAATGAAAGCAAATAAATTATTTCTTCTGTATGGAAAAAGTTTTGAAAACACTAATAGTAAACCAGTTTTGGTTATATTGGTTATTGATTCAATATCGCTCCCAAAATACATTCATCGGAAATACATGCAATAAAATAACAATATAGGTTTAATATTGGTTTAACATGGAGCACAGTTGGCCCGGTCGTCTATACAATTAATAATAATAATTATTATGTGTTCATAAATAAATAAATAATTTGAAATATTAGAATATAAAGTATTATGTATTGTTATTTACTGGCTGTTCAGTTAGAGAGATCTTTATTTCCCTCCTCATCTTTTCAATCATCCTAACAATCAACGTATAACAATTTAAATTATGTAAACGAAATTTTGAATTTTCTGTTGAAATTTAATATATTTTCTCAAATGTTAAAGAAAAACCTTTATTATTTTCGTAAACGTCCTATTCGTGACATGTTATACAACAAATATTCATATCAGAGATAAAAAACCAATCGGTTTTCTGTTGGAAACAGTCCACTGTTTATAAATGAGGACTGCGATAAATTATTTTAAAATGAATAGTAAAAATTTCATTTATTCTTACTAAATCTAATCATCGGTCTTAGTAAACCAATGGGAACTATAATAGAGATTGTTGGACGTGCATGGTTGTGTCCACATGCGTATCTTACTACATTTTATATTTTTTCGTTCTTTGTATGGCAATCTACTTTAATATTTTATTGTCCTAGAAAATTCAACCATAAGAAAACTGTCAATTTGAAATTTCATAATACATGTTTCATATATAAATCAATTATTTTTTGACTAACAAAACTACGCGGAACCAAATCTACAACCAACCAACCATAAGGAACACGCAGATATAGCATATTTAAAATACAATTAATAAAGAATGCTATAATTAAATTTTTACACATGGTTGTTGAAAAATAATATTTATTGGTTAAATTTCATAAAATTAATTTTGTCTTTATTGATATTTATTAAATTAGCTTTCAGAAAAGGGATATTTTTAGAAGAAATTAAATTCACAATACATTATGATATTATACTGATGCAGTTTCATGCTTTATCTGTTTGCGCATGATTGTCAAATAAATAATATTTCACTAGCTAAGTTTTATTAAAATTCATTTTATGTTTATTTATTAAGGATATTTATTAAAATAGCTCTCAGAATGAAAATATACAAAAAAGTCGTAATACCAATTTTTTTATATATCTATGTTGCTAATTACGTAGTTTCTTACTTCATTTGTTTGCGCATGATTGTCGATAAATAATATTTCACTGCTTAACTTTCATTATTTTTCAGAAATTTTAAATATGTATATAAAATTTAAACTCATCCTTTAAAATGTGTATATATAAAATTTGAATTAAATCCTTAAAACGGAATTTGAATTATGTGTAAGAAACTTCAGCACTACAGTGAGAGGTACAGTATAATCATTGGATATTTTTTTATTTCATTAAAATCATTTAAATTAAAAAAATACCCTTCATAATAACTTGCATTTAGGTTAATTTCAGCTTGTATTTTAGTATTATGATGTTAATATTAGGGCTTGATATGAAAATTTTTAAAGTCTTACAATATGCAGACAGCCTCTCAAACTTTACATAAATTTAAAGAAGACAAATCTTTATTGAATGGTAGACTGACAGGAAAAATAAATTAAAACGTATAAAAACTCAATGATTTTGAAACTTGCACAAGATTATTGTATTGTCATGTCTGACATATCGTCAAAATACACACTTATCTTATTTCTGCAACAAACAAATTTAATTAAGAATATGAATATCGAAAATGTGGTAAAAGGTGAGGGTTTTTTTTTTTTTTTTTTTTTTTTTTTTTTACAACTTTTTAGAACACATAGAATTTTTATTACGTGTGTGGACACCCCTGACCAAAATACAAGCATTAGAGCTTTACATGCTTCGAGTTATTCATCCATTCTCGCAATTATGCACCATTTCTCACAATCCGACAAATGCCTTTTCAGCGACATGTTACGCGAGAATTTTATCGATTTTGCATATTAATGTGTAGTGAATATAAGTACCTATGGATTACTTGTTACATCCACCCTAACGTACCAAACTATTACCTTTCATTGGATTTCTCTTAAGGGGACTAGGTACAAAAAATTTTATTCTGTAATTAACACCTATACTAAAGTTTTTGGACCGTGTTTCAACAAAGCAAAATAATTACAGATACTAAAAGTCTTTTAATTAAAATTGTTAATAAAGTTGAATTGTTTAAAAAAAAATATTAGCAAGTTAAATTTTTTTTTATTCTTCTCCAATTCTTTTCCAAACTAGTAATGCCAATTTAACATTCTAGAAGGAATTTTAAAATTCGTTCTTCGTTTCCAATTCTTCTCCAAACTAGTAACGCTGATTTAACATTCTACAAGGAATTTAAAAATTCGTTCTTCTTTTCAAATTTTGGTATTTCAAACTATATATATTTTTTATCTTATACTCAGGGAACATTGTTCTACAAACTTAACTATCCGATTTTTGATGTAATGATTAAATCAGAAGAGAAAAATTAATAAATGGTTGTATATGGAATAAATCTATAAAAGTCACGTATATTTAAGTTTAGATTTTTTATAAACAAAAATTTCAAACATATAAAAATGGATACTTAAGTTATCTCTCATAGAATCTAAAGATACATAAAAAAATTTCAGACAATTTTCTGAATTATTGTGGAACCCTTGGCTGTATGATTACATAGAGAATATGAAGAAATTTGAACTGAAAAAAGTTAGTTTGAACATTTCATTTACAAAAAATATATATTAAATTTCATATAAATGAATTAACCATATCGCCTATACTATTTATCAGATCGTCAAGAAATATCGTCAAAAGTTGGGCACAGTGTTCTACATATGTTAAGGGTCATTTTAAGATAAAAATCTGAAATTCGACATTTTTGTCATTTTTTGCCAAAATTGTACCGATTCCCTTTAATAGAATTAACATAAAATAACTTGTCATAGATCTTCCTTTAATTTTTCCTGTAGTGTATTTTTTTGGTTATCTCTGCAACAATTTGTCTATCAAAAACTATGAAGCTTTCTCTATTTCTCTGCGGCCGAATGTAGAACATTTTGTATTTGATGTTTATTCGATATAAATTTACAGCAATCTGTATAATGTC
Source organism: Maratus michaelseni (assembly GCA_963931845.1). Classification (NCBI taxonomy): domain Eukaryota; kingdom Metazoa; phylum Arthropoda; class Arachnida; order Araneae; family Salticidae; genus Maratus; species Maratus michaelseni. The sequence continues at coordinate 246,574,330 of OZ007588.1, read as the reverse complement.
AAATTGTTGTAAAAGTAAATTTATATGTCTTAATTAAATAAATTTTTATCGCATATTTGTCATAATACAATATTTTTATCAATTTAACTTTTTCTAACTAATTATTTTATTTGTTTGAACTTAACTAATGTAAAAACTTATTTTTACAGCCCTTGTTTTAAATTTACCATGCATCAAACAACGAATTACATCAATGGATTATATTTGTTCAAAATCGAACAAAAAGGTTTTGAAAGCTTATGATGACTTTTTACTCGAAAATCCAAACACGAATATAAAAGATAGGTTTTCAAAGAGCTTAAGGACTCAGTGTTTGTAAGTATTTAATATATATTATTCCTAAGTTTGTCTTCATTTAAATAATACTAACATTGGATGTATATATAATGTCTTGCCTAATAAGCATGCCAATTTTCTGTTTACAGATGATTGTGCCATTATAATATGACTCAGACATTATGAAATGCTTAAATGAGCTTAATCTTAAACCTAGATTCTACCATTGGATTGTTCACCATATCATTTTTAACACTTTCCAACATAGTTGAAAAGTGTTTATGAATTAGATTTGTCTGTCTGTCCAAGCTGTAACTTGAGTAAATATACTCGAATTGTCATATAATTGATATATGTTATTGAGGTTTAGAATAGCATGTTCGGTATTGAAAATGGAGGGTGTAGCACTTATAGTTCCTTTACAGGGACACTCAAAATAATTTCGTTACATTATGGTCTATGGTAAAAAAGCATTTGCAGTTTATTTAAACGAATTTAAAGATTTCAAATATATTAAAATTGATATATATCATTGAGGTGCATTACAAGAGGCTTACTATAGAATATGGTGTGCGTAGCACTTATAGTTTATATACAGAGACACTCAAAATCATTCCTTTACTTACGGGGGAAAAGAATTTGCAGAGTATTATGTAGCACTATTTCAAATATAATGAAATTGTCATACATTACTGAGATTTACAACAAGATACTTGCTGTAGAATACGATGTTCATATAGCATTTATCGTTCATTTTCAGAGACGAACAAAATATTTCGGTTAAAGTACTGTCTGTTAACAATAATTGCGGGAAGTGCGACTTTTCAGTTGCGGAATGTATTTTTAAATTAAAAAATGCCTATTACTTGGTGTATATAAATTCTATATATCATATATATGACAACATAAAATATCTCGAATACAGCTCCCTTTTTTGACGGAATTCCAGAAGGGGAATTTTAAACTGTGCTATGCGTTTCCGCGTTTTCTAACTGAACTAAAAGTTAGCATTATATGTACTGTATATATAAATCTATAGGTGATATACAGGGCTTTGTGAAATGATTTAGATATTTTCCTAACAGTGTTGGTAATTACTGAAATTGGGTTTTTAAATGTGTTATGCGTTTTTCAAACTGTTTACTACGACATTATCTTTCATCTTGTTAAACAGCAAAGATTTGTAAAAGTACTTTTGAAGTGTTGGAAAGTGTTACATAATCTATGCTTGACTCATGAATTTTTGTTCTTGTTATTTTTATTTTAGATAAGTTATTTCAAGCTTTCTTTTTGAAAGTGATCTGCTTTAATTAACTTACGTTATCTAACTAACATTAATCTTACGACTGTATTTTGAAAATTAGAACATAAAAACAATAATTTACAGTTTTATTTTTAAAAACAAAAAAATGGAATTGAATACAAGAGATACAAGAGATTTGTTTATGAATGTTGAAAATGTTTTATTACATTAAATCCTTTAAATGTATTTAAAATAAACTAGCTTCTTCAAATATGAAAATGCACTCCAGATGAACATATCAAATGTTAGATCAAGGAAGGTTTTTGTCCATGCAAACCGTTTCTTTACTGCACTGAACCTTAAAAACAATATCAAACATAAGTATGGAAACACTCTTAAAGGAGATTGTATTCGTCAGATTTATTTACTGAAATTAAACGTATTCCGTTCTATGTTGAAAAGTCGTTTGCAGTGCATTTTAATGATGTTAACGATACTTCAAACATAATGAATCTGATATGTATGTCTGAGGTGCACTTCAACTTACCGTAATTTTCGGCGTATAATCCGCGGATAAAAACAATCATGTTTGTCCCAGAATTTTTTTTTTATAAAATGTAACTTTTTAGATCGCTGTAAATATATCACTTCAATTATTAATTATTAACATAATTGTTTGATCTGCGGATTATACGCCGGAAATTATGGTACTTTATATAGAGTATGGTACGGAGCATTTATAGTTGGTTTACAGGGAAGCGAAAAACATTAGCATTAAATTATGATCTATAGGGCAGAAAAAAGTATTATTAAAATACATCACTGAGATGCACTACCATATATTTTCTATAGATTATGGAGTACGTAGCATTTATCGTTTATTTACAGAGACACATATAAGTATACTGTTACAGAACGGACTATGAACGACAATTGCTGGACGTGCGTTTTACGTTGTGTTTAGAATTTTTAAAGTTAACTAATTTTTAGCGTATTGCATGGTGTGCATAAGTTCTATGGATCATATACAGAGCTGCACTAAAGAATTCGCACATATTACCAGCTATGGACAGCATTTGTTGAAAGCAGATTTTGTTGAAGTTGAGTGTTTTTAAAATTATTTATTTATATAACTCATTTCATAGTACAAAAAAAAAATCTTAACATTACTCTGATAGAATTGGATAGTGTTTCATTATTTTTGTCTGAAGCATGGTTTTTTATTCATGTTATCACTAAGAAGGCTATTTTAGATATTAAAATAATGTATGACTAATCAATTTTGTATTTTGTTTTAAGCTTAGAAGTGTATTTTCTGTTACAATATTTTGCAAAGTTTACTAGATACCAATTTTGGAGTGATTTTTCAAACAAATCATCGTTTGCATGTTTGATGAATAAGACTGGTAAGTGGTTAATGTGAAACAAAACAAAATATATTTTGCGAAAAAATTCATTAACAAAAAAACTTATATTCAACAAAAGTTGATAAAATGTATGAGAAAAATAAACTTATGTTCAGTAAAAATTGAAAACAAAATCAGATATATTTACATATACCAGCAAACATTGAAAAATAAAGTGTAAAAAGTCGCCATATATTTACATATCATATATTCTAATACGAGAAAATCTTGTGTGTGGTTATATATATATATATATATATATATATATATATTGTTATGAATTTTGTATATATCTGTAAATATTCCATTTGTTTAAATTTATTTTATTTTATTATTGTGAAAATTGCAGTATTATTAATGTATCTCCTATTGAGCATCATGTAACTCAATGCTAAAGACCTCGGATGCTTTGCAAGAAAAACAACCTTACACCCTCATCTTTATAATGGAAGTCTATGAAAAAATCGCCAAGGAATGGGTTTATCGCCAAGTTGGCGATGGTTTTGGCGACTTATTTTTGTCGCCAAATTTGGCGATATATCGCCAAATGTCGCCAAGTTGGCGACGGATTTGGCGACTTTTTGTGCAACACCCCCTTATACCTGTACATTGGGATCCTTTCTCGCTTAGGTTCTCTATCGAAAGTTAAAGCACTTTCTGGTAATTTTTAGCATCTGAAGGCTTTGGAAAATTCTACAGTTATCTTTAAAGCCTATATAAGGGACCTCCACCAGTCCAGTTAGTTAGTTGTCTGTCAACTGCGATTGAATTCATACGAGAGGCTTTGCATTGAGAACTGTGTTACTCAGATTGATTTTGTCGTTGATACGTCGTATTGAACACATTGTTTCTGTGTGAAATTTTGCTGCGCTTTTATTGGATTCGAAGATTACTGAATATCATGTAATTTTCAGAAAATATTTGTGATCGTATTGCACTGTTTATAGTGAATAAAGCCTTTTGATTGTTCTTATATATTGGCATCAGTCCTTTCGAACCCCGAGCTCACAACAATATATATGCAAATTTTATCTTAAAAACGGCTCTAAAGATTTTGACGAAATTTTGTATCCTACCGTTTTGGGGCACCAGAAAACCATTGGGCTAGGTCTCATGTTCGAGAAAATTCGATTAGTGGGTCATTTTGGGTCATTTTGGGTCATGGTCTAGCTAATTGTATCTAAAAAACGGTTCAAACGATTTTGACGAAATTTTGTATCCGATCATTTTCGGACACGAGAAGACTATTGGGTTGGGTCACATGTTCGAGAACTTTCGATTAGTGGGTCATTTTTGGGTCAACGCGGGTCAAATTAATTTTATCTAAAAAACGGCTCTAACGATTTTGATTAAATTTTGTGTCCTACGAGTTTCGAGCACGATAAAATCATTGGGCTAGGTCAGATGTCCGAGAAAATTCGATTAATGGGTCTTTTCTGGGTCATTGTGGGTCAAGATCTAAAAAACGGCTCAGTTTACACTAAATTTTGCATCCAATGGTTTTTGGGCACGAGAAGACTGTTGGGTTAGGTCACATGTTCGAGAAAATTCAATTAGTGGGTCATTTTGGGTCATTTTGGGTCATGGTCAAGCTAATTGTATCTAAAAAACGGTTCAAACGATTTTGACGAAATTTTGTATCCGACTATTTTCGGGCACGAGAAGACTATTGGGCTGGGTCACGTGTTCGAGAACTTTCGATTAGTGGGTCATTTTTGGGTCAAAGCGGGTCCAATTAATTTAATCTAAAAACGGCTCTAACGATTTTGATTAAATTTTGTATCCTACGAGTTTCGGGCACGCGAAAATCATTGGGCTAGGTCACATGTTCGAGAAAATTCGATTAGTTGGTCATTTCTGGGTCATTGTGGGTCAAGATCTAAAAAGCGGCTCAATTTACACAAAATTTTGCATCCAATGGTTTTCGAGCACGAGAAGACTGTTGGGCTAGGTCACATGTTCGAGAAAATTCAATTAGTGGGTCATTTTGGTCATGGGTCATTATGGGTCAAGCTATTTTATCTTAAAAACGGTTCAGAGGATTTGAAATAAATTTAGCACCCTACAGGTTTAGGGAACAAGAAGACTATTAGGTTAGGTCACATGTTCGAGAAATTTCGATTAGTGGGTCATTTTGGTCATGGGTCATTATTGGTCAAGCTATTTTATCTTAAAAAGGCTCAGACTATTTGCACTAAATTTTGCATCCTATGGTTTTCGGGCACGAGAAGACTGTTGGGCTAAGTCACATGTTCGCGAAAATTCAATTAGTGGGTCATTTTGGTCATGGGTCATGATATTTGAACTCAAATTTAATTTTGAACGAGCATAGCTCGGTCTTCCCTGCTCGTGAATTACATATATAATAAAATATTAATCATTAAAAATGTCTCTAGTTAGTTGAATGTCTTGATCCCATAGGCATCAAGTTTCGCCCGAGATTTTGTATACATTCTCCACTGTGTCGTGTATTTGTATTTGTTGATATTTTGGTCATATGCATCTTAAGCTTATGCTTTAAAAGCATTCGTCTAAACTAATAATTGAATCTGTATTTAGATGCACAGAATTAAATCTATTCTATAGTAACACATGATATGTAAAACTGGCATATTTTCATTTGAATGTTTTATTAAATTAATGCAGAATTTATATGAAGGTATTAAAATTATATGTAAAAGTATAGTTTATCATATTCTGCCCCAAATAAGCTTTTTTCCTCTGTGTGTAATAAGAACATGCTGGAATTATTTAAAACACGTTGTACAATAATATATACTTAAAATATATTATTTGAAGTTTCGATTACTGTTTTTTTTTTTTTCATTACAGATCATTTGTTGCAACAACTGCCTGCGTAATACGTAGCATTGAACAAGAATGTGGGTTTTTAGCATATGAAATTGCAAGTGAAGTCATGTTAGAAACTCAAATTTTGGCAGAAAAGTGCGAATTAGATATATTCCTGGAGTTGAAAGAAGCAGTGGCCGAGTTTAACTTGGACAGAAAGAACAAAGATGGCCTGAAAAAATATTTTGTGGTTGAAATTCTGTAACACCATTGTACTGAAAGATTGTGTAAAATAAACAACCATTTCATACATTCACTATACCTATATTCTAAATGCATCAGAGTTGGCTTGACATGTAAAAATGAAATAAATTTTAATAGCTAAAAATCGATACGTTCTGGATTTATTTAAAATTTTATTAATTTTTCTATTTTACAAACTCTTAAATGGACTACATTTAGCTACAAATATTACATAATAGGCACAAACTGATCATAAGATGCATAAAATTATACCTTATCTAAAGAGAAGCGAGAATTTTATGAAAAGTACAGTACTTTATGAAACATTTTGTGTGAATATTTTTAAAACTTAATATGTATATAGTAACAGCCATGAAAGCTTGAACACTATCATAAAATAAATTAAAAGTTGACAATCATAACGAAATAACTTGTTTGCATGTTCTTTTGACGTGCAAGTGTGGTTCAGATTGAGTAATATTTTTATTATTTTCTTATTGAATACGCAATATATCATCTCACCTAAACACAACAGGTCTCTTCTTACATGCTTATGTATAAAGTCATATATTTTTAATATATCGTATAACATGCATGCATACTTGAATACAATAACTTTTATTACATACAATCGATATAACAAACTTTTTTTCAACAGCTTTGATTAATGAAGAATATTTTATAATACCGATTGAGATAAAATTTAATATATTAAATTGATGTAAATGTTTTCAGCGTTTAACTTTTATTTTAGATGAACAATAAATGAAGAATGAGATGTACCGGGTGATTATAATTAAAGTTACGATTTCAAAAATCGATAATTTTAAAACTACTGGTCAGAATGATTTGATATTTTAGCAAAACAATCGTGAGGCAATGGAATTTTGTTTGGTGAAGGAAAACAATAGTTCCAAAATGTGCCGATAGATGTCTAGAGATTGTCTAGAGATATGCAAATTACTAATACGTGGCAACTATGGGTACCTGAAGAATGTTGTTTACAGCGGGCGAATTGAGAATCTAGCCGACTTGAAGGTAAGAACTACACACCACACCCATTGCATCAGTACAGATACCCTCCGATCTGTTGTGGAGCATGCCATTTTGCGCTTCCAATTAGTATCGGAACAAGGCAGGCGGCATATCGAACAGCTTATACTTTAATCATCAGTAAAGTGTTTGTTCCATAAAGCTTTTTTTTTTCCATTTTTTGTCATTATTGCTGTTGTTGCTGTAAACACGTATTCTTGTCTTTTTGCTAATACATTTTTAGTAAATCCCTGAACTCTATTTTTTTCCTTTTGGCTAACAACATCCCTGTGTTTAAAGAATAAATTTTTGGTCTTTCCCCTGAGATTACCCTGACAGCGCCATCTATCGGCACATTTTATTACTATTTTTCCTTCGCCAAATAAAATTCCATTGCCTCACGATTGTTTTGCTAAAATATCCAGTCATTCTGACCAGTAGTTTTAAAATTATCGATTTTTGAAATCGTAACTTTAATTATAATCACCCGGTATATTGAGATGAATAATAATGAAGCAATAAATAGTATTAGATGAACTCAATGAATTAAAAGATTAAATAAAAATGTTATATGAAACATTTAAAATTTTAGTTCTCCATTTTCCAAGATTATGAAAATTTCAAATTTAAGAAATAATAAAGAAATGTAGACATTCAAGGAAATCAAAAGTTACTTTTAATTTTATTTATGAACATTTCAAAAATAACTTACATTTTATTTTATTATAAGCTGTCTTATTTCTTGCCTACTTTTTGTAATTGTTAAATTATACATCAAATGTAAATTTTAGAAAAGATTAAATAAAGAAATTAATGAATATTTTCATTGTTATTCCTTTCATAAACTCCATCATTATAGAAAAATCAATGGTTATTTTTTATCTAGATTTTTCTAATATGTTTTTCATATTCATATTTTCATCAATATATTATTTCTGTGCACCGGAGTCGTGTTATTTGCTTCGTTTTGATCGACTTGCTAGATTGTGTAAAATACTGTTTGCAAAGTGTAAAAAGTTGCATACATACAAATGTTACAAAAATCATGATTAAAACAGTAAAATATGCTTTTTAAAAAAATTATTTCTGATTAATTAAAATGGTAGTCTAATTTCTTTAAAAACGAAGCACTTCATTCACCGGGATGACTTTTAACACGATGTTGTAATTCGGACCAAATGTACTCAACTAATGATAAATATTTAATTAGTTCTCTGGTATAGAGACGAATTCGAATTTGTTCCAAGAGTATGTTGATAGGAGGAAAATCAAGGCTTGATATATGTAGGCTCGTTTCGCCTCAAATAACTGATGAACTGAGTTAGCTACAACCATGAATGTGGTATCTAGGTATCGTAAAATCGGGCTATGCAGATGTATGCACTGTAAACAAAATTCCTAAGTTTACTAAAATGTTTTTAGTAAATTTGTATTCCACATAATTTTTTAATATCCGGTATTAAAAACAGGAATTGTTGCCAGCTGTTTTCTAGTAATTCTTACAGATTTTCTTGTAACTGAGTAAGAATACAAATTTTTTTTTAGTAATTTCACGGATCAATGAGAAAAACTAAAATATTTTTAGTAGATCGACCCATTTTTTTTTTACAGTGTAGGATAAGATAAAGTTCAGAATTAGAGTTCGTACCTCGAAACCTATAGGAGATGCGACCAAAAGTTCATAGATAAAGTTGTAGAGCCTCATGTATTTAGTTAGAAAAGACACCTTACTCTGCGCGCCAAAACGATAAATAGTCGCTTGTAGGAAGAATATATCTAAAATGAATGCGAGATATTTCTATGAAAAAAAATGAGAAAAATAAATAATTGCAGGAGATAAATTATTTTAAACACTCATGTTTGCATAAAAACGCCTTATGTCTAAAAAATAATATTTATTTAAAAATCAAAAGTAACAGACGGCTTCGTTTTTTTTTCTTGCTTGTATATATCGCAGTTTTTGTTTCATATTTGCTTAAGGACACAATCTGATTTGATGAAATAGCAATTGCATACGTTTAAAAACATCCTCATTTTGCTTTCGGACAAAATTCGTGTTCTTTATAAACGAAAGCTTCACATTAATGTAATATATTTTGTTCTATACAAGCAATTATCTACCGTATCCCGTGAAAATATGTCTTTTTAAGAAAAAGTCGATGATACTTTACAACTTTGACTTTTCGCGTATCACCAATATTTTTCGATATATGATCTTTAAAGCTGAAATTAACCACTAAAGTGACGCTACCAAATACCTCTTCCTGTAGAACATACCCAGTTAAACAGGGTTAAGCACGACATATGTGGATTTAACTAACTCGGTTTATCGTTATTCGTAGCGTAACGGATTTCACCTTATAGAGATATTTAAAAATAATAAACATGTTGCAAGCTCAAAAATTTATTAAATGCAATGCTAGGGGGGCATAAATGTATGTTACGTATCGTGGCATTATAATATTGATAATCTAGTGCAAAAATACTCATATTACATGTGAAAGACTACGGTGGTTTTCAAAATCGGAATATAAGATGTCTATGAAAGAATAAAACGTCCATAACGTATACTTATAATCACTGGAACCAAAATATTATAATTTATTTTTCTTAAGAAGAAATAGATAAATAATAGTTAAAGGAAATCATTTATGTGAGACCGCATTTGCAGTTAATATAATGATAATAAAATAAAATTTGTTATTTCTTTGAATAAATTTTGAATAACTAATCATAAATTTAAAGGAAATATTACAGATATTTACTAAATTGGGAAATTTACAAATATATGTGATTACTACTTCATAGATGCCAAACTTTAATTTTTCACTTTTCTCAAAAAATGAGGATAGTAGAGAGTATGATTTCATAGTTACTTGTATGGACTCTACACTGCAAAAAATAACTGTTGATTTTACAGTATAAAACTGGCACCCCAGCTGCCAGTATTATACCGTAAAATTAACAGTATTAAACCGTAAAATAAGCAGTATTACTGCTTGCGCGGCAGCGTATTACTGCTTATTTTATGGTTTAATACTGTTAATTTTACGGTATAATACTGGCAGCTGGGGTGCCAGTTTTATACTGTAAAATCAACAGTTATTTTTTGCAGTGTAAATGAAGATTGCGACTGTTTATAGTTTATCTAATTTTCTAATGCCACTCTGTAGTTTCTTATCATACAAAACCTTGAATTTGTATGCCATGCCAACCTCATTTTTAGTATTCAAAGAATTTCTGGTGCTGTTCCAAATTAGTTATATGTCTACAATATTTTTTCTTAAAAAAAAAAAAAAAAAAAAAAAAAAAAAACATTCATTTTACTCTCAATATTAAAAGTATTTATATTCAACTAACATTACGCAGAGCCCAACCTTTTTTTGAACAATCTTTAAAAAAAAAAAATTTACAGAAATCCTACATTCTTTTGACAGACTTCTGTTGAAATTCTGCACTTCGTTTGAAATACAAAGCAATAATTTCAAATAAAAATCTCAAAGAATGCTTGTTAAAAATTCAAGATTTTAAATATTTTCAGAAGAAATTCAGATATTTATGCATTTTGATCTCTAGATTTATTTCGACATGTTTGAGAATATCAAGCAGGGCGGTCGCTCTGCCAAGCCAAGCTTAAAAAAAAAAAAAACGCCACACAAACAACGCCAAGAACTGAACTAGACCGCTACTGCTTATTTACAGGAATCAACTTCGCAATGTTAAATCGACAAAACATGCCAGATTAACATATCAGATATCAAATAAACCAAGCTTCGCAGAAAAAAAAAACGAAAACTAGAAGAATCTAATGAAGAATTTCTTCAATTTAAGACCAAACTCATCTTCATAAGTGATTTATAAACAGAGATATAGATTTTTTTTTTAAAAACGTCGAGATACTTAAAATGATCACTTTTTTCTTCGTGAAACTTTTTTTTTCAAACAACCTACAGACCTTAATATTCGGCAGAATAAAAAAAGGATTGCATTTTTGGACAAGTAATTACGTAAGCTGTGTACTTTTATAAAATTCAGTGTAAAAAATATTATTTTCTATCCTTAATTAGCAAAAAACTGTTAATTAACTTGGCGATTAAAAAATTATGCCAAAACAGAGATAAAACATGCCAACGACCATGTACCATCTATATAATAAAACCGTAAGTCATGTGACTGTCCTCAACAGTTCCGGGATGTCCGTTTCACTTTTTCATATGCCAGGCGGCCATTTTTATTCAAAATTATTTTTGCAAATAAAACTGTATAAAAGTTACATTTTTAGAAAGATCGTTCAAAATAAATTAATATTTGAGAGATGACTTACGTTCAATTATGTATACATTCTGCAATAACTTCAGTTTAAATTAGGTTCGCAGTTAAAATTCTCTATCTATGAAAGTAAACAAAGAAAAAAGATTCATTCGTTGTGAATGTTTAAAATATTAAACCATGAATTTTTGGATCGCTGCCTGGCGTAAAAAAAATAATCCGCACCAGTGAGACAGTCAAAGTTTACCTTAATTCTGTTCCATACAACTCAACTTCCGGATCTTTTTTTGACGTAAGTTGAACTCATGTAATAATATTTAATGGATCAAATTTCGAAAAGAATTGTCAGCTTTTATTTTTTGCGCGTGCAAATTAGAAACGATACTTTAATTTGAAATCAAATGTTTTGATTTATGATAACTATTATTTTTCTATTTTAAATGAAAAATGTGAACGTCATGTATTTTAAATTGAAACAGCTGTCACGGACGCACCGGGGCTGGCGCGATTTTTGTTTTGCGCCAAATATGTTTAAGAATCTCCGCATTAGCGAACATATTGCAAGTGATAAGCAAACGGACATGAAGCATAAATTCTTAAGTGGGTTAAGCGGTTTTTGTCAAGAAAGATGAAATACATAACAACAAAAAATATGCGAAATGCTACCGCGATCGCAAAAGTTCTTGACTTGTCAATTAGATTTTTCCAGTTATGCGAGGGATTAGGGAAAAAAAAATTATGAATAAAAATAATTTGTTACAATGCTTAACATACATTTAAGGGCGACCAAACTGGTCGCCAGTGGCGGCTAGTCTCTATAATAAAACCGTAAGTCATGTGACTGTCATCAACAGTTCCGGGATGCCCGTATCGCTTTTTCATATGCCAGGCGGCCATTTTTATTCAAAATTATTTTTTCGAATAAAACTGCATAAAAGTTACATTTTTAGAAAGATCGTTCAAAATAAATTAATATTTGAGAGATGACTTACGTTCAATTAGGTATATATTCTGCAATAACTTCAGTTGAAATTAGCTTCGCAGTTCAAATTCTCTATCCATGAAAGTAAACAAACAAACAAAAAAAGATTCATTCGTCGTGAAGTTTTAAAATATTAAACCATTAAACCATGGAGATAATCGTTCGTAAAATAAGTTTTCCATGAATGATTTTTTGGAGCGCTGCCTGGTGTCAAAAAAGTAATTTGCACCAGGACCTGTAAGACCATCAAAGTTTACCATAATTCTGCTTGATGAAGTGCTTTACAACTCAACTTCCTTCGGAATCTTTTCTTGACAAAGTTGAATGTAAACAAATACAAGTCATGTAATAATATTTAATGAATCAAATTTCGAAACGAATTGTCAATTAATTTGATATTTATGTATTATACGTGGCAGGAAGAGAGATCACCTAAAATGATTGTTAATTGCCAATCATATTTACCATTGTTAATGACCAATCACGTTCCAAATAGTAATTTAATATACATTTATAAAATACATAACATCATTAAGTACTTTTATGTTATTTGGGTGCAAATCTCGCCAATATCATTTTTAAAATCGCCAATACCAGCTTTTATTCTTCACGTGTTCAAATTAGAAACGATACTTTGATTCTGAAATCAAATGTTTTGATTTATAATATTATTTTTTGGTACTTTTCCTTCATACGGACACCATTGTCGCCAAGCATACATTTACGTACATTTACATACATTATGCATTAGCATACATTTTGGCATGGTGTCCGTATAACGGAAAAGTACCTATTTTTTATTTATCTATTTTCTATTTTGAATGAAAAATGTGAACGGCATGCATTTTAAATTGGAAAAGCTGTCACAGACGCTCCGGGGTTGGCGCGATTTTCGTTTTGCGCCATCTTGGCGAGAAAATCCCATTTTCAGACACCTGTTAGAGATTGCTAAAACAGCATGTTACTTTTATTTTATTATGAAATAAGTCATTTTATATTTAAAAAAAACACACAATTTTATTTAAAAACACACACAATCATTAATTTGTTATAAAACACACAATATTCAATTTATTATAAAGCATGCGGAATCTGCTCTACCAAGTTGCCATACGAAGCAAAATCTAGCCTAAAACGCCAGGTTGGCCAGGCATAAAATCGCCATTTTGGCACCAAAATGATACCCCGATGCGTGTGCGACAACTGTACCCAAAATGACCCATCATTAAAAATGGTTAATAATATAGAATTAAAGTAAAATAATGCAGAAAATTCTTTTTGTATACACTTACTAAACACATAAAATCATATTGATGGTTTTTAGATTAGACATTTACGATGGAAATTTTATTTGGGGTATGTTATATCCAACGGAATGAATATGAGAGATATATATTCTAATCACATATTATATACCCATGAATATACTATACATATCTATATCTACTATATCAATAGAACCGTCTTCAATAGTCTTTTATATTTCTACTACGTAATATTAACTATAGAGTTACAATATAGAGAGAAAAAACGGGTTGCTGTAATTAGAATTATAGGTGCCAATGTTGGCGCGGCGTATTTTACCTGTTACGAATCTTAATAGTCAGTAGACATTAAGCAGACATGCCGAAATAAGAGAATTACGCTATTATAAAAACTCCCGAACTATATCAAGAAAGGGAGCAGAGAAAAACAAAGTCGTACTAGGCATCTAAAAGGAAGTTCGTGAATTTTAATCAGATTGTACGTCATGGGAAAAAAGTCCTGACAGAAAATATGGTTTAAAGGGAATGCGATTATCAAAACTGGCCTTCAAAAGTTCAATTTTCAACCAAACTATACTCGAAAATTACGTGTAATAATATGTAGCCCGATTATGGCACATTACTCAAGACGTTTTAGATGAGAATAATGATAGATTTTATAATCTTTCGCAATCGAGTCTACAGCCAAAGTTAACGAAAAACAAAAACAAATATTAGCAACAATAAGGTTCAGTGTAAATGTGGATATCATTAAAGACTTTCACAAAATAGACTTCATTGCATCAAATCGTATTAACTAAAGTACGCCAATTGGCAATGGACCCAATTACGAAAAATTACTTAATATGTTTAAGAATCTCCGCCTTAGCGAACATATTGCAACTGATAAGCAAACGGACATGAAGGACAAATGCTTAAGTGGGTTAAGCGGTTTTTATCATGGAAGATGAAATACATAACAATAAAAAATATGCAAAATGCTACCATGATCACAAAAGTTCTTGATTTGTCTATTAGAATCTTTCGGTTTGGCGAATGATTAAGGAAAAAAATTAAATTATGAATAAAAGTAACGTGTTACAATGCTTAACATACATTTAAGGGAGACCAAACTGGTCGCCAGTGGCGGATAGTCTGTATTATAATAGCACAAATCAGTTACAAGTTATAACAATATCAAATTTCATCTGCAAGTCAGCCATTTTCTTCTGAAGATATTTAAAAAAAAAATAAAACTTCATAATTATAAGAACACACATTTTATCAAACAATTAAATATGACTGCAAACTGTGGCAGATGACTGTTTCCAACAAGAATAAGTATGAGAAATTCCCGTCAAGCGTATCGATCTGGGTGGCTCAGTCGTAGAGCGGCGGCACGGTACACGTAAGGTCCCAGTTTCGAGTCCTGGCCCAGGTCAATTTTTCACTCGTGTTTGTTTAGTGCATTTAATTGTCTGATAAAATGCGTGTTCGTAAAATATTGTAAAATAAAGTAATCAGACGTAGTGTTTATGCTTTAAAAAATATTTTAAATATACAATATGCGTTTTTGAAAGATCTTTAAAAATAAATTAGTTTTTGAGGGAAGATGTACCTTCTAAAATGTATACATTAAGAGTTATCGGCATTTAAAATTTCTTTCCAAACGTAAACAAAATTTTTGAAATGAATTAAATGTGATTCATTTATTTCTAAAAGAAAAGAAAAAAAAACACGGTAAAGGATAGGCATTTCGTTCGCAGGAATACCTTTCACGTCATTTTTCTATAAATTAATGAAATCCAGTTGTTAAATTATTTTTGTTTTAGAAGTGAAATTTCCATTTAAATTTATTGTAACAGTACAATGTTTAATTGAATAAAATAATGTAAATCTAAGAAATTGCTAAGAAATTCCAAACATGCACAGGGCAGTGCAAATAAATAGATAAATAAATAAATAAATAAATAAATAAATAAACAAAAAATAAATAAATAGATAAATAAATAAATAAATAAATAAATAAATAAAAATCAGCTTTCATAAATTCTAAAAATTGTTCATATATCTCAATTACAATCTAAAGGAGGGTTTATTTCTATATTATTCTACATATAATAGTAATTTCAGCAAATATATTAAATTCCAATGCGATCTGTTTTAAACTTTAAGATAGTTTATAACACATGATAAAAAAATTATAAAAAAGAATGGCGCGTCACAGTTCGGGGAGAGGATGGGGAATAGCGTGAACAAAATTAGGAAGTATAATAAGGCTATCTGTTTGAAACTTTACGATATTTTATAACACATAACATAAATTTTAAAAATAAAGCTGCGTCAAAAATTATAGGGAGGGGCGGAGCGCGTTTTGCCTACACAAGGGGAGGGGGGCACTGTTCTAAATTTTAACGATATCCGTCATGTCACATATCGTTACAAAGGGGTGTGACCATTATTCATGTTATGCACCACAGGTGAAACCCCCACATTTTGCGCCCCCTCCCCCCCGACACTACTCATGTGATATATTGTTCGAAAGGCCTGTGGTCGCTTATTCATATTATGTATCTTCGGGGTCCATCTTCCCGCTTTCACCCCCCCCCCCCCAAAGGGGGCAATTTTCTAAATTTTGCCGACACCTCTCATGGGATATATCGTTGGAAAGGTCTGTGAACGCTTAATCAAATTATGCAGGTGGGGGGGGGGTATTTTCTGAATTTTGCACATATCCCTCATGTGATACATCGTTGGAAAAGTCTGTGACCGTCTAATCTTATTATGCATCTCCGGTGTTCATCCCCCCACTTTGCCCCCCAAACGCGATTAGCTTTCACCACCAGGGGGCACTTTCTTATCTCTGGTTCTATGGGCTAGATCACGACGGGGTATAGCTCATTCGACTCGACATCTAGAGCCTTAACGATTTCAGTGCCCGAGGTTCGTATGGAGCAGATTGCGCTACCTGGTGGTGGAAGATAGAACTTGAGCGTGCGCAGCACGACTGCTATATGGTGCCGAAGGCAGCGGGGACCCGTGTCGGAAGTTCGTTTGTTTACAGGTTTATACAATTCGATGTGCAAATTAAGGGATTATCCGGTGCCGAAGGCAGCGTGGAACCAGGTCGGAGGTTCGTGGTTTATCTTATTCGAGGTTTTAAAAGGATTGAGGCACCGGTGTAAATTAGGGGCCAGCTAGCGCGCGAAGCCAACTAGTGCTAATAATAAAAGAGCGTGATATCACGTTTGATTTCAAATGCAGCGCTGACACGCTATGTACATATTCCATTTTTATTCATTTAATGGATTAGTCGGTGATATTTTTTAACGGAGGATAACAAGTATTATAACAAGCCACATTTAGTATGTTGTTTTTAAGAGTGTAATTAATTTAATTGAAAAATCTACTGGTATTTCTAGTTAACCCTTTAAACAATGACTGAAAGTAAAATGTATTTTTAAATTATTTCTCATGTTTAGATTATTTAAATTATGTTCAATATATTTAAAAAAAAAGAAATGATATCTACAAAAACAACTTTTCAAAAGTAAAAAAAGGCCAAGCGTAAAAAAAAAAAAGTTGTGGCTAAAAAATGGTGTGATATCAAATTTCCAAGCTATTATATTGCTTATTTAACTTTTTTCCATTAAATAAGTTATCATATATATAAGTCGAGTGCCTACGTATATGTTAATAGAAATCGTTTTCTCCTGTACTAAATACATCCTAATGAGTTTCTGAAAATTCAATTTTTTTCAAATTATGCATGATGGGCTTGGCGGCCATCTTAATCCGTAGTTATAATCCGAAGTTCAAAATTGTTATTTAAGCAAATATTTAAGAGTTTCATTTATAGACTTGTATGCTCTGAAAATTGTGTCTTAAGATAATGATGACTTATCTTAAAGATTCATCTTATGATTTATTTTTAGAGTAATTATTAATTTCAAACTAGTAAAAATCAATTTATCAAAATATCAGTCTTATCTAATTTATCTGTCCGTAGTTAGAATCTGAAGTTCGAAATTTTTATAAACATATTACATTGCAAACATATTACGATTTTACTTTAGAAATTTGGGTGCTTAGAAATATGGAAAGATGGCCGCCAAGCCCATCATGCATAATTTGAAAAAAATTGAATTTTCAGAAACTCATTAGGATGTATTTAGTACAGGAGAAAACGATTTCTATTAACATATACGTAGGCACTCGACTTATATATATGATAACTTATTTAATGGAAAAAAGTTAAATAAGCAATATAATAGCTTGGAAATTTGATATCACACCATTTTTTAGCCACAACTTTTTTTTTTTTACGCTTGGCCTTTTTTTACTTTTGAAAAGTTGTTTTTGTAGATTTGAGAATACTTTGTGGAAGATGACTCAGTCTATTTATAAAGCTTTCTGTACAGCCATATCCTAAATGCGTCTTGGCCACTTAATGTATGAAATATGGAAAGATGGCCGCCAAGCCCATCATGCATAATTTGAAAAAAATTGAATTTTCAGAAACTCATTAGGATGTATTTAGTACAGCAGAAAACGATTTCTATTAACATATACGTAGGCACTCGACTTATATATATGATAACTTATTTAATGGAAAAAAGTTAAATAAGCAATATAATAGCTTGGAAATTTGATATCACACCATTTTTTAGCCACAACTTTTTTTTTTTTACGCTTGGCCTTTTTTTACTTTTGAAAAGTTGTTTTTGTAGATATCATTTCTTTTTTTTTAAATATATTGAACATAATTTAAATAATCTAAACATGAGAAATAATTTAAAAATACATTTTACTTTCAGTCATTGTTTAAAGGGTTAACTAGAAATACCAGTAGATTTTTCTATTAAATTAATTACACTCTTAAAAACAACATACTAAATGTGGCTTGTTATAATACTTGTTATCCTCCGTTAAAAAATATCACCGACTAATCCATTAAATGAATAAAAATGGAATATGTACATAGCGTGTCAGCGCTGCATTTGAAATCAAACGTGATATCACGCTCTTTTATTATTAGCACTAGCTGGCTTCGCGCGCTAGCGGGCCCCTAATTTACACCGGTGCCTCAATCCTTTTAAAACCTCGAATAAGATAAACCACGAACCTCCGACCTGGTTCCACGCTGCCTTCGGCACCGGATAATCCCTTAATTTGCACATCGAATTGTATAAACCTGTAAACAAACGAACCTCCGACACGGGTCCCCGCTGCCTTCGGCACCATATAGCAGTCGTGCTGCGCACGCTCAAGTTCTATCTTCCACCACCAGGTAGCGCAATCTGCTCCATACGAACCTCGGGCACTGAAATCGTTAAGGCTCTAGATGTTGAGTCGAATGAGCTATACCCCGTCGTGATCTAGCCCATAGAACCAGAGATAAGAAAGTGCCCCCTGGTGGTGAAAGCTAATCGCGTTTGGGGGGCAAAGTGGGGGGATGAACACCGGAGATGCATAATAAGATTAGACGGTCACAGACTTTTCCAACGATGTATCACATGAGGGATATGTGCAAAATTCAGAAAATACCCCCCCCCCCCACACCTGCATAATTTGATTAAGCGTTCACAGACCTTTCCAACGATATATCCCATGAGAGGTGTCGGCAAAATTTAGAAAAGTGCCCCCTTTGGGGGGGGGGGGGTGAAAGCGGGAAGATGGACCCCGAAGATACATAATATGAATAAGCGACCACAGGCCTTTCGAACAATATATCACATGAGTAGTGTCGGGGGGGGAGGGGGCGCAAAATGTGGGGGTTTCACCTGTGGTGCATAACATGAATAATGGTCACACCCCTTTGTAACGATATGTGACATGACGGATATCGTTAAAATTTAGAAAAGTGCCCCCCTCCCCTTGTGTAGGCAAAACGCGCTCCGCCCCTCCCTATAATTTTTGACGCAGCTTTATTTTTAAAATTTATGTTATGTGTTATAAAATATCGTAAAGTTTCAAACAGATAGCCTTATTATACTTCCTAATTTTGTTCACGCTATTCCCCATCCTCTCCCCGAACTGTGACGCGCCATTCTTTTTTATAATTTTTTTATCATGTGTTATAAACCATCTTAAATTTTAAAACAGATCGCATTGGAATTTAATATATTTGCTGAAATTACTATTATATGTAGAATAATATAGAAATAAACCCTCCTTTAGATTGTAATTGAGATATATGAACAATTTTTAGAATTTATGAAAGCTGATTTTTATTTATTTATTTATTTATTTATTTATCTATTTATTTATTTTTTGTTTATTTATTTATTTATTTATTTATTTATTTATTTGCACTGCCCTGTGCATGTTTGGAATTTCTTAGCAATTTCTTAGATTTGCATTATTTTATTCAATTAAACATTGTACTGTTACAATAAATTTAAATGGAAATTTCACTTCTAAAACAAAAATAATTTAACAACTGGATTTCATTAATTTATAGAAAAATGACGTGAAAGGTATTCCTGCGAACGAAATGCCTATCCTTTACCGTGTTTTTTTTCTTTTCTTTTAGAAATAAATGAATCACATTTAATTCATTTCAAAAATTTTGTTTACGTTTGGAAAGAAATTTTAAATGCCGATAACTCTTAATGTATACATTTTAGAAGGTACATCTTCCCTCAAAAACTAATTTATTTTTAAAGATCTTTCAAAAACGTATATTGTATATTTAAAATATTTTTTAAAGCATAAACACTACGTCTGATTACTTTATTTTACAATATTTTACGAACACGCATTTTATCAGACAATTAAATGCACTAAACAAACACGAGTGAAAAATTGACCTGGGCCAGGACTCGAAACTGGGACCTTACGCGTACCGTGCCGCCGCTCTACGTCTGAGCCACCCAGATCGATACGCTTGACGGGAATTTCTCATACTTATTCTTGTTGGAAACAGTCATCTGCCACAGTTTGCAGTCATATTTAATTGTTTGATAAAATGTGTGTTCTTATAATTATGAAGTTTTATTTTTTTTAAATATCTTCAGAAGAAAATGGCTGACTTGCAGATGAAATTTGATATTGTTATAACTTGTAACTGATTTGTGCTATTATAATACAGACTATCCGCCACTGGCGACCAGTTTGGTCTCCCTTAAATGTATGTTAAGCATTGTAACACGTTACTTTTATTCATAATTTAATTTTTTTCCTTAATCATTCGCCAAACCGAAAGATTCTAATAGACAAATCAAGAACTTTTGTGATCATGGTAGCATTTTGCATATTTTTTGTTGTTATTTATTTCATCTTCCATGATAAAAACCGCTTAACCCACTTAAGCATTTGTCCTTCATGTCCGTTTGCTTATCAGTTGCAATATGTTCGCTAAGGCGGAGATTCTTAAACATATTAAGTAATTTTTCGTAATTGGGTCCATTGCCAATTGGCGTACTTTAGTTAATACGATTTGATGCAATGAAGTCTATTTTGTGAAAGTCTTTAATGATATCCACATTTACACTGAACCATATTGTTGCTAATATTTGTTTTTGTTTTTCGTTAACTTTGGCTGTAGACTCGATTGCGAAAGATTATAAAATCTATCATTATTCTCATCTAAAACGTCTTGAGTAATGTGCCATAATCGGGCTACATATTATTACACGTAATTTTCGAGTATAGTTTGGTTGAAAATTGAACTTTTGAAGGCCAGTTTTGATAATCGCATTCCCTTTAAACCATATTTTCTGTCAGGACTTTTTTCCCATGACGTACAATCTGATTAAAATTCACGAACTTCCTTTTAGATGCCTAGTACGACTTTGTTTTTCTCTGCTCCCTTTCTTGATATAGTTCGGGAGTTTTTATAATAGCGTAATTCTCTTATTTCGGCATGTCTGCTTAATGTCTACTGACTATTAAGATTCGTAACAGGTAAAATACGCCGCGCCAACATTGGCACCTATAATTCTAATTACAGCAACCCGTTTTTTCTCTCTATATTGTAACTCTATAGTTAATATTACGTAGTAGAAATATAAAAGACTATTGAAGACGGTTCTATTGATATAGTAGATATAGATATGTATAGTATATTCATGGGTATATAATATGTGATTAGAATATATATCTCTCATATTCATTCCGTTGGATATAACATACCCCAAATAAAATTTCCATCGTAAATGTCTAATCTAAAAACCATCAATATGATTTTATGTGTTTAGTAAGTGTATACAAAAAGAATTTTCTGCATTATTTTACTTTAATTCTATATTATTAACCATTTTTAATGATTGGTCCTTTTGGGTACAGTTGTCGCACACGCATCGGGGTATCATTTTGGTGCCAAAATGGCGATTTTATGCCTGGCCAACCTGGCGTTTTAGGCTAGATTTTGCTTCGTATGGCAACTTGGTAGAGCAGATTCCGCATGCTTTATAATAAATTGAATATTGTGTGTTTTATAACAAATTAATGATTGTGTGTGTTTTTAAATAAAATTGTGTGTTTTTTTAAAATATAAAATGACTTATTTCATAATAAAATAAAAGTAACATGCTGTTTTAGCAATCTCTAACAGGTGTCTGAAAATGGGATTTTCTCGCCAAGATGGCGCAAAACAAAAATCGCGCCAACCCCGGAGCGTCTGTGACAGCTTTTCCAATTTAAAATGCATGCCGTTCACATTTTTCATTCAAAATAGAAAATAGATAAATAAAAAATAGGTACTTTTCCGTTATACGGACACCATGCCAAAATGTATGCTAATGCATAATGTATGTAAATGTACGTAAATGTATGCTTGGCGACAATGGTGTCCGTATGAAGGAAAAGTACCAAAAAATAATATCATAAATCAAAACATTTGATTTCAGAATCAAAGTATCGTTTCTAATTTGAACACGTGAAGAATAAAAGCTGGTATTGGCGATTTTAAAAATGATATTGGCGAGATTTGCACCCAAATAACATAAAAGTACTTAATGATGTTATGTATTTTATAAATGTATATTAAATTACTATTTGGAACGTGATTGGTCATTAACAATGGTAAATATGATTGGCAATTAACAATCATTTTAGGTGATCTCTCTTCCTGCCACGTATAATACATAAATATCAAATTAATTGACAATTCGTTTCGAAATTTGATTCATTAAATATTATTACATGACTTGTATTTGTTTACATTCAACTTTGTCAAGAAAAGATTCCGAAGGAAGTTGAGTTGTAAAGCACTTCATCAAGCAGAATTATGGTAAACTTTGATGGTCTTACAGGTCCTGGTGCAAATTACTTTTTTGACACCAGGCAGCGCTCCAAAAAATCATTCATGGAAAACTTATTTTACGAACGATTATCTCCATGGTTTAATGGTTTAATATTTTAAAACTTCACGACGAATGAATCTTTTTTTTTTTTTTTGTTTACTTTCATGGATAGAGAATTTGAACTGCGAAGCTAATTTCAACTGAAGTTATTGCAGAATATATACCTAATTGAACGTAAGTCATCTCTCAAATATTAATTTATTTTGAACGATCTTTCTAAAAATGTAACTTTTATGCAGTTTTATTCGAAAAAATAATTTTGAATAAAAATGGCCGCCTGGCATATGAAAAAGCGATACGGGCATCCCGGAACTGTTGATGACAGTCACATGACTTACGGTTTTATTATAGAGACTAGCCGCCACTGGCGACCAGTTTGGTCGCCCTTAAATGTATGTTAAGCATTGTAACAAATTATTTTTATTCATAATTTATTTTTTTCCCTAATCCCTCGCATAACTGGAAAAATCTAATTGACAAGTCAAGAACTTTTGCGATCGCGGTAGCATTTCGCATATTTTTTGTTGTTATGTATTTCATCTTTCTTGACAAAAACCGCTTAACCCACTTAAGAATTTATGCTTCATGTCCGTTTGCTTATCACTTGCAATATGTTCGCTAATGCGGAGATTCTTAAACATATTTGGCGCAAAACAAAAATCGCGCCAGCCCCGGTGCGTCCGTGACAGCTGTTTCAATTTATAATACATGACGTTCACATTTTTCATTTAAAATAGAAAAATAATAGTTATCATAAATCAAAACATTTGATTTCAAATTAAAGTATCGTTTCTAATTTGCACGCGCAAAAAATAAAAGCTGACAATTCTTTTCGAAATTTGATCCATTAAATATTATTACATGAGTTCAACTTACGTCAAAAAAAGATCCGGAAGTTGAGTTGTATGGAACAGAATTAAGGTAAACTTTGACTGTCTCACTGGTGCGGATTATTTTTTTTACGCCAGGCAGCGATCCAAAAATTCATGGTTTAATATTTTAAACATTCACAACGAATGAATCTTTTTTTCTTTGTTTACTTTCATAGATAGAGAATTTTAACTGCGAACCTAATTTAAACTGAAGTTATTGCAGAATGTATACATAATTGAACGTAAGTCATCTCTCAAATATTAATTTATTTTGAACGATCTTTCTAAAAATGTAACTTTTATACAGTTTTATTTGCAAAAATAATTTTGAATAAAAATGGCCGCCTGGCATATGAAAAAGTGAAACGGACATCCCGGAACTGTTGATGACAGTCACATGACTTACGGTTTTATTATATAGATGGTACATGGTCGTTGGCATGTTTTATCTCTGTTTTGGCATAATTTTTTAATCGCCAAGTTAATTAACAGTTTTTTGCTAATTAAGGATAGAAAATAATATTTTTTTACACTGAATTTTATAAAAGCACATAGCTTACGTAATTACTTGTCCAAAAATGCAATCCTTTTTTTATTCTGCCGAATATTAAGGTCTGTAGGTTGTTTGAAAAAAAAAGTTTGACGAAGAAAAAAGTGATCATTTTAAGTATCTCGACGTTTTTAAAAAAAAATCTATATCTCTGTTTATAAATCACTTATGAAGATGAGTTTGGTCTTAAATTGAAGAAATTCTTCATTAGATTCTTCTGGTTTTCGTTTTTTTTTTCTGCGAAGCTTGGTTTATTTGATATCTGATATGTTAATCTGGCATGTTTTGTCGATTTAACATTGCGAAGTTGATTCCTGTAAATAAGCAGTAGCGGTCTAGTTCAGTTCTTGGCGTTGTTTGTGTGGCGTTTTTTTTTTTTAAGCTTGGCTTGGCAGAGCGACCGCCCTGCTTGAAAACTCATTAGGATGTATTTAGTACAGGAGAAAACGATTTCTATTAACATATACGTAGGCACTCGACTTATATATATGATAACTTATTTAATGGAAAAAAGTTAAATAAGCAATATAATAGCTTGGAAATTTGATATCACACCATTTTTTAGCCACAACTTTTTTTTTTTTACGCTTGGCCTTTTTTTACTTTTGAAAAGTTGTTTTTGTAGATTTGAGAATACTTTGTGGAAGATGACTCAGTCTATTTATAAAGCTTTCTGTACAGCCATATCCTAAATGCGTCTTGGCCACTTAATGTATGATTTAAATTCCAATTTGCTCTCATGCATTTAAAAATGCAATTCTATTCCATAAAGCGTGAATGAAATCATTTTGCCATAAATGGGAAATTCGATGGCTTACAAGAACGGCCTTTAGTTATTGTATGACAACATGTGAATTGAACGCTTTACAAGAAGATGCATTTAATTTTCTTTTTTTTATTACTGCCTTCATAAAATTTCAAACATTTTTATGTCCTATTTCTTAAACTCAAATAATATGTCTGAAGGCGTTTTCACTAGTTCTTGCATGCTTTACGCTGAGTTCCGAATATTTTAAAACATTATTCAGAAATAATTATTCTCTTGCAGTCATCTGTACATATGTAATGTAAATGTGAAGATAATGGATAAAGACTTTTTGTAAATTCATTTAAAAAATATTTAGTATTATGTATAATGCAATAAAAAAGTTCTGATTCAAACGTAAATCATAAAAATGATTTGAATGACCTTTTCTGATGCTTTTTGTGCCACGTGACAGTATCCATGCATATTTGCTATCTTCTCAAAACATTTAAATCTCAAAACCTAGATTTCATCTTTTAAAAAAGGACAAATTGGACAGAGTACAAAGTTATAAATTAATTGGTGGCACTGATTTCGTGCGTGTGTGAGAGAGCGAGTGTAATATTGTGTTATTTTTAGTAAGGCCAATCGGGTCTAATATTAGACACATAATAAAAGGTACAATTTTTATAGTAAGAAAATTCACTTTTTGATTATTTTGTAAGCAATACATCATTTTAAATATATCCATTACAAATAAACTCAAATGTGAAAAAGAACAATAAAAAAAATATTGCTTTACTTTATTTTTTTGATAAGAAAGCTTTTTTGTCAGATTTCAAAACTTTTGACGTGAAACACTCAAATAAAATTTTGGGTAAATCTTTCTAATAGGTCATTATTCAGTAAGGAAGGATGATTTTTTTTACGCTTTAAAAGCTGGTATTTGTTTAACGTAGCCTGATTTACAAACAATCAAACTCAGGGGGCTAATCTGAGACAGTGTATGGGGCTAATCTGAGACAGTGTATGGGGCTAATATGAGACAGTGTATAAGGTTAAGATGAGAAAGGACTTGGAGCTGTAATAATACTATTATATTATACAGCCTGAACAACTCACCACAAATGCATACAGAATGTCTTAATCTTTGATTGTCTTTTGTTTTCATATGACAGTTATGTTTCTTTTATTTTTTTTCTAAGCCTAACAGACAGCATTTATTCAATGTGCGTTACCGATTTTTAATTGAATGATATGAAATGCTACCTAACTGATTTTATAAATTTTTATATCTCAATCTAAAAATGCCATTGGATGTTTAAACCTGTGTATTTTCGAACATGGAAAATTGTGCGTAACTACTGACCAAAAAGAAGTAGGAGTGTTGATCAACAAATAATTTTAGAGGAAGCCAAAAAGAGAATATTAAATGGCAAATAATTACGTTGTTTAACTAAAAATAGTGAGATTCACAGATCATTTTTGCGTCGTAAAATTATGCTATGCAAATCAGTTCACATTCTGCATCTCGTATCTGTAACTCCTTCGAGCTAAGATTCATTAATTTCTCCAAGTCCTTTTGAGATGCTGCTTTTACAGATAATAAAGAAAAATGATGCTGCAAAGATGAAAAGGAAAATAATAGATGCTGGTTCAAAAGTGATTACAAGTGAAGAGTGGATTGGCGACAAAGAAATTAAGAATAGAAAATGAAGAAAAATGAAAAGCAATAGCATATAAATCCTTTAACAAGTGCAGTAAAGTAAAAAGGCCAAAAAAAGAGCAGAAAAAAAAACACTCAGCAGAAAGTCAAACCAAATTATGGTACTATATGAGAAAATGAAGATAAAAGTGTTGAAAACTGTATAGAGGAAATTTAAGATTCAGAAGATTGCACAAGCATATAAGTCACTTCTCAAATAGCAGGTAAAATATTGGTAGGTTAATTTGAAAATGAAGGAGTTATAAAAATAGAAAAACTAACAAAAAATGAAAATGAAGTTGATTAATAAATTGCTGAAAGATGGCAACAGAGACAATGACGACAGCCTTCTTTGCATAGTAGTGATGAAAAATTCACAGATTTTGTTGCAAATTACTCATGCGAAGAAATAGATCCAGTTGTCAACTACACACCATTATTTCAAGAGAATATTAAGCATGAACTATAAATCATACATCAGGCGCAGGCATAGATTGTAAACACTTTTCAATACTAACAGGATTCTGGTAATAAATCCTATTTTTTTATACGATAAAATGAGGTATCTGAATAAAAAAATCAAAAAAACTCAGTAAAAATCCTCTTTTAGCAAGTGTTGTTCATATTTGGTAATGTGTGTGAATTCTTTCGTGCAGCCCTGTATATTGTTTAAGGAATTTATAAACACCACATAATACATTTAACATTCGATAACTTTTAAAATGCATACAACAGAGGAAAACGCCCTGCTTGAAATAGCATAATATCATTAAAATGTACTTGAAACGATTTTTTCCACAATAAATCATAATAAAATGTAATTGTTTATGTGCTCCTGTAAATGAATTATAAATGGTACTTAATCTATACTCCTGAGAAAGTATGCTGTAGTCCATCTCAGCCATGCATAACAATCTCATTATGAGTGAAATATCGTAACATAAATAAAATGCACCTGATAAGATTTTGTTCCCATAGACTCCAATGTAACAAAATTCTTTTTTGTGTCCGCATAAACAAACTACAAATGCTACACACTTTGTTTTCAATAGCAAGGTCGACTAACTTATGGCATGCATGCCAGAAATGGAAGGCGAATGAATATTTCTGGCACGGTGTTGATTGAGGTTCTAAACCAAAATACAGTGATATTACACAAAATATACCGATATAGATGATTTCAACTTGTTTAAATTAGATTGATTGGAAATCGAAGAGTTTAAATTGCAGCTAATTAAATTCCGATCTAGTTCAATATAGGCTGACACATTTATCAAATCAAGACAATGCACGGAAACTATCGACAGGGATATATTATTAAGAATTATAAGTAAAAATGCCGATGATAAAATTATAGCAAATTTGAATTTAATTCCAGAGCTATTTAAATAAGCTGACATTTGCCATTTTTAAAATTTTTCCGGTTCTCTATGCCTGCAAATCATTCTTACTGAATAATAGTATAAAACTCAGTTAGAAACCACTTGTCAGATAACTCCAGTTCAGCTTGCACTCTGTTAAAATGAATTAAGTATTAATGTAATATTAATTAGTTTTTATTTAAGACTACCTAACCCGCTCGGAGTTGCCCGAGCCCGTGTAATAAACTTAAATCTCTTAAAAAATGAAACTGCGGCCACAGTCTCCGATGGCTTCGGCACCGAATACCGGGCATTCTCGTACGCTCTGGAAGATCTTTTACTTCCCTTTCCACCGCCAGGGGAGCATTCTGTTCTAAACAAACATCTTTCCGGGTGAACCTCTGAGACAGGTCCCCTCTACCTACGACACTGTATAGTAGGCGTGCAGCAAAATGGAGCTGGTCTGGAGAATATGGGAACATTATTAGACGAGTTATTGTAATAAGGCACTATTAGAGAAAATAACTTCGAGAGAGTTGCCGAGGGGGGGGGGGTCTGTTCAAGTATCCTTCAGAAAATGACTGATTAGAAGGACCATTATGCATCAATAAAAATTCGTTCGTTTGGTTAAACTAGGAACTTAATTTATTTAAAGCATAAACAGTACGTCTAATTACTTTATTTTACAACATAAGAACACACATTTTATTAGATAATTAATCTTTACACGGGGGCTTATCGGAAATCATCTGTCCGAGAATACATACAAACATGGACAGCTGCTTTCCGAACCTCCGTGTAAAGGTTAAATACACTAAACCAACATGGAGTGAAAAATTGACCTGGGCTAGGACTCGAACCTGGGACCTTCAGCGTACCGTGCTGATGCTCTGCCACTAAGCCACCCAGATCAACATCTTAGCCCAGCAATTTCCCACATTTATCCATGTTCGAAACATTCACCGGCCAGCAGTTTTTCAGCTTCAGATGACATAACACGATGAATAACTATTCATCGGTCTGTAATTAATTATATTTATTTAAAGCATAAACACTACGTCTGATTACTTTATTTTACAGTATAAGAACACACGTTTTATCAGACAATTAAATACACTAAACCAACATGGAGTGAAAAATTGACCTAGGCCAGGACTCATAATCTCATACACTTAATATATGTCATGTACTCACCATGCTGGAGAGCATCAGTACGGTACGCTGACGGTCCTAGGTTTGAGTCCTAGCCCAGATCGTTGCAAAATTGAAGCGGCGCACAAAATGAACAACGGCGCGACCACGTATACCACTGCTGTACCTGAACTAATGGACATAGCCAGTGAAGATGACACTCATAAATATATTGCAGACATCTCCGAGCAGATGTATATTAACGTATGTATACTTTTTCTGCTGCACGCCAAGCTTACAGCAGACGAACGCTTGAAAAAGGTTTGGTCTCAACTACTTGCTTACAAAACCAACAACACTGGGCTATACCATGATCGATTCCCCAGACATATCGATGTTGATATTATACCTTATGTCTCGTATTTATCATACCACACGCCAATGATAAACCAAAGTATCGTCGAATACTAGTTGAAATAAACATCCGCAACAGTTCAGTATCTGTTTTATGTTAAAATAAAATTTGTTACGTAGTCAATGTCTCGTTTTCATTTCAATCCAATACGCTAAAAGCGACCCGCTGTTACAGACGTTTCACGTTAAACAAACAGCAGCTCACAGAACATAATGCATGTACATAAACACAGCCCCGCCCATTTCCTTGGTTTTTTTCTTAGTCCTTACAGCCAAAATAACGCTGTCTCACTTTTGTACCATAGTCATTTAGTATTAGACCCATTTCATGGGGTTAATATAAAAGCCCCGATTGATCTTATTGGAAAAAAAATTGTAAAGTTAAAATAAAAAAGTGTTGTTTGTGATCTAAAATCTTTATATGTCTACAATTTTCTTCGTAAAACATTTAAATCGTGTATCAACTGACTTTCTAGATTTATTTGTACTAAATGACATTTCTTTAAAAAAAAACTTATTTTTGAATTATCTTTGAAAATTTCATCTTTTTATCAAAATGCTGTATTCGTTTGAGAGATTTATGCTAACATCCTGCTTTCCGTTTTCATACAAAAAATATTTTGAAATAAAATCATTGAGTCATCCCTATTAAAGACCCAAAAATTTAAATATTTTTAAAAGAATTTCGTATATTCTGTGTTTATACCTTTTGATCACCAGATTGCTCTCGACATGTTTCAGAATTCTTATCTGTTACTTTGTGAAAGATGACTCAGACTATTTAAAAATGTTTTGTGCAGCCATACTCCAAACGCTTTATGACCATTTAATATATGATTTAAATTCCAATGCACTCTCATGCATTTAAATGTCTATTCTATAAAGCGCGGATGAAATCGTTTCGCGATAACAGGGAATTTGATGGCTTAAAGAAACGACTTTTAGCTGCTGTACATAAACAAGTGAAAACTCAGCGTTTTACAAAATATGCCTTTTGAATTTCGCTTCATTACTCCCATCATAAATTTTCAAATATTTTTATTCGGTATATCATAAATGCATATTTTATGCCTGAAGCAATTTAAACAGTGTTTAATATACATCAAAATATTAGTTGATATGTGACAATATATATGTATAAATGATAAGTTATACAAAACAAAAATATTGTGACTTTTCAACATTTGTTTTACTAACATATTTTAAAAAATAAATTTATTTTGAATGATCGTTTAAAATAATTGTTTTTACTAAAGGAATTTTAGCTGGTTTTAACACACATATTGCATTTAGATTCAATTCAAAATATTTAATATCTTCCACAACCTTTACTAAATACGAAGGTGTATTGTATTATATACTAGCAACACCCGCGGCTTTGCACGCGTGTTTGTTGTAATATGCCATGTGGTATTTGTGAGATTACTAATATTATAATCATACTGCTGAAGAGATAAATTATTACTTATTAAATCACGTTTTCAAGAAACTTTATTCTTGTATAGCATTAGGTGTAAGCGAGACTTGAATTAATGAGAAAGCATCCATTCCACTGATTTGAAGCCACCCTTCCAAAATAACAAATACAATTCAGTCTACTTGGGAACCCTATTTAAAAGCTATCATTATTTCGTACAGTAAAAATAATTTAAATCGGTTAAGTAGTTTCAGAATCTATTTCCTACAAGCAAATACAGTTTATATTTTACAGTATTAATTTAGCTTGATTTGCCATAAAAAGCAAATTACAGTAAAGTAATTAATTGGGAAACATTTGTTTAGTAAATATAATGGTCATTTTTGCGCAGCGAAAGGCCAAATATGAAGTACTTCTTCACCTAGTTGGAAGTCATGTTTCTTGATTACTATTATTTTAATTAGTTATAACAGTTACTGCTATTTGCACTTTATCCCATTTCTCAGAATCGTTATATCTATCACCGGCATGACAAGATTTTTAATTAAATAAAATTTTAATTAAAACAAAAACTTTGTTCGTGCGCATCGACGTCTTAGTTATATCTATGCCAAATTTAAAGTTTCTATGCTGATACAACAGTTTCACAGTTTCAGAGAAATAATATAAACCTGCATGTTAAATTAAAAATTTCTAGCTCCAATAGTTTCAGTTTAATCGTGATTATAAAGCATTTTACAATCATTTCATCCTTTTAACTCTCGATATTTAGCAAACGTTCGCAGTGAGCATTTACGTCTTAAAAGCAAACATTATATCAAATTTCATTATTTAGCCTCAATAGATTAAAAAATATATATACTAGCAGGATATGCCCACTACGCTGGTCCATTTTCCAAATGAACCTTGAATCAAACGAAATGGTGAATTCAATCATGTATTTTCAAATAATATGTATCTTCACCTGGAAAGTCCTTCCGCATTGCTAAATACAATGCAAATTCCATTGCGTTATTATCTTATTTTATGTGTTATACAAAATTCGGGCTATTAAAAAGCATTTTTTTAATTTGATGATTTATATTAGAGTATGAAAGAGAAATGTGCCGTTGTGCCCAACAGAAATTAAAATGTTCTCTGAGTCACCACACTACTAAAAAACAGAGCATTACAATCATTGCAGAGACTGACCATTGAACTTAAATAATGTTTGGATTATTCATTTTTGTTTGTTAGTTCTTTAATTCCAGGCCTCTCAGTTTGGTGCTATTGCTATGTGGGGTTCTGGTAGGTTAAATACAATCTCACTCTAAGTTACATTATATTTCGTAATATTCTCATCTTCTGGCAGGTCTACTACAGTTTTCTATCTTTGGATTACAGCAGATAAATACAGCGAAAAATGTAATAATTTTTTTGGACACAAAGAAAAGTATTTAACTTTTAGATTTAAAATGATTGTGAATCATAAAAAGTGTGTTTTTAAAGCTGAATTGTTTGAATACAATTAAAATAACGTTATTTTTACTGCCTTTTCATTTTATATACCAATTGCAATCATGTAACCATACATGTTGGTTCATGTAACGGTCCATGTAACCAACTGGAAAAAACCCCTCGATAACTGATTCTGGTAGAAAAATAATAACCCTCTAATATGCATCAAATAAAAGATTTCTAATCTTCCTTAATAGGGTCCACACCCAAGTTTGAAGACAAACATTAGAAGTTTTTGCAACGATATAGTTACAAATGTATCAGAGTTAGTTACAAAACGAACTTAATTACGCGCCAAACTACGTTCGATTAAATAATGTCACATTGCTGTCTACTTAATTACAAATCTTTCACAAATAAAACTACTTTAGAATGATAAATAAAGTCAATTACGCAAAATGTTTAGTAATAATCTTTATTGTGAAGTCTTGAACTGAAGATTTTTGTAACTTTCTCTAATGAGCATAATAACTCAGAGAAATAAATAGGCTTGCTATTTCTTTTATTTTCAAGATTACATTATTCGCCAGTCTATCGAACAGTGCAAGATCCATCAAAATCCATTCAGCGGATCTCGAGTTATAAAGGAACGGAACGAAGTTTCCGTTTGTGTTTTATATATATAGTAGATATATACTGTAATTTTAGAACCTTTTTTGCTTTCGCACACATTTGAGGGCAGTTTGTACAGAGATAAAATATATCTTATATTTAAGCATAGATTGTCGTCATTGTTATTATTCGAGGAGATCAGGGATGTGTTCAGAAGTTCCAAAGTAATATCGGGATTTATGAACGTATCCCGCTCATTTCACCATTTTAAATTTCAAAATTCTAGAAATTGCTATGTGTCACCAATAGTATCCAGTAAAAAATTAAATCGGTTTAGTAGTTCCAAAATAATCGTAATTTTAGAAAGTTTTCCTCTCATTTCACACTTTTAAATTTTTGATTTTTTAGAAACTGTTCTGTCAGAGCCTTTAAGTCTTAAAAGTAATAGCCCTGTCACACTTCAAGTTTCTGTCCGTAAAAATACCATATAAATCATAATTTAGAATGTTTATAGAATGTTTTCCGCTTGTTTTACCCTCTTAAATTTCGATTTTTGAGCAACAGTTCATAGCGAGTTATTATTACATATTAAAAGTAACCACCATGTCAAATTTTAGGTTTCTATCTCGAACAGTATCACAGATTTTTTCTGCTCCTGCATAGTTTTAAATTGAAATTTGTTGAGAAACTGTTGTTTTTGAGCATTTACGTCTTAAAAGTAACAACTATGTGATATTTCAAATTCCTAAGAAAAATAATTTAAAAAAAATGGAATTTTAAAAGTTTTTATAACGTTTTCCGCGCGTTTCACCCTTTAAATTTCGATTTTTTTTTAGAGAAAGTTCTTGGGGAGTGTTTCCATCTTAAAGATAAATCTTAATTTTGGAAGATTTGTTGCTTTTTTGCTCCTGCATCCACTCCAAGGTAGTAAAACTAAATTAAAGTGCAGCCTATGCTGAAGCAGAGTCAATCACAATAATTTGCCAGCATTAATTTTCAAATCGGTTTCGTAGTTTTGGAGATTACTCGTGCAAACAAATATACAAACACACAAACATTTCTTCTTTATAATATTAGCATAGATATAGGAAGTAAACATTGTATCAGTTTTATATACAAATAAAGAGTTGTAGAACAAAAAAATTATCTGATTTTTAAAGATTTTTTTGTATTAGAATTTTTTTTAAATGTAGGCTTTTTTTTTCAGTGATTATTTAAAATTACTTTTCCTCCATATTCTATATTCTTCTGAGAGATTCTGTTAAATGTTTGCATTTAGTTTAACATATAAAGCCATAATTTCAAAAGAAACATTAAACCATGCATATTACAGACTCAAGCTTTTAAATATCTTCAGAAGAAATTCGTATATTCTGTGTTTATTCCATTTGATCTCTAGATTGCTTTCGACATGTTTCAGCAAACTCTCTTTACTTTGGAAAAGATGACTTGGTCTATTTAGAAAGCTTTTCAGACAGCTATATCCTAAACGCTTTATGACCATTTCATGTATGATTTAAATTCCAATGTACTCTCATGCATTTAAATGTCTATTCTATAAAAGGTAGATAAAATCGTTTTGCTATAACAGGAAATTCGATGACTTAAATAAATGGCTTTTAGTTGATGTGCATAAACATGTAAACTCCGTGTTTTACAAAAAGATGCATTTTGAATTTTTTTTTATTACACTTCCTTCATAAATTTATAAATACTAGATGGAACCCGTCAAACTTGATGGAAAAATTACCATAACAATATCAGTAAAATAAGCTTATTTGTTATTTAAGAGGGGGAGAATATGAAACCGTATTTCAAAAATTGTATTTAAAAAGTTTTTTTCCAAGTAAAATACAGTACTATTTTCGGTGCAAACCCCAAACAAACAATCCGTAAACAACTGTGCAATGCAGATGAGTTCGTCATTACCGCCATATTCACGACTGCAAGAAAGAAATTTTTATGGATCTATGAAGTATCATAGAAATAGCATATTTCTACGTTCATATCATATTCAGTAAATAAAAGAACATGTTATTTTATTTACTATGCATAGTAAATAAAGCACACATCTCTCCCTCTGGGATAATGCAACCAAGTGAGCTCCTATTCGTATGTGCATTGCATATGTCTAAAGGCACCGTTGAAATTGGACGTTAAAAAAACTTTTTAAATGTTTAAATAAAAAGTTTTAAAATGCTTAAATAAAAAGGTTTTAAATGCTCAAATATAAAGTTTTAAAATGTCCTCTTTAATCATTGTTCTTTTCAAATCCATATTTTCTAAAACGCATCCATTCTTTTTAGCTAATCAATTTTTATGTAAAGATGGAGAAATTGTTTTTGCAATAATAATATACAATCTGCAAATGAGGCAGATTTTAATTTTTTCATGTGTAATTTATTTGTATGCTTTCTTCGACTCCTTTGCATAATCAGGATTAAGGTATGTAAAATTACGCTGTGGTTCCAGGTTCGAGTCCTGGCCCTGGCTAGTTTTTCCCTCGTGTTGAGTTTATTGTATAAATGTGTGTACTTAAGCCCGAAATGAAAAATTCTTCTTTAAGTGTATCAATAAAGTTATAATGTATAAAGTTAAATAAACCCAATGGACAATCTTCCCGTGACATCGCGAAAAATATGACATTTTTATTCGCTTATAAAAATAAAGTGCACGTGCATAAATATTTTTACCAAAATTTCACTTGCAAATTAATAAATTCGGATAAAAAGCCACGTGTCTGAATATTTTTCATTATTTCTCTTTTATCCTCGCAACAATGGCCGTAATCAGATTGCCACCATTTTGAAGAAATTTAAAAAAACATTTAAAATTTAAATTCTGCTAATTAATAAAAGTATTGAACAAACGAATGCACGATAACGATAACATATCTGTTGCCACCTATCTTTCGTTTAAAATAAGAAAATATTTGGACATTAATAATAGAGATATTTAAATTTAGGTAACTAGGGGGCTCTGCCCCCTGCTCGCTACGCTCACCAACCCCCGTTCTGATTTCACAGCCTCTTAAAACATGGTAATGTATCCTGTTTTAAAAAGATGATATTGATATCACGAACGGCGATTTTCTTCTGTAATCAGGTTATAATGCTTTTTCATTTAAATGGTTATAATGCCTTTTTCATTTAATTCATCTTTTTTATTTTTAATATTCATGTGTAAACCCGATTTTTATGACGCAATTTTCTTTTTTTTCCTGCTCACTTACCAAATTATACAAATTGACATAATTTTTATTTTAAATAACGAAAAAACAAATAAATTAGTATAACATTACTAAATATAAATAAAACGTCGAAATAAAAATAACTTGATGACGTAAACACGCGTTGTCAAGTGAATGTGACATTTTCGATCAACCATTATTGGCATTTAATCTTACAAGTAATTAGTAGACAAATCCTCGCTCGGTAATTTTTTTCAACAGGTATTTTTTTATTTTATTTTATTTTATTTTTTTGCTAGCTTATTTTAATTACTTTTTTTTTATTCATGGAATTTTCCAATCGATTTTTAACACAATTCCTGACAGGCAAGAATTATATAAATTATGTTGAAAAGTGTTTTGCAGATGACAATACAACATTTTAATAATTTTACAACTTAATTATAAATTAACCAGAGGGCCCGTGCGAGGATTTCGCACTGAAATCTAATATTTTTTAGGTACTTCTCTGTTATGCTGTCGACCACTTTTCATAACAAAAAACTATCGCTAAATTGTAAGATTAAACGCCAAAAATGCAGTCCCATTTACTTGATGTCAGAAGCATTATACGTGTTTGTTAAATCATCAAGTGGTTTTTAATTCGACATTTGCGTGTATTTTTCATTATGTTTTACTGGTTTATTAGTTATTTCATTAATTAAAATAACAATTGTGTCCTTAAATTCTTATATTTTATTTATTTATTTTGATATTCCAATGGCAACGTTCTCCCGTTTATTTGGCGATAGTTTTTTGTTATGAAAAGTGGTCGAAGGGATAAAAGAGAAGTACCATTTTTTATCAATATGTAATAGTTATTAGATGCAGGTTTAAACTTCTAAAGAAAAAGCAAGGATAAAAATATCTGTAAACAACATTTAGTTGTTAGTCAATCCAGAATATCATCTAATTTATTCCATCAAAGTTAGAGTAAAAACTGATCCAAGATTGCTAAACGCACGCGCGAGAAAAAAAAAATTAACAATCGTATTTTAACTGCATTAGAGAATGACGTCATCCGCTTCGGGAAAAACATGGGACATAGAAATATAAATCTAAACATTTCAATTTAAATTTCGCTTTTTAATCATAAATATAAAATAAACCCGTGCGGTGTTTTTTATAATAATTGCTGAGCATCATATAATGTGGTATTTTATTTTTTTTGGCAACAATGTTTTGAGGAAAACCTTTCATTTCATTTAGGAAAACAATGCCGATATAATTTTTAATTATCAGCAATTTTTAATCGAAAGCATGTTTTAACGAAATGTTAAGTGTGCTATGTCACTGGCGTTTTCAAAATCCTTTCATATGCTATCTCATTCGTCGTTCTGCGTTTCGTATTTTCAGAAAAAAAGGACAGGAGAAATAATATATATGATACATTCACTTGAAATTGGTTGTTCTTTTTCAATTAGGCGGTCACAGGTGATAAATCGCCAAATATCTCTGTAACTCGTGCAATTGTATGGGAGTTGAAAAACAACGGATTTAATTATGTGACAGTAAAATGCTCGCCAAAATAGGCCAAAGCGCTGTGAAATGGCAAAAGTCAATATTTTAAAGAGTTAAAAGTAAAAAATAAATTGTTAAAAAAAAATTTAACATACAGAATATGCTTTCATCAATTAATAATTAAATATCAATAAATTTACGATTACAAGATGACAAATAAATTTAAAAGAGTAAAAAGATAATTTAAATAATGTTTCATTTTTCTTTCTGATTCTCTTTTGTTGATAAATAAACAGAGCAAAAAGTATATATTTCAAATAAATTCATTATTTTGAGCTTCCTGGCAAGCGTATAAAAATGAAGTGAATTTTTCATAATAGAGGTCTTTGCACAGGCCAAATTAATGCATTGTAATAGATATTTTACATTAAAAATATGAATTGCGGTTAAAAAAAATTCCGCGGTATTTTCAAGATGACCATTGGTTGCTTATAAAAGAGTGTTTTCAAAAAACTATTTTTGGTATTTCCGCATTATCCCGTCAACCATTTTCCATAAAATGAACTATCGCCAAAGTAATCGCCAGACCCAGACTCTAACGCCAAATAAACAAATGGGTGAATGTTGGCATTGGAATTTAAAAAAAAAAAAATCGGAAAAGCTGCATTCACTCAAGTGTCAACTATCAATATTTTATTAAAATAAATTTTAAAATGTATTAAGGAAAACAGAAAAAAAAATATTGGATATTTATTTATTTACAATATTTTTCATAATTACCCCTCTCGACAGGTGAATGTTTGTGACGTCAGTAGAAACTGATCTAATCTATGTAACTATGCATCACTAAATTTTTTCAATTCTTTTACCGTTTTTAAAATTTTGTCGAGGCCGTTTAAAAACACAATTGTTAGTTAAAGAGGATACTACACTCACACAAAAATACTCGCTGGCTTACTTTAGTCCTGTGGGATATATTTGTTTTAAAGCTCGTTTGCATTTCAATATTTATGAATGTTTTTTTCCTTTATTTCTTTTTTTGGTAGGTTTTGGTTCGAAAAGCACCCACTTTTTTTCGCACTGGATAGCTAAAGTCGATCTGGACAAAGAACTTTCTGTACTTTTTCGATTTTGTTTCAAGACTTGTTTTTTATACCACGTCGAGTTTTAAACACAGAAAACGAGTTTTCTCGAATTAGTGACCTAGCTAGATCGATTTCTTGTGCTCGAATTAGTGTAGTCATTAATTTTTGTGAAAATCGTTAGTGCCGTTTTCGATATATAGCAGCATTCTTAGTGCTGAGTTCCTTTTAATAGATCAAAATGACCTTTCCCGAATTCGAAACCTAGCTAGATTGATTTCTCGTACTCGAATTAGTATAGGCAACACGTTTCGTGTAAATCGTTTGAGTATTTTTCCATTTATAACAAAAAACATTTTCAGGGCTGAGTTTGTTTTACCCTGTAAAAACGAATTTTCTTGTATTCGGAACCTAGCTAGATCTTTTTTTCGTGCTCGATTTAGTACAGGGGACAATTTTCGTGAAAATCTTCCACGTCGTTTACGATATCATTCATAATCAGGAAAATCTCTTGCTCGTTTAATATATATGAATAATCGGGAAAATCTCTTGCTCGTTTAATATATATGAATTTGGCGACAGTAATTTGGTCGACAGGATAACTAACAAGAACCAATTGTATATATAGAGTTACGAATATTGTAAATAGCTAGTGTTTGTGCTTAAAAATAATGTAAATAGTTCAATTAAGCTCTAGTCATAAGCTAATATTAATTTTTGTTGCATTGCAATATCTTAATTTGGTGATTTTTTGTAAGCGAGTAAGCGCTATTGGATTTCAATAGGGGTCTATGGAAATTTGGCGAAATATTGGAAATAGCGTCAAGTTGGCGCCACTTTTGCCAGCTAATTTTGGCCGCCAAATTTGGCGATATATCGCCAACTTGGCGCTAAAATTGGCGACAGACTCGGGTCTCTTCCTCTTGGTAACTCCTCTAATAGCGTCCATCCTATCTAAATTCTCTACTTTCTTTTTAATTCCCCCTAAGAAAAGTCAGAAAGCACTGACCAATCAGATACGTTTCGAGGTATTAGAAGGATTCATGTGTAAACACAATTTTTATGACGTAATTTTCTTTATTTCCTGCTTTCAACACGTGATCATTTAATTATTATTTTAAACTTTCATTATTGTTTTTAATAGTCTCGCGCAAATACATTTTTTATTTGAGATAAAATATAATCATTTGCGCTTTTTTGGCAACTATATAAAAAATGACTTTTTCAATAAAGGATTTTTTACTCGATTTTTAAGGATTTTTTGAGTTTTTATTGTCCGACCGTGATAATTTTTTGAATTTCTGAAAGCTTGTTATATTTCGCGTCTGGTGGTATGATTTTCGAATCCGTAGGATGGCTAGAAAAAAAGTAATCGCTCCTCAAAAAAGTCCCTAATAAAAAAGCGATGAGACTAACCCGGAATATCTACGCAGATTTTCATTGGTCCATTTTTAAGCCAAATCTTTTTTTTATATACAGAAGGATTTAAATATTTAGATTTTTATGGCATGTTTCTTTAAATGCATGTTTTATGACTGGAAGGGTGTTGGGGATTTTGCATGCATACATTAAATTCAAATTTATTTAAACCTTTATTCAGCAACAATTCCTTGATATGAAACCCTTTTTAACAAGGTAATTTCATATACACTCTGATGCAAAAGTTTAGACAATGACGTCATTCAGCTTTAAAATATAGAATTATGACGTCAGAATTACAAAAACCTGTAAATATATTCAAAAACTGATTTAAAATGCTATGTACAAAAGACAGTCGTTTTATTTGCTATAATACTAATTTTTTTCATAAAAATTCAAATGTGCTTGTCGCAAAAGTTTAGACACTATTCTAAATTTCTTTGAATATTCGCTGGCATATGCAAATTTAGACTCGATGATGTCACAAATTTGGAGTACTTAAGTTCTGCAAACGATTGCGCTTCATAGTCGACATGCCGAGAGCTAAAGAAATTCAAGTGAATGAGGTTTCAAGGATTTGGCAGTTGAAAGGTGAAGGGAAGAGCGTTTCTGAAATTTCTGCTATTATTAATAGGTCAAAAAAATCTATTTATCGAGTTTTATCGAGTGGTTCCGAATATAAAGCAAAATGTTGGTCTGGGAGGCCACGTGTGACAAATGTACGAGAGGATCGCCTGATACAAAGACTAGCGAGTACTCAACAAATGAGCGTACGTGGAGTTCAAAGCTCATCGGGACTCTCTGTATCAAAGGATACGATTCGTAGACGAATTTTGGAAAAAGGAACAATCGTTTATAGCAAAATGCGGAAGAAACCAGCTCTGAAGCCACATCATAAGTTACAAAGAATTATGTGGGCTCGAAAGCATATGTCATATGGAGAGAAATGGCAGTCAGTCATATTTAGCGATGAAAAAAAGTGGAATCTGGATGGTCCAGATGGTTGTTTATCGTATTGGCATGACTTGCGGAAGGAACCTCGACGTTTTTTTAGTCGCAGACAAGGAGGGGGCTCGGTGATGGTTTGGGCAGCCTTTTGCTATAATGGACAAGTATCTCTGACCTTCACCAGTGGTCGTCAAACTTCACAGCATTATACACAGACATTAGAAGAAAACCTACTGCCATTTGCTGAGCTTCTAGGGGGTCCTCAGTGGGAATTTCAGCAAGACAATACTTCAATTAACACTGCAAAACATTCAAAATCTTGGTTTAATTCCCATAATATAAGAGTTCTCGACTGGCCAGCATGTAGCCCAGATCTTAACCCTATAGAAAACCTTTGGAGCATCATGTGTCGCAAAGTTTATAGCAACGCTAGACAATACTCTTCTGTACAGGAACTTAAGACATCTATTAAGGATGCATGGTACGATATCGATCCACAACCTATGCAAGATTTAGTTTCTTCCATGCAATCTCGTGTATATGACGTAATATATAAGCATGGATGCGCAACCAGGTTTTAAAAATTGTTTATTTCGATTTTATTTAATTTGTGTCTAAACTTTTGAGACAGCAGTTTATTTTTGTTACCATTTAATTTATTGCAATATGCACAATTCCACTTTTCTTTGTTATAAATATTGTTTATATGTACAGCACATTAATTTCAAGCAGTGATTTGAAAATTGAATAAATATTTTTCAAAGTATGTAAGAATTTCTTCATTGTCTAAACTTTTGCGTCATAGTGTAACAGTGTGAAGTTACACTGTTAAAAACTTTACCTCGAAATAATCTTCTGCTGTGAAAATTAATTAAAAGAATTACAGTATCATTTATAACTTAAAAATCTTTTTGGTTCAACCTTGAAAAGGACTACAACTATCACCAAAAAATGGAGCTATTCTACAGCCCGTCAGAATAAATATGTGTACATACTCTCAATATGTTTTTTTCTTTAGCACGAAGAAATTTGATTAATTGTCACTGGTTAAAAGGCTGACTACAAGTCAAGAGGTGTCAATTTGGAATTTCGATTCAAACGTGGATATTTGTAGTGTCTTATTCCATTTTTGAAAAAAGGTTCCTGGAAGATTATATCTTTTATTCAAATGTTAACGGGTGCCTTTTTATGGTTCCACATTTTACCCGCTCATAGTATACTTACATAAATTCATGGTGCAAGCGGACTATATTGTAACAAGAGTTTACCATCTTATGACGAGAAATTATTTAGGCACCACGTTTCCATGAAATGATAAAAAATGTTTAACTATTGATTACAATTCTCCTTTTCTGAAAATAATGCATAAATATATTTTTTTTTGTGAAAGATATTATCACAGTACATGGTGTTAACAATAGTTTTACTTTTAGGTCTAGTACACGTATATAGATATTCCAGTAATGCATATATTTTTCATCTTGAGTAATTTTTAAGCGACTTTTTTCTTGGTCATGTTCATGCTTATTACTTTAGTTAAAAACTCATTAATTTACTTTTACAATTATTAACAAGAACGAAAAATCATGCGTCAAGCATACATTATGAAACACTTTCCAACACAACCAGAAAACTGCAACGAAACTTCACCGTTAAATAAGGTGAAAGAGAATATGTAAGTAAACAGTTTAGAAAACATATACCACATTAAAAAATACAGTTTTTGAAATTACCTTCCAGTGACAAAAAAGTAGTCGAATTATTCTGTGCGGCCCTGTATATGATCAATAGATGTAGATATACCATGATAAAATTTAGTTTTATTAGAATATTCACATTTAGCAATTTTCACCAATCGATGTAAATGCACTCGAAATCTTTTGTACAGCCCTGTATCTTATCTGAAGACTTTTGTACACACCACATATTAAGCTAAAAGGCAACTTAAAACTCACTCGCATCAATTACCAACCATAAACGACAATGTATCTTTTTCTTTGCGTAGCCCGGTATATGAATTTATTTATATTCGACAAACTTCTATTAGTCTCTTAAATATAGTTCAGCAGGAAAATGCGTAACACAATTAAAAACTACCCTTATAAGCACTTTACTCCCATAGTCTGTATTACTTACGGATTTCCTTGTGTAGCCCTGTATATGATCAACCGTGTTTATAAACACACACGTACTATGAACAAATTTAGTTAAACTTAAAAATGCAAACCAAAGTTGAAAATGCACTTATCTTACATAGAGTGTAAATATCGCACATGTATTGTAACCGATATCTTTGTGTGTCCCTGTAAATAAACACAATGCACACCACACTTTAAATACAGCAATTTTCGGTGCACCTCAGTAATGAATATAATTCTCATTATATTTGAAATAGTGAAATTTCGCTAAATTACACTGCATCCTGTAAAAAAAATATAAGTGCTACACACTTCAGTTGAAATAGGGAACATGCTTAGTAAACGACAATAACATACAAACATTTATATATTAGGCGGAATATATTAGGCACGAGCACACCAAGTTTTAAAAGGATTCGGTGACTAGAAGTATTTTTAATAACTATAATAGTAAAAAGACGTGGCTTCAATGGGCTGAGACGTGGCGAGGTAGTTGTTGTTTACAAATGTGCTGGCTTAATGACACCCTTTAAATTATTTTTAATCATTCAAGGCATTTTAGCACTTAATAGATAACCTAAAAAAGATAATGAAAAGTTCTATGATAGCAGCTTTTATGATGGATAAAGCTAAGAGAAGTTGTTTAGCAAATGATGAGTTAGCATTAATTGACGGGATCTTGGGGAGCGGTGAGGGGAAGGGAGGGGGAGCTATACAAAACACAAGTGCTCTACGAGACCTTTAAAATGAATCCTCACTTGAAATTGAGAGATAGGACTTTAAAAGGGATCCCCCTTTTCGCCCCTCTGACGGGCCCCCTCGAGAGATACGTGAAAACCGAGGTCGCCAAAAGAAGGGGGGGATACCTTTAGGCAGTTTACAGCTACTTTTGGTAAAATTTTGGAGCTGTCCGGTCCATAGGAACAGAAAAAAATGGGAAAAACTAAAATAAATATGAAAAATTGAAAAAAATAAATAAGAAAAGAGCTCCTGACAGGAGACGGGAGAGAAGGAGGGGGAGAGTAAAACCAGACAAAAGTGCTTGTTCAGATCAAACTTTTTATATGTTACATGACCAGGTTTGAGCACCTTAAATGTCTCCACCGTGAGGGGGGGGGGGGGGGTAACTCCGGTCCTATGGGATATAGGGCCTCGGGACCCTCTAGAAATATCGGCCTCGACGATTTTAATTTCGTTGGATCTTTTAGAAGAGGCCTAGGCCCTCTGTGGGGCTTAAAGGGGCTGAGAAAGATGGGAAAAACTAAAATTTAGAACGAGTTGAAACAGAGAAATATGCTTCTTAAGGGAGGGGGCGAGTGAGAGGCGGAGAGTAGGACCAGACCATAGTGCTTGACGAGATCTATCAATTATTGATATGTTACATGAAGGGGTTTAAATGAGGGAGGAACACCA
This sequence comes from Maratus michaelseni, assembly GCA_963931845.1. Taxonomy (NCBI): domain Eukaryota; kingdom Metazoa; phylum Arthropoda; class Arachnida; order Araneae; family Salticidae; genus Maratus; species Maratus michaelseni. The sequence goes on along the minus strand of OZ007588.1, from coordinate 246,529,603 downwards.
AAAAGGTCTTACTGAACCTTTCCCCCAGGAACTTACAAGAACTTACCCCCCCCACCCCCAGAGGTAACTTCATTACTATTGGAGATAGGGCCACGGGTCCCCTTAGAAATGTCCGCCACGACGGGTTTAACTTTGTTGGATCCTTTATATTATTGTTTAAATGGGGTCTGTGCCCGCTGTATGGCAATTAGGTACTGAGAAAGGAAATACAAGCCGAAGTATCGGCATAATACAGAGAGACAATTTGATTTTTAATATCGTCAGTAACAACCATTTGTATAGCTATGCATAAAGGGTGTCCTCCTTTATATATGGAGTGGCTGTGACTTTTCATAAACATGAATTTTACTGTAAACTGAAAGAATTAGCCCTGTGTGTGGCTATAAAAAAAATTACCGTACTTTCGTGTTATAGCGGCTCCCACAATTATGATTATACCAAGGTTGCAGTTATGATTTCGCCAAGATCATCGCAAATCTTATACAGGCATCCTATATATGCATATATATATTCCAAACACTCCTATATGTGCCATATACGTCATTATACACATATTATTTATGTCTTATATGTCGTATATACATCATATACACATGTCATATATATACATTATATATGCATCCTATATGACTATAACTTGGCCACATACGTACAGAAATGTTATATATATATCATATTATTATAATGTCATACATGCTTTATAATTTGGCGATAATTCTTGACCGCTTGGCAGTTCATCCTTGGAAGCCGCTATAACACGAAAGTACCAAATTTACAATATCTATATTATAAAGGACAAATCTATATTATAAAGGACAAACGTGTCCGTGCGTAACGCTGATGTCATTTTCCGAATGGCAACAGCTGACGATGAAATTTTGGCTTTGAGATTTTTGCTACTGCAATTTTTTTTATTTCTAAACATCGCACATTTTCAATTTTTACACCGTTAGATATGGAAAAAAAATCTACATTCAAATGCAATTTGTTTGAAAACTGTATCACGATTTACTCATTTATTATGGCATTTAAATTAAATTTCAAGCACGATTTTTAAAAAAATCTCTATCGCTTGCAGACGATTACAAAATATTAATCCGTTTGCACGTTAAACAATATAAATAGTTCAGCATTTGTTTCGATCTAATATTCCATAACGAAGTTAAAATTTCATTAAGCAATAAATAAAATACTACATATAAAACACAAATTTAACAAACATCTAATCGAAATAAGCGCTTAAAACCACCGAAATTATCAGAATAAGAAAATCTGTTGTATATAAAGAAATTTTCAGCGATTTCTTCGACAATTTCAAAAATATATAATTGACATATTTCATATAAAAATGCTCTTTGGTGTTGTTAGGGGACATTCTAAATATATATATATATATATATATTGAATGTAAAAAATCTATTAGAGTTTTTAATTTAAAAAAATGGTTTTTATCTATATCCTCTAATCCCGGGAAGCCCGGGTTGGATGCCCTTGTATTAATGAAAACAGAAACAAAAATATTTCATGCTTGGTGGCTGCTATAACACGAAAGAACCAAAATTCTTCTTTATTTTTCATATCTGATAATTTGCATCTATCCTTTTTTGTAATTTTAAAATTTTTGTAACGATTTTATGCATTTCTATTGCCTATTTAAAGAAAAATTCTTCTAAAGTTACAGAATTTCGTTAAAAACGGTAAAAATAGTAAAATGCGGACATCGTTTGGTCCATTCTCGACCGAAAGCAACAGCCGTTATCATTATCTTTTTACGCGTGAAGGTTTTGTTATGGTACTTCATTGTAAAATTTGGTAATTTTTGAAATTCATTATTTGAAAAACGGCATAATCATTCGATTTTAAATTTATATCAAGAAAAATACAATTTTTTTTCCTTTCTAACGCAGTTTGTCTAGCAATTTTGTGATAAATACTTGTTGAGTTATTAATTTTTTCAGTAACTTCAAATGTTTCATTTTCCGAGATTAACCTGTGGCAACGATGGATTGCTGTGACTTTTCATAAACATGAAAAATGATAGAGATTGAAAGAATAAGCCTCTCTGTGGGTGGCTAAAAAATAATAAAAGGCTATTTATACCATTATTCTGGCCAAATTTGCATTTTATTTTAAATAGTGCAACGAATAATTGCACTTTAAACAGTATATTGTACTTTATCTAGTACATCCGAATAGCTGACGTTTAAGATTGTTCTCAAGACCCCTAAAAGTAGAATGCTTTTGCTGATGAAAATGGTCGCATTCTTAAAAGTAACTGTGCATATTAATACATAAAACTTATTTTTGTAATTTAGTTATAACGCGTTAATTATAAAACACTTCGCATTCTATCGAAAATTGGATGCGAAATCTTGCAAAAACGAAATGTTTTCAACTCTGAAAATGCCGTCATTGAGTATGTGCATTTGTATTGCACATTTGAAATTATAGCAATAATTTGCTGTAATAGCAATAATTTGCTGTAATTTAATCGAAATTACGTACGAAATACGACCTTATGTATTTTCCATAATTTTTATTCAACCTAGGTTCTAGACATAATTTTCTACTTATTATAATAAATTCAATAAAATGAATATCATAAATCTGTTCTAAATGCAGCATAAAATGACTACAATTTCCCTGAAATAGAAAGATTTCATGCAATGCGTATGCAATACATTGTGTTGCCATTCAGATAATTAAAATTTTAAACTATTTTGCGCAAACGTTAGATCAATTTTCTACAGGCTAAATTTATTTAAAAGCAGTTAATTTAATTATCAAAAGATCTAAGTTAATTTTATTTTTAAGAAATATTTTTAATCTTCCTAATAAACGTTTCAAGTTGAAAGTATTATACTTAATTAAAAGTAAATATTATTGTGCGTCTGAGACATGTGATTTGCGATCCCCTCTGCATTTTCACTTACTTTTGCAATAAACACAGCAATATGTGCTATCGCAGGAAGCCTAATTTGAGCGAACAGGAAGGAGACATATGTTGCCAAAGATTTAACTTAGAACAGAGCTCTATGAATACTAAGACCGTGCTAGAAGGGTGGGAGAAGTTGAGCTGTCACACCGCTAAGAAGATTTATTACAATTAATAAAGTCTGAAGGGAGATTCTCGCATGAGACGTTAAACGATATTAAGGCATTTGTATTCAGTTTGCAAAGATACCATTAGGACTCAAGAAGATTAGAAATATAAGCGGAATTTTTCTTTTTAAAATATAATATTTAAAATCTCTATAAGAAAAGCTTAAAGAGCAATATTCAGTAACATTCAGTCAACCTTTTGTATTTTATATTTCAGGGGGTTCTGAAAACTATATTTTTCCACGCTCAGTAACGTAAAAATTTCTGACACAATTTCTGTCATATTTCTAAACATAAACGTATGACACTTGCAGGCATGATTATTGAAGTGATTTATAATCGAACAGTTTTTGTTTTTCATTTTCCGATAAATGAATTAAATCTTGAGTTATGATCGATTGTAGTTTTTTTTCCTTTCCTACGCTTTCGCATTCGGAAATTTGGTTTAAAACAACAACTTTGACAGCATTTTCTGAAAATTCTTTTGCTTTTACCAAAAGCAGAAAAACAGTTCAATTACTTAGTTTTGGAATAAGAGAACCTGTCAATTTGATATGTTTGCACAAAATATGAATTGAAAATGTGTCAGAAAGTAGCCAATGGGATTTGAGAACAGCTTTAAGGTTACGTTCTTCATTCTTCATGATGTGATTATTTACTTTAGAGGGGGGTAGAATTCTAGGCACGAAAAATAAACATATTTTATGAATTTATTTAATGTCTGAGAATGACGCAGAAAATTTTAGTTTTCGCATGAGGAAAACGCATATCTTCTATCATAACTCTTTGGATTCCTACTTCCTCTATGTAGCGTTCTGGAATACCCGATATATCTCTGGTTCCATCTAAAATAATGAATAATTATTTCGAGAAAATCGCGTTTGAAGTTTTTAAACAAGTACAGCTTGCTCGTGCACTGTGCCACAGGAATCTCTATACTAGCTATATGCGCTTATTTTTTTTAAAAAGCGACTTCGTGAGAACATTATGAAATATCAGACATTCAGTATATGAAAAAAAAGAGCATTTCATTAAGTTTAAATTAAGCTAAAAACATTCCCATGCCACCTTAAACGAAAACATTGAGGAAATAAAGATTTTTCATCAGTTTTTACGGTTTTGTTATTAAAGAATCATTAATAATGCACATTATGCACATTATGCACACATTAATAGTATTATAATGATCGGAACATTTTTAAACATCAACGTTTACCCGTGATTACCCGTGACATCTACGTGGTCCCGTATAAAGAAGATAATAATATTAAGTAACTTGGATTACTTAAACTACGAAATGGCCTAATATCATAAAATTAAAATTACACTATTTAAAAATTACTTAATTGCTACGTTTCTTTGCGTATTGGTGAATTGGAAATTCGCTGCACGTACATGTACATTGTACACACATAAGATCGAGAATTTTAGAAATTTTATAAGATTTCTTTTTCCTTAAGATATGTACTGTTATTATTACTTGATTTCTAAGCCTCTGCTTAATTTCAAACAATCGCTTTTGAGTAAATCTATTTAATACTTGGAATTTTTTCTATAGAAAATTTCTCACGCCTTTGCATTCATAATATTTCAAATATTAATTGCTTAAAAGCCGTACAGCCAACAGAGTGAAAAAGTATCCAAGCCGGCACTCGAACCCGGGTCATCAGTATATCAAATTTTAATTGCTTAAAAGGCGTATAGCCAACAGAGTGAATAAGTATCCAAGCCGGGACTCGAACCCGGGTCATCAGTATCTATGATACTGATGACCGGGGTTCGAGTCCCGGATTGGATACCTTTTCACTCTGTTGACTATACGCCTTTTAAGCAATTAAAAGATGAAATATTATGAATGCAAAGGCTTGAGAATTTTTTTATGGAGAAATTTCCAAGTATTAAATAGATTTATTTAATCATCGATCCTGGATTCTCTTTAGTTTCGTGTTTGCGCAGAGTTGGTGGGTGACGGGAAAATATTCCATCTTGTGCTGCAATTGTAGCCTTGCAACATGTGATAGTGAGAAGTATCAGGCTGCGTATCGTTCCAAGTGGCTCAGTTGGCAGAACTTGAGTGCGCTATACTGATGACCCGGGTTCAAGTCCCGGCTTGGATACTTTTTCACTCTGTTGGCTATACGCCTTTTAAGCAATTAAAATTTGAAATATTATGAAGGGCTTTTGATTTTAAAGTATAGTTGGTAAAATCTATTATAATTTCAATATTATCTTTAATATAGACATAAATTAATATTTTTCATCGAACTTTAAACAGATTTAACGACTGTGTCTTAACAATTTGCACTCGATTGTCGGGAGAGAAGTGATAGAGATTATCACTAACTCTATTTCAGAATTATCCTTTGGTTACCAGTATTTCAGAACAAAATCTTTATAGTATATTTTGAGAATATTTAGAATAGAAATCAATGACAAAAAATATTGTTTTGAAATACTGGTAGCCAAACTGGTGACCTATATTTAACATATATTCAGGAAAAGGGTTAAAATAACTGCTTCTACATGTGTAGTAAGATGTCTTTTTCTCTTCTTTTTATTGGGTTGTCAGGAAAATTCATACCATTTGGGAAAATTAATTCGTATGGAAAATTCTATGATTTAATTATTAGACATTAATTCCGATAGCTAATGTCTAACGGGCAGAATTTTCTGGTATGAGTTAATTTTCCCAAACGGTACGAATTTTCTGACACCCCAATACAATAGCAGATCGATTTAATGAAGTTTTCAATAAATAATATAGAATATATTTTGCCAAGATTTTGTAGAATGTTTTTTTCTAACTTAACGCTAATAAAAGTAAATCAAAGTATCATGTTTATGAACATTTCAACATTATTAAAAAAATATTTAAATTTTCATCTGAATATTTAAAAAAAATATGTTGAAGATATAACATAAAATCTTCAAAAATATTGCGGTTTCTTAGATAGCTCATTCGGATATAATGCTCATTTATTACGAATAATAAGATCTATTTTAACGTCAACGTTTAAGAAACTTATCCATATGTCGATTGCAATAATTATAATCATTTATTGTTAGATTATTAAGGAAATTGTAATCTGCATCTAAACTAATATTTTACGACAGATTATTTTCTTTGTTAACATCTTATTCTTAATTTTTAATTTTTATCTGTTTTTTTTAAGGCATTTGAATCTATAGCTATTCTATTTATTTATTTTATTTTTCGTATCTCCTAGTATACGCTATATAAAAAGGAGCTACAGTAATATGCTATCTTAAAAAAGTATTTTTAAAATTTTAACATTTCACGTCCAATTTTATAAGTTTTTAAAGAATGCTTATACCTTTGAACTTCAGGGTTTATGCTTTGATATAAAATATGATACGTCTTAAAGCTTTTCTTTACAGAATCTTTGTAAAGTTTTTGAAAATTCTTATAGCTAAGATACACAACTAGGAATATTTTTAGCAGAGCAGACGCAAGAATAACTCGAAACAAATTATGCCAGTGAATAAATCGTAAAACTTGTAAATTTAAATTTGAAATTTTAACTATTTTAAACAAATAACGGAAATTTTATATTTTTAAATAATTATTTGAGATTCGTTTAAAAAATGATGTTATTATTTCAGCAAAAACGTGTATGTGTTTCGGCAGAAACGTGTTTCTATAATTATGGTGAGAAAAATAAATGTTTTTGTTGTTTTAAAAGAATTTTAATTTTTCAGCACGTAAGAAATGAGTGAATTGTTTTAAGATAGCGTAATGTTGATTGTTGACGATAAATCACCGTTAATTAAAACGCTCGTCTGTATAATTCTTCTGAGAAATATTCATATTTTGACGCATAAACAAAAATTAAATCATATCAACATCAAAAGCAAAGCATATAGTTCTCTATATTGGTACTGAAATGAAAGTTGTTGGAATATCAGAGGATGATTATAATATAAATAATAATGAAAAAAATGATGGCTTATTCTTAGATATCATTTAAAGGCAAGAGTAATTAAAATAAATATATACTTTGCAATTTTTAAATAATTTTTTTAAATATGCTTAAAAAATACTTTTTTTTATTCCTGTGTTACTGCGTTAGAAAAGGTACATTTTCTCTAAACTTCATGATTTTACAATCAGTGGTAAAGGCTGGACGTGAAAATATGTCATTATCATACATGTCAGTTGTATGATTTTCTATTAATTGTCTCACAAATATTATAGCCAAACACCATTATAGCCAAACACCATTTAACATGTTTAAGCTTTTGTTGCAAAGCTGCCTGAATAACATTGAAAGTAAATTTGAAATTCCTTCAGTAGAAGTTAAACTGTAAATTACCTTTAATTCCCATTGTTAGAATCATACACTTACAGTAAGTAAAATAAACTTTTTTTCTATAGATGAAAGTAATAATGACTAATGAAGAAACTTCCATAACTAATTCACAACGCAATAATCGCTACAACAATAGAGTCATCCTACGGTCTGTCTCATTCACCCTTCATGCTTTTGCATTATATTACATATCACTTTACTGTAATTGGAAACAGCAAACATAGGTGTCTCTTATAATAAAAAAATCCAACATACTTTTGTTTAAAATCATATTTATTTAGATAAATAAACACCTGAATGAAATCAGTTTTGTCTTTTTTAATGAAAATACAGATTGTAGAGTAAATCAAAAATAAAATATATGCTAGAATGTTAGTATGAAACTTATGAAATGTTTGTTAGTATGAAAATAGTATATTAGATTTCAAAATAATGAACTTTTTCACATATCAACAAAATAAAAGAATATAATATTAGAAAATAAAATAATTTTTAACTAAGTATTTAAAAATGATAATTTACTACCAGCATTCCTGTTGATTTAGTTATAAAATTTATTTAAAATTTTAAATATATCACAAAACCAAAAATACTTTCTTTTGATCACAAATAAATTTTTTATTTATATTTATTCTTTTGTAATTAGTACTTTTTCGACAATTATTATGTTTAAACTCCAGTCTCAAAGTTTTTGCTAAATCATTTCAGCAAATTTTAATATGCCCTACATCATATAATATCTTCCAACAATCAGACACATGATATAATACTTCTCTTTACAAAACTTGCATATCTTATGTATGCAGAACCGAACCGTTCTCTTCCAGTGTGTACTTTTATTATACTCATGGAATAAATCTGCGTTCATAAAGATCGTTGAAGTTACGTATTACGGATAAGCCAAGCTCCAAAGCTCTAATTAAAACACAGAAACATGCAAGGTTTGCAATTAGAGCGTAATTATATGACGTACAAGCTTGGAGAAATTGACATGATCTGGAAAGGAGAAAGGCTTACTGTATGAGGGTGGGCTGATTTAATCCAAGTCATGAATGTGAAATGTTGCGATATTAAGATAGATTGTTCTCACAGGCCTATGATTTATGAGAATTAATAAAACCTCGAAAGTAGGGAAGGGGATCGGAGCTCAGTGCGTTAACCGTTATTAAGACGTCCCGATTGAATGGCTTAAAGACGGCGGTATCATCCAGACAGGAGGTATAATTACCAAAGCACTGTATTTAGAAAGGAATCATAAACTAAACGTATATTACTACCCCGATTGTCATTTGCAAAACATATGAATTTTGAAGACAAAATATATTTTCACCAGTAAGTTAGCATTTAATTACTTTCAGGGGAATATAAAAACTACATGTTTAAACAAAACATAGTTTTTTGTTTTCTATCGGCAATTAAGATATGCAATTTACTTTTTAAGGGAGGGTTCTACTTTGTTTTCTTAAAAGTAAGAAAATTTCAGAATTCATCTTTATATATATTTTTAATCCATTAAACATAGAATGACAAAACTCCGTGTATATATAAATAATATTTTTAAATAAACATTTAAAAACAATCTAGAGCTACAGAAGGAGAGTGATGATTAGCTGAGGGGAGTGCACAATACATGAAACGGCTGGTCCTAATCCTGGGACCTAGAAGGGATCGTGCTCTATATTCACACCAGTCTTCGTACTCGGTCGGGTTCTGGCGCAAAATGAAATTAGTTTATTCACAAATTGTAAAAAGGAAAAATAACTGGCTATTTGATGAAGAAGAATGTGAATTTCTTTACATTTTTCAATTCTTTAAAAATCTTTTTTTTTTTTTTTTTTATGGAATATTAAGAAAAATCTTCTATCTCATCTTCTATCTCTTCTCTGAAGCCTTCTTACCGTATGTGTTAGTAACATATATATAAAAAGTCATCGGATATTCCTTGTCTTTTTTTTTTTTCTGTTTGAAACCCTTTTTTAGAATTATTGAAAAACGGAACACTTGTCTCTATATCATAGTTGCACAATGATATTTTAAATAATAATAATGGCGACTTTTGCAGATTTCTACCAGGGCATGAAAATCACGAAACGTTACCATAGAGGAGTATTTATGGTTAATACTTATTTCTATGTAAGAAGGTACTTTTAAATGAGAAAACTAATTTTGAAACAATTTAAAAATATTTTTAACAATTTTCTTCTCAGTACTACGGGCAGGGGCTTGTATTTCAAATTGTCAGACACGATCTCTTAAAAAAGTGCCCTTAAATGATCAGAATGATTAATCATTTACTTATAAAATGAAATTTTCTAGGTTGAAAAAAATAGGGTGTCGTTGAAATATTATGGATTACTTAAAAAAATATCTTATTTAATGTAAATATCAATTTTAATAGCGAAACATTTTAAGAATGCAGTGTATTGAGTAAGGAATCGTAAAGTAAACTTATGTAATGATTCCCATTGTCGTATGTAAAATGAATTTTTCACCATAAAATACTTTCTTCGAGTACTTAATTATTTTCCGAGGCAATATTAAAATTACATATTTAATATAAAACAATATTTTTTTCTGTCAAAAATTTAAAAATTCAAAAAAACTTTATTTTTAAAGTTATTTTTCAATTTAATAATTGCTATAGAAGTAAGGCTGATATCTATTGTTATTTTAAGAATTATTATACAGAACGGTTGATATTGCTGTAATGGTAATTAACCACTACGCGTCTAGCGACACGTATACACCACTTTTTAGAACAATTTACTGTTGTCTAATATTACAGGATTTCAGCAATTAAATAAAGCGGAAGATTCTAATTTAAAAAAAGTGGTGCCTAAAAATTAAAAAAGTACAGCCGTCAGTCGCAAAGGGATTAATCATAATACTTTAGCATAGGATTTTGCCGTTTTTGTAATATGAAATTGCAACTTTTTTGGTTAGATGCCTTTAAGTGAATAGATTGATTAATTAATTAAAATATTTATATTAAAAATATTAAAATATAATTAAAATATAATTAAAATATATTTAATTATTAAAGTAGAGAGTTTTTTTAAATTTTTTATAGCATACTGCAAAAATTTGAATTTATATATATATTAAAGATACACAAATATTATAATACAGACATACATACAATAAATACAATAATCCAACATGGAGTGAAAAATTAGCCAGAGCCAGAAATCGAACCTGGGTCCACAGCGTTCCGGGCTGTTGCTCTGACCACTGAGCTACTCCGGCCCATTCCTGAGTCTGCAATTTCTCACTAATAAACCATGTTGGACAGAAAGTCACCAGCCATCTAACAGATAGCCTTGATGACAGGACAACGGTATTAGATTATTACTAATCCACCGATCTACGAATATATATTAAAACACACATAAACAATGCCTGCATTCAGCAATTAGAGATACACAAATATTATAATACAGACATATATACAATAAATACAATAATCCAACATGGAGTGAAAAATTAGCCAGAGCCAGGAATCGAACCTGGGTCTACAGCGTTCCGGGCTGTTGCTCTGACCACTGAGATACTCCGGCCCATTCCTGAGTCTGCAATTTCTCACTAATAATTATTCATAGCACTTTTAATAACACTGTATTTATTGTATGTATGTCTGTATTATAATATTTGTGTATCTTTAATTGCTGAATGCAGGCGTTGTTTATGTGTGTTTTAATATATATTCGTAGATCGGTGGATTAGTAATAATCTAATACCGTTGTCCTGTCATCAAGGCTATCTGTTAGATGGCTGGTGACTTTCTGTCCAACATGGTTTATTAGTGAGAAATTGCAGACGCAGGAATGGGCCGGAGTAGCTCAGTGGTCAAAGCAACAGCCCGGAACGCTGTGGACCCAGGTTCGATTCCTGGCTCTGATTCCTGGCTCCATGTTGGATTATTGTATTTATTGCATGTATGTCTGTATTATAATATTTGTGTATCTTTAATTGCTGAATGCAGGCGTTGTTTATGTGTGTTTTAATATATATATATATATATATATATATATATATATATATACTAGCTGTTACCCGTGACTTCGTTCACGTAACATTAAAAAAAGAATAAATGCATTATTTTAGCAAAACATGTCATTTGATTATTGACAACATATCTAATTAACCAAATCTTTATCACATTTTATAGGAGACCATACGGTATTTCTTTGCTATAGGGGCCTTGACATAACCCAGTCTTCAAAAAGCGAAATTTCATGCCAAATAACATATACAATCGCGAAAATGAAAGTGCAACCAATGAAAAAAGTAGGACCAAGTAAAATCGCGAAAATCGACGAATCCCTCTTCGTAAAACGAAAAACAACACTGGGAGAATTCTTCTATACAACAGTGCATTTTAGGTGGTATTCGGTGTGAAACTTGTATATTTGTGCATTGTTAAATGGACATTATTATATTGTTTATTTGCATAGACATATGTTATATATTTCTTACTACATTATCTTGTTTATGTATATATTAAATAAAGGGCTTCACGCTAAGGGGTGTAAATAGTGAACAAACTGCTCGTGGATTTTATACATTGATAGATATTTCATAAAGATATAACAATATGATGCAATTCTAAAACGTAAACAAAGGTTGCTAGAAGTACTTTAAATTCTGCCCAATTTAACCTCCATGTTTTCTCTATCGCGTCAAGAGCACTATAAGCAAATAAATACTGACAACACCAATCTGATAATCTCAATTTACATATTTTTGTTAGTATATATAGGATTATTTTAGTTTATTTCGTGCGTTTGAAATTTTTTACGCTTTCTCTAGGGTTAGGTGTCGAATAAATGTACTTTCTTGATAATTTATTTTGCCATTTCTATTATTATATTTTCCATTCATTCCATTTATAGATAATAATTTAATTTACATATTCGTGTCAAAGAATATTGTTTAAATTTATTATTAGGATTAGGATTGGATACGATTAGAGTTAGAATTAGGAATAAAAATTGAACGACAATGGCATGACCGATTCAGTTTTAAAGTATGAACATAACCCTGTATATCTATTTACATCATGAAGCAATAAGAAAATTAGAAAATTATCGTCTAATATTTTTTGTTTTACAGTCATAGTTGGCATCAAAGGTGAGCGGAGAAATGACCATCTAAAATACCATTAAGTGTTTACCTCAAAAAAAAAATCTGCTTACAACAATGTATTTAATTTTGCGCCAAATTTCCTTTGATAAAAAAAGAAAAAAGAAAATTGGCTATGGACCCGATTACAGACCCCTAACCTTCCTATTCTCGGAAATGTTCTACCTATAGGTACAAAATTTTCTACTATATAGAACGCGCTTTCACGTTTATAATGTTATGAATTGGCACGATTGGCTTGTTCGAGCTTACACAATTCGACTGGAAGAAAATATTCATTATTTTTTTATTTCTTCTTTCCTTTTGCATTACGCGAATTTGTTGGTAAAATCGATTTTCTTTTCGATAACATTGTTGTTTTTTTAAGTTTAAAAAATATTGTAATTTTACTTAAACATTGCTTTAAAATCTATGCAATTTTTCTCATCCTACAAGACTTTACAAAAATCTATTATGAAACAGAACTATAAAAAAATGCTATATTTAAAAGCGACAACAAAGTTTTTACTATTTTAAAACTAAAAGAAATGTAAAATTAAATTCCGGTTCGAAACAACGATTTAGAAATGTGTTTTGATTGTGGGAAAATGATAGAGGAAAAATGCTGTTACTTCGACGCAATCATATTAAATCTTTAGTTTTTATGAGAAAAACAACTTTCTTTTAAAAAATATAATTATTTTTATTAAGCTTTTCTGATTTTCGATACGGATAATTTTGCGATGCATTTGCCATCCAATATTTTTTCTATTTTTTAAACTTTTAAAATTTAAATTAAAAATATGGTATCTTTATGTTAGCCGTGTGCAGACGATAAATCGCCAACCTATCCCATCATTCGTATTTAATTCATTAAAAATATAAATATTTCACTCATTTCAATTACAACACAGAACTTCAATTTACAACACATATATTTAAAATACATATATTATGTACATTTAAAATAATTCCTTTCATGTGAAAAAGAAAAAGAAAAAAAAGTGAGAAATTAATCACAAATAATTTGATAACAGAAGATCATTTTATTTCAACATCAAAGCAAATCTGTCTTATTTTTCTATATATGACATCATATTCGCTTGTTTTCCATACTTACTCGTATTTATGCACTTTGTATTATCAAATATTTGAAAACGCACGTTTTATTTCTAACATGACGTCATTTCATATTCTGTTTAATTCTTAAATAATTCATTTCATTTTCATTTTTCACGTGGAAATTTTTTACTTGAAAATAAATTGTTGATTAAAAATTATTACTCAGGGGTTTGATTTTATATTGGAAACCATAAAGTATTAGCAACGGTAAAATAAATTTAACCATTTTAAAAAAAGCTGCAAAACCGAGCCCTTTGAGCCAAACCAACCAAACCAACCAACCATTTTAAAATATACGAAAAAACGTCCATTTATTCTCTATGAAAATAATGAAATTTTGAATTATTAAGAAAAATATTGAAATAAAATAAACAAAACCCAGTCTATGTTCATTTGAGGGTTATAATCAACTTATATGCAAAGATACAGGATAATTAAATGCTTCATTTTGACGCTGGCTTCAGCCTAACATTTGCACACAATCAGATTTATAATATTATTAGGATAGGATATTCTCTATGAAAATAATGAAATTTTGAATTATTAAGAAAAATATTGAAATAAAATAAACAAAACCCAGTCTATGTTCATTTGAGGGTTATAATCAACTTATATGCAAAGATACAGGATAATTAAATGCTTCATTTTGACGCTGGCTTCAGCCTAACATTTGCACACAATCAGATTTATAATATTATTAGGATTAGGATTAGGATATCTCTATATTAAAAAAAAAGTAACCGCGCTGCGGCCGCCGCTGTCAATTAAGATTTTGTGCCTTGAAGACTTTCTGGACTAATATCCAGATAACTATTAGAAATAAAAATTTAAAAATTGGTGGTTTTATAAAGAAATGTTCGATAAACACGCTGAAGTAGACAGTTTTTAAATCGAAGAATTATTTAAAGAGATATTTAAAATCAAAGTTGGTCAAAACAGTTTTCTTATAAAAGTTTTATAGAAACGAAAACTATACAAAGGAATTTAATGATAATTTGTAAGGATATAGTTGACAAGGTTGGGGTGTGCAGACTGCAATTATTTTTTCAATTTGACTCATTTTTTGAGGTTATATTTCAATTTTTTATTCAAAATTTTCATTATTTTGACGAAGATTTATTTCATATTTCATAAATTCCATTATTTGAATCGTTGCCAATTTGTAAAATAGCGCACGTAATAATAGTCCCTTTCAATTAAGAAATGTATTTACACGAGACTTAAAAACAGAAATAAAACTTTAAAATAATAATTAAAAGATCACGTGTTAAAAGCAATAAATGTAGAAAATGACGGAATAAAAAATATGCTTGAGCGTGAATATTAAGAAGATAAATAATTAAATTATTCCGCGTTTTCAAGGCATTAAGTAGAGTAAGATTGATTTATTTCGACAAAATATTTTATCTATTATTGCAAATTTTAAAACAGCGTAATTAATAATATTTTCCTTCGATTAAAAGTATATTTTTACGTTTAATCATTACGTTTAAATCAACGAAATAACTAATAAATTGGTAAAATATAATTAAAAATACAGATAAACGTTGAATTAAAGATCACTCGATGACATAACTATCACGCGTAACGCATCTGGTATCAATTGAATGCTACGCCACAGATATGCACTTTTGGCTTTAAATCCTATATTTTGGCCACAGTTATTTTCTTTTATAGAAAGTAGTAGTCGGGATAATGGAGTAATACCCAATTTTCTATTAGCATCGTTATAAAATTTTGCGATGCAATGACATTGCTTGCTTAACCATTTTGCACAAGTTGATTTTCAAATGTTTAATTAACCTTATTTTATCAACAGTTGTTAGCTGTCTCGACAGCAGTTGATTCGGCTTTAAAATCCCTTGGTCAAAGGAAAATGAATGGAAACCCGATTATAGCAGATATTACAGCGATCAGCCGATTACACAAGGCCGATTATAGCAGCCGATTACAGCAGGTCGTTTAATTATAATTCAATCTTCCGCAATCGTTTTAAGGTTGATCAAATCAGAGTGTTTTTACTGTTTGTGGTGTCAGAACGGGGGTTGGCTAGCGTAGCTCGTAGGGGGGCAGAGCCCCCTAGTATATATATATATATATAAACTTCTATATTGTTAATAATAAAACAATGTTATACTTTGATTGAAAAGTGAACTTCACATTCTCACGGTTATGAATAATGCTACAGATTCTATTTTTTTTTCTTCATCCAGATAAATTAATATATGGACTGCACCTTTTTGATAAGGTTTTCTTATAATTACTTCCAAAAAGGAAAGGTTTGGTACTATCTATTAATTATCTTGTAATGTAATGTAACATTATTACACTGACTACTGAATTATGTATAATAAATATTATTACACAAAATATGTATATTATTCAAAGTTTTTATCTTCCCTGGTGCCAAAGTAAAATTTTCCGTTCATCAGATCTCAGATAAATATCAGAAAAATGGGAGATAATTGCAATTTTCACAACGTTTTGCGTTATGATTCATTGTAAATGATAAAAATTTAATTCTTCATAAGACGTCATTAAAATGCTTTAATAGCTTTCTGGAAAAAGTCCCTTAAATTAACCTATACTTAAAATGGGAAAAGAAGCAAACATTTCGGTACTAACCTTCTTTTATAAACGTTTTATTATTAGCAAAGTTCAGCAGTCTTGCGTGACATTATACCATCTGGCAACAGAAGAGCTGTCACTCTGATGGGAAAAAGATTAACACTCGAGTCCAGCCGAGTATTTTTCTCATAAGATTAGACAGGGACGGAGCTTACAGAGAAATATTCTTAATATAATCTTAAATGTTGAATATGTCGTGGAAAATACAGAAAACAAGTATACAAATGTTATCCAATGTAAAACCTATCAAATGTGTTTTCATCTAAAGTTGTTAAAGTAGCATATTTATTCAAATAAAAGAAATTACAAAACAAAATTAGGTGTAAACTGAATATACTTATTTTTGATACATTTTAGTTTATATGCTAGTTTAAAAAGTCTGTATTGCAAATATAAATCTCGAAGAATTACGAAAAGAAAGATACAGTTTTACTTTGTCTCTAAGCTAAATATATTACAGAAAATAACAAATAGATTTATTAGATTTTAAAATGTTGTTAGTCCTAAACTGTTTGTCATTAATTACAGAACCATATACCAGTTGAAAAACTTATTCTGGAGGGCAGAGGAAGACGTTTGTTTGTTAAAAAGGTGCACTTTTTTCTTAAAAAATAAAATTATAATCTATTCAAAATTAACCTAGGAATGGAAGAATCACTCTTATCCCGTATTTTCTTCAGTGGAAAAATGAGTCAAAAGGACTCATTCTTATAAAAAAATTCCTGGCAAAATATATCATGTTCTAGACAAGTTCCAAGAACTTTTTACTCTGTAAACTGGTTCAGAATGTAATTGTTTTTGTTTCGTTGTGTTCTGTGATCGTCTGTGACATAAACGTTTAGAAGTTAACTTACCACAGTTCATTATTTACTGGAAGTTATGTTTTATTTATTTAACTAAGCTACTAAAATAATATAAGTAGCGACATTATGGAAAATTGTATATATTTTATCACCAGTATTATTTTACAAATTAAATGCTTGTGGTCAAAATGGCTAGAGTGATATTCCATTCTTATTTTTTATTACGGACTGATGCATTTTACTACTTTAGTTGCTTGATGCGTTTGGTTTATCTACTTTGCAAGCTCATCAGTTACATAATTTATGCCCTGCTAAGTCTGCATTTACAATTTTATTTTACAAGTTTCATAATGTTTGCAAAAGTTTAATCAATCAGATGAAAGTTTTGCAGTTTATGTAAAAAGGCTCGAACAGTCCTTTATTCTACATGATGTAAGAGAAGAGAAAAAAAATCTTGCCAAACTTTCTTGTATTGGTCTGAAGCTTTATAAATTATTGTGCGATTTAATTTTTCATAAGGCTTCGGATTTATTAAAATATGAAGAAATTTTTGATATTTTGCTTAAACATTTAGGCACCGCCTCAAATAAAATTTGTGAGAGGATTAAATTTCAAAAGTATTTTCAATTAGAAAATGGGTCAATACTAGTTTTTTCTGCTAGATTAAAAAAATATTGACGAAAAATATTGATGATTGTGCATTCTCGAATGATACACTGAACGAAAAGCTTTTGGAACAGTACCTTAGATTTGTCTCAAATGAAAACATTCAAAATAAACTAATCGCTCATGTTGATGATTTAAATTTTAAGAAAGCTGTTTAAAAATGCCGTGTTTTTACAAATTGCTGAAATTGAGAATTAAAATTTCAGAATTAAAAAATAAAAGTATGAATTAAAGCAAAGTTGCATGTACTAAAAATCCATAATCCGAGAAATTTCAAAACAGTTCTCAAAAACAGAATATCAACAATTTTGAAAAATTTTCTGTAAACAAAGGTAAATTGACATATTACAGATGAGGTAATGATTCCCATTTTGTCCATTCTTGTCCATTCTTGATACAGTTGATATTTTATTTTTGAGTTATCATAAAGGTAAAACTCGCATAAAAATGTCTGTTTTAATTGAAAATAAGATGAGAGCTGATATGGGGTTGGATACCGATTTGGCAATTTCCGCAATGCCTATTAAACGTTTTCGCAGAATTTTTTATAATCATAAAATGTTTCAGAAAGACAGATCATTAAAGAACTCCAAATGGTGAAATTATTAAATCTTCTGATTACGTAAATGTAGATGTTTCTTGTGGAGATAAAATTAAAAATGTTAAATTGTATTTGATAAAATAGATAATTTTCCCTTTTTATTTGGTAGAGACTATATTTCTGGATTTAATATTTTCCCCTGTAATTTATAGTCAGTGTATATACGTGAAACTGGAAATTATTCCGACAATTTAGAAGCCATATTAACTAAGTTTTCTGATTTGTTTACTAATAAGATAGGAGAGATAAAAGATATAAATTCTTAACTCCATCAAAATACAATGCTACTCCTCAATAGTGCAACGCCCAGGACTGTAACTTATGCGTTATGTGCAAGAAGTAAATGAAAAAATGCAACATTTACAGGATGAAGGTATTATAAAACCTAGTAGAAAATGGCCAACTCCTAAAGTTGTTAAGCCTAATGGGAAAATTCGTTTATGTGGTGATTTTAAAGTTACTGTAAATAAATTTTTGAAAGTTGAAAAATATATTTTTCCTATGGTAGAAGTTATTTTTCCTACATTAGGGGTGGTTTGCATTTTATGAAGATTGGTGTAAATCAGGCATATCTTTAATTACCAGCAGATGAAAATTCAGAATAACTGTAGATTGTAAATGCTAAACTTGTGCAATTATATATGTGAAATAAATGTTTAACTTGTGCAATCAATGTAATAGTTAAAAATCATTTTTATTTTGCTTAGTTAAAATTTAAAATAATAAATATTTGTCAGCAAATTTTACTAAGTAATTTTTTAACAAATATTTATTAATATATTTTTATTAAAGTCGCCAAATAAACGAGGAAAATGCAAAAGTGAAATTTCGTTGTGTAAATTGGCAATCTTTATGATTATTTATGTTCTCTCTTAATTTTGGATGAACTATGAATTAAAACCATGCTTAAAGTACACGGAATTAGCGTTCTCTATAAATACAAGCAGATTTAATTGGTTTTATTTTGCAGCAAGATGAAACTTCATTACACTGACAACGATGGATTGAAAAATATTTAAAATATATTTTCTCAATGGAATTCCGATTTAACTTTTCTAAATTGACCTCTAAATCTTCGTATATTTAATCATCTATTGATGTGTATGAGAGCACTAAAATTTTTACTTCTTATTTTCTTTAATCTGAAAGTACACTGTGAATTCGCATCAAAATTGCATGTATTGCAGCAGTACGTACCTTCTTGGTTTAAGAATAAGGTGAAATTTATTTGTGTGTAAATGTATGGTAGACATTAAGAAGGTTACATATTGAAGATTAGGGTAAAGCTCTTTGTAGCCTTTTAGATACTAAATATTTTTGCAACAATTGCGAGCAAACGAGATATATAATTTTCAATTAAAATCAAACACCACTCAGAATCAAAGAAAATATACATAGCCTATTGAAATCGGATTAAGTCAATTGGATAGTTATAGGACATTTAAATAAAACGTATATATTTTAGTGAAGTCAAAACATAATTAATAACTTTTAAATTATATGAATATATATTATTATGTTTATAAAATAAAAATTGTGGTGAATATGTACCAGGTCATCTATTTTGAATAAAAAAGTTTTAACATTTTAACTGTGAGCTAAAAACACTTGCTATTCCAAAATTAAAAGAACGTGTATTTTTAAATAAATTTCCATTTAAATTTTTTTACGTAATGTTACTGAATTTTTTAATTGATTTTTACTTAAAGTAAAAAATTAAAACTTTAATATAAACTTTAAACGCACTGTGAAACAACAATGCGTTGACGAATGATTTTTCTTTTAATCTACCAGTTTATTACAAAAACGTTGAAACAACTGTCTTACTGTTATTAGCTTCAGAGGAGAACATGATACCAATTTAACAACAAAAACAACAGTTTATTAATTCACTTTAAGGAGAGGAAGAAAGTTGGAGTAAATAAGCTCAATTAAGATGGATTCATGTAAGCGTAAAAAGAAAAATATAAAAGAGAGGAAGAAATCCTTTCCCATTTTTGTACTCCAATACAAATACTTCACTAAAATCACAATGTTTCTAAAACAACTTTTTTTAATCTTTTCAGAGCCAAAGCAGTTATATTGCTTAAATGTTGAAATGATTGATTGACACAAGGATTTACGAAAATAAATTATTTTAAAATAAGTAAAAGCTTTGCTTTGCGTATTATATTCCAAAAGTCTGATGCCATTGGTACAATTGGGGATAAAAAAATAAGTTGGATATACAGTATCCCACTGCCATTCAAGCTGTTAAAAGCACAATTGATTTAACTAATTAGACTTGTAATCCAAAATATTAAGTTAGTCTAAGTAGATGAAAAAACTATTTCGTATTGACCCACGCAACAATGCAATAATTCTGATTTTCCATGTGACAATCAAACTCGAAATAATGCTTCTTCTACGTCACGTTGTTGATTGCAGCTAGAGTAATCTTATACAGTGAGATCCGTTTGAAATCCAAAGTTTCTTGTTAATACCACACTATATATTGCCACTACACAAACACAATGTTTAATTAGCATATATTCCCAAAATAAAGTTGCAAGCAATTCTGGAGTCCAATCGCACTTTTTGAAACTTAAAGAAATACAGAATACATTTCTCATTCGCGCAGAAACATTAGGGATTCGGGACAATGCAATCACTTGCAAAAAAAGAAAAAAAAATCACTGGCATTCTAGAGTACCCTTATAAAAGAGTACCCGAGCATACCGCCACACAGTAATGCCTGGATTGAATTGTATAACGCATTTCAGCAATTTAAACCATCTGATGCATGGTAGCCGCGTATGAAAAAGATGAAAATACCCTCAGAGAAAGCTAGGGTAGTTCTCTGAAGGGTTATTTCACATTAAAATAACCTTCACTGTGCATATTATATTATTATTTTGTACCACATATAAATGTTATATGAAGTTCAATAATGGTTGTGAAATACAGCAATAGATGGTCGAATTTTTTTTTCTAATATTCAGTTGGAAATTTCATCTTTGAATCTTTTCGAGTGCATGTTGTACCTGGAAGTAGATTTTCTCTAAGAATTTTTGCTCTTGTATCTAAAGAAGAAAGTGATATTTTTTTAATTTTAAATTTTGTGCTAAAATATTCAAAATTTAAAAACACATAAAAGCTATTTAATAACTAGTAATAATATTCTTTTAATGCTTCGAAACTCCATATAACTGTAATAAATGTAATATATTATTTTTTATTTCAACATTACCTTTGGTAAATTATTGATTTTAAATTTATTCTTTAATAATATTTTAATAAATCTGTTTTTAAATATGTAAAATGTGTTTTTAGCGATTTAAAAAAACAATTCATGCATGAGAGAATGCTAACTATTATTCAAAAAGTGTAGGGACCCTGTGATTTTAGGTGAAGTAATATACTGTTTTATATTTCTGAAAACTTTAGCCGATTGAATTCTTTCATAGTATATGTTTAATTAAGAACAATTTCAGAAAAAAAAATATTTTGGACATATAGAATTTTAAATACTACACAAAGAATTAAAAACGCCTCGTTAATATCTTCAGAGAAATTCTTCACAAAAAATGAATTCTAAACACGCATCGAGCAGAACAAAGCAAATCAGAATATGAACATGCAGCGTAAAATGTGAAGCATAAAGAAGAAGGTTATTAGACATAAAGTTCCATTATCTGAAACATAGGAAGATGTTTTCTGAGAAACCCCACTTTGTAGAAGACAAATGATCCAATAAAAGGGAGGATGCATTATATGATAAAACGGGAATATTTCTGTTTGTTCCCTCTTTATATTTAAGAGACTGAAATATGTAAAAATCTCTCAATATCAGTTTAAGTTTTCTACAGTTTTTTTTTTCAAAATCCTCATTTAAAAAAACATTAAAATACATGTTTTTTTTTTGTTTTTGTTTTTTTAAGTTAGGGAATTTTACTTCTTAAATTTTGTATTTGAATTTTAATTAGGAAAATTAGGAAAAAATGCACAGAGAAACTCTTTCTTAAAAGAATTTTCAGATTTCTTGCCCGAGTAAAAGTTTATCCACATTTTGTTTTTCTTTAATAGCAAGAAATGATTCTATGCTATTAAATAACACACAAAGTAAAAAGTAAATGTATAAAAAGTAATTTTTAAAAATCAAGATTTTATTTAAAGTACACTAAAAAGTAAAATATATTTTAATCTCAGCCAGAATAAGAAAGGAATTTCTGGATATGACATATGACTAAAACCTAAAACTTCGAGTGACCAGAAAACATAAAACTCCACGATTAGGTAATTTGCCTGAAGAAAATTTTTGTAAAAGCTTACTTGGTTACAAATATGCTCATGAATCGGCTCGGCTAATGTGAACTTTTCTGTTCTTTGATTTGTATTTATCATGAACAATGTTTTCTGGGCCATATCAAGTAATATGTCATATCCAGAAATACTTTCCTTATTCTGGCTGAAAAAACATTGTTTATTACTTTTTAGTGCACTTTAAATAAAAAAAATCTTGTTTTATAAAAAATATTTTTATATATTTATTCATTAAATATTTAAGATACGCAATTTCACACGATTTGTTAAAAGTGTATGGAGTGACACACACTGCCACACTGTATCGAAATATATTTAATTTAGAGGAAAATACTAGCGCGCTTGTAAAAGGTAAAACATTCGTCATTTTACGGAAAGAAATCTGTATTTGTATCCTCTGCAATTAAAATCTGTGTTTTTATTCTCTAAAATTTAAATCTGTACATTTAGTTTTTTTAATTTTTTCTTATGAAAAATGTTTATAAAACGAAAAAACCCCTCAAAATAAATAGTCTTTTACTGGCATCCTGCTGATAATTTTTATTAACCTGAAAAATCAACATATTTTTTTCCGTAATAAATCCTTCTAAAAAATGTTACATAACTTCCTTCAGTTCTTAAACTTCTATATAAAAAATATTTTTCCTAGTTCATCGTAAATCTTAAATTCTTACAATAAGTGTATTTTAATATTAAGAAAAATCCCCAAGAGTGATAAAAGCTAAATTAAAAATG
This sequence comes from Maratus michaelseni, assembly GCA_963931845.1. NCBI lineage: Eukaryota > Metazoa > Arthropoda > Arachnida > Araneae > Salticidae > Maratus > Maratus michaelseni. The sequence continues at coordinate 246,506,192 of OZ007588.1, read as the reverse complement.
AAAACGGCCCAGACAATGTTTACATGTCACACTATTTTATGACAACATCAAAAGTAAAATCTATTTTAAAAAGCTTTAATGGTAAATTTTGTCTTCATTTTCAGTAAATAGTAATCTCTAATGCATAGTAAGATAAATTATATGTACAGTGAGCGTAATAAAAGTTGCATTTTACATATATATTCAGTAGTATTTAAAAAATAACACACAATTATTTTACAGAAATTTAAAATAATCTTCATTAATAAATACATGATACAAATAAATATGTTCGTGTAGGAACAAGTAATACATTTTTCAGCACTGATATTTAAAAATATTAGAAGCTAAAATTTAATAATTTAATTTAATTTTGTGACACATTCTGTAAAATCTAAAAACTGAATTTTCAAAAAGCACATGAGGTTCCAGCTCGAAAATATCCAATCATTTCACATAGTATTCGATAACTAGATATTAATCCTTATAAGCAAATTAGAAAAAAAAATACATTTCTTTTGCAGAAAATGGTAAATTTCATTTTGTATGATGAAGAAGAAATAGTAATGGTATATGACCCTATTAGAATAGCATTTTTGAGTATTAAATTCACTCATGTACCACTTAAATATTTCCTGACTAATATTTTATAGCAGCATTTGTGCCAATAAATATATCTTTCTGACGCATTAAGAGTTCGATATCTTGTTCTAAGGATTTAATTCGCTTTTCAAGTTCAAGTTTTCTTCTTCTATCAGTCTGTACAGGTAACATAAGGTATCTTCTCAGCAGCTCTTTCCAGTTTCTCACTACGCCCTGAAGATTAAATTAAATATACAGTTGTAATATGATTTTCAAAGTTCTTTTAAGGGACCAGGGACTTTTAAATTTGCCAAAATATTATTACTATTTTATTCATCATATTGAAATTTAGTTAATTTATAATATTTTAAACAAATTCAAATTTTGCACAAGAACAAAAAATATAATAAAAATAAATTTAGCTATTGTCACAATCAGAGTTTCTTTACCACAGGGACATACGAGACCTCAGTTCTAGTGAGGGAGTACCAGTACTTTCCAAAAGTAATCTCCGCTTTATCTAAGCACAGTAAACTTTGTTATAAATAAAGCGAAAACTACTATTCGAAAATAATGATGACTGTATGTTCCTGTTCCTAAGAATAGTTTGTCCAGCCGTGGTCACATACAGCTTAGGAATTGTTCATTTAAAGTAATTTTATTGAAAACAATTACTTTGTGTCTTGCACGTACGATATATTGTGAAGAGGTCTAGCAAGATTATCATGTAATTTTATCATCTTGTACAGTAAATGAATGTATACAAAATGACGCAAATTTTCTTTCTTCAGTTAATATTTTAAATTTGTGTAGATTTGAAACTTTTTCTGAATTACTCATAATAAAATGTATATGTTTTACTATTGAAGTGATGCAAATTTTGTTTCAACAGTGGCTCTTCTTAATTAGACTTTATTTGTAGAATTTTTAAAAACTCGGCATATACGACTGAGTTATGTGTGTCTTATTGTGTGCGGAGAGCACCAAATCTTGAGGAAATATGCCACAATAAAAATAAAATAGTTAATTTTTGAAAAGTACAATTCAAAAGAGAAGAGTTGTTTAAATATGATTTTCACAAGTGAAGCAAATAATTTATAAGGTAACGAATTTTGGGTAGCATTGACATTTGGTAAAGTACCTGGCCCCCATTATACAACAACATTAACTTTTTCTAATAATAAATTAACGAGAATGGTAAAATGAATTTTGTTTGTTTTTATCAAATACGACACAGAAATGAGTGTTTTATTTTTATACAGGAATTCAAACTTGCATTCAACTAGACAATTATTTCAACATATTCGCGCAGATTTGACTTTAAAGAAAAATCATAGGTTTTGAACTAATTAATTCTAAAAAATATTTTTTTTTAACTTTTTACATGGATGCTAAAGGTGAAACGGTTTAGCGTGTAAAAATGACAAGTTTTTAAAGCACTTTTTTTAAAATTAATATAAAACTGAAATGTCTTTATATAATGCGTTTATCATTTTCATCTCACCAGCTTCGAAAGTAGAAGCAAAATATTGAAACAACGAAATACTTTTGACAAATAGGTATTAAAATCACGGATTTCCATTGCGAAAATTTAAACCTACATAGTAAATATGATTCTTATTTGAAATTTAGTAATTAATAAAATTGATATATATCCAAAATTTACAATAAAATTAGATTTATTTTTCCCAAACAATCGAAACACATCATGCATTTTACATGCATCACATTGGGTAGCCATGCAAGTATTTTAAAAATATTGTTCGTCACATTTGTAGGACGCAAATTTCTCCTTTTACTTACCCATCATACGTAGTATAGGGTATTACTTACCCATCATACGTAGTATAGGGTAAGCCTTGTAATCGTTTTGAAAATCGAAAATTTTTTTTGACGGATTTACACGTTTCAGACACTGGAGATTCCGAAAAACACATTTTTAGGAAAAAAAATTTTGCCGTCCGTCTGTGTGTCTGTGTGTGTGTCTGTGTGTCTGTAAACGCTCTATCTCCCGAAAAAATTGAGATAGAGACTTGCAATTTGGTATGTACTTAGTATGTAATAATGGGGAGAAGCCTATTTCATTTCAATAACCTCGATTAACCGGAACTATTTTTTTCAGATTCTCGAAATATTCGTTCTGATAAAAGGTATATAAAAATTTTCGAAATTGGTTATTTTAAGAAATGAATATAAAAGACAATAAAAAAACATAAATTTTTCATAAAGCATGAAGTCGATCGGATAATTAGTTGCCGATATATTTTGAATCCTATTTTCCACACTCTTTGATTTTTCATGACACTGTATTTCATCCAAATTTCACTTCAAAGATATATTTTAATTGGAAATTTGACGCTTAATCAGATGCAATAAACCGCTAGTTAATAGGATTATTATTTTTGGAGTTATAAGGATGTTTATTTCAAGCAATTCAGTAATCGAGCCTTTAAAGTTTGTGACGTCATCAAGCCTCGATTTTATTTGAATTGCAATGCATTTTATAAGTAGTTTACACATTTTTTTATTTTAATATTTTACATTATGCATATCCATGATGGGTAAGTATTACGGTGGCCCCCAACGACTAGTTTTTATATACACTGTTAAAATTTTGCAGCAAACTGTCCAGTCATTCGACCGTTTTTATAGAAAATGGTTACATAATCGTAATTTACCAGTATTCGGACCATAATATGGGCAATAATATGGTCAGAATAGCGTTAAATTACGGTTATGTAATCGTTTTCTATAAAAACGGTCGAATGACTGGACAGTTTGCTGCAAATTTTTAACAGTGTAGATCATTCATATTTATACATTAACGAATTAGTTGTTATTACTTAGCCGAATATTTATATTTATTCTTTAAGATATTGATACAGTGGATGCTCGACATAACAATCGTTCATTACACCCACCCTTATATTACATTGATTGATACAAAAATCGTATTTCTTAATATTTTTACATCCAATACAACGACTTATTAGACCAAACATTTCACTATGACGATCTTTTCTAATTTTTCTATTATTATTTGTTTAAAGCCTCATAATGTAAGCGAATCTTGTCAGTGTTATTTGGTCGTTTAAAGTGAGAAGAAATATTTACTCCTTCAAATAGTAGTTATTTTCTATTCATTTATAAAATGTATTGCAAAATCTTATTCAAGAGTTTTGTATTTGTTGTGGGGTCAATGCATCTTCTGTGTCTAGAATTATTGCAACCATTACTTGACATCGAAATGTACTTTTTATGTGGATGCGATACTCTGGGATAATTCTGTTTGCCCTTTCAGTAGGAGAAGATGAAGCCAATATTAAAAAGTTCAATGTTGCGTTCTGATTTTCCAGACTTGTTTGTTTGTTGAACCGTTTTCCTTATTCACATGAAAATTATAACCTGAATAGCTCAACATTGTAATGTAAAAGATTTATATTGCTATTTTCATAGGTATATTATTTCTGGTATTTTACTTATTTTTATTACTCAGAAAATTTCATGATTATTACATATTTGGAAAATTAAAATATTCATAATTTTCTATTTTATAAATATTTTATTTTTTAAAATATGTTCAAAAATTGTATTAATTGGAATTATGTGAACAATATTTTGAAATAAAAATCTACATGCTATTCTAATAAAAATTCAAATTTTAACAAAACATTAACTAATATCTTTTTTAATTTAATTTATAGCGATTTTTTATTACAGCTACTGTTTTATGTCATCGTTATAACGAGCGGTGGCTGTATCTGGAACACATAGTAAATAAATAGTTGAATTGTACCAAGATCATTATTTAGATTCAGCAGAAATTAGAACATTTATTATGTTCTTCTGTCTTACCTCAAATATTTCTATCTTCATTTCCTCACTCATTTTAACTGGTTTTCTCAGATGTCTTTCAGCCGCTAAAAACTCCTTAAAAGCTTTTCTCGATTGTTCCAAACTTCTATCAATAGCTTCGATATACTTTGGCTTTTGACCATAATCCTTGACAAATATTTAAATGCATATATATTTAATTAACTTTGTAATTAATTTTAATGGAAAAATTGAATAAATAAATACATAAAAAAATTAAATAAAATTTTAAAACAATAATTTAAATACAGTGAAAGTCTAACTATCCGGCCTAACGTGATCTGCACGCAATCCGGATAACTGGGGCCACAAAACTGGGGCAACTGGGGCTGAATAAAATGTTAGGGTGTAAAAATATCTCTAAAATAGCTTTTGTTTTTTAAAAAAAGGGGGTAAGCCTAATTGTATGTTGCAAAAATATTTGTAAATCGAACAATGAAATATTGCAATAGAGCGCACATACATTTAGAGATATTAGCTGAACATCACTGGCCCATTTTTTTGTTACTTACTCATACAACGTCTATTAACAATGTATTTTGTTGTTCGGAAAATTCTTTCCGTTTGGGAAAGTTGGTTTCGTACCGGAAAATTCTAGCATTTAATTATTAGACATTAATTCCAATATCTAATGTCTAATAATTGACGGGAAGAATTTTCCGGTACGAATTGGTTTTCCAAAACGGAAGGAACTTTTCGAACAACCCAATACATTGTTAATAGACGTTGTATGAGTAAGTAAAAAAAAATGGGCCAGTGATGTTGTGTTTCTCTCAAAATTACAGTTGCAATTTTTAAAATAGAAATGAATTATTTGGATTTTTTAGATTATGAAAAGCAGGAATTCAGTATTACTAAAATAGGTGAAATACAGACTTATATATCCAAAATATGGATTTCGCAAATTCAAATTGAACATGAATATTAGCTTCGGTTTAAGTAGTAATTTCAATTAAAATTAATTTAAAAACGAACTTGAATAAGTTTTTGTAAACACAAATTTTGTATTTTTTTACATCGATTAGGATATTTGGTGACCATGATGTCTGGATTTAAGATAATTGGAGTTTTGCTGTAACAATTAAAAATTAATTATTTAAATAATTACTTTAAAATATTATATTAAAATAATTTTATGTTTTAGTAAAAACTCGTTTGTGAAATAATTTTTGCGTTCTTAAAACAGCAGATTGTTTCCTTACACAAAGTTTATTTTTTCCCGTGTAGCCAAAAAGTATTTATTTTAAACTGGTTAGTGATTAAATAAAAATATTTAATGGGCAGCATTTAATAGCATTTTAATTCACAATAAGAATTTCCACTTATTGTAAAATTTCAGTGCTTGGCAAAGTTAGAAAGGCATGAATATTTTTTAAAAACAAGTTTAGTAACGTAAATAAGTATTTATTTTAACAGATTAATAATCAAATAAAAATATTTACTGTTCATTAATACATAAAATTTTAATTTATAATAATAGAAACTCATCTTATGCTAAACTTATATCTAATGCAGTTATCTCTGTATGAAATAAGTATTTTGAATATGAAATTTCAATGCGTCATTTTATATGCTAAATATTTATATACCGTTTTATATACTAAATACTAATGTGGTTCAATATAATTAAATGTTAGTTTCGAATGGTATTATTTTAAGGAGGCAACTATGTCTGTGAAATCATAGGAAAACTGCTAATATTGAAGTACCTTTTGGAACTGCTGAAGCTATTTCAATGTATTTTGAAAATAATTTTGCAGTAGCTAAACTATGAGTAGATCGTTTGGTAATAGAACAAAATAAGAAATACAATTTTTAGGCGTTTTTGCAAGCAAAATTTCTATTTTTTTTTAAGTAAGTAATGCTACGAAAATTATAATTTTGAGGAAAATCAAAACCATTTAAATATAGCCAACAAAAATGCCAAAAACAAAAATATTGAAATCACTTTAGTACTTTCCGATATCAGCTGTTTTCGATAAGATTCCGCCACAGTTTTTGCACCCATAATTGAGTTTTGCTTACATTTGTCCAAAAATGATTCTGATGGCTCTTAGATGAGAAAATTGTATATAAGCAACTTTCGGTTTGCTAGACATTTGTTGCCCTTATACACTTATGAAGATATAAAATCGTGGCGAAAAAAGAATACACTCCATCCCCCTACTAACTCTTCCAGAAATAATCGTATAAACGGAATGGTACCAACCGAGCAATAATAACAACATCTGCTATTTGTTGCTATAGTTAAATTATGCTTCGGAGGATGTCTGCACATTGAAATTGTAACAAACGCTAAATTGTTTAATATTAACACTTAATTTTAACATCTCATTTGTCTTATTTTGATAAATTTTACCTTCGGATACCAAACGGAAAGTCATTTGTTCGAGCAGTTCAGTTATTATTCAGATTTAAAGTTTGGAACTTATATTGCTTCATTCACAGTTATATGTTGCAAAACCGTCTAGAATTCCCGTTTTTAAGCATAACTAAATAACTTCTTGGAAGAATGAGATGTAATTTTCAATTCGCATATTTGAAGCCTTCAAAAATCTATTTTTGTTTTAAAATGTATAGGCTAGGATTATTTTCGAATAAATATTTCAAATAATACACAGTTTGAAATTAATATTTAAAAAAACATAGAATAACATATAAACTTTTAAAAACAAATCGTTTTCTAGAAGCTTCAAACAGTCGAATCCAAAATTGCATCTGATAAACTGTTAAAAATTGGCAACAAACTGTCCAGCCATTTGACCGTTTTAATAAAACACGGTTATATAATCGTAATTTAACTCTATTCTGCCCATTTTATGTTTGAACAGAGTTAAATTACTGTTATGTAACCGTGTTCTATAAAAACGGTCAAATGGCTGGACAGTTTGTTGCCAATTTTTAACAGTGTACCGTTAAGGAGGTTTTGAGGTATTCTTCAAAAATTACCCATATCAAAACATGTTTTACATCGAAAAAAATGAATTTAACATTAATAGTTCCAAATTTTACATCCGCGTAATTCCAAAACTACTTTAGAGAATGACTTCAAATTTGGTATTCGAAAGTAAAATTTATCCTAGAATACATAGAATAGAAAGTCTAAATTAGGTGTTAGTATTAAAAATATTAAAGTTTTTTACCTCTTCGAGGTCTAATTTAAGTATAGCTTTAATTAGTAACAGTTATTACTAATCGATTGGTAATTGCATTCTTACACGATGATTTGCGACAAAGTTAGCAAAGGGGTATCCATTTATTTTATTTTCTTTCACGACTGTACAATTAAAAACAAGTGGGTAAGTGTGATCGAAGATCGCTCAAAGGGTTTCGTTTAATATTCCTTTCAAAACACTTTATCCTTTCTTTAATAAATTCAAACAAATTTCATTTAGCAACAACAATAAAAAAAAAGTCATGTTTTTTATAAAAAAAATTTACCGGTCTATTTTTTTCCTTTTTTCGAATTAATAATAATTGCTGAGCATCATATAATGTGGTATTTTATTTTTGTGGCAACAATAATTTGAGGAAAACCTTTCATTTCTTTTATGAAAACAATGCCGATTTAATTTTTAATTTTTAGCAAATTTTAATCAAAAACATGTTTTAACGAATTGTTAAGTGGGCTATGTCAGAAGTCTGTTCAAAAACCTTTCATGCAATATCTCATTCGTCGTTCTGCGTATCATATTTTCTTAGAAAAAGGGATGTTGACAGGAGAAATAATATATATGATAACCTGCTATGCATAAAATAAACATACAGCAGAAATATGAAAAGTGCGTATGAAAAGTTTCCGCCGGTGAAAATGATGTCCTGCTTAGCTTGAAATACAATTTTTTCATAGATAAAACTATTTAAAAAATATATCACTGTGTCAAAGTGAAGTAAACTGATTTTTTATTTCACAATTAAAAAGATTAAAATATTAGAGCCTTAATTGAGGACTTTATCTTCATTATTCATATTGATATTTATTATATGTCGCGGATTACTTCATTTTGAAATAAACTATAGATTAGATTCTTGAAATTTCATTTTACAATAATGCAAAAAGTTGAAATAATAAAAAATAGTTTACGGAAAATTGTTTAAACAATAATATTTTTTTAAGTTAAATTAGACAATGTAAGACGGATTTTTTTATTGGAATTATATTTATAAATCTAAAGAAATGTAGTTTTAAATCCCAGAAATGTAATTAAAAGAAAGCAATTTACAAAACATTTTCAAAATATTTTCTCTCATCTCTAATGCATTACTGAACTTCTCTAATATAGTTCACAGCCTAAGAGGGACTGCTCAGACGAGGAGGCCAAGTCTGTAGAGCATAGGTGTCCCTCCCGGTACCTTTATTAAGGTTTAAAAAAATACAATTTCAGCTAGAGCTGAGCCCGCCGGAAAACGCGACAGGGGGCGGGTGAATCGCAATGGGCCATTATTGCCCGAAATTCACAGAACAAATCCCTCGCTGCCGGAGAACAGATCTCCCTCGCGCTGAAATATTTGTAGTTCTTCACCACTAATATCATCGAAAGCATCAATTATCTTGTGTTTTTTATCAACTGCAATGCATTATCGCCCGTGCTTTATTTTTCTAGGAATATCTCCCATATTTACATTTTTAATTTATGTTTAGGTCTTTATTCACAATACACAACTTTTAATTAAACTTAACAATACATATATGAATTTCAACTTAAAAATACATATATGCAGTTTTTTTTAATTATCTGCTTGAAGTGAAAGGAAACATATTCCAACTGAGCAATTTTGTCTAGAAGGGTCATATACAAAGTGTAACTTTCTGAAAAATAATGTGAAGAATATTTCATTAATATAATCTTATTTCTTAATGTACTTTAAGCACTATTACAATTACTTCTCTCCAACAGATAAAAAAGCATGTTTCAGCTTTTTAGAACGCCTTGTATTGAATAGACTTATTTACTTCCACTTGTTTATAATCAGCTTATGTTTTCTAATATATAAATAATAAAATTAGATGCAGAAACGACCCACCTACCTCTTTATAAGTGTATTTCGGGACCCATCCTGACTGGTCTAACTGAAAAGAGTGCCCTTTTCTATCATCTACAATTCTCGGTTCAGGTGTTTTTGCAGGTATTTTTTGTGCCAGCAAGGAATTTTCCATCAAAAAATTTCTTTCGGAACATCTTGGCAGTGAACGTGTTAATTTTATTTCTCCAAAATCATCAGTTGAAGCTCGTTGTTTAAATTCTCTACACTGGCATGGAATTGGTTTTGACTCTGCATATAAAAAATGATTTAGAAGTAACTGATGCAGCATTGAATAAGGATATCATCTTTTAAGTATATAATGATGACTACTTTTAAAAATCCATTGTATAATTAAATCTGGTACTTGTTTTGTCTTTCTTGGACCATTTAGTGTAATCTACCACCAGACAATAGATTAATAGACGAATAGACTAATAGACTTCGCTGTTGTTTTTAAAAAATCAACGCCATTCAATCATGAGCGCGTGCGAGAGATGTAAGCATATTTACATGGCTTAAAAATTTGATTTGGTTTTACTCTTTTGAATTTGGCACTGATGATGGAACTTTAGGGGCTCCGAAACAGCTGTTTGGCATTTTATAAATCTTTATTTGAGCTATTTTACGTTGTTCATTTATTTTTAATGTGACGACACAAAACTAAATCAAACTATTTAAAATAGGGTTGCAGTTGTTATTAACTGTCATTTGACGTGACGGAATGACTGAAAGTTTCTTAAACATTTATTAAAAGAAAATCGTCTAAACTAATAAATTACATATTTTTTTATTATGAAAATTGATCATAATAAATTACATTATATAACTATTTACATGTGACAGCTTTTTAAAAAATATATCGAGTAGGATTACCTAGTTTATTTTGCATGCATTATTATCAAGTAAAATCAAGCTAGTTGTCAAGGCTGTAAGACTATTGTAAACCATTAAATATTTTACTACATGCATTAATTTATTAAGAAAATTAAACAACAATTACATTATTTTTCACAGTTTTCTTCAAGAATATTATTTGTACACAAGTGGAAATATTTCACTTTTTGGCTATAACCTAAACGTTTTGAATCTAAAACAATAATTTGAAAACTTGAAATATATTTCAATATATTTTTTAATTTAATTTATAAAAATTATTTTAAAAATGATCAAAGTTAACACTTTTTATGAAACTTCCCAGTTACGAGATTTTTCCGTCAAAAAAAAGGATGTATTAATGCGCATGATATGCGACCATATCAACAAATGAATAAACAATGGGAAAGCAATATGAAAAACCGTGATAAGCGAAAATCGATTAAAAAAGTACCGTGACTCTACGGCTCCAAAATTACATTTGTGACATTTTTAAAGTTTATTTGCTGCTGGTAATATCAATTAACATTGATTGGATTGAGAAAAGTACAGTTGGATTTTAACAAGGAGTGATTGCATACTCATATCTATATGAGACCGTTGAAAATTGGCTTATAAAAATAATAGAAGTTAAACGAAACCAAAGAAACATAGCTGAGTACATTCTTATTTCGCGCTTATCCATTACTGGCGTTCAGTAACACCGATTGGAAACATGTAAATTGGCAACTGAAATATGTTGAGGTGAAAATAAACAAGTACCTTAATATTCATTTAAGGCGCCAACGGCCATCTTCAAAAGAACGTCTAGGCTTAGATTTCAAGTGAATATGTACTGTGGCACCTTTATTCGGATCTATAAGAGTTTACCTAATTATTGAAAAAACTTACATATCCTTCTGATTTTCTGATCTGATGCTATAACCTTCCAAAATTTTGTGTCTCTTCTAAACAAGCAAGGACTTCAGTTAATCTTTTTTTTTTCGGATAAAAATGTCAAAGAAAAGCAGTAATATATATATATATTTGCCTGAATGTTAAAGTTAACTAACAAGGAGAGTGCCAAGCTTGGTAATCACAGATTATGATTATTTTTATATATGTTGTAGGGTAGAAGCCCCTTAATCTCAGGTTCAATGGATTTTATGCAACGCTCCTTGGTTCTCGAGAAATGGGGGGTCTAATATTATACTGCAACTTAAATACTTACTTTGAAACAATATAACTGTGTCGGTCGTAGCTCAGTTGGCATGGCGTCTGCTCGTTGTTCCGAGGGCCCGGGTTCGATGCCGGAACGCACTATGTTTGTTTTTCTCATTTTTTAAAAATAAATATACTTGTAATTAAAGTTTAATAATCTCAATAAAATTTTCGTTAACATAATTATATTTTAATTGAGCATTTTTAATTTTTTTAATAATCACTTTTAAAATGTATTCCATATATGCTTTATCAATGCAACGATATTGAAGAATTGTGTCAATTCGTGATTGTAAAGAAACATCATTTATAAATTACCTTAACAAGGGAAGTTAATGCGATCATAATACTACTCTGTTTTTAAAGTAATAAGCGTAACTATATTAAACATTAACATAAGAATTAAATGACAACATATTTATGTTTTATTTTATAGTAATTAGAGGGCGCCAAAACAGACTTTGGTTATTTCTTTTTTTTAGTTTGATGCTTTTAAATGGTTTTTGTTTTCAATCTTTATCGCACAAGTGCGTATCATTCTATAACAGCTCATAAACGTATAAAAATGGAAGAAGCAAGCTGCAGTTCACAAGATCATTCTGAAGTGTCGGGATTCAATGAAAATCAGAATATTGATTAAACAAATACGTTGAAGTACTGTAAAATTTTATTGCAAAACAATAAATTTTTAACAAATAATCCAGCATCTGAAATATCGTCGTTTTCTATTGCAATGGGAGAAGAATTCTATAATTCTATAGTGAATATGCTGATTTTGTAACGAATTTTGAATTTTTACCAGTCAATAATAGATCCATTTTTTTAAAGCTCTTTAAATGATGAGAAGTGTTTAACAATGGTTTAAAAATCAAAAATGCTAAATTAAAATTTAATTATGTTGACAAATTTTTTTAGATTATTCAATTATAATTACAAGTATATTTATTAAAAAAATGAGAAAAACAAACATAGCGCGTTCTGGCATCGAACCCGGGCCCTCTGAACAACGAGCAGACGCCATACCAACTGAGTTACAACCAACGCAGTTATTGTGTTACAAAGTAAGTATTTAAGTTGTGGTATAATATTAGACCCCCCCCCCCCCCCCATTTCTCGAGAACTAAGGAGCGTTGTTTAAAATCCATTGAACCTGACACTAAGAGGCTTCTACCCTACAGCATATATAAAAATAATCAAAATCTGTGATTACCAAGCTTGGCACTCTCCTTGTAAGTGTTGAATTGACATTTGTAGGATTTCGAATGTTTGATTAATTTTTGCTGCTGTGATGCGATCTTGAATTTGCGTGTCAGTCATTTTGTGACAGGTGCTTTTTGATCAAATTTGTTTTTTTTTTTATTATTCATTTTTAGTAAAAACAATATAATACAACCTATGAATTTGAAAAAATATAAATACAAGGAGGGTTAAACAATTTTGATAACATTCAAATTTCTAATTTATAAATAATATGCCAAAAAATTATGAATGAAAAATATTATTATGAAAATCTTTTACAGAGCGTTCTTGAAAAAATCAGAATTATTATATTCAACTTCATAAGTGGACTGCGTCGTGCTGAGACGAGCGCTTTTTCACTCTGTCTTCCTTTAGTCCATCTTATAACCAAGCATGTTCCTTTATTTACCAATATCCTTGCCAAGAAAATACAAAACTACCTCCTTCTTAAAAGAGCCTTGGCATTTTTTTAATGCCATGTGAATATTTAAGGATTAAGAAAGAAAGATTTCTTGTAGAATAATAACAATAGCAATGAAAACAAAATGGATTAAGTATTGTTATGCTTTTTTAACAATGCAGGATTTCCGAACTGAGTAGGCAACGTCAAAGTCGACCGTACTCCATTAGCGAACACCGAGATAAGCATAGTGATATATCGCATAAGGTCGTGAAATGGATATGTAATGGATGTTCAGCTTACAAATACTATTTACAAATAGCTACTTACAAATTATAGTGAATACAATTATTACAATGAAATTCTAAAATGAGAATGTTAAAAGGAAACATCACCAAATCTTAAATGCATCCAAAATGCAATTTTTTTTTTAGACCTATAAACAGTTAATCAGAAAAATTAAATATCATATATTTTCTAACTACTTTTGAATGTTTAATGTTAAAAATAATATTTACCAGCTTCTAATTTTTTCTCACCACTATGCTTCTTTAAATAATCTTGAGGGGTTCTCAGGGGAGTTTGCATATAACCCATAGTTCTAGGAACAGGAGATTTCTGCCTGACATAGAAATCTTTCACGGATGAGCTGTACTGTGATTTGTACCTGAAAATCAACAATTCATATTTCGTCATTTACAGTTCGGTTCTATCCACTATTAATGTATTCGTAATAGTATTATAATTAGTTGCATATTTCTTACTTATAGTCAGCCTATTTTTTACAAATATTACCAAATCTTCGTATCATTGTTTTAATGCACTTTTTAATGCGAGATAAGTAAAAAAAGAACGTCAATTTTGTTTTGAAAATTATAAGGCAACAAAGGTAATTTGTTCTTTCTTCTTTATTTCAGTTTGAGATACCAATCTAAGCATACGAATTTAGTATTTCTCATACAGGATAGTCATGAAAAAACTTTGCAATACATGAGCTCCTGGTGCTCATATCGTGTATGCAAATGGGATGTCATTTGGGTTGTAGATATTTTGAGGTATTGGCCGAAGTATAAGGTAAAGTACAACAATCGAGCTTTCACATTTGCGGTTAAAGTGAAAAACGTTCGAAATTTTTTAAAAACAAACTAACATTTTCGTCACAAACTAGTCTTTACATTGAAAAACCATAAATGGCATTGAAACGGTACATTCAGCTATAAAAATGACGACATAAATAAAAGAAAATTTAGAGCTCCACGCCTGTTGTCACAGCAATTTGGTGACATTGTCATCTACCACTATTTCGCGTTTCTGATGTCGCTTTGGTCACTTAAACACACCTTAATCAGTTTCTGCCTCTTGGGGTAATTTACATGTTAAAAACTTTTATCTTCGATATCATGAATCAAGAAGTAGCTTCACATGAATATTATCTTCCTTAATGTCTGAAGATATATTACAAAATGTATATAATAATAATATTAAATTTAAATAAGATTTTTCATTAATACTGATTTAATAAATCAATAGATATAGCTCTTTTTATTAAAAAAATTACAAGACTAATTAGATTAATTGCCAGAAAATACTGTTATGGAAATCTCGCATATCTTATTAAAAAATGTAAATAAATGTATTGTGATCATATCTGCAAATGGAAAGATTTTTCTAGTTGCAAATTTTTCAAGTTACATTTATTAATAAGCGGAATGTAAATGGTCGAGAAAGTAACGACTTTGAAAAATATTTATCTTCGACGGTTTCACTGTCTTTCTAAATGTGATCGAGCAAAGTATTTTGTATGAAAATTCAAACCTACTTTTATTAATAGACGGATAAAATAAATTCATAATAAATTTTCTTTAATGATACATAATACTACCACCAGAGCATAAAGGTTTAAAGTGTGTATGATATGAAAAATATCCTTAAAAGTGAGGAACTACATTATGTTCATGTTACTAGGACTTCCCTCAAAGGGATTAGTCTGAGTGATATTGCTGAGAACATAAAGTTAACAATTACGATATAAAGAAGATATCAACAAGAATCTAAGTGAATATATAGCATATGATAGACAAGAGATAGATAAAGATACAACATATGAAAAATAGCAAATTAAATGATATAATTACAAAATATCATATATAAATTCATATACTGTTATGTTTTCATATGCATTTTTTTATAACATTTGGCAAATAATCTCATTTTCTTAAGCGGGAATTGCTCAAAACTTTAAAAAAAAAACCGCCGGATCTTTTAAAACGATATTTTTAAAGTCACATAATCAGATTTGCAGCCAATAGCGTGTTTTAGCAAGCGTAGTTTAACGCAAATTTAATTTAATTTTTGCAACATTTTCTTTGTGACAAATATCTAAATAAAATATTAAAAAATAAAATATTAAATATTGAAATATTAAATCAAATATTTAATATTTGAATTAAAAAAAAAATCCTTTGTTTATTTGTATAACTATTTATAGAAACTCGTATACTTCAAACCACATTGATAACATGCTTTGCTACAAACGTGTCTACCAGTCTAACTACTCGTATGTCTTAGCTGTGTCTCTCTCCGAACTCATCTGTCTACTGTCTCTCTACTCTTCTGTATACCCGTCTCAGTATCCGTCTGTCTTTCTACCCTACTCTTTAATCGTGTCTCCACTGTAAAAAAATTTCCGGCACTTTCCGGTAAAAAGTGGTGGCATTAAGATGCCACGGCTTTTTGCTGTTACGTTTCACAACAAAGTAGTGAAACATTCCAATTGTCAATAGTCAATATACCTTTTTTATTCAGTGTCTTATTTAAACAATTAAATTTTAAAGTTTCGTATCACAGATAAAATGAAAATTCAAATAATGAAGCATAAAAAGATTTAAATTAGCTACTTACTTTATCGGTTGATATCCAAACAAACAATGACATTTGTTCAGATTGCATTTGTCTCTAAGTTCCTAGGCAGCTGTCTTTTGTTCTTCAAAATGGCTAATGGAACATAAAACATGAAGCACACATGCGCAGAATGTAGTTTACGGAAAAGTTGAAACCTCTCAAAAATATTACACGAATTATTGCCGTAATTGACGTGGGACATAAAGAAATTCGAAATTCCGGTAAAATATGCGAAATGTTTTAGGATAATTTTCTGAAACGTTCCGAAAATTTTTTACAGTGTACCTGTCTCGCTTCCCGTTACACTACTCGTCTATCAACACGTCTGTCTGTCTATATACCCCTCTCTCTACCCGTCTGTCAAGTCGTCTCTGTACTCGTCTCGCTATCCACCACGCTACCCGTCTCCCAACCCATCTCACTACCCCTCTGTCAACCCTTTTTTGCACCTGCCTCGCTACCCGTCTGTCTATTCGTTTCGCTACCCGTTAGCTTATCTCTGTCGCTATCCGTCTCTCTACCCGTCTGTCTACCCGTTTGTTTACACGTCTATCTATCTCTCGCCAACTCTTCCCAATATTTAAACAATTTAGTAAACGGAAGCATTAAATGCAAACAGGAGTAATTTATCTAAAGAGTGTAATCAGATGCAATTTTTTTAAATACATACATAAACCAGCATAATAATTCACCAGTTTTATTTTCATAGTAGTTTATGCCATTTGACAGTAAATCTCAACTTCTTCAACCCGAACTGCGTCAAGCTTTTTAAAAAAGCCCCAAGGTCCGTATAACTGGGAAGGGGAATTGTCCTCAGGGCTATTAGATACATGTTATTAAGTTAAGTGAAAGTTTCGTAATCGGGTTCGCAGCCAATTTCTTATGTCAGAAAGGGTGGCTTCACGCCATTTTAAATTCATTTCTGTAACTTTCTTTTTCTTTTTTTGGTGGGAGGTTGGGGGGGGGGGGGGAAGGTTCCAAATATATACACTTAAATTCAAACTTTTGCCCCCATGTTAATATTAGTGTTGTTTGTATTATCAATTAATACTTTGTTGATCGAGCTTCATTCGAAACAAATGTAAAAGACTTCTACAGTTTTTTTTTCTAGGAGAAAGTTCCGTAATCGGGCCCTAAGCTAATCGGGGAATTTAATATCATTATTGTTTCTAACTCTTATAGAGTTAAAACAATATTGTTGCTAGCATTACTCTTGTTTGTGACCAACCTCTTCTGTGTATCTGAATAGGGAAAAGTTCCGTATCATGTACTGGTTGGTGCCAAAGGCAGTTGTAGAATCTTACAAATTTTTCTAGAGAGCGGAAAAACATGTTTTTAAAAATATTTACAAATATACGTTTATTAAACCATGTTTTTGAGCCATTTTAAAAAAATAAGTACGGTGCTAAAATAAAATTTTATTGCCATTTTCGATATTTTAATAAGAAATGAAAATACATAACAAACAAATTTAACAAAACTAAGCCATTTTTGGGTACTTCTCTATTATCCCGTCGACCACTTTTCATAACAAAAAACTATCGCCAAACTAAGATTAAACGCCAAAAATACAGTCCCATTTACTTGATGCCAGAAGCATTATACGTATTTGTTATGCCATCAAGTGGTTTTTAATTCGACATTTGCGTGTATTTTTCATTATGTTTTACTGATTTATTAGTTATTACATTCATTAAAGTAACAATTGTGTCCTTAAATTCTTATATTTTATTTATTTTGATATTTCAATGGCAACGTTCTCCCGTTTATTTAGCGTTACAGTTTGGCGATAGTTTTTTGTTATGAAAAGTGGTCGACGGGATAATAGAGAAGTACCCATTTTTTGTGATAAATAATTGTTATTGCCAGGGGGGCAAATTGTAAACAATTAATAAGCGAACTAAAAAAATTACGGGAAAAAACTTGTGGGAATCTCAAGAAAGAAATATCTGATATAAATAGCATTTAAAATCTTAAAATGGAGAAGTGGTCCGGATAAAAATGCAAAACATTATACACCTGATATAAGAATTTTTTAATTTTTTTATATTTCCGAAAGCACAGATAAAAGGGTAAAAATCCCGGCACAGATGCCATATACTCACCATGTTGGCGCGATTTTTCCCCCGCCCCTTTGGCGAAAACTGTTTGTTGTGTTTGTTTACTTTTATTTTTTATTTTAATTCTATAGATTATTTTTATATGTATATCAATATTAATTTAGGCACAGATGTCATATACGCACCAGATTGGCGAGATTTTCCCCCCGCCAATTTGGCGAAAACTTTGTTTTTGAATATTAGTTACAAATACCATACAATAATAGCATGTAACTTTTTATTTTAATATAAAAATAAAATAACGTAATAAATGAAATAGCTCCTATTATTCAAAAATGGGAAATAAAAATAAATAAATGATAGTTTGATATAAATAAATATTGATATATATATATAATAAAAACAATTTATAGAATTAAAATAAAAAATAAAAGTTAATAAACAACAATTGAAACAAAATAACCGGGTTACCATGTGAGGCATAAAATTGCCATTTTGTTGCAATCGCGCCAATGTGGTGCGTATATGACATCCGCGCCTTTATTTATATCAAACTATTATTTATTTTTTTTATTTCCTTTTTTAAAATAATAGAAGCTGTTTCATTTATTACGTTATTTTTTTTATATTGAAATAAAAAATCACGTGTACTATTTGTCACACTATTTGTAACTAATATTCAAAAATAAAGTTTTCCCCAAGCTGGTGGAGGGAAAAATCGCGCCAACGTGGTGCGTATATGACATCTGTGCCTTGTTTCATTTCATATAGAGGTACTGCTCTATTATCCCGTCGACCACTTTTCATAACAAAAAACTATCGCCAAACTGTTAGATTAAACGCCAAAAATGCAGTCCCATTTACTTGATATCAGAAGCATTATACGTGTTTGTTACGTCATCAAGTGGTTTTTAACGCGACATTTGCGTGTATTTTTTATTATGTTTTACTGATTTATTAGTTATTTCATTCATTAAAATAACAATTGTGTCCTTAAATTCTTATATTTTATTTATTTATGTATTTTGATATTTCAATGACAACGTTCTCCCGTTTATTTGGCGATAGTTTTTTGTTATGAAAAGTGGTCGACGGGATAATAGAGAAGTACCCACATATGTATTGGTACTTTTATGTTAACTTGGCGCAGTTGATAAATCGCCAAATATTTTTCTCATAACATCTTCATATTGCATTCATTTCATTAAAATATAAATCTTTCACTGATTTCATTTGAAATACATTAAAAATACACGTCTTTCACTCATTTAATTTAAAATACACGCCTTTCACTAATTCCATTTAAAATACTAAAAAGGAAAAGAAAATAAGAAATAATGCCACAAATCGAAACCTTTTATTTAAACATCAAAGAATTGTTTCTAACATACACACGCGAAATAAAAAAGCTGCTAATGATGTGATTTACGCCAAATCTCTAATACTAATACTACTCTTACTAATCTCTAATACTTTTCAAACAGAAAAAATTCCAGATTAACTTTCCATTTTTATTAAATTGAAATATATTTTATTGTGCTGAATATTAGTGCTTGCATATTTTTTTGCTCCATGTATTCCATGAACTTTTCAATTCCGATTGTCTACGAAAATCTCCCGCCGGTGAAAATGACGTACGCACAAAATTTAGTGACGTATGTACTTTAATTGTGCTTTTTTATCTATTTTTTTAATATAACTTCCAAACGGTTTGACACTTATTCTTGGTAATAAATAGATGACGTTGTCACCTTTATAGGTACCTGCTGTAAAAATTTGAACGAAATCCGTTAAATATTTTTTGAGTTATGCTTGACGAAAGGTTTTAATATCCATCGTAACTATATATGGGGCAAAGTAATACTGCGCTGTGTATGAGTCTTCGTTGCACTCAGACAATGATTTATTGTTGCTCACAATCTGTCGCATGTAATTTTTCATTGTTTTTGTAGGTATATACTTGAAAATTATGTAATCTGATTAAAATATTTTGATTTTTGCTGACAGTAGGAACTCATACGCTGCTCTCATTGTTCTTATTTGCATTTGTTTTAATAGCCGTTTCTAGTTCTAAAGATACCGTTTATAAACACCATCTATATATTTAAAAGCAAATGCATTTTTTGTCAAATTCACATCAAATTGTGCCCAATACCCATGCGTAAACTTAAATCTCGGACCTAACCAGTTTCAGAGCACCCTCAGATGCGAAAACGGTGGTCGAGTGTAGACCGGGAGGCGGCTGCACAGACAATCACCTCATAGAGTTCACGGCTGAAATTCCAGAATTAGTTAAAACTCGATTAGCATATTAAAACACAATCGGTCTGCCAAGTCATATCTTGGTGGAAAGCACGTAAAAACCCAATTTTAGCGGTTGACTCGTAGGTTTACCATTGTGTTTTCCTGCACCCAAAAGTATGAAAACATGGAGAACTGGGTGCAGGAAAACACAATGGTAAACCTACGAGTCAACCGCTAAAATCGGGTTTTCACGTGTTTTCCACCAAGATATGACTTGGCAGACCGATTGCGTTTTAATATGCGAATCGAGTTTTAACTAATTCTGGAATTTCAGCCGTGAACTCGATGAGGTGATTGTCTGTGCTGCCGCCTCCCGGTCTAGTGGTATAAGGGGCGTTTCTTCTCTGTTCAGATTATCGTGTCGGTTTGATCGCCGCTATGGACAGAATGATTTTTTTTTTACTTTATGGGTATAATTCGTTTTAATAATGCCATATTTAATTCAGGAGGAAAAGTTACATAATTTGTTTTTTTTTATTAGAATGCTTTATAATTAAGTAAAATTTAACACCCAATAATATTTTATTTTAATTACTAAACAAAAAATATGTATTATTAATTAATCGTTAGCTGCAAACAGCAAAATTTGGGGTTTCTAAATTTGAGGTTTTAGAATCAGACTGATAAAAAATAATTTAATGAAAGTTTTTAAAGGTCGTGTAATTAAAAAAAAATCAGAAATACTAAATATTGTAATTTTTCCAAAATATTAGGACTGTGGTAAATAAAATAAGAAAAGTATATGATTATTCTCCTTAAAAAAATGAAAAGAAAAGAAGAGAAAAAAGAAAGAAGCAAAAATATCCATATATGAATTATAAAAAAAAATCAAGCTGGATATACTTATAAAGAGTTTAATATGTTTCAAATTGTTCTTTTAAGTAATGGCATTTTCATTTCCTTAGCATATTATCTTTTTAGCTCTAAAATTGTAATTGATTAATATTCAATTAAAAACTCCATTGTTTTAAAGTAGCTCTCTAAAATATGTGGAACGAAGTATTTACAAATTCCTTTAATTTTTCAAAGGATATATGAGAATAAGACTTTTGCTTTGAAAATTCGTAAAGTAAGCTGAATATTATAGATTTTCTTACAGTTTGGCATTTGTTCTATATCTAATTATTGCAGAATAGGGCTCTGTGTTAATGCGTTTGATTTTCTTATCTTGAAACAGATGGCACCATTAACGCTATCGGGAATAATAACATTCTAAACATCTTTATATTTAAAAGCAAAGGCATTTTTTCTCAAATCCACATAAAATCGTGCCCAATACACATGCGTAAATTTAAATCTAGAACCTAACCAGTTTCAGAGCACACTCAAATGCGAAAACGGTGTCGAGTGGTATATGGCGTGTTTTTTCACTGTTCCGATTATCTTGTGTGTTCGATCCCTGCTGTGGACAGAATGATTATTCGAATTATTCTTCAAACTTTTTGAAACAGCTATGAATTTTATTTTCATGGTACTATTAAGTTGCCGTCAAATTTTGACGGGTTCCATCTAGTTTATGTTTTAATACTGTGAAGATCATTTAACGATAAATTTAAATAGGCATTGCTATTTGAAAATTTCAAAATTTTGCCACTGTAACCATAATTGTGAGAGGTCGATTCTTGTTATCAACATATTCTCTAGCGTCGAGCCCATTAAAATACCTGCATTCCAAATGGCGTTCCATTTCCTCAAACAATACTGTAACTAGGGCTCTGCAAAGTTTCATTATGACTATTCTGTATTTCCTTGACAATATTTCATAGTCTGGGAAGTAGCGTTTAATTTTTGTATTCAATTTTAGCGGGGATGATTTTGATATTAATACCAAGTCTTTGAACTCAGAAAATCAGAAAGTGAAAGTGTTAACGATCTTTTACATCATCTTTATGACGAATAGCGTTCCCTGTTTTTTCCCCAGAAGTGAAAATACTGATAATTACACATGCAGTAAAAACTTTTTGTTTATACTAAAAACTCTTGCAGACCGAGAAGGTCGTATCACAATGCAATGCTTATAATTAAGAGATGCAGATAGTACGATTCCTCAAAATCGTTGTAACATTTTAACAAGTAGATTTAAATTTAAATCATAGTTAAATGGATATATTTATTTTGTCTAAAACTAATTACTATTTTCCCAAATAATAGCAGCGTTTTCTCGACACCAGCAGCTCTCTGGATAACAATGTGCTTACACCCTATGGATTAAACTCTCTGGATACGTCTAAATCTAATTATGGATACCTGCACATCTCCAAAGCAGAATTGGATAAGTGAAAAAATTTCCTTACCTCTACTTATGTAACTATTGCATTTACAAAAACTATTTTTTGAGTAAAAGGGAAAGGCGCGCGCTAACAACGCATAGGGTAATATGATGATTTGTAGTTTTTCATTTGTAATAAATTTGTAATAAATTCATTTTTAGTAAATTTCGACTAACTCTAACAATGTCCTACAATATAACAATGTGTCTCGGTCGCTTTGTGATTCATCATTAGGGTTCGCTATAGCAATGAAATATTTAAAAAAAAGTTGAATCCCGAGAAAGTGACAGACCTTTTTTGCAAAGTGTATGTCAGTTGCACTGGCATTCAGAGAAAAAAGTTTGTTGCCCTGGAAGTTCGTAGACAGAAATTGCTACATGGAGTTTCCTAATGCCCAATATGAATGGTATCACGAGTGGGACGTAAACTAGGGTATTCTAAAAACATGCAAGGGCTCTGGGTATGGGCGCAAGGGGAGGGGGTGGGGTAACGGAAGGTCATTGCCCTTCTCCCTGGATGTTATAAAATTTAATTAACCTATTTTTCGTTTTTTCATATGATTATGAATTAGGTAAAATAGTCAAATTTATTATTTCCAAGTGATTTAAATAAATTAAACACGAAAAGTAAAGGGAATAAGGAATTTCCCGTCAGAAGGTCTTTAGCCCCCCCCCCCCGCCCCCGTGGAATACTTTTTTTAGTTCTGTGTTTCTTTTACGTTCATGCGTTTAAAGATTATTTGAAACAGTTAAGTTCAGGACAAAGAAAGCGTTTCAATTCTTTACTTAAAAAGAAAAAGAAAAAAAAAAGAAATTTACTTTTGAATTTTTATTTTTATTTTGTGGGAGAAAAAAAATGCAACCTAGGCTACGATCCACGAGGACATCAGTTCGAAAATCTTGCCATATATGATATCAAAGTTAGGTGTTGTGTTAGTATTGAAAATCTCAAGTTTGATACGATTTCTATAGTATGTAGACGACCCCCTAAGCAAAATTTAAGTATAGAATTCATTAGTAGACGTTATTACTAATCGATTCGTACCAGTCACATTTTCATTCGATGACTTGCGCCAGAATTAGTAACGGTGTTCTCTCTCTCTGTCTCTTTTTTTTTTTTTTTTTTTTTTTTTTTTTTTTTTTTTAACAGATAATTTTTTTCTAGTTTCCGTGAGAAATAAAACAGGCCCTTCCCCAAGAAAATGATATCCGTGCCACTGGATATATGTAACATATAAAACCTATTAATATAATTACAGGAAATAGCAAAAGTAAATGTTATAAACAATTTACAAACTAAATTTCATTTCACATTTCATCTTATTCGTTATGTTAAATTTTTGCTATTATTATTATTATTATTATTATTATTATCAAGTTAAATTTTGTAAGAAAATGATATTAAAATATCCACAATGATACATAATTTATAAATTTTTAAGATGCAAGAGCAGAACAATATAATATTCCACTCTACTTATAGCAAAAGTAAAAGTCATAAACAATTTACATACTAAATTTAATTTCACATTTCATCTTATTCATTATGTTAAATTTTTTTCTATTATTATTATTATTATCATTATCATCAAGTTAAATTTTGTAAGACAATGGTATTAAAATATCCACAATGATACATAATTTATAAATTTTTAAGATGCAAGAGCAGAACAATATAATATTGTACTCTACTTATATACTTCTATTCTATACTACTATAAAAAAGATGCATCTTCTGCATTTGCTAATAATTATCTTATGTAATTATTGTTTGATCAACATATATTCATACGTATTTAACGGGGAATAACATAGAAAAATATTAGAAATTTAAAACTATCTTTCCTATAACTTCTTAACTAATACTTTCTTTCCAAAAACTTTGCTTCTTTTGTTCTATAGACCAGGGTTCGTACGGGTCCTGGAATTTTAAGACCAGGAAATTATTCGGTACCAGTATTTTCTTATAGATAATCTCTTCTTAAATAAGGTGAAATTTCTCACGTTTGAACTTGATGTATTTTTTTAGAAAAATATACTGGTATGTCACCTGGAAAATAACGGTACCCGTACGAACCCTGTAGACTGTCGTTGCAATTTTATTTAATAACTGAAATATACTGATATTTTTATTTAATATGAATAAATGTAACGTGTTACAATGCTTAACATACATTTAAGGGAGACCAAACTGGTCACCAGTGGCGGCTAGTATGAAATAGTAATCGACTGTTGTGCACAAAACCTTGTTAACAAATAGAGATTTTTAGTAATATCTATAGTTGTTAATAACATATAACTAAAGTTTTACATGAATAGGTGGTAAAACATACTAAAGGAAATCATGAAAGAAACGGTAGTAACATTTATACAAGATATTTATACAAGACGGCTTGAACAATAAAAATATTCACGTTATTTTAAAATAAATCCCAATATGAGAAATATCAAAACAAACTAGGACTTCCCTCAAAGGGATTAGTCTGAGTGATATTGCTGAGAACATAGGGTTAACAATTACAATATAAAGAAAAATAGCAAATTAAATGATAGAATTACAAAATATCATATATAAATTCATATACACTGTTAAAAAAATAGAAAAGAAGTACCGTTCATCAGATGTGTTGTCATAATTTTTTTTAACATGTGGCAAAGGATCTCATTTTCTTAAGCGCGTATTGCGCAAAACTTGGAAAAAAAAAAAAAAAAAAAAAAAAATAACGCCGGATCTTTTAAAACGCCAAGCTTTTTAAAGTTACGTAATTGGATTTGCAGCCAATAGATTATTCTATCAAGCGTGGCTTAACGCAAATTTAATTTAATTGTTGCACCTTTTTTGTGTGTGAATTTAAAATTTTTCTTCCTTGATTATATATCTATTATTTGTATAACTGTTTATAAAAACTCTTACACTTCAAACCACATTGATAGCATGTTTTGCTACAAACCAGATTGCAAAACTATAGTCTAAATTACTATTAAAGTATAGAAAAAATCTTTCGATGACTTCTGTAAAATAACTTTTACATTAAATCTCCATATCGGCAAAATTGAAAATTATATATATTACAAAGTTAAGCTTAACAGATACTTCTTGATTATTCTATAGGAGGCTCTGCCCCCTGCGCCTTTAATGCGCCTTTTCAGCGCCAATCCGCAGACTTTTCTTTTGCCTGTCTGTCTGTCTCTCCACAATCTGTCTGTTTCCCTATCTGTTTTTCTGCCCGTCTCTCTAACTGATTGTCTATCTCTCTACACGTCTCGCTACCTGTCTCTATATTTCTCTACCGGTCTCTCTCCCCTTCTCTATATTCCTCTACCAGTCTCGCTACCCTCCAATCTATTTCTCTAACCGTCTGTCTATCCGTCTAACTACTTGTATGTCTAGCCGTGTCTTTATCCACTTCGCTACCCATTTGTCTATCTGTCTCTCTACCCGTCTGGCTATACGCCTCTCTACCCATCTTCTTACCCATCTCCGTTCCCATCTACTGTCTCTCTACTCGTCTGTATACCCGTCTCACTATCCGTCTGTTTTTGTACCCGACTCTTCACCTGTCTCGCTATCAATCTCATTACCCGTCAGTCAACTCGTCTCTGTACTCATCTCTCTACTCGTCTCTTTATCTACCACGCTACGCGTCTCACAACCTTTCTCGCTACATTCCAGTCTACCGGTGTCTCTACCCGTCTCGAGACCCATCTCGCTACCCCTCTGTCAACCCTCTTTTTACCTTTCTCTCTAGCCGTCTGTCTATTCGTTTCGCTACCCGTCAGTCTACCTATGTCGCTACTCGTCTCTCTACCCATCTCACTACCCGTCTGTCTACCCGTTTGTTTATTCGTCTTTCTACCTCTTGCCACCTCTTCCCAATATTTAAACAGTTCATTTATTATACAGAAGCCGTTTATCAGTTATTAAATGCAAACAGAAGTAATTTATCTAATAAGTGTAATCAGATGCATTTTTTTAAAATACATACATAAACCTGAATAATAATTCATCAGTTTTGTGTTCATAGTTGTTTATATCATTTGACAGTAAATCTCAACTTCTTAAACCTGAATTGTCTCAAGCTTTTAAAAAAAACCACAAGGTCTGTATAACTGCAAAGTACCCTGAGGGCTATATTAGCTACATGTTATTAAGTTTCGTTATCGCGTTTGCAGCCAATTGCTTATGTCAGAAAGCGTGGCTTAACGCCATTTTAAATTCATTACTGTAACTTTCTTTTCTTTTCTTTTCTTTTTTTTTGGGTGGGGGGTAGGGGGGAAGGGTTTCAAATATATACATTTAAATTAAAACTTTTGCCTCCATGTCATTAGTGTTGTTTGTATTATTAACTAATACCTTGTAGACCGAGCTTCATTTGAAACAAATGTAAAAGACTTCTTCTACAGTTTTTTTGTAGGATAAACTTTCGTAATTGGGCCCAAAGCCAATCGGAGTATTTAATATCATTATTGTAACTCTTATAGAGTTAAAACAATATTGTTGCTAGCTTTACTCTTGTTTGAGACCAAACTTGCATGTGTATCTGAATGGGAAAAAGTTTCGTATCCTATGTCGGTTGGCGAAAAAAATTTTAAATGGTGCCAAAAGGTAGTTTTAGCAACTTACAAAATTTTTCAAGAGAGCGGTAAAACATGTTTTTCAAATATTTACAAACATACGTTTATTAAAGCATGTTTTTGCGCCATCTCAAAAATTTAAGCACGATGCTAAAATGTAATTTTATCGCCATATTCGATATTTTAATAAGTAATGAAAACACATAAACAAACTTATATAACAAACCTAAGAGGCATTTTTGTGATAAATAATTGTTATTGTCAGGGGGTTAAATTGTAAACAATTAATAAACGGCTAGTAAATAATAAATAGCATTTAAAATCTAAGGTACTTTTCGGTTAGCCGAGCGCCAGTGAAATGTATATATCTATATATACATATATATATGTATACATATATATATGTATACATACACACATATATGTATGTGTATATATATATGTATATATACATACATGCATATATAAATGTGTGTATGTATAGATATATGTATATATATGTATACATAGATATATAAATTTCATTGGCGCCCGGCTAACCGAAAAGTACCAAATCTAAAAATGGAGAAGTGGTCCGTATAAAAATTAAGCGCTTGATATATGTAAATCTTTTTTTATTTTTTAATATTTCCGAATGCACAGATAAAAAGGTAAAAATCTCTTTTCCAAATGCCAAATAGAAAATATACAAAATAGAAAAATATCTGCTAAAAATATATTTACATAATACTACATCTGCAAAAAAATAAGATTTAGAAAAAGTAAGCCAAATCCTTCAGATACCAACAATCACATCGAAAAACTTATCACAAAAAAAGAACTCGCCAAATCTTACGACACAGGAGATGGATTTTTCCCTCTGAATGCAGAATATTAGTTTTTTTCTTGTACGATGGGTGATTATAACTGTTTCATTTCACATACTACATACCGTTTGATATATTGGTACTTTTATGTTATCCTGGCGCAGTTGATAAATCGCCAAATATTGTTCCTATAACATTTTCATATTGAATTCATTTCATTTAAATATAAACCTTTCACTCATTTAATTTAAAATACATGCCTTTCATTAATCCCATTTAAAATGCTAACAAGAACGAAAAATCATGCGTCAAGCATAGATTATGTAACACTTTCCAACGCTTCCAAAATAATTTTACGAATCATACTCTTTAATAAGCTAAAAGATAACATCTAAGTAATCCGAATACTTTTATTCAGCCCTGTATAGGATCTATAGATTTGTATATATACTACATAGGATGCTAAATTTTAGTTCAGTTAGGAAACACGTAGCACAGTTTAAAATTCTCCGTCTGGAGTTAAATAATACGGAAATGTGTTCCCGAACTTTTGTGCTTCCCTGTATAGGATCTACAGAATTTATACACACCACGTAATATACAAAAAGCGATTTAAAATTAAAATCGCGTTCAGTAACTTAAAACGCACTTCCAGGAATTATTGTTAACATACAGTAGAGAATTCTTTTGTGTGTCCCTGTAAATGAACGATGACTGCTATACACACAATATTCTGTAGTAAGTCTCTTGTAATGAACCTTATATAAATTTCAATGCGTTTAAAATAGGAAAACATTATTTAAATAAACCGCAGACGATTTTTCTCCATAGACGTAATGTAACGGAATTTATTTGACTGTCCCTGTAAAGTAAGTATAAGTGCTATGCACACCCTATTTCCTATTAAGCTTCTTCTAATGCACCTTAGTGATATATATAAATTTCAATGCGTTTAAAATAGTGAAACGTTATTTAAATAAACAGCAAATGATTTTTCCCCAGAGACCGCAATGTAACGGAATTCTTTTGAGTGTCCCTGTAAAAAAACTATAAGTGCTACACACTTCCGTTGAAATAGGGAACATGCTATAGATAACGATTATAACATATAAAAATTGCAGGGCAATCCGAGCATATTTACGGGAGTTAGAGCACGGACAGACGGCAGACGGCCAGACGGCAGACGGCCAGACGGCAGACGGCCAGACAAACCGAAGTCATAAACACTTTTCAACTAGGTTGGAAAGTGTTAAAAAGAGAAAAAAAAAAGAAATAATGCCATAAATCGAAACCTTTTATTTAAACACCAAAGAATTTTTTTTTATTATTTACACATGAGAAATAAAAAAAGCTGCTATTGCTGAGATTTGCGCCAAATCTCTAATACCAAGTCTACTAAGTTATTGCGGGGTTTTTCTTTCAAAGAGAAAAAAATCCAGATTAATTTTCGATTTCTACTCAATTGAAATATATTTTATTGTGCTGAATATTAGTGCGTGCATATTTTTTTTGCTCCTTGTACTCCATGAACTTTTCAATTCCGATTGTCTACGAAAATCTCGCGCCGGTGAAAATGACGTACCACAAAATTTCGTGACGTATGTACTTTAATTGTGCTTTTTTATCTATTTTTTAAATATAATTTTCAAACGGTTTAGCATTTATTCTTGGTAATAAATAGACGCCGTTGTCACCTTTATAGATACCTGCTGTAAAAATTTGAACGAAATCCGTTAAATATTTTTTGAGTTATGCTTGACGAAAGGTTTTAATATCCATCGTAGCTATATATGGGGCAAAGTAATACTGCGCTGTGTATGAGTCTTCGTTGCACTCAGACAATTAGAGCTTTTTTCATTACTAGTAGTCTAAAATTAGTGATAGTTTACGTTAAAGTGACCGCG
The DNA here is from genome assembly GCA_963931845.1 of Maratus michaelseni. Lineage (NCBI taxonomy): Eukaryota > Metazoa > Arthropoda > Arachnida > Araneae > Salticidae > Maratus > Maratus michaelseni. Next base: position 246,476,202 of record OZ007588.1, on the reverse strand, counting down.
GGTTGACCGAATTCCATGTGATTTTGAAAGACTCATACAAAGATATTTCTATGGCCAGTAATGTTTTGTTTTCCTCTTCCGAGACGTGAAATACACATGCATACATTTTAGTTTCCGCAGCATTATCAAATGTCATGCAATTTTTAAATTCATATGCTCCACGTTTGCTACATCCAGTGATTTGTTTTTGTTTTCATGGGCGCGAAGTGCATATTCATGCAGTTTGTGACCACGATATTACTGAATTTCATGTTCTTTTGAGATTCCAATACAATGAGATTGCTGTACCTAGTGATGTTTATTTTTTTTCCATGGACTCTAATCGCACATACATGCATACATTACTGCATCGCGCATACATTACTGACGGCATTACATAATTTCTTTTACCTTTCAGATTCCTGTACAACGAAATTGTTGCATCCAGCATTTATTCTATTTACATACATTCAATTTCATTTGTATTACCATTGTCGGAGCAAAACTCTGGCTTCCCGTGGAACTACGCTTTTGATAACACGATAGTGAACAAAATATTAGTCGGATATGCACAAAAATTAAGCTGGATATTGGTAATGCCAAAATCGTGCCGGGGATTGAAAATAGAAAGTATTCGTCAACCCTAACGTCCCGAAAAGCCGGGACAAAAAATTTTTCATTGTCCTATAGAGATAACATTGCGATTGTTTGAATTATTAATAAAAAAATTACCTCCGTTGTTGTAGTTTACGCATTTTAACCTCATCGTTATGACGTCAACGTTACTAACGCACATATTTGTGATTTATAATATATATTGACTTGTAAAAGTTTTACTTCTTACGTACGTAATTATCACGTGTTTTTTTTTTTTTTAAATGTGAACTGTTAGGTAGTCAAATTCGATCTTACACTTTTTGTAACTTCAAAATCGACGTAATTTGGTTTGAATTTAATATTTAAAAAGAAAAGAAAAGAAAAGAACTAACCTGTATTAGTCTGTTTTTGTTTTATTTTCTGTACACATACAGGTTAAGGAACATATTGTAATCACGATACAAACCCAATTATGAAATTATTGGCATATTTTAACATTGGGAAGTTTTTTGACATACATACATATGTTTGTATATGTGTGTATTTGCGTGTATAATAGAATTACCACACGTTTTTAGGTCACCAAAGCTTATTCTTAATGAAAAACTGAAATAAAGACTTCAAAAATTTAAAAAAATGATTCACGTTTAATAAATTTTAAATCACAATGTTTGGCACGGTTTGCAACAATCCTTTGCATTATCTGGGTTGAAATAAATGATGCATAAAAATAAAGTAACGTTATATTCGAAACGTTATAACGTTAATATTATAACGTTAATGTTATAACGTTATAACGTTAATATTTATAAATGTTATGACATTATAACGTTAATATACATTATAACGTTAATGTTATAACGTTAATATACATTATAACGTTAATGTTATAACGTTAATATACATTATAACGTTAATATTCAAAAACAAAGTTTTAGCCAAATTAGCGGGGGAAAAATCGCGCGAATGTCATGCGTATATGACATTTGTGTCGTAATTTCATGTTAGCAGGGCGCAGGGGATAAATTAGCAAATATTGTTCCCATCACCATCATTCCCATTGCATTCATTTTAATGTAAATATAAACTGTTCACTTATGTCATTAAAATATATGGTACTTACGTATTATCCGTGCCAGGAGATTGATTGCCAAAAATGATTGCCAAGTACCAATCTTGTTTATCGTTGCCAATCATGTTTTCAAACACAGTAATTTAACATTATCAAATAAATTGTTAAAAATGGTAATTAATATAAAATAAATAAAATGTAACATATGTTTATTAAATTTATAACATTGTTAAAAATAGTAAATAACATTATTTTAGAAAAATTAATAAGAAATGGTAAATAATATAGCATATTCTAGAAAGTTAATTTTGTTAACATTTATTAAATGTATAAAAAGGTTTAAAATGACATTTTGTTTTGCGGCTGAAATAATTCTGCAATAAACTTTAACATGGCATCAAAAATATTTTTCCCTTCTGCTGCTTCTCTGCCTCCAGATGAACTCGGCCAAATACGAATCTAAATGATGACGTGAGGTTCCACGATGCCGTTTGTTTCGCCATTTCGCAGATCCCCATATGCGTTCAATATGGGACTCTTGTTGTGTGTGGACTCCTGTTTCGGGAGCTACAAGTATCAACCAACAACCCCTTATCATAGTATTAGACCTCACAATCAGCAAGTTACCTTTGACCGCTATTCACGTGGTTAAAAACCACATGGTTGTCCTGCTACTAGCGCCATCTATCGTCAGTAACAGGAGATGATGATAAGGGAGTCTTGGTATCAACATTGCATCGCCAAATAATGTCATAGCTAACTTAAAGTTTCATATAATGAAAATTGGAACACTGGCGTGATTTCAATATAATCTCACATTTTTGCAAATAAGCAATAGCTTCTGTTTCCGTTCGTGGTAAATTCTTTATACGCATAATTCCAAATACAAGATGTAAAATAATCTATGAATAAAAATAAGTTCAATAGCACATCAAGTAAATAAACAAAAATATTATGAAACAGTATAGAAAATAATATTAAAACATAATAACGAGTCAACAGTTACCATGCCAATCATTTGATCCATTTGTTTCACTTGATCGTTACCTTTTTACGTAATTTTGATGAAATGTGTATAAAAATGTTGTTTCTTACTGCTAAAATTATCTTTTATATATCTATCTTATTAAATTTGTCAAATAAAATATTTATATTTTACTCATAAATGCAACATCTAAAATAAATTAAATATTTGTTAATCTTGCTACGTATAGAAATGACCCCCTACTAAAAAAAGTAGATTATTCCCAGGCATGTACCATGTAGCAAGAAAAAAATATATAAGGGTTACTATAATTAGTAATATTGGTTCCATGCTGGCGCAGTTGGCTTAAAACTAGCACGGATAATACGTACGTACCAAATATATATACACAACACACACTTAAAATACATGCTTTTCACTCATTTCAATTAAAATGCGGAAAAGAAAATAAGAAATAATAAATGATACCATAAAGCAAAACACGGTACTTCTCTATTATCCCGTCGATCACTTTTCATAACAAAAAACTATCCAAACTGTATCGCCAAATAAACGGGAGAACGTTGCCATTGGAATGTCAAAATAAATAAATAAATAAAATTTAAGAATTTAAGGACACAACTGTTATTTTAATTAATGAAATAACTAATAAATCAGTAAAACATAATGAAAAATACACGCTATAATGTCGAATTAAAAACCACTTAATGACATAACAAACACGTATAATGCTTCTGACATCAAGTAAATGGGACTGCATTTTTGGTGTTTAATTATACAGTTTGGCGATAGTTTTTGTTATGAAAAGTGGGTGACGTGATAATAGAGAAGTACCCAAAACACTTTATTTCATCATGAAAGTATTGTTTCTAATTTAAATATTTAAAAAAATAAATGCTGCTATTTATGAGAAAAAAAAAATTCCCGAAATTTGCGCAACATAAAAGTACCGGTTTTTATTTTAAATGGAATAAATGCAATATGAATTGTGACGTTAGGCGATTTTCACCAGCGCTAGACTAACATAAAATATTATTTGGTACTTACGTATTACTATGTTCAATTACATTACATCAGTTCAATCACACAATCATATTTTTCATTAGATAACGCACATTCTTTCATTAGTAAAATAATCCTGATTTTATTGCGTAACAATACTTAAAAACACATTCTCTGCAATTTAAATGTTAAAATATTTATTTATTAAAGTATAATTTTTCATGTTTTATGTAATAAGTATTTATATTTAGAAAAAATAAATAAAAAATGCCTTACAGTGACCCTGTGGATCCAACGTATGGTGAATCTATGTTTATCCAGTTGTAGATGTTTTCGGTGAAAAAAGGATGATTACTTAACCCGGAATAAAGAATCATAATATACACCTTAAATCTTTTCATAAACCTTATAAAAAATTCAAACAGCCAAACACTTTAAAATTCGTATTTTTTTCTTTTCCGTTACCTTGGTTACAAATGTAAGTTAAAGTCGAAATCAATATTTTTTTGTACGATTTACAAAATTCATAAGCTCGTGATAAGAAACGCTGTGATTAATGATATTTTTTTATTCATCATAGTTTGAAATTCACCATTTCAACATATTTTAATAACGGAGTTCATATTATTACAATCCGTATTAATACAGTATTCGGGAACTAATTAATCATATTAATCTTGACAGAAAAATTACACTAAGGGTATTGAAAAGTACAGAAAAAACTTTTTTGAAGTTATGCTTTAAGATTTCAGCGGCCTGCAATTTAAAGCCAAAAAAGAAAGGAAACAATTCCGAACTTATTCTGATATAATGCATGTTTTAGACAACTCAACTAAACTTGATACTAATTTTATGTTCGAGATTAAATGAAAAGCTGTTTTTTCTTTGACAGATTCCCGTTTAGCGCCAAAGTCTGGTATCTTATGGATAATCTGATCTTATTGTTTATCTTCTGTAATCAGGTACTTTGTCAAATGGTGTAATTGAACAAATGATTTTTGGAGCAAGAGTTAAAATTTGACTATGGATCTGATTGTAGAGTCTAAACCTTTAATACTATTCACAATCACTTTAGAAGACATTATAGTCATGATGGCAACACTTGGAAGTTTACCCAAATACAGACTCAATTATTATTTTTTTTAAAAAGAAAAAAAAAAAATTAAAAAGAGCCATGCTGCCCATCAATTGTCAGTTGTGTGCGTGTGTCCCTTTCTCCTTTGTTACATTACATTATTGTAGCACACAAATGTTGATTGTTCATATAATTAAACAAAATTATGCTTGAAATTAAAAACCAAAATTAGATACAGTTAAAAAAACATTTGAAAGTATTTTTTCTCTATTTGATGATGTAAAAATTGAAATTATGCAATAAATATTTAGCTGTGGCTCTATTAGCGATAAAAGCGGAAGAGGTAGCACAAGTCGTCGCCTCCATTGTCGTGACATCGGCACACCGTACTACTTTTAATGATACATTTCTACTGTTAAGTCTGCAACATATTTCTGATGATTACGGAAAAGTCCATAATGAAAGAAATAACACTTATTATGAAAATTTTACAACTTTTATTCATCATATAATTTTCCTTAATTTATCATTTTTTACATATTGGATCAATGTATTCAAAAATGCAAAATTCTGTGAAATTTAAAGGAATGTGTGAGTTTTAGAATGAATTCAATAGTTACGTTTGTGTAAAATAGTAATTAAAAGTTATTAATCCAATATAAATTAATTAATGAAACTAATTTGTGTTTTTAATAGATTTTTTTATGCTTTTCTAGACACTTTTCTGTTCCAAATAAAAAGAAAAAACGGCAACAAATATTTGGTGACTTTATTTTTGCACCAACGGGAAGATAAGTCAATGAGAATTACGCCAGTGTCACGCAATACAGTATTTCTAGTTGGGTGGGATGTTTTTTTCCGAATGATTTCACATTTTTCGAATAGTATTATTAGCTTTATTTGTTCAGTCATTTAATAAAGCGAATAGTACTATTCGAAAAAAGTGATAGCATTCTGAATGAAAAAAATATCACCCAACTGGCAACACTGCGAATAATATTTTGTGAGTTTCAGATTTATAAATCAAAAAACTTGTTTTTTAATAACGTCCTTTTCAGAAGTGTTAACATTTTACCCTTCAATGAATACAAGAAAGAAAACTCTAGCATCAAGTATAGGTTACGAAACACATTCCAACGCTTTCAGAATTTGGTTAAGAAATTTCATTTTATCGTAAAATGAAATAAGATAGCTATGTATACAAAATCCATTTTTAGCCTCCGCCATCCGTAGCCAGTAATGTGCGCAAATTCCTTTGTTCAGCTCTGTTTATGATCTATTGATTTTATATACACCACGTAATACACTAAAATTGAGATAAGTATATAAATGCATACCACAGCTGAAAACGCACGTCCAGTAATCTCATTGAGTCCTGTAACGGAATACTTTTGCGTATCTGTGTAAATGAACGATAAATGCTAAGCTCGTCCAGACAGACCGAAAACATGTTGTAGTGCACCACAACTATGCACATCAATTTCAGCATGTTTGCTATTTCATAACATGATTAAAATGCATAAGAAACGATTTTTCTCCATACACAGTAATGTAACGAAATTCTTTTGGGCGTCGCTGAACTATTTATTCTGTATAGAAAGCTTGTTGTAGTCCACCTCTTTGATGCATATCAATTTCATTCTGTTTCAAATATCGTAACAACATTAAAATGCCTGCAAACGACTTTTCACTTTAGATCATAATATATAGTGGTATTCTTTTACGTATCTCTGTAGACGAACTATAAATATACATACTTCATTTTCAATATCAAATATCCTATAGTGTATCTCAAAAACGTATAAAAATTACATGAAAATTCGAGTATATTTACGAGAGTTAGAGTATGGACGACAGATGGACAAACTGAAGTCATAAACTCTTTTTAACTATGTTGGAAAATGTTAAAAATAAATAATTTTGTGACGTATCAACCGCATAGTTTACATAAAAAATGGAGATTTATTTGATAAAAAAGATAGTTATCAAAAATTCGAGATAAGCACCGATGAATCTTTGTATATAGGAATAAAACATTATTGACTGCGATGTCGAAAAGCATTCTTTGTATCGAGGATCACAAACTATATGGTATGTTCTAGTAGATGTTTCCATAGGCATAAACATCCTTCTTGGATATCGAAATTTATTGGATTCATTATCACATCGCTAGAAGTATCGTATTTGATATCGTTTTTTGACGAAAATGACTTAAAATAACTTCCATGAAATCGATGCTGAAGGGATATCAATGCAATATTTCAAAATAGATCTAAATAATTTTTAGTTTTGATTGCAGGATTACAGACCTTCGTAATCCATCAGAAGATAATTTAAACACAAATTATCTTCATTCTCGATAACATATATATAAACGTTATTCTAAGTAATTATTCTAAAACGTAACTATTTTCTGCCAAAGAAGAAGGGGTGGGTGTTATATGATTGTTTTTAATCATAAGATAAGTGTTCCTTTTAATTTGATGTTCATTGCTATTGAGGCGGTATTTCTAAAGCCCTAATCATCACTGTCGGACGTTTACGTCTATGAATCTACCTGTGTTACCTGTGTTCAGTAAGCGTTGACGTACTATAAAGTGTGTCATTTTGAATGTTATCTGCTTGCGGGAGTAACCTCTTGGTGTTTACCACCCCTTACATTAAAAGAAAGGAGATTATAGTATTTGTTTAGGATTTCAACTGTACATGGGCAATTCAAGGGGGATACAGGGTAAATTTCATGCTGTTTGGAGGGGTGAGACTGCAGAGAGAATTAAATCTGTTTTATATCACCTTTTGGACATTGCAATTCCCTACTCACTAGTATTTCTCGAAACTTACTTTGGATTAACAATTTAAAATTATGGCACTTCGAATATGCCGTGAGAATATCTATTTCTCATATAATTTTAGCTGGGTATTTTTTTTTTCAGAAATTTCCATTTTTTTTAATAAAGAAAAAATAATCACTGTTTAAATTGTAAAAAAAAAAAATAGACCTTGACAGACATTTGTATTATTGGACTTTCAGATAATCCGCGCTCTGATGTACAATTGAATAATATTTCATTGAAAAAGGAATAATTTGAAACGTCTAATGCAGAAATATAAATAGTATTTTTAACAGTATAGATTTAGTGCTTTGATTATTGTTCCATATATGAATTTAGCAATATTTGCTTAGGCTCTTTTTTTAATTTTCTTTCATTTTAATTATTAATAATTACTTGAGAGAAGAAATAAACATGTCTATTATTACAAATTTTAAAATTTAGGTCTTTGACAGTAAGAAAAAGACAATGTATAATTTGATGAAATTTTATGTTATTTTTCAGATCCCTCTTTTTCAAACGAGATTTCTTTAACGAAATCGTAGAAGTATATTTAGAATGAATTTTGTGTGTATATCTGACTTGCTATAAATATTAAACTTTAAAGAAGAGCAATGTAATGCCAGTCCAGAGTTGTTTCTTTGATTTGTTTTTGATGCGATTTTGATTACTCTCTGTCTCCGTATATTTTCCTTGTGTCTCTAGAAAAAAGACTGTGTATGACACTCGTATTATATTTGGGACATCATTTTATTTGTTTTTTAAGAAGTCTGTGTATAAAATAAACTGTCTGAGGTTTCAGTAAAACCTATACAAATTCAATAAATAAAAATAATAAATAAATAAATGGTAGATTCACTCAAAGTACAAGTACTTTGAACGCTTATGATAACTTATTTATTTATTTATTTAATATGAATGGGCATAAAATCTTTAATAGCCATCAGTTATTGATTATAATAGTTATCTTGGTTATATCGAGGACCAATATTGCTTAAATATTGGGTTTACATTGAAAATATTTGCAATGAAATTCCACTTTTATAGATATAATGGCTTATCATTGGAGATGTTAGCATTGTAATGTCAATGTATTTCCCGAAAATATTGATGCAATATTAGAAACATGTAAATAATTCAAGAAATATTTCATGTCAGTATTGCAAACGTTTGGCATGATATAGGCAATACAAGCACAATATTATGCTACTATTGTATATCTTGCTTCAAAGTGTTCGATTATATAGGATGCTCAGTCTTTAGTATTAAAAATGTACTGAAAATACTATATGTAAAGATATTTAGATAAATAACCTCAAAATTCCGTTAGTTGAACGCAAGTAGCATAATTTTACTTGGTCGCTGAGTCCAATTACATTGTGCATATTTCGTTGCATCTCAATTAATCAAAACCAGTTACCATGAAGTTGCAACGTGCGTATTACTGGGTAAGTGATACATAACTATTATATATCACAGATTCGTATGTTTTGCTCATTAGGAATATTTAAAAGAGAATTCCTCATGTATTCAATAAAAAGTATCATTCATTTAATATATGATATTACCTATATTATAAAGTAAAAAACATGCCTGTGAGAAACGCTGGCATGATATCGACGCCAGCAACAATCAAAACGTAACATTTTTTCGCTTTTTACGCAAATTTAATATACTTCTAAACATAACATCATATTAGATTTTACACTGTTGAGTAGGAGTAAAAATGCGCTTTCAAATGTTATTTGTTTGAAAACCGTATTTCAATTAAGACATATGTTTTAAGGTTTTTAACATAATTTTTAAAAATGAATTTTTTAACAATCTAAATCTATCACCAGCAGATCTTTTACGGAAGATTAATCCATTTGTACTTAAAACAATATAAATATTTCAGAGTTAATACCGGAATTATTGAATACTTCCGAGTAATATTCGATAACCAAATTAACACTTTATTACTAAATAAATTATTAAATTAAAATAATATAGATAAAACACAAATTTAACAGACATATAACCGAACTATGTTCTAAGACACTGAAATAATCGTAATAAAAAATGCTGCTGTAAGTAGCGAAATCTCTGGCGATATCTTCGGCTACTAACCTCTGGTATGCGGGTAATACGAAAATATCCCTTTTTAAAAATTTCGAAACTTTACTTGAATGCATATATGCTATTTTTATATATATATATAAATGTTGTTGTTAGACTGGTCTATCTAAAAAATATATTTAATGTAAAAATCCCCTTATAGTTTTTAGTATGAAAAATAGTTTCCACTTATCTTCTGTATACCAGGCAGTATGTTCTGAAACCAGAGAAGCCGGTATTGAATCTATGGTTAGAGATTTTAACGAAAACGTTTTCGTCATATGTTGTTAATCTTTTAGCAAAAATTCATGTGTTTTGCTTACCCATTATTATATATTACATTTCTCAGTTTTTAATTCCGCATTTAAGAAAAAACATATAATTGATTTTTATTCTTTATTGCTGTTTTTGAAAATTTGATTCTCTTAACTTTTGTTTGTATAATGGCGTAATTAATTCATCAATTAAATAATAAAAAATAATAATTTTTTAATATTTTAAAGTCGATTTGATTAATCACTTTCTACTTATGATATGTATGTTATATTAACCTGTTATAGAAACAGGTCAAAGTTTCGCTATAGGAAATTATACGCGAATCACTTAAAATATAGAAACAAACTCATGGATAAGATTTTGTAAGTGGCTCTAGAATTCTTAGTTAGTAATAATTAGAGTACTAAATGTGTGGTTCATTTATGCAACTTAAATCTTAATATTTTAATAAATCTATATTTAAATTCGTACGTATTTAGACTAGCTTTTAAAAACATGTTTCACTATTATTAAAGGATATTTTCTACTCTGTTCTGTATTATAGAAAATATATTGTACAATAATAATTTACAATAAAAATATATATAAAAAATTGTATTTTTTTAACGGAATTTTATTAGCACTACATATTTAAATATATCGTTAACTAAAGCAGGTATAACTGAAATATTATATTTAGTTGGGTACACGATAGTTGATGAATAATAAATTCCAGAAATCGTTTATTAAGGTTGTCCTCTACTCCAAACTGGCTACTTTCAGATACATGTTTTAATTCATTTTTGTTCCCAAACGCATAAATTTGGTAGCTGCTCTTACTCAGAAAACTATAACACATTATATACTTTATCGAAAACACATTTTTATCATTTTTCTTTTCTACCAAAGTAAGGCAGGTAAACGAATTTCCCAAAACACTCCTCGTTATTTATCTTATCTCAAACATAAACGTGATATAATTTTTTTTTATTCCTACTAAAATCCGAGTATGCTAAAGATTTTTCAACAGATGGAGAAAACAAATACTAGGTGTTATCTTGGTGCGACTTATAATTGAATTAAGTAATCGAATTACGTTAACTAAGTAATCGAATTCAGTTAACTAATATAATATTTTCCCCATTTTTTGATAAAGCAGCCGATTAATCTGAAAATGGTATCAAATTTAGCGTTATGAACCAAATTTCCGGAACTGACAGCACTAGACTGGAAAAAAGAAACAGCCGTCCTGAGACAACAATCGTTCATTACTAAAATTGTAATTAATTTATCAAAAAAGGAAAAAAACAAAAACTGTTCTATTAAAAATCAGTTCAATAATCATGATTGCAAATTTCATGCTTTAACTCTTGAAAATGAATCTGAAAATGTATTAGGAAATTTTGTGCTGTTGAGCAGCGGAAAATATTTTTTCAGAAGCGCCTTATGGTTACATGAAAGTGAAAAAAATTGCTTATTGTGCCAAAGATATACCATTGATTTTGAATATTTCGAAATTTGGAATATGTTACTATGAATTATAATTTATATGATAATAATAATTTGGTTACTATGAATACGAATGCGTTTGCGAAATTTGTTAAAAGTTTTACAAGATAATTAATTACATTTGAATGGTATGATAATGGTATGATGGCATCCTAATTTTAAAAAAATAGTGCGATATTACCATACAAATAAATTTCAAATTTACGTAATTTATATACAATTACGTAATTCAGAACCAAATGGCCTTTAAATAAATACACTCATATATTAAGTTAAATATATCATTAAGACCACATTATATACTTTAGGGAAGACACATTTTTATCATTCTACTTTTCTACCAATGTAAGGCAGGTAAACGAATTTCCCAAGACAATCCTCGTTATTTATCCTTATCTCAAACATAAACAGAATTGTATCATTGTGTCTCTTTCTTTTTTATTCCTACTAAAATCCAAGCATGCTAAAGATTTTTTAACACATAGAGAAAACAAATAATGGGTGTTATCTTGGTGCGATTTATAATTGAATTTTCAGGAAGGAAAAATAAGTTTCACAGAACTCTGACAAGTAATTTCACTTTCTGTCTGTTTTGCTCTTCCTTCTGCATTTTCTTTCTAAGAATGGTTGAGACTGTTCGTTTTTGTATGCAGCATATATTAAACTATTGTTGAAAAGGAAATAAGAAATCTTTTGTTTTGACATTTGTGTATTGAATACCTTGTCTCATCCCGATTGAATTTCTATGTTTCAGACTATATTTAGTCGTAGTAATAACAAGTATTTATACAATATGAAATGTGTGAGTATTTAAAAACCCACAAGAATCTTCTAAAAATGAAAAAATAATGGGATATTCTAAAAAAGACGATAATAAATATACTTTTTCAAGGAATATTACATTCATTATTAATCCTTTTCAACAATTTATTGAAGTATTAATGATACTTATCAGGTATGCCTAATTCATTGCATCGAAGACCAGATGGTTCGAAAGCAACTGATTTCCACCATAACACATCCTGTTTAATAATAAAATGGCGATGATTATTATTAATTTTTTTGAAAATCAGTTGAATTAATATATAATTATTTTGCAAAACTTCAAGCACTAAAAATTCTATCAATAAATTTAGAACATTATTCACAAAAAATCTGCAAAAAAATATGAAATTTATTTGTCTGTTGCTTAGTTTGTCACAAAAAATTCTCTTAATGTGACGCTACACAACTAATATTTATGATATTCCAAATGCTATGTTAAATACACCATTAAAAAACATGTATGCTTTGTTTAAGGCATTATTTTTATTATTTTGTGTTCATGTTAAAGTAAGGCAAATAAACGAGTTTTCTAAGTTACCTCTTAAGAGTCCGCATTATTTTGCATTATCTTAAAAATAAATGAGATAAAATTGTAAAATTCTGTCATTTGCTTTATATTTTTAAACATGAATACAATATAGAAATATATGAAGAAATCAGAAGCATAGATTTCGACTAAATATTTTTCACTTCGTAGAAAAACAAATACTGTGTGTTTTCTTGCTGCGATCTATAATTGAATTTCCTGTTAAAAAAAGAACAATAAGCTTTCGGAGATTTCTGAGTTGAAATTCCACTTTCTTCCTATTTTTTAGATCCTTTTGCGTTTTGTTTCCAAGAACGATTGAGATTTTTCGTTTTCGAACCTTGCACATATTAAACTATTGTTGAACCAGCAAGAAATAACCCTTTTTTTTACATTTGTATATTTAATTCATTGCCTCTCTGTTGTCGCAAAAGACAAAATCTTATATCCATTTTTAACCATATTTAACAATTTGGTTTAGTATACGGAAGTATATTTTCTTTTTCTCTCCCATATAAAGATGTTATAAAAAGATTTACTTCCGTATGCTTTCTATCTCCGGTGAATATATACATTTGCTAATTGTCGCTTAGTTTTGTTTAAGAGAAAGGTACTTATCAGGTATGCCAAATTTGTTGCATATAAAAACAGATGTGACCAAAGCAATTGATTTCTAACATAACACAATGCGTTTAATAATAAAAAGGGAACGCTCTTTTTTTTAATGGAAGATCAAATGAATTATTATTAATTATTTTGCAAAAATTAAAGCAATAAAGATTCTATAAATAAATTTCATGCATTTTCTACAACAAATCTATAACTTAATACTACTTGCTTTTAGCATTATTTATTACTTGCTGATATGCCCGGAGGCGTTGTCTGATCCCGTCAAAAAATAATACAAAATGCTAAATCACTCAAACAATCGCTGCATGAAACCGTTCCTCTGGTAACTCTTTCGTTATTCGGAAATTAAATAGAGAGATGGACACCGATGCGAAAGTAAATTTACTAACACACCCTTAAATGTCTGGATCATTTGATTCAAAGCAAGTCAGTTTTTGGTCCAAAATGAAAGAAGTTACCGTCCGATTTTTACAAAATTTGCAATTTCGGAATTAGCAAAATAAATTACGTACAAACTGCGAGTTTCAAATCGCTACCTCCAATACTTTTCTTAATACTCGAGGAGGAGTTAAAATTAGAATATCTCGTTATCTGAGATTATCAAATCGGTAACTTTCTTTTGCGGTTTCAATAAAAATAGCTATATTTGGAGCACGCATAGGAAAATCTTTTAGTTTCACCGCCAGGGGCAATGTGTTCTAAATAAGTTTCCGACACGTGCTCCCGCTGCCTAAGGCACCGTATATAGCACACGTTCCTGTTTCCACCACCAAGTGGAGCATTATGCTTTAAACAAACCTCTCTCCGAACAAAACTCCAGCACTGTCTCCATTTACGGCACCGTAGAGAAAGCGTCATGTGCACGTGCATAAAATCTGTTAGTTTAACTTTTCACCGCCAGGTGGTACCAAATCTATGCCTTAATTATTTATCTATATCTTGATTAGTTTATGTTAAGTTGAATAAACCAATTCCCGTTGAAATCGAGCCCCTAGAACCCCAGAAAACACCCCCCCCCCAAATAGAGATTAATTTTTATAAATTAGTAACCAAGGGATGAAAGAATGATACCGAAGTTTATTTAGTACCTGGTAGACCTTGGAAGAATGTTAGAAAATATTTCTTTTGAATCGGACCAGGATTAAATGCAAAAATTTTTAGTTACATTTTTTACCGCCAGGGGGCGCACTCTCTTCTAAACAAACCTCTTTCCAAACGAAACTCCGTCACGTGTCACCGCTGCATATGACATCGTATAGAAAGTGTGCTATGCACACGCTGAAAATCTGTTAGTTCCATTTTTCACCGCCAGGGGTTCTAAATCTATGTCTTAATTAGTTATCTATATCGTAATTAGTTCATAGAAAGTTGAATGATTCAATTCTCGTTGAACTCGGCCCTTCATTTGAATCGGATCAATTTTAAACGCAAAATTTTTTAGTTCAACTTCCCACTGCTAGGGCGCGCACTCTGTTATAACTAAAACTCTTTTCGATCGAAACACTGGCACGTGTCCGCTATTCCTACGACACAGTATAGCAGGCTTACTGCGCACTCGCCGCAAAATCTTTTAATTCCATGTTATACCGCCAAGGAGTACCAAATCTGTATCTTAATTCGTTATTTATATCTTAATCAGTTCGTGTTAAGTTGAATGACCGATTCTCGTTGAAATCGGGACCATAGAACCCGAGAAAATACCCCCCCCCCCCCCCGCTGGTGATTAACGTTCAGATATAGTGGTAACGTAGGGCTGAAAAAATTATAAGGAAGTTTATCTAGTAACTGGGAGACCTGAAAATACAAAAAGGTTTCGTTTGAATCGAACTAATAATTAAAATGTTCTGATTTGGGAGGCAAGAGGGAGTATCAATCAGAGCATTAACGTGATATTTAAATTACAACCGGACACTCCCTGCCTCCCTTAAAATTAAATCATGACCTTTAACATTAGGAATTATCATTAACTTTTGAAACAGAAACACAATTACGCTTTTTTTTTTTTTTTTTTTGACATACAAATACAGTAAGTTATCGTTGCCAATTTCTGAAATCAAATACATAAATGACGTCACTTACATGAAAAAACTCTAAAATTCGCATAAAATAAATCGCGATAAACTCACTAATCGCTGTTCGAATTGCGATCAACTGGTGGCTTTTTCCTCCGTAAATCACAATTGCCCGGTTGACTTCCAGCTGTGCCCACAATCCTCTCAGCTACCAATCACAACTGTTCTCAAACGATGATTGAATTTGAATGAGCAACTTATGGCATCACTTGAAACAAAAATCGCTGCAAAACATGAAAAAAAATAAAAACTCATAAAAAATTAAATAAAATGAAAAATCTAATCAAAAAATCCAAATCGGGGTAATTAATAATCCGCCTTTCCCTTTAAAAATCGTGATTTTTTTATCTGTAAAGAATTAACAACTCTCTCCAAGATAAAAAAGAAGAAAAAGACTATTTTGATCATAACTGAGGCAGAAATGAAAGGCAACCAACGAACCAATCAAATATTCTGGGGTAATTTTTTTAGTGGCTAAAGGGAAAAAATCGCCAAAAATTCAAAAATCGTTGTACGAATTCCGAATAAACTTTATTGAAAAGAGTATAAAAAAAGCTAAAAAATGTAACCAGACTCCTGTTACTAAAGTGAAAAAGTTGCAGCAAAACATGAAAAACCGCTAAAAATCGCATAAAAAATTAAATTAAAAAATATTTTCAAAAATTCCAAAATTGGGCTTTGAGGTGCAAAACTACATACATATTCTAGGTACAAACTACATACAAACCTTCTCACCAAATTTTGTAGCTCTTTGTGCAGCGGTCTCTTTAAAACACAAATGAGAAACACACACACACAAACACACAAACTTCCTTCTTTATTATAGTTAGAGATATAACGAATCTAAAGTTAAATATATTATTAAGGAGAACAAGTTTAATTTTCTGAAGACATTTTTATTATTTACGTTTCTATCAAAGTAAGTCAAATAAACGATTTTCCCAAGTTACCACTTTCAGTCCTCATTATTTTGCCTTATCTTAAACGCAAACGTGATAGAAATGTTATTGTCTAGCTTGCTTTATATTCCAAATGAAGTCTGAGGCGTTGATTTCTACTAAATACTTTTCAACGCATGGAAAAACAAATACTTGGTGTTTTCTTGGTGTGAGGTGTAATTGAATTTTCGGATAAGTAAAATAAGCTTTCACAGAATTTGGAAAAGAAATTTCATTTTCTTTCTCTTTTTCAGTTTCTTTTGCATTTTGTTCTTTTTGCATTATGTATCCTGCACATATTAACTATTGCTGAAAAAGAATGAAGAAATTTTTTGTTTTGATATTTGTGCATTGAATTTCTTACCTCATCCTCATACAATTTCTATATTTGTGATTCCCTTTTTTAGCGGTTAAGTGAATAAATTGCTATAAAAAAAACACATTATAATCTATTGGTTTTCCCTTAGTGGAAAAAAAAACGCTCGTTTTAACGTGACTTTTTGGTGGAATAAGCTTTTCTATAGAAATAATGTTCATAACAAGAATAAATTTAGACTAGATTCTTGGATGAATATTTACTATTATAGTATGCCTAACCGGAAATCTTATCTTGTCAAAAAGATAATTTTTTATTACAAATTATAACAAAACATTTGACATTTTTTGGAGCTTTTTTTTTGTTATTAAATGAATTAAAAAGACATTTTTTTCATGAATTTTCAATTATTAAAGTTTACTGTGTCGCGGTAATTTAGCCAAGATTCGAGAATGCCATGAAAGAGAAAAGTTGAGTACTGATTTAGACTAAAGATTTTGCAAAAACATAGAAAATCAAATACTGGGTGTTTTCTTGGTTTGATCTATAATTGATTTTTCGAGGAAAATAAAACATGCCTTCACGGAATTCTGTGAGGTAATTTCACAATTTTTCTATTTTCCTGTTATTTTTGCATTTTTTCCCATTGCCCGGGCCCGTGATAACAAATTTAAAGAAACCTCTGGTTTGTATTATTTTATAGCGTTAACCCGATTTTATATGAAATTATATTTTTAAATGAAAAATTCGCGAAAAAATATTGAGATTTAGTGATAAAAGTTCTCGTAAGAATTCATTTTCTTCTATTTTCACTTAGGGTAGTTTCATAGTTTTTTTCTTTTTAAGTTCTTCTTGTTCGAACTCTTTCAAATTTTTATGGTTTATAAATATATTAAGTTTACAGCCTATGTAAAAAAATCGTGAAAAAATATTGATATCTAGTTGTAAAATAAATATGCTTCCTTCTCGTTGTTCTTTGTTGTTCTTTTTTTTTTGTTCTTTGTTTGTTTTCATGTCGGTTCCTTTAAAATAACATTTAAAAAATAGTTATCATCTTTCCAATTATCTGAAAATTTAATCGGTTACTGTATCCAAGATTTCTTTAAAATTTCGTAACAAAATATGCATATTTAGTCGTAAAAACATGAGCCTTTTTCAACAGATCCGACTATTCCGAAAAAATTGTAAGTGATGTAAATATAGTCTACCGAGATGCTCAAAAAAGTTGTATTGAAATACAGACGTTTAGTTACTTTTTCGTAGAAACGAGATCGTTTCCGTAAGGCGCAAAGTGACCTGCGTTCGCTGGTGTTTCTGAAAAGGTTAATATTCGTGTTTTTTAAACCCGATTGCACCGCTATTTAGAAGAAGGTTCCAGCTTTAAGAGCATATTTTTGGTTTGTATGGACCTCTAAAATTGCGCACTAGAGGGGCATTTCGATAAGGGAATAACGTCCTTCGGGAAAACGACCCATTTTGATTTTTTTTCAAAGGGTTCACAACGATATATTTTCTAATTAATTGCGGAATTGAGACGTAAGAGTACGATCTGTCTGAATACATTTTCCAATATTTACTGTACCGAACGGTTTGGTCGATTTAAAACTATGAAATAACACACACACACACACGCTCACAAAAAAAAAAAAAAAAAAAAAAAAAAAAAAAAAAAAAAAAAAAGTGCGTGACACGTAAATCAAGTTCTGGGCATGCGCCAGCGATTTTGCTGACTCAAAAAGAAAGAGACGAGTTTTTGATAAGAAGCATTTTTTTTTTAGTATAAATAATTGTCTGCAAGAATTTGGTTTAAATTGAAGGTACTTATCATGCATGCCCTATTCGTTGCAAGGGATACCAGATGTCTCTAAATTAGTTGTTCTCCTACATTGCACATTCTCATCCTGTTAAATATTAAAATGGCAATTTATTTTTGGAAGATAATTTGAATTCGAGGATATATATATATATATATATATATATATATATATGCAAATTTTATTTTAAAAACGGCTCTAACGATTTTGACGAAATTTTGTATCCTACCGTTTTGGGGCACCAGAAATCCATTGGGCTAGGTCACATGTTCGAGAAAATTCGATTAGTGTGTCATTTTGGGGCATTTTGGGTCATGGTCAAGCTAATTGTATCTAAAAAACGGTTCAAACGATTTTGACGAAATTTTGTATCCGACCATTTTTGGGCACGAGAAGACTATTGGGCTGGGTCACATGTTCGAGAACTTTCGATTAGTGGGTCATTTTTGGGTCAACGCGGGTCAAATTAATTTTATCTAAAAAACGGCTCTAACGATTTTGATTAAATTTTGTGTCCTACGAGTTTCGAGCACGATAAAATCATTGGGCTAGGTCACATGTCCGAGAAAATTCAATTAGTGGGTCATTTCTGGGTCATTGTGGGTCAAGATCTAAAAAGCGGCTTAATTTACACTAAATTTTGCATCCAATGGTTTTCGGGCACGAGAAGACTGTTGGGCTAGATCACATGTTCGAGAAAATTCAATTAGTGGGTCATTTTGGGTCATTTTGGTTCATGGGCAAGCTAATTGCATCTAAAAAACCGTTCAAACGATTTTGACGAAATTTTGTATCCGACTATTTTCGGACACGAGAAGACTATTGGGCTGGGTCACATGTTCGAGAACTTTCGATTATTGGGTCATTTTTGGGTCAAAGCGGGTCAAATTAATTTTATTTAAAAACGGCTCTAACGATTTTGATTAAATTTTGTATCCTACGAGTTTCGGGCACGCGAAAATCATTGGGCTAGGTCACATGTTCGAGAAAATTCAATTAGTGGGTCATTTTGGTCATGGGTTATGATATTTGAACTCAAATTTAATTTTGACCGAGCATAGCTCGGTCTTCCCTGCTCGTGTTTCATTATTTTGAAAAATTAAAGGAATAGAAATTCTACCAATAAACTTTAAGCCTAATCTACAAAAAATATGCAAAATAAAACAAAATTTACTTGAGTCTATTGCGTGGAGTTTTAGAAAAAGGGGAACCATAGGTGTAACATTAGGCTAATAATATTCATCATATACAAAGTAGAAAGTTAAATATGATTATGACCAATTTATATACTTTACTGAACATACATTTTTATCATTTCACCTTTTTAGCAAAGTAATGCAAATAAAGAAATTTCCTAAGTTTACACTTTCAACAGTTCCTCTTTTACTATCTTAAACATAAACGTGATAAAAATGTAACACTGTGTTGCTTGTTTTATATTCCAAAAGAAATCCGAGACGTTGATTTTGACTAAAGATTTTTGAACACATGGGAAAACAAATACTGAATGTTTTCTTGGTGCGATTTATAAGTATGTTTTCGGCAAGAAAAAATAAGCTTTCACAGAATTTTGAAAAGTAATTTCCCTTTCTTTCTATTTTTCAGTTTTTTGTTTTCTTTCCAATAAAGGGTTGAGATTATTCGTTTTTGTATGCAGCACATATTAAACTATTGCTGAAGAGGGACATAAAGATATATATGTTTTTTATATTTGTATATTGGATTTCTTGTCTCATGAAGTATATGTTTGAGGCTTCTGCTTCACCTTTTTCTTTAAACAATTGCATGAATAAGAAGTAATTTAACTTGATTTCTTTAGAAATCAACATATTGCAATCATTTTATTTATATCTATCTATCTATATATGTATCTATCTATACAAGGTGTCCACTATCAACGGTGTCCAAAGGTTAATTCTTAAACCGTTTTCATAGACATATGGTTCCAATTGCAAAAATGTTTTTAATGAGGTAAAGAATTATTTAAAAATCGATTTGGGTCAATAAAGAGTTTTCTTAAAAGGTTGCGAAATTTAATTTTTTTATACGGTCACCCGGGCTTATAAGCGGTATTTAGTAAAATATTCCTATTACACTAACAAATAAGGCAAATAAGTCTCATTCTTCTAGCACTAAAATTGACCGAGTTATGAAATTTTGAATTGCATGTCTTATAATACCAATTTTCTGCATCAAGACACAGATGAGTTGGGCTATGCTTCGAGGGATCATACACAATGTCTTTAAAGTATTAGTAGAATTTCAGGTGTATCTTTAACAGAAAGTAGTCACATCATACAAGTATTATGATAGTGTTAATTTTTATTAATTAAGTTTCAGATTTGTTAAAATAACTGTATTTTAACATATGTTTTATTTTGTAAAGAAGTGAGACTGTTGCTTTTCACCATTTCATTTGACAAAAATTCTGTTATTTTTTCCCTTATATTTTTAGTACAAGTTGTATAGTTTGCTTTAATATGTCAGAATGAAAATAGATTTCAAATTTATGTTGTAATGTTAATTTTATTTTCAACTGTAATTTTTTTATATCTGACGATTATTTCTATTAAATTTCAAAATGACCCTTATTTCACAGCAAAAAAAGTATGCTTTAACTTTAAAAAGTTATTTATCGGTCAGAAAAAATCGTAGAAGAATGGAACTTCTTTTGACTTACTTCTTAGTGTAATAGGAAATTTTCACTAAATATCACTTATAGGATCCGGGGACCGTATAAAAAATTAAAGTTCGTAACTTTTTAAGAAATGTTTTTATTGACCCAAATCACTTTTAAAATACTTATTTACCTCATTTAAAACATTTTTGCAGTTGGAACTATACGTCTATGACTAACGATTTAGGAATTACCGTTCCGCACCTTTCAGAGTGGACACTCTGTATATAAGGCAAAACTTGTCATAACGGTAACCTTCTATATACTGAACCAATTCAAACCTAATTGGGACAATGTATTGATCTTACATGTATCTTGAATGGATTTTTTGAAGAAGTATGTAGTGGCTCTTATCGTTTGTTTACAGGGACTTAACAAAATCCCCCAAAACTTGCAAAAGTTTTAATCAATTTTTGGCCGAAATACTGAATTTAATGGAATCTAATTAGAACAGTACATTGATCTTTCCAGTATCTTACATAAATGCATTATCCAAGTAATGTAGCTTTTATAGTTTGCTTACAGGGACACACAAAAGCAAAAAACATGCAAAATTTGTTATTACGATAATGTCCGAAATACTAAATCACGGTGAATATAATTAAACCAGTGTATTTATCTTGCAAATATCTTAAAAGAGTTTGTTAATAAATGATACAGCTCCAACACTTCGTTTATAGGGGAACACAAAAGCAAAAAACATGAAAAATATGTATTTACGATAATGTCCGAAATACACAATCAATTCACATCTAATTGGGATAGGGTTTACAAGAATCTTGACAAGACTCTTTAAAAGAATCTTAAATTAGTTTGTTAATCAGTTATGTATATCTTATAGTTCGTTTACAGGTACCGACAAAAGCAGAAAAACATATGTAATTTATCATCACGATACCATTCGAACTATTGAATCCAATTCAAATATAATTGGTGCAGTGTATTGATATTTCAAGTATCTTCGACGAATTAGCTAATTCAGTTTTTATCTCTTAGATAACGTCAAAACTACTGAACCAATTCAAACCTAATTGGCACATTGTGTTGATCTTGTAAGTATCTTGAATGAATACGTTAATTATTTTGACTTATAGTTCATTTTCCAAATTCTATCTCACAAAAGTTTTCGATGACATTCATTGAGTAGTTTGGGTTATATTACTGCCAACAGGTGATTTTTAAACACTAATTTGAACAAATGTTTTACATTTTTGATGTAATTGCCTCATATTATATCAATTAGATTTCGTAAGACTAACTTAAAAATTCGTAAATATAATTCGTAACCTTTCTAACCAAAATAGCGAACCTACAAGGAGTAAGACTTATTATTATTATTATTATTATTAGATTTGATGTAGTGGCGCAGCTGGGGTGGGGGTCCATAGGCTCTGGATATCATTATTTTAAAGTAATATTTTCGACTTTTCTATTCGGAGAACATTTTGTGATTAAACAGGGCGAAGAAACCTTTACAAACTTAGTGGTTCCTAGAGAATCTGGACTCCCACCCTGGTTTTGCCTGTGATTTGGTGTATGTACATACAAAATATACACAAATCGACCTATTCATCCGAATCAGCCAAGGCTTGTTTAAATCACGAAATGTATGAAATTTTATTTAAAAAAAATCAAGGTTCTGTTTAAAAAAATAAAATTTTAAATGTGGTAAATTGTAAAACAAAAAGACTGAAGTAATTTTTAAACATATACTATATTCATAATTTTCCTTTGCAACTATTTGATTCATTTGAAATTGTTTCCCCAATTTATTACGTGGGAAACCACGTATTTCAAAAGCACCTCTGATCTTCACCATAACAGATTCTTTTAAAAATAAGATTATTACTGTTTTATTTCGAAGATTAAATGAATTTATTTTTCATTATTTTGTAAAAATTAAAAAAATAAAAATTTCATTAAAACATTTTTGCATTATCATAAAAAAAAATATAGCATGATACCAATTTTTTCTTAGTCTCTTGCGTGGATTGTGTGACAAAAGGATTCTTATGTGTGACATTTGGATAATAATACTTACGATTTACCAAACAGAAATTTATGTATATCATTAAGAACAACTTACATATATATATTATTGCAGTTGCACTTTCATTATTTTACGATTCCATCAAAATAACGAAATTAAACGCATTTCTCAAGTTACCACTTATAGCCCACGTTATTTTGCCTTATCTTAAACATAAGCGTGATAGAAATGTAACATTTTGTCATTTACTTTATATTCTAAAAGAAATGCAAGACGTTGATTTGGACTAAACATTTTCAATACATGGAAAAACAAATACTGGGTGTTTTCTTGGTGTGATCTATAATTGAATTTTCGGTTTAGAAAAATAGGTTCTTACAGAATTTTGAGATGTAATTTTACTTTCTTTCTATTTTTCGGTTTCTTTTGCATTTCGTTTCCAAAAATGGCAGAGATTCGGCGTTTTTTTCGTACTCTGCACATATTAAACCATTGTTGAACAGGAAAGAAGAAATCTTTTGTTTTGACATTTGTATATTGAATTCTTTGCCTCATATTTATCGAATTTCTATGCTTGAGGTTCAGTTTTTTTTTCTTCAGCGATTCTATTAATAAAAATATGTTTTTTAATATTAAATGTAAAAGATTTTATTTGCAAAAATATAATATTCTGTTGATATGTAAAACAAACACGATATATTATAAGAGGCTATTATAAATACGCCTTGAAAATAAATTCTTTATCCGTTTTTATCGATTTGCACCAGTTTTGTTTAGACTGATTTTATTTATTAGATATAGCTTAATGCTCTGTTTAACTGTTTCTCATTATAAATTAGCATCCGAAATAGAATTCATTATAGTTTAACATGAATAATACTAGAGAAAAGCAATATGAGTGAATAATATTGTACTGTTATTTATGTCATCTTGCAAAAGAATTAATCAAAAAAAAAATAAAATAAAAAAACTTAGTTTTCCAATTTTTTTTGTTCATATTACTTGAATTATTACTTGTGCATATTACTTTAAGTCAGACAATTATATTTTTCAGCCAGACAATTATATTTTTTAGTCAGAAAATATTAATCAGAAAATGTTTCTATAAAGAAACAAAAGTTCAAAAAATATTAGCAATTTTAAACCACAATAATTGAAATGCTATTATACTCTTGTTTTAACTGGGTATATACAATGAACTTAAATTAAGAAAATTGAATTATCAGCCAAAAGAGCTAAATATTGTACAGAAGAAAATATGAATAAAAAAATTCCAAATGGTATAAATTCTTTTATTAAAATCAATGTATTTCGATTTAAAATGGTGTAAAAAGTCTTGCTGTTGATAATGAAAAATAAGAAAATATTAATGACACATACGAAAATAGATGGATCAACAAGAAATTTGGATATTTTGTTGAATAAAAGATGTTAAATAAAACTGCCGTATGTAAAATTGTGGTATGCGTATACATTAGTATACATCATCTGGAAGTAACGATAGATAAATTAATGTTGGGAATGTGCATATTTCGCTAGGACAGCGATCTATAACACCTAGAACAGATAATATGTTACAGTGCCATGGAAACACTATTTGCCGGAAGAAATGGAATGAAAGCATATAATAAGATTGTAGATAGGTGAAATTAGATTATAGCAGTGCAATGGTGTAAATTTGGTTTATACATCATAGTCATTAAAAAAAGTTTTAACTACAGATTCACAATCCAGAACATACAGCGATACATAATTAGGAGCTAAGTCGAGCTCAGGTGTCAGATTTTTGTAGTTAAGATCACGAAGAAATGGAATCTTAATCCCAAACAACTTAGATCACCCTTTGTACAGTTTTTGGAAGTATGATATGAATATCATATGTGAGCGGATGACTTTATAAAGGTCGCCAGAACATGAAGCATCAGCCTTTTGTGTGTTCTTATCTCTTGTAATAAAGGAAGTATTTCAGGTGGCCATGTTGTTTCAGTATATGGTTCAGTATATGGTGCACACATGTCTTTCCACATTATAACGTTGCTGCTAAGTTCTATTGATACATACCATCCTTCTTATGATATCAAATATGTAATTATCTCATCTTGTAACATGATAAAGTTGCACCGCACACGACTAGCATTGTACAAGAGTTTTCTTTGCAGCAAACAATTAAATTCATTGAGATGCCGCCTCACCGGGCTTGCATCCGTTAAACAAATTTAAGTTGTTGAAGAAAACGTCCCTCTTGCTCTCATTTCTCTCTCCTAGATCGTTCAATTCTTGAAAAAGAATAAAAGACGAATAAAGAAAAATAAGACAATAATAAAATTTAAAGAATAAAGGAGACAAAAACGACTTTCACTGTTTGCTGTTTGAAGACCACAAAAGTGATGGCATCACAGCTCACGGTATGCTCCGTATAAATTATCAGGATCGTCAAACTCCATATTGAAGAATTATTTTTCGATACATTTATTAACTAATTTTCTTTTAATTTATCATAATTTCATTTTGCCCGTCACACTTTGTTGCATAAATTGGCTCAATTTCATTATAATCAAACTTAATAGGAATAATTTATGAATCATACTTATTTTACATATTTTTTGTCTTAATACAATAACCTGAATTTAAAGATGGAAACTCTTGTATGATGACTATTTTGTGCTTAATATTTTAAAATTAATAAAGAAATATTCGCTCTGAAAATTTGAACTTGCAAAAATTCAAATATAAAGGCTCTAATTTTATTTGAATTAGAGAAATTGTAGGTGTGGGAGAGATATAGAGATTACGAAATTTTTAATTCGTCACCTCCAGCTACTGATTTATTAAAAATATGTTAGTCCTACAAAAGTTTCATAGAAGGCAATTTCTTTGCCAAATTAAGACATTTTTTTTCTTTATTATTTTTTTTCATCTTGATTGTTTGATGTCTCATCATTATCATCATCATCCCAAAACATGGTTTCAGGCTATAAGCCTGTTCCGGCCTCAATCCATCTTTTTCGCTGCCTTCCTCTGTCTCAATTCCCCCTTGGCTTATAATTAAAGGCTGCCTTTGGTATACGATCAGTATCCATCCTTTCGATGTGGTCCCTCCATTTCCTTCTGTAATTTCCTATTTGATTTATTATTGGTATAATTTCAAGCTCTCTTCTGATGTAATCATTTTTTATTTTGTCTATTATTGAACAACCCTTCACACTCCTCAAAAATTTTATCTCTGAGGATTGTATTTGTCTTTCATCATTGTTTGTGAGTATCCCTGCCTCACTTCCGTATAATAAAGTTGGTATTGCCATTGTTTAAAAAATTTTTATTCTTGTGTCTTTTCTTGTATTTCGGGAGTTCTTCTTATAATACCACAGATGTATAGAATTTTATAAAGCTTATTTTGTATGTCGTTGCCATAGTCATAAGATATATCACATCCTAAGTAATTAAAATGTGAAATCTGCTCTATTGGTTTATTTTCTAAAATAATTTTTGTTCTTATAGGATCTTTTTTGATGTCTCATGCTATATTATATCCGTGTGACTTGCCATCAGCATGCCCCATTATACAAGTTAGAATTACTATCATCTGTCGCAAACAGAGAGAACTGTTGTTTATCACTGCAAAAGTCTGCTATGCATTTAGACCCAAATATTAATGCTGTCCAGTAGTGCGTATTAGGGAAGATACAAGCCAAAGTCGAATGCGGATGACAAAAGCAGGTGTAAAGATGTTACTCTAGCTGTTCAGAATCTCTGTTTTTACGAATGGCACGTGGAATATGCTGAATCTGCTACGAGCGAATTCAGACGCCTCACAGAAAACTTGTGAGATCCAGGAATGCATTTGTCTGAAACTGGGCTACAAATCTAGTGTTCAACATTGGGACTTTCATTAGCACTTGCAATAACTTTCAAAGGTGTCTTAGTGTACATCCAAGAGGGTTTGGGGGGAAAATGCATGTCCATCTAACTTAATAGGCAGTAGTTTTTGTATTGGACAAGGCAGACGGGGAGTCGACTTAAGTTTAAAAACACTTTCTTTACATTTTTGACTGTAATGCTTAGTTTTAACCATTTTGTAATCTTCATTTTGGTTCTTCCCTAATAATAAAGGAGGCAGTTGGTGTGTTTGTGCGCTGTGTTCTAAAGAGACTGTTGCAAGCAGAGCTACAAAATTTGGTGGGAAGGTACCTGTAAGCATGTAATTTTGCACCTCGAAGCCCAATTTTGCAATTTTGGAATCGATTTTTTTTAATTTAAAGATTTATGCGAGTTTTAGCGTTTTTTCACGTTTTGCTGCAATTTTTCGGCATTAGTAACAGGAATTCAGTTCAAATCTTTTAGCCCGTTATAGTAAATTTTATCCTTTTTTCCAAATTTTTAATTTTCGGAATTCATACAACGATTTTTGAATTTTTAGCGATTTTGTTTCCCTTCGACACTAAAAAATTTTCGCCAGAATGCTTGATTGGTTCGTTAGTTGCTTCCATTTCGACCTCAGTTACGCTCAGAATCGTCATTTTTTTTCTCTTTTTCGCTTGGAGAGAGTTGATAATTTTTTACCAATAAAAAAATCATGATTTTAAAAGGAAAAGGCGGGTTACTAATATTCCCGATTTGGTTTTTTTTATTAGATTTTTTTATTTCATTTTTTATGAGTTTTTTAATATTTTTTTCGTGTTTGTAGCGTTTTTTGTTTCAAATGACGTCACAAATCGCTCACAAGAAGTCAAACACCGTTGGAGGGCAGTTGTAATAGGTAGCTGATAAGATTGTAGACACAGCTTTAAGTCAATTGGGCATTTGTGATTGGCAGATTGTGGTCGTAAGCTGATTGCAATTCTAACTACGAGTTGTGAATTTTTCCCGATTTATTTGATTTATTTATGTGATATTTACAGTTGTTTCATTTACGTGACGTCATTTATATATTTGATTTCAGAAATTGGTAACGATAACTTACTGTTTATGTATGTCAAAAAAATCATTTTGTTTCTGTTTCAAAAGTTAATAATAAATCCTAATTTTTTAACATCGTCGTTTGTTTCAGTCTCCGTGTGTGTGTGTGGGGGGGGAGGTAAGTGTCCGTTTGTTATTTAAATATCGTGTTAATGCTCTGGTCTACACTCCTTCCTCCACCCCCCCCCCTGCCTCCAAAAGCAGAAATTCAGGTCCTCCAGGTACTAGATAAACTTCGGTGTTACTTTTTCAGCCCTTGGTTACCACTATTTCTAAACATTAATTACCAGGAGGGGTATTTTCTCGAGTTCTATGGGTCCAAACAACGATAGTAGAACAGAGTGCGCCTCCATCCGTGGGAAGTGGAACTAAAAGATTTTGCATTTAAAATTGGTCTGATTCAAACAAAGGGCCTGATTTCAACGAGAAATGATTCATTCAACTTAACATGAACAAATTAAGATATAAATAACTAATTAAGACATAGATTTGTGCCCCCTAGCCGTGGAAAGTGGAAATAAAAGACTTTTAGAGCGTGCATTTAGAGCGTTACCATAATACGTTTATACGTTACCATAAGCAACTGGGACATGTGTCGGAGTTTTGCTCGGAAAGATGTTTGTTTAGGACAGAGTGCCCCCTGGCAGTGGAAAATGTAACTAAAGGATTTTGCATTTAATATTGGTCCTATTCAAACGAAATCTTTTCTAACATTCTTCCGAGGTCTACTAGGTACTAAATAAAATCATTTTTTCAGCCCTTGGTTACCACCATTTATGAATATTAATATCCAATGGGGTGATTTATTTTCTCGTTTTCTATGGGCCTGATTTCAATGGGAATCGTTTCATTCAACTTAACATGAACTAATTAATATATAGCTAATTAATCAAGACATAAATTTGGTACTCGCTGGCGGTGGAAAGTGGAATTAACAGATATTTTACGCGTGTACAGAACGCCTTCTACACTGTGCCATAAGCAGTGGGAACGAGAGACGGAGTTTTGTTCGGAAAGAGGTTTATTTAGAACCGAATGCTCGACCTGGTGGTGGAAACTGGAACTAAAATATCTTGCTGCGCGTGCGCAGAACGTCTTCTATACACAATATAGTAGGGAGCGGGGACGTGTGTCAGAAATTTGTTTAGAACAGAATGCATCCGCTAGCGGTGGAACTAAAAGATTTTCCCGCGCGTGAGCCGAAAAGGGCTATTTTTTCTGAAATCGCAAAAGCAAGTTACCAATTTAATAATCCCAGGCAACGAAATAGCTTCATTTTCACACCTTCTCTATTATTAAGAAACGTATTGGAGGTATTGAATCGAAACTCCCAATCTGTACGTAGTTTATTTTTCTGAATCCGAAAATGCAAATTTTGTTAAAATCCAACAGTAAACATTTTTAAATTTTGACCCAAAACTGAACCGCTTTGAGTCAAATGATCCAGACATTTGAGGGTGTGGTATTGAATTTAATTCCACTTTGGGGTCCATATCTATGTTTAATTCCCGAAAGAGTTACCAAAGGAACGGTTTCGTGTATCGATTTTTAGAGTGATTTGACGTTTCGCATTGTTTTTTGACGGACCGGACAACGCCGTGCGGATCAGCAAGTAATAGAATAATTTTAATAACAAGTGTTACCTTTTAATTGACAACTTAATTCTATTAATTTCAAGATCTTCATTTAAACATATTCTTTTAAAACATCTTTTCTTCTCAAATAATCAACGAAATATGTTTTTTATTGGAATGATTATTTGTATTTTCATAAGATATAATTTCATGTAATTGTTTATCACAGTTTGTATTTTTAATTCATTGTTAAATAATTTAAAAATGCACATTTAACAAATAGATTTTTTTTTAACTTGAAATACATTTTTTATTTGATCCTAAACGATTCGTCTTCAAATAAATTTTACTTTACTTGCTAGACTTTGTTACATCCGTTTAAATGTTTTTCTACCCATTGTATGCATAAAAATCTTTATATATATATATTTTATTATTTTCTTATTAGAATTTTATTTTTTATAATGATATGATTACAGTATCTAGGAATTATGTGCACATCAATAAGTAGTCTACGTTGCAAAATAAAATAGTGAAAATTTCAAGTATATTTTTTCTTCGTGGTTCAAAAAAATGAAATCAAAGCGAAAAAAAAAAATAAATAAAAAGTTTATTCGAGAGTGTTTTTGAATTTCCCAACCCTCTAAAAAATACATTTAAAAATAGTGAATGTTATTGAAATTTATACAAAGGATTTAAATCAATGATACATGAGCATTGAGTTTACTCTGGAAAATCGCAACGTAAGGTAATATGTTTAAGTGGCATAACGTAGATTTTGTTTATTTCGTTATCTGAATTATATATTAAATCTTCTTCAGCAATCTGATTGCATTGTTAAAAGACATAATAATTTGAAAATGTTTTTGAAAATGTTAAATGTTGACTAAATAAATGTCGATACGTTCGACTTCAATAATTTTTTTATATTCATGAAATCTGATAATCAAAAGAAAGATGAGTTTGAGTTGTATTTTTCATTTTGAAATGTGAAATATTTCGTATAGCTTTTTAAACAGAATATTCAATTTAGAATTTAAAATTAATTTAATAATCATTTCAGTGTTAAGAAATATTGATTTTCTGTAAAGACTTTGTAGACAGACGGCATTTTCAGTTTTTGAATGTGAAGCGGGCAACTCCAGTTATTCTCATTAGACAGTTTGAATAGTTATTTTTGGATTAGATAATGATACACATTCTGCGAATAAAATAATAATAACAATACTATTAAAAATTTTCTGGTGTGAATTCAGAAGTTCGGAATAAAAAATCTACCAGATTTCAGGACTGTGGTCATAGCCTTCCGCTGGCAATGTGATTAAGAAAAAGTTCGCAGAAATGGTGAGACGTATTTTGATTATTTTGGAAAGTAAACAAAAATATATGAATGTTATAATAAGTACTGTAGTAGAGCTTATTAAACTAATATGAGCAAATTTGTGAAAGTTTGATTTCTTAAATTGGCCAATCATGTAATATTTTAAATCTGTTAATTTTCTAATATCTGAGCTGAATAATCTGAACTTCTAAATAAAAAAAAAATAAACAATCTAAAAATTATTCCATGATAGATTCTACAAAGAACAGGAGACCAATTCAAATGTTGTAATTCAAAAGTGTAATGTTTGGGGATTTCAAGTCATGTTTCAAATCTTTAGGGATATTTAAGAAATCATCACTACAGAATCTGCGCAAGCAATTTTCCTTTCATAAAAAAAACAAAAAATCAGAACATAAATTTTGATAAAATGTTATTCTCAACTTACCCAGTACACTGTCAAAGGATCCCGAAACATTAAGGATCTTTGAAAGTCTATAAATCCTGCGATAGCTTTTGCAGTTTGTTATTTTGTTGATCAATTTTGCTATCAACAAGCACATAAGAAAACGAGTAACTTGTTCGTTTACCAGTCCATTATTTTCAAAGCATCTGTTACCAAAATATTTGTTTGGTGGTGGGTGATAAAAAATGCAAGGTGAAGCGGGGAAAGTGTGTACTACAGGCAAATACACAAAAAAATGTAACTTAAAAAATTACAACAACCATTGGGAAAATGTTCCGAAAGCTTTAAAAAAATCAAATTAATTAAAAATATTAATTACTCAAAAATATTCATCGGAACAAATAAACAAATTTTCCATTACTACAGTTGGAGAGATCCTGGCATTCTCTGTCCTCGCAAAAATATTCGTTTGAACCATCGCTGCAGTTATTGAAACGCATTTTCCATTACTATACCTTATCCTTAATATATACCTAAATATTTTGTCAGGTCCTTCCTACAATAATTTTAACTCTTGTTTAGATTGTTGTCTGAGCTAAACGTATTTTGAGGAAATTAAAGTTGAAGACCACGTTTTTTGCTTTATAAGACGGCTTCTCATCCAACGTAATTAATTAAACGTTTTTCAATTCGGCTTTTTTCATATCTGATAGTTTGCATCTATCCTTTTTATAACTTTGACATTTTTGTAACGATTTTATGCACTTCTATTTCCTAATCAAAGAAAAATTCTTCTAAAGTTACATAATTTCGTTAGAAAGGCTTTTAAAAAAATATTCTAAAGTTACAGAATTTCGTTAAAAAGGCCTTATATTCCAAAGTTACAGAATTTCGTTAAAAACGCTTAAAAAATAAAGTGACGACGCCAAGAGGTACATTCTCGACAGAAAACACCAACCATTTTCCCAATGGTTAGTAAAATTAAGAATACTAGTGGTGTACAGAACTGCCATGTTTAATACAATTTCATTTATAAAATAACTAGCTGTTACCCGTGACTTCGTTCACGCAACATTAAAAGCAGAATACATACATTAATTAAGCAAAATTATTCACTCCCGATAATTAAAAATGTTAATAATTAACTAACTATATATCACATTTCATAGGAGACAATACGGTATTTTTTGTTATAGGGACCTTGACATAACTCAGCCTTAAAAAAAGTGAAATATTGTTCCAAATAATCGCGAAAATGAAATAGCAACCAATGCAAAAAAGGAGGACCAAATAAAATCGATGAAATAGACGAATTGTGTAATAACAAATGTAAATTTTACCTCATAAACAATTTTACTTTTAACACCTTTGTGAAACATTTTAACAGCCATCCTGCAAAAAAACCTTAATTGGAATAGTGCATGCTTTTTCTTTAAATTCAATTCTGCCTCCTTGGTTTAATGTATAGCTGAAACAAATCTTTTTTTTCTAAATGACGGTATGTTGACAGGCAATTTTTGATCTCCAGAATAAATTGATTCATGAAGTTTGAATATCTGAAAATATGTTTTTATTTTTGGATAATTTACTGAAATCCAGATTTTGTTTTCACCATCTATTCAAAGTGAAAATAAATTCTTTTTTTCAGTTTTAATGAGAAAATGGTGTAAAAAATATACTGATCTGTTTTATTCCTCCCTTTTTTATACACAAATATGGAGTAATTTACTTTCCGTTTTTAGAGAAACTTCGATAAAATTTACAAAAATAAATAAATAAATAAATAAAAATAAATAAATCTTGGCATCTAATTTATTTTTTTTTAATTCTGACAGTTTGTGTGACATCCTCGGATCGATTATAACAGGTATTAAGTAAATTCCGTTGCGTTCGATAGTCTAGGAGTAGTTGCGAAATACAAACACGGCCAGATTTTAATACAATAGATTCGTGTTCATTTTAATTTTCTTAAAATTATGAAGCGATTTTTAGCAGAAAGCTCTCATCTGTATATAAAGGGTACTCATGCTTAATAATCAGTATAGATAAAAAAAAACATTAAAATTTTTCGTTATAAATATGGCGTGAAACTCATCTACTTTCTATACTTATTGTTCCTTGTATTATTAATATAAGGAATTGATTCACACTCAGTTTAAAACATATTGGAAAATTCCCGTTTTATGTCAAATATAACGTCTCTTTTTCCCACAGAGAAATCCCTTTTTAATGACATAATTAGAGAAATGCCTTTTTAATGACATAATTCTTGCTAATTTTCTTTTCCAGGCAATTAATTTCAATACTGGCATAGGGGAAATTATGTTACTTTAACGAAATAATATTAAATCTCTAGGTTTTATCAACAAAAATGGAATTATTAACTTTCGTCATTTTTTTTAGTAATCGAGTTATTTCGTTTAGTTTTAAGAATGAAAATAAATATTTCTCGCTATCCATGACATCATTTTCGACATGGATAATTTTGCGGAGCATATTATTGACATTTTCTAACCATTTTCTTTTCTAACTTCTTTTTACTTTTTAAAAATTTAAATAAAAAATACGGAATAGTTATATTAGCCCTGTGCAGGCGGTAAAACGTCAAGTATTGTTACCATACAAAAGAAAAACAAGAACGAAAAATCATGCGTCAAGCATAGATTATGTAACACTTTCCAACGCTTCCAAAATAATTTTACAAATCATTACCGTTTAATAAGCTGAAAGATAACATCTAAGTAAACAAGTTGGAAAACTCACAACATATTTAAAAACGTAATTTCAGGAATTTCCAACATATACAATATTCGGAAAAATATCCGAATGCTTTTATTCAGCCCTTATAGGATCTATAGATTTGTATATATACTACATAGGATGCTAAATTTTAGTTCAGTTAAGAAACGCGTATTAGCACAGTTTAAAATTCTCCTTCTGGAGCTTCTGTCATTAAACAGAAATGTGTTTGCGAACTTTTGTGCTTCCCTGTATATGATCTACAGAATTTATAAACACCACGTAATAAACAAAAAGTTAGTAAAATTTAAAATCGCGTTCAGTACCTTAAAACGCACTTCCAGGAATTATTGTTAACAGACAGTAGAGAATTATTTTGTGTGTCCCTGTCAATGAACGATGACTGCTATACACACACTATTCTGTAGTAAGCCTCTTGTAATGCACCTTAGTGATATATATAAATTTCAATGCGTTTAAAAGAATGAAACATTGTTTAAATAAACTGCAGACGATTTTTCTCCATAGACGTAATGTAACGGAATTCTTTTGACTGTCCCTGTAAAGTAACT
This sequence comes from Maratus michaelseni, assembly GCA_963931845.1. Taxonomy (NCBI): domain Eukaryota; kingdom Metazoa; phylum Arthropoda; class Arachnida; order Araneae; family Salticidae; genus Maratus; species Maratus michaelseni. The sequence continues at coordinate 246,441,444 of OZ007588.1, read as the reverse complement.
ATAAGTGCTATGCACTGCACACCCTATTTCCTATTAAGCTTCTTGTAATGCACCTTAGTGATATATATAAATTTCAATGCGTTTAAAATAGTGAAACATCATTAAAATGAACCGCAAATGATTTTTCCCCATAGACCGTAATGTAACGGAACTCTTTTGAGTGTCCCTGTAAAAAACTATAAGTGCTACATACTTCAGTTGAAATATGGAACATGCTATAGATAACGACAATAACATATAAAAATTGCAGAGCAATCCGAGCATATTTACGGGAGTTAGAGCATGGACAGACGGCAAAAGGCCAGACAAACCGAAGTCATAAACACTTTTCAACTAGGTTGGAAAGTGTTAAAAAGAAAACAAGTGAAGACAAAACCTAAGATTATTTTATTTCACCAATCAAAGCATATCCGCTTTATTTTCGTTGTATTACGTCATATTCGCCTGTTTCCTATGGTTACGCATATTGAAACCTTCTATTATTATCAAAAACTAAAAAAAAGTACGTTTTATTTCTAATAATATTATTTAATCTTCTTTTTAATTCTTTAATTTTTTTTTCATTTTCATTTTTCACGTGAAAATTTTTCAATCGAAACTAAGTTGTTGAGTAAAAATTATTATTCCGGGTTTTGAATTAGTTTTGGCAACGATAAAATATTAGCAACGGTGAAGTAAATTTAACCATTTTAACAGCTCACCAGGCCCTTGGGTGAAACCAGCCAACCAACCAACCACTTTAAAATATACGAAAAAGTGTCCATTTATTCTCTATGAAAATAACGAAATTTTGAATTATTAAGAAAAATATTTGAATAAAATAAACAAAAACCAGCCTATGTTCATTTGAGGGTTATAATCAGCCTATATGCAAAGATGCAGGATCATTAAATGCTCCATTTTGACGCTGGCTTCAGCCTAACATTTGCACACAATCAGATTTATAATATTACTAGCTGTTACCCGTGACTTCGTTCACACAACATTAAAAGAAGAATAAATACATTAATTAAGCAAAATATTTCACTCCCAATAGTTAAAAACGTTAATAATTAACTAACTATTTAGCACATTTCATAGGAGACAATACGGTATTTCTATGTTATGGAGTCCTTGACATAACTCAGTCTTAAACAAGTGAAATTTTGTGTCAAATAATCGCGAAAATGAAATTGCAACCAATGCAAAAAGGAGGGCCAAATAAAATCGTGGAAATAGACGAATTGGGTAAAAACAAATGTCAATTTTACCTGATAAACAATTTTACTTTTAACGCCTTTGTGAAACGTTTTAACAGCCATCCTTCAGAAAAACATTAATTGGAAATAGTATATGCTTTTTTCTTTAAATTCAATTCTGCCTCCTTGTTTTAATATACAGCTGAAACAAATCTTGTTTTCTAAATGACAGTATGTTGACAGGCAATTTTTGTTCGCCAGAATAAATTGATTCATGAAGTTTGAATATGTGAAAATATGTTTTTATTTTTTGGATAATTTACTGAAATCAAGATTTTGTTTTCACCATTTATTCAAAGTGAAAATAAATTCTGTTTTTCAGTTTTAATGAAAAATGGTGTAAAAAATATACTGATCTGTTTTATTTCTCCCTTTTTATACACAAATATGGAGTAATTTACTCTCCGTTTCTAGAGAAACTTCGTTAAAATTCACAAAAAAAAAAAACTTGACATCTAATTTAATTTTTTAAATTCTGAGAATTTGTGTGACATCCTCGGATCAATGATAACTGGTATTAAGTAAATCGCGTTGCATTCGATAGTCTAGGAGTAGTTGCGAAATACAATCAGATTTTTAATATAATAGATTCGTGTTCATTTTCCCTTTCTTAAAATTAGGATGTGATGTTTAGCAAAAAACTCTCATCTGTATATAATGGATACTCATGCTTAATAATCAGTATAGATAAAAAAAACATTTAAATTTTTCGTTATAAATATGCCGTGAAAACTCATCTACTTTCTATACTTACTGATCCTTGTATTATTAATATAAGGAATTGATTCACACTCATTTTAAAACATATTGGAAAATTCCCGTTTTATTTCAAATATGTCTCTTTTTCCCCAGAGAAATCCCTTTTTAATGACATAATTCTTGTTAATTTTCTTTTCCAAGCAATTAATTTCAATACTGTCATAGGGGAAATTATGTTACTTTAATGAAATTACATTAAATCTTTAGGTTTTATTAACAAAAATGGAACTATTAACATTAGTAATTTTTTTTTAGGTAATCGAGTTATTTCTTTTAGTTTTAAGAATGAAAATAACTATTTCTCGCTATCCATGACATCATTTTCGACATGGATAATTTTGCAAAGCATATTATTGACATTTGCTAACCATTTTCTTTTCAAACTTCTTTTTACTTTTTTAAAATTTAAATAAAAAATACGGTATAGTTATATTAGCTGTGCGCAGATGGTAAAACGCCAAGTATTTTTACCATACAAAAAGAAAAAAAAAGAAAAAAAGTAAAGAAAAAAAAACCAAGATCATTTTATTTTACCATCAAAGCATATCCGCTTTATTTTCGATGTATGATGTCATATTCGCCTGTTTCCTATGGTTACGCATATTGAAACCTTGTATTATTATTAAATACTAAAAAAAGTAAGTTTTATTTCTAATAATATTGTTTAATCTTCTTTTTAATTCTTTAATTTTTTTTATTTCATTTTCATTTTTCACGTGAAATTTTTTCAATTGAAACTAAATTGTTGAGTTAAAATTATTATTCCGGGCTTTGATTTAGTTTTGGCAATGATAAAGTATTAGCAACGGTAAAGTAAATTTAACCATTTTAAAATATTATACGAAAAAATGTCCATTTATTCTCTATGAAAATAACGAAATTTTGAATTATTAAGAAAGGCCTTTGAATAAAATAAACAAAAACCAGCCTATGTTCATTTGAGGGTTATAATCAACCTATATGCAAAGATACAGGATCATTAAATGCTCCATTTTGACGCTGGCTTCAGCCTAACTTTTGCGCACAATCCGATTTATAATATTATTAGGATTAGGATGGGATTAGGATGTTTGTCAGAGCACCATCTATACACGCTTTGCACACTACTCTGCTTGGATTCCCCAAGTTGTTTACACACTTGTCTCTAACAAGCTATTACCTCTCTTCATCTTAAGTAAAAAGTCTTTCCCTTGGATAAAATCGAATATATATATATACATATATATTTTTGCCTATTCAAAATTAGAATTTTTTTAATATAAATTTATATGTGGCAGAATTCTGGATAAACCTAAATGAATTTATTAAAAACAGATAAAACTACTAAATTTACAGTCGAAAAAAGCCACTATCTTCCAGATTTGAAATTGTTTTATTACAGTTGATCATTATTTTAAAGTGCCGCTTTCGATGATATTAATTAATTTTAATTACGAAAGCATATTGTAGTATAAGCGTGCATATTGGTCAAGTAAACTCCATGAAAGTGCAAAGACATTTAAGACCGCATAAAAATAATGAAAAAAAAATACTGTATTAGAGCTTATCATATATTCTAATACGAGCAAATATTGTGTATGTGCGTGTGGTTATATATATATATATATATATATATATATATGCAAATTTTATTTTAAAAACGGCCCTAACGATTTTGACGAAATTTTGTATGCTACCGTTTTGGGGCACCAGAAAACCATTGGGTTAGGTCACTAGTTCGAGAATATTCTATTAGTGGGTCATTTTGGATCACCATGATTCAGGGTCAAGCTAATTGTATCTAAAAAATGTTCAAACGATTTTGACTAAATTTTGAATCCTACCATTTTCGGGCACGAGAAGACTATTGGGCTGGGTCCCATGTTCGAGAACTTTCGATTAGTAGGTCATTTTTGGGTCAATGCGGGTCAAGTTAATTTTAGCTAAACAACGACTTTGACGATTTTGATTAAGTTTTGTATCCTATGGTTTTCGGACACGAGAAGACTGTTGGACTAGGTCACAGGTTCGAGAATATTCGATTAGTGGGTCATTATGGTTCAAGCTATTTTTATCTTAAAAACGGATCAGACGATTTGAACTAAATTTTGTATCCTACGGTTTTTGGGCACCAGAAAATCATTGGACTAGGTCACATGCTCGAGAAAATCCAATTAGTGGGTCAAGCTAATTTTATCTAAAAAAACGGCTCAGACTATTTTGACTAAATTTTATATTCTGCGGGTTTCGGGCAGGAGAAGCCAATTGGGCTTGATCACATGTTCGATAAAAATTGATTCATGGGTAATTTTGATTATGGGTCATTATGGGTCAAGCTATTTTTATAAAATAAAAGGCATTATAGTAATAATACTGAGAGAAAAATATATCAAGTTTAATTCAAAGCTAATTTTGAGTGAGCATAGCTAATATAAGCAAATGTGTGAAAGTTTCATCTCTTAATATGTCAATCATGAAATATTTTAAATCTGAAAACTTGCATTTTTTAAAATTTTCTGGGATCTGGGTTGAATAATCTGAACTAATTTATAAATAAATAATAATATAAAAATTCTTCCATCATAGATTCTATAAAGAACAGGAGACTTTAAAGATTCAAAATTTTTAATAATATGTTTGGTGATTTCGTGCCAAGTCTCAAATAGTTCAGGATAATTACGAAATTATCACCACGAAATCTGCACGAGCAAATTTTCTTTCATAAAAAAATAATCAGAAAATAATATGTGATAAAATGTTATTCTAGACTCAATCCGTACACTGTCAGAGGATCCCGAAACAATAAGGCTGTACATTCTCAAGCGATAACTTTTATACCTTCTAGTTTTATTGGTCAAATTTTTTGTCTAAGATATAAGAAACCGAGTTATCTATTCGTTTAGCATCCCATAATTTTCAAAGCATTTGTTAAAAAAATACAGCATGGTCCAAAATTATTGTTCGCATTTCATGTTTGAAAAAAAAAATAACAAAATGAGGTACGTACATATTTACTGTTTTCTTGGAGAGACAATTTAAAACAGTTTTACACAACAACATTTTAAAATTTAAATATATTGCACATTTTTCGTCTCCTTATATTGTTGCTACCAACTTTTTATAGAGTCCTTACTTGGATGACGACAATTTGAGTATTTTAAACGAAAACGCCTCTGAACAGTTGCTTGAACGGATTTGCTTTCATAGAACCACTAAACTCGCATTGCTTTTTCCTGCACGGTAGCCATCTGTAGACTGACGCAATCAGTACATTTTCTCCACGCAATCTTGTCGTGCCATCTACCATCTCATGTGAAAATTATTTAATTTTTAAAATGTTGTTGCGTAAAATTGTTTCAAATTGTCTTTCAAAGAAAACAATAAACGTGTACGTACCTCATTTTGTTCTTTTTAAAAAAAATATGAAATGCGCTTAATAATTATGGACCACCCTGTTTTAGGTTGCTGGTAGGAGAACAAAATTGTAAAATGAAGTTGGATAAGTGCGTAATAGAAGCAAGTACGCAAATCATATGAAGAAACCCTTGCAGAGTGGTGTACAAAACAGCCATGAGTGGAACAATTTCATTAAAAAACGAGTGGTGGTCAGAGAACTATCTAACCACGCTTTGTATACTATTGTTCTAGGATATCCCATGTTGTTTACGCACTTGTTCTTAATACGCTCTTCACCTCCCTTCACCTTAAGAAAAAAAGTATTTCCCATGGTTAAAATCGAATATAAAACATTAAATCTTTATGTAATTTTGCAAAAATGTGCAAATGATGTCTTTAATTTATTGGTGCATTATAAGTTTCCCAGTTTTTACTTGTCTATGCCACTTACCTATTGAAATGTGAAAACATGTTTTGTATTTTGAAATTTGAAATTTGAAATTAATCTGATCATTTTTACTGTTTGAGATTGCGCAGCGCCATCTAAAGAGGCAAAATTTTATATTTTTGAAGTACTGTGTACATATTGTATGAGCTCCTTGAGAAAATTCATTAATTATTTTATATTTATCTTTCTTTTAGTTAGGGAATTATTTAATTTTAAAATTAGGGAATGCTTTATGAAACTCTCCGTAACACGACAGTTGCTGAAAATTATTATGCATGTAAAGTTTTATACGATTGCGCTTTTTAATGAGAACTACATTCATATCTAAATTCACGATTCTCATTCTTATCACCATCTTGTGCAATATAGTTATGTTTAAAATGTATATATTTGATACAATATTTATTAAGTTTTAAAATGCCTGAAATTATGGTTTCAATCAAAAAATCAGGAACGACTCCATTGGAATCGGTTGGATGCGAATGCTGGATCTCCTGTTTTTAAACTAGAGATGTTACCTCTGCTCTACTAATGCTTAATGACATCGCAAGAATCTATTTATCACACGCATTCCATCGCATTTCATTGGTAATTTTCTCTATAGAATTGGCTTCAAAACGGTTTGAAAATGATTTAAAAAGGGATTGAATATCTAATCCGTCGGACGATTTGAACGAAAATTTATCCAGTTCTTGCGACAGTCATTTATAACATATTCGCTGAATCGAAGTTCAATTAGAAGTATAGTTTGTCAGTTATCGTGTTACTCTCTCTCGCTCACACAAATTATGATTGCAATACTTTCTTTATGTTATGTGTTTGGAAATTATAAAAAGCATTGTGAAGATTTAAATCTAAAAAACGAAATATTTTTTGTTACTGATTGATTAGATTAATTTAATATAAGAATAACTGAAAGTTACTCAAATCTTTTTTAAGGAGCCGTCGGCCCATTAATTCATTCTTGTCAAGCCTCTCAAGAAACTCTAAATTTAATATTACCATTAAAAATATATTTTAAAAAATCCTTCAAAGAATGATGCACCGTGAAAACGTAGAGCGGAAAAACGAAATTCTATCGGATAGACACTATGTAGGAAAGTTTAATATCAAAATAACTAAAGTTTTATAAATCCTTTTATTAATTTTGTGCGACAATTCCATTTAGTTACGATATTTCTCTTCTCATCTAAGTCAGTTCTCAACCAACATTTTTACGGAACATTAATCTAACGTACGGTAGTATGAAAGCTTATGAATACTTTGAATGAATATTTTCTTCGTAAACTTTATCCTGCAAATATTTATAAAACAGGGATTAGTTCAGTAATCCATGAAAATATGAAGCACACATGGCGTATTAGTTTTATAAGAAAACACAAGTATTTTTTATTCATTTAGCTAGAACTAAAATATTTCAAAGATTAAGGGAAATAATAAGAAAATTTCTATAAGAACGTAATTAAAAATATATATTGATGAAAATATACATTGGTAGATTAAACAAAAATAACAGCTTATACAATTTAAACCCGTTTATAATAGTTTTGGAATATTGTAGTTGAAGAAATGTATTTTTTTATTACAGAGTATTTGATCAGAGTATTATGATTTTGAGTTGTACTGTACAGAGTATTTGATCTGAATTTATTTAATCTAAAGAGCAGTTATTAAAAATGCTAGTGCTTTTATTTTTCAAGAAATATTTAAAAGAGTTTTTATTATATTTTATAATGCTGTTTTTTTATCTGCTTGCCTTTATAATGCTCATGTGAAGGGATATATAGATTATAAATAGGCATATATATATTATATATACACAAAATGCCTACAAGATATTATTTTACTGTGATTTGTTACGGTCAGTTGGTAAACATATCGGGTCTATTCGAAGAAATAATACTTAGTGTAGAAAAGTTACCATTTTTTTTATTTATATACTAGCTGACCCGCTCGGCCTTGCACAGGCCCGTGATAATAAATTCAAACAAACCCCAAGGTCACATGATTTTGTATAAAATCATGCCTTAAACATGCCTAAAAACATTCACCCGATTTTGTATAAAATAATATTTTTTTTTTAATTGCATTTAAAACGATAATGTTTATTTATTCATCAACAACGTAGTGTAATTATGATCCATATCCTTACTCATTGAAAAAAATTAAAAATTCATATATTCATTTGTTAATAATTTAAAATCCACTAAAATATTTTTTAAAATTTATTGATATTTTGCATGCGCCCCCTGACGGTGGAAAGTAGAACTAAAATCTCTTAGTCGATCGAAATCAAGTCTGATGAGCCAAATCCTATCTTAATGGGGTCCATAAAACGCGAGATAAGAATGCGCCCCTGGCGGTAGAAGGTGGAACTAAAATATGTAAAGCAATCGATATCAAATTGAATGAGCTAAACCCCGTCGTGATCGGGCCCATAGAACCCGAAATATTTTGAAATGAAGTAAAAAATATCTGAAGTTATTATTCAAAAAGAGTGGTATATACAACCCATAAATTTACTTTAATGTTATAGAGGAAGATTATGAAGTTACTTATAATGTATCGAATCAGTTTCGTTGAAATTCGAAAGAAAGTTGCTGAGTTATGGAAACGGACCATATTTAGAAAAAAAAATTGAAGTGGGGAAGGGCGATGAGACAGTTTGTTGTCAGATAACTATTTAAGACTACCGAAGTGCTTGCTCAAAGAATGGGACTCATAGAAAAGCGTGGAATTGAAAAGAAAAAATTGCTGATTTTATAGCAAGAACCGCGTTTAACCCCTTGGGGACCAGCGACACGTATACGTGACGCATAAGATGCACAGAATCATCGATTATTCAGACCAGTTACGTTTTATTGTAAGCTTTGCCTTATTTAATGACAGTATTTTTGCGATTGAACTAGGCGAAAAATTCTGTTTTGAAAAACTGGTGGTAAAAGATTAAGAATTCTGCAAAAGACGCTCGTCGTGAAGGGGTTAAAAGTTATTTTTGGCATTTTTTCAAAATGAAATTTTTTCATATTTTTACTTTACGCAAAACATCCTATATCAAAAGAATTATGCATGAAATGCCTTGAAACTTTTTTTTACTTATTTTACAAATATTTATTGAGGAAATAGACTAAAATCATGATAATATATTAAATATATTAATTAGTTTCATATTTACACCGGTGTAAGTTAAAAAGTTGCAAGATATTTTTAAAAAAATTTCATTACATTAGTACTTCAACTGCCATAACATCTGCGATAGAGATGCTATTATAATGAGGCTAATCTATGTCCTAGAAAAAGTTATTATCGATACTTTGCAATTTACAAAATGTGAATGCATTGATTTGATTTTAAGTTATCATGTTTTTCGCAAATGTCAATTTTTTACATAATTTTGAGTATTTTTCACTTAAAGAAAATCATTTATGTGTAATTTCTAAAATATTGATATATTCATCAAAGTTTTAACTTAAATGTCATAAAAAATTGGTATAACGAGAAAATTTCCAAAATTTCCAAAAATTACCTCCGAAGGTGTGTGGATACCTTAAATATATTTTTTTTTCGTTAGCAAACATAGTATGCATGTTTAAAAATAATATAGTTCTAAAAGTTCAGTGAGTATAGGCCCCTGCAATTAGTATTCAGTGTTCATGTTTTACTTACAGGAACGTTACTTGCACATAGTAAAGGAGAACATAATGGTTAATTATTTATTAATGTCTTTACCATTAAATTTAGTTTTAATTTGCGCAAAAATTACACAATAAAAATTAGCTGTGGCAGGAACAATGTAAAATTTTGAAATATAAAAAAGCAATGCAAATGTTAAAAGAATTTGAAAAAATATATATATAAAAATGAAAATTAATTAAAAAATTAAATATTAATAAAAAGTTTTATCAGTTTCATTTGATGGGTGACATACATTTCTAACGGAAGAGAGTTCACTTTCACCTGTCAAAGTCGCTTTTATGTTAAATTAACGCAATTTAATATATGACCAATTGATAGATAATTTATGTCTCTGTGCTATTTTCTTTCATAAATGTCAAAAAAGCGTGAATGCATTACTATAGCTTTTCCTTTATATCAAATGTTTTAAATGCTTTTATTTTGGAATATAATTTTTTATATGTTGTACAGGATTGTTTTTTTGATTCATTTTATGAAATGTTTTGAATTATTAAGAAACACAAATGTTGCAATTTTCTGTAGATGGATTCTAACACCTTTTACATTAAATATTTAAATTTAAAACAATTAATGTGAAAAAAATTGAATGTATAATATGCAAGATTAATTATCATATATATATATATATATATATATATATATATATATATATATATATATATATATATATATTTAATACGAATCAACAAATAATCCCTAACAAAACTTAGGCCGAATGTTCTAACTCGGTTACTTTTTGTTCAGAAGACACCTTATTCGGTAACATGAAGGGATTTCTTGTCCACTCGACAAACAGCCTCTCGACCATCGGATCCTAAACAATTGTGGTAGACTTTTGTACGTGTTTTTGACTTATTTTCGATAACTGAGACGCATGCGGTTTTTCCTTTACTTTCCTCTTCTCCTACTAGATTTGATTGCCCTCTTATACTTGCGGTTTTCTAGCTGTGAAAATCTCAGTCTTTAAAACGTCTCCTTGTATTTATAGTAATTTATAAAGATATACTGCATTTTTTTCATGTGAAATATTAATCTATGATATTTACTTTTATAGTGACAATGGGATCCAACTGTAGAAGGGGCGAGGTCAACAAGGTAATAGCGCTGAACATCAGAATATTAAATTTGTCAGATTTAATATTAACTCTTGTCTTCAAAATAGAGAAAGAAAAGGAATAGCTTACCTTTTCTATGGTCGATAAAATTTTAGAAGTATGCAATATATATAGCCACGTGATTTAGATATTGCAATAGTAGAGAACACACTAGATTAAGTAGTTTCTTGAATTATCCATTTTTATGCACCACGACTGTAATAAATCTTGTAGATAATGATATTAGATGTTGTTAACTAATAAATAAATGAATTGACTTTTGAACTTGATTTTAAAGATTACATTCTACATTAATTACAATTACTTAAAGATTTAACATTTTTGAATTAGAAGATTTTTAACAGGAGACATTTTTCCTGTGGGGGGGGGGGATAGAAGATTGTGATTTAGAAGTACATTGACTCATTTTCATTTAGTCTGGAAAATTACAAATAATTAAGTTGCACGAGTTCTTTGAAATAAATTGACGTCACTAACATATATTTCACAAATTATTAGTGGTTTTTCTGAAGAAATTTTGTTGCACGACTGTACGTTCATAAGTTACATTTAATGATGAATAATTGTCTTATAAAACGTTTTTTAGTTCTTTAACAAGTTTATAATATTATAATCACAAATCCCAAATCATGAAACATACTTCACATTATTAGAAGAGTGATGAACATAACGATGTAATAAATATATATTGCTTGGTATCTTGAAACTTAAAGGTCATAAAATTAGGTCACTGGTTTTTGAACAGATGAATGAAATTATCGTTGATATTTTTCTGTGCTTTATCATTTTCCTTCTTTGATTATTTTGAGTGGAAAATATTAAGTTGATTAAAATGAATGGATTAGTTTTCTTCTGCAACCCGGGTTTCTCCATTTTCATCGTAATACTAATGGACAGTGGCTTCCGGATTTCGATGGCAGTGGCCGTCCGTATTACAGAATATATTGCCCTGTGTACAGAACACAAGTGAAAACCATTTGTTTTTACTGATAACTCTAATAGATTTTTATGTTTAACATTTTGTTTTAGTTTGCCCACTAATACCACCAAAAAGCATTTTTTTATATTAAAAATAACAATTATTCAAATAAAGTTTTGAAATTTATTAAAAAGGATGCTTTCGTATTAGTCTCATTCCAGGGTTTATTAGCCGAATAAATCGCCAAAGATTTCAGTATTTACAGATGTCTTTTTAATTCTGACTATTTCAGTGTGTTTCCGCGAGTAGATTGACATATCTGTTAAACTTGTGTTTTGTTCATTTTATTTTATTTATTTATTGATGGAGAATTAATTTCGTAATAGAATATTAGGAGGTAACAAATACTGAACTTGGTTTAAGTGCAAACGGTTCAATCTTCAGTAAGCGAGCTGCACGTGATAGAGATACATAGAAAAACAATCATGTTAGACAATTATTTTTTAAACCATTAAAAAAAATCAGTAAATTTAGTTACAGTTTCCAAACAAATTGCACTTGAAAGTATATTTGAAGGGTGTAGATGCAAAATTCACACTCTCCACATAACCTAGTTTTTAGAAAATTGCAAAGACTGATTATTATTAATAAACATAACTTATTGGCACAATTTGTTTTGTGTGATATATTTGTTTCCATAACAATTAGTTGCACATAGTCCTAAACCTGTAAAAATTGTGGTAAAGGTAGAATTTAAATTTAAATACCGAAAATGTGAGTTTTGCAGCAAACTTTTATGGTGATGTTAGTTATTAAACCAAAATAGTTATGAATTTAAAACAACAAGAACCAAAAAGAAAACAAATCTGAACATTAGTTTTCATTATGTTATTTCGGAGGGTAATAGGCAAAAGTAATAGAAAAACATTTATTAAAAATAATTTATGCAAAAATTGTATTATTAAACATGGCTCAACTTCTTTACTGTCATTAAACTGGTGCAACATTTTAGACTACTTCTTACTTCTGTACCTCCCTGATTGGTTGAATTGGAGAGTGTGAGTTTTGCAGCAAAACAGTTGTTGGATAATGTGAGTTATGCATCAAAACGAGATTTTCAGCATTGTTTTTCAACCTTAAAATGTTTTTTGGTACTTCTCTATTATCCCGTCGACCACTTTTCATAGCAAAAAACTATCGCCAAACTGTAAGATAAAACGCCAAAAATGCAGTCCCATTTACTTGATGTCAGAAGCATTATACGTGTTTGTTATGTCATCAAATGGTTTTTAATTCGACATTTGCGAGTATTTTTCATTATGTTTTACTGATTTATTAGCTATTTCATTAATTAAAGTAACAATTGTGTCCTTAAATTCTGATATTTTATTTATTTATTTATTTATTTATTTTGATATTCCAATGGCAACGTTCTCCGGTTTATTTGGCGTTACAGTTTGGCGATAGTTTTTTGTTATGAAAAGTGGTCGACGGGATAATAGAGTAGTACCTGTTTTTATAGTCCAAATCACTATTACAGTCCTATTTGCCTTAAAAAGACGAACACGGTAATATGAATAACTCAATACCTTAAAAAAGTGGATAATGTGACTTTTGCATCTGCACCATTCATTTTCTTTCCTATTCGACAGTGTAAAATTTGAAATTATGCGATGTTTAGAAGTTAATAAATTTGAAAAATAGCGAAATTTATTATTCAGGCTGTTGCCATTGCCAAATTGCATTAATTTGTTAGAATTGTGATTAGTCAATAACACTTAAAAACAAACTTTGATCAATAGAACACAATAAATTAAAACTATTATACTCGTATTTAAAATATTTGGACTAGATTATGTTTCTATGATCTCAACGAATAAATTGAAAATAAAGTATAGGGTGAAACCCTCAGTTATTGACACCTAACCAGTAACTGTCACTTGAACAAAAATCTAACACAAACAAGCATTTTGTTGTAACATTCTGCAAAATAATGTCATCTAGTGGTAACTTAAACACTTTTTTTTATTTTGGAATCCATTTATTCACTGTTAGAGGGCCAGGAACATATACAATGAGGAAGGAACTTTTGAGAATACAAAAAGTGCTATTTTGAAGCAACCATCTTATTTTTAAAATTAAGGAAGAGTTTTTTTAATCTATTTGTAATGCAACCATCCTAAACTTTTGCTTAAATTTATACTTTTAGAAATTAACTTAAAGATGCATATGATAGATTAGGGCCGTTATTTATTATTTAGAGTTATCTAATTTAGCTTACTGGGGGATGCCAGTTATTGGTTCCGGCAATTTCATTTCACCATTCACTGACAGAGGTGTCAGTTATACGTTATATTAAAGAAAGTTGAAATATATTATTTGAACAGTTTAAAAATACATAATAAAATATAAATTTATCTTGTATTAAACGCCATTAAAATTTTAGTTGTTTTACCAGTGTCTGACACCACATGTCCGTTAATGGCTCATAAATGTAAGAATATCTGCATTACTAATAATTTAACCCTTTCAGGGGCAAAGTACTTTCAGTACTAAAATGTTGAAATAAATGACTGGCAACGGAATTTACAAAAGAAATTATTTGCAAATAAGAAAACGGGCTATATTTGGCGTATATATTAAATGGAAAAGATTTTAGCAAAATTCTGGTGTCATTGTGGCGTTTGGGAATTAAAATTAAGTGGTTTCATAAACATACCACTGCCCCTGAAATGGTTAAAACATGAAAATAAAGACACATGCATCTGTAGCATATCATATATAAAACAGTATAAACAGAAAAAGAAGGAAGAAAAAGAAAAAAGAATAAGAGAAGCAGAAACGAAAGCTTGCGCATGAAAAGACAAGCTTAAACCCAGGGATCGGAAGTAGGGAAACAGCATTGATCGCTACTTTTTACAGTAGTTTGTAGTGTAGTGCATTATATTATGGAACAATATAGTGTAACAAGTAGCGTGATAAAAAAAAATCAGTAGTTTGTAGGTAGATCCGCACTACTTTTAATGCTACTTCAGGGGGAAAAAAATGTGACATTCTACAAATCGCGTCGCCGAAACTTGCTTCTTCTGTGCAAAATTTGATCTGCTCAACAATTTGTGAATCTCAACTGCAGTGCATCTCTATATTAACACATTGTATAAAGTCATAGATTTTTCCCAATGACAATTGCTGCTAAAATTAAGTATGAACCCACCGATGGAATTAATTTACTTGCTGGCAACACTTGTCTATTTACTCGTTATTAGGTCTTCATGTTTTAAAGCTGGGTTATCTATTATTAAGAATTATTTATCGTTTACATTTAGATATGTTTTTCTGCAACTTTCCGAATTATAATATATCTCTTAATTTTGCTATGAAATTTGCCATGTGTGTATAAACTAACAATTTGGAGACAAACATAAAAGGAGTTACTGGAGTATCTGATCATATTTATGAAAAAAAAAATAAAATGAATAACTTTTCAAAATTTTGTGAACAATAATATTTTAGTATATCTCTAATATCCTTTTAAAAGCAAAGGTAAGTGTAAAATAGATTTAAAATTTTGTAATAGTGATTTGAACAAATAAGAATTCTTAAGATGTCAGTTACTGGGAGTTTCACCCTATTAGATAATAGCTAAAATTTAAAACGTTAATACAACGATTTGTGCTAAATTTATTTTCAAAAGTGAGAATTAAGGAACTGATGAGTTAAAAAATGTAATTTATTTGGAAATTAATTAGGTAAATTAAAGAAATTAAAATAATAAATAAATAAGTAAATGGAAGATATGAAAAATATTTTCGAAAGATTTTTGAGAAAATGTATAATAATAATTTATAACATTAAGTTTATTATCAAAACTAAACTCGGGAATTTCTGAATGTATTCAAAAAATCTATTTTATTGTTAAATGTGCGAGAAGTTTAGGTATTCGTATTTAGATAATAAGACAGGGAATGTGTTTGACGATCTGGGTATGTATGCATGTGTGTGTGTGGGTGGGTATGTGCATTTCTTTATAACCTCGAAACATCCCAACGACTAAATGGATTTTAATGAAGGAGTTGTCTATCGATTCGTCTTAACCGTCCGATGTTTATGGGCTAGGTTTTGTTTTCATAAATTAAAAATGGCGGCCGTAAAATACAAAAGTCCCTGACGGCTCGGCCTACAGGCACAGGTAGCTTTCGAAGACGCAGACCGTGGGGCACCTGTTTGTTGGGAATTGAGGAAGAAATGATCTTTTTGCCATGATGCTGCAGTTGGGACCACCCATTTCAAAATCTAACGTGTTTGCAGGCGAAGCTGGCGATGATTTTTTTTTTTTTTTTTTTTTTTTTTTTTTTTTTTTTTTTTTGCTATAAGGGTTGGTCCTATAAAAAACTTGTCAATATAAACGTTTCAGATAATATTAAGAGGATTTATACTAAATTTAAGCAGATTTGATATCTTGTGAATTGACGAAGTTATGAATTTTTTTCTTCTAACCCCTCTCCCCCCTTCCCCCTCCTCCTTGAGGCCATTTTTAATAATATCATAAATATGTCATACATAAATTTTTGGCCCTGTTCCTAGAAGTAATAATAACTTTAAACGGATTCAAGTCAATTAAAGAAAAACAAGTAACAGTTGCATGGACCAAATCGCACGCTGGAACAGAGGGTAATGAAAGCGCAAATTTACTGGCAAAAGGTGCCATCACAAATGATCGTTACAACGGGAAGGAAACTCTCTTATTCCCATTTTCAAAAGTCAAATTATTTTTTAGACTAAAAATAGTCCCAGATTGGCAGCAAGATTGGTCATATTCGTTAAAAGGCCGAGATACTTATGAAATTTTACGAAAAGTGGATTTGATATTTATTTGCAAAAAAACAGTCATAGCTTACTACATTAGTGGACACGGTAGCTTCCCATCATTTTTAAATAAAATAAAAAAACGCTCCTTCCCAACATGTGTATGCCAAAAAAACTCAGGACCTGTTCTACATTACCTATATGGTAATTGTCTTCTAATGAGACATACTTTCAATTTCAATAACAATGTCACAGTGAGACAAAATCTGAATATAACTCTGTTTGTGATCCTTTAAACTATGATAAACTGAAAGAAAATTACAATTATTTTGAATAAACATTTCTCTTTTATTAAAAAGGCTCTATGATCCTTTTACCTACATTCATAAAGTAGTTTTTAACAGAATATATTTTGTTTTTGTAATTTGTATATTATAGTTCACATATTGTTCCCTTTTTGTACTCATACTGTTCCTATTTCAGCTTACAGCTTAAACCATGCAAAATTACTTGTTGTGCTATGATTAAGTAGTCTTTTCATAAATTTTCTAATTACTTTTCTTATATAATTTTTATTTATTTTTTTTTAATATTAAAAAATGTTGTGATCTCAACCATTACTGTAAAAACTAACTTTGTGCTAATTTTACTTTAATCTCTAATGTAATATTCAACATATGTATTCTAAAATAGGAATTTTCAATAAACATTTCCCCTCGTGGAGAAAAGTTCCTATGCTTAACGGCTGGATCTCCACGAGAGGGTGATTTCGATTTCGTATCATAATTAAGATGTTATGGTTTTTTTTCTGTTTTCACTAAAAGCCCCCCATTTCCCCCTGTTGGTTCGATTTTGCCCGTTAAAGAACTTGACCGAGATTTTATGCCCCTTGATTTTATGTATCAGTTTGGAAGAGATTTGTGCAGAATTATTTGAGTTATAGTGTGTATAAAAAAGTGGCATAGATACATAGATAGATAGATAGATAGATAGATAAAGTTTTGAACTGGGGGTGGTTTTGGGTTCTGGGAGTCATAATCGGCGTAGATCTGCAAAAAATTTTGAAAAATTCCAGCTTAGGGGAGAATGTAATAGGTAGTATTTCTTACGAAATCTACCTAAAGTGGTGGTAGTGACGAAAAAGAAAATTACCCACCGTATTGAGGGGCATAAATTGGATGGGTCTTTCAAAATGAAGACGATGTTTTTAGTTCGCTTTTTACGCAGTCGTTTTTTTTTTAATTTTTTTAATTTAATTAGTTTCTTATTCAATAAAGTGAAAAGACATTCCAGATAATGGTGTGAAATTTGTATATTTAAGATAATTTAGAGATAACAATGCCAGAGAAAGTTTAGAGCCTGGGAGAGAGAGAGATTATCAGAGTGGTCCGGTCAGATGTAGACAAATGTCTTTGTCGGGTAGTTTGTAGGCATGTGTTACATCAATAGAAGAAACTACAGGGATATGTTAATAAGAACAGAAATTGCCGGATATTCACCCTTTGATGTCGGCCCGATAATACAGGGTGATCTATTTTAAAGTGACAGTGTTTGGAGCGCCCTGTAGCGCGATCTAATAGCCGAAATGGAACCAAACTTGGATTCAGACTAATCAAGACATGGGAAAAAGGATTCCGTGAAAAAAATAGTTCCAAAAATCGCCGCTAGGGCATTTTGTGGCGCTGCTGCAGCTTACAATAACGAGAATTAGCATAAAACACGGGTATCAAAGAAAAATACAAATGTTGTGCGATGACAGCGCCAGTAATATTAGCTATAAAAGCAAGTAGTAGACTGCTCCGACAAATAATCTCAGCTGAAGTAAACGAGCTCCAGTGGACATGCCTCTCACGTTACCGGAAAGTGCGTTACTGGTGAAGCTGTATTATATGAATCAATGTAATGCATCCGCAGCTCTTCGGGAATTTCGAACCAGAAAAAAATTACGAAAGAAGCCTTTATCGCTGAATGGTCTTAAAAAAATGATTAAGAAGTTCGAGGAAATGGGGTCACTGACCATTCGCGCTGGGAGAGGACGTAAACAAGTATCAGAAGATGTAATAACTGATGGGGCAACTGTAATTGTAAAAGGATTGCAGGGAACCATTGCTGGTGCTAGCAGCGCCCGGGGTGTAGCTCGACAATTGGACATGAATAATTCCATGGTATGGAGAGTTTTGCGGCGCGTTATTGGATTTTACCCCTACAAAATCAACCTCTTGCACGAACTGGAACCAAGTGATTATGATAAGCGAATGATATTCACTCTATCTTTTCTTGCCAGGGTAGAAATTGATGATGCTTTCCCATGGCACATTCTGTGGGGAGATGAGTGCCATTTTTATCTCAATGGGACCGTAAACACACAAAATAGCCAAATTTGGGTTTCTGAGCATCCCCACACCGTGCATGAAATCCCATTAAATTCCCCAAAACTCACTGCTTGGTGTGGTTTCACAGCCGAATTCGTAATTGGGCCATTCTTTTTTGAGACCATCACTCCGACAGGACCCGAAACGTGCACCATAAATGCAGAAAGGTACCACAAAATGCTGGAAACGTTTGTTATTCCACAACTTTAGCAAAGAAACCGTCTCCAACAGACAATCTTTATGCAGGATGGTGCTTCGCCACACATTGGTAATAAGGTAAAGCAGCTGTTGCGCCAAACCTTCACTGATGATAGAGTCATAAGTCGGAGTTTTCCAGTTGCATGGCCGCCTCGTTCCCCTGACCTCACGCCATGCGATTTTTGGCTCTGGGTTTATTTGAAATCTCAAGTTTATGTTGGTGGAGTATCAAATATGTCTATTCTAAAGGACAACATAACAAAGACAGTGCGGAATTTTCCTCGTGATATGTTACGTACGGCTGTGGAGAACGTTGTGCACAGAATGCACGGTGTTATTTCTGAGAACGGTGCTCACATTGAAGGTGGTCTAATTCCTCACCGGGGAAGTTAATGTAGTAAATAAACATTAATAATTTAACTTTCCGAGTGTATGTGTTAGTATTTTTCTTTTCTCACATTTTATACATTGCAAAGCGTCACAAAATCCCCTAGCGGCGATTTTTTGAACTATTTTTTTCACGGAATAATTTTTCCCATGTCTCGATTAGTCTAAATACCAAGTTTGGTGCCATTTCGGCTATTAGATCGCACTACAGGGCGCTCCAAACACTGTGACTTTAAAAAAGATCAACCTGTATATTTGGGATATGTATGAACTAGTCAATTCGTCGGTTAGTACTATTTACGGCCGATATCAGCATTGACCTACTTTAAATGAGGTATTCATTGATATCATAAAAATGAAATATGATATTGGCGATTACCAGTATTCTGCCAAAAATTCTGATAGTTGGACGAAGTGATTTCGAGATCTTTTGCTGTTGGGGATGTAACTAAAAGGTTTTTAGAGTTTTTAGTTCGTAAATGTGATGAAATAAGTTACGATAAAGATTAATTGGGAATTTTAGATACACACACACACACATATATATATATTGAAAAAGCCATACTTTTTGTTAAGCTTTATTCATGAAATGCTAACAAACAACGCATTTATAGGGTGACATAATTTAGTCTCATAGTTTTAAAATGGAGTAACAAGCAAACGGTTTCAGCCATTAAAGTTATTCTAATAGCAAATTAATGTGTGAATTCGGGACTTTTTTTAGCTTTTCATGTTAGACGTTTTAAAAGTTTTAGTTCCAAATGACACCGACATATGGATGTGTGTATAAAAATGGTTTCAAGTTAATTAAATGTTACCCTTCGTCCTTTTAAGCTGTTGAAACGTAAAAGAAAAATAAGTTTGCGTTTGGAAATCGTAAGGTAATTTTAAGTATTCTTATAGTTTGAGACAGTGCAGCGTCATCTGTCGGTGACATTTGGTATTATACATAAAAGAATATTAAATACATTCCTAACATCACACATAAATATCTATTAATAATAAATTTAATAGCTCATTTGTTTGTTATTTCAATTTTCAAATATTCTGTCCATTTTAGTTACTGATGGGCGTTATTTAACATAACGGGATAAATAACATTGTTATTATAATAAAGCATGTTACCACATTAATACGTTACTAGAAAGTGAGCATTTCTTGACAGTTATAAAGACTTATAATAGTTTTGGTAGGGTTGACAATGCCTTTTAATAAACAAAATAATAAAAACTACTGTTATTTAATTTTTCTTTTGTTAAGATTATTATTATTATTATTCTTTTTTTATGTAACAGAATGTTTTATCTTTCAAAAGATTTTTCGTTTCGTTTATTAATCCAAATGTAAAATTAAATGTAAATCCATTTCAAAGAAAAGTATACCAAGACTAAAAGATTTAAATATTTCTCTCCATCTTCATTTTATTAAACGGAAACACATAATATTAAATTTGAAATAATATAATATTTTTCAATTTGAATTGAAATTAAACAAAAATGAAAAAAACTTGGAATCTTATTAAGCGTAAGTCAATTTTCAGCAAAAACGTTATTCCAAATTTTATTGTTCTCTGCATTTTAACATCTTTTTATAAATAGCTTATGTAAATAATCTTTAACAATTTATTCATGAAATGTAAATCTTTTGAAAATTATATTTGTTTGAGGTATTAACATGACAAAATTTATTAAATAAAACTTGATTAAATTTTCTTGTAGTTTGTAGGTTTAGTACTGTAAGTGCTTTGTTTCCACGTCTGTTTTTTAATTGTTTACTTTTATTATTTCACAGGATTGTTTTATTACTTAATGTACATAATCTGAAACGATTTTGGCAATTTTAAGGAACACATAATATTTTAAAAATGCGTTTTATGCATTACATACAGGATATAGTCAGGATTATATACAAGATATATACATAATGAGATAAATGCTAATTATATTATATTGTCGCTTATAGGTTTAGACAAAAAAATGTGACATTTTTAAAAGGCAGTTTTTACCGGTTTGTTTTTACTTTAGTAAAATTATTTTATTGCTTTGCCTATACATTGTATTATTTGAACTAATTTCGAAAATTATAATTATATATATATATTATACGTTTTAGTATAATTAAGTGGTGTATTTCGTATGATACATCAATATATTGATAAATCTGAGTATATTGTATAATTGAGAAAGCTATTATATTTATTAATAAAATTTTTGCATTTTATTATTTTATGATTTTATTGTCTTTTAAACTACATAAGAGAGTCTCAACCATAAGTAAAAAATTTTAAGAATTTTTAAACACATTTGTAAAAACTATTTGGAGAAAATAGTTGAAATTTCGTCTGCACATATTAGAAGACCTGAAATCAATTCCTGTTAACATATTTATTGTTTACATTAAAAACAATATTTTTAAATATTTATATCATATTTCCTATTTCACATTCATGTCAAAAATATTTATTGTTTACATACAAAAATAGTTTTAAATATTGATATCGCATTTTAAATTTTAAACATACAAATTACAAATTCTAAACAAATAGGTATATTTCGAATACCTGACACTAACACCGGATAACAGGATATATTACATTCTTATTTTTTAGTTTTCACTGGTTTATTTTAATTATTCAATGAAATTCTTTTATTACTTATACAAATACACTTCAATAATTGGAACATATTTAGAAAACTCGAAAAAAATATTTATTTGTTTGTCAATGTATTTTAGGTACATTTATTATTATATTCAAATTCTAGACTAGGAATTGTATTATGCCTTGCTATAGCATGGTAAAAATGTATCTTTGAAAGTGGAAAAACTCAATGCTTTTCGAGTGTCGAGCTAAAACTTCAACTTTCAGAATAGAAATCAAAGACTTTTTACAACACTGAATAAATGTTTGATGTTTGGCTGCAGGGAACTGTAATTGAATTTTTCACTAAGAAATGCACTGAATACAGCAACCAATTCTCCGAATTTCTAATATTGTATTTCATGAGATTGGACGGAACGGATGTTTGTTTTTTACTTGTACTGCTTTATGGAATAATGTATAACCGATATTTTTTTGAGATATATTCGTACATATGACATTTGAAAGAAACCTGTTCAGTGAAATATTTATAAATCTAAAATTTGCATCCTCAAGTCTTCCTGATTATATTTTCATCTCTGAAACTTTAGATGATGGATTTTTTATTTGCTCGTAGTTATTCTTTATCTAAAGTTGCATTGGTATATATGCTCTATTTGAATATTATAAGTAGACTGGGTAATTTTTAATACAAAACTTGGGTAATTTGCACGCACTAAATATTTAAAAACCATTAACTTTATTTGCTTCTTGTGTTTTAATGTAAGCATTTAAACCTCTTTACTCATTGTATGAAAATTCCCTAATCTATAATTCACACATTAGAAAGTTTTCTATTCCGCTAGAAAAATGCGTCTAAAAAATTGCCCACCAACTTTTATTTTCAACATTTTCAAATTTGCTTATAGGATATATTTATTTACTCTAGCTGCAGATTTTAAATGCTATTAAAGAAGGAACTAACTACTTTTGAATATATTAACAAAAAATTCCAAGGATCATCAACTGAGGTGGGTATAGGGTGGAGAGGGCTCCGAGATGGCGCTGTGTGTTCTTTTTACTGGGACTGACATTAAGACAGATTAACAAGCTTGACGTCACAAACGACATCCAACACACTTAAAACTTTTAATTTGCTTTGTTGTTTCGTACAGATTGTTTACGATGGCATTGTGATGTTATTTATTGTTTTATTTAGTAATTAATAATATTTTTCAGTGTATTTATATTATTATGGTATAAATAACTGCAGATTATAACCATTAAAAAAAGTGTTGATTACATATATAAAATAATGGGTAGGAAAATGTTGGGCTCCTGGTTTCAAATGTAACTACGATACTGAAAAGAAGTATGCTACAGTCTTCAAATTTCCAACTGATAATGAAAAGAAGAAATTATAGCAAAGAAAATTACATCGTGATCATTTTACTACTATTTTAACAGCAATGGTCTGTAAACATTTTGATGAACGTTTTTTAATTCGTGAACATAGAATTA
Organism: Maratus michaelseni; assembly: GCA_963931845.1. Lineage (NCBI taxonomy): Eukaryota > Metazoa > Arthropoda > Arachnida > Araneae > Salticidae > Maratus > Maratus michaelseni. The sequence goes on along the minus strand of OZ007588.1, from coordinate 246,418,032 downwards.
AACAAGATGATGGTACTGAACTTGTCTTTCTGAGAAAAAAAACCCCCTTATAACGGATGCTTATTCTACTGTTAATGAAAATATTTCGGCATATTTGAATGAACATTTGTCTCCAAAATAAAAAGACCCAAATGATCGATGCAAAAAATTAAAAGAAGCAGACAATAAACAATTTAAGAAATGGTACAGGCACAACGATATCTTTATAGCTTCTTTTGAAGATTTCATAGTTACATATGTAAACTGATGTTAAATATGTATCTGAAGTGTTCAAAAATTCATTTACCTTCCATGCTATACACATTTTAATTCCTAATAAACTTTGATATTACCTTCTCCATCTTTTTTTAGAAAATTAACTAATTTAGGTAACAGTGCAATAAGCTTTGCGAAAATTTAAAATCCTACGTATCAAATAAAGTTTTAAGGTTGAATGATTACGAAAGAGAATATATATAAGACGGCCTTGGCGAGAAAAAAAAATGGTAACATATTTTATGACAACCTATTAACTGTTTCATATAAACAAGCAACAATTTCTTTACTATTAATATAAAATTAAAATACAATTTCTTTAATATGAAGAAGCTATTTATCTATTTCTATATATAAATAGAAGTAAATTATATATATATATATATATATATATATATATATATATATATATACAAATTCATGTATAAACAAACATAAAAGTTCATTAGGTTTGTTTTTATAGCTCTTTGTTTCATTTGGCAAAAAGTCTCACTTTCTGAAGCTCGAATTTCACCGAACTTTTAAAAATACTCCAAGGCCCGTATAGTAGAAAACTACCGATTTTTTTATTTAAATTTATATTTATAGTGTTTTAGTTAAATTATGGTATCCAGTGGTTAAAAAGGTGGATTTTATAAAGTCTCTGTCAAATTTATTATACTTTTGGAACGTATATTTATTGTAAAATAATGTTTATAGGAAAAGGTAAGTAAATGTGTTCAATAAAATCTATTAATCTTAGCTTATTTTTATTTAAAACTTTTAATTTCCTCTTATAAAACAAGTTTATTAATTTTCTTTTATTTCACGATTAAGAAATTTACTTCTATTATTTATGTAATCAGAAATTACAAGAGCAGATATTCAAAACATCTCCCTTTATTAAATTTTTCTGTTGGAATACATTGACCGGACTGGATCTCTTTTGTGACGTCACTAATATTAGTGTCAGGCCCAGTAAAAAGAGCACTCAACGCCATCTCGGAGGCCCTGGTACAGGCATCTCAAAAAGTATTGTTGCATTGTCTCATGCTGGGATAATTATTACATGATCCATGGGGAATGTTTTGAGACTCTAGCATATTTCTTAGAGAACGAAAAATTAGGTTTTAATGAAGTTTTAATGTGTTCTAAGCAAAGGTAAGTTTATTACAATATAAAAAAAGCATTTCAAGAGACCAGTTACCATTGATTATCAATTCATTAGCTATATCATTTACAATTCGTATAGAAACCAATAAAAGTTACAAACCTACTACCTTACTGTATTACATTTTACTAAATAATAAAACCCCAAGACGTATTGTACAAGGTAAAAGAAGGAAAATGAATATGGATCCAGTTGTTATAACATTTGATGCGTACATGAAATAAATAAAAGAAAAAGAAGAAAAGAATGCTACTAAAAAGAAAGAATAGAAGACTTATCAAAACATTTACCAGAAAAATCTGGAAGTACATCAAATGATGAAACTATCACAACGATATGTTCACTGACATCCATTTATTAGGCAACCTGACTGCTACCAGTGATATTCAACATCCTGTTCTACCAAGAAGTTCATGTCAACTGAAGCTTCACTTAAAAAATGCAGTAAAAAGATTTCTTGTGACAAATGTTTTGTGTTTATTTATAATCTTTATACTATATTGCAAAAGTTTTGAAGATCTCTAAAGAAATCAAAAAAATTGAGCATCTTCAAAGAAAATTCCTAAAATTGTATGGAGACAACAAATTTTGGTGGGCTGCAGTAGAAGATATAGATAAAGTTCTTGCTTAATTTGTATTTTATGGTACAATTCAGACTGCTTCTATGAACTACTTTAACATTTCAGAGAAAGATGACATTGCTGACTTATACAGAACATTACATAAGGATATTTTTGTAAATGAACTTATGAAAGTGAATTGAAGTTGCCTATGTATCTAGTTCAGGTGAAGAATAGGTTACTTTATGTTAATTTAGCATTTAAGTTTATTTTTTGAGATAATTTACTTTTATGTTACTGTGCTTTATCATTACAACTGTACTAATATTTTCGGAATTAATAAATAAACCATATTGTTAGTTACTGCCACGTTTTCTCTGCTTTTTATAAGATGTTATAAAGAATGATACCAAACATGTTTTATTCTCCCTCTTCTATTAAAATGCCAATTATTTACCTCATTTGAAGTACACAATGCATACATACTGACTGAGTATTGCCCTTTATAAGAATCTTATTTGGTATTCATACAACATAGAAATCCAGTGTCTAATAATTACCCCATGCGTTTCTAAGAATTACGCCAATGATCGTTGATTTTTTTTTATTTACAAAAACCTTTAATGAATAATCTGAGAAGATGATTTACAGAATATTAATAATATAAAACAAATCTGAACTACAGCAAAAAAATACTTTTTTATAACAAAAGTTTACTTTTTGTCTAAAAGTGACCCTAATTACTCCTACTGTTAAGTTAAAACTGAAATATTATTTCATATAAAATAAAATTTGTTTTGTATTAGATTTCATTTAAGTACTTTTTGTGTGACATAAAAAGTACTTACTGTATTTATTTATCTTAAATCGGTATTTCCAAGAAAACACGAAAAGTTTTGAAAAATGTTACAATACAACTTTTCAAGCACAATAGAAAGATAATAATATAGAACAGATTGTATATAAACTGATAACAAAATATATCATATTATAGCAATTTACAAAATAAAACAAAGCAGACGATTGAAACAAAATAATACTTCTGTATTCTACAAAAAATTTTGACAATATTTTAATTTTTGCCTTTTTGTGCTAGTCGATAGCTGCACAAAATTGAATAACTGTACCTTGGTAGAAAAAGAATTGATATCTGATTTCGGCATTTTTAAAGTATTAATGCTTTTATGTTTATAATCACTATGAAAAATTAACCAGAAAATAATTTCTTTACCAAGGGAAGCATTGTCATTAATTTTGTTACACTTATCATTAATATAAAGTGATTTACAAACATAGACAAAAAAAAATGATTATTAAAGAAAGTTGATTATTAAAGCATTGTCATTTTCACTTTCTTCTATATACATAAGAAGAAATTATAGTAATCGTAAAAAAAATCGACTTCCATTTTCTGATGGATTTACACGTTTTGGGATGTCCTGAAGAACATGATTTGATATTTTTTGGAAAGTGTCAGTCTGTCAACCTGTCTGTTCGGAATAATGTTATGTTTTTGTGTAAGGAATCATTTCTTTTACCGTAGAAAATTGTGTTACACAAATGAGACTTTTGAGCTCAATTTTTGTTTATTTTGGGGAACAACATTTTTAAGGTAAAAAAAATTCAAAGTAGCTATCCGAATGACAAAAGTTAAGGTTAATTGAAATTTAACGAAACATAAATTATTGAAATATAACGAATATAATTATTTTGGGTACTATTAATATTAATATTAATATTATTTCCAATAGACTATGGAGTAACTTTTGAAGAAGCTAAAGAAATGTCGTAATACAACAGGATTAAATAGATATAGAAAGTTGTCTTTTTCTTTATTACTTTTTACAACATGCATAAGAAGAAAAAATTGGAATCTTAAAGATATTATACGTCTGTTTTTTGACCAATTTTCATGTTTTGCGATATCCGAATTACAAGGCTGCGTGCTCCTCCGGGTGTTCCGAAATCAACCCGGTCCTTCGGGACGCGGAGGGATGACCTGGAGCCCGGCAGAAGACGCCGTGGCGTCCGGATTCCATTTTCAGGAGTTTGGGACAAAGCGGGGTCTCAGAGGGAGCGGTAACCGATGTAAGTCCACTTCCGGGAGGACTGGGCTGCCGGCCTTCGCCGGTATGCTCGGACAATCCTAAGTGCAGCCTGGGGATCCTGAACCGGGCACGAAATCGATCGGCCTGGAACTCATCCTTTCTCAGCGTACGGCACTCCAGGGGATAGACAAGATGAGTGCTTCTCTTGTCCGTTCCCAGGGCCCTCGGCGGGGGGCGCCGGAGACAGCTGTTGTTGAGATATGGAGCCATGGGTGGGAGCCACATGGTTAAGGTTCTGGAAAGCTGGTGTTCGTGTCTAGTGAAGGTGAGCTAGCGGACGCAGGCGGTTACGCAGGTCTGGCCGGACCACCGGGACGAAACTATTGCACTACCTGTTTCGATCCCTTCACTTTTCGCTTTTAAACTAACGTTCTCCCGGCCCTGCGGCTCTGGCGGCCTGGTCACCCGACAGCGTGACGGGGGTCGGAACCCCTTCCTATTTTTTTAATCTATCTGTGTTTTACTAACCTAGTTTTTAGTGTGTGTTGTCCATTCCCGACTAGAGAGACATGAGATTACTCGTGTGAGTTATTCTCGATCTCGAATTGGGATAAATCAAATCATGAGAGGGAGCCCTTGACTAGTCGCTGGGCCCTGGTTGCTCCTGTGAGCTTTCCAGACAAGTTCGGCGTCGAGGATGTCACGGACTGTCGCTCATGAACCGAGCCTGTCCGGCCACTGTCGTACTCATGAAAGGGGTTACGATCGCGCCGATTCAGGCATCCAGAAAGTCAAAAGGGGGAAATGTCCAGTAATGGATGGGTGCCGCGTATTTTTTATATCCGAATTACAACTTGATTATATTTGGAAAATGTTTGTGAATAATACAATTATTGTGGTTGCTCTATCTCAAGAACTATTGCACGGAATTTCATGAAACTTCATATTCAGTAAACCATTGATATAATTCGGTGCGAATTAGGTTTAGTTGTATATAGCTCATAAGTTGTTGTTTTTATTGTGCATATTTCACGATTTTAGATATATGCTGCTTTTTATGATTACCGTGATAGCTATATATCTCAAGAACTAATGCATGGAATGTCCTCAAACTTGCTATAAGAACACATTTTTTCAAGAAAAATTATTTTAATCAATGTTACTAAATTGGACGTAAGATAAAAATAAATGTACAGAATGTCTTAAAAACTTTAAAACATAAGATCTGAAGAGTACATACCACTCCTAGCGCTTTCGGCTTCAAAGGAGTGTTAGGGCTTGATATACATTAGTGCTGATCACATTTTGGTGACTATCACCAAACAGATGGTTCTATTATGCAATGTTTTACATGGGCGTATAGCTATGTCTCGAGAACTAATGCACGGAATTTTATCAAACTTTATTTTCTATTAGACTTTGGCACAAATAGCTTCTATGCATGATTCAGTTTTAACTTTGATTACTCGAGGTGAGAGGGAGAAGACTGCTATCCTATGCGTGGCGGAAGATTCCTAATCGGACCCGAAAACAATGAATACAATTTAGAGATTGTAGTTTGCAGTATTATTAACAATATTGTTGTCAAAATCGCTTATTTTTGACGTCAACTTTGATTATGGGATTATTCGCACTGTGCTTTTTGCGATGAATATTATAGCTGTATCTTATTTTCTATTGTTATAGAAATGCACGGAATTTTATATTTGTGTTTAATGATTCAAAATATGTATGTTAATCTAACTTTAAATTTTAATGCCAAACAGAGAGCTCGTCGTCCTGTGCTTCTTTTTATTCACTGACCACTGTTACTTCATGTTCAATACAATGAAATACACTTTGCTGCACATTCATAATCGTTTATGTTATTTTAAATTAGAATGGTGTATGTAGAAGAATGAATGGTAGTATATATTAGAATGGTATAGCAGAAAGTTTTGTGATGGCCGCAAAATTCTACACTGCAAAAAATAACTGTTGATTTTACAGTATAAAACTGGCACCCCAGCTGCCAGTATTATACCGTAAAATTAACAGTATTAAACAGTAAAATAAGCAGTAATACGCTGCCGCGCAAGCAGTAATACGCTACCGCGCATACTGTTTAATACTGTTAATTTTACGGTATAATACTGGCACCTGGGGTGCCAGTTTTATACTGTAAAATCAACAATTATTTTTTGCAGTGTAGTTTTATATTATATCCATGTCTATTCTGAAGTCTCTGGTGGACTCAGACAAAATATCGCAACTTTAAATATGTGTACTTTTTCTACCAACATGTCATTCATGCCCATTTCTACATATAGTTAATTATACAAACTTTTTTAAACTATAATAATGTAAATGCCTGTATGCCAGTAAATTTATGCCAAAATATGCCCTGTCACACCATACTGCTTCTGCAAATTCAGCTTAAGATTTAATCCTCTATGTATAAAGAAATTTTTTCACGTTACTTCTCTGTTGAAAAACATCTCTCTCTCTCTTTTTATTTATTTATTTTTTAATGTGTAAGTTGCATATTTACTTGCTATGGTTAATTTTTAACTATTAAATACAGGGTGATTTTTTTGAAGTTGTGAAAGTAAAACCGTATAACAAAAGAACCACTGATCCAAATGACCTAAAATTTCACCAGTATGCTCCCAAAGCAATGGGGATTTTTAGGCGTGGTTAAAAAAACTTAAAATCGCACCGACAGATGGTGCTGTACATGCAGTAAAGTCTGGAGACGAACTTGCGCCCGGCACATGCACATTGGCAATAAAAACGTGAAGTATGCACATCTCGTGTTCATTATTCTACGGAAATCCTCGCAATAACTGCGCCATTGACGGACCGTGCGTTGTTAGTGAAACTGTATTATCAGAATAATGACAGCGCAGCAACTGCTCTTAGGAGATTTAGGACACTTAAGAATTTAAGAAAAGGTCCAATGACGACAGAGGGTCTACGGAAGATGGTTTCCCAAAGTACCGTCCATTGTTTTCCTCCCACAGACGATATTCTTTGTTTCTGCTACCTTACAGCGCCATCTGTTGGTACGATTTTAAGTTTTTTTTAACCATACCAAAAAATGCCCATTGCTTTGGGAGCATACTGGTGAAATTTTAGGCCATTTGGATCAGTGGTTCTTTTGTTATAGTGTTTTACTTTCACAACTTAAAAAAAAATCACCCTGTATTTCCAAAAATTATGAATGGTTCTTTAATTAAAGATGCCAAAATAGATGGAAACGCGACGTTATTTTCTTTTTTGGGATACGTAGCCAATGTAAATTTCAAAAGTGTTAAAAATAAGTTAAGATTTAAGATAATGTTACTTAAATAATCCTTATATTAATTTGAACATGTTGGAAACTGTACGTTAAACGTGACAAAAGAGGTGCGTTCGTATTATAAATAGTTTTACAATGTAAAAAAAATATCGTTATTATTTCAGTGAAATTAATTGTATCGTCTGTTATGAGCGAAATGAGCATACCTTTTTTTTTCTTATTATGTACATCACGTTTATAGATGCGAATTCATTTTCGACACCAGACAGCGCTGCAAAATTCTCCATGGAGATCTTGCTTTGTGAATGATTACCTCCATGGTTTAAAATTTCTATAACTCCTCACGATGAACGAATATCTTGTGTTTATTTACTTTATTGGATTGAGATATTCGGCTGTTAACCTAATTTCCACTGAAGTTATCTCAGAATCTACATTTTTTAATGTAACTCATCTCTCAAGCAAACAGTTTTTTTTAACGATTTTTCTAAAAATGTAACTTTTATGCAATTTTATTCGAAAAAATAATTTTTAATAAAAATGACCGCCTGGCATATGAAAAAAAAAGTGGTTAGCACGTATTTGTTTTGCTATGTCGCATGACTTGCGCTTTTATTATATAGATTACGTATGATAGTATTTAATAGAATAAAGAAATCTTTATTAATATCTTTTTAAGTTTTGATTCGAATTTCATAAAATTTTATATGACTCGACAAAATTGTGCAACGATTATATATATTAAATTTCAAACCATTCGGTTAGGTAGTTTTTGCGCTGTTATATGCGAACGAACGGACAGACAGACGGGCGAACCAGACGATGACTACAGGTGCTACGTATTTATATAATTACGTACGCACCTAAAAATGCCAATCTTTTTAACTTTTCATACTATCTTTGAGTTCTATAAATTGTATTTAGAAATATTTTTTCAAAGCTCTAACATGTAAAACAGTAAAAATTTTACTCTTCTAAGAGCATAACGTACCAAGTAATGAGATTACCGGCTCTAAACAATTATCTGTTCATTTTTAGTGGCGTACAGTTCTGGAATTTAAAAAAAAATCAAATTATCATAGCTCGGTGGGGTTTTTTTTGTAAAAAGATAGAATTTCCATTGTTATACTTGTCAGACCACAGAAAAAACTCTTCTAGACATCTATGACTGTAGTTGAAAATTTTTGTATCACTCAATTTATGATGAAAGCTTAGTGAGTTTGAAAAAATAAGTCCAATTTACAAAATTATTAAATGATATAGTGAAAGTAAGAAATGATTATTTTAAGTAACTTGAAATAATTTCTAAATATATATATATTGTGACAAATATAATTCATGAAATTATTAACGAAACATGAGAAAGATCTATTTATGCTGAAGAAAATATACAGGAAAAAGACACTACCAAAATGTAAACAAAACTTTTGAAAAGATTGAAATATTTTCTAAAACTATTATGAAAACATTGACTAAAAAAATAGTAATATATAGAATTTGCATTGGGACATACCTATCCCTGGATTGTACCATATGTGAAACAAATAAACCTAATGTGAACTATCCAAAATTTGAAAAAAAGTCGTCTAAAATATTTGAATATACTATAGTTTAGTGTTACTCAAAATGAAAGTTATTGGCAATTATGGAATTTAAATTAAATGAGGGTAATAATACAGGATTGCCACAAAATAGTTTATTGTGTCAAGACGCACTCACTAAAGTACGCCAACTGGCATGGGACAAATTAATAACAGTGCAATAAGTTGCAAAATATTCCTTTAATACTTTTTGTTTCTAAAAATTGCATGTTTTTACAAATGGAGTTTTTTCAATTTTTAATTACGGATAGTGTGCTGTGTTGTCATCTACTGCGTGTGTGTTGCGTACCAAATAATGGTGTTGAGAACATTTGCGTCCGGTTAATGAAAAATGTACAAAATTATGCTGATGATTTAGATAAGTTGCAATGTCTCAAAAGTGTTACAAAAATTTAAATATCTTTTTTGAAAAATGAAAAGATCGATTGTTTACATTGTAACATGATTATATATAAGTCTCAACATTAAACTAAATAGGAATTGCTAGATAGATTCGAGCTTTTTTGGCATTATACTTTTATTCAATACACTTCAATGAAAAAAGCACTTCTGCACGTCAGCATTTTATTTTACATAATAGAGAAAAGAGTCTTAGTGGTAAATCTGTTGTTATGAGTATATATTTTTACAGAAATATTAGTTTCGCATTCTAAATATTTATTTTAAAAAATGGCAAAATAACTCTTCAAATATTGCTGAAATATTGCCAAAATTGTAATTGTTCTATTTTGAAGCAATATAGGCCAAAATATATTCAATAAATAATATGGACCCAATATAACTTTCCAACTGTATTCTTTACTCAACAAATTTAGATAAAAGAATTAATGACAATATCTTACATTACATATTTTTAAAAAAAGACAATTTATCCTATCTATTTTCAAATACTTTTTCAGTCATCATATTTAAAATAAAAAATTGTTAAAATTTCCTTTAATGTATTTCAATTTCACAGAACGTACAATAAATTCAATATTCTGAATCACTTCATTTGAATTGAGCATTCGTTTCATATGTTTTATAATTGAAAGAGATGATTTAAACTGACATTAATATTAAAGAAAAGAATGCTATTGAATTTCTCTTGCAAAGAAATTGTTTAAATGAATCGTTTCAACGAAATTTCTAAAAGTAATTAAATTTGTTCTCTCGTTTCCTCTATTGTTGAATCAAAATGAATGTTCTATGAATTGCAATGAATAAAATTAATAATATTAAAAAGACTTAAGTATAAATTTCATTTAATATTTTATTATACAGTCAAATATGTTATCATTCATCATAAATAATTTATGTTTACATACATGATTATAACATTCTGAAAATAAAATGCATATTTATTTTACATGCTGAACACAATAAGCATACTGCACTTCTGGATAAAGTGAGGACAACGTTCACGTTAAAAGTTCAAGTTTAAATGTCATCATTCGTAAAGTATTTTAGTATAATTATCATAAATGTATCTTACTTTTCTTTAATCTGCAAAGTAAAATAAATACACCCCTTTCTTCCACCAGAGTGTGATGTATAAAAATATCATGGCAAATGTAGCTCCAATCTGTGTGGTACCTAATTTTCAATTTGAAGTATAAATATAGCTCAACATACAATCTGTGCCTGAAAATTTTAGTGAATGTATCTAAACGGTAAAGGGAGCTAAAATCGCGCACATGCGTATGGAGAGAATAGTCGAGAACCGTCACATAACGTCGAACAAAATAAGAGGAACCCGATTGGTTACCGATTTGGAACCCGAAGAAAGTTCATGTAATGGAAAATCGCGTTTTAGGGCACACGTTATCTTAGACGATCATATGCTAGAGCAAAGTATCAGATTTCCAAAGCTTATATATTTGTAAGTTTTATGTGGCGTGCACTAAAGCTAATTTTTTCACATTAAAGATACATTTAGTAACTTACATATTCGTATAATTTTTTAATCAACTCCATCTGTAATTTATCGGGATAAAATCCATCGTAATAGATGTGTCTTGATGAATCGTATTAGAAAACAGGGAAAGTACAAATACAAATAAACAACCAGTAATAGCTCTCAAAATAATGTCCATGGGACACTTTCGACAACATTCGTAAAGCTGATGGAAATTGTCAACAAAGTTTTCATTTAGAATTGATCGAAGCTTTTATGTCACGTATTTACCAATGATGTCGTGCACACTGTCTTTGCTAATCTTTAATTTATCCGATGTCATTCATAGAGACTCATTTCATTGTGAAAGCGTTTCAACCATTCGTAAATACATTTTTTTCTTTTTTTTTTTTTTTTTTTATTTGCTCACGACATCTATTCCGTACACTTTCACTAATACTGCATGTCGCTATATATTCTAATCCTCTTTAATAAAAAGGTATGCGTTGCTGACGACTGGGATTTTCATTAATCGTTGCCACAGACTAATCTCGGAAAATGAAACATTTGAAGTTGCTGAAAAAATTAATAGCTGGAAAAGTATTTGTCAGAAAATTGTTAGACAAACTGCGTTAGAAAGGTAAAAAATTGTATTTTTCTTGATATAAATTTCAAATCCACTGATTATGCCATTTTTCAAATATTGAATTTCAAAAATTACCAAATTTCACCATAGCGAAAACTTCACGCGTAAAGAAATAATAATAACAGCAATGTGTCAGCACGAGTATTATTCTGTTAAAATATAAAAGTAAATTATGATGTCACGAGTGCATGATTTTTATTTAATTCTCGACAAATACTAGATGCGCCATTTCTTTTTAGTTGTGAATAATATAGGTTAATTCACGTTATTAAAAAATGTAGCTATAAAACATATAAATGGAAAACGGTAGGTAATAAATTGTAAACGTAATAATAAACCGTATTAAAAAAACATAACTTAGTGAAATAAGTATCCCTTTTTATGTTATTTTAGGATATTCCAGGTAAAGGTACAGATTACTTTAAAATACAAGGTTAAATTCCCCGATATATTTCGTTTGATTCAAGGTTCTTTTGGAGAAACCGACCAGCGCAGCGGGCGTAGTCTGCTAGTTTATAATAAAACTAGTAGATATTTATACGTTTCTGCATTACACTGTGACAGCTGTGAAATCAGGTTCCTCTTATTTTGTTCGACGCTATGCGACGGTTCTTGACTGTTCTCTCCATACGCATGTGCGCGGTTTTAGCCCCCTTTATTGTTTAGATCCATTAACTAAAATTTTCAGGAGCAGATTGTATGTTGAGCTATATCTATACTTCAAATTAAAAATTAGGTACCACACAGATTAGACTGTGTGGTGTGTGTGTGCTATATTTGCCATGATATTTTAATACACCACACTCTGATGGAAAAAAGGAGTGTATTTATTTTACTTTGAAGATTAAAGAAAAGTAAGATACATTTATGATAATTATACTAAAATACTTTTCGAATCATGACATTTAAATACAAAAATTACTAAAAGTTGCTTTACCCTATTTGAATTTTACTGACGTCGTCGGTGACACTAATCCAATATTCTATATCACTTCAATGAATTGAACTGTATTTCATTACACATGTTTTATAATTGAAACTCATGATTAAAACTAACCTTAAAAGTAAAGACTGTATGTAAACAATTGTTTAACCCTTTCAAGATCGATGGTATGTTTATGAAACTACTTAAGTTTAATTCCCAAATGCCACAATGGCACCGGAATTTTGGTTATAAAATATTCCTTTTATTATGTATGTGAAATATGGCTTTTTTTTTTCTTTTTTCCAAATAAATTTCTAAATAAATTCCAGTTTCAGTCATTCATTTCAACATTTTAGCAATGGAAGAGCTTTGCCCCTGAAAGGGTTAAACGTAACGTTTCAAAGAAAGTTCAAGAACAAAAACGCAAAGTAAAAACTTGTTCATTCTTTTCCGTTGATGTTGTATGAATATGAACGTTATGTGAAATGAAATTGAGGAAATTAATAACGCTAAATACTTGATTTTGATGTAACATTTTATTATAGAGAGACAATATATATGTTATCCTTAAATATATAAGTCCTTCTTTCAATATACTATTATAAAATTCTGACCTAAGCTTTCCGAAAATAAGATGCAGAATTATTTACGTGCTGAATATAATATGTACACAGTGGGTTCCTGGATAACATGAGGACGTGATAGGAAATGACATTGTGTAACAAACGCATAAGTAGACGATTGTATATATGCCAGGAGAATTTTTGTTTAGATTTTCATTTTTATGATTGGTTTCTTAAACCACTTTGCCTATCTAACAAGGACTTTACAAATTTGATAAAATCTGGTATCCCGAAAAGAAATACTAGTCGCCAGTAAAAAATATTTACCCCCCACAACCCTTCCCCATCATTGATTTTCAAAAAACACAAGAGTATATTATGAATTACTTGAAAAAAAATAATAAAAAGTATAGTTTAGAATTATTAGTTACATTGTTTAGAATAGTACATAATTTAGAAAGATAATATAAATTATGTTTTCAAATGAAACTTATAAAATTATAATCACTTATATGTTGACAACTTATATAAACACAAAAATCGGATTTGAAGCTTACAAAAAAACTTGAGCATTTTTTAGCACTATATCCAATTTTAGATGCCACAGAGGCTGGATTGACACTATTTATTACTGCTTTATTGAAATATCCCCTGTCCCCCCACGTTCTAATCACGTGACATATACTAGCTGGCTATAGCTGAAAATAATTATGTTTTCTGCGCATCAGCTGAAAAATGCCTTTTAAATTTAGTTCTTCCTTTAAAAGTATGAGAGAAGAGGAAGATCACTGCTTGCCGTGCACGAGTAGGGCTGGGGGAGAGCAAAAATTGCTTTTGTGCTCATTTCTTAAGCACATTTTTTTACAAAAATCCTCCCCCTCGAAAGATTAAATAACTCGATCGCTAAATCAAAAAACTTGGTAGCCAGTGGCGACCTGGCGACCGCATTTGTGAAGCCCTGTAATGTAACTATAAACGTTTTATAAAACATGCACGTCCAGTTGATTTTTTCGGAAGTCAATTTATTCACCTATTAGAACCGTATAACCAATATTATTAGCATATACATCAATTTATGTCAAGGTTTAACTGAATCTGAAGTGTGAATAAATTCCGTACATTAGTTTTTGAGACTGACTTGTCACAAAGTTTGTGTCACACACAGAATAACAGATATACAGACATTTCCAAAACAGTCTCAAATCGTGCATTACGTCTTGAGATAGAGAGGCCACAAAACTGATAGACTAACAGACAGACTAAAGGACAGACTGAAAGTCAGACATTTTCCAAATTTTTTCAAATCGTGTTCAAGACATTCCAAAACTTGTAAATTCATCAAAATACAGAGCTCGAAATTTTCGCGATTCCAATAGTTTCTGCATATATGTATATAGATGAATTAAACAGGAGGGTGCATTATACGTAAGTACGTATTATATGTAAATGCGGTCATATGTTTTTGAAGAACTGATCAAACATTCCGCATCCCATAATTTGCCGCGTTAGACTAATAATGAATTCCCACATTATGTCCGAACTATGTTTCCTGTAGGAATTTCACTGGACACTATTATATTAAACAAAAGGGTGTGTACATTTTACTGGTACTTTTCTTATTAGAAAAAAAATCGTCTAAGATAATAAATTTAAAATACTCTTCGAGTCATCACATTTAAACGCAAAAATTGTTAAAAGTTTTTTTACCCAATTTCAATTTCGTTGAAGTCGGCGAAACGAATTCAATATCCTGAATCATTTTATCTGAATGGAACGGTATTTCGTTTCATATCTTTTATAATTGAAACTGATGATTAAAAGTGACATTAGAACTAAAGAAAAGAATACTATTGAACTTTATTTGTAAAGAATTTGTTTTAATGAAACGTTTTAAAGAAATTTCTAAAAGTTATTAAATTTGCTTCTGGGTTTCCGCTATTGTTGTATTTAAATGAAAGTTGTGTGAAATGCAACGAATAATATTAATAACTAGCAGAACCACCCGGCTTTGCCCGGGTTAATATAAATTAAAATACAATAATACGACAATAACAATGGCGGAGTTTTGTGCATACTCAACCATAAATCGATAAAAAAGACAATTAGAAAAAAAGTGTTACTTTAACTAAATCATAGTAAAATTTCTCAGCTTTTTACATGAGAATGCGCGTTTTCTTTGCGGTTACAATATAAAAATATACGATTTTCCTGACAATGAAAAAAAATTACGAAATGTCTTAATATTTTGCGAAATTCGCTTTCATATGGCATCTATCTATATTATAAAACAAAAACATATCCGTGAGTAATGTCGACATCATATTGACGGTAGCAACGACCTAATGATGAAATTTTGCTTGTACTGCATATTTGTAACTACTAAATATCACATAATTTCATTTTTTAAACTATCAATTAGAAAAAATAACTGCACTTTCAACTGTAGTTTGAAAAGTTTATATGAATTTACTGATTTTTTATGGATTTTAAAGTAATTTTAAAGTATGTGTATTTTTAAATCTGTGTCCAATCCAACTACGAAAGATTAACTTATTCGATCTTTATAAAGTATGACATTTTCTTCTAAACATAGCACATTCAATTTTTATGCGGTCGAATAAAATAAATGTACCCTCAATGTTATTCGTTTGAAAAGCGTATCTCAATTTACTGATGTTTTATGGATTTTAAAGTAATTTAATATTCTGGAAAATTGTACGGTAAAAGGATGTTAAACTTATACTTTGGCGACAGAAAAATTCTGTGGAGATTACGCTACTTTGTGTAATTGCTATAAAATACTAATATTTTGTGAATGAAAACCGGCACATGATTTAAAATATGACGACACTTTCACCGGGGTAGATTTTCCTCTGAACTGATAAGTGTCTAGTTAAAACAAATTTTTTCATTTCACGAATCATGTACAAATACACTGTTAAAAATCTTCAGCATCTGCAGCAGACACACTCCACCGCTTTTAGAGAAAACGGTTACTTTACTATATTATGGTGCATTTTCATTGGTCAAAATAGAGATATTCTATAAAAGGGGTGAAGTAACTATGCAGCAAAAGATGAAGATTTTTCACAGTGTATGCATTTATATTTATAGGTAATGTGCATGTTTATCAACTTAACGTAGGCAAAACGTTGAGCTAAATTGCTTGAAGTTTCGTCAAGTTTCTCGTAATTTTCAAATAGTTAGAATACATTATATTATGTGTAAGAAATAATACATTATGATTTATGAATTAATAACTCCGCAAGAATTGTTACTTTTCACCTACAGTTAATTGAAAAAAATGACTTTACTTGAGTGCGTGACATCACATGCACATTTGTATTTAAAATATAAAAGCGATTAAAGAAATCCTATACTACTGTACTCATAGAAAAATTTTAAACGATATTATTAACTACTAAATTTAACTCCGAAATTATATTTACAATGTAATTTAAACAGAATTTGCTAAAATTGCGTTTTGAAATTATGTGATTTTTGATGCAAAACATTATTTTTCAAAAATATATTATTTTTTTAAGAATTGGATAATAATTTCGAAGCTGGTGAAATAAAAATGTCACCACGTTGTCGAACCTATAAAAAATATATTAATTTTTAAAATTAAAATAAATGTTTTTCATTTTAAAAAAATGCATTTTTTTTTTCGATATACCTTTTTACTTTTAATTCCATTTGTTTTAACACTCATTTTTTAAGAAAAAATAATGGAAAATACTGTATTGTTTTATTTAAATCCAATTTTTATTAATATTGGACATCTATTGTCCACCTGCATCCAAGGAACTTAAATATGCCTCCTTGGTTGAGGCTCAAGCTGAAAAAAAGTTACGATGTAATGATTGCTAAATGTCATTATTTGACAGACGATTTTTGATTATGTAGAATAAATTGAATCATGAAGTTTGAAACAGCAATAATATGGTTTTTATTTCTTAGAAAATTTACTTTAATATTAACAAACCAGTGGAAACAATTTGCCTTTGTAAAATTAGGAGCTGGGCCAAGTTATTTATTTTTCTCCAAACCCATTTAAATACATGTACTATGTCGTTTAAAGCACTTATAGTAATCTTCGTAATCTGCGAAAAAAATCACGTATACCAAAATTGACGTCAGTTTCAGATTTCAAATTATAGTGAGTTAATCTGAAATTGGTTTATAAAAATATTGTCCATACGCAGTTTCTTTTAATGGCACGCGAAAGAAATTGCATTAGAAATTGAGGAAAAAAAAAGATTTCTGTAATGATAAACTATGGGAGATGGTTGAAAAAAAAATGATAAAGAACGGTCTGAGAAATTTTTAAAGTTGACAGTGATTTTACTCGTGTTCTAAAACGTATGTACATCAAAGTTCGTTCCAATTGGACAAAATATGTAGATTTGTATAAGGAACATACATACCAAGAACGGCTTTTATATATATAGATGTTAAATACTTGCATTTTGGTAGGTTACATAAAAATTTCATTTAATAATTTTTTATAGAGAAAAAAATATGTTATCCTACAATATAAATAATTTAGTTCTTTGTACGATTCTTAAAATACAACTTTCAAAGTAAGGTGGACACGTATTTTTACATGAAGAATATAACGTTCGTAAATTTTTAGGGAGTCATAATATACACAGAAAGACAAACAATATCTGCTATAAATCCTGGGATCCCAATCCATTTATACATTAATAAATACTGAGAGCCATACCGATCGTTTTCCATATCTGTAACAATGGCGAACAAAGAAATTTTAATGAGACTTATTTTAATGTTGGTGAAATGTGACGGTATCATAAGGAGGGCTGGATGTGGTCATTATTTGTGCAAATACAACATTGAACTAGTTGCCCCATATTTCAAAATATAGCTGTAAATAGCCATGGCGTCGCTGATTGAATTACTATAATTATTATGATTTGGTTTACAAAAATATGTTTTTCGCTGGTGCTCCACGAAAAGTTGTTGTTGAGGCAGATTTCATCAATTATTATCTTTATCAATTTTTAATATCTTTGTCAAATTGGAAATACAACACAAAAATTTGCCCTTTCCTTAGTCTTCATTTGGTGTGTATGGTATTTTTCATGATAGTATTGCTTTCCGTCATATGGCGTGGCATAACAAAAATATTCTTCACAATACATATTTATAAAGAATATCATATAAGTTTATAAATGTACCAATTGTTGTCTGTATCTCTTGGTGACCTTCTATTGAGTGTGGTGCTTGTCCATTTTCTATGATGAGGGTGCTTTTATTAGAAACTATTTATCTATTTTTCTATTATTGAAAACAAGAGCTACTCCTTTGCTAATGAATAAATTAAATAGAAGAACAACATCATCTAAAAACATGAAGAGAATCGAGTAAAATTACAAAATAGAGTGAAAATAAAGGATGCGAGAGCAATTCCTTACAGTTGAGAAGCTAAAACATATTAAAAAAGTCCTTCCTTCCTCTATCGGGAGGAAAAGGTGGCTTTCATAGTTCATGTTTTTAAATATTCAACTCATTTTTCTCAAACACCCTAAGCTAAATTCTTGGAACTTGATTATAGAAAATTCAATCCTGGTTTTCGTTAATACTGAATTTGGATGCGAATTTGAGCATTAGAATTACAGTATAACAAAAATCAGATTGTTTCAAAATGTCAGCCACCCTAGAATTTCAAACTGCCATATCTCTGCCATTTTTTAAGATAAAGCCAAATCAAAAATTGTTCCGGAATCCTTGTATCACGATCTAACACGTAAAGGTCACAACGTTTTCAATTTATATTTTTTATACATTTTTTTGAATTTTGAATTTTTTTTCTTAAAAATTAACTTGCTGCCATTTTGAAACAAGTTGGCGCATGAAGCTGGCCAATGAACTCGGTCGAGACCTTGGTATGTTCAGTACACATGATCAGTCACATTCATATCGGTTCATAAATACGAGAGTTACAGCATAACAAATATCAGATTGTTTCAAAATCTCAGCCACCCTAGAATATCAAACTGCCATATCTCAGTCATTTTTTAAAATATAGCAAAAACAAAAAATCGTCTAGAATTCTTATATCACGTTCTAACACTTAATAGAAACAGTTTTTTCAATTTATAATTTTTTTACATCTTTTTGATTTTTTAAAAATGTAAAAATTTTTAATTGGCCGCCATTTTGAAACTAGATGGCGGATGACGCTGGCCAACGAACTCGGTTGAGACTTTGGTATGTTCTATACACATACTCAGTCACATCTGAATCTGTTCATAAATAAGAGAGTTACAGCATGACAATACGTCATTTATATATATATATATATATATATATATATATATATATATATATATATATATATATATATAAATCAACATTTGAACGGAGTGTGGTTTGGGGGTCTCCTGGTCATGATCGGTGAAAATCTACCAAACTTTTTTGGAATTGCTTTCCTCCAAACGGCTGCAATAGGTAGTTTTTTGTAATGAAAGCTACCTAAAATATTTAAGAGATTCCTTTTACGATACTTGTCTTCATATTTTTAGACAAGGGAAAACAAGGTTTCAGGTACTTATCAACTCACACACCCCCCATGTTACACACAAAATGGAGACTTAATTCACGATATAGTCTAAATATAAAGGTTATTACAAATTTAAACAATTGCATTATTGCATGAAGAAATGTTTTTCAGAGAATTTTGGGTTTTTATAAAGGTTATTTTGAATTTGAACAATTATATTACTGTTCCATTAAGAAATGCTTTGCAGAGACTTTAAATAAGAGATGTTCACAATGTAAATAGTACATTCGTCACTGCTTTTCTAGATATTCCATCGATGTTATTCGAGGTCGAGGTATCAGTTGATGACAAAGGCATAACCAACTCTGTTATACATTTTAATACCATCGGAATTGCAGACAATTAAAAAATTCCTCCTCAGTATTACAGTTACAGTTAGTTAATTGGATAGAGCGACACTCTGATGGCTGCTGAAGGGCAGAAGGGGTCATTTCTGAAATTATATTATGTAACAGAACATTTTGTCTGATTTTTTTAAAACTTAATATTTTATGATATGAAGCTATTAATTTGGGATATAATAAGCCAGCGGGATAACAGCTGCGTAACTTGTAGTTAGATATACACGTGTAACAGCAGGGCTACACTAGATACCGGGCTTGCTCATTCATTGTCATGACGTCACAAATGGTGGCTGGCCGCGACCAAAAACATACAGCGATTGGTGCAAAAAGATGGGCGCGCCGCTTTGTACCAATCACTGGTCGCGGCCAGCCACTATTTGTGACGTCACGAGAATGAATGAGCAAGCCAGTATCTAGTGTTGCCCTGGTAACAGTCAACGAATTGCTGATACAAATTGCAAAACTCGTTTTCTTACTGATTTACAAAGCGAAGACACCAAATAGTGTTATAGATATTATAAGTCGTTCAAGTAAAATGCCCCAGTGGTAGACTTAGAGAAGTATGGCTGGTCCTGACTAAGTATGTATGACTACGAGCTTTAAGGGTGGGGCTGTTATGAAGTCGGAACTTCGATAGAAAATTTTAGTCTAAATATTCTAGAAAGTGCGGAATTTACAATTATCACTATATGTCATTAATATACATGACCCAGTACGTAGATGATAACTTTTACTTGAGTTTGAGTTCAATTTTGACTGTAGTTGTGAAACCGTTAATCTGAGAAATTTTATGTTTATGGTTTGGAAAACTTTTTCCTAAAAATACCGCTGAATTGTGCTATTCTTATTTGCACAATAGTGATTACCGGTTCCTTGGAATCCTGTTATTTCTGAAATTTTCTAAATATCAGTATTTTTTAAAGTTTCTTTTACTCTGTTTAAAGACTACATGAAAGTTCAGTCGGAGCAAAACACCTAAGAATATGCCGTAAACGCAAAAATTCGCATATTTTGTTTAGAGTAAGGTCTTTATTCAACAGAGATGTGTAATAAATGTTACAATAAATTGCTTGAAAATTAATGCACTGACATTAAATTTAATGTCTAAAGAGTTTCATGCAATATGATTTAATTCACGATATAGTTTTCCGCCTATCTTTAAATTATGTGTGAAATGTATGAAATGTGTTTCTTACACCAGAACTTATTATCAAAAAGAAACTGTTAAAAATACCTATTATTTTAACAGGTTTCTATTGTATTTTAAGATAGCATCCCCATTTCATATAAAGTACAGATCATCTCTGTTATCACGCAATAGATATAGTTTTAGCTCTGTAACGAAAAATTGTAAAGTCATAAAATTCTTCACATTTGACTGCCAAACAAATCCCAAAAATACCAGAAATACTGTATAAAATTGCTGTAATATCATATAAATAACATTATTTTTTAATCATTCCAAACAGGACAGAAATTCTGTAAACGAAGAAGAAAGTGATCTCATACGAAAAACTTGGTTATGATTGATGAAGATTCTTGTTACGTAAAGCAGAAAATTTCTGTATAATTTAGAGGAACAATGTTTCCATTAAACAGAATTATCTTTTCTATTAGATGGAGAAATTGTGTTTCATACAAAGAAATTCTGTTACAATTTAACAGACTTAAACTGTCTGTACCTTGGATAAAATTTGTTTCATACAAAGAAACTCTGCTACAATTTAACAGATTTAAACTGTCTGTAACGTATATAAATTCTGTTTCATGCAGTGAATATGTATACTAATTTCGCAGGAATCCTATGTATAAAAAACAGCAAAAAATTTATAGCATTGCTGACAGAATTTTTCTGTAAATAAGCAAGATTTTTATAGAATTTTTGACTCTGGTATTTCCCATTCGTGAACATTTTGTGAAAAAAACTAGCATTGTAAAGTGGAGGAATTATTTCTGAAATGTTTCTTTACTCCTTTTCCATTACTTTTTATTTCACAGAATTAAATTTCATTTTTTTTTTTTAACATTTAAAAACAGAGTTTAAGTCATCTGAACCAAAACAAACATTTCTAGAAGAAGCTGTTTTGAAAACAAAGCAGCCAATCATAGAAAGACAGACCCAGTGTCTCAGAACTCCTTGTCAATTACAATAAATAAATATTACTTTTAAATATATTCTAATTTAAACCATTTTAAACTGAGATAGGTTTATTTAATATTATGTACTCGTGCAAGTGATTTACTGGAATGAATTCAGTTCATTATACGCAGAAGAACAGCAAAAAAAAAAAAAAAAAAACCTTTTAATTTAAAAAAGGGTCACATTTAAACATGCTGCATCAATGTTTGTGTGTTTTTGTTTAACATATTTAAACATTAAAAAATGCAAAATGGCATCGATACATAAATAATCTCACATACATACTCCACATTCATGGCTAATTTTGGTCTTGTTTTGTGTTCCTACCTCTCATCAGACTCTACTGAATCTGAAGGTGAAAAATACTCAATTGGAAACAGTTAAAATCAAAGATAATTTCAAACGTCGTTACGCGTCATACCTAATAAAAGAAAGACGTGTTACTCGTGCTTTGATTTATTTATTTATTTTTAAATAAATGTTTGAAATACAGTTTATATTTCTTTTTATTTCCCTAATTAAAGTAACAAAAAGGGGGAAGAGGTGCATACATAAGAAAAAATCTGAAGCTGAAATTTCTCCAGCTTTCTTAAATAAATAACAAATATCCTCCAAAATTCCCTAGCCATTCACCACAACAGTTGAAGAGAAAATGAAATGTTCAGTATGTCTCATTTTATGCTACTTTTTTCTATATATATAAAAAAAGTTATTCCACCTCACTTTCCTTTAAATGTGAATGAACTGACTGAATTCCCCTGAGACTGGGAACCGACTGTTTGATTTGAAACACGCTGGAGGCTGTACACTGAATAGGTATTAAATATTAATGCATCTATTTTTGTTGAGTGAAAACTTTCAAAGAATTTAGGTAAAGAATTTTGGTTTAAAAAGGAGATTATTTTTTTGTCAGACTAATGCTGTCTTGTACAATCTGTCAGATTGATTTTAGAGTAAAAATGGGAAAACAGCCCCCAAAATTTCTTTCTTTGTTCAATATTTTAAACTGAAAGGCTGTTTCTTTTTCTGAACTTTGAGACTATTACTGGTTCATAATTTCACGAAGCTCGTTTTTTCAGAAAAAAAAAATAAATGAAATAAAATGAAACATTTAATTTTAATGTAACTATAGATGGTGAAGCATTATAACATGTAATCCCGAAATTGTTTTAAAATATTAATGTAACTATTTTAGGAGAGAAAACATGCAAAACATTTAAGTGTAGAATTTATGTTTAAAGAGGATATTTTCATTTTTTTCTTTCTTTTCTTTTCTTTTTTTCCTTGTAAGATTAATGCTGTTTTGTAAAATATGTCAGATTCATTTTAGAGTAAAAATGCAGAAACAGTCCCAAAAATTTCTTTCTGTGTTCAATGTTTTAAACATAAAGGTTGTTTCTTTTTCGAAACATAGACATTATTATTGGTACCTAATTTCACGAAGCTCGTATTTTCAGCAAAAATAACTAAAATAAAGTGAAACGTTTAATTATAATGTAAATATAACTGATGAAACATTATGACATGTAATCACGCAATTGGTTTAAAATATCAATGCAACTATTTTGGGGGAGAAAACATTCAAATCATTTAAGTGGAGAATTTTGGGTTTAAAAAGAATAATATTTTTCAGTAAGACTAATACTGTCTTTTAAAATCTGTAAAATTAATTTCAGAGAAGAAAGGAATGAAAAAATTCTATATCCTTTTTCTTTCCATTATTTTAAGTTTAAGATAGAAAGAAAAGTTGATAGATAATTTCAACCAATCAGGCAGATAATCAGATAGATAGAAGGTTCGTATTTTAGAGGGAAATTTTAAAATATGTAATGCAAATATAGGAGTTAAATATCCGGATTTGAATTTTTTTTTAATGTTTTTGTAAGATTAATGTTCTTTTTCAAAATGTATACGATTAATTTTTGTCTAAAGACGAAAGATAAACTTAAATTTCCTTTTTCTTTTCGCTATTTTAAAAATAATGATTACCTTTTATATAATTGAATTATTAATACAACTGTTGTATGGTGATATTTATTCAATAAATAAACATGAAATGTTAATGTACATTTTTCTCTTAGATGAAAACATTTAATAAATATGTATGGAGAACTTGGGTTTTAAAAAAAAGACATCTTTTGTGAGACTAATGCTAGCTTGTAAAATTTACAAAGCTGATTTAAGGCCGAAAACGAAAGAAACATTTCTAAAGTTTTCTTTTAAATAATTTAAGTTTCAGGACCATGTAATGTACTATGCCAATTGAATTGGTGAATAATTTCATCAGGCTCATATTTTGAGGTACTACTAAAACTACTAAAACTACTAAAGTTAAGGCACTTTAAAATTTCGAATCACTATGAAATTTCGAAGCCTTCTGGCACTAAAAATATAAAAACACGCCTTCAGTGCCTTTAAGTTTCCAAATTTAATAAAATTCAATGTTTCATAACTTGTAGAAATTTGGTCGTTCATGAATAGATTTTTTACTGTTGTACATGTAAGAGTACGGCGAAAAACTTTTTATTTAACTTATAGGACCCAGGGACCGTAAAAAATTAAAAAAGGATAACATTTTTAATTAATGACAGAACTATTTCATTCACGTAATCTTAATTGATATCCTATTTTGAACACTTTTCCTATTTACATTGCTTACGTACTATCTCCAACTGCTCAAAAATTAAAAACGCGTTTTGAAATTTTTAGGATGCGCTGTATTTATATAAATATACGGATAAAAAATTATAATTATAAAAATAGTTTATAACAAAAGAAATTAAAAGGTGTAATATTTACCAAAAATTGTAGTTTTTAAACCTTTATATATTGAGTGATCTGAAGAGATGTAATTTTAAATGAAGAAATCATGTTAAATGCTGCAATAAATACACAAAATGCATGTTAAAGAAAAAGGGGTGAACTGTTTTAAATTCAACAGTTTATTAATTATCGCTGAGAACCTTCACAATTTACGCTTGCGTAAAATGAAATTAGTATGCAGGATATATACAGGGTCATTCATAATTCCTCCGGGGTTTCGAAACGTTATAGTAAAAAAACGAAGACGAATATGAAAAAAAGAAACATATGAAATTATTCCGAAACTATTCAAGTTTTACTTACATACATTACAGGTGTTCTATGTGTGAACCCTTGGTCACACGGCATACATCCATGCGATAGTCCAGTTCTGCCATACTCCGTTTCTTTAAATCTGAATCAGTGGTGTCAGTTCAACGGGCCTTTCGTAATAAATATCGAAAACAGGGACCAACTGACAAAACAATTCATGTGTGGTACCGGAAATTTAAAGAAACGGAGTATGGCAGGAACTGAACTATCACATGGATGTATGCCGTGTGACCAAGGGTTCACACATAGAACACCTGTAATGTATGTAAGTAAAACTTGAATAGTTTCGGAATAATTTCATATGTTTCTTTTTTTCATATTCGTCTTCGTTTTTTTACTATAACGTTTCGAAACCCCGGAGGGAATTATGAATGACCCTGTATATATATATATATATATATATATATATCAGATATTTTAATAGTTAACCTATCTTAAATTCTAAATTTTTCTCACTTAATTTTGGTACTTTTCCAACGCGTCAATTTATTTTCATTTCACAATGCGCCGGTAACATATCTCTTGTCAATGTATTCGATTTCGAACGTTCAATTTGGCACAAATCATTCTAGAACTTTTTTCCTGAGTTTTTGGGTAATAGTCATTCCAGTTTTTTCCATCCCCGAAACAGCTCCCGGACAAGGTTTCTTATTCGTTCAAAACTTATGCCTCATTGCGAATTTGTATTTTTCCACCATGTTTTATAAAAGCTATTTTCCCGCATTTTTCGACACCATAACATGATAATAATTATGAATAATTTTGACCTGTTCTGTAAGAAATTGATATAAAATTTTAACATATCTCTCAATTAAAACAAAAAGTGACTAACGCTGCCACAGCGGTAATTGAACTTATTGTGTCCTTTTAAATTTTTTGGCTTAAAAGTTTTATCACAATAACACAAAATGACGTAAATTCTGCAAACTTGTCAGTTCATAGTTCATTTTCACAGATTTTTCTTTCTTTTATTTTTCGAAAGGGATAGGGGGCAGCTGGTAATGATATTTTATTAAATTAAAACCGCATTTAATGCTTTTAATTTGCTTTCAAATGGCTATTGAGTGATTTTAATAGGCAAATTAACGTGTTTTTAGAGATCACGGGTTCTGGATGGGCTGTGGCGAGCATAACTCGTAGGGCATAGGGACCTAGTCTGAAATAAAAATCTAGAACATTGAAATATGTTTCAAATCATATATGTTTCAGAATTGGCAGATCTCACTTTCGTTCCATAGCTCTGTATTTTGTGGTTAATTTAATGTTAT
The DNA here is from genome assembly GCA_963931845.1 of Maratus michaelseni. NCBI lineage: Eukaryota > Metazoa > Arthropoda > Arachnida > Araneae > Salticidae > Maratus > Maratus michaelseni. Next base: position 246,391,652 of record OZ007588.1, on the reverse strand, counting down.
GGTCAATCTTCGTTAAAGCTCTCTAACCAAATGCGCATTTGAGAAAATGCGATTTGGAAGAAAAAGTGGTGTTTTAACACTTTAATGGTATTCACAACATTTTTTAATGGACATTGCAGCCATTAAAGCAACTCTTGGAAGTAGACCCAGTTAAGGAAGATTATTCTAAAAAAATAAAAGAAAAAGTTTTTGGATTCTGTCTCTGTAATCAACTATCAGTTACACTTTTCATTATTGTAGAACGCAAAGTTCACTTTTGAGATAGATATTTTTAAAAGATCATGCTTGTAAAATATTTAAAAAGAGGTAAAAAGTTAGGAAATTGAAATACAATTTTCAAAAAAATTTCATTCAAAAGTATATTGTAGCGATAAAAAGTCAGGAAATTGAGATACGAATTTCAAACAAATTTCATTTAAATTATATTTACTATTTGATATTATTAAATTTGTAATCATGCAATGCGTAGAATTGGTGTTAGAGTAAGAAAAGCGAAAGTCATAATGCCAGTTATTGCCGTTATCTTTATATATTTTTCTGAAAATTGCTACTGGTTTTTGGTCTTTCTTGTCGCCCAAAAGTGGACTACGATTTTCTAAAGACAAAAGAAAAGTCCGTTTGAAAGAAACAATACTTAGTTGCTAAAATGTTTGCACTCTATTTATATTTTAAAAGTTTCCTATCGTGCGATCGAGGATCGTTAGGAAATGATTAATTTTCACTACCAAAAACTCACCATATGCCAAATGTATTTCTAAAATATGTACACTTTTGGATTTCATCTTCTTAGAAACAACAACTAAATGTGCTTTATCTTAATCTGATAAAGCACACGAGCCATGGCTAATCTTATTTTATTTTGTTTGTTCTATTCACCGTTTCATTTGCACCACAAATCATGCCAGTATTAATATTTAACCTTAGGTCCATCAAGAGTCAACAATTTTTCATCTGCCTGATGTTACACGTTAATCCTACCAAGAATTGTGGAGGAATAGAAACGCCGCTTGGCGCCATCAAAATAAAGGAAGATTAGTCATGGTTTGGGGTGCTGTGTGAGCTCAAGATAAGAATAATCAAGTTACTTTTGTCTAAGGAAATGAACTTAAGACTGTACAACCGAATTTTAGAAACAAAAGTTTTAGCACATGATTGCTTTTAAAACAGAAAAATTAATTTTCAACAAGATATTGCATCGTGCCCTACTTCAAAAGCTACAAAAAAGTGGTTCGATGATAACAATAGTCCATACAAAGATTGTTCTCCTAGATCGCACGGTATAAACATTATAAAAAACAAGAATAAAAAATCACGCGTCAAGCATAGATTATGAAATAATTTCTATCACATTCAGAATTCTGTAACAAAACTTTTCAGTTAAATAAGTTGAAAGATGAAGTCTAAGTAAACAAGGGATGACCGCCCAGGGAACTCAGCTTTCGTTTTAGAGTATAACTTGAAAACCCAATTTCAGCAATTACCATCAATAATCGTAAAAATATCCGAATTCTTTTGTGTAGCTCTGTATATTCCCTATAGAGTTGTATATGTACTACATAGTATAATAAAAATAGTTCAGTTAGCAAACGCATAACACACTTGAAAATTCCTCTTCAACAATTTCCGTCAATAAACTAAAATACTCTCGATATCTTTATTGCAGTCTTGTTTATGATCTATAGAATTTATACACAACATGCAATATGCAAAAAAATAGTTACATTTAAACACGCGTACCACAACTGAAAACGATCATTCAGCAATAATTCTGCAATAAAAATTTCGTTCATATACAGTACTGTAACCGAATCCTTATGTGTACCCCTGTAATTGAACGATAAATGCTATGCACATCCTTATGTATAATAAGCATCTTGTACTACACTTCAGTGATATATATCAATTTTAATATGCTTAAAATAGTACATCATTATAGTACTCCGTAAACGATTTTTCCGCATAGACCGTAATGTAACGGAATTTTAGGTTCCTTATAAGCGAACTATAAATGCTACACAATTTATTTTCAATACCGGAGACGCCATTGTAAACCTGAATAGCATATATCAATTATACAGCAATCCAAGTATATTTACGAGTGTTATAGCGCGGACAATCAGACAGACAAATGATCAGACAAACCGAATTCATGAATACATTTCAACTATGTTGGAGAGGGTTAAAATGGGATTGCATTTTTATTAATACTGTATTACTCGAAAGTGCTTATTATTATGACCATAAATAAATTATAATAAATTATTCTGATTTAGTTTTGTTTTTTTACAAATTATTATTATTTGTTAAATAAAAATGAGCAAGAATTGGTTTATCTTTGAATTATAAAGACATATTCCATACTGTTTATTTTTACTTATAATTCTATAAAATGTCTGATTCTTTACATTTTTGAGTAAAAACAAAAGAATATTTCTAAAATTTCCCTTTTCTTTCAGTATTTTAATCTTAAGTAATATCCTATAAACAATAACTTTACTTTCAATGGATAATTTTACCAGGTTCATAGTTTCTAGATAAATTAATTTAAAACATAACAGCTATAGTTGTTAAACGTTATATAATCTATTCTTTTGAAATTATATCATTGAAATTTCATATGTGAGAAATTTTAGGTTTCAAAAAGAGATTCAACGTTAAAACTTCCTTTTTAAATCTAATTATTATTATTTTTTTTGTATTTAAACGACGAAAATTTTTAGGAAATTGTTTTGTCTTTAATTTTTTTATAAATACGAATTGACATGCAATAAAGTTGGCTATGACAGAAATGAATTTCTCTTATTGCAATTATTATCTTAAAAAAAAAAAAAAAAAAAAAAAAAACTAAATATTTACAGGCAAAACAATTTGGTTGGTTAATTGAAATTTAAATTTCATATAACAAAAATATTAACTTCACTAAAAATTACGGTACATATACTGGCAACTTTGTGACCAGTATATATACCGTAATTTAACTGGACGGTATATGTAACGGAAGATGTTTAAAGTATATGCACCTGTTGCACTGCCCCACTCTCCTCAGGCCTGCGCGCATTACGCAACAAGAGCAAGAGCTTTACTTCAGGGGTTGTCGTACACCGAAGCGGGGCTACCAGATTTTCCTTAATGAAAAATATTTATTTTACGGTATAAATAGCGGTTTTTTACTGAAAAACAATCATTTTAAGGTTTAAATACTGTTTGTAATCGAAATGGTACATATACGGTTTTTTTACGCTTAACATACCTTAGAAGTACAGTACGCATACCGTAAAGAGTGAAAACGGTACAAGTACTGTTACGAAATTTTTTTATAGTGTTATAAAACTACATTTTTGTAAATGTTTTAATTCATTAAATTTTTTTAATACATTTACATTACATTTAAGTAAAAAATTGAATTATAGTGCTTTTGGTGATCATACCTAAATATATAAACGATTATTTTCATCGAATATATAATGCATATGTAAAATTAAACAAGAAATTTTGTTAATACTAGAATTAAAATGGTTAATAATTTTCTCTAAGGAATATAAAAGTAAATTATGTTGTTGAGTATTTCCGCATATTGCATGTTATGAAGAATGAAGTAAAAAAAAGCAAAATTAGGAAATTTATAAAAAAAATAAAATAATATCTGTAAATATGTTTTTCTTTTTTCATAAAAACAACTTTTTTCTTTTCTTTTCTTTTTTTTTTTAAAGAAGAAAACAGAGCACGATACATATCCTCATGATTGATAACAAGGTTAATTTTTGTAACAAGGTTATGTTTCTCCATCTTTTAATATTATAAATACCAATAAAAATAAAATAAATATTTAATTTTACATTTGGAGGCTGGATTTACACATGCTTTAGATATGATATTTATTTCTAATGTATATTTTATGAAAAGTATTGCTGTATTAATTGAGTTTACTGATGTAAACCTTCGAATCACTTAAGAATGGTACAAAAACTAAAGTTTTAAGAATAGTTAAGGTGACTCGGTACCAAAAACAAAATCTCTAAATAACACCTAGTATATTAAAGTTTTTGAATCATCTTTCAATAAAGCAAATCCATTACAGATAATAAAAGGCCTTAAATTGTTAAAAAATTAATATATATATAATATATATATTTAACAAATTTAACAATTTTAAAATTCTTTCTTTTTTTGTAATTTTTTAATTTTAACTTGATTTTTTATGTCTCATACTCTTTACTTTATTCTACAAACCTAAGTATCCGGACAAGTAAAGAAAACAATATTTGATATATATGGAATAAACCTATGAAAATCGCATATATTTATGTTGATATTTTACTTACCCATCATACGTAGTATAGGGTAAGTCTTGTATTCGTTTTGAAAATCGAAAAATTTTTTTGACGGATTTACATGTTTCAGACATTGGAGATTCCGAAAAACATATTTTTAGAAAAAAAAATGCCGTCCGTCTGTATTTGTGTGTGTACACACACACATACATACTGTAAACGCCCTATCTCCCGAAGAAATTGAGATAGAGACTTGAAGTTTGGTATGTACTTAGTATGTAATAACGGGAAGAAGCTTACTGAATTTCAGTACCTCGATTATCCGGAACTATTTTTTTCGGAATCTTGAAATATTCGTTCTGATAAAATTATTTCCATTGAAAAAAATTATTTCCCTTGAATGTTTTTTATTTAGTACAATAAATACTACACCAGTAATAGAAGAAGAAAATGTTTTTATGGTGTTTTTCTGGCATAAAATGTATTAGAAATCCTTAGGTACTTTCACAGAGGAATTACAAGTTTCACTTACAAGGGACCCTACCCAAAAGTTACACCCCGATTTCGATGAAACCTTTATCATAGAGAGTACTCATGATATGATGAAGAATGATACCAACATGTTATCGGTCATCGTGAAGTTTTAGTATTTTAAAATATTTGTAAAATATCTATATGATGCAACTAATGAAAATCGCTAAATGTTTTATTCAAAAATAATTCAATAATTTCAAACAACGCAATCGTCACAGAAATTATAATTGGTATAGAAATGAGTGAAACATGATGAATTTGTACACCATCCACGGATTATAAAATGAAATTTTTCACATTCAGGACATTCGGTTCCGTTACTTGTGAAATAAAATTCAACTGGCTTCTGGAAAGTCGCAGGCTTTTTAAGATATCCACATGTAAACCATGCATATTTACTAAATAAATAATGCTTAAAAAATAATACTTTAAAATAATATTTAAACATAATACTTAAAAATTATATTTAATACTAAATAATACTTAAAAATACTAAACCTTGATGGTGGCCGATAAAATTGGTATCAGTCTTCATCATATCATGGGTATTCTCTATGATAAAAGTTTCAACGACATCAGGGTGTACCTTTTGGGTAGTGTCCCTTGTTAGGTGCGTTCGTAATTATATAAATACGTAGCACCTATTGTCGTCGCTTGGTCCGTCCGTCTGTCCGTCCGTCTGTCTGTCTGTTCGTCTGTCCGTCCGTCCGCATATAACAACGCAAAAACTACCCAACCGAATGGTTTGCAATTTAAAATATATTATCTTTGCAGAATTTTGTCGAGACATTTCAAATTTTATTAAAATCGAATCAAAATTTTAGGAGATATTAATAAAAATATTTATTAAGAAATTTGAATTTTTTTTTAAATAGGTGCTTTTTTGTTATAGGAGCTTCCGAAGTTTAATCGTCAAGCGACCGAGAAACTTATTTTATGGCAGAAATTAATCTGCAGACGATATAATTCATTTCACAGAATTAAAAATCAGAAAAGATCTGAATATTTATGTAACTAGTTATAGTACGAACGCACCTCATTTGTCACGTTTGACGTACAATTTCCAACTTGTTAGATTATTGTTTTTACATCCTACCTCACATAAATATAATATACTCTAGCTTACATAAGATTTATATGTACAGATAATGATATGTTCGTTATATTTGTCGATGCATTCTTCATTCACATTACACATAAAAATGTTGTTTTTTGAGAAATTCTATTTATTTCTTAACAAAGAATTTAGTTTTATTATTTTTTTGTTAATAAAATTAATAGATTTTAATTTTTTAACATTCTAAATTAAAATCTTATATGAGCTATTCATTGTAACCAGAATAAAACTCTTTTTTTCATGTCTTCTTAATGTTTGATAATTTTGTAAAACGCTTACATTTCTTCCGGGTGTAAAATTACATCACCCCAAAAAGTAGACTACATTGTCCCATTAATTTTATTAGTTTCTGTTATTAAATTTAACAATAATTTTAACATGCAAATTTTGTTTTTTGAGAAATTATCTATTTATTTCTTAACTAAGAATTTATTTTCATAATTTGTTTTCAATAAAATTAATAGATTTTAATATTGTTTTAACATTCTAAATTAAAAGCTTATATGATCTATTTATTGTAACTAGAATTAAACTCTTTTTCCCCCTGTCTTCTTAATGTTTGATAAATTTGTAAAACGGTTCAAACGCTTCACAGTTTTACATTTCTTCCAGGTGTGAAATTATATCGCAACTAGAAAGCCCAAAAAGTAGACTGCGTGCCATTAATTTTACTAGTTTTTATTATATTTAACAATAATTTTAATACGTGATTTAACTTTTTATAACAATTTATCTGCTTCTTTCTTTTTATTTTCTTTGCAGTTAAAAATATCATATCAAGTGAGAATATGTCTAAATGCTTGTATGTGGGTGGATAAAATATGAAGGAGACATTTTTAATATCAATACAAAATTATTGCTATTCTTATCATGGTAATTAGGATAATTTGTTTACGATCTAAAAGTTTTTTTGGAATTGTTTTATCCTTCATACATTCAGTTATTTAACAGCTAGCTTATGAATAAACATACGTGCATAGTCAGGGTTCATACAGTTTCAGGGAACATTCCAATAATTTCTTATAGAAAATCTCGACTTATGTAATTGCGCGATTCCATAATGCGAGTTTTTCTTTAAGTACACTCTAAAATTGGGAGGAGTGAGAAGTTGACTCTTTGGAAGAGTGAGAGGCATTTTCACTCTTTTTGGAGTGAATTTTATAAAAATACACTCCTTAAAGAGTGGAATTTTCCACTCCCTAGAAAGGAGTGAAATATGTCACTCCGTTGTCGAGAGTGACTGTCTCACTCCTTTGACAAGAGTGAAATATTCCACTCCGTTGAAGAGTGAAAGCCTGGCATTATATAATTTTGTCCATATTTATTTATTGAGAGAAACGAAATTATTATTTTTTCTTTTTCTTTTTATGTAGATTTCGTAAGAAATACTACCTATTACATTCTCCCCTATGTTGGAATTTCTGAAAATTTTTGAAGATCTACGCCGATCATGACCCCTAGAACCCCCCACCCCCAGTTCAAAACTTTATCTATCTATCTATCTGTCTATATAGCTTATATCATTTTTTTATGGACAGGATAATTTCAATAATTCTGCACAAATCTCTTCCAAACTGAAACATATAATCAAGGGACATAAAATCTTGGTCAAGTTCGTTAATGGACAAAATCGAAATCTGAGGTGGGGGGGGGGGGGTTGTGAAAACAGAAAAAAACCATAACTTCTTAATTATGATACGTATCAAATCCGTTTAAAGTTATTATTACTTATAGGAAAAGGGCCCAAAATGTATGTAGGACAAATTTTTGATATCATTAAAAATGGCCTCAAGGGGAGGGGGGGGGGATAGGAGTTTAAGAAGAAAAAAATTCATAACTTCGTCAATTCACAAGATATCCATCCGCTTCTTGAAAAACATGAAAAACAAATAAATTGAATGCACTTAAAATAAAATTTAATATAACAAAGCATACATTTTATTATACACGTGAAATACCACTGCTTCGACCGATCGATGGTGTCTTTCTTTTCTTTTAAACATTTCAATATAATTTTTGCTTTTTAACCATAAATATAAAATAAACCCATGTGGAGAATTGATATTTTATCTTTTTTGTTTTTTAGTCATTGTTCAGCACTATATAATGCGGTTATTTTATTTTTGTGGCAACACTAATTTGAGGAAAAATCTTGCATTGCTTTTTTGTTTTTTAATGCAGATTATGAACACGAAAATAGCAAACTGAGAGTGTTTTGTCAGAACGCATGGTGCAAAACAATATTTAAACATATCAATCTAAAAAACAATACAAGAATTTATTTAATAAACATTCAAAAATAAGTTTCTAAAAAGATTTTTAAAAATAAAGAACTGAAACTTTTTTAAATTCACAGGGGAATCTGCCCTCTTGAAGCCCCCCTCGTTTAAGATAACTATTAATTAAAAAATAGTTTTTAAAGAAATTCCTTAAGGGTGTCCATTACTGGCACATCTACCCTATATAAAATGCATATTTAGACCAGATACTCTTTTAAGTGGATTTGATTTTTGTAATAAAATTTGATAGTCAAAAAGTTCTTCTGGTAATCTAATATTCCAGACATGTAATGCCTACTGATTAGTAACAGTGCTGGCTGATATTTAATACTTTGAAAAGGTAACGATATAATTATTTTTATTGTGTTTGCTCTGTGTATTTCACATAATATATTATATACATAATATAGTTTTTAATTTAGAGTTAAATTAAAAAAAATAATAATGTGATATTAATAGAAACAAATGTTTTAGATATCCCCCCCCCCCCTGCACAGTATTTATGTATATATATAGGGTGAAACCCCCAGTAACTGACAATTTAAGGATTTTTCTTCTTCAAATCACTATTACAAAGTTTTAAATCTATTTTATACTTATCTTTGTTTTTGAATGTATAGTAAACATACATTAAAAAACTATTGTTGACAAAATTTTGAAAAAATTATGATTTTTATTACTAAAAATGATTTTTTTTTCATAAATAGGGTCAATATCTCCAGTAACTGACACTATCCCTTTTCTGAAAAACCATTAGCTGAAAAATAAGTTATAACAGTTAAGACAACCACTAGATGACATTACTTAGCAGAATTTTACAAGAAAATGCTTATTTGAGTTAGATTTCTGCTGAAGCGTCAGTTACTGGTTAGCTGTCAATAACTGGGGGTTTCACCCCGAGCTAACGAAAAAGACAGGCTACCGCGGTGCATTCCACTTATGTTCTTTTACAGACCGCTAGAGTGACGTGATGCTCTTTTCGTACACCTGCATTGATACAGTCAAGCATCACGTGACTCCGGCGGTCTGTAAAAAAAAAAAAAAGATACGCGTAAAGCACCGCGGTAGCCTTTCTTTTTCGTTAGCCTCGTTTCACCCTATGTGAGTATTAAAAAAAAAGAACAGAATAATAAAAAAAAAATCGGATTTTTTTTATTTTTGAAAATATTTAACCATAAAGAATGTCTGGGTTTCTTCCAAAAGCAGAATCTGATTAAAGCATGGGCAACATGGGCCGTGATCCTGTTCCCTCCCATTATTTTTGGGGCCCCAAATTTAGTATGCAATTTTTGTAAAGCTGATATTTTAAATTTATTTCGACATTGTACTGTCGAAATAGATTTAAAATATCAGGTTTATTAAAACTGCATTCCAAATTTGAGGCCCCTAAAATCATGGGAGGGGGCAGGGTCACTGCCCACTTTGCCCATGCTTTAATCTGATTCTGGAAAAAAAAAACAGACCTGCTCTATGGTCAAATATTTTCTCATTTATTGAGGATTCAATGTGGTCAAATATGGCTGGGTTTAATGCTTTAAAAAGAAAGAGTGGTCAGAAATGGCTGCCTGTTGTCAATAAATTGCAGGACAAAAATGGCCGCGTTTCAGATGTTTCAAATGTCTAAAATTCAGACGCAAAGAAGCGTCTTAAAAATTTAAGACACTTTAAAGTGTCTGTTTTTTTAACCATCCGTTTCAGACACTTAAGTGTCTGAATTTCAGACATTTCAATTTACAGTGATACCTCATTTGTTGTGTGTTTTGTAAATCCATAGAAAAAGGGATGTTGACAACAGAAATAATATGTATGATTTTAGAATAATAGGACTTTGCAAAATAGCGCTAATTTACTGAAAAGTACGGTCAAAAGAGTTTATATTTAAAATAAAAATTAAAGTGAAATCACACATTGTTAGTCATAGAATATCCATCTTATTAAATAGTTATTAATAAAACTCTTAAAAAAACTAAAATACTATGTAAACAATAATGTTTGATTAGATTTAAATTCATTAGCAATTAATACAGAGATCTAAAGATTTAAAATTTGAATTACACATGAAAAAAAATAACGTACATCACAGGAATTATTAAAATACTAAGTACAACTTAATGTGTATTTGAAAAAGAAAGAAATAATATTAACTGATTAAGATTTTGGTTAATTACTTGCCCTTATGGGCATTTTAAAACTATCATATCTATATAAGGCATGCAATGAAAGCAAACACGATAGTAATAAGCTTGAAATAAAATATTTTAGTTTATTTTTGTTAGTAATCTAATTTAATTCATTATGTAACTCTAATTGAATTTTTCGTTAACTGTTCAATTACTGTTACAAACTATGAATTAAATGAATATTGCTAATAAAGTATTTTATTCCAATCTTTACCACGCTTGTGTATATTTTCATTGCATGCTCTAAAATATATGATTCTTTTAAAATGCTCATAAAGGAAACATAAAAAAAATAATTTACTCCATAAAAAGTGAACATTCACTCCTATGAAAGAGTGGCTATTCACTCCTGTCAGGAGTGAGGAATCCACTCCTTTTGCAAGAGTGAATAGTCACTCCTATGAAAGAGTGGATAGACACTCCTATGAAAGAGTGACTATTCACTCCTATCAGGGTGAAAAAACCCACTCTTTTTGCAAGAGTGGATAGTCACTCTTCTGAAAGAGTGAGTATCCACCCCTGTTTAGAGTGAATATTCACTTCTTGGGAGTGAGTATTCACTCTTTCAGAGAGTGAACAATTTCACTTTTGCCTAGAGTGAATAGTCACTCTAAAGAGGTTGGGCAAATTTTGACTCTGCGATAGAGTGAATATCCACTCCTCCGGAGTGAATAGTCACTCTTTCTTATTTAGAGTGTAAATACTGGTTTTTATCCGAACTAAAGTCAGGGAAATTCCCTGACCTTTAGGAACCTTGTAAGTGCGGTTGCACAAAGTATTATAAAACTTTCAACGGATGAAAATGTAAAACCTACTGAAATTTTGCATAGATTGAATGTAGAATACGGAAATAACACCCTCTAAAGTTTTCAAGTATATAATTGGCACACGTTGTTTAAAAATGGCCATGAAGAAGATGAAACAAGGCGATTCAGTAATGCATACCGCACAAAAAGGACACTGCTTCACTAAAATAAACTAGTCGTTGGGGGCCACCGTAATACTTACCCATCATGTATATGTATAATGTAAAATATTAAAATAAAAATGTGTAAACTACTTATAAAATGCATTGATATTCAAATAAAATCGTGGCTTGATGACGTCATAAAAAGGCTCGATTACTGAATTGCTTGAAAGAGGTTTTTCCTTATAACTCCAAAAATAATACTCTTATTAACTAGCGGTTTATTGCATCAGATGAAGCGTCAAATTTTCAATTAAAATATATATTTGAAGTGAAATTTGGATGAAATACAGGGTCATGAAAAATCGAAGAGTGTGGAAAATAGGATTACAAATATCTCGGCAACTCATTATCCGATCGACTTCATGTTTTATGCAAAATTTGTTTCTTTATTGTCTTTTATATTTACTCCTTAAAATAAACAATTTCGAAAATTTTTATATACCTTTCATCAGAACGAATATTTCGAGAGTCCGAAAAAAAATGTTCCGGTTAATCGAGGTTATTGAAATGAAATAGGCTTCTTCCCATTATTACATACTAAGTACATACCAAATTGCAAGTCTCTATCTCAATTTGTTCGGGAGTTAGAGCGTTTACAGACACACACACACAGACACACAGACACACAGACGGACGGCAAAATTTTTTTTCTAAAAATATGTTTTTCGGAATCTCCAGTGTCTGAAACGTGTAAATCCGTCAAAAAAAAATTTTCGATTTTCAAAACGATTACAAGACTTACCCTATACTACGTATGATGGGTAAGTAAAAAAAAAATTTCGATTTTCAAAACGATTACAAGACTTACCCTATACTACGTATGATGGGTAAGTAAAAAAAAAAAATTTCGATTTTCAAAACGATTACAAGACTTACCCTATACTACGTATGATGGGTAAGTAAAAATGGTAAAGTTCTCACTAACAATTTTCTGATTTACGGGATATTTTTTACGTCAAATTTCTTCATAACTGAGGTACATGAAATGCAGTATAGTAATGTTATTTTTTAAAGAAAATGAAAGCTCCACATCTGTCCTCAAAATGCTCCATTCCTGTCCAGGATAATTCAATTTCTCACACAACAGGTGTAACGAAACAAATATTTCAATGTAAATCACTGAACCTCCTTCCTTACAGTCCGAACTTATCACTTTCTGAGTCACATTTCATTGGTTCTCCTTATAGTAGAGTTAGGATAAGAAGATTTTTATGCGAAAAATAAGTCAAAGAAGTTTTGTACAGTATGATAAATACACGTTCTAGTTTTCTTTATTGTACAAGTAAAAAAGTATTATTCCATTATGTTAAAGAAAATGTGTAGATATTAAAGAAATCTATCTAGAAAAAGTACATTGGCATAATTTTGGTAAATAATATTTAAAAAATATTCTATGCAAAAAGTCTTCTTTATATCAAAGCCACACACTTATGATTTTTAAATTTATAAAAAAAAAATACAAAAAAGAGAGAGACGTTTTATTTTTGTGAATCAATATAAAGTCAAGAGAAAAGTGAAATGGATGGAATTTCTGAAAGCTGATGTAAAAATCTTCTTCAACATGTTTTGAACTATATAATGCGCTACATTTTCAAATCAAATTTTTGAATATTTCATATTCAGATCGCTCTTTTCACTGTACTCTGCTTCAATGTGTTTTAAAAATATCCAATATTATCGTTCATTAGTATTGCGTTAGGTTTAAAGCTGCAAAATCTATGAATAATGATGAGATCTGGTAAAATCTACATTCATTTTAAAACATTAATTGCTTAAAAGTAGATTTCTTTTTAACTGTCAGAACAGATATTAAACATTTTTTGACGAGTGGTAAATTACTAGATTATGTTAAGTGATAAAATTTTATCTCCAAATGAATAAGCATACGGTGCTTATCACAGTTCAACAATTCTTATATACCTGTCTGTTTTTATAGCTTTTGTAGCCAATTTATTCCCTTGCTGATCATCGCATAATGGAATATTCAAAATATCTGAGTAAAATATTTTTTGCACGCATTATTTTATTTCCGTAAATATTGCCAGTGACACTTAAAACTATTTGAAATTTCAAAATAAAAACTGGGGTTAATTTAAGAGCATTATTTGTGCACAAAATTTGCTTCTTTCCGGAGTGTGCGCTTAATTAATTATGTTTTTACATAGTTCTTACGCCACAGTTATTAAAAAACTTATAAAAGTAAAATTATTTCAATTTAAAATAGGCATGTTGTGTTAATTTACCTCTTTCTCAGTAATCACATAAATTAATACACCTAAAATATTTTGATCGTCAATTTATTTTAAAAATAAATTCATATATTTACGTCTTCATAAGTATTAAAATACCTCTCTCAGCAAGTTAATTAAAATTCAATATATTGTATTAAGTTACATTTTATGCGACTGGGGCGCGACAAACAAGATTATGGGCTATTTATGTTATATATATCTGTAAATGACTGTGTATCCCGATATAAAGAAATATAAACAAAATAATCCTCAACATACCAGCTATAACATTCTAAATGCGGCTGTTTGCTCCAAAATTTCCTGTTTATGATTTCCTATATCCGAAAGGATTCTTATACATTTGTATTTATAAAAAGGCTTTAAAAACTCGGAATGGAAACACTTATATATATATTTCTTTTTTTCAATTCGCCATATCGAGTTTTCTCTGTATATAAATTTTCACTATTCGATCTTAAATAGCAAATTGAATTGGATTTATTATATATGTGCGAATTCTGTCAATGTTGAAAGACGCATTTATTGCGACTATTAAAATACTGACGTAAAAATTATTTGTTAACAAGAGTTATGATGTTTATCTGGAAATCCATAATTCTATCAAACAAACTAATATATTTTTTTTCATATTTTTCAAACCTTTATATAAAAGGACATACGTTAACAGATTTATGGTACAAAATATACTGGATTTAATTAAATTTCTAACAAAAAGTGCAAAGGTCAGGTGTAAGGTTACGAAACATTTAATATCCTTATAAATATTAAGTAATATTTAAATATAAAATATTTGTATCATAAAGTACTTTAAAATTGAAAATTATTTTAATTATCTGTATGTTTAATCAAGAAATTATTGAATTATGAATATATAATTTATTAAAATTATGAATATACGAATAAAATAAACGTACTAATTAGAAATATTCTGAACATATGAATATTAAGAGCATAAATATGGAATATAGGCACATACTTAAAGTTTTTTTGTATGTGTTCGCAAACGAAATTTTACTGTTCCAATAAAACTGCAATAAAACTAAAATCTTTTAAAGCTAAATACTAAACAAACTCGTCATATATGATATATATATGTATGTTCTGTTGCATGATACTGTGGATTTCCTTTTCTGCAATATCAAATCAATTTTTTACGCAGATTACCAGCCTATTAAACAATTGGCTTATACATATCGGTAGTAAAATTGGCATTTTTATTATATAGCCACAGCATACATGACCTACGCTACCTCCTATTACCATAAACCGACAATTTTGATCGTTATAAAAACGAGAGAATATTTACCGAGCATCTCACGCACCTAGTAACCATCAAGTGCACTGTTACAAATCTGCAGCAAACTGTCCAGTCATTCGACCGTTTTTAAAGTTATCGGTTACTTCAGCATTTTATGATTATTGATCATATTATGATCAGAATAAAGTTAAATTACGGTTATGTAAAAGGTTTTCTATAAAAACGGTCGAATGACTGGACAGTTTGCTGCAGATTTGCAACAGTGTGAGATGATTTTTCATACCACGGATTTTACGTGCACGTGCGTGAAATGTCAATTTATAAACAACGTGTGGTGTTCCTAGGTGTACACTTCCATAAACTGACCACAATACATGGTGTTTCCCAAAGATGATAATGAAGAAAAACCTGTTTAAATCAAAAATATGAAATCAAAAAACACATAAAATATTTATTTTTTCTCTTTGAAGAAATTTCTCATTAAAAAAACTTTAACATATTTTAAACTATACATAATTTTATTCAGAAAAAGATATATAGGATTTAGAATTTGAATTTGATAAAAACTTTTTAACGGTAAACAAAATTAAAGACAAAGTATTGAATATTTCAGCTATGCCAGAGTAGCTTTAATTTAAAATTCGATTTTTAATATTATTATTTATTTTTCATCAAGATTGCATTAATTTAAGTAAAATATTTTACATTTCTTTAAACCTTTTAACATGTGCATACATTTTCCTCGGATAAGGAACAGAAATTTGAAATATTGATTCCCAAACTCCAAGAGAGATATCACTGAATATTTTATATCGTGAAAGCATCAATAAATGTCTTCTTTTATTCCAGTCTAAGATTTTTTTTGTCATTTCAAAAAAGAAACAGGGGACCTCGCGACTGCTGGTACAAATCTAAGATATTACATTTTTCTTTTTCTTGTGTTTCCTAACTTTCTTGAGCGGCATCTGCAAGATATTCCTATGGATTATGAATATTTAAAAGGTATCTGCGACAAAAAGGAAGTTCGCAGAATGTTTCAACAAATTTTATGCATTATGTACAATTGTAAATCAAGAATGGTAAAAATTCAGTTGGTTTAAACATGAAATCAAATCGAATTTACTTGTAAGTAACACACATATATATGTGCGTGTGTGTGTGTGTGTGCGCGATAGATATATGATATATATATATATATGTGTGTGTTTGTGCAAAATTACATTTAATAATAATGGTAGTAATAACCTTATAAATAATAACAAACATATTAACAACAATGGCCATTATTTTTTGTAAGTAATGTTATATTCTAATATAATTTTTGATTTTAGAACTATTTATGCACTAATAAGTTTTTACATCCTATTTTATATAATAATGGGATAAAACATACAATTTTATCAGTTTATATGAGGATAATATTGATGTTTATGTAAGAGCAGGGATGATAATGCTTAATGATAACACCCTTCCCAAAATTCGAAAGAAAAATCTGTTTATGGTAATGTTATGGATGTTATGGAAATATTTAGCAAACGTTCATATCAAAATCAAGGTTGAAAATCTAGAACACGGCCTTTGGTTCTTCATGAAAGTGATCAAAATTGGAGGTAAAATTTAAGAATGTATGATGAAAAGTTAATTGCGTGCAACTTGCTAAAAACCTAAATCTTTTAGCGTAGATTCCTTAATTTTTATGCCTGAAAGTTATTTTTCACCATAAAATACGAAAGGTAATCTTCGTCTTATTTAAACGCAAAACTTTTTTCAATGAATAAAGGCAGTTTTTCTATTCTAAAATACTAGTAGCTGGGTGACCCTCGGACCACAAGTTGAAAACCTCTATATGAGTACTTATGTTTCTGAAGCATATGGTGAATGGATTAAAATATAGCAATATTAAAATTTAATGCTGACACAAAGATTCAAAATTGCACATTAATGATCTGTTTATATTAAAGCTTACTCGCTCTAAAACTGACAGCAGATAAAGGACGTAGTATGCAATAAGGTTTCATGTGTTCTGACGAAATGCGACAAAGAAGACACGTGACCTCTCGGTATTTTTATTGTACTCTAAGTAGTAGTGTTTATTTTCATATTATTTATTTATTCTCTTAAATTTGTTTTGACCGAATACAGGGTGGTCCAAAAACTACCAACCAGAATTAACCGTCTATTTCTCAGGCATGTAATGTCTGTGGGTATTTCTCTCAAAATTGTGAAAATAATTCGCAGCATTAAGTCATTTTTCTTCGAATGTTTTTTTTTTTTTTTTTTCACTTAGTAGGACTGAAAGATATGCATTTTCAGGTTCCTGAGAAAAGACTTTTTATTATCGAAATCTGCATTCGGACAACATAAAGTCCGGATTAATGAGAAGAATGATGTTTAGATTCAAAATTTGGACTCACATAATTTCCGAAACTTTGCTAATGGTTCATTATAAAAATTTTCAACTTGTTGTTCGCGGGTCTTATGTGATCCTTGAAGCTCGTCTCTGTGTCCTGCTGAGTTCTTTACAACGACGAGTTTATTCGTGTACTTTTTTTTAAGGAATAATATTGCAATGTGTTCAATTGCAAGAAAAAAAATCTTACACATTGTAAAAAAAAAGAAAAATGTTTCCCAATCTACGAAAATTTAATATAACTATGAACGAACATATAGAATAACCTCTTCCGAGTCACCCACTATTCTGAGAAGCGTTCTTAATCTTTTGAAACCACAGAAACCAATGTATTTGTGAGATTTAAAGAAGCATTTATAAAAACAATGTTTATTTTGGTGCCACTGATTTTCGAAAATTTTTCCGAATAGTTTTTAAAGTGTACTAATAAGTTTCCTCTCACCGGAATATAAGTTTTTAAAATGCAATCATTTCTCAATTAAATATTTTAACCTGCTTAACTGGATGTAAACATGCAAAAGTAACAAAGAAATATTAATTTTAATGTTAATGTTAATACTGTAAATGTATCATGCTCATCTGTAAATCAGGCTTGTTGAACATGAAAATGGTTACTTTAGAACTCACAGCATCCGAAAAATCGATATTAGCGTTTGAGAAAAGTGATTAATACACGATAAAAAACTATTCGGAAACATTTCCGAGAAGCAGTGGTAGCAAAAAAAAAAAAAAAACTTTTCTTTATAAATGTTTCTTTAAATCTCGAATATACATTAGTTTCTGAGAATTTTAAATATGCAGAATGCTCTTCGTAATCGTTGGTAACTCAGAAAAGGTTGTTGTATATCGTCGTGGTTATATTATATTTCCCTAGATTGAGAAAAAAGTGTGCTTTTTACAGTGCACATTGAAAGATGTTTATTTAATAATACATTTAAATAATGTACTTTCATGAAAGGCCTTTATACATATCCATATGAATTTTCGCAACGAGATGGATGATGTGCACCACGGTGGATGACACTCCTCGGTTGTGGCGAATATGCAGAATGTCCTAACTTTGTTCAATAGGATGGTTATTACGTTAAACAAAAGTCCTTGATGCCAAAAACATTTCACATTATTTTTTAAATAATTACACAGTTGAGATATTGACGTTTAATCTTCGGAGGTAGGTTTTGGACCATCCTATGCATTTAGTTATTTACATGTACGAGTACACAATGTATGTAATACATAAAAGTCTTAAAGCGAAATGAAAAATTAACCTTGAGTTAATCATAAAATATAACATGAACTCAAAAAGTTCATTTCTCACTTAAAAGGTGACATTTAAATAAACAGATGTTAAAAGATGTAAACTCTAAAATACACATTTATTTATACCTCCGTGCAGGGGTGCAAAAATCTAGGCGCCAATGGGCCGATTCCCACCACTACATTTTTAGTATTCTTAGCCTAATAAGAATACTGATAACATTTAGGCGAAGTATGCTAATAACGTTTGGCGAAGTATGCTAATAAAATTTGACGAAGAAAACTAATAAAATGTAGTGGTGGGAATAAGCCCATTGGCGCCTAGATTTTTGCACCCCTGCCTCCGAGTATTTTCTGCTGCATCCACAACCTTCAACAGGGAAAAAATTCTTTTACTCACGTGAAAGAAAAAGAAATTTTCTAAAATAGTAATTTTCTAATTAATAATTTAAAAAAATTCTCTCTCCATCCTTTTTTAAAAATCTAACAACTTTTGTCTTTAAATAAAGCAAAAACACAGATTATTGAATCTTCTTTAAATATACAAATTAAGATGAAATGTACCTGAAAAATTTTAATCAATGTAAACAAGTAAAATCTAACATTTAACACTTGAGGCATTATACTTTACACTATCTATTTTTCAGATAAACGTAATCAAATGCTTAAAAATGTTTTACAAAGTTCATCAGATGTTTAGTAATGGACCAAATCTAAAACTGTTTTTGCGAACAAACAGCAAAAGTTTATATTTTTTACTTCCTTTAATGACTAAACTCTCGATACGGATAGATATTTTAGATTGTGAATAGCTTTTCGATATTTTAAACCATGGATCTTCTATATTTCGATAACAACAACATGGATTACGAACAGTGACTGAAATCCCAATAGCTTGGTTGTAAGTTTAGAGCATTCTTAATGATCACGAACACGATATATTAGGAATAATTTATTCCTCAGATTTTTTAAAACTATTCAGGACCTTCTCAGATAGTTTTTGAATAATTTTAGCATAAATAAAAGAGTCATAAATAAAATAATACTTTCATAAGGATTTGTTTTTTGAAATGGAAGAAAGAAAAATAAAATACTGAATTTCCATCCTTAATTTCTATTTTATTACTCTTAATTTGAAAAATAAAATACATAATTTAAAAAATATTTCTTACTCAAAAAATTAATATTTAAATTTTTTCTAAAAACTTATAAAACACCAGGGATTGGGAAGGAATTTTATTGCATTACATTTTATTATCTTTGAAAACAATTATCACTTAATTTAACAATATTTATTTGGTGGTGTCATATCTAATAATTTTTCTTTTCTTTTTCCTCTGGTGCAATAGATCAAAAACGGTAAGTGATATTTCACAAAGAACAGAACTTGTTTTATAATACATTAAATAAATTACTGTCTTACAAGCCTTAGAAAATTAATTGTCATCAATATTTACATTTTGACATACTGAATACTAATATATGTATTTTGTTTAATTATGTATAATTGATTCAAAGTAATTTTATTTTTTCCTATTACATTTTACAGGATATTTAACGAAAACCAGAACATTTTATTTCATAGGGGCTTGTCTTTTTCAACAATACAAGTTTTTTTTTTTTTTTTTTTTTTTTTTTTTTTTTTAATGGCACGTCTGATTTAGAATGTCTTGTTACAGGAAAAGAAGACGCATTGGAAGTGTTACTGTACCCAAAAATTATCAACAGGTCTGGTTAAGAAGGATTGAAGTGAAAAATAATATTTAACAAGAGTCTCGTTTTATTTGTATATCCTCTGCTGGGTTGGCTAAGAAAGATTCCATTGTGGCCAGAAATCTTTAAACAGTAAGGACTAGAGACCTCATGACAAAAAAATTTTCCTATATTTTGCTCACTCTATAACAGTGGCAGCCCATGATTGCAAAAACAGGTGAAGGGCTACCAAAGTAAAATTACAAATCTTCCTGGGGGAAAATTTGAAAAAGACAGGAGAATATCCTCCCCTGGCCATTCCCTGAAATCACTGACATTAAGACAAATCGTATGGGAAGTTATTATGAATTTTCCAATGAAAGACTGGTTTACCAGGGAACCAAAATAACCATTTATTAATTCATGCCTACATCTGTTCTAATGCAAAAATGTACAACAATACAAAATTCACAACACTTTAATGTGTAATAAAAAAATCGTCCAAAAATTCTTTATTATACAAATTAAACTTAATTGACCATGACATTAACATGAAGATGAAAAGACATCTTGTACAAACACCTTTTACTTTAAGAGATGTCGGCGTGCTTGCTACATTTTCCTAAACCTCAGTAATCCAAATTTGAATATATTTTAAAAATTTATTCATTTTAAATCCTTCAAAATGCTTTATATATATATATATTATATATATGTTATACATATGATATATATTATATATATATTATTGTTTGCTGTAAGCCAAGACTTGACGATAACTGATTGCCTATGCAACACACGTCTGTATAACTTGTGTGCGAACACCTACGTGCTTGACACTTATATTTTTACTGATGTTATAGAAATAGTATAGAAAAACATAAAAATATAAAACATATCCAAAATATTTACAGATATGTAACTATCTTTTTACATATTTAACACAATGCATAGCTTAAAAATTCGGATAAAATGGAAAAATTATCCAATGCTTCTAAAAATATGCAAATGTACTTCAAATTATTCTTATAAAGAAAAACATAAGATAGTATGTTATTAATGAAACATTAACTTACTATAACTGGATAAGCTTTCATGTTCATAGTTAGCGACATAAATCATACAAATAAAAATAATTCGTAAAAACAGTGCAATACATTTCTTTTCTACCAATTTTAATAATTTATACCTTTAAACTAAAGAATAGAATAAAAAAACTAAAACCAATAAAAAAGAAAAAGAAACTCGTCATCTTTATGTGATTAAATGAATAAAATTCAGATAGTCTCCCAAACCATGACTGACATTGAAGACTTCTGCATCTTAATTTAATTAGTTTTCAGTTTCATCTTTCACTCTGGAAAGGATCATGTGAAAACTCGAAGCTGGCATTGCGGTTAACATAGCAAACCTTTGTAGTGCTGAAGACCTTGGTACATTATCCCTTCAGCTCAAGCTCGACACATATTACTGTCTCGAATTGAAACAATGGGAAAGTTTTAATGCGTTCTTACTGCTGCGCATCGTGATTTGTTACTTGTTGAAAATTATATGTAGGGTAAATCAGTCCGGGATAGTTGTCCTACTTAAGCCCCCCCTTTTCATTTTACTTTTTTATAGCAATAATTTTTGTAGTGTACGTGTAACCTGTCTACTCCATATTTTATGTAGAATTTCATAAAAAATATTACTGTAATATAAATACCATATAAAATAGCGTTTTTATCAAAAGCTTAATCCATGATTTTGGCCATTTATCCCGGACCTCAGGGTTAGACACCTCATCCGATCAGGATAGATTTCCCCATGCTTAAAAAAAGAGAAAGCATAGGTAATTACCATTTATAATTTAAAAGCTCGATTTGCATTTGACATAAAATCCTATTTATATCTAATTTATGATTTTTTTTAAAATTGTATTGCAAAATCTTCAATAGAAACTTTTTATATTTTACTTATACTTTTCTATTCTTTATTTTTTCTTTTTCTCTACAAATATTACAACGGACATTATACATTGTGCACGTCTCATGTAACCATCCCAAACAATCAGTACACTGCATTACTGCATCCACTCCACACGAAGTTTAGTTTAGTAATAATTTTCATGACATTCTAAACAAATGTCTTCCGTTGGTGATATGCGCTCCGCTTCATAACTTTTTTTGTCAGTTTCTCTTCACATATATCTGTTTGGAAAGCTGTGTTCTCTTTTCTTGTCTGGCTTTCTGGGAAGCTTATCTTTAGAGTTGAGCTTCTTTATTTTTTACTGTGATGTACTTTTGTCAATCACTCGTACTACCTTCTTCTTGCTTCTATTTTCTCGCATTGCAAAAGCAGAACGAGGTTTGATTTTAAGTAAAAATTTAGACGGAGACTGGATTGTAGAAGGAAGAGGTTCTTCTTGATCGTTTTCAATCAATGCAGATTAGTTTTGACTTCGAGAAATGTCAATGTCCATCAAATCTCTATTCTTTTGGCTGTCATCCAGTAGGCATTCTCTTCAAGAATCCGAAATAGAGGAAGGCGAATCTCTTGTACTCCTTTCATCATTCTTACATTGGCGTCTGTCAGAAATGAAACAAAAAAATGTTTTCGTACAACTTCACGATTGAGTGGGAAAAATCCAGTACGCACGAACCCATTAAACCCACTCAGCACACACTATCATTTTCCATGCATTTCCAATGTAAATGCCAGCATGAATTCTTTTAAGTTGTTGACGGGGTTCCTTAATCCACTTTCTTGACGTTATTGGGATATTCGGAAAGTTCTTTTCGTTTGTGAATGTTGGTTCGTACCGGAAAATTCTATCATTTAATTATTAGACATTAATTCCGATATCTAATGTCTAATAACTAACGGGCAGAATTTTCCGCTACGAGTTGGTTTTTCCAAACGGAAATGACTTTCTGAACAACCCAATAACTTTGAAGGGATTTGAAAATTTCCTATCAAGCTGCTGCAGAGCGTGTGGGGGTATGAGTTGGCAGACACAATAGGATTATGTCATTATTATCTGTGTAATGCTGCAGATCCAGAGAACTCACATGCGCTGTGCGACCATGAAGTACGAGCAGCACTTTATCTGTTGGTTTCTTCGAATGAAATGTTCCTTCAGCCACATACTGGAAAGCTCGGAAGAAATGAAAGAAGACTTTGGGTTCATATACATTTTTGATCCGGTTGAAGACCGTTTGAAAACCCGAGATTTTCTCTCACACCTTTAAATATTAGAACAGGGGTGACCACCAAGCCCTCTTCGATAATACATGCAAGAACTGACACATTCTCTCCTCGTTCAGATGAAGTCAAAGAGTGGACATCTTTGGCTCCTGTTGTAGCTATTACTTTCCTTGCTTCATTATTTATTATTGTATATCATTTTTCCTTACTTCAAGATTTAAAAAAAATATTCTCGCGCATCAAAGTTATTTGATAAATATAATTGGGGTGTCTTATCCCGAATCACAAGTGAGGCATATATCCCAGTTGTAGGTGGGGCATGTATCATTTTAATCCGGGGTAGATGCCCCAACCAGTAACTCTGGAAGTAGGAACAAATATGGCTGCAACCTATTACTAACACATTACTAAATACATGTTTCAACAAAATTCACTAAATATTTCATGAACAATTTCTAGTAAGTCCACGACACTTCATCCTCTGCTTGTCTCTATTTTACATGACCATACAATTTAACTTACTTTGATGGATAAAACGTTTATTTGAAGAAATTAATCGCCGTATCTTCGCCTAATACACTTTTTTATAACGATTGATAGTAGAAGGATGTCACTAGTTCGTCCACACGTCCAATAGCTGAAATACAGTGACTAGGGCAACTAACCCGATGGGACATCTAACCTGGATTTACCCTAAATCCAAATTAAATTATATAAAAAAGGAAAAAAAAACAAATTTATGCAAAAGATTTTTAATAAAATGTTAGGTGAAGAGCGTCTTTACTTATTTCACTTGATAGACAGCCATTGCTGTATAATTTGGCAAATTCCCTACTGAAATTCAATTTTGACACATTTTTTTCGACCTTTGGCATGAATTTCTGAAATTAGCTCCAATATTTTCTATTATATAACACATAGATGTAAACCTGATGAAGAAGCTAAACTAATTAATCTCTTACTACTCATACAGAAATAGCATTCGAGTTATGCACTCCGGGACAGGTGACTGATAGATTTGCATTTTTATTTCAGTGTGAACAACGCAATAATAATAATAATAAAACTTTTGAGAATAAATATATTTACTTCTTTTAACGCCTTATTCAGAATGCAACAAAAAGATGAAACGCACATTTAATTTTGTATCTGTTACAGAAATGTAGAAAGTGTAAATTCTAAAATCGTTCAAAATAATAAATATAATAATGTCTATAATAATGTCTTGAGATGTACCATCACACTGACTTCTGGAGTCATTGACTCTGATTAACACACTGACTTCGGGAGATTTTTCTAAATATC
This sequence comes from Maratus michaelseni, assembly GCA_963931845.1. Classification (NCBI taxonomy): domain Eukaryota; kingdom Metazoa; phylum Arthropoda; class Arachnida; order Araneae; family Salticidae; genus Maratus; species Maratus michaelseni. The sequence continues at coordinate 246,366,941 of OZ007588.1, read as the reverse complement.
AAGAAAAAAAAAGCCTAGATAAACAAAGTATGCAATATCTTAAGAAAATCAAAGCCTAATTCACAAATTCTAAACTTCAATTTAAAATCATTGAAGGAAAATAATATGTCCAAACAAGTTTTGACAGTGATTAAATTGTTTTTCAGTTTAAATGTCATGTGAATAATAAGCTTCACGCAGAATTTCTGTTAAATTTTGAAGAAGTTAAAGGCAAAAATTCAGAATTAACAGAATATAAAAAAATTGACTAAGAACGAATTTTAGTTCGTGACTTAGATTTAAAATCATTGATAAACAAAAAATCTGTTGCAAACAAATTTTGACAGTCATTAAATTAGTACAGCGTACTTTTTCATATTCTGTATTTTACAAAACTTAAAAGAAGAAATTGAATGTTTGATATTTCCCTTAATGTAAATATTTTACTTTAAACTGCCTTTAATTTAATTTTAATTTAAACTGCCTGAAAATAAAGGAAGTAATTCTTGAATCAAAATATTTATTTGTAAGTAAAGATGTTTTCATATCAGTACAATGAACTCTTTGATAAATATAAAAAAAGAAGAATGCATTCAAAAAATATGAAATTTATTACAAAAATAGAGTGCGTTTCCGTATTTTATAAAATTGGGGAAAGATGGGTAATATAAAAAAGACGAAGTTGATGCTTTTTTATGTACGTACTTTAGATAAGTGCACAACAATTTACATAAGTACTATACAACCTTAGTAATTCAGTAGATGTAATGACCCTTTATTTTATTTTTAAAAACAATCAGATAATTATTGTGAATTAAAGAAACTTCATCCATTGATAAAATTCTTAGAAATATTATAGTTCGAATAGGCTAAAGATTGCTTAAAATTTCGAATTACTTTATATAGAAAATGTGCTGCGTAATTATTTATTAATTAAACTGCAGCGGGTAGGTCTTAGTTACATTATAAATTAAAGGATTATGTTTAAGAAAAAAATTCCGCACTTTATTACGCTGAAAATAGATTGGTTGTTTGATTACAGGTGTTTCATTTTTTTGCTCACGAAGGCTATACAGACAGAGACCTCCGTTTAAAGTAGAATCCGACCCACTATAAACATCCATTCCTAACTTGGGATTCAAACTCAGCACTTCGTTCCTAATATCCGATGTTCTAACCACTTAGATAGGTGGGCAACGGTGTAAATGGAAACCGATTTTATAAAAAGTTAAGCGAAAAAAGCATTCGTTAAACTAAACTTAAATGTCACAGCTAATTGTTCAGTGTGTCACATCAAATGTTGATACTAATTTTTATCGTTGCAGAAAGCCTAACAATTTAAAATGAAGCAAGTTATTGATATTAAGTTTTTTATGTCGCCACAATATCCTGTAGTTGCGTAATGCTTCGCATTTGTATTATCAGTGATTATTTACCTTTCACAATACAAGAACATTTATCCTAATCCTAATCCTAATCATATTATAAATCTGATTGTGTGCAAATGTTAGGCTGAAGCCAGAGTCAAAATGGAACATTTAATGATCCTGTATCTTTGCGTATAGGTTGATAATAACCCTCAAATGAACATAGACTGGTTTTTGTTTATTTTATTCAAATATATTTTTTTAATAATTCAAAATTTCGTTATTTTCTTAAAGAATAAATGGACATTTTTTCGTATAATATTTTTAAATGGTTAAATTTACTTTACCGTCGCTAATACTTTATCGTTGCCAAAACTAATTCAAAACCCGCAATAATAATTTTTACTCAGCAATTTAGTTTCAACTGAAAAATTTCTACGTGATAAATGAAGATGAAATAAAAAATTAAAGAATTAAAAAGAAGATTAAATAATATTATTAGAAATAAAACGTACCTTTTTTAGTTTGTGATAATAATAAAGGTCTCAATATGCGTAACCATAGGAAACAGGCGAATATGACGTCATTCATTTAAAATAAAGCGGATATGCTTTGATTGGTGAAATAAAATGATCTTGGGTTTTTTCTTCACTTTTTTTTCTTTTTTTTCTTTTGTATGGTAATAATACTTGACGTTTTACCGTCTGCGCACGGCTAATATGACTAAACCGTATTTTTTATTTAAATTTAAAAAAAGTATAAAGAAGTTTCAAAAGAAAATGGTTAGCAAATGTCAATAATATGCTCCGCAAAATTATCCATGTCCAAAATGATGTCATGGATAGTGAGAAATAGTAATTTCATTCTTAAAACTAAAAGGAATGACTCGATTACCTAAAAAAATATGACGAATGTTAATAGTTCCATTTTTGTTGATAAAACCTAAAGATTTAATATTATTTCGTTAAAATAACATAATTTCCCCTATGCCAGTATTGAAATTAATTACCTGGAAAAGAAAATTAACAAGAATTATATTTTTAAAAAGGGATTTCTCTGGAGAAAAAGAGACTTCATATTTGAAAAAAAACGGGAATTTTCCAATATGTTTTAAAATGAGTGAGAATCAATTCCTTACATTAATAATACAAGGATCAGTAAGTATGGAAAATATATAAGTTTCACGCCATATTTATAACGAAAAATTTAAATGTTTTGTTATCTATGCTGATTATTAAGCATGAGTATCCGTTATATACAGATGAGAGTTTTCTGCTAAAAATCACATCATAATTTTAAGAAAAGGAAAATGAACACGAATCTATTATATTAAAATCTGACCGTGTGTTTGTATTTCGCAACTAATCCTAGACTATCGAACGCAACGCTATTTACTTAATCTCGGTTATCATTGATCCGAGGATGTCACACAAACTCTCAGAATTTAAAAAATTAAATTAGATGCCAAGATTTTTTTTTTTTTTTTGTAAATTTTAACGAAGTTTATCTAAAAACGGAAAGCAAATTACTCCATATTTGTGTATAAAAAAGGAGAAATAAAACAGATCAGTATATTTTTTACACCATTTTCTCATTAAAACTGAAAAGCAGAATTTATTTTTACTTTGAATAGATGGTGAAAACAAAATCTTGATTTCAGTAAATTATCCGAAAAAAAAATATATTTTTTCACATATTCAAACTTCATGAATCAATTTATTCTGGAGAACAAAAATTCCCTGTCAACATACTGTCATTTAGAAAACAAGATTTGTTTCAGCTATACATTAAACCAAGGAGGCGGAATTGAATTTAAAGAAAAAGCATATACTATTTCCAATTAATGTTTTTTTTTAAGGATGTTAAAACGTTTCACAAAGGCGTTAAAAGTAAAATTGTTTATCAGGTAAAATTGACATTTGTTTTTACCCAATTCGTCTATTTCCACGATTTTATTTGGCCCTCCTTTTTGCATTGGTTTCAATTTCATTTTCGCGATTATTTGGCACAAAATTTCACTTTTTTAAGACTGAGTTATGTCAAGGTACCGTATTGTCTCCTATGAAATGTGATAAATAGTTAGTTAATTATTAACGTTTTTTAATTATCGGGAGTGAAATATTTTGCTTAATTAATGTATTTATTCTTCTTTTAATGCTGCGTGAATGAAGTCACGGGTAACAGCTAGTCCTAATAATATTATAAATCTGATTGTGTGCAAATGTTAGGCTGAAGCCAGCGTCAAAATGAAGCATTTAATTAACCTGTATCTTTGCATATAAGTTGATTATAACACTCATTTGAACATAGGCTGGTTTTTGTTTATTTTATTTCAATATTTTTCTTTATAATTCAAAATTTCATTATTTTCATAGAGAATAAATGGACATTTTTTCGTGTATTTTAAAATGCTTGGTTGGTTTGTTTGGTTTGGCCCAAAGAGCCCGGTTTTGCAGCTTTTTTTAAAATGGTTAAATTTATTTTACCGTTGCTAATACTTTATCGTTGCCAATATGAAATAAAACCCCTGAGTAATAATTTTTAATCATCAATTTATTTTCACGTGAAAAATATCCATGTGAAAAATGAAAAGGAAATGAATTATTTAAGAATTAAACAGAATATGAAATGATGTCATATTAGAAATAAAACGTGCGTTTTCAAATATTTGATAATAATACAAAGTGCATAAATACGAGTAAGTATGGAAAGCAAGCAAATATGATGTCATATATAGAAAAATAAAACAGATTTGTTTTGATGTTAAAATAAAATGATCTTGGGTTATCAAATTATTTGTGATTAATTTCTCTTATTTTTTCTTTTTCTTTTTCACATGAAAGGAATTATTTTAAATGTACGTAATATATGTATTTTAAATGTATGTGTTGTAAATTAATGTTCTGTGTTTTAAATGAAATGAGTGAAAGATTTATATTTTTAATGAATACAATACAAATGATGGGGTAGGTTGGCGATTTATCGTCTGCACACGGCTAACATAAAGTTACCATATTTTTAATTTCAATTTTAAAAAGTAAAAAAAAAATATATATTGGATGGCAAATGTCAATGATATGCATCGCAAAATTATCCGCATCGAAAATCAGAAAATCTTAATAAAAATAACTATAATTTTTAAAAGAAAGTTGCTTTTCTCATAAAAGCTAAAGATTTAATATGATTATGTCGAAGTAACAGCATTTTTCCTCTATCATTTTCCCACAATCGAAACACATTTGTAAATCGTCGTTTCGAACCGGAATTTAATATTACATTTCTTTGAGTTTTAAAATAGGAAAAACTTTGTTGTCGTTTTTAAATATAGCTTTTTTTAAAGTTGTTTCATAATATATTTTTGTAAAGTCTTGTAGGATAAGAAAAACTCATAGATTTTAAAGCAATGTTTAAGTAAAATTACAATATTTTTTAAACTTAAAAAATAACAATGTTATCGAAAAGAAAATCGATTTTACCAACAAATTCGCGTAATGCAAAAGCAAAGAAGAAATCAAAAAGTAATGAATCTTTTCTTCCAGCCGAATTGTGTAAACTTGAACAAGCCGATCGTGCCAATTCATAACATTATAAACGTGAAAGCGCGTTCTATATTGTAGAATTTTTTTTTACATATAGGTAGAAAATTTCCGAGAATAGGAAGGTTAGGGGTCTAAAATTAGGTTCATAGTCAATTTGCTTTTTTTTTTTATCAAGTGAAATTTGGCGCAAAATTAAATACATTGTTGTAACCAGATTTGTTTTTTGCGTGGTAAACACTTAATGGTATTTTAGATGATCATTTCCCCGCTCACCTTTGATGTCAACCATCACTGTAAAACATATTAACAAATATTAACCGGTAATTTTCTAATTTTCTTATTGCTTCATGATGTAAATAGACTTCCTGTTTCATACTTTAAACCTGAATCGGTCATGTCATTGTCGTTCAATTTTTATTACTAATCCTAACCCTAATCGTATCCTATCCTAATCCTGATAATAACTTTAAAGAATATTCTTTGACACGAATATGTAAATTATATCAATATCCATAAATGGAATGAATGGAAAATAGAATAAATAGAAATGGCAAAATAAAATAACAAGAAAATACATTTATTCGACACCTAACCCTAGAGAAAGCGTAAAAAATTTCAAGCGCATGAAATAAATTAAAATAATCTTATATATACTAACAAAAATATGTAAATTTAGTTCATCAGATTTGTGTCGTCGGTATTTATTTGCTTATAGTGTTATTGACACGATAGAGAAAATATCGAGGTTAAATTGGGCAGAGTTTAAAGTACTTTCCAGCAACCTTTATTTACATTTTAGAATCGCATCAGATTGTCATATCTTTGTGAAATAGCTATCAATGTATAAAATTCACAAGCAGTTTGTTCACTATTTACACCACTTAGCGTGAAGCACTTAATTTAATATATACATAAACAAGATAATGTAGTAATAAATATATAACATATGTCTCTGCAAATAAACAATATAATAATGCCCATTTAGCAATGCACACATATACAAATTGTACACCAAATACCATCTAAAATGCACTGTTTTATAGAAGAATTCTGCCAGTGTTGTTTTTCGTTTTACGAAGAGGAATTCCTTGATTTTCTCGATTTTACTTGGTTCTCCTTTTTTCATTAGTTGCAGTTTCATTTTCGTGATTGTATATATTATTTGGCATGAAATTTCACTTTTTTAAGACTGGGTTATGTCAAGGCCCCTATAGCAAAGAAATACCGTATGGTCTCCTATAAAATGTGATAAAGCTTTGGTTAATTATATATGTTGTTAATTATCAAATGAAATGTTTTGCTAAATTAATGCATTTATTCCTTTTTTTAATGTTACGTGAACGAAGTCACGGGTAACAGCTAGTAATATTATAAATCTGATTGTGTGCAAATGTTAGGCTGAAGCCAGCGTCAAAATGGAGCATTTAATGATCCTGTTTCTTTGCATATATTTTAATTATAACCCTCAAATGAACATAGAGTGGTTTTTGTTTATTTTATTCAAATATTTTCTTTAATAATTAAAAATTTCATTATTTTCATAGAGAATGAATGGACATTTTTCCATACAATTTAACCATTTAAATTTATCGTTGCTAGGGCTTTGACTGTTGCCAATAAATAAAAACACGGTAAAATACGTTTTCCTAAACAATTAATTTTCAATTGAACGATTTCACGTGAAAACTGAAAATTAAAAATAATTCAAAAGAAGGTGAATTTCCGTGATATTTGAAACAAAAATATGGAGTATTTGTTATTAAACACGAAGTATGAATATCGGTTACATTAAAAAGATCTTTTTCTGCCAAAAACTGCTTTATAATTAGAAGGAAAATGAACAATAATTACATTATTAAAAATAGATTTCGCTTGGACCATGGAACTATGAAAAGGATCCTCCTCGGCATGGACAAATATGACGTCATAAATAAAACATGTATTTTCAAATATTAGTTATAATACAAGGAGCATAAATATCAATGTATAATGAAAGTAGATACATAATGGACGTAATATTTAATATGAAAAATTAAATATTTTTTATCGATACTGATTAATAATTAGCTTGAACACCAGTTACATACAAATGTGAGTTTTCTGCTAAAGTTTACGTCCTGTTTGCCAGAAAAAAAATTAACACGAACTATGCCATTAAAAAGAGATTTCTCTGAGGAAGAAGTGACGTCATATTTGAAATAAAACGGGTATTTTCAAATGTGTTTACAAGGAGCGGGAATCAATTCCTTACATTAATAATACAAGGATCGGTAATTTTAGGAAGTAGATGAGTTTCACGCCATAATTAAAACGCAAAATTATTTTTTTTTTATCTATACCGATTATTAAGCATGAATATCAGTTACATACAGAGGAGAGTTTTTTGCCAAAAACCACACTATGATTATTAGAAAAATCAAAATAAATACGAATCTATTACATTAAAATCTGATCGCCTGTTTGTATTTCGCAACTACTCCTTTCAGATTGTCGAACGCAATGCGATTTACTTAATACCGGTTATCATTGAATCCGAAGATGTCATAAACTCTCAGAATTAAAAAAAAAGTGATTTAAATTCCGAGATATTATTATTATTATTTTTTTTTGTAAATTTTAACGAAGTTCCTCTAAAAATGGCAACTAAATTTTCCAATTTTGAGCGCGTACAGAGACCGAAACGCGGGTTACTCGTATAGTTGGGGAATGACGTCATCTGATTTTCTCAGGGTAAAGTTGGGTTAAAACGGCTGTGAACGCTTTTGGGTAAAGTTATGGGTATATTTACAATCAAACACTTCCGTCAACCAATCTACCATTACATTTTGATTGTACGAACATTTCAGGAACCATCCTAGCCGATGTTAGCCAACTATATCATAGTCCTGTTACAGGTAGACCAATCAAATGTTCAGGACTCAAGTGTACAGTAGGAGTCATAAAGAACAACAATTAACAGTTGCAGTTAGCTATAAAGCAAACAAACAATTCAGATATTTCCAACCACGTGATCCGTTTACCCAACAAAATTCTCCAGGTAATGTGGGTTACCCGAAGTCTGAGTAATTTCCAGCTCTGAACGCTACGGGTAACTCGCAAAAAGTCACGTGATATCGCCTTCTGAACGCTTCGGGTTATCCATGTGTTACCCTATGTAAATCGGGGTTCGGTCTGTGAACGCGCCTTTTGTGAATAAAAAAGAAGAAATAAAACGGATTAATATATTTTTTCTCATTAAAACTGAAAAAAAGAATTTATTTTCAATTTGAATAGATGGTGAACGAAAAAAAAATCTTGATTACAGTAAAATTTTTGAAAAATATAAACTTATTTTCACACATTCAAACTTCATGAATCAATTTATTCTAAAGAACAAAAATCGTCTGTCAACATATTTTCATTTAGAAATAAAGATTTTTTTTCAGTTATATATTAAATCAAGGAGGCAAATTTAAGCTTCTTGCATTTAGGTCTAGACTAATTGGTCCCTATTCACAAGAATTGAATTTAATGAAAAAGAATATACTATTTCCATTATATTTAAAAGATGGCTATTAAAACGTTTCACAAGGCGTTAAAAGTAAAATGGCTTACCAGGTAAACTTGACCTTTGTTTTTACACAATTCGCCGATTTCCACGATTTTATTTGGCCCGCCTTTTTTCATTGGTTGCAGTTTCCTTTTCGTGATTATTTGTCACAAAATTTCACTTTTTTAAAATTTACTTATGTCAAGCTCTATAACATAGAAATACTGTGTTGTCTCCTATGGAATGTGATAAAGAGTTATTTAATTATTTACGTTTCTAATTATCGGGAATGAAATATTTTGCTTAATTAATGCATTTATTCTTCTTTTAATGATACGTGAACGAAGAAACGGGTAACAGCTAGTAATATTATAAATCTGATTGTGTGCAAATATTTGGCTGAAGCCAGCGTCAAAATGGAACATTTAATAATCCTGTATCTTTGCATATAGGCTGATTATAACCCTCGCCTGAACATAGGCTGGTTTTTGTTTATTTTATTCAAATATTTTTCTTAAAAATTCAAAATTTCGTTATTTTCATTGAGAATAAATGGACATTTTTTCGTATAGCATTTTAAAATGGTTAAATTTACTTTACCGTTGCTAATACTTTATCGTTGCCAAATCTAATTCAAAACCCGGAATAATAATTTTTCTCAACAATTTAGTTTCAATTAAAATATTTCACGGGAAAAATGAAAATGAAATAAAAAAAATTAAAGACGTACTTTTTTTAGTTTTTGATAATAAAACAAGGTTTCAATATGCTTAAGCATAGGAAAAAGGCGAATATGACGTCATTTATCGAAAATAAAGCGGATATGCTTTGATTGGTGAAATAAAATTATCTTGAGTTTTTTCTTCACTTTTTTTCTTTTTTATTTCTTTTGTATGGTAACAATACTTGCCGTTTTACCGTCTGCGCGTGGCTAATATAACTATACCGTATTTTTTATTCAAATTTTTAAAAAGTAAAAAGAAGTTTCAAAAGAAAATGGTTAGCAAATGTCAATAATATGCTCCACAAAATTATCCATATCGAAAATGATATGATGGATAGCGAGAAATAGCTATATTCATTCTTAAAACTAAAAGAAATAACTCGATTACCTCAGTTCCATTTTTGTTGATAAAACCTAAAGATTTAATATTATTTCGTTAAAGTAACATAATGTCCCCTATGCCAGTATTGAAATTAATTGCCTGGAAAAGAAAATTAACAAGAATTATGTCATTAAAAAGAGATTTTTCTGGGGAAAAATAGACGTCAAATTTGAAATAAAACGGGAATTTTCCAATATGTTTTAAAATGAGTGTGAATAAATTTCTTACATTAATAATACAAGGATCAGTAAGAGTAGAAAGTAGATGAGTTTCACGCTATATTTATAACGAAAAATTTAAATGTTTTTTTATCTATACTGATTATTAGGCATGAGTATCCGTTGTATACAAATGAGAGTTTTCTGCTAAAAATCACATCATAATTTTAAGAAAAGGAAAATGAACACGAATCTATTATATTCAAATCTGACCGTGTGTATGTATTTCGCAACTACTCCTAGACTATCGAACGCAACACGATTTGCTTAATACCGGTTATCATTGAACCGAAAATGTCACACAAACTCTCAGAATTAAAAAAATTAAATTAAATGCCAAGATTTTTTTTTTTTTTTTTTTTTTTTTTTGTAAATTTTAACGAAGTTTCTCTAAAAACGGGAAGTAAATTACTGCATATTTGTGTATAAAAAAGGAGAAATAAAACAGATCAGTATATTTTTGTACACCATTTTCTCATTAAAACTGAAAAACAGAATTTATTTTCACTTTGAATAGATGGTGAAAACAAAATCTTGATTTCAGTAAAATATCCTAAAAATAAAAGCGTATTTTCACATATTCGAACTTCATGAATCAATTTATTCTGGCGAACAAAAATTGCCTGTCAGCATACTGTCATTTAGAAAACAAGATTTGTTTCAGCTATACATTAAACCAAGGAGGCAGAATTGATTTTTAAAGAAAAAGCATATACTATTTCCAATTAATGTTTTTTTGAAGGATGGCTCTTAAAGCATTTCACAAAGGTGTTAAAAGTAAAATTGTTTATCAGCTAAAATTGACATTTGTTTTTACCCAATTCGTCTATTTCCACGATTTTATTTGGCCCTCCTTTTTGCATTGGTTGCAATTTCATTTTCGCGATTATTTGCCACAAAATTTCACTTTTTTAAGAGTGAGATATGTCAAGGTCCCTATAACAAAAAATACTGTATTGTCTCCTATGAAATGTGATAAATAGTTAGTTAATTATTAGCGTTTTTAATTATCGGGAGTGAAATATTTTGCTTAATTAATGTATTTATTCTTCTTTTAATCTTGCGTGAACGAACTCACGGGTAACAGCTAGTTTAGTATAAGTCTTGTGCTTTACGTTGTTATCCATAAAATTTCATTTGATAGGTATGGCACATTTCAGAGCTAAACTTTTCAGTATGTTCCAACATCTTACGATGATAAAGCGTGCATTCAGAATGTTTATTCTATTAATGTAACCTAATTTTAGAGTTATCTCAGAATGCTTTTACTGTATCGATTGATTTTAAATAATATACTTTTTGAAAAATCTTTTTTGAGAAAAAGTTAGAAAAAAATTAGATTGTATATGTATTTTTTATTCATTTTATTTAATAAAATGCCAGAGATGATATATTCAAATATACAATGCTATCAGAAATAGTTGCATCGCAAAAAGTTTTAAAATATGCATAATAATTAAGCTTCCTGGAAGACAAAGCTTCCTTGAAGAAATCTGCAATATGTATTTATATATATAATTTTTGTTTACGCATTCACTATTAAATCAAGTAAAAGACTAGTCGGATGGGCCAGTCCCAAAACTTTCATCTATCTCACACAGGTTTCGCTTACACTGAAAAGAATCAGCACCAATTTATATCAAGGTCTAACTGAATCTAAAGTTTTATGAAAATAAGTGCATTAGTTCTTGAGATATAGCTACTGCGGAAATCGCGAAAAATGTAGCATAGCCGCGCCACCTATTGGTCGATTTTCACCAAAAACTAACCAGCACCAATTTATATCAGGGTCTAACTGAATATAAAGTTTTATTAAATTTTGTGCATTAGTTCTTGGATAGAGCGCACAAACAATTTTGGTCACATACAGACAGACAGACAAAATATCAAATTATCATCTGTAATTTGATAGTTTGATAATTGAACATGAGACAGAGTCACAGACTCACAGACAGACATTTTCTAAAAACAGTCAAATCGTGTTCAGGACCTTCTAAAACGTATAAATCCGTCTAAAACCGGAAGTCGAAAATTTTCATGAATCCAACACTTTCTTCTTGTAAGGATAGAAAAAAAATAATAAACTAATGTTTATCATTTTCATTCATGTTTGCTTAATCTTAAGGTAAAAAAGTCCTTCCGGCCTGTACCGGGAGGAAAAGGTAGCTTTCCTATATCTTCGTTTTAAAATTTTAGCTATTGTTACACGAAAACAGCAAGTTAAAATGCAAAGAAAACGTTTACAAAGATTCGTTAATACGAAATTTGAATAAGAAATTCCCAAATTATTGAGCAATAGCCAAATTGGCTTCATTTATGAAGACTTATTTTGGTCACCAAATTTGGCGATATTTCGCCAAATGTCGCCAATTTTGGCGAGAATTTGGCGCTATCGGATATGAAAATATAGTTTTATGCGTATGATTGGGAAAATTATTACAACAATGAAAGAAAATAATTTGCGATTAATCGCGTTAATGTGCTGTTTTGTTTCAAAATGTCAGCTACCCTAGAAATTCAAACTGCTCTATCTCAGCCATTTTTTAAGATAGAGGAAAACCAAAAAATGCTCTAGAATCCTCGTATCAATGCCTAACACTTAATTGAAAAAAAAATAGAATTTTTTACTTTTTTGTATATTTATTTTAGTTTTAAATTTTTAAATGGCCGCCATCTTGGAACAAAATGGCGGATCAAGCTGGCCAACGAACATGGTCGAGACATTGGTGAGCTTAATACACACAATTAGTTTCATCAAAATTGATTTATAAATACGAGCGTTATCGTATGACATAAGTCAGATATATATATAAATCAACATTTGAACGGAGGGTGGTTTTGGGGTCTGGGGGTCATGATCGGTGAAAATATATCAAAATTTTCCGGAACTGCTTTCCTCCAAACGGCTGCAATAGGTAGCTTTATACTTTTTTGTATTGAAAGCTACCTAAAAGCTACTTTGTATTGAAAGCCTATTTGATCAATAACCGCTGACCAATACGAAGTATACTATACATTTAATGAAAATATGACAGAATTTCAGTTTGATAATTTGATATAAAAAAATTTCAGTTTGATATAAAAAAAAGTCCTTCCGGCCTGTACCGGGAGGAAACGGTAGCTTTCCTATATCTTCGTTTAAAAATTTTGACTATTGTTACTCGAAAACAGCAAGCTAAAGTGCAAAGAAACCGTTTACAAAAGATTCGTTAATACTGAATTTGAATAAGAAATTCGCCAAATTATTGAGCTATAGCCAAGTTTGCTTCATTTATGAAGACTTGTTTTGGTCGTAAAATTTGGCGATATTTCGCCAAATGTCGCCAAGTTTGGCGAGAATTTGGCGCTAACGGATATGACCTATGTCATACGATAACGCTCGTATTTATAAATCAATTTTGATGAAACTAATTGTGTGTTTTAAGCTCACCAATGTCTCGACCGAGTTCGTTGGCCAGCTTGGTCCGCCATTTTGTTTCAAGATGGCGGCCACTTAAAAATTTAAAACTAAAATAAATATACAAAAAAGTTACAAATTCAAATTTATTTTTTAATTAAATGTTAGGCCTTGATACGAGGATTCCAGAGCATTTTTTGGTTTACCTCTATCTTAAAAAACGGCTGAGATAGAGCAGTTTGAAATTCTAGGGTGGCTGACATTTTGAAACAAGACAGCACATTACAAAAATGTTCATTGTTGTAATAATTTTCCCAATCATACGCATAAAACTATATATTCATATTCGTTAGCGCCAAATTCTCGCCAAACTTGGCGACATTTGAGGAAATATCGCGAAATTTGGCGACCAAAATAAGTCTTCATAAATGAAGCCAATTTGGCTATTGCTCAATATTTTGGCGAATTTCTTATTCATATTCAGTATTAACGAATGTTTTGTAAACGTTTTCTTTGCATTTTAACTTGCTGTTTTCGTGTAACATTAGCTAAAATTTTAAAACGAAGGTATAGGAAAGCTACCTTTTCCTACCGGTACAGGCCGGAAGGACTTTTTTGTATTGAAAGCTACCTAATATATATGATGTATGAGAAAATAAAAGCATTTATACGGCGGGCACTCGGAAAATAAGTTTCCCCTGACGACTGTGGACAAAGGTGTGTATGAAAAACAAAAAATGTAATGAGACATTAAAGATAAAACATAAATTTATTTTTCCACATAAGTACCATTGAAACATTTGTCATACCGCTTTATAAGCTTCAAAAAGCACTCCAGAAAAAAATCAGGGTTTTGCATACGGACGGAGCGTTGAACGGCTATGGGCGAAACACGACACAGCAGGTGAACGCGAACGTGCAAGACACCGATACACCATTGGGTAGAGGTCGACCGCGATCAAGTTGATGGCGCTGTTGTAGTGCCTGCTCAGATGGCGCTGTTGCAACCATTGGGTAGAGGTCGACCACGTTCAACCAGATGGCGCTGTTGCAGTGCCTGCGCAGAGGGCGCTGTTGCAACCATTGGGTAGAGGTCGACCACGTTCAAGCAGATGGCGCTGCTGCAGTGCCTGCGCGTTCATCTGCTGTGTCGTGTTTCGCCCATAGCCCTTCAACGCTTCGTCCGTATGCAAAGCCCTGATTTTTTCCTGGAGGGCTTTTTGAAGCTTATAAAGCGGTATGACAAATGTCTCGATGTACTTGGTACTTATGTGGAAAAACAAAGTTATGCTTTATCTTTAATGTCTCATTACATCTTTTGTCTTTCATACACGCCTCTGTCCACAGTCGCCAGGGGAAACTTATTTTCCGACTGCCTCTCGTATATTAGGTAGCTTTCAATACAAAAAAGTATAAAGCTAACTATTGCAGCCGTTCGGAGGAAAGCAATTCCAGAAAATTTCGGTATATTTTCACCGATCATGACCCCCAGACCCCAAAACCACCTTCGTTCGAATGTTGATTTATATATATAGATATATCCATATATATATATATATCTGATCTATGTCATGCAATAGCACTCGTATTTATAAATCAATTTCGATGAAACTAATTGTGTGTATTAAGCTCACCAATGTCTCGACCGAGTTCGATGACCAGCTTGGTCCGCCATTTTGTTTCAAGATGGCGGCCATTTAAAAATTTAAAACTAAAATAAATATACAAAAAAGTTAAAAATTCAAATTTATTTTTTGCTTAAGTGTTAGGCCTTGATACAAGGATCCGGAGTATTTTTTGTTTTACCTCTATCTTAAAAAACGGCTGAGATACAGCAGTTTGAAATTCTAGGGTGGCAGACATTTTGAAACAAGATAGTACATACACAATCCAACGAGTAATTTATAAGTTTTAGTGAACGCGACTTCTCGCAAATTATCCTCTTTCATTGTTGTAATCATTTTCCCAATCATACGCATAAAACTATATATTCATATCCGTTAGCGCCAAATTCTCGCCAAATTGGCGACATTTGGCGATATATCACCAAATTTAGCGACCAAAATAAGTCTTCATAAATGAAGCCAACTTGGCTATAGTTGACTAATTTGGCAAATTTCTTATTCAAATTCAGTATTAACGAATGTTCTGTAATTGGGTTCTTTGCATTTTAGCTTGCTGTTTCGAGTAACATTAGCTAAAATTTTAAAACGAAGACATAAGAAAGCTACCTGTTCCTCCCGGTACAGGCCGGAAGGACTTTTTTAATAATATTATTGACGGAATGTAGAAATATCGGTACAGATAGTTCAGATTATTTGTATTGAGTCTTTTTATTCGGATTTAAGCGAAAAAGATTTATTAAGGCAATACTTATGATGAAAGAATGAATATTTTCATATAGGTGGAGATGGCAACAGAGAAGAGCAAGAGAAAAAGACATTTAATATTTTTAGAAATATTGCCTTTTGGAAGGACTTTTGGAAATAAGCAATCTTAATTAATATTTTTCTGCAGAAAAAAATACTGGAAACTTTACACTGGAACACGTTTCTCTTGGGTTCGCACTGGTATTTTGAGCGCCTTAAATTTGTGTCAAACACGTGAGCCATTATAGGTTCAAGTTTGAAATCCAATGAAATACTATTTTTGTATTTTGACGCTGAATAATTAAACATAATGGGGACAATATAGATTTTAGAAATGCCTAAATAAAACGGATATAATATTTGCAGTACAGTGGACTCCTATACGTGCAATTGACACATCTCTAGTCTACTGAGAATTTCACCATTTACCTGTAATGCAGGTTAAGCATTTAACCCCAAGTTGAACCTCAAATCGCATTGTCGTGTTGGACGACATTTAGTTTTATTGCAGGTTTCGTGTTTAATCTCCGGTTTAGATTAATGGAGAATTCCATGAGTAGCGATGAATAGTGTAATGTGCAGTAGTTCCGGAGCTGGGTGATAAAATCTATATAAATATTTATCAATCATAAACCATAAATACACCTTTCATAAATTTAAGATTCTTACTAAATTGTCTAAAATCATTAAGTATATAATGCATGGCCAGTCCAGACAATAGGGGAGGGTAATTTGTGATAACCCTAAAGACCAAACATTAGGTGAGACACTATCTGTAACGCAAAAAAAAAAAAAAAAAAAAAAATCCAGTGACTATGAAGTAAGATAGTAGGTTTTCTAAAAGTTCTTTCCTAGTATGTTCAATTATTTTGCGGTGCCGAGAATGGTGCGAACGAAAGAAATGTGGACTATGAACAATTTGGACTGTATGCATCTCGCACAGTGATTCTGCAAAAAATGTTCTGTAGTTTTAAAATCATCAAGAAATTTTAAAAATTTCGATGTCACTCGAAGATTACTGTAATACAAACAGAGGAAATGGAGTTCTTTATTGATTTGTTTATTTTGTATCCGAAATAATAGGAAAAAATTAAAATTATTTTTATTTTATTTTTCAAAACTATTTTTTTAAATGGATTTAATTCTGAAATTTTATAACCGACAAATCTATAAATTTTAATGCAACATTTTGATCCATATACTTTAAACTTTCCCATACACTTATGGCCATCAACGATATGATCGAAGATTTAATTATATACACACACATGCAAAAACAAAAAGCACCATGAACAAAATATGATTAAAACGTGAATGCACGGAAACCAAACTGCAACTCTTACTAACATGTGCCGTGGAAAATGAGTAAAACAGATTTAAAAAAAAGACGTCTTCTAACTATTCTCCTTTTCTTTGCTGCAAACAAGCTCCGGGCCTTCATTTAATTAAATTAATATTAGCCAATTATTTGCCGAATAGTTAAAATAAAAGAACAATATCAGATTGTTGCGTTTGTAATACGACAAAAGAGAAAATCAAAAATGAATTTCAATGAATATAAATTTTTATTCAGTTGAGTTACTTTAGAACATAACTACTTGAACAATATTTTGATAAGACCATTATTAAAAAAACTTTATTGAATTACACATTAGAAAAAAAAATGTCAAAATTTTCCAGTTCATCAATATGTTTTTGGCATTATACGCAATATTCTTTTTCGGGACAGAAATGTGAAAAGTAGAAAACAAAGCACGGACCTAAAAAGATTAAATGACATACAAACAAATCTAATTTGATAGTAGGGATATCCTGAACACGCTACATTAAGCAGATTTTCATAATGAGGCGAATATACTGCACGCTTTTGTCGTTAACGGCAATGATCTCATCAAAACACAATGGCATACTTAGCAAATTTAAATTAACTAAATGTATTCATTATCCCACTGCGATTGGGTCTGCGAGTACGCGAAATATAATGGCTTATTATCCTGATTTTTAGCAATCTAATTGCTCCGTAATATAGCTGGGAATTTATTATTACTTTTGTCATAAAATTATTTGTAATATAAAATGACATATTCATTAAAAATTAATGGGTACATTATTTTCTACCTCCCCCACCACACACACTCCAAAAATTGCTGTTCATGTATTTATTTAAATATTGTAAAGATATTGATAAAATTGAGATTTTTCAAGATTATTTAATGGATGTATCATTAATATAAAAATAACATTTCATCAATAAGAATTGGGCAATGTGAAACTCAAAGAAAACATAAAAAGTTTAAGAACAATGCTAATTTGATAAATTGTATATTTAAACATAAGTTGCAGTATTGGGAAAAAAGTTAATATACCATACTAATTCGTTCGCATGTCAACTAAATAAACAATATCGAGAAACATCAATTGGGAATAACATCTACTACTATTAAATAATACTCTTGTGCATAAGTTATGCTTTGGGACGTGTACACAAATTTAATATGATATATATATCATATATATAATAATATAAATATAACGTGTGCTTACGTTTAAAATATGTAAGAATAAAGTCAAATTTTTGCAAAACATTTTTAATCCGAGATTAAATTAAGCCAATATATAAGAAGATCAGGTCACTTAGACAAAACTTTTCGCAATTAAAATTATTCAAAACTTTTCCTTTCTAATATTACGAACCCATGACCAACATCTTACTTTTGTATCTGTCATATATTATAGCACGAAGTATATTTTTGAAATTATGTCTTAAAAAATTATGAATTGGTAAATATATTATAGCATTCGACTCAATATACGTTTCTTATATGTATATATATTTTTTAAATCCTTTTTTCATCAAGTACTTTTCTTTTATTTATATTTCAAGCAGTCATAAGCGAAGTGGAAGACAGAGCATGTATCTAAAATGATTAAAAGGCATATAAACAAATATAATTTAATTTTAAGGATATTCCAAATACGCTGCATTAAGCATATTTTAATAATGAGGACAACATGCTGCACGCTTTTGTCGTTAACGGCAATGATCTCGTCAAATCACAATGGCATATTTAGCAAATTTAAATTAACTAAATGCATTCATTATACCATTGCAACTGGGTCTATGAGTGCGCGAAATATAATAGCTTATTATCCTTATTTTAACAATCTAATTGCTTCGTAATACAGTTGGAAATTTATTACTGCTTCTGTCATAAAATAATTTGTAATATAATATCACGTACTCATTTAAAAGATAACGAGCATATTATGTTCCACCTATCCCCACCTTAAAGTTTTGATGTTCATACATTTATTCTAATAGTGTAAAGTGATTTATAAAATTGAGATTTTTCCAGAATATTTAACGGATACATCATTAACAAAAAAATCTCTACTTAATCTTTTATTGATAGATTAATTAGTTTGTTCAATTTTGAAAACGAAGATTTGATGTAGGAATAAATATATTGTCTTTTGACTAATTTATACATGAACTAGCTTCACTTGATCGGGAATTCCTTTTTTAACTATTTCATATATTAATAAAAATAATTACTGATACATCTGTATAAGACTTTTTGTTAATTTCGATTAATAATTTTCCTCTTTTTCATAAGGAAATATAAATTGCCTTTGATCCCTCTTTTTCTGTAATTTCCTCTTTTTCTCTGTTTTTTTTCCTCTTGGCTTTACTAGTGAATAGAAAGCAATACCACTAGCCACATCATTTAGTTGCATTTAATTTTTTTTTTAAATGTACTCTAAAAACATTTCTGAACTTTCAATTATTTAGTTCAATGCATAAATCTGCTTCTCTGCAATTTCGAAATGTTTTTTTTTTAAATTTAAATATGTGTGTGTAAAATATAGCCATTGACTTAAACACATACTATGGAGAGATTTTACAAAAGCTACGCATTTTGCAATACTACTTTCTACAGTGAATAAATCTCCCCTTTTGTTTTTAGTAATTAAAAATATGTACTAATTCATTGTTGTTCACCTCTACTAAGGACTTAACCCCTTAAACGCCAACAGAAATGGGCGCGTAAGATATTTTGTGCGGCAAGAGAAAAATATTAAATTTAATAATCATAATACAGGTAAAATTATTTTTTCTGTTATAATAAATAAAATATTTCCTTGAATGTACAGACTAAATAATGAATTTATTTTGCATGAGTTAGGGGAAAGTAGCCATATTTGAACCTTTAATTAGACCACCAAAATATTTTCGTTGTTTTTAGTAAGAGTCGCTCTCTATCACTGAAATCCGACGCCATTTATGGTTAGAAAAAGAACCCGCATTCCGATAATTGTTTTCCGACAATCTCGATCAACATTAATTTATCTGTTTTGTTGTAAATTTATGCTTCTAAACGTAAAAGAATCCTTTAAAACTGATTTAAGTTGTTGTAGTTTCATATAAATATCTGAATTTTTATGTTTATTGCGCATACTTTTTGCGCGGATTTGTTTGCTTTTGTCCGTGTTCTTAGAATTTCGAATATCTTTTTAACATAATGGCGAAGTTGCATTAATTCGACCAATTCGACTTGCTTAAATTGGACCAGGTATACAACCAAACAACAGATAGCCAACTGTTTAAACCGCCGTCCTATCTTTTAAAGAAAGTGGTATTTGGCCTCCAAGCATCTTTTGAAAAGTTATCCTTTTGCAGCTGCCTCTGCACTTATTCCTCAGAAGAAAATTGGCAGTGCAGATAGGTTCGTTTATTCTCCTGCTAGTGACATTTCGGAATCTGAGTTAGTAATCCTGATACTTACTAAAACTAAGAGAGTAGAGAAGAACGATGAACTAAACACAGACAAAGAGTTGGGGAAAAGTGCATCAGTGACTTAAAAAGTTGTCAAAAATGTAGAAAATTAGAGTGAAAGAGTATGTTGTAAAGAGGTTGATCCGCTAGAACTTGGAGCTGTAAAAAAGCCAAAGAATTTTTACAAATGTTATCTCCCTTACTAAAATCAGTTAAGGAAAAGTACAAAGGGAGCCCACAACATCAGTGTTAACATCTTCGCCATATAGGTAGATCTTGAAATGAAAAAAAAACAAGAAAAAAGGAATCTCTTAAAGCACAAAACAATTTGAACAGCAATAAAAAAAAAAAATTAGGCAATTGAAAAGAAAATTAAGGAAGGAATTACAACGAAAAGATGAAGAAAACAACAGATGTTAAAAAATGTCAAATGATTCAGAAGCTAAAAGAAAAAAACTCAGGGCAGTCATGATTGGTTTTGCCTAATTTCAAAGGAAAATAAAATAGCAGAAATATGTCAGTGTTCGGATTGCCAAGAAAAGTTCCAGGATATGTTAAAAATGAAGAAATAAAAATTCATGAGTAAACCGTGCATCACTTTTTACATGATAAACAAAAGTAACTGGAAATTTGTTTCATAATTTTTATTCTTAATTACATATAACTTTGATTTATATTTTGAATTCATTTTGATTTTAAAAAAATCACTCTTATCGTAAGACATTAGATTTCATTCTATTTCATCGGTGTTGTTTTTGGTTGATTGTTTCATTAATCGCAAATTTTGCCGTTGATACATTTATTTATATTCCTTACTCGTCAAAAAAGCCTAATAATTTTCGATCTAATTTAGGGAATTGAAAGTCAAGAAAAGTTCCAGGATATGTTAAAAATGAAGAAAGAGAAATTCATGTGTAAATCGTGCATCACTTCTTACATGATAAACAAGTAACTGGAAATTTGTTTCATAATTTTTATTTTTAATTACATATAACTTTAATTTATATTTTGAATTCATTTTGATTAAAATCACTCTTATCGTAAGACATTAGATTTCATTCTATTTCATCGATGTCGATTAGTTGATTGTTTCATTAATCGCAAATTTTGCCGTGGATACATTTATTTATATTCCTTACTCGTCAAAAAAACCTAATAATTTTCGATCTAATTTAGGGAATTGAAAGTCAAGAAAAGTTTCAGGATATGTTAAAAATGAAGAAAGAGAAATTCATGTGTAAACCGTGCATCACTTCTTACATGATGAACAAGTAACTGGAAATTTGTTTCATAATTTTTATTTTTAATTACATATAACTTTAATTTATATTTTGAATTCATTTTGATTAAAATCACTCTTATCGTAAGACATTAGATTTCATTCTATTTCATCGATGTCGATTAGTGGATTGTTTCATTAATCGCAAATTTTGCCGTGGATACATTTATTTATATTCCTTACTCGTCAAAAAAGCCTAATAATATTCGATCTAATTTAGGGAATTGAAAGTCTAACTTAGGCGATTACTTGCTGAATATAGACCACTTTTCACATTTTTTTCAGATTAGAATTAAACTTAGGATTTTCAAAAATAACTTGTACTAAAGAACTAATTAGTTAGCAGATGGAAAGATTGACAACGTCTATTCATATTTGGCGGGAAGTCCAAAAATTAACTGAGTGACGCCTGAAAATAAGTTAAAGTGTTCAAATTCGGCTATTCTTCCCTAACACATTACGTTTTTATGTATTTTTTTGCAATGGAATGCAATGTTTTTAACATGTAACTATTTTGCATTTCTATGTTAATGTACAAATGTTTTAAGTATTTACACAAATTTCATAAGACAGTCACTACAATAAAATGACAAGTGTACCTAATTTTGCTATCTATATTACTAAAAATAACTAAATATGAATCAGATGTGAAACATTCTCCGTCGAACGTACAGCAGCAAAAGTCATATTATTAATCTATTAATAATACATTTTTGTGAAACTTGGATTATTTTAAATTAGATGTTGCATTAAAGACGTTAAAAAATACTAAAATAAAAATTTGTATTTTGTTCTTTATTAGAATACGTGTCACTTTGAAGAATCAAAAATAGCTTCGATATCCAAATTCATAAAAATAATGTATGATTCTAATATAAAGGAAAAATGTATTTCATTTTTCTTTCGTTATTTAATGCAAGAAAGCAACCGATTTAATTAATCAGTATTTGATACAAACTACGTATTCTACAATATCTCTTTATGTAACAGTTTGCCACATTACAATTTTGATAGATATTGCTTATGAATTTTTGACATGCGCTATCCCTGTCCAAGATTCTTCGTCATCGCTATATCAGTTACTCAACTTAGATTGCTTTTATAACATAGGGAACGCGACGTCGCTATATAGCAATTTAATACCGTCTATAAAAGTAGTTTCCCTAAAATTAAAAAGAGAATTAAAAAAAATTGGAATGAGTATTCCCATTACTCCAAATTCACCAATCTTCATGTTAATCAGAACAAACGCTACGAAAATTACTTTCTTACAAACATCAGAAATATACAAAATCAATTTCAATGATAATGAAGGAAAGGCAATTCAATATATATATATGACAAAAAGAAAACTAGAAGACACAATAAAAGAACACAAGCGTGATCTAAACTTAAATAAAGCTACTACTGCAATAGCCCGGTTAAACAATAAATCATCAATTACAGTAGACTACAACAATGTCGAGAAATTAGCAAATTTTAATAGTTTAAACTACGCATTTCTAAAGGAAGCCATAGAAATAATTACAGCAAACTCCGAAATATGTAATGATATGATGCATGCATACATTGAAAACAGATGGAGTAGCTTTTTAGGAATAGCGGGAAATAGGGAATACTTCAACGAAAGTAACTAGCGAGAAGAAACAGAACAACACTAATTGATGATGTCTCAGACAAGAAAGTGAAAATATTTTTTAAAGCGTTTGTACAATTTAACTAATTTTTAGTGTGTTTGAAGATATTTTTTAGAACTTTTAGACTAGCAAGAAGACTTTTAGATGTGCACTATTTTTTAGTATGCTTTTAAAACAATATAATGTCTGAATAAAATGGGTATAATAAGTAATTATTATGTTTGTTACATGACATTATAAAAGATTACATATAAAAAAATATGTATACTTTTCTAAAATCTTCATAGAATTATAAAGAAGTGTTTCAGGGTTTTATCCATAAATTTAGAAAAATTAAATTAAGTTTTTACAGGAAAAACGTTAAGAATCATTCATTTTCTAACCAGAAAACTTATAGAGGAAATCTAGATATAAGATATATATATTATATTTTTTTAACAAGAAAATTTTGTGCAAATTTTCTTATTGCTGTATATGATTTTCTTATGTGTTGTTAAACATTTACAGGAAACGGTTCCTTTAGACCGTCTAAAACTAAAATTTCTCTATATTTTGGCACAAAAGGAAAGAACTGTTCTCTCAGTTTTCTAATACAACCTTGATCCAAATATGACCAAAAATACAACTCTTATTCTCACCATGTAATGAGAAAGATGAATCATATGGATGTCTCTGTTAAGTCGCTATTTCTCTTTTTATAACGAGTTGCAAATGACTAAAATATCTTTCACGCTGATCTCAGAGTGGAGTAATAAGGTGACAGTCACTTGAAAGCCGTAGTGTGAATTCTTTGGAGTGTCTTTGTAAACGAACATTAAATGTTACACGCTTATTTTCAATAGGATACATTTTATATTAAACATCAACAACATATATTAATTTTGTGGCAATCCAAGTACATTTATGAAACTTAAAACGTGGTCAAACAAGCAAATTCATCTCAAAAACACTTTTTAATTATATTGAAAATTATTTTTAAAAAAATTCCATACTTACAAATGACTCTGTTTCGAGTCTGATTTGGAAATGTTTCAGTTATCTAACTTGACTATGTTTCCATACTTACAAATAACTATGGTTACATACTTACTTCCTAATGGTGCTATCACGCGTACTCTCATATCATAGTCAATATCAGATATTTCATCCGAAACACGTTTTTCAAGATGAAAACTCTCGAAATCGTCCCGTGTGATAGATTGCTTCTCGTAATCTTTTCAAGCTCTAACTTCCAGCTGTTTGTATCCTCTACGATAGATATCAGCTCGAAATCCACCAATCAGAGCTCTCTAAAAATGCAAGATGGCTACCGTCTGTAAGTCAACGTGTTATGTTTAGCGTGGTCGCAAATATTGAAACCAAAAATACAGAAAAATTAAGAAAAAAGCAATATATTTGGTAACACAGGGACCAACTATAAACGAAAAGAACTTTAAAAATGTGCAGTTATTTTGAAATTAAAGAGTTACGTATGCGCCGATTCTCCCTTCGGAGTTTGTTATTTACCGCTGCCGATAAGAACTTTATTTACTAATTTAAAGTTATTTATTGTAATTATTTTATTTCAATTCCTTATATTATTTGCTATATGTTATAATTGTACTGTCGTAGTCACTTATTTACTTCTGAAACTGTACTCGTTTAAATAATTTCTGCAGCTGTATTAGGCGTTGTTTCGTATTTGTTGCCAAGTTATGTCGCCAAAGATAGAAATGCAAGCAAACATGCATCATGGTTTTTTATTGCAATATAAATTTTTCTAGCCTACTTTTAACATGCAGCGTTCAGAGTCTAAATTTTGTAGTGGAGGGGGGATAGAAAATTTTCTTATACTTTTAGAAAAATAAAATTTAATAAATGAAAATTTAATCTAGCAACTATTTATAGTTAATTATATTTTACCTTTTAATAATTTTCTTTTAAAACAATCTTGATAATATTCTTTTAAAGATATACAATTATTATACAGACATACATATTTATTCGTAGATCGGTGGGATAGTAAAAATCTATTCACCGTTGTCCGGTCATCCAAGGCTGGTGACTTTCTCTCCAACATGGTTTATTAGTGAGAAATTGCAGACTCAGAATCGGCCGCAGAGGTTCAGTGGTTAGAGCAACAGCCCGGAACGCTGTGGACCCAGGTTCGAATCCTGGCTCTGGCTAATTTTTGACTTCATGTTGGATTATTGTATTTAATGTATGTGAGTGAGTATGTCCTTTTCAGTCTATTTTTACTTTTTAATTATTGAATTTCAACCACCCTAAAATTTTGTCTACCTCCTCCTAGCGATGTATAAATTTTAAACCTTTATATGTTTTTCAATTTGTTAAGAAAATTGTGCCTTTTTTTACTTATTAATAATAAATAACGCATATACCCCCCCCCCCCACTCGAGTTAAAATATTTTGCTTCCCTTCAAAAAAAAATTAAAATTTATATGTTTTCGAAAACAAAAATGAATCGTAACGTAAAACTTTCCTAACAGAAATAGATTTCTAGAATTTTCACATATGCGAACTCAAAAGTAAAGCTCATTCCGCCAAATAGTTTTTAAGTTATGCTTAAAAAAGCACTTGTCTTGTAATCTGTTTTTTGACGATCGAACATTTATTTAACATTAGGAGGTGCAAACATAAAACCTGCGTAATTTCTAAACTACTTTAACGAGTGACTTTCTGTTTGATACACGAAGGTAAAATTTACCTCAAAATATTATGTCGAAATTAGGGTTTAGTACTAAAAGTTTTAGAATATGTTACAATTGCTATACATAACTTCCTCCTTCCCCCCAGCAAAATGTATGTATAGCATTATTATTAGATGTTATTACTAATCTATTGTTACCTGTGACATTTTTATACAGTGATTTGCGGCAGAGTTAGTAGAGAGTATAACCCCCCCCCCCCCAGGACTGTACACAATATGTATAAAAATAAGGATTGTGTTTTTGAAACGAAAAATATCAAAAACTAATTTAAACTTTTGAAAAATCTTTAAAATCATCAAAACTAAGGAAGAAAACACTGCAAAAGTGTGAGAACTATATCTAAATTCTATTACGTATTTCAATTTTACATTACATTCAATATGTAATATGAATTACATTTAAAATATGTAAAATATATTAACTAAAAATGTCATAATAGTGATTTTGGCAAAATAACTAAAACTTAATTTTAAATCTTTCTTTGCGTTACAGATTTCGGCTTAGCGATAAAGTGCGGTTCCAATACATGTGACAAAAAACTAGTTTTAATGTACTATTTTTTTTCTAAACCACTTAATACTAATAGTTGACAATTCTTAATATTTACAGGTAATGAAAAACGTAAAGCAAAGATATGGACTCTATAATTTAGAATTTTAATGTTATATTAGTGAGAGTATTGTTTTTATAATCTTGGATAATTTCAAGTAAAATGATCACAATAATATATATATAGAACAAACACGAAAATAAACTGCAATGTATAAAATGTTAGTACTCGATAATGCTTCATGTTTATCAATCGATCTCTACACTAAATTAAAAAACACCTTCTGCAATTACTCGCCAAATGTTACGCCCTCTCCTTACATTAGCAGATAATTTTCAGTAGGGAAAATAACACTAGTTGCAGCGTGAAAGTGTAGCTCCAAGCAAGCGAGAGGCTATAGCATATACTTCATATCGTATGGTATTCCGTGTGATAACAGCTTAATATTACCACTTTGTCTTTTGGCATGTTTTCATATTTACAAATAAACTATTTTTCAGCTAAATTGCAAAATATTAAAAAGGAAGTACAGTTTTAAGTATAAAAATTTTAGTTATGTGGAAAACTAATATGTATTTGTTATCCTCACAATAATCCCCTGTTCTTATTTATATTAATATAAATCTCATTTTTTACCTTTATATTAATATGTATAAAATATCTTAGTAAGACGAGCTTTTATGCAAAACATACATTCTTATTCCAAAAGTCGTCATTATTAAATTACATTTTTATTGTGATTTGATTGTAAATGATATGTGAATAACAGCTGTTGTACCTATTATTTTTCACACAGGCTGTACAGAAGGAAATAACTATATTCTCTGAATTTTGTAAAGGAACAGTGACAAAAAAGGGAATGCACAGTGACTAAAATGCAGCATGTATTGCCATTACGCATCGTGGAAGATGAGACATATGAATGTTACAGTGATATCGCTATATTTCATTTTCTGACGATTGACAAATGTCTAAAAATCGATCACACTGACTTGAGTGGGGAATCATGGTCACTTCAGTCGTAATGTGAATTCTTTTTAGTGTTCTTGTATACGAACTATAAATTTACACGTTTATTTCCAATGGCAGACATTTTATAGAAGACGCCATTCAAATATATTAATTTTGCTTCAATCCAAATACAGTTTAATAATGTTAGAGGGTGGGAAGACAGACGAATCCAAGTCATAAACACTTTTTAACTATATTAAAAAGTTTTTATAACTTTTTTTATACTTGTAAATGACCGTATTTCCATACTTATTTGGAGATATTACCGCTATGTTATTTGACAATGTTTCCATGCTTATAAATGACTATGATTCCATACTTTACATTACTATGCTACTAATATGTTACATGACTATGTTACTACTATATTACTTGACTGTGTTTTCACACTTACAAATACTATTTCTTCATACTTACTTGACTATACTACTTATTACACATTTTTTGTTTTTACTTTTTTCAACTACATTATACAGTGTTAAAAAATGCGTACATAATATGCAAATTTTAGTTATGTGGAAGTATATACTATGAATGTGCATCCATCCCTCGCTCTGCAAAACAAAATTCTCTGTTCACATACATATTTATATAAATATAATTTGTTATGGTTTCCGTATTTCGTTCTTTATTATGTCTGTTAAAATAAATTACTTTTTGTAAGTTTTATCTGTGAAACTCTTATTAACCGATTAAAGGGCGATGTAATATTATGTATCCCACTTAACTGTAATTCCCAATCGCCACAATGACATTAGAATTTTGAAAATAAATTTCGTTTTTATAATGTACGCGAAGAAAAGCTTTTACTTATTTTCAAATAAATTTCTTCTTTAATCCTGGTATCATTCAATCATTTCAACATTTTAGGGACAGAAGTACTGTTCCCCTTAAAAAGTAAATTTGAAAAGTAGATTTAAAAAGTAAACAAATATGCAACATTAAAAAATTAAGCAAATTTTTAAAATGCAATTTATTTATTTTAATAAGGCTCTGTGTATACTTCTACACGTCTTTGTTTTAACTAGTGATTAGAGAATGAAACATAATTATTTGAAGTTTATCTGTACAGAATATATTTAGCCCCATAATTTCTTGGAAATCCTCTGTGCATTTCTCCGCCGTAGTACACTTTACTTGAGCTAACGAGATTACGCCCTAACTCTATTTGTTTATAACCTAAATGATGTTGACCTCCCAAGAGAATAGCTCCTTTGATAGATCTGAAGAAACAAATCCACTTCAGGAAGATTACTGACAAATAAAATTATTCAACTAATGTTGTACATTTCCTAATAGTAACTATAGAAATGGACGACACAATTGAAGGTAATAGTTTAAAAATTTTGAATTTATAAAATTTGTTTTATTCTGATTGAATTCCGTAGCAGTAATTTTAATTTTCTGTGCATGTAGGTAATAACATGAGAATTTTGCCTTGCAAAAAACTTTACAAACATATTTTGTTGCGAAACATTTCGAATTACGTATGTATTTTGCTTTATAAATTTATTGCATCATTTTATGCTTTGAAACTCGCTATAAAATGAATAATATCTGTATACAAATCTTCAAATATTTTTAATATTTTATTAATACGAAAAGTATAAAATGTTATCATTAAATATAAATAAAACTATAAAAGTAGTTTTAAAATTTTTAATATTTTTTGCAGATACACACACGCAAAAAAAAAAAAAAAAAAAAAAAAAAAAAACTATAATAAAGTTTTCTGCAGTGAAAACTTCTTAAACCACTGTAATAGGTTAAAAGTTTTTCTTCACGCAATTCAAATTGAATTGCAAGGGAAAATGGGGAAATTTTGATTCGCTGTCAAAGGGGTTATATCTGGGGCTTCAAAAGCCTTGATCTTGTTATTAATAGCCCAAAATTCAGAAAATACTGAACAAGAAATAAAATCCTGCCTCAGGCATAGATTATGAAACACTTCCCAACAATGGAATGAGAATTATAAAAACATATAACACAATTTAAAAAACATATAACTCAGTAAAAATCCACTTGCAGTAACTGCTGCATATATCCGGTAATGTACGAGAATTCTTTTGTGCAGCCCTGTATATAACCTACAGAATTTATACAAACCACGTACTACACTAAAATTTATATAATTTTAAAAGTGCATACCACAGCGGAAAACGCACGTCCAGTAATTATCAATCACAGTCAGTCGTTTAACAGAATTATGTTGTGCGTTTCAGTAAATGAAGAATAAATGCTAAGTACTCCATAATCTAAAGAAAGTTTGTCGTCGTGCACATCAGTGATACTTTTACATTTTATTACGTTTGAAGTATCATAAGTTCAGTAAAATGCATCGCAAACGATTACCCTCTTACAATAGATCTATAAATAAAAAAGTCTGTTGGATTCCACCTCAGTTATGCATATCAATCTCATAATGTTGGGAATATCGTAATATATATAAAATGAACCGCAAACGACTTTTCCTCATATATTATAATAAAACAGAAATTATCGTGTGCCCCTGTAAACGAATTATAAATGCTACACACTTCATTTTCAATGCCAAGACATCCCGAGTATATTTACGAGAGTTAGATTACGGACAGAGGGACAGGCAAACAAACCGAATTCTTAAGCACTTTTCAACTATATTAAAAACATGCTCTAATTAAAGTCCTTATTTGAAAATAAATTCAGAACCACATTTCTGGATGGTCTCCTTGAACGTACGACTTGAGATAAGACAGCATCAACAACCGTACATTTCCAGGAAGGAAGAGGGCATAGATTTCTTCAATTTAATTCAACAGTTAGAGCTAATTTTAAATAAATAAATAAATAAAACAGTAAAATAAAAAAAAAACACCTCATGGTAGCAATGCAAAAGGCAAAAATTACATTTGTTATATACATGTGCAGTTTCGGATAATGCATTAAAGTATTTAAATATCACACATACCTAATTTCTTAAGCCTCCTTATCAAAAAGAGTGAGATAATCAATAAAATATATCAGTGAATTACCAATAAAAAACATTTAATTTTTTTAAAATAAATTAATTAATAAATAAATAAAATTTAAAGCAAATACATAATAGTAATTGCCTCAAAATAGAAGATTTTAAGATATTTTTATTTTGTGAAATTTTTATACGAATTATTTTTATTTTTCTGGTTTACTTTGTTTCAAATTTTTAAGTACTCCGTTTTATAAACGTAACCGTCACTTTCCGGAGAATTCCTCTTTTTTAAAAGAAATATATATACTTACATACTTAACATAAACGCAATGTTTTGTAAAATTTGTTGTCAATTGAAGTTTTTTATTTGAAATTGATTTGAACAAAATGATTATAAATGCAACCAATACAACAGTAATATGAAAAATATCAATACATTAGTTCATAAACACATCAATATATTTGCAATAAAAGAGCATTCAAAATTTTATTTAAAAAAAACTAAAATGCAAAATAATAATTACGCTGTGCAAAAAAAACATAAAATATTTGTGTTATATTTAATAATTAATAAATAAATTATTAAATACGCATTTAGAATTTTAATAAATCTAAAAAAAGAAAATAATAATAAGAAGAAGACATTAGTAGTAGTAAGTATTTTTCTTCTTTTTAAAAAAAAAGTTTACTTTCTCTTACATTTAAATACTATTTCTTATTTAAGCGACTGACATATTTGTGTAAGTTCAGTTAGAAAAAAACGTTTACAAAATAACATAACAAAAATAAAATTATTTGACCCATCCGCTAACAATTTACATAATTTAAGCAAAATAGTATTAAATACATAAATAATATCAATCACATCAATTACATGTATGCATTATTTTGTACGCACATCAATACATTTAAAAAAATTGCATTTACAAATTTATAAAGACTATTAAAAGGAAAATAAATGTATTAACTACTAAAGTTTGCAGAGAAAACAAACTATGGATTTTTCCTTACAAACTCTTTTTGTCTTTGAGCTCACTCGTCTTTATCAAACAAACAATATCTTTTAAAACTATAAATACTCTTTTTTAATAAATTACTGAAGTAATTGTGTAAAATCTTCAGTTTGAACAAAATGTTTACCAACGCCAAAAAAAAAAAAAAAAAAAAAAAAAGATGTTTAGGATCTCATTAATACCTGTAACCAATAAAACACTTAGATGATCAAATTCCTAGAGATTCATCACCGACTAAAACAATAATATACAAATAATATATACCATAAAAGTACATTAATATATTAACAATAAAAAATATTTTTTTTTTTAAAAAGGTAAAAACCACCTTAATTTTACGGTGAAAAAAAAACGGATATTTTTGTTTTGTGGAATTTTCATTACGAATTCTTTTTCTCTTTCATCTTTCTCTTCTTTCTCAAAGAAACGGCTTACTTTCTTTTAAAACTTTAAATACTGTTTTTTATATAAGCAACTGTCATATCTGTGTAAGTTCTGCTGTTTGAATAAAATGTTTACCAAGGCAAATAGAAAATTAAAAAGAAAAAAGAAGATGCAGAATATCAAAAGAGTACGGAAAAAATGAAAGTCTCCTCATTACTTGAGTAGAGAAGGGACTCGGTACTCGAAAATTCAATTTAGGAAAAGGGTTCGCTTTGTCAAAAATGGAAATCATGCAAGCTTGGTTCTCTGATAAGATTATGTCAATTTGCCGTTCATCCGATACGTTACTTTGCTTACACACAACGAGTGAATGGAAAATTCAATGAGAAAAAGGAAAATCTCCGATATTGATCTTTATCTTTATTCGGGGAATTTTTTTATCTTTTATTTTTTGCTTAACAATGCAGCTTAATTTTATCATTATGTTTTATTTCTTGACAAATATAAAAAGGTAATACATTCGATTTTTTAAAATAGATTTTGTTATATATTTTTTTTAATGTTAATGCATAAATTTAACATTAAATGAAAAAAAATAATAATCAAACTCTTGTTCTTTTGTAATTTTTTCCAGAAACAAATAAAATATGTAATGCTTGAATTTATATTAAGTGAAAACTTATTTTCAGTCATCAAGAGCTAAATGTGGGCTTCTTTGTAAAGTTTCCCTGCAACAAATTTCATACGCAATATTTGAATTTATTATTAAATGAAAACAATTGAAAATAACCAAAAAGGACTTGTTTTTTTATTTATAAAGTTTTCCAGAGACAAATATCACACGTAATACTTAAATTTAGTACTGAATGAAAACAATGGAAAGTTAAAATTGTAATTTATTGTCTTTTTCGTAAAATGTTTCCTAAAAAAACTCGAAAAAGGAAATATGTTTTATAAAAATTTCATGTTTCATTTTCTATTGTCAAAATGTAATTTTGCGGAATTCTTTCTCACAAAAGGTATTATGATTATTGAACTTATGAGGATGCTAAATAGATTATGTCTATGCAGGAAATACGTGGTACTGAATGAAAGTATTTCATTTTGATTTTTATTGTTATTCAAGAGATTTTGTATGCTTAACAATGCAGCTTAATTTTAACATAATGTTTTATTTCTAAACAAATATAAAAAAAGTAATACAGTCATTTCTTTCTGTAGAATTTGTTTGTATTTCGTAAATATAATACTTGAATTTAGTATTAAATAAAAACTTGAAACTAACCAAATGACAAAACATTGTCTTTCCATAATTTTTCCCTGAAACAAATATCATAAAAAAATTATACTTTAAAGTTTTTAATTCTATGCACGTTTTACTTAAAATGTATGTTTGGGAAATTATACCATCTCCTCTTTAACAAAATTAGCCTGATTAATGTAATTATAAGGGATTTAGTTAAAAAATAAATAATTAGTTTAAGAACTTCCGAAAAAATGTGCGGTAATTTCTGAAAAAAAAATACAAAATTTGGACTCTTGATTATTAAAAAATTGGTATTAGTTGTTCCCGTAATTATGAGTAAAAATAATAGAGCTAGTATTGTATTTTATAAATGTATTTTACAAATTTAGTATTAAATGAAAAAAGTAACCAAACGATAAATTTTTCTCTCTTTGTAAAACTTCTCCTGAAAAAAAAAAAGTATCATAAAATAAAATATGTTTCCATTTTTAAATGTTATAAAGGGGAGGTTGGAGCACCAATTTTTTATTAGCGATTTTTATACATTTTATTTTCTGCTGAATTATTACACAGTTCTTGATGTATTGCTTGGCTCCTTGTTTTAATGTAAATGAATAATAAAAACTGATTGGAATAGGTTCTTTAGATAAAGTTCAACTAAAAGATATGCACAACCCTTCAAATTTCCCAACTCATAGTTTTACATGTTATTTGTGCTGTTAAGATATATTAGTCATAAATACTTTG
The DNA here is from genome assembly GCA_963931845.1 of Maratus michaelseni. Classification (NCBI taxonomy): domain Eukaryota; kingdom Metazoa; phylum Arthropoda; class Arachnida; order Araneae; family Salticidae; genus Maratus; species Maratus michaelseni. Next base: position 246,333,135 of record OZ007588.1, on the reverse strand, counting down.
GTCTAGTGATGCATGATAAAAACAACTTCTCTACTCATTAAATAATAAACTAGAATCATTAAAGACAACATTCATTATTAAAACATATTTTTATTAACAGTTGTTCTGTCTATGTTGTTCTGTATTAAGCTCTTTTTCTAGTACTGTATCTCTTTCCAATATAAACTAGTATGGTTTTCACAACGTATTCATTTTTTAATAAACGGTGTTATTCTGTTTCTCTTGTGAAAAGAAATTTTTATTTTTTCTATTATTTTCATATGAATTTTAAATAAAAAAAATATATATATATGTGTCAAACACACTGCTAGAATGACAATCTAAGAAACTCGCAGCAAAATTATCTGGTAGTTTGATTACAAGTAAATGATTACTCCCTTTACTACGTAAATAAGTAAAGAAAGAAATTAAGGTACATTTTGCTATTAATTTGTGGCAAAAGTGCTAGAGTTCAATTTTTCATTATATTTTACTGTGATTTATTTCGTTTTTTACATTCAAAAGTGAATCCTAACCTCTTCCTTCCAACTTAAAGAATAAATTTTAAATAAATGCTTTTGATATAGTAGTATGTTGACATAAAAAGTTTCTCCTGAAATTTAACAAAATCAGCAATTTTATTTTCTTACTTATCAATCAGTGGTTAGGTAAGCAATGTTACAAAGCACCAATGTGGTGTTGCCAAGGCGTCTAGTCAGTATTAGAACAGACAACGATGTAATGTTCTAAATTATTAAAGGAGATATATATTTTTTTTATTTTGTAACTAATCTATACCGTAAAATATTCATATATGTTTAATAGAACGCAACTCTTTGCTATACATTAATATTACAATATTGTCCTGAAATATGCGAGAGTTTTTATTTGTTGTTGTTGTTAGATAATTTTATTTTATGATAATTTTATTTTATAAAAATGCTCAATTTTCAGGATTTTTTTTTTTTTTTTTTTTTTTTTTTTTTTTTTTTGCGAATTTAAAATAATTATTTACAAACTTTAGCCGGTTACTTTATGTCACTCATAGATTTAAAAAAAATAGATATTTAGAGAAAGAATTTATACAAATTTCTGAAAGATATTTTCTTAATCAGAAATCATTCAGAAATACCAAGCCATATAATAATATTTATTTTATAGATAAAATTATATACTCACAGGGTTCGTAAAAGTTCTGCCATCAGTTTTAAATTGAATTATTTGCCTTATTTAATTTCATAAAAATATAGGGTGTCCCAAATTTATCTTTACAACTTTGATCTTTCATAAAACTTAAACGAAATTAGATAACAAAAATCTGTTTATTGTATAACAAACAACAAGTTGCAAAGTTTTATGTGATGCTAGATCTCTATATGAGCACATTATGTTGCATGCGCCTTTTTCATGAAGCACGCTACTGGTATCCACTTCTGTCACGCGCACATTGAGGGCTTGGATGGTGGGTGACGTCCGTATTTTGTTCAAAAATTCTTTTGAACTTGTGTATCTGACTTCGTCTCTATGAGCCAAGCCACACACTGGTCCCTTTCCTGTGTGCAGTCATCACCAGGTATGGTTCTTACTGTGTCGTACCTGAAAGCAAAAATATTCTTTTTAGTATAGAAATAAAACTTTGTGAGTTGCTGTTATACGCACACAAAACTGAACTTCGCTATCTTATTTCGTTTAGGTTTTATGGAGGATAAAAGCTATAAAGATAAATTTGAGACACTCTGTATTATAAATTCTGAGATTAAATAAGATGATTATAAATTTCGTAAATTAAATATTAAATTGAAGTTTATAATCTGAAAATGTGGTCATTTACTCCTTGAAAATTCAAAGGGGTGTACACACGTTGTATTCCTTTATCAACAAAACTTTATTATTGTTTTTTTTTATTATTATTCAATGAATAACCACGCTCAGATGTTATTCTATAATGAAAAAAGTTTGAATCAAAGAACTCAGTACAATACTGATAACATTCATACTCATAACATTAAAATAGAAAATGGAAAAAGTGGTTTATTTTCCTAATATTTTGAGCTTTATATATATATATATATATATATATATATATATATATATATTCAATATGTAAAAACATTTTGCATAAATTTAAAACGATAATAAACATTCTTTTATCTAGGATGATATTAAATAAACAAATATTAGAACATATATTAAAACATTTATTAGTTCTGTGCTAATCACTGAAGCATATACACTGCTCAAAACAATTAAAGGATATTTGAAGTTTTATATAAAATAAAGATATAAACTAAATTTTTTTGCCGAAAATAGAAGAAGATAATCACAAATGCAAATTTTTCTGGTTTTCAAACTGTGGAGTATGCAAATTTTGAGTTCGACGTCAAAAACGTCGCTTCAGCGGCAGCGAATGAAATTTGACTTTCAACTGGATAAAAGAGAATGAAGACAAGGATGATCGGCATTCAGTGATTGCTTTGTTTCGATGACTACGATGTCTCAGCGAAGTCATTTGACAGATTCAGAAGCTTGGAGAATATTTGGTAGGTTAGAAAGGGACCAAACTCAAGCCGAAGTAGCGCAAGCCATTGGAGTGTCACAAAGTGTCATTTCCAGGATCTGGAACCGTTTTTTGGAGAGTAGATGTGCAGGCCGAAGACCAGAGCAAGGTCGTAGACGGGCAACAACGCCCAATGAAGATCGGTATTTAGCGTTAACAGCTCGGAGACACCAAAACATGAACGCTACTCTTTTCCAAAAACACATTCGCTCAGCTACAGGCACCACGATTTCAACTCAGACTGTCCGAAACCGGCTCCATGCTGTAGGTCTGTATGCTCGCCGACCGATGGTATGTGTTAGATTAACATCAAGGCATCGTCGCGACCGCAGGGAGTGGGCAACCGAGCATGTCAACTGGAGGAGGAATGAATGGAGCAATATTCTGTTTTCTGACGAGTCCCGTTTTTCTGTGCATCCGGATAATAGGCGTATTTTCATCTGGAGGGACCGTGGCAGTAGGAATAATCCTGCGTTCGTGCACGAAAGTGTCAGATTTGGCGGTGGAGGAGTGTTGGTGTATGGTGGCATCTACATTGACGGGCGCACTGACCTCTACATCATTCGAGATGGAGCTCTGACTGGTCGCCGATATAGGGATGAGATCCTCAGACCTATTGTAGTCCCTTACGCTGCAGCAATCGGAGATAACTTCATTTTAATGGACGATAACTGCAGGCCACATCGTGCAAACCTGGTGGAGGATTTCCTTTTCGAGGAAGGAATCGTTCGAATGGAATGGCCAGCGTGTTCTCCAGGCATGAATCCAATCGAGTACGTTTGGGACGCTCTAGGAAGATGAGTTTCTGGCCGCCAACAACCCCCACAAACTCTCCAAGAACTGGAAAGAGCTCTTCTGGAAGAGTGGGGCAGAATACCCCAACTCGTCATTAATAGCCTCATTGAGTCCATGCCTCAAAGGTGTTCAACGTTGCTGGCCGCCCGTGGAAACCATACCCCCTACTGAAAATGATTTTCTTTGAAGAAAACACCTTTTCTTATTCTTTTTTTCTCATATGCACAAATTGTGTTTTTTTCCTTTTGTACACAAATGCGCAATAAAATGCATTTTTTTCTGCCAAACATGTGTAATTTATTCTCATATAACCTACTATGTTTGTCGACCATGTATCAATCAGCTAAAAAGTTTCCCAGATACAAAATCCACCTAAAACTGCAATATCCTTTAATTGTTTTGAGCAGTGTATTTAAAACACATAAACTAAAATAAGTCAGATTAAGTGCAAAATTAAAGATATCATTTTTGTGGCATTTAAACTAAAATTTAAATAATCATTTTTAAACAAAACATGTTATCTTTAGTGGATAATCATATTCAATTTGGTTTTCATTAGGAAAATAATAGAATAAAATTATATAGCTCAGCTGAATGGTGATGTCTGAAAACTCTAGTGTTGAAAACAGACATTTTTCCCTAAACCTACCAAATATACTTCTAAAACTCTGAGATCATTACAGAGATTTCTGATCTAAAATTATGCAGCTTTAAAAAAGAATTTCGTTAAATTTAAAATGTTTCTGAAAGTCATTTATCAAAGATAATATCAGTGAAAATAAAATATAAAAGTTTTTGTTCTATAAACTAGTCTCTTAAACGGGCAATTCAAAGGATAACTTAAACGAATTTTTAAAAGAGGAATTTTTAACTTTTGAAACTAGTTTGTTTGAATTTATCTATTAAAACTCTCCATCAAAGTTTATAAAAGTGAAGAAAATATGAAAATCCACAATTTTATACATTAATATTTTATGTAGACATTTGTTTAAGATAAATTTAATAAAGGAAAAATACAGATAAAATGTAGATAAAATGTAAATAAAATGTAGATAAAATATCACATCATTATATATATTTTAAATAAATATTAAACATTCACTTTCAGAGAAAGAAGTTCTTTTTCATATTGTTTGAATAATACCGTTCAAATATTTTTCTGGATACTTTCCATCAAGCTTACTTTATATATGTAATACTAATCTTTCCTTAGTGTATTTTTATATTTTTAATGTATTAGTGAAACAACGATAAAAATGTCTAGATTTATACGTTAGACTTTCAAGTAGATATTTCTTAAAGATAAAAAAAAAAAAAAAAAAACTGGAAAGGAAAAGAAAGAATGAAAAGATAAAAATGCTGATAAAAAAAATAGCACCATTATCCATTTATATACCTAAATGATAAACATCCAGTTTTAAGCAAAAGTATTTCACTTTATATACAGCCAATAAACACACTAGAATTTTATTCTGTAAGAAAATAGTTGAAGAAAATTTTCTGTGAATTTAAAATATCAATTACAATTCTTAATCAAATATAATATCAGTGAATAAATATTTAAAAAAAAAAAAATCTTAGTTTGATGCACAGTCTGTTAAGAAGATATTTTCGTAAGATAAGTTGAATAAAAGGTAAAATGGGATAAGAAAAAGAAAAAATTAATCATACACTTTTAGACAAAGTACTTTTTTTTATTTATTTAGTAAATAACAACGCTCAAATTTTAATCTGTAAGTATTGCAGATAATGACAATGAAACTAGGGTAAAAATTCCTAGTTGTAGACGCTAGTTTTAAAAGGATATTTTCATAACATAACATGAAAATAACTTGTTAAAAATGAATTTTAAGCTTATAGAAATAATTTGTTTGAGATTAAAATATGTAATTAAACTCTGCATTGAAGATAATATCAGTAAAAGAAAGATATAAATACTTATTATTTTATGCTATTCTATTCATTCAATGACGTTTCAACGAGAAATTAAAGGAGATAAAATAAAAGGGAAAAAAAGAAGAAAATAAATTATGAACAAAATGATATCACTATGTATTTTTAACTAAAAATTAAACAATAATTTTAGACAAAAGTATTTTATTTTTTTATGTATTCAATGGAAAGCCTTGCTCAAATTTTATTCTGTTAATCAATAGAAGGTTAAATTTTATATGAATTTTAAAAATATAAAAAAAATTCTTTATCAAAGATAATATCAGCAAAGCAAACATAAAACATTAGTTTTCTACACACTGTAAAAAAAAAAAAAAATGACAGAAAAAAAACTGTCAATTTTGGCGCCAGTGGAAAACTGTTTAATTGACAGAAAATATCTGTATATTTTCATTTTTTCTGTAAACAATATAGGTTTTTTCTCTAAAAATTACAAAGTCCACATTTTTTTAAATTATTATTTATAGGAGAAAACTGTTTTTCTTTAAAACAGTTTTTTCTGTAAAAAATACAATATTTTTCTGTCAAAATTACGGATTTTTTTTTTTTACAGTGCAGAGCTCTGATTAGCAGACATTTCTTTAAGATATCTTGAATAAAAAGTATAATTGGATTTTAAGAGGGAAAAAAACTCATTATACACCTTTAACTGAAAATTGAAAATTAATTTTTAGACGAAGTACTTTTTTTATTACAATTATGAAATTTGATTCTGTAAATATCAAAGATAATAACAGTGAAATAAACATAAAACAATCCTAGTTCAATACACTAGTTACTTCAGCCTATATATCTATAGCATAACTAAAAATATGGATTTTAAGCTTATGGAACAATTTATGTGAATTAAAAAAATATTCATCAAGAATAATAACAGTGAAAAAAAATATAGAAATCTGTATTTTTATATACTATTAAGCAGACATTATAAAAAAGGAAAAGAAAGAAAGAAGAAAATAAAATGGAGATAAAATTTAATCCCAGAATATAATCTTAACTAAAAATTAAGCATCATTTTTAGACTGTGCATTTATTTTTTTTATGTTTAATGCATGGACACGCAAAATGTGTTTCATTCTATGTATAATCATAGTTTAAAATTTTGCGTGCATTTAAAGTACAATTTTATTTATATATATATTTTTTTAATTTAAGATAACATTAGTGAAATATACATAAATATTCTTTGTTCTATAAGTATATACTTTTGGAAGATTATGTACAAAAAAATGTATCGGTGAAACAAATATAAAAATCTCTTATTCTATGCATAAGACTCTTGCGCAGCTTTTAATTTTCGTAAGATAACTTTTTTTAAAGCATATAAAATACAGCTAAAAGATAAACTCATTTCATACTTTTATCTAAATATTAAAAATTCATTTTTAGATGAAACAATTATTTTTATATTCATGCTTAACTATTGTTTTATTTTGTAAGAAAATGGTAGATTACATTTTTCGTTTAACATAAATTCAGCGTTGGTACTGAAATGTTTTGCTTCAAATATTAATTAAATTTTTTTATAGAAGATATTAGCAGTGAAACAAAGATAAGAATAGTTAGTTCTATACACTAGAATCTTAAAGAGACATTTTCATACCATAATTTAAAATAATAATAATAATCAATTTACATATTTATACTAAAAATTAAACACACATTTTTAGATATATTAAATATTCCTTTTTAATAAAACTAGTGTGTTCTGCTTTTAACAAGCTTCACTCACCAACCCAGGTGCAGACTCCGCATTCTCTAAAAGGTAGCTAACTTGTCTCGGTTTTAAAAAAGAAATCCCAATTACGGAAGATTCAATGGCATTCTCACGAGAAATTGCGTTCCTCTATAATCGGGTTGCTATTAATTTCCCATTGACTGGGTGGATTTTTCGGTTCCCAAGGCCGTATCAGTTTCTGTCGTGACAAGTTGACGGCTATTTTCACGATTGCTTAAGTAAGATCTATCACACATTTGAAAATCAGCTTGTACGAAATGGTTAAGTAAAAATGTCTCAGGCTGTCGGAATTCTATGATAACGGCTATAGTCTATTCGAAAATACGACATAAAATAAGTAAATAAAATCACATGCGAATTGGCAGCTTTTGTGATGATGTGGCTACAATCAATGCCAGCTAAACATTGATCATTTCTAAAACAACGATCGTTGCTTTGCATAAAAAATAATGCAATTTATCAAATTAAATGTTTATTTTGTGCAATTAAGGTATCAATTAAATGCAATTGTTATTTTGCTGAATTAAATTTTAAGCATAAAATATTTGTTTACAATTTTTCTAATTTTTTAAACAAATATTTACTAATTTATATTTATAAAATCGCTTAATAAGCGACGAATGTGCGCAACCGAAACTCCATTGCGTAAATTGACAACCTTTATATGTATTTAAATTCTTTTTTAATTTTGAATGAGCTGTAGAAGAAACTTTTTCTTTTAAACGCTATAAGAAAATCGTTTTAAATACATTGTTTTAAATAAGGCACGATTTACTCATTTAAAAATTTTCACACATAACAATCTAATTATTGTAAAATTTTCTTTCTCTTTTAATATTCAAGTGTAAAGTGTTTTGAAATATTATTATTTCAGCTTTAAAAATATAACGTATTTTTATCATTAAAAGCTTTTCACGCGTAATAATTTAAGTATTTTTAATTTTTCTTTCTCTTTTAATATTCACGAATATATACTCTTTTCAATTGCAAAGTGTTTGGAAATATTATTATTTGCACTTTTTTAGAATTTGGCAACAACAGGTAATAAAGAAAACAAAATGACTTTTTCGAAATATGAAATAAATCGCAATTCCGATAATAAAATTTTAAACAACAACAAAATAATAATAATAAATAAATAAATAAGGAATGGACTCTGCACGCCGCAATCTAGTTACTTTATGTGCCTGCAACAGATGGTTAAATTGCTATGCATAGTTGTCGATGCAATAAAACAGTTTTAGAGGAACTATTTTGAGCAACTTCAATATTTAAAAGTCCTTCCGGCCTGTACCGGGCGGAAAAGGTAGCTTTCATAGTCCGTGTTTTTAACAATTCAACTCATTTTACTCAAACACCCGAAGCTAAAATGCTTGGAACACAATTATAGAAGATCCAATTCCGGGTTTCGTTAATACTGAATTTGAATTCTAATTTCAGCATGACAGTTGCAGCGTAAATAATAATAAAAAAAAAATCAGATTGGTGCAAAATGTCAGCCACCATAGAAATTCAAACTGCAATATCTCAGTCATTTTTTAAACTAAAACCAAAACAAAAAATGTTCCCAAATCCTCGTATCACGATTTAACACTTAACGGAAACAACTTTCTCAATTTATAATTTTTTATACAATTTTTGAATTTTTTAAAAAAATTAAAAAAATTAATTTGCCGCCATTTTGAAACAAGATGGCGCATGAAGCTGGCCAACGAACTCGGTCGAGACCTTGGTATATTCTGTACACATGGTCAGTCACATTCATATCGGTTAATAAATACGAGAGTTACAGCATAACAAATATCAGATTGTTTCAAAATCTCAGCCACTCCAGAATTTCAAACTGCCATATCTCAGCCATTTTTTAAGATATAGCCAAAACAAAATATGTTATCCTTGCATCACGTTGTAACACTTAACAGCAAGAATTTTATCAATTCATATTTTTTTTTTGCACATCTTCTCGGATTTGTAAAAATTTTAAATACTTTAACTGGCCGCCATTTTAATATTTTGAAAATTAAAGTAGTTATTAATTAAAAACTGATCAAAGATCACAAATAAAAACGTCATTATTCAAAAGCTAGCTGGGGCATGTGCAGAAACCAATATCCGTATCTTCCGGAATAGAAGAAAGAATGCACAACACATCCCGTTTTTGTTTTAAGTTTTTCTAAATTCGCCATGAGCAAACGGTTAGAAATACGGAAAAACCGTCTACATATTCTGAAGGAAAATACTTTTACGTCTGAAACGATCTGGTTGGTTTGAAAAAAATTTACATTTAACCCTTTCAAAAAAAATAATCAAAAAGCATCGAATTCATGTTTTTCATTTTCTCTCTTTTTCCGAGCCTTGCATCCACCGAAATACAAAAAATACGGAAAAACGAAGGTCACCAAATTAAAGAACTGACTTCGCCCTTTCCAAAGCCCTCTTTGGTTTTAAAAAATACAAAAATTAACCCTTCTAAAAAGTATATTTTCTGTATGCCGTTTTGTGATTTTTGCGATTTTGCAATTTTTAAAAATTCGCATCGGCGATTCAGAGAAAGGTACGAAAAACTAAAAATACCAGACAATATCTACATTTATTCCTTTTTCGACATCTGTATTTGTTTTTGAAAAATACAAATATTAACCTTTCAAAAAAAATTCGTGCGCAGGACTCTCTTTTGCGAATTCCGATTTTCTATGATATATAAAATTTGGCATCGGCATTCTAAAATAACCAAACAAAAATCAAACACACCTAAAGACATCTACGTTCTGTCGGATTTAGGCAGAAACCTTTAGTTTAAAAATAAAATCGCGTTAACCCTTTCGAAAACGTTTTTACCGTAAGTTAATTTTGCTTTTTTTAACTATTTCCCCTACCTTTAAAAACCCGAATTGGCGTTTATAAACAAGATACGAAAAACTAAAAATACCTCAACTAATCTACATCCCTTTGTTTTTTAAAATCTGGTACCCGTTTTGAAAATTTTTAATTTTAACCCTCCAAAAAAAATCCTTTCCAAAACTCACTCACGCGATTTTCATTTTTCGGTCCAGGTTTAAAAATCAGCATCGACTCAGGAAATGTGAGTACGAACAAACAGTAGACTCCAGATCATAGACGCGTTCATTTTCTTCAAAACGCATGATTGGGTTTACATTAACCCTTTAGAAACCGATCGATTACGTAACCAACTTTCGCGATTTCCGCTATTTTGGCAATGTTTACCCGTGGTTAAATTTCAATTCTACTAGGAAATTTGGTTGGGTCCAGTGTTCTGAAAAGGCCTCTTCCAGAACAGACTGTGCCCCCTGGCGGTGGAAGGTGGAACTATGGACCCGATTACGACGGGGTTTGGTTTAAGTTTCGTATAGAACAGATTATTAATATTTTTGGCCCATGCAACGGCTACCTAAAAGCACTTAAATTAATTATTCGATTTAAAAACTGTCTACTTCAGCGTGTACAGTATACATTTATCAATAAAACTACCAGTTTTCTTGATTTATATGTAATAGGTTTTTAATATATTCCTAGAAAGACCCCCGGTCAAAATAAATTTATTTAGGATAGCGACAGCGATGGATTCTTTTTTTTTTTTTTTTTTAGAATGGAGTGAGAGTATTTTAAAATATATATTAAAAATTTTGATTGGCGGTAATATGAATGAAATAAAAATTTAAATCTTCTATTTTATACATGTGTTTTAAGTAGACTTTTCCATAAGATAGTTTGGAAATATCAAAGAAAATGAAATAAAGAAAGAAAAATTATTAAATTCAGATAAAAAAGTATTTATTTTATACAACTCGAAATTAGCTATTCATTTTCAGACAATGTTTTTTTTTTATATATATTTAAATAACAAAATACTCAATTTTTTTCTGTAAGAAAGAAGTATATAAAAATTTTGGATCCATCTAAAATAATCTACTAAAATTCTTTATTAAAGATAATATCAGTGAAACAAAAAATAATCTCTAGTCCTATACGTAAGATACTTAAGTAGACATTTCTGTAAGAGAACTTTAAAAAAATGTTAAAATTAGATACAAAATTGACTTATTAAATACTATTAACCTGAAAATTAAATATTCATTTTTAGACAAATCACTAATTTGTTATATCATCAGTGAATAACCGAGCTCAAATTTCATTCTACAAGCATTGAATGCAAAAACATTGAAACAAGTATTTTTTTTTTTTAAATGTTAGATCTATATACTAACATTCTTAAGCAGTATTTCTATAACTTGTAAAAAGAATTGTTTAGCGCATTTTAAGCTTCCAGAAATAATTTATGCGAATTTAAAGTACTTTTTAAAACTTTTCATCGAAAATAAATGAAATCAAATCAAATCCTTACTTATATACAATACACTATTAGTAGATTTTTCTATAAGATATCGTAAAAAGAAAAAACGAATAGGATAAAACTAGAAGAAGAGAATATGTACACTATATACTTTAAACTAGAGATTAAACATTCATTTTAGGCAATACATTCTCTTTTTTATAATCCTAGAATAACCAAGCTCAAAATTTAATTCTGTAAGAAAATAGTAGATTAAAATCAAATAACTCAAGAGATTAATGACATCTATAGGTTGTTCTGTTAAAAAAAGACTTTTTTCATAAGAGTTTTAGATAATTCAAAGCTTGTAGTATTAAGCTGTTAAAAAGGTTTATATTAATTACAAATATTTATTAATATGTCTTTATAGACGATAATATAAGTGAAACAAAGATTTTTAAATTAAGCGTTTAAACTGTCAGATAACTTGAAAGAAAAAACAAAGATAAGAAAAAAAAATAACCTCACTATATAATCGTAACTACAAATTAAACATACGTTATTCTGATAAAGTATTGTTTTATAATGATATCTCCAGACGCCTGTGTTAAAATATTACTAAAAATGCTTTTCTCATATTAAAAAGCACTGATTTTTCTTTTATATATAATTCTGAGATTATTACTGAAAATTTGTATCTAGAAGTATTCCGATTTTATAAATATTTTGTGTGAATTAAAAATGTTTATTAAAATTTGTTTTTATCAAATATCAGTGAACAAAAGAGACAGTTAACATTAGAATTTTAAGCAGATGGATATCTCGAAAAAAATATGTAGTAGATAAAGGACAACCTGCATATATAATCTTAACTAGAGATTAAGCATTCTTTTAGACACAGTACTTTTTTTTTAAGTCCATGAATAACTAAGGTCAACTTTAATTCTGTAAGAAAATAGTAGATTAAAATCAAATAAAGCAACAGAAAAATGATATCTACAGGCTGTTGTGTTAAAAAAAGGCCTTTCTTTATTAAGAATTTTAGCGAATTGAAATCTAGAAGTATTCGGCTATTAGGAAGATTTTATATGAATTAAAAATATTTATAAAAATTTCTTTAGAGAATAAGTAAAACAAAGATTTATAAATGAAAGAAAGATTTCTTAAATTAAGCGTTTAAGAGGACAAATAAATTGAAAAAAAAAAGTTTTTTTAAAAAAATAAAAAATAACCTCACTGTCTAATCTTAACTAAAATTAAACATTCGTTTTTAGATAAAGTATCCCTTTATAATGACATCTCGAGAATGCTGCGTTAAAAAAATACTAAAAATATTTTTTCATAAAAAAAGTATTTTTATTACAAATTTTAGCGAATTAAAATCTAGAAGTATTCGGCTATTAAAAATATTTTATATAAATTAAAAATAATTAAAATTTCTTTAGAGAATAAGTAAAACAAAGATTTATAAATGAAACAGAGATATTTTTTTAATTAAGCGTTTAAAAAGACAGATAAATTGAAAAACAAAAGATTAAAAAAAACGATAAAAAATACCTTTCTGTTTAATCTTAACTAAAATTAAACATTCGCTTTTAGATAAAGTATTCCTTTATAATGGTATCTCGAGACTACTGCATTAAAAAATATATAAAAAATACTTTTTATCATAAAAAAACATATAATTTAAAAAAAATGTATTTCTGAGATCATTACAGAAAATTTAAATCTACAAGTATTCAGATACTAGAAATATTTTGTGTGAATTAAATATGTTTAATACAATTTTTTATCAAACATAATGATATCAGTGAACAAAAGATATTTTTAACGTTAGACTTCAAGCAGACAGATAACTTGAAAAAAAAAAATATAGTAGATAAAAGAGAATTCCAATATAATAATCTTAACTAGAAATTAAACATTCATTTTTAGACAATGTATTCCTTTTTTCATAATCCCCGAATAACCAAGCTCAAATTTTATTCTGCAAGAAAATGATAGATTAAAATCAAATAACTCAGCAAAATAATGATATCTGTAGGCTCTTGGGTACATAGAAATATGAAAAGGGGAAACGGAAAAGGTAAGGAACGAATAAAAATCGGATAAAAGTCAAAGGATGTCGATACTTGAAAATTCAATTTACGAAATGTAAAATGCTTGTCAAGTTATTGGAACGGGTATCGAATAAGAGGTATATCAGTGATTCAATTTCACCGAATTTCTCGTGATCAAAAGGATAGTTCATTAGTGAAAAGGAACAGAAACGACTCTCTGCTTTCTTGGGAAGGTCCCTTCATGACATTTTCAATTCTGCTCAGTTCATTACATTTAAAGAAAGTGGAGGAGATATCGCAGTAGCTATCACATTAAATGAAGTTAATTCGATTAAATAAGAAAATCAACAGATAGTTGAAGAACGTAAATTAAGCGTTAGTTTTGAAATATAAAGATGAATATATTGGTAACCGGAATTTATTTTAAAGGCAATCAACTATTTGTAAAGGTTTGCTTTGGAAAATTAATGAAACATAAGTTTACGGGCTTATAAATTAATGAAAAGTATAAAATAATTTTGTGAGGTTGTTGTTTATAAAATATCGAAGTGCAGAGTATATATTTTCATTAATTTACTTATACTTGCAGTTGTATTTAATTATTAATATAATTAGCTATAAAATTCTTCTTCTCTTAATTAGTATTACGAACAGTATATTGAAAATATATGGTAACTTTTTGACTTTAAAGGCGAAGGGAATTTAATTTTAAAATCAGGAAAATATTCTAAAAGGTTTGCTTGAAAACTTTATCGAAGATTATTTTAAAATTTGAAATTTTATCGGCGTATAAATTAATGAAAAATATAAGACGTGATTAAAATTTTAAGAGGGTTTGTTGCTGTTGTGTTTCTTTATTTAAAGATAATATTTATGAATTTATTAATTTTTCTATTTTTAAAGTTTAATATAATTAATAATATATTAAGTCATAAAATATGCTTCTAGTACAAATATGCCAAATAAATTAATTAAGGGAATTAATTTCGCAAACTTTGATATTTAAAAAAAATTGGAGGGATATGACACTAACTATCATATTATGTAAGATTTATTCGATTAAATAAGAAAATAAGTAGAAAGTTGAAGAATGTAAAAGGTTAGATTTGAAATGTAAAAGTGAATATACTTGTAACGGGTATTTAGTTTAAAGGGAAAAATACATTTGTAAATCCTCCAGACGGTGATAAAGATTTAGTTAAAAAAGTTAATCAAACGTATTTATATTATGTATGCTTGCCGGTTTATTTGTTAATGAAAAATACAAAATAGTATTTTTAATGAATGCGAGACTAATGAAAAAGACAGGCTTCAGCGATACGCTTCTTGTCCGTCTTCTTCCGGACTGCTAGAGTCATGTAATGCTTTTTTTGTACACCTGCATTCATACTTTTCCAGAACCTGCGTCACGAAAAGAGCATCACATGACTAAAGCGGTCCACGTGAAACGCAGTGCAGCAGGTTACTTTTTTGTCACCTTTAAATTGAATGAATTTGATGTTATTGTTTGGGTAATAAAGCGGTTCAAGGACTATGTTAAATTATTTTCTCTATGTTTAAAGTTGTATTTAATTATTCCTATATTGAACCATAAATGTATTCTTCTTTCAATCATTCAAAATATATAATAATTCATTTAATTAAAAGGATCCAGTATTTAATTTAAAAACTGTCGGACATTAGAAAAAGTTCGTTAGAAAATCTAAATGAAACATATTTTAAATTTTGTCAGCTTATAGATTTATATCAAATGAAAAAATATTTAATTATATTCTGACTAAAGTATTGCGAGTTAAGTATTGCGAGTAAAGTATTGTTGTTTGAAAAATATTAAGGAGCAAAACTGAAGTATTCATTAAGTTTTCTATATTTAAAATTATATTTAATTAATAGCATATTTAGAATATGCATTAATGTTTTAGTTATATTTAATATAAAGTTATATTTCTCTACTAATATATGCTTATAATATGCATTAAGGAGTCCAATTATACTTAAACGCTTTAAGCATAATTAAAATTAAAGAGATTTACTTCAATTATACTTAACTTTCAATTATATTATTATAAGTTATATTTAACTTTTAATATTTTATAATATCCATTAAATTGTCCAATTATACTTGAATTCCAAATATACCATTATAAATTATATTTAATATTAAGTTATATTAAATTATTAATGTATTTTGAATATGATTTCTCTTACGTAACGAGAAAATAATCCCGAATTTGTAGGTTGCCGTTTGGCAACAACTATAGTAACATAAAATTAATTTGTCTTATTACATTAAACCAATCAGAAGCGTTATTTCATCACTGAAGCATCATATTTAAAAGAAAAAATTCAATGTTTTTTTTCAAATGTATACATATTAAAAAGATTGCTTTTAATTATGCACTAATCGCGGAAGAGCAGAACACAAATCATTTTACTTAATATTATTTGAGAAATAATATAATCTGTGTAAATTAAATACCAGTAAATAATCTATCATATCTATAAATATTTCTGACCAAAATTTGACCCTGATATTTCTATCAAAAATAAGACTGTATTTGTAATTTGACGTTTGGCAACAACCGTAGTAACATAAAATTAATTTGCCTTATTACATTCTACCAATCAGAAGCGTGATTTCAGTACTGAAACTTCCGTCACATTTAAAAGAAAAATAAATAATCTATCATAAGCAAGTAATACGTAAAGCGAAATGTTTCCGATGTGCAGAAAAAGTGTAGCAACAGCCAGAAAATGCATAGCAACGGTTTTTTAGGAACTTCCAATGACGTTATGACATTTAGAGTCAATAGAGAGCTGAAATATTTTATTAGTACAATTCACGTCACGTGATGCATTCAGCAAATTAGCTTTTTGATCAAGAACTTCTTTTAGACATAGCAGAAAACGTGTTGTTTACGTTTTGTTAACTTACCCAACGTCTGAGAGATATTGTATTTTTCACATCCAAGGAACTTTAGACGATGATTGTTGATTTATATTGAACTACCTTGCTATCACGTGGTGTTTTCTCAGGAGTTTTTCGAAATGAATGTAAGTCATACTGTACAATATTACGGACACAATGAGTTTTAAATTAATTCTGTTTCCTAGGTATTTTTTTCAATTAATTATTTGACATTTCAAAATTTTATACATTAGTTAGAATGATTTATGCCTATTGTAGCATGTACTAAATGCATTTTTAATTGTGTTTTCAACGAAATCTTCAATTACCTTTTATACATTAAAATATTTGTGTGATAAAGTATCAGAACGCCGACACCCTAGCATCAACTTCACAAAATAAAGCTTTAAATCATCGTACAAATTAGAAATTGGCACCATAATGTGAAAAAACATGTTTTTTGACATTATGGTTACAATTTTGAATTTATACATTGATTTAAAGCCTTAGTTTATTTCAAGTTTACGTTAGGGTGTCGGCATTCGCATACTTTACCCTACATTTCCTATTTTAAAATGATTTATGATAATTTTCATTATGGCTAAAATTACTGGAAAAATTGGCGACCGAGGGAAGCGAGCTTGGACCGCATAGCGGTCCCAATGTTAATTGCATGGCAATTCATGGGGGTTGGCGAGCGTTAGCAAGCAGGCGGAGAGCCCCTAGTTTTTAATAATATGCTATATTTAATTATTAATGTATTTAGTATATGTATTCAGTTATATTTAATATTAAGTTACAGCAGAGTTCAAAATGACAGAAATTTTCACTTGTGTAGGGTTTATTGTATCAATTTGTGTGTCTGAAATAAATTGTTCTTTAAGTGTACAATTAATAAAATCAGACGTTCATTTATGTGCTTTAATATACAATTGACGATACAGTGCTGTTGAATGAGGATTACCTACAATCGACCAGAGATCTTGCAAAACGTCTATATGTCCTTTAACCTTGTAACGACGATTATGAAACGAAGGTAAGATACAGATATTTGGTCATTGGGTTTTTCTACCAACTGCAATACTATACAACGAATGAATACTTACCTCGCACTGGTGTCATGTTACCGAAGAAAGTCTCAGTGGCCACAAAAAACTTCATTTAGTAAATTAGCTGGGAAATTCTATGCCATTCAATCTATTTACCAAACTTGATTTCCACAGATTACCATTTTTTCCGAAGCCCCCAACACACCTTGGTAAATCTTTACACTCAGAGTCTCACGTGAGATCCTGCATTGATATTTTTATATCATCTAAACCTACGCCATTTTTGAAGGATGGCGTATACATGCTACCTAATTAACAGCATAAATGCCAATAGCCAATTCTTAAGACGATTAACTTGTTCTCTTTTTCTGCTTCAATGTAAGGCTGGGAAAATAAGCATCACCTTAAAAAGTACTATTCTACATTATATATTAAACAAGTTGGAAATTGTACGTCAAACGTGACAAATGAGGTGCGTTCGTATTATATCTAATTTTATAAATATTCAGATCGTGGTGAAATAGCTGTTGCACTGGTATACAAAAATGCATAAATACAAAATTTATTTTATGTGAAGATTTTCATATTATAGATATTAATTTTATTTTATGAAATTAACTTTCAATACACTTTTACAAACAATTAATTACAATTCTGTTACATTAAAATTATACTATGCGCAAATATCCAATACAAGACTGTGTAAAAAAATCATCGTTATTATTTCAGTGAAATGAATTATATCGTCTGTTATTATGATACGATTAAAAAATAAGTACATTTTAAGTTCGAACATTTTATCTTTTGTTGACATTTACTGAACATGCCAATGGGGAACTTAAGCCTAGCTTTGCAAATTTCAGAACTTGAAATCCATATTTAAACTCTTTTTCCATTTAATCTTTATTTCCCCGGAAACATCTAAAAAAAAAAAAAAAAAAAAAGTCGATATTACATGATTGCCATAAAATAAACAATTTCAGTATACAAATTCCGTTTTTAAATTCAGTAATACGGAAATAATATGACGTCATCTTAAATGGGACGTAATCACCATGGCAACCTAGAATCATTACCTATCATAGGATGTCATTGAATTAATTACATATGATAGGATTTAACAGAATGGAGAACACATTGATTAATATATTTTTAAGTTTTTATTGGATTTTCATAAATGATCGACAAAATTAAGATTATATATATTAAATTTCAAACCATTGAGTTGGGTAGTTTTGCGCTGTTATATGCGAACAGGCGGACAAACCAGATGCCGACTATAGGTTTTACGTATTTATATAATTATGAACGCACCTAAAAATATTTATGTCGCATTATGTCACTTGTATGGTGCACAGGTGTCACCAAAAATAACATTTAGTCGAAAGTCGATTTTAAGCGAATACTAGAACTGCATATGAGGTTCATCCAGGTAAGAATGTTAAAGAATTTTGTTTTCCCCAAAACTGTAGTAGATATTTTGTATAATTTAATTATATTTAAACAAATAAATGAGTAGAATGCTAAAATTCATCTTAAAAACTCAAAAATTGAAATTGCACATAATGTATTTTATTAAAGGTTGTAGTGGTAGCTGACCGGGTACCAGCCCAGCTACCCGTACGGGCTAGGTTTTAAAAAAAACCCGGGGTTTTTACAACTGTAAGGGTTGTAGTGGGTAGCTGCCCGGGTACCCGCTCGGGTTTTTTTAAACCCGGTTTTTTACAACACTGGCTTTATTACTTAAAATATGATAAAATTGTAAAAAAGATGTTAAACTACATTAATATTAATCAAATATAGCTGTTGGTAATGGCCGTTTGTATTTTACCCTTGATGATGGCTATGTGTATATCTCAAAATTCTTAGCGTAATTGACATTGATTAATATTAATGTACTTTAACATCTTTTTTTCAATTTTATTATTTTTTAAGTAATGAAACACATTATGTGTAAATTTAATTTTTAACTATACTTATTACCATTAGCCCATATATTTACAAATAAATTTTTATGAGTAGCTAATTGAAGAAATGGAAATCCAAAAAACATAAATTATTGGATTAAATAAATGTTTACACTTGTCTTTAAGAAGATATTATTGCAAATCTAATATTGGTAAAATAAGGAAACGTCTCAAATTACTAGTTCTATGTCAAAGAAAATATAGATTTAAATATTTTTATTTCATCTAAGTACTTTACAAGCTTTTATTAAAATAATATACTTCAAAAAGTGAAAATTTAAAGACATGACTTCAAATTCATTTAAACGCCAATGTTCCAAAATTGGAACAGAAGTTTTAACTAAATGTTACAAATGCAAATAATTTTCGAATTATTACGTTTTTTTTGTATAATGATAACAATGATTATGAAATATTTTTGCATTAAATATTAAAAATTAAATTTTATTTTTGTTATTTTTTATGATTTCTAGAAATTTTCTATTTTTGACGTATTTTTCACTATTTAAAATAACATTCCCCAACACATTTATTATGCAAAAAATTTAAAATTATTTTTTATAGTCATAAGAAGAGAACTACTACTTGTAAGAAAATGCTACTAAAAACTATCTAAAATAAAATATAAATGTTTGACGCAGTTTGAAAAACTCATGTTCCGATTTTGGAACATTGGCGCTTTAGCGATAAAGTTTTCAAAAAGAGTAATCGTATAAATAAGTAATTCAAATCTCATTACATAATCCGTTGACTGATTCAACGCTTCAACATTGGTACCGTCAAGGTCAAAGACCAGACCGTGTAAAAGAATTTAACCGGAAGAGTTTATTTTATTAGGTAAGTAAAGTGTAAATTGAAGGGAGGGGCGCAAACAGAAAGAGGGAAAAAAGCTTTTTTCTTTTCCTTTATTTGAATGGAACTTTCGTGTTTTGTTGATTCGCAGTTGGAATAATTTGTAACATTATTAGAAGTTAAAGTAGAATACATATAATATTCAGCCGAATATATTTTTTTAGTAGATATAAGTTTTTTTTGGTTGTGATTATAAAGCATGTCGAAAAAATTTTTAACTGTAGAAGAAGCAGTAGCGTATTTACAAACTCTTTCGGATTCAGATTTATCCGATGCTGATATATGCCAGTTACCTCCAGATGAACCAGGTGATATAACAGACGAAGAGGATATTGTGGAAAATGACTTTGAGCCCATTATACCAGCTGACGTGACTGGAAGGATAGACGTAATTTGCAAAAACAATGATACTAGTTGCCAAGAAAACGTGATACACAATACAGAAGCCAGTCTTTCGAATATAAACAAGAACGAAAAATCATGCGTCAAGCATAGATTATGTAACACTTTCCAACGCTTCCAAAATAATTTTACGAATTATACTCTTTAATAAGCTAAAAGATAACATCTAAGTAATCCGAATACTTTTATTCAGCCCTGTATAGGATATATAGATTTGTATATATACTACATAGGATGCTAAATTTTAGTTCAGTTAGGAAACACGTAGTACAGTTTAAAATTCTCCGTCTAGAGTTAAATAATACGGAAATGTGTTCCCGAACTTTTGTGCTTCCCTGTATAGGATCTACAGAATTTATACACACCACGTAATATACAAAAAGCGATTTAAAATTAAAATCGCATTCAGTAACTTAAAACGCACTTCCAGGAATTATTGTTAACATACAGTAGAGAATTCTTTTGTGTGTCCCTGTAAATGGACGATGACTGCTATACACACAATATTCTGTAGTAAGTCTCTTGTAATGAACCTTATATAAATTTCAATGCGTTTAAAATAGTGAAACATTATTTAAATAAACCGCAGACGATTTTTCTCCATAGACGTAATGTAACGGAATCCTTTTGACTGTCCCTGTAAAGTAAGTATAAGTGCTATGCACACCCTATTCCATATTAAGCTTATTCTAATGCACCTTAGTGATATATATAAATTTCAATGCGTTTAAAATAGTGAAACATTATTTAAATAAACCGCAAATGATTTTTCCCCATAGACCGCAATGTAACGGAATTCTTTTGAGTGTCCCTGTAAAAAAACTATAAGTGCTACACACTTCCGTTGAAATAGGGAACATGCTATAGATAACGAGTATAACATATAAAAATTGCAGGGCAATCCGAGCATATTTACGGGAGTTAGAGCACGGACAGACGGCAGACGGCAGACGGCCAGACGGCAGACGGCCAGACAAACCGAAGTCATAAACACTTTTCAACTAGGTTGGAAAGTGTTAAAAATGAACTTCCGGGAAGAAAACGTAAGTTGGAATCTACAGATATCATTCCGACTTCTGAAAAAGCACAGAAAGTAAAAAAACCTCCTAAAAAGGAAATTGCATGGAAGAGAAAATGTGATTTTAAAAAACCTATTATATCAAACAGAATCGAAACAATTTTGCAGATGTTTCCTAACTTAGTAAATCTGTCGCCTATCGACCTATTATTTTAATTCTTGCCTCATGACTATATTGAACTCCTCGCTAAAATGACAAAATTGTACGCTTTACAAAAAGGAGAAGATATTGAAGTAGTATCTGAAGATATTTTGCATTTTTTTGGTCTACTTCTTCTAAGTGGATATCATTCTGTTCCTACTGAAGATATGTATTGGAGCACAGCGGAAGATACGTCCGTTCCTATTGTTCCAACTGTTATGACCCGCAATCGCTTTAGAAAGATGAAGAAGTATTTTCACTTGATGGACAATAATCAATTGAAAAAAGATGATAATCTTGGTAAAATAGCACCGATATATGAAGAGTTATCTAAAAATCTGCAACAGTTTGGAAACTGGCACGAGAAGTTGAGCATTGATGAATCATTGGTCCCGTACTATGGCCGGCATGCATGCAAAATGTTTATCAGAGGAAAACCTATTAGGTTTGGATTTAAAATATGGATGATGTGTTCATCAAATGGATATCCATACGCTATGGAGATATACAGTGGAAGAAAAGGGTCCCCGTGCGTTGTACAGTTAGGTTCGAGAGTTGTGGACGAATTATTATCTAACTTGCAAGAAAATTCAAAGCATGAAATATACTTCAATAACTTTTTTACTTCCTACGATTTAATTTCGGAGCTTGCAAAACGGAGAATACGAGCGACAGGCACAATTCGTGAAAATCGCACTGCCCTTTGTCCATTGAAATCTAAAAAAGAACTCGCTAAAGAAGACAGGGGAAATTATGATTTTCGTTCCGATGGAGCGGTATATATCTGCAGTTACAACGATAATGCGGTGGTCACAGTAGCATCTAACTGCTACACACATGAACCAGTTGGAACAGCAAAAAGATATTCAAATGCAAATAAATGCAATATTAATGTTACGCAACCTCATATTATCAAGAAATACAATGAAGGCATGGGAGGCCTTGACGTTTTGGATATACTTTTAGGCAGTTATAGGCCAAAAATGAGGAGTAAGAAATGGTGGTGGAATCTTTTCATAAATGCTTTAAATATGGCAGTTGTTTCAAGTTGGATTATACACTCTGAGGTGAATGACATCAAAATATTGCATTTGTAATTTCGTAGGCAAATTACAACTTTTCTTCTACGGAGAAAAGAGCGTCTGGTCATTTATCATGGACCCCGTAGTCATGTGAAAAAAGAAGTAAGAATATCTGATGGACATTACATTGTACCTACATCTCAAGAACGTTGCGTAGTTTGTAAAAAAAAACACAACAAAGAAATGTTTTCAGTGCGATAAACTCATTCATCAAAGTTGTTTCCTAGCATATCATGGACACAAGAAATGAATATAATTGAAGAATTTTGTTTAGATTTTCCAAAATCAGGTATTTTATTATATTTTAATATTAATTAATTATGTAATAATACATGTTAATTGTGTAATAATACATATATATACTCAGTAAATACCACAAAATATTCTCTGTATTGAATATTTCTTTCTGTTGAAAATTTTGTATAAAAATATAACCGACGAAACGCGAATGTTTCAATAATGGAACATAGCAAAAAAATAGGAACATTTTTTTTTCCGAAATTTTATTATTGTAATAGATAAAGGTGCTTTAAAGAAGCATAATTCTAAAATTTTATATTAATAGGAAGATCCGTTCATAGTACGGCGTTTAAACGGTTAAGAAGAAAAAAACACCTTAAGATACTGCTAGAGATATATTTAAGCAAAATAAAAAATAAAAGTTGCAGATTACATTTTTTCCTGTTGAAACAAGATGGAATTATTTGAGTCATATTTCTTAGCTATACGCGTAAAAAAAAAATACTGAAAATGGACGTGGAATAACAATTTTCCAATCATTTTGAGTTTTCTTACTTCAAAATTTGATATCCATGAGCAGAAACGAAAAAAGCGGAATGCAGTTTTCTAAAATATTGTATTTCAAACTAATTGGTCACAAAATAACTTTTTGAGACTTTTAGAATAATTTTCCTTTATATATAAAGAATATGTATAAAGAAATATATATACCGGGTGCCCCAAAATTGACTGGTGGATTTTAAAATTCAATAACTTGCCAACGGTGACAGATATTAAAAAAATTATTGCAGGAGTGTTATGTATGATGTTAGGAGTTTTTTACTGGGATTCTCGATTTTAGTTCGAATTTCAAACAATAGATGGCCTTGACATCGATTGGCGATCAGTCGAGGCCGAAACTGACGCCATTCAAAGATTTCAATGATATAAATGATATCTAAAGTGATAAACTAAGTTCAAATTAAATTTGACAAGACACTAAAACTTAATAGTACTTAAATTATTGAAAGCCATAAAAAAATTTTATTGAAATTTTTATCTTGACATAAATTAAGACAGTATTTATAATAGTACTTTTTGCTGGAAAGCAATTGTAATTAAATTTTTTTTTAGTTTATATATTTTTTTAAAAAATACATGAATTGTAATAATCAGGGCTTGGCAAAATCGGTCGCCTCCGGCAACCAATATTTTTTACTCGACGACCAAGGTTTTAATCTGGCGTTTTTTGTAGTGTTAACGAAAGAACAAAATGTAAAAGGCATTTTCCATCTCATGCACAAAAAACGACATTATTTGCTGCTCTAGCAAGCTAACATGTCATGTCATGTGTTTAGAATGTGAGGAGAGGGTGGGTCGTTCTTACTGGTTGTTTACCAATGTTTTTTGTAAGAGAGTTCGGTTTACAGTTTTTCAAAGAAATTTTGGTACTAGTGGTCCGGGGGGAGAGGGTATTTAGAGAGAATTTTTAATATTACAATAATCACTTTATTTACCGAAGAATATTTTATAATTACACTTGTTTAGTGTTTGAATTATTATCCATAGTAAATGGAAAAAAAATTCAACTGCACTTCAGAAGGACATTTTTTTTGGATTGGCGGAGGTATTTATCCTTAGAGATTGGATTGTTCTATCAAAACAAGCCTCCTCTACATCCGGTTGCTGTTTCAGATTACATAATACTGCACTCCAGAACAGTAGAGTGGTTTATTTTAGCAATGCATAGCGTAGATGGGGGTAAAGATACACACTTTTCATAAATTTCAATTTTTGAGGAACACATTAGTCTAAACTTATGTGACGACTGATTAAAATGTTACATTACATTTTCCCACCAATTTACAAACGTAGTTCACATTTTCGCCGAAAGGTGGCACTGCGAAATAGGAAAAATAAAAGCCGGTATAAAAATGTTGCAAGGACTGTTGCAAAAAATTAAACAACGATGTTTTCAAAATAACTACCATTTGCAGCACCAACGTGGCGCAATCTGACACAAAAATGTCCAGACACACGCCCTGACCCGATTATGTAGAAAAAAAATCCAATCCCGCGCCCTGTTTGATCCGAATCTGCTGATAAAATTAAGTTCAGTCTTAGATACGATGTAATTGTCCGATGCAGATTTCTACACTGAACATGTTAGATTTCTGTATTGATGTTGTCAAACTAGTTTCAGCTCGTGCCGCGCATTTAGAACTTATTTTCAGCTCAGCCATGTCCATTGAAGATTCTTCATATTTTGTCGGCTTAGTCCGACCTTTTTTAATTTATTATATTGGACTGATCAACGCTTAACTTTTTAATCGATCTGGCTGGCCCGTTTAATTTTTTTATCGGCCTGAACAGTTTGAAAGTTTGTCTTCATTTTTCCCACGGATATTTCTTATAAAAATAAAATATGCTTGATGATAACAGAAAATGTATTCAAAAATTTAGTACAAAACACGAAAAATCATGATAAAAACGGAAAAAAAACCCATCACGGAAATTCCGTGAAAAACGAAAAAGACCTATTATAAAACTGGGAAGTTCTATTAATAAAATTGCACAATAAAACGAGAAAATCCAGTGATAAAAACGGGAAGTTTCATTACGTACATTTTTCTAAGAAAACGAAAATGACCCGTCCGGAAAATAAAAATTTAAATATAGAGATTTTATAAAAAAACTAAAATGACCGGTAACAAAAACGAAAATTTGATTACGGAGATTCTGTGGGGTGGTGGAAAAAATTGTTTTTAACAGGAAAATTTACACGGCTGAAATTTTTTTCAAATAACAGTGGCGTTCTGGCAACTATGCGGCCAGTACGTTTTACGTTTTTTGAAGAATTTGTTTTTGCGAGTGTACCCTTCGAATACACTAACCATTATTTTAATTCAAAATTCTCAAAAATGCATTTTAGTATTTTTTAATCTCACAAATAAGCATCCAACAACAATTTATTTTATTTAAACACGAGATCTTACTGATCGAAATTCTATTGTCATGATAATAACTTTAAATAGCAGTTTTTAGAAAATTTCAGATTTGATAATTAAATGTCATCATTCTAATTAATATTTCTTAGCATTAGTAAAAGAATTCTTAAAATTCTTGTGCCATATTACTTTATTTCTAAAATTACATTTCTTCATTCACGCAGAAGGATATTAAAATACTTTTTCTTTAAACTAGGAATTAAAGATTTTCCTCTCATTATTTCTCGTTAAGGAATCTTGCGAATAAAAAAATCGGCCTCTGTTGCTCTGAGATTCAGCAGTTGCTTCAAAGAACCTTAATGAGAAAATGTCTCCCTAGTCGTTTCTGAAACAGAATAGATGTATACTTAAGGATTACGGTGAGCAACAGTTCCTCAGGGAATCATTATCTACAGCCCATTGTGGTCAAGACGTATGGGGATAATGACCCCTTTTCTCCTTCTAAGATAATAGTTATTGACTAAACGATCAAAATCTAGAAAGGCTCAATTCAGAGAAATGTGGAATTTGATATGTTTAGTTTAGAATATATCCCTTTATACAATTTATTATGTCATTAATTAGCAGAATTTCTTGCTAAAAATTTTAAACATGGTATATTTAGTTCGTATTGGATACATGTGACAAGGCTTTAACAAAAAAAATAACAATACAAAACAAATTTTAAACACTTTAAACAAATTTGTAGGACTTTTCAGTAAATCTGATTTGCTAAATTCAAGTATATAATTTCGTTTTACTGTTTAATTGGATCAAATATATAATAAGAATTAGAATCAGATAATTGTATTTTTTACGGAATGATATACTCAAAAAAGTAAATATCATCTAGTATAAAAAAAATATTTAGAAATATTTTCTAGTTTCCTTTGTACAATAAAACCTACAAAAATGGAATAACAGAGGACCGAAAAAAAAAACATTTTAAACAGGCGTTTTAGAAAATATGCAGTCAGTTCAATTCTATTTCTTTTGCTGAAACCATGATTTTTTTTTTTTTTTTTTTGCTTAAGACCGAATTCCATTAAAAATCAAATATAAAATTACAGCCCATTATGGTTAAAACGTAAGGGAATAGTGACCCCTTCATGGACTAAACGATCAAAATCTGAAAAGCTCAATTCAGACAAATATGGAATTTGATACGTTTACTTTTACTTATATACGATACCATTATATGATATATTATTTCATTAATTATATATTAAGAGCTTATTCCATGCGAGTGTTAAATGTCCGATTTTTTTTTTCAAAAAATAACATACATAAATAATAACGATAATCTCAGAGGATTAAAAAAAATGCATAAAAAATCCCTACAATTATGGTATTTATGACAAAAATAATGCATCTGGTCTGCCCTGTAAACAGTGAAAGTGCCGTAACTTGTTCTTACTTGGGCCCGAAATAAAAAAAGGTCTTAAATCAGTCCTGTTTCAACTGTTTAGAAGTTATTGGCATCATTCATCAATATCCTAACTGATCACTACCTAGTAAGTAACACCCAGGCACAGGACTGATTTTAAACATTGTATGTTTGGGCCCAAATAGCACCCAACAGGTCCAAGTAATGCCAGATTATGCTTTTTTTAAATGAATTATCTCAAAATGTGCTTTTTAAAAATTTGTGATCAAGATATCTTTTTAATTATTTAATCATTCATGAATTTTTTTCTGATTATAAATTTTACCATATTTTAAGACGAGATCTAATTTCGAAAATTTTCAACCACAGAACAATTTTATGTACAGATAAACTTCAAAACAGTCGATCAAGTGGGAGTTTTACTCGTGTACAAAGGGTTCCGTACAATAAATTTAATAATTATTGACTGCAATAGTACTTAATATCGTTGATAAAGAATAATAAGGCTTTGTAAAAAAACTTGTAATTATTCTATGAATTATTTTTCAATAACTAAATTTATTGGAATGAAAAACATTGGCTATTTATCACTACGATTCGTTTTACCTAAAAGAAAGTTTAAACTTTTCATTGTCCCAATCGCGTTTCGAAAGGAGGTCGCAAAGTTGCAACTCCACCTTGGTCCGTGCCACGTTTTTCTGGATAGACTCATTAATATCTCGACTAATTAACGATAAATGTTTTCGAAAATCATTATCAAAATCCTTGGGGGATTCCGTATCGATAGGTATCTCAAGCGGCTGCTCACTACCCCGCTGAGTGCAAGCAAAGTAAAGTTTGTGTGTGACGGAGGATTCGATTTTCTCAAAAGACTATGTGACCTAGGATAATCGCTAAATTTTTCCTGCAAGTTTTAAATAAACTCCTGCTATCCTTATTTTTTTTCATAATTTTAGTTTATTAGAATCAGAAATAGGAGTTGGGGGAAATTTTTTACAGTACATTTTTGGCGATATTTCTGAAAATAAAATACCTAAAAGTAAAACAAATATATTTTTGAGTTCGGTGAAACCCTACACGATATACATAATAATTATTTTTTTCAAGTAACTTAATCAGCCATTCTAATTTTTTTTTCTAAAAATATTTGTGAATGGCTAATAATCTATAAATATATGGGTCAAAAACCTTTATAACTCTGTCAAGTTTTAACTTTCTACGTTGTATAGTTTTCAAGCAAAACGGTTGTGACAGACGGACAGACAGACCCAGGAGTGAGCTCATAATGATTCCGTTTTTACTGTTTAAGTACGGAAAACTAAAAATATAAAAAATATATATTCATTACTTTTAACTTTGTTTTTAAAATAGAAAATTTCCGAAAATATATCCAAATTTAGATTAGGAATGCGCTAGAGCGTCCGAAGTAAGTTGATGAAGCAGAAACTTTCGATTAAGCTTAAGATATCATGATATCTCCATAACGCTATTATCAGCTGAATACCATTAAATATATTTCTTTTAAATGCTAAAAGGTGTAAATTAACAACATTATGTTCAGTAAAATAACTTTTATTAGATTGTTGACATGTTTTGGCTCACTCCGAGCCATTATCAAAAACAAATGAAACTATTCTATAATTGCAAGGTCTTTGAAGACATTATTTGAAATACTATCATTTAATTTTCATGTACCTTTTAAAAATTACGCACGTTATCTTTTATTTTTACTTGGTTGTTTATTTTCATATTTGTAACCATGGAGTACTCGAGCCACAATTTCGGTAAGTTAAAAGATGCTGCATCATTACATATTGTAATTTTGCGTGTTACTATCTCTATTGTTTCTCTTATTATGGATGGATAGTATAGACTGGAGGGGAAAATTACTTTACTTTCATTGAAATTTATTTGGATGGTTTCTTCTTGATATAATCGTGCCAGAGTTGTGGTTCTTTTATTATACTTAATATTTATTTTATGCTACTTTTATCTGTAACTTAATTTCCTTCTTGTCATGCCAATATAGTAATTCTTAGATCCGTCTTCTTTAATAAAAGGTATTTCATATACTCCTGAATAATTCTCAAAATTAATTGGGTCGATTTTACTGCAAATGATATTCTTTAATTTTTGAGGGGGTTTGCTATTAAGCAAATAATGAAATTTTTAAAACTGTATTTTAATTTTAAAAAAAGCTTGGATAGTATTGAAGAGTATAAAGTTTGTATTTTTGCGAATCAACTTTGCTTTCTGGTTTTTTATTATTGGAGATATCCACTATTAATTTATTAATATGGTGTACCTTAAAGCCATTATTACAAGCAATTTCACGAATATTATCTAGTTCATTATCCAAATTATTTTCAGTAAATACTATAAAGGGCCGTCTTATGAAAAATCTGTAGGCTGAAATTTTATACGTAAATGGAGAATAAGACTGGCCTTTATAGTATGTACTGAAAATAAATTGGATAATGAATCAGATAATAATCGTAAAATTGCTTGTAATAATGGCTTTAAGGTACACCATATTAATAAATTAATCATGGATATCGCCAATAATAAGAAAGGAGAAAACAAAGTTGATACGCAAAAATATAAACTTTATACCCTTCAATATTATCCAAGCTTTTTTGAAAAATTAAAATACAGCCTCAAACGTTTCAATATCTGCTTAATAGCTAAACCATCACTAAAAGTAAAAAATATCATTTTCAGTAAAATCGACCCAATTAATTTTGCGAACTATTCAGGAGTATATGAAATGCCTTTTATTAAAGACGACGGATTTAATAATTACTATATTGGCATGATAATAACGAAATTTAGTTACAGAAAAAAGGAGCAAATATCTGATATTGAGTATAACAGAAGAACCACAGCCCTGGGAAGATTATATCAAGAAGAAACCACCCAAATGAATTTCAATAAAAGTAAAGTAATTTTTCCCTCTTGTCTATACTATCCATCCATAATAAGAGAAACCGTACAGATAGCAACAAGAAAAAATAAAATATGTAACGATGCAGCATCTTTTAACATACCGAAATTGTGGCTCGAGTAATTCCATGGTTAAAAATACGGAAATAAACAGTCAAGTAAAAATTAAAAACAACGTGCATAATTTTCAAAAGTACATGAAAATTAAATGGTAGCATTTCAAATAATAACTTCAAAGACCGTGAAATTATAGAATATTCTCATTTGTTTTTGATAATGGCTCGGAGTGAACCGCAACATGCCAACAATCTAATAAAAATTATTTTATTGATTACGTTGTTAGTTTACACCTTTTAGCTTTTTAAGAAATATATTATTACAAGGTGTTATAATTTATTATATTTTTGCCATTAAATATTTTAAATTTTCAAACACAGATACCTTTTATATTCTAAATTCAAAAAAAGTTATATATTTATGAAGTATAATTTCTTCTATTATTATTTAAAAAAAATTTATTTTAAGGGGACGGTGGATGTTAAAATTTTCTTTTTTTTAATTTTCATCATAGAGATATAAAATTTTTTGAATAAATACATTTCATCATAAGTATATAAAACACATTAAAAGAAAGTTCCAATCTTTTTGCAATTTTAAGATTTTTTTAAAAATTTTAAATTTTAAAATGCTCCGGGCGTCTTAATTTTTTAGATATGTCCTTGATTTTGAATTTTAATCACTTAAAACTATATTACAAACAAATCTAAGCATTGATTTTTTATTCACTTGCATAGTTAATTTTTTAGAGAATTTTTTCTGAATTTTTCATCAAAATTTTGTTTTTTAACAAGTTAAAACTCCAATTTAACTATCTTAATAAAGTCGAATTTCAAAATGCATGCTTAGTTTCCTTCTACACAACATCACTATACTTCCTTATCAATTTCGTTACTTTTGATCAAAAACTAAGACGCTCGGAGAATTTCAAAAATCTGAAATCGTTGAAAAATCAGTTTTGAGGAAAACAGATTTAAGGTATATTAATGGGCCAAAAAATTGTTTGTGTACAAAATTCAAACGCTTGTAACTTTATATAAAAATATATTATTATAAAAATAGTCGCAGCTGCATGTAGTTTTTCGCAAATGGCTCAGAGCAAACCGGAGAAAAATAATATGCACAAAAATAATTTTTGATTTTTGGGTCGATTTTTGAAAAATGAAGGTCCACGGTCCCCTTAAAGCATAAAGTATTCTTCTGCTTTCAAAGATTTAAAGTATTATATGAGATAATGGTTTTTTTTTTTTCATTTTTTATAATTTTTAGCAGTCGTATGATCTCTTACTGGAAATTTTCATTAAAATTCTTAACCATAGCATATATAGTTCATAATAATTTCATTAGTGAAAAGGCTTAATAAGGACAAATACGCGTAGAATTCTTTAGCTGAAGGTTTAAAATAAAATAAATTATTTAAATAGCATTTTGCATTATTAAAGTAATGTAATCTCTGAAATGAAGAAATGGAGTAAAATAATTTATAAATTGGTTTCCTTATGCGAGGCGGTGTTAAATATAATCAAAATTAAGTATGAAAGAGTCTTTGTGAAATCTGTAGTATTCTAGAATTGTGAAATTTATCATAATAATATAATTTCGAGCTGCTAAAAAATGCCAGACTGTATGTTACTTTCTTTTTCGGATTTCAAATAAGATTTTCTACAGCCCACCGTAATCCAGACGTACAACTATGTGATAATGTAAGATCTAGACTTTACGGTATCATATTTCTATTTCTTAGATAGTAACGAAAATATCAAAATTTAGACAGACGAAACATAGAAATTTATAATTTGATACGTTTATATTTGAATATTCCTTTTGCTGGGGCATTTTGACTTATTTATGCATAAATAGGGGCTTTTTCTAAAAAAGGTGGCATTTTCAGTTAATTATGCTTTTATTAAAAAAATCACAACCGAGTTTTAGGTAGCTTGCAATACAAAAAGTAAAAACCTACCTATTGCAAACGTCCAGAGGAAAGCAAATCCTGAAAAATTTCATTTCGGTATATTTTTATCGATCATGACCCCCAGACACCAAAACCTCCCCACGTTCAAATGGTGATTTATATAGTATCTATATATATATATTATATATGTATGTATACATCTATATGTAGTTATATATATATCTGATGTCATGATGTAACTCTCGTATTCATGAATCAATTCGGATGTTCCAGGGTAGCTGACTTTATGAAACAATCTAAATTTTGTAATGCGATTGCACTCGTATTTATTAACCGATTTCAAAGTGACTGAGCATGTGTTCAGGTCATGCCAAGATCTTGAACGAACTACTTAGTTCAGCAGCGTTATCCGCCATCTTTTATTCAAAATAGCGACCATTTAATTTGTTTTTTTAAATTAAAAAAAATGAAAATGATGTACACAAAAAATTAGAAATTGAAAAATATATTTTCCTATACGTCTTCGATCTTGATACAAGGATTCCGGAGCATTTTTGTTTTGCCTTTATGTTAAAAATTGACTGAGATATAGCAGTTTAAAACACTAGATTTGATCACATGATTTTTAAAACAATAAGAATTTCATCATGCAATAGCACTCGTATTTATCAACTGATTTAGATTTGACTGAGTATGTGTACAGGAGAAAGACATAGCAAGGTGTTGACCGCGGTCGTTGGCCAGCTTCATTCGCAACGTTGTTTGAAATTGGCGGCCAATTAGTTTAAAAAAAAAATTAAAAATCGAAAAAATGTAAAAAATTTTAGAAATTGAAAATTGTTATTTATTTAAGTGTTTGACCTTAAGAGAAGGATTACGGAGCGTTTTAGTCTCCCCTCTATCCTAAAAAATGACTGAAATATAGAAATTTAAAACTCTAGGCTCGCTGGCATTTTGAAACGATCTGATTTTCGTCATGCGACTGCACTTCAATTTAATAACAGATTTGTATGTGACTGAGCATGAGCATGTGTACAGGACTTACCAAGGTCTCGACCGAGTTCGTTGGCCAGATTGATCTACCACCTTGTTTAAAAATGGCAGCCACTTATTATTATTTTTTTTTTAATTTTTAAAATATCAAAATGGCGTATCAAAAAATTAGAAATTGATTTTTTACCTTTAAGTGTTGAACCTTGATAGAAGGATTACGGAACATTTTTTACCTTTCCTCTATACTGAGCAATGTCAGATATGTAGCAGTTTTAAATTATAGTGTCGCTGACATTTTAAAACAGTCTGTTTTTTGTCATGCAACGGCACTCCTACACTGGTGTGCAAAACTTAAGCAACAAACACAAAATGCAAATTTCTGAACACGTGAGTACTCAAAAAGAAATTCTATAAAGAGCAAGTGTAGAAAAGAGTTACTACCCTAACAGCACGGCCAGTCGATGTGAAGTCCCCTAAACTTCACACATGGCTAGAAGTGTCACAATCGCTACGGTGAATCAAAATATGGGATATTTCAAGTATAAATTCGCATATAATGAAACTAAAACAACTCTTGACAATATTCTAGATATACTATCTGATAAAAAGCAACTATTTCAACTTTACGAAAATTATAATATCTTAAATAAAAAAATATTCATTTATTAAATACAAATTCCTCTTACAGTCAGTTATCTCTCTTAAAAAAAAAAAAAAAAAAGAAAAAAAAAGAAAAGAAAAGGAAAAAAAGGTTTGTTTCATATCTTGTACCAGTACGAAATTGTAAATACAGTGACCTCTCACTTATGCGCGATGTTCGGTGGTTGCTTTTTCGTACCACTGTTTTAAACAGTATAAGAGGATAATAAAAAGAGAACTAAAAAGTTTTTTTTTTAATTTTTGCATTTGAGTATGGGTGTTACTTTTTTAACAGATTCTGGTGACGTGGTTTGTTTGCCGTGTGTCGCGTGTGGGTGAGGGGTTACTGTATATAGTGTATTTCAAAATGTTTTTGTGTGAAAATAAAATTGTTGGAATTTTATATTGTAATTATACAGCGTGTCCACGTATAACCTGACCGACCTTTATTTTCGTAACCGTTGGTCCTAGATGCATACTTCCAATTACAAAAATGGTTTAAATAAGGTAAAGAATTACTTTTAACGTGATTTGGGTCAAGAAAAACATTTATTTAAAAATTACGAAAGTTAAATTTTTATACGGTCCCCCGGTCCTATAAGTGATATTTAGTAAAAATTTACTGTGACACTAACAAGTACGACAAAAAAAGTCCCATTCATTTAACATTAAAATTGACCGAATAATAGCTGTTTAAAGTTGGAGTAAATTTTTTGCTGCGAAATAGGGGTCATTCACAAATGTAGTAGAAATATAAATAATCGTCAGATATATATAAAAAAAATAGTTGAGAGAAAAATTAACATTGCAATCTAATATAATTGTGAAATCTATAATCATTCTCACATATTAATGCAAAATATACAATTTGTACTGTACATATAAGAGGATAAAAATAACAGAATTTTTGTTAAATTAAAAGGATGAAAAACAACAGCCTCAATTCTTTACAAAATGATACAGATTTTAAAATGCTGTTAGATTACACGGTCTTTCAAATTTTGGGTTGTGCCATGTTTTTTATTT
Organism: Maratus michaelseni; assembly: GCA_963931845.1. Lineage (NCBI taxonomy): Eukaryota > Metazoa > Arthropoda > Arachnida > Araneae > Salticidae > Maratus > Maratus michaelseni. The sequence goes on along the minus strand of OZ007588.1, from coordinate 246,298,116 downwards.
TTTGAAAATTGATTCTTATGGATTTTTTAGTGCTGAATCCGAAAATGACCTTCATTTTAAACCACCACGTTAGGATTTTTCTCAAATCGCAAATTTCAAAGTTAAAAAGCTCAAAGTTAAAATTTATCCTCCCTCTCCTCCCAACCTCATCGGACCCCTGAGCTGTTTAGATGCAAGAAACCCAGTATAAGGCAAAAATTTGAATAAACTATTGAATATAATAAAATTAAACTTAATAAAAAAGTCTTACATCTATTTTATAATATAAGATTTTTCACTGTTTTTTAACCTTGAAATTTACGATTTGCGAAAAATCCTGATATGATAGTTAAAAGTGAAAGTAATTTTTTTTTTTATTCAGCGTTAAAAAATACATAAAACGTAATTTTAAAATTTAAAAAACACAACCATCGCAGGTTTATGTTATCTAATCTAAAACTCTTTCTTAAACTTGTTGACGATAAGCTATACGAATATTTTTTGTGTTATCCTCTAATATAAGTATATGTATAAGATAGAAAGCGTCGAAAATCATAATAATATTACATTGCGATCGAATTTAAGTCAGTATGTAAAATTTAACTTCGATCGGACATTTGAAAGTGAGTTAAACTTCGAGTACAAATTTTAAACTGGAAAGACGATCGTTGGAAGTTAAATAAAACCTTATGAAAATAACATAATTTTTGTTAAAAGAAATCATAGCCTCAAATCCTTTCAAAATAAAACATAGTTAAGTTACAATTATTTTAATTAATCTGAAACTTAACTAATAAAAATTAACTCAATCGTAATAGTTGTACGATTTATTTCAAAGCGCAGATACCTTGAAGTAAGTTTAAGTACTTTATATACGACCCCAGAAAGCATGGCCGAAATCATCTCTTTTTGGACGCAAAAAAGTGGTGTAAGTAATGAATTTCAAAGTTTCAGAACTCGGTCAATTTTAATGTTAGATAAATGGGACTTTCTTTGTCGTACTTGTTAGTGTCACAGTAAATTTTTACTAAATATCACTTATAGGACCGGGGGACCGTATAAAAATTTAACCTTCGTATTTTGTTAATAAATGTTTTTCTTGAACCAAATCACGTTAAAAGTAATTCTTTACCGTATTTAAACCATTTTTGTAATTGGAAGTATGCATCTAGGACCAACGGTTGCGAAAATAAAGGTCGGTCAGGTTATACGTGGACACGCTGTATATTGTAATCATTTTTAAAAATATATTATACCTCTAAAAGTTATTGTATATATATTAATGCATTCAAAATATACGACTGTAAATAATTGTCATTATAATGTTAATCTCAAAACGCTATATAAATAACTATAACTAAAGTTTATGTAAAATATCAATTATTGTAATAATTTTAACGTTCGCCCAGCCTTGTGGCAAAATTGGGTAACGTTTATACTTTGTAAAATTGTAGTTTAACTTGTAATTATTGTAGCTAGCGCCGGATAGTAATATTTTTCCCTCCCTAGGCTTAGGGGTTCGTCCTGGCCATTAGCCAAAAGCTGGTCTCTAGGGTGGACGCTGTCTGTCTGTCTGTCTCATTGTTACTCTCAAATAATTGTTAACACTGAAAAGTCACTGTGACTGTCGCTTTGTGATGGGTCACCAGGTTACAAGCTTGGCGATACTTGTTGAAATACCGCCAAATTTTATGACCAAAAATAAATTGCCATAAATGATGTCAACTAAACTTCGATATAGAAGACTTCTTTGACAAAATTCTGATTCAAATTCAGTATTGATGAAAGCTGGGATTGAATTTACTATAATAGGACTCGAAGCGTTTCAGCTTCGCGTGTTTTAGTAAAATTGGTTATTTTTAAAAAAAAACAAGGAATATGAAAGCTACCGTTTCCTACCGGTACAGGCTGGCAAGACGTTTTTCATTCACAATGAAGAGAAAAATATTAATGACAGTATTATTCATATAAAATTTGTATCCCGCATCTGTTCACTGTAAAACATACATGTACATTAGGGGAAATGCCCTTTTTTCAAATTAAACATGGAAGTTACAGTAAATTTACATGAAATTATAAATTTGGAACACTGGCATGTTTTTAAAGAGAAAGCCTTTTTTCTTCGGGTTTTGTCTGGAATCTATGCTTCTAAGGTTTTCCCATAACTTTACTTCAATATTTTTAACAGTATAAATTACAATATTACAGTAAACATAGCTATAAGATAAAATAAAAGTAATGGAAGTAGCTTTTTTATGATAAGGTTCTTCTTTGGGGAGCCATGAAGATTTCATGTCTTAATCATTTAATTCTGAAAGACTACTCATGTTTGTTGCATCATCACCACATATCATAGTAGGATGTGCGTCTTTGAAAAGTAGACATTTTCACTTACAGGAATACTGGCTTAAACCTATTCTGAAACAAGTTTTACATTTTTCTTTCCGATTCTTTTATATTCATGAGGTAATCATATTTATATATTTTTACTTTCTTCTATATACACAAGAAAAAATTATTGAAATCTCAAAATTTTTGGATGGATTTACATGTTTTGGATGTCATTAGTCTAATAGGATTTGACAATTCTTTGAAAATATCTGTATGTCTGTCATACGTTAGTCTGTTTGTAACACAATTTTTGTGGCCGCTCTATCTCAAGAACTAATGTGCAGGATTTCATACAACTTTATAATTGGTTAGACTTTGATATAATCTGGTGCTGATTAGGTTTGGGTGTATATTGCCCAACAGGTAAAACTGCTATACCTTCATGAATTCCATGATAGCTTTGTTTCCGGATCGAATGCACGGAATTTCATAAAATTGTGTATTTTTTTAGAATTTGACACGAATAGATGTTTATTGGTGTATATTGCCCGACAGGTGGCACTGCTATGCTATATTTTGGATTATTTCCATCATAGCTTCATCTTTGGTGTATATAGCCCAAGTGAAGGCGCTATTTTGCTGTATTTTTAACAATATTAGAATAAGGATACGTTTTTGGATTAGTTTTAATTAACTGCAAATTTTTATTAAACAATGTTTTTTTACGAAATGTGAGTATACTATGTCGAAAGCCTGTTCAAAAGTCTTCCGTATGATACCTAATTCATAAGCGTACATTTTGTATGTGCATAGAAAAAGGAATGTGGACATCAGCAATAATATATATAATAATGTAAATGCTCGAACATTCTAAGCAATTATCAACATTACTGAAATTTTTATTGTCCTAAAATTCGTATGCCATTAAATTTTATCTGATAATGTCGCTTGAATTTCCTAAATTGTTTTAAAACTTTAACACCGAAAGTATATTCAAGAAGCTCTTAAAGCTATTTAATTTCAAGTTCTAATGTAATATAATTCTAAGAATAAGGAAATGCATACATAATTTAAGCATTCTAACATTAATGATATTGCAACTACCCAGAAATTCGATTATCATTAAATTTCCTCTGATATTATATAGTTTGATAATGAATTTCCTCATCGTGCATCTTTCTATGCTCTAGTACAACTATAACTCTTTGCGTCCATCTAACCCCCTTTAATCGAGTTTCTGGGGTATTAATCAAATGTCCCACCGTAAATGGCCATTAGGTATCAAATGTATTGTCATGTACAGCCATGTCGGAACAAATTCTCCAATTAAATGACTGTTTAATTTTCCGTTCAACAGACTTGAATAAATATGCAATTTCAAGCATAAAAATAATGTATGCAAGTTACACTCCATACTAGGGAAATATGATTGTAATATGTGATAGAAAATTTGATATTTTGAGTTAAAATCAAGTACCTCTCGATACCATGCATACTTTATACATGAATTTAAGATTAATAATGTATTTAAGATATATTTATGCAGTAAATATAGTTTTAAAACATGAAAGTTAGGAAATATTAACAACGATATCATTTTGAAGGAAATTTGTTTAATATATAAGCAGTAGGTTTTAATTAAGAAAAATGCATAGAAAGACAGTTTTCAAGTAGTCATGTGTACATGTAATCGTTTCTATATAGTAACAAGCAGACATTTCATAGATGCTCTAATTAATTCAAACAAGTTGGAAATTGTACATCAAGCGTGACAAACGAGGTGCGTTCGTACTATAACTAGTTATATAAATATTCAGATCTTGATGATTTTTAATTTTGTGAAATGAATTGTATCGTCTGCAGATTAATTTCTGAAATAAAATCTCGGTTGCTTGACGGTTAAACCTCGGAAGCTTTTATAACAAGAAAGCACCGATTTTAAAAAAAAAAATCAAATTTCTTAATAATTTTTTTTTATTAATATCTTCTAAAGTTTTTATTCGATTTTCATAAAATTTGAAATGTCTCCACAAAATTCTGCAAAGATAATATATCTTAAATTTCAAACCATTCGATTGGGTAGTTTTTACGTTGTTCTATGCGGACGGACGGACCAGACGACGACAATAGGTGCTACGTATTTATATAATTACAAACGCACCTAAAAAGTAAATATGGAAGGTGTTTTTCCTCCTAAGCTTTATTTGTGATACAGAAAATTACTATTAAAAACGAAAAATATTTTTATATTTTTATTAATCAACAAAAGTTTTTATAATAATGATATGTTTGTATATGTTTCACGAGAAAAAAATAATCGTTCTTGTACTTAATAATAATAAAAAAATCAATCAATTTATTTTTTTAATAGTATAATGTAAGCTTTAATATTTTATGCAGTTTCTAAATGTTTAAATACACCCAGCATTTACATTTATATAAATTTAGCATTTCAAATATTCCCTTACTTCTTAACTACTAATTTAAATTGAATAATTGTGGCAGTGAAAACTGACATTAGAAAGCAACTCTTTAAAATTATTAATCAGTACAGTCTTGTCATTTATGACTGGATTCTAAAAAATATTTGGCTGTAGCAAAAATAAAAAAAAAAATTATCTGAATCCCATTTATTAACTATAAAAGTTTTGAAAAAATTTATTAATGTAACACAATAATAAAATAATTTTCTGTTGATATTTTTTTTTATTAATTTGCTTTTTAGGTGCGTTCGTAATTATATAAATACGTAGCACCTATTGTCGACGTCTGATCCGTCCGTCTGTCCGTCTGTCCACATATAACATCGTAAAATCTACCCAACCGAAATGTTTGCAATTTAATATATGTAATCGTTGCAGAATTGTATCGAGTAATTTCAAATTTTATGAAAATGGAATAAAAACTTAAAGCGGTTTTAATAAAAGTTTTCTTCATTCTATTAAATGCTATCAAACGTAATTAATTTCATAGTAACCCATGATAAATAATGATTCTTGGTTGTCATGGTGATATCGTCCTATTTAAGATGAAGTCATATTATTTCCGTATTACTGAATTTAAGAACCGAATTTGTATACTAAAATTGTTTAGTTATAGCAATCATATAATTTATTTGACAATTTTGGGATAGATATTTCCGGATAAATAGATATTAAATTGGTAAAGAGTCTAAATATGGATTTCAAGTTCTGAAATTTTCAAAGCTAGTCATCAGTTTCCCATTGGAATTTTCAGTAAATCTCAACAAACGACAAAATTTTGCCAATTTAAAATGTATTTATTTTATTATGGAAATTAATCATATCATAATAACAGACAATATAATTCATTTCACTGAAATAATAACAATGATTTTTTTTTACATTGTAAAACTAGTTATAGTACGAACTCACTTCATCTGTCAAGTTGAACGTACAATTTCCAATTTGTTCTCTACTAAGTTAAAAAAAGAAAAGAAAAATCTTGCCACCGCCTCATCGCATGTATGTATTAAAGAACTATTGATAATCTTTTTGTATCTATAAACATCTTGTCATCTAAACTGATGTAATAAAAAAAGATTAAATTGTGATCTAAAAATAAATACATACTCCTAATCCTATATCTTCCCTGTACATATATTTATATATTTTATCTCTATGCATGCTGTGAATTAAATAATGATATGCCAATTTAGTCATAATACTATCATTTTGGGATTTTCCAAAATTTTTGTTTGACCTCCTGATTGTAACTGCAAGGGAAAAAAAAAGAAATATTTTTTATTCTTTTTTTTTTTTTGGACTTCATCATGCAGCTTACTCAGCAGCTGAGCATATTTACACCCCTCCTCCGACCAGGCGCGAAAAAAAAATCCAATAAGTAAGAACCACATGTGGTTTCTCATAATCTGAATACATTTGTCATGGGATTAAAATAAGCAGTGGTCATTCGGTGGCAGATGATAGATATATATTATGTTCAGAATCTATTAACCTCTTGCTTGTATTAAGTAGAAAGCATGTGAGATCGTGGAAATACGGACATATTAATTTGGCATCTGAGTATTTCATGCAGTGAGAAATGACAGCTACAATATTTGTCTGTTAACGCTAAAATTAAACGTCACTCCTATCTCATAAAGAAGTTCAAACATTTTTTGGTCTTGATATTTCTTGTTAATACACTAAGTGGAAGGCAGTGTATGAATGGGATAATTAAATATAGCTAGTTATAAAATTTTGTAAATAGAAGTTATAAAATAGAAGTTAATATAATTTGTTTAAATAACCAGTGGTCATTCGGGGGTAGATAATAAGTAATATATTATGCTCAGAATAATTAATGGAATAATTGCATCTATACTGTAAAGTAAAAACATTTCCGGGAGTAATGCTGACATTATTGACTATGGCAACATCTGACCATGCAATTTTTTTAACTTCTGAATATCGTACCGTCGAATAGGGAAAAAACGTTCTTTGAAATGCAGTTTTTTACAAAGCTGTATCTAAATTTATTGATTTTTCATTGTTTTGAAAATAATTTTCAAGTATGGTTATTTTAAAGCTTTCTCTGTCGCGTACAGCCCGATTACGAAAGATTAACCGGTTTGGACTTTAAACAATTTAAATAGCATTTGCTTGCGGGTAATATTCTGTAACGAAATTAAAACTTCGTTAAAATAAATAAACAAAATTATAAAATAATATTAATAAAACAGAAATTTATCAGACATGTAATCGAACTACGCGCTTAAACCACTGAAATAATCAGAGTAAAAAAGGCTGCTGTAAGTAGCGATTGTGGTAATTGACATGTGGCTAATTCGAAATTATCGCTTTTTATAAATATCAAAACTTTATTTGAATACATTATTAATATTTTTAACATAAAATACTTTTTGGCATTGTCAGTGGGCAATCTAAAATATATATTAAATATAAAAGATCTATTATATTAGTTTTCAATTAAGTAAAAAATGGTTTTCATCTACGTTCTGTACCCAGGAATCCCGAGTTTCCTCCCCTAGTTTAATTAAAAATATGTTAATTGAATAAATTGAGTTATAAAAATTTAAAAATATATTAATTTAAATTGCATTATTTAATATGAATTAATGTAAAACTGTTAATCTAAATAAGCATTAGGCATTGAGTGGCAGATGATAGATATATATAATTTTCAGAATTTATTAACTTCTTACTTGTATTTAGTAGAAAGCTTGTGATATCGTGGCATTATGGAAATATTTATTTGGCGTGTGGCTATTTTTTGCAGTGCGACATGACAGCTATACTCACGATATTTGCCTATTAACGTCAAAATTAAACACCGTTTCTATCTCAAACTAAAGACTAATCATAATTCCATCGTTAAAAATTTTGTCAGGACAATTAAATTTGGAATACAAGTTGGAAATTGTACGTCAAACGTGGCAAATGAGGTGCGTTCATACTATAGCTAGTTATATAAATATTCAGATCTTGATGATTTTTAATTCTGTAAAATGAATTATATCGTCTGCAGATTAATTTCTGTCATAAAATAAGTATCTCGGTCGCTTGACGGTTAAACCTCGGAAGCTCCTATAACAAGAAAGTACCGATTTCTTTTTAAAAAATTCAAATTTCTTAATAAATATTTTTATTAATATCTTCTAAAGTTTTGATTCGATTTTCATAAAATTTGAAATGTCTCGACAAATTTCTGCAAAGATAATACATCTTAAATTTCAAATTATTGGATTGGGTAGTTTTTGCGTTTTTATATGCGGACGGACGGACAGACGGACAGACAGACGGACGGACCAGACGACGACAATAGGTGCTACGTATTTATATAATTACGAAAGCACATATTAACAGAGTTACGTTCATTTCAATTCCAAAAATTGCATCAGGATGGCAAAAACTCGCGGTGACAATTTGCGCGATAAGCAATTACTGCGTATTGCTTTAATTATTACTAAATGTTTTTACCAATACATTTTTTGTTCTTAACAGTCGTTTGCCATTTATTTTCTATTTTATTGTAAAGACAGTTCTTAAAATTTATGTAATTAGCAGCTATGTTTCTTGTAACTTTTTTTATGATTTTGCTATATTTGAGATTTTGAATTTTATGTTTAACGGAATTACTCGTACAGTCTTGGAGAAAAAGGGATACATAAATTCTGTCGTAGGTCATTGTATAAAACTATGACTGATACTTACCGATTGATAATAATAAGTCTACTAATTAATGCTACACTTAAATTATGCTTCGCGGGTCGTCTGCTTATTGAAATTTTAACAAACTTTAAAAATTTGGAAAAGTAACACCTAATTTCGATATTATATTTCCATTCTATGGTAATTTTAAACTTCGGATATTAAACAAGCAGTCATTCAGTCAAGTAGTTTAGGATTTATGAAAGTTCAAAATTTGAAACTTCTAATGTTAAATTCATTTTTAATCGTTGCAAAATAGATTACAATAAGAGTAGTTTTTTTTAAGCATAACTGAAAAACTTCTTGGCGGAATAAGCTGTTGATTCGCCTATTTATACCATCTAGAAATCGGTTTCTGTTTTAAAAAAATTCAAAGGTTACAATTCATATAGAGTGTGATTCATAAATATCGAAACAATAGGCTATCTCTTTAAATATTTCTCCTAGACACATACGTCCAATTGCAAAGTTTCGAAAAAAAAGGTGCAAAATTTGATGAGATAAGTTGCAACTCCATGGGTGGTCTATTTGAGAAAATACAAAAATTAAATTTTTATACAGCCCCCGTAGAATAAAATTTCCAATTAGGAAATTTTTCCTTATCCGTTCCTGAATTAAACAAAAAAAAATCCATCTTGATATCTGCAAAACTCAGGGAGAATATGTCCGTTTTAATAATTCATGAGGTTTCAAGGGATCAGACACAAATTGAAATGCGTGTAATTCAAGAAACAATGTTACTGTAAGGTGTCCGGGAAACATTTTATTTATTTATTTATAGAGTTAGAATTTTGAATTTATTGTGATGATTAGCCATATAATTTGTAAACAGAATCACATCATAAGACTTGTTACAAGGAAAAAAAAATTGCAGAGTAATTTAAAATTGTGATAACTCGAAATATTATTTGTCGAATTGAATTTTTTTCCTTTAATTAAACAGAAATATATAAATTTTAATTTTCATTCAGCATTTTGAAAAATATTAATTAAAAAAAAAACAATTTATTGTAAACAAATCATATTTCCAAAAGTGAATAATTTTTTTTTTTTCAAATTTGCCGAATTAAAATTTAAGTAAAATATTTGAAAAAGATATATTACAAGTTTGAACCATTTATAGAGGTTATTGACTTATATAAATTTAAAGATGAGAAATGCTGAAAAAAACTTATGATGCCGAAAAATGCATTTAAAGTTTTAAAAAAAGATTGGGTCCTAATAGAACGTTTAAATGCTTTTTAAAAGCTTCCAGGTGAATAAGTAACTCCTTCCTGTAGCTTCAATTTCTGATTACGATAGTTTGGCTCTCGGGTACAGATATTAAATTTGTTTAACGCATACCCTAGTCTCTCATACAAATCTGGTATGCAGCGAAATTTACAAAATTTAAGTTTATTAGAGATATAAATTTATTTTATGCACTTTATGTTTCAGGTCGGGTTTATTGATATGATTCGAAAGAAAACCCTTTTCATGGGAGTTGCACTTAATTTTATTTAATTCATTATCTAGACAGGTGTCTGTGATATTTTAGATTTCTGCACAAGCCGAAATTTGTACAAAAAATTCCCATTTATCTTAAGATACAATTAAGATTATTATTTTAAAGAATACTACATACGTATTTATAAGAAAATTTTACAGTATAATTTAGATTACTATGTTTTCGCATGACAAAAATATAGCTGTCAAGCCTCCCACTAATCCTCCGTAATATGTAGATTAATTTGAACCAGTTAACCCCTTTAAAATTAGAAATTGTTTAATGAATCTTTGACTTATTTAATTTAAATATTTTAAGTTGAATCATTACTACATTTAATTGAATTTCTTAAAAGAGTTTCTGGTTCGGACGCATTGAACCTGGGTCAAATAAACACACTTATAACAGAAGATTAGTGAGAGCTTGGCATATATTAAAAAAATACGCAATAGCAACGTTAATGATTATTTATAACTATTAGACTGTTATATTCGAATAAAGATTTATTTTAAAAAACAATGTCGTTTGGAATAAATGAAAAATAGGTTTAAAAACATCATAACTTTTGAAACTGTATAACAAAAAAAAAAAAGATTTTTGAAAATATTTCTGTGTAATTTATAAAATATTATTTCCAATGATTCCGTTAACAGAAGTTTCATTCACGCTATTACTATTTTTATAAAACTTATTGCCTTCCCGACACGTCCTAAGCACAATAAAGAGACGGGCCGTGCCGATTACGACCCTGGGACCAATCTCGGCCTCATGCAGACCTCTAGCATACTTCTCAAGCAAGTTTAACGTAAGAATCTACACGCTAATATTTTATATCTAAAAGTTAAGGCATTGTCTTAGATCGACTTTTAATAATGTGTAAATGTATGGTCGATCCCTAACTTGCATTGCAAATGAACTGATATCGCGTCTCTCAGAGGTATGCTTAAGTGGTGCAAGTCACGAATTTTGGATTTTAATATCTCTGTGAATTTTGCAGATATAAAGATGGCATTTTTTTTTGTCTAATTCAGGACTGGATAAGGAATAATTTCCTAATTGGAAATCTTATCCTACGGGGGCCGTATAAAAATTTATTTTTTGTATTTTCTCAAATAGACCCCCCCCCCCCCATGGAGTTGCAACTTATCTCATCAAATGTTGCACCTTTTTTTATGAAAATTCGCAATTGGAAGTATGTGCCTAGGAGCAATATATAAGGAGATAGCCTATTGTTTCGATATTTATGAATCACACTGTATATTTTTTCGGGATTCTAATTTTCAACCACTGCGTTTTTTCATTAACTCCTTATACCTCGAATAGAAATTTTATATGAAGCAATTTGGTCTGTCTCTATATGCATACATTTCGAATGAACCACATTATTATGCATGTCTAGTAAAAAAGATACTTTTTTAGAATAATTAAGAATATCGCCATCAGCATCATTATTATTTTTTAATACACATAAAAAAAACACCCCCCCCCCCTCTAATGTGCATAGAATAAGCAGCAAAAGATATTTTACCTAAAACCTTTCACTTTTATCTTTAAATTAATTGTGACAGGTTTATATTTACCCAACTTCTTATTTTAAAATCTCGGTTTTAAAATTCTATTGCAATTTTTGATAGATTAAATGTTTTTCATGTCTACAATATTTATTTAAATTAACTATATCACTTTATTTCTCTTTGTTTAGATTATGTAAACTAACACTGAATCAATTCTGAAAATAAACTATTTGAACAAAATAATATTATATGCATATACAATAAAAAACAGAGAAGTTTGATAAAGTATAAATTTATTTAGTAAAAAATAAATGATAGAAATTTTCATATCGCAGTAGAAAATTAATGTATAACAAACATAATACTCAAGAAATTTTCAAAATATATAAAACTATGGTTTTTGATAAAGCACTTTTGAAAGAAAGAAATAATATTATTTTCATGTGTATCATTGAATATGTGTAAATAAAACTTTAATATACAATTTTAACAATAATAAATAATATCTTTATCAGCATCATTATTCTGTGTTTTAGAAGACATTGAAAAGCAACATTTTTTTTGCTGAAATGTGAACTGTAAAAAAATACAAATGTTTCTTAATCTAGGAAAATGTAACACAACGGCAAACGAAAATATATAATAACCTCTTCCGAGATACCCATGATTTCGAAAGGCGTTCTTTATCATTATAAAACCTCCGAAACCAATATATTATCAATATTTAAATAATCATTTATGAAAACAAAATTTCTTTTGCTGCCACCGATTTTCGGAAACATTTTCGAATAGCTTTTATAGTGTATTAGTCAGTTTATTGAAACCGAAATATTGGTTTTTAGGGTATAATTAATTCTCAATAAAATTTTCTTAACTTCGAAATTGAATCTATACATGCAAGAGTAACAAAATAATATTAATTTTAATGTTACTATTAATGCTGTTATTTTTTTATGTTTGTATGTAAAATATGTTTCTTGAACATGAAAATGTTTACTTGAGAATTGATAGAATCTTAAAAACCTATGTTAAAGGTGGAGAAAACGGATTAATGAACTATAAAAACGCCTCGGAAACGTTTCGAAAATCAGTGGCAGCAAACGAAAATTCGTTTTTATGAATGCTTTTTTAAATCTCGTAAATATAATGATTTCTGAGATTTTTGAAGAAAAAGAGCGGTTTTCGGAATAATGGGTAACTCGGAAGAGGTTATTGTATATTTTCGTTCGTAGCTGTATTATATTTTTTCTAGATTAATAAATATTTGTCTTTTTTCGTTTAGTGTGCATAAAATAGGCCCCCAACATTTTTTACCCAATTTTATTTAAAATTCTATTAAATATTGTGATAGATGAAATGTTTTTTATATTTACAATATTTTGATTGATTAAATATTTTTTATACTTACAATGTTTGTTTAGATTAAATATGTCACATTTTTCTCTCTGTTTAGATTATTTATACTAACATTGAATCATTTACGAAAATGTTAAATTATTTGAACGAAAGATTATATGCAAACAAAATAGAAAAAAAAGAAGTTTGATAAATGATAAATTTATTTATTAAAAATAAATGATATAAATTTTCGTATTTTAGCAGAAAATTAAATTATGAGAAACCTTATTTTAAGGAATTTTCAAAAATTTATAAAATTATGAAATAATGAAGCACTTTTTGTATTTGTGTGAAAGAAATAATATTTTTTTATTATCTAAATTTCAAAATTTAATCTAAATAATAAAATGACGTCTTAACCTTTAAACTGAATTTATATATTTCATTGGAATTACAAGGTTCTAACTGACAAAATCGACTAAAATGAGCCGCTGACATCACTTACTAAAATCCTGATCTCCTCAGACGCAACACATGCTAGTGAGAAATATCGAAAATTTACGAATTTGACAAGTTTTTTTACTCATTGTTTCTTAAATTTCTTACTTCCTGCTTCCAGCTTACGGGGAAAAAAAGAAAGTTTGATCTCATTTTTCTCAAACAATAAGTTAGAACCTTGTCATTCTAAGACAATGGTATATAGTTCTAATTTCTAGATGAATGATTTTAGGCATAAAATATCGGATGCATCTGAAAATGATTTACGCTAAATGCTTTTCCTTTTACCTTGACATTTATTAGACCTATATATATATTACAGGTATTTCCCACCAATGACTGTGCATGTTTGCTTCGTTCTGTCAATTTATATTTTTACGCAAGAAACCGTTCTTTAGGAGCATGCTAGTGGTACAATTGGACAATTGCATTAACTCATCGTTAGGTGTCAGTTTTTTTATCTTTCGGGACCTTTTCCTTCGCAGAAAATAAAACGTGTCATTAGAAGCAATAGGGCCTAAACACAGTACGGTAAAACTTTTCCATCAAAGCAAGATGAAGTCATAAACATACATTTTCATTCAGAAGTTTGAAGAAAATTAGTATAATTGCGTCGAAATGACCTAATTTTTCGTTGACTTTTCATTTGGTCTTTTTGTGTTTGGTTCAAATATAATAACTAAGAAAAATGATATAATGTTTACGCATCGGTGTATCTAAGGACTAGGATTTAGCTTTTTCGACTTTTTTTTTCCCTTTTGCAAAAAATGGGACTAAATTTTCTTTTTACATATTTATATTACATAATACTGCAATGAAAACCGATTCATATTAGCTAACAATTGAAGTACCCGTTATAATGCGTTGTATGTCTGTTCAAGTAGTAAGCAAAATTAAATGCACTGAACAAATGACATCGTATAATTTTAGGCAATTTTATGAGTTAAAAAATTGCTAATCTATAGCAATCGATTGCTATTGCTTCCGTGCAAAGCTGACGGAGAGGGGCACTAATTGTGTCCAGTGCTTTTCAGGTACAAATCGAAAGCGGTGTCCGGAATTTTGTGGAAGAAATTGTTGAATTATTTACTTCAGTCTCTATTTTCAAGTCATAAGCAATTCTGTTTAAGAAAATTTGGCTATGCGAAGAATGAAACAATAAATGCAAAACTCTTTGATTATCCATCAAGTGACAGATTTTCAATATTTGAAACAAATCTGAAAACTTCATCCTTGCGATGGCGGCTAAACATCTTTTTCCATTTAGTGAAGCATTTAGCCTGTGACATTAGTGAGTGGCATGGCCTTTGGTCCCTTTCATCGTGATTTAATCACTTCTCTCGTAATTAGCAACTAAGCGGAACTCCCCCGCAAAGATATCATTAATTGAGGAACGAGTAACGCTAACCCATGCTCAAATAATTTCCTCTGCACACATGGAAGTTCCTTCCAAACTAAATGAATGTAGAAATAACATTTTGGGCATAACATTTGTAGAGTGATCTTTTATTCTAACAAGCTAAATGAAATGTTTCTCTAATTTCTAGCGACTGTCTTGAAATTATCGGAAAGATAATCCATTTATCAAAATTTATGAAATGATTAATTATTGCTTTCAAAATGTCTTTGAAGAATATTTAGAGAAATCTTTTGTAATGTTTAAGTCTACTACAATTCGAAAAAAATACGATTTTTTTTTTTTTTTTAACATTTTGATTTAGCAGCTTATCGTATGCTTTGTTTAGTATTAATGTATTTATCAACTATTTCAATGTATTTTTCATGTTAATAATGGTACATTTATTACATATAGATAAACAGAAAAATGAATATAAATTTGAATAATAAACCAAATTCACAGAAAATGTTTTAAAAAAAATTATAAAATTCTTTAAATTTACTGAAAAATACGTAATTTTTTCGAAGTTTATTTTCTATTTTATATTTATATTAATCAGTATTTAGACTGTGTCATTCTTTATGATGCACAGATCTTGATTATTTTAATGTACTTTATATAATTTCAATTTGGAAAAAAAGTATTTTTTCACAGTTAAAAATTTCTTCTTGATGGCATTTATAGAGTTTAAGTTGATATGTGAATTGTGTATGTATACATTTATGTGTGTGTATGTATATAGACAGAATTTATCGTAATTGATTTGGTAAACCTTATAGTGAGTGTAAGACGCAGTGAAATAAGATTCTTTACCAAAGAACGTGTAATCAGAAAAAGAGCAAATAGGATTCAAAAGGAACTTTCAAGTTGCAAAACAGAACGTGTTTATTTTTAAACCTAGTGAGACCTGAATTTTTCTCTTTTTGCATTGAAAATGCTAATTTTTAGGACTGTCTCTAATAAAAACATTAAAAACAATTCTTATTTATTTAATTCAAAAGTTGTCAAATATTGGAAGAGAGGTTGTATCTTTTTGGTCATTAATCGGTTTTCGCATTTAAAATCATAGGACAAATGTTATCGTGGCAGAAAAGTTTTAAATGTATTTAACTCAAAATCATAACAGTGTAAGATTATTGATAAACCAAAAACAATTCTAAAATAATTCTTTTAAATCAAACTTTTTTTCTATACCAGCTTTGTCTAAAAATCATCTATCATTTAAAAAACAGTAAAACTTGCTAAAACGGAATCGTAAAGCACCAGAGAGATATTTAGTTTTAAACAATTTTCCGTCTTAGTAAGTATACCGTTCCTTATGGTTGTATTGTATTCTTTTCGACGAGATCATGGAATTTTTCTTTATAATGCTTGTTTCCGTTATATGCAGGTTCCGTTTCGACAGGTTTTGCTATGCTGTAAAATAAGCGCATTTTTTTCTACAATCAGATGTACTGACTCTAGTATCTTATGGCCTAATATTATTACCTATCCTTTAGTATAAGAATACCTATTTTGTCCGTTAATGTTATATAATATCTTACAGAGTCACGCAACTTTTAGCGAAAAATGTTATGAGAAATGCTCTTATAGGATTAACTTATTAAAGCGTTTATTACCCATGAAAATTTTCTGGCTGAATTATATAGCGTAATATAAAATTATATATGTTTACATAATATACTAATTAATTTTTCAGCTGAGCTGAAATTGCGCTTTAAATTAATGAAATGCAAAGTTTGTGAATTATCACTTTACTAAGCAGCGTACAGTCAACAGAGTGAAAAAATGTCCAGACCGGGGATCATGGCGCGCTATACCAAGGGATCCGGGATCGATCCCCGGTCTGGACATTTTTTCACTCTATTGGCTGTACGCTGTTTAGTAAAATGATAATTCACAACCTTTGTATTTCATTTACATAATATATCGTATAAAATGTTACAAGAGTTGATAGTGCAGCGTATTTTGTTTGAAGCCTTTTTAAAACCTTTTTTATGTACCTTTTTTGATTGAATTAACGCTGTAACATATTATAAAACGTTACGTAACGTTCAGCCGAAATAATTATGAAGCTGAATCTTTTCCACAACATCTACTAAGAAAACATTTAATATTTATTTAATGTTGTGGATTAAATCTAAAACTTTAATAAGTTTTTTTTCTATTGTTAATTCGTAAAATAAAAAAATGCTTTAAGATATATTTAGTTAATTAAAATCTGATTAAAGATATAGAAAACTTTTACATAAAAGTATTCTGTGACAGAATTGTTGCATAACTGCCTTGAGTGGTTTCTGAGACCGCTTGACTGAAAAATAAATAAAAGGTTCGACTAACTTATAGGATACTGTTTCTGTACTACACCTTTTATACAGGACTGTTATAATGAATATTTACCTATTCAGAAGTCTCTAAGGATAGTTCTATTGCTCCAAACGAAGCAAAAATTCACTAGAATCTATAATTAAATTGAAACTTAAAAGTAAAACTGTGAAAATTTAAAAAAGCACCAGTCTGTGAAACCGCTAACAACAGTTCATTGTTAATACGAAAAGATTGAGCAAAATAGTTTTGAAGAGATGATTATTTTTTTAAGTAACTGAAATACAGGGTCATTGAAAAAGATTGGACAGATTTGAAAGACTTATAACTCCAAAAGTAATTAAGTAAACGCAACTACTTTTCTTCCAAAGTACTCGGCAATTATCTCATGATTGGTTAGATGTAGCTGTTTTAAAGTCGTGACATCCAGACAAAGCGAATAAGCAATAGAACTTTGAACAAGGACTTCGTGCTGTCCTACTTTTTTCGATGATTCTGGACTGGAAAGCGTATAAGTCTAAAAACTATTGGAGGTATGGGAAAAATGTCAATTAGAAAGTTCTTCGGAATAGTCGATTTAGTAGAAAAGGATCCACTATGTACATGAATATCCTGACCAAAAGCTGAAAATTGCGAATGTGTGGTACGATATGCATTTCTAGATCATCGACTCGTCTGAATGTTACGACTTTAAAACAGCTACATCTAACAAATCAAAACTGTTATGTTTCTTTGTAATGCTTGTTTCCGTTTTATGCAGTTTCCGTTTCAACAGATTTTGCTCTGCTGTAAAATAAGCACGTTTTTTTCTACAATCAGAAATCGTACTCTAGCATCTTATGGTCCAATATGATTACCTATTCTTTAGTATAAGACTACCTATTTTGCACGATAATGTTATATAACATCTTACAGAGTCACGCAACTTTTAGCGAAAAATGTTTTGAGAAATGCTCTTATAGGATTAACTTATTAAAGGGTTTATTACCAATGAAACTTTTCTGTCTGAATTATATGACGTAATATAATATTATATATCACTACGTAATATTTCGTATAAAAGGTTACAACAGTTCATCGTGCAGCGTATTTTGTTTGAAGCCTTTTAAATCTTTTTTATGTACCTTTTTTATTGAATTAACGCTGTAACATATTATAAAACGTTACGTAACGTTAACTCTAAATAATTACGAAGCTGAATCTTCTCCTCAACATCTACTAAGAAAACCGTTTAACATTTATTTAATGTTGAGGATTAAACCCAAAACTTTAAAAAGTTTTGTTTTTTATATTGTTAATTTGTAAAATAAAGAAAATACTTTAAGTTATATTTAGTTAATTTAAATCTGGTTAAAAATATAGAAAGCTTTTACATAAAAGTATTTTGTGACAGAATTGTCGCATAACTACTTTCGGTGATTTCTGAGACCGCTTGACCGAAAAATAAATAAAAGGTTCGACCTCTTTCCGAAGTACTCGGCAATTATTAGATCTGTTTTAAAGTCGTGACATCCAGACAAAGCGAATACGCAATTGAATTTTGAACGGGGACTTCGTGCTGTCCTACTTTTTTCGATGATTATGGACTGGAAAGCGTATAAGTCTAAAACTATTGGAGGTATGGGAAAAATATCAATTAGAATGTTCTTCAGCATCGTCGATTTAGTAGAAAAGGATCCACTATGTACATGGATACCCTAAGCAAAAAGTGAAAATTGCGAATGTGTGGTGCGATATGCATTTCTTAATCATCGATTCTGCGCATCGTCTGAATGTCACGACTATAAAACAGCTACGTCTAACAAATCTTGGATGATTGCCAAGTATTTTGGAAAGAAAATAACTGCGTTTACTGAATTTCTTTTACAGTTATGATTCTTTCAAATCTATCTAACTTTTTTCGATGACCATGTACTTAGTGCTTTCAATCTCTGACAAAACATTATAGCATTTATAAAAAAAAAGTCTTCCAGATGACGGAAAGAAACCGTATCTGTACAGGTTTTTGAATGGTGTAGATAAGTATTATGTATGAGCACTCAAAACTCTCAGATATTTTAAATCGTTGTAATATAGGTTGTTCTAACTATGGTGCGTATTGAATCTCGATCATGTGAAAGAATTATACATCATATTTAACTTTTGCTACACGACTTCAATTTTTGTAATTACTTAAAAGTTTTAGTATCTCAAAAATCTGTATATGGTGTTTGCTTATAGAATTGTATAATAATATTTCTGTGGTAAATCAGGGAAAACCATACAGCTAATTAACATATAAAGAACTTATAATGACAAGCATCAAAGTTGACTCTAAGACTCAGCTACCTATCCTAAAATCCTGAAATTTGGTGGATATTTTGCTCTAATAATGTAAGTACACACAAAGAATAAATTTTAAAGAATGTGCAAAATCGTCAATTTGAAAATTAAAATATATTCATTATCCTAATAATTCTGGCAGCTAAAACAAAATCTCCAAATACGTTAGGTTTTTACAGTCTCGTTTTCTCTTTTGAAAAGCAACCATAAAAATAGGATTAATGGTTGATTGTTTAGAGATTGTACTGTTATTGTATATTCTGAATGTTAGAAATGCATTCGAGAATAACCTTAGCATAAAAATTGACTTCAGTTGATGTAATATCATGAAAAGCTTACAATTGTACTTGACTTTTGCATTCAAGACTAAACTTGTTAAATTGAATTACGAACATCTTATATCTATAATAAGCACGTGAATAATTGGGTAGGTTTGCAACAAACATATGAAATGTAAAAACAGTGCAATTTACGTTTCTTTTTTTATTTCACATTGCGCATATTTTAAAACACGTCAAATATAATGAAAGTCATTTAAAATAGCAACACAATACACACAATTTCAAATACAAATATAGCTACGATGAACAACTTCAGCAATAATTTGCTACATTAAACCTTATCTCTTTCAATGCAACAACCCTTAAACATAATGATAACGCCTATTTCTTTTTAATCAAAGTGATGTCGCTTTTACATAATGAAAGACTAATTAAAGAAAGGGTGTCAAATGCTTAATGAGTGAAACATGGATTTTAATTATATTGCTTAATGAATAGGAATCAATTACGCACCTGAGACACATAAAGAAATCTGAACCTGCCCCTTCTTTCTGCTTTATGCGAGGGGTGCTAGCGATAAGAAAACTGCTGAGTCTATGCTAATTTTATAATTAATGTTTTGGAACAGGGAATATGATATCGATTTAAAATTATGATGAATTTTCTATAACACGATGCTAGAGATTTTTCTGTTTTCATTATTTTGCACTAGGTTCAGAATGGAAAAAAACTGAAATACTTATTTAAAGCATCGTTTAGAATTTTTTTATTTTTTCTGAAAATGTTTACTGATTATGTATGTGATTTTAAAAATATAGCTTAAATGAAATATGGTTTGGCAATTATAGTAAGAAAAGGCTTATGCATACAAGAAATGCAACTGTGTACATGTTATGAATAATCTTATGGTATTTAAATTCCGCTGTAGATGACAGTCAAAGATGATATTTACATATTTAATTTCTATATACCTATATTTGTCCATCTAAATAACTCTGAACAAATCTATCTTTTCTGTAAAATATTAGCGCACATTTTCCTTTAATATTTACTTAACTTATAAATTTAATTATTTATAATTCAGAGAGTTTAAAGTTTTTGTAAAATTTGTTTTAAGAAAGGGTTTTGTTAATTTGAAAATTTTTAATTTTGTCCTTTTTTTTTCAAGAAAATGAAAAATTTTTATACAATATAAATTGCTCATTTAAATATGTATTGACAGTTTTGGTCTGATACATTTTATGAGATTATTTATACATTTTGTCATTTTGATGATATTTGGCAGTTTACTAATGCATTTAATTTTGTCTTTATCATCTTCACTGAGCATTCTGATTGCTGTGCATTTTTCACATCGAAATTGTCAGAATGAATTTTTGCAAACCAATTTTGGCATTGATTTTCAGTTAACAAATATTTTTCATGCAATTTACATAACATTTCTTGCTTGATAATCATTTTAACTTTTCAGTGTAAAGAAGCAAAATTGCCAAAAGCGCTCATTTTTCCCCATAGATGGTATGACCCTAATAAAATAAAAATTAAATTAAAGCGAGCCGAGAAATATGTTTTAGTAATACACCAAGAAATGCTAGCTGCTATGATGTGTAAAACATTAAAGCTGTTACAATATGTGAATAAACTAAAACTACAAAATCTATAACGTTTTATGATAATGTTGCATAAAAATCCATTTTATTATCCAAAGAAAAAGTAAAATCAAAGTTATAAAATCTAGAATAAATATCATAGTAGGAAGAACCAATAGAAAAAAGTCCTTTCGGCCTGTACGGAAGGAAAGGTTAGCTTTCCTATAACTTTATTTTAAGATTTTAGCTATTCTTACGTGAAAACAGCTAGCTAAAACGCAAAGAACCCGATTACAGAAGATTAGTTAATACTGACTTTGAATAAGAAATTCGTGAAATTAGTCACTTATAGCCTAGTTGGCTTCATTTATGGAGACTTATTTTTGATCGCCAAGTGTCGCCACGTTTGGCGAGAATTTGACATTAACGGATATGAATAAATTTTATGCGTTTTCTGGGAAAATGATTACAACAATGAAATATAATTTGCGAGAAATCACGCTCACTAAAACTCTTAACTTAATCCCAGATTTGTTAAGAGACCTAGATTAACTTAATCCCAGATGTGCTGTCTTGTTTCAAAATGTCAGCCACCCTATAATTTCAAACTGCTCTATCTCAGCCATTTTGTAAGATAGAGACAAAACAAAAAATGTTCCAGAATCCTTGTATCAAGGCCTAATACTTAAACAAAAAATAAATTTGATTTTCTATTTTTTTTGTATTTTTTTTTAGTTTTAAATCTTTTAGTGTCCGACATTTTGAAACAAGATGGAGGACCAAGCTGGCCAACGAACTGGGTCGAGACATTGGTGAGCTTAATACACACACTATCCAAATCGGTTTAATATATATATATATATATATATATATATATATATATATATATATATATATATAAATGAACATTTGAATGGAAAGTGGTTTTGGGGTCTAGGAGTCAAGATTGGTGAAAATATATCTAAATTTTCCGGAATTGCTTTCATCCGAACGGCTGAAATAGTTAACTTTATACTGTTTGTAATGAAAGATATACCTAAAACGGGTATTCTTTGTTAATGTATTAAATAATCATAAATATTTCGAAAATTGCAAAGAAAGAAATTTTATAAGCTGGATATATTATCTATTGATATTCTAAATCATTATTTGCAAATGAACTCCATAAACACACATTACTGAAAAACTCCAATAAAACTATACATTAATAATTTTAAGAGCATGTTACAGAAAAAAAAAATCATTTTTACCCGTAAACTGTAGAATTTTAAATATTTTTTTCGTATTAGCATTTTGTAAAAACGTAAATTATAAAAGCAAATGTATAATATAAGTTATGCAAAATGCTGTATATTTTTTGTGCAATAATAAAACAGAAGAGTGCAAATCTGATTGCTAAAATTATTTTATCTCATTTGTACATTTTTATTAATATATTTATATATAAATATTTTTTAATGGAAATGAATGATGCGCTTTAAAAATAAATTTTAGTATTGTGATTTTTTGAAAGATAAACTTTTACAAATATAAACTCAACATCGGTTATGAACATATATCATGTTCATACCGACACTTTAGAGTTTTGAGCGCAGGTGCATAAATCGAAAAGTAAAAGATTTTCCTCAAAGGGCTCATTATATTTATTCCAACACAGCCAACTGTTCTTAAAACCAGAACCAGGCATTTAGATTTATTTACACATACAAAATCACTTCCCGTAATTTACAGGCTATATTTTTCGAACCAGAAATTTCATTTGTGTAACATGTCAAATGAGTGCCACCAATGATTATCCTATATTTTATGAAGTCAAATTTCTGGTTCGAGCTTTGTATTTCATATGAAAAATAATGATTTTAGTAGTGTTAGTATTGTGATTTTTTGAAAGATAAATTTTATAAAATATATATATATATTAAAAACTGAACATCGGTATGAACATATATCATTCGCAAAAAAAAAATATATATATATAATAAATATATAGCACATCTGTGTTTTTATGTGTCGATATGGTCAGTTGAATTTTTTTTTTTTCACGTATGAGACAAGCATTTTTAGTAGTTCAATTTATTTAACTTTTTCAAAGTATATTTATGAAATGAATCCATTTGAAGAATGCAAAATTGAAAACAGCACATGCAAAATTTACAGAAAGAAGAAAATTTGTCTTTGGATAAGGGTTGTATAGTATATGTAGGATGACCAAAACTTTCTTATCTCATAAAAAGTATTACACATATTATTGTAGTACTTCTTCTTCTTATTATTATTATTTTAATTAAAAGGTTTAACAAAGTTGGGAGTACCATTGAGAACAACAATATTGTAATGATAGTTCATTTTCGTGAATTTTAGACAGTTACTGTTTTTGTATGCGAAAACTTCAATTATATCACTGTGATTTTAAGTTTTAGTTCTAATGCATTTTTAGAATGACATACATTTATGAATGTCGCCCAATTATATGTTGTCCCACGATGCGCAGTATTATTTATTTAAAATATAAAAAGAAAAGAAAAGATTATAATCTAGAAACGTCCAATTTATCTATAGATTGATTATATTTTATGCAAATAAAGCCAATAGTGACATAAATTTGGTACATTCTTGGTTTAATTTTGTAAATTTTGTTATGTTAAAATCTCAGTTATTGCATTTTGGTATCATATATATATAAATGTACTAATTGTTTCAAATTCTTGGAATATTTCCTATGAAATATTAGGGAATTTGTTGAATTAAGCAGTAATACTTTTGAAACGATTGTGTTGGATATTACACAATTCCATGAAACGTTAATATTGTCGCAATATTCCTATTTATTTGAGATTTTTTTATAATTCAAACTATGAAATGTAATACTAATACACATTGTAATCTTTGTTTGATACTAAGATTTACATTTGTGTTAATATCAAGTGCAACAGATAATCCACATATGTGAAAATCGGAATTCCGAAAGAGACTGTCTCTCTGACAACATACATTTTATCATTTTTGGATCAAACCTAGAAAAAGATTTCGCTAGATAAGCATTGATTTTTGCCACTCCTCTCCCTTCCCGGATAGGATACCATTTTTTTTCTCTCTCTGTGATGCTTTGAATGTTTTAATATAACTTAAAATCTGTATTTTCTGTCTCTCCAGTTAATTATTTTTAAAGGTTGTTTAAATGTATTACACAAAATCGTTATCATAATTTTATATAGTAAATATTTAATGTATATGCCAGTTATTTTATTTTTTTCGATATTAAAAGCTCATAACACCATCGTAGTTTTTCCACACGTTTTACTTCATTTTTAATATGTTAACGGATGTAAAAACTTTGATTGTGTTATAAGCGATTCATATCGAAAAAATATTATATAAGTAAAATACATAAAAATTTGCTAAATAAACCTGTGGTTTTGTATAACGCATTTAAAAAGTTTTTAAACAAATATCAATTAGAGAGGAAGTAAATACAGATGCTAAATTATGTTAAAGCCATCAAAACATATCAGAAAACAGAAAAATGACCGTATCAGAGAAGGGTGCGGCAAAAACGAGCTACACTAGATTAATTTTAACACAATTATTCAAATTGGTAAAGAAATCATATGAGTTATAATTTCCCAACTGGGCCAAAAATGTCCGGGCCAGGATTCGAACCTGGGATCTCTTGGCTGAAGCTGCCATTGCTTTGCCAACTGAGCCATCCCGGTCGAATCTGGAGGACCTAATTCGTCCAGTTAACCTTATTGATCATAGCATCTGGTCTGAAATCTGAATCAGCTCAACAGAATAAATCGCATATTATGGAACTCCAGTAAATGCTGGATACGTGATTACACTAGATTAACTTTAATACTATTATTCAAATTGGTAAATAAATCACATGAGTTGTAATTTCTCAAAAACGAGCAAGTTTCATGTTAAGAATGGTTCATCATTTAAAACAAATTAAGATTTTCGCGATTTGTACGAACTAATGCAAAAGCAGAATCATCCGAGCAAACATCTAATCATTCCGCTGTGATTTTTGGCGAAAAGTAGGGTAGAATTAGAAAGAAATCCCTTTCTTATCGATCATCATGCTCACAAAGGATAATATTGTACCTTTATAACTGTCTGTTAAATTTTAGTAATTTATCTATTTTACCAGACAGAAATTCAAACTTCATTGAGGCTTCCCCTACCCAATAAAATGCAAAGGAATGTCCTAAGGTCCTGAAAGATTGAAAGAATGGAAAAATAGATAAGGACGTTTCAAATACAGCGCCTTTGTAAGATTTTATTATTATTATTTTTTTATACCGTTGACCAAGCCCTTACCAGCCAGAACGCGTTGATGCCTGGCAACGGGGAGAGGATATGCCTGCTCTCAGCATGGCGAAGATGTGTTTGATAAATCTATAGGCCGACGTGGCTTCAGTGCGTCTCGTTACCTTAATTACCTTTTCTTAGTTGGCCTGTTGCTAATTGGTTTTGAATGAGAGGGTTCAGCACTGCAGAGTGTAGCGAAGTCATGCCGGACGGATGTTAGCTGCTGGGATACTTACTATTTCCACGCTGCATCGCTCACCCATACGTCATGTCATTGCTACTTGAGTTTGTCACGTAATTTAGAACCTTAATCTGGTGACGAGACCTTACTCTGACTAGGCACTTCCAGAGGTGTAATTGACAAGAAACATGGAGGACTTTACACCCACTGCGGATTTTACATGCACCGGGCGCCATTAGCGTACATGATCCCTTTTTAAGATTTACAATTGAGCAGGGAAAGTAAGGGCATAGAAAAAAAAAACATGTATTTGTTTCTTACTTTATATTCGGACTCTGGACTATATTAAATAGGCTTTTCATATCTATTATTGCACTGTTAAAATGAAAAAAATATGCGAAATCAATAGCTCGAAAATTGCAGTGACTATTGCAATGTTAGCCGATGTTTTCTAGAATAAAGGAAGTGAAAAATTGCATTACAATATGTCGTTCAAGTCCTTTTAATTACTAGTTCATTAGAGGCTTTGACAACAGTACTGTGATTTTATCTAAAGAAAAGATTCGTCTAAAGAAAATAACCCTCTCAAAGGTAAGGGTTGTTATTTTATGTTAACGTAATGGTATTAAGTTAATTTTAGCATTGAGATAATTATAATAATTTATAGTATTAAGTATTTTATGTGTATGTTTTCAAGATTTTTCTTTATCTTCGCGGGTATTAGGAGTAACGCTTAATACGAGGACTTTTATAATTATCTTTCTTCTTGCATTAACTGAGTTTGACTGTATATTTTTATTGGTTCAAATAAACTTTAAAATAATATGCAGAAAACAATTAAATCCAGGTATTTCATTTCATTTTTACTATACTGCGAATTATCAGGAAAGCATTATTTACTCATGCAAACATATAAATATTTCAGCTATGTTAATACGAGAACTTTTATAATTCTCTTTCTTCTCGTATTAACCGAGTTTGACTGTATATTTTTATTGGTTGAAATAAACTTTAAAAGAATATGGAGGAAACAATTAAATCTAGGTATTCCATTCCATTTTTTACTATACTGCGAATTATCAGGAAAGCATTATTTACTCATGCAAACATATAAATATTTCGCTTATGTTAATTTTAATTTTTCTCATTATGGATATATTTGAAATTGTCAGTGAGCGCTATGTACCCTAATTTAGATAAACCAAAAGGTGTTGCTGAAGCAATAATGCAACATGAAGAATCTGGTTTTTCTTATACAAGAGAATAAATTAATTCCCCGTTAACTCCAGAAGTCTTTCGAGTAAGTGGTGCATTAAATCAGAAGAAAGGGGATTTGTGCGCCGAATTATCTGTGTGGAAAAGACAATTTTCAGTTTGGAAAAATACATATTTATTTGAAATATTTAACATGGATTTTGAAATCATCAGTGTGTAAATGCTTAAGAATATTCTTTAGTATTGTCGTTGAAATTTCATTCCATCGAATTGAAAACATGAACCAGCAATTAGAGAGGCAATTAAAAACGTAATAATCCATGTTATAGGAATTAAATTTATATATATATATTTTTTTTTAGTGAGTGCACTGAGAGAAATATGAATTGGAATTCTTTAAATGACATTTTTTGTTTGGAAGTATTTAAAATAAAAGAAGATATTTACATGTATTATTTGTAAATAAATAAATATTTAAACATATCGCATCAAATTTAATAATATAGTGCGAGTAATTTCTTCTTATAGAGATTTTCTATTCGGTTTGAAAAAGTTTAAATAACAAAATACTTCTTAATGTCAAAGTAGGTTTTTAGCTCACAGGCTATCAAAGTCTGAGAGCTAATGCGCCCGCAGGTTCTGTATGTACGTACTTACGTATGCATGCACGTTTGTATGTACGTAACGCGATAACTCTTGATAGAAATATCCTAGTTACTTCAAATTTTGTATATAGGTTCATTCTGATGGCGCTTCTTTGGTTAGTTTTGGGGGTTCATTGGTTAAGTAAAAAGGGGGAACGAGGGCTAATCCCCCCTTAAATTAGATAAATGGGTTTCTCATGCAGAATTATCTGATTTGCTTCAAATTTTGTATATAGGTTCATTGTGATAAGTAGCTTCTGTGATTAGTTTTGGGGTTCATTGGTTAAGTATAAAGGGGAAAACGGGGGCTAATCCCCGTTAATTTTGATAAATGGGTTTTTTATGCAGAATTGTCCGATTTCCTTCAAATTTTGTATATAGATTTATTGTGATAAGGCGCTTCTCTGATTAGTTTTTGGGGTTCTTCGGTTTAGTATAAAGGGGAGGAACAGGGAACTAATCCCTCCCTTAATTTATTGTCGATTTCTTTATTTTATCGAGGTGCATTATTCTTTGAAATAAGAGTATAATATACAATTAGTGTGAATAGCCTGTCATCTTAATGCCAGCAGTTTAATTGGGCACTTTTCTTTATTAAAAATTTAAGCTTCTTTTTTTTTTTCTTTTTTTTTTCTTAAATTTGCCTAAAATGTCTTTAGTTTCTTTACTATATTATTATTATTTTTTTTTTTCATTTTCGATATACATTAGAGTAATTTATGCCTTCTTACAGAAGTTAATTTTTAAATTTTCTAGTTAATATTACGTAAGCAAATGAGAATTCTTGTTCTTTAACTATCATTTACTGCTTGTACATACTATATAAAGTAGATTTGAATACTTATATACTTATTATTTTAAATAATGTATTTTTCAAATGCGTCTCATTAAATTTAATTGTCGTATGAGTAATTCCCTCTTCACTTCTATTATACTAAAACTTACATAACAAATGAAACTTTTATTCTGTGAGAGATCTTTATTTATTATTTATAAATAATGCAATATTAAAATGTATCTCATCAAATTTAATAGTTGTATGAGTAATTCCCTCTTCACTTCCTATTAGATTAAAACTTACATGGAACTTTTATTCTGTGTGAAAATTTCGTACAGCTCACCAACATTTCCCGCGCTGTTTCCTCCCCTGCAATGTCACATGAAGAGCGCGACATTTAGGCTTTCTGTAGCCTTTATCGGAAATTTTTGGAGCCTGAATAATGCCATGTCAGCGTAAAATTATGCAATCCCAGCTTTATCCGGGACCGAAGTCTTTTGTCTCGACGTCAGTTGGCTTCAACAGACCATTTACTCCCAGCCAGATAAAGCTATTATGAAGCAGAAGACAAAGGTTTCCTGGGAGTCATTGGGGTCCGTTTTAAAATGGCCTTTTGAACGATTCTTCAAAAATGGATCCTTGTTTATAGTGCGTAGAGTCTAGAGAGCCACTTATGTTGAAAGATAAATAGTTAGTGAAAGTAGCGGTAATTACGCTGAGAATTAATTACCAAACAAATTTTTAGTGCGCAGTGCTATTTTGTTCTGAGAGTGTAATGTTACTGGATTGAATTTAATTACCAAATATGTTTATATATATAATCAGAATGAGTAAATTATTTTCAATATTTATGTATCATTGCTTTAATGAATATGTTTAGTTAAAGTTTAAACAAATTTTATAACATGAAAAACTATCCGTATATTGATAAATATGCAAAATTGCATTTAAAAATAAAAAAATGCTGATTAAATCAGAATAACATTTTTAAAAAATGCATTTATTGCTTATATTTTTGCTAAACATACAGAATTGTGTTTAAAAACAGAAAATGCTAATTATAAAATCAGAATAACAATTCTTATATGTGTATTTATTGTTTATCTTTTTTCATTGATAAATCTGTTTAATTAATTTTTTTAAATGGATTTTGCATATGCAATAAAGTAGATGTAAATTTCTAACTGTATCTTATTATAAATAATAAAAATATATCAATAGTCTTAGAAGTGGTGGTTGGATTGATAACTGCTATAATTTATCTAATAACCATAATAAATGTTCATAATAATAATAATAAAAAAAACAGTAATGTGTACTGTAATTTGGAAGAATATTAGATTTTAAAGTAATTAAAGCTTTAAATTCTTCGAATGAAAAAGGTAATTTTTCTGATGATCTCTTGACTCATAAACTTTTATTGTACCGAATTATTTTGTTCAAGTAATGTAATAATATATCTTAGTGCGATTAAATATCTAAAAAGCCAATCTGCTACTTTATTGTCTGATTTTAATTTAAATAATTATTTGTAATAAACTTTTTAAATTAAGTTTACGCTGTAAAATATTTTTTTTTTTATTATCGTTTTTAAATAATGATAAAAATGATAATGGCAATCATAATGAATATATGTATAGTAGTATAGTGTTTGTGCTGATTTCTGACTGCGTGCAGAGCTTCAAGATTTGGCATGCATGTACATATATAACACATATATAACCCAAGTTATGTAGTTTCGAGCCGAGTTCTTAATTTTTAAATAAAATTATTTATTTATTTTTTTATTTTTTTTTGGTGCTATTTTTAGCGGGTTTTTTTTCTTCGCGAAAATTTTTTCCACATTAGTAAATATAATCTGATTATAATCTTATTTTTATCTTTTTGCACAATATAAAAATTTTTTGCCCTTTTTTCAATAAAGTTTATTCATTATTCTCACAGAGGTTTTTGAATCTTTCTCTAAATTTTTTATCCAATTTTTAGAATTTCTTCGTGTTTCGAAACGCATTTTTAACATTCGTAAAAGAAATCCGATTTCCAATTCAGCCTTATATGATAAATTTTGTCGTCCGTGATTTTTGAATTTTTAGGGATTTTTAATGCAATTTTTAAGGTTTTTAAACGTTCCGTGGCGATTTTATTTGTACACTAACATTCGTAATATTCATCGACATTCTTAAACGAAATTTAGTTTCATAGTTTTAGCCCATTATAGTAAAATTTGCCGCTGCTATATTTGAATTTTTAGCTATATTTTATGCGATTTTTAAGTTTTTTTCGTGTTTATGACTATTTTTCCACATTAATAAAAGGGCTCCTTGCTCTCGAAAGAACCCTGTTTTAATATTTTAGTCCAAAATAGTAAATTGCCCTTCTTTCAATATAGTATATTTGGAATTCGTACAGAGATTTTCAATTTTTTTGAAAATTTTTATGCAATTTTTATGCGATTTTTTTACTCGATTTTTTAACTCAATTTTTAGTTTTTTTGTATTTTACGACGATTTTTTGACATTCGTAAAATGATTCCAATTTCAGTTTTTTAGCACAGTATAGGGAATTTATGTTCCATGCGATTTTTTAATTTTTAGCTATTTTTCTGGGATTTTTAGCGTTATTTAACATTTTGCGGAGATTTTTTTTTTTTTTTTTTTTTTTTTTTTTTACATTTGTAAAGCATTCCTATTTCAATCCAGTGAGCCCATTATTATAAATTTTGTTATTTGGAATTTTTTCATTTTTAGTGGTCATTTTATGCGAATTTTAGTGGGTTTATTTTATTTTATTTTCGTTTCGTGGTTTCCTTTCGTTTTTTAACATTCGTAATTTTGTCTTCCTAAGGAATCCTAAAGCAATCTCTTTTCAATTTTTAGTCCAAAATAGTAAATTTTTCACTGCTACTTTTGAATTTTTCCCGATTGTGTTATGCGAATTGTAGCGTTTTTTCGCTTTACTCGTCTATTATACGATATTTTTTGCAGCTGTTTTTTAAAAGTAAAGAACTCTCCGATATATTTTGCTACTATCGTGATTAAGTTCAAGTTACAGGAATGCCAAATCGAGCCCTATAGCAATTGGAACGACGATGCTGAAAATTTAATTTTAATCTGGGTCGAAATAAAAAATCACAACAATTCAATTTTAGCTGCTGAAAACAATAGGACCTCTTAACCAGTTTCCTTTATTCCGAGGTTCTTTGTAAAACACCGACCAGCGAAGCTCCACTAGTAATAACTTAATGATAGCTAAAACATATATATTAAAAATATATCTTAAGAAAAATGACAATGGATCATACAAAATTAAAAAATAGTTTGATAATATTTTGAATTAAATAAATCTTATTAAAGAATTTTAGGGTTGAAAGTATAAAGAACTTGATCTACACAGTTCAGGCAAATAGTAGTAATATTTCCATATGGATATAGATAATTATATGAATACGTTCCTTATATTTAATAATGTTATATAAATATATGGAAATTTATCACTTTCTTTATATTTAAGCTATATATATAGAGAGAGACGTGTTATTTCACTTTGCAGCCACAACTACCCAGCATGCAATCACTGGTGTTTGTGTGTGATAGTAGCCTCGAATCTCCCATCGTGCACTATGGTGGTTGCATGTCGGTAGCTGTGTGGGTGTGGTAGATATGATGGTTGAAAGTGGTCGAATTAGGGCATTTTCATATTTCGAAAATAGACGTGTGTGTCCTTATATTTCACTTTACAGCCACAACTACCCAGCGCAGACCACTGGTGTTTGTGTGTGGTAGTAGGCTCGAGTCTCCCATCGTGTACTATGGTGGTTGGAGGTCGGTAGCTGCAGAGATGTGGGAGATATGGTGTTTGAAAGTGGTCGACCTAGGACATTTTCATATTTCGACCGAAGTGTTCTAAAAAATGTTTGGAATCTTCTTCAACGGTAATTGGTTCATTGAGCTTAACATGTACTAATTAAGATATCGATAAATAAGTACGATGATTTCGTGCCCCCTAGCGATGGCGATTGAAACTAAACGATATTGCAGTGCGTGCGTAGCCCGCCTGCTATAATCAATGCCGTAGGTAGCAGGGACGAGTGCCGGAGTTTCGTTCGGAAAGAGGTTTGCTTAGAACAGAATGCGTGCCGAAAATTACTATTTTTATCGAAACCGCAAAAGAATGTGAATGATTTCCTGGCAACGCGGGCGTATCAGCTAGTAATTTCATATATATATATATATACATATATAACTATATGGAAATGGAACACTTCGTTTATATTTAACTGGGAATCTGAAAATAGCCTTTTACGATGGGACACGCATTTATTTACATTTACAAATTGAAATTTCTGGTGGAGAAAAAAAAAGAGCTAATGAATTAAAAAAAAAAAAAAAAGCACCTAGCTTTATGTTAAGCTAGTGACTAAAAATAGATCGAAATTTTGCTTCTCTTAATTGTTGTGCAATACTAATGGGAAGTTAATTAATGTTTACATAAGTTCTATCCAGGAAGTTTATTTCGTTTCGAATAATTTACTATATATAATCAGTTATTCGCTATCAAGTTCATGAGGATTGATACATCCTTAAGCAAGAGAAAATTGTTATTGACAATAAAATGAAAAACTTTCGGCTTTTACCATATATGAATTTAATTATTATTTGCTTATGTGTAATGAATTCATGCTTCGAATGAAGACGATGAAGACAGAACAACGATCAGGATTTATATACTGCATGTCTTATTAAGGCTTAAACTAGAACTAAATTGTCGTCAAAAAATTATTACGAAATATTTGTTATATTTGCGATTTCAGTTGAGCCTGCCTGTGACAGAGAGGTTTAGATCTCAAAACTGTTAGGTGGGAGATTTCGCGCTCGTAGGTTTAACCGTTCTGAGTTATCTGTTGGGGTTTTTTTTCGAATCTTGCGTAAATACGGGTTAAGTTCCCTTAAAAATACACCCAAAGACAGTCATTCACCGCTTCCCGGTTTGTATTCCTCGCATACATAATCCCCAGTAACAAACACCAACGAGCGAACGAATTTCAGTCCAAAATAAAGTAAATCATTTAACGAAACTGATTCAAACAGGCTTTAATTTCTGCACATATACCCTAGAAAGATATTTATAAGGTCTATTTTACTTTTGCATGGGAGGACGGGAAATTTGCACATGATTATTATAAATTGGCGCTTCCAAAATTTTTTTGTTTATTTTGTTACTTACATTTTTTTTTTTATAAATTTACAATTTGAATTTTTTATATTGAAAATACATTTATCAAAAATCGCATTATTTTTTATTAAAAACTCCTATAAAACTTTCTATTATTAACAATTCTTAGTCGTATTTTTATTTATTTTAGCTGAAATAACTAAAGAAACAGGAATTTTTAATGATGCAGTTTACGATTTTTTGCATCATGAAAATGGAACAAATTTCCTTTAATATATTTAATGCATTCTCCTTTATTGCTCCTAAAATCCCAATAAAAGCAGCTTCTTCATCTTTTTTTGGGTTAAGTTTTATTGGGAAATATTGATATTTTAAAGATATTTAGTTTTCTATTATTGATTTTGCTTTAAATGTAGGATATTATGGTTGTTGTATATAGAAACTGAAAGAAACTATACAAGAAACTAAAATTTGTATTTTGATTACATGATTTTGCCAACATGAGAGAAAAATAAATATTTATTTCAAGGTATTTAATATTAGAATGTCCATGACAGTCCATATCCTGTTTTTTCTTCTTATTATTTATTAAAATAATATTGATATATTTAGAGTAATTTATATCATTATTATTAATGTTGCTTAAATAATGTTAAACATATCGATATTTGTATTTGCTCCATGTTATAAGCAATTTTCTTTACGGAGAGCATCATTACATAACCTCAGCGTAATGGACAGTTTGAAGACATATAGAATAAAAACCAATAAATATACAAAAAAAAATAGTGTTACTGTAGAATAATTCATCTGATATTAATCAGAACGAATAGTACAGACGTTATTTTAATTTGTGTATTGAATTGTTTAATTTGTGTGTATCATGGTTAAAGCAGTATTTTTATGCGTTTAGAAAAACATACTATCCTGTCATTTTTTAGTGTTTAAATTAATTGTTACATACCTTCTTTCGTCTGTACTTTGTGTGAGAAAGTATCCACGCATAAATAATCTTTTAAGATTTAAATATTAAATTAAATGTATCATGTGAAAATAGGAAACAATTATTTTTATTTAACTTTAAAATTAGACTAAAATTACACATTTAAATTACTTACATAAGGAAAAGGAAATAAAAATTACCTAACCTAATTATTAAAAACACTATTAGGAATTAAAAGGAAACGGCGCAACATCACTTAAAAAAAGAGGGGGGGTAGATGTCGGAATGATTTATTCAAGCTAATTTATTGGTTTTAAGGAAACCATCCAAAACGTACCCAATCAACCTTTTACAATTCGCAGTAACGCATTACAATTTATAAAAAAAAAAAGTAATGGTATCATGGTAAGTTGTAGTGGGGATTAAGGGTAATAATAATGTCAACATTAAATTACGCAAAATTAAAAATTCTGCCTCATTTCATGAACAGCATTATCTAATTATTATTAAAGCATCATTTATTCCAGCATGGGAGTTGGACGCTAATTTTTAACCAACCCCCTCCCAAATGAAAGTCGAAACCTGGAAACTAGTTAGATTTTCTTCAGAGCTCATTAAAATGTAAAAACTAAAACTCCAAAAGGTTTTAATAGTTTAACACGAAAAATGTTAAAGATTTGTTTTCCTTTCAAAAAATGGATAATACGTCTCGTTGAAAGTCGATATAACAGTACAAATATTTTATAAAAGTATCATCAAACATAGAAAAAAAATCTTCTCAACTGTTACTGGTATACGCTGTATATTAACTGAAGATGATATGGCTGAAAAAAGACAATCAAAGAGAAAATGGTTGTTATCAAAAGTTGCTTCATCAATTAAAAATATAGATTTTATGAGTCTATAAATAACTACTGAACATATTTCAAAGAGAAAAAGAAACTACTTTAAAAATTGCTTAAAAAATAAATAAATAAAACAAAGTAATAAAAATTAAGAAAGAAATAGTTCAATATCAGATTATAATTGTTCTTTCATGTGTGAGGGGTCTAGGTTTTAATCTTTTTAAGCATACCACTTCAAATTTTCTAAAATCTTAATAATTTTTTATAATGTAAAAAACCAATTACGCAAAAAAAAAACATTTGTTTTACATTTAATTAAAATAATGTTTAAGTAACATCTTACTGAGGTTATTGAATGAAAGCAACAGAAATCTGCAAATGAAACTTCCAAGTACCCGATTAAAGTAGTCTGTTTATAGTTTATTATTGAACACGGGAGAAAATAAAAGATTAAAAAAAAACAAAAAAAAAAACAGGACGATATTTTATTATTTCTCTTGTTTTTTTATTAGATTTTTTTCGTCGTAACACACACAAGGGTTTTTTAAACTGAACTTATCTGAAGCGATTTTTTTCTCTTAAATATGAATATACAATCACCTTGAATTCCCCCTGCTATAATAAGAAAACACTGCTGTAAATCACTTCAAAGACAATTTTCATATTAATGAATTCGGTTAAATACACAGGACGTACTATTGACTTTCAAGATAAGTTTTTAAAACAGCATTATTGGCTTTTATCAACATAAAAAAATATAATGCATGGACATTGCACATTTCCCAACAAGCAATTTTTCACAACCCTCTTTCGCGTTTTTATATTTACATATATCTCGGGGAAATAAAGCAAAAAGACAATGGTTCTTGAATATACGCCAAATATTGGGAAAAGAAAAAAATGCTTTGCCGCTTCCTTTACTTTGGTATTAACTTCCGGGATATAAGCTGAAAGAAAGGGGGATTTTTTGCTGCTTTAACATAAATATCAACGAACCCAACGGAGACAGACAGAAGTTATATACTCCGCATTGTTATAAAATCAATAATGTATACGGAATTATGTACTCTTTTTCACATACTCAAATTTCAGTTTTGTACAATAAAAAATGTTTTTTGAATTTTGTTTGAAAAATCTAATTCCCTATGTTATCGGTGAGATTGAGTAATATTCTGAACAAATTTGTTGTTGACGTTGCTGTTAAATTTTCCCTTTTCGATTTTCTAAATTCTTTAACGTTTATTTTATGATACAAAGTTAACTTGCTTCAATATATCAGATAGAAAATATTAAAAGAAAAAAAAAACATCAAGCGATTTCTACTCATATCTATATATTTTTTCAATAATTTTTGGAATAATATTTGATGGCATTACATTATTTGAACGAAGGAATTATAAAATGTAAAATCTTTTGTGATAAATTTTTAAAAAATGGGAGCGTTTTAGATGTTTTAACGTAAAGAACAAAGAACCCAACGGAAATAGACAGAAGGTCGATTAAGCATTTTTATGAAGTCAATAATCGATATAGAATTATATTCATTTTTCCAAATCCATAATTTTCTGTGTAATAGTAAAAATTGAATTTTACTCGCATAACATAATTTTCTATAATATGGGTTATTTATACTTTTATTCTGAACACATTTGTTGACATGGTTTTTAGGATTGAAGTTTCATACATATATATGAAGACAATATAAAATCTAACAGTTTTGATAATGCCTTATGAACACCCTCTGCCCCTCAACGTCATCTAAATTCTAAAATGACTTACAATTATCGTAACAGATTTGCACAAATACTAATAGCATACATTATAAACTGTGAAAAAATTTATATGTTCAATTAAGATTAACTATTATGGAAAAGAAAACTGCTGCACATGTTGATTTCGAACGATGTTTATTGTCAGAAAGAACCGTGCACATAGTTTAAATATCCCCATTAAACTTGTGAAATGGAAAGTTGTACCTGAAAATTCTTTTTCTGTTAATCGTAAAATTATGTTAATAGCGTCCTACCGCCAAAATATTTTATAAAAAACAATGACCTTTGTTTATAACAAAAATATCCAATCTTTTGGAAATATATGGGACATTTAAGGGTAAAATCTCGTCATCGACTAATTGTAAGAATATATTGAGGATAACCCATCCATAACTGTATTCATTGAAATTAGCGCATGGGATACCACCATTTTGTGTAATTTACTACATAGATTAAATTAATTTCCGAGGCTAAATCATTTAATTCTGTTCATACAAACTTAAATTATTTCAACTGTTGAATTAAGAATGGTTCTTCTGTGTTATAAAGAATATACATCAAATGATAATATAGTAAATTCGCAAAACAAAGTTATAAACACTGATAAAAACTTTTCCAGGGAAAATTTAATTAATACTATAACCAGGTAATAACAGAAACAATAGCAACAACAAACCCCTCTTAACCATATGCCCAATT
Organism: Maratus michaelseni; assembly: GCA_963931845.1. NCBI lineage: Eukaryota > Metazoa > Arthropoda > Arachnida > Araneae > Salticidae > Maratus > Maratus michaelseni. The sequence goes on along the minus strand of OZ007588.1, from coordinate 246,260,297 downwards.
TTAATTTCTAAAAATAAATTTCTTGCTATGTTTTTAAACAATTTCAAGGATCAATAAAGTGATACATAAATCCTAAGAAGTAATCAAAAATGTCAGAAAAACATGCAGCTATTGTACAAGAACTTCTTTAAAAAACATTGTGACTAATTGTGAGAATATATATTGGTGATAACCCATGCAAAACTGTATTAATTGAAATTAGCGCCTGGGATACCACCATTTTGTGTAATTGACACATAGATCAAATTAATTTCCGTGGCAAAATCATTTAATTATGTTCATACAAGTTTAAATTATTTCAACACTTGAATTAAAAATGATTGTCATATTCTGTGTTATAAAGAGAATACATCAAATGATAATATAGCAAATTAATAAAACACAGATATAAACACTGATAAAAACTTTTCCGGGGAAAATTAAATTAATATTATAACCAGGTAATAACAGAAACAACAGCAACAACAAACCCTCTCTTAACCATAAGCTTAATTTTAATTTCTAAAAATAAATTTCTTACTACATCATTAGACAATTTCAAGTATCAATAAAGTGATACATAAATCTTAAGAAGTAATCAAAAATGTCAGAAAAACATGCATCTATTGTACAAGAACTTCTTTAAAAAAACAGAAATATAAATGAAAAGTTTTCTTATTTTTCGCAATTTTGGAGGAAAAACCTGCTGTGTCATGATATTTGAGAATGTGTTCCAAATACTCATAACATAAATGAAAACGGATCTTAAGAAAACATAGCTAGATATTTGAAATGTCTGTACTTGTGTATTTGACAGGATGTTCAAATGAGAAATACTTCTGTTATAAAATCTTTTCAAGATTCGTTTATCATTTTTTGATAAGAACGGCTGAAAACTCTTTAAGAGAATGATAGAAGAACTGTTTTTTCTCTTTATTAAGTATGAAGAATTTTTGTTTTAGTTTAAATAACAGAAGTTTGTAAATAATAAGTAGAGATACATATTTTATGTAATTTAAAATAACCTTTTTGGATTATTTTATTGTTTTTTTAATTATTTTACAGTTGAATGAGAATTAAAAAAAAATTAAATTTAACTTCGAGTCTCTCTGAAATTAACGCATAATGAAAGATTATACTTAACAAACAAAGAATATTTCGCAAAAAAAGGAAGACTTAAAGGATTGCAAGTTCTCTGAATTACCAAAATATATATTTCGAAATTTGTTCAAACAGTTATTTCGAATGTGTTTCAAAACAATGCTTTCGTTATAATTTGAAATAAATTTTGTATAATTTAAGATAACGTTTTTAAAATTTTTTAAATCTCTTCAAATTAATATATTTAGAGCAAATTTAAGGAATATTTAAACGTAACTTCGAAGCTCTGCGAAATTCAGTATATTGCGAACTAATTTAATATATTATTCAAATCTGGAAAAAAAATATGATTAACACAGGAAGAAATTTCCTACAAATTTAAAATTCATAATGTCTTTCAAATATAACGATTTTTCTGAAATGCAATTTAAAAGATTGTGAGTTGCAAAGTCAACTTTTGTGTTACTTTATTAAAAATAGCAAAAACTCGTTTTCTCTGTAATTCTGGTGTTATTTTAAATTTCTTTGTTGCATCTTTAATTACTTTATACATAATGTTTTTAAATAGTTACATTTACTTAGAGTCTATCAGGTGTTACTCATAAAAAAGACTATATGTAACAAATGAAGAAAATTTCTAGAAAAATAAAAATAAAAAATCTTTTTTTAAAATAATGAATTGCAAATATAATGAGTCTTCTTAAATGCTATCCAAAGGATTGTAAGTTTTCGAAACAGTTGAAACACTAAATATCAATAAGTGTGCATTATATTAAAAGTAGTAATATCTGATTATTTTAAATGTATTTTGCTCTTTTCAAATTATTCTGTTGCTCAACAAATCACTTAATATTTATAACAAAATTAAATGAATATTTAATTTCATTTCATCTGTCACAGAAATCACTTATGAAGAAAAATATTGTCTAACAAATGAAGAAAATTGCTCTAATAATAATAAAAAATAGTTTTTCAATTATTATATTTTAAATATGATGAATATTCTTAAATGTAATTTAAAACATTGTAAAATTTTGGAATAGCCAAACCACTAACTTTCGATTACATTAAATTATTACACGTTAAAAGTAATAAATGGAAAAAATTACGTCATATTTAAAATGCCCAAATAATAATATTGCCAAACAGTTTCAGTTTAAAAGTATATTTACACGAGATATTTATTTCATATTTCAAAAAAATCGTTTTACCTACTGTTGCGAAATTTAAAACAAGGCAAATAATAATATTTCATTTCAATTAAAAAAAGTATTTTCAAGTGAATATTAAAAAGAGAAAGAAAATTGTGGTGAAAATTACGTCATATTTAAAGCGATACATTTAAAACGTCTTAAAACAGCAACATTGTTTATTAGTCATTTTATACATGCTGATTTTCAAATGTTTAATTGATCTTATTTAAACAGCCATGAAAAGACCTGTTAGCTGTCACTACTGCAGTTGATTTGGCCTTAAGAACCGAAAAATATTTTTATCAAAGGAAAATGAGTCGCATCCCGATTACGGAAGATCGCCACAGGTAGTTTAATTATAATTAAATCTTCCGTAATCTTTTTCAAACTGAGAAAATTAGCGAGTTATTAGAGACTATGGTGTCTGAACGGGGGTTGGCGAGTGTATCTCTTATGGGCAGAGCCCTCTAGTTAACAACAGCAAAATTAAGAAATACGCAAAGCCTTCCAAAAGAACTTTGTCTTTATTTTCCAGGCGCAAATAAGACATGCTACCAATGAATAGTGCATTCGTAATTTTTTTAGGTTAAATTTTTTTGCCTTTTTTTAAATATTACAGCAGTTTGTTCAACATATTTTAATGTGATAAAAAATAAACTCACTTCTATGAGAGACTGAGAGTGGAAAATCCCTTTCCAAAACCTTTTAACTCCCTTAACTTGGCTCCAAATGACTTTACCGTTCGTTCTGCCGTAACATAAGAAAGTCACTTTAGCAGACGCTTCATTTGAAATAGAAAGTTCAACTCCTCACCAAATTGTTGAAAACTCACAACCGATAACTCTATCAAAACCGTTCTTCGGTAACGTCATTTGATGTCAACATGTGACTCAAAATGTACGAGAGAACTAAATAACCCGAGAGCAATGCGTTCCAAATGCAATGAACTCATCTATTACCGCACTATATGTAACTGCTACACAACCGCATTTACCTAATTAACAGATCCTTTTACAAATAACGGTGACAACCAGGTTTCCGAGATACAGATCCACTTTGCAAAACTTAAAAAAACGACAACGCAGAGCCATCTATTCATGATATTTTTAACTAAAAACAGGAAGCATAGCAACGACTATCCTGCCTTTACACTTTCATCTCCTTCAAAAATAACTTCAATAGATGTCACCATTTATTTTTTACATTCATATTAAAAACTACCAATTCTTTTTGGAGCACCGTACTAATACTTTATATCAAGAAGTTCCATCTAATATGTAATCGCATATGTTACTCTGAGACCCATTTCCAAAGATGTATATATTAGGGATAATTATTTGGTTAATTTTACTTAAGAGTACTCAGCACTTCTCAATTTGACCAAAAATATCCAATTTCAAATTTTTATCTTAATCTTGAATCAAAACATCTCTATAACATTGTGACCGATTTCTTGATGATGAGATAAATAGTAAAGGAGATATAGTTAATTTTACGTATCTCTCTTTAGTATCTCTTCTTTATAGAATGAAATGTTTGAACTCATTTTTCTAATTTCGTACTTTCCCATACTCTCAATATAATCAAAAATGTCTAAAAATTTTTAAAATGTAACTTTAGATTCTATGAGCGATAACTAAGTATCAATTTTTCCATATCTTTGAAAGTATAAGAAAAAATCTCTAAATTTTAAATATATTCGATTTCTATAGGTTTGTTCCATATACATCCAATTATTATTTTTTTGTCTTCTGGTCGATCTTTGTATCGAAGATCCGATACTTTAATTTGTAGAACAAAGTACCTTCAGTATAAGATTAAAAAATGTATTTTGAAATACCAAACTTGAAAAAGAAAAAAAAATTAAATTGTTAATTTGTTAAAAAAAATATTTTTTTTTTAAATATTATTAATTTGTTAACAATTTCAGGCTTTTTATTATCTGAATTTTTCTTTATTGAAACATGATAAAAAAGTCTAATATGGGTGTAATTTACGAATAAATATTTTTGGGTACCGAGTCCCATTAAATCTAAGAGAGCACATCTATCGGTTTAAGAAAAACTCGCAATGATTCCTATTTTTTTTAACTGGTCTATGATGCTAAAATTGGTCATAGTTTAGAAAAATGTTTTGTTTCATTAATTTTTACTTTAATATTATTAGCAAAATTGTTTATTTTAGATGCTGATCTAAAAAAAAATGGAATACATGTTTTAAAGAAGATTTAAGTAAATATTGATTTCCATGATAATAAATATTTAAGCAAATAAATTAGTAGAATGATAAAATTCATCTTTAAAAAACTAAAAAATTTAAATTACACTAAATGTGTTTCATTACTTAAAAGAATATAAAATTGTAAGAAAGATGTTAAACTACATCAACATTATTATTTTCCACTTACTCCAAGCACTTTGAGCTATACACATAGCGTTCCTCAGGGATAAAAATACAACTGCCATTACCAACGTCTGACTTTCAAAATCTCCACTTCTTATTAAATAATGTTAATGTCATTTAACATCTTTCTTACAATTTTGTTATCTTTTAAGTAATAAAGCACATTAAGTGTAATTTTAATTTGTTAATAAATATTTAATTATCAAAATGGGGTAAAGTAATATATCATGTAAGATAAAAGAAAAGAAAAAACATACACGCGAAGCACGCATGAATTTATTACGTGTATAGTAAAATTCGGAATTGATGTATATGAAAATGCTTCTTGAATATGATCAGTTAATTTTAATTAAGATTTACATTGTGCGTGGTAAGAGACTAGATAACACGAAAACCAAATATCGTAAAATGTTCTCTGTTTTTATGTCAAATTCGAAACACTCTAGAAATTATAAAATATGCTTTTTGGTAATATTTAAAAGTGTAAGGTGGTTAAAAGATGGCAGTAACAGGCGGTTAGATGACAGTATTCATCATACTGTCTTTTACGACTCTCATCGTTCTACATTTATACCAAACTTCAACTGTACTTTTTGAAAGGGCTTTCATCGTTTTTCATACATATCTTCCACTGTGTTTTTCAAAGAATTACGTTTATTTTTGCATCTGTGCAAAATTGTAAAACTACAGTATATCATTCAAGCTAACAGATTCTACTGTCGTCACCGATTTCACAAAAAATGGTCTATCACCGCGTTTTCCCCTTGATCCTTCATTTTATTTCTATTTATGTGAAATGCGTTTGTGAAAATGTTTTACGTATTGGATGCGAATGAGAATAAATATTGCCATAGAAATCGGACATCACTGGGAATTTTATTGAAACGCTGTAAGAAGAAGGAAAGTAATAGGCGAGAGAGTGAGTCATATTAGTTACAAATATCAAACCATAGTATGTTAGGGGTTGACTATGTTGGTAGTTAATTGTGTCATACTTAAAAAGCGGCCCCACTAGTTGCTGAGAGGTTCTGCTCTCACAGCTGGTAGACGGGAGGTGCTGGGTTCAAACGCCTCGTCGGCCTAACCATTCGGAGTTTTCGAGGTTTTCTTTGAACCTTGCCGTAAATACGGGTTAGGATCCCTTACAAAGACCCCCACGGAGGGAACTCCCCCCCCAGGACCATTATCCCTCGAGTAGATAATCAGCCGTCATAAATCAACGCATAGGAAATAAAATATAAGCATAGAATAAAAAAAGCATTAATAGAATAAAAGCACAGGAGCGGGTGTACATAGTTTGACAGGGGGCGGGTTAACAGGGTATGACGTTACATTTAAAATACGAAAACAATTAGGTAGGTTTTGTTTACAACAAGCATAAATAAAATTCTTTAAAATATAATTATTTTTACTCAGAAATATACCTTTTCTTCAAATTGTAACACCTTGAAGTAAATGTAGACAAAATCTTGAGAGCTTTGTTGTATTTATTACAATAGACAATGGACAGAATTTAAAAAGTAATAATAGTTCTTTTAATCAAAGCCATCTTTAAATAATTACAACAAAATAGAAGTCACATCAGGAAAGAGGGGTACCACGCAAGTTTGACAACATGTGACATAATGGGAAGGGAAGGTTAAAATACCACAAAATTTGTGGGACGCAATCAATAGACGACCCCTTACAGATAAAAATAAACTGCATTAAATAATTTTATTTCTTAAGTATTTGTATAGACTGTTTCTTCTTGAGTAACTGTGTAGCGTTGACATTTGATTCACATTAAAAGTCGATGATGTCTGACCCCTTCACCTCAAGGAAACGTATGCGAGCGCATGCGCATAAATTTATTAAATCCCCAACTGTTGTTAAAGGATAGTGTCTGATATTGAAATTTTCACTTGAAACTTTAACTTCACTTATATGAGGCATATATTTCCCCCACATTTAATTTCCCTTTATTACTGCTAAAAAAATAATAATGAATAATTGCAATTTTCTTTGTCAAATGTATTCCTTATGAGCAGTTGTAGTATTAATTGCGTTTAGATATATAGTTAGGGTTAAAATTTTTAAATATTAAATATTTCTTACTATTAAGTATTTATTAAAATATTCATGCCCATAACACATTTTTTTAATAATTATTTGAATAATTCAAATAGTATGAATCACTACAACGAAATACATCAAAAGTATTTAATCATGTACTTAAAAAGAGCATTATTCTCAAACATAAACATAAAAGTTATATTTATCTTTGTAAATACCTTTTGTTATTATAATTATACAATTATTGTTATTATTTCGCATAAAGAATATTTTTATCACATACATGACAGTGAAATATTTATTTTTTTTTCCTCGAAAGAATAGCTTTGTAAAGTATATAAACATTACTCTGTTTTTTGTTGTTGTTGTTCTTGTTTTTAATAGTTACTGTTTCGTCATAATTAGAAATATTTAATACCATTCGTCAAACTAATAATTTTTTTATAAGACGTAACTGTAAAATCTATGAAGTAATTTCTGTATAATTTTGTTGAATTGTCCTGGAAAATTTATACGTCTTACAATCATTAGCTGTAAATTGATTGTGTTACCTTATCCTAACGTAAGTTTAGTTTCGTAATTCAGCAAAATGTTTCAAAAGAAATAGTTCTAACAATAAATTCTAAAAATAACTTCTCCATAGCTCATTACAAATATTGACTTCTACGCTTATTCCAGAAATCGTTTACTGTTTTATTTCCGCCCAGTAAGCCGTTGGGAGAAGTTAATAATAATAACAAAATAATAATCTACGAATTGATTTTATTTTTTTCTGACAACATTTGCTATAAAAAGCAACTGTGTGTGCAAAGTTATTTTTTTTTATTTTTTTTTTTTTTTTTTTAATGAGCGATATAAAAAGAAATTAAGCAACAAATTATTAGTATGAGTTTTTCGTAAATTATAAACTTTTTGGATATGGATACCAGACAATTTTGTATATAGGTTCATTGTGGTAAGGAGCTTTCATGATTAGTTTTGGGGGTCCATTGGTTAAGTATAAAGAGGGGAAACCGGGGGGGCTAACCCCCCCCCCCCTCAATTTAGATAAATGGGGTTTTCATGCAGAATTATCCAATTTTCTTCCAATTTTGTGTATAGGTTCATTGTGGTAAGGCACATCCCTGATTAGTTTGGGGGTCCATTGGTTAAGTATAAAGAGGGAAAAGGGGGGGGGCTATCCCCCTCAATTTAGATAAATGGGGTTTTCATGCAGAATTATCCGATTTTCTTCATATTTTGTATACAGGTTCATTGTGGTAAGGCCACAAATTTGAAATAAGAGTATAATATGCAATTAGTGTGAATAGCCTGTGAGCTCAATGCCCTCAGTTTAACTGGGCAGTTTTCTTTTTATTTAAAAATATACTTTTAAATGACACACATATTTTATTTTTGTATCAATTTTGAATTTGTGATAGCCTGATTTTACCTATTCTCAGATACTAACAGTTATTTTCATTATTCTCAACATTCTAAATATGTTACAATCTTTTTGTTTTGCTTAATTGTTTATTTCTGCTTGGATTCAGCTATTAAATGCCAAAAAAGACATTTTCTGCTCTGGTTCAAACTCTTGATTTCGCTCTGAGGTTTATGTAAAACGTACAGTACATGACACCTTATTTGTTTTACTATAATATGTTAAAATATCAAAAGTATAAAAGTCTAACTATTTTCTCTTTATCTCTTTGTTCTGCATAATATGAAAAAAAAACCCAACAACGTAGAATCCTTTTAAAATATACAATATTTATACATATATTAAATTGTAAAATATTTCTTCTGACGTTAAATGGATTTTTGAAGAAAAAATTATAAAGAAAGAAATCATTTTCCGCTTTTAATTTCTTTCATAGCATAGGGTGAGTAAACCAGTAATTAGCCATGTAAAGCAAATTTCTTCAAGTTTTTATTGTTTTTCTAATATAAATACTGACATATTTTTCTGCAAACATGTGTAAATAACAATTAATTTATGAGGATTAATAATCTGTTAAAAAACAAATCCCGTTTTCTTTTCTACAATTTTAATTATTAATAGTGTAAATTGGAAAATGAGATTGAATCAGTGACTTACCACTTATTTTAGTATAAAAATCAGACTATAAATGTTCGTATTTAAAAGTACATCAAAAGTCATATATACCGGATGAACTTCAAGTCGGGAAACGCTTTAAAAATCAATAATTCACAAACAATGAAGATTAAAAGTTGCCGATTCAATATTTAAATGCAAATAGAGAGTACCTAGTAATGTTCTGTTTCATCTACTTACTTTTTAAAAGCCTGAATTAACAGCCATAAATATGGTGTCAATTTACATTGAAGTTGCTATAGCCTATTCTATAAGCCTAACTAGCGGCTAAATAAGGAGTTACCACTTTTGAAATCGATACCATATGCAAGAAAATAGTTAATTGCAATGCTGTAAAGCAATATCAATTCCAGGAATAGGAACAGATATTTTTCATAACTGCGAAGAATATTATGCGTACAGCGTCCTTTTGTTTGTTCCTGATTTTCAAAATTTTCGTATCACGAAAGTCGTAATGTAACTACTTGTAACTGCGTGCATTTAGCGTTGTTACTCAATTTACAATGTTTAAATAATGGTGCTTTGTGGTTTTGTTTAGTGAAACTGTTATTATTTCCTTTCGGACGCGTTTCATGACATAGAAATGTTGGAAATCACCAAAAATAAGAGTTCTAAGTGTTCAATTCTTAGCAGCCGTGTCCACAAGGTATTATTTTCTGCTGAATCGGAGCTGTTATAGAACTTTATAGTTGAATGTTTTCCCGTGTCTCAGTCTCATACAGTTTTCGAGATTACATACATTAACATTTGAATTTGGTGCTAAGAGGCGCAGTAAGAAATCTCATCAAAAAGCACATGGCCTCTTTTACTAGATTTAGACATTATTTGTATTACTACGCCTGTCGACGTTCGAAAGTCAAGGGCATAATAAAGAACTTTATGAGTACACTGCATATATAATTATTTCTGAAAAACAAAACAAAAATATCACTATAAATAATAGACCAGCCGCTGGCAACAAAAATGACTAGGTCATCGTTCTACGAGATTACGTAATGATGCAGGGCTAGATTATCATCAGTAAATGAAATAATGACTGACCATCGTGTTTAGGCATGAAAGATTAACATGTTATCGATATCGATTAGTACAATACAAATATTTCAGTCTGTTTTCGTTGGATCATGGTACAGTATGCGCAAAAGGAAGCGCAGATTCTTCATTTTGGTGGTACTTCATGTCATCAAGTTTAGGCATAAATTATTAATATGTTACAAATATCGATAAATATAATATAAATATTTCAGTCTATCTCATGCATTCTTTGTATTGGTATCATATGAGTAGATAGGAACAAAAATTCTTATCTCTGCATGCGGTACTATGCGAACATCTAGTTTACGCCTTTTATGCTCAGACTAAAATTTTTAAAATACAATGTTTAAGCTTTTATTGGATGTTATATGCATTTTCTACTAACCAAAATTAATATATCTGTGAAGGTTTTTTTGTTTTCTACAATTTTGGGTATTGGCAGTTAATTACTGGTGTGCTCACTCTAATTATTTTCAATACCTTATTTGTAATAAGTATGCTTTTCATAACATATAGGGAGCATACTCTTATCCTATAACTAGTCCATAAATCCTTAGTTTTACAGTATGGTACTAATTGCCTTGATATTTCAAATATAGTTCTTCATATTATCAAACGCCTTGTACACCAAAATAGTTATTTTTTTTAAGTTCTGAAATTTAAATTTTATATGATCGCTAGGTCCTATGAAATATATTTAGAAAGTTTTATTCTATTTTCTAACAAGTAAATCAGAAAAAATTCCATTCTATTTTCTAATAAGTAAAATAGTAAAAATTCCATTTTTATACATCTAAACTATGTAAATTTATTAACTTTGTCAAAAACAATTGTTTTCATGTAAATATTTTTTGTATGACAATAACAACAGCATTTGAAACGTTTTTGCAATTGGAGCCATATCTCTAAAACTAGAGGTTTAGGAAGTAGCTAATTGGACAACTAGAAGAGGAGACAGGCTGTATATCACATAACTCTTTTTACTTGGTTGAAGATAAATATTTCGCAATTAAAGAAAATGCATAATGTAATAAAACTTCCTTTGAAGGCAAACATAACTTAAGTATGGCTCATAATCATAACTATACTGTAAAAATAAAAATAATAAAAATAAAATAAAAATAAAATCGTGAAAAAAGTTAAATAACACTCGCAGCCGTCTATTCTCTGTTTTAGTAGTTCCCCTTTTCAAGATGGAAATTTTCTGATATTCAAGACGGGAAATTTCTGTTTTTAGAAATAAATGCGAGCAATAGCGCAATATTTAAAAAAATAAATAAAATCTAATTAATAATGATATTTACTTATACTTATTTACACGGAACAGGTATTTGTATTGAATATTATCACACTCGTTTTTCATTGCCATGCCTTCCTCCTGATTCAAACTCGCCAATAGAGGGTGAATGCTCTGTCCCGTACACCAGTTGATCACATCCAACAACATGGTTATAAGTCAAAATATCTATTAAGAATATTTAACTGATATTTTTCTGTTTTCTCCTAATGAAAGGGAACATTTTTGTTTGTCTGTCTTGGAAAGAACATTTTCGTTTTTAACATTCAACAAATAAGGATAAATTTCCCGTTTCTTCAGAAAAAATTTACGATTTCCATTTAAATTAGACTGTTTCCATACGATATCACCAGGGGTGTAGCGGAGGGTATACGTTTATACCCCGTGTACCTTCTGGATTTTTTAAGGAACTTTGTATACCCTATGTTTCTGAAATAAAGCTACAGAGCGTACTCTCTAGCGTAAACTTCTATTTCTTACTATCTACATCTATACCCGCTGGGGTTTTTTGTGACGGTACCATTAGATACCACTGACTAGATTACAGGACACTTCCAGATTTTTCCATGATGTCATCTCATTCCATAGAAAACAAAATTATGATAAATCCAGTCAAATATGATAAAATCCAGCCTAAATTCATCATTGTTAAAGCTATAAATGAAATTCAGGTTCAGTTGGTAGTAAGACAATCTATATTATTTACTGAAATAGTTTATTATGGTACTGGTTTACTATACAAAAATATGTTTGCCTTAATGTGCAATAACACACCGAAATTTCATAAAAGATAAAATTCGTTCATTTTCCTTTATGGATTTTTAGTTTTGACTATTATTTCAGATACATCTTGTCCACTGCTTGACAAATGCTAAGGTACAACGAATTTGTGAAAATTTGCGTTTTGTGTCTCAAGGTCTCTTGTCTCTATTAAAGGCAGAGGGAAGTCACACTTTCGGTTTCTGAAGACTGAGCTGTAAATTTTCTTTTTGAACGCCAGGTATTGACTGTTAAATGCCTGTAGGGCATCATTTGATAACGTAATATAATGGTTGAGCAGTTAGATGTTTCAAGGTTGGGCAATGTGTCACTAAAATTACCAAAGCAAGAGATGTAAGAGTGTAATCTTGTGGTTTAAAAAGACCTCTTGATGGTGCTACGAGAAGGCTTTCTAGAGGCCGTGGTAGGAACATCACACCTGAAAAGCATCGATATGTCTGCCTACTGGTCAAGAGAAACATAAATTATGCTCCAGGTCAGATAACTTCAGACCTTGCTAATGCTACTGGTACTTTATTATCTGCAAAAACCGTTTCTTGGTGATAAAATAATGATGACTTAGTTGCACAAAAGCTTATAACATGTATTCCACTATGAGCACATCATCATAGGGAAAGTTTATTTTGGTGTAATTCGCATACTTGTTGGCGTCAGAAACAATGGTCCAGTGTCATGTATTCCCTCTGTCGATGATTCCCGCTACACCATAAACAGTAATTCTGGTCACCAGCTAGTAGGGAAAGAGAGGGGAATTCATTGCCATCACCAGAATGTCCAAGAAAGTGATGACTACGATCAAACAGTGATTGTGTGAGCGCATATCAGGTATAATAGCAGAATTCTGCTTCACATGCAATGAGATCGCCTTGGTTTTGCACAGGCATTTTCCAGGGTTATATCCATCTTTCCTGCGGTGCAGTTAGTCTAAAATTTCTGTTGATGGATAACGAACAATGCGCCGCCCACTGAAGACAGCTAAAGTGTTCGTCACACTAGTAGGAGATATATATTGTGCGTATGACATTCCTTGCTTATTATTTGGTCATAAATCTTATAGACCACGCCTGTGATGCTCTCTGCAGACGTATTGCTCAAAGACAAAACTCTTTTTGATACGTGTAAGCATTTAAAATTGCCTGTGAAACGAATGAGACAGAATTCCCCAAGCTATCCTCAACTGTTTAGTGAATGATGTAAAATGTGCATCAGTGTTGGAGGAGGATAATCCATACTCACCGACTCATGTATGATCATTTTTTGGGCAGAACAAGCCTTTTCGTAACTGTTGATAAATGTTGTAAGAAACATATTTTATTCTTTTGCGTATCTTGCTTTGCCATGTGATAATATCTGCATCGTTTCGCACAATAAAGTTACATAAAGACCTCTGTTAAATATATAGTAAGTTTCATGTCTTTAAATGACGTATATAATTAGTTATGCCGAAAAATTTCTCTGTTCCTTTGCAACTGTCATGCAATGTATATTGAAGAATAGTAATGGAAGTTTTTTTCTCCTTCCATGTCTTAATAATGTAAACTGTTTTAATAAAATTTAACCAATCTAAAACTTTAGATTATCCTTTCTCATTCTAATTAAATAAGTTTGCTTGGTGAATAGTTATTCGTCGTTAAATTTTCTCTATCATGAATAGCCAGAAAACAATGGATGTTGTAGTGGTCGTTTGTCCTTTTGAATAACCTTTTGTGATGTTTTCATTCCAACAAAAGAGCCTCGGGAAACGTCTGTGAAGCGGCTATAAAAGCAAGGATGTCAGAAAATATTGACTAAAGGAAAATGAATTCAGAACTCTGTTTTAATAGTTTATTCAATCTATTAAAAAATTTTCTTGACTTAAATAATTATACTTATACACGTGGAATGATATATTAAAAAAGTAAATCTCAATGGTTGTTATAAGAGGTTTCATACTTGAAATTAAATTAGATCGTTATTTTTATGTATGCTAATAACAAACAGATCACTGTTATGTTATATACGAGTATTTTATACTTGTGAGACGTATAATTGTATGATAATTCATTTGATCAGCGCTTTATCATGAAATTCATTAATGCAATAAAATTTCTAAAACGGAGTTACAAGGCGCACAAAAAAATATCGTTTTATCAGGCTTCCGTCTAAGCAGGTACAATGTCTGTTAAAATTTTATTATTATATCGATCGGAACCTCAAAGACACTATCCAGTTAGATACATGCTCCTTTTTCACAGATTTTCGTAATTGGGTATTTGTGAAGGTTTTGCATACAGTAGAATTCCTTTATTAAGTATTTCTTAATAAACATGGTCAATTAAACTTATAAACAATCACTTTAGCAATTGTTTATTTTATAGTTTTGTGAGTGGTAATTTTTCTGTTGGATCAAAACGACAAAGCAAGTAAAAATCTATACAGAAGCATGTTCTTACTATCTATCTATCTATATATATATATCTCTCTCTATATATATATTAGGGTAGTCCTTAAAAATTTCACAATTTATAGGGGGACACCCACTTGTTCTACTCATTAAAAAATAATTATAGCAATTTTTGTAAATCTTTTAGCATGGTTTTAGGGGTTGCTACCACCCTTTAAAGTTTAGATTTATTCAAATACATTGAGAGGAAATAAATAAATATTCTTAAAAACACATAAACATATTTTTACTGAATAATTCAGTAAATTCTACAGCAACTACATTATAATATACGTTTAAAGAAGAAAAAAGCTATCACTGATTTAAAATCCTTAGATTTAACTTTATTTTAAGACATTAATGTAGATTTTTCAGTCTTGGATATTTCCTTCGAAACGGCTTGACAAACAACAATAAGTACTGTTTTTGTGTTTCATCTTTTGTATGAAGATTATTGTATTCTTCTATGAGTGGTACCCCACGTTCGGCTACATCATTAACAACTTTGACTGAAGTCGCTAGTGCCTTACATGTCTTGTTGGATTAATTTTCATTTCAATTAGTCACATCTGTTTCAAAAAAGTCTGAAAGTAAATCCATTATTTTTAAAAAATCTCAGAGTGTTTCTTGTTATAAAAGCTTGCAAGTTCTTTTGGTGGATGGCATCAGATCAACTCGTGCAAGTTTCAGGGGTTCATAATTTTCTTCATTTTTTAAAGCATGTACCATTTTTCTTTTAGTTTCAAAGGAGACATTGTCATCGAAAAATGAAAAAGCAACTAGTTCTTCTGACAGGTACCACAAATATCCTAGGAACTTTTTCATAGCACACAAACAAATGTCTTTATTTACATTTCCGTACTCTTTTAAGTTCTTCAGGAGCAATAAATCATTTCTAGACCCAGAACAAGTACATTGTGCCAGCTGTGAATGTAGATTTTCACCATAAACAGCAAACTTGACGAACTGCAGTTTCTTCCTGCTTAGAGAGTTTAAACTGATCTTTAAATAAATAAATGTTGAGCGAGTATATGGAAATCGCCATCCATCGAGCTCGATGCAATCCACTTGGGGCTCTGAAGTGAACACCTCTTTCGGGTACTCCTCCTAGGTAAATGATGACAAGCTCTAACAGTTCTTTGTAATCGTTCCTTGGTTGAAAATCATTAAATTTATTTTGAGCAAACTCTATGATTTCTGATGCATTATCTGTTATTTATTTCATTGATTAAATTGTCACAAATGGAAGTCTGAAATATGCCATGATCAATAGATATCCATGAAGTTTTAAATCGTTTGAATAACAGTATGTCTGGTCCGCTTGAAACTCCGAGTGACTTAAGAACAACTGCCTGAAGCATAATTTCAAGGATATGATGACGGCAAGCCAAACAAATAATTTCTTCGTTCATCTTCTGTTCCAGAAGAGTACACGTTACTTTTGATAACCCGGTATTAACAAACGTTGTATCAAAACTCATACATTTTACTTGCTGTGTAATTCCCCACAATGTTTCATTAACAGCAGAAGATATGGGCTCGCATGTCCCTGATTGAAATTTTGGAACAACAAGTAACTGGTCAATACCTTTACCCGAAACAATAATGGGTAATCTGTCTACAGTTTCAGAACCTCAAATGTGTTAAAAAATTTTGCCGTCCCAGTGAACAGTCAAAGGAACGCTTGATGAAAACTCTATTTTTTTAAGTCTTGGGCTCGGCTTGCTCGGCTTTTGATTCTAAGTCGTCGAATAGAGGACTTGTTAACATTGTAATCGGCAAGGTCACAGCCCAGACTTTTTAGTGTTGTAATCAAAATAATAGCTGTCTTTCTATCACTTAACTTTGCTGCATAAAGTCTTGCAGCAGTGCGATTGTTCAAAATAATAATTCTACCTCTTTTTTTAGGAGGATCCCTGTGAGAACATAAAGCTGCTTCTTCCTGATTGGAACAAATTTCACTATCATTTGAGCTCGATTCTTCTTCAGATATGTGTGAAGGAATTGACGTTTGCACCAAAAGCTATATTTTATAAATTTCTTTACGCTCTTTCATTTGTTCATAACATTTTTTTTTTTTTGATTGACTCAGCTGCTTTGTTTCCAAAATATTTATCAAGACTTCCCATTTTACCAGGTATTCCTTTTTGTCTCTAAACAAGTAAAAATTCTTTATCCTCTTCAATTTTTATTATATTCAGGCATTCTCGTGTGCAATATCAAAAAGGTCTTCCAAAGCCATCTTCCAATCTTCTTTTTGTTAAGCCTTTTGAGCGTTTTGATTTGTTTTCTTTGTGCTTCTTAACCTTTTGCCATTCCTTAAACAGTCCTTCAATTTTATCAAATACATGTTTTTTTTCAATCTAGTAGGAATGTTAGCTTTTTCCCAAACTATGAGGACGTTACTTGCAGCACATTGCGCTGAATCTGTAATATTTAAGTTAAGTTCCTTTTTGTAACGGAAAAAAAAAATTCTTAGAACGTCTCTTTTACTTGGCAAATTCGTTTGACTTAAAGATGACGAAATTTGACCAACAAGCCAAATATCCGTAGATTTTCTTGTTACGACAGATACTTTAGTGTTAGCTGCCATGCTGTCTCATAAACCAAATAAAGATCTCCGTATATTAAATACAAACTCACCAAACACGACAAAGAAAAAAAACAGTATTCATAGAATATGGTCCAGTCCTAGATTGAAAAAACACCTTATTAACACAAAACTTACACAACATTTACTTAAGGTCAAGAAATGAAACCTAAATTTAATTAATTTAAAGTTTTTTTAAAAAATTCACTTTTAAAATATTTTAACACTCTGATAAAAAAATCTCTCAAGTTGCACACTAACACTCTACGTCTACTCCATTCACTAGCTGGCAGTACACTGAGACTGAGATAGCTGCTTGTCTAAATAACTAGAGGCGGGTAACGCATCCTGACACGAAAGACTCCTGTCTAAACTTTGTTACTTTCCTGTCTACACATTAACTGAATCGCAGCTGTTGCCGTAGAAACCAAGGGTTGCTCTAAAAGTAGAGGACTATGGACTGTTAATACACAAGGAAAAGCTCCATTATGGCACAAAAAATATTGCGTGTACAAAAATCAGTAATTTTAATAATCAATATTTATTTAGTTCTTAGAAAATTAATTTTATTACATAATCATTTATTAAAATAACGAATTACATTATTATTCGTTTCTTATTTTTATTGATTTCCGCACTATTTTATGTTAAATTAGCTGACCCGCCGGTATTTCCCGGCCCCGTTAACCCTCTGAGCGTTTTGAAAAAGGGTAAAATTGTAATGTTGTTTTCTCTGCATTTAGTTTTAAATGCTAAAAAAATATGATTCTTTCAGCATTATAAATAAAATTTAATTACAAATATGAATGTAACCCTTGAGAGTATTAATCATTCTTCAATGTTTTGAAAATTCATTAAATCTATAGAATTATATTATCTTAAACATTGCATCTATTGCAGTGAAATCTGGAGCTTAGTGAACGGAATATTACGTTCCACACGCTTAGAGGGTTAAAAAATCGCACAAAATGCGAAAAATATTTAAAAACTGCAAAAAAAATTTTGAATGCTTCACGAATTGTAAAAAAAAAACTTGAAACAAATGACAGTCTTTACAACTCAATATCGATAGACGGGAGGCGCTGGGTTCAAACCCGTGTCGCGCTCGTCGACCTAACCGTTTCCTTGATTTTCTTCGAATCTTGCCGTAAATACGGGTTAGGATCCCTTAGATCCCCCTAGGGCCTATATCCCTCGTGTAGATAATCAGCTGTCATAAAATCAACCAACCAACTACAGCCCAATATCATACTATAACTCAATTTGGCGATGACTATGGATTTGTATTAATAATTTATAATTAAATTACAAAACATGTCAAATTTGTCCATTTTTAATTTTTTTAAACATTTAGACCATGTTAGCAACAATTTAAACTTGTTTTAAAATTTTGAAATTCTTGTGGAAGTCTTTATTTTATACATAGAACAAAATAGGAGGGTGCCCCATACAAAATTTAAATGTTAATTTTTAAGGACCACCGTAATATATATATATACATACATATTTCTCACTTATCATAATAATGTAATTTATTTTGATAAAATTTACTTATATCTGTCCAAAACTTTTCATTATCCTCTCTTATTCTAATAAGATAAGTTTGCTTGTTGAACAGAATAGTCATGAGTCAGAAAACAATGGATGACGTAGCGACCGTTTGCTAAGTAGACGGGTCCCTTTTGAATAACCTTTTGTGATGTTTTCACTGCAACAAAAGAGCCTCGGGAAACGCTTGTGAAACTGTTTTGTGAACATTTTGCTACAATAGGAAGAATGTCAGAAAATATGAAGTCTAAAGGGAAATGAATTAAGCTCTCTGTTTTATTCTGTACATTTAAAGGTTTTCTTAGATGAGTTAATTATAATTATACGAGTAGAAATGAGATCTTTAATAGTTAAATCTCTTAGATATTCCTAAGAGTCTTCATACTTGCATACAGAAATTGATTATTACGTATGCGAGTAACAGATCATCAACGCAAAATGTATTGATATTTTATGCTTGTGAAACATCTAATTGTATTAGAATTCCCTTGAATATATATGGAATATATATATGTATCATGGAATAATATTAATATATCTAATATTTATGAAGTATTTAATTGTGTTAGAATTCCTTTGTGAGAGATTTATTAATAGGCAAATAAAACGAAACTAAAAACTGAAGAGTTTGTAAAGGACATTTTAAATATAATATGTATCAAACTGAATGGTTTATTTACGTTTAAATTAACCTTTACATTGTTTAATAGAAATGTAGCCCTATTTTTATTAATTGTCGAAGATATGCTATACAGAACAAATTCATGTGCCATTACACTTAGTACAAAAGTAACATTAGATGCCGTGACATACGCTATCGCTTACTCTATGATTGTATTTATCTTCGATTCTAAATATAGCATATTTCTTATTTTATTTCATCTATCAGAAAATAAACTGTACTTTTAAATAAGGTTTATTAATATAAAATGTAACTTAACCTATCTATTTTGATGATTTTTTTTAATTACTTTTAGGCATGTAGTTTTTTAATCTCTAACTATGCGACGTAACAATAAGCATTTTTAATCTACAATAATGGAAAGTAACAGTTTCAGTACCATAAAATTATTATGTAAAACTAAGAAACAGTGGAAGGGTCACTATATTTGATGTCTGGTTGTCCAAACTGAACGAAAGAACTTTCTTCTACTTTCATTTACAAAAAAAAAAAAAAAATGCTACTTAAGATTTAAATTAAATAAAATTAGATAATTAACACTCAGAAAAATAGAGTGACAAGTAACTCAACCCATCAATTTGGTAAGCGAAATGATGCTGTATCGTTACATATTGAACTTTCACGTTACTCCATGGTTGCGAGTATGGAAATAAGCATCAACGTAAAAATAAAATAAAATAAAATGAGTAATCTGAGAACGAATATAAAATACTTTAATGGTGGCGTTTAAAATCATTGCACTTTAGATTGTGCACCAGTGGAATATTCTCATTTGTCTTGAATATGACTTCGATGAAGCCAAAACATGTAGAAAGTTTGCATATATTTTTTTTTTTACTGTTTCATTTACTGTTTTCTTTAACGCTTTTTAGCAATATTAACGAAGTATATTATCTGTGTGTGTTTTGATTTGTTATATATTTACCTATTTTATATTTTATACTTCCGTTGGTTTTTTGTTTTCGTTTTTTTTTAAGACAGAAAGAAAAAGAAAAAAAAAACGACGTATAAAGAACAAACAAATATACATAATTTTACGTCTAAATAAATAAAAGATTAACAAATTTAATCATTAATAGTATATTACCTTTTTATTTACTTATTTATTTAGCTCTACCACATCTCGAAAGGTACATCAAAATAACTGTTTTCTATTAGATGCGAAATCGTATCAACACTTGTTGAATAACACAGTTATTCAATAGAATGTCATCGGTTGATAAAAAGTATAAAATATACATTGCAGCGCAAGAGCTAGAAATTCCATTCCATATGTTCTTTTCGTTTTATTTCTGGCGTTTAAATTATAAAAGTGTTTAATGTTTAAAACACATATTTTATATTTAATACTTCTGTTTTATTAAAAAAGATAACACATTTTTTAAACAAATTATTTATTTTACATCTAACTGAATAAGATTACCTTAATGATTAGCAGTATTTTTTATATACTAGAGGGGCTAGGCCCCCCTCCTCGCTACGCTTACCAACCCCCCGACATTGCATTTTTACAAAAGTGAAAACATTTTCAGCGCTGAGTTTGTTTTACCCTGTAAAAACGAATTTTCTTGTATTCAGAACCTAGCTAGATCTTTTTCTCGTGCTCGATTTAGTATAGAGGGCAAGTCTCGTGAAAATCTTCCCAGTCGTTTACGATATCATTCATAATTGGAAAAATCCCTTGCTCGTTTAATATACAGTGGAACCCCGATTTTACGTAACCCGTTTCGTACGTTATCCCTCTTCCTACGTTATTTTTCGTCGATCCCGGAAAATTCCTATTCCGATAATGTTAAAATTACCTCGATTCTACGTTATTTACTCTTAACGTTTCCCGCTTAGTACGTCATTTTAGGCAAAATACCTCAGGAAATTTAATATTTTTCCCCTCATGGAAAAATTCTCAACAGAACAAAAATGCTTTCCACTTGGTCAACTGGTTGTTTGTTTCCAAAAACAGTTCTTCCCCTCCCCGTTAATATTCCCGTGAGAAAGTAACAATAAACTATTATTTGTCTAACAGCACTTGACCAAACCTGCGTCACGTGATATCGGGGGGAGGGGGATAATATTTTCGCCGTTCATTCATTTCAACCCGCAGTAGAGTCGCTGCAGAAATTATCGAAAAATCCAAAGTTTCCAAAGGAACTAAAGTGGATTTCGTAAAATTGTTCGGTATCGCTTATTCCAAGTTACAAACCATCCTAAAACAAGAGGTCTCTGTGGAATTAAAATCTGAAAAACTGGGAAATTTGTCAAAGAAAAGAAAAACATTGAAAACCTTTCCTTTTGAGGAACTGGAAAAGATTTTGTACGAGTGGTTTAAACAAGCCCGTTCAGCCAAGATTCCAATCAATGGCTCAGTTTTGTAAGCAAAGGTTCTTGAAATTTCTTCTTGAGTTGAAATGCAGAATTTCATGGCATCCAACGGTTGGCTCGACCGATTCAAGAAGAGGTATAATTTGTCTTATAAGTTTATTTGTGGTGAGGCAGATGGAATTAATACTGCTGTCGTTGAGGAATAGACGGAAATAAACTTTGCCTTCTCTTGTGTGTGATTGCTCAAAAAAGACATCTTTAACGCAGATGAGACAGGATTGTTTTTTAACCCTTTTTATCCTGACGGTACTTATAAGTACCACTTTCACCCCTTCCCAACGAGCGTCCTTTACAGAATTTTTAATCTTTTGCCACCGGTTTTTCAAAACAGAAATTTTCGCCTAATTGAATCTCAGAAATGCTGTCATTAAATAAGGCAAGGTTTACGATAAAAAGTTACTGGTGGGAATAATCGAGGATTCTGTGCACCTTATGCGTCACGTATACGTGTCGCTCGTCCCCAAGGGGTTAATAAAACACCTATATATTCGTAATATGACCATTTTTCCTAACGGTATTCACAATGGCACAAAGAGTATATTTCTGACAGCAGCAGGAGATGGCAAATTCAAGCACATATCCTCTTTCTTTGCATTGTAGGGATTTTACATTTGCCACGCTACATTCGAAATCCATTTTGCAATAGAATTGACATGCATGTTGTTCTTCATTTGAGTAATTTTAGTGGTTTATTACCGGTTATTTAGTACTATTATTTTCTGTTGTCTCTACAGGTGAACATTTCCTGTATTTTATTTGAAGTTTACTATTTGAAATTTACTATTTTATTTTATATTATAAGGTAAAAAAATTATGGCGTTTACAGTGCATAATTAACCACTAAAACACTATAAAAATTATTTTCCTCTTTCCTATGTTTATTCTGCACCAAAACTTATCCAATGATGCAAAAATACAATTAAAAAGTAGCTGGAAAATTAATTCAGGATATAAAGGGTTAATCTCTTCCGTGATAGAACATACACCGTGAAAGGAGAAACGTGTCACAGTCCGAAACTATCAAAAGTGCGATTAACAGTTTTGTTATTTACGAATGTAGACGAAACTGAGAAACTAACACCCTTTGTGATTGGTAATTCCAAGAAGACCCGATGCTTCTAAAACATTAAAAGTTTGCCGATAGATTACAATGTCAACCACAATGCTTGGATGATCCAAAATCTTTTTGAAGATTTTGTAGGAAAATTCAATGTAAAAATGAGGTTACAAAAGCGAAAAATAATTTTATTCGTAGACCAGTGCACTCATGTTAATCTGAATTTAAAGAATATGCGTATAGAATTTTCCCCCACCCAACTGTACCAGTTTACTTCAGCCATGTGACTTGGGAATAAAATCCTCCAAAATGCATTATAGAAAGCAACTGGTAAGAAAAGTCCTTTTTTCACTTGATTCTGGTGAGCTTCAAGATGCTTGGTATACAAAGCAAAATGTGCTGGATGCTCTTCATTTCATATCATCGGCGTGGAATAGTGTAGATGAAAAATGCATGTAAAATGCTTTTCTGAAGAGAGAATTTTCAAAATCCGAAATTAACGGTGAAGCGGCGCAGGAAGAGTTATCCATGGAAGACTACACAAAAGGGGATGAATTTATATTTGCAGACATTAATGTTGATGAGTACATTGATTGCAATAAGTATGTTATCGCTACCACAGATATTCAGACTATTTCCGATTTGATTTCGCAATATTGAAGTGAGGATGGTATTGATGAAGATCCAGAAGATATCGTGCCGTCATCGGCAGAGGCCATTGCGAGTTTAAAAAATTTAAAGAAATTTTAACTAGACATGAAAATTAAGAAACAAATTTGCAAAAACTTGCATGTATTGAAAATACAGTGCATGTGAAATTACAGTTAAAAAGAAAACGCAATAAAGAATAACAGATTTTATAAAACATTAATATGGTATTGGTAAGTTTAGTTTTGTATAATTTGTTTTCTTGAAGTGATTTTCTCTATTTGACCCCGATTTTACGTTTTCCCGTTTCGTACGTTTTTTTCTGCTGGTCCCGTGAAAAACGTAAAATCGGGGTTCCACTGTATATGAATAATCGGGAAAATCCATTGCTCGTTTAATATATATGAATTTGGCGACAGTAATTTGGTCGACAGGATAACTAACAAGTACCAATTGCATATATAGTGTTACGAATATTGTAAATAGCTAGTGTTTGTGCTTAAAAATAATGTAAATAGTTCAATTAAGCTCATTCATAAGCTCATTCATAAGCTAATATTAATTTTTGTTGCATTGCAATATCTCAATTTGTTGATTTTTTGCAAGCGTGTAAACGCTATTGGATTTCAATGGGAGTCTATGGAAATTTGGCGATATACTGGAAACAGCGCCAAGTTGGCGCCACTTTTGGCAGCTAATTTTGGCCGCCAAATTTGGCGATATATCGCCAAGTTGGCGCCAAACTTGGTGACATACCCGGGTCCCTTTCCCTTGGTAACCCCCCTAATAGCGCCCATATCTAAATGGGCCCATCCTATCCTATCTAAATCCTATCTAAATTCTCTACTTTCATGTTAATTCCCCCTAAAAAAAGTCAGAAAGCTCTGACCAATCAGACACGTTTCGCGGTATCTACGCAGATTTTCATTAGTCCATTTCCAAACCATTACTTTTTTATATATAGAAGAACTATTCTTTTTTTTTTTTTTTTTTTTTTTTTTTTTTTTTTAATCTTTTCCACATCTTGTAAGACGCAACAAAAAAAAATTTCTATTAGCTGTGACATCATATCAGACTTTTTAAATAACACGACTATTCCATAAGAAGTCGTCTGCTAATAAAAAGTATAAAATACGCACTGAAGCACAAATCATTGAAATACAATTTCATTCCCTTTAATTTCATACATTTTTTTTATTGTTTTAATTTTTAAATCGTTTCTTGTGCGACGAATCTTGATTTTACCAAATACAATTTAACAATTTCATATTTTATATAAAATACAAAATATTAACAATTTTATTAATTAGTAGTGCATTTTCTATATAATTAGTCATTTGTTTAACTTTGTCACATCTCGAAAGATACATCAAAATAACTGCTTTATATTAGCTGTTATATCATATTCAACTTGTGGAAAAATATAGCTATTCTATAAAAAATTGATGGTTGATACAAAAGTATACAATATTAATTCAAAAATATGCCTTTAAAATGCCATTTAGATTCTTCTTTTGCATTCATTTATTGAATTGTTAAATTTTGAATGCTTTTAATATGTGACTTGACATTTTGTTATTTTATAATTACTTTTTTTCAAAAACTAAAACAATAATTAATATCAAATAAATTAATATCAATAAAAAAGGAAATTAAATAAATATTTAAATATATAAAATCACTAAATTCAATTTTAATAATCATTACTTTTACTTCAAACAACAATCCAAACTAATTAACTTATTAATTAATAGTATTTTTTCTATGTACGTTTTAGATATATTTTTATTTTTTCCACATCTCGAAAGATACATGAAAGTAAGTGTTTTCTATTAGCAGCGACATCACATTCGACTTGTTGAATAACCCAGGCCGGCTGATAAATGTATAAAATACGCATTCAAGCACAAGCTGTAGTAATTCCATTTCCTTACTTCTAGGATGAGCAAAAAAATAAAGTTAATGGTATCCACAGTAATAATTATTTTAAAAAAATAAGGAATCTGTTTGGTTTATCACAGAAAAAAAAAAAAAACAATATTTGTTAAAAGAGATTATTATTAATTTCAATAATCAGCTAAAAATTAAAACTAATTAATTAAACTGTATTCTTATTAATAATTGGTGTTTTTGCAATTGTTCATCTATTGTATTCAAGTTTTTTATATATATTAAAATATATTTAATAGGAAAATTATTCTTTTTCAATCTTTATTATATATAAAATATATTTAATAGGAAAATGATTTTTTTCAAACTTTATTATATCTAAAATATATTTTTACTAACAATATATTTAATTATTTCTATATGACTGCATTTGGATCGGCAAATCACAAATTGAAAAGCTTTTAAATTTTGTAGTATGGTTACCATATCTCCCACTTTTACGCTTTTTTCTTGCTACTAAAATTTAATCGTAAATGTTGCCTTACTTAATCGGCGAAATCTGCGATTTAAAGAAGGAATAATAAAAAAAAAAAAAAAAGAGAGAGAGAGAGAGAGAGAGAAAGAAAAAAAAAGCGTAAAATTTGTCAGCTATGTGGGACTTAACATGCAATATCATGCTCAAGTATCTAAATAGTAAAAACGTCTGATTTGACATTCATTATATATATATAATTTTTTTACTTTATATATGGCCATCTTTTAGTTTTAATAACTACATAAAAATTAATTAATTAGCTCATTTACAGTATATTATTTATAAATTCAAATATTTCCTTAGCTTTGCCACATCCTTATAGATACAACAAAATAAGTGTTTTATATTAGTTGTGACATCATATCCGACTTGTTGAATACAACAGCTATTCCGTAAAAAGTCGTCGGCTGATAAAAAGTATAAAATACGCATTCAAGCACAAGCCGTTGAAATTCCATTTCATTTCTTCCAGGATGAGCAAAAGGATAAGAAAGACCACCTGTGGCTCCATAACCATGGTAACGGAGCATTCCAGAATTTAGATGCTAGGGGAAGGGGGGATCACTATCGTGAAGTCTGACTGGGAAAATGAGAAATTAATGGATTGAATGTTGCTCTATTGATTGGCTGCGCTCTTACTATGTGCGAATTCCGTTTACGCTTGATTTTGCTGCCATTTTTGGAGGGATTTGACTTTCGGATAGTCGGTCCTTTAATGATACGGGGGCGGCATTGTTTGAGGTTGTAGGATGTTTTTTGTCACTTGCCGGCTGTTCTTTATAAAGCCTTGCATACTGTTCCTCTGCTTTTTCCAAGTCAAATTCACATATTTTGAACCAGTAAAGTTATTTCATAAAATGTTTCTCATTTCTATATCGTAATCTATTAAATATTTCTTTTTAATGAAATTTCGGGTTTTGTTTGATTTGAAAAGCAAAACGGGAAGTTGGAAGGTATAGCCTTGGCCAAGAGTATTAATCAACTTCGTATTTTTAATGTCTCCTTAAAAGTAATTGCCGTACACAAATTTATAACTGCATGCATAAAAGTATGAATTTCGCCTGTAAGTTGTTACAATTTGTAAAAAAGGGATAGCAAATAAGCAGCACAGGTTTAAATTTACCATTTTGTTTAAACTATTTAACTTAAAAAAATGTTTCTTAAAATTTATTAAACTTTTTTTTTTTTTTTCTGGAAGTATTGCTACTATGCTATGCCATTTCATCGGTAATAAAGAAGAATAACGTAATTGTTGCAGAAAACGCCAAATTATAAAATATTTAATCTTCAGTAACGGAAATAATAAAAAAAAATAAAGAAAATAATATATATATTTTTTTATTTAATACTTTAATGTTATTTTAATTTTTAACAAGTGTTAATGAATCTAAGTCTGTTTTTTATGGAAAGGGGTAGCTTTACAGATTATTTTAATTTAATTTATATATTTTTAAGTAAACATAAATTAGTAGAAATGCAAGTTGTTAGTTTAATAAAGATTAAAACGTAATAACATATTAACGACATTTATATAATAAAGAGAACAAAAGATCAAGTGCAGGGTATGCATCGCTCATAATTTTGAGTACCACTATTTCCGAATGGTAATTTTATCTTTATTTAATCGCAGTAATGAAATTCAATAAGACAAAGATTTCTATTCAGAAATAGGCATAGTAAAAAATAGAAACAGTGCGAACCCTGCAAATGATAAAAAATTGCTCTTTTTTAAATATTCCAGTTAAGTAAACTTTACTGAACAGAATTATTTCGGAAAATAAAATAATTGTGAGAATCATTAGATCTGCATTTAAAAAGCATCCTAAATAGCCTTTTCATTCATGAATATTTTTGCATAGCTGTAAAAGACACAATTTTTAATCGCAATTGAGTTGTCTTTGATCAAAGTTTACATGGAAAAATGTAGGATCATGTTGAATAGGTTGTTTAGTTTTATACGTATCAAAACTGCTAATTTTAACTATAAATTTTGAAACTAATCACATTTCCGTTTTTCTATATATTAGGAATGTTCAAAAAGTAACGAGCCGGAGGCCTAGGAACAGAAACTAGTACATGTATTTCAGAAGTATTGGCCCTGGTTGTTGAGGCACTTGACCCACTGAGACACAATGAATGGCTGTCTCGTAAAATTCCTGGGGCTGCGATGTGAACCAGTTCCACACGTACTGCTTGACGTCGTCGTCCGAGGTGAATCGTTTGCCCCTCAGAGCTTTTTTTAGGGGACCAAAAATGACGTAACGAGTCCATCAACCAGCTGGACGATGTCATCGGTAATGCGTTTTGGTGTTCCAGACCGTGCATCATCGGCTAAGGAAACCCGTCCTTCCCTGAAGCGCTTGTGCCACGCCTTGACCCTGCAAGGGACATGCAGTGTTCACGGTACACTTGTGACATTCTTCAATGAATGTCCGTTCCCCTGACTCCTTCCGCTGTCAGAAAACGAACAACACCTCTTTGCTCTCCTTTTGACGCCTCCATTTCAATGCTTACAACACGGATGAACGTTGGACGACTGATGCATGCTTCTGCTAGCTTTGTAGTCACGTGACTTGCACTCGTGACCCTCTAGTGGCGGGCATGTGGACTTCCGCGCTCTTGTCGGAAACCCTCTTTGTTACTGACGCAATGATACTACCATTCTGTCACCGGTTTGCACATTCCAGACTCCGGCTCGTTTCTTTTTGAACGTCCCACATACGGGTATTTGCGTTATCTACGCGGCCAAAATTATTTTATGTTATATATCTAATCTAAAGGATACCAATTGCAAGAAAAAATACATTTATTAAATTTATAAAGAAGATTTATTAAAATAAAGCTCAAACTTTATTTTTAAAAACCTTCTTTCATCTTCGTCACTCTCTGAAGAATCATCACGAACATTGGTAAAATAAGAGCAAATGTTTCTGGCAAAAAGTAGTTCATCCTTCTTACTTTTACTTTTCTCATGCTACTTATCTGATGTTAATAGTAGCCGATTAAAAATATATTTGTTGCAATTTTCCCTCGAGATTTTTCGCGCGAAGTCTGGGTGGTATAGCCTAAAATGCTTATTACGCGCTTCTGCGGTCTCTTCTGAAAGCTGCCCAATGGGCATTAATGCCTTTTTAATGATAACTGCACCATTAATTAATATTTTGTGCATTGTTGGAGTCATTGGATGCGACTGATACAAATCTACTAATAAACGAGCAGTATCTAATGCATATTTCTCGTATTTTTCCAGATCAATTATATGTCCATTTAAAATTGTCTCCAGTATGACTTTTAAGCGGTATATTAGGTCATAACTAATACCTGTTATGTCAAAAGCCAATTTGGGGTCTTCAAAAAACCTCCTACTTGTATTACCGTCATTGGTATTGCCGAAATTTGCATTTGGTATGTCTACCAGTAAACCAGTTTCTTCGCAAAATCTTTCCTGGGTTTCGAGTTTTTTTCCAGTTCAATTTTTTCTCTGCTTCAGTCTTCCGCTCTTTATATTTCTTTACTGGCAACATATAAGCCAAATCTAGAATGCTTTCAAAAAGTTTAATTCTAGCGTGTAAAATTGAAAGGCCAAACTTGACAGCTTCAGAATTAATATCATTTTGAATATTAATTTTGTTGATGTCCTTAGAAGTTGCACCACACATGTAGCATCGACTTGTGGATTTTAACCACCTATGCTTAATTTGCGATGTAAAGTGTACGAAATTGCGTTTTTAGCTCTCAATTTGGTCTTCTGTGTAACCTTCACCCGATATTACTTGATATTTTAAGAAAATTATTTTATCTTCTAAATTGGACAAATAAAAGCTCTGCATTCGATCAAATAAATATGTACGGGTCACAATCCTTATTTCCGAGGCACCTTGTGAACCTACAATAAAAATATTTTCTTTTGGAATGCTATTTACGATAGTCATTTTTTTTTTATATTTGGTAAAAAATAGTTCAAAGCGCCAACACATACACAACCGCGCTTTTCCGCGGCAGATTCTTTGATTTTTTACAACTCAAGGCTTCAAACTTTCGATTCAGTTAGAAATTATAACAGGATGTGACTGGATAGTACAACAAACACTCGATTAAGTAAAATAGTTTAGAAATAATCTTACTCTAATATGAGGGTACCTTCAAAGTACAACAACTAAATTTCAGAATGATAAAAAATAAAAAATATATATTAAACTTTTGCATTATTACCTGTTGTATTAGGATCCATCACAAACACTTTCAAAATAAACGTAAAATAATAAGAATTTCACTGCAAAGTTAATGTTTTTACACGAATGCCGAGAACAGACACACACAACAAGTTGAACGGTCGAATTTCGACTAAAGTTGAACGAGTCGCGTGCACGGGGGAAAGGTGGAAAGGGTTGGGTATTGTTCTCGAAACTGTCCCCTAACTCAGGTTGTCGTTCTTTTTCACGCCCTTAGTACTTTAATAATTTGACTTTTGGCCGCGTAGAACGTTCAAATACCCGTATGTGCGTCCCTTATATATATTCTTTCCAAATTCTGGCACGGTACACTATTATTATTTTTAAATACTATTTAAAGTTGTATGTATAATAAGTTAAGAAAGAATTTGTCTATTTAAGCAACAGAAAATACGATAGCGACCGAAAATTTAATGTTATTTTCAGAAATTTAAAATAACTGTTACTTTAACTGTTATACTTTTCAGTTTAAAATGATTACCCCATGTATAGTCCTAAATTTTTATATTTTAAACTATTTTATGACCTATAATAAGCTTGGGGCTCTTACTTGGAAAATGGTAGGTGGGTGCGCTGGTGGCCAACTCAGGACAGCGGAGATCATTCGAGTTTCTTTCTTTTATGATCTAAGTGCATATATCTCTAATTAAGTGCACTTAAACAGAGACTAGGATTGCAAGAAAAGGTGATTTTCACGGGACTCAAGCCCTCCCCATTCAAATGAACGCAAAATTTTAAAGTCACATGAGTTATTCCAAAGACGCTCTTGCATTTTCTGTCTTCAATTGTTTATAATTATTCTCCGGAAAAGTAACTCTGTACTTGAGGAAGTATAATAAATATTGATTACAATTCTAATTAGTAAATCTGCGAATCAGGGGTCTCAACGTCAGCTCTGTAAGCCGATTCTTAATCTGAATTCATTTTAATTAATATTTTGAAATTTCAACTCACAGTTTCATGTTTCGATTTCCTTTTAAAAAGATTTCAAGTAGTCTCAGGATATTTAACTCTGTTAAATAATAATGTTAAATGTCATTACATGCCCTGACATTCTAAGATTGTTTATTTTATCTGAAAACTTTTTATTATACGAGGGAAGGGGTGTGTGTGCTCAGTCCCTATAAGCTTCTCGTTTCCTCATAATTTGATAATCGCAACTCTCTACAATTTTCAATACCTTAAATTTTCCATTTCAAATAGTAAAAATGCTGATTTCATGATAAGAGCGTTAACACTTAGTTTCAATAATTATTTACTCTCATAAATATCATTTATTGATAGATCTAATTATTTAATGAACGTGACATTAATTATTTGAGTCGCTCCTGCATTAGTTTAATTGCACTTACACAAAGGTACTATAGTGAAACAAACTATTAAACAAGTTGCAAATTGTACGTTCAACGTGACATAGGAGGTTCGTTCGTTTTATAACTAGTTTCACAAAGCAAAAAATCATCTTTATTATTTTAGTGAAATGAATTATTACGTCTGCTATCAGCGAATTGAACATGCCTTTTTTTTTCTTATTACGTATGCCACGTTTACAAATGCGATTCTACTCCGGACAGCACTGTAAAATTCACCATGGAGATCTTGTTTTGCGAATGATTACCTTCATGGTTTAATATTTTTATGACTCATAATGAACGAAACTCCTGTGTTTTTTACTCTAATGGATTGAGATATTCGGCTGTCAACGTAATTTCCACTAAAGTTATCTCAGAAACTGTACATTTTTTAAAGTAACTCATCTCTCAAACAAACAATGTTTTTCAACGAGCTTTCTAAAAATGTAACTTTTATGTATTTTATTCGAAAAAATTATTTTGAATAAAAGTGGCCGCCTGGCATATGAAAAAATAAGTAGTTTGCCCGTATTTGTTTTCCTCAGTCACATGACTTGCGGTTTTATTATCTAGATTACGTAAGATCGGATTTAATAGAATAAAGAAAACTTTTAATTAAAATTCATAAAGATACAACTAAATGTAAATATATTGCTTGAAGGTGCGTAAAAACATACATAAAACATTTAAAAGCACATTAAAGTCCTTTCCCATGTTTTATGTATGTTTTTACGCACCTTCAAGCACTTTATTTACATTTAGTTGTATCTTTATGAATTTTAGTTATTAAACAAGTCTCGTTTAGTAGTCTCGTTTAGTGTCTCGTTTAGTAAAGTAGCCATGCGCTACTGAATGAAACCGCCTATAGCTCCACCTGGTGGAAAATTGCGGAGTTAGCATTCCTATCTCGAAAACGGAAAGAGATAGGAAAAACAAGTGATTTACAAAGTTGTAGAGCATCATCGATTTAGTACAAAAAACACCTTGCGGACATTAATGCGAAGAACAGAACGGTTAAAATGCACATTTGTTTTTTCGTGATTTCCTACACTGTGACGTGACAAAACGATCTTAGAAAGAAAAAACAACCAGTTATGAAACAGTAGGTGTATGCGATTCCTCTACAAAAATTGCAAGGCCTTAAACGACGCATTACGGACGCTTGTGCCAATGTGTCACCATCTATGCTCCCACGTGTGCAACGTGAAATTCAAACAAGGATCCAAATATGCATTGCAGCTGAAGGTGAGAAGTTTGAACATCTAAAATAAAGGTATATAACTAGTTGTTTTTTTTTTTCTTTATAAGATCGTTTTGTCACGTCACAGTGTAGGAAATCACGGAAAAAACAAATACGCGTTTTAACCGTTTTATTCTTCGCATTAATGTCCACACGGTGTCTTTTCGTACTCTACAATTTTGTAAATCACTTTTTTTCTCTATCTCTTTCCGTTTTTGAGATAGGAATTCTAACCCCGCAGCATTCCACCAGGTGGCGCCGTAGGCGGTTTCATTGAGTAGCGCATGGCTACTATACCAGACTACTTTACTAGACTACTTTTATGAATATAGCAGCAGTGGTTCCGAAGTTAAGAGGGTGGCAAGGGACTTTAGTGGGCATACTGTATATTAAATTTCAAACCATTTGGTTGAGTAGTTTTTGCGCTGTTATATGCGGACAAACAGATGGACCACATGACGACTGTAGGTGCTACGTATTTATATAATTACGAACGCACCTAAAAATCCCCATTAATATCTAAATTCAATTGACTGAGTTTTATTTAATACTAAACATGCTGGAGAATTCACTCGAGTTTTATAAAAATATTTTCCACCAGAATTTTTATTTTAAATTGTTTGTCTTCCATTATTTAGCTTATTTCTATCTGATTTTTCTTTAATTATTTTATGAAGAAATTTCTGGTTCAAATTGAAACATACCCATTTTGTACCAGTCAAATGACTGGTTTGGGGTACGTTTATGCTGTTTTTTTAATAAAGCTAACCAGGCCCCTACCTGCCGGGCATAAGTGTCTAGCTTGACAAGTTAGTACCTGAGCACAGGGTGATATTCACCTGATCCCAGCATGGCCGTAAACCACCTCACAAGAGCCTTTTTGGGAACGCTGCAGTCCTCTCTAGTAATTTGCTACAGTTTTTTTTTTTTTTTTTTTTTTTTTTTTTTTTTTTTTTTTTTTTTGTGTGTGTGTGTGTGTGTGTGTGTGTTTACCGGTTCAAGGTTTCTATTTAACTTTGTTGAATTGGCAGGTCTAAGACAATCAAAAATTAAAGAAGAGAAAGTAATTGGTCTCGTAATTTAGAACCTTGATCAGGTGACGAAACCTTCACCTGACTAAGCTCCTTCATATAGGGAACTTGGAGCACTTTGCACCCACGACGCATTTTACAAGCACCAGTCGTCATTAGCGTACATAGCCTCGTATCTGCTGTCTCAAACTGATGACCAGAACCCTACCTGCCGGGTAGCGGCGCTCTACTTGACAGGCAACCAGACCGTCATGATAACAAGACTTATTTATTACAATTTTGTGTTTCTTTGTTGGGAGGTTACATATCGAGTTTTAATTTTGCTTAAGTCCTGCACCTCACATCTACCAGTTGGAAGATTTCCTGGATTTTTGTTGCCTAAATGGTGGTGCTTACTTGTCAACAAAGTGAAATGTTGGAAAGGGGAGGGAGTGAAAAAGATTGGGGGCCATAATTGAACAAGTTGCACCACGGAAATAATTTAGTGGGAGAAAGGAGCGAACGAACTCATCGTTGCAGAGGGATGGAATTATGTCTTTCTACCGTATCCCACCGAATAAAAACTGGCTCAGTAGGTTGTCCTATTGGAGCGGGTCCGGTAACTCCTGCAGGCCTGGGTATGTTTAGTGTTAAAAAGCTACTGATTAAGAAAAAAGAAATAAATGATGGAAATGATAGAAAAGCAATAAAATCGGTAGGCTATTTAATGATATGGGAAAAACGCCTTCTTCTTTTAGTTTTTTTTTTTTTTTTTTTTTTTTTTTTTTTTTGCATTTTCAGGATTTGTTTGTGTCAACGGCGTTAGATGTTTTTATGAAGTAAAATATCCCTTAAAGAAGTCGAATATTTTAACTATTCAAATAATGGATTAAAAAAAAATTCAAAAGTAAACAATAACATTGTTGAAATAATATTCAATAATAAGTAATAATAATAATAAATGGAAAATGTTTCAGTCCTTTAATAATACCGCAACGTACTACACTTCTATGTATTCTTCTTCTGATCTTTTTTTTATTACGTATTAAAAAAGGGTATTTTTTATGTGTGACTGGTTGCGCTTAAAAATTATACAAATATTTTGACAGAAGTATGTTTAAATGAAAGAACAGAATAATAAAGTTTAGATTAAATATTAAAATTTTTACGTTCGAAAAGCAATAAAAGATAAAACAATTTCGGAAATATGATAATATAGAAGCATTTTATTTTACATTACAAAAGTTTTTTTTTTTTTTTTTTTTTTTTTTAATTCTACTGTGTAGATTAAATAAATATTTTTTTTACCAGCATATATTTATTGTGGAATGTAAACTGTGTTAATAACACAGCATTAAAAAAATTATAAATTTTCAAAATAAACAAAATACAAGAGGAAAATTTAATTCAAAATGAGAAAAGATAAATATGTAGCGTTACAATTTATTTAAGAATTAAAAATTAAAAATTTAATTAAATATTTTTATTACTTATTTAATATAAACAAATAGCTCGCAAAGGGGTGTATTAAAAATATATAGCAATTTATAGTTGTCTCTATGCATATTTTTTCAGTATGATCTTTACCCGAGAGCTTTAGGGTTTTTTAAAACTGACAATACATCAATACTTAGAAAGAAAATTAATGATTATTGAAAAAAAAGAAAAATGTTTCAGAAACTGATCTATGCTTTCACAATGCTAAAATGTTGTTTTCTTTAAGATTTTGATAATGGTTATTCACTAAAAATACGTACAAACTAAAGTTTACAAGTACAAAAATAAAACACATAGGGTATTTTTTGAAAAACTGAATTTAAAGATACAATATTTAGAATTAAAAGAAAAAAAACGAAATCTAATTATACTTACGATTATGTTTACTAACTGTTAATTTATTTAAAGGAGCGATGAGAACAGGCTCCTCAGGCTGAGAACTCCTCAGGCTTTTTTCTGTTTTTAGAATACCAGTATTTTCTTTAAAAAGTTTTCTTTTTAGATTTTTCTAGCAAATCTTGTAGAAACAGACCTCGAAGGTTAAATCTAGCACAAATGTTATAGAAACTTACCGTGAAAAGTTTTATTAAAAAATTCTGGTTTCAAAAGGTGGATTATTTGGGAGCCCTGTGAGAAGTTATTTGTCGGCGACTTCAATGATTTCTACGTGACTCAAAAATTCACTGTTCATTAATTTTATACCGAAACGATATCAATAAGATGATTGAAAGTAAACCGTTTTACAGGTAATTATATTGTATGCTGTTGTAATATACTTCCTAGGAAAAATCTCACCTAACCAAATCTTTAAAATAAAATGAAACAATTTTTTTTTATGCTCAGGGTCAGGGCAAATTCATTCAAACTGAACGAAATCGGTTTTTTTTCTTTTTTTTTTAATATGTTAAATTTTCTCCCCTTTATTTCTCATTTAATTCTTTGTATAAGATATTTTATATATCTTAAATAAATTTTCAGTAGTATTTTATTTCACAGAGTAGCACCTGTATAATAGAAGGAAAAACTTGTAACTAAACAATACTTTATGGGATACCTCTTATATTTCTAGAGTTCCCGAAACATAAATTGAGTAATGGATGCCGCGATATAACTTATTTTCTGTCGAACATCTAGCGGAGTAGAAGTTCTTTGATCTAGCTATACGTTTCACATTGAAATATAATTTGTATTTTTATATTAATATTTCAAGATTTATTATGCTACGAAGAACTTATTCTTTTAAATTTCCCACGAAAATAGTAACAATAAATATGCACTTAAATTGGATTGCAAACGAGATTGTTTTACAAGAAATTCTATAGTATTACGCTGTTTGCTAAAACACAGTGTAATAATATCTTTAAAATAAAGATAATAGAAGGTTAATACATTCAACAGTTAACTGATTCGATCAGAATAAAATCTGCGTTAACATGTATTTATTTATTTCGATTTTCGTATTAATTATTGTATTTAACCAAGACTGGAAGAATTATTGTTACAATTTTATTTCTCAAAACAGCTCCTACAATCAAATGGAAAACTTTGTGCTAGAATAATACTTTATAAATGTATCACGAAATATCAACTGTAAAATAGATGCCAGGATATAACTTCTTTTTTGTCCAGCATCTAGCTATGTTTCACTTTGAAACATAATTAGTATATTTCTTTTAACATTTCAAGATCTATTGTGATGCAAATTGTATTACAAATAGACAACAACTATAGCATTATAATCTGTAGAGAAAAAATAGTAAACAAGATATTTAAAATAAACATTTTGTAAAATATTAATGTTAAACATTAACTGATTTGATCAAAAAAAAAAAAAAGAACTGCATTAAAATGTTTTTTTTTTCGTTCTCTTTTTATTCGTTCTCTTTTTAATCTTTCATATGTATCGTTTTAAGCAGTCAAGTCTGAAAGAATTATCGATGTTGTTGTATTTATCAGAGCGGCATCTATAATAGTAGAGGGAGAACCTTGGATCAGAAGGGTGTGTTAGATTCCTTATATACTTAGGTTTCCGCGAAATACCAACTGCGCAATAGATTCCGGTATATATATATATAAAATTCTGTTGAGCATCTAGCTGCATTTCGCCTTGAAACATAATCTGTATATGCCTTTACAGAGTGCTACAGAGAACTTCTTGCTTTATAAATTACACAAAATTTACAACAATAGTAATGCACTTAAAGTGCTTTAAAACTAGGCTGTGTTATAGCTTTCTATATTTTTTAATCTTAAAAAGAAAAAAAAAGTAACAAGACCTTTAAAATAAAAAATGGTGGCATATGTGAATGTTTAAACTTAATTACTTTGATTACGAGGGAGTCTGTGTTAAAATGTATTTATTTTCTTTCTGTTTTTAACCTTTCATATATTTGACATTGTCAAGACTGAAAGAATTTTCGTTATCATTTTATAGATAAAATAGAAAGAAAACTTGTATCAGAACCGTACTGTATAGCAAATTCCAGAACAGTTGTCCCAGACACACCGGAGTTGGCACAATTTCTGTTTTGCGGCATTTTGGCGAGAAAACCCCGTTTTCGGATATTTATAAACCTAGCTTGCTAAAACAGAGGGTTAGTTTTATTTTATTATAAAACACACACAATTTTTAATATAAACACACACAAAGTATTTTATTATAAAACACAGAATGATTAATATATTATAAAACACAAAATATTTGACATTAAACACGCGAAATCTGCTCTATGGGATTGCTATACAAAGCAAAATCTCGCCAAAATCTCCGGGTTGCCCAAGCATAAAATAGCCCTTTTGACTCCAAAAATACATCCTTTTGCGTCTGCGACATCCGTACCTAAATTCCTTTCATAGGTAGAGTACCACGAAATATCAAATGCGGAACATGCCATTTTTTTCTATCAAGCATCTAGCTATGTTTCACTTGATATAAAATATTTTATATAACGAAAACTAAAAGAATTTTCACTAGTATTTAATTTCACACAGAAGCACCTATATAATAGAAAGAAAATCTTGTCACTAAACAATACATTACGAGAGATCCCTTATATTTCTAGCGTTTCATAAAACATAAACTGAGCAATGGGTGTCGTGATATAACTTTTTTCTGACAAGCATCTAGCTAAGTTTCACCATGAAACATAATTTTTATATTTCTTTTAGTATTCGAAGATTTATTGCTTTTTAATTTTACACAAAAATGTAACATTTAATATGCACTTGAGTTGCATTGCAAACGAGACTGATTTATAAGAAATTCTACAGTATTGTAATCTGTTATAAGACCTTAAGATCGTATGTAATGTAATAAGACCTTTAAAATAAAGCTAATAGAAAAACTGAATGTAAAAAGTAAACCGATTCGACCAGGATGACATTTCTAATAAAATGTATTTAGTTTCCTTCTCTTTTAAACCATTCATTTAAAGTACTTTATGTAGTCAAAACTGAAAGAATTATCGTTATCATTTTATATCTCCTATAATTCAAGAAAAACTTGTCTCAGAAAAGTACTTTATGGGAAATACTTTATATCTCTAGGGTTCCACGAAATATCAAATGCGTAACGGATGTCGGGATATGCCATCTTTTACTATCACGCATCTAACTACGTTCCACTTTGAAACATAATCTGTCTATTTCTTTTAATATTTCAGGATTTATTGCGCTAGAGAATTTCTTGCTTTTTATTGTTACAAAAAAAACAAGTTGGAAATTGTACGTCAAACGTTACAAACGAAGTGCGTTCGTACTCACGTTTTAGAATTAAATTCATGATATCCCGTGCGTAGAACGGGTTAAACAGCTAGTTAAGTATATATTTTATGACACTGTTCATACAAATATCTTAACTAGTTATATAAATATTCAGATATATGTATCAGCTAGTTATATAAATATTCAGATCTTTCTGATTTCTAATTCTGTGAAATGAATTATATCGTCTGCAGATTAATTTCTGTAATAAAATAAGTATCTCGGTTGCTTAACGATTAAACCTCGGAAGCTTCTATAACAAGAAAGTACAGATTTTTTTTTTTAAATTCAAATTTCTTAATAAATATTTTTATTAATATCTCCTAAAGTTTTGATTCGATTTTAATAAAATTTGAAATGTCTCGATAAAATTCTGCAAAGATAATATATTTTAAATTGCAAACCATTTGGTTGGGTAGTTTTTGCGTTGTTATATGCGGACAGACAGACAGACGGACGGACAGACAGACAGACGGACGGACAGACGGACGGACCAAACGACGACTATAGGTGCTACGTATTTATATAATTACGAACGCACCTAAAAATACATTTAATATGTACTTGAGTTGCATTGCAAACGAGGCTGTTTTACAGGAAATTCTATAGTATCTCAATCTGTTATAAGATCTTAAGTCGGTTGTCAAATGCAAACTGAAGACTTTCTGACACATTTTTTTAATTCAATTTTGTTTACAAACGTATGAAATCGGCAAATGCTTTTACTCAGAAACTGTGTAATCGAACTTTCTTTTACTACTCTTTTTTGGAAAAGATAGAAGACTTTTCGGAAAATGCTGTCAAAGTTTACGTTTTGAACTGAAATTCCAGACGCCACAACGTGGGTGAAGTAAAAAAAAAAAAAAAAACTGATTTCACGAAAAAACAATGCTTGCAATTCACGATGTAATTAATTAAACAAAAAATGAAAATAAAACTGTTTGATTACAAATGACTCAATAATCATATCTACAAGTGTCATGCTTTTACATTTAAAAATGAGTCAGAAAGTCTTACGTTGTTGAGCGGAGAAAAAAACCGCCTTAAGATCTTATATAATGTCATGAGAGCTTTAAAATAAAGCAAATAGAAATGTGGAATGTTAACAGTTTGCCGATGCAACCAGGAAGAGGCTTCTAATAAAATGTAATTATTTTTCTTCAACTTAAAACTATTTTTATACAAAGTATTTTGCATAGTCAAAACTTAAAGATTTATTGTTATGATTTTATATCTCAGAGCAGCACCTATAATACAAGTAAAAATTGTCTCAGAAAAGTACTTTATTGGAGATCCCCTATATCTCTAGGGTTCCACGAAATATCAACTGCGCAATGGATGCCGGGATGTAACATCTTTTTCTGTCGTGGATCTAGCTGCGTTTCTTACAGTTTCTTCTTCGAACTAATGAAAAAATATTGTATTTGTGCAAATGCAGATACATCTACGTCTTTTCGTGTAGTATTCTTTAGCCATCTTTTGCAGGAGATATCTCTTCTCCTTCTTCCCATCTTTTCTTTCTTTATTTTTCCTTGGAACTATTCCCCTGGGGTTTCCATTTCTTCGAAAATATACTCAATGGATAGGGATATCTTTTTTTTTTACAAAACTCTCGATTGGATTTCAGAATTTAAAATCAATAGACCATGTTTAGAGAAATGCATTTTATTGATATTTTATGACTATTTAAAAAATAGAGAATGATTTTACAGTAAAAGTTTATTTGAATTAGATTCTATTAAGCTCGTTAGTATCAACTTGTTCTTAAAACATAATTTTATTGTTGTCTGCATTTAAAAAAAAAAAAAAAAATCATTTGCTTAGTTACCAAACATTTGTTGTGTTTTTTTAAATATAATGTTATTGAAAACATTCTTTGAATAAAATTCTGTTAAGCTCTTTAGTCTCAAATTGTCCTTTGAACATGTTTTTCTTGTTACCGTCTTATTCATGTTACTTACTTATAAATAGTTCATTATATCGTCGTTAAGATGCTTGTTTCTCAAAAATGTGCTATTTTTGGGAGATACAAAAGCTGTTTGTTACTTTTGAATTTGAATCTGTGATAATAATTTTGAGTCAAGAATGATTTACATGAGATTTTCAAGGAACATACAAGAGTTCAATTTAAATAACTCAACGATTTATTTGCTTATATGGGATACGAGGTTTTGCCACCATAATTTTTGTGATTTTTGCTGAGTTATGAGGATTAGAATTTAGGAGTTAAAAAAAACAATGAACAGATGCTTGAATATAATAAGAACATCTATAGTCCATAAGGGTACATGGTAATCTAAACTAATAAAAGAAAGTTTCGCTCTGTGTGTCTGTGTGTGTGTCTGTTGGCGATGGCTAGGAAAATCTGGCCCACCTAGAAGGCTGGAAATTTAGATTTAGGTAGTCCAAACCCTCTCCTGGTGCAACATTACTTCAGAATTTTAATATTTTAATTACTTTCAGAAATATTAATTAAAATGCACAAAGAACTATCATTAAAAATACGCTTTTATTCTCTTGGGTTGGTTGGTTCACTGGTTGGTTGCATCGATTCTTCACAGAAGTAATTAAATAAACCAGAGTAGCGATGCACAAATAAGGATTTCTAACTAAATAGTTTCAACATGGATTGAAGTTATTAGCGTAGAGGAGCCATGCGAATGTCACGCCACCTGTACATGACAAATTACACATACGTCCCACTGATTGAAATATTTTGCAGGCATATTTTTCTTCATGACAATTAGTCGGGTTTAAGTTTTTTTTTACATGACATTTATTATTATGATGGAGATTGTTAATACAGAAAACTTTATTTAACAGATTCTTTTTAGCACTTTCCAACCTAGTTGAAAAGTGCTTATGACTTCGGTTTGTCTGGCCGTATGGCCGTCTGCCGTCTGGCCGTCTGGCCGTCTGCCGTCTGCCGTCTGTCCGTGCTCTAACTCCCGTAAATATGCTCGGATTGCTCTGCAATTTTTATATGCTATTGTAGCCATCTATAGCATGTTCCCTATTTCAACGGAAGTGTGTAGCACTTATAGTTTTTTTACAGGGACACTCAAAAGAATTCCGTTATATTGCGTTCTATGGGGAAAAATCATTTGCGGTTTATTTAAATAATGTTTCACTAATTTAAACGCATTGAAATTTATATATATCACTAAGGTGCATTAGAAGAAGCTTAATATGGAATAGGGTGTGCATAGCACTTATAGTTACTTTACAGGGACAGTCAAAAGAATTCCGTTACATTACGTCTATGGAGAAAAATCGTCTGCGGTTTATTTAAGTAATGTTTCAGTATTTTAAACGCACTGAAATTTATATATATCACTAATGTGCATTACAAGAGGCTTACTACAGAATATTATGTACATAGCAGTCATCGTTCATTTACAGGGACACACAAAAGAATTCTCTACTGCCTGTTAACAATAATTCCTGGAAGTGCATTTTAAGTTACTGAACGCGATTTTAAATTTAACTCACTTTTTGTTTATTACGTGGTGTGTATAAATTCTGCAGATCATATACAGGGAAGCACAAAAGTTCGCGAACACATTTCCGTTTATTGATAAACTCCAGATGGAGAATTTTAAACTGTGCTACGCGTTTCCTAACTGAACTAAAATTTAGCATTCTATGTAGTATATATACAAACCTATAGATCCTATACAGGGCTGAATAAAAGTATTTGGATATTTTTCAGAATATTGTATATGTTGGAAATTCCTGAAATTATAATTTTAAATATGTTATGCGTTTTCCAAATTGTTTACTTAGATGTTATCTTTTAGCTTATTAAACGGTATGATTTGTAAAATTATTTTGGAAGCGTTGGAAAGTGCTACATAATCTATGCTTGATGCATGATTTTTCGTTCTTGTTTATATTTGCGGGAATTAAGAGGAACAAGGGTCTAATTACATTTAAGCTTCAAGGTGTATTTCTAGAAAGCAGTTACCAGAATTTCCGAATACTAGTGTAAAAGTAGTAAGCCAAATTTCAAATTAAGTTCCTAGCTTAACCAAATGAATCAATCATTAAAGATGTATTGTGATCCTCCTAATTAGTTATTTGCTGAAGGCCACTTGAACAACCCCCCCCCCACCCCTCCCGGATCGTCCTTCAAGGTTTTTTCTCTAACTCTGCTCCGTTACCATATCTCAGCAACAATGTCTTTCCGATTTCAACACAAGTGATTCCAAACATTATAATTAACTTAAATGTCACTCTTTATAACATTAAACTAAATTTATGAGTAGCGGTTACCACTATTTCCGAATAATTGGGTAAGCCAAATTTGTAATTAAGTTCTTAGCTTAAGCAAACGAACGAATTTCGAAAGATGCATAGTGCTCCTCTTAATTAGTCATTTGCTGAAGGGTTCTTGAACAACCCTCCCCCCCGGCCCTCATTCAAGGTTTTTCTCTAACTATGCCCCGTTTCTATATATCAGCAACTATCTTTCCGATTTCAACGCAAGTGATTCCAAACATTATATTTAACTTAAGTCACCCTTTATAACATTAAATTAAATTTATGAGTAGCGGTTACCACTATTTACAAATTAGAGTTTAAGCCAACTTTGTAATTAAGTTCCTAGCTTAACAAAACGAACGAATATTTATGCATGCATAGTGGGCCTCCTAATTAGTCATTTTCTGATGGACACTCGAACATCTCCTCCCTTCGGCACCTCACTCAAGGTTATTTTCTCTAACTGTGCCTTATTGCAATAACTGGGCTAATAATGTTCCAATCTTCTCGAAACCAGCTCAATTTTGTAGTGCGCCTACTATACAGTAACGTAGGCAGCGGGGACCTGTCTCAGAAGTTCGTTCGGAAAGAGGTTTGTTTAGAACAGAATGCTCCCCTGGCGGTGGTAGGGGGAAATAAAAGATTTTCTAGAGCGTACGAGCATGCCTGGTTTACGGTTCCGAAGCCATCGTAGACCGTGGCCAGAGTTCCGTTTTTTAAGAGATTTA
Organism: Maratus michaelseni; assembly: GCA_963931845.1. NCBI lineage: Eukaryota > Metazoa > Arthropoda > Arachnida > Araneae > Salticidae > Maratus > Maratus michaelseni. Next base: position 246,216,521 of record OZ007588.1, on the reverse strand, counting down.
AGTTTATTACAAGGGCTCGGCCAACGCCGGGTGGGTCAGCTAGTTTAAGTATAATACAGACATGCCTATAAAGCGTTTTACTTAACTTTCTTCTGCTTTATACCATTAAAAATACATTAATTTTCTTCATACTTATCTTACAGAAAATAATGTATTTCTTAAAATATTAGTCGAGTTACAGTTACCATATTTTAATTGCTTCAGTTCAACAAATAAGAAATGGAACATGTCCTGTGGTTCATGAAAAAATTCTCCAAGTAAAGATATGAATTTTTGAGCTAGGAGAGATTTGAATAATGTTCCTTATTTTACGTGGCAAAAGAAATAATGTATTACCATTAATGTAAACCAATGTTTAACAACTTTTTCCAGGCTGCACGCTGGAAAGGAGGCCAGGATACAGATTTAACCAAACACAAAAACTTAATCGTGACTGTAAACTAGGAATTGGGAGTGGAGCTTTTATATTTTTATTCAGACGGACAAAGAATTAGCTCACTTTAAGAAAAATTGAAAGGAGGGTCCCAAAACTTGTTAAATTTGACTCACTTGAATCGGCTCTAAATGACCTCACTGCTCGTCCTTCAGGTTCCTAAGAAATTCACTTTAAGATATAATATAACTATAAATGGAATCTGTGGATGCCGATATTGCTGTTCATTTGAAATAGAAAGCTTAAGCTCTTACCAAACTGGCGAAAACTCACAGCCTATGACTGTGTCAAAACTGCTAGTCAAAACTCCACTTGAAGTTAACACTTGGAATGTGCACGAGTGAACTAACTGGAGCACAAGATGCGTTCCAAATCCACTGATATATCTCCTGTCGCACTTTATATATCTGATACACAATCCACACTTTCCTAATGGACATATTATTGTAAATATAACCATGATAATCAGATTCCCGAAGGTATGTACGTATTTTGCGAAACTTAAAAAAAAGACACAATCGATCTCGTTCATGCCCAAATGTTAGAATTCAAAACGCCACAATCGCATTCAAAATCTCAAAGCTCACTTGTCTACTAGAGTACCTTTATAAAAGAATAGCTAGACACTTGGCTATAAAGGTATTTGTGTCTTGTGCAAAATTTTTATCGCAGAAGAAATTTGTTCTTAACTAAAAAGGACCAAATTTTGAGTTACGATGTTAGTGCGTCTTAACAGGGATATATGTTGAAAATGATATTACTACACTGTTAAAAATTTTCAGCAAACTGTCCAGTCATTTGACCGTTTTTATAGAAAACGTTTACATAGACATAATTTAACTCTATTCTGGCCCTATTATTGCCCATATTATGGTCAGAATACAGTTAAATTAGGGTTATGTAACAATTTTCAATAAAAACGGTCAAATGACTGGACAGTTTGCTGCAAGTTTTTAACAGTGTGCCAATGTCACGAGGAACATTAAAATAAATTGGCTACGATAATTATTCAGTTATTATTTATGACACATTCAAAATAGTTTGATACTATTGAAAATGCTTACAATTTCACTTGTGCAGTCCGGCGAATTGTATATGGATTGAATATCATTGTACAGATATTTAAAGTTTCTATCAAAATGTCAAAATATATAAATGAAATTTACGTTAACAAAACCAATCAATATTTAAAAAGAGTTGAAAAGTGTTTCGTTTCAATTTTGTGTTTTCTACACAACTACGCATTGAGATGAGTTTCATATCAATCAAGACAATATTTAGAAAAAATACATTCATTGATATTTCCCGTTTATTTTCAAAAGAAGGTAATAATTTTACTGAAAAAATTTCTTTGATATAGATTTTTTAAACACTTAAGTATGAACTTGCTCTTCATACATATTTTTGTTATTAGAGGCATATTTTTTATTCAATTTAATTTAAATGGGTTAAAAATAATTTACTGTTATTCTCAATAAATAGGCATTGTACATAAGTTTCAAAACTCTATTTATGGAGTTATAGAACATCGAATTCAATATTATGGTTTAGAAAATAATAATATCACCTATGGTAATTATTCCATTTTTTCGCAAATTTTAAGTCATTTCAGACTTTTGTAAATTGTTAACATTTCATCTTAAGTAGTTTGGTGAACCCCATGAAAATGAAATGTGATAGTATAGACACTGCAAATTTTAATTAAGATTCCAAACATCTAAGTGATATTGATAAAATAATGTATGTTTAAAATTTATGGAAATGTTGACATAAACGCCATTTTTATTAGTATATCAATGATAAATTTATCATTTCCCGAATTGGAAATTCATTTTCTTAAATGAACGTAATGTGCTTAAAATATATTATATCAAGATAAACAGTTTTATTTTCTAAAATTAACAGTTTTTGATTGTTTATAGTGCTATACATTAGAACATAGTAAAAGCTAGAAATCTGGCATATTTTGATTCTATTATCAGTGAAAATATTTATTAAAACTATCAATTCAGCATCATTATCAGTGCATATTTATAATTAAGAATTTTGAAACTGGATAAAATTATAATATAAATATTTACGTTCCTTCCTCGAAAAAAGATGATCATCCCCTACTGAGTCTACCAAAAATCATCGTATAAAAATAGTCACTGGAACCAATAAAATTTAGCCAATAGCTTTTTAATCAAATATTATTAAATTCTAGCTAATTGATTTTAAAATTTAGTTTTACACCTCAAGATAAGAGTAACATTGAAGGTTAATGCCTGTGTATTTTTAAATATTGAAAGTGGAGCGTAATTATAAACCGAATAGTTAGTAGGAGAGTTTATTCATAAAGTAATTTTTATAAAGCTTAAAACCGATAAAGCTGTTCTCAAAATTCGTGCAGTTGGAGACCAGGACAAGGGTAGTGTCCTGACAGTTCAAAACAAATCCAAACGTTTTAATGAAAAGGACCTCAGCCCTGAAATCAAACCCAGAAGTTACAGCTGATTTTTGACCAGTTGAAGAGAAAAAAAAGAGGAGAAACCATTCTTCACAATCAATTTACATGCTAAAAATTAACAAAAGTACACATTCAAGAATTATTAATGTTTTAATGTGCAATTTTGTTAGTTTTTAGCATAAAAATTAATTATAGAGAAGGGATTCTCCCCTGTTTTTCTCTTCAAATGGTCGAAATTCACTTGCCACTTCTGGGTTTGATTTAGAGGTCTGCACGGGCCCGGGCCTGGCCCGAGACCCGTACCCGGCCCGGCCCGAGGGCTGGGCCGGCAGAATTAGAACAATTTTTTCAACGGGCCGGGCCGGGCCGGCAAAAAAATTGAACTGGCTATCCGGGCCGTTAAAAAAATTTAACGGGCCTACCGGCCCGATATAAATATTTAAACAGAACCGATAAAATATGAGCTATTTTCAAAGAATATGGTTTTCGCGAGAATAACGGTAAATGAGCGTCACGAGCCCATGCTAATTTAACAACATAATACAGAAATGCAAGTTATCACAGTAGAAATCGACACCGAACGGTTACATGGGCTTAATATTTTTTAGCAGACTCGTGCAGGGCCTAGATGAGGCATGAATTTTTTTTTCTTCATAGTCGATCCGGGCCGGAACTGGACTTAATTGTTTTCGGGATGTGTAGGGCAGGCAATATATTTTGTAAAAGTATTAATCGCGATAATGAACTCCTGTTAATGTAATCTTTAACAATATACCTTAAAGGTGGTTCTTAAATTCTTACTCAACAACGCGAAACATTGACTCATTTTCTGACTAATTTTTAACTGTAAAGTCATAAAATTGAAAAGCCTGACTACTGAAGGGATATGGAATCGAATAGCGTTTTCCATTTTTGAAAAATAAATTACTTGTCGATATATAAGAGATCTTTGTCACATGGCTTCAGATTTTCCCCTTTTCCCATGCTGTCGCTTCCGGAAATTCGATTCAAAACGCTAACTTTGACAGTATTTTCTCAAAGATATATTGCTTTTATCAAAAAAAAAGAATAACGCCGTTCGATTACACAGTTTCTGAATAAGAACACCTGCCAATCTTATGCGTTTCCGAAAAGGAACGAATTTAGAAATGTATCAGAAAGTAGCTCCTTTGGATTTGAGAAAAGCTTTAATAAATGACAGAGAAATATTTTCATAAATCTTCTTTTTATTATACAATACAGCTTCAAAAGTTATGATGTTTTAACTCTCTTTTTTTCTGTTTATTCTAAACTAGATTAATTTTTTTGAATCCGTATTTAAATGTTGAAAGTCTTAGAATCTAAGTAATTATTAATGTTGCTATTGTGTATTTTCTGTCTTGCGAACACAGCGCAATTTTAAAATATACTGTAAACTTTTTCCATAAATATTATGTATGCAGTATTCTTTAAAGGAGTCTTAATTATATGCTAAAAATCTCAATTTTTTTTCAAAATAGTAGAAATTGCAAAAATTGTGTCGGGCCATATCGGGCCGGGCCGGGCCTTTTTTCGCTGATTTCCGTAAGGGCCGGACCGGGCCATGAACTGTGAAAATATAAACGGGCCGGGTCGGGCTCGGGCCGAACTTTTGATTTTTGCACCTGGCCGGGCGCGGGCCTGGAAAATCCGGCCCGTGCAGATCTCTAGTTTGATTTCAAGGCAAAAGTCCCCTTCCTTAAAACGTTAGAATTTGTTTTGAACTGCGTGGAAACTATTGTTGTTCTGGTCTCCAACTGCATGAGTTTTGAGGACAGCTTTATTGGTTTTAAGCCCTAATTTAAAAACATGCCTTCAGATTCATAAAATCTCAACAATTGTATCACTCTTTATGTGACATTAAAATGAAAGAAAGACGCCTGTATAGTGTATATAATACATAGTCGTGTATATAATATAGAGGGACAAGTATACTCTTAAATAACATTTTATGTTCAACAATAAGGATGAGAAAGTGCCAGCTACATGCTTTGGTATAAAACCATTCAAAAACGAAAATATTTTTATACAGCCTAATGTCTTCCTACTTCAATAACACTTTTCATTTCATGGTATTTGATGTCTGTAGCATCGTTTATAACAACTTGATACTTCATTAATTTACTATATTTTGACCAATGTTAATTATATCTGTGTTTTTTTAAAGCTTGTGACATAATCACATGTTATCATGAATGTTTTATATAACTTACCACACTCATGAATTATACATGTCTGATTTCAGGAATTTCCTAAATCAATGACTGACTAAAAATTTACTTACCACATTGGCCAATTTATTTTACTTACTTTTCACAAATTTCGTTTAACTATTTTTACAGTAACTAAATCATGCGCAATAAATCATTTTTGATGCTTCATAACATAAATCTCACTCATAAATCTTGCTCAATTTTCACTCAAAAAGTTAATTTTTGTTAAAACGGTGATAACTTTTTAGTACTTTTATATCTAAAACGGAAGAAGATATAGATGCACTAAATTATTATACCTTTTAAAATGTCATCCACATAGACATAAATTTATCTGCAAAAAATGATCATTAACATTTATATACCTAATATTTTGAGGAATGTTTCCATATCTAGTGCCATAATTTGTTATTATCTCCAAATGATCTTTCATTTACAAAATAGGGAAACATACTCCCGCTTAATTTAACAATATTTTCATTTATATCTTAATATTGCAAATGGTTATTAGTTATTTAGGAATGAATTGTTGATTCTAGGAGGAAAAAATCCCATACTACGACGTCTATATCATATCTTTACTTTCACTCTTCTTTCTTATTTTTCGTATTCAGTGATTCAGATGGATGCTCATTCCTATAACAGTATCCAAGTTGTTGAACTTTTTTCGAAGGCAAAATTGTTTATTATTATTTCGATATTTTCTTTAGTAGGGGTCGGAGTAAAAAAAATCAGAAGTATTTCCTAGGTTTAGTAGACTAGATAACACAAAAGAAAAAACTGCATCCAGTACTGTATGTATTATAACTGAATCGGTTATTGTTGCAAGAAAACAAGTCCTAGTTTTGAAATATATGTGGAATTAAAAAAAAAATAGACATATTAAATAACAAATTTTACAATTATTTTTTATTACTTTTCTGTTGGTGTCCAACTATTTTTTTTTAAATTAAAAAACACTCGATGACATATTTACAATATACTTTTAAATTTTTGTTCTTTTCAACATTAAATAGGGTTTTCACACAAAAAATGTTACACAAATGTTGTAATTTTTTTTAACAAAGAAAATATACATACATACTTTTAAGGAAATATTCATAATAATTAAATGACAATTATATTGACATGATTTTTTTTATAATGAAATTTTTAACGTACAAAAAAAAAAAAAAAAAACATAATAATTTACATTTTTAAATAAGAAATATGAGGATATTTAAGGAAAAAAATAATTTAATAAAAAAAAATTCACCTAATGATAAGATTTTACATAATAAACGATTTTAAGTACTATTTTATTTTAATGCATTTTAAGAACAAACATTGAATTTTAAATGACTCCCTCCCAAACATGCATAAGTACTGAGTTCCTTTTCTTCACGAAACACATGATTGAAGTTATTCTTTCAGCTTATTAATATATGAAGTAGGAAAATTCCATGCTACGCTTCTATGTTTTAGTTTCATATATCACCGATAGATGGCACTGAACTGTCTCAATTTTGGAAAACACTTAAACTAACGTATAAAAATGAATCAAAATTTACTCAGTTTTTTACCTACAATCTGTTTGGCAGCTAAAGAGGCAGAAAATAAGGGTTTACGTTTTGAAATTGTAAGGAGATATTGAGAAGTATTGTAAATAGAGACAGGACAACGCCATCTATCGGTATATTTAGAGCTAAAAGAAGGATGCGTAGTAAAGAAAATTCTGATTTTATACATTACTCTCCTGTAATGCTAACTTCAATAGCTCTCCCGGGTTACTTCGTTATATACCGTTCAGGGCTGTTCATTCAAAAGAAAGCTATGGCACATATCGTATAAAAAACACAATAATTTATTCAAAACAGAAATAAGTGATTAAGCAGTGAATCAGTCAGTCTTAAAAATAGGCGATCAAAATTAAGCTCGATTATATTAATGGCTGAGAGAGGAAAATAATCATTTTCCAAAATACATTAAAATTCAAACCACTTAACTCAAATCAAAATGTTTTCCCTATTCATTTCTGCAGGAACCCGAGAAAAGTTATTTTTAACTCACTATAAAATGTTACAATAAACACTGTAATATCACTATAAAATGGAACCACGTAAATTCCGACAAGCTTAACTTCTTACCATACTGGCAAATCTCACAGCCCCAGAGTCTATCCGAAATCACTAACAGGAAAATCTACTTCAACTCAACACGTGGATGAACATGGATTCCAATAAGCCAGGATGCGTCGAAAATCCAAAACGGATGTACCTTAACGGCGAAATGTGCTCCAAATCCATTGAGTCGAACTCCTACCGCACTATATACTAACTACCACACAACCACAGATACGTAATTATTATAACATTGTAAGCAATCACCGTGACAATCAGATTCCCGGGAATTAAGACATAATTTTTAACTTTCCTACCTGTAAACTTTCAAAAACTGCATTTTTTTTTCTTTGCAGTCGATCTGATAAAAATGTAAAAAACTACGCCGGTTTAATTTACTTTGTTCTATCATACATAAATCATAGATTGAACCTTTAAACGTGATTATCTCAAGACTATGTTTCTAAAATCTGTGATCACGATAACTCGAACAAATCTCCAACAATCTTCTTTAAATGTTGACTAATTTTTAACTACAATATTAGAAAGAGAATAATCGTTTCTTTTGGCGATCTGATGAATTTTTCTATTTTTTATGAACAATAAAAGTTAGTTTTTTTTTTCTGAAAATCGGTACTTTAACTTTGAACGGCAAGTCATTATGTTTTTTATAAGTTCCTATGACATTTGACAGAGTAATGGTGATCACCGTAGACTGCTACCAGAACGACACAATCTCCGGCGAGTGAGTCTGAAGGGGACGACCAATGTTATTTCGACATAACAAAACTAAATTTATTTTCTTTAAAGTCTAATAAACAAAATATAAAAAGTGTTTTTGATATACAGTGAAACTTCCATTTAACGAAGTCTCATTGTTACACTTAAAAACTTCGTTATGAAGAAAATTCGTTAAATAGAAATCAACATAAATTCATGAAATTCCTTCAGATATGACAAACAGGTACTGGATTTAGAAGCATTTGATTCAGTTTCAAATATGTAACCCTGTTTTACAAAACAGTTGTGTACGGTCGATGAAATCATGTCGCATTTCCAAACTTTGGCTCAAGCTTTCATCATCTCCGATACACAGGTTCTCAAACTAATAATTTCACTACATTGTCTTTTTTTTTTTTTTTTTTTTTTTTTTGTATTTTTCAATAATGTACTTCAGGATATTTTATTATTCCTTAGAATAATGGCTGAAGTTTAGAAGTTGCACTGGCAGAAACAAAAATAACTTTGATGTTCTTCGATTTGAATTTTGAAGCACATTTCTGTGGATGTACAAAGCAATTGTCTATCAGCAATGGAAGGTCAGAATGGTAACTGTCTGACTCTAATTGATATTTTTTGCTTCAATGCATCTGACGCCATTGTGTCACTGCATTTTCTATATCATTGAATGTAAATAAGGGATTTTGACTTCCCGCAACTGTCAGCGCTGGAGTCTCGGTGTGGGAAAGTAATTATAACAAGTGTTTTTCTTAGTGTGAAAAAGAAATGCTTTATTTAGCACCAAGAATAATGGAAATTATTTTAAAATGTTCATTTTCATACAATCCGCTGAAATAAATTTACATATCCATCGCAACAGCAACCTCTAGTTTGAATTCTGCACACGTACAAAAGTGGAATAAACTTCGTTATATAGAATATATTTTTCGTAATATGGAGATTAATTCACATGCTAATGGTGTTCAAAGTCAAAGTTCTGCAGAAAATTTCGTTAAGTAGAAAACTTCGTTAAATAGGGACTTCGTTAAAAGGAAGTTTCACTGTATTTTGTTTCATTTTCCCGAAAAAGAAATTCACAAAAATGCACATATTTTTCGGCTTTGCAGATAGGTATAGCCTCTGAAAGATATGACAGAAATGATTTTATTCACGCACAAATGTTAAAATTTAGGACACGACGATCGTACGATAAACCTCAAAACTCACTCGACTACTAGAGTATCCATATAAGAGAGTAGCAAGGCACTATGCTACAACTTGTATTTGAATTTTAAAAATGTACAATCCATTTCCGGACATCATACTGTATAATATCAGCATAAAAAACTGTATTCAAGCAATCATTTAAATTTTTAAAAGCACACATTTTTTAATCAGTAATCAATAAATACAAATGCGTTTAAATATAAACTCAACGTATTTTTTTTCCCTTTCTAATTATTTTAAAGCTTTTGATAATATTGAAACATTCTTAAACAATTTTAGATAAATCTGTATTCAAAGAAACTGTATTACGGAATGATATGAACAAATTCAGAATACAAAATACATAAAGAATCGCTGAACATTTGAATAGCTCCAGGGATTAAGGGAATACTCGCATTTTTCCGTGAATTCGACTCCTTCAGTCATAGATAAAAATAAGCGATATGAATGCATGCATAGCATACAGTAAATGAATTTATATTGAATTTATATTATTTTAATTAAATTCCTGCCTGTTTAAAAATGCATTTAAATACATACATTTAAAATGTGTATAAAATTGTTGCATTATTTTTATTACTGTAATACAACTTATTGCAAATGTAAAAATGTTGGACATGATGTAGTTAAAATTTTATGGAATAAAATTGGAATTGATTTTTAATAAGGAATTGTTATCTCGATGAAATATCAATGGAAATTGTTAAATTTTCAGTTCAGTTTATATATAATATTCCAAAATGAAGCGACTTGTTATTTAACGATAACTTAAGACAAATCAACCCCGTAAGTAAAGAAATATTTCCAAAACACCTTGAAATACATTTTAAATGAAAATTAAAATATTTTTTAACTGCTTCTTTTATTTGTTATTAAAAAAAGTATTTTATTAAATAAAAATTGCAGAATGAAGTGGTAGATTATTGACCTGTCATTTCGAATAAAAAAATCTAATGTATCCTGAAAAATATTTCTTAAAATTTAAAAACTCAAATTTCTATCAACAACTATTTTCACTTGGGTTAACGTACTAATATATATATATATATATATATATATATATTGTGACAACCAGGGCCTTACAAATTTAATAAAATCTGGTAGAGAGCAAAAAATTCTAGTCGCCAGTAAAAAATATTTACCCCTCACCTACACCTCGCCCGACATTGATTGACAAAAATCACAAATGTTTTTTATGAATTTGATGAGAAAAAATAATAACAAGCAGAGTTTAGAACTATTAATTACATAGTTTAGGATAATACATGATTTAGAAAAATAATATACACTAAGTTTTCTAATGAAACTTATCAAAATTTTATATCTCTTAAAAAAGAAAGAAAAACTGTAAATGCTGAATTAGCTGGCATGTTCAGGATATGCTGATTGCCGAATGCTTCAAATGTCGGATAGTTGAGTGCTACAAATATCTGATGTTGGGGCTATAGATGAAATAGTAAAGCAGAAAAACAATTTTTTGCCTATTATCCTGTTGAAGTCAGCTTTTTTTAGCATTGTATCCAATTTTAGAGGACACTGAGGATAGATTGAAACTATTTCTGACTCTTTTATTGAAACCTCTACCCTTTACGCCCCCCCCCCCTCACATTCTAATCACGGAACTTGCTAGCTGGCTAGAAAAAAATAATGACGTTTTCTGTACATGAGATGGAAAATGCCTTTTAAACCTCGTTATTCCATTAAAAGTACAAAAGAAGAGTAAGATCAGCGCTTGCAGCGCACCAGTATATGTGACGCAGAGAAAAATGCCGTTTGTGCCAATTTCTTAGGTAAATTTTTGTACAAAAATACCCCAAAAAACCAAAAAAAAAACCCACGCCAGATTAAATAACTTGGTCACCAGATATAAAAACTTGGTCACCAGTGGCGACCTGGCGACCACATTTGTCAAGCCCTGGTGACAACCCCTTACGGTTTTTTTAATGGAAAGAAGACATGACCCTAATTTAACCAAACACAACAATTTATTTATAACAGTAAACACGGATTTAGCAGTAAAGCAGGTGAATTTAATGCAGACGATCAGAAATACTCTCACACTCAGAAAAAGGAATTGATTAAAACTACAAAACATGTTTTGTTGAGTACATTTTGGTTGATTTAGCAAAATTCAAGTAAAATTGAACGATTTTATTTGAATTAACAAAACATTTTTTGCTGACGATACAAAATTTTTTTTTTGGAATTGCAAAAAAACATTTTTTTTTGTTGATTCAAACAAAATTTCCATTCACCTATATTTAAACAAAAAGTTTTATTTTTTGCAATTCCAAAAAAAAATTTTGTATCGTCAGCAAAAAATATTTTGTTGATTGGAGTAAAATGGTTCAATTTTACTTGAATTTTGCTAAAACAACCAAAATGTACTCAACAAAACATGTTTTGTAGTTTTAATCAATTCCTTTTTCTGGGTGCACTTTAAGAAAGACTGGGAAGGAGAAATCCTTTCCCAAATCTTGTTAAATTTAACTTACTTAATGCTGCTTCAAATGACCTTCCCGTTCGTTGTGTAAGAATCTAAGAAATCCATATTAGCAGGTAATATCACAATGAATGGAATCCCGTGGATTTCGATGTTGCTTTTTATTCGAAATAGAAAGTTCAACTTCTTGTCAAATTCGCAAAAACTGACACCCAAAGACTATATCCAAACTGATAATCGGAATATCTTCTTGAGGTCTACAAGTGGCTGGAATTGCACATCCGAGGTTGACATTTGTTCCAAATCGAATGATTCCATCCCCTACCGAACTATATGTACCTATTACACATCCACGGTTACCTAATTAACACATCATTCAAAAATAACTGTGACAATCAGATTACTGGAAATACGTATTTACTTGGCGAAACTTAAGAAAATGACAAAATAGAGCTCATTTACGCACAAATGTTAGGATTCAGAAACCACGATCGCACGCAAAATCTCAAAACTCACTCGTTCATTAGTGTACCTTTATAAAAGTGTAACTATGCACTCTGCCACAATATTAAATTAAATTTGTAAAACGAAAGATTTTATCTAAATAGTCTTTTAAATTAAAAAAGGGATTACTTAAAAAATTCTTTGAAAAACCCTTGTTGAAAAGTAAAATTTCAGTCAGTTATTTCGTTAATACGAACTTACAAAAAAATTATTTCGAAATGGTATGTTATGCAGCCATTTCTTAATTAAAATAATGAAATTCCAAAGTATTCTAAAAAAATATTTGTTTGAAAAATTAAAATTCGAATTTCCGGCAATAATTCCTTTTATTTGTATTTTTTATTTATTTATTAAATGGAAATAGTGATATCAAATGGCATATTGCCTGCATATTCTTTGGAATTTTAAAAAACAATTTTTATTTCTAAAATATTCTGAAACACATTTGTTTTATTAAAAATTTATTTCAAAGATTTTTTTCATTTAGATTTTTAAAAATGTATTAAACGAAAATAAAAAAATGCAAGGGTTTGGTATATAACTACCACTTAAAAAATATACATACATATATATATATATATATATATATATATATTTCAAAATACTCTGAAAAGCATCTGTTCAAAACTGAAAATTCAAATTTAATTTTGTCAAGAATTTCTTTTATTTGGATTTTTGTTTATTTGTATTATAAATACCTGTATATATTGGTTTCTTATTTTATATAATTTAAATTTTTAAATGCGTCTACAATAATTTTTACATGATTGAGGTTTATTAGTAAAATATGAAATATTTATTAAATAATGCAGAATAATTTGCAACGACTCTCGAATTTTCGCCCGATGATTCAGGGATTTTTATTTTTTTTTTTTTTAAATGTGTATTGTGATATTGTTACTTTACGTAGCTTTCCAGCGAATAGAAGACGCATCCCTGAAATTATTGATTAATTTCTGTAAGGTGTAGCGCAAAGTAAGCTCTAAAACATACATTTATTTAATTTTGCATCACTGGAGAAGTAATCAATTTTGCCTACTCTGTAACCATTGGTTACCTGTTGCTCCAAGAATTGACGTAAGTACTGTTCAAATAAAGAGCGAATAAATTTAGCTCTACGATCAACAACAAGAAGAGTTTCAAATTGTAGATTGAAAAAGAAAATAGACACTCATGGTTTTTTATTTATATATACGAACTTTCGAAATTTCCATCTTCCGTGTATTTTTATCAATGAAACGTTTCAGATTATCGCTAGAAATAAAACACAGACGCTGATGACTAGACATTTACTTACTTATATTTTTATATGTTTGCACTGAATCTATTTTTACATTGTAATAATGCAATATGAAATGCATTTTTCTATTTTATATAATAAAGGAAAACGTGGACATCGCAGTTTGTATGCTAATGAGTGATTCAATGAAAAACATTAAAAAGCTCATAAACTGTTTATGTTTCGTTCAAAATATCATTAATTTTGACTGTAATGAAATGATTTAATCATATTTAAAGAACCGAAATATTTTCATTAAAAGAATAAAAGAGAAAATAATTTTAATATATGTAGATTAATTTTGCAAGCTTATTAACATAAAAGAAAAAAAAAACTTTAGAATTGTCTACTAGGGTATTTATGGCACACTGTGTGATTAATTGAAATAACTTTGCCACAATTTTTAAATCAATTCAGATTACATCAGTTTTCTTAAATGTCATAATTTCATTAAATTTTGGTTTATTTTCTATCAAGTGTTAAGAACTCACTACTATGTAGATTTCGTTTCCCAGTGCAGCTCTCAACCCAATTTTGGCCATTTTTTAAATAATTTTTTTATTGCATTAATCATTTCCCATTGTTTGAAATGCATATTCTCCAAGTATGGAGGTGTTTTGTCTGTTGGTTGCAATTTACGAACGTCCGAAACAGAAATACTTTAATTTGAATATCCCTGTTAATTTTGTTACATGAATTAAATTCTAAACAATTTTTAATATGCATAGATTCATTTTGTAAGAGTATTAACATTTAAACAAAAATTTATAAAAGTCCACTAGACTATTCATTGCATATTAAATAATAAATTAAAATAACATTGCCACAATTTTGGAAATAATCCAGATAACACTAAATTGTTTTTTTGTCTGCGAGTTACTTCTACAGAGCATCCAAAACAAAAATACTTTAATTTAAATCGCCTTTTCATTTCTGTTAAATGAATTAAATACTAAACAATTTTTCATATGCATAGATTAATTTTGCCAGCTTATTAACATTTAAACGAAAATTAGAAAAGTCTACTAGATTATTCATTGCATATTAAATAATAAATTAAAATAATATTTCCACAATTTTGGAAATAATCCAGATAACACTGAACTGTTTTTTGTCTGCGAGTTACTTTTACAGAGCATCCTAAACAGAAATGCTTTAATTTGAATCACCCTGTTATTTCTGTAAAGTGGATTAAATAATAAACAATTTTTCATATGCATAGATTCATTTTGCAAGCTTATTAACATTTAAACGAAAAATTAGAAAAGTCTACTAGATTATTCATTGCATATTAAATAATAAATTAAAATAATATTTCCACAATTTTGTAATTAATCCAGATAATACTAAATTGTTTTTTGTCTGTGGGTTGCTTCTACAGAGCATCCAAAACAGAAATACTTTAATTTGAATCACCCTGTTATTTCTGTAAAGTGGATTAAATACTAAACAATTTTTCATATACATAGATTAATTTTGCAAGCTTATTAACATTTAAACGAAAAATTAGAAAAGTCTACTAGATTATTCATTGCATATTAATTAATAAATTAAAATAACATTGCCACAATTTTGTAATTAATCCAGATAATACTAAATTGTTTTTTGTCTGTGGGTTGCTTCTACAGAGCATCCAAAACAGAAATACTTTAATTTAAATCGCCTTTTCATTTCTGTTAAATGAATTAAATACTAATCAATTTTTAATATGCATAGATTAATTTTGCAAGCTTATTAACATTTACACGAAAATTTAGAAAAGTATACAAGATTATTCATTGCATATTAAATAATAAATTAAAATAACATTGCCACAATTTTGTAACTACTTCAGATAAAATTAAACTTTTTAAATGTCATAATATAATTCCGCTAAGTTCATGTTTTATGTTCTATGACGTGTGTTAATTATGTTTGATATAGACACTGGAAAAATAATGTTTCTTAATTCAGAACGTATCTTTACTAAGGTATATGAAAATGTAACATAACCTCTTCAGAGTTATAAACAAACCCGAAAAACGTTCAATTTTTCGTCAGAAATCTCAGAAACCAAAAGATTTCCGAGATTTAAAGAAGCATTTCTGAAACAAATGTTATTTTTACTGACCAAAATTTTCGCAGTCGTTTCCGAGTAGTTTTTACAGAATATTAATCAGATTTCTCAATCACATAATATCAATTCTCATGATAGTATCAATTCTCAAGTAAACATTTTCATGTTCAATAAACAGGGTAAATTAACAGCATTAAACATTAACATTAAAATTAATACCATTAAAATGGACATTATTTTCTTACTCGTGCATGTATAAATTGTGTTACGAAGCTGAAAATATTTACTTGAAAATTGATTGCATCCAAAAATACAATAATGAGAAAATTGATGAATACACAGTGAAAATTACCTGGAAATAATTCTGAATGTTTCGGACAGCAAAAGAAACATTTGTGCCAAAAATGCTTCCTTAAATATTGGAAATTCATTGATTTCAGAGGCTTCTAAAGATAAAGGAACGCTTTTCGAAATCGCGAGAAACTCGGAAGAAGTTATTTTTTCTTATCATAAACCTTAAAAAAGGTCAGAACTAGATTAAGACATTTGTTGTTTTTTTCTACAGAGTAATGAAAATGAGATAAGAATATATATTTGTTGTTCTTAATCATTATTTTGGAGTGGAAATACATAAAAGAATGATTTTTTACGGAAGTTATAAAAAGGAATATAATAATTTTAAATCGCAAAGGATAATATTTTGTAACGCACATATTATGAAGAACTTTTCCTAAATTACGATTGTATGTTTTAAGAAGTTTTGCCTTTTTTACGAGAAAAAGCAATATTATAAATATCTGAGCAGATTTCTTCTTAAATGATGCACTCGGTACCAGAAAAACGCACAACGTACTAATCAGAATTCGTACTTCAAAATACACGAGCTGCGTAGCATATTAAGGTTAACGCAAAGAATTTCAGAGCCTCAAACGTCCATCTTTAAAATTCAAAGCAATTACTTAACAACATTTCTAAGAAAATATATCTTTCAAGTTTCGTATGTTGAAATTTAAGGGACGCCACTTCTTTCAGTATGGAGCAATCTTAGCCTTCCACAAATTTGGGAAAGAAAATCTTCAAATTTCATCATGGAAAATCTAGTAAATTCTCTAAAATCCGGCTGTTCTCATAGAGAAATTTGAAACAAATATTTAGCACCATCGTTTATTACCAAAGTCATTAAATTTGGCTCAGAGGTCGAACTTTTTAATGACTAATAAGTCAATATGCAGAAATGTGTTGAAACCTGGCCAGATATTTGGACACAACGCAAAATTTGAACTTAACAAAACACAATTAAATTGAAGTAATATATATTTTTTATTATTTTTTGTTATTGAAGCATATAATGTACAAAAAAAAGAAAGAAAAGCACAACCTTGCCACAATTTAAATTAAAATGGTAAAATTGTGTGGCACTAAAGATAAAGAAGAAATAGATAAATTAGCATTTTTATAAGAAAACGAACAATTTTAATACTCGATGCAGCGGCCGTTATTAGGTAGCTTTCATTACAAAAATTAAAAAGCTACCTATTGCGGCCGTTCGGAGGAAAGCAATTCCGGAAAAATTCGGTACATTTTCCCTGATCACAACATCCAGATCCCTAAACTATTCTCCGTCCAAATGTTGATTTATATACATATATATATGTTACGGTCAATATGATTAATCTGGTCATTATTAATAATAACCGGTTATTATTAATAATGACAGTACATACACCATTTTCTTATACCTCACTCGTATTTATACACTGATTTGGATGAAACTAATTATGTGTATTAGGCTCACCACTATCTCCACTGAGTTCGTTGAAGAGCTTTTTCAGCCATCTTGTTTCAAAATGGTGGCCACTGAATGATTTAGAACTAAAAAAAAAATATATATACAAACAAATTAGAAATTGAAATATATTTTTTTATTAAGAGTTAGGCGTTGATACAAGGTTTCCGGAGCATTTTTTGTTTTGCCTCTATCTTAATAGATGGCTGAGATATAGCAGTTTGAAATTCTGAGGTGGCTAACATTTTTAAACAAAACAACAGATTAAAACAAATCTGGGATTCATTTACGAGTTTTAGTGAACGTGATTTCTCGCAAATTAATTACCTTTCATTGTTATAACCATCTTCCCAATCATACGCATAAAACTATAATTATTGCCGTCAGTACGACAAATTATAACACCTTGTAATAATATATACTCAATTTTAATTGCTAAAAGACCTAAAATAAAAACTTTATAAACAGTAAAATAAGTTTTATTAGACTTTTGACATATTTCGGCTCCATCTGAGCCATTATCAAAACAAATAAGATTATTCGATAATTGCATGGTCTATAAAGTTATTAATGGAAACCTAATTATAAACCTAAATAAATTTCAAATAATAACTTCATAGATCGTGTAATTATAAAATATTTTGATAATCGTTGAGATGGAGCCGAAACATGTCAACAGTCTAATAAGACTTATTTTACGGTTTATAATGTTTTAGTTTTACGCCTTTTAGAAATTAAAGAAGTATATTATTTCCGCCAGTGTTAAATTCTCGAAAAGCTTGGCGACACTTAGCGAAATATTGCCAAATATGACGACCAAAAATAAGTCTTCATAAATGAAGCCAACTTGGATATAGCTGACTAATTGACGAAATTCTTATTCAAATTCAGCATTAACGATTCCTCTCAAAAGCTACCTTTTTCCTCCCGGAACAGACCGGAAGGATTTTTTTTTTATTTGGTCCAACACACGGTGTTTTATTGACATCACAAGCTTTTGACAAGCTTTTCATTAAATATGAAAACATACTTCTTCTACTGCCTTTTTGATTTAGAAAAAGAATGTCTTTTTTTTACTTATGTTAAGTTATTTATAGGGCCTCATACCTTTTAAGGATTCATAATGAATGCGAAAAGTGTGTCTGCTCCGACTGACCATAAGGTTTTAAATATTTATAGAAATTGCATAAAGATTTGTAAGGTACTCACAGCTGGGTTCACCTCATAGTAATAAGCCAACGTAACATATTTAAAGAAACAATATACAGAACTGTAAAAAAGTTTAGATCCAACGCACAATTTGAGTTTAACAAAACACAATTAAGACTGAAGTAACATCCTTATTATTAATAATTATTGACACGGGTAATAAGGTAAAGCCAGGAGAGATGGCGCGGTCGGAGAGATGGCGCACATAGAGGTTTGGGGGGAAGGAGTAGAGTGAGCGCGCAGCGACTGCAGGTAGTTGTACAACAGCAGTAGTGGAGTGTGTACTTGAAAGTGCACGTTGATTGTTTAGAGCGTCTAAGATAAAGCGTTGCTATTTTGTTTTGTTTTCCCAAAGTCAGTGCTTGAATTTTCATAGCTATTCGTCAGAATTTCTATGCAATGTCAGTAGTGCAAAATATTTTAAACTTAAACGATTTCTCATAAGCTACTAATCTAGACTAACAGTGTGAACACCAACGGTTCATTTTAGTAGCGGCCATGTTTAAATAAAAGGCGGCGCAATCTCTCCTACCGAAATTGAAGAGTTTGCGCATCTGCTACTTAGGAGAGATGGCGCATTGTTCCCATTAGTTTCCATACTAGGAGAGATTACGCCGCTTAATGGTAAATTTGCATAAAAAATGAAAAATGAAAATGGACTAATTTTAAGTTAAACGTGTTTTCAAGTAACTTAATGTTATTTTGTAATCTTCTCTGGACTTTCTATTTCTGATTCTTTAAGGGGACCGTGGACCTTCAGTTGGGTTAAAATCGAGTAAAAAATCGTTTTTCGTATTTTGGTTTATTACTATACTTCAATCTTAACTGCAACATTTGCAAAAAACCGCATGCAATTACAAATATTCCTATCAAAGTTACGAGCATTTTAAATTTGACACCGTACTTAAATTACACTAAAAAATAAAATTTTAAATCGCGTTTTCTGCAAATGAGAATTTTCGCCGAGTTAAAATATTCAAAATGTTCCAGGCGTCTTATATTTTATCCAATTTTCAAAATATTAAGTATGATTGTTCGCAGTGTGCTATATTTCAAAACTTGGTATTAATATGCATGCATTACTATACATAAAAGGAAAATTTCGTAGTTATATAACATTTTTCCGTGAAAAAAAAAAATGTAAATATTGGAAGTTTTTTATTAATTTTTCGCAATATATTGGTACTATTTTAAAACGCATACCAACTTTTGTTGCAATAATATAAAGCTACCATTTAACAAAACACCAAGATCCTGAAGCCAAATTTAATGCGCATGGAGCATTTTTAATTAGAGTGATTAATTAATATTTTTTAATTAATAAATAAATTAATTATACACATTTTTTAACAAAATTGCTTAATTTATTTATAAAATGTATGAATTACTATGTGTGCAAAATTTCAGTACAATTGAGTGAAAAATGAAAAAAATGGTTTTGAACGTCCACTGTCCCCTTAATATTTTCCCCTTTAATTAAAATTTTTTAATAGTTTTTAAAATTATTTCCTTTTTCTGATTCTTTAATCATTAGGTTGAAATATTCACTCCCAATATAATAATATTTGTTCACGAAAACCTTACAACAATGTCATTTAATTGTAATTATTATTGTTAATAATTTAATTGTAGTTATTATTAGTAACAATCTCTCCTACCCATGTACGTCAACCCTGTAAGGACAGATTGCGCAAAATAACTTTCTTGGGTTTTTTTACAATTGTTCTATTAAATTACAACATAACAACAAAATAGCAATGTAAATGCATAAAGAACAAATAAAGAAACATTATTTATGGCTAGTTTAGCAAAATATTAATATTTAGATCTTTTATTGTTATTCTTTTGAATTGTGCGCAGACAATTTAAATTAAATTAAGAAAAATCTGTGCTACAAAAGTTTAGATACACATATAAAATATAGCATTTTCACAAGAAAACAAAAATTTTTAACAGTCGATGAAGCCGCATTACAGTGGAACACCAGTTATACGTTTTGCCCGGGACCGGACAAACGAAACGTATAACTCAGTAAAACGTACAACTCAATTAATGGTTTACCGGAACAATTTTTAAAATATATCGTGAAAACTTTGATTCGCTGAGGAGTTTGCTACCTTTTATATTGAAATCAGAAGTTTTCGAAGTAGTACTGCACCCATGACATAAATTTTTGTAAATGTAAATGAAAAGAAAAAAGTACATAAGAGAAGTACACATGAACTTATTTTATCATAAAAGCTTTATTAAAATTATTTTTAATACCCATAGAGTACTTAAAAGAAATCGTTGGAATCGCCTTGGCATATAAATCAATTAACAAAAGACATTTCAGTAGTTTACTGAATCTTGTTGAAATAATCACAAATCTTTGGTTGTTTCTTTTCAGCAGACCCTACACTGAACAGCAAATTTTGCAATTCTATTAATAATGCAGCCGCCTTATGGTTATTGCTTTTACTACTGACAAACCACTTTACTACGTCAAAATCTTTCACATCAGCTCTGAAGTTTGAGTGGGATCTTTCAAATCAGACTCCTCGGCCGCGTCGTCAGTGTTTCCGGTTTCAAAATGGATAATTGAAAAATAAATTCGTCCGGGGACGCAAAAACGTAACGTATAACAGATGGAAATGTGTAATTCAAAACGTATAACTCAGCTAATTTTTAATGGCAAGTGGTCGGGACCGCTGAGTTGAAACGTATAAGTGAGGAAAACGTACAACTCGGGTAACGTATATCTGAATTTCCACTGTATTTTTTATCGGTTCAAACATGTGGTCGTGGTCTTTCATTGACGTCTCATGCTTTTGAAAGGTTTTTGGTTCAGTACTAAACCACGGATCTTCTAAGTCTGAAACACTAAAATACTGCTTCCTATTCACATGCAGTGTTCTTGTTAGAATGCTACATACATTTTTCTATAGGATTAGTGTCAGAATTTAGGGCAGGTTAATCAAGAATTTTAATATTTTTAGCCTTCAGCCATTGTTTCGTGAAGTAGATGTGAGATATCTTCTTGGAATACCAAATTTGGTCCACCTAAAAGTTTACTAAAAGGTATTAAATGACTTTTAAACGTTGCCCAGTAAGTCACTTAATCTTCTTTTCCCTTCAAAACTGCTAGAAAAGTCTTTCCGACTTAAACAAATTTCTGCAAACCATAACTGAATTTTTCGTTCTGTACTTCTGTTGAATAAGCTTTATTTTACTTTCCGAGAAGGACTGCTCAGTCTAGGAACCAAGACTGTAGAACATAGATGTCCCCCCGGTCCCTTTTATTTAGATTTTAAAAAAATTACAAAATCCCGAAAGGTAAGCACGATAGAGGGCTGGGTAGATAACAATAGATATGAATATATGAACATAAAGGAAACAATATTTGTGAAAAGTAAAAATACAAAATAATATCACTGCTGGAGAATACAAAGCTGCGACCCGACAAGGGGCAGTGAACAAAGGGGAAACCAAGTCCCTGGCTTTGTGATGAATTATTAAAGTAAGGCCATATAGAAAGTTAAACATGTTTCTAAGCTTTGATAGCAATGTCGGACGCGATAAAATATTAACCGGCCAGTCGTGTGGAATTAACAGGAGTATGTCGAATATACAGCAATCTGTTTAAGTACAACTAAACAAGTAATGAGAGGCAAGAACTACATCACCGCATGCAGTAGACTTAACCCTTTTATTACGGGTCGGTACATATACTTCTTAGTTGACTATTTTTTATTCTGTTTGTACCACTTTTTGAAAAATAATCCTTGTCATACATTTATACTAGGTTATTTTGAAACAAATCTACCATAAATAAATTTTTTTGTAAACAGTGTTACGATTGAATGCAAAAGTAGTCGCCAGTCCTGGCCTGTAATCAAAGGGTTAAGAGACGTTTTTGTAGATGGTATCAGTAGTGCAAAAACCATTTTGGACCATCTAGGTTCCATTTTTTTTCCACTTCGAGTCATTTGTCACTCGGAGTCATTCATCACTATGTATGACACCTGTTGTCAGGTCCCAATTCAGTCGCTGGTTTAGGATTTGGATTGGCGTATTTTTGCTTTTTTCAAATACACTTATTCAATTGTACTATCATCCTTCTACTTATATAGTTTCTCCCGAAACATGCAAAGTTAACAAGTTGAATTTCATTTACAGAGTGTCTTTGTTTTCAGGAAAGTTTTTGTATTTGTTTATCATCCTGTATGCTGGTCACTAAGCATATGTCATTTCGTGACTTGGATTGATATTTATCAGCACGGGATAGTACTCGATAAATACCTCGCTTTAAACATTTTTATTGTCAAAGAAATACCAGAAAATAATTTATTTCACTTCCATTCTCCAAATCCTGTTATTCAGAAATTGTGTTGAGTTTGACATCTCTCTAAGCGTTCAAAATTACTATAAAATTAAATAAACTAACTTAAGGAAACGCTCTTTTCATCATGAGATTTCTTCGCATTTTAAATTTTCAATAATCTCACAAGCGCGTCTATACTTTTAAGGTAAGCAAAAACGAACATTTCCCTGTCGGAAAAATTTGTTTCAATATTTTTGTAAGGCCTTCCCGTTGCATAATTTGTTACTTGTTTAGGATTATTTATCTAACATATGATTGGAATTCAGCGAAAACTTTTGATTATATCTTTACTGCATTTCAAAGAATAACCTTAAGCGACCATGTATAAGAACTATAAATGATGAACTCCCTATTCAAAAATGCAAATTGCATTTCAACTAGTTCAATTGAAAAGCGCCTAATCAATGAATATGCACTTCAGGGAGCAGCCGTTCCGGAATGGTAACACATTCAAATTATTTTGTGCAACCTTTTATAAAAATTCAAGATTTTATTATTTTCATATAGTATGTTAAAACCTAGCTCAGCTAGAATATGCATGAAACAATGAAATTATGAAGAATTACAGACCATAGACGGTAATTTATCCTAATTCTTTAGTATAGCTATGAAGAGAATAATAAATATTACAAAATAATTGGCAGTTTGAAAAGTATAAATATTACAGTTTTTTTTTATAGGGAATATACTGTATTGAAACTCAATAATGTATATCATTTTCACACTATTGAAATTGTAAAACGTCATTAAAATACATTTCAGATAATTACTTCTCATAGATTGTAAAGCATACGAAAACTTTTGCATGTTTTAGTAAAAGAATTATAAATTCTATTCACATCATTTTTCATAGATGGAATTCTGTATTGGAATTTAATAATATACATAATTTTCATAATTTTCTGAACTTGTTTACAAAACTAAGAATAAGGACAGACAATGAAAACCACATTTCCCCTATATCAAAACATATACCGTAATTTTATTTTTATTTTTAAATTTTCAATTTCTAAATAGGAAGGTCATCTGGATCAATCTTAACACCTAATCAATTTTTTTTTTCAGCTATGAATATTTTTATTGTTTATTAAATCCATAGAAGGTCCTGAGCTATACTTACACAGTCTCACAAAATCATCAAATGTATCATTTTTTAACTCCTGTATTTTTCTTCAAAGCAGATCAATACTATAAAATATTGATTTTCGGCCACTGTACCGCAAATGTTATTTCAAATATAATTAAGTAAATTATCTTTTGTTTTTATGTCAAAGTTGCGTTCCATTCTCACAGTTAAAACCAATGTTTTAAAATAGGTTTTTCTACAATGAAAGAATTAAAAACTGATAATGGCTAGAATCTTTTGACGAAAATTTAAATTTATGTCTATCCTGAAATTAAACTAACAAAGATGATATTTAAAAAATCGCAAGTTCAGCTGCTTCACTGACATCTAAAATACAATAAATATTGGAGTAAGAATACATAAAAATGATTTGAAAAAGTTAAATTTTTTCATTATTAGTATTTTTTATGATAAATTATTTTATTTAATATTTGACCATGATGTTACGTAGGATGTTCAACATAAAAGTTTCCCTTTGGGATAATTTTTGTTTAAAAATTTATTGAGTAATATTATGCACACGACTAAAGAGCTGGTATCGGTTCTCTAACTTTGACCTATAGGAGTCCTAAAAAGCACCAGGTTATAATGTGCGAGCTGTACCAAAAGTTTTAACCACCCTTGTTAGTGATAACAGCTTGAACGTTAGAAGGTGCGCTTGTAAGTTTTTGGAATTATTTGAGTTCGAGTTGCATTCAACGTTCCTATAAGCTAGAAAATATCCAAACAGGACAGGATTTCCCAGTCCGTTCAATCTGTCAAATAAGTTTTAAGAACCATAATAATATATTAAAAGCTTTTGTTCAATGTTGCACCGATATTGGCAAGAAATATTTCGCCAATGTAAAGAATATATTTCTAAAATATTGGTGCTACATTGCAAATATAGCCAATGTAAAGTCATTAATTCTGTAATAATGATATTTCATTGCAAATACTTCCAATAAAAATTCAATATTCAACAATGCTATTTCATTGGAAATATTTCTAGTGAATGCAATGGTACAGAATTATTGCCAAATAACCAATATAACAAAATACTGGTCTATTATAAGGGAGGGATGTTACTATATTCCTCATTTTTGGAAATCGTTTTAGTAATTTAAAAGAGCTAATTAAACAATACCAAATTTGCCTGCATAAAAGCATACGAGTAACTTCATTATCCTTTTATTTGACTAACTACTCTCTAGACGCGAAAAAGCATTATCGTTAAACTGTTAAGCAAATATATATTATTTTTATGTATGTCAAATGTAATAAAAACAAGTAATTGCATATAAATTGCAAGTGAAACTAATCAGAAATTTGGAGAAAACTAATAACAGAAAAAAAAATTTAAAAAGGAATAAAATCCGTGTCAAAGGGAAATGGATGGGAAATCAAAGCTGTGATTTGATTTCATTTTTTAATAACTTTTATTGAAATATTTTAGCTCAAGATAAAAAGTATCTTTTTGAAAAGTATTGATTTATCTTCTCATGAATCATCTTTTCAAAATTTTTTGTTCATTTTTCCAATTTTTCTTTACTTCTAGATACATTCCTTTTCTTTAATTTATTTGAAGACTTATTGCTTAATAATTTAACTTCAGGAAAACTTTTACTCGAAGGCAACGTAGAAAAGTTTTTTTCTAAGCTCTTAATTTAATCAAATTGAAAAGCTTTATTCATATTTTAAAATTAAAAACGTCTTTTAAAGTAATAAATAGCGTCAAATAAAAATTAAACTGCTGTGAAAGAAAGATTTTTCTTTGAAATTTAGGTTAAATGCGTGTTGAAATAAGGTTATATATATATTTTTTTAATCAATAATCATATCTATTATAACTAAATCATATTATCATCAACCATACCTAAATTTTATGAAAAACGTAATAAATTGAGCTATCGGATATAGAACTTACAGGAATTTAAAGTCAATGAATAAAGGGAATCAAAACACGAATTTAAATATTATTTTATATATTTACTAGCAGGCTTCGCCCTCTGCACTGGTCAGTTTTCCGAAATGAACAACGAATTAATGTGGTTTTTTTTAGATTACATTCTTACCAAACGAACCTCAAATCATACGAATCTATATTTTTAGATTGAAATCTTTCCAAACGCACCTGGTGTTGGAGAAGGGGGAGCGCTGCTTTCCGGAGAGTAGGCTAGGCAGGATGTGACCACTAACAGATAGATGCCCTGAGGGCTTGTCTGTCATTAGTCGCTAAAGATCCATCGTTATATTTAAATACGGTAAAGGACCTTTTTAGCACTTTCCAACCTAGTTGAAAATTGCTTATGACTTCGGTTTGTCTGCCGTCTGCCGTCTGGCCGTGCTGTAACTCCCGTAAATATGCTCGGATTGCTCTGCAATTTTTATATGTTATTGTCGTTATCTATAGCATGTTCCCTATTTCAACGGAAGTGTGTAGCACTGATAGTTGTTTTACAGGGATACTCAAAAGAATTCCGTTACATTGCGGTCTATGGGGAAAAATCATTTGCGGTTTATTTAAATACTGTTTCACTATTTTAAACGCATTGAAATTTATATATATCACTAAGATGCATTAGAAGAGGCTTAATATGAAATAGGGTGTGCATAGCACTTATAGTTACTTTACAGGGACAGTCAAAAGAGTTCCGTTACATTACGTCTATGGAAAAAAATCGTCTGCGGTTTATTTAAATAATGTTTCACTATTTTAAACGCATTGAAATTTATATATATTACTAAGGTGCATTACAAGAGGCTTACTACAAAATAGTGTGTGTATAGCAGTTATCGTTCATTTACAGGGACACACAAAAGAATTCTCTACTGTCTGTTAACAAAAATTCCTGAAAGTACGTTTTAAGTTACTGAACGCGATTATAATTTTAACTCGCTTTTTGTCTATTACGTGGTGTGTATAAATTCTGTAGATCCTATACAGAGCAGCACAAAAGTTCGCGAACACATTTCCGTTTACTGACAGAAACTCCAGAAGGAGAATTTTAAACTCTGTTACGCGTTTCCTAACTAAACTAAAATTTAGCATCCTATGTAGTATATATACAAATCTATAGATCCTATACAGGGCTGAATAAAAGTATTCGGATATTTTTCCGAATATTGTATCTGTTGGAAATTCCTGAAATTATGTTTTTAAATATGTTTTGCGTTTTCCAAATTGTTTACTTAGATGTTATCTTTTAGCTTATTAAACGGTATGTTTTGTAAAATTATTTTGGAAGCGTTGGAAAGTGCTACATAATCTATGCTTGAAGCATGATTTTTCGTTCTTGTTTAAATACGTCACGAAATACTTGCCCCCCCCCCTCCCTCCAAAAAAACTTGCATTTTTATTTATAACATTTTAATATGATGGTAATAGAAATTATTATACTTTTTAACACTTTCCAACATAGTTGAAAAGTGTTTATGAATTCGATTTGTCTGTCTGTCTTCCGTCTGTCCGTGCTCTAACTCCCAAAACTTTTTCTGCGCCATGCATTTTCTACCCCCTAATTTTAATGCATAAATTTGAAGTTGAGTCTTGGACTCCTCTACATGGGCCACTCCCCTCATATTTTTATTGGGGACCTACGGCTCTTTTATAAACATTTCTTTAAAATTTTATTCCAATGATTTATTTAATCCCTACGCTTAATTTCGACTAATTGAATATCTAAAGCAGCAAGTACTAGGACATTTTAAGAAGTTTTCCTCTTAGGGTCCTGCTCAAAACTATCAGTTGTCCCCCTTTCAGCTCCCTGCTATAGCTCACTTAAAAATCATCCGATTCACTAGCTATTTTTTCTAATAACTTCTCAGACTTCCAGCTACTACTTGAACGACAAAAATATTTCTTGGACCTCAGCTACTACCAATTTTTAATATTAATCTCCTTCATGGGACCCTTGGTGCAGCGTCTTTAAAAATTATCCGATTTTCTTGCAATTTTCTTTAGCATAGTTCTAGAGTCGTTCAGCTACTTTAAAAATTACTAAACATTTCCTTAGACCCCAGATACCACCTTTTAATTAATATTAATCTTCTTTTTCGGCATAAACTTACGTTAACTATTTACAGCCGAAAATTAAAAATCGGGTTACTGTTAAAGATAAGTGGTTATGTTTAGAAAGGTGGGGGATTTCATCCGACGCGTTCATGTTAAATGTAATTCATTAAATTTACAGGAGGGCACCTTCCATCACCTGGGGACGCATTATTTTCTTGGATTCTATGTCTCCGATTTCAACAGGGTTTGTGTCATTCCACTTGATATGGAAAACTTGAGCTTTTTTAAAATTTATATTACGGACTCGGCAGACGCTGAGCGGATCAGGTAGTATACAAATAATATTTATTAGTGTAAGCTTGTAAATTATATTGCAAATAATGGTTTTTGTTATCCGCAGGATAGTAAGCTGACACTCATTACACTGACCATCCTCTTAAGAGGAATTTGTAACCTGTCAGTCTATGAGATGGCTAAACCGCAAGTAATTAGTAGTTGAAACTGTGAGCCGTTTAGCTTAGTCGATAATACCGTTTATGTCCCGAAAAATGTCCCGTTAGATTTTTCATAAATCGCTAAATACAAGAGTCACTTTGATCTTTGAATACATGTAGCGAAATGTAATGTTAAAATACACCTCAGAATGAATAATCACTTAGGAACGATGTTATCGACGGGTATGTATTCTCTATGGCAAATGTATGATAATTTAATGCACAAATATTTTGATAAATTACTGAATTCGTGTCTATCGATGAATGTTTTAAAGGAAATCTAATCCAGAAATGATTGTGCAAAAGAGATAATATTGGCGAGAGATAAAAATTAGATTGGTAAGTGTAGCATCTTAAAGCTGGCATATTCTGTATTATGGTCTAATTTGTGTATTTGTTGTGTTTGAAATCCAAGTGCTAACGGCGCCCCTACAAAGTAAAAACTGTGTTATTAATTAACATATCTCACTTAAACTTGGCTTATATCTACACGTTCTGTCATGCAAATGCGTCATTTCCTCGTACATGTTCTTTCTACATAAAAATATTAATTTTATCCTCTTTTGCTACGTTCTAAATACTGGTGAATTATTTTTGAATCATTTTACGTGTAAATTCTGTAGTTCTGTTAAAATTACATATATGTTTTCAGAGAGGTGACTTGTTTCTAAAGCCTTCGTTATCTTAGTACAGTAGTTTCGGAATTTTCTAAAGATTTACAATAAGAAAATATTTCGTTAAGATTACAAATGACATCGCTTTAGAATAACTGTCTAGAAGATATTTCTTCTACAATTAAATGTAGAAAACTAACTGTTAGGGAATAGCACAACAAGTTCTTTAAAAAAAAGAACCAGTAAAATAAAATTTTCCTCTAAAAACTGATACTTTTCTGGATATCTGTTTAAGCCGGTTGTGTTTCATTTGAAGAAACTATGTTCCATAGTATTTAAGCAGTTCAATACAACTTTATTTTTATATTGATTTCTTTTCTCCCCCACTCAACAAATAATTCACCCGAACAATGATCTTTCTTTGGTGTCACTTGTAAAATCCCCAAAGACGTTTTAAGAGCTCTATCTACGAAAGAGAAGTAAAAAGTTGCCTGAAATTAATGATGTGAAACGACCTCTGCCAGCTACAGCTACATCCCTCAGGAATGATTATTTTCTTGCAGATTTCTACAAGATATTTTCTTTCGAGTACAAAACCATACTGGAAATACTGCTGAACATAACGCCAGAACTAGAATCCCTCGTATCATTCATGTGAAATTATTAAGTTAACGTCGTAATAATTCATACAGTATAAATAGCGATATATTACATTGTTTACTTTAGAAACAGTGTTAACCTACCTTATGAAACGTTAAATTTTAGATAACAATTGTTGCTTATTAAACTTTAAATGTTTTTATTTTTAACAGACTTCTATGCAACAAAATATCTATCTTTAGGTTTTAGTGTAAGTATTTAAGAAAATGAATTACTAGTAATTTATATTAAAATAAACTCACGAGGAATTTTGATTTTTTTTCTTCAAATTGAATGTTATGTGAACAGTAGTATTAGTGATACAAAGGACATTGTGAAATTAAGCTTTATTGCATATAAATGCACACATATTAGAATATAATGCATTGTTTTAAGTATTTTTCAATGTATTCACCAACGATATTTGATTACATGCAATATCCTGCAATAATTCTCTAATAAAGATTCCTGGTCCATATCCTTGCTTTGTGTCTTAATACAGTTATTGACGGCCCATTGGACTTCTACTATGTTTAAAAAGCGAAGTACTGACAGCATGATATCAACATAGAGAATAAATATAATTTCGCGGAGGAGATAGTGTTATTACCAACAATCAATCGAGTAAACGAAAATGATGTGAACATACTCGATGTTTGCGGTTTTGCATTGTCGAGCAAGAAGAAAATATACACAAATTAACAGCTTAGCTTACTTTCATAGCATTACGCATCGCAGTCATAATTGCTCCAATTTAACTAACGTAATCCCGACTTATATGTTACTGCTTCAAGTCCTTTCATCAATATGTTAAAAAAAACCTGTAAAGGAGTAACCTACATTTCACCAAATAATATTCATTTCAAATAACTAAACATTTTACGTGTGATATATAAAATTAAATTGTTAAAAATTATCACATTTAATCAGACATTACAAGACTAAAAACGCAAAATTATATAAAACAATAAAATAGTAAAGCAAACGTTTCAGGTTACTATCTAGCCCCTCATCAGTGTAATGTCATACACTAACCAGACTATTTACCAAGCATGTTGACAGTCAAAAGGTTTAACATTTAAATTCATGAAACAATAAAGAATTTACGTTAAAATAAGACGATTCATTATTTGGCGAATTCTCTAAACGCGTGAACTAGCCTTCAAGAAAAACTCTACTCCTAAAGTTATTACAGCTGTATCTAATTACTATGATACATGCTAATCTTCAATCGAAACTAGTACAACATTGATTAAGTACTGACCATATGACAAATTTTGCAAGTATCGTACTAATTAGCTTGAAGGTTGGTTCACACGTTAGCAGAATTCACCGAATAATGAGTCTTGTACAGTTCCACCTGAATATAAAGTCTTACCTTAATGTAAACTCTGTATTGTTTTATGAATTTAACTGGTAAAACTTTTAACTGTAAACATGATTGTTAACAGTCTGGTTATCGTATGACATTGCCTTGATGAGGGACTCGATCGTAGCCTGAAACGTTTGCTTTACTATTTTATTGTTTTATATAATTGTGCGTTTTTAGTCTTGTAATGTCTGACTAAATGTAATAATTGTTAACAATATTCATTTTATTTATAGCTATCTTTAAGTGAAATTTACGTCTCTCGTATTCCCTGATATTAAGCTTTAATGAAAATGCTTCATACCGTTACATTGGGAAACTAGTCGTTGGGGGCCACCGTAATACTTACCCGTCATGGATATGCATAATGTAAAATATTAAAATAAAAATGTGTAAACTACTTAAAAAATGCATTGAAATTCGAATAAAATCGTGGCTTGATGACGTCATAAACTTTAAAGGCTCGATTACTGAATTGCTTGAAAGAAACATCCTTTATAACTCCTAAAACAATAATCCTATTAACTAGCGGTTTATTGCATCTGATTAAGCGTCTCATTTCCAATTAAAATATATCTTTGAAGTGAAATTTGGATGAAATACAGGGTCATGAAAAATCGAAAAGTGTGGAAATAGGATTCCAAATATCTCGGCAACTCATTATCCGATCGACTTCATGCTTAATGCAAAATTTATGTTTTTTTATTGTCGTTTATATTCACTTCTTAAAATAAACAATTTCTAAAATTTTTATATACCTTTTATCAGAACGAATATTTTGAGAATCCGAAAAAAATAGTTCCGGTTAATCGAGGTTATTGAAATTAAATAGGCTTCTTTCCATTATTACTTACTAAGTACATACCAAATTGCAAGTCTCTATCTCAATTTTTTCGGGAGATAGAGCGTTTACAGACACACAGACGGACGGCAATTTTTTTTTTTTCTAAAAATATGTTTTTCGGAATCTCCAGTGTCTGAAACGTGTAAATCCGTCAAAAAAAAATCGATATTACAACATAAACAAGTACATTTATACAGAACAAGAAAACGCAACTAACTACTTAAACTCATAACAAAATTACATATATATGACCTATGTCATACGATAACGCTCGTATTTATAAACCAATTTTGATGAAACTAATTGTGTGTATTAAGCTCACCAATGTCTGGACCGAGTTCGTTGCCCAGGTTGGCCCGCCATTTTGTTTCAAGATGGCGGCCACTTAAAAATTTAAAACTAAAATAAATATACAAAAAAGTTAAAAATTCAAATTTATTTTTAATTAAGTGTTAGATGATACGATGATTCCAGAGCATTTTTTGGTTTACCTCTATCTTAAAAAATGGTTGAGATAGAACAGTTTGAAATTCTAGGGTGGCTGACATTTTGAAAGAAGACAGCCCATTAGAAAAAATTTCATTGTTGTAATAATTATCCCAATCATACGCATAAAACAATATATTCATATCCGTTAGTGCCAAATTCTCGCCAAATTTAGCAATATTTGGCGAAATATCGCCAAATTTGGCGACCAAAATAAGTCTTCATAAATGAACCCAATTTGACTATTGCTTAATAATTTGCGAATTTCTTATTCAAATTCAGTATTAACGAATCTATTGTAAACGTTTTCTTTGCATTTTAACTTGCTGTTTTCGTGTAACATTAGCTAAAATTTTAAAACGAAGATATAGGAAAGCTACCTTTTCCTCCCGGTACAGGCCGGAAGGACTTTTTTATGTATGATATGCTAAAGATGCATTTGTCTTTTTTCAGGTTTTAAATTATTAGTAATGCAGATATCCAATAACTGAAATTTATGAACTAGTAACTGACATGTGGTGTCAGACACTGGTAAAACAACTTAAATTTTAATGATGTTTACTACAGGATAAATTTAATTTATTATTATGCATTTTTAAACAGTTTAAATAATAGATTTAAAATTTCTTTAATATAACCAATAACTGACACCTCTGTCATAGACTGGTGAAATGAAATTCCAGGAACCAATAACTGATCCCCCCTCCCCCATTAAGCTAAATTAAATAACTATAAATCCAAAATATGGCCCTAATTTATCATATACATCTTTAAACTAATTTATACAAGTATAAATTTAAGAAAAAAAGTTTAGGACGGTTGAATTATAAATAGATTTAAAGAAGACTTCCTTAATTTTAGAAATAAGATGGTTACTTCAAAATGTCACTTTTTGTATTCTAAAAATTTTCCTTCCTCATTGAATATGTTCGTGACCCTCATAATGGTGAATACATTGACTCCAAAATAAAAACTAGTCGTTGGGGGCCACCGTAATACTTACCCATCATGGATATGCATAATGTAAAATATTAAAATAAAAATGTGTAAACTACTTATAAAATGCATTGCGATTCAAATAAATTCGTGGCTTGATGACGTCATAAACTTTAAAGGCTCGATTACTGAATTGCTTGAAAGAAACATCCTTATAACTCCAAAAATAATAATCCTATTAACAAGCGGTTTATTGCATCTGATTAAGCATCAAATTTCCAATTAAAATATATCTTTGAAGTAAAATTTGGATAAAATACAGGGTCATGAAAAATCGAAGCGTGTGGAAAATAGGATTCCAAATATCTCGGCAACTCATTACCCGATCGACTTCATGCTTTATGCAAAATTTGTTTTTTTATTTTCCTTTATATTCATTTCTTAAAATAAACAATTTCGAAAATTTTTATATACCTTTTATCAGAACGAATATTTCGAGAGTCCGAAAAAAACAGTTTCGGTTAATCGAGGTTATTGAAATTAAGTAGGCTTCTTCCCATTATTACATACTAAGTGCATACCTAAATGCTGCCTCTATCTCAATTTTTCGGGAGATAGAGCGTTTACAGACACACATACAGACGGACGGCAAATTTTTTTTTTTCTGAAAATATGTTTTTCGGAATCTCCAGTGTCTGAAACGTGTAAATCCGTCAAACTTTTTTTTTCTATTTTCAAAACGATTACAAGATTTACCCTATACTACGTATGATGGGTAAGTAATAAGTGCCTAATTTGTCACTAGATGACATTAATTTGTAGAATTTTACAACAAAATGCTTATTTGAGTTAGATTTTTGGTCAAGTGTCAGTTATTGGTTAAGTGTATAACTGGGGGTTTCACCCTATATTAAGTATAAAGTGGAAATAGGTGACATGTTTATCAGTTATATTCTCATAACAGCTATTTCTCATATAATAAAATTTGCATAAAGGAAATTTAAAATCACATAAAATTTTCGCCATATCCTATTGTAAACATGTTTAAATTAACTTCAAAAATTCAAACGCAAAAATATTTTTCTTGCTTGAATAGCTACATAGAATACAAAATAAAATTTGAGAGACTTTTGATGTAATTTTACATGTCAGTTTGAGCTTTCTTATAGTTTGACATAGCTCAGAGATGGCACAGCGCTATTGGTGAAAATATTAAATATTTTTAATATTACTTAATATTACAAAATTTATGAACTATCTTATAAAATTGTCACTGTTTTCATTTTTATAATTATTTTATTTAATGAACAATCTAATTTTAAAGCCCGTTTTTTACACCTTTTATTTCTTATACCTTTTTTACATTAACTTTTTTATAATATTTATAACCAGTCATTGGAAATTGTATGACTATTGTTTCGTGTAGGAAATCTGTATATAAATGTATTTCAAATACGCATAAAGAAAATAAAAATGTTCTATATGCGTAGATAAATTCAGTGTGTACCATTAAACCTGGAGGCAATCTATTTTCATATTTCATTCCATACAAGCGAGAAATCTGTTATTTACAAACTTTATCCAATTTCATATACAAACAGTGCCATAGCAGCTCTTTCGTTGTTACGACGGATAACAGGCATAATTTGCTTAAAGTGCAAATGGCGTAACACATAAATAAATGTCAATTCTATACATTAACTTGGAAGTTTCATCACATTTATCAATGTCATAAAGTCATTTGCAAATCAAATTGTGGATTCTATTCAAATTGCATAGTCTGATTTAGTAGATTTCTAATGTGTTAAAATACTATGGAATTTCAGAAATTTATATGAGATATAGGCTTTTTTGGTTAAATATGGAGCTTGCGCTTTGCAAATTTTATGTAGAATAATTTTATATAAAAGAAAATAATTAGAAATTTTTTTCATTAAACATCAGAAGCTGAAATGCTTGCGAATCTTCAATAACAACACAGCAATAAAAATTTTACTATTTATATTGAAAACCAATATTGCTCCAAAATTGAAAATACTCCAATCGAAATACCAATATTTGTGAATTGTTGACTTTAATTATATCGGGAATATTGTACATACATAATCTTTAACAAATAAGGGAAAAAAACTAAACCTTGAAATTTCCATTTTATTCAGAACAAAAAACTCCAATGTATTGGTTCAAAAACAAACCACTCGAAAATTTGAAATAAGAAAGACATATTATGAGTCAATTATAGATTATGAGACATCAATCCAATACATTCAGAATACTCTAACAAAACGTACCGTTTAGTAAGCTGACAAATGAAGCCTCAGAAAAAAAATTGGGAAACGCATCGTACATTTGAAAACCCAATTTTGGCAATTACGATCTATAGTCCAAAAAATATTCGAATTATTTTGTGCAGCCTTGTATATGATCGGTAGATTTGTATATATACTACATAGTACGGATAAATTTAGTTCAATTAGGAAACGCACAACAGATTTGAATATACCCCTTCAGCAATTTCCCTCAAAATGCGAAAATATAAACTACTTCTTTTGTGCAGCCCTGTATATGATTTATAGAATTTATACACACCAAGTAATATGTAAAACATTAGTTATATTTAAGAATGCTTACAACAGGTGAAATAGCACTTCCAACATTATAGCTCAAGGACGGCATTGTAACCGAATTATGTGTATGTCCCTGTAAATGAACTATAAATGCTATGCACACCCTATTCTATAGTAAGCCGCTTTTAGTGCACCTAAGTGATGTATATCAATTTCAGTATGTTTGAAATAGTATAACATCATTAAAATACACTACAAACGGTTTTCCCCGTAGACTATAATGTAATGGAATTATTTTGAGAGCCAATGTAAGCGGACTATAAGCGCTCCACACTTAATTTTCAATACTGAACATGCCATGGTAAACTTCAATAACATATATTAATTACATATTAATTCGAGTATATTTACGCGAGTTAAAGCGCGTACAGTAAGACAGACGGACAGACAAACCAAATTCATAAACACGTTTCCACTATGTTGGAAAGTGTTAAAAAGGATTTAATTTATCATATTTATAAGTGCACAATTTTATACGAAAACATTTACAGATAAATATTTAAAATGACACAAATAAACAAATATTTAAAAGAAATGCTAACGCTTGGATATAAATTTCGTTTATTTTCCCGAATTTTTTAATATATTAAATGGATTTTTTAAGATAATATTAACTTCATCCCCTAGTTTACTATAAGATAAAATATAATAAAGAGTTTCAAAAAAGATAAACACAACATTTGTTATAATTATTTTTTATAATCCTTAAAAACACTTTTTCAAAAAAGAGTTTAAAAAAATCTTGGTGCTAAAAATAACAAAACAGAATTGAACTAAAGACCTTGTCTTTTGAAGTTGATAAATGTTGTTTATGTTAGACAAACAATCTTTCAAGAAACTTCCAATAAATAGTTTCGATCACTATTTAGGGCAAAACAATCTCTTTCATTTAGCAATCTCTTACTGAATGGACTTTTTTTTATAACCATATGATTCTTTTAGTTTAAAAAAATTTTTAAACATAGAAAAAACATGTATATATTTAATGAGAAAATATTAAAACACATAAAGCAAAAAATAAAAAATAATAATTGAATAAAACATGATCAAAAATAATTTTAAAAAACGTAATCAATAAACATCAGAAACAATATCTTCTTCTTTTATTATTATTATTATTATTATTATTATTGTTATTATTATTTTTATTTACAACAGCAATTACTGCATGTGTTTTTCCTTAAAGTTAATGTGTTTTGTACTAGTAGCCATGTATATGGTTCAACGTACGGTCGTAGTACTAAAAATATATATTTAATTCATAATCTCTACCACTTTTTCAGACTGGTAATGTGTGCTTTATTTGATCACAGAATGTCTATCATTGGAGATTACTATTTTGAAATAGTGGTAGATTTTTGAATAAAAAATTTGCTCAACTTGAAAACTTTGTTTCTTGATACGTTTCAGTTGTAGATACAAAATGTAGATGTTTAAAATGGGAAACAAAACAGCAACGTTTAAAGTAACAAGATATGGCTCTAAGCAACATCTGGCAGATAATAAAGACATTAAATTCATTAATTCATTTGTCTGTCCGTCTGTCCATGCTCTAATTCGTGTAAATATATTCGATTGCCCTATAACCATATTTACCATTGCATGTTCGGGATTGAAAATTAAGTGTGTACCATTCATGGTTAGTTTACAGCTGGCATGTCAAAATCGTCTTCCACCGATGGCCAAATTAAGCATTGAGTACAACGCCGCGGGCCACATAAAAAAGAGCAAATTTATTCTATTAATATAGCACAGAATGAAATTTGTACATTGAAAATACAACCTTGTTAAAAAATGACAACATCAGCATGAATAATTCCAAAGCTACCATCCGTAAAATATTTAAAATAGATCCGGAAAATTAAAAAAGATATATTTAATAAATAAAAGACACCAATTTGCCTCGGAATTTAACAAACCTAGCTATGCATAATTCCACTAACTTCTCTTCTCTTATCATCCAAACCTGTAATTGCAACTCTCTTTAATATAAATTTAATGAATTCAAAATTTTTATCCTCGACCACCCTCATATTGACATAATCTTTCTTCAAGAAATCCGTAAGCCTACTTTCAAAATTAACATCCCTGGGTATCGGCTTCACTACTCACTACGCGCCGCTGATCACAGATGGGGCGGCACTGCCATATTAAAAATCACTTACCACATTACATTATACAAAACTACACTATTCCTAAAATAGATTTCACTAGTATTGTCCTACAACTTCCACATACTAACATTAACTTAGTATACATCTATATACATCTTTCAGTACAATTCCCAGTAAATGATCTCACTAATCTAATTTCACAAAGCACAAGTTGCTTCTCTGCAGCAACAACTTCTTCACCCTTCCTCCTTATATCTATAACCTCTGTAAACAACACAATCGTCTTCGGCGTCTTTTTTTTAATTCTAGAAACCCCGCCATTAAACCCCTCAGGAATAGACTCAATAATAGAATCAAAAATAGCATCTTCAAAAAAAATAAAAATTGGACTAATTTTCTCAAAAACATTGCTAGATAGGAGAATTCTCTCTGGCTTCTTAAACGTAAAATTAATCACAACTATACTCCCATCCCCCATTTTCGGCCAACAATAGCACAGTTTACACTGACGAGGAAAAAGCAGAATTCCTCACCAGAGCTTACTCTAACCAATTCTCTCCAAGTCTCACCCCCGCTAGCCAAAATCATATCACCCACGTCACTAAAACTGTTCGCAGATTCCTGGACACACCCCTGATGACCCTCTACTGAAATTCAGCCTATCGTTATCCGCAATATTATTATTAAACTCAAAAAACATAAAGCCCAGTAAACACGTAACACTGTGTATGACAAAATCTCTATTATTGCTCTCAAAAACCTACCTCCTAACTATATCATCTACATTACCAAACACATCATCTACTATATCATCTAGATTACGAAACTAACTCAATAATGTTTCTTTCCTAGTGTAAGATCGATATATTAATTAATCAGTGTATGGTGAAGTGTAACTATGACACTTATACGCAAACGTCTCATCTTAGGATCAATATAACAATACGTTGTGATATGATGAATGGATTTGACACCAAATATTAAGAGACACGGGAATAGTCGAAATACTTGAAATTTCCAGCTAACCCGTTTATTCTTCAGGTTAACCAAAACACATACATTAATGAGAGGATTCCAACACTTTGAATCATGTAACAATCATAAGCGACCCGTTTATACATTTCACGCTCTCTGCTCCATAGCTTTCCTTAGACTGTCTTCCCTCCGTCCGTTCACTAGCGACTTGGCGAGAATTCTCGGTTTGGCAAAAGCCAACCTTTGGCGCACTAAAGAGTCTGTCAACCTTACAAACTTCATCTTCAAATTTAACTATTTTCCAAAATCCTGGAAAATTTCTATAATCTCTCCTATCCCCAAACCTGGTGCTAACCTCTTTGACCCAGTCAACAATAGACCTATCTCAGTTCTTAGTAAGGTTGTCGAACGTGTCATATGGTCACAGTTTCAGGACCACATACAACAGAACAACACTCTTATGCCTCAACAATTTGGCTTTCGCTCAAAACATTCAACAACACATCAGCTACATCAAGTAGTGGAGTTCCTCAGCGAAAAGCTAAACTTGAAGATTCCAGCTGCTAGAAAGGCATTTGACAAAGACTGTCATGAGGGCCTCATATACAAATTAATTAGGCTTAAATTCCTTGCTAGACTTATACACTTTACAGGTACCTGCAGACTCACATAGATGCCTTCTTGGACTGGTGCGACCCATGGCGCATTAAAATAAATGAATATAAAACCGCTTCTTTCTATTTCTCCAGAAAAATAACCTATCCCAATAGAATTACTATTAACAATGCCACGATACCCTGGTCTGATGAAGCTAAGTACCTAGGGGTCACCCTGGACCAAAGACTAACTTTCAACAAACATATTCTTAACATCAGGGGGAATGTCGCTGGAGCCACGATTGCACTTAACCCTCTACGTAATAGCAAAACCCTGGCTATCCATATTAAATTTCTTTTCTGTAACTCCTGTATTTTATCAATAATCACCTACACCTGTCCGGTCTGGGGCTGTAAAACTTATATGAACAACCTTAGCCAACTCCGCAACAAAAATCTTCGTATTGTCAAAAATGCTTCCCGTTACTTCCGTAATAGTACTATTCGTAGGGACCCCAAAATTACTACTTTAAAGAAAATAATCAACCACCTTTCTAAAAAATATATATGAAAACTTCTATAACCTCCCTAACAAAATAATCGAGGAATTACCGGATTATGACGCCTTCTAACCACATCACCGTAAAATACCAAGATATTCCAGCATTATGGACTGTGAGAATTAGTGCTCACCATAACTGTAATTTTCTCTCTCTCTTATTTTTACCCAGTAATTATTTCCACATTTTAACTACCTAATTTCTTAATTAAAACTAAATATCTAAGCTATACCAAAAAAAAAAAAAAAAATGGATCTTTTGAGTGTCTTTATTCTTTGTTTAGGCTTTGCCCGCCTTTTCACCACCTGGCCTTTATGTGATGTTTCACTAATATGTTCCGACCCCTATTTTTTACTTCTTCAACTTCCTTACAAGTAGTTAGTTGTAACTACAGCTATACCATTTCACTTTCTTCTCAATATTTAGACTTTATCCTCAATCTCTTTCGTTTTACTTTATTATTACAAATTTATTATCATCTCATTTCTTATTTTACATCTGTTCTTTATTTTGTAATTGTTCCTTTATCATGCAGTTAACACTACATCTTAACTTTTCCCAACTGCTCGATTTAATACATGACACTCTACTTGCAATAGACTGGGCGTTAGGTTGATTGCAACTCGGAAGCCCCTTAACCGACATCAACTGTTCGGCAATCTTTGCGAACTTTCGTTATTCTGTAAAATTGAAAATAGCAAGGGTGTATAAAAATGCACTGCCGAACATTTTTAAATATACGTTTAGATAAAAATAAAAAGATGTTTAAATATATATCTGGCATTAAAAAAGTTAAATCACAATCAAAATTGTACAAACAGAAATACCGTATTTTCCGGCGCATAATCCGCGGATCAAACAATTCTGTTTCAACCCAGAAATTTTATTCAATAATTGAAGTGAATTATTTACAGCAATCTAGTAAGTTACATTTTATAAAATAAAATTTCTGGGTCGAAAAATGATTGTTTGATCCGCGGATTATACGCCGGAAATTACGGTATATTATTAAGTGTATTACACTAATCTTTGTATTTTTCTGTTAATTTTGTAATTGCTCCTTTTTATAAAACTAATTGATACAAGTGCGCTAATATAAACTTACTTGCAGTATAAACTTCCTTTTTTAAATGACAAATCGGTCAAAATTTTCATAATTGAGTCAAAGGTATCTGCTAAGGCGGTTGTATCGAGCATGGGAATAATTTCCAGAATCTCTTCATTTATTTACTGCACATCATGTCTGCAAATGAAAACTGCAAACTGAGTGAAATTTCGTGCCTCTCATTGTCGTGAATTTTGGTGTGATAGGCAAAAAAATATTGAAATTATAGATTGGCTTTGATTGAAATTTCTGGCTATATTAAGAATCTAGCAATTATTATCTAGCAATGACACTTATACAGGGTGTATCTGAAATGCTTCAACAAACTTAGAGGGATGACAGTACTCATGAAGACGAACAAAAAATGCAATGGAAAATGATTTCGCCAATGACGTTTAAAGGATGAAAATCGAGAAAATGCGTCTGGAAATGGACAAACGGAGACAAGAAAGAAACACTCCAGAAAATTATTTATTGAACAGAATATGTACAACACAGCTCGTGAATTCCAGAGAAAACAAATATTTTACAACAATTGTTCAAAGTGTCGACAGCGGACATTATTACACAGAGTACATCTACGCAGGAACGACTGGCGGATACGCTCGAAGATTCCGGTGGTTTCCTGAATTTCTCCTGCAGCGGTCACAATACACGCTACTACTTCTACTAGCGTTTGTACTGGCGTCTCATAAATGAGGGAATTCATCTGTCCCCAGAAGAAGAAATCCAAAGGGTTAAGGTCCGGCAAGCGTGGAGGTCAAGCAACAGGGCCACCACGTCCAATCCATCTTGCCGGATAAACTCCATCAAGGTGGTTACGCACGTCCACAGAAAAATGAGGCGGAGCACCATCGTGCATGTAGCAAATATGTTGCTTACAACGCAGGCTTGCTGCAAAGTTGCGTTTCTTGTTCTGTTTCTAAGAAGATGGAAAATTTGCATACGTGGATTCCTGATCACAGATTTGTTTGGCTTTCTTCCACGTTATTGTTATCTCTTTCTGACCGGATATGCACAAAGTGAAAGGAAAACCAGCTTTGTGCTACTAGCCAGTTCTGCAGAAAAGCAGCATGCGAGATTTCGATATTTTTATTAGTTTTGAAATTTTCACCCTTGAAACGTCATTTGCGACCCCATGTTCCATTGCATTTGTTGTTCGTCTTGATGAGTACTATCATCCCCCTAAGTTTGTTGAAGCATTTCAGATACACCCTGTATATTTTAGCTTATATTATTTTAAAATTTCTTTAACTGCTCTGGATATCATTTCTTATATTTCGTAGTGAATGATTTCGATTTGCATGTAATTGAATGAAATAGTTTTTTTTTAAGCAGATGTATTACCTTTAATAGACTTCATGAATACACTTTTTTCTTAATGAAGTATCACTTTCAAATCCAACAATATATCTATCCGAAGTTTTTTTTAGATATTTTTGAGTGCATTCTTTGCAAACTCCAAGAAAGTTTCTACGCATCGGATCTAAAATTTCAGTTTTCATTTAAATATAAAAGTATTGTAATCAGCGCTATTCATCTTCAATTAACCGTGTATATTCACTTGGGTGGAGAGCTTTTGAATATATATTTTTTAAATCTTAAAAGGTATGTGAGTACGAACATAGTCTGTAAATATGAAATAAAAAGGAAAAAGATAAAGATCACGTAAGGCACATTAACAATGACACGTTTACTAACCTAAATATTGAATTTATTTAATGAACTCAAATTCTAAATCTCCTTGTTTGATTATGTAAGGCCTTGTGTATGCTAGGCTAACATTTATATATATATTTTTTTCACGAAAACAAAAAGAGAACTTGTATCACTTTCAAAAGCTACTCATTTAAAAAATATTTATTTATTTATTTATTTTTAAACTTTTAACTATCGTAAATTAGCGTTTTTTTAAATAGTTTTCTATACACTTATTAGTACCCAATAAATAGTGCACATCATTTTGTAATGTGATTTAAATCGAAGATAGCAGTAAAATAAAGTATTAGTTTCACAATAAAACGTATATATAAAAAAAAACTAAAAATTTTTATAAACTTTTACATTTTTAGATTCAAGATTTGCTGTTTGTAACTTTCCGATTGATTATTTTTGCATACACAATCCCTTAGAGCTGAAATTTAAAAATAAGTTAGACTTAACCGCATACATATACTATACTTTCAGGATGTTTGCCATTTCTAACATCACAGCAATGTTGCCAGATTGTGAAATAATTTTTATTTGAAATAGCTGCCAATTTTTAATAGTAATATTTGCTTAATTTAATCACGGATTGAATAAAAAATTCTCACTGTTGCCAAGTCGTCCAACATGACAACATTGCAGCTATGGTGAAGGCAAGTGTGTTCGTTGAAAGTGCTTTTTTTCCTCAAATATGAACTGAAATAAACACAGGGAAAATGTCAAAGGCTTGAAGAGCGACAGGAAAGCTATCGGCGAGCCGAATGTGGCAAGATGGCCGCATGTTTGACATGTCTGGTTTACAGGGACACTCAAAAGCATTCCGTTACATTACGATCAATGGTGGAAAAATTTGTTTCGATGCATTTTAATTTTGTTATACTATTTCAAGTATAATAAAATTACTACGCATCATTGAGGTGGACTACAACGTGTTTATGTGTAAAGTATGGAATAAGTATACCTTATAGTTCGTTTCCAGGGACTCGCAAAAATATTCCATTACATCATGATCTATGGATAAAAATCGTTTACAGTATATTTTAATGATGTTACACTATTTAAAACTTAATGAAAATGATATACATTACTCAAGTGCACTACAACATGTTTTCTATAGATTACTGAGCACGTAGAATTTATCGTTTATTTACAGAACACTGAAAAGAATTCGGTTACGGACTGACTACGACCCATAACTGCTGGATGAGCGTTTTCAGCTGCGATACGCTTTTTAAAACGTAGATTATTTGTAGTGTATTACGATGTTTGTAGATCTTATACAGGGCTGTGCTAAAGAATTGAACACATTATAGGCTATAGACAGCCATTGCTGAAAATGAATTGTCACTGCGTTGTGTTTTTTTTATGTTTAATCAAGGGTGGGGAATTTCCAAAAAATCTTACCAGCCAGCAAGATGCAACATACAGTTGAAAACTATCATAAAAAATATTTTTTGACTGCAAAAATAATTCCTTATAATGAGTTTTTATAGTAATATTTTTATAAAACTTTAGTATAAAATTAAAAAAGATATATAACAGAGAAAATTTGCCTTTTAAATCAAAGTTTAAGATTTTACTGCGAAACATTTTATGTACGGTAAAACAAAGTTTACAGGAAAATTAATGAAATTTGCAATCATATGCCTTGCAATCATATTGAAAAGGGTATATTTAATAGCAGTAAAAACAATGTAGCAAATATAAGTTTCAAATTTTTGTTTCTTCAACTATAATTTTTTGACAAGACTTTCTATTCCCGACATTAATGTAAATGGGCTTTTTTCCTTTAAATGCATTATAGAGGCTACAGCTACAGTTCATAAATTAAAAAATTAAGGAATTGGTATTTCATTTTATTTTATAATAGTAAAATAATATCTAATTTAATTTAGTGCTGTGTTTACATAGCAAACAATTTGGAGAATCTAGAAATATTGCCAAGGAACATATATAAGTTTTTTGCATATTTTCCATA
This sequence comes from Maratus michaelseni, assembly GCA_963931845.1. Taxonomy (NCBI): domain Eukaryota; kingdom Metazoa; phylum Arthropoda; class Arachnida; order Araneae; family Salticidae; genus Maratus; species Maratus michaelseni. Next base: position 246,171,558 of record OZ007588.1, on the reverse strand, counting down.
ACTTGCAGTTTTTAAAAGAATGCCTAAATGTTCATTCGACTCATCAAAAGATTCACTCGCCAGTGGCGAGTAGATTGGCGAAATTCCTCATATTTAGATAACTTCATTGTATGCACATAAAGGAAATTTCTTAACAATATTCGGATAGTGTTGGAAAGTGTTTAATAATCTATGCCGTGATGCATGTATTTTCTTTCTTGTTTAGTCAACTTGATGTTATAAAAATTAGTTTCATGAAAATAATTTTTTCGCAATTTGAAGTAACATTTATTGTATTCTGTCGTATAGGAGAAGATAAGATATAAATATCATGGCAAAAGATGAACACAACATTTATTATTCAAACTCATAAAAAAAAACTTTTTAAAGCAGAAATAAAAACAATTCTTGATATTGAAAATAACAAAATACAATCCTACTAAAGGCCTTGTCTTTAAGGCTGATAAATGTTGCTTATATTAGACAAATAGTCTTTTAAAAAAGAGTTTTGATCATCATTTCAGGTGAAACAGTATCATTTTCAATTAGCAATCTATTACTGAATAGACTTTTCTTTTTTCTAAAGTCTTTTTTTTTTGTAGTTAAAAAAAAAGTTTTTAAATTTTCGAAAAAAGAGCAAAATTAACTTCAATTAACTTCTAACTATCAATTTTTTAAAAATATTACAGAACATATATCAAACTTGAAAACAAAAAAGTATAAAAAAAGGCTTCTTAGAAAATATTATCATTATAATAACATATAACATATGAGATAATATTAACTTTATTCAATTGTATGGTACAGCATAAAATAATAAAATAAGTAATTTTGCAAAAGTTAAACGCTATATTTGTTATAATACTTTTTATGTCTTAGAAAAATATCTTTTCAAAGTCAAGATAAAAAAAAACTTGATGTTGAACATAAGAAAACAGAATCCTACAAAAGACCTTCCTTTTGATGGTGATAAATTTTGTTTATGTTAGACAAACATTCTTGTAAGAAACTTTCAATAAACTGTTTTGATCGTCATTCAAGACAAAATGATCTTTTTTCAATCATCAATCTGTTACTGAATGGATATTTCCTTCAGTAAAAAAAAAATATATTTTCGACATTTTTTAAATTGAGGATAAATTTATATTCAACGGAAAAATATTAAAATGCACAAGTGCTTAAAAAATTACCTCAATAAATAATACTCAAAAATAGGAGTTTTAGAAAACATAATCAGCAAGAAATCAGAGATAATATCATTTTAATTACATCCGATTTAATAATATTATTTATGATATTCGATTTGATGACTACTTTTAAACTTTAAACATTTTCATTTTTTAAAATAAACTATTTTTTTAATCTGAGTATGTTTTCGAAAGTTATAGGACAGCAGATAGATAGTTAGGCATATAAAAAGTAAAAATAGCGTATTTGTTTTAAATGTAATCCTGAATCTACATATAAATACATGTATATCATCGATTTAAGCAACATCTTCTCCTCTCTCTTTTTTTTTTTTTTTTTTTTTTTTTTTTTTTTTTTAAATAAAAGCACTAAAATTATCATTGTTTTCCAGGACCATCAATCAGTAAATATATTTTATACGACTGAATGAAAAACAAGCTCCATTTTTTTGCAAAATATGCCCAATACTTCTTACAGGCGAACTCATTTATGCATGTAACGATATAACGATATATAATCTCGTTTTAATGAACAAGAACAAATAATTAGTTTAATATGAAATATATTTTTAAAAATTTTAGCAATAAAGAAAGAAAACACATAACAAAACACGTTTTACAAAGACAGAATTTTTTTCCCTTTACTATTCCATAAATTCCCTAAGCAAACTGTCACCTCAAGTGTATTCTGCAAACGAACTTTTGTTGAAATTAGGTGGAAAGAATCGGACAGATTTAGAAGTCATTCGTCTTAAATTATTTGGTATATTATTTGAAATAAATTAAACAAGGTATAAATTATTCGTTCTGTTTGAATTCGTTGAATTCAATTAGAAGAAAATCCTGTGATCTGAAGAGACAGTAAACATGCTTAAAGAAACACCATTGAAAAACAAATTTGCTTAAACTATATTATAAATGACAAGGGTGATTTCTTTTTGTAAACTTTTTTTCTTATTTGTAAATTCACACGGTGAAAAAAATACAAATGTTTTTTAATCTTCGAAAATATAATATAGCCACAAACGAAAATATACACTACCTCTTCCGAGCTATCCAAGATTCTAAAAAGAATTAGAAACCCCATAAACCAATATATTTTCAAGACATGAAAAGTTATTTATAAAAACAAATTTATTTTGCTGCCAATGATTTTCAATAACGTCTCCGAATAGTTTTTATAGTGTATTTATCAGTTTTCCCAAACTGGAATATCGGATTTTAGGATGCTAGTAATTCTTAATTAAATATTTTCGACAGCATAACTGAATTTATAGATGAAAGAGTCACAACATAACGTTATTTTAAATGTTAATGTTAATGCTATTAATATAACATGTTTGTCTGTAAAACATGTTTACTGAACATGAAAACGTTTACTTGAAAATTGACAGCATCCGAAAAACCTAATATTCCGAGTTGAGAAAACTGAGTAATGCACTATATAAACTAGTTTTAAACATTTCCGAAAACCAATGACAGCAAGATAAATGCTTCTTTAAATTTCGAAAATCGATTGGTTTCTGAGGTTTACAAAGATAAAGAACCCTCTTCGGAATCGTTGGTAACTAATGGCATAATATGAGGACATGGATAAATTTGTTTTGTGATAATTATAATCAGCAAGCCCTGTCAAATATTTATAATCACTGTAATCGAATTAAACAGTGCGGGATTTATTTTTTTTAATCAGATCAGTTTGTTTCCTTGTTCCAAGTGATGTTACACCAATTTATTTTTTTATTAAATTTTTTTGTGAAAAAACAGCAATAAACAATAAAACTATAAATTCGGTCTTTTCCGAGGTAAAAATAAAAATTTCTCAAAGTATTTTTGATTTAAATTTCATGAGTCTAAACTTGTATACGAGACTTACATATGTATAATAGGCATTTTCTTCGAAAATTGTTTGAGAAAAATATACCTTGTTAAAATATTTTTTCATGTCCACCGTAATTAAGGAAAGGACCTTATAGCTCACAGGCAAGAAAACCGACACAACTCAAAAATACTATGTTTCACAGGAGAGGCAAGATAAGATTGGCATATTTTTTTTATATTTACTGTAATATATAACTACAGCACTTCGCTCTGCAAGCAACTATAAAAGCGTACATAAAAGAACTAAACCCTTAAGAATCAAGACGTACAAGAGGTAAAGAAAAATGAGTAAATTTATTCCCCTACAGTTTACACCTAATCTGCGGTGGCAAAGTGTCATATGACGTAATCTAACGGTTTTCTAGATAACTACACCTATAACACTTTTACTTTACCAAGACGCACTTAAGTCAGACTTATTAATTGAATAATACGCAAAATGAATTTTTTGGTGTTGTGAGTAGTAGTTTGGAGTGAAGTTTTAAGTCACTTTCTTACGAATGTCCGATATGTGAGTATATGGCTATTCACCAAGAAGATAATAATAAAAAAAAAGGATTTATTGCTCTTAAGTCTGTTTTAAATTATATTTTCTGATACTCTTATTCCGATTCTAAGAAATTGGTTAGCTCTTTTCTTTTTTTTTTTTTTTATAAAAGCAAAAGATCTGTCCACAAATAGTTCTAAACTGAATTTTAAGTCAGAACAGTCAAGGAAAGATCATTCTCCGAAAGCAATCAATTATATTACGAAATGTAACAATTTTTAAGAAACATAAAAACGCTGTTAGATTGCAAAACACTTGAACTGTAATGTCTGCAAAATGCATGATTTTACGCATAAAAAAATCTGAAGTATCACAACTCAACTATTCGAAAACGTTACAGAATACAATGCTTTAAAATAAATAATGATCTAAAATTAAATCAAAAATTAAATCAAAATTTAAATGTTTCCGCCTGTGAAAATGACCTCATATTCTAAAGAAAACGCTACTTTCATTCATAAAACTCACACCTTTTTCTGAAATTAAGGCGTAGTTTCCAATGATTTTACATATAAATGATATACATATTGATGATATACATATAAATATAGAATAGGTTTCAAAATAGAGAAAACGCATTCAGGGAACTGAAAAAAAAAAAAAAAAAAAAAAAAAAAAAAAAAAAAAATTCAATATTCCATAATCTGTATATGTATAACAAATACCACTATTCATCCATAGCATCATTTAATTTACCAAAAGTTTGTAACATTTTTTAAATCCGACGGATCAAATACTTATTATATTGGCAGGACTAGCAGGAAATTTAATTATAGAACGAAATGAGCACATAGCTGATTGAAAGCATAATAGAAAAACAAAAGCACTTGCAATTTTATATCAAGAAGAAGCCATCCAAATAAATTTCTATGAAAGCAAATATTTCTTTTTCTCCAATCTTTACTATTCATCTATTACAAGAGAAACCATAGAGGTTGTAAAATAATGTAAGAAAAATCAATATGTAACTTACAGCTTCGTTTAACTTTCCAAAATTAGGAGTTACGCCATGGTTACGGGCATTGAAATAAACATCAAAGTAAAAATAAATAGAATAATTTGAGTAATATGAAAGAGAACGCAAATAACGTAAAAAAGGGTTTCCAAACATTGAATACAGATCGTGCAACTGTAGGATATTCTTATCTGTCTTGATAAAGGCTTCGCTGAAACCGAAACATGTAGTCAATTTATTAAAACTTTTTTGCTATTTTATGGCTTTTATTTAACATATTTTTGCAATTAATGAAGTAATTATTTCATAATAGGCAGTTAATCATGATTACAAAACTTTCCTTACAATATATGTGTACAGAAAGTAAAGGTCTGCACGTGTCCGGGCGGGGCCTCCGAGATGACGCTGTGTGTCCTGAACCGGGCCTGCTACAAGTATTAGTGACGTAACAATAGTGATTCACTTTGGTCAATGTATCGCAGCAGAAAGATGTAATAAAAAGAGCATTTCCGCTCTTATAATTTGTGATTACATAAATAATATTAAATTTCATAATCGTGAAATAAAAAGGAATTAATACACTTGTTTTAGTAAAGAAAATTAAAAGTTTTAAATAAAAAAAAATGCTAAGATTAATAAATCAGATTGAACCCGTTGACTTACCTTTTCCTAAACACATTATTTTACAATAAATATACGTACAAAAAATATAATAAATCTACCAAAAACTTTACAAAATCAATCCCATTCCTCCCTTTTACAACTACATACCATAATTTAACCACCAAAACACGATAAATGTCAATTTAAATACAGAAATCGACATTTTTTAACTATAGAGACCTTGGCACTTTTTTTTAACGCTTTGGCGTAATCCGGGCTTCAGAAAGTTAGATATGTTTTAAAATTATATACACAATTATGAAAACAAACCTAATGAACTTTTATGTTTATTTATATATATAAAATTATTTATATATACAATTCTGTTCTACCTGCATATAAAAAGAGATAAATGGCTTCTCTATATTAAATAAATTATATAAATATTGAAAAAAAAAACTTATTTATATGAAACTATGAATAGGTTGCCAGAAAATATGTTGCCAACTTTCCTTCTCTCGCCATAAGCCCTTTTCGGTACCTGTCGGTCAGCCGGGCGCCAGTGATATATGTACATATATCACTGGCGCCTATTAGCTTCTTCTTGATATAAAATTGCAATATATATTTACATATATATATATATATATATATGATAAATATATATATAAAAACATAATTCATACATATATGTGTGTATATATATGTGTGTGTAGATATGTGTATATATATATATGTGTGTGTAGATATATGTGTATATATATATATGTGTGTGTGTATGTGTGTGTGTGTATATATATGTATATATATCACTAGCGCCCGGCTAACCGAAAAGTACCCAATTTTCTATCTTAACTTTGTAACTGATTTGTAATATTTAAAAAAATGTCTATTTATTGTACTTGGGTCTAGGACCTAATAACCACTCAAATTAACTTATCAAAAGATTTGTTTTCATAATATATTTGTGCACTTAAGTTAGCTAAAATGTTAAATGGAACTACGTAGAACTACTAAGTATTGTAAATCAGTTACTTTTAATTTTATAAACAAAGCACACTCACTTCTAACTAAATGTATCCAGATTTCATTCAATTTATTACAGTATTTCTTTCAAAATCATTTTTTAAACTGTTTATCGTCTGCTTCTTTTATATATATACATTTTTTAATAAAGATCATTTGACTCTTTTCGATTTGGAAGTACAAATTCATTCAAATATGCCAGAATATTTCCATTACAGTAGGCTAGACATTTGTTGTTAGGGTTTTTTTCTCTGCACAAGTTCAATACCATCATATTAATTCTAGCTTCACGAATTATGAAACGTATATCGAAACATTTAATGCAGGCCACTTCTGTTGAAATGTATAAGTAAAATTATCACAAGGTAATTTTCGTAGCTAAAATTTCTTCTTTTCATTATCAGTAGCGAATTTGAAGACTTAGATTAGAAACTAAGAGCACAACATTTTCTTCTCATTATTTTATAGATATAATCTACACTTTCTTTAATAATTATAATCAATAATTATTGATAGCATTATAATCTAAATACACTGAAAAATATTATTAATTACTATATAAAACATTAAATAAAATCAAAATACTATCGTAAACAATCCGTACAAACGAACAAAGTACATGAAAAAGTTTAAGTTATTATGGATCACAATTTTGACGTCAGCAGTTTGTGACGTCACTTGTAGCAGGCCCGGTTCAGGACACACAGCGTCATCTCGGAGGCCCCGGTCCGAGCCAGCGGAATAAAGACTTTTTTTATTGGGCCGGGCCGATAAAAAACGAAGCGGGGCGGGGTGGGCCGACCGCCACGATATAACAAATAAAATGTGAACTAAGAAAAAACAAATTAAGCTGTTAAAATCTGAACAATTTTAAGTAGATTGGGACGATAATAAGTATAAATTTGCTGCACGAGCCGATGTCAACGCCACTACAGATATATAACATGTACAGCGTAGAAATCGGCATCGGACAGTGATTATATCCTGTCTGAGCCCGATATTAACATTTTTAGCAGACTCGATGAGGTCGGGATGAGGCTTATATTTTATTCTGCATACTCGGCCCTTACCTGGACTGTGCTTAATTGTTCACAGAACGTTTCGAGCATACAATTTGATATGTAAAAATAGTAATAGCGATAATGGACTTCTGTTAATGGAATATTTGGAAATATACTTAAAAAAATTATAGAGAAACATTTTCAAAAATTTACTTTTTTTTTACTATACAGCAACTACAATGTTAAAAATTGGCAGCAAACTGTCCAGTCATTCAACCGTTTTTATAGAAAACTGTTACATAACCGTATTTTGATTCTATTCTGATCCTATTACAGTCAGAATAGAGTTAAATTACGGCCATTTAACAGTTTTCTACAAAAACGGTCGAATGACTGGATAGTTTGCTACCAATTTTTAACAGTATAAAGTTATGATGTTTTAAATCATCTTCTTTCTTTTACTTTAAACTACATTAATTTTTATAATGTCTTTAATTGAATATAATAGTCTAAGAGTCTAAGTGATCATTAATGTTGCTATTCTGTATTCTATGGCTTGTGAACACATAGTAATTAAAAAAAGACTGTAAAATTTTAACATAAATATGTATGCAGTATTAATTAAAAGAATCTCAATTGTATGTTAAGAAAAATCGGATTTTTTTGTAGAAATTCATCCGTTTCGGACCGGGCCCGTAGAGATCTATAACGGAAAGTAAATATGAAATCGCGAATGTGTCAGGAAATTTGTCTTTCATTAGCAAGAATTTTTTCTAACTGCTTTAACCACTTGGGCACATAAAGAAAACTTGCCAAAAATATAGGTTTTTTTTTACTATTTCTTTGCAAAACGAGTTTTTAAAATTTGGTATAAATGTATACCAAATTTTACAAATATTGTAATTTAGACCAAAGATAAAATCTGGCAACGGCTCAGTTTTTAACGTTTTAGTTTATACATCGTAATTTAGAACAAAGATAAAATCTCGCAACGGCTCAGTTTTTAACGTTAATTTATATATCGTAATTTAGACGAATTGTAAAATCTTGCAACGGCTCAGTTTTTAACGTTTTAGTTTATATATCGTAATTTAGACGAAGTATAAAATCTTGCAATGTCATATTTTTTAACATCTAATATATGTATTATAACTTTTTTATCTAAACAGATTAATCGTAGAAACAATAAAGCTTTACAAAAACAAAATTGTTGATTTGTACAAATGTCATTCCATTTCTATTTCAGCCATTCATCAACACGTTTTTAACGGCTCGTTGAAACGCAGAACATGGAGTGGTAAGACAAGTTGTGTAAAATATACTTTTTTCCAGCGCAGCAAATAACTACTTATTTAGACATAAATATATTGAGCTTAGCAGACATAAAAAAAAGACTTTCTATAATAATAATATATAATAAATTCTACATTTGTCTGTAATTTCCTAGAGCAAAAATTTTAATTCACATTTTATTTGTGTCAATACATTTAACGGTTAGTTTTATCAAACTTTCATACAGATTGCATAAAACTGTATTTTTTTTTTCTAAATTATTAGCAGTGTTCATGTTAAACAGTTGCTATAATTATGTGCTCTATTCGAACTATTCGTTCTAACTTTTAAAAAAACATATTTAAAAGATAATTGTTTTTTTTTTTTTATTATTCCCATTTGAAAAATAAATTTACTGAAAAATACGTTCCATCAGAGTGTTATATGGCTACTTATAGAGGCTACACATTTTTGTATTATGTTTTTTCCCCCTATAAATAGCTCAACCAGACAGACGACAAAGCGCAAAAATAAAGATATGTGGATTAATACGAATATCATTACATTTCTGCGTCAACCATCCATCAGCACATTTTGTACGGCTCGATGAAACACAGAATACGGAACTGCTAAAACAAATTGTGTAACATGCTTTTTCCCAGTTTAGCAAAGAACTACTTATTCAGAACACCTCGTATGAGTCACCGAAATATAGGGTCAAGAGGGAACCGGGACAAGGGGGATATTTGACCTCTAAGATAGAATAGATTGGTTGCATGTGCAAGAGAGTGGGGAAAGATTGATAAGCACGCCCACTGGGCTTCCCTATCGCATTTATTTTGATACGGACACCAATGTTTTGCCACATATATGTAACCTCAAGAGGATAAATATTTATTATTTCTGCTATATCTTGAAAATTTTGAAACTCTTGTATAAGAAACTTAGATTATATTTATTGATGCTTAAAAAATACTTTTCTTTTTAAATTATTAAATTCAGAAAAATAATAAAATAAAAACAAACAAAAATATTTTTTTATTAATTTTAATAAAAAAGCTGATTTTTTATCACATTTACTTTGATTTAGACACCGTTTTTCCCACATATATTTAACATAAAGGGGATATAGAGTAACTCCGGGAGAGTCGCAGCATCCGGGATAGATGCAGCAACATTTGTATTTCTTGTAATTGGCGATAGATGACAGTCAGATGCGCAGTATATGTGCGAAATGAGATTACTTTAACGAGTGTATAGCGTGAATCCTATTTCGATGTTTACTTGTAGCTGTATAATCCTTATATTGAGGTAAGCTAATGATTTCACTATCCAAACTATTAAACACGTTGTGCTTAAATACATTTATACACTAATTACTAAATGTATGCATGATTTTGAAGTTAAAACTAAGTGTAGCGTCTGTATATAGTACTATGTGTATGGTTACGCAATTTTCCTTTGAGAGGGCAGGCAACTGTGATGTGCTACGCCTGTACTGTACAAAATGGGTACATGCCGTACTGGGATCCGGTATACATGCCGCAGTTTCTTTTGTACGGTATGCCGCGATTAATAAATTCAGTTTATCAGACATTGATGAATGTTCAAACAGTATGAAGTTTACTACACCTAAGATGAAAAATGGAAGAATAAGAAGTAAGAAGGCAAAGAAAGGTGCAAGTCAAAATGATAACAATGAAACGTTGCATCACACATGTGACGCTGACGTTCTTTGCAAGGAATGTGTAGAAAACTACTCCAAAACTAAAAGGAAGTGCGATTGGCTTCGTTGCATCATGTGTGAACTGTGGTTACATGAAGACTGTACTATTTTCGACACTTTTAAGTAGATTGCGGTCGAAAAAACAGGTCTATTAACAGAAAAAAATAAAATAAACACTATTTTACTTTTTCTGTTCTCTCTCTAATACACTGATGTTACGTTGTTATTGAAATAACAATTAAAATCCAATCGTTAAAAAGTAAGTAGATAATTTTAGTAGTGAACAAAGTAGTTAGACTAATATTGATTGGAACCTACTAGTACGTTTCATTGTACTCATTTAGCTTATTTTTGTTCTCACATAGATAATTATAGTCCCGATATGAATATTTATTTGAATATTTTTTATTTATAATTTCATTTTGTTCTCATGCCAAGTGCGGGATAACTCCTGCACGTGCGGCATATCATCCTAAATGTAATGTTTTAGAAATAAAAATGTTAAAAAATATTAATTATTTTTTTTATGTTTTCCTCGCAGTACACATCTTGTATATTTAACATTAAATAACACAGCATGTTTTTTTTTGTTTTTTTGTTTTTTTGTTTTTGTTTTTTTAGTTTAAGTGCACCATGGGACTTTATACACAAATTCAAAAAAATATACGGCATCTTACCCGGAATTACTCTCTACAGTAGAGTTCCGCTATTCCGAAAATCTGTCTATTCCGAACAGAGTTCAGAAAAAATACCGATTATTTTAACTTAAAAACTGGAAAAATTAAAAAGACGTTCGTGAAAAAACTTACATTTATTGTTATACAAAGAAGTTAAATAGAGACATACATAGAGCCTCAGCTTGATGAAAACGCCCGAAATCAAATTGGAATGAAAGGTGGTTACTTACAGTACATATCGGTTCCATTTATACAATTCTGTAGAATCATTTTTAATCACTGCTAAACACAAAAAAAAGCTAATTTACACACACTTAAGAAGTAAAGTCAGTGATATGTGTATGACGAAGAGCACTGAATCGACTTGAGGATTCAATGTACCGCCATCGCAGCATGAACATAACAGCATTTGGTGTTGATGAAGCGAGTTGTTCGACGTAGCGTAAGGCGAGGTCAAGAGCATTTGTCGCGTGTTGTGTAATTTGAGTTCAGTTTGAGCGTTTCCCTCTTCCTCGTTTTCCTCCGAGTCGATCTCAGCTGATGAGTCCTGCATCATTGCTACGATGTCTTCGTCTCCATACTCCTGGTGGCCATTGTTGTCAACAGCAGTCCACTCCTGAATACAGTTTTCTTCTGCGTCTTCATAGCCAGGGATTTTCTTCACTAGTGGAAGAAGGTGACAGTCTTTCACTGGTGTAAAAGTTGTTTCAACAAATTCCAATGTAGGACAGAGATTTTTCCATGATTTTTGTATTGCATCTTTAGTGGTGCTATCCCATGCTTCAGCCACTCAGTAAATCACATCTTTTATTGTAATTTTCTTAAGTTTTTGCAGGATTGTGAGTTCATTTTCATGCTTTTCAATTAAGCTGCGAAGCAGTATTTTTCTGTATTTTTGTTTAATGGCCTGCAACACCCTGGTCTGTAGGCTGAAGAATTGAAGTAACATTCGGTTTTCAGAAAAACTGCTTTGATGTCTCCTCAAAAAACTCCGTTTCTTCTGGGTGGGACGGAGCATTGTCTATAATGAGCAGAGAACGATTATGCAATCCATTTTCTATATTGAACTCAGTCATTTTAGGGACAAATTGGAGCTTGAACCATCCTTTCAACAAGCCCCGTTCATTTCAAGCTTTTCTTTTATTCTTATAATACACAGAAAGTGAGTTGATGTTAATGTTTTTTAGCGCTCGTGGTTTCGCCGATTTGCCTATTACCATCAGCAGAAGTTTGTTTGTTGCCGAGGAGTTGCTGTAAGCTAAGACAGTTAGACGTTGTTTGTTCATTTTAAACCCTGGGCAGATTTCTCTTCTTGCGAAGCAATATTTTGGTAGGCAAATCCTTAAAGTTCATTCCGGTTTCACCCGCGTTGTAAACTTGCTGCCGTGAGTAATTTTGGGAAGAAACAAGGTCTTTAAATTCTTTTATGTAATTAGCAGCTGCTTCGTTGTCAGCTGCAAGCTTCTCTCCAGCAATCGTGAGCTGTCTAATTCCGAGTCTTTTCTTCCAACGATCCAAAAAATCACAGCTAGCTGAAAATGATGGTTCACCATCCATAAGCTTGATCAGTTGAAGAGCTTTTTCTTTTACCAAAGGACCAGAAATGGGGATTCCTTTCTGTCTTTCTTAAGTGAACCACAAGAATAAGGCCTGGTCAAGTTCTTCATATGAAGACACAGTTGTTTTTTGCCGTTTTTCAAAACGTTTTCACTTGAAGCAGAACAAAACTGCTCAATTTTAAGGGAATTTCTTTTCCAGTCACTAATCGTTGCTTTTCCGACACCATATTCGAGTGATAATTTAGTAGCACTTTCTCCCTTGTCTTGTCCAGTCTTTATAACACTTCAAGTTTTTATTTTAAAGTACACGAAGAACGATTTCGTGTACTTGCCATGTTTAATGTTCGGTAAAGTACTCGGTAAAGTAATAAATTAATACTCACGGAACCACAATTTTTCACAATAAATTTGCAATAAGCGCACACAGTTCATCAAACTAGAGTAAAAACTGATCGAGAGACGAGTGTCAAAATCATTTGTCAGCGTTGGCTAAAACACGGAATCTATATGCCAATACTCTGTGGCAGCGGAAATGCAGTAACCCTGGTAGTATTTCTTGGAACGTGGGATAGGTAGGGTGGGGTGACAAGTCGTCGAAGGTTACTGCCCTTCCCTCCCCTTCCCACTTTCACTGAACCTGTTCACCACGAGCCGATCAACGCTGTATAGATCTGACACTAGCAGATGACCTCGCACAGCCTCGTTGTCAGCTGCAAGCTTCTCTCCAGCAATCGTGAGCTGTCTAATTCCGAGTCTTTTCTTCCAACGATCCAAAAAATCACAGCTAGCTGAAAATGATGGTTCACCATCCATAAGCTTGATCAGTTGAAGAGCTTTTTCTTTTACCAAAGGACCAGAAATGGAGATTCCTTTCTGTATTTCTTAAGTGAACCACAAGAATAAGGCCTGGTCAAGTTCTTCATATGAAGACACAGTCGTTTTTTGCCGTTTTTCAAAACGTTTTCACTTGAAGCAGAACAAAACTGCTCAATTTTAAGGGAATTTCTTTTCCAGTCACTAATCGTTGCTTTTCCGACACCATATTCGAGTGATAATTTAGTAGCACTTTCTCCCTTGTCTTGTCCAGTCTTTATAACACTTCAAGTTTTTATTTTAAAGTACACGAAGAACGATTTCGTGTACTTGCCATGTTTAATGTTTAACAGTTGACGTCAATGACTACGAACATAAACAAAAAAGGCACAGTGACTCGGTAAAGTAATAACTTAATACTCACGGAACCACAATTTTTCACAATAAATTTGCAATAAGCGCACACAGTTCATCAAACTAGAGTATACACTGATCGAGAGACGAGTGTCAAAATCATTTGTCAGCGTTGGCTAAAACACGGAATCTATAAGCCAATACTCTGTGGCAGCGGAAATGCAGTAACCCTGGTAGTATTTCTTGGAACGTGGGATAGGTAGGGTGGGGTGACAAGTCGTCGAAGGTCACTGCCCTTCCCACCCCTTCCCACTTTCACTGAACCTGTTCACCACGAGCCGATCAACGCTGTATAGATCTGACACTAGCAGATGACCTCGCACATAATTTACGCCTTAACAAGTCAATACGTTGATTATTATTAATGAAATCCACCTATTCCGAATTCCCGCTAAAACGAACAATGCTCGGTCCCAATTAGTTCGGAACAGCGGGACTCTACTGTATTTCTTTTTCAAGCTACAGCTTAAAATTTTTGAATCATTTATTTGAGAATAATTTAGTCTATCTATGAATTCTTCAAAAATACTTTTTTATATACTATTATTATACACGGAAGCAGAAAATGAAAACACAAACAAGTAATTTTTAATTAATTTTAATAAAGAAGTAGATGTAATAATAACAAGAACGAAAAATCATGCGCCAAGCATAGATTATGTAGCACTTTCCAACGCTTCCAAAATAATTTTACAAACCATACCGTTTAATAAGCTAAAAGATAACATCTAAGTAAACAATTTGGAAAACGCATAACATATTAAAAAACATAATTTCAGGAATTTCGAACAGATACAATATTCGGAAAAGTATCCGAGTACTTTTATTCAACCCTGTATATTATCTATAGATTTGTATATATACTACATAGGATGCTAAATTTTAGTTCAGTTAAGAAACGCGTAGCACAGTTTAAAATTCTCCTTCTGGAGTTTCTGTCAATAAACGGAAATGTGTTCTCGAACTTTTGTGCTACCCTGTATATGAAATACAGAATTTATACACACCCAGTAATAGACAAAAAGTGAGTTCAATTGAAAATCGCGTTCAGCAACTTAAAACGCCAGGAATTATTGTTAACAGACAGTAGAGAATTCTTTTGTATGTCCCTGTAAATGAACGATGACTGCTATACACACACTATTCTGTAGTAAGCCTCTTGTAATAATGCACCTTAGTAATATATATAAATTTCAATGCGTTTAACATAGTGAAACATTATTTAAATAAACCGCAGACGATTTTTCTCCATAGACGTAATGTAACGGAATTCTTTTGACTGTCCCTGTATAGTAACTATAAGTGGTATGCACACCCTATTCCATATTAAGCTTCTTCTAATGCACCTTAGTGATATATATCAATTTCAATGCGTTTAAAATAGTGAAACATTATTTAAATAAACCGCAAATAATTTTTCCCCATAGACCGCAATGTAACGGAATTCTTTTGAGTGTCCCTGTAAAAAAACTATAAGTGCTATATACTTCCGTTGAAATAGGGAACATGCTATAGCTAACGACAATAACATATAAAAATTGCAGAGCAATCCGAGCATATTTACGGGAGTTAGAGCACGGACAGACGGCCATACGGCCAGACAAACCGAAGTCATAAGCACTTTTCAACTAGGTTGGAAAGTGCTAAAAACGTAGAACTCCGCAGTCTACCGAAAGCTTGCGCTGTAAGCAGTCTCATTGCATAGTACATAGTCTCTTCACGTTTATTCACGTTCATAGTCAGAGTACATTCATTACTATAGCTGCCCCGTTCAGAAAATAATAGGGAAATCCCGCACTTTATTGTGCGCGCTATATATATGTAGGATTTGAGTTTAAACGCACTTCATTTCCTTTATGACGTGCGTTATCATCAAATTAACTGACGCTCTAGTATTTTTATTATCCATGCTTTCAAAGCACGAATTATAAAAGTTTGGATCACGAGATCAAGATTTGAATATCTTCAAATTTGGAAAAAAGGAGCCAGTCTTATCATTTTTATCATCGAGGAAGCGTCGAAGTGTGAAATAGTCAATTAAGGCACTGTTAGGCCTAATTGGACTTTTCGAAAATAAGCGTATTGTATATTTTGGGCGAGAAGTGTATTACATGTAAAAAAATTACCAACGAAGTATTGTAGAATTGTATTTCTAGGACTGTATTAAAGTTTATATTTTGTTATTCAACGTCTAGTTGTTCAAATAATTCCAGTAAATTAACTGCTTACATACCACCTTTCTACACACATATATATATATATCACGGGCGAATGCTGTTTTCCATAAGTAATTTCTACTAAATTTTACTAATAAGTTTTCTCAGAAGATTTTACAATTAAATAAGGTGATGACAACTATTAGGAAAGCTGGTGAGAAACAGCCTCAGAAACAGATTTAGCGGATAATATATATATATATATATATATATATATATGACAGAGAATGCTCTTTTCCATAAGTAATTTCTCCTAATTTCTATTGTCAGCATTATGCAAAATATCGACAAAATTAAGCTCCTTATAACATATATAAAAAACAAATTAAAATTAAAAAACCCCACAAGAAATCAAATAACTCAGAAATAAATAAATAAACGATTAGTCAACAGCAATGGAAATTAGATAATAAAGCAATGAACAAAACTCACAATTTTTTTTTTTACTTTTTAGCAGTCCCACTTCAATGTTTCGTAATAGCATTTCGATTTTATAAATTTTGGGGGAGAAATTTTATTATTTTTTTTATTTTTATTTTATTTTTAATTTTTTAAAAATGTTTTTCTAATTTTTTCAGCAATTCACACCGTTTCTCAATAACATTGTTTCACAATTTTACACTTTTTATGCATATTTAATGCCCATACTAGTAATATTAGACGAATATTTAATGTTTTATCAATGAAGAAATAATATAAAGGGGGGGGGGGTTATATGACAAAGCTGTATATATTAATTTTTATAAATTTGTCGTTATAAAATGGGTGGAACATAAACGACTACAGTGATTTAGTAGAACATCTCTGTAAACTTAAATATGTAGATAAGAATTAAAATTAGTAAAATTAATAACATTAAAGGGCAAATCACTACGCTTAGCATACATATTAAATGTTATAGTACTATTAGACAGAATAGTAATATTAACGTCCATAAAATCAGTTGTAGAATTATTCAAATAGGTAGTGTTAAGTTCTAGATTAGACATATACGCTACAGAACGATGTATACTAGAATGATTAAGAGAAAAAAAATAATTATGTCATCTATATATCTATAGAGTAGTATATTGTTATTAATAAATTTTCTTTGATGTGAATAGGGATCTAAATCTGGCAAGATGCTTTAACTAATTACACCTTGTGGTATGCCCTGAATCTGAATAAAAATAGCATTATTTTGAAAAATATAGTTATAAAAGATTAAAAAAATAGTTAAAGTTTTGAAGTAATCAATATCAATATTGTCAGGCAATTGTAATGATGAAAAATTTATAGTCAAGTGTAAATCTGCTAAAAAGGTATTATTGATTAGTTCTTACAAATCATATGTAATAATATTATTAGTTTGTTAATGCCTTGATTTTATTCACTAATTCAAAATTGTTTTTGATACAATGAATATTGTATTTTTGAGTGATAAATTGTAAATTTGTGTGAGAATACTTTAAAAAAGTGTATTAGCACGTCTAATATAAGTATTACATCCTACAGTGACTGTGCGGAATTTTAAAGGATTTTTAGGACACTTAGCAATCCTAAAAATGTAGGGGTTGAAGATTTGCTTTTTAAGCCTAATAAAATTTATAATAACTTAAAATTTGTCTATTGTTTTCTTCTACAAGAACATTATGAGGTGTGAAAATATTATTAGAAGCAATTGCATTTCTTAGAAGGTGGTGACAGTAATATTCGCAGACGATGGTATAGTTATTAGCAGCCTTACCAATATATCTAATGATGAAATTGTTTTGAACTTCACAAATATGTTTTTTAAGGGTGGAGAAAGAAATAGGAATTTTATCAATATGTGATTTCTGTAAATATTTTTCTAAAAGATATTTTTCTAAATCTGCAAAGAATTCAATGGGATTATTATAGTTGACAGCGATTTTGTAAATAAAGAAGTCCAAATCATAAGTTAATTGTTGATTGATAGACTGTAGATATGAGTGTAAAGGATATATATATATATCATCAAACATGTTATTTAAAATGCCCTACATATGATTACAATTTGGCAAGCCTAAATTAATAATAGCCTAAGTTTTGTTTTGTTGGAGGTGTCCTCAAAAATGCACTAGTAGAAATTTAAATAATCCATAATCTAGGGAGCCAAACACAACAGACTTTTGAAGACCGCCAGATGCAGCACAGAGTCTGCCATGTTAGTGGCTACATTAGCAAGGGAGTTCAGAATAATGCAGAGAACCGCGTTCGCGTTTATATGTCAAAATGATGTTTTTCTCGTAAAAATATAGTTACATTACCAAAGCTTATATTTCGGACGAGGAAGACATATTAGGCAAATTAACAGTGTCCGGTGTCCGTTTCGTAATTTTTTCATAATAACATGAAATGCGTAAACGAGTTTTCATGTACATAATTAAGCAAGCAGACGCGTGTCTAGAAGTTAGAAGGATGCAATTTGAACATCTAGACTAGTTTTGATCAAATAAATGTCTTTGAATTATTTTGTACTTTTTTCATAATTTCGCTGTTTTTTTTTTTTTTTTTTTTTTTTTTTTTTTTTTTTTTTTAGGGGAAGGAGGGGTTTTGCTAGGTTCCAACAATTTATTTTTATAATATTGCTCAAAAAACATACTAATTTTAGTCCTTTCGAGTACATTTACTTTGAATTATTCATAATAATTCAAGACTATTTTACAATAAAATTTGGTGAAATAAAAATTTATAAGGCAATTTGAGATAATCAGAGACAGGTATAAAAATTTCCTGCATAAAATTTCAGATTTAGTACTTTATTTTAGTCTATGCTTAGAGTGTATACCGTTATATTTTGCATTAATTATATATCTAAAGCTGTATGTTAAATTGTAAAGAAATGAAAACAAATAAACAAACTTTGTTATGCAACTCCAGAAATGGGGAACCTTATGAAACTAAAATACGAATTTTATATTTTTGTAATCTGGCAAGCTCTGTTGAAATTTTTTTTTAATGTCTCTGGGGTTAATACCATTCAGTGTAACATAATTTTTACAATAACGTTAGAAGATCAGTCTTTTCTCTCAAGGAGCCAAGTTCCTTTTAAAGTGTTTTTTAATCGAATTTTATTTATAGCTTATAATTAAATATGATTCCTTAGGAACACTTAAAAAAGAAAACATGCAAAATTTACTTTAGAAGAGAAGTTATGGCTAAAACAGTTTGAGCTCTTCTTATATGATCAAAGGATAAGTTGATCTTTAAAGTCAATTTTCTCAAAACGGCGATTTTGGTCATTGCACGCACGATTTCTGAATAATGATTTGCTAGAATTTCCTGAAATTTTGATTGAATGTGTTAACCACATAGATGCACAAATGACATATTATTATGTTTCTCAAGTAAGAAGATTAGAATTCACGGTTATACTTTTGTATAAAAAAAACTATCAATATTTAAAGTTTCTTTTAAAACAAATTTTTCAGGATCTACACATTTATTTTGTTCATTGTAGGTCATTTTGTGAACGCTTTATATCTGTCCTCGTTAAAAGAAATTTGGCTGGTTTTTGCAATTCAAATGTAAAAAATCATGCGAGCAATTTTGCAAGACCATTTTTTTCGTAAGAAGTGTATTACATTTTAAAATAAATTTTAAATCTTTATAGGTGTGTATAGATTTTTGAGAAATTTAATTGATAAAATAAACCTTTCTTAATATGTGTTTCAAATTTTATAATTAAAAGTCAATCAAAATGATAAAATAAACCTAGGTTCAAACAGTACCTGATCCTTTAAGTAGTAAGCATTAGCTTTAAAATTGTAAAAAAAAAAAAATAATTGCTAAATCATTATCAAAGTCACAGAATGTAACATATTTTTTGCAAGAATCTTTTCTCATTACAAAAAGAAATATGATTTTTCTATTGTTTTACAAAACAAAACCAAGTAAAAATAATTTAATATTACATAGTCAATATTTTTAAATAGTTTTAATATTTAAAACTTGAAACAATTTTTAATTAATAACTTTAAACGTCCTCCAAAACGTTTCGCCTAAATTACTTGAAATTCGTTATCTTGGCGTAAATGGAAACGCACAGTAAAAATATTTAGTCAAAGTAGCTGCTGCCATTGAAAATTATAAAGTTAGCTCAAATTACAATTTTTAGACGGTCCTGAAAACTTAATTCATGCATATTTTTTATGAAAAGACATTATTACTAATCGACTAGTACCAGTATCTTTTTAACGATGATTTACAGTAGAATTACTGGGTTGATGGTTTACTTTTCCTTAATTTTTGTTTTCTGGACTTATATTATGGTAATCAATGACAAAAATATTTCATTTTACTGCAAAGTTTTATTCAAATTTTATGACATCTAGATTGTTTTTGAACAAATATAAATATATATATATACCAAGTGCGCTATACATTTGTTAAAAAGAAAAAGAAAAGTGCCCAGTTAAACTGATGGCATTGATCTCACAGACTATTCACAATAATTGTATATTATACTCTTATTTCAAAGAATAATGCCCTCGAAAAATAAAAAAAATTATAATAAATTAAGGGGGGGGGGATCACCCCCCCCCTGTTCGCCTCTTTATACTTAACCAGTGAACCCCCCAAACTAACCAGGGAAGCGCCTTATCACAATGAACCTATAAACAAAATTTGAAGCAAATCAGATAATTCTGCATGAAAAACCAATTTATATAACTTAAGGGGTGGATCAGCCCCCGTTCCCCCCTTTATAGTTAACCAACGAACCCCCAAACTAATCAGGGAAACGTCTTATCAAAATGAACTTATATACAAAATTTGAAGCAAATAGGATGATTCTGCATGAAAAACACATTTATCTCAATTAAGGGGGGGAATTAGCCCCCCGTTCCCCCCTTTATACTTAACCAATGAAACTCCAAAACTAATCAGGGAAGCGCCTTATCACAATGAACCTATAAACAAAATTTGAAATAAATCGGATATTTCTGTCAAGAGTTATCGTGTTACGTACATACGTACATACGTACATACATACATACAGAACGGGCGGGCACATTAGCTCTCAGGCTTTGATAACCTGTGAGCTAAAAAATCATTAAAAAGAAAATAATATTGATAAAAAATTTTGGTTTGCACGATTGGGATTAGGGAGCGGTAGTTTTTTAACACTTTCCATCCTAGTTGAAAAGTGTTTATGACTTGGGTGGTTTGTCTGGCCGTCTGCCGTCTGGCCGTGCTCTAACTCTCGTAAATGTGCTCGGATTGCCTTGCAATTTTTATATGTTATTGTCGTTATCTATAGCATGTTCCCTATTTCAACTGAATTGTGTAGCACTTATAGTTTTTTTTTACAGGGACACTCAAAAGAATTCCGTTACATTACGGTCTATAGGGAACAATCATTTGCGGTTTATTTCAATGATGTTACACAATTTCAAAGACGTTGTAATTGATATATATCACTAAGGTGCATTACAAGAAGCTTAATATGGAATAGGTTGTGCATAGCACTTACAGTTACTTTACAGGGACAGTCAAAAAATTCCGTTTCATTACGTCTATTGAGAAAAATCGTCTGCGATTTATTTAAATAATCTTTCACTATTTTAAACGCGTTGAAATTTATATATATCACTAAGGTGCATTACAAGAGGCTTACTACAGAATATTGTGTGTATAGCAGTCATCGTTCATTTACAGGGACACACAAAATAATTCTCTACTGTCTGTTAACACTAATTCCTGGAAGTGCGTTTTAAGTTACTGAACGCGATTTTAAATTTAACTCACTTTTCGTTTATTACGTGGTGTGTATAAATTCTGTAGATCATATACAGGGAAGCACAAAAGTTCGCGAACACATTTCCGTTTATTGACAGAAACTCCAGAAGGAGAATTTTAAACTGTGCTACGCTTTTCTTAACTGAACTAAAATTTAGCTCCTATGTAGTATATATACAAATCTATAGATCATATACAGGGCTGAATAAAAGTATTCGGATATTTTTCCGAATATTGTATACGTTGGAAATTCCTGAAATTATGTTTTTTAAATATGTTATGCGTTTTTCAAATTGTTTACTCAGATGTTATCTTTCAGCTTATTAAACAGTATGATTTGTAAAATTAATTTGGAAGCGTTGGAAAGTGTTACATAATCTATGCTTGACGTATGATTTTTCGTTCTTGTTTTATAACAAAAAAGTCGTGGTTCAAAAAATATCGATAAATGGCGCTGACATCCATAATATGAAGCAGATTTATGCAAATCAGGCTGTAAATAAATGATCTCGATGCGTATAGATTCTTGATTCGATGGCAGCAGTATGCTATTGTTAACAGATCAAGCGTTGTTGGTTAAGTTCTAATGTAAGGAAAGTACATTATCGGGACTTTCCCATAAGTCGCCTCAGTTGAAAGATTTAGGATGGCAAATTTATGACCAGAGACTCGCTGGCGACAATTTTAAGCCATAAAAGTCAAATAAGAAGAACTTTGATTTAAGTTGGTCTGGGAGATAATATCAAAGAACACACACGTCGTTCCGAGAAAAAAAACAACACGCTACAGCAACAACTGATGCATAGCCATTGGTTGGGGTTGGTAAGGAGGAGGTGAAACTGACCCTCTGTTATGCAAATTTCAGTTAAAACGGGAGATCAACTACCCAATGAAAAAAAAGAAGGATGGGCTTAAAGCACTGTCATGCAAATTTTGGGCAGAACAAAGTACGGCCCACCGTGGTCATGAAAAAGCAGTTGTGAAAAAGAATGAAAACAGAACACACATCGATATCAGAAGCGAAAGTGAGAGGTGAAATAAAATGACGCGATGAATTTTGTGCGGTCCGAAAGAGGAAAATAGAGTGAGTGACAATTCTGATGGTAAGAAAGCAGCGAACCCGAACAACATATATGGAGAGTGGTGAAGTTGCGCTAAGTTTTGTGAAATGAACATTTTCAATAAGTGCAGCGCTATTTAGTTAGCGGAAAGTGTGCTCTGATACAAAGAGAAACCTTCTTCAATCAATGTGTATAGGTAAATATGACTCTGACCTAAGTAATTCCCCAGTTTATTTGATTTTATCAAAATATTATAAGAGAAGCTGGTAGTGTGACCTTAGTCACAAATGGAAGTCAGTATTTTAATTGTAAACAAATAATGTTGTCAAAGATCAATTTAAATATAAATACAAACAAATATAAGTATCCTTTGCAAGGATCAAAGTGTTAATGCCAATATTATAGGAGAAATTTTGTTAGGAAATTAAATCAGATGTGTTCTGATAAATCTTTTTTTTTCTTGAAATAACTGTAAATATTGTAAATAAATAATAGTGTTAATTATTTGGAGTCTTCTCATTTAAATTATCTAGTATGTGTTTGTTTATTTAGATTTCCATTTTAAAAGTCAGCTAAGGGCAAGAATGATCATTCTCAAAAAGGGTAATGGGCTACTTCGAAATTACACAATGCAATGGGGGGAACATATCCAAAATTTAATCTCTATGGATTCCTTTTATTATTATTTTCTGAATAAATTAATTTATTCTATTAGCCAACCCCAGAGAAACCTTTATGTATTTAATTCTAAGCTTTAATTCTGATCAACTTGTCCCAGCAAAAGGGTTATGTTGGAATGGGCAGCAATTAGAAGGGAAATTAAAGGATAAAATCTTAAATAAATATTATAACTGAGCCATGCATATTTCTCTTCAACATCTGCAATTCCTATATAATTCACTGGTGCCGTCCAGTTCTTAATTATTGTTAATTGAGTTTTCAATTTTAATGACTAAAAAATTGCAACTGTGTTATTGTCAAACATTAAGTTAAATACCTTTAATGTATTCTAAAATACAGGCTCATGTTAAAAGTAATCAATTTCAAATTTTATATTCAAATTGTGGAAATTTACAATCTATATAGTATATTGCAAAATAATAATTATGAAACTGTTAATTAGAATAATTTCAACTCTTTTATTTTAATGATAAGTTATTGGAAGATTAAATGGAGATTTTTTATTTTGATGGTTGGTTTGACTTCCTCTAAAAGGCTCCACTACCAGCAAGTCGGTGATTTCGTAAATATCAGTATTCAACTTAGAAAAATCAGTATATTCGTAATTGTATGTATATTTTATGTTACTCTTATATGAACTTTGCATTTGATCTTTAACAGTATACTGAAACATTGTGCTAAGAAAGTAAATCATAAAAAAAAAAAAAAAAAAATCAAATGATAGCGTAAAATGATATGAATAATAAAAAAAATAAAAAGATAAGGATTTATGTAGCAGATAAAATAGTGTATTAGTAGATTGTTAATGCATATATATTTTGATACTGTATACTTTATTGTATAATGCATTTATATTTTGATATCTTTGAAATTTTGCAAATGTTTACACTTGGCTTAATAATATTTTTAGGGGTAAGAATTTCCATGCATTTTTAAAGTTAGATTTAGAATTCAGTATCTAAATAAATTTTAATTATCAAAAAGCTGAATGCCAAAAAAGAATCGTAGAAATCATAGAAATAGCTTGAACTCGAGTTTTTCTGGCGTATTAACGCGAGGGCATATAAAAAAGTTAAATAAAGAAAAGCAAATTGATTCGAGTAACACGATGGCAGATCCATCAGTGGACACAATAATTTCTCTAATCCCGAATTTCGATGGGAAAAAGTTAAGTGATTGCGAGTATTTTCTCAGACAATTTGAGGACTTAACTAAACAAATATTAAAAGACGATGCGAAGCTTACAATTTTGAAAGCAAAATTGTCGGGTACTGCGAGAGAGAAACTCTCACAAAATAAATCGCTTATAGAAGAGAAAAACTACAACGAATTCAAAAAGAAATTGTTAGATTTATTTAAAATCAAGAAATCATTTACGCAGGTACAGACTGAATTTTTTAATCTGAAACAGAAACCGGGACAAGACTTAACAAGTTTTATTAGCGAATTCAAAAACGCAGCGTCTCTTTATATAGAGAAAAGCCATACAGAAGTTGATCCGAACGGAAACGGGAAATTTTTGGACTTAGTAAGATTGACACGATTTTTGGATGCGATTAGATCGGATTTAAGTATGGATTTAAGAAAAACCTTTCCCGATAATTTTGAGGATGCTTGCAAAACAGCAATTAAATTAGAAGAGGCGTACAATAATATAGGGGCAGAACAGGTAAATACTATAACAGCTAACAATGAATCGCAACTTTTTGAGAAGTTATTGAAATTAAATGTAGAAACGGCGGAGCAGATTAATAATTTATCAAAAGAAATAAATAACATAAAATTGGGAACAATCGAAAAAAGAGAGGAAGTCGAAAAATTTTGTAATATATGCAAGAAGGGGTCACACAATGAGGATAGTTGTTGGTATACTAAAGCTAATAAAAACAACAACCAGAATTATAGGCATAGATTTGTAAACAATAGGGGTAATTACAGAGCAAATTACAAGAATTATAACCAGTATGAAAGACACGATTCTCACAATGCATTTCCGGAGGGCAATATTTACTATAATCATGTACCAAATGCTCAACCTTTTCCACCCCCACCACAACAACATTACAACACGCCGTATACTTATTATCAACCTGACTTTAATAATTATGATGCACAGGGGTATTACACTCAACAGAGAGGAAATTATAGAGGTGCACAGAGGAATAACTATCGCAATAAATATACGGACTCTAGGGAAAACAGAGAAAATCATACGAACAGTAACAAGGATAGTAATCAAAGGGGTAAATTTCAGAGGGGCAATTATAAAAGATACAAGCAGAACAAAGATAAGGATGCGGAAAACTAAATACGAGACTTGTAAATACAGATAAAGAAGACCCGAGCAAGTCTCACGATAGCGGGCATACTTTAAGGGATAAAACTATTGCAAGTGTACAGAACGATACAAATGAACTTCCTCTAATTAAATTTAAAATTAAAGATATTGTAATTAACAGCCTTTGTGACTCAGGCGCACAGGTGAGCTTGATCTCACCGCTTTTGTTTGAAAATTTAAAACAAGCAAATATAAAATTTAAATATTTGGGAAATCAAATTAAGATTCAAACACTTACAAATTCACTGATTACATTCAAACAGTGCATTAGAATGTCATTTAAATTACAGGACACTTTTGTAAAAGGAACTTTTTATGTTACAAATAAAGATTTTGGCCGCAAATATCAATTATTACTAGGGTACGATTTCTTAAAAGAAAATCAAATGGTTCTAGATTTTGAAAAGAAGTATCTTAAATTCAAAGGAAGAAAAATGGCATTAAACATCAAAGATTCGGAGGACACTGGGGAAGTAAATACATTAATTACAGAACAAATTCACACTCAGACATATGTCAAAAACCGAATGGACCACATGCAGGAGGTTAGACTGCAAGCGTTGGCACAGCAGGAGAAAATGATGGCCGAATATGTGACAGAGGAAGACCTTGATAAAATAAAAACACTTGAACTAGGACAACAAGTTTACCTTAAGTCCATTAACCCTACTGTTTTACAAAAAAAATTTGAAGGCCCATTTAAGGTGGTTCGAAAAGTGCGAAATAACAATTACATTTTACAAGATGTAACGGAAGAAAGTAAAGGAACTATAAAAAGACACATTGACAGACTCTGGGCACCAAAGCATGCTGACAGGTGCAAAACAGAGGAGTCAAGCTCATCGGAGGAAGAATAGTGGGAATAAAATACCATTAAAAAGGGGTAGTAAGATGTTACGGTTACAGAAAGACTAATAGCTTAAACAGTTTATGTAAAAAAATTTTTAGTTGCGGTTTGCAGAATTCTACTAACTGTCAAATTTAAATATTCAAAAAAAAAAAGCGATGGCATACTCAACTAGGGTTGAAAAAAAAATAAATAAATAAATAAGTAAAATAAAATAACATAAAATAAGATATCCCTGGCACATTTTTCAAATTTTGATAAGAAATAATTTCATAGTAAAAGCGACCCAAGGTATCACAAACAATAATAAAAAAAAAACAAAGAAAATCACATAATCAATTGAATAAATATTTGGATAAAGACAAATAAGCAAGTAAGGCTAGGTTACGCAGGGCAATAAAATCTCTGAGGCGGTGTGAAAGATTTTGGTGACGTACCAGGTAGGCGCGGAGTGGGGATTTGTTTATCAACAAACATCCCCAGTTGCCATGTCAACAAGCATTGCGGACAACTTCGCGGAAGGAAGGGTCAGTAAAGATAAAAATAAATAAATAAAAATAGATAAATGAGGGTATCACTTACTCTGATGATGTCTTCTTCGCGAGGGTGCACTCTTTGGGTGTGTGTCTATTCCTTGGGGGATAATCCAGGCGTCCCTGACACACACCAATTTTTTCCATATTACACCAAAATAAAAAAAAAAATAACTAAAATGCACAAACACACACCGGGGGGAGTTTTCCGTATGCGTCCCCCGGTCTTTTCCTGTTGACACTGATACATTCTGGACGTTAATTTCTGTTTCCTCCAGGGGCGTGAAACGGTAGCAGTTGGTTCCTAGCTCGTCCGCTTGGTCAGGTTGGCAGGGGCCACATCATAAAAAGGAAAAAAAACGAAATCAGTAAACAGATAAACAAATATCGAACATTCGTTTTTCATGGTATCATTTTGTTTTAATTTCGTGTTTTTTTTTTGTTTTTTTTTGGAAAATTTAGATAACGATTTTAAACTCTTAGAGAACGATAAAATAATAATAATAATAATAATAATAATAATAATAATAATAATAAGACGAAAGGAAATAATTCAGTTAATTAATTAAGTGATAATGATAATAATGACAGAATTTATTTTCTTGTTTCTATAAATTAAGGCTCACTTTTCAAAAGACTGCATGAAATTGGGAAATGAATCGGTCAAAAGATCATTTCATTCACATTATCATGGTAAAGCCAAGCCGTTAAAAAAAAAAAAAAAAAAAAAAAAAAAAATTAATTAATTAATTAAGTTACATTATTTTTTTTTAGTTTAACTAAACAATTTGGATTTAACATTTAATCTCATTAACTAATTCGTTAAGCTGAGTTTTAAAAAAAATAAAAATTAATAATAATGAATAATAAAGTATATATACATATAATTCCAGCTGTGTAAAATTTTTTAATTACTAGGATGCTAATTGCATATTAAGTTCCAACACTAATTGGAAATTTTTGCGGGCAAAAGTTTCTTAACTGCAGTAATTGGTGGCGGGCAATTAATATGTAATTAAAAACAATAATAATAAATAAATAAATAAATAAAAGTTTTTTTTTTCCATTTAAGTTAGGTTAAATGTTCTAAGATGTTATTTATTAATAAGTAGATCGGTAGTAAAAAAAAAAAAAAAAAAAAAAAAAAAAAAAAAAAAAAAAAAAGGAAAGAAATAATAATACAAACAAAAATAATAAGAATAATAATATTAATAATTATTATAATGATTAATAAATAAATAAATAAATTTTATCGGTTTTAACATATTTAAACATTTTTTTTTTAAATAAGCATTTGGAGATAATCTTAAAAGTTGTCAGTGATTCAGAGGCTTTTAAGTACTATGCATTTCAACGTGGGCTGCTCATCTAAAGGGGAACCGAAATTGATAAGATTCCCATATGCATATTTATGAAATTAATTTGACAACGGATTTTACGAAATAAATGTATAGCATTCCGGTAGTGGACATATACCATTTAATAATCATTTAGCGTGGAGATGACTTAGTTTACACGATCTTGTAGGCTTGAAGTCATTTTTTTTCCCTCCTTCTCGCTAAGTGTTTGTAATTATAAGGCCGTGATTAGATGATAATAAACTTTCAAGGATATTTGTTTTATATAAAGATGGTAATTTGGTAACATATTTAACGGGAAATGGATTTTTGTCTTAATATTGAATTGCATGAAAGACCACGTGCATGTTATTTGGTTGATCTCAATTTACGGGTCAAGACGAAGGGTAGTTTAAACAATTGGCTTATAGTCAGTTTTAATAATTAAGCTTTTAATATATATCAAAAAATTATATATATAGATATAAATATCATTAAATAAATAAATAATGAGAATAATAACTCGTAAACTTACATCATAATTCGCAGCCATACTCCATGTGACGGGGCAAATCAGGAAGGTAGATCTGAGGTGAGTTGAGGTGTTCTGCATACCGGAGGATCGCAAACGCTATTCACCTGCAGGGTTGAAAAAAAAAAAAAGGGTGCGTTCAGGGGGCGTGTTAGAAACGCATTATCCCAGGTAAAGAAGCATTTAGGTGTTGAACCGGTCGTGGTATGGGATTAGGTCAGCATTTTCAGGTGTACGAGGAAGGAATGAATCACCTGTTCAGTAGGGCTACATGATTGACAGAAACGGGGTGAGTGTTTGACCTGAGGTCACGCAGCTTTCCGATTCTTATCATTGAGTAGAAGTTTTTTTTTTCTTCTTTCTGTCGGGCAGAAAAAAATGAACAGTGACAGAACGGGGAGTTATTATTTTCAACATGTTAGAATTAACATGAGAATTTTTACGCTTAGGCGTTTAAAAAAAAAAAAAAAGAAAAGAAAAAGAAAAGGAAATAGAGAAATAAATAAAAAAAAAAATAAAATAGGAAAGAAGGGAAAATTATTAAAGAAAAATTTCATTTTTTTTTTCTTTTTATTCATTCTTTGTTGTTTAATAATTCGAAAGAATTGTATGTATATAATAAAATTACAACAATCATATGAATGGACAATACAAATGGTAACTGAATTAATCCATAAAATTGGGTCAAGTAGTAGATGAATATCATAAAGTTACAACATCATGAATGTGTCATGTTTTCAGATTGCTAGGACTGTTTTTGTGTCCATCTAAAATATTTGTCTGTTTGCATTTATTACTTAGATTTAGTGCTGAATTCATTCATTAATATGTGTAAATATTGTAAAGTGGAAGACATGCCATTTCATCGAACTCAGAAGAGTATTGCTATTATATATATATATATATATATATATATATATATATATGTATGTATAGATATACATTTGTTCCTTTTGGTTTGTTTTGGCCTAATTTTGGTTTAAATTTTAGTAGCACTAGATATAATTAAATAATTTGAAAAAAAAAAAAAAAAAAAAAAAGAAAATTTGAGAATGTGGATGTACAGTTTTATATTGGATTAAACTCTTTGCTCTATATAAATATGTATATATATATACATATTTTGAATGTATACTCATTATCATAATTTTTCTCTCAGGTATCTTACATATTCAGTTATGTATGTGTAATTGTAAGATTTTGCCTGAATTGGGTTTTATATATTGTATGATGCATGTATTGTGTTAAAAATAATTATCAAGAATCATTGTAAAGTTGAATACTGATCCTTACATATCACAGTGTATTATATCTTTTTGTTTTGTATGGTCTGTTTGGCTATTTAGATATTTTGAATTTGGTGAGTGCTCTATCTTAGACACACCGGTTATATTTAACCACAAAATTTAAAATTTTTGTACTAATGATAATATTTTATCTCTAAATTGTTTGGGAATACTTAGGAAATGTGTACATATATGAACTGTTCTTTATTAAAGTCACACAAGTAATTTACAAATGAACATTTTCCTCTGCATGAACTTTAGTCTACAAGATGATTCTGTATAGATGAACGTGGACTGATATCATCTATGTGATCTATAGATTATCTGCAATGGTGATGGACTTCTTGGGTATGCAATGCTAAAGAAAACTGGACGTTTTCTTTCTTTTAGTACGGGGGGAAAGATAATGTAAGGAAAGTACATTATCGGGACTTTCCCATAAGTCGCCTCAGTTGAAAGATTTAGGATGGCAAATTTATGACCAGAGACTCGCTGGCGACAATTTTAAGCCATAAAAGTCAAATAAGAAGAACTTTGATTTAAGTTGGTCTGGGAGATAATATCAAAGAACACACACGTCGTTCCGAGAAAAAAAACAACACGCTACAGCAACAACTGATGCATAGCCATTGGTTGGGGTTGGTAAGGAGGAGGTGAAACTGACCCTCTGTTATGCAAATTTCAGTTAAAACGGGAGATCAACTACCCAATGAAAAAAAAGAAGGATGGGCTTAAAGCACTGTCATGCAAATTTTGGGCAGAACAAAGTACGGCCCACCGTGGTCATGAAAAAGCAGTTGTGAAAAAGAATGAAAACAGAACACACATCGATATCAGAAGCGAAAGTGAGAGGTGAAATAAAATGACGCGATGAATTTTGTGCGGTCCGAAAGAGGAAAATAGAGTGAGTGACAATTCTGATGGTAAGAAAGCAGCGAACCCGAACAACATATATGGAGAGTGGTGAAGTTGCGCTAAGTTTTGTGAAATGAACATTTTCAATAAGTGCAGCGCTATTTAGTTAGCGGAAAGTGTGCTCTGATACAAAGAGAAACCTTCTTCAATCAATGTGTATAGGTAAATATGACTCTGACCTAAGTAATTCCCCAGTTTATTTGATTTTATCAAAATATTATAAGAGAAGCTGGTAGTGTGACCTTAGTCACAAATGGAAGTCAGTATTTTAATTGTAAACAAATAATGTTGTCAAAGATCAATTTAAATATAAATACAAACAAATATAAGTATCCTTTGCAAGGATCAAAGTGTTAATGCCAATATTATAGGAGAAATTTTGTTAGGAAATTAAATCAGATGTGTTCTGATAAATCTTTTTTTTTCTTGAAATAACTGTAAATATTGTAAATAAATAATAGTGTTAATTATTTGGAGTCTTCTCATTTAAATTATCTAGTATGTGTTTGTTTATTTAGATTTCCATTTTAAAAGTCAGCTAAGGGCAAGAATGATCATTCTCAAAAAGGGTAATGGGCTACTTCGAAATTACACAATGCAATGGGGGGAACATATCCAAAATTTAATCTCTATGGATTCCTTTTATTATTATTTTCTGAATAAATTAATTTATTCTATTAGCCAACCCCAGAGAAACCTTTATGTATTTAATTCTAAGCTTTAATTCTGATCAACTTGTCCCAGCAAAAGGGTTATGTTGGAATGGGCAGCAATTAGAAGGGAAATTAAAGGATAAAATCTTAAATAAATATTATAACTGAGCCATGCATATTTCTCTTCAACATCTGCAATTCCTATATAATTCACTGGTGCCGTCCAGTTCTTAATTATTGTTAATTGAGTTTTCAATTTTAATGACTAAAAAATTGCAACTGGGTTATTGTCAAACATTAAGTTAAATACCTTTAATGTATTCTAAAATACAGGCTCATGTTAAAAGTAATCAATTTCAAATTTTATATTCAAATTGTGGAAATTTACAATCTATATAGTATATTGCAAAATAATAATTATGAAACTGTTAATTAGAATAATTTCAACTCTTTTATTTTAATGATAAGTTATTGGAAGATTAAATGGAGATTTTTTATTTTGATGGTTGGTTTGACTTCCTCTAAAAGGCTCCACTACCAGCAAGTCGGTGATTTCGTAAATATCAGTATTCAACTTAGAAAAATCAGTATATTCGTAATTGTATGTATATTTTATGTTACTCTTATATGAACTTTGCATTTGATCTTTAACAGTATACTGAAACATTGTGCTAAGAAAGTAAATCATAAAAAAAAAAAAAAAAATCAAATGATAGCGTAAAATGATATGAATAATAAAAAAAATAAAAAGATAAGGATTTATGTAGCAGATAAAATAGTGTATTAGTAGATTGTTAATGCATATATATTTTGATACTGTATACTTTATTGTATAATGCATTTATATTTTGATATCTTTGAAATTTTGCAAATGTTTACACTTGGCTTAATAATATTTTTAGGGGTAAGAATTTCCATGCATTTTTAAAGTTAGATTTAGAATTCAGTATCTAAATAAATTTTAATTATCAAAAAGCTGAATGCCAAAAAAGAATCGTAGAAATCATAGAAATAGCTTGAACTCGAGTTTTTCTGGCGTATTAACGCGAGGGCATATAAAAAAGTTAAATAAAGAAAAGCAAATTGATTCGAGTAACACGATGGCAGATCCATCAGTGGACACAATAATTTCTCTAATCCCGAATTTCGATGGGAAAAAGTTAAGTGATTGCGAGTATTTTCTCAGACAATTTGAGGACTTAACTAAACAAATATTAAAAGACGATGCGAAGCTTACAATTTTGAAAGCAAAATTGTCGGGTACTGCGAGAGAGAAACTCTCACAAAATAAATCGCTTATAGAAGAGAAAAACTACAACGAATTCAAAAAGAAATTGTTAGATTTATTTAAAATCAAGAAATCATTTACGCAGGTACAGACTGAATTTTTTAATCTGAAACAGAAACCGGGACAAGACTTAACAAGTTTTATTAGCGAATTCAAAAACGCAGCGTCTCTTTATATAGAGAAAAGCCATACAGAAGTTGATCCGAACGGAAACGGGAAATTTTTGGACTTAGTAAGATTGACACGATTTTTGGATGCGATTAGATCGGATTTAAGTATGGATTTAAGAAAAACCTTTCCCGATAATTTTGAGGATGCTTGCAAAACAGCAATTAAATTAGAAGAGGCGTACAATAATATAGGGGCAGAACAGGTAAATACTATAACAGCTAACAATGAATCGCAACTTTTTGAGAAGTTATTGAAATTAAATGTAGAAACGGCGGAGCAGATTAATAATTTATCAAAAGAAATAAATAACATAAAATTGGGAACAATCGAAAAAAGAGAGGAAGTCGAAAAATTTTGTAATATATGCAAGAAGGGGTCACACAATGAGGATAGTTGTTGGTATACTAAAGCTAATAAAAACAACAACCAGAATTATAGGCATAGATTTGTAAACAATAGGGGTAATTACAGAGCAAATTACAAGAATTATAACCAGTATGAAAGACACGATTCTCACAATGCATTTCCGGAGGGCAATATTTACTATAATCATGTACCAAATGCTCAACCTTTTCCACCCCCACCACAACAACATTACAACACGCCGTATACTTATTATCAACCTGACTTTAATAATTATGATGCACAGGGGTATTACACTCAACAGAGAGGAAATTATAGAGGTGCACAGAGGAATAACTATCGCAATAAATATACGGACTCTAGGGAAAACAGAGAAAATCATACGAACAGTAACAAGGATAGTAATCAAAGGGGTAAATTTCAGAGGGGCAATTATAAAAGATACAAGCAGAACAAAGATAAGGATGCGGAAAACTAAATACGAGACTTGTAAATACAGATAAAGAAGACCCGAGCAAGTCTCACGATAGCGGGCATACTTTAAGGGATAAAACTATTGCAAGTGTACAGAACGATACAAATGAACTTCCTCTAATTAAATTTAAAATTAAAGATATTGTAATTAACAGCCTTTGTGACTCAGGCGCACAGGTGAGCTTGATCTCACCGCTTTTGTTTGAAAATTTAAAACAAGCAAATATAAAATTTAAATATTTGGGAAATCAAATTAAGATTCAAACACTTACAAATTCACTGATTACATTCAAACAGTGCATTAGAATGTCATTTAAATTACAGGACACTTTTGTAAAAGG
Source organism: Maratus michaelseni (assembly GCA_963931845.1). Lineage (NCBI taxonomy): Eukaryota > Metazoa > Arthropoda > Arachnida > Araneae > Salticidae > Maratus > Maratus michaelseni. The sequence continues at coordinate 246,137,140 of OZ007588.1, read as the reverse complement.
AACTTTTTATGTTACAAATAAAGATTTTGGCCGCAAATATCAATTATTACTAGGGTACGATTTCTTAAAAGAAAATCAAATGGTTCTAGATTTTGAAAAGAAGTATCTTAAATTCAAAGGAAGAAAAATGGCATTAAACATCAAAGATTCGGAGGACACTGGGGAAGTAAATACATTAATTACAGAACAAATTCACAATCAGACATATGTCAAAAACCGAATGGACCACATGCAGGAGGTTAGACTGCAAGCGTTGGCACAGCAGGAGAAAATGATGGCCGAATATGTGACAGAGGAAGACCTTGATAAAATAAAAACACTTGAACTAGGACAACAAGTTTACCTTAAGTCCATTAACCCTACTGTTTTACAAAAAAAATTTGAAGGCCCATTTAAGGTGGTTCGAAAAGTGCGAAATAACAATTACATTTTACAAGATGTAACGGAAGAAAGTAAAGGAACTATAAAAAGACACATTGACAGACTCTGGGCACCAAAGCATGCTGACAGGTGCAAAACAGAGGAGTCAAGCTCATCGGAGGAAGAATAGTGGGAATAAAATACCATTAAAAAGGGGTAGTAAGATGTTACGGTTACAGAAAGACTAATAGCTTAAACAGTTTATGTAAAAAAATTTTTAGTTGCGGTTTGCAGAATTCTACTAACTGTCAAATTTAAATATTCAAAAAAAAAAAAGCGATGGCATACTCAACTAGGGTTGAAAAAAAAATAAATAAATAAATAAGTAAAATAAAATAACATAAAATAAGATATCCCTGGCACATTTTTCAAATTTTGATAAGAAATAATTTCATAGTAAAAGCGACCCAAGGTATCACAAACAATAATAAAAAAAAAACAAAGAAAATCACATAATCAATTGAATAAATATTTGGATAAAGACAAATAAGCAAGTAAGGCTAGGTTACGCAGGGCAATAAAATCTCTGAGGCGGTGTGAAAGATTTTGGTGACGTACCAGGTAGGCGCGGAGTGGGGATTTGTTTATCAACAAACATCCCCAGTTGCCATGTCAACAAGCATTGCGGACAACTTCGCGGAAGGAAGGGTCAGTAAAGATAAAAATAAATAAATAAAAATAGATAAATGAGGGTATCACTTACTCTGATGATGTCTTCTTCGCGAGGGTGCACTCTTTGGGTGTGTGTCTATTCCTTGGGGGATAATCCAGGCGTCCCTGACACACACCAATTTTTTCCATATTACACCAAAATAAAAAAAAAAAATAACTAAAATGCACAAACACACACCGGGGGGGAGTTTTCCGTATGCGTCCCCCGGTCTTTTCCTGTTGACACTGATACATTCTGGACGTTAATTTCTGTTTCCTCCAGGGGCGTGAAACGGTAGCAGTTGGTTCCTAGCTCGTCCGCTTGGTCAGGTTGGCAGGGGCCACATCATAAAAAGGAAAAAAAACGAAATCAGTAAACAGATAAACAAATATCGAACATTCGTTTTTCATGGTATCATTTTGTTTTAATTTCGTGTTTTTTTTTTGTTTTTTTTTGGAAAATTTAGATAACGATTTTAAACTCTTAGAGAACGATAAAATAATAATAATAATAATAATAATAATAATAATAATAATAATAAGACGAAAGGAAATAATTCAGTTAATTAATTAAGTGATAATGATAATAATGACAGAATTTATTTTCTTGTTTCTATAAATTAAGGCTCACTTTTCAAAAGACTGCATGAAATTGGGAAATGAATCGGTCAAAAGATCATTTCATTCACATTATCATGGTAAAGCCAAGCCGTTAAAAAAAAAAAAAAAAAAAAAAAAATAATTAATTAATTAAGTTACATTATTTTTTTTTAGTTTAACTAAACAATTTGGATTTAACATTTAATCTCATTAACTAATTCGTTAAGCTGAGTTTTAAAAAAAATAAAAATTAATAATAATGAATAATAAAGTATATATACATATAATTCCAGCTGTGTAAAATTTTTTAATTACTAGGATGCTAATTGCATATTAAGTTCCAACACTAATTGGAAATTTTTGCGGGCAAAAGTTTCTTAACTGCAGTAATTGGAGGCGGGCAATTAATATGTAATTAAAAACAATAATAATAAATAAATAAATAAATAAAAGTTTTTTTTTTCCATTTAAGTTAGGTTAAATGTTCTAAGATGTTATTTATTAATAAGTAGATCGGTAGTAAAAAAAAAAAAAAAAAAAAAAAAAAAAAAAAAAAAAAAAAGGAAAGAAATAATAATACAAACAAAAATAATAAGAATAATAATATTAATAATTATTATAATGATTAATAAATAAATAAATAAATTTTATCGGTTTTAACATATTTAAACATTTTTTTTTTTAAATAAGCATTTGGAGATAATCTTAAAAGTTGTCAGTGATTCAGAGGCTTTTAAGTACTATGCATTTCAACGTGGGCTGCTCATCTAAAGGGGAACCGAAATTGATAAGATTCCCATATGCATATTTATGAAATTAATTTGATAACGGATTTTACGAAATAAATGTATAGCATTCCGGTAGTGGACATATACCATTTAATAATCATTTAGCGTGGAGATGACTTAGTTTACACGATCTTGTAGGCTTGAAGTCATTTTTTTTCCCTCCTTCTCGCTAAGTGTTTGTAATTATAAGGCCGTGATTAGATGATAATAAACTTTCAAGGATATTTGTTTTATATAAAGATGGTAATTTGGTAACATATTTAACGGGAAATGGATTTTTGTCTTAATATTGAATTGCATGAAAGACCACGTGCATGTTATTTGGTTGATCTCAATTTACGGGTCAAGACGAAGGGTAGTTTAAACAATTGGCTTATAGTCAGTTTTAATAATTAAGCTTTTAATATATATCAAAAAATTATATATATAGATATAAATATCATTAAATAAATAAATAATGAGAATAATAACTCGTAAACTTACATCATAATTCGCAGCCATACTCCATGTGACGGGGCAAATCAGGAAGGTAGATCTGAGGTGAGTTGAGGTGTTCTGCATACCGGAGGATCGCAAACGCTATTCACCTGCAGGGTTGAAAAAAAAAAAAAGGGTGCGTTCAGGGGGCGTGTTAGAAACGCATTATCCCAGGTAAAGAAGCATTTAGGTGTTGAACCGGTCGTGGTATGGGATTAGGTCAGCATTTTCAGGTGTACGAGGAAGGAATGAATCACCTGTTCAGTAGGGCTACATGATTGACAGAAACGGGGTGAGTGTTTGACCTGAGGTCACGCAGCTTTCCGATTCTTATCATTGAGTAGAAGTTTTTTTTTTTCTTCTTTCTGTCGGGCAGAAAAAAATGAACAGTGACAGAACGGGGAGTTATTATTTTCAACATGTTAGAATTAACATGAGAATTTTTACGCTTAGGCGTTTAAAAAAAAAAAAAAAAAAAGAAAAAGAAAAGGAAATAGAGAAATAAATTAAAAAAAAAATAAAATAGGAAAGAAGGGAAAATTATTAAAGAAAAATTTCATTTTTTTTTTCTTTTTATTCATTCTTTGTTGTTTAATAATTCGAAAGAATTGTATGTATATAATAAAATTACAACAATCATATGAATGGACAATACAAATGGTAACTGAATTAATCCATAAAATTGGGTCAAGTAGTAGATGAATATCATAAAGTTACAACATCATGAATGTGTCATGTTTTCAGATTGCTAGGACTGTTTTTGTGTCCATCTAAAATATTTGTCTGTTTGCATTTATTACTTAGATATAGTGCTGAATTCATTCATTAATATGTGTAAATATTGTAAAGTGGAAGACATGCCATTTCATCGAACTCAGAAGAGTATTGCTATTATATATATATATATATATATATATATATATATATATATATATATATATATATATGTATAGATATACATTTGTTCCTTTTGGTTTGTTTTGGCCTAATTTTGGTTTAAATTTTAGTAGCACTAGATATAATTAAATAATTTGAAAAAAAAAAAAAAAAAAAAAAAAAAGAAAATTTGAGAATGTGGATGTACAGTTTTATATTGGATTAAACTCTTTGCTCTATATAAATATGTATATATATATACATATTTTGAATGTATACTCATTATCATAATTTTTCTCTCAGGTATCTTACATATTCAGTTATGTATGTGTAATTGTAAGATTTTGCCTGAATTGGGTTTTATATATTGTATGATGCATGTATTGTGTTAAAAATAATTATCAAGAATCATTGTAAAGTTGAATACTGATCCTTACATATCACAGTGTATTATATCTTTTTGTTTTGTATGGTCTGTTTGGCTATTTAGATATTTTGAATTTGGTGAGTGCTCTATCTTAGACACACCGGTTATATTTAACCACAAAATTTAAAATTTTTGTACTAATGATAATATTTTATCTCTAAATTGTTTGGGAATACTTAGGAAATGTGTACATATATGAACTGTTCTTTATTAAAGTCACACAAGTAATTTACAAATGAACATTTTCCTCTGCATGAACTTTAGTCTACAAGATGATTCTGTATAGATGAACGTGGACTGATATCATCTATGTGATCTATAGATTATCTGCAATGGTGATGGACTTCTTGGGTATGCAATGCTAAAGAAAACTGGACGTTTTCTTTCTTTTAGTACGGGGGGAAAGATAATGTAAGGAAAGTACATTATCGGGACTTTCCCATAAGTCGCCTCAGTTGAAAGATTTAGGATGGCAAATTTATGACCAGAGACTCGCTGGCGACAATTTTAAGCCATAAAAGTCAAATAAGAAGAACTTTGATTTAAGTTGGTCTGGGAGATAATATCAAAGAACACACACGTCGTTCCGAGAAAAAAAACAACACGCTACAGCAACAACTGATGCATAGCCATTGGTTGGGGTTGGTAAGGAGGAGGTGAAACTGACCCTCTGTTATGCAAATTTCAGTTAAAACGGGAGATCAACTACCCAATGAAAAAAAAGAAGGATGGGCTTAAAGCACTGTCATGCAAATTTTGGGCAGAACAAAGTACGGCCCACCGTGGTCATGAAAAAGCAGTTGTGAAAAAGAATGAAAACAGAACACACATCGATATCAGAAGCGAAAGTGAGAGGTGAAATAAAATGACGCGATGAATTTTGTGCGGTCCGAAAGAGGAAAATAGAGTGAGTGACAATTCTGATGGTAAGAAAGCAGCGAACCCGAACAACATATATGGAGAGTGGTGAAGTTGCGCTAAGTTTTGTGAAATGAACATTTTCAATAAGTGCAGCGCTATTTAGTTAGCGGAAAGTGTGCTCTGATACAAAGAGAAACCTTCTTCAATCAATGTGTATAGGTAAATATGACTCTGACCTAAGTAATTCCCCAGTTTATTTGATTTTATCAAAATATTATAAGAGAAGCTGGTAGTGTGACCTTAGTCACAAATGGAAGTCAGTATTTTAATTGTAAACAAATAATGTTGTCAAAGATCAATTTAAATATAAATACAAACAAATATAAGTATCCTTTGCAAGGATCAAAGTGTTAATGCCAATATTATAGGAGAAATTTTGTTAGGAAATTAAATCAGATGTGTTCTGATAAATCTTTTTTTTTCTTGAAATAACTGTAAATATTGTAAATAAATAATAGTGTTAATTATTTGGAGTCTTCTCATTTAAATTATCTAGTATGTGTTTGTTTATTTAGATTTCCATTTTAAAAGTCAGCTAAGGGCAAGAATGATCATTCTCAAAAAGGGTAATGGGCTACTTCGAAATTACACAATGCAATGGGGGGAACATATCCAAAATTTAATCTCTATGGATTCCTTTTATTATTATTTTCTGAATAAATTAATTTATTCTATTAGCCAACCCCAGAGAAACCTTTATGTATTTAATTCTAAGCTTTAATTCTGATCAACTTGTCCCAGCAAAAGGGTTATGTTGGAATGGGCAGCAATTAGAAGGGAAATTAAAGGATAAAATCTTAAATAAATATTATAACTGAGCCATGCATATTTCTCTTCAACATCTGCAATTCCTATATAATTCACTGGTGCCGTCCAGTTCTTAATTATTGTTAATTGAGTTTTCAATTTTAATGACTAAAAAATTGCAACTGGGTTATTGTCAAACATTAAGTTAAATACCTTTAATGTATTCTAAAATACAGGCTCATGTTAAAAGTAATCAATTTCAAATTTTATATTCAAATTGTGGAAATTTACAATCTATATAGTATATTGCAAAATAATAATTATGAAACTGTTAATTAGAATAATTTCAACTCTTTTATTTTAATGATAAGTTATTGGAAGATTAAATGGAGATTTTTTATTTTGATGGTTGGTTTGACTTCCTCTAAAAGGCTCCACTACCAGCAAGTCGGTGATTTCGTAAATATCAGTATTCAACTTAGAAAAATCAGTATATTCGTAATTGTATGTATATTTTATGTTACTCTTATATGAACTTTGCATTTGATCTTTAACAGTATACTGAAACATTGTGCTAAGAAAGTAAATCATAAAAAAAAAAAAAAAAAAATCAAATGATAGCGTAAAATGATATGAATAATAAAAAAAATAAAAAGATAAGGATTTATGTAGCAGATAAAATAGTGTATTAGTAGATTGTTAATGCATATATATTTTGATACTGTATACTTTATTGTATAATGCATTTATATTTTGATATCTTTGAAATTTTGCAAATGTTTACACTTGGCTTAATAATATTTTTAGGGGTAAGAATTTCCATGCATTTTTAAAGTTAGATTTAGAATTCAGTATCTAAATAAATTTTAATTATCAAAAAGCTGAATGCCAAAAAAGAATCGTAGAAATCATAGAAATAGCTTGAACTCGAGTTTTTCTGGCGTATTAACGCGAGGGCATATAAAAAAGTTAAATAAAGAAAAGCAAATTGATTCGAGTAACACGATGGCAGATCCATCAGTGGACACAATAATTTCTCTAATCCCGAATTTCGATGGGAAAAAGTTAAGTGATTGCGAGTATTTTCTCAGACAATTTGAGGACTTAACTAAACAAATATTAAAAGACGATGCGAAGCTTACAATTTTGAAAGCAAAATTGTCGGGTACTGCGAGAGAGAAACTCTCACAAAATAAATCGCTTATAGAAGAGAAAAACTACAACGAATTCAAAAAGAAATTGTTAGATTTATTTAAAATCAAGAAATCATTTACGCAGGTACAGACTGAATTTTTTAATCTGAAACAGAAACCGGGACAAGACTTAACAAGTTTTATTAGCGAATTCAAAAACGCAGCGTCTCTTTATATAGAGAAAAGCCATACAGAAGTTGATCCGAACGGAAACGGGAAATTTTTGGACTTAGTAAGATTGACACGATTTTTGGATGCGATTAGATCGGATTTAAGTATGGATTTAAGAAAAACCTTTCCCGATAATTTTGAGGATGCTTGCAAAACAGCAATTAAATTAGAAGAGGCGTACAATAATATAGGGGCAGAACAGGTAAATACTATAACAGCTAACAATGAATCGCAACTTTTTGAGAAGTTATTGAAATTAAATGTAGAAACGGCGGAGCAGATTAATAATTTATCAAAAGAAATAAATAACATAAAATTGGGAACAATCGAAAAAAGAGAGGAAGTCGAAAAATTTTGTAATATATGCAAGAAGGGGTCACACAATGAGGATAGTTGTTGGTATACTAAAGCTAATAAAAACAACAACCAGAATTATAGGCATAGATTTGTAAACAATAGGGGTAATTACAGAGCAAATTACAAGAATTATAACCAGTATGAAAGACACGATTCTCACAATGCATTTCCGGAGGGCAATATTTACTATAATCATGTACCAAATGCTCAACCTTTTCCACCCCCACCACAACAACATTACAACACGCCGTATACTTATTATCAACCTGACTTTAATAATTATGATGCACAGGGGTATTACACTCAACAGAGAGGAAATTATAGAGGTGCACAGAGGAATAACTATCGCAATAAATATACGGACTCTAGGGAAAACAGAGAAAATCATACGAACAGTAACAAGGATAGTAATCAAAGGGGTAAATTTCAGAGGGGCAATTATAAAAGATACAAGCAGAACAAAGATAAGGATGCGGAAAACTAAATACGAGACTTGTAAATACAGATAAAGAAGACCCGAGCAAGTCTCACGATAGCGGGCATACTTTAAGGGATAAAACTATTGCAAGTGTACAGAACGATACAAATGAACTTCCTCTAATTAAATTTAAAATTAAAGATATTGTAATTAACAGCCTTTGTGACTCAGGCGCACAGGTGAGCTTGATCTCACCGCTTTTGTTTGAAAATTTAAAACAAGCAAATATAAAATTTAAATATTTGGGAAATCAAATTAAGATTCAAACACTTACAAATTCACTGATTACATTCAAACAGTGCATTAGAATGTCATTTAAATTACAGGACACTTTTGTAAAAGGAACTTTTTATGTTACAAATAAAGATTTTGGCCGCAAATATCAATTATTACTAGGGTACGATTTCTTAAAAGAAAATCAAATGGTTCTAGATTTTGAAAAGAAGTATCTTAAATTCAAAGGAAGAAAAATGGCATTAAACATCAAAGATTCGGAGGACACTGGGGAAGTAAATACATTAATTACAGAACAAATTCACACTCAGACATATGTCAAAAACCGAATGGACCACATGCAGGAGGTTAGACTGCAAGCGTTGGCACAGCAGGAGAAAATGATGGCCGAATATGTGACAGAGGAAGACCTTGATAAAATAAAAACACTTGAACTAGGACAACAAGTTTACCTTAAGTCCATTAACCCTACTGTTTTACAAAAAAAATTTGAAGGCCCATTTAAGGTGGTTCGAAAAGTGCGAAATAACAATTACATTTTACAAGATGTAACGGAAGAAAGTAAAGGAACTATAAAAAGACACATTGACAGACTCTGGGCACCAAAGCATGCTGACAGGTGCAAAACAGAGGAGTCAAGCTCATCGGAGGAAGAATAGTGGGAATAAAATACCATTAAAAAGGGGTAGTAAGATGTTACGGTTACAGAAAGACTAATAGCTTAAACAGTTTATGTAAAAAAATTTTTAGTTGCGGTTTGCAGAATTCTACTAACTGTCAAATTTAAATATTCAAAAAAAAAAAGCGATGGCATACTCAACTAGGGTTGAAAAAAAAATAAATAAATAAATAAGTAAAATAAAATAACATAAAATAAGATATCCCTGGCACATTTTTCAAATTTTGATAAGAAATAATTTCATAGTAAAAGCGACCCAAGGTATCACAAACAATAATAAAAAAAAAACAAAGAAAATCACATAATCAATTGAATAAATATTTGGATAAAGACAAATAAGCAAGTAAGGCTAGGTTACGCAGGGCAATAAAATCTCTGAGGCGGTGTGAAAGATTTTGGTGACGTACCAGGTAGGCGCGGAGTGGGGATTTGTTTATCAACAAACATCCCCAGTTGCCATGTCAACAAGCATTGCGGACAACTTCGCGGAAGGAAGGGTCAGTAAAGATAAAAATAAATAAATAAAAATAGATAAATGAGGGTATCACTTACTCTGATGATGTCTTCTTCGCGAGGGTGCACTCTTTGGGTGTGTGTCTATTCCTTGGGGGATAATCCAGGCGTCCCTGACACACACCAATTTTTTCCATATTACACCAAAATAAAAAAAAAATAACTAAAATGCACAAACACACACCGGGGGGAGTTTTCCGTATGCGTCCCCCGGTCTTTTCCTGTTGACACTGATACATTCTGGACGTTAATTTCTGTTTCCTCCAGGGGCGTGAAACGGTAGCAGTTGGTTCCTAGCTCGTCCGCTTGGTCAGGTTGGCAGGGGCCACATCATAAAAAGGAAAAAAAACGAAATCAGTAAACAGATAAACAAATATCGAACATTCGTTTTTCATGGTATCATTTTGTTTTAATTTCGTGTTTTTTTTTTGTTTTTTTTTGGAAAATTTAGATAACGATTTTAAACTCTTAGAGAACGATAAAATAATAATAATAATAATAATAATAATAATAATAATAATAATAAGACGAAAGGAAATAATTCAGTTAATTAATTAAGTGATAATGATAATAATGACAGAATTTATTTTCTTGTTTCTATAAATTAAGGCTCACTTTTCAAAAGACTGCATGAAATTGGGAAATGAATCGGTCAAAAGATCATTTCATTCACATTATCATGGTAAAGCCAAGCCGTTAAAAAAAAAAAAAAAAAAAAAAAAAATTAATTAATTAATTAAGTTACATTATTTTTTTTTAGTTTAACTAAACAATTTGGATTTAACATTTAATCTCATTAACTAATTCGTTAAGCTGAGTTTTAAAAAAAATAAAAATTAATAATAATGAATAATAAAGTATATATACATATAATTCCAGCTGTGTAAAATTTTTTAATTACTAGGATGCTAATTGCATATTAAGTTCCAACACTAATTGGAAATTTTTGCGGGCAAAAGTTTCTTAACTGCAGTAATTGGTGGCGGGCAATTAATATGTAATTAAAAACAATAATAATAAATAAATAAATAAATAAAAGTTTTTTTTTTCCATTTAAGTTAGGTTAAATGTTCTAAGATGTTATTTATTAATAAGTAGATCGGTAGTAAAAAAAAAAAAAAAAAAAAAAAAAAAAAAAAAAAAAAAAAAAGGAAAGAAATAATAATACAAACAAAAATAATAAGAATAATAATATTAATAATTATTATAATGATTAATAAATAAATAAATAAATTTTATCGGTTTTAACATATTTAAACATTTTTTTTTTAAATAAGCATTTGGAGATAATCTTAAAAGTTGTCAGTGATTCAGAGGCTTTTAAGTACTATGCATTTCAACGTGGGCTGCTCATCTAAAGGGGAACCGAAATTGATAAGATTCCCATATGCATATTTATGAAATTAATTTGACAACGGATTTTACGAAATAAATGTATAGCATTCCGGTAGTGGACATATACCATTTAATAATCATTTAGCGTGGAGATGACTTAGTTTACACGATCTTGTAGGCTTGAAGTCATTTTTTTTCCCTCCTTCTCGCTAAGTGTTTGTAATTATAAGGCCGTGATTAGATGATAATAAACTTTCAAGGATATTTGTTTTATATAAAGATGGTAATTTGGTAACATATTTAACGGGAAATGGATTTTTGTCTTAATATTGAATTGCATGAAAGACCACGTGCATGTTATTTGGTTGATCTCAATTTACGGGTCAAGACGAAGGGTAGTTTAAACAATTGGCTTATAGTCAGTTTTAATAATTAAGCTTTTAATATATATCAAAAAATTATATATATAGATATAAATATCATTAAATAAATAAATAATGAGAATAATAACTCGTAAACTTACATCATAATTCGCAGCCATACTCCATGTGACGGGGCAAATCAGGAAGGTAGATCTGAGGTGAGTTGAGGTGTTCTGCATACCGGAGGATCGCAAACGCTATTCACCTGCAGGGTTGAAAAAAAAAAAAAGGGTGCGTTCAGGGGGCGTGTTAGAAACGCATTATCCCAGGTAAAGAAGCATTTAGGTGTTGAACCGGTCGTGGTATGGGATTAGGTCAGCATTTTCAGGTGTACGAGGAAGGAATGAATCACCTGTTCAGTAGGGCTACATGATTGACAGAAACGGGGTGAGTGTTTGACCTGAGGTCACGCAGCTTTCCGATTCTTATCATTGAGTAGAAGTTTTTTTTTTCTTCTTTCTGTCGGGCAGAAAAAAATGAACAGTGACAGAACGGGGAGTTATTATTTTCAACATGTTAGAATTAACATGAGAATTTTTACGCTTAGGCGTTTAAAAAAAAAAAAAAGAAAAGAAAAAGAAACGGAAATAGAGAAATAAATAAAAAAAAAAATAAAATAGGAAAGAAGGGAAAATTATTAAAGAAAAATTTCATTTTTTTTTTCTTTTTATTCATTCTTTGTTGTTTAATAATTCGAAAGAATTGTATGTATATAATAAAATTACAACAATCATATGAATGGACAATACAAATGGTAACTGAATTAATCCATAAAATTGGGTCAAGTAGTAGATGAATATCATAAAGTTACAACATCATGAATGTGTCATGTTTTCAGATTGCTAGGACTGTTTTTGTGTCCATCTAAAATATTTGTCTGTTTGCATTTATTACTTAGATATAGTGCTGAATTCATTCATTAATATGTGTAAATATTGTAAAGTGGAAGACATGCCATTTCATCGAACTCAGAAGAGTATTGCTATTATATATATATATATATATATATATATATATATATATATGTATGTATAGATATACATTTGTTCCTTTTGGTTTGTTTTGGCCTAATTTTGGTTTAAATTTTAGTAGCACTAGATATAATTAAATAATTTGAAAAAAAAAAAAAAAAAAAAAAAAGAAAATTTGAGAATGTGGATGTACAGTTTTATATTGGATTAAACTCTTTGCTCTATATAAATATGTATATATATATACATATTTTGAATGTATACTCATTATCATAATTTTTCTCTCAGGTATCTTACATATTCAGTTATGTATGTGTAATTGTAAGATTTTGCCTGAATTGGGTTTTATATATTGTATGATGCATGTATTGTGTTAAAAATAATTATCAAGAATCATTGTAAAGTTGAATACTGATCCTTACATATCACAGTGTATTATATCTTTTTGTTTTGTATGGTCTGTTTGGCTATTTAGATATTTTGAATTTGGTGAGTGCTCTATCTTAGACACACCGGTTATATTTAACCACAAAATTTAAAATTTTTGTACTAATGATAATATTTTATCTCTAAATTGTTTGGGAATACTTAGGAAATGTGTACATATATGAACTGTTCTTTATTAAAGTCACACAAGTAATTTACAAATGAACATTTTCCTCTGCATGAACTTTAGTCTACAAGATGATTCTGTATAGATGAACGTGGACTGATATCATCTATGTGATCTATAGATTATCTGCAATGGTGATGGACTTCTTGGGTATGCAATGCTAAAGAAAACTGGACGTTTTCTTTCTTTTAGTACGGGGGGAAAGATAATGTAAGGAAAGTACATTATCGGGACTTTCCCATAAGTCGCCTCAGTTGAAAGATTTAGGATGGCAAATTTATGACCAGAGACTCGCTGGCGACAATTTTAAGCCATAAAAGTCAAATAAGAAGAACTTTGATTTAAGTTGGTCTGGGAGATAATATCAAAGAACACACACGTCGTTCCGAGAAAAAAAACAACACGCTACAGCAACAACTGATGCATAGCCATTGGTTGGGGTTGGTAAGGAGGAGGTGAAACTGACCCTCTGTTATGCAAATTTCAGTTAAAACGGGAGATCAACTACCCAATGAAAAAAAAGAAGGATGGGCTTAAAGCACTGTCATGCAAATTTTGGGCAGAACAAAGTACGGCCCACCGTGGTCATGAAAAAGCAGTTGTGAAAAAGAATGAAAACAGAACACACATCGATATCAGAAGCGAAAGTGAGAGGTGAAATAAAATGACGCGATGAATTTTGTGCGGTCCGAAAGAGGAAAATAGAGTGAGTGACAATTCTGATGGTAAGAAAGCAGCGAACCCGAACAACATATATGGAGAGTGGTGAAGTTGCGCTAAGTTTTGTGAAATGAACATTTTCAATAAGTGCAGCGCTATTTAGTTAGCGGAAAGTGTGCTCTGATACAAAGAGAAACCTTCTTCAATCAATGTGTATAGGTAAATATGACTCTGACCTAAGTAATTCCCCAGTTTATTTGATTTTATCAAAATATTATAAGAGAAGCTGGTAGTGTGACCTTAGTCACAAATGGAAGTCAGTATTTTAATTGTAAACAAATAATGTTGTCAAAGATCAATTTAAATATAAATACAAACAAATATAAGTATCCTTTGCAAGGATCAAAGTGTTAATGCCAATATTATAGGAGAAATTTTGTTAGGAAATTAAATCAGATGTGTTCTGATAAATCTTTTTTTTTCTTGAAATAACTGTAAATATTGTAAATAAATAATAGTGTTAATTATTTGGAGTCTTCTCATTTAAATTATCTAGTATGTGTTTGTTTATTTAGATTTCCATTTTAAAAGTCAGCTAAGGGCAAGAATGATCATTCTCAAAAAGGGTAATGGGCTACTTCGAAATTACACAATGCAATGGGGGGAACATATCCAAAATTTAATCTCTATGGATTCCTTTTATTATTATTTTCTGAATAAATTAATTTATTCTATTAGCCAACCCCAGAGAAACCTTTATGTATTTAATTCTAAGCTTTAATTCTGATCAACTTGTCCCAGCAAAAGGGTTATGTTGGAATGGGCAGCAATTAGAAGGGAAATTAAAGGATAAAATCTTAAATAAATATTATAACTGAGCCATGCATATTTCTCTTCAACATCTGCAATTCCTATATAATTCACTGGTGCCGTCCAGTTCTTAATTATTGTTAATTGAGTTTTCAATTTTAATGACTAAAAAATTGCAACTGGGTTATTGTCAAACATTAAGTTAAATACCTTTAATGTATTCTAAAATACAGGCTCATGTTAAAAGTAATCAATTTCAAATTTTATATTCAAATTGTGGAAATTTACAATCTATATAGTATATTGCAAAATAATAATTATGAAACTGTTAATTAGAATAATTTCAACTCTTTTATTTTAATGATAAGTTATTGGAAGATTAAATGGAGATTTTTTATTTTGATGGTTGGTTTGACTTCCTCTAAAAGGCTCCACTACCAGCAAGTCGGTGATTTCGTAAATATCAGTATTCAACTTAGAAAAATCAGTATATTCGTAATTGTATGTATATTTTATGTTACTCTTATATGAACTTTGCATTTGATCTTTAACAGTATACTGAAACATTGTGCTAAGAAAGTAAATCATAAAAAAAAAAAAAAAAAAATCAAATGATAGCGTAAAATGATATGAATAATAAAAAAAATAAAAAGATAAGGATTTATGTAGCAGATAAAATAGTGTATTAGTAGATTGTTAATGCATATATATTTTGATACTGTATACTTTATTGTATAATGCATTTATATTTTGATATCTTTGAAATTTTGCAAATGTTTACACTTGGCTTAATAATATTTTTAGGGGTAAGAATTTCCATGCATTTTTAAAGTTAGATTTAGAATTCAGTATCTAAATAAATTTTAATTATCAAAAAGCTGAATGCCAAAAAAGAATCGTAGAAATCATAGAAATAGCTTGAACTCGAGTTTTTCTGGCGTATTAACGCGAGGGCATATAAAAAAGTTAAATAAAGAAAAGCAAATTGATTCGAGTAACACGATGGCAGATCCATCAGTGGACACAATAATTTCTCTAATCCCGAATTTCGATGGGAAAAAGTTAAGTGATTGCGAGTATTTTCTCAGACAATTTGAGGACTTAACTAAACAAATATTAAAAGACGATGCGAAGCTTACAATTTTGAAAGCAAAATTGTCGGGTACTGCGAGAGAGAAACTCTCACAAAATAAATCGCTTATAGAAGAGAAAAACTACAACGAATTCAAAAAGAAATTGTTAGATTTATTTAAAATCAAGAAATCATTTACGCAGGTACAGACTGAATTTTTTAATCTGAAACAGAAACCGGGACAAGACTTAACAAGTTTTATTAGCGAATTCAAAAACGCAGCGTCTCTTTATATAGAGAAAAGCCATACAGAAGTTGATCCGAACGGAAACGGGAAATTTTTGGACTTAGTAAGATTGACACGATTTTTGGATGCGATTAGATCGGATTTAAGTATGGATTTAAGAAAAACCTTTCCCGATAATTTTGAGGATGCTTGCAAAACAGCAATTAAATTAGAAGAGGCGTACAATAATATAGGGGCAGAACAGGTAAATACTATAACAGCTAACAATGAATCGCAACTTTTTGAGAAGTTATTGAAATTAAATGTAGAAACGGCGGAGCAGATTAATAATTTATCAAAAGAAATAAATAACATAAAATTGGGAACAATCGAAAAAAGAGAGGAAGTCGAAAAATTTTGTAATATATGCAAGAAGGGGTCACACAATGAGGATAGTTGTTGGTATACTAAAGCTAATAAAAACAACAACCAGAATTATAGGCATAGATTTGTAAACAATAGGGGTAATTACAGAGCAAATTACAAGAATTATAACCAGTATGAAAGACACGATTCTCACAATGCATTTCCGGAGGGCAATATTTACTATAATCATGTACCAAATGCTCAACCTTTTCCACCCCCACCACAACAACATTACAACACGCCGTATACTTATTATCAACCTGACTTTAATAATTATGATGCACAGGGGTATTACACTCAACAGAGAGGAAATTATAGAGGTGCACAGAGGAATAACTATCGCAATAAATATACGGACTCTAGGGAAAACAGAGAAAATCATACGAACAGTAACAAGGATAGTAATCAAAGGGGTAAATTTCAGAGGGGCAATTATAAAAGATACAAGCAGAACAAAGATAAGGATGCGGAAAACTAAATACGAGACTTGTAAATACAGATAAAGAAGACCCGAGCAAGTCTCACGATAGCGGGCATACTTTAAGGGATAAAACTATTGCAAGTGTACAGAACGATACAAATGAACTTCCTCTAATTAAATTTAAAATTAAAGATATTGTAATTAACAGCCTTTGTGACTCAGGCGCACAGGTGAGCTTGATCTCACCGCTTTTGTTTGAAAATTTAAAACAAGCAAATATAAAATTTAAATATTTGGGAAATCAAATTAAGATTCAAACACTTACAAATTCACTGATTACATTCAAACAGTGCATTAGAATGTCATTTAAATTACAGGACACTTTTGTAAAAGGAACTTTTTATGTTACAAATAAAGATTTTGGCCGCAAATATCAATTATTACTAGGGTACGATTTCTTAAAAGAAAATCAAATGGTTCTAGATTTTGAAAAGAAGTATCTTAAATTCAAAGGAAGAAAAATGGCATTAAACATCAAAGATTCGGAGGACACTGGGGAAGTAAATACATTAATTACAGAACAAATTCACAATCAGACATATGTCAAAAACCGAATGGACCACATGCAGGAGGTTAGACTGCAAGCGTTGGCACAGCAGGAGAAAATGATGGCCGAATATGTGACAGAGGAAGACCTTGATAAAATAAAAACACTTGAACTAGGACAACAAGTTTACCTTAAGTCCATTAACCCTACTGTTTTACAAAAAAAATTTGAAGGCCCATTTAAGGTGGTTCGAAAAGTGCGAAATAACAATTACATTTTACAAGATGTAACGGAAGAAAGTAAAGGAACTATAAAAAGACACATTGACAGACTCTGGGCACCAAAGCATGCTGACAGGTGCAAAACAGAGGAGTCAAGCTCATCGGAGGAAGAATAGTGGGAATAAAATACCATTAAAAAGGGGTAGTAAGATGTTACGGTTACAGAAAGACTAATAGCTTAAACAGTTTATGTAAAAAAATTTTTAGTTGCGGTTTGCAGAATTCTACTAACTGTCAAATTTAAATATTCAAAAAAAAAAAAGCGATGGCATACTCAACTAGGGTTGAAAAAAAAATAAATAAATAAATAAGTAAAATAAAATAACATAAAATAAGATATCCCTGGCACATTTTTCAAATTTTGATAAGAAATAATTTCATAGTAAAAGCGACCCAAGGTATCACAAACAATAATAAAAAAAAAACAAAGAAAATCACATAATCAATTGAATAAATATTTGGATAAAGACAAATAAGCAAGTAAGGCTAGGTTACGCAGGGCAATAAAATCTCTGAGGCGGTGTGAAAGATTTTGGTGACGTACCAGGTAGGCGCGGAGTGGGGATTTGTTTATCAACAAACATCCCCAGTTGCCATGTCAACAAGCATTGCGGACAACTTCGCGGAAGGAAGGGTCAGTAAAGATAAAAATAAATAAATAAAAATAGATAAATGAGGGTATCACTTACTCTGATGATGTCTTCTTCGCGAGGGTGCACTCTTTGGGTGTGTGTCTATTCCTTGGGGGATAATCCAGGCGTCCCTGACACACACCAATTTTTTCCATATTACACCAAAATAAAAAAAAAAAATAACTAAAATGCACAAACACACACCGGGGGGGAGTTTTCCGTATGCGTCCCCCGGTCTTTTCCTGTTGACACTGATACATTCTGGACGTTAATTTCTGTTTCCTCCAGGGGCGTGAAACGGTAGCAGTTGGTTCCTAGCTCGTCCGCTTGGTCAGGTTGGCAGGGGCCACATCATAAAAAGGAAAAAAAACGAAATCAGTAAACAGATAAACAAATATCGAACATTCGTTTTTCATGGTATCATTTTGTTTTAATTTCGTGTTTTTTTTTTGTTTTTTTTTGGAAAATTTAGATAACGATTTTAAACTCTTAGAGAACGATAAAATAATAATAATAATAATAATAATAATAATAATAATAATAATAAGACGAAAGGAAATAATTCAGTTAATTAATTAAGTGATAATGATAATAATGACAGAATTTATTTTCTTGTTTCTATAAATTAAGGCTCACTTTTCAAAAGACTGCATGAAATTGGGAAATGAATCGGTCAAAAGATCATTTCATTCACATTATCATGGTAAAGCCAAGCCGTTAAAAAAAAAAAAAAAAAAAAAAAATTAATTAATTAATTAAGTTACATTATTTTTTTTTAGTTTAACTAAACAATTTGGATTTAACATTTAATCTCATTAACTAATTCGTTAAGCTGAGTTTTAAAAAAAATAAAAATTAATAATAATGAATAATAAAGTATATATACATATAATTCCAGCTGTGTAAAATTTTTTAATTACTAGGATGCTAATTGCATATTAAGTTCCAACACTAATTGGAAATTTTTGCGGGCAAAAGTTTCTTAACTGCAGTAATTGGAGGCGGGCAATTAATATGTAATTAAAAACAATAATAATAAATAAATAAATAAATAAAAGTTTTTTTTTTCCATTTAAGTTAGGTTAAATGTTCTAAGATGTTATTTATTAATAAGTAGATCGGTAGTAAAAAAAAAAAAAAAAAAAAAAAAAAAAAAAAAAAAAAAAAAGGAAAGAAATAATAATACAAACAAAAATAATAAGAATAATAATATTAATAATTATTATAATGATTAATAAATAAATAAATAAATTTTATCGGTTTTAACATATTTAAACATTTTTTTTTTTAAATAAGCATTTGGAGATAATCTTAAAAGTTGTCAGTGATTCAGAGGCTTTTAAGTACTATGCATTTCAACGTGGGCTGCTCATCTAAAGGGGAACCGAAATTGATAAGATTCCCATATGCATATTTATGAAATTAATTTGATAACGGATTTTACGAAATAAATGTATAGCATTCCGGTAGTGGACATATACCATTTAATAATCATTTAGCGTGGAGATGACTTAGTTTACACGATCTTGTAGGCTTGAAGTCATTTTTTTTCCCTCCTTCTCGCTAAGTGTTTGTAATTATAAGGCCGTGATTAGATGATAATAAACTTTCAAGGATATTTGTTTTATATAAAGATGGTAATTTGGTAACATATTTAACGGGAAATGGATTTTTGTCTTAATATTGAATTGCATGAAAGACCACGTGCATGTTATTTGGTTGATCTCAATTTACGGGTCAAGACGAAGGGTAGTTTAAACAATTGGCTTATAGTCAGTTTTAATAATTAAGCTTTTAATATATATCAAAAAATTATATATATAGATATAAATATCATTAAATAAATAAATAATGAGAATAATAACTCGTAAACTTACATCATAATTCGCAGCCATACTCCATGTGACGGGGCAAATCAGGAAGGTAGATCTGAGGTGAGTTGAGGTGTTCTGCATACCGGAGGATCGCAAACGCTATTCACCTGCAGGGTTGAAAAAAAAAAAAAGGGTGCGTTCAGGGGGCGTGTTAGAAACGCATTATCCCAGGTAAAGAAGCATTTAGGTGTTGAACCGGTCGTGGTATGGGATTAGGTCAGCATTTTCAGGTGTACGAGGAAGGAATGAATCACCTGTTCAGTAGGGCTACATGATTGACAGAAACGGGGTGAGTGTTTGACCTGAGGTCACGCAGCTTTCCGATTCTTATCATTGAGTAGAAGTTTTTTTTTTTCTTCTTTCTGTCGGGCAGAAAAAAATGAACAGTGACAGAACGGGGAGTTATTATTTTCAACATGTTAGAATTAACATGAGAATTTTTACGCTTAGGCGTTTAAAAAAAAAAAAAAAAAAAGAAAAAGAAAAGGAAATAGAGAAATAAATTAAAAAAAAAATAAAATAGGAAAGAAGGGAAAATTATTAAAGAAAAATTTCATTTTTTTTTTCTTTTTATTCATTCTTTGTTGTTTAATAATTCGAAAGAATTGTATGTATATAATAAAATTACAACAATCATATGAATGGACAATACAAATGGTAACTGAATTAATCCATAAAATTGGGTCAAGTAGTAGATGAATATCATAAAGTTACAACATCATGAATGTGTCATGTTTTCAGATTGCTAGGACTGTTTTTGTGTCCATCTAAAATATTTGTCTGTTTGCATTTATTACTTAGATATAGTGCTGAATTCATTCATTAATATGTGTAAATATTGTAAAGTGGAAGACATGCCATTTCATCGAACTCAGAAGAGTATTGCTATTATATATATATATATATATATATATATATATATATATATATATATATATGTATGTATAGATATACATTTGTTCCTTTTGGTTTGTTTTGGCCTAATTTTGGTTTAAATTTTAGTAGCACTAGATATAATTAAATAATTTGAAAAAAAAAAAAAAAAAAAAAAAAAGAAAATTTGAGAATGTGGATGTACAGTTTTATATTGGATTAAACTCTTTGCTCTATATAAATATGTATATATATATACATATTTTGAATGTATACTCATTATCATAATTTTTCTCTCAGGTATCTTACATATTCAGTTATGTAT
Source organism: Maratus michaelseni (assembly GCA_963931845.1). Classification (NCBI taxonomy): domain Eukaryota; kingdom Metazoa; phylum Arthropoda; class Arachnida; order Araneae; family Salticidae; genus Maratus; species Maratus michaelseni. The sequence goes on along the minus strand of OZ007588.1, from coordinate 246,116,120 downwards.
GTGTAATTGTAAGATTTTGCCTGAATTGGGTTTTATATATTGTATGATGCATGTATTGTGTTAAAAATAATTATCAAGAATCATTGTAAAGTTGAATACTGATCCTTACATATCACAGTGTATTATATCTTTTTGTTTTGTATGGTCTGTTTGGCTATTTAGATATTTTGAATTTGGTGAGTGCTCTATCTTAGACACACCGGTTATATTTAACCACAAAATTTAAAATTTTTGTACTAATGATAATATTTTATCTCTAAATTGTTTGGGAATACTTAGGAAATGTGTACATATATGAACTGTTCTTTATTAAAGTCACACAAGTAATTTACAAATGAACATTTTCCTCTGCATGAACTTTAGTCTACAAGATGATTCTGTATAGATGAACGTGGACTGATATCATCTATGTGATCTATAGATTATCTGCAATGGTGATGGACTTCTTGGGTATGCAATGCTAAAGAAAACTGGACGTTTTCTTTCTTTTAGTACGGGGGGAAAGATAATGTAAGGAAAGTACATTATCGGGACTTTCCCATAAGTCGCCTCAGTTGAAAGATTTAGGATGGCAAATTTATGACCAGAGACTCGCTGGCGACAATTTTAAGCCATAAAAGTCAAATAAGAAGAACTTTGATTTAAGTTGGTCTGGGAGATAATATCAAAGAACACACACGTCGTTCCGAGAAAAAAAACAACACGCTACAGCAACAACTGATGCATAGCCATTGGTTGGGGTTGGTAAGGAGGAGGTGAAACTGACCCTCTGTTATGCAAATTTCAGTTAAAACGGGAGATCAACTACCCAATGAAAAAAAAGAAGGATGGGCTTAAAGCACTGTCATGCAAATTTTGGGCAGAACAAAGTACGGCCCACCGTGGTCATGAAAAAGCAGTTGTGAAAAAGAATGAAAACAGAACACACATCGATATCAGAAGCGAAAGTGAGAGGTGAAATAAAATGACGCGATGAATTTTGTGCGGTCCGAAAGAGGAAAATAGAGTGAGTGACAATTCTGATGGTAAGAAAGCAGCGAACCCGAACAACATATATGGAGAGTGGTGAAGTTGCGCTAAGTTTTGTGAAATGAACATTTTCAATAAGTGCAGCGCTATTTAGTTAGCGGAAAGTGTGCTCTGATACAAAGAGAAACCTTCTTCAATCAATGTGTATAGGTAAATATGACTCTGACCTAAGTAATTCCCCAGTTTATTTGATTTTATCAAAATATTATAAGAGAAGCTGGTAGTGTGACCTTAGTCACAAATGGAAGTCAGTATTTTAATTGTAAACAAATAATGTTGTCAAAGATCAATTTAAATATAAATACAAACAAATATAAGTATCCTTTGCAAGGATCAAAGTGTTAATGCCAATATTATAGGAGAAATTTTGTTAGGAAATTAAATCAGATGTGTTCTGATAAATCTTTTTTTTTCTTGAAATAACTGTAAATATTGTAAATAAATAATAGTGTTAATTATTTGGAGTCTTCTCATTTAAATTATCTAGTATGTGTTTGTTTATTTAGATTTCCATTTTAAAAGTCAGCTAAGGGCAAGAATGATCATTCTCAAAAAGGGTAATGGGCTACTTCGAAATTACACAATGCAATGGGGGGAACATATCCAAAATTTAATCTCTATGGATTCCTTTTATTATTATTTTCTGAATAAATTAATTTATTCTATTAGCCAACCCCAGAGAAACCTTTATGTATTTAATTCTAAGCTTTAATTCTGATCAACTTGTCCCAGCAAAAGGGTTATGTTGGAATGGGCAGCAATTAGAAGGGAAATTAAAGGATAAAATCTTAAATAAATATTATAACTGAGCCATGCATATTTCTCTTCAACAAGTTCTTTTACTAGAACAGAGAATCAGTAACCGGCGCATTGTGAAAATGCAGCACGGCAAAAGGAGTCAAGGCGAAAAATTTGTCAGTTTCGTGTGCTGCGATACTGTAGCTTGACATACGCTTCGATGAAACGGGTCTTTTACTATAAGCCTAATTTTCATATATATGCTTCATATTATGCATGCCAGCGCCATCTATCGGTAATTTTTTGAAAAACAACTTTCTTTGTTATTAAAAAATATATCCGATATTTCTCTAATCCCATTCGTACAAACCGCAAATTTTAGCATCCTTTGTTCATTTTTAATGAAGTTTTAACGAATTTATGGCTCACGCGGTATATATATATATATATATATATATATATATATATATATATATATATTAGGGTGGGTCGAAAAAACCGAAATTTATATTATCGAAAAGTAATAGTGCGGGAAAGTTGTCAATGGAGGAATAAATTCACAAAATATTACACCAAATGGTTAATATCTTTTACTGCCGCAAGGCGTTCAAAATTTAAAAAAATCGCAAATAAATGTTTTTTCAAAAAAAAAAATTAAAATATTCAACCATATCAATACAATTTCTAATAGAATGCAACAGACACATCAAGATGTTAGTAATGTACCATTCAAATTTCATTATGGTGAAATCATTTGTATTACCGCCGCAGGGGCGGTCAAAATTTTGAAAAAAACGGCAAAAATTTCAATTTTTCGTTTTTTTTTCAAATTTTTAAATTTTTATATTATGTCTTCAATTACATAAATTTACATTATTACTAGTAATAATTTATAAATTTCTAGTAATTTTGATCATGGCCATTGCCAATCAGGGGCGAGAGGGGCCCGCCCCCCCTATATTTGAGAGAAGGGGGCTGTTTGAAGGGATTTTGGGGATTTTCCGGAACTTTTTATTGATTTTTTGTTGGGAGGGGAGGTAAAAGTGAAAAATGAGGGGGAATTTATGTAAGAGCCCCCCGCCCCTACCAAAAACATCACCAAAATTTACCGTAAAATCGCAAAAATTTCTTCAAAAAGCCCCTTTTTACCAAATTTAGGAGGGGCGGGCCCCTTTCGCCCTTGGTTGGCAATCCCCGTCATCAAAATTACTAGACATTTATTAGTTATTACTAGATGTAATGTAAATTTTTTTAATAGTAGACACATAATAAAAATTGGAAAAATTGTAAAAAACGGAAAATTGAAATTTTTGCCGTTTTTTTCCAAAATTTTGGCCGCCCCTGCGGTGGTAACAGAAATGATTTCACCATAATGAAATTTTATTGGAACATAACTAATATCTTGATGTAGCTTTTGCATTCTATTTGAAATTGTATTGGTATGGTTGGATAATTATTTTCTTTTTTTTTGGACAAAAACATTTTTTTGCGATTTTTTGAAATTTTGGCCCCCTTGCTGCGGTAAAAGATATTAACCATTTGGTGTAATATTTTGCAAATTTATTCATTATTACCAATGGCAACTTTCCCGCACTATTATGTTTCGATTATATAAATTTCGGTTTTTTCGACCCACCCTAATATATATATACATTTTTAAACCAAAAAATGTTCTGTATTCATTAGAATTCTAAAAAACAGTTATCAAAACGTAATCACAGAATAAATCGGGAATAAGCAATAAAAGCGTAAACAATCATCGTTCAAATTGATTAACAACATTGTCGCGGAAATTAAATAAACAATGTGCATTTTTCTTATTATAATACAAATTAACGGAATTTATGAGAAATAAATACACGATGTGTTTCTAAATAAATGAAAATAATTTAGTAATGGATAACAGGCGAATAATTAATAGCAGATACAAATCAATAAATAACGTTTCATACATTTACGATCTCATTTCTATCCTCCATCGTTAAGTTACTCAGCGTTAATAATTATGCGACATCATCTCGAAAATTAGAATACACTCGCTCTTCGCTTATCCCCGTTTATTAAGATATATACGTTCTCATTTTTAAAATGCCTTCTAATGAAGCCACTCCTAATTATATTTTCTTCCACGAAATTTAATTTGAAGCCTTCCGCAAGAAGAAATTAGTTTAGAATACGGTCACACGGCAAATTATTGCTGCATTCCTTAAACGTTGTAATCAAGTAAGGTTTCGCAAACTAAGCGCTAAGTTTGTTCGACAACTACTCCTATTGATATGCATACGGGCAGAAATTAAGTTAAAGGAAATTCACTGAAATATATAAAGGAAACCTCATTTAAAAGTGAAAATTGTAGGGATACATTTAATTTATGAAACCATATAATTGAAGTAAATTAATTTACGATTCAAAATGTTTTTAATTATTTTCCCAATTAAAATTTTATAAATAAAGCTTATTTTAGGAAAGAAAAATCATTTATAATACTTATTAGGATTCTGGGTTATAGCCAAGCATGCATAAAAATCAAGGCGATAAATCTATAGGTACTGAAATAATTTAATTGGACTTTGGATCGGTAAAGTAATATGGAATTCTATAATCGAAACAATAATGAGCAAATGTGTTTTATATCAGGTATATCTTGACCCGATATATGTAGACCCCGAAGAAATATTGCTATTTTATCTCTGTTATTGTAAGTGATTGGGTTGCTTACATTTTGCCAGTGTTGCACCAATTTTGGAAAAGATGTGTTGTCATTTCAATGACAACATTTCCAATGTAAATATAATGTATATATTTCAAATGCTAATTAAAAAATTGGGAAATAATCCTATTGGTTTATAATGGATTTCCTCTCCAATTTATCAATTAGCTCACTGTATTGCCTGTATCTTTTTGAGTTTTCACGATATTTGATTGGTCTTGTTATATGAGTTGCTCTATAGAATTGAATACCAAAACATGAAGAAAATCTTTCGTATATTTTGCGCATGCGTAGTTAACAATTATTTCATGCATATGCTCATATCTTATCAAATATTCAATATTTAATTTTTTAATTGTAGTATACAGTTTCTAATGTTTCTTGAAGTCAATATGTGTTTTATATTCTCGAAGTTTAAGAACAATTCGTCAAGAATTTCAGTAGAAATTCGATAAACCGTGTAAAAAGCGAAAGCGTCCGGTCATTGATTTTTGGATAGCAATATATATATCTCTACCCTATATATATAAAATCCTAATGAAACGAATTTGTGAAACAATTTCATGAAACGAATTTATGAAACGATTTTATGAAACGACTGATTAAACGACTGATTATCTCTACCCTATATATATAAAATCCTAATGAAACGAATTTGTGAAACAATTTCATGAAACGAATTTATGAAACGATTTTATGAAACGACTGATTAAACGACTGATTATGTTTCAGGGCTATTTTTAATAAAATATCAAACGCTTGATGGTGAAATTAATACCAATTGTCCATAAAAATCCGCGGATGTCAAAACTGGTAACAGAATTTTGAAATTGGAATTAGTTTTCGAGATATTAATTTTTTTCTAATTTTAATGACATTTCTGTAATGATGGCAACTAATTACTCAGTTTTTTTGTAAAAAAAAAGGGAAAAAAATTGAAAAGGATCCCGATAGGGATTATTGATTTCTTTTTATTCGTCATTTTCAAATTGAAATTGAATTTATCTTTTATTTCAATCGATAATGAAGACAAGATTATGATTAAATTATGTTTTTCAGGAATATTTGAAAAAGAATCACATTTCTATCGCCAGGATTCAATCGTCTGTCAGCATTTAATTTAATTTATAATCTGAAAATATTTTGAATAAATTCGTCCAAATGACGTCATTTATGTAAACGCCAAAGAAAAGGGGGGAAAGGAATTAATAGTAATTATTATTTATTGATATCATTTTGTTATTTTTTTTGTAAAATTTAATTAAACGAATTTATAAAATCACTAATTCGGATATTTGAAACGAATATATAAAATAATAATTGCCCAACTGAACGGAAGGAGAATAAAACATCCTGCTTGGTTTTCTTTCCAATTTTAATGAGAATATGACATCAATTATGGCAAAATGACATTTACTCCTTTTTTTGTTTTATTGGCAGCAAGGAAAAAAATGCTCCCTATATATTAGAGAAATGCTATAAAAGTTTAAAACAAATGAATATTTCAGTAGCATTACTTTTTTAATAATGAATTATATGTTTACACATAAATAACAAAGAGAAGAAAAAACTACAAATAATTAAATTACTATACTCGAAACACACTAAAGGTGTAAATTACGTTATATATTAAAATGATTTTCGTTTCTTTTCCAATTTAGGGGTCTTCGCGAGACACAGAAAGTGACCTTGGCGATGAATTGAAATTCGGCAACATGTTTTCTAACAATCTATTCGCTTTTTGATATACACAAGCAATTATTTCGATATTTATACAATTTATTTAATATAAAGAAGTCATTTATCTATTTTTATGTACCAAAAGAGGTAAATTGAAAGACAATTATAAATAAATTGTATATATACATATAAATACATGTATAGACAAGCATAAAAGTTCGGTGCTTTTCCAGTATGTGGGGCCTTGACGAAACTGAGAAAATAGCCTTGGCGGAAAAAGGAAATTTGGCAACATACTTTCTGTCAACCTATTCACTTTGTCATTTCGTATACAGAAGCATTTTTTCAATATTTATACAATTTGTTTAGCGTAAAATGTCATTTATCCTATTTTATATATAATCAGAAGTAACTTGTATAGAAAAAACAATAATAATATACGTATAATTAAAATACGCATAACAACAAAATATCGTCGAATTTGTTTCCATGGCTGTTTATGTCATTTGGCACCAAATCTCACTTTCGGATGCCCGAATTGCGTCAAGCTTTTTAAAAAAGCGTCAAGACCCCTATAATAGAAAAGCACCAAAAGTTCATTGGGTTTGTTTTCATAACTTTTGGCAACAAATCTATGTATATTAACGAATCTATCCCTTTTTGAAGCTCGAATTACGCCAAACCTAAAAGCAAAGGATCCTATACTGGAAAAGTACCCGATTTTCTTATGGACAGTATTCAAGTGACATAACATGGTGTAAAATTATCGCGGATAGCAAATTTGTTTAAATATCTCATCAATTGATGCCGAATAAATGCAGACATGCATGCAGAAAATATTTAATTTTGTATGATAAATAATTATTAGAAAATTCGTATATACATATTAATTAAAATAAATAATTTACATATTTAAAATAACATGAAAATATCCATGATGGTGCACTAAAATAGAGAGAAAATTAAAACCTGTTACTGAAAATGTCTATAACATAGTACTTTTCAATACCGTGGTTCTTAATGTTATTCACAAGCAGATGGAATTTTTCTCATCCTTAAACGCAAAGGAAGAATAAAATACAGATCGTTGTTATAAAAGTCCGAGAGGTAGCCACAATTTAAACCTAACCATTTTATACAAGTTGGTTTTCAAGTTGTCATTGATTTTACTTAACAATCCCGAAAACAGTAGTCAGTTGTCGCAACAGCTGTGTATGAGGCCATGATAATCAAAAAATGCTCCACTAAATCGTTAAAAGCATGACAACCCAATTACAGATTTAACAATATTTTTAAAACAAAGCACGCTGTCATGTTTTTAGAGGCCTCGATGTCTGAGCGGGGGTTGGCGAGCGTAGCTCGCAGGGGGTAGGACCCCTAGTATACATATAAAATTATTTATGTAAATATGTTATAGTTTGTCATAAATATATATGCATATATTTATAAATATATGTATATAATTTTAGTAATTGACAACAAGGTAATAATTAATAGCAGATGCAAATCAATAAATTAAGTTCGAGACATTTAGAATCTCATTTCTATCTCCCATCTTAAAAGTACCCAGCGTTAATAATTATGCGGCACCAGCTCGAAAATTATAATACACTCGCTCGTCATTTATCCCCGTTTATTAATATATATACGTTCCCATTTTTTAAATGCTTTCTAATGAATCAACTCTTAATTTCATTTTCTTGCATGAAATTGAATTTGTAGCCTTCCGCAAGGCGAAATTAGTCTAGAATACAGTCACACGGCAAATTATTGCGGCGTTCTTGAAACGTTGTGATCAAGTAAGATTTCACAAACTAAACACCAAGCTTATTTTACAACTTCTTCTATTGATATGCATGTGAGTAGAAATTGCAGTTAAATGAAATTCAACGATACAGGTAAAGGAAACCTCATTTAAAAGTTAAAATTGTGGGGCTACATTTAATTTCTGAAGCCACATAATTGAAGTACATTAATTTACGACTCAAAATGTTTCTTTTATTTCTTAAATTAAAATTTCATATGTAAAAGTAATTGTAATAAAAACAAAACATTGATAATACGAGTTTTCAAATTTTTAATTTTAGCTAAAATGAATAAGAATTATGTCGCGTTTTTGTGCAGATGTATTTCCATGGCCGTAAAAATGCTGGTATTGAATACGTAATAAAACTTTAGTGTTGTTGTGCGTTTATATAACTGGAAACAGATCTGTCCTTTTGGCCACGTGTATATTTCCAGTGACATCGCTTACTTGTGTGTCTTAAGTAAATAAATATGAAGTAAGGAATATCGAAAAAGAGGGCTTGGGGCTCTTATACACTGAAAAAAATGAAGTACTCAAAAATGAGTAAGTCCATGTACTCATATCGAAATGAGTATTTTTGGATCAGAAATGAACATATGATCAACATACTTGTATATTTCAGAATGTGTAATGACGAAATTTCTGAGCCTAAAAAGCTATTATTTGAAGGACAAACGAAGAATAAGAGAAATGAAAAGTGGATCTGGTTGTTCGGGATTTTCATCAAAGTGGATCCACTACAACACATTTACTCTTTTTTTCCCTCACATTTTACACATCTACTTTTTTTTTTCTTGATAGTACTTCAAAATTATGATTTTTCCCCCCATATTTTTTAAAAATTTATTTTAACTTTTTTAACGTGAGGCAATATTGTGTTATTTAAAAATTTCATAACATAATATCTTTGCAAATTATAGCTATGCAAATTGGTATTAAACTAAGCTGATTTGGCTTACAAATTTATGAATTACGCTAAAATTTATTATTTTATAAATTATAATTGTACAAAGTTTATATTTTTTTTCCTTAAATTTATAAAATTAGTTAATATTTTTTCTTTACTTTTATAAAAATAAAGTTTTTAACTTTATAATGTTTTTAATTTATTTCTTTAGCTTATATTTTTATAAATTAAACTAATTTAATTTAAATAAAATCAATAAGTCCAGATTTAAACCTACCTATCCCAAGGTCATTAATTTCAAATTTTTCTCTAAAAATCATTTTTTTTTAAACTATTTAGTTTAACCGAACCGTACGCAAAAGCTCTCAGCATAGCTGAAATATAATAATTTAATTTATTATAAAAAATTTATTTACATAATTTTTTTAAAATAAGACATTAAAAAATATATTTTTTAATAACATGTAATAAACACGTCTGATTAAGATAATTGTTGTTTTTATTAGAATTGATAAATAGATAATCAGGCAAATAATTTAAAAAAAGTATATGTTCGAATAAAGAAATTGTTGGTACTGTTGCAAAAAGAAGCAATCAGTATTCTTAATGCAATGTTTTACGCATATAATACATAAAAATTGAAATGGATCTGTTATAAGGCACCAAATCATACAGCAAAAGATTGAAAATTATGAAAAGAAAATATTAAAAACATTGGAACTGAAAAAATCCATCTACAGATGAAACCTCAAGTTTTTGCAAGTTTTGCAAAATAACTAACAACATTTGAGAAGGAGGCGTGACCACTCATGGCGCATTGGTCTGAGTCGTCAGGTTAGTACACAGGACACCACGGGTTCGATTCCTCTCATGGGCAAGGGTTGGTTAATTACTGTAAACTCACGCAGGAATGAAAAATATGAGCAGAAATGTATGTATCCCTTATAAGGTAGTCCTCGCGGAGTAACCTTTTTTTTTTTATCCTATAAATTTTATTTTAACGACATAAAAAATTTTAAATTTGAATACATCCATGGGATCAAAAATGAGTACATAGCAGTTCATATTTGAATACATCCATGGGATCAAAAAAGAGTACATGTGTTTCTCAATTTTGAGTACATTTGGATCGGAGCTATTTTGAATATGTGACGTATTCAAAATTGAGTACTTTTTACTCAATTTTGAGTACCCATTTTTTTTTCAGTGTAGACGTGTATGAAATGTTCCTGGTTATCTTCGATATATATCTTAAGCATATTTTAAAAAGTACCGCATACTGATGAAAGGTTTATGCCTGGAGATCTTCTAGACATGCATAAGAGTATTTGGATATCTTGCACGTTTTATGGAACTCAGAGAGAGCTTCTAATCGTTTATAGACGTAAAAAGCGTGTGATGTGATATATATCGACGTCTTATGGATGCATCTTTTGTTTTGTGTACACAACTTGTACATGTATTATAATATGGGGATGTGCTGTGTGGAATATATCTAATACTCTTTTTTTACAAGTCCCTAGAAAGAGACGATAACCCAAAAGTGCATATTATTTTTTTACTTATCTCCTTTTCAATTCAATATATTCTTAAAAAATATTTGAGATAAATAACTTTAGAAATTTTTTTCTATCATATTGTTCATAGAGAACTACTGATACAATTTTCTCATAATGTATGTCATAATGTAATTAAAGGAATTTTCAGTGCCTTTTTATGTTGCTCTGTTACAATATACTTAATTTTTTAATTAACTTTTAGAAGCCGTATGACATGAAAGCTGTTATTTATAACAATAGTATATTTTTGCATATCAATTGTATACTTTTTGCACAACATAGTATATCTTTTGCAAACCAATAGTATGTTTTGTGCAAGTTTCATAAGTTGTGTATGCTTTTTGAAGTACTATAAAAACATATTTTGAATTAGCAAATTAAGATACAGAAATTTGTGTATTAATATTTCATTTCTTCTAATGATAATAGAATAAAATATTTTTTCTCGGTGTGAAAAGATGCGATGTCGTTAGTAAGAATATAAAAACACAATATTTTTTTTATTTCTTTCAGAAATTTCTCCGTGTATCAAATTTAAGCATTTTTTTTTTTCAAAAATTAGCACGATCCTATGGAGCGAGTTAGAGGAAGTTATAAACTGGTTTCGATTTTTTTTCCAGTATGTAATTAGGCAGCACAATGAGAAGTAAGACATAGCAATATAATATAACCACGTACGAATATATACAAAACACCTTCCGATTAACCAAGATTCCAAAAAGCGCTCTTAATATTTAGAAATCCCAGAAAACAATATTTTTTCGAGATTTAAAGAACCATTGACAAAAAAAAAATGTTCTTGTAGCTGCCACTTATTTTAGGAAATGTTTCGGAGTAGTTTTTATAGTGCATTAATCAGTTTTGTTAAACCGAAATATTGGTTTTTAGGATGCTATGAATTCTAAATTAAACATTTTACATGCAAGAGTTAGAAAATAATATTAATTTTAACGTTAATGTTAATACTGTTAATTTATTTTGTTTGTCTATAAAATATGGAAATGTTCATTTCAGAAATGATAACATCCTAAACAAGAACGAAAAATCATGCGTCAAGCATAGATTATGCAACACTTTCCAACGCTTCCAATGTAATTTGGCAAATCTTTACCGTAAGGTGTAAAATGATATCTAACTAAACAATTTTGAAAACGCATAACATATTTAAAAATACAATTTTAGGAATTACCAACAATATTCAGAAAAATACCCGAGCTCTTTTGTGCAGCCCTGTGTACGATCTATAGATTTGCATATATGCTAAATAGAATTCTAAATTTTAGTTCAGTTCGGAAACGCGTAGCACAGTTTAAAATTTCCTTTCTGGAATTTCCGACAATAAACGGAAATGTACTCAAGAACGTTTGTGTTGCTCTGAATACAATCTATACAATTTATACACACCAAGTAATAAGACAAAAATGAGTTAAATTTAAAAAGGCGTTCATCAACTAAAAAAGCATTCCCAGCAATTATTATTAATAAGCATTACTTTAACCGAATTATTTTGAGTGTTCCTGTAAATGAACGATGAAAGCCATACACACAATATTCTATAGTAAGTCTCTTGTAATCCACGTCAGTGATATATATCAATTTAAATATGTTTGAAATAGTGAAACATTATTAAAATAAACTGAAAACGATTTTTCTTCATACACCTTAATGTAACAAAATTCTTTACAGTATCCCTGTAAAGAACTGTAAGTACTATGCACACCATATTCTATAATTAGTCTCTTGTAGTGCATCTCAGTGATATATATAAATTTCAATATATTTGGAATTGTGTAACATCACTAAAATAAACCGCAAATGATTTTTCCCCATAGATCGCAATGTAACGGAATTCTTTTGAGTGTTCCTGTAAAAAAACTAAGTGCTTACACACTTCATTTTCAATACGGAACATGCCACAGTAAGCCTCAATAACATATATCAATTGCATGACGATCCGAGTATATTTACGCGAGTTAGAGCACGTTCACACAGACAGACGGCAGACAGACAGACAAATAGACAAACCGAATTCATAAACACTTTTTAACTATGTTGGAAAGTGTTAAAAACGACATTCAGTTTGAAAAAACCGAGTAGCACTATGAAAACTGATGGGAAACGTTTTACGAAAATCAGTTGCGGCAAAAGAAACTTTGTTTTTATAAATGCTTTTGTAAATCTCGAAAATAAATTGATTTCTGAGGTTTGAAAAGAGTGCTTTCAGAATCTTTAATAACTCTGATGAGGTCATTGTATATGTTCGCTTGTAAATAGATAATATGTTCTTAGATGAAGAAACATTTCTTTTTTCTTTTTTTTCTTTTTTTTAGAGTATGAAAGCGGTTCTTCTGAAGTGTTTTATTTTCAGTTTTCTTACAAATTTCTCTTACGAAGTGAATTATCAGCTAAATTTTTTCAGTAAATTAAACGGCTCTTTGCTGCTATTTTGACGGTAGTGCAATGGTCGACTTATTGAGAGGCGAGGAAAGCCTAGTGCATAACAGTAATTTAATAAATGCAATTTTGCAATATGTTTTCTGAAATATATAAAGATACTTTTTAATTAGAAAATTACCGTACAAGATTTTTTGTTTTAATGTTTCATTGCTTTTAATGAGAATGAGATAAAATATTTTCCCTGCGTTATGAAACAACACAATGTTGCAAGTAAAAATATTAAAACACAATATTCTTTTATTTATTTCACTAATTTCTCTGTGTATCGTTTCTCCGTAATTTCTTCCAAAAATTAGCACGCTCGCATGGAGCCAGCTAGAGGATCTAATGAAGTGTCTTCCAATTATTTTTTCTATCGTATTTAATTAGGCAGCCCAAAGGGACGGAAGACATGTGAGCATAGCGTGATGCGATTTCAAGATATAATTAAATAATCATCTATGAAAAAAGACCGCGTCGTACTAATGATTGCGAATTTTATTTATTATTTATTATGCAGCGATAAAGAAGTTCTTTTTCACTTTTATGAAATATTTGTTTTTCCTTTATGTATTTTCTATGAAAAAAAGATTAATTTGATTTTATTTTTATCTAATTAAACATTATTTAGCTGTGATATTTGGACGAAAGAAAAAGTAAGGAATAATCAAGCTTTTTTAATAACTGCAATAATATTTTTTTGTTTATTGACTTTGACGCTGGACTTGATATTAAATAATATTTTCAGTCTATCAGTTTTTATGATTAACAGAATGAAAAAAAAAGTTTGTCCTGACAAAAGATTATTACGAAATATTCAGTCATTTTCGTCTGATAGAGAATTAATCATTTTGGTATAACAATGTTCACGCAACTTTATTGTAAGCACTTCGTTACAATAAATTTTTTATTCATTATATTTTGCCTTGTCATACAAAAAGTAATTATCTATGCTAAAAACATTTGGCTAGAAATAACCACTGACACAATAATGTAATGAACTTATATTTTCTTTTTCAATTTAGAGAAAGAGGATATATTAAAATTAATCATTTTACATAAATTAAATTAATATGCAGATTTATGTTCAATATAAATGAATAAATACACTGTGAAAAATGACAAATGTTTCTAATTCTACAAAAATATAATATAATCACGAATAAATTTATAATATAAACTCATCCTTGTTAACCATGATTCTGAAAAGTGTTTCTTTATCTTTAGAAACCTCAGACATCAATGGCATTTCGAAAATTATAGAATAATTTATAAAAAACCAAATTAGTCTTGCGGCCCGTAATTTTCGAAACGTTTACGAGTAACTTTTAAAGTGTATTAATCAGTTTTCTAACCCCGGAATATAGTTTTTTCCGATGCTATCAATTCTCAAGTAAACATTTTCATGATCAACAAATATGTTTAACAGATAAATATGCAACATTAACAGCGTTAACATAACATTAAAATTAAGATTATTTCTTTACCCTTTCATGTATAAATTAACTTATGCAGCTGAAAACGTTTCTTTGTGAATTGATGACATTGGAAAAACAGGTATCCCAGGCTGAGGTAACTGATTAATACACTATAAAAACTATTCGGAAATGTTTGAGAAAAATACGGCAGCAAAAATTACTGTGCTTTCAGAAACAATTCTTGAAATTCTTGAAATGTATTGGTTTCTGGGGATTCAAAAGACAATGGAAGACACTTTTCGGAATTTCGGATAACTCAGAAGTTTATATTATATTTTCGTTCGTGGTTATAGTATATTTTAATAAGATAAGAAACATTGGTCAATTTTTACAGTGTACCCACCTCGAAGAGCTATTCTCAAAGTGTGGATATTACTTAGAATTGCAAAGGAGTTTGGCACCACTTTTTCAAATTAGAAACTTTATACTTGGTTTTTAAATCGCAGAATTTGCAATTTACTTATTTAACCCCAGATTTTCTAATAGTTCTCTGAGATTTATTAAGGCGATTAAAAATCGCGGTAAAACATTACGCACCCTGTAAGCTACACTGTAAAAAAATTGCAGCAAAGTATCCGGTCATTCAACCGTGTTTATAGAAAACGGTTACATAAGCATAATTTAACGCTATTCTGACCATAATATTGCCCATATTATGATCAGAATACTGTTATATTACGGTTATGTAATTATGGATATGTATTATGTACGGTTATGTATTATACGGTTATGTATTCTCTATAAAAATGGTCTAATGACCGGATACTTTGCTGCACATTTTTACAGTGTATATAGTTTGACAGATTTAGTGCAATCTCAGGGGCAGGGGGCACACTTATTGCAATTTAATTACATTACATTACAGTATTTGACATTTTTTGATATAATGTCTAATTGTTTAGCAACTGTATATTCATCTCTACATACACAGTTTCACAATCAGACAGGTTGCAATTTGCAACATTATGATCAAAACAAATTACAATTTATAATTACAATTAGAAATCAAAATTTACACATGCGAAATTGCACCACCCTACTTATATTCGTGTTCTATGAAACTGTACATAATTAAGATAAATAGAATAACAAAAATTAATCAACAAAAGAAGAGACAATACCAATGTTTATAGGAGAAAAACAGCCATAAAAAGTGACAGTAAACAACAACACATTGTGGAAGAACACAATGAAAAAATCACAACTATCCAAATAAATAAAATAATTTTCTGATAAATAGTGCTGATGCGGAAATACTTTATTAAATGAGGCTATTTTATGGTGCAGGCAAATATAAATTACTATTAATTAAAGTTACCATTTTAATTTCAAAATTACCTTATATCTTAAGAAACTTAAGTACATAAATCAGTAGTAGTAACTAATTTATGCGAACATAATGCAATTTTCAGTTTATTGCGCAACTTGTTAGCTACAAAAATCTATTTTTCTTAGTCTGGATGAAATCCTTTATGCTACCCCTTTTAGTTCTGAGTAACATATATGCGTGCTTCATTTCTATTATAAAACTAACCCACGTAATTTTCTGACACTTCGACTTAACTTCTAAAACGCTGAGTGTTTGTTTTATAACGACGCCAATAAATGATACCACCGTTTCAGATTTTCTCATAAAATATACGTTGTTTTTATCAGACTTCGCGAAATGCCTCTAAGGCAGCGTGATTCAAAAAGTAAGTAATTTTCATAATTATTTAATTTAAACACATTACAGTAAAAAAAGATTCGTAAATTATTTATTTATTTAAAACATTAAATTTCGCATTGAGTTAACTTAGGTTATTAATAAATAATGTTTCATGCATGCTGATAATTCTCAAAAGAATTCTGTTATTGGTATTTTATTTCGCTGGAACACAAAATACTTTATATTTATTTGTATATATATTACAGATTTAGAACAATCTTTTTTTTTTAATTAAAATTTATACATATTTGTAAATAATACGAATATTTCAATCAAAATTTATTTTTAGTAACGGAAATATCACAGAGAAATGTACCTACCTACTTTCTTATTATTTTAATTTAGATATCATGTTGATTCCCGTTTATAATGCTGACAGCATGTTTATTATTAAACAAGAACGAAAAATCTTGCATCAGGCACAGATTATGAAACACTATCAGAACAATATTAAGAATTTTTTTTTTTCATACAATGAAATTAGATATCGAAATAAACAATTTAAAAAACATATAAGTCAGTAAAAATCCATGTTGAGCAATTGCTGTCCACATTCGGTAATGTATACGAATACTTTTTGTGCATTCCTGTATATGATCCATAAAATTTCTACGCATCAACTAATATAAAAAAAATGAAAAGTTTAAAATTGCATTCCAAGGCGGAAAACGAATTACAGATATTTATTGATCATAGTCAGTCCTGTATACGCATTCTTTTGTGCATCTCCGTAAATGAATGGTAAGTGCTACGCAATGCATAATGTACAGTAAACAAGTTGTACTGCACAGCAGTGACCATTTTAAATTTCATTATGTTTGATGTATCATAACATCCTTAAAATGCATCCGAAACAATTTTTTCCCCCATAGATAAGGTAATGGAGTTTTTTTTTTTTTTTTGTGCGTCTCTGTAAACGAAGTATACATGCTACTTCTTCTATACTCTTCAGAAAACATGTTGTAGTCCATCTCAGTGTATGATCTATTGCCATTATGTTTGAATTTCGTTCCATCAATAAAATGCACCACAAAAGATTTTTCTTCATATTGCATAATATAACTGATGTCTTTTGTGTCTCCCTGTAAACAAACTATTTATGCTACGCACTTTCAATAGCGAACATGCTACAGCAAAAATCAGTAATATATTAAAATACATAGCAATCCGTGTATTTTTACGAGAGTTAGAGAATGGCCAGACGGAATTCATAAACCAATGGTGGAAAGTGTTAAAAAGTGAAATTTTCAGAAAGTGTTTCACCAGGTGCAAATTTTAGTTTCAGAAAATCTAAGTTAAATATGAAGACGGATATAAATTTAAGAAACCATAAATCAATAATTAAAAGATTGTTATACTGTTTTCGGGAGAAAATGTCGGAAAGAAAATATTCAAACAAATAGGCTTTGATGTATTCGATTCTTGTAAATCCACAACGAAAACATTATATGATTTGTAGTTACGGTACCTAAATTATACAATAATTTAGATGAACGTAATTTGATGCAACATTTATAGAACATTCGACAAAGAAATTTACAACTTAAGATTTTTTAAATATTATATTGGATTTAATGTAGAATCTACATTATAAAGCACAAACATGTCTGTGAGTATTGCTGGAATCATATCGACAGTGGCAACGAACTCAGCAATAATTTTTTTTTTAAATTTATTAAATTCTGAACACCGTACAACTTAAATGTGTGCACCTTCGAATATGAAAAAAAAATTGTACTTTCATATGTAGTTTGTTTTAAACCTGAATCTTAATTTCCTGATATTTTATGGTTTTAAAAGTAATTTTCAAGCATTATTTCTTTTTAATCTATTTATATCGTGCGCAGCCCTATCAAAAAAGGTTAATCCGTTTGCACTTAAAAACAATATATAAATAGTTCAGCATTTGCTTACAGCTAATATTACAGAATGAAATTAAAATTTACCAAAATATATAAAGTATTTAAAAGAACACAGGTTTAAAAGATAAACAAAAACAGTAAAACTACGTACTAATATGAGCAGAAACAAAAAGGTTGCTGTAAATAGATTTTCTTGGATTTTAAAGCTAAAATTTTAAATGCGGCTAATACGAAAGTATCCATTTTTAGAATATTAAAAACTTTATTTCAATACATAATTGATATTTATAAATCAAATAAAAACTTTTGGGCACATATACATATTAGGCAAATTATATAGGATTGGACATATTAGATAGCTTTGAATAGTGGACAATCTAAAAAAATATATTAAATGTGAAAAATATATGAGTTTTCAATTAAAAATCCTTTTTATCTATTTTATGTACACCGTGTAGTATCTTCTGTAACCCAGGAAGCCAGTGTTGGATTCCCTGGTTCTCTTAATAGATATCTTTCTTGAGATAAAAACTATATATATGTTTCTCATAATGTGATAAAGAAATGTCAATTACTATTTTGTGCAGTTGTAATTGATAAGTTGCGACTCTTAATATTTACATAACCTTTAATATTTTTTATTACTTAAAAAAAGCATTTTTATGAAAGAAGTTTATTTAATGATTTATTAACTTCAAACATATCTGCAGTAAAGAAGTAATTTACATCTCATTTTGACAATTGCTTTTAATTTGCGCTCATATTTCCAAAGTAGCAGCAAGTATAATTAAAACAAGTTGGAAATTGTACGTCAAACGTTACAAACGAGGTGCGTTCGTACGCACGTTTTAGAATTAAATTCATGATATCCCGTGTGTAGAACGGGTTAAACAGCTAGTTAAGTATATATTTTATGTCACTGTTCATACAAATATCTTAACTAGTTATATAAATATTCAGATATATATGTATCAGCTAGTTATATAAATATTCAGATCTTGATGATTTTTAATTCTGTGAAATGAATTATATCGTCTGCAGATTAATTTCTGTAATAAAATAAGTATCTCTGTCGCTTGACGATTTAACATCCATCGGAAGCTCCTATAACAAAAAAGCACCGATTTAAAAAAAAAATCAAATTTCTTAATAAATATTTTTATTAATATCTCCTAAAGTTTTGATTCGATTTTAATAAAATTTAAAATGTCTCAACAAAATTCTGCAAAGATAATATATTTTAAATTGCAAACCATTTGGTTGGGTAGTTTTTGCGTTGTTATATGCGGACAGACAGACAGACAGACAGACGGACGGACAGACGGACGGACCAAACGACGGCTATAGGTGCTACGTATTTATATAATTACGAACGCACCTAAAAAAAAGGATTGATTCGAAGAAAGAAAAATCCGGTATAAAATACTAGATTGCAATAAATATTCACCAAAGAAACGCGGTGAGATTGCTTTACACAGATACCTTTTGGCAATCATTAACACGAAATACTTAAAAATAAAAAAATGTCTAAACATCAAGTCACAAACATACCGTGCTTCTTAATAAAATTACTTAAAACATAGTATAAGAGAGAAAGAGAGAGAGACATAACTTTTAATAAAAAATATTAAAAAGTAAATTAATAAGGATAGTAAGTGAACACCTTTTCAAAACAAAATTCCATACATCAACAAAAGCTTAAAGACATAAAAATAAAAATTATAAATTAATAAATACATGTCTTCAAAAGCTTCAGCGTAGTAAATAAAAATAAAAGCTTGCTAATTTTACTAAAACTCAACTGTTTACCACAACAGCACTTTTTTCCTTCAATGAAAAATTGCCATCCATTTTTTTGTTCCTTTCATATTTAGTCTCTTAAGTTTTATCTTAGATATAATTGAGCGCGTATAATTTACACTCCACAGATTTCAGCATCCAAGTAGAATACGCCCCATTTATTGCTTTTTCAATAAGGTATAAAAAACCCGAAAATGAACATGCCGAAAAATATCTTCCACAAAAGTCCAATTAAAGTATAACTCTGATTTGATTACGCCGGCCAGCTTTGCCGTTCCTCCGCCCCGATACATCTCTGACTCTTTGTTTTCCCTCAGGGCGTTCTAATTAAATTTTCGACCCGCAAATATAATTGGAAGCGCTTCGTTAGATGAAGCTATCAGATGTTCAAGATCCATGCTGTTTTAACTGACGTTTAAACGAAGCCGCGGTTAAGTGAGAAATGTTTCTTATCACACTTTTATGTTAAGAAGAATCGAAGGAATATCAGCATAAAAGGAAAGGAAACAAATGATATTTTACTTTATTCAGAAGTGTCTTGGACAATTTTACCATTATTACAAATAATTAATTTTCCTTTAGTTACTTACTTAATCACGCATAATTTTACTTTGAAATTTAGGTTATATTTACGATATTAATATAAGTTAAAAAGAACAAATAAATTAGTTGCGGGTATTAGTAACGTTAAATGTAAAAGTAACTCAGATGCATAGATGTCAACTTCTAGGCTTTTTTCTCACTAGTTTTTTCGAAAGATAACTAAGTGATCTATACTAATAAAAGAAAGTTTCGCTGTGTGTGTATATGCGTGTCTGTCTGTGATGGCTAGTGAAATTTGCCACACGCAGAAGTCTGAAAATCTGGGTGAGGATAGTCCAAAGCAGGTCCTGATGCACCCTAGACTTAGATTTTTAATTTTTTGATAATTGGGCGAGATATTAATTAAAAACTCCTAAAAAAAGCGAGCAATTTTTTAAAAAAATCGATAGACGGGCGCGTGCGCATGCCCAGAACTTGACTTTCGAGCGGAAAGGAAAGAAAAACTAAATGCTGGCGTTTTTTTGGCTTTTTTAACCTCCGTCAGCCAAACTGTTCAGGATACGGAAGAACGAAAGATACATTCTTAAAAGTCGTACTTTTGCGTCTTAAACGCCGCAATCAGCTTAAAAAATATCGTTGTTAACCCTTTAATTTTTTTTTCAACAAGAGCTGTTTTTATGTTAGACGTTTTCCCCCTAACGGAAACGCTCTCTCAGTCCCCAATTGAGGTCCCGACAAATAAATTATATGTTCTTAAAGCTGAGTCTATCTTCTTTTGTTGGTGAAATCGGTTTTTAAAAATAAGAACTTTGTATAACCTTGCGTAAATATGGATTATGTTCCCTTAGAAAGATCCTCATGGAGGGGCACCCCCCTCAGACCTATATCCCCTTGTATATTATCGGCCGTCATAAATCACCAAAACAACCAATCAACTAAATTAACTCATGGTTGCTCTAAAAAGAACTCATATTTTAAGTTTTTAATCCAAACTTTTTCTAGTGAGATTTCTTTTGAAGCCTATTCAGTAATTTAAGTATGAGATATGAACACAAATGACGAAACTAAAAATACAGTTTTACATAATATAGTACGATACAATATGACATGAGTATCGCGTACATTATGTATCAGTTGAAATATTTTGTGCTTGATATTTTTTTTTTCATTTTTTATGAACTGTGTTTATAATACATATAAATAGGGTCACCTGTCAGCAACAAGAAAGTGCATGTGTTTCTATTCCTAATAAGAAATAAAATCAATAATGTGAAATATGGCGGGATAGCGATGAATTCCTAAGCTTATTTACAATTTATAAATCAATTATAATATACTGCATGTGTCACAGTGCAGATTCCATGTACTTGCTCTTTTACTTTGATTTTCTTTATATTACTATCTGCATCCTCATTAAATTTCCTAGGATGAAGTTGGATACAAAGCTTTATACTAGTGAAACTTCCAATAAAATTTGTTGAATACTTTGAACATGATGTTCGTATAAAGTATGTATCATAGTGTAAATTTAGCTCTCGTTTTTTATTTTAATTTTATTTTTACTACCAACTTCATGCACTTCCATTAAACTTTATTACCTTCCTTGCCATATATCTTTTTCACATTTTTGCATGCTATGTATAATCTTGCATGGTAATTTTCCAAATGAATTCAAATTTGGTCTAAACAATAACTCATATTTTAAGTTTGAAACCCATTCAATAGTTATAGCATAATAAATGAAAACAAATGACAAAATGGAAGGTAAACTTTTGAATAATATAGTATGAGACAATATGACATGAGCACCACGTAAAGCATACATCATTGGACATATATTTTGTACTTGCTATTTTATTTTCATTTTATTACAGTATTGAGTTTATAATACAATGGGGAATGAATGGATATATGCTAATTTGGGGTCACTATGTAGTAGCAAGTAAAGGAATGCATCTCAAATAAGAATTTAAAGGAATTCTGTGAAATACAGTGATATAACGAATAATTTTAAAGATTATTTCCAAATTGTAATTCAATTATCATGCAAGGCATGTATGATATTGCAAAAAGTTTCTCTTGCTGTTTTATTTGATTTTTTCATTATTTGCAGCTGTGGTTGTAACACATAATAATAAAGATTAACTAATATGTTCACTATGCAGTTGCGAGGAAGATCATGTATTCCTTATACCAAAATGAATTTATCATTAATTATTCAATTTACTCAGCGTGATAACGACGAATGTCAAAGGTTATTAGCAAATTGTAATTCAATTACCATGCAACACATGTATCATAGTGTGAATTTCGTACACACTGTTTTATTTTGATTTCCTCTTTATTAACAACTGCATGCACCTTCATTAAACTTCCTTACCTTCCTTGCTATATATCTTTATCACGTTTTAGCATGCCATGTATACTCACGCATGGTAATCATTCACGTTTCTTCTGCGCTGAGTATGTGATTTTCTTTCGAGATGACTAATTACTAAGTGAATAGGTCTTTCGTTCTTGTGCCTCATTTTACCTGAGAATTTGATGACTTAGACGACATATGGCATCCTCCCACGACCCTGGTCACGCGATGTAATTATCTATTGTTGGCGACGACACGCAAATATCCATGGGGATAAAAATAAGGTGTTTCATGTTCTATTAAGTGTAACGATGTTTTGGTGTTTAATGTACACCATTAATTTAAAATTCTTTAGCAATGTATCAAAAGTATCTGTTTTCAGTGGAATAAATACTTCCAGCAGAAAAAATGCTTAATGTTAAAGCATTATTATCGTCAAGGAAAACATTTTCTTTGTGGAAAATGATGCTTAAAATGTTCTTGGAGATAAATAATGCTCCCTGTAATGCTATTTCCAGATGTATTTTTTTAATGCCATTAATTAAACGAATTTTATTTGAGTAAAAATGTGTTATGTATGTTTTTGTTTCGTTAACTTTTGGTGCTTATGGATTAATTATTCATTACTGCAAAAACATGAATAAATCAGTGGTTTTTAGATAGACATTTCAGAAATTAATTAAACAAATTACAGAAGTAATTTTTTTCCCTCACATTTATAGTATCTTGGGATCAAATGCTCATACTTTAATCTGTTAAATGTGAGATATTTTATGTATTTAAAGTAATGCTTTAAATTAAAAATTTTGTGTAAAATAGTTGTTCTGATTCCGGTGGAAATACATTCTTTCAGCAGAAAATTTTTTGATGATAAAACATTATTATCATCACTCAAAATATGTTCCTCTGTAGGAAATAATGGTCAGAAGTTCTCTTTTGCTCTCATGCTATTTACAGATGTAATACTTTTTTTTCTGTAATTAGTAAAATGATTGCTTTAACTTCATTAACGTGTGATTTTTACTTCAATAACGTGTGTTGTGTCTGTTTCTTCTTCGATATTTTTTTATTTTATTCATTCATGTCTAAATTAGTATTTTTTAAATATACTTTTCAGAAATTAATTATGCGCATAACAGTCGTAAAATATATCCACATATTTTCAGCACTTTTAGATGGAATTAAAATTCTGTTTTATATTGCGTTATTATGTTTAATGTATACCACTAATTAAATTTTTTTTTCGTAATTTATTGAATGTATCAGTTTTTAGTGCAAATAAGTGCTTTCATCAGAAAAAAAAATGCTTGACGATAAAGAATTATTATCATCAAACAAAGAATGTTTCTTGGTGAAAAATAATTTTCAAGAGAAATTTTCCTTACAATTCGAGTTTTAGTTGTAATTTATTTTTTGGTGTAATTAATAAAACTAATTTTTTAATTTGTACTTGAGCAAAAATATATAATGTATATTTTAGCTTTTTTAGTTTTTGGCGCTTATGAATTAAGTATTCAATATTGCATAAGCCTGAATAAATCAATGTTTTTTTTATATATTTGAGAAAATTTATATTAACATTAAGACTAACAAAAATCTTTTTCATATTTTTTTTTAGCACCATCCCCATACTTTTTCTATTAAATGTAAGGATGTTTAGAATGTTTAAAATGCAGTAATGTGTTTGCTCTGATTTTGGAGGAAATATACAAGTCCAGTAGAAAACAGGCTTAACGATAAATCATTATCATCCTCAAACTAAACATTTTTCTATGTGCAAAGTGATGTTTTAAAGATATTCTTTGCTTTAATGCATTTTTCAGACATAATGTTTTATGTTCTTTAATTTTAGCTGAAGTAAAAATAATTTCTTAAAATTTTACTCCAGCTAAAATGTGCTATGTATGTTTTTTCTCGTTAAGTTTTGATGTTTAGGAATTAATTATGCGCTTGTACATAAGCGTTAATAATTTAGTAGTCTTATGTACGCATTTCATAACATTTTAAGAGTTAATGTAGCAGAAACATTTTCGCATATTTATGTAGCATTTTAGCGTATAATCTCGATGTTTTATATTCATTTAAGCATGAAGATGTTTTATGTTTTATTGTACAGCATTAATTTAAAATTATTTAGTAATATATTAAACGTATCTGTGTTCAGTGGAAGATATACAGGGTCATTCATAATTCCCTCCGGGGTTTCGAAACGTTAAATTAAAAAAAACGAAGACGAATATGAAAAAAAGAAACATATGAAATTATTCCGAAACTATTCAAGTTTTACTTACATACATTACAGGTGTTCTATGTGTGAACCCTTGGTCACACGGCATACATCCATGCGATAGTCCAGTTCCTGCCATACTCCGTTTCTTTAAATCTGAATCAGTGGTGTCAGTTCAACGGGCCTTTCGTAATAAATATCGAAAACAGGGACCAACTGACAAAACAATTCATGTGTGGTACCGGAAATTTAAAGAAACGGAGTATGGCAGGACCTGGACTATCGCATGGATGTATGCCGTGTGACCAAGGGTTCACACATAGAACACCTGTAATGTATGTAAGTAAAACTTGAATAGTTTCGGAATAATTTCATATGTTTCTTTTTTTCATATTCGTCTTCTTTTTTTTTTACTATAACGTTTCGAAACCCCGGAGGGAATTATGAATGACCCTGTATTATTCAGTCTGAAAAAAATTGTTTGACGATAAAATATTATTTTCATCACACAAAATAATTTTATTGCTGAATTATAATGTTTAAAAGCTATTTTTTTCGCTTTTGTGCAAGTTTCAGACGTAACTTTTTCGCTGTAATTAGTTCAACGATTTCTTAAATTTTAACTTTAATAACGTGTGTTATGCAAGTTTCTTCTTTATTAATTTTTGATGTTATACAATATTGCATGAATCAGTTTTTCTTATGTGCACTTTTCAGAAATTAGTTATCTACTTAGCAGTAGCAAAATTATTTTCCCATATTATTAGCATATTTGGATATAATTATAATTCTGATGTGTTAATATTTCATTATGTGTAAAACTGTTCTGATGTCTAATGTACTCCAATAATTTAAAATTCAATAGCAATGTGTGACGAGTATATATTTTTAGTAGAAATAAACACTTTCATCAATAAACATGCTTGATTATAATGCATTATTGACGTCAAACAAACGTTTTTCCTTGCAAAATAATCTATAAAGATGCAGGCTATGTAAGAAAATAATGTATAAATTATTTTGCACTCTAATGCTATTTCCAGGTGTAATTAATAAAACTATTTCTAAAATTTATACTTGAGTAAAAATATAATATGTATGCTTTTAATTAGTTAATATTTGTGTTTCTGAAATAAATATTCAATATTGCATACTTATGAATAAATGTGTGTGTGTGTGTGTGTGTGTGTTTATATGCACTAGAGAAAATTCATTTTGAAATAAACTGTACTAAAATTATTTTCAGAGTCTTTTTTAGCATCTGGAGATGAATTTCACATATCTACTTCTGTTAAATATAGGATATTTTGGAGTTTAGTGTACAGATTTAATTTTAAAATCCCCAGTAATGTATTTATTCTCTGTTCCATATACTTAAATACTTCTTGTAGGCAAAAAAAAAACTACTTGATGGTAAAATATTATTATCGTCAAATAATGCATTTTTCTTAATAAAAATAAAATTTCCCAAAAATATTTTTTTGGCTATAATAGTATTTTCAGATGTAACTTTAATGTGTTTATTAACAAAAAGATTTAATACTTTAATTCAGTAAAATGCTTATGTGTATTATATCCGATTTTACGCAGGAAAAAAGGGTAATGTTTTTGACCGTTGGGAAACCAGTGTGACCTTGGTTGGTTATATGTATTTTCATGCACGAGAATATTTCGGGTCACTTTTTTTTTAAAGTCCTCCTCATAGTCCTCTTATAGCAATTTAGACATTACTAGTCAATGCTTAACAAGATCCCCGAGTGATAAAATGGGAATAGGTGAATTAATTTGAATAAATGTGGTACCAAAATGCTTATGTTCACTCCTCGAATATCATAGGGTATATGTTATACTTCCTGGAAAAAACGGAAATCTCCAACGTGCTTATATATTGTTGCTATATTATAACAGATATTAAAGTTATTAAAATTATTAAAATTTTACAGTTTTTCATAGCCAATCATAATACAATGTGAATAAATTAATAATAAATCAATTAAGAAAAAAAATTATGATAATTTTACTGTAAATCATACGACTCTAAATATTGAAATAATTTGATTATACTATGAAAAAGGAGTCTGTGTGCTTTTCTTTTGTTATTTTTTTCCACGGGATGTTTTTTGTTACTAGTAAACCACTTGCTTTCTTTTCAAGTTTATTAACAAGTCTTTAATTTTTGGTGTTTATAAATTAGTTATTTAACAGTTTATGAGCATGAATAAATCAGTACTTTCTAAGTAAATATTTTTGAAATTAGTTTTAAAATTCAGTCACAAATATCTTTTCCCATATGTTTTAGGATTTTGACCTATAATCCCGTTGTTTTATGTTACGCTAACAGCAAGAATGTTTTTATTTTTAATGTGTAGTCAATAAAAAAAAGAAGAGGAAGAAGGTTAGCCCATACATTTTAATTCAGAAATTGTCTCAGAGATATTCGAGAGGTACTATACAGAATTGGATCGACTTTCGCGATTAGGAATACAATTTTTGAAATAGAAGTCGTCTACATATTTAAAACTGTACCAACTTTGAATTTGAAGTGGTAGCATGCATTTTTGATATCATGATTGAGTTCTTTGGAGCATTGCAGACCGAAAAAGGTAGAGATTATATACTTCTTCTTAAATCTTTACAGAGATAGAAGTGTACAAATTTTCTGGATTCTAATGTTAAATTGACGTGGCAAACTTTTATTTATATTTTCCCCCAACAAATCATCCATTTTTTTAAAATGAGATACAATAAATAGATCCAAACATATTACAGGATTTTTTTCGATTAGAAATATATTTTTAATTATGGAAATTATTAATAGACTTACACTAAAAAAATAATATTAATTATGAGCCACATATTGATTTTTGCATAAAACGAACCGCAATCGTCAAAAACAGACAGGTTACCGTTCATTCCAATCATTAGATTTATAGATATAGATAGATAAATTTTACTTTTCGATGACCATATGGGATCATTTCATGTTATCGTTGGCATTGACAAAAAATAATGTCTTTGAAAATCATCGGAAAAATACATTTAATTTTATTTCTTGCAAATTGACTTTATTATATACTTACAAATTCTATGTAATTTTTTGGTAACTAATTGAAAGTTTCTTATATTTTTCTTTTAAGATTTAAATTTTCTTTTTTGAAATATTTGGATAAACCCGTAACATATTTTCTTTTATAACACTAAAATTTTAGAAAAAAACTTATATACATTTTTTTCCGTGTGGCCTTCGCCCAAGGAAAGCTCATATATTATCAAAAGTGTGTGTTCCAATTAAAAAATCAATGTTCGCATAATTTTAAATATGTAGTAGACCCCTATTTCAAAAATTGTGTTCATGTTCAAGAAGTAGATATAATTCCCCGTCGAACGGTATCTGTCGTATCTCTCTGCGGCAATTTGGCGTTTAAAACGTATGAGGTGTTTTTTCTTTCTTTTGACAACCTTACAACTTTAATTTAAATTTTCGCACAGTACTGCTACACATGTGTCTGTTTTCGGTCGAAATAAACACTTCCAGAAGAAATAGTATAAATACTTGATTTTGAAATGTTATTATCTTTAAATAAAGTAAAATATTTTTTCTAAAAGAATAAAGTTGCAATATTTTTCGTTTTAATGTTGTTTTCAGTTGTGTTTTTATAAAAAGATTTGCTGTAGTACAAATATATTATGCATATTTTTCATTCATTTTTTATATTAGTGTTAATGTATCGGTTATTTCTTTTCATACCTGTTGGCATACAATTTTGTTATTTATGAATTTTTGTTTAACAAATCAAGTATCAAGTTAATAAAATTTAAAAAGTATTTTACAAATAATTTCAAGATTATTTATAAATAAAAGCTATAAAGGATTTTGTAATATGATTTATATCATAGTGCATAATTACTATATTTATACTATGTATAAAAACAAAAGAAAACCTGCGGATCTACAATCCGTTAAGGATCATGTTTTATACCACCCAGCCCTATTTTCTTGGCCATGGTTCCTGAGGATTCATGGATACAGCATATGTCCCGGTCAGTTGATCAACCTAACGCGGGACCCTCAGTGTTTAGTTCGCAAGCAAGCTTCACTGTAAAAATTTGCAGCAAACTGTCCAGTAATTTGACCGTTTTTATAGAAAACGGTAACGTAACCATCATATAACTGTATTATGACCACAATATGGGCAATAATATGATCAGAATAGAGTTAAATTGTGGTTATGTAACCGTCTTCTATAAAAACGGTCAAATGACTGGAAAGTTTGCTGCAAATTTTTTACAGTGATTGGAACTCATTTTATCGACGGCTAAGGGATCAAAGGCTGAGTGAACCTTGCTGATCTAAGAGCCGATCCTGGACCTGTATCGTGGTGGCGCAACTCACTGGCCACTAAGCTATACCATATGTATAACATATTTATGAATAAATCGATTGTAATATATTAGCTGTGAAAAAGTTTTTTTCTACTAAACAAGATAATAAATTATGAAAAGGATGAAAATTAATCGTATTATAATATAAAATACAAAATAAATTCTTTTTGATATTTAAATGGAATTACATTTAATAATGTATTTTGCACAATAAAATGCTTTTTTGAAATGTTTTCCTTTTATTTCTTCAAAATTATGTTTAGAATATAGGCTGCAAAGTCCTATTTATAGCTTTGTTTTCTTCTGCTTCTTCGAACGTACTGCTGCTCGTACAGTAGAATATTGGCAAGTGCCTGAAATAGAAACAAATAAATTTGTTTGTGCAGAAGATGTTTATAAGGGGTTTTGTGAAATAATATCAATATTTAAAATTACAGAGAAGTCGAGATATTTTAATTTTTGACACTTTCTAGTATAGTTGAAAGCTGTTAATGACTTTGGTTTGTCTGGACGTCTGTCTGTCTGTGTTCTAATTCGCTTTTATATACTCGAATTACCATGAAATTGATATATGTTACTGAAGTTTACAATAGTGGGTTCGGTATTAAAAATGAAATGTGTAGCATTTATAGTTTTTTTTTTCAGGGACACTCAAAATAATTCAGTTATTAGGGCGGATCAAATGAAAATGGAACAGTGATTATAATTTGGTTTAATTTTGTATGAGTAGGGAGACAACTATGTCTAGAGATAGAGCGTTAAGTAAGGAAGACAACCCCTATTGCGGAAATGGATTTGCACTCTGCAGTTTCGCTATGGCATGCGATATGCGCAGGGGGTCTGTCAACAGTATCGTCCTGTAGGCAGTCGATTGTATTTCATCAGCGTCTACAGAATAAAGAGCACGCAGTGTTTGTTATTCGTTTATTAGTAACAGAAGGAATGGGGGTCTGCAAAGTACATCGGCGAAGAAAGGCAGTGTACGGAAAACATGCACCGTCAATAACTTGTTTGAAGGACTGGCTCAAAAATTTCTGTAAGGGATGCAAATCTGTGAATGATGATACACGACCTGGTCAAAATCACCTCGGTATCACATTGTCACATCATCATCTTGCTGTCACATCTTTGTTCCGTTGAAAAAGGAACTGATGGATCGTTGTTTTTGCTCGAACATCGAAGTCATGGATAATCTTTGAAATTGATTCCGATTTCAGCCAAAAGACTTCTAGGATCAGGGTGTTTACCATTTGGTGAAACCGTGAATCAAGTGACTCTGTAACTTTGGAGATTACGTTTGAAATAAACAATGTCATTTCATTCTGTGCCTTCTGTTTCGTTTTCATATTATCCACCCTAATACATTATAGTCATTGCAGAAAATCCTTTACAATGTATTTTAATGATGTTACACTATTTCAAATTGAAATTAGTATACATTATTGAGATGCACTACGAGATGCATACTGTAGAATATGGTGTGCATAGCATTTACCATTCATTTAACAAGGACACAGAAAAAAGTTCGGTTACAGAACTGTGTGTGAGCGATAATTGCTAAAAGTGCGTTTTCAATTGTTGCATGCATTTTACAATTTAACTAATGTTTTGAATATTACTTGGTGCGTATAAATTTTATCGATCATAAACAGGACTGCACTAAAGAATTCAGGTACATTTCTTTTATTGGTGGAAATTGCAGAAAGGGAATTTTCAATCGTGTTATGCGTTTACTAACTGAACTAGTTTTCAGCATACTATGTAGTGTGCATAAAATTCTATAGATCATATACAGGTCTTCACAAAAGAATTCGAATAATTTTCCAACTACTGATGGTAGTGGCTGAAATTTAGTTTTGAAATGTGTATGTGTTTTCCAAATTGCTAGCTTAGATATCATCTTTCACCTTATTAAACGGTGAAGTTTTGTTACACTAAATGTGTTGTAAAGTGTTTCATAATTTATGCTTGACGCATCTTGTTAAAAATGTTCCGGGAATTATTTCTATTATTAAGATATTCCTGTAAATTTGAATTAAGTAATTTTTTTTTTGTAAATATATATATATATATATATATGAGTGCTTTTTTTAAAAAAATCGAAAACAAAAACATTGTACTTTATGTTTAAAAAGAGTTCCGTTACCACTAAAGTATATTTAAAACAATATTTTATGAAAAATTTTAATTTTTGAATACACTATGACTTCTAACTTATGATCTATATGCATTTATTATATTCGCCGTGAACTATGTATCTTAAAGCATTTGAAACTACCAACAAAGGACAATTTATCACCGGTCCTTGCATTGTCATCAATTTGTGTCCGGAAGTTCGGCGACTACACTGGACCTAGATTAATAGCTTCAGCTAATGAGATTCTATTGTAACCGTTTCTGATCCAAAATGATTTCCTCGCTTTTCTATATCCTAATGATTTGAGAAGTTTCTGCTTTTAACATACTCCTTCGTTGTAATGTCCAGCTGCAAGTATTTCAACTGTTAGTTAAAATATATATTATCGATTCAGCTAAAATAATTTTCAAACTCCTTAAAACGCGATAAAAATATTTTCCTAAGAAAACTATTTGTACAAGCATACAAATCAATTTTACTTTATGCATACACTGCAAAAAATAATTGTTGATTTTGCGCGGTAGCGTATTACTGCTTGCACGGCAGCGTATTACTGCTTATTTTACTGTTTAATACTGTTAATTTTACGGTATAATACTGGCAGCTGGGGTGCCAGTTTTATACTGTAAAATCAACAATTATTTTTTGCAGTGTATTTATGTTATATGAACATAGCCTACCTTTGGCAAGCACTATTTCCATTTCCATGCCTTATTTAATCACAGAATTCGGAAATAAAATAGTGCGAAGATTACTTGTCGGAAATAGTAGCATTCAAATGTAAGCACCTGCAACACACGCCCTGTCTATTCAAACTATTGTAATTTTTCATATTTTTGTACTAAAAGAAGAACAAAATACGTAATGTTAAAAATTAACTGTTTAAAAATTATTTTCGTGAAGTAATTGAAGACTTTGAGTTATTAGGTTTCTAAAATATAATTTGATTTATAACATGTATTAATTTTCATTTTGTAGTTTAAGTAATCAAATTTTTAAGGAAATGAATTGTATGAATATAATTAAACCTTTTAAGTATTTCTTTTTCGTTTAATTTTCTTGCTTAAATTATCCATTTTTTATTATATAATTTGATTAAGATATATTGTACCATTTTGTTTCAAAACTATTTTTATGTTGTTATTGATAAAATATTCATTTAACACGTCAAATATTATAAAAATTTTAAAAAGTTGTTAATTAAAACATAGCCAAATAAATTTAAATATTATTCTATTGAATTTTACTTAAAAAAAATAAATGTATTATTTTTTATTTTTTTTTTTATTTTTTTTTTACAACTTTTAAATTATACATGAATGCATATTTTCCCCTTGTACACTCGATGGAATTTAACCTAATCGTAGCAGCTAAGTGATTTAATACTAGTGTCTAATTGAAATCCGCTGAAA
The DNA here is from genome assembly GCA_963931845.1 of Maratus michaelseni. NCBI lineage: Eukaryota > Metazoa > Arthropoda > Arachnida > Araneae > Salticidae > Maratus > Maratus michaelseni. Next base: position 246,083,342 of record OZ007588.1, on the reverse strand, counting down.
TCGGAACAACGTTTGCATTATGTCAATAGTAAAATGCAAATAAATAAAATCCAAATAAATAGTAAATTGCAAGTGAAGAATTCGCACGCGCAGCAAAAATCAGAGTGGCATTGAACGAGAGAGAGTTGTTTTTCGGAAGTTGGAGAGTTCGAAGCTTTTTTGAGACGTCCAGTTTCCACGATGACTGCTATGTTCGAACCCAGTGATATTTATACCTAATAAAATCTTTGGTACCGGTAACAACATCTTTTCTTCTATAATATCACCATAGTAATTCTAAGACCTCATAATGTAAAGATTTGAAACTTCGACTGCTACATACAGATGATTAAAAAATCATTGAATCACGGCTGCTAGAGAATTTCTCCTACTTAGTTGTTACTAATTATGTAATAAAGTTTTGAAACGCAAATTTCCACTGAATACTTCTGGAGTACACATCCATTTTCTGAGTGATACAACCATCCGCCTTATGCCTATGTGCCAATACATGAAAACCCAACTTAAAACAGATTTCGCCAACTGCCTTTCTAAGCTCCAATATGTCACTTTTATCAAATATATATAAAATGAAAATTTAAATCTGAACATTTCTTATGCCGTGTATGTTGATAGCTGAAATTCTTTTCACAATAACTTTAAATTTACTATAAAATTTTAAATGCGGTCTTGAGCAAAATATTGCAAACTAACTAAATATTAATACAAACGAGTGGAAGAAAACTGTTTTCAATTTTTGTGCGCTTTAAGTGAACTGTCCTTTAAATACATAAATAAATAAATAAATAAAATATAAAATAAAATATTTGTAACAAGAAACAATTGTGAAAGTAAAAGTAAAATTGGGATAACTGGGTATTTGGTTAAGCCGCCAGGTTTCTTGATATTTGTATTGAAAGGTAACAATCAAATCTAAACAACTATTTTGACAAAAATAAAGGCTATATATATATATATATATAAACGCATTTCACTATGTAATGGTTAGAACCTTTTAAATAAAACAATTTAAACATTTGAACAATTATTAAACAATTATTTAAACAATTATTTTGACCAAAATAAAGGGAAATATATAAAAATAAAAAAAAGCATTTCACTATGTAATGGTTAGAAATAATGAAAGTGTTGCCGAAAAAAGTTATATCTTTCGGATAGGCATAAATGTACAAAATATTTCGCTTATTTTAATGTGCTAAGGGGAAAAAATGGATTTTGTCAAAAAAAGTGTCAAATTGTTTGTTGATAAAATTATTATTTTCATATAACATGATCTTTTTAAATTAGAATTCAGTAACACAAAACGGATTATTTGTATTTCTTATTTAGTGTCTCGAAGTCTCAAGTCCAGATAGTTCAATTTTAAGTTTTTAAGAAATGTGAGAATTATTTTGTTTAACATTTTTTTGAAAAAAGATGGTGAAAACAATGTTGTATAATCTGGTTTGTTTATCTACATTATATTACTTTTGTGAACTTACCAAAACTATTCTAAAAAAAATACTTAAATATATAAATATATAAAAAGTATGGTGTTTTCACCAACGCATAACGTCAGATTTCATAATAAATAGATACCACAACATATATCTCTATATATAGATGCATAGAAATGATAATTGATAATGGTAAACTAGTTTAGACTAATTGATTTATAAATGAGTAATCCCTTTAGTAAAACTGAAGTGTGCTTACCTCCGTAGCTCACGAATTGATTTGATACATTGCTGATTTATTGAAATACTCGAACATTGCAGATGTAATTCCTACAGCGGAAATATTTAAATGTTCTGAAACTTACTCAAAAGCAAATAGTAAAGTAAATATGATCCCATTCTAACAAACATACAGTTTGAAGACTAATTTTCTGGAAAACAAAAAGCGAAATAGTAATATAGAAATATTTTTTGTATCGCTTTGTACTTATCTAAGATCATGATAGTATTTTTCATTAACCTTATTTTTTAAAATTAAGATAAAAAATGTTTTAATTACATAGATACTCTGTTTGTAACCATGATGTGCACAAATATGATGTTTGCAAACCTGGTGGGATTTTTTATAAGATGATTGATGTAAAATTAACAGTGTATAAATGATTAATATTGCATAAATCATTTATAATTAATATTGTATAATAGAATTTCGAACACATTGAATATTATGCTGAAATATATTTAACTTATTAATATTATTATATTTAATTTTATTATTATTTATTGTTTACCCGTCTATCTCTTAAATCTAGAACTGAATGTGTGATCTTTACATAAAAATAAATAAATAAATAAATAAATAAAGTAAATAAATAATAATAATAATAATAATAATAAAAGCATTTTTATATCAATTAGGCTTGCAGATTGTTGTTTTTACAAAGCTTGTTTTTTACACCGAATTTTACATCTGCTGCCTTTTGTTGAGATTTTAGCAGCTAGTAATTTTACGTCCACGGAGATATCAATCAGTTTCTTGTGACACAACAATTTTTTTATGAAAAAAATGATTGCGCAATGAAATTTAATCTTATATTAGTTAAAAAATGCATTGAATAAAAATTGATAATACATAAAGAAAAAAAATAATCAATTTATGGATCAAATAAGTAGTACAAATAATGGCTGTGACAGTCCATGGAAGTGATGTGCTATTATCTGGGGACACGTTATTTATACAATAAATTAATGCAGTCGAACTCCGTCAATACGAGCAACTAAGCAATTATAAAAATCCTCGTATTAACCGTACCGTTACTCGTAATACCAGTGAAGATAATAAAAATCTTAAAACACACACATAATTAAACTATTTACTACTATTAATTGCTCTACTTATGGCAATACTTAAATTAACTTAATATCGTAAAGTTAACATCGAATATTTATCCTTACCTTTCTGAGCGTCATACTCTTCAGACGGGTTTTTTCTTTACACAAAATCATAGTACTGAAGTCAAAACTTTTAAAGAACTACTATTTACAAAGTACTTGAACGACGTACTGTAATACAATTTTCCACTTCTCTTTTTTCAGGAAAAACTCTGCTAACATTGTAATAGTCACAGCAATTTTCGAGCTATTGATTTCACATATCCTTTACCTTTTAATAGTGCAGTAAAACACAGGAAAAGTCTGGTTAACATAGCCCAGAGTCCGAATTTAAAGGAAGAAACAAATAAAAGTTTTCGTCTTTTCCATGGTTCAGTTGCAAATCTTTCAAAGCGTCTTATTTCTCATTCTTTCTTTCATTCTTTCAATACCTGGGGATATTCCTTTGCATTTCTTCAGGGAGGGGGCTGTATCTTTGAAAAATGAATTTCTGTCTGGTAAAACTGATAAATTTCTAGATTGTTACAGACGGTTGTAATGTAAAATTACAACAGCAATGATTAATATATTATAGCTAATATAGAAATATAGAACAGTATTAATAAGAAAGAGATTTCTTTCATAATTCTAACCAAAATACTTTGCAAAGAAAGTCACAATGAAATGAATAGGTGGTTTGCTCATATTAACTGTTATTCTGCTCTTGTAGCTCGTAAAAAGGCGTGAAATGTTTAAAATATTTTAATGATGAACCACTCTTAACGTGCAGATTGCTTGTTTTAACAATGTCTTCAATTTAGCTGTACTCGTACTAAACGAGTTCTACTGCATTTATTCATTCAATTATTTGTAATATTACATGTATTGCACAGATGTACATCAACACGTTCCCATTATATAATATATTTTCAATTGCAATTTCTTTTGTTATAGTTATTTTGTGACATCGCTTAGAACATTTTTACGAAATTCCACCGAATAATTATGAAGACAAGACTACGAATTCTAAAGAAAAGTTCAAAAGGCACTTATTTCGAGCGTTATTGGGTTGTTATAAATCTAAAACTGAACCAAAACTAATTTTTCGGAGTGATTTAAAGTTTTTTTGATATGATGAATTTGCCCAACTTTTTAATTTTAATAATGTGTGTAAAACTTTTCTGTTCATTTATTTCATATTCATTATGTAGAAACTACTTGTGAATAACCTAATTTAAGCATTGAAAGTTATTAATGTAAAGCTCTGATACAATCTAGAAATTAGTGTGAGTAATAATTTTTTTTCTACTTTTTTTTTTAAATTACTTAAAAGCACATATTTTATTTTGAATAATACTAAAGAGGAACCAAAATAATTTAACATCTATAATATAAAAAAAAACATGCTCGTGAGTACCGCTGGCATCATACTAACGTTGGCAACGACCTGGCCAATAAATTATGCTTTTACTTGAATTTTTAACTTCTAACTTACTTTTTAAAGATCTAAATACCGCACAAGTACAAATTTTACACAATTTAATCGAAAAAAAATACACCGTCAGATGTATTTTTTTACATTGTATCTCACTTTTCTGAGTTTTTTTAATTTTTAAAATAATTTTCATAAATATTTGTAAAATCTATCTCCATAGCGTGAAGTCCGATTACATAATATTAACCCGTTTACACTTAAAACAATATAAATAGTTCAGTATTTGTTTCCGGCTTGGCTAATGTTACTTGATGAAATTAAAACTTCATCAATAAATAAATAATTAAGATTTTATAAATAAAACACAAATTTAAAACATATGTAACCGAACTACGTGCTTAAACACTGAAATATTCAGTATGAAAATGTTGTTATTAATAGTGAAATTTTTGGTGATTTCAACTGCTATTAACCGCTGGCATGAGACTAATACTATAGTATCGCTTTTAATAAATTTCAAAATTTTATTTGAATACATAATTGATATTTCTCATATAAAAATGCTTTTTGGTGTTTTTTTTGTGGGCAATCTAAAAAAATAGGTAACGGTAAAAATCTATTGGAGTTTTCAGTTAAAAATGACTATCACCTATGTTCTATACACCGAGGTGAATGTTCTGGAACCCGAAATCCAGAGTTTGATTATCTGATTATCTTAAAATGAATTCAGTATAATTGTTTTCACGTTTCATGTTATAGTATGTGAAACTGGTTAACCCCATCAATGTGAAATCAATTTTATGTCAGCTTTTCGTGTTCACAATTTCACGATTTGTTTTTGATTAAGTATAAAGGGAAAAAAAGAAAAGAAAATTCTGTCATTTCTAGAAAAAATAATTATTTAGTTTAAACAAATTTTCTTTTCAATTCTATTTTTTCTTTCTCAATTAGATCCATCTCCTCTTCTTCTTCTTTTTTTATTTTTTTTTAAATCAAGTAAATCTGCCCAAATGTATCTAGGCGCACCTTTAAATAGACTATATTTCTAAACACCACAATTTTTACCAGCTTAAATCTAATTAGAAGTTTTGGTAGTTTAATAACTCTGTTGTTATTAATTAAAATATTCATTTTTAATTCCAATCATTTAATTTAAAACGTGTCCTAGAAAAACACAACTTCCACTGCTGCATTTCCATTTAGTAGAATAAATAATAAGAGCTGCGTTTTCGTGAAAGCATTACAAATTTATACAGCATAAAATAATTTCTAAAAAAAATCTGGTTCGAGTTTGACTTTGTTCATTGCATATTTAGAAACTAATGCAATTGCTCCAGGTTTTGAAGTAAGAATATTTTTTCTTACTAACATCTGTAACTGAAATTTTAGTTTGAAATGTTTTTTTTAAGATAATATTTTCTTTCAAATTTTATTGGAATAGGTAAAGACAGCTTATGTAAACAACAGATACTTTTATAAGATTAAAAAATATATATACATATATATATATTTTTTTTTTACGTGGAATAACTATTATATTCAAATTGTGTTACAATATATATTAGAATGTTTACTCCAAATGAAAATTTAAACTGTTGCATCTTGAAGTTTTTATGCCGATGAAAAATGTAAAAGTACTAATTTTATACTGAAACAATATCGCTGTTATTCAGTAAAATTTGTATATTTACCATCGACGAAAAATATCTTTAAAAATTCAAATAAAATTGGTCCCACAACAAATGTAATTTATCTCATACCATGTTAAAATGTCTTCATTTACTTACTGTAAATAAAATTATTTTGATTGTTCACCTTTATTTAATGTAATAATCGAGTCAAGGTGATTTAGTTTATATCCATATTCAGACTATATTTAGTCAACAGCGATAAAATCAATTTGTGCTTAATCTTTAAAGTTAACGTTGAAAAAAATTCTAAAAAGGGTTTAAGATTTTATGAAAGTTTACTTTAAAATATAAAGTCTACAAAATGTATGGAAATGCAGTGTGTTCAAAACGAACATTATAATATAGTTCACTAGTTCTCTTTATTTTCTAATAGATATATATATATATATATTATTTATTTAATGCGTAACATTTTTTTCAATGGTGCGTAAAATCAATTGCGTAAATTTTTTTTCACCACACTGAAAAAAAAAAAAAAAAAAAAAAAAAAAACTTGATTTTATGGTATAATACTAACAGCTGGGATGTCAGTATTATACCGTAAAATCTTTTTTTTTTTTTTTTTTTTTTTTTTTCCAGTGAACATTTACACACATAATTTGAGCCCACACACATTTCACGCACCCACTAATTTTAAAAGAAAATGTCGGCTAAAAAGGAAAGATTCGAGTATTTTTAGCATTATAAGGCAATTTTAGTTCATTAAGTGAGATTCCTTTTTATTCTAAACGCATGTAGCATGACGTAATTAATTGCACAAGCTATTTTAAAAGTAAGCTTTAGTTTGTTTTTATGTGTTGAATAGAGGAAAAGTTCGCTATTTTGTTTCCGACGATTTTTTTTTCTCTTCACCTGCTCCCACAACGCTGGTGGTCCAATATTGCTACCTCACTAAAAATGTGATATATTCAAGCATTCGGATGAAAATTAATAAATATCTGTTAATATTAACACACTAAATTGATGTTTAGAAAAATCTAGGAAATAGAATGTACAAGGAAGTGTATAAAAAAAAATGTATTGTATATGTATCGTCTAATGTTACAATCACAAGCACACAAAATAGTTCATAATCTGAAAATTTCATAATTAATATTAATTATTGCATAAAACATTATATTCATCTTTAAAAAATCCTTTATTTAGTTCCTACACGTTTTTTTCCCAGAAAACTTTATATGAATAAATACTACTTAAAAGAAACCTCGTATATCCGGACAAAAAAAAGAAAAAAAAAAGAAGAAAAAAAATGCTTAAAATACGCGAGTAAATACATTCTATTATGCACTGTAAATTAGTGTTTACAATTAGATTACGAAGAACAAATAATGTTGAATTTTATAATATATATATATATATATATATATATATATATATATATATATATATATATAGCAAAATCAGAAAACGAGCCTCATATGAGGCTTACAAGCTCAACTAAATTATTACTATTAGTCATTAAATAGTTTTCGTGATAATTTAAATATTCGATACATTAACACAAAACAGAAATAATTAAACTAAAACATAATTTGAAGAACGAATTCAATAAAATAATTTATTTCCCACATTGTTTAGACCCGAGAAGGGGCAGACATTAAAATATTTCATTCAGTTGGATTTACATTTGGTGTTAAATTTTTGGTAATAAATAAGGTTAAACCAATTGAACTTAAAAAATAAAATCAATGAATATTATATTTAATTTTCATTGTAGATTTCTGCAATATTTGCAAGGAAAATCTGATAAAGAGGATTACCGTTTAATAAATGTGGTATTAAAAAAACTAAACATTTTAAAAACTCTAATAATAGTTTTTTTTAATTACAGTATATTTATTTTCTTATATGATTCACAAACTACTTTAAAAAGCATTTTTCTATGAAATATAATCAATTATGTATTTATATTATAGGGTTTTGAAAATTATTTAAAATGATATGTTTAAAAGCAACTTGTGCTCTAATCTCATTTTTAAAATGAAACCTATATACAAAGTTTCAGTAATTATTCTATTTTGCAAAATAAGATGATTTGGGAAGATTATGTGAGGAAGATTGAAGAAGTAGTTTTTGCCTAGCTTGGACAATTCATTGCCAACTGCGGTAACGGTGTCACATTCTTCTACGTTTGCAGATTTATTAATAGTAGTGAAAATATTACTTAACGCTATTGTAACAATCATGAGCTTTATGTTGAAATAAATCAAGAAATAAAATTCAAATTCAAATTTTAAAATTATTTTAAAATTTAAAAACACTAAATTGAGTTGCAGTCTTTAAATAAATTTTATTTGGAAAGGCATTTTTTTCTGTTTAATAATTCAAAAATTTAAATTATGCGATATTTAGAATAGAATAAATTCCCAACAAAAGCGAAAGCAATCGTGCAGGTTGTCTCCGCCATCGTTATGACGCCAGCGTTAGTGGCACCCATGTTTTTGCTTTATAATAGAGATAGAATGTACAAAAATATTCCAACATTTGTAAATTAATTTTAAAATAAATTATTATACCATTACTTAGCTCTGTTTAATTATGTTCTTAACAAATTACTTTGTTCATATTATCTTGAAAATTTCAAAAGCGACACATACATGCTTTTATAATAAAGAAACAAATATGGATATTAAAATTAAATTCATCCGAATTTTTCAAAGGATTCAAAAGAGTGACTCAAAATGAAATGTCATGACGAGTCTTATAAACATATTTTCAATGGCTCAGTGCTTCTACATTTCTAGATAAATATTCCAGATTTAATATACTTCACATTTCAAACTTTCGGGAAGTTCTTAATATCAGAATACAAATGATGGATTGCTGGTCATTGTTGACAATGTTTGAAAGTAGTTTCCGGGTAGAATGACAAATTGGTAAACAACAAACTTCAGATGTCTAATTTCATCTGCACCGATATAGATCGAACTTGTCACACAGCGATAACTGTTAGAGGAACGTTTTTTGTGTAATAACAAATTATTGATTTTAAATGCATAAATTATGAAATACTTAACACTTAGAGAAATGCTTTAAAATAAATTTGAAAGTTTATAAACTGTACAAGAATTTTGCGTTTTGAGAAAAAATATTAATTTATGTAAATAAAAAAAAATATATCCATTCTAATTTTATAATGCCGTTGAACATTAATAATACAAACCAGGTTATATGCAAGAAACGGAAAAATAGAACTTTCTAAAATTCCCTTCAAGTATCAAGATATTATAGAGGAACCTGTTATAACGAAGTTTACTTATAACGAATGATTACACACTTCATTCAGTTTCGTTATAAGCGTTTTCCAATGTATTATTAAATAATGATATTATTAAATAAAATAACTTTTTATTTAATAATACGGAATAAATATAAGGGTAAAGTACACAAATACATTTATGCTATCATAGAAAGATATATTTATATATTATATCTAAAGAAGGCAAATTAAAAGAAGCTGCAAATTGTTGGATATTCGACATGCATCAGAAATGACCCTTAAAGTTGTTTAGCTGATAATTTGCCTTCCATGATTTGAGAGTTATTTAATTTTGCTGCGGATTAAGAGATAGGAAATAATAAAGAAAAGTGCATTTAATCTGATGGCATTCAGCTAACAGGCTGCTCACACTAATTGTGTATTATACTCTTATTTCAAAGAATAATGCCTCTCGAAAACTAAAGAAATCGCACAAAATATGTAAACCAAATTTGAAGCAAATCGGATAATTCTAAATGAAATACCCATTAAGCTAAATTAAGGGGGATTATGCTCCGATTCCCTCTTTTATGCTTAACCAATGAACCTCCAAATCTAATCAGGGAAGCGCATTATCAGAATAAATATGCATACCAAATTTGAAGCAAATCGGATAATTCTGCATGAAGAACCCATTTATCTAAATTAAACGGGGGATTAGCCACCGTTCCTCCCTTTATACTTAACCAATGAATCTCCAAATCTAATCAGAGAAGCGCCGTATCAGAATAATCCTGTATACAAAATTTGAAGCAATTCGGATAATTCTGATTGAAAAACCCATTTATCTAAATTAAGAGGGGACTAGCCCCCATTCTTCCCATTTTATACTTAACCAATGAACCCCCCAAACTAATCAGGTAAGCGCCTTAACAAAATGAATCTATACATAAAATTTGAAGCAAATTGGATAATTCTGAATGAAAAATCCATTTATCTAAATGAAGGTATTCGACCCCCGTTCCCCCCTTTATACTTAACCAATGAACCCCCAAAGCTAATCAGGGTAGCGCTTTTTCAGAATGAACCTATATACAAAATTTGAAGCAAATCGGCTATTTCTATCAAGCGTTATCGCGTTACGTACATACATCGTGCATAAATAAGCTCATACATATGTGCGTAGATTCATAACCTGCGGGAACATTAGCTCTCAGGCTTTGATAGCCTGTGAGCTAAAAAAGAAAGCATTCAAATTTAATGCTTATGAAAAAAAGAAAGAAGCTAAATTTAATGCTATTGAAATATTATCTAATTTTTTCATTTATTCGCAACGTAAGCTCAGCTCTGATCATTAAAACATGAAAATCTTTTATCTAGTTTGATCAATTTGGTGGCTAGCATATTCTTTTTCATTTAGTATCATCTCGTTAGTTTAATTATTTGTACATAATTCTTTAAGTTTGTTTCTTTATACGTTATGATCGACAGAAATTTTCTTTGCATAGAACTACAAAAAGTCATTTTAAGACTTAAAACAAAGAAAATTTATTGTTAATCTCTCTATTTTTTAAAATATTTTAAGGAATACAAGAATTTATTCAAATACTAGCTAACACGCCCGGAGTTGACTGGGCCAGAGATAATAACAATCTCAGAGCAAGGTGTTAACCCCTGCCTCCCCATACCCGCAAATATAACGAATAATTTGTTCAAGAAAGCCACTTCACCTACATTAACGCGAATATTAAAAAGAAGAATAAAATTTTTCTGATAATTAGAACATAACGAAGACGCTACGCTAAAATAGCTGGCAGATGGCAACAATTCACATCACAATTTCAGATCTATATCTTAATCAGTTATCTAAATTTTTGTTCATTAGTAAAAATTGGCAATTATTTCCTTTCATTTTCGCTAACTAAATGGAGGGATCGACCAGTGAAACAGATCTCTTTGTAGTTCAGTTTTTAATGAAAGCAGATCCCTGTCTGAAACTTTTCTCGTATTTTTTTTCACTGGCGGCGGCAGATTTTTGGCAGATTTTTTGCATAAATTAAGAAAAATTACCGGCCGAAGTTTTCAAAAATTACATAGTCGGATGCAGAATTATTTTTTACATATGCGCAGAAATTTTCAAATTGATATCTTAATTAGCTTTCTTAAAATTCGCTAATTAGTAAAATAATTTCGAATTCGTTCATTTCCGCTTGCAAATACACAGCAGAAGTTCTTATCTTTATCCATTTTGATTTAAAATATGGCATTTTCGATGCGATGTTTAATGAAATTCTAATTAATTTCTTGAGTGATTATTAAAATATTAAAATTCTGATACTCGGGTGCACATGGTCAGACCTTGGACTATCCACACATAAATCTATCCACACCTGACTTCTAGGTGAGCTAGATTTTCCTAGCCATCACAGCAGACAAACACACACACACAGAGAGAGCGAAACTTTCATTTATTATTATAGATAATTTGATAATATTTTCTTAACATAAAGATGACTATGGTAACGCTACAAATCTTTAAAACAAATTAACTTGTAATGGCTTAATTTAAAAACGAGCAGGGAAGACCGAGCTAAGCTCGGTCAAAATTAGCTTTGAGTTCAAATATCCTGACGCATGACCAAAATGACCCACTAATCAAATTTTCTCAAACATGTGACCTAGCCCAACAGTCTTTTCGTGCCCAAAAACCATAGGAGGCAAAATTTAATCTAAATATTCTGAACCGTTTTTAAGATAAAATAGCTTGACCCATAATAACCATGACCAAAATGACCCATTAATTGAATTTTCTCGAAAATGAGATCTAGCCCAACAGTCTTCTCGTGCTAAAAAACCATAGGAGGTAGAATTTAGTCTAAATAGTCTGAGCCGGTTTTAAGATAAAATAGCTTGACCCATAATGACCCATGCTCAAAATGACCCACTAATTGAATTTTTTCGCACATGTGACCTAGCCCAACAGTCTTCTCGTGCCCGAAAACTATAGGATGCAAAATTTAGAGTAATTAGTCTGAGCCGTTTTTAAGATAAAATAGCTTGACCCATAATGACCCATGACCAGAATGACCCACTAATCGAATGTTCTCGAACTCGTGACCTAGCCCAACAGTCTTCTCGTGTCCGAAAACCATAGGATGCAAAGTTTAGTGTAAATAGTCTGAGCCGTTTTTTAGATAAAATTAGCTTGGCCCGCAGTGACCCAAAAACGACCCACTAATCGAATTTTCTCGGACATGTGACCTATCCTAATGATTTTGTCGTGCCCGAAACTCGTAGGACACAAAATTTAATCAAAATCGTTAGAGCCGTTTTTAGATAAAATTAGCTTGACCCGGGTTGACCCAAAAATGACCCACTAATCGAAAGTTCTCGAACATGTGACCCAGCCCAATAGGCTTCTCGTGCCCGAAAATGGTATGATACAAAATTTAGTCAAAATCGTTTGAACCGTTTTTAGATAGAATTAGCTTGACCCTGACCTTTGATGACCGAAACTGACCCCCTAATCGAATTTTCTCGAACATGTGACCTAGCCCATTGGTTTTCAGGTGCCTCAAAACGGTAGGATACAAAATTTCGCCAAAATCGTTAGAGCCGTTTTTAAGATAAAATTTGCATATATATATATATATATATATATATATATATATATATAACCATAAATGAAACATTATCATAACACCAACTTAAACAATGAAATAATTAGTTGACAATGAAAGATTCCCCAACACACTTATATATATATATATATATATATATATACAGGGTGATTCATAAAAGATGGGCAGAACTTTAAGGGGTTATAGTACACTTAAAGACAAATAATATTAAATAGGAGACTAAGGGTCCCAGACGTATTCCCAAGGAGATAGGGGGCATTAAAGTTTAGGGTCCGAAATTTCAAATGATTATAAAACATGGAAAAATTGGTCGATTCGTTTGCGGTTTTTGCAAAAAATTTTCTTTATGCCAGTATTTTCTTGAAATAAAATTTTAAAGTTCAATTTCAAAAAATGCCGATAGGGGGCGCTTTAGACTTTGGAGTAACAAACAACTATTTTTTAACGTTATTTTTTGTATTTCTTTAAATGATTTCGAAAGCTTAGACTTAAACTTAAATTTTGATCTAACAATCTGAGTCCTAACGAGTAGTTAAGTAGCGTAAACTGAAATTTGAAATTTGAAACCCTTCTCCCCCCAGAACAAAAATCAGTTATTCCCGATCTTTGTGTCGTAGATTAGGCTCTAACTACTGCCGCGTTTTGCTAAAATTATTCTTTATGTCAGTATTTTCTTGAAAATAAATTTTAAAGAAAATTTTCAAAAAATTCCGATAGAGGGCGCTTTAGACTTTGGAGTAACGAACAACTATTTTATACCGTTATTTTTTGTGTCTCATTAAATGCTTTCTAAAGCTTAGACTTAAACTTAAATTTTCAGCTCAAAATCTGAATCGCTGAGCGTGGTTCAGTAGCGAGGGGAGGGGGTTCAAATTTCAACTTCTGAACATAGTTCAGTTTGCACTACTTAACCATGCCCAACGATTCTGTGCTGTGATACGAGGCAAAAATACAACTTTCGTCAAGGACTGCATAGTCGGAATTCACTCATAAAGGCACTGGCACAGTTGGAAACGTCGCTCATGCAAACGTTAAAGCTCCATTCCTGACGCTAGTCACCGGGTGAAGAAGGAAACAGAAAGTATGCAAATGTCAAATGGGGAAGAAGAAGAACACGTATGCAAAATTTCGACACGATTCAGGCATAAAAACCACTGAACGGTGAGTCAAGTGTAAGTCGCTGTAGTAATGAATCGGAAGATGGTGCCCTTCACGAATAAGGAAAAGGCTGAGATGCATTTAATTTACGGAGCGGCAGATGGAAATGGTGCAGAGGCACAACGAATGTACGGAGAGCGATTTCCTAACAGGCGGTTGCCTAACCGCAAAACTTTCGAGCGCTTGCACAGACAGTTGTGTGAGACGGGATCATTTCTCGCTTCCCGGTCGAATGCAGGTCGTGCAAAAAAGGACGAATCAGTAGTTGTTGCAGAAGCCATTCTGGATGTAGTAGCGGCGCAGCCAAGTACAAGTACACGAACAGTGGCTAGCCAGGTGGATACCTCACAGTCCACGACTTGGAGGGTACTGAAGGATGAACATTTGCTCCCGTTTCATGTGCAAGGAGTCCAGAAACTGTCTCCAGGGGATTATCCAAATCGTATTGAATTCGCCCGCTGGTTTCTGCAGCAGAACGCGCTAAATCCACATTTTGGACGAACTGTGCTTTTCACCGATGAATGTACCTTCACACGTGAAGGTACATTTAACACACACAATGCACATGTATGGGCGGATGTCAATCCACATGCTACGTATCCACATGCTCATCAGAGACGCTTTTCCATCAATGTTTGGGCAGGAATCCTCGGAGACCACCTAATCGGACCGTACCTTCTTCCTGAACGCCTCAACGGTAAAACATACCTCACATTTCTGCAACATGTGCTGCCAGACCTGTTAAACGTTGTTCCTCCACGCATCCGGCGGGTCATGTGGTTCCAGCACGATGGAGCGCCAGCCCATTACGTACGAGACGTCCGCAACTATCTGGACATCACATTTCCGAACAGATGGATTGGTCGAGGTGGTCCTGTTGCTTGGCCTGCTCGCTCGCCAGATCTTTCACCCCTCGATTTCTTTTTTTGGGGACGATTGAAGGCTCTTATGTATGAGACACCCATTGAATCCCCCGAGGAACTGGTCGCCAGACTTTCCGCCGCTGTAGGGGAAGTGCTCGAAAAGCCTGATGTTTTCGCGAATGTTCGCCGTTCCATTCGTCGCCGTTGTTCTGCGTGCATAACCTCTGGTGGTCACAATTTTGAACATTTATTGTGATTACATGTTAATAAATATGCTTTGGTAACATAATCCTAATTTGTGTCTTTTTACCTCGTATCACAGCACACAATGTGTAGACATGGTAAACTGAACTGTGCTCAGGAGTAGAAATTTCAAACCCCTCTCCCCAGAAACTTAACCACGTCTAACGATTCAGATTTTGGGCTGAAAATTTAAGTCTAAGCTTTAGAAAGCATTTAATGAGACACAAAAAATAACGGTATAAAATAGTTGTTCGTTACTCCAAAGTCTAAAGCGCCCTCTATCGGAATTTTTTGAAAATTTTCTTTAAAATTTATTTTCAAGAAAATACTGACATAAAGAATAATTTTAGCAAAACGCGGCAGTAGTTAGAGCCTAATCTACGACACAAAGATCGGGAATAACTGATTTTTGTTCTGGGGGGAGAAGGGTTTCAAATTTCAAATTTCAGTTTACGCTACTTAACTACTCGTTAGGACTCAGATTTTTAGATCAAAATTTAAGTTTAAGTCTAAGCTTTCGAAATCATTTAAAGAAATACAAAAAATAACGTTAAAAAATAGTTGTTTGTTACTCCAAAGTCTAAAGCGCCCCCTATCGGCATTTTTTGAAATTGAACTTTAAAATTTTATTTCAAGAAAATACTGGCATAAAGAAAATTTTTTGCAAAAACCGCAAACGAATCGACCAATTTTTCCATGTTTTATAATCATTTGAAATTTCGGACCCTAAACTTTAATGCCCCCTATCTCCTTGGGAATACGTCTGGGACCCTTAGTCTCCTATTTAATATTATTTGTCTTTAAGTGTACTATAACCCCTTAAAGTTCTGCCCATCTTTTATGAATCACCCTGTATATATATAACCACACACAAGATTTGCTCGTATTAGAATATATGATATGTAACATTATTAAATTACTAAACATATTTAATAAATAAAATTTATTATGTAAAGTCTAACACTAATTTTATAAGATACACAGACTAAATGTAAAGTAAAAGTATGCGTTTCTGTTATTAAAGTGAGATTTATTTATATCTTAAAAATACGAATTGGAAGAAGCTGGGATTTGCTGGGTATTAGACGTTCAGCAGAAAGGTACCGTAATATTGACATCTGGTTTCTGCAGAGGATAATTTGACTTCCATGATTTGAGATTTATGTTTGCTGCTGATGAAGAGATAGTAAAAACAAGTGGGTAAGTGTGATCGAAGATCGCTGAAAGGGTTTCGTTTAATATTCCTTTCAAAACCCTTTATCCTTTCTTTAATATATCCAAATAAATTTCATTTAGCAATCAATCAAAAAAAAAAAAAAAAAAAAAAAAAAAAAAACTCATGTTTTTGTGTTTTATAAAGTAAAAATTTACTGGTCTATTTTTTCGTTTTTACGAGCATCCAAACCAGCCCGATAGTGGGCGAAACCGGCTATTATATTCTGTCATAATAATATCTGTCACGCGGACTAAATGCGATATAAAAAAATTATTTCAAAATTAAACATGTTGTACACTTTCAAAATGTTAAAATATGCGTATATTTCCATAATCGGATTTTTATCATGATTCACAATATGTTTCTCAAACTCATTTATTTACTATTCTCTATTACTCATATTGATTGATATTCGCTTTGTATTATTCCCAAACATCTGAAAAATTCGTTAAACTTCCAATATGACGTCAGATTTTCTTTTTAATTCTCCAATGACGTGATATTAATCTGCTTTGTGTACATACACATACTCATACTCCTTGTATTATTGAGATATCTTTGAACATTTCCGCTTTATTACCACTATGACGTCAATCATTTTTATTTCATATTGATCTTTTTATCAATTGGTGAACCTTTTTATTTCATTTTCATTTTTCATGTGGAAATCGTCTGATAGAAAATTAATTATTGTAGAAATAATTTCATCGTGGATTTTTAATTTTTGTCATCTGCTATAACGAAAAATGTTTACATTTAATAGAAAAAGGCTGTTAGAGTTTAGGTTTTTTATCTCTATTTATTAAAATAATATGAATTTTTCAAATTTTAATATTTTGAACTCTTTATAGCTTGTATTCAGCTATATACACAAAGTTTCAACTCTGTAAATTACATAGTTTCTGAGAATAGCTCTGTGATAGACAGACAACGGAGCGGGAGTAATAGGGTTTCGTGAGATGAACGAAACTCTAAAAAGAAAAACAGTCAAAGTTACTGTTATTGAACTACTAGCTGACCCCCGTCCGGCGTTGCACGGGCCCATAATAATAAATAAATAAATAAAAACATCAGGTTTTTATTATTTTATATCTTTAACCCAATTTTGCATGAAATTACATTTTAAAATGAAAATTTCGCGAAAACATATTGATATTTAGTGATAAAAGCACTATTTTTTTTTTATTTTTTTTTTTTATAACCTAGGGTCGTTTTATAGTTTTAAAATAAAAAATTCTTTTTATCCGAACTCTTTGAAATCTTTATTGGTGATAAATAAAACGGTTTTACAGCCCGTGTAAAAATTTTGTGAAAAAATATTGTTATCTAGTTTTAAAAGAAATGTTTTCTTCGCACTTCTTTGCTTGTTTGTTTGTTTTCGCGTCGGCTCCTTTAACATAGCAATAAAAAATAATTCTGATCTTTCGAACTCTCTGACATTTCAATCAGTTATAAATATAACTGCATCCAAATTCTCTTTAAAATTTTGCGAAAAAATATGCGTATTTAGTAGTGAAAACATGAGTTCTTAAAAAAAAAAAAAAAAACTTTAACTTTCAATCTCAGAGCAAAAATATATTAGAAGGTTTATGCTTTCAATGCAATTGTACGGCTTCATCAGTTTTCAATCCCCCTAGGTTAAACAGGGCTGTCTTAATCCATCAAGTTTCCCGTTTCTGAGGATAGAAGCTTTCAATAAAATGTTGACGCATGCGCAAAGAGACGATTTTCATGTAGATTTGACAGAATGCGCTTTTCGTTTTATATATATAGATTATCTACAATTATTATTTATTATAATGCAATTATATTTCTCTTAATCGAAGCTTTCTTCATTGAAACAGGTAGATCTATATGCTAGTTTGTACAATCTGGTAGCAAGGGTATTTTTTTTTCATATAGAATCAGATCGTGTCTTTAATTATATGTGGTGTGCAGAATTCGACTTCCGAATTCTCCCCACATCCTAGTACGTTTTCGTGAACAAGACTTCAACGTGATTCAAGTTTTACGTACTAATAACTCAAAAGATATTTAACATTGAGAATTGATTTTTACATAAAGATGAATAGGATATTGCATTTTACATATGTGTAGGATTATATATATATACTAGATGGAACTCGTCAGAGCTTGACGGAAAAAAATTACTATAACAATATTAGTAAAATAGGCTTCTTTATTACTTAAGAAGGGGTGCGTATGAAACAATCTTTCAAATATTTTATTTTAAAAAGATTTTCCCCCAGTGAAATGCCGTACAATTTCCGATGCAAACTCCAAACAAACAACCCGTAAACATTCTTATCAACTGGATTGAAAAAAATTACATCAATAAATAATAATCCCTATTAATTTCTTTTTTCTCTTTCTTATTCACAAAAGTTTTTATATAAATGACGTTATTTGGACGAATGTTTTCAAAAAATTTCCAGTTTATGAATTAAAATAAATGCTTAGAAAATTGTATTTTTCTTGCTAAACCATTTTGGTTTTAAGCGCCTTAGTGAAAAGTTTTAATCGCGATCTATAGGAAATAATTTCTTGAAAAGCTGGATTTCTTCTTTAAATTAATTTCCTAATTGGCGACAATAGTATTTTTACTTAAATGCAATGAGATCAAGTGTGTTTTAGTTTAAACGCCTTGGATGAATGTGAAACTGAAAAACGCTACGATGGAATTATCTTTTTTTTTTCTTTTTACTTCAATGGAATTTATGTCAATGTTCAAGATGACAGACGATTTTTGGCT
Source organism: Maratus michaelseni (assembly GCA_963931845.1). Lineage (NCBI taxonomy): Eukaryota > Metazoa > Arthropoda > Arachnida > Araneae > Salticidae > Maratus > Maratus michaelseni. The sequence goes on along the minus strand of OZ007588.1, from coordinate 246,064,337 downwards.
ATCTAAAATAAACTGACTCCTAAGCGAAAATAAGTTTTATTTCTGTATATATTTTTTGAAAAACATAATTCAATCACAATATTGTTATCACTATCTATTCGAATAACAGATAATTTCATTTTTTAATTTTGATTTGAAAATGACGACAAAAAAAAAAAAGAAATCTAATAATCACTTATCGTTTTCCCTTTTCCCTCTTTTATCCACAAAAATGGAGTAATGTAGTTGCCATCATTACAGAATGTCATTAAAATTAGAAAAAAATTAATATCTTGAAAACTAATTAAAATTTCAAAATTCTAAGATCATTTTTGGCATCCTCAGATCAATGTGGATAGCTGATGTTAATTTGATCGCCCAACGTTCTATATCCTAGGAGGAATAGCTGTGAAATATAATCAGTCGTTTCATAAAATTGTTTCGTAAAATCGTTTCATAAATTCGTTTCATTAGGATTATATATATATACTAGGGGACCTACCCCCTTCGAGCTACGCTCGCCAACCCCCGCTCAGACTTCGAGGCCTCTAAAAACATGACAGCGTGCTTCATTTTAAAAATATTGGTAAATCTGTAATTGGGTTGCCATGCTTTTAACGTTTTAATGGGGCATTTTTTTATTATCATGGCCTCATACACAACTGTTGCGACAACTGACGACTGTTTTAGGGATTGGTAAGTAAAATCAATTACACCTTGAAAACCAGCTTGTATAAAATGGTTAGGTTTAAATTGTGGCTACCTCTCGCACTTTTATAACAACGATCTGTATTCTATTCTTCCTTTGCGTTTAAGGATGAGAAAAATTCCATCTGCTTGTGAATAACATTAAGAACCACGGTATTGAAAAGTACTATGTTATAGACATTTTCAGTAACAGGTTTTAATTTTCTCTGTATTTTAGTGCACCATCATGCATATTTTCATGTTATTTTAAATATGTAAATTATTTATTTTAATTAATATGTATATACGAATTTTCTAATAATTATTTATCATACAAAATTAATTAAATATTTTGTGCATGCATGCCTGCATTTATTCGGCATCAATTGATGAGATATTTAAACAAATTCGCTATCCGCGATAATTTTACACCATGTTATGTCACTTGAATATTGTCCATAAGAAAATCGGGTACTTTTCCATTATAGGATACTTTGCTTTTAGGTTTGTCGTAATTCGAGTTTCAAAAACGAATAGATTCGTTAATATACATATATTTGTTGCCAAAAGTTATGAAAACAAACCCAATGAACTTTTGGTGATTTTCTATAATAGGGGTCGTGACGCTTTTTTAAAAAGCTTGGCGCAATTCGGGCATCAGAAAGTGAGATTTGGTGCCAAATTACATAAACAGCCATGGAAACAAATTCGACGATTTTTTTTGTTTATATGCGTATTTTAATTATACGTATATTATTATTGTTTTTTCTATACAAATTACTTCTGATTATATATAAAATAGGATAAATGGCATTTTACGCTAAACAAATTGTATAAATATTGAAAAAATGCTTCTGTATACGAAATGACGAAGTAAATAGGTTGACAGAAAGTATGTTGCCAAATTTTCTAATCCGCCAAGGCTATTTTCTCTGTTTCGTCAAGGCCCCATATACTGGAAAAGCACCGAACTTTTATGCTTGTTTATACATGTATTTATATGTATATATACAATTTATTTATAATTGTCTTTCAATTTACCTCTTTTTGTACATAAAAATAGATAAATGGCTTCTTTATATTAAATAAATTGTATAAACATAAATGACGTATTTACATAAATGACGTCATTTGGACGAATTTATTCAAAATATTTTCAGTTTATAAATTAAATTAAATGCTGACAGACGATTGAATCCTGACGATAGAAATATGATTTTTTTTTCAAGTTTTCGTGAAAAACATAATTTAATCACAATCTTGTCTTCATTATCGATTGAAATAAAAGATAAATTCAATTTCAATTTGAAAATGACGAATAAAAATAAATCAATAATTCCTATCGGGATCCTTTTTTATTTTTTTCCCTTTTTTGTCACAAAAAAACTGAGTAATTAGTTGCCATCATTACAGAAATGTCTTTAAAATTAGAAAAAAATTAATATCTCGAAAACTAATTCCAATTTCAAAATTCTATTACCAGTTTTGACATCCGCGGATTTTTATGGACAATTGGTATTAATTTCACCATCAAGCGTTTAATATTTTATTAAAAATAGCCCTGAAACATAATCAGTCGTTTAATCAGTCGTTTCATAAAATCGTTTCATAAATTCGTTTCATAAAATCGTTTCACAAATTCGTTTCATTAGGATTTTATATATATAGGGTAGATATATAGGGTAGATATTGTAATATTATATCAGTATGTTTATAATTTTTTATTACTTTCTCATAGAAAAATACTGTATAAAAAATATTTTCTGAGATTTTTTCGGATCACAGGGGACGAGCTATCACAAAATAAAGTTGAGAATACAAAGGAAATGACAGATAACTCTCCTCCCAGATATATGGCTCAGGAAGAGATTGTCCGGTAGATGATGTAAGATTATGTCAGGAGGCACGAGGTGTGGCCTAAAGATGCCAAATGTTTGCGTGCATTTTAAATGCGCCAATCAACAGTGTCAACAGAAATTTCCAATCACAGTACAAGGGTAGTAATTTCAAAGTGCCTTAAATAGGTATTAAAATTAAAGTCCAATTTCTTTACAGGGATATGATTTGTTGCTATTGGAATATTAATATTTCAGATATTAGTATGAGAGTTTCGCTAGACAGGACTTGATCATACTGTCTTTTGAACTAAGTCTGAAGAGCTCAGCGAACTAATATGTTTGTAGAAATTCCAAATTAAAGCTCTTATTTTTTGTTGCTCAATTTCAGCATGCACAGCTCGACATATGATCGGATGCTGTTAGTAATCTTCTTGGAGAAAGATATTCATTGCCGTCTCAAGTCAATTGCTGACAAAATATAAAAATGACTCATTATCATGTAAAATTAAATTCTGAAATTTGGTCCATTGGTGAGTGCCTGAAAGAGAAGCCTTCCCACATCAACAGAGAAACAGCCTAGCGGAGATGATCCTCGATGAGGGTTACCAGGTACTATCTGTAGCTCTTTAACCTGTTCAAGATGATTCCATTAAATGTAACAATGTATGAAGGATCTAGTACGTCTCTAATTTTAGATGTATTTTTTGTACATATATTTATTGTAGATAAACTTTTGTAAATAATTAATTAAAATTTTGTATCTTAATTTCCTTGCATCATGTGTTTCTCTAATTTTAATTTTCAGGCATATGTTACTGTGCATTAGAATAGTTCATATAAGAATGTTTAATTTAAGCCTTGGAAACTTAATTTAGGAATTCTACTTAAAAGTACACTGTATTTTTATTTTTAAGTTTCAATTAATTAGATTAATTTTAATGAGTTTTAACACTTTAAACCTCAAACAGGGAGATATGTTTATACGATCAAAAAGATTTCGTGGCAGCAATTTGTCCAATAGCTTCAAAAAGTTAGTTAATCAGATGTGTGGGAAGAATTTTTAATAATGTGCCCTTTTACAGGAGTTGGGTTGGGTTGATTTATAACGGCCGATTATCTACAGGAGGGATATAGGCCCTATGGGGGGGATTGCCCTCCGTGGGGTCTTTCTAAGGGATCCTAACCCGTATTAACGGCAAGGTTCGAAGAAAACCACGAAAAACTCCGAACGATTAGGTAGACGAGCGCGACAGAGCTTTGAACCCAGAACCTCCTGTTCTCTGGTCACAGGTGGGGGCCCTTTTACAGGGAAACTGAGTTTTCCCCACCAATGTGTGTTTAGGAAATACAGACATCATCTCTCAGAATGGTTTATTTACAAGTTACAAAGATCTAGTCAATTTTATTAGAATAGAACTTCAAAAAAAATTAACCGGATAAAATATAAAACAACTAAAATTTACTGATATTCTCTTTACCCGAAATTAAGATAATCCATATTTAATGTAACAAAATTTTCAATGAAAGGTAATTTATTGTAATTTGAAGACAAAATTATTTTAACAGCAATATAACAACAACAACAACTCCTCCCAAAAAAAAATTCTTGATATTCAGCATATTTTAATGAATTACAGTAACTTGATAAATTGTAATTTTAATATATTTTCCTAAAATAAATATGATCTAAAAGTAATGTAACAAACATTTAAAACAAAGTAACAATTTATTTTAAAAATATGTTATACTATTATATCCCCGAACATATTTCATAAGTAAATTTATATAAAATCCATCATTAATTTAATAAGAAGCACAAGCTAAATATAATGAAAAAGTATGCTTTTCTCTTATCATAGCGAGATTTATTTATATCTAAAGAAGACAAATTGAAAGAAGTTGCGATTTGTTGGGTATTGGACATGCATCAGAAATGTCCCCTGATATTGACAACTGGGTTGTGCAGCTGATCATTTGTCTTCCATGATTTGAGATTTACCTTTCCTGCGGATTGAGAGATAGGAAAAAGGGAAAAAAAAGAAAAGAGTCAAACTTAATGCTATTGAACTATTATCTACTTTCATGATTTATTCCTCGGCGGATAAAACTTTCAGTATCTCAGCTCTAATCTGATTTCCATTGTCAGTGGATGTCGCTCTGAAAAGCAAGATGTGATGTACTAGATTTAAGTAAAAGGAGAAGAACGTGAAGTTTTCTTTTTCTTCTTTTTTAAGTTACACTGGGGAGACTTAAATTTAATTATTTAAGCATAAAAAGGATAAACGAGATACGCAAGTGATTTTAAATAATGCAGTTAACATAAATTTTATTTTTATGATAAGAATTTAGTATTTATTTTGTAAAATATATTTTAGAATTGAAACAAATTGTTTTGGATTTTTTAATATTTATAATTTTTATTATGCACATTCCGGTTTATTATGCTAATATTGCTTTTAAAAATTTTACTTAAAAACAAGGTTCATCATGTAAATAAATGCACAAAACAAAGAAATTTCACTGTTTTCGTTGTGAAATGATAAATATTTATTACGCAAAGGAAAAATGAATAAATTTCAAGTTCCTGTTATTTAGCACTAAATTGTTTTACAATAAAAATGTGAACTGTGGAAAAAAATGATTTACACTCGGTGATTATGAATCCATAAGCTTGAATAAACATGTGACGTATAAATTTTATACAGGGATAAACAACCATTAAAATATTTCAAAAGAGTATTATACAGTGGATAACCAGCAACTTAGTGGTTAGCACATTGGGCTTCCATACTACAGGTCCGAAGGTCCCGTCCGGATTTCGGTAGGGTTCACTCAAACTTAAATTCCTTCGGAGCCGATTAAATGTGTACCAACCATGTTTGGGAACAAAAACTGCGATTTCTGCATCAGGTTGACCACTTGAGTGAGATATATTCTATACAAGGTGGCCATAATTAAAGTAGTGTAAAAGATTTTACTTTTCTTCTTGAAAAATTTACCATATAGCAAACAGCAACAAACTAAGTACCAGTAATCATTAATCAAACTGTTTAGAATCTAATTTCTATGTTAAACAAGTTAAAACCCTTTTAATAAAGTAGGCATGTATATTGTTCCAAACGTCATTTTTTAACATCATTTTTATGTGCAGGGTCAGATGCCACATGGGGTGTGGAAGAGATGCCGCATGGGGGGGGGGTTGGAAGAGATGCCGCATGGGGGATTGAATAGATGTAACATGGAGAAATAAGATAGTCTGTTTTTGTTTTTTAAAGAAATCCCATTTTTATTTCAACTCTCAAACTACGTAAAATGAAAACAAACAACAGTAAGCTTTTTCAAAAATTATATATATCACTAAACTGTGAAAAGGCAAAAGTGTAAGCTAATACAAAATAAAACTTTTAATAAAAAATGAAATTGAAAAGAAAAACATTTAAATTTGCATGAATGGATAGCATAATTACCGCAAACAATGTACAGCATAGTTAGAAAAAGAGATAATTCACTTGTTCACATCCAGGACAACATTACAGTTTACTCTTCAAGTAGGTACAGTTCTATTCTATTTAGGCCCTACTCATTTTAGGTTTGGCTTTAGTTTCTGTTCTTTGATTTCTTATTTGCATTCATCCACCAGCGCCACAAGTATCCACTACCGATTGCATTTAATGCACTGAATCCAGTCTGCCTTACACTTTGTTTCTTGATAAGGCTCAAAACACTCGGCAAATAAAAAGTCATCAAATTCCAATCCAATACTGTCGTCAGAATCTAAATGAGGAATACTTTCCTCACTCTCGGAAGATGACTAATTTTTCAGTTTATTCCTCAATTCAGGTGTTTTCAAGTTGGTATTTCCCTCCCTTTTTTAAACATTTTACTTACTCCAAACTGTCGTCGTTTGACACTTTCTAGTATTTCCTTCTTCTATTTCCTTGTTTATAAACTCTGTGCTTGTAATATTTACAGCCATTTTGTTTCTCTTACTTGCATGTGTAGGTCTTTTGATCAATTGGAATAACATATATTTTTTTAACAGGTTAGATGATGACAATTATACAAGGCCTACATTTGCCTTATTCACACATGGTGAACCAACATAGTCACTCAAAATATTTTGATAAGTAGCTAAAGTTATTTTAGGCGCATCTTCTTCATTTTGTGGTATGGCCCAATTATGCGATTGGATTTCAATTGATTTATTTTGTTGTGGTTCATTCATATTATTATGAGTTATGAAAGCATGGTCTGGAATTGCTGTCTTATCTAATGGTACAATTCCCGTAGATTCAAAACCTGATATAGCGTTTCGAGACGTCGCGGCTTGTCCTCAAGTTTTAGAAAGTAGTTCACCAAATTGCATTCTTCCAATTTTTCTGGTGGCGCTCATAACAATTCCAACTTCAACTGCAATAGGACGGAAAGGATTCACCATCCAGATGTTACAAGCTAGTTTGAAATAATGCTTAAGAGGTCTGAAAAAACTCCTGTCTCATAACTGTAAGTAATGTGTGGTTGTGTGGTTTGGAAAACAAATACAGGTGACTTCATTTGCAACAGACAACTTAAGAGCATCAACCGACATATGCGCACTATGACCATCCAATAGTAAAACGATTTTCCACGGAGTTTTTCGAGGTATAATGTGCTTTTGAATCCAGATCTTGAATAATTCACTGGTCATGTAGACTGATCTCTGGGACATTCTAATATATGAATCTAGCAGCATTGAGGCTTGTCACTGAGATTTTTGCTTTCCCCCTTTAAAGATACAAAAAGGTGGGAGAAAATTATTTTCTCCGTTGAAATAAGCAACAACGGGCATAGTTTCCCCCTTTTTAGTTGAAAAGATGTGATGGACATCTTTACTGCCTTTTTTGGCAGCGACTTTTATTGCTGCATTGTTGAGCAGGAAACCAGCTTCATCCATATTATATATCTCAGCAGGTTTATTAAGCAGATTTTGATCTATCATTGCTTTTTCTAAAACTTCAAAAAACGTATTCACATCTTCTCTATTCATAGCATTAGCTTTTGCAATAGATACATTTTCAGCTTTACTAATACTCTGCGTTGGATTGGTTTCCATAAAAGAAATAAACCAACCTCGACCAGCTCTCCATTTCTCATCATTAAATTTTTTGACAGTCATTTTGAGTTCATTTTTCAGTCTAACAGCCTTTTGCAGATGTCTACGGTTCATTTCCCTCTTGAAGATGCCCTTTTTCTCTTACGTGGCATTTTCCTGAAATATAAAAGTACAATTAAGTAAATACCGGTATAAAGGTTAAAAATCACTTTTGTTAAACATTAATTAATATTATTATAGTTCTTTAAATGGTAATTACTTTATAAAGATTATTTATTCAAGGGAGTCTAGTCAAGGGAATTAAAAAAAATATAAGCCAAATAGAGAAATGCCCTGAATATATGTTCATATGTATGGTCGATTGAAATTGTAGTGATGAACTTATTGGACCAAAAAACAAAAATATATTTTTCGGCATCTGCCCCCCGAGCTAGGGGCGACATCTGTCCTATAGTGACGGAGAAGAACAATCGCTTGTCGCAGCGACCTTTGTTATCAATTCTTTTGGGAGAATGTGAGTGGTAGTAGGTGGCAGCGCTCCCATGCCGTAGCGCATACAAGAGGATCCTCCTGGTCGTGTGCGCTAAAAGTCCTTCAAGACTTGGGTACGGCGGTTGACGTGCCTGACGGGCGCCCTCAGGCGTCTAGCGGCGCAGCTCAGTTTTACCCTATAGGTGCCCGTCGGGCTCCTCCGGATGATTCCGGGATAACTGGGGAAGATGCCCGGAAGCTCAGCACCGCGCGATATTCTCCGCTGGGTAACTTCGAATCGGCCACATAAGTGGAGAAGCCCGGCATTGCGAGATGTTCTTCGACACGACGGGAGCAGGGAAACGGACAAATTGCCACCTCAACGTGGTGCGCCGATGTTGAAGGGGCGTCCGAAAAAGTCGGATGTGAACAAAGATTCGGTGATGTGGGCCACCGCGCCTGGGTGCGTCTGGGCCTCCCCCTCATAAGCGCAGGTTCTCTGCGGCGTGAGGACTCGACCAATGCTGTGGTCTTCTCCCTAGGTGTTGGAAGGACGCCCCGTAAGTAGAGTTGCAAAGACTAGAATAAACCTGCTTTAAACCTGGGCATAAACCGGGTTTTTAAGAAATAAACTGGTTTTTTTGGAAATAAACCGGAGGTTTTGGGAATAAACCAGGTTTTTTGGGAATAAACCGGGTCTATTGGAAATAAACCTGGGAATAAATCGGTTCTTTGCAACTCTACCCGTAAGCCAATGTCGGTTGCTCGAATGGCATCCTCGAACAGTGTCGAGGTGGTGACGCTGAGCAACGGCTAGCTAATGGCGATAGGACCGTTTTCCGCAATTTATCCGAACCGATAACGGAGGCGAGATCGGACTCCGAAGAGCAAGGTGGATGGTGGCTCTATTGTGACGTCTAGTCAGTGCGTTTGGCGGCGTGGAGCAACTCTCGGTGCTGACAGGTGGCAGAGCGTGGTTACCGGCATGTGAGCGTACACATATCGTCCGCAAACACCACGTCACCCTCTGCAGCTACAGTAGCTGTGTGACGACCTCAACTGTCAGACAGAAAAAGGATTGATTGCCCGTTCGTACAAAGTGCGATAGGTGTTTTCGGGGCCACTCCGGTTACCGTGGACCGTATCACCTCCTTAAGAGTGTGTAGGCTCTTTCCTAGACTGTTAGATTACGAGAAATCAGGCCGGTGGGTCGCCGACTAACACGGTGTCAGTCTTAGCCAAATCCCGAACCCCGGGTCGAAAACCAATCTAGCATGTCTTTGCGTAATCGGAGCTTTCTGCGCCCGATGATTGGATCAGCAGGAGTCTATTAATATATTTCAATCTACTAAACTAGTACGGACCGCCTCTATGGCAGTTTTGAAGGCGTTTTCCATGACCTTCAGAGTCCGATAGTGGTGCCTAACCTAACGTTCCGTTGTTATCTTAACATTTGTTGTGCTTTTATTTTTGTTTTTGTGTGTTTTAAATTATATGTTTTTCCGAATGACCCCCAGTTGAGTCTACCGACCACGCCGGCGTTCTTCCGTACGAATTTGTTGGAGGGAAAGCTTCTGGGGACCACGTGGAGACAACCTGAGGCAGGACGTGTCTATGCGTTCAAGGACCCTTTTCCTCGAGTTTCCGGGCTGTCGAGAGACCCCTTCTCCTCGCTGGAGTCGATGAGTTCAGTCGTTTTCTTCCTCCCTAGGACTCGACTTTCGGAAGCTGCGGTACAGCAAGAGTCGTTGGGGAAACCCGGCATACGGCCTAGGGCCCGGTTCCCTCTTTTGGGTTCCGAATCCGAAGCTGTCTGGGGACTCCAGCTTCTTCCCAAGTGTTCTGTGGTGGTGTCTTCGAAGTGTGGGATACACCGCATATCGCATCGATCTTTGTCTTGATTCTCTTGGAAAAAAGGGAGTGGTCAACAGGTGGCGGTACTCGATGCGCTTACAGGAGGACTCTCCTGGTCGAGTGCTTATAAGTTCCTCCGGACTTGGGTTCAGCGGTTGACGCGCCCGACGGGCGCCCCACAGGCGTCTGGAGGTGCACAATCATTTTACCCTATAGGTGCTTAGATCTCAATTTTAACGCATGGACTTAGGAAAACGGAACACTAGTTTGCATACATACTATTTAGACCATGGAGAATATCTATACTAATATTATAAAGGAGTAACGATTATTATTTTGTTTGTTTGTTTGTTTGTTTGTAAGGGGTAATCTCTGAAACTATTGAAGCGATTTCAAAAGTGATGGTGGCAAATTGAAGGTGACAACCCCTGCTCCAACATAGGCTACATTTTATGTCGGTGCCACTAGCCCAAGGGGGGTGCAAGAGCGAAAAACGTTCTAAATTTTCAATTTTTTTTATACTAAAGGAGCTAGAAACATGAAATTTGGCATGGTAGATACTTATAAGATGTAAATGCTCTCTAAGAACAAATTCTAAAATAATTCGAAATTTAAAAGGGTGACATGAGAGAAAAGCGTTCTAAAAACATTCTAAATTACAATTTCTAAGGAATCTCTGGAACTACAGAACCATTTTCAAAAGTGATGGTGGCAAATTGATGGTGATACTCCCTGCTCCAACGTAGGCTATATTTTATGTCGGTGCCACTACCCCAGGGGGGTGCAGGAGCGGAAAACTTTCTAAAATTTCGATTTTTTTATACTGAATTAGCTAGAAACATGAAATTTGGCGTAGTAGTTACTTATAAAATGTAAATGCTCTCTAAGAACAAATTCTAAAAAAATTCGAAATTTAAAAGGGTGAGATGAGGGAAAAGCGTTCTAAAAACATTCTAAATTACAATTTCTTTGGCATCTCTGGAACTACAGAACCACTTTCAAAAGTGATGGTGGCAAATTGATGGTAACAGTTCCTGCTGTAACATACGCTACATTTTATGTCGGTGCCGCTATCACAAGGGGGTGCAAAAGCGAAAAACGTTCTAAAATTTCGATTATTTTTATTCTGAAGGAACTAGAAACTTGAAGTTTGGAATGGTAGTTAATTTTAAGATGTAAATGTTCTCAAAGAACAAATTGTAAAAAAATTCGAAATTTAAAAGGGTGAGAGGAGCGAAAAGCGTTCTAAAAGCATTCTAAATTACAATTTCTATGGAATCTCTAGAACTACCGAACCGATTTGAAATTTGGCGTTGTAGTTACTTATAAGATGTAAATGCTCTCTAAGAACAAAATAAAAAAAAATCGAAATTTAAAAGGGTGAGAGGAGCGAAAAATTTTCTAAAAACATTCTAAAATATAATTTCTATGACATCTCTGAAACTATAGAACCATTTTCAAAAGAGATGGTGGCAAATTGATGGTAACAGTACCGGCTGTAACAGTGGCTATATTTTATATAGGTGCCACTACCACTGGGTGCAAGAGCGAAAACACGATCTAAAATTTCGATTTTTTTATTTTGAAGGAACTAGAAACTTGAAATTTGACATGGTAAGTTACTTATAAGATGTAAATGCTCTCTAAGAACAGTTTCTAAAAAGTTCGAAATGTAAAAGGGTAAAATGAGCTAAATGTGTTCTAAAAACATTCTAAATTACAATTTCAATGGAATCTTTGAAACTACCGAACCCATTTTAAAAGTAATGCTCGCAAATTTATGGTGACAGTTTGTGCTCTAACACAGGTTATATTTTATGTCAGTGCTACTACCTTTAGGGGGTTTCAAGAGCGAATAAAGTTCTAAAATTGCAATTTTTATTATACTGAAGAGATTAGAAACTTGAAATTGTTCAAGACAGTAAATTATAAAATCGAATTAAAGGGTTATTATATTCTCTAAGTTATTATATTCTCTAAGGACAGTTTAAAAAAATGAAATTTTAAAAAGTGATATGAAGGAAAACTGTTCTAAAAACATTCTAAATTACGATTTCTATGGAATTGTTAAGGACAGAAACTTGAAATTTAACATCGGTGATACTTTTTAAGACATAAGTGCACACACAGAATAGTTTTTTAAAGAAATCGAAATATAAAAGGAGGAAGTAGGAAAAAAAAGTTTTAAATTACGATTTTTTTTTACTAATAGGACTAGAAACTTCAAATTTGGCATGGTGGTTTTTTTGGATACAAATGCTCGCTAACAATGGTTTGTAAAGAATTTGAAAATTCCAAACGGTGAAATTAGCAGAAAGCGTTTAAAAAGCATTCTAATTTGCAATTACTTTGGAATTGTTAAGGGTAGAAACTTAAAATTTTATATGGCTGCTGATTTGGTCGCACATAATTAAAATCTAAAATAGTGAAACGTGCGAGAAGCATTCTAAAAACGTTCTAAATTACGATTTATTTGGAACTATTAAGGTTAGAAACTTAAAATTTCGCCTGGTTGTTACTCACGTAAATGATCACCAAGAACAGTTTCCTAAAAATGCGATATGTAAAAGGACAGGAGAAAAAAAAAACATACTAAAATTTCAATTTATGTGATCTTGCTAAGAGCGGTTTCTAAAAAAAATCGAAATTTAACAGGCTGAAATGAGCAGAAAACGGTCTAAAAACGTTCTACATTATGATTTAATTGGATTTATTCGGGTTAGAAACTGGAAATTTAGTACAGTTGTAACTTTTAAGAAGCAGACGCTCAGTATAAACAGTCTATTAAAAATTCGAAGTTTAAAGGTGTAAACTGAGCGGAAAACGTTATAAATTATGTTTTTTTTTCAAATTGTTAGCGATTTAAATTTAGAATTAACATGCCTGTTATTTTTTATACGTAAATGTTTCCACAGAACAGTTTTTAGAAAATTCGAAATTTTAAAAAGATGCTGGAGCAAAAAACATTCCAAAATTGCGATTTTATTGATGATGCTGGTATAGGAAGTTGAAATTTGGCATGGTGGCTATTTTTAAGATTTCAGTGCTCGCTAAAAACGGTTTCCATAAAAAAAATCGAAATATAAAAAAGGGAAATAAACTGAAAAAGTTCTAAAAACCTTCTAAACAATGATTTATCTGAAATTGTTAGGGATAAAAACTTAAAATTTTACATGGCTGTTACGTTAGAGACACAAATGCATCCATAGAACAGTTTTTAAATTTTTTTAAATTTTAATGTGAGCAGGAACAGAAAAGTTTTAAAATTGCAATTTCTGTGATATAGTCATTACAGAAATTTCCTTAATTAGTAATTTCGGAATTATCTGTGGAAGTAAAATTTCCTCTAATGAAAATAGGCCAACAAATACCACTTGACATTTTTCAAGAATTACGCGAGCAAAGCCGCGGGTTTTGCTAGTATTTATATAAAAAAAAATCATATTTTTGGCGCCAAAGGTAACAGTGGCGCAGCAAGGGCATCTCTGAAGTTTTTAATTGTAAAGCACAAGTAAATTGCAAATGTGTAACAATAGAATTAACTGGTAAAATGAAATGTGACAGCTCAAAACATATTTCTGTATTAAAATAATATGTCCATTAACATACAATGTTCCTTTTTCTAGTTTTTATATTTATTTTACTACTCAAATCTGTCTACCATTTTGGGGCACCAGAAAACCATTGGGCTAGGTCACAAGTTCGAGAAAATTCGATTAGTGGGTCATTTTGGGTCATGGTCTAGCTAATTGTATCTAAAAACGGTTCAAACGATTTTGACGAAATTTTGTATCCGACCATTTTCGTGCACGAGAAGACTATTGGGCTGGGTCACATGTTCGAGAACTTTCGATTAGTGGGTCATTTTTGGATCAGCGCGGGTCAAATTAATTTTATCTAAAAAACGGCTCTAACGATTTTGATTAAATTTTGTGTCCTACGAGTTTCGAGCACGATAAAAGCATTGGGCTAGGTCACATGTCCGAGAAAATTCGATTAATGGGTCATTTCTGGGTCATTGTAGGTCAAGATCTAAAAAGCGGCTCAATTTACACTAAATTTTGCATCCAATGGTTTTCGGGCACGAGAAGACTGTTGGGCTAGGTCACATGTTCGAGAAAATTCAATTAGTGGGTCATTTGGGGTCATTTTGGGTCATGGTCAAGCTAATTGTATCTAAAAAACGGTTCAAACGATTTTGACGAAATTTTGAATCCGACTATTTTCGGGCACGAGAAAACTATTGGGCTGGGTCACATGTTCGAGAACTTTCGATTAGTGGGTCATTTTTGGGTCAAAGCGGGTCAAATTAATTTTATCTAAAAAACGGCTCTAACGATTTTGATTAAATTTTGTGTCCTACGAGTTTCGAGCACTATAAAAGCATTGGGCTAGGTCACATGTCCGAGAAAATTCGATTAATGGGTCATTTCTGGGTCATTGTGGGTCAAGATCTAAAAAGTGGCTCAATTTACACTAAATTTTGCATCCTATGGTTTTCGGGCACGAAAAGACTGTTGGGCTAAGTCGCATGTTCGAGAAAATTCAATTAGTGGGTCATTTTGGTCATGGGTCATGATATTTGAACTCAGATTTAATTTTGACCGAGCATAGCTCAGTCTTCCCTGCTCGTATATATATATATATATATATATATATATATATATATATATATATATATACATATATATATATATATATATATATATATATATATGTGTATATATATATATATATATATATATATATATATATATATATATATATATATATATATATATATATAATATATACATACATATCTATATATATATATATATATATACATACATATCTATATATATATATATATATATATATATATATATATATATATATATATATATATATATATATATATATATATATATATATATAAAGTATGATTAGGAACTCAGGGGACAAACTTTGATGGAGTGTAGATCACATTACAACAAACATTTTTTTTTTAATATAGGAACTCAGTGTCGCTTTCTTCTTATGCAGTCAAAAATATGGGGTGTTTCAACACTAATGGATGTTGATTGGCGCGAGTGGTGCATGTTCATTTCTGGATCTCCCCTTTATGTTATCGCATTTCATAAAGTAAAGTAAGCCTATTCAAACTATCGTTACAATATATTTATTATTGTTAGAAACGAATATGGAATGAAACACCCTATATTTTTGACTGCATAAGAAGGAAGCGACACTGAGTTCCTATATTAAAAAAATGTTTGTTGTAGTGTGATCTACACTCACTATATATCGTAATTTAGCTGACAGTATATAAGATTTCACTGGATAAATTATAGTGTATTTCCAGTACTTTTCATCATGTGGTAGTATTTCCGCAAAAGAAATATATTCTGTTGCAATTTTGATAAAATATTTTCATTATTGTTAAAGTTATGAACAAAATTCCGCGTTCGGTATGGACTATTTCTGCCTGAATAAATGGATATAGATCCTGTCTTCCTACACAATGATTGTCTGGTATTCTGTACTCTATGACCTTTTAAAGTTTGACCTTGGTATTGAAACAATAAATATTTTGTAAGGAATTTTAGCACAAATGTTACCCAAATCTCCTATTTCAACATTCCGTTAAAATTATTTTAGGAAATATTATTGTCATTTTTAATTCTAATTATTGCCTAAAAACGATTTCAGTTATTGTAAAAATAGTAAAAATCAAATCTGTTATATTAATTCGTATGGTAACTTGAATCACACCTATATGTCACATTCACTGATATGTCTATGTCCATTGGTTATCACTTAAAATATTGACAAGCATTCTAAAATACAGATAGAGTATCGATTACTTTGGAAATAATAATAAAAAAAAAAGTTAAAATCTGTAAATATGTTGAAAAGAGAAATATTTCATGATCTTGTAAGAAGGTTTACGAAAATATAATATAACCTCTTCCAAATTATCCATGATTCCGATAACCGTTCTTTTATCTTCAAAAGCCTACTAAACCAACAGATTTGCGAGGTTTAAAGATTTCTGAAACAAATGATTCTTTTTCTGCCCTTAAGTTCGAAAATGTTTCCCAGTAGTTTTACAGTGTATTAATTAGTTTTCTCAACGCAGTATATATATATATATTCCCAATCAATTCTTTATACTCAAAAAATCAAATTTAATTTCATCCCAAATGTAATGTACTTCATTAAGAAGGAAATATTTATAGCTTAGGATATAATTATTTAAACATATATTTTACTCATTTTAACATAGACACACGAGATGATTCATCTTAATAGAACGTCCCAATTCTTCCCAGAAAAAAAATATTTTAATGCCTGTAAGAATATTTAAAAAATATTTTTTTTTCAATACAGTTTTTTTATTTTAGGCAAATAATTAACAAAAATTCAAATGTTGATTTTTATTTAACCCAAAATGGTATCAACCTCTTTAAACAGTAAATATTTTTAATTTGAACTTAATTCCTTAAATATCTATCATATACTTCTAACAAGAATACGCGAATTGATTCATCTTTTAAGGAAACTGTCATAATTCTTTCCTGAAAAAAAAAGTATATTAATACTATTAAGAATATTTTTAAAAAATTGCTTTTTTAATGTATTTTTTATTACCTAGGCCATCCATTCATAAAAATTCAAAATATCTATTTTTGAATATCTGTAAATGCAATAAACATGTCAGTTTTTGTTTTTAGATTTAAAATTAAAATTTAAATATTTAATAAACTATCTCAATTATTGAACATAGATACACGAATTGATTGTTCTCAGCAGAAAAATGGCGTAATTTTTCCTAGACCAATTTTTTGTAAGAATATTTAAAAGAAATACTTTTGAAAAAATGTTTTTGGCTGTCGGTTCAAAAATATTTTAAAAGTAAAAAATTTTTCACGCAAAAATTAGTATTCATACTCAAAAAAGAAACTATTTTTATTTTGAAAAATCATTATTTGAACATTTTTTCGACACACGGATACATGGGTTAATCATTTAATAGAAAAATGTTATAATTTCTGTCCAAAAATAAATAAATAAATAAAGTTAGAATATTTTTAAAATTCCTTCACCCTGTACCGGGAGTAAAATGTAGCTTCCCTATTCCTTGTTTTAAAATTCAGCTAATTTTACTGATGTACACGAAACTAAA
Organism: Maratus michaelseni; assembly: GCA_963931845.1. Classification (NCBI taxonomy): domain Eukaryota; kingdom Metazoa; phylum Arthropoda; class Arachnida; order Araneae; family Salticidae; genus Maratus; species Maratus michaelseni. Next base: position 246,047,248 of record OZ007588.1, on the reverse strand, counting down.
ATGCGTGGATTTCGATTATGGAAGATTCAATGCCAGTTTTCATCAATACTGCATTTGAATGAGAATTTTGCCTAATTAGTCCGCTGTATTAAAGTTTGTTTCATTTATAGCGATATCTTTTTGGTCGATAAATTTCACAATATTTCACCGAATATTCCCAAGCTTGGCGAGAACTAGATGCTGGCGGATATGACTATGTACTTTGAAACGTATGGGGGTAACAGCAATGCAGACAACAATTGAAGAAAATATGCAAGAAATCAAGTTTTCTAAAGCTGATAAATGATACCTGATTATGGTAAAATTATCACCCAAAAAAATAAAACTGCTATATCTCAGCCATTTTTTAAAGATATAAACAAAACAAAAAATGCTTATATCAAGACTGAACATTTAAGGGTAAAAATTAATTTTGATTTCTAATTTCTTTGTACATTTGTTTTTAAATTTCCAAATTATAAGTGGCCGACATTTTGAAACAAGATGACGGATGAAGCTGGTGAACGAAATCAGTCGAGACCTGAATAAATCCTGCTTGATCACATCGAAGTCGGTTGAAAAAAGACAGTGCTGTCGCATGACAAAAATCAGATTGTTTCAAATTGTCTGACACCCTAGAACTTCAAACTAATATATGTCACCCATTTCTTAAGATAACGACGAAACGACGAAACGAAAAATGCTCCGGAATCCTTCTAAAAGTTGAACACATAAATGAAAGAAAAAAATTTATTTCTAACATTTTTGCATTTTTTTTTAAATTTTATGTCTTTTTTATGTTTATGAGTGTTATGTTAAGTTTAAAATTTATAAATGGCTATTATTTTGAAACAAGATGGTGGATGAAGCTATCCAACGTTGTCTGTCCAGACCTTGATATTTCCTGCACACATGCTTAATCACACCCAAATCAGTTCATAAATACGAAAGTTACAGCATCAGATAAATAAATATATATATATGTGTGTGTGTGTGTTTATCAATATTTAAACGGAGGGTGGTTTTGATGGTCTGGGTGTCATGATCAGTGAAAATAGATCGAATTTTTCTAATATTGATTTTATTCCGGTCAATATTAGTCAATATTGCTTTAGGTAGTTTTTTTACTTTTCGTATTGGAAGTAACCTAAAAGTATTTTTCCCAACGTATTCCATATATTTTATACCATTATTTAACAAAAAAAGAATTTTTATTTCACTCCAAATGTAATCTGTCTGCTTAGAAAACTAACATTTAGGATCAGAAAAATAAATAATTAAATGTCTGTTTGATGTTTCTCAATATGAGTGCATGAGTCGATTCAACTTAATAGAAAAATATACACATTTTCTTCTAATAAAACTTATTATATTGCTAAAAAAATATTTCTTTTTTTAAATATATTCTTTAAATTATAGTATGTCCACTCTCAAAAATTAATAAGAAATAACTTTGCCTCACATGTAACCCACCTCCTTAAAAAAGAAATATTTTAATTCTCGAAAATTATTATGTAAATATCTAGTTAATTTTCTCTAACATGGAGTCATGTGTGGATTCAGATTAATACACAAATATACATAATTTATAAAAAAATAATCAATACACCCAGAAAAAGGAATTGAAATAAAACTACAAAACATGTTTTGTTAAGTACATTTTGGTTGTTTTAGCAAAATTCAAGTAAAATTGAACCATTTTACTTGAATTAACAAAACATTTTTTGCTGACGATAATTTTTTTTCTTTTTTTTTTTTTTTTTTTTTTTGGAATTGAAAAAAAAAAAAAAAATTGTTTATTCAAACAAAATTTCCATTGACCTATATTTAAACAAAAAGTTTTGTTGGGTCAACCAAATTTTTGTTGATTCAACAAAACTTTTTTCTGTATGTACAACAAATAATATATATATATATATATATATATATATATATCTGTTTTCAATGTATTAATACTTTAAGCTATCCATTTACAAGAAATACCTGCTTGAAAATTAAATATCTAGTTTGAAAAATAATTATTTAAATATTTAGGGTACACTTTCTAACAAGGATATATGTGTTGATTCATCTTAATAGAAAAATGTACATAATTTCTCCCAGGAAAAATCTGTTTCGCATTGTTTTGACATATTAAGTGAATGCGCTGCATTCAGGGACTCCGCTAAACCTCGCTTCGAATTCCCTGAAGATCAATGTACAATGTTTACTTCAGATTAAATGAAGTAGCAGAGAACATTTCCTTTAACTAATGGAAGGGTTTACATTAGGAATTGGGCGCTTGTTTTCTCTGGGTATATTATCCTAAAGCACTTCTCCTTTAGAGCTTGAAACAATGCATTAACATTTGCAGGATTATTGCCATTATGTATCTAAACAGTATCTAATAAAGGCCATAATACTTTAAAAAACAAGCACTTTTACGTACATTTATTTAAATCGAAGATATTTTGGAATAAACAAAATATGCGCGTCTAAAAAAATTAAGGTTTAAGAAGAAAATATTTCGTTAGAAAGAAAAATGTGCTAAACTAATACTTTGATTCTATTGCATAATGTCTGAAAATTAGTTACAATAAAATAAAGAATAATGTTGTGATAAAAGAAAGATTTTATTTTTAGATTCTTAATGGAGAATTTTATATTTGACACCAGGAACGAGCTTTCTCTGGGCACATTATCATGAAGCTATTCTCTTTTAGATCCTGCATTTGCAGCATTATAAGCCATTATGCAAAAAGCAATATGTTATAAAGACTAAAGTATTGAGGGAAAAAAAGTTTCTATATTTATTTTTAAATCAAAGCTTTTTTCAAATAAATAAAATTTTCATCTACAACGTTAGCCCTTTTGGGTCTGGAGTGATAATAATAGTATATGCTATTATTTTGTTTTTATAGTCACTTTTGTTATTGTCTGCATGCAATAACAATGTTATATGTTTTTACATTTACTATTATTATTTCATTTATGTTTCAGCATTTGGTTCGAAAGCAAAAAAAAAAAAAAAAAAAAAAAAATGAAAAGAAAAGAAAAGACAAAAATAAAAGAAAGAGAGAAAAGAAAAAGGAACAATCGCTTAAAGTTCTATACAGCGTTGCTGACATTTTTATTTCAAATATGTGTTTAATTCTATAATTTTAAAAATAAGGGTTAGCACAAACCAATGATATATGCTTAGAAAAAAAAAACACTGCAAAGTTGTTATGTGTATTTAATCTTGTTGTTACACGGCGTTTTCAAAACGTCTTAAGAAATTCTTCGATAGCTGATTGTTAAATTAATAGTACGCAAAATAACTATATTCGTCAGATTTAATTAAGGGAAATGTTTGTTAATTACATAGCTACCTTTAATTTTTAAAACATAATAATACCTCCCCCCTCCTCCTCCCCCCCCAAAAAAAAGATTTCAAATGGTTAAATGTTATAGGGGAGACTTGTACACAGTGGACTACTTTTTCAGTTAATTTTTTTTCTCTTTAACGGACAGACCAATCTGCATGAAAATATTTTTGAATATTCCTTAAACTTTTTTACATTCATCGTAATTTTCTCAGAACATAGTTTTCAAAACATTTCTCAAAAAAAAAAAAAAATATATATATATACACCCGTAAAGTGGACCAGTGTGCCCCAGAGGCGGGGCACAGTGGACTGCTATTAGGTATTATCTAAAATACTATATAAATCCATTTTTCATTAATCTAATTCTTCTTTATTCATCCTTTACCTCCAAAATAACATAGTAATATAGATTTACAAGTAACATTTAGAATATATATATATATATATATACAGTGGAACTTCCCTTTAACGAAGTCCCTATCTAACGAAGTTTTCTACTTAACGAAATTTTCTGCAGAACTTTGATTTTGAACACCATTAGCATGTAAATTAATCTCCACATTACGAAAAATATATTCTATATAACGAAGTTTATTCCACTTTTGTACGCGTACAGAATTCAAATTAAGCGATTGCTGTTCGAAGGATATGCAAATTTATTTCAGCGGATTCGATTTTATGAAAATTAACACATTTAAATAATTTCCATTCTGCTTGGTGCTAAATAAAACATTTTTTTCACACTAAGAAAAACACTTGTTATCACTATTCTCCCACTCCGAGACTCCAGCGCTAACAGTTGGGGGCAGTCAAAATCCCCTTTTTACTTTCAATGATATAGAAGATGAGGTGTCGCAATGGCGTCAGATGCATTGAAACAAAAAATATCTATTAGAGTCAGAGAGGTACCATTCTGACATTCCATTGCTGATACACAATTGTTTTGTACATTCAAAAGAACGTGCTTCAAAATACAAATCGAAGAACATCAAAGTTATTTTTTCTCTGCCAATACAGCTAAACTTCAATCATTAGTCTAAGGCAGAGGTTCCCAAAGTGTGCTCCGCGGAGCCCTTGGGGCTCCGCCTACACTTTTCAGGGGCTCCGCGGCGTTCCAGGAAAATAAACAAAACATGAAATAAATTAGCATATTGCAAGGGAATTTTTTTTTATTATTATGTAGGAATTTGTGTGTGTGTGTCAAACATAAATACATCTATCACTGGGTTGAAAAATACTACAATATATATTTTTAAATATATAAACATTTGCATTATACATATATCCGTTTTCTATATAATATTTTTGGTTTGAACTACTTTATTTTATGTTGCTGCATTTAATGCGTTTTAAAAATTTGATTCAATATAAGGTACAAGAAATAGTTATCTGAATCCAATGCACAACGTGAATCGAAAGAGCAAAGGCGCGCCAGTGCTGTTATCTCTGCTTGCCGAACAAAAGGGAGAACAGTTTTGTTCTTTGGAGCTCCGCCTATTCATATGTTTATACTTAGTTTTTTTGTTTTTTTTTCCTAGTAACCAGGTTCTAACTTCTTAATGAAGTAAGTGTGTCTCACATTGTTTATTCTCCATTACTTTTTTTATACCGCTAACCAGGCCCCTACCTGCCCGGCATGGATGGCTAGCTTGACGGGTTAGTACCTGGGTGCGGGGCGGAAATCGCCTGATCACAGCATGGCTGTGATCCACCTGACTATAGATTTGTTCACATCGCTGCTGTACTTGCTCTCTTGTGGTTTGCTACAGTTATCTTTGTTTGCCGGTTCAAGGTTTCTGTTTAACTTTGTTGAATTGAGAGATTTAATAGGTCTCGTAATTTAGAACCTTGATCAGGTGACGAGACCCTCACCTGACTAGGCATCCCCATGAGGTATAATTCAATTCTCCATTACTTTATATACATACTGAGAAATGTGTTAGTTAAGCTTTGACTGTTTCAGTGATAGACTTATAAATGGTTTTTGCTTTCGTTAATATTTTAATTTAAGTGGTTTAATCTCAAATTTCATGTTCTATTTCAGTTTAAAATTCAAAACTGCTTCAATTTATTTTTTTAACCTATTCAGTTTTTCCAAAAGTTGTAATTAATTTTGACACCCTGTTCGCGAAAATGGAACATATTTATTTACGAAATAATTATTTATTTTTATTTTCATAATTACATGGGCTGTAAATTTTATTTTATCATTAAAATTTGTAGTCAAATTACTCTTGTAACTTATAATTTATTCCAACATTTTTATTACTGTAATATTTAGTGTTTTTATTTTAACTTTACATCTTGTATCACTTAACAACCCATCCAATATTATCTTGTTTTAACTAGGGGCTTAGCCCTTACTCGCTAGCGTTCGCCAACCCCCGTGAATTGCGAAGCAACTCACATTAAGACCACTATACACGGTCCCAGTTCACTTCGCTCGTTCGTCCCTGTTTGGTTTGCAGCAATTCTAGCCGGGATAAGTACTACCATAAATCATTTTAACATAGGAATTTGCAATTTTTTAAATGTAAAAACAGTAACTGAAAACGCAATTAAAAATGCATTCATTTAGTTCGTGCTACCAATGGGCATAAATCATTTAAATACTATGAAAAAATGATCTTGGAAACCTATAATATTGTACATCACTACTTAAATTCATTAAAAAACAGTATGTGATAGGAATATTATCAATCATTGTTTAAATTTCGTTCCACATTTTACTTTTCTAATTGATTATAGATTTTTTCAAAAGCAATTATTTTTTACTTCATCAAAACAACAACAGATGGCAGCAGGTGCAATCTAGACAGTTGATATTTTTACTCTCTCCGATTTTCGTATGAGCGAAATTCGTAATTAAATTCTAAATAAGAGTTGAGAATTCATTTGAAATTAACGATATTAGTCACAATTAAAATGAGGAATCATACCAAACGCTTTGGATTACGTACATGTTATTTTATTTTTAATGATATCTAGTTTGAGTTTCACTGCTCTCACTCTGGCCGCCATATTGGGGGGCGGAGCTGATCTTACCCAATCTAGTCTATTCATTGGTCTGAGCTCTGGTAACTACGGTTCTTGCCAAACGATAAGCTAGAAATTCAGCCTTATTTCCGCGCCACGTAAGAGAAATATATATAGATTGGTCTCGCCATTGGCTAAGATTCTTATGTTATGATGCCACATTATTCTATCAGAAATAAGACTGTAGCAATTTAATATATATATATATATATATATATATATTGGTTCTTTACATTTTTCATCACACTAACAATCTGAACGCTTGCTCAGCTCCACCCCTTGCTTAGACTTTTCGTCAATGAGTACTCTCCCTGATATAAATTTAACCCCACCCATATGTCCCATTTTGTTAGTAAAATTTTTCTACTAGTTGCAGTTCTTTTCACATCTGTTGTTTTTCACCGTATATCTATCTTGAGGTTAAAAAATGGTGAAAGAAAGTTAACTATAATTATTAGCTAAATACTTCAAATCAAACGTCCAAAAAAAAAAAGTGAACGATGCTGCACCTAACAATACAGGTTATAGGTTTTCTCCCGCCCACTTAAACCCTCAAACGATGATCTGCTTCGAAATGTAGTTTTAAAAAATGGTTCAAAAGAAGAAGCTCAGAAGCGATTTATTTCGTTGCACGTTTAAAAGTGCTAGAAACATAAAAAAGAATGAAATAATGTAATAACGAAATAACGTAATCGCATGATTCTATTACGGATGGGCGTGACTAGCTAAAACGTGTTATATTCGTTCACTCATGGGAGACTGGGTCTAGGCATTTTTTTCTTTTCGTGAGTAGCCTATTGCGATTATACAGAAGTATCTCTTTGTAAACGAAAACTGTACAACTTAGCTTTTTTTCTATGTGTGTGTGTGGTTTTCGCCATAAATAATGGTAGTTTCACGTAAGCCACAATGCAATGCATGACCCACCCAGGGTTACCATTTTGATCTTTAATTCCGAGTTCATACTGGAAATCCCGAAAGAATATTTTTTATTTTAAAAATGGGAGTCATTAACCCCTTAACAGTATTGTTCGAACGTCGCTCGGGTAACAAGAGTTTGTTTTCTGCGTTACTAAAAGATTTCAGGAAAAACAATTTTAACTATAATTTTTGCTGTATTTGGGGGACATATCTCGATTAAACAAGGCAGATATTCTAATACAAAAAAGTGGTTTTTAGTTCTTATTTTTAATTTATTGTGTCCAATAGTAGCAATTTTAAATAAAACTATTAAGGTGTTAAATAATAGAAAATTTGATTTTCAAAATTTCTAGTATGAATTCAGAATTTCGGTATCAAGAAAAGGGTCAAACTGCGAACCACCCATGTTGGAAACTACTAGTTTGGACTCTTATCTAGCAGATCTTTCTCTGCTCCATAGATATAAAAAAACATTAATTTGTAAACCATAGTGTGCCGTGGGGTTAAGGGGCTCCGCCTTAGAAAAATTTCCCAAAAAGGGCTCCGCGAGCCCAAAAGTTTGGGAACCACTGGTCTAAGGAATAATAAAAAATCTTGAAGTACATTATCGAAAAAGAGAGAAAAAAGCCGATGTAGTGAAAACATTAGTTTGAGATTCTGTGTATCAGAGATGATGAAAGCTTGGGATACAAAGCTTGGGAATGTGACGTGATTTCATCGACCGTACACAACTGTTTTGTAAAAGACGACTTCATAATTGAAACTGAATCAAATGCTTCTGAATCCAATACCGGTTTGTCATATCTCAAGAAAAATTGCATGAATTTAAGTTAATTTCCATTTAACGAATTTTCTTCATAACGAAGTTTTTAAGCGTAACGATGAGACTTCGTTAAATGGAAGTTCCGCTGTATATATATATATATATATATATATATATATATATATATATATATATATATATATTGAAAATACTGTACAGATCGCAATTTAGATAAATTAAAAATAATCAGCGCATATTAAATTTTGCGAATGAAATTCCAAAATACTCATGAGTAAGATTGAGCCTGGAATTTTCCAGAAATACATATGGGTCTGGGAGAAACATTACGAAATCATTGACATCAACAACAGATTCACCTATAGATTCTGGAAAAATAAACTGATTTTCATTCTATTTGCGTCCAATGAATCGTACTTGAATAGAATCATCACCAACTAGGCTACAGTTATATTTTTCAAAAGCAGTAAATACAAAATAAAATATTTCTTACTGTGTTAAATAATTTGTTATTTTGCTTTGTTTACTTTACTTTACAGTTAAATAACAACTTTAAAGTAATATTTCTTTATAGAAAATAAGCAATTATTAAATATTTTGAACATTCTGCATTACAGGAGCAGAGTGGATTGTGAACCACTGTGCCCCATGTTGAAGTTCAATAAATAATCATATTAATATTGTTTATAGCTTTCTTTTAAATATATTAACTTCAAAGTTAAATAAAAACAAGTATCTGATATTTGCAAAATATCTGTTTTAGCTTATTTATCTACAACCTTCAATTACTAAAAAAAAAAAGAAAAAAAAATATGATGATGAAAAATATGATGATGAAAAATGTTACTTTTGGAAGCTTAAAACTACAAATCAGAATAAAATGGTTCACTCTGAGCTAAGGATGTTCTCTGAAGGCTATAAATAATTAATCCAGTGCTGTTGTCTATTAGGAGAGAAGGGAAGCTTAATGTTTAAAAAAGGAAATAAAATAGTAGGGAGTGGTCTACAATGCCCATAGGCCCAGTGTGTATCGGTCTTCCCTACTAATATAATAAAGTTACGCCCTGTGTGATTGTGAGTGTCTGTGCGTCTGTCTGCGATGGCTAGCGAAATCAGGCGCATGTAGAAGCCTGAATATTTGGCTGATCGTAGTCCAAGGCAGTTCGTGATGCAGAACCTGAGGCTCAGAGTTTAAATTTTTTGATAATTAGCCGAGATATTAATTAAAATCTCATCAAAAAACTTTTTTTTCAAAAATTCGCAGTCGCGTGCGTTCATACCCGCAACCTGATTGTCGAACGGAAAGGAAGAAAAAACCAAATGCTATCGTTTTTTGGTCTTATGTTTTAATTTCTATCTTCCAAACTGTTCGAGATGCTGAAAAACGGAAAACGTATTCTTAAAGTTCGTATTTTTACGTCTTAAACACCGCAATCAGTTTGAAAAATATTGCTATTAACCTTTTGAAAAAAATATCAAAAATGGTCATTTTCGCGGATGGCGTTTTGCCCTTTACGGAAACGGCGCCCCAGACCGTAATTTAAAAGTTACTGATTAAAAAAAAAAAAAGATGTGTTCTTAAAGCTGAGACCTTCTTCTTTTCGGCGTTGCAATTTGTTCTTAAAGATACGAATTTTAGCTCTTTAAAAAACATTGGCAACCGCAGGTCATTTCGTGCTTCCCGGGAATTATATTTTTCCTAAGCTAAAAGTAACTAAACGTCGGTATTTTGGCACAATCCTGTTAAAGCATCTCAGCAGAGATCACCTCCAAAAATTTTAAAACGTTCTAATGAGTAGAAATATAAAATAATAATAATAATAAAATCGCAGAAATTTTCGATGAAAACGCAAAACGCGGGCTGTTACGGTGCACGGCTTCGGCTCATGTTTTTGCTACTAATGCATATTTTTTCGCGAAACTTAAAAGAGGGCTGTGATACAGTTATATGAATACCCGATTAAAATTTATGAGAGTTCGGACGATAAGAAATTTATTTTTCAAAACATCAACAAAAAGCAAGCAGAAAACATATTTATTTTACAACTAGATATCAATATTTTTTCACGAAATTTGTACACGGGCTGCAAATCCCTTTGAAGTATAACCGATAAAAATTTCAAAGAATTCGGACAACAAGAACTTAAAAAAAACTATGAAACGACTCTACGTGAAAAAACAAGAAAATGATTTCTTACGAGCACTTTTACCACTAAATATCAATATTGTTTCGGGAGTTTTTCATTTAAAAATATAAATTTATACAAAATCGGGTTAAAATATAAAATCATACAAATTGGAGGTTTATTTAAGGTTATTATCACGGGCCCGGGCGTCGCCGGGTGGATCACCTCAGAATAAAATATACTGCAAGTTAAAATGAGTCTTTGAAGCCTCTGCCAAAAATAAGTGACACTAACGCTTTGATCCTTCTACATACTGTTCTTAAATGCATTTAAAATGAAATAAAGAATAATAATTTTTAATAGAAATATTTATTTATTCTTAATGGAAGGGATTTCCTTAGCAATTGGATAATTTTTTTCTTCATTTCATATTATCCCAAAACTCCATCTATTGGAATGTGCAGTAATACATTCAAATTTGCAGCAGTTTGAGTCATTACATTTTATATACAGAATCTAATAGACTAAATAATTTCAGAAAAAGATATTCTGCATAAAATTATTTAAATTGAAGGTATTTTGTAAGAAATGGAAGATGCATTTAAGAAATTAAAGCTAATGGAACAAAAAAGAGAATAAAAAAATAATTTTTTTAAAGTTTTCTGTGAAAAACATGCTAAATTATTAATTTCATTCTGTTGTGTAAAGTAATGCTAAAATATTGAAATGAAGAATGATGTGGTAATAAAAAGACTTTTTGTTTAATTCTTAAAAATGGTGTATACAACAGCAATTGATCGTTTCTTTTCTAATTGTGTATTATTCTAAAGGACATCTTTTTTGGAATTTGCAATAATATATTAACATTTGCACCATTATGAGTGATTATGAATGAAACAGTATCTAATAAAACCTAAAGTACCTAAGAAAATGCTTCTACGTAAATTGATTTAAAACAAAGATATTTTCATATAAATAGAAAGAGCATGTAAAAAAAATAAAGCTTAATAAGAAAATATTTCGTAATGCCTTAAATAAATAATACTTTAAAGCGCGAAGGGAAAATATAATAAAGTAACTATGACACTATAGCATAGCAATACAATAACAATTGCATTATTATTAGTCACTATGTATCTAAATAGAATCTTATAAGGACTAAAGTACTTCAGAGAAAACATTTCTATTACATAAATATATTTAAATCATAGATGTTTTTAAATAAATCGAATATGGAGAAATTAAATTTAAAAGAGAAAGTACTTTAAAGATGAAGATAAAAATAACATTTTAAAGCTCTAGTGAAATATATGCTAAACTAATACTTCGATCCTGTCACATAATGTTCTAAAAAGTATTTAAAATAAAATAAAGAATGATGTCTTTACTGTATGAAAAAATTTTTAGACTCTAAATAGAAGGCTTTACATTAGCAATTTGGCACTTATAATATATTATCGTAAATCACTTCTCCTTTGAAATGCATTTACTTTTGCAACATTATCAGCAATTATGTAACTAAACAGAATCTAATAAAGACTAAAGCACATTTGGAAAAAGATTCTACGTACATTTATATAAATCGAAGATTCTTTGTAATATACGGAATCGGAAGCTCAAAATTTAAAGCTAGCTCAAGCAGAAAATATTTTATAAGCACCTATAAAAATAACTATTTGAAGTTTCAGTAAAAATATCCTAACTAATACTTTGATTCTATTATATATAATGTTGTAAAATGGAATTCAAGTAAAATAAAGAAAGGTTATCGGATATAAGAAATATATTTGATTTTGAGTTTTAAAATAGGTTAATTTTAACATCTAATGTGAACTAAAAACTTTAAGGGATTATACCAAATGCTTTTTAAAAAAATGCATTTTTTATTTCATTTTCTGAAAGTACAATTAGTAAAGAATTTTCAGTTACATTTTCTAGTAAGTCTAATAAAAATTAAGAAAGTTTCGCTGCTTTAATTTACTCTGTTCTATCATACTTAAATCGTAACTTGAATCTGTAAATGTGATAACCTCAAAACCATGTTTTTGAAGTCGGTGATCACAATAACTTAAACAACTCTTTACCAATATTCTTCAAATTTTGATTTATAACAACACTATTATCTGGAGATAAATCGTTCCTTTTGCGATCTGATGATTTTTTCTATTTTTTTTATAAATTAAAGTTCAAAATATTTTTTGTAGAAATCAAAGTCATTTTAAATTTGAGCGACCGCCATTTTGTTCAAAACCATATTTTTGAAATAGGTGATTACGATAACTCAAACAAGTCTCAACCAATATTCTTCAAATTTTGAAAAATGTATAACAACACAATTATCTAGATATTAATTTTTCCTTTTGGCGATCTGATGATTTTTTCTATTTTTTATAAATCAAAGTTCGAAATATTTTGTGAAAATCGGTACCTTAATAAATTTGAGCGACCGCCATTTTGTTCAAAACCAGGTTTTTGAAGTCGGTGATTACGATAACTTAAACAAGTCTCAGCCAATATTTTTCAAATTTTTTAAAATTTATAACAAAACTATTATCTAGAGATAAATCGTTCCTTTTGGTGATCTGATGATTTTTTTCTATTTTTTATAAATCAATGTTTGAAATATTTTTTGTGGAAATCAGTACTTTAAATTTGAGCGACCGCCATTTTGTTCAAAATCAATTTTCCCCAAAACCGAACGATTACTCTTTAGTTTTAAATGTTCGGAGTAAAGACATTATCCGTTTGAAAATTTCAGATAACATTTTACAGAGTTACAGTGATCACCGTGGACGGTTACCAGAACGACACCATCTCCAGACAGCGGGTCTGTTCGGGACACTCAATTGGGGACACTCAAAGAATAATAAATACAATACAAAAGAAATTTTCCAAATATCGCGTTTCATTTTCCGGGAAAAAATCCCCAAATATACACGTTTTTTTCAACCTTGTAGGAAGGTATAACCCCTTAAAAAAACCTGCACATAAATTTATTTAAGTCGAAAATAGTTTGAAATAAACAGAAGCTGCATTTTAAAAAAATAAAGTTTATAAGGAGAAAACATATTTCATATTCTCAGCCGATTTATAACAAAAAACATCCCAAGCTTTATTTAAGTCTCGAATTGTAAATGCTTAGGAACCACTAAAAATTAGATGTATGAAAAAATCAAGTATACTTTACACCCCGACATTTTGAAAATTTGCAGGAAAGGCTAACTACTGACTTTCTAAATAGTTTTACTGAAAAACCTTATTGGTTTACGGAAAAAAAACTACCACGGATAATTACACATGAAAAGTTTTTGAATAGATAAAATAGTAACAAATAGTTAAGAAGAATAAATGTCGTAATTCAAAAATAAATGACAAATAATTTCTCTTAGTAATAATTTAGAATCAAATTTGCTGATACTATTACGCATTTTTTGTTTGCTTTATTAAAAAGAGTGATAAGTTAAAACTTTTACAGATGATTGGATAATACTAACAAAAAGTACATAAACTAATAATTTTCTTTTTAGTGCTTACTTAATCAGGCTATCTTAATGTATTCGGGCTTCCTGGATTATACTGATTGTTGAGCCCCGCTAGCAATAAACTATGTTCACTGTCTAGTTATCTAAAATAATTCAATATTGGAAAAATATTAGTATCTTGAGTTATAAAAAGCGGAATATGTTAATGTTCTTAATGCATTCTTATCGACCAATAACAAAATTATGCAAAATACATAAACTTTAGTTAATATAGGAAATTGTGTAATTAATGTAAATCTGGGAGTAATTTCTTAAAGTTGTTAATAATGATAAAAAATCAGTAATAATAAAATGTAATAATAAAATTATTTTCAATTATTACATATTATTAAAAAGTCATTTGAATGCATGTATGAACCAAAATCTCATGCGTGATTTCTCAGTTCCCAGTATACCTCTGGACATTTCTATACAATAAAATTTTCTTATTTAATTTTCGAATGTTTCTCTGTGATTGTTATACAATATTATATTACTACAACTATAAAGATTTGCTTGTTAATCTTTAAAATGGAATTTAAATATCCCAAAAATCCCCTGTCCTCAACCCATAACTTGATCATGAAAACCATCAAGAAATAATAATTATGATTTTTTTTTTGAAAAATCAATGCATTTATTATAAATGTGAATCTCATGGAGTATAATAATATAATTTTGTATATGGGTCATTCTTCAAAAAAGGGCATATTTCATAATTTTTTTAATTTTAAAAACTCTTTTTTTTACTTAATTTTTTATAGCGTCTAGTCCCTGCACTTTGGCTACGATTTCAAAAAACGGTTCACTCTGCGCGCATGCGTGCTTGTCTGATACTTCAAGATTTTGTTCTAAGCCATTTCGAAATGAGTGCGTATAGCTCTGTGGTATGTTATTTCTCTTCCGTCCTGTGGTCTTGAGTTCGAATCGCAGCGCCGGAAAGTTTTATTTTTCAGTATTTATTTGAGTTATAAAAAATAATTTGAATAAAAAAAATGTAAAGTTTCCATTTTTCAACATATAAGCGATGGAAAGTTTGAAACAAAATGGAAATAAATATGAAATTTGGTGAAAAATGAATTTCGTACATTCTAGAGAATGCTGTACAGCGAGTTTCATGCGTCCAGTGATGTTTTTTTTTTCGGTTAAGGTACGCGAAGCGTACATACACAAGTTATTGACTGCGGCTTAAATGAATTTCGTGCCTTCTAGAGATTGCTGCAAAGCGAGTTTCGTGTGTCCAGTGATGTTTTTTTTTTAATGTTAAAAATTGTTTTTTGGATGTTAAAAATTTGCTTTAAAACGCTATAAAATCGTTAAAAATCCTTAAAAATTGAAATATTTGAAGGAAAAAAAATGTATTTTAGTAAAAGTCTGAAATTGAATTTCTTTAAAAATGTTAAAAAATAAATAAATAAATAAATAAATAATGAAAATTGTAAAAGAAAATATTTAATTATATTACGCTAAATGTTTTAAATCAAAATCCTTTTACGAATTAAAAAAAAACTGCCGCGGAATGGAATAAAATTAATATGGTTCTCGTTGAAACTGTCTAGAGCAATGCGCATGCACGCAGCACGATCCATTTTTTGAAATCGTAGCCAAAGTGCACGGACTAGACGCTTGTAATTTTTTTTCCTGGGTTTTATAAACAAGTGAAGAACACTAATAAATCTATGGCCATGTTCAATTCATTTTATTTATTTAATAATTTTTTTTAATTTACTGGTAACGGAGTGGAGATGTATACTATTAAAAATGTATATATTTATTAAAAGTAACTAACAATTCCTAAAAGTAACACAGAAAATGGTATTACAGTAAGTATAGCAGTAATATATGGGTGGATTTTTTATAATGGGCCAAAATGGATACTGACATTTTCAAAAAATAAAATTTAACTTGGAGCGTATTCAAAGTCATTTTTAGTATCACCTATGATGAAAAATTATGTAGTATGAATACTTGAGCTACATTTTCTAAATAAGTTTGTTAAATCAATTGGGTGACCTTTTTAAAACAGTTGTTTACAAAAGTATTAGATGAAGAATGATATATATTTTTAAGTATATAAAAGTGGCTGAATAAATTCTTAAGAAAAAAGTCTTAAAACAATCTACATGAATATATTTTTTCACACTTGAGGATGATTATTCCATACTGGACACACCATTATTATATTTTAACCCTTTCAGGGGCAAAGTACTTTCAGTACTAAAATGTTGAAATAAATTACTGGCACCGGAATTTACGAAGACATTTATTTGGAACTAAGAAAAAGTTTATATTTCACATACATATTAAATGGGAAAGATTTTAGAAAAATTCTGGTGCCAATGAGGCGTTTGGGAATTAAACTTAAGTGGCTTCATAAACATACCACAGCCCCTGAAAGGGTTAAATAAGAATTTTATGGGTATATAAAGGAATGTAACACATTGAAATAAAAACAAACACATATACTGCTCCAAAATTTTATATTTTCAAAATGATCAAAAACAAAATTATCAACAATCATTATGAACTCTAATTAATCTTAAAATTATAATAAATTATTTAAAACATTCTGAATTATAATAGTCGTCTTGCACCTTTTTCGCTTACTTCGAGTAAAGAAATTTTGAGGATTAAATCAACAGAGGTAAATTATTAAAACATAGGGTCGATGTGCCAGTAATGGACACCCTTAAGGAATTTCTTTAACACATATTTTTTAATTAATAGTTAGAATTGTTATATTTCACATTTTTTAATATTATATTAATCTAGCAACAATATTTAACCATGCTCATAGTCATATTTCCCAATGTGAATCGAATTTTAATTGTAAATAACAGAAATAAATCAAAATACCCTAAATTCCAGTAATGGACACCCCACAAAAAGTAATAGATAATGGATATTATGATTGTATTTAAAACTAGAATTTAAAGAAAGCATATTAATGAAATAAAAAAAAGCTGAATTTCTATTGGTTATCTTTTTATAAACCAAAAATATTGAAGGTGGCCCATTACTGGAAGGCGGTCCATTACTGGCACATCCACCCTAGCTAGTGAAAGCCATGAAATGTTTGATAGCAACTAAAATAAAAATCTAGGCTACAGTTGATCAATCCAGTAACAGAAATAAACTAGATCAACATTTATTGTACAATATTACTTAAATAATTATTAAGTAAACAATTAACTTTCATTTTGATTAATTTTAAGTACTCATATTTAATTTAATCTCACCTCCATTTCACTTTCTGACCTCCGTGATTAGTATAGGTAACGGAGGTGAGGGTAATGGAGGCGAGGATATTTCATATAATGGTGCACTGTTTGTAAATATTTGAATTTAAACAAATGTCATTTACACAAGATTGTATGTGTTGCAATATCTTTAAAATTCAAATGTCAAATAAATAAATATAATGCATTGCTTACCTTTCACTGACAGTAATGGAGTGGAGTATCCCAAAAGACAAAATACAGAAATTCTATTTATTTGTATAAAATAAACTTAAAGTGAGAGCAAATGGCAGTTCTTCCCCACAAAGCTAAAAAAGAGGCTTCTTTTCCTTTGTTCTAATACAAATTATTGACAAGTACTGTCATTTAGGAATGAATGTTTGAAGCTAAAACCTGATAGTAATGGAGTTGAGAATTTCGTTTGGGACAAAAAAAGGATAACTTAAAAATGCATTTGCAAAAGTTATTTAATTTATTGAAACTAATTTTTAGATTGGCCAAGATTCATTTAAAAAGGACTTCGCAATAAAAACTATTTAATGTTTAATTTATTTCACTTTGTAATGGAAGAATTTTTAAAAATGTGAATGGGGACAAACCACGGAGATGAGGTTTCACATGTATTACTTAATATTAAAACATAAAATGAAATATAGAGTAGTAAATTGTATAAAAAGATACTCTATTCTTTAAATATTCATAGCAATAAAAAAAATCACAAATATATAAAGCAAAATTTTTAAAATGATACTAGGACTGTAATCGACCCTTTTTTGGAGAATGACCCATATGAGTGAAATGTGTAATACTTGTTTTTGTTGAGTTTAAAATTGTGTCCTCAGCTTTTTGAACTACTGTCCCGGTGTATGAATTTCCCCATATTTCCACAAGATAGCGGTATTATTTCTAGTAGAGGAGCACATGTTGTTCTTAAAAAGGGCTATTGCTTACTGTTTGTTCATAAAGATTTTCTGGATGGAAAAGAATGGGGAAAAGGTAAGCGTACCTTTATTAACCATCATATATTGATATTTATAGATCAATCAATATCTAGCCATTTAATCGTAGGTTTGATATGTCTTTGAAAATAGTGCATACAACTTTCCAAAAAATTTCTTTTTAAAGTAAAGTGTCAAAAAGGCAAAAAAAAAAGGAAATTACTACTGTCCCTGTCACTTCTGTCCCTTACAATTTTTGTTTTGTCCAATAAAAAGTGCCATATTATTTTTTTTCAGTAAAGTTTGTTTCCATCTACTAATTATCATTCTGAAATATATAAATGGTTACTAAAAATTCAAATTCAGCATAGTATGAGACTTTTTAAAATAAAGCTTATAAATTTTCAAAAATCGGCCAAAAATCATGCTTATAAAAATTTGGCCCATCTATATATATATATATATATATATATATATATATATATATATATATATATATATATATATATATATATATATATATATATATAATTTAGTTTTAAAACTAAAATTAATATATATATATATACATATTTATATAAATGAGTACCCCGATTCTACTGATTTGAAGTTCTCGGCTCATACCAAATTGGCTCACTTGTGACGGTGATTGATATAATGTTTTATCTCTGTCTTCTAAAAAGAGGTAACTAACGCTGCTGTCGCTGCCGTAATTGAATTAATTTTGATCGAGAATCTTACGTGGTTCATATTTAAAAAAAAATATTGCATATAAATATATGAAAACTGATAGTTTTATTGAGATATGTAGGATAAAACGTTGAAATAAACAGTTTGTAAACCGCAGAACTATCTTAAGCGCTACTTAATGTTGAAATCAGTCGAAATAATTAAAAAGGTTTTACATGATCAAAAACTATACATAGTAATTTAACCATCTTTTACAGGCTAGCATTACACTGGTCTAGATTGCCGTGTGCAGCGTCCAATCATTTTTTATAATTGTCTAATTTTCTAAGTTTCTTTCCTTCTTTTTTTCAAAATTTCATTATCTGAAAAAAGTTGTAATTCATATTTCAAAAAAGTCTGTTTTTACTTACTGTTTCCGAAGACAAACGTAAATAACAATATTTCCAAACGTTTCACAATTGAAAAATATATTTACAAATGAATATTTAAATAGAACAAAAATTTAAAAATGGACAAATTATTATTTGCGAAAAGCATTTATGGTGAAAATTGCGTCATATTTAAAAAGCCAAAATAATAATATTTTCAAAAACTTTTTAATTGAAAAAAGATTTGCACTTGAATATTAATAGGGACAGAGAACTTTAAACTAATTAAATTATTACGTGCAATAAGCATTAAATGGAAAAAAAATACGTCATATTTAAAATAATATATTTAAAATGACATATTTAAAACTATTTTCATATAGCGCCTAATAGAAGACTTTTCTTATAGACGTTATTATAATAGTCCGAGAGGCAGCAGCATTTTTTACTTAACTATTTTGTATAAGCTGATTTTCTAATGTGCGATAGATCTCACTTAATCAATCACGAAAATAGCCGACAGCTGTCACGACAGTGGTGGATACGTCCTTGGGAATCAAAAAATGCTCCCAATCAAAGGAAAATTAAGGGAAATCCGATTACAGAAAATCGCCAATGGTCGTCATAATATTATTTTATCTACCGTAATCGGGTATTCTTTTCTATAACAGAGCAAATTAGCCTGATTTTAGAGCCTACTTGTCTGGTAGGTAGGTCTGGTAGGGTAGCTCGTAGCGGGAAGTAATAGAAGTATAGTGTAATAGAAGTTATTGTGTGAAAATAATTTATCTAATCAAATAAAAAAAAATAAAAAAATAGAAATCTCTCCTAAATAGACATACGATTAATAGTGCAATTTTATATTTACTGAAAAACAAAATTAATTGTTTTTTTACTTTTTACGGATCCATTTTTGCAATTAATGTCCTTCTTTTTTATAAGATTTGCATAAAATGGTCACACATAGGAAATGGGCATTAAAAATATAATGTTTTCTTTCTTGGCTTATCAGTTTATAATGAAAAGCTTTTTATACGTAATTTATCTACAAATTGAAAGAACGAAAAAATTTAATGAAATTGAAAATAAGAAAATCATTTTTTTCCTTAATTTACATAAAACAAAGCTTTCATAGAAAGAAATTAATATTGCCTATCCGTCGTCCACGTCAACTATCTTGCATTTATCAAAACTTTCATTAGTTGCTTTATAAGTATTTTCCTTGGAAAATAAATTGGTGGAGATAATCAGTTTGGGAGCCAGTAAGTCTGGACTTATGAATGAGTCTTTCAAAGAAGGGGGCTTATAATTTATGAGCCGTGACTGCTCTTTATAAGGGCACTGGAACTAGGAAAGAAAATAAATTAAATTTCTCAGCAAACGCAGGAAACATTACATTTTAATGCTTCTCACTGCGATAATATTTTTTTCCGGATCTTAGAAAAATAAGTAAATCGTTATTAGTTCTTTTTAATATTAATTGTTCATTAAGTGTTTTTGTTAAGGGTTATTAAGTACAAATAAATGAGAAGAGCGTGCTGTTTATTTTTTTGTTCTGAAACACACGAAAATAACTGTTAGTTCTTGTTTTGTAAAATTACTTGAATTCGAAATTAACTTGGCATAAAATGAAATGTAGTTATTTCATTGGAATACTTGTAATTTAATAACAAAATTTTACAAAACATAACACCATTATAAATATATAAATTTGATTATTTATGTATATTTGAAGTGAACAAAAATATTACGTCTGAACATATTTATGACTACAGGGTGATTATAAAAAAGCTATCCTGATATATGAGCCCCTAACTGTCATATCGTTCACAGAAACTGAATGAAATTTTGGTTTAAAGTATTTTGAGGTATGCGCTCAAGAATCATGTGAAAAACAACAGTTAAATTCTAACAGAGTGACAAAATTTCAAAAATTTCAAATGGCAACACGTATTTTTTTTTTATTGGAATGTGATCTTCATAGTGAAAAACCATAAAAAGCGTTGGAACGGTACCTGTATCACGAAAATGGCCGGCGCTAGACAGACTAAGAAGAATAGTGAAAACAACCATTAAGGGCAGAGAAGCAACAGAAAACAAAACATTTTATTGTGTTTCATACATTTTCCATTTCACACACGACGGCACTTTACATGCGGCAGATGGTGGATACCACTGAACAATAAAATGTTTTACTTTCTGTTGCATCTCTGTCCTTTATTGGTTGTTTTCACTTTTCTTCTTAGTCTGTCTAGCGCCGGCGATTTTTGTGCTACAGGTACCGTTACAACGCTTTTGATGGTTTTTCACTATGAAGATCACATTCGAATAAAAGAAATAGCTGTTGCCATTTGAAATTTTCGAAATTTTGTCACTATAACCGTAACTGTTAGAATTTAACTGTTGTTTTTCACATGATTCTTGAGCGCATACCTCAAAATACTTTAAACCAAAATTTCATTGAGTTTCTGTGGACGATATGACCGTTAGGGGCTCATATATCGGGATAGTTTTCTTATAATCACCCTGTACATTAATATCATTAAAATTACAGACATTACATTACAATTACATAAAACATTAAAAACATATTTAAATTGGACGTTTTGGATTTACATGAAATCCCTCATCAGCAAAAATTCCTTAACGTAAGTCACAATAAGTTCTAAAACATCAAAACATAGAAAATATAGCACATCAAAATGTCGAGGCCTAAGTTGCAGTTATATTAACACGAAGTATTTTATTATATAACTATTATATTTTATACGTTGTTATGTATAAAACGTATAAAACGTATAAATGTATATTTTTTATATATAACTATTATATTTCCTACTTTTATTATATATTTTATTATATTATAACAATTTTATTCGGGATTGCACCTGCTTCGTTAAAAGTTAAATTTGTAATTTTCATATGCCATGCTTCTAAGAAAGTACGGGTTCTGTAGTTGCTGCACCTCGATCTGATTACGAAAGATTTAGCAAAATCTGGAAAATGGTCAGTTTTTAATGCATGATCCACTATCTTGGAATTTAAATTTTTACTTTTAAATGCATATCTGTGCTCCTTTAGTCTTATCTCAAGTGTTCGAATTGTCTCCCCTATATAGATCGCATTGTATTGTTGGCATGGAATATCATAAACTACACCTTTAAACTGAGAACTAGGATATTTAAGTTTGAAGATGCTTAAAAAACTATTTAAAGGTTTCTGTGAGATGAAAGCTGTATGGATACTGAGTGGTTTCAAGAGATGCGAAATCTTTTCTGAAATACTTTTGTAATATGGAATTGCTGCGAACTGGTTCATCTTAGTAGGTTGGAAAGGGGGAGGAGTATTCATGTGTGCTTGTAAATGTTCAGAGATTACGCGTTTACAAAATCTTGTAGGGTAGCCATTCAATTCACGATCCGATAAAATTCTCTTTTTTTCCATATTAAAAAGCTCCTCAGTGCTACAGTAGCGTAAAGCTATAGTGAGTAAGGTCTTGATAACTGCGAACTTATGGGATTTAGGAGATTCGGAATTAAAATTGAGATATTGACTAGAGAAAGTTGTTTTTCTGTTTACTGAAGTAACAATGGTTTGAAACTCGGATCCTTCGCATCTCTCGATAAGGATATCGAGGAAAGGCAGTCGGTTGTCTGTTTCATATTCTATAGTAAATTGTATTGACGAACATATTTATTTTGCATGTTTTAAAATAATAGGAAGCTTATTATGCTCAGCAACGATAAAAAACATCGTCTACATATCTACGCCAGAATTTAATTGAATGACCTGTATTTTGGAAAAAATTTTCTTCGATATATTGCATAACTATTTCGGCAATGATCACCGATAATGGTGACCACATTGGAGTGCCATTTATCTGTTTAAAATATTTTCCATTGAATATAAAACAATAAGATGATATGCCGAAATGAAAGAGGGCTAAAAATGTTTCTATATCCACGGCTATACTTGAGCTGTCAACAGACCAGATTCCCGCAAGGCATGGTGACGTCATGGAGACGTCAATGTGAAGTCACACTGTGACTTTGTAACCGTCGTCGTGACGTCAAGTGACGTCGATGTGAAGTAACTGTGACCTAAATGTGAAGTCGTTATGGCCGTTTTCAAGGCTTTCTGTGACCTCACAATGTGACTACTTTGTGAAGTCACCGTGCAACTTCAATGTGAAAAAAGTGACGAATGTGCATCGGATAGGGTGACCAAATTTTACCCGAATCCTATCCGGATTGTTCGGATTTTTTTATGCTACATGTTTGTGACGTTTGTGACGACACTGCACCGGGTCGGGTGACCAAATTTTACCCGAATCCAATCCAGAAAGTTCGGATCGATCTTTTTGGATTTGTTTGGCTACAGAATAGATTTGGATTAGTGGTCGGATGACCTGATTTTCGTGAACCCGAACTGACCCGAGTCGGGTATATTGTTTTTACTGTAAGTCTTGTTCAGAATAGAATCTTGCATACGACAGAGTAACCAGATTTTATCAGAAATTGTGTTACGACACAATTTCTGATGTCGGCTCGGATCTAGAGTCATGCACGAATCCGGTTATATACTTCTTGAACATGGTTGAATGTCTACTTGAGCATGAATGATGATTGACTGAAATTATATTTTGATTCAACCCATATTCTTACCCTAACCCAACAACAACAACAAAATCTGTAGGCCCACAACCCGACCGAACCTGATAAATGATTTCGTATAGATTTCGATAACAAGATTTTACTAAATCCGGATAAGATCGACGATAAGGATTGGATCGGCAATAATTTTTTTTTATGCAACTCGTATTCAAATTAAAACTTTGCATCTGATTGGGAAACCGGCTAATGTAGCCGTTAAGCAAGACAATTATAAATGTAAAAAACGCATACTAATATAAAAATAATAGATGAATCCATTAAAATTATAATAAAGTAAATATTTCAATAATATGAAATTCCATTGTGCAAATAACAACTTTTTAAATTAACTTCTACTTCTATTTGTTTTATGTAACCATGCAAAATATTGACAATTATTAAAACTATGCTATTTTGCTGTTAAGTATTGAAGTCTTTAAATGTGTATACTTTGCCATATTTCCCTTCTCTCAGGATTACGAAACTTTCTGACACATTTATGAACAAATTTTTAAAAGCATGGCACTGATTTTAACTGTATGCCTGATTATTAATGTGATTTGGAATGAATAGCGTTTTCCATTTTTTAGACGTTATTCCATTTTTAGTCCTCCTATAAGTACCAAAATATGGAATATATATATATATATATATATATATAATCCTACCCTAGCTTTGATCGACACATTATCAAATAAAATGGAATCTGTCTGACACTCCAAACATTCATATGCATTGACTACATTCAAGAAAAGAAAAATCATTATCATCAACCTAACCAAATTTTACTGCTTTTTTCTGATTATTTGGCTATAATGTTTGATAAATTAATTAGAATTGAACAAACTGTATTGCCTGATATTTTTAATTAAATTATCTTTCTAGCGGTATAAAGCTTTTATGATATAACTAAGAAATATTGGGTGCTATGAGCCATCAAACTTCAAAAAAACGTTGTTTCCAAAAGGTTTCCACAATTTTGGCCACTACTGTATATACAGCTAGATAAGAGATTCATTGGCGATTTCAGCTGTTATATGACATGTTTTGTTATTCTAAAATCATCACATTTCTGGAGGATTCAGAATGAAAATTGAAAAAAACTATGAATTTTTTGAAGGGTCCTATGTTTTAAGGTGAAAAAATTATAAAGGATTTTTTAAAGGACTTAAGTTCTTCTTGAACTGCTTACATATCATATTTTCTATGTTAACATTTTAATGGTAGACACTGAACATGAAAATATATAAAGAAAAAAGTATCAGAATGCAGCCATTACATTTTGAATACATTATTTTATAAATTAAATTTCAATTTTTCCAATTTGGAAAAATTGAAAAATACCTCTTCGTAAAAAAACGAAAAAAACCCAGTTTTTTTCCCAAAGTTTCCGTTTTTTTTTCCCGAGTATTCCCATCTCTAATCTTATATATTTAATTAATAAAAATATCAACACAATGTATTCTTTCATATTATTCATATTCTGGGGTCCAGGTTTTAGATGATATTTTTAAAAAATAACGATACGTTTAATTTATTAAGGATGATTTTGGAAAAATATTTGATTAAAGTTGCCATTTTTGAAAGTGAAAAACAAAAATTTAACCTACAGATCAAAATAGACTATTATTTATAATTATATTTTAACCCTTTGTGTCTCAACAACATCGATTTGAAAAATATATACTCACATGATAGAATACTGCATTTTAAGCAAGTAAAAAATAATTTAAAAAATTAAATCACAAAAATAAAAATTATTGGCTAAAAGAGTCTTTTTCATATTTGTAATAAACAGAAAATTACATAGCTACTTCTCATAAATATTGTCATTTTTTAATACAAAATTCTAAAGTGTACGAACTTACCTTTGTAAAAAATCTATTTTTGAACGTCTCTGGACTTTTAAATGCAACAAAATTTAGTTTACAATAACGGGGTGAAACTGTTCAAATGGTAAATAAGACTTTTATATGAAAAATTAATTTAGCATTGTCGTATGTTGAGAATTCTGTGAACAATTTATATTAACTTCTGTGTTGAAAGACAACAGTAATAAATAAAATCGCCCTTTTAAGCCCACTGTAAAAAACTTTGACTTTTGGGTATGTTTACAGATATGCAACACTGTGATACAAAGGGTTAATTCATTTTGCAACATGGTTTGAATGCAGTAAAATATATTACTTAAAAACAATATTTTGGTTATTAAAAATATAATTTTACTAATGGATTGTCAAATTTATAATTTTATTTATGAAATTATATATTTATATAAGTAATAGATCTTACTAGGGATTATTTTTTTAAAACACAGATCATTAATTGTTTATAATGATACAGCACCGCATCTACTCTGTTTGGCGTCTAATGTGAGTCATTTTTTAACGTTTTACTGCAGATTTTAGATGCATCGATAGTGATACATATATGTATCATATGAAGGATCTATCTGGTTTGATATTTGGTGACGGGACAATAACCACAATAACCTTCTGTAATTATGATATCACCATCAACAGAACAAGTAGATTTGACAGAATCTCAATTGACAGAATATGACAGAATATGATAATTAAAAATAACATGCCCCTGTTAATAATAAATGTTTAATAATAGTGCATAGATATTTTGAAATTTATAACTATAAAATGATTCAGGAAATGAAACAGTAACATTAATCATCTGATTAAAATCGTTGACATACTGCTATTTATTTAAAAAAAAATAAACATTCTCAATTTAATAAACTTTATTTTTATAAAAATTAAATTAATAAAATATATAGCTTTTGTAAAAAAACTCATATGGAATTAACTGAAAACGTTATAATTTAATAAAAATATAACAAGTAAAATAATATTTCTTCATACCAATTTTCCTTTGTCATCATCTTCAATATTCTGTTTTGATGTAATCCAAATAACGAAAGCTTCTTTCGGCGAAAATAATTCGTCCAAATCTGGTACAATATCATTGACCGGACTCAAATTTCACCGCGCCAATAAAAACTGTACCTTTCTCGAACGTAATTTTCTATCAAATATGTACTATATGCGAAGTTCTGTGCAGGTTTTTGTTAAATTTTAATTCGACATCCATTATACACGTCTATTGTCCAAGTACTTCATTCACACACTTCTATCCCTACACTGTTATTTTTTACTTATTAAGAATTTCGTACTCTGACGTCGATCTGCAGACGATATTTTCAAAACATCTGCCTGCTTAGAAGGGCAGATGATTTTTTTTTTCTTATTGTATAGTTTAGGTTAGAGTGGAAAGTTAAATACGGAATATTTTTTGAGACTCTTTCTAATTAAAATTTATTATTTGAAGAAGTATTTTTTATGCATTTGAACTTATTTTTTTCGATTAGTTTCACAATAATTTCAATTTAAAAGATTTGTAAGTTCTTTTTTTGTAAACTGAAACAATCATATTATAATATTTATGGCATATCAAATAAAACATTGTCTAAATTTTGGAGTATATAACAAATATTTTAATGGGCAATAATACAAGATCGTTTAACAAAAACAGTAACATTTGTATCACGTGTAATAAATGCAAAATATGATCATAAAAATCGCGGGAGAGGGGAGGAGGCATTTTTTTCTTTTTCAACCTTTCTTTTTTTATTTATTAATATCCTGTAGAATAAAACAGCTTGTAAAATAGCAATATTTTTTCAAAATAAATTTCTGATAAATGAAAAGGGAAAAGGTAAATAATTATTTATGTCATGCGTTTTGCATACGTTTCGTATATTTCATTTTATCTTCGGAAAATGTTAAATTTATTTAAGAAGTATGAAACAAGTACCAAAATATATATTGGCAGAGGTACTTAATCTACTTAAACACTAACAGAAAAACATTTATTATTGGGAAGATACAAGTGCTTTTATTATAATAAATGTTTGTTTATCACAACCTACCCCCCCTTCACAAAAACAAATCTTTAATTACCCTATCTGTATATTATTTTCTGCCGTAATTTACAATTGACACAAATAGGGGATCCAACCCGGGTTCCTCGAGTTATAGAATATAGCATGTATAATAAACGCTGAATTATGGGAAATTTATAATTGTAACATTTTGTATTTAAATGGAAACGTTTTAATCTGTTTTCATTGATATGCCCTCAATAGAGAGATTTAAAAATAAAAACATGCTTGAAAATTATTTTTAAAACCATAAAGAATAGTAAATTGAAGTACAGTTTCAAGCATATTGCATTTGAAAGAACATTTTTTTTCCGACCATTAAATATCGAAATTGTGCAATGTTTCGAAATTTAAAAAAATCTCAGTAAAAGCGTTATTTAATGTTCATTTGTCGCCACCGTCAACATACCGTCATTGTCACTCTCATATATGTTTCGCTCTATAATATAGATTGCTGTTCTAATTTTTAAAAAGTTGTTAGTTTTTCCCATAATATGAAAAGCAAATGAAAATGTGTCTTAATTTTAAAAAATTGTTCATGGAGTAGATGCAGAATTATGTTTGTACTATAATTTATAATTTCATATTGATTGAAATTTATCTATTTACGAAGTATTTTCCTGTAGGTCGATAAATAAATAAATTATTTTTAGGGGGTCATAAAAATCACACAGAATCAGACCTTTTAAGTGCATTGAGGCATTCCTGATTAATATATTTCTCCTCTTTTTCATATATATATATTTCAAATTCCCATTTTGGTCAAACTGTGACTTCAAAACATAGTGGTCTTTTGACCACTCAGGTGACGTAACGTTTGTGCCTTGCAGTAACGTCACAGTGACGTCACAAAAATAAAAAATAAATGTCAGAAACATGTTTTTTACATTGAATATTTATTTTGTAGTGTTTTTGCAATTTTTTTAAAGGTTTCTAAGTATTTCACATTTTAGTCACAGTGTGACTTCACTGAATGGTGGTATTTCGGTCACATATGTGACGTGACGTACGTGACTCACAGTGACGTCACTGTGACGTTCCTGTGAACATACATGCTATACGGGTTTCAATTATAACTGAACAGGCATAATCTAGTGGAATGAATGTAAAAGAGGCTAACGACATCCAATAAAGCCATCACACAATCAAGGGGGAATTTAAAGCTTCTAATGTCCTCAAGAAAAGAAGGGAGAGTTTTAACTGTACGAAGAGTCTGACGACAATGATTTTAACAAGGACGCAAGATATTTAGAGAGGTTATAAATAGGTGAACGGGTAAAATCAATAATAGGTCTCAAAGGTATGCCATTCTTATGTATTTTAGGAATACCGTAAAAATTAGTAACAGCACCTGTATAACAGCGAAGAGATTTAGCAGTAGATTCAGAAAGTTTACTTGACTTGACCAATTTACCAACTAAACTATTAAAGTTCCTTTGTATTGAAGGCGTTACATCTTTCTCAATTGAGGTATAAGTAGAGATGATAGATAAGAAAATTTTGACACCTCTACTTTCAAGGAAATTTATAAAAACGAATTTTTTATTACCTATAAGTTATTACAATTAAGCAAACGTAGATAAGAACACTGGACAAAATAATTAGTCATTCCCTGGAGATATCTCTTTAATACTGTATAATACAGTCTCTGGCTTTGATAAGATGCTTGATAATTCTTCGAGGAACGGAGCCTACAATATTCTACGGGTATGATACATCTAGTTTACAGTATGTGCTCATGAGTAGATTATGTAACGACAACAAATTGTGAGGTTGCTGATGTGGCCTTTTAGTCACCATTCCAAATATCCCCCAGAGTTTTAATGTGGTTACGATCAGGTGATTCTATGGGCCAGTCAAAGCTCTATAGTGTTTGTGCGTGTTCAGCAAACAAGTCACGTATGAATGCAGCCCTGGAAAAATGACTGGTATCATCTCAGAAGATGCGGTATCCATAGCGTATTCATTAAAAAAGGTTAACACCTGTTCACCGAGAATGTTAAATAAAGATCATGGTTTATGCTATGGTAAGCTCAATTAGTGTCCAAAGTCATAGTACGATTAAACATCCCGAAACCACAACAGAACCATTACTGGTTAAAATACAGATTCCACAACTGCCAATTGAATGCCTCATTTGGAATCTGTACAATCGAAACGTCATTGTCAAAATTCGCAAAAAAGCGAATTTCTGATTCTTAGGATCACACTGTGAGACTCCAGCCCACTACTGTACATGTACTGTGTTTTTAGGTGCGTTCGTAATTATATAAATACGTAGCACCTATACTCGTCGCTTGGTCCGTCCGTCTGTCCGTCCGTCTGTCTGTCTGTCCGTCTGTCTGTCTGTCCGCATATAACAACGCAAAAACTACCCAACCAAATGGTTTGCAATTTAAAATATATTATCTTTGCAGAATTTTGTCGAGACATTTCAAACTTTATTAAAATCGAATCAAAACTTTAGGAGATATTAATAAAAACATTTATTAAGAAATTTGATTTTTTTTTTAATCGGTGCTTTTTTGTTATAGGAGCTTCCGATGGATGTTAAATCGTCAAGCGACCGAGATACTTATTTTATGACAGAAATTAATCTGCAGACGATATAATTCATTTCACAGAATTAAAAATCATCAAGATCTGAATATTTATATAACTAGCTGATACATATATATCTGAATATTTATATAACTAGTTAAGATATTTGTATGAACAGTGTCATAAAATATATACTTAACTAGCTGTTTAACCCGTTCTACGCACGGGATATCATGAATTTAATTCTAAAACGTGCGTACGAACGCACCTCGTTTGTAACGTTTGACGTACAATTTCCAACTTGTTTCTTGTTTATTAGAGACGTGCACATTTATTTGATGCTATGAGCAACTGTCTATGCATAACTGTTTATGGCATTGCTATGAGCAATGCTCTCTCGGAAACATATTTAGATGGACCTTCATTCACTGACTGAACCAAAGTCTGTCGGGCTTGTAACCAATTTTTATCTACAGTGCGTGACAACTGTTCCTGGAGTTAGGATGTTTTCAACTATTTTTGACGCCGCACAGTGGAGTATTTGACCCGAAATCCTGGAGAAAAATATTTTTCTATGTAAATATAGTACGATTGCCTTGAAATTGTTAGATGTTATTGGGTATCAATATGGCATGTTTGGTATTGTAAATGAAGTCTATAGCATTTACGGTTCATTTACAGAGACACCCGAAAGAATTTCCTTACATTATGTCTATGGGAAAAAATCGTTTGCTCTGTATTTTAATGATATCACACTATTTTAAACGTACTGAAATTTATATACATCACTGAGGTATATTAAGGCACTTATTGTAGAATATGGTGTGCATAGAATATATCGTTCATTTAAAGGGACACACAAAAGAATTTGGCTGAAGAATAAATTTAACTATTGAAGTCTATGACCAATAATTGTTGGAAGTGCGCTTGTAGTTGTGATATGCATTTTTAATTGAATTTTTTTTTAAATATTACTTGGTGTGGATACATTCTATAGATCATATACAGGGTTGCACAAAAGTTCTCATGCACATTTCCGTTTATTCCCTGAAATGGCTGAATGGGAATGTTTAACTTTGTTATGCGTTTCACTGAATTAACTTTTAGCATACTATGTAATATACATACAAATCCATAGCTTAGTTTAATATTTTATATCTTAAAAGCTGACAAAGTGTAAGTAAAATTTAAACACTTCACATAATAATAAGTATACATTTTATAAATATTTTGACAACTAATAAAAAAAAGAGACATCATTTAGGAAGAGCACAAAGAAAAAAGAAGTTAAAATATTAATTTACTAAGTAGATATTTAAAAAATACGAATACATCACATGCCCATAGACTTAACATTACCAAAGGGAATTTGGAAGTGACTAGCAGCCTTAAATGTTTACTGTTTATAAGAGAAAAGTAATTGTTGATAGATTTTTTTATTTACAAGTAATGTTTAATTAAATGTATTTAGTTGTACTATCTATAAAATTTATTATTTACATTTAATTTACTTTAATAATAATTACTACATTTAATTTTTATTTAATAAAGATTATTTAAATTTGATAATACATTTAATACAGTGGAGTCTCTACAGTATAGAGATGGTGGTTTTTCAGTGTATTTAATAGATTACCAGTTTCAATCTGATTCTTCAGAACTCTGCTTTTCATCTTCTTCATCACATTCTTCTTGGCTTTTATCAGGACTACCATCAGACCTAGCTGGAAAAAGGAGTTGTAGGGTCTCGCTACTGTATGGCTTGCTCTTTTCCCTTGGTCTTTGTCTAGAGCAGTTTATAAAAGGATCACTGCTTAAAAGAAGCCAATTTGGAACATCTCTATAGCAAACTTCTCTATTGCGAACTTTTCTATTGCACTTTCTTGAGTACTTTGTACGGTACTGTCTAAAGTGTTTGTTTCCGGACTCGGCAGGCTGGCCAATGGGTACGACTGCTTTCTTAATTACAGTGCCACCATGAATCAAAACCTTGTGCATTGATGGAATCAGGGGTATCAATTGTAAAGGTTCACATACAGATGTTTGGACCTTGTGCATTGATGGAATCAGGGGTATCAATTGTAAAGGTTCACATACAGATGTTTGGACCTTGTGCATTGATGGAATCAGGGGTATCAATTGTAAAGATTCACATACAGATGTTTGGAACTTTTTTTCGTCAATGCCATGCCCACTTTTTATGACTTCAAATGTTACTTACAACCTTTTAATCATTTCTGCGTCTTCTCCAGACTTCTTTAATTCCCTTCTTTCTCCCCTTATTTTCTACCTATGAGCCCCCGAAACTAATTGGAGACACTTTTTTCAGTAAATAAGTATTTACAATTTGAAGTCGATCTGATATTTCTATCAAGAGGTATCGAGTTGCGTAGGTATGTACGTACTTACATAGGTACGTACATGCATACATACATACAGGATATGTAGGGGCAAAAGCTTTCAGGCAATATCCTGTAAGCTGAAAACCTGCAATACTAGAGTAAAAATAAAGTTTTTATGTTTTCAATTCGGTTGCCGCAAAAAATGGGATTTAAGTAGTCCAACCGAATAAAAATTATATAAAAAATGGCAACAATATGCGGAAGATTTTTTTGCAGAAATTGGCACTCAATACTATAACTAATACAATTATAATTCAAACATGGTCCGGCAAAGCTCGGCACATATTTAAAAAGCTTTCGGTATGTTTAAATTAGAGCGAAAAACGCTTTAAAAATGACCCTTTATCGCATTTAATATTTTTTTATTACATTAAAAACTAAACTATTTAAATTTACACATAGTTTAACACTAAGCTCTGACCTTTGTTAAACACGCAAGCCTTGTTTAGTTTCAATTCAACAATTCATTGAGACACAAAAAAGTATATTTAAACATAACAACAATGCCTAAAATCAACAAAAAACACGTCTTCTCACAAAAAAACTTCCTCTTCAACTGAGGTCAGGAGCCACTAGATATAACTCAGGTTCCAAAAATAGACATAGATCGACGCATCAGTTAGTTAGCTATTAAGAAATATGATTTTTACTATTGTTGACGAAATTTTAATTTTTGCATTTTTGGCCAGGTTTTTGGGTCAAATACTCCACTGTGCGCCGTGCTGGTGATTTTACTTATGACTGCGATTTCATATTGGAAATAAGGCAGTTTATGGATTCCTGTGTCAATTGTTTCCTCTAGTTGAGCAACGTGCTTTTCAGGCCCTGGATGGTTCTTGGAGAGGGTTACGAGTTGCAATTGACCTCCCCAGAGCATCCCATATATGCTGTATAGAGTAGGCTGGCCAACCCATCCTGCAAATATTTTCAGTTTCCAGAAAATCATCGACCAGATGAGCTGTATGTAGCCGAGCAGTGTCGCCCATTAAAATGAAATCAGGGCGAACTGCACCTCTGAAAAGGCAAACATAGGACTCCAAGATCTTATCTCTATACCGCACAGCAGTCACAGTGCCTCTTTCAAAGACATGGAGGTATGAGCGACCACCCAACACGATGACTGCCCATATCATCAAACCCCAGCTGCTATAATGGTCAATTTTTCGGACATTAGAGGGAAGGTAGCGGGTCCCTGGTTATCTCCATATGAAATTACGGCGAGAATAAGTTGTTAGCCTGAACCGGGACTCATCAGTGAAGATGACGGTTTCCCACTGATTCCTGCACCAATCTCTGCGCTCTTTGCACCATGTTATATAGACTCTCGTGTTTGCAGAGGTGAGTATGACACAATCAGAAGGTCTTCTTGCAAATAGATCTCTTTCCTGAAGCTATCTGGGAACAGTAACATTTTAAACGTGGCTTCCTGTGGTCGCATAGAGGTCACGGGAGAACTGCATGCCTGTTACGCCTCGCTGTAATTTACAAATAACAATCTTCATTGGCAATCGTGGCTTTTGGACGACCTTGACCAGGCTTTATCTCGATGGATCCGGTATCCTGAAACAATTGCCATGACTTGAACATGACGCTGGGCGTTACATCGAACTCTTTACAAATCTGAACTTGAGACTGGCCTGCTTATAACCTCCCCACGATTCGCCACCTCATTCCATCATCTAACCGTTAGCGGTTACTCGTTTTGACTGTTTGAATCTGAATTCAACAGATTACTACAAAAAAAACACCCAGAAATTTGTCTAGGTGTGCGAGCGAACGAAATGCGGATTTTACGACGCGCGCTTATAAAGCCTCTACTATCTCCTCCCATACACAAGTTTACGCTCACATATTCGACACACAATATTAGCACCTTTCTTCCGAAACAGTGGTTTTACATTTCAGTTCAGTCTTTTTTCATGAAATTTGACAAAATATGCAAATTCTCTTAATTTTGTACACCAGTGTATACAAAAGTAATTGAGAACGAGAATGCGGTTTGGACGCAAATGTATAAGCAAATTTTTGTTTAAGATGGTTAAATATTTTATTTTCAAATATTTTCTATAGATGGCGATATATTTTCAAACAAATAGCAAAAATTAAACATAAGCAGTTACAGTCCATTTTGTACAACTTGAGGGAAGAAATTTCGTACCGTTTGGAAGTGATTGGAACAACAAAGAGTGCACACGTTGAAATAGTGTAGTATGCTGTATAAAATATATGGTAGGTAACAGCTTGAATTTTTTTATGCTTTTTTACGTCTTTGAAAGTATCTCAATCTATGTGCAATTTTTTAAACTAACTTTTTAATTAAACAACACTTTTGATCATTGGAAACATTTTCGCCCAAACTTAAATTTCGATTTATTATTAAATTACAAATGTGTCAAGGTTTTTTAGCGCGTATCCAAGGGGGAGGTCATGGGGGTCATGACCCCCCCCCCTCTAAACGAAAAACCTATCGATAGAACAAACCAGTTTTAAATTATAAATATGTATTAAAGGTGTTTTAATTGTTTTTCTTTTTATATTGTTTAAAAATTCTAATCTTTCTGATACATTAAATAATTATTTTTATATAAAAATGTATTCAAATTGTAGGCATTATTGTTTAAGCATCAAAGAGTCGAGCATCGTTTTTAATTTTTCTATAAATGTGGTAGATTTTGAATTGCATTTGATTGCACCCGCAAGACGATATTCCCATGACTGTATTTAAAAGCGGTTTAAAATGCAAACTTTGAGAAAACTTTCTGTGAGATTCTTTGTTTTTATAAGTAAATGGGTAACTCTGATTTCTTGGTATCTGAATAAAACATGCAATTTTTATACATTTACATATTTTTATACATACGTGAAAATTTCATGCTTTTACGAAAGAAAATGAATTCGAGTATATCCCATAAACTAGTTACATTGGATCTAACATAAAAAAAATGCTAATGAAGACATTTGACCCCATACCACCCCCCAAAAAAACACAACCTCCCTTTAAATGGAGGGCCTGTGAAGGCCCTTTCTGTATGCTAAGTTATTTAATAGTTAAAATACTATGACTTTAATTTGAAATTACTGTTAAAACAACATGCAGGAGGTAATTAATTTAAGGGCCATAAAGTCTGACTTATGAATGAGTCTTTCAAAGAAAATGCTTATAATTTATGAGCCATGACTGCTCTTCATGAGAGAAACAGAACTAAGAAAGGAAACAAATTAAATTGCTTTGTAAAAGTATAAAGAAATACATTTTCATGCTTCTTACTCCGTGAAACATTTATTCTTGTTTTTCCATTAGTTTTTGTAATATTAATTGTTATTTTAGTATTTATATAAAGATTATTTACTGCATATAAATGAACAAAATACAGATATTATTTTCCGGAACATAGAATTACCAGTCTACTCTTTAATGAAAGTAGGGGAGACCGGGGCAAGATGACTATGTTAACAATTTTTGTTGTTTATTAATTTATTTGAAGTAATAGTAAAATTAATTTTACATGAACTGATAGAGTATACCTTTGTAGTATTAAATACATTACCATTTAATTTTTCAAATTAAAAAAATAAAGGATAATTTTATTTTTTCATAACATTAACAAATCGTCATCTTGCCCCAGTACTGGGGCAAGATGACTTTGGCCTTGGGGCAAGAGGACAACACTGAAAAAGATTGAACATATTTTATCGTTTGAATATGTTACATGGTTTAACAAATGATAACTGTATTTTTACATCTTACAAAGTATCAAACTAAGCATAATGCATTGATTGTAACGTAATTTTGAAGTGTTTAGTAGTGCAGCTAACAATAGTCACAAATAAAAATGCCATTTTCATAATTAGAACATTCCTCATGTCACCACTCTTGGCATTTACAGCGCTGGATCCATTCTTCTGGTGGTGGGTCACAATGCCGGAAGTTGGCCTTAAACGCTTTTTGAATTTTTTGGGAGGATGGAGGCCAGCGGGGGAGGGTGGAGGTCTTGACCCCGTCGAACGGTACTCTCCTCGTACCGATCGGACGCTTGGAAGTGGAGATACGGACCTCGATAGGGTTTTTCTTTCGGGAGGCTAGGGCTTAGCGGATGGCAAAAATGTCTTCCTCTGGTCGCCCCCTTTCGAACGACACCTCCCCCGATCCCATGCGCCCCTTAGCCCCAGAGGAGATAGAAGCGCAAGGTCGTGCGAACAGTCACACAGACAAACAAGCGTTTACAGGATTTAAATAGCATGGACAACATAGTTAGTTTAATAAATTCCGAAACACAGGGCCAGATGACGAGCTCGTCATCTTGCCCCGGACTGCCTGTCTAAAAATATTCGTTTTCATTGCCATGAAGGAAGGCGATTAATTGACATTTATTCATGGTAATAGGTAGTATTTAAACTAAGTTACTCATAAATATTAAAGAGAAACGATATATCTTACCTGTATCTATGGCAGAGCTTATTTACACATGCATAAAAGTTATAACGTGGAAGCAGAAAACAATCAAAGTTTCACAACTGACACAAAAATGGCGATTTCAGCGTCTCTATAGTATTGTTTAACGAACGGCCGATAGGAGAGCCAGTAGTGTCCGGTTGATGCTGCCACCTAGCGGAAAACGGAAAAATTAAGACATTCGTCATCTTGCCTCTGTCTCCCCTACTTGATTTTCAAATTACCTTAACGATGATTTTTACGTCAGAAACAGAGCATGCAGAGACTCTCTGTGTATCCGTAGAATGTAGTCAATAGATAAACATATAAAAGCCATAAGTTCAATGGCCTGGAGGGCTGAAGAAAGCCGGCCTTATAATTTGTGCTTAATTTACTCTTACGTATATAATCAGATAAATTGTTCTCTTTTCTGGTCGGTACCATAGCGCAGGTTGGTAGAGCACCAGACTTCTGAACTTAAGCCTTTTCTTGCGGGAATTTGATTCCCGAACAAACTACTGTTTCCAGAGAAAATAATGATCAATTAATTTCGAATCACATAAAAAATTGTTTGCATAATTATTTTAATTCGAGACAGATACAAATAAAGACATGTTTTTGCTCATATAGTTATTTATTTATTTACAGAAAGAGAGTTGAAATTATGAAAAAAAAAATGCAGTTTTTATGTGTTCAGTCGACAAAATTTTCCTTTTATTTATAATTGTTTGCAGTTTTTACACGAATAAACTGCAATTTGTCTCAGCGAAATGAATTACAATACGAAATATAAAACTAAAATGTTATTATTTTTTTTTCATTGCCCTAATATTTGAAAATGTTACGACAGTTAAGAATTTGCTGTTTAAATTTTGAAAGCATGATTTTTTTTAGTCACAGAATCTTATGTTTACAACTAGAACAGGATTTTTTATATTTCGTTTTGTGACCACCCTATTTATTTAAAAGAAACAAACGTCTTTCGAAAATATGAAATAAATTTTTTATAGCTGTTTTTCTTCGGGCTTTACTGATCAATAATTACTGCGAGAAGCGTTACGAAATCTAATCGAGGCACAAGCAAATTGTTAGTCGTTATCTACTGTTAAAATAATATTTAGGAGATAACCAGCTTCAGAGCCAGTATCTGGACTTATGAAGGAATCTTTCAAAGAAAGGAGCTTATAATTTTTGAGCCATGACGCCACTTTATAAAGTAATAGACCAAGAAGATAAACAAATTAAATATCTGGGCAAAAGCAGGTAAATTACAATTTAATGTTTTTTATTGCAATAATGCTGTTTTTTTTCAGGATCGTAACGATAAAAGTAAACTTCCATTAGTTTTTGTAATATCAGTTATTATTTGAGTATTTTTAACAGACTTCAAAGAAGGGAAGGGATTCTCAATTCGACGTATGTATTTTTTATTTATGTTCACCGAAACTACGCGTATGTATATCACTCCAAAACTATGCGATCGATTCACGTGAGTTTTTTAATTGAAAAAGGATACTCTGGAATTGGACCCATTTAAATTTCGTTAAAATTGTTTCAGTGCTTTTCTAGAAAATCATCAAAAAAAAAAATTAAATAAAAAACCAAACATGTTTAAAATATTTTATTTCCAATGATTTTCATCATTTTTTTTTCAGCGATCGTCCATAATGGCACTTACTAACATAATAATTATCTGTACTACCTATTAAAACAGACATTATTTCATTTTTAAAACACATCAAAGAGCAGTGCACATGTCTTAAAGCTTAAAAAAGCACATTCAAATTAGACTAAAACAATATGTTTAAAAGTAAAAAACTAAATAATTTCACCTATTGGTCCCGAGGCATCTTCAGTTACTGATGTTGTATTTCCCCCTCGCTAGTCACTCTATTGAAAACTACATGTTTTTCCTATACACATATCGCGCCATCTATTATCAACTTTGCGTGCATCGTATCATTGCATATTCCTAATTTTGCTGTAATTATCTCTATGGCTCCCTTCTGTAATGCGTAGTT
Source organism: Maratus michaelseni (assembly GCA_963931845.1). NCBI lineage: Eukaryota > Metazoa > Arthropoda > Arachnida > Araneae > Salticidae > Maratus > Maratus michaelseni. The sequence goes on along the minus strand of OZ007588.1, from coordinate 246,008,302 downwards.
TAAATTATTATAACTTGCTAATTTTTCGACATTATTTGTCAGTTGCAATTGGAGATTTATTATTTAATCTGGCTATTGCAGTGAAAGCTGTGAAACAACACAGACGAGATATAAGCTTCAATAAATCTACCACTGAAATAGCCAGATTAAATAATAAATCTCCAATTTCAATAGCAGTGATGAAACAATGGCTCACCAGAGAACCAATTGACATCACTAAATTTAAATATTGTCCTTCGTCTTATTTAAGGACAGAATTTCTGATATTTTTTATGTCGAAGAATATTATTAAATTTTTTTGGTGACAATCACCCAAATGCTGCGCCACTGTTCCATCACTGCAATGGATTTCAATAAAGTCGAAAAATGAGCAAGTTATGATAATTTAAACTACGCATTACAAAGAGAAGCCATAGAGATAAATACAGCAAAATCAGAAATATGCAATGATATTATGCGTACAAAGATTGATATTAGATGGCGCCATATGTTATTACGAATATTAAAATTGAGGAAGTTTTCAACACAGTGACTAGTGAGGGGGCAAACACAACATCAGTCACTGATGATGCCTCGGGACCAAGAGGTAAAAATATTTTTTTTTTTTTAACATTTAAACATGTTGACTAGTTTTAATGTAATTTGAATTTTTTTTTTTTTTTTTTTTTTTTTTTTTTTTTAAGTTTTAGAGATGTGTAATTGTCTTTGGTGTGTTTTAAAAATAAACCAGTGGACCTGTACGAAGATTTCGCACTGTAATCTAATATTTTTTAGCAATATCTAATATTTTTTAGATGCAGGTTTAAACTTCTAAGGAAAAATTAAGGATAAAAATATCTGTAAACAACATTAGTCAAGCCAAAATATCATATCATTTATTCAATCAAAGTTACAGTAAAACTAATCGGAGATAGCAAAACTCACGCGCGAGAAAAAAAATTAACAATCGTATTTTAACTGCATTAAAGGATAGCGTCATCCGCTTTCGAAAAAAAAAACAATCTAATAAAAATGGCTGCCTTTTAGGCTACATGCGAAATTCCACTGCGTCGATCGATCGTTGGTATATTTTTCACCTAAACATTGCAATTTAAATTTTGCTTTTGAATCATAAATATAAAATATACCCGTACGACGACATCCACACTTTAATTTTTTTTGTACTATTTATTTTTTTATAATCGTTGTTGAGAACGATATAATGCTGCATTTTATTTTTGTGGCAACAAACATTCATTTGAGATAAACCTTTCATTTCATTTATGAAAACAATACTGATTTAATTTTTAATTAACTACCATATTTAAACAAATTTTTTTAACGAAATGTGAGTGTATTATGTCAAAAGCCAGTTCAAAAAATTTTTGAACGGTACCTAATTTATTGTTGTAAATTCACAGAAAAAGGGATGTTGACAACAGAAATAATATGTATGATTAATGCCTGTTTTAATAAGTAGTACAGATAATTATGATTTTTATCATGTGGAATTGCGCTATCCGTTTGGCGAGAAAGTTAACCCGGCGATCTTCCTCTCTCTTTATACGGCTTTGTTTCTAAGATTGTTGCAGGGAAAACCAAAAGGCAATGTTTTAATCGTTAAAAGCGTTTATGACGTAAAGAATCAGTAAAATAAAATAAAATAAAATAAAAATAAAAATAAAATTGTAAAGCATTGAAAATTACCCAAGATTTCTGCGGTGCACTCGCTTCATTTTAAGAACTATACTTTTACGGTGGAGCGATTTGTACGTTAATACAAGGTGGACCAAATGTGTCTGGCAAATTTTTGAATTCAATATAAGTGGGATGAGTTGGGTTAAAAAAACTGCAAATTTAAAGATAATTTCTAACTGTCCATGTAATTGGATAAGAATCGGAAAAATGACGCACGCAACTGCTGCTATAGCAGTGCATTGCTTGCCAACAGTTTGTAGTACTCTGTAGTAATCTGTAGTAATTTTACTTTGCAGTAGTCCTTGAAGTGTTTTTTTTTCTTTTTTTTTTCTGTTAAATATTTATAATATTGTCATTAAATGTTATCACACTACAAATAAATAAGAAAATAGCACTATTTATTTTCTGGTTCTAAATCTTCTTTTTGAGACATTATTTGCTTTCGAATTATTCAGTTGTAGGTTGAAATAGAAGACTGAACGGCGAGAAATTTTCTGGCTCGGCTCCGAGGAAAACTATTTTCGCCAGAACAACCCGAGGGGAAATCACTGACATCACGCCCACCCTAGCACATCCCAAATCAAAATTTTCTGCAAAATTTCAAGAAAATATTCAGGTATTACTTATCAACTATTATCCGGCATTTAAAATTATTTTAAAAGACTATAGTAAACATCTTTATCCAAACATATAGTAAACATATTTATCCAAACATATAGTAAACATATTTATCCAAAAATATTAAAGTCGGCAATTTTCAGATTTTAAGTTCAGAAGTCATCTAATCCGGAATCACAAAATTAATGATCATTTTGACAGTTAAATTTAAGTTAAGTGAAGACCAAATATAAAAAAAAATGATTTATTTTAGAGGGAGAAAAAAAATGGTTTAAAAAATCATAACTTTAAAGATCTATGAAGCAAAAGAAACATATTTTCAAAAATAGTTATCTTGGATTTATTAAACAAATATAAATTTCTAAAGATTTCGTTAACGAATGTAGAATATCACTATACGTATTAGAAAATAATTTTGGGATGGAAAAGGCCTAGAAATATGAAAATCCAGATCTGCCCAGAGATAAATGGAAGAAAGTTATCCTGGATCTGATTTCCAACCAGCTCCAAGGACGAACAAAACGCTAGACTGAAATACATATACTTTTTTCATATAATTTAATTACAAAGCATGTAATTTAATTATAAAGTATACAAAATATAACAGCGATACAAATACACACGGGGAATAATTACAGTTGAACTCAAATTTAAGGCAAATTATTAGATGAATGTTCAATGAATTACTGTTAAATCCAAAATATATGGATTTTTTTAACGATATTGTGGTAATTCATTATAAATTGATCATTACATTTATGATATTTCAGTGATAATTTTTACACATTAAAATAAAAAATAATTTTCTATTCAGCCAAAATAGTTAAAACACATCATGTCCCCCAAAAATACTAGTACTAATCCAATTCAACTAATCCATAGCTAACAAGACAGGCAAGACTCTTGAAAATCCTCAGGTGCATCACTCGTATCTGTTTTGTTAGCTAAATCGGCGAAGTGAACGGAGTTCAAATTGATTCGTAAAGAAATCGTTCAAAGAAGTAATAATACTTTTTCGTCATATGTCTAGTGAGTATGTATAGATATACAGAGTGTCCGAAAAGTCTGGAAATGGTCGAATAACTCGAGAAATATACATCGGATAGAAAAACGGAAAATATTTGCTCAATATTTTTGAAGAATCTATTTAGGGATATCAAAGTTGACCCCCCAACTCAGCGGCCTGGAGGGAAGGAAACTTTGAAATCTTAAATTATAATCCCCCTTTTTCATTGCAGATTCGGATTCTACGGGAAAAAATACGTAACTTTTGTATTTAACCTTTTCTTTGGAAAATCGTAAATAGCGCTGTAGTCGAGTAAAATGCAATTAGAATCGTTTCCATTAAAAAGTCTGGAAACGGTCGAATAAATCGAGATATTACATCGGATTAAACAATCATGTTCAATATTTTTGGAAAATCTTTTTAGAGGTATCAAAATCCCCCCCCCCCCCAAGTCTGCCCCCAGGGGTTTGAGGGGGGGAAATTAAAGTAAATCTTAAATGATAACTCCCCTTTTTTATTGCAAATTTTGATTTTACGGAACAAAATACGTAACTTTTGTATTTAACATTTTCTTCGGAAAATTGTAGATGGCGCTGTAATCGAGTAAAATGCAGTAATTATCACTGTACTCGATTATTACTCGATTATAGCCATCTCCGATTTTCCGCAGAAAATGTTAAATACAAAAGTTACGTATTTTTCTCCTTAGAATCCGAATGTGCAATAAAAAAGGAAGGTTATCATTTAAGATTTCAAAGTCCCCCAGGGGGCTGTGTTTGGGGACAACTTTGATATCCCTAAATAGATTTTTCAAAAATATTGAACACATATTTTCCGTTTTACAATCCGATGTATATTTCTCGAGTTATTCGACTGTTTCCAGACTTTTCGGACACCCTGCATATGTGTGTGTGTGTTAAAAAAAAAAAAAAAAATTTGGGAAAAATATGAATTTTAAACTATGAATTTTTTAACAAAAATTAATTTGTAGAAGCTTATGTAGAAGTATATGCGGATTCATAATGACAGTTTATTATGCCAAATAGTTTTGATTTCAGCTTAAAAAAGTATCTTTATTGCAAACTGTTTCTTTTGCAAGGATTAAAAATGAATTTAACATTAGAAGTTTTAATTTTAAAGCTGTATAATTCCCAAACTACTTGTCCGAATGACTTCCCATTTGTTATCCTAATGCACAATTTGTTGAAAAATTTAATATTATGTAAAAATTAAGTTTTAATGATAAATAATTTAATGTTTTGCACAATTTCTCTACGTAGACGACCCCTAAGCAAAATTTAAGTATAGTATTAATTAGTAGACGTTATTACAAATCGATTGGTACCAGTGAAATATTTTTACGATGATTTCTGACAAACTTAAAAGAGTGTGGTGCGCTTTAATTTTAATTTTTTTTTCAGGACTGTACATAATTACGTTTATATATAAAGTAAAACTTGTAAAAAGCGGATTCTCGGGACCGCAAAATACGTCCGTTATTTGGAGGTGCACGCTATTCGGCATTGTCCGTTATAGAGATGTTACTGTATATACATATTTTTATTAAATAATATTTTGTCATCTGAAATGGTATTCTGGCAATTTTTATGAAAAACCCGACACACGGATTCCGCGACCCGTAATAAACAAAACTTCAACACGACAAAAAACAGATTCGCAGGTCGTGTCAGATTTCAAGAAAATCAGGCTACCCAACAAGATACACGACTCTAATTGGTATAAATCATTTTAATAACCAGTGTTTGATACATGAAAACAAACTACATTAAATGCTTTTGCATATACATTTATTAAATATTTCAGCAGTTCCATTTAAGTAATATATAATAATTCCATTTTTAAAGAGAAAATAATCATTCAAATTTCCATGGAAAATATACGACGTATAGAAGATTTTCTTCCCAAAAAACTATGAAACCCTCTCAATTCTTTACGAAGGAAAAATGCAAAAAGTGTTTCAAAAATAAATAAATAAATCATGAAGAGTGTAAGTTGCATAAATTCCGCTCTGTATTTTAAGCCGAGTTTTACGTTATGCGTTTGACACGCCTATGCTGGCAAAATTTTCCTCTTAGCGTTCCCCCATTCAGTTTATTTTTACTTTAAATAAGAGTTCAAATTCACTTTGTATATAATCCAGAATTATGACAATAACAGTATTTCGGTGTATGACAGGTAAATACAGAAATGATGTTTCAATGTTATTAATTTTATTCGAATTCATATTTAATTTGACATTACCCTTGATATTAAAAATTGACATCGACTTGACATTCCGTTTATACAGCAGATTGATTTTCGAATCAATTGCATAAAATGAAATTGTACAATTCGAACGAAAAATAATTATTTTACATTTGTATTTGCAAGTTTGATTTAAACAGTCATCGTCCTCTGTAAGAAGTCGAGTAGAAAATTGGCCAAAATCGGGTTTTAAATGTCAAAATGTACGTATATTTTAGATTTCCGTATTTTAAACTATTACAGATTGTGTATTATCTACAACAATTTCTGAATAGAACTTTTATCCTCATTAAATAGCAGGAAAATCACGAATTCTGCAATGAAATAAGCCTAAGATTTGTAATCTGAAATAGTTGTGACACATTCCTTGAAAATTCTCAGGAGAAAACGCAACATTAGATCAACGTCCAAAATTTTAAAGGCATATGTTTATACCGGTGATTCGAAATAGATGTAATGGCGATTATCTCTTAAATAGCTGATGACAGAAATATATTCCCAATTACAAAAAACATAGAAATCAAGTATAGTTTTCAGATATGTCATTTATTTTGCAAGGGGCTGCATATAAATTGAAATAAGAAATTTATTTTTTATACGGCAAACATTCCTATAATATATATGCATATATATACATTAATGTAGGAACCTAAGAAGGGTAGAGAAAAATACCTTTCCTTTACGAGAAAACTTACCGAGTTATGATACTATGCATTTTATGAAATTTTGGAGCTAAGATAAAAACGGGTCTCTTTCTATTATTCTAATATTCTAATATTCTCTTTTTAAAATGCTGCTTTTGATTTCTATTCTTTTTTTTTTACTAGAAGTATATGTTTCTATCGTCAGCGTTTAAAAATATAATCGTCTTTACAAGTCCTTTTTGAATCAGCCGAAACAACTGTTGTCTTATTGAATGTACTTAAAATATATATATATACTTAATTCGTATTAATTTTATATAATTCGCAGATTCATATTTTAGTCACTGCGTGCAAGATAACGCTCACCATAATTCAGACTAACGGGCTATTTTTTTTATACTGAGGAAATACTGTCTAATTAAAATGGCATACTCTCTAAACAAAACTATTTTTTGAATAATCAGATGTAAATATTTTATAAAAGTGAGAAATTTGAAAACATTTAAAAATATGTATATAAATAAGCATTTTTAAGAAATATTAAAAATATATCAAAACAATAGGTTATGCATACAGTAGTCTGAATCTGAAGATCAAATATATGGGATCAAAGACCATGCCACATATTCGATTGAATAATATATCACCTACGTCTCGCTAAATATTAAAAAGACATAAAATAATTCCTGTAACATAAATAGCATATTCTAAGTTTTGTTTTAAATTGAAAAATATATTCATTAATAAAAAGTTTATACCCCCTGAAACAGAGATATGAACTCTGTTACAGGCGACTCTGCCAGCTGACTGCTAGATCACTCTTGGGCCTTTGTTGGCAAATCTTTTGTTGGCCAGTAATGCGGTATGGCGGACATTTCTTACTAATTAAATTGCCCATCATTGGCAGTTTGTGAATATCGTTGGGAAAGAGTAGAGTACAGATGTCCGTCTAATTTGAAATGTATCTAAGCAGGATTCTGAGCAGCTGACTGCTAGATCACTCTTGGGATTTTGTTGGCAAATCTTTTGTTGGCCAGTAATACGGTATGACGGACATTTCTTACTGTGCTTTAACGTGTGACAAAAATTAGCCAACGTTGGCCGAACCATTTTGTTCTACTTGGGACGCTGTTGAAAATTTGGTGCTGTGTTAGTGTCACAGAGTTGCAAACAAGAATAAATATTTCTTCATATAACAGAAGGGTTTAGAAGAATATAATATGTTCCCTTCTGAGTTACCCCTGATTCTGGAAAGTGTTCTTTTATCTTCAAAAACCTCAGGAACCAATTAATTTCCGAGGTGTAAATCAGAATCTCTAATACAAAAGAAGCTTCTTTTTAGAAGTTTTTTCGAGTATTTTTCACAGTATATCCATCAGTTTTCTCAAACTGATGTCAGCAAAAAATATCGGTTTTTGCGATGCTATCATTTCTAAAATAAACACTTTTAGCTGTGTCAGAAAAATTATACCCGTAAGATTAACAAAATAATGTTCATTTTAGATAGAAAATTCAGCATGTTTGTGTTTCGTATAAAATGGTTGAACATAAAAATATTTACTCGAGAATTCATAGCATCTGATAAATGGACTTTTATTGTTGATTCCGGGTTGAAAATACTCATGAATACACTGCAAAAACTACCCGGAAAACTTTCTTAAAATTACGGCAGCAACATAAACTTTTATTTCGGTATTGCTGTTTTAAATACCGGAAAAATACAGGTTTCTGAGCTTTCTGATAATAAATGAAAACTTTTCGGAATCGCGGGTAACTAGGAAGAGGTTATACTATAACGTCTAAAATCTTCTAGCTACATCAAGAATCATTTCTGCTATTTTACAGTGCATATGCAACTATAAGCTGCTGAAATATTGTTACAACATTTAATACTCCGGTTAAATGATAAATTTTTGCAGGTTCAAATTCAAGAATATACATGTAAAATACGGAACCATAAAGTCGTTTCTACTTTTTTTTTCAAAACAAAGGTTAATAAGACTAAAAGCTCCGTTTAAAGTAGAATACTACGCACTTTAAACATAGAAGACTCAACGGAAATCGAATCATACACCCCTTGTCTTGAAACCAATGTCCTTACCACTAGTCAAAGAGTTACATACCTTCGTGTTCTAAAACTGCATATTGAGAGTGTAAAAAAAGTATTTATTCTGACTGGCTATTAAAAAGTCCAATTTTTGGTGAAACTTGACAAAATGTTAAGGTTTAACTATGAAAAAGCATTTTTGAAAGTAAAGAAAATCGATGTTTTGATTTTCTAATTACTTTGCATATCATTGAATGTTTCTCCATTGAACCAAATTTATTAACAGTACAGTTGCAATAAATTAATTTCTTAACCTTTAAAGGCACGGGAGATTTGCAGTAACATGAAAACACAGGTGGCGTATTGTATGCGCCAAGGCATTTTAAAACCGAAATACGAACTTTTAAAGATATCCTTGTTTAATGCAATGTCCAGTATTAGTATAACAGTAATCAATGTCAATTTTCTAAACAAAAGACTAATTTAATTAGAATTAATATAGCACGGACGACTTGTAGTAACATAAAGACATGAGCGGCGTACTCCATGCGCCAACGCCTTTCAAAGCCTAAATATCAACTTTTTATGCTACAGAAGAACAGCGTTTCATGTCTAGTAATAGTTTAAAAGTATTAGACATGATATTTAAAAAAATAATAATTAAGAAAGGAAATCGAATAAATTACACAAATACACTGAAGGCGTAATCCGTACGACATAGGTGACTTAAAAATAAAATTATTGAAAGAGGCAAGAAAAAACTGCAAATTTCAACTTTAAACATTGGTTGAATATTCAGGAGTCTATGGGAAGAGGTAAAAGAACGCTGACAAAATTTTGGCGATCAAAGGGTACCTACCATGCATCAAAAAAGTGTTTGAGAGATCATCTTAAATGTCTAAAGAGCAGGAAAAATATTTTCATATATAACTATAACTGTTGTCGTTATTAGCGTTTGTTGTTTCTGGATCCTACTTTTTTCATATTTATCATATGAAATGTGCAGTCGTGTAAAATGTTCTTTTATGCGCATCTTTTAAATTCTGAAAAAGTTTAAAGTTTATTTTTCACATAATATAGTGTACTTATTGTTATTTTCTTTTAATGTTAATCATTTTTTGTTTTTATTAGTAGATGCAATTGCTATAATTTTTTTTGTCTCATTGGAAAAGATCTTAAAAGTGCTTTTGATTAATTATTTTTCTGATCTTTTATTTCCAATATACTCCTGAAAAAAAAAAAAAACTTACTTTTCCTTTATGAACTAAAAAATAGTATAGAACTTAATAAATGAGCCTGGTGGTTTTAACAGATTGGAAGAAAATTATCATAAAGGGTAGAGTTAATGATTATGGAAATAGTTTTTCCAATATGTAAAAGTATTATGGTGAATTTAACAGAGTTTCATATACATTTAAATAATAAGATAATAGTATTTTATCACAAATGCTTTGTTTAATACCTGAAGAAAAAACAGTGTTTCGCGGATTGGAAAAATATTAATCTCAGAAAGATGTCAAAAATTATTCACTTAACCCATCAAATAGTAGCGTGTTGGCCTTTTTTTCCACCCATATAAGTTGTCTTTCCTGATTCGTCTACACTGAATAATACAATTGGTAAATTATATGCAACTACTTTAAATGTTTTTACTCCACTATTGTAAAGTTACATGGCAGTTCTGTTTTTTTTTTCATGTATATATTGATAATCAAATTTGAAATTTGTCGATCAGACCAGGACACGACCTCAAGTCTCAATTCATTTTTACCTTCCCTTGTATTTCGAAACTGGTGAGAAAAATGTATACGTGTATATTTTCAGTAACCTGCAACGTCATATTTTCATTGAAGATTAGTATTCGAATATTAAATGAAAATAGATTCTTATTTTCTCCTCGCGACCAATAGCATTTAAAAAAAAAAAGATGTGAACTTAAGGGTAAGCAAAAACTCAACTTTCGAACACATTCTAAATTCAAACAAGTTGGAAATTGTACGTCAAACGTGACATAGGAGGAGCGTTCGTTTTATAACTAGTTTGACAATGTAAAAAAAATCATCCTTATTATTTCAGTGAAATGAATTATATCGTCTGCGATGAGCGAAATTAGCATGCCTTTTTCTTCTTTTTTTATTACGTATGCCACGTTTACAAATGCGAATTTTATTTCCTATACCAGGCAGCACTGTAAAATTCACCATGGAGATCTTGCTTGTCGAATAATTACGTCCATGGTTTAATATTTTTATGACTCATAATGAAAGAATCTCCTGTGTTTATTTACTGTAAGGGATTGAGATATTCGGCTGCTAACGTAATTCCCACTGAAGTTATCTCAGAATCTATACATTTTTCTATGTAACTCATCTCTCAAACAAACAATTTTTTTCAACGATCTTTCTAAAACTGTAACTTTTAAGCAATTTTATTCAAAAAAGTAATTTTTTAATAAAAATGGCCGCCTGGTATATGAAAAAAGAAGTGGTTTGACCGTATTTGTTTTCCTCAGTCACATGACTTGCGTTTTTATTATATAGATTACGTATGATAAGATTTAACAGAATAAATAAAACTTTTATTAAAATATTTTTAAGTTTTGATTCGAGTTCCATAAAAATTGAAATGACTCGACAAAATTCTAGAACGGTAATATATATTAAATTTCAAACCATTACCCATCGGGTAGTTTTTACGCTGTTATATGCGGACAGACGGACAGACCATTATAGGTGGACAGGTTCATTATAGGTGCTACGTATTTATATAGTTACGAACGCACCTAAATAGAGTGAACAAAAATACATGTCGATATATTCCAGAACAATAATAATTTCTAACGATCGTTACCTGCCACTTATAGTCTGCCAAAACAAGGTGCTACTTGACTGGAAAGAGATCGATGAAGCAATTTATTTTTATTGTGAACTTTTTACTCTGCTACGAGAAAAAAAGTTTTGACATAAACTGTACGAAATTAGTTTTCTCAATATTACTTTATTCACGTTAATCAATATTTTTTCCCAAACATAAAATATCGCTACATGCGAAGAAAAATAACTAATGAATTTTATTATGAAGACGTAGCGACATAAGTCGTCTTTACATTTTAAACGAGTAGAGGTTTTGTTTGAAGACCAAAAAATACTATAGAGAACCTAGATAAAGCTTAAAAGTAACAGAAGAGACCATGAAAAAAATCCTAATTTTTAAACAGAAAAATATAACATTTGGATAGAGCACTATTTGTTTACTAGTAATAAGTATAAGCGTACATGCGAGCATTAACCTCTTAACGCCCAACTAAATCTGATGCGATTAGCTCTTCAGTGTTATGGTTCTACCAGTTTCCTGCAGAAATCGTAATTGTGGACGAAAAACAAAACTATATAAATCTAATAGAAAACTGACTCTAAATGTATCAAGTCTAATAGAGAAAGGTAATTTTTAAAGCGTATATACATACCCAGAGCAGTTCAGAGGTTAAATCACGTGGAAAGTCTGAATGATTAAAATACACAAATATGAAATTTTTTCTATGAGTCCTATATGGGAAAGGGTATATATGTTGCTATATGTTGACCATATTGATAACATATTCCTTTTAATATGAATAAATTTCCTTCTTATAGAACTAACTTATAGATAATCTATTTATAATAAGAAATCAATGACACGTTAAAAGAATTATTATTTAAGGTTGCCGATTTAATGTAAATCTAATGCAGCTGATATAAGATGAGCTATATAACTTGAATCGAAACAGAAATTACCTGAAGACAACTTGAGAAAAATCCTGTAAAACTTTCGCTTTGTCATAAAAAGAGATATTTAAATCGTAAAATATCAAATTGCGTATTTTAAAATATCATATTTTAAAAAATTATATTTTAAAAATAAATGTCTTCATAAAAGATTTCTTTAAGAACGATCTCTAACGATTGATGGCCTTCCAGGCTGTTCTTTCGAAATCAGGTTGTTGGAACTAGAGGTTTGTACCGACACAAATTTCCCGGCCAGTTCAAGATACAAAAATTTTACTGGCCGGGCCCGGTATAAAAGCTACAAATTCCATCTGAGCTCAGTTTATTATGAAATCGGAGAATTAAGCCAGGGAAAGACGCGACTCAAGCTCTACAAAACATCCCGATATTTTTGAAGCAGCATTGCTCCACGATTGCAATTATTCAAAAAGCTCACTTACTTAAGCATAGCTTTTAATTTCAGATTATGTCCACAGTTGGAATATCGAATAACCATAAAATTAATGGCCAATTAGAAAATTATATAAACATTCATTAAAAAATTGACTTAGACAATTGCATTCAAAAGATGATTCAATAAAAAAATCAACATAGTTCAGAATGAAAGAAAAAAGTTGGTAAAAAAAAATCGCAATTAAAAGCTCCACAAAATAAACTAGTCGGATGTGCCAATCCCAAAACTTTCTTCTATCTCAGTCATGTTAATACTTCAAAATTCGCTATCACATCGCCAATAAAATCAATATTTTTCATCATTCTGTTGTACGTCAGCTGCGTGCGAATGGTCGGGTTACAAGGATGCGAACAACCGATGTATACTAAACTACGAAAAGTCCTTCTGGACTGAACCGACAGGAACACATAGCCTTCCTATTCCTTGGTTTTATGATTTTAGCTAATTAATTTAATGGAAAAAACGAAGGTAAAACGCGTGGAACCTAAATAAAGAAGATTCATTCCCAGTTCTCGTCAACATTGAATTTGAATGAGAATATCACCAAATTAGTCCTCTACAGCCAAGTTGGCTTCATTTATGGCAACTTATTTTGGTCGCCAAATTTGGCGATATTCCGCCAAATATCGCTAAGTTTGGCGAGAATTTTACGTTGGCGAATATAAATATATAGTGATAAGCAAATAATAGGATTAATGGTTACAACAATGAAAGAAAATTTGCCGAAACCATGTTAACTAAAGCTCATAAATTAAACCCGTTTATGGATGAATTCTGCTGTCTTCTTTGAAAATGTTAGCCACCCTAAAATTTCAAACTGCTATATCTCAGCCATTTTTTAACATAGAGGCAAAGCAAAAATTGTTCCGGATTCTCCGGATCAAGGCCGAACATTTAACGAAAAATAAGTTTTTTGATTTCTAATTTTTTTGAATTTGCACATCTTTTTTGAATTTGAAATCTTTAAATGGCTATCGCAACGCCCCCTTTCGTCGAAATATCCCCAAATTCTAATAGAACCTGCTTGCCATAGCCAAAAACATAGAAAAAAAATGTTGTTCAATTTGAAGCATAACTTCATACATTTTTTGATGATACAATAGTAAAAATGGAACAAAAATATCGATCACAGCGCCCCCTTTCGTCGAAATATCCCCAAATTCTAATAGAACCTGCCTGCCATAGCCAAAAACATAGAAAATAAATGTGGTTGAATTTGAAGCATAACTTCATACACTTTTCGATGATACAATAGTGAAAATGGAACAAAACTATCGATCACAGCGCCCCCTTTCGTCGAAATATCCCCAAATTCTGATAGAATCTGCTTGCCATAGCCAAAAACCTAGAAAAAAAATATGGTTCAATTTGAAGTATAACTTTATACACTTTTAGATGGTACAATAGTGAAAATGGAACAAAAATGTCGATCACAGCGCCCCCTTTCGTCGAAATATCCCCAAATTCTGATAGAATCTGCTTGCCATAGCCAAAAACATAGAAAAAAAATTAGGTTCAATTTGAAGCATAACTTCATACACTTTTAGATGGTACAATAGTGAAAATGGAACAAAAATATCGATCACAGCGCCCCCTTTCGTCGAAATATCCCCAAATTCTGATAGAATCTGCTTGCCATAGCCAAAAACATAGAAAAAAAATTAGGTTCAATTTGAAGCATAACTTCATACACTTTTAGATGGTACAATTAAAAGCCACACAGACGGACAGACGGACAGACGGACGGACGGACAGACGGACAGACAGACATTTTGTAAAAACATGTTTTTCGGAATCTCTGACCCCTAAAACGTGTAAATTCGTCGAAAACCGGAAGTCGAAAAAAATTTCGATTACAATACTTTCTTCTATTATAGATAGAAGAAAGTAAAAAGTAGGTTTTAAAAACAATGTTATTTGATTATAGAAATTTCTAAAGGTTTTGTTAATCAAATGTACAACATCACTTTATTTTTACAAAAATAATTAAATAAAATGCCATTCCAAAATAGACTCGGGGGTCCAGACCCGGCTCGGTCCCCCAAAAAATGAAGTCTGTCCAGCACGACTTGAGTCTGCAGAAAAAGTAACCCAGGTCCGGACCGAGTCTTATGAAAGAAAATTTCTCGAGTCCGGCCAGGGTCCGTGCAGACCCGTCGTTTAAACCTCGTATTCACAGTTACGAAGTATTCAACACGTGTCATTTATTTGTAAAATTCTACTTATTTGTAAAAGTTGCAGCCACTCTTCAGCCTTATCTAAAACGTATAGTTTTCGATGTCACAGGCAAATTGTGCATATTACCAAGTTTGAAACGCGATAATTTTTTTTGTCTTTTATTTCATATTTTCTTAAAATGACAGTCAATTATAGGTTTGTTTCTTAAACAACTCACCAAATACTCTAATTTCCTTGAGCTGTGTGGAATATTTTATAAAAGTTTTATTTTAATAATGCTAACAAAGCACTAAAACAAATTTTTACACTTTTCCTGCCAGAAAACATAAAAAAAATAATACAATTCAAAGTAAGTTTTCGGGGGACGTTTCCTTTTTTTAAAAAAAGGAATTTTGTTAAATGTCCTTCTTATATGGAAAACAACATATTTTTAAGCATAAATTATAAGAAAATGGAGCATTGTAAAACATTAATTTTAATAGATCTACAGTTCCTTCTGAAATCAATGCCATAAGGCGTATTTGACTTCTGTTCTTTATGTAATTGAAAATATATTTCTGTCATTAGTGATTTATGAGATAATCACCATAACCTCTATTTGGAATCACCTGATATTTTTTCAAACAATTAATAAACCCATTTTAAATACTAACAAAGGGAGGTTCCGAGAATGGAGACACAGAATGAAGCGAACTCTTGTGTATCAATAGATTATAGATAGTACATAAATATATGAAAGCCATAAATCACAATACCCAGCTGGTATTGAGGAAATAAACTTTAAGTAATAGTTTATAATCGGATAAATTACTTCATTTGGCAGGCGGCAGAGCTGCACGATTGGCAGCGCGCTGAATTATTGAGTTTTTTTTTTTTTTTTTTTTTTTTTTTTTTTTTTTTTTTTTTTTTTTTTTTGGAGTTTGAATCCCACCGGACTTTCGGGTCGAACTTTTTTCGGGCTGAAATTTTTTTATTAAGGATTTTAAAACCACAATTGGAAAAATATGTATAATCATCGAAATTTACAAAATAATATAAATTAAGTATATGTTTTGTAGCATGTAAGTACAATTTTAAATATGGATTTTTTCATTTTTAATTATAAAAATAAGAAATTTGTATAGACCAAAAAGTTTTGCTGTGCTATTTAAAATTATTTACAGTTATTGAAATAGATATATCCTATTTTCCACAGCGAAATAGATCAAAATACGGGATATAAATTTAAAATATATTTTTTTAATTTTGTTTCATTATCCAAATATTTAAAAAATTCATTTCAAGAATATTCTTATAAGTTCCATAATATGATTTTTTAAACTCTCGGATTGTTGGTTTTTTATTTTCTGCCCACATAATAACTATTTTTAGCAATTCAATATAATTTCAGAACTTTTTTTTACATAGTTATTCTAATTAGAAACAGAAGAATCCTAGATTTAAAAGATTCAAAAGTTTAAAAGCTAGTTGTTATATAAAAAAAACCACATTTTTGATATATTATTATGACAACAGAAAAAATACAATTTAAAAATTATTAAAGCAGCGTGCTATAACTTTATCTTTATGTAACGTATTTTAATTTATTTCACGGTGAAAAATAGCAATTTATTTACGCACATAATAGTAAATATACTTTAAAACCAGCACAATTTTGTTGTCTATAGACGTACCAATTGCCTATTTATTTTTTTATTTTGCTTTTAATTTCTTTAGATACATAAACATGCAAAATTTCATAGTTTAAACTGCATTTATATAATTATAAAAGTACTGTATAATTATAATATATTAAACAAAACAAAATAGTTTTAATTTCTAAAAATACATATTGCGCAGACGTTCTTCTACTTATAAAATCAAGAATCCGAGATTTAAAAAAATAATATTAAAAATCTAAAAGCATATTTTTAAAAAATCATGAAATTTTTTAATTGTTTGAATAATGAAAGAAAATTAAAACAAGCGGAGAAAATTCTACCTTACGGTAGAATATAGATTGGCCACCCACGGCTTTTATCGTTGAAATTTTTTCAGCCAAGTCTAACTCGTCAAAAAAAAAGTGTTTGTTAGCATAAGCCAGCTTCTCCACTTTCGAATTTAGTTAGCGCTCTAAGATTTTTTGTGAGGCTGGCGGAATATATTAGGAACAAACACACGAAGTTTTAAAAAGATTCGGTGACTAGAAGTATTTTTAATAAATATAATAGTAAAAAGATGTGACTCCAATATGCTAGGACGTGGCGAGGTAGTTGTTGTTTACAAATGTGGTGGCTTAATGACTCCCTTTAAACTATTTTAATGGTTCAAGGCATTTTAGCACTTAATAGATAACCTAAAAAAGGTAATGAAAAGTTCTATGATAGCAGCTTTTATGATGGATACAGCTAAGAAAAGTTGTTTAAGAAATGATGAGTTAGCATTAATTGACGGGATCTTGGAGAGCGGTGGGGGGAAGGGAGGGGGAGCTATACAAAACACAAGTGCTCTACGAGACCTTTAAAATGAATCCTCAATTGCAATTGAGAGATGGGACTTTAAAAGGGATCCCCGTTTTCGCCCCTCTCACGGGCAACCCTCGGGAGATACGTGAAAACCGAGGGCGCCAAAAGAAGCGGGGGGGGAATACCTTTAGGCGGCTTATAGCTAATTTTGGTGAAATTTTGGAGCTGTCCGCCCCATAGGAACAGAGAAAAATGGGAAAAACTAAAATAAATATGAGAAATTGAAAAAATAAATGAGAAAAGTGCTCCTGACAGGAGACGGGAGCGAAGGAGGAGGAGAGTAGAACCAGACAAAAGTGCTTGAAGAGATCAAACTTTTGATATGCTACATGACGGGGTTTGAACACCTTGAATGTCTCCCCCGTGGGGAGGGGTAACTCTGCTCCTATGGGAAATAGGGCCTCGGGACCCTCTTAGAAATGTCGGCCTCGGCGATTTTAACTTCGTTGGATCCTTTAGAAGAGGCCTACGCCCTCTGTGGGGCTTAAAGGGGCTGAGAAAGATGGGAAAAACTAAAATTTAAAAAGAGTTGAAACCGAGAATTATGCTTCTTAAGGGAGGGGGGGTGACAGGCGGAGAGTAGGACCAGACCATAGTGCTTGACGAGATCTATCTATTGATACGTTACATGAAGGGGTTTACATGGGGTTTACATGAGGGGGGAGCACCAAAAAGGTCTTACTGAACCTTTCCCCCCCGGAACTTACAAGAACTTACCCCTCGGGGGGTAACTTCATTCCTATTGGAGATAGGGCTACGGGACCCCCTTAGAAATGTCCGCCACGACGGGGTTAACAATTTGTTGGATCCTTTATATTATTGTTTAAATGGGGTCTGCTAAATGCTTTAAATGGGGTCTGCTAAATGCTTTAAATGGGGTCTGCTAAATGCTTTAAATGGGGTCTGCTGTAGGGCAATTAGGTACTGAGAAAGGAAATACAAGCGGAAGTACCGGCATAATACAGAGAGACAATTTGATTTTTAATATCGTCAGTAACAACCATTTGTATAGCTATGTATAAAGGGTGTCCTCCATTATATATGGAGTGGCTGTGACTTTTCATAAACATGAATTTTACTGTAGACTGAAAGAATTAGCCCTGTGTGTAGCTAAAAAAAAAAAAAAAAAAAAAAAAAAAACGTACTTTCGTGTTATAGCGGCTCCCACAATTATGATTCTGCCAAAGTTGCAGTTATGATTTCGCCAAGATCATCACAAAGCTTATCTAGGCATCCTATATACGCATACATATATTCCAAACACTCCTATATGTGACATATACGTCATTATACACATATTATTTATGTCTTATATGTCGTATATACATCATATACACATGTCATATATATACATCATATATGCATCCTATATGACTATAACTTGGCCACAAACGTCAAGAAATGTTATATATATATCATATTTTATTATAATGTCATACATGCCTTATAATTTGGCGATAAATCTTAGCCGCGTGGCAGTTCATCCTTGGAAGCCGCTATAACACGAAAGTACCAAATTTACAATATATTAATGAAAACAGAAACAAAAATATTTCATGCTTGGTGGCTGCTATAACACGAAAGTACCAAATTTACAATATATTAATGAAAACAGAAACAAAAATATTTCATGCTTGGTGGCTACTATAACACGAAAGTACCAAATTTCTTCTTTAGTTTTCATATCTGATCATTTGCATCTATCCTTTTTTGTAATTTCAACATTTTTGTAACGATTTTATGGATTTCTATTGCCTGTTCAAAGAAAAATTCTTCTAAAGTTACAGAATTTTGTTAAAAACGGTTAAAATAGTAAAATGCGAACATCGTTTGGTCCATTCTTGACCGAAAGTAACAACCGTTATCATTATCTTTTTACGCGTGAAGGTTTCGTTATGGTACTTCATTGTGAAGTTTGGTAATTTTTGAAATTCATTATTTGAAAAACTGCATAATCATTCGATTTGAAATTTATATCAAGAAAAATACAATTTTTTGCCTTTCTAACGCAGTTTGTCTAACAATTTTGTGACAAATACTTTTCGAGCTCTTAATTTTTTCAGTAACTTCAAATGTTTCATTTTCCGAGATTAACCTGTGGCAACGATGGATGGCTGTGACTTTTCATAAACATGAAAAATGATAGAGATTGAAAGAATAAGCCACCCTGTGGGTGACTAATAATATTTATTTCACGCATTTTATTTTATTTATCTGTGAAAGAATAGGAAATTATTCTTTTAAATAATTGTAAATAACTGCAAAAAATAGTAATTTTAAATAGCAGCAAAAATTTCTGGTCTACAGAAATACAGATTTCCTCCCCCCCCCTTTCATTAAATATTTAAACATACGAAATTCCATAGTTAAAATTAAACTTTATTAGGTTAAATGTTTATTAGGTTAAATGTTACAAAACATATATTTAATTTATATTTTTCGCAAATATTTATTATTAAACATTTTTTTTCAATTATAGTTCGAAAATAAAGAGTTCGCTGAGATTCGAACTCAGAGAAAACGTTCAAGAGTTCAGAGCGGGGCCAACCATGCAACCGAGCCGCTTGCCAAAGGAAGCAATTTAACCGGTTATAAACACTTAAACTTTGAGGCTTATTTTCTTAAGAACTCCTGGATATTGCGCTTTGTGGCTTTCATACTATATTATGGCTTTCATACGATATTTACATACTATCTATACTCTATCGATACACAAAGGTTCGCTGCATTCTATGTTCCCGCCCTCGGAACCTCCCCTTGTAAGTATATTTTACAAGTAGAAAATATTTACAGAAAAATATACATATAAAAAATACTGTTTTGTTTTCTATTCAACCGTAGGACTTTTTTCGGAATTAACTGCCAAAATATTGTCAAACAAATAGACGCAGGTTACTAAAATATTCTTCTTATAGCAATCAATATCAACAATAAATGCCTTATCACGTTTAAATCTATGTAAAGATCAAATGTTTTGCTTAAAAAGAAATATTGACATAAAACGTTTTCACGAATTGTATTTACTTGTGCGGATGTATCTTTGTCTAAGAAATATTGATCCTATTTAAATGCAGCGCACGAAAAAGCCTCACATATGCGTTTAAATATTTAATTCCTTAGCAACATAAATTTGCAGAAAGAGCTTTTCAGTTATTGGTTACCTGTTGCTTAGATGCTGACGAAGATTCTTTTCAACAAAGATGGCGAATACAAGAGGGGGAAAAAAAAAAGAAATTATCCATTAAATCTTAAAACAAAATGCATGAAAGTGAATTTTTCGGGAAATTGTTTTCTTTTTAATTTTGTTAAAAATGTTTTCTAAAATAAATATTTGTTTATATTGGATAACTTAAGAAATTGATTGCTTTAGAAGTATTTTATTTTTGTATAGTGGAAAAAAAAGAAGGTAACATTTACTTTCGATGTGATAGAAATATAAGGAGATAATTGGTGTTTTTATATTTAATTAAATTTTATAAAGCAGGCATAAACATAAATTTAAGTATGGAGTGAATGTTTCATGAAATTATGTTTTAAAACTTAATTTGTAATGTTTCTTAAAATAAAGATTTCTTTATACTTGAAAACCTAAGATTTTATTTTTTCTTCCGTAAATATTTAAAACTCGCGTATTAAAATAACTTTTATTTTCATTATATCATATTTGTAAGGACTAACTTCGTAACTGTTATTCTTGTATGCAATTAATTACTTACAGATTTACAATTTAAATTAAATATCTTCCACTCATTTGTAGTGATAGTGAATGTTATGATAAAAAAAAAATTATACTTTTAAGTACTGAAAATACTTATGTATGAAGTGCTTTGAAATTTTATATGAACATATGTTGACGCTGCGATAATGTTATTGACTGAGTGGACCGTATTGAGAAAATATGTTACGCGTTGATGCGAATAATGCGAAGAGTTTCTAAATTACTAAATGTTTATATATAAATAATATATATAATATATAAATTACATACATATATACAATAATATATGTAATAAAGTCCATATATAAATCCAAAGCGTTGACACCATAGTCAGTTTCGAACAATAGCAGAATGAATGAGTGGACAGTACCACTTGAAGAACATTAATAACTATATTATTCTTAATATGATTAAGAAATGATATAACTATATTATTCTTACTATGATTAAAAATTACTTGTTATTACTATACTTAATGACCCCATGGTCATTTTAGCTAATAAAATACTCCATTATGTGGTTTATTCCATGTAGAATTTTTCGTGTTAATATCACAACAATGCCGGGGAGACAAACTGTTGCCATGCGGCAAAAACAAAATTATGATAGAATGCGCTGAAGTCGTCTGCAAGGCCAAGGGAAGCTGTAACAACATATGAAAAATATTTATTGATAGAAGAAACTATTCGTATTACTTACGACAAACACTTGTGTTTTATCGAATATTTTATTAATCATAATATTAGATTGCTTATTTAAATGAATTTTAAGAATTTTTCATATATTGTTATTTTATTAGTCTAACTCTGCAAAATTTGATTGTCATCGCTCTAACATTTATGGTTTTATAGGAAGGGGGGATGGGGGTTACCCCATAAATTTTGTATAATTTATATATACTGGCTGCGCGAAAATTTGGCAATCACGTTACATCTCCTTATTTCACGTATTTCTTATTAATTTTCAAAGCTGTTTTTTTAAGTCTACGATTTAACTTTTTTTCAGATATAAGAGTTAAATGGAGACAGCAGTAGAAGGAATACAAAGTTTGATAATTGGCCGAAAGTAGCGCGCTACAGGTATCGAAACAATAGTATTTTCTATTTTTTTCTAGTAGTTTGTAGTGTAACGTTTGTAGGTGAAACTACATTTTGAAAAATTTAATATAGCGGGTACGGCGATAGAAAAAGTCAGTAGCTTGTAGCAAGCATTTAATGCTATTTTTAAAGCTATTTCAGGAAAAAGAAAAAAATATTCCATTTTTTAAATCACTTTATTGTAACTTGATTCTTTTATGGGAAATGTGTTATGCGCCACAATTTGCGAATACAAGCGACAAATTAATGTAAGAGTATTAAAAAAAATATGTAGTGTATGGTTACATATAGAAATATAGTAGCTCCTCGTTATATTGCTTTTTAGAATATATAGCTCTGTTTTCATGAATCCGAAAAAAAATAAGCTGTAGTTTAAACACATTTTTATAGCTAAATATAAATTTTATTGTATTACATACCTGTCTTAATTTCGCTAAAAAAATGCAGTACGTGTATAAATTAACATTTTGGACACTTACACAGAACATTTTCTTGTATGTTATCTTTCTTAATATTTAAATACCCTCAGTTATATCACATTTATTTGAGTATATACCAGCAGACGCGATATAATGAGGGTATGGTATATTACTTAATACGTGTCCTCTACTT
Organism: Maratus michaelseni; assembly: GCA_963931845.1. Taxonomy (NCBI): domain Eukaryota; kingdom Metazoa; phylum Arthropoda; class Arachnida; order Araneae; family Salticidae; genus Maratus; species Maratus michaelseni. The sequence continues at coordinate 245,985,718 of OZ007588.1, read as the reverse complement.
CGAGTGTAGGTTGAATCCTTCGACAAAAGTTGAAAGTAGCGAAGCAGTAGTGACTATTTTTGAAAATTAGTTTGTAGTAGCTATTTTTTTTAAAAATTAGTTGTCGTTGTAGCTAACTATATTTTCGATAAATTAGCTGTAGTTGTAGTTCGCTAAAAAATAAAAGTAGTTTTTTCCGACCACTGAGTTTTATCAACCATAATGTCTGGATTATGCGCAGGACGAACTGCTAAAGCAGTTTTGTACCGCAGTAACATCATTTAACGTAAAATCTATAAATTTAAGAGGTGTAAAATGTTACTCTTGATGTTGCTAGACAGAAAAAATATATAAGGTACTAAAAAGTCACTCAAGGATTCTCACGGATTACACGATATCTAGATATTTGATATCATTCGATACTTTATGCATTTTCTTTGATGCTGTAGTGCCACCAGGACCAGCGCACACTTTTCTTGTTTTAATCTGTACGTCTTAAAGGAACATTACAAAAATCTAAAATTCCTTTAGAATGATTTTCTGCAAGTAGTCCGGAAATTACTGATGTTTTAACTTCGTATTCCTTAAAAATGATCATTACTCTACCAGCATAATACTTATATTTGAAAATAATAATGCTAAATCATGACCTTAGAAACATAAACTTTCAAAGTTTATAAGAAACAAGTAAAGTAAGGAGATGCAAAGTTATCGCTATTTTATCGCGCAGATCCTGTATTTTAGTACGGAGATACTAACTTTTGAAAGATCTTTTAGTAAAAATAAGTTATTTTTAATAATTCATTTTCAGATATTTTACTAAGCTTGTCAATAACGTAAAATGTCCAGATTCTTCATGTCTAAATGGAAACATGCTTCTAATTATATATAAAATAAACCATATTTATTACGGAGAATTAGTAATTTTTTTAATCTCTATTTTAGAATAATATATAATTAATTCAAGAATTTTATAAAATTTCTTGAAAGGATTTTGTTACCGTAATTCCTTCAACATTCATACCGTATGTCATGATTTTATGGTACCTCACTATACGTACTGCTCGTAAATCACCTATTATGTTCATGGTAAATAAAATATACAAAAAAACCAGATAGTTACGTATATAACCAAGTGTAGGTTGGATATCACATCGTACTCCTTCACCTACAATTCGTCCAAAAACGGAAATTTATTTTACACTCATTTATTAAATGTGGTTGAATTGTTGTAATGTGAGCAGAACCGCTTTCCAAATTTCATTTGAACTTCAGCTGTTGTTCTAAACAGCATAGGAAATGTTCATTTTTAAAGTTATCTTATAATGACACCGGTGTCATTGAAGGCCATGATTAAACACACAGGCATTTTTAAAAACAAGTAACACTTTAAGAAAACAAAATAAAGAAGTTGTCGGTGAACAAAGCTTTAACTAATAAATTTAATTTGGAGGAAGCAACATCATATTTTTAAAATGTATATGCACTAAAAAAAGATAATATCAGTTAAGGGTGGATTTATCAAAACTACTTCTCAAAACAATGTCTAAATATACTCGAAACCCAAGGAACTTGAAACACACATTTTTTTTTTGGAGTAAATCTAGGCTTTTAAGCTTAACAACGGAGATGCGCCACTTGTTCTTTTGATATGGTCTTCAGATAAGCTAAATATATTTTTCCAAATGTGTTCCGTGGTCGGAACCATAGCTCGTAATCGGATTTGTTGTTGCCCTAGGCAGTGTTATAGCGTATCTTAGCGAAAAACACTTCTGATGCTTTTATTTAAAATTTTGTTCTAACCTTCTGCGGAATGAATCGTAGTAGCTCCGTGGTATATCCTTTGTTTTTAGTTTGTAGAACTGAGTTCACATCCAAACAGTGTAAAATTTGAAAAAAAAAATGAATTTTTCTATTTTTAGTTTTTATTTTAGTTATAAAAATAATTTGAAATAATATTAATAATTCATATGATGTCAATTTTTTAAATAGTAATTTAGCGATTGGGGTTTTAACAAATTTCTCTAATAGACCGATTTAGCTGAATCCACTGATGTTTTTTCGGTTGTGACGGGCACTAAGCGCTCATAGACATGTTATAGTGACAGCAGTTATAAAGAATTTTATATTTTTAGACATTCCAATACAACGATTTGCCGAACCAACTGATGTTTTTCTGATTTTCATGGGCGTGAAGCGCTCATACATACGTTATAGTTACAGTAGCTATAAAGAATTTCAAATGTTTTGAGATTACAATACAATGATTTAACTGAATCTATTGATGTTTTTCTTGTTTTGTTTTCATGGGCGAGAAGAACTCATACACGCGTTACAGTGATAAAGGCTATAAAAAAATCATATTTTTAGAGATTCCAATACAACGAATTCGACGAATCTATTATTTTTGTTGCTGTTTTCCTGGGAGCGAAGCACTAATACACACGCTATATTAGTGAGAGTGGCTATAAAAAAAACATTTTTTGAAAATCATATTTTTCATATTGATGGAACAAAATGTTATGATAAATTGAAAAATTACATAATGAAGCGATCTATTTTTAAAAAGGAAACTATTTAATTTCAAAATTAACTTAGTTTTTCTACCTTAACAATCCTTGAACAAAACGAAAGCATTTTATATGCACACCTGATAATTCATTTTGTCATCAAGTTACATACTCATATGATTTTTTGCCAAAATTAACTTTCACCAAGCAGTTTTAACACCAACAAGCAATCAAAATGCGAGCTATGTTCCAACCACAGAACATATTTGGAAAAAAATAAATATTAAGATATCTAACTCCCTCTAGCATGATGAGTTATAATGGACGCACTTGACTTCTGAACGTTTTGGTTTTATCCGTGAAAAATCTCACATGATCGGTGGCAATCTTCACAGTTTATATAAAACAACCATGTGTAAACACTAATTATCATAAATTTGCAAATTAGAAATGAATATTCCAATTCTACCAAATCCTTTCATACTTTGTGAAATGTAAAGGGAGAGGCAGAACTGGATTCCGATTCACGCACAAAAGTTACTTCGTAAGACAACAAGCACATATTCAAAACTAAATCGTCCACTAGCGTTCTTTTATGTGTATAACGTAGGTAACTCAGCTAAAATTTTATTCAATATGGTTATTTTCTAACTTGTGCGCATGATTTCGTGAAAATCACCTGCCAGAATTTCATGAAATCTGCCACGCTCAACAGTTATTCAAGGCTTCACGTTAATCAGCTTTAACACTCATATTTGATTCGGATTACTGAATCAACCTGAATACACAGCTTGCATTACATGGTATTTTTCTAATGAAAATATTGGGATGTATCGCGTGCCCTTGGCAGTTGACTAGTGTGACCGGCGTGTCCCCAGCACAAATTTTGAAATTAACTTATTTAAGAAATAAAACATGTTCAAGTATTAAAATTAGGAAAATAGATTTAGAAATCCTTAAATCCACGTTTACATATAATTTCCTGAAAAATAGGACATTTTTGGGATTTTATTTGAGACAATAGACAAGACTTATAAACATTTGTTTATGTGTATGTAACATGTGTTTGTTTACAAATATTTATTTATTTTTAAGAATCGGAACATATTAAAAAAAAAAATCAAGATGGCGCCCAATATGGCGGTCTGAAAAATCTCGGGTAAAATATGTCCTATCTGCGTTGGTTCCAGTTTATTGTTAATCTTCTCAAAATAGTATATGAATTAAGAAATGCATTTTTTTATATTGGTTCACATGATTTCGTATAGATTAAACATAAAAAAAAAACATTGAAAAAGTTAACAAAACTGACAAAATGGCACAAACACCTGAAATTAATGTTGATTTTTTTTCTCCATTTTCTGGCCATTTGCCTGCTGTAAAAAATATTTAATATGGATAACATATTATAAATTCATTACATAAGCTAACGTGTTTTCTTTCCTGTGAAAAAATTTCAAGTCACTTAGTTCAGCGGTTGAGTCACTAGAACCTGCGCAGATTTTTTTAAATCTTGTTTAGACAAACCGCGTTTAAAGATTTCATAAACTCTTTTACTCTTAAAACTCTTCCATTCATCCGTTTTGCATAAAAATTATTATTATTGGAGATGTGGGGAGTGGGGTTCGAACACGAATTTGAGGTCAAAGTTCAAAAGTCACAAAGGATTAAAAAAAAACATGTCAGTACGTTCGACAGGCAAAGTAACTAATGAATGGATTCAAAACTCTTTAGAAGCACATTCTACACACTTATACCTTTCAAAAAATGAAAAACAAAATCCAAAAAATATGTATAAACGTAACCTTAAATTTCACAAAATATTTTTAATCTGTTTTAAGATTTTCTCTAATATAATGTGAAAGGTATTTATTGTATTTCATCTCTAAGAGCCCACCTGTTTGTCTAGTAGTTAGAGTGCTAGCTACTGACAAGAGGTACTAGTTTCGAATCCCAATCAGACATCGATGTTTGTAGTGGGTTGAATTCAACATTAAACGTAACCTTAAATTGCTCAAAATATTTTAAATCAGTTTTAAGATTTTCTCTAACATAATGTGAAAGGTATTTATTGTATTTCATCTCTGAGAGCTCACCTGTTTGTCTAGTAGTTAGAGCACTGGCTACGGACAAGAGGTAACCATTTCGAATCCCAATCAGACATCGAAGTTTGTAGTGGGTTGAATTCAACATTAAACATAGGAGTCTGTCTGGTTAGCCTTCGTGTGCAAAATATGACCGCAAGTCTTCTATTGAACGAAACATTATCACTGAGAACCTTAAATATATCAATAACAGTTAAGATCTCAAATGGTAATAAAAATTTTGTAAAATTCTAATGGATTTAGTAAAAATCTAATATAATTAGCAATTTTATTAACATTTTTAGCGTTATAATCAACTTTTAATTTTTAAATCAAAAATATAAAATAAGAAAAAAATATGAAAGAAAATTAATCATTATTAAATAAAAAAATGAATATTTTAAAATACTTAATCTTTATTTTAAACTTCTCCACTTATAAAAAATAAACGTGCATTGCATTAATTAAGGGATTACATATTTAAAAAAATGATATCTCTTCAACTTTGAGCCGAACAACATGTGCTTTTGACATTAGAAAATACTTTTGACTAAACAGTTTTAAAGCAATTTGTCCGAAAATGCAATTACTTATTTCTAAAATCACAGATGCAGCTTGTGTCAGAAGCAGTTGTGAGTTAATTAAAATGAAAAAAACTGACACTAACTGTCAGTAACACAAAGTCTTGAATTTTAATTAACTTTAGAGATTTGACATTAATTGTTATTTATTGCATGCAAAATAAGAGATTTAAGATATTTAGAGACGAATATTTGCTTTTATCCTTTCGGGATAGTATATATATATATTCTTTTTTCCCTTACAGATTCGTTTTGATTTCTTAGATCATGCAACATCCTCCTTTTTTATTAAAGCAAAATAATTTTTTTTAATTTATTCATAAAAAGTATGTTATTCATTAAAGTATACTATTCATTAAAATATACTATTCATTAAAGTATACTATTATATTACAAAAAGCGAAGTGGTACTTTATATACAGATAAAAAACTTCGAATATAATCCAACTATCAATAAAAATGATAGGTTTATTTTATGCTACTCTTCATAAAAGTAATTTATATTTGTGAATAATCTGATTAAGTAATGTAAAAAAAGAAAACTCAGAAAAGAGGCGTTATCACTTTTCGGTAACTATTTTCTGGATAACAATTATTAGAACTTATTAAATATAGTCGCACACAATATTAAATCTAATTTACCGGTTAATTACATTTTTATTTCGCAAAAGATATTTCCTTTCATTCTGCTCCAGTTATCTTTCTTTTATTTGGATTTATGAAAGAAAATGGAACTCCTTAACTTTTTTTCCGAAATATTAAAGGAATAATTTTTCTACAACAGTTTAATTATTAATGATAAATTGCTATAATAGTAGTTTTCCATATAACTTCTACTCTATTCTTACTAAATTAATTTTTGAAAATATTTATGGCTAATTTTTTTTATTAGAAATATATCGTGATTCTTAAAAGATTGTTTAGTCCTCAATATTGTTTTTATATCTAAAATTAAACATATTTTAATGTAATATCATGTAAACTACTATTTATGCCGTTTCAAGAAAATTGAAGAAATTCATGTTTAAGATTATGATAATTATTAGTATGATAAATATTTGGAAAAACAAAAGGTGCATGTTGAAAGGCTTCTTTAAGTAACTTCAATCAAAGGCGGTTATATAAAGTAGAGTGAAAAAAGGAAAACACTCAAGCTGATGTAAAAGTTGAGGAAGCATAAAACCATTTATGCAAAACAACTATTGATTTTATGGAAATTTTCACCATTATTAGATTGTAGATCTAGTAGATGAGGATTCATCCTATAAATTTTAAAGGAAAATACCCATTAATTTATAAATTACTAGCTGAAGTACCCGACGTTGTCCGGGATTTTTAGAATGTTTATTTAGAAAACTGAATTTCATAATTAAACATGTTGTATAGATAACATAATAAAACAAAGCAATTGAAATGTTATACAAATGACTGTAATGAAAATCCAATATAAAATTATATAATTTTATACAATAAACTCATCATAGTGTAGATAATCTATACTATCCATCCATAATAAGAGAAACCATAGAGATACTAATACGCAAAAATACAATATGTAACGATGCAGCATCTTTTGACTTACCGAAATTATGGCTCGAGTTACTCCATGGTCACAGATATGAAAATAAACAACCAAGTAAAAATAAAAGATAACGTGCGTAATTTTTAAAAAAGTACATGAAAATTAAATGATAGCATTTTAAATGATAACTTCAAAGCCCGTGCTATTATGGAATATTCTCATTTGTTTTTTAAAATGACTCGGAGTGCGTCGAAACATGTCAAAAAACCTAATAAAAGTTATTCTAATTTGTATTATGTTGGTAATTTACACCTTTTAGCATTTAAAAGAAATGTATTAGAACAGTTTTCAACTGTTGGCAACAATAAAGAAACATGGTTCAATTTTATACTGAAAATGTTCATTGATTCTCAAAGAAAGTAATTAAATTTTGAATTATTAAGAAAAATATTTGAAGAAAGTAAATAAAACATAGCCTACACTCTCAAAAAAATCCGTGAATTGAACAAAAATTTCCGTTGCTTTTTTTTCGCTAAAACACAAAAATTTCCGCTTTGATTCGCTTTGTTTTCAGCAAAATACGGAACACTCAACAATCTAACATAAAATAAACGTGAAAATCTCCAATCTAAGTCTACAAATTCTTCAAACAACAGGGGTGTACCGGCAACTGTGCTGCGTATTACTTTTCCGTATTGGATACGGAATTTTTACGTATATTTTTTTCCTTAAAAAAAATAGAATTCAAGAAACGAAGGTAAAATTTTCCTGAAATTCTCCAGTCACAAGACAGAAATTTCTTCAAATAACAGAAAATTCTATTCCAATCACAGGGGTGTTCCGGCAACTTGCTGTCTGTATTTTTTACGGTTTTTGACGAAATTTACTTTGAGAGTGTATGTTATTTCCTGGATTATAATCTACCTATGTGCAAAGGCATTTAATTATACGTGTTGACCCTGAAATTAGGCAAACTATTTCACTATTTCAAATTTATAATAATATTATAATTTCCATACAGTAAAAAATTTGACCAAACGGTAGGAACAAGTCAAAAGGTTATGCGATCAATAGGCTTTACTGTGTTAAATTAACATTAAGGAGTCACACTGGAAGTGTAGAAAATAAGAATTGTAGGTAATAATAATTATTATTATTGTTACTGTTTTGAAACATTAAAACGTGGATATTTTTACAGTTATCTGTTCGTCACTATCAACACTGCTGGTCGTGGGATACTGAAGTATTTGATCATAAATGGTATTTATTCTTGAGATATATATACAGGGTCATTCATAATTCCCTCCGGGGTTTCGAAACGTTATAGTAAAAAAACGAAGACGAATATGAAAAAAAGAAACATATGAAATTATTCCGAAACTATTCAAGTTTTACTTACATACATTACAGGTGTTCTATGTGTGAACCCTTGGTCACGCGGCATACATCCATGCGATAGTCCAGTTCCTGCCATACTCCGTTTCTTTAAATTTCCGGTACCACACATGAATTGTTTTGTTAGTTGGTCCCTGTTTTCGATATTTATTACGAAAGGCCCGTTGAACTGACACCACTGATTCAGATTTAAAGAAACGGAGTATGGCAGGAACTGGACTATCGCATGGATGTATGCCGTGTGACCAAGGGTTCACACATAGAACACCTGTAATGTATGTAAGTAAAACTTGAATAGTTTCGGAATAATTTCATATGTTTCTTTTTTTCATATTCGTCTTCGTTTTTTTACTATAACGTTTCGAAACCCCGGAGGGAATTATGAATGACCCTGTCGAGTGCATAATTTGTGAGATGTCCTGCACTTTTTATTTGTTATTTTCATTGGAACCTTCCCACTACTCGCTGATTATTTGATACGCGAATATTTCCCATATACGCTGAATCTTTGGGAAGTTTCACATGATCCTATTTCTTCAATAGTTTGAAAGTTATATGGTTTAGACCATCAATAAATCCAATAGACTTGACAAAACCCTTCATCTCATTAGTGTGGATGATTTTCCAATGTTGAATGCCATGTTTTTATTCGTTATAGCTTTGCAACTTTTGTTCAAATACCTTGACCGCCAGTTTTTGAAAATGAGTATCTGGTTTTTTTATGACTCTTTATTTGATAAATTGGATTGCGCTTCCTAGCAGTTCGAATGATGTTGCAGAGGAAGTAGTGATGAGGAAGTTCTCCCCCTTCTTCTTGAGTAGAAGAGGCCTCTTTGGTTACAAGCAGATTGCTCTGGATTTTTCAGAAAAGGAGAACATTAGGAATTCAAGGTATCGGAAAGATTGTTGACTCGCTTCAAAAGTCGGCATAACATCGAATTCAAAATAATCAATGGTGAAGCTGCAGATGTGAATATCGACACTGGACAGGAATGGAAAAGAAATCTTCCGGACATAACGAAGGATTTAGACGCCATTGAGATTTTCACTGCTGAGGAAACTGGTCTGTGTTTTAGAGCTCTTCCAAATAAAACCCTAGCAGAAAGAAACGAGAAATTATAGACACCAAATGTCAAAAGAAAGACATACCGTCATGTTCTGTGCCAGTTTTATGGGTGAGAAGCTTAAAATCAGTTGTGATCCGAAAAAGCGATAAACCCCGATGCTTCAAAAATGTGAAGCTCACATCATTACCTGTGCACTATAAATAAAATAAAAAAACCTGGATGACATTCACAATTTTCTCCCAATGGTTGGAGGGCATTAATGGCGTGATAAAGAGAGAAGGAAGAAGAATTCTTATTTTTGTTGATAATGCCAGATCACACTCAAACAAGCAGCTGAGCAACGCGAGCCTGAAGTCCCTGCCACCAAATTGCACTTCTATAATTCAACCACTGGATCAAGGAGTAATAAAGACCTTTAAAGTTCACTACCAATTCCATTTTCTGAAGAAAATATCCATGTTGATGGGGGAGAAAAATTCGGCAACCGAACTTACGAAGCAGGTCAACGTTATGGATGCTTTCCATTGGATATCAATGGCTTGGAATAAAGTAACCCCCTACACCATCCAAAGATGCATCTACAGAGCTGGATTCCCGTGTGAGAATGAACTTTCAAGAATAGAGTACAAAGAAGCAACAGTTGTGAGTGATTTCGGGTCAATTCTTCATGACCTTCATACTGAAATTGAACCTGGAGCTTTTCTCGAAGCCGACAGAAGAATTCCGATTTGTGACAACAACATCGTTGAAGAGGAAGAAGATCATGAAGAAGAAGCAGAACCAGAAGAGACCGATGAAACAAGAAATGCGATTACCTTCAAGCAATATGACTAAGGGATTCAAGACCTATTGAACTATACGGCTCAACATCACCCGGAAGCCTTTCCACTTCTTAAACAACTAGGTAACATTTACACTGCACGAGCATTCACAATGCTAAAACAGACTAAAATTACTCACTTTTTTAAGTAATATACCAATTATGTTTTAATGTATTGCATATATGTAATTGTGTGTTTTGTAAAACTTTTTTAATATAACTTTTTTAATATTTTCTAAATTCAGTACCTCCATCTCTTTAACTGGCATGGCTAACTAGGCTAGGCATTCTATACATTCTATAAACTCAATACATAGTAGTAGTAGTAATTCATTTCCCAATCTCCCTCTATAATGAACACCCCCAGAATCTGAACATTTTTGGTCGGTACCATGAGTGTTCAGAATAGAGAGAGTCCACTGTATTATTTTTATATACAATTTGCTTCCATTTTTATATAAAAATAGATAAATGTCTTCTTTATATTACATAAATTGTATAAATATTGAAAAAATTGCTCGTGTATATAAAATAAGTAATAAGTTGTGATAAAATATGTTGGCAAATTTATTTTTCTCGCCAAAGCCATTTTCCATATCCTCTTTCGTAATCATTCAAACTTGAAACTTTCCTTGATATGTGGGATTGTAAACTTTTGCAAGAGATTATTGCCCTATTATCTAAATTAGTTAATTTTCTTAAAAGAGATCGAGAAGGTAATATCAAAACTTTACTGTTACGAACTAAAATACATACAGCATGAAAGGTAAAATAAATTTTTGAACACTTCAGAATAAATTTTTATAGTATTCAATCATAAGCATTTAGGACATAATAACCACTGAAAAGAACTCATATACAGATTCATTTTCATAATTTGTTCATTTAAATTAACTAAAGTTTTAAATAAACTACTAATTTGGAGCAATCAGTTACTTTTAATTTTATAAATAAAGCGTACTCACCTATAAGTAAGTGTATCTGGTCTAAATTCAATTTACTAGACACTAGAGTATTTATTTCTATCATTTTCAAAAGATGATATAATGTCATCATTGCACCATTTCTTAAATTATTTATCGCATGCTTCTTTTATTTTTTTCCTTCGATTTGGCTCTTTTCGCTTTGAAGGCAAGCATTCGGTCAACTATGCAAAAGTATTTTCATTGTCGTTAGGGTTAACAAATTTAGTACTATCATCTCGTTTAATCCTATCTTCACGAATTATAAAACTTTTAACAAAATGTTTAATGCAGATCAATGCTATTAAAATAGGAATAAAATTATCATGATATAATTTTCTTAGCTACAATTCTTCTTTTCATTATCCGATGGAAATACAAAGACTGTAGCATATTGCTTTTTAGTATTGTAGTTAGATTTGCAACTAGGAGCACAAAATTTCACCAACATTATTTTATAGATATAATCTACACTTTCCTGAACAATTGTAATGTATAGATATTTATAGCGTTATAATCTAAATACACTGAAAAATATTATTAATTGCAAAGTAAAACAATGAATAATATCAAAATACTACAGTAAACAATCCATACGAACGATCAAAGTACATGGAAATTGTTAAGTAAGATGATCTCGTAAGTAACGTCACGCATGTGAATCGCTCTTTCTGGCAGACTCTGTAAAAAGAGCAAACAGCGCCATCTCGGAGGCCTCGATTAAACTCGGGCTTTTCGAGTTACAAAGCTTAAGTGAAAAATATTTTATTTAATTGAAAACTCTAACAGATTTTTTTCATATATTATATTCTTTTAGATTGCGACTAACAACACCAAAAACAATTTTTATATGAAAAATATCAATAATGTATTCAAATAATAGTTTGAGATTTTTTAAAAGCGATATTTTTGTATTAGCCATGTGTCAGGAGTTATTAGCTGAAGAAATCGCCAAAGACTTCGCTACTTACAGCAACCTTTTTGATTCTGATATTTTAAAAGTTTTAAGTGCACAGTACGATTACTTGTCTGTTCTGAACTATTTTTATTGTTTCAGTGCAGGATATTGTTTCAGTGCAGTAACGAATTATTCTCCCGCAATCGGGCTACACGCGATGTATTAAAAAATCGAGCCTGATATTTATATAAATGCTGGACGATTACACCATGAAATATTACAACATTAAAGAAGTGAATATAAAACATCACATAATTTTACTGAATGGTGTATACAAATTTAAAATTTTATACATACATTAATATTAAAAATATCGACGTTTCGACCACCATCTATGGTCATCTTCAGGAAAAAATTTTTATATTGCTTTTAAAGTTTCAAATGCGAAAAACAATCCGCCCGTTGCCACAATATTATTGCCGTCCACAAATTAAAAATTAACAAGGGTAACACTCAACCATCGTACCAACCAACCACAAGTAGAAACGATGCAGAAGCATCTCCTAACGGACAAAAATCTAACTGCAGTAAGTGTATTATTAATGAAGAATATTAAAATAAAGAAAAGCGGAATAAACTATTTCAAGATGTTCATCCAAATTTTAGGGATATTAAATGAAATGCTATCATTACAAACCTCATTTTTCCTAATCATAATTTCAATGGACTCCTTTCGCAGACCCTCAAAGACGTTATTACATGGAATTTTAATTTTAGCGTTATCAAAATCTATGTGGCTGTCAGGATTATTACAATAGAACTTAGCCAGGGCTGTCGTCTGTTGATATTGTCGTCTGTTGGAATGTTTCACAATATCAACAGACGACAGCCCTGGCTAAGTTCTATTTTAATAATCCTGACAGCCACATAGATTTTGATAACGCTAAAATTAAAATTCCATGTAATAAGGTCTTTGAGGGTCTGCGAAAGGAGTCCATTGAAATTATGATTAGGAAAAATGAGGTTTGTAATGATAGCATTTCATTTAATATCCCTAAAGTTTGGATGAACATCTTGAAATAGTTTATTCAGCTTTTCTTTATTTTAATATTCTTAATTAATAATACATTTACTGCAGTTAGATTTTTGTCCGTTAGGAGATGCTTCTGCATCGTTTCTACTTGTGGTTGGTTGGTACGATGGTTGAGTGTTACCCTTGTTAATTTTTAATTTGTGGACGGCAATAATATTGTGGTAACGGGCGGATTGTTTTTCGCATTTGAAACTTTAAAAGCAATATAAGAAAATTTTCCTGAAGATGACCATAGAAGGTGGTCGAAACGTCGATATTTTTAATATTAATGTATGTATAAAATTTTAAATTTGTATACACCATTCAGTAAAATTATGTGATGTTTTATATTCACTTCTTTAATGTTGCCTGATATTTATTTTTAAAACTATAAAAATCAGTAAATTGAGTTACAGTTCTCAAACAAATTGCATTTGAAAGAACATTTTTTTCATATTTGTCGGTGTAAAACATTGAGACTGTGTGAATTTTAGAAATTAAAAAAATTGCAGTAAAGTGTCAAGTGTTGGTACGGTGGATACATTAAAAACACTAACTCAAAACTGTTTTCTTCATAGAAAATTTCATTTTTAAAAACTGTGTCTTCTCCACCCAAATCAGTTTAATTACTCTTTTTCCCCTTCAGAGTAGTGTTCTCTTCATACTAAAATGTCATGGAGATATTAAATATATAATATGTTTTTCAAGCCAATGGTAAGTATCGTGTATGCCAATGGTAAGTATCGTAATGGTCAAGTATCGTGATGAATTTTTTTAATCTACACACAATTTGTTATATACACAATCTAATACACAATTTGTTAAGTATAATCTGTCGTTTTTAAATAATGATAAATTCGTACTCATTCTTTTAATTTTTAAAAAGCACAACTATTCAAAAAGGAATTCTCTTTTAATGCTATCTAATTAAAGAATAATAATAAAATAAAGGAAATATTTCCGAAATTTATAAAAATAAAAGCATATGACATACTTTATTTAGTAAATGGAATGTGTAATTTTTCCACTTATTATTATTAATTACGATGTTATGATCTATAATTGAAATATTATTATTCAAACTTATTTCCAATTAATAAAACTCGAATTTTAGCATTAAAATGTAAATACTTAAAGTGAATTTTACTAGAGATGGGCATAACGATTAATTTCATTATTCGAATGAATCACTCGAATAATCAAAATAATCGTTGTGCCCATCACTAAATTTTACATAAAAAATCATTTGCTTTTTATACACACTATTGCAAAATTTCACTGTATTCAGAAATCGGTTATATATTTATGTTTGTAAGAGGGAATTTGTTACGATTTATATAATCACGTTCAAATAACAACATATTATATTACAACGCGGTACTTTATTAGTAGATGCAAAAGTCTCTTTAATACATTTCAGTATCTCACTCTTGCAATAATATATACGAATCTTCTTTACTCAGATAAAAATAGTTTTCGGACATTCTTTTATGTAGAAACACATTGTTGTGTCAAGAACGCAAAGGAATTCCTGATTGCCCTAATAAAACGTGTTCCACCTAAGATAGAAAACTTCAGGAATTTTTTGCAGTTAGCACTAAACGAAAGAAATGAAAACTCGACTTTTCTAATAATTAGAAACAATTCAGATGTAACTAATTGGAAAAAAGCTCAATTTTATGATATTGTTTCTTCTATGAAAATAATATTGTAAAATATTTTATTAAAATTTAAACTATGATATAATATTTTTTTTAAATATGTAGTCATGATTTGTCTTGTTTACCGAACAAATCTGACAAATTAAAAGAAGAGGTAGAGGTACTCACTAGATGTCTTAAAAAGCTACTTTAAGGAAGTTATTGTAGTTTAACATAATTTCATTGAAGATATTTTGTAAAGTGAAAAATTCGGAAATGTTCGTATCTAATAATTATTTGCACTACCCATTTACACAGACATTATTTTATTTTCAAACACATCAAAGCGCAGTGTACACGTCTAAAATCTTTAAAAAACACCTTTAAAATTACACAAAACTAGTCAATCTGTTAAAAATTGACTCTATTGTGTTACTAGAAAAGTCATATGTAACTAGAAAAAAGCAAAATGAGGGTTTTCAACGGATTGACTGACGAGGCTGAACACATAACATCAGTAACTGAGGATGCCTGAGAACGACAAGTGAAAATATTTTTACAATTTTTAACAGATTAACTAGTTTACTGTAATTTTAAAAGTGTTTTAAGGCTTTTAGACGTATACACTACTCTTTGATGTGTTTGAAAATAAAATAATGTCTGTGTAAGTGTGTAGTGCAAATAATTATTATGTTAAAAATGACATTATGAATGATCATAGATAAAAAACTTGTTCATATCTATTTATTTTGTTTGTAAGGATTCTGGACTTACCTGAGTAAAGATTTTACTAAAATGTTTTATTCACTAATAACTTATTTTTCCTTATTAAAACTTATATTTTCTTCAGAAAAGGAAATTATAAGGCGATTGTACTACTACTATTAAAGAATGATTTATAAAATCTTATTTCTGAATCATCATTTTTCGAATCGATTATTTCACAAAGATGATTTGCTTGATAAAAATGGAGAAGCAGAAAAGGTGTCACTTTTAAAAATGGTGGTAATTGTTATTCCTTCTTATTAAATTATAGATTAAATGACGCATTCCTAATAGTAATTATTAGTTTTTAGGTAAAACAAATTTTCTGACCGAACCAAAGGTATTCGATGCAGATATTCAGTGATTGTTGATGATTATATAAAAAAGATAATTTTCGAGAAGGTACTTCACAGAAGTTATTTTGAGTTTTTAAATATTTAAACAAATAATTTTCGAAACTTGGAAGTTTTATCAAGAATATCCATGCCTGAGAATTTTCGGGTGCTGATTCGGATAATAATATATCCAAAGATTTTACTAAATTGTTGTAGTTATTTAATCTTCTTTCTTTTTCTTTTCATTAAATTTTATCTTATTTTCTCTTCAACAAATGGTATGACTTGATAATATTTGAATGATTTGCAAAGTACTATATATGGAATTCTTTATCATCTTTCATTTGATTTTTTTATTTTCATCATCGTTTGGCTGATAGATACTAAAGAAACGAAGAAATTCTTAGTTTTTAAAAATGATGATAATGTGATGGCATGGGGTCATTCCTATAAATAATTACAGTCAGCTGGGGATTAAGATAATCTCGGAACAGAAGAAGGAATGCTTCTGTGAATGTTATTTGAATAGAGGTGGGGTATTTTTCCTAAAAATCACCATTGTCATCACAGGAAGAAATGTAAATCATTTCTACTATGTCTTACTTTCCTAGAGGGTATGGCTATGCACGAAAAGAAGTGTGGAGAACATTGTGGAAAATGCTAGAAGAATGATGATGTGAAAAGATCCGCGACTAGGGTGCTAGGAACTGGTGGAAAAAAGGGGAGGACGAGAGGTGACAAAGGGAAGTCATCAGGGGAGCCGGGAGCTGAGCGGTCATCTTAAAGAATCTTGCTACAACAAAGAGGGGGTTGCGGACTTTGTTTTCCTTACAGAACTCTGAATAGTGTGAGATGTATCTTCGCTTGAGATAGTATTGTGGTAATGCGAGGAATGACTCGTGCCATCACATGATGATATGCGAACATTATTATCATTCTTTACTCATGTTATTGTTTTTTATAAAACAACTTTAGTTCATAGTAACTTGTATGTTTGAAGTAATTATATATATTTAGGCGGACATATTGAGAGTTGTAGGCCACGACATGACAGCTAATTATATACATATAATTAATAAATGGTGACAGTAACGGAATAGTGTTGTTTAGGATAAGTTAAAGACGGAACCTTTGTTAACCTTATATACACGTGAAGATAAAGTTGAATGCAGACAAAATCGTTGGGGAGTCATAAATTTTCTATTAAATTTATCGGCGATTATAATGTTTTCTTGGATCTCCGGTAACTAAGGACAAGTAAAACGTTGTGCCGACTAAGGAAAGCTGAGTGGTGTGTAACAAAGACATAAAAATATATTGCAGCTACTTGTTTGTTCTTCAGGGAATATCCGTCACATATAAGAATTGTGGTGTATTACCTTATGAGTCTAATTACGGAGTCAGTGCCTCATCGTGGAATTAACTGCACTCAAATCTTCAACATTGCTGGTGTCATATAAAAGTGCTAGAAACCCTCGTAACAGGGAACATCAACATCTGAAGATAAACTCTTTTATAAAATTTCTAGAAATCTGGTGTAAATTTAATGTTGTATTCTTTGCTTTTGGGGCTAAAATATTGTTAGAAATTAAAAATTCTAGGGAAAGTATTAATTTGTTATTTAAATTTTTAGATAGAATTTTTATGTTTAATTGTTTTCTGGTACCTGTAAGGTATAATATTGGGTTAGGAAAATTAAATATGTATATATTAAAATTTACTTAGAATATAAAATTGTTTTTGATTAATAAGGATTATTAATCTGAAGGTTTTAATCATAATTGTGTATAAAACTTTTGGAATTAAAGTTTTATATGCATTTGCTGTTTACTGCAGTAATAAAACTATATTTTTAATTTTATGAACGTTCAAAAATAAATTTTATATGCATTTGTTGTTTACTGCAGTAATAAAACTGTATTTTTAATTTTATGAAAGTTCAAAAAGAAATTTATATTTTACTGTACTGTTAGATATAAAATTTTAATTTGGGGATATACTCAGTTTTGAAAGACGTCACTCTTGCATAATAATTTGCAGTAATAAAATTATGTTGTTTTTGATTGCATTATTATACATTTAACGAATAAAATTCTATTTCTGTATTTATTGTATTATTGTAAATTCAGTATATTTGGTATTTTTGAATTTAGTGTACTTTGGGGGTAAATCTGGCAGAGTATTTAGCAAAATATACTGAAAACTATATAGTTAGCCATTACTTGCTATTATTAGCAGATGAATTTGAGACCAGTGTGAGAAACGGATAAAAATAAAGCTGTAATTTAGGCTATTACTGATACAACGGATTATGATGAAATTTTTGCAAAAATTTCCGTGCAAGGTATTTTTGAAGAGGAGGCAGAACGGAAAAAACAGGAGAAACAAAAAGAAAGATAAATTGAATTAGATGGTAGAGAAAGGCAAATTAAATTAGATCGTAAAGAAGGGTAAGTTGAATTAGATCGTATAGCGCAAGAAGAAAAACTTAGACAATTCGAATTAGATAAATTGAAGAAACAGCAATAGTTTGAATTAGAAAAATCTTTTATTCAAAATTCTACGGATACTGTAACTGTGTGTCGTCGAATGAATCAATTTTAGATTTGGATAAAACTCCGAAATTAAACTTAAAAGATTTAGTTCCGCGTTTTGATTCAAAATTAATCGATATTACTCTTTTGTTTATGATTTTTGAGAGATCATTGTGAAACAACCAGTGGGTAAGTTACCTACTGGTTGTTTTACAATGATTTCGGCAGTATATGAAGTTAAATAACGGAATTAAATGGCTAACTATATCCTACTGAGAAATGTTAGATTTCTCGGTTTGTCTCTCAAAAACGGTAAGTGCGATGATTTTCAGCACAAAAAAAACAATGTTAGATCGATTTAGGCTGAGTACGGGTGCGTTAAAACAAAAATTTGGAAATCATCAAAGAAACCGGTGGAATTACGAGTAGATTTAATTTATGAGTTACGGGGATATCTGGATAATTGGTTAGAATCTTTAGAAGTGACAGATTTCGAATTATTAAAAAAACTGAGGCTCACGGAGCAGTCGAAAAAAACAGGTTCCTTTTGAAATAAAAGGGAAATTTATGGTCAAATGGTATGAATTGAAGATAGCTTTGAAACTCGCGAAAAAGTGTGATAAATATGATAGTATCAAGACAAAATTTAAGAGGTCGGAAAAAAAACCCTTGGGAAAATAAATCTATTCAGGAAATTCCGAAAAGTTGCTTTAATTCTAAAATTAAGAATGAAGTAAAATTAGAATTTGAGGTTGAAAATAAAAATTAAAACGTGAATATTGGTAAATTTAAGAAAAAACAAGCTTTCGAGAGAAACAGACAAATTCATTGCTATTTTTGTCTTGAAACTGGCCACATAAAACCCAATTGTGTGGAGTGGTTAAAAAGGAAATCCAATTATGACGATAAAAACATAGGCTGGATTGTTACTGGAGATAGGAAATATATAAATTATTGGGAAGGGAAACAGATACCAATGATTGATTTATATGTAAACGGTAAAACGGTCAAAGCTGTAAAGGACACAGGGACGCAAATTGTAGTTTTTCATGCAATTGACATTCCCTGGAGGGCAAAAAAAATTGGGGAATATCTTTATTGTTCCGCCCCTGGGAAATAAACAAAAGGCGGTATCTGTAGCAACAGCGTTTTTAGAAGGGAATAAAAAATACACTGAAAAGAATGTAGTAGTTGCGGTAGTTAAAAAATTGAATTCTCCTCCGTTCATAACTCCAGCTGTTTATGCTATGTTAAAGATAGAGGATATAGGCATGCAGACGTATGTGTGTAAACAGATGGGGAATCAGAGACAATTGAGTAAGCAGGAAACTTTGGATTAACTGTTGATCAAGAGGAGAATCGGGTTAGCAGAAAGGATAAAAAAGAAATGGGGGATTCGGATAAGGGGTCCGTTGAAATAAATAATGAGACAGAGGTAAATTCACTGTGAGAAGGGACAGATGTGAATTTGGAAAAAGGATTGAAATTAATTGAGACTAAAGATAATGCGACTCAGATGCAAGGTGAAAGAAGGCCATATAGAGGAGGTCAACTGTATGCAAGAGGACCTAAAATATTTTATGCATAAGAGGGTTGCAAACATACAAAGGTATTTTGTTAGTAATGTAGGAGTTGCTCAAGTTAGAAATAAAATTAGGGAGAAATTGAGTCCGCATGGGCCAGAGGCAAGAGAGCTTAATACTCAAATGAAAAAGAATAAGAGTGTAATTTGGGGGCTTATTGCCAAATGAATGAAAAAGGAAGAACAGAGATAAAATATTTTATAGGAGAGTGGTTAACCGATATCAGGGATAATGCTAGTAATTCGGTAAAATCGGATATGATGAGTTGTCAGATATTCGGATAATTAGAGAAAAAGGGGTGAAATCTCATAATAAAGAGGCAGATGGAATTATAAAGGATTTGGATATTGAGAAGTTCACACAGAATTAAAAGGAATGGAATAATCTGCTTTCAGAACGGATCTCAGAGTGAGATTTCTTAAAATCAAACAGAATTTTGAGCAGAAAAATTACGGTGCTAAATTCATGAGGCATAAATTAGTGTCGAAGGAATTTTATGATACAGGTAATTCAGATATTGGTTTTCAGGAGTATTATCTAAATTAAATTTGACTATAAAATTGGGGGAATTGATTATTGTAATATCTATCTTGTATATGTTTATAATTTGATGTTTAATAATTTTGTAATATAATTTAAAAATTTCATATTTTCATAATTTTTCATATTCAAAATTAAGTTTTTTTCAATAAAATGAAGTTAGAATATTTGTGTAAGGCATTGCGTTGTATATAGATTTCTTATTGTTATCTTTAAAAATTTTGTTATGATGTAATTTTGTAAACGGTATTTAGAATCGTATAGGTGTATTCTATTTTAAAACTGTTTTTTTTGTATCAAAAATGTAAATTATTTCTAGAATCGTACTTAAATATTGTTAGTAAAAGTTCTGAAAAGTCCTGTTGATAATGTATCTTTTCAAATCTGAGCATGGGGAAATATATTTATTCTGTAAAGATTTCATGTGCAATATAACTTTTGATGAAAATTTATGTTAGGATTTATGCATAGTGAACTCTCTGGAAGTTTATTAAAGGGGCTTATTGTGTATAGCTGCTACATGGCAAATTTCTTGCAGAAATTTTTCCTTATGGGTAAGGATTTGTGATGACCTGGGGTCATCCCTATCGATCTTTACTGTCAGCTGGGGATTAAGATAATCCCGGAACAGAAGAATAAATGCTTCTATGAATGTTATCTGAATAGAGGTAGGTTCTTTTTCATAAAAATATCTTTGTCATCTCAGGAAGGAATGTAAATCCTTTTCTGCAATGTATTACCTTAAGAGATGGGCATGGCTATTCACGAAAAGAAGTGTGGAGAACATTATGGAAAATTCTAGAAGAATAATGCTATGAAAAGATCCGCGAAAGGAATGCTGGGAACTGAAGGAAGAAAAGATGTGGACGAGAGATGACACAGGACAGTCGTGAGGGGAGCCGAGAGCTGAGCGGTTACCTTAAAGAATCCTGCTTCGACAGACTATGCGGTGCGGACTTTGTTTTCCTTACAGAACTCTGAATAGTGTGAGATGTATCTTCGCTTGAGATATTCTTGTTGTAATGGAGGAATGACTCTTGCCATCTCATGATAATCTGCGAACATTATTATCAATCTTTATTCATGTTATTTTTTCAATAAAACAGCTTTAGTTAATAATAATTTGTATGTTTGGAGTGATTAGATATATATGGGCGGAGATATTGAGAGCTGTAGGCCACGATATGATAATAATTTTCATGGCTACTGAAAATATTACTAATTCTTTTAATCATGACAAGTATACTGTATTTTCAATACAAATGATATAATAAGGTTGATATAAGCTATTTTATGATCGAACCCAAAGTATGTGAAAGTATAGAAGAATAGATTAGGAAAAAGTAGGTTATGAGATATTCACTTTTAATATTTGATGGCCGCATTTACTCAATCCCAGTTTATACCATTTAATTTTAATTGTGAAATTCAGAATTTAATACAAGATTTTTACAGTGGTAGATATTATCTATTAAGGGTTATTTAATTATAAATGCTTGCAGAAAATTTTGAAACCAAGAATAATTACAAAATATTTCGTAGGTACAAGTTAAGAACTTTCTGCGTGATTGTTTTAGTCTATTATTCAAATTTCTTTCAATTGTATAATAGTTTTTTTGTCATAACGAAAAAAAAATCATGCCATCAAGGGTTATGAAAAGTCATATTTTACTATAAGATATCAAGTCGAAGATAATAACTTCATTATTCTAACAAATATTTTTAAGCGCTATTAATTATGTATTTATCATAAAAATTAATTATGCATTTATCATAAAAATAATTTTGTATTTATTATCCGTAAACATTATATGCAAATTATCTACTTTAAATATCATACTCAATCGTTTTCAATTTAAAACAAATTATTAGTTTAAAAAAAAGATTTTACATATATTTGCAAATTAAGCATTTTTGAGTGATTGCTTTATACGCGAATGACTTAAATCTCTTCACAATTAGGTGATATTGTTCTTCGTAATAAAAGAAAAAAGACATGCTGTAGAATTATAAAAAGTTTGTTTTCTCTCATAAAAAATCCGTGAATTGAACAAATTTTTCCGTAGCCTTTTTTCGTTAAAACACAAAAAAATCCGCTTTGATTTGCTTCGTTTCCCGAAAAATACAGAAAACTCAACAATCTAACATAAAATGTTAGTGAAATTCTCCAATCTAAGTCTGCAATTTCTTCAAACCACAGGGGTGTACCGTCAACTGTGCTGCGTGTTACTTTTCCGTATTAGAAACAGAATTTTTACGTATGATTTTTTCCTTCAAAACACGGAAAATTCAAGAAACGAAGGTCAAATTTTCCTGAAATTCTCCAGTCACAAGACAGAAATTTCTTCAGATAACAGAAAAATCTCTTCCAATCACAGGGGTTTTACGGCAACTTGCTGTCTCTATTTTTTACGGTTTTTGGCGAAATTTATTTTGATAGTGTATTGAAATATTATAATATAGGTTCGCTTATTCTGACAAATATTTTTAAAGCATTAATAAATTATGTATTTGGAACATTTGCGGTTTAAATATCATAAGAACTATTTTTCAATTAAAAATAAATACTACAGCTTTTTGTTTGTCTGTATTAAATTGTGTAAAGATAAATTACAAAGATATATTTTAGAAAATAGAAAAAAATACACAATACATGTAATGAAGGATTTCAACCTCAAAACGAAATTCAAAGTATTGCTGTACAGCTAAAAATTTGTAAAAATATACTTTTGACAAAATTCAGCTCTAAAATATAAAGAAGACGCTTGTAAGATAACCATAAAAAATATAGAAATTATTTTGAAGGTTTAGATATTTTTTTTCCTCCAACCAATCTTTTTTCGTGTCAAAATCAGTACAGCACAAAAGACGATAGGATTTAGAAAACGTTTTCTGAACATGATGGATGGTGAAAGTTTGCTGTGAAAAAATTACGACCTGGTTATGTGTTTGCTAACTTTCGGAAAGGAATTTCCTCCATAATGGATGCTTATCATATTACGTACCTGGATCTTTGAACATTATTTAAAAAAAAAAAGAAAAAAAATCATATATCATGCTCAACATCATAGTACCTATAATGCATTAGCGAAATAACTGTTTTCGTTATATCGTACTAGACCAACATTATATTTAATGTAAAAGTTATTTTCAGAAATCAACTAGCTAATTCAAATAAATACAAAACAACAATGAAAAATCATGCGTGAAGCATTGATTATGTAACACTTTCCAACACTTCCAAAATATTTTTGCAAATCTTTACCGTAATGTGTAAGATGATATCTAACTAAACAATTTTGAAAACGCATAACATATTTAAAAATCCAATATCGGGAATTGCCAACATATTCGTAAAAATATCCGAGCGCTTTTGTGCAGCCCTGTATATGATCTCTAGACTTGTATATATACTAAATAGAATGCTAAATTTCAGTTCAGTTAGGAAACGCAAAGCACAGTTTAAAATTTCCCTTTGGCAATTTGCGACAAGAAACTGAAATGTACTCGAGAACTTTTGCGCTGGCCTGTATACAATCTATACAATTTATACACACCAAATAGTAGACAAAATATGAGTTAAATTTAAAAACGCGTTGAGCAACTGAAAAGCATTCTCAGCAGTTATTATTAATAAACAGTACTTTATTAAACTAGTACTTTATTAAACTAGTACTTTATTAAACTAGTACTTTATTAAACAGTATTTTATTTGTAACCGCATTCTTTTGTGTGTCCCTGTAAATAAATGATGAAAGCTATACACACAATATTCTATAGTAAGCCTCTTGTAATCCACGTTAGTGATATATACCAATTTCAATACGTTTGTAATAGTGAAACATTATTAAACTAAACTGCAAACGATTTTTCTTCATAGACCCGTAATGTAACGGAATTCTTTTGAGTATCCCTGTAAAGGAACTATAAGTGCTATGCACATCACATTCTATAATTAGTCTTTTGTAGTGCACCTCAGTGATATATATCAATTTCAATACGTTTGAAATTGTGTTACATCATTAAAATGAACCGAAAATGATTTTTCCCCATAGACCGCAATGTAACGGAATTATTTTGAGTGCCCCTGTAAAAAAACTATAAGTGCTACACACTTCATTCTCAATACCGAGCATGTCACAGTAAGCCTCAATAACATATATCAATCGCATGACGATCCGAGTATATTTACGCGAGTTAGAGCACGGACCGACAGACAGACATTCAGACAGTAGGCAGGCAGACAGAAAGACAAACCGAATTCATAATCACTTTTCAATTATGTTAGAAAGTGTTAAAAAGGTAGGATTTTTATAACATTTTAAAAGAGATATTTGGAATATGATTGAAGGGTCGGGAGAAAAAACTATGCTATACTGTAAAAACTTACAAATGTTTCTTAATATACAAAAATATAATATAAACAAAAAAGGAAATATATAGTAACCTCTTCCGAGTTACCCACGATTTTGAAAAGAATCCTTTATCATTAGAAACCTCAGAAACCAATATATTTTCAAGATTTAAAGAAGCATTTTTAAAAGCAATGTTCCTTTTGCCCCACTTATTTTCGGAAACGTTTCCGAGTAGCTTTAAAGTGTATTAATCAGTTTTTTCAAACCGGAATATCGGTTTTTAAATGTGCTATTAATTTTTAATTACATATTTAAAGCTGCAAAATTTGATTTATACATACCAGAGTAAAAGAATACTAATAATTTTAATATTAATGTTATTGCTGTTAATGTATCATGTTTGTCTGTAAAATATATTTATTGAACATGAAAATGTGTATTGAAGAATTGATAGCATTCAAAAAACCGATATTCCGGGTTGAAAAAACTGATTGATACATCATAAAGACTACCTCGGAAACGTTTCCGAAAATCAGTGGCAGCAGAAGAAACTTCCTTTTAATAGATGCTTTTTAACACTCTCCAACCTAGTTGACAAGTGTTTATAAACTTCGGTTTGTCTGGCCGTCTGCCGTCTGCCGTATGGCCGTCTGGCCTTCTGGCTGTGCTCTAACTACCGTAAATATGCTTGGATTGCTCTGAAATTTTTATATGTTATTGTTGTTATCTATAGCATGTTCCCTATTTCAACGGAAGTGTGTAGCACTTATAGTTTTTTACAGAGACACTCAAAAGAATTTCGTTACATTACGGTCTATGGGGAAAAATCATTTGCGGTTTATTTAAATAATGTTTCACTATTTTAAACGCATTGAAATTTATATATATCATTAAGGTGATTAGAATAAGCTTAATATGGAATAGAGTGTGCATAGCATTTACAGTTACTTTACAGGGACAGTCAAAAGAATTCCATTACATTACGCCTATGGAGAAAAATCGTCTGCGGTTTAATTAAATAATGTTTCATTATTTTAAACGCATTGAAATTTATATACATCACTAAGGTGCATTACAAGAGGCTTACTACAGAATAGTGTGTGTATAGCAGTCATCGTTCATTTATAGGGACACACAAAAGAATTCTCTACTGTCTGTTAACAATAATTCCTGGAAGTGCTTTTTAAGTTACTGAACGCGATTTTAATTTTAACTCGCTTTTTGTCTATTACGTGGTGTGTATAAATTCTGTAGATCCTATACAGCGCAGCACAAAATTTCGCGAACACATTTCCGTTTATTGACAGAAACTCCAGACGGAGAATTTTAAACTGTGCTACGCGTTTCCTAACTGAACTAAAATTTAGTATCCTATGTAGTATATATACAGATCTATAGATCATATACAGTGCTGAATAAAAGTATTCGGATAGTTTTCCGAATATTGTGTATGTTGGAAATTCCTGAAATTATGTTTTTAAATATGTTATGTGTTTTCCAAATTGTTTACTTTGTGCTAAATGTTATCTTTTAGCTTATTAAACGGTATGATTTGTAAAATTATTTTAGAAGCGTTGGAAAGTGTTACATAATCTATGCTTGACGCATGATTTTTCGTTCTTGTTAAGTCTCGAAAATATATTGATTTCTGAGGTTTTTAAAGATAAAGAATTCTTTTCGGATTCGTGGCTAACTGGGAAGAAGTTATTGTACATTTTCTTTGGTGGTTATATTATATTTTCCTAGATTAAGAAACATCTGTCTTTTTTTACACAGAGATAGATAGTTATTAATGTTCTTTCCTTTACCAGCATCAACTTTCTTCGTTCTCCCTCCTTTATATCAATATTCAATTTCATAGGACTTTCTTTTTTCTTCCCTCGTTATTGTTATCTTCACTTTTGTTTTTCAAAGCCTCGCCTCCATTCTTTTTCAACACTTTCGAAAATAGTTGAAAAGTGTTTATGATTTCGGTTTGTCTGCCGTCTGGCCATCTGGCCGTCTGCCGTCTGTCCGTGCTCTAACTCACTTAAAAACACTCGGATCGCCCTGAAATTTTTTTATGTTATTGTCGTTTACTATAGCATATTCCCTATTTCAACTGAAGTGTGTAGCACTTATAGTTTTTTTTTTACAGGGACAGTCAAAAGTATTCCGCTACATTACACTCAATTGGAAATAATCGTTTCAAGTGCATTTTGATGACGCTACGTTATTTGAAACATAATGAAATTGATGTATATTTATGAAGCGCTTTAAAACATGATTTTTGTAGAATATGGGGGACAAAACATTTATTATTCACTTACAGGGTCAAGCAAATTCTGTTACACATTGTTCTACGGAGAAAAATCGTCTGCAGTGTAATTTAATGATGTTTTACTATTTCAAAATAATGAAAATTATACGCATTACTGAGGTTTACTATAAATTGCTCTTTTAAAAGTATGGTGTGCATTGCGCTTATCGTTCATTTACAGAGACACACAAAAGAATTCGGTTACAGTATACGTGCGATAATTACAGTCTATGTGTGATAAGTGCGTTTTCAAGTTTGGTTTGCGTTTTTATGTTAAATTAATTTTTTTCATATTATGTGGTGTGTGTAAATTTGGTTGATCATATACAGGGCTACACAAAGGTATACATAAGTATTACGCACTATGGAAGTGTATTGTTTAAGAGTAGTTTTTAATTGTACTACGCATTTTCTTGTTGAACAATATTTAGTAGACTAATATAAGTTTGTGGAATATAAATAAATTCATATACAGTGCTACGCAAAGAATAAAATACATTGTCATTTATGGTTGGTAATTGCTGGAAGTGAGTTTTAAGTTGCATTATGTGTTTTTTACCTGAATTAAATTTTAGCTTAATATGTGATGTGAACAAAAGTGTTTAGACAATATACAGGGATGTACAAAATATTTCGATTGCATTTCCATCGATTGGCGAAAATTGCTAAATGTGAATTTTTAAACTGAGCTAAATTTTATCATGCTATATGTATTATATATCCAAATCTACAGATCATATACAGAGCTGCACTAAATAATTCGACTGCTTTTTTGCAATGGAAGGTAATTTCGAAAACTGTATTTGTCAATGTGGTGTATGTTTTCTAAACTGTTTACTGGCATATCTTCTTTTACCTTATTTAAAGATGAATTTTCATTACAGTTTTTTTCTGGATGTGTTGCAAAGTGTTTCATAATCTATGCTGGACGCATGATTTTTCATTCTTCTTTTTTCTTCGATCCAAAGTTGCTAAACGATAGTACATCTTTCAAGCTACCAGATGGCGCTGTCATCTCAAATTTTACAAAGAGTAGACTATAATAATTTCTGTCCTTGATACTTCAGTTGCACGGCTTATGATGTTAAATGAAGATTCATTATATATTTATAAATTGATGATTTCTGGATTTTTTTGCTTTACACGTGCTGTAAGATATTCCTTCGTGCCTTCGTAGATATCTCTTCGTGTTCTAGGTCAACCAGAAGCACCTTAAAGGTTTTGCTCTCAAAACCTATAGGGTATCTCTAGTTGCTCTAGGACCTCGAAATTTTGCATGAAGATCTTATAGTATATGTAAAGTAAAAAATACGAAAATCATTAATTTATATTTGTTGTTTATATGGGATCAGTATTTCCGAGTATGGGAATTCATGCGTTTGTCCCGTAATAAACCGACATAGATTTATAAATTAATGATCTTAGGATATCTTATTTTATATGTTCTATAAGACCTTCCTTCGTGCCAAATTTCAAGTTTATATATCAATCGGAAGTATGCTATAGCTTTTACTCTTAAGACTGTAGGGTACTTCCGGTTGACTTAGAACTTTTAAATTTGGTACGAATGAACATCTTATAGCACATGTAATGGAAAAAAATCCGAAAATCATGAATTTATAATTCTATGTCAATTTATTATGTGATTTTTTATAGTCGGGATTTACAAAGCGAGACTGTAAGTGTTGCGTTTTTTTCCTTTTCTGGTACGGAGCTCTGGAAATTAATGCCACTGAAAATAAAATTATATAATTAATTATAACATTGTGACTTCATGTTTGGAACTTTTTTTGGCTAAAAAAGAAACAAAAAAAAATATTTATTTAAAATAAAAAAAATCTGGAAATAAGTTTTACATATTTTTTATATTGCGTGTGAAATAACTAACCTTGAACTAACAATACACAGAATTTCTTTTGAACAGTCAAATAGTTACTTTTAAAGAATAACTAGTCACAAAAAAAAAAAAAAAAAAAAAAAAAAAAAAAAAAAAAAAAGTTTTTTTTTTAAATATAAATAACCATGCATGAAAGAAAAGCCATGCATCATGCATAAATTATGAAACACTTTCCAACACTTTCACACTATTGTAACGAAAATTCATCTTTTGATTCGCTGAAAGAAGGTATTGATATATATATAGATAAGGATTTGGTTACATCAGAAAAACGTCTCTACCGTTTTTGAAGAGCAAACACGATTACGTGGCTGACCAGGCAAAATTTGAAAGACACTTACTACCTTTTTGTAAACTTTTAGATAGACCAAATCGGTTATTCCTGCAAGATAATGCGTTTATCCTTATATCCAAGTGAATGAAACAGTGGCCTAGGGCTATAAATATTACAATTTTTGATTGGCCTGCCCTAAATCCTGGCAATAATCCAATAGAAAATGTATGGGGCATTCTAACAAATACGCTGTATGTGAATGGGAAACATTATTTTCTGTTTCAGACTTTAGGCAATAAAAGGGGAAAGTTTAGTATTGAATCTAAAACCATTCAAAAGCTAATGAAAGACCACGTGCTTCATAAAAAATAGTGTTAGCTTCATTGCCTGTTAAAAGTATTCGTTTCCTCGTGAAAATGCTATATATTTTAGGTGTAGTTCAACTTTTGTGCTACATATTTTCTCATTTTAAGTTAAATTGAGGAAAGATCGGTACACTTGTCCTTTTCTGTTTTTATTTTATAAATTACATGTGTCAATAAATATTATTAATAAAAAAGCTCTTCAATCTTACTAGTGTTTCGTTAAACTCAAATTTTGTATTGTGTCTAAACTTTTAGGCAGTCCTGTATAATGTTTATTTAATAGTATTAAGAGGGTTTATTCTTTAATTCACTATCTTTTGAAACGAGCTTTGAATACCTTAAAAATTATATGTTAGTTGAATAAATATTTAAAACTTTGTGGTCCGTTGGAGCAGTTTTTGCATGCATACTTAAAATGAATGAGACCCTATAAATAACTTGACATGAGCAAAAAAAAATTATATTTTATAAATTAAAAAATACGATGTTGTAATTAAAAGGCTGTGTTTCAAAAAATGCTACGTTAAAGACTTTTTTATAAGTATTCTTGAAATTTTAGAAATTTTTTTCTAACCCCTTTCAAAAATCTTCAAATTGGAAAAGTATTTGCCACCAGAAATAATCGATATTTCTCTTTATTTAAATATTTAAATGCAAATGAGAAAGATATTCTCGTGATTAATTTGTCCCACTCGATGCGTAATATTAATTTTCTTGATAAGCTTCAATACAGAAAATTAAAATTTGAAACGGTATTTAATTTGTATTAATGCGTGTTCAAAGTTATATATATTCCAATTTCCTAATGTGTTTACTCTGAAGGCGAATTACTGCTTTATTTTTGAGTGATTAAATATTGATTTTAGCTTTTAGCTTTTATATTTTGTTGATGAAATTGTAATATAAATTATTTAATTTTTCCATTTGTATTACTGTAATAAATGGAATGTTTGATATTTTTAACGTAACTAAAATTTAAATAAATGCAAAATGTAGTTAATCTAATTACATAATTTTTTATATGAATGAAAAAATGAAATGTAGGTTTTTTAATGTTAATAAATTTTTTAAAATTATTTTCTTATTCATTTATTTATTAAACACCAGATGATCTAACCCTGGCTTCCCGGATTACAGGACATACTACTTGCTGCACAGAACTTAGGGGAAAGTATTTTCTAGGTGCGTTCCTAATTATATAAATACATAGCACCTATTGTCGTCGTCTGGTCCGTTTGTCTGCCTGTCTGCATAGAACAGCACAAAAACTACCCAACCTACTGGTTTGAAATTTAATATATATATAATCGTTGCAGAATTTTGTCGAGTCATTTAAAATTTTATCAAAATCAAATCAAAAGTTTTCTTCATTCTATTAAATCCTATCATACGTGCACTGTAAAAAAATTGCAGTAAAATTACGGGCAGAGGCCGGCAGCAGAGATTCCAGTCATATCCCGTAAAAAAATATCCATGCCCATCATTTTGTGCAGCCCGTAATTTTACGGGGCAAAGTAATATAGCATTATAATGCACAGGATATAATGCACTTTAAAACACAATAACACTTTGCTTACTGTTCCGTAACACGTAGCACGTTAGATAATCATCACAGAATCGCTGTTTTGGCGGGTTAAAATTTTCGAAACACGAGTAAAATGAAGAATTACACCCTAGCGGAGAACAATGTATGGGATCGTACCGTATTTTTGCTAACATATGGGCTAGAACTGTAAGAATATGTGGATTGCTCTTAATTTTCGAAGTATCTAAGGGATAAGGCCGCTTATTTAGTGGATCAGACCGTTTTTCATCAAATAAGGCTGTTGCCCGTGAAAATTGAAGGGCAAACGCTCATAAATTTACAGTTTTTTCTGAGAGTGTAATTAATTCAAGGATATCCCATGACAGGTAATGATTCTAAGTTGCCATGGTGATTACGTCCTATTTAAGATGGAGTCATATTATTTCCGTATTATTGAATTTAAAAACCGAATTTCTATACTAAAATTGTTTAATTATAGCAATCATATAATCTACCAACAGATTTTTGAATAGATGTTTCCGGAGAAATAGATATTAATTGGAAATAGAGTCTAAATATGGATTTTATGTTCTCAAATTTTCAAAGCTAGGCTTAAGTTTCCCATTGGAATTTTCAATAAATGTCAACAAAAGATAAAATATTGCCAACTTAAAATGTACTGTTTTATTACGTAAATGAATCATATCATAATAACAGACAATATAATTCATTTCACTGAAATAATAACAGTACGAACGCCCCTCATTTGTCACGTTTGACGTACAATTTCCAACTTGTATTTTTAATTGAAAACTCTAATATATATATATACATAATAACTCTAATATATATATATACTAATATATACATATTTACATTTAATCGATTATATAGACCAGTAAAAACACCAAATGCGCTTTTGTATACAAAAAATATCAGTCATATATTCAAATAAATTGTTTTAATTTATTAAAAGTGATACTTCCGTATTAGCCGTATGACAGAGGTTAATACTGGAAGAAATCACTAAAAATTTTACGCGTTAAAGTAGACTTTTTTATTCTGATTATTCCAGTGTTTAAACGCGTAATTTGATCGCATATCTGTTAAATACGTGTTTTATTTATATTATGTTATTTATTTATTGATGAAGCTTAATTTCGTTTTGAAATATTATCCGGAGACAACTACTGAACTAGTTGTATTGTTTCATGCTGAAACGGATTAATCTTCCGTAAACGAGCTGAACGCAATAGAGGGAGATTTTTAAAAAAAAATACATGCTTGAAAATTATTTTATAAACCATAAACAATTAGTAAATTGAGATATAGCCTTCAAACATATTGCATTTGAAAGTTCATTTTTAGGGTTTCGTTCATCTCACGAAACCGTATTGCTCCCGCCCGTTGTCTGTCTGTCACAGAGCCATTCTCGAAAACTATATAACTTACAGAGTTGAAACTTTGTGTATAAATCAGAATATCAGCTGTGAAGAGCTGAAAATATTAAAATTTGAAAAATTCGTATTATTTTAATAAATAGAGATAAAAAACCAAAATTCTAACAGCCTTTTCCTATTAAATTTAAACATTTTTCGTTATAGCCGATGCCAAAAATTAAAAATCAACGATGAAAATCTTTCTACAATAATTATTTTTCTATCAGACGATTTCCACATGAAAAATGAAATAAAAAGTTTCACCAATTGAAAAAAAAGATTAATATGAAATCAAATTGATTGACGTCATAGTGGTAATAAAACATAAAACGGAAAGATTTCTCAATAATACAAGGAGTATAAGTATGTATATGTGCACAAAACAGATTAATATCACGTCATTAGAGAATTAAAAAGAAAATTTGACGTCATATCGGAAGTTTAACGGATTTTTCAAATGTTTCAGAATAATACAAAGCGTGTATCAATATGAGTAATAAAGAATAGTAAATATATGAGTTTGATAAACATATTGAATCATGATAAAAAACCGATTATGGAAATATTCGCATATTTTAACATTTTGAAGGATGACATGATGATTAATTTTGAAATTATTTTTTTTTTAATATCGCATTTAGTCCGCATGACAGATATTACAGTGAGAGAATGTAATAGCGGGCAATGACCGCTATCGGAATGGTCTAGATATTCGAAAAAAAGAAAAAATAGACCGGTAAATTTTTACTTTATAAAAACATGACTTTTTTTTTTTTTTTTTTTTTTTGCTAAATGAAATTTGTTTGAATTTATTAAAGAAAGGATAAAGTGTTTTGAAAGGAATATTAAACGAAACCCTTTGAGCGATCTTCGATCACACTTGCCCACTTGTTTCCCTATTCAGCTGTTTAAAAAATGAAATTATGCAAAGTTTACAAGTCATTACATCTGCGAAAAAAGGGTCATTTATTGTTTAGATTGTTACCGTTGCTGATATGACATCAGTGTTACTGAAGGAAATGTTTTGGTATTATAATATTGATACAATTTTAGTCAGAAATAAAAATTATAAAAGTCGCAAAATGGGCTGAAACATATAATATATGGATATGTACATATAGCACAAACTCTCCTGAAGGAATCCTCAGGAGATCCAAACTTGGTTAAGTTCCTCCATGGAAAACAAATTAAATGAAGAAGGCGTTCCTTGATTTTATCTAATATATTAATATTTAAACAGAAAATACTATTCATTTTCAACAATCCATTTAGTTATCTATTTAATTTGGTAGATAAAGCACACAGGTACTTTGAATTAAGTTTTAAAAATAAAGTATGTTAAAATACCTCAACAAATCAACAAAAATAAAAAGTATAATTTAATCTTCCCCTAAAATTTTATAGAAAGGCATTTTAGTAATTAAAATCCAAAAATTTTTTTTTTTAAATATATAAATTCAAATGTTGTTTATTTTATTTTTACATAAAACCCTTAATTTGTTACTAGTTTTTCCATTAATAGAAAAAAATCAATAACATAAAAAGGAAATAAAAAATAAAATTAAGTAAATAAGGAAAAAAAAAAACAGTCCTTTAAATTTATTTCCAAATTAGGTCTATAAAAGCAGTATAGAACACATTTTATGGTTTCTGAAAAAAAAGTAAACTTCAAATTGAAAAAATATATATATCCCAAACTTCCAAATTACTGAATATTATGTCCCTTACTCTGCAATTATTTTCTTTTTCTCTTTTAGAGTGAATGCCTCATAGCCAAGGAAAAGTAACTTCAAAAACAGACTTCACATTTTCTTATTTTCTCTCTTAGTGCTGTCTTGATATAACACATGACGCCACATTCCGCCAGCAAAGAGCAGTTTACGAGCAAAAGATGGAAGCCATCTCTCCCTTAACGGCTTTTCTTGTCTCTGCCAATCCGGCAAGACCCGAAAACCGGATTCCTTAAATTCTTACTGGATATGTGAAAGGAAGCCTATTACAAAAATCTATAACCCAACTCACTAAGATTACATGTCTTTTATATATTACAGGAATCTTGATCACAAGGGTTAAAACACGAGATTTTATGGTTTATTTTCTAATATACTTTGCTTGGAATGCTACGGCGAATGATATGGGGGGATTAACATTTCAGCAAGAGGTAATTTATCTTAAAGCAAGTTTGAAAATTTGATATGTTATAAAAACATCTCTAATCATTCGTAGTTTGTTTTTGTTTAAAGTTTGAAATTACAAAATTAAAGTAAGGTTATAAAACATACTTTTCAAATCATCCAAATTAATATTAAAATGTATTTTTGAATTGAGTAGTTATAAAATAACGATTGTTCAAAAATTATTTGCTATTTTATATGTACTGAGTGTCCCAAAAAAACGGACCCTCTTTTAAAACTAAATAATTTTGAAAAGATTTAACGATAGAAAGGCCCCGTGTGTTGCATCTTTATTAAAAAATAACAATAAATGTATAACCATGCGATTTCAAATTTAGTTTAAAATTTCGTCAATAGGTGGTGCTGTAAGATGAATAAATTAAAATAAAATATTTTCGAAATATTCGCCATTTCCAGTAATAACGTATTGTAGTCTTATAACAAAACTAGCCGATATACATGAATATGTCTCATCAGTAATGACCTCAGATGCTCAGATGTCTTAGTTCCGTTAAACTTTGTGAGTTTTGCAGGTAAATTTTGTCTTTTATATGTCCCCACAGAAAGAAATCACAAGGATTCAAATACGGTAAATACTATCATTTAGATTTTCAGCTTACATCGCCTCCTATTGGCAAAATTTTAAACTAATTTTGAAATCGTATGGTTAAAATGTTATTGCTCTTTTAATAAAGATGCAACAAACGGAACATTCCTTTCTTTAACTTTTTCAAATTATTTAATTTTTAAAAGGATCCTTCATTTTGGGGACACCGTGTACATATTTATTTCTTATTGTGGAACAGCGTATAAGTGTTTTAA
The DNA here is from genome assembly GCA_963931845.1 of Maratus michaelseni. Lineage (NCBI taxonomy): Eukaryota > Metazoa > Arthropoda > Arachnida > Araneae > Salticidae > Maratus > Maratus michaelseni. Next base: position 245,950,281 of record OZ007588.1, on the reverse strand, counting down.
TATGTAAATAAAATAGTAACATTAGCATGCAGAGTAAAATAAATTTCTAAACAACCGCTTCAAAGATGTTCACTTTCACGTCCTAAAGTGATTTATTAAAACATAATACTTCTGCAAATTTTAAATATTTCAAGCTATTTCAAATGCAGAAATGTGAAAGCAAATCTCTTAATTTTGATATTTATTATTTCTTATTATAATAATTTATTAATTATGCTCATAAATATAGCTATAACGATAAATTAAAAAACAAAAAAACATTTTGTTGTAAAATATAAGCAAAAGTCTTGGTAATTAATTATTAAATACACAGGTTAATATAAATTTGGATGAGTTCAAATAAGATTTCAACCTTGCCTTAAGTTTAAGATAAACTATCTCTTGCTGAAAAGCCATTCATTCAACATGTTCACTTTGCAAAAAAGGACGAAAATATTAATTTTCCAGGTTTTTCTTTAAAATGTATTCAGACAACTTTCATATATTTTGGCGGAATTGCATAAGCATATATATATATATACATGAGAAATATATGAGAAATGATTTTTGATGCATCAATTTTCTGTTAAATGTATCAGAGTCGCAATCTTTAAATTCATTTTTTTTTTCAGTTTGTGTCTTTTCAATATATCAGCATGACTAAAGTACTAAAACCTCATCATATACTTTTCAATTGAATCGCTATTTTGTTGGACGATCTTTAAGGTGCATTTCATAAAATTGGGAATCTGATTTCCATAAGCATAAATAGTTTTTTAAATAAAAATTTTAAGTAAATATTCAGTTTTACTGTATTTTTTACCTATAACAATTTATTTATGTGTTTTTAAACTAATTAACGTCTCGAAAATGTTATCCCCAATGAACACACTTGTAGGAAAAGCATGAAAAAAAAAGGTTCAAAAAGTTCAAAACTGTAGAATAAGTAAGTTTTAAATTTTAAATTTTTCAAGTTTTACCACAGAACAAACAAATAATCGAAGGGTAGCGAGTCTCTTTAATAGAATACTATATTAATTACCCACTTTATTTTTTTTTATGGATATAAATATGTATAAAGATTATGATTATAGATAAAATTATGTATAGAATTCGTATAAGATTCGATTATGAAATTATTTTCTATTTTATCTCTACAGTCTTGGCCAAGGGTAATGAGCTTCAGTGAGTCCGATTACGAGATCTAATTTCAATAATTGAATAACATAGTGTAATGAAATGTAAATAATGAGTAATGAAATATAAATACTTGTTGAATATGTGATAAAAAGCCTATTACAAAATTCTATAACTCAACTCAATAAGATTACATGTCTTGTAAATATTACAAAAAACTTGATCACAAAGACTAAAACACGAGAATTCATGGTTTATTTTCTAGTATTATATTTCTTGGAAAGCTACAGCGAGTGATATGGAAAGATTAACTTTTCAGCAAGAGCTAATTTATCTTAAAATTAATCAAAAATAAAGCAGTAAGCTGAAAAACTTATTCTGAACTCATCCAGATTTATACTATCACACGTTCTTGAATTAAATATTTATAAAATTATTTATATTAGATTCGATCATAAACATGTTTGGAATTGTATACCCGTGTAAATTTTATTGTCAAGGGAAAAACATAATATGAAAATACATAATATTAAAAAACACAAAGCAATAATTTGGATAAAACATAGTAATATATGAAAAGATAATAATACGGATTTATAAATAATAGCTTAAGAAATAAATTTTAAATACCACTTTCAAATATGTTCCTAGGATTTGCTGAAACATATTAGTTTTGCAAAATTTAAATATTTTAAACAGATTCTCTTCATTTTACAATCATATTTTTGGATAGCTTAATTCTTATTAGAGCAATTTTTAAATTAAACGCATACATAAAATAATTAAACGTGTATAGATACTGCCTTAAATAAAATAAAATAAAAAATAATAATAAACATTTAGTTGCGACACATTTTAGAAAACTGTAATAACTAATTTGTATACTATTAAGAGATCTAACTTCAGTAATAAAATAGAACATTTAACTGCCAATTAGATAGTATAAGGAAATGTAAAGACTGAGTAATTTAATGTAAATTCTTGCTAGATATGGGAAAGAAACCATATTATAACAATCTATATCCCACACTGTTAAAAATTTGCTGCAAACTGTCCAGTCATTTGACCGTTTTTATAGAAAACGGTTACATAACCGTAATTTAACTGTATTATGACCATATTATTCCCCATATTATGGTCAGAATAGAGTTAAATTACGGTTATGTATCCATTTTCTATAAAAACGGTCAAATGACTGGACAGTTTGCTGCAAATTTTTAACAGTGCAACTTACTAAGATTATATATTTTTTATATTTCAGAAACTTGTTCAATCAAGGTTAGAACATGAGATTTTATGATTTATTTTCTAATATACTTTGCTTTGAGTGTTACGGCAAATAAAATGGGAAGATTATCTTTGCAACAAGAGCTAGTTTATCTTAAAATTAAAGTAATATTGAAAAAACTTATTTTGAACTCATCCAAATTTATATCTGTTATGGATATAAATATTTATAAATATTTTGATTATACATAAAATTTTTCGTATAAGATTCGATCATAAAATTATATCTTATTTTATAGCTTAATCACACTACTATTACTACAGCTTAATCACAATTGCATGCTTTGTATACTGTGAATTTTAGTTTAGTATTCGGTGAATATTGAACGGAATATTCAGTTTAATCATCTTATTATTCAGTTTAGTATTTACCAGACATTTTTATTAATCTATCTGGTTTATATTCACTCTTCAATTTTTCTTTAAAAATTATTTAAATATTTAACAGTGCAAAACCTCTCTACAGTAACTTAACAATGATGAAGATGCTAAAATTTTGGAAATATAAATCAATCTATACATATATAAAATATTAAACAAAAATCGTGCGTACAGTTTTCTAAGTTTTTTTTTATTAACTTTATTAACATGAAAATTCTGTTTTAATGCTAATAAATCATGAGACATCAAAAATCTATTTACAGAATTCGCTTCTACTGCAGCTTTGTCGAAGCTCGACATTTTCTACGACGTAAATCACATTTTATTTCATTTATATGAACTACATTCTTTCAGTGACTTTACTTTAAAAATTCCTGTTTCATATAAAACAATGTATCACAAAACTATCATGAATGTATCAGCAACTGAAATTATATTACAATATTGAAAAAGAAAATACATTGAAAGACGATCAATATATAAATGCATAAAATGTTAAAAGACCTGTGCGTAGAGTTTGGTAAGTCTCATAACTTGAAAAACACAAAAATTTTGTATCGGCACTAATAAATCATATAGCATTAAAAATATGTTGACAGAATTATTTTCTGATAAAGCGCTGTTATCATTAGAAATTTTATTTTTACTAGGTAAATCATATTTTATTTAGTTTTTATGATCTGTATTGATATATAATATTACTTTAATATTACTTTAAAGCAACGAAAAGTTTAACTGTGCAATATCCCACAAAAATAATGTAAAATCAGTAAGTATGCTAAAATGTTGAAAAAAAAAATAGTGCATAAAATATCAAACAAGAACTTTTATGTGTACAATTTTGTAAGTTTTCTTATTAAATTAAAAAACTATACTTTATCGAACATTCTGTATTCATGTTAATAAACCATGGACAGTAAAAATATGTTGACAGAATTTGTTTCTACTAATTCTTTGTCGCAGCTAGATATTTTTATCATGTAAATCGCAGCTTATTTAATTTAGATGGTCTAAATACTCCTTTAACTTTTCTCTAAAATCTATTAAAATATTTAAGTGTGACAAACTTTTCTCTGAAAATAAACACAAATAAACAGTGCAGATGGTAAAACTTTATAAAAGAAATCAACATAAACATGCTTAAAATAACCAAAAGAATTGTGCGTTATTTTTCTTATTTTTCTTATTAACTTTAAGAACACGAAAATACTTAATCGATACTAATAAATCATGCAACATTAAAAATGTGTTGACAGAATTCGCTTCTACTAAAGCTTTGTTGCAGCTAGAATTGTTTTTTGCCGTGTAAATCACATTTTATTTAATTTATATAGTATATATACGTCCTTTAACTTTACTTTAAAACTTTCTCTTCGATTTCAATTAAATACATGTGACAACATTCCACATATATCTGTCTTTTCTTTAGTGTTTTAATTCTTTTATTCAAAATAAATCAACAAAACCGTCCCTTAAATTGTAATCAATCATGCAGCAGGTTTATTCTATCTGATAACCAAAAGGAAGTTGAAGACCTTCTTTGGAATATTTTATTTTAAAAAAGAATAAATAAGTTTTGTTTTTGAGATTTTTATAAATTTTGAGAAACTCGTATATCTATCTTTCGAAATTTCAAAGAATGAACTTGCATATTTAAAAGTACAGAAAATTAATTAATTAATGTAAAATAATCATATAATAAGTATAAAATCCAGAGCAGATGGAACATTGCAATATTATATTGGAATGAAAACTAGAAAGTTTAAAACAAGATTAAAAGAGTATATGACAGATTTCAAACATGGCAGAAGAACTACAGATTTGACAAAACTACATAGGACCGCGACTTTAAAAATTGATTTTAAGAATAGTAAAATAATTTATCTTTCAAGACTTTATTTCACATCTATTATCCATGAATCAATAGAAATTTATATGCGTAATGAGAACATATGCAATGAATCAGCCTCTTTTGAATTACCTAAAATTTGGCACGAGATATTTTTAATTTAAAAAAGCAATAAGGAAATATTAATGTTCAAGCTTATAGTCGACTGTTTTCAAGTACCTGTTTCTATTACACATATGAACTCGTGGTTTATGTTTTTCAAGTTTATTTTCAAATTTTTGCGAGAATAGTTTGTTTATCGTGTAAATCTAGATAATGGCGTCGTTTGTGCGTTCGAAACATATCGATAATCCTATTAAAAGATTTTTATAAGCCTTTTGGCATTCTGTGCTTATCAGATTAAGCATTTACATCTGCACTTTAATGCAAAAAATTTTTATCCAAAAATTCCAGTAATAAAACAAATTTTTAGAAGTTCCATGCTTAAAAATGAATTTTGGTATTGTGTGATAAAATATGTTTCAATTACAGTAAATCATTGTTATTGTGACCCGATATATCACTCATTTGGGTATATCGCTCTTTTTTGGTGATATTTTTCATTCCCGATAAAAACAAATACTAAAAATATTTATCTTAATCAGGCTTTTTTAACTAAATGCATATGTAAATGAAAACAAGTAAATGTAATTGAATGTTGTTAATTTATTAAAAAAAAAATAATATCCGGACATTACTGACATTTTGGAGACAAATGGTTAATTTATCCGCATTAAACCATTTATATGTAGATTATCATATCTCTTAATTTTTCATGCTTTCAGTTATAACGCGGTTTCGGATACATCGCGATTTCTTCTTTGCCTTTTGACAAGGACGAAGTAACGCGATACGGTATTTTAAAAAAATTTGAATTAGTATAAGTTATAAAATGTGTTTCTCCGTAGATGTGGAAAAATTTATGTCGATATTGACAAAGCCTACTTGTGTTAAACTTTTTATCTTTTACATTTACAAAATTATTGTAGAAACTTAACTACGCTATAGACTGTTTTCTCTCAATTCTTTAATATTAATTAAATCTTAATTAATTCTCTATCTTGCGAAATACATGGATGTGATTCACAGAATCCAATCGTTGTACATTCAAAGAAACAATAGATTTCCCAGCTTATTAAAAAATATAATTAATATCTTAGCAGATTTTATATTAAATTGCGTATGTTATAATAATAAATACTAATACTACTACTACTACTACTACTAATAATAATAATAATAATAATAATAATAATAAATATCGTAAGTAAAGTACTTTTGACTTCTTTAGTTACTATTTTCTTTCTGTTATCTAATAATAATAATAATAATAATAATAATAATAATAATAATAATAATAATAATAAATATCGTAAGTAAAGTACTTTTGACTTCTTTAGTTACTATTTTCTTTCTGTTATCTACGTTTTAGTACAAATAAAATACTTAATAACATATACTTATTGAATCCCACTTGCATATACTTTACATAAGGTGTCCCAAAAAGGTTTACACATTTTTTAATCTTTTTTACTTGTTGGAGATATACATATACAATGTAAATTGCAAAAAATATTGAAAATAATGTAAGATATAAGATTATGTTGATGAAACAGCTCCCATTATTTTTCAAAAAGTTGCACTTTTTAAATTTCTCTACGATTCCGGGTCCTAAAAATTATATTTAGAAAGCATTTCTCCATGCTTTGACAAAGTAAAACAGTAATAATTGTATTTTTCTACGACGCAAATATCTAAAGTTATGATAGTTTGAATTTTATTAAATTTCAGAACTTTCTGGCACTAAAAAAGCTTTATTTCTGTTTTCAGGTCCAGAAAGCTCTGAAATTTCATAAAATCCTAGCACCATATCTCTGTACGTTTTGTCATAGAAGAATGTAATTTCTGCTATTTTTCTTGCCAGAGTATACAAAAAAAAAAAAAAAAAAAAAAAAAAAAAAATTCTGAATATAACTTGACCGTTTACAAATTTAAAAAGCGTAACTATTTAGACCACAATGTTAGGAATATTTTATTAATATTATCCAAACATATCCCTAATTTATTTTGAACACTATTATTGCAAATTACATTGCCGGCATATCTCCAATAGGTTAAAAGCATTTTAATCTTTTTGTGACACCCTCTTATAACTAACTATTACTATACTGTAATCTTTAATAATTGAAATATTATTATTAGGTCGAAATATACTATTAATTGCACTTTAAATGCATTCATCTGAGACATTAGTTTTAATTTTATTTTGTTATAATAATGATTTTAATATCATAATACTGAAAGAAAATTGTGCATTTTCCCCTTTTAATTTTTTTTTAGTAAATTTAAATGATTAAAATTCTTGCTAATTATAAGAATAAACTCTTAATAAACAAATTTACGTCATCTAAATTTAGTTAAAGAAATACTTAGCTTAAATTTTGATAAAATAATACAAAAATTAACTAAACTTTTAATTAAAATACAAAAATTAATACAAAAATTAACTAAACAATTACAAAAAGTAAAATTTCTACATAAAATTTTGTTTAAGAGGATGATAGACATTGAAAATGAGCAAAATAAATAAAAAAACAAATAAATAAATATAATCCTAATAATATTATAAATCTGATTGTGTGCAAATGTTAGGCTGAAGCCAGCGTCAAAATGGAGCATTTAATGATCCTGTATCTTTGCATATAGGATGATTATAACCGTCAAATTAACATAGGATGGTTTTTGTTTATTTTATTCAAATATTTTTCTTAATAATTCAAAATTTCGTTATTTTCATAGAGAATAAATGGACATTTTTTCGTATAATATTTTAAAATGGTTAAATTTACTTTACCGTTGCTAATACTTTATCGTTGCCAAAACTAATTCAAAACCCGGAATAATAATTTTTATTCAACAAGTAATTTTTAATTGAACGATTTTCACGTAAAAAATGAAAATTCAAAAGAAGATGAATTTCCGTGATATTTGAAACAAAAATATGGAGTATTTGTTATTATACATGAAATATGAATATCAGTTACATTAAAAAGATATTTTTCTGTCAAAAACTGCGTTATAATTAGAAGGAAAAATGAACAATAATTATATTATTAAAAATAGATTTCGCTTGGACCATGGAACAATGAAAATGTTACGGTTGGTTTCAACCAATTTTTTTTTTTAATCTACATTAATTATTTAAATCACTTTCTCAACATTTATTTAAAAGCACTCTTTTTTTTTCTGTTTCTAATAAAAATTTAAATAAATAAAAGTAATTGTAATAATAATAATAAAATCAGTTTTTATTTTTTCTTCTTTCTTTTTCTTTTTACAAAGTAAATTCAACGTTTATAGTCTAGCTTTGCTTCCTGTTTTCAAATACGAAAGATATATAGCAGGGAGGGATGTTTCTCAGTAAAAGACCACACATATTGTATTGGGCAGTCGTGTACGTTTTCTCCCATACCCTTGAATCATGTGTTTGTAGTCACCTAGTCTGGTTTTGGTTAAAAGAAAGACCGTCCGCCCTGTATAAGAATTACGTTATCTTATGAGTGTACTATATACGCAATTAGGCTTTGTAAGTTTACGACAGGCTTCAATTGGCTCTGCTATCAGGCGGATAGCTGGCGCCCATGTAAACAGAGGCTCACAGGACCCCCCTTCAGCACACGCCATGGGGGTGAAGCATGGCTGCCTTCCCCCATGAAGCGGCCGGCAGAGTGGAGCGGCAAGTTGTAGTCTTCAGGAAGAGTCCATTTTTCCTTTTGTTTCCATTCCCGTACCCCTGGCAGAGTGGATCGGTCCCGTTTTTCAAGCAGCGCGGGAGAATGAATGTTTACGACACTTGCTGCTTGGCTGAAATACCTGTCGCGTGGTTCGAAAAATTAGTGGACGTTGCGTAGCGGCACTTGTGATAATGAGCGAAAAGCTACTGGTCAAAGAAAAGAAAATGATGGTCAGTGAAAGAGCGTCAACGATTCCAGATGCGTAGAGATTAAGTTTTTTTTTCCTTGTGCAGTCCAGAGAGGTCTCAACTATTTATGAGACGTTAATATTGTCTTGTTTATAATAAGGAAGACTGATCGCTGTGTGTGTTGGAGCTGGATTTGTGAAGATATGGGTAGTCCGAGAAACCTCCGTCGTCGGGAGATATATGAGGTGTTCGGTTGAATCGCAAAGTTGGCAAGCAAAAGACTCAACTCAAATGCTCGCGGATGTTACAAGAAATGCTGAGAAAGAGTGAAGTTTGACTGATGCTCTGGTGATTTAGGAAACCATCCCCCTGAGGTGTAATTACGTCAGATGGTGCTCGTCCACAGTTTTGTTTCTTCTCAAGAGGGAAGGGAAATAGAGTCTGCCCACTGATGATTCGATTAAACCTGCTAACTTTGTAAGTAGTTTTTTATTTCCTCATAAATGTATGTTCTCCCACTTTAAATTATCTATGGCTATTTGGAGAGATTAAGAATGATAAGTGTGTATTTTAAAACACCATTATATAATGTTTTTACAATTGATGGACTGTTAAACTTTAGACTGTTAAGCTTTAATGTAATGTTATATTTTTAAGATTCTCTGTGCCTAGTTGCAATTAAAATAATAAGTGATTTCAGCAAAGTTGATCAACCCTAAAAGCATGATAGTGTGATAATTTTAGAAATGTGTTGTTTGGTTTAAAATATATTTAAGTAATTAATCCCCATATTACAGATCAACGTTTAGATTGTGTTTTTATAATAATTTGAAGTAACTCCGTTGTTATAACTATACGTGTTTGAATAAAAGATTTGTTTGTTCTTAAAGATGGTATGTTTTTCTTTGTATAAATCTCTAAATAATTAATTTTTTTATATTCACAGTAGACCTATAAGAAAGGCTTAACCTTTCTGTGAGTGATAAAAAAAAAAAAAAAAAAAAAAAAAAAAAAAAAGAGAGAGATAAAATCCAACTTTATTAAATTAGGACTTTAAAATTTCTTAAGTTTAAATTCATAACTGATTGTTTTAATGAACATTAATTGAAGTTCACTCAATGTTATACAATCGTATTTTTGATCTTGATTTAAGGATGGATAGATTAATAAGTGAAACAGTAATATTAAATTTAAGTTCATAAATGTTAAATTAAGCTTTAACGCTCCTCTTTCAGAAACATTGTTTTTCTAAAATATACACCAAAAATGTTTTATTTTAAAAAGTAAAAAAAAAAAAAAAAAAAAAAAAAAAAAGGAAAGGATTGTATTCCTTGTTTATAAGCCACTATACGATTTTGGTTAACCAATCTGATCTTGTTCAGAATCTCCATATTTTGTTCTAAAATTTTTGTATATCATCATATCCCTATTCTATTAACGGATTTAACTCTTTCTCCTTTTGGTCCTCACATTGGAGGAATTTCAGGTTGTCTTCATTTTTCCAAATTGAATGATGATTACATCTTTATTAATCTAATGTGTGTGGAGTTTTGAGCTTGATCGGGTTGGAGTGGAGTTGGGTGTTCTTTCGTATTTCAGTATACTACTTGATTTAGAAATCTGTTGCCCCTTACTACATTTAGTATTATTCTAAGATGGTGAGTTCAAAAATGTCTTGTTGTATTAATTTATTCGGTTTTTTTAAGTTTTGATATTTTGTCAAGTTTAATGTAATTTTCTCCCTTTTCCTTGGCAACAGATTTCAGTGGAGCTAATCAGGGTATACTTATTTTTTTTTTAATATTTAATTGTCAAGTGAAGATTGAGTAATAAATGAGCCTTCTAAATTAAGTAAATTGTGTTTTAGAAAGAACCCCAAAACCCACAACAAAAAGGATCCTCCTCGGTTTGGACAAATATGACGTCATAAATAAAACATGTATTTTCAAATATTCGTAATAATACAAGGAGCATGAATATCAATGTATAATGAAAGTAGATAGATAATGGACGTAATATTTAAGATGAAAAACTGAAATATTTTTTATCGATACTGATTAATAATTAGCTTGAGTACCTGTTACATACAAATGTGAGTTTTCCGCTAAAATTTACGTCCTGATTGCCAGAAAAAGAAAATTAACAAGAATTATGGGATTAAAAAGAGATTTCTCTGAGGAAAAAGTGACGTCATAGTTGAAATAAAACGGGAATTTTAAAATGTGTTTTACAAGGAACGTGAATCAATTCCTTACGTTAATAATACAAGGATCGGTAAGTTTAGAAAGTAGATGAGTTTCACGTCATATTTAAAACGAAAAATTATTTTTTTTTATCTATACCGATTTATTAAGCATGAATATCAGTTACATACAGATGAGAGTTTTTTCCCAAATCCACACCATGATTATTAGGAAAATAAAAATAAATACGAATCTATTATATTAAAATCTGACCGCCTGTTTGTATTTCGCAACTACTCCTTTCAGATTGTCGAACGCAACGCGATTTACTTAACACCGGTTATCATTGATCCGAGGATGTCATAAACTCTCAGAATTTAAAAAAATGATTTAAATTCCGAGATATTATTTTTTTTTAGTAAATTTTAACGAAGTTTCTCTAAAAATGGCAACTAAATTATTCCATTTTTGTGGATAAAAAGAAGAAATAAAACGGATTAATATATTTTTTCTCATTAAAACTGAAAAAAAAAGAAATTATTTTCAATTTGAATAGATGGTGAAAGAAAAAAAAAATCTTGATTACAGTAAAATTTTTGAAAAATAAAAACGTATTTTCACATATTCAAACTTCATGAATCAAGTTATTCTGGAGAAAAAAAATCGTCTGTCAACATATTTTCATTTAGAAATAAAGATTTTTTTTTCAGTTATAGATAAAATCAAGGAGGCAAATTGAAGCTCCTTGCATTTACGTTTACAATTATTGCTCCCTATTCACAAGAATTGAATTTAATGAAAAATAATATACTATTTCCATTATCTTTGAAGGATGGCTATTAAAACGTTTCACAAAGGCGTTAAAAGTAAAATGGTTTACCAGGTAAACTTGACATATGTTTTTACACAATTCGCCGATTTCCACGATTTTATGTGGCCCGCCTTTTTTCATTGGTTGCAGTTTCCTTTTCGTGATTATTTGTCACAAAATTTCATTTTTTTATAACTTAGTTATGTCAAGGCCTCTATAACATAGAAATACTGTATTGTCTCCTATGGAATGTGATAAAGAGATATTTATTTATTTAGGTTTCTAATTATCGGGAATGAAATATTTTGCTTAATTAATGCATTTATTCTTTTTTTAATGTTACGTGAACGAAGTCACGGGTAACAGCTAGTATAATATAAAACAACAAAAATCAGTGTTTTATTCAAATTCCTCAATGACAAAATTATTATGATTCAACTTGAATTAGTTGGTATGTGATTTAAAGTTGATAAAATTTTAAACCAGTTTTGCGCAGTTTTCAAATCTGAGCTGTAATCAATATTTAAACTGTCCCATGTGAACTATTTTTCCTCTAATCTCTTTTGAATAATCTGAAGTATATTAATGGTTTTATTTGTCAAAGAAATGTGTACCTGCGTGTAAAACAAAGAATTATTACTAAAACTCATAACTATCAAATACGATATTTATGGAAGGAATCGAAAAAGCTTTGGCGATTCACATTATATTTTGATAATTTTAATAATAATTGGTATATATTAAAACGGATACAACAAATATGTGTACTTTTGAGAACTGGGATTATATTAAAGTAATAAGTAGTTTTGAATCATTTACAAATCGCAAAGAGTATTTTTAAATATGAATTTCTAATACGTTATTTTCTTTAAAGAAGACATTTTTCACCGTGGAAATGTTTATATTTTATTTCATATACATGTAGAAAACAGTTGTTTGATGTCAGTAGTAGTTTTTAGTACTTTTAAAAGAAAATAAACATTTTAAATTTGAACGTACATCGATTTTTCAAGCGACCAAGTTTGTTTTTAGAACAATTCGTTTCTGTAATTTAACATATTGAGCGAGTAACATCAATATACAAGAAAATGTGTAGACAGATTCTGAGAAAAATATGATCTTCATCTTGTCAGCATTCCTATGATGTATTTCACCTTGCATAGGACTATAACTTAGAGAAACTAGTCACGCAAAAATATCCTGTACCTTCCATCCATGATGCATCATTCAATGTAATTCTTTTCAATCTATCACGTACACGTGCATGGTGTTGATTGTTTCTTCCCCTTATATGGATAAAATCAATCCCTTCTCCTATTCCCGCGTCTTGGAAGAAGCGAGAATACTTAGCTCTCAGATACACTATTGTTTCTAGACGGAAACAAAACAGATCCTATTATATTTACTGATAGGATAAGAAATAAACGGCGTATAAGAACGTTCTAACAAGACTTAGATCGAAGCAAAATATCACCTATTTTTTATGATAAATTGAAACACTATTTAATAGGTATGAGTTGTAGTCAAGAGGAAGGTCTATGGGGTTTTAAAACCACTAGGAAATAAAAAAAGGGCAAAAATATTCTTTTAAGAGAAACATTTTCAAAATTCCTTTACATTTGTTGTAGTCCTATTCACACCTTGCAAAGCACTTAGCTTATATATATATACATAGACATATCACATAGCTTAGAGAAACTAATCACGAAATATCATTCCTTCATCCATGATGCATCCTTCAATGTAATTATTTTCAATCTGTCACATATACGTGAATGGTGTTAATTGTTTCTTCCTCTTATATGGATAAAATCAGTCTCTTCTCTTATTTCCGAGTCTTGGAAGAATCGAGAATACTTGACTCTTAGATACGCTATTCTCTCAAGAAGAAAGCAAAACAAATCTTATTGTATGTACTGATAGGGTAAGAAAAGAATTCCATAGAAGAATATGCTAATCAGATATAGACCAGAGAAAATAGCTGTATTCTATGACAAATTTAAACTTTATTTAACAGACGTTATTGATGTAGTCTAGATTTGGGCCTATGGGGTCCTGACTGCCTGCAAAGTGAAATGGAAATGAGAAACAAAATGCGTTTTTTCAAAGACATTTTTAAATATTTATATATATATTTTTTATGTATATATATATATATATATATATATATATATATATATATATATATATATATATATATATATATATATATATATATATATATATATATATATATATATATATATATATATATATATATATATATATATATATATATATACGTTTATTAAAAATTAAGGCTTGATCAAGTGAGTCTATTTGCCGTTAGGCTTTTAGCATTGCTAATACAAGGGTAAACAACCATTACCACATAGATACACACAAAACTGCCCTCAGCAAAAAAGAAAATGGTTATTGTGAATTTCCTTACAGAGGGTATTTGACACAAATTTTATTAAAATTTATTATAATTAACGTAAATAATAATAAAAAAAGTTTCCAGTTTTAACGAGTTTAGTTAAAAGAAGTTTTCCTTCTTAAAAATATTACAAATATCCTTTGGCAACAGAATGAATGACAACCGTCTGATTAGTTTTACTATTTATCATAACAACGTATTTATTTTCATGTTTTTTTTTTTTCAAGAATTTTTAATTTTTAATTCTTTTTAACATTTGACAGAAACATTGGTCATATCTAACGTGTTGGTGTAAAAATCATAATCTGTATCACGTTAAAGCAGAAAAATCAATTTTTATTTAATCAAATATGTAAATTTTAGTGGTTATTTAATGTTTATTTTCTTTTACCGTAATTTCGCGCGTATGCGCCGCACCTTAGTTAAGTCTTTTTCAAACCGGAAATTTTATTGAAAATAAGAAGTCAAATAAGTGCTAGGCAGAACTAAGTCACATTTTATTTAAAATAAATTCTGGTAGGAAATCGAACTGTCTGAGGTGCGGCGTATACGCGCGAAATTACGGTAATCAAAATCGCTTTCACATTCATGTACTTAGTGTACATGCTGATGGTTTTAATGTATCATGCATTTTTCAGTCATTGTAAATAGATTTTAGATTGTTCAAAATTATATATTTAAAGATCGTTTCAAGTATTCTGAAAATTTAAATGTCACCTTACATTTTTGATCTCATAATCCATTTTTTAATAAAAATATTCTGACCAAAAGAAATCAAATAATAACAGATGATATAAGACTTTCCTTAAACCATGTACCAATTGCATATAAAAATTTGAATATTCAATAATATTTACCTTTGCATTAAAATATATAATAAAATAATCCATTAAAAAGACATTGAACATAGTACAACTGCAAATATCTTTGGAATAAGATAAATGCAATAAAAAAATCTATTAATAATCTTAATTTGATCAGAACAAATGTAATTAATAACTCATAAATGTCATAACAAAATATTTTCTTTTACATCTATTAATTAGTTTCTGCAAACAGATAAATTAATTGCGGGAGTTGAAAAAGAAAATGCTCATTGTAATCGTAAAATTAATTAATTATATCAAAATACATCTTTTAGATCTTCCTAGAAAAGAAGAAAAAAACTTTGACGCTAACTAATGTCCTTTAATATTAATTGCATGAATTTATAATTTAATTAAACATTCTGAATGCATCCCAAATTTAATAAACGAAAATTTAATAAGCCACGCTTTGTATTTCGTGAAACAGTTTATTAATGCAACTGCGATCATTACGCTTAATTCCATGGTTATTAACAATTTCCTAGCCACAATTAAACAACGGTTATTTCAGCAAACACGTTTGAAGTGCATATAACTGTCAAAGAGCTAATTTATTTAAGTTTAAAATTTGGAAATTTATAGTTTCTAACACATTTAATGATTAATTTTTAAAATGATGTAATTGCACTAAATTCAGAAAGTAAGCGTTAATGAAAATAGCAAGGTGAGTCAGAAATTTTGTGCAAATTCTATAAAGTTAAAATTATTTTTATAATTTAATTAAACATTCTAAATGCATCCAAAATTTAACAAACGAAAATTTAATAAGATTTGTAATTTATGTGTAAATCCTATAAACGTAAAACTATTTAAAACATAATTAAATAATTTCTGTTTTAATTATTTAAAATTTTATTTAATAAATTCTTCAGCGATTTCAGATTGTTTGAAGAGCATAATGTCTCGTATAACTGTCAACAAGAAAATTTATTTAACTTAAATTTGGAAAATTTATAGATTCTACTGTATTTTAATGAATAAAATTGCGACAGTTATGCCACTACTAGTATGATAAAGTACATATTATTTATGCCTCTCGTATGAATCTCGTATGAAGTTTAAAATATGTATAAGTGGTCGGTAGAAATGGAATGCGTTTGTTCATTGATATAATTTATAATAATTAACTTTTCACGTGTTTGTTTGCTATAAAATGTGACGTCTTTGCTGGTTATGGAGGTTTGTTACAAGATACAACGTATTTTGCGCAGTTAGGAGCATCGCTTGTGGTGCTGACGAACGAGTTTTGTAATTCTTTCTTTACTGATATTTAGTTAATAGCACACCATTTAGTTGAACTTGTGGATATTAAAGTCGCAAGAATTAAGTATAGTCAGAGGTAAGATCGGTAGTTTAATTACTTTGAATAAAAATTAGTGAGTCTCACGGAGCTGAGTAAAATTTAGATATTTCGTGTCATTTTTAACACATTCGAACGTAGTTGAAATGTTTGTCTGCCCGTCTCTCTGAGTTCTAACTCACGTAAACACACACTGTTAAAAAATTGCAGTAAAATTACGGGCAAAGGCCGGCAGCAGAGATTCCAGTCATACCCCGTAAAAAAAAAAATCCACGCCCATCATTTTGTGTAGCCCGTAATTTTACGGGGCAAAGTAATACAGCAATATAATGCACAGGATATAATGCACTTTAAAATACAATAACACTTTGCTTACTGTTCCGTAGCACGTAACACGTTAGATAATCATCACAGAATCACTGTTTTGGCGGGTTAAAATTTTCAAACACGTGTAAAATGAAGGGTTACACCCTAGCGGAGGACAATGTATGGGGTCGTACCGTATTTTTGCTAACATATGGGCTAGAACTGTAAGAATATGTGGATTGCTCTTAATTTTCCAAGTATCTAAGAGATAAGGCTGCTTATTTAGTAGATCAGACCGTTTTTCATCAAATAAGGCTGTTGCCCGTGAAAATTGAAGGGCAAACGCTCATAAATTTACAGTTTTTTCTGAGAGTGCACTCGAATTGCCCTGTAATTTTTATATGTTATTGTCCTTCAAGAGTCAGCTGGATGGGGAGGCCTACCAATTGGCTTAAGAACTCACAAGCCCCGTCCAGAATAGCTGGTTTCTTAATTTTGAACCAAATAAAGATGAGAGACCTGTACCTGGATTGGCACCCACAGAGGTAACGCTTATTCTAAGCTTGGAGGACGTTGGAGCCACGAACAGATTTTACGTGCACCAGCTCCCATTAACGTACACGGTCCCACAGCAGCCTCAGCCGTGAGAGGTTGTCACCCTCCCAAGCACTGACCGCGGTCTATGCTGCTTCGCTTTCGGTGATCTTACGGGAACCGAGCTTATTAGCCCGCGCCACTGTGGAACTTATCTATACTAATAAAAGAAAGTTTCGCTGTCTGTGTGAGTGTGTGTGTGTCTGTTGGCGATGGCTAGGAAAATTTAGCGCACCTAGAGGTCTGTAAATTTAGTCGGTATTTGGATCGGCATTCATTAAAAACTGAACTACAAAGATATTTGTTTCTTTGACCGATCCCTTCATTTACTTCGCGAAAATGAAAGGAAATAATTACAGTTTTTACTAATGAAAAAAAATTAAGTTAACTAATTAAGATATAGATTTGAATTTGAGTATGCGAAGGGGAGCCATCTGGCAGCTATTTTAGCGTCGTGTCTTTGTTATGTTCTAATTATCCTAAAAATATAATTATATTTTCATTGATCGCGTTAATGTAGGGGAAGGGGTTTTCTTGAACAAACTGCTCGTTATATTTACGGGAATTGTGAGGGGAAGGGATGTTAACGCCTTTTTATTTAATGTCACATTTATTCTACTTCACCACGCACCCCCTGGCGCTGTGTTTTTCATTTATTTAGAACTCTTATTAATAAAAACAATTGTATTACTTTGATTTACAGAAAACAAATTCCATTTAAGAAATTTAACATTTTTCGCTTTACCTGTAGTATTTTATGAATGTTATATATACAGAATACAGGAAATTTCAAGTAAAGTTTTTCGTAAAAATTAAATTTATGTGACTATAAAAGGGACGCAACCCGTATTTACTTGATGCATATCAACAATCAAAATAAATGATTTGTTGTTGAACACTTGACCAAGCGCCGCCTGGCGGACAATCCTACAAGGTTTTTTCTCTAACTGTGCGTTCTTACCTCATGTTCTATGGGCCTGATCACAATGGAGTTTGGATGATTCGACTTGGTTTTCAATAGTGCGTTACAGAACACTGTACAATAGCGTTAAAGATTTTAGTTCCATCTTCCACCGCCAGGGGGAGCATTATTTTCGACAGTTCTATGTTGCTCGATTTTGACGGAAATTGGTTCATTTAACTACCTTGATACAATGGGTTCCCGTGTCGGATGTTCTTATACAACAAATTGCGCTCCCTGGAGGTGGAAGGTAGAAATGCAGAATTTTGCATCGCGTGCGCAGCACGCCTGCTATGCGGTGCCGAAAGCACCGGGGATACATGTGGGAGTTTCGTTCGGAAGGTGGTTTGTTTGAAACAGAGTGTCCTCCCTGGCGGCGAAATGTGGAACTAAAAGATTTTGTAGCGCGTGCGAAGCAAGCGTATCATATGGTGCCGCAGGCAGCGCGAAAACGTGTCATAGGTTCGTTTAGATCAGAATTCTCCCCTTTTCCGCGGAATGTGGAAATAAAGGACTTTTCGTCGCGTCCGCAGCACTCTTAAACAAATAATTTTATTCAAAATCGGGTTAAAATATAAAACTATACAAACTTTACATTTGTTTAATTTTATTATCACGGCCTCTGGCAACACCGGGCACGTCAGCTAGTATAGGGAAATATGAAATGATTACACATACTTTACAATATACTTCACTGAAAAGCTTATAATAAAAAAGTAGTATTCGGACAATATTTTTTGTGTTGGCTTTATCTGGACCAATATTGGTCTGATATACTGCTCGAACAGTGGGATGCTTACATTTTTGCAATACAGCGCGCGATATTTGCTAGAAATTTTGCATTATTTTATTGCTCGTATCTTGAATATAAAATCAGTATTGCTTCAATATTTGCGTTTTATTCCGAAATTTTCTAATGTAAAACCAATTTTTAACAAATTGTATTACTTCTTTGGGTGTACCTTTGATTAATGCAATATATATTTGTATAATATTGACCTATAATGTAACCAAACTAGCTAATATTGATTTGCCATTAAGGCATCATACACTTTCGCATCATATCGATTCATTTCATTTTCTAGCTGTAATCATGCTCACTCCTAAACCTATTGCGATTCCAGACAATCCCCCACACTAAAATCTCCTGACCGTAGATCAAAAAGGAACATGGTGGTTTAGGATTACCAAAAATGTTACTTACAACTTTTATTTTGAGTGCTGCAGATAGAATTGTTATAAAAATAAAACCTTTTTTTTTATAAATAGATGATTGAATCACTTGCATTTTGAGTTTAATAAAATCAATTTTTTGGTCATTTTAAATAAACATTATATTACACTTTCAATATTTTAGTAGCGTTGTGATCAAATATGTCTCCGAAAAACAACTTTATGTAATGCAAATAAAAAATTATTGTTTTAAATGTATGTTTATGATGACACTAGCTAAAATCGTTTATAATATTTGATGCCAAAGCTATATATCTGAGATCTGCTTGACACGTAATTTGCGAAACAGAAAGAAATCTCCATAAGCATTCAAAGATGAATGACAATAATGCATTATAAAATAATAGACAGTGTTTTTAAGTGAAACGCAAGATAGAAGAAGATTTCATGTTCTAAATATTCCGTACTAGAAATTAAACAGCAAAGGCAGATTTATATAGCTCTACCAAAGTGTTAAAACTGTATGTACATTATAATGTTAAAAATTCCTATAACCATCCAAATTCTCATCGAATTTTTGCAGTCGAGTGGAAACATGTTTGAATGATTACTGCTCCCCGAATATGCGTAATGTGTTTCTGAATCTGATTTAATACATTTGTCCACTATTTGCCCTCCTCAACAGAATTTAGGGAGAAAGCGTGAAATGAAACTATAATAATTACTATCACAAAAGGCATGTGACCTTGGAAAGGTTAGCTATGTCGCAGCGTGGGAAAAAATGATGTTGGAAAAGGCAATAAATAATTCATGAAAATCATTATTCTGTTAGTTTCTAGGCCTGGTTGTCAAATTAATAAACGGATGAACTCATCTAAAATTTGTGACTCATGAGTCAGTTTATTGCTGTTGAATAGTACTTTCTGGTTATTCACGTTAACTGTGGAAAGAAAGCCATCATCATAGTAGCTGAATATCAAGCTACTCATGAATGTGCATGTGAAATGAGAAAGACTTACTCATAACTTACTCATTTCGCATGCTCTCTTCTTTCTTTGAAGCACTTTACATCTAAACTGTAGCATGAACATATGATTAAAATGAAATGCCGTAAAACTTTCATTGAAATATTCTGGGAATGTACAATATAAAAAAGACAGAAAATATGTAATAACTCAAACATTGACTCTATCTATAAAGATTGACAAATAGATTATATAAAAATAAATAAATAAGAAACAAATGGATATTGTTTCCCTCACTAATATCATTTTTAAATGCTTTAAAAGCAATTACAAGTTTAAGAGGAAATCCGTGGTAATTGTTAATACAGATTTTTTTTTCATAATGTTTTACTAACAAGGGGACCGCCAAACATGATGCGCACAGAATTTAATGATTTTAAGGTATGTTGTAGGGATCATACCCCTAACTATTCAGGTCAAAGGTTTCCTTCAAATGGCCCTTAGTTTTTGAAAAATTCGGGGTTAAAGTTCAGAATATGTTTGAAATACCCATTAGATTACCATTCTGAACGTGGTCTCCGTGTTGCAGAGCTAGCGTTTGCGATTCATGTACGGCCATCCTATGGCGACTTTTTTTTTTTTTTTTTTTTTTTTTTTGCGCGTTGTACATTTTAAGCAGAAGTGTGAATTCTGCATCTTTAAACTTTTTTATATTTTCCTAAAAAATTAATTTACATTTTCGAATTCTTCATAAAAACTTTTAGTTTTTCTGCAATTATTAAACTAATATTTCTGTCGACGAAAATCCAAGATAATTTATGTCTAGAAGTCCCGTCTTTCTTTAAAACTTACTATTATTGTTTGCATTTATGTTTATTTATTTATTTATTTATTTATCATAGATATAAAATAATGCATACTTTATTTTACTTGGATTTTCTACTAAAAAAAGTAATTGATTAGGAAAACATTTACAAAATAATATATCCTTTTAATATTCGATTAGTTCTAAATATCTTAACTGATGAAATAAAAAAATGTTTACCATTACCGTCATTGGCATTTTTAATTACATAAATATAGAATTAATTGGATGATGATGCGTATCGCAAAAATATTCAAAACATAAGATGGCATTAAAAATCACCATAAAAGAATTTCTTAACATGAACTATTTTTAACAATATTGGAAGAATGCATAAATTAAGAAATATCAACTAGAAATATTATCAGATGGCGAATTTTTAAAAAGATTATCATTTTCTAACAATATCTCGCAATATTTTAGAGCATTCGTCACTTCATCTTTTAGTTTTTCTTCCAAACCAGAATTGTCCATATCAGTGCTTGTTCCTTCCATTATATTACAATCTGTAGCTTGTTGTCAACTTTCATATACAAAGTTTTCCTATATACAGCATTACTCCAAACATTGCAACTGGCTTAAAAAAGGCTTATATCCACAGAGTAAGGAGATTTAAACAGAGAATCAACTCTCATAGACTTCAATGGTAACTTCTTTAACATGGGATTACACATAGACAGTGGCGCTAGCTGCGGATGACGTGAAAACTACAGCTGTAACAGAAGAGAGGTAGCTAAATAGAGCTACATATCGCTTTCTTGGCGACAAATGAGGTGAAGGGGAAAAAAAAAACGGCGACTACTTGCTTCTTGTTTTGGTTGATTGGTTGATTGATTTTAAGACGGTCGATTATCTATCTACGCGAATGAAAACAGATTTATTATTTTTAACATGTTCTGAAACAATCGGAATTCAACTTTATTTTAAAATAAGTGCTGTGGTAAAACAGTTTTTTTTTCCAAGTTTGAAAGGAAAATTTGATTTTTTTAATTCTTCAAAATGTAAGTTGTGATTTATTTTCATGTGTTATTTTTGTTCTTGTTTTTTCAAGTTCCATAATGTTTGAAATATTTTATATATATTGAGTGTTGACAGATTTGTGCCGAAACGTCATGTTAAGACTCACTGTGGAGACGTGAAATGTTTTTGGTTTCCGTCTGTCTGTTTGCCGTAAAAATGGTCCGATTAGGTTGATTTTTAGTAGGTACAGTGTCTCACAAAAGTGATGGGACACTTGTGCTTTATAAAAAGAAACTGCAATAAAATAAATAAACAAACATGTGAAAAAATTTTTTGGGTGTGTTTCATATTTAAAGTTAGTAACAATTATTACATAACATACATTTTGTCAAAATATTAAAATATTAATTTAGTAAAAATACAATTGTTCAGAACGGAGCAAAAAATGGCTCACATAAGTGATGGGACACTTACTTTTCCATCAAATATTTATCCAAAAATTTTACTTTTTAAAAGGTTTTAATATTTTGTTGGATTTCCTTTTACTTTTAAAACATGATTTAATCTTTTTGGGATGGATTCGACTATTTTTCTTGTGATTTTTGGAGTGATTTTACCCCATTCTTCTTGAAGCACCGATTTTAGTTGTTGTTTTGAAGAAATGGTGTGTTTGCGAATTCTTGATTCCAATTCTTGCCAAATATTCTCTATGGGATTTAAGTCTGGAGATTGTGGTGGTGTTTTTATTATTTCAGGACAGTTATATAGCAGCCAGAGTCTAACGTTCAGAGCAGTGTGCTTGGGGTCATTGTCCTGGTAGAATTTAAAATCGTTATGAAGGTTCAATTTTCGTGCTGAAGATTTCACATTTTGCTTTAAAATATCAATATACTTGTACTGATCCATTATACTGTCAATAAAAACAAGATTACCAACTCCAGCGGACGACATACACCCCCATACCATAACTCCTCCTCCACCATGTTTTACTGTTGGTACCAAGTTCTGTTTGCGAAGTTCTTCCCTGGGTTTTCTCCACACCAAGATTCTACCGTCAGAACCAAATATATTAAATTTACTCTCATCAGCAAATATAACTTTATTCCAGTAATCAGAATTCTTATTTATGTTGGATTTTGCGAAAGCTAGTCTGAGTTTTCTATTCTTTTCACTTACGAAGAATTTTTTCCTGGCTACTCTACCGTGATATCCAGCAGATCGAATTACCCTTCTAATAGTTTCAGGATTAACAATTATTCCATATAATGCTTGTAAATCAGCAGCAACTTTTGAAGCACTAATTCTTGGATTTTTTTTAATATTTCGAACGATAATTCGCTTTATTCCATTGGATAGCTTTGATGGTCAGCCAGGTCTTCTTTTATCCTGAATCATATGATTCTTTTTATATCGTTTAATGATATTGAAAACTGTTGAACGACTCAAGTTAACTGTTTCAGCAGTTTTTCTAATAGATTTTCCACGTTCAATATGCAAATTAATAACTAATTTTCGAATTTCAGGCGAAGTTTCTTTTCGTTTAGCATTCATGACTACACAGAGCTAAAAAACACAAAAATTCCAAAACAAACTGGAGAGAAATACTGCAGACGATTTTATACATTATTGCCAATTGCTTTTAAGTAAAAATAAAACCCCAAAAAATATTTTTATTGCTTATTTCAGACGATTTTTGTTGCATATATAATGGTGTCCCATCACTTATGTGAGCTATTTTTTGCTCCGTTCTAAACATTTGTATTTTTATTAAATTAATATTTTAATATTTTGACAAAATGTATGTTATGTAATAATCTTTACTAAATTTAAGTATGAAACACACCCACAAAAAAAATGTGTACATGTTTTTTTAATTTATTTGATTAGTTTCCTTTTGTAAAGCACAAGTGTCCCATCACTTATGTGAGACACTGTATGTTGGCTAGGTATCCGGAATTAGCTGTATAGTTTTTAGTTAAATTTTGTTCATTCGTTCGGAAAATATAGAATATTTTTTTTACGTCATAATGCTTTCTTATGGGGATGCAGACGATTTTTCAAATTTCATTTTTATCTGAAATGAAAATGGATTATTTGCGTAATGGATTTAGATGTAAAACTATGAAGGCTCAATTTTCGATATGGATTTCCAATAGTTTTAAAATTTTGCTTATAAATTTAATAGAATTTAGAAATTAATTGCTTAAAATATTTGAAAATGTTTTTGCATCTGTTCGGGAAATATAAACATCTTACTTTCATATTTTTTACAATTTTTAAAATCGTTTATTTTTACTTACCACTTTAATTTAAGGATTCTAATTTCTGGAACATTCGAACAATTCTATATGCTTATAAACATGCATGCAATTGAAAAAATAATAATTGCGGATTGTACGAAGTTAAAATGATATTTTAAAAAAAATGATCTGCAGATTAGGAAAAACTTAGTACCATGTTTACATTGCGATAGAAAATAATATGAATAAAATTTTATACGGAGAAATTTTTTTTAAACATGAATGAGATTTATGGTATGGCAGTTATTTTAACGATAATATAAAGTCAAAATTTGTTAAAAATCTGCCAACACTGAATGTATGTAAAATATTTCATACATAATGGAACTTGAAAAATAAAAACAAAAATAACACATAGAAATAAACCACAACTTACCGATTCTTAGAAATAAAAAATAACTTTGACATCTTGTTCTTGCAAACAATAGACTCCTCTCTTCGTAGCATTTTGAAGAATTATAATAATTATAATCAACTATTTGATCTTCAAAGAATAATTTTAATAATAAGTATTAAACAAGATTCGAAAATAAATTAACGAACGCCAAAAATTTGCACATGCGCAAATGACAACAGAAAGACGCCAAGCAGAATAGGGTTACACTTAAAATGAAATCACGAAGATAAAAATCGCCAAACCGATGATTTAGTTTTTATGTCATCCGCCGCAGTCGCTCTTTTCAGGCGAAGTTGGATCTCTGTCTTACTCTGTGCTTATATCAAGGAAAACAATTTCATTCTGATATTACTATGAAAGTCGCAGCAGACGATTTAAAAAAAAAATATTTTTTTTTTTGTATGTATTGTAAATTTTATCTCTCATTTACAGACGATTTTTTCATTTCCAGTTGAATTTTTATGTATGATATTGGCAATGTTTTTACTTGAAAGAATGAAAACAAATCTGAAATGTAATCTGTCATTTTTTTGTGCAAATGAAAAATGATGTTGAGTTTGAACTTTACAGATAAAAGTATTTAGAGTGCATTAAATGTTTATACAACTGTTAAAAACTTAAATATAAAGTGTTACTGCTTTAAAATTTTATTATTCCTTTGAAAAGATCTAATCTCGCATACGTTTGGGAGATTCGAAAGGAAAACTATTTTATATAAGTTATACAAAAGAAATGGTAATTTTTCATTTAAAATTGCATAACAATAAAAAAAAAGTATTATTTCAGAACTGTGTTTAAAATATAAAAATGTAAATAATAAATAAATAAATAAATAAATCTATACATAAATTAGCTTGGAGTTTCGTAAATAGAAATATTAGTTTAATAATTGCAGAAAAGTTATAAGTTTTTATGAAAAATTCGAAAATGCAAATATAATTTATTAGGAAAATATAAAAAAGTTTAAAGATGCAGAATTCACACTTCTGCTTAAAACATACAACGTGCCAAAAATGTAAAATTATTTTAAAAAAGGGGGGGGGGCATAGGATGGGACAGAACCCTTGCATTCGGCACAGGAATCTCGAACGCTAGAACAGCACCACGGAGACATCGTTTAAAGTTGCAATCTAATGGGTATTTCAAACGTATGCTGAACTTTAACCCCGAATTTCTCAAAAACTAAGGGCCATTTGAAGGAAACCTTTGACCTGAATAGTTAGGGGTATGACCTCTACAACATACCTTAAAATCGTCAAAATCTGTGCGCATCATGTTTGGCGGTCCCCTTGTAAGATATACGTTAACTATGAAAGTATATAAAATGCTATTAGGCAAGTATATTTTTTTTATAAGATACAATAACTGTAACTAAATAACTTAATGCAATAAATTACATGAGATTTTAAATATTCCACTTTTATCTTACTCAGTAGTAGTAACTATTTCTTTTTCGATAATTCTAACAGGTTAGTTATATTATCTAAACAAAAAAAAGTAGAACCATTTATTTACGATTTCAATTTTTACATTTTCATGTATTTTTCGAAATCGATGTTTCATAAAATAAACATATTTTATAATTTTTCTGCTATGAGACTTTCTTATATTTTAAAGCATTTTTATGATGATGCTTTTTAACACTTTCCAACCTAGTTGAAAAGTGTTTATGACTTCGGTTTGTCTGCCGTCTGGCCGTCTGTCCGTGCTCTAACTCCCGTAAATATACTCGGATTGCTCTGCAATTTTTATATGTTATTGTCGTTATCTATAGCATGTTTCCTATTTCAACGGAAGTGTGTAGCACTTAGAGTTTTTTTACAGCGATACTCAAAAGAATTCCGTTACATTGCGGTCTATGGGGAAAAATCATTTGCGGTTTCACTATTTGAAACGCATTGAAATTTATATATATCACTAAGGTGCATTAGAAGAAGCTTAAAAAGGAATAGGGTGTGCATAACACTTATAGTTACTCTACAGGGACAGTCAAAAGAATTCCGTTACATTACGTCTATGGAGAAAAATCGTCTGCGGTTTATTTAAATAATGCTTCACTATTTTAAACACATTGAAATTTATATATATCACTAAGGTGCATTACAAGAGGCTTACTACAGAATATTGTGTGTATAGCAGTCATCGTTCATTTACAGGGACACACAAAAGAATTCTCTACTGTCTGTTAACAATAATTCCTGGAAGTGCGTTTTAAGTTGCTGAACGCGATTTTAAATTGAACTCACTTTTTGTATATTACTGGGTGTGTATAAATTCTGTATTTCATATACAGGGCAGCATGAAAGTTCGCGAACACATTTCCGTTTATTGACAGAAACTCCAGAAGGAGAATTTGAAACTGTGCTACGCGTTTCCTAACTAAACTAAAATTTATCATCCTATGTAGTATATATACAAATCTATAGATCCTATACAGGGCTGAATAAAAGTTTTCGGATATTTTTCCGAATATTGTATATGTTGGGAATTCCTGAAATTACGTTTTTAAATATGTTATGCGTTTTCTAAATTATTTCCTTAGATGTTATCTTTCAGCTTATTAAACGGTAATGATTTGTAAAATTATTTTGGAAGCGTTGGAAAGTGTTACATAATCTATGCTTGACGCATGATTTTTCGTTCTTGTTTATAATAAAACCTGTTCTGAGGTTTTTCTAACTAACGCATTAGAGTAATATTTCACGTCATTAGAAGATTACTGTAGATATTGAATTTCTGTAAATATGATTTTACTAAAAAAAATATTTCAGGTGTTTTTTTTTTAACTCGGTTACATTATAGTGTATAGTTTTATCTATAATATATTTAATTTATTTTTTAAATCGTTATCAAATGTTACGTAAAAACTCTACGCCTGTAACCTCTGCGCTTTTTTTTAGATCTTTTGTTAAGCAAATGCGAACAAAAAATTTCTGGAACATCCCACTCCCTGTAATTCTTAAATTAAAAGAGACAAGAAAGGTCGTAAACTGGATTTTTTCAAGCTTTCGATCGTAAAGCACCATTATCAGAGAGGGGTCCGTCAGAATAAATTATGTTTCACCGAAAGGTCTTTCAGTAGCACATGAAAAAAATCAATCGAGTGTATCAACGTGATTTATATTACCAGAGTGGATATAAAAAATTATATTATCGAAGCATATATATATATATATATATATTTAAATGTTTACTTTCTAAAACACTGATTATTTTCGTTATCGATCAATTTTTTAATAGATATATATTGACGGATATAGTTTTACAGAGAGAAATAGACAAATTGAATAAGAGTAGCATTGTCTACACATTTGTATATTTGTATGAATATTATTCAAGAGTAAATCTCTAAGGAAATATAACCACTGATTTAACCAAAGTCAACAGAAGTGAATTTTTATGTTTCAAAAGTATAAAATTCATATACTATAGAATATTAATTTTAAGATTCGATTTAATTAAAAATATTACTTATAACTATTCATCATGCAAACTCCCTTTTTTGACATATATATGTTTTTTTTTTCAATACATACATATATATATATATATATATATATATATCTTTTTGAAAAAAATTCATGGGATGTTTCATAGTTCTCTGAGTTAGGTAAGTGACTGTTTCTTATAAAAGTTCAAATTGAGGTTCAAAACTCTAATTAAGAAATTTAACGAATTTGTTTTAGTGACGTGAATGTTAAGGTCAGAAATCTATATGTAAAGCATACAGAGTTAGACATCCGACTACAATGGATAATGTGAAGTTGTAATGAATATTCAATGACTTTAATATTTTTTGCTGTATATGTTAGAGTATGGAGGAGGGAGGCGTTGTTCATTCAAAATATACTGATTAACTCATTGCATATATTTATATTACAAAAACTCCCAGAAAAAACTGTAATAAAACGAAAAAAAAATTAAAAATATAATAGAATGACTGGAAGTGTAGAAGTTAAGAATACGAAGAGGTGGCGATATTATATGGATAATTAATGTGCAGTGGTTAACTAAAAAAAAAGTGGATTATTGGTTCCTAATGCATCCTTTCATTACATGTTATTATTTAGTTGAAAGTTTTGTTATAAGAATAGTTGTTATATCAATAAAATTTGTTAATTCTGACAAATTTTATACTAAGAGTTTATTCAACTATATGATTTCAAATCAAAACTAAGCCTTCATGCATTTGCGGAGCTAAGCATTTGCATCAAACAGTTATGTTATCACGATATTTACCAAAGGAATTACAAACAATAATAGAGCCCGTAATTCAATGAAATGGTTATTTTTGTCACCCGGAAAATATTTTGATTGCCATGTTGGCTGACGATAGGGACTATGTAAGAGTGTTGGCACTACGCAGAATAATAAAATCTCGAAAATCAAGAAATTCTTTACGTACGTTCAAGTTACCTGAGATCAATTTTGAATTCAAAGACTATTATCGATTTTATAAATTGGGCTGAAGTGACCGTGACAGATCGACCATTAACTAAGTTCTTAGATCATAACATTCTTACAAAGTGTATCTTAAATCCAACGGCAATAGATGAAGACATCTTACCTAAGATTAAACTATATCCCTTTGTCACAATCAAGCTACTGAAAGATGTGTGAAACTTGCTACGGAGGCTTCTTCTGCTGTTTGTGGTCCTTTGAGACGCGATGGGTTCATTAAAACGTGTCTGGAGTCTCGAAAAAAAATACCAGTTTTTGAAACTAAAAAACAGTATGAAATACTATAAAATGGTAACTTCATTGCTTGTAAATTGTAATAGTAAATTATTTTTACCTTATTACTATAGTCCTTTAAGAATAATTTGAAATTATATTTTCTTACATAAGTTAAGTAAAAAATATAAAACAATTGCAATTACCCAAATTTCATATATTTAAAAAAAGTATAGTCGTTGAGTTAATATAATAAAAGCGAATTTGATATAAATATTACATAATTTTACTATAAATATATAATAATAATAATAATAATTCGATGATCATCCTTTTAAATTAAATTAATATTAATAGTTTGTATATTTGAGGAAAAAAATGGAAAAATGCACAACTTTTACGTTTTTTTTTTCAATATTCAATGACCTTGGGGCAGTATTTAATATTCATATTTTTCAAAGATATTTTATTTTCAGAATGAGGATATGATTGAGCAACTTTCCCACACCACACCACTTCGATTGGAGAAAAAAGAATCCACAAGGCGAGCGCTTTTACGATTTTTCTAAATATTCAATGACCTTGGGGCAGTATTTTATATCAATATTTTTCAAAGATATTTTATATACAGAATGAGGATATGATAGAGCAACTTTCCCACACCGCCCCATTTTGATTTGGAGAAAAAAAAATATTTCCATTGGCGAGCATTCCACCCTACTAAGTATCCTCGTATCCTTCCTTCGTTTAAAATTATGAGGTCAGGAATGATCGACGAAACTACGAAACGTCAGATCGACGAAATGTCTGAAATAGATCACTGCCCCTTTATTTCTGGACACCAGTGTATTTAGTTACCTGCCTGTCTAATCTGTCTGTATTTCTACTAATCTATCTGACTATTTGTCTATTTATCTAATTATCCCTCTGCCTGTATGTGTAATCTAACTACTGGGTGTTTCCTTAATTCTGTTTCACCTGAAATAACTGGTACACTGAATTAATAACAGCTATAAACAATGTATAACGAATAGTAAAATGAGTATGCGCCACACAATACGCACAATAAGATACATGTCCACGCCTATTAGCCGCAAACTCTGATGTTAGCGTTTCTGTATAAAAAAAACGGTACAAGAAATGGCAAAAATTTCAACTACAATGTTGTAGAATTTCCTGTATTTAGTTCAAACTGATGTCTTATGTATGAAAATAACTTCATTAGAAGCCCTGAAATGTCACTTTTTTAATATACATTATACAACCACCAGCTAAATATACCACTAATTGTATGCAAAAAATGGCTTTATAAGACAAACGCACATTTTGTAATACAACTAACACATGTAAGCAAGGTACAGTTTATTTTATTAAGAAAATAAAGCTAAAAGTATGCTCAGTTTATCCACCATCGGCGGCAACGCATCATGCATACGTCTCGATGGTACAGACATTAAATAAAATTTACTTTCTTATTAAAAGATATTGTATCTTCGTTACAACTGTTAGTTGGATTAATAAATGTGCATTTGTCTTATTCAATTAATGGCATATTTAAGCTGGTTACTGGATAGAAAATAACAATATTTCAGGGCCTCTAATGATGTTATTTTTATGTGTAAGACCTCATTTCTTACTAAATCGAGGACACTCTGAAAATTTGTATTTGACTGTTTTCCTGAATTTCCTATTATTTTCGAGATAGGAACGCTAACTCTGCAGGTTGCCATTAGGGGTGGTGGGAGATACTTCATCCTGAAGCGCTTATCCGTTTTACTGTACTTAGACATCCCGTTCATGGCTAAATCGATTCAGTAGTTATTTGAAATGAAACGAAATTAAGATAACACCCTGTATATGACTAGCTCTCTTTATGTTTTTCTGTCTATCGATCTATGCACCTGTATGTCTATATGTAAACATATATTATTAAAGATTTAATGATTTAAGGACACGTATGATTAGACCCTTATCAATATTTTGCAAGGGAAAGTATGTTTATTACACGCAAAGGGTACGAGAATGCATAGGAGAATGTACTCGACTTTGCATCTGTGAGTGAAATGTTGTCAAACTTTACTGGATATTTATAGGATGTGAAATACGTTGAATTTACCCAAAATTACACGTACCAGTCGCATAAATAAATCTTTTCCAACAGAAAAAGAATATCAAAATCCTAGCATACCGTTCAAGCGCTATTCGTGGAAATTATAGCAAAAATATGCAGGCGAATTGCATAAACTTTCTTTTAAGTCATTAAAAAATATTTTATAAATGTAAAATAAATTAGCTAACAGTAAATTATAGCAATGGTTTCCTCTTTTTCTATATATAAAGCGTTTTATATTCTACATTATTACTTACCCATCAAACGTAGTATAGGGTAATTCTTGTAATTGTTTTGAATATTGAAAAATTTTTTTGACGGATTTAAACGTTTTAGACACTGGAAATTCCAAATAACATATTTTTAGAAAATAAATTTTGCCTCCGTCTGAGTGTGTGTGTGTCTGTAAACGCTCTATCTCCAGAACAAATTTAGATAGAGATTTGAAATTTGGTATGTACAGTAGAACTCCAATTATCCGAACTCCGACGAATCGTTGATTATCCGAATCGCTTTCAAAATTTCAGAAAAAAATTAAGACGAAAACGTACTGCGATTCACAAAATAATGATTCTGTCTATGTGCGGTATTGCCCTTCTCTCCACGGAAGAGACAGGAGAAGATGAGGATGACGTGCCACTTGAGGAATTCAGAAACCTGGATGTTCAGAATGTTCCTGGAATTCCTGGATGTTCAGAAGTTAGTATTGAAGATATAGGAGAGTGGATGGTGTGTGATTCGTCAGATCCTGGGTTCCAAATTCTAAATGATGAACTTATTGAAAGTGTGAGAGAAGAAACTGTCGAGGAATAAGATGACCTTAATGTTGAAGTTGAAGCAGACATGGGATCATCAGTTAGTGAAGCATTTGCCGGCCTTGAAACTGCGTTGAAGTGGATGGAGCGTCGCCCCGAATGTGACCACATGCAACTTCCCACTGTCAAGTGGATGCGCGACTTGGCTGCCCGAAAACGGATGAAGACTGTCAAACAGCTTACTTTAACCGAGATATTCAGCAAGCAACTTTCATTTACAGTGTGGTACGTACATAATGTACTAATGTACAGCACTTGTAAGTACGCTTATCATGTAAAAGAGTTGCCTTTTCATTTAATTAATTAAAAGTTCTTTTTTTTAATAGTGTTCTTCTCCCATTTTCAACATACATACAGTAATTAATTAAAATAGACCCTTTTTTCGAAAAAAATCCAATTAACCGAATTTTTGATTATCCGATTGGGGTTCGGTCTCAATTAATTCGGATAATTGGAGTTCTACTGTACTTAGTATGTAGTAATGGGAAGAAGTTTATTGAATTTCAGTAACCTCGATTATCCGGAACTATTTTTTTCGGACTCTCAAAATATTCATTCTGATAAAAGATATATAAAAATTTTCGAAATTGTTTATTTTAAGGAGCAAATGTAAAAGACAATAGAAAAATCAGAAATTTTGCATAAAGAATGAAGTCGATTGGATAATTAATTGCCGAGATATGTGTAATCATATTTTCCACACTCTTCGATTTTTCATGACCCTGTATTTCATTCAAATTTCAATTCAAAGATATATTTTAATTGGAAATAAGACGATAAATCCGACGCAGTAAACCGTTAGTTAATATAATTATCAGTTTTGGAGTTATAAGGATGTTTCTTTTACGCAATTCAGTAATAGAGCATTTAAAGTTTATGACGTCATCAAGCCACTATTTTATTCGAATTGCAATGCATTTTATAAATAGTTTACACATGTTTTATTTTCATATTTTATATTATGCATATCCATGATGGGTAAGTATTACGGTGGCCCCAAACGACTAGTTTAATTAAAAACAATTTCAGTATTCCAAATTTTACATTTTAAACATTAAAGAAACATTATGTGAAGTTATTACATGTAAAATTTAAGGTACAGTATTAATGTGCATCAGAGTAAACATGAATTACAAGTTTATAAAACTATCTGAACTGTTTCTAATTATGTATAAATAAAATATTTGGTTACTAGATTAAATATTCAAATATTAGTGGGAAAACTTTCAAATACCATAATAAATAATAAATAGTTTGATATTAGATGTTGTATTCAGGAAAATATTTAAAATTAAATAAGGTTTTCCACAAAAATTAATATCCTTGTAGCAATTTATGCAATATTAATTTAAATAGAATTATATGTAACTTTAATTTATATTTCATGAATAATAACTTTTATGCTTTAAGCATGCATGCATGAATAATGAATACAAGGTATTATTAACACATATAAAATGAAGATTTTTGTTTTTACATTTTAAATAAATAGTGATTACATAGTAAAAATAATAAAATTTGAAACGCTGTTAAAAGTCTCGTAAAATGCATGAAAAAGTAATTTTTAAAGTTAATACCAAAGTTTTAACTATAAATATCGCATGATAATAAAAAAGTCCTTCCGGCCTGTACCGGGAGGAAAAGGTAGCTTTCCTAAATCTTCGTTTTAAAATTTTAGCTAATGTTACACGAAAACAGCAAGCTAAAATGCAAAGAAAACGTTTGCAAAAGATTCGTTAATACTGAATTAGAATAAGAAATTCGCCAAATTATTCAGCTATAGCCAAATTGGCTTCATTTATGAAGACTTATTTTGGTCGCCAAATTTGGCGATGTTTCGCCAAATGTCGCCAAGTTTGGCGATAATTTGGCGCTAACGGATATGAATATATAGTTTTATACATATGATTGGGAAAATGATTACAACAATGAAAATTTTTGTAATGTGCTGTATTGTTTCAAAATGTCAGCCACCCTAGAATTTCAAACTGCTCTATCTCAGCCATTTTTTAAGATAGAGGTAAAACAAAAAATGCTCTGCAATCCTTGTATCAATGCCTAACACTTAATTAAAAAATAAATTTGAATTTGTAACTTTTTTGTATTTTTATTTTAGTTTCAAATTTTTAAGTGGCCGCCATCTTGAAACAATATGGCGGACCAAGCTGGCCAACGAACTCGGCCGAGACCTTGGTGAGCTTAATACACACAATTAGTTTCAACCAAATTGATTTATAAATACGAGCGTTATCGTATGACATAGGTCAGATATATATATATATATATATATATATATATATATATATATATATATGGATATATATATTTATATATATATTTATATGTATGTATATATATGGATATATATATATATATATATATAAATCAACATTTGAACGGAAGGTGGTTTTGGGGTCTGGGGGTGATGATCGGTGAAAATCTATCGAAACTTTCTGGAACTGCTTTCCTCCGAACGGCTGCAAT
The DNA here is from genome assembly GCA_963931845.1 of Maratus michaelseni. Lineage (NCBI taxonomy): Eukaryota > Metazoa > Arthropoda > Arachnida > Araneae > Salticidae > Maratus > Maratus michaelseni. Next base: position 245,915,504 of record OZ007588.1, on the reverse strand, counting down.
AGGTAGCTTTATACTTTTAGGTAGCTTTCAATACAAAAAAGTATAAAGCTACCTATTGCAGCCGTTCGGAGGAAAGCAGTTCCGAAAATTTTCGAAATATTTTCACCGATCATGACCCCCAGACCCCAAAACCCCCCTCCGTTCAAATGTTGATTTTTATATATAGATATATCCGTATATATATATATATATATATATATATATATATATATATATGACCTATGTCATACGATAACGCTCGTATTTATAAATCAATTTTGATGAAAGTAATTGTGTGTATTAAGCTCACCAATGTCTCGACCGAGTTCGTTTGCCAGCTTGGTCCGCCATTTTGATTCAAGATGGCGGCCACTTAAAACTAAAATAAATATACCAAAAAGTTAAAAATTCAAATTTATTTGTTAATTAAGTGTTAGGCCTTGATACGAGGATTCCAGAGCATTTTTTGGTTTACCTCTATCTTAAAAAAATGGCTGAGATAGAGCAGTTTGAAATTCTAGGGTGGCTGACATTTTGAAACAAGACAGCACATTACAAAAATTTTCATTGTTGTAATAATTTTCCCAATCATATGCATAAAACTATATATTCATATCCGTTAGCTGCAAATTCTCGCCAAACTTGGCGACATTTGGCGAAATATTGCCAAATTTGGCGACCAAAATAAGTCTTTATAAATGAAGCTAATTTGGCTATTGTTCAGTAATTTGGCGAATTTCTTATTCAAATTCAGTACTAACGAATCTTTTGTAAACGTTTTCTTTGCATTTTAACTTGCTGTTTTCGTGTAACATTAGCTAAAATTTTAAAACGAAGATATAGGAAAGCTACCTTTTGCTCCCGGTACAGGCCGGAAGGACTTTTTTGTATTGAAAGCTACCTAATTGTTCTTTTATAAATAATAAAACCTTTAAAAATGAAATTACTACATTGCGACAATTACTTTCTTAATCACCTCGAAATAAAATTATTACAGCACTTGGCTAATAATATATTTTGTTGGATACTAAGCCTTTAAAATATTCTTATTCCTATGAGATTTCATATAATTTCTAAAAAGCAAATATTTAGTTTAATTTAAAATTTCTTGGAAGATGTCCATTAGAGCCTCGTTTGTTGCTTAGTCTATAGACATGATGGACACAAACATTTTATAAATAATCTCCTTATTTGAAATAAAAGTGGAGATCTATGCATACATTAAAGTACTCGTTGAATTGCCATCCGTTTAAGCATTATTCTTTCACTTAAATTATATAATGAGCTTTAAAAATATAAAAAATACTATTTGAAGCATTTTTTATGACGCCTGAAAATTTAAAACACGTGTAATCTAAAAAATAATAACACATCTATTTTAATCAGAATGTATTCATTAATTGCTGTAACTGATAAAATGTATACCGGGTGTTTCATAAAAGATGGACAAAACTTTAAGATGTGATAGTACATATCCAAATAAACAACTTTCATCAAAGAATGCACTGTCAGAATTAAAAAGCAAAGGTGCTGAAGGGCCCTGAAGGTGATGTTTTTATACAAGGCAAAAACACACAAATAACCATTTAGTGACAAAAGCAAGTGGTAATGGCATGTGATTACAATAAGTGTTCAAAACAATGACCGGCAGTGTCTATACATGCGATACGGCAAAGAAAGGATTGGCGAACTTTCTGAAAAACAACAGGCATATCGTTCACTTTCCCTGCAGCGGCTAAAAGTCTGGCGACGAGGGTTTCCGTAGATTCAATGGGAGTCTCATACGTAAGAGCTGTCCCCACAAGAAGAAATCGAGACATGACAGATAAGGCGGGCTGGTGGCCAAGATACAGGACCACTTCGACCAATCCATCAGTTGAGAAATGTTATATGCAGATAGTTTCGCACGTCTAGTACATCTCGCTGGAACCACATTTCTCGCCAGTTGTGGGGGGGGGGGGGAACGGCGTTCAACATGGCTGGCAGCACCTGTTGCAGAAACGTGAGGTATTTTTTTCCGTCAAGGCATTCTGGCAGAAGTTAAGGTCCGAGTAGGTGGTCTCCAATTATTTTTGCCCAAACATTGATAGAAAAGCGTCTCTGATGAGCATGTGAATAAGTGGCATGTGCATTCAAATCCGCTCATACATGTTGATTGTGGGTGTTAAATGCACCTTCACGTGGGAAGGTACATTCATCCGTGAAATCACAGGTGCCACAAAATCTGAATTTACCGCATTCTGCTGCAAAAACCAGCGGCAAATTCCACACGACGAGGATAATCCCTTTGAGTCAGTTTCTGGACTCGTTAAACATGATAAGAATGCAAACGTTCATCCTTCAGTACTCACCATGTCGTGGAGTGTGATACAATTAATTGCCTAGCGGCTTCTCGTGTACTTGTACTTTGCTGGTCAGCCACCATATTCAGAATGGTTTCTTCCACAACAAACGTTCTGTCCGTCTTTGCACGACCTGCATCCGACCGGGAAAGGAGAAAGGATCCTGTCTCGCACAACGGCCGGTGAAAGCGCTCAAATGTTTTAAGGCAGGGCAACCGTCTGTTGTGAAACCACTCTCCGTACAATCGTTAAGCCTCTGAGCCATTTCCATTTGCAGTTCCGTAGATAAAAGGCATAACAGCCTTTTCCCTATTAGTGTAGGGCAACATCTTCCGATACGTTCGTACCGCAATTGAAAGTTGCACATCGGATCAGTGGCTTTTATGTATTAATCGAGGCGAAATTTTGCATACGCGTTCTTTATCTACTCAATATCACATTTGCATGCTATTAGTGTCGTTCTTCTCCCAATAACTCGCAACAGGAGTGGAGCTTTAACGATTGCATGGACCAAGTTTCCACATGCGCCAACACCTTTGTGTTTTATTTCCGACCATAATTCTTTGATGAAAGTTGTTTGTTTGGATATGTGCTATCACCTCAAAGTTTTGCCCATCTCTAATGAAACACCCTGTATACTACTTTTGAAACAATACGAGAGCATCAAGTACTGTTGGTAGCATACAATCAAACATGTGAAATATAAATTGTAAATAAGCGTATTATTTTAAATATAGGCACATACGGAAAAAGATAAAGATTCTTATCTTTTTTTATCAACATTGATATGAAATTATGTTATTAATTTTTAGAATAGTTTTCGTCTAGAATCACACGCACGTGTGTATATACGTATGCATACACCCAATAAGAGAAATTCCATTATTTTTATTCTAAAATTAAAAGTATGGTTTCTTATTTTCTTTTGAAATACGCTATAATTCAGGTATTTTTACATAAATTTTTTTCGCATTAGTGTTATGCCACAAAAATCCGACAAATATGGATTTCCAGACCATTTTTTACCCCTATTTTGTCTGAGGAAACCTATTTAGAAAAGAAAATGAAATCTATTTGCAAAAATAATTATATCATGAATATCTTTTTGATTATAGGTTGTCGAAGGGTGTAGATTTTGTACTTCATCACAAAATTTAAAGGTTTATAAAATCTTGCATTTTAGTTCAAGAAGTAATTTAAAAAGATCGGAAATCTGTACACTTTTTCTAACAGATCATGTAAATACTGTGAATCTTTATAATTATTTTTTTTAATGAAGTAGTTCTTTAGGTATTACTGAAATGTTGGTCAAAATGCCTTTTATATCTCATAAAGTGTAGGAGATAACATTATGGACTTTTTACATGTGTTATTACTACTTCCGAACAAGTCCAGAGAAATTAAGAATGCTGTTATTTTTTCTCTCCTAGTAATAACAATTTAAATGGACAAAATTTTCAAAATTCAGCATTTTTGATAGCTTTAACTCATAAAAATAAAAAGTGGTATAAGCTATTTGGCAAGGAAAGACCTCTATATATAACATCTATGATCTGCGTCTCATTCTTGGCATCCAATTTGTCTGGGAAGCATAGAGTTTTGACATTATAGAAGTAACAGCCAGACACAAAGAAAAAATAACATTTAGGGGGAAAATACACATTTTATTATTTTTTTTGTATTTTTTTAAAGTTCCTGTAATACACTGTATATTTGCGTTACAATTATAGATACAAGAGTCAGAAGAATTTCTTAACAACATATTTGATTCTTGTTTTGAATATTGAATACGTGAAGTTAACACATTTATGTTTCTATGTTCATACCATATGTGTACGTTAAATACTGCAATTTATTAACACAAAAATCAATAAAGAAAATTTATAAGAAAATATTTGACTCCATGGACTCTTACTTTATCAGTTCAGAATTCCCGAAAAAATTTATAAACCTTTCAATTTTGTATACAAGAAAAAAAAGTTATCACTCTTCGCCAATCAGAAAGCTTTTTAAAAAAGCATTTTTTTTATTTGCAAATGGATTTTAATTTCTGTATATGGTTTTCTTATACAAATTGTGGAGAAAATTCAAAATAGAGCGACAACATTAGAGTAAATTTTGCCGAAATTTTATGAAATGGCCCGTTAACTATTTTTTACACATATTAAAAATTTTTTCTCATATTTCGAAGTGTTATTTCTGTTTTATTACAATTTATTTTCACAAATTTAATTTAATTTCCAAAGTATTGTGCAATAAAATAATATCTCTGAAGCAAAAAAAGTTGCTCATCCATTCAAATCTTTTCATGAAGACGTAAATCTCCGTTCTCTCCATTGTACGATATATATGTTATACATGCATATAATAAAGGGAAATTTAGAAAAGAAGACCAATATAGTTCTCTAAGCGTTTTAAAGCAATTCAAAAGATATAGTAGCTATATTTTAAAATTTTATATACACTCAGTTTTGTTGGTCAAAAAAAAAAAGTTTATTATGCGCAATTATAAAGCCAAACATGAAAGTATAAAAGATTATAAAATACAGAAACTCACAAATTTTATCTTTATGATAAGTTATCAATGTGATTGCATTTCGTTACCCAGAAATTATTTATTTTGAAAATATATTCTTTCCTTTTGTTTTTGAGCCTGTACGGTCGATGCAACCAAGTGCAGTACAACTTCTTGATTTCAATCCAGTAATAGTTTATCTAAACGGCGGACTGTAAACCTGCCCTTTAATAATCAAGCCAAGTGCAGTACAGATTCTTGATTTCAATTCAGTAATAGATTTTCGAATAGGCGGACTGTAACCCTGATTATTAAAAGATCCATACACTAATATCTAGGGAAGAAAAGACAGGCGTTCGTGGTGACCATGGAATGACAATACCCAGACCAATCTAAACTGCGATTTCAGCACTGAGGTATGAATTAGATCCGTAATTTCGATTACTATTTCAAGAATTATTCAGTTAAGAAATTTCTCAATACATTTGTGTACATCCTGTAAAAATGATTTTATAAAATAAATTTCAATTTATTTATTGCTTTAAACTTAAACTTGGCACTGCTAATTAAGTTTCATTCCCGAATGAATGATTTTTTTCCCATGACAAAAACAAATTTCTCACATAAAACTCACTTTTGCTTTTTCTATACTTTTGTTTTTACTTGAATATATCTTTTGTTTTTTCAGTACGAAATTTGTAAAGTAAGCATTCAAAATCCGGCATTGCCATAAATTAATTCAACAAAATTATTATTGCCTTTTATTACTGATTTGCATCAAATTCTTACCTTTCTTTATTTTAAAATGTGCCTGAATATTTCGTCTGGTTTAATCATATTGAAGCGCGCATACGGTTATGCATATATATATAATGCAAAAGAATACTATACATACAATATAAGTAATGTACATATATAATTTAAATATTTATTAGCGACAAAGATTCTTTCATTGAGGTCATTTCGGTCGCAGTAAAGAAAAATCGAAGCTTGCTTTTGGACGACTGCTAAAAACCAGTAGCTAATTTTAGAAATTTTATTTTATTGCTCTTACATTTTATTTTAAAATAGAATAATTTGAATCATCATCGGATAAGAGAAAAAAATACTCTGAAGTGAAATTTGTTTAAAAACTGTACTTTAATTTCTAGCGGAGTGCCTAGCTATTCTTTTAATAGAGTACTCTAGTGGATGAGTTTTGTGATTTTGCGCACGATCGTGTTGTCCTGAATCAATAACATCTGTGCCTAAATGAGAAATCTATTTTGTGTCTTTTTAGGTTTCGAAAACTGCGTATGCATCTCCGGAATCTGGTTTCCACGTTATTTTGCAATGGTATTTTAATTAAGTAACTATAGTTGTGTAGTGCTATATATAATGAGGTATTAACTGGATTCAATGTATTTTGTTTGGAGATTTCCCTTACTTTCATTTTTGCTCTTTTAAAAAATCTATAATAAGATATTTTTGCGTGTATATGGTAAAAAATGTAGTAATTGTGCAATTTATCTAAGAATTTTTTTCCAGATACTGATTCGACATATATTATTGTATAGTATTTTGTACGTTACTTACGGTTTTGGTTTACATCGGTATGAAATAACTATCTGAATGTTGCTACGCAATGCAGAGAGAGAACAAATATTCATAACATTAGAATTGTGCCACAAATATGTTGCAGGTAACCCTAAATGAAGATTAAATATATTTTTTATTGGCATATACTACATTTTAGTGACTTAATTCAGATAAAGATAACAATATTTTATTTAGATGCTCTCTTTCACCTTATTTATTTATGTAGAAGACCTCCTGTATATTAAGAAAATATATTCCCCAGGAAATTATTAACGTTAATTTTGTAATTGAAATTTGAAATTATTCTTTTTAAGTGCTTAAACCAGAAAATTGAATATTTTACTTTCTTTTAATCTTTCGAAAATTTCCGGCAAATTTTCCTTTTTCTATTTATTTTTATTTTGGGTGATAGATTTTGAGTTGATTCAAAACATTTTGTTTCCACTATCCAATCAGCATATTAAAAAAATAAAAACGATTGCATTTGACTATTTCTTAACCCCCCCCCCCCCAAAAAAAAAAAAAAAATAAATAAAAATACATTTGTTCTTTATCCGTTGTGCAAAATCACTCGTTATTAACATTTCCTATTTTATCATCATTTCCTTTTTCCGCTGCAATTGAAGTAATTTCAGAGAGCGGTTTTGCGCAACAATGTTTTTGTGTCAAACTTTTATTATCATTATAATGCAATTTAAACTATGTTGTTGCCGTTAGAGTTACTTTATAAATTTAATGAGCTGTAATGGCATACACAGAGGGCGCTTGTTCAGTTTAGAAATTTTTGTGTAAAATATTGGAATCCACATCAGATCTTCACAGTTCTCACTTGGACCAGTTTCATTAAATCAATAAGACAAGTCCACAAATATAGTAAATTCCGGTAGTTTGGGGCACCTTATGACTAGGTCATAAGTTTAATTGGGGCAAAACATTAGGAACAAAATAGAAAAATATCATTAATTTTACTTCTGATAATTTGTGCAGCCGCTTTATCAATACAAATCGTGCTCGAGCGGATATGTCCTAATTAACTGGAATCTACTGAATAAGCTTGACAATGATGGCTGGCTTGAAATGTTTTGCCCAAATTCTCTCAACCAAACAAGCATTACTATTGTCGACACCCTGTTATTTACGAAAACTCTAATTGGCAGCACTACTTGAATGTGACAATAGCTAAATGTATACTGAAAATTTTTATTACACAAAGAGTTCCTGTAAAATAATAATAATAATAATAATAAATTAAGCAGAATACAATGATTGTTTTTAGCTTAAAGCTTCCCCCGTGGTTCTAGTACAAAACATTACATACACCCAGAGAAAAATTTTGTTGAATCAACAAAAATTTGGTTGACCCAACAAAACTTTCCGTTTAAATATGGGTCAATGGAAAACTTGTTTGAATCAACAAGAAAAATATTGTTGATTTTTTTTTGCAATTCCAACAAAAAATTTTGTATCGTCAGCAAAAAAATGTTCTGTTAATTCAAGTAAAAATCTGTCAATTATATTTGAATTAACAAAATTCTTTTGTTGAAAGTTTTCTCAAAATAAATAGAATTATCTGTTACTTTAAGAGTTCTTTTCAGTTTCGGAAACAAAAACTTTTGTTTAAAGAGCAATTGTTTTGTGTAATTTTAAGAATTTTCTTTGTTTTAACAACAAAAGGTTTTTGTTACAGAAACAATTATAATATTTACTTTAAAATTACTTTTTGCATTAGAATCAATCTAAACTATTTTATTATGTAATTTTTAATTCCTTCCTTTTCATCAGTGAATTACGCCTGTAATCCTTGTATAATAACAAGCGAATTTTTATCCTGCTTTTTAGCAAGCGTAAACCGACAGATTGAAAAACATCCCAAGCTGGGAATCGAACGCGGGTCCTTAGAATAACGATTTGAGACTTTACTACTGAGCTACAAGGGACGATATCCAAACTCGAAATTTCTCACACTTATATATGTCGGATCGGCTGCAACCGCAGCACAAGATGAAAAAGTCATCATGAGCACAGGGTCCGCTTAAGAAATAAAAGTAGGGGAAGCCCGACGTTAATCTGGGGTCCCCCTCCACCAATTGCTTTGTTATTTACTAAATCCATTTTTGGTATGGTGCAACAATTTGAAATTTTACCATCAAAATTTCCAGTAATTTACGAGCTTCTTAGATAAATATTTCGTAAGGTAAAAATGCACTTTTTACCCTGATTGTTTCTTTTTTTTTTTTTTTTTTTTTTTGAAAAAGTTATTTTGAAAAGTAAATTTGGAGGCACCTTTGTATTTCTTTGGGTAAGCACGGGCTTTTCGGGACTATTCGCTAAACAGGCCCTGCATGAGCATGCAAATTTCTGCGGCAAACATGAGACGAAAATACAAAACCCAGCATACGGCAACATACAGTTAATTTTTAATTCATTTTCAACAGTGAATTACGCCTGTTAAAAGCAGGATAAAAATTCACTGGTTATTATTCAAGGATTACAGGCGTAATTCACTGCAGAAAATTAATTAAAAATTAACTGTGTTGCCGTATGCTTGGGCCTCAGAGCACTATTCTGAAGACCCAGGTACGGTTCTCGGCTTGGGACATTTTTCACTCTGTCGGTTTACGCTTGAAAAAAAGCAGGATAAAAATTTATTGGTTATTATTTAAGAATTACAGGCGTAAATCACTGCTGAAAATGATTTAAAAATTAATCCGTGCATTAGTTCTTGAAATTTAGTTATAGTGAAAATCATGAAAAAATATAACATAGCAGCGCCACCTGTTGGGCTATTTACACCAAAACGTAATCAGCTTCTATTTATGTGAAGGTCTAACTCAATTTGTATTTTGATGTAAATGAGTGCATTAGTTCTTGAGAAATCGCGAATCTATTGCAGAAATCGCGAAAATTGCAACATAGCAACGCCACCTGTTGCGCGATTTACACCAAAAACTACTCAGCACCAATTTATATCAGGAAATAACTGAATATAAAGTTTTATTAAATTCCGTGCATTAGTTCTTGATATAGAGCGCCCTCAAATTTTTTGTCACATACAGACAGACAGAGTCATAGACAGTCATTTTCTAAAAACAGTCATATCGTGTTCAGGACCTTCTAAAATCCATCGAAAACCAGAAGTTGAAAATTTTCATGACTCCAATACTTTCTTCTTGTAAAGATAGAAGAAAGTAATAAATGGGATAGGGTTATTTTTAAAATTACCTTGGTCAGTCCCAATTAAAAAAGTTTTAATTATCCAAAAATTATGTTAATCCTCTAATTATACAGCTATATATAAGTCAAATAAACCAAGTTACGTGAGAGAGTTATGGCTACTACACAACAATTTAAATTTTGTAAACGCAACAAAATTTTGCTGGAATTATAAATTACAAAATTATGGTAAAATGAAAAAAAAAAACAGATTTTGTTAATTCAAGTAAAATTGATGACATTTTGTTAAAATTTTGTAAGAGTGTTAACAATACTTTTTTGTCAATGCAACAAAACCAACTTTTTACTTCAACTAAAAATTTTGCTTGAAACAACCGAAATGTACTCAACTAAACATGTTTTGTTGTTTTAATCAATTCACTTTTCTGGGTGTACAAATCCATTCAATGGTAGTTCAGGAAATTACGGACATACATACACATACTTACCAAACAAAACTTCTTTTTATCAAACCCGTCTAAAAAAATAGATAATGCAACATTAAAGATATTAAGTTAGTCATGCTCTTTACGCAAAAGATTTTGTTCAAGTTAGAATGTATTGTTGAAGTGATTTGACTCTTTTTTAGAAAAACAATAAATAATACGCAACTATTCTGAGACCTTCTCGCATATTATCATTGGCGATAATTTTTGACAAAATGTGTGCTTTCTTTAAGTAATGTTATTTTTAACCTGAAAACATATTTCCTATTTTCAGAGAAATTATTTATGAGGCACAAATTTTAAACAAATTAAAAGAAATTAAAATTATATTTTAAAATAATTACAAATAAGATTTTAAAAACTGTTTCCTGCAAAAGTAACTTTTTATATCTTACTTTGATTATTAGGGACTCGATATTAGGGGTGCTGTCTTCTTTAACGTGTTACAAAAGATATAACTTATCCCAGCAAATTTTTCTACACAAGGGGTGAGAAGAAAAAGGATAGCCTCACATGTAAGCACGGCTGTTGTTACTGTATTGGTTGTAATTTTTCTTTCTCCGTTTTTATTGAATAAAGGATATCTTTAAATTGATCTTTGTTGTATATATTTTGGATTTATTTAAGTTTGTATATATCACACATTAACATGGTATAAAAATCTTTATGCTTAATATATGAATTGAAGTAATAGTTTAGGTGATGGCTGATACAAAAACACTAATTTCATACGTTACATCAATGAAGGACTGGAAAGGAATTAAATATTTACCTTTAAAGGGATAAATACATCATGCTGTATTATAAAGTTTTAAAATGCACTTTATTTTGATACAAACATCTAAAAAAATAAATTCTTTATTCTTCACTTTTTAGCTTAAAGAAACTTTATATTATTTTAGCTGCAAGGATATATACTTTTACTTTATTGTTAATTTCCTATTAATATACAAAAAAATTAAACATGTACGATAACACAACTTTTACATTTACTATATACTGAAGGAAGACAAACGCGCAAGCAAGGAAGAAAGCACGCTTTAATGGCCTTATAATTTAACAAACACCAAGCATCTAATCTTGACATATTAATGCTTCTTATTTCAATATTCCTCTTTTACTTGTTTACATTTTTATTTAACTTGTTTACATCTAAATGGGAAATATTATGTGTTAACGTAGGAGTATTCTATTCAACAGTAATCTTTAAAATATTAAAAGTGACTTTTTTTTCCTTTGTTAAGGGAGGGGAGGGGGATTTATTAAAACCATTGAATCATTTTGAAAAATATCAATCGTTTCAATCTAGAATAATTTGGTAAAATTAAATAGGAATTTTTCTTGGAATATCTGGAATTATACATGACATACGAAAAATGACAAAATATGTTTAAGTAGGAAATGTGAGAAATTTAGTACAGATATCGATACATTAAACATCCATAAAAACACAGGTTATGTATAACATAGTGAATTTCTTAACACTTTATGTATTTTGAAGAAAATTTAAGAATGGTTGTATTTTCAATGTGTCTGCTTTTAAATTACTGAACCATGTAAAATTATGTAAACATATAACAGTTTTCAGAGATAATGAAATACTTACTTTCTAATGCTACAAATAGAATAATACTTACTAAAATGATTTTACAGAACTGGAAGGATACAGTAAAGCAGCGAAGTAAACTAATTACAATTTTTAAATAAGCTTGATTACTTCTAATGAAATTTTTAAATTCTGCTTAAGGTAATTAAAAACACTCCTCAAATATAATTTAAATGTAAAATCCATGCATTACCTTAAAAATATGTTCATGTCCTTTATATATTATTTCATCTCAATTTGATTAATGAAAATTTAGACTGTTATAAGTAAGATGCTTATCTGCAAGTATTAGGCACATAATTTAGTAAGCTTTTCTCAAAAGAACGATGTTGGCCGGTGAAAATATAACTTTATTAAGTTGTGATTTGAAAGCTATATGAGAGATTTTGGTTTTATGGAAACTGTTATTTTTCAATATAAAGATAAAAATTAGCATAGATAACTAGTTTATGAGAAGCATGGAAGTACCATACAATTTAGTGTATTTTTTTAATTGTGTATGCTAAAAACACTTGAGGAATTTCTCTTTAAAAGACTGCATTCATAAAATGCTTTTGAATCGTACATTGCATTTTATAGTCTTGGTGATTTGCAATATCATTTGCGGTATAGTAAATGTCATTTTTATACTAAAACATAATATTCATTTTACAATTTCAGTGTTTTAAAAGAGTTATAATTTAAAAATTATCGAACTTGTATCATTAATAACATTGTGTTATTTTTTTTAATCTGCAATTTTAAAGTAGGAACTATCAGAAACCATAAGTATATTCTTTTGTCTTGCGAAATATTTACTTCATCACAAGATCATAATTTTTGTTACATATATTCCACATATGAATAAGTATCATATTTACTAATTGAATTGCTACTTTATCATAAGGGGTCGATAACCCCAGAGGGTATACCGTGCAATTTATGACCGTTATAGTGTATATAATTGACCCCAGTGGAATCTATTGAGAATCATCATGGTATAAGTAATCTGCTTCCAGGAGATGGGTTTCCGCCTGTTTACGATGCCATTTCCCACGTGCATAAATCCAGGATTATTACTTTAAGGAAACAATAAAGACTTCCCTGCCATCGCTCCCTATGTATGTATATATGGAATTTGTGACCAAAATGAAAAATTTATTTCATTTTTATGAAGCTAATCTCCTTGAATGTCTTACATTATATCTAAATGAATAAAATGCTATTTGACCCAAATCATTTCAATAACATATTAGTAACGGAATATTTTAACTGTTGATTCTATTTTTAAAAAGTTATAAGCATTAAAAATACATATGTATTAGGTTTAATTAATGTACACCACCACATCTATTTTTAGAAGAAGTTGTAAAAATGGGCAAATATATTTTGTTTAACGTGAAAAGATTTCACTAAGTGATATTACACTTGTTGATTTTGTGAAATTTGTAATTTATAAATATTTACCTTAAATATATTTATAATTTAAAGTTCATGCATTTAGATAACAATTGGATAACAAGCGCAGATATAATTTCTTAAAATGCATGATGTTTGCGCAAATAAAAGTTACATCTGTTGATTTCATAATATTTATATGGTAAATGTATTTTTTAAAGAACAATGTAGTATAGCTGCCAACAATCTTTTTTTTAACACTACTGTTCTTTAAAAATCATCTATTTTTTGTATTCCTAGTTTTATAATTTTCTGACAATGCATTTGTAATTAAATAAAGATAATTTTTCTCTTTTGAAACAATAGTGTTAAAAAAAAAAAAAAAAAAAAAAAAAAAAAAAAAAAAAAACTGAAAATTTGGCAGCTATGGTAATAATATTTTTTATGCGTTCAAAATACTGCAGATTACAAATTTCATATCATAATATAAAAAGTATACCTGGTTTTCTAAATGTGTAACATTACAAAGTATTGTTTTTGTGATTAAGTATGAAATTATTATCACAAAATAATTGATATAGGTTCTGCACAGAAAAAAAAAGCTATGTTCAAGAAAGATGAAAAAGTTAAAATTTAAAGTTTTAAATTAGGAAATAAAAATAAATTTTGTGAAAGCTTTATATTGAGTTTTGTGTTTATATATAGTAGTAAAACTATATGATTTGCATAGACATATGATTATGAAGCATATCTATTTTATTGTAAACAAAATGTGAAATGGGGTATTGTTTTTTTAACAAAATTATTGACAAAATTATTGAATTAGTAAAATTTATCTCGTAAAGATAATTTTTTTTAATATTCAAAGATAAAGTTTTTTTTTTATATTTTAATTATTTTTTTTAAATAATGTGGCCGGGAACAAAAGTTTCACCTTAAAAATGATTAAACTATGGCTTTCAGATAAATTACAGGAACAGATTTTTTGTATTAAATAATATGAAATCATTTAAGTTTAGTTCTTCAACAAAACAGTGGGCATATTTTGAAATTAAAGTATCCAGTGTTTTACATTTGAAATATATTACTCCAAATGTACTAAAATCTTTGAGTGCTTATATATAGTAGTAAATAATACGTATTTTCCTCAAATCTTCAAAAAAAAATTTATAAATGTAACTGAAAAGTATGAGAAAAACATTGTTGAGAATTATTTTCAAATTGCTGTTAATATATAATAGGACCTCTTCTTTTGTAGAAACGACTTTAGCAAAATGTCCATAAAATGTGTAACGTGCACAAAAGAAACGGATGGCTATGCGGACACCGGGACTAGTTGGCATAATTTTTGTCTTTTGTTCTTACTGTATTTTTTATCATTTATTAAGACCAGCGCTGCTGAAAATACAACTACTTAGAAACTTAAAAAAATACACCACCTAAATTTATATGATTTACTCACCAATATCTTTTAAAAAGCATTAAAACTATGCAACTAACAACAAGTGTAGGTTAAGTGGGGATAGTAACAACAGTGCATGAGGATATGTGCAATAAAGTAAACTAATCGCTTCAAAACGTGTATTTTATAACGAAATGAAAAAAAAAAAATACAAGTAGATATTACTTAATATTTGTAGATAAAAAACGAATACCATAAGAGGTTCCTAACGCTTTAGGAAAAGTACAATAATAAACCAGAATCGCTAATGTTTCATGTCCACAAAGAAAGTAGAGCGATCATCAATTTAAACGGATGGCTGTGGTTTACGTAAAATTTTGTCACGTTTATACTAGATTGTGTCTGCGACGTCTGTACATCTACAAATTTGCGTTGTTTCATTATTTCACGCAGAACTCTTCACCGTAATTGTCAAAAAAACTTTCTTGGATATTGCTGGTCACAATGCTTCACCTCTTCAACGTCATCCACCTGATATTGATTCTAATAATTATTCTGATTCACTTTCATGTAATTTTCATGTGAAGTTTGTGGGCGCTCTGTAAATCTTGTGTATTCTGGCTCACCTTCATAGAGAACCCTAAGCGATCCTCGCTTTTGGCATAGCTGATTGTATACGACATGGATTTTAAGATATCGTACATTCAACATCCTGTTTCTTTCAACATTTCTTAGTCTTATTGTTGTGAGTTGCAGTCCACTACAGGTCATGCAATCTATGCCAACATCTCCCACCAACTGAATGGCAACTTTTTCCATCACACCTATCGAGACAGGATGGCTGTCCCACTCTTCCATATAAGTTTTACAAACAATTCCAGTACATGAATATATAATTGATATTGACCCTCAAACTTAACACAACCAAAATTTTATCATAATTTAGGGCTTTAAAAATAAACAAAATCTTTGTGTGAAAAAAGAATAATTACTTGAAAAAAAGGAAAAAAGCATCCTTTTATGTCTGGAATTTACCATTACATTGAAACTACAAGTACAATAGATGATAAACATGTCGTAGTTTGTTACTGCCAAGGAAGGTCCCCTTAAAGCGCATACTCAGAAAATTTTGAAAAAAATGCTAATGAAGCTACTCATGTATGTAATAAAGGAATAGTGAAATTTAGCTGTGGAATCCCAGTAGAAAATCTGCAAAAAAAAAACTTTCGAGTATTTGGCGCAAATAGCTTTTAAAATGATTATTCGAATGCGCAATACTTAATAAATTCAAACTTAAACGATGAAAGTTTATTGTTTTTTGTATAATTTTTGTATTTTCAACAATGCTTTTTTTAAATTTCCAAATATGTCTATAAGATTTTTATAAAATTTGAAAACGTAAAAATGTCATTAGCTTAAAAAAAATTATACTAATGGGTTAATTCTAGGGCTCATGATACCATCCCCTCTTGTTCAGAATCGTTTGCATTTTGCGTTCAACAGTTTCAACTCTCTGTACGTTTGCCATAATATTAATTTTAAATATTCTTTACATCAGATTAAATAAATCATTCACGGTTATTTTTGTCTATTTATTACCGATTGAATGAAATTTTGCTATTGCTTTATCCCCCATTCCACGATTTTTTCTAATTTAAACTGTTTTACCGATTATATAAGTAATTTTAAATGTATTTTAAATGTATTTTTATTAGGGCATGAAAGGCACTATGACAAACGCATTCCTTATACATTTCCATATCAAATAAGTCGTTGTTTCTATAGCAACAATAATTTTTCCTTGAATTGACAATGTTCAGAATCGGGCTTATTTTTGAGCTTGAAACAATTTCAATCAATTTAATTTTTTTTTTAATCGTAAGTTACGATCTTTAAATTTCATTATATATACATATAAATCTGCATAGAAAATTGTAATTATAAACATTTATTTATTATGTAAGTTAAACTTACATAAACAAGTTCATCATGGAAACGTTTTCCCTTAAAGAGTATATGTCATAAAACCGTTTTTTTTTTTTTTTTTTTGTTCCGTCGCCAACCGGTGATAAATCGCCAAATAAACGAAATTTTCATATTTATTTTTAAGGACGTCATATCGAGGTTCCGCAGAATTTTTTTATAGACGTATATATCCCCATTAGAAGAACATTCTGTAATTTTTTCAAAATTTTCTGAGTATGCTCTTATGGAGACCTTCCTTGTGAGTAGCGGCAGTAGCACGCTGACGCCACTGCTGTTTAAAATAGAAGCAGTATGACAACTAGTCCCGGTATCGCCTGTTGAAATTTTGATGAAATCCAAACCTGCTAGCCAATGTCTCTGACGACCTAGAAAAAAATTTGGTTTTGCAGTTCTAAGATGCAAAATCTTTCATTAATTTTGTCGCAGGTAGTACTTTTTAAAATCTGCACATCTAATCCTGTAGTCAAACCTTAGCTAAGACGTTGATATAATCACATCGCTTGTCATTCTCATTCGATACGATATGCTATTTAGCAAACAGACATATTTGTCTTTGGTCTATTTTCTTAATGAGTTCTTTTTTATGCATATTTTTATTTTCGAATAAATATAAAAAATATTTGCGACAAATATCTTAGAAACACAATAACTGGAGAACTGGATATGCATATTGGATCATTTGCAAAGAATAAATACTATAACTCATATTGGAATATATAAATTCCATATAGTATACTTATTTTTTATATAAATCCCGTAATCTAAAACTATAATCAATGCGATATTAATACACAGGGTGATCATAATCAAAGTGTGGGTGTTTAGAGTTCAATTATAAAGAATGTACTGGTACAAACGCCACAACATTTCTTATGCATACTATATTGACCATGATTGAGTCGATTTATAAAAGATAAAATTAGTTCACATTTTCAGTACTAGGGGGCAAAAGTGGAACTGCAAGCTGATTAAGGGCAGTAAGATAGTCATAGAAACTAAAAAAAAAGAAACAGTTACGTGATTGAGTTACATTTATTGAAGCAAAATTTCAGTTTTTATGCCTATTTTATTATCTAAAATCAGCTTACAGGGGCCATAGTGCCGAAAATGTAAACTATTTTTTTTTAATGTATTCCACATTGTCTAAATATGATTTATGTGAAATGTTGTTGCGTTTGCCCGAGTACATTCTTTATAAATGAGTTCTAAACATCTACACTTTAATTACGGCCACCATGTATATAGGGTGTTCCAAACATCAATTAATGTTTCATGAGTTGGACATCAATAAACAATGTAAAAGGCAAAATTATTTTAAAAAATCTGGTAAAAGTTTATATTAATGAATAATATTAACGATTATATTAATTATTTTTTAAAGTTTCAATTTCAAATTTTTAAACGACCCATGCAGAAAAATTGCTCAGTCAAAATTTTGTTTATTTTGCTGCAACACACACACACACACACACACACACATATATATATATATATATATACAGGACAAGCGCGTAATGTGTGCTAAATATTCGGTGCACACGGACGACTCGTTGCAATGAACACTTCTACATTTTTCATAAAGTTGAACGTACTTGAATAATTTCAGAAAAATTAAACTCTCAAGCTTTAAAATGTAACATATGTAGTTGCATCGAAATTCTAAAGACCGATTGCAATATTTATCTTTGCAGAAATTTCTTTTTTTTTTTTTTGAGTAAAATACTTTGCAGTGAAAGTTTTAGTTTTGCAAAAAGCCAAACATATTACGAGCGACATATGACAGAGTGAGAATAAACTTTAAGTCCCATTCAACATTTTACTTCCTTTTTACTTGACTGAATTAAGTGATGATTTTATAGGAAAAAAGTATTGATTCTTTAAAAATATGTTTTATGTGAGTGAGTTGAATCAATGCGCTAATGTGCTTGTAAAATTTAATAATAAAAAATTCGTTTGCGAACTAGTATTCCGACACGATATGTTAATGAAAATAAATTGCAAGAAGGAATTGACACAACCAGATATGTATGAGGAAAAAAAATGGTATAAGAAAACAACATGTATTCTTATTACTTTTTATTACTCATAATAATAATATCTCTTTCAAGAAATTATTCAAATTTTATATCTTTGCAAAGGATCCAGATTTGGCAAATAATTTTGTTTCTGAAATTGAAAGAAAGTTGAGTCCGAAGGAGGCTAAAACATTTCTACAAGAATTTAAAATTTTCTAAA
The DNA here is from genome assembly GCA_963931845.1 of Maratus michaelseni. Classification (NCBI taxonomy): domain Eukaryota; kingdom Metazoa; phylum Arthropoda; class Arachnida; order Araneae; family Salticidae; genus Maratus; species Maratus michaelseni. The sequence goes on along the minus strand of OZ007588.1, from coordinate 245,896,825 downwards.
GCAGCTTGATTAAAATAAAATACATATTATTATTTTTTTAATTTTATTTCCTACAGCAATTTCTTCAATGAAAGAACAATCTTTATATTTTTTCAGATATTTTGAATTGTTATATTAAATTAAATAATGTGAAAAATGTAAGACTAATGCATTAAACGATGCAGAGGTGGAAAAGGTATTGACACTAAATAACTAGAAGAAAGGTTAAATTGCTGTTTGATCACAAATAGATTAGATGCAATTCTTATATGGATTACTAAAAACAACCTCAAAGAGTTACTTTTACCTTTTATTCCAAATCCTCTGCGAAATAGTCTTAACTTATTTGTTTTAAAAAAAGGTGATTTTTTTAATTAAAATTAATTCATTTTTAAAAAATAAAGGCTGAGATTCAAATGATTTAAGTACTATTTTAACTTAAAAAATATTATTTATCAAATTCAACATTGAAGTATTCCTTGATAATAATAATAAAAAAAAATCTTGTCAAATTCCTTTCACATAAATTGCTTCTATAAAAGGCTTGCTATTTTTAGAAATTTATTTTTACAAAAGGTTGATATTCAATACCATTGTCTTAAAAAAACTGTCATTACAGGAAATTTAAAATAAGATTCTGCTTACTTACATATTACTTACATATATCTGAAAAAATACTTGTAAGTAATAAAAGTTTATTATCCTTCTTGTTTAACTGACCAAAGTGTTCCATCTTTTGACTCTGATTAAAACCAAAGTATTACTTCCATGAAGTGTATTTTCTTAGCCATACGATATATATTTTTTAAGTCCATTTGAAAATTTTGACGAAACAGACCATACTATGAACCTTATTTTAAATTTTCTGTAATGATAGTTCTTTTTTTTTTAAACTACAATGGTATCGAATTTATAAAATATAAACTAAATTTCTATGTATTTTTATACATTTACACATATATTTATATATTTATACAAATATTTAATATGATTATAACTTGAATTTCGTTTTGCGATTTACAATAACTTTCCAATCGCTTAAATATGTATGATTTTTTAAAATGTTATACAGATAAACTCTAAAATCCTCAGCACAAAAACAGTTATTGTAACATTTACATCTTTAATTTAAGATCGCTCTAAAAGTGAAGTGTTAGAAAAGATTAAGCGACAGTAGTTTTAGTTTCAAGTATACTAAAATTAATATAGTAGTTTTAAAACTAAAACTGTCAATTTATTTATCTACATAAAAGCTCCATAATCAAGAGAACGATTGAGAACCGAATATGTAAATTTCATTTTAGATTATGGGTGATAAACACTAAAAATTTTGATAAAGGGAATTTGAGGATATTTTAATGGTGTTTTATCGAAATATTGCGAAAATGGTAAATGGAAGAATCTAAAGTTCAGAAATATTATTTTTAGTAACTAAAAAGTTAGACTAACAGGCAACAGTGACGCTTGGAAATTACCCCATAATTCATGTAGAACGTGGGATCTTTTTCTTCTTTGTTCTTCAAAAAACGCCAAAACGTTTTCGCACACACTACGGAAAATTCTCCCACCGGCTCTTTATATATATATTTCTAATTTTACTGATGATGATTATTGCATAATAGGCGCTAAAGTAGTTCATAGTGAACGCAACAAAAATATAATTCATGAAAACATGAATTTTCCAATCTTAGTATATGAAAGCAGGAGATCGAACAAATTAACTAGATTAAATGATTTACAATGACCGTCAAAACATTGAAAATTAACATTTAACTACCTTAGTAACCAGTTATAGCCTTTTACTCTTCAGCAGGTGGCAAAACAGAAAAAAAAATGTACCGGAGTCGGGAGGGAAGCGTTTTTTCTGCCTTACCACCTACTGAAGAGAAAGAGTTGGTATGTTTTCCTAGGTAGTTTAATGTTAATTTTTAACGTTTTGACATTTACTGTTAATCATTTCATCAAGTTAGTTTGTTCGATATACACACCTGCTTTCATATACTAAGATTTAAAAATTCACATTTTGGAGAAATATATTACAAATGTTGCAATGAACTATTGTAATAAAAGGAAAACACGAACGATAAAACATATGTAATTGAACTACAGAAAAGATAATTGATTCTTGCCCCTGTATTATTAGTGAAGAAAAATGTGCACATTAGCATTATTAGAAGAACTGTATTTTATACTGGAGATGAGTGAAAACCATTTAAAAATGTTTCGCGAATTGCATTTTATTATTACGTTTTTAGGATATAAAATTGCATTTGTCTCTTTAGCTGATTAACATATAGTTTTGTGAATAATCCCTCATTTTTAGTGGTGAAATGTCATTTTAAATAGTATGAAAAAATTTTATATGTCAACCTTTTTTTCTTTATTGTAATTCAGTTAATATTGATGACGCACTGTTTTGTAAGAGACGCACTGTTTTGCTAGAGCAAAATAAAAAATGTTTAGTTAGTGCAATTTTGTTTATGGATGTCATATGGAAATTTAAAAAAAATAACTCTTTAAAAATTATGAGAGAACTATTGTATTAACAAAAGCTTGTTTTCTACGTTAGTATGAACACTTTTGCAATTAACATTCCCTACACTTCTCCAACAAAATTAATATGCGCTTCAAAATTTTTTCAACACTCTGTATATGTCATTTTGCTATTGTTGTAAGCAAATCATTTCTTCACCTCCCCACTCTTCTAAATATAAAAAAATATATAATATTTTATTTTTATATTAATCTATTTTTCGTCCATTTTCTCTATAAATTTAGTTTTATGATCAATGTGCAACTTGGTACTTATCAAATGCAAGCGCAACACCCGAGCAATAATTACATTATGCCTATCAACGCCATAATGCATCCTAGCGATATATCAGGGGTGAATACTATATGTGCCGCTCCTAATAAAGTTTCCTCTCTAAGATCTTTCCCGCTCCTCCTATAAAGAGCAGGAAGCATTTCAGAGAAAATGCCTCTAGACATATTGTACTGTTATTCAGTTTTATGCCACTTCTACCAAAAAATTAAGTGATTACTTCTAATACAATGAACATGCCTCTTCTTGGTAACATTATATCGTTAAAATCTTTACGTCAATTATTATATAATAAAAAAATAAGCAAATAAATAAATAAATCGCTTGAAATAAACATATTTTAAACAAATATAAACCAAATATATTTATAAGGTATAAGGTAGGTGTCCATGTTATGGCCATGTTCTTGATATGGCCATCACCCCTATTATACGTTAGCTAACCAAAGAATTAGCTAAATGGCATTAGTATACCGTGAAGGAGCCTTCTAGTGTATCATGTGATCACTTGCCATTCAACTAGGTTGTAGAATTTGACGCCAATTTTTTATTTTATGTTTTTGGTGTAATCACTTCTTGTTTTTATCTGATAAATCTCATTTTTATGCACGTTTTTAAAAGATTTTTTTATGAATATCATCATACTCTTCAGTTTTTAATGCTCTATTTAATTGGTGCTGTCGTTGATGATGTATATTTTACGAGTTGTTCAAGTGAAAGTTGACTTGCTCCATATATGGTCACCCAGGTGACCGTATCAAGTGCACCATGCAAACCTAGGATAAAGACATTTTTATTTGTTCTAATTGTGATAGGTAATTTGTTTTAACAATATTTCTTAACTCTAAAAAGATTTCACATTTTTATCTAAATAAAAGCTTAAATTGTAATTCCAATTTCGTAAACATCATTTTTGATTAAAACAAATCGTGTTTCAAATCCACTTTTGAATAACAATATATATATATATATATATATATATATATATTGAGTATTATGTTTATTTATTTCACACCAAAATTATTTAATTTAGTACAACAGCATTTTTAATTAAGAAAATCACGATTTGTGAAACATGGAACAATGGTGGCAATATCATGTGCACATGTTCCTTATACGGCCACTTAGTAGACTTTTGGAATTCCATTTTATTGGACTAGTAAAATTATTTTCATGGGGAATGTAATATTTTTTGTGAAAGTCCTTTAACCTGAGAACGTTACAAAAAATAAAACGGGTTTGATTTTTTCAAAATGACGACAGGGAAAATTCTTAAATTTTAGCATGGCCATATCAGGAACACCCACCTTACATTAGTTATTATTTTACTAAATATTTTCATTAATTAAACTCGGTACAGTTTTCTTAAGGCACATATGGCATCTTGACAGATAGAACGAAGTAGATTTAAAATGACGCTTAAATCCATGTAATTTGTTTATAATAAAAAAGTCTCATTTAAAACAGAGATAGTTTAGATTATATATAACACAAATAATACTTGTATCATACATAGTTTTATTTAATGTGCGCGTTTACTTTTCACTTACCTCTCTGTCTAAATGTTTGTGATTATAGGTCAATTTGGTACACTAACTTATTCAAATTTTACATAAATCTTAACATTTAATATAACATTTAATATTAATAATAATCTTTCCTCTTTTTTTAAAGAAAAATAACTTGATTTTAAAAATTATTACCGAAACTGTCAAAAAATCATAGAAAACATGATACATTTCTTGGATCGTTTACAATACTAGAATTATATTTTAGATAATTTCAAAAGTAGAATACTTTTAATATATCCTTTTACATCTTCTATTATATTAGAATTACATTCCGTATTTTCAACAGTATTAATGAAGCATCTTAATAATACAGACAAAAGTTCAAACTCTAGTTTTTATGGGCTTCTTAGAAAAGGGTTTTTAAGTGTATAAAAAAAATGCATTGTGAACAAAAACCTAAAAAATATACATTTTGGTTTCTTTTTTTAACTGACGCAATTCAGAGCCAAGTGTAGTTCATCCCAATAACCTGAATGGCAATAAACTTGCTTAGAAGACTAATGAGGCCATGGAAAAAAAGATTCCGAGAAAAAATTAGTTCAAAACACCACCGACAGGGGGGGAATGTAGCGCTATTGTAGTCTACGCAGCTTGGCATAATTAGTATAATTAGCAGATTAGCGTCTACGAGAATTAATATAAAACGAGGGTAACAAATGAAAATGCAAATTAATACCTGCGTGCAAGCACTATTTGTATGTGACAACAGTGCCAATAATTTGGGCTATAAACGCATGCGAAAAACTCCGATAAATAATTTCATCTCAGGTTGAATAGGCGTCTCACGTTACGCATTGCACGTTACTTGTGTAGTTGTACTATTGTGACCAGTGCAATGTATCCACCGCTCTTCGTAAGTTTAGAACACGGGACAAGTTACGCAAAGGACTTTTATCAATTAATGCATTGAAAGAAAGGATTCCGATGTTCGAAGAAACAGGCTCGCTAACATTTCGGTGAGGCAGAGGATGTAAACTGGTGTCAGAAGAGGTAATATCAGATGTTGCAGATAGGTTACAGATACCTATTGCTGGTAGTAGTAGCAGCGGCCGGGGTGTTGCGCGAGAACTGGATTTGAAGTTTCGACTGTATTAAATGTCTTGTGGCGGATTTGCCACTACTACGCATACTAGATCAGCTACTTGCAACATCTCCAACCCAAAGATTTTGATAAACGTCTCTGAACATTTCTCTGAACATTTCTCTGTAAACATTTTCTTTGAAATTTTTTGCCAAAATGAAGATCGATGATGCTTTACCGTAGAGAATAGTATGGGGCGACGAGGCCCATTTTCGTCTGAATGGACCTATTACAAATTTGGGCCTCTGAACAATCCCACGCGGTTCTAGAAACTCCGCTGCATTCAACAAAAATGTCACTGTTTGGTGTGCTTCACAGCCGAATTCATTCTTGGATCATTCCTTTTTAGAACATTACTACGACAGGACCAGTAACGTCTACCGTTAACGCACAGAGGTATCACGACATGCTGACCTGTTTTGACGTTCTACAACTTTAGCAAAGACAATGTCTGCATCACACAATCTTTATGCAGGATGGTACGCCACCACACATTGGCGTAAAGGTATAGGAGTTTTTGCGCAATCCTTTGAGTGACCATTAGTCGTAGTTTTCAAGATGCCTGACCATCTCGGTCTTCGGATCTAACTCTATATATGAATTTTGGATCTGGGATTATTTGAAGTCGAAAGTCTGTCTTGGTGAGGTCACAGACCAGAGATTGCTTAACATAATACAGACAGTGAGGAATATTCCTTGTGACATGTTACGTTCCGCCGTAGAGAATGTGTGCAAAAAATGCAAGGTGTAGTCCAAAAGAACGACGGTCACATTGAATGTGATCATTTTCTTCGTCGGGGAATTGAACATGGTGAATAAAACGTAGCGTTTCACTTATGTTATTAATTTTGCCTGTTTTTGAAACACTTTTTTCATTGTACAGTGCCCCATTTCCCCTTATCGGCGATGTTTTGAACTAATATCGTTTTTCTCGAAATCTTTTTCCCTTTGGTGTAGTCCGTCCTCTTGCCATTTTTCCTACTATTCCGGTTGTTAGAATGAGCTACAGATGGCTCTGAATAGCTCCGGTTAAAACAAAAATCACCCTGTATATACATACATAAGTGTTGGAGTATTTGCTTTTATGAATTTTTATAAATCGCACTGTAGAAAAAGACAAATCTTAATCTACGAAAATATAATATAATCACGAATGAAAATACACAATAACCTCTTCCGATGTACCCGTTTTTCAGAAAATTTTCTTTAAATTTAGAAACCTCAGAGAACAATATATTTTCGATATTTAAAGTAGAATTTATAAAAACGAGTGTTCTTTTCATGCCGCTGATTTTCTGAACCATTTTCCGAGCAGTTTTTATAGGGAAATAATTAGTTTTTTCAAACCGGATTATCGGATTTTAATATGCTATCAATTTTCGATTAAACATTTTGAGCTGTGTAATTGAATTTATACATGTAAGAGTAACAAAATAATATTACTTTTAATGTTAATTTATCTAGTTTTTTCTGTAAAACGTGTTTATAGAATACGAAAATGTTTACTTCAGAATTGGTAGCATCAGAAAACTATATTCCGGTTTGAAAAAAAAAATATTAATACACTATAAAAACTATTTGGAAATGTTTCTAAAAATCAGTTGCCACAAAATGAACTTTGTTTTTATGAATACTTCTTTAACTTTCGAAAATACAGTAGTTTCTGAGGTTTCAAGCAATTATATGACGCTTTTCGGAATCGTGGGTAACTCGGAAGATGCTATTGCAATGTCTTTTTTTTACAGTGCATCTGGGTCTGTGTTATTGTTTAAACACATAAGTGAGAATTTGAAAATTCAAAAAAATGTATGTCTTCTGTCGCCTTAAGCATTTTTGGAGTGCTTTACTTGTCTCATGCATTTCATACATAAGAATTAAAAACATTAATCAGCCATTTTAATGTCATATGAATACATTATTACTTCTTTTTCAAATTTTAAAATAAAACAGTAAAATATATTAACTTTTAAAAGACTCATCTCGATTTTTTTTTATTTTTAAAAGCGAAGAAATTTTTGGCAGAATTAGTACGCTGTGTTTATTTTTTAGTACTGTACATTTTCTTGTGTATATATGCGAATACATAACCATCAACATTTTTATAAGTTCAAAGATACAGATGTAGATATGCTTATATACACTGCAAAAAATAAATCTTGATTTTACGGTATAATACTGACACCCCAGTTGCCAGTATTATACCGTAAAATTAACAGTAATACACAGTAAAATAAGCAGTTATACGATACCGCGCATGCGCGGCAGCGTATTACTGCTTATTTTACTGTTTATTACTGCTAATTTTACGGTATAATACTAACAGCTGGGATGCTAGTATTATACCGTAAAATCAACAGTTATTTTTTGCAGTGTATATTCATATAAAAATATCCATGTGTGCATATAAAAGTTAGTTGCAATTAAGCCAATATATAATGTGGATTTTAATTCTTTAATTTTTAAAAACTTTTACTAAAGACATAACCTGAATAGATCTCTTATAATAAGAAAATAATAAATGTTCAGACAAAAAGAAAGAAAAAAAAGAACTCTCGACATATTTTCAATTCCAGAATACGTCTAAAAAAATCGATGTGGAAATTTCAGAAGTCTACGGAAGTCTCGCATCGCAAAATCTTCTTTGGTCGGTGAAACATGGCTTGAAAATCGACCCCACAGCCATTAAAAGGATTTTAGCATGACAAGTTTATTGAAGCTATTTTTTATGGTTTTCCTAATGTCCGCCACATTAAATTTCAATAAAAGATGAGGCTGGAATTTAATATTTTCAGATCTTTGCCTTATGTTAAGAAAGCCTAATGGTTTTCTTTTTTGAAAAGAATAATTCTTAACTTTTATATATAATACGCATGAAAAATGATAATGTACTGCGAAGTGGGCTTAAATAAGTATCATCAATGAAAATAATGTAATTGTGTATCGTAAATTTTCATGTGAAATGCAATAAAGTTTGGATGTTTATATATTTGGAATTTTATGTATATTCCAGTTCAGTAATTTACTAAAAATGACATTTTATTTTCTCTACTTATTTGTTTTGCATAGCAGAATTTCTTCAGCGCATTCTCTATCAAGACATATAGAGATTTATCACTAATATTGTAGTGAGGTACTTAATGTTCCATATTTAAATATTATTTTAAATAGAGCTCCATTTGATTCTTTATTTAGTATTTGACCTCAATTCGTGTTTACATGCGTTTTGAAAATCGAATATTGGCGTACGTTCAAAATTGTCCGTGTTTCATTTTATGAAATGGCATATGGAAGAATTGGTAAGAATATTTATCTTAAATGAGGTTAATTTAAAGCAGACAAAATACAATAAAATTTGCGCAAACAGAACCTGTTCTATAATGGAATCCCAGCCTTATGCTGAAAAAAATTCTTGGTCCCGGTTAATACAATATTTAAATATGGTGCTGTTGCTAAGATGAAAAAAATTTAAAATAGAAGAGATTTTTTGGGCGGTCCCTTTCGATTATATCTGAGTAGGCTTTACTGTATTTAACTTTACTTTCAAGCTGTTGTTAAAATTATATCACAAAATTGTTTAATTTCATATGATTATAATGAAAAAAAATGCTGGCAGTGTTAGAAGATCACAAAAAGTTTTGAGAATTCTACATATCTTGATAAAGTATAATGTATGATTTTACGTAATAACTAGAAATATTATAATTGAAGAGGGCTTCAGTAACTGTGAAGTACTGTGAAGAGGGCTTCAGTAAGCTTCACCAATGAAAATAAGGTCTCTAATATTGTCTGTAATTTTAAAATTTCTCAGTAAATATTCTTTCTCAAGATTCATAAAATGTTTTTACAAACATTTTAGTGAATTCCGCAATGCGCCATAGTTAAATTTATATAATAGATATGTGATAGTACCTAGCAACTTTCTTTATGAAGATAATCAAAAGGATTGTTGAATTTTATGTGTGAACGTCTCTCCTGATTCAAACATTTGTGTTTCAACGAGACGTCTATTCTGTCATTTCTGTTGCTTTCACAAAGTATGGTTGAATATCCAGAAATCTGATTGTCGCGGTTATTTTATGCAATAATAATAAGTTAATTAAGTTACTGAGATCGATAATGTAATTTAAATATGGAGGCAGTTGTGAGTATCGTTGGATTTTGTCGGATCTTGTCCTTTGCGGAACATTAGAACAATTTCTGAGCTTTTATTGAATCGCGTGTCATTAGCAGAGGCATTACACTTCGATTAATTTGGAGTTAGATTCTTCAGTTGAGAAGTTTGCCTTCGTGGTAAGGCGTTACGTTAATTACTTTAAATAAAATATATTGCAATCCACAGGGTTCCCTTCAATTAGTGACATTGGCATATATTTAGTTATTTTGTGAAGTTTCTCTTTCAGAGTTATTAAGTGAAATTTTCATAGCAGCTTTTCTTAGGTTCTGGAATACGAGCCACGTAAGTAGAAGGAAAATGCCATTTCTGGAGCATCAGGAGCAAAGAGCATGGAGGTGATAGGCAAGCGTGGCTAAAAGGTGATTTACAGGTGATGAGTGAGTGATAGGTGAGTGACAGGTGGCAAATCAGATAAGAAGCTTAATGAAGAAAATAGGTTAATTAAAAAAGACGAGAACGGCAAGATCGGGACGAGATCGTAGAAAGGAATTCGGAGAACTATTTACTGACAGAGCGAAGCGTAGACACGACCTTCTTCCATGACAGCAACACGTTGACTAACCTGAATCAGGGGGCATGGAGAGGATATGACATCACTGTAGATGGCGCTGCGATCGGTGTTTTGATTAGTCAAGAGGGCTAGCAGGGAGTAGCACAGTCGTCTGCATAACGAAGCTACTGCTAGTATGACGATGCTAGCATGATTCAACACCATTCCTCTGAAAACTTCTAGAAGCTTTCAGAATCTTTCCTGCACGTGACACTAGGACTTACGTGATGATGTCATGTTTTTTAACTGGTACATATCGCGAGAGAGATATAGCAAACTAAGAGATGTAATTGGAAAACAAAGTTAAAAAAATGAATTTTAAATTATTAATTTTTTTTAATTAAAATTTTTTTTCAAAAAAAAAAAAAATAAACTTTTTGAATTAAAATTTTTGTTAAGGATTCTGAAAATGATTTATGTTTTGAACAGGTGTTTCAAAACAATTTTCGAAGTTTTAATTTTTAGTGAAATAAATAAACGGCATTATTTTTTGAATGTACAATTTTTTAATGAATTAAGTGAAATAAAGAGAAAAGAAAGAAAGGTTCATTTTTCAAATGAAAGGTTTTGCTGAAAAAAGAACAGCTAGCTAAAATATTTTTTTTAATTATCAGGTACCAATAAATTTACAAATTTATATTAACAGGTTTTGTATCAATTTAGAAAAGAATTATATTATTATAATTGAAGTATAAACATTGTTTTTTAACTGACTAATAATATTTTTCAAATAATTTTTTATAAAAGTAGAAGAAAAAGCTTCATCATTCAAATTAAGTTATGTGTTCATACATTTTGTCTAAATTTATCTGAACTTGATGGGAGTTATGTTATGTAACATAGTATAAGTTTATATTTTTGGACGTTACCAACCCTATATATATAATGAAAGTTTGTTCTAATTATAACGGTTACCTTATGCATCACCCCTATTTCGTTTACATCTAACACTTTAAGGCAGAAGGATTGAACTAGTGAATTTATTAATAGAACGAATATGTTTTAATTTTATAAAAAGTTAAGTGAAAATCTTTTTTTCTATTAATCATTACTAATAGAGACTATTGGTCAAAGCGCTTTTTATTTAAGTAATTTATTTGAGAAGATTACTTTTTCTTTAAAAGTGAAATATTTTTTTCTTGATGTGGAAGCCGTTATACCTATTGCATCATCCACATACTCTACTATAACATCATTTACTGAGAAAACAACTTATTATTTTACATGTGGGTATGCAAATGTGTTAATTGGCCCTGATGGAACATATGAGAAGAAAGCTTAAGTAACTCGAGACAAAGATTGTGTTGAACGCTTTTTAAACCAGATGATGAAAGTGGAAGAAATATTAGGATGAAAGTTATTAGTTAGTAAACAGTCCACTTGCATAAATTTCGCCATACAGGAGTTTAAAACCAGCGAACTCCGAATTGAACTTATTATTGAATGGTTGATACGCTAACCACTAGGTTGATCGCACCGGGTTTTTTATTTACTTGTTTTACAATACTATCTTTTTCAGAAATAATGTGCGAATATTACTTAAATTAAATTGAAAGAAAAGTTAATTATAAATAAAAATCTCACTAAACCAAAACAAAAGTCTTTCATTGTACAAAGTAAGTTAATTTTTAGCATTCAACTTATTTTAAAACAGTATACAGGGTGATTCATAAGTAATACACATTTTGTAAAATCTGTTTTTCTTTAAAAATTCATTTTAAAGGTATGTAATGTATCCGCAAAGCTAATTGCATGGCAGGTATGTAATTGTATTCTACTTTTATTATATTTCAGAGGGTAAAAAATATTTATATATTATGTAAATTATAGCGATATTGCTAGTAAATTGTACAGTTGTTAATTGTACATAAGTAAGTATACAACTTTCAGATACTGTCAAACAGGAACAGTTTAAGGCACGTTCCCCAAATACAAGCCATAAGGTAGGTGTACTCATAAAGTTTTTTTCCCGCTGTTGGGCGAAGTGACATAGGCGAAAGCTAGCGTTTCATGCGAATATAAGTAGAAATGGCTGCGTCTGCAGTGGAGAAGGCATTTTGTGTTCTTGAATTGAGCAAAGCGGAATCTGCCACCTTTGTACAACGGTATTTTCGAACACGATTTGGAAAATAACCTCTAACCAGAAAATCAATTTATGATTAGTTTAAAATTTTTGAAACTACTTTGTGCAGAGTGGACTGAAATGGATTAACGGTTTGGTGTGTGTCATGTGACTCAGGATGCAAACATAGATTTTTTTAACCAACCGTAAATGGATTTTCTGGTTAGAAGTTCTTTTCCAAATTGTGTTGAAAAATGCCGTTGCACAATGGTGACATATTCCGTTTTGCTCAATTCAAGAACACAAAATGCCTTCTTCACAGCAGACGTAGCCATTTCTACTGATATTCGCATGACAAGCTAGCTATCGCCAATTCCACTTGGTACAGCAACGGTAAAAATACTTTAGGAGTACACCTACCTTAAGGCTTGCATTTGGAGAACATGCCTTAAACTGTTCCTGTTTTACAGCATCTGGAAGTTGTATACTTATTTATAAATCGCCCTGTATATTTGATTACATAAAACTGATGATTACCCTTAACCCATCGGAAATGAACATCGAGTGTAAGTGACATATAGGTGTGTACACTACTCAATTTGTCCTACCGGTAATTTTGAATAGTAAATTTGGTCTCATTTAATTACAGAACATCTGCAATTAAGTTAACCAAAGAGTTCTATTTCCAATTACTGGTACTAAATGATCAATAATTATTTCCTGGAGGCTTGTCACAAAGCCTTTTATTAAGCAGTCAATATTAAGAATATTTGTTTTGAGAATTTTTTTAACTGATGATTATTATGATAATAAATATTAAATTCGGTTAAGATTGTAAAGTAAAATCCAAAATTATGTTTTAGAAATCCATAGTAAATTACGAGTAAAACATCACCCTAATAATATCAAACATACAATTACAAGGAAAAAAAAAAGTTTTTAAATTTATCTATGGTTTGAGTAAAATAAAACTAATAATAAATAACAAATAAAAGTACTTTTCAAAAATATTTGATTCATTTATTTATCGCACGCTGCATAAAATTGTCATGCTTCTTTTACGTCTTATCAGCTTTCTTTTAGCTTTCTTTCTTTATTTTTTTATTAAATCTTTTTATTAGCAAGTTACACTTCTTTTGAGAAACTTTCTAACCACAACCGTTTATGATTCATAATGTTATATTTAGCCGGAGATTCAAAAATGTTTTTTTTTTTTTTTTTTTTTTACGGAAAACATTCTCCATTTTAATATCAGACATAAAATTACTCATAAAAGGAAAAAATGCATGTTTAATGCTAGAAAATTAAAACTACAACTAAAACTACAAATTTTGTTCTAAAAACTAAAAAACTACGTTCGAAAAATATTTGCTTGATCTTCTTTTTTATCTCTCGCTGCGTTAAATATTAAAACTTCTTCTTGTCTTATCAGCTTAGAGAAATCTTTTTATTAGAAAGTTCCTCGCCTAATGCTTTGGGTGTTCCTCCCTTTACTTATCAGCGGAATAATATGGGGGCTTTTGACCACAAAGCCGCGTTAGGATCACATCACCCCCTCTTATTTACCCTCAAAATACCCCTGAAGGGAGCTTGCGTAATATATACAGGATCTTTGTTACACTTTATCCAACAGCACTTTTGGATGAATGAAGTTTGTTTGCAATTGGTCGCCAGCTGAGCTTTCGATCCCTTTTTAATGACAATAACAAGTGTAAGATAATTCGTTTGCAAAGTAAACAGATGATGAGCACTCACGAATGCTTTCTTTAGAAATTTTATGTTAGTTTTATTTTACCCTCTTTTATTTAACTCAACTTGGCTTCTGTATGTAAAGACGAAATTTTGTAATCGATTTTTAACGCGCTCCCTCATATTCTACAGTTGCAAAAATTATGTACAAAGCTGCGTTTTCGATTACAGAATGCAACATTTTGATATTTTTAGAACTTAATTTTAAATTAATAACTCAATTTTAAAAGGTTTTTCCGTTTGTACGCCACAAGTGACAAAATGCCAAACATTCTTTATGGTTATACTTGCAATACAAGTTACAACAACTATGGATTGAATTATGCGTCAATGCAAGCTCACTAAAAAAGGCTAACTGACTGTGAAGACGCAGCAACAAAAAACTTTAAGCGGTAAAACGTAGAAAATATAAATAAAAAGTAATGAGTGAAAATATATTTAAATATATATATATATATATATATATATATATATGCTTTAATCAATTAATAATTTCATATTAATTAAATTAAATGTGATTATATGCTGAGAAAACAATTCAGAAATAGATAGTTTAAATAATGTATTTTTTCTTTTATGTTGCCGCATATTAAAAAATAAACAGAGCAAAATTTAAATTCGTTTAAATGAATTTAATAGTTCTCGCTTTCTACCAAGCGTAAATCAAAGCGATGAATTTTCTATAATCCAGACTTACGCCAAATCAATGTATTATAACAGAATTTCTTTGGAGCAACATGCATTGCAGTAATAAAAACAGGCGTGATTTTAAAGATAAACTTTGAATGGTTATAAAAGACAGTTTAAAAGAAAACAATTTTTACTTTCATTTTATTTATTAGTAATAATCCGTTGGTGGATTCCTTTAATATGAACTTGTATAATTTGAAATGTTGGTGAGTTCGAACATAAATAAATGTATTTATCTTGAAATCTGTATTAAAGATAACGTTAGAAATACTTTATAATTTGAATTTTCAAAACATTTTAATAATTCGATGGTTTTGAGTGGTCGTATCATGGTTTCACTGTATAAGTAGGGGAAAGTAAGTGTAAAAAAGAAAATCTAAGTTTTAACTGAATTTAAGCATCATTCTAGCGGGTAATGATTGAAATTCTTATATCTAGGCAAGAAGAAGAATCCACCGTTGTGGTAATCTCCATGCTGGAACTTGTATAGTTTCAGTATTGACAAGTTTTATGTATATATTTGTTATTTTTTTAAGTGAAAACTTCTATAGGCGTACCCCACACTTTTTCCCTGGGAGTGAATTAAGCTGATCTGCGACGATTTCAAGTGAAACTTTTATTTCTGCAACAAAACGCCGGCCGATGCAATCAGATATTTTTTCTGGGCGGTGAATATATATCATACGGGACGCATGGCAGTGAAACGCTTATACACGCAACAAAACCCATTTCTTTAACTAAAATTGGTCTATTTTCACAGTTGTTTATGTACAATAATGCTTATGTATTGACGTATTAACATACACATACGTGGGAGCGCCCTCCTACGCCAAGTTGAAATTAGACGAAATACCGTCAAATATGGCGACAAAACTTAAGTTGCCATAAACAAGTATAAATTTACGATAACTCGCTAATTTCGCGGAATTCTCATTCAAATTCTATTTTATCCACGATTAAGAATCTTTCGTTATCAGGATCCACGTCAAATTTATACAGTTTGAATGCCCTTTTGGAGCAAAATTAATTCCATTCTTGTTTGCAGGGGTGAATTTTTGTGGAAAGAATTCAATTTTATATGAATTATAATTTAGAGTACATCTTTTTACATAACCATACTTTACATGCAGTAATAATTAATAAATATGTTTTCCTATATAATTTAATATTGTTAGTGTATTGTCGTACATAACAGGTATATACATAAGCATGCATAAATATTTGAAAATTGCTTTACAGTTTGGAAAATTGAAGATTTATCAGAATAATGTATTGCATTTACCGGATCTGTCTATTACAATGACCAATTTGTTCCGAGACTTATTTATTGAGATTCTTTGGAATTTAAACATGCGTCTTTTGTTCTTTATCATATATTATTAATGTCTTGTGATATATATGGTGTTTATTTATGAATGAATGGTTGTTTTTTGGTTTAGCAGAAAAACTTACTAGTGAGGAACAGCAGGGTCCAATGAAGTTAAATTCCATGGGACACAACAAATCTAGTAAATTAAGCTGTGTAGTAACCAATAATTGCCTGGTACTTTTACATTTTACGTAACTGACATGGATGCAAAAATCAAGGTTCTTATCTTTAGAATATCACTATTTCCAAATAGTAATAGTAGTCTTATTTAATAGAAAATTGTTACATCTTGTTATTAAATAAAGCAAATACTAATATTCAGAAATTTTTGAACAAAACCTGAAAATTTAAGTTGGCAGTAAGCAAAAACTATCCACTGCAGAAACCATTCACTCTAACAATCTACTATAATAATCGATAGTAACAAATAAATGCCTGGTGCTTTTACATTTTACGCAACTGACATAGACGTAAAATGCAAGGTTCTTATCTTTTGAATATCACTATTTTCAAATAGTAATCGTCGCATTATTTAATAGAAAACTCTTGTTTTTAAATAAAGCAAATTATATTCAGAAATTTTGGAACAAAACCTAACAAATTAAGTTGGCAGGAAATTCTGCCAAATTAACTGGATTTGGTTATTACCTGAGATTAACTGGAGGTTAACTTTGGTGTCCAAAATGAATATGAATTCTAACTTCGAAGAATAAAAAAAATATTATTTAATCGAGCTTAGTTTCAATAATGCATTAAATGAATTTGATCAGCTTATTGCATTAGCAACGCCAATTTAAAAAATATATATCTGCTGTCGGAGGGATAAATATATCCTATAAAATAGGTTTAATTTTGATATTTTTTTCGTTATGTATGTTGGTTATTTAGATATTGCTAATTAAAAAAAACCTATGGGCATTCTAATTAAATTTGTATCAGGGCTGAAACTACGCTAGAAATTAATGCTGACAAAGAATGTGACTTTTCACTTTGCTACACAGCGTACAACCAACACAGCGAAAAATTTCCAGGCCGGGGATCGAACCCAGATACTTTGGTATAGAGCATCAAGTACTTTATCATTTAAGCCCCCTGGACGACATCCAATATATACATTTTAGAAATATTTTGACAAATAAAAAAGAAGTGACATCTTTAAAAAACAATACACAGAAAAAATATATTAATTTCGATTAGAGGCATTTTAAAAATATGAATGAATTACATGGCGGTAGGTTTAATATTAGCGATGGTTTGATATATCCCTGTCAAACACCATTAAGTGGATTCACCTACTGTGTTACCTGTGTGTCAGAAATGAAAGCAAAGTACAAGCAGGGAAGATCGAGCTATGCTCGGTCAAAATTAGCTTTGAGTTCAAATAAACCCATGACCAAAATGACCCACTAATCAAATTTTCTCGAACATGTGACCAAGCCCAATTGTCTTCGCGTGCCCGAAACCCGTAGGATATAAATTTTAGTCAAAATAGACTCAGCCGTTTTTTAGATAAAATTAGCTTGACCCACAGTGACCCAAAATGACCAACTAATCGAATTTTCTCGAGCATGTGACCTAGCCCAATGATTCTCTCGTGCACAAAAACCCCACTGAGAAAAAAAAAATACCTCCTTCAACTAGAATGAATAGTTAGACTGTTTCTAAGTCCCTAAACTAGAAATATAGAAATCCGAGCTATGCAAAAAGGGTAAGCAACAAACCTGAATAGACAAAATGATCGAGAATTTCTAGTCTCTTGTTTTCTAGGTGACGAAACGATAATGAATCGTGTAATTGGTGAGAAATTATCGTTTTATTTCTAGAATGGATTTATAAACTAGCATTATAGTTACTAAAACTAGCGTCTTGTCTTCTCATCTATTTTCAGACATTTTTAAAAAAGTTTGACCACGAGAATATAGGAAAACACTCTTGAATTCTAATAGGAGACACTAGAACTCTCTGGCACTGTGAACCAGAATTTATAGGAATGACATGGAACTATTTTTTTCTTGAGCCACAATTTATATTCTAGTTGAGAAGGGCAGATTTTTTTCTCAGTGCATAGGATACAAAATTTAGTTCAAATCGTTAGAGCCGTTTTTAAGATAAGAATAGATTAACTTATAATGACTCATGACCAAAATGACCGACTAATCAAAATTTCTCGAACATGTGACCTAGCCCAATAGTCTTCTCATTCCCTAACACTGTAGTACACCAAATTTAGTTCAAATCCCCTGAGCCGTTTTAAGATAAAAATAGCTGGACCCATAATGACCCATGACCAAAATGACCCACTAATCGAATTTTCTCGAACATGTGACCTAGCCCAACAGTCATCTCGATAATCTTCGAGGTAGATTATTTATTTTTTGAAAATATTGGTAGTAAAAATAATCAAAAGAAAAAACTTACCAGTTGCGGCGTTACAGTGAGATATATTAAAATATTTAACTCGATTTCTACTGGCGCCCAATGACACCTTTTAAAAAAATCGATTTATGGTTATTTCATTTGTAATTTTCTGATTAAACCCGCCAGAAATAGTTTTTTTTTATAGCTATTAGCTTTAAAAATTACAAGTAAAATAAACATAAATCTAAACTTTAAATACGTCTTTAGACACATGTAGAAGTAGTGTTAAACGAAATATCTTGTATCTATAATCACTTATTTTTTGCTTATAATATTTATTTTACCAAAGAACATCAAAATATTTATACGTCATTTTTTTTTTTCGTGAGACGAACATTTAATGTTCTAGAAGTTCTTTAAGAATAATAATTCAGGAAAAATTTGACGCGTCGTGAACATATTAAGGCTGCCTACATTTTATTCATAAAACTCGGAATAAAAAAGAAAATCAACTTAAGAAAACTTGACGGAAAGACCTGGAATTTTTTCAGGGAAATATCTCAGAAATGGCATATTTCTTTCAAAGAAAGACGTTCATTAGAAGATCCCGGTCACGTAAATGTCTCTGGAAAGCACAACAGTCTTCGAAGCTCGCATCATTCATCATTCAAGTGAGATCATGTCTTAGAGGGGGAGCGGTAATCCATACTTGAATAAATATTCTCATTCCTAAGTATAACATAAAATATTTTCACTTCCAGAGCTTCAACTTTGAAATCTGAAATGCGAAAAAGAAACAAAAAGGAAGAAGGTTTCGACGTTTACAATATGCAGAATTTTGTATTTGATGTTTGAAAAATATAAATTTATTTAATGTACAGAAAATCGTTTATTTTAAAAGGTTTTAAAACTTTTTTTTTTCACTAAAAGGAAGGTACATTTTACCTTTTTATTCCATGTTTTACCTTTAAAAATACTTTTTTTACAAACCCAACAATTATAACCAATGGAAAAAATAAATGTAGTAATTATATTAATTATACGTCATTAGTAATAATATTGTATTAGTATTAATATAATTGTAGTAATTATATTAATTTTTGCCACCTGTGTATACATTGATTATATTAATTATATTAAAATATTTCTAGATTAGGAAATCCTTTTATAACTTTCTAACGTTGTGTTTAGTTACAACACATGTATTATACACAGATTATTTTGACATTTTACTAACGTATTTAAATCTCTTTTTAAAACTTTCCAACCTAGTTGAAAAGTGTTTATGACTTCGGTTTGTCTGGCCGTATGGCCGTCTGCCGTCTGGCCGTCTGCCGTCTGGCCGTCTCTCCGTGCTCTAACTCTCGTAAATATGCTCGGATTGCTCTGCAATTTTTATATGTTATTGTCGTTATCCATAGCATGTTCCCTATTTCAACGGAAGTGTGTAGCACTTATAGTTTTTTTACAGGGACACTCAAAAGAATCCCGTTACATTGCGGTATATGGGGAAAAATCATGTGCGGTTTATTTAAATAATGTTTCACTATTTTAAACGCATTGAAATTTATATATATCACTAAGGTGCATTAGAAGAAGCTTAATATAGAGTAGGGTGTGCATAGCACTTATATTTACTTTACAGGGCCAGTCAAAAGAATTCCGTTACATTACGTCAATGGAGAAAAATCGTCTGCGGTTTATTTAAATAATGTTTCACTATTTTAAACGCATTGAAATTTATATACATCACTAAGGTGCATTACAAGAGGCTTACAGCAGAATATTGTGTGTATAGAAGTCATCGTTCATTGACAGGGACATACAAAAGAATTCTCTACTGTCTGTTAACAATAATTCCTGGAAGTGTTTTTTAAGTTACTGAACGCGATTTTAATTTTAACTCGCTTTTTGTCTATTACGTTGAGTGCATCAATTCAGTAGATCCTATACAGGGAAGCACAAAAGTTCGCGGACACATTTCCGTTTATTGACAGAAACTCCAGACGGAGAAATTTAAACCGTGCTACGCGTTTCCTAACTGAACTAAAATTTAGCATCCTATGTAGTATATATACAAATCTATAGATCCTATACAGGGCTTAATAAAAATATTCGGATATTTTTCTGAATATTGTATATGTCGAAAATTCCTGAAATTATCATAATTTTAAATATGTTATGCGTTTTTTAAATTGTTTACTTAGATGTTATCTTTTAGCTTATTAAACGGTGTGATTTGTAAAATTATTTTGGAAGCGTTGGAAAGTGTTACATAATCTATGCTTGACGCATGATTTTTCATTCTTGTTTCATTTAAGACATTGCTCAAGCAACTGAATTTCTATATTTAAGAACGGCTGCACATGGAATAGATACACAAAGAAAAAAATTTGATTTACACTGTTTTTTATCAAACTCATCTAACTGACCATAAGTGCTTATTATTATTATAAAAATATTAAATTGCGATCGAGAAGTCTGTAAAGAACCTTCCCATAGACCTAACATTAGCGTTGAAGTTTCTTCCGATGACTAGCGTAGGCTCTTAAACATTGTTTTATCTGCCTATATAATAACTTTACTATCTATACTAATAAAAGGAAATTTCGCTCTGTGTGTGTGAAAGAGTATTTGTTTGTCTGTCTGTTTGTCTGCGATGGCTAGCAAAATCTAGCCCACATAGAATCCTGAAAATTTAGATTTGGGTAGTCCAAACCCTCTCCTGGTGCACCTGAACCTCAGAATTTTAATATTTTAAAAATTAGACTAGTTATTAATTAGAAACTGATCAAAGATCACAAATAAAAAATCACTCTTCTGAAATCCACTCGCGCATGCTCAGAAACCAATATCCGTATCTTCGGGAATAGAAGAAAGAAAGCACGAGTCATCCCGTTTTTTTTAAAAGTTTTTCTGAATTCGCCATGGGCGAACGGTTAAAAATACGGAAAAACCGTTTGCATAGTCTCAAAGAATGTACCTTTACGTCTCGAACGACCCAGTTTGTTTGAAAAAAATTTACATTTAACCCTTTCAAAAAAATAATCAAACGGTATCGAATTCATGTTTTTTATTTTCTCCTGTTTTCCGAGTCTTGCATCCACCGGAGTACAAAAGATACAGAAAAACGAAGGTTACCAAATTAAAGAACCAACTTTGCCCTTTTCAAAGCCACCTTTGGTTTTAAAAAATACAAAAGTTAACTCTTTGAAAAACTATATTTTCTGTATGCCAAGTCGCGATTTTTGCAATTTTTGCAATATTTAAAAATTTGCATCGGCGGTTCAGAGAAAGGTACGAAAAACTAAAAATACCAGACAATATCTACATTTATTCCGTTTGCGATATCTGTATTTGTTTTTGAAAAATACGAATATTAACCCTTCGAAAAAAATTCGCGCGCAGGACTCACTTTTGCGAATTCTGATTTTCTGCGATATATAAAATCTGGCATCGGCTCTCTCAAATAACCAAACAAAAATCAAACGCACCTAAAGACATCTACGTTCTATCGGGTTCAGGCAGAAACCTTTAGTTTAAAAATAAATTCAGATTAACCCTTTTGTTTTTTAACTATTTCTCATATCGAATTGACGTTTATAAACAAGATACGAAAAACTAAAAATACCACGCCTAATCTACATCCTTTTGCTTTTTACAATCTAGTATCCGTTTTGAAAAAAATTAATTTTAACTCCCCCCCCCCCCAAAAAAAAAAAAAAAAATATATATCCTTTCCAAAACTCACTAACGCGATTTTCGTTTTTCGGCCCAAGTTTCAAAATCGGCATCGACTCGGGAAATGCGAATACGAACAAACAATAGACTCCAGATCATAGACACGTTCATTTTCTTTAAAACGCACCGTTGGGTTTTAAAAAAATATCTAAATTAACCCTTTGGAAATCGATCATTTTTGTAACCCACTTTCGCGTTTTCCGCTATTTTGTCAATGTTTATCCGTGATTAAGTTTCAATTCTACTAGGAAATTTGGTTGGGTCGAGTGTTCTGAAATGGCCTCTGCCAGAACAGGTTGCGCCTCCTGGGGACGGAATGTGGAACTATAGCAGTATCTCTGGTTCTATGGGCCCGATTACGACGGGGTTTGCCTCATTCGACTGATTTCGATAGCGTTACATATTTCAGTCATATTCGTATAGAACCGATTATTATTATCTCGTGCCGGGGCAACGCGGGTGGGTTAACTTGTGTCTAATAAAAAAGAATAAATTATATTTTATATACATATATTAATCACATAAATTCTCATTTAAAATGCTTATGGCTTACTGAGATATTGTGCAGTGTGTTACAAAGTTATACATACATATATGTGTGTGTATGTGAAATTATTAACAAGGGAAGCTATCGGACCTGTCGACGAGAAACGTCACAAAACCTTTTGAGGTAAGAAAATTATGTGAACAAAACCAGAGATGCAATGTGTGACATTTTCAGCCGTATGCATACCCTTTAATAGGCCATGTAAAACTCTCCATCAATATTTGTAAATAATAATTAAAAAAATGCGATTAAAATACTGTCGGCGATGCACGACTTAGCTACAACAACAACGACGGATTTCAGTAAGTATGTATGTTTATAAGTAATCTGAATTTCTTTTAAACTTGCATTCAAAAAATGTTGTATTGTATCGTTCTCTTTGTTGCTATCTAAAAATTATGTGCTAAGTTATTATTCTAACTATGTGAGACCTGTGCACTCTTTTGATGAGATATGTCGTCTACACTGTAATAAATTGGAAATTGTACGTCAAACGTGACAAATGAGGTGCGATCTTACTATAAACTATTTTTATAACTATTCAGATCTTGGTGCAATAGCTGTTGCACTTTTATGCAAAAATGCATGAATACAAAATTTATTTTATGTGCAGATTTTCATATTATAGATATTAATTTTGTTTTATGAAAATAAGTTTCCATATACTTTAACAAACAATTAATTACAATTTTGTTACATTAAAAGTATACTATGCGCAAATATCCAATACAAGATAATGTAAAAAAAAATATATTGTTATTATTTCAGTAAAATGAGTTATAGCGTCTGTTATTATGATATGAATAATTTCTATAATAAAATAAGTACATTTTAAGTTGGCAACATTTTATCTTTTGTTGTCATTTACTGAAAATTCCTGCTTTGAAAATTTCAGAACTGGAAATCCATATTTAGACTCTTTTTCCATTTAATACCTATTTCTCCGACAACATCTATCCAAAAAACTGTTGGTATAATTAAACAATGTTAGTATACAAATTCGGTTTTTAAATTGAGTAATACGGAAATAATATGTCTCCATCATAAATAGTACGTAATTACCATGGCAACCTAGCATCATTACCTTTCATGGTATATCATTGAATTAATTACGTATGATAGGATTTAATAGAATGAAGAAAACTTTTATTAATGTCGTTTTAAGTTTTGATTCCATTTTTATAAAATTTTAAATGACAAAATTCTGCAACGATTATATATACCAGAGGGCCCATATGCGAAGATTTCGCACTGAAATCTAATATTCTTTTAGGTACTTCTCTATTATCCCGTCGACGACTTTTCATAACAAGAAACTACCGCCAAACTGTAAGATTAAACGCCAAAAATACAGTTCCATTTACTTGATGTCAGAATCATTATGCGTGTTTGTTACGTCATCTAGTGGTTTTACATTCGACATTTGCGTGTATTTTTCATTATGTTTTACTGATTTAGTAGTTATTTTATTCATTAAAATAACAATTGTGTCCTTAAATTCTTATATTTTATTTATTTATTTATTGATATTCCAATGGCAACGTTCTCCCGTTTATTTGGCGATAGTTTTTTTGTTATGAAAATTGGTTGACGGGATAATAGAGAAGTATCATTTTTTATCAATATGTAATATTTATTAGATGCAGGTTTAAACTTCTAAAGAAAAAGCAAGGATAAAAATATCTGCAAACAACATTTAGTTGTTAGTCAAGCCAGAATATCATCTAATTTATTCCATCAAATTTAGACTAAAAACTGATCCAAGATTGCTAAAGGCAAGCGCGAGAAAAAAAATTAACAATCGTATTTTGACTGCATTAGAGGATGACGTCATCCGCTTCGGGAAAACCATGGGACTTGAAATATAAATCTAAACATTTCAATTTCAATTTCGCTTTTTAATCATAAGTATAAAATAAACCCGTGCGGTGTTTTTTATAATAATTGCTATGAGCATCATATAATGTGGTATTTTATTTTTTTGGCAACAATAATTTCAGGAAAACCTTTCATTTCTTTCATGAAAACAATGCCGATTTAATTTTTTAATTTCAGCAAATTTTAATCAAAAACATGTTTTAACGAATTGTTAAGCGGGCTATGTCAGAAGCCTGTTCTAAAACCTTTCATATGGTATCTCATTCGTTGTTCTGCGTTTCATATTTTCTGAGTAAAAGGGATGTTGACAGGAGAAATAATATATAAGGATTAAATTTCATTCCAATCAGTTGGGTAGTTTTTGCGCTGTTATATGCGGACAGGCGAACAGACGAACAGACCAGACGACAACTATAGGTGTTACGTATTTATATAATTACGAACGCACAGACAGAGTGTTTATTTTTTAATCTAAGAAAATATAATATAACCCCGAGTGAAAATATGCAATAACTTCTTCCGAGTTACTCACTATTCCAAAAAGCGATCATAATCTTTAGAAACCACAAAAAACAATATATTTCCATATTTAAAGAAGCATTCATAAAAACAAAGTTATTTTGCTGCCACTGATTTTCAGAAACATATCCGAGTAGTTTTTGTAATGTATTAATCAGTTTTCTCAACGCGGAACACAGAAGTGTCAGATGCAGTCGATTCTGAGGTAAACATTTTCATGTTGAAGAAAACTTGTTTTGCAGACACATATGATGATACATTAACAGCATAAAAATTAATATTAATTTGTTACTCTTGCATATATAAAACCAATTATGCAGCTGAAAATGTTTAATTGAGAATTCAAAGCATCCAAAAAACTGATATTCGAGCTTCAGAAAATCGATTAATACACTATAAAAACTACTCGTAAACGTTTCCAAAAAAGTCAGAAACTTTGCTTTTATAAATGTTACTTTAAATCTCGAGAATATATTGGTTTATGATGTTTCTAATGATAAAGAACGCTTTTCTGAATCAGTGAAAACTCGGAAGAGATTATTATGTATTTTCTTTCTTCATGATGTATTATATTATTATTTTATCGGAAATATATTGTTTTTTTTTATCGCAAATGAAGAAATATGTTTTTTTTTTAGGTGCGTTCGTAATTATATAAATACGTAGCATCTATAGTCGTCGTCTGGTCCGTCCGTCTGTCCGCATATAACAGCACAAAAACTACCCAACCGAATGGTTTAAAATTCAAAATATATAATCGATGCAGAATTTTGTCGAGACATTTTAAATTTTATGAAAATCGAATCAAAACTTAAAAAGATATTAATAAAAGTTTTCTTTATTCTATTAAATCCTATCATACGTAATTAATTCAATGATATCTCATGATAGGTAATGATTCTAGGTTGCCATGGTGATTACGTCATATTTAAGATGGAGTTATATTATTTCCGTATTACTGAATTTAAAAACCGAATTTGTATACTAAAATTGTTTAATTATAGCAATCCTGTAATCTACGGACATTTTTTGGATAGATGTTTCCGAAGAAATAGATATAAAATGGAAAAATAGTCTAAATATGGATTTCAAGTTATGAAATTTTCGAAGCTAGGCTTAAGTTCCTCATTGAAATTTTCAGTAAATGTCAAAAAAATATAAAATGTTGCCAATTTAAAATGCCCTTATTTTCTTACATACTAGTTGACCCGCCCGGAGTTGCTCGGTCCCGTGTAATAAACTTAAATCTCTCAAATACTCTGGCTCGGATACCTGCTGCATTCGCACCGTATACCGTGAGTGCTGCGTGGAAAATTTTTTAATTCCACCTTCCACAGCCAGGTGACGTAGTTTGTTCTAAACAAACCACTTTCCGAACGAACCAATGCACCACCAGTGGCTGAGAGGTTCTGCTCTCGAAGCTGGTAGACGGGAGGTGCTGGGTTCGATCCCTATCGCGCCCGTCGGCCTAATCGTTCGGAGTTTTCGTGGTTTTCTTCGAGCCGTGGATTTATCCATGCGTAAATACGGGTTAGGTTCCCTTAGAAAGACCCCCACGAAGGGCACTCCCCCCGGGCCTATATCCCAAGTGTAGATAATTGACCGTCAATAATCAACCCAACCCAACCCGAACGAACCAATATCCAAATTTATTTGCTCAATATTGCCAACAAATATTTTCATTAACTAACCCATATATTTTTTATTCAATAATGCTTCTGTTAACTCTTTATTATTTAATTCTTATTCTATTTTTTAATTCTATATTTACCCTTTCTATTTAACTTAACTTGGTTTTTGTATGTAAAGGTGGAATTTTGTATATTCGAGTTTTCACTCACGTCTTGATATACTAGAATTATAAAACTTATGTTAACGGGTGTGTTTCCGATGACAATACAACATTTTAATGTTTTAGAACTTAATTGTAAATTAATTAATTTTAAATCATTGTTCCGTTAGCCGGCCACAGTTGATAAATCGCCAAATATTTTTTTATAATTACAATTATATACGAGTTAAAATAACAATGGATTTAATTATGCGACTAAACTTGCTCGCCAAAATAAGCCAACTGACTGTGAAACTGCAACTACGAAATATTTTAAACACTAAAAATTAGAAAATATAAATAAAAGTAAAGAGTGTAACATATTTTCTTAAAAATACACTTTATTTAATAAATATTTCCATAAGGTGAATGAGCCAAAGGTGGCTAGTGTTCCTAAGGTAGCCCACTCCTCAAAAGTAGAATTTATTTAATTTTTAATCACAAAACGGTGCTACTACATTGCCAATCATGTATCTGCAGTGAACGTGGCTGAGTTTAAAGATCAACCTTTATCCTCTGACATTTTATGCAGTGATTTCAATTTTGAGTAGTAGTCGTTCTAATTTCTAAAGATATTTTAATTTACACGCGTTTAAATTCTTATAACTTTGAGTTATGATACGTTTTCTGAAAGTTTCTTTCTTTCTCTTTAACCACAGTTACTTCAATTCTTAGAAATGTATCAGATTAATACTTTTAAGTCATGCAAATGACCATACGCATGTTCCCAAGGTGCCCACGTTAGAAAACAAATGTAGAAATCAATGTAGTAAGGGTTATTTTCAAAATTTCTACATAAATATCTGAAAAAATTTATTACCATTTATTGTTAACACCAGAGATCACTCAAAAGAAGTCAGTAACTCCCAAAAGAAAATCCCTGAAATACGGTGCACAAAAAGTTCTTCAAGGTCTTTTCGTGTCAAAAGAAGATTAAGAAGAAAAACTCGAAAAATATCGAAAGAAAGAAAGGATCATCAGAGTGTAATAGTAAGCAAAATAGTTCGTCGAATACTTTTTCACATTTTAAAAGTGATTTCGATACATGGGCCAACTTTGGAACACAATGCGCCAAATGTGGTCCACAAGCTACAATTTTGAAATTGTATTATAAAAGTAATTAAATTTTATTTTGCAAAGAAAAATACACTTGATATGTATTAGAGCTAAGTGTAAAATTTTACAAACAAAAATTCAACCACGCATACCCAACCATAAAATTATTAAAAAATCCCCAAAGCTTAAGTATCGCCACCTTTTGCTCACCTACCTTATATATTAAACTTTGATTAAGCGTTGAATTATGAAATTAGAAATCCTAAAAAGATAGTTTAAATAATGCTTTCTGTTTTCTATCCTCTTGCCATATATTAAAAAAGAAATTCACTAGCTAACGCCGTCTACCAAGCGTTAAAAAAAAAAAAAAAAACGGTGGATTTACCATAATCGAGTTCGGTGCCCGCGCCAAATTAACGTATTGCAACGAAATTTTGTTTTGGAAAAATCATGAATTGCATTTATGAAATTAGACGCGATTTTCAGAATGACCATTGAATGCTTATAAAGAAGATTTTTTCTTTTAAACTATTTTTTATTTTTATATTTATTATTCTTAAAAAACGTTACTATTGTATTTATAATAGAAACACAAGGAATCTTTTCCCGAATAAGAAAATATTCTTTTCGTTTCTAAGATGTTTTTCTATGAAACAAGAGTTATGGGATGCACATTTATTTTCGTGCACTGGAAAAGATCTTCGTTATTCAGTTTTGACTAAAAATTGGAGAAAAATGTACACGCTAAAACACAGAATTATATGCAATGAATCATATAAATAGAAATGGATCTGGGTAGTAAGATTATTTTTCCAGTGTGAGATATGTGTAAGATTGAATGTAATTGTTTTATTTTCTACGTATATCGTATGTAATTACATAGGTTTCAATGTTTATGATTTTACTATTTTTTAAGCATTGTGGATGATTTACTTTCTTTCATGCAAAAAATAATTTACATGATAATATAAACATGTTAGTTATTTCTCCTTCATTCAAGATGTACAAATTACATTCATTTCCAATTTATTTAACCAGCATAGGGAAAAAACGAAAAAAAAAGTGAAATTTTATTTTAGCGTAAATGTTAAAACATCGTACATAAAGTTGTGCTTCTGATTTTTCTATACCACTTTACAATCACCAAAGTGGTTGATATCGAGTCTAAAGTACATTCATAAGGATCAATTCGGAAAAATATAAAAAATTCAAAGTATCCTAACTCGGTAAATTTTACGTTTCAGAGAATGGAAGTTTTTTTTAAATATTTTTCTTGGACGCCAGACAAAATTTTTATACTGAGTTGTTGCATAATTATTGGCCGATTTCGGCAAGGCAAACTAGCAAAGCCAGTTACAAGGCCAGTATCAGCATAGGAATTACCAAACATCCCTGAAAAGTGAATGGGTTCAGGCTACATGTATAAAATTGTATTGTAGTAAGATCAGAGCAGTATGTGACGTGATGAAACAAAGCGATACAAGGTTAGTGATTTTGCACGAATTCAAACTTGGACGTAATGTGTTCGAAACGGTTACCAATGTCAATCAAGCATGGTGTGTCGGCACTACGAGTGACAGAAAAGTTTGTAGGCTGTTTTCCAATTTTCGTGGCGGTAATGTGGACATCGACCACCAGCCAATAGCCGGTCGTCTTGTTTTGTGTAACACTGTTCAGTTAACGCAGGAGATGGAAGAAACATTTACGTTCACAGTACGTGAGCTTAGTTTCGAACTGGCAGTATCACCAGCGACTGTTTCAAGACACTTGGCAGCTATGGATAATGTTAAAATTGTTCTGGCCTGGGTTCCAGACAGTGTTGGCTGTTCGCAACTTTTTGTTAAATTCAGATTTCTCGATTGTCATCACTTTTTTGAAGTAGCAATATTCGCTTTATTCAATGACAGATTAAATAATGCGAAAATAAGGGGATTTAAAGTATTTTATTAAAGTGGTGGCAATCAAGCAATCTGAATTAAAAAAAAAAGTAGCTGACTGGAAACACTGGTTCCTTACGGACCCGCTGAACAGCAGCAGATAAGGCATCTTCAAACATGCATTTCCCTCCAAAAGCGTGAGGCTGGTTCTATCTTTTTGCATCGTATTCTTATGGTTGATGAAAAATGAGTGCTGTATGATAACAGGAAGACAACAGCACAGTGGCTCCATAAAACGGAATCAAACATAAGCCCAAACCCGAATGACACCCACAGAAGCTTCTGATATCTATGTGCTGCACTGCCAAAACTGTGGTGCATTATGAGTTTCTGTCGCGTGGCCAAACCATCACAACTGATGTGTATCGGCATCAAAGAAGTTATCCTTCATCCTGCGTATTTGCTAAACTTGGCATCCTCTGACTTTCACAGGTTTCGTAATTTGGACCATTTCTTGAGGGGCAAAAGGTTTGCTCAACAATATGCTGTGATTCATTCCTTTAGCGATTTCCTCGACCACTGTGATGCCGGTTTCTGCCACTGTGACATTTTTGCACTGACAACACGTTAGAACAGTGTAACGTCGCCAAGAGCGGTTATTTTTTTAATAGAATCTATTTATTCTTCCCCTACAGCTGTTTGTGTCTAGGTGTCAGAATTGGCCAATAATTATGCAACAACCCAAAAAATAAAAGTTATAGGAAAAGGGGGCCATATAAAAAAAATTAAATTTCGCATTTTATTATGTACTACCTGTTTAATAACCCTTGGATTGCATTTGCATTTTAAAAGAAAATTTAGAGTTATGAGGAAATGTTTACAAATCCAGTTTTTAAATTAAAATGTATAAGTCATAAGCAAAAAATGTAATATTATCATTTATCAATCTTAAATAGGCCTTTCAAACACAGTTAGATTTTTTTTAATTAATGAGTTATTTCTCCAGTTTTTGGTCTTCGAAAGTTTGGCCGATTGATTGATTCTCCCAGGTCTTCTCTGTTTTCGAAAAAAATCTATGTCACCAGAATGCGACAAACTGCAGATTGCAAACAGAAAATTTTTGCAACATGTTCAAAGTTTAGTGTTTGTTATACAACAGTTTTTGAGCCTATTCTGAGCGGACAAACAGGCAGACAGTTTGTTTTAAAAATATTATTTTTAAATAAACATCGTCTAAATAGTCAAATTAACTTAAAAACAGGTGTTTTATTTTTGAATTTCAGACAGACACTCCAATTTTATATATTATAGATGCAGCTGTTTGCAAAACAAATGCATACCTAAAAATTATGTTTGGTTTGCACACTTTTGGAGGGGGGGGGCGGTGTATTTCTATCATCAGCGGTTTAAAGGATGGTCGCATAATCCCTATTTTAAATCACCCGATGTGTTTTCTTCAAGTTTCTTTAGCATTTAATGAGGTATATTTAATTATTGATTATATTTTTCTTTCATGCAACATGCATTTATACTTCTATCATGTAAAAACTTAGTTCATTCACCTTCATTAAATACGAAAACATAACATATTTTGAAAATAATTGCACGTTGTTAATAGTACATTTTTGATTTGAACAATACTATGAATAGATATTTTATTACTTTATTTATTTGAATAAATTTTGCACATTGTAGTTTATAAAATAGTTTTCGAATACACGTTGCGTCACATATAAAGCATAAACGTGAGAAAAAAAATTACACTACATTTTGTTTTTTTACACCAAAATATCTTTTCTATAAATGTCACAGAATGCCAATTTATTTCTGTGCACTGGGGAAGACATCCGTGATTCAGTTCTTTAATCAAAGACTGCGAGAAAAAGATACATGAAATTGCATAGAATAAATCACATAAATGGAAGTATATTTGAATATTCAGATTCCTTTACTGTTAGACTTGGAATTTTTATCCCACTCTTCACGTGGGTTGTTGTGTATATCTTGTGCGTTATTTTATTTTACATCATGTTTTTTTTATTATTTTCTTAAGAATCATTACTATTTTTTTTACTTTGTAAATATCATGTTAAAGTTTAACAAACTTGGAACTTTTCCTCTAAATAAGCTTTTTTTTTTTTTTTTTTTTTTTTTTTTTTTTTTTTTTATGCATGGCGCTATTCTGGCTTCAGAAAGTGCGATTTGATGTTACATGATGTTAACAGCTATGAGCACAAAGACCTAATAAACTTTAATACTTGTTTATATATGAATATATATGTATAAACCAGGTGGCCGGAATTAAAACATCCCTACTCTGACCTCCCTATATATCGAACTACTCGGTGTAAAGTCTTCCTTTTCTGAACCTACTATTCAAGACATGGAGAAACGGATTACGCAAAAAAAAAAAAAAAAAAAAAAAAAAAAAAAAAAGTTCCAGAAATACGATAGATGGCGTTGTACAAGGAAAATATGAAAAAAGAGAAGTTGAAGAGTTGAAGTGGATGCATCATGGCAAATTCTGTGGAGTGATAAGGCCATTTCCACCTCATTACAACTGTGAATACCCATAACTGTAGTATTTGGGAAACTGAATACCCTGTTACCTTCCAAGAGATTCCACTCCACTCACCGAAAGTTACAGTCTGTTATAGATTCTTAGCCACATTCATTTTACTACAACCTTTCTTTTTCGAACAGGTCACAATGGCCCTGTGACATGCATTGTGACAGCCAACAGGTACAAAAAGATGTTCAAAGCTCTTGTTGTACCCCATTTCCAAAGCGGCAATGTTTTGACTCAGTTACAGATGGGTGACAAAATAATACGAACACTCATGAAAAATGGTGAAAAGAGCAATATCTAGAAAAATACATGAAGAATTAACCTGAAACTGCAGGTGTGTAAACACTATAGTATAAGTTATATATTTCCGTGAAGATTTTTTCCCGAAACCCCATAGGGGACTGTCAACAAATTGAAAAATGACGAATATCTCACTGGATAACCCTGTAAAAACTAATGTAGCAAAAGCGTTCAAACTCGAGATTATTAATAAGTGGATTATTGTAATATACTGTGTTCATTTTTATGAGGATAGCATGTATACTCGTAGAGAAATTAAGGTTTTTATAAAAACAGTCCCAAATTTCGCCTATTTTTTTGCTTATAATTTGCAGAATTTTTAATATAAAAAAAGTTATTTCTAGAAAATATGACAAACAATATTGTACATAATAATCTGCAATCAGAATTAAAAAATATTAAAAATTGGATGAAAAATGAGCAGGTATACTAAAAAAGGTTTCACTGCGCATGCGCGTACGCAATCAAAATATAATATGCATAATGTATTAGCTAAGTATATAGAGAAACTTTTGTGAAAGTCTCAAAATCATAGCTTGAAAATTCTGTAAATTATCGTCGATAGAATAAGCTCGAAATCCGTTGTTCCCAAAAAGAAGCAAAAAGATGAGGGGCTGTATCAAATATCTGTTGATTAGTGTCAAGATAGCGTACACAATATTGCACGTACTACTATACTATTTGGATACAACCCCTCATATTTTTGCTTCCTTTTGTGAACAACGGATTTCAAGCTTATTCTATCGACGATAATTTACAGAATTTTTTCAAGCTATGATTTTGAGACTTTCACAAAAGTTTCTCTATATACTTAGCTAATACATTATGAATATTATATTTTGATTGCAATCGCGCATGCGCAGTGAAATCTTTTTTAGTAAACCTGCGCATTTTTCCTCCAATTTTTACTATTTTTTAATTCTGATTGCAAAGTATTATGTACAATGTTGTTTGTCATATTTTCTGAAAATAACTTTTTTTTATATTAAAAACTCTGCAAATTATAAGCAAAAAAACTAGACAAAATTTGGGACTGTTTTTATAAAAACCTTAATTTCTCTACGAGTATACATGCTATCCTCATAAAATTGAACACAGTATATTACAATAAGCCACTTATTAATAATCTCGAGTTTGAACGCTTTTGCTACATTAGTTTTTACAGGGTTATCCAAAAGGTATTCGTCATTTTTCAATTTGTTGACAGTCCCCTATGGGGTTTCGGGAAAAACTCTTCACGGAAATATATAACTTATACTATACTGTTTACACACCTGCAGTTTTAGGTTAATTCCTCATGTATTTTTCTAGATATTGCTTTTTTCACCATTTTTCATGAGTGTTCGTATTATTTTATCACCCATCTGTACCTTTAGGCAAGTTGGAGTGACTCGACACATTAAACTCTGTGTACAGCAGTTTCTTCGGCAACGTTTCACTAATGGCAGAGTAATCAGTCGTGCGTTTCCGAAAACCTGGCTCGTTCTCCGGATCTTAATACGTGTAATTTTTTGCTGTGAGGAGACTTAAAAAATCTTGTTTATAGAGGGCGTCAGGTAACCTTGGAAAACTTGAAAGAAGGTATCACTCTGCATGTGAAAAGCATCTCAGTCGACCAGTTACGATCCGCAGTTGAACAAGCTGATCAGAGACTGCAGATTTTACATCGTCAAGAAGAGAACCATGTTGAGCAGCATTCTCTGCGTCGATAATTTTCCTCATCGCATGAATGTTTGGTACATTCACATAAAATGTGCTTATGTGTCTTTTCAACATATTCCCATTTGTACAGCACCATCTATCGGTGAATTCTAGAACTATTATTTTTCATAATCGGTTTCCCCATGTTTTGAATAGAATGTGTTTAAAATTTGAAGCTTATACATTGAGCAGTTCAATAAATAGAGACGGTAGAGTAGGGGTGTGTTTTAGAACTGGCCACCCTGTATGTACATAAACATTTTATTTATATTATTGTTTTTTATATACAATTTATTTCTGTTTGTACATAAAAATATATAAATTTCTTCTTTGTATTAAATAAATTGCATAAATGTTGAAAAAATTGCTTGTGTATATGAAACAGTGAAAACCTTGCTAGAAATTATGTTGCCAAATTTCCTTCTATCGCCTAGATCAAGTTCTCTATCTCGCCAACACCCCTATACTGGATAAGTACCTTTTTTTCATACAATGTGCTATATTCAAGAATGAGGAATTTCTAAAACATATTTTGGAAGGAGGTGTCATAAAACATAGAACAGAGATTTCTTCTTCTTCATTAAGTAAATGAGTTGTAGTTTAGTTCTTTGACCAAACAAAAATGAAAAAGAAAAATCACATTAAGAGATAAAATAGCATAGAATAAACCATGAAAATAAATTAAAATTCATCTGAATATTCATATTATTTATGTGTTAAACATTAATAAGTGAAATTCTCCTATATTACGCTTTATACAAATAATAACGTGCATTCCGTGGGTTCATTTTTCTTCGTGCGTTTTTTTAAATGAAAATTTTGATATTTTCTCTAACGGAATGAATTGTATATATATATTATGATTATTATTATTATTTTACAAAATAAAATGATTCTAACACATAATAATAATAATAATAATAATAATAATAATAATAATAAATAATAATAATAATAATAATAATATATGTTACATAAAAAAATTATTTCGCAATATTCCTTCAAATTATTCTATATTCTGACCTATTCATTATTTCTTAATAATATTTATTCCTATTTAATGTCATTTTAAAATTAACACGTATATTAATAATTATCTTATTCCAAATCTTAATCTAACTCTTTAAGTCCATTCGTAATTTTTATCAACTATCCAATCTATAATATTCTGAGAGACGCTAGTTTGTCATTTCGAATGTTTTTAAAAGCCATTTTTTTATTCCAGGGGCTCGAATCGCCCAAAATCAATGCGCTGCTGGGTTCAGGATTATTTCTTGTTAAAACTTCTCCATCGCACGTCATTCGCTTAGCTTAATTTTGCCTCTCACTGATTGGCTCGTGCACGCGTTACGCCGCTTCCGTAACTTTCCGCGTATTTAACAAAAACCGATTGCAAGCGTTCAGAGAGCAGATTTTTGTCGTGTTTTGAACTGCTGACCAAATTGTTATCTGGTGTTCTGCGACTTAGGATTTCTCAACAGCCACTTAAGATCCATTAAACGATGTAGTGAGTTATCGTCAAGCCTGAGGGCTATAAGCTTATATCTGTAGTCTGTGGGAACTGTTCCAGCATCTCTCCTGTTCCTGAATAAACGATTTATCTGGAAAACTGGCTGAATTCTTATGGAGAAACTTCCAGTTGGGTTCATTTTGCCTTCATTCCAAGCAATGATTTTCCATTTACTGACTGCAATCATTCACCACCTTTAACCAGTCTCTCGTGAGTTTTTCTGCCAGTTTCTCGTGAAAAATTAAATCCTCGTAAAAATCTAACATAAATATACAATTCATTTTGCGAAATAAAAACCTATATTAAATAATATTTTAGTTAATTTAATTTTGAATCTGTTATTGACATTTAATATATTACATTAATACAGAATGCTGTTTGCAACAATTACATTACTGTTCAGTACAGTTAATAGTAGCTCTGTTTGACAACAGATGGCGCCACTATGTAATTCTAAGAACAATTTTGATTCAGAATTCTCACATCAGTCAGTCTTTTTGAGTTGGATGGTGGAAGGTGCTTGCAGGGCATGGATTGTCCTTGTTTTATTCTATTGTACTGTATTTCCCCAGTATTATGATGGCTGGGAACTTAATAATTTATAATTTAATTTAAGGCTTTCATGTTAGATGAAAGTAATTTGAAATAGGTTTATTTCTAAGAATATTTTTGCATTAGTTAATAGAATGTGAAACCAGAAGTTCCATTGTATATGTTCGTGGATGTCAACTGTGAAGTTTTTTTGTGTTTTGTCAAGTTCATGTTTTTTTATGTGTTTGTGACAATAAAGAAGAAAACCAAGAAAGACTCCTTTCTTTTAAAAAATCTCTACATAAGAAAATTTGGAGGCACCGGCGAGATATGATCTATGATGTGAGTACCTTTGTTTATACTGTTCTTTGCTGCTGAAATTTGGTTTGCAAATACAGTTAAATATGAAAGTGTATTCAGCATATATTATTTTGCAATATGAGAACAGTTAAGTTTTGGTTTATTGAAAATGATAGAATAAGAAAGTATTCTAGAATTATATTGCTTGGATTTTCTTGAAAAGAAAATTGTTCTGAAGAACATTATGATTTTTTATTTATTGTTCTCAAGAATATTATGATTTATTTAATTGAAAAATTTGAATATTTAATTATTATAGTGAATTATTATATTGCATTGAAGAATTTGAAGATTATTTTTAAGTTTATGCAGATTGTAGAACAGAACATTCCACTATTGCTTGTATGAAACAGTATTCTTAAGTGATTGAATATTGTATAGTAGTTCTGTTTTTGAATTTAATTTAGTTCTGGTTTTGAACTTAATTTGATTATTATTGTTTTGAAGCAATTTTGATTACTTTTGATTTTGAAGTAATTTTTGTTAGTTTTGTTTTGAAGTTAATTTTATTTTGAAAATCCTTCTGCTTATAAGTTATTGTATAAAATGGAAGATTACGAAAAGAAAGCTGTTCAAATTAAAATTGAGAGAGGTGGAGTTAAAGGCTCTGTAACTAGATTAGAGAATAGTTTTGATAATGTGAATACAAAGAATGAAATTTTGATTAGATTACAAAGATTAGATGATTTACTTAAAGAGTTCTTAAGATTAGATTCTAATTTGAATGATGATGATTCTGAATTATCAGAATTTGAAGAAAGGTATTTTCAGTTAAAAACTAAATATCAAAACAAACTAGATTCTTTGAATTCTTCAGAAGTTATTAATACTGTAACACAAAATCCTGTGCAAGGTCCTTCTGTTGTTGTTCCAAATCAATGTAATATTAGATTACCCAAATTAAATATTCCAGTATTTTCCGGAAAATTATCAGAATGGACAAATTTTAAGGATATGTTTGTTTCCACTGTCCATTCCCAAGTAGCTTTGAGTGGTATTCAGAAATTTCAGTATTTAAAAGGGTTACTTTCTGAAGAACCAGCGTCATTAATTAAGCACATTTCCCTTTCTAATGAATCGTACCAAGAAGCTTGGGAAAAATTGTTAGACCGGTATGATAAAAAGAAACAGATTGTAAATTCTTTGATTAAATTATTTTTAGACCAGAAATCAGTTCTTCAACCTAATAGCATAAATATAAGAAATTTGCTTAATACTAGTGATGAAGTTATTAGGGGTTTGAAAGTTGTTGGTGATGAAGCTACAAATGGAGATCCATGGTTAATATATTTGTTATTCCAAAAACTTGATCCTGAAAGTCAAAGACTTTGGTCCATTGAAAGTACAGAAAATGAATTTCCCACTTTGAAAGAATTTTTTGATTTTTTAAGTGTAAGATGTTCTTCTTTAGAGCTCATCTCTAACAATGAAAGTGATATTAAACATTCCAAAAGCTCAAATTTTGTTGGTTCTAAGTACACTTCAAATAATAAACAATCAAAGGTGTGCTTAAAGTGTCAAGGAATGCATCCACTGTACAAATGTATGAAATATAAATCTATGGATGTTTTTGCCCGAAAAAACTTTGTTAAACGTAATAACTGTTGTTTTTTGTGTTTAAATTCTCATAAAGTTAAGGAATGTCCCAATTCTCATTTAAAATGTTTTAAATGTGAAAGTAAACACAATACACTCTTACATGAAGAGAGTAAGGGTAATAATGCTTGCACTATTCAGACTGAAACTAAATTATTTCCTCATTCATCTGAGAATAAAAACCATCTTTCAAGTAGGGAAGTTGTACACGAGTCAACATCTCATGAATTACAAATTAATTCTAGTGCTTCTTTCAATAATTTCAAATGTGTTTCCTTTCTTCCTACTGCTAGAGTTCTGTTATATAATAATGAAAATAAAGCCTATTCTTTCAGAGCTTTGCTGGATTCTGGTTCAGAATGTACCTTTGTAAGTGAAAATGTTATAAGAACTTTAGGGTTAAAAAGAAAAAATGACAGAATTGTTCTAAATGGAATTGCCGGAGTATCAGCTGGACAAACTCGAGGTTCAGTGATTCTTACAGTTGGGTCAAAGCTTTCTAATGAGTCCTTAAAGGTTCAGGCGTACATACTGCCTAAAGTAACATCTCAGTTACCAGCTGAATTACTCGATACGAAAAATATGGAGTATCTTAAAAATATTGCATTAGCAGATGAAAATTTCATGAAACCGCAAGAATGTGATGTTATTTTGGGATCTGACTGTTTCTTTACTATTTTAAGATATGGTAGAATTGTGAGTACTGAGAATGAGCCAATTGCCCAAAATACTATGTTTGGTTGGGTGGTAGCTGGAAAATTGGAACCTAAATGTAAATATTCTTCTAGTATCAAATCTCATTTTCTTAGTGTTGCAAGCGAATTAAATGTTGATCTATTATTGCAAAAATTTTGGCAAACTGAAGAAATAAACGTTAAAAATCCTCATTTGTCTGATGAAGAAAAATTCTGTGAACAACATTTTTGCTCAACTTACAAGGTAACTCCAGAGAATAGATTTGAAGTTAAGTTACCAATTTATAAAGATGTGATGTCATTGGGAGATTCTAAATCCATGGCAGTCTCACGTTTGTTTGCTATGGAGAGAAAATTTCAGTTTGATAAAAATTTTGAAAATGAGTACAGAAATTTTATGAAGCAATATGAAGATCTTGGTCATATGACACTTGTGGACAAAAATTCAAATTCTACAAGCAACAAAGTATATTACCTTCTGCATCATTCTGTTATAAAAAGTGACTCTATTTCAACAAAGTTACGTGTGGTGTTTGATGGTTCATGCAAACCATCTAATGGTAATTCTTTAAATTCTGTTTTGGCTGTTGGACAAATTCCACAACCAAATCTTTTTACTATTCTGATAAGATTTCGAACAAATCCTATTGCTTTTACTGCTGATATTCAGCAGATGTATAGACAAGTTTTGATTGCTCCAGAAGATCAAGATTTACAACGTATTGTTTGGCGAGAATCAGCATACTCAGCTTTAAAGGAATATTGGCTGCGAACTATTACTTATGGGACATCTTCAGCTCCATTCTTGGCTACTCGCTGCTTATATCAAGTTGCAAAGGACATAGAGAAAGACGATCCTGCAATAGCTGCAATAATTCAAGAGAGCTTCTATGTTGATGATTGTATGTCAGGTTCAATCTCAAGTGAAGAAGCTATTAGAGTGATTGAAAAGCTTTCACTGGCTTTAGAAAATAGAGGTTTTCATTTGCGAAAGTGGAGATCTAATTCTTCTGATGTATTAACTCATTTATCTTCAAATTCTCTTGAGTCTACAAATTTAGAAATCCATCCTGATGATTGTTCCAAAGCCTTAGGGCTTAGCTGGGATTCTTCAAATGATATTTTTATCTTTAACGTTAATTTACAATTTGATGATACCATAACTAAAAGAAAATTTCTTTCACAATCTGCCAAATTATTTGATCCGTTAGGATTTTTGGCACCATGCACTGTCTCTATAAAAATGTTTTACCAGCAATTGTGGTTAATGAAGTTAGATTGGGATACTGCGCTTCCTGAAATTTTCCAAACAAATTGGAAAAAATTCCAAAAGGAATTTGAACAAGTTTGTTCTATTCGAATTCCCCGATGGATCCAAGTTTCCAGTAAAGAGATCATATTGCATGGATTTAGCGATGCTTCAGAATCGGCATATGCTGCAGTGATATATGTAGTACAACCTGGTGAAATAAAGTCAAAGGTGACCCTATTGGTTGCAAAAAGCAAGGTAGCGCCACTTAAACCAGTTTCTATTCCTAGGCTTGAGCTCAATGGTGCTTTACTACTTTCCAGACTATATTCTACACTTGTGACTATTTTGAATACGTTCGTTATTAAGTTCTACGCATGGACTTACTCCCAGGTAGTACTTTCATGGCTGTCATCTCATCCTAGGTGTTGGAAGCCTTATGTGGCCAATAGAACTTCTGAAATTCTAGATTCAGTCCCATCTGACTGTTGGAGGTATGTTCCAGGAAGGGAAAATCCTGCTGACATTGCATCTAGAGGGTTATCTCCCAGGGATCTTCCTAATTGTTCCCTTTGGTGGGATGGCCCAAATTGGCTTTCTTTGAATCAAGAACATTGGCCTCAACCTCAGATTAAGACTGATTTAGACACTGTAAATAAAGAGAAAAAGAACTCTAAATTTTGTTTTCCAATAACTTTAAATAATTCTCTGTTTGAATTATATTTTGAAATTTATTCTTCTTTTACCAAAATTATTGATGTTTTAGCTTTTTGTATTAGGTTTGTGAAAAATTGCAAACAGAAAGTTGGCAAAATGAACACTAGTCCTTTGAATAAAGGTAAATTTCTTCCATTATCAACAATCGAAAGAAGACATTCAGGTAATTTGATTATTTCGTATGTTCAGCAGCTATATTTCGCTGATGAAATTAGTTGTATTCGATCAAATAGATCAGTTTCTAAAAAAAGTTCTCTTTTCTCACTTTGTCCTTTTATTGATAGTGACGGTTTGCTAAGGGTGGGAGGTAGGCTGCAAAATTCACCTCTCCAGTACAATGCAAAACA
Source organism: Maratus michaelseni (assembly GCA_963931845.1). Taxonomy (NCBI): domain Eukaryota; kingdom Metazoa; phylum Arthropoda; class Arachnida; order Araneae; family Salticidae; genus Maratus; species Maratus michaelseni. Next base: position 245,855,395 of record OZ007588.1, on the reverse strand, counting down.
CCCAGTCATTTTGCCAACTCAGCATAAATTAAGTGTATTAATTGTTAAATATTTTCATGTTATGCATTTTCATGCTGGGTTAAATTTACTTATGGGCATCATTAGACAGAGTTATTGGATAATACGTGCCAAAAGGATAATTAAAAATTGTATTCATAAATGTGTTACTTGCTGTAGGTATAGAGCAGCCTCTTCCAAACAGTTAATGGGAGATCTTCCTCTTAACAGAGTTACTTCTAACAGGCCATTTTCTGCATGCGGAATCGATTATGCAGGGCCTATTAATATTTTGAAATATCGAGGTAGAGGAGCTAAAACTACCAAATGCTATATTGCTTTATTTGTTTGTTTTGCAACTAAAGCTCTACATTTGGAGCTGGTAAGTGATTTAACCTCTGAGGCATTTATTGCTTCATTAAATAGATTTTGCTCTAGAAGAGGAGCTCCTCAGCATATTTATAGTGATAATGCCACAACATTTGTAGGTACTAAAAGGCAACTCTCAGATTTATATAAATTTATTTGTTCAATTGAAATAAATGAAGAAATTTGTTATTTTCTGTCTCAAAGAAATATTGAGTGGCATATGATGCCTCCAGTGAGTCCGCATTTTGGTGGACTATGGGAAGCCGCTGTTCGTTCGGTAAAATTTCATATGAAACATGTAATTGGAAGTACTAATTTAACATTTGAAGAACTTTATACATATTTGACTCAAATTGAATCTATCTTAAATTCCAGACCATTAGTAGCAATTGATAGTGATAACAATTCAGACAGTATAAATATATTGACTCCATCTCATTTTTTAATTGGTGATGTTATTACTTTCCCAGCTGAACCTTTAAATGAGGAAAATTTGTCGTTACGGTCTCGTTGGGATATTGTGCAAAAATTAAAATTATGTTTTTGGAGAAGGTGGAGTATTGATTATTTGAGTTCTTTACAAAATAGAAAAAAATGGAGAGTGCATACTGAAAATTTTAAAGTGAATGATATAGTAATTTTGAAAGAGGATAATGTTCCTCCGTCCGTTTGGCCATTGGGCAAAATTATTGAAATTCATCCAGGTAAGGATGGAATAGTCCGTGTAGTGACTGTTAAAACTTCTAGGGGTGTCTTTAAGAGACCAATTGTAAAACTTTGTTTACTTCCTTTGCATCAAGAATAACTTCTTGATGGGTGGGAGTATGTTCAGTACAGTTAATAGTAGCTCTGTTTGACAACAGATGGCGCCACTATGTAATTCTAAGAAAAATTTTGATTCAGAATTCTCACATCAGTCAGTCTTTTTGATTTGGATGGTGGAAGGTGCTTGCAGGGCATGGATTGTCCTTGTTTTATTCTATTGTACTGTATTTCCCCAGTATTATGATGGCTGGGAACTTAATAATTTATAATTTAATTTAAGGCTTTCATGTTAGATGAAAGTAATTTGAAATAGGTTTATTTCTAAGAATATTTTTGCATTAGTTTATAGAATGTGAAACCAGAAGTTCCATTGTATATGTTCGTGGATGTCAACTGTGAAGTTTTTTGTGTTTTGTCAAGTTCATGTTTTTTTATGTGTTTGTGACAATAAAGAAGAAAACCAAGAAAGACTCCTTTCTTTTAAAAAATCTCTACAATTACATAATATTTTAGTTGAATTAATTTTGTATGTGTTATAATCATACAAAACGTTACATTGTTACAAAATTCCATATGCAAGAAAAAATCGAGAAAGGCTTTTCTGAAACTCGAAATTCTTTTTTTTCTGTACAAGATATTTCTTTTTTAAATGAAGAGTCGCAGAATACGGATTTATTCTTCTTTGTGATTCTTATTGTTATTCAGTCCTTTGACCAAAAGATACGGAAAAAAATGTAAAAGATATAACACAAAATTACATAGAATAAATCATATAAATGAAAGTGGATTTGGATATTCAGAATCTTTATGTGTTTGACATCAGTAAGTAGATTTTTCTTATCCTACATTTTATTTGGGTGATTACGTACATTCTATGCGAAATTCATTTTCCTTCGCGTTTTCTATAGAATTTGGGAGAGTTTTTAAAAATATTTTTTCATATATGATTGAATTTTATAAATTTTTTAGATGGCAGAATCATTCAAATTTAAAAAATAAAATATAATACAATTTGTGAAAAACAATTTATTATATAATGTTTTATTTAACATTTTATTGATTGAGAATTTATTATGAAATCTCAATTGTAAAACTGCGGAAGCACAGACTTCTATTCAAAGTCTATACTAGATTAAATTCTTACTGACGTTTTCAAAATTATAAAATATGTAAGATGCAATAATGTAAAATTTAAAACGTTTCAATAAGCTCAATATAAATTGCCTTACAGTCTAATAAAATATAGAAGAATATATGATATAAAAAAGAATTTTTTTAACAAACGCTAAAAAAAGTTCTATGCAAAAAAATTATATATGAGGGAGTTAGAATGACAGTGGAATAAGTCAATATTTAGTAATTTGAGAATTGAAGGGTTTTGTGAAACTTGTCGTACTGACGTTGCATTAAGTGGTCTAACTTGTATTGCCCTCTAGCAACTACCTAAGTGAACTATGACGTATTTGACTGTCACAATGAACAGAAATTAATATACGTTCAGCAAAAATATGATTATCTAGATTTTTAAAATTTTTGACTTACTCCACTGTCATTCTAACCCCCTCATATGTGGGGATAAGTATTCAAACCACTGAATGATGTTTGCTTGAATAAACACAATTATACCTGTATGACTCTTTAAAAAAGTGTTGAAAGCACTTTGTATCTATTATTATACGATGTTTTACATCTTTATTGAGAAATGTAAATGAGAACACCTGTGATATAAGTCAAAATAACATGGAAAATACATAAGAGACATACATGGATAAATAAGAGTTAATAATTGTAGTTGTTTAACTAAGGCTTTAGTAATTATTTATTTTCACGAATATCAGTTCTCTCCAAATTTCATGCAATTCCATAATGATTGCATGGTATCTTTAGCAATTGAGGAGAGCGAAGATCACTTTTGTCAACTTTTTCAAGCTTCAGTATGAGATCATCTATGAAGGTTTATGCCCATGCAATTACCTGACAAATTACATGATAAAAATTCTCTGGTGTTTAAGGACAATATTATGCATCTTGTTTTGAAAGTTGAAAATGCCTTCTAATAACTTATTAGATCCCTGTATTTTAGATATATTGTTTATATCAGATCTATGTCTTTTTATGTATTATGTTTTTTTTTTTTTAAATCCTCACTGCAATCAAAATGTAGTAACTTTTCAGAACTTTGATTTTATTGGAACGAAGAATTTCGAGGGACAGTTGCATTTGAGTTTCACAATAATTAAAATATATCTTTTGTATTACAAAATAAGCAGAATTTTTTTAATCTTTCAATAGTTTCATTTAACAGTTTTTATTACTTAGCTTTCATTGTCCCACAAATATACTCTTACGTCAGGTTCTAACTCGAAATGTACGCCATTGAATATCTACTTTTTAAAGTAATGCATACGAGAAACTTATTAAATTGAATTCATTCCACTAATAAATATAAACAGGTTTTTATTTAAATGGTTGCTTTTCACTCATAGCTTTGCTAACGCGGGGGAAATATATAGACGGGAAAAAGAGCTAGGATGATGGAACAAAACTGGTATTCATAAGGTAAAAAATCTAAAATGATGAAGAGTGTTTTTTTTTCTTTCCAAGCAAATCCATCATGAATTTTCAGTCCATTTATGTTTGGATTTTCACTTAATTGTTGTAAATAATACATCATCCTATATATGTTGTCCCTATGTATCCCTGCTTTAATAATAGGCATAGCGATAATTATTTTTGAGTACTACTAATTTCAAGTAGTCATCTTTGCCCTTTTTCATCGTAGAATTGTGCAATTAAATAAAGAAAAGATTAGTATTTGAATAGTGGTTCACAAAATTTAGGACCACTACGTGCACTTTTTAAAATAAAATGTTGTGTTGCGTTTACATTTCTTTTTTATAACGGATTTTAATTTTTTCTTAGAGCCTTAGAAAGTGGCTAATTTAACAATAATTTATTTTAATAAATTATTAATATATTTTTTGAAAATGTACGAAAACTTTAAAGACAGGTCAATTTTGCAAGAAGATTTTCCTGAATAAAATATAATAAGCGAAATAAAAACTAAATATAAATAAAAGTTTTATATGCTTCATGTGTTTCAATATTTCCTACATGTTTCATTATTTTTTTTTTGTTCTATGGGACGCATTAGCAATCTGCATTCATTATTGTTCAATATGAGTGGGATTGGTACTTGTTCTCCCTCTCCATATTGTAATCTTTTTAGATAACCTATTCAGCTCTCGAATCATAAAAAGTTATTTCACGACTTATCTATACATCTCAACAGTATATGTCTGCCACAATCTGAACATGATCGTGACAAAGACGTAAAAGGACAGTCCGTACACAAGAAAAGATGTGGGTTCAATTCCCCTTCAGTAAAGCGAATCTCAGAAATCCCTAAAGCTTTTGTCACGCCTTCTTTGTGTAACCAATCTATGTGGTTGTTTGCCAGGGTCTGTTACTGGGTGAGATACCCCGCTGACTTTTTTTGCTTCAACGTCTATTGAGTCACTTTTTTCATCGACCCATACTAAATCCACCGTCTGGGTTGTTTGATGCTTCTTCTAATACATTTCTTTGGTTAAGATATGTGAGATTTTTTTAAAGAGCTATCTTTATTTTCAGATGAGAGCACTAAACATATTGAATATATTGCGAGAATACGAGAAATCAGTATCAGTATTTCTATAATATTTTAAAATTATCTTTTAACTGTGACACTCGATGCTCATATATTATACCTATGTTTGCTTTAAATACGCTTCTAAGTTTGTGCCCTTTATGAAAATTTTCATTACTTAAAATTTATGACATACCTTTTAACAAAAATTCCTTTTAAGACATATATTAATAAATTGATAAATTCACAATTAAATATGTAATTAATTTATGCACATATTTTTGGTTTTTTTTTTGTCACGGCCTCTGTGTGTAACCAATCTATGTTGTTGTTTACCATGGTCTATTAGTGGATAACATACTCCGGTGACCTTTTTGTTTTGCGTCAACATCTATTGAGTCACTTTTTTTTATCGACCCCTACTAAAGCCATCGTCTGGGTTGCTCGATGCTTCTACCAATATTTTCTTTGGTTAAGATAAATATATGAGAATTTTTTAAGCACTACTTTTATTTTTCAGATAAGAGCAGTAAACATGTTGAATAAATAGCGAGAATACAAGGAAACAGGATCATCATCTTTATAATATTTCCAGAATTTTCTTTTAGCTGTGACACTCGATTCTCATATATTCTATCCACGTTTACTTTAAATACGTTTTGAAAATTGTGTCATTTTCAAATGTTTTATTATTTAAAATTTACGACTAAACTTTTAACAGAAATTCATTTTAATTCGTATATTAATTAAATAATTCACATTTAATTTATTTATACATATTTTTTACTTTTATTTTGTCACGCAGTCTGTGATTAATCAATATGTTCTGTTGTTTAGTAGGATCTATTACTAAGTTAGATACCCCCCATGACTTTTTTTTTTCATCCTAAAGTGATCTTCTTGGTTGCTTGATGATTTGGCTATGATAAAAGTAGGAGACTATATTAAGCGCTATCTTTATTTTTAGATGTAAGCAGGAAACTATGTGTAACAGATTACTAAAATAGAAGACGAACCGTATAAATATTCTTATATTTCTTATTGAATTAAGTTTTATCTCTGAATCTGTATTAGTGTAACTGCATAAGTATCTTTTTTCTCTGTGCAAATATGCTTAAAATATATTTTAAAACTTTGTGACCATCCGAAATGTCTTATTAATTTACGCTTGTGACAGAGTTTAAAAAAATCATATTTAAATGCGTTAATCTAATTATTCAGTTTCAAAAACTCCCGTATTATATGATAAAAAAAATTATTAGATTCTTTTAAATTATAAAAAAATATGTTTTATATACATAGTCAAACATTAAACAAGACTGAATACCACGAAAAAAAAACCCCTAGAAAAGGTATGGTAATTTTATTTTCTTTCTTTAGTACTATTTAAAACACGAGTGTCGTATAAATTTCAATTTCATAAATCTACTTAAATATGCAGTAAAATAAATTATTTTAATACTATTGCTTCGAAATGACTTTAATTGTATATAATTTAATAATTCAAAATTTCAACTAGCTTGAATACTACACTTTCTTCTTTATTTTCCCCTTGAAAATCCCCCTCTTTTTAATGAACTTTTTTTTGCATAAGTACTATTTTTTTCCTTGTAAGTACTAATAATTATTCATGATTTTCTTTTACCAAAGGGTATGTAAAAGTAAATGCGTTTTTTAAAGTTAAAAAAAAAAAAAAAAAAAAAAAAAATACATGTATTGTATTTAGAGATGAATAAATATTTCTTTGTCCAATATACATTAAATATAATATAATATATAGCCGCATTTTGATTCCAAAGTTATTATATATATAAATTTGTAATGAAAATATCTTTAGATTCACTAAGATAGCAAGTTTTTGCTATTTACATGATTCTTTTTTTTTTATTCATTCAAAAAATAACTCCAGTTGATGGTACAAATATTATTTTTTATTTGTCGTTTAGTTGAACGATGTTAAAACAAAGGGTAGGCAGGACAGGAAGCGATGATCTTAGGTGGTCTTAGCAGTACAGTGAACGTGAGTGAAGTGGTGTTATTTCACTTCTAGAATAGAAAACAAAAATTAATTGAAGTACCGCCAAAGGATTGCCGTAATGGCGATTTTCTTTGAAGAGAGCACAGAAATCATTGAAATTTATATAGAACTGGGCGATTTGTCGCACAAATCTTACTAATAATTTCTACTGAGGATTGCCAATATGCGTGTGAGCACGTTATTGCAGGAATGAAGGGGTTTATGGGACTTCCGGAATTTTGAGCCGTGCGACTCGATGAACTTTTCAGAAATCCGTCGTTTATTTTCAGAACAGGCATTAGCAATAAATTGGAGGCTAACTGTTAGGCCACTGTGCTACAGTCTCTGACCAAATAAGGACATTAAATTCATATTGGGCTGTGGTTCCTTTTCTTTGTTTCTTTTTTTTATAATAACACACATTGGAAAGATTTAATGCAAATGATTGTGGGGAAAGTTAACTGATTAAAATAGTATGAAATCCGTTATTCCAATGAAATTCAACCAAGAGGGAGGAGGGATAATGAAAATATGCTTTAAAAGGGGGGATGGAATAATGAATGAATGTTCTAAAAAGGAGGGGTCAGACGTTTAAGAAAGAACATTAAAATGAAGGGCAGAGGTTTTTCTGAACAATAAAATATTTTTGGAGAAATTTAAGCATTATAAAAATAACAGAAACTGTGAAAATTATGCAAATATGAATTAAATAATAGGGGATTAATTTGAGTCCAAAATACAGCAAACCAAGTTCTAGCAACAAAATCTGACCAAATCTCCAATTTAAAGATAAGTATAAAGTGTATACAGAATACTACTAGGACTTCCCTCGAAGGGATTAGTCTGAGTGATATTGCTGAGAACACAGGGTTAACAATTACAATATAAAGAAAAAGAGCAAATTAAATGATAGAATTACAAAATATCATATATAAATTCATATACACTGTTAAAAAAATAGAAAAGAAGTACCGTTCATCAGATGTGTTGTCATATTTTTTTTAACATGTGGCAAAGAATCTCATTTTCTTGAAAAAAAAAAAAAAAAAAAAACGCCGGATTTTTTAAAACGCCAAGCTTTTTAAAGTTACGTAATTGGATTTGCAGTCAATAGATTATTCTATCAAGCGTGACTTAACGCAAATTTAATTTCATTGTTGCACCTTTTTTTGTGTGTGAATTTAAAATTTTTCTTCCTTGATTATATATCTATTATTTCTATAACTGTTTATAGAAACACTTACACTTCAAACCACATTGATAGCATGCTTTGCTACAAACCAGATTGCAAAACTATAGTCTAAATTACTATTAAAGTATACAAAAAATCTTTCGATGACTTTTGTAAAATAACTTTTACATTAAATCTCCGTATCGGCAAAATTGAAAAATTATATATATTTCACAGTTAAGCTTAACAGATACTTCTTGATTATTCTCTAGGCGGCTCTGCCCTCTGCGCCTTTACTGCGCCAATCCGCAGACTTTTCTTTTGCCTGTCTGTCTGTCTCTCCACAATCTGTCTGTTTCCCTATCCGTTCTTCTGTCCGTTTCTCTAACCGATTGTCTATCTCTCTACACGTCTCGCTACCTGTCTATATTTCTCTACCGGTCTCTCTACCCGCCAATTTATTTCTCTAACCGTCTGTCTATCCGTCTAACTACTTGTATGTCTAGCCGTGTCTCTATCCACTTCTCTACCCATTTGCCTATCTGTCTCACAACTTGTCTATCTGTCTCTCTACCCGTCTGGCTATACGCCTCTCTACCCATCTTCTTACCCATCTCCGTACCCATCTACGACCTCTCTACTCGTCTGTATACCCGTCTCACTATTCGTCTGTTTTTGTACCAGACTCTTTACCCGTCTCGCTACCAATCTCATTACCCGTCAGACAACTCGTCTCTGTACTCATCTCTCTACTCGTCTCTTTATCTACCACGCTACGCGTCTCGCAACCTTTCTCGCTACATTCCTGTCTACCGTCTCGTGACCCATCTCGCTACTACTCAGTTTACCCTCTTTTTACCTTTCTCTCTAGCTGTCTATCTATTCGTTTCTCTACCCGTCAGCCTACCTATGTCGCTACTCGTCTCTCTACCATCTCACTACCCGTCTGTCTACCCGTTTGTTTACTCGTCTTCCTACTTCTCGCCACTTCTTCCCAATATTTAAACAATTCATTTAATATACAGAAGCCGATTAAATGCAAACAGAAGTAATTTATCTAATAAGTGTAATCAGACGCAATTTTTTTTAAATAGATCAGTTTCAACCACGTGATCACCAGCCCAGCAAAAGTTATCAACCAATCATAATCGTGGATTTGTAGACTGTATTACGAGCTAACCAATCACAATCCACCATCTTTGATGGGCAAACAAAAAGCAAATCTGGTTGCTAAGGTGGTTGCTAGGGTGTGACGTCAGTTGAAACTGATCTATACATACATAAACCTGAATAATAATTCATCAGTTTTGTGTTCATGGTTGTTTATATCATTTGACAATAAATCTCAACTTCTTAAACCTGAATTGTCTGAAGCTTTTTAAAAAAACCACAAGGTCTGTATAACTGCAAAGTACCCTGAGGGCTATATTAGCTACATGTTATTAAGTTAAGTGAAAGTTTCGTTATCGCATTTGCAGCCAATTGCTTATGTCAGAAACCGTGGCTTAACGCCATTTTAAATTCATTAGTGTAACTTTCTTTCTTTTTTATTTTATTTTATTTTATTTTTATTTTTTTTGTGGGAGGGGGGGGAGGGTTTCAAATATATACATATAAATTAAAACTTTTTCCTCCATGCCATTAGTGTTGTTTGTATTATTAACTAATACTTTGTAGACCGAGCTTCATTTGAAACAAATGTAAAAGACTTCTTCTACAGTTTTTTTTAGGAGAAACTTTCGTAATTGGGCCTAAAGCCAATCGGAGCATTTAATATCAATATTGTAACTCTTATAGAGTTAAAATAATATTGTTGCTAGCTTTACTCTTGTTTGAGACCAGCCTTGTCTGTGTATCTGAATGGGGAAAAGTTTTGTATCCAATGTCGGTTGGCGAAAAAAAATTAAAATGGTGCCAAAAGGTAGTTTTAGCATCTTACAAAATTTTTCAAGAGAGCGGTAAAACATGTTTTTCAAATATTTGCAAACATACGTTTATTAAAACATGTTTTTGCACCATCTTAAAAATTTAAGCACGATGCTAAAATAAAATTTTATCGCCATATTCGATATTTTAATAAGTAATGAAAATACATAAACGAACTTATTTAACAAACCTAAGAGGCATTTTTGTGATAAATAATTGTTATTGTCAGGGGAGAGTAAATTGTAAACAATTAATAAACGGCTAGTAAATAATAAATAGCATTTAAAATCTAAAAATGAAGAAGTGGTCCGTATAAAAATGCAAACCATAACATTATATGCTTGATATATGTAAATCTTTTTTTATTTTTTAATATTTCCGAAGGCACAGATAAAAAGGTAAAAATCTCTTTTCCAAATGCCATTACAATTTAATATATATATATATACAAAATAGAGAAATATCTGCAAAAAAATATATTTACATAATACTACATCTGCAAAAAAATACGATTTAGAAAAAGTAAGCCAAATTCTGCAGATCCCAACAATCACATCGAAAAACTTCATCAAAATATACGATGGGTGATTATAATATAAATGTTTCATTTACGTACTACATACCGTTTGATATATTGATACTTTTATGTTTTCCTGGCGCAGTTGATAAATCGCCAAATTTTGTTCCTATAACATTTTCATATTGAATTCATTTCATTTAAGAATAAACATTTCACTCATTTAATTTAAAATACATGCCTTTCATTAATCCCATTTAAAATGCTAAAAAGAGAAAAAAAAAAGAAATAATGCCATAAATCGAAACCCTTTATTTAAACACCAAAGATTTTTTTTTTTTTTATTTACACACGCGAAATAAAAAAAGCTGCTATTGCTGAGATTTGCGCCAAATCTCTAATACCAAGTCTACCAAGTTATTGCGGGGTTTTTCTTTCAAACAGAAAAAAATCCAGAAATTTTCAATTTCTACTAAATTGAAATATATTTTATTGTGCTGAATATTAGCACGTGCATATTTTTTTGCTCCATGTACTCCATGAACTTTTCAATTCCGATTGTCTACGAAAATCTCCCGCCGGTGAAAATGACGTATGCACAAAATTTAGTGACGTATGTACTTTAATTGTGCTTTTTTATCTATTTTTTTAACATAATTTCCAAACGGTTTGACATTTATTCTTGGTAATAAATAGACGTCACCGTTATAGGTACCTGCTGTAAAAATTTGAACGAAATCCGTTAAATATTTTTTGAGTTATGCTTGACGAAAAGTTTTAATATCCATCGTAACTATATATGGGGCAAAGTAATACTGCGTTCTATGAGTCTTCGTTGCACTCTGACAATTAAGTTAATAAATAATTAACAAATTCAAACTTCCAATTAGCGAGGCTCCAATTTAGAGACAGCATGCAGCAAAACGTACGTAACAGTTTAAAATAAATATATAAAATTGTAAAAGATGCCAGATAAATACGAGGAATGAAAGTTAGCCAACCCATCCCGCACAATAATGGTTCGGTCCATTATCTGCGACGCATACGCGCGTAGCAGACAGGCATCTCTCATTTACGAAAGTTAGATGGAGGTGTGAGGATAAAAGTTTTTTAATGCTCGCATACACTGGGTTGAAGACGGTTGCGTGAATTAATGGACTCTGCAAACGATGTACAGCGTGGTGTGCTCAGGTTTTTGATAGCTGAAGGTGTTTCCCAAAACGAAATTAGTCGGCGTATTGCTGCCGTATACGGCGAACATTACATTTTATTGGCCACTGTGAAGCGTTGGAGCAAACGGTTCAAAGAAGGACGTGAAAGTCGCAAAGATGATCCAAGACCTGGTCAAAGCCACCGTGCAATAACCCCCAACACAATTGCACATGTTGAAGAGCTGATTACACAAGAATGGAGGATAAGCGTCCATGAAATGGCAGAAATTTTCGGGCAATTGAAAAAACAGCTCAAGGGAACCAGATTCGTGTCAAACGATGACTTGAAGGAGGCAGTTGCAAACATTTTGAGGGAATCACGAGACTCGTTAGTTAGTGGGACAAATGTCTAAATGCTCATGGAGACTACTTTTAAATAAAGTACTCCGTTTGTCACATATTTGTATTGGCTCACTTTCATTTGACTCGCCCTCGTATAATAAATGTAACCCAATCCCATAAGAACAAAACATGGAATTTAGATTTGAAATGACTGTAAATTGGAATTCGAAAAAAGACATCTGACAATGCATAATCGTCATTTTTTAAGTATGTTTCACATGTCAAAAAATAATACAATATTTCATAAAATATACTGGCAAATTTGCTAAGAACAGTATATTTCTGCCAAAAATATTGCATTAATAGAAGGCAATGAAGAAAAATAACCGATGAAAAATAGATAATGAAACAAAATTTCTCACAAACCATTCTCTGAATAACACATGATAAAAAACCAAGCATCCTAGCACCATTTGAATTGAGCACGTGAGATCGCAAAAGCTAAATGACCACGGTTACAGTAATTTAAATTGAGACAGTAAAAGATGAAAGAAAATCCATAAAATATATTAGAAGTAAAAGCACAGTACGAAAAAGCTAAAAACATCTTTGAAGCACACAAATTACAAAGCTTTAAAACACATCCGGCCGTTTGAAGGTTACTAAGGTTATCCTCTTCATCAGTGTAAGGTGGGAAAAACACAAAAAATATTAAAAGGGTTCAAAAGAACCACGCTCGGCTATAGCCCCGATTACTGGCTGTAAATCTGACCAAAATGGCAAAGCAAGTGTAACCAGAAGAGCAGAAGTGACGCAACTGACAGGCTATCACCAAAAACAGGCATCACCGCGCAGGCTATCTCCAAACGGGAGAAAGAAAAGGGGTGCTGGACATGTCATTCACCAATGAATCTGTATATTTATAAATGTAATGTGCCTCGTAAAAGTCAAGATCAAATATTGAATTGCAATTTTGAATAATTTTGGCTCCGGAAAAGTTAAATCTATGGTCAAAATTCCAACAATGGTTCGCTATTGTAGATTTATCAATATCCTGCTTTTTGAGATAACCTTCGTGTTCTTTTAATCTAAATTTAAGTGCTCGCCTCGTCTGTCCAATATAAGAAAGACCACACTCAGAATATATTCTGCAAATACCCCAACTATTATGACTTGGAATCAGATCTTTAAGATTGGTGAAAGTAACTTTATTTATTGGAGAAAAAACAACTTTAAAAGGAAATTTATTTAGAATCCGTGAAATTTGAGAACTGACTTTTGGAAAATAAGGTAGTACAATAACATTTTTAAAATCTTTGTTGCCAGATATAGGATTATTGATCTTAGGGGATTTAGATAAAATACGATCAATGGTATCCAATGGAAAACCACGATCGATAGCAATTGCTTTAATATAATTAACTTCACTATTGAATAATTCTGTATTTGAACATACGTTACGAGCACGGGAAATGAAAGTATTGAAAGAACTATAGCTATAGCCGAGCTTTGGCTATAGCCAAGCGTGGTTCTTTTGAACCCTTTTAACATTTTTTTTTGTTTTTTTCCCACCTTACACTTATGAAGGGGATTTTTGTATCCTTGAAACGGCCGAATGTGTTTTAACATTTTCCAATTTGTGTGCTTCAACGTTGTTTTTAGCTTTTTCGTATTAATAACCACACAAAGTGTACCTTTTATACCTAAAAACACAGTAATCTATAGTAAAACCATATTTAATTTTGAGAAATACGATTATTTGAAAGAATTGTATAATTATTATCTAGCAAAAAATAGAACAGAGCATTACCTCCCTCTGTACACCAATAAAATATTATTATCTAAAAGGATTTGTTATTCACATTGCTGCCACCTGTATCTTATAAATAAAATAAATAAATATAAAGTGGTGCAAACTAGATGTTTTATCTATAATAAATTATTTTTTTAAATAAAAATTATAAAAATTAATTTTAAATAAAGAAAATATATTAATTCAATTTATTTTACCACATCTAAAAATAACAATTATATAATTTGATATCCACAGTTGCAGTAAATTGAATTGAGACAATAATAGATGAAAGTTCATAAAATATTAAACAAAATTATTGGAAGTAAAAACACAGTAATTAATGAAAAAACATATTTAATTTTGAGACAAACAATTATTTGTTGTTACATAAAATATTTTGAATTTTGAGTTATTTTTAGAAATTATATAGTTATTTCATTGTTCTTTATTTTATTTTATATATATATTAATATATATATATATAAATAAATATATGTATATGCCAACATCTTTGGTCCCAACCTCCTCTAATCTTTATATATTTTTTGTACATAAAAATAAATAATTTATGTATAAACACCAAACAGTTATTGAAAATAATTGATGATTGAATTTACCATGTAATTAGGATATCCACTTAGTTTTGCTTGATTACATAAATATTTAATTTTTTTTTAAATTCATGTCTGAGCATAAATATTTTATTCTGTGTAGATAATTAAGTGTTATATTTTATAAACTGATTTATGTAACCGTGAAGCAAAATTCGTAAAAATATTTACATTAAATGGAAAATCAATATTTTATCGTAAATGTCAAAGAGTAATTTATTATTATCATTAAGAGTAATTTTTAATTAAAAAAAGTTTTTAATTAAAAAAAAAATTATATTATTATTAATCATATCATTTTGACTTAATGTGAGCTGATTAGGATATAAATTAAATAACGATGTTATATTAGAGTCATTGAAAGCAAAATATATATATTATTTATATATCGATATAAAGCATAATTCTTGTTATAAACTAAAGAATTCCTTTCATACTAATATAAATACAGATCAGAGAGATGCTGGAAGCCGTTTCCCCTTGGGGAATTCCCTGGCATTGTTTATAAATTATAGCATTATAAATGATATAATTATGAAACAAAGTAAAGTTTAATAAACTTAAAAAAAACTGAAATACAATCTTTTAAATTTAATTGAGATTTATATTCTTCAAAAAGTATACACATAGTTTTGTGTAAATCTATGATATCAATATTATTAAATAAATCATTAAAATAAAATGTTTTGATGAATTTTATAGAATTTATATTTTGTAATTTATTTATAAGCTGAAAACTGTTTTTTAAACAATGTTGATTATTATGTTTAATCATTTTATTATATATCTGAGTGAGTATATTTAGAAGTAAATTGCTTGCAGCATTATTATATGCATTACAACCTATAGTAAAAGTACGAAATTTAATTGTACCAGAGGGCCCGTGCGAGGATTTCGCACTGAAATCTAATATTTTTAGGTACTTCTCTATTATGCTGTCGACCACTTTTCATAACGAGAAACTATCGCCAAATTGTAAGATTAAACGCCAAAAATGCAGTCCCATTTACTTGATGTCAGAAGCATCATACGTATTTGTTACGTCATCAAGTGGTTTTTAATTCGACATTTGCGTGTATTTTTCATTATGTTTTACTGATTTATTAGTTATTTCATTAATTAAAATAACAATTGTGTCCTTAAATTCTTATATTTTATTTATTTATTTTGATATTCCAATGGCAACGTTCTCCGGTTTATCTGGCGATAGTTTTTTGTTATGAAAAGCGATTGACGGGATAAAAGAGAAGTACCATTTTTTATCAATATGTAATAGTTATTAGATGCAGGTTAAAACTTCTAAAGAAAAAGCAAGGATAATAGTATCTGCAAATAACATTTAGTTGTTAGTCAAGCCAGAATATCATCTAATTTATTCCATCAAAGTTAGACTAAAAACTGATGCAAGATTGCTAAAGGCACGCGCGAGAAAAAAAAATTAACAATCGTATTTTGACGATGACGTCATCCGCTTCGGGAAAACCAAGGAGATTAGAAATATAAATCTAAACATTTCAATTTCAATTTCGCTTTTTAATCATAAGTATAAAATAAACCAGTGCGGTGTTTTTTATAATAATTGCTGAGCATCATATAATGTGGTATTTTATTTTTTTGACAACAATAATTTCAGGAAAACCTTTAATTTCTTTTATGAAAACAATGCCGATTTAATTTTTAATTTTCAGCAAATTTTAATCAAAAACTTGTTTTAACGAATTGTTAAGTGGGCTATGTCAGAAGCCGGTTCTAAAACCTTTCATATGGTACCTCATTCGTTGTTCTGCGTTTCATATTTTCTGAGAAAAAGGGATGTTGGCAGGAGAAATAATAATAAGATAATTTTAATTTTTCCATTTAATTTTTAATAATTTGTGAAAATTTAATAATTTTCTGTTAGTAATTAAAATTTTTAATGAAGTTTTATAAAATCTATTACTTGTGTTAACATCATTGTGAATTAAGTATTTATAGTATTCTTTACATATAATATCATAATTGTTTGCTGGTTTATAGATATGTCGTTATTAAATATACACCTATTTATGTAAAATTAAACTGACGGACATACCAATATTGAACTCTTACTACCAGTACTAAAAACAGGGAAAAAATTGCTATAGAAAAATATTTTTTTTTTAATCTTCCCCCAAAGATTACTTAAGATATAAATACCATGCTCTGATAATAATAATTGATAATAGATTTATTTTGTAGTTCCTTTATATGGTGATATATGTTTTTAAAAGATACCTATGTAGTATGTTGAGTATTTTTTATAATTTCATTTATATATATACTTAAAAAATTCTAAATTGTACTAAAATTGTACTACATAATTTAAACCATAAAATGAAGATTATAAATAAATAAACCAGAACAGAATAAAATATTTAAAAGAAATTAACAAACTCAAAGTAACCTTATAACATAAAATCAAATCATAAATCATAAAATAAATTACAAATTAATAAACAAACCAACCCTGGAGACAGGATTGTTTTAATTTTTTACACTTATAATTCTAAAATGCATCATTTCGAAGAAATACAAAAATTGATCCAGTATAAAAAAATGTCTCCATTAAACACAAATGTTATTTTTTTTATTTGTGATACTAAATCCAGATATCAATAATTAACGTAAAAGCCTCCAAACTATTACAATAATAAACTCAGTTACAAAACTATATAATTTTGTAATGAAATCATTCTATAAATCAATATGAAGTTTTTAATGTTCCTAATTTATTAGAAAAGAATGCTTTATTCATTGTACGCGAGTTTATCGGAAGGAAATTAATTATACGAATTACCTTACTAATTTTTATCTCCTTTTATAAAAAAAAGTTTTTACTCGGTTTTTCTGTCTATTTCATTGAATGGAATATATATTTTTTTTAGATTTCAAAGTACACACAAATAGTTGGTAATACAAAAATACTCCCAAGTGTATAAAGAATCAAAGTTATCTCTAAGACAACTTTCATGGCTCCTTTGTGTGAACAATCTGTGAAGTTGTTCGCAGGGGACTATTACACTGTCTGATAACAGATCTTTTTTTTCTGTCAACAAATATTTTGGTTCTCTGTGAGCTGAACCATTGTGTAATCAACCCCTACTTGTTTCTCAATGCTTAGGGGTAGCTAGAAAATAACGGGGCGTAGGAAATCTAGATGACACCCCAAAAGCAAAACAAAATGAAGTCAGATGGCTTTGATAGAGTTCTTATCTTTTAGAACAGAAGTTCTCTTTTTTTGTTGAAGTGTCCATTGTTACACTTTCAGACGACCTTTTTTTGGCAAGAAATTCTGTAAAATTTTTAACAAAGTATTTTTCAGCCCAATAAGTTCTCAAACTCTTCTTTTTTCTTTGTTTAATTTTTTGTACTATTCTTTTTAATTTATTTAACTAGTGAAAAAACTATGACGATTGTTTCTTCCAATGGTGATAAAAGATTCTTTTAAATGCCAACTCTTACATTAGCGTTGGTGTAACTTACGGTAAGTAAGTAAAGTAAATGTTGTTAAGTAAAGTAAAGTAAAGTAAAGTAATGTTTTAAAAATATTACACATTATGCTACATAATTTATTTCTTAAAATTAGATTTAATTATTTTTCCGCATAATATTATCCTGCAGAATTAATAGAATATGTCGTTTTTTAAATGTACACCTATATATGTAAAAATAAAGTGACGAACATACTAATATTGAAATTTTACCACTAGTACTAAAAACATGACATATGGAAAACAAATGTTGTAGAAAAATATTTTTTTTTTAAATCTTCTCCAAAAGATTACTTAAGATATAAATACCACACTCTGAGACAAAGAAACGGAAATTTCAGAAGGTGAAGTGTTTATTACACGTTCATTTGTTTCTATTTCGACTTTCATCTTGAAAGAACTTAAAGCTATAAAAGATGAACTTTTAAAGTACTTCTAATCGTTAATTGATGAAACTTTTCAGAACTTTTCTCTTTCAATTCAAGAAAAATTTACGCTATTCACAGAAATTTCAATGATAAACGTGTCGTATTAAATTTCGATATCATATATCCATTTCGATCAGCTTGAAAAGGTTTAAGGAGGATGCCTGTGTAATGCCTAAGATCATACGCTGTTAAAAATTTGCAGCAAACTGTCCAGTCTTTCGACCGTTTTTGTACAAAATGGTTACATAACTTTAATTTAACTCTGTTTTGACCATAATAAGGGCAATAATATGGTCAGAATGGAGTTAAATTACGGTTATGTAACCATTTTCTATAAAAATGGTCAAATGACTGGACAGTTTGAGGCAAATTTTTAACAGTGTAAGATTTTTGTGAAAATAAATTGAGAATTTATTTTCAACATCATTAGATTAAACAAACCTTAAACAACAATTATACTAATAAAATTAATCTTATCATCAGGAGACTCTGTTTAAATATTATCCTGCAGAATTAATAGAATATGTCGTTTTTTAAATGTACACCTATATATGAAAAAATGAAGGGACGAACATACTAATATTGAAATTTGACCACTAGTTCTAAAAATTTTACATATGGAAAACAAATATTGTAGAATTTTTTTTTTTAAATCTTCTCCAAAAGATTACTTAAGATATAAATACCACGCTCTGAGACAAAGAAACGGAAATTTCAAAAGGTGAAGTGTTTATTACACGTTCATTTGTTTCTATTTCGACTTTCATCTTGAAAGAACTTAAAGCCATAAAAGATGAACTTTTAAAGTACAGGCATTAAATTTCGATATCATATATCCATTTCGATCAGCGTGAAATGGTTTAAGGAGGATGCCTGTGTAATGCCTAAGATCATACACTGTTAAAAATTTGCAGCAAACTGTCCAGTCTTTCGACCGTTTTTGTACAAAATGGTTACATAACTTTAGTTTAACTCTGCTTTGACCATAATAAGGGCAATAATATGGTCAGAAGGGAGTTAAATTACGGTTGTGTAACCATTTTCTATAAAAATGGTCAAATGACTGGACAGTTTGCTGCAAATTTTTAACAGTGTAAGATTTTTTCGAAAATAAATTGAGAATTTATTTTCAACATCATTAGATTAAACAAACTTTAAACAACCATTATACTAATCAAATTAATCTGATCATCAGGAGACTCTGGTTGCTAGAAAAATGTTTTCTAGTCACCCTTTTGACTGGGGGTGTACCGCTACTTGGTACCGGCAGTTCTGTAACAAATAGACATTAGTTTAAACAGTATAAACTGAATGTAAAAATTCTGTATGCAAATGATTTTCTAGAAGGTACTTTTGTTACAAATAAATAAATAAATTAGAATTATAAAGACAAATTTAATGGTTCACCGGATTATGTCTCATGTATCTTCACTTCAAATTAGAAGTGGATAGCTTAATTAATAAATTACATATATAATGCCCACATTTTAAAAAACACCACTCGGAAAAATACCTATTTAAACTTCTTGAAAGATGTACGATGTACTTGTTAAAACTACATGAAACGTAAATGAAAAATTTTGACTAAAAAATTATTTTTTACTTTTTAAAGGTTTTATATCAGTAACCTTCCCCCACTTATTTTCACTAAAAAGCGCATAGTTACCGTTTTTTGACGGCAATGTATCTGAATTTGTTTGTCAGTCCATATAGAAGATCTTTAAGTGCTACGCCTTATAAAAGACTCGTGTTTCAATGATCCATAATAACAGAGTTAAATTTCGTAATAATACAAGCAGTTTTGCAGTAGTTAGTGCGCAAACTGACTTACAGTTGTATCTAAACACGAACGTAAATCATAAAGATTTTCATATATCATGAAAAATGTTAATACAAAACACATAACATTTCGTATTAAATGTTTCATAGTATTTTAAAATAATGTAAAAAAAATATAGATTCATAGATCATACATCATTTAATTTCCATCGAATGATGTATTAAAGTATTTTGAATACCTTAGTATTATTAAGATATTTTCAAATTATACTTTTTATCCTCATAAAGACTTAATGTTATAGGAAAATGCTTCTTTTATATTCCCCAGAAGATTACTTAAGATATTAATCCCAATCTCTAAGACAAAGAAAAAGGAAATTTCAGATGATGAAGTGCTTATTAAATGTTCATTTATTTCTCTTTCGGCTTTCGCTTTGAAAGAAGTCGTCTTAAAGCTATATTGAAAACGTGAACGTTCAAAGTGCGTCTAGTCGTTGATCACCGAACCTTTTAGCAAATTTTCTGTTTCGAAACGTTTCCCAAAGCCCAATGGTCGTTAAGACAGATTACAAAAATGGCGCAGAAGCTATTAAAAGCATCTTAACGCATCCATATTTTCTAAAAGTTATTTTTACTGAATTCTAGATATTGCTCCATCAAATTAGAATAAAGTGAGTTAATGTAAGTTAGATACCCCAACTAAAGCGGGAGATTTTAATCAAGAATGTTTTCAGAATATTCCTGGATAAGTTATTAAATGTTGGACCGTAATCATTTTTCAATCAAGTGGGTTTTTTTTTTAAGGTACGAAAGTTTTCATATATTTTTGCCATATTTAAGATTTTTTTAGTTTTTTTTAATAACACGAATTTAAATTTTAAAATTCGTTAAACGATAATATTAAATATGGATTTCTTTATCTACTATATTTACTACTATAAAATAAATTGGTATTGGCTTGGCGGAAAGAGATTTTTTAATAAACTAAATAAAGAAATAAAGAAAGGGATTATTAAAATTGAAACATATGTGAAAATACTGGGTTGACTAAATATAACATATTTTTAATGTAATTGAAATAAAATTCAGAGTGATTACAGAAATGAGCTAGTCTACAATTAATCACGTGAAAATGTGTGTTGATAAGAAAAAATTTAAATTTATCAAATTTTAAATATTTTTCCTTAAATAATTTTTAGCATGGTTCATATTCTAGAAATAAATTGTATTTTGGCTTGTCTAAAAGTGATTAAAAAAAACTAAATAAGGGAAAAGAAAGAGATTATTAACATTGAAGCATATGTGAATAAATTGAGACTGACTAAATATTACATATTTTTAGGGTAATTGAAATAAAAGTGAGATTGATTACAGAAACAAAATAGTCTACATATACTCACGTGAAAATATACTAATAAAAAATAAAATAAATTAAATGTATAAAATTTTAAATACTTTTTCTTAAATAATTTTTTTCCAGCATAGTTCATATTCCAAAGACAACTGTTGTTGTTAAAAAAGATAAAGCTAATGACGTAACAATTATAAATATTTTTGTTACAAACAAAAGATCCACATTAAATAAATATAATTTACTGATGTAAGAATAACGTCAAAAAGTAATCAGTTAGTTAAGCATTTATTATTACCCAGCTTTATTATTTTTTTTTCTTTTGAAACGTAACGTTAAAACTTGTTAGTAAATAAAGCTTTAATCGATAACACAAAACTAATATTTTAAATAACTAATAGTGATTAAACGACTCAATTTTGTACATGATCTTGAATAATTTCTATACAAATTTTAAAAATTGTTTTAACCAATTTGAAATATTGGCGCGTATATGCGTCCATTTCAACAATTACTTTTTTACTTGTAAATTCCGAAAGAAGAATAGTTACTTTATGTAATCACAAAACTTCTGTCATTAAATAAAGCAAAAATTGCTACTCAGAATTTCTGGCATGAATTCGGAATTTCTGAATAAAATAAATTCCTGAAATGTATACTTTGGAAGTGAATGGGTTCAAACTACAAATTTGTTTTAAGTTATGAGCAAAAGTTATAATTGATGAATAACATTGATAGAAGGAATGATGATCTTTCATGTGCCGCACACAAATGGAATACAAATGATCGATGTATTAAAAATAACGAAAATTCATATTTAATTTAAGGTAGTTTATATCAAAAGTTTAGCGCTTAAAAAAACTTCCGCTGGAAATTTACTAAAATACTCAATGTTTTAAATTAAAAATTGCCCATATAAAAGAGTTAATTTTGAAGAGTGAACGTATGTTTTGACAAATATTTTTCTAAAAGACGCAAATTTAGAAGTAAAACTTATTTTAAGTAGTAGTTATTTTTACTTTTTGTATAACCGTTAACTTTCGTATAAATGTTTAGATTTCCGAGAGATTCTAATATAGTATACCCATGTATCTATACTTTACAGCAATTTTTGTTGGATCCGATAGAAATACGATGGCAACTAAGTTTAAAGATTTGTTGAAATCGGCAAAATTATATTATAAAATGTTGTTGCTTCAATATGATTAATAGTTACGCGAAATCGTGTAAACATTTCTAGTGTAGTAGTCATGTATAGAGGTGTTTTTTTCTTTTTTGTGAAATGTTTAACCTAAAGTTGCAGTTTTTGAACATATATTTTGTGCAATCCTACTTCATTTTATTTAATAATACATCTTTCTAAATGTAAACCTTTTTCTGTTTACTAATGTTCGTAAAATTGCTGGGATCGTGAAAAACTTTAAATATGTTATTGATATATAAAACACAATGTAAACACATTGATAATTTGTGTTACTACAGAGGTGCAATAATTCAAATCACAGTTGAATTATTGCACCTCTGTAGTAACGCAAATTATCGGTGTGTTTACATTGTGTTTTATAAATTTGATAAGGTGAATTTGACGTTCGTATTATATGAAATTTTCTATATATTTTTATATGTCATTGATGTAGAGAACAGCACATTAAAATTATGGCATTGAAACAGTAATTTTCAAATGGCATTAACTTTTTTCGTGTCGTAAATTAAGTTCAATGCAATTTGGAAACAAATCTGTAAATGTGAGCCAGCGTGAAGTTGGTATATGTTTGTGATGCAGGAAATTGTGTCATATTCAGTCCATGAAGGATAATTCCCATCCTTTTTTCCCCATAAATTAACAGGTGTTTTACTTCTGATATATAAAAGGATTTTTATGCATTGTTATCCATATTTTTCTAGTCATATAATCCGTTAATTTATTTAAATATTTCCCTCATGTTTTATACATGCACACTTTATATCATATATATATATATATATATCAATTTAAGCAATTGGAACCTGAAGATTCAGTCTAAATTCCACAAGTTTCCATTATTCCATATCTGTTATTTAATTTCTGCCTTTTTTTTCTAAATACTATGTTTTTGCTATCTATGTTCAGTTTGTTGGGGGGACCTGTTTTGTTGTCAATTAGTTATTTTAATTTTATTCATTATTTCAGTTTTTTTTGGTAGTTATAACGTTCATTTAATGGTTATATATATATATATATATATATATATATATATATATATATATATATATAGTGTGTGGTACATATACAGGGTGAATCTAAACTCTTGGGCAAAACTTTAAGGGGTGATAGTACACACCAAGACAAACAATATTAAATAGGAAACTAACGGTCCCAAACGTCTTCCGAAGTAGATAGGCGCCATTAAAGTTTAGAGTACAAAATTTCAAATAATTATAAAATACGGAAAAATTGGTCGATTCGTTTGCGGTTTTCGGTAAAACTATTCTTTATGTCAGTATTTTCTTAAAAATAAATTTTAAAGAAAAAGTTTTAAAAATGTCGATAGAGGGCGCTTTAGACTTTGGAGTAACGGACAACTATTTTTTACCGTTATTTTTGTATCTGATTAAATGCTTTCAAAAGCTTAGACTTAAACTTAAATTTTGAATTTAAAATCTGAATCGTTGGGAGTGGTTAAGTAGCGCAAACTGAACTGTGTTCAGGAGTTGAAATTTGAACCCCCCTGAACACAGTTCAGTTATTCCCGATCTTGGTGTCGTAGACCAGGCAGAAACTACTATCCCCTACACGTAAAATAAACGATATAAGAATGACAAAATTAAATAAAAAATGTATTTAAAAAATAAATTTTAAAGATAAAGTTCAAAAATGCAGATAGAGGTCGCTTTAGACTTTGGAGTGATGAACAACTATTTTTTACCGTCGACTCCGACGAGGACATGGTTGCGAGGATTGCCATCGCAGCAGGCGGTATTCGGGAGACGCCCGGGGTATTCAGTAATGTTCGCAACTCCCTCCGTCGGCGGCGTGAGGCCTGCATCGTTACTGGTGGGCAATCTTTTGAGCAGTTTTTGTGATTCCTCACGAACATCATCCGTGTACCATTTTCTACTTCATACTTCATTGATATTGCGCATTACATGCATACATCAAATTGTTTCTTTTTATTTTGCGCTTAGAAATTGCTCATGTCTGTTATGAATAAATTTTCTGTTTAATTCTGTCATTACTCTATCGTTTATTTTACGTGTAGGGGGTAGTAGTTTCTGCCTGGATTAATTTTAACACAATTATTCAAATTGGTAAAGAAATCATATGAGTTGTAATTTTCCAACTGCACGAAAAATGTCCGGTCCAGGATTCGAACCTGCGATCTCTTGGCTGAAGCTGCCATGCTCTACCAACTGAGCTATCCCGGCATGAACTGGATGAATTATGCCCTCCAGATTCAACCGGCATAGCTCAGTTGGTAGAGCATGGTAACTTCAAGAGATTCCAGGTTCGAATCCTGGCCCGGACATTTTTCGTCCAGTTGGAAAATTACAACTCGTATTGTTTCTGCCTGGTCTACGACACCAAGATCGGGAGTAACTGAACTGTACTCAGGAGTGGGGGGGGGAGGGAGGTGTTTAAAATTTCAACTCCTGAACGCAGTTCAGTTTGCGCTACTTAATCACTCCCAACGATTCAGATTTTGAGCTCAAAATTTAAGTTTAAATCTAAGCTTTTGAAAGCATTTAATGAGATACAAAAAATAACGGTAAAAAATAGTTTCTCGTTACTCCAAAGTCTAAAGCGCCCTCTATAGGCATTTTTTGAACTTTATCTTTAAAATTTATTTTTAAGAAAATACTGACATAAAGAATAGTTTTACCGAAAACCGCAAACGAATCGACCAATTTTTCCGTTTTTTATAATTATTTGAAATTTTGGACCTTAAACTTTAATGGCGCCTATCTCCTTCGGAAGACGTTTGGGACCCTTAGTTTCCTATTTAATATTGTTTGTCTTGATGTGTACTTTCACCCCTTAAAATTTTGCCCAAGAGTTTATATTCACCCTGTATATAGTGTGTGACAATAAATGAACGCTTCAAAAAGAAAGTTTTATAATTCAAAAAATACTGTACATAATTTGTTCAAGCTTTAGAGTTAAATAGTACTAATAACAAAAATTAATTTGAGAATGCCCATTGTTTTGTTTTTGTATAACCTTTTTTGAATACCCTTTTTTTTTTTTTTTTTTTTTTTTTTTTTTTCGGAATGCTTTTTTCTGTCAACTTTATATATAAAAGGGATAATATCAACGCATATAAATTTTAATTCTATATGTATATCTATCTATATATAGTAATAATTATATCTATCTATCTATCTATCTATTTCTCTGCCTATTTATATATATATTGCAAAAATTAAACTTCCGCACATCATTAAATTTATTCCATAAAAATTTCCCTTCAAATTTATTATACAATGCTAGTTTATTAAATTATTTCTTATCTTGAACTATATTCCATTTAGTTCATTTATTTAAATTTTTTTCTGCTAATTAAAATACTTATTTAATATTTTTATCCCTTTAAAATATTCTAAAAATGCTTCCCGTATTTATTTTTCTCCAAAAACCCTTTTAACACTTTCCAACATAGTTCAAAAGTGTTTATGAATTCGATTTGTCTGTCTGTCTGCCTTTTCGTGCTCTAACTCACGCAAATATAGTCGGATTTTCTTGCAATTTATATATGTCATTGAGGCTTACTATGGTATTTTAGGTATTGAAAATTAAATATGTAGCATTTATCATTTACAGGAACACTCAAAAGAATTCCATTACTTTACGGCCTGTGGAAAAAAAATTGTTTGCAGTGTATTTTAATGATGTTAATATATTTCAAACATGTAGAAACTGATTTATATCATTCAGGTGCATTACAAGATGCTAACTATAGATTATGGGCTGCATAGCATTCATAGTGCATTTACAGGAACACACAAAATAATTCGGTACAGTATTATCTATGCACAATAATTGCTGGAAGGGCGTTTTCAGTTGTGGCACGCGTTTTTAAATTTATCTAATTGTTTGCGTATTGTGTGTATAAATTCTGTAGATCATATACAGAGATCCAGAAAGTATGTCGAGTACATTGTTGCTAATTGATAGAAATTGCCGACTGGAAATTTTCAACTGTTCTGTGCGTATCTTAAATGAACTAGCATACTATATAGCATTCATACTGAAAGGACGTGAGTTATATTTACTTGATTAAAAGGACCAGATAAATAAATTTCTTCTTAATTATTTATACAAAAAAATGTAATCTTGGCTTACCTGTTATAAAGCATAATCCTTATTTATGATGCAGCGAGTGATGCTTGGTATCAGAATATGTAAATTCAATTTTTATTAAGTGAAACTGGAATCTTTGTAGAATACCAAAGGATCACGACTTGTAGAGAACAAACTTTATATATCTGAAAAACTTCACAAGATCTCGATTAAATATGTTACATTGATACAATATAAAGAGTAAAGGTATTTTAAATCCATAAAAAAGTTGTGCTTCGTCTTAGTTCCAGAGCATATTGCTTCCAGAACGCAGTTTGATTAATATTGGACGAGCGAATTGTTTATGTCTTTCTGGCATGTAGTTTCAGCATCAACTAACTAATAAAAGGGGCTCTTAAAAGTTCTTTCATGGTATTAGTCTGCTGAACACATATCACAAAGGTTTATTGCTGACTAAACAGTTTTTTTTCTTCTTTAAAATGCACATTTGTAGTGATTATGTCTCTGTAGATCTGTGGTGCTGCCAACTATGATGTTTTGAGGAAGTTCCATTTGAGGTAGTGGCGACACCTGTTGGCAGTCCACGAAACGAATTGCATATATCACAAACGCGTTGCATATATCACAAACGGGTTGCATATATCACAAACGGGGGAACAGATGAAATCAATTTCTGAACTGTTTCCAACACCCCCCCTTTTCATCTAAGCCCTGTGGTGGTGTAAGTTGAAGTTCTGTTCTCAAGTGCTCAAATTGAGGTTTGGGGATGGGCTTGGTAAGGATGTCAGCTACCATCCTTTTCGAAGGGCAATATTCCAGTGTGATCACCCCGCTTTCTTTTAAATGTCTCACGTTGTGGTACTTGATGTCCGCGTGCTTCACACGGGATTGCTGTTTTTCATTTTCACTCAACTTTATACACGCGATATTATCTTCGTATATTACGATTGGTAAAGTTTGATGCAATTCTAGGTCTTTTAGTAGATTAAGAACCCATTGAATTTCTTGCGTGGCGTTGGATACAGAGATATACTCTGCCTCCGCAGTTGATAGCGCTACACAGTTTTGTTTTCTTGATGTCCAGGACACGAGATTGTTCCCTAATTTTAACACATTCCCAGTTGTGGACTTCCGATCTTCTCTGTCTCCTGCCTAATCTGAGTCACTATATGCAGTTAGTATGGGCGGCTTATTTTTGTTCACAGTTAGCCTCAAGTGCTTAGTGGTATGCAGATATCTTATTACCTTTTCTACCGCCTCCCAATCTGCTTTTCTGGGATGTTCGTTCCTTCTTCCAAGGATGTTTACCGTGGCAGCTATGTCCGGTCTGGTTAACGTCGCTATGTATAATAACGCTCCTACAGCCTGTCTGTATTGTTTGTTGTCACTTAGTGTTTCACTGTTTGGGTCTGCGTTGAAATAGTCTGTTCGCATGGGCGTGTATGTGGGCTTTGATTTGGACAATTTAAATTTTTCGGTTATTTCCTCAATTTTATTCTCTTGGTCTAGCTCAAGGTTTCCGTTGTCTAGCCTTTTAATATTTATTCCGAGAAATTGCGATACCTGGCCGAGATTCTTAATTTCGTATTCCTTAGATAATTCCGCGTATATATTGCGCGTGTTTTCTTCGCTCGCGGCGACTAAAATATCGTCCACGTACACGATTATATAGGAAATATCCCCGTTTTCATTTCTCTTATATAAGCACTGATCTGAATCGCACTCCTTAAAATTTAAATTTCTTAATGACTTGTTAATTCTTATGTACAAGGCCCTCGCGGCCTGTTTTAGCCCGTATATTGCTTTCTTTAGCTTGCACACCTTATCTTCCTCCCCTTTTACAACGTATCCCTCGGGTTGCTTCATTACGACTTCTTCGTCTAAATCTCCATGTAAGAATGCCGTCCTTACATCTAGGTGTGTAATATTTAAATTTTTATACACGGCGGCGTTTAGGAAGCTTCTTATTGTGGTGTGCGCTACCACCGGTGCATACGTTTCATCGTAGTCGCTTCCGTATTTTTGCGAGTAGCTCTTCGCGACAAGTCGTGCCTTATATCTCTCTACCTCTCCGCGTGCGTTATATTTTGTTTTAAATGTCCACTTACACCCTATTGTACATTTTCCTGGTGTTGGTTTCACCAATTCCCAAGTGTTATTCTTCTTTAACGACGTAATTTCTTCATTTGCGGCCTCTATCCATTTGTTTTTTATTTCAGCATCCCTGATATTATTTATGTCTTCCCAATTTTTCGGATCTTGTATTTTACAGATATTCGCGCTTATCCCGTAGTGGTCAGGGGTGACACCTCTGTTGCTTCTTAGTGACCTTCGCGGTTCAGCGGTATTTTGCTGTGGGGTGTCGTTTTGATTTTGTTCATCATTACTTAGTTCGATCTCCACGGTTTCAGTAGGTGTCTTTGAATCATTTATGTTTTTATCAATTTCGCTCGCTCCGTTCTCAAGGAATTTTACGGTCCGCGATATTATCACGTTGTTTCCCCCTGTGTATATTCTATACCCTTTACTACGATTATCGTAACCCAATAAAATGCCTTCAACGGCCTTTTTGTAAAATTTGGATCTCTTCGATTCTTCGACATAGGCGTATGCCTTACATCCGAAGGTCCGTATGTTCGATAAATCGGGTTTTCTGTCATTCCACAGCTCATAAGATGACTTATTGTTTTCGTTTGCTTTGGTAGGCAAGCGATTTATCAGGTATGTTGCTGTAAGTACGGCTTCGCCCCAAAATTGGTTCGGTAAGTTCGCGTCAGATAACATTGTGCGCGCCATCTCAACTATAGTCCTATTTTTGCGTTCGGCAACACCATTCTGCTGGCTGCAGTACGGGACGCTCAACTGGTGTTCTATACCGTTTTCTGATAGGTAACTCTCAAAGCTATCTCCTAGATACTCCTTTGCGTTATCGGATCTGATTGCTTTTATAATTTTTCCGAATTTATTCTTCGTTAGGGCTATGAATTCTTTGAGTTTTGTTATTGCCTCTGATTTATGCGAAATCAAATAAATCATTGTAAACCGACTGTAGTCATCAGTAAAAGTTATAAAGTATTTCTTTCCACTGAGTGTTTGTGTATGCATTTTTCCGCAGATATCTGTATGTACCAGATCTAATGTTTCCTTTGATCTATTAGAAGCGGTTTTGGGGTAGGGTGCAATCGATAGCTTTCCCTCGACGCATTTTGTACAAACAGTTTCATGTTTACAATTGTATATTTCTATGCCCTCAGCTAGTTTGTGTTTCGCGAGATGTTTTAACGCTTCAAAATTTTTATGTCCCATCCTCCTGTGCCAAATGGATATGAAGTTTTTATCACTGCAAGATGTTTGAATTTGCGCGTTATATCCGTAATCGTCTTTGGGTTGCAATTCATATAAATTGTCATTTAACCTAGCTGTTAAAATTGTGTGGTTATCCTTCACGAACGAGCATTTCTGTTTTTCAAATATTACTTTGATATCATTTTCGGTGGCCCTTTTTACCGGTAGCAGATTGTTCTGCAATTCGGGACAGTATAGTGCGCTTTTAAGTGTAATGGAATTTTGTGAATCTATTTTAATGTTCACGTCTCCCAGACCTTGTGAGCATAGCCGCTTTCCGTTCGCTATTGTAATATCCCCGAAGTTTCCTGGCGTAAAATTTTCAAAATTATGCTTTGACATTACGACATGCCTAGTACATCCAGAGTCAATTATATATTTTTCTTCATTTGGTGTTTGCGCCCTGTTTACAGAGATGGGTTCGATTTTATCTTCTGATGTTTTGTCGTCGCCGGGGGGAACCGAGCTATCTAAATCTTGATCACTTTCAATTTTGTTATTGAAACAATAGTTCGAAGTTTCCTTGGGATTGTTCTGGGCATTTTTATGACCAATAGTGTTGTTTCTATAGTTACTGGAATTATTAAGTGTTTTATTTTTGTTCCAGTCAGGTCTTGCGTTATTGCAGTGTTGGTTTTTATTTTTCAAATGGTAGCATTCTGATGTTGTGTGGTTCTGTCGTTTGCAGAATCCGCAATATTTTCTGTTTTTGTTCTGTCTGTTGGATACTCTATACGCGGTTTCACGTGCATTTGTGTTCGATTGTTTATTTTCAGCCCGGTGCTTGAATTCATCTAGTAGTTTTGTCTTAACAAACTCTAAGGTGAGATCGCTTTCATCCCTAACTTCGAGGCCTATAATGAGAGGATCATATGATCTAGGGAGACTGCACAATAAACGTGCTACGATATGAGTCTCCGGAATTTCTTCGCCAATGGCGTACAATTTATCCTTTATTGTTAGAATTTCTTTGATGTGGCGGTTCATGTCTCCTCCGTCGCTTAATTTTTGTGAGTATAATTTTCGAAGGAGAAACAATTTAGACGATAAGGTGGATCTTTGACGCACCTTCTTTAACGTGTCCCATATTTCTTTGGCGGTTTTTAAGTGCTTTATATGACAGATTTGGCTGTCATCTATTGAAAGATTTATTGTTGCTCTAGTTTTCCCATCATTTTTCTTCCATGCATCGTCGGGAGTTGCAGGTGGATTTTGGGTAACAAATTTAAATAAATCTTCCCTAATTAACAGCATTTCTATTCGAAAGGCCCATAGTTCGTAATTACTGTCATTCAGCTTTTCGACAAGCGATATTTCTTTCGCGGACGAAGTAGCCATAATTAAATGTTGAATGCTACGTTATATAAATATGTATATATATTTTTCAGTTATTTATGTTTATCATTAGTCTATACATATATATCACAACATAATGACCTATATAATACTTCAATATTCATTTAGGTTAATTATCTACCATTTTGTTCATCATATATTCTATTCAATGTATATTATTTACTTTTGCATTATCAATTATCAATGATCAATAGCAATAATTATATGTTATATGTACCAAGAAAAAATAATATCAATAATATATCTCAGAAAGTAATACCAGTATATGTAATAAAAATTCTGTTATATAATACTTATTCAATATTTATAATACAATGCTTATATTATTTTTTTTTCTGGTCTAGTTTTTTTTTTCTCTCTTATTCAGTCTATATAATCTGAAAGGACGTGAGTTATATTTATTTGATTAAAAGGACCAGATAAATAAATTTCTTCTTTAATTATTTATATAAAAAAATGTAATCTTGGCTTACCTGTTATAAAGCATAATCCTTATTTATGATGCAGCGAGTGATGCTTGGTATCAGAATATGTAAATTCAATTTTTATTAAGTGAAACTGGAATCTTTGTAGAATACCAAAGGATCACGACTTGTAAAGAACAAACTTTATATATCTGAAAAACTTCAGAAGATCTCGATTAAATATGTTACATTGATACAATATAAAGAGTAAAGGTATTTTAAATCCATAAAAAAGTTGTGCTTCGTCTTAGTTCCAGAGCATATTGCTTCCAGAACGCAGTTTGATTAATATTGGACGAGCGAATTGTTTATGTATTTCTGGCATGTAGTTTCAGCATCAACTAACTAATAAAAGGGGCTCTTAAAAGTTCTTTCACGGTATTAGTCTGCTGAACACATATCACAAAGGTTTATTGCTGACTAAACAGTTTTTTTTTTCTTCTTTAAAATGCACATTTGTAGTGATTATGTCTCTGTAGATCTGTGGTGCTGCCATCTATGATGTTTTGAGGAAGTTCCATTTCAGGTAGTGGCGACACCTGTTGGCAGTCCACGAAACGAATTGCATATATCACAAACGCGTTGCATATATCACAAACGGGTTGCATATATCACAAACGGGGGAACAGATGAAATCAATTTCTGAACTGTTTCCAACACATACAAATATATTTATCATATACAGGGCTGCACAAAAAAATCGGATACTTTTCCGTTTATTAATGGTAATAACAAACTGGATTTTCAAGTACGTTATGCGTTTAGTTGAGTTTAAGCCGAAAGGTAGGCCTCCCCACCCAGTTTGACCCTGACCTTATTTACTTGAATATCGCTTTCCACCTTATTAATCTATGAAGTTTTGTTAGTATTCTGGAAATGTTTAAAGTGTTTCATAATCTAAGCTTTACGCATGATTTTTCTTTCTTGTTTATTTTTCAATTCTATAAAAGCCGAATTGATTTTATTTAAAATAATCATTTTGTACCATTTTCTCTTTCTTATTTTTATTCCAAAGCTAGATTCGCGCCATTTTTCGCAAGAAACTAAATACTTCATTTTTCTGCCGCTCTCAAACAGAGATCTGACCTAATCAAAAGCTCTGTATATCTGCATTAGCGTAGATAACCGTGCGAGTATGCTTGGCATGGGTTGTGGAATACAGATTTTCGTGTTATTTGTTCTTTTTAAAAATATGTTGCTGCTTTGAAGTGAGTCACCAATATACCAATTGTGAAATCAACATTGTTTATAATGTATTGAGTTTAAAGATATGACATGATTAACTGCTACGTTTTAGCGGTGAAAATATCCAACAATATGAAAGAATCGTGGAGAATGTTTTTTCAAGTTTCGTCTCTATTATTAGAAATTAATAATTTTTCTTTTATTCTAAAGATTTCTCCTCTTACTTATGCGGGAAATCACCAAGGCATTTCGATCCAAGCCAAACAGCATTATGATGACGACTGCACGGCCTTTATTTATATAATGATCTAAATTATTTATTTAGATGGATCTTCACCTGCCTAAAAATCATAACAGATCTAATAAAAAGTTCACTAGAATTTCTCATGTTGTAAACATATATATCGATCTATATATAGTAATAATTCTATCTATCTATCTATCTATCTATCTATCTATATATATATATATATATATATATAAGTGTATATATATATATATATATATATATATATATATATATATATATACCCTATATATTTACTAAGATCCTAATGAAATTAACGTGTAACGATTTTATGAAACAACTGATTTTACGAAACAACAAATATATGAATTCAAATATATGAATCGAATTTATCAAATCCCTAAATTCACAGTTTGTAGTTAATTTTGATACACACAGGTGAAAGGACAGTTATATACAAACAGACAGATATAATGAGACACAGATAAAGAGACAGTTATAAACTGACAGAGAGAGAAAATGAGACACAGAAGACGAGAGAGAGATAAACAAACAGCAAGAGAGATAAAAATTCAAAAGAGACACAGATAAAAATTCCGATCGAGAGAGAGAGAGAAAGAAAAAGTCATTGAGATAAATAGACAATTAATAAATAAATTAATTAATTAATGAAAATGCATGAAAATGAATGAAGGAATGAAGGATTGTAAATGTATGAATGAAATTGTATGAATTAATGAAAAGGGATGAATGAATGAAAAGGGATGAATTAAAATGATTGAATGCATGCTTAAGTGTATGAAAATGAATGAATGAATAACAGTGAATGAATAAAAATGAACGAATGAATGAGTGAATGAATGAAAGACAGACAGACATAGATAGAGAGAGATAGACATATACAGAGAGACGGACAGACAAAAATGGTCCGGGGAGTGGCGCACTATGGACTCAGGGACCAGATTCCTCTATTATATATATATATATATATATATATATATATGTATAAAGATATCACCTTGATCATCCGACATTTTGTGCAGTGATTTCACTTTTGAAAAGTAGCCGTTCTAATTTCCAGATAACAAGATATTTTAATTTACGCGTGTTTAAATTCTTAGAATTTTGAGTTATAATATTTAGAACTTCGAGTAATTTTCTGAAAGATTATTTATTTCCCTTTAACCACATTTATTGCAATTCTAAGAAATTTATCAGATTAATACTTTTACGTCGTGCGAATGGCGACCAGACGCATGTTCCCAAGGTGGCCGCCTTAGAAAACAAATGTGGAAATCAGTGTAGTAAGGGTGATTTTCAAAATTTCTACTAAATGTCTGAAAAAACGTATAACCATTTATTGTTAACACCAGAGATCACTCAAAAGAATTCCATAACCCCCAAAAGAAAATCCCTTAACTAGTTTGCACAAAATGTGATTTAAGGTCTTTTTGTGTCATAACATAAGAAGATTAAGAAGAAAAACTCGAAAGATATCAATAGAAAGAAAGGATCATCAGAGCATAATAGTAAGCAAAATTGTTTGCCGAGTATTTTTTCACATTTAAAAAGGGATTTCAGTACATGGGCCACCTTTGGAACACTATGCGTCAAAGGTGGCCCGCAAGCTACAATTTTGAAATTGTATTATAAAAGTAATTAAATTTTATTTTACGAAGAAAAGTATACTTGATATGTGTTAGAGATAAGTGTAACACTTTTCAATCAAAAATTCAGCCACATGCACCCAACCAGAAAATTATTAAAAATCCTCAAAGCTTAACTATGGCCATCTTTGGTTCAGCTACAGTATATATGACATATATATATATATATATATATATATATGTCATATGTAATGCAATACTAGATATACATAATACACATGTCCCGAGGTTTTACAGAATAAATTGAATTTGATAAATAATACTTTTAACTGAAGTTTTGTTATTTTTAACCTCGTTCATGTATTATATAACACATGAAGTTTTAACTGCTTTGGATAATACTATTCTGTTATGTCTGATGCGATTTCTCAGTTAAGTTTTCGTGTTATCGTTAATCAAAATGCTTTGTCATTTAAATTATGCCATCTTCTTGTTCTAATTGTGTACTGAAATGTTTTATAAAATCCTCATAATCCTAAATGTGATTTATCTTAACAATTTCTCAGTTATGTGACTTTAAATCTGCACGTCATTTCAATTTTCCATAAACGAGATATTTAAAAAGTTGCAGGGCGTGAAATAAACTGTTTAATATAAATATCATTAAGCACGTATGTAAGAAGTGAGAAAGTTGAAAAGTGTAAAAATGAATTACAGAAATTAAATTCATGGTGAAATTTAGAATATGAAACAGAAAAAGAGGTATTACATTTTATTACAAGAATACCAATTATAAAAATAAAGCGAAATTCTAATTAATTCATATGATTAAAGAACATTTCCTTCTAGATGGCTTTCTTAGTCTGGATGAAAACAAAAATCAGTATGTAAAAATAAAACTTACAAGGGACCCTGCGCAAAAGGTACTCCCCGATTTCGATTAAACTTCTACCATAGAAACTACTCGTGATATGATGAAGAAATGTATTGTCAATGTTTAGTATTTTTAAAATATTTGAAAAATATTTATGGTGCAACTAATGAAAATTTCTAAATGTTTTATTAAAAAAATATTCCAATAATTTCAAACAACGTAATCGCCACAGAAATGATAATTAATATAGAAATGAGTAAAACACAATAAATTTTTACACCATCCACAAATTATAAAATGAATTTTTTCACATTCATGACAATCGGTTTCGTTACTTGTGAAAAAAATCAACTGCATTCAGGAAAGTCGTAGGTTTTTCTTCAAGATATCCACATTTAAACCATGCATATTTACTAAATAAATAATACTAAAAAATAATAATTAAAAATAATACTTAAATATAACAATTAAAAATAATGCTTAATACTAAATAATACTTAAAAAACTAAACATGACGATGGCTGATAACATTGGTATCAATCTTCATCATACCATGTGTACTGTCTATGATAAAAGTTTTATCGAAATCAGAGTGTACTTTTTTGGTAGGGCTCCTTTTTAGTATTAAAATTTATGGATTTCATTTCATACTTTATATTTTGAAGTTTCAGTATATGTTTAAATTAATATAATCAATCATTTATTTTATATTTAATAAATCGTGTGATTTTTATGTACAAAAATATTTTGCTTCTTAAAATTGTATTAAATATATTTTTCCTCATCCATTTTTTTTCATGTCCGTGTAAATAATCTGTATTTTTTCTGAAGAACAATCTATTTATTTTACTCTACACATGGGATTCAATAGCTCTGACAATAAGTAAAAAAGTCCTTCGCATGATTTAGAAAAAAAGAGAAAGGAAATTAAGCATATTGAAGAAAACAGCGGACATGTTTTAGACAGGTAGTATGCAAAAAGCATCCGGTAAACGCATTCAAGGAATTCTACAAGGAATAATTGCTATTTAAAATGGAGATTCAGATTTC
The DNA here is from genome assembly GCA_963931845.1 of Maratus michaelseni. Taxonomy (NCBI): domain Eukaryota; kingdom Metazoa; phylum Arthropoda; class Arachnida; order Araneae; family Salticidae; genus Maratus; species Maratus michaelseni. The sequence continues at coordinate 245,818,633 of OZ007588.1, read as the reverse complement.
TCGCACGTAAAATTCTAAATGGTGCCTTGAAATTCAATTTAAATTTATAATCTGAAAAGATTAGATTTCATTTACCAAGAAAAACCCAATTCTTGTTTGAAATATTTAATGATTATTTTCTATTTGATAAATAATCATTCGTTCAGTAATGATGCGAATTTTGCTTTTTGTTAAAAGTTGCTGATGATGAATATTGTGATACCAAAATGCTAAATGGTGCATTTGAACAGAACCTACTTTTATTTTTTAATTTATTATTATAAAATGTAGCTAGCTGCACTGAATTTACTACATGCAACATAAGTAGAAACGATTTGAAAAAAGGTATTTTTAAAATTTTGTTAAAACTCATTCTTTTGTGCATTTATGATTCAAATAATATATCCAAAAAATATTTGCTGCAACAGCAAGATTTTAGCGAATTTTAATTGATAAAATGCAATAAATATAACAGAACTTTAAAAAAATTATTATCCGATTCTAGATAAGAATTTGGAGCATTTGATAATACACTTGAAATATTGTAACCAAATTAAAATTATTAAAATCATAAAATCATTAAAATTATATTCTACTAATTAAATTAGGATAGTGTCGTAACTAACATTGTTTCCTATTTCTTTAATAAATTCAAACAAATTTCATTTAGTAACAACAACAAAAAAAAGTCATGTTTTTTATAAAGTAAAAATTTACCGGTCTATTTTTTCCTTTTTTCAAATATCTAAACCAGCCGGATAGCTGTCCAAGCCCTTATATTATATTCTGTCATAATAATATCCGTCATACGGACTAAATGCAATATTTAAAAAAATAATTTCAAAATTAAACAAATTGTACACCTTCAAAATGTTAAAATATGCGAATATTTCCATAATCGGATTTTTATCACGATTCAATATGTTTCTCAAACTCATATATTTACTATTCTCTATTATTTATATTGATACTCGCTTTGTATTATTCTCAAACATTTGAAAAATTAGTTAAACTTCCTATATGACGTCAGATTTTCTTTTTAATTCTCTAATGACGTGATATTAATCTGCTTTGTCCACTTACACATACTCATACTCCTTGTATTATTGAGAAATCTTAGACATTTTCCGTTTTATTACGACTATGACGTCAATCAATTTTATTTCATATTTATCTTTTTTTCAATTGGTGAAACTTTTTATTTCATTTTCATTTTTCACTTGAAAACGTCTGATAGAAAATTAATTATTGTAGGAAGAATTTCATCGTGGATTTTAAATCTTTGGCATCTGCTATAAAGAAAAATGTTTAAATTTAATAGAAAAAGGCTGTTAGAATTTTGGTTTTTTATCTCTATTTATTAAAATAATACGAATTTTTCAAATTTTAATATTTTGAGCTCTTTACAGCTGCTATTCAGATTTATACACTAAGTTTCAACTCTGTAAGTTGCATACTTTTTGAGAATGGCTCTGTGACGGACAGACAACGCAGCGGGGGTAATAGGGTATCGTGAGATGAACGAAACCCTAAAAATGAATAAGTCACTACAAGACTATAGAAATAAATATAAGGCTACAAGAGGTGTTTAAAAGGGTCTTTAACTTAAAAATTATTTTTATAATAAAGCAGGATTGCTACGTGCTATCAAAATATTCAAATTTGGAAACCTTTATACCAGCAAAAGCAAGCTGTAAGCCAGAGCAAGTTCTATAATTTCCACGTAATTACGTTACATCCTTTAAATTTATTGGATATGCTTGTTTTCATTTAAGGGATTACATCAGTTTGACTGGTACAAAATTTCGATTTTTTTTTGTCGCTGTATTTTTTATACATACGAAAATCATATTTAATTAGCTGGAAATGGATATTGAAAATGAAAGTGCAATTTTGGAGCTATAATAAGAAACAGTGAGTAAACAGCAATGAAAATGGTAATCACGTTTCTTTTTCTTTTTTTTTTATCCATAACAGCCTTTTCGAAAACGGCGGACGCGAACTCTGTTAATTGTCAATCAATAACCTTAATCTTTTTGAAAATTATAGTTACATTTTTCTAGTGAAATATGTAAGATTTTTTGAAGTATTTATATCTCGCCCTTCTCTGTCATTTTAGGTAACGATATTTTTTGGTTGAAAAGTTACATTTTACTTTGAATTGGGAAAATTTTATTCAAAATGCATAATTTAAAAATCGGCTATGTATTTCACTATATTTTGGATTAAAAATTAATTTTGTCTCCTTGTTCCAGGTTATATCTACTTTACAGTTGTGCTTTGAAAAGTTGTGGCTGTGGACTGATTCTTCCATTGTACTTTTTTGGCTCAATACTCCACCACATAAATTAAAAACTTTCGTATCCAACAGAGTAACTAGGATCCAGACTCTTTCTGAAAATTATCTGTACAAACACGTATTCTCCAAGTCTAATCCGGCTGACGTCATTTCCAGAGGTGCATATGCCAAGGATCTAATAAATAATGACTTATGGTGGTTTGGTCCAGAATTTCTTGAAAGAGAAATCACAGTCCCTAGCCAGTGTCCCAAGCCCACAGACATTGACTGTGTAAAAGAACAGAAACCCGATGTCAGTTTAATCACAATTGCTAATGAAAATGACATTTTTTGTGATCGTCTGTATAAATATTTAAATGACTTTCTTAAACTAATTAGAATATGTAGTTTCATTTTCAGGTTTCTTGGCAATGCTATTTAGAAAAGAATCGCAATCACCTGATGGCGAACGAGCAACAACAAAGTACTCAGTTTTGGGTGAAAACGCCCAGGAGGGTAAGTTCGCAGCGGAAATAGCTTCGTTGAATAAAGGACACACTGTTCCTTCGTCCAGTAGCTTAAAATCATTAAATCTATTTTTGGACGAAAGTGGCTTACTTCGTGTAGGTGGCAGATTAATCAACTCCGATTTGCCCTTTGAAGCCAAACATCAATTGATTTTATCAAATGATCACGTACTCATTAAATTAATTTTTGAATTCTTCCACAAAAAGTACTTGCATATAAGTGCACAGGGATTAGTCCATCAAGTACGCATGCAATATTGGCCCATAAAGTCTAAAAGCATAGCAAAAAATATTGTGCATTCCTGTGTCACGTGCTTCAAGCACAATCCCAAGACACTAGATCAATTAACGGGAAACCTCCCACAACAACGCGTAACACCAAATTCAAGCTTTTTAAATTCAGGCGTCGATTCCTATTCCACATTAAATGTAAGAATCAAGGAAAAGGAGTTTATTCCAAAATTTATGTGGCCATATTTATATGCATGTATACTAAGGCAATACACTTAGAAATAGTAAGCGATTTATCCGCTGCTGCATATATCGCGGCGCTTAAAAGATTCTGCAATAGGAGAGGCAAGATAAATACACTAACCTCAGATAATGTCACTAACTTTAAAGGTGCCCCAACAGAATTAGATAAGTTTAAGAAATCACTGGAAACTCCCAGCGAGGAATTATCGAATTTTTTAGCCCAGGAATTCAAAACATGGAAATTTATTCAACCGCGTTCCCCTAACTTTGGCGGACTCTGGGAAGCAGGCGTTAAGTCCTTCAAAAATCTCTTGCTTAGGACCGTAGGTAATAATAAAATTACTCTTGAGGACTTCGAAACACTTATCATACAAATCGAAGGCATTATAAATTCCCGGCCTTTATTTCCAGTTTCAGATGATATAAATGAGTTTGAAGTGCTTACCCCAGGCCATTTTTTAATTGGCCGACCCATCACCAGTATTCCCGAGCCTACTGTTATGAATATCTTCGAAAACAGATTAAATCATTGGCAACGCATTACTAAACAATTTCAATGAATTTGAAAACGTTGGTAAATTGATTACCTAAATCACTTGCAGCAGCGCGGTAAATGACAGTTCACAAAAAATAACGTTAAATTAGGATCTCTAGTGTTATTAAAGGAAGAAAATCGGCCACCATGCAAATGGGCACTTGCCCGGCCCGGATTGTAGAAATAGACCCCGGTAAAGACAATAAGGTGCGTGCAGTTAAGGTGAAAACTGCCATTAGTGAATTTTTACGGGGTATTTCAGAATATTTGTCTATTGCCAATTGGCGAAAATTAATGTAAATAGCATTTATTAAGTATTGTATTTGAATATTCTTCTTAATTAATTATATAACCAGTTTATTGTATATTGTTCATTTTGTAATGTAATATCATTTGTAACTATTAATTATATATTTAGTTCAAATTCATTGCTGAAATATTTAATGTTTCCTCCCCGGGCTTCATGTTCAATCGCGGAAGTATGGTTTTGGCTCCACCTAGTGAGCGTTGATACTGCAGCTCCACCTATGGGCATTTTGTAAAAACAGTTCATTAAGCTGTGAGTCGACGAAGCATTCACGCGCATTTTAAACACCGCCCAGTTCACGCGGCGGAAATTCTTCATAAAAAAATGCTGTTCAACTTAATAATTTTTGTTTGTGAATGTCAACTGTTGTTTAAGTGTTAATAAAAACAATAAAAAGGAATATCACATCTACAGTCCATTTTATATCAAACAAGGCGAGTAATCGCAATTTTTTGCTGATAAGTTTTAGTATTTTTTGCTGTTAAGGAATTAGAGAATATACAATACTGGGTATTGCACTGGATAATACTGGGATATTGTGAAAGCAAAAAAAAAGTTACGCTCTATTGTTATCACTGTTAATTGATGGTGTTCTTGCATCGCTTCAAGATGAAAATACTGCACATAAAATATGGAACAAATTAGGACGAACATATAATACAAAGCATACAGTGAATAAAATTTTTATTAAGAAGAGATTGGCAACTATTAAGAAAGATCAGTCTGTGTCTATGAGAAGTCATATTGACGAAATAGATAAATTAATTTCGGAATTTAAAATCTTTGGAGCAGAAGTAAGTGAAACATATACTATTGTTTATATTTTGATATCGTTGCCTCAATAATTTGATTTTGAAATGTTAAGGTTAATTTAGAAAATCAACCGAATGCTGCTTTGACATTAGATTATGTCCAACAAATATTATTACATTCTGAAGCACTTCTACTTGATTCAAAGTGAGAAAAAGTGTAGACCAGGACCATACCTCGTGATAATACAGCGTGTGTGCCGTCAACTCTCAAAGAATTTTTATGTAAAATCTGTAATTTAAAAGGGCATACATCGAAGTATTATAGAAAGAAACTTACGTGCTATTAATGTGGGAAGACTGGCCGTTTTAAACGTAACTGTAAAGCTGTTAAAAATTCAAATGGAGAAAAGTTTGCTTCTTCAGCAGTGTCTTTTGTTGCCGGAAACGTTAAAAATAATAAATTTATAGTAGATTCTGGAGCGATTAATGCTAGATTATGGGCGGGTGTTAGAATATCGTAATCATAGCATTACTTTTTAAATTTCATTGGTTCGTTCTTTTATCTAGCTTTCAACCAAGTTCGCTAATTTGCTGGCATAATCCCAGCTAAGTTTATAAATATATATAATGTTCCATGTTCAGTTCAGTTATGCAGTTGTCCTTGTATGTGTAACAATTCAATACAGATTTTCGATCCACAGACTCGTCTTTTATTTTGCCTTTCTAATTATCACCTAAAGCCAATTTTTGCAAAATTTCGTATACTCTTCCACAGTATAGGTAAAATACTCAAAAAATCTTCATCATTAAACTTCCCATGCTAAAAATGTAATGTAATCTCCAATATCCAAAGTAATAACAGAAGAATTATAACCAAGAAAATGCAATTTGTTTCGAATTTATACATTCTGTTGTAGTTTTTAGGCGTGACATTCTGGAATACTTTTGAAATTCCTTGGTTGTATATAAATTTTTATGAGGGTCAAAAGTTGAATATTTAAATAAGAGAAAAAATTACTAATAAAAAGTTGTTAAAAGGCTTTGCACTATGATCAAATCTGTGTATTTTTGAATTAAACTGTCTGTGAGTAATTTGCTTTCATATTATTTTAAAATATTACGCCCCATTGGATAAGAAATTTTATGTAGCTTTTATTAATACTTTCCAACATAGTCTCAAAGCATTTCTGGCTTTAGCTTTCAGTTTGTACGAGTGTATTGTATTTCTCATTACAGGTTTCGTAAATATTCTTGAATTGCTACGGAATTAAAAAATAATATTGATGATCCTTGCAGCATATTCCTTACTGAAAATATTGTGCATAATACATATACCTCTTTTATATGGACACACAAAAATTTCAGATACGTTACAGTCTATGGATGATAATTGTTTGTTTGTATCTTTGAACGTTCACGTTCTCAATATAACTTTAAGACAACCTTTTTAAATTAAAAGGCTAAAGGTAAATATATAAACATTTAATAATCACTTCAACTTCTGACAGTTCTCTTTTCATTTTCTAATTGCTTAAGATTAATACGTTACGTAATCTTATGAGAAAGATAAAAGAAAAATTATAACAAAATATTAAATATTATGCCTTTGTAAGAGGAAAAACTTAATTTAAATATCTTTAAAATATAAAAAGCAGAGATTTGCATACGTCTTGAGTTATCAACAAGATAAAACTTTTAAATTATATGGCATACAAATAATTTGTTTTTAGACAAAATTAAAATACTATAAACAATTTATTAAGAAAATTTATTTTTAATTTTATTTGTGAAATACTAATAAATCGCTGAATTTGTTTAAAAGTTATGATAAAAAATTGAAAAATAACTTACATTTCACAAACTTATCATACATCCTCGTAATGTAAGAAACTGAAAATTGCCAAATAAAGCACACATTTAAAAATATGTTTTTCTAATAGAAACATGATACTCTAAGTTATGGGAAAAATTGGATTGAGCGTCACATATTCTTGTCATAAGACTACACTTGTTAGGCACATACAGATGATTTTCAATTCATAACTGTTAATCAACTTGACAACAATTCCATGACTTGAAACTTATATAAACTCTCTTGTCGATCATTATGTTTCACTTAACAAAGAAACTGAAACATGCAAAGTTAAATTAAGAGCCTACGCTAGTCACGCGAAGAAAAGCTCAAGCTAATGTTAAGTCTATGGGAAGGTTCTTGCGCGATTTCTCGCTCGCATTTTAATATTTTTAAATACTTCTTTATGCATAGAATAGCTGAGGTCGATCTCTAACGTTGTTAGTTTTTACTTTTTTTATTTTGGTTACGGTTTTCTTATAAGCGGACATTTTCCATTTTGGAACCGGTTTGAACCGGTTCTGAAAGGAAAAGTACCCTTACATAAAAAAACTGGAACCAAAATCGAAAAAGTAAAAACTAATAACGTTAGAGATCGACCTCAACTATCCTATGCAAAAAGAAGAATTTAAAAATATTAAAATGCGAGAGAGAAATCGCGTAAGAAACTTCCCATAGACTTAACATTAGCTTGAGCGTTTTTTTCTCATGACTAATGTAGGCTCTTAATACGAAAATAAATTCCTGTCAAACTCTATATTAGGAAATTTAGTACACTCAGTTGGTGATTATAAAAGTTTTAACACATCTGTAGAAGTTGATTACGACTTATTGGTATTATACTTTAAATTATGTAATCCTAATCCTAATAATATTATAAATGCGATTGTGTGTGTGAATGTTTGTCTGAAGTAAATGTCAAAACGGATGATTTAATGGCGCTGTATCTTTGCACATAGATGAATTATAACCCAGAAATGAACTTTAGGCTATAGTTTGTTTATTTTATTCAAATAGTTTTTTAATAATTTAAAATTTCATTATTTTCATTCAGAATAAATGGACATTTTTTCGTATACAATTTTAAAATTGTTAAATTTACTTTATCGTTGGCAATACTAAATCAAAACCGGGAATAATAAGTTTACTCAACAATTTAGTTTGAACTAAAAAAAAATTCCCGTGAAAAATTAAAAAAAAAAAAAAATTAAGAATTAAACAGTTAAAATGATGTCATATTAGAAATAAAACGTGCCTTTTGAAGTATTTGATAATGATGCAAGGTATATGGATACGTGTAAGTATAGAAAGAAAGGGAATATAACGTCATATATCGAAAATAAAACATATATCCTTTGATGTTGAAATAAAATAATATTGAGTTATCAAATTATTTATTTTTAAATTTCTTTAATTTCTATTCTTTTTTCTTTTCTTTATTTTTATCTTTTTCTATTTCACATGAAATGAATGCATTTTAAATGTTTGTAATATATGTATTTTAAATGTAGGTGTTGTAAATTAAGTTCTGTATTTTAAATGAAATGAGAGAAAGCTTTACATTTTAAATTAAATGAATCCATTACGAATGATGGTGATAGGAATAATATTTGGCGATTTATCGTCTGCGTGCGGCTAACACAAAGTTACTATATTTTTTATTTAAATTTTAAAAATTAAAATATAAGCGTTTGAAAAGAAATTGAACAGCAAATGTCAATAATATGCACCGCAAAATTATCCATGTCGAAAATAAGAAAATCTTAATAAAATGACTTTAGCTTTTGAAAGAAAATTGCTTTTTTTGTCATAAAACATAAAGATTTAATATGATTGCGTCGAAGTAAAATAATTTTTTCTCTACTAGTATTAAAACTAAGTCTCGAGGGTTGAAGTAAATTGGTACAATAAAGACACGTTTGTAAATTGTCGTTTCGCAACCGGAATTTATTTTTACATTTCTTTTAGCTTTAAAAGAGTAAAAAGTTTGTTGTGTTTTTAAAATATAGCTTTTTTTAATGTGCGTTTTATAACAGATTTTTTTAAAGTGAGAAAAATGACATAGCTGTTCAAGTAATGTTTAAGTAAATTTACAATATTTTTAAAAACTTAAAAAACAACAATGTTATCGAAACGAAAATCAAGAAATTCGCTTAATGCAAAAGTAAAGAAGAAATAAAAAAGTAATGAAACTTTTCCTCAAGCCGAATTGTGTAAACTTGAACAAGAAGATCGCGCCAATTCATAATATTATAATTGAGAAAGCGCGTTATATATAGTAATAAATTAAAAAAAAATCACATATAAGTAGAAAATTGTCGAACATAGGAAGGTTAGGCTCTGTAATCGGTTCCAAAGACAATTTGCTTTATTATCGAGCGAAATTTGGCGAAAAAATGAATACATTGTTGTAACCAGATTTGTTTTTAGCGTGGTAAAAACTTAATGGTATTTTGGATGATCATTTCCCCGCTCACCTTTGATACCAACTATGACATTAAAACATATTAAACTCGGATATGCCAATCGAATAACTTTATTCTATCTCATACATGATAATACTTCAAAATTCTGTATCACACCGCCAAAAAAAAAAAAAAAAAAAAAAAAAATCAATATTTTTCGTCATTCTGTTCACATCAGCTGCTTGCGAATTGTCGGGTTACCTGGATGCGAGCAGCCGATGTATTATATTAAAATACGAAAAGTCCTTCTGGCCTGTACCGGCAGGAAAGGATAGCCTCCCTATTGCTTGATTTTAAGATTTTAGCTAATTTTACTGAAAAACACGAAGCTAAAATGCGTGGAACCCAATTACAGAAAAATCAGTCTCAGTTCTCGTCAATAATGAATTTGAATGAGAATATTTGCTATATATGAAGTTGACTTCATACATAGCAAAGTATTTTTGTCGGCGAATTTGGCGTATTTCGCTAATTGTCGCCAAACTTGGAGAAAATTTGACGTTGGTGAATATAAATATACAGTGTTAAGCATGTAAGAGTTGAAACGATGGTTACAACAATGAAAGAAAATTTGCCGAAACCATGTTTACTACATCTCATAAATAAAACCAGTTTATGGAGGACTTCTTTCAAAATGTCAATCACCCTAAAATTTCAAACCGCTATATCTCAGACATTTTTTAAGATAGTGGCAAACCAGAAAATTCTCTGGAACTAGTAGATCATGGCCAAAGATTTAACGCAAAGAAAAAATAAATCAAATTTTTTGTGCATCTGTTTAAATTTGAAATCTTTAAATGGCTATCACAGCGCCCCTTCCAGGCGCAATATCCCCAAATTGAACTGGGACCTGAAAGTCATAATATAAAAATTATATACAGAAAATTTTAGTTCAATTATCTGCATAACTTCATACACTTTTCGATGATACAATAGTAATAATGGAATAAAAATCGCTATCACAGCGTCATCTTTCGTCGGTAATCCCCAAATTCAAGTCGAACCTGCTGGCCATAACCAAAAACCGATAAATTAAATTTGGTTCAGTTTGAATCATAACTTCATATACTTTTCGATGATACAAAGAGAACATAAACACTGATACACGGACACCCTGACAGACAGACATTTTGTAAAAACATGTTTTTCGGATTCTCTGACCCCTAAAACGTGTAAATCCGTCGAAAACCGGAAGTCGAAAAAAATTTCGATTACAATACTTTCTTCTATTATAGATAGATGAAAGTAAAAATATCATCCGATAATTTTCTTTTTACTTCATGATATAAACAGACATCCTGGTTCAGCTTTTAAACCTGAATCGGTAGTCCACCGTCGTCCAATTTTTATTCCTAATCCTAACCCTAATTGTATCCTATTCTAATCCTAATAATCAATTTAAACAATATTCTTTGAAACGAATATATAAATTAAATCAATATCCATAAATGGAATGAATGAAAAATAGAATAAATGGATATGGCAAAATAAAATAACAAGAAAGTACAATTATTTGACAATTAATATTACAGAAAGCGTATGAAATTTCAAGCTTTCGAAACCAATTTAAATAATCCTATATTTAATAACATAAAGATAAAAATTGATGTCAACAGGTTGGTATTGTCGGTATTTTTTGATTTTATACGTTCTTGATGCGATAGAAAAAATATCGAGGTTAAATTGGGTAGAATTTAAAGTACCTACTGGCAACCTTTATTTTAGAATAACATCAGATTGTTATATCTTTATAAAATATCTATCAATGTATAAAATTCATAAGCAGTTTGTTCGCTATTTACACCACTTAGTGAGAAGCACTTTATTTAATTTAAACCAGAGCATAAAAAAATAATGTAGTAAGAAATATATAACACATGTCTATACAAGTAAACAATATAATAATGACACATTTAGCAATGCATACATATACAAATTCCACACCAAATACCATATAAAATGCACTGTTGTAGCAGATTTCTCCCAGCGTTGTGTTTTCGTTTTACGAAGAGGAATTCTTCGATTTCCATGATTTTACTTGACCCTCCTTTTACTTACCCGTTATACGTAGTATAGGGTAAGTCTTGTAATCGTTTTGAAAATAGAAAATTTTTTTGACGGATTTACACGTTTCAGACACTGGAGATTCCGAAAAACATATTTTTAGAAAAAAAAATTGCCGTCCGTCTGTGTGTCTGTAAACGCTCCATCTCCCGAAAAAATTGAGATAGAGATTTGAAATTTGGTATGTACTTAGTATGTAATAATGGGAAGAAGCCTATTGAATTTCAATAACCTCGATTAACCGGAACTATTTGTTTCGGACTCTCGAAATATTCGTTCTGATAAAAGGTATATAAAAAATTTCGAAATTGTTTATTTTAAGAAGTGAATATAAAAGGCAATAAAAAACAAATTTTCCATAAAGCATGAAGTCGATCGGATAATGAGTTGCCGAGATATTTGGAATCCTATTTTCCACACTCTTCGATTTTTCATGACCCTGTATTTCATCCAAATTTCAATTCAAAGATATATTTTAATTGGAAATGAGACGCTTAATCAGATGCAATAAACCGCTAGTTAATGGAATTATTGTTTTTGGAGCTATAAGGATGTTTCTTTTAAGCAATTCAGTAATCGAGCCTTTAAAGTTTATGACGTCAGCAAGCCGCGATTTTATTCGAATTACAATGCATTTTATAAGTAGTTTACAGATTTTTATTTTAATATTTTACATTATGCATATTCATAATGAGTAAGTATTACAGTGGCTCCCAACGACTAGTTTTCATTGGTTGCAGTTTCATTTTTGAAATTGTTTATATTATTTAGCATGGAATCCCTCCTTTTTAAGACTGAGTTATGTCAAGGCCCCTATAAAAAAGAAATACCGTATTGTCTCCTATAAAATGTGATAAAGATTTGGTTAATTATGTATGTTTTTAATTATCGGGTGGGAAATGTTTGCTTAATTAATACATTTATTCTATTTTTAATGTTACGTGAACGACGTCACAGGTAAAAGCTAGTAATTTAATATAATATGTACGAAGATTATTACACATAACAAAAATCTTACCAAAGTAAGCTTGTTTGAAAATTGAGAAATTTCTAAGTTATGAAAGGTAATATGCATACATAATTAGTCCAAAATGAAAAAAAATCGTAACATTTGCTCATTACTACCAAATTTCAGAACCAAGTGTAAAAACGGAACAGTCAATATATGTAAGTTGTAAAAATGCATTTAAAAAAATCAAAGATTGCTCTTATAACGATTTTTATTATATAAATTAACAGCATCATTATTAATTATTATTAATTTTTTAACTATAATTTTGCGTCTAGTTTTTTTTAACTAATTTTGTATAATCAAATAGGAAGAGATCAACAAAAGTTATAAACGATTTCATGCCATTTACTGACGACTGAATGTATTATTTTAGAATTTTTTTTTAATTATAATCATACTTCTAAATAATATAATTGATAGAAATACATGATTAGATCTGAATCTCAGAAGTTTAGATATTAATTTTTTTCAGCAACTTTTAATGTCAATAAAAATTTTAGTTTATGCATGTGATTAACAAAATATATGAAATATTTGGTGCCATTTACTAACGACATAATGAATACTTTCAGAGAAAAAAAAATCTAGAATAATCACACTTCTAAATAATATAATTGATACAGCACCTTGATTAACTAAATGAAATACCTAATTTAATTACCTAAATTATTTGTAATTAATAATGATGCTATTAATTTAGGTAATAAAAAACACAATAAGAGCAATCTTTGATTTTTAATGCATTTTTTTTTTTACTTCCATATATTTCTTGTTGTGGTTTTGTACTTGGTTCTCATTCACTTATTTAAATTTCTATTAATTACAATCCACGTCTATAAAACTTTCTTTTATCCATTGTTATTTAACTACTGCATATATGTTTGCAAATACATGCCTTATATACATTATTAACTAGAAAAAAAGAAGGATGGCGTGGAGTTGTCAAACGCTCTGTTAATTCCATGCCTTTTAAAAGTTGTTCAAGTTATTATTCTCACTTTGGTAACAGACTGCAAGCAATCAAAATAAATGTTTTAGAGTATACTACTCACGATATATTTCCACATGTATAGAATTAGTATGATGACAATAGGAAAATTACATGTTCTTAGATGAATAACATAATTTTTTGAACTTCTTTCTGCGTTCTACAATTTTTATCTCCGGTTATTGAACACTAGCTGTTACCCGTAACTTTGTTCACTAAAGATCAATAAAAAAACTGTACGTTATTTATTCAAAAATTTTCACGATAGTTAAAAATTCTTTATCACAACCCACTCTTTATTACAATTGATAGTAAACAAACATCTGATTATCCCCAATTTGCATATTTATGTTTTTATATATAAGACCTATTAAATTTTTTTCATGTGCTTAGTATTTCATATGCTTTCTCTAGGATTAGTAAATGTCACAATAAATTAACTTCCTTGTTATTGTATTTCATCATTTATATTTACTCTTTTTTATATATTTATTGCGTTTATGGATATTGATATAATTTATGTTTCTGTATCAAAGAATATTGTTTAAAGCGATTATATTCGTTAATATTTTTGAAAAAAATTGTTAATAACAGATCACTTCAGCATGACTTTGAGGTAATTAAAGTAATAAAAAAACTAGACAACATTATGTTTTTACTTTACATACATCACTTTGCATTTTAATGTAAATGGCGGATATGCTATTTAAAAAGGAAAGTAAAGCAAGAATTCTAAAAAGTATCATAAAAAAGGGAAAAATACCTTTAAATCTTGTATATTTATTGCATATACAGACAATGTCAAAATGTATATGCCAAAGATTCTCAAATCTTAATTTCTTGTTTTTTAAACGATAGAAGTGCTTATTACTTTCAACCGCGAAACAATCAATATTTATTTTAAAAAATCTCGATTATACATGAACATTGCCATATCGAATTTTGTGTCGTAATTTAGGAAGATGGAAGATTCGAAATTTGACAGGATGACAACCATGAATGGGTATGAAATGGAAAGTACACATACATTAAGTCATAATACAGAAAATAGAATAGTAAAACGTCATGTGACGGATTTATAATTATTTGATGTCAAGAACATTGAAGAGACGCTTCAAGATATAAATTTCGGTACATGTAAATGACAAAATAATGCATTGTTTGTAAACGATGAAGGATTTTTAATATGGTGTGCAGTCCCATCAAACTGCTAAGACTGTTGCACACCTGCTTCCCGTAGATTCGATGAGGTTGTTGATTAGACTTAGTGATATTCTGTTCTACTCCTCAAGAAGGGGAATCTCATAGTCGCGATGTGCGTCGTTCAAATGTTCCCCCGGACATGATCGATTGCCTTTCAATGAGAAGAGCATGCTGACTACTCCATACGCTTTATTGTTTCTGTTTGAAGTATGCTTTCCACAATTTAATCTGTATGAGGTTTAGCATTATCATATATTAAAAGATAGAAATCGCCAATGGCTCCAGCATAAGGTACGACTTGAGATCTGAATATCTCATCTGCATACATTTGGTCTTTTCAAAGTGTCATTCCAGATAATTTGCAGAAGCGCGCGTTTCTTTCCTCCTGATACCATCAATTCACTGAATCTGTATTATGATCTTTCCTGGAGAAACAAGGAGTTATTTCGAGTGCATATTTTCTTCCTTACTAGAACACGTTAGGTGTACACTCCAAATTGAACTGAAATTTGCCAATGAAAAGCACTTGACATAAAACACGTTGCGTCCAATCTCGATAATCGGCAGCCCAACTTCCTCAGACCGCACGGAGTCTTGAGGTCAAGAGAATATAAACCATTGGCCACGATGCATAAAGGTCAACCTGATGAAGCATATTTCGGACATTTCGATATTTTGAAATTTTCCTTTAAAAGATAGGCCACCAATTCTTACTCATTTGTATTCAACTATACGTCCAAACTAATGATGCACGGAAATCTCTATTTGCCTTATCATACCTTTTACGAGTTGGGGGTTTCAGGCAGTGAAAAATAAAATAGGTTGCCAAGCCGAAATTTATTTTTAATATAAAATATTTTTTTGAAAACGGAAGATTTCATATTTATTGATAATAAATTGGAAGGAATATCTCCTCTCCCTCTTCTCGTAACTTCACTATGTTCGGCTGATAACTTACAATTATGATCTGTAAAGAACTATATGCAGACAATGTTGATGTTTCCGAATGGAATTTGATATCGAAGCGAAGAAATGTTAGTTTTCGTCAACCTTACTCTCCACTGTCTGTACAGAAAAGAGCAGTATATAATACCACCATCAAACTTTCAGCAACGAATCTGAAAGAGATAAAAAATAGTTACATAATAGTAAGTAACACTTGACATGTAGCACTTGTGTTGAAAAATTTAGCAAAAAAAAAACTGAATGTATTCAACTTAATGTTATATTTCATACTAAAACAAATTTTTGTTTTAAACAATCTTTCAATAAAATGCTTGAACTTTTCACTTTTGAAGAAATTCCTTTTAAGTACTCTTTTGAAAATAAAAGCATAAATTTAAACCTCATGGAAAATTAATGAGATGAACTTCTGAAAACTTCTGTAAAAATATAATATTCCACTCTTAAGAGCGTTTTAATAGCTCGGGGATCAGTGCCTTAAATTTTCCTTTTCAAAATTGGAAGTACTGTCAGATCTTTAAGATGTGTAAGAGCCCTAAGTAGCTGCGCCTTAGTTGAAATTAATTAGCTTTCTTAGATTCAATGAACGTTTATAGTGATTTCAGACAAGATGAAGAAGAAAAATTATTCTTACAGGAATTTGGTAATAGAAATTTTGAACCTTTAAGTCTTTAATACATTTATTTCTAATTTTATGTAACCAAAATTTTAAATTTAATATTTAATAATCGTTTCAGTCTTTTGTTATAAATAATGAATAATTAAATAAATTGCAATAGCTATATGTATTAGGGGTATGGTTAAAACGAAGTGCAAATAAAACTGTTTTCTTATCTGAATTTTATTATTATTAAAATTGTCCCTTTTATCAATATTAAAAGCTTTAAAAAAGATCTCATAAAGGTGATAATGAGATGTTTCATAATATAATAGAATGATATTAAAATGTATCATATTTCAGCGATTCATGATAATTTCCAGTCGATTGCATATTCCTTTCAGTTTAAGTTTTTTTTTAATTAAATTTCTGTTTAATATTTTTAACAGCATAAATTGCACATTTCCTTCTTATGTTGAACAATAAAAATATAACAGTTCATAATAAAAGTGCAAAGATTAATATACAGAATTATGAATATTGTATTTGTTGCGACAAAATGTCAAAAGGATCTTAAGATTTATAACAAGTATGTGCAGTTAAATGAATTATATATATTTTTTTATTGTTTGTGGGTAAACTGTCTGTATTTTATAATTTATGGAAATAAAAATTTAATGGATCAATATTGGTATACATGTGCTAGTAAAAGGTGATCGAAAAGTCGTGCAACCCGAATTTTGAAAACTTCCAAAATATATAATTATTAATGGAATTAGTTTTCAATAGATTGTAGCGGTGGGCTGTTGAAAGTCGTACAGCAGTAGAATTTGCAGACTGTACTGTAAGAACCGCTTCTTTAGTATAAGATGGAGGGGAAAGTTCTGAATCTAAATGAGTTTGTTAAGATTACTGAAAACTTGTGTAAGTTTGAAAATTTGAAAGAGGCTTAACTCTAAAGCAAGAATGTCATTGCACGGTTATTTCTTTTATGACCGTCTAAATTTCGAATAACTGTGGCCTTCACGATTCCCCGATTCGTTCCCATATGATTTCTTCCTATAGGTGATCTAAAAGCACGTGTTTATCTGAACAACCCAGACACTATCAATGACCTGAAAGCAAATATTAAACTTGAGATTCAATAAATAAGCACACGAACTTTAAGAAGATTGTTCTCAAATATGATAAAATACATTCGTACATGTATCCATGGAAATGGGTCATTTATTAAATATCTCTTATGACAATGCTCATTTTTTTTTTTAGGTTTCGTTTCTCAGAATAGCCATTCTTTCAATTTAGTTTATGATTGTAATTATAATCAAGTATGTATACATATTTTTTTTCATGGGTTGTGCGACTAAACGATCACCCGGTATAAAGGGTTGTTTATAAAATACCTGTACATTTAATGTTATCTGTATCCTTACCAAAATATTAATTAATCGTAAATAATATATAACTTTTATTTTAATCATTGTCTCACGTAAAATGAGTCATATCCATTCCAAGTCAGTCCCTGTGTCATCGAAATGCCTTATTTTTGATATTATGTAAACTAGATGGAACCCGTCAAAATTTGACGGCAAACAACTTGATAGTACCATAAAAATAAAATTTATAGTTGCTTTAACTTGACAAATTTCATAGTGGGGAGCATAATATGATTAAGCGATCACAGACCTTTCCATCGATATATCACATGAGGGGTGTATGCAAAATTTAGAAAAGTACCCCCTTGGGGTGTCAAAGTGGGGGGATGGACATGGGAGATGCATAAAATGATTAAGTGGTGACAGGCTTTTCCAATGATATATAACATGAGGTTGTGTGCAAAATTTAGAAAGTACCCCTTGGGGGGGGGAGGCAAAGTGGGGAGATGGACACCGGAGATGTAAAATATGATTAAGCGGTCACAGACCTTTCTAACAATATATGACATGAGGGGTGTCAACAAAATTTAGAAAAGTATCCCTTGGAGGTTGGGGGGGGGGGACAAAGTGGGGAGATGGACATTGGAGATGCATAATATGATTAAGTGGTCACAGTCCTTTCCAATGATATATAACATAAGGGTAATCTGCAAAATTTAGAAAGTACCCTTTGGGGGGGGCAAAGTGGGGAGATGGACATCAGAGATGCATAATATGATTAAGTGGTCACAGACCTTTCCAATGATATATAACATAAGGGTAATGTGCAAAATTTAGAAAGTACCCTTTGGGGGGGGAGGGGGGCAAAGTGGCGGGATGGACCCCAGAGATGCATAACATGAATAAGTGGTCAAAGACTTTTCCAGCGATATATCACATGAGGGGTGTGTGCAAAATTTAGAAAAGTGTCGGGGGGGGGGGGATGGACCCCAGAGATGCATAACATGAAAAAGAGGTTACAGGCGTTTCAACTTGCAGCTTTTTTCTCGAAGGCATTTGACAATATTTTTTTTTTTTTTTTTACCCAAGGCAATTTAACAATATTCTTTTATATATACATTTTGGTCACCATTTTGACTCTAACCTGTATCTGTTTGTGACGTCATGTGACGTTACATCAACCGGATATGCTATCAGATTAATTACTTTATTCTGAACCATTTGATGCTATTAAAATAGTGAAGGGAGGCTTAATTTTAACGAACAAAAATACTCTGCAGGTTCACAATATGAGGATTGCGGAGTACAGTTACGTGTTCCTTTGCCAGCAAGAAGGTTCCTGGCGTTACTAGAATTGTGCTAAATTGATGTTTTAGCATGAATTTAGAATCCCGACAGTTCATTTTTATTGGGTAAAAGAAGCTATAACCTGCATGTGACTTGTGTTAACTAAGAAGGTTAAAATTTCAGGAAAGCAAGTTAAAATGCTACATCAATAAGTGTCGTCTACTACCGCTTCGCAGTATTTGCTTTTTAAAACATAAGATAAAATTTTGTGCAGTGTAAATATGTATAAAGATCAATAATCGTTGAAATATAGTATGAATTAACTCTATTTTAATAAAAATATTTATTATTTTAATTATGAAAAGGTAAAATAAATGGGACATTTGCATGAAAATATTTTTGTTCTTATATTTTATTAAAGATTTATTAGTACAGATTATATTGTTTCTTGTATCTTTTTTTTTTAATAATGTGAAATTTGGTTTGCATCTGAAGAAACAGATATATTTCTTTCCGAAGTGCATTGTGTTTTCATCACTTTTTCTGTTGCACTTCGAAAGCTATTTCAATGCTAATAAATAAAAAAAAAAACATTAACATAAAAAAATGGTTTGTGAATTTGAAATATAGTATGTATGAATAAAACTATCATAATATTAATAACATCACATTTTTATTAAATTCTTAGGTTTAAAAATATTTAATAAAGCCCTTTCTAATCTATGGCATTTAGTACAAATAAAATCGATAAAACAAAAAACAATCTTATGTGTTTTTTGTTATTCCTTTTTTTATACTTAAAAATATCAAACCAAATTACTTATTGCGAAAAAGAGAAAATAAACATAAAAAAGTTATAATAGATTTATGCTTAACTAAGTTGTAATATTCGACCAGCACGAGATGGCGGCTCAGAAAGTCGCTTGGGAGAAGAGTTCATTTCCTCACAGGTTCGTACAGTGGAAGAGCAAATATTTAGGGTTGTAACATATTTGAGCGTTCCTGCCTTTGGCGATATACATTTCCCTCTCTGTCTCTTTCTCGTCTGTCCTGTCATTGAGATCCTTTCTTTTGTCCTAGACGGTTGTTATTCTCGCGCTCTTTATTATTATTATCATTATTCTCTATTTAAACTGTTCTTTTCAGAACAACACAAAATGTCTGATAAAGGGAAAACTTTGCGTTCTGAAGAACGTAACATTGTTAATAATGTGCTTATTTTTTTTAGGTAGATTTCGTAAGAAATACTACCTATTACATTCTCCCCTAAGTTGGAATTTTTGAAAAAATTTTGCAGATCTACGCCGATCATGACTCCCAGAACCCAAAACCACCCCCAGTTCAAAACTTTATCTATCTATCTATCTATGTCACTTTTTGATGGACACGATAACTGCAAAAATTCTGCACAAATCTCTTCCAAACTGATACATAAAATCAAGGGGCATAAAATCTCGGTCAAGTTCGTTAATTGGCAAAATCGAACCAAGGGGGGGGGGGGAATGGGGGGCGGGGGCTTTTTGTGAAAACAGAAAAAAAAACATAATTTCTTAGTTATGATACGTATCGAATCCGTTTAAAGTTATTATTACTTCTAGGAAAAGGGCCGAAAATTTATATATGACAGATTTTTTATATCATTAAAAATGGCCCCAAGGAAGGGGGAAAAGTGGGGTTTTAGAAGAAAAAAATTCATAACTTCGTCAATTCCCAAGATATCAAATCCGCTTAAATTTGTTGTAAATCGCCTTAAAATTATCTACAACTTTTATATTGATAAGTTTTTTATAGGACCAACTCTTAGGGCAAAAAAAAAAATAAAAAAAAATAAAAAAAAAAATCTCTGCTGGCTCCGCCTACAAGCAGACGTGAAAACAGAAAAAAACCATAACTTCTTAATTTTTATACATATCGAATCCGTTTAAAGTTATTATTACTTCTAGGAAAAGGGCCAAAAATTTATGTATGACAGATTTTTGATTTCATTAAAAATGCCCCCAAGGAGGAAAGGGGGGGATAGGGGTTTCAGAAGAAAAAAATTCATAACTTCGTCAATTCCCAAGGTATCAAATCCGCTTAAATTTAGTATAAATCTTCTTAATATTATCTACAATTTTTATACTGACAAGTTTTTTATAGAACCAACTCTTACGGTAAAAAAAAAAATACCTGGTGGCTCCGCCTACAGGCAGATGTATATTTCGAAGTGGATGGTCCCAACTGCCACATCATGGCAAATAGGTCTTTCTTCTGCAATTCCCAATAAACAGGTGCCCCACGGTCTACGTCTTCGAAATCTACAATCTACCTGTGCCTGTAGGCCGAGTCGTCAGGGATTTTTTTTTTTTTTTTTTTTTTTTTTTTTTTTTTTTTTTGTAAATGAAGCATAATCTTCGTCTTTTTCCATTCCGATTCAGAGAGCACAGGACAATTAACATTCTACAACATTTAATTAACAAAATTCCATTTAATAAAACAGGACCACTTCACAAAATTCCTCTTGATAAAATAGGTACATACACAAAATTCCATTTCCTTAAAACATATTCTCCATTAATTATTTTAATTTTGTTAAGTTTTAAAATGTGTAATTTGCAAAGAAAACAAATTCATAAGAAAGGAAAACTTTAGCAGAAGGACTTAAAGAAGTTATTATTATTAAATACTTGGTTTGAATTTGAGTAAGCTGGATTGCATCTTTCGTAACAAAATGTTATTTTTCACAAAAATATAACAAATTTCACAAAAGATATCAGAAAAATAACTCTTACTTTTCACAAAATAAGCCCCAAGGGAAAAAAAAACCTGCATCGACTCCTGAACTTATATGATTTATGTAAAATGATTTTAAATTAGATTGAAATACAAGTTTTGAGAATGTTTCTAGGTTGATTGGTTGGTTATTTGTTACGACCGATTATCTGCGCTACGGATGTAGGCCGGTGAGAGGAATGCCCTCCGTGAAGGTCTTTCTAGGGGATCCTAACCCATATTTATGCAAGGTTCGAAGAAAACCACGGAAAACTCCAAACGGTTAGGCCGACGAATGCGACAGGGGTTTGAACCCATCACTTCCCGTCTACCAGCTTTGAGAGCAGAACCTCTCATCCACTGGCGGGGCAATGTTTCCAGGTATCGCATAGTTGTATTTTAATATAAGTGTATATAAAATCTAGTTCAAATATTCTGAGAAAATAATTTATAAAAACAATTTTTTTTAGAATATGATTTTACCGAGATATCTTACTGATCAAAATATCATGAATATTTTATATAACACCGAAACATTATACAAATATCTCCATCGCAACTTAATATTTAATAATACATAATATTCAATTGCCTTTAATGTTTCGGTGTGTGAAAAAGTTTTCAAACTTTTATTTGAAAAAAAAAATATATATATATATATATATATAAGATATAACATTATGCGAAAAGTATCTTGAATAAGAAAGCACATTTGACTGAAAAATTTTATTCATTGCTTATGGATTAGCTTGTATATTTAATTCACATGGTCTCTCACTCTGTAAAAACTGTCCTTACCTAAAATACCCTAACAAAAAATTTTCTCAACAATGAATTAACCCAATAAAAATTCACTACTTCCTATTTTCCAAACATTTTTTGGCATATCACAATGATACAGAATTTCGAATTTGTATTCTTGTATAACGCATATGCATGTACTCTTATTTTCATTCTACATCAAAAGGCGCTAAATAGCCAGATATGGTAATCCGAGATCAAATAACTTGGTCCTGAAGTTCCACCTCTCAATCCTCCTACTTTCGCTAAATCAGTCAAATAGACCCCTCTGGCACCACGTGACTTTTACGTCATACCCGCCTTCTGCTCACGGTCGCATATTAATTTTCTATTTATGTATGTTACATTTTGCGTTTTTTTATACTTGTTTAGATTATTCAAATATACATCATTAAATTATACATAATATATAATTATGTAAACTTTTGTTTTACTTTAATTCGAAAACTTTAATATTTTACTTTTAACACATTCTTAATTATAATATCTTACATTTAAGACAAATACGTTGAATAGTATAACCATAAATAATAAAAAAAAAGATTTTGAATTAATAATGTTACATTTATTAGGACTACAATTTTAATTTGTAAATTGACAGTGCTCTTTGGTATCGGGATTTCAGTGTATGTGGTCAGTTTCTTATGTTTCAATGGTTAAATTTTACTTAAAGTTTTATATATATATATATATATATATATATATATAAGTGCGTCTGTGAGTGTGTATAATCCGTAAAATGTTGTAAACTTGTGAAATAAAAATAAATTTCTTCCTAAGGAAAATGCACCTTTGAATCATTAAATAAACTATACATTAACGAAAAATAAGGATTAAAATAATTTTCCTCTATAAAAGTATAATACTAATGTTCATATTTTTCCTTTTAAATAGCTCAATATAAAAAGTTGCTTTTTAAAATTAATAATGATTCAAGAAAGAAAATAACTCAAAATATGTTTTTTTTAAATATCTACTGAATAATCGTTTAGACAAAAGTAAAATCTTAAAGAAACGAGAAGAAATCTGATCGCTAAATCCTTAAGCAAAAGTGTGATTTCGAAATTCTGTAATCGAATATTCTTTCCTTAGAAAACATCTTTTAAAGGACTTCTTTCTACTCGCAATACCTTTTCTGAGATAAGTAGATCGAAAAATGGAGCTTTTGAGTTTTTTTTTTCTTTTTTTCATTTCATGTTGAAGAGTAAAAAATATCCTTTAATGAAAAAGGAACGCGTAATAAAAGAAATCAGATCAGATTTAAAGAAAGATATCTCGCAAGATAAAATGTGTACTTTGATTATTTCTATGCGATTTTACTTAGAAAAAAAAAAAAACTGTATATTATTTGAATCAGAAAAAAAAATAAAATACATTTCATTATCGTTTTCCTTTTCTCAATAATGCAAGTAAAGTACATGATTATAAAGGGTGTACTATTAATGTGGAAACAAACAAAGAGAGGTGATAGAGCACGGTCATAAAAGAAAAGAAATGTTAAAATCCAGACTAGCAAGCGATTTAATAAGTTAAAAATACAACTAGCCTTAATTTAAGATAAACTCGAATTTCTGTTCATAATTTTGTCCGTAATTAAGATATTGTAACGAACATTTAACAGACTTATCTTGCTTTGTCAGAAATGTGAAAAACACAGTGGTCGGAAAAACTACTGTATTCTGCAACTACAGCTACTTTATAGAAATATAGTTCATTACAACTACTTGATTTAAAAGGTAGCGACTGCAAAATACTTTTCAGCAGAATTCACTACGTCGCTAATTTAAAATTTCATCAAAGAATACAATCTACATTCGAAATTAAGGACACAGATTAATTAATACAGTGGCCATCGTTATATCGTGTCTGCCGGTATAATGAAATAAATGTGATATAACCGAGAGCATTAAAGAATTAAGAAAGATAACATACAAGAAAATATTTTGTGTTATTCTCAAAAATGTTACTTTAAGTACATATTATTTGTTATATACAGACCAGAGCAAGTCAATGTTAATTTTCTCTGTCATAATGCCAACAAATAATAAACCTGTAAATGGAACAATTCCAAAAGATTAAACGCTTCATTAAAACACAAAGATCTAATAAAGAGTAAGTAGGCAATTGTTTTTAGCAAGTAAATTAATTTATTCGATTTGTATTTTAGCATTTGGATTTACCAGCAAGTGTCAATTGGAAAATCCATAACGCCATACGATGCATTTCTAAACGCTGCAGCTGTGTTTCTGACATTCTCAAATTGTTGAGCAAAGCACATTTTGCACAAAAATAAGCAAATTACTATCACGTAACTAGCAAAAAGGCACATTTTAAATTTTCCTCGAGTATCATTAAAATTAGCGTCATAGTTTGCTACAAACTACTCTAATGTTTTCTATCGCGCTACTTGCTGCAGTACATTTTTGTAGCGCGCTATCCTACTAACTACCATAAAGATTATGCAAATTATACTGTTTTACTACTTGTAGCCTGTTACTTCAGACTACTGGATAAACATAATATCAAGTAATAGATACGGCCACCATCATATTAGCAAACACTTTGATTTAGATTCTTCATAATCTAGAATGTGTTTGACAATATGTTTCGTGTATTTGTATCAAATGTTGTGTATTACTGTGTACTTCTCTCACTTCTCACAATCCCATCCACACAAGACAAATTAAGTCCTGTGAAAATAATTCATTATATTTTCTTTAATATCGGTAAATTATCGTAATATCATCCACATTATTCTTAAATTTATGAAAGAAAATATGGATTCAGTTTGGAATGAGACTCTGTGTTTTTCACTGAATAAGTGAATTCTGACTCCAGGATCCATGTAAACTTAGTTTACTTTAACAAGTACTTACCACTCTCAGTTTGAGATCACATTAATACAAAATTATTTCACTTTTAGGTAAAGTTTTTAATTTTTTAACTTTTCTGTTATAATATTCGTGTTTGCTTTACAGGAAAAATTGTTTGAACATTTTTTTTTTTTTTTTTACAACTGAATTGACTACATTTATTTTAAGTCAATATAAATATTATATCCTCTCCTTTACAGAATAAAACGAAATATAAACAAAAACGGAAAATCAAGCTACATCAAGCCATAGATTATGAAGCACTCTCCAACGCTATAGGAATATTGTTAACAAATTTCATTTTTGTTCGTACAATGAAATGAAATATCTAAATAAACATTGAAGAAACACAACGCAAAAAAAAAATCTTTTTCAGAAATTGTTGTCCATACCCGGTAATTTTTTAGAATTATTTCATACAGCGTTGTATATGATCTACACACCACGTAATACTCTAAAAAATTGTTAAGTTTAAAAAGACGTATCGTAGCTGAAAGCGCACATCCAGCAGTTAGGGCTCACAGTCAGTCCTGTAACAGATATCTTTTGTGTGTCTCTGTAAATAAACGATAAATTCTACGCACTCATATATGTCTTGAAAACATGCTGTAGTGAACTCAGTAATACGTATCATTTTCATTAAAATAGTGTAACAATATTAAAATACTCTGCAAACTATTTTTATCCATCGATCATAATATATTGGAATTCTTTAGTGCGTCCCTGTAGCAGAACTACAACCGCTAATTACTCCATACTCTATAGAAAGCATATGCCATCAACCCTAGAGATACATATCAATTTCTTCAAGTTTGAAATAGTGTAACATCATTAAAATGTACTGAAAATGATTTCTCTTCAGTGTCTTTAATATAACAAACTACTTATGAGTGTCTCTGTAAACGAACTGTAATTGTAAGTTACCCTATATTTGATTACTCGATAAAAAATTTATTGTGGTCCACCTCCTGGATGCATATGAATTTCATTATGTTCGAAATAGTGTAATATCGATAAAATGCACCTGAAAACGATTTTTTCCCATTAATTGTAATGCAACAGAATATTTTTGCGTGTCACCGCAATCTAAATAATTATTATACGTTGCAAAAATTGTAACAGTCATCGTATCAGCGTGATCTTCAATAACATATTAATTATTAAAATGTTCACCAAATAAATAAAACATAGTTGTTTATGCTAAAAGCTGAAATAAAGGATTTACAAGGCACTAATCAAATTTCGCAGAATTGCGATGAAAAATTATTTATCTAATAATTGCTTTCGTTGATATTTAGAAAAAAAAAGGATTAGCCCAGCATAAAGGCTATCTTTCTTGCATTTTCAAGTTTTCATCCATGATAGAAACCTATTTGTGTTTGTATAAAATTCATAACTTTTAATCTAATTCTATTTATCATCCTAACCGTTCTGCCATTATTATTACAGAACATTAAAATGGCAATAAGCTATAATGACTAAAATTAAAACTTACTACAGTATCAAAACAGAAAGCCAATTATTCACAACTTTCTAAGTAACCCGTATTCCTTAGAAATTATTCATATGCATAAGTGAGTGAAGCTGAGGAAGTATTTAATAAATATATTTAACTGTTTTCATAACAGAAAAGATTATTAATACAGATATAAAATAATTTTTATGAATCTTACTAAAATTTAACTAAAGCATTACTTATATCTAATTTTTGATAATTTAAACTAAAATCTGCTAGGTTCATAATGTGATTTATTGTAAATCCATTTTCATTCATGTACTCTGAACATTTATTTACCTTCAGGATTTCAAGAAGAAACATAAGTCAATATTTAAGTGTAATTGAAATACCGTTCACAAAATAACAATGATGATGCTCAGGTTTTAAAAGTTTTCTTAGATAGAGCAACATTATTTTCAGTATCGTTTATTACTTTGGATTTGTAGAAAGAGCATATAAGTACCATATATAAAATATAAAAATGGGAGCAAGATTTGATGGAACTAGCGAATCATACTATGTTTGATCTTTTAATAGGAATAAGTGTTATTTACTTAAAACACATTTATCATAAAATCTGTGTTATATTACTTTTAAATTAAATTATAATTCAATTCGTCGTTACAGAAATTAAGGCACAAAAAGTTATTTATTTGGTCGCTGTGAAACTTTGCATAAAAGTATTTGTTAAACGGATATTGATGAGAATTATTCAACTGATTAACAGAGCCTGATTAAAATGCATCCATCCGTCCCAGAAAAAGGTGCGTAGAAGCATTTTATATGTTGTTTATTTGTTGAAAGTTGTTGAGTGAGAAACATGATTTTTCATAAAAAATAACAGCACCAATCCAAATATGATCACATATCGAAGTTTGGGGGTGGGGGGTAAGAATAATCACGATGAATGAAACAGAGTGGTCAGCTTGGCTAGTAAATAGCCACCTAGAGTCATGTTGACAATATTGTAGAAATATGTTGGCACAGGAGAATTAAAATGTGTTGGCACTCACCTGGTTACGGGCTCACTCGATGAACCATTATCTCTAAAGACAATTTCGTTGCCGACAAGCACACTCTCGGTTAATTGTATCATTGTCCGTCATTCTAACTCAGGAAGCACAACTATTACGAACAATTTTGTTTGTCCAAATAATTGCTAAGTGCGCTGGATGAAAATCGTTTAGCATTAAGGCTCCCTGATACCTGTGATGTCCATGACAGCGTTTTAAGATACTTGGCAAACAAAAAAAAACGACTAATTCCAGAAAACAGAATCAAAACGAACGTTTAATTCCAGAATATATCGAAAATTGTTAACATTTAAAGCGCCAAAACTCGGTATGTTTATCTCGTAAAATAATGGAACTTTTTTACTGTCCATCTTAGGCGCACGGCAATATTTTCTATAGGTAAGTTATAAGAATAGGAGATGGCGTATAAAAATCTTAATTTCCTATTTTATTACGTATTTTATTACTCCTTGGAAAAAACTTTCAAATCTTGAAGCTACACTTGATATGTGCACTTTTTGTACTTGGAAGTATGTTTCAGTCATCCGCGGTTTGAGATATAATCTCCATTGCCAATGCATTATGTATTTAGTGAATCCTGTGATTTCAAACCGCTTGAAGTGTTTTAAACATTTTTTAAACCTCTGGTAAATGGATAAGAGAGCTTGACAATGATGTTAATAATATAAGGCGTATAAAATTCGTAAAAGCTTAAGTAACGCTTACTATTCAAAAGCATACAAATTAAAATTAAGGAACCTTAGGATTGGGAAAATTGAGAAAACATTCTTTACGGCGTGGCGTTTGGGTTGATCCTGATTTCATAACATATATAATTCTCTTGTATGGAGACGTGGCCATCTAAAATATGAGAGTAAAAGATACCTGGAAGGCACTTTCACAAAAATGAATTTTTTCATATATATTTTTAAAAATACTTTATTGGTAGAATCAGTCGTTGTATGAAAAAAAAACACAGTAATTTAAAGCCATTAGCTCGGGCACAATTTAAGAAACAACTACAAAGCAATAAAACAAAGCAAACAAAATAATCTGTATTGAAAATATTAATAAAGAAATTTGAAAAATAGAGTAAAAAGTTACAAATTTTTGCAGTGATTTTAATCTAATATAGTAATTTTCTGTGTATTTTTTCTGAACAGATTTTCCGATTATTTCCCGCGCGCACTTTTTTGCAATGATTATCTCGTAGATTCTGCCGAACCTCATTCCTACTGATGCCTGTGGGTAAAGTATATCTCAAAAATTTAAGCTCAACTAGAAATTGTCGTCTAATAACTTGTAATAGAAAATTAAGCAAAAACTTATTATTTATTTACTAGATTTTGTTCAATTATTGAAATAAATCGGAA
This sequence comes from Maratus michaelseni, assembly GCA_963931845.1. NCBI lineage: Eukaryota > Metazoa > Arthropoda > Arachnida > Araneae > Salticidae > Maratus > Maratus michaelseni. The sequence continues at coordinate 245,789,664 of OZ007588.1, read as the reverse complement.
CAAAATGAGTAAATGGTACATTATTATAACTTTGATAAAATCTTATCGAAATCTGTAACTTTACATCCTCTAAAGTTTAGACACAATTGGAAAAAACACATCGTTCAACACTTTTACATGATGCTATTTATTAATTGTCATTCTCTGGTTTGGCTTAACTTTAAATAATCGTGTTGCAATTGAATCAATTAGATTTGAAAAATTATTGGTGTCAGAGAATGCGACGCTTTGGTAGCTTTTAGTTTTCTAGTACAGTTATATTGCTTTCCATTCTTGTACACTTCGCGGGTTAAGATAGCCCAAATGTTCTCAATTTACTTTATGACTAGACTTGAACATGGCCAATCTAAAACATTAACATTTTGCGCGGAAAAATTTTTGTACTATATAAGTTATGGATTGAACAATTGTCATGCTAAAATATCTGAATCGCTCCATGCAAAAAAGGCTTCAGTCACCAAATTGACAAAATTGAGTTAACCACGTATTTTTGTTCTTATAGGGTAGACCCATGTACCTATGCCAAAAGGGCTTCAGTTTCACTACCATACACTGTCTAAACACAACTCAATTTTTAATATTCTATGCAGAAAGGACTTCAGTCAGTGACTGAAGTCCTTTCTGTTTGGAATAATAAATGCAATAAACAAGACGCCTAATGAAGTTTGCTCTTTCTTGTATGACTACCTCAAAAATGTACAACAGGAAATTACCGATTTACGATAATTGCAGTCGTCAAAATAAGAATCACGCATCGTCTAGATCTTTAATGTTACTGACAGACACTGGTCGATTTGAGAAAATAACAATGTTTTTTTCAGTAAGGTGCCATTCCTTTTTGCCCTGGACTTCGCAACAATAAAGCGCCATATCAACACGTTTAACAGAATTTATTTTGACAAAATAAAAGTACTTATAGAAAACAACAACTGTAACAAGTTTACTGTTAAAGTAATTCAAACCAAAGACATTTTGGACTTCAAATCATTTTGGAAGACTTATTATAGGAAAACTTGTATATCACAAGAAACACGCTCCAAGAGAGTTCCAAAAGCAAACAAAATTCGATTTGAAATAAGCAGTTACATGCAGTTATCCTTTTATAAAAAGAAGTTTGGTACACAATTTGCAAGGAAAACCAATGACAGTATATCGACACACTCATTTCAAATGTTCAAAGACGAACAACAAAAACCGAAGTTGCCACCTCCTGCAGCTTATGAAGCCGATAAAGATCCGATCAAGAGAGTGAAAATCAATGACGTTAGGAACCTTCTGCCTATGCCAAATACTATATATATGCTGTCATATTCCTAATGAGCACAATGACTTTTATGAGTTCGTCATGAATTAGCCTATAGTTGACCAGATCTAGCCAGAAGTCAAATCGAATGATTAGTAATTTTAAGTTGAAAAAAAACAAAACCTGTAATTAAATAATGCAACAAAGTAAATATAGAAATAGTTGTAATCAATAATTCTCTTTTTAATTTCATTTGGAGTTAATTTATATACCTAAAACAACTTTTAAAATAGTCCAAAAGAATCTTAGTACAATATAATGGATTGAAAAACTACAAAAAGAAAAAAAACATGTAAAAAAATAAAATAATATGCATAAAGGGCTTCATTATTTATTTACGTATAAAAAAGGCTTCAATCCACCATTAAAAAAATTTTCTAGCCATAACTACGTGAAACATTTTTTTTTCTTAACGGTGTTTGATTAGTATAATTTTTGTCTATAAAGAGGGAAAAATTCATTTTGATTGGTTTAATATTTTTAAAACAGCAATGTTTTTTTCGAATTTCTCAAAACTAGGTTTAGTTAACTGAAACCCTTTTTGCATGGAGCCATTCATCTATTCCTAGCTCCCGAATATGTCACAAGATGGAAGTAGATGTTGCTGTAGTTCCTCTTGATACTTTGCTAATTTTTTTCCTATGGAGAACTGTCAGGGCGCTTTAGCCATTAAAACTAATCGCTCCCAAAACTATCAGCTTTATCACTTTGTCGCCTACAGAAGAAAAGACGCGGCTGTTTCTTGAGGTGATGTCAGTAGTAATTCCAGCCAACAGGGTTATTCATATTTTATTATTTTTTTTTTCGATGAATAATACGATGAGACACATATTTCCGTACGACATGTACTTTCGATCCCAATCCTTTCTCGCTTGTTTCTGGTGTAATTTAAGGCACTGTTTGCAAGTTTTTTTTATATAAGTTATTGCATTTCTTTATGCGTCAATGTCCTGTGTCTTTTGAGATATTGACACCCAGATTATTTTTGATTTTTCTTATGGACATATTTTGTTTTGACAACAATATTCCAATTTTTCGACCAGTGTAAACAAGGCCGACCGCTCTTGGTTTTCGAGGGAAATTTTTATTTCTTGCTTGTACATTGGATATGCTATTTTATGTTTTTAATGGTTTTAATTATGAATGGTTTTAATGTTTTAAAATACTAGAAATTTCAATAAATTAGCCTCGATTTCAATTTAATATTCTGTACGATTTCCTATTTTTTGAATTCCATAGACTTCGGCATCTTAAATAATTTAACGGAAATTGATTATTAATTGTTATACTGCTCATGGAAAACAGTTGTTTGGTTAGAACGGTTGGCTGGTTAAAATTAATCGAACATTTGTTAACATATGTTAACTTTTGCGTAATGTGATTAAACTTTTGAGACAGTGGTTTTGTAACAAAAATAAAAAAGGCACCATTTTTAATTAAATAGTCGTGATTTAACTATTGTGATATCGCTACTATGTTTCATTCCAATTACATTTTATCGTGAAATTATTCTACTTTCTTCTCCTTCCTATTTTATTATCTTACTTTAGTGTGTGCCTAAACTTTTGAGATGGACTGTACAATAGATAACGATACGTTATAATACTAAATTGATTGACAAAATAGATATACAAAAAGTCTGATTTTAGATAAAACAATACACTTGTAACAATGTTTAATTTTAATTTTCTTTAATTTCAGTTTTCAAAATTTAAATATTTGTATTTGTAAACAAACAACTTGCTGATTAATTAATTTTCAGCTCAATTAAAAACTATTTTTATAATAATTGTTTATTAACATAATGTATTTTAAAACATAATAATATAAGCAGAACAATTATATATTAAGATAAACATTATGTCAATAAAGGCATTGTTTCAGAGAAACCAGTCAAAAAACTATAAATGTATTTATAGCTTAAAAATAATATTTCATTGCAAAAGCTAGAAGTTTATAAAAATATATATATTATTTATCTTAGATTACTGATGTTCTCAAGGAAAAATAAACATTTTTTATACAAATAACTTACAATTTATTAATAATAATAAAATTAGACAATAACTATTTTTATACTCTAAATGCACAAAAGTTTTGTTTATAGCAAAATCCAAAATATAGATAATATATTCTTAGATACTTAGATAAAATTTATATGGAAGAAAATTTCAGAGTTACCTAGAAATAGAATAGCAAGAAAATTTTTCCTTGATATTTAATACCGAGCTGTTTATCTTGTGCTTATTCGTTGGGGAATATTGTTATTTATTTCCCATTAGGAATCTTCCTTCCTGTGCCGAACCTACTATATTGATCCAAGAAGTGAGAGGTATGAGACAAAATAAAGAAACATATCACGTTATTTGTTGAAGGAAAGGGATTACGTTACCCTGCCTTTGTCTGGAAGGACCCTTATTCAAGAAAGGGAGGACGCCAAAAATATCCGTCACTTGTGTATGCTTGAAGAGGAAATACGGATACGTGACATGTGTCACAATTTTTTGTCATCAGTGGAATATAGGTAATGTCAGACATCCATAGTGCATTCATTCAAGATTTCATATAAAAAAGTCTTCTGTTTTTCATGCATTTATTTAACAAAACAAGAAAAACAAAATAAAAAATAATTTCCCATTAAACAAATTTCTGAGAAACTGCTGAATATATTTCCATACACTGTTTTTAGTTATTTGTATCCCACCACACATTTAGCTTATTGCCGAAACGTCAGTGAAAGCTCACTATGGAGACGCGAAGAGTGTTTGGTTTCTGTCTGTCTGTTCCGCGATAACTGCCGTGAAGAAAATCTGATTAGGTTGATTTTTAGTAGGTATGTTGGCGAGATACCCGGAATTAGCAGTATAGTTTTTGGTTAAATTTTCTTCATTCGTCCAAAATATATAGAACATCTCTTTTTAGGTCATAATGCTTTCCTATGGGAATTCAGACGATTTTTAAATTTCCTTTTTAACTGAAATAAAAATTGCATATTTGAATAATGGATTTAAACGTAAAATTATGGATGGTAAATTTCCGATATGGAGGTCTTAAATATATCCAATAGCATTGCAAATTTGCCGATACATCTATTAGAATTTAGAAATTAATTGTTTAAATTATTGGAAAATTTTTTGCAACTGTTCGGAAAATATGAAACATTTCATTTTCCATTTTTTACAAATTTTAAAATGCATTTCTTTTTTTTTTCCTCTTTATTTTATTAGTTGCTTAGCAACCATATTTCAAAGAATATCAAAATAATAAAATTTAAGTTACTCGCACTATTTCGCTGCAATATTTTATTAGCAAAATAACTTATTTTCGTGTGATTACTATTATATTGACATAAATGAGAATTTATTTTGATACAAGTTACCTTTTAACTACTATAGAATGAATACCAAAATATTTTTTTTGAAACGAAAATCACAAAAATATTGAACTTGTAATTCAAGTCATACATTTTTATAAGTATATTTCTTACGTGATATATTATTCATTTTGTGAAACAGATGTGTATGTTTCGTCGTTAAAATGTTAACATTCTTTTAAAAATAGGATAAAATCACTCGTACAACGAGGTGGTTAAACTAAAGAAATTAGAATAGTAACACGCATCAATTCATATCGTTAAATCCTGAAATATTACAATTACTGGAAATTGAGAACAAAGAAGCTATCACAAAACATGCTTTATAGCGCCAAATCACGTTTGTTATTTAATGAATTGGCAGTGGGCACGATTATGAATGATTACCCAATAGGTTGGAAAGTTTCCAAATATACCAATTTTGGGGAGATTTTAATATGCTATTGCCATCAAGTTAGATCAGAATGCACTTAGATAAGGTAAATATTATAGAATGATCATCAAATCTATTTTTCCTTTACAAAATCTGTAACAACACTAGATTTCTAAAATATACATAAGTGAAATATAGTAGATTCAGTTTACATTTCTATACGTTGCTTTTGTACATGAGACATTATTCAACTTATTCATCAGATGCAGGTGTTTCGTGAATGACAGGTAAGTAAATATTGCTATTTGGGCATTGGAATAATATGAAATTATTTTCGAAATTGTTGCTTATCCTAATAAAATCACTGTGTAGAACAAAATCTCAGATATACTAAAATCATTCACATAATCAATACGAAATCTTGAATATAAATTTAATAAGATTACGGGGGTTTCAGGGGGTCAAAGCCCTTCTGAAGAATTTTTTTTTTAATCTAAAACATTACAAGAATAAGAAGCTGATAAGATTTTCAGAATATCATGGCATAAACCATGTTTAATTTAACTATTCTAATTTCTGAAATCTCCGAAGTATTTTATATGCCTATAAATATGTAATAAAAAAAAATAAATTGTGGATTTGAAGATGCTAAATAATATGAAAAGTGAGATTAGAAAACAAATGACTTTCAGAGCTGACGTTGAGGCTCCTGATCCGCAGATTTGCTAGTTAATTATTTTATTAATACTTCTTTTAATATAGATTTTTTATAGTTGCAGTCGTTCACTCATATTTTATTAATTATATCAGAAGTCTTGATTTTTGTACATATATGGATCACATTCAATTGGCAGAGAAAAATGTCTGCATTTGTCTGGTAGGACCCTCATTCAATGAAAGGAAGATGGCAAAAATCTTCGTCACTTGTATAGGCTTGAATAAGAAATACGGGTATGTAACATGTGTCACTAATGTTTGTTATCAAAAGAATATAAGTAGGTAATGTCAGTCGTTTGCAACACATGCATTCAAGATGACATCAAAAGAGTCTTTTGTTTTCATGCATTTGTTTACCATACCAAGAGGATCATGGGAAAGAGATAATTTCACACGAAACATGTCTAAGAAACAGTTGAATATGTTTTTATATACACATATGGTTAGTTAAATATAACTCAGATTACATACAGCTTATGCATGATTTCATTGACACGTCTTTTAATAGAGATTTTTATAGCAGAAATTGTGCATTTAATCCTTATTAATTGTATTTAAAGTCTACCATATTTTAGCCTCATTATGGCTCACGTTCAATTGTCGAAGGAAAATTATTACGTTACTCTCCTTTTGTCTGGAAGCATCCTTCTCCCAGGGAAGGAGGACCGCAAATGTATCCGTCAGCTGTATATGCTTGAAGAGGAAATATGTATGTGTGACATTGTTACATTTTTTTTGTCGTCCACGAAATATAAGTTGTGTCTGCCGTAAATAACGAATTCTTTCAAGATGGCATAAAAAGTGTCTTTTGTTTTTAATATATTTATTTAACATGGCAAGAAATGCAATATATGTATATATATATATATATATGTATACGAGGGCATTTCGAAAAGTAAAGATACACCGTACGCCGGAGGAAAAGAAAAGTTTTGACAAGCAAGTTGGCAACACAGGTGTTAACTTTGAACCGTTAGCTTTCTCCTCGCGGTCGTTCGGCATTTCAACGTTGATTCTGGCTGGAGTAGGTCGTGTTTAAAATGGTTCCGTCGATTCAGAATCCCGCCAGATGCGAAGTACGCTCCGTCATACGTTTTCTTCATGCAAGAGGTCAGCGACCAGCGGATATTCACAAAGAAATTGTTTCTGTTTATGGGAACATTATGAATCGAGAAAATGTAACGAAATGGTGTCGTCATTTCTCTGAAGGTAGGACCGATGTTCATGACGAACAAAGAACAGATCGGCCATCTGTGATCTCTGATGCCCTTCTTCAGAGAACGGAGGAGGCAATTCGTGCGAATGGACGCCTCAAATTGAAAGAATTGCATCAGATCATACCGGAAGTGATGAGATCAAAGATGAAGTTGAAATGTGGTTCCGACACCAGGCGGAAACCTTCTATGACTGTAGGATACAAAAACTTGTGTTCCGACTTAACAAATGTTTGGATAACGGGGGTGATTATGTCGAAAAATAATAAATAATCCAGTTAATAAGATGTAACTTACGTTTTCTAAATAAATGTTTTTTTAAGGAATGCGAGCCATTGTATCTTTACTTTTCGAAATGCCCTCGTATATAGACCGTAATATGCAAGTATTTTTAGCAATAATGTGGTTATTATTTTGTTTATTAATAATGTCATTATTATTTTGTTTATTAATAATGTGGTTATTATTTTGTTTATTAATAATGTGGTTATTATTTTGTTTATTAATAATGTGATTATTAGCGGCTGTAGCGCTCATTGCATAGATGCTTTTGTTTTGAAATTTTAATTTGGCTTGGCTTATATATATATATATATATATTGGTATATGTATGTGTATATATATGTATTTATCTGTATATCTGTATATGTATATGTTACGGTGAAACACCGAAATCTGGAGAATGTCGACTTTCAGCGGTGAATGTCAACAAACACATAGTCGCTTGGTGTATGTCCGAAATATTTGCTAAATACCCTTATTACCTCTGACTTACACCGGTAAATGTCGACATTCACCATGCACTAATGGTGAATGTTGAACATGTCCGAGATTTATATTTTTTTTCTCCGCAGTTCAGTCGCGATAAATTTTTCGCCTCTCTTTCTGAGAGGAATGACTAAGAACTTAAAACACACAGTACATTCAAAATGAGAAAGGAAAATAATAGAAGTTAAAAACTTACTTAATTATACAGTACATTCAAAATCAGAAAGGAAAATAATAGAAGTTAAAAACTTACTTAATTATACAGTAGTTCTAAATGAGAAAATAAAATAATAGTAATAAAAAACTTAATAAATTTCCTCTCTTTTCGACCTCCACCAGAGCATATATGAGATTGTCGACATACACCGGTGAGGGTCCGAATGTACAAGAATGTAATGAAATATTCGATCTTTCACCGACGTATTTGGTGTTTGTTGACATTCACCGGTGAAAGTCGACATTCTCCAATTTCGGTCTTTCACGGTAACATATATATATATATATATATATATATATATATATATATATATATATATATATAATATTGGTATATGTATATGTATATATATATATGCATATATATATATATATATATATATATATATATATATATATATATATTTATTTATTTATTTTTATACATACATATATATATATATGTCACAAAATTGGGGAATTTCTGGCACACTTTGAATTTAACAGCAGTCGCACACTCTGAATTTAACAGCAGTCGAAGAAAAAATATTATCAACATCTCCAAATTAATGCAGTCGAAATCGGAACTTTAAGCAGTAATAGGCCGAGCAGTATGCAGAATAAAGGAAAGAAGAACACAATGGCACCGAATTCATTTATTTAAAAAAAAATGATCTTAGGTTTCGGGGAAATGCTCTGATTAAATTCATTGCAGACCAAATGTCAAAAAAATATTTCCATCGTCGAACAGTCACTCCTTTTAACCAAAGCTGCCCTTCAAATATTCCATCGTCTAGTCGAATAGTTGCTCATTTAGTCAACGCTAAATGCCAGAATTCTCCACTGAATCAGGATGTGCGAGAGTTTTAAACTCACTTGCGAAAGAACACAAAACACGTCACGTGACCAACCTTCATCGAATCACAAGGCTTTTAAGGAACTTTTTTAGCATTTCCGGTGGAATTATCTTAACGAAAAACGGTTTTCTTGGCGCGAAGAATCTTCTACAGTTTACTACAGAATTTGATAATCTCGTACCAGACGCATGCCGTATAACAAACCAATTTATCTGCTTTGAGACTTTGGTTAAACTTCGAATTTAATACGTAATAAAAAAAAAGAAAATGAATCTTTGATGTAGAAGAAGAAAGAAAAAAATAAGAATGAAAGCTTTTCGGAAATATTTTAATAGATATTTAATATTTAATAATAGAATTGTTTTACGGGAATAGGGTTTTCTGAGCGGAATAATTTAAGAGATGTGATATTTTATCATTTAAATAAAGAAGTTATGACAATTTGACTACACGGGAATAATAACAATGAATTTTAATAATGGATTAAAATAAAGATGTTCTATTTAAAGAATAACTTAAAAAAGCTATCGCCATTTTTAGATCTAACTACTTTCGAATAAATATTATTAAGTGTATTAGGATAAAATGGCTTTACATATGTATAGTAAAGGATTATTTTAAGAATAAGAATTATTTTAATAAGCTGGGGTTATATACGGAACATTATTAAATGGAATAATTTTGTAGTATATAATTTAGCAGATTGTGGAAAAATTAAATTTTGTAATATATATATATATATACAGGGTGATTATAAAAAAACTATCCCTACATTTGGGCCCCTAACTATCATACCATTCACAGAAACTGAATGAAATTTTGGCAAAAGGTATTTTGAGGTATGCGCTCAAGCATGATATGGAAAACAACAGTGTCACTCAAACAGTTACGGTTACAGTGAGAAAATTTCGAAAAAATCAAATGGCAACACCCAGTTTTTTGTATTGGAATGTGATCTCCATTGTGAAAAACCCTAAGTAGCGTTGGAACGGCAACTGTAGCATGAAAATCACCGGCGGTGTAATGGACCTGCATGCACATCATGTGGATTATTCTCTGCCAAGTGCACACAATTTTTCGAATTCACGTTACCAGTTATCGAGAAATGCGCCTCATCTGTCCACAGAATGCATAAAGGCCAGCTGCTGTCTTCAACGTACCGGATAAGGAATTGATTTGCAAAATCCAGCTGTAATTGATAGTCTCCCGCTTCCAACATCTGGACATTCTGGAATCGATACGGAAACATGTTTAGAACAGAGCGCAGAATCTTGCGTACAGTTGCATTCGGCAGATTGAGAACACGTGAAACACCGCGTGCAGTTGCGTGACGAACTGTGCTTATCGTATGATGGACTTCTGCAACAGCTTCCACAGAAACGGAAGGTCGTCCAGACCGAGGTCGATCGCATGTGCAACCAGTTTCTTCAAATTTATGAATCAAGTCTCGTACAGCTTTGACAGTGCACGGGCCTCGCCATAATTCATGTTTTCTGCGGTAAACACGCAATGTCTCTGCGGCATTTTGTCCATTCAGGTAATAAATCTTTACGATTTCCCCACGTTCTTTCTCTGAAAGCGGCATCTTGTTCGGAATGGTAGAAAGGAACATACACGGCTCGCATTTCGCAGTGCCTTTTCTTTCACCTAGCGTGACGACGTCAGTCATGACTGTGTCTTACGTAGAACCCGAAATTTGCGTTTCTTGGTTTCTTCTTCTCGTTTTGTGGAGAACTAATAAGGCTGGGATATCAGTCATAGAAACGGTGTGACGTGTGACGCAAATGAAACGAAAATTAATGCTCTGGTTCACGGCTAAGTCCTTTTTACTTTTCCCTTGCCTAGGTCCGGTGATTTCATGCTACAGTTGCCGTTCCAACGCTATTTAGGGTTTTTCACAATGGAGATCACATTCCAACACAAAAAAACTGGGTGTTGCCATTTGATTTTTTCGAAATTTTCTCACTGTAACCGTAACTGTTTGAGTGACACTGTTGTTTTCCATATCATTCTTGAGCGCATACCTCAAAATACCTTTTGCCAAAATTTCATTCAGTTTCTGTGAATGGTATGATATGATAGTTAGGGGCCCAAATGTCGGGATAGTTTTTTTATAATCACCCTGTATATATATATATATATATATATATATATATATATATATATATATATATATATATATATATATTTATATATATGCATATATATATATATTTATTTGTATATATATATATATATATATATATATATATACGACTGCCTAATACACAGCATTACCGTAACTGTGTCTTATGGTCGATATTGCTCATAAGATCTCGGCTGTGAATTCTATAGCGGTCATGTCGCTAAATTGCATTTCACGGCCAGATTAATACAGCACCTTCGTTCAACGAGATGTTTCGCAAATTTCATTCCCACTCATCTAAATCGTTACACCAGAAGTCGAGCAGAGTACATTACATATGTAAAGCAAAGTATAATCTAATTCTGGTTTTGATTCCACGAATCCTGATATTGTCACGTTAAAGTTTCCTGCAGTATAGCCAAGATGTTAAAAAAGTAGTTCTGATGTTGGAAGATGCAGTACAGCCAATACACAGTATTGCACCGATCTAAAAAAGAATAGCTCATTTGAAAATGAGTCGCATTATTTCACTCCAAATAAGTGTTCTTGATAGAGTGGCAAGCAAAATTTTCATATTTTGTAAATTTGTATTTATTTATTTTTAATATATTGTTCTTAAAAATGTTACAAATAGGTTATTTTGAAAATTGATTGATGACGACTTTGAGATTTATTGCTAAATTTAGACTAATTTGTTATTGTTGGACGAGAGTTAGAGAAAAAAAGAGAGCAATGTGGACTTAAGATTTTCTAACCATAAGTGACATAAGATCTCTTAACTGAAAAAGACACTCAAATAGAATTTTCATGCCACTTCAACCTCTAAAAAATTGTGTTGCGTTAAGAAGTAACTAATTTTTCTAAGGAAAATAAAGATGTATAGTAGAGGAAAAGCGACTTTCTGATGTGATGGTATAGTAGTTGAAGTTAGAATTTTAAAACAAAAGTATTAAAAATGGATATTTTACTTTATATTATTGTTGTGTTATTTGAAAAAAATAATAATTGTTATTATTTTAAGATTATGGAAGTGATATAAAACTAATTATATATTAACAAATTGAAAATTTATCTCAATTAAGATGAAATAATTTAAAATTAGTCCATTTTTATTTTTTGAAAACAACTATGTTTTTTAATTTAACATCATAAATTTTTGTTGAGTTAATTTCTGGTTGGAAGTAAGTTAAATCTAGTCAACAATTTCTTATAATTATTATATTCAGTAAGTGATTTTATAGAGCTAGAAATTTTTGTGCCAGCAATTAAGAAATAAAATATGGTTAAAAAAATTCATTAATTCCTCGTAAGCAAAATTAAAAATTGAATAATAATAAATTATGTAACAAATTTGAATCTGTTAATGGCATCTTTAGAATGTGAAATGAATTATGCTTGATAATATTTTTATTCAAGAAAATGGTTTTAATTACGTTTAATGCGTTTTTGCTGGAAGAATCTTTGGTTGAATTAGTATAGAATTTAATTTGGGCCTGTTATCAATTCTGTATTTAATTATATGCAAAAATTTAGGAATGTCTTGATTACTTAAGTTGTGTTGTCAACTAGAGATTTACAATTACAAAAAAAAAAAAAAAAAAAAAAAAAAAAACATTTTTTTTATATTTGTAATGCATTGAAGGATTCTACAATACAATATTGTGCCCTCATATGTATTAAAAAACTAAAAACTAAAAATTTAAAATTAATTCTATAAACTATTCCTTATAGTCTAGTAGAAGTTAATTGTTAGAGCCTCTTAATCTCTGAAATAAGTATACAAAGTACCAATAGGGTTTTCATCTTATTCGTTACAACTGTGATTTTTGAAGAATACCAATGCACTTTCAAAACATTCATCTTAATTAAAGATAACAATAGTAAAATTAATTTCTTATTTGGTAATATAATGACTGGTAAACAGAATATTTTCAGTTAGGTTTAAAATAATTACCTTTTTCCAAATGCTTTGGTGGATTTTTCAAGCGCGCACTATAAATAATCACTAGTTTCTGGAATGTAATGATACATTTCTTGTGTGTTTTAAATTACGTATGCGGGAGTAAGACAAGTTTGATTCATACGTATAATTTGCGTTGAAATTCTAATATTGTTGTGTATAAAAGTTTATAATAAAATGATAATATTTAATTGTTTTAGTATGCTTTTATAATTAGTTTGACAACTGTACATTTGTAATCTCGGCCGATTGGTATGATTACATTTAGACAATGAATTATCAAACTTATTTTTCTAACATGTTCTTCTAAAGCTATTTTTCTAATCAGTAATAATCCTCTACATCACTGGTTACTTAATGATGCCTAATTTTGCAATCTCAATATGTGCAATATTGTAAATATGTTCATTAACTTGTTTATTATTATTGTGTTCTTTATTTTAAGTTATTACTTACATTTTATTTAAGTTATTATATGTGGTGCACTTATTGAAGACAATTTTAAGCAAATACTTCAGAAGGAAAGATGGTATCTCAATTTTGCTAATTCCTAGTTTAGGGAATAGAATTAAAAGACTAGAATTATTATGAAAATTTTTTCGTTTATTATGCCTCATCTAGTTAAAAATTTACTCTACTTTTGAACAAATGATGAATTTAATTAAAGCCGAGATTGACCTATGAAGATCAATACATCCCATATTGTTTTATTCCAAATAATAATTCATAACCCGTTTAGACTTAGTATAAATAAAAAAAAAACACAACACTTCCATTAGTATTTCTTCTATAATTGTGAGTCATTTCCATTTGCAATAAAATTGTGTAAGAAGTAATTCATAAGTAATTATGAATTGAAAAATTAACATAAGTTACTATTCCATGAATTAAATATATGATGTAATATAAGAAGCGATGAATTAATATTATGTACGTACCTATTAATTTGATATTAAACGGATGTTCTCCCATTGATACATTTGTGTATAGTAAAAAGTTAGCTGAGTTTTAATGTATTATTATAGTATTAAAGTATTATAATTTTGTTTCAGATTTATCGACGTTGTGTTAGAAGACTTTACTGTTTGGATGGAGTTAGTAGAAATATTTCTTTTCATTTTAGATTAGTGTAGCAATTTCTTATATATACAAAATATTAATAAGATATTCTCAATTCTGTGTAGGAAGCCTGCCCATCCAAAAGTATTGAAAGCAAAAATCAAATTTATCATTATATTATTTATTAATAATATTATTATTGGTATATTAAAGTATTTATTAAGAAAGTAAAAAAAAATTGTGGATTGAAAGTACTTAACTATATTTTTTTAATGAAAAGTAAGAGTGAACTAACTATAAGTAATAACAAATCTTACTACTGCTAATGTTATGGACATACTCTGAAAGTATGAGCGATGGTACTTAAAAAAATAAAATAAATAAAGTAAAAGTAAAATAGACAAATAACAAAACAGCATTCCTTTTTCAAATGAAACAAGTTATTATATTATTGTTTATTATTATTTATTATTGTTAATTTTTTGTGATATTCTTAATTAGCCCAGTCTTTATGTAATACTTTATTGTATTTTCAATGAGGGAAAAATCTTCAGTCATTTATAAAAAAAATAGTTATATTAATTAAATTAAGCAAAATATTTCAGTAGATTCAGCAAAATATTTCAGTAAAACATGCAATGATTCAGTTTCTTACAACATCCCTAAATTATGGTATAAACTTTTACAGATAGTTCAAGATTAAATAAGATTGGCACATCCCTCCCTATGCTTCCCACACCTGTGAAACATATTGCAGATATCAAGTACAATATAGAAGTAAAACGGCACTTTCCAGATTAAAACAAGAGCAGTCGATTAAAATAGATTTTGATAAAGCTAGAATTATTAAACCCACATCCTCTTTTTATCAAGCAATAATAAGTGAATCCATAGAAATTTTAACCAGGAAAGTTAAAACATGCAATGATTCAGTTTCTAACAACATCCCTAAATTATGGTATAAACTTTTACAGATAGTTCAAGATTAAATAAGGTTGGCACATCCCTCCCTATGCTTCCCACCCCTGTGACCTGTTCATAATGGTTTGACATTGTCTTCAGCAGACATTGATGTTTTTACGGTGTTTCAGACTATTTGTAATGTAAGGAAATTACATTATCGGGACTTTCCCATAAGTCGCCTCAGTTGAAAGATTTAGGATGGCAAATTTATGACCAGAGACTCGCTGGCGACAATTTTAAGCCATAAAAGTCAAATAAGAAGGACTTTGATTTAAGTTGGTCTGGGAGATAATATCAAAGAACACACACGTAGTTCCGAGAAAAAAAACAACACGCTACAGAAACAACTGATGCATAGCCATTGGTTGGGGTTGGTAAAGAGGAGGTGAAACTGACCCTCTGTTATGCAAATTTCAGTTAAGACGGGAGATCAACTACCCAATGAAAAAAAAGAAGGATGGGCTTAAAGCACTGTCATGCAAATTTTGGGCAGAACGAAGTACGGCCCACCGTGGTGATGAAAAAGGAGTTGTGAAAAAGAATGAAAACAGAACACACATCGATCTCAGAAGCGAAAGTAAGAGGTGAAATAAAATGACGCGATGAGTTTTGTGCGGTCCGAAAGAGGAAAATAGAGTGAGTGGCAATTCTGATGGTAAGAAAGCAACGAACCCGAACAACATATATGGAGAGTGGTGAAGTTAAGCTAAGTTTTGTGAAATGAACATTTTCAATAAGTGCAGCGCTATTTAGTTAGCGGAAAGAGCGTTCTGATACAAAGAGAAACCTTCTTCAATCAATGTGTAGAGGTAAATATGACTCTGACCTAAGTAATTCCCCAGTTTATTTGATTTTATCAAAATATTATAAGAGAAGCTGGTAGTGTGACCTTAGTCACAAATGGAAGTCAGAATTTTAATTGTAAACAAATAATGTTGTCAAAGATCAATTTAAATATATAAAAAAAAATATATATATAAGTATCCTTTGCAAGGATCAAAGTGTTAATGCCAATATTATAGGAGAAATTTTGTTAGGAAATTAAATCAGATGTGTTCTGATAAATCTTTTTTTTCTTGAAATAACTGTAAATATTGTAAATAAATAATAGTGTTAATTATTTGGAGTCTTCTCATTTAAATTATCTAGTATGTGCTTGTTTATTTAGATTTCCATTTTAAAAGTCAGCTAAGGGCAAGAATGATCATTCTCAAAAAGGGTAATGGGCTACTTCGAAATTACACAATGCAATGGGGGGAACATATCCAAAATTTAATCTCTAAGGATTCCTTTTATTATTATTTTCTGAATAAATTAATTTATTCTATTAGCCAACCCCAGAGAAACCTTTATGTATTTAATTCTAAGCTTTAATTTTGATCAACTTGTCCCAGCAAAAGGGTTATGTTGGAATGGGCAGCAATTAGAAGGGAAATTAAAGGATAAAAATCTTAAATAAATATTATAACTGAGCCATGCATATTTCTCTTCAACATCTGCAATTCCTACATAATTCACTGGTGCCGTCCAGTTCTTAATTATTGTTAATTGAGTTTTCAATTTTAATGATTAAAAAATTGCAACTGGGTTATTGTCAAACATTAAGTTAAATACCTTTAATGTATTCTAAAATACAGGCTCATGTTAAAAGTAATCAATTTAAAATTTTATATTCAAATTGTGGAAATTTACAATCTATATAGTATATTGCAAAATAATAATTATGAAACTGTTAATTAGAATAATTTCAGCTCTTTTATTTTAATAATAAGTTATTGGAAGATTAAATGGAGATTTTTTTATTTTGATGGTTTGTTTGACTTCCTCTAAAAGGCTCCACTACCAGCAAGTCGGTGATTTCGTAAATATCAGTATTCAACTTAGAAAAATCAGTATATTCGTAATTGTATGTATATTTTATGTTACTCTTATATGAACTTTGCATTTGATCTTTAACAGTATACTGAAACATTGTGCTAAGAAAGTAAATCATAAAAAAAAAAAATCAAATGATATCGTAAAATGATATGAATAATAAAAAAATAAAAAAAAAAAGATAAGGATTTATGTAGCAGATAAAATAGTGTATTAGTAGATTGTTAATGCATATATATTTTGATACTGTATACTTTATTATATAATGCATTTATATTTTGATATCTTTGAAATTTTGCAAATGTTTACACTTGGCTTAATAATATTTTTAGGTGTAAGAATTTCCATGCATTTTTAAAGTTAGATTTAGAATTCAGTATCCAAATAAATTTTAATTATCAAAAAGCTGAATGCCAAAAAAGAATCGTAGAAATCATAGAAATAGCTTGAACTCGAGTTTTTCTGGCGTATTAACGCGAGGGCATATAAAAAAGTTAAATAAAGAAAAGCAAATTGATTCGAGTAACACGATGGCAGATCCATCAGTGGACACAATAATTTCTCTAATCCCAAATTTCGATGGGAAAAAGTTAAGTGATTGCGAGTATTTTCTCAGACAATTTGAGGACTTAACTAAACAAATATTAAAAGACGATGCGAAGCTTACAATTTTGAAAGCAAAATTGTCGGGTACTGCGAGAGAGAAACTCTCACAAAATAAATCGCTTATAGAAGAGAAAAACTACAACGAATTCAAAAAGAAATTGTTAGATTTATTCAAAATCAAGAAATCATTTACGCAGGTACAGACTGAGTTTTTCAATCTGAAACAGAAACCGGGACAAGACTTAACAAGTTTTATTAGCGAATTCAAAAACGCAGCGTCTCTTTATATAGAGAAAAGCCATACAGAAGTTGATCCGAACGGAAACGGGAAATTTTTGGACTTAGTAAGATTGACATGATTTTTGGATGCGATTAGACCGGATTTAAGTATGGATTTAAGGAAAACCTTTCCCGATAATTTTGAGGATGCTTGCAAAACAGCAATTAAATTAGAAGAGGCGTACAATAATATAGGGGCAGAACAGGTAAATACTATAACAGCTAACAATGAATCGCAACTTTTTGAGAAGTTATTGAAATTAAATGTAGAAACGGCGGAGCAGATTAATAATTTATCAAAAGAAATAAATAACATAAAATTGGGAACAATCGAAAAAAGAGAGGAAGTCGAAAAATTTTGTAATATCTGCAAGAAGGGGTCACACAATGAGGATAGTTGTTGGTATAATAAAGCTAATAAAAACAACAACCAGAATTATAGGCATAGATTTGTAAACAATAGGGGTAATTACAGAGCAAATTACAAGAATTATAACCAGTATGAAAGACACGATTCTCACAATGCATTTCCGGAGGGTAATATTTACTATAATCATGTACCAAATGCTCAACCTTTTCCACCCCCACCACAACAACATTACAACACGCCGTATACTTATTATCAACCTGACTTTAATAATTATGATGCACAGGGGTATTACACTCAACAGAGAGGAAATTATAGAGGTGCACAGAGGAATAACTATCGCAATAAATATACGGACTCTAGGGAAAACAGAGAAAATCATACGAACAGTAACAAGGATAGTAATCAAAGGGGTAAATTTCAGAGGGGCAATTATAAAAGATACAAGCAGAACAAAGCTAAGGATGCGGAAAACTAAATACGAGACTTGTAAATACAGATAAAGAAGACCCGAGCAAGTCTCACGATAGCGGGCATACTTTAAGGGAAAAAACTATTGCAAGTGTACAGAACGATACAAATGAACTTCCTCTAATTAAATTTAAAATTAAAGATATTGTAATTAACAGCCTTTGTGACTCAGGCGCACAGGTGAGCTTGATCTCACCGCTTGTGTTTGAAAATTTAAAACAAGCAAATATAAAATTTAAATATTTGGGAAATCAAATTAAGATTCAAACACTTACAAATTCAATGATTACATTCAAACAGTGCATTAGAATGTCATTTAAATTACAGGACACTTTTGTAAAAGGAACTTTTTATGTTACAAATAAAGATTTTGGCCGCAAATATCAATTATTACTAGGGTACGATTT
This sequence comes from Maratus michaelseni, assembly GCA_963931845.1. NCBI lineage: Eukaryota > Metazoa > Arthropoda > Arachnida > Araneae > Salticidae > Maratus > Maratus michaelseni. The sequence goes on along the minus strand of OZ007588.1, from coordinate 245,770,752 downwards.
CTTAAAAGAAAATCAAATGGTTCTAGATTTTGAAGAGAAGTATCTTAAATTCAAAGGAAGAAAAATGGCATTAAACATCAAGGATTCGGAGGACACTGGGGAAGTAAATACATTAATTACAGAACAAAACACAAGGACTAAAAAATACAGAAAACCTACAAAGGGGAAAATGTTTGCAAAAACGGTAGGCCATAATATTATAAACCCAGGGGAGGAAAAATTTGTAAAATTAGAATGCCCCATAAAATTAGAGGAAAATCAAACATTTATCCTAGAACCAATACAGCACAAAAATAAAATTTTCTATGAAAGATCTATCCATGACACCCCAAGTAACAGAAAAATAAATATTTTAATTAAAAATATTACTAATAACAAGATACATTTAGAAACAGGTATGAACATCGGGCAAATTTTCACTAATTTGGAATACAAACAAGATAAATCTATAGACAATATTGAGCAAGGGAGAATTTTTGAGGTCAATGCATTAAATTTGGAAGATGTACATAAATTAAGAGAGGCAGAGATAAATGAGGAAGATTTTGATCTTAATCATTTACCATCGGATGTACAGGATTCGTTCAAACAAATTCTTTTAAAGCATGTACACGCTTTTTCGAAATCCTATCAAACTTTAGGTCAATGCTCACTGGTGACACCAAAGTTTACACTTAACCACGACTATCCCATTCAAACAAAACCCTATAAAGTGCCACAAGCAGTGAAGCAATATGCAAAGACAGAGATAAGAAAATTATTAGAAGCGAAAATCATCGAGGAATCGGACTCTAATTACGCATTTCCTGTCATTTTTGTAAGAAAAAAAGCTGATAACAAAAACAATCCTAAATTTCGAATGGCGGTAGATTACCGGCTGCTAAATCAGATTTTAGAGCCATATTCCTATCTGATTCCAGATATTAAAGAAATTTTACAGAATATTAGTGGGAAGAAGTACTATATAGTACTTGACTTACACAGTGCTTTCTTCCAAATTAATTTACGACCTGAAGATAGCCAAAAACTATCGTTTATTACAGAAAATGGTAAATTTCGACCTCTGAGACTTGCGTTCGGAACTCGCAATTCGAGCGCCTATTTCGCTGAACTGATAAATAAGGTATTGGGTCATTTTAACAAGCATCAGGTAGCCTACTTTATTGATGATGTTTTAATAGGGGCTGACACTATATCAGAATTATTGAGAATTTTGGAAGAAGTGTTACAGGCGCTAATCCAACATAATCTAACAATTGAGCCATCCAAGATGCAAATATGTAAAGATAAAATAGAATTTCTTGGTTTTCAAATTCACAAGCACGGCTATTCACCATCCACAAGGAATATAGATAAAATTAAAAGTTTAGTAAGACCTAAAACAAAAAAAGGAGTAAGGTCACTCTTAGGTTTGGCTAACTACTTTAGAACACTTATTCCAAAATATGCGGAAATAGTAAACCCATTAGTTAATCTTACTAAAGATAAAATTAAATTTAAATGGGATGAAAATACTGAAATGGCCTTTAAGAAAATCCAAGATGAAATTATAAACAACCCAACATTACATCCTCCTGATTACACCAAACAATTTACTTTAATCACAGACGGCTCAAAAATTGCAATTTCAGCGGTACTGGCGCAGGAAATTGAAGGAAAATTACAACCTATTGAATTTTTTGGGAGAAAATTACGGGAAACGGAAAAGAATTACCCGAGCCTGAAATTCGAATTATTAGCGGTTCATGAAGCGGTGTTACACTTCAGAACTATGTTGGAAGGCAGACACTTCAAGATTCTCACCGATTCCAAGGCTCTCACTGAAAATTTACATCTAGAGAATCAGTCCGATTTGGTTAAAAGATGGGTGATAAATATCAGCGATTTCTCTTATGAATTCGATCACATTAAAGGGGACACCAACCCAGCGGACTATATTTCGCGAAATATAAATAATATTATTACGGATACAAATTTACACAATAATTTATTTTCCGTTAATCCCGCATTATCTAATGAGAATATTAAACAACATCAATATTCAGACGAGAAATTAAGCAAAATAATTCAGAAAATAGAACAAGGTAAAGAAAACAGAAATACCAAAAGGTATACTTTAAATGAAGAGAAGATGCTAATTTTAAAACCGGGGAAACAGAAAACAGAACTAATTATAGCGCCGGATGCTTTAAAGATTGCTTTGATGGAAGAAGTGCACAAACCGCATTTTGGTTTTGACAAAACCTATGAAGCCATGAAAAGTAGAATATTTTGGCACGGAATGTATACAGATATTCGAACTTATTGTGCCAATTGTGTACCATGTAACACCGCAAAGCCACATAAAAAAATGAAAGTTCCTATTCAAAAAATGGTTAAGGACCATGAGATAGGGAGTGTATTACATGCGGATATCGTCGGAAAGCTTCCACTTACACTTCGCAAGAATAAATTTATTCTCACGATTATGGATTCTACTTCAAGATTCCTAGAAGCCATACCTATTCGCAATGTCGAGTCCCAGACTATTCTCAATGTCTTTAATAAATACTTCAGTTATTTTGGATTGCCAAAACAGTTAAAATTAGATAATGGGCCATATTTTAGGGGAGCGGTATTCAAAGAGTACATGCGTGCTCTAAACATTGAAATTCGCTTCAGTTCAGTTTACAGAGCCCAAGGAAATGGCCTGATAGAAGTCGTGAATCGAATACTGAAAGGATCACTGACAGCCATGGCACAAAGTTCCTTACAATGGGACATTCGCCTAGAGTTTTTCAAACTCCAATACAATATGGCGAAGCACAGAGCGACGGGATTTTCACCCGCCTTCCTATTTTTTGGAAGAAATTTACGCACTCCTTTTACTGCACACATGCCAACAGAACAAATTCACACTCAGACATATGTCAAAAACCGAATGGACCACATGCAGGAGGTTAGACTGCAAGCGTTGGCACAGCAGGAGAAAATGATGGCCGAATATGTGAAAGAGGAAGACCTTGATAAAATTACAACACTTGAACTAGGACAACAAGTTTACCTCAAGTCCATTAACCCTACTGTTTTACAAAAAAAAATTGAAGGCCCATTTAAGGTGGTTCGAAAAGTGCGAAATAACAATTACATTTTACAAGATGTAACGGAAGAAAGTAAAGGAACTATAAAAAGACACATTGACAGACTCTGGGCACCAAAGCATGCTGACAGGTGCAAAACAGAGGAGTCAAGCTCATCGGAGGAAGAATAGTGGGAATAAAATACCATTAAAAAGGGGTAGTAAGATGTTACTGTTACAGAAAGACTAATAGCTTAAACAGTTTATGTAAAAATTTTAGTTGCGGTTTGCAGAATTCTACTAACTGTTAAATTTAAATATTCTCAAAAAAAGCGATGGCATACTCAACTAGGGTTGAAAAAAAAATAAATAAATAAGTAAAATAAAATAACATAAAATAAGATATCCCTGGCACATTTTTCAAATTTTGATAAGAAATAATTTCATAGTAAAAGCGACCCAAGGTATCACAAACAATAATAAAAAAAAACAAAGAAAATCACATAATCAATTGAATAAATATTTGGATAAAGACAAATAAGCAAGTAAGTAATAATAAATCCCTAGGCTAGGTTACGCAGGGCAATAAAATCTCTGAGGCGATGTGAAAGATTTTGGTGACGTACCAGGTAGGCGCGGAGTGGGGATTTGTTTATCAACAAACACCCCCAGTTGCCATGTCAACAAGCATTGCTGACAACTTCGCGGAAGGAAGGGTCAGTAAAGATAAAAATAAATAAATAAAAATAGATAAATGAGGGTATCACTTACTCGGTTGATGTCTTCTTCGCGAGGGTGCACTCTTTGGGTGTGTGTCTATTCCTTGGGGGAAAATCCAGGCGTCCCTGACACACACCAATTTTTTCCATATTACACCAAAAAAAAAAAAAAAAAATAAATAAATAAAATGCACACACACACCGGGGGGGAGTTTTCCGTATGCGTCCCCCGGTCTTTTCCTGTTGACACTGATACATTCTGGACGCTAAAATTGGATTGTAATTTCTGTTTCCTCCAGGGGCGTGAAACGGTAGCAGTTGGTTCCTAGCTCGTCCGCTTGGTCAGGTTGGCAGGGGCCACATCATAAAAAGGAAAAAAAACGAAATCAGTAAACAGATAAATAAATATCGAACATTCGTTTTTCATGGTATCATTTTGTTTTAATTTCGTGTTTATTTTGGAAAATTTAGATAACGATTTTAAACTCTTAGAGAACGATAAAATAATAATAATAATAATAATAATAATAATAATAATAATAATAAGACGAAAGGAAATAATTCAGTTAATTAATTAAGTGATAATGATAATAATGACAGAATGTATTTTCTTGTTTCTATAAATTAAAGCTCACTTTTCAAAAGACTGCATGAAATTGGGAAATGAATCGGTCAAAAGATCATTTCATTCACATTTGCATGGTAAAGCCAAGCCGTTTAAAAAAAATAATAATAATTAATTAATTAATTAATTAATTAAGTTACATTATTTTTTTTTAGTTTAACTAAACAATTTGGATTTAATATTTAATCTCATTAACTAATTCGTTAAGCTGAGTTTTAAAAAATAAAAATTAATAATAATGAATAAATAAATAATAATAATAGAAATAATAAAGTATATATACATATAATTCCAGCTGTGTAAAATTTTTTAATTACTAGGATGCTAATTGCATATTAAGTTCCAACACTAATTGGAAATTTTTGCGGGCAAAATTTTCTTAACTGCAGTAATTGGTGGCGGGCAATTAATATGTAATTAAAAACAATAATAATAAATAAATAAATAAATAAAAGTTTTTTTTTTCCATTTAAGTTAGGTTAAATGTTCTAAGATATTATTTATTAATAAGTAGATAGGTAGTAAAAAAAAAAATTAATAAATAAATAAAAGAAATAATAATACAAAAAAAATAATAAGAATAATAATATTATTAATTATTATAATGATTAATAAATAAATAAATAAATTTTATCGGTTTTAAAATATTTAAACTTTTTTTTTTAAATGAGCATTTGGAGATAATCTTAAAAGTTGTCAGTGATTCAGAGGCTTTTAAGTACTATGCATTTCAACGTGGGCTGCTCATCTAAAGGGGAACCGAAATTGATAAGATTCCCATATGCATATTTATGAAATTAATTCGATAACTGATTTTAGGAAATAAATGTATGGCATTCCGGTAGTGGACATATACCATTTAATAATCATTTAGCGTGGAGATGACTTAGTTCACACGATCTTGTAGGCTTGAAGTCATTTTTTTCCCTCCTTCTCGCTAAGTGTTTGTAATTATAAGGCCGTGATTAGATGATAATAAACTTTCAAGGATATTTGTTTTATATAAAGATGGTAATTTGGTAACATATTTAACGGGAAATGGATTTTTGTCTTAATATTGAATTTCATGAAAGACCACGTGCATGTTATTTGGTGATCTCAATTTACGGGTCAAGACGAAGGGTTAGTTTAAACAATTGGCTTATAGTCAGTTTCAATAATTAAGCTTTTAATATATATCAAAAAAATTATATATATAGATATAAATATCATTAAATAAATAAATAATGAGAATAATAACTCGTAAACTTACATCATAATTCGCAGCCATACTCCATGTGACGGGGCAAATCAGGAAGGTAGATCTGAGATGAGTTGAGGTGTTATGCATACCGGAGGATCGCAAACGCTATTCACCTGCAGGGTTGAAAAAAAAAGGTGCGTTCAGGGGGCGTGTTAGAAACGCATTATCCCAGGTAAAGAAGCATTTAGGTGTTGAACCGGTCGTGGTATGGGATTAGGCCAGCATTTTCAGGTGTACGAGGAAGGAATGAATCACCTGTTCAGTAGGGCTACATGATTGACAGAAACGGGGTGAGAGTATGACCCGAGGTCACGCAGCTTTCCGATTCTTATCATTGAGTAGAAGTTTTTTTTTCTTCTTTCTGTCGGGCAGAAAAAATTAACAGTGAGAGAACGGGGAGTTATTATTTTCAACATGTTAGAATTAACATGAGAATTTTTACGCTTAGGCGTTTAAAAAAAAAAGAAAAAGAAAAGGAAATAGAGAAATAAATAGAAAAATAAAATAGGAAAGAAGGGAAAATTATTAAAGAAAAATTTCATTTTTTTTCTTTTTATTCATTCTTTGTTGTTTAATAATTCGAAAGAATTGTATGTATATAATAAAATTACAACAATCATATGAATGGACAATACAAATGGTAACTGAATTAATCCATAAAATTGGGTCAGGTAGTAGATGAATATCATAAAGTTACAACATCATGAATGTGTCATGTTTTCAGATTGCTAGGACTGTTTTTGTGTCCATCTAAAATATTTGTCTGTTTGCATTTATTAATTAGATATAGTGCTGAATTCATTCATTAATATGTGTAAATATTGTAAAGTTGAAGACATGCCCTAAATTATGGTATAAACTTTTACAGATAGTTCAAGATTAAATAAGGTTGGCACATCCCTCCCTATGCTTCCCACCCCTGTGACCTGTTCATAATGGTTTGACATTGTCTTCAGCAGACATTGATGTTTTTACGGTGTTTCAGACTATTTGTAATGTAAGGAAATTACATTATCGGGACTTTCCCATAAGTCGCCTCAGTTGAAAGATTTAGGATGGCAAATTTATGACCAGAGACTCGCTGGCGACAATTTTAAGCCATAAAAGTCAAATAAGAAGGACTTTGATTTAAGTTGGTCTGGGAGATAATATCAAAGAACACACACGTAGTTCCGAGAAAAAAAACAACACGCTACAGAAACAACTGATGCATAGCCATTGGTTGGGGTTGGTAAAGAGGAGGTGAAACTGACCCTCTGTTATGCAAATTTCAGTTAAGACGGGAGATCAACTACCCAATGAAAAAAAAGAAGGATGGGCTTAAAGCACTGTCATGCAAATTTTGGGCAGAACGAAGTACGGCCCACCGTGGTGATGAAAAAGGAGTTGTGAAAAAGAATGAAAACAGAACACACATCGATCTCAGAAGCGAAAGTAAGAGGTGAAATAAAATGACGCGATGAGTTTTGTGCGGTCCGAAAGAGGAAAATAGAGTGAGTGGCAATTCTGATGGTAAGAAAGCAACGAACCCGAACAACATATATGGAGAGTGGTGAAGTTAAGCTAAGTTTTGTGAAATGAACATTTTCAATAAGTGCAGCGCTATTTAGTTAGCGGAAAGAGCGTTCTGATACAAAGAGAAACCTTCTTCAATCAATGTGTAGAGGTAAATATGACTCTGACCTAAGTAATTCCCCAGTTTATTTGATTTTATCAAAATATTATAAGAGAAGCTGGTAGTGTGACCTTAGTCACAAATGGAAGTCAGAATTTTAATTGTAAACAAATAATGTTGTCAAAGATCAATTTAAATATAAAAAAAACAAAACAAATATAAGTATCCTTTGCAAGGATCAAAGTGTTAATGCCAATATTATAGGAGAAATTTTGTTAGGAAATTAAATCAGATGTGTTCTGATAAATCTTTTTTTTCTTGAAATAACTGTAAATATTGTAAATAAATAATAGTGTTAATTATTTGGAGTCTTCTCATTTAAATTATCTAGTATGTGTTTGTTTATTTAGATTTCCATTTTAAAAGTCAGCTAAGGGCAAGAATGATCATTCTCAAAAAGGGTAATGGGCTACTTCGAAATTACACAATGCAATGGGGGGAACATATCCAAAATTTAATCTCTAAGGATTCCTTTTATTATTATTTTCTGAATAAATTAATTTATTCTATTAGCCAACCCCAGAGAAACCTTTATGTATTTAATTCTAAGCTTTAATTTTGATCAACTTGTCCCAGCAAAAGGGTTATGTTGGAATGGGCAGCAATTAGAAGGGAAATTAAAGGATAAAAATCTTAAATAAATATTATAACTGGGCCATGCATATTTCTCTTCAACAATTTGTGTTTTTTGTGTGTATCTGTCTGTTAATGTTTTTAACCCTGATGATGAGCCAGGACGGCTCGAAAGCACTAGGTTTATAATGTGAAATACAGTTTTTGTATATTTTAAGACACCTAAAGTAAAAGTTTTTATTAAATAATGCATATTTGTTTTTGTGACATTTTGTGTTGTTTTTAAACAATTAAATTAAGCAGTTTTCTAGAAGTAAAGTTATAAAAGTCCTTCTTATTGATGCCTGCCAACATTGCTTTATAAGCTAGTGTATTTTTCTTGAGCTTGTACGACTCCGGATCCCCAGTCTTGTAGGTCTTTTTGAGGAGGGGGAAAGGGGATAATATAACATATTTTAAAATTTTAATTTGTTTTCATTTAATTTATTATTTTCAACCTTAAAATATTTTTTCTTTCCTTTCCCTATCTCAAGCTTTAATTGTTTCTTCACCTTGTAACTTTTCTTTCCGAATTAAAATTCATTCAATTTTAGAATACTCTATTTAAGCTATAAGTCTATTTTTAAATCTGATATGGACGCTTCGTAGGGCTTTCTCGGTGAAAGTAGTGTCGCATCGCATCAGTTTTTTCCATGCACCAGTAAAGAGATCCGGAACGCTCTCTGATTTGTTCAGATCTCTTGTCGCAATGCGATTTCTTGTACTATACACGCGACAAATGTAAGCATCTACACGAATTCAGAGACTATTTTTTGTGTTTCTCCCTTCATCCGAAACTGCGTGGCAACAGAGTATCGTGGAATTACGTATTGCTATAATTTCTGTAGCTTGATTTTCTTGTTTCATTTAACCTGTGTATCATTTTATTAACACTTCTTTTAATACAGCTATTTCACAGTTTCAACTGCACATTTAAACTGTATTAATTGTGATAAAATTCTGAATTATATTGATTTTCGTCCATTATGAATTATATTCAAATGAAAACAGAAGTTTAACTATTTATTTGATGTATTTGTTTGCTTCTGAATATTTATTTCATTCTACATATATATCTGCATTCTATTGTAGTAATACAGTTACAAAGTGAGTGTGCTACTCCGAATGTTGTTTTATTTCGTCTTTTCGTTCTAGCATTAATCATAGTATTCTAAATAACTAGGGGGCTCAGCCCCCTACTCACTAACGCTCGCCAACCCCCCGTGAATTGCAAAGCAATTCACATTGAGACCGCTACGCGGTCCCAGCTCGCTTCGCTCGCTCGCGCCTTTTTATTTTTCTAATAATTCTAGCCGGAATAAGTACTACAATACATCATTTGAACATATGAAATTGACAATTTTTTTAATGTAAAAAAGTAATCGAAAATTTCGTTGAAAACACAACTAAAAATTAATTTAGTTGATGCTACCAATGGACATATAAATCATTTAAATACTATGAAAAAAGGATCTTGGAAACATAATTAGTTTAAAACTTATTGCACCTATAATATTGTACAGCACGGCTTAAATTCACTAAAAAAAAAAAAAACACTACGTGGTAGGATGATACTTTATCATCAATGATTGTTTAAATTTCGTTCAACATTTTACTATTCTAATTTATTATAGATTTCTGCAAAAGAAATTTTTACTTCACTGAAATTGAAGAAAAATCATTTTTACTTCAATAAAACATCAACAGATGGCAGCAGGGGATTCTAGAAAGTTTATATTTTATTATCTCCGATTTTTTGTGTGAGTGAAATTCGTAAATAAATTCTAAATAAGAGTTGAGAATTCAATATTACTCATAATTAAACGACAATATTACTCATAATTAAAATGAGGAATCATCTCAGACGCTTTGGATTACGTTCATATTATTTTATTTTTAATAATTGCTAGTTTGAGTTTCAGTGCTGACTCCACCGCCATATTGGAGGTGGAGCTAACACAATCTTGTCTGTTCATTGGTCTGAGCTCTGGAAACTACGGCTGTTGCCAACGATAAGGTAGAAATTCAGCCCTATTTCCGCGCCACGTAAGACTAATATATATATAGATGATCAAAAACATTTTTTTAAATCAGCTCAGATTTATCTTACACAATATTTCACTAACATTTTTTTTAGTACAATGTTTTATAGAAGCATTTACGCATTTACTCCTGCATTATTCATACTAAATGTTTAAATTTTGTAAATTTGTGTACCATTTTGACTTACATCTTCTAAATAGGCACGTGTTCAAACACTTATGATGTTATTACTGCGTTAATGTCTTTATTTTCTTTTACATGTTTATTTCATTCTATACAGCCAAACTTCGTAATAATGCTACTACAAAATGCATGTGCTATTCAGAATATTATTTAATTCAATTCTATTTATTGAATCGAGATCCACTAATAATTCTATTATTAGTGAATCTCGAGGAATTGAAAATTTACATGAGCACATCGAATATATACACGACTAAAAGTAAATAAGAGTCTAAAAGATTTTTCTTTAGATATTTTCAATTTCTTATTCATTCTTATAAGTGCATGTTCAATAACGAATATCAAATCTCTGCACTAGGAAAAAAATGATTTCAGACGGTGAAAAATAAAAGAGTGTGTTCATAAAAATTTAAATATATTCACTAGCATTTTTATTTAATTCCATTTACTATAACACTTTCATAATATTGCATTTTATAACTAATTCTTAAACATACAGATATTTATGAACAATCATTATGAAGTGCATTTTTATTCATATAGTTTTAAGATAAAACTTTACTTTTATAATTAATGCTTTTCGACAAATAATTTTTGGTTTAAACTAATTTGAGGAGTAAAAGTATGAAAATGCAATTTTCAAGAAGAAAAAGCTACAATATTTTGTGTTGCTATTTTTATTTTATCTAACATTTAGGCTTTATGATTTAAAAGTGGTTTGAAAGGCAACGAATCGATATGTGATGTTTTTTTATATATTCAAAATTTAGAATATGCTTAAACATTGCTGACTTTTATACGGAAACACCAGATTAAAAAAAATAATAATAATCTAAAAAAAAGCTTATTTTGTTTTAAAATTTTATTAAAAGTATAAAAATTTCCAAAAATAATAAATATTTATAATAACGTATAATTAATTTTGTAAAAGATAAATAGAAAAAACTTTCTTTCGACAACAAATAGCTGCAGAAACTTAAATAAAATCATGTATATGTTGTTGAAAGTTCCACCTAAAATGAGGCACTTTTCTGTTTTAAAAATGTAGAGAACAAAATAACGCATTTTAAAGGCAATATGCTGCTTAAAAAATTTTTTAAAAACAAATTTTGTTATATATTCCTCTTAGAGAAATCCTCTTTTCGAAAGCACAATATACTAATTGAATAAAAAATAAAAAAATGATATAAATTTTTTCCTTTATTAGCATTTTCTTCGAGAGACACACATTAAACATTTTTTGATAAATTGCCATTAAAGCAGTAAAAGACAGGCATTATGTATTTATTTCTTTTTTCTTGCGTAAAAGTTTTTTTTTCAGTAATATGTGGTCTATTACAAAACTAATTTACCATATAGCAATAAAAATATTTTTTGTTTCAGAGATAAAGGATTTTGACGAAGATTTAAACATTGTTTCATGTTGCTTTAATAAACTATTTTGAGCTATTTCTATAAAAAAAAAAATTGATCTAGCGTTAGATGTGTGCTATCAGAGTATATTCATCTATATTTTGGAAATAAATGTTTTAATCATAAATTTTCGTATTCGTCTTCTTTTTAAGAATACATAATTTTCAGTTTCACATAGAAAGAGATATAAGATGCGTAAAAGTGTTTATTTTCAAGTATCACTTCACTATTTCCGAATAATAATATTCACTTTATTTTAGCACAGAATTCTGGTATTAAACAAGGTGAGGATTACTATTCGGAAATAGTGGTATCCAAAAATAAGCACCTCTACGCACCGTGGGAAGATATCCAATGTAAAATGTTACATTATTATTATTATTTTAGCATAAAAAATTAAGTTGTTTTAGAATTATTTTTTTAAATAGTGATGAAATTTTTTCTTAAATTCTAAATCATGTGAAACAAAATATTTTTTATTTTCATAAGAATCGCGTTTCTACATGATAATTTAAGAACAATGCAAGTACACATAATCCATTTCTCCTAGAAGTATTAAAAAAACATTTTAGACGATAAAAACTAAATTATCAAATAATTACAACAAAATAGCGTCAAACGCTTAAAAAATTATGATAGCAGTAATTATGACATATACAGGACGTTTCACTACCAGATCTATAAACTTGCAGAAGGTGTAGGAAGCACAGAGACGACTCGGAATCACATAGCAATGTAGGGTCGAAAATGCCGTAGTTGCGAGCTATGGTTCAAAGAAGCAGAGAAAAAGAACAGAAACAACAACACATTAATGGGACAGAAAATATGTTATTGAAAGTTTGTACAAAGAAGGTGTTCGAAATTACGACCAGAAGTCGTCAGGTAGGTTTGACAGCGGCGCCGCATGGATTCCCTTACGTTCTGGAAGATTCCTGGCGTGTCGTGTATCCTCCTGGCAGTTACAGATATTCAAGGGGCCTTCCTTTCAGCGCTATCTACCGCAAAACAGTTAGCGTCGCTGTCAAGCCTGCCTGATGACTTATGGCCGTAATATTGAACAACTTCTCTAGTACAACCTTTCAATAAAAGGTTTTCTGTACCATTAATGCGTTGCTGTTTCTGTTATTTTTCTCTGATTTTTTTAACCATGGCTGGCAACTACGGCATTTTCGACCCTGCATTGCTATGTGATTCCGAGTCGTCTCTGTGCCCTCTACACCTCCTGCAAGTTTGTCGGTCTGGTAGTGAAACACCCTGTACATGTTGCTCTATGTTATCAATATATTCAGATCCATGTCAGACATTTTTAACACTTTCCAATCTAGTTGAAAAGTGTTTATGACTTCGGTTTCTCTGCCATCTGTCCGTCTGTTGGTGCTCTAACTCCCGTAAATATGCTTCGATTGTCCTAAAATTTTTGTATGTTATTGTTGTTTACTATAGCATGTTCCCTATTTCAACAGAAGTGTGTAGCACTTATACTTTTTTTTACAGGGACAGTCAAAAGTATTCCGGTACATTACAGTCAATGGGAAAAAATCGGTTCAAGCGCATTTTGATGACGCTACTTCATTTAAACCATAATGAAATTGATATATAATTATGCAGCGCATTAAAACATATTTTTTTTTGTAGAATATAGGGTGCAAAGCATTTATTATTCATTTACAGGGTCAAACAAAAGAATTCTTTTACACATCGTTATATGGGGAAAAATCGTCTGCAGTGTAATTTAGTGATATTTCACTATTTCAAACATAATGAAAATTATCTGCATTATTGAGGTGCACTATAAATTACTCTCTTGTGTGCATTGCGTTTATTTACAGGGACACACAAAAGATATTGGTTACAGTACATGTGCGATATTTACAGTGTATGTGTGATAAGTGCGTTTTCAAATTTGGTTTGCATTTTTAACTATTTTTTTTTTCATAGTACGTGTGTGTTTATAAACTCGGTTGACCATATACAGGGCTACACAAGGAAATTCGTAAGTACTACAGACTATGGGAGTTAATTGTTTAAGGGTAGTTTTTAATCGTGTTGACGCATTTTCAAGCTGAACTATATTTAGTAGACTAACAGAAGTTTGTGGAATATAAATAAGTTCATATACAGGGCTACGAAAAAAAGATACATTGTCGTTTACGTTTGGTAATTGCTGCAAGTGAGTTTTAAGTTGCCTTTTAGTTTAATAGGGGATGTGTACAAAAGTCTTCAGATAATATACAGGTCTGTACAAAATATATTGAATGCATTTCCATCGATTTGCGAAAATTGCTAAATGTGAATATTCTAACTGAAATAAATTGTATCATACTATATATCCACATCTATTGATTATATACATTGCTGCACAAAATAATTCGACTACTTTTTAACATTGGAAGGTAATTTCGAAAACTGTATTTTTCAATGTGTTATGTGTTTTCTAAACTGTTTACTTACATTTCTTCTTTTACCTTATTTAACGGTGAAGTTTCGTTACAGTTTTCTGGCTGTGTTGTAAATTGTTTCATAATCTGTGTTTGATGCATGATTTTTCGTTCTTGTTTTACTATAGTAAACATTTAGATTTTTTTGAAGATCTGGCAATTTAGTTCTGGAATATTTAAGAGATCGAAATATTTAAGTGTCAACTGTATATCTTTTGGCTATGAGCTATGCTTTCTAATGATAATTATAAAACAAAAACTTTTTTCCCCATATGGTTAAAAAGAAACAAATAAAATGATGGAAGAAAACCTTAACAATCTACGAAACCCCTTAACAATGTCTTTAATCCCTTGAAGGGTGATGGGATATCACATATACCACTTAATTTTAATCCCTAAATGCCATATTAGGAAGAAATTTTGAGTTTATAACGTACCGGAAGAAAAGATTTTACTTATTCTCAAACAAAATTCTCACAAATCCTGCTGTCATTCAATTATATCAATATTTTAGCAACAGAAGTACTTTGTTCCTGAAAGGGTTAAATGAATAAATTAAATGTTTACATTAAATCTAGAAAGTATAATATTTTTTTTCATCATGGTACTAACAAAAGAAACATGCATCGATTCTTCAAACAAAAATAAATAAATAAAAACAAATATGTAAGTATATTTATGTATATTTAATTTACATCTATTTTTATGGATATTTATTTATGATTTTATGTATAGTATTAAGTATATTTATTCTATGACTCGAATTACGAGTCATAAAATAAAACCATTTTCATTGGACTTCATGTAAAATTGCGTAACTTTGAGATAATGCTAAACAAATTGAAAATTAATGCTATTAACGTCTCCTGCAATAATTTTACAAAAATGCATTTTTGTATTTATATAAATATGCATATTAACACTTTTTAAGTAAAAGAAATTTAAAAAAACGCTACTTACTTACATTAGATGTGTTGGATGTGATGTTTCTTGAAAAATACATTTAAATCCGTATTTCACCGTGTTATATCATAAAACATAAACTCTAAAATGAACGGAAGTGAAATTACTTAGTTCTCTGTTGCATGCTTTTAAATCTACAGGGTGTTTCACAAAGGACCCCTAACTTTAAAAATCAATAACCCGGAAACGGTGATAGATAGAAGCATGAAACCAGTGGTATGTTTATTAAAAAAGTCATAAGAATCTTATACATAAAACTCAAAATTTAGTTAAAAATAGCACCGATAGATGGCACTGAGAGCGTTAAGAATCCTTCTAAAGAGAGTTCAGAAGCATAGTAAGACAAGCCGCTGAAGATTTCGATATTGAAATCTGACCGCTATTAGCGCATAGTAAAAATAATTCGCATCGGACACGTTGCCTGTCTGTTGAACTTTTTTGAAAAGCTCACGAATTGCTTTCCCATCTGAGTGTTTTGCGAACTGAAATCGCGTTTGAAAACTCCTCCTTGTGGCGGTAGGACTCTGATTTAATCGGTGGTACTTCAACGCAATAAACACACCTTCCACCACGGTATACATTACTTTCGGAATTATTTTCACTATACGCTAATAGCGGTCAGATTTCAATGGCGAAATCTTCCACGGCTAGTTTTTCTATGCTTCTGAAGTCTCTTTAGAAGGATTCTTAACGCTCTCAGCGCCATCTATCGGTGCTATTTTTAACTAAATTTTGAGATTCATGTATAAGATTCTTACGATTTTTTTAATAAACATACCACTGGTTTCATACTTCTATCTATCACCGTTTCCGGGTTATTGATTTTTAAAGTTAGGGGTCCTTTGTGAAACACCCTGTATAAGACATAAATTTAACAAGTTTTATTATCAGTTTAAAATTGTGTTTATTGTTGTAGTGATCTGTAAATTATGTCCATTTGTCTATGTTATATTAAAAATATATCAAAATTCAATACCAGTTAAGTTAGATTGAGAAGTGATAATTAATTGTGCAATACCGAAGTAATCTTCAATAATCAAGATAATCAAATTTTCTTGCCTTTGATTTAAACTATGCTAGGAGGCTAAGCCCATTTCGCTGGTCGATTTTTCCAAACGAACCTAGAATGATTAAAACATCTTTTAGTTCCACCTTCTATCACAAGGGGCTCGTTCTGTTCTAAACAAACCTCTTTCTGAACGAACCTCAGGAACGGGTCACCGCTGCCTAAGGCACCGTATAGTAGGCGTGCTGAGCACGAGCTGCAAAAATAATTAGTTCCGCCTTCCACCGTCAGGGGCCGCCTTTAACATTAACGCTATATTTAAATTACAACCGAATTCCCCTCAAAATTTTACCTATCACCTTTAACAAAGAATTTACGGTGTAATTTGGCTACTGATCATTGATCAATGGGCGCTTCATTTTTCGCTGTAGCTTCATTTTTCGACCTAATGGTTGCTGGGCATGTAGCCTAGATCCAGACTCTCGTAGGGGTGCTTGGTTCCGACGCCATCGGGGGACTCCGGCTCGTTTCAAGTGTAAAGCGCTGGTGTCCCAAGTTAGTTGGCCTCACCGCAAACCACTACCGCCTATGTCGTCAATCTCGTCTGAAAGTGGGGGTGATTCGAATGTGGCGGTGCCTCTACCAGCTGTAGCGCATACAGAGCTCTCCTAGTCGACCCGCCTTGCGGCGGAGCTCAGTTTTATCGCATTGAAAAAAGACACGAGTTTGTTACGTACGTCAGAAGTAAAGCTTCTAAAATTCACTCTGTATCGTAAATAACAAATGTGTGAGTCAGTAACGTGGACGTTATAATGAGGTGGACAACAATGAGGTTAAAATGCATAAGTTGCAACAATAGAGCTTTAACATTAATAAATAACGGTTACTTTTGAAACAGAAAAAAAATGAGGCGTTTTTTTTAATTTCACTTCACATTTTATTTCTTTCATTTCCAGACGTCTGGATAAGTTCTTTGCAAAAAAAATAAGAAAAATTACCGGCCGATTTAAAAAATATTAGATTATCGGATGCAGAATTTTTTTCTACATATGTGTGGTGAGTTTTAAATCGATACCTCAAATGCTTTTCTTAATATTCGCAAATTAGTGAAAAAAAAGCACTCGTTGCCATCGGCAAAAGATAAATGACAGCTTTTCTGCTGCCTCGTACCTTATCGTTTTATATATAGAGATATCATTTTTTATACACATATTTATTTATTTTATATTTACTAACAAAGATTATGAGAAAATAATTATATATTAGGAGCCATAAACGTTCTTAGAAGTATCAATACAACTTGTAACATAAATTTATATATCAGTAAACAGTTTGAATTAAGATTGCCTCATTTCGAGATAATGGTTTTATTGAAAATCTAAATCAAGTAATTATACCGTCTGGCAATTCAAATTTGAGATTCAAAGAGAATCTTCATGAATTTATTACGAAATACCCCCCCCCCCCCCACACACACAAAACTAAAATAATTAACGAATGGAAATCGAAAGATCTAAAGGTTAGAGTACTAATAAATCTCTCAATTAAACATGACCAAATACCTTAACACATGAAATGTATAATTTACCAAATAAATTGTTTTTACTTCGAAAACTACACAACACTCAATTAGACGAAAGAGGTAACATGAACACACATATAATTAAAATAATTGAAATTGTCGATAAGCTATAAGTTATTGCCGATGAAATAAATGATTTTCATATATTTCCACTATTGCTATTTTCTTTACCTTACCGTTATGACATTACTGCTTTAGAAGTCCGAAGTGGAACCCAATTCGGATTTTATGAAAAGTAAACTACTTGCTGAATATAATCGTCGATTAGTAAAACTCGATTATTGAAGCTTCTACTAAAGCTTCTAAAATGTAAAATAAAAACCCTAATAACAAGCGACAAGAGGTATTTTGCACGTTTTGTTACCAAAAAGGCCATGCAAAATACGAATGTTGTAATTTGGAGAACAAAAGTAGAAATAAGGAAAATTTTGAAACAGTTCTTTAAATTGATAAACAAATACTTCCGTTTGCTTCGAAAAAAATAAAAAAGTTATAATTTGGCAGAAAGAAAATTCTCCCGGTATTGACTGGCGTAGGAGAAAAATCGACCGAAAAAAAAAAATCATTTTTAGCCCAGTGGTTAGGGATAAAAAAAAGGCTGAATTCGGAATTAAATAGAAGAAAGCTGTAAATTGTTTTAATCCCTTTTGTTTAGGTCTTTAATGAACATACTAAATTTACCCCCTCGTACTATGTGATATATAGCTGCTATGTACAGATTTATAATTCTAAAACGCGTTTTTTTAAAATTGCCATAATAATATCTAAAAACAACCAAATCTATCAAAAACGTTGTCTATACAAATGTTGTAGGGTAAAATTTTGAGTAAAGTGAGTGCCCACACTTAATATCTTTGTTGAACATTAAGCTCATAATTCTGTTTGAAAATTTTGCCTGCAAATCTAGAGCTTGAAGGCAGAACATACCAAGTTATCAGTTTACGCTATCTCTACTTTTTATATACCTTTTTTTTTAATTTTTTTTTATTGAGACTTTGGCAATATTTTTGTAATTATTTTAGGATTTTATTTTGGAGCTTTTGCCACTACGAGCAAATTAATATCTAAAATAATGCATTTTTTCATGATTTTAAGTACATTTAAAAAATGTTTAATAAATGATGTAAAATATTTGTTATTTCAGATATTGTATTTGAGATAGAGAATAGTACTCAATATGACGTAGTATTATTACTTAGAGTAAATAAAGTACGTACGTATTAGAATTAATGAGGTTAAATATGAAGTCGCAGGCCTTACCGGGGGGGGGGTGAAGAGAGGATCAAACAAATAAGAGTGCAGGAGTCCTGTTTCTAGCGGGAATATTCAATTTTAACAAAATAGCACGATTTTAAATTTCACTACGTTACATAAAAGGATAACAAAGTTTTAATAAAGT
This sequence comes from Maratus michaelseni, assembly GCA_963931845.1. Lineage (NCBI taxonomy): Eukaryota > Metazoa > Arthropoda > Arachnida > Araneae > Salticidae > Maratus > Maratus michaelseni. Next base: position 245,751,793 of record OZ007588.1, on the reverse strand, counting down.
TATTTTAATAGATTATCATACGAGCATTTTAAACCAAATTCAATAAAAGTTTAAAACTTCCGAATATTGAATCTTGAATATATATAACCCAATCTTTAACTTAAAAAAAAATCTTTCTTTTTAAACTAAGGCTTGAGGATGGTGATAACACTTGCGAAATGACATGTAAAACAGCTGATATTCGTGTACCATTTTCTCAATAATTACTGAAGTGATTTCAAGACTTTTTGTAATAGTTTTCTCGGAATCTATATTATAAATTAAATTGATCGTTTAGCGATAAATAAAAATAAAAAATGCAATTTATATGATAATTTTAGAAGAAAAACCAGATTTGTTTTCCAAAATAGCATAACTAGTGTACTTTTTATTATTATTTCTTTTAGGAACGATCAATTTGTAAATTAATCACTAAAAAAACCCAGAAAAAACATTGTTATATCATTAAGTTTTGATGGCATATGGAGGATTTAAAAATGGACGCCTTATTCAACAAAGTATACTTCAGTAAATTTAAAATCTGCAATAAAACTCTTTTTCTTAAATATAATAAGTACATTTAATTTTAAAATAGGAGCAATTAAAAAGTTTTATTTAATGAAAGAGGACTGTGCAAGACTCACAAATTAGTATTTTATGACTTATTTTCTACTACGACTGATATTGCACTCGTACATTTCAATTCAGCTTGTCATGTGATTGTTGGTGGATTTCTGTTGCACCGTATCATGTGGCAGTCAAATGATTCTTCTTCCTCCATCCTGCAAAAAATATGTTGATTACACCAAAAGACACGTCAATGCGGGGGAGACGATATATTTTGTATTGTTATCTTATAGCCATTGCAGGAAAATGTACAAAATCAGTAGAACGTTTCATATGAACAAAGAAACACATAGATGGTCACGTTATGTTTGGTGAGTCTGTCATCCACTACGTCTCTAGAAAAATTTCTGTAAAATGATAAGAAGAAGCTACGGCTGATACGGTTTCATTACTGTATGTTTATGTGTGCAGTTTCAAAAAGAAGATTTTGTTGTGAAGTAAGCTTATGAAAATGTTTACCATCAAATAATTAAAAGTGCTTTGGAAATGGAAAACTGATGAAAGTGTGTTGTCGTAGTTGGTGAAGATATCGACATCTTAGTAATAATGGCAGCATCCATCTACTTACAAAAACAATTTCTTCATGAAGCCTGGAAGAGGTAAGACAGAAGATGCTTTATATTGTCCAGAAACTCTGAATATTGCTCCACACATAAGAGACAACATTTTTTCCCATGCGTTCAGCAGTGTTTCCAAACCCACATCCGCTCATTTTAGACAGGGGGAGAAAAAAGTGGTCAAAGTTCTAAACGCTATTGTACTGCAATAAGTTGTGAACATTTTCCGTGATGAAATTTTTGCCCTGATAATATGGTTGAAGCTGGACACACGTTTTCTCTTGTATAGGTGAAAGGGAAGCGAAGAAACATTAGATTCTCGGAGATTTCGCCTTTTCCAAACATCACTGGTAAAAAATAATTTCAATTTAGCCCCCCCCCCCCCCGCCAATCTAGCAGCAGCACTTGAATTCCTACTCTGTTCATACTTACAGTTTCAACGTTGGAGACCAACCAAAAACCATTTGGATTGGGTAAAAAAACAACAACAGGGGTTTTCCAGCCACCAACCACAAGGAACTAAAAATTTCTTTCTATAGTATCATGCAAGTGTAAAATAGAGTGTACTTTTGTCTGTAGCTCTAGGAAAGCCAGCACCAATTGTTCTACAATTTTCGATCATTGCAAAAAGCAAGCATGTACCAACTCTTCGGCGTGGCGGATGAAATCACTACTAACTCAACCAAACCAATCAAGAGACGAAAATCGATATCATGATAGAGCAAGTAATTTGAGAAGAAGTTGACTTATTGAAGGTAGAGTGTGAATCGGGTGCAAGAGGAGGAGAGTGACACTGAACAAACTAACATTGGTGTGAAGAAAAGAATTCTGAAAACCACAGACTGTGCCTCTACATTTCATTAAGAATTTCATTTCCGTCCACGACGACTCTTTTTTGAATTTGTACTTTGAACTATTGTATACTAATTTATTCTTTTTTCTTTCAGAGACATATTTTGATTCAGTTGGGTCTTTGAGACCAAAGGAAAAAGATGTAATGATTGTTGCTTCTGTGAATCATTAAGAAAAGGATTTATAATTTTAATTGTTGTGTTCTGTTAACGTTAATAAATGTTGTGTTTTTTCATTTAAAGACTTTGTATTTTGTGTGTGTGAGCCTTACTGACGGATATGATCAAGATACCCGTATTAAGCATCCCATCACGAACCCGCAGGTAGGAGATTTTATTTATTAGAAAATCTTTAAATCTTACCTAAAGAAAATTAATGTTGACTGTTTTATTTAGAATTTTGATAATTGGTGATTATGACACATCAGCTGCACATCTAAAAAAATTAAATTGATATAAAAGTTTTTTATTGTATATAATATTACTTCAGATATTATGTTAAATAACAAGTGTTTAACATGAATGCTGTTGTTTTCTATTTTCCACTCAAACATTACTGAAGCTTTCGCTTGATGCCTTTCTCTAACTCTACGTGTTTGGGACATATTTCGTCCCATCCACTATTTCTTTATTCTACTCGCACCAATGTTTCAAAATAATTTCTGCCATACACTTATACTAGGTTACTGTCAAAAGAAATTGACTACAAAGTTTTTTTTTTTTTTTTGCAAATTATGGTACGAGTGATTATAAAAATAGTCACCAGTCCTAGCCCGTAATTAAGAGGTTAAACCATAAATCCTCAAAATATCCAAAATATTTTGTTTAAAAAAAAACCACCGTTTTACTACATCAAATATTTTACTAAAGACAATTTTTTTGTTTTGTTCTGTTTTTATGCACCATTTAGAATAATAAAAATATTTAAAAATACCTGAGGAGTGCTTATTTAATATAAAAATAATTTAAATTAACAATTGCAGAATTCTGGCAAAACACGACTTTCATTTTTACAGATTTTCTTTTTATGATAGAATTTTAGAATTATCTACAATTTTTTTTATTTTTTGTATGTTAAACTATTAATATGTAATAGAATGTTTCATTTTTAGCTGATTATGTCAGGTGTGAGCTGTTTTCAGGTAACATGGTTCATTTTTTTTGGAAAAGTGGTTTTTTTTTTTCAAATTCTCGCATAATTGGCTGCCATTTTGTAATAAAGTGAAAAAATGAGAAATGTTCAACATTAAAATCTTAGTCAGAACAAGCTATAAAAATTTACCCATGTTCAATTTTTATAAATTCTTTATTAGACTTTATATGAGAAAATTTCAAAAAATGGTTTTTTTTAGAGGACAGCACAATACATTCTGTAACGTAGTTTATTGGCGTAGTAATTTCACGTCGGTTGAGCTTCAAAGAAAGTAATTTGTTAATATCCAGGGAAACAGGTCACACAGAATGAATGGATGCGAACTCAGGAGTTTCTTGATAAACAAATCTTTTTTATTATAAATTGCAGTTGACCATGGGTTCAGGTACAAGCATCAATAGGCACGGAGATGCCCAAAAACACTGGAGAGGAGGCACGAACAATTACATATCCTTAATCACGGACAAGCAGCGAGAGAATCTTGTCTGTTACATAATTGCTTTTCGTGGTTACAGTGCAGTCATGGCGATAATTACATACGCCAATCAGCCAGATAACGTACTGGTTTGGCGAGAACAACGTGAGGAGAAACAGGTGGTGCTGTCTGTTAATGATAATCCTATGGGGAAGAGATTAATGTAAAATATGAATTTTAAGCGCCAGAATGAAGATATGGAATTTTGGTAAACCAGACAAAACCGCATGGAGTCCTTTCTCATGGGGTTAGCTTAAAGTATTAAGAACTGGAGTTAAAAATAGAATTGGTACGTTACAGATATTATATACTAAAGGCATCTGGAGAATTGAGAAAATAATGAAATACGTTAAAAGGAATGAAACCTAGACGAACAAAAGTGTAGGCGTAAGAATGTAAGTGAAGTTTGGACGCCGTTAGAAAAGAGCAGATTGTAATGGGAATAACTTCTTTTATTCTTTTTTTTATATAACGACATGATTTATGTGGTGAGAAAAGAGATCCGAATGAATTAAAGAACGCTTTATATGTGAAGTGGATTTAACTTCACATATTCCACTTTCTTAAAATTAATTCCCCCTTCCCCTTACTTTTTCTAAATTTCTCTTTCTTTGAAATTACTTTATTTTTCGTGTTATAAAATCTAGCTACTCCCTGTATTTCTCTTTTATTAAGCGTTCTTTAATTCATTCGGATCTCTTTTCTCACCGCATAAATCATGTCGTTATATAAAAAAAAGAAAAAAAGAAGTTATTCCCATTACAATCTGCTCTTTTCTAACGGCGTCCAAACTTCACTTACATTCTTACGCCTACACTTTTGTTCGTCTAGGTTTCATTCCTTTCAACGTATTTCATTATTTTCTCAATTCTCCAGATGCCTTTAGTATATAACATCTGTAACGTGCCAATTCCATTTTTAACCCCAGTTCTTAATTCTTTAAGCTAACCCCATGAGAAAGGACTCCATGCGGTTTTGTCTGGTTTACCAAAATTCCATATCTCCATTCTGGCGCTTAAAATTCATATTTTACATTAATCTCTTCCCCATAGGATTATCATTAACAGACAGCACCACCTGTTTCTCCTCACGTTGTTCTCTCCAAACCAGTACGTTATCTGGCTGATTGGCGTTTGTAATTCTCGCCATGACTGCACTGTAACCACGAAAAGAAATTATGTAACAGACAAGATTCTCTCGCTGCTTGTCCGTGATTAAGGATATGTAATTGTTCGTGCCTCCTCTCCAGTGCTCTCGGGCATCTCCGTGCCTATTGATGCTTGTACCTGAACTGTCAACTGCAATTTATAATAAAAAAGATTTGTTTATCAAGAAACTCCTGAGTTCGCATCCATTCACTCTGTGTGACGTGTTTCCCTGGATATTAACAAATTACTTTTTTTGCAGCTCAACCGACTAGAAATTATTACGCCAATAAACTACGTTACACATGCATATAAAAATTAGAGTCAGATTGGACTGATAACTTAGTCTATTCTGGCTTTAAACTCTTGACTAGCAATTTAGGCAAAACTTTGAAATAGAGTTCTAAGTTTAATGTTCAACAAATAATAATAAGATAATGTTCAAAAAATCTATCTTCTGCAACAAACAAGTATGGGTGATGGATATGATATTTCCAGAAAAAGAAAACATTTAATCCGTGTTTCACGTGGCAAAGTAGGGGCATTGACAAATACATCCTGAACCAAGATTCCCAAGTACAATTATGTTTTATGGGGGAATATCTTGGTTGGTCGAAATTATCACTGCATATCCCTGCCAACGGCCAAAACCCAGAGACAATCTACTGGGAGCAACATTCCATTTTTAACACTTTCCAACCTATTTGAAAAGTGTTTATGACTTCGGTTTGTCTGGCCGTCTGCCGTCTGTCCGTGCTCTAACTCCCGTAAATATGCTCGGATTGCCCTGCAATTTTTATATGTTATTGACGTCATCTCTAGCATGTTCCCTATTTCAACTGAAGTGTGTAGCACTTATAGTTTTTTTACAGGGACACTCAAAAGAATTCCGTTACATTACGGTCTATAAGGAACAATCATTTGCGGTTTATTTCAATGATGTTACACAATTTCAAAGACGTTGTAATTGATATATATCACTAAGGTGCATTACAAGAAGCTTAATATGGAATAGGTTGTGCATAGCACTTATAGTTACTTTACAGGGACAGTCAAAAAATTCCGTTACATTACGTCTATTGAGAAAAATCGTCTGCGATTTATTTATATAATCTTTCACTATTTTAAACGCGTTGAAATTTATATATATCACTAAGGTGCATTACAAGAGGCTTACTACAGAATATTGTGTGTATAGCAGTCATCGTTCATTTACAGGGACACACAAAATAATTCTTTACTGTCTGTTAACAATAATTCCTGGAAGTGCGTTTTAAGGTGCTGAACGCGATTTTAAATTTAACTCACTTTTTGTCTATTACTGGGTGTGTATAAATTCTGTATTTCATATACAGGGCAGCACAAAAGTTCGAGAACACATTTCCTTTTATTGACAGAAACTCCAGAAGGAGAATTTTAAACTGTGCTACGCGTTTCCTAACTAAACTAAAATTTAGCATCCTATGTAGTATATATACAAATCTATAGATCATATACAGGGCTTAATAAAACTATTCGGATATTTTTCCGAATATTGTATATGTTGGAAATATATGTTGGAAATTCCTGAAATTACGTTTCTAAATATGTTATGCGTTTTCCAAATTGTTTACTTAGATGTTATCTTTCAGCTTATTAAACGGTAATGATTTTTAAATTATTTTGGAAGCGTTGAAAAGTGTTACATAATCTATGCTTGACGAAGGATTTTTCGTTCTTTTTAAAAATTTAAATGATGGTTACATAATGAATAAAGTGGGTTACATAGTGATAACTGCATAACAAAAAAAAAATAAATAAATAAAAATAATAATGCCGAAGTGAAGATTTGACAACAACACATAACTTATATAATCTTCGTCGCAGAAAGAAACCCTAAAATAAACTGAACTGAATTTATTATCAGTTCTGGGTTGTTTGTTTTTGAAACTATCGAACATAAAATTCGTCATTTTCTTCATCAGTGTAAAATTACGTTTATTGATCTAGTGCTGTATAAATCATGTTCATTCGTCTGTATTGTATAAAAAAATCAAAATGTAACATCAGTTGCTTTATTTTGAAAACTGGTAGTTTATAATTAATTGCACAATTTACGGGCTACCGAAGTTCAATGATCATTTACAATATACTTAAAATAAATCAGTATTAAAAGAGTCCAAAATCGAGTTTCACTGTTTTTATGGTTCATTCAAATTTGGGTAGAAGGCTCTGTGTATTTAACACTGATGTCCCTATGATAGTACAGCGCTACTAAACCTCTAAGCTATCTGAAAGTCCGATAACGATATATTAGAGCGTGTAAGCCTGGGGACCAATCTACCAGTGTATTGTTTATTGAAAAGTTATAGATATGGATAGTCAAATGTTACAATAAATTTTCCAAGATGACAATACTTGCAATTACAGAAATTATAATAGTTACAATCACTTCAACACATAAGTTTCTATAATTACAAAACATAACTGGGAACACAGACTACAAAAATCCATAGTGCAGAAATATTACAAAATATAAAAAGTTGGTATTGGATATAATACTGGTACAAATAAAAGAAAAAATATGTTAAACACAAATTCATTTTACAATCAAGGAACTATCAGACACCAGAAAACAGTTAAACAACAGCATGAAGATGTAATTGCCAAACTGTGAAGGCAGGTGAAAGGAAGTTTATTTTTATTTATGTATTTATTTATTTATTTTTAATTTAGTATGTATTTCAATTTTGAAAACACATGTTCGTTTAACTTACACCAGGACTATATAATAAAAAATTCGCAAATCTTAAGATACTTTTTTGTTTTTCATTCATTATTACCTGAATAATAATATCGACTGTTAATTTTGGATCAAACCTGTAAAAAATAAAATTTCTATTGTTAATGATTCGCATTTATATTTTGTTATCTTTATAACTTTCTACCAACATAAAAGAATTGTTTCAAAATTTGCAATATAAATTCTAATTTTGACAATAAAATCGTTTGAAATTAAAAAAATAATAATAATAAAATCTTGTTTATGACAGTTTTGCTGTAAAAGCCTGATATCATCTTTCTCTAAAATCAATTGCATGATAATTCTCAAAATTATTTTATGTGCCAAAAACTGTTAAGCTCCATATTTATTAATTAAATTTATTCGGGAGAGGTTTGTAAATTGAGCGCTTATTAAACCGTTAACGATTAATCCTAGAAAGAGAAAAGACATCTCTTTGTTTACGCAGCTCTGAAATCACCCAAGTTCCAGCTGAAATTCCAGTAGATAGAAGGAATTTAAGATATTTTAATTGCAGAATTATCTTGTACAGATTAATGTGATTTAGAGAGATAATTCGATTATCTTCTATAATGTCAGAATGAGAGATGCACGAGAAAATTAAATTACGTAAAGTCACGGGAACATTAAGCTAGCGGTTCCAGTTTATTATTAGTACATGTCGCTGAACAGCTTGTTCATGAAAATTTTAGTCTAACATAGAGAACGAATTAGATCAGCGTAGCGGTTTTTAACCTCTTAGTTACTGCGGACATCTTTTAGCATTTTCTATCTCTCCACTGAGCCCCAGAATTTAAGGTTGAAATTCTTTAGAGTACTGAATAAATGATATATATATATATATATATATATATACCAATATATGTATACAGTAAAACCTGTGAAAATGCAACCTGTCAAAAACGAAATCCTGCCTTAAACGAAACAAATCGTATTCCTGACAAAATAAATACCATACAATTATATCGTATGAGACGAAATCCTGACTAATTATTTTTCCGGTGCCCAGCGATATCGTTTTTACTTTATAAACTAATGATACAGTATTTTTTAACTGTTTTTTTTATCACAAGACCTTTTTTAGTAACAGTAATTTTAGTAACATAATTTTTTGTAACATAAATTTCTAGTAATATAAATTTTAGTTGCATGAAATATGTCTTCGTGTATTCTATGATATATATAAAAAAAAGTTTTCAACACTCTCAAAAAAATTTTCGACAAAAAATAAAATAAGTACAGGTAGCAAGTTTTCAGAACACTCATACGATTGCAAGAAATTTTTTGATTATTTAAAGAAATTTCCGTCTTATGACTGGAGAATTTTCGGAAATTTTCGAAGTTCGGTTTGCAAATTTCTTGATTTTTTGCGGGAAAAAGACTCCGTAAAAATTACGTTTCTAATACGTAAAAGTAACACGCAGCAAAATTGCCGGAACACCACTGTGATTTGACGAAAATCTAGCTTGAGATTGGTGGATTTCAGATAATGGTTACGTTAGATTGGTAAATTTTCTTATTTTGAGGAGAAAATGGGCAAATCAAAGCGGAAAGTTTCGTGATTTAAAGAAAAAAAGCAACAACCTCCCCCCCCCCTTTTATTTACGTATTTTTTTTTAGAGATTAGTGTTTGCGAAACACGGCAAGTATACGGTCCCATTGTGCAAATATCATCTAACTTTATTGGTAACACAGCTTTTATTTATATCTATATACAGAGAGCCGAAACGAGTCAAATTACAAATTAAAGCAAATATAACAAGTGATATTTCTAAAACGCACATCTGTTTCATAATACATATAAAGGTATTAATTTATTCGTTTATGTTTAAGAGTTATGGGTGATATATATATGTTTTATTGAACAAGATAGCATATTCAAAGAGTTTAAATGTCATAATGTCATAATGTCATAGTGTCAAAGTTAATGCTGAATAGTTTAAATATTGCCGTCATAGAAAGTCTAAATGTTGTAAATTTTTTTTTCGGTAGGTACAAGTCTCATTGTAATCGATTGTTTCTACAAATAAACAATAGTGTATATAATAAGATTCCAAAAATCCTTGTAAAATACAAATATTAAATTTCGAGTCATCCTAAAATCGTTTTCATTTATAAAAATAAATATATTTAATCTTTTTCACGTTTAACAACAAAATATGTAGTAAGGTATTATGAATATGTTATTCAAGTCAATTATTATGAAATAAAAAATAGCGAAATATTCGTATTAAACGATTAATGTGTAGAAATAAAAGAATAAATAAAAAGAAAAATTACTTCATTCATAGTTTAAGAAAGATCAGCGTTGCAAAGATATAGTTTAAATTTCAAATCTTACGCTATTTTCGATATGACTATGATATTATTTGTCCTAAATGTATGTTATCTAGTTATCCAAACACACTAAATCTATTAACAAAAAATGAATGTTCAAAATATCGAAAAATCAATGGCAGGCACAGCAATAGATTTTATTGCAAGTTCAAAGCAGGCTCTCTTCAATTCAAGCTTTCGAAATAAAAGAAATTTATGCTGATTTTTTACGTCTAAAAGTATATGCAACTGACTATGCAATTAATCAAAATATTAAAGGCAATTTTTTTAATAGATCATGCTTATACGTGATGACTTATCTTTGTATTTATTACAGCTTTTTTTACTCATTATCTAGCTTATTTGCAAAAACTAACTAATTTTATTATTATATTGTTGAATAAATCTCATTCTTCTTTCAAAAACATTATGCATGCTTTGTAAATTATGAAAAACTTTCCTAAAAGAAGATTAACTTTTCAAGTGTCATATTTTGTTGAAGGTTCAGAGAACAAGCTTTGCATGTTTGATTAATTGCTTTTTGAATCTGGAAGTAAAAAATGGTTTAAACAAAAGCCAATATTTCTTCATAAAATACATATCACGTTAACTGATGTTGACACATTAGGGAAAGATTAAAAAAGTCGACCCTATATCTTTTGCTAAAAATATTAGCAGAAACTTTTATTTTTTATTCTTAAAATAACATTGAAATAAATATACTATTATTTTACTCGAATAAAATATATAAGAATAAAAAGAAAAGCCAACTCTTAATACATATTGAATTCTATAAAATATTTTATTAATCATATCGAAATGCGTACATCAGTAAAGGGAGAAAAAAATAATTCTTCAAATTAAAAAATAAGACTGGTATTTATTTTTATGTGAGTGTATTAATTGCATCCGGTTTTTAAACGGACATTAAAGGTGATATTTCTACAAAAATAAATAAATAAACAAATAAATAAAAATAAAAAACTATATTCTATAAAAAAAATTGTATACAATTTTGTATTTAGAAAAGCAAACTACGAGGAATAATGGAAGAAAATATTAAAAATGAACTTATTTTTAATATTGTACGTCTATGGAAAATAATTTCCCAATTTCATGGAATATTCTTGTCAGCTGAGGAAAATGATAATGGAAAGGAGCAATTAATTTGACTGATAACAAAAATACACAAAACATTATTGACAGATATGCGAAATAATGTCTACTATTAATAAGGAATATTTTAACGGCACCTTAACATTCCTAAAACATAGAAAGAATTCTCATTGCGACATTGTCTCCTATCGATGTTGAGTTACGTCTGCAGTTTTTCCAAGGAATGTTCAGTAAACGTGAAAGTATGAGGATTTAATGATATCTTTTACTAGCATACGTGGCACTTCGCAGAATAATTTGCAAGAAATTACATTGTAACATCTGTAGAATATAGCATAGAATACCTGCAGTACAGTAAACTGCAAGTAATATTTTGCTTATTTTTAAAAAGGTAATAATAACATGAAAATGAACACATAGGGCGAAATGCAATTTTCACCTTGGTTTATTTTGTTAAACTTCTTACATGATTCAAGAAAGGTCAAATTCATTAGCTCTCGGTCCAGACGCAGATGTTTACATTTGAATTCTCTCTTGACTTTGTTGCATTCCATTATAAATTTATCCAGTATCGACTACTTTAAATCAAAACACATCATGAAGAATTTTCGGTTCCTGATGAGGGCGGTGATAGCCGGCCGAAAGTACTAGGACAGTTAAACAACTTTTTAACATCTTTTTGTAAACATTTTAACATCTTTGTGTCTTTTAAATTGTCTTATCACCTGTTAAGTAAACGGTGAGATCTGTATGATCTCATATAGGAATTGTAACATGAAAACGGTTTTAAAAAATTGCATTTGTTTTCTAAAGATATGCATGAAATATTGTTCACATTTTTAGCAAAGTTAAATGTTGCTAAAGCGTTCGTTTCCACTGTTCAATAAATAATCTAGTACCAAACACAGTTTTATAAGAAAGTCTGTTTTTCAATTTCTGTCTTTTAGAAATGCTACATTAAATCGAATTTTTTGCATATGAAGAACAAGTTTCTTATTTCATATAGAATTTTATATTATTTGTACCCATTTTTAACGCTTAAGTTGAGTATTCCTAAAAATATGCATCATGTTAACATTGAATTTTATTTTATTTTTCGAAAGACAGGAATTTTCAATCAGACATAATTTAACAATTCCAACATACCTTTTAAATGTTGACTCGAGAATGCTAGCATGGTATAAAATATACTATTGTTTGAACTGCATGAACTTCATGCCTCTTTTCTACCTTTTTACCGACACTAAATCTACTTCTATTATCATGGAATTTTGAAAATGGATATGAACTCGAATATTTAAGTGGGAATTGTAGTTTTAAAATTCTTAATGAATCACAATTAAAACGATAGAAATATACGATAGATATTTAATTAAATGAACACGATATTTATAAATTAAATATTATAATTGATTTGGCCTTTCTAAAAAAGAATTTGTTATTTTTTTTATTATGTTTTCAACTCTTTGTATTATTACTCAATTTCAACACGTTAAAAATATTTAACTGTTTATCAAAATTCGTATGTATGTATGCATCTATAATATAAACTACAGTTTCAGTGGATTTATCAACATAGACAAATGAGGTATCGTTAGAAGTACACGAATCCTCCGAGTGATCCTGATTCATAAATACTTCGGTATATATTGCGTAATGATATATCCATAATGGTAGACATAAAATATCAAAATATGAAAGAAAAAAACATTTTCCTTTGAACCTCACACAAATGGATAGCATTGAAAATGTCTTTGTCCTAACAATTACAAGATTTTAATTAAAATGAAAAACAAAATAGAAATAATTATAATTTTAAAATTTCCTTTTGTTCAACGTATTTTGAATATTGCATCCTATTTCATTAAGAAGAATAATTTGAACCTGAATATTATTTTAATCTTGCATTTCAATGTAAACAGATGGAAATAATTAATTTTACGTAATTTATTTACTTTATCTCGCATTAAACTTTGCTAAATCTTTCTTTACTGTAATTCTTCATTAAAAATGCAAAAAAAAAGAAAATAGTAATAAAAATTAAAACAAATAATGAACAATGCCTATTCCTAAAATTCTATATTTTTCCAATCTTGTATAAAAGCACATTTTGTGTATACAAAAAGCAAATTACAAAAGTTATCAATAACTTAACATTATTTATATACTATTATAGAAGTTAAGCTGAAATTTCCAACGAATATACACAAAGTTAGCACAGTTGTTTCTTAAAAATCATATATATTTTAAAAGTAGAAGGTAAATGTTTATACAAATACAGCTGCTGGCCAAAGGGAGGAGAAAGCATACTCATCAGAACGTCAGAAATAGCCACCTTTTAAAAATTTAGAAAAACCTGCATTCTTCCGAAACTTCAGCATTCGAAAAATTTTAGAGAACCCTAAATTTTACAAAACAACAGTGCAGATGTTTTTTCTCAAAACTTAAAAAATCTGTGGAGCCATTATTACTTCCGAAAATTTGATAAGAAAAGAGCATCGCAAACCTCTGGAAATATCGTTGTTTGGATCCAACTTCGATCGGAGAACTCCAGAGGAAATAATCCCGCATTCATGAAGAGATCGTCGATCGCTTTTTAAATTAAGAGATGCCGCGGTCCAAGGACAACTCTGCTGTTGAGAAAGGATCATTGTCTTGGGTGGATATTTTTTTGAGATAGAAAGAGTGGAATCGGTTGGCTAACATTTTTATAACACTCTCGTATAATAAATACAGCGATGTTCGCTTCTCTGAATAAAGTTGGGAGTGTTTGGAAGTACTTATACGAGGTTGGAGGAGATGCGAGAAGGTGTCCGTTATACAACCGCAGAGACTCAGCAGCTTCCGACGAGATTCGAAGAAAAGGTGTGTCTGGAACTGGAGAATTTTGGAAGAGTATCATTACTGCCCGCATAGCATGCACAGTCACAGTGACGTCATTGTGACGTCAATGTGAGTCACGTACGTCACGTCACATCTGTGACCAACATGCCACCACTTTGTAACGTCACACTGTGACCAAAATGTGAACGTCTTGGAGATCTAAAGAAAACTTAAAATAAACTTTAGAACATCTTATAACATAAAGAAAATTACTTTTTGACAGCTTTAAAAATTTTTGTGACGTTGCAATGACGTCACTGCAAGTCACATAAGTCACGTAAAACCTATGACCAAAATGCCAACACTCTGTGACTTCACGGTGTGATCGGAGAGTGAATTTGGAAAAAAAAACTCTTAAAATATAGATTTGAATTATGTCATGTACCTAAATCATTAATAAAAATATTGTCACACACTATTTAAATATATTGAGTATTTCCAAAATAAAATAATAAATAAATATCTGTCTACATATATGAGGCAGATAATTTTTTACAATTTTCATTACCATTTTCATGAAATTTAACAAAATATACTATATAATACACAGATAAAAATCCTTAAATAGAAATTTAGTTATTTATCGAGTTATAAGCAATTCGTGTCAAGTGACGACCAGTTTTTCTCCTGTCTTTCACTGTCACGTCGGATATTCAAATCAAAACGCCGACTTTGACATTCTTTTCTGAAAGATCTTCTGCTTTTAACAAAAAATGGAAAAGGTTTTTCAATAACATAGTTTCTGAACAAAACACGAGCCAATTTCGTGTATTTCCGAGCAAAAATGAATTAAAAACATGTTATAAAGTATATGTCATTCCTATAGCAATTTATTCCAAAACTGGTCAGTGCTTAATAAGATATCACCTCTATTAAATATATTGCTCTTTTCGATAGAGTGTAAAAAATGAAAAATTTGTACTTAGGAAATTTGATTGCAATTTAAATTTATATCGAAATTACTTTATAAAGCCTATTAAATCAATTATTATTTAAAATTTATCTTTACTTTTGTCGTCTAAAGCAAATGCAATGGATTAAAAAATATATAAAAATGTAAATTTTCACAGCTTATTTCTAAGAATACAAAACTCTCTCATATAAAAAAAGAATATTATAGCATCATTAGAAGTTCATTTTTCAGCCATATAAATTATAAAGGTTTTGAAATGTCTTTATTTAAATTATTTTCTTCCTATATCATTTGCGGTAAAGTTGGAAACATCTGCTAGCTGTTATTTTGTTGTGTTTAAACAATACTGCGCGCGCATATTGAAGGCAGACGATTTTTTCTCATTCGAAGTTAGGATAGGATTAGCGTGTGTTGCGTTCTTTTAAGTTTGTAGATTTATACTGTGTAAGTAAATTAACGTTTTAAAGTGAACAATCTCCATTTTAAAGTAAACCATCCATTTTAACATCTCCCTGTGTCTAGCCGGGTGCGTTCATAAGGCCTGGGTGATATTTGATTTCTCAGATCTATGAACACACCTCGTCTGCTGGAATAATTTGAAAATTATTGTAGTGGATGTACAGTCTAATTTTTCAATGAAAGGGAAGCAGATAAGGAGCATTCAATAGTAACACCTTTACCTATAGATCAGCAGGTAACTTTTAATGTCTTCGCAGTTTTGTTAATAGTGCATGTTTAGTACTAGTACATTTAATATTGCATTATTTAAAAGTTAAGATGTTTAAATTTTCTTTTAAAAAATCACTTGTATTAAATTTTTATCTTTAATGTTTAAAATTTTTTTAAATAGACTATTTGGAAAAAAGCTTAAAGTATTTACTAACAATATGTATTCTAAATGTAAAGTGTTATGTAAAAGGAGGAATTTATTTAATGTTTTGCGTTTCTTAGTTCAATTTTCATAGTTATTCATTATAATTAAAAACATTGCAATTTTTAAAACTATTAATATTTGATTTGCAATTTAATAATTTCGTTGCTAGTGTAGGTTTCCAGAAATAATTTTCCGGTATATTTGAAAAAAAATGTGACATTTTAATGCATTGAATAATTTATTTGTCGAGATATGTCAATGTTAGATGCACAAAAATAATAAATAGTGATGAAACAATGAAATAACTGTTTAGTTAAGGTAATTTTTCCAGCTGTGTTATCGAATGTTTTTACTGTAAAAATTGATATTTAAGTTCTGCATTTAGTATTCTATCAAAAACTATAAATAAAATAATTTGTAAAGAAAAAAAATATATAATTTTTTTTTGGCATTTATGATCTTAAGTTCTATATTTCATTTACAACAAAAACTGTTTTACTGCTTGATACAATGTTTATTATTTAATAATATCGCACAATAGGTATATCTATTACTCAAATTGATTCCTAATATAAATTTTTCAGAATGCTTATTTAAAAATCTATACTTATATATTCTTTAAAGTTGTTCTCAAATCCAAAATAGCTAATTTCTGGCATATTTCTGAATTCATTTTTATTCGGAAATACATGAAATTGGCAGGTGTTCTTATTCAGAAAAGGGTAGATGTGCCAGTAATGGACCGCCTTCCAGTAATGGGACACCTTCAATGTTTTTGGTTTATAAAAAAATAACCAATAAAAATTCAGCTTTATTTATTTCATTAATATGCTATCTTTAAATTCTAGTTTTAAATGCAATCATAATATCAATTATCTATTACTTTTTGTGAGGTGCCCATTACTGGAATTTAGGGTGTTTTGATTTATTTCTGTTATTTACAATTAAATTTAGATTCACATTGGGAAATGTGACTATGAGCATGGTTAAATATTGTTGGTAGAGTAATATAATATTAAAAAATGTTGAATATAACAATTATAACTATTAATTAAAAAATAATTGTTAAAGAAATTCCTTAAGGGTGTCCATTACTGGCACATCTATCCTATATATAATCGAATGGCGTTATCCATTTTTTGGTAACGGCAGATGATGTTTCAGAAAACACTATCAAAGTCGGTGTTTTGAATCAAATGTCCGACGCTCAGCGTCAGAAACGGGTACAACGTGACCGACATTGATCTTAAGTATTACATTTATCTAAAAATGGAAAACGTTATTCATTCCAAATAGCTTTAATAATCAGGCATGCAAGTGCCATGCGTTTAAAAGTTTGTTCATAAATGTGTCAGAAAGTTTCGTGTTAACCGGTTTCTCAATCAGATGCAAAGTTTTAATTTGAATACGAGTTGCATCAATAAAAATGATTGCCGATCCAATCCTTATCGTCGATCTTATCCGTATTTGGTGAAATCTTGTTATCCGAATCTATGCGAAATCATTTATCAGGTTCGGTCAGGTTGTGGGCTTACAGATTTTGTTGTTGTTGTTGTTGTTGTTGGGTTAGGGTAAGAATATGGGTTGAATCAAAATATAGTTTCAGTCAACCATTATTCATGTTCAAGTTGACATTCAATCATGTTCAAGAAGTATATAACCTGCTTCGTGTATGACTCTAGATCCGAGCCGACATCAGAAATTGTATCGTAACACAATTTCTGATAAAATCTGGTTACTCGGTCGTATGCAAGATTCTATTCCAAACAAGACTTACAGTAAAAACATTATACCCGACTCGGGTCAGATCGGGTTCACGAAAATCAGGTCACACGACAACTAATCCAAATCTATTCTGTAGCCAAACAAATCCAAAAAGATCGATCCGAAGTTTCTGGATTGGATTCGGGTAAAATCTGGTCACCCGACCCGGTGCAGTGTCGTCACAAACGTCACAAACTTGAACCATAAAAAATTTTGATCCGAACAATCCGTATAGGATTCGGGTAAAATCTGGTCACCCTATCCTATGCAGATTCGTCACATTTTTCACATTTAAGTCGCACGGTGACTTCACAAAGTAGTCACATTGTGAGGTCACAGAAAGCCTTGAAAACGGCCATAACGACCTCGCATTTACGTCACAATGACTTCACATCGACGTCACTTGACGTCATGACGACGGTCACAAAATCACAGTGTGACTTCACAGTGACGTCGCCGTGACGTCACCATGCCTTACGGTGGTGATATTTAAACAGTTTGTGGCAAATGGAATGTGCAGGCAGCAGAGTAAAGGTCAGAGCGGACTGGTCTCTAAAGGATCGAAAAACATAGGGAAATAAAATCCAGCTCATCTGATGCAGTTTATGGTGGAACGTTTCGAGGCATATAATAATTAACGGTCGTACGATCGTTAATGCGTTTTATAGAGCGTACAAATATGTGTTTATGGATGGTCTTCGTCGATCAGTTGTATGTAATGAAATGTTCTGCTACATAATTCAACACATAGAAGGATGCACATAACCCTCTTCTCCTGTTGTAAAAGGTGTCTGAAAGCCTGTGGCGCTTATTTATCATGAGAGCACAAATGTCCATCTTGTGCTGAAACCCTCGATAAAGGGCTCGCTTAAATCCTGATATAGAGAATGCAAAGTCCCTGATGAAGCCTCCAGGCCGCACAGTGTTTACCACGAGAATACTAGTTTCATACACATATTTTATTATAGTCCTGGATAAAGGTTTCTGAAAGCACTTAGTACTAAGATACATTGCGCCAGTGAAGTTTCCTAATATGCTTTTCGAGGAAAGGCTTGGGCATCATTTGGTTTCAACATAGACATTTCCAACCTATGTCTTCTGCATGTCTCTCCATGAAGGGTTCCAACCGCCTGATACTTGGAGATAATAGGTCAGTTTTCCGGTTCTGCGAATTACTCGATGAAGGTCTTAGAAAACACATAGTACTGGAAAACCCATTTATTTCAAAAATACATAATACATTTATTTCAAAACCCGTTGTTCTAGTGGACTATTGTTTTACTATATTTAAAAGCGGAAACTATCTGAAAGTAATTTTATGCAAAGATAAAATTTTATAAAATCTTTATGACATTAAAATTTTCGAAAACTTTCTTTACTGTAATTCATAGTTTAAAAGAAACACACACACACACACATATATATATATATAATAATGACTATTTCTGAAATGTTATGTTTTTCCGATTGTAATAAACGCGTATTGTACGTATGCAAAAACAAACTTGCAAAATTTATGAATACTTTCACAATATTTATATACAGTTTTAGAAATTACGTACAATTTTCCAGCTAACATACATTATGATAACACCGGGTTTTATTTCCTTTTATAAAAACCCATATCTTCTAAATCTTGAGATTCGAGAATACCGCAACGGTGTAAATTATCCTAATGTTTGAATTGCGTGTCTTTCAAGACTCATTTCTATCCATTTTCTGCCACCAAATCTGCTTCTATTATCATGGGATTTCGAAAATGGATATTCGCACGATTAGTTAGGTGAGAATTCTCTAGTTTTATAATTCTTAATGAGTCGCAAATAAAACACTCTTGATGTGCTTCTTCTAATTAATTGAAACAGGTGATATATGAAACAAATTTTGTAATTGAATTTATTTTTCTTATTAATGTGTTTTTCAGTCGCACTCGTAATTTTTCAATTTATTTACATTTATAACAAAGTCTTCCTGTGTGCCAGCAGAAAACATCTTTCGTACATTTAAGGCTTATGCAATCAATAGTACTACAAAAGTTAGAGTATCAAGTTTTGTCATTGTCATTCAAAAAAAGAGAACTCCTATTTTCTATTGAGTTCTTTTGTTACTCGTATTTTGATTTTTACTCGATTTCACCGCGATAAATTGTTTTATATTTATCAGAGTATGTAAATACAGAGTATTATCCTTCAGTTTCAGAGGTTTGTAAAAATAGACAAATGAGTTATCGTTGTAAGAAACGAATCTTCCGCGTCTTATAATACTGCTGATAGACGTTGTTAATTTAAATCCAAGTGTTTTTAATAAAAAAGTTTATAAAAGCAGGTTTATTGCTTGAAAATCTATTGTTATTAGTCGACTAATGTTCACTCTTTAAAAATGACCTGAAAATAATTGTACTCACACATTTCCATAAAAGCTGATGCAAGGAATTATTTTTATATTTTTCAAATTTCAATAGCGTTACATTCTACCAGAATTCTCTTTACCACAGTTCAGCATCTATAAATTGTAATGGAATAAAAATTAATATTTCTAAAATGCTCCATTTTCCCGATGTTCTTTTAAAGTGCATCTTACGTATTCAAAAAAGTTCACATTATTTGTATACGTTTATAGCTTTTACGCAGAAATATATCAAGTTAGCAATGAGAGTTTTTTTTTTCTTTTTTTAACGTAGATGTTTGTCGTAGATCGAGAATGTTTGAACGGTGTAAATTAAACAAACGTTTGAATTGCGTGTATTTGAAGCTTCAGTCCTATCCATTTTCTGAGGCCAAATCTGCTTCTAATATCATGACATTTCCAAAAGGAATATTCGCACTATTATTTAATTGAGAATACCAGTTTTATAATTTTTAATGAGTCGCAATTAAAACATTGGATGTGGTGCATTTAATTAAATGGAACGAGAAATAAATGAAAAAAAATGTAATTGAATTAAATTTCCTGATAATTATTTTGTAACTGTTTTTTTCTTTCTAAGGAGCTTTTCATGTTTTTTTTTTTTATTTATTTAGATAGATTTATGACAAGGTCTTCCTGTGGGCAAAAAACTTTTTTCGTACATTTAAATTTTATAAAATCAATAACTAGAACTACAAAAATTGTAATATCACGTTTACGACAGTCCCTATTTGATATTCATTCTAAAATAATCATGCCAAAAATGCCGAACCAAATAAATTAATAACAATACCTAATGTTAAATTGTATAAATGAATAATACATTAACGCCGTCTCCATATTAAAAATTGTACGAAAATTTTATTTTTTCAATACTAACACATGCTGTTGAAACAATTGTTTTAACCTGCGATTGATCTAAATTCATAATACTAAATATAATAAAGTCAAATACAAAGTTTGGAGTGATTTTAATAACTATTTTATTTATACAGAGACATTTTTATTTTATAATATATTATATGGATTTTAAATTAATTTTACATATTTCCATTTGATTTTATATTTCATGAAATTGAAATATCGCATTCTACAATCTTTTATTATTTTATTATAACAAAAGGTTTATCCTAAAGAGGTTGCTTAAATTTTTTTTATAATATTACAGTACGAAAAATATATAGTAGAGGTAGCATTTTTATTTAAAAATGTAAAAATGAATTTTGATTTTATCCTTCAAAATATAATAAATTATTACGTATCAAAATTATTATTGCATTCTGTAAACTAGTCGTTGGGGGAAACCGTAATACTTACCCATCATGGATATGCATAATGTAAAATATTAAAATAAAAATGTGTAAACTACTTATAAAATGCATTGCAATTCAAATAAAATCGTGGCTTGATGACGTCATAAACTTTAAAGGCTCGATTACTGAATTGCTTGAAAAAGGTTTTTCCTTATATCTCCAAAAATAATAATCCTATTAACTAGCGGTTTATTGCATCTGATTAAGCGTCAAATTTCCAATTAAAATATATCTTTAAAGTCAAATTTGGATAAAATACAGGGTCATGAAAAATCGAAGAGTGTGGAAAATAGGATTCCAAATATCTCGGCAACTAATTATCCGATCGACTTCATGCTTTATGCAAAATTTTTTTTTTTATTGTCTTTTATATTCATTTCTTAAAATAAACAATTTCGAAAATTTTTATATACCTTTTATTAGAACGAATATTTCGAGAGTCCGAAAAAAATAGTTCCGGTTAATCGAGGTTATTGAAATTCAATAGGCTTCTTCCCATTATTACATACTAAGTACATACCAAAATGCAAGTCTCTATCTCAATTTTTTCGGGAGATAGAGCGTTTACAGACACACACACAGACACACAGACGGACGGCAAATTTTTTTCCCCTAAAAATATGTTTTTCGGAATCTCCAGTGTCTGAAACGTGTAAATCCGTCAAAATTTTTTTTTTCGATTTTCAAAACGACTACAAGACTTACCCTATACTACGTATGATGGGTAAGTAATAAAAAGTATTCTTACCTATTTCCTTCTTTAGCCGCTTAATCAAAAATTGCATTACAAACTTAATTGCAATTCTAGCCTTTCAATCACTACTTATAAATTAAACGGTCTTACTGGCTTATTCTATGCAACAGACTAGTAATTTCATATGATAATGGAACTGAACAACTTTCTACGAAGCGATTCTAATTCAGTTAATAAAATGCTGGAAATATAAAAATAACAAACCATTTAAAAAAATTTTGCCCTTTACTTAAATTACTAAACAAATCTAAAACGAAACTATAAAATTTGAAAGATAATAGTACTCGATTGAATCGTATATACTAAGTTCTTATTATGATAAATTGTTTCTACTTCCGTAGAACAATTTTTTTGTCCATTGGAACATATAGTGTAACTTACTTTATTCAAATATTGTACATTTTGTTGTTAAATTATTTTTTTTTTAACAGTATAACCATCCTAAATAATAGATAACAATTACTGATTTTTTCCGTTCATTCTAATCTATTGAAGAATATTTTATTGATATTTACAAAATGATATCACTTTTGTAATCCCATTTTGTAATACCATAAAATGGTATTATTTTATGGTATTACTTTTAAAGCAAATTATATTTAATGCAAAAAATAAGGCTCGACATAGGCTTATGTCTTTAAAGCCAAAATGAAAGTTTCTTTTTATAGAGATAAAAATGAAATGCAGAAAATCCAAGTAACATTATTACAATTTACATAAAATATTACTAAAAATGAAAACGACAATATATATTTTTATTTTATTTTTAACTATTAACAAATACTTAGTCTTCTAGTAAATGTATTTTCTTTTGATAAAGAACCCCTGCAGTAGTTTAAAATGAAAATAGTACGAAGAATACACAGAATTCAACAATGAAACAAATATGAAGTAGTATTTAAAAAACCCCACATGAAACATATTTTTAAACTGCAGTCACAGTTCATAAAGACCAATAAAATACCATCTGCGGTTCTTTCATGCGAAGCTATAACCATAATCCAAGGCCATAAATTTGCGAAATATTAAGTAATAGGTCATAGACCCACAAATATATCCATCATTTTTCTTTCAGAAAAAAATAGAAGGGGAACAAAATACGCTGTGGTTACTCTTTAATTTTCAGGGATTTTATTGCCTGCTTTCTGTTTCATTTATAAACAGGAATTTACTATATGACAACCAACCATTACTTTTATGTGTCAAATAATTTTTGTTTTAGTATTGGGCAACATGAAATAATCGATTTTTTCCAGTTGCTTTTTTAAGTGATTTAAAATTTTTGTGAACCGAAAACTGCGTAAAGACAAATTTATGAAATTCTAAGATATTATTTGCCCTTTTTATAAGATACAGATTTTATAAAATCAGGCATTTATTGTTTAAACATATGTATAATCTATGAAACATTGCACCAAGATGAAAACAAAAGTCACGTTTAAAGATAAAACACTGTCTTTGAAATTTGTATTTGGAGTAGAATATGCAAAACTATTAATTTATGTTCAATAATTGTACACAATTAAATAATACATTTGTTGTTTATATAAGCTTTCTTTACATAATTTTGTAAAAAAAAAAAAAAAAAAAAAAGGAATTCCTTTAAAACAATATTAAAAACAAAAATTGAAGTAACAAATGTTACAAAGCAAAAATACATTTACATGAGAAAATAGACATATTGCTTTAAATTCTAAACATGTGATGAACAAAGTCTATCTGACATCATATTTTTTTCTAGGAAGTGTTTTTATCTGCAATATATATTAGAAGTGCTTATGTAAGGACACAGTTCTGCTATATATTCAACTAGTAAATGGAAATGCAGTAACAGAGGTTACATTTTTATCGGATAAGTATTAAATTTATTGCATGGAGTTAAAAAATATATATTAACCAGAAATTTTTTTAAATAATTAAATCTGCTAATTAAATAAAAACAAATAAAGATTCTATGTTTATATGTTGCGATGTATAGATTATGTTATGAATTTTACAAACATAGTCTATTTAACGTTGTATTTATAGTAATTTTGATAGCTTAATTAGATGACCGAAAAAGAGGAAAATAAATCTTATTAAGAAAAATTATAAATTGAAGAAGTAATTATTTAAATTAATTAGTTACCATTTTTCTCTAAAAAATGAGTGTAGCCCGATTGTGATCTAAAATATCCTCAAATATCCCCGAATGTGACCTAAAAATGTGAATAAAATGAAAAAAATATATGCAGATGTAAAACTCCAAATTGGAAAGATTGTTTACAATTTGTGGGTTTCTTTTTACGAAAAATGTATGCCTATTTTGCTAAATTACATAATGCATCATCTGTATGTATGGTTCTTTTCTTCAATATGCTTGAAGGTGTGTATATTTCACTTGTCTGTACCTGCGATTTTTAATAAATTTTTTCCATCATTCTTAACTTATTTATGTCACTGTTGGAAGATTGAAAATTGAGCATTTACATATTTGTGTTAAATGAAAAGTGTAATTTATATTAGGAAAACATATTTTTTAATCTTATTTCTTTACTGTGCTATGTGGCGTACATTTCTCTTCAAGAACGAGCATTTTATTACTAGGCAAAATTTCTTTAAGCAAAGCGTCAAGCGAATGACTAACATAAGAACAACAACTTTTCTAATAAATAACTCAAATAATTAAGTAATTTTCTTTATTCTCAGATATATGTTATTATTATTTACGAAAAAAAATTAGGGATCTGTGTGGTTGAAATAATATTTATTCGCCTTCAAATACGTACTTCAAAATATCTTTCAGAAATATTTAAATCACTTTCTTATAATGCACTTACTGCAAATTATCGGCAAAATTGACAAACTGTATGCACTGGGTGATTGCATCTGCTTTTAAAAACTAGATGGTATGCACAAATCAGACTATATCTATAAACCTCAGTTGGAAGGATTTAAACTTGTAAGTTATTATTACTCGCATAATAGATTACTAGGCAAAAATGGGTTAAAATATTATATTACATAGCATTTTCCTCTTTCCCAAGGTGTATAAGATTAAATATATGAAAATAAAATGTTCACTGATAATGAAAACTGTAAGCCTAATTATTTTTCTATTAATTTAAAAGTTTGTGAAAGTTTTTTTTTCTCTTTTTTCAAGTATAAAACGTCTATAATGAAAACAAAATCAAATTTGTCAAATGCAGCAGAAAAATGTTTTCAATGCACTAACCGTTGATTTAAATATTCAAAATTACTAATATAGTGGCTTTCTTAAAATTGACTCGAATTCTTGAAAAATAATATAAGATCAACTGTCTTGTGTTTTATGTTTTTGGTAACACACACACACACACAAAAAAAAAAAAAAAAAAAAAAAAAAGTTCCCCATGAAAATTTTGAACAGACGGTAAAAGTTTGAAGATCTCTAGTTTCGCAATATGCACCCTTCTGATGCTCTAAAAGTCAGACTGTTGCTAAATTCTGCATAGTGCCAAGTCGTATTAACTATTATGCATTTGTCTCAAATAAAAATGCATTGTGTCCAAAGAAACTTATAAAAATGATACAATAAGTTCTTTAATATTACTTCAGTATCTTAATAAATAATTTTCTAAAGGAAAGTTTTATCTATCTATTATAATAGGTATTTAAACATTTTAAATACATTAATTTTCTTTAAATTTATATCACTTGCTAGTTTTACGCGATATTCGGTTAGACCATACGATTTTTCTGAAATTGTTATCTGGTAATTCTGTAAAACATGACAGGCATAAATCAACACATTTAGACACAGCAAAAAATTTAAATCTATTATACTATTTCTTTAGAGGTAGAATAGTGACTATGATATGATACGAGATAAGAGTAATTGTGGTCGTCATCTTACTGATACTCGTGAGAATATCCAAACCTTTTCGTTATTCAGTCCTAAATTCCAGTCAATACAACTGACGTATTATTAAATACAAGCAGCTGTGATGAAACATAAGTTACAGTTAGAAAACATATTTAAAGAAATTATATAGTTAGGATCCCACATAGGTGGTCGCAAATCTTTATTCGTCATAAAATTGCAAATAAAATTAAACAACATTTTACATATAGTGTTATTACCTATTTAATTTGTTCTTAAATACTTTGGGCATATGTCAAAATTTCATTATTTGCAAATTGTTACTTTCCCCTTTAAAAATAAATAAATATACATTAAATTTTTGGAAAATAAACCGCAAACTCAAGGTTGTTTATTTTAGAAATTGATACACATCTAAATATTTATACATGGATACATGTGAGGGCGCAGTAATAAAATCCTGAAAAATTTTTGTTTTAATGTTCATTTCAGAACACAATGTTTTCTCACATAAAATAATTATTAAACTTCTCGAATTATTTAATTACTAGATATAACTATTTTATAATGAAAAATATATATTTAAACAATACAAAAAATAATTCACAAGACAACAAACCCAATATATCTTATAAAAGAAATCCACGTAAGAAATCCAATTTCTGTAAAGCATTCTTTCTTCCAAAATCTTCGGATTTAAACCATAAACTTTGAGGATTATAATATGTTTTATTGTATTCATTCATTCACTCACGTACTCCGAACATCTATTTACTTTCCTTATTTAAAGCAAAAATATCAATCATTGTTTTATTAAAACTGGAATAAAACACAAACAATGATAAGATTGAGCTTTAAGAGTTTTTTTTTTTTTTTCTATAAAGCAGGCATTATTTCCAGCATCATTTATTATAGCGGACTATTTGTTGGAGCATAAGAACTGCGTTTGAAAGATATAGAATCGCTGAAAGTATACTGGAGGTAGTTTGTTTTTTGTTTTATCTTCAGAAATCATTTATAACTTAATAAAAATGCATTAAATATTAAGAAATATTCTAAAATTTGCATATTTATATGTATTTCAGTATGTATACTTTTACATTCACCTTGAATGCATACTCGATTCTAGGACCACTTTTTGTTACGAAAGATACACTATCTGTATAATGTTACTAATATGCATGATTTTAGTAGATCTCCAGTGACCACGACGTACACTCCAATTTTACTAACAAAATTGCAGGCTACATCAAAAACTTTATTTACCATTCGAGGTCAAAATTTCAGCAGTACAAGTTTCATACGGGGTCATATTTTAAATAGAAAGATGACAAGGACGGGAAAATCCCCAGGGTTTTCCCAGAAATAACTTGCAGTGAGATATCCATTTAAGGAAAACTATTTCTTTTCCAGTTAACAAACTCACAACGATCATTTTCCACACCTTTTAAAACCATCATAGCATTGTTATGATACACAGCTTAATGCCGAATTAAATTCCATTCAAGTACTCAGAATTCAGTTTGCTTATCAGAATTCAGTCTGTCTGTCTGTTTGCCCGTGCTGTAACTCGCGAAAATATACTCGGATTGTCACACAATTGATATATGTTATTGATGTTCACTGTGGCATGTGCAGTATTGAAAATGAAGTGTGTCGCGCTTTAGTAAATTTACAGGGACATTCAAAAGCACTCCGTTACATTACGGTCTAAGGGGAAAAATAATTTTCGGTTTATTTTAATGATTTTATACTATTTTAAACATATTGAAATTGATATATACCACTGATGTGCACTCCAGGAGGCTTACAATAGAATATGGTGTGCATAGCACTTATAGTTTATTTTAGGGATACTCAAAAGAAATCCGTTACATTACGATCTATGGGGAAAATCTCTTGCATTTTATTTTAATAATGTTTCATTATTTTAAACTTATTGAAATTGATATATATCACTGCATTACTATTGAATATTGTGTGCATAACATTCATCATTCATTTACAGGGACACACAAAAGAATTCGGTTAAAGTACTGTCTGTTAACAATAATTGCTGGAAGTGCGTTTTCAGTTGCGGTACGCGTTTTTAAATTTAACTATTTTTCGCTTATTACTTGGTGTTTAATAAATTGTAGAGATCATATACAGGGCAGCACAAAAAAATCTCGAGTACATTTCCATTTAATCACAGAAATTCCGGAAGGGGGATTTTAAACTGTGATATGCGCTTCCTAACTGAACTAAATTTTAGCATTCTATGTGGTATATATATAAATCTAGTTATCATATACAGGGTTGCGCAAAATAATTCGGATATTTTCTCCAATATTGTTGGTAATTACTGAAATTGTGTTTATATATATATGATTTTTTCAATTTGTTTACTTAGAGATCATCTTTCACCTTATACAACGTTAAAATTTTGTAAAAGTATATTGGAAGTGTTGGAAAGTGTTACATAACCTATGCTTGAAGCATGATTTTACGTTCTTGTTTATGGTAAGAGACTATTTTTGAAGATATGTGGAAAGCTTTCTAATCATCCCATTTTGAAATCTAATCACAGCTTTAGTTTCAACTATAATTTATAAAAATGCATTTCATTTTTTCTGATATGCAGTTTCTATCAACCAAAATGAATATAACTGAGCATATTTTTTTTTGTTTTGTTTTCTACAGATATTTGTCTATTACTGGAGCACTCCCTTTTATTTATTATTAGAACAAGACTTAAAATACTCCGGTGTACTTTAAATATTGTTATTAAAATGATTAATTTCTGTTAATTAATCTTAAATATGTTAAATATTTTAGTGGTTTTTATTGTTAAACGCTCTAGGTAATTTTCTCTGCGAACTGTGACACCACAGAACATACAACACCATAGAACATTGCAGAAGTATTTTTTTTAAATGCTATGATGTCTTTTTTTATTTTCAGATTAATGAAATTATAAATCACCCGCGAGAATAAAATTTGTTAAATATTTTGAAGAAATGATAAGATAATATATATGTTTTCTAAACTATTTTCTAATACATGTAATTTTTTTAATTTATATATATATATATATATATATATATATATATATATATATACATATATATATATATATATATATATATATATATATATACATATATATATATATATAATTTCATCTAAATCAATTTTATACGTATGCATTTATACTTACAGATTATTATTATCCCTTCCTTGAATAAAATTAAATAACAGAAAATGAGAAAGAAAGGAATTCTTACTAATTTAACATACTATAAAACAAGAAATTAGGCGTAGAATGTCCTAATTGTTGCTCGCTAGATTAATAGTTTCGTAACTACCAACGTTCAGCAGGATCTTGGGAATTACTAATAGCTTTAATATCAATTGTTAGAATCTCAGAGGCATTAATCAAATCATTTAACATTAGTTACAGACAGTTTTCGCCTATTCATTATTAAATACGTGCAATTTGCTAAACATTTTACAAATAATTATTGTTTTTTATTTTTATTCCATTATATAATAAGGCAAATGTACCAATAGTGCGCCATATAGGGATGTTTATCTATTTATCATTAAAAGTTTAGTAAACATTAATGATATAAAATGAGTGCAAGGGATATATATTAATTTAATCTAAAGATGAAGATTAGGACAAGTCCTAATCTTCATCTTTCAAAATGAGCATAGAAATTTCAAAATATATGTCTTGTAAAAAATTAAAATATAAAACTTTTGCATTCTTCTATGCTCTAGTAGTGGGCATAGTAAATTTCTGATGCAACAGTAGTGTCTATAAAAGTGAGACACTCAAGGCTTGAATGTTGTATGTGCCAGATAAGTTATAATTTGATTTACAATCTTAGAGCTAAATATACAGAATATAGAAGATTTACTTAGAAGTTTAGATGGCTACATTATAAAAATACTTAAAAAATTATTAAATATTCAGAAATTCGTATCTTGATTTATTATTACAGTTTTTATTTAACAGCTAACATTCTAGCAACTCTATTTTCTCCAAGCATACTGTTTTTGCTTTCTCTTCCTATTTCAAATTTTTTCCTTTGTCTTTTTTCTGGTTTTTGTCTTCAGTATTAGCAATTTTAACTGCTTTTTTCTTAAAATATTAAATCATTTTATAAGAAGTAACTACACCTGGGATTTTCTCTCGTTTTATTTTTTCCTCGTTTTATTTCCTTCTCCTGTCGAAAACAAAGCTGCCGAACGGAGATGGAATGTTACTTGATGGTCAAGCAATGTTTTAAGATTTTTCAAGAGATTGATAATTGTTGTAAAATTGTTTCAAGCTCAAAAGTTTTGTTTGCTTCAGTATGTGTGATGCTTTTATCGTAATTTGTAGTCTGAAATCTGTCTGTTGTTTTCTTCAGCTTCCCATCAACAGACTCAACAAAATTATTGAAAAATTCTGTCTTAATTGGATTTATCGATGCTTTTTGAAACAAACCAGACTTTTAAAATAAATTACCGAATTAAGAAATCAAAATCATTTTCATTTAATTTTTTTTCTTTTATGTAATTTAACTAAAAGTGTTGTTCCATATTTAGTTTTTCTCTAATTTCTAGCGATAAATAATAGAGAACTTTTTGTTCTACTGGTGCTTTTCCATTACCCGCTATGTAAATAAAAAAATATATTTTGCATGTTGAAATTTTTAAAGTATTTTTATTTTCTTCTATCTATACAAGAAGAAAATGTTGCATTCATGAAAGTTTTCCATTTCCGTTTTTCTATGGATTTATACGTTTTAGAAGGTTCTAAACACGGTTTGACTGTTTTTTACAAAAGGTCTGTTCGTGAGCCTGTATGGGACACAATTTTACGAGCACTCTAACTTACGAAATGCTGCATAGAACAGGATGAAATTTCATATTATGTTCTATCCTTACGTGGACAGATGCCGATTATTTTTTGGGCAAAATCGCCATATGGGTGGGGGGACGCAAATCGATGATTCGTTCGATTTATGTTCTGCTTATATCTCTAGTTTATGCACACAGAATTCAACGAAATATCAAATTTTGATTCCTTTTGGTAGGAATAGATTGTCATTTAATTTTGGTTTCTGTCGTCTAAGAGGGAATGCTGAAATTCGATGATTTGTTCGAAATATGCGATGCTTATATCACCAGTTTAAATGCAAAGAATTCAACGAAAATTCAAGCTTAGCATCCTGAATATAGGAATACATTGTGTAGAAAATCTATTTGCTAAATCTATGTAATTTCGTGTACTAATTAAATCATTTTATTGATTTGATTTATATATAAAAGAATGTTTTGTGATGGCCACAGCATACTAGTTTTATAAAATTAAAATTTTTTAGTTGTGATTCTGAATTACTGGACTTATTTTTTTATACGTATTTTGGGGGGGTTCCATGGAACCAGTCTGCAAGCTTTGGACCCATTAACAAATGCTTCAGCTGTCACTCCTTCAAATGCTGATTTTAAAACTTGGAGAAAATCTTGCTTCTTTATCTGGTCTCCTCCATGACTTATTCTAAATTATTTACAAGTACACTCAAGGGTATGGAAAACAGAAACATCCATGGGTTATATGAAATGTGTAGCATTTGGCAACAGAGCTACGATATCAATATTTTAAGTCCTGCACAATCTACTTATATGCAAATATAAATGAGAGGAATGTTTCTCTATAAATTATATAATCGGTTTTAGTATTCCCTTCATGTTCAGATATGGGAAATACATTAAAATATTTCTTACATACTCAGTAAATGCTTTTTGTGTCAAATATTTTTTGAGTTCCCAATGGCCCTAAAATAGCTTGCACAATTTGGCATAGCATAGCTTGTACAATTTGTTGAGGAATTCTGTTAGATCTGTCACAATGTATGAACAAAATTTAGTTTTATATAATTATTTATATTAAACAAATTTATGAAATTGTTTTACTTACCATCGACTGGGATCAATTTGGCCACCGGGGTGACATTGCTCACTTATGAAAACACAGTTTATATCCTCTATTGTCGTTACATATTTCTTCGACTTTTAATAGTTGACGCTGTCGGGCTCCTCGTCATTCTGTGAGAAGCTTGCCAGGGACAAGAAAACAGAGTTCTGGAAGCTTATATTTGATCCTATCAGAATGTTTATCAGTAGTTGAAGTTAAATAAGTTAAATGCTTTTCAATCTTTTCCTCCCCCAGCCATTCAAAAAGCAAGTAAGTGTTATTGTTTATTATATTTATTGGTTATTAATGAAATGGAGATGTAAAAGACGTTTTGCTTTCATTTTTCACGGTTATTGGATCAGTATTATTTCGCTGGGCATTGTCACCCCACAATTTTTGGCACTTTGCACACACATTTGCACTTTGCCCGGCAGACGATTTGCAATTAATCTTCAAACCTTCTTTCAAAACTGGTAACCAAACGACAGCAGGGAAGAAGACGTTTTCTCTTCATGAGTTGAATAGTTCGTGTAAAATGGATCTCGATGAAGATCCTGAAATGAAATAACAACCACCAACTATGACTTTAATAGTTGGAAAATTTTTGTTGTTGAAAGTTTTGGGAAAAAAGTCAAGTT
Source organism: Maratus michaelseni (assembly GCA_963931845.1). Classification (NCBI taxonomy): domain Eukaryota; kingdom Metazoa; phylum Arthropoda; class Arachnida; order Araneae; family Salticidae; genus Maratus; species Maratus michaelseni. The sequence goes on along the minus strand of OZ007588.1, from coordinate 245,719,456 downwards.
AGAAAAATATTACATGAAAAAAATAACTAACATCTATGAAAATCAGGATTTCGAAGTTTCTTTTTGTGAAAACATCTGATCGAGAAAAATAATTTACGTTCTCTTCTGAAAGATGAATGTTTGAACATTTCGTCCCCTACCCTTCAAGAAGAGAAGAAGTGTGTACAGTTTTGAGGCAGATCATTCAGCTTTTTTCTATTTTTATTTTTCAATATTATGTCCAATCAGTATTTATAATATACTTCTGTTCAATATTTCTATCAGTATTTTCCTGAAAAAAAATTATCATTAAATAAGTTTTTTTATAAGACATGTTGTCATTTTCTTTTCCGTTTAGACTTCTTTTACCCAGAGACGTATTCTTAGCTCTTTTAGTAGGAAAAAAAAGTGTAGGCAATGTGGTCTTTATTTAGAGAGTTACTTGATCAAATAAAATAAAAATCGCATCTACCATATGTAAGTGTTTTTTTATATAAAATATTTAGTGTTTGCTGCAATTGGAAATTAATCTGAAATCTGGGCAAAGTGATACCGGTTTACGGCAGCTGTAAACTACCATTGGTGATTCCAAATCTTTAGCAACATTTCCTATTAAAATAACCCTTAAAATAAATATTAGCTCTGCTCGGGCACTTGTTTATGTTTTCCCTGATCCTTTTGCTTAGAAATCTTTTTCTGGCTTTGGGTTTTAAAAAAGCACTTTCAGCACAATTAAATATTTGTTTTGGTTATTTTAAAATATGTTCAAGGTTTTTTTTTTTTCAAAAAGATTTCAACTTTTTGATACAATTTTAGTAGTTTTACTTGTGATACTTCATGTCACCAAATTTTGACTTGTTCTCATTGTCATATCGGGATGCAGCTTCAAGAAAGACTCATACTACTTTCTGTCAGGAAAATTATTATATCCAGGAAAAATGCTTAATTTGGTATTCTTTTATTGTTTAGCTACACTACGCAAAACAGTTTCGTTGCATACTGGAAACCCGGCATTGGCTATCTGTTTTATCCAGATTATTATATTGTTTTCTACATCTGAAGAAAATAAAGTTTGGTGGGTTTTTCTTATACCCAGTTTTGCACTTCTTTTTATTTTTCGTTTCAAAGTGTAACTTGTAGAATTATACTTTATGGCAACTGGACGAACACTATCTCTGTGCTTCACATCATTTTTAGTTTGTTATAATTATTCTACTCTGTATTTTTTTTTTACTTTCTTTCCATAGTATCTATTGAGTACAAGAAACATTCATGCATATGATTTTCCCACCAATAATGAAGCTCCACGATTTGTTTTTCTTGCAGAAACCCGAAAATTATTTATTGTATGCAGATTTCTATAAATTCTTCATTTTGGAATTAATAAGAGCGAAAAAAATATCAACAGAAGAAAAAAAAATGTTATAAGTTTCAGCGCATAAAAACAGACTATATTTGTCACGAAAATTATTAATTTAAAAGTCACGATTATCGTCAATTGATCGTGAAAGGCACAAATGTTTTTACTTAATTAAGGTCAGAAAATCTTCAGAAACAATCTGGAAATCAGATGACACACTGAAGCTTTGAAGACCGTTTCCCTCCACAACATGAATGAAATCCCTATTAAAATTTATTAAAATCTAAAACGTTAAAGGAAATACATTTGTAGGAAAATTCTTGTATATCTGCTTTATTCATCATTTTTTTTATAAATATCCTTTTACTCAGCGTAATAAATATTAAAATGTATCGATGAACTCAATAAATTTGAGTTGCTATTTTACTTGAAGAAGTTAAAAATTACTGTGTTACAAAAGAACAGCATTTACGTTTACGAAATAGCGTAAGGTTTCACGATTTATGCATAACAGTATTAAATTGCAAAGAATAGTGGTCATTCCATGTCAAATGACCTAAATTTGGATTTGGGTCATGCTCAACTATCCTCTAAATTTGATCTAATCGCTGTAGGACATACACATAAGTCTGAAATAAATACATCTGCAAACTGTCAGAATCAAAAGTAGTATAGTTGTATTTGGGACACCAGAAATGCTTCTATGATATTCATTATTTCACTGTCGCACGAAAAACGATCAATTCACCAAGTCTGTCATCTTACAGCTCATGATACAAGAAAACTTATATATTCCAAAAATGTCACCTAGTACAACTTCTGTGTTCAAAAACATATTTACAGTATTAAAGATCCGAAATCTATACATTCATCAGCACTTGGCGTGGCTTCAAACTACGCCATACAGTCTGTATAGACATGGCATAGAACTACTGAATGCATTAATCTTTGAAATCTCCTGAAAAGTTAAAGTCATAATTTCAACCGCATTTTCAGAAGCCTATATCTGAAAAGGAACACTTCTGATTTGATTACCGTCGCAACACTTAAAAAGCACACCTTTATAAAAAAAAGAAAATCTTGGTTTAATTTTAGGTATTTTTCGTATAATGTAAAAAAGCAAGATTCAAAATACATGGTGTAAGTGAGTTTCGCAACTATAACTGGATGCAAAGTAAAGCCCATGTACACTCAAATATCTCTTCAACTGATTACCCTAGTATTGTGAATGAAGTATCTACCTACAATAAAATGGTTATACACTACCCTATGAGAGTAACTGAAACGCTTCTAGTGCCGAAATTTGGAAATTAACGGCCATATCTCGAAAAATATGAGAGACGGTGATAAAATATCAGTAAGTGTAGAGCATCCTTGATTTAGCATCAAATGACGTATTGCATATAAAAGAGAATTTTAGAATCTGTAAAATATTATTTTTTTGGTAGACAATCACCAGCCGAAATATGTCACTAATCGCCTGAGAAATGTGCCATTATAAGAGAAATCTATATTTTCTAATAAAACAAACACATGCAAGAAAGGTACAATTTATTATAAAAGGAAACAAAAGTTAAGTATGCTCAATACATCTACAGAAATACACATGCATTATACAAAACAAAGTTATGGGCAGTTAATAGTTAAGGGTCTTAGCTAATCAGATGTCGCTCAGTTTTTTTTCCCAGTAATGTGTTGGCTTGTTTTTCAAATTTAAAATTTTGTGGCTCACTTCAAGTACATGGTCCTCTATAAATACCTTTACCTTAATATTGTCGTATAATATTTTTCTAGAGGTTTTAGAAGTTCCGAATTCCTTTGTGAAGTTTGTGTTTAAAATGCAGGAATAATACTCGGTAATTCACTTTGTAGTTGAAACTTTTGTGTGGATAAATTTGAAGAAAACAAAATTAATGTAACTATTACAATTTTTGATGTAATTTGAAATGAATGTTCCAGTGTATTTAAAGTAATCAATAAATGTTTTACAAAAATCAGTTCATCATATTCGTTACTCTTTTTCTGGAAACTTGAAAATACAGAATTTTGAATTTTTACGCCTTTGCTACAGACAGAATACACTGGTATTCCCGAGGTAGTTTAAATTTTTTGTGGAATAAGTTAAAAATAAAGAAGGTAAAAAAATGAGAAATTTTATATGTTTCTGATTAAATGGAATCAGCTGGATTCGATCGCTTGACCTCCCGTTTTGAAACTGGAGACGTCACCTATGCGCTTGATTACATAGCCGCATTATTTATCCTTTATATTCCCATTTCCTGGGTGATTTCCCCTATACAATCGGTTGCAAAATGGTTTGAAATAGGCTAAAAATGTATTAAATACGTAATCCGTCGGTCATTTTTTCCGAAAATCTATACAGTTCTTGCGGCAATCGCCTATACATATTCACCAAATTGGAGCTCAATCGGAAGTACCACTTGAGAGATATCGTGTTCCTTCACACACACATACAAATAATGATCACAATATTTTCCATATACTATATGTTCGTAAAGTAAAAATTAATTCAAAAATTTTAATTTACTCTGTAATTTGAAGATGTTTGTGTGGGGACAAATTAATCAGAGGACGTTTAAAACACATTCAATCTGTCGGACACTTTTTAGTAGCTAACCAATGTTGGTTCTTTTTGGTCCACAATTGCGGCAGTATTACATTCATCAGAAATATTTACACTGAAACACAACTAGAAACACACTAGATAAAAATTGAAAAACTTAATATATATATTTATATTATAGATATTGGCTTTAGGCTGGAAATATTTGTAATTTAATACAAATATTGTAGATAAATCGGTTTTTCATTGAAAATATTAGCAATAAAACGACAAAATATTTATGCAATAATGGGAAATTGTAATCATTGCAAAGTTGAGAAAATGTTTCATGAAAATATTGCCGAGAATAGTCAATATGTAGCAAGTATTGACCGAGATATAGTACATACAAGAAATATTGGTACAATATTATTTTGTTATTACAGCTGCCTTAAATAGTTTTTCAGTGGCATTAAATTTGATCACATGATGTTCTGAAAATAAACAGTTACCTGTGCTGCTGATGAAGCAAGGATATCGGTCATCTACCAAGGAGCTCAGCATTTTTGGCTTCAGAGCTTACAAGTTGAAGAGGGTATAACACCATCTATACACTATTAACCATATAATTTACAATTTACATTGAATATACATTAAAAAATAAACTGTTTACATAAAAAATATTATTTACCGTAAGTATACATTGTATAGATTTCATAAATTGTATAATACCAGCAACTAGATACAAAATTTTATGCATGAAACATGAAGAATGCAGAGAATACTAGGCTATACGAAAGTTTTATTATATAGCTCAATTGCTTCAGACAATATTGTGTTGTAGCGTGTGATATAACTTAGTACTTAAAAATATTATGTGACAAAGTTACATCATACAATATTATAACCTTACAACTTTTGGTACAAGACAGACTTGTTTCAGGCTTTTCCTAAATAGGTTTATGTGCGACGCCAACATGTTCCACATTCCGCGCAGTCCAATACTGTCACTTTTTTTTGCAATTTTTACAAATTTCTTTAACTATAGCAAAACAATTTTAGGAGAAAATTACATGTATTGCCTATATTTGAACCACTATTGTCAATATTGGCATAATAAAATATTACCTCGTTACGGAAGTTTAGATTTTGTCAATTTTCCCCTAATATGGCAAGAAATAATTTAGCCAATATTTAGAATGAAAGCCAATACTGGCGTTTTATGGGAAATATTTTCAATATAAAATTACTATTTAAGTAACAGTAACATTTCATTGCAAATATTTCACATATAAACCAATATTTAACCAACAATGTATTTTAAATGAATACAATATTACCCTGTAATATAACACATATTGGTTTGCTCTCAGCGACGTAATAGCGCATTTTTTACAAGTTTTTTTTAAAGAACTTTCATTGTAATACGTTTCTTTTAAAAGAATGTTTGTGCTAAATAAAAATAAGTTTTATGTTTATTGCCTGAACTTTTCAATATGTTCCATTCGTATACACAATTTATATATCAAGTGCACACATTGTTACGGAAATTAAAGCAAAATATTCCAAAGTATCGCCTCAGGTGAGAAATAATATTAGTGAAATCTCAAGAATGCGAACATATTCTTGAGATAAAACAATCGATTTTAATCAGAAGATCGCTTAGAATGATATGGTGAATAGATAGCATGTTTTGATTTCATTTTTATACATTTTGTTAGTGACAATGTTACATCAGGCAATAAAGGTTATATTCAAGGTCGCTACTGCTTTTTTTAGATTTATTATTACTCGAGTATTTTACGTATTCTTTAATTTATAAAACAGAGACTTTTTTATAATTAAAATTAAAAATTTTTTCATATTACAATTTTTTAAATTGAATTTGTACAACGTTATTCCATACCGAGTGTATCTTCTTCTTCCTCTTTCGGCTATTATGAGAATGTGTTTGCCTTTAAAGTAAAGGATGTTTATATGGTATTAAAATGTTTTACGTTTAAATTAAAATAACATACAACAAATCATATAACGATATTATAAAAATTACGTGATGAAATAGAAAATGGAAAGATTGTAAAATTATAATTACTTTTGGCTGTGATTTTGATTTATTTTATAAAAGATGGATTAAATTTCTTCTCTTAACGTATTCTATTTATAATTAATTTTGCCAGTTACATTTAAGTAAAGATTCCATAACTTCAACATAAAAGAATACGTCGACGACTTAGAAGTTCATCTTGAAAAACTTCACCGTATGATGAAATTATATTCTAGGACAGAATATTTATAAAACGTATTTAATACTTTTAACATATTTAGTATATCCTAAATTTTTGTATTGGAACAAATTTTGGAAATTTATCAAAAATTGATTAAAACGTGTTTAAACGTATAAGAAACGTTTTAAAACAATTTAAACGTTCTTTGTTGTGCCTGATATTAAATCATAAAAATGTTTTTTTCTCACATAGTAATCTCAAAACTACTTATTTTTATTCTAAATCTATATATACATTTCTCTTACGTGGCGCGGAAATAAGGCTGAATTTCTAGCTTACCGTTTGGCAACAACCATAGTTTCCAGAGCTCAGACCAATTAATAGACTAGATTGGGTAATATCAGCTCTGCCTCCAATATGGCGGCCAGTGTGAGAGCAGTCAAACTCAAACTAGCAATTATTAAAAAATAAATTACATGTACGTAATCCAAATCGTTTGAGATGATTCCTCATTTTAATTATGAGTAATGTCATTAATTTCAAATGAATTCTCAACTTTTATTTAGAATTCATTTACAAAATTCACTCACACGAAAATCGGAGAGAATAAAAATATCAACTGTCTAGATTGCACTAGTTGCCCTCTGTTGCTATCTTGCTGGAGTAAAAAATAATTTAGTTTTCAAAAATCTATAATCAATTAGAACAGTAAAATGTCGAACGAAATTTAAATAATGATTGATGATATATATAAACTATCTTCCTATCACGTAGTGTTTTTTTAATGAATTTAAGCCATGCTGTACAATATTATAGGTGCAATGAGTTTCAAACTATGTTTGTGTTTCCAAGATCTTTTTTTCATAGTATTTAAATGATTTATGCCCATTGGTAGCACCAACTAAACGCATTTTTAATTGTGTTTTCAACAAAGTTTTCAGTTACTTTTTTTTACATTAAAAAAATTGTCAATTGCATATGTTAAAATGATTTATGGTAGTACTTATTTCGGCTAGAGTTGCTGTAAAAACAAAAAGGGGCGAGAGAGCGAAGCGATCTGGGACCGCGTAGCGGTCTTAAAATGAACCAGAAGGACCCGTGCGAAGCTTTCGCGCTGCAATCTTTACGATTATTTCCTGGTACGTTTTAGCATGAATTTTTAATTAACTATTTTTTTTAAAATTCCAACAACGCATTTTAACGAAATGTGAGTGTACTATGTCAGAAGCCTGTTCAAAAACATTTCAAATGATACCTCTTTCATCGTTGTATGTTTTGTATGTGCATAGAAAAAGGGATGTTGACAGCAGAACTAAGATATATGATCTGGATTGTTTTTTCTTAAATGAAATGAAAGCTTTTTTCAAATCAATGTCGCCACAAAAATAAAATACCGCATTATATGATGCTCAACAGTGATTACAAAAAATAATAAATAGTACAAAACAGGTAAAATGTGACTTTTCGCACGGGTTATTTTATATTTATGATTAAAAATCAAAATTAAAATTGAAACGTTTAGAAGAAATTAAATATTATTGATTGATCGAAGCAGTGGTATTTTACGCGTGTAGCATAAAAGGTATGATTTGTTATATTAGATTGAATTGTAATTTAAGTATATTTCAGTTTATTTTCCTTCGTCCCGTATTTTTCCCGAAGAAGATGCCGTCATTCTCTAATGCAGTTAAAATGCCATTGTTAATTTATTTTTCCTCGCGCATGCCTTTTTCTATCTTCGATTTGATTTTATTGTTAGGAATAAATGAGATGATATTCTCGCTTGACTAATGTTGTTTGAAGATATTTTTGTAGTTAATTTTTCTTTAGAAGTTTAAACCTGCATCTAAAAAATATTAGATATTTCTAAAAAATATTAGACTGCAGTGCGAAATCCTCGGACAGATCCACTGGTTAAATACATAACATTGTTAAAAATGGTAAATAATATAAAATAAATAAATAAATAAAATATATTAAAGTATATTGAACAAACCGGTGTGATATTATAAAAGCATAAAAAGCTATATATATATATATATATATATATATATATATCATTGGCACTCGGCTAACCGAAAAGTACCATAAATAAAATACATACTTATCGAAAAATAAGGGTTACTATAATTAGTTAATTGGCGCAATTGTATTTGAGCTTCCCGTATAATACGCAAGTACCCACTTTTTTTTATTATTATTATCATAAAATACACTGAATGATTATTTTATCATAAAACACACGCAATGATCAATTTATTATAAAACATACAACATTTAATTTAATATAAAGCACACGCAATCTTCTCTACCGGGTTGCTAAATGAAGCAAAGCAATATCTCGTCAAAATCGTCGTATTGCCTAGGCATAAAATCGTCCTTTTAGCGCAAAAAATATATCCCGGTGCGTCTGCGGCATCTCTACCAATATTATTTATATACAATTTACTTCTGCTTGTACATTTCAATAACGTACAGATGTCGCAGATGCACCGGAGTATCTTTTTGGCGCCAAAAGGGCGATTTTATGTCTAGGCAACCCGACGGTTTTGGCGAGATTTTGCTTCGTATGGCAACCCGGAAAAGCAAATTGCGCGTGTTTTATATTAAATTAAACATTGTATGTTTTATAATAAATTGATCATTGCGTGTGTTTTATGATAAAATAATCATTCAGTGTGTTTTATGATAATAATAATAAAAAAATGGGTACTTGCGTATTATACGGGAAGCTCAAATACAATTGCGCCAATTAACTAATTATAGTAACCCTTATTTTTCGATGAGTATGTATTTTATTTATGGTACTTTTCGGTTAGCCGGGTGCCAATGAAATATATATATATAGCATTGTGTGTGTTTTATGATAAAATAATTTTTGTGAATAGGTTGCCAAATAATATGTTGGCAAATTTTCTACTCTCGCTAATGTCATTTTCATCACTTTGCCATCATTAAATAAGTTAATGTACTATTACTCCGTTACAGTACGCATATACACAAACATGATAAATATAACAATAGATGACGCATGTATAAAAATTATAAAAACCCGATTAAAGGCTCGATAGTTTTTTTTTAAGCACGCGCGAAAAAAGAATTAACAATCGTATTTTAACTGTATTAAAAGATGACGTCATCCGCTTATTCTTGAATAACATGAAATAAATTGAATGCATTTCTCATATAATAATATAATAAAGCATATCTTTTATTTTATTTTAATTTTGCTTTTTAACAATAAATATTTAAATTAACTCGTTCAGAGAAATCATACTTTATCTTTTTTCTACTGTTTATTTATCTTTATAATTAGTGTTGAACATGATATAATGCGGTATTTTATATTTGTGGCAACACAAATTTCAGAAAAATCTTTCATTTCATTTATGAAAGCAATGCCGAATTAATTTTTAATTAATAGCAATTTTTAATAAAAAACATGTTTTAACGAAATTTTAAGTGTGCCATGTCAGAAGCCTGTTCAAAATTCTTTCATATGGTATCTCTTTCGTTGTTCTGCGTTTCGTATTTTCTGAAAAAAAGGGATGTTGACAGGAGAAATAATGTATATGATTGCTTCGCAATTCACGGTGGTTGGCGAGCGTTAGCGAGTAGGAGGCTGAGCCGCCTAGTATTTCTTTAAATAAACTTACGTTATACACAAATTAATTTTTCAGCAGATCTGAAAATTAGTGTATAAATTTCACCGATACTGGGTTTAATTTGTCTCATGCATGCCAACGGTGTTGTGCTCATGATTGACTTTCCATCTTGTGCTGCGTGGTTGTAGCCTTGCCATATAAGAGTGAGAGAATACTAGAGTGGATGTCGTCTGGATAGCTTAAATGGTAAAGCACTTGGTGCGCTATACCAAGGTATTCGGGATCGAACCCCGGTCTGGACATTTTTTCACTCTAATGGTTGTACGCTGTTTAGTAAAGTGATAATTCACTTCCTTTGTATTTCATAAACTTATGTTACTTCTAAATTATTTAAACCACCAAACAGAAAGGATTTTTACAAAATAAAATAAAAATAAGAATGCTTGTCCCACATGTGAGATTTTTAAATATATATTTTCATACATTTGTTGAGATAACTTTACTTATAACACTTTTCTGTGTAAAATAATGAAAGTGTAAATACAAAGTTAAACATATGTTTTATATTTCCTGTCTGTATATTTCAGATTTTTTTTACTTCACTATTGTGTATATTATATGAGCAAACCGCTGCAGAAATAGAAGCTAATTGATCCAAACTATTGAGTCATGTAAGAAAAAATATTACTGAAATTTCAAGAATGTAGGGCAGATTTTTATGATAAAACTATTTATTTTAATTTTGAAGAATGGTTACAATGAAGTATGGATAGTTAATGATGGTTTCAGAGTTTTCATTCAGCATTTTAATAGTGCTGTTTCCAGAAAAGAGCTATTTATTATTTGAAACTCCAATGGTTGAATAAAATTATGATAGTACTGTTTGTATAGGCTATAACTTATTTACATGTTAGCAAATAATTCCAATATTGGTATGAAATATAGCCCTAACATTGGAATGTTTAAATAATCAATATTTACAAGAAATATTTCGCCATTATTTCTGGGATTGAATAAATGCTCGTTTTGAAAAAAAAATGTTTTTTTATTACTTGAGGTATATATTACTCATTCAATAAATTATTTAAGACGACTTTAAAATTAAATTATAAATACAGTTATTCTCATAATACAGTTAATGTTTAGATTGTAAAATTGTAAAATTTAATTTCCTACCTAAAGTCTAAAATCTTCTTGATATGTATAGATAAAATAACAAAATATCTTTGTTATTTTTATATTTCTTTAATATAACACTGAATTTGCATTTTCTACATATGTTTAATATTCTCGGTTAAATTCTACTACCTAATTTATAAATCACATGAAAAAACTGTTGTGGAAGGTAAAAATATATACATTGTTAGATATCAATTCATTAGAGGAAAAATACACCTGAGATCACAAGAATGTGAGACAGATTCTTGAAATAAAATACTTAATTTTAATCAGAAGATGATCTATAAAAATCTGCGAGTATTTAATATGATTTGAATTTAGATTCGTGTACTTTGCCTTAAGATTTTTTATTTTCAATTTCAATGATGTTTCCTTTTGAACGAAAAATTATTATTTGAGATAGCGTATTCAAAAAATAAATAATACCTACACTATATTCATTAGTGTAATGCAGCTTTTTATTACGATGTAATTTATTAAATATTGCCAGGGATTCGTTCCCGATAAATATCTTTGTCATACTTAAATTTTGTTAACGTAAGATTAAATTTGTATTTCCCATCTGCATTTCAGGAATTCTCAGTTAAATTCTATTGTGTAATTTACATATTAAGCGAACAGCACTGTAGCGTAAACGGAAACTAAGTATTTTAAAATATTGTCTGAGGCGAGTTAGAATATTTTTTTTAAATCTCTTCTAAAATGTACTAAAAATGTTTTATATCAAACAAATGATTTTAATCATAAAATAGGTTAAAATGATCTACTTAATAGTTAATGTGTTATGTCTTCCGCTTTATTTATTTTCGTTTAAGAGTTTTAAATCTCGATCTTAATAATGCTATTTTTTAAAAAGAATTTAATAATACCAGGAGATCAAACCCGGTCTACCAAGGTTACAGAACATAGGTGAAAACAATTTTTTTAGAATGTCCATCAACAACATCGAAAAACATTTTTACATGAAAAAATATGAAATATGTATTCAAATAAAGTTTTGAAATTTATTCAAAGCGATACTTTCATATCAGCTGCATGACAGAGGTTAATAGTCAAAGAAATCGCCTAAGATTATGCTACTCACAGCCAAATTTTTATTCTAATAATTTTAGTGACTTAAGAACGTAGTTCAATTACATGTCTGTTAAATTTGTGCTTTATTTATATTATTTCAATGATGCTTCCTTTTGAAAGAAAAAATATTATTCGAGATGGCGTATTCAATAAATAAATAAAGTCTAAACTATAATAGCTAATGTAATGCAGCTTTTTATTACCATATCATTTATTAAATATTGACAAGCGCTCGTTCCCGAAAAATATCTTTGTCATATTTAAATTTCGTTAACGTAAGATTAAATTTGTATTTCCCATCTGCATTTCAGGAATTCTCAGTTAAATTCTATTGTCTAATTTATATATTAAGTGAACAGCCCTGTAGCGTAAATTAAAACTAAATATTTTTAAGATATTGTCTGAGGCGAGTTAAAATACTTTTTAAATCTCTAAAATGTACAACAAATTTATAAAATTAAACAAGTGATTTTAATCATAAAATAGGTCAGAATGATCTACTTCCTAGTTAATATGTTGTGTCTTCAGCTTTATGTATTTTGGTTTAAGAATTTTAAATCTCGATTTTAATAATTCTCTTTTTTAAAGGAATTTAATAATACCAGGAGATTGGACCTGGGTTACAGAACATAGGTGAAAACAATTTTTTTAGATTGTTCACTAACAACATCAAAAAACATTTTTACATGGAAAATATCAAATATGTATTCAAATAAAATTTTGAAATTTATTCATAGAAACTTTCATATTAGTTGCATGACAGAAGTTAATAGTTAAAGAAATCACCAGAGATTTCGCTACTTAAAGTAAACTTTTTTATTCTAATAATTTTACTGATTTAAGCACTTAGTTAATTACATGTCTGCTAAATTTGTGTTTTATTTATATTACTTTATTTATTTATTGATAAAGTTTTAATTTCTCTATGGAACATTAGCCAGAAACAAATACTGAGCTGTTTATATTGTTTTAAGTGCAAATTGTTAATCTTTCGTAATCAGGCTGCACGCGACAAAGATAAATGAATAAAAAAATCCTGCTCAAAAATTATTTTAAAAACCATAACAGAAACCCAGTAAATTGAGATACAATTTTCAAACAAATTACACTTGAGAAAAACATAATTTTCCAATTCAAATGTGTAATAATTGAATTTGTGAGAGAGTTAAAAGATAAAAAAATTGAAGGAAAAGCGAAATTTATCGGTCAGGTGTTGCCACCGTGAATATGGTATCAGCGTTACTCACGAATATGTGTTTGCCTTATAATATAGATTTTATTACTTATTCAGTAAATAAACATAACATTTGACGTTATGAATAAATTATAACTATTCACTAAATATGGTTTTCTTTCGTTAGCATTTGTGAAGCACAATTTTATACTCAATATGAGTTTACTATATTTTGTTAACTCTTAGTTATAGTTAATTTTTGTTAATACAAGGGATTTATATTTCCCACCCACAAAAATATCCTGTTACATTTTATCCGGAAATTAGATCAAAATACTTTAAGATATGATCTCGAATGAGAAAAAATATTCACTAAAATTTTAAGAATACATAGGAGATTCTCGAAACAAAACATTTTATCGTAAGCAGAAAGCGGAATACATTGAACTATAGAATAGTTCATAAGTTTTTATATCAGATTTATATATACTTTATTTGAAGAAATTTTATTTTGATCTTAAATGCTGCTATTTTCCTTGCAGACATTTATCAATATTCAAGTCCATTGCACATCAAATAAATGAAATCTAGTTTACAAATAAATTATAATTATTCAAGTAATAATAATTTTGTTTCGATTCCATTCGTAAAATGTAATTTTATACCGAATAAATTGCCTTGTTATTTTTGTACTTTGTCAATATGTTATAGAATTTGAAATTACCGTCTGAGTTTAAGAAATTCTCGATTCCATTCTGTTACCTAATTTAAATATCAAGCGAACAACCTGGAAATTAAACCAAACTACCCTAAATACCATCTCAGATGAGAAAGAATATTGTTGAAATCTGAAGAATGTACGACAAATTCTTGAGTTTAAAGTACTGATTTTAATCAGTAAAATGGCTAGAATGATATGTAGAATAGATAATATATGTTTACTTCATCTTTATTAGACTTTAATGTAGGAGATTTGTTGACATTTTAAAGTTTTGTCAACTGAAGATTTTTTTTTCAGCAATTTTGAGCGACCATTGTAACTAAGTAACATAATACTTTTAATGTGCTTAAAATGACGTTTCTGAGATCTCCTGACCGTTTCTGAATCTCTTTTCGAACACTATCCATTATAAGTAGAGAATTTTGATAACTTCGGCACGTCTATCTGTGTCTGTCTGTCCACCTGTCTGTTTGTCTGCTCGTTTATCCGTTTACTAACTTTAGTAACTATATTTGTATTACAGAAAAATTTATACATGTTATTGAGAATTACTCTAGCATGTTCTCATCAACAACGAAGTGTGTAGCATTTACAATTCATTTACAGGGACACTCAAAAATTTCTATGAATTATGGTCATTTGGCTGTAATTTAATGAAGTACATTTTATGAATGAAATACAATTTATTAATGGTATTTATTGATACCTTGAAGTATAATTTAATGGTGTTAATATTATTCAAAGATTACGAAATTTATATGTCTTGTTGATATGCACTACAACATGTTTCTCAAAGAAAATTTTGTAATGGAGTATTTATTGTTCATTTACATGGACACACTAAAACTTTCGATTGTATAACTGTCTGTAGGCAGTAGTTTCTTGAAATGTTCTTTATGAAATGCACGTGAGTTTCAGAGGTGCGTGGTTACATTTTTTTTCTTTTTACAGAGAATAGGGTATGTAACATTTAATGGCTATGCTATTTTACAACGCTGTGCAGAAGAATTCAGCTACATTATTGTCTATGAGCGATAAATATAAGAAGTGCATTTTCAGTTGTTTTATGAGTTTTAAAGTTTAACTAAATTTTACTTAATTATAAGGTGTGTTTAATTAGATGCAATTTAAAGTTTAAAAATTTTTTCCCAACAGAGTGAAAATTATCGACACTCTCAGAAAAAACTGTAAATTTATCAGCGTTTGCCCTTCAATTTTCACGGGCAACAGCCTTATTTGATGAAAAACGGTCTGATCCACTCAATAAGTGGCCTTATCCCTTAGATACTTAGAAAATTAAGAGCAATCCACATATTCTTACAGTTCTAGTCCATATGTCAGCAAAAATACGGTACGACAACATACATTGCCCTCCGCTAGGGTGTAACCCTTCATTTTACTCGTGTTTCGAAAATTTTAACCCGCCAAAACAGCGATTCTGTGATAGTTATCTAACGTGCTACGTGCTACGGAACAGTAAGTAAAGTGTTATTGTGTTTTAAAGTGCTTTATATTCTGTGCATTATAATGCTGTATTACTTTGCCCCGTAAAATTACGGGCTGCACAAAATGATGGGCATGGAATTTTTTTTTTACGGGCTATGACAGGAATCTCTGCTGCCGGCCTCTGTCCGTAATTTTACTGCAATTTTTTTAATAGTGTAGGCCAGAAAATATGACCTAGGCTTTTGCATAATTTTTACTAAATATACTAACTCTATTATTAAAAATATTGTTGACATTAGTAATCTGTTGTGAATATAACAATTTGGAAAGTATAATGGTTCTTTTCAAAAGCATTTTCCCTCTGATGATTAATTGAAGTAATAATTTTAACATGACAAACTAGGAAAAGTATAAATTATTCTAATCTGCAGCACTTGACTTCCGTCCTGATCAAAATTACAGGCATTCAGAAAATTAGATTTTTCAGAAAACTAAACAAATATTCCTTCCATTACATTTAGTAGTTCGTGTATAGAAAATTAGATTAATTAATTATAAAGACGTGCAAACGTTGCTATTTAATTTATTATTACGGTACATATCAAACCGAGATTACCAATATAAACTTTGATATAGATGTTCCTAATGCAAATTGCATAGACATGAATTCGATTTGCGTAATTATCTATTACTAATATTGCATTTCAAGCGTAAACGCTTTCATTTTTTAACCCGCATTGCAAAACATTCGCTATTGGATAATTTATTAGTATTGTTCATTTATTGTTAAACTGAACGAAATTTTTAACCTAGTATACAATACATTGAATTGCATTACACAAGCTAAAAATATGAACATTCCTAGTTCTAAATTTTGAGGTTTATTTAAACGCTATTCCCGTTTCTAGTGCATATGTTATTCTTTTGGACAATTCTTCTTTATTTTTGTTTTATATGTTTTTCTTTACTTTTCTTTTTTCCTCTTTTTTACTTTATCCCTCTATTAAAACAAAATATTAAATTTAACAAGGATTGTTTTCTCAAATGTAAAATTACAAAACTCAGAATTCTGAAAAACCAAAAAAGGCTTTTCCAATGTTTTGTCATTCTGATAAAAAAATATTTACTGCTTAGTGCCAGTTTGTCAACATTGTCGTCTTTTCAAAGCATAAAGTTTTTAAGGTTAAAAATTATTGTACTCCTACAATTGTCGTGCAAGTTTGAAATAGATCTACAAAAACTTTATTGCCCATTCTTAATTCATTCTAGAACAGTGGATAATCTATTTCAGAGGAATTTTACGCCATTTATTCTTGCTAATATTTAAAACTGCTAATTTTCTAAACCTCAACCTTAAGAGTAAATTAATCTTAAGTGTCCGTTCTGTATGGTAAAGTTAGATTATGTTAAAGTGAAAATGCAAGCATAGTTCAGTTGATGAACAACAAAACTAAGAAACAAGAGGATTCAACTAGAGACCTTATTTGGAATGTTAAAATGATCAATAGCAATAAAAGAAAACAAAACAAAATATAAGAAGTACAGATAGAATATGAAAAACAACTGTTCTAAGTACATAGAAAAAGACGTGATTAAAGTTTTGTAAGATTAAAACGGAGGCATATGGAAAAACGACATTTTAAAAATATTTTAAATTATAACTAAGAGCTTTTGAAATACCAACAGTAGATAAATCAAGTCGATTAAAAACTTTGCAATATATTACAGTCTACATTTTTGTCTCATGTACATGCACGCACTCACTATACATCAACACAATCGCATACTTCTTTAAAAAGTAATAATTATTTAGAGCAATCTCCTCAATTAGAACTGAAAAGGCTCCGGTACAAATCACTTGGACTACTGTTTTCTGTGTTATCTCTTTTGCGGTCTCACCAATATTTTCTTTAGGTGTTTAATCAACTATTTAAAATAAACTAATACTTTCCACGTGGTATGGAAAATTGCAGAACTTGTTTATTTCTTGAAAGATTTAATCCATATCAAGCATCGTCTTATAAATGGAAAACTTTACTCTCGATTTTTGGTAAAGTTTATTGAGAACTATTATTAAAGAATAACCATCGCTTTAACAAACTCTGAAAAAAAAAAAAAAAAAAAAAAAAAAAAAAAAAAAAAAACATAGATTCACAAATCTCAGACAGATTCAATTTTTGACAGAAGAGGTATTTTAATGCAAACAAAATGCACATAAGCTTATCTTCTAGCAATAAACATGAAACAGGCATTCGACATCTTGCAGTTGCAGCCAACAATTAATAAATTTCGGCTAATACAGGGTAATAGAAAAATAAAAATTTATGAATGCGGCCCGCGGCCCGCGGCTCATCTGGCCGCGGGGCGAGAGATGGCAGGCAAGCGGTCATGGCCTAGGAGTTTTTAATTCGTTTTTACCTTTTGAGTTGGCACTGAAGATGGAGCTTAAGGGCTCTGAAACAGCTGTTTGCCATTAGAAATGATTTTAATTTGTGCTAATTTAACGTTGCACATTTATTTTTAATATAACGGCACAAAGTTTTAATCCACCTTTTAGATATACACACAATATTCTGTAGTAAGCCTCTTGTAATGCACCTTATAGATATATATAAATTTCAATGCGTTTAAAATAGTGAAACATTATTTAATTAAACCGCAAATGATTTTTCTTCATAGACGTAATGTAACGGAATACTTTTGACTGTCCCTGTAAAGTAATTATAATTGCTATGCACACCATATTCCATATTAAGCTTCTTTTAATGCACCTTAGTGATATATATCAATTACAATGTGTTTGAAATTGTGTAACATCATTAAAATAAACCGCAAATGATTTTTCTCCATAGACCGTAATGTAATGGAATTTTTTTGAGTATCCCTGTAAAACAACTATAAGTGCTACACACTTCAGTTGAAATAGGGAGCATTCTATAGATAACGACAATAACATATAAAAATTGCAGGGCAATCCGAGCATATTTACGGGAGTTAGAGCACGGCCAGACGGCCAGACGGCAGACAAACCGAAGTCATAAACACTTTTCAACTAGGTTGGAAAGTGTTAAAAAGACGTTTTAGATCCAGTTAAAGAAGAGATCTTGAAAAAAGAAAAAAACTCGAATTTACAAGTTGTAGTTTTCAGCAAATAAAATAATTGACCATCTTCATTATTGAGTTGTAATCAGACAAAACCTTATCGTTTATACAACTCTATAACTGGAAAGCCGCCTGGGTGCCCAGTATGAGACCCAAGCTGAGTAGTACGCACTAAAATTTCTGAAAGAGCCAATGTTCAGTAGAGAAGTGAGCTCAAGCATTTTTGCATGTATTTTTTTTTTTTTTTGCATGTATTTCATATGTCAATATTTTATAATGAACTACTATTATCAGGGAAGAGAATTTTCCGTCATACCAGTATAATCTTAGAGAAAATGTTTTTATTTTTTTTAATTTGAACATTCTGTGATTTAACAGAACAACGTTTTCTCTAAGATTATACTGGTATGCAAAAAGACGGAGAATTCTCATCCCTGAATTACATACTATTAATATGTAAATATATTAACTGTAACCAATGTTAAAATTTAATATTAGCTGTTTGACTAATGACGCCAATTTGCTAATAGTGGAGAAAATATTCCTGTATGCGAGCTGAAATGCAATAGAGGTCTAGCGAAGACTTTAAAAGTACATTTATATATATATATATATATATATATATATATATATGTGTGTGTGTGTATGTGTGTGTGTGTGTGTGTGTGATTGTGTGTGTCAGTATACATATATATATATTTCTTTAAATGTGCCGTAGTGAGTACCACATCCTTATACTCTGTAAGCACATATGCCAAAAAGTACCAGAAACGAAAAAAAATATAAGTAATAACACATATTCTCCTAAAATTTGCTTACATTAATGATCTTTCTATCTTGAAAATACGGTATTACACAATCCTTGCATATGCAATACACGTGCTTTTTATACATGTAATACTTTTATTCTAATCTCAAGCTAGACATTGTCTATATTTTCATATTTTTTATGAAATTTCAGGAAAATAATCCATGCAAATAATTTTCTTCGTCTTCAACTGATAATAAGTTGTAATAATAAAAAAGAAACATTTTGTATCACGCCATTAAAGGTCGTCGCGACGTTTCTAAAGTTTAATTATAATTCAATAAAAAAAGAAAACTGCCCAGTTAAACTGAGGGCATTGAGCTCACAGGCTATTCACACTAATTGTATATTATACTCTTATTTCAAAGAATTTGAAATATGCCCCTCGAAAAATAAAGAAATCAACAATATATTAAGGGGGGGGGGGGTAATCCCCCCGTTACCCCCCATAGTTAACTAATGAACCCCTTAAACTAATCAGGGAAGTCTCTAATTACAATAAATATATATACAAAATTTGAAGAAAATCGGATAATTCTGCATGAAAAACCCATTTATCTAAATTAAGGGGGGATTAGCCCCCCTTTCCCCCTTTATACTTAACCAATGACCCCCCAAAACTATTCAGAGAAGCGCATTATTACAATGAACCTATATACAAAATTTGAAGAAAATCGGATAATTCTGCACGAAAAACCCATTTATCTAAATTAGGGGGGGTTATCCCCCCTTTCCCCCTTTATACTTAACCAATGAACCCCCAAAACTATTGACAGAAGCGCATTATCAAAATGAATCTATATACAAAATTTGAAGAAAATGGGATAATTCTGCATGAAAAACCCATTTAGCTAAATTAAGGGGGGATTAGCCCCCCTTTCCACCTTTATACTTAACCAATGACCCCCCAAAACTATTCAGAGAAGCGCATTATCACAATGAACCTATATACAAAATTTGAAGAAAATCGGATAATTCTGCATGAAAAACTCATTTATCTAAATTAGGGGGGGGGGTATCCCCCCTTTCCCCCTTTATACTTAACCAATGAACCCCCAAAACTATTGATAGAAGCGCATTATCAAAATGAACCTATATACAAAATTTGAAGAATATGAGATAATTCTGCATGAAAAACCCATTTATCTAAATTATGGGGGGTTAGCCCCCCGTTTCCCCTCTTTATGCTTAACCAATGAACCTCCAAAACTAATCAGGGAAGCGCCTTATCACAAGGAACCTATAAACAAAATTTAAAGTAAAACGGCTAGTTCTATCAAGAGTTATCGCGTTACGTACATACATACATACATACATACGTACGTACAGAACCGGCGGGCACATAAGCTCTCAGGCTTTGATAGCCTGTGAGCTAATAAAAAAGAAAATTGCGCTCATTTAACATTCATTTCTCTTTTAACGTACATATTTTTTCAAATTAAATAAAAATATTCAATCTAGGATAATACCCTACAGATTGTAGACACACTTATTTTTTTTATCTTAGTATTATTGTTATTTATATTCTAGTTAAAAATTAATCTAATTAAGCTGTTAATTAATCTAATACAAGGGATTCATACACTATAGCTTTTAGTAATTTCAGAGAATAAATATTATATTATAATTAAACCATTTGTTGTTATTGTGAATAAAAATATTTTTGAAATCAAAATAAAATTTTATAAAATTATTCGTAATCTTTAAATATCTGAAAAATTATTTCGCGCTTAACCTAGATTCTAGAGGAATTAAATAAAAATCTTCACCATCATAGATATTCTACATATATTACTACACATACTTAATATTTTGTCTCAATACTTTTTTTATTTTTTCTGTTTCTAAAATTTTTCCGCATAAAAGAAATATATGTCTAATGCATTAAAATATTGTACTTAAGTGACCAGAGATGAAGATAAAAAATGCATTAACTTACATCGTATCTAAAGCATTTTATACATATGCATTAGAATTTTCTAAAATTCCACAAAAAACGTTTTGAGTTAAGGGAGATGTTACTTAAATAATGATTCATGTAAAATTTTATTAACGCTAAAGAATTAAGAAATTTGCAGTTTTAATGATGACAATGTATCTTTTCGATTTAAAATTCATTTTGTAATATTCGGTTTTTATTACATTTTTATGTCAGATTCTTATTTCTTTAAAAGGTCAAAATGCAGATTATAGCATAAACGAATGCAACTATTTACAAAATGTTAAAATCAAATTGTATGTTATAACTTTTTGTGCCTTAGCAATCTACATAAAATAAGGATCATTAATATTATTACAATAAATTATTCTTCAGATATTAAAAACATTTATTGATCATTGCAAAGTCAGATGCACTGTAAAAAAATTCACAGCAAAATTTTATGACTATTTCCGTTTTGTTTTCCTTTTTTTCCAAACACGGATTTTGCAATATGTAAATTGGATTTATGTAGATTCTGTCTAATTAAATTCCCTTACTATATGAATTTTTAAATCGTTCTGTTTTCACTGCAAATAAAGGGTAAATCTACCTTAAAACTTTGTTTTCATTACATCTTTACGAAAAAAAAAAATTGTTACACTGAAATTTTCAACACGTTCTGCTCTTGTTTCTGTGTCCATACATCTCAGAGATTAGAATAATAGAATTTTCGTAACGTAATATTTGCCTTATTTAATGCAAAAAATTCTGTGCATAGATATGGAGATCATTACTTTATAAAAATTCTGGTATCCAAACCTGTTATATCCTCCGAATCTCCTGATGCGCACGATGTACAATCCTGATGTATTTGCTCTGTTTTTTTTTTATGTAATGCGAAGCTCACGACAATGATATTAATAATAGATTTGATAGAAATATATGAACATTAGTATGAAAATAATAATGATACAGAAATAAATTACGTGGAACATTTGTAAATATCGATGTATTTTTTTTTATCTTCAAATAAAGATGACATCTATTATTCCAGTTGTTAGGTGCGTTCGTAATTACGTAAATACGTAGCACCTACAGTGGCTGTCAAAAGTTTCCGGCCAGCATAACAATTTGGGTTAATTTGTAAGTATACCCATATGAAGAGGAATCTCAAAGTTATATTTATGTATTTTATTGACTTAATAGTTAGGAACTTATTTATGGAATAACAATAAAATATCAATAAATTTAATTGACAAATTTATTTGTAAAGGAAAACGCATGTTCTCAAAAGTTTCCGGCCATCTTGGCAAGTTTGAAAAAAATGGTGTTATAATATAAAATAACAGTGATCAACAACATTTACAATTACTATTTAAGCATCATACATTTAGCAATAAGTACTGAGGCGCTTAGACGTGGCACCGATGCAATGAACGTTTGACGCTCGTCTATGGTAATTTTTTTCCACTCTTGCAATTTTTTGGAAAATTCTGCTGAATTGGAATATTTATATTCCCGCACATGTTTTTCAAGTTTGTTTCAGAGATTTCCGATTGGATTCAAATCGAGTGATTGGGCTGG
Organism: Maratus michaelseni; assembly: GCA_963931845.1. Lineage (NCBI taxonomy): Eukaryota > Metazoa > Arthropoda > Arachnida > Araneae > Salticidae > Maratus > Maratus michaelseni. Next base: position 245,696,715 of record OZ007588.1, on the reverse strand, counting down.
CCATTTCAACAGCGGATTTTTTGTGTGTGTGTGAAAGCCACTGCTTGACAAGCTTGCATGTATGTTTTGGATCGTTATCATGTTGAAACAAATAGTTGCGACCACAATTGTTCCACCAATATGGCAGCAAATAATCTTGCAAGATATCCTTATACATTACACTATTCATATTGCCATGAATTTCAATTAACTGACCGATACCTTTTCCAGAAAATGCTTCCCACAGCATAACATGTCTTCCGCCATGCTTCATTGTAGGAATAACATGTCTCGAAACATATCTTTTATTTGTAGGTCATTGGACGTAGTGTCTGCATTTCTTCCAAAATGGTTGAGCTTTGATTCCTCGGAAAATAGCATTTTTTTCAGTTTTCACCTGACCAGTCTTTGTGTTCCATGGCAAACGCGAGTCGAAGAGCTGCCAAGTCTCCGGCTTTTTGGATACCAGTATTTTATTACAGAAAATGTTGTTTTGTTTGATCGAAGCCATACTACGATTTAAAAGAAGAACATTTTCTCTAAGAATATACTGGTGTACAAAATGCCGGAGACTTGGCAACTCTGCAGTCGGGCTCGGTGATTTTTTTTTTTTACTTCTGAAAGATTTTTTTAACACCGACTCTTTCATAAAGACCTACGTCACGTAAGCGACTTGACACGGTAGACTGACTTATTTCAGCAATATTTTTATTCCGTAAATCAAGGGATATTGCAGCGGCATTTTTATGCGGGTCCGCAACTTCTTTTCTCCTGATAATTCTGTCCAAGCGAATAGTCGTTTACCGGAGTCTCCCGGACCGTGGCAAGTCCTGAAGGCCATGACCATCTTTATATTAAAAAATATCTTTTACATTAGATTTTCCGATCGATAACTTTGCCACAATCTCATGAGAGGATTGACCCTTTAACGACAAACAAATCACTCGTTTACGAACAATAATTGTTGAACTATTTTTTTTTAATTTCCACGTTGATTTAAAAAAACGCGTTGATTAATTAACAAGCACGGCCAAAAAAAAACTTTACCGATAGCAAACACTAACGAATGAAGAATGGCCGGAAACTTTTGCACACGCAAATTTCAAATTCCTCCCTTTTGCATCAAGTGTCTTCAGTACCCAATCAAATGATAACGTCGTCAGAGGCCATTTGCATATTCCTAACTTTTGGAGCATTTGCGCTTCTTCTTCACTGAAACGTTCTAGCAAACAAATCAAAGGAACTAACTGGCCGAAAACTTTTGACCGCCACTGTATAGTCGTAGTCTAGTCCGTCCGTCTGTCTGTCTGTCTGTCCGTCTGTCTGTCTGTCTGTCCGTCTGTTCGCATATAACAGCGCAAAAACTACCCAACCGAATGATTTGAAATTGAATAATTATAATCTTTGCAGAATTTTGTCGAGTCATTTCAAATTTTATGAAAATCGAATCAAAACTTAAAAATATGTTAATAAAAGTTTTCTTTATTCTATTAAATCTTATCATACGTAATCTATATGTTAAAAGCACAAGTGATGTGACTGGAGAAAACAAATACGGGCTAACCACATCTTTTTCCATATGCATTTTTATTCAAAATTATTTTTTCCAATAAAATTGCGTAAAAGTTACATTTTTAGAAAGATCGTTCAAAAAACATTTTTTGCTTGAGAGATGAGTTACATCCAAAAATGTATAGATTCTGAGATAACGTCAGTGAAAATTAGGTTAGCAGCCGAATATCTCAATCCATTAGAGTAAATAAACAAAATATTCATTCATCGTGAGTTATAGAAATATTAACCATGGATGTAACCATTCAGAAAGCAAGATCTCCATGGTGAATATACAGGTCTGTCTGGTGTCGTAGAAAAAAATTCGCATCTGTAAACATGGCGTACGTAATAAGAAAAAAAAGGCATCCTCATTTCGTTCATAGCAGACGATATAATTAATTTCACTGAAATAATAACGATGATTTTTTACATTGTAAATCTAGTTAGCACGAGACGAACGCACCTCATTTGTCACGTTTAACGTACGTACAATTTCTAACTTGTTCTTTTTAATGTTGTTCACATATTCTATTTAAAGGGGAAAAAACTTCAAATAATGTTTTAATTATGATTCATTTTTCAACTTTATTTAGACAACACTTTTGAAAATAATTAAGTCTAGTCTTTAAATCAAAATATTGTATGTATTTTATGAGTCGTGTTAGAGAAAATAGCTTAATTTAAAATATTATCTTGATTTTCTACAATTTCAAATTGATACACAATATATTTAATAAATGTAAAATATTTTCTGTGGATATATATATCACTTACGAAATATTTTTTATAATACACAATTTTCTTTTCTTAAGATCAATTAAACTAATTCTAAAATTTTATTAAAATACGTTTTTGTTAATTCTGTGAAAATTATGTAACACGAAATTTAGATATACATAAAATCTATACGATCCAACCCATTTACTATATGTATCTTAAAAGATACCTGTGATCAGTTAAATTGCTTTATATTAATTTTTAAAATAAAATGCAATTTGGCACAAGTGCTTAAAGACACAAAATCATCATAAAATCCGTAGTTATGAAAAATTTAGATATATTTTCAATTTCAAAATCCAAACAAGACATTTCCGTAGTAGCAAAACGATATTGGTTCAATAATGTTTGTATTGATTGTATCTTGTCCAAAATTGTCATGCAATATTGTCTCAACAATGGAGTATTCTCATTTTATTAATAATGGCAAAAAAAATGCGCCGTTTTGTTGCAAATATTTTTAATGTAAAAGTAATACTTTTGTAATAGTGACATTACATTGCAAAAAGTTTTAATAAAAATACAATATTTAACCAACATTGTCATGTCATCAGAAGAATTCCCGTTTATTGTAATATTGGGTCTGTATATAATCAAAATATAATTCTAAAAGGTTTGTATATTCTCGTTTTAAAAATTTTCAAAGAGGCATAAAAAAAGTTTTACATTATGCTGTAGGATCAAAGGAATTTTGCAGAAACATATCATGTCCACAACTTTATAAATGTATTTTGCATGGTATGTAAAGGAACATAGTATGTAATTTTTCTTGCCGTAGAAAAATTAGTAGTTTTTTAATGTAAAAAAAATAGTCCCAATTTTTCTTTCTTTCTAAAATAGATCAATTTTCCATTTTCTAGCTGACAAATTAAATTTTCTAAATGTATATATAAAAGAATTACAGGATGACTACATATACGCGCAATTTTAAATACACTATATTACTAAACATCATGAGTAACATAATCTATATCTGTTAAAATGAAAACAACGGTTTTAATAGCTTAATAAGCATGTCTTTGGTTATATAAAATATTTACTTTTTCTTCCTATGTAATTAATTGAATTTTGTTTTGGTAATACATAACATCTCTTACTAATTTACATTTAGTAGAATAAATAATAAAAGAAACTGTGTCCATAGAAACACAATTAAAGAATATTCCAGAAAATACTTCTGGTGCTCTTTTGACATTGCACATCACTTGTTTAAAATCTAAAACAATATTACCAGATTTGGATGCAAGTGTATACTATTTATGTAATTTCTGTTATTACAATTTTGGTTTAAAATTTCTTAAGATAAAATTGTCTATAAAATTTTATAAAACTAAATAAAAAAATATATAAACAAAATAATTTTTTTTATGTAAAATTACTAATTGAATAAAATAAATGTAACCTTTGCCACACGTAAGATCTATTGTAATATTTTTACCTTATCTTTAAAAGGCGGAATTTTATTTTTAAAATTGAGTTTTCTTATGATGGTACACATTTTATAGAGATTACATATATATTTAAACAAAATAGCTGTTCTTTAGTAAAATCTCTATCGTAAAGAAGAAAGATGAAAAATAACTCCAAAAGCTCGCGTAAAATTGGTTTCACTCGGTAATTAAATATTTTTATGTTTTTGTATTTTAATGCATTACTGCAATTAAATTAAAATTTTGTAAGAAAACTTTCTTTTATCGCTATGTTCTTTAATTATTATTTCTCATTTAATATATATATTCTATGAATTAAACAGAAAAAAAACTCATTATACGACGATATTTCACAGTTACAAGTTACATTTATCTTAATAATTCTGTTATTACTGCTCTAGTTAAATGTCGCCCTCATAAAACAAATAAATTTCAAACGCATTAAAATAATGCATTTTAAGCATCAGAGCAGAAAATGAAAAATGTCTTTATTTAAAGGGCAGCTAATGGCAGATGTGGAACGTTAACCGTTTTAAAGCATTTTGTATATGTGCATTACTGTTTTCTAGAATTTAGCAACAATGCTTTTAAGTTAAGCCTGGGAGGTACTTAAATATTCTCTTCACAGAACTTTTAAATAATTTTTAAGAATTAAGTAATTTATAATTGAGGATTTAAAAATGAATTTAGAAATCAGTTTAGAAAAATAACGAAGCACAACACATTTTTTGTCCTCTAAAAGAAATCCGATGGTTTGAATATATCTGTGTCCACGATTCACAAATCTGAGCTTAATTTTCTTTTATAACCGTCAGTTTGTTTTTTACATAAAAAGATGCATTACGATATTTTCGATGCATAGAATTATTATTTTTTTTTCAAAATTCATCTATCTTTAAGTTGAGTTTTTATAAAATCATATACTCCTCCTTTGAATTGCTTTTTTTACAATTATTTGAGTATTCTGTATTACATTTTTCAATGATTATTAAATGGTTTTATAAAAAAAAAAATATTTAATCGACAAAAAATGCAAATTTTATGGTAAACTTTGAAAATTTTATTAACAGAATATTAAAAAAATTAAATCCCACACTTCTCCAACAATTTTGGACTTTTTGCACTTTTTTCTCATACTTTTCTTACAAGTGCTTGATCTATAAATAAAAAGACCAGATTAAAAATAATAATAATTAGTTCAGTGATAAAATAAATAAAATGTCATGACATGTAACAATTAAGTAAAAATAGCTACTTATATTTTTATTATAAAAATCAAATTATTTATATTACCGAAAATCCTATCTTTAATTTTAAGAAATCCATCATCAGGATCGTGCATTAAAAATCGAGTCAATTGAAAAGAATATGTTGAAGTTATAGCATTTTCATGATTCTAACATGAAGAAATACAAACTGAGTAAAATGAATCTAGCTGTTGGTATATTAAATCATTTAAAGAAAAATAAATTCTGTATAACCTTTTTCGCACATTTTTAATTTTCATATCTTTACGAAATTGCTTCAGAATAAACTATAGATGTCTAAATTCATTTTAAGCGCAAAAAATAAAAAATCAGGGTTCGTGTGCCTCGAGAGATTCAGGGAATTTAAGGAGTTTGAATGCTAATATTTTCATAAAGAACTGGTTGCCATATCTAAACACAGAAATATTTCCTAAAAATAAAGCAAATATTACTTTATTAAAATTTTAGTATCCTACCCCTAAGATGTACGAGTAAAAATTTTCATCATTTTCATTATTTTCATCATTTTTAGCGAAATGAAGGGTACCGATCCCCTTAAACGACAAGTTCCAGTGTCCATGCAAAAATAATGTAACTAATTTACGGTGAACAGACTTTATAAAGCGGAATTGTTTTCCAGCATCAGGCGGATCAGTGTCTTTAGAGGTTTTATTATATGTTAAACAACTAGACAACGTATTTAAGTATTTTTACATTAAATAATGTTCAATTTTGTATATATATATATTTTGTTTGAAATGACATGTTTCAGGGTAAATGATGCAATGTCATTTGAAATTTTAGTACATCATTATGAAAAAGTATACATGATAAAAACAAAATCAGATTCCATATTTGAATTCAGCCCCAAACTTAGTGCTTAAATCATGTGGATTATTAAAGGAACAAAAGAACTGTTTAGAATTTACTAAGTGGTAAAATCGGGAAACACGTAAAATTGAAATATAACATTTTTCTTTTGTAAAATCAGTATTAGGTAGTCTTATAAAATTATCGTTTATTCAACCCGCATAATGCCATTGTCATCTCCAGGTGAGCGGTCTTTGAAAGGGCCTCTAGGATTAGATTTTAAGTGACTATGTACTGTGGCGCCTTTATTGGAATCTAAAACAGATTGCCTAATCATAGAAAAAGCCTTATATGTCTGGTATTTTTAGGTAGCTTTCAATACAAAAAAGTATAAAGCTACCTATTGCAGCCGTTCGGAGGAAATTAGTTCCGGAAAATTTCGATATATTTTCATCGATCATGACCCCCAGACCCCAAAACCACCCTCCGTTCAAATGTTGATTTATATATATAGATATATCCATATATATATATATATATATATTTGACCTGTGTCATACGATAACGCTCGTATATATAAATCAATTTTGATGAAACTAATTGTGTGTATTAAGTTAACCAATGTCTCGACCAAGTTCGTTGGCCAGCTTGGTCCGCCATTTTGTTTCAAGATGGCGGCCATTTAAAAATTTAAAACTAAAATAAATATACAAAAAAGTTAAAAATTCAAATTTATTTTTTAATTACGTGTTAGGCCTTGATACAAGGATTCCAGAGCATTTTTTGGTTTACCTCTATCTTAAAAAATGGCTGAGATAGAGCAGTTTGAAATTCTAGGGTGGCTGACATTTTGAAACAAAACAGAAGATTAACGCGATTACTCATTATTGATTTCATTGTTGTAATAATTTTCCCAATCATACGCATAAAACTATATATTCATATCCGTTAGCGCCAAAATTGGCGACATTGGCGACAAAATTGGCGACATTTGGCGAAATATCGCCAAATTTGGCGACCAAAAAAGTCTTCATAAATGAAGCCAATTTGGCTATTGCTCGATAATTTGGCGAATTTCTTATTCAAATTCAGTATTAACGAATCTTTTGTAAACGTTTCTTTGCATTTTAACTTGCTGTTTTCGTGTAACATTAACTAAAATTTTGAAACGAAGATATAGGAAAGCTACCTTTTCCTCCCGGTACAGGCCGGAAGGACTTTTTTATATGATACCATGACCTTCCTAATTTTGTATGTCCTCCAAAGAAGAAATGACATGAGTTGGTCTTCTGTTTTGACATAAAAATGTTAAAATAGCAGTAAGTCACACACACACACATATATATATATACATTTTCACCCTGAATGTTAGTTAAAGTTAACTAAATGTTGAACTGATATTTGTAGGATTTCGATTGTTTGATTAATTTTGTTGTCGTGTTTTTGTTGCGATATTGAATTGGTATGTCGTTTATTTAATAAAATGTACTTTTTTTAGTAAAATTTGCTTTTTATTACTCTTTTTTGGTAAAGACAATACAATACAATATAAGATTTTTTTAGAAAATTATAAGCTTATTTATGGGCGTTGGGGGATGAACGGAGCAATTTTATATGATGAATGAAGAAACTCTACGCATAGCGCATTTATTATGATAAAGTTTGAAACTTAGGTGACTTAATATTAAAGCTACACTTTAGACCAATATCTATACCTAGGTTTCATTTAAAAATATAGCATATAATACTGGTACTCAAACAGTTTATTCAATACTTTGCATCTTAATTTTAAATTTTACCTTAGTTTTAATATTGTTTTAACTATAAAAATAATTCTGTAAAATGTACAGAAACATAATTTAAAATCGATTTATAAACAAACTTTCACTTCCAGAGTTTTTCTTCAGTAAGATTTTCTCTTATTTTCTATACAATCCTCACAAAAAAAGAAAGGAAAAAAATAAGGAAAAGAAAAAGAAGAATCTGTCATTTCATTGTTAAAAAAAAAAAAAAAATCATGATATGCGAGTTCCAATTTCAAATAGTTTGTCCCTAATAACAAAGCTACACTGTAAAAAAAAAAATTGCAGTAAAATTACGGGCAGAGGCCGGCAGCAGAGATTCCAGTCATACCTCGTAAAAAAAAAAAAAAATCCATGCCCATCATTTTGTGCAGCCCGTAATTTTACGGGGCAAAGTAATACAGACTATAATGCACATGATATAATGCACTTTAAAACACAATAACACTTACTGTTCCGTAGCACGTAGCACGTTAGATAATCATCACAGAATCGCTGTTTTGGCGGGTTAAAATTTAAAATAAGGCTGTTGCCCGTGAAAATTGAAGGGCAAACGCTCATAAATTTACATTTTTTTCTGAGAGTGTAGTCAATGTGAGTTATATTGATGTCACAAGCTTCGTAATCACCAAGGTTGGCCAAAATATTACTTTTTTTCAATCATCACATTATGTTTTATGTTCCACGTCACGTGACGACAAAGACGGCATTTAGAGTTGCATTTGAGTTACAATGATACAGGCATTTCGGCCGCAGTGATATTAAGAATGTATTTCAACACATTTTCTAAAATCCTTTTACAACTTTTCTTTGAATATTTAAACTATTTTCTATCATTTATAAAAATATGTGTACTTACGTATTATCCGCGCCAGGAGATTGCCGAAAATGGTTGACAATTACCAATCTTTTTTATCGTAAGAACTCACGTTGAAAACAGTAATTTTGCATATGTTTATTAAATACATAATATTGTAAAAAAGGGTAAATAACATTAAATTAGGGAAATTAATAAATGGTAAATAATATAACATTAACTATAAAACATTAATTTAGCACACTTTAAATGAATAGCAGAGATTGGCAGTTTATATAAGTAAAAGATACCAATATAATACAAATATCTATAATAGAATCTATATCTGTATGTCTAAAGAAATATATATGTAATACAAATATCTATAATGGAGAAAGAAAAAAAATAATGGTTATTGCAATTAATACTATTGGCGTCATGCTTGGCGCAGTTGTATCTAACCTGGCCCGGATAATAAATAAGTACGAAAATATGGTTACTATGAGACATGCATTTTATTATTGTAGAAAAAGTTTATTTGAACATTTTACGAATAATTGATTTCTTGTCTAAATCAAAAATTTCATAAATATCTTTTTTCAGTTCTAAAATCTCAATTTGTGAAAAAGCTTGTCCCAATCTCGATATATAAATATGAGGTTCTTCGAAAAGTTTTTTCTTTTTGGAAAAGTTAGTTCGTACCGGAAAATTCTATCATTTAATTATTAGACATTAATTCCTACGTCTAATAACTGACGGGCAAAATTTTCCGGTACGAATTGGTTTTCCCAAACGTAAGGATTTTCCGAGCAACCCAGTAGCATAAAATTGACTGTTTTCTGGAATTTTCAAATAAAAATCCGAATACGTACATCAAATTCTGCTTGTCTTTTTTATATCAGGTTTTAATTTATCTTTTACGTGTCGAATTGTTATTGTTAGTTATCACAAAAATTAGATTAAAATTTCAGCATTTTTTTATCACTGTTTTATTTCATTGTTATTTCGATTGTACGTACAATTTTCCTAAATTAAGTAAAATTTATTACACAAACATATCCGTCAATTACCCGCTATATATTTTACTTTATCTCGTTATTTCTGCTCTTTATGTTCTAGGTTATTTTTGCTCGTCAAAAAAACAACAAAAAAAAAAGTTAAGACAGTGTATTTTAATCATTAGCGCAGAAAATACCTTCGTTAAATAAGCAGCTAATGGCAGCTGCGAAAGGATGAATATTTCAGACTACTCTATAAATATGCATTAAAAGTTTCTAGAATTTTCTAACAATGCTTTTAACTTAAGATGAAGGTACTTAAATAAACTCTTGCACGAACTTTTAAATAAATAATTACGTAACAATGTAACTAAGTAATTTACTTTCAATAAAGTTAAAATAAATATATATTTAAAGATTTAAATTTTTTTCATACTATTAAATAAATTCTGAAAAAAAAATGTTGCATTTCTTAGCGATGATTTCTCTCTCTCTCAATGTGCTAAATATACAGGGTGCGTTAAAATAATGTATCAGTGTTTAAAATAGAATAGAAAGCAAATTGTGATAACTATTAAAAATTTTTTGCATGAGATTAATGTGGAAAGTGTGGAATTTCTTTGGTATTTTTACTGATTTTAGTATCAACTGTCACTGACAGATAGCGCTGAACATTCTGAAATTCCAGGAATGATCAAACTATATTCAATGGTTGGAGTATCATATTTGAGATTTATTTCAAAAGAGCGAAAAATGCCGGGACCAGGTTTTTTTCGCTCTGTTGGAATAAATCTCAACATGATACTCCAACCATTGAATATGATTTACCTAGCTGAAAAAACTTCTCTCTGTTCATTATGCTCAAAATAATTTTACGATTTCTAAACACCCAGCTCTGTTTTCAACCACCATACAGGATGAAGGGTAAAAATTGATTGAATTTTGATACATGTTTATACGCTAGATTGAGCATTATTACAGATGTAACGTCATCTATCAATGCCAATCGGTACTAAATAAAGAAAGCATACTACACAAAGTCCCGATTTTACACATTAATATCCTGTAGCTGCCAACATTTGTTTGTTATTCCATTTTAAAATTCACCAGTCCATTTTAAGATACTCATTTTATGTACCATTGTACATAAAAGGACAACGTTCAATTTCGGCGTTTTGTCAAAAAAAAAGTTTTAATGTTTGTATTTTTAAATCTCTATGAAAGATTATTGAAAACATAATTTTCTAACGGAATTTTATTAAAGAGTTTACATTGAAATATATTCTGTTATATCTGTAACTATTGTGGAGTTATTGATGAATATATGATATAAAATACTAATAAGTAAAGAACGATCATTATTTAAAAATGAGATTATTGCAGAACATATTAAAAAGAAGATAGGCATTTTTCCTATTATGCATTTGGCTACTAAGAAGATACTGGTGGACATAGACAAAAATGTCGATGTTTGCACATTGGCCCTTTTTCTACCAATATATAATTAAGAGCATAAAAGAATACAATTTCAAAACTGTCAAATTCATTTCATATATTGACACCTAAAAATACATATGCGTTTGCGTGTACAAATGTATCTGAGATTTTGGCAAAACTGGAATCGTTATCAAAAGTAGAGCAATGACAACAAGCCTTTTATGCCCAGTTTCTAATAACAAAGTGTCAAAATAAGGAAAAACAAAATTTTCTGTATCCCAGCAATTCCCTTTTTGTTAGTTCACGTTTGTGCTATCTCTATTCTGAGCGAAGTTCTTATCTCCCGATATGCCTGCTTGCTACGTTAAGTAAATTTCGTGAAAACCTATTGCTAACTGTCTAACCAATTTCCTTGATTCTGCTGATTTATTACACTATAGGCAATTTGTGTTCAGTGAGGGCAAATCTTGAGAGAAAGCTCTTTTCTGAAATTTTATCTTCCTGTGCCCTCAAGATTAATGAAGGTAAATGCACTTCCCTGGTCAAGAGAGCATTTGAGAATGTTGAAAGAAGGGATGTCCTTCTTCATCTTAGTCTGTTAAACTGTCCTGGTAATATTGCTCGAGTTATCCGCACGTATCTCTCTGAACGAAATATTTTGATCAAATGCTGTGCTGGGTATTCTACTCCTCCTCAGAGAAAGGATTGTGCTCTAGGCTTCTGCCAGATAATGATTTGGCTACTCAACGCCAATATCATCTTACCTAGATAAATTTTGATACATGCCTTTTGTTTTACGGATGAATTCAGCTTTATTTTTTCTGGTCATACGCGTCTAGGCGTGGAACTGGAGACCTTCAGGCTGTTCCCATCTTCTGTCAATTTCTTGAATCCTTGAATCTTACACTTTCTACAAATAAATTTCAAGCACTCACTTTTGAGAAACCTCACGATCTTAAAAGAAAACCAATTCTTAAAATTTAGTTATAGCGTTCATCACGTTACAAATCTTTAACTTAATCTATTGACAAACACTGTAACCGGTGCTCGCACATCATACAATTAAAAGTTAAACTGTTTAATTTCTATCATAATTCCTGTAAACTGACTACAAAATCGTGGGTACTAAAAATTATATGCTCAAAATTAGGTAATCAACCATTGTTGAGAAAATAATAACTTATGGGGCAGCAATATAGGGGAGGGGGTGTAATCTAACTAAAACAGCCCAGAATATTTTCAATACAAATAATGTTCTTTTATAAATTTCACGGGGATATAGAACCATTTCCAGTGAGGATCTCAATACATTTACAGGTATTAATACAATATTCGTAACAATGACACACGAATTTTCTTAAAATAATATTCTTGGTTTGGAAAATGTTGTAAGTATTCAACTTACAATTAAACGTAAAGTATCAGGTTGGCCGACTCACCCTTCTAACGAAACTTCAGGTTAACTCTAATATGAATTCTTACCATTACTCTAATAATTTAATGGTCTTCACTGGTGGTTAATGCACTAAAATCAGCATAGGAGCAGATTTCTGCGCTACGGAAGGAGGTGCAATGACCCATCGTTAGACTTGCCGAATGGGTGATAACAATTCAACTTATCAAGCAGAACTCTTAAAAAGTTTAAAGTCTTTGGAATGGATTTCTCAATAAAATTTTAATTCTTATATTCCCATTTATAGCGAGAGTCTCCACAGTCTGCAGAAAATTTACGTATTTAGATCAACTAACCCCCAAATATTCGAAATTACATCCCTCCTAAGAATCATACTTAATAAAACTCATTTAAGCCATGTTACAGCACATTGTGGCATCCTAGGACATGAAACGGCGGATGTATTAGCTAAAGAAACCACTTGCAATCGTACAGTTGGCTTTTCATTACCCGCGCGAACTTGTATATAAAACGACATATTCGCGCTCACCTAATGAAAAAGTGGCAGGACTTCTAGGACTATTCAGATGAGAGCAGCTATACCTTGTCCTAATGGTGTCTAAAAGCTTTCTCCTGCTCACTCCTTCTGCAACAGTGATTGCCATAGGCACATGATCCCTTTGGGGGCTATCTTTTTTAATTTCACAGAACCCCTTTCTCCTCTTTGCGAGTGTGGCGAGGAAGCTTCCCACTTATATTATCATTGTCTTCTAACAGCTCCCTGGAACATTCGTCGTTCTAGAACTCTTCCAGCTGTTTGGCTTGACAATATCTTCCGACTTCTTATAACTGTCTGAATTTGCTTTCAAAAATATTTTTTTTATTTTCTAAATGATTGCCATGGTAAATAAATCTTCCTCTGTGCCGATGTCTCGTTTTGCTGTCCATTGTCGATCTAGAACGATTGTTCACTTCAGCAGTAAACTTTGTTTTATTGTGTTATTTACTACAGTAACAGGCCCATGACCAACGTTTAAGTGCAAGAGGTGATTGGGGGTGGGGACTTCAAATATGTGATTCCAATATGTGTCCCGGTGCCCCTATGCCACCAATTTGCTCCTAGAGGAGATCCATTGCCAGAACGGGTTTTACTTTCTTTTTGTAAGTTGCCTTTTTTTAGTAATTAATTCTAACTGCATTTATAAATAACGTTTAGTGTTGCTTAATAAAAACGTATAAATCTTCCTGGAACTTCTATTTTCACTTTAATCATCCTTTATCACTTTTTTAGCGTAAAAACATTGACAATTCTTCTCAATTAATTACAAAAGTTAAAATTTTTAACAGAAGTTTTTTTTTCTATTTAATTTTAATGAATTACTAAATTTACCACTGTTGGTCCGTTTTGAACTGTGGAATTTTCCTCTCTTTTTGAATTTTACGATTTCTATCTATATTTATTCTATTTATTTTTCTGATCTGTGTCACGAATATGGCAGCCTGGTCGTTGACCATTGTATGTCTCTTTTTTTTTCTATTCTTATTTTCACTTATTTAATTTTCACCCTGCCCCTTGCTGCGTTTACCGGCGGCATCAGCCTCGGCTAAATATATATTTTAAGACCTCAATAAAGGTTACCGGGAGGTACATCTATGCTCTAGAGAAATGATTCCCTTGTCTGAGCAATCCCTCTTAGACAGTCAAAATCTTAATTGAAATAAGCAGTAAAAAGCATCTCGTCATATTGTCCACTAAAATTATTTCGATAACGTTTGTAATATTCAAGATTTAGGTTCGAAACGTTCGCACAAACAGGAAAAACACAATTGGATAATATGTCAAACAGTTTCAAGTATGATCAGTTTCAGTCAGATTTCTGTTAAGTATAAATTCAGTTGGCTTTAAATACGTTGTAGAAAAATAAAGCTTGACTTTGTTTTCTTGAAAATAATTATTTTTATATTTTTACTAGCAAACTTCGCCCGCTGCGCTGGTCGGTTTCTACAAATGAACCTTGAATCAAACGAAATATATCGTTTCATTTGACTTTGCATTTGAATGCAATCTGTATATTTACCTGGAATATCCTTCCACATTACTAAAAAATGACGTCATTGCGCTATTATATTTTCTAATGTGCAGTCAAAATTTTAGCTGTTAAGGACCAACTCTTTTATTTGGTAATTTACAGGGTTTGCTAAAGAATGATAAAACTATATGTAATACACTAAAACCATCACTAAAAATTATCGAACAAACAATGCAAACAAATTAACTAACAAAACCCATTCAGTAGAAGTTTTTATCGAAGCTAATCGTTGATAATCGGGTTCATCTGATTATAGAACTTTTCCACATAATTCTAAAACTAACACAACGATATGAAATATACTAAAACCATCCATACAAAGTATCTACTTAACAATGCAAGTCGCAAAAAATACGCCCAGTAAAAACTTTCAAAAAGGCTAATCTTTCGGAATTGGGTTCACTTGACTATATAACCTTCACATATAACTCTTTGACTAAGCAACGTAGAACAATATGTAGTACACTACAACCATTCCTCAAATAGCATCTAACTAACTAATAATACAATTCTCATCAAAATCTGTCCAGTAGAACTTTTTCAGAAGGCTAATCTTTCATAATCGGAATCAAATATTGAAAAGGCTAATATTTGATAAAGAAATGGTCACCCGATTTTCGAATTTCCCCCTATAATTCTAGAACTAAGCAACGTAGAAATGTTATATAATAAAACTTTCCATAGAAAATTATCTAACAGTGTAGGTTCCATCGAAATACATTCGGCACAATCTTTTAAAAAGGCTAATCTTTCATAATCGGATTGATCTGATTATAGAACTTCCCATAATAATTCTATAACTAAGCTACATAAAACGATATGTTATACAATAAAACCATCCCTGAAAAATTATCTAACAGTTTAAGTTCTACGAAAATCCATTCAGCAGAACTTGAATTATAAGCTGCCGGAACGAAATTTCATATATGTAGAAGTAAATAGAAATATATTGCCATTATTATAGTTTGCATTTGAATAAAAAAAAGGTACTTTTCTGTTAGCCGGGCGCCAGTGATATATGTACATATGTAAATATATATGTATAAATACATACATATATATATATATGTATATATTCATACAAATAAGTGTATACATATGTATGTATATATATGTATTTGTGTAGATATATGTGTATATATATGTACATGTATATATCATGCACATGTATATACATGGATATATCTATCACTGGCTAACCGAAAAGTACAAAAAAATACTGCAAAAATACTGTCGTACACTTAAAAAAACACCTTTTGGCTTAAAATCTTTCATCAAAACTGTTTTTCTTTTCTTTCTTTATTTTTAAATAAAATTAGTAACAGTTTTTTCTTTTATTTTTTCAGATGTATAGCCATTTCAATGCTTTCTGCAACAACAAAAAAACACCTTTTGGCTTAAAATCAAAATGTTTGGGGTCTAAAGTAAAATAAAAATCGCCAAAAACAAAAGATAAATCGCCAAATATTTTTTCAATAACAATCTTGCCCCTTGAATAATTTTTTAAGCATTACGAACATTCCCAATCATGTTTAAATTAAAGATTTTCGTTTTATAATATTATCTCTCATGAAAACTCTTTTTCTTTTCTTTCTTTTTTCTTTCTTTCTTTCTTTTTTTTTAATAAAATTAGCAGAAGTTTTTCTTTTATTTTTCAAGATGCATAGCCTTCTCATTTCCTTCTGCAACAATAATGGTCGCCAAATATTAGCAATGGTAACCGTTTCGGCCAAAATAACAGAACTTTCTATCATAATTCTGTAACTGATGTACGTAGAATAATATGTTATATACTAAAACCTTCCCTGAAAAATTATCTATCGAACAACGTAAGTTCTATCAAAATCCATTCAGTGGATCTCGAGTTATAAAGGAACGGAACGAAATTTCCGTTTGTGTTTTATATATAGTAGATGAGCACTGTGATGTCTCTTACTGTATTTTACTTTTTGGTTTTCTTTTGTAATATTTTTTATTATTTTTGTAGAATATTGGTGGCTGCAACGTTATCGTTATACTTTATTGCAATTTCATAAAAAAAATAAAAATGTTTGTTACTGAATTTATTTAATTAATTAATTAATTAATTTTATTGCTACATTCTAAATATACAAACAAAAGCAATCCACAACAGTATTTAAATAACAACAACACACAGAAAAGGAGAAGATAAACAGAAACTAAAACAAAAAAACCACATAATATTCAGTATAGAATAAAAATGAAAATGTTTGTAAGTAATTACAAGACTTTGCCATAATTTATTTAATAAAATGTAAAGATCGGTTGTATTTATTTGATTTTAGATATGAAGTAAAATTTCTGGTTCTAAAAAAAAATTAACCACAAAATACAAGCTGGAAATTTGTTTAAGTGATTTTGCACATATAAATGACTCTACACGCCTGGTTCTATTTTTAAAAACACTTCTGCAATATCGGCATGTTCATAATGAGGAATCTTGGTTTTAGTTTTCAAGTTATGCACGAAACAAAACTTCATTTTGATTTCTTACGAACCAGTAAAATTGGCACATCTTTACTTAAGATTTGTGGTGTTAAGTTTTATGGTTTTCAAGCATTTTATTTGCTCAAATGGAAAAATGCTTATAGTTTTTAGGGATTTTTTTTCAATCGGATGAAAATTGTGGTGCAGGTTTAATAGTCTATTACGCCAATCTTAAAAAAAAAACAGCAATTGGTAAACAAAAAATTACGATTTCTGTTTAAGAAACTATTCATTTTCCGTATTTAATTAAAAATATTACTTGTATGCTCTCAAAGCAAACAGCTTAAAACTTTACAACCGTAAATTAAGTTATCCAATTATCTGTGAAGCGATTTTTTCTATTTTTTACCTAATATTCGTCTTAAGAAATATAACTTATTTCTTAATTTTCCAGATCAGTCAGGAATTTGTTTCTATTTTTCACAAGGCTGGAGTTACAGGGTTTTAATATTAGTGATCGGAGAGCTAAACTATGGGATTGAAATATATTTGTAGCTTTTTTTTTTTTTGAAATTGGTCTTATAACAACTTTTCTGCAACGTAAAACTTTATAGATTAAAAAACCTTTTGTTTATTAAGTTGTGAAACTTTATTGAAATAGTCTAAAGTGGTATGTTTATGGAACGAAACTCTTCTATGATTAGAGTTACATTATTTTGTACTTCTTGTTGTGGCGAAATACAAACTGTAGCGCATTTGCAAGATTTTTTTATGTATTAAAAGGTAATCTTGTATAAATTTTACATAACATGATTATGAAAAAAGAGAGAAGTTCATTCTGAAGAAAGTTTCAGTCGTTATAATAAAATTATATCTTAATTTAATTTTCAGTTTTGTATAACTACTTATATGTCTTATACTATTTTTATACATGTTTAGTCATATTCTAAAATATAATACTCATGCATATGCAAGTTAATTTTTGAAGCATTAACCCCTATAGATCCAATTTTAGGTTTCATTTTGGTAAAAAAAAAATAGTTTAAAAAGTTAAAAGTAGTTAGCCAAATGTACAGTCTTCAAAAAGAGAGAGATAGATACAGAACATCCCTTACTAACTCAGTTGCAAATCATCGTATATGACTGATACCTACTGAATACTAATGAAGTCGAATAATATTTGCTATCCTTAAATTTTTCTTAGATGTCGTCTACATATAGAAATGTATTAACATTTTCAATACTAACACCTCTTTTGACATTACATTTGGATTCTATGGTTATTTTTTTCTTCGGATTCTAAAAGGGAAGTCATTCGGTGAAGTCGTTTAGGTTTTATAAAAGTTTAAAATTTAGAAGTTCTAATACAAATTTCATTTATAATTATTGCAAAACAGATTGGAATAGTTTTTTTTAATTATAAATAAATAAAAAAAAAACTTTGCGAAAGGAAAGAGTTGTAATAGATTTGGATATTTAAACTTCTAGAACTCGATTTCTTTAAAAACTATTTAAAGGTCTCATTTCATTTTTGTTTAAAAAACTGATTTCAAATATGTAATTTTTTTTTTAAATTATTTTTTGAAAAATATATGAATTATAATCTATTATTTTTCTAAGTAGAAATCAAGTTCTAGAAGCTTCAAATATGCGAATACAAAATTACATTTCTTTCCGCTAACTTAGTTGTTTTTGAGTTATGCTTAAAAAACTACCACAGTGCAATAAAAATATATTTAACATCAGGACTTCCAAAGTTGAAACTTTCATAATTCTTAAACTACTTTGCCGAATGACTTCGTGTTTAGTATCACAAGACAAAATTTACTAAATAATCCAAATAAGATGCCAAAATTAGTTGTTCGTATTGAAACTTTTCCAGTAGACGACTGACTCCTAAGCAAAATTTAAGTATAGCATCAATTAGTAGATGCTATTTAATCGACTGGTACCAGTCTTTTTTTATTCTATGGTTTGCATCAGAATTAGTAGAATTGATTATTTTCAATACTGTGCATTACAGATTTAACTAGTTTTTCACTTCTTTTATCAAACAAATTATTCTTTCCAACAAGCACCCGTGTTTTTAATGTGATAATAATGAAGTATTTTGAAGTTAAAACCTTGGCAATTTGTATCGGGCGTAGTTATTTTCATTTTATTACTAAATGCTGAAACATAACTAAAGAGATATAGTAAATATGGGCATAAATTACTATTACTACACTCAAATAATAAAACTGTAATTTCAAATACGGTAAATAATAAATGTAAAGATATATACTATTATTAGGTCGTCAGACACAAAGGAGTTAAAAAGTAAACTTCTCCGGAAGTAGAATATATTTTAATCATTTATTTTGATTTTATTTGTTACTGTATTTCATAATAATTTTTAAACTAACATAAAACTATTTCTCTAATGAAGATTTGTGAATTTCTATTTTAGGAGATATTTTCCCTTTTACCTTTCCAAACAACAGGAATCGGGAGTAGTTATTTTCTTTTTATTACTAAATGCTGAAACTTAAATAAAGAGATAATTGTAAACATGAGCATACATTACTATTACTACACTCAAATAATAAAACAGTAATTCTAAATACAGAAAATAATAAATGTAAAGATATGTACTATTATTAGGACACCGGACACAAAGGGGTTAAAAAAACCTCTTCAAAAGTAGAATATACTTTAATCATTTATTTTCAATTTATATGTAATTGTATTTCATAATAATTTTTTAACAAACAAAAAATTAATTATCTAATGAACATTTGTGAATTTCTATTTTAGGAGTTATTTCCCCTTTCTCCCTTCCAAACAACTAGAATCGGGCGTAGCTATTTTCATTTTATTACTAAATGCTGAAACATATATAAAGAGATAATCGTAAACATAAGCATGCATTACTATTACTACACTCAGATAATAAAACAGTAATTATAAATACAGAAAATAATAAATGTAAAGATATGTACTGTTATTAGGAGGCCGGACACAAAGGATTTAAAAACGATCTCTCTGAAAGTAGAATATACTTTAAGATTTATTTTGATTTTATGTGTAACGACATTTCATAATAATTTTTAAACAAACATAAAATTAATTCTTTTATGAAGATTTGTGAATTTCTATTTTAGGAGGTATTTTCTCTTTCTCCTTTCCAAACAACTTGAAGTTTTGTAAAAATATCAAGAACTGCCTTTTGTGTGGAAATTTATTCTTAAAATACAAATTCCAATAGATAATTTAAATAATAAAACTTTGTTAATGAATACAAATTTTCAGCTGCAAAAATGTAACAAAAACTAATATAATCTCTCTAGAAATTGAGACAAATATGAATGCATTCTTTCATATTTAACTTAAGCATCCAAACATTAAATTCCTACATGCTCTTTTACTAAAATAAGGAAAAATATTGCGTTATAAATAAACCTTTTGATGTTATTGCAAATGAAGTTATTTTTAAAAAGAACTGATATAGTTAAATAATTTAATTGTTATTTTGGTAAAACGTAGATATTTCTTAATGTAAACAAAATTCCTCATTACACAAAGGCATTCTACATTTATAATATTAATTTATCATTTTACCACATTATTTTTGTTATTTATGTTGTAGTTAAATTTTATCCTCTAAAAAAAGTCAAATGCATTATGATAATTCATTCTAAGTCAACAGAGCAGAAAATTAAAAATATCTTTATTAAAATGGTAGCTAATGGGAGAAGCGAAAGGCTTAATGTTTCAGAGCATTTTATAAATACGCATAAGAATTTTCGAGAATTTGATAACAATGCTTTTAAACTAAGATGAAATGTACTTAAATAAAATTTCCTTTGATTTAAAAAAAAAAAAAACTTTAAGGATTCGAGATTTTCCATTTGTTAAATTGAAATTAAAATTTTGTATTAAAAATCACCTAATAATATTCTAAAAAGTTTCAAATGTCTTATTTCCGTCAGACATTTATATACCGTTGTTAAATTAGAGGTAATTAAGATCTTATAATGATATTATTATAATTCTATATGATTTTTGCATCTTGAAAAAAACGTGTTTATTTTCAGACTTTTTTTTTCCAATTCATTATTATTATTATATTTTTTACTTTCTTCTATCTTTACAAGAAGAAAGTATTGGAATCGTGAAAATTTTAGTCTTCCGGTTGTCGACGTATTTATACGTTTTAGAAGGTCCTGAACACGATTTGACTGTGTTTAGAAAATGTCTGTCCGTAAGTCTCTGGTTCTGTGAGTCTGTCTGTATGTGACAAAAATTATGTGGGCAAACTTTCTCAAGCACTAATGTACGGAATTTAATAAAACTTTATATTCAGTTAGTCTCTCATATAAATGGGTGCTGATTAGTTTTTGGCGTAAATCGCCCAACAGGTGGCGCTGCTTTGTGCATTTTTTGCGATTTCAGCAATAACTCTAACTCAAGAACTAATGCACTGATTTTCATCAAACTCCAGATTCTGTTACACCTTTACATAAATAGACTCTGATTACGTTTTGGTGCAGATATCCTGAAAGGTGATGCTGCTAAACTACTTTTTTATGATTTTCATGATGGCTATATCTCAAGAACTAATGTATAGAATTTCATCAAACTTCTGTTAAGATTCTGTTAGACCTTTACATAAATAGATGTTAATTACGTTTTGGTGTAATTAGCCCAACAGGTTGCGCTACCATGTTACTTTTTTCATGATTATTACGATAACTATATCTCAAGAGCTAATGCACTGATTTTCTTCAAACTTCAGATTCTGTTAGACGTTAACATAAGTTGTGGTTGATTAGGTTTTGGTGTAAATCTCCCAAAAGCTAGCGCTGCTATAATGCATTTTTTCAGGATTTGCACGATTTTAGCTTTGGTCATATCTCAAGAACTAATGAATGGAATTTAATAAAACTTTAGATTCAGTTAGACCTTGATGTAAATTGTTGCTGATTCGTTTTTAGAGTATGTGAAACCTGTATGAGATAGAAGAAAGTTTTGGGATTGGCACATCCGACAAGTTTATTTTAATCCTCCAACCACCTTTGATACTTTATTCTATCTTTACAAGAAGAAAGTATTGGATTCGTGAAAAAATTCAACTTCCGGTTTTCGGCGGATTTATACGTTTTAGAGTGTCCTGAACACGATTTGACTATGTTTAGAAAATGTATGTCCGTGAGTCTGTCTATCTGTATGTGACAAAAATTTTGTGGGCGCTCTATCTCAAGAACTAATGCACGGAATTTAATAAGTCTTTAGATTCAGTTAGTCCTTGATATAGATTGGTGCTGATTAGTTTTTCATGTAAATCGCCTAGCAGGTGGCGCTGCTATGCTGTATTTTTCGCGAGTTTTATGGTAGCTATATCTCAAGGACTAATGCACAAAATTTTATCAAGCTTCAGATTCTGTTTTACCTTGACATAAGTAGACGGTGATTACGTTTAGGTGTAAATAGCTCAAAATGTTGCGTTGCTATAATACTTTTTTCGTGATTTTCACGATAGCTATATCTCTAGAACTAATGCACAGAATTTCATCAAACTTCAGATTCTGTTAGACATTAACATAAATAGATGCTGGTTACGTTTTGGTGTAAACAGCCTAACACGTGGCGCTGTTATGCCACTTTTTTCATGATTTTCATGATAGCTACATCTCAAAAACTAATGCACAGATTTTCATCAAACTTCAGATTCAGTTAGACGTTGACATAAGTTGTTGTTGTTAGGTTTTGACGTAAATCTTCCTACAGATGGCGCTGCCATGCTGCATTTTACAGGATTTACACTATTCTGGCGATAGTCATATCTCAAGAACTAATGCACAGAATTTAATAAAACTTTAGATTTTGTTAGACTTTGACATAAATTGGTGCTGATTCGTTTTTAGTATATGTGAAACTTGTATGAAATAGAAGAAAGTTTTGGGATTAGAACATGCGACTAGTTTTTTTGTTTGTTTGTTTGTTTTTTGTTTTTTATGAGCGTTATGTTCCATTTTTGTAGTACTTTCTCTTCTTATTGTATATGTCGTATCAACTTTTAATTTTTTGTCTCCTACTTTCCTATTGGCTGTTCACACCAACCTGCACCCTTCTCTCTTCCTTTCTCTTGTGCTTCCCTTCAGTTTCACTCCAGCTCTTAAAGTGGCAACACGTACTTTTGTGCATTAAGAAAAAATGAATTTTGACGTAAATAATACTAACTTTCTCAGTTTTATGTTCTCTTTAAAACGCTCTTTTCTTTGAATTAAGTTTTACTAAATATAAATTTTGTTGCAATTTTTTGTAATCTCAATACTAATGATACACTTTATCTCACGTAATAAGGTATTTAATGAATAATATATATTTTATCGAATTATAATAAAATATTTCTGTGTTATATTTGTAGCTTTAAATAAAATAAAATTAGTATTTTATCAAAGTATTTTTTGTGATCATCATAATTGCTAACTATTATTTTACTTTTAAACTAGATTTAAATAAAATTAAACAAATATGTCATTATGAGTAGTTATTTTACATGTACTAGGTAGATTTATTATGTTATTTAAATTAAGTATGTCAAAATTTTATAATCTCAATGTAGATATTAGGCAAATACCTTTTCGTTTATTTTAATTAAAAAATCCTAAAAATATACATTTATTGGGATTTACTGATATTCGGAAATAAAATTATTTTGATCATTTCATGATTATTTTATATATAATATAATAAGTTATAATTTTAGTTATATATAATTTATAATATATAAAACCATTGTTGAAATTAAATTAAAATTTTATAAATGTGTTCTTTTGTGATCAGAATAATTGTTGCCTATTTTTTTTCGTTTACAATCTAGATTTATTTAGAAGCAAATAAAAAATTTAATTATGCAATATTCTATATGTACTCGAATTAAATTTACGCTAATAATTTATAACGCTAGTATTTTTTTTTGCGTATTATTTCATTTCTATCTCGGTTGTATTTTATGCTCTCAAAACAAATCAATTTCAAATGCATTAAAATAATGTTTTTACGTAATCAGATAAAAAAAAAATGAAAAATGCCATTATTTAAATTTTAGCTAATCAAAAAATATCTAAACAATATTGTGTTCTAATTTTTAAATAAATCTGAAAAACAAAGTAATTTTCATTTAATAATAAAATAAAAAACTATTTAAAAAATATATTTAACAAATATCAACATCTTCAGTAAATTATCTATATTATAAAGCAAAACCATGTCCGTGAATAACGTGGATGTTATATCGACCGACGCGACGGTGACATCGTACCATACGACAGTGACATCGACGTCATATCGACAACACATGAACAATCAGTTTCGCTTTCATTGTAAATTTATTAACTTCTAAACATCGCACAATTTCAATTTTTACATCGTGGAATAGAGAAAAAAGTACTTTCAAATGCAATTTCGTTGAAAACTGTTTCTGAAATTACTTAAAATTATTTTATAGCATTTAAAAAATATATATCTGTATCGCGTGCAGTCCGATTGCGAAAGATTAACCCGTTTGCACTTAAAACAATAGATATAGTTCATGTTATAGATATAGTTATACATATAGTTCGAGTTCATATAGATATAAATAGAGTTCACTTCATAAATAGAGTACACTTTTTAATGTATTATAAATAGATATAGTTCACTTAAAACAATATATAGATATAGTAACGTTTATCTCTGGAAAATTTTCTATAACGAAATTAATACTTTGCCAGTAAATGAATAAATAAATAAAATAATATTAACAAAGCAATATCCATAAAACACAAATTTAATACATATGCAATCGAACTACGTGCTTAAATAGTAAAATAATGCGAATCAAAAAGGTTTCTGTTAGTAGCGAAATTTTTTGCGATTTTTTTGGCTTTCATACCCTGAAATCTGGCTAATACGAAAATATCAATTTTAATAAATTTCAACAACTAATAAACAATTTTAGAAATAAACATCATTCCTTGAGGATTGATAAAAATAAACTATTACACATTTTACAGAGATATTACACTAGTATAAATTTGACTTTCAGCTATTTCTTTCAGTGTATTTGTATGTATTACTTATCAAAAGCAGTGAATAAAAAAATTAAACTCGAAAAAAGTTGAACCTATTTATAACCGGAAAATTCCATGCAGTACCAGTAAAAAGAATACAAACAATAGAGTTTGTACATGTTAATACAAATTCCTGTCTAAAATGGATTTTTTTTTTTTTTTTTTTTCTTTTTTTTTTTTTTTTTTTTTTTTTTTAGTAGGTCTGACTAAGCATTTGTTAGCTATGCAGATATGAATAATTTTTTTACAAGATAACATATTTTTAAATGCTTTCAAAATGCCACAATTATTACTTCGTTGAAAAGTTTTCGTTATGATGATCTATTTCTATATGACAGAATATAATATTTTAAAAACTTGCGGTAAAAATAGTTTTAAGTAATAACATCAAATTCGAAAAAACATAAAGTAAATAAAAATAGTTTGTAAACAGCAATGTAGAAAAATCATGCAAAACTTGAAGGTTGAAGAATTTTGCTTTAGTCACTTGTAAAGCAAATTTAGATCATTTGTTTATTTATCTCTTTCTGTATATTTTAAAATTATGTAAAAAACTGTGTTAACAGAAATGTCTAGTTTTTAACGTTGAGCTGTGAATCATCTGTGTAAAATGAGGAGAAAAAATAAAAAGGAAAAACTCTAAGGAATATTGAATGAATTTTATTAACACGTAAATGAAAATGCATTGATATGTTAAAATAATTTTTTTTTACATGAGAATTTTGATTAATCAGCGCACTTGGTTTTAGTAATAGTATAATGGGTTTTTTAGTGATATAGAGGCTATTATTTCTTTCATTCTCTATTTGATTAAGAAAATATTTCCATTATTTCAGTTAAATCACGCTTTTGTAAATTGTTACAAAAGTTACCTAAATTGTATACAAATGCATGTTTTACTCATCTTTAAATTATTTACTAATTTTGTTGAATTTTAAATATTGCATGTATTAACATAAGATTTATTTAGAAAAATGCTTCTCAGAATGGCAATTTTTAAAAGAAATCATCACAACATATTAAAAGCTGAAGAGTTAATATTTTTTCTAGGAAATTTATTATTTTAATAGGTTTAATTTGATAATATTTTATTCCTATAATGTATACACAATACTTTTTTTAAAATCTACTCATGTTTTTAGTGCCGAAAGATACTGAAATTTAAAAAAAAAAGTATCATATCTCTGTAAATTATAGACATAACAGAAAGGGATACTTCTTGATGTTATTTTTAGGCAAACGGAAATATTTTTCTGAATAAAAGATATAGGGAAAAGAGTTCATATTAAAAATAAAATTTCGTATTTTAAGACATGTACATGTACATTAAAATAAAGGATCAACGCAAAAAATAGCACAAATAAAATACATATAAAATAGCAAACAACTATTTCGGAGCCTCCCATTCTTTCCAGTCCCCACATCCTCCAATCCAATACTTCCATTTTAAATATACATGTACAGCACGCTGTTAAAAACGACAAATGTTTCGTAATCTAGAAAAATATAATATAATCGCGAACGAAACTACATAAATTTCGCTGCCTAGTTATCCACGATTTCTAAAAGCGTTTTTCCATTAAAAACCTCAGAAACCAATATATTTTCCAGATTCATGAAGCTTTTATAAAAACAAAGTTTATTTTGCAGCCATTGATTTTTGCACACGTTTCAAAGTAGTTTTTATAGTGTATTAATGAGTTTTCTCGACCCAGAATACAGGTTTTGACGGATGCTTTCAATTCTGAAGTAAATATTTCAAGTTCAACAAGCATGTTTTACAGACATGCTAAATTAGCAGCATTAAAATTAACATTAAAATAAACATTATTTTGTTACTTTTACATGTATAAATTTCACTTCATATTTTTGTTCATGGCTTTAATGTTTTAATGACAATTAATAGCATGCTAAAAACAGATATTTGGGGTTGAGAAAACTGGTTAATACACTATAAATACTACTCTGAAACGTTTTCGAAAATCAGAAACAGAAAAAAAACCCTTTAATTTTTTAATTTTAAAAATATGTTTGTTTCTGAGGTTTTTAAACATAAAAGACTCTTTTTGGGACCATGAGACTCTCAGAAGAGATTACTGTATATTTTTGTTCATGGTTATATTATATTTTCGAAGATTTAGAAATGTTTGTCTTTTTTTTTACAGTGAACTTTGTAAAACAAAGGCTCTACTGCAAGATATGCAATGTATTTTAAAACATTTTTCTCCCACAATCAGTTTAAGATAAATCGTCGTAGAATCTATTTTCAATCACCCAGTGTATTAAAATTAAAATGAATTAATGTTACATCACTGAAATTATAATTTTTTTTCCATGCTTTTCAGATGCAAAAATTTTTTCTTAAAGCATTCACACTACGATGGTGCATTATGAATTTGAAATACGTGTAGATAAAATGATTTAAAAGTATTCTTTAAGATATTGTATACAGCATTCTTCTTCAAAGAAATAGATTTAACGAGGCACAAGCAATCAATAAACTGAAGACACAGGTCTTAACGTAAAATAAGTGTAATATAAACAATAAAGAATAATGGTTGTCGAGACATGCTTCCTTAAGAATCCATTACTATTTGCAGTAAGTAGTGGGGGAAGGAAGTCATTTAGGCGCTATTCTCTTTTATGGATTACAACATTCTGGTTTCAACAGTTCTTCCTTTGCGAGCAATATAAGGAATTAATGTAAACTTACGTGTCTTTTGAATTTAATACACGAGAAAATTTTATTATTATTACCATCATTATAGTTACCATTTTTTATTATTATCCAATGTCTTTTGCACATTACTGTTAAAAATCTCAAATTATCACTAAAATGGTTATTTTTTTTCTATTTTAAAGAAAAAGTGTAAGAGTTGATATGAATTGTTAAAATAATAAAAGGTACTTACTTATACGTTATAGGTACTTAATTGTTGATTTGATCAAAGGAAATATAAATAAATATATCATAAAATGGAATATGCGTTTTTTTTTCCTTTTTTTAAAGAATTATTGAGCAAAACATTTATTTAAGTGTTATAAATATCCTTTTTTACCAATTTTGATAATACTTTATAAAAATTTTATGGAGAAATATTCCTTTAAAGTCCAAGCAGTTGTATCCGAAGCAGCACTGAAACCTTTTTAAATATGTAACGACGGTGCTCAAACCGTTCAAACACCATGTTCAGAGTGAAATAAGCGCTCTAATACTAGTATTTAAATTGGCCTATGTATAACATTCTAAGAAAATTGTTTTCGTATGTTCTATAAAATATTCAATAACAGTTCTTTGAAAACATTGAGTTTTTTTTTTATAATAGGATTTAAATTGTCCTGCTTGTAGCACTTTATTTTTCTTAATCTGTTTTTGGAGATAATTACTATTTAAAATTTTTAAAGATAAAAAAAAATGTTTACATGTTATTTCACTAAAAGCCCTATTGAAAATTATAAAACCGTTTTTTTCATTTACATGTTATTAAAAAGTATTTCAAAAGCATATAAAAATTGTCCGTTTTGGTAATATCTGAATGAAGATTACGAAAAGATAGTTTTCAAGTATATGCATATTTTTCTGCATTGTCTTTCATTTTTACATCGCAAGGGAAAAATATTTTTTTCCTTTGAAACCTTATAATCTGAAATCTGCAATTTTTTACAGAAAATTACTCTTTTCATGCAAATGCTCATATTCCTATCATCTAACTATTTCTTTTATCTGTTCAATACCACATAATATGTCACTTTTGAAGCGACCGAAAACCCATTGATTGAAGCAAACAATATATCCTGATATGAAGGAGATTTTGTAGGGAATATATTACTTAACTTTGGTCAAGAAGTTGCAACGGATAACTTTCATTTGCTTTGATTTTTATGTGATAAAAAATCATTTAGTACTAAGTAAAAAATCATGTTGAAGGCTGATTCACCCGTTTGCACAATTCGCCGATTAATGAGTGTTGTGTGATTCCATCTGGGCATACAACCTTACTTTAACGTAAGATCCGTAATGCTTTATGGATTTCACTGTGAACATTTTTGGAAATGGTCTGGTTATTGCATGGAATTGAAATGATGAAGGGCTCGATTATAGCCTGAAACATTTGCTGTATTATTTTTATTGATTTATATAATTGTGTGTTTGTAGTCTTTTAATATCTGATTAAACATGATGTTTTTAACAATTTAAATTTAAACTTATATGTCAGACGTAAAATGTTTATTTCGTTGAAAAAAAACTCATCTAGTCACCTCCTGATTAAGATTATATAATCTCCAGTTGAATGTCGTACTGGCACTAATGCGCAAATGTGCTAAACAGCCGCTACTAAGAAAAAGAAATCAGTCCTTTTTAATTTTGCTGGTCTGGAAAACAAGTTCTCTTTTGTCAGACCTCTTTTCTTTTAGTGGTTACTGGATAGATTTTTAGAGTTGTATAAGGATGACATCTTGCAATATGAAGAGCAATTTAAAGAAATGTCCTGATTCTTGATTCCGTGAAGTTGTCTTGAATCAATCCAAGTGCTTGAAAAGATCGCATTCCAAGAAACACAGCATTTTGTTTACTACTGTTACAAAAATATAAAACACAGCCATTTTTTAACTGGGAGGTTGATAGAAACGGGCATGGGCTGGTAAAGAGACGGCGAAAATTTTTCGATAGACAGAAGTGGGGAAAACTTTTCAAAGCGGATGACGTGAAAAGGGTATACAGGAAAGGGATGAACCCTTATTTTCTGTTTCATTTGTAAATTCCATATTGCTACCCAATGAGTTCATTATGTGCAAGAAGTTATCAATAATGTTAGAAATAAATATCAATTAATGTATCATCAACGTTGCAAGTTCAAAATGGGGTAGAAATTTTTTCAAAGAGAATGCATTCAAAATAGTGCATAAAATTTACCCCAATGAAGAAAGAAATAATGCTGTTCATTAGCAAGCCTTGAATAATTACAGAAAATATAATTTCTTTCCGTCCCGAGACGGAGTTCAGTTCGAGGTTTTTTATATTCTAAGTTTTATACAATTCGAGATAAATTAGGGGCCCGCTAGCAGGCGAAGCCAGCTAGTAACTTCCAGTTAGTACCGATCCAGTAGTCACCAGCTAGTACCGATGACATCACAATTTAAAACGTTATATGAACAGATAGATGAAAGTTAAGTATTGAGCTATTAATCGTATAGCTTCATTTTATAGAACACTTATTTCCATGTGTAGGGCAATTCAGTGGTTCTGTGTCGAAACATATGATGTGTTTAGGCAGAATTGTGTTTGAAAATTTAAGTGTATATACGAATTATTAAATGTATATACGAATAATTAAGTGTATATATACGAATAATGGTATGGGTGACAGTTCCATGAAATTTGCTTATAAACAGCATCCACAGTTATTTTAACCCATAGAAAATCATTGTAGTGCATCCAGAAACTCTTTATTTTTGATCATTTAAAAAAGGGGTCATATATCACTCTGATTTCAAATGATATATATGTGATTGATATTTTCACTAAAAACCTCACACCAAAAATATTATTTTATTTTCCAAATTTTATCAATTACTGTAATTTTTTATAAGAATTTTCCAATTTTAGAGATACCTGGTAATTGTTATTTATTTTGTTTATTTGAAATTCAATATTATATTCAAATTACAATACACTGTGTACACGACATACTTTTTAAATTGTCTTCTACTTAACACTGAATCCAACATCAAAATATGATAAACAGAAATGGTAATTTCATATTTTCCATTCTTAAAATTTTTCGCATTTCATAACAAATAGTTACATAAACCTACATAAACCAAGTTAAATTTAATATAGCTAATCCAATACCTAAATAGAAAATGTTTTCAGAATTTTCAGTAGTTTCTTCAAGAAATATTCTATCAAAATTGAGTAATAAACTTCTAAATGAAATTTGCTGAATCTAAATTGTACTTTAAAGAGAAACAGGGAAAACCTAATAATATAACACACTGGAGTAAATAAAATGAAAAAAAAAAGTTTCTATTAAAGTAAATTTTCAGAAAATACTTTGCATTACATAGAATTTTTGAAATTTTAATAAAAATATTATTTTCAGTAGCATTAAAATAATGTTTCAAATATTTTTGCTTCAATCTTTTTCTCTTTCAGAATGTTTTAGAATATTGGAAGGAACCTCGGCCGTCGTTAAATCTGATTTCAAAATGTAATCTAGATAATGTGAATGAATGCTAAAAATGGATCAGCGTATACTTTAATGAGATTATGGCGTGTTGTACTCACATAGAAATTGCAGTTCAATGCTAAAAACCTTTTCCCCCTCATCATCATAAAACCTGTGAAATGCACTTTCGCTCTGGTCATTAAAGAAATGGTGTTAACTTTCTTTGCTTTATTTTAGAGGAAAAGGGAATTTATCGATAAAATAAATGTAAGATATTTAAGTATAACTTTTTTAAAAATGTTATATTTGTTTTGAATACTTAATTATCGCAGAAAGAAATGTTATTTTTATAACATAAATGAAGTTATTTTATAATGTATAATAAATTTTCTCATCTATAGGTAATTATTAACAAATAAGTAATAAGAATTTTCTTAATATCCTATACAACAGATGATAAAATAAACAACGGTAACAGAAAAATCATTAAAGAAATGGTATAAATTTTCTTTGCTTTATATTACAGGAAATAAAATTTATTGATAAAATAAATATAAAATATATAAGAATAATTTTTTGAATGTTATACTCGTTTTAATTAATTAATTATCGCAGAGAGAAAAAAATTTTCTAACATAAATGAAATTATTTTATAAAAATAATGAATTTTCTCAGTTTTAGATAATTATTAACAAACCAGTAATAAGAAATTTCTGTACAACAGAAAGTAAAACAAAGGACGATAAGAGAAACATCATTAAAAAATGTTATTAACTTTATTTTCTTCATATTACAGAAAAAGGGAATTTATTGATAAAATAAATATAAGATATTTCAGAATAACTTTTAAATGTTATATTTATTTTATTTAATTAATTATTGAAGAGGGAACTTTTTTATACAACATAAATGAATTAATTTTATAAAAAATAATGAATTTTCTTAGTTTTAAATAATTATGAACAAGGCAGTAAAATTTTTTTTCTTATGATTTAATATAACAGAAGATCACAAACGACGATAACATAAAAATCATTAAAGAAATGATATTAACTTTTCTTGTTCTATTTTATAGGTAAGGGAAATTTACACTGACAAAAATGACACTTTCAAATCTCCGTAAATCGATGTTTTCATTTTGTTATGAAACTTTTTGTTTCAAATATGACGACCCAATTCTTTCAATTCTGAAATACCAGAAATACTCAGAATATTGAAACATGGACATACTCAAAACTGAGCCACAGTTCATACTCATTTTTGAAACATCGACATACTCAAATATAATTAGAATCAGTTCATACTCATTTTTAGCACTTTCCAACCTAGTTGAAAAGTGCTTATGACTTCCGTTTGTCGGGCCGTATGGCCGTCTGCCGTCTGCCGTCTGGCCGTCTGCCGTCTGGCCGTGCTCTAACTCTCGTAAATATGCTCGGATTGCTCTACAATTTTTATATGTTATTGTCGTTATCTATAGCATGTTCCCTATTTCAACGGAAGTGTGTAGCACTTATAGTTTTATTACAGGGACACTCAAA
This sequence comes from Maratus michaelseni, assembly GCA_963931845.1. NCBI lineage: Eukaryota > Metazoa > Arthropoda > Arachnida > Araneae > Salticidae > Maratus > Maratus michaelseni. Next base: position 245,664,150 of record OZ007588.1, on the reverse strand, counting down.
AGTATTCTGTTACATTGCGGTCTATGGGGAAAAATCATTTCCGGTTTATTTAAATAATGTTTCACTATTTTAAACGCATTGAAATTTATATATATCACTAAGGTGCATTAGAAGAAGCTTAATATGGAATAGGGTGTGCATAGCACTTATAGTTATTTTACAGGGACAGTCAAAAGAATTCTGTTACATGACGTCTATGGAGAAAAATCGTCTGCGGTTTATTTAAATAATGTTTCACTATTTTAAACGCATTGAAATTTATATATATATATCTAAGGTGCATTACAAGAGGCTTACTACAGAATAGTGTGTGTATAGCAGTCATCGTTCATTTACAGGGACACACAAAAGAATTCTCTACTGTCTGTTAACACTAATTCCTGGAAGTGCGTTTTAAGTTACTAAACGCGATTTTAATTTTAACTCGCTTTTCGTCTATTACGTGGTGTGTATAAATTCTGTAGATCCTATACAGGGCAGCACAAAAGTTCGCGAACACATTTCCGTTTATTGACAGAAACTCCAGAAAGATAATTTTAAACTGTGCTACGCGTTTCCTAACTAAACTAAAATTTAGCATCCTAGCATATACAAATCTATAGATCATATACAGGGCTGAATAAAAGTATTCGGATATTTTTCCGAATATTGTATCTGTTGGAAATTCCTGAAATTATGTTTTTAAATATGTTATGCGTTTTCCAAATTGTTTACTTAGATGTTATCTTTTAGCTTATTAAACGGTATGTTTTGTAAAAATATTTTGGAAGCGTTGGAAAGTGCTACATAATCTATGCTTGACGCATGATTTTTCGTTCTTGTTGAAATATGGACATACTCAAATATGAGCACATGATGTTTTATTCTTGAGAGTATGTTTTCAGAAATTTGTATATACATGTTTCAAACTTGAGAAATTTTGATTCGGAGCCATTTTGACAGTACGACATACTCAGATTTGATTATTGTTAGCTCAGTTTTGAAAATGTCGTTATTAGAATGAATTTATGTATAGACTTGAACGAAATTTCATTTATAGGCTTTTGGCTGTGGCCAACAGATCTCACTTGAATTTGGGGATATTCCACCGGAAAAGGTGCTGTTTTAGAGATTTTTGTTCCATTTTCATTATTGTATCATCGAAAAGTGTACGAATATATGCATAGAATTGAACTAATTTTTTTGTATATGATTTTGACTATAGCCTGCAGGTCCCAGTTGAATTTGGAAATAATACGCGGGAAGGAAGCGCTGTGATAGCCACTTAAAAATTTTAAATTCAAAAATATGTACAAAAAAATTAGAAATTTTAAAGTTTTTCCCTTTAAATATTCGGCCTTGAACCGAGGATTCCGATTTGCTTCTATCTTAAAAAACGGCTGAGATATAGCAGTTTGAAATTTTAGGGTGACTGACAATTTGAAACAAGACAGCAGGATTCCTCCATAGACGGGTTTAATTTATGAGTTTTAGTGAACATGGCTTTGGCAAATTTTTTTCGATTGTTGTAACCATCGTTCCAACTCATATGCTTAACACTATACCTTTATTTTCACCAACGTGAAATTCTTGCGCAGCTTGGCGATACTGGGCGAAATATAGCCTAAATTAGGCGACACAAATAGGTTGCTATAAATTAAACCAATTTGACTATATCTGACTAATTTGGCGATATTCTCATTCAAATTCAATATTGAAGAAAACTTGCAATGAATCTTCTGTAATCGGGTTCCACGCATTTTAGCTTCGTGTTTTCCAGAAAAATCAGCTAAAATCTTAAAACAAAGCAATAGGGTAGCCATATTTTTTGTCGGTTCATGGCATTCCTCCATAGACGGATTTAATTTATGAGTTTTAGTGAACATGGCTTCGACCAATTTTTTTCGATTGTTGTAACCATCGTCCCAACTCCTCCAGCATCGGAGCAGTTTAGCATCGGCTTCTCGCATCCAGGTAACCCGGCGATTTGTAAATAGCTGACGCAAAACAGAATGACGAAAATATTGATTTTGTTGGCAATGTGATACCGAATTTTGAAATATTAACGTGTATGAGATAGAAGAAAGTTTTGGAATTGGCACATCCGACTAGTACTGAATTAATTTTAATCGAATTACCATGCTGATAAGCTTTAAAGTATATTTTCTAGGTTTTAAAATATTTCACTTATAATTAATGTTTCAAAGCGCTTCACTCGAATAATATTTCATTCGATCCTCTTCAAATTTTTTAGAGACTAATAACGATTTTATATTAAAACAAAATATTAGTATTATCTTTTTCAAAATTATTAACTCTCAAATGCAATAATATGGCAGAAACTGGTGCAATGCTGTCCTATTTAAGAAAATATTTTGTTAATTCTAATAGCAATTAATAATTATAACAAGAACGAAAAATCGTGCTTGAGGTACAGATTATAAAAACTTTCCAACCCTAACAGAATATTATTAAGAAATTTAATTTCATCCTAGAATAAAAAGACATAATTAAATAATAAGGAACTTTAAAAAACTGATAACTCATCAAAAATCCATTTTCAGCAATTTCTGTTCATATCCGGTACTGTGTGCGAATTATTTCGTATAGCCCTGTATGCGATCTATATAATTTATACATACCACGTAATACACTCAAAATTAGATAAGTTTAAAAATAAATACATCAACGTTAAACACAATTCCAGCAATTTTCGATTTTAGTCAGTCCTATAACTGAATTCTTTTGTATGTATCTGTAAATGAACGATAAATGCTATGCACTCGATAATCTATAGAAAACATGTCGTAGTGCACTTGAGTGATTTCGTTGTTTGAATTATCGTACCATCTTTAAACTGCACCACAAACGATTTTCCCCTTAGATCATAAAGTAAAGGATTTTTTGTGTGTCACTGTGAACGAATTATAAATACTGTTTATTCCATACTGCTAAGAAAGCACGTTGTAAGCCTTTCTCGGCGACGCATATCAATCTTTTTTTACGTTTGAAATATCATAACATTAATAAAATTCGCCGCAAACGACTTTTCCACAGAAACCGTAATATAACGAATTATTTTGTGTGTTCCTGCCAACGAACTACAAATGCTATGCACTTCATTTTTAATACCGAACTTTCTATATACCGAAAATTTTATATAACATATATATCCTCAATAACATTTAAAAATTTCATGGCAATTTTTCTATATTTACGAGAGTTAGAGTACGAACAGGCAGACTGCAGACAAACAGACAAATTGAATTCCTAAACGCTTTTCAACTATGTTGGAAAGTTAAAAACAAATAAAAAAGTTGTATAATTTAGGAATTTTGCTTCGACCGTAAAATTAATATTTCTTGCTTCTAAAAGTGCAAACGTAGACAAAACTGTTATTTATAAATTGCGGCGTAGTTTATTGGTCTATAAAATAAAGTTTTTATAATTTAATGTTTCTTGTCAATTTAAACATGAATTTCGAAAGATAATTAAATTACCCAAATCGTCTTCCAAAAATTTACTGGAATGCAACAGAAGTATCCTGACGATCCCAAAGACGCCAATATCAAACTTCTGCATTATATCAAAACAATGCATTCTACTAAACACCCAATCTAATATGCTAAATCTGAAATCACTCAAATTTTTTTGTAAATATGTTGTTCTATCTTATCATTTTAATTATTTGTATACGTGAAACCAAATTTTGAACTATTTTTGTTGTTGTTTGTTTCTTTTTGTTCTTTTAAAAAGTGAAAAAGAAATATATGCTAATATAATCCCTGAAAGCGAATGTAAACAATTCTTTATTTTACACAATTAAAAATGTAAATCAATTTAATAGTGAGGCATTTTACAATGGATAATTTGATATTTTTAAATGGTATTCAAATCAGAGCTTTTAGACATGAATCAGAGTAGTGATTAAATATAATGTTATTTTTGGAAATTTATTTTTGGATTTTAGTACAAACATTATAAAATAAAATCTAGAAGAAATATAAGTTTTCCATTAATGAAATGGAAAATTGCTAAGCATTTTTAAGAAATGTTTTTTATGATTTTTTTTAGACATAAGACAAATGAGAGAATTGTTGTGCTTGTTTATGCATTTTTAATATTGTTTCTCCTAAACACTTAAATATTTAATAATTTTACGCACTACCATACTAAAATTAATTTTTATTTTTAAAGACCGCGTGTGTTCGAATATCTACTTTTGTAACAAGATGAATATGCACTTCACAGCAAACTCTATTATTATTATTTTTATGGTAAGGGACCCCACCTGGGCTTCCGAGGTTACAGAATTGAAGTGAAAATAATTTTAATAAAGATTCTAATAGATTATTTTATATTTAATAGAAATATTTTAGATTGTCCAACAATTAGACCCAAAATTTTTTTATAAGAAAAATATTAATTATGCTTTTAAATAATAGTTTTTTAATTTATTTAGAACGGTATTATTTTCGTATTAGCCACATGCCAGCAGTTAATAGCCCAGGAAATAGCCAAAGATTTCACTATTTATAGCAACTTTTTTTATTCTGATTATTTGAGTGTTTAAGTTCGTAGTTCGATTGCACATATTTTAAGCTTATATTTTATTTATTAATTTATTCATATTTTAGTGAATAATTTAAAATTTTGTTATGGAATATTAGCCGGAAACAAATGCTGAACTATTTAGATTACTTCAAGTGCAAACGTGTCAATCTTCTACAAGCGTGTGGATTAAACAGAATCATGATTGAAAATTATTTTGAACATCATAAAACTCAGTAAATTCAGATACAGTTATCAAACAAATTACATTAGAAATAACTTATTTTTCTTCCTTTTACGGTGTAAAAATTGAAATTTTGTGATGTTAAGAAGTTACAATAATTTCTGTAAAAACGAAATGTATTGGTCATGTGTTGCTACAGTCAATATGATGTCAGCATTACTCACATGACACTCACATTTTTGCTTTATAATATAGATAATGAAAAGCTATTTAACAAAAACAGCGTGAAAATTCAAGATATCATTCAAGCGAAAATTTATTATTTTTAATGAAAATTAGGTAAATGAAATGTACTGCTAAAAGATAGCATGGGTTTTGTAAGCAGTATTAAAAGATAATCATTTAAAAAGCTGAAATTTAAATTGAACTGAAATGCAAAATTTTAAATGTAGAGTTATAGAATATTTCAAAAACGGTTATGCTTAATCAGTTACTTAAAAAGCACACTAGAACAATGAAAAACATTTCCATTCACAGTTATAAAAGTTGATTATTTTATAAAATACTTTATTTTAAGATTGTTTTACTTTTTGTTAACAACGATATCAGTGAGAACAAAATCGCACTTTAAAATAATTGAAAACTCAGCTGAAAATTTATTGTTCTTATCTTTGAAAATGCTGTTCTACACTGAATAAATTGTGTTGACAAACAGCTGACTCAACCATGGAAATTCCTAACTCTATTAATATAAGTCCCCGACAGAATGGCGCAAACCAGTTGATATGCTCGCTCTAGCTTATCTCAAACATACCCTTGGATTTTCCGGCGTTTAATTGCATTTGTCAAATTTATCTTTTAAACAGTCATTTGAAATTACCTCCACTGAATTTAGATGTGTCTTTAAAAGTCTTCTCCTGAATCATTTAAATACAATGTGTTTTAAAAGGAATAATATTTTTCGATCGCACCGCAAGTAAAATAAATCATATAATATGAATCAAAATTGCTTTATTGGTTTTAGAAATTCATAAGAATTTATTTGTAATCTAACAGAAAATTTTTATTTTAAACTAAGCCGTTTTTGTACTCTGTTTAATGCCACAACAAAATTCAGTACAACAGTTTTAAATTTGTTGTAGTTCGTGAGCTCAGTATATCCGAACTATATCCCATTTATCATACATCATACCGTTCTTATATAATGTACAGTGCAGACGCTCGTTAATTCGAACCCTAGGGGACGGAGAAAAAAGTTCGGTACTTTCGTGTTATAGCGGTCCCCACAATTACGATTATGCCAATGTTGCAGGTATGATTTCGTCAAGATCATTGCAAAGCTTTATATGCATCATATATACATATATATATATATACTCCAAACACTCATAAATGTGCCATATACGTCATTATATACATATTATTTATATTCTTATACATATGTCATATATATGCGTCATATATACTGTAACTTGGCCATATACGTCACGAAATGTTATATACATCATATATTTCTATAATGTCATATATGCTTGATAACTTGGCGATAAATCTTGGACGCTTGGCGATTCATCATCCGTGGCCGCTGTAACACGAAAGTACTAAAAGTTCGAATTATCTTCTTTACTTTTCAAGATAATTCTCAAGAACGAAATGCATACATGGCCAAATGTCACCGGTGACTTTTGATTTCAGATTTTTTGTATAATAGCTAAAGGAATAGTTGATAAATTCTCCAGGACATTCAGAAATATAAAGAACATATTTGACCTCACATTTTTCATCGAAGATTTCATCAGGAGGGCAATTATTGGACTAACAACAAATTATAAAAAATATATATTTACGTTCTTTCCCGTAAAATAAAATGCCTGAAATAATTTATAGATGACTAAGGTAAAGCCAAGAAAGATGGCGCGGTCGGAGAGATTGTGCACTTAGAGGTTCGGGGGAGAGGAGTAGAGTGAGCGCGCAGCGACTCCAGGCATTTATACAACAGCAGTAGTTGAGTGTCTACATGAAAGTGCACTTTGATTGTTTTGAGCTTCTAAGATAAAGCATTGCTATTTTGTTTTGTTTTCCCAAAGTAAGTGCTTGAATTTTCATAGCTATTCATCAGAATTTCTATGCAATGTCAGTAGTACAAAATATTTTAAACTTAAACGATTTCTCGTAAGTTACTAATCTAGACTAACAATGTGAACATCAACTGTCTGTTTTAGTAGCGGCCATGTATATATAAAAGTCCGCGCAATCTCTCCTACTGAAATTGGAGAGTTTGCGCAACTGCTACTTAGGAGAGATGACGCATTGTTTCCATTAGTTACCATGCTAGGAGAGATTACGCAGCTTATTGGTAAATTTGCATAAAAAATGAAAAATCAAAATGGACTCATTTTAAGTTAAACGTGTTATCAAGTAACTTAATGTTATTTTGTAATCTTATCTGGACTTCCTTTTTCTTATTCTTTAAGTTTTTTCCCCTTTATTAAAATTGTTTAATCGTTTTTAAAATTATTCCCTTTTTCTGATTCTTTAATCATTAGGTTGAAGTATTCACTCCTGATACAATAATATTTGTTCACAAAAACCTTACATAAATGTCATTTAAGTGTAATTATTATTGTTAACAATTTAATTGTAGTTATTATTAGTAACAATCTCTCCTACCCATGCGCGCAATCACACCAACCCTGCAAGGACAGATTGCGCAAAATAACTTTCTTGGTTTTATTACAACTATTCTATTAAATTACAACATAACAACAAAATAGCAATGGAAATTCATAAAAAACAAATGAATTAAAAATTATTCATGGATAGTTTAGCAAAAAATTAATATTTAGATTATTTATTGTTATTCTTTTGAATTGTGCGCAGACTCTCCTAGCTTTACCTTACATAGAACTTGTACAACATGTGTGTTAATTTTAGTAGGAATAGCGCATATGACCATGAAGGTAACAAAATTTTCTTTTAAAAATTCAAGAAATTTCGGCATATTTTTACTTTATAGCATGCAGTATTTTCACCCAAATTTAACGCTTCTCTTAAGAAATTTGACAAAGCACAGTAGAAACGATACTGTAATTAGAATATAATCATAACAAAATGTAGGACAACTGATATAAAAAGGTCAGTCGGATATCACGAAAATCCAGAAAGATATCGATGATAGAATGAGGTCAATTTCAGTTGTTTTCTATAATGTTACTGGATGATACATTGTCCTTCTTCAAATTTGTTTTTATTTTCTGTATGCTTTTTTACTTACCCATCATACGTAGTATAGGGTAAGTCTTGTAATCGTTTTGAAAATCCAAAAAAAAATTTTGACGGATTTACACGTTTCAGACACTGGAGATTCCGAAAAACATATTTTTAGAAAAAAAAATTTGCCGTCCGTCTGTGTGTCTGTGTGTCTGTGTGTGTGTCTGTAAACGCTCTATCTCCCGAACAAATTGAGATAGAGACTTGCAATTTGGTATGTACTTAGTATGTAATAATGGGAAGAAGCCTATTTCATTTCAATAACCTCGATTAACCGGAACATTTTTTTTCGGACTCTCGAAATATTCTTTCTGATGAAAGGTATATAAAAAATTTCGAAATTGTTTATTTTAAGGAGTAAATATAAAAGACAATAAAAAAACATAAATTTTGCATAAAACATGAAGTCGATCGGATAATGAGTTGCCGAGATATTTGTAATCCTATTTCCCACACTCTTCGATTTTTTATGACCCTGTATTTCATCCAAATTTCACTTCAAATATATATTTTAATTGTAAATTTGACGCTTAATAGGGGTACTATTTTTGGAGTTATAAGGAAAAACCTCTTTCAAGCAATTCAGTAATCGAGCCTTTTTATGACGTCATCAAGCCACGATTTTATTTGAATTGCAATGCATTTTATAAGTAGTTTACACATTGTTATTTTAATATTTTACATTATACATATACATGATGGGTAAGTATTACGGTGGCCCCCAACGACTAGTTCGTCAAAGAATCATCAGAACGAGTCTAATTCATGAAAAGAAAAGAAATATCGAAATAGAAGTATTTGTTCCAAAGTTATGCATTGAGATACCTTAAATACTCATTCTTTGTTCAAAGACAGTTGTTAAAAATTGACATTCTGTGAAAACTCTTTTACCATTCAGCTACTTTTAGAAAGAAGAAGTTCAGCTCACTATATCGCCGATGTCTTTTGGGATTTTCATGAGTCCTTTCTATATGATTTACTTCAAAACCTTGACTATTAAATTATGTAAAAGAATTTCCGTTATGTTTCGAGCATGCGCAGTTATAAATTATTTAATACTGCTCATATTTTATCACATATAATGAATATTTATATTCTTGCTGCATTACATTGTATTTTCTCTACTTTAGTAACTTACCTGCCAGTGGTGTTAAATTTTATAGCAAACTTTGCATGCTTTAAACCAAAATGCGTGATTTCTTGACTTTTAAAGAATTCTATCTTTTCATGAATATATGTGATACTTTTGACACAACTTATTACACAAATGAACACAGTTGCTGCTTAAGATCCACATAGTTATGTTCTACATTTACAGATCTTTTCGAACATTTCATGTTACAAAAATTATTGCTAATATTACTTTTAATTAAATTTTTTGTTAGTCCCCTGGTTACCGCCGTTATAAACTCTTCGCTGAAAATATGATGTCCAATAATATGTTCTATATATTTCCAGATATGTTCCATATAAGTTCCAGAAGAATCCGTGCAGTATTTCTCTAGATATTCGACTTCTGAAATCGAAAGTGTCCGGTGACTTTTGACCATATAGTGTATCTAACACTAGAAAAACCTTTTCTGTTAATCCGAATTCTTTTAAGTATATTGAATTATAAACATGGGCATTACATTCTAAAATTAAAATCATCAGAAGTATTACGCTTCCACATACCCGTCAATAGGTCTATTTGAAAGTCTTATAACTTTCAAGACATATTTAAGCCACAAAACATAAAACATATACTTCTAATGAAATATATAATGTTGTAACATTATTTTTTATACACATGTTAGTAATAAAAACATATTCTGTGTCGTCTAATCTTTAGCTTGAATACTTAATCAACTTGTAGTGTCCTTGTTCCTTTAAAACATCTCGGATTGATAGACATTTCAATGACTAATAACATATACTCTACGTATATAGAACGTTTATGGGTACCAAATCATATATATGAAAAGGGGTACAAAATTATAGATAATTTATCAATATTCCCTTTAGCTATTATACAAAACATCTGAAATAATGAGTACAAAATTATAGATAATTTATCAATTTTTCCTTTAGCTATTATACAAAACATCTGAAATAAAATGTCACCCGTGACTTTTGGGTATGTATGCATTTCGTTCTTTAGAATTATCATGAGAAGTAAATAAGATAATTCGAACTTTTAGTACTTTCGTGTTATAGTAGAGTATATGTTATTAGTAGAGTATATGTTAGATATACGTAGCCATCCTGTTAGGTATACGTAAGCATACGTAAGCATAAAACATATACTTCTAATGAAAGATATAATGTTGTAACATTATTTCTTATACACATGTTAGTAATAAAAACATATTCTGTGCCGTCCAATCTTTAACTTGAATACTTAATCAACTTGTAGTGTCCTTGTTCCTTTAAAACATCTCGGATTCTTAGACCTTTCAATGACTAATAACGTATTACTTTTCACTAGCATTCTCTACTCGAAGGGACTAAAAGGAACTATATCCTTACTGTCTTTACCTTTGTACATGCATTTACTTTAATATTAATTGACTTATTTGATAAAAGCTTATAAAAGAAAAGTGACAATTCGTCTGCATATAAATTGTACTCTGGTAGATAAAAAGAGTGAAACGTGGCCAAATTTCTGATGTATGCAGAGTAGAAGTTTTTATTTACATGAGATCTTTGCGCAGAACCAATTTTGTAAGCAATATTGTTTTCGAATTAATTTCGCAAGTCAGACATAACTATATTTAAAAATTTCACAATTCATGATATTTTGTCTATTTATTAACCTTCTTCCTCCCAGGTAATTTTCTTAAATATATTTATTGTTTTAGTTTTAACTAACCGATGTGATAAAAATAAGCTCGAATTCTGAGCTATTTTAGTAAGAGCTTTAATGTAAGGTTTTGGAAACTTGTTAATTAGTTCTAATTAACCGACTTCTAATAATTGCGAGTCCACTATATAAACGGCAATTAATGTTTAAAATTAATATTTTTTTGCTTTGTTCTTTATTAATATCTCAATATTTCGCGAAACCAAGTTTTCTTTCTATTAAAACATGACAAAATTTTTGACAAATTATCGTCAGTTTTATATGAATTTCTCAATAGAAAAAATAGAAAAAAGAACAAAAAAATAGAAAGTAGTAAAAAATGCAGCTTGGAGCCTATGGATTTAAAAAATTCAATATTTATGCATAAATGGTAATAGTTTCTTTAAGTAATCATATATAGGAAAGTAGAAGGTAATTTAGACTCTGTAGATGTAGCTATCCATATTGGCTGATGCATCTCACCTTAACATAGAATTTATCATTGAAAGCCATTAAATAAAGATGGAAAGTTGAAATCAGGCACAGTAAAATATTAATTGTAGTTACAGTCAATATTAGCTACACAAAACTATACAAAGTCGTTAAAAATACCAAGAAACGCAAAATAAATTATTGATTATGATGCACATTTCAATGTTACTACAAATAAAAATTACTTTCAGCGAACAAAATTAAGCTTTTATGTTCTCATTGCTTGAAGTATTTCATATTTAAGCCGGTAAAATTAGTTATACAAAGTTATACCAAATCAATTAAATATACAAAAAAACTCAATATAAATTATAGATTATGATGCTTTCCAAGATAGTTGTTATTACTTTCCAACATAGTTGAAAAGTGTGTATGACTTCGGTTTGTCTGACCATCTGGAAGTGCTCTTACTCGCTTATATATTCGCCAATTGCCATGTAATTTATATATGTTATTGAGGTTTACAATGGCATGTTCTCTAATGAAAATGAAGTGTGTAGCACTTAATAGCTCATTTACACGGATACTGAAAAGAATTCTATTACATTATGGTCAATATGGAAAAATCGTTTGCGATTTATTTTAATGATGATACACTATTTCAAACATATTGAAATTCATATACGTCACTGAGGTGCACTACAACATCTTTACAGTGGAATATGTTGTGCATAGAATTTTTCGCTCATGTACAGGGACACACAAAAATATTTGGTTACAGTACTGTCTACGGCTGATAATTGCTGAAAATGCATTCTCATTCCTGTAGTTGTTTCTAAATTTAACTATTTTTAATAACTTGGTGTGTATAAATTCTGTAGATAATATACAGGGCTTTACAAAAGAATTCGAGTACATTTTCGTTTATTGAGGGAACTTGCTAAAGTGGCATTTTCAACTGTGTTATGCGTTTCCTAACTGAACAAAAGTTTAACGTACTATGTAGCATATATACAAATCTATAGTTCATATACAGGGCTCCAAAAAATAATTCGGTTACTTTTCCAACTATTGATTGTAATTGCTGAAATTGTCCTTTCAAATATGTCATGCGTTTTTTTCAATAAGTGAGCTAGTAGTATTGTTTTGTATTTATAGTTTTCTCTCAAATTTAATTATTATGTTGAAAAAGCTCTACATCACCTTATCTTTATTTACAATCACAATTGTTCATTCAGCCCATTATTGTATCTAAGTTGGCTCGTCCAGTATAATTGGATAGCCTTTGTGATTGACATTGTAATCTTTGACAGTTAATTTTCAATAGTGATGGGTACCCTTCCCGGGTGGTCCTTCCGGGCATCGCTCACTGGGCTGGGGGCCTTGCCGAAAACAAACCTGCTGGGTGGGGCTAGTTGAACTTAAGCCGAAAAGTAGGCGTCCCCGCCCGGTTTGACATTGACCTTGTTTACTTAGATGTCATATTTCCTTTTATTAAACTGTGAAGTTTTGTTACAGTATTTTGAACGTGTTGGAAAGTTTTGCTTAATATATGTTTCACGCATGATTTTTCTTTCTTCTTATTATTTACTTCACAAACGTAAAACTTTATTCCTTTTTAAATGCATTCCATTTAAATTACCGTATATTCTGGCGTATAACGCTCACTTTTGAAACAAGAAAATTGATCAAAATTTACTGTTGCGCGTTATACAACAGGTATAAAAATTAAAACTTTGAAATTAAGTATAAACGTTGAGATTTCTATATCAATAATGAAGAAAAGTCAAACGTGATTATTTGAATGAACGAGAATACGATACCAAATACTTTGTGGGGTTTCAAGTGAATAAGTTTGACAATAGCGTATAACTCATTTTGCACTTGCTTATTTTCGTTATACACTGAAAACAAATGCGCGGTAACATATTACTGCTTATTTTACTGTTTATTACTGTTAATTTTGCGGTATAATAGTGGCAGCTGGGATGCCAGTATTATACCGTAAAATTCATAATTTTTTTTGCAGTGTATTTATTTTACTTTTTAATGCTCTATACTGTATTTTCATGCTACATTAAAGATTTCATTACAAAAACCGGGGGTGCGCGAAATATGAAGAATATACCTAAAAATAGAAAATTACAGTCACATATCCCGCAAGTGCACGTTATACTACGGAACATGCGATGTTCAAAAATGTTTTTTGAAACAAACATTTAAGTAACAAAACTATCTTTAACGTTCACATACTTATAACTGTTTTTATGGTATATCATATCACAGTGGATCCATTATCAAATAACCTTAAAAAGGAAACAATTATTTAAATCAAGGTTACATTAAAATGTATAGAAAACAGTGACATAATTTATTACACGAATTCATAGACACGGACAAAACGCATAAATATACATAGAGACATAAATCATTAAACATTTTGTCGCTTGACTTTAAAAAAAAATGACTGCTTACAAAGTTATAATTATTTTTTTCTGTGTGGACGTTTTCAGAAATGACCGAACAATGTTGATTTAGACGTTTAATTGACTTTGTACTATAAAAGGTGTCACCAAAGTGTATAAAGTCATTTACAGGTACGAATGAATCATCAAAATCTATCTTTCTCACAATAGAGGGTGGGGTTCATAGAAATTGCTTCGCCTACCAGTTGCGTCTCACACTTATCGGAAAGGGGACTTGGCATTTTTCAACATCAATTGTTTATTCTTATCTTTAGAAAAACGGCTAAAACAGCGTCAACTGAATTTAGATGAATTGTATTTGGAACTGATACAGTGAGTCACATTTTTTCCCTTTTAAATTTTCTGTAAAAATAAAGTAAACGGTAGAGCTGTTACTGTAATCACCAAGAAAAACTAAGCTGTAATGTCTTCATTGTTATACTGTAACACATTTAACATTTAACAATTAATCGAATATCTGTAATCTTTAATAATAAAAGTAAAACAATTATTTAATGTCTCACGTATGAAAATAATACGGGATAGAGAGACAAAAATTATCACATAACTTCACAGACACATACAAAATACATAAATATATATATAAACATATACATAAATATATATATATATATATATAAGTATACATAAATGTATATACGTATATCCGGAAACATTTTGTAGCATGATTTTTTTTAAATGGCTGATTAGAAGGTTATAATTAATTTTCTTTGCTAAGCATTTTTAGGTGCATTCGTAATTATATAAATGCGTAGCACCTATAGTAGTCGTCTGATCCGCCCGTCCGTCTGTCCGCATGTAACAGCGCAAAAACTACCCAACCAATTAGTTTGAAATTTAAGATATATTATCTTTGCAGAATTTTGTCGAGACATTTCAAATTTTATGAAAATCCAATTAAAACTTTAGAAGATATTAATAAAAATATTTATTAAGAAATTTGATTTTTTTTTTTAAATCGGCACTTTCTTGTTATAGGAGTTTCCGAGGTTTAATCGTCAAGTGACCGAAATACTTATTTTATTACAGAAATTAATCTGCAGACGATATAATTCATTTCACAGAATTAAAAATCATCAAGATCTGAATATTTATACAGGGTTCGTACGGGTACCGTTATTTTCCAGGTGAAATACCAGTATATTTTTCTAAAAAAATACATCAAACTCAAACGTGCGAAATTTCAACTTATTTAAGAAGAGATTATCTATAAGAAAATACTGGTACCGAAGAATTTCCTGGTTTTAAAATTCCAGGACCCGTACGAACACTGTTTATATAACTAGCTATAATACGAATGCACCTCGTTTGTCGCGTTTGACGTACAATTTCCAACTTGTTATAAATGACCGAACAATGTTCATTAAGACGTACAATGTGGAAAAAGCGACAACAAAATATCTCCAAAGTGCATAAAATCATTTATAGATACGAATGAATCATCTGAAAAGAGGGTGGGGCTCATTGAATCTGTTTCACCTACCAGTTGCGTCCCAGTACACTTATCTAAAAACGAGCCTGGCTTTTTTCGACATCAATTGTTTATTCTTATCTTTAGAAAAATAGGCAAAGCAGCGTCAGCTGAATTTAGATGAATTGTTTTTGGAACTGATACTGTGAGTCACGTTTTTTTCCCCTCTTAGGTTCTTTACAAAGATATAGTGAACGGCAGAGAATTTCCTGAAATCCCGACTTTGTTAGATTGATATGAAGCTTGTGAGTGAACTGATATATTTCGCTAAAGAATGCATTTTCGGTTAATTTTATGTTTTATTAGAGCTGATCCATTAAAGTTATCAAACATAGTCATGTTAAGCATTTAATGATTCACACCTATCAGGTGCGTCCCAACGCACTTAAACCTGGCATTTTATGACATCAATTGTTTATTCTTATTTGCCGTAAAATAGCCAAGGCAGCGACAGCCGAATTTAGAGAAATTGTTTTTGCATGTGACACAGTAAATCACATTTTTCGCCTTTTTGGTTTTATATAAGAATAAAAAGAATGGCATATGTAACGGCGCATCTCGTAATTGTTAAATCCATATTAAGCTTGTTCTTGGAACTGGTATATTTTGCTATAGAGTTAATTTTCGCTGGCTAAAATATCAAGTTTTATTCGAACTAAACTATAAAAAATTACTTATGTTAAGAATTTAATGATAATGATAATTATGATAATTATAATTTAATGATAATAATTTAATGCATATACATATAAATCGTACAGGGGGATATTTTGGATTAAGTTTGAAAATTGTCCTTTTATAGATGAAAACGCGTGAAATAAAACATGTGTTGCAAATAAACTATAGATTACATTACATTTTTGTGATAATGAGTATTATTGTTTTCATTTTTATCAACAGTTGTCGTCTTAAAATGTTATTATTATTATTATTATTATTATTTATTAATTTTTTTTAATGGAATAGCAAACAAATTGTGAAGGTTAGTAAAGTGTGTCTTTCAGGATATTAATGGATGAAATGGGAAATTTCTTTAGTAATCTTCTTGGCTTTAGTTCAAAATTCTCTAATAGATAGTGCTGCACTGTCACGATTTGTAAAAAGGCTCAAAATAATCATGTAATAAAATTACTAATAATAATTAAAATACATATTTAAATACTTAAGTGATAAAATTAGAACACAAAAAGGCATATAAAAACCTCTTAATATAATGATAGACATGGTTCGAACGTACAACCAGCGTCATTATCAAGATATACTTGATAAACAAACTATTCTCGCAAAAAGTTTTCGAAAGGAAACTTGAAAAACATAAATCTCGAAATCATATATGTAATAAAAGCAGGTGCTTAAAAATAGTCAACCGCAAACGTGAAAATTAATATTTCCTTTTTATTTATTTTTTTTAAACTGAACAACAGCTAGTGCCAAATTTTAGGTAATTTAAAAAAAGGCTGACTCGTTGCATATGTTCTCGTTACGCATATAGATTTCTGTTAATTCGTGGATAATAGATGGGAAATAAAGTCTTGATGGATAAATTATTTTACTATTCTTAAAATAAATTTTTAAAGTGTCGGTCCTATGTAGTCTTGCCAAAGCTGTAGTTCTTCTGTCTTATATTTTATATCTGCCATATGATCTTTTAGTCTTGTTTTGATATTGGCGTCGTTTGTACGTTCGAAGCATGTCGATCATTAGAATAAAATGTTTTTATAAGCCTTTTTGTGTAAAACTTTTATCACTCAAGCATTTAAATCTGTATTTTAAAACTCGAAATAGCTTTACAATTTCAAAACACGAGTCTCCAGCTTGATCAAATACACAGAAAGAAGGGTAAAAACTGAATAAATAGAATGGATCCATCTGTATATGTTAGTTTGAGCATTCTAACTGGTTGAAACAACGACCTGTGACATTTGGTGATAAAACCAGAAAGCATGCTAAAGAAATTGCCTACTTCACATAATAATATTTTGCGAGAATAACTGTAATATCTATCTCCATTTGCTTATTACTTCATTTTAAAATCCTCAAGTCCATTGTAGGTTATTTTGTGTATAACAAACTATTCGAGTAATGTATTTCCACTTCTTAGAAATAGGCGCATATTAACGCCAATAAAGTTATAAATGCATACTATTTCGGGCACAATAATGTTACTTAGTTCCTAAAACGTATTCTATTGAAAATCCTGTATAGTAGAGCGAATATTATTTACAATTACTTATATGAGAAAAGTAAAACTTTCTACATACGAATTCATCAATTGTTTGAATTAGAATTTTAATTTCATTACTCTAAAAAAAATGAGACATTTGTGTTATTTTAATAAAAAGATAAACTTAGGAAATAGAGAGTGTTAACTTTTGAATGTCTACTTAAATAATGTATGAATTTATTTCACAATTTTACAATCATTGGAATAAAATAAAACATTGGAATAAAAATAGTCAGCTGTATCCTTGACAAAGCCGTAATGTCCTTTAATATACAATAACCCTTTTTAACAACTCGAGACTAGACATCTTAACAAATAAGACATTTAGAGATGAGTCGATAAGAATTGATTTTAGGCTCGCCCGATAGAATTTTTTTTTCTATGATGTTTTGATTACTTTAAGATAACTTAGGATCTGTATTTACTGTTTCTGTGATTGATTTTTGTTTGAAGATCGTTTTTATTGTGTTATACAAGATCAGAAGCAATGCAAAATTATTAATTAGCAAACTTTAATGTACTTCAATTATATCAACCAGAAGATTTAACCTGGTCCTCCCAGGTGATAGAACGTGCTGCCCGATAAACAAAATATATGTCTAAACCATTTTTTTCTTTTCTTTTTTTTGACAGAAAAATAATAGATTTTTCATATTTAATATGTATTTTTATATTGTCCACTAACAACATCAAATAGCAGTTTTATATGGAAAATATGAATTATATACTTAAATAAAGTTTTGAAATTTATTAAAAGCGATGCTTTCGTATTAGTCGCATGCCAGAGATTAATAACCGACGAAATCCCCAAATATACAGCAGCATTTTGTTTATGATAATTTACAATCTATGCACGTAGTTCGATTACATATCCGTTAAATTTGTGTTTTATTTATATTATTTTGTTTATTTATTCACCAATTCAAGAAGTTTTAATTTCGTTATGCAATATTAACCAGAAACAAATACTGAACTACTTATAATGATTTCAGAGCAAACGGGTTAATCCGTAATCGGGCTGCCCGTGATAGAGGTTTTTTTTTCATCATGCTTTAAAATTACTTAAAAAACCTTAATAAATCACTAAATTGATTTTTGTTTTGTTCGACGATGTAAAATTAAAAAATTATACGATATTTAGAAGTAATTAAATTTGGGAAAAAAACAGGAAATAGATTGTTTAGATCGTTGCTACTGTCGATATGACGTCAGCGTCACTCACGGACATGCTTTTGCTTTATAATGTAGATTTTGTTTTTTTATTTTTCGATATGAATCACTCGTAACACCATCGTAGTACAAAATAAAGTAGCACAAGTGTGTATACAAAATAAATATAGCACAACATACATAATAACTACGATAGTGTCTTAGTGATAAATAGTGAGCGTTATTTTGTAATATAAAATAGCTCTCTATTACAATTAAAATTTAGAGATCCTATGAACAGTAATAGTTTTCAAATATTTCGTTTCTAACTTAAATAACTGCAAAGCCACTTAATTTTATTTGCCTAACGTCATTTTTATTGCAAGAAATTATATTTCTCTGATTAGAAATAGATAGTTTTGATTTTTTCAATGGTGAAATGTGTAACGATAGATAAACTTTGGATAAAAACTGGGAAATTTCAGCAGCAGGGTACGCCGATTTAAATAAGGTTGATTAAAATCATGATTTACATCACGATTTAAATCACTCTGATTTTTTTTAAATCATTGATTTAAATCAATATTAAAATTCTATTCTTTTGGAATACGTAGTTTTGTCTTGATTTAGAATATAATAAAATTTAAACAACACACGTTATTTATTTGAATAAAATGAGCCAAAAAAAAAAAACTTTCTGTATTTCTGAAATACTTCTTTAAAATTCTCATTTGTAAATTTTATCTTTGCAATCTGTACATATTGTTTTTATCTTCTAATTAAAGAGAAAACAGTGTTTATCATAGAAAAGTTATCCTGATGGCATTTCCAGAACAACAGTGGCCCAAAATTCATTTGGTCATTAATATGGCATTATTACAAAAACCATTATTACTAATACTCAGATGCTATTTAATATGACATTCTTGTAATATGTTTGATAAATTAATATTTATATTTATTTTTAAATATCTTGCAATTGTTTTATCCATGGCTGTATCACAGGTTGTATGAGCAGAGAAAGGCAAAATAAAGATAAAGAATACTGTCAATCTATCGATGCTTATAGCTGATCAATTTTTGAATGAATCTTGAAAGTTTTCTCTCTAACAAAAGCTTGTTAATTCTTGTGGTAACAAATATATAATATTTCCCATGTAATTGATTTTATTCATTGTGAATTTAAAATACTTTGATGAATCTAGTACGTCCTGGTTACATTGTATTTACTTGCAGAGAAATTAGTGGTATACATTTAGATCATATTTATAACAAGGAAAAAGAAAAATGTTGTAAAGTGCTTGAAGGTCAGACAGTCTGCTTGAAATTAAATGGGTGGTAAAATGTACACAATGAGCCTATTATTTGTGCAATTGTCACCAAATGCAGCAGGGATTTGTATCTTGTGGATTCCATTGACACATCAGAAGATTCACACACAACCGAATATACCTTATAAAAATTGCTCATGAAGTAATATTAAAGTGCAAATCTGAATGTAACAGATTCATTGGTATAGTCTTGTCACAGCTAATGTCGATTATGCATGATTAATTAAAAAAGATGTGATTTGACGGAGATCGAAAAAAACCTTTTTACTCGTATTATGCTCAGAAGAATAAATTCACTAGTAGTTTTATAGCTTTAATAATGAGATTCATAGCTAAGGCAGATCTTTTTTATGATTTCCTTCATGAGCAAAATACTGTATCCTAAATGTCTCCTTCGGACTGGGGGAGAGCCCATTTCAATTCAAGTTTTTGTGAAACGTCAAGTGAAAAACAATAAAGCAACTCTGAAGACTATTTTCTACTTACAGTTTAGTACATTCAAAACTTAGAAACAAACTGGGGACAATATACAAAGCCTTGAATTTCAAACCCTTAAGAGTTTTGAAAAAATGATAATACTTTTTTCATATCTTCTAAAGTATTTGTCTATTTTTCATTTCAATATTTCTGCTTATTAAAAGTCATCAAGGCAGTTCCAAATTAATTTTTCCCATTGACTTTCAATATCAGGTATTAATAAAATTAGAAATGAAAATGGAGTTGACTCTAAAATGCTATTAATTGTTATATTTTTTAGCTTTAATCTTTTGAGAAAAACGTTGAACATTTATGTCCTATATTTAAAATAAATTGTATTAACCAATGTGTTTGTACAATATTTTATGAGAAATGTTATTTCAAAATACTTTGGCCCTTATATATTTTACATTTACACATTTAAAGAAATTATTTTAAAAAAAAGGACACATCTTATATAACAAATAATAACAATTGCAAAACGAAAAAACGTATGTTTTTCTTTTTTTCAAATATTTTTATGCAATTTAAAATTTAATTTATATTTATTAGTTTTCATATGGTACTTGCATTTAAAATTTAAAAAATCATCAAGCGTTCTTTCTATATGTTTAATGTGTAGAAAAATTAACTTTCTAACATAATCAATTTAAATAAAAAAAAATCCTATTTAAATAAAAAAAATCTGATTTAAATCTAATAATTCCGATTTTTTAAAAATAATAATCCGATTTAAAAAAAAATAAATAAATCATGATTTTTGCGTACCCTGCTCAGCAGTGTAAAGTTTTGTCAATCTCTACCATCTCTAGTGCATTAAAAATTGCGATATTGAAAAGAAGGATTTGTGTAACACTATTTTCTTCACAACATACGTTTGATCCGCAGTATACACATAACTCCACAATATATCGTGAAATATACGGAAGTGTTAATTTGTGCTTCCAGTGTTAAATTTTTCAATGAAACTGTTGGTTCTACATTGTATTCATTTGTATTTCAATACATAAAGCTTTACGATAAACCAAAAATTAAAAGGAATTTTTCGATAATTTTTACCTAAATAAAATTTATATTGAAAATTTTCAAATATGTTTATTGTTTCAATTTTAAGAGATATAAGCTTTAAAAACAATATATTTTAATATGTTTATATAATATATCAAAAGAAGAAAAAGTTCTATTTTAAATTTCTTTGTCGATCCTTACTCGTTTTTTTTTCTTTTTTAACTGTGTCTATATTTTGATTTCACACGTCATGTAATATGAAGTGTAAGTAGGTGACAAAATGTCTTGAAATAACTTGACAAGATAAAATCAGGATGCTTTAAATCAAGAAGGACACATGTGACAAGAAATATATGGAGGATGTTTTCTATGAATTTTAAAAGGATTGTTAGATAATACATAAATACTGCATTATTTTATGGTTTTTTCTATGAGAGTATCTTTAGATGTAAGATTAATTATAATTTATTTTCATATAAAGTACATAATTTTGTAAAATTCTTCCCCTTTTTATTTCGACAAATCTTTAATTTCTAAAATAAATAATTAAAAAAAATAGATTATAATTATTAGCTACTAATTTTAGATATTATTTATTGCTATTATTTTTGAAGAGTTCAATATATGTGGTTATGTAAACATTTAAAAACAGATATACATATTTGTTTATATATCACTTGAAGCACGTTTATGCTATTTTGGTAAATCCTATCGCATAGAAATTATGTATAAGGTAAAGCTAGGAGAGTCTGCGCACAATTCAAAAGAATAACAAAAAAAAATCTAAATATTAATTTTTTGCTAAACTATCCCTGAATAATTTTTACTTCATTTGTTTTTTATACATTTCCATTGCTATTTTATTGTTATGTTTTAATTTAATAGAACATTTGTAATAAAACCAAAAAAGTTATTTTGCGCAATCTGTCCTTACAGGGTTGGTGTGATTGCGCACATGGGTAGGAGAGATTGTTACTAATAATAACTACAATTAAATGGTTAACAATAATAACTACAATTAAATGGTTAACAATAATAACTACACTTATATGACATTGTTGTAAAGTTTTTGTGAACAAATCTTATTGTATTAGGAGTGAAGATTCCAACCTAATGATTAAAGAATCAGAAAAAGGAAATAATTTTAAAAACGGTTAAAAAATTTTAATTAAAGGGGAAAGAATTAAAGAATCAGAAAAAGCAAGTCCAGATAAGATTACAAAATAAACTTAAGTTACTTGATAGCACGTTTAACTTAAAATTAGTCCATTTTAATTTTTCATTTTTTTATGCAAATTTATCAAAATGCTGCGTAATCTCTCCTAGCATGGAAACTAATGAAAACAATGCGCCATCTCTCCTAAGTAGCAGATGCGCAAACTCTCCAATTTCGGTAGGAGAGATTGCGCGGCCTTTTATATAAACATGGCCGCTATTAAAACGAACCGTTGATGTTCATATTGTTAGTCTAGATTAGTAGCTTATGAGAAATCGTTTATTCATCTTCCAATTCCTTCCACATACATAAAACGTTTACTAAAAGCAAATATACTCACGGAATGGCAATCAATCTGGGATAACAGCGGCAAAGGCCGACACACATATAATTTAATACCGAAAGTCTCAATAACACACTACAACCTCTCCGCACACACAACAGCATTTCTCACGGGACACGGTCCCTTTCGAACATACCTCTACAAATTTAAATGTGCAGACACATTCCTTTGCGAGTGTGGCGCAGAGGCGTCGGCTCCCCATTATTATTTCACCTGCCCGTTAACAGCACAGTGGCATATTAGGAAGCCTGCAATCCCTCCCAAGGAATGGCTTCCTAATATTCTAAAGAGGCACACCCTAAACAGAAAGCTACTTAAAATCTATATTTTTCTGACAGAACTCTCTAACCTTACCTAGTAGCCGTCAGCTGCCACTCTCAATGCACAACTACTATTCAGTCCCTGCTAACTGTCGCGAAAAGGGTCCTTCCCTAGCAGGGCCGAGCTTATATATGATCTGGTCGTTGACCATAGTTTGTATTTGTATTTGTTTTAAACATTCTATCCCGCTCCTTGTCGCGTTTAACGGCGGGTCCAGCTTCGGCTGTAGTTTGTAATTTTTTTTTAAGACCTTAATAAAGGGGACCGGGAGGGACACTATGCTCTACAGACTTCTACTAGTCTGAGCAGTCCCTCTTAGGCTATCAAATCAAAATCAAAAATTTTAAAATATTTTGTACTACTGACATTGTATAGAAATTCTGATGAATAGCTATGAAAATTCAAGCACTTACTTTGGGAAAACAAAATAAAATAGCAATGCCTTATCTTAGACGCTCAAAGCAATCACCATGCACTTTCAAGTAGACACTCCACTGCTGCTGTTGTACAACTACCTGGAGTCGCTGCTCGCTCACTCTACTTCTTCCCCCCCGAGCCTCTATGTGCGCAATCTCCCCGACCGCGCCATCTCTCCTGGCTTTACCTTATTTAAATAAAGTTTATTTAATGCAAAATTTACCTGGTAAATTCATGTAGGGTATTACTTAATAATAGTTTTTAAAAAAAAAAAGATCTAGTTCTTAATACATTGTTGATCGGCCGTGTTTCCCATACAGCCTGCTTTTATTATTATTATTATTAGTAGTATTATTACTCAAAATGCATACTAGAAGACGCGCCGGGCGCCCCTCAGCCGGCGCAGCCTAGTTTTTTTACCACAATTTTTTTATCAGTAATTTTTGTTTTATGCAAGGATAGACATGCCATGATTAAAAAAACCTAAGATTACTATACAAACAATTTTTTGTATGTTTTGAATAAAACAAACGTTCAAAATCAGTGACGGGTCTACTCATCACAGATCTAGAAAGTGTTAAGCAAATATGGTTTTGAACTATTCGTAGCTTTTAAATTCTGGGTTAATTATTTTTTAAAGAACTTTATATTGTATTCATTTATTTTAATGCAATATCATAATAATTTCTGTAATTTTATTCGCGATATTTAATTTTTTCTGGATTATTTTTTCTAACATGATTCTAGTGTAGATTACTATCCAATTAAATGCAATTGAAATTTATTTGATAAATCTTTTCACTTATGTTAATTAGACGTGATGATTCTGTACTGACTATTAAAAAAAAAACATTTAAAGAAGTATAATTAGACTACTAATCATAAAATTTTATCTATATGTTTTAGTACATCATTATTAAAATATTTTAAATGAATCATAGTAATTAATTTATTATAAGAAATATTTTACTATCAAGCTACAAATAAGAGAAAATTATATCTAGTTAACACTAGAATAAGTTCTAACATTCTGAGTCTTTTTTTATGCATATCACATATTTAAAAATTCCGCAAGTGATATGACTTTCACGTTTAACAAAAATCCTGAGCAAAAAACACTATTTTCAAAAAAAAAAAAAAAAAGAAAGAAAAAGAAAGAAAGAAAGAGAAAAAACCCTGGTAAACTGAAAACTTTCTTTTTGCGTGTAACAAGCAGCTGGGATCAAATGGACCAAGCGGAATAAATCACGTGAATAAATACAGAAATAAAAAGTAGAAAAAAAAATGTTATTTTCGCACGAAACTAAGTCAAGAATAAAAGCATTCCCATGTTTAATGATTTTTTGTTTCTCAGAGACATGATTTTTGAAAAAGACTTTGCGGAGATATTCTAGACGCACGCTACTGTTGATTTATTTTAAAGTGTCTGAGTACAAATACATTAACTTAAAACCACTTTGACAAGAATATAAGATTTACATAATGGTGCTCAACAGAAAAATATGGAAACTTACACGTGGATATTTTATGTGCGGGTTATGTGTAGAAATGCATGTGAGTGAGTTAGTGGCAATATCTTATGATGTTTTCACACATGATATTTTTAATTGAATAAAATATAATTACTAAAGATATTTATAGTTTTATTTCCATTCTAATTTCACATTACTATTTTGCGTATGTTTTTTAACTATAAGTCACATCATTCAACGCAATTTATATTATTATATACAGCTTCTAAATGAAAGTGGGGAGAACTTCAATGCAGTATCAAAATGAAATAAATCTTTAATAGACTATTTTAAGCACAGAAATCCATGGACCCCCAAGTTAAGACTGTTTATAGATATATTTAAAAAAATCAATTAAAATGAAATAAATTAAAGCAATATTTAATATGAATTTTAAAAAATGCAATAACAAAAGTAATTCGAAATCAAAAAACATTCAAAAAGAAATTTCGCTACTAATAAAAAGTTAACGTGGGCTGGTTAAATAGATGTCTGTTCAAAGCCTTTCAGTTATCTTATTTCATTCGGAAAATAAAGAAATAGGACATTATTTAAGACAGATTAATTTTTCTAAAATGCGAAATAAATATGATATGTGACAAAAAATCATCATAAAAAGGACTAATTGTTTGAAAAACATTTTCATGATTAATATATATATATATATATATAATTTAAAGCGAATTTCTTTTAATTCTTCTAATTATTGCACATAGAAAAATAATTATGCAAGAAAGCCTTCTGACGTTTCGAAAGCGTTATTTTGAAATAGTTACATATATGTAGAAACAAAAATGTAAACTATTCATAAATTAAATACATTCTTTCGCCATTAGATATTTTTTTCAACGAACGTTCTCACTTGTTGTTAACATTTTTTAAACATAAGAATTAATATGGGAAAATTGCATAATTTTTTTCTGAATAATTATTGATATATATATTTCACTGGAATTTATATTGCATTTTCTTATCCCTTTACGACCGACAAATGAATTTTTGCAACGGGAGGGATATATTTTTTAAAGAAAACATAAATTAAGTTAAACGGTAAATTAATTTTCTTATGTTCAAATTTTATTTCTAAACTACCTTTTCTTTATTTTGTATTTATATGTTTCACAGCTTGTTAGGAATGAAGGATTTGCCAGAAAGTCACAAAATTGAATAAATTCGAACTTGCATGATCATGCATATTCGATTTTAAAAGATCGAAAGACAGAGTTCTAACTGACAAATGCTGTTAAAATTATGTGAAATTGTCTACTGAGTCTCCACCGCCCGCTGAATACTAGGCCTGCGAGCTGACAAAAAAATGGCGGCTGTCGTAGGCGGATTTTTTCAGCGTTTCTACGGTCCCTCGAATTTGAACACCAATAATTTAGAAAACTTTTCTTCACCTTAATTTTAGAAAATCAAATAAGTAAATAAAAACTTTTAGAAATTACTGTTGTGTAAATTCAGGGTGCTGTACAAACGCTTAAAAATATCCGCCTAGACAGTCGCTATTTTTCTGTCAACCCTCAGGCCAAGTATTCAAGGGGCAGTGGGGTGTCTTGTGTTGTCTGCACTTTGATTTAATGTGCACCGAATTCTCGCATCTATTAAAAGAGTCAGTGCATTTGATGTTTTTAACTACATTTTTGTTTATGGAGATATGAAACTTTCATCTCATTTCTCTGAAAATTGTGGTCAAATTAGTTTGAATCTTATCATTTCAAGTCAATGATTAATCAAAGACATGAAAAACATTAAGCTGATTATGAATAAAGATTAACAAAAATAATTTCATGTCTGATAATTAACTCTTTTAACATTTTCCAACCTAGTTGAAAAGTGTTTATGACATCGGTTTGTCTGGCCGTCTGGCCATGCTCTAACTATCGTAACTCGGATAGCCCTGAAATTTTTGTATGTGATTGGCACTTACTATAGCATGATCCCTGTTGAAGATGAAGTATGTAGCGATTATAGTTTATATAGAGGAGCAGTCAAAAGCATTCCGTTACATTACGGTCAATGAGAAAAAATCGTTTCAAGTGAATTTTGATGATGTTACGACATTCGAAACATAATGAAATTGCTATACAATTTTGTAGTGCACTAAAATATGGTGTACAAAGCATTTATTATTCATTTACAGAGTCACACAAAATACTTCTGTCACATAATGTTCTACGGGGAAAAATCGTTTGCAATGTAATTTAATTATGTTTCACTATTTAAAACATAACGAAATTTGTATGTATTACTGAGATGCACTATGAATGGCTCACCGGATAGTATGGTTTGCATTGCTTTTATTATACATTTACAAGGACACACAAACGAATTTGGTTACAGTATTTGTTCGATAATTACAGTCTGTGTTTGATAAGTGCATTTTCAACATTGGTTTGGATTTTTAGGTTTGACTAAATGCTTGCATAGTGTGATATGTATAAATTTTGTTTATCATATTCAGGGCTACACAAAGAAATTCATAAGTATTACTAACTATGAGAGTAAATTGCTTAAAGATGTTTTCAATTGTGTTATGTATTTTCCTGCTGAACTATATTTACTAGACTAATATTTTGTGGAATATAAATAAATTCATATACAGGGCTGCGCATAGAACAAGATACATTGTCGTTAATGGTTGGTAATTGCTGGAAGTAAGTTTTAAGGTACCTTATGCGTTTTTTGCCAGAATTAAATTTTAGTTTAATATATTGTTTGCACAAAATTCTTTGTATCATATACAGGTCTGTACAAAAGATTTCGGGAACATTTCCATCAATTGGCGAAAATTTCTAAAATTAAACTTTCTAACTGAACTATTTTTTATCATACTATGTGGTATATATCCAAGTGCAAGTCTATATATCACATACAGGGCAGCACAAAATAATTTGACTACTTTTCTGATTATGTTAGGTAAATGCTAAAACTTGATCTTTAAATGTGTTGGATGTTTCTAAACTGTTTACTACATGTCTTCTTTCCTCTCATTTAACGGTGAAGTTTCGTTACAGTTTTCTAGATGCATTGGGGAGTGTTTCATAATCTATGCTTGATGCATGATTTTCCGTTCTTGTTTAGTTTGTTTGTAAACTCACGAGAAGTCCCTTGGCTCCAGGTTAAGAACTGCTGTATGTATGTATATTTCAAAATAAAGAAACAAAAGGTAATATTTTCATTAAATATGTTTTTTTTTAAGTTTATATTGAAATTACTTAAGTAAATACAAACAGAATTAGCAGACAAAATGAAATTATGCTACTAAGTTAATAGGGTGTGGGTATTGTAAATAAATGCCTATTCAAATAATTTTATACTTCCTTTGTTTATTTAAAACAGATTATTTGACACATTTTCATTTTCTAAAATATGAAATGAGTATGATGTAAAAAAGAAAAAAAAAACATTTTCAATCATAAAAATAATTATTTATTTGAATCACATTTTCATAATTTCAACATAAAAGGAAACTATACATTCAAAAGCAAATTTCTTTACACTTATATAATCATTATGTTAAGAAAATAATTATGAAAAGAATACATGTTGACGCTTAAAAGACGTTGTTTTAAAATAAATTGGATATCAGTGGCAATAACTAAACAAATTATTCCGAAATTGAATAAATTCTTTCGTTTTAAGATATCTTTTATTGTTCTAATGTCACAACATCAGAAAAATATATACTCAAATCTGCTACAAAAAAAAAAAAAAAAAAAAAAAAAATGTTCCTTATTTTTCAATATTTGAAGACAAAGAAATAATAAACGAATGTAAATTTTTTTTTCGGTTTAAACCTTCGTTATTTTTACAAAACGACAATAAAGGCTATAAAAAAAAGGAAAACCTGAATAAAAATAAATGAACTACAAAAAATCAACTAGAGTTGCATAAGTTTACTTAAGTAAATTATTATTGCTGTTATTAGTAGGGAGTTGAATTTTGATCCCTATTCAGCATTTGACATTTTTTCTTCTTTTTACGGCATACAAACTACTTTTTTTTTATATTTTAACTTACTAATGAGTTATTATCTTTATTGCGGAAATATAAATACTGTATTTATTGGTGTATTTTCTTACTTTTTATTATGACTTTTTCACATTAAATTTAAGGGTACAAAAAATGCGTGAGTTTTTTGAAGATTAGTCCTAACATTTATTTTATTTCGATTTAAATTAGCAAAATAAATGAACATTTTAAAGCTGAATATGGTGCTTTAGTGAACACAGAATAATTTTGAACCGAGTAAGTTGTACTTTGAATAATTTTTTTCTTTGACATCTTAACTCTTTTTAATTAATTTTTGAGAGTTTAAAAAAAAAAAAAAATACAGTAAGTAAAAAAAAAAAAAAAAAAAAAGTTTTAAAATTAAAAGAAACACAGAGAGTTTACGCTGTAAAAATAAAATGTTTCTTTATCCACTGAAATATAATATAACGACAATCGAAAATATATAATAATCCCTTCCGCGTTACCAACGACTCCAAAGTTATTTATATTTAGAAACCTCAGAAACCAATACATTTTCCATAATTAAAGATGTATTCATAAAAATAAAGTTTCTTTCACTGCCACTGGTTTTCGGAAACATTTCCAAGTAGTTTTTATGGTGTATTAATCAAAGTTCTCTCAATCCGAAATATTGCACTGCAAATCTTTATACACTTTTGAGAACACTTTTTAGAATACTTATTTTGTCCCCTTTTTTAGAACACTTTAAAGTGCACTTTTTGGAACAGTTTTTAGAATACTTGTGATAACACTACTTTTGTTCAGCACACTTTCTAGCGTACTTTTTGAAAGCGATGATTTCACAAATGTGTCCAAATGTGCTCCCAATCCGTTCTCAAATTTGTTTCCAAATTTAGATTTAGCAGATATGTGGAGCAAAACATTTTCGGAACACTTTCAGGACACATTCTTTATAGCGACGTTGAGGCTTCTGATCTGTAGATTTACTAGTATATATACATATGTACATAACCTTAATACTTTACCAAATATGCAAAACTATTATATCACACATATATATATACTAGCTGACATGCCCGGCGTTGCCCGGGCCCGTGATAATAACCTTAAAAATATCTAAAATCAATGTTGAATGATTTTATACTTTTAAATGAAAATATATCCAAACGAACTGAAGAACAGTCGTTATAGCTATTGCCGATTTAATTTCTGACGTTTTGATATATTAAACTTTCAATTCTGACCTAAAGTTTCTGAGGAAACCTAAATAATATAAAGCGCTCCCCCACCTTTCCTCTTTTAAACTCAAAATAATATACAGTATTAGTCCCATTCGAAATTTTTTTCCAAAACCTTGTTTCTAAAATGATTATATTAAAATTAAATAAAAATCATGCACTCGTGGCATCATAATTCATTTTAATATTTTAATAACAGAATAGTAAGGCTACTATAATTTGTGACTCGTGCTATAGCCAGTATACGTCAGGACACATGGCCGTTATCATTATCTTTTTATGCGTGAAGATTTCGCTAGGGTACTCCATTGTGAAATTTGGTAATTTTTGAAATTCAATATTTTAAAAACGGCATAACCATTAGATTTGAAATTGATATCAAGAAAAATGCAATATTTTACCTTTCTAACGAAGTTGGTCTAACAATTTTCTGACAAATACTTTTCGAGCTATTAATTTTTTCAGTAACTTCAAATGTTTCATTTTCCGAGTTTAATCTGTGGCAACGATTATCGAAAATCCCAGTCGTCAGCAACGCATAGCTTTTTATTAAAGAGGATTATATAACAAATACTATATACATATGTGTGGGTGTGTGTTTAAAAGAATCATTCATTAGAAAAATAATCTTGATTTTTGATTTTAAAGAAAAAGCAAAATAATATTTTTAAAGCTTAATTTCTTTTTATTTTTCATTTTATTAAATTAAAGTATGAGTTAGGCAAATATGCATTTTGAGACTTAAAAAGTGTTTTTTTGAACTAAATTAAGCATGTTTAGAAATAAATATTAAAATTATTTATGAATGGAATAAATTCTTTTCTTTTAAGTTAGTTTTTTTCCTCGGAACATCAAACCATAAAATAAAAATTACGACAATCTGCTACGAAACGAAGCAACTCTTTATTTTCTGTTGACTGAAGACAAAGAAATAAATTTCCGAATATAATAATTTCTTTCTCTTCAAATCCCTCATTATTTATTTTACAAAGGAAGTAAAAAAATAGAATAGAAATAATAAAAGATTAACTGATTAAAAAACCGCTAGGGATACATAAGTTTACTCTAGGAAATTATTATTTTGTTATGCAGTTGAATGTTGATACCTTTAATGCTTTTGACTTTTTTTTTCTTTTGCCTTCCTTTTCTTTTCTAAAGATATTCAAACTCCTTTTTAATTTAGTTAAAATGAATATATAAGTTACATTCTTGATTACAAAAATGAAAATATCGTTTTTACTTGTAAATTTGCTCTTTTCTTTTCAACAATTTTTATACATATATATGAGTGCAAAAAGTTAGTTAATTCTGTTGGAGAGTAATTATATTACTTTGTATTTAAAAAAAAATACCCAATTTATTTGCTAATAACTGGCATGTTCTATTTTTTCCCCTTTCAGGTTTAACAACCTTGAAATAATGATTGAAATCAGACTAAGATTTGTGAAAGAAAATTGATTCTAATGTGTTATTGGAATTTCGAATACACAGCTGGAGTGGAGATAATGTTTAGGAGAAAGTTTCAAACAGATCGACTTACAATAGCTAAAATTAGGTATAAGTTTAAAGCAGATGGAACTGTGCAAAACGTTCACAAGCGTAGTTTAAAAATACCGGCATCGCCAACCTCACAGATACTCTCTGATAGAAATCTAATGCTAAAACTTACAGGAAACTGTTCGCATGCGGCTCACGAGGTAGGACTTTCAAAATCAAGTGTCCATTGCATTCTAAAGCGCCATCATTGGAAAAGTTACATTCCAATAATAGTCTACGCTCTTAGTAGTGCAGAGAATATTTAGGAGAAAGTTTCAAACATGTCTATAACCGACTTACAATAGCTAAAATTAGAGAGAAACTTAAAGCAGATGGATTTGTTCAAAATATTCACAAGCGTCGCTCAAAAAGACTGGCGTCACCAACCTCACATATACCCTGATCGAAATATAATGCTAAAACTTACGGGAAACTGTTCGTCATGTGGCTCACGAGGAGGGACATTCAAACTCAAGTGTCCATCGCATTCTAAAGCGTCACCATTGGAAAAGTTACATTCCAATAATAATCTGAGATCTTAATAAAGATGTTCTGGAGAGTGCAAGTTGTGCATAAATGTTTTTGAAACATCTTGCATATATTTTACTTGGATTTAAATTAGAGATATAAATGAATATTTTTAAGCTGAATAGGGTACTTTAATGAACAAAATAATAGTAATAACAATAACAACAATAACAATAATACTAACAACAATACTACTGCTACTATTATTATTACTACTACTACTACTCTACTACTACTGCTACTACTACTACTAATAATAATAATAGTAATAACAATAACAATCCAGTATTTCATATTATGAAAGTTTTTCAGTTGTTATTTTTAAAAAATATTTCTCTTTAAATAGTTGCTAAATTTATCCCTTTTATTTTAAACTTTTAAATAATCTTGCAATAGTAATTTTTATTTGTTATTAGTACTTCTCAGATGAGGCAAGCAGAGAAAATGGCATAATGAAAATAAAGCCATTATTTAAAAAAAATAATAATAATAAGATATACTTACCCTGACGATGATACTCTATAAAATATCATTCCATTGAGCCAAATTATAGAAAATGTTTTGGTTTCTAATGCAATAACAAACGTATGTGAAAGAAGAAATATACCAAAAAGAAATTATGCGACTGATAAAATTTATGGTAAATTGTATAGCTAAATATTTATCCAAACATTTTGTTCATCGCTTGAATTTCTGAAACAAAAAGATTGTTTAAACATAATCATTTTCTAAAATGTGAAATAAATATGATTTTTAAAGAAAATTTCATCATAAAATAGGCTAATTATTTAAATAAAATTTTCATGATTTCGAAGAAAAAGAAAACAATTTATTTAAAAATGTTTTTTTTTTAGTTTTCTAGTCATTCTATTTAAAAGATGAATTATGAAACAAAAGTATTTTTAGCTTTAAAAAGGGTTATTTTAAAATAATTTAGGTAGCTGTTGAAATAAATAAATACAGTTTTTATAAACTAAATACATTATTTCGTTGTATAATACTTTTTTTTAAAAAAAAAAAAACGTCAAATGCAAAACAACATTTATAATAATCTTATATAAAAAAATAAAACAAAAAAACTCTATATTTTTCTTATCTGAAGAATTAAATGCGCGAATGTAATAATTTCTGTCTGCAACCTATTATTAAAAAAAAAAAAAAAAAAAAAAAAAAAAAAAAAAAAAAAAAAACAATGATGTTTATGAAAAGGGAGTTCTATAAATGATAATAAATTAATTAATAAAAAGCAGCTAGGGTTAAGCTAAATTATTTAAACAAATTATTGTTATTGTTAATTATTAATAAATTTATTGTTATTGATAATTATTAATCAAATGTATTGTTATTATTAATTATTAATCAAAGTTATTATTATAATTTTGCTCTCTTTTAAGCTTTTGATATATTTGTCTATGTATGGACTTCAAAATACCTTATAGTAAATATTTATTAAAGATGAACTAATACTAGATTAATTTTAACACAATTATTCTAATTGGAAAAAATAAGTAACACGATATGCGATTTTCCAACTGGGCGAATAATGTCCGGGCCAGTATTCGAACCATGGATCTCTTGGCTGAAGCCGCCAATGCTATGCCAATTGAGCCATCGCAAACGAATCTGGAAGACCTAATTTACCCAGCTAACCTTATTGATCGTAGCATATGGTCTGATATCTGAATAAGCTCAATAGAATAAATCACAGGTAATCGAACTCCAGTAAACGCGGGATACGTATTTACACTAGATTAATTTTAACGCAATTATTCTAATTGCCAAAAATAAGTCACACGACTTGCAATTTTCCATTTGCTTCAGCCAAGAGATCCCTAGTTCAAATCCTGATACGGATATTGTTCGCCCAGTTGGAAAATTGCAACTCATGTCACTTATTTTTACCAATTAGAATAATTGTGTTAAAATTAATCTGGTGTAATTACGCATCAAGCGTTTACTGGAGTTCGATTACCTGTGATTTATTCTATTGAGCAGTTTCATATATCAGAATCAGACCAGATACTATGATCAATAAGGTTAGCTGGGTGAATTAGGTAATTCGTCGGGGGTGGCTCAATTGGCAGGGCATTGGCAGCTTCAGCCAAGAGATCCCTTGTTCGAAACCTGGCCCGGAAATTATTCGCTCGCCCATTGGGAAAATTGCAACTCATATGATTTATTTTTGCCAATTACAATAATTGCAACTACTAAATACACACCACTTACACCTATCACCTGGAAAATCAGAGGTCCTTACATTCGCCAAGCCACGCAAGCTGGAGCGTGAACCAACAATGCGGATTAACGGAACTAGCTTGCACCACGTAGCACATATGAAAATCTTAGGCGTCACTATAGATAAATATCAATCCTGGACAGCACACCTCAACCAACTTAAACTCAAATTAGTCAAACACCACCACAATGCATCAAGACTTAGGGGGAAATCTTGGGGGATCAATAATAACATGCTAAAAATATGGTACAATACAATTATAGAAAAGATTATTCTGTATGGGGCTGGAATTTGGGGAGGTAAACTAACAAAAACAAATAAACAAAAATTAACATCAATTCAAAGACCATTCCTACTACAACTGTCGTGTGGTTATAAAACCATCTCAACCGATGCACTAAATGTAATTACAGGTATACCACCCATCACCTTAACATTAGAATATGAATACAAAAAGAGCAGAATCCTACACCTTTCACACAGTCAAACAGTAGAACAGCATTTTCCATCCAAAAGCATCGAACGAATAGTCCATGGTTGGCAATTACATCCAGCAGAAGAAACATCACACCTCCAAGTAAATACAGATCGTAACACGTACACACCATCCACATTGCCAACAATTTTTACTGATGGATCTCGAACAGCAACCGGCGTGGCATCAGCTTACTGTGTCACGGAAGGTGCGTTGATCATCCACCAGTGGGCCTGCAGATTGGACGACAACAACACGGTATATCAAGCCGAACTATATGCCATCCTCCAAGCACTCGAATGGATCCACGCACAAACAGACACAACTCTGTACTGGATATATAGCGACAGTCTGTCTAGTCTGCAAGCAGTTAATTCCCACAGGACCAAACACCCACTAGTTCTTGATATAAAGAAAAGGCTATTAACTATCATAAGCCGCGCACGAATTGGTCATGTGTCCGCACACAAGGGCATATTTGGCAACGAGTTGGCTGACACTTTAGCAAAAGAAGCCACAAAAAAACCCAACATTGATCACCACCTTCCACTCCCACATAGCTACATCAAACGTACATTAAAAAAAAATATTTCAAAAGACTGGCAAGTACATTGGACCACCTCAACCAAAGGCCGACATACTCATACGCTAATCCCCAAAGTCTCCTACACACTATATTACCTCACACCTCACACTACAGCTTTTCTTACTGGTCATGGACCCTTCCGTCAGTACCTACACAGATTCAAATGTGCATCTTCAGACCAATGCGAGTGCGGTGAACAGGGTACAGCGTCACACCCATATTTTCACTGCACACTGACAAGCCAATGGCATCTCAGGTGCACTCAAAACCCTCCAAAAAACTGGCTCGCTAATATCCTAACTCGCCCACTTCTAAAGAGGAAACTAAAAAGTATTTTTGACCACTTAACTTACCTCTCAAATTTAACTTAGGGAGCCCGTCTGTTGGATCTCAATTCATCAATTCTTCGCCCCCTGTAGTTTCCATCACCTACTGATGCCTCTCACTGCCCAGTGTCGCGTGGGAAAATCTGTTTTCCGGCAGTGATGGATCACTCCTGTAAAAGCCTTATTCAGTCCCTGTCACTTGCTCGTATTGGAGCACTCCTGGCAGGGTCGCCTGTATTATATTTATTTCTTATGTTTATGTTTTGCCGCTCATTGTCGCGTTTTCCGGCGGCATCAGCTGGGGCTGAACACTGTAACTTTTTTTTTTTTTTTTTTTTTTTTTTTTTAAAGACCTTAATAAAGGGACCGGGAGGGATACTATGCTCTACAGACTTGGTTTCCTTGTCTGAGCAGTCCCTCTTAGGCAATCAAATCAAATTACAATAATTGTGTTAAAATTAATCTAGTGTAATTACGTATCCAGCATTTACTGGAGTTCGATTACCTGCGCTTTACTCTGTTGGGCTGATTAAGATATCAGACCATATGCTGTGATCAATAAGGTTTGCTGGGTGAATTAGGTCCTCCAGATTTGTCCGGGATGGTTCAGAGCATTGGTAGCTTCAACAAAGAGATCACTTGTTTGAATCCTGGCGGCCCTTACAGTATTCGCTCAATAGGAAAATTATAACTGAGAATGAAGTAGTATTTTCAGTAAAAATATAAATACCGTATTTACTGGTGTATTTTCCCAATTTACATTTTCATTATTTACATACAAAAGTTAGTAATTCTAAAAATACGTGATGTATTTGTTATGGTAATTAAAAAATATTTTTTTCTTAGACTTAAATTAACAAAAGAAAGGATTTAAGCCTGATACGGTGTTTTAATTACCAAAAACTTATTTTCAATACAATATTTTGTATTTTGAACAATTTTTATGTGGCAGTATAAAAATAAATATTTTTTTCTTAATTAATTTCGGGGTATTATATCAAAGAAAAGTACTCTTAATATATACAAAAGAATAATAAAATAATGTTTAAAATATAATTTGTTGGTAATGCATTTTCATGATATCAAAGAAACAGCAAATAAAATTTATTTAAAATTGAATTTTTTTATTATTTTTCTAATTATTATATTCCAAAAATAAATTATGAAAAGAAAACATTTTGACCCTTTAAAAATATTGTTTGGAAAACAATTAGGTTTTTGTATTAAATAAATATATACATTGATAAACTGAAGGAATTCTTTTCTTTTCAGACAGTTTTTTCTACAAATGTCAAGACATAAAAATATTCTAATCTGTTATAAAGGAATATTACTTTGTTATTTTTTCTTTTCTTCATTTGACTAAAGACGAATAAAACAAATACGCAAATATAATAATTCCTTTTTCTTTTAACCCCTCATTATTTTTACAAAACGACAATAAAGGTGATGAAAAAGGGAAATCTAAATAATAATAAATTAACTAATGAAAAACGGCTTGGTTTACATGAGTTTACTCATGGAAATTATTATTATTGTTCTTACTATGCAGTTGAATTTTGATCCCTTTTAAGGCTTTGATACTTTTTTCTTTTTTCTTTTATGGTATTCAAACTCCTGTTTTTGTAAATTTAAGTTAATGAAGAGTTATTATCTTGACTGCAAAAATATAAGTACTGCATTTAGTGGCTTATTCTTTTTTATTCTCTTTTTAGTATTTTTTACACATAATAATTAGAGGTACTAAAAATACTCGAGTTTTTTTAAAGACAAAGTCGGAATTAAATTAGCTTAACAAATAAATATTTTTTTGTTGAATATTCCGTTTTAATGAACTGTTCTAAATAGAGTAGGGAAAATTACTCTTTAGTCTAATATGATGTAGTTTGAATGTTTTTATATGATATTTTAAAATATACAAAGATATTTTAAACTAATTTTTTAGCATTGTTAAAATTAAAAGTACACTTAATTACAAAATAAAAATAAGATGCTTTTTTTGTTTAGTTAAATACTACTCACAGTTTTCGATTTTAAATCGTCACTGAATTTACAATGTCCATTTGTATTTGATATTACGTTTTGCATTAATCCTTCAAAGGGTATTTCTACCTGTTATATGATTTTAACCTTTGAAATAAATTAAGAGATAATAATTTTTTTTAAAAAGTCACGAGGAAAACAGAGAATTGTCGCCATAGTTTATCTCGCAAGACGTTGGTGCGAAACAAAAGAAAAATCCCACTTCATTCAAAGCTAGAAGATTTAATGTGTTATATCTATTGCATAGTATTGCATATTTGCATATGTGTTATATTGTATAGTTTAGAAAATTTAAATTCCTGAGTACTTTTTTGTACTATTTATATATCAGCATAAACTTTACGATGTAGTTTCAATATAATAGAAACGCAATGTATTTAAAATATTATGTATGATAGAAAATAGATAATTATTGTAAAAATGACAAGAGATAAATACTCTAAACTAATACCATACATTTAATATACGTTTGAAATTTAATGTAAAATATTTTGAAAAACTTTAGTTATATAGAGTATTATATTTCGGAAATTTATCTCTGCTTGATGAAGCAATGTTGAATATAAGATAGTTAGTCTTATTTTCAATGGCTGATTTGAGGTCTGTAGGGGAACTAGAGTTTTATGTATCGGGTGTTTATAATATAAGTTCATTTAAAGCTGTGTGTAGCTTGAAAGAATAACCGGAATGAAACCAAAATCGGTACACTTACTATTCGAAAAGGGGAAAGAAGAACGGAACAATAAAAAAAAATAATTACAATAATCACCGATAAATGGCGCTTTTGAGTGTGAAATGTAATGTGTAATATTGTGTACCGTGGAGGTGCCACAAACCTCAAAGATCGCATATAACAACATGTACGAAACATCACTACTGATGCGTTACATTCCGCAGTTGAGCGCGTCATGGACTGTTGGGTTGTGTCCTCCAGCACAATGGTCATGTGTAACCTAAACTTGATCGGCATCGCCATGCGAAAGCGTAACCGCATATACTGTGACATTTTAAAATAAATTAGGTATGCCATCCTGTTTTACGCCTTAATTCTTTGTTCATGTATTGCATATTACATTTTACACTCAAAAGCGCCATTTGTCGGCGATTATTGCAAATTTTTTATTGTACCATTCTTATTCCCCCTTCTCGAATAGAAAGCGTGCCGATTTTTGTTTCATTCGGGTCATTCCCTCAAGATATAGACAGCTTCAAATAGAGATACTTACATCATAACCACCAGGTATATACTTTTATTGTTCAGAAGATATAGTCCTTCAAAGTTGGGATATATACATTTGTAATCACCCTGTATATTTTTTTCACTTAAATATAGTCCCAAAGAAAATAGTTACATATATTTAGGTCTGGGCTATAAGGATGTCATTCGATTCCAGTATCCGTGAATTTGTCAGCAACAATATATCCGAATCATGTTACGGGGAAGAACATTTAGCTCAAAATAATCTTATTACGTGCTTTTATTTAACTTGACTGGGTTCATTTATGTAACAATGGAATTTTGTAACCGACTTTTCGCTTCTTTTCTAGTGTGTCAGAGTTTTAAAAATTATTTATAGATGTGTGCACTCGATAGCAATACATTACTTTAATATTTTCAGAACTTGTAATCAATTTTAATAAACGGATCTGGGTCCATAAGCCGTGTTTTTGGCCCATGAAATAAGACTAAAAATCGATTTTGTTATACTGACTTAATTATTTCACTTTTTAATATTAGAAGGCTTATCCTGTACGATTTAAACAATATTTTTTGCATTTTGTTCGG
Organism: Maratus michaelseni; assembly: GCA_963931845.1. Classification (NCBI taxonomy): domain Eukaryota; kingdom Metazoa; phylum Arthropoda; class Arachnida; order Araneae; family Salticidae; genus Maratus; species Maratus michaelseni. Next base: position 245,624,227 of record OZ007588.1, on the reverse strand, counting down.
ATTTATATAACTTACACAAGCTCAATCTTCGTTGTTTTTGATGAAAAATACGCAATTTCTCCTAATTTTACATCAAATTTTTTATACATTTTTTAATGTTTTACTATGAGCTTGCTTTGCACCACTTTTATTTTTACATATATTGTACATTTTGATGTATTTTATAATATATGTAAAGAAGAAAGTGTTGCACGATTGCGCTCATATAAATAATTATACAAACTTTGAGCTTGTGTAAGTCATATAAATCCGAACAAAATGCAAAAACTATTGTTGAAATCGAACAGGATAAACCTTCTAATATTGAAAAGTAAAATAATTAAGTCAGTATAACAAAATCGAATTTTAGTCAATTTCATGGGCCAAAAACACGTCTTATGGACAATGATCCTTTTGTTATTTACGCTAGAAAAGAATTTAGAAATGCTAAACATTTTAAAGAATTTTCAGGTATAATTCTTTTAATATATTACCCCGTGACTCAACAATAAATACTTGTTTGTTACAATAATGTAAAATAATATGTATCGTAATAAAAAATGTTTTTTTTTTCTTTCCTGTTGCCGTATCTTAAAAAGAAACTCAGCAAAAATTATTTTTTTTTAACAATCCATTAAATTTGAACTCTTAATATATGGTTTTTACACGGTTTTGTGGTGTCATTTAAAGAACATGAATTTTCAAGCTCATTAATAAAAGCGTGATTTTTAAAAAAAAATCTATTCTTATTTTTAGTTTTCGCTTGTGAAAAATTGTGTTCAAATAACATTTCTTTTGAACGATTTAGATATAAAAATTTTTCAAAGATGTCGACATGTTTTAAAAAATGAATCTAGAGCGTTCATTGTAGAAACCTGTACAAAAACTGTAGACAGAATTTTTGTGAACGTATCTGTGCATTCCTTGCAAAACGTCACAAAACATCATAAAAATTGCAGGACTATCCTAATGCAATAGGGATCCCTTTTTAGGGGCAAAAAAGGGCCTTGCCTTACAAAAATTAGGATAGTTCTGATTTTTAGGTATGCTGTAAAGGTTGACCCTCTAATAAAAAAACCAAGTTTTCGACCTTCTAGACCTTGTGCGTTTTTCACAATATTGAAAAAAACAATATTTTTCGGCACTTTTTTCGATTTTTCTTAAATAACTCAATTTTAGTGCATTTTACAGAAAAAAGCACTGTTATCATTTTGTAGAGCATAAAATTCTCTACAACATGCAGTATCCATGTTTGTGAATTGTCCAAATAGGGGGTAAGATACGGAGCCGGGAAAAGGGATAAATTTGGAAAAAATGTAAAAATCCACAAATGACGTTAATTCTTGCTTAATAACCCACTTTTAGTGCATTTTAGAAACAAAATTGTCATAATCAACTTTTTAGAACATGAGAGAGTCGATAGTTTCATTTATTATAGGTTGACCCTCTAGTAAAAAAACCAAGTTTTCGATCTTCTAGTCCTTGTGCGTTTTTACAATATTGAAAAGACCAATATTTTTCGGCACTTTTTTTGATTTTTCTTTCATAACTCAATTTTAGTGCATTTTACAGAAAAAGCACTTTCACCATTTTGTAGAGCATAAAATTCTCTACAACATGCAGTATTCAGATTTTTAAATTGTCTAAATAGGGGTTAAGATATGGATCCGGGAAAATAGGGTAAAATTTGCAAAAATCTACTAAAGACGTTAGTTTTTGCCCTAAAAGTTGGTTATTAAGCAAAAACTAACGTCATTTGTGGATTTTTACATTTTTTCCAAATTTAGCCCTATTTCCCCGGCTCCGTATCATACCCCCTATTTGGACAATTTACAAACATGAATACTGCATGTTGTAGAGAATTTTATGTTCTATAAAATGATGAAAGTGCTTTTGTTCTAAAACGCATTAAAAGTAGGTTATTAAGCAAAAACTAACGTCTTTAGTAGATTTTTGCAAATTTTACCCTATTTTCCCGGCTCCATATCTTACCTCCTATTTGGACAATTTAAAAATCTGAATACTGCATGTTGTAGAGAATTTTATGCTCTACAAAATGGTGAAAGTGCTTTTTCTGTAAAATGCATTAAAATTGAGTTATTTAAAAAAATCAAAAAAAGTGCCGAAAAATAATGTTTTTTTTCAATATTGTGAAAAACGCACAAGGTCTAGAAGATCGAAAACTTGGTTTTTTTATTAGAGGGTCAGCCTATAATAAATGAAACTATTGACTATCTCATGTTCTAAAAAGTTGATTATGACAATTTTGTTTCTAAAATGCACTAAAAGTGGGTTATTAAGCAAAAACTAACGTCATTTGTGGATTTTTACATTTTTTCCAAATTTAACCCTTTTCCCGGCTCCGTATCTTAACCTCTGTTTGGACAATTTACAAACCTGAATGCTGCATGTTTTAGAGAATTTTATGCTCTACAAAATGGTAACAGTGCTTTTTTCTGTAAAATGCATTAAAATTGAATTATTTAAGAAAAATCGAAAAATATTGTTTTTTTCAATATTGTGAAAAACGCACAAGGTCTAGAAGGTCGAAAACTTGGTTTTTTTATTAGAGGGTCAACCTTTACAACATACCCAAAAATCCGAACTACCCGAATTTTTGTAAGGTAAAATGCTATTTCTGCTGGCTAATCTGCTGCAAATTTTTATTGTCATACTTTTAGAAGATAGGCTACTTAACATAAATCTGCGAATTATTTCTATCAGTTGCAAGTAATGATAATCCTAAAAATAATTATAAAAATTTCAGTTACTACTGTTCATTCTAATTTCCTTAAATTTTAAATACATAGTGCTTTTTTTAAATTAAAATTTTATAAGAAAGAACGTATATCATATCCTGGTATCTGTTTAACAGTGGTTCCTGGCTCACTCATGACTCTGGACCTAGGCCCTGGTCCTTCTGTGAAGAATAGAATATCCCCCCTGATGAAATGTTAGGAAAATATTTTAAGCATTTCGTTAATAAAAATTTAGCTTCAAGAGCTAAAATCTAATTTACACTTTCAAAACATATCTTATTTCATTCTTTAGGTGCATGAATACATTAAAAGAAATCGATGTATACTGTATTTAAGTCTGATTTAGTGATTAACATTACTTATAAATGTTACTATTCATAAAATATCAATAACATTGTCATATATGTGTTATCCAAATTCCATGTTTGAATTTTCGCACATGGTCATTCACCACAAAAGAGTGAGTATTTAGTGAACTATGAGGGAATAAGTAGTGTGATTGTTTTAACAAATTTCATAGCGAGTCGAAATTATACTATTTCCGATCAAATAATTTCTCGAATTCTACCAGGAATTGTATTACTTAGATTCTATATAATTTTCTTTTAAAGTAAATGAACATACTTTATACGCATGCAACACAACCTTGGAACTTGTAGCTATCTTTTCACTGTTCCAAATACGAACTGATTAAGACATAATATGTCTATTAATTTTAAAGAATTCATCTAAATATTCATCTAACAAGTAAACAGTGTTAAACTTAATTAAAGAATCTCTTTGTCTGACTAAAATTGTATTTGTGATTTCCAAAGCTATATAAATGATAAGATTTCATCTTGTCAAATTCAGATTAGTGCAAACGGAATGTACCACGAAATGTACACTACGAAATGTAAATGGATACCATGGAAATCATATTACAGTTTATTTTCGTGGAAATGCTATTATTTACATTATTAAAATGTTCATTAATACATTTAAATTTACTACTTTTACAAGTTCGATGAATGAAACATTAGCATACTCGTCAAAAGAAAAATTATTTTTCATATGATTTTGACCAGAATGCGATAAAAACAATAATTACTATAATACAATAAAATCTAAGGAAAGACTATAGCACTTTAAGGAAAGGTATAGCACCTTTTCTTAATGCACAACAACATAAATTATATAGAATAGTTTTCATTCATTTTTTCTAAATGAAAACTAATTAAAAACGAAATGTCCATTAATATTAAAGAAGATATAAGCATAGTATATTCATCTAACAAGAAACACGGTTAGCTTTATTAAAAAATTTGATAAAGTTTAACTAAAAGGATTTTGTTGCTGCATGATTGATGAGTTATCATCTTGCTAAAATGCCAAAAAAGTAAACATACACACTAAACACTGTAAAAGGAAATGTATTACTATAGAAATTTCCTATCAAAATTCTAATAGAATTTATTTTTATGTAAATATATTGAAATTTATTACTTTTATAATTTCAAGGAAGAAAACAACCACTTATCTTTCTATTTAAAAATAAAGTTATTTTCCATATACTTTTAGCAAACTAAGCTAAAAGAAATAATTATTAAAATAGAATAAAAATTAAGGAAATGTTCTATATCACTTTTTCTTAATGCACATCAACATAATTTATACACATGCAACAGAGCCTTGACACTTGTAGTTTTCTTTCATCCATTCGAAATGCGAACTAATTAAGACAACTTCGCGTGACCGGTGCAACAGGAGTCAAATGGTTCACGCAAAATGAATCACGCAAGTTAAATTTAATGAAAAAAAAAGGAGAAAGAGAACATTATTCTTTCTCATCCGGTATTCGATGTAGACGTTAAAAGCATTGCCTTGTATAATAAAAGTATTTTCTCAGGTCCATTTATTCTGATTGTAGTTGCTATAAATAAAATTCACTTTGCACTAAATTGTTTATGTTGTTTTGTGCTGAGATCAATGTTGTCTTTTGAACGAAAAAATCACTTTTTGTTTGAAAGAAAAATACGTCTTTTCAATATTTGTATAAAAATACGAGTGAATTTATCTTGTCTAACTTCAACTTGTTTTTTGTTAGTCCATATTTTAGCCTGGAATAGTGTTTTTTATTATCCATAGTATAATCTTTTGGGCTAAAAGTTTTGAAACTATTAAATAAGACGAATTTTTATTTCAAATTACAACATCTATTATATTAAAATCTACATGTCCATTTGTATTTCACAGCTACTCCTCTTAGAATATGGAACGTTAGGCGATCAAATTAACAACAGTTATCTGTCTGAATCCGAAGATGTCATATAAGATCTGAGAATTTTAAAATTTGAATTAGTTTCCGAGATATTATTATTATTATTATTATTATTATTATTTTGTAATTTTTAATAACACTTCTGTAATGATGGCAACGAAATTACTCCATTTTTGTGGTTAAATGGAGAAAAAGGGGAAACGATAGCGATTATTAGATTTTTCAGTACTTCTCCACTATTCCGTCGTCTGCTGTCCATAAAAAGATAAAATATATAAAATAAAATAAAATAAAATATGATCTTTCGCCAAACTATAACGTCAATGTCAATAAACAATTGGAAGAATATTGCCATTAGAATCTCAAAATAAATACATAAATAAATCGAGAAGCTCATACGGATAAAGCGTCAACTTTAAGCAAAAAAATTTACAATACATTAATGAAAACAGAAAAAAATATCTTTGATATTTAATTATTTACATTATTTTTCTTAATTATTCCTCTAAGCTGGTGGATAAATATTTGTGACGTCAGTTGAAACTGATATATTTCTTATACGTAACTATGCATCACAACATTTTTTCAACATTTTTTCAACATTTTTTTACTTTCTTCTATCTATAGTAGAAGAACGTATTGTAATCGAAATTTTTTTCGACTTCCGGTTTTCAACGGATCCACATGTTTTAAAAGTCAGAGATTTCGAAAAACATGTTTTTACAAAATGCTGTAGGTCTGTCTGTCCTTCTGTCCTTCTGTCTTTCCTCATTATATCATAGAAAAGTGTATGAAGTTATGCAGATAATTGAACTTTTTTTTCCTGTGCTTTTGGCTGTGGCCAGAAGGTCCCACTTGAATTTGGGGATATTTCAATGAAAGAGGGCGCTGCGATAGCAACTTTTGCTCCATTTTCATTATTGTATCATCGAAAAGTGTATGAAGTTATGTAGATAACTAAACCAATTTTTTTGTATAAGTTTCTGATTCTGGCCTGCAATTCCCAGATGAATTTAGGAACATTCCTCCGGAAGGGGGCGCTGTGATAGTCATTTAAGGATTTCAAATTAAAAAAATGTACAAGAAAAAATTAGAAATACTATTTTTTTTTTCGTTAAATGTCCGGCCTTGATCCAGTGATTCCGGAGCAATTTTTGCTTTGCATCTATCTTAAAAAATAGCTGAGATACAGCAGTTTGAAATTTTAGGGTGGCTGACATTTTGAAACAAGACAACAGGATTTCTCCATAAAGGGGTTCAATTTATGAGTTTTAGTGAACGTTCTCGCAATTTTTGTTTCATTGTTGTAACCATTGTTCGAACTCTTACATGCTTAACACTATATATTTATATTCGCCAATGTCAAATTCTCGCCTAGCTTGGCAACACTTGGCGAAACATAGCCAAATTTGGCGAGAAAATAGGTTGCCATAAATGAAGCGAACTTGGTTAGAGCGGACTTTTTGGCGATATTCTCATTCAAATTCAATATTGATGAGAACTGAGGTAGAATTTTCTTTAATCGGGTTACACGCATTTTAGCTTCGTGTTTTCCAGTAAAATAAGTTAGAATCTTATAACCAAGGAATAGGGAAGCTATGTGTTCCTACCATTACAGGCTAGAAGGACTTTTCGTAGTTTAGTTACAGCGGCTAGAATACATAGTGTGGAAACCGGCAAATGGTGTAATGCTTTAAAAAGTGCTAAAAAGTTGTAGCCTATAAATGTGCAACGGTGCTCCTACGAATCTACGATAATGTTGCAACCAGAGACAAAAAAAAATGCGTATAACGTTTTTTAGCCATGCTTTCATAATTTAAAAGAAAACTTATAAAAATCACTAAGTCAGAGGAGAAAATGATATAATTTAAGTATTTAAAATACTTACCACCAGCCGAAACATTCTAATACAATGTCAAGAGCTAGCAGATGGCGCTGCGAACCCATCCTAATATTTTCAGTAACGTTGTACATTTATTGGATACAATTTTTTAGTACTATTTTGTTGCCGGTTTCCACACTATGTATTCTAGGCGCTGTAGTTTAGTATACAACGGCTGATCTTATCCAGGTAACCCAGCGATTTGCAAGCAGCTGACGTACAACAGAATGACGAAAAATATTGATTTTATTGCTGATGTGAAAGCGAATTTTTAAGTATTAACATGATTGAGATAAAAGAAAGTTTTAGGATTGGTATATCCGACTAGTTCTCTTTTAATATCAGTACGTCACTGTTTAATGACATAATTGTTGTTTTAATTAACAAAATACTAAATAAATCAGTAAAACATCATTACAAATACAAATAAATGTCAAATTAAAAATCACCCGATGTCACACCAAACACGTGTAACGTATCTGACGTCAAGTGAATGTGACGTCACGATCATACATTTTCGCGTTAAATCCCGTAGGATATATTTTTTTTATATATGAAAAGTGGTCTACGGGATAAAGGAGATGTACCAATTTTTAACACTTTCCAACCTAGTTGAAAAGTATTTATAACTTCGGTTTGTCTGCCGTCTGGCCGTTCTCTAACTCGCGTAAATATGCATATGCTTGGATTGTCCTGAAATTTTTGTATGCTATTGTCGTCTGCTACAGCATGTTCCCTATTTCAAATGATGGGTGTAGAACTTATAGTTCTTTTATAGACACAGTCAAAAGTATTCCGTTACATTACAGTCAATGGGAAATAATCGTTTCAAGTGCATTTTGATGATGCTACGCCATTTGAAACATTATGAAGTTGATATACATTTATGAAGCGTTTTAAAACGTGCTTTTTGTAGAATATGGGGTACAAAACATTTATTATTCATTTACAGGGACAGTCAAAATTATTCCGTTACATTACAGTCCATGGGAAATAATCGTTTCAAGTGCAGTTTTATGATGCAACACCATTTGAAACATTATAAAATTGATATATATTTATGAATCGTTTTAAAACATTCTTTTTGTAGAATATGGGGTACAAAACATTTATTATTCATTTACAGGGTCAAACAAAAGGATTCGATTACACATTGTTCGACGGGAAAAAATCGTTTGCAGTGTAATTTAATGATGTTTCTCTATTTCAAACATAATGAAAATTATATGCATTACTGAGGTGCACTATAAATTGCTCCCTTAAAAGTATGGTGTGCATTGCGTTTATCGTTTATTTACAGGGTCAAATAAAAGAATTCTGTTACACATTGTTCTACGGGGAAAATCGTAGTCTGCAGTGTAATTTAATGATGTTTCACTGTTTCAAATATAATGAAAATTATACGCGTTACTGAGGTGCTCTATAAATTGCTCGCTTAAAAGTATGTCGTGCATTGCGTTTATCGCTCATTTACAGGGACACACAAAATATTACAGTATACGTGCGATAATTACAGTCTATGTGTGATAAGAGCTTTTTCAAGTTTGGTTTGCATTTTTAAGTTTAACTAATTTTTTTCATATTGTTTCATTGATGTGTATAAATTCGGTTGATCATATACAGGGATGCACAAGGGAATTCATAAGTATTACGCACTATGGGAGTGAATTGCCTAAGAGTAGTTTTTAAATTGTATTACGCATTTCGTTGCTGAACTATATTTAGTAGACTAATACAAGTTTGTGGAATATAAATAAATTCATATACAGGGCTACGCAACGAACAAAATACATTGTCGTTCATGGTTGGTAATTGCTGGAAGTGAGTTTTAAGCTGCCTTATGAGTTTTTTACCTGAACTAAATTTTATCTTAATATGTGATGTGAACAAAAGTGTTTCGATAATATACAGGGCTGCACAAAAAAATTTCGAGGGCATTTCCATAGATTGGCGAAAATTGCTAAATGTGAATTTTCAAACTGAACTAAATTTTATCATGCTGTGTATTATAATATCCAAATCTACACATGATATACAGGGCTGCACAAAATAATTCGACTATTTTTTTGCAAAGGAAGGTCCTTTCGAAAACTGTATTTTTCAATGTGGTATATGTTTTATAAACTGTTTACTTACATATCTTCTTTTACCTTATTTAATGGTCTTTTTCTTTTTGACGTTACTTTCAAATTGAAATTTTATTTTATTTAAATAAATGTTGTAAACAATGATTTGATAAATTACGTATTTGAGGAAGAAAAAACCTTACTTTTCACCATATATCAGCTTCAGAAATCATTCTATAGAAACGAAAATCGTCTGTCAGACATATTGACAGTTAGAAATCATTTCACCATAATTTTTTCTCAGCTTTACTTTGTACCAAGGAGGAAGATTTAAACTGCTTGACATTAGGTGGGCAATTATTGACCCAATTCACTGGAAATCAATTTAAAGAAAAAGGATATACGATTTATAATTCATTAATTTTCTAAGGTGAGCGTCCAATCGTTTCATAAAAGCGCTAAAATTAATAGGGTTTATTGGGTAAAAATTAAATAATTTTTCTTTCTTGTAAAGCAAAATATTATTTATAAGTTTCTCTAAATGACGTCACATAAATCCGAAATTAGAAATCAAATCAAATCGAACAAAGAGTTTTGATTAAATTTATGCATAAAAAATCATGTAATTAGCAAAATATTATGTTTTCAATTTCTGTTTAACCTACATTGTAAAATTATTTCTTACTTGAAATTTAGAATTTAATATAATTAATGTTTTAATTTTTTCTAAATGTACGATGAGTTGATTTTTTCCCTCTCAAGAAATCGAAGGTCTTATGCACACATCAGTTTTTCCACACTGCTAAAAATTTGCAGCAAACTGTCCAGTCATTCGACCGTTTTTTTGAAAAAATAGTTACATAACCGTAATTTAACTCTATTCTGACCATAATATAGGCAATAATATGGTCAAAACAGAGTTAAACTAGGACTTCCCTCAAAGGGATTAGTCTGAGTGATATTGCTGAGAACATAGGGTTAACAATTACAATATAAAGAAAAAGAGCAAATTAAATGATAGAATTACAAAATATCATATATAAATACATATACACTGTTAAAAAAATAGAAAAGAATTACCGTTCATCAGATGTGTTGTCATAATTTTTTTTAACATGTGGCAAAGAATCTCATTTTCTTAAGCACGTATTGCGCAAAACTTGAAAAAAAAAAAAAAAAAAACGCCGGATCTTTTAAAACGCCAAGCTTTTTAAAGTTACGTAATTGGATTTGCAGCCAATAGATTGTTCTATCAAGCGTGGCTTAACGCAAATTTAATTTCATTGTTGCACCTTTTTTTGTGTGTGAATTTAAAATTTTTCTTCCTTGATTATTTATCTATTACTAGGGGGCCTACCCCCTGCGAGCTACGCTCGCCAACCCCCGCTCAGACTTTGAGGCCTCTAAAAACATGACAGCGTGTTTTATTTTTAAAATATTGGTAAATCTGTAATTTGGTTGCCATGCTTTTAACGTTTTGATGGGGCATTTATTGATTACCATGGTCTCATACACAGCTGTTGCGGCAACTGACGACTGTTTTCGGGATTGATAAGTAAAATCAATTACAACTTGAAAACCAGCTTGTATATAAAATGGTTAGGTTTAAATTGTGGCTACCTCTCGGACTTTTATAACAGCGATCTGTATTCTATTCTTCCTTTGCGTTTAAAGATGAGAAAAATTCCATCTGCTTGTGAATAACATTAAGAACCACGGTATTGAAAAGTACTATGTTATACACATTTTCATTAACAGGTTTTAATTTTCTCTCTATTTTAGTGCACCATCATGCATATTTTCATGTTATTTTAAATACGTAAATTATTTATTTTAATTAATATGCATATACGAATTTTCTAATAATTATGTATCATACAAAATTAATTAAATATTTTGTGCATGCATTCCTGCATTTATTCGGCATCAATTGATGAGATATTTAAACAAATTTGCTATCCGCGATAATTTTACACCATGTTATGTCACTTGAATATTGTCCATAAGAAAATTGGGTACTTTTCCAGTATAGGATTCTTTGCTTTTAGGTTTGGCGTAATTCGAGCTTCAAAAAGGGATATATTCGTTAATATATATAGATTTGTTGCCAAAAGTTATGAAAACAAACCCAATGAACTTTTGGTGCTTTTCTATTATAGGGGTCTTTGACGCTTTTTTTAAAAAGCTTGGCGGAAAAAACCAAGCAGGATATTTTATTCTCCTTCCGTTCAGTTGGACAATTATTATTTTATATATTCGTTTCAAATATCCGAATTAGTGATTTTATAAATTCGTTTAATTAAATTTTACAAAAAAATAACAAAATGATATCAATAAATATTAATTACTATTAATTCCTTCCCCCCCCCTTTCTTTTGCGTTTACATAAATGACGTCATTTGGACGAATTTATTCAAAATATTTTCAATTTATAAATTAAATTAAATGATGACAGACGATTGAATCCTGACGATAGAAGTGTGATTTTTTTTTTCACATTTTCCTGAAAAACATAATTTAATCACAATCTTGTCTTCATTATCGATTGAAATAAAAGATAAATTCAATTTCAATTTGAAAATGACGAATAAAAAGAAATCAATAATCCCTATCGGGATCCTTTTCAATTTTTTTCCCTTTTTTGTCACAAAAAAACTGAGTAATTAGTTGCCATCATTACAGAAATGTCATTAAAATTAGGAAAAAATTAATATCTCGAAAACTAATTCCAATTTCAAAATTCTATTACCAGTTTTGACATCCGCGGATTTTTATGGACAATTGGTATTAATTTCACCATCAAGCGTTTAATATTTTATTAAAAATAGCCCTGAAACATAATCAGTCGTGTAATCAGTCGTTTCATAAAATCGTTTCATAAATTCGTTTCATAAAATCGTTTCACAAATTCGTTTCATTAGGATTTTATATATAAAGGGTAAATTTGTATAACTGTTTATAGAAACTCTTACACTTCAAACCACATTGATAGCATGCTTTGCTACAAACCAGATTGCAAAACTATAGTCTAAATTACTATTAAAGTATTAAAAAAATCTTTCGATGACTTCTGTAAAATAACTTTTACATTAAATCTTCATATCGGCAAAATTGAAAAATTATATATATTTCAAAGTTAAGCTTAGTAGATACTTCTTGGTTATTCTCTAGGAGGTTCTGCCCCCTGCACCTTTACTGCGCCAAATGCAGACTTTTATTTTGCCTGTCTGTCTGTCTCTCCACAATCTGTCTGTTTCCCTATCCGTTCTTCTGCCCGTCTCTCTAACCGATTGTCTATCTCTCTACACGTCTCGCTACCTGTCTCTATATTTCTCTACCGGTCTCGCTACCCACCAATCTATTTCTCTAACCTTCTGTCTATCCGTCTAACTAATTGTATGTCTAGCCGTGTCTCTATCCACTTCGCTATCCATTTGTCTATCTGTCTCACAACTTGTCTATCTGTCTCACTACCCGTCTGGCTATACGCCTCTCTCCGCATCTTCTTACCCATCTCCGTACCCATCTACTGTTTCTCTACTCGTCTCACTATCCGTCTGTTTTTGTACCCGACTCGCTACCAATCTCATTACCCGTCAGTCAACTCGTCTCTGTACTCATCTCTCTACTCGTCTCTTTATCTACCACGCTACGTGTCTCGCAACCTTTCTCTCTACATTCCTGTCTACAGGTGTCGCTACCCGTCTCGTGACCCATCTCGCTACCCCTCTGTCAACCCTCTTTTTACCTTTCTCTCTAGCTGTCTGTCTATTCGTTTCGCTACCCGTCAGCCTACCTATGTCGCTACTCGTCTCTCTACCCGTCTGTCTACCTGTTTGTTTACTCGTCTTTCTACCTCTCGCCCCCTCTTCCCAATATTTAAACAATTCATTTAATATACACAAGCCGTTTATTAGTTATTAAATGCAAACAGAAGTAATTTATCTAATAAGTGTAATCAGATGTAATTTTTTTAAATACATACATAAACCTGAATAATAATTCATCAGTTTTGTGTTCATAGTTGTTTATATCATTTGACAGTAAATCTCAACTTCTTAAACCTGAATTGTCTCAAGCTTTTTAAAAAAACTACAAGGTCTGTGTAACTGCAAAGTACCCAGAGGGCTATATTAGCTACATGTTATTAAGTTAAGTGAAAGTTTCGTTATCGCGTTTGCAGCCAATTGCTTATGTCAGAAAGAGTGGCTTAACGCCATTTTAAATTCATTACTGTAACTTTTTTTTTTTTTGGGGGGGGGGGAAGGGTTTCAAATATATACATTTAAATTAAAACTTATGCCTCCATGCCATTAGTGTTGTTTGTATTATTAACTAATACTTTGTAGACCGAACTTCATTTGAAACAAATGTAAAAGACATCTTCTACAGTTTTTTTAGGAGAAACTTTCATAATTGGGCCCAAAGCCAATCGGAGCATTTAATATCATTATTGTAACTCTTATAGAGTTAAAACAATATTGTTGCTAGCTTTACTCTTGTTTGAGACCAGCCTTGCCTGTGTATCTGAATGGGGAAAAGTTTCGTATCCTATGTCGGTTGGCGAAAAAAATTTAAAATGGTGCCAAAAGGTACAAAATTTTTCAAGAGAGCGGTAAAACATGTTTTTCAAATATTTACAAACATACGTTTATTAAAGCATGTTTTTGCACCATTTTAAAAATTTAAGCACGATGCTAAAATAAAATTTTATCGCCATATTCGATAATTTAATAAGTAATGAAAATATATAAAGAAACTTATTTAACAAACCTAAAAGGCATTTTTGTGATAAATAATTGTTATTGTCAGGGGGGTAAATTGTAAACAATTAATAAACGGCTAGTAAATAATAAATAGCATTTAAAATCTAAAAATGGAGAAGTGGTCCGTATAAAAATGCAAAACATAACATTATACGCTTGATATATGTAAATCTTTTTTTTTTATTTTTTAATATTTCCGAAGGCACAGATAAAAAGGTAAAAATCTCTTTTCCAAATGCCAAATAGAAAATATACAAAATAGAATGCCAAATATACAAAATAGAAAAATATCTGCAAAAAAATATATTTACATAATACTACATCTGCAAAAAAATAAGATTTAGAAAAAGTAAGCCAAATCCTGCAGATCCCAACAATCACATCGAAAAACTTATCACCAAAAAAGAACTCGCCAAATCTTACGGCACAGAAGATGGATTTTTCCCTCTGAATGCAGAATATTAGTTTTTTTTCTTGTACGACGGGTGATTATAATATAATTGTTTCATTTCACATACTACATACCGTTTGATATATTGGTACTTTTATGTTATCCTGGCGCAGTTGATAAATCACCAAATATTGTTCCTATAACATTTTCATATTGAATTCATTTCATTTAAATGTAAACCTTTCACTCATTTAATTTAAAATACATGCCTTTCATTAATCCCATTTAAAATGCTAAAAAGAGAAAAAAAAAAGAGATGCTGACATAAATCAAAACCTTTTATTTAAACACAAAAGATTTTTTTTTTTTTAATATACACACGCGAAATAAAAAAAGCTGCTATTGCTGAGATTTGCGCCAAATCTCTAATACCAAGTCTATCAAGTTATTGCGGGGTTTTTCAGAAAAAAATCCAGATTAATTTTCGATTTCTACTAAATTGAAATATAATTTATTGTGCTGAATATTAGTGCGTGCATATTATTTTGCTCCATGTACTCCATGAACTTTTCAATTCCGATTGTCTACGAAAATCTCCCGCCGTTGAAAATGACGTACGCACAAAGTTTTCGTGACGTATGTACTTTAATTGTGCTTTTTTATCTATGTTTTTAATATAATTTCCAAACGGTTTGACATTTATTCTTGGTAATAAATAGACGTCGTTGTCACCTTTATAGGTACCTGCTGTAAAAATTTGAATGAAATCCGTTAAATATTTTTTTAATTATGCTTGACGAAAGGTTTTAATATTCATCGTAGCTATATATGGGGCAAAGTAATACTGCGCTGTGTATGAGTCTTCGTTGCACTCAGACAATGAAATATAATTTATTGTGCTGAATATTAGTGCGTGCATATTTTTTTGCTCCATGTACTCCATGAGCTTTTCAATTCCGATTGTCTACGAAAATCTCCCGCCGGTGAAAATGACGTACGCACAAAGTTTTCGTGACGTATGTACTTTAATTGTGCTTTTTTATCTATTTTTTTAATATAATTTCCAAACGGTTTGACATTTATTCTTGGTAATAAATAGACGTCGTTGTCACCTTTATAGGTACCTGCTGTAAAAATTTGAACCAAATCCGTTAATTATTTTTGGAATTATGCTTGACGAAAGGTTTTAATATTCATCGTAGCTATATATGGGGCAAAGTAATACTGCGCTGTGTATGAGTGTTCGTTGCACTCAGACAATGAAATATAATTTATTGTGCTGAATATTAGTGCGTGCATATTTTTTTGCTCCATGTACTCCATAAACTTTTCAATTCCGATTGTCTACGAAAATCTCCCGCCGGTGAAAATGACGTACGCACAAAGTTTTCGTGACGTATGTACTTTAATTGTGCTTTTTTATCTATTTTTTTAATATAATTTCCAAACGGTTTGACATTTATTCTTGGTAATAAATAGACGTCGTTGTCACCTTTATAGGTACCTGCTGTAAAAATTTGAACGAAATCCGTTAAATATTTTTTGAATTATGCTTGACGAAATGTTTTAATATTCATCGTAGCTATATATGGGGCAAAGTAATACTGCGCTGTGTATGAGTCTTCGTTGCACTCAGACAATGAAATATAATTTATTCTGCTGAATATTAGTGCGTGCATATTTTTTTGCTCCATGTACTCCATGAACTTTTCAATTCCGATTGTCTACGAAAATCTCCCGCCGGTGAAAATGACGTACGCACAAAGTTTTCGTGACGTATGTACTTTAATTGTGCTTTTTTATCTATTTTTTTAATATAATTTCCAAACGGTTTGACATTTATTCTTGGTAATAAATAGACGTCGTTGTCACCTTTATAGGTACCTGCTGTAAAAATTTGAATGAAATCCGTTAAATATTTTTTTAATTATGCTTGACGAAAGGTTTTAATATTCATCGTAGCTATATATGGGACAAAGTAAAACTGCGCTGTGTATGAGTCTTCGTTACACTCAGACAATTACAGTTATGTAACCGTTTTCTGTAAAAACGGTCGAATGACTGGACAGTTTGCTGCAAATTTTTAACAGTGCACACTGCTAGTATTTTATAAAATTGTTGGATAGATTAATGCTAATTTTTGCCTCTCTCCCTTCCTAAAGGGTATTTTTTTCTCTTTTCAAAGATGTTTTGACTGTTTTAATTTCATCTAAAACCTGTATTTTCTGACTCTCATATTCATTTCTGTGTAAATATTGTTTAGTTAGGTTTTACAACATCGGAATATGTATATTTAGAAAATTATAATGTATTTCAATTATATCTATATATTTTGTATTATGTAGCGTTCTTAACACCATCGTAATTCTTTTTATATGTCTTACATTTCAATACACATATTAATATTAAACCAGAACAAAAAAACATGCATCAGGTATAGGTCATGAAAAGCATTCCAACACTAAAAGTATATTATTAAGACATTTCATTTTACCCTAATTTGAAATCATCGTATTCCGTTCTGAGACCAAATTATTTCGCGCGTCTCTATAAATCAAAGTTAAATGCTACGTGTTCCAATATCTATAGAAAACATGTTATAGCATACATCAGCGATTCTGTTTAATTTCATTATTTTTAAAGTATCATAACATCATGAAAATGCATCACAAACCCTTTTTCCTCATACATAATGTAAATGAATTTATTTGTGCGTCCCTGTAAACGAACTGCAAGTGCTACTTATTTTATACTCCTAAAAGAGCATGCAGTGGTCCACCTCAGTGATGGATATCAATTTCATCACGTTTGGAGTATCGTAATATCATTAAAATGCGTAAAAAACGATTTTCCCTTTTAGACCGTAATGTAACGGAATTATTTTGCGTGTCCTTGTCATCGAACTATACATCCTACACATTTAGTTTTCAGTACCAAAAATTCTATAGTTAGCATCAATAATATATAAAAATTGCATGGTATCCAAGTATATTTACAACAGTTAGAGCACGTATAGACGGCCAAATGTACATACAGACAAACCGAATTCACAAACACTTTCGCCTATGTTGGAAAGTGTTAAAAACCACGATGGTTTTATAAGCGCTTCAGATAGAGAAAAAAATCAAATTGATATAATTTAAATACACTATAATTTGGTAAATTAACCTATGTGTGTGATCTTGTGTAATACATTTAAATAACCTGAAAGAAAAATCAATGAATGAGGAGGTAAATAGAGATCTTAAGTGTTATTAAAATAGTCAAAACATATTAAGAAAATGAAAAAAATTGACCCTATCAGGAAGCCAAAAATGGGTTTTACCTACACGACTATTTTGAATGAATATGCACAATATGCACTGTAAAAACTAACATTACAACTGAGGTAAAGAATTTTGATATTTAAAGAAAAACACGCAGTTGTAGATAAGAATTTCACACAAAAGAAATATTCGTATTTACATTTCTAAGTATCTTTGAATGTGTCGTTTTATTTATTTTTTTGTTTGCTTTTAATGAGAACATTGTTCTTTGGAGTTATTAATTACATTGAATTTTTTCTACTTTGTTAGTTTCTTTTTTACCCGTAACATTTTGCTTTATAATTCAAAATTTAAATTTTTTCTTTAAATTTCTTTCAAAAAGGTTTGAATAGTAGTCAAATAAAGAAAAAATAATTAGAATTAAACGAGAATAACCATTAATTTTATTTTTGATTTCTGGCAAATAAAAAAAAAGTTTGTCTCAGTTAAAAGTGAAAAAATAGTTTACCCAAACTTTTCACAAGTTTAAAGAAATATGTGTAAAATAATTCTCTATATTATCTCTATATTGTGCAATTAAAAAAAATCGTTTTGTTATTTATTCCTTATGACGAAAGTGTAGGGTGATTGATAAATTTCTTAAGAATATCAATTACAAAAATAGTTTTTAAGAAAATAACAGCTAATTACTAACAGATTAATTGAAGTCCATTCTAATTGGTCTTTTCTATAAGGAATAAAAACATCATATGATTGTAGCATTTCCTATCTTTAGTGCCATATCGAAAAATATCATCTAGTTTACCTTAATGGCACTTTGTCCGAATTATGAGTAAAATATAACTGTTATTGTAGCATTTATCGTCTGAATATAAATGTACCGTGACTAAAATGACACTCTTATTTGTCATTATATTCATACGGTATCGAAGATGACTCTTATCCAAATCACTTGTGACGTCTGTATGCCCCGGTTTTTGGCGAGTTGTAAGTGACTCAAAGAGTCTGCTACTGTGACGTCACATTGGATTCCAAATAACGGATACGTTAGAGTCGTTATGTGACGAATTAAAGAAGTTACATTTTGGTCACTGTGTCATATGGGGCAATTTATATAATTAACGTGACGCCGCCTCAACTGAGTGATCCATTATAGCTATTACTCTGTTGTAAGCAATATCAACATTTTATAAATAAATATCTTACTTGCTCCTTGAAAATGTCAATAATTACCAACATTGTGATTAGTTATTACATCGATTTAGGACGAGTGTTCTTGTAAATATTCAAATATCAAATAACTTTGGATAAAAGATATTTTGTGCATTTAAAATATATATAATTATGATGCAAAAATAATAATATATTTTAGAAAGGTTAAATAACGCTAAACGAAACTTTCCCCTCTTTTCTAAGAAGCATTAAAATTTCGGTAATTTAATTGTAGAGGAAACATTAAAATTTTTAATGTCATGAATAATTTTATTACTTATTTTTAATGATATAAATGACATTAAAGCTCAATTCATTAATGAAAAATGTATTTTAACATTATTTAAAACAATGTTTCATACGAATAAAGTCATTATAAATTTTTTAATTAATTTTAATCCATTTAGTCCACGATGCAAGATTTCCTGCCAACATATAGTATCAGAGTTCGTGCGACTGTTTTCAAAAACTAATATTTTCCGTGTTTTATAATATAAATTTGCAATTAAATAAAGCAAAAATTATTTTTTGAAAAGGTGCTATTCATATAGTAAAACCTTACGAAACCTTAATTTGGACATAGCCACATAGAGTGTACAATTAACTAATATTAATTTTGAAAGTTAAGATTATGCTAGGTGCATTTTACTTAAATTTTCCTTATTCTGCGTACAATATAGGATGATAAAACAATGTTTTAAGTACCAGAATTTTTAACTATTTACAAACTAGTTTCGGTAGCTTGCAGTTCCGTCATCAGTGCAAAGAAAGAGATGATTTTGCCGATATATATGGAGGTAAAGCCATTAAAGGTTCGGTTTACTGACCAATAAAATTACAGAAAATCACAGGGAACAGCTAATAGGAAATTGTATGGGGAATGCTATTTCCAATTCGCTGTCCCCTGTATCTTCTGGTAATTCTATTGGTCAATAAACATATCCCTCGAATCCACTTTTCCTCCATATATATGGGCAAAATTTCCCCATTCATAAAAATACGTACTCCACACATTCGTTTTCTCCTTAAGTAACTTCGCTACAGAACATTATGTGACCGCTATGCCAGTATCTTTTCTACATAAAGCCCGGTTAATGCGAACGTGCCACGAGGCTCAAAATTGAACCTCTGGGCCAATAAGGCTTATATTTCTAATATCCACACTTCTCCACATACATAATTGGCTATTTATGCGGAGCGGACTACACTAAAGTAATGGCTTGTTTTATTATGCATGAGCATCTACAAACCATATCTGTAAGTAAGAAACTTTTTCACTAAATAGCGTATCAAAATTAATCCTACAAAATCTTAGGCAATCTTTCCCCCGCCCCCCCCCCGTAATCGCTCTACTCCATCCCCACTTTATCTTCTCAGCTATTTTCTTAGTTTTGGACGAGTGATAAAATATCTGGGTGTTTTCCTGGACAGCATTCTCACTTGGCGCAAGCAAATCGAATATAGCGCCCAAAAATTTTATAATTCTAAACGTGAGCTTGCCCATCTTTTGTATAGCAATGATATGTGTATGGGATAAAATATTGTTATATAAGACAGTGCTTCGACCCACACTTCTCTATTGTGTCTAGATCTATGGATCAGCGGCTAAAATTAACCTTTAAAATATCCAAAACATGACTCTTAGAGACATTGTTCACTTCCCCTAGTATCGCAGGAATAGCACTATTCATAATTATCTTAATATCCCTCCAATTCGTACCATTATTAAAAATCAGGCTAATGATTTTTTTCACAATATTCCCAAAATTCCTAATTCCGTTTTTTAAAAAAAATTCTCTCTAAAATTAGCGTGCCCGATAGAGAAGTGCACGAGACCCTTCATAATCCGGAAAACATTGACCCGGGATAATTTCCCGAGTTCTTCTAAACAGTGATAGGGTGTGCCCTCCTTTTTATACTATTTTATACGTACTGCGTACACCATTTATGTTTTAATCTTAAGTCCAGAGATTCAGAATCTCATTAACTGGATGAAAACAACCATGCGCGGTATTGGAGTTGAATTAACTGCTCCTCAGTTTGGTCTTTTTCTCCAAATTGCTGTTGTTGAAGATACCGAGGAATACCCATTTTCTTCAAGAATGTTCGTCTCGTGAAAATCTGTAAAAAAAAATATTTTTTTAAATGAAAGTTATAAAAGATGAAAAGAAAATTTCCATTACATTATAAAGCGTTAATTTTTGCCTTGTAATTCTCATAAAATATTCTGATAAAATATTGTAAATAAAATATTGTGAATAAAATGATTACATTAGAACTAATTTTATCCTTTGTTTATTTTACTATTCAAATAGAATTTATTTAAGCCATTTGTAGCTATAAATCCTCTTAGAAAAATTTTCTAATAATTTTCCTTTAAATATTTTTCTTTCTTTAATATATAATTAATCTTTTAACACTGCAATTTTGTAATCTTAATTGTATTTTATTCTGCGTTTTATTTATAATATATAGCGCCTTTTAATGGGCATTCTTTAATAGGCTTTTTTCCCGATCCGCGTTTCCAGAGTTAAGTTTCTGGATATTGACTATGGTTCAATTTCTATTCTACAATTCTAGATCGGAGGTTAGGAGGGGGTTCTCCAGGTACTCTATTTTCACGATTTTGTTCAAGTCCAAATATTTGCTCTGATAATGTTACGCTGAATACTAACGAAATTAGTCCGCAATTAGTTAAAATTTTTCGGGTAGTTAAAACGTTTTCTACAATTCATTTTGCCATTTATTTCTAACTATTTACTTATTCTCGAATTACAAAGTCTGATTATTAGATTTGGGGTAATCCCATTAATTTTGTGTTATGTCATTTCATGTGCTGTTAAATGAAACGCAAGTCTGGCAAGTCTTCCTGTACATTAAAAAGCAGTCTATAATTCAACAATTAATGACAAATATACCCTGTGACAGTAATATATGGAAAAGGAAATATTTATATGTTTAAAGTGTACAGAATGCCAAGAAATATTTATAAGAGGGTTTATGGCTACAAATGGCTTAAATAAATTTTATTTGAATAGTAAAATAAAAAAGGATAAATTTTTTTCTAATGTAATCCTTTTATTCTAAATATTATACGTGCATTATTTTAACAATATCTTATAAGAATTATGCAGCGAAAATTAATGTTTTATAATGCAATGTAATTTTCCTTTTGATCTTACATAACTTTCATTTAAAAATATAATCTGTTTTAGATTTTTATCAGATGAACATTTCTTGAAGAAAATGATTTGGAACATAAAATGTATAAAGATGGTGAAAGATAGTGCTGAGAAAGTTTGAGTTTCTGTTATAAAACAAAGCATTATTGTTATTATTTTTTTGTATGATCTGTCGCATTAGTTAAGTCAAAAATTTTATATTAATAGAGATAAAAAAAAAAAAAAAAACTTTTACTTATGGTGGAAGGAGTAAACAGAGGTTTCATTTAACACTTTAGCTTTCGAATGACTGCTAACAGCCATATGTAATCCAGGTCAATCACATTTCAAATCACATTTTTATTTCTTTTTATAATATGTAGTTTACTTTTATATGATATACACTTGATTTATTTTTTAAGAAACATTTATGATTCAAAAAAAGCTTATTTGATATAAATCATATTTGATTTCCAGTGGTCGGCAGCTAACTGTTTAAAGTAAAATTTCAAATTCAAATGATCACTTTTTAACAGACAAGTTTTTTTAAGCATTTTTTTTTAAATTTTCATATAGAGCTGTAACTAAAAAAGTTTTAAGTCTTTTCTTTCGGGAATATTTTGAAAGAAAAATTTCACGAACTTTCATAATTCACATAGAATTTACATAGAAACATTTTTAAAGAAAAGTTCCTCATTAAAACCTTTTTATGTTCTGCGTTAAAATTAATTCTTATTTTGTAAAAAAAGGTATTAGTTAAGAAATATATATATAGAAGATAAAAAATAATTATAATTTATTACTATCACTTATCAAATAATAATAATAATAATAATAATAATAGGGGTATGCATAAATGCTATCACTTTCAAATAATCTTTCATAACAGCATTTCTTTGGATTGCTTAATTGCTTAGAGTATAATAGTAAATTTAATAAATAGATGGGAGAAGTTATAGAAATCAATATAAATCGTAGCAGATTCAGTGCTGTTGTAAACACATGTATTAGACATACATTTCCCCCAAAAAATAAACGACAATAATAACTGGTACGACTAATATAATATATAAAAATAAATATCATTTAAAAAAAAGCTGAAATAATTATCAGAAATCAAAAAATAGCCATGCCATTATATTTTGTATATTTTATATTTTAAAACACCTTTTCTGTATTTATAATTATAATTATGATATTTTCAATGAAAAAAAAACACTCTTTCTAGACCAAATATTTTTATTTTTTAAGTTAACACTATTTAAACTGAACACTGTTCATAACAACTGAAGAGTTAAAACTGAATAAACTATTTAGTTTGGAAATAATAATAATAATAATAATAATAATAATAATAATAATAATAATAATATAGATACAAATTGCATTAATATATAAAATATTTGAAATAATTATAAAATAATAATAATAATAAAATACTTTTTCTTTAAGGTTTTATATTTAAAAACACTTTTCTATAATTATAATTATGATATTCGAAGGGAATTTAAAAACACTTTTTCTAGACTGAATATTTTTATTTTGACTTAACAGTTAACACTAAAAAAAAAGTTTTTTTTTTTTTTAAATAGTAATAATAATAGTAATATAATACATAAAAATAACATTACTATATTAAATATTTGCAATAATTATAAAATAATAATAATAAATAATAATAAATTTCTGTTTTAAAAAAAATCTTTTATATTTAAAAATATTTTTTCTATAATTATAATTATAATTATGATATTCGAAGGGAATTTAAAAACACTTTTTCTAGACTGAATATTTTTATTTTGACTTAACAGTTAACACTAAAAAAAAAAAAAAGTTTTTTTTTTTTTTTTTTTTTTTTTTTTTAATAGTAATAATAATAGTAATATAATACATAAAAATAACTACTATATTAAATATTTGCAATAATTATAAAATAATAATAATAAATAATAATAAATTTCTGTTTAAAAAAAATCTTTTATGTTTAAAAATATTTTTTCTAGATTTATAATCATAATTACGATGTTTTGAAGGAATTTAAAATCTTTTTTTCCAGACCGAATATTTTTATTTTGACTTAACAGTTTATTTATCCAACATTCTTTTGTAAAAAACCTCGTACATCAGAAATACAGGCGCCAAATGTCACATACCATGACAAAAAAATCATTGTTACAGATGTCAGCTGCCTCAGAATGCTGAAATATAGCCGATTTCTCATGAATAAAACATTCGGTTGAATGCTATTAGAAAAAAGAGAAAAAAAGAAATGCAGTTCATTTTCTTCTATTTGCGTGTTCTAAACATTTCTATTTTTTTCGGTAGTTTTCCATCAATAGCGCTCTTACAATAGACTTTGGTGAATTATTTTTCCAGATGTGAAAATTAATAAAATTAGAACTGAAAAACTTTAAAATGATTACTTGTTTAACAATTTTAATTTTAGCAATCGAAATCTCATGATAGTCATTTATAATTTAACAAAAAAAAATAGAAGATGTAATTTAACGTAAAACTACTTAATAATGTGATGTATTTTTTTTGTTTTTTTGTTTTTTGCATTATTTAAAAGATTCACGTTATATTTTGTATGCAGTTAATGTTTTCCTTCTGAATATTGAATTTTGAATATATTCATGCAATGTTTACACATTTTTATCCGGGAGGGAGTTTTAAAGTTCTGGCTGGTTACATTATGGTCGGTTTTGTGCTTGTAGACGCAGTTATTTTGAAATTGTATAGGGGGGGGGGGAGGGGAATTATATTCCATAGTAATGTCCTCGAACCACAACTTGAACTAAGAATACATATATTTTAATATGTCTAAACTTTTTTTCCTAAAATTTTCAATAGTAACTTTTTAGTAATATTCAATATTTTTTTTAAAAATTTCTCTATAATAATTATTATTTTTCAAAATGTGTAATAAACATAGAAACATATCACTCGAACAATTGAATTGAATGAAATTGTTTCTAAAATTTTTAAGAACATTAGAAAAGAACTAAGATTAATTATTATAGTATAAAATTTTCTCCAGAGACCTTAAAATAAAAGAAAAAATAGTCAAAATAGTATACAACATTTTGGAGGATTCTTTAAAAGTGACCATGCCACAAGATATCAAACAAAATTTGAACTTTTTGATAAGCATCTTGTTATATTATTTAATGAATTTCATAGTTGATAATTGTGTATTAAACTAGTCGTTAAAGTGATCTTAAAGTTAATAATAAATCGTCGGGGTAAAAAGTTTTTTAAATATTGAGATCATAATAAATGAAAAACAATAAATTATAGAATAATTTAAATCATTTAATTCAAACTTTATTTATCTTTGTAACAAATATATTTATTACGCATTTCAAAGAAAGGGAGGCAGATATTTGCAGCCATTAGCACGTAGAACAATCGTTTGAACTCGTAAACGAGGAAATCAAAATGAAAATGTGAAAAGTTTGAGGTCGAAGTTATGATTTAGCTTTACTCTTATATCTGACAAATAAAATAACGCTAGAGGCTTTAAATTTTCTGGATTTTTCGTTTATTGCTGTTAACAATATTCATTTCAGTGCAAACAGGAAATGAAAATCATACGTCAAACATGATATTTTAACACTTTCCAAAACTTTCAGAATACTTTAACAAAATTTCCCTGTTTAATAAAGTAAAGAAGATACTTACGTAAACAATTTAGAAAATGCATAAAACAATTTGAAACCAGATTTAAGCAATTATCGTCCGTAGTTGGAAAAATACTCGAATTATTTTTTGTGACACTGAAAATGAATGATAAATGCTTCGCACTCCATATTCTACTGGAATCTTGTTTTTGTGCACCTGAGAAATTCATATCAATTTGAATATGTTTGTATTAGTGTAACACCATTAAAATACACCGCAAGCGATTTTTCTCCATATACCACATTGTAGCGGAAATCTTTGGAATGTCTCTGTAAACGAGCTATAAAGACTATACACTTCACTTTCAATAGCGAACATGCCATATTTAACATTAATAACATATCAATTACATGGCAATCCTTGTATACAGGGTGATTCATAAAAGATGGGCAGAACTTTAAGGGGTTATAGTACACTTAAAGACAAATAATATTAAATAGGAGACTAAGGGTCCCAGACGTATTCCCAAGGAGATAGGGGGCATTAAAGTTTAGGGTCCGAAATTTCAAATGATTATAAAACATGGAAAAATTGGTCGATTCGTTTGCGGTTTTTGCAAAAAATTTTCTTTATGCCAGTATTTTCTTGAAATAAAATTTTAAAGTTCAATTTCAAAAAATGCCGATAGGGGGCGCTTTAGACTTTGGAGTAACAAACAACTATTTTTTAACGTTATTTTTTGTATTTCTTTAAATGATTTCGAAAGCTTAGACTTAAACTTAAATTTTGATCTAAAAATCTGAGTCCTAACGAGTAGTTAAGTAGCGTAAACTGAAATTTGAAATTTGAAACCCTTCTCCCCCCAGAACAAAAATCAGTTATTCCCGATCTTTGTGTCGTAGATTAGGCTCTAACTACTGCCGCGTTTTGCTAAAATTATTCTTTATGTCAGTATTTTCTTGAAAATAAATTTTAAAGAAAATTTTCAAAAAATTCCGATAGAGGGCGCTTTAGACTTTGGAGTAACGAACAACTATTTTATACCGTTATTTTTTGTGTCTCATTAAATGCTTTCTAAAGCTTAGACTTAAACTTAAATTTTCAGCTCAAAATCTGAATCGCTGAGCGTGGTTCAGTAGCGAGGGGAGGGGGTTCAAATTTCAACTTCTGAACATAGTTCAGTTTGCACTACTTAACCATGCCCAAGGATTCTGTGCTGTGATACGAGGCAAAAATACAACTTTCGTCAAGGACTGCATAGTCGGAATTCACTCATAAAGGCACTGGCACAGTTGGAAACGTCGCTCATGCAAACGTTAAAGCTCCATTCCTGACGCTAGTCACCGGGTGAAGAAGGAAACAGAAAGTATGCAAATGTCAAATGGGGAAGAAGAAGAACACGTATGCAAAATTTCGACACGATTCAGGCATAAAAACCACTGAACGGTGAGTCAAGTGTAAGTCGCTGTAGTAATGAATCGGAAGATGGTGCCCTTCACGAATAAGGAAAAGGCTGAGATGCATTTAATTTACGGAGCGGCAGATGGAAATGGTGCAGAGGCACAACGAATGTACGGAGAGCGATTTCCTAACAGGCGGTTGCCTAACCGCAAAACTTTCGAGCGCTTGCACAGACAGTTGTGTGAGACGGGATCATTTCTCGCTTCCCGGTCGAATGCAGGTCGTGCAAAAAAGGACGAATCAGTAGTTGTTGCAGAAGCCATTCTGGATGTAGTAGCGGCGCAGCCAAGTACAAGTACACGAACAGTGGCTAGCCAGGTGGATACCTCACAGTCCACGACTTGGAGGGTACTGAAGGATGAACATTTGCTCCCGTTTCATGTGCAACGAGTCCAGAAACTGTCTCCAGGGGATTATCCAAATCGTATTGAATTCGCCCGCTGGTTTCTGCAGCAGAACGCGCTAAATCCACATTTTGGACGAACTGTGCTTTTCACCGATGAATGTACCTTCACACGTGAAGGTACATTTAACACACACAATGCACATGTATGGGCGGATGTCAATCCACATGCTACGTATCCACATGCTCATCAGAGACGCTTTTCCATCAATGTTTGGGCAGGAATCCTCGGAGACCACCTAATCGGACCGTACCTTCTTCCTGAACGCCTCAACGGTAAAACATACCTCACATTTCTGCAACATGTGCTGCCAGACTTGTTAAACGTTGTTCCTCCACGCATCCGGCGGGTCATGTGGTTCCAGCACGATGGAGCGCCAGCCCATTACGTACGAGACGTCCGCAACTATCTGGACATCACATTTCCGAACAGATGGATTGGTCGAGGTGGTCCTGTTGCTTGGCCTGCTCGCTCGCCAGATCTTTCACCCCTCGATTTCTTTTTTTGGGGACGATTGAAGGCTCTTATGTATGAGACACCCATTGAATCCCCCGAGGAACTGGTCGCCAGACTTTCCGCCGCTGTAGGGGAAGTGCTCGAAAAGCCTGATGTTTTCGCGAATGTTCGCCGTTCCATTCGTCGCCGTTGTTCTGCGTGCATAACCTCTGGTGGTCACAATTTTGAACATTTATTGTGATTACATGTTAATAAATATGCTTTGGTAACATAATCCTAATTTGTGTCTTTTTACCTCGTATCACAGCACACAATGTGTGGACATGGTAAACTGAACTGTGCTCAGGAGTAGAAATTTCAAACCCCTCTCCCCAGAAACTTAACCACGTCTAACGATTCAGATTTTGGGCTGAAAATTTAAGTCTAAGCTTTAGAAAGCATTTAATGAGACACAAAAAATAACGGTATAAAATAGTTGTTCGTTACTCCAAAGTCTAAAGCGCCCTCTATCGGAATTTTTTGAACATTTTCTTTAAAATTTATTTTCAAGAAAATACTGACATAAAGAATAATTTTAGCAAAACGCGGCAGTAGTTAAAGCCTAATCTACGACACAAAGATCGGGAATAACTGATTTTTGTTCTGGGGGGAGAAGGGTTTCAAATTTCAAATTTCAGTTTACGCTACTTAACTACTCGTTAGGACTCAGATTTTTAGATCAAAATTTAAGTTTAAGTCTAAGCTTTCGAAATCATTTAAAGAAATACAAAAAATAACGTTAAAAAATAGTTGTTTGTTACTCCAAAGTCTAAAGCGCCCCCTATCGGCATTTTTTGAAATTGAACTTTAAAATTTTATTTCAAGAAAATACTGGCATAAAGAAAATTTTTTGCAAAAACCGCAAACGAATCGACCAATTTTTCCATGTTTTATAATCATTTGAAATTTCGGACCCTAAACTTTAATGCCCCCTATCTCCTTGGGAATACGTCTGGGACCCTTAGTCTCCTATTTAATATTATTTGTCTTTAAGTGTACTATAACCCCTTAAAGTTCTGCCCATCTTTTATGAATCACCCTGTATTTAAGAGATTTAGACAACGTACAGGCGGTAGACAGTCTATCCGAATTCATAAACAATTTCAACTATATTGGAAAGGGTTATAATGTTCACTTCTTTTTTTAATTTGCACCAATAAAATTCACACTATATTTATTACTTATTACATAAATAATATTGTCTCGTGCTAAAATTTGAAAAATAAATAAAAATTTTATTTTATTCCAATATACATAAGAAAGTATTGATAATGAAAGTATTCGGCTTCAGGTTTTTAATTAATTTTAAAGTTTTGGGATGTCCTTGATGTGATTTGATTATCTTTGAAAAATGCGCTTTCTCAGTTCTGAGTGCCTGTCTGTTTACATATGATAAAAAATTTGCAGCAGCTCTAGGCTCTATAACTAATGTACGAAATTTCGTAAAACTTGATTTTCAGTTCGACCTTGACGTAAATCGATGCTCATGACATTTTGCTATGTACCTATTAATACATATGGAACTTCTTTACCCTGATATTCACGATATCTATGATAGCTATATTACGGCTTTCTATGGACGGAATTGTGGCAAATTTAGTATGTCAAATGCCTATTACAGAAATTTATGTAGGCTCAATTTTGGCTTCGATTACTCAACACGGGACACTGTTGCGGTATTTTATTTGGAATTAAAATTATAGCCCTATTTAATTTTTTTTATATAAATGCACCATGTTTTATGTTTAAGCTTATTAATTAAAATGTGTATCTTGGCCAGGTTTCGATTTTAATGTCTTACAAGGAGTAAAATAAATAAAGAGGAATAAATTATGGCAGAATTTGAATAATTTATTTCAAACTTTATTTAACTTTGTAAGTAGTATGCTCTAGTATACATTTCAAAGAAACAGTGACTGATACTTTCTGTCGTTAGTACGTAAAACAATCGTTTTCGCTCGTAAACGAGGAAATCAAAATGGAAATTTCAAAAGTTTGAGGTTGAAATTATTATGATTTAGTTTTCTGATTCTGACTTAGTTCTCATATCTGACAAGTAAATGAATGTTAGTAGCTTTAATTTTCCTAAATTTTTAATTTACTGCTGTTAATATCATTAATTTCAGAGCAGATACATTTATAAATGAGTCACATATTAAAAGACGTTTTAAAGTGCATCTCTTCTTTCTTTTTAATTTAGTAAGATTCGAATTTTATTCATTAGATTATTACGAAAACAATCGTTCTCTGACTGAAATAAAAATTATTATATTTTCTCTTTCAGCTTTATGTATAACAGTTAAAAGTTGAATTCGTAAAAATTTTCGATCTCCGGTATTTGATTCATTTTCAAGTTTGAAACCTCCTGGTTGAGATTTGGATATTTTTGGAAATTGTTAGTCCGTCCGCCTTTCCGTCTTTCTATCTGACTGTCTGTGTGTCGCAGAAAATTTGAAGCTCTAGATCAAGAGCTAATGCATGTAATTTCATCGTACTACATTATCATTTAGAACTTGACATACGTTAGTGCTGATGAGATTTTTCCTGTATATCGTCCAACAGTTAGCGCAATTCTGTCGTGATCTTCATTATTTCCCTGATAGCTATATCTCGGAGTCTATGTGATGAATTCCATCAAAGTTTATATGTAATATTCCTATTATGAAAAACCATGCTGATTCAATTTTGTCTTTTATTACTCAACAGTTTGCGAATTTTGTAATTAACATTATAGTTGTATCTCATAGGCTCATATGAGTAGAAATGTACCAAATTTATATTTGAAAATATTAATTATAGGATATTGATACAGTTACAGATTTAAATATCCTACAAACAGGGCTGCTATGCAATACCTTTTTTTTCTCTGATATCTATAACTCCACGTTAAATGGAAAAAAAAAAAAAAAAAAAAAAAAAAAAAAAAAAAAAAAAAACCTACCATGCTTCCTGCTTATAATTGTTGGTATGTAACATTGTTATTTAAATTAGTAGAATAATATAGAAGTTTTGAGTTGGTATCATCATATTTGTTTCATTTGCTATAAAAAATATGTTTAGATAAATTTTATACTACTTTCACATTTTTCGAATATTGAAGATCCTGCTTATTTTTATTATGTGATATTAATAATTGTATCAAAACAATATACGATATTATGAATAACAGTTGAAAATACGTCATTAGAATCACAATAATAATATGCTGAAAATTTTCCACTCAAATTAATATAGAAGCATTAATATACAAATTAGTATATTTTAGGTGCATTAATTTCTCAAAAGTTGTACAGTCCGTCGTATCAGTTCGATGCACGGATCCTTGATATGGAAACCAATGTGCTACCAATTACACCACTGGGACATTTTTTTTTCTTTCTTCAGTACAGTACCTTCTCTATATATTGGGAAGATTAATTGCCGGCGCCATAAAAAGTGAGAAAAAGAGTAATTTGCGATTGCAAGTTATCTGCTGTATTATTTTTAACATTTTGTTTTATAATTGAAACTTTAAATTTTTGCAGCTAAAATCAGGTATCGTTTATATCATATCAGGTGTGTGGATAAGTCGAAAGTTGTATTGCTACTGGCTAGAACTTTCTGGTTAAAAAGTATATATATTCCGATGAAACTTACTGACAATTGGTGTTTTCTTTTATCATTGAGATACGTAGATAATACTTCTGTCTTTAAAATGTAACGAAATTGTGCATATGGCTTCAGATGGTATTCTGTTTTAATCCACGAATGATGTATCATGACTTGGATGTTCCGGGGAAATTGGAACGTCATGTCATGGATTAACTCGTTTCTGAGAGCAGAAATGAGCAACTCCAACAACATTCGATGCAATATTTTTTTTTTGTTTAAATAAATGTATGTGATAAGCCCTCCTTTGTGATTCATGTACCGACTTTAAATATATATTCAAATTATATATTTAGTCCAGTCAAATTAGGCAGATTTTGGGTCATTTTGGGACATAATTACGAAAGTTTTGAAACTTGGTGATATTTTTTGGGAGTGTCTACTAATGAACATACTAAAAGTCCTGATGGGTAGGGGGTGAGCGCGAGGGGGGGGAGGTAAAAGAAGGTACCATTTTTCGGTTTTTTGTTAATTTCTCGTAAGCTATAAATCCTACGGAAAAATTGCTAATACAAAAAATAAAGACAATTCAATTCTCTACAAAACAGGTTTTATACATTTTTCTCTAGAGTCCATAGGTAATGAGATAACCGTATTCAAAAATGAAGAAATTTGCCAACAGTCACACCAGCGCCAGAGAGCGAGTCCACGGCTCTTACATTTTTACACCAATTTAACCTAAACATAAACATACCTTAATAAATGTTGTGGTCAGAAGAATGGAAGCCTGAACAATAACTTTATCAAATGACATTTTTTTAACATAAGACATAGACATACAAAAATGAAAAATGCGTAAAATACATTAATATAGGAATAAACATTATACTCAAGTTCTTGATCATTTTGATTACCCAGGGTTCAATGGGAAAATTCAAAATATGTTGATTTATGCTCTATTTCCATTATGACATCCTTGAAATTAAGTATTCAGGTTGGTGAGGTACTCGGATATAGATAGCTGTAATCATTAATTTCAGAACAGATATACGATACTTAGATACGAGTATTAGTAGAGTTTTAGTATCGTTTTACAGATTTTTAAAAAAAAAATGAAAATAAAAATAGGCTGTCCCAAAAATATATGGATTTTTCAAATATTTTGCATTTAAATTCAAGATTTGGATTCAAGTCTGGGCTGATTGCTGGCCAGTCTATAACAGTCACTTGATTCTGTTTAAATCAAGCTGTTGTTGTGTGGGAGGTGTGAATCGACGCAATGTCCTGTTGGAATTTCCAGTTTTTGCCCCCTAAAATGTTTCCTATTGGAAGTAGATTGCTTTTAAGGACATTTTGATAATCCTCAGAGCACTGTCGACCAATAAGAAAAGCAATATCCGTTGTTCCGTTGAAAAAAAATGCGACCTACACCATTAGTGACCACACCCTTGTATTTTGTTACATTTGGTTCATTCATTCAGAAAATATAAAATATTTTATTTTGCACCATAATGCTTTGCTATGGCAATTCAGGCGATTTTCAAATTTCCATTTGGCGAAAGAATAAATTTTGGTGGAATTTCATACATGTTTTCGAATAATGAAAAACATTTTGTTTTATAAATTTACTTATTTGACATTAATTTTTTCTTTTACTTTTATCGTTACTTAGCTACTGTTTTTCATAGTCTATAAAAATATTCATTCAAATAATCCCGCTTGCGAAAGAAGAAATATGAAACCTGGCTGAGGGAAACAAAACATTAGCTAATTTTTCGTAATTTGGTCTGCAACACAGAATTGCGTCAAATATGAACGATGTTGTAGTGCGTCTCAAAATTATATGGACAGGCGATTTTTTTTTAATAAAAGTTAAAAAATGAGGCAATAATCACGAAAAAAATAATATGCATATAGTATCATAACATAAATTTATTGCAACAAAGAAATAAAGTATCGTTTTACAGATTTTTTGTAAAAAAAATAAAAATAAAAATAGGCTGTCCCAAAAATATATGGATTTTTCAAATATTTTGCATTTAAATTCAAATTTTGTATCCATTTTTTTTAATTATCTTGAAAACCCTATCAGGCATGCTTCCAACTAGTTTTTGGAGTATGTGCGGCTGTAAAGAGAACCAACTCTGCTCTACTTGTTGCTGTAATTCCTGAAAAGTAGAAAACTGCCGACCATGGGCATACACATCTCGTGCAAGTATTTCCCAAAGGTTTTCAATTGGATTCAAGTCTGGGCTGATTGCTGGCCAGTCTATAACAGTCACTTGATTCTGTTTAAATCAGGCTGTTGTTGTGTGGGAGGTGTGAATCGACGCAATTTCCTGTTGGAATTTCCAGTTTTTGCCCCCTAAAATGTTTCCTATTGGAAGTAGATTGCTTTTAAGGGCATTTTGATAATCCTCAGAGCACTGTCGACCAATAAGAAAAGCAATATCCGTTGTTCCGTTGAAACAGAATGCGACCCACACCATTAGTGAACCCCCTCCTTTTTGTCGACTAAAGAACTCGCGAGGTTCTTTTCGTAAGTCAGGCCAATAGTATGCCCAGCCATCAGGGCCATCTAAATTGAATTTTTTTTCGTCACTGAAGAAAACACTTAACCATTCATCCGTCCAATGCATGTGTCTTTTAGCCCAAAGAACTCGATCTTTTCCATGGTGCACTTTCTGCATAGGTGTCCGACACATTCTGCGATATTTATGATTTTCGCTTACCTGTATGCGACGGTGAACAATAGATCTGGAAATAGGAAACACCAAAGTCCTCGCAATTTCATGAACAGACTTCTTTTGGGTTGAAACTGCTCGCAAAATTTCTCTATCTTGTCATAAAGATATTTATCTTGCATAACAACAAAATAAGATCAATAAATATAATTAAAATTTAGGGAAAATGCTTAAGTGATACTAAAATAAAACAACAAAAGGCTTATAAAGACCTTTTTTCGTTTTTTTCGAAAAAAGGTCTTTATAAGCCTTTTGTTGTTTTATTTTAGTATCACTTAAGCATTTTCCCTAAATTTTAATTATATTTATCTTGATCGACCTGAATGCTTTTTTTGCAATCGTTTTGCCCCTTTTTGATAAAATTGCATAAATTCCAGATCTGCTACGCTTCATTTGTTTTGCAATATCAGAAACTTTAAAATTTTGATCCTTTAAACGCCAAATTTTAGCAATATCAGCAGCAGATAATTAAACGTTGCGAGGCATTTTCCAACTATTCGACAACTGAAGAAAGAGCAGTGATTTTATATTTTGAAGTGGTTACGTCACAGTACAGATCGCAGAAAATGTAAATTTTTCTGATACGGTGGTAATAAAAGCAATTCGTTTCATTGTCCATATATTTTTGAGACAGCTGATTTTGAATTTTATTTTTTTACGAACAATCTGTGATATAAACATAACATTTCTGTATCGTAATAAATTTTTGTTATGATTCCATATGCTAATTATTTTTTTCGTGATTATTGCTTTATTTTCTTAGCTGTTATTTCGAAAAGTCGTCTGTCCATATAATTTTGAGACGCACCTTATTAACATTACGGTTTTGAATTGAATCTGGATACTACTCTTATTAAAAGGATATCACAAAAAATACTTTATAGCTCCAAATCACGTTAACAATTTTGTCAATTGGCAGTAGACACGATGATGAATGGCTATCCATTAAGTTTAAAAGTCTCCAAATATACCTATTTGGTGGTGATTTTAGTAAGCTAATGCTATAGAGTAGATTAGAATGTATTTAGATAAATTCTTAGATCTAAATATCATAGAACGACAATCAAAACTGTTTTCGGAAGCAAAAATTGTAAAAACATTAGATTTCCTGATCTGCAGATTTACTTGTAATTATAACTATTATAACTGTATTATCTTTATAATTATTAACCGCAGGTTTTTATAATTATTATATTTAATGTATCTTTATAATTATTAATTTAATTAAAATTTCTGTTTTTTAAATTCCATAGCCCTTTATTATTAATATTATTATTAATAAACCATATCAAATGAGATGTAGTGAATATATTTATGTATATGTACTTATACACATCTATTACATGCACTACCTACAAATATTTGCGTATTTATAGTGTTAATTATAACATTATATTATACTAGCTGACCCGCTCGGCGTTTCCCGGGCCCGTGATAATAACCTTAAATATACCTAAAATCCAAAATCTGCTAGTTTCACTTGCCACCGCCAGAGGACACATTCTATTCTAAATAAACCTCTATCTCAACGAAACTCCGTTATTCAACCGTTATAATATTCGGTAGATATGTTATGACTCAAAAAAGTTTAGGTTAAGTAAGTGCAATGTAAGTGCCGTTGACTCGCTCTCTGGCGCTGGTGTGACTTTTGGCAAGTTTCTTGATTTTTGAATGCGATTATCTCGTAAACTATGGACTCTAGAGAAAAATGTAGAAAAACCTGTCTTGTAGAGAATTTAATTCTCTTTATCTTTTGTATTAGCAATTTTTCCGTAGCACTTATAGATTACGGGATATTAACAAAAAACCGAAAAATGGTACCTTCTTTTACTTCCCCCCCTCGCGCTCACCCCCCATCCATCAGGACTTTTAGTATGTTCATTAGTAGACCATCACAAACAATATTTCCAAGTTTGAAAACTTTCGTAATTATGTCCAGAAAAAAACCTAATTTGACTGGACTAATTTAACTGACAACAAAACAATTTATTGAACGCAACAAGGGACTATCGATGAAAGTTACAGAGATTTTATACCATCGAAAATAAACAGAACGCCTCATCATTAAAACTATTCAATGATAGAACAAAGTGCCATGTATCGGTAATATTGTGAACTAAAACTATAAAGTGTTGTAAGGAAATTCCCAAATTTATCCATTAATCTTTTGAAAGAATAACGTCAATAGCTGCTACAGTTTAATGGTTATTGCATTTCGAGAATTATTAGACATCCTGTAAAAATAAATGTGTAATAATTTACAATATTTTTTCTGTTTATATGAAGCGATTTCTTTTAAATTTTAATTTCGTGAACATAAATTAAAATATATTTTGTAACTTATTGATAAATTAAAAATTATTCCTAAGTATTTATTTCTAAAACAATCTGTGAATTTCTCGTAAGTGATTTTCTACCTGTGAGTCTAGATCATATATTAGCCACTAGCACGCTACGCCCGCTACGCTGGTCAATTTCTTTTAACGAACCTTTAATCAAACAAAATGTTGATATTTCATAAATAACTTTTATATTTTAACAGAATAATAAGGCTACTATAATTTGTTACTCGTGCTATAGCCAATAAACACGTCAGGACACGTCGCCCTTATAATTATCTTTTTACGCATGAAGGTTTCGCTATGGTACTCCATTGGAAAATTTGGTAATTTTTGAAATTCAATATTTGAAAAACGGCATAATCATTAGATTTGAAATTTATATAAAGAAATTACAATTTTTTACCTTTCAAACGCAGTTTGTCTAACAATTTTCTGACAAATACTTTTTGAGCTATCATTTTTTTCAGTAACTTCAAATGTTTCATTTTCCGAGATTAATCTGTTGCAACAATTAGCGAAAAACCCAGTCGTCAGCAACGCATAGTTTTTTATTAAAGAGGCTGTTGGAGCAGGGATTGTCACCACCAATTTGTCACCATCACTTTTGAAATCGGTTCCGTGGTTCAAGAGATTCCATAGAAATTGTAATTTAGAATGACTTCAGAACGCTTTTCGCTCATTTCACCCATTTAAATTTCGATTTTTTTTTATTTATTCTTAGAGAGCATTTACATCTTATAAGTAACTACAATGCTAAATTTCATATTTCTTGCCACTTCAGTATAAAAAAGTCGCAATTTTCGAAAATTTTTCGATCCTGCACCCCATTGATGTTAGTGGCACCGACATAAAATATAGCCTATGTTGGAGTAGGGATTGTCCCCATCAATTTGCCACCATTACTTTTAAAATCGGTTCTGTAGTTCCAGAAATTTCATAGAAATTGTAATTTAGACGGTTTTTAGAACGCTTTTCGCTCATTTCACCCTTTTAAATTTCAATTTCTTTTTTATTTTGTTCTTAGAGAGCATTTACATCTTATAAGTAACTACAATGACAAATTTCAAATTTCTAGCTCCTTCAGTATAAAAAATAAAAATAAAACTGCCCAGTTAAACTGAGGGCATTGAGTTCACAGGCTATTCACACTAATTGTATATTATACTCTTATTTCAAAGAATTTGAAATAAGTCCATTGAAAAATAAAGAAATAAACAATATATTAAGGGGGGGGTCATCCCCCCGTTACCCCCTTCATAGTTAACTAAAGAACCCCTTAAACTAATCAGGCAAATCTCTAATTACAATGAATATATATACAAAATTTGAAGAAAATCGGATAATTCTGCATGAAAAACCCATTTATATAAATTAAGGCGGGATTAGCACCCTCCGTTCCCCCCCTTTATACTTAACCAATCAATCACGAAAACTAATCAGGGAAGCTTCTTAACCCAATGAACCTATAAACAAATTTTGAAGCAAATGGGATAATTCTGCATGAAAAACCTATTTATATAAATTAAGGGACGTATTAGCCCCCCCGTTCCCCCCCTTTATACTTAATCAATCAATCCCGAAAACTAATCAGGGAAGCGTCTTAACCCAACGAACCTATAAACAAATTTTGAAGCAAATAGAATAATTCCGCATGAAAAACCCATTTATATAAATTAAGGGGGGTATTAGCCCCCCGTTCCCCCCCTTTATACTTAATCAATCCCGAAAACTAATCAGGGAAGCGTCTTAACCCAATGAACCTATCAACAAATTTTGAAGCAAATGGGATAATTCTGCATGAAAAACCCATTTATATAAATTAAGGGGTGGATTAGCCCCCCGTCCCCCCCCTTTATACTTAACCAATCAATCCCGAAAACTAATCAGGGAAGTGCCTTAACACAGTGAACCTATAAACAAAATTTGAAGGAAAACGGAATAATTCTGCATGAAAAACCCACTTATATAAAATAAGGGGGTATTAGACCTCCGTTCCCCCCTTTATACTTAAACAATCAATCCCGAAAACTAATCAGGGATGCTCCTTAACACAGTGAACCTATAAATAAAATTTGAAGGAAATGGGATAATTCTGCATGAAAAACCCATTTATATAAATTAAGGGGGGTATTAGCCCCCCGTTCCCCCCCTTTATACTTAATCAATCAATCCTGAAAACTAATCAGGGAAGCGTCTTAACCCAATGAACCTATAAACAAATTTTGAAGCAAATAGAATAATTCTGCATGAAAAACCGATTTATATAAATTAAGGGGGGATTATCCCCCCGTTCCCCCCCTTTATACTTAACCAATCAATCCCGAAAACTAATCAGGGAAGCGCCTTAACACAGTGAACCTATAAACAAAATTTGAAGGAAAAGGGAATAATTCTGCATGAAAAACCCATTTATATAAAATAAGGGGGATATGCCCCCCGTTCCCTCCTTCATACTTAACCAATCAATCCCGAAAACTAATCAGGGAAACGCCTTAACACAGTGAACCTATAAACAAAATTTGAAGGAAATGGGATAATTCTGCATGAAAAACCCATTTATATAAATTAAGGGGGGATTATCCCCCCGTTCCCCCCTTTATACTTAAAAAATCAATCCCGAAA
Organism: Maratus michaelseni; assembly: GCA_963931845.1. Lineage (NCBI taxonomy): Eukaryota > Metazoa > Arthropoda > Arachnida > Araneae > Salticidae > Maratus > Maratus michaelseni. The sequence continues at coordinate 245,585,205 of OZ007588.1, read as the reverse complement.
ACTAATCAGGGATGCTCCGTAACACAGTGAACCTATCAATAAAATTTGAAGGAAATGGGATAATTCTGCATGAAAAACCCATTTATATAAATTAAGGGGGTATTAGACCTCCGTTCCCCCCTTTATACTTAACCAATGAATCCCGAAAACTAATCAGGGAAGCGCCTTAACACAGTGAACCTATAAACAAAATTTGAAGGAAAACGGAATAATGCTGCATGAAAAACCCATTTATATAAAATAAGGGGGGATATGCCCTCCGTTCCCTCCTTTATACTTAACCAATGAATTCCGAAAACTAATCAAGGAAACGCCTTAACACAGTAATCCTATAAACAAAATTTGAAGGAAATGGGATAATTCTGCATGAAAAACCCATTTATATAAATTAAGGGGTGGATTAGCCCCCCGTCCCCCCCCCTTATACTTAACCAATCAATCCCGAAAACTAATCAGGGAAGTGCCTTAACACAGTGAACCTATAAACAAAATTTGAAGGAAAACGGAATAATTCTGCATGAAAAACCCATTTATATAAATTAAGGGGAGGATTATCCCCCCGTTCCCCCCCTTTATACTTAACCAATCAATCCCGAAAACTAATCAGGGATGCTCCGTAACACAGTGAACCTATAAATAAAATTTGAAGGAAATGGGATAATTCTGCATGAAAAACCCATTTATATAAATTAAGGGGTGTATTAGCCCCCCGTTCCCCCCCTTTATACTTAATCAATCAATCCCGAAAACTAATCAGGGAAACGCCTTAACACAGTGAACCTATAAACAAAATTTGAAGGAAATGGGATAATTCTGCATGAAAAACCCATTTATATAAATTTAGGGGGATTATCCCCCCGTTCCCCCCTTTATACTTAACCAATGAATCCCGAAAACTAATCAGGGAAGCGCCTTAACACAGTGAACCTATAAACAAAATTTGAAGGAAAACGGAATAATGCTGCATGAAAAACCCATTTATATAAAATAAGGGGGGATATGCCCTCCGTTCCCTCCTTTATACTTAACCAATCAATCCCGAAAACTAATCAGGGAAACGCCTTAACACAGTAATCCTATAAACAAAATTTGAAGGAAATGGGATAATTCTGCATGAAAAACCCATTTATATAAATTAAGGGGGGAATTAGCCCCCCGTTCCCCCCCTTTATACTTAATCAATCAATCCTGAAAACTAATCAGGGAAGCGTCTTAACCCAATGAACCTATAAACAAATTTTGAAGCAAATAGAATAATTCTGCATGAAAAACCCATTTATATAAATTAAGGGGGGGATTATCCCCCCGTTCCCCCCCCCTTTATACTTAACCAATCAATCCCGAAAACTAATCAGGGAAGCGCCTTAACACAGTGAACCTATAAACAAAATTTGAAGGAAAACGGAATAATTCTGCATGAAAAACCCGTTTATATAAAATAAGGGGGATATGCCCCCCGTTCCCTCCTTCATACTTAACCAATCAATCCCGAAAACTAATCAGGGAAACGCCTTAACACAATGAACCTATAAACAAAATTTGAAGGAAATGGGATAATTCTGCATGAAAAACCCATTTATATAAATTAAGGGGGGATTATCCCCCCGTTCCCCCCTTTAAACTTAACCAATGAATCCCGAAAACTAATCAGGGATGCTCCGTAACACAGTGAACCTATAAATAAAATTTGAAGGAAATGGGATAATTCTGCATGAGAAACCCATTTATATAAATTAAGAGGGGTATTAGCCCCCCGTTCCCCCCCTTTATACTTAATCAATCAATCCTGAAAACTAATCAGTGAAGCGTCTTAACCCAATGAACCTATAAACAAATTTTGAAGCAAATAGAATAATTCTGCATGAAAAACCCATTTATATAAATTAAGGGGTGGATTATCCCCCCGTTCCCCCCCTTTATACTTAACCAATCAATCCCGAAAACTAATCAGGGAAGCGTCTTAACCCAATGAACCTATAAACAAATTTTGAAGCAAATAGAATAATTCTGCATGAAAAACCCATTTATATAAATTAAGGGGGGGATTATCCCCCCGTTCCCCCCCTTTATACTTAACCAATCAATCCCGAAAACTAATCAGGGAAGCGCCTTAACACAGTGAACCTATAAACAAAATTTGAAGGAAAACGGAATAATTCTGCATGAAAAACCCATTTATATAAAATAAGGGGGGATATGCCCTCCGTTCCCTCCTTTATACTTAACCAATCAATCCCGAAAACTAATCAGGGAAACGCCTTAACACAGTAATCCTATAAACAAAATTTGAAGGAAAACGGAATAATTCTGCATGAAAAACCCATTTATATAAAATAAGGGGGATATGCCCCCCGTTCCCTCCTTCATACTTAACCAATCAATCCCGAAAACTAATCAGGGAAACGCCTTAACACAGTGAACCTATAAACAAAATTTGAAGGAAATGGGATAATTCTGCATGAAAAACCCATTTATATAAATTAAGGGGTTATTATCCCCCCGTTCCCCCCTTTATACTTAAAAAATCAATCCCGAAAACTAATCAGGGATGCTCCGTAACACAGTGAACCTATAAATAAAATTTGAAGGAAATGGGATAATTCTGCATGAAAAACCCATTTATATAAAATAAGGGGGTATTAGACCTCCGTTCCCCCCTTTATACTTAACCAATGAATCCCGAAAACTAATCAGGGAAGCGCCTTAACACAGTGAACCTATAAACAAAATTTGAAGGAAAACGGAATAATGCTGCATGAAAAACCCATTTATATAAAATAAGGGGGGATATGCCCTCCGTTCCCTCCTTTATACTTAACCAATGAATCCCGAAAACTAATCAGGGAAACGCCTCAACACAGTAATCCTATAAACAAAATTTGAAGAAATGGGATGATTCTGCATGAAAAACCCATTTATATAAATTAAGAGGTGGATTAGCACCCTCGTCCCCCCCCCTTATACTTAACCAATCAATCCCGAAAACTAATCAGGGAAGTGCCTTAACACAGTGAACCTATAAACAAAATTTGAAGGAAAACGGAATAATTCTGCATGAAAAACCCATTTATATAAATAAAGGGGGTATTAGACCTCCGTTCCCCCCTTTATACTTAAAAAATCAATCCCGAAAACTAATCAGGGATGCTCCGTAACACAGTGAACCTATAAATAAAATTTGAAGGAAATGGGATAATTCTGCATGAAAAACCCATTTATATAAATTAAGGGGGGATTATCCCCCCGTTCCCCCCTTTAAACTTAACCAATGAATCCCGAAAACTAATCAGGGATGCTCCGTAACACAGTGAACCTATAAATAAAATTTGAAGGAAATGGGATAATTCTGCATGAGAAACCCATTTATATAAATTAAGAGGGGTATTAGCCCCCCGTTCCCCCCCTTTATACTTAATCAATCAATCCTGAAAACTAATCAGTGAAGCGTCTTAACCCAATGAACCTATAAACAAATTTTGAAGCAAATAGAATAATTCTGCATGAAAAACCCATTTATATAAATTAAGGGGGGGATTATCCCCCCGTTCCCCCCCTTTATACTTAACCAATCAATCCCGAAAACTAATCAGGGAAGCGTCATAACCCAATGAACCTATAAACAAATTTTGAAGCAAATAGAATAATTCTGCATGAAAAACCCATTTATATAAATTAAGGGGGGGATTATCCCCCCGTTCCCCCCCTTTATACTTAACCAATCAATCCCGAAAACTAATCAGGGAAGCGCCTTAACACAGTGAACCTATAAACAAAATTTGAAGGAAAACGGAATAATTCTGCATGAAAAACCCATTTATATAAAATAAGGGGGGATATGCCCTCCGTTCCCTCCTTTATACTTAACCAATCAATCCCGAAAACTAATCAGGGAAACGCCTTAACACAGTAATCCTATAAACAAAATTTGAAGGAAAACGGAATAATTCTGCATGAAAAACCCATTTATATAAAATAAGGGGGATATGCCCCCCGTTCCCTCCTTCATACTTAACCAATCAATCCCGAAAACTAATCAGGGAAACGCCTTAACACAGTGAACCTATAAACAAAATTTGAAGGAAATGGGATAATTCTGCATGAAAAACCCATTTATATAAATTAAGGGGTTATTATCCCCCCGTTCCCCCCTTTATACTTAAAAAATCAATCCCGAAAACTAATCAGGGATGCTCCGTAACACAGTGAACCTATAAATAAAATTTGAAGGAAATGGGATAATTCTGCATGAAAAACCCATTTATATAAAATAAGGGGGTATTAGACCTCCGTTCCCCCCTTTATACTTAACCAATGAATCCCGAAAACTAATCAGGGAAGCGCCTTAACACAGTGAACCTATAAACAAAATTTGAAGGAAAACGGAATAATGCTGCATGAAAAACCCATTTATATAAAATAAGGGGGGATATGCCCTCCGTTCCCTCCTTTATACTTAACCAATGAATCCCGAAAACTAATCAGGGAAACGCCTCAACACAGTAATCCTATAAACAAAATTTGAAGAAATGGGATGATTCTGCATGAAAAACCCATTTATATAAATTAAGAGGTGGATTAGCCCCCTCGTCCCCCCCCCTTATACTTAACCAATCAATCCCGAAAACTAATCAGGGAAGTGCCTTAACACAGTGAACCTATAAACAAAATTTGAAGGAAAACGGAATAATTCTGCATGAAAAACCCATTTATATAAATAAAGGGGGTATTAGACCTCCGTTCCCCCCTTTATACTTAAAAAATCAATCCCGAAAACTAATCAGGGATGCTCCGTAACACAGTGAACCTATAAATAAAATTTGAAGGAAATGGGATAATTCTGCATGAAAAACCCATTTATATAAATTAAGGGGGGTATTAGCCCCCCGTTCCCCCCCTTTATACTTAATCAATCAATCCTGAAAACTAATCAGGGAAGCGTCTTAACCCAATGAACCTATAAACAAATTTTGAAGCAAATAGAATAATTCTGCATGAAAAACCCATTTATATAAATTAAGGGGGGGATTATCCCCCCGTTCCCCCCCTTTATACTTAACCAATCAATCCCGAAAACTAATCAGGGATGCTCCGTAACACAGTGAACCTATAAATAAAATTTGAAGGAAATGGGATAATTCTGCATGAAAAAACCATTTATATAAATTAAGGGGTGTATTAGCCCCCCGTTCCCCCCCTTTATACTTAATCAATCAATCCCGAAAACTAATCAGGGAAACGCCTTAACACAGTGAACCTATAAACAAAATTTGAAGGAAATGGGATAATTCTGCATGAAAAACCCATTTATAAAAATTTAGGGGGGATTATCCCCCCGTTCCCCCCTTTATACTTAACCAATGAATCCCGAAAACTAATCAGGGAAGCGCCTTAACACAGTGAACCTATAAACAAAATTTGAAGGAAAACGGAATAATGCTGCATGGAAAACACATTTATATAAAATAAGGGGGGATATGCCCTCCGTTCCCTCCTTTATACTTAACCAATCAATCCCGAAAACTAATCAGGGAAACGCCTTAACACAGTAATCCTATAAACAAAATTTGAAGGAAATGGGATAATTCTGCATGAAAAACCCATTTATATAAATTAAGGGGGGGAATTAGCCCCCCGTTCCCCCCCTTTATACTTAATCAATCAATCCTGAAAACTAATCAGGGAAGCGTCTTAACCCAATGAACCTATAAACAAATTTTGAAGCAAATAGAATAATTCTGCATGAAAAACCCATTTATATAAATTAAGGGGGGGATTATCCTCCCGTTCCCCCCCCTTTATACTTAACCAATCAATCCCGAAAACTAATCAGGAAAGCGCCTTAACACAGTGAACCTATAAACAAAATTTGAAGGAAAACGGAATAATTCTGCATGAAAAACCCATTTATATAAAATAAGGGGGATATGCCCCCCGTTCCCTCCTTCATACTTAACCAATCAATCCCGAAAACTAATCAGGGAAACGCCTTAACACAGTGAACCTATAAACAAAATTTGAAGGAAATGGGATAATTCTGCATGAAAAACCCATTTATATAAATTAAGGGGGGATTATCCCCCCGTTCCCCCCTTTATACTTAACCAATGAATCCCGAAAACTAATCAGGGATGCTCCGTAACACAGTGAACCTATAAATAAAATTTGAAGGAAATGGGATAATTCTGCATGAAAAACCCATTTATATAAAATAAGGGGGTATTAGACCTCCGTTCCCCCCTTTATACTTAACCAATGAATCCCGAAAACTAATCAGGGAAGCGCCTTAACACAGTGAACCTATAAACAAAATTTGAAGGAAAACGGAATAATGCTGCATGAAAAACCCATTTATATAAAATAAGGGGGGATATGCCCTCCGTTCCCTCCTTTATACTTAACCAATGAATCCCGAAAACTAATCAGGGAAACGCCTTAACACAGTAATCCTATAAACAAAATTTGAAGAAATGGGATGATTCTGCATGAAAAACCCATTTATATAAATTAAGAGGTGGATTAGCCCCCTCGTCCCCCCCCCTTATACTTAACCAATCAATCCCGAAAACTAATCAGGGAAGTGCCTTAACACAGTGAACCTATAAACAAAATTTGAAGGAAAACGGAATAATTCTGCATGAAAAACCCATTTATATAAATAAAGGGGGTATTAGACCTCCGTTCCCCCCCTTTATACTTAATCAATCAATCCTGAAAACTAATCAGGGAAGCGTCTTAACCCAATGAACCTATAAACAAATTTTGAAGCAAATAGAATAATTCTGCATGAAAAACCCATTTATATAAATTAAGGGGGGGATTATCCCCCCGTTCCCCCCCTTTATACTTAACCAATCAATCCCGAAAACTAATCAGGGATGCTCCGTAACACAGTGAACCTATAAATAAAATTTGAAGGAAATGGGATAATTCTGCATGAAAAAACCATTTATATAAATTAAGGGGTGTATTAGCCCCCCGTTCCCCCCCTTTATACTTAATCAATCAATCCCGAAAACTAATCAGGGAAACGCCTTAACACAGTGAACCTATAAACAAAATTTGAAGGAAATGGGATAATTCCGCATGAAAAACCCATTTATAAAAATTTAGGGGGGATTATCCCCCCGTTCCCCCCTTTATACTTAACCAATGAATCCCGAAAACTAATCAGGGAAGCGCCTTAACACAGTGAACCTATAAACAAAATTTGAAGGAAAACGGAATAATGCTGCATGGAAAACACATTTATATAAAATAAGGGGGGATATGCCCTCCGTTCCCTCCTTTATACTTAACCAATCAATCCCGAAAACTAATCAGGGAAACGCCTTAACACAGTAATCCTATAAACAAAATTTGAAGGAAATGGGATAATTCTGCATGAAAAACCCATTTATATAAATTAAGGGGGGAATTAGCCCCCCGTTCCCCCCCTTTATACTTAATCAATCAATCCTGAAAACTAATCAGGGAAGCGTCTTAACCCAATGAACCTATAAACAAATTTTGAAGCAAATAGAATAATTCTGCATGAAAAACCCATTTATATAAATTAAGGGGGGGATTATCCCCCCGTTCCCCCCCCTTTATACTTAACCAATCAATCCCGAAAACTAATCAGGAAAGCGCCTTAACACAGTGAACCTATAAACAAAATTTGAAGGAAAACGGAATAATTCTGCATGAAAAACCCATTTATATAAAATAAGGGGGATATGCCCCCCGTTCCCTCCTTCATACTTAACCAATCAATCCCGAAAACTAATCAGGGAAACGCCTTAACACAGTGAACCTATAAACAAAATTTGAAGGAAATGGGATAATTCTGCATGAAAAACCCATTTATATAAATTAAGGGGGGATTATCCCCCCGTTCCCCCCTTTATACTTAACCAATGAATCCCGAAAACTAATCAGGGATGCTCCGTAACACAGTGAACCTATAAATAAAATTTGAAGGAAATGGGATAATTCTGCATGAGAAACCCACTTATATAAATTAAGGGGGGTATTAGCCCCCCGTTCCCCCCCTTTATACTTAATCAATCAATCCTGAAAACTAATCAGTGAAGCGTCTTAACCCAATGAACCTATAAACAAATTTTGAAGCAAATAGAATAATTCTGCATGAAAAACCCATTTATATAAATTAAGGGGGGGATTATCCCCCCGTTCCCCCCCTTTATACTTAACCAATCAATCCCGAAAACTAATCAGGGAATCGTCTTAACCCAATGAACCTATAAACAAATTTTGAAGCAAATAGAATAATTCTGCATGAAAAACCCATTTATATAAAATAAGGGGGATATGCCCCCCGTTCCCTCCTTCATACTTAACCAATCAATCCCGAAAACTAATCAGGGAAACGCCTTAACACAGTGAACCTATAAACAAAATTTGAAGGAAATGGGATAATTCTGCATGAAAAACCCATTTATATAAATTAAGGGGGGATTATCCCCCCGTTCCCCCCTTTATACTTAAAAAATCAATCCCGAAAACTAATCAGGGATGCTCCGTAACACAGTGAACCTATAAATAAAATTTGAAGGAAATGGGATAATTCTGCATGAAAAACCCATTTATATAAATTAAGGGGGTATTAGACCTCCGTTCCCCCCTTTATACTTAACCAATGAATCCCGAAAACTAATCAGGGAAGCGCCTTAACACAGTGAACCTATAAACAAAATTTGAAGGAAAACGGAATAATGCTGCATGAAAAACCCATTTATATAAAATAAGGGGGGATATGCCCTCCGTTCCCTCCTTTATACTTAACCAATGAATCCCGAAAACTAATCAGGGAAACGCCTTAACACAGTAATCCTATAAACAAAATTTGAAGGAAATGGGATAATTCTGCATGAAAAACCCATTTATATAAATTAAGGGGTGGATTAGCCCCCCGTCCCCCCCCCCTTATACTTAACCAATCAATCCCGAAAACTAATCAGGGAAGTGCCTTAACACAGTGAACCTATAAACAAAATTTGAAGGAAAACGGAATAATTCTGCATGAAAAACCCATTTATATAAATAAAGGGGGTATTAGACCTCCGTTCCCCCCTTTATACTTAAAAAATCAATCCCGAAAACTAATCAGGGATGCTCCGTAAAACAGTGAACCTATAAATAAAATTTGAAGGAAATGGGATAATTCTGCATGAAAAACCCATTTATATAAATTAAGGGGGGTATTAGCCCCCCGTTCCCCCCCTTTATACTTAATCAATCAATCCTGAAAACTAATCAGGGAAGCGTCTTAACCCAATGAACCTATAAACAAATTTTGAAGCAAATAGAATAATTCTGCATGAAAAACCCATTTATATAAATTAAGGGGAGGATTATCCCCCCGTTCCCCCCCTTTATACTTAACCAATCAATCCCGAAAACTAATCAGGGATGCTCCGTAACACAGTGAACCTATAAATAAAATTTGAAGGAAATGGGATAATTCTGCATGAAAAACCCATTTATATAAATTAAGGGGTGTATTAGCCCCCCGTTCCCCCCCCTTTATACTTAATCAATCAATCCCGAAAACTAATCAGGGAAACGCCTTAACACAGTGAACCTATAAACAAAATTTGAAGGAAAACGGAATAATTCTGCATGAAAAACCCGTTTATATAAAATAAGGGGGATATGCCCCCCGTTCCCTCCTTCATACTTAACCAATCAATCCCGAAAACTAATCAGGGAAACGCCTTAACACAGTGAACCTATAAACAAAATTTGAAGGAAATGGGATAATTCTGCATGAAAAACCCATTTATATAAATTAAGGGGAGGATTATCCCCCCGTTCCCCCCCTTTATACTTAACCAATCAATCCCGAAAACTAATCAGGGATGCTCCGTAACACAGTGAACCTATAAACAAAATTTGAAGGAAATGGGATAATTCTGCATGAAAAACCCATTTATATAAATTTAGGGGGATTATCCCCCCGTTCCCCCCTTTATACTTAACCAATGAATCCCGAAAACTAATCAGGGAAGCGCCTTAACACAGTGAACCTATAAACAAAATTTGAAGGAAAACGGAATAATGCTGCATGAAAAACCCATTTATATAAAATAAGGGGGGATATGCCCTCCGTTCCCTCCTTTATACTTAACCAATCAATCCCGAAAACTAATCAGGGAAACGCCTTAACACAGTAATCCTATAAACAAAATTTGAAGGAAATGGGATAATTCTGCATGAAAAACCCATTTATATAAATTAAGGGGGGAATTAGCCCCCCGTTCCCCCCCTTTATACTTAATCAATCAATCCTGAAAACTAATCAGGGAAGCGTCTTAACCCAATGAACCTATAAACAAATTTTGAAGCAAATAGAATAATTCTGCATGAAAAACCCATTTATATAAATTAAGGGGGGGATTATCCCCCCGTTCCCCCCCTCCTTTATACTTAACCAATCAATCCCGAAAACTAATCAGGGAAACGCCTTAACACAGTGAACCTATAAACAAAATTTGAAGGAAAACGGAATAATTCTGCATGAAAAACCCGTTTATATAAAATAAGGGGGATATGCCCCCCGTTCCCTCCTTCATACTTAACCAATCAATCCCGAAAACTAATCAGGGAAACGCCTTAACACAGTGAACCTATAAACAAAATTTGAAGGAAATGGGATAATTCTGCATGAAAAACCCATTTATATAAATTAAGGGGGGATTATCCCCCCGTTCCCCCCTTTAAACTTAACCAATGAATCCCGAAAACTAATCAGGGATGCTCCGTAACACAGTGAACCTATAAATAAAATTTGAAGGAAATGGGATAATTCTGCATGAGAAACCCATTTATATAAATTAAGAGGGGTATTAGCCCCCCGTTCCCCCCCTTTATACTTAATCAATCAATCCTGAAAACTAATCAGTGAAGCGTCTTAACCCAATGAACCTATAAACAAATTTTGAAGCAAATAGAATAATTCTGCATGAAAAACCCATTTATATAAATTAAGGGGGGGATTATCCCCCCGTTCCCCCCCTTTATACTTAACCAATCAATCCCGAAAACTAATCAGGGAAGCGTCTTAACCCAATGAACCTATAAACAAATTTTGAAGCAAATAGAATAATTCTGCATGAAAAACCCATTTATATAAATTAAGGGGGGGATTATCCCCCCGTTCCCCCCCTTTATACTTAACCAATCAATCCCGAAAACTAATCAGGGAAGCGCCTTAACACAGTGAACCTATAAACAAAATTTGAAGGAAAACGGAATAATTCTGCATGAAAAACCCATTTATATAAAATAAGGGGGGATATGCCCTCCGTTCCCTCCTTTATACTTAACCAATCAATCCCGAAAACTAATCAGGGAAACGCCTTAACACAGTAATCCTATAAACAAAATTTGAAGGAAAACGGAATAATTCTGCATGAAAAACCCATTTATATAAAATAAGGGGGATATGCCCCCCGTTCCCTCCTTCATACTTAACCAATCAATCCCGAAAACTAATCAGGGAAACGCCTTAACACAGTGAACCTATAAACAAAATTTGAAGGAAATGGGATAATTCTGCATGAAAAACCCATTTATATAAATTAAGGGGTTATTATCCCCCCGTTCCCCCCTTTATACTTAAAAAATCAATCCCGAAAACTAATCAGGGATGCTCCGTAACACAGTGAACCTATAAATAAAATTTGAAGGAAATGGGATAATTCTGCATGAAAAACCCATTTATATAAAATAAGGGGGTATTAGACCTCCGTTCCCCCCTTTATACTTAACCAATGAATCCCGAAAACTAATCAGGGAAGCGCCTTAACACAGTGAACCTATAAACAAAATTTGAAGGAAAACGGAATAATGCTGCATGAAAAACCCATTTATATAAAATAAGGGGGGATATGCCCTCCGTTCCCTCCTTTATACTTAACCAATGAATCCCGAAAACTAATCAGGGAAACGCCTTAACACAGTAATCCTATAAACAAAATTTGAAGAAATGGGATGATTCTGCATGAAAAACCCATTTATATAAATTAAGAGGTGGATTAGCCCCCTCGTCCCCCCCCCCTTATACTTAACCAATCAATCCCGAAAACTAATCAGGGAAGTGCCTTAACACAGTGAACCTATAAACAAAATTTGAAGGAAAACGGAATAATTCTGCATGAAAAACCCATTTATATAAATAAAGGGGGTATTAGACCTCCGTTCCCCCCTTTATACTTAAAAAATCAATCCCGAAAACTAATCAGGGATGCTCCGTAACACAGTGAACCTATAAATAAAATTTGAAGGAAATGGGATAATTCTGCATGAAAAACCCATTTATATAAATTAAGGGGGGTATTAGCCCCCCGTTCCCCCCCTTTATACTTAATCAATCAATCCTGAAAACTAATCAGGGAAGCGTCTTAACCCAATGAACCTATAAACAAATTTTGAAGCAAATAGAATAATTCTGCATGAAAAACCCATTTATATAAATTAAGGGGGGGATTATCCCCCCGTTCCCCCCCTTTATACTTAACCAATCAATCCCGAAAACTAATCAGGGATGCTCCGTAACACAGTGAACCTATAAATAAAATTTGAAGGAAATGGGATAATTCTGCATGAAAAAACCATTTATATAAATTAAGGGGTGTATTAGCCCCCCGTTCCCCCCCTTTATACTTAATCAATCAATCCCGAAAACTAATCAGGGAAACGCCTTAACACAGTGAACCTATAAACAAAATTTGAAGGAAATGGGATAATTCCGCATGAAAAACCCATTTATAAAAATTTAGGGGGGATTATCCCCCCGTTCCCCCCTTTATACTTAACCAATGAATCCCGAAAACTAATCAGGGAAGCGCCTTAACACAGTGAACCTATAAACAAAATTTGAAGGAAAACGGAATAATGCTGCATGGAAAACACATTTATATAAAATAAGGGGGGATATGCCCTCCGTTCCCTCCTTTATACTTAACCAATCAATCCCGAAAACTAATCAGGGAAACGCCTTAACACAGTAATCCTATAAACAAAATTTGAAGGAAATGGGATAATTCTGCATGAAAAACCCATTTATATAAATTAAGGGGGGGAATTAGCCCCCCGTTCCCCCCCTTTATACTTAATCAATCAATCCTGAAAACTAATCAGGGAAGCGTCTTAACCCAATGAACCTATAAACAAATTTTGAAGCAAATAGAATAATTCTGCATGAAAAACCCATTTATATAAATTAAGGGGGGGATTATCCCCCCGTTCCCCCCCCTTTATACTTAACCAATCAATCCCGAAAACTAATCAGGAAAGCGCCTTAACACAGTGAACCTATAAACAAAATTTGAAGGAAAACGGAATAATTCTGCATGAAAAACCCATTTATATAAAATAAGGGGGATATGCCCCCCGTTCCCTCCTTCATACTTAACCAATCAATCCCGAAAACTAATCAGGGAAACGCCTTAACACAGTGAACCTATAAACAAAATTTGAAGGAAATGGGATAATTCTGCATGAAAAACCCATTTATATAAATTAAGGGGGGATTATCCCCCCGTTCCCCCCTTTATACTTAACCAATGAATCCCGAAAACTAATCAGGGATGCTCCGTAACACAGTGAACCTATAAATAAAATTTGAAGGAAATGGGATAATTCTGCATGAGAAACCCACTTATATAAATTAAGGGGGGTATTAGCCCCCCGTTCCCCCCCTTTATACTTAATCAATCAATCCTGAAAACTAATCAGTGAAGCGTCTTAACCCAATGAACCTATAAACAAATTTTGAAGCAAATAGAATAATTCTGCATGAAAAACCCATTTATATAAATTAAGGGGGGGATTATCCCCCCGTTCCCCCCCTTTATACTTAACCAATCAATCCCGAAAACTAATCAGGGAATCGTCTTAACCCAATGAACCTATAAACAAATTTTGAAGCAAATAGAATAATTCTGCATGAAAAACCCATTTTTATAAATTAAGGGGGGGATTATCCCCCCGTTCCCCCCCTTTATACTTAACCAATCATTCCCGAAAACTAATCAGGGAAGCGCCTTAACACAGTGAACCTATAAACAAAATTTGAAGGAAAACGGAATAATTCTGCATGAAAAACCCATTTATATAAAATAAGGGGGGATATGCCCTCCGTTCCCTCCTTTATACTTAACCAATCAATCCCGAAAACTAATCAGGGAAACGCCTTAACACAGTAATCCTATAAACAAAATTTGAAGGAAATGGGATAATTCTGCATGAAAAACCCATTTATATAAATTAAGGGGGGTATTAGCCCCCGTTCCCCCCCTTTATACTTAATCAATCAATCCTGAAAACTAATCAGGGAAGCGTCTTAACCCAATGAACCTATAAACAAATTTTGAAGCAAATAGAATAATTCTGCATGAAAAACCCATTTATATAAAATAAGGGGGATATGCCCCCCGTTCCCTCCTTCATACTTAACCAATCAATCCCGAAAACTAATCAGGGAAACGCCTTAACACAGTGAACCTATAAACAAAATTTGAAGGAAATGGGATAATTCTGCATGAAAAACCCATTTATATAAATTAAGGGGTTATTATCCCCCCGTTCCCCCCTTTATACTTAAAAAATCAATCCCGAAAACTAATCAGGGATGCTCCGTAACACAGTGAACCTATAAATAAAATTTGAAGGAAATGGGATAATTCTGCATGAAAAACCCATTTATATAAAATAAGGGGGTATTAGACCTCCGTTCCCCCCTTTATACTTAACCAATGAATCCCGAAAACTAATCAGGGAAGCGCCTTAACACAGTGAACCTATAAACAAAATTTGAAGGAAAACGGAATAATGCTGCATGAAAAACCCATTTATATAAAATAAGGGGGGATATGCCCTCCGTTCCCTCCTTTATACTTAACCAATGAATCCCGAAAACTAATCAGGGAAACGCCTTAACACAGTAATCCTATAAACAAAATTTGAAGAAATGGGATGATTCTGCATGAAAAACCCATTTATATAAATTAAGAGGTGGATTAGCCCCCTCGTCCCCCCCCCCTTATACTTAACCAATCAATCCCGAAAACTAATCAGGGAAGTGCCTTAACACAGTGAACCTATAAACAAAATTTGAAGGAAAACGGAATAATTCTGCATGAAAAACCCATTTATATAAATAAAGGGGGTATTAGACCTCCGTTCCCCCCTTTATACTTAAAAAATCAATCCCGAAAACTAATCAGGGATGCTCCGTAACACAGTGAACCTATAAATAAAATTTGAAGGAAATGGGATAATTCTGCATGGAAAACCCATTTATATAAATTAAGGGGGGTATTAGCCCCCCGTTCCCCCCCTTTATACTTAATCAATCAATCCTGAAAACTAATCAGGGAAGCGTCTTAACCCAATGAACCTATAAACAAATTTTGAAGCAAATAGAATAATTCTGCATGAAAAACCCATTTATATAAATTAAGGGGGGGATTATCCCCCCGTTCCCCCCCTTTATACTTAACCAATCAATCCCGAAAACTAATCAGGGATGCTCCGTAACACAGTGAACCTATAAATAAAATTTGAAGGAAATGGGATAATTCTGCATGAAAAAACCATTTATATAAATTAAGGGGTGTATTAGCCCCCCGTTCCCCCCCTTTATACTTAATCAATCAATCCCGAAAACTAATCAGGGAAACGCCTTAACACAGTGAACCTATAAACAAAATTTGAAGGAAATGGGATAATTCCGCATGAAAAACCCATTTATAAAAATTTAGGGGGGATTATCCCCCCGTTCCCCCCTTTATACTTAACCAATGAATCCCGAAAACTAATCAGGGAAGCGCCTTAACACAGTGAACCTATAAACAAAATTTGAAGGAAAACGGAATAATGCTGCATGGAAAACACATTTATATAAAATAAGGGGGGATATGCCCTCCGTTCCCTCCTTTATACTTAACCAATCAATCCCGAAAACTAATCAGGGAAACGCCTTAACACAGTAATCCTATAAACAAAATTTGAAGGAAATGGGATAATTCTGCATGAAAAACCCATTTATATAAATTAAGGGGGGGAATTAGCCCCCCGTTCCCCCCCTTTATACTTAATCAATCAATCCTGAAAACTAATCAGGGAAGCGTCTTAACCCAATGAACCTATAAACAAATTTTGAAGCAAATAGAATAATTCTGCATGAAAAACCCATTTATATAAATTAAGGGGGGGATTATCCCCCCGTTCCCCCCCCTTTATACTTAACCAATCAATCCCGAAAACTAATCAGGAAAGCGCCTTAACACAGTGAACCTATAAACAAAATTTGAAGGAAAACGGAATAATTCTGCATGAAAAACCCATTTATATAAAATAAGGGGGATATGCCCCCCGTTCCCTCCTTCATACTTAACCAATCAATCCCGAAAACTAATCAGGGAAACGCCTTAACACAGTGAACCTATAAACAAAATTTGAAGGAAATGGGATAATTCTGCATGAAAAACCCATTTATATAAATTAAGGGGGGATTATCCCCCCGTTCCCCCCTTTATACTTAACCAATGAATCCCGAAAACTAATCAGGGATGCTCCGTAACACAGTGAACCTATAAATAAAATTTGAAGGAAATGGGATAATTCTGCATGAGAAACCCACTTATATAAATTAAGGGGGGTATTAGCCCCCCGTTCCCCCCCTTTATACTTAATCAATCAATCCTGAAAACTAATCAGTGAAGCGTCTTAACCCAATGAACCTATAAACAAATTTTGAAGCAAATAGAATAATTCTGCATGAAAAACCCATTTATATAAATTAAGGGGGGGATTATCCCCCCGTTCCCCCCCTTTATACTTAACCAATCAATCCCGAAAACTAATCAGGGAATCGTCTTAACCCAATGAACCTATAAACAAATTTTGAAGCAAATAGAATAATTCTGCATGAAAAACCCATTTTTATAAATTAAGGGGGGGATTATCCCCCCGTTCCCCCCCTTTATACTTAACCAATCATTCCCGAAAACTAATCAGGGAAGCGCCTTAACACAGTGAACCTATAAACAAAATTTGAAGGAAAACGGAATAATTCTGCATGAAAAACCCATTTATATAAAATAAGGGGGGATATGCCCTCCGTTCCCTCCTTTATACTTAACCAATCAATCCCGAAAACTAATCAGGGAAACGCCTTAACACAGTAATCCTATAAACAAAATTTGAAGGAAATGGGATAATTCTGCATGAAAAACCCATTTATATAAATTAAGGGGGGTATTAGCCCCCGTTCCCCCCCTTTATACTTAATCAATCAATCCTGAAAACTAATCAGGGAAGCGTCTTAACCCAATGAACCTATAAACAAATTTTGAAGCAAATAGAATAATTCTGCATGAAAAACCCATTTATATAAAATAAGGGGGATATGCCCCCCGTTCCCTCCTTCATACTTAACCAATCAATCCCGAAAACTAATCAGGGAAACGCCTTAACACAGTGAACCTATAAACAAAATTTGAAGGAAATGGGATAATTCTGCATGAAAAACCCATTTATATAAATTAAGGGGGGATTATCCCCCCGTTCCCCCCTTTATACTTAAAAAATCAATCCCGAAAACTAATCAGGGATGCTCCGTAACACAGTGAACCTATAAATAAAATTTGAAGGAAATGGGATAATTCTGCATGAAAAACCCATTTATATAAATTAAGGGGGTATTAGACCTCCGTTCCCCCCTTTATACTTAACCAATGAATCCCGAAAACTAATCAGGGAAGCGCCTTAACACAGTGAACCTATAAACAAAATTTGAAGGAAAACGGAATAATGCTGCATGAAAAACCCATTTATATAAAATAAGGGGGGATATGCCCTCCGTTCCCTCCTTTATACTTAACCAATGAATCCCGAAAACTAATCAGGGAAACGCCTTAACACAGTAATCCTATAAACAAAATTTGAAGAAATGGGATAATTCTGCATGAAAAACCCATTTATATAAATTAAGGGGTGGATTAGCCCCCCGTCCCCCCCCCCTTATACTTAACCAATCAATCCCGAAAACTAATCAGGGAAGTGCCTTAACACAGTGAACCTATAAACAAAATTTGAAGGAAAACGGAATAATTCTGCATGAAAAACCCATTTATATAAATAAAGGGGGTATTAGACCTCCGTTCCCCCCTTTATACTTAAAAAATCATTCCCGAAAACTAATCAGGGATGCTCCGTAACACAGTGAACCTATAAATAAAATTTGAAGGAAATGGGATAATTCTGCATGAAAAACCCATTTATATAAATTAAGGGGTGTATTAGCCCCCCGTTCCCCCCCTTTATACTTAATCAATCAATCCTGAAAACTAATCAGGGAAGCGTCTTAACCCAATGAACCTATAAACAAATTTTGAAGCAAATAGAATAATTCTGCATGAAAAACCCATTTATATAAATTAAGGGGGGGATTATCCCCCCGTTCCCCCCCTTTATACTTAACCAATCAATCCCGAAAACTAATCAGGGGAGCGCCTTAACACAGTGAACCTATAAATAAAATTTGAAGGAAATGGGATAATTCTGCATGAAAAAACCATTTATATAAATTAAGGGGTGTATTAGCCCCCCGTTCCCCCCCTTTATACTTAATCAATCAATCCCGAAAACTAATCAGGGAAACGCCTTAACACAGTGAACCTATAAACAAAATTTGAAGGAAATGGGATAATTCCGCATGAAAAACCCATTTATATAAATTTAGGGGGGATTATCCCCCCGTTCCCCCCTTTATACTTAACCAATGAATCCCGAAAACTAATCAGGGAAGCGCCTTAACACAGTGAACCTATAAACAAAATTTGAAGGAAAACGGAATAATGCTGCATGAAAAACCCATTTATATAAAATAAGGGGGGATATGCCCTCCGTTCCCTCCTTTATACTTAACCAATCAATCCCGAAAACTAATCAGGGAAACGCCTTAACACAGTAATCCTATAAACAAAATTTGAAGGAAATGGGATAATTCTGCATGAAAAACCCATTTATATAAATTAAGGGGGGAATTAGCCCCCCGTTCCCCCCCTTTATACTTAATCAATCAATCCTGAAAACTAATCAGGGAAGCGCCTTAACACAGTGAACCTATAAACAAAATTTGAAGGAAAACGGAATAATTCTGCATGAAAAACCCATTTATATAAAATAAGGGGGATATGCCCCCCGTTCCCTCCTTCATACTTAACCAATCAATCCCGAAAACTAATCAGGGAAACGCCTTAACACAGTGAACCTATAAACAAAATTTGAAGGAAATGGGATAATTCTGCATGAAAAACACATTTATATAAATTAAGGGGGGATTATCCCCCCGTTCCCCCCTTTATACTTAACCAATGAATCCCGAAAACTAATCAGGGATGCTCCGTAACACAGTGAACCTATAAATAAAATTTGAAGGAAATGGGATAATTCTGCATGAGAAACCCATTTATATAATTTAAGGGGGGTATTACCCCCCGTTCCCCCCCTTTATACTTAATCAATCAATCCTGAAAACTAATCAGTGAAGCGTCTTAACCCAATGAACCTATAAACAAATTTTGAAGCAAATAGAATAATTCTGCATGAAAAACCCATTTATATAAATTAAGGGGGGGATTATCCCCCCGTTCCCCCCCTTTATACTTAACCAATCAATCCCGAAAACTAATCAGGGAAGCGTCTTAACCCAATGAACCTATAAACAAATTTTGAAGCAAATAGAATAATTCTGCATGAAAAACCCATTTTTATAAATTAAGGGGGGGATTATCCCCCCGTTCCCCCCCTTTATACTTAACCAATCATTCCCGAAAACTAATCAGGGAAGCGCCTTAACACAGTGAACCTATAAACAAAATTTGAAGGAAAACGGAATAATTCTGCATGAAAAACCCATTTATATAAAATAAGGGGGGATATGCCCTCCGTTCCCTCCTTTATACTTAACCAATCAATCCCGAAAACTAATCAGGGAAACGCCTTAACACAGTAATCCTATAAACAAAATTTGAAGGAAATGGGATAATTCTGCATGAAAAACCCATTTATATAAATTAAGGGGGGTATTAGCCCCCCGTTCCCCCCCTTTATACTTAATCAATCAATCCTGAAAACTAATCAGGGAAGCGTCTTAACCCAATGAACCTATAAACAAATTTTGAAGCAAATAGAATAATTCTGCATGAAAAACCCATTTATATAAATTAAGGGGGGGATTATCCCCCCGTTCCCCCCCTTTATACTTAACCAATCAATCCCGAAAACTAATCAGGGATGCTCCGTAACACAGTGAACCTATAAATAAAATTTGAAGGAAATGGGATAATTCTGCATGAAAAAACCATTTATATAAATTAAGGGGTGTATTAGCCCCCCGTTCCCCCCCTTTATACTTAATCAATCAATCCCGAAAACTAATCAGGGAAACGCCTTAACACAGTGAACCTATAAACAAAATTTGAAGGAAATGGGATAATTCCGCATGAAAAACCCATTTATATAAATTTAGGGGGGATTATCCCCCCGTTCCCCCCTTTATACTTAACCAATGAATCCCGAAAACTAATCAGGGAAGCGCCTTAACACAGTGAACCTATAAACAAAATTTGAAGGAAAACGGAATAATGCTGCATGAAAAACCCATTTATATAAAATAAGGTGGGATATGCCCTCCGTTCCCTCCTTTATACTTAACCAATCAATCCCGAAAACTAATCAGGGAAACGCCTTAACACAGTAATCCTATAAACAAAATTTGAAGGAAATGGGATAATTCTGCATGAAAAACCCATTTATATAAATTAAGGGGGGAATTAGCCCCCCGTTCCCCCCCTTTATACTTAATCAATCAATCCTGAAAACTAATCAGGGAAGCGCCTTAACACAGTGAACCTATAAACAAAATTTGAAGGAAAACGGAATAATTCTGCATGAAAAACCCATTTATATAAAATAAGGGGGATATGCCCCCCGTTCCCTCCTTCATACTTAACCAATCAATCCCGAAAACTAATCAGGGAAACGCCTTAACACAGTGAACCTATAAACAAAATTTGAAGGAAATGGGATAATTCTGCATGAAAAACCCATTTATATAAATTAAGGGGGGATTATCCCCCCGTTCCCCCCTTTATACTTAACCAATGAATCCCGAAAACTAATCAGGGATGCTCCGTAACACAGTGAACCTATAAATAAAATTTGAAGGAAATGGGATAATTCTGCATGAGAAACCCATTTATATAAATTAAGGGGGGTATTACCCCCCGTTCCCCCCCTTTATACTTAATCAATCAATCCTGAAAACTAATCAGTGAAGCGTCTTAACCCAATGAACCTATAAACAAATTTTGAAGCAAATAGAATAATTCTGCATGAAAAACCCATTTATATAAATTAAGGGGGGGATTATCCCCCCGTTCCCCCCCTTTATACTTAACCAATCAATCCCGAAAACTAATCAGGGAAGCGTCTTAACCCAATGAACCTATAAACAAATTTTGAAGCAAATAGAATAATTCTGCATGAAAAACCCATTTTTATAAATTAAGGGGGGGATTATCCCCCCGTTCCCCCCCTTTATACTTAACCAATCATTCCCGAAAACTAATCAGGGAAGCGCCTTAACACAGTGAACCTATAAACAAAATTTGAAGGAAAACGGAATATTTCTGCATGAAAAACCCATTTATATAAAATAAGGGGGGATATGCCCTCCGTTCCCTCCTTTATACTTAACCAATCAATCCCGAAAACTAATCAGGGAAACGCCTTAACACAGTAATCCTATAAACAAAATTTGAAGGAAATGGGATAATTCTGCATGAAAAACCCATTTATATAAATTAAGGGGGGTATTAGCCCCCCGTTCCCCCCCTTTATACTTAATCAATCAATCCTGAAAACTAATCAGGGAAGCGTCTTAACCCAATGAACCTATAAACAAATTTTGAAGCAAATAGAATAATTCTGCATGAAAAACCCATTTATATAAATTAAGGGGGGGATTATCCCCCCGTTCCCCCCCTTTATACTTAACCAATCAATCCCGAAAACTAATCAGGGATGCTCCGTAACACAGTGAACCTATAAATAAAATTTGAAGGAAATGGGATAATTCTGCATGAAAAAACCATTTATATAAATTAAGGGGTGTATTAGCCCCCCGTTCCCCCCCTTTATACTTAATCAATCAATCCCGAAAACTAATCAGGGAAACGCCTTAACACAGTGAACCTATAAACAAAATTTGAAGGAAATGGGATAATTCCGCATGAAAAACCCATTTATATAAATTTAGGGGGGATTATCCCCCCGTTCCCCCCTTTATACTTAACCAATGAATCCCGAAAACTAATCAGGGAAGCGCCTTAACACAGTGAACCTATAAACAAAATTTGAAGGAAAACGGAATAATGCTGCATGAAAAACCCATTTATATAAAATAAGGTGGGATATGCCCTCCGTTCCCTCCTTTATACTTAACCAATCAATCCCGAAAACTAATCAGGGAAACGCCTTAACACAGTAATCCTATAAACAAAATTTGAAGGAAATGGGATAATTCTGCATGAAAAACCCATTTATATAAATTAAGGGGGGAATTAGCCCCCCGTTCCCCCCCTTTATACTTAATCAATCAATCCTGAAAACTAATCAGGGAAGCGCCTTAACACAGTGAACCTATAAACAAAATTTGAAGGAAAACGGAATAATTCTGCATGAAAAACCCATTTATATAAAATAAGGGGGATATGCCCCCCGTTCCCTCCTTCATACTTAACCAATCAATCCCGAAAACTAATCAGGGAAACGCCTTAACACAGTGAACCTATAAACAAAATTTGAAGGAAATGGGATAATTCTGCATGAAAAACCCATTTATATAAATTAAGGGGGGATTATCCCCCCGTTCCCCCCTTTATACTTAACCAATGAATCCCGAAAACTAATCAGGGATGCTCCGTAACACAGTGAACCTATAAATAAAATTTGAAGGAAATGGGATAATTCTGCATGAGAAACCCATTTATATAAATTAAGGGGGGTATTAGCCCCCCGTTCCCCCCCTTTATACTTAATCAATCAATCCTGAAAACTAATCAGTGAAGCGTCTTAACCCAATGAACCTATAAACAAATTTTGAAGCAAATAGAATAATTCTGCATGAAAAACCCATTTATATAAATTAAGGGGGGGATTATCCCCCCGTTCCCCCCCTTTATACTTAACCAATCAATCCCGAAAACTAATCAGGGAAGCGTCTTAACCCAATGAACCTATAAACAAATTTTGAAGCAAATAGAATAATTCTGCATGAAAAACCCATTTTTATAAATTAAGGGGGGGATTATCCCCCCGTTCCCCCCCTTTATACTTAACCAATCATTCCCAAAAACTAATCAGGGAAGCGCCTTAACACAGTGAACCTATAAACAAAATTTGAAGGAAAACGGAATAATTCTGCATGAAAAACCCATTTATATAAAATAAGGGGGGATATGCCCTCCGTTCCCTCCTTTATACTTAACCAATCAAT
Source organism: Maratus michaelseni (assembly GCA_963931845.1). Classification (NCBI taxonomy): domain Eukaryota; kingdom Metazoa; phylum Arthropoda; class Arachnida; order Araneae; family Salticidae; genus Maratus; species Maratus michaelseni. Next base: position 245,561,633 of record OZ007588.1, on the reverse strand, counting down.
CCCGAAAACTAATCAGGGAAACGCCTTAACACAGTAATCCTATAAACAAAATTTGAAGGAAATGGGATAATTCTGCATGAAAAACCCATTTATATAAATTAAGGGGGGTATTAGCCCCCCGTTCGCCCCCTTTATACTTAATCAATCAATCCTGAAAACTAATCAGGGAAGCGTCTTAACCCAATGAACCTATAAACAAATTTTGAAGCAAATAGAATAATTCTGCATGAAAAACCCATTTATATAAATTAAGGGGGGGATTATCCCCCCGTTCCCCCCCTTTATACTTAACCAATCATTCCCGAAAACTAATCAGGGAAGCGCCTTAACACAGTGAACCTATAAACAAAATTTGAAGGAAAACGGAATAGTTCTGCATGAAAAACCCATTTATATAAAATAAGGGGGATATGCCCCCCGTTCCCTCCTTCATACTTAACCAATCAATCCCGAAAACTAATTAGGGAAGCGTCTTAACACAGTGAACCTTTAACCAAAATTTGAAGGAAATGGGATAATTCTGCATGAAAAACCCATTTATATAAATTAAGGGGGGATTAGCCCCCCGATCCCCCCCATTATACTTAACTAATCAATCCCGAAAACTAATCAGGGAAGCGCCTTAACGCAGTGAACCAATAAACAAAATTTGAAGGAAAACGGATATTTCTATGAAGAGTTATCGCATTACGTACGTACATACATACATACAGAACCGGCTGGCAAGCTCTCAGGGCTTGATAGCCAGTTTGATAGCTAAAAAATGGCAATTTTAGAACGTTCTTTGCTCCTGCACCCCCTGGGGTTAGTGGCAGGTACGTAAAATATAGCCTATGTTGGAGCAGGGGTTGTCACCATCAATTTGCCACCATCACTTTTGAAATCGGTTCGGTAGTTGGAGAGATTACCCCCTACAAACAAACAAACAAACAAACAAACAATCTTTACTCCTTTATAATATTAGTATAGATAAGGGGTGATATGCCCCCCGTTCTCTCCTTTATACTCAACCAATCAATCCCGAAATCTAATCACGGAAACGCCTTAACTCAGTGAACCTATAAATAAAATTTGAAGGAAATGGGATAATTCTGCATGAAAAACCCATTTATATAAATTAAGGGGGGGATTATCCCCCCGTTCCCCCCCTTTATACTTAACCAATCAATCCCGAAAACTAATCAGGGAAGCGCCTTAACACAGTGAACCTATAAACAAAATTTGAAGGAAAACGGAATAATTCTGCATGAAAAACCTATTTATATAAAATAAGGGGGGATATGCCCTCCGTTCCTTCCTTTATACTTAACCAATCAATCCCGAAAACTAATCAGGGAAACGCCTTAACACAGTAATCCTATAAACAAAATTTAAAGGAAATGTGATAATTCTGCATGAAAAACCCATTTATATAAATTAAGGGGGGGATTATCCCCCCGTTCCCCCCTTTATATTTAACCAATCAATCCCGAAAACTAACCGGGGAAGCGCCTTAACACAGTGAACCTTTAACCAAAATTTGAAGGAAATGGGATAATTCTGCATGAAATACCCATTTATATAAATTAAGGGGGGGGGGATTACCCCCCCGCCGTTCCCCCCTTTATACTTAACCAATCAATCCCGAAAAACTAATCAGGGAAGCGCCTTAACACAGTGAACCTATAAACTAAATTTGAAGGAAAACGGAATAATGCTGCATGAAAAACCCATTTATATAAAATATGGGGGGATATGCCCTTCGTTCCCTCCTTTATACTTAACCAATCAATCCCGAAAACTAATCAGGGAAACGCCTTAACACAGTAATCCTATAAACAAAATTTGAAGGAAATGGGATAATTCTGCATGAAAAACCAATTTATATAAATTAAGGGGGGATTATCCCCCCCTTCCCCCCCTTTATACTTAACCAATCCATCCCGAAAAATAACCGGGGAAGCGCCTTAACACAGTGAACCTATAAACAAAATTTGAAGGAAAACGGAATAATTCTGCATGAAAAACCCATCTATATAAAATAAGAGAGGGTTTAGCCACCCCCCGTTCCCCCCTTTATATTTAACCAATCAATCCCGAAAACTAACCGGGGAAGCGCCTTAACACAGTGAACCTTTAACCAAAATTTGAAGGAAATGGGATAATTCTGCATGAAATACCCATTTATATAAATTAAGGGGGGGATTATCCCCCCCTTCCCCCCCTTTATGCTTAACCAATCCATCCCGAAAACTAACCGGGGAAGCGCCTTAACACAGTGAACCTATAAACAAAATTTGAAGGAAAACAGAATAATTCTGCATGAAAAACCCTTCTATATAAAATAAGAGAGGGTTTAGCCCCTCCCGTTCCCCCCTTTATACTTAACTAATCAATCCCGAAAACTAATCAGAGAAGCGCCTTAACTCAGTGAACCTATAAACAAAATTTGAAGGAAAACGGAACAATTCTGCATGAAAAACTCATTTATATAAATTAAGGGGGGGGATTAGCCTCCCGTTCCCCCCTTTATACTTAACTAATCAATCCCGAAAACTAATCAGGGAAGCGCCTTAACACAGTGAACCTATAAACAAAATTTGAAGGAAAACGGATATTTCTATGAAGAGTTATCGCATTACGTACGTACATACATACATACAGAACCGGCTGGCAAGCTCTCAGGGCTTGATAGCCAGTTTGATAGCTAAAAAATGGCAATTTTAGAACGTTTTTTGCTCCTGCACCCCCTGGGGTTAGTGGCACCGACATAAAATACAGCCTATGTTGGAGCAGGGGTTGTCACCATCAATTTGCCACCAGCACTTTTGAAATCGGTTCGGTAGTTACAGAGATTACCCCCTACAAACAAACAAACAACAATCTTTTCTCCTTTATAATATTAGTATAGATTAGTATAGATATCTAAACGAACTTACATAATATTGCGGATTTTGTATGTTAAGGGTACGGTGAACTTTGAAATGACAGAAAATCTAACATAGATACAAAATTTTTGATTAACTTGTTTAAAATTAAAATGTATTGCCGTATACTTGACAGAAACTGGTTTCCATACTTCTTAAGGCTGTTCACAAATCTAAACGGGCTACTTTTTGACACATATTTTAATTAATTTTTCTTCGCAAACGTTTCAAATTGGTAGATGTACTTATTTAGAAACTGTGTAATAACTAACTGTTTTTTACCGTTTTTCACAGAAGTTTTTTTCGAAAATGCTCTCAAAGTTGTTGGTTTCAACCGAATTTTCAGATGCGGCATCGCTGGACAGGAGAAAAACTGCCGTCCTGAGACAATAATCTAATCAACTATAACTCAAGATCTATTTCGTTTTTCTGAAAATTAGAAAAACTAATCAATTACAAATCTTTTTAATAATCATTCCTGCAAATATCATGATTTTCAGTTTTATAATTAGTCAGAAAATGTGTCAAAAATTTTGCGTTGTTAAACGGGAAAAAATATTAAAAAAAAAAAAAAAAAAAAAAACGTGTTAAAGACAGAGAAAAAATTAAATAACATATAATAATGAATTTCAAAAACATTTTTCTAAGAACAAACATTTCACAGTCTTTATTTAAAATATTCCATGCGTTTTATTTTTTCTCATAAATCTAAATATCTCTCTAATGGAAGCTTGATTAAGAAATAGTCCGTTTTAGTACGTTAGTTTTTGATGTTCCTTCAATTAATAATGCATTCCATTAACATGTGAGTTTTTAATGAAAGATATTTAGTTTCAGCTTTATACATATTTTTAATTAACTATTTGTCGGATTAAATCGATGCAGAAATTTTTTAATAATGTCCTTTTAAGTATTAAAATGAAAGAAAGTTTGAAAATATGGAAGCTTGAAGCATTGCATTTTATATATTTTTTTTTAATCAAGTTTAAAAATAAACATGTTCAATACATGATTTTTTCCCTTCAAAGTACGTATTTATTGAATCCACGATAAAGAGTACTTCTTTAAAGAATTTCTTGTTGGGATGGCATAAGCAATGAAAATTAATTTTTAAAGTCCACCATCCCCTTAAGCGAAATTTCTAGAAATACAGATACGAAAAAAATACCTTTTTTTGTCAACTATTCTATATTATTATTCATTGAAAAAATACAAGCTGTCTACAAAAACATATAATAACCACAAGAACAAAAGACAACTGAACAACTTATTTCTATAAGTAGAACAGACAAGAATATTCGATAAAAACATCAAATGGCATTTAGATCTTCATTAATATTTTATTTGAAAACTTTTAACATTACCCGTGAAGCAAAATCAGAGTTTTCACCATTTTATGGTGACGATCGATTTTTGTGAAATGAGAAAAAATATGTTAAATACTTCTTTTAAACCGTTCGAGACTTGTTAATCGAAAATCGATTTAAAAATAGCCTTTAAAACAAGTCTGCATTTTATTCTTTATTTAACATAAGCATTTTATTCTTTATTTAACATAAAACTGTTTTCAACGAAATAAAAGAATTCAATTAACGTACTGCCTTTTGTATTTTATAAATATAACTACATTCCATTGCTGTTGTTCTAGAGAGTGTCATATGTAAAAAGAAGAATTTAATTATTCAGTAGCGGAAATTAAAGTAGTAGATTTTGTATTTTCAGATTAATTACTAATTGTTTTATACTCGCCTTATGTAATATTATTCGTGTTTCTGCTATTAAAGGTGAAATACTTTAAAGATTAATTGGGTTAGAATTAAAATATATTCGAAACAAACGTTATAACATATCTCGTCACATTTAATTGGAAATTACTGTGTTCATAGTTTAAATTTTATCCCCAAATGAAGTAAATATATATGAATATCAAGTATGTAGTAATTCCATGAATTAAGTAAGTAATTTCATGAATTAATGAATGGAAGTTCCATGGAAGTAAGTAATTCAATGAATTCTCAAATTCAGAATTAAATGTAGGATTAAACATTTTTCGATAATAATATATTTTTTTTAGTAATACTATAGAAATAAATGTGTAAATAAATGTATAAACTGAGTTTCTAATTTCACCTTTCTCTATTTAAAATCTAATACAGATACATATTTTATATTATGCTACTATCAAACACGTCCAGCGTTACCCAGCCGTCGATCCTTTTTTATTCCTCGTTTTTAGGTGCGTTCGTAATTATATAAATACGTAGCACCTATAGTCGTCGCTTGGTCCGTCCGTCTGTCCGTCCGTCTGTCTGTCTGTCCGTCTGTCTGTCTGTCCGCATATAACAACGCAAAAACTACCCAACCAAATGGTTTGCAATTTAAAATATATTATCTTTGCAGAATTTTGTCGAGACATTTCAAATTTTATTAAAATCGAATCAAAACTTTAGGAGATATTAATAAAAATATTTATTAAGAAATTTGATTTTTTTTTAAATCGGTGCTTTTTTGTTAGAGGAGCTTCCGATGGATGTTAAATCGTCAAGCGACCGAGATACTTATTTTATGACAGAAATTAATCTGCAGACGATATAATTCATTTCACAGAATTAAAAATCATCAAGATCTGAATATTTATATAACTAGCTGATACATATATATCTGAATATTTATATAACTAGTTAAGATATTTGTAGGAACAGTGTCATAAAATATATACTTAACTAGCTGTTTAACCCGTTCTACGCACGGGATATCATGAATTTAATTCTAAAACGTGCGTACGAACGCACCTGGTTTGTAACGTTTGACGTACAATTTCCAACTTGTTTGTATTTACCTAAGGCCAACTTGTCCATAAGGACAATTTTAAACTGCCCCCCACCCCACACAAAAACACTAAAAATATTAAAACATTTTTTGTGAAATAATAAACATATATATATATATATATATATATATATATATATATATATATATATATATATATATATATATTAATGAAAGGCTCTGTTAAGAGCAGAAAAAACTCCTTATATATATATATATATATATATATTGTATTAGCACTCGGACAACGGAAATGGCAACATCAAACTGAAAATAAAAAAATATATAAATATAAAACGAAAATATAAAAGCGACCTTTAATTTTTTTTAGCGCGGGGGGGGAGGGATAAAGTTTCATATATTTTTACTTGAAAGGCACCGTTGTGATAAAAAAAAAAAAAAAAAAAAAAAACTTCTGTAGGTTATTTTTTCTGTATTTCCATCCCAGTTATGGGAATTGCAATTAAAAATTGTAGAAAGTATAGAAAATATGAAAACGACCTTCAGAAAATTGTTTCCTTGAAATAGTAAATATTGCGACGATTGCGAGTTGAAAATGAATAAAATGTAGAACATGTAAAAATAAATATCCGAAAATATTTTTTTTTTAAATAGTAAATATTCACATATTTTAACCAAAAATACCAGAAACGTATCGTGAACACAGAAATTTCTTTTTCTTTCTTTCTTTCTTTCTTTTTTTTTTTTAAACGCTATAGGGGTTTTGGCGATTACGATTTTAAAATGCAGAAAAAGAACGGGATGTTTACGACGTCTGTGTTTGCAGAACTGGGACGTTTTCACCGAACGTGCGAAAAAGCCATGATAACACTGGCGAACTCTAGAAATTTAAAGCTCGTTCATTAGCGATCGATGACTTTTTTATTAATATCTCGGCTAATTATCAAAATATGAGAAATATTATTCTCAGGTGAGTTCGGACCTGTCTTCATTTACCTTCAAGATCAGTGCCAGTTGATAATTTCCAGATCAGTGCTTGCGATAGGTTTTCTTCGTACTGCACACAGACTGGCAGACAGGTAGACACATAAATATTTTTTTATTTTCATTAATTTAGATATGTAATTAAAGAAGTTGCCATTTTTTGTTGAATTTCTCTAATAATTGATCTAAAAAAATGGCGTCACTTCATGCAACGTCCATTGGCTGATTGTATTCGCTCGTGATTGGACAGATTCTTACATATCTAAACATGTTAAACCCGATTACATTACCTCTTTATGTAATATGTATCTCACTCTTTTATATTTATAACTGGCTTATCCGCCCGCGTTGCACGGGCCCGTGATAATAATTTTAACTATACTTAAAAATCCGTGTTGAATGAATTTATATCTTTAGATGAAAATATTTCCAAACAAACCTAATGTTGGGGCCCCACTGCCTTCGGAAGTGTACCCCGGGCGCGCTATAGGTGCTCTGGTCTGTTTTTCCCAACTGACCCTTGAATTTGTATGAATTTATAATTATTATTAAACAAAATTAATTCCAATCGGACTAAGAGGCTCCCTTTAAAGTAATTGCCAATTTAATTTTGGACATTTAGATATCATCATCAACCGTTTTCAATCCACTGCTGGATGTAGGTCTCCCCCAGATTTTTCCATTGTTGCCTGTCTAGTGCTTTAGTCATCCAATTAACATCTTCTGATTTCGTCACTCCATCTTACTTGAGGTCGTCTTCTTGGTCGTTTTACATCTCTGGGATACCACTGTAGGGTGTTTGTGCTCCATCTATTGTCTTGTCTTCTTGCAATGTGCCCAGCCCATTTCCATTTTAGCCGTTTAATTCTCTCGATGATGTCAAAAACTTTCGTCTGACTTCTTATCCACGTTATTCTCTTTCGGTCTCTTCTGGTTATGCCTAGCATACATCTTTCCATACTTCGCTGTGTTGTTTGTAATCTTTGTACCATCCGTTTTGTTAGTGTCCAAGTTTCTGCTCCATAAGTTAGTGCAGGCAAAACACATTGGTTAAACACCTTTCTTTTCAAACAAAGAGGCATGTTACTCTTCAGAATAATATTGTTCTTCCCAAAAGCACTCCATCCATTTCTTATTCTTCTATTGATTTCATTCATGATACTGTTGTCTGATGATATTTCTTGTCCAAGGTACACATAACTTTCAACATCTTTAATCTCAGTGTTGTTGTAGACGATTTTCTTTTTTGATGCAAATGAATTGAACATCACCTTAGTCTTTTCCAAATTTATTTTTAATCCCACATTAATGCTAGCTTCTGCCAAATCTTTTAGCATATTTTGCAATGCTTCAGGGCTATTACTGAAAATTAAAATGTCATCAGCAAACCGGAGATGGCTTAAATATTCCCCATTTATTCTAATCCCTTTGTTTTCCCAATCCAGCTTCTTGAAAATACTTTCTAAGACAGCAGTAAAAAGCTTAGGCGAAATGGTGTCTCCCTGTCTTACTCCTCTTCCAAGCTTGATCTTCGCTTTTCCTTTGTCCAAACGGATGGTGGCTGTTGCTTTCTTGTAGATCTTCTTTATAATATTGATATAAGGTTTGTCTATACCAATGTCCTCCAGAGAAGTAATTACTGCAGATGTGTAGACCGAATCAAATGCTTTTTCATAATCAATAAAGGCAAGGCAGAGAGGTAAATTATATTCTTTATGTTTTTCTATAACTTCCCTTACTGTTTGAATATGATCCATTGTGCTAAATCCACTTCGAAATCCTGCTTGTTCTCTAGGTTGAGCTGAGTCCAGAGCTGATTCAAGTCTTGTCGTTAAAACTTTGGTGAAAATTTTATAAATCACTGACAGTAAGCTGATTGGACGGTAGTTTTTAATGTTTTCCTTTTCTCCTTTCTTATAAAGTAACACCATCACAGCATTATTCCAATCTTCTGGTACATCTGATTTCTCGAGACATTTGGAAAACAGTATGGCTAGCATTTTTGCAAATTCTTCTCCTGCTTCTTTGATAAGGTCAATTGTAATTCCATCTTCGCCAGGGCATTTACCTTTTTTCATGCCTCTAATGGCTTGTACAACTTCATCTGTCATCACTGGGATTATCTCTTCAGTTTCTGTTATGTTTACTAGTGGATCACGTAGGTTGATTTCCCTTTGATCTTCACATTTATATAGATTGTTATAGAATTTTTCGACAATGTGTACTATTTCATTATTGATTTTGGTGATTGTTCCGTCTGCTCTCTTCAGTGCAAAAATACCTTTTCTTCCAACACACAGTTTGCGCTTGGGCTGTTTAATAGCCTCTGCTTGTTAACTAGGAGAAGACCCTTTAAATGCCTCAGAGGAGGACTTAAAGGAATCGACTGGGAGCAGAGACTTAATGTCCAATCCGCACCTTCCATCGGTGCAGCCTGTTAGTACTCTTGCCTAGTGCATGGGGAACGAACGCGGATGGGCTTCCTCCAACCCGCTTGGCCAGCGTGGAGGAATTTGGCCACCTCCCCCCTTATTTTACCATGAATTCACAAAACATTTAGATATATTGAACATTAAATGCTAACGAAAAGTTCCTGTGGAAATCTAATTAATATCCACATCGCACTACCCCGTTTCTCTTTTGACACGCAAAATGATTTCCATATCACAATTCTCTTATGAAAATAATATCTTCAAAAGCACTGCGAGAAAACAATCTCTGGCGAATCCTTGAAACGACTTCAAGAAAAAATATATTTTTTAAATAATAAATATTAATATTATTTCTAAATCAAAGATATCGTTAGAGCCAGAAAAATACTAGAATTAAATGGATAATTTTTATTTTATTTTTATTTTATCTAATTTATTTTTCTTTATATACTTTTTTATTGTATTTTCGTCCGTTGAAAGAAGATTGTATTTTAAAATCGGAGTAAAACGGAAAAGATGAAAGCGAATGCGAATCGTAATCCAAGTAACTATTTTTTTGAAATAGTAAATTTTAATTTATTTTTGAAAAAATAAATCGTTAGAAATGGAAAGGTACGCTTAAAGAGTGGGTATATAAACATATATATATATATATTGTTCTGGAATCTGATGAGACATTATAAAATTGCATAAATTCAAAAACTCGAAAACTGATGCGAATCAAGGTCTAGTAAAAATGTTTTTTGAAACAGTAAATATTAATCATTTTTTAATGAAATAAATCGTTGTAACCGGGAAGGCAAGGGTAAATTTTACGTATTTTTGTTCTTTTTGTTTTGTAAATTTACAAGGGGTCCGACGATCGCGATTTCAAAATGCAGAAAAAATGAATGCTTCACTTTTGTGAGATAGCGGAATTTCCGAAGATGCAAAGGCACACAATCCACTTGAATGAAGGATTCTCGCCATTTTAAGAGGCACTTTGTGGTTTTTAATTAATATCTTGTCTAATTATCATAAAATAAAAAAAATAAGAGATGAATCCTTCTATCGTGATATAAATGTTCGGACCTCAGACACGCACACACAGACATCTTTCGCTTAATTATATAGAAGAATAAAAAAAAAAATTAAAAAAATTAATCCGTTCGAGTTTTGTTAACCGGAAATCGATCTACAATGGTCCTTAAAATTGTCTGCATTTCATTGTTTATTTAACGTTGTTTATTTCAACGAAATAAAAGGATTCAATTAACGTTCTGCCTTTTGTATTTTATAAATATTCTTACGCATTTTTGTTTGCTTAAATGAGTGTCGTATTAGTAATGAAGATTTTAAGCATACATATATTTAGAAGCAGAAATTAACGTATTAGATTTTATATTTCCAGATTAATCACTAATTGTTTGATCTGTGTGATGTTGTCCATGCTTCATAAATTTTCTAAATAATTCGAAACGAACGTTTTGAATTTTCTCGTCACCTTTTATTTAAATTTGTTCATTTGATAATGTAATTATTCTTTGAAAAGAATAAATCTTTATCAATATTAGATACGTCTATTCTTTGTATTTTGAACTGAATAGGAAATATGTGATCAAATGTTGTTCGACATTCATCTTTTTTTCAGTAACTCTGCAAACAAATAATATAGGTTTCTATATTCATGCTATGTTTCTCCATTTAAAAATTTTGTACATATGCATTTTATATTATAAATGTAAATCAAGAAGGAAACATTTTTACGATGAGCTTCCTTCATAACAGAGCTAATCGATTTGAAGTCACTATCATGTCATATCCATTGGCTGATTGTATACTCTTTCACTTATCCAATCACGATACACTCTATTACGTCAAATATCATGCAATGTGTAGTAAACTAATTTAACATTTATGTTTAAAAAAAACAGATGTGAAGCACTCTTTAAACCACTCGAGTTTATTAAATTTTAAAACATTTAAACATGAAGATTTTTAAAACAAGTCTTAAAATAAAACGTCTTTTCAACGAAATAAAAGGATTCAATTAACGAACTGGCTTTTGTATTTTATAAATATTACTACATTGCATTGTTGTTTCTTCAGACAGTGTTTTATGTGAAATGAAGATTTTAATTATAATTTTATTCAGAAGCGGAAATTAAAGTACTAGATTTTGTATTTTCAGATTAATCACTAATTGTCTTATGTTCATCTTATGTAATATTATCCCTGCTTTGTTAATTTTCTCCTGAGTAACATAAAGTACTTCAAATGATTAATCAGTGCTAGAATTGTAATTATATTAGGAGTTAACTCGTGACATTTAATTTAACTTTTTGTTTTGTAATTAAAATTTCCTCCTATTAAAAGAAGTCTATTTCTGCGTATTAGGTACTGTGTGTTTAACTGGATCCCACACAGGACTCGTGTGGTTCTTGAATTTGAATACCACTATTTCCAAATAATAATTTTCGCCTTATTTAATGATAAAAAAATTCTGACATAAAATAGGGCAAATATTACTATTTGGAAAGAGTAGTACTGAAATTCAATCCAATGAAACACCCAGTATATAAAATTCCTTGGACTTTGAATTACATGTGAAATATACAACAAAACGTAATTCGATAAATAAAACTGATCAGCGTAGCGAGATACATTTAATATAACCCTGTAAATGGTAAGATAATTTTTAGTGTATATAAAATTTATTATTCCGGGCCGTGGCAACATCGGGAGTTTTTGCTAGTTAAACATAAAACAAGTTTGAATGAAGCAAATGAATTCAATTAACGAACTGCGTTGTGTACTTTACAGGATTTAGTACATTGTATTGTTGTTGCTTAAAATTATATCGTATGTGAAATGAAGATTTTAATTGTAATTTTAATCAGATTCAGAAATTAAAGTATCAGATATTGAATCTCCATATAAATCATTAATTGTTTTATGCTTGTCTTATGTGATATCGTTGAGGTCTTGATAATTTTGTCTTTGAAAAGGTGGAGTGCTTTAACCTTTTCAAGAATTTTTGTTGTTGTTGTTGCTTGGAATACCGTAAGAGTGAGTTTTTTTTTAAGAGAAAAGTTGTATAATACTCGGAAATCTTATGAACTCTAGCGTCTCTACATGCTAACCGTGCCGAAAAAATATTTTCAAACATTGCCAAGCTATGTCATTAGCTGTCTGATAAATCTCAAGTACAACGCACAGTTGGCCAAACAAACAAAAAAACACTCCATGCAAGTTTTAACCATCAAATTGTCCCTAAAAAAGTAGCCATTTGACTGGAAATTATGTCTTACTAGCAAGCTACGCCCGCTACGCTGGTCAATTTCTCTTAACGCACCTTTAATCAAATGAAATATTGACTTTGAATTTGACCTTGTATTTTAAAACCCTATGGATCTTTACTAGTCCAGTAGAAATAGCGCAAAAAAGGGCCTTGCCTTACAAAATTTCGGGTAGTTCTGATTTTTGGGTATGCTGTAAAGGTTGACCTTCTAATAAAAAAAAAACAAGTTTTCGACCTTCTAGACCTTGTGCGTTTTTCACAATATTGAAAAAACCAATATTTTTTGGCACTTTTTTCGATTTTTCTTAAATAACTCAATTTTAGTGCATTTTACAGAAAAAAGCACTGTTATCATTTTGTAGACCATACAATTCTCTACAACATGCAGCATTCAGGTTTGTAAATTGTACAAATAGGGGGTAAGATACGGAGCCGGTAAAATAGGGTAAAATTTGCAAAAAATGCAAAAATCCACTAAAGACGCTAGTTTTTGCTTAATAACCTACTTTTAGTGCATTTTAGAGACACAAGCACTTTCACCATTTTATAGAGCATAAAATTCTCTACAACATGCAGTATTCATGTTTGTAAGTTGTCCAAATAGGGGGTAAGATACGGAGCCGGGATAATAGGGTTAAATTTGGAAAAAATGTAAAAATCCACAAATGACGTTAGTTTTTGCTTAATAACCCACTTTTAGTCGATAGTTTCATTTATTATAGGTTGACCGTCTAATAAAAAAACCAAGTTTTCGACCTTCTAGACCTTGTGCGTTTTTCACAATATTGAAATCACAATATTGTCGTTGATGGTTATCCTGAACATAATAAAAAAAGTATAAAAAGTGCAGAAAGAGCTCGTCGCTCGAAGATTCATACTTCTGCTGAAGTTAAGTTCAATGAAACCATGTTTCCACAGATGCCACAAGAGAAATTGTTGGGGAATGAAAAAAACAAAGAACTTTTCATTTCTATGTTTCGAAATGAATTTGAAAAAGCACAAATGATCACTAAGCAGGCCACTGAAGATGCAGATGTGCTAATAGTGAACACAGCTATATCCTTAACCCGTGATTACGATGCTGTCATTGTCAATGGTGAAGACATTGACCTTCTTGTTCTTGTGGCTTCTCTAGCTCCAGATAATGTTTATTTCCGAAGGGCAGGGAGAGGGAAACTGCCTGATGCTCTCTACTCCAACAAGTGTTTCAAGTTTAAGGAAGTTGCACAAAATATTCTTTTTCTTCATGCAGTAAGTGGTTGCGACACCACTTCTGCGCTCCACGGCCTTGGGAAAATGAAATATTGCAAAATTCTTCAGAACCCATCCCTCAACCAAAAAGTTCAAATCTTTAAAGACTCAAATGCAGAGAGACACAAACTTGTTGAAGCCACAGAAGCTGTACGTCTTGCCCTGTATGGAGGTGATCCCAGCCAAAATTTGAATGCATTGCGGTATGTCAGCTTCGCTAGAGCAGCTAATAATATTAAATTAAATTTAGAGAGACTACCACATACTCGCGATGCTACTGAATATCATGCGTTACGAACATACCTACAAGTTCAGACATGGGGGCACGAAAAAAATCCTCTCGAATGGGGTTGGAAGTGGGGTGATCATGGGCTCATTCCAGTCACCATGATGAACGAAACAGCCCCTCAAACTCTACTAGATTTCATATCTTGCCAATGCAAAAAAGGTTGTAGTACGAAGTGCAGTTGTAGAAAGGCAGGCTTGAAGTGCTCAATTATCTGTGTAAAGTGCCACAACCAACTATGTGGCAACGCTCCTGATATTATACTGGACCTTGAGGACTTTGATGAACTAGAACATCCAATCGAGTCAAGTACAGAGACGGACGATGAAGTATCTGAGACGATGGTGTCATTACCAGGGCCAAGCAGCAGAAAAAGGAAACATATATGACAAAGTGACTATAATTTCTGAATTTGGTGATTAAATTCTTGTACATCCTGTAATTAATTAACCGCATCGTGTTTTCAATATCAAAAATAAAAGCTCATTTTTTAAATTAGTAACTTGTTAGGCAGTATTTTCCTGTTTTCACCCAAAATCTTTTTGCTGTGATTTTAAAGGTTTATTACAAATAATTAATTTTCTAATAAATGAAAATATCGACTATCTCATACTCTAAAAAGTTGATTATGACAGTTTTGTTTCTAAAATGCACTAAAAGTAGGTTATTAAGCAAAAACTAACGTCATTTGTGGATTTTTACATTTTTTTCCAAATTTAACCCTATTTTCCCGGCTCCGTATCTTACCCCCTATTTAGACAATTTACAAATATGAATACTGCATGTTGTAGAGAATTTCATGCTCTACAAAATGGTGAAAGTTCTTTTTCTGTAAAGTGCACTAAAATTGAGTTATTTAAGAAAAATAAAAAAAAGTGCTGAAAAATATTGGCTTTTTCAATATTGTGAAAAACGCACAAGGTCTAGAAAGTTCAAAACTTGTTTTTTTTATTAGAGGGTCAACCTATAATAAATTAAAATATCGACTATCTCATGCTCTAAAAAGTTGATTATGACAATTTTGTTTTTAAAACGCACTAAAAGTAGGTTATTAAGCAAAAACTAGCGTCTTTAGTGGATTTTTGCATTTTTTGCAAATTTTACCCTATTTTCCCGGTTCCGTATCTTACCCCCTATTTGTACAATTTACAAACCTGAATGCTGCATGTTGTAGAGAATTGTATGCTCTACAAAATGATAACAGTGCTTTTTCTGTAAAATGCACTAAAATTGAGTTATTTAAGAAAAAAAAGTGCCAAAAAATATTGGCTTTTTCAATATTGTGAAAAACGCACAAGATCTAAAAAGTCGAAAACTTGGGGTTTTTTTATTAGAGGGCCAACCTATAATAAATAAAAATATTGCCTATCTCATGCTCTAAAAAGTTGATTATGACAATTTTGTTTCTAAAATGCACTAAAAGTGGGTTATTAAGCAAAAAGTAACGTCATTTGTGGATTTTTTCATTTTTTCCAAATTTAAACCTTTTCCCGGTTCCGTATCTTACCTCCTATTTGGACAATGTACAAATATGAATATTGCATGTTGTAGAAAATTTTATGCTCTACAAAATGTTGGAAGTGCTTTTGTCTCTAAAACGCACTAAAAGTAGGTTATTAAGCAAAAACTAACGTCCTTAGTGGAATTTTGCAAATTTTACACTATTTTCCCGGCTCCGTATCTTACCCCCTATTTGGACAATTTACAAATCTGAATACTGCATGTTGTAGAGAATTTTATGCTCTACAAAATAGTGAAAGTGTTTTTTCCGTAAAATGCACTAAAATTGAGTTATTTAAGAAAAATAAAAAAAAGTGCTGAAAAATATTGGCTTTTCCAATATTGTGAAAAACGCACAAGGTCTAGAAAGTTGAAAACTAGGTTTTTTTATTAGAGGGTCAACCTATAATAAATGAAAATATCGACTATCTCATGCTCTAAAAAGTTGATTATGACAATTTTGTTACTAAAACGCACTAAAAGTAGGTTATTAAGCAAAAACTAACGTCATTTGTAGATTTTTACATTTTTTCCAAATTTAATTCTATTTTCCCGGCTCCGTATCTTACCCCCTATTTGGATAAGATACAAACAAGAATACTGCATGTTGTAGAGAATTTTATGCTCTACAAAATGATAACAGTGCTTTTTCTGTAAAATTGAGTTATTTAAGAAAAATCGAAAAAGTGCCGAAAAATATTGGTTTTTTCAATATTGTGAAAAACGCACAAGGTCTAGAAGGTCGAAAACTTGGTTTTTTTATTATAGGGCCAACCTATACAACATACCCAAAAATCAGAACTACCCGAATTTTTGTAAGGTAAAATGCTATTTCTACTGGACTATACTTGGAATGTCCTTCTGCATTTCTGAAAAATATACGAACGCTATTGTGTTATTACATTTTTAATGTGTCAGACAAAATTTGAGCTGTTAAGGACAAATTAGGCCATTTCACTGTAGACTTTATTACGAAATAGGTCAACATTTAAAAAAAATAATAATTGTGTTAAATTATGTTGTCTATGGGGTTTACATTATGGTGTCTATAGGGAAAAATAATTTCCGTTATATTCAAATTGGGTTTGAATGAAGTTACAATTTACAATACTTCAAATATAATGAAATTGATATACCTTACTGAGGTGGACAAAAATATGGTATATCGTCGAGAATTAAATAAAAATCATGCACTCGCGACATCATAATTCACTTTTATATTTTAACAGAATAATACGGCTACTATAATTTGTGACTCGTGCTATAGTTAGTATATATACGTCAGGACACAATGCCGTTATCATTATCTTTTTATGCGTAAAGCTTTATATCCCTTGCAAAATTTGGTAATTTTTTTAATTCAATATTTTAAAAATGGCATAATCATTAGATTTGAAATTTATATCAAGAAAAATGCAATTTTTTAACTTTCTAACGCAGTTTGTCTAACAATTTTCTGACAAATACTTTTCGAGCTATTAATTTTTTCAGTAACTTCAAATGTTTCATTTTCCGAGATTAATCTGTGGCAACGATTAACGAAAATCCCAGTCGTCAGCAACACATACCTTTTTATTAAAGAGGATTACTTACCCATCATACGTAGCAGGGTTGGCATTAATCGATTACTTTTTTAGTTAATTTATTAGTCGATTAAACGTTCAATCACACAAAATTTAATCATGATGAATGTAATCATGATTGAAATTGAAAAAAGTAATTACCCTCACAAATTTTTTCATGATTAATTCAATCTGATCTAATTCAATCGCGATTACTTTAATCATTAATCTAATTACATAGATGAAAATTAAATATGGCCGCCATTTAACTTCCTTAAATTAGCTTTTATTGCTATGAAGCTGTTAGTAAGGGTCACTATGTGATTTTCCTTACTTAAAATTATAAAGGGTCACATGAAATTATCCAGATACACCCAGGTCAAAATGTGTAAATCATTTAGGTTAAAAAGGACAGTTAAGCCGTTTTTATAAAACTGATATAACTTTATTTTGTAATTATTATTTACAAAGGCGAACAATGTTATCAAAGAACTGAAATTTAAATAAACTAATAATTGAAATAAAATTTAATTATGTTTATATGACAAAAAATACTGCGAAAAACTGAAACAGAAAGAATATGCTATGAGCAAAATATAACAGTTCAATGTTGGCTATGCATCATAAAATTATAAGAATAAATCATTTGAGTTGCTGTTCATTTTTTTCCCTTTCACCAAAATGAATCTTTCAAACTTACTCATAAACCAATTAATATCGTTAATGTAATCATAACATTTTAAGAAATTTTTACGCAGTACATTTACATATTTGTTGACAAATTTTAAACATTTAAAAAAATTAAAAAAGGATTTGAAATCAGATAACTGATTTGTTGCTGCAAATGGGGTTCAAATAAACATACTAAATTATGCTTATATCATTAAGAAGTTGCGTCAAACTGAAAAAGAAAGAATATTGTATAAGCAAAATGTAATATTTGTATGTTAGGTTTACACCATACTGTAGGAATAAATCGTCAGGGTTGCTCTCCTTTTTTACTCCTTCTCACCAAAGCGAATCTTTAAAACATACTCAAACACCAATTAATTTCAGATGCTTTAATTTTTTTTAAGTAAATACACGTTTGATAATAGTCTTTTACTAATTTTACTAATTAATGAATATCCTTTCCTGGCTTCCATACTTTAGAAATCCGTTCGAAACACGCACTTTGACCCATTTCCTTAAAAAGGATCTTTGTTTTATTGCAAAATGAATAATTTTGTTAGATTCCTTCGTATTCTAACCCTTAACTGCTGTTATCGGTCTCATAGACCGCCGTTTTTATTTTCAAATTTCTGAGTTTAACATGTCACTTTTAATTTAACTACAGATCCTATTGGAATTTTGTTTCGTTTTGGAGCTCTATAACTATCTTTGGAGTCTTCTGAATAGGTGAATCGGTATTTTGTACGATATGGGTAGAACGGGGCGCCAATTGGTGATTTTGAAGTAACTATCATGTTATTGATTTACGGCAAGATTCTTTAATATATCATATATCTTGATTTGTACAATACAATTTTTTCAATCTGCCTTCTGATATCTTGGTATGATATTAGTAGAATGAAGCACCAATTCGTTATTTTAACTGTTCTATCACGTTTTCGAATTACTGCATGAAACTTTAGCGTGCGATCTGTCTTTACTAATACACTGCAAATGTTTCAGTCTGCCTCGTGATATCTGGGATATGAGCAGAACGAGGCAGAAATTCGTCATTTTTCGACCCCAGTGGCTTCGAGCTCATTCATTACTCACACACATGTTCCGTTGTGCTCATATCGTACCACAATTGCCAGTGGGCCACTTTAAAAAAAATTATTAATACCAGTTTTTTAAGAAAGTAAAATTCGCCTTACTTAATGACAGATTAAATAATGCAAAAGCAAACCGAGTTATACCATTTCAAAAAAGTAGCGCCAATCAAACAATCTGCATTTTAAAAAATGCAGCCCACTAGCAATACTGTATCGTACCTGAACCGGAAATATCTGCGTAAAGTCAACCTGAAACATGGCCTGAACTTGAAGTATCACACCCGAACACAACCCAAACTCGAAGAGAAATAATATTAATCTATATTTGAAAAATATTATTGAAAAGTAGTTTACAATTACACCTGTAATATCAATTATATCATTTTTGTATAAAAAATGAGCCTATATACACTTATTATATTCAAATATATATTTTGTTTCATTTGATAAATATTCAGGACTTTCGTTTGAAAAGTCGGTCAATTCAAGCTCGACCTCAAAGAGTCTAAACCTAACCCGAAACCGAACCAAACCCGAAATATTTAAAGTGAACCTTTCCCAAGCCAATCCGTGTGTTGGATTAGGTAAAATTGTAGTACCCGACCAGATACAGGACATTAGCTACGAACCCAGGAGGATAAAACCAGAAGAAACATGAGAAAAAAATAAATAAAATAAAAGGGCCAAAGACGGAAAAAACATGATATTTTTAATCATTAATTAGATTAACTTACAATTAGATTTAGCATTGATTTAATCATTAATCAAAGAGAGGGATTAAAATTAAATTAATTATTAATCATTATTCTTTGAGTGGAATTCAAACGAAGTTCAATCGTCAATCTTTAGTCATGATTAAACATTTAATCGTTAGTTTTCAATCGTTAATCTAATTAAAATTTTGCATCACCCTGATACGTAGTATAAGGTAAGTTTTGTAATCGTTTTGAAAATCGATTTTTTTTTTGTCGGATTTACACGTTTCAGACACTGGAGATTCCGAAAAACATATTTTTAGAAGAAAAAAATTTGCCGTCCGTCTGTCTGTGTGTCTGTGTCTGTGTCTGTAAACGCTCTATCTGCCGAACAAATTGAGATAGAGACTTAAAATTTGGTATGTACTTAGTACGTAATAATGGGAAGAAGCTTATTAAATTTCACTAACCTCGATTATCCAGAACTACTTTTTTCGGACTCTCGAAATATTCGTTCTGATAAAAGGTATATCAAAATTTTTGAAATTGTTTATTTTAAGGAGTGAATGTAAAAGATAATAAAAAAATATAAATTTTGAATAAAGAATGAAGTCAATCGAATAATTAGTTGCCGAGATATTTGTAATTATATTTTCCACAATCTTCGATTTTTCATGACCCTCTATTTCATTCAAACTTCAATTGGAAATGAGGCGCTTAATCCGACGCAGTAAACCGTTAGTTAATATGATTGATAAGATTATTATAAATTTTGGAGATATAAGTATGTTTATTTTACGCAATTCAGTAATAGAGCTTTTAAAGTTTATGACGTCATCAATCCACGATTTTATTCGAATTGCAATGTAATTTATAAATAGTTTACCCATGTTTTATTTTCATATTTTATATTATGCATATCCATGATGGGTAAGTATTACGGTGGCTCCCAACGACTAGTTTCAATTTATCTTAAAAAAAATAAGCTTAGGGGCCGTCTGCGTAGGAGAGATGGGGGATGAATGGGACAAGGGATGGATGGGACAAGGGATGGATGGGACGCTCTCAATATTTCAGGCAATAAAAAAAAAATAGTCGCTTCCTATCCTCATAGATTTCACTACCATAGTGTGCTTCAGAACCAAACGCAAGAGCACATGGCTGTTTTCAGTTTTCTTCAAATTTGCATTTTCTGAAAACTCTGCTTAAAATTATTTTTTTTTTTTACATTTGAAGTTACTTAAATATCTTATGCAATATAAACAATTAAGATATGTTGTAGTTTTTTATTTAAAGGCTCAATATTGGTAATTTAAATGAATGCATATTAATCATTGTGACAAAATAATTTCTGAGATAAAATAGCTGACAATTGAATATATGCATCATGGGGTTAATTGGCACATTTCAAATGGGGATGAATGGGACTGCTTCATTCGTCCCTAGAGGATACTGAAAATTTTTTATTAACTAAATAATATTATATACGTTGATAAATTAATACTTTATAGTAATTATTCTTTTAATATTTCATCCTCTTTGTAGCCATCGTCTTCAGTCCACCGTTTATGGGCCTTTTAAGGCAAAGCTGAGATGAGTCCAAGATCATTGACTAACAAATAATCCTGGAGATCATATTACAATTTATAATCTCTCAGCTTTTGCCAAGGCGGCATTTTTGTTCAGCTTTTAGTCCTTAACATTGAATACGGGGAGGAAAATGTTTGTGTCCCATTCATACCTGCTGTGGGGATGATTGGGATATAGAAGAACGTTTTTTTTAATTTAATTTATATATCTGTATAATAATAATCTCGAACAAATAGTGTGCATAAGATGTAGTCAAACACTTAAAATTTGACATGTGATATATAATATTGATAATAAATTATATAAAATATTTAAAATAAATATTTTTGTGAAAATGTCCCATTCATCCCCCACCTCCCCTATATCTTAGATAAAATAAGCTTAGCTTCATACTAACATTGTTCCCAAACTCTGAAATTTTCAGTACTTCTGACATCATATTTGGCTTTTTCGTCAAATTTTGCCTTAGGTTATCAAACGATATGTCATTCGATCAAGTAGTTTTGCAATTATTAAGGTTTAAAGCGTGAAACTCCTAACATTAAATTCATTTGTAATAGCTGCAAAACAATTTGCAATGCGGGCAGTTTTTTAAGGATACTGAAAAACAAATGAGGGAATGACCTAAAACTTTGGATTCGCATTCTTTTAGAAATCGATTTTCACTAAAAAATGTATACGTTATAATTCATGTTTGTTTCGAAAATATATTTTAAAAACATGTATTTTTTTTAATTAATTATCGAAAAATACATCAATTGTAACCTATAATTTTTTAACAGAAATCGATTTCTAGAAGCTTCAAATATGCGAATCCAAAATTATTGTTCATTCTGCAAGTAATTTTTCATTTTTAAAATAATAGTGAATCTGTTTAAATCAAGCCTAACCCGGTCTGTAGCATTGCAGTCTGTTTTGCAATGATTTACAAGTGAATTTAACGTTAGCAGTTTATAAACTTTTAACCTTCATAATTTCTAAACTACTAGACAGAATGACCTTTCGTTTGATATCCTAAGGTAATGTTTACCATAAAAAACAAATAAGATGCTTAAAATTACTGTTTATATTGAAAATTTCAGAGTTTGGTGCAATTTTAGTATGAAGCTAAGCTTATTTTTTAATACAAATTTAATGAAGACATAATTTCTAGTTGAATGGTTATCTTCGTTTTTCGTTCTGTGACAGTTTAGATTTTTTTTTTTTTTTGGCCGACTGAAGAGATACATTTTAAATCTATATACAGTAATTTATATATAAAAAAAGTATGTGTATGGGCGTACTCCGTGGGTCACAGAAAGAACTTATATACACGGGTATACTACTGAAAAGGCTAAATTATTAATTGTTGTTAAAATTTAAATATTTTCAAGCAAAAAATGTGACTTGATTCGCCACATTCAATTTAAATGTGTTCTTACAAAAAAAAAATTATATTAACTTTCTTGTTCACCTAACCTCACATGAGGTTTCAACCTTAAGTTTTTGAAATCAATATTTTAATATCGATTGGCAAATAATTTTTATTTTTACTGGCATCTTTTATTTTATCATCCAATTTAAATATTTAAAAAAATTATTCGTGAGTAAGAGGATTACGTATATAAGAAGGTAAAGAGCAAATAAAGCGATCTTTCCGGAGTAATAATACGCATAAGATAAACAATATTTGCATAGTTAAACAGTGTCGCAAATACTTATTTCAGTTAAAAATACAGGGTGTTTCAATTCTAGCCTAACCCGGAGTTTTGTCCATGAATTTAATAATAATCAAGACGAAGTAATACTTTCAGCAGGCATACTTTTCTGTCTTCGATAATATCACTAGAAGTTCTGGAAATAACCATCATGTATTTCCAAATAGCAGTAAAGTAGATGCTTCATAATTTAAAATATAGCCGACGGAACGGTGACTTTGACCAAATTCGAGTATGCTAGCAATTTCATTTATTTCAAGAAAAGCAAAGTAGAGTGTTGAAAATTCCGCTAAAATACATTCATTATTATTAAAGTTAAGAACAATAATGCAGGTTTCTCTTGAAAAATACAGGAGTGCACTGATGCCGAAAAGTTACCAGAACGCGTTTACAATACTGCTTTTATTTTGTGTGTGTGGAAGAGGGGGGAGGGGGACTTCTTTCACATAAAGTTTTGAATTTAATGGCTGTCCTATGATTAAATTAAAATTAAATATTTATTTTTATCATATTGATTAATGAAAAATATATCTTAAATTATAAAAATAAGACCTCAAGAAAATGACCATTTCTTTTGGATGTATGTAGGCAAAATAAGTCGCTGAAAATCTCGTTCACGAAATACAGTTAAACATTTGATATGGAAAAAATAAGTTTAACTTCTCACGAGTGTAAATTTAAAAATGATAATGTCTTTTCCATAACTATGGCATGCTGCCAGTGGACTGTGTCTATGAACTTTATTAATTGGGTCTTCTATAACACAAAATCAAACACATTTCTGATTTTTATTTACAGCTTAAGCGAGACACCAAGTCAATTGTGGCTGAATGAGTAGATTACAATACTGTGGTATCCTATGCAAAAAGTATTTGTCTTGGCGTGTATTATCATCCCTCAAACTTTATTTCATTGCCAAAATTCTTAGTTTATTTCTTGGATTTTGAGGTCAGCCTGAAAAATACTATGACATGCTATTAAATTTTATGTAAGTTTTTATTTGTGTAAATTTGCAAACAAATATATTATTTCTAGTCATTTATGTTTTTAAATATCACTTATATTCCTCTGCTTCAAAAATTGCTGCGCTTATCATATTTTACATTATGCGTAATAAAATAAATTAGCATCCTAATTTTTCTCTGTCTTAATTAATTATCCATGTTAATCTAACAGCTCTTCCTACAATTACATGGTATTAGAATTCTTTAGTCTTTCAGGTTTTTTTTTTTTTTTTTTTTGGCGTTCTCAAAGTGCACTCTAATTTTCATTGTTTTCCGAACAAAGAGGTGTAACATTTCTTTGATTTGCTAGCCCATTCATAACGTGTTCGATGACAATGAAAACTCAATAAAATAAGATACAACTAAACGTAATTTATACCTTAAGAAGAGTCGGGGCTCAGTTGCCGTTGTAAAACTAAACTTTTGTTTTATCATGAACACGTCCTCCAAGAATTGTTTCAAAAAATTTCGTTATAAGCTCTCAAATTCTATTTTTAAAAAGGTCACTTTAGTTTGAACAGTTTATATTACAATAAAGTTCAGTTAACTTCTAGAGCTATTGAAATTAAAATAGTTTAAATTTATATATTTCCAAAGTGAAAACTCACTTCAATATTCCTTGCACTTAGCCAAGCTTAAATTCTCCCCAAATCATTTACAGAAGGTAGAAAATTAAAAATATTATTCCATCATTTAAAGCACATTTACTTTTTCAATGTCCTTATTAAATATCATCTGATCGACCATGCCCAAAATTATATTTACTTATCCAACTCCACATTCCAATAGTTTTCCACGGGGTCGTTTCACGGCGTGCTTTTTCCTCCCTAAAGGTCAAGTCGGGAGGAAATTTATATTATATTATTGAGGTAAATTGAAAATGGGGTTCTATTGTGAGGGGTGACCCGAGCGGTATGATGCAGAATCGTTTTCAGCACAAATTTTATTCGATATTTTACAATTAGTAGTCAATGGGATTGTCATCATTCGTAAGCAATGTTTCTAGATTAGTTTTGTGCACAAGCTTTTCACATTCTTGCTAGGTGTTCGAAGAATGCGATCTTTCATCCAGTTTGAAATTCAGACATTTTTCTCCGAGATTGATTTATGTGGCATGGGAAAGTGAGGAGGACATTGCCCTTTTTGACCATAAATAAAAACTAAATTTTAAATTTTCCTGTGGGGCTATTTTGAAGGACTGGGAGGGGGGGGTATAAGTGTTACCTACCACCTCGAGCCACCCCCTGAATTCATCACTGCCTTCTTACAAAGATCGTTTTAAATTTTCCCTAATTCGGATTTTTTATCCATAAAATGAGCACCTCACCTATCCACCCCTGTTAAACACCATATCACCAGTATGCTACATATTAGAATTGTTTAACATTTGCAACGACAAAAAATATTTAAAACCCTGTAAAAGCTGGAGTTCTGTTAATTTAAAACAAATTAAAAAAGATTCAATAGCAAACCTGCATTTCTTTTTATCAACTCTTTTGAACGAAATTAAAAGAATCAATTCACATACTGCCTTATGTATTTTATAAATATCACAACACACTTATCTACCTTTAAAGCTTATTGTGTGTGAAATGAAGAATTTAATTATAATTTTGTTCAAAGAAGGAAATTAAAATATCAGGTTTTGTATTTTCCTGACAAATCTCTAATTGTTTTGTGCGAGACTCCTGTGATATTGTTCATGCTTTGTTAATTTTCGCCTAGAAATGGGGACGTACTTTAAATGATTAATCACACTTGGAATTTAAATGCATTCGAAATAAACAATAGAAAATATCTCACCATACTTGATTAAAATGAACTGTTTTATTAGAATAATTTTTATTTTAATAAAAGGCATACTATTCTTTAAATTTTAAGCAAGACTTGTGTTTTAAAAGAAAGTTATATTATTAAATTTTACTTCATCATCATGTATTTACCACATTAATCTTTAAATTAATATGTTAGTTATGCATCCAAAATTTAGTTATATTGAATATATTATTAGTGACAAAGTCCTATTTCTTTCACTACGGAATTTTCTGTTGTAAACAAAAATTGTAGTTCACGTTTGGACGATTGCCAGAAGTCAGTAGCAATTTTTTATGGTGGCAACGACCGACGCTATGGATTTCGCTTTTATTGCTCATACTTCACTTCGAAAAATTGAATACATTTTATTTACTTACATAATGGAATAGGGAAAAATTTCTTTTCGAATAAAATGTTTAGAAAGCTATAGCTCATTTTAGTTATTTATTATTATTTTTTAAATAATTTTCACGCATAATTTTTTTTTTAAATATTTCAACAATAAACATTTGTTTGCTACAACTGCTAAATCTGCAGATCAGGAGCCCCAACATCAGCTCTGCAAATCATTTCTTTTGGATATAGCTTTGGATATTATTTAATATTCTACAATCCTTAATTTAAACTACTTAAGTTATATATACTAAATATTTATAAGCATATGCGATTTCTCGAAATTTTAAGAATTTTTAAGAAACTTTTAAGTCACATTAAACACGGTTTTAATGCAATGATATTCTTAGAAATTCTTATTCTTGTGATGATTTTAGAATAAAAGGTACATCCCTTCAAAGCGTGCTTTTTTCCCTTGAAAAATGTCCATCGGTCATTATTTTTATGTCCGTAATTTTTAGTAATTGTGTTATTTCTGAATGCCAGTATATGTCCGAGTGCGTTTCTCACTGTAATTCCATTAGCATGAGCATTTTTCTGTATAGGTGATTTTATCCTATGCTTAAAAAATAATTCTTACTTTTCTTACTTTACTTTGAACTACAAAATATTTGCATCTGTTGCAGAAGTTTCATGAAATGTCGAATAAAAGAGATATTTATACAAAACAAATGTAATCTCCTCTTACGAAACTTATATATAATTTAGAAGTTCAACTTTTTACAACTTTCATTTGGACACAAGTCTTGGTGATCATTCTGTAATATTTAAAAGATAGTTCTTATCAAATAAATCCTAATCTACTTCAGAAGAGAAAACATACTTTTTTTTGATAAATTATGAACTGCAATTGCTAGGCAACGAGTAAAAAAAAAGTAAAAAAAGCAATAGTCGGAAAATGGAGAAAAATGGAGAAAAAGAAATTCATATTTTTAGAGCAGATGCATAAAATTCTACTAAAGGTCATGCAGCTAATTTAGAATTTGTGACAAATGTGTTGGCAAATTTTCCAACTGATTGAATTAATTTAAGACCTCTATACCGACAATTTAGCATCCGTAATTTAACGTTAAAATCCATTATTCAAATGTGACATGTTATTTTCAGTAATTAATGAAATTTTAAAACCTCCTGAATTCCCATAGAAAAACCTTTTGACACTAAAGAAAATATTCTGTGTTTTTCGAATGAATGAAGTAAATTAAACGAAAAACAATAAAGCTAATTCGAGTAATTCACTAACAAATCTGCTTAAAATCAAGGTAATCGAATACTTTTTGCGGCAGCCATCATAGAATAGACACCGAAAACGTTTCGTTCCTCGACTCTGAGCGTCTGTGCTACGTTTCGCTAACACCATTTCGATATCTCCAAACAAGGGGCCTCAAAGTCGCAACGAAATTTTTTATCATATATTATAATACGAGCAAATATTGTGTGTGTGTATATATGCAAATTTTATCTAAAAAACAATTCTAATGATTTTGACTAAATTTTGTATCCTACCGTTTTCGGGTACGAGAAGACCATTGGGCTATGTCACATGTTCCAGAAAATTCGATTAGTGGGTCATTTTGGAATCACTACGAGTCATCACATTTCAACGGGAATGAAGGTTGAAACAGTAATTAAGCTGTTGAACAGTTGGCAGTGAACAAAGTCGTAAAGGTGGCAACATTTCGCCAAATTTGGAGATATTTGTTTAAATGCTGGCGGAAATTGGCGAGATTTGGCGGGAAAATTGAATTTACCAATGCCAAAAGACATGTCAAATGAAAAAATTACGCCAAGTTTGTAACTTTTTTGTCAAATTTTGGCGAGATTTGGCAAAAAAATTGTCTTTTAGAATTTGAAGGAATTTTCGAGAAACTCCCAATAGTAGTCTGGGTACATGATTTAACCAATCAAAGTACATAGAACGTTCTAGAAAACAGAATTCAACCAATCATGGTACACAGATTTTTATCTCAATTAATACCACACCTATATAAGGAAGTGCTTCGGTCGAAGCTTAAAGTCTGTGAAGTTGGACAATGAATCTTGATATCTGCAAAATACTTAGAAGTCTACGAAACGATTGAAGTTTGTTTTCAAATTTCCGGCTTCTTACTGTATAGTGCAGACTGTTCTAAACTACGAAAATCGAGATTCCTGTTGTATTGCGAAGACTCCTCTGGACTACCAGAATTATGTCCACTGGACGTCCTATGAAGCGGAAAATTCTTCCAACAGCAATGAAGAAAGGGAGTATCTACTGTGAAATCGGGAGACGATCGTGATGAGCCTTCAACATCTACAAGGCCAATCCCAGTAACCAGAGTAAGAAGCATGGAAAAGATAGCTGATGCTGTTACAATCGTGAATAACTATCAATCCGAAGAAAAAGCTAGAAAAAAGCGTTGTTTATTCAGAAAAAGAACAGAAATGGAATGGTCGGAAGATCGTTCAAAGTATCTGGAAGATTTGCGAAAATGTACAACTCGACGGTTGGAGAACGAAACTAAAGAATGCCGTTCCAAGCGTCTGGAGGATTTGCGACAGCGTGCAACTCGTTTTGGAGGATCAAATTTATGTTATGTCGAGTTCAACACAAAACTAATTTTAACCGAGCGTAGCTCGGTTTCTTCCACGCTGATTGTAATGTCATACAATCCAAAATTTATTTTTTTATGTTATGCATACTTATGAACATATCGAATTTCTCAAACATTCAGAAAAGAAAACTTTAATAACTATTAAATTTTGTTCAATATTAACCAGGATTTCATGAAATGATGTTTTTCAACTGATTATTGTTGTAAAGTTTTTAGAACAAAAAGTACTTTTTTTTCAGTCTCATTAAATTTACATATTTGACTCATATAATTGACCTCTTGATTGTACTGTATCATGATTGTGGTATGTATATCTTGGATTCCATTTTACACTGTGATTTTATTAGGATAAGCATAAAGTTTGATAGGGATTTTATTTTATTCTAATGTCCAAATGACAATACTTACTTAGATGCCAACCTCAAAACATTTGCATCGAAATGAGAGTTTGAATAAAATTTCACGTTAGAAAGATACTTATGGAAATGTAAACTGAAAGTATTATACATATATCTAATTTAGATATCTATTTTTTTTACAATTTTTGTTTGAAATAAAATAGCTTCGGTGGTGATTATACAATATTTAAACATAATATTATATCTAAATACACCCTATTATCTTTCGATAGCAATAGCATACTAAAATTATTTAAATATAGGTCTATCTGGAGACTTAAATATATTGGGTAATTATCCATAATCGTGTCCACCACAAATTGACAATTTTAACAATTGTGATTTGTCCCGCAAGTGGTTTTTGTGACAGCCATTTAATAGTATTCACATTCAGTTTAAATCGTAATGTTATTATCATTTTTCGTAATTGGCGCAAAACCTACTAGCTGTAAACCCGATTAAGAAAGATTAGCTAACCATTTATTTCCATTATTCAGTCTTTCTGCTTAATCTTTCGTAATCGGAATTATTTTAATAATTCTTATAAGCTATGAAATACAGTTGCTAAACAACAAGTGGTAAAATGAAATATGTATGGTGGCAAATATGTAAACTGTTAAAACAAAACGTTTTGTATTTTTCGAACAGATGTGTAAAAAAGTTGTATATCTAAATTAAAAATTGTCAATATGCATTGACAAAATTTAAAACTAACTGGAGTAACTTAAGATCTCCCGATTGGGAAATTTTCGCCTCCAAAATTTAATATTTAAATCTATTACCTAAATGCTCCATTTTCTTTAAAACAAATGTAAAAATTTAAAATCTTCTGAATTCCTGTAGAAAAACATTAAGATGTAAAAGAAAATGCTCTATATTTTCCTAACGAATCGACCAATTTTTACCAACTATACGGCTAATTCCTGGTAGCTCATCAACATATCTATCAAATAACAAGCTAACCCAATTTTTTGCGTTAGTTACTGCGGAAAAGACAAATAGACAAATATAGAGACAGAATCCGAAAGCACTTCGTCCCTCCATAGTAACTTTGAACTGACGCTTCGGCAATAACGCAAAATAGCTAGTGACAGAGATGCCAGAAATGGTAGTAGATTGCCTAGAACGAATTAAAAATAATTTTATTTCTATTTTTTCCACATTTATCTTCCGTAATTGGGTCGAACTGCAAGCACTTCCATAACGAATACAGTGTCCTTTAAATGGAATGTCAAAATCACTAAAGATTTTAAATAACATTTTTGCGTTAAATCATATTTGGTCAAATACTTTATTTGTCTATGGATTCCATTAGAGAAGAATAACCAGTAGATCAGATTAAACATAAAATTAGGCTCTACTTTCTTTTAAAATATACATAAATTATTGTTATAACAATTAAAAGGACAAAGCAAAGCTAAACGTTAGAAAATATAGACTAACAAACCTCCAAATTGAAACTGAAGAACAAAAACGACCGAAATCGCTTTTATATAAATAAAAATG
Source organism: Maratus michaelseni (assembly GCA_963931845.1). Classification (NCBI taxonomy): domain Eukaryota; kingdom Metazoa; phylum Arthropoda; class Arachnida; order Araneae; family Salticidae; genus Maratus; species Maratus michaelseni. Next base: position 245,531,187 of record OZ007588.1, on the reverse strand, counting down.
TTTTAATTTATAAGGTTGAATTTTATATATACAGGGCATAAATTCTCAAGCGTAGAAAAATACATACTTATTAACTTATATTTACACTGTTTTTGATCATAGTCACTGAACACATTAATGCTCAACACATTATTTATCTTAACGAAATTTTGTGCTCCAGCATCAGGGAAGCTGACCGCCTGTAAGGTTAGCCATGATGTTACAATTGATGTTACAATTGTCTTGATCGGTCATCATCATCAAAACGCTAGTCACCTAGTCATCAGCATCAAAACTCTAGTCACCAAAAACTTTTTTCAAGTAAAGGAAAAGATAAAAGTCAGTATGCCGATCAACTAGACGAACCAATTTATCATACACCAGAGATGGCCGACCGCTTCTCCGTTCATCGTACTGGTTCGTGGTATCTCAATGGAAAATCTAGTCCATCCTCTTAATGTTTCACCACTGATAAATCATAATTGTATCATCCCACAACTGCGCAGATTCGTGTATAGATAGATTTCTGTTAGTTTCAAACTCTTTACATTGAGAAATTCAATTACATAACGAACTTGAGTATCGACGTGATCTTGTTTCAAACACCGTTAGCGCTCTATTACATGTGTCAGATTTTCACCATACAAAATTTGCTGTTACGCGCTATTTAGTAATCGAGAACGAGTTACCATGAGGAGCAAAGTAAAGTAATCTTTTGTTTACGGAAATTAAAAAGTTCTGGATACATTGGAACTTTTTTTTCTAAACAAGCATCGTAGTATAAATTGATAAATAGTATACATAATATCTACAACATGACGTTCTTACAACAAACGTTATTATGCATCTAGTGTGTAATACTACTGAGATCAAAAGTCTACTAGATTCAAAAAGTCTACTAGGTTCAAAAGTTTAAAAAAAAAAAAAAAAAAACCTTAGAGAATGGCTTTCTTAAGTGATATAATTTATTGATATCATGTATTACACATAACTATCTTTAAAGTACTCCCCTTCTGCAACTAAGCATTTCTGCCAGAGGAAGTACAGTTTCTAGAAACATTCCTTTAAGCCTCTGGACGATATGGTCTCCAGTGTGCCCGTCGCAGTTTCCGCAAATTCAAATTCTCTCTTGAAACGTCTTTTGAAAACATTTTCAAGTACTACATTACTCTCTCACTGTCCGCAACATGCGCAAAGTTTCTGTGTGCGATTTCTCCAGGACAGGTATAATTATATTTAAAGTACTACCATTCTTCAGTTGTGCATTTTATCTAGCACGAGTAGAGTTGCTGGAAACATTCCTGGAATTCGTTGGACGAGATTATCTTCAGTGCGGCCATCGCAGTTTCTACAACCTTAAATGCACTCCTGAAAAGGCGTCCTTTGGAAACATTTGCGAGGAATACATTGCTTGTTCATGGTATATTTTCTACACCATGTGCAAAATGTCTGCTGCCGATTTCACCAAAGGCAGATAAATTTTGATATTCACGCGATCAAACAAGATTTCTGCTTTTTACGGACGCGAACAACTACAGTTCACTCACGTACATTGTTTAGAAAAATCTTGAACTATGCAGACGTCTTTTTTCATCCATACATCTCACGTCACATGTGCCTCTATTCAATAGTGTAATAGTTTCCTTCTCCTTCAATCCGGGTTCATGATATCAGCAGTCTCCGAAATTTTTTATCCTAGTAGGGAATCTAGTATGGCTTTAAAGTTTTTTATAGTACTTTACAATAATCATTTCAATTATTTCTGATGTTAACATCATTTTTTTCTATTCACATACAAAACTTACAACGATGAATGATGTATCATACGAAAGGTTTTGAAAAGGATTTTGGCATAGAGCACTCAAATTTCGTTAAAATACGTTGTTGTTTTTAAAAATGCAATTAATTAAAAAATAATGAAAGAAACGCATCAGCAATTAATTTTAAGGATTTCCGTGCAAAAGTCTCCCACTTGCCCAACGGTATCATTTAATTGCATATGCTACAGATGTTTTTTTTTTTTTTTTTAATATGTGCTGAAAATAAGCAGACAATTATAGGAACTTTGTTTAATTTTTCAAATATTTATAAATTATAATGAACACAAAGTTTTAAAATTTAAAAACTAATTTTACTGAAATTTTAGCATTTTGCTGATAATAGTGATAAAAATTTAATAGTTTTAAAGCGAAATTTACAGAAAATATTCTCTCGAAATATTAAAGGCAATCTTTGGCCTTTCGAAAATTAATCAATCTTCTAATGCTTTTCGTTGTTTCCGGAAGTTTAGAAAATTGTATTTTATTTTGATTTTATCTTACGTAATTTACTGATAAGATTACGAGAATGTAGTCATTAAATAAACTTTAAGCTTTTCATACGTTAAACAATATTTAAGATGCGTAGTTAATAGAATAGGAATTATCTAATTAAACAGTGTTCATGTTTCGGATTAAGTTATAAGGAAAGATTGTAATAGTGAAAATAATACATTTAAGCATCAAAAGTATTTTGAAAAATATTTTTACTAAATTTTGTATTTTAATTAAAATGCACTATTAATAATTGCTGTTATTTTGCTTCAAATGCTGCAGTTTTTCTGAGTTCGTAGATTTAATTTCATTATTTATAATGTCTTCTTCATAAATCTTCAGGAATAACACAGAATATTTTTAAACGTTACTTATTTATCATTGCACTTTTTATAACACTGCAAAGTGTTATTTTTATAGAACTCTCAAGCGATATTATTAGTGTATTTTTTAATTTTTTTTAAATTCAGCAATTAAATTGTGCTTTTAGTAGCTGCACTTTACAGTTGTTGAATTTATAACTTAAGGGGTAACACCAGGGTTCACGATGCCGATCGCCATTCCGATAAAACGTTTGATTTGGCGAGAAAACGAAAAACTAAAATCGCCAAATTGCGAGAATTGATTTTTATTTATTTATTTACTTATTTATTACAGCGACACTCTTAATGATGTTATAGAACGACTAAATGTTTTGTGTGTAACTTATTATTTGTGTTTTGATTTTTTTTTTCTCAGAACTCATGCGATTTTTTTATTGTTATTTTTTCAAATATTTTTGCTTTCATTCAATCCTTGAACATCGTATTTCCGATCCCGGTTAAACGCGGGTTTTATTTCATAATACCATTTAGTAACAATTCGAGCTAATTTTATTTTTCTGGACTGTGCAAAGCATATACAATATATATTTTTTTAACTTCTATAACCGATAGTATAGCACTTAGAATACTTAGTGTGGCATTAGGCTATTCCAAAAGTGCTAAAAGATTGAATCCAATAAATTTCCAAAGATGCTAAGCTATAAATGTCGATCGCAGCAACATCTGGTACCTTACACGTAAACACTGTATAACGATTGTATAAGCAGGGTTCCTACAGTTTCAGGGAAAATACCTGAATTTTCTTATAGAAAAATTCGACTTATATAACGATACATGCGTGGTGGCATAAGGCGTATTTTTCTCTAAGTAAATACTGGTATACATCTGACCGAAAGTCAGGGAAATTCCCTGGCCTGTAGGAACCCTGTACAAGTATAGAATTGAGAAAACGTTTCTGTCGATAAAGAGCTATCAGATAACGCTGCAATCGACATTTATCGTTCATCATCGTTAAGATGCTACTTCACTCAGGCGAAAACACCCGCTAGCTAATGTTGATCTTATGGGAGAAATAATTTACGATATCTCGTTCGCATTTCAATATTTTTAAATGATTTTTTTTTTTGCATTGGATAGCTGAGGTCAATTTCTACACACGCTTCTTTGTACTTTTTCAATTTTGATTACAAGTTTTTTTATTAAGACACTTTCACTTTCGGAACTGGTTTCGAAAGTGAAAGTATCCTCAATAAAAAAAAACTGCAACAAAAATCGAAAAAGTACAAAGGCGCGTGCATAGAGACTGACCTCAGCTATCCAATGAAAAAAAAACATTTAAAATATTGAAATGCGAACGAGATATCGTAAATTATTTCCCCCATAGGATTAACATTAGCGAGCGGGTATTTTCGCCTGAGTGAAGTAGCCTCTTAACACATTTATCGGATTCAATTTTTTAGAGCATTTTAAAACATTACTAGAATAGCCGGTTGCCACACTGTATCTTCTAGACGTTATACCGATAGTTCAGTTTAGATTAATAGCTATTCCGAATGCTGAGTTAACGCGGGTTTTCCTTCATAATACTATTTATAAATAAATCGTGTCAATTTTGTTTTCTGGACATTGCAAAGCATACATACACTCATGTTTGTGAAAATTGCAACACCATGAAGGGATTATGCAAATTGAATCAAACTTACAGGAAATGTAAAGTTAGGTAAGCCATGCAAATGATTGGATTTACAAAGCGATTGCGCATAAGTGGAACGAGAGCCGGCTCCTTATCAGGCGTTTTCCCCAGGTATATAAAGGACTGTAGAGATGCGTTGAAATCCGTTTATCTTCCTCTGTCTGCGGTAAATGTTTAATTTGTGGTCAAGATGCTTCGTCAAAAGCGGAGGAAGCCATACCAACAACTAACGGAGTTCGTACGCTCGTCAGTATGCGAGAAGATGGATTTTCGTATTGAGAAATCGCATCCCGCACGCAGTGTAATGCCACAACAGCGATGTGTGTTTTGAAGAAATAGACAGAGGAGAATCAAACAAGGCAAAAACCTGGGAGTGGGACAAGCAATAGCACAACGGCACGGGACGACAGACACCTCATTCTCATGACTTTGATGGACCGTACAGCGTGCTCTCGTATGTTAGCACAACGTTGGAGAACAGATACAGGTGTTTTGTTGTCCAGCTTCATAGTTCGTCGCTGTCGGCTGCAGCATGAACGCGTGCAAGGATTCCTCTACGCAGTATTCCCCTCTCGCTGAATCACAGACGACTCTGACTTCAATGGGCTCAGCAACACAGCGCTTGGCATGTCCAGTGGCAACAAGTTGCTTTTTCCTATGAATCTTGATACAATCTGGAATACAACGATGGAAGAGTACGCGTCCGACGTTACAGAGGAAAACGTATTCTCCCCCAGTGTGTTATCCAGCGTCATACCACACAAACGCCTGTCATCATGGTGTGTGGAACTATTGGGTATAATTGTCAATCCCATCTAGTGCACATTGCGGGCAACCTCAACAGTGGCTGGTACATAAGAAAACTTGTGGAGCCAGGGTCCTACCCCTTCTTCAACGCATTCCGGGAGCTGTATTTCAGCAGGATAATGCCCGTGCACATGTTTCTCAGACTGCACAAGCCTTCTTCAGTGCACAACAGGTTTCGCTTCTTCCATGGCCAGCTTATTCCCTGGATATGTCTCCCATCGAGCATGTCTGGGATTTCATTGGTTGACGATTTGCTCGTACAGCTGGTGGGACACACCGTTAGACTGAACTTTGACCTCAAGTCGAAGCAATCTGGAATGCTATTCCTCAGAATTACATTCAGAACCTGTATAATTCAATGTCACGACGTGTACAGGCTCTCATCGCTCAGCGTGGTGGACACACAAAGTACTAATTTCCGACGTTCTTTTTATTTTTTTGTCTTGTAAATTTTATCGTTTATTTATACCATTTTCAGTAATATGTGAAATAAATTTCATAAATTTCTGACAATTCCTTCATGGTATTGCAATTTTCACAAACTTGAGTGTAATACTCTTGTTTTCTTAATCTTTAAATCCGATAGTTCCGTTTTGGTCAATAACTATCCAGATATCACGAGTTAGCGCGGATTTTGCTTCTTAAAATTATTTCAAAATAAATCGGGTTAATTTTTTTTCTGGTCTTTGCAAAGCATATATAATACATGTGTTCTATTAATTTCTTAAACCATAGTTCAGCTTAGATCAATAACTCTGTTCTAAAGATATATATAAAAAATGAAACACCTTCTGAAATGGAAAAAGAGTGTTGGTTAGGATATTTACAGAGCAATTTCAGAATCAGCGTTTTGCTATGTACCTATTGCTGATATTATTTTAACCAGTGGACACGTACGAGGATTTTGCACTGAAATCTAATATTTTTTTTTACCAATATCTAATATTTTTTTTGACGCAGGTTTAAACTTGAAGGTTTATCGATTCACTCTCACTGTCGTGTATCAAAATAAAACTATTACACTAAAATGGCAACGCATGATAGCCAACTTTTATCTGCTGTGTTTTGGCAACGACGGAAACTTTTGGAACTGGGATAAAATGTTGTTTGGATAGATTTATGTTTATTGTTAAGTGTTTGTTTCTGTGTAATGTAGTTAATAAATGATGTGTGTTAAAGAAACGAAACTTTAATAAATAATTATAAGACATATAAAGATATACACTAACTAACAAAGAAGCGTCACACTTTTGCTTGCAAAAAGGGTCTTCCAGTTTTGTCTGCTGCAAGACTTTTGCATTATGCTCTAGTACTACAGTCTTATCAGTTCGACATAATTTATCGGAATACTAAGGAGCATGGTAATGCAGATTGTCTTTCTCGATTACCCTTAAGGTCTGAAGATTTAGAATTAAAGGATGACGTTTCAGTTTTCCAACTTTCCCAAATTAAAACACTTCCAATAACAGCAAGAGATTTAGCCGCAAATGACGAAGATTTGGCACCCTTGCTAAATGCTTTAAAAAAGGAAACTTCTCTAAAAGGGAAGGAAGTCGAATATACTCTCCAGGATGATTGCATTATGTACGGCCAAAGAGTCTGTACCTAAAAAATACCATAAAAAAGTTTTGGAAGAACTTCATCAAGGACATTTAGGAGTTGTTAAAATGAAGGCAATAGCCAGATCCTATGTCAATTGGAAAAACATAGATAAAGACATCGAAGATGTTGTTAAAAATTGTGCAGATTGTTCCAGGATTAAAGATTATCCTCCAAAATCTAAAACACACCATTGGGAGTATCCAAGTTTTCCATGGGAAAAAATTCATGTTGATTTTGCAGGGCCAATTTTTGAGCATATGTTTTTATTAATTGTAGATGCGCACTCTAAATGGCTCGAAGTCTATCCTATGAAATCGACAACTGCCTTGAAAACAGTAGAATGTCTAAGAGATTGTTTTGCTCGTTTTGGATTACCAGTCATGTTAGTAAGTGACAACGGCCCACAGTTTTCCTCATATGAGTTCCAAGAATTTATGCAAAATAATGGAGTTTTTCATAAAACAAATGCACCTTTCAAGCCCTCCAGCAATGGTCAAGCAGAAAGGTATGTACACACTTTGAAACAATCCCTTCGAGCAATGCAAAACTACCCTGGTAGTATCAATCAAAAAATCAACTGCTTTCTGTTACAATATCGGAAATCACCGAAAATGACTACAATGCAGTATCCAGCAAGTATGTTCTTAAAAAGAGAGATTCGTACGAGAATTGACCTGTTAATTCCTAATACTAAAGGAAGAATTCAGAATAAAATTAAGAAGGATATATATTTCAATGATCGGTATTTTGAAGTGGGTGAAAAAGTAGCTGTATGAGATTACACTGCAGCTAATTCAAAATGGAAATTTGGTCGTATCATCAGCCGAGATGGTGAATTACATTATACCATAAATGTTCAAGGCAATTTGGTTAGACGACATGTTGATCAAATTCGATCAGCAGGTGAAGAAGTGGACAATGATGTTCAGTATAGACCAAGAGTAACAAATATGAACGTCCCATCTGATCCAACAGTGACGTCAACGGAGACAGATGAAGCATCGACTGAGCCACCTCCGACCTCCGAGGATATCGCCAAAGATATGCCTCCATCACTGCCAACAGTCACACCTCCAAGTGCTCCTCCAATTAGCACACCCCAAGTTGTCCAAAATCCAGTGCAACTAAGACGATCTAAAAGGATCCGGAAACCTCCAAAAAGATTGTGCTGTTAATTTGAAAGGGGAGGAAACTGTCGTGTATTAAAATAAAACTATTACACTAAAATGGCAACGCATGATAGCCAACTTTTATCTGCTGTGTTTTGGCAACGACGGAAACTTTAATAAATAATTATAAGACATATAAAGATATACACTAACTAACAAAGAAGCGTCACACTGGCGACGAGTTAAACGTTGATGCATCTAGTTTTGTAATCTTGCTACTTTAGATTACTACTTCAATTTCGGAAGATTGGAACAAGGTAAGAAAATCTTATTATTCTATTAAAATGGAACAATAAGTTGAAGAATTATTTAAACAAAATAAAGCGTTAATGGATGCGCTAAAGGGGGATAGCACCCTAAAGAATAATAAGGTTTCTGGAGTACAATTTGAGAAATATGATGAATCATTAGAAAGTTTTGATACCTTCATGGATAGGTTTGAAGCCTTTCTAGATATACAAAATGTTCCTAAGGAAAAACGCGCAAAAACACTAATATCAAGTTTATCTGCAAAGCTATATAACTTGTTAAAAAATCTTCTTGCTCCTCAAAATCCCAGTGATCAGGAATATGAAGTGCTTAAACAAATTTTTCAAGAACATTTGAATCCGAAACCATTAATAATACCTAGTAGACACACGTTTTTAAACAGGAAACAACATGAAGGGGAAAGCGTTAGTTCTTATCTTGCTGAACTTCGCTCTTTAGCAATTCCTTGCAAATACACTCAACTTATGTTGAATACTATGTTGAGAGATGTTTTCGTTAGTGGTTTACGAGATAGGGCAATCCTAGATCGGCTATTTGAAGAAGACGATATCGATCTCGATAAAACAGTTAAGATCGCTTTAGCAATGGAACGAGCTAATAAAGGAGTTAATGATATAATTGGTAAGCCACAAGGAATTAAAGCCGTTGGTGTATATAAGGGAAAAAATATAACACCACAACCTAAGAACACACAAAAGAAAAATAACATAGTACATTGTTCTAGATGTAACGGATCAAATCATAATAAATTTAACTGTAAGTTTAAAGCAAGTAAATGTAGAGTTTGCCAGCGTATTGGCCACATTGAACGAGCTTGTTATTATTCTAAGGAGGCTAAACCAAACAAAATGGTGAAGCAAAAACAGTTTCATGTAAATGATTCAGAAGTTCAAAATTCAATTCCACTTCATAGTTTAGAAGTAGAGAACGTTTGCATGAAAGAAGAATTTCCTAAAAGACCTCCCATAATAGTAACTGTTGAAATTGAAGGTAAATCGGTTGAAATGGAAGTCGATACAGGCGGTACAGTATCAGTAATGAGTTTAAAGAGATTTAAAGATATTTCAAAGAAAAAAATATGTCCTACAGACTTAAAATTTAAGACCTATAATGGTGAAACTCTTAAAACCCTGAGTTACTCAACAGTTAAAGTAAAATATAAGAATCAAACAGAGTACTTAAATTTATATATTGTTAAAGAAGACTTAGACACTATCTTGGGTCGAGAATGGCTGTATAAAATCAATTTAGATTGGGTAAGGATTAAAGCTCTTACAGTTGTAAATCAGAGAAATCTTACAAAACTGTTAGAAGAATATGCAGACATATTTGATGAAAAATTGGGCGAAATAAAAAATTATGAATGCAGTCTTGATTTAAAACCGGATGCCGTTCCAGTTTTTTGCAGACCGAGACCATTACCGTTTGCAATGAAAAAGCGTGTTGAAGAGGAATTAGAACGACTTGAGAAAGACGGAGTTATCAAAAAGTCGAATATTTCAGATTGGGCGACTCCAATTGTACCAGTAGTTAAAGCAAATGGGAAAATTCGACTATGTGCTGATTATTCCGTCACTCTTAACAAAAATCTAAAAATTCAAAGACATCCTCTTCCAAAAACAGAAGAAATTTTTGCTTCACTGAATGATGGTAAGATATTTTCAAAGATTGACTTTAGTCAAGCTTATTTACAAATGAAGGTTCACTCTGACAGTCAAAAATTATTAACGATTAATACTCATAAAGGACTTTATGAATGCACAAGACTAATGTTTGGAATTAACTCAGCACCTGCTATATGGCAGAAATATATAGAAAGTGTATTGCATGATTTAGAAGGAGTAGAAGTATTTTATGATGATGCACGGATTGCAGCACCAGATTTCCAGACACATTTGTCAAGATTACGGAAATTTTTCGATAGATGTCGTCAACATGGATTGAGAATAAATAAAGATAAATGCAAATTTTTCCAGAATGAAATTGAATTTTTGGGATATAAGATTAATGCGGAAGGATTATCTAAAACAGATGAAAAGATTGCTGCAATTAAGAATGCTAAAATTCCTAAGAACGTTCAAGAAATTCAGTCTTTTATGGAATTAGTTAACTTTTATTCTAGATTCTCAAACAAACTTGCTACTTTAGCATATCCATTACACAACTTGACAAAAAAAGGTGTTCCATGGATTTGGGATAAAAGGTGTCAAGAAGCAATTCAAAACATAAAAGATGAAATCTGTTCAGATAGAGTATTAGCACACTATGATCCAAAACTCCCTATTTTCCTTGCAGCTGATGCATCTCCAGTCTGTTTGGGGGCAGTGCTCTCCCACAAATTTCCAGATGGTTCCGAGAGGCCTATTGCATTTGCTTCAAGAACACTTTCACTAACTGAACAACGCTATTCACAGATTGATAAAGAAGCTCTAGCTCTAGTCTGGGCTGTGAAAAAGTTTTATCTATACCTAAAAGGAAATCGATTCAATCTCATTAAGTTCCACTCAAAGAAAAATCTGGGATTAAAAGATCTGTAAACAACATTAGTCAAGACAGAATACCATCTCATTTATTCCATTAAAGCTACAGTAAAAACTCATCGAAGATAGCAAAATGTACGCGAGAGAAAAAAAATAACAATCGTATTTTAATTGTATTAGAGGATGATGCCATCGGCTTCTGTAAAAATGTGGGAAAAATAAAAATAAATTGAATACACATAAAATAGAATTTATGTAATATAACAAAGCATGCATTTTAGGCTATACATGAAATGCTACTTGTTCAATCAACCGATGGTGTCTTTTTCTTCTAAACATTTGAATTTGAATTTTGCTTTTCATTCATAAATATAAAATAGGCCGTGCAGAGACGTCCCACTTTATCTCTTTTGTACTGTTTAGTTTTCTATAATCATTGTTGAGCACGATGTAATTTATTTTATTTTTGTGGCAACATTGATTTGTGAAAAGGTTTTCATTTAATTTATGAAATCAATGCTGATTTAACTTTTAACTGCAATTTTGAATCAAAAACCATGTTTTAATGCAATGGGAGCATACTGTGTCAAAATTCTGATCAAAAACCTTTCGCATGATACCACATTTATTGTTGTGCGATTTATAAATGCATAGAAAAAGGGATGTTGACAACAGAAATAATATATTTGATTATTATTCATTGAAAAAATACAAGCTGTCTACAAAAACATACAATAACCACAACAACAAAATACAACTGAACAACTTATTTCTATAAATATAACAAAGAAGAATATTCGATAAAAACATTAAATGACATTTAGAAAACATAAATACATTGCTGACAGCAGAAATAATATAGTCCAGTGGACCTATGCGAGGATTTCGCACTGCAGTCTAATATTTTTTAGATGCTGATTTAAACTTTTAAAGAAAGATTAAGGATAAAAATATTTGTAAACAACATTAGTTAGAATATAATTTCATTTAATTCACCAAAGTTACACTAAAAACTGTGTGAAGATAGCAAAAGGCACGCGCGAGAAAAGAAAAATTGGCAATCTAATTTTAACTGCATTAGAAGATGACGTCATCCGCCTCTTTAAAACATTAAACAAAGAAAAATAAATTAAATACATTTAAAATACATTTTAATCTAATTTCATAAAGATACCTTTTAGTCTACACATAAAATAGCACTGCTTCGATCGAACGATGGTGTCTTTTTCTTCTAAACATTTCAATTTCAATTTTGCTTTTTAACCACAAATATATAGAATAAACACATGAGGGGAAATCATACTTTATATTTTTTTATACATTTTATTTTTTTATAATAATTGTTGATCATCATATAATGAATGCAGTATTTTATTTTTGTGGCAACGCTAATTTGGGGATAACCATTCATTTCATTTATGAAAAGAATGCCGATTTAATTTTTAATTAACAGGAAATTTCAGTCAAAAAACATGTTTTAATGAAATGTGAGCGCAGTATGTCAGAAACCACTTCAAAACCTTTCTAATGATACTTCATTTGTTGTTGTGCGTTTCGTAAATTCATAGAAAAAGGGATGCTGACAGCAGAAATAATATATATGATGATTTAGCTATAGTTTTCTTTGATGATTATCCAAAATCTATAAAGTTAATCAACAGTCAGTGAGAACTCCTGGTAACACTAACTACGATGCCAGAATTGTGAATTTTTTTTTTTCAGAAAACACGAAATTGGTCCAAAGGTATAAAGGTTTTTTTTTCCTTTAAAGACATTTTTTCTGAAAAATTGTACGCAGCGTTTTGAAACATATATTTGAAGTTGGCTTACAGCATAACGTTTACAATTATCTTCGGATCACCTCCAAATGTTAACAGTATAGTCTCAACAGTTTTTTCTAGAGAAGTACATAAGATCATTATAATTGATGAAATACTTTTATTTTTATAGAATTTTCAAAATTAGAGTTTTATAAAAAACATTTTACCCAACTTTTTTGTGCTTGTTCTTTTAACAAATATATCTATATTTTAATGATCATGTGTATGGCTCATATAAATTTGATGTAGATTAGAAGAAAAGAAAAAAAACATTTTTACTCCAGGTTCATTTGGAGAGTCCCTATGCTGCTATCCGAGGACGGCTATACTTTTGCCCCCTGAAGCTGTTGCCACAGCTTCTGAACCTCCATCTAGATTTTTAAAAATAAAATGTTATTGATGTTAAAGATTGATGTAATCAATATATTTAAACCAACTTTTAATCCGATGTGTAGTATTCTGAAAACAAAGTCTAAAAAATCAGTAACTTTCCAGGCGTCGCGTCATAGATTATTACTCCTTTGTTACAGGATACATTATGGCCACGATTTTTTTTTCTTTTTCACTCAATTGGAAAAATTTCAATCTATGTGATATATTTACCAATCAGTATGATTGAGTTATAAATAATAAAGTTTTTTTTCTTGATTAATATTCACGTATATATATATATATATATATATATATATATATATATATATATTTCATTTAAAAAGGGTTTGTGAATATAATTATTATTATTATTATTTAATCTGGCAACAGTTGATAAAAATCAGCTATTTCAAACTATGAATTAAATCTATATTCAGATAATTAAATTTGAATAAAAATTTAAAAAATAAAATCAGACAAACTAATAAAATGGTTCGATATTATCCAGTTAAGTATACGATTTCAAAATATATTTAAATTACTATGCATAGTTTTGGATCCTATAAAGCTTGAGTAGCTGAACTATCTTGACCGATTTCAACTAATAGCGCTTTAAATAATATATCCTGATTTAAAAGCTGTTTATTTCAGCGTGTTTATCATACTTTTCTCTATAAAACTACTAGTTTTCATGTTTTATTTGCGAAAATCTTATCAGGATATGCGATCGATTTAAAAGCTGTTTGTTTCAGCTTGTTTATCATACATTTCTCCATAAAATTACTAGTTTTCATGTTTTTATTTGCGAAAAATCTTATCAGGATACGCCGAGAGAGTGAAAAGGTCACAATAAATTAAATTATGGCAGCAGCAACGCTAGTAACTTTTTTTGAAAAATAGAGAGATACTTTCTTTCCGCTTCTAATTGTTGAATTTGAAATTTTTCATTAATTTCAGAGACAATAAATTCAAGCGGAAATTTGGCGAAATTTAAATTCCTCATTTCACTAAATCAATAACTTTCGGATTTTTAGGGAACTTCAATCCTAAATCATTGAAATCCCAGCCTAGACACTTTTTCACACAGTTTTAAAAATTACAACTCATACAAATGAGTATATACTTACATTAATATGGGAAGCATGTGTATTTATGAATAATACGGAGGCACATGCAATATATCTATCACTCATGAGTAAAATAATAAAAAATAAATAAAAAGAGAAGCCGGCTGTTTTATTTGAAAACACCAACACGTGATAATAAGTTTTTTAGTTTTCCGTTTGCAAATGTAATTTTTGAAGGAGACAGTATACTTTTAAGATGTTAAACTTGAAGGTTTTTAAGATTTTTATCGGAAAAAATAGGCATTCCTTATGTCGTATATGGCGATAAATTATAAATAACGAAATTGTCCACAGTCATCAGTGAAAAATCTTAACCCGAAATATTGAAATGTTAAGTATAAGAAAGGACTGGATCAAGGCGTCTTAGAAAAATAACTTGGTGCCACAATAATTTCCAGTTGTGTCTCTTAAGTATTAAAATATTAAAATAATGCATAAATTATAAATAATATTCGCGGGAAATAGCTAAACTAATTGTAATTATACCTAGAAAAGAAATAAAATGAATCTGAAAAAGGAAACACACATAAAACTGATGATTAAAGAAAAAACAAATATAAATAAAAAAAGAAAGTTTATTTACACATTATTAACAAACTAGCTGGCTTCGCCCGCCAGCGGGCCCCTAATTTACATCGGTGCCTCGAATTGTAGAAAATCTCGAATCTTGTAAAACCTCGAACCGGACGAACCTCCGACCCGGGTCCCCGCTGCCTTCGGCACCGGATAATCCCTTAATTTGCACATTGAGTAGTATAAACCTCTAACCGAACGAACCTCCAACCCGTGTCCCGCTGCCTTCGGCACCGTATACCGGTCGTGCTACGCACACACCGGATAATCCCTTAATTTGCACATCGAATAGTATAAATCTCTAACTGAACGAATATCCGACCCTGCCCCAATGCCTTCGGCACCGGATAATCCCTTAACTTGCACATAGAATAGTATAAACCTCTAACCGAACGAACCTCCAACCCGGGTCCCCGTTGCCTTCGGCACCGTATACCGGTCGTGCTACGCACGCACCGGATAATCCCTTAATTTGCACATCGAATAGTATAAACCTCTAACTGAACGAATCTCCGACCCTGCCCCGCTGCCTTCGGCACCGTAAACCGGTCGTGCTACGCACGCACCGGATAATCCCCTAAATTGCACATAGAATAGTATAAACCTCTAACTGAACGAACCTCCGGCTCGGGTCCCCGCTGCCTGCGGCCCCGTAGTCGAGTCGAATGAGCCATACCCCGTCGTGATCCTTCCCATAGAAACAGAGATAGGAAAGCGCCCCCTGGTGTTGAGAGTCGGAGCAAAAATCAATAAGCTGTAGTATCCTCTATCGACGTTGAGTCGAATGAGCCATACCCCGTCGTGATCCGGGCCATAGAAACAGAGATAAGTAAACGCCCCCTGGTGGTGAAAAACGAACTAAAACCGATAAGCTCTAGTCGAATTCGGGTCCCCGCTGACTGCGGCACCGTATAGCATTCGTGCTGCGCACGCGCTGCAGTATACGTTAGTTCCACCTTCCACCACCAGGTGGCGCAAACTGTTTATACGATCATAACTGAAATCGTTGCAACTTATTTAGACTACCGGAGTTCTCGTTCAAACACAGTGAGCTGTAGAAAAACTTAAAACTGAAAAAAAAAAAAATTCTGATGTCTTAATTACATAAACCATCCGGATTCGATAACGGGCGAAGCCCGCTTTTAAACAACTTATCTAGACTACCGGAGTTCTCGTTCAAAGACAGTAAACTGTAGAAAAACTTAAAACTGAAAAAAAAAAATCTGATGTCTTAATTACATAAACCGTCCGGATTCGGTAACGGGCGAAGCCCGCTTTTTACTAATCGAAAATAGTGGTAATTTTTCTATACATATAAACAATCAAACGTTTAAAAATATTAAATTTGTTGAAATGGAATTGGTTTCCTCAAAAATACTACAAATGTACAAATATGTCTTAATTCACCAACCGTCCCGATTCGATAACGGGCGAAGCCCGCTTTTCCTTATCGATTTAGACTACCTGAGTTTTAGTTCAAAGACAGTAGAAAAACTTAAAAAAAAAAAAAAAAAAATCGATAACGGGCGAAACCCGCTTTCATAGTTAAGAGAAAAAAACTGAAGGAGGGGGGGGGGGGGATGGGGGCGATGACACTGCTTTTCCTCAAACGACTGATTTAGACTACCGGACTTCTTGTTCAAAGACAGGGACCTGTAGAAAAACTCAAAACTGAAAAAAAAAAAAAAAAAAAAAAAGTTTAGACGCGGCCTACTTCTTAAAATCTTAATATCTAGCCGGCACTGTAATAGAAATATTTCTTTTGTTTTAATTATACAAATAACGATGATTAATTATACAATAAAATAATATATCGGCTCGTAATGAATCACTTCAAAAGAACCTGATTTAGACTACCTGAGTTTTAGTTCAAAGACAGAAACCTGTAGAAAAACTTAAAACTGAAAAAAAAAAAAAAAAAAAAAAGTTTAGACGCGGCCTACTTCTTAAAATCGTAATATCTAGCCGGCACTGTGATGGAAATCTTTCTTTTGCTTTAATTATACAAATAACGATGATTAATTATACAATAAAATAATATATCGGCTCGTAATGCAGATATGAGAATAATTTTTAGATATTCTGAAAGCAGAATCAATTTTGCGTCGCCCTGTAAAAGTTAGGAATTACTGTGCCCCTTAGATTCAGAGATTGGGCCCCCCTCTGAAAAAAACCCAATTGAACGTCACGTGACCACCGTAAAAAAATTGCGCCTCTACTCTTGAAAATCCTCCTCTTGTCTGAAAATATCCGGTCACGTGTCGTTTTTCTGCATTGGTTACAAATGATTAGAAATAAATTTCTTCATTAACCGGTTTTTAATTGATATCTTCCGATTTTACTGGTCGAATTGTACAATCTTTTGTTTGTTGAAATCAGGATTTTTTTTTACGTGTGATGGCCGATTTGGGGGTCCAGAGATTAATTCCTTCATTGTTTTTCGAAAACGGACTTGAGCATTACATGAAAGCTGTCATGTGAATTAGCTCTTTCTTCCTTCCAAACATCTGCGCTCCAGGCAGTCTGCGGTCTCCACATGCCGCGCCGAAAGAATTAAAAAATTATTTTTTATCGATCGATTTTTAAAGGATTTTTTCGGTTCTAATGGTCGTACAGGAATGATTTTTCGAATTTCTGAAAGCAAATGCTCTCCTGAATCTGTCTGTCCCATTTCCGAATTTCTGACCCCCCGACTTCCGTAGATCCGGGTCGGTTTAAAAACCCGCACTGCGGTTTGGGGCTTAATTTGCTCCTGGCGACCCTGCCTTTTTCGAGAATCGTCTCCACCGGCAAACCTTTTCGGAGGCGAAACTTTGCGGTTTTCGATTCTGTTTCAAGTTTGGTTTCGGTCGGTAATTAAAACACTTTCGTTCATTAATAACTCCCCGGGTCCGGGTCGGAATCCCGACCCGATCGAAACTTGAGCGTCACGCCTTTTTTGCGAATTTTTCGGTCCGCGTCCGCCGTCCGTGCGTCGCCTGGTCCCGGAGCCTTTGCGGGTACAAAGGTGGAGTGCACAGACAGAAACACACACACACACACAGATGTTTACCGCGCTTAATATTAGGGACTAGCTGGCTTCGCCCGCCAGCAGGCCCCTAATTTACATCGGTGCCTCGAATTGTAGAAAATCTCGAATCTTGAAAAACCTCGAACTGGACGAACCTCCGACACGGGTCCCCGCTGCCTTCGGCACCGGATAATCCCTTAATTTGCACATTGAGTAGTATAAACCTCTAACCGAACGAATCTCCAACCCTTTTGATAAAAACGAAACTCTCAGATATAACCTTCGTAATATCATTTTCAATCCTTCAAACTCTCAAAAGTTAAAAGAGAATTATAATATTCTCAATAAAAATTTCTCTTTCATTACGAAAGAATTTAAAAAAAAATTGACTGAACTGACCATTGACTTTCTGAACTAAAATACCATAAATTTAGGACATCATGAACTTATAGTACTTCGAAAATATTTTATATTTAACTTTCAATTTGCAAAAAATTGTTATTTTTTACCTTTTATTTTATTATTGTTATGTAATTATATTCATTGTTTCAAATCTAATAAACAGGCGCCTCCGGCGGTGGGGATTAGAACGGATGGGTGCTATCGGTGTCGGGTAGCGTTTATTTTTCCCCTCGTGGATTTATTGTTCCTATACCTCACGGGTGGCTGTCCACGAGTGGGTGATTTCGGTCCCCGCTGCCTTCAGCACCGTGTACCGGTCGTGCTACGCACGCACCGGATAATCCCTTAATTTGCACATCGAATAGTATAAACCTCTAACTGAACGAATCTCCGACCCTGCCCCGCTGCCTTCGGCACCGTAAACCGGTCGTGCTACGCACACACCGGATAATCCCTTAAATTGCACATAGAACAGTATAAACCTCTAACCGAACGAACCCCCAACCCGGGTCCCCGCTGCCTTCGGCACCGTATACCGGTCGTGCTACGCACGCACCGGATAATCCCTTAATTTGCACATCGAATAGTATAAACCTCTAACTGAACGAATCTCCGACCCTGCCCACTCTAAAACAAAAACTTAAAATACTAAAACTTAAAATAATAATGCAGTTTTTAGATGCGGCCTACTTCTTAAAATCCTAATATCTAGCCGGCACTGTCATAGAAATATTTCTTTTGCTTTAATTATACAAATAACGATGATTAATTATACAATAAAATAATATATCGGCTCCTAGAGAAGATATGAGAATAATTTTTAGATATTCTGAAAGCAGAAAAAATTTTGCGTCGCCCTGTGAAAGTTTGGAATTACTGCGCCCCTTAGATTCGGAGATAGCTCCCCCCCCCCTCTGAAAAAACGCAGTTGAAACCCACGTGACCTCCTTCAGAGAAAATGCATAAAAAACTTGAAAGGGGGGGGAGGACACTGCTTTTCCTTAAACAACTGAATTAGACTGCCGGAAAAAAAAAATCTGATGTCAAACAACTTATTTAGACTACCGGACTTCTTGTTCAAAGACAGGGACCTGTAGGAAAACTTAAAACTGAAAAAAAAAATCGATAACGGGCGAAGCCCGCTTTTCCCTATCATAATATCTGGTTGCCACTCTAAAACAAAAACTTAAGATACTCGTTATGGCAGATTTTAGACGCGGCCTACTTCTTAAAATCGTAATATCTAGCCGGCACTGTAATAGAAATCTTTCTTTTGCTTTAATTATTCAAATAACGATGATTAATTACACAATAAAATAATATATCGGCTCCTAATGAAGATATGAGAATAATTTTTAGATATTCTGAAAGCAGAATTCATTTTGAGTCGCCCTGTCAAAGTTTGGAATTAATGCGCCCCTTAGATTCGGAAATGCCCCCCCCCCTCTGAAAGAACGCAGTTGAAAGTCACGTGACTATTTTATCTCTTTCAGAAATGACTTATCCACAGACGATTCGTCTGCGTTGAATGTTGAAATAAAAAAGAAGCTGTCTCTTCGGAATAGAAATAAATTCATTTGCCGTGTCATTAATGAGTTTTAATTGATATCTTCAAAAATTACTGGTCGATTTGTACGAATTTTTTTTGTTGAATTCGCGATTTTTTTATACACGTGTTAGCAAATTTTCGCGAATGTAGAGTCATTATTTCCACTTGTTTCAAAAAGGAGTGGGGCGATTTGATCTCGGATCTGTCGACCCTGCATTCTTTACGGCAACCTTTTTATAGGTCTGGGGTCGATGTTGGATGTCTGGTCAGTTTTTGGCCGAAATAATGAAAAGTTACGGTCCGAATTTCAAAAAATTTGAAATTTTGGAACGACAAAAATCGGCCGCGTGTGTACCCCGATTTTCGGATCGATACCTCCGGTACATTTTTTTTTATTCGATGATGCGTTAAAAAGCGACGATTTGGATGTCTGCGATTATCAAAACGGAAATTTTTTTCGATTCTTTTTCCAGTTCGGTTTCGGTCGGTAATTAAAACACTTTCGCTCATTAATAACTCCCCGGGTCCGGGTCGGAATCCCGACCCGATCGAAACTTGAGCGTCGCGCCTTTTTTGCGAATTTTTCGGTCCGCGTCCGCCGTCCGTGCGTCGCCTGGTCCCGGAGCCTTTGCGGGTACAAAGGTGGAGTGCACAGACAGAAACACACACACACAGACGTTTACCGCGCTTAATATTAGGGACTAGCTGGCTTCGCCCGCCAGCGGGCCCCTAATTTACATCGGTGCCTCGAATTGTAGAAAATCTCGAATCTTGTAAAACCTCAAACCGGACGAACCGCCGACCCGGGTCCCCGCTGCCTTCGGCACCGTATACCGGTCTTGTAAGTCATTTGGACATTTCTAACTATTTTTAAAATTTCATAGTTTGTTTTCTGGTTCTGAGTGCTGACGTGCACTGTGTGGATGATCGGCATGTCATTTTTAATTTGAATTTTTTTTTCACATACTTCCCGTCCCCAGATCTTTTCTTTAACGAGGGGGGAGAGGCATATAAATCCTCTGCTCAATAAAAATTTGCAAGTCAATTGGACAATTTTAAGTATTTTAGTAATTCAATGTTTGTTTTCTGGAGCACACTTGCTCCGGGTCTACAATGCTGGTAAGCTGTGCTATCAATTTGTCCTAGTTTTTAATTAATATTAATGTTCAGACTCGTTTAATGGGTCATTTGACTCTTAAAACTTAATTATGAAGGTCTGGAGACTGTTTTTGTTAGGTTTTTTCATTGTTTAAGTACTTAAAAATGTATCCTAGTACAGGCTTCTGAGATTTACACTGCCGAGATTGGCCACTGTTTACTTTTTTGAAAATGCTTTTATTTAATAATTAATTACTTTAAATCTCATAAAAACTGTTCTCTTTCATTAAATAGACATACAAGGTGTTCTCCGTCACCTTTTTCAAAAATTTTATGTTTATTTTTAGTGGTTTTATGAATATAATTTGTAAACTGTGCTATCGTAAATCTTAAGTATGTGTCATAATGCTATTCACCCATAGACTTTTTCATAACAAATGGAATTTTGTATTTTTCAATTGGAATTAGTAAAATTATTTAAGATTTGACGGTGAATTTTAATGTAGGATTAAATGCTGTACATAAAAAAGTCTTCATTTTTGAAATTGGTTGGATATGAAGTGTATTATAAATATTTAAAGTAAAAAATTCTTTATGAAATTCTGTGGTATCCAAGATGGATGACTTTGCAGTATCATCACGCCATTTCTTTTTGGCTGCTACTTTCGGTTCATTTATAAAGTTCCGTAGTGTTGAGTTGTCACTCAGTATTCAATTGAAAATATCTCTAGTGATTAGCTCCAGACCTTAGTGTAGAGTTAGTTTGCCTATGGTATTAGGGAGTTTAGTTATTAAAATACAGCATTGTTTACAGACCCAAGGAGCATCTAAATAAAGTTAGGATTCTGGGTAAAAATATAGCCCAGTTTCAAAACAGAGATTGGTTTTCAAGGTGGAATTGTGGGAAATATTTATTAAAGGAATACAAATAAACATTTGATCAATAAGAAATAATGAATTTTAAGTTCTAGGGTGGACATGGGGTCTAGATTACAGTAGTTACACATTGGTTAATTTGGTGTAGACCAATTGGGACTCATTATAAGGGATTATGGGATTTTAAAGGTTTCTGTTAATATGTTAAGGTCTAGGTTCAGTATTTAGTAATAAATATACAATGTTATGGATTAATATATTTAATTACTGAAGTAACATGGAGTTTGATTAAGAGTATAAACATGGTTGTTATATATTACAAGGGTTCTTGAATAATATGTTTATTAAGGGGGCATTGAATAGAAATACTCTATCATCAAGAAATGTAGTAATCATAATCTGATTTAACCCTCGGTTTGCCCACAGTATTTTAGGTTTAACATCGTTTTAATAGTATTTCTCTTTTTTACCTATTTTGAATTTGTGTTTTTTTTTGTTTTTTTTTTCTTTTTTCAATTTTCTCCCTTCCTATGGGAGATAGAGCTTAGATATTTTTCCAAAATTAGCTCTCCAGCGCCTTGGGAACTTTTTACGCTGCATCTTTTGGCATCATCGGTTTTTCTCTATCTCATATAGGGACCGGCTATGGGCGCAGGGAGGGGCACTTTATTATTTTCATTAAACTTTTCACTGTTCTTAAGTAATAATAGAGTTTCTTTCTGAACATTCCTTCTAGTGACTCCCCCTTACACTGTCCCCGCCGGCAGCAGTTCCCTCCCCCCATTTTTATTTCCCTCTAAGATTAACAGCTTTTTTAATTTAATTTCTGTCCTAGTGCTGTAATATATCATTCCTCTAGTTATAATGTTTAGATTAGTCCTACCAGTTGTTTATTAGCCATTTGGTTTTATTAAAGTTTTAACCCTTTTGGCACCGGTAGCCCATCACTGAACTCATTCAATAGTAAACATATTGCAAAATAGTAATACCATATTTCGTAGGTCCGGTTGTAAGCACTACACTGATATTTTCACTTTCGGCTTAGGCGGGCGTGGTTTTTTTTTTTTTTTTTTTTTTTTTTTGGGGGGGGGGGTTGTCAGTGCCATACTCTATTTTATAGCTCTATGTAGTTCAAGCGCAGCGAGGAGTATCTATAGCATAGGCCCACATAGGTAAGTTGTGACCCTGTGTGATTCTTTGGTCTGGAGCAATCATTTTTACTTTTAGTTTAGGGCATTTTGATAACTCTGTATAAAAAATAATGTAAATAATTATATATAAAAAGTCCAACATTATAACAACAATAATACATCTCAATTTCTCAATTATTGTTATAGGTGTAATTCTTATTATACAGTTTTGCATATCATAGCAATTTGTAATTCATGTATAGAATAATTGTACAGACACCTATAGCATTGTCCTTCCTTACTATTGTAAATTATTGAATATTATTTCTGGCATGAAAATTCCTGGTATGAGCACGGGGAGTTCTTTCCGGTTTGGACGTGGGGGTACCATTTTTCTTTGGCTTATTCTTTTGGCTTTTATTTTGATCTTTCTTCTTCAAAATTTTCTTCAAAATTCAAAATTCTTCTTCATATGTGGGGTTCCCGTATTCCTGGTTCTAGATTGATTAGAGGTATAAGTAGTTAAAAGTTTAGTGTTTAGTGATAAGTGTGAAGAGAAGTTAAGTAATAAATCATTGAACTGGTTATATGTCTGACATTGATACATCAGACATTTCACTTCAGAAGTTCCCGGAAAGGGAAATAAAAATAGTTATAAGATAGTCATAGTTTTATAATCATAGAAAGAGGTATATTAATCAGTTTGCAAATAAAAGTTAGAATGGTGGATTCAGATAGACAACAATCCCATGATGAGATAAAAATGAACTCATATGTCGACACCTCTCATACTTATGCATATGTTGACGTCGTCCCAATCAGTTCAATCTCTAGAACTGTAGACAAAAATCAGACTGAAAAGTTGACTTTCAATGATGCATTCACTAAGAATTTAAATCTTAGCGATATAGCACAACAATACTATATTCATATAAAGAAAAGCAAAAAAGGTGCTATCCAACCAATGGCATTTTTGGAATGGTTTATAGTAAAACTAGAAAAATATACAAGCTATATAAGCTACTACACCAACTCAAAAGAAATCAAAAACAAACTCTCATGCCTAGAAATAGACCTAAAATCAATTTCAAAACATTATGCCACAGAGGACGACCATCTGTCAAAAGGTATAGTCAACATGATAATCGATGAAATTACCGACAAAGGAGAATTTCAAGAATATGACAGCCAAGAGGCAAGTTGTTCACAAGATGTTATCGATCTAATTACGCAGTTGACAAGGGGTGTTAGAAAACGCACTAAAGGAACATCTGCAATAGTCCACCTATACTTAGACGAATTAAAAAGACGACTTAAACTAATACAGACAGATTTCACCAATATCTATATACTAAAGGCACCATCCCCAGAGATATCCCCAAAAATGGCATTAAATATAACTGAATTAGAAAATGCCTCTTACAGTCTAACACATATTGAAGATGAAAAACTGATACACAGTGGAAAATCCATACAAGATAAAGACAAAGGAAATGAAGGTGGTGATAAAAATGTTTTAAGTAAGGAAGACTGTGGAAAAGAAATGATTCAGGAAGAGTTGGAAACAGCCCATCTGAATTTACAGGTACTTTCTGGAGAGAGTTCCACTCTTAGTATACCAATGGCATTGCAAGAACTAACGAGCTTAACACAAGAGAAATCTCCACTACATCAATTGGAAGATATCCTAAATCAAATTGAAAGTAATTCAAAAATTTATGATGAAGACATCCGAACACAAATAGCGAACTCAATACAGCAGATAAAAGAATATCTATACTTTGAACAAGAAGAAAATAACGTCCTGAAAACTACGACAAACGAACAAGAGCATCAAATAAAGGAAATGAAAACTCAAATCACTCAACAATCAAAAATAATTGACAAAATGGAAAAAGAACTTCAGAGCAAAGAGATTGAAATAACCGAGAAAATTAAACAAACATCACTTATAGAAGAAATGTTTCATACCATAAAAAATCAACAAAACTTAGTTAATAATCAAGACCATCTGGAAGATGGAATCGATTCCGAAATATCGAAAAGAGCACAACTCAAGAGTTATGCTGCTGCAATTACATCCGATCAACCTATAAAAACACCTTGCTTTAAGTACTCTAAATCAGCAATAATAATAAGAAGAAGTCAATCAACGAATATTCCCATTAATGTAATACGAAACATGTTAAATGACAAAATAAAAGGGAATAAAAAATTTAAATACATCTCATGTTCGTTAGGAAGAGATAAAAACTCGCTCATAGTCCAAACAGAATCGGACGAAAATACAGCGGTTTTAATTGATTTTATAAATCAAATAGAATGTTTCAGAGACTTGGCCGAAGCAGATCTTAGAGATGCTAAAAGAAAAAAAGTCATTATACTGGGAATTCCAGTAGATGTGACTGAGACTGAAGTAATTGATAAGATAAATCAAGAACTGGGACAGAATTTTCCTCTAGGAATAGCAAAAGTTCTCAAAAAACAAAAAATGAAAACATACCAAATAATACTTGATGCAGAAGAACATTACGCGAAGGCATTATTTTCAAGAAGAAAATTACCTATTCATTTTAATTTATGCCGTATAGAATATTACAATCCAGTGGTTAGGTGTAATAAATGTCAACGTTATGGCCATACAGTTGATAATTGTAGAAGTTATAATTTAACATGCGCATATTGCACAGGTAACCACAAAACAGACACATGCAAAATAAAAGAAAATTATGAACGTCATCGTTGCATCAACTGTAAAAGAGAGTATAAAACCGCAGTAAAACCTGAAAAGATTGAAAGGCATAGTGCAAATTCTAGATTCTGCCCAATTTTTCAAAGATTGTTGCAACGAAAACAAAATATTACTATCTCCAATGATCCTTCAAAAGTATGTTCTCAGAACTAAAATCACTCAATATCTCTGATGACTCTATAGAAGATTCAACTGTAGAACCTCCAACCAATGCTACATATGTAATAAATCAGACTATCCCATTGGACAATAGATATTATTTCGGAGAATCCATGACCCCACCAAATCATTTAAAAATAGTTCAAATAAACCTTAATAATTGTAAGGCTGCAAATCTCCCATTGCTGAAGTACATACATGAAAATAAAGTAGATTTAGCTTTAGTTCAGGATTATCACAAAAGTAATAACACCTTCACGGGAATCCCAATTTCATGTTCCTTCTACCATTCAATAAATCAGACGTCGGGAATACTCGTATCCAATCCCTTATTAATTCATATTCAGACTCTACAAACAAATAGCAGTGTATTTATAAACCTATCACTGTCATCAAAATTCATTAAAGTCGGATCACAATATTCAAAACCGAGTGGAAATCTTGATGAAGACTTCCGAAAATGGACCAGAGTCATAGAAGATACATCGAACTTTATCCTTGGGGGTGATTTCAATGCACACCTCCAGGCGTGGGGTTATAAAAGAAATAATGCTAGAGGATATATCCTACTTGACTATCTAGCAATGAGCAGATTAACTATTATTAATGATCCTAATTCAGAATGTTCTTTTGCGCGAGACAAGTTTAAAGGCAAACCAGATTTGACCCTCTGCGGTGAACATTCAAAAAATATTATAGATTCATGGAAAATAGACTCGACATTTAAATCACTAAGTGACCATCAATATATTACTTTTACTCTGAATGTCACACCCACAATAAGAAATTTATACCGTTTCAAAACCAAATATGAAACGTTTAAAAAATTCAATAAACTGTTTCAAAAACATGAAGAAACATTACTTTCAACACTTAAAGCAGTCAATTCTGTTCCAGAGTTAGAGAAGTGGACAGAGGAATTTAATGTTATCCTTTTAAACATCATGCAAAAATCACTTAAAAAGAAAAAGTTGTCTCATGAAATTAATGTATCCTGGTATACTGACAAACTTAAAGTACAGCGAAGCCACCTAAATGCTATATATAAACTACATAAAAGAAATCCAGATTCTGTAGAACTCAAGATTAAATATAAAAAAGCCGAAGCGAAATACAAATTAGATATTAAAAAAGCTAAAATTGATTCTTGGATAACATTTTGTTCGGAAACAAACAGTAAGTATGGTACTGCTTTTAAAATTCTGAAGCAGAAATATTTAAAAAATACAGATCTCATCCACTCTGTCATGGAATCTTCAACTCAAAATGATACATACAAAGAGATTCAAGAAACGTTACTTCATTACCATTACAATACAAGCCCAGAATTCGAATCATCATTTCAAAACACAAACACACTATCAATAAAAGAATATAACAATTTTAAATTTACCCATAGAGAAATTCAATATGCAATTAACCAACAAAATAAAAAGAAAGCCCCAGGATATGATCGGGTAGATGGCAGAATTTTAGAAAATTTGATAAAAAATAATATGAAGCTTATAAAGTTATTATATAACAAATGTCTCTACCTTGGACACTTTCCTGAAACGTGGAAGAAAGGAGTAGTCATCTATTTTAGAAAGAAAAACAAAGATCCATCAAAACCTGATTCATACCGTCCAATTACACTACTACCCATGATTGGTAAAATCCTAGAAAGATTAATAAAAAATAGAACTTTAACTTATCTTGAAGCAATAAACTATCTAAAAGATGAACAGTTCGGCTTCCGTGAAAACAGAAGCACTATATCAGCTCTGGAGAGACTTAAAGAGAAAATTGCACAATTATTACAAAAACATACTTATGTGGGCATCATATCATTTGATATTACAGGTGCTTTCGATTCAATAAACTGGCACCAATTATCAGAAATAATTGATGACTCACCGTTACCCAGATACCTCAAAACCTTACTAAAAAATTATATAAGCAAAAGAAGTATAGGCTTAAATCAATATGAATATATAGAGTGGTTCAGGGTATTTAAAGGATGCCCTCAGGGATCCTGTCTTGGACCACTCTTATGGCTTCTTATAGCTAACTACATAATAAAAAATTATAAAAATCTATATGAAGATATTATTGTTTACGCAGATGATTTTTTGATTCCAATAGAGGGAAATACCGTAATAGACCTGGAAGTTACAACCAACAACAAAATAGTCCATTTTAAGAATATCTGTGATGAACTCGGTTTAAAAATATCAACTCAGAAAACGCAATCAATGCTTCTCGGTAGCAATCTCCTCGAAAGAAGACTTCCGAGATTTAAATTAGAAAATATAAAAATAAAAGTAGTAAAAATATTAAATATCTTGGCGTAGTGTTAGATTCTAAATTCAATTTTACAGATCACATGAAAGACCTTCGAACAAAGATTGCAAACTTTGTAAACGGATTTAGAGGATTTCGATTCTTTAATAAAGGTATCAAACCAGACATCCTGAAAATATGGTATCAAACAGTCATAGAACGCCAAATACTATATGCTTACGAAATTTGGTATCCAAACTTGAATACTGATGGACGCAAATTACTACGTTCAACTCAGCGTTTGGCATTATTAAACTTAATACGGACCTATAGGACTATCTCTCACGAAGCTCTGTATCTTCTTACAGGAACTCCACCAATCCTAATAAAAATACAGAATGAATTTCAGTACTACCAACTGAAAATAGGAAATAGAAATTTGTTAATCAATAACACACAGCTAAACATTAACAATATAATGCAGAAAGAAAAATCGTATCGATTCCTCAATTACTACAGAGTCCAAAATATCAGAATTATAGAAGATAGAAAATCCATCCATCCAAAAGAATACGATGTGGAAGCCTACGCAGATGGTTCTGTCATGCCAGGGGGTGTAGCCAGTGCTTTCACCATATATAAAGATGGAAATAATATACATGATGAAGCAATACGACATCATCCACTGAATAACATATATCAAGCAGAATTAATGGCAATTTATAAAGCAATAAAATGGTTCTCTACCTCCGACTACAATAAACTACTAATTATTACAGATAGTTACTCTTCTATGGAAGTATTAAAAGTTGCTTTTCCTAGAAACTACATTATCAAAAACATTTACAATCAATTACTTCAAATTCCTGATAAATCCATTACAATAACATGGACTAAATCTCATGTGGGTGATACTGGCAACGAAAGAGCTGATCTCCTAGCAAAGCAAGCCATCTTACAAGACCAATATCAATAAAGAAAAGATCTGTTGTTCCCCATTTCAATAGCAAAATTGTATTTTAAAAAGAAAACCATCTCTGACTGGCAAGCCATTTGGGACTCATGTAATAAGGGCAGAGATACCTATAAAATTATAAATAAAGTCGATCCAAATTATCTCTGCAAACAGCCAACACTGCCGTATTATCTGAGTAACCATGGCAGTTTCCCACAATACTTACATAAAATAAGAAAAAGAGCCTCACCTAGATGTCCATGCGATAAAGCAGAAGGAGATGCAGTTCACAACATATTTGGATGCTGCCCTCTTATGATCCATCACTTCCCTTTTGATAAGAACGAAACTCTCAGATATAACTTTCGTAATATCATTTTCAATCCTTCAAACTCTCAAAAGTTAAAAGAGAATTATAATATTCTCAATAAAAATTTCTCTTTCATTACGAAAGAATTTTAAAAAAAAATTTGACTGAACTGACCATTGACTTTCTGAACTAAAATACCATAAATTTAGGACATTATGAACTTATAGTACTTCGAAAATATTTTATATTTAACTTTCAATTTGCAAAAAATTGTTATTTTTTACCTTTTATATTTTATTATTGTTATGTAATTATATTCATTGTTTCAAATCTAATAAACAGGCGCCTCCTGCGGTGGGGGTTGGAACGGATGGGTGCTATCGGTGCCGGGTAGCGTTTATTTTTCCCCTCGTGGATTTATTGTTCCTATACCTCACGGGTGGCTGTCCACGAGTGGGTGATTTCGGTCCCCGCTGCCTTCGGCACCGTATACCGGTCGTGCTGCGCACGCACCGGATAATCCCTTAAATTGCACATAGAATAGTATAAACCTCTAACTGAACGAACCTCCGGCTCGTCACGGGTGGCTGTCCACGAGTGGGTGATTTCGGTTCCCACTGCCTGCGGCACCGTATAGCAGTCGTTCCGACCCTGGTCCCCGCTGCCTTCGGCACCGTATGACGGTCGTGCTACGCATGCACCGGATAATCCCTTAAATTGCACATGGAATTGTATAAACTTCTAACTGAACGAACCTGCGGCTCGGGTCCCCGCTGCCTGCGGCACCGTATAGCGCGCTGCAGTATACGTTAGTTCCACCTTCTGCCACCAGGTGGCGCAATCTGTTTGTATGATCATAACTGAAATCGTTAAGACTTTCGATGTCGAGTCGAATGAGCCATACCCCGTCGTTTTCATGCCCGTAGAACCGAAGATAGGAAAGCGCCCCCTAGTGGTGAAAAAACGAAATAAAATCGGTAAGCTCTATCGATGTCGAGTCGAATTGATTTAGACTACCTGAGTTCTAGTTCAAAGACAGGGACCTGTAGAAAAACTTAAAACTAAAAAAAAAAAAAATCGATAACGGGCGAAGCCCGCTTTTCCCTATCGTAATATCTGGTTGCCACTCTAAAACAAAAACTTAAAATACTAAAACTTAAAATAATAATGTAGTTTTTAGACGCGGCCTACTTCTTAAAATCCTAATATCTAGCCGGCACTGTCATAAAAAGCGGGGGGAGGGGGGGGGGTTGGCGATGACACTGCTTTTCCTCAAACAAGTTATGTAGACTACCTGAGTTCTATTTCAAAGACAGTGACCTGTAGAAAAACTTAAAACTAAAAAAAAAAAAAAAAAAATCGATAACGGGCGAAGCCCGCTTTTTCCTATCATAATATCTGGTTGCCACTCTAAAACAAAAACTGAAAATACACGTAATGCAGTTTTTAGACGCGGCCTACTTCTTAAAATCGTAATATCTAGCCGGCACTGTAATGGAAATCTTTCTTTTGCTTTAATTATACAAATAACGATGATTAATTATACAATAAAATAATATATCGGCTCGTAATGAAGATATGACAATAATTTTTAGATATTCTGAAAGCAGAATCCATTTAGCGTCGCCCTGTCAAAGTTTGGAATTTCTGCCCCTCTTAGAATCAGAGATGCCCCCCCGCTCTGTAAAACCCCAGTTGAACGTCATGTGACCTCACCTCCGTCAAAGAAAATGCCGATCCAGACAATCGGCTGGCCGTGCCTCTCCGATCTGGGAATCGCAGCTCGGAAAGAAAAGAAAAATAATTTTTTATCGATCGATTTTTAAAGGATTTTTCCGGTTCAAATCGTCGCACGGAAACGATTTTTCGAATTTATGAGACCTGACGACGTCCCGGTTGCGTACGTGCGACTTACGAATTTCTGGCCCCCCGACTTCCGGAGATAGGGGTCGGACCTGCGCTGCGGTTTGGGGCTTAAATCGCTCCCTGGGAACCCCCTGCCTTTTCCTTCCCGGACCGGACGTGTACCGGCAACCCTCGGCGGAGGCGAACTTTTCGCTGTTTTGACTTCTCTTCCAACTTCGGTTTCGGTCGGTAATTAAAACACTTTCGCTCATTAATAACTCCCCGGGTCCGGGTCGGAATCCCGACCCGATCGAAACTTGAGCGTCGCGCCTTTTTTGCGAATTTTTCGGTCCGCGTCCGCCGTCCGTGCGTCGCCTGGTCCCGGAGCCTTTGCGGGTACAAAGGTGGAGTGCACAGACAGAAACACACACACACAGACGTTCACGGACATTAATAATATACCCGATATTTGCAAGAATAATAAAAGAAAGAAAAAAAGCACAAACGCTTTCGAAAACTATGTCAGCTTGAGTGCTGCGTCATATTAGTTTACTATGCAATTTAAAATTGCGCTTTATTTTTATTTTAATTTTTTCTTAAAACAATTATTATTTTGTCATACAATGATTTGTTTTTCAATAAATAATTAAATGGTTTTTTTTAAATAAGCCGAAACCATATCATACATAAATTTAAAATCAGAATGAGACAAATCAAAGAATGAAATATAATACCTCCTGCACCTCATTTGGAGATTAGGTTATTTAAGATGGGTTGATGATTCACTGTATCGACGTCTCAAGAAAATCACAAATAAAAATTATATTAACGTGCTGGATATCATGCGAGGTCAAATTTAATTGCTTAATTAAAAGTATAATACGACTTGATTTCATAACAGGTCATCGAAAATTCGGAGTTTAACTCCCAGAAAACATTTTGTGGATGCTCCTAAGAGCTTTCAAAATTGAAGCACTCCCAAAGAAGTCTGAAGGTTAAGTCAAAAATGTATTATCAATATGGAAACACAATGAATATGTGACCAACTTTGTGTAAATTGCACGGGAGTGATTAATTCTGATACGCTTATAATCGGACTATAACTCCATGCTAAGATAGGATTACCAGGTCTCTTTATTGGTTGTCTAATATACATGGACCTGGTCATGTGATTGAAGGGATGGTTGACTTCAATGTAGAAGTCGTAAAAAATAATTGTTCATTTTTATAACCATTATAGGCACACTTGTATCGCTTCCGCAGTAAGTTTTACCATTCATCTATTCTTTGGGTAACGTCGATATAGCCCCCTCCCCCCCCTCACAAACTCTGGGTGGAGTTGAGCTACACTTTTCTATACTTGACGAGAAATGAAACCGAGTATTATACACGATAATTTTTTTCCCATTGATAAACATAATTATAAACATTTTAAATATAAAATCTATATATTTTATCTGCAGGTAGATAAGTTTTAATAAATCTTTATATAGATTATTTAAAATCATTTTTGTACAGAATTTCCTTGTGTGCGCCCGAAAAAGGTATGAAGTGCATTACTTCACAGCAGAAACAAAAGTTTCTTTTGCTGGCCGTAATTCTTGAAAAAGTGCCTGAGAAGGTTTTAAAGTGTATTATATAGTTTTCTGAACTCGATAGCTCCACGAAATATCGCTATTTAGAATGCTATGAATTCTGAAGTAAACATTTTCAGCTGCGCAACAAAATTTATGCATGCAAGAATAGAAAAAGGATGTTCCTTTTACGCTGTTAATTTAGTATGTTTGTCTATTAAACATCTTTTTTGAACGTGAAAATGTTCAATAGAGAATTGGTAGCATTCCAAAAAAAACGATAATTTGTGTTGATAAGGGTTATGAAAACTGATTAATATACTGTAAAATGCATTCGGAATCGTTTCCGAAATTTATGGAAGGCAAAAAAAAAAAAAAAAAAGCTTTCTAATGCTTTTTAGCTTCATAAATGCTTCTTTAAATCACGGACTTTTACTGGTTTATGAAGTGTGTGAAGATAAAGTAATGCCGTGAATGAAAACTGATTAATACATTGTCGCAAGTATATGGGAACGTTTCCGATAATTTTAGAAAGCTGAAAAAACTTGTCTCACAAATACTTCTTTAAATCTCAGAAAATTATTCGTTTCTGGGATCCAGGAAGATAAAGAAACGCTTTTCGGAATCGTTGGTAACTCGGAAGAGGAAAAATTATATTTCCTTAAATCTTCCTGCCGGAACAAAAAACATTTTTTTTTTTTTTTTTTTTTTTTTTTTTTTACGGTGTATGGAAGGTTATATGTTTGTTCTTTCCGTAGAAAGTTATTCCACGTCCAATATCTAAAAACATCGTAAAATACATAGTATTTCGCTTTTTAAATATTTAATAATAATAATATTTATCTAAAAAGAAAAAGTCAACGTTTGAGTAAAAAAGAGGAACTTTCCAAATATGTACCCAAAGATGAAGAAGAAATTAGCTAATGTATTTACAATAAAATTTTAAACGAAAAATAGTGAACATGATAATTTAAAGCATTGTTATAAAAGTCATTAAAACGTTCCACATTAACTTTGTGCAAATAAAACATATTAGAAGAAATTAGATTTAAAGAAGCAGGATTATTAAAAAATCTTCTAACAGAACATGTTGCATCAAAATATACTAAATGTTGTTATATATTATGTATTTGTGTTCAACATAAAAAAAAATCAAAGCTGTATTTTTCAAAAGTTTTAAAGTAACGACGCCTATTTCAGATACTTGTAAAAGAAATCTCATTAAGAAAAACACATCACCGACTTAATATTTCATATTTTTTCAACTATACCAATCGGAAAACGATTTTTCAGAATTTCCTTCGAAAGGTTTTTTTTCTTTAACGGTGAGGTAATTTTCATCAGTTCGTGCACTTTTTTTCGCCCTCGTAGTTTTATTCCCAAATCATTAACGTCGCCGTGTGAGCTTTTTTCTAATCTTGTAACTCGGAAATGAGATGTATTCTCATTTAAGAAATACGTGAGTTACAGAACTAAAGTAACCGTGACTTAAACATGGATCGGTTTAAAATGATCTGAATTTTTGTTCTTAACGGTAGTTTACTTGTATTTATTTGTAAGGTACTTAAGGATAAATGAGTTATGTAATATACTCATGAACTCTGGGTGGAAATATATTGTTGTTTTGTAAATTGAACAATTTGTTTTGAGTAAATATTTAAGGATTCTTTTATTATTACAATATGAATAATGTTTATGATAAGGCTCTTCTTTGGTACATGAAACAGCTGTACAAATTAATTTTTGAGGGTAGATATAATTATATTTATAGTTATCTGCATACTATATCATACTCTTTATTCATTTTGAAAACTGTAAAATATATTTAACGAAAACATTACTCACTGTCGCTTAATATTATAAAAAATAGCCAAAAATAATATGAAAGTCACATTCTGGTGTAAAGGCTTTATAAGAGAATAGAGACATTTTACTTAAAACAATGTCAACATAAACCATGGCGCATATCAGAATTAAAATTTAAAAGTGATATGCTCGCAGCCAGTATTCTATAATAATATGAATCATGAAAATATATTTAATATAGTTATAAAAAGTGTGATTATGTTCATAAAAATATTATATATTAAATCATTTTAAAGTAGGATAACAAATTTCAAAAATACTTGTAAAAAAGCTCTCATTAAGAAAAATCTATCTCGGCTTAATAATTTTTTAGATTTTTTTTTCAACTTTATGAATCAGAAAATGATTTTTCAGAGTTTCTTTCGAAAAGTTTTTATTAACCAGTAAGGTTATTTTCATGGATTCGTGCACCCACTTTTTCACACTATTTTAGTTCTTTTCCAAAATCATTAACGCCACTGTGTGAGATCTTTTTTTTTTCCCTAATCATGTGATTCGGAGATGACTTATTTTTATTTGAGAAGTATGCAAGTCACAGTATTAAAGTAACTGTGACTTAAACATGTTTCGGCTAATGATGTGAATTTTTGTTCTGAATAATAATTTTCTTTTATGTATTTGCAAAATGTTTAAGGATAAAGAATTTAGTTAATAAATTCATGAACTTTAAGTGAATATTAGCGTGTTGCAAATTAATCAGAATCATTTTTATTATGCTACTCTTCTTTGGTTATGAAATAAAATACCAATATTTTTTCGAGGGTAAAAATTTTCTTTATACCTTCTGCGTGCAATATCGATAACTTTCATTCTATTTTTAAATGTGCAAAATGTATTTAAGGAAGGCAGATTTATATAAATCTGTTTATTTTTATTATTTATATAAAATATATTTTTTAAACATTTACTTCGATATCACTGTACTCTGTAAGGTGTTTAAAGGTAAATTAAATGTTTAATATATTCTGCTACGGTTGTTAATGTAATCATGTGTTGTATATTCATATCTCTATTTTTCGTAAATATTTAAAGGCATTTTTTATTCTTATTAAGATGAATAAACGTCATGTTATAACTCCTTTTTAGCTATAAAAACAACTGTAAGAAAAAACGTATTTTGTTGGTTAGAGAATTCTTTTTACATATTATCTGTTTTCTGGCTCACGACTCTGAAAAGAGTTCTTTAGAAACCTCAAAAAACAATATATTTTCAAGATTTAAAGAATCATTTATAAAAAACAAAGTTTCTTTTGCTGCCACTGATTTTTGGAAACGTTTCCGAGTAAATATTTTAATGGATTAATCAGTCTTATCTACTCGGAAAATAGATTTTGCTGATGCTATCAATTCCCAAGTAAACATTTTTTATGCTCAACAAACATGTTTTACAGATAAACATGATATGGTAACAATATTAACATTAAAATTAGTATTATTTTATTGCTCTTACATGTTTAAATTTGTTCAAAGTTTAATAATCTGAAAATATTTAATTGAAAATCAGTGTCCGCTAATGTGTTTTCCGAAAATCAGTGTCAGATAAAGGAACTTTGTTTCTATAAATGCCTCTTTAAATTTCAAAAATATATTGGTTTCTGAAGTTTCTTAAGATATAGAACGCTTTTGAGGATTCGTGGATAACTTGAAAGAGATTATTGTATATTTTCGCTCATGCTTATGTTACATTTTCGTAGATTAAGAAACATTTGTCTTTTTTTTTTCAGTGTACTTTAATTCCCCCTTTTTAAACCCGTTGACTCCACATTTCGGTTCATTACCTTCATTTCGCGCACTTAATACTTGTGCGATTTGGATTTCGTAAATTCAACCGCGTATAACTTTGTTGGCAATATAGTGATAATGAAATGTTACACATGATTCCTATACGAAATGTAATGAGAAATCAAACTGGGACATTTATTTTTATTAAAATGTTCATTTTGATAATGAAAAAAGGCAAATTAATGAAAGCACGTTTTCTAAAAACGCCGAACATTGGAAATTTGGGCCGCGTGGTGCTAACTTCGTAAAAATCCTCGCATTAGTGTAATGTGCACGGATTAATGATGCAAATATATTTAATTAAAACAATTAAAAATAAGAGGCTCTGAAAAATATGCTAGTACAATATTATTCAGGAACATTTATTTCATTTAGTTGCATAGAATGTATTTCTGCTGAATAAAAATGTTAGTTTTACTTTTCAAAACTTTTAAATTAACGACACCTATTTCAAATATGGTACTGAAAGAAGTCGCATTAAGAAAAATATTGGCTCTGGCTTAATAATATTTTAGCTCTTTCTTTTTTTTTCAACTTTATCAATCGGAAAACGATTTTTCAGAGTTGCTTTCGAAAGGTTTTTCTTTAACGTTGAGGTAATTTTCATGAGTTCGTGCACTTATTTTTTCACTCTCTCGTAGTTTTATTCCTAAATCATTAACGTCACCGTGCGAGATCTTTTTTTTCTAATCAAGTAACTCGGAAATGAGATGTTTTCTCATTTAAGAAGTACGTGAGTTTCAGAGCTAAAGTGACTGAGACAAACTTGCATTGGTTTAAATGATATAAATTTTTGTTTTTAAGAGTAGCTTTCTTTTAGTTATTTTCAAAGTGTTTAAGGATAAATGATTTATTTGAAATATTCATGAACTCTGGTTTAAAACATATTAGTGTGTTGTAACGTTTATCTGTAAATATTTAAAAGGGATTTTATTTTAAAGAATGTGAATAACTTGTGCATGACTCTTTATTTGTGCATGAAACTGAGAATACATTTATTTTCGGAGCTAGAAAATTATCTTTATACTTTGTTCGTGCTGCGGCGTTTCTTTTAATTATCTTTTTAATGGTATAAATATATCTAGTGAAAGCAAATTTATATGATGTAAACATAATCCATATTTAAAGTATTCACCCACATTGGACAGAAAATTAAAAAATTAGATATTCTCATTATTATTATTTTATAATATATTTCGAGAAAATATGTTTAACTTAATAATATAGTATGTATTTATATCCATCCTAATATATATATATATATATATATACTGAATAAATCTTCCTTCATCTTAAATGATGTGATTTTGTTCACAGTATTTCTCCTGGTTCTTACTTGAAAGTAGTTTAAGGTTAAAGGATTTCTTTCAAATATTTATGAAGTCCGAGTGAAAACATACGGAAGTGCTTTAACTTTGTCTGTTTATTTTTGTTAAATATTTAAAAGAACTTTGTATTTTTACAATCGAAACAAATGTTATGATATGACTTTTCTTGGTAAACGTAAATGAGGCACACATTTAATTTTCAGGGTAGAAATTTCTGTTTATGATTTCTGCGTGTAAATGACCGGTTCTAACCGGTTCCAAAATTGAAAATGCCCGCTTATAAAAAAACTGTAACTAAAATAAAAAAAAAATAAAAAACTAACAACGTTAAAGATCGACATAGACTATTCTATGCAAAAAAAGATCATTTAAAAATACTAAAATGCGAGCGAGAAATCGCGCAAGAACCTTTCCATAGACTTAACATTAGCTTGAGCGTTTCTTCGCCTGACTAGTGTAGGCTCTTAACACTTTTCAACCTAGTTGAAAAGTGTTTATAAATTCGGTTTGTCTTGCAGTCTGTCTGGTCGTCTATCTGTCTGTCTTTTTTCTAACTTACGTAAATATATTCGGATTGTCATGTAATTGATATATGTCATTGAAATTTACCATTTCATTTTCGGTATTGAAAATGAAGTGTGTACCATTTATGGTTATTTTACAGGGACCTTCAAGAGTATTCCGTTACAGGGTGAATGAGGGTAATTCAGTGCACTATAATAAAGTTGCACTAATTCAAACCTAATGAAATTGATACGCATCACTGAAGGCGACAACAACATGTTACACATAGAGTATAGAAAAAGTAACAACTATAGTTCGTTTACCGGGACTCTCAAAAGTATTCTCTTACACTACGGACAACACTGTTTCAAACGTAGTGAAATTGATATGCATCATTCTGGTGGATAAAAACATTATTTCTATAGAGTATAGAGTAAATAACAGTTACAGTACGTTTGCAGGGTTGCACAAAAATATTCCATTACATTCTGATTTATGGGGAAAATTGCTTGCAGTGTTATTTTAATGATGTTACACTATTTCAATGAAATTGATATACATTACTGAAGTGCACTACAACATTTTTTCTATAGATTATTGAGTATGTAACCTTAATTATTCCCTAGTTTGATGCTTTATTGCTTCTAAGGAAAACGTTCCTCAAAAGAACATTATACTCCCTTTGCATAAACTTATAATTTTAGATAGGTCATTTCAAGATTTTAAAAATAAAATAAAGCAGTTCTCAAATTATTATTATTTTGAATATTAAGATTTCAACTTCTAAGCAGAACTGTAGTAAACCTTTTAAAAAAAGAACATCAGCACAGAAAATATCATGTATGCGCGGTTGGATAGGTCAGATTTATTAAAATAAACAGTAATCTCCTATTCTACCAAAATAAAGGTTCTTCCCACCTCTCTTGCTCTGGAATACAGAGTTTCCCTGGTAGAACGATCTTTCAATACATTGAGGAGAGTAAAGACTTGGTTAAGATATATAAAGATAGATCTTAATAATAAATCTTACTAACAAATATATTTATTAAGTTTGCAGAGAAAAACATTGTTTAAATGAAAGGATAAATTTGAGAAGTACTAAAAAAGTTTCCAGAAAATCGAAGAAATTTTTTTCATGATATTCTTTATATTTTAAAAAGAAAAATAAGAAAAAGAGAAAGAAAAAGGAAAAGAAAAAAGAAAATTGATATTTCCATAATTTAGCATTAAAGGAATTCGTGATTAACAAAATTTATAAAAGCTCTTTCAAGGAATCTTTGTCTTAAGTCGTTTAAAAATTAAGCCCATTCAGTAGGTTTATTCAACATTAAGTCTACTTATCATATCATGATGTTATTTTGTTTCCATCATCTAAACCATTAGAAGACAGAAACCTCTGACAAAAGAGGATTGTGGATGTCTTGTCCCCAACTAAAATAAATCCCGGCTACACCGTTGGAGTTAGAGAAGAAGGAAACAACATTAAATTAGCCTTGAAATTGAGTTTCTATAATGAAAAAACTAGCCAGGCAACTGGAGTTCTATAGTGTAAAAACTAGATTCGCATTCGGATTATTTTCCAC
This sequence comes from Maratus michaelseni, assembly GCA_963931845.1. NCBI lineage: Eukaryota > Metazoa > Arthropoda > Arachnida > Araneae > Salticidae > Maratus > Maratus michaelseni. The sequence continues at coordinate 245,491,675 of OZ007588.1, read as the reverse complement.
TCCAGTCTGTTTTTTAGTTTCGGCATCAAAAACTTTACTTCCCTATAAAAATGATATTTTGATTTTTTTTATAATTTTCATTTAGCTTGTATTAAAATGATCTGTTTCTAAATATTATTTCAAGCAAATTGGAATTATTGTTTTTTGCAGAAACAGTTCTGAAATAAGTTCAGTGATGTGAAATACTAGCTGCGTTATCATTCGATTAAAAACTTTACTCAGCTTTCGTTCAAAATGCACTAAACTATTATCACTGAGCTATTAAAACTTTCAACAATTTGTAATATATATTACGCTATCGTCCATGGCTCAGAAATCGCGATTATTTGTTAATTGTTTAAAGGCAACGCCCGAATGAAACACATCTCATTGGTTATTGTGTAAAAGTCCTTTGGCAGGATTTAGACCGAGGTAAATCGGGTTTATTTCTTTCGCTGCAATTATGGAGCTCAAAACATCATTACGAATGCCGTAAAAGATATCGACGAATGCCTGAAAGTGAAGAAGAAGCCGAATTAAAAAGAGAAAATCGAAATAGATTGGATGGACAACGCCTTAAAACACAGATCATAAGGGATCGTCAAAATAAGCTTAATAACCGTCGCATACGCAAACGCGTTGCTTCTGAGTCTTCCTAGAGATAGAACTTTTGACTCTATAACTGTTGTTTCTCCTACTTCAGATATATTTAATTGTATTTATTATAAAATTCAACACATTAGCATTTCACAAATCTTACTTTGTCATATATTAAGCCTCGATCTTATACCGATATGCCATTTAGGTTCAACCGTAAGAACTTCCCTGACCTTTTCATTCTTTAAAAGTAAGTGTAATAATTTTCTCTGGCCGTTTCATTGTTTAAACGTAACTGTTATACTTTTGAAATTTTAGCTCTTATTTAATTTTATTTACAAGTTTTTGGTATAAATATTATTCAGTCTTTTTTTTATGAAGTCCACTCCACTGTTATATTTTTCAATGACAGTCTGCCCGGGCAGCGCCGGGCGGGTCAGCTAGTAAACATTATAAAACTAACACCTCTTAATGCTTACTTGAAAAAAGTTTTACTTACCTTCATTCAAATCGCCCAGCAAAAATATTAATCATATTCAAGATTAACAATAATGATTTTAACTTCCTTTTAATTGGATTTCATTCTCAATTAATAAACCATGTCTCTATGGCTTACCACTAATTTCTCGAAACTTCACACATTATAATAAACTTTTTAAAACTAACATCTTTAAGCAATTATTATAAAAATAGTTTTACTTACGTTCTTTCAAAATCGAATTGTGAAAAATGTAATCATATTATAAATGACGAAACCATTTTAACGTCATTTTAATCTGATTTCTACTCTCATTTAATAAGCTTCTATAATCCTTTTATGCCTCAATATATTGCCAGTAAACAGTTAAAACTTCAAAAATGTGTGATAAACGTTAGAAAACTAACACCTTTAAATGCTTATTACAAAAATAGTTTATTTACCTTCATTCAAAGCCGATCTGTGAATATCTTAATCATATTCAAAGCTTATTTAACATTTCTAACGTCATTTTAATTTGATTTCTATTCTCAATTAATAAGCCTTCAAGCCCTCATGAATATTCTAGCTGATATTTAGCTGCAAGATAAAATTAATGACTGAAGGGGGGGGGGGGGGTTATATTTAAAAGAAATACGTTTGTAAGAATTCATCAAAATTTTAATTTAAACCGTACATCCTGTAACATAAAAATTCAAGATTGATATTCTTTGCATATTGTGCGATTAATTATTTCTTAATTTTATGGAATAATGTTAGGGAAATTCAAAGAAATATTTGTTTGACTTTCTGTCAAATTAGCCTTTATTTTCAGAGTAGCCGTGAATATTTACATTTCAATAAATAAATATTTTCAATTTACGTATATTTAACTTCTTTGAAAGAAGAAGTATTTCACGAGTTTGTCTTAAAGCTGTTATTTGAATAAAATTATTTTAATAAATATGCATGAATGTAAAAAAGTTTTTTAGACAATATAATGTAAGTTTGGAGTTATGCTAATTCAAAATAGTGAAATAAAGGAATAGTGAATTTATATTTTTCTTGAATTAATTAAAACGTAAGTGTGATTTCTATCTTTGTAGTATATAGCGTTTCTAACACTATAAAAAATTCTATGTATAATTCTGAAGATATTCTAAGTTCGAACTATTTCATATTCACCTTCTTAAAATTGGTAAATACAAAATAGTACTACCTGTATCTTGAAAAGGTCTCAGCGACGGTGTTGGCTTCTATTTTCTAGTAATCCAGTGAATAATAAACTAATGAAGCAAATAAAGAAGTGCAGGGTTGATAATAACAAATTCTTCATTTAAACATAATGATTACACGTGGACGTTACACAAATACGAGCTTGACAAATATTAGTATATTTACACTATATTAATTTTAACACAATTATTCTAATTGGTAAATAAATCCTTCGAGTTATAATTTTCCAAATGAGTTAAAAAGTGCCAATGCCAGGATTCGAACTAGGGACCTTTTGGCGTAAGCTACCAATGCCCTGCCAACTGGGCTATTCTGGACAACTCAGTCGAAAAATTATAATTCGTATGATTTTTTAACCGATTAGAATAATTGTGTTAAAATTTCATGTAGCAATGACGTATCCAACTTTTCTATGAGTTCCATTACCGGCGATTTATTCTGTTGAGCTAATTCAGATATCTCATCAGGTGTCATAATCAACTAGGTTCTCTGGGTGAGAAAGTCCCGACAGGTTTTTTTCAGGATATCTCAGTTGGCATAGAAACAGAAGCTTACGCCAAAAGGTCCTGGATCGAATCCTAGCGTGAACATTTTTTCACTGAGTTAGAAAATTATAACTGGTATGACTCATTTACCAACTGGAATAATTATGCTAAAATTAATATAGAGTAATTACTTATCCAACGTTTCTTGGAATTCCATTACCTGCGATTTATTCTGTTGAGCTGATTCAGATATCAGACTACATGTCATAATCAACTAGGTAATCTGGGTGAGAAATATCTGCCAGATTTGTCCAGGATATCCCAGCTGGCAGAGCATTGGCAGCTTACGCCAAAAGGTCCCTGGTTTGAATCCTGGCATTGGCACTTTTTCACTCGTTTGTAAAATTGTAACTCGTATGATTTATTTACCAATTAGAATAATTGTGTTAAAATTAATATATTGTAATTACATACTAACGTTCCTTGGAGTTACATTAGCTGCAATTTATTCTTTTAATCTGATTCGGATATCAGACCAGATGTCAAAATAAACTAGGTTCTCTGGGAGAAAAAGGTACACCAGATTTGTCCAGAATAGCTCAGTTGGCTGAGCATTGACAACTTACGCCAAAAGATCCCAGGTTCGAATACTGGCCTGGAATCTTTTTCAGTCAGTTGGAAAATTATAAATCACATAATTAATATATTTTCTCTCATTATATTAATGTAGTGTAATTACGTATGCAAAGTTTCTTGGAGTTTCACTTGCGATTTTTTCTGTTAAAAATATTAAATTTAATTTCCAATATAAAATTCTAACTTTCGTCTAACTTAATTTTTGTTTTAAAATAATCTTTTCTGAAAGGTTTAAAAAATAAAGTTTCTAATAGCGCTCTGTTGTACTGTCCTCTCGATCTTGGCTGGACGGGGTGGCAGACATTTCATTTAAATTACTTGTGACGTACGTGGGTATCGCGCAATATCGATCTAAAACTGTCTAGAAAAGCGAGTTTGAATTACAAACAAGAACGGAACATCATGCATCGGCCATATATTATGAAACACTTCGAACACTATCAGAATATTATTAAGAAAATTTATATATCTCGTACAAAGAAATGAGATATCTGAATAAGCAATACAAATAAAATGCATCGCAAACGAATTTTCTTCATAGACCATAATGTAACTGAATTCTTTTTTATGTCCCTGTAAACGAGCTATATCACATTCTACAGTCTTCATTTTCAATATTGAACATTCTATATGTAAACCTCATTAACATATAAAAATTACATGCCAATCCGAGTATCAGTATCTTTAAGTGAGTTAGAGCACAGCCAGATGAACAGACAAACTGGATTTATAACCAATTTTCAATTATATTAAAAAAAAAGTTAAGAAGACAAACAAATTACTTTTAGTTATGAACCTAATACAGAGGCGCAGATAGCAAAATTGGACATTTGGGATATATTTTATAAGGGTTCTGCGGGGAGCATATATGTATCCACTTTAAATAGGGAATTTTGTGAGGTATTAATAATGTATATTAAATTCGTTATCTTTAAATTAAATTGATTTATAATTGATTTACTTGTTTATAACAATTTATTTTTTATATGATTTTATTTTCAAATCAAATTAACTTTTAATCAATAAAATTGTACTGTTTGTTATTTCTATGCAAAATAAATACTATTCGGACAGTAATACTCACACGTTTGTGTTATGAGCTACAAAGTAAAAATGAAGATAATTTTTTACGTTAACCTAAACAGAGATATTTCATATAGAGCATTCCATTATTTTTACATGGGATGTTTGCTTGAGTGGATTATATAAACTATGCGTTTTGAAAATAAAAAGACTAGTTTAAAATCATAATAAATATATAAATTGTTTTGAGCCGTGTACTTTTTTATTCTTATTCTACACAAAAACAAGATTTTAACTTTGAAAATTTTAAAAGAATTTATTTCCATATAATTCTATAAGCATCATGATTACGGGAGGATATTTTTTTCGGGTATTTTTCTTCACTGCACTGGTGATTTTCCCCATTTGTCACCGCCTCTTTGATATACGCATGCAATATATATTTAGTCTTATATTAATTATTGTCTCTTAATAGGAGAACGTTTTTAATTACCTCAAACGTTTCTATGAAACTTATTATATAAGTTATATAAATACATATTATAAATGATATGCATATCCAAAAAAAAGCATGTTTAGGAACGTCAACTATTTTATGTGCAAAAAATATATACGGCTGTTATAATCCGTGAATTATGCCTTTGATTCATATTTTTATTTTGGAAGCCCGTCACGGTAACCTTTACTATTCCAGCATTCCCATCTTAAAATAAATTGAAAAAAAAAATTATGAAGAATAACTATAACCTAAAAGAATCTCTAGATTATAGTACGAATTAAATAAAATTGTTCAATGTTATCGAATTAATTCAAATAATAACCCAAATTTTCACTGCTGTTAGATTATAAAAAACATATTCAAATAACATTTTCATAGAATTTTTCCCGAGATAAATTTATGGTTAATGAATAATAAGTTAGCATATTTTAATAAAGTTTTCAACTATTCAAAAATACACTATATAAAGTCACCGGACATTTTCGTTTTTTGATGTTTTATCAAATATCGGGAAAAATACTTGTTATTCAAAAATTTGTTCTTGAAATTCGGAGACGTAAAGAATATATTTGAAATTATATTTTTGAGTTATGAATTAGTCACAAGTACAATTAAAGGACCTACAAAAAATGAGTAAAGTTATAGTATTCACGATCACCGTATATCATTAAAAGCTCTAAATGATTTGCAACTATAAAAAATTATTTCATAAGTCATGTACAACATTTTATGCACCTGTGTAAGAATGACACGTATATTTATGAAGATACACACGAAATTGAAAAAATAATAATCCGCATTTATTTTGTTTACAACATTCCGAATTTGCAACAAAATTTTAGAACACATTCAGAAAACTTGAGAAGGTGCCATAGAAACACTATGCCGTAATTAGAAATGAATATATTGAATATTTGATTAGATATTTGCATTTGTATGAAATAAGTCTTAGCTTCTCATGCACGAAAGGCAGCACAATTGTTTTTTCATGATTTCGTAGTTTATAAAGGAAAACTTTTATTAAAAAAAACAGTCAAATATCATTGGATTTCAGAAAGATCTCGGTGATGTAGTTAGCTGTCTTTCACTTATTCTCTAAAAGTAACTTGATGAAAAGGGATTGCTTATTAGTTGCAATTCATGTAATATAAAGATAGTAAACTATGAAATGCAACTTAATGCGATTTATGAGATGTGACTATTTCACGTAAGTTTGATTCCAAAAGTCAAGATAATTTAATTAGTTAAGTTAATGTTTCTCAATTTACAAGCGATCTTAACTAAACTCAAAAGACCGTTTCGATAAATCATAGAATACTCTGGACATGTGAGTAGGCTAATCTATTATTTAGAGTACTAAAGTCCATATATAAAGTCCACTTACAATTTAACAAAAAACAAAATAACCCTTTGATATTACCGCGAGTGTAATTAAGATTAAAGGAATTATGAGTGTTAATCAATTAGAAGCAAATAGCCAGAAGTCAATCTAAAGTAATCCCTTTTGAGATAAATCAATATATATATACATATACTTATAGCATTAGAAACAAGGGGAACAATGGATATTGATAGATATAGTATTTTGTGAAAGTTAATTGTAGCGAACGCCACTCCTACGAGCCGGCATCGTAATGCTTTACTCCTTGGTCAGTCTTACTTAAGTCTTCATCTCTCTTTAAAATGATTTAGTAAATTGTATTTGATTTATGTTTTAAACTTTAATAAAATGTATCGTTATATTAACCTACGTTTGGAGTTATTGCTAATACGGTAGCACCCTTACAGGATGTATTTGTCTTCATATAAAAGTTGTATGTGTATTCAGAACATCGGTAATTTTGTGTAATTCAGTGTAATTATTTTGTGATTTATGATCAAAAAGGCAATTTATGAAAATTCCCTTATCGTCAAACAATTTTTAGAAAGTAACTGAAATGTGAAGATATATTCTTTACATCTCCAAAGTTAAAAAACAAACGCTTCTCTAGATATTCAACAAAATGTCTAAAATCGAAAGTAGTCAGTGACTTTTTACATTTAGTGTGAATAGTAGTGAATTTTTTAACAGTAAATTTACTTTTCTTATGAGTATGTTCGTCACTCATGAGAAATTTTTTCTCACTAGTTTACTTTGAAAATTTAGAAATTGTTTTATGTGGTAAAAGGTTCAATGCTTTTATTAATTTCAGCTTTGGCTTTTACGTATTTTTTAAAAAATATAATAAAACTTCCTGAGAAATTCTTCGGTAGGCATTTACGAATTTATATCGGGACACTTAAATTTTTAGGTGTCCCGTTAAATTAAATGTAAATAATATTGATTTCCAGCTTTTGTGTACATTTTTACAGTAAAACAACTTTGGTGTATTTCTCATACGTCGTTATGCTATATGTTGTTTTGCTCTTACAAGCATTTTCCTTTATTCTACCTGCATCTTATGCAATAAAACTGAATCTAACTTCAGTTTCATAGTCTACAGTCAAACAAAAAAAATCTGTGCATCATAATTTTACCAAAGCAGACATTTTAATTCCAAACAGTTTCACTACTCAAACAGTTATTGGAGATTCCTTGTAGTCTGTGTGGTGTTATATATATATATATATATAACATGAATTATTATATATATATATATGTATATATATATATATATATATATATATATATATATATAATTCACATATTCATTAATTCATTTTAATGTATTCATATTCATTAATATTTAACAATGTTATCGATTAATTGTATTTAGATTAATGCACACTGTGGACAATATCATATTAACTTCTAATACAATGTATATTTTCTTAAATGGTAATATAATGCATTGTATTAATTTTTATTAATTGTTCTAGCCTCTCTACTTAAATCATGTGTATTTAATTTTTAACAATGTTTGTAAAAACATTAAATGTAACTAATTAATTTCAATATTTAATTAATACTATTATTATTGAATCCTTAGTTAATACTATTATTATTGAATTTTAAATTAATTTACGTGATGTTGCATTTCTGGCAAATTTATTTAATTGTGACTATGTCATTGCTAGGTACAAATATTTATCTAAAGCATTAATCAATAATTATTAATTTCACCATTTTAAATATCATTTTTTACATAGAATTTTTCATTAATACATCCATTACTATTTTTTTTATATAATTGAAAAAAAAAATATCAACATAATTTTATTTATTATTTAATTATATTTATTTATTATTTAACTATCAGTTATCATTCTTTAGACAATATTTGTTTTAATCTTTAACTAATAATAGAAATCAAATGATTTTATTAAATTATAGAATATTCGCAATTTTCCATGGATGGCAGCACTTTATTAATTCATTTGAAAACATGTTTGGTGTTCTATTTTAAATTTCCTACAGAGGGAGCTGGTTCTATATTGGTTTATGTTTGGCTTTGTTGTACAATAATATTCCTTGGTCAATCCTCTTTTAAAACTTATTTTGGCAACATGTAATGATTTTCTCAAATTCATAGCCTTGTTATGTGTTGACTTCCTGTTTGGATCGTGCATTCAATCTGGTAACTGTTGTTTTCTTTTCCCTATATCCTTTTTAATCTTGTTGTATTTTGAACTTTATGATTATATTTCACAGTTTTTTCTCTTTTTTTATGGGTAAGGTTTCTTTCATTTTTAATATTGTTTTTATTCTTTGAACTTTATGATTTTTTCACAGTTTATTTCTCTATTTTGGTGTGGTAGTCCCAAAATCATATTCTTTAGCAATGTTATGGCTAATATGATGATGAAACGACACATTTTATTTGTGGTAATTTAGGCATTTGGGACTTGAAGATTCTGTCTAAATCCCACAAATTTTATTTTTTCAATTTTTAAATAATTTTCTTCTTGTTCTTTTTTTTACTATGTATATGGATTCTATATTCAGAGTGTTGGGGGAACACTATTGTTGTCAATTAATTATTACATTCTAATTCATAATTTCATAGATTTTGTTGGTGTTTCGGTAATGTTTCATTAATGGTTATATATATATATATATTTATTTATTTTTATATTTATTTGCAATTCTGCTTATGAGAAATACATAATTTGTATGCAGATTTATCTATGCTAAAAATGTTTTCTCTATATAAATTATATTCAGTTTTACTATCTGTATAAGTTATTATTATTTTTATGCGTATGAGAGTTTCAATTATTATTTTTAATATTGTTTTTACTATTACAACATGTGCGAGCATAATATAGCTTTATATGATCACTTTTTAAATTGAATTTGTTACACATTCAGCACTATCTATAGGTATAGGATTATAGATCGACCGTGTTTGTTGCGATCATGCATAAATCTGTGGATATGCTATATGAATGAGTCCAGTAGCAAAAAAATAAAAAAATAATAAATAAATAACGTATATATATATATATAATTATAATATCTATGAATTTCAAAATACATATCAAGTTCTAATATCATTCTACTTTAATCTACAAAGAGATAAATAATGATATTGTGTAAACAGAATACCACATATCTAATAATTAACATGTGCAATCATAATTTTACCATAGCATGTGCTTCAATGGTAATTGGCCAAATTTACTCATACCTGAATAATATTTAAAAAAGAAAGAGAGAGAAAGGGAAAAAAAAAAGTTTATAGATGGGAGTTGCTATTAAGTAAACACAAATGGATTAATAAATCAAATATGAACATTATACAATGGAAAACTGGACCACAAGAGAACAAACAAGAATTGGATATGAAAAAACACATGTAGATGTACTCGTCAGCTTGGTTGCACCCACATGTGTTTTAAAAATAATTCAGTATTTCATAATTCTACTGGCATGATGCTAAGAACAGTAGAATCAACCAAGTATACTGAATTATTACCAGATAACAATTGGAAAAAATAAGATTGGAAATATTTAAATTGGAAATAAAAAACCATTAAAAATATATAATATAATTCACTTACATCGATTATCCAAAAACATTATAAATCAACTCACTAAATTACCACTAGATATCATTTTTGAAATAATATTGGAAATTAGAACCTTTAAATTGTAGATAAAATATTTTTACTCACATTAATTATCCTGAATGCACAAAATCTGTATAATATCCACGTCCACATGGCACGCACATAATTTTGACAATCGAGTTGAGAGAAATGATTTGAAAGACAAGTTGAGAGCACATTTTTTAAACACAACTCCATCGATGACACACCAACACAAAATGATTCAAAAACACACAAAATTATTCTGGTGATAATACACTTATAACAAAATTATATCCGTGAATATATAATTACTCCATCTAATTTTAATCCCTGAAAGTAAAATTAATATACAAGCAATAGCTCCCTCTATAGTTAAATTAAAAATAATATTAATAATATTATCATATCTACCTGACACGTAAAGTGTCGCCATCTGTTGGTATTATAATTATACATAATTAATATCTATTTGCATATCCACTTTATTAGTTACATATACATTTCATTAGATTTAATTATATAAATAAATTTTTAAAAAAACAATACTACCTAATAGTTTTACATTAAATTCGAATAAAATCTTACAATATAAATAAATCTACACAGAATTTATTCACCCTGCACAGCATTTTAGATATACTTAATAAGAGTATATTATGTAAAATAGATATTATTTTAAAAAAAAAGTGTTTTGCTGCCAGCTGTATTAATCTACTGATATATATTATAGACTTATAATTAAATAATTAATGTTATTGTTACTACTACTTAAATATATTTTAGACTTGTTATTAAATAATTAATGTATTATTTATACTAATACTTAATTATATTTTAGATTTCGCAGATTAATTTTAATATCAAATTAAATAATTCATAAACAATTCAAATTATCTGAAAATTTATAAAATTGATAATTATATGTATTACTACTGTGTTACAATCAAATTAATGCAATGCAGTAATTAAAATACATGTTAAATTTGATATTTCATAGATTTAAAAAAAAACTATATATATGTTTGTATATATTGCAAATAGATATGTTTGTGAATTATAATTACCAATGTTATCCATGTATAATTTTATGTGTTATTGTATAAGTTAAATTATAAATGTATGAAAACTGCACATTAATAACACCCTAAACATGTGTGATCGGCAACGCACAATCACATACTATACAAAGTGTATATAATGTTCAATCAAATATTAAATTTCCTAATATGTTATAATTGTAATATTATATATCTATTGTTATATGTTATCGCACATTAAAACAAAAATTTATTACATACCGTGTTTATATTTAAATGATATAATAAATGTTATTTAAAAGAGTTGATGATTGAATTTATCATAAAAATTGGATAACCATATATTTTTGCTTGATCTCGAATAAATCTCATATTTTTGTTTTTATTTATATCTGAGCATAAGTATTTTATTCGATGCAGATAATTGATAATTATATTTTTATAAACAGATTTATGTAAACATGAAGCAAAATTGGTAAAAATATTTACTTTAAATGGAAAATCAAATCTCTTATCATAAATATAAAAAATTAATTTATAATTATTATTAATATTGATTTTTAAGTCAAGAAAGTTTATATTATTATTAATTAAATCATTTTCGCTTAATTTAAGCTGAGTAGGATAAAAATTGAGTGGCGATGTGCAATTTTTATCATTTAAATAAAATATGATAATGTCATCTATATAGCGATAAAATACATAATCATTGTTCGGACTAATATTTCTTTCATAATAATATAAGTAAAGGTCAGAGATAATACTAGATGCGGTTCCGCCCTGCGGAATTCCCTGGCATTGTTTATAAATAATATTGTCATATATGATGTAATTATTATGCAATGTAAAACTTAGTAAAGTTTTAAAAAAATTTACTGAAATATGTTCTTTTAACTTTAATTGAGATTTAAATTCTTTAACTAATATACACATTGTTTTATGTAAGTCTTTTATATCTATGTTATTAAATAAATCATTATAATCCAATGTTTTTATGAATTTTACCGGATTGATATTATGTATTTTATTAATGAGTTGAAAACTGTTTTTTAGGCAATGTTGGTTATTATGTTTTAACGTTATATCATATATCTGCTTTAAAATATTAAGTAGTAAATTACTTGCATTATTATTATATGTGTTACACCCGATGGTAACAGTGCGAAATTTAATAGGATTTTTATGAAATTTTGGAATTATAACAAGATAAGGATAATTTAAATTATTACATTTGATTTTTAGTAATTTGTGATAATTTAATAATTTTCTATTATTTATTTCAATATTTAATTTAGTTTTATTAAAAAAATTACTAGTGTTGATTGCATTGTGAATTAACCCTTTATAGTATTCTTTACAAATGATAGCATAATTATTTGGAGATTTATCTACATAAGTAATTATAAATTTGTTTTGTAATTCTGATATATGTTTATTTATATTTTTAAAAGCTGCATGTGTAATATGATGATAATTTTTTATAATTTCATTTTTCATTTTATCTATAATAGAAAATCTCCATTCACTAAAATACTCGATTGGTTTATTGTAATCAATAGCAATTTTATATATAAATAAATCAATATCTTGAATAAACTGCAATATTATGGATTTGATATTACACTTATATGGAAGGCGAAATTTTGTTCCATTATGCATTAAGTTTTGTAAAATAGGTTGCTCTACAATATTAAGATCACCAGTAATGATATGACCATGTGTTGTATTTATGTACTTTTGATATTTTGGGTCATTACAATAACATGGGTAATTATTTGAAGAGACCAATTGTTTTGCAAAAAAATTGTAATTAAAAATTTTACGTCCAAGTGTGCGATTATATTTGTATGTCTTGTGAATGGTAAAATTTTGTATTGGAAAATTGTTAGTAATGTTGTTTATTATATTGTGTAAATTGATATTATTAAATACATGATTGGAAAAATTTATAATTAATTGTGTATTATTAGTTTTATATTTAGTTTTATTAGAAAGACTTGTATTTAATATGTTTGCTCTATAATGTAGAATATCATAAAAGATATCACAAAAATGTGGAGAATATTGATTCTTTTTAAATACCTTGAAATATTGGTTCAAATATTTCTTTTTTATACTAAAAACATGTTTTCTTATATCAAGCCAACAATAATCATTACAAAATTGTGCCTCAAGATCATCAAGCTCCTGTTGAATCACAATATCATCAGTGTATTTTTTGTTATTATGTTTACCTCTACCAGATCTTGAAGTTTTTTTTATGTTTGAAAAATTTAATCCTGAATAAAGATTTTTATAATTTTCATATTTAGTTAAATCTGAAAATACAGGATTTGATTTTTTGTATACTAACTGATTTAATCCATAAAGATATGTAGTATTAAAATGTCTTATATATTTAGATTATAGAAAAAGTCGTTCAGTAAAATTTTTTTGTATTTTAAGTATTTTAATAGTAATATTTTTAAAATCATGATTTTTGAAATGAGTATATTCAACATTATGAGTTGTTTGAAATTTAGATTTTTTATATTTATCCATATGAGAACGATGTAAATTTAGCTGCTTATGTAATTTTTGACAAGACTGTCCTATATATTCCATATTACACGAATTGCATTTCAATGAATAGATTACATTGTATGCTTTGCAAAATTTTACCAAATTAAGATTGTTATTATTTGAAATCTGTGACTTATCAGCTAATGGACATGTAAGGCAACGCTTTGATTCACACTCTCGAAAACATAGTACAGGCTTGGGACAATAGAATAGGTTATCTGATAACGATCCAGGAAGATCCCTAATAATCTTCCTGTACCGAGCATTAGTCCTGGATCCACCAAGGCCTAAATTGCCAGTATCTAACATTTTACTAATAACTGCCATAATTGTTTGAAAGCAATAAAAATTGCAAGAGATACATATAATAAATATTTAAAAATAAAAATGTTTTGAATCAACCTTATTATAATTAAGTACTTGAATATCCATAAAAAAAATAAATAAAAATAATAATAATAATAATAAAAAAATAATAAGATTGACTGTTTAATACTTGATTAAATATAATAAAGCTAAATAATAAAACTATTTACATATATACATAAAGTCCCATTAAGCAAACTAACATCAAAAGACAACAAAATAGAATCCCCTAGCATTCCTAAGTCAATACAAAATTAATGTTGGTAAAAAAAAAAAAAAAAAAAAAAAAAAAATTCAAAAGAACCCGAATAAGATGTTATAAAGATGCATTTGAAATTTCAATAGATAAACAAATGATACCAAGAAATAATAGTAATATTCTAAAATTATTATTATTAAATTATTTATATATATATAGGAAAATAAATGCTATCGAATTATGATTTCGAGTCTTTTATGAATTTTAGTATTTTTCAGCTCAAAACAACGTCTTACTATTTTTGGTATCAGAAAACACCGAAAATTAATAAAATTCAAATTCGAAAAATAAAAACTCGAATAACTCGATAAGTTTTGACCATAAAAGAATTGGATTTTTTATATTCTTATTAGACTCAAGTCAAAAATTTTCTAAACAAAAATGCTAGAAAGAGGGGGCAGTATCTACATTATTGGAGGTTTTCAAGTGTATGTATTTATGTATGTCTCTCAAGGGCAAAACTCGGCAATCCCAGCGTGTTTGAAGATTTCATATAGCGATTTCGACTATCTGTTTCTTTTTATGATTATTATTCGACATATTCGTATCATTTAATGTTTTATGAACAAATATGGCTAAATTTCGGCCAAAATGGGTTTCTTTCAACAATTAATATTCTTTTTTCTTCTCTTTCCTATTGTGATATCTTGAAAAAGAAACTAAGCAAGATTTTTTTTTTCTTAATTGATAATGGTAGGACAATTTTCAAGCACGTGACTTTTTTTTTTTTTAGTTATTTAATTTGGATATTAAATTTCGCGTTTAAAAACCAACAGAAAAATCATATTTAATATTAATACTGACGTCCAGAGAATATTGTTCATAAATGGATTTTATTTTTCAGGAATTATTTGTCACAAAATTACCTTATCTTTGAAAACAAGATGGATTTTTGATTAAATTTCTTGCGCAAGAACATTTTATTAACGAAAATTTGTTTGGATATTTTTCATGTAACAATTTATCATTTATTTATTTATTTATTTATTTATTTATTTTTGCGTTTTAGAGACCTGATTAAAAATTTTAAACAAAATATAGTATATTATCTTCTATTTTCAATCATCTTTGTTTAGAAGAATGTATTAATGATTTATGGTCGCGAAGCTCATAAATTGTTAAAAACGCACCCGTGGTAATGAGTGTCATATTAACGGTTTATGGATGTGAATCGTGTAAGACCCCGTTACAAGGATCGTCATGTCAATGATTTATGAGCGGGAAAAATGACGAAGGCAGTGGGACCGCTTTTAGTAGGTTCGTTTGGAAAATCTGGCTGTCAAGACAGATGGATCCATATTAGTAAAACATTAAACTTCGCATTTTAATGTAGCATATATTTATACATCCCCTTTTAAAATACCGTATCTAAAAACTGTATTTCAGTTGTTTATTTTTGTAATTGGAAATAACTTGGTTTCACATTTTATAACGCCATTACGTTTATTTTAAATCACCTTTCATTTATACAGATTCCAATAAAAGTTTTATAGAATTACTAGATGTTACCCGTGACTTCGTTTACGTAACGTTTAAAGAAAATTAATGCATTAATTAAGCAACATATACAATATTAAGAAACTCTTTATCATATTTTACAGTAGAAAATACTTCTGATAATCACAATTTGCATGTTTTTGTTTATATATGATGGTCATTTAAATTTCTTTCATGAGCTTGGAATTTGATATTCTTTCAATAAGATGAAGTGTGCAGTTCATTTTTATCTTTGTTATTATATTTTAGCATTTCTATTTATTCTATTTTACATTTATTTCGTTCAATGAAATTGATTTAATTTATGTTTTAGCGTTGAAGAATATTGTTTCAACTAATTGTATTAAGTAACTATTTTTGAGGAAATTTGTTATTTAACATGTCACTTTAGATATAACATATATTTAATTAGAATAATTTAAAAATCGATATATATTATGTTTCTATTCAAAACACTCCGCATCTTGAAAAACAAATTGAAGCTATATATTTAAAAAAGAAATTAAAACGTGGTGGAACATAAAATTTTAAAAATAAATAAAATAAGTAAAAATAATACATTTAACCTTCATAAATTTATTATATTTTTATGTATTTCACAGTACCGCACATTTAACAGCTCTAGATCTACCATCAATATCAAAAAGGTTATCGCGCTTCAAAGACTTTCAAAGCCTAAATGCTTATTTTTAAAGCAATAGGGTTGGTTATTTATTTCAATGGCGAAAAGAATCTGAAAGAAGCACCCTAATTATGGGTAAACATTGTCTTATTGATTGTTGTGTTGTAGTTTAGGATTAGTTAGTTTTGAAATTTGACAGGAATATATTCCAATGAGGGACAAAAATTACCCTGCAGAGATATTTTTAACTATAAATTTATATATTTTAAAATTAAAGGAATTATATGAGGATCAGGAAAAGATAACTGATAATACCTGACTTTTTAATTGGTTTTTCTCTTGCGCTTTTCCATAATCTTGGTGCTTTTAAAAATAGGAGGGGGATTTTCTTGTTTAATTAGTGTCATTGAACTCTTCTTTGAATTTCAGGTGAACGATGTCAAAGGCAAATGCTATTCTCCAATGAAAATTGCATATGCTAACAACTTTTACATCAACTTTAATATATTCATTAAATTTTATCGAAATTTTATAATCTAAAATTTGTACGGTAAAAGGCTGTTAAACTGAGGTTTTGGTGACCAATACATTACGTAGAAATTACGCTACTTTGTGTAAATGCTATAAAATACTAATATTTTCTGAATGAAAATCGGCACATGATTTTAAATATAACAACACTTTCACCAAAGATAGTTTTTCCTATGAACTGATACTTGTATTGTTAAATAAATTATTTCACTTCATGAATAATGTGAAAATATGAATTTATATTTATAGATAAGGTGCATGTTTGTCAACAAACTAGTTTTTTGCGTATCAACTCAACTTAATGTAGGCAAAACGTTGAGCTAAATTGTTTAAAGTTTCGCTAAATTTCTCCTAATTTTCAAGTAGTTAGAATACAATATATTATGTGTAAAAAATAGTACATTATGGATTACTAACTCTGTAAGAATTGATATTTTTCGCCTACCGTTAGTCGAGAAATACGCCTTTACGAGTGCGTGACGTCACATGCACATTATCAATTAAAACCATGAAAGCGCTTAAAGAAATCCAATATTACTGTACACATAAAACAAATTAAACATTAATATTGTGAAATACTAAATTTAAGTAAGAAATTATATTTACAATGTAATTTAAGAAGAATTTGCAAAACTTGCGTTTTGAAATTATGTGATTTTTGATCCATATGTACATTAGTTTTGTTCAAATCGGACAAAAACTGTAGATTTGTATAAGGAACCTACATAACATACCAAGATCGTCTTATATAGATATATATATATATAGGTTACATATATACATTAAGTCATATTAATTATATTATTTGTATTAATTGTATTAGTAATATCAAACGTGATTTCAATTTTTTAAAAATTAGATTTTAAAACAATAACATTCTATTTTAAATATCTAGCAATTTTTATTCAAAATACACTAGAAAATTAAAGCAATAAAAATAATTAAAAAATATATTTAATTTCGTACTGTGTCCCAACACATTCTTTTATATCACAAATGTAAAATTATAATGCAGTACTATTATACAAAAGAAAAAATGAATTGAAAGGGAAAAAAA
Source organism: Maratus michaelseni (assembly GCA_963931845.1). Lineage (NCBI taxonomy): Eukaryota > Metazoa > Arthropoda > Arachnida > Araneae > Salticidae > Maratus > Maratus michaelseni. The sequence continues at coordinate 245,473,819 of OZ007588.1, read as the reverse complement.
TGCTAAAAAAAAGTTTGAAATACGCAGATTAATTATTACATCACTAGACATAATACTTTATGTGCTAAAAATTGTATCCTTTTTATAACGCGACAGAAAATGTTGTATTTTTTCTGTTAAACATCTGACATTTACGACAAAGATTGATTTTACAACCAATAAAGCGCGCTTTAGTTATTTCAGAACAAACAGCAGCGGAAATTCCTATCAAAAAATATAAAGCATTTTCACTCGTTTGTCAACAGAGATAGAATTAGGGATTAATAAGGGAGAATACGAGTCACGCGATCTCAGTGTGTTTCAGTCACGCAACAAAATGGAAGAAGGTAATGGGACCTTTTGTAAAATCGACATTGAGGTAAATCTCGTGCTTGAAGGCAGACGCTTGTACAAATATTTGAAGTATATTTCATGTTTGAGCAATTATGGATAGAGAATAAAAGGTGAATCCATATGATGTTAAATTTAGCCAAACTATCGAAAAAGGCTTCCAATATTTTTGTTATAACAATTCATCACTACAAACATAATAATGTAAATAAATAAAGTTAAATGTAAACAAATATACTGCGATACGAGATTATTTTCAATTCTTAAAAGTCGAAAAGAAAACATTGAATTACAACAATGAGGTAAAATAATATATTTGCACTCATTTCGCATAACATAAGAAATGCTTTCACTAAATAGACGCTTTAAATATAATAAACAATTAAATACAAGAGCAGAATTTAAGAAAATTTTATTAATATTTATTATATCTACTCACAGGTAACAATAGACTGTCTATAGTGCTCCTGCTTGTACCTTGTGCTCCTGCGGCATATTCGGTTATCGGATGATATAAGAAGCATCTTGCGATTTCTGGTAAAAGTACTTTCATTAAACAAATTGGCATTGAAAGGAAATCGTAAAATAATGAATATCGATGGTATAATTAAAGAAATTTACGAAAACCCATTTAAATTCCACACGCTCAAAGTGGCTCTCTTTTATCCGTCCTTCCAGTGACCCGGCCTAAGCAGTTATCAGACATTAAGGGTGGAACATTGTGAGTGTTAGTTGAAGTATTTTTGCTAAGTATTTAAATATAGGTATTATGAAAATAATAGTACAATAACGAAACAGAAGTTTATAAAATGCAGATTTAAGTGCTTAAGATATAAAAGTAGACCACAAAAAGGCTTATAAAATTACCTTTCAATATAATGAAGGACATGTTTAGAACGCACAAACTACGCCGTTATCAAGATCTACATGATAAACAAACTATTCTCGCAAAAATATTTGAAAATAAACTTGAAAACTACGAGATCATATGTGTAATAAAAGCAGGTGCTTAGAAATAGTCAACTGTAAACGTGAAAATTAATATTTTCTTATTGCTTTTTTTAAATTCAACAAGACCTCGTGCTAGATTTTATTTAATTCAGAAGAGGCTGATTCATTGCATATGTTCTCGTTACGCATATCGAGCTAATCACTGCCGTTCAAAAACTTGGTTTATATTTTTAAAAACAAATTACTCAAGATATTAACTGAAATTTCGAATTGTATTCATTCAAATACCAGGAAAAAATTAAATTGTGCACTTGTGTAAAGTACACCTTTCTTCTTTCTAGTACCCGTTAGGTTATTTTTGACCCCATTCAGTTTTTCACAGTTTGACACAAAAATATTACCTAATAAATAAAATCAAATAGATTTTAAAATTAAAATATGTATGCTATTATCTTGAATTTTTACTAATATTAATTTAACTGCACAAATATACAGGGTGGTCCTAAAATATATGTCAAAAATGTAAAGGTAGGTAGAGGGGACCTAAATAAGCATATTTCGTATAGGAATGTGGGTTCGGAAATGCCGCGTTAAGGCAATAGAGGGCGCTGTTGAGTTCGGCGAATGAAAACGTTTAGCTGTGTTTAATCGTCTTTCCCCGCACGGTTTTCGAGCAACAAGCATCGTTAAGCCAATGCGAAACTTGCCGACATGCATTTCATGTATGAGGCTGCGCAAGAAGATGCTCAAAGGATGTACATGGACCGATTATCGGTTAGGAATCTACCGGATCGTCGAACGATTGAGCGTCTTCATCGGGGGCTGTGCGCGAGTGGATTGTTTCATGCTTCCAGGCGTGATACGGGCACTGGAAGATATCGCAGAATTCCAGCAGTAAAAGAAAAAGTATTATGCACAGTAGAGTATAGTCCTTCGACAAGCTCGAAAGCCGTTGAACGTGCGCATCCTTTGAGCAGCCGCCCCATTTCCTTGTGCAGTGCCACACATGAAATGCATGTCAACAACCCCCGCATTGGTGTAATGGTGTATGTTGCTTGAATCGTGTAGGGGAATGACGATTCAAGCCAGCGAAACGCTTTCATCCGTCGAAGTCAACAGCGCCCTCTACTGCCTGAACGCTGGATTCCCGCACTCACATTCTATCCGAAATATGCTTATTTAGGTCCCCTCTACCTACCTTTACATTTTTGACATTATTTTAGGACCACCCTGTATAATAGGCTGTTTGTTTATAAACCATCTATACATTGATTCGGCCACGTCGTTACGGGTGTCATATTTTGTGACTGTTTGATATTGAACAGTTGAACAGGCATGTAGATAAACAAATAACATATTATGCATTGTTGAATTTTATTTGAATAAGTTTTTGAAAAATATAATAATTTACTTCTATATTTAAAATTGATTTTATTTTAATACTCTATATGCAATTTTGTGATATAAACGCAGCATAATGCAATCTTAAAATAGATGATCAACGTACAAAAAATAAATAAAAATAAAAATAAATAAATAAATAAAAATATATAAAATAGCAAAAAGCTGTTTCGGAGCCTCTAAAACTCCATCATCAGTGCCAAATTTAAAAAGATTAAAAACTGATTTAAAAGTTTAAGCCATGTAAGTATGCTTGCGTCTCCGCACGCGACCAAGATAGAATGGCGGTGAGTTTTTAAAAACAACAGCGGATTCAGGAGTCACATCTGACGAAGGAGAACAATAGAAGCGCTCGGCAAGACTGAATGAGTTTAAGTACGGAGGAGAAAAACACATGAACAGCTGTTTACTATTCCGAAACAGCTGTTTGCTATTTTATTTATTTTTATTTGTACTATTTTTACGTTGATCATTTATTTAAATATAACGGCACAAAGTTCAATCCCCCTATTTTAAATAATGCAATCTTTTTGGTATTTTAATACCTATGTGTAATCCAGCTCAGTACTTTACCAATATGTGCTTAATTAGTCTGTACTGTACAAAACGTCTGAAAATGAATAGAATTAATTCTAGACAATCCAATCTATATTAATAAAGCACAGAGTTTGTGAGTCTGTCTGTATGTCTGTGTACGCTCACACACTCTGATGGATAAGGCCATCGATGCGACATTGGGCACGGAGGTATTCCAAAGTGTGATCAAGAACATCCGCGAACCATAAGAAAGAGAGTTTTTCCAAATTCAATTTTTGAGTTCTTTTAATTAAATTTTAAGGGAGTTTTAACTGGAGTTTTGCATTAAATATTTTCTTTCACCATTCGCGGTATTGTTTCTGAATATCGCATTCTTTCTTTGTTTTTTACAGAACAGAATAAAACAAAAATTGTGCTTTCATATAAAGTTTAGCCAAACCTGCAACGTAATTTACGAATTTTTATTAATTAATTTTAAAAATAATAATTTAAAAAAATTAAACATAGAATTTTTTGTTTTTACAATTTCAATAAATGTCAAACTGCAAATGATTATTTTGTTTCTTTGCACATTGTTGCAGTGTTGAGATACTAATAATAATACGTTGTTTGTTTTTTTCTACATTTTAGATAAATAAAAAATGCTAAAGCATAAATACGAATTTTAGTTCTTGTAATAAGAAATCTGAGACCTGGAGAAAATGCTTCAATTTTGTGGAATCATAAGTAAAATGCTTCAAATTCATGTATGAAACTACACGTGTCCGTTTTGAAATGATTTAGTTTTTAACGGACTTTCACCATTTCGCACCTTTAATAGTTCCACTGTTTCATTTATCCGTCAAAAATTAAAACGAAAATACCTTTTTGATGTGGGACTTTAAATAGATTAGGCTGAAAATAAAAGTGAAAAGTGCATCTCCATTAAGCAATCGATGTAATTTTTAAGGGTGAAATTCCATTTTTAAGGATGAAATTACAGATATACTTTTATATAGGTCATATTCAGTGATGGAAGCGTTGCAACTTTCTGTGTTTAGGGTTCATGAATATTTTTTTTTTCCTCTTTCTCTACATGCGAAGAACAAGTTTGCTGGTAGTAAAATATATTTAACACGTTGATTCGCAGTAGTACAATTTAGGATTAGTTGCAGGTACTTTAGAAAAAATTGCTGTACAAAACAAAAGTATGTTTAAATGGAAAAAAAATTCCCAATTTTAATTATTCATTTTTCTTGAGTTGAAAGTTTTAGTTTTGAAAATTTTATATATTTATAATTGAAAGCATTTTATTTGTAAATTTTCTAATTCTAAAAAACACTAAAAATAAGAATATGGAACACAAAAAGTTAAATAATAATTTTCCTTACTTGCCATAAAAACTATTAATTTATCTAATAGTGAGTATAATAACATCTCTAACAACAATAATAATAAACCATCTCTTGAAGAATTACTATAATTTTTAACTTTTGATGGTAAACCATATTCCAGTTGTTGCCCACTGTATTCGACAACGGATACTGCATAAAAATAAGCGCATTTTGTGGTAGAAAAAGTCTTAAAAAATACAAGATAAAATATGAATTAAATTCATCAAACAGTCCTAGTCGCGTTATTTTTAATGTTATTATTTTAAACAATTTATTAGATGCTTTTGAAATTATAAATTTTGAAAATTAAAGGTAAATATAAAACGAATATATACATAGACAAAAACATAAACATAATAATATACATAATATACATAATATACATAATATACATAATATACATAAAACATATACATAAACAAAAACAGTATTTATCTAAGCAAAAGAATCTCTTGACACTGGTGGTCATCCTAGTAGATCAACTTAAAGATATTGTTATAAATTATTCATAGTTTTGCTCTTTGAAATTTAATAGCATCAATTATTTATCTTTTAAAAAGTGGTAACTTTTATTACATTTCAAAGAAAAATCTCTACGTGGTAAAATCCACATAGATCTGTTTTTACTCTTTTTTATGTGCGTTCGTAATTATATAAATACGTAGCACCTATTGTCGTCGTCTGGTCCGTCCGTCTGTCCGCATATAACAACGCAAAAACTACCCAACCGAATGGTTTGAAATTTAAGATACATTATCTTTGCAAAATTTTGTCGAGACATTTCATATTTTATGAAAATCGAATCAATACTTTAGAAAATATTAATTAAAATATTTATTAAGAAATTTAAATTTTTTAAAAGAAATGGTTGCTTTCTTGTTATAGGAGTTTCCGAGATTTAATCGTCAAGCGACCGAGATACTTATTTTATTACATAAATTAATCTGCAGACGATATAATTCATTTCACAGAATTAAAAATAATCAAGATCTGAATATTTATATAACTAGCTATAGTACGAACGAACCTCATTTGTCACGTTTTACGTACAATTTCCAACTTGTTTTTATTTGATATGCTCCGTGTAAATCTTTGCTTATGAATCCCTTTCTTAAGCTGCTCAATTTCTGGAAAGTTTTATTAAATAACTAATTATTCATGATAATTTTGAAATTGTTTAAATTTAATTACAATGACTTCTGCATATAGAAATTGTTCCAAACATTAAACTTTTTAATGCTAACACTTACTTTTGATATCATAAATGGTTTTTTGGACAATTTTACTTTTCGTTACCCATCAGAAAGTCATGTAGAGAAACAGTTTTGAAATTCTCCAAGTTTAAACTTTGGAACTCTTATAGTAAATTCATTTTTAATTATTGCAAAACAGATTGCAATGGGGACAATTTTTTAAGAATAATTCAAAAACTACTCGGCAGAATGAACTATAATTTTAGAATCGCATACTTGAAGTTTCTAGAATCGTTCTCTGTTAAAACATTTATAAGTTATAATTCATAATGTTTTCAAAAAAATAAAATAAGTAAATAAATAAATAAATACATTTTTGAAAAAAAAAAGAAAATAATTGTTTGTAATTTACTTATTACTTACCCATCATACGTAGTATAGGGTAAGTCTTGTAATCGTTTTGAAAATCGAAAATTTTTTTTTGAAGGATTTACACGTTTCAGACACTGGAGATTCCGAAAAACATATTTTTAGAAAAAAAATTTTGCCGTCCGTCTGTGTGTCTGTGTGTCTGTGTGTGTGAGTGTCTGTAAACGCTCTATCTCCCGAAAAAATTGAGATAGAGACTTGCAATTTGGTATGTACTTAGTATGTAATAATGGGAAGAAGCCTATTTCATTTCAATAACCTCGATTAACCGGAACAATTTTTTTCGGACTCTCGAAATATTCGTTCTGATGAAAGGTATATAAAAATTTTCGAAATTGTTTATTTTAAGAAATGAATATAAAAGACAATAAAAAAACATAAATTTTGAATAAAGCATGAAGTCGATCGGATAATTAGTTGCCGAGATATTTGGAATCCTATTTTCCACACTCTTCGATTTTTCATGACCCTGTATTTCATCCAAATTTCACTTCAAAGTTATATTTTAATTGGAAATTTGACGCTTAATCAGATGCAATAAACCGCTAGTTAATAGGATTATTATTTTTGGAGTTATAAGGAAAAACCTCTTTCAAGCAATTCAGTAATCGAGCCTTTAAAGTTTGTGACGTCATCAAGCCACGATTTTATTTGAATTGCAATGCATTTTATAAGTAGTTTACACATTTTTATTTTAATATTTTACATTATGCATATCCATGATGGGTAAGTATTACGGTGGCCCCCAACGACTAGTTTTTAAGGGAAATTGAAAAATGAAGATTCAAATACGAAATTTGGCCTGTTGCCGATGCATTAAATCCGTGTATGTGGTTTTTAATAGATTAATGTTTGAAACATTATTCTTAAACTGGTATTATTGTTATTATTCTTTTGTTTTACACTAGTATATTTTCGCAAACACTTCACTCCTCATTTCATCCCAGCTAAAATAATACCCCTTCTTTTTTTTCTGCAAGTAATTCCATAACAACTATTTCCAGCTGACTGCACATCCAATCTCAAAACATGGCTCTGACGAATACACATGGGGGTCACAGGACCCAGAACACCCTATAATTTGTCACAGCTGACCCCACGATTGAATCTTTCTCTCGATGTGTATGAGGACCCTTTTTGAGGGGAATCCTTGATCTTGATGTACGACGCAGTTCGCCAGAATGGCTGGGATATTCTTATGAGCTCTCTCCCATCCCAGCTGAGTCTACATCGGGTGACAACAATAGATTTTCTTCGGATAAGAGGTTTCTGCTGCAGAAACAATATATGTGGCGGGTGTGGTGCGCAGGATATCAATATAATGCTTATTAAATTAAAACGCCCCGCATGTGTTTTTAAACAGATTCTTGACTTAATGTATTAATGAATATGTTCTAAATAATTTAAAATGAGAATAAACACTTCATACATATTTATGCACATAAATATAATTTTACCCAACGTTAATAACGGATTAAAAGAGGGAGTAATAATTTGGATAGCGATGAATTATCTTTTAAAAAGTTATTGCAAAAACAATGTATGTGGCATGTGTGATGCCCTGCGTGGCATCATAATGCTTCTTTAATAGATATACACCACGTGTGTTTCTAATTTTATTTTAATGAAACATTTATGATTCAATACATTATTTAATAAAGAAAGAAATGACAATGAGAATACATACAAATATACATACCGTAATTTCGCGCGTATACGCCGCACCTCAGACAATTCGATTTCCTACCAGAATTTATTTTAAATAAAATGTGACTTACTTCTGCTTAACACTTATTTGACTTCTTAGTTTCAATAAAATTTCCGGTTTGAAAAAGACTTCACTAAGCCGCGGCGCATACGCGCGAAATTACGGTAATTAAAATATCAATCATACACAACTTTATTTAGTTCTACATGCAAATGCCATTTATCAAAAGTATAAATAAAGTTATAATAAGATAAATATTTACATAACGGTGGATTTATTTATTTATTATTTTATTTATTTTTTATTTATTTATTTATTTTTTTGTATAAGGAGTTTTTGCTGCAGAAACAATATATGCGATGAGTGTGGATCGCTGAAGAACAATAAAATGTTTCCTTAATATACCCTCTGAACATTTTTTTTAAAGTTAATTATTTTGTAACATCTTTCTGACATATTATAAAAGGATTTTATCAAAAAAAAATAATGCAAGTCGTGATACAATTTGAATTTTTTATTTAGGAAAATTAAGAAAATTTTAAAGCAACACACTTTTTTTTTTTTTTTTTTTTTTTTTTTTTTTTTACAAATATGAATTTTTTGGAGAAATCATGTCTGAATACTTTTTTTTATATATCACTATTTCTAAATATTCTTAAGTGTATCTATAACTGTAAGGACCAGATATCCAAAAAGTTAATTAGTTTAAGAAAAAATAAATAAAATATAACACTTGTAAAAGAAAATAAAAGTAGAAATTCACTATTTAATTAATGTTTAATTTTACTTTTTAACTATTTATATTACAGGAAATCCTATCCTTAACTTTATGCAATGCAGTTTAACCCATTTCCATCATAGACGCATACAGGACCATTTCAAGATATTCTTTTACATACAAAAATTCCGAAAGAAGAATTTTTACTTTATGTCAACAAAAAATGTCTGTCATTAAATAAAGCAAAAAATATAATTAAAAATTTCTTGTATGAATTCAGATTTTCTGTTAAAAAGAAATTCCTGAAATGCACGCTTCGGATGCAAATCGCTAATGATAGCTCACAAAAAAAAAAAAAAAAAAAAAAAAAAAAACAAGTCCACTGTAAAGTATATGTTGAAGTTTTAACATTCTGATCACACTCTAAAAAACTTTTCAAAACTGAGCAAAAAATACTAAAATCTGAGTATGTCGCATGACTATGCTTTAGTCTTATGAATTATGCGCATCAAAATAGCTCCGAGTAAAATTACTTAAGTTTGAAACGTGTATATACTCATTTCTGAAAGCAAGCCCACACTCAAAAATAAAACATCATGTGCTCCTATTTGAGTATGTCCATATGTTTCAAAAATGAGTATAAACGGACGTCTATGTGCACATTTTTGAGTATTTTCATGTTTCAAAAGTGAGTATGAACTGACCTCTATGTGCTCAGTTTTGAGTATGTCCATGTTTCAATATTCTGAGTATTTCTGGTATTTCAGACTTGAAAGCATTGGGTTTTGAAACAAAAAGTTTCGTAAAAAATGAAAACACCGATTAACTGAGATTTGAAAGTGTCATTTTTCTCAGTGCATACTGATATATTGAAAAAAAAAAAAAACACAGACTTATAAAAATGAATTTAAAGATTGGAACTCTGAAGCAATTGGAAACAGATGCATTAAAACAATTATCACATATTTTTATTTAACGTATCTTTACGACACGCCGTCATAGTATTAACTTTGTGGATGTCTAAATTCATTTAAGAAAAAAAAATGAAAATTTGCATCACTTGTTTGTAAATACATAGGTGTTTTAGACTTATTAAATAGAAATGAACACGAATGTTTATAATACAAAGTAACCTCTTAATTTTTTTTAATGTAGCTTTTAAATTAATTCTTTTTAGGTGCTTTTAGTCCGTCCGTCCGCATATAGCAGCGCAAAAACTACCTAAACGAATTGTTTGAAATGTAATATATATAATCGTCGCAGAATTTTGTCGAGTTATTTCCAATTGTATGAAAATCGAATAAAAACTTAAAAAGATATTAATTAAAGTTTTCTTCATTCTATTAAATTCCATCATACATAATCTATATAATAAAAGCGCAAGTCATGTGACTGAGGAAAACAAATACGGGCTAACCACTTCTTTTTCCATATGCCACGCTGCCATTTTTATTCAAAATTATTTCTTCGAATAAAAGTTTTTTTAAAGATCGTCCAAAAAATTTGTTTATTTTAGAGATGAGTTACATTAAGAAATAGATTCTGAGATAACTTCAGTTGATATTAGATTAACAGCCCAATACTTATTCCAATATCCATTAATGTAAATAAACACAAGAGATTCGTTCATCGTGAATCATAGAAATATTAAACCATGGAAGTAATCCTTCACAAAGCAAGATCTCTACAGTGAATTTTGCTATCGGATGTAAAAAAAAAAAATCGCATCGGTAAACGTGGCATACGTAATAAGAGAAAATAAAGGCATGCTTATTTCGCTCAGAACAGACGATATAATTCGTTTCAGTGAAATAATAACAATGATTTTTTTTACATTGTAAAACTAGTTATAGTAAGAACGCTCTTCATTTGTCACGTTTAACGTACAATTTCTAACTTGTTAATATTTATTTTTCATAAGCACAATAAAGCATAAAATGCAAAATAAAGAAGTTTCCAAAAGTTATGTATTTCAAAAATTATTTTTACACAGCATAGATAACAAATAGTTATCTCGAGTTCTCAATTTCCATTTCTGCTAGAATTGTTATTTTTATCACCAATTTCAAAATTGCTATAATAATAATTTCTCTCGATCTAAAAAATCGCAATTTGAAGAAAAATGGCTATCCCCCCCCCCTCCCACACACACACCCCCGCCTCCAATAAACAGAATAAATATTCTGGAATGAAAAACAAATGATGTAAGTGGCGTGAAGGTTTCAATTCGTTAGGATAATTATTTTTAACAAGTTTCCTATACCCGAGTTAACTTGGAATAGCTACACTGTTAAAAATTTGCAGCAAACTGTCCAGTCATTTGACCATTTTTATAGAAAATTGTTACACAACCGTAATTTAACTCTATTTTAATCATAATATGGACAATAATATGGTAAGAATAGAGTTAAATTAAGGTCATGCAACTGTTTTTAATAAAAACGGTCAAATGATTGGACAGTGTGCTGCAAAATTTTAACAGTGTAGGTAAATGGTTAAGTAAAACATTTAAAAATAAATATATAAATGAAAATACGTACAAATATACACACTCAAGTAATTATGCACAAATTTATTTATTTATATGTATAAATTTATTTTACCAATATTTTACTCTGGTTGTAAATGGGCTTATCTAAGTATATAATTAAGATGAGCTTAAAAGTATAAAAAAATTAAAATATTCTTTTATATCTTTAAGACTGGGTGCACCAGTTTCAATTTTAAAGGAATAACTTGTTTCAATCAGATATAAATTTTAAATTAAGGAGTGACATTTTAAACAAACTGTAAATTAAATCAAGTATCTTTTCTTCATTAAAAAAAATCACCTTTTATTATTTCGTTAGTTTTAATTTTACTTTATATTTTAAAATTAATTCGCATAACTATTTTCGACTAAGATTTTCTTATTACCGTATCACAATATTGCAAAATATGTTATTATATTTCTGAGTGTATTTCACTCTCTTTCCATATGTAATAAACATTTTTACGCATTTAATGTTTTATTCATTTATTTATTACATATTATGATAAAATTGCATATACAGCATAATATAGTTAAAATATTGTACACCATATTTATTTAATTAAAGTAATCGTTTTCGTTTTTCATTTTAAATTTGCGATATAAATACTTCATATTTAAATTTTCAATGGTTCAAAGACATTAGTTTTAATAGCAAATTCTGATCGGATTCAAAATTTCATTATTATCTCAGAGAGTATCTCAAAATCTAAAATCACACATATTATTAATTAAAAGGTAGTATTTTCTAATTATTACTTTTATATTTTATGTAAAATAAATAGGTATATTTACAACCAGTCTGAGATGCAAAGTTTTTAAAACGCAATTTATTTGAAAAATTACCATGTCCGCTTTTCCACGGTTGCTTAATTTGTTCGATTAAAATTTCCGAAACTGTTTCCTCTGAAACGTTAACAATAAAACTATATGAAGTAACGATATTAAAATAATTTTTAACTAAATGTATTTAATCATTATTTTTTGTGGATAAGCCAAAGTTACAAACCTGTTAATTTAGTGGTTCAGTTTCTTTAAGTTAATTAGGAAATTATTTTCAATTTATATCGTTCTAGTTTCTTACAAAAATTACCGAATTTAGTTTATTTCGTAGTAAAATAAATTTATTTAATTTAACCGCTGATTTATATGCTAAATTTTATGTAAAATCACATTTTGTATTTAAAGCTAGACACAATACATTTCTTTACTGAAATGCTGCTAAAATTTACTTATAAAACCATATTTAATTATTAAATTTATTTATATATTTAATTATTAAATTTACTTATATAAGCATATTTAAATATTTACCAGGCACTCTTTGAGAACACAGAAATCATCAAGGAATTTATCGGATTTTGTTGTTAAATAACATAATTTTGTGACATACTTCTTTTTACTAATCTCCGTTTTAATTTAGCATCTGAATGTGTTTGCTTGTGCGTGGAGTAATTTCAATAATTTACTCATGAATATCTGAGAATGTGTGATAGAAAAGTTCCGTTATAAGCTTTTTACGACATTTCTAAAATTTTTACTCTATCAATCTCTGTCATTCTGAAACAAGTTTTGGACGAAAAGATAAAAGAAAAATTCTTACAGTTTTAAATTAAATACAATTTTTAAATGATAGAATAAATTATCACTTTTAAAATGAAAAATTAATTCATCCTTCTAATTTAAAATCAGAACTTCGCAAATAACGAACCAAATAAATAAAATTTTCACAACACAGTACAATACTCTACTAAAGTCTATAACTCCAACGCTAAGTCAACATTTAAATACTGATTCATTAAATAAATTTTATGTAAAATTATGTTTTTTCGGAAATGAGTTTGAAGTTAAACCCAATATACCCTTTAACTCCAAAGAATTTACTGCATTTTGTTTTCAATGTCTAAATTTGTAATATCTTTAAAATACATTTCTCTTTTATTTTTACATTTAAATTGGTTTATTAGAATGTAAATTAACTTCCGTGAATACTTTTCTGTTTATCTGACAATGTGACATAGAACAACTTCGTTACAAGCTCGATGTGCGTAAAATTTTAAATCTTTCTCGACAGTAAGTATGCTACGTTAAGTTAAAAGAAAAATTGCTTCTCTAACTGTTTTAAATTAAATAAGGTTTGGCAATAATAGATTAAATTATCCACGTTTAAAATTTTAAATAAATTATAAATAAATGCATTATTCTAATTTAAAAACTGAAAAAAAAAAACGACAACAGAATTCGCAAATAAAGATGCGGACAAATAAAATTTTCACAACATTTTCACTCTACCAAAGTCTATACACCGACGCTATGTCAACATTTAATTGGATTTAGCCATTGTTATTCAAACGAAAGCAGCGATGGCAGTAAAGCCTTATAATACCATTAAATGCACCGTACATGATTATGCGCGCAAAAGATGGGGGATTTAGATGAAAATAGGTTTTTTGATTTGGGGGAGGGGGGGGGGTATTTCAAAGATATGCAGGGAGCATGGTAAATGAGACATACATAAGTTCTAAATTATGCATTGGTGAACATTCGTTGAATATAAACAAAATTTAAATTTTATTCTATGGGTCAAATTTTAATTTCCTACATAAAATAAAGCTTATTAATTCTGGGCAAAAAATAATAATTTAATGGGATCGAGTCTGCTATATTTACAAGAACTCTTTCGAGATTATTGTAATCTAAAACATTGTCTACTAAAGCTAGTACATACTACACTACATTTACTGCATTTATATGTATAGTACTGTAAAAAGATTTTAACAACCCTATTTACTGTGTCATAATATAATCGTAGAGTTATATCATGATTTAGTCTCCACAAATAATTTTTATTTGGAGATAATTCACTACTTTAGCATTTGCCGCATGTCATTGTCGAACATTTCAGCTATTTTCTGTAAACAAATAGATTTTATTTCTGGCGGCTGATATTTTGCAGTTGCTCTTAAAATGACATCACAAATGAAAATAATAATACATACATGAATACAGACTTATAATAATTGTATACATACATGAATACATACATATAATGATTGCATAAATATATCAATACATATGTATATAGGGTGATTACAAATGATGGACCCGATTTTAAAAAATCATATTTTTGAAACTACTGCACATATTACAATAAGTGATGCATGAATATAAATAGAAATATACCAAGTTTTTTTTTTCAGTTACAGATGTTCGATGTGTGACCCTCTTCTTACGCGGCATACGTCCAATCTGTAATAGAGTTCGTTTCAAACATTTTGTAGCATCACTCTGTCAATCGTTCTGAATGTTTCAGAAATGCATTCTTTAAGTTCTGGTCGTGTTTTCGGCATTGGTGGTACATAAACAATGTCTTTGACGTAACCTCACAAAAAGAAATCACATGGTGTTAAGTCTGGGGATCTTGGTGGCCGTTGTCGCCATTTTTGGATTTCAATCCCAGCGATCAATGAATGTGCTGCCATCTGTTGATCAATGGTGGAAAAAACTTTAAATTCATGTATAACTTATTGTAATCGGTGCAGTAGTTTCGAAAATATGATTTTTTTTTTAATCGGCTCCATTATTTGTACTCACCCTGCATATGAATACATAAGAATAATTGCACATATCAGTCTTTTTAACTCTTATATATAAATTTTTATGTTTACTCATATATATCCATACATTTGAATACATTTGAATAGATACATAGATACATACATACATACATATATACATGAATACATGAAAAAATACATACATACGTGATTGCATGAACAAATACATACATAAATGAATACCTGAACACATACACAAGGACTGTTTCTTAGAAATTCGCACAAATTTTTCTTGGCGAGAAAGCTATAAAAAAACGAGACAAGAAACACAAATGGGCACCGTAAGGTAACTTTAATAACCACATTACTCTGAAAAACAGTTATCAGGTTTCAATTAAACCGTTTCATTGGACATTTTGGATTTTACATTTGATGGTACTTGCTAGATTTTGTACAAAATCTAGGTGCATAATTTTGAGACAGTAGTTGATTCGATTGATCAATTTCTGGATGTTATCTGCTTTTCAGCCTTTAGCATACACTTTAGATTCAGATACGCCCAGAACTGCTCAATTGGTCGAATTTCCGGAACGTTGGCCGGGTTGTCAGACTTCTCTACGAAAGTGATGTTTTGCTGGCGCATACCCAGAAGATGTAACCACTATCGTTGTAATTAGCACGGGGGTAGGGGATGGGACGACGGCGAATGCACTCGTTTAAATATCGTTGCCCATTGACAGCGAACCCAGACTTTCGGATGAACTGGCGACTCCAGCATTTCGGGTCCATCGCAAACCAAACGAGTGCCTTGTCTTTAAATTTCGCTTGAATTTGATGATAGGTTGTGTCGTGGAGACGTCAGATGTGTAGTAGCCACCATTACCATTAATAGTGGAGTGAGTGAGAGTAAGTATAACTAGTCATCCAAGATGAATGCTCGATCAGAGAATTTTCTGAACAAGCGACCACACTTCGTATTCGCGGTAACCATTCTGTTCGTTTTGGTATGACCCTTTTCTGGTGATATTTGTTGTTAAGCTTCTTGGTGATTGTGTTATGCATGTAGCCAGTTGAAACACTGAATTTTTCAGCCTTTGGACGGATTGTTACTAAATAGTTCTTGTCAAACAGTCATTTCAACCGCTTTTACTTTGGCTTGGTGAGTTTTGTGGTCTTCCGGCCCTATCCCAGTTGTCTTTGACCGGGAGTCCCTTCTCGAAACGTTGTGGAATATCGTATATCGCTCGTTTAGGGATATTTTAGACGAAAAAATGGTTCACGGCTAACTTCTTCCTATGATGAATATAGCCTTCGTAAATCTCTACACACGCGTACGCAGACATTCCTCTTTCGACTCCATTCAATGAAAACACAGATTATTTAATGAACTAGCAAACGTGTGCTAGCAAACGTGCTCTTATATACGATAACGTAACACTTCACGCGCAGGCTTCGCTTGATTCATATTCCTTTGCTATTTTGCATAACTGCAAAGTTTGTGCGGATTGCTAGGAAACAGGTTTTACATGAATCCGTACATATAATGCCTACATACAGTACATGCGATTTCTTTGGCTATTTTCTGCTGGCATGAGATTGCGATACTAATACGAAAGTACCATTAATTCTTTTCTATGCACATTACTATATTTTTTGATTTGCAATATCTCAAATATATACATTTATAATTTGATACGTAGTCCTCTATCACAATGATGTTTAAGTAAGCATAACTCCTTTAGTTCTCAAGATAAATATATGCAGTTTTTTGTAATGATCATGTGACAGTAAAATGAAAAATTTTCGACCTTTTGACTAAGTTGGTGTACATGAATCGTATAAAAATGTAAAAAGTTTAACTTTTCGATAATTACTTACAGGACTTTTTCTTTACATAGACTTATTTCCTAAACTATAAAAAACTGTTGAATTTACAGAAATAAAAAACTGTTAGCCGGTAAAAAACGGTTTATTTTACGGGCATAATCGGCATATTACGTACATACCTGGCGGAATATGTTAAAATAACAGAAAGTGTGTAATAAATACAGACTATTTTGGTAAAATAAGTAGTTTTTTACCGGCGTCCTATTTGAATTTTTTTTTCTGTAAAATAAACATATATTTTTCCCAGTGAATATTAATTTGCATAGTTCTTTTCAAATTACACTTTGCTTACTTTTCTGCAACAGGCAAAAACTTAAAGAGCAATTTAAACTTAAAGAGATTTTAAACTTTTGAGATACTCTGTATAAGATCTTAGAATTATTTTCCATTTTGAAAAAAATTGTAAAATTTTGCTAACATCTTTTTTAAAATAAATTTATGAGTTTAATTACTTCACTAAATTTGCACAAATATGCATCATTTTTTATATGTTGCATATTAAGTTATGCATCTCGTGATAAGCTTTTGATTTGCTTAATCCGTTTCATTGCGAAGGCGCGTAAAACACAGTGTTTAAGAAGTGGAATATGTTGAAAAAACTTTAAATTCAACGTCATATTTATTTTATTATATTTTACTATACTAAAATGTTAAAAAGTTAACATTTTATTAATTACTTAAATTAACGTACGTTATTTTAATAATATATAAAATTAAATAAAAATAATCGGAGTAATATATCTGAAATAAAAATAAATAATATTCAAAAGTAAATAAAATACATTTTATAAGAGGTTATACGATATAAAACTTCTTTCTATTTATAAAACACTCAAGTAACCCATTGATTTGTTTTAACAAACATATTTAACAAAACATCCAAAAAGCAATTAATAACAGCTATATATTTTAAGCACTTTTTCAAGTAAGTCATTGATATAGATTGCTTATACATTTTTAAAACCTTACAAGCTCCAATTTTGTTTATAGTAAATATTCATAAATAAAAAAAGATTGATGGATGCCATATTCAACCTTTTATAAAAGAAATATTTGCAACAGAATGCTCTAGATTGTTAGTGAAACATACTGCACAATAACAGTTTTTGTAGCGCAGATAAATGTTTACTCGGCTACTTTTCGTGAGAATCTTGAATAATTTATAAAGTCTTGATCTGAAATTGCATTCACGGCGAATAAAACTGTATCGATCGCAGCTTAATAATGGCTGTTCTTTCTTTTAGAGGACACATGAAACGAAAATATTTTGAATAGGAATCGTGCTGCTCTTTTGCGCTTGAATATATTTTAGCAATAAAACATCACATTTTAAAGTAAACAGAGTTATAATTTGTATTTGATTTGCATTTTCCTACAATTTACAGATTGCAATTCAGTTTTCTTAACATGATCTGAACATTAATTTAAAGAACAAATTATTTATGTTAAAAATCCTATTTATGTTAAAAACGATTATTTAAAATTTATTTATTTATTTACATGTCATGTAAAAAGGGTATTGTATTGATTATTTTATTATTTATTATTAATTTTACGTTTATGTATTATTATTATTATTATTATTAGTTTAATGTTTGATTTAGATCAAGTTATTTTCTATTTGAAATTTGTTTATAAACTAATCAGAATTTATATATAAAATAACAAAATTCTCTGCAAGATGCTTTCGACTGTTTGTGAAATATAAAACAGAATAATTTTAAACTGTAGATAAATGTTTACATGACTTTTTTTGCGTGAAAATCTTGAATGATTTATAAAGTCTTGATCTGAAATTGCATTCACGGGGAATAAAACAGTATCAGTTCTAGTCTAATAATGGTTATTAATTCTTTCGGAGGACTCATGAAACGAAAATAAAATATTTCGGATATACATCGCACTGCTGTTTTGTACTTAAATATATTTTAGCGATAAAGTATAATATTTTTATATTTTATCGCTATCATATATATATTAATTATATTATTTGTACATGTTATATAAATAGGGCATCGTATTGGCTATTTTATTAATTTATTATTCATTTTAAAGTTGTTGCTTGAATAATTTATAAAGTCTTCATCTGAAATTGAATTAATGCAGAATAAAAGTTTTGTTATTTTATTAATTTAATATTAGTTTTATGGTTGTTGCTTTTTTTTCCAATGTTTTATCTAATCAATTTTGTTTCAATATGATGTTTTTTAAACAATTTACAATGCATTAAATATATATTAACAAAATTTTCAGGAAAATTCTTTATATTGCTGGCAAAATCTAAAGCAGAAAAATGCTTTTTTTTAAATGTAGATAAAGGTTTACACGGCTGCTTTTTGTGAGAATCTTGAATAATTTATAAAGTCTTCATCTGAAATTGAATTCACTCCGAATAAAAGAGTATCGATCCCAGCCTAATAATTGTTGCTATTTATTTTAGAGTACACGTGAAACGAAAATATTTTGAATACGTATTGTGCTACTCTTGTGCGTTTCTATATATTTTACCGGCAAAATATAATATTTTTAAACAAACATGGTCTTAATTTGATTTTGATTTGCATTTTCTTAGAATTTACAGATTGTCATTCATTTTTCTTAATTTATAAATGATTTTACTTAAAGAAGAATATATTTGTGAAAAGAACCATATTTCTAATAAATGTTTTTTGCACGTTATGCAAAAATGGCATTATATTTCTTATATAAACTTATTTTTCATTTACATCTGTAATTAAAATTATTTTTTCTAACATTCACATATTTTTTAAAAAAATCATTATAGTGAAAACGTATTTCTGATAAATACTTTTTCCCTCATTTTTTCGTAATAATGCTTATTTTTTTACTAACATTTTTATTTGAAAAAGTTTTCTTTATTTGAATATTTTAATGTTTTTATCACAATATAATTCAGTAATAATAAACTGGTAGTAATGTTACTGTGATGCAAACAATTTTACTGGGATTTTCATTTATAATAAATTGAAATATTTTTCTATTATTTTCTCTACTTGTCTGACTAATTGCGAAAAGACGGCTAAACGATGAGCTAGAAAAATTGGTGCAATAGATATTAGAAACTAATATTGAAACACGTCTATCTAGATTATACACATTCTAACATGTTCTCTACATGTTCAAAATAAATAAAATATTTTTCATTGTTAGAATTGACAATATTCGCTGATCTGAGTTCGAAGCTACAAAAATAATATGACTAGATAAATCAAACCAGAGGCGTCTAGTGCTCACACTTTTAGGTAAATTTCGTAAGAAATACTACCTATTACATTCTCCCCTATGTTGGAATTTCTGAAAATTTTTTGCAGATCAACGCCGATCATGACTCCCACCAGTTCAAAACTTCATCTATCTATCTATCTATATCACTTTTTTATGGACACGATAACTGCAATAATTCTGCACAAATCTTTTCCAAACTGATACATAAAATTAAGGGGCATAAAATCTCGGTCATGTTCGTTAATGGACAAAATGGAACCAAGGAGGGGGGTGCGGCCTTTTTGAAAACAGAAAAAAACTCATAACTTCTTAATTATGATACATATTGAATCCGTTTAAAGTTTTTATTACTTCTAGGAAAAGGGCAGAAAATTTATGTATGACAGATTTTTGATATGATTAAAAATGGCCTCAAGGGGGGAAAATAGGAGTTTAAGAAGAAAAAAATTCATAACTTCGTCAATTCACAAGATGTCAAATTTGCTTAAATTAATTATAAATCCTCTTAATATTATCTACAACTTTTATATTGACAAGTTTTTTATAGGACCAACCCTTACAGAAGAAAAATTAAATTAAATTTAAAAAAATCTCTGCCGGCTTCTCCTACACACAGGTAGATTTCGAAGTGGGTGGTCTCAACTGCCGCGTCATGGCAAAGAGGTCATTTCTTCTGCAATTCTCAATAAACCGGCGCCCCACACCGGCGCCCATTCGAAATCTACCTGTGCCTGTAGGCCGAGCCGTCAGGAATATTTTTTTAATTGTCATCCTGATACCGTGGATCAGCGCTTTGTGCATAGGCATACCCTTCCGTGTAATAAAAATTTTGTTCTAAGCTGTTGTGAAATGAATACAATCACCTCTCTCTGTTTGTAACATTAATTGAACATCCTGTAAAAGAAAGTAAAGTAAAACCGTATACTGTTCAACCACGCTTCTAAGAACCCCTGTTGGCAGAATGCCAAGCCGATTCCATTCACACTGTAGGGAGAATAGCCCCGGCAAAAAAAGCTTAAATCACCACTCTTTATCTTAGGCAGCGTGCTTACGGCTTACGGACTTCTCCATTTTCGACATGGACTAGCCATTTTCGCCCATGCGCAGTTCGCTCCAGGTTTCTATGAAGCGTGGTGCATCAGTAGTCTGGTGAAACCGGATATCTAATTTTTTAGCTGTCCTCCAGCAGGTAATGGTTAAATTACTTTAGGTCAGGAACTGAAGCGGCCATTACGATATCCCCATTCAGGCATTTACACATAGTTTTTACGTTCAAAAGTTTATTTTATAATTTTCTTTCTCTTTTTAATTTTTCTAGTTTTCCAAAATTTTAAGTATATGAATACATTTGAAATTACTGAATTTTTTTATATTGTTAAGTATAGCAAATTTTATAAAAATTTGTACCCACAATCAAAATGTTACTAGCTTTTAAAAGTGTATTTTTACGGCTTGCTTTCTTATCTACATTCTCTTGGAGTTGATCCATACATCTTACGTGAGATTTAAAAAAAAATTAAGTGATATTGGAAAAGATTAATTTAAGAATTTGTAAACAATGTTTGAAGAAAAGGAAGTCAAAACTACATGGACAAGATTGATTATAATTTTATAAAGCTGATAAAGAAGTGAACTTCTTTTCTGCAATCTTTCAAATTGTAATGCAGATAGTTATCCTAAGTAGAGATATCTTTTGTCATCAACATCTTTAGTCATATATATTTTATCATCATAGCATCCTTTTGTTTTTAAGTATTAAATCTTCCGACTTATAATTGAAATAATATTAGTTTAGTTCTTTAGTTAAAGTTGAAAAATAAAATACTATATTGTTGTTTTTAAAGAAAATCAATTTTTTTTCCCTTTCCTGAAAGATTAACATATAGTCGTAGAGCCAGTAGCTTATGTGGTTTCATGTCAGCGGACTTGGAAAACCATATATTTTTCGATTCACTGCAACATCAGCATGACATTTATCTTTGACACTTTCAAAACTAGGGTAGCTAATGATTCTCATATTGGAAAATGGCTGCCGATAAACTGGGTGATTGGAAAGTTTTTCTTGGTTTTGCATGCTATTAAATTAATATGTATAAAAGCTATCAACATACGGTTTTTGGCATCTGAAAGAGAAACGTTCGAAGTATTGGTATATAAAGGTACAGTTTTGTAGTTATCGCAAGTCTAGAGTTTTGCCAGATTTACTAAAAAGTAAGAATTTCTAAATAATGGGGCTGATTTGTTAAAAAACATATTAAAAAATCTTTAAATAATATATATTTGTAAATTATTTTTTTTTCTAAAGTATATGATGAGTTTGAGAAATTCTTGCAATATCTGCAGAAAAATAATGGGCAATTGACATTTCTGTGTTTATTATACATAGATATGGTAGACATACTAGGTGCGGGCAACCAGAGAGAGTAACTTGATGCCCTATTTAGTGGCTGTTGGTGCTTTTCATTTGATCATTTAAACTACGCACATTACCTAAGTGTCAATTATACTGACATGTTGGCACTAGAAACTGATCATCCTTTCATCTATGCTTCTTTTATTCGAGGAGACTTTGGTGTGGAGATTGGACAACAAAACTCATTTGGCAGAATCCCTGTGGACCAGGCGATTGAAGAGACAATAAATAAAGACACGCAGGGGTAAAACTGTTCAACGAAGTTCAGCCAAAGACCTGCCGCAGTTGAGACATAGTATTTAAACTTTGATATGAGGGCAGCATTTGTTCACATAATTCGTCAGTTCTTCAGAAAATCAGTTCTTCAGGAAAATCTGTTCTACATCCAGATCTCTCTTTGAGTAGGATATAGAAATACGAACGTTATATCTCAGCTTTACAGAACATGCTCATCAATGAATGGATAAATCCATTCCAAGATTTAGTCATGGTAATATTATCACCTGGAGAAGAGCCAAGTCGAAAAAATGTTGAAGACATGGTCAAGGCTCATATGTTGGGTTAAGAAACTTACCACACTTTCAAGTGGTTATATCGGTGAAAAGACTTAAAGCCAGAAGGGTTTTTCGAACTTCAAATGAAAAAGAAGACATTTTTAGACTTGAAGAAGAAAATGACTGTAAAATTTAATAAATTAGTGTTTGTTGTCAAGGTAAAAATAAATCTGTTCGCTCAGATAACGATCATTGGTGAGCAAAGAAATTTGCACATGAGAACATTCCTACCTTTTAGGGGCTCTTCCACGGTCCTTAGCAACACCTGATGGTTTAATCGAAAAACTTCAAAATAAAACTGATGAATATAAAAAACTTTGATGACAAAAAATTATGACAAAAGATGACAAAAGACTTGCGACAGCTGAAAGAATTCCAAATGGCGGTGTTGTTAACATCATTGACGGTATTTGCGCTGTTCAAAAGCTACCGCAGGTGCTACAAATATTTGGACAAGTAGCAGAGAATCTCTTTTCTAAAATAATACAAGAATCTACATCCTCTCAAAGAATAGCTGTTGCATTTGATACAAACATGGAGGTGTCAACAAAAAGTGATAAACGAAAAACACGACTTGTCGGTGGTGCTGTATGGTAAATATGTAAGCAGTTTATATCTAATGAGGAGAACAAGAAAGTTATACATTTCATTTCACAAGCATAGAATTCACCAAAATGAGCAGTATCCGAAACAGTTGAATACACGAGTGATGTACATTACCTGCGGAGAAAAGTGCTATAAATTCACAAAAAATAGTAGAAGGATCAACTGAATGGACATGCTTCCTAGAAGATACTTTTATTTTACACACACCATACTTTAGTGTCTGTGTTTGGAAATATTATTATTATCTCTATAGATACTGATGTGGCAGTTATCACACTGTTTGCTTTAGAAAACGAGTTAAAAAACTACAAGGGGTTAATATTTATAAAATGTGGATCCAATAACAGGGTAAAGTGAGTGAGATGCATGGACTTCTAGGTAAAGATGTATGTAATACGTTATCTGGAATACATTCACAGTCAGGGTGCGATACAGTAAGTGCTTTTGCAGGCAAGGGAAAATGTGCTGCCTACAAAAAAAATGATTCAGAATGTGGAATTGAGATGCTATAGGTGAGTTTGGTACTCAAACTGTCATGTCAGAGGAAACACAGAAACAGCTTGAGTCGTATGTTTGCCAGCTCTATTATGGAAAGCACAAATTCTCTGACATGATGAATTCCACTATACTATTTTTTCTGCAAAAAAGGGGTCTGTGGAGTCGCATCGCCTTCCGCCATGTAGTAATACACTGCACCTACATGTATTGAGAGCTAATTACCAGACTTTTGTTTGGGAGAAGTGCCTACAGGCTTATCCTGATCTTCCATCTCTAGATAAATATGGTTAGATTTCTGAAATAGACAGTGAGGGAAGAGCTTATCTAGGGGTCCAGTGGACTGACAGTCCTCCGTCTCCTGAAGCTGTTTTGGAACTGATGTCATGTCTTTGTTCAAGAACATGACATCACACATAACAGAAAGACACACACATGATGGCATGACAAAATCATGCCATAATGTGTGTGTCTTTTTAAATACATCAGGCGTACAAGCATGTGCTGTATACAGAACTGTTCCAACTATGACGATGGAAATGTTTTGAACACAGAAATATCAACCGATGATGATAGTGATAGCAGTGAAGAAGACTAAGATTTCTGCGATTTATTAATTCTTAAGAGACTGAGTACGATCCCACCAATATTAAT
This sequence comes from Maratus michaelseni, assembly GCA_963931845.1. Lineage (NCBI taxonomy): Eukaryota > Metazoa > Arthropoda > Arachnida > Araneae > Salticidae > Maratus > Maratus michaelseni. The sequence continues at coordinate 245,449,237 of OZ007588.1, read as the reverse complement.
TATTTCTTAAATTGCTGTGCCTTATCCACATGAAAATAATATGCATTAAAATGTAAAACAAGATTTCGGTTTTCTTTCATTGCAAATGTCTTTTAAAGCTATATAAAACAAGTTCGGAATGCTTAAATTCAGCTTTGTCAAATTAAAATAAAGTACACACAAACACATGTGATTCCATTACCTAAACGATGATTAAAACTGTAATTAGATTTTAATTAGATTTTAAAACATTAAAATAAATAGAGCATTTTCGGCTGTGAACCCATGTGTTTAATGTTTTAAAATCTAATTAAAGTTTTAATCATCTTTTTGGTAATGGAATCACATGTTTTTGTGTGTGTTTTAAACTGTTTATACAATTGAAAATATTAATAAACATAATGTTAAATATAATGTTAAAATAAAATCTTAATAAACATATTATTTGTATAATGTTTTATGTATAACAATATTTGTTCTTTCCATTTTTTCTCTGAAATCTCCATAATTATGTGATAATTGCAAAAATAATCATACGTATCCATGTGTGATCGATGGCACTGCCACAAATTTCATAGTATCATTATGAAATGAAAATCTTGGACCATTGTGAATCCGCAAATGTATATATCATCAAGTCATCAGAGATGAAACCAAAACCACTACTTTTGGCTTATGGCTCAACGACTAGAGTGCGTATAGCTCTGTGGTATGTAATTTCTCTCGAGTTCTGTCTACTTGAATTCGAATCAAAGCGGCCGGAAGTTTGAAAAGATGGAAAGTTTTTATTTTTCAGTATTTATTGAGTAATGAAAAATAATTTGAATGAAAAAATGTAAAGTTTACATTTTCAATAGCTAAGTTAATAAATAATTTCAATATTTAAGTTAAAAAAATAATTTTAAAGAATATTAACAAATTACATGATGTGAATATTTTTAATATTCGTTATAGCGATTGCGGTTTTAACAAATTTCCTATTTTTGCAAATGCTATTTAATATAACGTTAACTTAATACATAACATTGACTTAATACAATACTTTAATAGTCCCGCAGTGGCGCGGACGGTAAAGCTCGGCTCTCGTAAGATCGCCGAAAGCCAAGCAGCATCGACTACGGTCAGTGTTTGGGAGGGTGCATCGTCTATCCTCTCTCGTCTGAGGCAGACGAGAGAGGATAGACGATGCTGTGGGACCGTGTACGTTAATGGGAGCTGGTGCACGTTAAATCTGTTCGTGGCTCCAAAAGTCCTCCAAGTTCTATATAAGCGCTCTGGGGGTGCCAATCCAGGTGCAGGTCTCTCATCTGGAATTGGTTCAAATTAGGAGACCAGCTCTAGAAGTCCAACCTCTCTTGAGGCTCTGGCACCCCTTCTTTCATAGAAGTGCCTTGGCACTTTCTCTGTCACAACAACAACAACAATACTTTAATAGCTTCTATTTAATAAAACCTTGGAGGTTTTTTTTTTGTTTTCATGGTTGCGCAATGTTTATACATGCGTTAGGAACCGCGGCTATAACGAGTTTCATACATTTTGCATATTGGTGCACATCACATTTGCTGTATCCAGTGATTTTTTTTTTTTAGTTTTAATATGCACGCAGAGCTTATACATGTGTTATTAAGCGCGGATTTAACGAGTTTCGTGCATTTTAAAGTGCTGCACAGCGAGTTTGCTGCATTCGGTGATTTGTTTTAATTGGCGCACAGCGCTTATACACGCGTAATTAAAAAATATTTATAATGCGTAAATAATTCTTTTACGTGGATTTAACAGTTTGAAAGAAGTGCCACTAATGTAACGGTTGTTGAGAATTGATTTGATCACATGTTGTCTGTGGGCGGAGTTATAACTCGCTCACGCTGTTACGTAATAACCCGAACTAACTAGAAAACTGTTGTTTTATGGAATAAATTTATCTTGAACATGGAATCTTTATTAATTTCAGTCTAATTTAACTATTAATATTTTACTGTTGTGTTAAGTTTTCCTGTTAATAAAAAGTAGAAAAGGCAGCAAGACTATCTTGAAGTGTTATCTTAGTGTGTTATAGTTTGTTACATGGAGTTGATGGTATAATCTTATTAGTAAGTTGCTGACAAATCAAAATTTTTGACATTCAATTTTAATTTCCTAAGGAGTGATATTCATTAGACATTAACATAATATCATAACTCCTGTCAAATACATCGTTCGATTACCTTTCTATTTATTATTTTATTTTTATTTATTTTAAAGCAAAGATAGTGGTGAAATTCTTACTCGATTTAGAAAATTTTCTTGTCTGTATAATAACTCACTAATAATTCGTACAGTTATCGATTTCTTACTATTCATTACTATTTGTTAACCTTTACACCTCTAGAAGTGTAAACAGTGCTCTTAAAGTAGGGAATTCATTAAAACTGTTTTATAGCTTAACTAAATATTGAAAAATATAAAATTTTCCATTGTCTTAAATGCTTGGGTCCACCCAATCCTTCTTTTTTTTTCCAGGTTTAAATCGGATTTCATTTTGATTATTTGGGGTGGGGCGTAGATTCAAATAATGAATTAAAATAGATTTCTTCTATATGTTTGTTAATGCTACAAGTTCCTATATTGTTGATAGTAAATATTCATAAACACAAAAAGATTGATGAATGTCATGTTAAGTCAATCTTTTATAAACGAAAAAATTGCATCAGAACGCGGTAGATTGTTGACGAAAGATACTGCACAACAACAGCTTTAAGTGCAGATAAATATTTACTGGGCAACTTTTTGTAAGAATATTGAATAATTTATCTAAAATGTCCATCAATAAGAATAAACCTGAATCGATCCCAGCTTAATAGAGGTTCTTCTTTCTTTCCGAGGAATCCTGAAACGAAAAAGAAACATTTTGAAAACGCATCGTGTTGCTCGTTTGCACTTAAATACATTTTAGCGATTAAATATCGCATTTTAAAGCAAACAAAATTATAATTTGAGCTTTATTTGAATTTTGTTACAATTTCTACATTGGCATGCATATTTTTGAACATCCGAACACTAGTATAAAGAACAAATTTCTTAAGTTAAGAATCCTATTTATTTTAAATATATTTTTTTACATGTTATATGAAAAAGGTATTGTATTGATTATTTAATTATTTAATTATTCATTTTCAGGTTGCTGTTAATTTTTTTATTTGCAATGTTTCATTTAGATCTCGTTGTTTTTATTTCAAAAATTTTAAACTAATTTCAATTCATTAAATATATAATGACAAAATTTCCAACAAAAAAGTTTAGATTATTGGCAAAATATAACGCAGAAAAATTCTTAAAGATAAAAAAAAAATGCAGATAAATGTTTACACGGCTATTTTTCGTGAAAATCTTGAATAATTTACAAAGTCTTGATCTGAAATTGAATTCACGGGGAATAAAACAATATCAATCCTAGCCTAATAATAGCCTTATTTATTTCAGAGAAATACGAAACGATTCATGAAGCGAAAATAAAATATTCTGAATACATATTGTGCTGCTCTTTTGTGTTTAAATATACTTCAGCGATAAAATATAATATTTTTATATTTTATCACTGTCGTATATTTATTAAATATTTTTTTATATGTTTTATGAAAATGGCATTGTATTGGTTATTTTATTCATTTATTATTAATTTTATGGTAGTTGCTTATTTTTCTATTTATGATGTTGTATTCAGATCTAGCTGTTTTCTATTTGAACATCTGTTTAACTAATTACAACTCATCAAATATATAGAAACAAAATATCCAGCAAATGCTTTAGATTGTTAGCGAAACATACTCCACAATAACAGTTTTTGTTGCGCAGATAAATGTTTACTCGGCTACTTTTCGTAAAAATCTTGAATACTTTAGAAATACTTCGTCTAAAATTCCATTCAAACGGGATAAAACAGTATCAATGCCAGCCTAATAGTGATTCCTATTTCATTTGGAGTACACGTGGAACGAAAATATTTTGAATACGTATTGTGCTGCTCTTTTGTACTTAAATATATTTTAGCGATAAAATATATTGTTTTAAAACAAATATGGTTGTAATTTAATTTTGCTTTACACGCAATTTCTCACAATTTAAAGACTGTCATGCATTTTTCTTATGCATACTTGTACATATATTTTTACGATTATTTTTTTAATGAAAAAAGACTTTTTTCAATTGGAATATTTAAAATATATATATATATATTACAATGTGGTACATAAATAATAACTTATAAATAAAGTTATTTTGCACAAAACAAATAATATCACTACGGTTTACAAAAATAATAATAATAAACGAAATTCTTTCTCTGTCTTTTGAACTCTCTGAATACTATCGAGAAGACGGCCGAAAGAAGTTTTAAGAAATTTGACCGAGGTGGTTTTAGAAACATGTACTGAAACCTTTCAAAGATCTTACTATTTAAGTTCTATTCTTTAATATTTTTTTCTTACAAATAGTAAAACTGCAATCTTTTAGATAAATGCAAATAAGCTATAGCAATGCAGGTGCAATGTTATATCTGTGGTCACTTGCGATAGATGCGTCATATCGGAGCGATGCATTGATCACCGGAGACACCGATTGTTAATATGTATGTGTGATGCGTGTGTGAGTGTGTGACTTTATATTTAATTAGTTATCTGCAATTTTAAGTTTATCTATTAAACTTTTATCAAAACAGAGAATCGTTGAGGTACCATCTTTCTCTGATATGTACCCCTAGTGATGGCATCACTTAATTTTCTGCGGCCTTGCTGATACATTCTTCGCATATATTTAATTGTATTAAATTGATATAGTTAGAATTAGTTGATTATAAATTTTCTATTTAGATGATAATTGTTACATTTCAATTACAGACAAAACTGCACTGTTAAAAATTTCTGTAAAAACACAGAAAAAAAAAGCGAGACTATCTGTAAAATTACAGTAGTTGTGCAGTGTAGTACAGTGCATTTGATCGAGTTTCTCGGTCATCATTTTACAGGCATTTCCCTTTTCTTATACCATATACCCTGTGGGGATTTCCATAAAGATAGTTTTATATTTGTTATATCATGTAATTCAAAATACACACTTTTAAAATTCTTTTGTAATTTTATTAAAAATATTAAAGAAAAAAAGGGTTTAAAAATTGTTTTATTAAAAATTAGAATATTTTAGAAAGGGAAAATTCATCTCTGCGGAGTTAATGGGGATTTTTATGGACTACACTGTTAAAACTACAGGTGACACATGGCACCCCAAAGGGGTGAAAGGCTTGTCTCACTGGTGACACACCTAGGGGAGCCAAAATAGCACCCTTAACTAGGGTGAAAGGATGGCACCCCTAATACAAGGTGCCCCAAGGGGTGAAAGGATGGCACCCAGGGGAGAGTAATGGCATCTCTACTCTAAGGTGCCCAGCGGCACTCCACAAATGAAAGCCTCTCCACCCCCCCTCCCTTGTCTAGCAATTATATTGAAAAGAGTTTGTAAATTCTCATACTTAAAAAATAAAAGAAAAAGCTAAACATATATAATTATAATGCAATGTTTAACTTTAGCTGCAATAAACTGATCAATACTTCATTTTCTCTGTTGAAATTTATACAAAGTTAAAAGTTGATCATCTCATGTCAAGGGTCGATCCCGGAAAAATTTGGGGCCTATTCAGAGCTCCTTCACAAAAATCTATTTAATAAAACAGGCTCCTTCGCAAAAATCAATTTAATAAAATGGGCCCCTTCAGAAAAATCAATTTGATAAAATGACACCTTCACAAAAATTCTGTTAATAAAACAAATCCCTTCACAAAATTCCTTTTAATAAAATAGGTCTTTTCACAAAATACTATTTCATAAAAACATACTATTTTTATTAATTATTTATTATTTTGTAATGTTTTAAAATGTGCAATTTGTAAACAATCAAGTTCACCAGAAAGGAAAACAAATAGGACTTTAAACAGTTTTTGTTATGTTAATAAATGTTTGGTTCGAAAGATTGTTTACAAATTACATATTTTAAAACATAACAAAGTAATGAGACATATAGTAAGTTTTTATGGAATAGGATTTTGTGAAAGGGCCTATTTTATTAAAATAAATTTTCTGAAGAGACCTGTTTTGTTAAAAGGAATTTTGTGAAGAGAACCAGTTTACGAAATAGACGTTACTAAAGGGGCCCGATTTATTAAATTGATTTTTGTGAAGGAGCCTGTTTTATTAAATAGATCTTTGTGAAGGAGCTCTGAAAAGGCCCAAAATTTTGCCTGGATTGACCCTTGACATGAGATGATCAACTTTTAACTTTGTATAAATTTCCGCAGAGAAAATGAAGTATTGATCATTTTATTGCTGAAAAGTTAAACATTGCATTATAATTATATATGTATAGCCTTTTTCCCCCCCTTTTTTAAGTATAAGAATTTTCAAATTCTTTTCAATACAATTGCTAGACAAGGGGGGGAGGGAGGCATTTTGTGAAAAATATAATAAATTTCACAAAATGCCCCCCCCCCCCCACAAAAAAACAAACTCTTGCATCGACCCCTGCATGTGCAGGTTAATATCTATGAGAAATGTATTATATACATCATCAGGTCATTTTTGTTACCTTCAAAACCGGTTAGTATTTATTACCATATATGTTAGTATTTATTACCATTTTAAGTTAGATGTAGTAGTACAGAGATATTTATTTATCATTATTATTTTAAAAGGGAAAAAAAATCTTCTAGCTATGCGAGTTAAATATATTTACATAAATCACTCAATCATCTAAGCCATTCTTACATCCAGCCACACTACTGTGAAATGTTCCAGTGTTTTATTATTATTAACATGTTATAGTACAAGAGACTCACAAAACATTTTTCAAGAAGACACATGTATAAATGTCAAAATATCAATTCAGGAATTACGATTTATTTATTTTTTTAATAATTCGTAATATGTAATGAAGTATATTTTTAGTTCATTTCATCATCAAACACAAGCTCTAAAAATTTTGATAGTAAAAAGTATTTGATTAATAAAAACATCTGCAGAAATTTATATTTTATCAAATTTACTATTTCTTATGTTACAAAGTTTACTATTTCTTATGTTACAAAGTTTATTATTTCTTATGTTACAAAGTTTATTATTTCTTATGTTACAAAGTTTACTATTTCAAGTTTACTATTTCATATTATCAAATCAACTAATTTAAAATTGTCAAATATTCAAATTAATAGGTTTCAAGTTAGTAAAAATCAATTCCCTTTAAAACTTGTAAATTCTTTAAATGTTTACAAATAGTTTGTTTATATATCAGAAAAATAAGAAATAAAATTATTTTTTTAAATATAACAACTTATGTTTCTATATATATATATATATATATTTTTAATTACTATAATGCATCATTAAATTTATTTCTAGATCGTAAACAACAAAAACTGTGCGAGAAAATTCATTAGATAAAAATATGAATAAAATGAAATTATTATAAGCTCTACATAAATAATAATTTAAAAAACAAGCAAATAGGTGAGGCGACATCATTCTACTTTCACGATTTAAAAATTTCAACTTTCCACATCAAGATTATAACTTAAAATGTCTGCTTGAAAATAATGTGCGGAGCCATTTGTAATACAACCTAATATAAAATCTTTTCATAATAATAAAACTTAATATACAAACAACACTGAAACATTTCACTTACCGGTATATAAAGAGTGATTCTTTTTATTGACTCCCTTGGTTTATTTATTCGCAATAAATGTCGATATTTAGTTATTATATTAATAACTATGAGACAACGATTATGCAGCAGCGATGCACTGCAATTCAAAGTCAGCCATCTTGTTCGATCTTCCCAATGACTTGTGAAAAATGAGAGGAAACAAGTCAACACCTCATGAAGAGGAAACGAATTAGCGCATGCGCAAGATACCAGTCGAATGGCGGGGTGAAAAAGTTCGAGCAATACGCATTGTACAGCACCCTAATTAGCTTCAATCACCCAGTGAGTGACCAAATGGCACCCGAGCCACATTTTCAAGCCTGCACGGCACCCTAGCGTTCCAAACGGCACCAGAATTGCACCCCGGGTTCCCAGAAGGCACCGAATTGTCACCTCTAGTTTTAACAGTGTATCACTTTGATCAAAAGATGGAAAGAGAGTGTGGTTAGTTAAAGAATAAATTTTTATTTCAATCTGGATTTACAATATAGGTAAGATAATTTTCAAATATTATTTTAGTCTATTTTATAGTTTGTGTTAATATTTATAAAAAAAATTATAATATATTATTATTAGGAATCGTAGAATTTTAATGATATATGCGTTATAAAAAATATGTCAACCTTCTAAAAAAATAAATATTACAAAAAAGAAAAAGAAAATGAAGTTTAATTTTCTCAATTTAAATATATGGAAATATTGAAAGTCAATTTTTATAAAACATAACTTATATGTTTTTAATTTATTTTTCTTTTCTTTACTACTAAAAAAAAATCCTTTCCAAAAAAATATTCTCCCATTATGAGAAAACAAAATATATATATAATATGTATATTGTTTTAAAACTTCGAAATATTCTCGAAAACATTATTAAATTTGCTGAAAAAAATACATTAAAATTCTTTCATTAAAAAAAAAAAAAAATCCTCACAAAATTATTTTTTACACGTTATAAGTTAAAAAAAAGAAAAGAAAAAAACATATTTCACACTTTAGCAATTCATGGTTATTCTAGGCTTTAAAAGGAATTCTAAAGGATATATTACACACGTAGAAAAAAAAAAACAATGTCAATATTTTAAAATGCAACTTTTACAAAGTAGTTCGCTAAGTATTTTCATATGATATGAAAAGAAAACATACCTTAAGTTAAACGTATATTAATCCGAAAGATGGTAGCATCAAATATTAGTTAAATTTATTTAAAGACTAAAAAAATAAAAGCTCCTTTATGTCCCTATACTTACGACTAATCATTACATTAAACAAAATCTTTGAAAAACGATGGTAAATTTTGCAAGTAATACAATAATTTTTTTTGCCTACTTGGCACGAAACTGCAACTGCCCAAATGTTGTACTGGTTATAATCCCTGTACTCCACTCAGAGGACGCGGGTTCGAATCAGAGCTGTGGTCGAAGCGATTCTTGTCCTGCGTTACAGCGATTAGAATTCATTCCAGTGATTCTAACAGCTGGCGTATTATGTCTTTTTTTTTTTTAATAAATAACAATAAAGATTTTTCTTATACACAAAAATTTACAGTAGACTCTGTAAATTTACCGAATAATTTCTCTGTTATTTAACAGAATCTCTGTTTTCTAATCTCTGTAATTTTACATAAGACTTAAGATAACAGATTACCAGTAGATTCTCCGTAATTTCACAGAAAATTTTTAACAGTGTATATTTTGTTTCAATGGCAAATATAAGACTTTAATATTTTAAATGTGAAATTATATATATATTTAACTACTCATAATTAATGAAATATACTGTGAAACTCCCATTTTCTGTTTAGTGGCGTAATTAAAAACATTTATTTCTCAGAATATGTGTATTAGCGAGTTCAAAAGGGCTATGTGAAAACATTACACTGTTGATATAGAGAATACCATATTATTTGAGTTCTGTTCAACATTTTTTTTCTCTTTATATATATTTAAAAAATCGAAACAACTCATATCTTGCAACGTTTTTTACGGAATTTTTGGAACAATACTGGTACAGTACAGTCTCGTGAAGCCACCACTGTCTCAGCTTGACGAAGCGTTAAGAATTTTTACACAAAGATGGTAAATAAAATATTTGAGAAAAACCTTAGCACTACTGGTTGCATCCTGTTCAACGTATTTTTAATATAAAAAAACAGACATAGGAACAACCCGTATCCAGCAAAATTTATTACGGAATCTATGAAACAATGCGGTCTTTTCAGACCATCCATGTCTCAGCTGGAATTTGTTTTAGTGTGGAAAGGGAATCTGGACTAGACAATATATCAAACAAAAAATCTTTTTTCAGTTGCAAAGAAAGGGGTTTCTACACATGGGTGGAGCTCAGTAGGGGATCCAGAAAAAGGGCAATAAATATCAAGGCGTTTCGAATTGGATAATGAAATCCATTTATCACCCTTCTGATAATATTATTCCTGTGTGTAAATCACCAAAAAAACTCTTTATATTTTAAAATCTAAAAGACAGTAAAGTATAAGGAAGAAAAGGAAAAATTTGGAAATACAAATTATTACATAATGCTGAAAAAAAAAACTGAGCTAGTTAATGCAATATTCAAAAAAAATTTTTTTGATAAGAATGTTGTACTTTTGTATGCATTAATATATTTGTATTGTTTTTGCAATTTTGCAGGTAACGAGTTTTAAGAAGTTTTTTTAGGATTGCAGTGGCATTGAGCTTATTCAGATTTTATAAATATACTAAATAATGCAAGGGAAGAGGAAATACCCGAGTCATCAGTGTTGCGTCACTATATTATTATCAGAACTGTTAATATTTCACATAGAAATCATAAAGAGTAAAAATCAATTTGATTTTTAAATCAAATTGATTTTAAATTTTTATTCAATTGATTTTTCTTTACTAAATCAAATAGATTTTTAAACAGAATTATTAAAAAAATAGTTATAAATGTATAAAACAATTAAAAAAATTATTTTAAAATATCAAATTTAATAAATATTATCATTATCTTTGAATTTTTTTCCTCTTGTGTGAATATATACATGAGGACAAGATATTTTATCTATTGGGTCCAATTTGGCACTCTCCGCCCTTGTTTAAAATATACATATAATGCTTTAAATGAAATTTCTTAGTGAATGTTAAATATCTAATAAGAAATGAATAACGTAAACCCACAGAAACTCATATTAAACATTTAATGTTACGTCAATTTAATTATAATTATAATGCCATTACGAATATCAATGCAGCAGCTGGATATTCTGAAATTTGTCTGTGCACCAGCAAACTCTAAAGATTGTTCAATAGATTTCTTAGTGGAAATTTTGTACTTGCTGATGGCCCAGGAAGTGATAAATAAGTTCACTCTGTACTATATAATATCACAAAACCTCATTCAGCTAAAAAAATAAGTGGTATCTTCCAAAGCGTGGGTGAAATTCCGAAGGGAGTCCACAAAGAGGGCAATGCATTTCAAGGCATTATAAATATCATAATAAAATTTACTTACCCATTCGAAAATGTTATTTCAGTGTATAAATCACACATACAGACACCACAGAAAAAAAACCCTTTTTTTTAAGTTTTAAAATGTTAAAAAAGAACAGCAATATGAGACAACATGCAAATAAAAGGCGAATTGGGGAATTTCAATTCGATACCTAATTTTGAAAGGGAAAAAGCAAAATTTATATACTGCCTAAAAAAAGTTTCTAAAAAAGTTAACAAACCGAAATGCTTTTGTATGTATCATTATCTGTATGCTAATTTCGTACTGTTTAGTACAAAAACAATCTACTAATACGCATTAGCAAAAAATAAAATAAATTAAAATAAAATGATCCTTTCACCGTCTGTGGATTTTTCTGTATTTTCATATGAATGTTTATAAATCCTAGGATATATATATATTTTTAATCACTTTTACCTGCTATAATATCTTACATATCCCTTAATTCAATATACTTTTCAAAACATAGTTCTGTTAAAATACTTTTGTCTACAGACATTTTAATATGATTTCTGGAAATGAAAAAAGCGTGCCAGTTGGTTAAAGGGTTAAAAAGATTAACACATTTTTATTGTCCCATTACTAAATGAACATTCTTCTCATTTAAAGATAGGCTTCAATTTTCGATTCGATAAAAATAATAACTCTTATTAATATCTATTATATTTGATTCTACAAAAATAATAATTATTGAATAATATCTAAAACTTAAATTGATTATTAGAAAGTTCAAATTAATGAAGTAAATATTAATTATATACTTTTAAGCTATAAATTTAAGAAGTGAATTTTATGAAATTAAATAGTTGATAATCAAATAGTTGTATAATTAAATAATAGCTTTACATTCGAAAATTGATGCATTTTCCCAAGTAATATGTTAAAAACTTAAATAATCAAAGCATCAGGGTCCATAAGCCGTGTTTTTGGCCCATAAAATAAAACTAAAACTCGACTTTGTTATACTGACTTAATTATTTCACATTTTAATATTAGAAGATTTATCCTGTATGATTTCAACAAAAGTTTTTGCATTTTGTTCGGATTTATGTGACTTACACAAGCTCAAAGTTCGTATTATTCGTAGTTTTTGATGAAAAATACGCTATTTCTCCTAATTTTACCTCAATTATTTATATGAGCGCTATCGAACAACACTTTCTTCTTTACATATATAATAAAATACATCAAAATGTACAATATATGTAAAAATAAAAGTGTTGCAAAGCTGTGCTCATAGTAAAATATTAAAAAATATATTAAAAATTGAGGGGAAATTAGGAGAAATTCCCTATTTTTCATCAAAAACTACAAATAATACGGATTTTGAGCTTGTGTAAGTTATATAAAAACGAACAAAAGGAAAAAACTATTGCTGAAATCCTACAGAGTAAACCTTCTAATATTAAAAAGTGAAATAATTAATTCAGTATAAAAAAATCGAATTTTAGTCTTATTTCATGGTCCAAAAACACTTTCGGAATAACTGAAATTAAAATAAAATCGCAATTTCGTCTTTATTCTGTTTTAATATAGTAATTTCAAAGCGTCATTTACACCATTCTTTTACCTGCAACAATTAACCTTCTACTGCCATATTTCCTTTAGCGGCTAAAACTCTCATTATATCTGACATTATTACTTCACCCCTGACTTCCGAACCTCTCTGTCTTCCTGCAACTGAACGATGATAAAGTTGTCGGCGAACGGAAAATCCCTTGGGAATAATTAGTAGCGCTGTTTGCACGCAACCTAACAGGTCACTTACATTACCCGGTGATATTATTATTATTAACGGAATTATAGGAAATATCGGAAACCGTTAGTTGAATGGAATACATTCCGGGACATAGTCGGTAGCTTTTTACAAATTATTTTAAGGATTAATTTTCAAATGAACATTCTAAATATTTTGTATATTTAACCTGATGAATCGTACAATGAGATGATTTTTTAAATTATATTAAGCAACAGTTGCCAGTGTCATCAAAAACGTGGTGCAGCATCGCAAACAGCACGCAATAATAATAATAATAATAATAATAATAATAATAATAATAATAATAATAATAATAATAATAATAAATTCCGATTTTGCAATATTATTTCAGACTGTTTTTAATACTTGGAAATTTTTCCATAGAAAATTTCGCACGCCTTGCATTCATAATATTCAAATTTTAATTGCTTAATAGGCGTATAGCCAACATAGTGAAAAAGTACCCAAGCCGGGGGGATTTATTCAATTACCGATGCTGGATTTTCTTTGATTTCGTGTTTGCCCCAGTGTTGGTGGCTCACGGAAAATATTCCATCTTGTGCTGCGTCTGTAGCCTTGCCAACATGTTGTAGTGAGAAAGTTCCAGGCTGAGTATCGTCCCCAAGTGGTTCAGTTTGTTGAACGTCAGTGCGCTACACTGATTACCCGGGCTCGTGTCCCGGCTTGGGTACCTTTTCACTTATGTTTGCTATACGCCTATTAAGAAATTAAAATGTGAATATTATTTCAGACGTTTTAATAGACATTTGCATAGATGCCTAAAAGACAAAGCGAAATGCACGATTTTTATTAGTAAATGTTTGATTTAAATGTTCCGGATTATTCTGTCATAAGGATTAAACGTACTTATTAAAACTGGACCTTACTTTTAAAGCGTCAATAACAATATCACACTTACATTAAACACATAAGTTTAATCAAAATTTATATTAAAGTAAATAAAACATTACAAATTTAATAAAAGGAAATTAAATAGGATTTCGTATTGGAAATTTTGAAATTGTAGCTAAAAATATGTATAGGTCGTCTCTTAAGGCATCAAAAGTGCGGTAAAATATTAGAAAATCATAACCAAAAACAAATATACTTTGCGACTTTCAGAGCTGATCGCATAACTCGCTTCCAGATTTTTTTTCTGTACTGTACATATTACAGCATAGATTATTAAAAGAAAAATGACTCAGTGTCTTTTCAACGTAATACAGGATTAAATTCTATCATAATATAGATCACTAAAAATAAATAGAGACACTATTTCATCACAACTTATTACCGATATTGAATTTCTCTCATTGTTGGCTTTCCAATAGTATCACTAGATAAAAGTAGAAACTTAGAATTAATTTTCCTAAACGTTTTGTGTGTAATTGAAAAAGCCTTTAATGTGTAGTAAAAAATGAAACAAAAAAAACAAAAAAAAAATGAGGATGACAGAATTATATTAAAAAAGACTTTCCGGCCTGTAACGGGAGGAAAAGGTATTTTTCATAGTCCATGTTTTTAAAAAGTCAAATCATTTTACTCAAACGCCCGAAGCTAAAATGCTTGGAACCGATTATAGAAGATCCAATTTCAGTTTTCGTTAAGATTGAATTTGAATGCGAAATTCAGCATGAGAGTTACAGCATAACAAAAATTTTTTTAGAAGCCATTCTTAGCGAGCATTTGTATCTTAAAAGTAACCGCCATGCCATTTTTAAGTTTCTAGTCCTTTCTTTATTACAAAAATCGGAATTTAGAACTTTTTTTTCTAGCACCTTTTTAAATTTCGAATTTTTAAAAAAAAACTTGTTCTGTGTGTGCATTTGCGTCTTAAAAGGAGCATCCATGTCAATTTTCAAATTTCTATCCTTAACAATTCCATAGAAATGGAAATGTAAAACGTTTAGAACGTTTTTTGCTCATTTCATGCGTTTAAATTTCGAATTATTTCGAATTATCATGCTAAATTTCCAGTTTCTAGCCCCTTCAATATCGCAAAATCGAAATTTTAGAACGTTTTTTGCTTCTGCACGCCTTTGGGTTAGTGACATCGACATAAAACATAGCTTATCATGGAGCAGGGACTTTCAGCATCAATTTGCCACAATTATTTTTAAAATAAATTTGGTAGTTCCGGAGATTACCTCTTACAAACAAACAAAGAAACGTTAGTCCTATATAACATTAGTATAGATTTAACAGTTTTACTTTCACACGATGTAACAAGTCACTTCAGTTAACTAGTGATTTTAGTATTATTATCGAAATCAGGGAGGATACTTTGAAAAGATGTATAACCGAGAACATTTTGGATAGCTCTTTTCATAAATTTTCGAAAATAGCTTTTATATAAATATTCTAATTATTCTGCAGTTTGTTACACTTATTTATGTAATAAAATGGGATTTAAGCTGCAATCCATATAATAAAAAAAGAAATTGTCAGATGAATGTGCTTTGAAGATATCATGAAGATATGTTTTGTGATTTCTCAATATGTTAAATGTTGAAGACGGATGTACTCGTCTGTTACATTCTTTACCGCATAAATGTTTTTGATTTAGGAAAAATACAAGATATTTTGTGTAATTAATATCTTTATATGATAATTATATAAAAATTATTTTGTAAAGTTTTCCTGGCTACAATTCAAAAGAAAGTAGCGTCTATTCCAGCGCATAACGTGCGCCTTTGATACAAGGAAATTGGTCGAAATTTATAGGTGCGTGTTATACTCCGATAATAATAATAAAAAAATAAATAAATAAATTTTCTAATTTAATAAAAATATTTATTTAATTTAAAAAAAAAAGAATCTTTGCTATCAGATTGCATGAAATGTTATAGTTACTATGGTTTACAATAATCTTTATTTCATTTTTTGTTATGCATCTTATGAGCATTTATTTGAAAAGAAGAAAGTTGTACGGAGAATAAACGTAAGTCTGAAGATGTAGTTGCGCGTTATACGTCGAAATATGCGGTAATCACTTTGAATGGGCTCCGATACCCGGTATATAGACGTATAAGACATTAATTGCCACACGTAGAGAAACCTACTGCGAAGATTTCAAATCTGATGAAAACATCTAATTAGACGGAAGATTGAAAAATAAACTGAAGTTATTTCACCATTCATTGAGCGCACTGTCGTAATTTTTACGACAAACGTGATTTTGTTTTACACCTTGTTCCCACAAATGTCGCCAAAATTAAAGTTCGTTTTTTTACAACTCATATGTATAATTGCTCTTTCAGCATGTCTCTTAATGAATCGAATCAATATCTAGCATCTGTAATAACGGAAATACAACGCGTAAAATATATGATAAGCTTATATACATACACGCTTATAGTTTCATTTAAAAGGAAGTAAATTTAAAAAAAAATAGGCTATTCTATATATCAACCTACATTGTAAAAAATGACCAATGTTTCTTATTTTATGAAAATATACTATAACCACGAACGAAAATATAATATAATCTTCTGAGTTATCCGAAATTTCAAATAGCATGTTCCATTGTCTTTAGAATCCCCAGAAACCAATACATTTCCAAAATTTAAGAAATTATTTATAAAAACAAAGTATTTTTCGCTGCCCGTATTTTTCAGGAACGTTTCCGAAGGGTTTTTATAGTGTATTAATTAGTGTCCTCAGTCTGGAATACCTGTTTTTCGAATGTCATCCATTCTCAAGCACACGTTTTCAGCCGCATAAGTTAATTTATAAATGAAAGAGTAAAGAAATAATCTTAATTTTAATGTTATTGTTAACGCTGTTAATTTTGCATGTTTGTCCGTTAAACATTTTGAGCATGAAAATGTTTACTTGAGAATGGATAGCATTCGAAAAACAGGTATTCCAGGCTGAGTACACTAATTAATACACTATAAAAACCCTTCGGAAACGTTTCTGAAAAATACGGGCAGCTAAAAATAAGTTGTTTTTATAAATAATTTCTTAAATTTTGGAAATGTATTGGTTTCTGGGGATTCTAAAGACAATGGAACACGCTATTCGGAATTTCGGATAACTCAGAAGATTATATTATATTTTCGTTCGTGGTTATAGTATATTTTCATAAAATAAGAAACATTGGTCATTTTTTACAGTGTATATGGCAATAAAATATATTTAGTAGTATCGCAGTGAGTATATTTGAGTTTTTAATATTTTGTAATATTTTTTCGGATGATCTTAAAGAAAATCGGTATAAATCCATAAAATTAATAATCTAATAATAGTAAATACTTGACAAAAAATACCTATAAAAACAAGTTTTTATAGGTTTTACTGGATTCATAATCGCACAAGAAATTAAAGTGTGCCCGCTCAAAAATTCAATTAGATGTATAGATTTAATTTGCTGTATTTGTTCTAAAATCGTAAAATATATCGTATATATATATATATTTATCTAAACGTTTCTCTCTTTTTTTTGAACCAGAGTTTTTTTCTTTTTTCCTTTTTAATCTAACACATAAAACGTACTCTGTTTATTCTGCATGACGTATTATAAAGTGAATCCACATCTTATAGTTTCATTTAAAAAGAAGTAAAATAAAAATCATGCTACTCCATATCAACTTATATGACATACTTAGTTGTATATTTAGTAGTATCGCAGTGAAATAATTTTTTAATATATTTTTTTTTTCAGATGATCTTCAATAAAACTAAAACTTTTTGCTTTTCTCATTCCTAACTTATAATATCTCTAAGAATTAATTTAAACGATACCTGTATTTATCAGTAAGTTAATAAATAGAATGCTTACTGATTTCTTTCTTACGCGGTTTTTGTTTACATGCATCTCTCATTTCTATACTTTTCCAGTGTTCTACGATTTGAGGAATGGAGAATTTATCTATACTTAGTCTCTCACATGCAAGTATTATTTAACTTTTCAATTTGTTATGCAGAAAATAATTTGGATTATCAATAAAACCTAAAAGATATTTTTAATTACGATACATGCAATATCCTTAAAATGTTATAAGTGAAAATGTTCATAAAAAAAGTTTTGGTGATAGATCTGATACACTAACTATCTTATTTTTTTCGCAAATGCTCTAAAGAAATTCAGTTATTGTCACATTTTAATAAATTACAGTTGTGCAACTTTAGTCTTACATAACAAAGTTACTACCAATCATTAAACAATTAATTGTCATTCTATTAAGCATGCACAGGAAATGTTTGCTTAGGGCGAAATTTAATATATTGTGTACCTAATATCTTCAATGAATATTATATGACAAAGTTAATTGTTAAGTTTTGGGTTTGATATTACATTGCATTATTATCACAGACACTCATCAATAAGCATAATATTACACAATAAATTGTCTTATATATTTTACTATAGTTTAAGATAATATTCCCCAACGTACGCCCCACAGTTTCTAGATATGTTATTAACCCATTTTTTTTCTTTTGGAAAAGTAATGTTGTAGGCTAAAAATAAAAGTTACACATGCAAACTTTTAAAATAAAATGAAGAAATATATTTTTAGTAAAGTTTATGAAACGTTTTAATACAAATGTTCAGATAAAAACCGAAATAATAATTATTTTTTTATATTAAAACAATGATATTAAACACTGATTTTTATACTAAATCATTCATAATTTTTCTTGATCCGGTTGTATTTTAAAATTGTTGTACTTTTTTTTTTTCGTATAGAGTTTATTGAATGAGACCTGCATTTCCTTTCGCTCAACAATATGTCACACGAAGAACTTTTTACACATGAAACTACTCAATGCTATATATAAAACTGATTGTAATGAACACCTTTAACCTGAAAATATTTGAAATATCTAAATGAAGTTCTACCAACCTTACGAAATAAATAATATTCCAAATAGACATCACAGAAGAAAGTGGCTGAAATTCTTATGTCCCTGATGAAGGCGTCATACACTGTATATAAAAATATATTGTACATAAATTTTAAATTTTAAAATCAGTTTACACTTGGCCGTAAATTGGAAATAATAGAAAAAGAAGTGTTTTAAAAGTGGGAAAGAAAAATACCTTACTAAGATAGATAAAGTTGATAATCCAGAAATGCTTTTTCTACACTGTGTTACTCATAGAGAAATTTTAGTGTCCAAAAATTTTCCACTTGTTCTTAATTAAGTACTATAATCAATTATAAAATGCTCCAATGCTTTCAAATTTAATATCAAATGGGATAATTTCTTTTTAAATAATTTGAATTACAAGTCATATAGAGAGGGGGAGGGGTCAATCATAATTTAGATGTGCTTAGGTGGAGCATAGTTCAAAAAAAGTTGGGAACCACTGGTTTAAGATATTTCATTATGTTTAAATAGCCAGTTTTTTTAATAGCTGGGAAAGGTTTTTTTTGCTGTATTTGAAAGATTGTACAATTAGCTACCCAAAATGATTTTTGATTTCTTCCTAAGAACATTGGAAATGTAGCTATAGCTGTTTTTGTTTCAGCTCTCAAACAGGAAGTATGTATTATATAACCGGAAATGCATATTTAAGTAATCGGGCATGTATATTTAAGTAACCGGAAATGTATATTTAAGTAAACAAAAATGTGTATTTAAGGAACATTTATTTTCTAACACTGAAAATATGAAGTGTACAGCACATAAATCTGGAGATTTTAAAGAACATGGAATGAATATTTCTAACAGATTTTCAGAAATAAAAATGTTACATATGTTTCTTGAAAAACATGATTTTTACAAGCAATCAGCTAGGAAAAACGATTTTATATAAGAAATTGAATACAAATAATTTAACAAGCAAAATTGTATTTTATATACTAATCTGTTTAAAATAATCAATATTAAACTAATGTTTGCTTTATTTTATAATAAAATGTGCGTTAAATATAGTATGACACCTTAATTATATTACATTATTATGCTTAAATACATTTTAGTAATTAATATATTTAATTATATTTAAATCTAGTTTAAAAATTAATCTATTTGAATTATATTTTAATATATTGTATTTATTAAATTGCTCCATTTATGAGAATTCATAAATCGGTTTCTTAAAACATGGGTAGGTGAGGGTCAAAAAAATTATTTTCCCCGAAAGTACTGAAAGGAAAAATAATAGTATAGGTTTAATATTTACAAAAATATCTGTGCCTTTGTTTGTATGCAATAAAAATAAAATTTTAAATAAATAAAATGCGCCAACGCAATAATTAAAATAATAATCATTGACTTACACATTAAATGAAGGTTGCAGTGTTAAAAAAATGTATGACTTACATTCTTTGTTATTATTGTAAATAATTTTTTTGAAAGCAACGCAAAAAAAGAAAACTATAATCATTTTTTGTTACGTTTATGCAGGTATTAAATAGATGTCCGTAACATTAACACTGTCATATTATAGAAAGATATTACAAATACTCTAATTTAAGACTGTTTATATAACTATTTTGAAATCAAATTTCTCTTACAAATTTTGCAGTCCTGTACATTTATTTATAATGTTATTAGATAAAATTATTTCTATTTCATACGGAAAATGCTGGTCTAGCTAAAAAGAAGTATATATTTCTCATTATTTGCGTATTTTACGGATGCAATATTTTACCAATTTTTTAAACCTTTACGTTTTTTATGAAAATTAAAAATACGTCTTTTTTTTCCTTCGTTGCGAAAAAAAAAATTACATAGCATTTAATTTAATATTATGTTTTTTGTTATTTAACAAAAATCTGTAAAATAAATTCAGGAAAAACATGCTAGGGTTTCTGTGAATTTCTGATCCGTAGATATAATTTTATACCGAGAATTTTTTTGACAAGAAATTTTTCTGATGATAAACTCATTTCTAATAATAAGTATATATATATAATAAAAAGACTTCGTCTTTGTTTTGAATTTTTCGTAATATCAAATTAACACACAATGTAATTTGCTGCTGTAAAAAACCACAACATTTCACAGGAATATTTATTCTTCCTAATGCTATTACTCTAATTATAAAGATCTCTGTATATATTAAGGATTTTTTTTAAGTCAATACTTAAAATATACTCTTATTTAATGACTAGCTGACCCGCGGCAGCGTTGCCCAAGCCCGTGACAAATTTGTATTATTTGATATATTTTACCCGATTTTGTATGAATTTATATCTATAATGACAAAATCGCAAAATCGTAAAAAACATTTACTTCTTTTTTCACGTAGGATCGTTATATAGTTTATTTAAAAAAAATAGTTTTTGTTGTCCAAACTCTTTGAACATTTTAATGGTCGTAAATATAACGGTTTTACAGCCCATGTAAAAATTACGTCAGAAATATTGTTATCTGGTTGTAAAATAAATACGTTTTCTTTTCGCGTCGGGTACGTTAACATAAAAAAAATAGTATTCGTCGTCCGATCTCTCTGAAATTTTAGTCGTTTATAAGTATAACTGTTTCCAATTCCTCTGAAATTATGTGAAAATTAATGCATTTTAAATAGTGAAAACTTTACCCGAAGCCGAGCGTGACCGTGGAAAACATCCCGTTATTATGGGTTTTCATCGAAAATATCTCAGATGTTATTTTTTTTAAAATACTTGTTCACGTCCGAACGCTTCGAAATTGTTGTAGGTGATGTAAATCTGGTCTACAGAGATGTTCTGGAAAGTTTGTGTCAAAATACGAACGTTCAGTAACTTTTAGTGCAAGAAAAATAATCTTCTCATGAGGCGCGAAATGACCTGCGTTCGCCGGTGTTTTTGAAAGGTTAAAATCCATATTTTAAAAGTATAATTATACCGTCTATTAGAAGGAGGATTCAGCTCTAAGAGCATATATTTGGTTTGTCTGTATATTTAAAATTGTGCTATTGAGGGCATTGGCGTAAGGGAGAAAACATAAGCCCGGGAAAACGACCCTTTTTCAACCCTTTCTTCGTTTTTAAATTAACCAAACGAGTTAGTCGATAGAATTTAAAACAGAATTGCGAAATAAATGCATTCCTCATGCAAATGGTTTTTCATTCTCGTGCTCTGCGGTAAATTGGGTTCTGGACATGCGCGAGTTCTGAAAGCCGACTCTCAAAAACGAGGTGAGTTATAATGTTCAAAGTAGAGGGTGATTTTTTTTTAAAGTTGTGAAAGTAAAACCGTATAACAAAAGAACCAGTGATCCAAATGACCTGAAATTTCACTACTATGCTCCCAAAGCAATGGTAATTTTTTAGACGTGGTTAAAAAAATCTTAAAATCCCACCGACAGATGGCGCTGTATATGCAGCAAAGTCAGGAGATGAGCTTGTGCATGACACACATACAGTGGCGATAAAAACGTGAAGCACGTACACCATGTGTTCATTATTCCACGGATATCCTCGCAATGACTGTGCCATTGACGGACCGTGCGTTGTTAGTGAAACTGTATTATCAGAATAATGATAGCACAGAAACTGCTCTGAAGAGATTTAGGACACTTAAGAATTTTAGAAAAGGTCCAATGACGATAGAATACTTATGGAAGATGGTTTTGAAATTTGAACAGGCTGCGTCACTGAGCCTAAAACCCGGTAGAGGAAGGAAACCAGTTGATGTTAACCTACAGCTCCATCTGTCGGTGCGATTTTAAGTTTTTTTTAACTACGCCGGAAAAATTCCCATTGCTTTGGGAGCATACGGTGAAATTTCAGGCTTTGTTATAAGGTTTTACTTTCACAACTTTAAAAAAAAAATCACCCCGTATTAAAATTCTGAGACTCAGGTGCACCAGGCCAGACCTTGGACTATCCACAACTAAATTTTCAGACTTCTAGGTGGTTTAAATCGATAAAGTAATGGAATAATGCCGAAAGAAAACGATTTAACACAATACGAAAGAGAACATATTCAAGCTTTTTCTTCAAAAGAAACCAGTATCTGACCTATCACCTAAACAGATCGGAAGTTCTAAGACTATAGTTAATAATTTTTAAATAAAAGAATAATTACGGGTAAAGGACACCGGGGTAAATACAAAAGCTTTGTCTCAAAAAATTAAAGAAAAGTTCGTCGATTCCTATCAACCAGAAAATATTCAACCAAACAAATTGTTCAATAAATAGGTTTGTCAAAAAGCCATCTACAATACAATTACCTGGTTTGACACTTTACGATATGCAGAAAAAATGGTGAATCCTCTATTACTGAATAGCACAAACTACAGTGTTTGTAGCTTGTTCATTCAGTTATGTCATAGGTCACCAATGTCTGCACATATTTTCCATCCGACAAAACGTACAACTGGGAGGGTTCTGATGGATGGAAGTGCTATTGGTATGATTGGAGTAGCGAAAAAAAATTTTTTTTTTCTCCAAACGCCCTTATAGCATTGGGGTGCTTTTATTAGTGTGAGAGCTTTTATATTTCTTTTTATCAAAATGCACACAGTAGCATACAAAGTATTCTTATTGACCGCCTTTTTGCCCAATGCGACACTTTTGGGAGGAGAAAGATGTTCTTGAAAACACGACAACACCCCTATCCATATATCATAATACAATATGTTGGTTTTAGACAAATGAGGTGGCTAGAATGATAGTGGAGTAAGTCAATATTTAGTAATTTGAGAGATGAAGGGTTTTGTGAAACATGTCGTATTTCCGATGCAAGTAGTCCAACTTGTTTTCCCCTCAGTGAATCCCTATGTGAACTATGACTTATTTGACTGTCACACTGAATAGACATTAATATACGTTCACAGAAAATATGGTTATCTAGCTTTTTAAATTTTTTGACTTACTCCAATGTCATTCTTACCCCCTCAAATAATGTTGAACCATTGGATGGCCTGCATTTGATCTCAATCCATTCATGAATTTGTGAGGTGATCTGGCAAAAAGAATTTGTGATCATGGTAGACATTACACCTCATTTGAAAAGTTGTATTACACAATTAAAAATGACAACGATTATATAGAATTTTTACAAAAAATGTTCTGTCTATGAAAACAATCAGAAGGGGAGCACTCAACCGGGAACCTAACCCGTAATGTTTACTGCCGGATATTACCCTTAAGTCAAGGAAAATGATCTGTTATTTTATTGTTTAGAAATTAATATATATATATATATATATATGTATAAATCTTGAAAAATTATGAGGTCATAACAGAATATGTATAAGGTAAACTGCTACAAAATTTTGACAACAAAATAATAAAACACAATATGTTGAAGAAAAAGAAAGAAAAACATGAATAGTCTGTTTGTAGTCAGTAATAATAACAATAACAGTATAACAGTAACAGCATGAACAAGATTTAGAAATAAGTAATTCAACATTACTAATCAATAATATAAGATTGTCAAAAATAGTATATTAGTACTTATAATAATTATTATAATTAAATATTAGTTATATTAAAGTTAGCTAAAATTTTAAGCATGACATTAAGATAATACATAAGTTAAAAAAAATTAAAGCATATTATTCTAATACTAATACAATTTCATAGATGATTCGGTGATTAACCTTTAAATAAGTAGTACAAGTTTAATATCTCACATTTTTTTTAAAAAAAATTTTCATTGGAGTTGGTTTGGTAATTAGAATTAGGATATTTTGTTCTAGAATTTGTGTTGTATTATTTAGAATAAAATACAACACTAATTCTAGAATAAAATATTGTGATTAAGATAAGTGATTTAGCAATTATGAAAAATTTTGTTAAATATGTATAATGTAATTCCATTTGTTATGTTTGATTCTGGTTCAAACGTAATGGATTGCTGTTTGAACCACAATCGTAGTCGTTTTTGTATAGTTTGTTTATTTTATATAGATATATTGGAAGGCTTCCATGTCGAGTAAAAATAAATAAAACTATTGTTTCACTATATTTTAATTATGTGGTTATAGAACCACAGAGTAACTAAATGTTCCAGATAACCAAATTAATTTCAGGAAGATTTTAAAGCATTTTGTTTTTGGGGCATTCCCAAAATCATTTTCATTTGCAAATGTTTTTTAAGTTTTCTTATTCAGATATCATGAAATCGAACTGCGTTTTATATTTTTCTATAAATGTAATTTTTTTTTTAGAAAATACTGACAAAGTTGACGTTTAAAGCCAATTTTTGTAACTCTATTTGATTTTTAATCACTTAAATTGTATTGACTACAAATTTCATGCATTTATATAGAAAATCAGTTCGAGGTTGTGCCAAAAATACTGTGTTGTTAGCGGGAAATGTAGAAAAATTTAGAACATTGTAATAAATAAACTAACATAAGATTATTTCTTATTTGTATTAAATGCTATCAATAAAATTTCCGTACGTGGATGTGTATGCGTGTTTGCATACACGACATGTTTCATAACTTATGGATGTTCTGATATTTTCAAAAAACTATTTATTAAGGTAAATTTGGCGAGACACTTTTAAACGTGAATTTACTTTTTAATTATCCAAAACACCATATTTAATAAGCGGTAACAACTGGTTTGAAAATACATTCTTATATTACATTTACGTTTTTCGAAATTAATATCACGGTTTTGAGTTAGAAACATAAAGTCAAACATGAAAGTATTCCAAAACAAGTTTTGACAATCGCAAACATTAAAGAGTAAAGCTCAGAGGAAAAGAATAAATTGTGCAATGAATTCGCAGAATTAAGTCATCTTAGTGGAACCTACATTTTACTACTCGAAGATTTTTGTCAGATAAACAAATAGGAAATTATTTTCAGAAAGTTCTTCAAATCATTTTGTGTTTAACACATTCACGAAATCATTTTCATTCGTTAAATGCATACAGTTTGTAGCTACTGTTATTATAATACTTTGAAATCGAAAACAACTTTCGATTTTCCCATAAAGGCAAAAGATATTTCAGAAAATTCTGACAAAGTGGCGGTAAAAAAAAAAAAAACCTTCATAACGTGATAGTCCGAGAAATGTCATTATCAGGAAGTAGTCAAATATAATTCATGGAAGGGCTTTACAAATTTCATAAAATCTGGTAGCCTGCAAAAAATCCTAGTCGCCCCACGTTACTGAATTTGAAAAATACAAAAGTTTTTATGTATTAATTGATAAAATATAATAACAAACATAGCTTAGCTTTATTAGTTACATAGTTTAGAATAGCATATATAATTTATAAAGATGATATAAACTGGGTTTTCTAGTGAAAGTTATCAAAATTATACATCTCTGAGAAGAAAAGAAATACTGCAAAAGCTGAATTAATCGGCATGTTTGGGAAATACTGATAGGCGAATGCTTCAATTGTCCGAATAGTTGAATTTTACAAAATTTATATGTAATGAGATGTGCATTATTCGTTTTGTTAAAATTAATTTTTCTTGAAATTTTAATTAAATTTTATAGATTTACTTCAAATGAATTACTTATAATCACTTACATGTTATTATTCTTTAAAATGAATGTGACAGATTAGTCTGTTTTAACTCTGCATTCAAATATCTGATTTGAAACTTACAAAAAATTATTGCATTTGTTGGCATTGTATCAAATTTTAGATACCCCAGAGGCTGGATATTCTATCTTACTGTTTATTGAAACCTCCCCTCCTCCCCCCAAATTATAAGCACATGACATTCTAGCTGGCTAGTGCGGAAAAGAATGGCGTTTTCTGTGCATGGTATGGAAAATGCCTTTTAAACTTGGATCTTCCATTAAAAGTACAAGAAGAGATAAGCGTCACTGTTTTCAGTGCACGAGTAGGAGTGGCGGAGAGAAAAAATGATGTTTGTGCTTATTTCATAAGTAAAAGTTTGTACAAAAAAAATGCCTTATTAAATTGTCACCAGATAAAAAAGAAAAAAAATTGGTGGCCATTGATGACCTGGAGAAAGCATTTATCAAGTCCTGATTCAAGGAATTTACATTTAAATGTAAAATGAAAAACACTATTCGATGCTTTATAACTTAACCAGTAATACTTTGAAATTTTATTCACTTAGAGAGAAAAATGATTTTATGATAGTGCGAAAAAATCTCATATTATTCAGCGGTAAATATACAAAAATTCAAATCAGTTTAAAATACAAATTAACAAAAATGTAATTCTTGTCTTTATTAAATACTAAGAATAAAAAAATGCATACATGACGTTTTACTTTACTTGTTGATGTTCTTATATATTTCTTAATAATTGTTTATTATGATAAGGGATAATATAAGTTAAATTTAGCAAGGAACTTTTAAACGGTAATTGACTTTTGAATTATCCCGAACACAATATTCAATAAGCAGCAAACACTCCGGTTGAAAAGTCATTTTTAATTTACATTTAAGCTTTCCGAAATTAAAATGACGACTCTGAGTTGGAAGCATAAAGTCAAACATGAAAGTATTCCGAAACAAACTTCGAGTATCACAAATATTAAAGAATAAAGCTCAGAGAGAGAGAGAATAAATTGCGCAATTAATTCACAGAATTAAGTCATCCGAGAGGGACCTGCATTTTTACTACTTCAAGATCAATTATGCCAGATAACCAAATAGGAAATTAATTTCAGAAAGACTTCAAAGCATTTTGTGGTTTACTTAGCTTTCTAGAATTAATTAAATCTCTTCACGCTTCATTGATGTCCAAGCTTATGGCACGGTGAATAAAAAAGCAGTTTCCAGGAAAAAAAGACAACCCTGAGAGTCTAATCTGACGGAAATTCAAATCACATTTAATTTGCATTATAAACTAATGTATTTTATTAATTAGGTTGTTCATTTCTGCATAAAATTATGTTTTATCAGTAACTTCTAAAGGCTTTTTTTTTTTCATTTAAGATTCTTCAGTAAAAGTAAAGAAATGCGTTAAAAATAAGTTGCAATGAAACAAAAATTAATATCTTAATTTTTCTTGAAGTTTACTATTTATTTATTTTTTACGTAAAATTGCGTAATGGTGATATTTTTCGTCTTCATGCAAATCTTGGAAAGGAATTAACATAATTGAAAAAAAAAAGGGGAGCATTTTCTTAATATTTGCTGTATTATATAAAATACAAGTTTTAAAGAAAAATAAATGGATAAAAATTGAAATATATATATTTTTTGTGTTTTCAGCATTAAAGGTACTTTGTTTTAGACATTCATTCGGTATTTCAGCTTGAAAAAAATATTTCACGTTCAGAAAACTCATAAATATTATTATGGGAAAAATCACAAATTAAAATTTTAAGTCATGTCGTTTTCAAGTAATGCCATGGATTATTCATTTGATTTATTTTGTCTGAAACCATTTTGTCATTTTTTTTTCTAGGTAGCTTCTGTTACACAATAAAAAGTGTAATTACACGTTAAGCTGTTTTATAATCTGTATCTTTAAAAATGGAATAACCTCCAATAAGTGTGATACGCTGAAATATTTTGTTTTAAACAAATTAGAAAATTAAAAGAATTATTTTATATTACTAATTTTTTTTAGGATACATTAATATAAATACATATAAAAAAATGAAGTCAGGGCATGCTGCAGATTTAGAAACATTTCCAATTTATAATAATTAAGGGATCCTACTCTGTCTGGGTTACAGGGTAGTCGTGAAAATATTCGAATTCTGGTTTTCAACAGATTTATACGTTTTAGAAGGTGCTGAGCATGATTTGACAGTTTTTAGAAAATGTCTGCCCGTGAGTATGTTTGTGTGCCTGTCTGTTTGCTTGTGCGTCTGCATGTGACACAAATTTTGTGGACGCTCTATCTCAAGAACTAATGCACGGAATTCAATCAAACTTCATATTCAGTTAGACTTTGACTTAAGTTGGTGCTAATTAAGTTTTCATGTGAATCGCTCGAAAGGTGGCGCTGCTAGTCTGTATTTTTCACGATTTCCGCGATAGTTATACCTCAAGAACTAATCCACGGAATTTCAGAAATTTTTATGATGGATAGAACATACTTGTTTTATTTATATCAGTAGAAAATGGTGGTATTTTATTAATAACATTGGATCTTCTTCACATCTGATATAAATGGAATATGTCATATTATATTCTTCTATTCTAATGTGAAATACACATGTAAGAAAATTTGATAATTCTTAATCAACTAAAATTTAATAAATATACATGTCAGTTCAGAAACCCCTTAATAACTAAACGTACCTACAATTTTTAAAAACAAAAAATGAAAATAATAGGTACTCTTTCTCTAATAAAAATGTAAAAGAATTTTTATATGTTTTAGTCATAAAAAATATTCTTTTATTGTTTCGTAGCATTTTGTTTCAGTAGGAAATAGCTGTGATTATATTGCATGTTAAGCTTTAGATGTTTGCGTGTTATGTCCGTTAAATTTGCTATATCCATCTGCAGGAATATTTTAATTAGGATGAACGATGTCACCAAATATTGACACAAAATGAGGCAGCGAATTTCTGTGATCAATAAATCATTTCCCGGGAGTTGAAAGCTCATATATTAATGACAGCATGACAGAATTAACTAAGTTTACAAATAACTTGAAATTATCACAAAATAACGGTTTATTATCCTGTGTTGAAAATAAAGACTCAATATGTTATAGAGCGTATTTTAAACATGTAATAGATTCAGAAATAAATATATGTATGCGTTTTTCAACTAGGTCCACAGTAAATCTACTGATAGATCAAAAACTGTTTCTTAGAAGTCGTCTAAAATACGGACATTTTTAAAACTAATACAGTCGATTATATACAGGGTGATTATAAAAAAACTATCCCGATATATGAGCCCATAACTGTCATACCGTTCACAGAAACTGAATGAAATTCTGGCCTAAAGTATTTTGAGCTATGCGCTCAAGAATCACGTGAAAAACAACAGTTAAATTCTAACAGCTACGGTTACAGTGACAAAATTTGGAAAATTTCAAATGACAACACCTACTTTTTTTATTGGAATGTGATCTTCGTAGTGAAAAACCATAAAAAGCGTTGGGACGGTACCTGTAGCACGAAAATCGCCGGCGCTAGACAGACTAAGAAGAAAAGTGAAAACAACTAGTAAAGGACAGAGAAGCAACATAAAGCAAAACATTTTATTGTTCAGTGCTATTTACTATCTGCCGCATGTAAAGTGTCGTCGTGTGTAAAATGGAAAATGTATGAAACACAATAAAATGCTTTGTTTTCTGTTGCTTCTCTGTCCTTATTGGTGGTTTTCACTATTCTTCTTAGTCTGTCTAGCGCCGGTGATTTTCGTGCTACAGGTATCGTTCCAACGCTTTTTATGGTTTTTCACTACGACGATCACATTACAATAAAAAAGTAGGTGTTGCCATTTGAAATTTTCCAAATTTTGTCCCTGTAACCGTAACTGTTAGAATTTAACTGTTGTTTTTCACGTGATTCTTGAGCGCATAGCTCAAAATACTTTAGGCCAGAATTTCATTCAGTTTCTGTGAACGGTATGACAGTTATGGGCTCATATATCGGGATAGTTTTTTTTATAATCACCCTGTATATATATACAGTGGACTCTCTCTATCTGAACACTCTCTAATGTGAACACCCCGGTATTATGAACACTTTCTGACGGTCCCGGCGAAACTCCATAGACTTAACAAAAGATGAACTCTCTGTATTCTGAACACCCTCTAATCTGAACACCCCACTATTATGAACGCTACTTTTGATCCCCATTCTAACCCGTCTCTCCGTAAACTGAACATGTGTTTGCAGTCGGAATGCGGGGAATTCCCGCATCATGGAAATTCGGAAAAACTGTTGCAGAAAAATAAAAGTGTTAAATGAACTCTATTTAAAAATAAAGAAACAAAATAATTTCTAGATTTTAAGATCTACCCGATACTGAAATTTGTTTGTATAATTCGGATAAAATCTTCAGTTAACAAAACATTTATGATAACAAAAAGAAAAAAAATCGAAAGAATATTTTTGTCTTTACCTTACGTATTCTCAACTAACTAGAACATTCTTATATTTTTAATAAACAAAAAAGTGCAGTTATGAAATTGTTGCCATTTCAGAAAAAGTAAATCATGGTAATCAAATTAAACGAAATGATCAAAACAATCAATTTTTATACAAAGAGATACAAGAAAAAATAATGTAAAAAACATGTCAAGTGATTCCCCCTCTCCGGAGCTGAGATAAAAATAGAAAGATTACGCAACAGAAATGCCCACCCCCCAATGACAAATAACAGACAACAGGTGTTAGAGGGAGAGGTTAAAAAAGGATTGTGGTTTCTTTTCTGCCCAAGTGGTTGGCAGCATTATCGCTTCTGTTTCTTTCTTCCTTTTTGGTCGGCAAAGGTAACATTTTTTCGCCATTTCACTATTGTTGCAGGGAAAGAAGCACAACATTTACGCAGATATGTCAGAAATAAGTAGGAAAACAAAACGGAAAGAACTAAAGCTTCAGAAAAATACGAAGTTTTTCAAAAATTAAAATAAAAAGTAAGTCAAAGGAAAATTGCATCTGAATTTCGAATTTCAGTAGGTCAAGTCAACGCCATCAGCAAGAAAGAGAAAGAAATCATAGCCGCTTTTGAAGCAAATAAACCTTCCTCAAAGTGTAGAATTTTCGAAAGACAACTAGAAACGAGAACATAAACAATCACGTCTGGAAGTTTTTTTGCCAAATGAGAACAAAGAATCATCCTGTCACTGGACCCCTGCTAAAGCAGTTTGCTCTGGATTTTCCAGAAAAGGAGAAAATCACGGAATTCAAGGCATCAGAAGGATGGCTGATTCGCTTCAAAAGTAACATTGAATTCAAAATAATCAATGGTGAAGCTGCAGACGTAAATATCGACAGAGTGGAGGAATGGAAAAGAAAGCTTCTTGATATAACGAAGGATTTCAATGCCGATGAAACCGGCATGTTTTTCAGAGCTCCTCCAAATAAAACCATAGCAGAAAGAAGCGAAAAATGCGTGGGCAGAAAAATGTCAAAAGAAAGACTTACCATCATGCTCTGTGCCACTTCACGGGTGAGAAGCTCAAACCACTTGTGATCGGAAAAAGTGAAAAACCACAATGCTTCAAAAATGTGAAGATAGGATCATTGCCTGTACACTATAAATCAAATCGAAAAGCCTGGATGACATTCACGATTTTCTCACAATGGTTGGAGGGCATTCACGAGATGATGAAGAGAGAAGAAAGAAAAATTCTTCTTTTTGTGGATAATGCCAGATCACACACAAATGTGCAGCTGAGCAACGTGAGCCTGAAGTTACTGCCGCCGAACTGTACTTTTATAATCCAACCACTGGATCAAGGAGTAATCAACACCTCTAAAGCTCACTACCGAATTCAATTCTTGAAGAAAATGTCCGTGGTGATGGAGGATGCAAATTCAGCAACCGAACTAATGAAGAAGGTCAATGTCATGGATGCTGTACATTGGATATCAATGGCTCGGAATGAAATAACCCCCTACACCATCCAAAAATGCTTCTACAAAGCTGGATTTTCATGTGAGAATGAGCAATCAAGGACAGAGGACCAAGAAGCTACAGCTGTGAGTGACTTCGGGTCAATTCTTCAGGAGCTTCATACTGAAATTGAACCTGGAGCTTATCTCGAAGCCGACGGAAGCCTTCCTGTTTGCGAAAACACCATTGAAGAGGAAGAGGGTAGTGAAGACGAAGCAGAACCAGAAGAGTCCAATGAAAGAAGAACTACGATTACCGTAATTTCCGGCGTATAAGCCACAGCTCAAAGAGTCGTTTTTCGACCCAGAAATATTATTTTATAAAATGTAACTTAAAAGATCGCTGTAAATATTTAACTACAATTATTGAATAAAATTTCTGGGTCGAAAAACGACTCTTTGAGCTGCGGCTTATACGCCGGAAATTACGGTACCTTCAAGCAATATGGCCAAGGGATTCAAGACCTGTTGAACTATGCGGCTGAACATCACCCGGAAGCCTTTCCACTTCTTAAACAACTAGATGGCATGTACACTGCACAAGCATACACAATGCAAAAACGGACTAAAATTACTCACTTTTTTAAGTACCGTATATACTCGTGTATAAGCCGACCCCTAAATTCGAGATGAAAACAGGTTTAATACCAATATTTTACAATAGTTTTCTTGGCCTTAATAATGTACAATAAAATTAGATGAAATAAGGCGTATGAAAAACCATTCTGAATTACTGGTATTAAACTTGTTTTCATCTCGAATTTAG
Organism: Maratus michaelseni; assembly: GCA_963931845.1. NCBI lineage: Eukaryota > Metazoa > Arthropoda > Arachnida > Araneae > Salticidae > Maratus > Maratus michaelseni. The sequence goes on along the minus strand of OZ007588.1, from coordinate 245,416,139 downwards.
GGGTCGGCTTATACACGAGTATATACGGTAATGTACCTATTATGTTTTCAAGTAATGTAATTGTATGTTTTGTAAAAATTTTTTAATATAACTTTTTTGATAGTTTCTAAATTGAGCATCTCCATCTCGGTAACTTGTATGGTTAACCAGGCTAAGTATTCCATACAGTCTATAAACTCAATACATAGTAGTAATAGTAATGCATTTCCCAATCTCCCTCTATACTGAACACCCCCATAATCTGAACATTTTTGGTCGGTCCCATGAGTGTTCAGAATAGAGAGAGTCCACTGTATATATATATATATATATATATATATATATATATGCATGTATATAATTCTAGCCTATTAGGAATTAAGTAAAAATAGATTACAAAATTCCATCTTTTGCATGCAAAAACCAAGTTAAGTAAAAGTACAGGGTGATTATAAAAAAAACTATCCCGATATATGACCCCTAACTATCATACCGTTCACAGAAACTGAATGAAACTTTGGTTTAAAGTATTTTAAGGTATGCGCTCAAGAATCATATGAAAGACAACAGTTAAATTCCAACAGTTACGGTTACAGTGACAAAATTTGGAAAATTTCAAATGGCAAACCTACTTTTTTTTATTGGAATGTGATCTTCGTACTGATAAACCATAAAAAGCGTTGGAACGGTACCTGTAGCACGAAATCACCGGCGATAGACAGACTAAGAAGAATAGTGAAAACAACCAATAAGGACAGAGGAGCAACAGAAAACAAAACATTTTATTGTCTTTCATACATTTTCCATTTTACACACGACGACACTTTACATGCGGCAGATGGTGGATAGCACTGAACAATAAAATGTTTTACTTTATGTTGCTTCTCTGTCCTTTATTGGTTGTTTTCACATTTCTTCTTAGTCTGTCTAGCGCCGGCGATTTTCGTGCTACAGGTACCGTTCCAACGCTTTTTATGGTTTTTCACTACGACGATCACATTCCAATAAAAAAAAATAGGTGTTGCCATTTGAAATTTTCCAAATTTTGTCACTGTAACCGTAACTGTTAGAATTTAACTGTTGTTTTTCACGTGATTCTTGAACGCATAGCTCCAAATACTTTAGGCCAGAATTTCATTCATTTTCTGTGAACGGTATGACAGTTAGGAGCTCATATATCGGGATAGTTTTTTTATAATCTCCCTGTATATATATATTTAAAAAAATGTGTACACAGGTATGTTTCCGATGACAATACAACATTTTAATATTTTTAGAGCTTAATTATAAATTTATAAGTTAATTTTAAGGCATTTTCAATTAGCTGGACGCAGGTGATAAATCGCCAAATATTTTTTAGGGTTACAAAAACAATTGAGTTCATTATGCTCCAAATTAGATCGCCAATATAGGCCAACTGGCTATTAAACTGTAACAATAAAATATATTAAGCCCTAAAAAGTATAAAACAATAAAAATAAAGAGTTATATATACTTTTTAAATACGCTTTAATCACTTATTTGTTAAATATTAGATTATGATCATTCATGAAAGAAAACAATTTAGAAATCCCGAATAGATAGTTTAAATAATGTTTTTTTTCCTTTGTAATTTCCTATTGTCATATGTTTATTACAAATATATATATATATATATATATTAAAAATAGATTCACGTTAGCGCTTTCTTTCAAGCGGTTCAAGCTCACACGTTAACAATATAATAAATTATAACACCTTGTAATAATATATTACTTTTAAATGCTAAATGTGCAAATTAACAACATAATACAAATTAAAAATAACTTTTATTAGTTGTTTTACATGTTTCGACTCTTTCCGAGTCATTTTCAAAAACAAAATGAGAATATTCCAAAATTGCACGTTCTTTGAAGATATTATTTGCATGTACTTTTTTAAAAATTACGCACGTTATCTATTATTATTATTATTATTATTTTACTTGGTTGTTTATTTTCATATCTATGACCATGGAGTAACTCGAGCCACAGTTTCGGTAAATTAAAAGATGCCGCATCGTTACATATTGTATTTTTGCGTGATAGTATCTCTATGGTTTCTCTTATTACGGACGGATAGTATACACTGGAGGGAAATATTATTTTACTTTCATTGAAATTTATTTGGATAGTTTCTTCTTGATATAATCTTTCTAGGGCCGTAGTTTTTCTATTATATTTAATATCAGCCCTAGCAAGATTATATCAAGAAGAAACCATCCAAATAAATTTCAATGGAAGTAAAATAATATATATCCCTATTATGGTGTTTACACCTTTAGCATTTAAAAGTAATATATTATTACAAGGTGTTATAATTTATTATATTGTTAACGTGTTGCAATGAAATATTTTTGGAACTCATGAAATTAGGCGTGATTTTTAAAATACACGTTGAGTGTTTATAAAAGGATGTTTTTTTTTTTAAACAATTTTTACTTTTATATTTATTATTAATTATTATTCATGTCTTAGGGTGAAAAACCTTTTCTGATCTGTTAATCTGCTGATCTATGCAATAATAAATGAAATTTTTCATACATTTTTGTTGTATTTAGGACTTTGTATTTTTACACATTTGTGATTTATTTGTTAAATTTTAAGAGGATTATATACGTATGACCATACATTTTGATAGACCATATTAAGTTACCTTTTAATATTCGATTTTTTTAAAGTACAACATAACATTCATTCTTATAGATTTAGGTTACATTTTGACATAGTGCTTGATAACTTATCTTGCATATGTGAGAAGTTATGTCGTATTTTTCAGCATGCACCGTGGTATGCTGAAAAATGATTAATGGTACTCTACAAAAAAAAAGGTTTTTGTATTCTTTTTTGAGTTTATTTATTAAGTAATATTTAAACAAACGAATTATCTTACGAACCTTTAGAGACACGGGCTGCGTACACGGTATGCCCCTCAGTAAAACAACAGTTGCGAATTCTAAAATAATTACATGATTAACATTTGCGCTTTATTTACCTTCTTCCCGAAGTCACTTTTATGTTCAACCAATGTTTAAAATTTAAGTTCGCTATTTTTTCTTCTCTGTTTCATTATTTTTATTGCTAAGTCATCACTGGTGTACGGAAATATGCCGCCCATGTCTATGTGTATAATATATTCTATTTTCTTTTCATATCTAAACTTTTCTTTATAAATGTGATGTCTATTACTTTTAAACTATAACTGGTAAAGATATTTTGCTAGTAATAGTTCATACTATTCTTTTTTAGCATCACCAATTGATTGTTAAGCTGTAAAAGGCATTGGCATAAGGAGTAGGTCAACCCTATTTTAGGTTACTACAAATCACTTGTGTTATATTAATTTTAATTAAAAAAAGATTTTTTTTAACAATTTCATGTCTATTACTTTATTACTACTACTGGATATTGCATTAAACAGGGATATCATTAAAAAAAATTATTTAAGCTTTAAAAAGCGGTGGCGCATAGAGTGCGCTGCCCATGTCTTTATATTGCTACAAACCACCGGTGTCTTTACTGTCTTTACAGGTTAAAGGTAAATAGCAATTATAATAAAAGCTCACAATGGTAGCTTTCTCTCTGTCTAAGCATTATGCAAAAAATAAATAACTATACACCAATGATGTAACAAATCAATGAATCAACTTAATTTGGATCTTGCAGCATAAAAAATATAGACTATATCTGATGAAATGTATTTACTGCTAGCTTCTGTGGATCAGATTAATGCAAGACAATCTGTGGTTGACACTATGTTTAGCTGCGAGAGAGAGAATAAGTGGGTTGTTTTTTTTATACAAAAATACCAAAGGCTGAGAGGTTCTGCTCCCAAAGTCCTTAAACGGGAGATGCTGAATTCATATTCATATTATCTCGTCAGCCTAACCATTCGGAGATTTCCGTGATTTCCTCGTAAATACCTTACGTAAATACGGGTTAGTTTCCCTTAAAAGACCCACATGGAAAGTAATTTACCCGCACCTTCTACCTATAACCTTCGTGCAAATAATCAGCCATAACAATCATCACCACCATTTATACAATTTTTTTTATTGTAATTCGTTTCTACCATGTCAAACTATCGAATGTAGAAAAAATGCATTTTCATTACTTTTAAATATAGGCCGACTGTCACTACTAAATTTTAATAGTAACTTCAGCCGGGTTGTAAGTTTGGCCTCCTTTTTTTATTCAGAAATTCCGAGTCCATACCAGAAACTTGAAATAGAAATTTTTGCTTTATTTAATGACAAACATTTTGTGATTACTTAAAGTAAAACATTTTTTTTTAAATTTCCGATAATGAATTCAGCATCTCTAAATGAAATGGAAAGTCAAAGTGGCAACCCTGTTCTTCACAGAAATTTTATTATTATTTTTGCTAGCTGAAGAATTCTAATAAAGTTTAGTGGTGAAAATCGGATCATTTTTAAAATTAATGAAAAATGCACTTTTTCATATTCCATAGTTTGACATGGTAGCGACGATATGTTCCACATCCCTTTACATTTTGTCCCATAATTTCTAAATCACCTTGATTTTCCATGGACACTCGTAATTTTATCCGATAACCAGCTAATTCATTGGAATCGATGTTTGACCTGTAGTATTAATACTGTGAAATATAGAATTATCTTGTTTGATGATATTTATCGCTGTTATATATTTTAATATTAGATACCCATCATATATTATATAGCAAAATTTCTGATACATTAATGATTTATGGATTTTAAATATGAAATTTAAAAGAAAGAGACAACAAATTCACACACACACACACACACAAAAAAACATTAAAAATACTATCATCAGAAAATACTTCTATCTGAAACCGACTGAAAAAATATGATTAAGTATGTAAACTTTTTATGTATCATGGAAATTAATCGGATAATAATTAACGTACATCTTCTGACAATATAAAAAAAGACCGAATATTTTGGATTAATAAAAAAACTTAATTGTTTTACTAGAATGATACAGGGCATTTACAGAAAAAGGAATATATATTTTTTTATTATTATGCATTGGTATTTAAGCTACTTAATTAAAATATTTATTTACTATTAATAAAAACTCATTTAGTACGCCTAGTGTTATATTTTGAGATAAAATTTGGAAATGTGACTGCTTGTATTAGAATGTTTCTTTTCTTTTTTTTTTAATCTATTTATTATTATTATATTTGCTTAAGTATATTTATTCCAAACAACATGTTTTGTTTTATTTTCAGTTAGGGTCCACTGTGGCTCATATGAGACATAATTCTAAATAATTAATAGTTGCTTTTGATTTCTTGAATCTAGGCTGAAATGAAAAAAAAAATCTTTAATTTATGTATTTGTTTACTATACCGGTTTGCGGATAAAAATACTGCATGTCATTAAAATAAAGTTTAAAAAAAAAATTAAACCCGGACTCATAATAGCCCCACTGAATGGGGCCTAATATGAGACGGCTATGAGGCTACAGTGGGGCACTATTTTTTTAAGTGGTTATAACCAGTGAAAAATTCAGATCTGCGACAAAGTTGTCGCAAAACTAATGTTTCAGCTGTGTTATTATTATTATTATTATTATTATTATTATTATTTATTTTTTTGGCCGGAATTTTGGGACAACTTTTATACATCCACTAGAATACTTATGAAAACTCACTACAATAAACTTTTCCCCTGTTTTATTAAATGTTAACTTAAGTATAAAAAAATAAAAGTAAAATTATCTACGACAATTAAATTATATTTTTATCAGTTTTTAGAAGTAAATTTACAAAGGTATAACACCTGTTATTGAAAAATAAAAAATAGAAAAATGTAGTTTATGATCCTGTCTGATTGAGCTAATTCGTTGTTCATTAATGGCTATAGAACCAGGAAAATTATAAGTATTTTTTTCTTATTTTTAATGTGTTTTCAGGGGAATGCAGGACAGAAACAGTATCCATGATGTCTATTCCAAAGATTTCATCGTCTTTATACACGAAATCAGTCCTTAGATTGATCGTTAGAACGTCTCGAATCTTGAAATAAGTACCCTTTCGTATGTTATCTTGAAATATTCGTGCGTCCCTAACAACTGGAGGACTTTCTTCCTATGTGGCAGTTGCAATGAAATTTGTAATAGATTCTTCATTACTATCATACCGATAAGGCAATTATTCACTGTGTGTACTTTCCCCTTTAAGCATATTTATGAAAGAATTTCATCTTTTTGTTTAATTTGTGCTTCTTTATTTTCAGTTTAGTCAACCGGTATCTCACCTGCTATTTATCAGGGTTCGTACGGCTCCTGGAATTTTGCCACCAGGAAATTCTTCGATACCAGTATTTTCTTTAAAACAATCTCTCCTTAAAAGAAGACGAAGTTTCGCGAGTTTAACTAAGATTTCTTTTTCTATAAAGAAAATGCTGGTGAAACTCCTGGAAAATTCCCTGATCCGCACGAACCCTGATTTATGTAATAATTTCTAAGCTTTTGCAAACCTTTGCACCTTTATTTCCTCCAGCATAAATTTCAACACTAATATATTCTATAATTTTAATACCTGGAAATTTTTCAATAGAAAATTTCTCACGCCTTGCATTCATAATATTTCAAATTTTAATTGCTTAAAAGGCGTATAGCCAACATAGTGAAAAAGTACCCAAGTCGGAAATCGAATACGGGTCATCCGTATAGCGTACTGCCGTTCTACCAACTGAACCATTTGGAACGATACTCAGCATGGCACTCTCTCACTATGACATGTTGCCAAGGCTACAAACGCAGCACAAGATGGAATATTTTCCGTGAGCCACCAATCCTGGGGCAAACACGAAATCAAATTAAATCCAGCATCGATAATTGAATAAATCTATATACTATTTACTTACTTATATATACTTATATATTCTTTTTATATTATTATATCATGATTTGGTTTGTCTTCTTTCTACGTTTATTTAGTTTTACTTAGTTCCTTTGGCACCTTTCCTTTACTGCACATGTTAAAAAAAAAAATAAGTTATTTTGCTTTTGCTATTTATTTCCTATTTTCAAATTTTACATTTTCAGTCGCTATCCACTCTTCACTTCTAGTAACATTTGAAAAAGTATATATTCTTTTTTTCCCTTCTTTGCAGCAGCATTTTTTATTATCTGTAAAAGCAAAATCTCATATCATTAAAGATATCGGTTTTATTTAAATTAGACCTATATATACATCATAACGAAGCAGCTTGTTGTCCTTTAAAATTATTGAATTACAGTTATTTTATTAAGCTGGTATCTTCAGAAATCGACGTAATGCAATCAAATCAATTATCTATCTGCCTATCTATCACCTATCTGTCGGTCTGTGTATCTATCTATCTAGCTATAATACAAATCTTGTCTGCACTATAACGCTGAAATACGGAACCAATTCGAACCCAATTTGGACAGAGTATTGATCTTGCAAATATCTGAGATAAGTTCGTTAATCAAGTATGTGGCTCTTATATTCCGTTTATTGGGACACACAAAAATAAATTTTGTCATCACGATAATGTCCGCACTGAATCAATCCAAACATAATTTGGACAGTGTATTGTTTTTTCCAGTATCTGAGAACAGTTTGTAAATCAAATACTAAAGTAAACTCTTATAGTTCGTTTACAGGGACAAACAAAATTTTATATGATATTTATTGAATGTTATGACTTCGAACCTCTTTTGAGCATTAGAAAGATATAGAATATGGACAATTTTTAAACTATGATTTCAACAAATTTTTAACGTTATTAGAATAATTGCCTCACATCATACAATTATATTTGGTAAACAAAATTAAAAAAATTCTCGCAAATTACCTTTTTTGCCAAATAGCTAAATTAGAAGGAGTAGACCAATTTGCTTCATTTGTATTAAATCCGAAGTATATAATTTAAAATAATAATAATGATAAAAAAAAATCAACCTATTTATCCGATTGAGCCGAAAAGATTAGTTTGTTTATTGAAATCAAAAACATTTTTTTTTACGTTTTTGACAGTTATTTTAATTTGAAAGAAAAAAATAAACAATTTGAATCTCTTTTTGAAACATTTTATTGAAAAATATCTCGGTATTTTGAATTTTTTATGATTATTTTTTCTCTACAAGCGCTACATTTGCAATTACTTTTTCAAATATCTCTTTATATAAATGTAAAAAAAAAGTACGAAACATTGTGAAAAAATCCCGTGTATTTTTGAGTTACATAGTTTATTTTGAAAATGTCTTTTAGACGTAGCTTATATATTTATTTATCAGACTTTTCTTATCTGCGAGCAAAGCACATAAAATTCTGTCTTGGTCACCATTCTTTCTCATTAGACTACAAGAGTCTATTCGTAGTGTCGGGCATGACTTTTTCTTCTACCATAGATTTTATTGTTCCTCTTCCCACTGCAGGGTATTTGGGGCATTTTATTTTTACTACGAGACGACACCGTTGTGACTGTAAAACTTTACCATCCTGGTAAGCTGTAAATGTCATTCGCAATATGTGTAAATTTTCTGCAGCTGGACGTATTAAGAATGTGAGTTTGGAAAAAAACAAGAAAGCTTTTGTATTTAGATGCAGATATTCCATTTTATATTCTACAAAACCAAAATGTTTAATGGCAAAACATGGCATATGTATATAATTTAAAAGCTCAGGCATTTTCAATTTTTTTAAAATAATGAAGCATATTGTTTGCTTATGAATTAATGCTAAATATTTAAGAATTTTTTAAAGATAACTTTCAAATATTGTTAAATTATCCCCTTAAACGCTTAAGGATGTAATTACAAGTTCCTCTCGCTAGTGTTAAACCTATGGACATGGAATGCATTCTTATTTTTTAAATATCTCCTCAGGAAAGTAATATTTTTAACTTTTTTTTACAGTATATTATTTTTAAAGAATGTCTCTTTCTTTTTTTAGTTCAAAAAATATTTCTAAATTATATACTTAATTTAATATTTTATGTACTAAACGGTTGGAGTGAGTAAGATATCAACATTTCAAATAAAATTAAGTATATATTTCAGAAATATTGCGTAAAATAAAAAAATAAATGGACATTTTAAAAAAAAGAGTACACAGAAAAAATTAGTTGAAAAAAAAAATAAATTCCTGATGAGATATTTTAAAAATAAGAATGCATTCCACACCCATAGGTTTACCATTAGCGAGTGTAATTTGAGATCTCAATGATACAACACTCTTAAGACAAATATATATGTTTTTTTGTTTTTTGTTTTTTGTTTTTTCGCGAATAAAGCAGTTACAGTATAAAAAAAAATCTAAAATATCACTTATACCAGAAAAGTTTTAAAAAAATTTATATAAAAATAAATATTCGCAATATGTGTATTTATTTGTTGCAACTGGGCTTTTCAAAAATGTTAATTTGGAAACAGTACGGAAAGTTTTTTTTTTTTTTTTTTTTTTTTTTTTTTTTTTAATGAAATACATGCAGCCGTTCATAAAGAATCCATTCGTCAAGTAAAAAAAAAATGCTAAATATAATTTAGCAGAAAATTTTATTGTACACTGAAGTATAAATTTTGAACTTGCGTTTCAATATAATTGCCACATCCGTTAAAGCATCGATCTTAACATAAACTGATAATAACGTCGCTACCATGTCAAACTATCGAATATGAAAAAATGCATTTTTCGTTACTTTTAAAAATGAGACGATTGTCACCACTAAATATATTAGAATTCTTTGGCTAATAAAAATACTAATAAAATTTCTGTAAAGAACAGGGTTGGCAGTTTGCCTTTGTTTTCAGAAATGTCGAATTTATACCGGAAAATTTGAGAAAAAAATTTACTTTAAGTAATCACGAAATGTCTGTCATTAAATAAAGAAAAAATTTAATTTCAAATTGCTGGTACGGATTTGAAATTTCTGAATAGAAAAGGAGACCAAACTGGCAACCCTGCTGAAAAATACTATGATAATTTAGTGGTGATAATCGGTCAATTTCTAAAAATAATGAAAAATGCATTTTTTCACATTCGATAATTTGACATGGTAGCGACGATATGTATCCCCATACCGAAGACCAATGCTGTAATTCCATGATATACAAGATGTAACAGGTTGTCTGACATCATCGTCAGCCGGAAATCTCTGGCCAGCAAGAAAAGCTCTGAGATGTAAAAAGGTTTTTTCTTCTACAGCACAGACCAGTTGTCACAAGAAATGTAGCGATTGTAGCCCACTGTGTTTCTGATCAAGCAGGTAATTCTGTCCTTCGGCAGGGCCTGATTAACAACGGGGCAATCTTCCACCAGTAAAAAATAATCGAACTTTTTGCCTTTTTCATGACACTAGTTTTACATGAATAAGGCGTTTAAATAAGACGAAAAATTTTATTAAAATTTACTGGTGGAAGTTTGCCTCGTTGGTAATCGGGCGCAGGCCCTTCGATAAACTGTCACAACCAAGACTTAACAAATGCGTTTGATGATGCTCAAAAGTTTTTTAATCTGGCAGATATATATATATATATATATATATATATATATATTTTTTTTTTTTTTTTTTTTTTTTTAGTAGAAAAATTAATTTAAGAAATGAGCACAAACTGTATTTTTATTTCTTTCACTCCTACTCGTTTGCAGTAAGCAGTGTTCTTCTTCTTCTCTCGTACTTTTAATGGAAGAAACAAGTTTAAAAGGAAATTTCTGCCTCATGCACGGAAAACGCCATTTTTTTTTCAGCTGTAGCTAGCTAGCTTTTCACGTGATTAGAAAGTGGGGGAGTAGGAATTTCAATAAAACAGTAAGAAATAGTGACAAACGATCCTCTGTGGCATGTAAAATTGAATACAATGCTAAAAAATTCTCCAAAATTTTTGGAAGTTTCAACTTGGATTTTTGTGTTCAGAATTAAAATTGATTAATCTACAACATTCACTTTAAAGAATAATAGCATATAAGTGAATATAAGTAATTCATTTGGAATAAAATTCTCATAAGATGTCTCGTGATAAAGGTTGCAAAGTTGCAGAATATTAAGAAAGAAACTTAGAAATTATATTCAAACGAATTATTATTTTTTTTTTTTACTTTTATTTATAATTTGAGAAAAATAATTTCATCAAATGAAATTTTAAAATGATAAAATCAGAATTTTTCGATTGACTTCCATAGGAAAACCGCCGAAAATTGTTTACCTTCTTCTCTATTTCATCAGTGCACCCATCATCAGGATGGGATATAGATTTTGTAGCACTCAACTATCTGGACATTTGAAGCATTCGGCAATCAGTATTTAATGAACATGCCAGTTTCCTTTGACATTACAGTATATTTTTTCTTTTCTTTTTTTTTAGAGGTGTATAATTTTGATACGTTTCGTTAGGAAACTTTGTTTATATAATCTTTCTGCATACTATTACGTAATATTCTAAACTATGTAACCAAGAATTCTAAACGATGATTCTAATTATTTTTTCTCAATTAATTCTTGAACTATTTTTGTGCTTTTTGAAAAAATTGAATGTTGGGTGAGAGGGAGGGACGTAAATATTTTTTACTGGAGACTAGAAAGTTTGTCTGGCTACCGTATTTAATCAAATTCGTAAAGCCTTGGGACAACCATTTACGTATCATCACACTTTACAAATTCGATGATCAATTTCAGCTGCTGGCAAAAACAGTATGATTAAGCGCTCTTTACAAGTTGCGGGCATTTCAAGTCAAGTCAACGCTAAGCTTTGGCGTTGACTTGACCTGCAAGTATTTAGTGTATAGGATACTTTTAAGTTAATAAATAATTAGCAAATTCAAGCAACACATTACCGGAACTCCGATTTAGAGATGGCATGTAGTAATATATGCATAATAGGTTTAGAGAAAAAAGCAGAAAAATTAATATATAAAATGATATAAGAAGCCAGATAAATAAATAAGTATAACTTAATCACATATTTGAATAAAAAAATGGAATTTAGATAACAAAGAAAAATGGAATTAAAAATACAACATGTGACCATGTATAATTATCAGTTTGGTAGTTCTATATATAATGTATGACAATTCTTAATTGAAAAAAATATATGTATATATATTATTCTATTAAGAATTTAGAATTTTCATCAACTGTGTTGTCTAATTATTATATATATATATATATATATATATATATATATATATAACTGTAATTAGACAACACAGAAACATCCTACACAAATTTTGGAATGAAATTAAAATGAAATATGAACATATACCTGTTTGAATAATATCCAGAAAAAGAAAAAAATATATATAATATATGCCAAAAAAGAACGAAAAATCATGCGTCAAGCATAGATTATGTAACACTTTCCAACGCTTCCAAAATAGTTTTACAAATCATTACCGTTTAATAAGATGAAAGATAACATATAAGTAAACAAATTGGAAAACGCATAACATATTTAAAAACGTAATTTCAGGAATTTCCAGCATATATTTCCAACATATACAATATTCGGAAAAATATCCGAATACTTTTATTCAGCCCTGTATATGATCTATAGATTTGTATATATACTACATATGATGCTAAATTTTAGTTTAGTTAGGAAACGCGTAGCACAGTTTAAAATTCTCCTTCTGGAGTTTTTGTCAATAAACGGAAAAATGTTTGCGAACTTTTGTGCTGCCCTGTATATGATCTACAGAATTTATACACACCAAGTAATAGACAAAAAGTGAGTTAAATTTAAAATCGCGTTCAGCAACTTAAAACGCACTTCCAGGAATTATTGCACCCAGAAAAAGGAATTGATTAAAACTACAAAACATGTTTTGTTGAGTACATTTTGGTTGTTTTAGCAAAATTCAAGTAAAATTGAACCATTTTACTTGAATTAACAAAACATTTTTTGCTGATGATACAAAAGTTTTTTTTGGAATTGCAAAAAAAATATTTTTTTTTTAGATTCAAACAAAAGTTCCATTGACCTATATTTAAACAAAAATTTTATTTAAATATAGGTCAATGGATATAATTAGTTAAATATAGGTCAATGGGCAGTAGGTAATTTTTTGTGTGTCCCTGTAAATGAACGATGACTGCTATACACACAATATTCTGTAGTAAGCCTCTTGTAATGCACCTTAGTAATATATATCAATTACAATGTGTTTGAAATTGTTTAACATCATTAAAATAAACCGCAAATGATTTTTCCCCATAGACCGTAATGTAACGGAATTATTTTGAGTGTCCCTGTAAAAAAACTATAAGTGCTATACACTTCAGTTGAAATAGGGAACATGCTAGATATAACGACAATAACATATAAAAATTGCAGGGCAATCCGAGCATATTTACAATGAGTTAGAGCACGGACAAACCGAAGTGATAAACACTTTTCAACTAGGTTGGAAAGTGTTAATAATGTAAGGGAATTCTTTTGACTGTCCCTGTAAAGTAACTATAAGTACTATACACACCATATTCCATATTAAGCTTCTTGTAATGCACCTTAGTGATATATATCAATTACAATGTGTTTGAAATTGTGTAACATCATTAAAATAAACCGCAAATGATTTTTCCCCATAGACCGCAATGTAACGGAAGTCTTTTGAGTGTCCCTGTAAAAAAAAATATATAAGTGATACACGCTTCAGTTGAAATAGGGAACATGCTATAGGTAACGACAATAACATATAAAAATTGCAGGGCAATCCGAGCATATTTACGGGAGTTAGAGCACGGACAGACGGAAGACGGCCATACGGCAGACAGCCATACGGCCAGACAAACCGAAGTCATAAACACTTTTCAACTAGGTTGGAAAGTGTTAACAAGATAATTCAAACTAGAAAAATTGAATTAATGAAATATTTGAGGAACTGTAGCAGAGACATCAGGCCCAAGTTATTACATATTCCACGAGAAATGTACGATTTCATCTTTGAACATGTTATAATAAGCTAAAATAATACAAGATTTAAGCAATCACACATTAATAGACTAGAAAATAAAAGAAAATACGAAATTAAAAGGATAGAAGTGAAGAAGATTTCCTCATAAAGAAAACAGGAAAAGATGCATGATTTGACAAACATTCACATGTTGCAAAAAATATTTACAAATTCAGTAAATTAATTAAAAAGAGAAATTAATGACTCAGAAACATTTAAGCTCAATGATTCACCCAAGTCGTCAATGAAGCTTAAATATCTTGATAAAACCAAAGATTAAGGAACAGTACTGCCATCTAGTGGCAGTTCCAGATAGAAAATCAGAATTATTCATGACAGGTGGAAAAAAATGTATACTATTTAAATTATGCGCGGAATTTAATAAATTAAGAAAATTAATATAAAAAATAAATGAAAAGTTAAGAGGTTGGAGAATACATTAATTAAATTAATGATTAATAAAATTATGTATAAAATATAATGAAAGGAAATTAAATAAATGAATTAATTCAATGACAGTACATAACAATATTGTGTATCTTAAAATAATAATAATTAAAAGGGGGAAGGAAACAATTATATTAGGCAAATATAGCCATATTAAAGTAAGATGACTGATGAAGCTGTTTAGATATGGTATTGTGCCACACAAATGAAAGAATGTAATATAATTAGATTAAATTAAACAGCATAATGTAGATGATACAAAATCATTTCTCTTAAATGGGAAGAAAAGGTTCTGAATCAAGAAAAAAATAACAAGTAATGAATGAATCATTAGAATCATTAAACCTTCTCTCTCTCTTTTTAAAATAAATTAACCATTGCGCATTAATTAGCCATACAACACCGCCACCCCGGCATACTATAACATCTACCCTCCCACCCGTCCTTTTGTATTTTTTATTATTTTTTTCATTTTCTCATTATAAGTTAATTAAATTATTTTTTTCATTTTTAATTTTTGTATTATAAAATTACGCAATGAGTTAAACAGTTACTTTTGTCCAAACAACACCTCTCTCATGCATACTATAACATCTATCCTCCCACCCGTCCTAATGTATTTTTTATTAAATTTTCATTTTCTGATTTTAATTTAATTTTTTTTTTTTAATTTTTAATTTTTAGCTCACAGGCTATCAATGCCTGAGAGCTAATGTGCCCGCCCGTTCTGAATGTATATACGTAAGTACGTAACGCGATAACGCTTGATAGAAATATACGTTTTGCTTAAAATTTTGTTTATAAGTTCATTCTGATATGGCGCTTCATTGATTAGTTTTGGGGGTTCCTTGGTTAAGTATAAAGGAGGGAACGGGGGTGAATCCCCCCGTAATTTAGATAAATGGGTTTTTCATACAGAATTATCCGATTTCCTTCAAATTTTGTATATAGGTTCATTGTGATAAGGCGCTTACCTGATTAGTTTTGGGGCTCATTGGTTAAGTATAACGGGGGGAAACAGGGGGATAATCCCCCTCTTAATGTAGATAAATGGATTTTCCATGCAGAATTATCCAATTTTCTTCAAATTTTGAATATAGGTTCATTGTGATAAGGCGCTTCGTTGATTATTTTTGTGGGTTCATTGGCTAAGTATAAAGGGGGGCTAATCCCCCCCTTAATTCAGATAAATGGGTTTTTCATGCAGAATTATCCGATTTTCTTCTAATTTTGTATGTAGGTTCATTGTGATAAGGCGCTCCCTGATTAGTTTTGTGTGTTCATTGGTTACGTATAAAGGCGGAAAGGGGGGAGGATCCCACCCTTAATATATTGTCGATTTCTTTATTTTTCGAGGGGTTTATTTCAAATTCTTTGATATAAGAGTATAATATACCATTAGTGTGAATAGCCTGTGAGCTCAATGCCCTCAGTTTAACTGGGCCAGTTTCCTTTTTATTGTATTATAAAATTACACGATGAGTTAAACAGTTAATTTTTCCAAACAACACCCAACTCCTCCATTCTCTAACATTAACTCAACCATATACAAGGTGGCCATAATTAAACTGACGGTACTCAGAGTGTTCTGTAGCGCGATCTAATTGCGAGAATGGCGCCAAATTTTGTAGAAAGATTAAAAAAGACGGGGGACGAAGGATTCCGTGAAAAAAAAATGTAGTTCCAAAAGTCACCGCCAGAGGAATATGTGGCGCTATGTATTCGAAAAAGAGATTTTTAAAAAAGGAAGAATCAATGCTGAAATAAAATTACCTTTTATTTAACGAATTTAGAAATTTAATCCAAGCTCAAAATGGTAACAGTTTATAAAAAGCTAAAAATTTACATAAACACTGCTAAAGTTTCTTTATACGCAATTTCACCTGCAGAGCCCCAAAGAAAGCAACAGCAGAAGAAGAAGTTCTTTATTCAAATTTCACGTTACATCTTTTGGCCCAGTACCAGCTTGTTCGGCTTTAACCCTTTCCGGCGAGGAATAAATATGTTTGTAAAATAATGAAATAATGGACTGACACCATATTTTACAAACGATTTCCTTAGAAAAGAATAACTTGCTGATTTTCCCTTACTTTATAAAGGAAAATTTTAATTAAATATTCTTGGTGCCGTTTGTCAGTTTTGGAATTAAAATTAGGTGTCCTTTTTTGTGACCACCGCCCGCTAAAGGGTTAAAAGGTAATGTGCTACTGTCAGAAGCAATTTCATTGAAAGTTATCTTTCATAATGTCACAATAGTCAAGCGAGCTCTATTAGACGAATTCTTTTACCTCAACCAGTGCAATGCGCCAGCCGCAATTCGTGCTTTTAGAAACCACAAAAAAATGCGTAAAGGTAACGGTCCTTTGTCAGTTAATGGTTTAAAAGCAATGGTTGAGAAGTTAGAGAAAACAGGTTCGCTAAATGTTCAGTCAGGCAGAGGACGAAAACCCGCATCACAGGATACAATTGAAGAAGTGGCAACGGCGATTGTCGACAGAGCACCAGATAATATTGCTACCACTTCCAGCGCTCGTGTGATAGCTCGGAATCTGGATATGCTTTATTGTATGGTATGGAAAATCCTACGAAAGATTATCCACTTATATCCGTACAAGATCAGCCGTGTACAAGAGTTACGTCACTCCGACCATGATAAGCGATTGACTTTTGCTCTAACCATAGGCGTAGCGTGACCAAAAATTTTGGGGGGGGGGCACAGTTTATTAAACACACACGCGCGCACGCACACATTCCCATATATATACAGTGGTAATCTTGGTTAAAAACGGCCTCACAGAAATTTTTCACATTGGGTAAAAGAAATTCAGTTTCGATCTTCTAGCCCCCCTAGATCTAAAAATTTATTTTTCTTAAACTTTCGTCGTACAGTAATTTTTGAATTTTTTGCGAATATGTGATTTTTAGCGTTTTTTCACGTTTTGCGACAATTTCTTAACATTTGTCTTAGGAATTAAGTTTCCATCTTTTAACACAATATAGTAAAATTTGTCCTCTGCATTTTTTTAATTTTTCGCGAAATTTTTATGTGATTATTAGCGTTTTTTATCTTTCCGAGGCAATTTTTTAAACATTCGTACGAGAAATCTGGTTTTATTTTTTCAGCCGATAAAGTACATTTTCTACTCTGCGATTTTTAAATTTTTTGAAAATTTATTATGCGATTTTTCGGGTTTCGCGGCGCTTTTTTTGACATCCGTAAACGGAATCCAAATTCAATCTTTTAGTCCAATATAGCAAATTTTGTGATCTGCGATTTTTATATTTTTCCTGAATTTTGTATGCAATTTTAAGCGTTCCGCGGCGATTTTCTTAAACATTCATAAAATACATCTGGTTTCAATTTTTCAGCCCGACATAGTAAATTTTGTCCTCGGTGATTTCTAAATTTTTCATAAATTTTTTATGTGATTTTTAGTGTTTTTCCGCGTTTTGTGGCAATTTTTTAACATTTGTGATGCGAATCTGGTTTCAACCTTTTAAACCATTATTGTAAAATTTGTCCTCTGCGATTTTTAAATTTTTCATGAATTTTGTATGAGATATTTTGCGCGTTCTGTTGCGATTTTTAAACATTCCTAAAAGGAGTCCAGTTTCAATCTTTCAGCCCATTGTACTAAATTTCGAACTCTGCGATTACATTTTGTACTCACTGATTTTAATTGCGAATTTTTCATGCGACTTTTTGCGGGATTTTTTCGCGCTTCGTGGAAGTTCTTAACACCGGTAACAGGAATCCAATTATAACCGTTTAGTCCAAATTATTTTAGCCCAATATAGTAAATGTTGTCTTCTTTTCAATAACGTTTATTCGGAACTCGTTATAGCGAATTTGAATTCGTTCGCGAATTTGTTATGTGGGGTTTAGCGTTTTTTCGCGCTTTGCGACGATTTTTTTGACATTCGTAAAATGAATCCAGATACAATCTTTTAACCCAATATAATAAATTGGGTTCCCTGCGATTTTTAAGTTTTTCGAGAATTTTTTTTTCAGTTTTTACGCATTTTGAAGGGATTTTTCTATAATTCGTAAAATAAATCCGGTTTCAGTCTTTAAATACAATACCGTTAAATTTGTCCTCTGCGATTTTTTAATTTTTCGTGTTTTTTTATGTGATTTTTTTATGTAAGTTTTTTTTTTTTTTTTTTTTACGTTTTGTGGAGATATTTTCACATTCGTAAAACGAATCCGGTTTTAAACTTTTAGCCCAATATTGTAATTTTTTTTTCTCTTTTCAATACAGTTTATTCGGAATCCGTCCTATGATTTTAATTTTTCATGCGATTTTAACGCTTTTTCTCGTTCCGCGGCGATTTTTTGACATTCGTAAAAGGAATCCAGCTACAATTTTTAAACCTAATGCAATAAATTTTGTTCTCTGAGATTTTTAAGTTTTTCGCGATTATTTTTTGCAAATTTTACGTTTTTATGCGTTTTGCGGCGATTTTTCTACATTTACAAAGGAAATCTGGTTTCACATTTTTAACACAATATAGTAAATTTAGTCATCTGTAATTTTTTTAATTTTCGTGGAATTTTTTTTCACGTTTTGTGAAGATATTTTCACATTTATGAAAAGAATCCACTTTCAATATTTTAACCCAATACAATATTTTTTTTTTATCCTTTCTATAAAGTTTATTAATAATCCTACAATGATTTTAATTTATCATGCAATTTAAACATTTTTTTTCTTTTTTTTTGCGTTTTGCAGCAATTTTTTAACATTTGTTACAGGAATCGGGTTTCAATCTTTTAGCCCAATATAGTAAATTTTGTCCTCTGCAATAAAAAAAAGAGAGAGAGAGAGAGAGAGAGAGAGATAGTTTTTAGCGTTTTTTTTTTTTTTGCATTCTGCGGCGAAAGGAATCCGGGAGGGATCGTAAAAGGAATCCGGTTTATATTGTATTAAAATCTCGTACATAAAAAATTGTACGCGATTTTCTGCGGTTTTCGCGGTTAGCGACAATTTTTTAACACTTGTAAAATGAATTCGTTTTCAAGCTTTTAGATCAATATGGTATATTTTGTCCTCTGCAAATTTTGAATTGCTCGCGAATTTTTTAGTGTTTTTTCGCTTTTTCGGAAAACTTTTGACCTTTTTTTTTTCGAAACAGAAAGAACTAACTGTTCCTGCGATTAAGTTGGAAGAATACCAAATCGTCGTAACGTGAACTACGATAGTCAAAATATTAAACTAATTTGGGTCGAAATAAATTTTTTTAAAAATTCAAGATTAGTTTGATTCGAGACCAGATCAGGCGTAGCCTGCACGGGTGTACGCTGTTGACAGCAGTTGGACCCCACTACCAGGTTCATTTAATTCGAGGTTCACTTGAAAAAAAAAACGACCAAGTAAATGAGGAAAGCTCCGCTAGATCATTTTATTGAAATTAATATTTTTGTAGCAAATATAATAAACAGCACCACAACAACTGTATCTGGCGCAGGGTGGGGGGGGGGGGAGCACCGCCCGCACCACCCTTGGTACGGCCCTGATAATAAATAAAAGACATTTATCAAACCTTTAAGACATTTGAAATAAGTTTAAATAGCACTTTTAAGAAGTAACTAATCGTTTAAGGTATGTGCGCCTGCAAAATTGTATGGAAAATTGCACCTTCGATAGCAACGTTTTTGCTTAACAACAGTATTTCTGGAACGGATTACCATCGTTTTCCAAGGTACAGTTGTATATTAACTTTAAAAAAGCTCATTCAGGAAAGCGTACATTTTGAAAAAAAAATCATAACCATTACATCTCAAAAATGCGAAGGTATAGTAGAAGATTAAGTGCTGTCGATAAAAAAATAATAAGTAAGAGAGAGGAACATATTTAATAACTAAATGAAGAAAATATTAATTATTTTTTATAATCTTAGTGATGTGTGGTTGCATTCCATTGGTAAATAACTCCAGCGACACAGCTTGGAAAATCAGGGTATTTATGACTTGATTAAATTATAATTAAAGTTACAACAAATTAAATGAAATATATATTGCGGGGAAACAGAACTCCCTCTCTGATAAACACAACTACATTTTCTAAAGTCTACAGACGGAATGAGAAGAAAAAAAAGTACATGTAGATACTAACCGCAGACAGCGGAAAAAACAGCTGACACATTGAAATTGCCCGCAGCTGTAAGAGAGTGATAGTTCAAACTTTCGTTTAATGAATGGTCGTATCAGGGTTTGTACTGCACAACACAATTTTTGCTACAAAATTCATTACTTCAAAGAAAAAGAGCTGAGCTATCTATACTGATCTCACATATGATTAAGTAAAAAAAATGAAGAAATATAAAATGAAAATTAAAGTAGTTATTTCATTTCCATTTTGGGTCAATAAAAAACAAGTCTTAAATTGACTGTATCATATTTTAGAAATTGATGTTCAGAAAGTTGGGGGGCACGTGCCCCCTCGTGCCCCCCGAGGCTACGCCTATGGCTCTAACTTTTCTTGCCAGAATGGAGTTGGATGATGCTTGGCCCTGGAAAATCTAATGGGGAAACGAGGCCCACTTTTACCTGAATGGAATTGTAAATAACCAGAACTGCCAAATTTGGGATAACAAGTCACCAAGAGCATTCAAAGAAATTCCTTTGCATTGACCAAAGATAACTGTTTGGTTTGGTTTCACAGCAGATATGATCATAGGTCCATTCTTCTGTGAGAACATTACTCCGACAGGACCTGTAACTTGTTCTGTTAACGATCGCCAAATGCTAAACAATTTTGTTATTCTGGCACTTCAGCAAAGACAGTGCCTGAAGAAAATCATTTTCATGCAAGATGGAGCCCCTCCACATATTGCTTTGCGGGTACAGCAGCTGCTACGACAGAAATTCACAACAGAAAGAGTCATTAGCCGCTGTTTTCCAACTGCATGGCCACCTCGGTCCCCTGATCTTACACCCTGAGACCTTTGGCTATGGGGTTACCTAAAGTCCAAGGTCTATCACGGAGGTGTCCAGGACCTGGCTACGTTGAAGGATAACATATCGCGAACTGTACGGGAGATTACTGCAGACATGTTATTTTCTGCTGTTGTAAATGCTGTGCACAGAATGCAATATGTGGTTCACAAACACGGCGGCCACATCGAACCTCTCTTTTTCGAATACACAGCACCACATATTCCCCTGGCGGTGACTTTTGGAACTAATTTTTTTTTCGCGGAATCCTTCGTCAACCGTCTTGTTTAATCTTCCTACAAAATTTGGCTCCATTCTCGCAATTATATCGCGCTACAGAACACTCTGAGTACCATCAGTTTAATTTTCGCCACCTTGTATATAAACCATAGATTTAAAAAAAGGATTATTATGATGATAAGTTACATATTCTAATAGAATAAAAACTGCAACAAACGCTTTATTAAAAAAAAATAATAATGAGTATTATTCCGTTGAAAATCAATAAAGCCAACTATAAATGCGCACGAAATAACAGTATTCAAAATATTATCAACATGTAGTTAATAACCCTTCTTCCAGTTGACTTAATTACTTATCAGAAAATGATGTTTCCTTTCTTTAAAATAGAGTCTGTAATTCTCTTTTTCACGTATGAGATTTTGTAATAGTTATAGATTTTGTTTGTTATTTATTTAAAGTTACTTCTAAGGAATACATTCGAAATAGCAGTACTTTTCTCATAAATATTTTACTTTAGCTAAATGCCTATGAGAGTTAAAACGAAAGGAAATAGCTTCACTTTAGGGTCAGAAAAATTTGAAACTTTTAAATCTGAAACTTTAAACTGTTTAATACGTTTCTCTACACTCTAAAAACGACATTTTCAAAACTGAGCAAAAAATACTCAAATCTGAGTATGTCGCATAGTCAAAATGACTCCGAATCAAAATTACTCCAGTTTCAAACATGTGTATACTCACTTTTGAAAACATGCACACACTCAAGAATAAAACATCATGCGCTCATATTTGAGTATGTCCATGTTTCAAACATATGGGAGGAAAAACTAAATTTACCGAGTCCTACTAGTTGCAAGTCCATTGCCTTATCCACTTCGCCATCCAGATAACATCAGTGGGTTATTTTAAATGCAAGTCATCGAATGATTCGGACACATGTTGATATTTTTATAGGATTCATTAATTTATTGCTGAGAAAATTGGCAATTTTTAACGGGATTTCAGATAGATTTGGTCAATTTGAGATGGTGGTTAAGATTGTACAACTTTATTATTTATGTGGGGAAATGGAGATATGAATTATACAAATTTTCAATTCGATTGTTATCAGTATATTTCTTAAATGAAAAAGCGCTCCCTGGATATTGAAATTTTACTGACTAAATTTTTTGACACATATTAACCCATTAACGCCACAATTATTTTTCTCTTGAAAAATGGAAATATTGCATTTCATTCAAATAAGTATGAATTGACTTCTATGTGCTCATTTTTTAGTATCGCCATTAATCAAAAAGGAGTTTGAACTGAGTCTAATCATTTTTGAGTATGTCCATGTTTCAAAAAGGAGTATGAACTGACCTCTATGTGAGCAGTATTGAGTATGTCCATGTTTCAATATTCTGAGTATTTCTGGTATCTCAGAATTGAAAGCAGTCATAGTTGAAACAAAAAGTTTCAAAACAAAATGAAAACATCGATTTACTCAGATTTGAAAGTGCCATTTTTTTTCAGTGTAGATTACATTTAATTTAACACGTCGCCCGCCCCACGTGACCATTGGTCTCATGTCTGACTTCCATTCTGTGCCCCGTGAGACCATACAGTCTCCTGCGGAAAGTGCAGTTAATTCTTCTTTGATTACTTCGTAGCGCCATCTGTGGTTCAAGACTTCCAAGTGGTAATTTGGGTGGATTGGAAAAAGTAATCAAATCCAGACTGTGCAGTTAACGTGTAAAAAATAAGTTACATTATCTGCCAAACTTCAGCCATTTTTCAAATAAAATATCATACATGGTACCATAAAATTAATTTAAAAAAAATTATTTTATAATGTGATTTTTTTTCCTCTGGGGTATTGACCACATTTTCTTGTGTATAAATCAACCGTATTTTTATTACACTAAAACGGCATAGTTTGGGTAGATAAGTTATATAAGTCAACCTCTACAAATAAAGATGATAAAATTGAATACGCTAAAGATTGGGGTTTGTACAATAATTCTGTAAATGTAGCAGATTTCCCAGAGCTTTGTGAATCTAATACTGATGAAGACTATTATGGCTTTCTAGATGAATCATTTGGAAAATAAATATTAAAATAAATCATCCAATAAGATATATATAAATGTTCCCTGTTTACAAGTTCTCTGTTTTCAACCTTGAAAAAAATAAATCGATGTAAGTGAAGGTTCCAAGTACATTTTAAACTGTCAAATTACATGTAAAAAAGACCCTAATATAGATCGCAATAACTCCATATCCAATAAAAAATTTTATATGAAATTTTTAACACACATTAAAAGAGATATATTCTAACAGTTATTGTCTGAAAAAGAGTCTAATATGCATATAAAAGTTTTTTATTTAATCTGAAATTATTTTTTTTTAAATAAATTAATTCACTTTACATGGCTTGAGCGCAGGATTTCTCATAATTGAATTCTCACAGCGAGGCAATTTTGTTTTATTGAGTTTAGATACGATAGTAGTTTCAAATGCTTTGCGCTGGAAAAAATATAATGATTCGTTCTTAAAAAAGAGATAAAACAAATCCCTCAAAATTTTGAGATTGTTTTTTCTTATGAATTTTTAGTCATAATTTCTACATTTCTTAATTGATGAATACAATAATAGGTCATTTTGTACAACTATATGGTTTATACTGTCAGTCAAAATTGCATGAAATTCTATCCAGCCATTTTCTTGAAATCATGCGCGCAATAACCAAAATCACCGTTTTGAGAAAATTGACTTAATAGAATTCTGGTTAGATAAAATTGTCCCTTGATTATAAAAAAATAACTCAAACTATTTTGGACATATCTTCCCTTCTAAAGTGAATTTTTGCATGGAGCTTCTTTTAAAATGTTCCCAAAGAATCCAATTTTTATGTTTTTTTATACTTTAAAAAGGTACCTGGTTCTGAAAGCAATTTTGATCACATAATACTTTTAATTAATGTAATATTGAATATTTACATGTGTTGTAAGCATCTGCCATTTTACAAGAATCCTTATTCATTTCAAAAATAAGACGCAATATGATAATCTAAAGAAATGACAATCTTACCATAGTTATTAAAGAAAATTAATAAGCATAATCACAAATTATTTGTATATAAATTGTCTGTCTTAAAATGTTTGTAATGATAACATACAATTAATAGCAATAATTTACGTTTTTGTAAAAACTTATCTTTCTAATAATGGCTTCTAATATGGGGCTTATTTTAAAATGTTCCTAAAGAATCAATTTTTTATTTTTATTTTTTATACTTTAAAAAGATACCTGGCCCTGAAATAAATTTCGATCAAATAATACTTTTAATTAAAGTAATATTGAATATTTACATGTGTTGTAAGCACCTGCCATTTTACAAGAATCCTTATTCATTTTAAAAATAAGACGCAATATGATAATCCAAAGAAATGACAATCTTACCATTGTTATTAAAGAAAATTAATAAGCATAATCACAAATTATTTGCATTTAAATTGTCTTTCTTAAAATGTTTGTAATGATATCATACAATTAATAGCAATAATTTACGTTTTTGTAAAAGCTTATCTTTCTAATAAAATGCTAATTCTTTTCGAGAAAGAATAATATTTAGATAAGAAGAGCTATCACACAAACAAGCCATTTAATTAATGAAAATTAACTAAAGCAATTTTTCCTCATTTTTTCTTAATAATACCCAAAAGTCAGCACTTAAATAAAAATTTGAATAAACAGATCAAATGACTAAAAAATACATTTTAAAGGATAAATACTTGAAAAACATTGAGCTGGCTCATTTTCATTTCAGTTTAAGAGCAAACTTTTTTTCAATATTATGCAAAAAAAGATTAAGGAAAATTTGCATTAGTAAATTTTTTAAAAGAATGAACGATCAGTGAACGTATTATGTAAGATTTTTAGTACTAAAATTAAACATTAATTATTCAAATTTGTAGAGCATTGGTTTCCACCGTGGGGGAATTTTATTTTTAATGGAGGCAATTCGAAAATCATTATTAACTCCCATTCTGTCAACATTTTTGTCTATTTTTTGAAAAAAGTTTATTATCTACAAATAAAAGTAAATCCATACAAAATTAAAAGTTTTTATTAAGTTTTCGAAAAGTACATGCTACAACTATAAATCTGAAGAATTATATAAGAACCTTAAAAAAAAAAAAAAAAAAAAGGTTAGACTTTTTTATATTTAAAGATTTTATATCACCTTTCTTGTTGTTGCCGTATTTTAGAATATTACACATTTTTTTCTGTTTCTTATTGATTGAGCTCTGTGTCTCTATTCAATCTTCAATATCTCACATGAATGAACTTTTACCAATCAAACTATATAGAGGTGTATCTAAAACTGATTGTCACTTAATATTTAAACGAATAAGTATTTGATATTTCTAAACTAATGCTAATAACCTTAGAAAATTAATAAATCCAAAGAAAGATTTTACTTAAAAGTAAATTCCTTATGTTTCTGCTTTGAGGCTAAATATATAAATGTACTTTTATGTCATTTACATTTTTAAATTTTTAAATAGGAATATAAAGGGCAATCAACTTCGGATAATGGGGAAGGAAGCGCCCTCTAATAGAGTTATATAAAAAAAGCCACTTTTTTGACAAAATTGAAATGACTGATGTTGCTGCACCCTTTTAGGCTTCTTCTATGCAAATAAGATATCATTTAAAAAATAAGTATGTAAAATTATATGTTACGGGTGGGGGATGTGTACCGTTTATAAAAAGATGCCTAGGTGCGATATGGACAAAAAAGGTTGGGAAAAACTGCTTTAGAGCAGTAGTTTCGTCATTTATTAAGTAGAGTTATTAACCCCTTAACTGTTGGGATTTTTCGACACCATAAACTAAAAATAGGAACGAAACACCACTTTTTCCGTACGAAAATATTTGTTTTATATAATCGAAAAATATCTACCAATTAATAAAGCGAAGATTGCAACTAAAAATTAGTGGTGTCCAAAAGCTTTTAGTAACGAAACAAGCAAATTCTTCTTGCCCGAACCCAGTTCGGGTGTAGTCAATTCTTTTTATAATTTTTCTCATTTGCATAATTACAGAAGATGCATCAGCGTCCTCTAGCGGTGACTTCTGAAACATTTTTTTCTGTTTAAAAAAAAATCCCGCATCTTGACTGCTTTTACTGACAATCACTCTTCTGTGTCAGTATTAGCGTCAATGTCCTAAGTCTTTTACTGCGGACTTTTCTGTCATCTCTAAAAATAATTGCTGACATTTGGACGTAATTTTTAGACACTGGTGGCAATGGTGCTGCAGCTTTCGGTTTCATTGCTCTTACATCACTTTTAAACATCGCAGAAGGAAAAAAAGTTACAATATCTTTTTAAAACTTTCTCTATTTAATTACGTTTTATGGCTTTTGAATTATTTTTTACGCATGACTTTTTTTTATTTATCTCAACAACGAACATGCTTACAGCATGTACAAATGAACATTCCTTGTAAATATATCTAATGACATGTGAGTTGCGAGAATTGGCAGTTGATTGGCCAAATGCGTTTTTCTTTTATTCTTTATTTTTACCAAAATCTTCCGTAAATGTGTACAGTTTAAAGCTTTGTCATCATGGCTAAAATGTTCTTTAAAATGTGGTTGACCACCATCAAAGATTTTAAACAACACTTTTGGGTCTATTCCCATGTGTTAAAATATGCAATTTGGCCATGAAACTGATTATGGAAGATTATTTTCTTTTTCTTTGACTTCCTACTATTTCAATTCAATATTCCTCAATTTATTTATATTCCACAATCTATGTCCGTGTAAAGGTATTAATAAATGATTTTCTATGGTAGTAGAAGAGTTTAAATTCGTGATGACAGCTAATTTTAATTTCCTGGTGCTTTCTCAATATCTTGCCTTTGGAAAATAATAAGATTCCTTACCTTGAAGTGTTTAATTTTCCTTTGCTGCAAAAAATGCTTAAAATCGTTAAGTCATGAGCTTCTATTTTTCGAAATTTAAGTTAAATTAAACTAAAGACTAAATAAAATTATTTGTTACTACTGTCTCATAAACATGCAACCTGATGCATTTTTTGAGTTTTTTAAGTTGTTTTAGAAAAGTTATTTTAACACCAAAAATTATGAAATAATACATTGTGCAGAAAAATCACATGAAGACATCCATCGTAACCATTACATTTTATTTATTTTTATCAAAGAGTACTAATTTTTAATATTATTATTTGACTACATTCATTAATCATTTGGTTTACTTCCAAGCATTGAAATCATAGCTGCAATGTCCTTAATAGTTAATGTGAATACCATTAAATGTTAAAGAAAAAAAATCATGCATAAAATCAAATTTGCTCAAATATGCCGTTATCTATCTATCTATCTATCTCTATATATATATGTTTAGGAACGAAAGATGCATATGTAACGACCCATAGAAAAATATTTCTTAGAACACATCCTTTTTTTGTTATTTTATTTTATTACTTTTCAAAATGTATGCGGATTTTCTGCCAACCGTGCTTTTAAAATTTTATACATATTTATATTTTACCATAAAGAAAAATATATCATTTTTCACATTCTTTCATGTAACTCCCGCAAGTCCAAATATTTTTGGATTTCCATCTAACAATAGCTCTAAACAAATTACCTAATTAATTTTCTTTTGTGTCTCCTTCAACGTATTATTTTATTGTCATTCCCCGATTTGAAAAAATGAAATATTGGAATACAATGAAGAATTACTCGAATTATTAAAAAAAATCCTAAGACTATATTCTATCCTAAATAAAAGTTTCACAAAATTTCTACTTGTTTTTTTAATGCAGTCAAAGTAACATTATAGATTGATTCAGTAAAAAAAAAAAAGTGGTGACACAAATTCATTAATTTTCTGACGGAAAAAGTAATAAATAATTAGTTGTCTTTCGATCATCGTTATTGTCAACAACAGCTTAATGTTTTATAAAAGGAAAGGGGGTAAAAAAAGACCATAAAAAGATATCATTAACTTTACTTACATTCTGCCTGACTTAACCATAAAAGAATAACAACAATAAGATATCTTATCTTTAATGACTCTCTTTATTGAAAATGCACAAAAAGTCTCGGTTCCCGAGATCAATATTTACCCTTACATATTTTCCTGTAGCTGGTTATATGGATAATGGTTTTAGTATTCAATAACTTATTCATTTTTGAAAAATACATTAAGAGAAATATTATTAATATTTTTATATTAACGTGTGTTTTCATTTTCAAATATAACAAATATTTGGACATTTTATCTAGCTTAAAAAAAATAACACTGAAAATCATTCATTTTCAAAAATGTTTAAAATCATTATTCATAATTTTCTTAACATAGTTTATCTTATATGTAATACGACAGAACGTGATGTTTTTCAATATTGTTTCTGCTCAAATAACTTTAAATATAAAAGTTTGGCTTCTCCGTGCAGAATATTATTACTGTTAGGAATCTTTTAGACAATTAGTTTTAGCATAAAGAAATAAAAACGTTAAATAATTTTAAAAGATTTTGCAAAACTTTCCAATTTAAGGCCTCTGGCATATTTTCTTAAATAAATATTTATATTTAATTATTAATCATTGATGCTGTTTATTGTGAATCTATCTAAACTCATTTAAAATGTCTTAAATTGTAAGAATTGTTTACATTTACACAAATTATTTATCGTATTCTTTTATAAGGCTATATTCCAAATGAAAATGCATATACAGTCTTGAAAAAAATATATAAAAGTGATCAGAATTCATCACGGTCTATCACTTCTAATTCTGGAGCAAATAATCACATAAAAAAGAAAAGTACCAATCAAATAGGAATAATGTCTGCTAATTAATGCTATGTATAAATTACACAGGGCTATAATGATTTTTTTTATGTGAAGAATGTTTCTTATGTATTTTCAACCCTTTCTAACATAGTTGAAACGTGTTTATGAATTCGGGTTGTCTGTCTGTCTGTCCGTGCTCTAGCTCTCGTAAATGTACTCCGATTGTCGTGAAAATTTTATACATTATTGAATTTTACTATAGAATGTTTGGTATTAAACAGGAAGTGTGCAGCATTAATAGATCATTTACAGAGACATACAAAGAATTCCATTACATTATGGCCTATAGGGAAAAATCGTTTGCGGTGTATTTTATTGATGTTACGATATTTCAAACATAATGAAATTAATGTGCATTACTAAGGTGCAGTACAGCATGCTTTTACCGGTGTATACAATTTGTAGCACTTATAGTTCAATTACATATAGTTTTCAAAATAATTCCTTTACATTATGATCTATGGGGAAAAGTCGTTCGAGGTGCATTTTGAACATTCCATGATACTTGAAACATAATGAAATTTAAAAGTATCACTAAGGTTCAATGCAATTTATTTTCTATATATTATGGAGTGTATAGGATTTATCGTTCATGTACAGAGACGCACAAGAGAATTCGGTTAAAGTTTTGACCATGATCGGTAATTGCTAGAAGTACTCTTTCCGCTGTGGAATGCAATTTTATGTAATTTTTAGTGTATTATGTGTTGTTTACAAATTCTGTAGATCATATACAGAGCTGCACGAAAGACTTCGAATATGGGCAACAATTGCTAAAAGTGGATTTTACTTATCCATGATACGTAGTATAGGGTAAGTCTTGTAATCGTTTTGAAAATCGAAATTTTTTTTGACGGATTTACACGTTTCAGACACTGGAGATTCCGAAAAACATTTTAAAAAAAAATTGCCGTCCGTCTGTGTGTCTGTGTGTCTGTAAACGCTCTATCTCCCCAAAAAATTGAGATATAGACTTGCAATTTGGTATGTATTTAGTATGTAATAATGGGAAAAAGCCTATTTAATTTCAATAACCTCGATTAACCGGAACTATTTTTTTCGGACTCTCGAAATATTCGTTCTGATAAAAGGTATATAAAAATTTTCGAAATTGTTTATTTTAAGAAATGAATATAAAAGACAATAAAAAAACAAATTTTGCCGAAAGCATGAAGTCGATCGGATAATTAGTTACCGAGATATTTGGAATCCTATTTACCACACTCTTCGATTTTTCATGACCCTGTATTTCATCCAAATTTCACTTCAAAGATATATTTTAATTGGAAATTTGATGCTTAATCAGATGCCATAAACCGCTAGTTAACAGGATTATTATTTTTGGAGTTATAAGGAGATTTCTTTCAAGCAATTCAGTTATGGAGCCTTTAAAGTTTATGACGTCATCAAGCCACGATTTTATTTGAATTGCAATGCATTTTATAAGTAGTTTACACATTTTTATTTTAATATTTTACATTATGCATATCAATGATGGGTAAGTATTACGGTGGCCCCCAACGACTAGTTTACTGAGTTACGCATTTTTTAAATTGGTTATTTAGATACCTCATTTCGTCGTATGAAAAAATTAAATTTCTTAATAATATTCTGCTAGTGTTGGAAAGTGTTTCATAATCTATGCCGGATGCATGATTTTTCGCTCTTATTTAACCCTAATTTCGTGTAAAATTTTCAAAATATTGTTCCACATGAAAATTAGTCCCAATTTGAGAATTTAAATCGTGAAATGTTTCGCGCTTGACTGCTGGCATGCGGCTAATACGAAACTAACAAAATTGGTTTTTGGTGTAGTTGTTGGGCAATCTAAAAAATTATAAAACAGCGTTAAATAATAAAATAGTGTTTTCAATATAAAACTATTTTCATCTACGCTCTGTACAACGGACAACATATTGGGATCTTTAACCTGGGTTGCCAGGATCGGATTGCCTGGTGTAAATAATGTAGATATACAGCTGTTGTTTCAAAATCTTAATAATTGAATTCACAGATATTAAGTTTAGCATGTAATACTATTGTCTTTTTATACATACGAGATAAAAATTAGTACAAGATATCTATTTTCATGTGTATTTAGAACCACTACGGACATTTAAGTCTGAACAAAGATTGAAACGTGGACCCTTCCGCGTAATAAGCAGCATCATTATTATTACTATACAAGAAGTTCAGCATTTTTAAAAAAAATACAAAAAACGTGTCTTTAAAAATATTCGGAAGTGATTGCATAAATCTCTGTAATATTTATTGTGAGATTTGCACTCTTATTGTTTCATTTGACAACTGGGCAATCGAAAATATATTGTTGATAAATTAATGGATAGTGGTAATTAATTTCACTAAACTGCAGTTTGTCTGTAAGCATAAATGTAATATATTTAATAGAAGGTAAAATTGTTATTTTTCATTTCATTAATTTTTTTCTCATATTCATTTTACTCTAAAAGATTAAATTTTGAAAGTTACTGAATGACTATTTTTCCTCAAAATTATACACATTTTACACTGGTTTCCATAATTTAAGCAAAATCATCAACAACAACAACAACAACAACAAAAACAGAAACCTCCAAATAATGAGGGTGAACAAAACAGTATTTAACCAGTTTGAGATGTAGTGTATTGTATATAGCGTTTGATGTAGCGTATAATCAAACGTCGGATAATTGGAAATCTACTGTATTTAAATTTAAAGTTTGTAGACTCCAAACTATTTTTAATGATTTTTGAACTAGCACAACCTTACTATTACTACACTAAATTTTATAATAATCTAAAATATTTTACAATAATCTAAAATATTCAATAACGAAACCTTACATATAAACAAGATTTATTTTTTTATAAGTATTAACGAAAATTCATTTCATTTTAATATAAACAGACACTTATTATTCATTAGTATATTTTAGATAATTTTCAATTTAAAAATAAATATTAATTAAATTTGTAGTAAGCTTATTAAATCAGACAATGTTTTTTTTTTGCCATAAAAAATCCGATAGAATTGTGTAACGCATTATTATTAAAAATTTTCCGCCGTCTGTAAGAAATAATTATTGATTAAGACATTTACTTTAAAAAGATTCATATTTCATTTTATATACATACGAACATTAATTAATTTAAATAAAACATTCTTCATTATTTTCACACTATATTATTTTTTCACTCAAAGCACATAATAAAAAATTATTGGAATTTTATATTTCTTTTAGAAGTGTCTTGATTCATTGCTAATCCTTCTGAAAGGCAATTTTAGATGGTGTGCTGTGCACGTTGAAAATCCAATTAAGGGATAAATTTTTCTGTGAATTCTTTTTTAAGAGGATTACGTTCTCTAAAGTAAAATAGATTTTTTTTTTCGCTGTTGAAAGAAAAAAATACTTCATTTAAAAAGAAAACCTTCCATTATTTTGTCGTTAAATTACAAATACTTTTAAATGAAATGTTGCCTTATTTTTGAATAATTATAAAATTAAGCACGTATAAAAATTCACCTTTTGGTTTTTTCAAACGAAAGGTGAGAAACGACTGAATAGATGATCCCATTTATAAAATTAATAACCTCAGACCTTACTTTCTACATGTGAGGAAAAAGAAAACTTCATTTATGCGTGGAAGAGATAGACTGAGAATTATTTCTTATCATAAATAATAATTATTAAAATATTTTTTTCACTTAAATGTCAAAATCCTCCAAATAAATCACTATGATGAAGAAGAAACGAAACGGTGAACTTATAAATGCAATGCGAATTCTTTTTAAATTCATATCAATTTATTATTGCTTAGTTAGTAAAGCTTACGGCTGTTCAAGTTTTTGTTCGAGGACAAAATATCAAAATGTATGACGAATAATTCGTATTGCTTTATTTTTAGTTAAAATTAACATATATTCTAGCATGAGATTTTAATGATCAAATATTTTGTTCTGGAAATTCATCTTTTAATCATTCTATATTAAGACTTTATTCATATCCTCCTGAGACCCCGCGTCCATCCTATTGGACATTTTTATTTTTCGTATAAAATATTTAATTTCAGTTGGAACTGGTAAAAACTTACTGTCCATTATAATGGATAGTCTAGGGCTGCTATCTGTATACCAAAAAGGTAAAAAAATCGCCGTAAAATGTGTATTTTAATCATTTGAAAATGGCGGCGAACAGGTGAAAGATTGTGGAAGGTGAGTACACAGTTTTTACTCAAATTTCATATATTTGTTTAAAGTATTTTGATATTAATGCAGCATACATCTAATTTTAAATATTATATTAATGAAATTAAACCGTAGTTTAAGTAATTGAATCTATATTTTGGAGAATAAACGCATGTTTTTATCAATGTCCATTGTATTGGACGTTGAGTCTCCATCAGTTGTTTCCATTCATATTAGGATCTTTTAGAATACTGAAGGGAAAGTTTGTTTTCACTCAAAATTCCATACTGTATTGAAAAAAAAGTAAATACAGAAGTAGACAATATACATTTCTATTGGCAATTAAATAATTAATTAATTAATTAATTAAATATTGTCCTAGAAGTGTATAATTATACTGATAAAATGCTTGTTCCATGTTAGTACATTAATTTTTTATTTCAGTGAAACGTGATTTTTTGCAGTATTTAATAAATAAAGAGACTTACTTACAAATAAGCTTTTCTTTTAATATCTTTTTCTTTTCTTGTTCATTGCAAGATTTTCGTATTATGTTTTATTAGTATGTTGTTTCTAATTAAATTAATTAATCAAATTAAAATAACCAAATTTGAATAAAAATATAATTAAAGATAACATTATAAGATTATAAATAAACTCATTTTTATTTCTTCTAAACTTCCATTTGGAATTCAATTGACAATTGTGGTAGTTGTGCCACTAATTAATATAATTATTTTAGGAAATAAAGGGTTGGTGTTGACATAGATTTAAAACAAAATTCTAATTGAAAGGTATTTAAGGCCTACACTTTTGTATTTGATGATTTAAAACTTGAAATTATGCGATGCTTAGAATTGATTGATGAGTAATAAAAACACACTTCTGAAGATAGAAAAGCTTGCAGTGAAAGAAATAGGACTTTGTCGCCAGAAATATGATTTTTGAGGCTTGTCTTTTTCAGAGCTATTTGAAAACTGCCATTATTTAGATCTAGAGAAAGTTATTGAGACACCTTTGGAAGCAATAAATTGAATTGTGACGTGTCAGAGCTTGAAAATTAGTGACGAAGGTAAGAAGGAGGAAAAGAACAAAGTAATTGGATTCAAGCAAATCCATCCAATTATTATACTTCAAGGTGCTTAGCGCGAATCAGCTTTTGAGGAAATCAAAGTTGAGTTATTCAAGTCATGACGAAAACTCAAGCCTCACCACGTCTCCACCTAGCAACCTAGTCGCCACCAAAAGTTTCGTTGGTTGATTGGTTGATTTTATGACAGCCGATTATCTACACAAGGGATATAGGCCCTAGAGGGGAGTACCCTCCATGAGGGTCTTTCTAAGGGATTCTAACCCATATTTACGTCAAGGTTCGAAGAAAAACTCAGAAAACTCCGTACAGTTAGGTCGATGAGCGCAACAGGGGGTTGAACCCAGCACCTCCCGTCTACCAGCTTTAAGAGCAGAACCTCTCAGCCACTGGTGGGGCCCTAAAAGTTTGAATTTGTGCAATCTACTCAGCTTTAAAAAGGGTATCTAACAGTTACCTAATATAATGGACAAATAAAATGCGTTGTGAGGCAAAATCAAATTTTATTTAAAAAAAGAAAAAGAAAACTAAATTTTTGTAAATGAAGTGCAATTTGTATATCTGTTTAACTACCAAAATAATTGCTTTGCAGAATCCCATTCATAAGTTATTCAATTTTAAGCTCATCTATTTATTTTTTGCGTGTAATTAAGTATTTTATAATAATAATAATAATTATTATTTAGTGTCTAATTATTTTTTTTATTAATAATTTGTCTAATTAAATTTTGTGTCATTATTTTGAGTCTAATTCTGTTTTGTGTCATTATTTTTTGTCCAAAATTAAGAATTTTCCATTCAGATTCATGTAATTCGATAATATGTTTTTCACAAGACGGAGACACAATGTCCATTTTATTGGACACGCTAAAAAACTATATATATATAAATATATTAAATAAATGAACATATTTATTGATTTTCAGTCTCAAAAGGAGCAATAATCTCAATTATGGTAAAATTTGTGCGAAAAATACGTTCTTGTGTCTCAATAGGTTGTTAAAATTTACATATATTCTAGCATGATATTTTAACTATCAAATATTTTGTTCTGGAAATTCATTTTTTAATCATTCTATATTAAGACTTTATTCATATACTCAAGAAATAGAGAGAAATGTATTTCAGGTAAAGCAATAGGATGAAACCCCCAGTAACTGATACTTTAAGGATTTTTTCTTCTTCATATCACCATTACAAAGTTTTAAATCCGTTTTATACTTATCTTTGTTTTTGTAAGTATAGTAAAGATACATTAAAAAACTATTGCTGACAAAATTTTGAAAATATTATAATTTTTATTACTAAAAATTAACTTTTGCCATAAATATGGTCAGTATCTCCAGTAATTGACACTATCCCTTTTTTGAAAAACAAATAGCTGAAAAATAAGTTTTAACAGTTAATACAAATAAGTTACCACTAGATGACATTACTATGCAGAATTTTACAAGGAAATGCTTATTTGAGTTATATTACTGCTGAAGTGTCAGTTATTGGTTAGGTGTCAATAACTGGGGGTTTCACCCTATATATTTATATATTTATTTAAATTGGTTAGATTAAATAAAATACACACGCTATAAATGGATATTAAAATCACTTTAATTAAAAGTCAGAGGTTAATAATCAGTAATTTTTATAATTCACACATAAAATTATATTTATATATGAAGTCATGATATGTAAGTCATCGACGACAACAAATGTTAGATATGAATTGACGCCTACTATAACTGAGTAGGTGATTAACACATATAAATAAATGTAAAATACATTTAATTAGTAAATCTTCAGTGGTCTCAATGTCAATTTTGTCATATACTTTAATTTTCATCTTCCAATAATATCTAACATCGTGAAATCCACAGGTTAATGTTAAATTATGTACATTTTTCTAAGCATATAAGATTTCCTAAAAATTCAGAAAACTCAATTTTTAAGACACGTTAAATTCCGTGTTTATATTGTAAAAAACTTTCAAGAGTAATCTGGGTGTAAATGGAGTGGTAGCAAACAACTAGGCCTTGAAATGCTTCTTATCAAACAAAAAATTACTTTTATTGATCTTAAAAATTCTCTTTGTAGGTTGTAAGAATGTTTTTACAATAGAATTAAAATTAAGTAAAAAGATTCGTAGACATTATATGGACAGTTCAATTATTGTCTGGACAGACTTCAGTGTTTGAGTTTGGTTCTTTACAACTGATGGACTAATTTCTAGAGAACATCTGCACTCTTCTCTGTTAATATTAAATGTCTCTCATGATTAGTTCATTTTGCAAGGAGCAGTTTCTTTTTCACCCAAGATAAATCCTTAGCTGGATCGTTCGTGGGTCATATAGACTTTTTGCGCTATACTCATCAGGCTCCTTCCATGTTCGCGCTAATGTCATGTGGCCGGACCTTCACTTATCACCCCCGTACCTTGTGTACCTTCTCGTCTAGGAAGATGTTTTACACTTCTCGACGTCTCCAGGAACTGATTTTTAATTTAAAAAACTCTATTTTCATCGCTTTCAAATAGGAAGGGGGCTCATTCTAGGGGGGATTTAGCTGGGTCACTCACACAGTAAAAATATGGTGTCACATTCAAACGAGTGCATCATTGGTTTTTAAAAGAGGGAAGTAAAGTGTTGCAATTTTCGGTTTCGCTAAGAGATCTTTGTCACCACAGTAAACCACTGTGTGGAAAGACCTGTATTTGTAGAGGGCAGTGCTAGAAATCACAGTTCTAAAGTTTTCTTTTGATCATAAAAGAACATCAGTAATGCCAACATTTCAAAGAAGCGCCGGCGTGAGAAAATATGTAAGTAGTGTTCTTTGCAAAGTTTTCCCAGAGAACTTTTTAGGTCGAAGGTGAAGGCTCCCATGCACTGGTATATATGATCGTCCCATGCACGATCTATATATACATACATACATACATATATATATATATATATATATAATTATAATATCTATGAATTTCAAAAACATATCAAGTTCTAATATCATTCTACTAAAATCTTCAAAGAGATAATTAATGATATTGTGTAATCAGAATACCACATAGCTAATAATTAACTTGTGCAATCATAAAATTACCTTAGCATGTGCTTCAATGGTAATTAGCCAAATTTACTCATACCTGAAGAACAATTAAAAAGAAAGAGAGAGAAAGGGGAAAAAATTATAAATTGGAGTTGCTATTAAGTAAACACAAATGGATTAATAAATTAATTATGAACATTATTCAGTGGAAAAACTGGACCACAAGAGAACCAATCAAGAATTGGATATGAAAAAAACATATGTGGATGTACTCGTCAGATTGGCTGCACCCACATGTGTTTTAAAAATAATTCAGTATTTCATAATTCTACTGGCATGATGCTAAGAACAGTAGAATCAGCCAAGTATACTGAATTATTACCAGACAACAATTGGAAAAATTTAAGATTGGAAATATGTAAAATGTAAATAAAAAAACCATTAAGAAATATATAATATATCACTTACAACGATTATCCTAAAATCTTTATAAATCACCACACTAAATTACCACCAGATATCATTTTTGAAATAATATTTGAAATTAGAACCCTTAAATTGTAGAAAAAATGTTTTACTCACAAGAATGATACAGAATCCTCAAAATATATCAACTTCTGCATAATGATCAATTCCACATGGCACGTATCAAACATGTTGACATTCGAGTCGAGTTGAGAGAAATGATTTGAAAGACAAGTTGAGAGCTCATTTTTTTTAAAACACAACTCGATCAATGACACCCCAACACAAAATAATTCAAAAACACACAAAACTATTCTGTTGATAATACTCTTATAACAAAATTATATCCGTGAATATATAATTACTCCATCTAATTTTAATTCCTGAAAGTAAAATTAATATACAAGCAATAGCTCCCTCTATAGTTAAATTAAAAATAATGTCTATAATATCATCAACTAACTAAAACGTAAAGTGTCGCCATCTGTTGGTATTATAATTATTCATAATTAATATTTAGTTACATATCGATATTATTATTAACATTATCACTTCATTAGATTTAATCAATATATAAATTTTAATAAACAATACTTCCTTGTAGTTTTTATATTAAATTCGAATAAATTCTTACAATATGAATAAATATACACAGAATTTATTCATCCTGCACAGCATTTCAGATATTCTTAACAAGAGTATATTTTGTAAAAGAGATATTATTTTAAAACAAAGTGCTATGTGGCCAGTTGTTTTAAACCACTGATATATATTATAAACTTATAATTAAATTATTAATTTTTTATTGTTACTTCTACTTAAATATATTTTAGACTGTTATTAAATAATTAATGTATTGTTTATACTTATACTTAATTATATTTTAGATTTCAGAGATTAATTTAATATCAAATTAAATAATTATTATTATTACTACTGTGCTTCAATCAAATTTATGCTATGCAGTAATTAAAAATACTCATTAAATTTAATTTCATAGATAAAAATAAAAAACTATATATATATTTATACACTTTGCAAATAGATATGTTTGTGAGTTATAATAACCAATGTTATCCATGTATAATTTTATGTTTTATTGTATAAGTTAAATTATAAATGTATGAAAACTGCTCATCAAAGACACCCTAAACATATGTGATCGGCAACGCAGAATCACATACTATACAGAGTGTATATAATGTTCAATCAAATTTTAAATTTCCTTATATGTTATAATTGTATTAATGTATGTTATAATTGTAATATTATATCTATTGTTATATGTTATCGCACATTAAAACAAAAATTTATTACATACAGTGTTAATAATTAAATGATATAATAAATGTTATTTAAAAGAGTTGATACTTGAATTTATCATAAAAATTGGATAACCATATATTTTTGCTTGATCTCGAATAAATCTAATATTTTTGTTTTCATTTACATCTGAGCATAAGTATTTTATACGATGTAGATAATTGATAATTATATTTTTATATACAGATTTATGTAAACATGAAGCATAATTGGTAAAAATATTTACTTTAAATGGAAAATCAAATCTCTCATCATAAATATCAAAAATTAATTTATAATTATTATTAATATTGATTTTTAAGTCAAGAAAGTTAATATTA
Source organism: Maratus michaelseni (assembly GCA_963931845.1). Taxonomy (NCBI): domain Eukaryota; kingdom Metazoa; phylum Arthropoda; class Arachnida; order Araneae; family Salticidae; genus Maratus; species Maratus michaelseni. The sequence goes on along the minus strand of OZ007588.1, from coordinate 245,376,290 downwards.
TTATTAATTAAATAATTTTCGCTTAATATATATATATATATATGTATGTGAGTAGATTATGTATAAATAGTCACTTTACTGAACCAATATGACAAATAATCGATGAACAACAGAATACTAACTTTAATTTCAACTAATACACTTTTGGCAAAATCTATATAACAACAATTTAGCTTACAATAATCCGGCGAGGCCTAATAATACCTTTACCGGCTATATTCCTTTTGTATCTTGCTTCATAACAAAAATTAGAAAACTGGCTCTTAGCCAAATCTCGCGATTCAAACTGAAATCCTACAAATCGGTCACCCTGACGTGATGGCGTCTCGACATCAGCATCTTAATTTGTTATGTTTTTTTTTAGATTTTCTTTTCTTTCTGGATATTTCTCCCTGTCTTTAGAACCTGCATATCTAATATCTCCGTAATTTCTTTCCGGATATTGCTCTCTATCTTCAGAAGCTATATAACTATTGCTTCTAGAATGATAAGAATTTGAATGTTCATCTCGTCCACTATCGGCTCCTTTAAATCCGTGATGAGAATAATTCTTATGTGATGGTTGTGAATATTTTTGTTCATTATAACTAGCCTTGTATGATCGTTGGCCACCATAATTATAATTATTTTGACCATGATAGTAGCCTCTATTCATGTATCTAGGAGAAAAATCTGGATTGTACCTTGCTTTTGAATTATGTGAAGTATTTTCTGTTATGTCTTGAGGTTTCAAAAAACTCTGTTTCCCATATCTATATTTATTGTAATTTCCACGGTTAAATGACTGTTCAAAATACCTCTGGCGATATCTATTATTGCTTCTGTTATCAAATGGTCTCTTAAAATTTCTGTTATTTCCCTTATGATCAAAATTCCTATTGCGATCTTTCACATAGTCTTTTCTACCATGTGCAGGACAACTACTTTCATAATTTTCTCCTGGAGGTGGATAGTCAACATTCCATTCATCGGATAATCCTGTATGTTTTGTTTTATTCGGCTTACATGGTTTTATTACTTCTCTTATTTTTTCTCTGTTTGCTAAATTTGTAATGTGAGTCAAATTCGCCTCCTCATTTACGCAGTCGATATTAACCATATCTTTCCAACCTCGATTATGGTTGTTTATATTTGCTTTATCAATTTTTGTCGGTATTTTGTTGATTTTAATGTATCCTACTCTTACTGTGTTGCCGCTTATTATTCTAACACCTTCTTCCGTTACTTTTAACGTCATGCCATCTACTGCTTTTCTACCATTATTAAGTCGCAGTCCGTCTCTTGTACAACGTAAAATTTATCCTCGATTTCTGTATCATCCATGTAGACTTTATGCCAGAAAAAACCTGTTGGCTTAATTTCTTTTTCACCTATGCCTGATATAGATATATTGTCGCTGGTTAGTTTTGGCGCGTTTATCGCAGTATGATATCTTGAACTGGCGATTGAAATATCGCTTCCTGTATCGATTATTACGTTTGTTTTTATTCCGCTAATATCTAAGATTCTTCCTTTTTTACCATTTAACATTCCCATATTAACTATTTTTCTTTGCGTGTTTTGGGTCTTATTTTGTATTTTGTTTCTCGCCAATTTTGATTATATTGCGTGTAAAAATTTTAATATTCTCGTTGTGTATTACTCGCCATGGCACATTTCGCACTCACGTGACCAGGGTTGCCACACACAAAACAGATTATATGCGACTCTTTGCCTTCATAATTCATACTGTGTCTATTGTCAATTTGGCGTCTTTTCAAATTGGCGTAATCAGCCACTCGGATCTTCTGTCATGAAAATCGCTACTTGTATCCTTAACTGATTGTTTATTGTAAACTCTTTGTGCTGTTTCGTAATTATCTAATTTAATAACTAAGTCATCAATTTTCTTTATTACTAATAATTCTTGTATGAAATGTGTCTTTTTTCCCGTAGGTAAATTATGCCTGATTTAATTAACAACAATTAATTCTGCTAAATCTTCAAAATTATTTATTTGAAGACTATCAATCCATTGTTGAAAATACACCTTTATCTCATAAGCGAAATCTCGCCAATTGGCTGATGGCTCCTTTTTAGATGAGAAAAATTTCAGCCTAAACTCCTCTGGTGATAGCTTGTAACGTTTTAGTAGTATATTTTTTTATGTAATCGTAATCGTGAATTTCAGGTTCGTTTTCTCTTGTTATTATATTTATCACATCTAACGGCATTAGATTAATTAAATAATTTACCCATTCTTTTTTATCAATACCCGTTTGCGCCATTTGCCTTTCGTACATAGCTAAATATAAACTGATATCATTCGAGCTATCATATTTAGTTAATAATCTAAGCAATTCAAATTGCTTACCTGGATTTGTCCTTGGGTCTTCATTAATGTGTTCTCTTGAATTTTCTTGTATCTGCAATTTCTGAATTTCAAAATTTTGCTCCGATTCTATTTTCCATTTTCTCTCTTCCATTTCCATTTTCAATTTATTTTCTTCTGCTTGTAATTTCTTCTCTTCCAGTTCTGCTTGTAATTTCTTCTGTTTCTCTTCTCTTTCTTCTTCTGTTTTTTTTTTTCATTTCTAGCTGATATCACTACTTCTAATCGATCTCTTATAAATTCTTCTTCGTAACTCTCCCAACTCTTGATCAGCTTTATTAACAACAGAATACTAACTTTAATTTCAACTAATACACTTTTGGCAAAAACTATATAACAATAATTTAGCTTACAATAATCCGGCGAGGCCTAATAATACCTTTACCGGTTATATTCCTTTTATATCTTGCTTCATAACAAATATTAGAAAACTGGCTCTTAGCCAAATCTCGCGATACAAACTGGAATCCTACAAATATATATATATATATATATATATATATATATATATATATATAAATAGACACGATTGCATACAATTATCCTCTTCAACCTTCAACTAGTTATTGTTGGAAAAATTTAATTTACATTTCTTCAGAAGAGTTATACCCTCTTGAACTCCCCGTTATCTCAATGAATTTATGTCTGCAATTGCTAATAATTGTGCTAATTTAAGATTCTAATGTATCTACGAGTGCGTTTTAAACTATTTTATTACGATAAGCGTCTTGTTGTACAAGAAATTCGACAACCACGATAAATCGGCATTTGTTGCAAAAGTTGTATAAAATCTCATGTAACAAAATACTCATGCAAACGTAAACTCCCCTTACGAGACTTATATGTAATTTAGAAATCCAACATTTTTATATTTTTTGTTTTAAAAAAACAGTTTTGGTGTTTATTACAGATATAAAAAAAATAGTTCTTATCAATATATTTTATAATGGACAAACGTGTCCATTCGTCAGGCAGACGTCATTTTGCGAATGGCAACACTTTATGAGGAAATTTTGGTTTTGCGATTTTTGCTACAGCATTTTTTTTTATTTCAACACATCGCACATTTTCAATTTTTACACCGTTATACAGGGAAAACAATTTACATTCAAATGCAATTTGTTTAAAATCTGTATCTGATATGACTGATTTATTATGTCTTTTAAAATAATTTTCAAGCATATTTCTTTAGATTGGCAACACCTGATGATTAAATTTCGGTTTTGGAATTTTCGCGCACTGAAAATTTTTAAGCTTCAAAACATGCCACATTTTCAATTTTTGTAGCGTAATATAGGTAAAAAAAGTACTTTCAAATGCAATTTGTTTGAAAATTGTATCTCAATTTACACATTTATTGTGATTTTTAAAATAATTTTCAAGCATGAATTTTAAAAATCTATCCCCTTTGCGTGCAGGTTTCATTACGGTGAACAATAACCCATTTGGATTGAAAACAATATAAAATATTCATCCTTGGTATCCTGCTAATTTTCCACAACGAAATTAAAATTTCATCAATAAATAAATAAATAAAATAAAATAAAACACAAATTTACCGTATATGTAATCGGACAATTTTAATTTTTACACCGCCGAATAGGGGAAAAAATGTACAAATATAATTTGTTTGAAACTTTATTTTAGTTTACTGCAGAGAGGAATTTCGTTAGTACAAGCCATGGAAAATCACCCTATAACGGAATAGGAGGAACTGTAAAGCGGCTGGCTGCAAAAGCAAACCTTCAAAGGCCAATTAAAGGCAAAATTTTATCTCCGACGGATCTATATGAATTGCGTAAAAATAATATAAAGGAAATTCAGGTAATTTTTGTTTCAAATAAAACGGTCAAGTGCAAGTATAACTCGCGCTCAAAGGGTTCCGTACATTAAATTTATTAATTACTATTTATTAATTAACAAACTCCTACTACCTCTAATTTTTTTCATAATTTTAGTTTCCGTAGGTTCGGAAATAGCAGGGGCTGGGGGGGGGGGGGGGGGGTATGTTTTTGCAATACACTTTCGACGATATCTCTGAAAATATAATACCAAAATCAAAACAAATATTTTTTTAGTTCGGTGTTACGAGATCTTTCGAACGATACCCTACACGATATATACAAAGAACTTTTTTAAAGCAACTTAATTAATATATCGTCTAATTACTGACAATTTTTTTAAAACTCATTATCAACTATCCTTGGATGATTCTGCGTCGATAGATATCTCAAGCGCCGCCAACTCTCCGGCTGGCCGCCCATAAAGTAGAGTTTGTGTGTAACGAAAAAATGCGTTTTTCTCAAAAACTATGTGACCTAGAAAAATCGCCATAGTTTTCCTGCAAGGTTCAAATACACTCCTAATACCCCTAATTTTTTCAAAATTATTTTGTTTCAGTAGATTTGGAAATAGAGGGGGGGGGGGTGGACATATTTTTGCACTGTATTTTAGACGATATCTCTGGCAATATAATACTTAAAATTACAACAAATGTATTTTTGAGTTCGACAAAAAAAAAAAAAAAAAAAAAAAAAAGTAACTTTATTGACCGCATCCCCCCCCCTAAATTTTTACTAAATATATTTGTGAATGGCTAATAATCTAAAAATATGTGTGTTAATAGGCTTTATAACTTTCTCAAGTTTCAACTTTCCACATCCCATAGTTTACGAGAAAAAGGGCTCTGACAGGCAGACACAAAAGTGATCTTATAATGGTTGCGTTTTTACTTTTTACAAACGGTATCCTAAAAAAGGCTTATCGGAAATGTTAGGTGTTCGCAATACGCCGAAGTATAAGGCATACAGTTTTACTATAACAGAAATACAAAGGGAATTCCATAAAAACTGAGAGTTATTTTTTTACTTAATGGCAAAACCGCGAAACTAAAAAATAAAACCGAAGGCGATTTTTCCAAACTGTTAACTGTACGTAACTGTATAAATATTCTAAGCGAAACAGACGATTTTATTTTCCTATTTCTTTGTGCTTTTTTAAAGAACTGTTTTAATTTACCCTACAGAAATGGAGGGTATTGATTCAGAGTTAAAGAAACAAAATGCGTTGTGCCATAAAATTTTTCTACGTTTGGGCAAAATAGCTCGAGAAACAGTTCAGTTAATGACAGAAGCTTATAATGACAAATGTTTTGGTGAGTCTACGATTTTCAGATGGCATGATGATTTAAAAAAAGGACATTTGTCTGCGGAACTGGCTCCTAAGCCTAGCCAACCAGAAAGTGTGGTGAATGATCGAAGTGTTAACACTGTGTGGGCAATCTTGCAAGAAAATCGCGAATGACATGTGAGGAGATAGCGGCATCACTAACATTTTGAAAACGTAGATATTTCGAATTCTATGCAACAATTTACAGCTTCGCCATGTTTAATCTAGATGGGTCCTTCATCACCTTACTAAAGAACAAATGCAAACAAGAATTCATCAATGTTGTGAGTGGAAACAGATGCATCAAAATGAACAGAATTTCTTAAAAACTGTAATAACATGTGATGAAACTTGGGTGCACCATTTTGGTCCCCTTACCAAGTCCGCAACAAGGCTATGGAAACACACTGATTCTCCGCCTCCAAAACAAATCCGACAAACCAAATATCCTGGAAAAGTCATGATAATTATTTTCTTTGATCATAAAGGTGTAATCTATCAGTATGCTGTGCCTCCAAAAACTACTGTGAATGGTGAATATTACGTTTCAGTTTTGAAAATTTTGCGACAACACATATCGAGAAAGCGTCATGAACTGGTAGGGAATTCGACGTCACATCACAATAATGCTCGCCCGCATTCCGTTACTTCTGTTCAGCAATATATTAGTAAATGCAATATTAAAATCTTGCGACATCCCCCTTGTAGTCCAGATCTAGCACCATGCGATTTCTGGCTGTTTCCGCCGTTGAAGGAAAGCTCCGTGGCAGAAAATTTTATACAGATTATGAAGTTATTTCAGCAGTGCAGGGTTCTTTGAAAGAGTTTCAAGAAAAAGGCTTCTCTACTTATTTTGAAAAGTGGGTCGAACGATTAGACCGTTGCATATCATCTAAGGGAAGGTATTTTCAAAAAGAATTATATATTATTTGCTGTTAATATATTTCTTGATTTTTTATGATTTTACTCTTAGTTTTTATGGAACGCCCTTTGTAAATGCTTTTTGATTACAACTTTTTCACAGATAGAATATTTTAAATGATACGTTAGAATGAAGAAACCTTAAAATTTACGAGTATTAGTTTACGAGTAAAAGGGCTCTGACAGACAGACAGACACAGAAGTGATCTTATAATAATTCCGTTTTTACTTTTTAAGTACGGAACCATAAAAAGGAAATTCAAGCAGTAAAATCTACCAAGAATAGCATATGAAAAGCGGATGCACATTTTCCTACACAAGAGTATCGTCATTTTATACAGTCGATAAAAAACAAGTTCGTGTCAGTAGAATAACAAATGATACAAATTTCTTTAGAACATATGTTGACTAGAGTGCTAACATTGCATTTCCCTATGTATCCGTTTCATACAGCCTGGATAATATATTGCCTGTATATATGACAGAATGGAATGGAAATGTACGTGACATCCCGATAGCAGACCTCGATGTCTTTATAAATTTTATGCACTTGCTTGGAGATGCATAAACGTTTTATTAACCCCCTAGACAAGACCTTTGTTGGATTCCTGAAGAGTATATAATTACTACTGTTTCAATTCCAATACCAACATCGAGTCAGCAATACAATTTACCGAAAGCTTTTGAAATCAGATCAATAAGAAATTTCATAAATTGAACGAATAATTAGATCTTCTTTACCGCTTGGGAACAACAAAGCAACACAACTAAAGCTTGAAATATTCCAAAAAGTTCCTGTGACAGGCTTGGAAACCTTAGATACCCAAATATAGGATCGGAAACCTGCAGTAAAGAAATCTAATCAGAAGCTATTATTACCTGTTTATCGGGCGCGACCCCTTGGTGATAGGTTATCAATCAATCCGAAGTGTCCCTTTTGCGATAGCATATATTTCTGAAAATGGGGTGGAATTGGTGATTTAAATTATTCAGAACGTTTCAAAGACGAATAAATCAATAAATATTTAAATAGTATAGAAACAACTTCAGCAGCCCTACGACATCTTCCTAAGTAATTAATTGGTAAAGTAACAAACTTTTAAATTATTTTTTCAGTAGTTACAGTACGGGTAAAATGCATCGCAACAGGCCGTATGGCCGTAATGATGAAGGTATTGCTTTGAGATCTTTAATATCACAATCCTGTTTTTTTCACAAAAAAGTGTACTAGATCACCTATTTTCAGTAAGTACGGTTTCTTGTATCATGCAAAGCAATAAGATGTCAAACTTGGTGCTTTGGTCGTTTTTTCTGGGACTATGAAATATTGAATTTTACAGAAAGACTCCTGGTGCCCGAACTATACTACTGCTGACTTTGGCAGTTTGCAGATGTCCATATTAAACCTATATGTATGTCCTATAACGATTACATCTAAATTGAAGAGGAGCGAGCGGGAACAATGCCCAAATTTAGACCACTTCCCGTAAGGCATGGTGACGTCACGGCGACGTCACTGTGAAGTCACACTGTGACTTTGTGACCGTCGTCGTGACGTCACGTGACGTCGATGTGAAGTCACTGTGACGTAAATGCGAGGTCGTTATGGCCGTTTTCAAGGCTTTCTGTGACCTCACAATGTGACTACTTTGTGAAGTCACCGTGCGACTTCAATGTGAAAAATGTGACGAATCTGCATCGGATAGGGTGACCAGATTTTACCCGAATCCTATACGGATTGTTCGGATCAACATTTTTTTATGGTTCAAGTTTGTGACGTTTGTGACGACACTGCACCGGGTCGGGTGACCAGATTTTACCCGAATCCAATCCAGAAACTTCGGATCGATCTTTTTGGATTTGTTTGGCTACAGAATAGATTTAGATTAGTTGTCGTGTGACCTGATTTTGGTGAACCCGATCTGACCCGAGTCGGGTATAATGTTTTTACTGTAAGTCTTGTTTGGAATAGAATCTTGCATAAGACCGAGTAACCAGATTTTATCAGAAATTGTGTTACGATACAATTTCTGATGTCGGCTCGGATCTAGAGTCATACACGAATCCGGTTATATACTTCTTGAACATAATTGAATGTCAACTTGAATATGAATGATGGTTGACTGAAACTATATTTTGATTCAACCCGTATTCTTATCCTAACCCAACAACAACAACAACAAAAAATCTGTAAGCCCACAACCCGACCGAACCTGATAAATGATTTCGCATAGATTCGGATAACAAGATTTCACCAAATACGGATAAGATCGACGATAAGGATTGGATCGGCAATCATTTTTATTGATGCAACTCGTATTCAAATTAAAACTTTGCATCTGATTGAGAAACCGGTTAACACGAAACTTTCTGACACATTTATGAACAAACTTTTAAACGCATGGCACTTTCATGCCTGATTATTAAAGCTATTTGGAATGAATAGCGTTTTCCATTTTTAGATAAATGTAATACTTAAGATCAATGTCGGTCACGTTTTACCCGTTTCTGACGCTGCGCGTCGGAAATTTGTTTTAAAACACCGACTTTGATAGTGTTTTCTGAAACATCATCTGCCGTTACCAAAAAATGGATAACGCCATTCGATTATATATAGGGTAGATGTGCCAGTAATGGACACCCTTAAGGAATTTCTTTAACAATTATTTTTTAATTAATAGTTATAATTGTTATATTCAACATTTTTTAATATTATATTACTCTACCAACAATATTTAACCATGCTCATAGTCACATTTCCCAATGTGAATCTAAATTTAATTGTAAATAACAGAAATAAATCAAAACACCCTAAACTCCAGTAATGGACACCTCACAAAAAGTAATAGATAAATGATATTATGATTGCATTTAAAACTAGTGCTCTCGATTATACGTTTATATACGTTTAAACGTATACGTAGTCAAGCCTTTTTTCCATATGATTTCTATTAAAAATCGTTACCGGTTACAATACGTTTTATACGTATTATACGTATAATCGCGAGCACTATTTAAAACTAGAATTTAAAGGTAGCATATTAATGAAATAAATAAAGCTGAATTTTTATTGGTTATTTTTTTATAAACCAAAAACATTGAAGGTGTCCCATTACTGGAAGGCGGTCCATTACTGACACATCTACCCTTTTCTGAATAAGAACACCTGCCAATTTCATGTATTTCCGAATAAAAATGAATTCAGAAATATGCCAGAAATTAGCTATTTTGGATTTGAGAACAACTTTAAAGAAAATATAAGTATACATTTTCAAATAAACATTCTGAAAAATTTATATTAGGAATCAATTTTAAATAATAGATATATCTATTGTGCGATATTATTAAATAATAAACATTGTATCAAGCAGTAAAACAGTTTTCGTTGTAAATGAAATATAGAACTTAAGATCATAAATGCCAAAAAAAAAATTATATATATTTTTCTTTACAAATTATTTTATTTATAGTTTTTGATAGAATACTAAATGCAGAACTTAAATATCAATTTTTACAGTAAAAACATTCGATAACACAGCTGGAAAATTACCTTAACTAAACAGTTATTTTATTGTTTCATCAATATTTACTATTTTTGTGCATCTAACATTGACATATCTCGACAAATAAATTATTCAATGCATTAAAATGTCACATTTTTTTTTCAAATATACCGGAAAATTATTTCTGGAAACCTACACTAGCAACGAAATTATTAAATTGCAAATCAAATATTAATAGTTTTAAAAATTGCAATGTTTTTAATTATAATGAATAACTATGAAAATTGAACTAAGAAACGCAAAACATTAAATAAATGCCTCCTTTTACATAACACTTTACATTTAGAATACATATTGTTAGTAAATTCCTTAAGCTTTTTTCCAAATAGTCTATTTAAAAAAATTTAAAACATTAAAGATAAAATTTAATACAAGTGATTTTTTAAAAGAAAATTTAAACATCTTAATTTTTAAATAATGCAATATTAAATGTACTAGTACTAAACATGCACTATTAACAAAACTGCGAAGACATTAAAAGTTACCTGCTGATCTATAGGTAAAGGTGTTATTGTTGAATGCTCCTTATCTGCTTCCCTTTCATTGAAAAATTAGAATGTAAATCCACTACAATAATTTTCAAATTATTCCAGCAGAGAGGTGTGTTCATAGATCTGAGAAATCAAATATCACTCAGGCCTTATGAATGCACCCGGCTAGACACAGGGAGATGTTAAAATGGATGGTTTACTTTAAAATGGAGATTGTTCACTTTAAAACGTTAATTTACTTACAAAGTATAAATCTACAAACTTCAAAGAACCCAACACACGCTAATCCTAGCTTCGAATGAGAAAAAGTCGTCTGCCTTCAATATGCGCGCGCAGTATTGTTTAAACACAACAAAATAACAGCTAGCAGATGTTTCCAACTTTACCGCAAATGATATAGGAAGAAAATAATTTAAATAAAGACATTTCAAAACCTTTATAATTTGTATGGCTGAAAAATGAACTTCTAATGATGCTATAATATTCTTTTTTTATATGAGAGATTTTTGTTTTCTTAGAAATAAGCTGTGAAAATTTACATTTTTATATATTTTTTAATCCATTGCATTTGCTTTAGACGTCAAAAGTAAAGATAAATTTTAAATAATAATTGATTTAATAGGCTTTATAAAGTAATTTCGATATAAATTTAAATTGCAATCAAATTTCCTAAGTACAAATTTTTTATTTTTTACACTCTATCGAAAAGAGCAATATATTTAATAGAGGTGACATCTTACTAAGCACTGGCCAGTTTTGGATAAATTGCTATAGGAATGACATGTTTTTAATTCATTTTTGCTCGGAAATACACGAAATTGGCTCGTGTTTTGTTCAGAAACTATGTTATTGAAAAACCTTTTCCATTTTTTGTTAAAAGCAGAAGATCTTTCAGAAAAGAATGTCAAAGTCGGCGTTTTGATTTGAATATCCGACGTGACAGTGAAAGACAGGAGAAAAACTGGTCGTCACGTGACACGAATTGCTTATAACTTGATAAATAACTAAATTTCTATTTAAGGATTTTTACCTGTGTATTATATAGTATATTTTGTTAAATTTCATGAAAATGGTAATGAAAATTGTAAAAAATTATCTGCCTCATATATGTAGACAGATATTTATTTATTATTTTATTTTGGAAATACTCAATATATTTAAATAGTGTGTGACAATATTTTTATTAATGATTTAGGTACATGACATAATTCAAATCTATATTTTATGAGTTTTTTTTTTCCAAATTCACTCTCCGATCACACCGTGAAGTCACAGAGTGTTGGCATTTTGGTCATAGTTTTTACGTGACTTATGTGACTTGCAGTGACGTCATTGCAACGTCACAAAAATTTCTAAAGCTGTCAAAAAGTAATTTTCTTTATGTTATAAGATGTTCTAAAGTTTATTTTAAGTTTTCTTTAGATCTCCAAGACGTTCACATTTTGGTCACAGTGTGACGTTACAAAGTGGTGGCATTTTGGTCACAGATGTGACATGACGTACGTGACTCACATTGACGTCACAATGACGTCACTGTGACTGTGCATGCTATGCGGGTTGACGTGGAATGACACAAAAATTTATTTTTTCTCGATATTAAAGCGGTGTTATATATTAAACAAATGGTACTAACATGTAATGTAGAAGTCTAAATATAGTTATGCTATAATATTTTTTGTGAAATTTAACAGAATCTTGTTACAGAAAAAAGAATTAAATGATGATAACATATCAAAAATGAAAATACAACTATGTTCCTAAAAAAGATTATTTTTTTAATATATCATATTCTACGCTTATCTCTTTGTGCTTATTTATTTTACATATAAGAATTCCAGAATTTTTTTTTTTGTTTGTTTTCTTTGTTTCTTGCCCGGGGATACAATTTCTGAAAATAAAATTATTGTACTCGTTTCATCATATTTTTTACAAACATAAAAATGGGTAGATAGATATATGACCTGAATTCCATTATCTTTCTCTATACGAATAAAAAATTCTGTTCATTTTTCTAAATGTCCAGGGAATTCTTTTAAGTAACAATAGATATACGGAGACATATGTTAAAACCAAATTAATTCTAATATTGTCTTTCAGCATAGATAAGATTAAATATTATAAATGAAATTATTATACAAACATTTATGTTTATGGTGTATTTAAGTGTTTTTTTTTCATAAACTAAAATATAAAAATATTTTCTTATATTGTACTACTTGATATCAGTTTTGTTAATTTTTTATATTAAGTAATTTTTATTAGATAAAATACATTAATTTATACCTCCGAAGGAAAGCAATATAGATTATATTGGGGTCTAATATCGCGTTAATATTGCACTAGTTGAAATATATCTAACAAAACTTTAATATTAGAAAAATAATGGATTTATACTAAAAAATACTTGTCATGAAATGTTATTATTACTGAAATATTCGCTTTATATTGGTCACACCGTATATTCCGACGTATAAAGCGCACTTTTGAATCAAGAAAGTCACATTTTACAGGTGTTCCTTGTATGCCAGGCATAATAAAAGCAAAAATAAGAATAAGAATTGGTATTTCTATATTAAAGAACAAGAGAAGAAGACGTAATTATTTCAATGAGTGAGAGTACGATTCCAAAGCTCTTTGCGGGTATTGAAGGCAATAGCGCACGGGAAAAAATAACACACAATTTGGCTCGAAAGATTCTTAGGTATGTGCCCAAATTGGCCTGTTTTGGTTACCACTGTGTATCTATTTTGGGCACTGTTAAATACACATTTTCAAAAGAAAAAATTATCTTAAAAATGAGTAAATTCAGATTTGCTTATTTTCTTTATGTTTGTACTAATTATATTTTTTAATGCTCTTTATTGTATTTCCATACTACATAACACATTACGGGTTTCTTTTCACAAAAGTGTGTGTGCGTAATATGGCGAATATGCCTAAAAATACCAAAATGCAGACTCAAATCGTAGGTGCACGTTATGAAACGGAGCACGCTATACGCCGTAATATACGATATTTGCAATGAAATGACCAGATATTTATTGCTAATTTTGATACAATACTGACAGGATGGAAACACTCCAGTTTTGGGGCAATTTTTTTATGACAATATTGGTAATGTAACCAAAATACACCTAATAAAAACAAAATTAATCAAATATTGTATGCAATTGGGATTTTTTTTTTAATCAAACTAATAGAAACTTGTTAAAAAGAATAATCAAACGATGATAAACGCACTGAGAACGAAAATAAAACATAATCCCCAAAATTAATAATTTTTTATATGTTTCTCATTTAAAACTTATCTCTTTGTGTTTTCATATTTTACACACAAAAAATATGGAAAAATTTTAGAAATGTTTTGTTTTTTTGTTTCCCGTAGATACAATTTCTGAAAATAAAACTGTTGTGCTCCTTTCAACATTTAATTTTTTTTTCTACTACGACTCAAAACGATATGTATGTTTGTTTTTCTATAGTCCAGGTGCGTGGAGTTTTTTAATAACAATAGATGTATTTCATATGATACACCATAATTAAATCTATTACTACACTGTAAAAAAAATTGCAGTAAAATTACGGGCAGAGGCCGACAGCAGAGATTCCAGTCATACCCCGTAAAAAAAAATCCATGCCCATCACTTTGTACAGCACGTAATTTTACGGGGCTAAGTAATATAGCATTATAATGCACAGGATATGATGCACTTTAAAACACAATAACACTTTGCTTACTGTTCCGTTACACGTAGCACGTCAGAGAATCATCACAGAATCGCTGTTTTGGCGGGTTACAATTTTCGAAACACGAGTAAAATGTAGGGTTACGCCCTAGCGGAGGACAATGTATGGGGTCGTACCGTAATTTTGCTAACATATGGGCTAGAACTGTAAGAATATGTGGATTGCTCTTAATTTTCTAAGTATCTAAGGGATAAGGCCGCTTATTTAGTGGATCAGACCGTTTTTCATCAAATAAGGCTGTTGCCCGTGAAAATTGAAGGGCAAACGCTCATAGATTTACAGTTTTTTCTGAGAGTGTATGTCGCAACAAACATGACATTAAATATTAAAAATAAAATTAGTATAGACATTAAAGTTTGAGTTTCGTGCCAAAAAGTATGGAATCAGCATCTATTTTTCCGCCGAACAATGAAGTGTGAGCATTTTTATTAGGGTTGTGACGAATATTTGGCTACTATTTGGCTTCGGTATTTGGTTTATTCGGCTCTTTTGCAGAATATTCGGTTGGACGACTGCTTCGGCCGAATATTGCAAGATATCTTGCCGAATACTGTTAACATCTTACCGAATATTGTTAACATCTCGCCGAATATTCCTAGATATCTCACTAAATAAATTCAGTATAATAGTTCTTTTTCGTTTTTTGCAATTTTTTTCTCTAATCCAAACTGGCTACTTTCTGACACATTCATGAATTATTTTCATTCTTAATTGCACCAGATACTATACGGATACTAACAAATCAATAGGAATTTCACAATTTCCTATAAAAGTTAATGTTCTTTTTGAAAACGTTGTGCAAACAGAAAATTTAATCTGAATTTAGAGACAGAAAGGTCAGAGAAATTTTTGCGTTAAAAATGTGATAGATTACAACTCAAGCTATAACTTGACGAGCTGGAAAGACCGAGATATGCTCGTTCAAAATTACCCTTGAGTTCAAATATCATGACCCCTGACCAAAATGACTCACTAATTAAATTTTCTCGAACATGTGACCAAGCCCAATTGTCTTCTCGAAACCCATAGGATATAAAATTTAATCAAAATAGTCTGAGTCGTTTTTTAGATAAAATTAACTTGACCCACAGTGACGCAAAAATGACCCATTAACTGGATTTTCTCGAGCATGTGACCTAGCCCAATGATTTTCTCGTACACAAAAACCGTAGGTTACAACATTTAGTTCAAATCGTCTGAGCCGTTTTTAAGATAAAAATAGCTTGAAACACAGTGGCTCAAAATGACCCTCTAATAGAAATTTCTATGTTATATGTCCTAGGCCAATAGTCTTCTCGTTCCCTAAAACTGTCGAATACTAAATTTAGTTCAAATTTTCTGTGCCATTTTTAAGATAAAAATAGCTTCACCCATAATGACCCATGACCAAAATGACCCACTAATAGAATTTTTTTGAACATGTGACCTAGCCCAACAGTCTTCTCGTGCCCGAAAACCATAGGATACAAAATTTAGTTTAAATCGTCTGAGCCGCTTTTAAGATTAAAATAGCTTGACCCATAATGACCAAAATGACCCACTAATCGAAATTCCTCGAACGTGTGAACTAGCTCAATAGTCTACTCGTTCCCTAAAACTGTAGAATACTAAATTTAGTTCAAATTCTCTGAGCCGTTTTTCATATAAAAATAGCTTGACCCATAATAACCCATGACCAAAATGACCCACTAATCGAATTTTCTCGAACATGTAACCTAGCCCAACAGTCTTCTCGTGCCCGAAAACCATAAGATGCAAAATTTAGTCTAAATAGTCTGAGCCTGTTTTAGATAAAATTAGCTTGACCCACAGTGATCCAAAAATGACTCACTAAACGAATTTTCTCGTACATGTGACCTAGCACAATGATTTTCTCGTGCCCGAAACTCGTAAGATACAAAATTTAATCAAAATCGTTAGAGCCGTTTTTTAGGTAAAATTAACTTGACCCGCGTTGACCCAAAAATGACACATTAATGGAAAGTTCTCGAAAATGTGACACAGCCTAATTGTCGTCTCGTGCCCGAAAATGGGAGAATACAAGTTTAGTCAAAATCGTTTGAACCTTTTTAGATACAATTAGCTTAACCTTTACCCATCGTGACCCAAAATGACCCATTAATCGAATTTTCTCGAACATCACCTAGCCCAATGGTTTTCTGCTGTCCCAAAACGGTAGGATACAAAATTTCGTCAAAATCGTCAGAGCCGTTTTTAAGATAAAATTTGCATACCCCCCCCCCCCCCCGCCCACACACACATACACACAAGATTTGCTCGTATTAGAATATGTGATACTCTTATAGTAAAATGAAAAACATTGTTCAATTCTGAAACACGAGAATATGCATTAATATTTACAAATTTCATTAGAAACACAAACTTCTCACAATAACATTCACATGACTAAAGGTTGTTTCAGGAAGTATCTCACTATGAATTATGAGAGAGAGCAACTATTATCACTGGTTTTGAATGTAGGAAAGGATATTAGTACCATTGGATAGTAAAAATGAAGTACATTCTTTATTTTTTAATAGAAATATCTTAACTTACCATCCTGACTTAAAGAAAATCAATTTGATATATCTAATTATAAAATGATAAAAAATAATTTCTTAATTTTTTGTGCTAAAATCAATTTTCTAAATTACAAAATAAATCTAAAACGTTAATTTAACAGTAGTAATGTCTAATGAGATCCTATTTTAGATAAAATGTTTATGAATTACTTTCCTGTAGATAAAATTATTGTTATTATAATTTATATGTAGTAAATTTGTTTTAATATTAGCATCAAGGTTATTAAAATATTATAAGAAATACGTGAAGCTATTAAATATTTTAAACACATAAATAACAAAACATCAATTTGTGTTTAATTATTTTTCATTTAAAAACTAAAAATATATAATCAAAAGGTATTTTCTCTTTTGAAAAAAAAAGTTGGTGTTCGGCCTAAAATTTGGCCGAATATTCGGTTTCCGGCTATTTGGCCAAATCACTATTCGTCACATCTCCAATTTTTATACGAAGTTATTAAGTTGGTGAAACTTTATTATTAAAGATACACAAACATGCCTGTAATTCAAAGACTAAAACAAAAAATGACAAAATGACTACCCAATTTTTTTACATAATTTCTAAA
This sequence comes from Maratus michaelseni, assembly GCA_963931845.1. NCBI lineage: Eukaryota > Metazoa > Arthropoda > Arachnida > Araneae > Salticidae > Maratus > Maratus michaelseni. The sequence continues at coordinate 245,358,881 of OZ007588.1, read as the reverse complement.
TGCTATTGAACACAAAATATGGAATTAATCTGAGAAATAAGTTTGAAATATTTCCTTAAAATATATAGTTCATGCCTTGTTTTTCCATCTTTTGCTTTAATGATGGTCTGGATTTTGTCTAACAAATTCTTGGCAATTGGTTGTATCAATGGATGCCAAGGCTTTTTTGCATTGAGGCTTTTTGTTCTTGTGGTGACTTTGGCTGGAATTTAAATACAATTTTTTAAATAAATATACCATATGTAGTGTAGGCTTTGGTTAGCCGTAAAAAAATAATTTAAACAAATAGTAGGACAAAATTGGGTTAGATAATTTGTTATTTTTAAAAACTTTAATTAAAAAGAATATAAATGCAGGATGCAACGGACGGTGGGTTATACTGTAACCCTCGTACATAAATCAAATAACTTAGATGTTTGCAGGCAGGCGGTCAGAGAAGGAATGAACAAAATCACACGCCGCCAATTTTTCGTATGGCATAATAAATTTGGCAGAAGAACATAGATCATTAGATATCTGTTAAGAAGTACATATGGAAAATTTTGAATTTAATTCAAAACTTGATAAGTTAATATGACTAAACTTCTGCCAAATAATAGTTTGCTAAAGAATTTTAGAAACCCTATGAGAAGTTCATGGATAGAAAAAAATAATGAAGTGAGGCTTTGACCTTATGATTCAGAAAAAAAAAACTTCATGAAGCAGAAAAATATAATGAATGTGACCATCCCTTGCTTGTGCAGTCCTGTTCAACATGGTTTTTGCATTGGCTCTGCGATAAAAATATCCAGATTCATTTAAACTGTTGAACAGCATTCTGTTTGATATCTTTACACTGGCTGCTTTCTTACACTCAGTATTCATATCAATAGATGTTTACCATCTCATATTATTTCATATATGCAATAAAGCAGAATCCTGACTTGCTGATGTAGCACGTGCTCTAGACTGGTATTGTTTTTCACAATGTTAAGCTTTGTAAACGTTCTCGAAATTTTGGAAATAGTAGATTGTGAGCACGAGAATGTCTCTGCGATTTGCCTTCTTTTTCAACTTAGCAATCACCTCTCTGATTTGAAAATCGAAGTTTTTTAAAGTGTCATTTCATCTACTGGTTTGAAATGAACAAAAGAAAAAATAAGGCTAATGTATTTATACCCACCCCAAGTGCAACTTAGACCATTAGGTAACAGAAAGTTGATCACCAGACATGATAATTTGTATATAAAAGCAAGTTATTGCAAACTTTTTCCCCAAAATAGACGTGATGCCGAAGGTTTTTCCCCTCATTAGTTTTAGAAAAAAATTGTAAATAATTAGTAAATGTTTTTTTTTTTTTTTTTTTTTTTTGTATTTGTGTATCACAATAATGTTCATGATCGTTCATTTAAAGAAAATATTACTGTTTTTCAATTATGATTTAAAATGCATATAATTTATTGATAGTTTTATTTTAATGATTGTTGATTACATACTTTTTTCCGCGGGTAGTACTTACGAATTTTTTCATAAAATAAAATATAGCTATAATATTTTTATAGTTTAGTGCTTGGTATCCGTTTATTTAATTTATTACATTAAGTAATTTTTATTTAAAAATACATTTATTTATTACATATTAGGAAACCAATAGAGATTGTATTGAGGTACAATACTGCGCTAATATTGTATTAGTTAGAAATACTTCCAAGGAAATAACAAATTGGTGAAATATTGACTTTATACTGGAAAGTTTTGCAGTTAATTGTCACTATCACAGAAGGGTTAGTTTTGTGATAAAAATACTTGCAATCAAATGCGACAGTTGTTGAAATATTGGCTTTAAATTCAAAATATTTAAAATAAATTATGTGTTGCCAATATTGGTGCAATATTGGTATAATGTACGCACTCCAAGTTTAAAGCAGTCCTTCATGGCACTACTGCTAAAATTGAGCAAAATGCAGCTAATACAAAAGATATTCGCCTAATATTGTACTGCAACCGGGATTTTTCTAAGAAACTAAGATAAACTTGTTAAAAAGAAAACATTAAGCGATCACAAACGTATCAAAAATGAAAATAAAAAAAGTACCTTCGCGGAAATAGAACATTTTTTATATAAGTTTCACATTTAAACTTTTTATCTTTGTGTTTATTTATTTTACATATAAGAGTTTCTGGGACATTTCAGAAATTTTTTTTGTTTTGTTTTCTTTATTTGCTGCTGGGGGATACAATTTCGGAAAATGAAATTATTGCACTTGTTTCATGATTTTTTTCTTTTACAAACATAAAAATGAGCAGATGGATATACGAGTCGAATTCCATTATGTTTCTCTATACGAGTAAAAATATATTTATAGTCGTTTTTTTAAAGTCAAAGGAGTTTTTTGATAACAATACGTGTATTTTGAAATATAATAAAATATGTTTTTACTCTATTTCTTTCACTTAACATACATGACATTAAATATTAAATAAAGTATTTTTTATTAGATGCAATACATTCACCCTAGTAGAAAACCAGTATTAGTTATATGGAGGTCGAATATTGTGCCAATGTTTCATTATTTGGCAATACCTCCAATTAAATATCAATAATAGTGAAATAGTTGCTTCATGTTGGAGAATTTAAAATGAAGTGCCATTATTACATTTTTTTATTATTATTTTCAATAAAATACCTTATTTACTGAACTATTGGCTTTAATTTCCAAATATTACCAATGGAGTGGCGAAATATTTCTTGCAAATATTGGTACAATTCTGGTAAAATGTAAACAGGGGGGGGGGTTGTAATATTAGGACAATCTTTCATGCTAATTTTAATAATATTTACCACAATATATCCAATACAAACTATATTGGCCAAGCATTTTATTGTAACAAGATTTTTTTTTCGTCTGTGAATCAGAAACATGTTAAAAATGACGATTAAACTATGGTAAAAGTATCAAAAAAGAAAATGTATTTTGAAGTTTCTACTTTACATATTAGAAATGTATATATTCCTAATATTTTTAGGTAGAAAAAAATGTTCTTTCAAATGCAATTTGTTTGAAAATTGTACCGCAATTGAATCATTTATTGTGGTTTTTCAAATAATTTTTAAGCATGAATTTTTAAAAAATTTTCCCATCACATGCAGGTTTCATTACGGAAGAGCAATAAACATTTAAAACAATATAAATTGTTCAGTAGCAATATAAATAGTTAAAATTTCATTAATAAATAAATATATAAAATAAAATAAAACACAAATTTGTAATCGAACAATTTCATTTGTTACACCGTCGAATAGGGAAAAAAATGTACTTTCAAATATAATTTGTTTGAAAATTGTATCTTAGTTTACTAATTGTTTATGATTTTCAAAATAATTTTAAATCTTTTCTCTATCGTGTGCAGCTAGATTACGAAACCGTTTCCACTTAAAACAATATAAATAGTTCAGCATTTGTTTCTACTAATTTTTGCAGAACGAAATTAAAATTGCATCAATAAATAAATAAACAAAAATTAATATAATATAAATGAAACACAAATTTAACAGACATGTAATCGAACTATGCGAACTATGAGCTTAAATAGTTGGAAATATTAAAATCAAAAACGCTGCAGCAAGTAGCGAAACCTGTGGCGATTTCTTCGGCTATCAATTCCTGGCATGCGGCTATTACGAAAATATCCCTTTTAATAAATTTCAAAACTTTACCTGAATATATTATGATATTTTTAATATAAAAATACTTTTTGGTGGTTGTTAATGGACAATCTAAAAATATATATATATTAAATACAAAAAATCTATAGTAGAGTTAGAGAAAAATGGTTTTCACCTATGCTCTGCAACCCGCGAACTCCGGGTTCGATTCCCTTAGCATTAATAAAAGAAAGATGTTTATGAGCCTCTCTCTCTCTCTCTGTGTGTGTGTGTGTGTGTGTTTGTATATGATGGATAGGAAATCTATGGCATGTAGAGCTCGGCAAACTTGTTTCCGTTTAAACGAAGACAGGCTGAAGTACACCTAGCCCTCCAATTTTCAGTTTCTTTCTTTTTTTTATATGAGATATTTTACTATTTTTAACACAACAGAACAATTTGTGTGTATCTCTGATTTTTGAAGGTGATTTTGAGCCACTTATACAAGCAATCCAAATTCAATCTTTTACCACAATATAGTAAATTTTTTCCTCATTTCAATAAAGTTTATTCGGAATTCGTACAGAAATTTTTGAATTGTTTGAGATTGTTTTTTAATGGCGAAAATGCGGACATTGTTTTTATCATTTCATACCTGTATAATATCTTAGTCATCCAATGTTATATTTTATTTTTTCTTATGTAAAAATCTCTCAGGAATTGTTTAAAAAACTTAAAAAATATATTAAAATCTGAAAAAAATACAAAATTTCCAAAAGATTAAGAAAACGTGACAATTTCGACGTTTCCAACGAAGATCCAAACAGACATATTAGAATAACATTTTATTACTAAACCCCAATGCCATGACGCCGCAGATAGTTGAGGCGTGAGAACGCAAAAAGGAAAAGCAAAGTTCTTCTCTCTTCGTCAGCTCACTCGTTATTTTAAACGATTTTTTTTAATTTCATGTTTTTAACGATTGCGTATTTTAATGAAATATGCGCTTTTTAACAAAATAATTTATTTTACGATTTTTGTTTTAAAGATTTATGTGGGACGATCTAAATTTTCAGGTTAATATATATATTTTTTTCGTGTTTTTCGTTGCTATTGTTGTTGATGTTGCATACGGTAAATTGTCTGCACGGCCCAGCCTGGCCCAAAGTTTTAACCCGACGTAGCTCACGGACCTGTTTCAGATCGATTATCTCACAAGAGACTGGGTTCGGAGTTTTTCTCGGCAGATACTGACCACGATGGGAATGTCTTCCAGTAATAACAATAAATGTATGGAATCATATGATAAAATATAATTACATGTATTACTTTCTCTCAACATACACAACATTAAATAATGAAAACGAAATTATTGCAGTCATTGAAGTTCGGAATGTAAGTTTTTTCTTTTTCCCATAAAATAAAATTTAAATAGATTTCTTATATTGTAATAATTGATGTATGTTTAGTTTATTTATAAATTTAAGCAGTTTATCAAATAGAATACTTTCATTTATACCGTAATAAGAAACTAATATATGTTATAATGTATGAAATATTGTCCTAATATTTCATTCGTTGGAAAAAATTCTAATGTCGTATGAATATCGGGGAAATGTTAGTTTTACGTTGATAAAAATTGCAATTAACTGCCATTATTACTGAAATACTATTGGCTTTACATTCGCTATATTTGTAATGAAATAGCAAGTATTTCTTGCCAATATTGGTGCAGTGGTGGCAACTTGTTAATCGCTTAATGCTGCACCCTTCATGATAGCATTGTTAATATTGACTAAAACACACCCCATTCATGTACAATATTCTCCTTATATTGTATTGCACATATGATTTTTTTATGAATTTTGTAGAAACTTGTTAAAGAGAAAAGATTTAAACGATGACAATCATATGAAAAACGAAAAAAAAATAATAATAATAAAATCTTCACAATTTATATTATTTTTTATTCACGTTTAAACTTTTTTCTCCTTTTTTATAACCTATAAAAGTTTCTGAAACATTTCATAAATTTTTTGTTTCGTTTTCTTTCTTTGTTGCTCGAGGATACAACTTATAAAAATGAAATTGTTTTATTGGTTCCACTGTTGTTTTACCAACATAAAAAATGAGCAGATGGATATACGACTTGAATTTCATTATCATTCTCCATACGAGTAAAAAATATATGTTTTTTTTTAAATGCTCAAAGAGGTTTTATAACAATATGTATATTTATGATAAAATATAATTAAATTTATTACTTCCTTCCAAACTACTTAACATTACAGGTAAAAACAAATAGAATTATAATAGACATCAGCATAAAAAGTTTGTAATGTACTTAAAGCATTATTTCAGAAAAAAAAAGATAAATTAATATTTTTGTAAGTGCAAGTCTGGATCAAAATTAAATTCGTATAATAAATTAAATGATATTTAATAGATATAATACACTTATTACACTGAAAGGACAATTTATAATACACACTTTAGCTAGTAATGTTTATGTCCATTCTATGTTAAAACAACATCAGTTATACTACTTGGAAGTGATTCCTCAAGGCCTTGGAAATGAGATATTAGCAATGTATCCGAACAATCCTTAAGTTCCCGTCGCAAAGAAAACACGGAGCTTGTTGTGTCCCTAAAATTGGGGTGTTTTAACATAATTTCATTTTATCTTTTATTAATTGCCATTTCTAATTAATTATTATTTAAAGTAGTTTTATTACATTTTTTAACGAAATTTATAAACATTTTAGTTGAAAAATGCCGGAAAATTTAATTTTTAGATTTGACCTGAGTTAATTATAATTTTGAAAAATATTTTCTGTTCAGATTTTATGTACTTAATGGTTAGATGAAGTGGAAATGCATTTTTTCTTTTTGTAACGGGATCTTCCTGGATTGAAATAAGCGCGTAATTTAGTTGATCAACTTTTAGTTGTGAAGAATAAATTGTATTCAATTTTATTTCCCAATTTTAAGAATTAATTGATAAAATAATATAATTTTACTAAATTCAGATTGAAAGTTCAATATTACTTATTTTAAATTAATTTGATTTTGTATCAGGCAAGTTAGGTTTTAAATGAAATTTTAATTAATTTTAACATTGTATTTTACCAGGTAAATTAGGTGTTTAAAATTTTATTTTTTAAATTTTGGCTCGGGTAAAATTTTCTAGGTTACCAGGCAAATCATTATTATTTTTTTTTAATTTCAATTAAAAAAATGATATATGTAATTATTTTTAATTTTCTTTTTATTTCCATTCTAAATCTATCTTCTATATCTTTATGCTGAGCATAAATGTTTGATAATTTGCAAAAATCGCGGAAGCGAAAAAGCGTCACGCCCAGGCCTCATCTTGGGTGCAAGCATCATCATGGGTGCAACGCAATTGGCCAAAAAAGATCGTGATGCGGTGATCGAGATTTGGCGGGAAAGCAGGAAGGAGTAGCCAGAGAGAGAAAAAGCTTTGAAGCAGTTTCAGGGAGAGGAGCTGAAATTGGGCTATGAGAATTGAAGGCAAGACTAACAAAAATCAAGAGACTAATGTGAAATTAGAACTTGAAAGTAGGTAAAAATATTTATCCACACAAATAATGCCGAGATAATGTTTCTAGATGATTTTGAAAAGTATAGGCAGGCCCCTCTGTAAATATCTCTTTTCTTTTCCTTCTTCATTTCTTTTTCCAATGTTTTTTGCTAGATTTTCAATAAAGTCCATAGCATTTAATATAAATAATATTTCAATTAACTAATCATTAAATCTTGTCTGGTAAGTTTAAACGTTTAGAAGTGAATGAATAAATAAAACACAACTAAGGAATAGCTGTAAATTATAAGTTCAAATATGGAAATTTTGTGTAAATTACAAATAACTGTGTTTTCATGTATGTAGGGTTTTGCATAGTATTTAATAGTTTATTTTAAGGTTTGTGGATACTTACCCTTCAATAAATGGGCATGTATTTTTTTTATTGCCGCAATAATAATTTTATTGTATAATGATACTGAATTTAATTTATTTATAACTGGCCCCTTATGTGTTCTTTCCTTCATGTTTGTTCTGCTCTGCTTGAATTAATTGGGAGGAATGATTCTTTTGTTACAGGTTGCCTTAAGGAATATTATAATTTAAGTATATTACATTTAAAATCAAATAGTCACAGTTACTATTCGAACCAGGAATGGGTTAACTTTCAGTACGTAAAAAAAAAAAAAAAAAAAAAAAAAAAAAAAAAAAAAAAAACACGGTTATTTAACATTCTTACGCGTTTCAAAATTACTATTTTTTTTTCACTTTGCTGATAAGCTTTCTGGAATTCTTTAAGTATGTTGATAAAGACACAACAAGCATCATCGTCGAGCAAGAGCCAAAACAGTACAATAAGAAAAATGGTGAGTGTGACATCAAACTTTGACGGAGATTTGTTTGCTAGCATTTTCACTGTAAACAATTGCATGAATACAGCAAGTTTACTGTAAATATAAACAAAAAAGAGTATTAAAGTATATTGTGTTGTTAATTTACAGAAAATATGCTGGCAGCCATACTACTTTTTTTTTTTTTTTTTTTTGTAAATTAGTATAGGTTTTACAAATTTTGTATAGGTTTAGAATATCCGGCAATATGGGATGCCAAATGAGAGTTCTAAACTCACTTTAATGCTTTTCAAGCTGATCTTTTGCCAAACTGCGATTCAGAAGTTCAATATAGTGTTGGGAGATGGAATTTGGTAAAAAGATTCAGATAAATGGATGAAAATGATCATCTAGTGTGTTAATATACAACGAACCAATTATAGATGGGTTCAAGGTTACAGGAAAATAATCTAAAGGAACTACACTCCCGACCGTTGCATCACGGAAACAAAACTATAGTATTTCTGTCTGGCATGAGGTATCCATTGCTTCGAATCAGTATTCCGCCTTATCTGCACGTCTTTAGCATGGCAAAATAGAAACCTTGTTTTACTTGACTAGATGATATATTTCTAAATAGTAACTGCCCGTTGTCAATGAGATTTCGCAAATTGTGTGCCTATAGTCAAATTAGGGAAGCGATACTGTACTACAGAAAGCTGCTACAGGCCGCTTTCACCCTACTTTGTTAAGCCTTTATGCACACACTTTTAAAGACATGTGTACATGTCACATTCGCCTTACTTTATTGAGTCTTTATGCACATTCTTTTAAAGGCCTGTTTATTACATTGATATGTTGAAAAAAAATTCTGTTTGAGATGTTATTCGACTGAGTCTTCCTTAACCTCAATCATTGATTGCTGATTTCTTGCCACAGTTTTCCGACCAACACTGCTATTACAATGTTTCACATGTTGTTGGTACACTCTCCTTGAGGTATGAAGGAACATACCCAAATTTTTGGTGGTCGCAGCCAAACATATAGATATGAGCATCATCGAGTTTTAGCATTCAGATTTGTATGCGCCAGCTACTTGCCAGAAATCTAATTCAATTAAAATTTTTCTTTATCCAGGACAGCTTTCTATTTAGTACCAACCAAAAGTATTATATATAGATTACTCAATTTTACGTCACATTTCCATTACTATAGTCTATTCAAAATTAATAGAGAAACCAAGTAAATAAAAGCGCGTGTAAATCTTTTGCAATGCTTTGGCTACTATTGATGTCTGACAAATCACTCCTTTGCATAAAAAAAGAATATATCTTCAGCAAATAAATATTTAATTTGTCGAATTAATGTACCAATTGAATGTAGTTGTTACTTTGATTAGTTAAATTTAGAAAATACAATTTTTTTCAACAATTTTTTTCTCTTAAAAAAAAAGAAAAAAAACATATATTTATTAATTTTTTTTATAAAATCGCCAAAAACAGCGAAAATTTTCAACTCTCTACTGTAAATTGACAACCCTTTTGTTTAATTTTTCTCTTAATTTTAAATATGCTATCGGTGAGGGTTTGTTCCGATACTACTACTATGTGTTATTGTAAATTGAGGGGGTCGGGGCAAGAAAGTGCTCAGCCACATTTTTGGGGAAATAAATCTAACACTTTAATCTGTTGCTTAATATTGTAAATTATAATATACAACATATAATATACAACAATATATAGAGTGAGCTGATTTTTATTTGCTCCTTAAAAACAGCTGAATAATAAGTGATTTTCCACAAATTGTCATTTTTTATTTTTATAAATATTTTTCAATTTGTAATGATACTTTAGTTATCGTTGGAAAACTACCTTACGAGCCTATTCGAACAAAAAAAATTACTATCAAAATCAAAGTATCCGTTCCAAAACGATTATAACATGCTACAATAAAATTTTCCATGCAGAACTAAAATATCAACAAAAAATAAAAATAGTATAAAAATTAAACATGACAATTTGTGGAAAATCCCTTATCATTCAGCTACTTTTAGAGAGCAACTAAAAACCAGCTCCCTCTATCGCTGATATCGTTCGGAATTTTCACGATATTTGACTGACTTTTTTTTTTTTTTGAGTTGCTCTATAGAGTTCCCTATTAAGTAATGAAAAAAGATCTTTGTTATAGTTCGTGCATGCTGCGCAGATAAAAAATATATCATACAACTGCTCATATTTCATCAAATGTTTAATATATTTATATTATAATTGTACGATAATTTTTCTACTACATTTTAGCAAGTTTTCTGAAACTAGCGTTAAATTTCGTTGAAAACCCTGTATGATATAAACAAAAAACATGGAATAATTTTTTGAACTAAAAAAAAAAATAATCACTATATCTCCAAGAATATACGTGCTATTCTTACACAAATGAATTTTTTCAGTTTAAAATACAAAATCCATATCTTGCAGAATTTATTTGCTTTTCTGTTTCTCCTTTCTCTTGTCGTTTTATTTGAAAATCTTTCAATCCATTGATATATTTACCATTTTAAATCTTTTTAAATATATTTGTTTACAAACATAACGTTTCTTACACCTTCTTTAGATACAGTTTAAACAGCAAATGTGATTTTTCATTAAAAGGAAGTTGTGTCATAATACTAAGGTTAAAAGTTAAAGAAGGATAAATTGTAGAAATATTATACACAGGTTCTTCCTGTATACATTGGTTACAGAGCTGTCACATTTTATTCCTGTTGTCTATCACTAAATTAATTTTCAATTCAGACGAAAAATTTTCATATATTTCCTATTGTTTGCAAATCTTTCGTACGTATCTATTTAACCGGAAATATATTACTTAGACGTCATAGTGTGCTTGTCTCTTGTAGCGTTGTATTTTCTCGCATTTTTAATTTTATAAGTGACACATTGTTGTGAGATGCACAAACAGATAGGAATATTAATTTTTTTAAATTGAATTCAGCGGTATGATCTTAATCTATAAAGACGTCATAGGTGAGATATCTTGACTTGAAATTTTATGTGTGATGTAAATGTAAATATTGCATTTACATTACTTTGTATTGCACACCAGTCAAATGTAAACAATTTGTCTGATATATTTTAGGTATAAAGATCAAATTTAATGATAAAATCATTTCCCTATATTTATATTTTGATTTCATTATTTTCAGGATTATTTAATACAACTGCCTAAAACTGATTTTAAAAAAAAAATAATATATTTGTCTAGAATTCAGAATAAAATGATACTTTTATCGTTAGATAAAAATTACTTAACGGTGAAACTTTTTTTGTGTTTCCATTTTCAAATTCAACGGTAAGTCCGGGTAGATGTAGTTTTGATAAATACATAACATAACATAACATACAAAACATAATATATATATATATATATAAATACAAAACTGCACAAAAGTTAACTTTCTTTTGATGATTTTCTTTATTTCTAATAAATTTTCTTTTCTTGAGAAACATTTGACATATTTAATTTTGTTCGGATTTTGACATTTCTATACATACATATCTGTATTCTTTTATTTGATTTTCCATCTACATTTATTCTAAATATAAATTTTTATAGATGTATTTTGAAACGTGCATTACATATGTGAAAACATGTGCTTAGAGACTGTGCTAATATTATCAAAATCATTATTGCACTAAAAAAATACCGTTTTAATAATTAAACTAAATAAATAATTAAAGTAATATTTAAACGAAATGAAACTATTATATTAATCCATAGTAAGTCTGCTTGCCCGAAAATCCTTAAACATATGGTTCTTTAATAATATTTAGAATACATGGAAGAGATGGATAAATTGAAGTAGTATATGTGATGGCGTTCGACCGTGTGCCATTTTAGTATAGTGGAGTATATAATCTCAGGTTCGAAAACATTTTTTCACTGGCAGAAAAGGTCGATTTTTTAAAAATGAACTAATTATATTCCGTGCTCGACAAAATCTTTATTTTTCAGGCAATGTTGGAGTAATAAAATACAGATGAGCTACGAGTCAAAGGATTAGCAGCAAAAAAATATTCAAAAAGACATAAGTGCTTTTCATTCAATCGATACTAAGGGAAGCGCATGACCTCTTGTCACCGTAACAGTTACATAACTAACTAAATTTTTATCTAAACAATATCGCCAACACAAATACTGGCAAAAAAAAATAGATTCCCAACTAAACGTACGGGTAACGGACGTTAGATAGAAAATAAATGGAAAATTTTAAATTGAGTACGCAGAAAGTGAAAACAAACATCGCCCTTGGCGAAACGAACATGCCAAGTACGACAACCCTATAAGGAGCCACCTAGTCTAGCGACACCTCTGTGCTATTACTTAAAATACCGTTTTTATTTAAATAAAAACAGATAACCGAAATAAAAATGAATATCAGAGCGGAAGAAGTATAAAATTTAATTGTTAAACTGTAACGGTAAAAAATAGAAAAGAAATGATATTTTTAAAGTAGTATATTAATTATGTCTTATTAGTAGGTTTTATTTATTAGAAATTTAGGAAGACGCACTCAATAAAGAAATAAAAAATAAATGCTTTTTTCTTTTATTTTTTTAAATACAGTTTAAATGGGGAAATATTAATTTTGAAACATTTTAAAATGAAAAAGGAAATAAATTATGTGATTGCATCACATATTATCACTCAAAAGACCGCTAAAAAAAATTAATTTAATTGAATTTTGAAAAAAAATCTGTATTTTTTAAAAAAATATTTAAATTGTTGGGAATCTATGTACAATACACTAGCACAATAAATAATTATACACTAAAATAAATGAATATTCTAAATACTATAGAAGTTATATGACATAAAGAACATTTATTTTATATTGTATTCCATACGTAAGAGAATACCAAAATTTGAATATCATTTGATGTGATGCCTAGGTCTTTTTTTTTCAGTCTTTTAAAACAGTTCAATGTGTTGCCTAGGTCTTTTTTATAAGTCTTTTAAAACAGTTCAATGTGTTGCCTAGGTCTTTTTTATAAGTCTTTTAAAACAGTTCAATGTGTACACATCAATATTTATTTAATATATGTAGTCATCTTTTCAAGTGAAAGCGCTTATAAAAAAAATTTTTCTTCTGCAGAAGCAATTTTTTTAAAGATGACATATTTTCTCTTATTTGTTGAAACTGTTCATAGTTCTTATAGATGTTGCTTAAAAATATTTGCAACTTGATTTATAGTTATCATAACAGTCCTATAGTCTGTTTTGAACACAGAATGGAATAAGTGCTTAATTTGCTATAAGCATATAAGCACTTTTTTTTATAATGTAGGATGACAATATAATGTAATATTAAAAAAATCCAATATTTATATTATGTGCAAAGAAATTACCAAATAGTAACATTTATTAGTATTAGACAATGTTTAGAAAGTATAATTAATGCAATTCCAATAAAGTGCAGAGAAAACTTACATAAGTATATTATAAAATGAAAGCATTAAAATATTACAGTAATTAACTGATAGATATTTGTGACAAGAAAACAAAATATAAAACCAAATTTGTATACTGCATAAATAATCTTATACACCATAAACTGTACCAGCCAGTAAATTAGTAAAAGATTGAATATATATAGCACACAATCAAACATAGTTCCATGTCCTGGCCAGTTGACATAAAACATGTGGTATTACATTTATTTTATTTTTCTAAGATTATATATGGATATTATATTATAAGGAATGTTGTTATTATTATCTTGCTGATAATTATTTTTATTATTAGTACTTGAATTATTGTCAAAATTAGAATTAAGATAGGTATTTCTAGGTGGAGCTAGTAAAAGCCTATCAATGTGCACTTTAAAGGAAGCAGCAGGTGGATACTGATATTTTCTTATAGTGAATGAAACAGGTGAATGTTTCATAATAATTTCATAAGGTCCAGTATATTTAGGTTTATATTTATCTCTAGATTTCAGATAAACAATATCTTGGACAGTTAATGGTCTTAATTTTGCATGTTCAGAAAATTTTAAGTTTCTTTGATGTTGAGCAGAAACAATGTTTTCATAAGCTTTTTGGTACATTGAGTCAAGTTCTTTTAACAATTTATATGTGTCAACATTATCAAGAAATGGTTGATTTGCATGAGTATCGTATGTGTCAAAAATCATTGATAATTCACGCCCAAAATGTAAAAGAGTAGGTGAGAATTTAGTAGATGAATGTGTAGAGCCATTGTATAAGCATTTGTGAATTCCTAATGCATGTTCAAATGAATGTCCTTCAAGTAATAAGGTATTAACTGAGGTTTTAATTGATAAGCTACCCTCTCAGCGATAGCATTCGCCTGGGGGTGTGAAACGTAAACATGAGATATTTTTATACCAAGGATTTCGTTAAAGATGTTATAAACATTAGAAATGAACTGGGGACCTAAATCTGATAAAATTACGCAAGGTCGCCCGAAACAGGTGAAATATTTGAATAGTGATTCAACAACTCGATTAGCAGTAGTCTCTTTTAAAGGGAATAATTCCATGTGTCTGGAAAAATGATCTGTTACCGTTAAAACTGAATAATTATTTTTAAAGGACCAACATTGTCAATTCCCACAGTATGACCTGGTTGTTTAGGAATGCAAGTTGTTTGTAAGGGTACAGGTTGTGTTTTGTGGTGCTTATGTTGCAAACATTTAACACATGATGCAACGTAATTTAATGTGTCTGTATAAATGTCCTTCCAAAAATATCTTTTAGTTAGAAATTCATAGGTTTTCTTTAAACCAAAGTGTGAAAGATGTGAAATCGCTAAAACCTTAGCTTTTAACGAATATGGTACAACAATGTGATATGAAACTGTAGAGTTATATGGAATGATTTTTTTAAACATCAGAATTTTGGTGTCTGGATGAATAAAATACATATTATATTTCTCTGAATTACCATTGTTCAATATTTTCTGATATATAACAGATAATTCTGTATCTTTTAATTGTTCATTGACAAATGTTTGGTTTGATATCTCAAGGAGAGGATCTTTATGATGTTCTGAATTACGACATTCAAATAATTAATTGAGTGTGATTCTGTGATACTTTTGTCTTGTTTATCATTTTCAACAATTGGTAGAATATGGTTAGATTCGTAAATCAACTCAGGATTTGTATCCAAAGTTTGCTGATTATTTTTTAAATCATTTCTAGAGAGATAGTCCGCAAGAACATTAGATGACCCTGGAATGTGCCGAAACTCGAATGAATATTCTGATAACTTAGTGAGCCATCTAGTTATAATGTCTGCCGCATTAGTGGTTTTACGATATTTGTCTAAGGGTGCACTGTCAGACAAAACAGTGAAATGTCTGTTTTAAAGATAATATTTAAAGGCAATAATTGCTTTATAGATAGCCACTAACTCTAATTTAATTGCAGGGTAATTTTTTCAAAAGGTGATAGTGCTTTAGAGAAATAAACAACAGGAAGTAAGTTATTGTCAAACTGTTGGAGTAAAGCAGCTGAGATAGCAACTTGTGATGCATCAGTATTTAAGAAAAATTGTTTACCCCAATTTGGTAAATGGAGCACGGGTTCAGAAAAAAACATTTTCTGTACATCATTGAAAATTTTATTATGTTCTGGTGTCCAATGAAATTTTGCTTTAGGTGTAGTAAGCTGAATTAACGGATGTATAATCTCAGAGAATTTAGGTATCAAATTTCTATAAAATGTCGCTAAACCAATAAACCTTTAAGGTGGCGTTTAGTTTTAGGGACAGGAAATGAAGTGATTCGCAAAATGTTACTTTGAATAGGACTAATTGTATGATTTTCTATATGAAACCCTAAATAGTTAGTAGAGGTCTGATGAAAATTACATTTATTGGGATCAAAAGTCAAGTTATACTTTGAAAAAGACCTGTAAAATTTTCTTTGTTGGAAGAGTTTTTGAAGAGTTTCTTCGAATGTGTTTGCACCGAAAATAAAATCATCTTGATAAGAGAAGATACCTTCACAATTCATTTCATCAATAGACATGTCCATTAATGTTTGAAACACTGAGGCTGAATTTTTTAATCCAAATACCAAGCGTTTATATTTAAAACAGCCAAATTGAGATGTAAATGTTAGTTTATCTTGTAAATCGTTTGGTATGTCAATTTGGTGATACGCCTGTTGCAGATCTAAGCTAGTGAAATATTTATAAGATGACAAACTGGTAATGATATTTTGAATTTTGGGAAGGGGGTAGGAAGATCCCTGAATAACTGAGTTAAGCATTCTTAAGTCTAATGCCAAACGAAATTTCTGCTTGCCTGACCCATCAGGCTTTTTTTTACAAGTAAAATTGGGCAAGCCCATTCAGAATAATTCCTCTCTATTATTCCTGCTTCCACGAGTTGATCAATTTGTTCTTTTGCTTCGGCCTGAAGTGCTTGTGGCATACTAAAAGGCAGAGTTTTTATCGGAAAATCATTGATAAATTTTATCTTTGGCACAATGCGGTCAGTGTGACCAAGTGTTTTTACTGATTTTGAAAATGCAGGGTAATGTTTTAATAAAAGTTCAGAAATTTCTTTCTTTTCATTATCCTTTAAATGGTCTAATTTAAAATCAGTAATAGAAAGTTCCTTTTTTCGCTGCGCAAGCACTTCATCAGATGCAGAAATAAAATTACACTGAATATCAATATCATTACTCTTAGAAATATTTGATTCTTTTACCGTGTCATTTTGATCAATAATTTCATCAGGAACACTCAGATGACCCATTTCCATATTCTTATTCAAATGAATAACATGATCAGACAAATTTTCAACATATACATGCATAATTTTAGGATACGAAATATTTTGATGATGAAAATCAAGTTTTATGAAAGAATCATGACATAATACATTAGCAGACGAAATGTCACTACAAAATAACATCTCATCGTGTTTTGGTGAGATGGGAATTTTAATCTTTACATTTTTTTGTTCGTAAGGATCTAAGTTTACTTTATGTGCAAGATATGCACAGATCTGATCATGTGATTAATCTACTTTGACATTATTCACAATATCATTCGAAATAATTTCATTATTAATTATATCACTTGCAGAAATTTGATCAACAGAAACTGCACTTATTGGATTTTGCATAGAGTTATTTTTTAACTGTATCACAACACCATTTATTGAGGCAGTATTATCACTGGGATTAATGACTATATTATTTTGCATAATAAAATCATATCCCAAAATCCCGACAAATTTTGAAGAGTTTGCAATATCAACTATATAAAAAGTGTGCCGAAAGAATACTTTACCAATTTTGATAGGTACAGAGATACAGGAAGAAAATTTGACGGCAGAATTAACAATTGAAATAGTTACTGACGAAGCCAGATGTTTATAAGAAATATATTTTTTTATTTCACTAAAAAAATTGCACGATAAAAGCGAAATTGAACTTCCCGTATCCAGTAATAAAAATGCCTCAAATTTACCAAATTTACTAAAAACAACAGGTAAAAAAGAACATTTATCATATACATTATAAATGACTTCCTTTTCATCAGTCTGAGTTGATTGACTGTTACAAATCGGAATTTCATTAGACGTTTGGGAATAAGTTGATTTTACTAATCTTTCACTGGACAAAATAGGCATAATTGCTGATGATTGGTATGAATTTTGAGACGACAGCTCACCAGCTGTACTGTGTCTCAATGGTGGTTTAAAGATTCAGAATGGTTAGAACCATAATTATCTGAAGTCAGATTTCTGTATGATGTAGAATAATTTCGATTAAATGCCTGCTTTCTTTTACACAAATTCTTATATTTAAAACACTGCAGAGCAACATGACCAGTTTTAGAACAAATCTGACAGATTTCTACATTTTTGTTATGTTTATTTCGAACTTTAAAACCAAAATTTCTAGAATTCTTTGATTTATATAAAATACGATTGTCCTTCTTATAACTAGGACGTGTGTGTGATTGTTTAGAGTCATCAGATTGTGTATTATTTACAAATGACAAAGCATTTATTTTTTCGGTTAATTCAGATATTTGTTTAGAAAAATAAACATGATTAGAGTACTCATTATGAATATTAATTAATTTTTAATTGGACAAAATATTTTGTAAAAATTCTGCTCTTTCGACAGCTTTGTCGTAATCATCAATTCGTTCTTCTCTAATTTTAATTCTAATATCTGATTGAAGCATTGCAGGAGTTTCTTATATTTTATTTCATTAAGAAACCCTGGATCTTTAGTTTTGAAAGCTTTAATAGCAAATGTGTTTAATCTCTGAGAAAAGTTATTAACACTCTCATTTGGTAAAAGTTTGATATTATCAAATTCAATATCAACAACTGTTTGAGATTCTTTAGAAAAGAATCGAGAAAATTCCTGTTTAATAAAATTCACATCATTTGAGTTTTTTATCTTTTCATTTTCAAGAAAGAATTTTAACGCGGGACCAGCTAGTTTAGTTTTTATAAACAAAACTTCCTGATCATTGGTCCATTTGTTAGTTTTTGCATAATTACTAACAATATCAAAGAAAAAATTTACAGTATTTGGTTCCCCTTCATAAGCGGGTACTGCAATGTTAAAATTACACTTTGAATTAGTCATAATAATACAAATATATTCTCAAGAAAAAAAAATATTTAAGTAAATTATAGTTATTTATAAACAACTATATGAAATATAAACACATATTTAATAAACAGTGCAAAAGAAAAACAAGACATGTACTTTACCTGTACTATAATATGAGTAGAACATTAAAAATAACAAATCTTTCTTCTTGTCATGTTTTTTTAATCACAAGATAACAAAAAAATTTTAATTACACACGAGTCAGCTTACACTTACAGTCATCCATTGTAGGATCGTAGTAAATCTGTCTTATTCGTTATGAGAAGATAGAAGAGCTATACTAAATAAAATCACCTTTAATGCAGACTAGAAAAAAAATAATAAAAAATAATTCAGAGCAGCTCCTCAGATGACACAAATCCGCATTTTCAACGCTGAAATCGCTGTAAATGCACAATAACAGCGAACATCTCTTGTTCCTTCCCAATTGCACATTTTGTAGAAATTCAAGAGAATTTATTAATGCTGAGGCCTCTCCAGCCCTACTGACAGTTAATACGTACTCAAGCATTCCGCACAACCACAATCTCTCAACTACTGGAATCATACAGAATTAACGCATTCTTGTGTACTTAAAAATTGATGCATCCAAACACAGGAACAGTTGAAGCCAACGTAAATATGAAGTATCACCTCCAAGCAGTGCACAATAGTACTATGATGACATTTTATCAATCTCTCCAAAAAAATTTTTTGCAGATAATCACAGTCTGTATTTTTATGTATCTCAAACGACCGATCCAGAAAAAAAATTCCTTTTGTCACGCACCAATTGTATGTGATAGCGTTCGACCATCACGTGTGCCATTTTCGTATAGTGGAGTATATAATCTCAGGTTCGAAAACATTTTTTCACTGGCAGAAAAGGTCGATTTTTTAAAAATGAACTAATTCTATTCCGTGCTCGACAAAATCTTTATTTTTCAGGCAATGTTGGAGTAATAAAATACAGATGACCTACGAGTCAAAAAGGATTAGCAGCAAAAAAATATTCAAAAAGACATAATTGTGTTTTATTCAATCGATACTAAGGGGAGCACATGACCTCTTGTCACCGTAACAGTTACATAACTAACTAAATTTTTATCTAAACAATATCGCCAGCAAAAATACTGGCGAAAAGATAGATTCCCAACTAAACGTACGGGTAACAGACGTTAGATAGCAAATAAATGGAAAATTTTAAATTGAGTGTGCAGAAAGTGAAAACAAACATCGCCCTTGGCGAAACTAACATGCCAAGTACGACAACCCTATAAGGAGTCACCTAGTCTAGCGACAACTCTGTGCTATTACTTAAAATACCGTTTTTATTTAAATAAAAACAGATAACCGAAATAAAAATGAATATCAAAGGGGAAGAAGTATAAAATTTAATTGTTAAACTGTAGCGGAAAAAAAAGAAAATAAATGATATTTTTAAAGTAGTATATTAATTATGTCTTATTAGTAGGTTTTATTTATTAGAAATTTAAGAAGACGCACTCAATAAAGAAAAATAAAATAAATGCTTTTTTCTTTTATTTTTTTAAATACAGTTTAAATGGGGGAAATATTAATTTTGAAACATTTTAAAATGAAAAAGGAAATAAAATATGTGATTGCATCACAGTATACACACTTGAAATGGCTGTCAGAACATAGACTCTTAACGTTTTGTCTTTTAACACATGGGCTGATAAGTTCCCGGTCTAATAAAGAAAAGACAACTTTTTAACAAAATTTTATAACTTTATAACTTTAAAACTTTAATAAATAACATAAATTTAATAATAAATAATAATAATTTAATAATAATAATAAAAAAAATAATAATTTAAAAATAATAATTTAAAAATAATAATTTAAAAAATAAATAATAATAATAATTTTATAATAAATAACATAATTTTTATAACGAAAAAGCTCCAAACCATGCTTAGAATTATCGATTTGTTGTTGTTTTTGGTCAAAAGTCAACACGTGCGCCACTCGCTTTGACAACAGCTTTTTCATAGACAAATGTTCATTCAAAATAAAACCTACACCTTTGTTGGATATCTTCAGAGTCTGAGCTATCTCCTGCAACTTCACTTTACGATTCCCGAAAACGATTTTGTGGACTTTTTTTATGTTTTCCCGAGTAACAACCTCTTTTGCGTGGTGTTTCACTGGTGTCCGTACGACCACGTTTAAATTCAGCAAACCAGTCAATAATGGTTGATTTACATGGTGCAGTGTCCGGATAACGCTTATCAAGCCAACCTTTTGTTTGAACGGTGTTTTTTCCCATCAAATAACAATTCTTGAAATTCTTGTTTATCCATTTTTTGTTTATCAACAAAGTCGTTCAACTAAAACCACTCTAACGTTTTATCCACACGCCGAATCGTCATGACCTTTTTTCTGCTACCTTTTAAAGGTTAGTATTTACTAAAAAAAGCATCGGTTCGGCGAATGCAACGCCATCTGTGTGCCAGACCGGGAACTTATTAGCCCATGTGTTACATATACTAGTGCATCCAACCCGGGCTTCCCCGGGTAGAGTATATAAGTGAAAACCCTTTATTTTTTTATTGAAAACTCTAATAGATTTTCTACATTAATAATGTTTTTTATATTGCCCCCTAACAACATCAAAGAGCTTTTTTATATGAAATATATCAATTATATATTCAAATAAAATTTTTGAAATTTGTTAAAAGAAGTCATTTCGTATTGGCTGCGTGTCAGAAGTTAGTCAAAGAAATCGCAAAAATGTCGTTACATACAACAGTTTTTCTTATTCTGAGAATTCTATTGGTTTTAAGCACTTATTTGGATTACATGGCTGTTAAATTTGTGTTTTATTTATTCTGTTTTACTTATTGCTTAAGGAAGTTTTAATTTCGTTTTGGAATATTAGCTGGAAACAAATGCTGAACTTTTTATAGTGTTTAAAGTGCAAACGGATTAATAGTTTGTAATCGTCTGCAAGCGATATAGATTTAAAATATATATATATATTCGAAATTTAATTTAAGTGCTATAATTAATGAGTAAATTGCGATACAGTTTTTAAACAAATTGCATTTGAAAGTAGATTTTTGCCCTATTTAACGGTGTAAAAATTGAAAATATGCGATGTATATAAAAAAAAAATTGCAGTAGCAAAAATCACAAAAAAGAAATTTCATTTTCAAGTGTTGACATTCGCAAAATGACGTCAGCGTTACGCACGGACACGTTTGTCCTTTATAATGTAGATTCTAAAAAAAGTAAAAATAAAATTGACTTTTGTTATTTAATTTAGTTTTATCATATTTAATTTAGCTTTATTTTACTTTTGTTTTATGATTTTTGTTATTTTTAGGGGGGAGGGTGTCAACCCTTCTTATACTATTATTCACGAAAAATGTATGTGTGTCATTTTATATATTTTTAATAATCACATAATTAATACGACAAAATATTTAAACTGAAATATGCATTAACTATTGCAGTTAACTTTTAAAATTTTAGGATTTAGATAACCCCTAATAACAAAATACATTTTTGAATAAACTTTCAAACGGTACATTCCTTTTCCTCTTGCATCAAATAGAACTAAAGATGCATCCTGAGGTTGGACTCCAATCCAAGCATACTTTTTTATTTGTAATTTCATTAATCATATAGCTATGAACGTCATACCTATTTAAAAATACCGCATTTAAAGTTATTCAATAATTTTATTAGTTATTATATAATTTTATAAAGATATTTGCAATACGTGAAAATTCAATAGTATATGAATTTATCGCATTAAAAGAATGTGGACATAAAACGTGCTAATTTGTTCACGTCATATTTTTCTTTACAAAATATTACGTATTCGTTTTGATATCTCTATAAAAAGAGACTAATCGTAACTGAGTATAATCATAATTACATCAGAGGTGATTGTCTATTTTTCAGACAATGCATTTATTGTTATTACAATGCATTTCGTTTTATCAATCTGAGTAAGATGATATAAATTGTGCAATTTATTTCCTTTTTCCTACTTATAAAGTTGAAATTAGAAATTGCGAACAATACTACTTTATTTGGTAATGTTAAGTTTAAATTTCACTTTCCTTCGATTACTATTACAAATATTAAAATTCTATAACAAATACTAAGATACTATAAAAAAAATACATAGATTTCAAATTAATTAAATATAATCTTTTATTTAAATACAAATAGCAGCATTCAGACATTTCAATTAAATGAACAAACTATTTTATTTGTTTCTATTGTCAATAGCTTAAGTCTTGTGCAAACATTAAACCTCTAAAGTCAACAGAATTGTTTCAGCAAATGTCTTAGAACAAATGTTCACAAGTTAAATTTTATGGGTTTTTCTTTTTTTTATTTGCATAATAAAACTTCTAACATGTGTGATTTTCAACTCAAATATGTAAAAAAGAAATAATAGAATTAAGCATCGGTGTTAACTTTGAAAAACAAAATATGGGATTATTAAAATTTTAAGTAATTTTATTTTTAAAACATCTACCAATCTATTTGACTATCTCTCTTTTATGTACAGTTAACACCAAGTTGTTTCGATATTTATTAGGAAATCTTTCTTCTATATTTAACTTATTTCATATAATTTTATACCTTTGTAAGCTTCCTATATAATATTTGTATTTCATGTGTGAACGTTATTGGTAAAATTTGTGATGTTCCAGAAAATTTTGAATTTTACCAAAATAATAGTTCTTTTAACAATACTGTAGTAAATACTTTGGAAAAACTTCTAATGCGTAAATTCTTTGTTTATTTTATTTTCGTTTATGAATTTCAAAATAAATTTGGTGAGTAATTATCTTAAGAAACTGTTTAAAATTCTATTGCTCTCCAAATTTTGCATTCATGCATTTTAAAGAAAATTTAGTCAATAATTTTCCAAGAAAATTATACTCACGTAAATTATTTTTTCTTTTAAAAAATGTTTATTATTCCTGTTAAGTTAAATGAATTGAGTGATTTTTTGTTTTAAGAAACCTATTAATACCATCATTTTGTTTCCCTTTTTCATTCAACCATTTATAGTAAAATCCGTTATCAAAACTGTTTTGCTATTGAATACCATTTTGCAAATTACTAGTTTTAAAACGAGAAGGCGATTTGTTTTCCATTGTATAAGAAGAATTTTGTATAACATACTCTATACTGTATGGCAAAAGGATATTTTTAAAAACTATATTGTTCATGCAATTCGAACTGTATTCGGTGATTAATTACTTTAAAAGTGTATTAACAAATAAATTCCTTGTTTCCTTTTCATTCAAGCATTTTGTAGTAAAATTAGTTAATCAAGTGTGTAAGTGTGATCGAAGATCACACAACGAGTTTCGTTTAACATTCCTTTCAAAACACTTTATCCTTTCTGTACTAAATCCAAATAAATTTCATTTTCCAAAAAACAAAAGTCATGTTTTTTATAAAAGTAAATATTTACATTAAATGTTCATGAAATTTTTCCATAATCGGGTTTTGGTCATGATTACATACGTTCCTCAAACTCATATTACTATATAATCACTTGCTGACATCATAACTACTTGCTTTCTCTATTACTCATATTGATACTCTCTTTGTATTATTCTCAAACATTTGAAAAAGTCCATTAAACTTCCAATATGACGTCAGATTAATTTTCTTTTTAATTCTCTATTGACATCATATTAATCTGCTTTCTGTACTTACACATACTCATATTCCTTGTATTATTTAGAAATGTTTGAATTTCTCAATTTGATTTTGTATTATTGAAAATGTTTGATATGTTTCCCTTTTATTACCAATATGACGTCATATTAATCTTTTTTCAACTGGTGAAACTTTTTATTTCATTTTCATTTTTCACGTGGAAATCTTTCAATAGAAAATTAATTATTGTAGAAATAATTTTATTGTGGATTTTTAATTGTTGGCAACTGCTATAACGAAAAAAGTTTTAATTTAATAGGAAAAGGCTGTTTGATTTTTGGTTTTTTATCTCTATATATTAAAACAGTATGTTATTTTTAATTTTTTTTTATTTTCAGCTTCATAGTGGCTTTCAGCTATAAGTACACAAAATTTCAAGTTTGTAAGTTATATAGTTTCTAATAACCGGCTCTGTGACGGACAGACAACGAAGCGGGACGAATAGGGTTTAGTGAGGTGAACGAAACCCTAAAAACGATGCATGCATTTTTTTTTTCAATTATTAATTTAAGAACGAGAAAAAATTATTTCCTTTATATAAGGGGGATTTTGTATAACATAATTTATTGAAAATCAATTTCATATTTTGGAAATAATAAACATTAGCGTATTATAGGTTTGTTTGACTTTTGGATGGCTCGAAAGATTTCCTTCCGTTCTACAAGTTTTAATTTTTTTTCTGTATATTTTTTCCAAATACAAAGAAAAATAAAGATTATGAAATTAAAAATAATTTAAAAAAAAAAACCTCGTTTATAAGCATTCCATGTTTATCTTTAAAATCACGCCTAATTTATCGACTGCAATTCTAGTAGTTCCAAAAAAAAATGTCCGTTACATACATTAATTTGGCATGCGTCCTGATTATTGAAAATTCACCACTTTTATTTACGCGTGACCAAAAGTGCAAACAAATTAATATATTTAATTTTAATTTATGCTCTTTTTATTTTTTAAGATATGACAAGATGAAAAAAAGCTTCATTAAACTATCTATTCATGGTTTCTAAATTGTTTTCCCAACTTATAATCTTAATTTCATTAATATTAAACTACTAAATGATAATGAATGTTTATTTTACGCAAAAATATTACACTATTTATCTTTTATTTATAATTTCTACATTTATAATTTAAACTATTTCGTTGCTGCCGTTTCACAGTCAGTTGGCATATTTTTGCGAGAGTGATTTGGCACGTAATTAACGCCATGTTTTTTGTGACGTGTAAACAGTTGTGACCATAAAGATTATTTGACGATTTATCACAGTCCTTCTAGAAGACAAATTAATTAAAATTAATTTATTAAATAATAATAAATTAATTTATTAATTAATTAAAATTAATTTATTAATCATAATTAAGTTCTACAAATAATAGAATGGTGTATTGTCGCCAAAAACACACCTGTGTATCTAATTTTTAAAATTCTAGCATATCATGAAGTGAATGAAAAATCGATTATTAAATTAAACCTATACATACAAAAAACAAGTTATATCGTATTTGTTTATTATTGATTTCTAAAGAGCTTACAATAAAACTAATAAATATCAATTGAATGCAAAACACTTTAAAAAAAGAATAACCAGAAATTGAGTTTGTGTAGTTGACTGTGTAGTTGAAATTGAAGAACAATAAATTATTGAATTGATAATTTTTAATAATTTACGTCTCTTTATTTGCATTTTTTTTTATTAAATACTGGAATGATACTTTATCATTAAGTATAGTAGTGTACGTATTTATACAAAAAAAACTTATCTTTCACGACAGAAATCTAAATAACACGGATATGCTCAGAGGAAAAGATACTTTGTTACATTCTTTAAATAAATGCATCATTGATATTTCAATAATGTTTATAACAATAAATACGATATATCTTCGTTATTTTCTATGCAGAACTACATTTTAAGCATAAAATATTTCATCGTTAGTAATTCCCTATAACACAAATCTTATTACGTATTAATCACCGTTATGATTTTATGCTTCTGCTTTCCATGATTCAATAAACTAAGCTGATTACTCGGAACAACGGTTAATACTAGGATAATTCTCTCTAGTTATATATAACAATGTAATCTATCCACTTGTTTTTATAAATTGCATTTTTTACTAGATATGTTGACAGATATAGTAAGAAAATCAATAAAATATATTTTTAACCAAGGGAGTCACGCTTTACATGCATTAATTGTCGAATATTTTATTATTGTACGTGTTAAAGATTTTAACTTTTTATATGAAACAAACTTTTGAAAGAAAACCGTTTTATATAGGTATAAAGAGCCTTTTTTCAAATATTCTCTCATTTTTAAATGAAAAAAATCCCTGACGGCTCGGCCTACAGGCACAGGTAGATTTCGAAGACGCAGACTGTGGGGCGCCTGTTTGTTTTTGGAATTGCGGAAGAAATGACCTTTTTGCGATGATGCGGCAGTTGGAACCGCCTACTTCGAAACCTAACTTGTTTGCAGCCGGAGCCAGCAGGATGTTCTTTTTTTTTTTTTTTTTTTTTTTTTTTCTATAAGAGTTGGTCCTATAAAAAACTTGTCAGTATAAAAGTTTTAGATAATATTAAGAGGATTTATAATAAATTTAAGCGGATTTGAAATCTTGGGAATTGACGAAGTTATGATTTTTTTTCTTCTAAACCCCCCCCCTCCCCATCCCCCCCCACCTTAAGGCAATTTTTAATTATATCAAAAATCTGTCATACATAAATTTTCGGCCCTTCTCCTAGAAGTAATAATAACTTCAAACGGATTCGATACGTATCATAATTAAGAAATTATGTTTTTTTTTTCTGTTTTCACAAAAAGCCCCCCCCCCCCATCCCTCCCCCTTGGTTCGATTTTGCCCATTAACGAACTTGACAGAGATTTTATGCCCTTGATTTTATGTATCAGCTTCGAAAAGATGCGGGAGTTGGAACCGCCTACTTCGAAAAATAACTTGTTTGCAGGTGGAGCCGGCAGAGATTTTTTTGTTTTTAATTTTTTTTTTTTTACTATAACGGTTGGTCCTATAAAAAACTTGTCAATATAAAAGTTTTAGATAATATTAAAAGGATGTATAATAAATTTAAGCGGATTTGAAATCTTGGGAATTGACGAAGTTATGAATTTATTTCTTCTAAAACCCCCTTCCCCCCACCCTTAAGGCAATTTTTAATCATATCAAAAATCTGTCATACATAAATATTCGGCCCTTCTCCTAGAAGTAATAATAACTTCAAACGGATTCGATACTTATCATAATTAAGAAATTATGGGGGGGGGGGTTCTGTTTCCACAACCCCCCACCCCTTGGTTCGATTTTGCCCATTAACGAACTTGACCGAGATTTTATGCCTCTTGATTTTATGTATCAGTTTCAAAAAGATGCGGGAGTTGGAACCGTCTACTTCGAAAAATAACTTGTTTGCAGGCGGAGCCGGCAGGGATTTTTTTGTTTTTAATTTTTTTTTTGCTATAACGGTTGGTCCTATAAAAAAGTTGTCAATATAAAAGTTTTAGATAATATTAAGAGTATTAATAATAAATTTACGCGGATTTGATATCTTGTGAATTGACGAAGCTATGATTTTTTTTCTTCTAAAACCCCCCTTTCCCCCCTGGGGCCATTTTTAATTATAACAAAAATCTGTCATACGTAAATTTTCGGCCCTTTTCCTAGAAGTAATAATAACTTTAAACGGATTCGATACGTATAATAATTAAGAAATTATGGGGGGGGGGGTTCTGTTTTCACAAAAAGCCCCCCCATTTCCCCCCCTCGGTTCGATTTTGCCCATTAACGAACTTGACCGAGATTTTATGTCCCTTGATTTTATGTATCAGTTTGAAAGAGATTTATGCAGAATTTTTCCAGTTATCGTGGTCATAAAAATGTGACATAGATAGATAGATAGATAGATAGATAGATAAAGTTTCGAACTGGGGGTAGTTTTGGGTTCTGGGAGTCATGATCGTCGTAGATCTGCAAAAATTTTTCAAAATTTCCAACTTAGGTGAGAATGTAATAGGTAGTATTTCTTACGAAATCTACCTAAAAAACAGTTTAAAATAATAATATTGACATTATTTTTGTTTTTGTAATTTTGTAATTTTATTAAATTTCTTATTAAAAGCAGAAATCATATTTACAATGCAAACAAACTGAAAATTACGAAAAATACCGGGTACGTCATAAATTCGTGCAAACTTTAAAAATTCATCATAAAAGAAGTAATGCTCGGAAAAAAATAAATAACAGGAAAGCTAAAAACTTGCACACATACTATTTTTACAGAAAAATATTTTGTGGAGACCAAGCCATTTAACATTATTTTTCACGAATTGTGAAAAAAAGAACATTCTGTTTATTGGTACACTCTTAAAATGCTATTCTAAATTATACAGAAAAATAATAATTTGCTTAGTTTTATCTTATTTATTCCCCGACGGTACTAGTACCATAAATAAAAAAATATTATAAAATTCATTTAACACATTAATTGGTAGTAACCCATTTTAGGACGTGTTATATATACTTTACCATGTTCCAAAAGGATCATGCGTAGTAAAAATCTAAAGTATCTTAAATGGATAATTTATTTTCCAATTATAACTGTTCA
This sequence comes from Maratus michaelseni, assembly GCA_963931845.1. Taxonomy (NCBI): domain Eukaryota; kingdom Metazoa; phylum Arthropoda; class Arachnida; order Araneae; family Salticidae; genus Maratus; species Maratus michaelseni. The sequence goes on along the minus strand of OZ007588.1, from coordinate 245,329,882 downwards.
TACTAAAATAATTATAAGTTGCTAATCAGGGTATTCTTTACTAAAATTGATATTAAAAAAAAGCACAATTAAAAATACCCACCTTGTAAACACTTCACGGCTGCTAAAGTGAAATCACTGACACGTAATAAACATAAAAGTTCCATTAAACCCATCTACCCCAGAAGATAATTTTGAAGATAAAGTCAAAACGTCGGGTATTTTTAATTGTTTTTTTATTGTTTTAATATCAATTTTAGTAAAGTATACACTGATTAGGAACTTGTAATTCTTTTACCATCAATTCTACAGTGAAATCCACTTTTATATTATAACTGTTCAGCTTTCCTGATGTATTAATATTTTTGTTTTGTTAAATTTCTTTTTTTTAATTTCTTAATTTTTTAATTTTATTAAATTTCTTATTAAAAGCAGAAATCATATTTACAATGCAAACAAACTGAAAATTACGAAAAATACCGGGTACGTCATAAATTCGTGCAAACTTTAAAAATTCATCATAAAAGAAGTAATGCTCGGAAAAAATTGCGGTTTACGCGAGTATGATCAGAAGGATTTTGGATTTTTTTCCATGTATAATAAAAATGATTCCAAAAGTAACCTATAGAGGGCGCTCACACGTCATACTGAGGCGTTTTATGCAAATCAGGCTCGCAATAAAACACCTGGCTGGATATGGTTTCGTCATTCGATCTCGGCAGTATGCTATCGTTACCAGATCGATCGCTGGTGGTTAAACTTTTCTACAAGAATGGTGAATCCACAACTAATGTTTCGTACGGAGAAATAACTTAAGGCACAAAAAAGCCCTATTTCATTGAATGGGATACTCAATTTAGTACGACGGTTTGTGTTTGCCTGATTTGAATAAAACGCCTCAGTATGACACGTGAGCGCCCTCTATCGGTTACTTTTGGAATCATTTTTTATTATACATGAAAAAAAAAATCCAAAATTCTTCTGATCATACTCACGCAAACCGAAAATTTTTCTGAGCATTACTTCTTTTATTATGAATTTTTAAAGTTTGCACGAATTTATGACGCACCCGGTATATTATGAAAGTTACACATGAACTCTGAAAAGTTTCAAGTCTGGAAAAAATCTTGTGCTTCCATTTATTATCGATAACTCAAATAAATTTGAAGCCACACATGGGATCTGAAAGCTGAAGAGATGTCAGTCAATATAAAAGTTAGGCGAAAGAAGTCTTCAAACCACCGTTTTTATGACTTTAATTAGGACCCTCATATGAGAATTAAGAGGTCCATAGGGTTAAATGATTGATTCAATCTTTGTTTTTTACTTTAAAGGGAAATATCAATTATTAAACTTCAAATAAAATATTACTATTACTAGCTGCGTGCCAACCCGATGTGTTGCACTTACAGTCCATGAGATCTTCCGATTTCTTGAGGAAAAAAGAAATCCAGTATTATTGTACTTTAAAAAGAAATCTTATAACATTAATTTTATTACGTACTAAATTTCAAATAAGAGATAATATTTACAATGTAGGTTAATTAAAAATGGAAAAAGTTACATTTCGCAGATTACGTGCTATTTTATCCAAAACTTTATTTCTCAAACGTATATTGTTCTTTTAAGATTTTGCTTCTTATTTTGGAGATGGTGAAATGAAAGGAATGTCACTGTAACAATCCTATAAAAATACTTTAGTTTTTTTAATTAAAATAAATTACTTTACAAGAGAAAATGTCATTTGCATCCGATAATCCATTTTAATTTTAACGTCTTTATGAAGCTTTTAACCACCATCTTTCAAAAGCAATTAATTGAAAAAAGAATATGCTTTTTCTTTAAATTCAATTATTGTGAATAGGTGTGAAAAATGTCCACCAAAATGCAAAAGGTTTAAGTCTTTCTCCTTGGTTCAATGTAAAACGCAAAAAGAAAAAAAAAATCTACGGTGTAATGATTTCTAAATGTCAATATGTCGACAGACGATTTTTGTTTCTGTAGAATAAATTGATTTATGAAGCATGAATATGTGAAAATATGTTTAAATTTCTTCGAATTTTCGTGGAAAAATTTATTTAATTGAGATGCTTTTTCACCAGCTATTTAAATTAAAAAAAAAAACCTATCTTTAATTTTAATAACAAAATGACCTAAAAAATCTAATAATCCCTATCGCTTTCGCTTTTCTCTCTTTTCTACAAAAAAATGGAGTAGTCTATTTACCACCACCAGATAAATGTCATTAAAAATTACGAAAAAATTAATATTCCGGAAACTAATTAAAATTTTAAAATTCTGATACTTTATATGATATCCTCGGATCCATGTGCATAACTGTTGTTAATTTCATTTGCCCTATGTTCGATATTCTAGGAGAAGCAGTGGAGAATTATGGACAGACGGACAGATTTCAATATAATAGAGTCGATTTTATGTAAAAAATATCCAACCTTCTTCATTGTCTTTTCTTTTGCTCAAGAAAACCTTTTTATGCAGAAAATATTCTTAAATGGTTTTAAATACGCATTTTTTTTTAAATCTGATTTTCAGTGAGGTGAGTAGAGGTTGTCATTCCGGAGAGAGTCTAAAACTTTCTTTTTCAATGAAAATACTTGAAAAACTTAGTAGAAGAACATGTTATGTAAAAGAAATTAATTTTAGAGAAAATTGAAGTGAAAGCCTGTAGTTGTAAGTTTTCTTTCTATATTATTTTTTTTTATTGGTAGTATTTTTAAACAGGTGATATCAAACTTTCGCAGAAAAAAAATCTATTAATATTTGATTTCCAAATATTGAAAATTATTAATGTTATTTAAATTATTATATAGGAAAATATTAAATATTGTTAAATAATGTCATATCTTCAAGACAAATTAGAATTTTAGTATTTTACTTTACCATATAACAGAATACTTCATAACACTTTCCATCATGTAATAAAAAATATAAAGACAATGTAATATAGAATTGTCTTCTGCTAAGTCCTTCAATTCTCACAAGTTCTCACAGTTTTTAATAGTATCCGAAAATGTGTGAATGGTAACTTTTTGCGAAAAATTACATTTTCAGTTTTTGAATTTATTAAATGGAGCTTCACAAAGTAGTTTTGATTTTCTATCTACGTCAGTTAGATGCTCAGGTATTAAAGAATTTGTAAAGCTCCAGAAACCGGAAGTGATCACTAAAAAAAACCGGAAGTAAGTCTAAAAAGCTGTCAAACGAAATTAAAATCGCATATTTTAGTAAATATATATATTTTTAAAACTTTTTTCCTAATATTTAAAAAAAAAACATTTTATGAGATAATCTGGCAACGAAGAACTTAGTTTAAATCTAGCAACACTTGTCTTGCCATGTTAATTAAAAGTGCATATTTCTCAAAAAATACTTTTTTATATATATTTCGCTTTAAAAAAATTGATAACTTAAAATATTATCATTCACCTTTTATCAAATGCCAACATAGTTGAAGAGTGTTTATGAATTCGGTTTGTCTGGGCATATACTGGGATTTCCATCTAATTGATATATGTTATTGATGTCCACTAATATGGCATGTTCGGCATTGAAAATGCAGCATGTATCTTTCATAGTTCGTTTACATTGACACTCAAAAGAATTCTGCTACATTGTAGTCTATTAAGAAAAACCGTCTGCAATGCATTCTAATAATGTTACTCCATTTCAAACATATTGAAATTGATAAACATCACTGGCAAGCAAGATGTTCACTACATACAAGACATACGCTACCTGCAAAACGTTCACTACAGAATATGGTGTGCATAGCATTTTATCGTTCATTTACAGGAGCACACAAAATAATTCGGTTACAGTAATGTCTATGAGCGATAAATGCTGGAAGTGCGTTTTAAGTTGAGGTATGTGTTTTTAATTTTAACTAATTTATTACATATTACTTTCTGTGTATAAATTCTACACAAATAAACGAATAGGCTGCACAAACGAATAGAAGTACATTTCCGTTTATTGACGGAAATTCCTGAAAGGGAATTTTCGACTGTGTTATGTGTTTCCTAACTGAACTAAATTTTAGAATACTATGCTTATGCAGTATATAAAACAAATCTATAGATCATATACAAGACCTCACAAAAGAATTTGAATACTTTTACGACTATGGTTGTTAATTGGAGAAATTGTGTTTTCAATTGTGTCATGCATTTTTCAAATTTTTTTTTTTTTTAGATTTCATTTTTCACCTTATTAAACGGGGCAGTTTTGTTACAGGACTTTTAATATGTTGGCAAGTGTTTCATAATCGATGCTTGACGCATGATTTTTCTTTCTTGTTGTCTAACTTGATATGTTTTTTATCTGTAATGTTTCCTAGGGCATGGACTAAAAGAATATTCCCAATAACTATACTTTTTACAAGCTTTTTTTCTTTAAACTTACATTTCTCTATATATGTGGCAGTCAAATCTTGTGACTGATTTTCCACCCACTTCCTGTTGACGTACAGCTTTGAAGTTTGGAATATATAGTATTCCTGAGGGCAATACATGAATTGGACATTATTTTTTTTAATTCGATCCCTAAGTGGGGGGGAGGTCAGTGTCGGCCCAAAACTTTCATTTTCCTCATAGAAATAACGTTACAATTGTTTAATTGAAAGAAAAAACCTCCATTGTTGCAACATTCATCCACATTGTTTCCCGCATCATAAAGACGTCAGCATTGAGCGACGCACACATTTGTGCTTTTTTAATATAATTTGATTTTTTTGTGAATTTTAATGAAAGTCCGTTTAAAAAAAAATTACATTTAATTATTCTAATTATGGTTATATTATTCAAAAAATTATGACGTATAATATTCCAAATAATACTAGTATTCATTCTGCAACTATCTCTAAAAGGTTTATTTACAGAATCATCCTGAAAAGTTTACTTCATTTCGTAAATAAGTTTGTGAGAATTATTTTGATACTAAATGTATTTAAATTGGTTGATTAGATTTGCATATAGCATTTTTGAATGACTTCTAAAATTTCTTAAAAATTCTATCTATGTTTGACAGTTTTCTAAAACTGACTGAAAGTATTTTAATGTAAATATAAACTTAGCGTAATTAATGCTAAATAAACTAAAATATTATTTTTTTAGCAGTATGCATCATATTACTACTAAATGGCTAAACATACATAAATTGAAATTTAAAAAAGGGTGAATATGTTTCCATGTGCTGTTTTTTAAAATAAGCGTTTCGAATTTATTCGTTCAATTTAAACAGAAAAAACGTGTCTCAATTGAAAAAGTTTTAAAATTTCAAGTAAGTAATAAAAAGTTGTCGTCACAAGACACCAACACATTCCATGGATTTGTAGAGTTTAATTCTTCTTTTACCCATCATAGCCTTCTGAATACAAGGCCTAAGGGGTTACCCAATGAATGGCAATTATTGAAGGCGGACTATTTTCAGCGTCCTCTACGTTACGATCTCTTGTATTTGAGTACCATTATTTACTATTAATAATCTTTGCCTTAATTAATTGCAGAAAATTAGACGTAGATTACTATTCGGAAATAGTGGTACCCCAATTCAACGTCTTCATCAGTTGCCATTTTTTTCCATCAGTGCATACACCTAGTAATCAGGGGCTTTGAGCCCAGTTTGTGATTCTGTCCATCAAAATTCAAATTTTAAAAATTCAGGAAAAAATAATAACATTTTTCTTTTTATGGAAGTTTGTTTGAGGAAATTTGACATATAAAAGTTTTGAATTTGATATGATTACAAATGATTTTTGTAATAATAGTGGGAACTATACTAAATGGTAAGCTAACAAAATTGATCACAAATTTTAGATTCAAAGAGATTAGTTTGAAAATACTATTTACAGAAACAAGTAAAAAGGTATCTTTAAAATTTACATAAAAACGCGTTATTATCATTGTTTTTGTTTTGTATTTCGGATGAAGTCAGGACTCCATGTACCCTCAACTTGATTACATGAAATATTAAGAGTTCTTAATTTGTTGTGATTTATAACGTTACAAATTCCTTAAATTTAGACATACATTTTATGTAGAATCCAAATATTCTAAAACAATCTAGAGGTTGCTAAAACAATATATATATATATATACATATATTTAAAAACTATACGTTGATATTAAAAAAATTTATGGACTTTCCGTAGTAAGTTAAAAAAAATTATATTTCAAATAGTGAATTTTTCGCTTGTAAAAAAAGTGATAACAGTAAAGAAAAATTATTTGGGAAAACAAAAGCCTGATATCAAACTGTTATGGAAAAGTAAAACACATTATTTCAATCAAAAGCCCAAATAAGTTAAAGATAATTGATATTATAGGGATTAAATACTTTGAATATGTATCCCTTAAACCCTATCTGTTCAAAAAAAAAATCGCTTCTGAAGTATGGAATATTTAAATTTCACAACATGTTTTGAATATAAAAATATTCATTATTAATGTAAATCGAATATTTACACATTTTCTTCTTTAAACAATTTTATTTAGGAAAAATGACAATATGTAATAATGTAACAACTTCTTAAAATATTGCGGTAAAATTTTAATAAAACGTTATATTTGTCACAAAATATTTCCAACACAAAATATATATGTGACTTCAAACCTTCTCGAATTCAACACGGCATATTTAATTCAACACGGCATGCAGCTAACGTACTTTAATATCAAACCCGTGTAACTTAACAAGGAAAGCAGTATAAATTAAGCGAGCACTCTCTTCAATTTTAAAATGAAAGAATACCCCCAAATAATAGAATGACAGAATATCTCATATATCCCCATGCATTCATTAAATACATCATCTGTTCATTTATATTTTAAATAGTTCATTTAAATTTTAAATTTATATTTCATAGTATATTTTAAATAGTGAATTTTTCGCTTGTAACGGAAGGGATAACAGTAAAGAAAAATTATTTGAGAAAACAAAAGCCTGATATAAAAATATATTATGGTAAAGTAAAACACATTATTTCAATCAAAAGCTCAAATGCGTTAAAGATAATAATTGATATTATTGATGAAACCCGTGCCTGTTAAACCCGTAATAATGTTACAACTTTTTAAAGGATTGCGGTAAAAATTTAATAAAACATTATATTTGCAACAAATATTTCCAACACAAAATATATATGTGACTTCAAACCTTCTCGAATTCAACACGGCATATATTTACTTACGTGCAGCTAACGTACTTTAATATCAAACCCGTGTAACTTAACAAGGAAAGCAAGTATAAATTAAGCGAGCACTCTCTTCAATTTTAAAGTGAACGAATACGCCAAAGAATAGAGTGACAGAATATCTCATATATCCCCAAGCATTCATTAAAGACATCATCTTAATGCTCCGGCAGATTCACGAAGAGTCGAAACCTATGCGGTCAAATATCAAGGCTGTTTAATTTCTAGCTGACCACTGTCCGAAATGACATGATTCATCTACGCTTAACATAAACCAGATCCATTTGACTACCGAAGGGTGGTAATGGGAAGGTTGGTGATTCTCCTTTCAGCGTCACATGTGACTGGAAGAAGATGGGTTGAAATGGGATGGAAGATTTGTGAGAGATTAATTAAAGCCACTGGAATTGAGGGAAAATGATCATTAGTTGTTTAAATTGGTATATATCTTTGAATGATATTATCTTTGTGTTTTTATTTAAATTAGAATTTCGGAAATAATACTTACTGTTAAGGAATGACGATATCATAACAATAAATACAATAACGTTAGTTTAGAGGATAATTATTAATTTTTGTTTCAATTATTTATATATATTTTTTTTTTATAAATATTCAAATATTTCCAATAAAAATAACTATATAAGAAAATGTTATATAAACTTACCTTAGATTTGAATAATATTATCTTTGTGTTTTTATTCGAATTAGAATTTCGGAAATAGTACTTACTGTTAAGGAATAACGATAAATAAATAAATAAATAAAAACAAGTTGGAAATTGTGCGTTAAAAGTGACAAATGAGGTGCGTTCGTTTCGTGCTATAACTAGTATTACAATGTAAAAAATCATCGTTATTATTTCAGTGAAATTAATTATATCGTCTGATGTGAACGGAATGAGGATGCTTTTTTTTTTTTTTCTTTTTACGTATGCCATGTTTACAGACTCGATTTTTGATTTTTTTTCGACACCAGACAGAGCTGTAAATTCACCATGGAGATCTTGCTTTGCGAATGATTACCTCCATGGTTAATATTTCTATGACTCACGATGAATGAATATTTTGTTTATTTACTTTAATGGTTGAGATATTCGGCGGTTAACCTAATTTTCACTGAAGCTATCTCAGAATTTATACATTTTTTAATATAACTCATCTCTCAAGCAAACAATTTTTTTGAACGATCTTTCTAAAAATGTAACTTTTACGCAATTTTATTCGAAAAATTAATTTTGAATAAAAATGGCCGCTGGGCATATGGAAAAAGATGTGCTTAGCCCGGATTTGTTTTCCTCAGTCACATGACTTGCGCTTTTATCATATAGATTACGTATGATAAGATTTAATAGAATAAAGAAAACTTTTATTGATATCTTTTTAAGTTTTGATTCGATTTTCATAAAATTTGAAATGACTCGACAAAATTCAGAAACAATTATATATATTAATTTTCAAACCATTCGGTTGGGTAGTTTTTGCGCTGTTATATGCGGACAGACGGACAGACAGACGGACTAGACGACGACTATAGGTGCTATGTATTTATATAATTACGAACGCACCTAAAAACAGTTAAATATATTATGATATGAGTGGTTTTCTTTTATGATGAAAAATGTTAAAGGAAAATTTCTTAATTTCAACAGTAATTACTATTTTCATCTATACTTAACAAGAACCAGATCCATTTGGCCTCTAAACGGTGCTAATGGGAATGTTGTTCGTTCTATTTTCACTGTGATATGTGATAGAGAGAGAAGATGGATCTATTTGGGAGGGAAGATTTGTGAGACTGTACTGATGCTATTGGAATTAAGTTTAAATAAGAATGAATTGTTTAAATCGGTATGTATGAAGAACGATATTTTATATTTAGAATTTGGAAAATAGTACTTGTATGTCAAAAAATATCGTTACAGCTGTAAAAAGGTATTATTAATAAATTTGATAATAATAATGAAATCAATCTTTTTTTAATATATATATTGTGTAAATATTTAAACTTTTTAAATGAAAATAATTTGTAAAAACAACTTATCGACTTAAATTTTACGGCTAGCAATTTTAAACAAAGAAAAGTTTTAATTAGATAAATATAATTTTAAATAGTAGAAATTTTGCTTATAATAAAGGCATGTTTATTTTAAAAGTGTATTTGGGAAATTAAAGACGTTGAGTATACATATACTTTTAAGTAAATTATATTTTTTTCAAGTGAAAGTCTGAACCCCTTCATGACCATGTATACTACAGCTATAAAAAAATATATATTAATATATTTATCTAATATCTCTGCCTTCTCCAAAAACCAGAAAATTATGGTGAAATTATTATTATTTTGTAAATAATCTCTATTTTTGGAGATTGTTAAAAATTATTAATTTTCAAATTTCTTTTACCTCTGTAACCAAGCATTTTAAAATTTCTTTCCTTACTCTCATAAAACAAAATGTTTCCATATTTGATTATATTCAATCATTTTATGGCTTTTTGCCAAATTCAGAAATATCTTTTATTCAAATACCAAACATTTTAGTGACTTTTAAACAGTCTCGAATTCAACGTGTCATATATTTACTGACGTCAAGCTGACTTACTTTAATATGAATCCCGTGTCACTTAACACTGGATGCATGCATAAATTAAGCGAGTCCCCTCTTCAATTTTAAAGCGAACAAATACACCAATGAATGGAGTGGCAGAATATCTCATATCCCCATGCATTCATTAAAGACATCATCTTAATGCTCTGGCAGATTCACGGATAGTCAAAACGTATGTGGCCAAATACCAAGGCTGTTTAATTTTGAGTTGACCACTGTCCGTAATGACATGACCCATCTACGCTTTACTTAAACCAGATCCATTTGACCACCGAAGGGTAGTAATGGGAAGGCTGGGTCTTTCAGTGTCATATATGACCGTGGGAGAAGATGGGTTTAAATGGGATGGAAAATTTGTGAGAGATTAATTAATGCTGCTGAAATTGAGTGCAAATAATGATTAGTTGTTTAAGTTGGGATATACGAGGTACCATATTTACCATATTTGTATTTTTGTCTTTTTAGTTGAATTAGAATTTGTAAATAATACTTACTGTGGAAAATACGATGTGATTACAATATATATATATATATATATGTATATATATACACACACACACACACACACACACATATATATATATATATATGTGTGTGTGTATATGTGTGTGTGTGTGTATACATATATATATATATATATATATATTGTAATCACATCTTATTTTCCACAGTAAGTATTATTTGCAAAATTCTAATTCAACTAAAAATGCATATATATATCACTCATATATATATATATATATATATATATATATATATATATATATATATATATATATATATATATATATATATATATATATATATATGACCGTGGTAGAAGATGGGTTTAAATGGGATGGAAAATTTGTATTTTATTACACACACATATATACAGGGTGATTCAAAACTTATCGTTCAAATTTCGTGGGGAGGTACGGAATACGTCAGGAAACCGATTTTACATAGGAAAGTATGTCTGCAAATGTACGCATGCGTATGTAGAGGCCACTGTGTGTACCCAACCTTCCATTGCGCCCCAATCATTGTTTTGACTTTCCTAAAACTAGTAATATTTATTTTCCTATATCCACGTCCTCATTTGTACTTCCACAAAGCCTTTTGCATCTTTAAAAACTCCAAAAATCTCGCTAATGACCTTTATTCAACACCTTCATTATCTGACGCCTGGAAACTTCTCGTTTAATTTTGTTCTTTCCGGTTCTCTTAACCTTTATTTACTTTTTTTAATTGGTTTGTTTTTTACTTCTTGTTTTTATTTTTATTTTATTCATTTTTTGTTACATTATTTTATTTTTAAAGAATTCTGGTGTGAAACCAAAATTTAAAAATTCATGAACGAAGAAAATTAAAAACAAAGAATAAAATAAACAAACAAAAAAATAATAATAAAAATGAAAAAAAAAAGGTTAAATAACCGGGAAGAACAAAGTTAAACGAGAGTTTCCATGCATCAGATAATGAAGGCGTTGAATAAAGGCCATTAACGAGATTTTTGGAGTTTTTAAAGATGTAAAAGGCTTCATGGAAGTACAAATAAGAAGTGTTAATAGGAGAAGAAATAATACTATCTTTAGGAAAGTCAAAAAAATGATTGGGATGTAATGAAAGGTTGGTTACACACAGCGCCCTCTACATACGCATATGTAAATTTGCGGACATACTTTCCTATGTAAAATCGTTTTCATGTCGTATTCCGTACCTCCCCACGAAATTTGAACGATAAGTTTTGAATCACCCTGTATATATATGTGTGTGTGTAATTAATCTCTCATGTAGTTTGTTTTGATATTTTTTTTAATTTGAAATTTTTGACTACTTTAAAAGTAAATAAATAAATGAAACATGAATATAATATTATCATATGAACTAAAGCTATATATATATATATATTGCAGCTTTTAAAAACATAAATAAACATATATCAGAACTACAAAACAAATTTATAATTACTTATGCAGATAAATCTCCAAATAATTATGCTATTATTTGTAAAGAGTACTATAAAGTGTTAATTCACAATGCAATTAACACAAGTAATATTTTTAATAAAACTAAATTAAATATTGAAATTAATAATAGAAAATTATTAAATTATCACAAATTACTAAAAAACAAATGTAATAATTTAAATTATCCTTATCTTGTTATAATTCCAAAATTTCATAAAAATAAAATTACATTTCGCACTGTTACCATCGGGTGTAACACATATAATAATAATGCAAGCAATTTACTTCTTAATATTTTAAAGCAGATATATGATATAACGATAACACATAATAACCAACATTGCCTAAAAAACAGTTTTCAGCTTATTAATAAAATACATAATATCAATCCGGTAAAATTCATAAAAATATTGGATTTTAATGATTTATTCAATAACACTGATATAAAAGACTTACATAAAACAATGTGTATATTATTTAAAGAATTTAAATCTCAATTAAAATTAAAAGATCCTATTTCCGTAAATTTTTTAAAAACTTTATTAAACTTTACATTGCATAATAATTACATCATATATGACAATATTATTTATGAACAATACCAGGGAATACCGCAGGGTGGGACCGCTTCTAGTAATCTCTCTGACCTTTACTTATATTATTATGAAAGAAATATTGATCCGAACAATGATTATGTATTTTATCGCTATATTGATGACATTATCATTTTTTATTTCAATGATAAAAATTGTACATCACCACTCAATTTTTATCCTAATCAGCTTACATTAAGCGAAAATGATTTGATTAATAATAATATAAATTTTCTTGACTTAAAAATTAATATTAATGATAATTATAAATTAATATTTGATATTTATGATAAAAGATTTGACTTTCCATTTAAAGTAAATATTTTTATCAATTTTGCTTTATGTTTACATAAATCAGTTTATAAAAATATAATTATCAATTACCTTCATCGTATAAATTATCTATGCTCAGATATAAATAAAAACGAAAATATTAGATTTATACGAAATCAAGCAAAACATTATGGTTATCCTATTTTTTTGATAAATTCAATTATCAACTCTTTTAAATAACATTTATTACATCATATAAATATAAACATGTTAAGTAATAATTTATTTTGTTTTAGTGTGCGATAAAATATAGCAAATAATACAATTAAAACATATAAGGACTATTATTAAGATGGTTGAACATTGTTTACACTTTATATAGTCATGGTGAATGTGCGTCTGCCGATCACCTGTATATTAAGTGATACTAATGATCAGTTATAAAAGTCTATAAAATATGCATTGTATTAAAATAACTGTAAACATAACATATACAAAAACACAACTCATCAAGATTATGATATTTCATGATGTGCGCCATGTGGTCATATTGGTATAAATGTAAACCTTGTGATGTTTAAGGAATTTTTGATAATTATTGTGAGAAAGGTATTTTATCTGTTCTTTACAAGTTTTTTATTTCCAATTTTACTATTTCCAATTGTTTTCTGGTAATAATATAGTATACCTGGATGAATATACTGATCTTAGCATAAATGCCAGTATATTTATGAAATACTGTATTATTTTTAAAACACGTGTGGATACATCCAGGCTGATGATTATATCTACACGTGTTTTTTCATATCCAATTCTAATTTAAATATCTTGTTATCCAATTTTCCATTATATTTAGTTCATATTTAATTTCAAAATCCGTTTGTATTCACTTGATATCAACTTCAAATTATTAACATTTTATGGTTTATTATATATTTTTTTTTCTCTCTCTTTTTTAGAATATTTTTCCTATTTTCAATATTTTTGGCCAATTACCATTGAAGCAAATGCTATGGTAATATTATGATTGCACTTGTTAATTTATTAACTATGTGGTATTATGTCTACACTTTATTACTAATTATCTCTTAGGAGATTAAATTAGAATGGTACAAGAACTGTTTTTTGAAATTCAAAGATATTATAACTATATATATATATATATATATATATATATATATAGTAAAACATTTCAAATTAAAAAAATATCAAAGTAAACTACATGAGAGATTAAAATAATTCTAAGGAATTGAATACAAATTAGTATTAGTTGCTTAAATAAGGTCATATAGAGAGAAACAATTTTCTTTTTTTTTAATTGAATTAGATGTAAGGTCATTACAGGTGTAGAAATCGATATAACACAAAGATGAAGTAACATTACTTTTAATGATAATAATACGCTCTCTCATCTTCTCTCACTAGTTTTGAAAACTGTACCTGTAACTAATAATAAAAATGTACCATGTCCACTGTTTTCTTCCAATTACTTTCATATATCTTAAAATAATTAATGTTTTTATATATCGAAAATCTGTGGGTATCTGTTTCAAAATAAACATAAACGTAAGAATTATAAACTCTTATATGGAATAATACAGAATAGAATTCTGTAAACTTACTCAATTAGTTCTATAATTAAAAATATAATAATTTATACGAAATCAAATACACAAATAACTGTATTTATAGAAACTGCACTTATATTCAAATATTTATACACTATTTGGAATTTGCATGGAACATTTCGAAATATATTTTTATTGTACATTGTATATAGATATTTTTAATAAAAATATATGCTTTATCGGAGTAATATGTACACATTTATTCAATATATGTCCTAAAAGCATAAAATTAGATCTTATTTTATCTCCAGAGCAATTTTTAGAACTTTAAAATGAAAAGTGAAAAATCCTTATTTGAACTTCCACTATCGACTTAAGGAAAGAAAACTTTTAATATTATATACATTAAATATTGTTGTATTGGCCACTAAAGTCCTGCCCAACCCAATTAAGCTTCAACTGGCAACAGCCATAATCTAGGTAAAGTGACTATGCGTTAAGCGATAAGGTCGCTTACAGTGCCACTTAGCATAAAATTGTGGAGATATAATCTATATCTCCAAAATGGTACGAGAAATGGACATACGAGAAAAATCCACGTACATAGTTGTAAAGCATTCTCAATTTATTATGAAATGATGTCTTACATGTAAAAATAAATTTATTAGAAGCCCTGAAATATAAATATATTATCCAATCACCAGCTTAAATGCACCACTAATTAAATGCATAAGTGTGGAATTAGGCAGACGTACATTTAACACATTTAAGAAATATACAGTTTATTTTAATAAGAAATTCGAGTTACCTCAATGTCGTCGATCCGATGGTTGACACATTGGCTTGATTAGAAACTTTGGCTTGAAACTTTTTGACACATATTTAACTTGATTTTCTCATTAATCTGTACCTTGCTGTAATTATCTCCTGTACCTTACTGTAATTCTCTTATGTACCTTGCTTACATGTGTGAATTTTATTAATAAATATACGTCTGCCTTGTAATGCCGTAATTCGAAATGTAAATAGTCACGTATTTAAGTTGGAAATTGGATATAAAAATAAAACCACAATTCTGGCCATCTAATAAAATTAATGTTATAGATACGGCATCATTTCAATTTAAATTAAAGACCCTCTACAAATTTGTGATTGACTTATTTCTCACATTTTGCACCATTTTGGCGATAGTAATGATAATTCTAAATTTTGTCACATGGTGTCGCTATAAACCTTCTCACCACGTTGTTCAGAGCTATTTTACTATAATACCACGTTCATTATTTTCGCTCTTTCCGCTCTAAAATTCATGGGGATGGCAGTACTTTAGTGGTTTACATACATTCAAATATGAAAACCTTCATTTATTTTTATTTTCTTTGCCGACAGATTCTTTTTTGCCACAGTAATCACTTTTATAAAATAATGAACAGTACATTTATTTCAAAACAAAAATACAATTAAATAATTTTTAGTTATATACTGGGTAGTCACAAATTAGCGGAATAATTCAATGAATAATTTGCTAAATATTGATTGTGCCAGTTGAATGACAGATTAGAAGTCCCAGTTTGTATTCGTCGTGAAGATATCTTTCCATGGCCATCAGAATGATCACCAGATCTTTCACCCACATATTTCAGTGTATGAGCTGACTGGGGCTAACTTTTGTTAAAGATCATGTTTACAATCAATCACTTCCGAAATCCATTCTCGAATTGATATTACGAATGAGCACTGCACTTGGTTCGATTTATGTGAACATGTTCACAAACATATAGCAAGAACAGATTTATCGATGGGAGATTTGCAGAAGAATGAAAAGTAGTCACATCGAAATTTGTAAAAAAAAATTAAACTTTGTGTGTTTTCATCTTTGTGTGTTATCTTATAGTCGTGTGATTCTCATGTATTGTTGTATAGTTACGCATAGTTAATAATTTCTTTTGACCACTATTAATGTATGCCCAACTTGAATAAAGGAAAAATATTATTTCTAATTGAAAATTCTTACAGTAGTTTCCGATTATCCAAAACAATCCCAAGGATATGTCTAAAGATCTAAGTCGTAAAATTATCCGAAAGACGTTATTAGACTAATTCCTAAATATACAAAGATCAAACAATAATTAAAATTATTATTATTTTACTTACAAAAATATTTATTAATAATTAGCTACTATCATAAAGTAAAATAAAGAATTTCTTAAAAAGCTGTATTAAAAATAAAAACAAGGTAAATTTTAGGCGAAAACCGGACAATTATATTTCTCCTTTCCTTTTGTCACTAGTAAAAATAAGACCATTTTGAGAAGAAAAAAATTCAATGATCTATTTTTAAAGCAGTAAAAAGAGAAGAAAAAAAAAACGATTTTTATGATGGCATAGGATATTTGTTGATCGGAATTCCTTCGGATTCCCGATACTTTTCGACCTATTTTGAATTATTATTGTGACGGAAATTATGCATTGTTTAAAGCAATTTACAATACCGTCAAATATTTTCGCAGAATTTTAATCGCGTATTAAGATTTTTATCATGTTTAAAGCTTGGTATAACAGATTATAGAATTAAAAAATATGTAATTTAATTCTATTATTACGGAATTTAGCCACATACACCATTAGATGTGTTCCCCCAAGTCGGATAATAAAATGTTTGAGGTGTGGCGGTTAATCGAGTATATCGTAAAATAGAGTTTCGAGAAATTGCGAGTCTACTGTATTTGCAAATTTTGACATCAATTGATTTAACCCTTGTGTGTGTGCGTATGTGTGTGTGTGTGTGTGTGTGTGTGTGTGTGTGTGTTACAACTATAATATTTTTCATTAAATATATCACTGAAAAAATACATTAATTAATTACATTTTTCGATATTTGCCAAGTTTTAATGTGTGTATAAAATGTATTAGTTTTTAAATAAGTGCGAATTTTAATTTGTTTTTCTATTTCTATACGAGAATTTCCGCTTTATCTCGTAAAATTAAAATTAAAACTAAAATCTAAAAGAGAGATATCAGATTTTATTTTTTACTTTCATACATTGTTTTTCTAAGGAAACTTCTTAATAACTGTACGCTTTTATAAACAGAATGCTTTCCATGATTAGCTTGAAAGGAAAATCTTTTTCTTAGAAAATAAATAAACTCTACCCCAAAATCTTCTAAATAATACCTCTTCATCTTTTAACGACCTAGCAACTGAACCATTAACGATATTTTTTACACATGGTAAAAGGCAGTCTTCTAATTTAGAATCTTGTATTTAAAGGAATTTAGTTTTATAGTTTAGACAAAATATAAGCAAAATAAAAACTTAGTCGACAGAATCATTAAGGTATTAATAAAGTTGAGAGAAGAATAAATATTCGGCATGGCATAATGTCTAGTAAACTAAGTAACGGAATTACCAAATTAAACAGTATAAATTTGAAAAGCTTATTTATGCATAAATCATAAGTTATTCTGTATAAAAAATAAATATAATCATGTGTTAAAATTTAGCACAATTAAATTGTACTAAATATAGTTCTTAGTAGCATGCAAATGCTATGATACTCTTATTTTAAGTTTTTCCAGGCAACAAACTAACATTTGTACAATAATGGTTTAATCGTGGTGAGTTAAAGGAGTGTGTATGCATTAGAAGTATGTAACTAATATCTGTGGTAAACATTCATCTGATAATCATTACATGTTGAACAAAAAATTTTAAATACTTTAAATGAATATCTATTATTGCGAAAATATTAATTAAAAAAAACAATACATTTGCAATATTAGATAGATATTATTACATACCTGGCAACATCCCAGTATTCTTCGGTAAAATTTGGAACACTTAGAATCACAATTCTTTTTAGAAATAAATTCAAATATGTTCCACGAAAACACATGACGTTAATTAAATAAAGAAACACTAAATATATATTTTTTGTATCAAAAATTATTTAACCTGGGAACTAAAACAACATTTTATTGAAGAATAGTTGGAGGTTGAAAAGTATGTTATTATCGAAATCGGCAATATATTTGTATTAGTGTATGAAAAATAATGCACGTTTGGATGAAAAATAATACTATAAATAGAAAAGAAACACATAATGCCATATTTGATAGTTCAATAGCTTTATTGTGTTTATGAAACTGCGTTATTCCTGTAGAATTACAAATTTTACTTTCTGTTTCCTTATAAGAAATTATAGAACTTCTCGTGCACATAAAATTAAAACTAAACGTAAATTAAGTGATATCTGATAGCATTTTTAAATTTTACATCATTGTATGAATTATTGATGTTTTTTTCCAAAAAAAGTGTCCAGGCCGTCAGACGCACCCAAGACCCCTGCCTTAAATTACCAAAGCTCAGCCTATTGAGCTACCTGAACCGACAACCAGCCGATACAATTCACACAGACAAACTTTTTAGTAATAGCAACTGGTCTGTTATGTAGACAGCTCAGCAGTAAGTACCGCAGGCAATAGAACTAAATTAAATGGTGGATACGTAGATACACTTCACTCGGTTACGTTTCACCCAGTTGGAAAATAAAATTAATAATCTCTATGATATATTTACCAATGAGTATGGCTGATTAAAATTTTAAAAAGTATATACAGCATTGTTTTTAGCATATGTATATTAAAGTTTATAAAGATAAAGGTTTTTATGATGAGGTTGAGAAAAAATATGTACTATAAAATAAATAAACCGTACCCCGAAGTCTGCTAAATAACCCTCTTCATCTTTCAACGAATTACCTGGTGAATCATAAAGGATATTTTTTTATGTTGTGAACGGAGTCTCCTAATACAGAAACTTGGATTTTAGGTAATTTTGTTTCACGGTTTTCACTGATTTCTACGAATTTAAGCAAATTAATGAAAAAAAAGTCTGTGGAAGCATTAAACTGGTAACAAAGTTGAGAGAAGAATTATTCAGCGTGATGCCTGATAAACTAAGTTACGGAATTTCTAAATTAAACAGGGTTATAGAGAAAAACCTACCCACGTATAAAGCATCTGTTATCCTTTATTTATTTTTAAAAGTTACTTGAATGAATTCTGAGACAAAACTTTGTGAATATATCTGTACTAATTTTAAGATAATTTTTAGCATGTTAATTCTAATCGTTTATTTTATGGTGTCTCATGTAACAAACAAGAATTGATACAATGCCGGTTTAATAATGGTGCTTTAATTAACAAAATGTACTTCACCAAATAGTTGTATTTTGGAAATATATACTACTAATAAATATATGCTCAACTTTTACTAAATATTAGAAAAAATATAAAATACATTCAATAAGTGTATTATTAGGAAAATATTTAAATACATTATCAACATTAAGTAAATATTATTGTCAATATTTTCTATACTTTTCCAATACATTGTTGATGTAGTAATCGCATTAATATTCAATATTTTCAATTTAAAGACAATAGATGCAATAATGGACCAACAGTGGACCAATATTGGCTCGCTAAAGTAACATTTTAAAACATTATACTGTAATAGAAATCTGTTGATTTTACAAAAACAAATCTAATTTTTATTTTATATTTTTTGAACAGTTAGATATATAGCAGTGTTTTCTCATAAAATAATTTTTTCTGGCGACTGAGCTAACATTTGCTTTTTATTTCATAGTGTAGATAATTTAAAAAAAAAAGAAAAAGAAAATTATTACTAAATGTTTAACAATTACAAAAGCATTAAAAATTAGGATTATTACAACGTCAGTTTTCAGATGAAAAGAGCGTATAATAAAATATTGAATATGATATCAATAGTGATTTATAAACAGTTGTGAAATCTGATTAATAATGGTGAACACTGTAAATAAGCTTCTGTCACAGAAAATTCTGTTATTGATTTTTACGTGGAAAATCATTGATTTACGATTATGTATAAAAATGTACTTCAGCAAAAAAAAAAAAGAAAAGAAAAAAGAAAAAAGAAAAAAAGAAAAAAAAAAGGAAAAAAAAGAAAAAAAAGAAAGAAAAACAATATTTTGCTTATTTTTAGTAACTGGTTATAAACGCTAACAGGAAAACATTTTCGTTTTAGGAGCGTTCAATGTTTCTAAAAAAACAAAATCCTTAATTGATTTTATCGCTATGGTATAATTATAGATCGAAAAAATATCCTTTATGTTTGGCAACAAGTTCCGATATTCTCAATTATTTTTTTTAGTTTTATAAAAAAAAAATGCTTTCAAATAAATTCAGTATATTTTTTATGTTCTAAGTAACTGGTTATAAAAAGTAGTAATGGGAAAACATTTTCGTGTTGGGAACATTCAATGTTTCTAAAAGACAAAATCATAAGTAAATTTAATAAATGTGGTGTAATGATCAGGACTTGACAAATGCGGTCGGCAGGTCAACTTTTTTTATCTGGCAACTAAGTTTTTTAATCTATTTTTTTAAAAGAAAAATTTAACTAAAAAATGAGCACAAACGACATTTTGTCTCTCCAACATTCCTGCAAGCGCAGTGATCCCCCTCTTGTCGCGTACTTTTAATGTAAAAGTCAAGGTATTTTCCATTTCTTGCACATAAAACACCATTCTTTTCCGCTCTAGTCGGTTAGCATGTCACGTGATTAGAATCAACGGAGTGGAGGGAAGTTTCAATAAGAAATATTGTCAAACTAAACTATATGGCATCTAAAAATTGGGAGCAATGATAAAAAAGGCTGGCGTTTTTTTGTAAGTTTCAAATCAGATTTTTGTGTTCAGAATTAAAACTGATTAATCTATCACATTCATTTTAAAGAGTAATAACCCTTTTTGTGATTGTAAGTAATTCAGTTGAAATAAATCTATAAAACGTAATTAAAATGTCAAGAATAATTCATTAAAAACAATAATAAGTATTTTTTAAGTATTTCTTCCCGGCTTAAGATGTTTTGGCGCCTAAAGCCTGTGTGCACCACACACGTTGGACAATAGTTCGGCGTCACTCTGTCTTGGAGACGAGTGTCTGGTACTGGGTTGGTACTAAAGAATATTTTATAATTACATTGTTTGGATTATTATCTGCGGTAAATGGAAATAAAAAGTCATTAATTGCACTTCAGAAGGGTAAGGTTTTTTGTTTGTTTGCTGTAAATTTTTTATCGTAGATCATTGAATCAAAATAAACCTCAGCCGGCTGCTGAATCCAATTATGTAATCCCAGCGTGGGCAAATGTTTTTCTTTCTTTTTCTTTTTAGCAATGCATATTACGTAATAACTCTCCAGTTATTTTACGAACGTCACAATGTTTCATTAAATTTCTTGTAAGATGTCTCATTATAGATGCTGCAAAGTTACAGATAAACTTTTATTTTTAATTTGACAAAGCTAAGATAGTTCATTAAACGTAAATTTTGAAATAATAAAATTTGAATTATTTGACTGAATTTGATAGGCTAAATAGGCAAAATATTGTTTTTCGGTTTCACTATTTTATCGATGCCCTCTCATCAGATATAGATTTTGTAGCACTCAATTATTCGGACATTTGAAGCATTCGGCAATCAGCATTTCCCGAACATGTTGGTTATTCAAAGTTTACAATATTTCCTTTTTTTTCAGAGATATATAATTCTGATAAGTTTCCTTAGAAAACTTAGTTTTATTATCTTTTTCAATTATGTTATTATTTTGTCTGACTTAATTCATTAAAAAACGCTTGTGCTTTTGAAAATCAACGGGGGGGGGGGGGGTAGTTGTAATTATAATCTGGTGACCAGAATTTATACCTGGCTACCAGATTTTTTTTTCATATTTGTTCAGCCCTAGTAATGATAGATAAAAAAAATGGATACCTTTATCTATTGCAACAACTTTGATATCCTCAATTAGATTGTTTAGTGAGTCAGAGTAACAAATGACATATTAGTTTATACGACTGTATACATTTCTTTACACAGAACTTCTATAGTGTGTACTGTGTGATTGCATGGAAGAATAATAAAGTATTATGCTCATTTTTCAACGTCTACTTCTATACATGTGCCAGAATAAAATAAATGTGTTTTTCAGAAACTAATGCAAAAAGGAGAAAATTAAAAAATAAAATAAATAACAGAATCAATAGTTTTTACAGATATGTATGTATCAACATGAAACAATACAATAAATCTTGTCAAAATAAAACGAAAAAAAAAATATGATTCCATTTTAAAGAATTGATAAAATTTTATTCCTGATAAGATGTTAATCTAAAAATCTGTCTTAAGCGTTGCCGTATTGGTAGATTTTACTGTATTTATTAAAACTTGTTAAAATTCTCGGCAATTATATAACAAAAGACAACAATCAATTTCAAGTCAACCATTCAATCAAATGACAACAATCAATCAGCAATTTTTATAGAATCAATTTTTTCCAATTTGTCCAGAAAGTATTTAAGTAGAAAAATTTAGTTTTGTTAATTTCATTTTCATTTTTTTTTATTGCTTTGTCTTTTTGAACAATATGAATTGGATATCGACAAATTATCAATAATAAAATGTTAGTATTGATATTCACATTGAAAGATATTGCTGTACTGTTATTTATATAAAATGTACTTCAGCAAATTAAATTCAGTATATTTTTCTTGGTCTTAATAAGTGGCTGTAAAAAGTGACGGAAAAACATTTTTGCTTTTGGAACATTCAATTTTCCTAAAAAAAAAAAATATTTTTTACCAGAAAGATATATTTATAGCTCGTATAAATATACCTTTTTGTATGACAACAATATCCGAGGTCCTCAATTAGTTATTATAGTGACTCAAAGCATAAAATGACATTTTGGTTTTCATGAAAGTGCGCTTTTGTTTACACAGAACATCTATAGATAATACGAGGTAATTACGTAAAAGATGTATTGTGTCGTTACCTGGAATAATAACAAAGTATTATACTCATTCGTCTCCTTCTATGTACGTGCTAGAATAAAATAGATATGTTTTTCTGCAATGTAATATGAAAAAGAAATAAGTTGAATGACCAATTGTTCTCACAAGCTTTTATGTGTCGACGTAGTAACAATATTTATTAAAATTTGTTAACAGTTTTTGAAATTATAAAAAATATATCTGTAAACATATTTAATTCCTTACTTTTTTCGGTAAGTTTTTTTTAAACATTATTCAGTAAAAAAAAAAAAAAAAAAAAAAATCCCGCAATGTAGTTGGAACATTTGCAAAAATTTAACGCAATCCTCTTTATTTACAATTCTTCAGAAACTCTTTGGAGAAAAAACAGTCTCAAGATTTAGAAATCAGTAGGTTTATGATGTGTTCAGAAACATCTTTGAAATAAAAATGATCCTTTGCTCACCGTAAACGTTGGGGGGGGGGGGGGGGGGGAATATTTTTATAAATTTAAAAAAACAATAGGTTTTCTAAATTAATAATATTTTCCCCCAAAATTTACTGTCCGAGAGGCAGCGACATTTTCTACTTAAAAAGCAGATTTTTAAATGTGTAATTGATCTTACTTAATAAATCGCAAAACCAGCAGACAGATGTTGTGACAGTGGTGGATGGGGCTTTGGGAACTAAATAATCCTTCCCGTCATAGAGAAATCCATGGAAACACGATTACAGAAGATCGCCAATAGTCGTTTAATATCCTTAAATCCTCCGTAATCGGGTTATGTTTTTAAAACATTGCAAATTAGCACGTTTTCAGAGCCTTATGGGTCTAGATGGTGGTTGGCGAGAGTAGATCATAGGGGGCAGACTCCGTCTAGTTTTAAAAATATTAATAATGTTATATTTTTAAATATATGATTTTTAGAATAGCGATACTTTAACTTAATAATTTATTTAAAAAAAACTGTAAACATTTCAATATAGCTTTAAGTGCAATACTTTCATTACCTTAAGAGATGGATTAGTCATTGTCGGAAATTTAATTGGCTGGCTATTTAATTTTTTTATCATCAATGAAATGCATTTTTGCATTTTATACGAGGGCATTTCGAAAAGTAAAGATACAATGGCTCGCATTCCTTAAAAAAAAACATTTATTTAGAAAACGTAAGTTACATCTTATTAACTGGATTATTTATTATTTTTCGACATAATCACCTCCGTTATCCAAACATTTGTTAAGTTTGGGCGCAAGCTTTTGTATCCCACAGTCATAGAAGGTTTCCGCCTGTTGTCGGAACCACATTTCAACTTCATCTTTGATCTCATCACTTCCGGCATGATCTGATGCAATTCTTTCAATTTGAGACGTCTATTCGCACGAATTGCTTCCTCCGTTCTCTGAAGAAGGGCATCAGAGATCACAGATGGCCGACCTGTTCTTTGTTCGTCATGAACATCGGTCCTACCTTAAGAGAAATGACGACACCATTTCGTTACATTTTGTCGATTCATAATGTTCCCATAAACAGAAACAATTTCTTTGTGATTATCCGCTGGTCGCTGACCTCTTGCATGAAGAAAACGTATGACGGAGCGCACTTCGCATTTGGCGGGATTCTGAATCGGCGGAACCATTTTAAACACGACCTACTCCAACCAGAATCAACGTTGAAATGCCGAACGACCGCGAGGAGAAAGCTAACGGTTCAAGGTTAACACCTGTGTTGCCAACTTGCTTGCCAAAACTTTTCTTTTCCTCCGGCGTACGGTGTATCTTTACTTTTCAAAATGCCCTCGTATCACAGTTATATATATTTTTTAACGTAAATGTGGGTCTCGATTGTCTAAAAGCAAGGTTTACCAAACTATGATACGCGAGTTTTTTGCTATTGGTACGTGAAACTTGTATTCTGAATGGAGTGGAGTAAATAAATGTGTTCCAGGATCTCCACGAAAGCAAGCGTTTTGGTCTCCACACACTTTTCTTCTCATAGGGTAATTTCCCACTAAACTTCAACTTGAAGTTCAACTCCCAGTTGAGGAACCTTAGGTTAGCAAATCTAACCACTTCTTAATATTTTAAATTAATCGTAAACTTCATATCCGTGATTCGTCGACCTTGATTTAGTGAACCTAAGTTTGAAATGTGTATATCTGATTTGCCAAAGGAATCGCATGGCGTAGTAATCGCATTGATTCCAGTTGATGAGTTATTTCCTCGCTTCAACAATTATCAATAACGAAACAAAAACGAGAATTGAGTTTGCATACTTGTCGTGTTTAATTTTTAGATTTATAAACGTTACAAATAAATTTAGAATTACCATTTTGATTTGATAGTTTTGTTCGTTCACAAATTTTGACCAAAAGATTAAAAATACCGATACGGTTATAAGAGGTTAATTTTTACAAAGTTTTGCGTTGCAATAAAATTCTTTAAAAAAGTTACTTGATAAAAACAATACATATTTTTTTCTTTAATCTATAAGTTTACAAAACAATATTCTGATCAGGCTACAAGTTGTAAGTATAATAAAAGTAAATAACGAGCTAGGTTTATGCATTTATTTATTTTGCAACAAATATTATATATAAAGACATTTACATATATTTATTCTAATATATATATATATATATATATATATATATATATATATTTAAATAAAGTAATGATTACAAAATCAATTGAAATATCTTGCATAAAATTGCATTCCCTGTACTTTTATCTCTTATACGATACAGATTTTTTTTTAAATGTCTAGACTATTATAACAGATTTTTTTTAATTCCTTGTAAAATAATTTTAGAATAAATTAAATATTGAATGAGAGATGCTTAAAATTAACAAATAATGAACAGTATTAGTTCAGCATACACACACTTCTTATCAGAGATACAACTCATGTTAGTGTATGCAAGACAATGCATATATCAGCTAGTAGTACTTACAAGCGCATGCAAATAAGTTACATGTTTCTGCAGCCACCCCAACCCAGTTATTTTATGATATTTTGCATTTCCTTAATGTAAAATGATGATGCTAATCCATGTACAAACGTCAATAAAAACTGATAATTTAAGTACTATTTTAGGCAATATAATCATGCATATTCGCATGCAGGAACTAGCCATACGTACTTACATGGGTCCATCTAAACACTTTAAATGCATGTTAATTTCGTATTAGGCTTATTTTACAGTTTTGGAGCCTTTTTTACCGTGGACAGGGCACATGCTTTGAATGCTATGCTGTAAATAAATCTCTTTTAGCATTGCCTTTGTTACCTGGTGGTTAAGCATAAGTATAAAATTTGATCCTTTGGTGCACAAGTGCAAAAGTTAGAGAACCCCTAGTCTAGGGTGTAAGTTAATATTTGAAACAATCCGTTTTAAAAGATCAGTCACAAACAACTTACTGATAATCACAAACAAAGAAGAAAAAGAAGAAAAATAAACGATACACAATTCTTCTATGCCTGGAACATGTCTCTATATCACTTCAGTTCCAATTTGTTCTGAATTCATGTCTTTTTGTTTAGGATTGCCATTGGAATAGTAACAAATACAAGTGCAATTAAAGACAAGGTTAAAAGGAAATTAAGTAAGATATCGTAAAAAAATTTACATTGTTAGTACTTCAATTTTTACATAAAGAATTTACTGAGAAAAGTTTCTGCTGTTGCAGTTTCCTTTCATTAACAGGTATAACTTCTGTTAAAACAACATTTTCACATTCTTCCGAAATAAGAAAAGCATTCAAAACATTTTTATACAAATTATGTGTTTAAAATGTCTACATTGTTCGTATAACTGTGTTATATAATCTTGATTTATGTTATTATTTTGTTTCTTTACGTTTAATATACATAGCTTGAGAAAAGGTGAAATATTGATTTCATTTTTTTTCAATGCCTCGCAATAACATCAACAGCCTTTTCATGCATTTCTTTTTATTTATCACCCACAGAAAAAAGAGCATTTTCAATTTTCGCATGATTCAATTTTTCACTGCAAAAGTAATATAAAAAAAGAAATATTTTCTCAACATATTTATAAGTTATGTGCATCTTGGGAGCAGTTAACTTTTCACTGAAAATTTATCTAAAGGTAAGAAAGAATTCTATGATTAAACTTAAACTGTAGAAATATGAGTAAATGTAAAAATATATTTATATCTATATTTACTCAATATGTCAGCAGATAATGCTTACAATTTATTCATTTCTTTCCCGATGTAAGTATTAGTTATTCCTAACTATTTCAATGTTAATTTTAAAGTAGATTATCAAATTAATGATTTTGTCTAACTTTCTTCAGCAAATAGTAAAATATAAATTTCAATAACACACACACACAAATATATATATATATATATAAAGCAATCTAAATTATGCGAAATTTTTACCACTAATTTTAAATAAACTATCCGTTTTATTTAATGGCAGAAATACTGAAATTAAGGCAAAATTTACTTTACAAAAAGTGGTAAAACTTCCACGTAATTTATAGGAATGTAATTACATTTAACTTTTGTAGATGTATTGTGCATTGTTTAAAACATTTGAATCTTCATTAACGAGCTCTTCCATTTCTTTAAACCAATTTTTGATTCGGTTTACATTTATATTAGCGCGTCCATTATTTATATATTCTGCCATCTTGCAAGTTATTTTAGGATGTGGTTACGTTAAGAAATCTTACCATTTCTTGCCTGGTCTTTCCATCTTGAAATGGAGTTTCTATCAGGCCGGACTCAAAATTTCTGTGAATGGAATCTAAAAGTTGTTCCTCTGTTATAAGAAATCCTATTCTGGCAATCTAAAAAAAACATTCTTCTAATTGATTTTCAACTTTAATTCCTAGTATTGCTTGAGGATCAACATTATCAGGGAAAATTTATGCCTGTCCTACAATTTTGTGAAATAAGATTCGTGGTACTCCAAAAACTTTGCTAGCTTTGTTGTATGTTGGATGTCTTAAATTGCACTGCCTATCTTAGAGTAGTCTTTCCTCTAGGCCATTTTTTAACAATGCAGCATCCTGTCCTTTTTTAAAATTAATAAAAAGCACCCTGTCCTTTTTAAGATTGCTAAAATGTACTCTGTCCTTTTTAAAATAAGTAAAATGCAACCTTAGTTGTTTCTAGGTATATCTTGTAAAGATTTTCACCATACTATAGTATTTCTAAATCCATGTTCCCGAAATATTTCAAAAATTCCTCATTTCTTTAAGAAAAATACAAGGGATCATTAAATCATGTTGTAATTATATATTTTTTAATTTTATAACTCATAAAATCTTTAGAAATGAATGTCACTTTATTTATCATTCCTAAACATTACATATCACCCTCCCTCTTTTATCAATACTAGACAACAACTTTTACAATACTGTATTTTCTCTAGTAAAATTACCTTTTAGTAACTCTAGAACAGCGTCCATTTTTTTTCTAAAGTGAGTTATGTATTAGAGGGAGAATAACAAAACCTCTTTCTGATAGAACTGCCACAAGCCTCGCTTTTCATAACTAAATTAGTTGATTTTGTTTTTATCCAGACATTCTGAAATTTATTTTAAAGGTTAAAATTCCCACTATAATGAGTAATGTGGCAAAAAGTGGAACATATTTTGTACACTTTTTGGCCATTTCCAGGTCCATAAATGGTACATATAGCAAATTTATAGCACCAGTTTTGGCCATCCCCCCATTAACCGGTTAAAGTAATTAAATTAAAGTGTAATTATTGCTTAAAGTGATAAAAAAACATAACACAAAAGGTTTAAAAATACCTTTTAATATAGATTACGTATGTTTCTTCGCTCAAACGGCGACATCTTCAGATCAAAATGATAAATAAAATATTCTCGCAAAGTTTTTGAAAATGATACACATAAATTACGAGATCACATGTCTAATGCAAGCAGGTGCTTAAATTGGTCAAACTGGAAAACATGAAAATTATTATTTATTTTTATTTTTATTGCTTTTTTAATCTGTAAAGCATCGCGTGCCAAATTTTAGGTAATTCAAAAGCCGATTCGTTGCAAATGTTATCGTTTCGCAAATATATTTCTATTTATTCACGGATAATGGATGGGAAATAAACTCTTGATGGAAAAATTATTTTTTTTAAGTTAAGATTCTAAAAACATGTTAGCTAAGTAAAATCTTAATGTTTGTGAGTACACACTACAGGTTCATACATTTAATTTTTTTGCAAGTCATATTTTATGAAAAAATAAACCAATGATATTGTAAATGATAAAATATGGTTCGCTTAAGGTGTAGGAATGCATCTTATTTTTTACATCAAATCACAGAATTAATGCTGGACAATCTGATCGAGAGTGGCGAAAAGTGGAGCACCTACCCTATACCTTTATGTGAAGTAATTAATACAATACCTTACCACAGTCAAGCTCCCCAGCTGAAGAATCTTAAAACGAACTCACTCAAAGTTAATCGTCTCTGTTTAAGGCATGGAGATCTGTGAAAGCTCAGAAACTGTCTTGATGATTCGTAGTGAACGAAATCAGGCAAAATACCACAATACTCACTACTACCGCCATACTTATACTAGCCATTCAGCCACAGTAACCTAATTAACATATTTAAAAAACTGCATAAAATAACAACCAGATTCCTGAATATTCAATCATACTTTGTGAAAGTAAAAGAAATAACATAATAGATGGCTCCTTCACGCGCAAATGTTATAATAAAGTCGACATGTCCTCATCCAGAACTCAACAATTCTTTTGATATATTAAAGCACATACACACAAAACGTCTGACTTATCGACCAGGGGATTCTCAGTGGCAGAGCGTCAGTATGGTATGCTGAAGATCCCAGGTTCGAGTCCTGGTCCCAATCAATTTTTCAGTCATGTTGGGTTTGTGAAATTAAAATAGTCTGAAAAAGAAATGTTATTATAAATCCTTTTGATCCTAGACTACCTTCATAAAGAGAGTATCCAAGCACTGCTACAATCTTAAGTGAACATTTTAAAAAAGTGCTTTTATAATCCCGTGTCATTGTTATACAACATCCTTTAAAGTAAAAACGGTACCCTTTAAAGTAAAAATTAGAATCAGTGATATTTTAAAAATATTTTTTTATTTAAAATTTTCTTAAGGTTCTTCCGTAAATCTATTTGCATTTTAGAATATTTTGAATAGGTATTTTAGTGAAATAAAAGTAAAGAACAAAAGAAAATAAGAGTTTTATTATATTGCGTTATGAATTATCTAAACATATTTTGAATTTATTTAGATGATTCCCATTTGTATGGGCAAAAGTCCAATAGTTGCAGAAAAGCACAAATAAAACTTTCTAAAGGTTGTAAAAATATGTTTAAAAGTTCCATCTAAGAATCTATGTAATTTGCTGAAAATGAATAAAATAATCTTAAAAATTTGAGGAAAGTCAAAAAGTTTTCTGATACTTTCTTTTTTTTTTTTTTTTCAAAATCATAGAAAAAACTTTCAATGCTTTATATCTTTTGATATGGTTTTAAAATATATTTTCTCTTGAAAAAAGTTTGGATTTAGGCCAGACACTTTAAAAGAAAAATCATTTCCGAAAAGTGATTTTTAATGTAATGAATGATTACATATTTTATCCGGAAATGGGTTTTAGGGCAAGAATGTACAGAAATTCAATAAAAACTAGGGATAAATGGTGTGTCTAGTATTCGAATTTGTTTTCGCGGTTAATTACTGTAATTTTGGAATATTAAAAAATAAACAACTTAAAACATTTTTTATTGTTTATTTTTTTTTCTCGAAATCAGTGTTTATTTATTTATTGATGTATTTATTTTTGCCCTGAGGTTGATTATAAAACATTTGCTT
The DNA here is from genome assembly GCA_963931845.1 of Maratus michaelseni. Lineage (NCBI taxonomy): Eukaryota > Metazoa > Arthropoda > Arachnida > Araneae > Salticidae > Maratus > Maratus michaelseni. Next base: position 245,298,981 of record OZ007588.1, on the reverse strand, counting down.
AAAAATAAAACTGGAAATCAAATTGACTAATTGACTAGAAGAAATATGTTGCACCCATCTGCATATTTACGAAGTTTAAATTATTAAAGTGTAAAGACTTGTTTTTTTACATTTTCAAAGATTGTGTAATAAATAAATAAATATCATTATAGTTGACATAAGAAAAAAAGTATATTTTGGATAGGATAACCATAACAGTTATATGAAAACTAGATTTAGCGTTAGAGTTTACAGAGATTCAGCCAAAAAAGAAAAAAAAATCGGGATAAATGATTTGATAGTATTAGTAGTAATAGAATTTATTTTGGAATAATGTTACTATAATTTTGGAAGATCAAAATTCAAACTAAACTTTACTTTTGTTATTGCTTAAATTCAAGTTTATGTATTTTCTGTAAAACTTGTAAAATCAGTGGATTTTTCTTCTTTATTTTTAACAGACATCCAACGAAGGACGGTATGCAATTTATTTGTATACTTTTTTTCCTGCATGGTTATTGTGCCTAAATGCGATGCGATTTCTCATACGTGATACGTTTGTCACATTTAGCGTATATTTCGCATTTTATTAAATGTAAAATGCTAAATATAAGCCAAAATCGATTGATTATTCAAAACTAATTTGTTTTGAAGAAATGGAATTATTATTATCTGTAATCTAAGCAAAAATTTATCATTGTCACATTTAGTACATTTAAATGGTGAAAATGCGAAAGTCACATTATCCACTTTTTTAAGGTATTGTGTTATTTATATCAGCGTATTCGTCTTTTTAAGATGAATCGGACTGTAATAATGATTTGGACTATAATAAACATGTTAAGGCTGAAAAAAAAATGTTGAAAATCTCGTTTTGATGCATAACTCACATTATACAACAACTGTTTTGCAGCAAAACTCACGCTCTCCAATTCAACCAATCAGGGAGGCTTACAAAGGATCATGGGTTGCGGAAAGAAAATGAAGATTTGGTTTTTAGAAAAACATTATTGGTAAGACAACTACTAATAACAGTGAAGATGAACTAACTTGTGAGCCAAAAACAGATTTAAATTATATTAATGCTTAAAGAAGTAAGAAGTAGTGTAAAAAATGTCCCACTAGTTTAATGACAGTGAAGAAGTTGAGTCATGTGTAATAGTAAAATTGTTGCACAAATTATTTTGAATAGATGTTTTTTGAATTTTGATTTTGTTGTTTATTACCCTCCAAAAAACATAATAAAAACTAACGTTCAGATTTTTTTTTTTTTCTTGCACTTGTTTCATATTCATAACTATTTTGGTTTATAACTAACATTACCCATAAAAGTTTGCTGCAAAACTCACATTTTTCATATTTAAATTTAAATTCTAGCTGCCGTGGGGAGACAAACCTGCTGGTGCACTAAAGGTCCCTCAGGACCTGGGTTCGGTGGTCGAATACGCGCCGGGCGGCGCAGCTTACTTTTTACTTTTACCAGAATTATTACAGGTTTAGGACTATGTGCAAGTAGTTGTTATGGTAACAAATATATCACAAACAAGTTTTGTGCCAATATCTTATGCTTATTAATAATAATCAGTTTTTTGCATTTTTCAAAAAACTAGATTAATTGGAGACTATGAATTTTGCATCTACACCCTACATTTTTTATCACATTTACTGTAGTAAAATCTAAATTAAATGTCAAAATTAATTCAATGCGTTGATGCATTTTATACATGCCAGTTTATCTTAATTTTAGTCATACTTTAAATAATTTTAACTTTGCCTAATTATATTAGAAAATCACTCATTATCATTAAACTAAAGATGTACACATTTAAAGTCGTAAAACAGAACCGCATATAAAGGCTTATAATATAATAAATACCTTTTAATATAAAGATCGACATGTTTCGAACGCACAAACGGGGACATTGATAAATAAATTATTCACGCAAAATTGTTTCAATAGAAACTTAATAAACATAAATCACGAGATCATATGTATAATAACAGTAGGTGCTTAAAAATGGCCAACTGTAAACATGAAAATTAATATTTTTTTATTGCTTTTTTTAAATTGCAAACTATTTCGTGCCATATATAAGGTAATTCAAAATAGGCTGATTTATTTTGTATGTTCTCGCTTACGCATATATAGATTTCTATTGATTCACGGATAATGTATGGGGTCTTGCTGTATAAATTATTTTACTGTTCTTAAAATCATTTTGAAAAGTCCCTATTCTATGTAGTCTACTGCTTTGACCAGACTACATTGCACTTAAAGTGCAGAAATCTGCCTGAATCTGCCTGAAATGTAGATGTTTGATAATGCCACATTTATATACCATTCTTGTGTTAGGAACTTAAGTACAAGAACTTTGTCGCATTTATGGGCTATCATATTAAGGCGCATTGACCTTGTGCCAATGCATAACCCTTCAACGGATCGTATTATTTTTATACTTCTTTTGTTGGCAAGGTCTCGGTTTGCAGATAGTTCGGTTGCAATATCATTAGGAACTTATATTGATATGTTCCTCTGTTTGTCTGTTTCCATTTCTTTCTCTCTTTTTCTGCTTACTTTATACGTTTTAACTTTCGTAAAAAATGACCAATAATTACGAAATTTTAACATTGTGCTATGGTATACAGAATTACTTTATTTTTTAAAAATAGCCATCGTATCGTGTAAGTTATTTACATCTCAAAAATGTAATAGGTTATTGTCTACTGCACCACAAAAAATGCGATATTGACAACATATGAGATATAAATTAAATATGGATTACAGTCCTATGTCCGATTTTACCCAAACCCTAGCCGAACCACGGTTTATGTCGGGTCGGGGTGGCAATAATTTGTTTCGTTGCATCTCGAGTTGATTAGAATTCAATCAAGTCGAGGTTCAATTTTCCCTCTTGCGGGTTTGGTAACTAGTTTTTTGAAAGAATTTTCACCATATAGTTTATAATACACTGTTAAAAATTTACAGCAAACTGTCTAGTCATTTGACCGTTTTTATAGAAAACGGTTACATAACTGTAATTTAACTCTATTTTGACCATATTATTGCCCATATTATAGGCAGAATAGAGTTAAATAACGGTTATGTAAGCATATTTTCAAAAAACGGTCGAATGACTGGACAGTTTGCTGCCAATTTTTAACAGTGTAAAGAAACATATATTTTAATATAAAGGAATACGTATAAAACCATTATAAGACATTTTTAACACAAAAAATAAAATCGATATTTTATATATAATTACAGAGTATACTTTGATATTCCTAGTAAAGTATGGATTAATGCATTGCAATATGGGGTTAATGTGCGTTAGGTCGGGATCCGAGTTGACATCAAATAGAATTTTAGGGTTCGGATTGATATATACCGACACATGCAGAACTTAAATGTGGATAACGGAACACGGAAAATAATAAAGTATTTTTTGTATAAAAAATTCAAATATTAAATTCAGTTTTAGTGTAATGCTATTTAATTTAAGTATATTTAAAGCTCCAATATTTGCTCTCGTCTAAAACACTTACGTGTAACAATATAAATTATTGCTTGTTACGCTTGCTAATAGATTCAGTTTAACCTAAAAAAAATATTCCTGAATTCAAGCGTAAAAAACAAAAATTACTATAAGCTACTTAAAAACAAAAAGTACATTAGTTAAAATTATCTAAAACAAAACGAAGATTTTACTTTTGAAAAGGAATTAAAAATTACAAATAATATCATTTATTATAAATATAGAATCTTAATTATGTATTAAAATGAAGAAAGAATTAAGTTTAAATACGCTTTACCGAGCCTTTAATTATAATTTTATTGTTTACTAACTATTCTGCTAGTATTTTCAGTACATAGGAATTCTAAAATTAAAAAAAATAACAAAATCCTAGTGAAATTTTTGTAAAAGTCTTTCTCTGGACTGTCTTTCACGATATAAAATTTAGTAAAATTTGAAGTTAAATATATTCAAATGGCAAAAAGTACATATGACAATAGTTTAATTTTACAAATAATGTACTAAATTATTGGTCGAAAGACGTTAGCCAAGTATTCTGAGGGCAAGTATTATTTCAAAAGATATATGTATGAAGAAATAATTTATCTTGCCGTCAGTCCAACAGAAACACTAGCAAATATTGACGAAACAATCTGGGATGGCAATTACTCATTTCTCCGATATAATCTATGTTTTCTGGGAAAATTCTTTAAATAGTTGCCTCAAGTAGGCTGTTTATTTTGGCCAGGTAAAATCTATTGCAACATTTTCACTTATTCTGTCTTAGTATTCTGATTATTTAAAATAAAAATGAAAATATATTTTAAGAAATTAAAACTAAATAAAAATTAAAAATATATTTTTAAAAAAATGCCTTAATGTTTGACATTTTAAGTTAGGTATGAGTAATATAGGTTATTTTAAGTCATAAGATAAAAAAAAATTCAGCTGCTTATTTATTAGATTAATTGTTTCCATCAGTTAATGCATTTCTCTTACGTCGATGAAAACAAATAAGGGAATATAAAATTTCCATGGCTACCTAAATTCCTAACAATTTGAGAAATTGAAGAAATAATAATATTATAGGTTCTAAAACAGAGCTTTACAAATTTATTCCTTTATTCGGTTACTTCATTATATTATTCGACGTTTTAACTTGTTTTCTATTTTTCATTAGTTAATATTTTTTATTAACATATTCTCCACTTTAAGGAAAATGTCCTATGCTACTGTTTAGAATTCACTGATGGCCATAAATAAAGGCTCAGAAGCAAAATACGAAATAAGGGATAAAACAATTTTAAAATTCCTAAAAGTGACCATCTTAAAATTTCGAAACTTAACCAGTTTAAAATTTCGATTCCTTACTTTAGTTTGTTTTATTTTCTTGCTATTTAAAGTACTCTTTATACACATGAAAATCTTATTTCATTAGTTAGAATTCGATATTGAAAGTGAACGGACAAATTTTATGCTACAATAAGTAGAACTCACCACATCGAATAAACAACAAGAACGAAAAATCATGCGTAAAACTTAGATTATGTAACACTTTCCAACACTTCCAAAATAATTTTACAAATCATTACCCTTTAATAAGCTGAAAGATAACATCTAAGTAAACAATTTGGAAAACGCATAACATATTTAAAAACGTAACATATATTTCCAACATATACTATATTCGGAAAAATATCCGAATACTTTTATTCAGCCCTGTATAGCATCTATAGATTTGTATATATACTACATAGGATGCTAAATTTTAGTTTAGTTAGGAAACGCGTAGCATAGTTTAAAATTCTTCTTTTGGAGTTTCTGTCAATAAACGGAAATGTGTTCGTGAACTTGTGTGCTGTCCTCTATATGAAATAAAGAATTTTTACACACCAAGTAATAGACAAAAAGTGAGTTAAATTTAAAATCGCGTTCAGCAACTTAAAACGCACTTTCAGGAATTATTGTTAACAGACAGTAGAGAATTCTTTTTTGTGTCCCTGTAAATGAACGATGACTGCTATACACACAATATTCTGCAGTAAGCCTCTTGTAAAGCACCTTAGTGATATATATAAATTTCAATGCGTTTAAAATAGTGAAACATTATTTAATTAAACCGCAAACGATTCTTCTCCACAGACGTAATGTAACGGAATTCTTTTGACTGTCCCTGTAAAGTAACTATATGTGCTATGCACACCCTATTCCATATTAAGCTTCTTGTAATGCACCTTAGTGATATATGTCAATTACAATGTGTTTGAAATTGTGTAACATCATTAAAATAAACCACAAATGATTTTTCCCCATAGACCGTAATGTAACGGAATTCTTTTGAATGTCCTTGTAAAAAAACTATAAGTGCTACACACTTCAGTTGCAATAGGGAACATGCTATAGATAACTACAATAACACATAATTGCAGGGCAATACGAACATATTTACGGGCGTTAGAGCATGGACAGACGGTAGACGGCAGACGGCCAGACGGCCATACGGCAGACAAACCGAAGTCATAAACACTTTTCAACAAGGTTGGAAAATGTTAAAAACGACAATTTCATACACGTTTTTCTTTTCTTTTTTTTTCAGAATAGCATTAACAAAGTCGGTGGACATTCTACAAATTTTCAATCAGTGGAATTTTCCATCAGTCAATTGGATCTTTTTGAAAATTAATCAACAGTGAAGTTTTTCAGTGAAATATTTTGCTTTATATATATATATATATATATATATATATATATATATATATATATATATATATATATATCGCTGTTCTGTATAGCCTTATGTAACGAAATTTATGAATGAAATCTTACATTTTTATACAGAATTGGCATCATTTCGCTAAAATTGCATATTTTTATAAAACGGCTTCGTATTATCTAGCTTTTAGACAAAAAAAACTAATTCATTTGTTACATTCTTCTAGGACAGGTTTGCGATGAGTATCCACTGCCAAACCCACTTTTTTCATCGAAGCTCTCCCGCACATCAGCTGCCTAGCTTCCATTTTTCAATACATCAACTAAACAAAAACATGGTTTCTAATAAAATAGTGTAAATGAATTTTTTAAACATTTCACTTATTTTTTTAAATTCCCGAAAAAGGCTTCAATTTTAGGACATCAAAGTGGTGTTACCCTTTAAGGTAAATGCATCAATGGTAGACATTGTACAAGTGTTGAACACTTTAAACTTTCAATAAGGTTTTAAGGTACACCCTATTAAAAAAATTAATCATGGATATTGCCAATAATTAGAAATCTGAAAACAAATTTGATTCGCAAAAATACAAACTTTATACTCTTCAATATTGTCCAAGCTTTTTTGTGAAATTGAAAGACAGCCTTAAACGTTTCAATATCTGATTAATAGCCAAAGCTCCTGAGAAATTAAAGAATATCATTTGCAGTAAAATTGACTCAATTAATTTTGAGAATTATTCAGCAGAATAGCAAATAGTATTTATTAAAGAAGAAGGATCAAAGAATTACTGTATTGGCAAGAAAAGCAAGAAAGTTTGTTATAGATAAAAAGGAGCATATAGCTGATGTTATGTATAATAGGATAAACTCTTAAGTATAATAGATAGGTATTTTTGAAAATTAATCAACAGTGAAGTTTTCTAGTGAAATATTTTGGTTTATATACAAAGGGCATTCCATAAAAACGGAGAGTTACTTTTTACGTAGTGGCAACACCGCAAATCTAAAAAATAAACATGGCGGTGATTATTTCAAACTGTTAACTGTACGTTTATAAATATAAAAAATGAAGCAGACGATCAAGCAAATCTCTGGCAAGATTATATCAAGTATAAACCATCGAAATAAAATTCAATGAGAGTAAGATAATTTGTCTCTCAAATCTATACTATCCATCCATTATAAGAGAAACCATATAGATTATAGCACGTAAAAATGCAATAGGTAACGAAACAGCATCATTTAACTTTTCAAAATTGTGGCTAAAGTTACTCCATGGTTACAAATATGAAAATAAACATCAAAAAAAAAAAAAAAAAAAAAAAAAACTTTGCGTAATTTGAAAAAGTACGTGAAAAATTAAATGATGTCATTTCAAATAATAACTTCATAGTACGTGCAATTGTAGAACATTCTTATTTGTTTTTATAGTGGCTCTGATGGAGCCAAAACATGTCAACAGTCGAATAAAATTTATTTTATTGTTTAACTAGTTTTTATTTTACGCCTTTTAGCAATTAAAATAAGTGTAAATAATAAGCTTTAAAAGTAACACAGAGGTTCGCACCGTAAACGAGGTTGCTGCTAGAACACTATAGCGTTAAGGCGTCGAAATTCATAAAATTCAATTTATCAGCTCCTGAGAGAAGTCAGTTCAATTCAATCAGTGTGGCCATGTTGTTATCGCCATTTTTTTGTAATTTCGAATAAGGAAAATGAGTTATTTTTCTGCCAATGTTTAAGCTATTTTCTTGTACTATTTTTCATATAAATAAAAGCATGCATAATATATTTAATTTAATTTATTTTTGAATTTTGCATCAACCATATATATCTTTAGGGTGTCCATTATTGCTACTCCGAAATATAATTATAGCCAGTAGCGCACAGACATGACAAATACTTGTTCATATGTTTTTTTTGCTTATCAGCGCCTTTTAAAAAATTTCCAACATAGTTGAAAAGTTTGTATAATTTCGGTTTGTCTGTCTGTTTAGCTCTCTGTTCTCTGTCGTCTAGTCTATCTACATTTCAACTTAAGAAAATGTAATTGGATTACCAAGAATTGACACATTTTATTCATGTTTACTATAAAACATTCCTTTCCCTAATGGTTCATGGAATTTGCAGCACTTATAATTTATTTCCAATTACACAGAAAATAATTCTGTTCACTATAGTCAATAGGGGTAAATTGTTTGCAGTGTATTTTAATGATTTTATAAACCACTTCAAGCAAAATGGATTTGATATGCATTACTTAGGTTCACTACAACATTCTTTCTATAGAATAGTTGTGTGTGTTGGTTAATGGGGGCCCCAACCGCTTTCAAAAGCAGTGACACAGTCTTAGCCCGCATTCGCTTTCATAAGTCGTTAATACAGCTAAAATCTCCAAAGAGTCCCGTAATGTTGGGGGCTCTATTTCATAATCGCGAAAACGGAAATCAATATAACGAAACGCTAAAGTAAACAATTTCGCCTTTTTATTTCACTTTTTCTACAAGAATTCTAACGTGTCCACTGATGGAACTGTGTGCACTACATTTTGCGTTTCCATTACTAGCGTATTTTAAGCTCTCTGAAAAAAAAGTTGTGTGGGAAAATGTTTCAAGTAGCAACTTTTGCAGCACAGTCTTATGCAGAAAGAATTAATTGCGATATTAAATACTCGCTATTGTCACTGTCACAAATACTACAAAAACACTAATAATAGACGAAAAATATCTTTAATGTTTCCACTACTGGTACAGTTATCTTATGAGTCACTAAAGGGTTTGACTTTTGGAAGAAAATTTTTGAAAATCACTATCTATTTATTACTAAAATAGAAGCACTGAATTTACTTTTATTTAAATTTAGAAAAATTACGTGTTTTCTTTTTTCCTTATTAACATTTGAGGTGAAATTTAGAGAGGTACGTTTAATTCTGAATCTGTATCACATTAACAAAGAATATACATTCTTGTGTTTTCTAGTTGCCGAAACGTCAGTTGAAGCTCACTGTGGAGACGCGAAAAGTTTTTGGTTTCCGTCTGTTTGTCTGTCTGTTCCACGATAACGCTGTAAAAATGATCCGATTAGGTTGATTTTTGGTGGGTATGTTGGAGAGGTACCGGAAATGAGCTGTATAGGTTTTGGTTACATTTGGTTCATTCGTTCGAAAAATATAGAACATTTCTTTTTAGGTCATAATACTTTCTTATGGGAATGCAGACGATTTTCGAATTTCCTTTTTAACTGAAATGAAAATCGCATATTTGAATAATGGATTTAAACGTAAAATTACTAAAGCTAAATTTTCGATATGGAGGTTTTAAATATATCCAATAGCTTTGAAAATTTGCTGATACAGTCATTAGATTTTATAAATTAATTGTTTAAATTATTGGAAAATTTTTTGCATATGATCGGGAAATATAAAACATTTTTCATATTTTTTATAAACTTTAAAATGCATTTCTTTTTACTTTTCTCTTTAATTTATTTGTTGCTTAGCAACCCTATTTCAAAGAATAACAAAATAATAAAATTCAAGTTACTCGCACTATTTTGCTGCAAAATTTTATTATAAAATAAATTATTTTTGTATTCTATCGACATAAATGAAAAATTTATTTTAATACAAGTTTTTTTTTTTTTTTTTTTTTAAATCTAAAAAGTTACATGAATAAGAAGTTCATACGAATTTCAGAATATCATTGCAAAAACCGTGTTTAATTTAACGCTTCTAATTTCTGAAACCTCCAAAGTCTTTTATATGCCTATAAATATGTATGTAATATAAAAAAAATTAAAATGCGGATTGTAAGATTGCTAAATAATATTAAAAGTGAGATAACAATGACTTTTAGAGCTGACGTTGAGGCTCTTGATCTGCAGATTTACTAGTATGTTTAATTGTGGATTGTTAGTAGAATTGGTTGAAGGGTGCGAACAAGTGATATTGCGAAGGAACATTGGATAAGAATAGTGTATCCGCAAAACTATAGATTGTATTTCAAGCAAGAAAATCTGCTAATATTGAGGACATAGTTGTCAACCAAGATTAAAGACTCCACTAGAAGATTATTTCATAATTGAATCTGTACTATATGTTTGGATGTTAACGGCGAAAAGAATTACCTATAATTACCGCTAATTCTTTATAAGAGCAGTTCAACCAGCAGGTCTACGTGTCATAATACCGTGACAGATTTTTTCTAGACGTTTATCTTAGCTAAGAATACGCACATAAAAATCGGAAAATATGTTTTTTGAAACATGGCACAATGGATACTGTTATCAGTAGTCTTGGGATGAATGCAGTTTGAATGAAGAAAATGGGCTGCAGTTCTCTTTCAAGATAAGTGTAGATTTTATTTGCTCTCTCATACAAAGGGAATGGTACATAATGCATATAAAATGTATGCGTGTGTGCTAGTAATTGTATATATCAAAATGAAACTTTCAATGTCTCTTCATTCTAAAGTATTATTTCAAATATTCTATCTGTGAATAAGTTATAATTTAAAAAACAAATTATTTGAATTATATTCAAAATGTATACTGTATATTTCGGCGTATTATGCGCACGTAACATTTCCGATAAGCCTTTTTTTAGGGTTCCGTACTTAAAAGTAAAAATGAAACCATTATAAGATCACTTCTGTGAATGTTTGTAATTTTTCTCGTAATGTATGGGACGTGGAAAGTTCAGTTCAAACATGGAAAAGTTATAAAGATTTTTACCCACATATTTTCAGATCATTAGCCATTCACAAATATGTTTAGGAAAAATTTAGGGGGCTAATTAAGTTACTAGAAAAAAAAAGTTTTATATTTATATATCGTGTGGAGTATCGTGGGAAAAATCTCGTAATACCGAATTCAAAAATATATTTGTTTTATTTGTAGGTATTGTATTTTCAGAGATATCGTCGAAAATGCACAGCAAAAATATGGCCTCCTCCTCTCTATTTCCGAATCTACTGAAACTAAAATTAGGAAAAAATTAGAGGTAGTAGGACTTTAATTAAACCTTGCTGGAAAACTACAGCGATTTTCCAAGGTAACATAGTTTTGGAGAAAAATCATTTTTCTATTACACACAAACTGTACTTTTCGGGTGGTCAGCGGGGGAGTTGACGGGCGCTCGAAGTATCTATCAAAGCGGAATCTTCCAAGGATATTTAGAAATGATTTTCGAAAATAATTGCCGGTAATTAGCCGAGATATTAATTAAATGACTTGAAAACAAATATTTTTATGTATCGTGTAAGATATCGTCCGAGAGATCGCGTAACATCGAACTGAAAAATATATTTGTTTTAATTGAGGTATTATATTTTCAGAGATATCGTCAAGTATACTGGAAAATATGCCCCCCCCCCTCTTCCTATTTCCGAATCTACTGAAACTAAAATTATGAAAAATTTAGGGTTAGTAGGAGTTTATTAATTATTAAATAGTAATTAATAAATTTAATGTACGGAACCCTTTGTACGCGAGTTATAGTCGCAATTAACCTATTTATTTATTTTTAGGTATATTCGCTGTATTTTACACACCCCCATACATGCAGAAAAATCAACATAAGATATGTAACATAAAAATACACTTAAAAACATTTAAAATATAGTACCTTACAAGGACATACTGAAAAGTATGACCAAATGCGAACGGCAACATATTATACGTACAATGTTCATTAACATAGAAATCTCATTTCTTATGCTCCTCATTTCTTTACTTCTAATTTTCATTTTTATACCCGGCGTATAACGCGCACACTGAAATTTTGATGAGTTTTCATGTATCAAAGTGCGCATTATACGCCGTAATATATATATATATATATATGTAAAACGAATAGCATTATATTTTTTAATTATTTTCTTTTAATGGCTATATAAATATAAATGTATAAATAAAATGTCATAAAAATGCTTTCTTTGACAATTGGCTTATTTTCTATGTAGCATTTTATCTTCAATTATGCGCAAAAATCTGTTTTGTGCAAATTTTATTGTTTTTTTTATTTTATTGTGTTACAAGAAGAAAAAACAACATCTACATTTTTACAAATGCAGTCTGTCTAATCAATTCTGGAAATAGAGAAAAGAAAGATTTGAATAATGAATATGTTTTCATTTAATTAAACATTCTTATTTAGAAAAATGAAACTGAAAGAACAAGATTTAGAACTTAAACCAAAGTTAATTACACCCTTCATTCTGTTTATCTGGCAGAAATCCAGAAAATGTTCTCATACACATCACTTGCTAACAACGTTAAGTGTGTTTTAATTTAATATAGAGCAAACTAACACTACAAGAAACCATTTGAGATTTAGAAACACATTAGAACTACTTTTCATGATTCATATATTTTAAATACAAAGCTGAATTATGTATGAAGACACAAAACGATTGACAGTGTGTATTTTTTAGTACAGTGTTCCTCACGCAAACTTCTAGAAGTATGGTTTAAAAAGTGTAAGTTTCAGAAAAATATTCAGCAATGATGGTATTATTTATCAACTATAAATGTACAAAAGTTCAATGTGTTGTTTGTATTTTTATTACTCTAACTTTCTTTTGACAATTAAAAAATTCTTATCTTCCGTTTTAATTGAAATAGACACAGAAGAAAATATTAGGATTAATATATTTATTACTTTAAAAAACAGGATTTACAGTTTTTGGAAATTGGTAAAAAAATTATGGATATATATAAAAAGATTGAAAAGTTTACATGACAGGATTAAAATATCTTTAAATACAATAGTATACAGAAGTCCGTTGACGAGATTTTTCTTTCGTACAACTATTTCTTAACAGTAAACATCTTTATTTGTTCGCAGAATACTTTGATTCAATAATGCAAAGACTATTGGGAAATATGATAATGTGACAACCCTACGCACCGTGAAATGTTCTCATTGAAACATTTAATAAATGCGCTGTGTACTATTATGTTCGTTTGCACTTCTTTTATTAAAAAAATATTAAAAATATATAGAATAGCTTATTGGTTTTTTTAGGTACAATCATTAATTACAACTGACAAATTTCGTAAAATCACATCGGTTTTGGAATATTCTTTAACTAAGAAATAATAATTAAATAAAACATTATTTATTATATACCTTGTGTACCAGGCCGAAGCGCATAGGGAGACACAAATCCAGTCGTGCGCGTTAAAAGTCCCTCAGTACTTGGGTTCGGTGGTCGAAGACACGCCGGGCGCTTCTCAGGCGTCTGGTGGCGCAGCCTAGTTTTTTTATACCTTGTGTATCGTATCCACTACAAGGAGGAACCGTGATTACCTTTGTAGGTTTCCATACCCACTAAATTCTGGTAAAGCAACTGCTGGTCGGGAAAACCTGACATAACTCCCAGGGCCTGGCTTCTTTTGGGTGTTGAGCTCAAAAGCTGTTGGGAGACTCCGGCTCGTCCGTAAGTGATTTCGCGGTGGTCTCCTCTGATAATGGGATCCACCGCGTATCGCAACGACCTATGTCGTCAAAACGTGGGTCCAGTCGGGGTGATGCGTTGGTGGCGGTGCTCCGGCCCGTCGCAGCGTATACTGGAGGCATATCCTGGTAGTTCGCGTTATATGTCCCTCAGGACATAGGTGCGACGGTTAAGACGCTGACGGGCGCCTCTCAGGCGCTTGGCGGCGCAGCTCAGTTTTTTTATGTCTTGTGTATGTAATTTTTTAATTCGATCTTTCTTTAAAAATCCAGCGATATACTAATAGATCATGCTGATTAATTAACATATACGCAATGAAACTATTATAATTTTTAACCAAACTAAAAAATAAGCACTGCTATTGCAATATATTGCTATATATTGCAAGTATAAATGAACTCTGATATACTATCGTAATTTTTATCTAGTGCCACTGCGATTTAAAGTTTTTTCATTCGATTTTAATGATCGCAGAAAACAAAATTATTGATTTGAATAATGTGTAATAGCTATTCTAAATTATTTTAAAGTTCTTGACAATTTAATTTTGAATGATTATTATTCAGATGTTTTCTTTCTACAAACTATGTGTTTGAAATCACAAAACATATACAAGATGCACAGTTGCGAAAAAAAAAGAAAACCTTTCAACTTCGGGTTTCAGATGTGTTTCAATTATTCAGCAAATTTTGGCAACGTAATACTACTGAAATTGTTTGTTTTCAGAAAAAAAAAATAATTTGTAGAAGGCGTATTAACATGTAAAAGACACATAAAACATTGTATTGGCAAAATGGGTTGTGATGAATATAATTAATTGTTTAATATTCATTTCAATAATGTTTGTAACATATATAAGATTTCAAGAGCGTTAATCTTTTAAATCTCATCATCAGGTGAAATATATACACGCCACCAAATCATATCAAATTTCGAAATAATGTCTGCAAAAATGTTAAATTTTCTATATTGTTGTTTGATCTAATCAATTTTTCCGGGTGCCAAAGATTCATTCTACCAAATTATTCAATTAAGACCTATCAACAAGTAATTTTAATGATCAACAGGCTGGTTTTATAACAGATTAACAAACAGTTTCTTTTGGCAATTTTCTGTAAGATATAATGTAACTATATATGCACAAAGAATCTGAGTTTAAGCAACATTCTTATCGAAAAATCAATCAGATACTATCTAAGAAACATATCTGGGGAAACTCTTTGGATCACAGCCAAAGAAATCTGGCACAAACAATACCACGCTGCAGTTTCCAAACATTTATCTTCTTTAGTCACTTTAGTTTGATATTGTCAATGCCTTACATTTAACAACAGGACATCTTTTCTGCTTTGTGTTCTTTACTTTTGTTTGAAAATGATGTATGATCAAACAACTTCATTTTCCTAACAAAAAAAGGAGAAAAAAAATTGTGTTTTTTAAGCATATTAAAGCAGTTTTCTAAAAAACCTGTGTCAATTCTGCGGTTTTCTTTACGCTTGTAATTTTTTAAATATTTTTAAATATTTAAATAGTTTTCCTTAGATTCCAAAATCTGTAAATAGACATTTTTTTTTCATTTGTTAATAAAAATGTTTAAAAAAAGAAGTTAGTATTATAAAATTTTATTGCGAACATTTCCATGCGGTAGTGAACATAGAATTCATCATCTCATTTTAAAATCATGATCTAACTGAAAAACCAAACGAAAAAATGACGATAGTCCACTATTTGTGAAAGTTGTAAAATTTTCTCTCTGTTAGCTTGAAATGCTTACTACCGTAAGCACCTTAGCTAGAGACAAAAATGAAGGAAAGTACTTTGAAAAATGCAGTTGAAAATTATTATAAGGAGGATTGAACGATGAAAGTCCTTAGAAAAATTCAGTTGAAAATATATATTAAAAAAGAAAAGTACGATGAAAGTCGATGCTTTTTGAAAAAAGAACAATGCGTTAATATCGTCTAACTATGTGACTATCATCGGTCTTCCCCTCCGGACCCTTTATTTCGTAATAATCATTAAAACTCGGTACATTTTTGGAAATTTTAAGAAATTTGAAAAGTGACTTGACCACATAAGAGTTTGAACCACATTTGTATAACAACAAAAAAAAAATGTGTTTAATAGTTTTATTATTTTTATACATAATATGCGTATATATATATTTTTGCTATGTAGTACTAACTACAATGACCTAAATAAGTACTTCATTAATATAATATCATTAATACTTCATTTAATTATAATTTTATTTTAGGAAAAAGTACTAAATGTTATATAAAAAAGATAAATTTCTTTTTGGCAACATTCATTCCCGTGTTTTCGTGTAATTTTTTATGTGATCAAACATGTTTTATAAAGAATGAACTTGTTCAGAATTATAAATAAACAAAATGCAAAAAACGCGTAAAAATTAATATTATTAATAAAAATAACTAGAAGAGGATATCCATATTTGCAAGAAAACCCTTTTCTTGTAAAACTGATTTTTTACATCAAAAACTAGCTATATCATTAAAAGTTTTGTTATTTTTATATCTTAATTCAGAATTAATATTTTTTATTATTTCTCAAGAATTTTGTCCCTTTCCTTCACATAGGAATCAAAATTCACAGGAAACGTAAGGAAATATACAGAAGCTGTAACAAATGCTTTGACACAGAATTGACTGTACAGCCATCTTGTAAGTTCTACAAAAGATTGGTGTTCCAGAAATGAAAACCGTATATGATGGCAGAAATTTGCAGATTCTCAATTCGCATCTCCATTTACCTTAGTTCTTTAATCAAGAACATAGCTGATAACTTTTCGAATTTTTTCTTCAATTAAACATATTTTGAACAAGAAAAATTATTTAACTCTCTAGAGAGCGCACTGTTGTAAATTTTATGGTAAACGTCATTTTCAGAAACTATTTTTTTTCATAAATGTCACCGATATTAAAATTATATTGTTTTGTAAATATATGTATAATTACTTATGTAATATTTTTCTTATTAGCGTTACGAAATATCTTGCTCTAATAACGTAACTACTGTGGTAAAAAAATATGTCACGTACATATCCCTGGAAAAAAACGAAGTGTACCCGTTGAAAACTATATAAAATATCTTATTTCTATGAAGTATATATTTTCTTTAATTTATTAAATACATTTTTTGATCCAAAATAGACTTGAAAGAAGCCGGAAAGTTGATAGCCCTGCAAGAATCATGACGCTTGCATCATTAGAAACTAAAGTTTTGTTTAGATGCGAGCACTTCTAATAGCTCAGTTCAGTGCATGAAGTTTTTATAGACAAATTACGTCTAAAACCAGATTTTTGAGGGCTAAAATTTTATTCTTTTACGAGTAACTAACATATAGTATTTGTAATAACTGTTTTAAAAAAAGAAAATATGTGTAAAAGTTTTTTGTAAGATATAAATGTAAATTTTACATAAATTAATAGTAGTGATTTGATTCCAATGTTTATCTGTTATTAACCCGTCAGCACACGCGCCTCTTTCCATTACGTTACTACACGCGCGGGATAAATTTTACCCCAATGGGTTTTATTGTGTCAATTTCCTCCCGGTTACATTATAAACAAAAATTTATATTTTGCAATAAACTGTAAATCAATAAAGGACATAATTTAACTTAAAATATGAGGTTCTTTTATATTCAAAGCAAAAAAAAAAAAAAAAAAAAAACATAAAATCTCGCACTAAGATATTTTTCTGCATATCGTTACATACAAGGCTTTTACAATCCAAATTCAGCCATGAAAATACAATAAAACATAAAACTGATATATATAGAAACTGTATGTTCAAGAGTTGTTAACGTTTAAAAGAAAAAATGTATTATTATTTGCAGACTATATTTTTTACATAAACATTTGCATTAACATTTTCCTATCATCATGGTTACGTTATAACACGTGTGGGGTAAATTTCCTCCCACGTGACATTTTTATAACAAAAGAATGGAAAATATACAACCGGAGGTAAATTGTTTTTGGTCACATCTTGATATCATTCAGCTTGAAAGGTACTATAAAGCTCAGAATGATCACGAACTATTTTAGCACATTTTTAAGTAATAGTTGTAAGCTGGGGTAGATTTTATCCCAGCGCGTGTGCTGACGGGTTAAAGATACTGAAAGAAATATTTTATGCATCATTACTTTCTTAATACAGTCTTAAACATATAAAAATTAAAACAATCATATAGTGAAACATAAAGAGATAATTTCAATTAATTCATATATAACTTAAGTAAAATTAAAGTATAATGGTGTCTGATACGATTTATACAAGTAATTTATAAACAGTTCTCAAATAAAACTATCTAACTGCAGAAACAATGAGTTTGGTGCACTTATTTTTCCGAATACTTATGAATTCTTAGAAGTTTTTATATATAAAATCAATACTAAATATCGTTTTGTATTAAGCCTGTGTGCATAACAAATAACATATACTGAGTATGAATGTGGCGAAAAAAAAACATGATACATAAGTATAGTTAATTTTAACATTATACTAATGAATAACAAAATCTATTTTCTCAAAAAAAAAACTGTCTGTTATAAATGTTAGTAATTACAGATCTCGCCTTCCAATACAGTTAAAAAGATAATGATGTTCAGAAAAAACAAACTGATTTGATTTAGTTATTATATGCTAAATATTTATATTTGTATAAAGTATACACTCATTGAATGATGAAACAAAAAAAATGGCGTTTTCCCTATACATTTATGATCCATTAAAGCAAATAAAAAATTAAATTATCTTACTAGGCAGTATCGGGGGACATTTGTTGTTTGAATTTTAGATTAGAGACGCATGGTGTTAAAATATTCAATGAATATCTTTGAATGTGTAAATGAATTTCTTTTCTCTGTAAATAAATTCATTTGGAATTCTTGATAAGCGAAACTCTTGGGAATGACACTTTAGGTGGGAAAAATTGCTAAATTTTATTCACGAAACATAATTAAGGTAGGGAATATAGTTCTACTTTTTTTATTTGTTCGCAAACAAGCAGATCAATAAAGAGGCTTCAGAAATTAAATCTCAGTCCAAGTACACATTTGTTTTTTTTTTTTTTTTTTTTTTTCATTAAGAATAAACTCATTTTAAGACATTTTAGTTAGTTAGTAAGGTATCAAAAAGGGTAGTAGATGATGTCTTAATCATGTTAAATAAATTCAATATTTGTTATTATAGGTATAAAGAGTACAAGTTTTGAGCAAAGAAATGCGTAATTTTTTTTATATTTGAATGAAACAAAAATTTCATTTCTATGAAATAATAAAGCCATAATATGAAAACTAAATATTTCACATCTAACATGTCTAAATATAACATATAATTAAAACAAATTTCAAATTAACCTCTCAAATAATTTGAAACATACCTAAAATTGTTTTTTGAAGCATCAGAAAATAAAAATAATTAAGAGGTTGTAATATTTGTTCTGTTAATAACAAAACATTACAAAAGTTTTAAAAACCAGTATTATCTGAGTTTCATCAAAAAATAGCTAAACAACTTACTTGATATTTTGTGAAAGTATTCCTGTTCTGAAAATGTAAAATATTCAACCACATTAATAAGATTAAATGCATTGTTTCAACCATATGCGAAACACTTTTAAAATGCGCTGTGTCTAGAGAAAGGCGAATTCCTTACTATTTCTCTGCATTGTAGTCTCTGCATTGTAAAAAGAAAACTAGAAAAAGTGTACGCATATAAAAATTTTTACAGAAAAAATTCGAAGAATTTATGGAAAGTGATGGCATAAAAAAGAACATTTCAGCACTTCTATTATCAGATCTGGATATAATTTAAAGTTAATCAAGTGCTATAAGCAAAAATAAAAATTCAACAACATGCTTTAATCATATACTTACTATATGTAACCAATGCTTTAATCACACTTACTGGATGTGATCAATATTTTAAACACATCTATCATATCTATTAAATAAAATATATTTTACGAAATATTTTCGGTTAATCTCTCAAACAATTTCAAGAATATCTAAAACATGAAACGTCATAAAATAAAAAAATGTTTAGGAGGTTATAACATTTGTTTTATGAATAATGAAACATTTCGAAAGGGTTTAAAAACGCATTGTCTGCAGATATATACAGAGAAACTATAACAATTGGAATGCAGATAATTAAACTGTGTACTAAATATATTGTGAATGTATTCATACTTGAGGAATATATAAAATACATGTAATAGTTGAACCTCGTGCAAAATATATTACAAATTAAGCTGAAACAGTATATTACAAACTAAGAGAATGTCTATCAGAAATATCTGGATTATATAAAAAATAGCTAAAGAAGTGCACACATATAATATTTTCTCCCAAACATAACTTAAAGAATTAACAGAAAATCGACGATAAAAAAAATGCAAAAACACTTCAATTATAAGATTATAAGCTCGTGAATTTTTGTTAGTTAATAGTTTTAAAGGATGTAGTCTTACTTTTAACAGCACTGAAAAAAAAACTGTTCTCCTACAAAATATTTTAAAATGCATTTATAAAAACTTATTTTTAGAACATAAGAAAAAAAATGTTTAAAAAAACATTCGCAGATATGTTCTTTTTTACTAACACTTAAAGCAAACGTGTTTTGTTTAATACTTAAAGGCATCGAACTTTATTGGCTAATTTAAATTCATGCTAATGCTTATCTTGATTTTTATATTTACCTTAAAATAATGATTTATTTTTTATTAATGTTTTAATGTTAACTATCATTAATTCCAATTAAGAAATGCATTATTATAATTATTACTGTACTTGATGTTGTTACTATTATCATTATTATTTACATAATTTTTTATTCATTATGTTTTTCTAAGTTTAAAGGAACGAAATTAATAAAGTCGTATTTACTTCTGCATGCCGTGCGTTTTTTATACCAAACATTTCTTTAAAATTCAGGAGTGCACGTGATGCACAAGTCTCTGATACAGGAAGAACGCCGCAGGAAAGAAAGATAGCTACGCTGAAAAATAAATTAAGAACAAAATAAATATTTAAATTTTAGAAACAGTTTTTTTTCCCTAATAGTTGGTAACATTGAACTTTAGTATATGTGTGGAGCTTCTTATCCTGTTATATCATTATTGATCTTTGTATATATAATTATATACAGGGTGTTCCAAAATTCGACCGACAAATTAGGAGGGATGATCGAAGGCATCATGTTGATGAAAACTTACTATAGACATGTGGTCGCAAATATTGTTTAGTGGGAGAAAATCGCAAAAAGGTGAAGGGTGTTGAAGTTCAACATCTGACAGGAGACGACGACACATTTTGATAGAAATTGTTCGAAGTTGCGGCCACGAAGGTCATTCCTCAGCTGACACCGTCGGACGACGGATTGCTGGACGCGTATAACATATTCCTATGAAAATGTCTCGTCGCCTGCTTTCTGATGTTGAACTGTAATGCATTGTAATCATGTTTTACGTCAAATAAATATTTTTCTATTTATTATTGGCACTTTTTGTTCCACTCGACGTCACAACTTTCATAAATATTTTTGCGATTTTCTCCCACTAAACGTGGTTTGCGACCCCATGTTCTTTGGTAAGTTTTCATCATCTTGATGCGTTCTATTAACCCTCTTAATTTGTCGGTCGAATTTAGGAACACCCTGTACAATCATTGGACGACTATTTTCTATAACAATATACGAACCATAAAATGATTTCTTGTAAATAGTAAAAACAGTAAACAGTTTATGCTTTCAGGGGATACCAATTGCAAAGAAACTCCACTCCCTGAGTATGAGTAATTCTGCAACACATCTTAGAGGAACTAAGAAAGAAAAGTCTAACCGTAGTACAATATATGTACTGTAATAAAGTATAAAAAGATAGAAAATAAAAGGTGAGGAAAGAACTTCAGCTCACACAGACAGAAGACGAAATGAATAGGTGCATAGGAAATGTCTTTTAAGCGGCCTGGCTGCGCCAGCGACCAATCTGAAAATATTTTGTAAATATTGTGCAATACTAATTGTTAAATTTTAATAAAATAAAACCGGCGTGACACTTTTTTACTTCTTTTAATTTTTTTCCTTTAAATAAATATTTAATGTGTTTAAAGTGGGAGTGCACGTGATACTCGAGGGCGTGGCATAGACTGATAATTACGGCAGAATTAACTCAATTATACTGAAACTTTTACGTACACTTCTATTTTGCTCAATTCACAAAATTGACCTTATCAATTTAACGAAAAGAAGTTTAGAATTATTACACACATCTGAGCCACTTCTACGTTTTATGTTTGATTAGATTCTGATACGTAGAGGGTAAAAACTTTTCTTTTCATTTTCGTTTCCATGGTTGTTCATCTCATTTAAAGCTTACGCAAAGCAAAATCCTTCTTGTTGACATCAACTATCCATTTTTATAGCGAAAACACCCAAGTGGGGATTTTTCCACTAGTGGGAAAAGATCTCTAAACGTTTGGAAAACACGCCTACTTCTAATCCATTTTAAAACAAACCATGAATCACTTGTCACATTTACAATATAGAAAAAAATAAAGACACATCGCCGTAATAATGTAATAACATGTTTTCAGTTCCGATTTGAAGTTGTATAAGTACATGTATTACTCCAGAAAGAAGACATGTTCATTAATATTGCTTTCATAGATTAAAATTTCATTGTAAAAAAAACGTAATAGCCCATAAGGAAGTTCAAAATTTCTTTCGAATATTTTATAATCACTCTACTAAAGAGGGTTCTTTTGTGTGTAAAAGAAGGAATATTTCCCTAAGCAATCATCTGTATAGAAGTTAGCGTAAAGTGGTTTATCACAATGATTTAGCAATCAATTTTCTTATTAAATTTTTTTATGAATCATTTTAATAAAATTGTGAAGAACCTTTATATACATTAAAATTTGGTATTAAAAAACTGGGTATTTTTATTGCAGAATACTGGCTTTACATTAGAAATATTTGCAATAAAAAGCCAATATTGCAGAAATATCGGTTTTGTATTGAAAATATCGGTAACAAAATAGGAATCGAATAATAACTCTTTAAATATTAATAAAACGTAAAAAAAGGGGAAATATATAGTTTACAAATTCACGCTAAGAGCAAAAAACTTTTCACTCTAAAAGAACGTTATTTATGTTTTGATTTCTAGTATATTTTAGCTCGTTTATTTATTCTGTCCAAAAACAAACTAGTATAATAAAGGGTACACGATAACAAAATGCAGATTTGTTTCAACTTTAACGTTTGTATTTGTCTTTTATGTATTCGATAATTGTCCATAAAAGTACTTCAGATATTCAGATTTTGTTGTCAGAAGGATTGCCTTTAGGATAAAAACCACTTTATCGATATATGTACCTTTCAAAGTATTATAAATGTCAATACATCTTGCGTCATATTGCGCTTACTTTCTAAGAAAATCCGATAATGGGAAATCTCAGAGGCAAAACACTCTTAAAGTTCATGTTAGTTATATCGATTGATTTTTAGACGCTAAATCGATATGCACAGCATTTCCTATAAATACCGAAATTTATCTTTTTATATTCATGAAATGTATACTTTTCAGCGACTAAAACCAATCGAGAAAGAAATTATATATTTTGTTTGATGCATTAAATTTTAGGTGTACCACGAAAATTTTACATTTTGCGTGAGTATTGTAATTTGTCAGATATGAAAATTTATATTATCTGCGCACAAACGTGTGTGTTGATAGTGTTAAGACCATTAAGAGTTAAAACCTTCATAACTTATACTACATGCGGTTAATTTATTTTTTTAGAGATAAACTTTATAATTTTTAGTAAAACGCTGTGCGCATAAGAAGCTTAGCATGATTTATTTCATTTTATTTTTATTAGTTATTCCATGAAAAAGTAAATAATTTTAATATCTGGAACGAAGTATTATTTTGCTTAGATAATAAGGTTTTGTTGATACAACGTTGGTCTAAAGTATTCAGCTTTCTCAACTTTTTCTAGATTTATATTATTAAGCAAAATACGATATATATATATAGCATACAACATACATATACAGCATACATATGCAACATGCAACATATATTGTATATCCTAATAATATTATAAATCTGATTGTGTGCAAATGTTAGGCTGAAGCCAGCGTCAAAATGAAGGATTTAATTATCCTGTATCTTTGCATATAAGTTGATTATAACCCTCAAATGAACATAGAATGGTTTTTGTTTATTTTATTTCAATATTTTTCTTAATAATTCAAAATTTCATTATTTTCATAGAGAATAAATGGACATTTTTTCGTATATTTTAAAATGGTTGGTTGGTTTGGTTGGTTTGGCCTAAAGGGCCCGGTTTTGCAGCTTTTTAAAAATGGTTAAATTTATTTTTACCGTTGCTAATACTTTATCGTTGCCAATATAAAATAAAACCCCTGAGTAATAATTTTTAATCAATAATTTATTTTCAAGTGAAAAATTTCCACGTGAAAAATGAAAAGGAAATTAATTATTTAAGAATTCAACAGAATATGAAATGATGTCATATTAGAAACAAAACGTGCGTTTTCAAATATTTGATAATAATACAAAGTGCATAAATACGAGTAAGTATGGAAAGCAAGCGAATATGATGTCATATATAGAAAAATAAAACATTTGTTTTGATGTTGAAATAAATCTTGGGTTATCTTATGATCTTGGGTTATCAAATTATTTGTGATTAATTTTTCTTTTTCTTTTTGACATGAAAGGAATTATTTTAAATATACGTAATATATGTATTTTAAATGTATGTGTTGTAAATTAAAGTTCTGTGTTTTAAATGAAATGAGTGAAAGATTTATATTTTTAATGAATTCAATACGAATGATGGGATAGGTTGGCGATTTATCGTCTGCACACGGTTAACATAAAGATACCATATTTTCAATTTAAATTTAAAAAAGTTAAAAAAATAAAAATAATAATAAAAAAAATATATTGGATGGCAAATGTCAATGATATGCATCGCAAAATTATCCGTATCGAAAATCAGAAAATCTTAATAAAAATAACTATATTTTTTAAAAGAAAGTAGCTTTTCTCATAAAAGCTAAAGATTTAATATGATTGTGTCGAAATAACAGCATTTTTCCTCTATCATTTTCCCACAATCGAAACACATTTGTAAATCGTCGTTTCGAACCGGAATTTAATTTTACATTTCTTTTAGTTTTAAAATAGGAAAAACTTTGTTGTCGTTTTTAAATATAGCTTTTTTTAAAGTTGTTTCATAAAAGATTTTTGTAAAGTCTTGTAGGATAAGAAAAATTGCATAGATTTTAAAGCAATGTTTAAGTAAAATTACAATATTTTTTAAACTTAAAAAACAACAATGTTATCGAAAAGAAAATCGATTTTACCAACAAATTCGCGTAATGCAAAAGCAAAGAAGAAATCAAAAAGTAATGAATCTTTTCTTCCAGCCGAATTGTGTAAACTTGAACAAGCCGATCGTGCCAATTCATAACATTATAAACGTGAAAGCGAGTTCTATATAGTAGAATTTTTTTTACATATAGGTAGAAAATTTCCGAGAATAACAAGGTTAGAGGTCTGTAATTAAGTCCATAGTCAATTTGCTTTTTTTTTAATCAAGTGAAATTTGGCGCAAAATTAAATACATTGTTGTAACCAGATTTGTTTTTTGCGTGGTAAACACTTAATGGTATTTTAGTTGATCATTTCCCCGCTCACCTTCGATGCCAACTATGACTGTAAAACATATTAAAAACTATTAGCCGATAATTTTATAATTTTCTTATTGCTTCATGATGGTTCATACTTCAAACCTGAATCGGTCATGCCATTGTCGTTCAATTTTTATTCCTAATCCTAACCCCAATCGTATCCTATCCTAATCCTGATAATAACTTTAAAGCATATTCTTTGACACGAATAGGTAAATTAAATCAATATCCATAAATGGAATGAATGGAAAATAGAATATATAGAAATGGCAAAATAAAATAAGAAGAAAGTACATTTATTCGACACCTAAACCTAGAGAGAGCGTAAAAAATTTCAAGCGCATGAAATAAATTAAAATAATCCTATATATACTAACAAAAATATGTAAATTTAGATAATCAGATTTGTGTCGTCGGTATTTATTTGCTAATAGTGTTCTTGACGCGATAGAGAAAATATCGAGGTTAAATTGGGCAGAATTTAAAGTACTTTATAGCAACCTTTATTTACATTTTAGAATGGCATCAGATTGTTATATCTTTGTGAAATATCTATCAATGTATAAAATCCACAAGCAGTTTGTTCACTATTTACACCAATTAGCGTGAAACACTTAATTTAATATATACATAAACAAGATAATGTAGTAAGAAATATATAACATATGTCTATGCAAATAAACAATATAATAATGCCCGTTTAACAATGCACACATATACAAATTGTACACCAAATACCACCTAAAATGCACTGTTGTATAGAAGAATTCTGCCAGTGTTGTTTTTCGTTTTACGAAAAGGAATTCCTCGATTTTCACGATTTTACTGGGTCTTCCGTTTTTCATTAGTTGCAGTTTCATTTTCGCGATTGTTTATATTATTTGGCATGAAATTTCACTTTTTTAAGACTGGGTTATGTCAAGGCCCCTATAGCAAAGAAATACCGTATGGTCTCCTATAAAATGTGATAAAGCTTTGGTTAATTATACATGTTGTTAATTATCAAGTGAAATGTTTTGCTAAATTAATGCATTTATTCTTTTTTAATGTTACGTGAACGAAGTCACGGGTAACAGCTAGTATATATATATGTATATGTTGAAGAAAAAAACCTGAAACATAAGCTGTATCTCACATATTCTATATTATAAAGCAAGAACATGCCCGTGTGTAACGGTGACGTCATATTCAAAGCGGCAACGACTGAACCAATAAATTTCGCTTTTACTGCAATTATTTTAACTTTTAAATATCGCAAAATTTTTACACGATCAAATACGAAACATGTGTATTCTCAAAGGCAATTTGTTTGAAACTATATCTTAATTTGCTGAATTCTTGTGGCTTTTTAAATCATTTTCAAGGAGGATTTTTTAAAAATCTATCTCTAAATAAATAAATAAAACCGCATACTGGATTGCAACACTGATTTAATCATAATCAAAAAGGGCTTCTGTAATTAGCAAAGTTTTTGGCGAATTTTTTGAGATTATTAGCAACTGGCATGCGGCAATTACAACTGTTTTTAGTAAATTTCAAAATTTATTTGAATACATCATTGGCGTTTTTCACATAAAATTGATCTTTGGTGTTGTTAGGGGCAATCTAAACAAAAACGTTAAACTAAAAATAATTAATTAGAATTTTAATTAAAAATAATTCCTATGTACTGTACCCCGTACAATATGTATTCTAATCGGGAAACCCGGGTTAGCCCACGGTATCTTTAAAAATTATACTTTCATACAAATTTTAAAGTGCGTACAACTATGAATTTCATTTTTAAATTATTATGATTTGTAAAATGTGATAGCAAAAAAAGAGCTCAAATTTTAATTAACTCTGTTAATTAAAGCATGCTTAAAAACTTTTTTTTATAATTACTAAACTACTGTGTTTTTATGAAACTTTCGTTCTTGTTCTATTCAAATTAATATATTATCATGAAAATTAGATTAATTCGTGCAGAGAATTCCAAAACATAAAGAACTCAGTCTTCAGAACACATGTAACGAAGAAAGTATTTTTTCTTCTAAAAAACATTAAATAAGAAAATATATTTTAAAATTTATATGTAATTTTGTATTCTTTAAATTTTCAACCTGTATTAATAAAATTAATGAAAAAAATGCATACAAATTTTCAATTAAAAAGAGAAAAAAATCCGAATTTTGACACATTTTTTTAAAATAATTTTTGTGTTAAAATTCAGTAAGAAAATAATTTTGAAAAAATACATGTGATTACATATGATATTTTTATTAACACGGGTTAAAAATTAAAAAAAAAATGGAAATTTATATGTAACTTAAAAAATTATTTTCTTATTCAATATTTTTTAACATTTTCATTATATTTGTTGCTGAAAACGATATAAAAATCGTTTGGATTCGTTTCACGTTTTTCACTTCTTGTTTTGGAATTTTCTGTACGGATAATTCAAATTTTTATGATTATCTTTTAACTTGCATAAAACAACATATAAACTTCTATGAAAGCAAAGTAGTTTATTAATTTTAAAGAACTTGTTTTTTAAAGTAAATAGTGTATTTTAAATGGTTAATTAAAAGCTTAATTGTTTGTTTGTTAACATTTTTAATAACATTTTTTAACTGTAATAACTTAAAAGAAATTCATATTTGAATGCAGATAAATATTTGTACAGAACTATTATTTTCAAAGATATATTAAAATATGGAGATGCTCGATACTTTTGGAAAATACTGTAAATTGGTCAAATAGATTTTCATCTGTATATATATATATATATTTACTTATTTGATAAGGTTCCGTATCTCAAAAGGTAAAAAACGAAACCATTATAGGATCACTTTGTTGTCCGTCTGTCTGTCATGGCTTTTATTTTTTCAGGAACCGCTGAAGATAACACATTGAAAATAATAACAAATAATAAGGTTTACTGCCCAATTGGTTTGTACACAATTCAAGCTTCTAACTCAATGCAATAACAAGTTACAGCCCATAAACAATGTTTTTTTTTCTTTTCATACAAACTCACACGTCTGTCACGTAATACATCGACAGAGAATTATAAATTAATAATTTTCGTATTTCTTCAATTCCATTTGCTATAAGACCTTCTTTCAAGAGAAATTTCAAGATTCTAGGTCAACGGGTTACCCTATAACTTTTAAGAGTGAGTTTGTATGCATTTGTTCAAAATCTTTTTTTTTTTTCTTTTTTTTTTTTTCATTATATTTGTTGCTGAAAACGAAGATCTTCACGTTTTGGAATTTTCTGTACGGATAATTCAAATTTTTATGATTATCTTTTAACTTGCATAAAACAACATATAAACTTCTATGAAAGCAAAGTAGTTTATTAATTTTAAAGAACTTGTTTTTTAAAGTAAATAGTGTATTTTAAATGGTTAATTAAAAGCTTAATTGTTTGTTTGTTAACATTTTTAATAACATTTTTTAACTGTAATAACTTAAAAGAAATTCATATTTGAATGCAGATAAATATTTGTACAGAACTATTATTTTCAAAGATATATTAAAATATGGAGATGCTCGATACTTTTGGAAAAGACTGTAAATTGGTCAAATAGATTATCATCTGTATATATATTTTTTTTTACTTATTTAATAAGGTTCCGTATCTCAAAAGGTAAAAAACGAAACCATTATAGGATCACTTTGTTGTCCGTCTGTCTGTCATGGCTTTTATTTTTTCAGGAACCGCTGAAGATAACACGTTGAAAATAATAACAAATAATAAGGTTTACTGCCCAATTGGTTTGTACACAATTCAAGCTTCTAACTCAATGCAATAACAAGTTACAGCCCATAAACAATGTTTTTTTTTTTCTTTTCATACAAACTCACACGTCTGTCACGTAATACATCGACAGAGAATTCTAAATTAATAATTTTCGTATTTCTTCAATTCCATTTGCTATAAGACCTTCCTTCAAGAGAAATTTCAAGATTCTAGGTCAACGGGTTACCCTATAACTTTTAAGAGTGAGTTTGTATGCATTTGTTCAAAATCTTTTTTTTTTTCTTTTTTTTTTTTTTTTTTTTTAGGAATGGTTGAAGGTATCAAGTTGAAATTAATATCAAATGATTAAGTTCTTGACTCTATTGTTTTGTAAACATTTAAAACTTGTAACTGAATCCACTAACAAGTTACAACCTTTAAACAACCTTTTTTTTTTCTTTCATACTCACAAGTTTGTGTCGTAATAAATTGACTTATAATAATAAATTAATTATTTTTGGATTTTTCCCTTTACATGTGCTTTTAAGGCCTTACTTCGGGCCAAGTTTCAAGACTCTAGATCAACGGGAAGTACCCTATAGATTTTACGAATGAGTTTGTATACGATTGTTCAAGACTGCTTTTTTTTTAAAGAAAGGTTGAAGATATCAAATTGAAATTATTATCAGGTTAATGATTTATAATAAGGTCAACGGATCTATCGTTTTCTTAAAAGTTTGAACATCTAACCCAATGCAATAAAAAGTTTCAGCCTTTAGAAAACGTATCTTTTTATAGGAAGTCACTCTCAAAACATATTAGGTTACTTCCCGTTGAACTAGAATCTTGAAATTTGGTACGAAGAAAAGTATTATGGAAATAATGAGTAAAGGAAAAATTGCGAAAAACATTAATTTATAATTCTATGTTAAATTATTTCATAATAAACTCCTGAATTTTCAACAATAGAGATACACGCCAAATTAAATATTGCGTAAAGAATTTTTTTTTTGTACAACATGAATTGCAGTCATGAAATTAAGTGTAATTTTCAAAATAAACATTGAATGCTTGTTTTTTTTAATAAACTATTTTTACTTTTATACTTATTTTGTATTATATACTTTCCAAACTTTTTAAACGTAGAGTTCGTTACTGGTAGGGCAGTAGCTGTAGCTTGTCAGCTATGCAATTTACAATCAAGTAAGAATAATAAGTAAATATTAAGATACTTCTTTGTATATAGTTAAAGTCATTTTCTCTTATTGCATATTTTCATTATATTTTGCTGTCGAGAATATCAGCACGTATCTCATGGAATCTGAAAAATGTTGTTGATATGTTTTGATAAAACGAAAGGACTAAATAAATATTTCTTTGTTATGGATATTGTGCTGCTCGATGATGTAGACTATTCTTACTTCTCCTAAGTCAGCCTTCTATAACAAATAAACAATTCGTTACAGTATCGGTGGTATCTTACTCTTTGTATATTTAATATAATGTTGGAATTGAATGTAGGACATCTACACTTTAAAATATGGCGACTGTAGTAAAATTAATGTTGAGTGATTACACAATCTAGTAGTGCCAAGTATGCCACCATGTCTGCTCCATTCAATAGCTTATTCGTTGTAAATCTCTATCGATTTTCAGGAAACTAATCGTATGCGAGCTACAATCGTATATTATGTTTATCGTTATTGGACAGGTTATAACTTATAGAGCGACATAGAGCATGGAGATTCTTTCAATTCACCAGAAGAGCATAAAATTTGTATTTTTCAAGCTGTCTTCAGCAAATCTGTTTAAGATTCAATAGGTAATTAAATAAATTACTGCTTTACGATTCAACAATTACAAGAAGCATCTAGGTATAATTATGTAATTCTTTTTTTTGTATATTTGTAAAGAAACTAGGTACTTACTACTCTACGGTAACACGATATAACGGTACAGAACAGTCAGGGTGATTGTCCTACTCGCACCTGTATTTCCCTGTACCCTCCAAACAGATGTCCTGCATTTTTTTTCATATAAATAGCCTTTTTGAGATATCATAATCCATCCCACATGTTACTTTTTGCCTGACTACAGAATATAAATATTAATTACACAACATAGTATTATGTATTTGTCAATTGGTTATGCTCTTCGATATGGACAACTTTTCCTATAAATAGCGAAAATTAATCTTTTTGTGAAATTTGTATTTTTCAGCGACTGAAACCAATCATATTTATTATTATTTTTTATCGTGAACATTTTCTTTAATACCATAAATCTATCCCATTTGAAAAGGCAGAAAAACAACGTTAAAAATTCACAAATAATAAACAAAAAAATCAGCAAACAACTGTTTCGAATCCACAAGCGATATTCTTCTTCAGTGCGACAAAGATCAAAGCACAGGGTGCTAGAAAAATCAATACTGGGCTAGCCTAGTCATATGAATGAATATTCGGGTTTATTGAATATCCGGGTATAAATTTCAACGAAGACATCAATTACATTTTATTGCAAATGTAAATGTTAATGCAAATGTAAAATTATTGCAAATGTAAATGTTATTCAAATTTGTTTATGTAGACGGGATCCGAAGCTTAAATCATGCATGTAATTTAGAAGTATACTTCATTCCCACTCGATTGTATCTTATTTATACCATGATTTGCGGCAGATTTTTATGTGCAGATATGTGCGCGTGCGGGGAGGGGGGTATCAAACAAAGATTGTATAATATGCACATGTACAAGTTCTTAATGATTCCTACAAGAATTATTTACGCAAAACTTCTTTCTTGCTATACGCTTTTCTCAATTTTATTGTTTCGCAAAATAACAAACTTCCTCAAATCTCAAATTTCTACCTGTGACGAGAACAGTCATTATCCCTCCAACATTACTGCGACCATAAATCATAAAGCTGCAAGTTACAGTTTGATGAAGTTCTAAAAAAGCATTTTTCATCATCTTCCTTTACTTCATCTAGCTGATGAAAGATTCCAGGGAACATAGCTTCACATTACTGATGAGGTCTCACTCTCTTATTTAGAAAGCAAATGGTTTTGAGGAGAGGATTTTTATGTTGTTGTTACTTTAAAACTCAAAAAGAAAGACAGACAGAAAAAAAGAGAGAGTGAAAGACAGAAAATGCTTCTGGATATTATTTAAAAATTAAAAATAAAGAAAGATAATACACAATTAATAATAACCAATTTGTTTTAAAACATTTGTTTATTATGAAAAGAAGTATTATTTCATACATTCTTTTGTAACATATTTTAAACATTTTAGAGTGAAAAAAAAATAAACAGCAATATGTCAACAATAATCAATAGGAAAGTCTACCAATTGTCATTTTTCAATCCTTTATATTGTAGATTTTAGCAAAATTGAAAATAATTAACTGATGTAATTTCCCAATAAACAGACAGATATATATATATATATATATAATATGTAACTCTTCACAAAATAAGAAGATTTCTTAAGAAATAGAATGTATAACTTTACTGCATTAAATATGTAAAGAAATAATGATTGTCTTTTTCTCGGGGTTGAAAAAGAAATTTTGATTTTGTATAAAAGGTCATATTTTAGAAAAGTATTCTGCACTAACAAAGTGCGCAGTGTTTTTGAAAAACGTTCTGTTATTAAATAAACCACTTTAACTTTTTGCCATCAGCCACTATTCTTTGAGTATTTTGTCGCCATATTTTACAATTTTTTGAATTTTATACTTTGCACAAAAAATAAAACAAACTCAAACAATTCCGAAGAAAATTAATTGATTGAATTTCACAATAAACAGACAGTTTTATAATAAATACCTAAACAGGGCCTCAAACTTCGTTAACAAACAATACCACAATTAATTGTATAAATTTGTTTCTCAGTTTATCGCAGCTTTCGAATTTCAATGTACTTTATGTAAAATATATGAAAGCTAGAAGTTTCAAATTTTACATGTTTGTATAACAAATATGTCAGCATAAAATTATCTAAAATTATGAAGGTAACTGTTATATTACATAAATTATTTTAATTATTTATACTGTAATACATGATTTATTTTATGATTTCCTGAATGTTTCAGTAATTATTTTAAAATTCATTTCATTTTGATTAACAATCCAAAGGCTTCCTATTATTCACGAATGATATATTTTCAACTTTAATATATGATTTGAAGAAATTACCTTGAAATACGTTTTCACAAAAGTATACCTAACTGGTATATGGCTATAGACATTTAAACAGAGGCAATTAAAAATTAACAAGCACATCCAATAAAATTATGTGTATAGCAACTATTTTCTGTATTATATGTAAACAGGAATGTCTGATTTTCGCGAGAAAATTTTTTCTCTGTATCTTATTATAAATAAATTACATTAATATAAGTACTGCGCCAAATCTCGGATTTTCAAGATGTAATCTGAACCCAAATAGGATTATCTTAGAGACTTTAGAAAGTAAAGACACACATATATCTATTTTTAGTGTAGAAAGACTCCGAAATTTTTCTGAATCCATCTTGTTTCAGATGCGTTTAATCAAACTCTTACACTTCTATTTTTTCATATTGGAAAAAAGCTTAGATGCAGAGTGATCATAATTTTATTTCAAAATATAGATTTAAGAAATTTTATAATGAGTTAGAAAGATTAGATTTTTGTCTTTGTTAAAATCTGAAAGATGCATGTCCGCCATCAAGTAGAAGTTTATGGTATTAACGTTCGGAATCAAAAGATGTTCGAATCCTATGCCATACAAGTAAACACTGCAAATTTTTCCTGCATAAATATAAATATTTGGAGTCAACTGTCTAGCACAATCTCTAATTTAAAAAAATCCACATTTACAACTTGCATTACACTGTCCAGTGCTTTTTAAAACTCATTTATCTTTCAAGTGACGATCATCATATAAATATTTACAGAAAGAAAAAATAAATGTACTTTTTAAACTGAATTACCTTGACAAATGAAAATACAATTTTTTCAAATGTTATTTACTACATAAAACTTGTAAAAACATTTTAATTACTATGCGCCAAATTGCTACAAACGTCAAATTCTCGTGAAATACAAAAACAACTTAAAAAAAATAATAATAAGTGCAAGCAGGTTTTAATCTTCTTTCTTCCACTTTCAACAGTTTCCACTATTCTTTCTTTACTAAAACATGGATAAAAAGTGTTTTAAAAACAATATTTAATAAAATTTTTACACATATGCTTTCCGTATCTCAGAAATATAAATTCCCCATGTGACCCGTAAGACAAGATCTGACAGGTCAGCACTTGACAATATGGATGTCGCGTTGTAAATGATTTCAAACTGTAATAATGGTGAATTTATCAGAAACCTACCATATTTTTTCTTTTGCGCTTTTCCCTCTTTTGTTGCCATTTATGTGGTTTGATTAATGTGTGCTGTCTTTGAAAATAGGCGCAATAACTTTTGATTTTATTCTCGCTATAAAATTTTGTTAGGTCTTTTTATTTCTTTTAGAATATTCGTATGTAACATGAATCAGGACTGTTTAACATTTCAGGGAATTTAAAGATTTCTAGAAAATTTAATAGTCATATAAATTTTGTGTTTCCATTCTTCAGGAAAAAATTGTAATTTGACAACAAAATTAAAAATACGGCGTAATATACACTTAATAGCAAAACATCATTGGAGAAATATTGTTTATATTGGCTATATCTTGACCAATATTGATTATGTGGCTTTAATTTATTGTTTAAAAAATGTAATCAAGGGATTTTCGTTATTACATTGATCACATAAAACATTAAGATATGCTCCTGTGCGTCCGTATCAGTGTGCCTGAAATATCCTTTTGATAATCATTTGATAAGCAATAAACGCATATAAACATATGTTGTATGGGGATATAAAGTTATTATTTTGGTGGCTTTCTATTTTAATATTTTCGACAAAGGCTTGTTTGTAGTTAGCTGCCCAGCTGCGCAAGTACTCAGAATGAATATATTTGAAGCTTCTAATCTAACAACACACAAATTATCTTCAAATAAAATGGTGAAATCTGTGATCTATGCTCGAATATTTGGTACAATATGCCTTTGAATGCACATAAAAACCTTGTTTTTATTTTAAGGGGACTTTGTACACTCCAAATCGAAATATTGATTTAGTTTTGATTTTTTGCTTAAAATAAGCTCTAGAAAAAAACTAGTATATAAGCAAAGTTTTGAAACAAAATCTGACAATTACTAGTATAGTTAAAACACTTTTTTATTATTTTGACAGCCATTTATATGCCACCCCCCCCCCCCTGCAAAGTTTGCGCAATAAAATGTTCACCAGTTCAACTGTAACTTACAGGTTAAAGGTACCAAAGATATTCAGTTAGTATTAAGAAAAAAATTAACATTTTTAGTAAATTTTTCTAAGCATAAAATCATTAAATTAATTTTTCGCAGTTTGCTGATTTTTTTTTTGAAAGATCGCTGTATTTGAAATGCTAATACTACAAAAATATTTTTTAAGTATCTTGGTTGTTTTTATATATTCAGTATGATCTGCCTTAAATTAGGGATATTCATAAAATTAATAAAATTAGGGATAGATTTCGCAATATAATGATTAAAAAGAATAAAAATGTAACATAATCTGTGTTTTTCCAGCATTTTTACATAGATTTTAAAGTAGTAATTGAAAAAGAAACGGTAGATGTAAAAAAGTCCTTCCGGCCTGTACCGGGAGGAAAAGGTAGCTTTCCTATATCTTCGTTTTAAAATTTTAGCTAATGTTACACGAAAACAGCAAGTTAAACTGCAAAGAAACGGTTACAAAAGATTCGTTAATACTGAATTTGAATAAGAAATTCGCCAAATTATTGAGCAATAGCCAAATTGGCTTCATTTATGAAGACTTATTTTGGTCGCCAAATTTGGCAATATTTCGCCAAACGTCGCTAATTTTGGCGAGAATTTGGCGCTAACGGATATGAATATATAGTTTTATGCTTATGATTGGGAAAATTATTACAACAATGAAAGAAAATAATTTGCGAGTAACCGCGTTAATGTGCTGTTTTGTTTCAAAATGTCAGCCACCCTAGAATTTCAAACTGCTCTATCTCAGCCCTTTTTTAAGATAGAGGTAAACCAAAAAATGCTCTGGAATCCTTGTATCAAGGCCTAACATGTAAGCAAAAAATAAATTTGAATTTTTAAATTTTTTGTATATTTATTTTAGTTTTAAATTTTTAAATGGCCGCCATCTTGAAACAAAATGGCGGACCAAGCTGGCCAACGTACTCGGTCGAGACATTGGTGAGCTTAATACACACAATTGGTTTCATCGAAATTGATTTATAAATACGAGCGTTATCGTATGACATAGGTCAGATATATATATATATATGGATATATATATATATAGATATATATATGTATATATATATAAATCAACATTTGAACGGAAGGTGGTTTTGGGGTCTGGGGGTCATGAGCGGTGAAAATATATCGAAATTTTCCGGAACTGCTTTCCTCCGAACGGCTGCAATAGGTAGCTTTATACTTTTTTGTATTGAAAGCTACCTAATAGAATATGTTAATGTTTACATTAGTTACACAGCGCAATTCAACAATTAAAAATGTTCTGTAATGCTATTACCGCATTTTTTCTGTGAGTAATATTGCTAGCTTTACTTCACTCAGAAAATTCGAATGATTTTAATTTTATAATGTCAAACGTGGAAAAATATTTTTCAATATTTCATAGTATTTCTTCATATAATTAAACGTGAAAACTACTTTTTGTCATCGATTCGGAATAATCAATATACACAAATATACAAAATTGAACAAGAAAAAAAATCGTGGTTCACGTATAGGTTTTCAAACAATTTCCGACACTATCAGGATAATGTTCCGAAACACTATTTTATTAGACGACTAGCAAGCTACGCCCGCTACGCTGGTCAATTTCTTTTAACGAACCTTTAATCAAAAAAAATTTGACATTTCATAAATAACTTTTATATTTTAACAGAATAATAAGGCTACTATAATTTGTGACTCGTGCTATAGCCGATATACACGTCAGGATACGTCGCCCTTATCATTATCTTTTTACGCATGAAAGTTTCGCTATGGTACTCCATTGGAAAATTTGGTAATATTTGAAATTCAATATTTGAAAAACGGCATAATCATTAGATTTGAAATTTATATCAAGAAAAATACAATCTTTTTACCTTTCAAACGCAATTTGTCTAACAATTTTCTGACAAATACTTTTTGAGCTATCATTTTTTTCAGTAACTTCAAATGTTTCATTTTCCGAGATTAATCTGTTGCAACAATTAGCGAAAAACCCAGTCGTCAGCAACGCATAGTTTTTTATTAAAGAGGCTGTTGGAACAGGGATTGTCACCACCAATTTGCCACCATCACTTTTGAAATCGGTTCCGTGGTTCCAGAGATTCCACAGAAATTGTAATTTAGAATGACTTCAGAACGCTTTTCGCTCATTTCACCCAGTTAAATTTCGATTTTTTTAAAATTTATTCTTAGAGAGCATTTACATCTTATAAGTAACTACAATGCTAAATTTCAAATTTCTTGTCCCTTCAGTATAAAAAAGTCGCAATTTTCGAAACTTTTTCGATCCTGCACCCCATTGATGTTAGTGGCACCGACATAAAATATAGCCTATGTTGGAGTAGGGATTGTCCTCATCAATTTGCCACCATTACTTTTGAAATCGGTTATGTAGTTCCAGAGATTTCATAGAAATTGTAATTTAGACTGTTTTTAGAACGCTTTTCGCTCATTTCACCCATTTAAATTTCAATTTCTTTTTTATTTTGTTCTTAGAGAGCATTTACATCTTATAAGTAACTACAATGCCAAATTTCAAATTTCTAGCTCCTTCAGTATAAAAAATAAAAATAAAACTGACCAGTTAAACTGACGGCATTGAGTTCACAGGCTATTCACACTAATTGTATATTATACTCTTATTTCAAACAATTTGAAATAAGCCAATTGAAAAATAAAGAAATAAACAATATATTAAGTGGGGGGTCATCCCCCCGTTACCCCCTCATAGTTAACTAATGAACCCCTTAAACTAATCAGGGAAATCTCTAATTACAATGAATATATATACAAAATTTGAAAAAAATCGGATAATTCTGCATGAAAAACCCATTTATATAAATTAAGGCGGGATTAGCCCCCTCCGTTCCCCCCCTTTATACTTAACCAATCAATCCTGAAAACTAATCAGGGAAGCGTCTTAACCCAATAAACCTATAAACAAATTTTGAAGCGAATGGAATAATTCTGCATAAAAAACCCATTTATATAAATTAAGGGGGGATTAGCCACCCCCCGCCCCCCCCCGCCCCCTCCTTTATACTTAACCAATCAATCCCGAAAAGTAATCAGGGAAGCGTCTTAACACAGTGAACCTGTAAACAAAATTTGAAGGAAAACGGAATAATTCTGCATGAAAAACCCATTTATATAAATTAAGGGGGGGATTAGCCCCCCGATCCCCCCTTTATACTTAACCAATCAATCCCGAAAACTAATCAGGGAAGCGCCTTAACACAGTGAACCTATAAACAAATTTTGAAGCAAATAGAATAATTCTGCATGAAAAACCTGTACTGGAGTTTCGTGCGTCGTGATCGTAAGTTATTAAAAAAATAAAGGAAGACACAGGAGAGACATCTTGAAGAAATAGTCGAAAATTAAATATATATATGCAGGTTTAATCCAGGTTCAAATAAAGCACAGGTACATCGTCGAATAGGTACAGCTGCCGTAGGCAATGGTACCCGGGACTCTAAACGTACACTTATACGTACTTTTACATGTTGTTATCAATCACAAGGTTCGAGAGAGAATGATGATTAATTAGACAATTTCTTTGGTGGATACAGAGCAGTGATGACAGAGTTACATAAAGCCAAGTAGCCAGATTAACGTACATTTGGCGAGAGGAATGTGATAGAAACGCAGGTGTTATTTTCCGTTAAATGTTAAGTCAATGGGAGATTGATGACGAACAAATATGAATTTTTAGATGCCAACAGAGAGGAATGTATATAGTAGCCTCGCAAACCACAAGAGTCTGGTTCACATAGGGTTGTATTAAGGAGTGTTACTAAAAATTAAAAATAGACATGTTCGTTACAATGATAATACAATTTCGGAAGATAAAGGAACAAAAATGTAAAAAGAGAAAGGGTAGCAGAGGGCATCTGGTAATTTGACTGAGCGTGGGATAGAGATCAATCCACAGTTGCTAGGCGAACAAAATAATTTCTTTTCTTCTTCTTTTTTTATAAGAGAACGCAAAGCGAAATAATTACAAATGAATTGAAAAGGAGTTATAATAAAAGTGGAAAAAAGGCTGGGACTATATACATTTACAGTGTAGAAAAATAAAATATATTTAGGATGGTAATTTTGAAAAAAGGTATTTTAGGTGGGGGGGGGGGGGGGGGGCTAAGGTGTAAATTAATTAGAAGTGGAATATGTGAAGATAATTCCTCTTCACAAAACCCATTTAAATAAATTAGGGGAGGGAATTAGCCCCTTGTTCCCCTCCTTTATACTTAACCAATCAATCCCGAAAACTAATCAGGGAAGCGCCTTAACACAGTGAACCTATAAACAAAATTTGAAGGAAAACGGAATAATTCTGCATGAAAAACCCATTTATATAAATTAAGGGGGGATTAGCCCTTCGATCCCCCCCCTTTATACTTAACCAATCAATCCCGAAAACTAATCAGGGAAGCGACTTAACACAGTGAACCTATAAACAAAATTTGAAGGAAAACGGATATTTCTATGAAGAGTTATCGCATTACGTACGTACATACATACATACAGAACCGGCTGGCAAGCTCTCAGGGCTTGATAGCCAGTTTGATAGCTAAAAAATCGCAATTTTAGAACGTTTTTTGCTCCTGCACCCCCTGGGGTTAGTGGCACCGACATAAAATATAGCCTATGTTGGAGCAGGGGTTGTCACCATCAATTTGCCACCATCACTTTTGAAATCGGTTCGGTAGTTCCAGAAATTACCCCCTACAAACAAACAAACAAATAAACAAACAATCTTTGCTCCTTTATAATATTAGTATAGATAAGGGGTGGATTAGCCCCCCGTTACCACCTTTATACTTAACCAATCAATCCCGAAAAACTAATTAGGGAAGCGTCTTAACACAGTGAACCTTTAACCAAAATTTGAAGGAAATGGGATAATTCTGCATGAAAAACCCATTTATATAAATTAAGGGGGAGGATTAGCCCCCCCCCCGTTCCCCCCCTTTATACTTAACCAATCAATCCCGAAAAACTAATCAGGGAAGCGCCTTAACACAGTAAACCTATAAACAAAATTTGAAGGAAAACGGAATAATTCTGCTTGAAAAACCCATTTATATAAATTAAGGAGGGATTAGCCCCCGTTCCCCCCTTTATACTTAACCAATCAATCCCGAAAAGTAATCAGGGAAGCGTCTTAACCCAATGAACCTATAAACAAAATTTGAAGGAAAACGGAATAATTCTGCATGAAAAACCCATTTATATACATTAAGGGGGAGGGGGATTAGCCCCCCAATCCCCCCCCTTTATACTTAACTAATCAATCCCGAAAACTAATCAAGGAAGCGCCTTAACTCAGTGAACCTTTAAATAAAATTTGAAGGAAAACGGAATAATTCTGCATGAACAATCCATTTATATAAATTAAGGGAGGGGGGGATTAGCCCCTTGTGACCCCCCCCCCTTTATACTTAACCAATCAATCCCGAAAACTAATCAGGGAAGCGCCTTAACACAGTGAACCTATAAACAAAATTTGAAGGTAAACGGATATTTCTATGAAGAGTTATTGCATTACGTACGTGCATACATACATACAGAACCGGCTGGCAAGCTCTCAGGGCTTGATAGCCAGTTTGATAGCTAAAAAATTGCAATTTTAGAACGTTTTTTGCTCCTGCACCCCCTGGGGTTAGTGGCACCGACATAAAATATAGCCTATGTTGGAGCAGGGGTTGTCACCATCAATTTGCCACCATCACTTTTGAAATCGGTTCTGTAGTTCCAGAGATTACCCCCTACAAACAAACAAACAAACAATATTTACTCCTTTATAATATTAGTATAGATGAAAGGGCATATCTGAAAAAAAAAAGGAAAACACACAGCAAAATTTCAAACATTTTGTAAGCAATTACCGCCGACATTCGAATTCGTTGACTCCAGCCTGTCGCTATGATTAATAGATTTTTCTGCATACCACTTTGCATACTAAAATTTAATCCAGCTGGTAAATGCATAAAACAACTGAAAGCGCTTTTCTGGCAAGGATAATTCTTAGATAGCAATGTATAGATCCTGTATGTGACCTGTATGTAAATTTATTAATAATTATTCTCTAAAAAGGAGTTAAGTTTAAAAGGCATTAAAAAAATGGAAATCTCTACACTTTTAAGAATTCCTGATCATGCAAGTTAATTAGTTCTAATTGTTTTGTGCAGTTGTTATATGATTTGTAGGATTTATATATGCCACATTAGATTAAAGAATTCAGTTAAGCTTGAAATTGCATATCAGAATTAAAATAATAATAATAATTGCTACAAATATGGTACATAGAAAAAAATATATATCCGATTTCTTTTCTGTTTTCTTGTATAAGAACATTTACTTTTGCATACCCTCATTTCTTTACGGAAATTTTTATCGTGCACCACGATAACGTATAAGGTAAAACTAGGAGAGTCTGCGCACAATTCAAAAGAATAACAAAAAAAATCTAAATATTAATTTTTTGCTAAACTATCCATGAATAATTTTTACTTCATTTGTTTTTTATGCATTTCCAATGCTATTTTGATGGTATGTTGTAATTTAATAGAACAATTGTAATAAAACCAAGAAAGTTATTTTGCGCAATCTGTCCTTACAGGGTTGGTGTGATTGCGCATATGGGTAGGAGAGATTGTTACTAATAATAACTACAATTAAATTGTTAACAATAATAATTACACTTAAATGACATTGTTGTAAGGTTTTTGTGAACAAATATTATTGTATTAGGAGTGAATATTGCAACCTAATAATTAAAGAATCAGAAAAAGGAAATAATTTAAAAACGATTAAAAAAATTTAATTAAAGGGAACGAAATTAAAGAAACGGGAAAAGCAAGTCCAGATAAGATTACAAAAACACATTAAGTTACTTGATAACACGTTTAACTTAGAATTAGTCCATTTTCATATTTCATTTTCTTATGCAATTTTACCAATAAGCTGCGTAATCTCTCCTAGCATGGAAACTAATGTGAACAATGTGCCACCTCTCCTAAGTAGCAGATGCGCAAACTCTCCAATTTCGGTAGGAGAGATTGCGCCGCCTTTTATTTAAGCATGGCCGCTACTAAAACGAACCATTGGTGTTCACACTGTTAGTCTAGATTAGTAGCTTATGAGAAATCGTTGCAGTTTAAAATATTTTGTACTACTGACATTGTATAGAAATTCTGACGAATAGCTATGAAAATTCAAGCACTGACTTTGGGAAAACAAAACAAAATAGCAATACTTTATCTTAAATGCTCAAAACAATCAACGTGCACTTTCAAGTAGACACTCCACAACTGCTGTTCTACAACTACCTGCAATCGCTGCGCACTCACTCTACTCCTTCCCCCCAAACCTCAATGTGCGCAATCTCTCCGACCGCGCCATCTCTCCTGTCTTTACCTTATTAATTTCATAAAACGGATTTCAAACAATTAACGCCTACAGATAGTAATGAATTGGGTTATTTTATGTGATCCTTTAAATGAGCAATAAGTGATGCGCACACCATTTTCTACAGTAAACATTTTGCAAAATATATCAGAAATGCATATCAGTTCCGTAATGTTTGAAGTAGTGTAACATCATCAAAAGGTATTTCAAATAATTATAGACAATAATGTATTCAAAATTTTTGGGTGTTTCTGTAAACGAAATTTTAAATTCCACAAACTTCATTTTCAATCGGAATCATGCTATTATAAACCTCAATAACATATATTAACTTCATTGGAGTACAAGTAGATTAACAAAAGTTTTAAGATGGGCATACAGACAGACGAACCGAAGTCATAAAAACTTTTCAACTATTTAGGAAAGTGTTAAAAATCACAACAGAAATTTAACAAATGAGATTTAATGCCCTATAAAAATATTCATACCCACGCACAAATAACAACACCACATGAATATAAAACTTGCTTTATCACACGGAGTTCATTTTCTGCAATTTTCCCATTTGTAGACTGATTAATATAATATTTTACAGACGAAATCATATCCCCCATCACATCATGGAATTTATTATTTTGACACGGAATTTTGGAAATTTTAAAAATATGTAGCATACATTTTAATTAAATGTAAATCTATATATTCTGTGTTATTACTTTTTAATGAAATTTACCTGCTTAATAATTTTAATGTGAGATAAAAATATTTTAAAATATTCAACTAAATATTATATAGCATATCCAGCAGAAAAATGAGTAAACACTGGAATTTCAAAATTTTTAATACCATGCATAAAAGTATGATGTATATAAACTTAAGTCAGCATGCTTCTAAGTTACTTATTTAAACTAAAAATTAGCTACTTAATAATGTTAGTGTCTGAAATAAAAACGTTTTGAACTATTTAGCTAAATAAAATATAGCTTACCTTGAAGGAACATTAATAACACTTGAAACTTCGATTTTTTAACACTTTACTGCATCGTTGAAAAGTGTTTATGAAATTGGTTTGTCTGTCTGTCTGGCCATCTCTCCATGTTCTAACTCACGTAAATATACTCGGATACACATGTAATTGGTATATGTTATTAAGGATTATTATGAAATGTTCGAGATTGAAACTAAAGTGTGTAGCATTTAGAGTTCGTTTATTGCATAACACAGAAAAAAAAATTCTTGGGACACTCAACAGAATTCCATTGCATTATGGTCTATGGGGAAACATCATTTGCAATGTATTTTAATGAAGTTACATTATTTCAAATATGTTTAAAATTTAGATAAAAAATTGAGGTGCATTGCAAGGTGCTTAAGAATATGGTGTGCATAGCGTTTGTCGTTCATTTGTAGGGGTACACAAAAGAATCCAGTTAGAGTGCTGTCTATGATT
Organism: Maratus michaelseni; assembly: GCA_963931845.1. NCBI lineage: Eukaryota > Metazoa > Arthropoda > Arachnida > Araneae > Salticidae > Maratus > Maratus michaelseni. The sequence goes on along the minus strand of OZ007588.1, from coordinate 245,254,603 downwards.
GCTGAAAATTAGTTTTGAGTTGCGGAATATGTTTTTAAATTATTTTTTTTTAATATTACAGTGATACCACGGTTTTCGTCGATAATCTGTCCGAAAAGAATTGGCGAAATCCAAAACCGACGAAAACCGAGGCAATTATTTCCACATGAATCTATGTAAATCGAATTAATTCGTTCTAAACACTCCAAAATAAGTGCCAAAAATACATTTTACAGAGAATAAGTATAGTAATACATATATACTAAAAACAATAAGAAATGTTCTTGGCGAATGGTATCAAGGTGCTATATCTAGGGCCACTTTAATTTTTGGTCTTTTGACAGTAGGAATAGCTTCAGAATCAGAGGACCCATGTCCAAGGGTGTAAAATACGGACGCCACTGTACCCATTGACACCACTAAATTTTTAGCATTCTTCTCCTAATAAGAATACTAATACAATTTAAGCGAACTACATTAATAAAATTTAGGCGAAGAATACTAATAAAATTTAGTGGTGACAATCTGCCAATTGTCGTCCAGTTTTTACACCCCCGCCTATATCGCTCAAGAAAGCTGTCTAAAGAGGTCTAAGTTTCTCATTCTGCCGCCTCTTAGATCTGCACAAAATGGGGCAAGACATTATCATTAAACAAGTTGCTTCCAAGGAACATTCTTTGGTTCCATGCTAGAGCACTCACAATTAGTAAAAAAAGCACAAAAATACATTAGAAATAAACGAAATCCGAAGCAACCGACGAAAACCGAAACAAATTTTTGTGGAAAAAATCGACGGAAACCGAAACCGACGACAACCGAAGTCAACGAAAACCGAGATATAACTGTACTTGTTCTGTATAAATTCTAAGATAATGTACAGGATTGAAGAGGAAACATCATTTCCGTTTGTTGACTGTAACTCATGAAGAAGAATTTTCAACAGTTTATACGTTTCCTTATTGAACTAAATTTAACAAAGTATGAAGTTTATATACTAATCTAAACAGGGCTGCACAAAAGAATTTGAATATTTTTTCTGACTACAGGTAGTAACTTCTGAAATTAGCTTTTAATTGGATTTTGAATTTTTCAAATTGTTTACTTAAATATCATCTTTCATCTTATAAAATGGAGAAGTTTTGTTACATTATTCTGAATGTGTTGGAAAGTGTTTCATAATCAATGCATGATTCTCCTTTTTTATTAAAAATTCATAGCATGCATTTCAATAAAACGTAAGTCTATGTTGATAATTTTAAAGAAAGTTGTATTCTGAATAATATTAATTTGCGATATAAATATTTTAAAATAATTGATTAAAATATGGCTTAAACTATGTAAAAGTAATAAACCCCACAGGTTTGAATTTGAAGAAATAACATGAAAATTAAGTATGTATGATTCTATGTTGTTTAATTTAGCGAAAGTTGTATTTTTAATATTTGTAATATCTAAGAATGTCTTTTAAAATATTTAAATAATAAAATGTAGTTTATAACATCCATAAACCCAAAAGCTAGATTAAAATTCTAAAAATAAGTTTCTTTCATTTTAACGAAAATTAAAATTATGTGTGTCTATGTTGTTTATCTACCAAAAATTGGCTTCTTAAGAATTTTAATTTCCGAGATGAAAATTGTTTAAAAATGTTGTTTAAGCACAATGAACATCAATAAACTCAACAGCTACACAAAATGTTTTTGGATAAATTGTGTCTTGTTGAAAGTCTCACAAACAAAAAGGCGTTTCAAAATCTCTTTCAAATTAATTTCTTCTTTGTTCGAATTTTTGTTCTTTTTTCGGAAGAGAAACGTTTCATAAAAATAATAAATAAAATGTAAAAAGAGGCATGCTTAAACAAACTCTGTTTAATCGATAATAAACCAATACCGATAAATAAAGTAACAAAACGAAACACACGCACTTGAAGTGTATTATTTACACACCTCATTAAAAAGCAAACCTCCTTCCCAATCCATCAAAATGAGGAAAAAAAAGCAACTACAACTTTCATCGCTAAAGACTTTTCAAGAGAACTGTTAATGAGCAAGTAACGTTTCCTGAAAATCTGTTTAAGGAGTGAGAAAATATTTCGCGAAAAATAAAAATAAAAAAAGACGCTGAGAAACAGAAGAAGACGGATGGAAATCTTTAGAGTCATTATCTGTGGTAACAACTTCATGGATGCAGAAATGGATGATTATCCACGCATTCTAGTAAAAAGAAAAAAATCGCTTCATATTTAGATAAGTGAGAAATTCTCAGCATAGGATGCAGATTAATGCAACAGTTTTTCTTTTTAGAAATTTTGTGTTTCAAAATTACTAAAGTTGGTAATTGCATACGGTTTTATGTCCCTCGAATTAAATGGATCTTTGTTTATGCATGCTTAAATTCGGCGGTCACATAAAAAATAAATGCAAGGAGATAAATTTTTGAACTGGTAAATACACACCAATAACGCATTTGTAATAATACAAAATAATACCTTTTGCTGTATTAAAATTATTAAATAGATGATTATTCAGTGTGGTAAGAAAAATCGTTTAACATTTAGAGATAAGTGAGGATCCTCAGCATAGGATGCAGATAAAACATAATTTTCTTTTAAGAAAGTTTGCGTTATAAAATTTCTGAAATTAGGTGTTTACATAATATTTCAGGTCTCTCGAATTAAATAGATTTCTGTTTATCTCTTATAAATTAGGTAGTCACATGAAAAATAAATGCATAGAGTTTAATTTTTAATAGGTAGATGCCATATTTATTCGAATCTGAGGCGCACCTTATCTTTAACTGTTTAAATAATGTTTTTTGCTTTAAGCTCTTAACACACAAGTAAATTTGAAAGAATGAAAAAAAAATGAAACTTAATAAACTATAGTAGACTATTTTTATTTATTTTCTATGTTTATCCGAACTAACAATCATTGCTTCTAGACCCTAGAGATGAGTTAGAGCACTTTTTAGGAACCTGAGTCCGCCTGAGCCCGACGATTTCAAATCCGTGCCCAGCCGAACTCGAAACATTTTGTATCCTCAGTGCCTGCGCCCGCTACTCAAAGCAAACAGTATAAAAAATTAATTAAAAATTAATTTTCCCATTTAAAAATGTCTTCGTACATAGAAATAAGTATTAATCCTAAAAACTCCCTCAAAAAGTTTTGTGATTTTCATGTTCCTGAAAATCTGTTTATAATAGCAATAAAATTGTTTATTCCCAACTAGTTGCAGAAATCTTCAAATGACAAAAACATTATCCTTTTAAAATACCATTGCGTAATTATGGCGGATGTTTTTCAGTAATTTTGGGAAATGACTTCAAACGGAAAGCGAAGATAGACAAGGGGTATCCTACAGCTTCGTTATGTTACTAACACTGATCGTGCAAGTGCTTCAAAATCAGATAGAATATATCTCCTTATATCTCATAAATAACAACGCAGTTCTCTTTCAAACGGATTTTTAAAGGATGGTAAAACACTTTAAGAAACTTAGACTGCATTCTTGTTCCTCAGAAAGCAAGTTTTGTTTTTGTGAATAAATAAGATTTCCACCTACGACTGGTATACAAATCGAGCCAAAACCAGTGTCTGGCCCGGGCTCGGGCTTACGGGCTTGGGCTGAGTACGTCTCATCTCTACTGGACATCTTTTCATCACCACTCATTTTAATTTATGAATCTCGTTCGCTGCTGTTGGATGTAGCTTTTTAATTGGATTTCAGGAAAATAGTCTCATCTTCACTCCTATATCCATTGTATTAGAAACGCCACACCAAATGCGCGAAACGCCTTAACCAAATCCTTAGGAATTAACTTCTATGCATATAAGATTCGTTGGTCTACATCAGAGAGTGGAGATTATTAATACACGTCCAGTTTTTGCCAGCTCAGTGTTTCTTGATGTAAGCCATGCCTAATAGCACAAGCAAATTGCTGCTGTTATGCATAAATTGTCTGTTTATGCACACATAGAGGGCTAATGTTGGGAAGTAATTCTGGAAACACAGTAACTAGATTAGTTCTGTCTCATGCGAGTTATCTTTGCGTTGAGTACAAAACGCATCCTGTTATATGAATTCGATTTAGAAGAAAAATAAGTGCGTATTACATTAAATACGGTATATGCTAACATGGTATATATCAATAGCATATTAGTGTAAAAAAAAATAACTCTATTGATTGCCAGTACAATTTCCGTGTTTTTACGGAATTTTTTCTCCGATGAAATGATTTCGTGAATGTTTCAGAAAAAATAAGGAATATGGGTAAGAATATCTTTGACAGATAATAGTGCTAAAATACTGGTTAATGTGTCAATGCTAAAGCTTGGAAATTATTTTTTTATTTTTATACTCTAACAAGAATTTCCGTATTTTGCCATTACAATTTCCTGATTTTTATAATTTTGTCTTTCTTTTGCAGTGTAATGATTTTATTAAATCCCAAAGCTTTCGAAAAGGTGTAAATTTAAAACTGTCTGTCAAAGATAGTCTAAATTCTTACTTTCTTTACGCATTCACGAAATCCCTTTCAAAAATAGCAACGAAATGAAATGTTTTTTAAAGAAAATTATCATAACAAAATTACTCAATGTCGATAATTACATATAGTTTGATGTACCTGAAATTAATAAATTGTTACTTCAGCATGTGAAACTTCGGTGGTCACGCTAAAACTAAATGCAAAGGTGTTAATTTTTAAATTGGCAAATACATACATATGCAACATCAAGACAAAATTGCAGAAGACAAAATTGCCTGCCCTTTTCTTTTTTATATATGCTTTTGAAAAACGGCGAAATTTTTAGAATCATTATCTGTGGTAACAACTTAATAGAGGCAGACATGGATGATTGCAATCTGAAATGAAAAAAAAAATCGTTTGAATTTATATAAGTGAGAAATTGTTATTATAGGATACTGCTTTACGCATACAATTTTTAAAAGAAAAGTTGAGTTCCAAAATTACGAAATTTGTTAGTTATGTATGTTCATATGTCCCTCGAATTAAAAGAATCATTGTTTTTGTATGTGTAAATGCGGCGATGAGATATTAATTTTGAAACATACTCATAGCATATTCAAAAACAGTCTTTTTCTTTATTAAAAATATGAAATGGATGATTGTCCAGTCTATAGGGACCAAGGAGCTTACTATATAAATAAGTAAGGGAATAATATCATAAAAGAGTATATTTTTGTTTATGCATGTGTAATTTCGGTAATCAGTACACTGTAAAAATAAAAAAATCCTGAGGTTACTAAAATTTGTTTAGTAAATTTGTATTCCACAGACTTTTTCAGTAACCAGTATTATAAACCGGAATCGTTGCTAGCTGTTTTTCAGTAATTCTTACAGATTTTCTTGTAACTGACTAAGAATACAAAATATTTTTTTGTGATTGCAAAGATCAATGAGAAAAACTAAAAATTTTTTAGTAGATCGACCCATTTTTTTACAGTGTAGAAAATTAAGTTTAAAGAAGTAAATTTCAATTCACGTTTGATGTCTCTCGAATTAAATATATCTTCGTTTATGCCTGTAGAAATTCGGAGGCCACATGAAGAAGCAAATGCAAATAGATTATTTAAAAAAAAAGTAAATATACACCAATAGCATATTCGTAACACAAAATTGACCTCTTCTTTATTAAAATCATCAAGTGGATTATTATTTAGTATAGGGAAAAAATCGCAGCATATTTAGATATTTGAGGAAGTGTTAGCATAAGATGCAGATAACGGATCAATTATTTTCTTTCATAAAATTTTGTGCTACAATGTTATTCAAACTTTATAAATATTCTATGCCTTTCAGATTAAACATATATATGTATATATATTACGCATGTGTAAATTCGGTGTTCATTTGAAGAATAAACACACAAAGGTTTATTTTGAAACACAAATATATATAAATAACACTGATATTTTAAAAACGGCACTTTGCTGTACTAGAAAAATGAGATGGATCCAGTTAAGGGGATAACGCTAACTGTTTAGGTAAGTAAGTAATTCTCAGTACAAGATGCAGATTTGCGAAGCAATTATTCTTTTAAGAAAATCTGCAAAAGAAAAGTGCTCGAAGAAGATAATTACACGCGGATTTATATTCCTAGAATAAATACATTTTCGTTTATGCACGTAAAAGATTGGTGATCACGAGGGGAAAAATGCAAAATTGCAAATTTTTAAATAGGTAAATGTATAAAATTGCATATTATAGTAAAAAAAAAACTGGCCTTGATTTGTTATAAATGTTAATAAAAAAAAAAGAAAAATGCACAGTTAAACTGATGGCATTGATCTCACAGACTATTCACACTAATTGTATATTATTCTTTAATTTCAAAGAATAATGTCCCTCGAAAAATAAAGAAATCGACAATAAATTAAGGGGGATTAGCCCCCCCCCCGTTCCCTCCTTTATACTTAACCAATGATCCCCCAAAAATTAATTAGGGAAACGCCTTATCACAATGAACCTATAAAAAAAAATTTGAAGGAAATTGGATAATTCTGCATGAAAAACACATTTATCTAAATTAGGGGAAATTAATCGCCCGTTCTCCCCCTTTATACTTAACCAATGAACTCCCAAAATTAATCAGAGAAGCGCCTTATCACAATGAATCTATATACCCGATAATTCTGCATGAAAAACCCATTTATCTAAATTACGGGGGGGGGGATTAGTCCACCGTTGACCCCCCTTTATATTTAACCAATGAACTCCCAAAACTACTCAGGGAAACGCCTTATCACAATGAACCTATATACGAAATTTGAAGTAAATTGGATGATAATTCTGCATGAATAACCTATTTATCTAAATTACGGGGGAGGGGGGGGTTAACCCACTGTTGACCCCTTTTACACTTAACCAATGAACCCAAAACCAATCAGTAAAACGCTTTATCACAATAAACCTATATACAAACGCCAGCTTACAACCTATAAACAAAATTTAAAAAAAAAACAGATATTTCTATCAAGAGTTATCGGGTTATGTACATACATACATATACGTACATACATAGGTACTTACATACAGACCCGGCACCGGCCTTCGGGCACATTAGCTCTCGGGCTTTGATAGCCTGTGAGCTAAAAACGACGGAAGAATGTTATTAGAGTCCCTATTTAAATATCTGAGAAAAACTTCATGCATATAAGAATGGATGATTGTCAGTAGAGGATGCAGATTTATGCCCGATATTTGTTTGAAAGATACTGCCGTTACAAAATAAATCAAAATTTGCAATTACATACGATTTTATGTCTCTTGGATGACTTTTTGGTTTATACGTGTGTAAATTCGGTGGTCGATTAAAAAGAAAATGCAAAGAGGTTAACGTTTAAATTTGAAAATGTATTACAATAGAGTAGTCAATTAAAAAATGTATTTTCATTTGCTCTACACATGAAATAGATAATCATCCAATCTTGAACAACTCGCTTGAGGTTTAGACAACTGAGGAATCCTTAGCACGGGAATCATGATTTTTCCAACAATTTTTCTGTTAAGAATATTTGCGTTACAAAATTACTGAAATTTGGTAATTACATACAATTTTACGTTATTTGGATTAAACAATTTTTTTTTATGCATACGTAAACTCCGAGTTCGCATAGAAAAACTACAGGTTAAGTTTTTAAGAGAGGTTAAGTTTATAGATATTATGTACGGAATTAACATGTTGTTAATTAATTTGAAGAAATAATTAAAAAAGTAAAAAGATAAATTAATTTAGTTTTTTTTATTATTATTTAATTTACATTGTGTTAAAATAGTACTATAAAAATATTAAATCTGTATCAAAACAATATTTTCTATTTCTTGTCGTGGCACAGTAATAAAGCTAGTAAAAAAGTAAAAGAAAAATACGAGTACTTGGAAAGCAAGAATATTTGCCTTTCATTGTATGTCATTTTAATTAGTTAGATATGTAGATTATTTTTTCATAGCATCTCCCCACCTCAGACTGTGACCAACTATGAGTACTAAGTTATATACTATCTGTCCATAAACAACAGATAAATATCACAAATCAGACCATTTTTAGCAATGGAATATGAATATTCTCTATGTCACTTTTATTCCAATAATGGAACATTAACTGTAAATGGAGAAATTTCTTAATAGGTAAATACATAAAAATAGTATATTTATAATAATAAAATTGCTTTTGGCTTTGGTTGAAATATTTTTAATGCCTTATGATCGATTAGGTAGACAAATTTACTCTATGCTTTTTAAAATAAAATACACCCAATTAATATAGGGTGTTCGTGAACTATTTTTACAAGATAGAAAGGATAGTACACATTAAGACGAATAATTTTGGTATAGAAAATCGTGATTGCAAACCACTCACTCTGTCAAAAATACAGGATGCGTCTCTCTAAGTCAAATCCGGATTTTCGTTTATAACTTTAATAATATTAAAGATATCGTAGCTAAATTTTCAACAGACTAACTTTCTTTTGAATGGCATAACGGGTGTGATGACATAACGGGGTGTGCTGGAAGTACATTGTATTTCAGCTAGTGTACAATCAGTTATATTCTGGATTATTTAATGACTATCTCAGCTTTGTTTGGATGACAATGGAGGGCCATTTTTAGCATTTCTTCTTATGTTTCCACGTTTCACACAAAGGAAATTTATACTGTGGTAAATATAGTTATAATATCTTCATTATTGTTAAAGTTGTCGACAAAATACTGGTTTCAGCTTTGTGTGGGAAACTCTATGTTTTTTAATAACAAGTGGTATATCACGTGGTTTCCTATACAAAAATTATTCATATTGGTGAGTGCTATCACTTCTCCTATTTCTTAAACACAGTTTACGAAAACTCTGTATTAAGGAACATGTAAAATATGCGATTAGGCAGTTGAATCGCTAACTTGTATTTTTTTATTTATGTTGAAGAGATGTATTAATATATAAAGTTTTTATTACTTTCAAGTAATAACGTACAAAATAATTAGTTTTTAAACGCATTCATTTATGTGTAGAATGATGCATACGGAATAAAATATTAGAAAACAGGAGATATTATTGAAAATACAAATACTAATTGGGTCATTTATAGTTACCAAGTCATTTATAAAACATTCACATTCTTCTAAATCTTTTGAGTGAAATGAATTAATGAAGAAAATGAACATTTTTCTTCCTCCTTTTATTCCTATCTTCAATTTTGTTTTTTCAAAGGACTTTCATTATTCTGTCCTCTTTATACATATGTTCAACTATGTTTTTTCAAAGATAACATTTGTTTTTGCTAGATCCAAAGTTGCCAAACTATAGTATGCTTATCAAGCTAAAAGTTGGTATTCTTATCACAAAAACAGGAATATTATATTTTATCCCCTTGCCTTTTGATTTAGTCTAAAAGTCTAGCTCGTCAAATTAAAAAACAAAATGCTGAATTTTCTAATATAAGCTCATAATTGACAATTTACTCTTTAATTTTTAAATCCACACTTTAATCTTTACATTAGTTTTAAAAGAGAAACTCCTCCAAATACATCGTTATAAATCTTCAAGTCAAATACACCTTTGGAAAATCTGACGCTATTTAATTAAATCTCTCTCAGTTTACATAAATATTTAAATGTATATTAAATGAAAGTAAGGCAGATATCAAGAAAGATCTTTTAATTAAGAAAATGTGACAGAGATTTCATGTTCTAATTTTCATGCTACTCACAGTAAGATTTCGTTACATAAAATTTAAATTTTTCTCGCAGGTTTAAGTCAAAAGTGTAATGTAAACAAGTTTTTTTACTTTTTTTAAGGAGGGAGAGGATGCGTAGGGCTAGCGAGTGGAGAGGAGTAAACTTACTGTACCTTCTTCAAAGAATTTTAACAATGGTTTGCAAAATAATTTTATTATTATTTTATTTGGGATTGTAATTCCTGATTGTTTTGTAGAAAACAAAATTTGGTGCTTAATATAAGCAAACTATAATATTAATGTTATTCATGGATTTCGAATCTGTTACTTAAATGTTATCCTTTTTTTCGTACTTTATTTTCAAATACGATAAGAAATTTCCGTTTCAATTAATCATCATTAATTAATTTTTTTAGTCTGTCTTTAGTAATTCTACTCAATGTGTCATCTTCCAGAAAAGTACATTTTCTTGGATATTCTGGTCATGTCCATCGACAGGGAAGCAGTTACAATTTGTTTTCCCCATAAATACTATTTCACAATATTGTTGATGTTATATAAGTTAAAATCAGTTAAAAACATTATTAAATATATCGTTAAGTTACGAAATTATTTTAAACTCCATACTGATTATTGAAATCTTTAGAATAATGGTAGAATAGCATTTCTCAAACTGTGCGATAGCTACAAGGTGAGATATCTACCTTGGATCTCTCGCTTAGCCTGCCATTGCTCTACCAACTGAGCTATCTTGGGTGACTCTTCCCCATAAATAATATTTCAGAATATTGTTGATGTTATATAAATTAAAATCAGTTTAAAACATTATTAAATATATCGTTAAGTTACAAAATTATTTTAAACTCCATACTGATTATTGAAATCTTCAGAATAATGGTAGAATAGCATTTCTCAAACTGTGAGATAGCTACAATGTGAGATATCTACCTTGGATCTCTTGCTTAGCCAGCCATTGCTCTACCAACTGATCTATCTTGGGCGACTCTAACAGACACATTTCACTTAAAATATCCTGCTAATAGGCTGTTCGCTTGACGGAAACAGATTTTATTAAGTGAACTGTGTTGACCAGAGTAGTTCAAGATAGTTCCGTTGATAGAGATTTCTTACGATGAGCCAGAGATCCTAGACTCGTCTCCTTACCTAGACATTTTTCATTCCGTTGATAATACGAAAAAAAGAAGTTTTTCGACTTTAATTTTAAAGTTTCTATGTCTACAAATTGCCATTCCACAGACATGATTTGCACGTCCATGAAAGTGGCTTTTGAAGGTACACATTTCTGGTAATTATCTTACTGTATGCCTCATACTTTAAAAGGTAATGACAGTCATTTATGAGTGGAAGAGTCACTTAAAGTTATTTTTAAAGAAATTTCTCAGTGAAAAATATATTTCTTTATTATTTTTAAAATGTTATATCTCATAAAAGTTCAAAGGTTTAATTTTTTATGCTAATTAAAACGACAAAGTCAGAAAATATTCTAATTTGTTTATATTTAAAAAAGTATTTTTTCCCTTTTTAAAAAAAAAAAAAACTGTTTTTTTTTTAGTAATTCCAATTAATTTGTATGACACAAATATGAGAAACAGCTTTCGAATAATTGATTAATTTCTTTTATATATTTTCTTAAACATTTTTCTTAAAGTAAATTGAAATATTTCTTATTTTTATAAAAATAGTTAAATTTTAAGTATTTTTTGAGGAACTTAATTATACAGGTTTGACAAACATGCATTTATTTAATGTCTATAATCCAACGAAATCAGAAACCTCTGTTTATAATAATAAAAATTATTCTTACCTATTCAATCATTTATTTTATTTATTCATAAAACTATATTTCAGTAAAATTAAATATATATATATATTCATTTTAAGGTAACTTATTCAATAGTTTTTAATATTTTTATTTATTTTAATTAAACTTATAATTTCAAAAAAAAAAAAAAAAAAAACATTTAATATCCTTCTATATTTAGAAGGCATTTTCTTCTTTGCTCGTTTCCTGTATTTTTGCAAAATTTATTTTTTTTTTTCAATTTACAAATCCACAATTGAAGAAGTTGCAGCAAGAAGGAGGTAACTCTATGTCCACTTTCTTGTTAATAAAGAAAGTTGCTCCGAATAGGTATTTTTAAAATATCATTGATGAAAAACCACGCATAGATGTATGAACGAATGCATAAGTGAAAAAAGTACTTTTTACGAAACTGTAAAATTTAAATTTTAAAAGTTTTTAAATTTCCTAAAAGTGCCAATATGGAGCTAACCACTTGTTACTGAAAATCCTTTTATTATTATTATATGGATAAGACAAAGCCACTTTTGAATGATTTATCTGATACATTTTTTACTTTCTTCTGTTTATAATAGAAGAAAATATTATAATCGAATTTTTTTTCGACGGCTTTACACGTTTTAGTGGTCAGAGATCCCGAAAAACACGTTTTTACAAAATGTCTGTGTTCCTCTTTGTATCATCAAAAACTGTTAGAATATTGTAATCATAGCATTACTGTTTAAATTTCATTGGTCCGTTCTTTTATCTAGCTTTCTGACAGGCTCGCTAATTTGCTGGCATAATACCGACAAAGTTTATAAATATATGTAATGTTCCATTTTCTGTTCCGTTTTGCAATTGTCGTTGTATGCGTAACAACTCAATACAGATCTTTCGATCCACTAGACTCTTTTGTCTTTTTATTTTGCCAGTTTAATTATCAAAAAGTATATTAATTTATGCATAGAATTGAATCAAACTTTATATATATGTTTTGGATATAACCATCTTGTCCCATGTAAAATTAGGGATATTCCTCCGGAAATCTTTTGTATCATCGGAAAGTGAATGAAGTTATGCATAGAATTGAATCACACTTTACATATATATATATGTTTTGGATATAACCAGTATGTCCCAGTTGAAATTGGTTATGCATAGAATTGAACTTAACTTCATATAATATGCTTTTGACTATGGACAGGGCCCAGTTGATAATGGGAACATTCTCCCTCTAGGGAGCGCTGTAGTTGCGTTTTTCGTTCAATTTTCTTGACGTTTGGCAGATTAAGTAAACAAGTTATGAATATTTTTTGACGAAATTTTATACTTAGGTGTAATGTAATAGGCCGAGGTTTGGATACATTTTTTAGAAAATAGGCTTGAAAGTTGCACTGTGATAGAGAATTTTGTTCGATTTTCGGCATGGGCACTGTAACAGTTGAAAAAAAATCATATTAAATCACCTAGTTGTCCAATCGAGGTTTAATTTGCATATTTCTAATAAGCAAAAATTTTCACGGTTTTTTGCTATATTACTCGTTGATTAGACTGCATTGCAAAATTAATGCCCCCCCCCCCCTCCTCCACGGTTTAAAATATATTATTGACAAAAAACTTGAAGTGTAATACAAAAATAAATAACAGATGTGTTATCTACATGTTTTTTTTTAAATTATTTCTCATATTTTGTTTCTCAAATGCATTATTAAAAAAATTACCCTTTAGAAGTATTAACATTGATTGGATAGAGGAAAGTTTTGGGATTGGCACATCCGACTAGTTTTACAAGAGAATAAAAATAATTTATTTCTTTTATATAAGCAGTGAAATTTCAGATTCTTTCTCAGAAACCTAATTAGGAAGTTTTAATCAACATGTATCTCTGCTTATTCTCACCCATTTTATCATTTGTTTTATTTATTTGCAAAACTACATTTCAGAAAATTATAACAATTTTTATTCAGTTTAATACAATCATTTTAATTCATTTTAATGCTTTAAATTTTAATTAAAATGATAACGTCAGAAAATACCTCAGTGTCTTTTTGTTTTATTTCGAAGGCATTTTATTATTTTTTTCTTTTCCTGTATTTTCTTAAAATGTCATTACAAATTCATACTCATTATTATATAAACAAGAAAAGTTTTTGAGCGATTTCTTTGTTTCATTTTCTGCAGGAAAATAAAAACAGTTTTTTCTTTTGTATATACCGTGAACCTTAAAGTTTTTTCTAAGAAAATTATTACGGAGGTTTGATAATTGTGTAGTTATTTATTGCCTATAACCCATCACAATCAAAATCCTCTGTTTATAATGACGAAAATCAAACTCAGTCATTTAATTACAGATTTTTTTTTTAAGAACTGCAATCCATATAATATGTCATAACAATATTCTTATTATGAAAGATTTTACATGGTAAACTGTTAGATGTAGCACATGTATGTATTACGAGAGAGAAAAAAAAACACCTCATTAAATTATCATAATCGTTGCAATTTGAATTTCCCCCTGTTATTCTCTTTAATACAAGAGCAATTACTATGAACCCCCGTTCTTCTTTCACTGTATATTTAATAGGCTTGAATATTTTAACTACTCTCTTTTTTTTAATGTCCTTTGTTCTGTTTTGTTGAAAAGGAAATCCCCCAATGTACGAAATATAATCTTTTAAAATATTCACACATTGAACGTATCTACTCCTAGATGCAAGTGGCATTATTCAAATTGTATTCGACGATAACTCATTCTTAACATTGTATTTATTAATAAAGACAGGAAAAGTTGAACTTTACCATAAAAATAAGCATTAAATTAGTACTCTTTTATTAAACACATTGCAACAGAAATTTAAATGTATGTGAATCACTTTAACCTGTTTTTAATCGTCATTTGTATTTGTTTGAGTGTTAAAATTAGTTAAACCATTTTTAAAACATTGCTTTTACTATCATTTAAGTAATAGATTTTCATTACCATTATTTACAATTCAAATAATAAATACTAAAATTTTATCGACAAATGGTATTTATCTAAACACGAAATTTTTTATGTTAAGAATTGTTGTTCTTTTTTTTTATTTAATTAAACTGTTAAAGGGACGTGTTTACGAAACTACATTAATAAAATATCGGGTAAATTTCAGCAGTTAACTTTAAGACTAAACAGTTTTTATTAGAAACAAGTATTTGTCCTAGTTCTTACCATAAGAAGAAAGAGAATTTTTAGGGTTTGATACTTTCCTGCTCTTTCATGAAAAAAACGAGCCTCAGATTAAACGAACCTGCGATTGGAAGCCACGCCGCCTTTGGTAACATACACTCCGGTATGGAATCAAACGCACCCAGAATTGTTGCAATGCTTTATTTAGACCCAGATTAAATTCCAATTTTCAATATCGCCGTTTACGTTGCTGTAGAAACCGATATGGCATTCTTCCAACTTTCAATGTAAACACGGTAGTATCAAAATTTACCGAAGAGTTATTTCCGTTTCAGAAAACAAAATCTAAAAATCGTCTCGGAACGCAAGAAAAAAAAAAAAAAAGCTAAATATCACATTAAAAAAATCGGAATTTTTTTTTTAAAATCTCAAAGAATACAATTTTCTATAATGGGATAAAATACTGAAATGGAATTCCTTTTACGAATGTCAAAATAAATTCTGCTAAACGCAAAAAAATGCTAAAAATTGCAAAAGAATTTCTCGAAAAGATCCAAAATCGCAGAGGACAAAATTTACTGCATTGGGTTAAAATATTTAAAAGGCATTGTTGTTACAAATATAAAAAATCACCAAGAAACGCAAAAAAAAAAAAAAAAAAAAAAAAAAAAAAGCTAAATTTTGCATACAAAATCGCTAAAAATTCAAAAATCGCGGTGATAAAATGTTCTATATTGGCCTGAAAGTTTGATTCTCAATTCGGTTTATGAATGTCAAAAAATCGCTGCAGAAGGCAAAAGAACTCTAAAAATCCAAAATTTACAGTAATGAGCTAAGATATTGAAACCGGTGTTACGAAATTGAATCCGGAAATTGAAAATCTTTACACATTAGTGTAAAGATCGTCGCAAAACGCGAACAAAATTGGTATAAATTGTATAGGAATTTAATTTAAAAAAATTTATAAAAAAATCCAAAAACTGGCTTCGAGATGCCTAACTTCAGACATAGAGGTCAAATCTTGTAGTTCTGGGCGCAGCGGTCTCTTCAGAACACAGCACAAACCCACACATACCGACAGACATCTATCTATCTTTATTAGTATAGATAGATATGTCATATTTCGCAAGACAGACTTGTTGAAATGAGCTTCCATTTCATTTTACTTTATGTTAGCCAATTTATTTTCGGCATCTTTTAGGTAGCTTTCAATACAAAAAAGTATAAAGCTACCTATTGCAGCCGTTCGGAGGAAAGCAGTTCCGGAAAATTTCGATATATTTTCACCGATCATGACACCCAGACCCCAAAACCACCCTCCGTTCAAATGTTGATTTATATATATATATATATATATATCTCCATATATATATATATATATATCTGACCTATGTCATACGATAACGCTCGTATTTATAAATCAATTTTGATGAAACTAATTGTGTGTATTAAGCTCACCAATGTCTCGACCGAGTTCGTTGGCCAGCTTGGTCCGCCATTTTGTTTCAAGATGGCGGCCAATTAAAAATTTAAAACTAAAATAAATATACAAAAAAGTTAAAAATTCAAATTTATTTTTTAATTCAGTGTTAGGCCTTGAAACGAGGATTCCAGAGCATTTTTTGTTTTACCTCTATCTTAAAAAACGGCTGAGATAGAGCAGTTTGAAATTCTAGGGTGGCTGACATTTTGAAACAAGACAGCACATTACAAAAATTTTCATTGTTGTAATAATTTTCCCAATCAAACGCATAAAACTATATATTCATATCCGTTAGCGCCAAATTCTCGCCAAACTTGGCGACATTTGGCGAAATATCGCCAAATTTGGCGACCAAAATAAGTCTTCATAAATGAAGCCAATTTGGCTATTGCTCAATAATTTGGTGAATTTCTTATTCAAATTCAGTATTAACGAATCTTTTGTAAACGTTTTATTTGCATTTTAAGTTGCTGTTTTCGTGTAACATTAGCTAAAATTTTAAAACGAAGATATAGGAAAGCTACCTTTTCCTCCCGGTACAGGCCGGAAGGACTTTTTAAAACGTAATAAAGTATGCAATGTTTATAAAAACTTACAATTATAAGTTTGATTGTATCACCAAGCTCTGACTATAAACCTTATTTTATTCTTTCAAGGGAACTAATTTATACTTGCATTTATAGTGTTTAAATAATGTATAACATGAAATAACTATGGTATTAATTTCTAAGTAAATAAGTCATCTAAAAAAACAGCAGAAATCTCTAATGTGTACAAAATGTGTGTGAAATAATTTTTTTACCGTGTACTAACCATTAATTATATATATCCAAAGCTTCTTATGTATTTTTTAGATTTATTTTAGGAATAACATTTAAAAAATGCGTTTACGTACAATTATGAAACAAATATTTTTGCTTAGTTTGTAAATTATGTGTTTATTTATAAACAATTCATTATTTTAAATTGATAGATTATAAATTTTGCGATAAAAACACTATATTGCAATCAACACGATAGCAGATGTCAGCTAGATCACGCATAGAAATCAGTCACATTAAGTTTACAAAAAATAAAAGTATAAGTAATAAGTTATAAAGAGAGCTTCGGAGGGGGGGGGGGGGGAGAAAAGACATTATAAAGATATTTGATTTTACGGTATATATGGCAAACTTAATGAAACTACTACCAGCAATTTTTAGAAAAAATAAAACTGACTTCAAGAAATTGTTTCTTATTTTGTTGCGCTGCTACTACTTTTTGCGTGACAGTTGCGTAATTTAGTGATAATGGTTTAGTACAACAGGGTTTTTTGTGGTAGCTCTTTATTGTTGTCACTTTTGCTCGTTTTCACGCTCACAAGACGACTATATATTGAAAATTTAATGTATCTCTCTGAAAATCCATAGACTATACGATGATTTTGTTTTTAAAAAAAATGAAGTCGTAGCCTGAACAACGCATTCAAAATTCGTGAGGATTGATTGGATATAATTTTTACAAAAAATAGAGCTCGTAAAAGACAGACACAAAGAAAAGTGTGTCAATTTTGAATCTTAATAAAGCCGAAAAGGCAGCAGCATCAGAACGATCCCATTGCAACAGGAGCACACACACACACAAAAAATTATGAAAGCAACCATTCAAATGTTACTTACATAATATATATATATATATATATATACATGAGTTGTATAATTCGTCTCTTGGA
Organism: Maratus michaelseni; assembly: GCA_963931845.1. Classification (NCBI taxonomy): domain Eukaryota; kingdom Metazoa; phylum Arthropoda; class Arachnida; order Araneae; family Salticidae; genus Maratus; species Maratus michaelseni. Next base: position 245,236,767 of record OZ007588.1, on the reverse strand, counting down.
AGTCATTTAAAAAGGTAAGATATAGCTTATTTTTTAATATTTTAAATAAATGTTTTGACTCTACTAGAACTTTTAGGTTATTTTCCTAGATTTTTATCCTCATTTTGGGGAAAATCATTATAAGACAGAAAGAAAAACTGTGCACTTATGAACAGAAAGCTTATGAAAAAACATTAAAATCATCTAAAAGTCCAGGGAAAAAATCATTTCCCAGAACTGTGTAATGAAAAGCTGTTAATCACTTGACATACTGTTTCATTAAAAGAAAAGAAATAAATAATCTTACCGCACTTATATTTTAAACAGTGATTAAAAAAACCGGCATGTTAATTTTCTAAAAAAAAAGGGTACCATTTTTTTAGATGGCCCCCTATGATTCATATCACGTAAAAAAAAAAAAAAAAAAAAAAAAAAAAAAAAAAAGCTTTCAAGTTCCACATTCGGGGTTCTTGAGCTTGCGACTTAAAGTAAATTTAAATGACATCAATTATGCTAATATATAGGGGGTTTTTTTGCCTATCGAATCACTGATAACATCATATGAAAATGAAGAAAAAAAGGAGACATCACAATGAAGTATTTAATATTAAGATAAAATTTTACACATATTATAGGGATTTTAACCCTTTTCTCGATTGGCCAGCGGTAAGGCAATTTCTCAGGGAAAATACACTATTTTTGTCTAAAAATAGTCTCATTATTTAATCACATTGTTAAATAAACCGAATAATTGCATGCAAAAATATTGGTGTTATCCCGAACAAATTACCTGACTGCTTCCCTGATTATTCTTCATAAATTATTATTTTTGATGTAGCTTTCTGTATGATATTTTATAATACCATTGCACATTAAATAATTTTCATATTCTGAAAAAAAAAATGTTTTTAGTATTATCAGACAGCTTACCTAATCCTTTTGCATTGGGTAATGTGGATCCCAAATATCACATGATCTCGGAAAACCTATCCATAATCAAAAACCAACAAGGTAATTTATTTCTATTGGATCAGAGCCCTAAAGGGGTAGCTGGAAAGTAATTAGAAGATATAATAACCAAAGATGCTGCTCAAAATAAAGACTTTCCATCTAACCGCATTTCTTTCCCAACAATCTATTTAAAAGCACAGTCAAAATATAGTTCAGTTTAGAAATTGCCACTGTACAATGAGATATAGCAGATGTGTGTCTGTACGCTTATAATTTTCTCCCAATAGTTTACACATATACAATAAATTTCTAATTGTATTCCTCAAAAATAAGGTTTCCATTCCAGCATATTTGCACAAAATTGGGAAAAATACTTCACCACTATGTGTATATGGCCTACTATCCACCTCGCTATATTATGTGCTACAATGCACATTGACCTCTGAATATCATGGTAAAATGCCTGACCAGATGTCTTTCCACGATTGCATAACCTTCATCTTAGATCGCCTAGTCTTATCCAATCATGTTATCCAATGTATGCATGTATTGGAATCAATGAATTTCCTTTCCAGAAGCCTAATCCTATTTTGATGATACAGCATAGACTTTGTCTCCGATGAATACTTACTAATTCGCCATCGTTAACTCTTCATTTTAGCTTTCTTATTTTTATTTTGTTTTTATTTTTTCATTATGTGACCATAGTTGTTCATTATGTAACCAAAATTTTATATGTTAAAATGGAAAGGATCCTTCTAATAGATTGTATAATAATCTCAGTGCCCTGCCCGTTGGCAGGAATTTTCAGCGATAGTTTCTCACAATTAAGATGTTCACACCATAAAGCTCAATTGTATTTGTAAATCTTGGCTAGGGCTGTTCTTGTCCCATATCCTAGCCATTTAATAATGCCTAATTTGAAAAGCTTAAAATAATGGCCACAATGTTAGAAATATTGGCATTCTATTTAAATTTATTTTCAATTTACTGCTTCCATATCGGCTATTAAATCCAGACACTGTCTGAATTTTATTCAAATGTATAGTAAAAAAATATGATTTCAGAACTCCAAGTTTCTCAACGTTCCTAATTTTTTCTAATTTTTATACTACTATTTTAGCACAAAAAAATTCGTGGTAGATTCCTTTAACATCTATATTATATATATATATATATATATATATATATATATATATATATATTACTGTTTCATAATAGTGGTAGCACAGGTAGAAATATTTAGGAACGGTGGGGTCAATGCAAGTGTGAACCGGTATTTTTGGAATAATACTTTTAAAACATTATTCTAAAAATATTTTCTCTAAGTTGTAGATACTCGTACCAAAACAAAAAATTCACTTTTGGGAAGCTTTAACGATTTCAGATTAAGCGTGTTTAATCTTATATTGACTGATATAAAAGAAAATTAATCCATGAATTTTCGACGTTTTTACTTAGTAAAAATTGAAATACTATATGTTTAGCAGTTATTTCAACTTCTATTGGTGTAAAATGGCACTTTTTAAATGATTTTAATTTTTTGTTTTTTTGGTTTGTAATTTTTAGATTAAAAAAATCGCAAATAATTTTTAATACATTGAAGACTAATTTTTACACTTACTACCGTTAAAAATTACAAATAAAATAACCATAAATCAAAACTTTAAACTGTGTCATTTGACACAGACAGAAAGAGAACAGCATTTGTGTTAATTTATATAAGAATAGCCTGTATATTTATGGAGATATAAAGTTTATTTAAAAATTTAAAGAAATTTCCGCATGGTTTTTTAAAAATTATACGAGTTTTCAACCAATTTTAACGCCACTTTCAGGAAACTTGACCAAATACATCAGAAACAATATACAGAAAATTGGAATGTAAATATAAATAATATCCGATGAAATATGGGCATTAGTATAAAATACTTTTGAACTGCGCATGCGCGAGGGGTAACAAACTATTTTTGCAAAATTTAGTAATCAGCTATATAGGACAACTTGTATAAAAAGTTCTGACAGGTACCGTGAAAATTCAGAAAAATATCGGCGATACAATGAGCTGAATTTCAGTTACTTTCGAAAAGCAGCAGGGTAATAAAAGATTTTTTAAATCGTCTTTGTTATTAACTGATTTCCAACAAGGAATATGTAATTAACGTATGCTCACACGCATATTTTGAATTTATTGTTCAATTTTGATAATTATTTTTGGTTAGTATGTTCTAATTGCAGTGGTTCTACTAAGGAAAAATAAAACACCAATAAAAAAATGACAATTTGTGGAGTGTCCAACACTAGTCATCCCCTTTTAGGAAACAAACTGAAATTCAGCGTACTATATCGCCGATTTTTTTCTGCATTTTCACGATATTCGACTGGCTTTTATCTGGTTTCTTTTTACAACTGACCACTAAATTATGAAAAAAAAAAGTTATCATTTGCGCGTTCGCAGCTAAAAATTAATTCATAGAAATGCTCATACCTCACAAATTTAATAGATATTTATGTTTAATTCATATTTTAATATTTAATAGGTACATATTATAATAGCTCGTTCTACAGCACGTTGTCAAATCTCCTAAAAGTGGCATTAAATTTAGTTAAAAACGCTGCATGCTACAAACATGCGGAAATTTCTTGATTTTTTATTTTTTTAATGAAACCTTTATATCGGCCTTCTGTTTATACACGTACGAGCGCAAATGTTTTCACAGAAAACACATTTTCATATGCTTCAGCTACAGATCATTTCGAGCATTTAATCGAGTGGTAGCAAATTATTTTTAGTCAATTTGTTGTTGTCCGTCTATGGTATATAGGGAGTATGCTGAAATATATTATATCAAACATGCTCTTTATATTCCCGAAGTTCGACATGAATTAGTCAACTATGTCTCTAGATATTTCACAAAACGTCTAAAATCGGATTTTCTCGGTGACTTTTGGTCATATAGTGACTCAAAGAGCAAAAACACTCATTAAACGAAAAAATCAACCACAACGCGTTGTGACAAACTCTTAAAGACCACAAAGCTAAATACGTATTGTAGCACTTGCAAAAATAAAACCACAACACATTATGGTAAACTCTAAAAGGCCAAACAAACTGAAATTCGTTTTGCAATATTCGGAAATAATACGAATTGTCATATCACGAAATGTCGTTCCGAACGATGGCTGATGCAGGTGAAACAATAAAAAAACCTACTTATTTTTAAATTTATATTAAGATATGAGACAGATAATATGTCTCAATAAAATATTGAAATCAAATGCAAATAATTACTTTTAATTTTTTTTTTTATGTTTTAAGCAAAATTTTAAAATCAATATTAGTTCGTAATCTACTTAATTCGTCTAAATTAAAGAACTCTCATATTCTTCATAATTTTGTCACCAAGACAATGTAAATCAACAGTGGATTCATGACATATTTTTTCAAGATTTAGGAGATGAATAATATGAGCATTAACCTGTAATCTTTTATTTGCAAACAATTTAATGCTTTAAAACGAGAAAACAAATATCTTCTGCTGTTTGAATCTGTTTGCATTAACAATTAACGCAGATTGGAAATAAAATAACTTAACCGATTCATCAATGTGAGCATTTGAAGAAATTAAAAGGTTATATTGAGATTTAAAGTTATTCCAATATCCAACATGTCCAGAAAATTTAGGAAAGGGAAAATCAAGTAATTTTACAATCAAATCATTATTTATAATGCATTTATAATCATTATTTATAATGTTTCATTCGTCACAAAATTAAGTTATATTGTCATCTTAGACATTACAGTTTCTCTTCTTCTGTTTAAAATTTTTACATCAGGCATTTTAGAAATTTTCAGCACCTACACTAATAAAAATGGCGAAAGAAATAAGAGAGTTAATGTTAAAGCAGAGTTCTTTTCAACACTAAAAATTATCAGTAGGTCGCCAAACCACCTGACCAGAGATTATCGCATTGGTTTCCATATATATTTTTAAAAAATTGATCGCATAGATAAAATAATTAACTGAATCAAAATAATAGAAACTAGAAAACATATTTTTCAAAATGTCTCCTTATATCTAATAGACGGTAAAAATGATGTTTACATCTTTTCCGAGATTGAAGCTTAATGTTATTGAAATAAAACCATTTACATTTAGTCTGTGCATTTTCTAAATTTTTTAAGGCTTAAAAGTTTTCATGTTCATTATTAAAATTTTGTTGACTTGTTAGCCTATATGTTAATTGTAAAAATGTATATATAAATATCTTGTAACATTTTTTCTTTAAATAAATACCGGTAGAGCACCAAAGTTTTAAACTGCACAGGTTAAAAGGTCAACTCAGTCTTGCTCTCTCTCTCGTAAAGACCAAAATATAGAAGTGTAAATAACGAATCTGTCGATAATTTTTCCAAAAAATAATAAGTAAGTACATATTTAAAATTTCAGCACAGTAGTTCTGAACAGGCGATTGTGAGTACGTCTTTAATCAAAACGTACCAAAAACTACGAGACGAAAGAAAGAAAACGATTCAACGAGATGCCGTTACCAAGACAACATTGGCGCATATCACCAACAAAAACTAATTTACTGCAGCGACTTAATACTAACAGCGTTTTCTTGATAAGTCTAATGATTCAATATGTAAAGATAAAATTATAATTATCTTTATTACAATTTGAGAAATTGCAGAAACGAAGTTCATCTCTTTAGCAGCATTCTTTCGTTGTCTATGTATTTTTCATCTTCTTGGCTTATTTGCTTTAATCATAAAAACTTCAACAAAAAAAATACTTTGTTTCCTTTTTTTTTTAATGTAAAATATTTTACAATGTTTTCAATATTTTAGTCTAGGTTATATAAATAAAAGTTATAAAGTATAGTAACTTAATTTTTAAAAAAATCAATAACAAATGTTTCACCTATTTCACAATAACTTAAAATTTTTACTTAGTCATAAACTGAATTTTCCAAGGTCCACAATACTTTACATTTCTAGAATTGGTAGAATACTTTATATTTGTGAATTTATAACAAGTATTTTGCATGTAGTTAAATAGTAAAATATAATAGTTTTAGGTGTAATAAATAACACATTGTAAAAAAGTATATCTTGCGTAAAAAACATCTCATGGACATAATCGCATTTAAATTTCACTGAATTATTCTCAAAACACTATTTTAAGTGAATAATATAAACACTAAACGACATTTATTTAATATATCTACAAACGACACTTTGTACATAATGTAAACATAATTCGTTTTTCCCATTTCTCCAGACAGCATTGCTTTGCATGCAAAAAAAGCATTTTCTTAACACTGTCTAGTTAAATTACGACTCATAAAATATAAAATACAGACTAGTTCAGGTTCATAAACAGTCCTGAATAAGTATTCATTTATCTTTCATTGTTGCATATAATCTGTTTGATTCAGATTTTCCTTATAATTCTCCTATTGTTATCCTAAATAAATGATATAAAAAATAAACATCTATTTAATGCATCTTCAAACGACACTTATTACATAATCAAAATAAATCTTTCTTTTTCATTTCATCCAATAACGTAGCTTATAAAATAAAAATAGTACGCATTCTTTAACACAACTCTGTTAAATTACGTATAATAAATTATAAAATATAGCATAATCCTCTTTAATAAAAAGGTACGTGTTGCTGACGACTGGGATCGTTGCCACAGATTAATCTCAGAAAATGAAACATTTGAAGTTACTGAAAAAATTAATTGCTCGAAAAGTATTTGTCAGAAAATTGTTAGACAAACTGCGTTAGAAAGGTAAAAAATTGTATTTTTCTTAATATAAATTTCAAATGCACTGATTATGCCATTTTTCAAATATTAAATTTCAAAAATGACCAAATTTCACAATGGAGTAGCGAAAACTTCACGCGTAAAAAAATAATAGTAACAGCAATATGTCAGCACGAGTCATAAATTATAGAGGCCTTATTATTCTGTTAAAATATAAAAGTGAATTATGATGTCACGAGTGCATGATTTTTATTTAATTCTCGACAAATACTAGATGCGTCATTTCTATTTAGTTGTGAATAATATAGGTTTATTTCTGTTATTAAAAAATGTAGCTATAAAACACATAAATCAATGGAAAACGGTAGGTAATAAATTGTAAACGTAATAATAAACCGCATTGAAAAAACATAATTTAGTGAAATAAGTATCCGTTTTTATGTTATTATAGGATATTCCAGGTATAGGTACAGATTACTTTAAAATACAAGGTTAAATTCACCGATATATTTCGTTTGATTCAAGGTTCTTTTCGAGAAACCGACCAGCGCAGCGGGCGTAGTCTGCTAGTTTAGTTTCATAAGCTGTTATGGGTAAGTATCCATTGTTGCTTAATTGCCAAATATTTCAAAGTGAAGTGTATTCAGGTCTTCAAGCGACATTTGCATGAAAATATTTTCGTTTAGCCTGTAAATAAATGTAAATATAATTAACTTAGTAATTTAATTACTTTCTTAAATGGGTATAACGCAAAAACAATATCAAAAGATCTCTTTCCCATTTTTAAATTTATTTTTAATCATATACCATTGCATATAATCTCTTTGATTCAGTTTTTCCGCATAATGTACATATCAGTAATCTAAATAAATGATATAAATGCAAAACATCTATTTAATGCTTCTACAAACGAATGTGTTTACATAATGTAAAAATAAATTGCTTACCTCATTTCATCAAATAGCATTGGATTACATAAATATAAAATAATAAATCTTATGCATTATCTTAATGCTATCAAATTGAATTATGAGTCATAAATTATTAAATATGTGTTCAAATTATGTTTCATAAACTGTTTGTTCTGAATAAGTATTCATTGCCGCTTTTGTGTTCGTATTTCGAGAAGGAAAAAATGTATTAACATACAAAGGGTTTTAACACCTATTACAGAAGAAATCCCTTTTGTCCCTGGAAAAAAAAATTCCATTTAAATTAGTAATTGAATAATTTTATCAAATGAGTATAATGTAAAAACAATAGAGAAATAAATTCCTCCAATCCTCATTCTCAATTTTTTTTTTCAATTTTTGCTTACTCGTTATTAATTGAATTTCCCATAAGAAATCACAAAATTTGAAGTTTCTGCTGTCCAATTATAACAAGTATTTTATATGTAGTTAAATAAAATATAATATTATTAGGTAAAATATAATATTATTTGGTATAACATATGACAAACTATAAAATGACATATTTTGCGTGAGAACAACTGATGTACTTAGTCGATATGCTTCAATTTCATCGCATAATTCTAGGTATACTATAATAAATGAATGATATAAAAACTGAACAATATCATTAAAATAAATGATTGAAACTTTCTACCATAATATATTAAATAAACAAACAATGTGTTGGCACAAAATAAGTTCAAATGTAGTTAGCAGACAGTTATGTTTAGGAGTTCCTAAAACTTCATCTTCAGTGCAAGATAAAAAAAAATAATAAAGAAATTAAAAACAAATGCTTCAGAATATGATAGATTCAGTAGTCAATATAGCTTTACTGCCAACGACGAAATGTTAAAGAGCGTGGAAACAGTGGAGCTAAAAACTGTCAGTATGTATCACGAATCTGTTGGAGACCAATATGAGGTCAGAGATAATATACATTCGGAACATATTCGGAATTAGGTATAAAAATACATGGACACAAAAGAGATTGTAGGAAGAGGGTACAGAGTGAGTTAAAGAAGTGATATCGAAACTTTCGAGAATCTGGCGGTGCTTGATTAGTCATTCATTAAACTGTGAGTTTTTCCAGATTTAAAACTTCTTCCTCTAAAGTTACTCTAAAGACGAAATTCACTAAACTAACCAGACAACATGGCAATAAATCTCGTAACATCTTTCTGATTTTGAAACAGAATCTTGCCGTTAATCTTTCAAGTATTCCCTTGAGTCAAGAGGAAATTCATTGTCTAAAGTTCACTGATAATTTTTGAAATTTATTCAAAACCGTTCTTTCCTAAAATTATTGCCTTTCCCCTATTCAAAGGTCTTTGAAAATCTATAATCTGAGCCTCAAAAGGATTCGAAAAGTTAGTAAGGCAACTTCCAGTTGCAGTAAGAATTAAAAACCTTATCCAGGTATCGTTATCAACAAGGCCAAGAGAAATTATAGTTATGGATAAATCTGATTACTTGACAAAAACACAACAATTAATTCATGGTGATCAATATAAAATGATCAAGCGTGATTCTGCTTAAAAAAAATTCAAATCGGTTAAATCTGCTATTAAGTCCCTCACCCCTTCTTTCCAACAGTGCCAAATCTTCCCTCTTTCCTTCTGTTTCAAACTGTGCAAGATTTTATGCTTATATCAAAGCTAGCTTTGACAAATCAAAGCAAGCGTTACCAAAAGTCCATAATTTCGGCATTCCTTTGAAAATGATCACGTCAAACATTGGCACTTCTTTAATTATCTCGTTTCAATTTTCTCTCCACTATTCTCCAACAATTTATACAATTGTAAAAACTCCTATGAGCTTGTTAATAAACTTCGCAATTTCACTGCTATCACTGTTTTCACTGTTTTTTACAAAATGATCTGTTCACGATGCTTTGAATTATCTTAAGAAACATCTTCATTAATTCTATTTCTCATGATTTGAAATTAATGAGCCAATAAATCTCACTGAAACTTGTTTTACAAAGCACATTTATTTTGAATAGTAATTTTTACCGTATGGCTGAAGGTTTGTAAATGGCCTCTCCCAATCAGCCTCTCCTTTATTGACATTTATAAAAAAAATTTCAAATAAAACCTTTTCAACAATTTGTTTGTTCCAGTTTACATCCGTTATGATGACAATTATTTGGCATAGTTGAATTCAAGCAAACTCGAGTTACCTAATATTCTCTCAGGAATTCCTTGAATCAGCATACACAGCATACACAGTTTACTTATGAAAAAGAAAATAACGATCAGATTTCTTTTCTTTAAGTTTTAGTTTTTCGTGAATATAATTATTTCCACACTATTGTTTATGATAAACCATTCATAGTTTTTTTACCCCTCATACTTTTTTTTCTCATCCACCTAATCAAACGTCGGCTGCTTTAATACATATGTTTATCTTGCCTTAAACATTTTATCTTCACATAACTTACTTAAATTAGAATTAAATTACACTAAATCTGTTATTATTGATCGAGGTATTTCAAATGAAATAATTTACTCAATATACACTGTAAAAAAAAAAGGGTCGATCTACTAAAAAAATTTAGTTTTTCTCATTAATCTTTGCATTTACTAAAAAATTTTTTGTATTCTTACTCAGTTACAAGAAAATATGTAAGAATTACTAGAAAACAGCTAGCAACGATTCCAGTTTATAATAACGGTTACTAAAAAAATCTGTAGAATACGAGTATACTAAAAAAATTTTAGTAACCTCAGGATTTTTTTACAGTGAATAATAAATGCATTAAACATGCCCATTCGAGTGTCAACACTATTTGTAATAGAAATTTTGATATGCTACCATACTTCTCAAAATTTAGCTATCAAATTTCTGCAATTCTAATGACAATCAATTTTAAAGTAAACTATATTCATCCTAACAAAATGAACTTTACAAATCTCTACCATCCAATGAAAATGTTTTTTAAGTGGGGATTTATAAAATATCCTGGGAATTTAGTCAAATGTACGTAGACCGAACGAAACGCCCTCTAAACATCCGGTTGTGGAATACCAAAATGGAGATATTAAACGTTCTGCTGTTGCTAACCATTGTTGATCTAGCAACCACATTTTAAACTTTTCCGAAAAGTTTCAATAATCCAACAATGTTTCACAGTACACGATCTTGATTTTTGAGAAAATTCTTACATCTGGAAAATTTCGAACAGTTTAGCAAATGATTTATCAAGTACTCTTAGATTCTCACAAGTTTGAATGCCATTTCTTTAAACTCACATCCTCCCTCCCACACTCTATTTTGATGTTATGTTGTTTTGTACTTCGTTATGAATAACATTGCAGTTATGTTAAGCGTTGCCTTCTCATTGTTCTCCTAGAGCTATGCCATACATACCAAGGTTACTAAACTCCTCTGTTTTCTTACTCTTCGCCATTTTGCCGTTGTCCGTAAACGATATTGATTCTCACCCTCTGTTATATTCTCATGAATTTGTTTTAACAATTTTTTAATGGTTTATAACCTTTAACAGAAGATGGAGTTATGAAAACTCCGAAACAGCTGTCTGCTATCGACTTTTTAAATTATTCTGTCTTGTATTATCACGTTGTTTACTTGTATTTTACTAAACAGTATATATTTAATGCATCTAAAAACGACGCTGTTTACATAATGTAAAATCAAATATTTTTCTTATTTCACCTATAATTCTCTATTGCTTTCAAAATATCAATGGTATGCATTTCTTTATCATGAACTCAGAAATTGTGCACTCTAAATTGTAAGTTTTATTTTTATTCAGTTTTATACACTGTTCTGAATACGCTGTTGCTTCATTGTTGCATATTTCAACGTAGTAGAAAATCTTGAGTAGAAATGTATTCAAATGCAAACATTTTGCAAATGTTGTTACTACAAAATGTTTCCTGTTGCAACGACGAAATATAATTTTCTAATTAATTTAATAACTAAATAATTTTATCAAATGATATAACAATGAAATGAGATATCGTAAAAATATTAACGAAATGATTCATTTCTTTGTCAGTTTATTTTTATAATTTATATGTAATCATATACTAAATTTACAATCCGTAGTCAAAAGTTCCGTTCCAAAAATCCGTAGTTTAAATTTATACAAAACATAATAAAACACACCGTAGCAGTTGTTGATAAAATATAATATTATTTGGTATAACCTATCGTAAATTGACGTAACTTGCGTGAGAACATCTCATATACGGAATTTTCTTTTTTCATTCAGCTCTTCGCCTAATTCCCGGAACATTATCCTAAATGTATGATGTAAACAACATCTACTAAATTCATATAAAAACGACGCTATTTACATGATATAAAAGTAAATTCTCTTTTCCTCTATTCATTAGATAATTTTCTATTGCGTACAAATAAAATAGTAAATTCTATGAATTTTCTTAATACTCTCAAGTTAAATTACGACATATAAATTATGTAAAATATATTCAAATTCATGTTTGAAAAACTGTTCTGAATAATTATTCATCGTTGCTTCATTGTTTATACTTCAACATAGTAGAAATGTATTAAAATTCGAAAACTTTGTAGCACCTATTCCTGAAACAATTCCCTTTTGTCTGTGATAAAAAAAAGAAAAAAAATCTCTTTAATTTAGAAATTGACTAATTTTATCTAACGAGTCTAATATAAATGCAATAAAGTATTTGTTCATCTGTTTCTCTATTTCAATTGTTGCTTAATCAAAAACTAAATTTACAGTTAAAAGTCACAATAGTTTAAATTTGTACAGCCAAATTATAATACGAATTTTGCATGTAGTTATGCAGCAAATATATTATTAGGTAAAATATTTGACAAATCGTAAAATGCAATTTTGCATGAGAACATCCCATGTGCATAATGTCTTTAATCAGTTTCCCCGCATCACTTTAGGAAAATTATTCTAAATAATCAATATAAACACAAAACAATATCTATTCGATATATGAGGGGTTTAGAATGACAGTGAAGTAAGTCAAAAATTTTGAAAATCGAGATAATCTTATTTTCACTGAACGTATATTAACTTTTGTTCAATGTGCCAGTCAAATAAGTCATAGTTCACTTAGGGAGTCGCTAGAGGGTAAAACAAGTTGGACCACTCAATGTAACGACAATACAACAAATTTCACAAAACCCTTCATTTGTCAAATCACTAAATTCGTTGTGATTCGTTGTGATTCCCAGCGACAGTGGGGTACACTGTCATTCTAATCCCTTCATATGTACAAACGACGCTGTTCACATAATGTAAAAGTATCATTTTTTTCATTTTGTCATATCTCTCTCTCTCTCTCTCTCTATATATATATATATATATATATATACAGGATGATTATAAAAAAATTATCCCGATATATGAGTCCTTAACTATCACACCGTTCACAGAAACTGACTGAAATTTTAGTTTTAAGTATTTTGAGGTATGCGCTCAAGAATCGTATGAAAAACAGCAGTTAAACTCTAACAGTTACGGTTACAGTGACAAAATTTGGAAAATTTCAAATGGCAACCCCTATTTTTTTTATTGGAATGTGATCTTCATAGTGAAAAACCATAAAAAGCGTTGAAACGGTACCTGTAGCACGAAAATTGCCGGCTCTAGAGAGACTAAGAAGAAAAGTGAACACAACAAATAAAGGACAGAGAAGCAACAGAAAGTAAAACGTTTTATTATTCAGTGCTATCCACCATCTGCCGCATGCAACGTGTCTTCGTGTGTGACATGGAAAATTTGTGAGACACAATAAAATGTTTTGTTTTCTGTTGATTCTCTGTCCTTATTCGTTGTTTTCACTTTTCTTCTTAGTCTGTCTAGCGCCGGTAATTTTCGTGCTACAGGTACCGTTCCAACGCTTTTTATGGTTTTTCACGATGAAGATCACATTCCAATAAAAAAAAAACAGGTGTTGCCGTTTGAAAATTTCCAAATTTTGTCACTGTAACCGCAACTGTTAGAGTTTAACTGTTGTTTTTCATACGATTCTTGAGCGCATACCTCAAAATACTTAAAACCAAAATTTCAGTCAGTTTCTGTGAACGGTGTGATAGTTAAGGACTCATATATCGGGATAGTTTTTTTATAATCACCCTGTATATATATATATATATATGGCGTTTTTACGAAGATGAGATACCACTAGATGTAATATTCCACGAGAAAATGGCAATTTGTTAAAGATGTAGAAGGTTTCAGTCAATATCAATAATCATGGCGAAGAGGTGAGGCAATGAAAAGACACCAGAACAGTTTCTCCAGTAAAGACCAGCCAAATTCCAGACAAATAGTTTATTTATGAATACGAGCGATGCAGTAACAATTCCCACAGGTATAAACTTATAGCCCTCAGGCTTCACGATGGCTCACTACATCGTTTAATAGATGTTAAAGAACTGTATGAAAATTCTACGAGACTACAACACCAGATACCCATTTGGTTACACTTCCAAACACGTCAAAAATCCGCCCTCTAAAGCGTGCAAGCAAGTTTTGTTCACTGAGTGTAGAGATACAGAAATACGACGTCACGTGCGCACAAACCAATGAGTGAGAGGCGAGCTCCAGCCCAGAGAATGAGGCGCGAGGGAGAAGCTCTAACGCGAAAGCATTCCTCTCGAGCCACGCATTAATTTTGAAGTGAAAAATACCTAGCGCGCGAAACCGAGCATGGAATAATAATAATAATAAAAATGGCTTTTTAAAAACATTCGAAATGAGAAAGCGTCTCTCGGAATTTTATAGATTGGGGAGCTGATAAAAGTTACGAATGAACTTAAAATTTTAGATTAAGATTTGGAATAAGATAATTATTAATATACGGGTATTTACTTTTAAAAGGACATTAAATAGGAATAAATATTATTAAGAATTAAGGAAATACTGACTATGTCAGAAGTTTTAATTTAAAGGACTAATGCGAAATAAATGTGAAGGATTTGCGAAGGAAATAAATTTTTTATATAACATATATATATATAAGCAGTAACCACCACATCATAAACAAAACACCAAAATATATTCGTGTGAACAGCGCCAGAAGCTGCATATTAAAACACACAAATTCAATATAATCCAGCAAAAACATGATTTTGGCCTGAACTAGCACCACCCCTCTCACCAGAAACAAGACAACACAAGAAAACACAGTAGAAAATATATGTAAAAATAAAAATAAACAGAAACAGAAACAAGCTGCGGCCTCATCAGCAGTGGGTAAATCCAAAGGCAGCCAAGCATCCGAACAAAAAGATTAACAATTAGTGGCAGTGGGTTTCGGCCAGAGCGCTGCGTAGCAAAAATTCAAAATGTACAGAAATATATTTGAATACTACTTAACAGACGCTCCCCCCACCGTACCCTACACCACAATATTAAGCGAATGCTGTACCAATATCACAATACAGGAACACCATAGTTGAAACAAATGTCTCTTGGAAAATACACACAACCAATTCAGCCACGCTGCCACAATTAAAAAAGTAAAACACGATAAACAATCCAAATCCGTCATTCAGTACACAATCCATATTCGTTCCACGTCGGATGCCAACAAACACAGACATCATCATAAAACCGTCCTTTTCTGGATTTAGGAATTACGAGTCATTTACTGTTGAATGTAAGCAATCTATCAATAATGGAGGCAGTCTGCAAAATCTGAATATTTTTTTATAAATTTTAGAGGGATATCGTTTTTATAATATAAATGACTGATAAAATAAAATAGTTCCTTATTAAACAGGTTTTTATTAGAACAAATTCTGTAGAAACGGTAAATTTGACCAATTATAATATTTATATATATATACGTTTGTGAACATTTGAAGACCAATTAATTAATTGATTCACATTAAACGGAAAACTGGTACACTTATCAAAAACTGAAATTTATAATCCATTTTTAATCAAAATTTTAGATCAAGATAATTAGCGAACTTGTTATCATCATTAGTTTTCTTTAATACTAAAGAGTCAGGGTAAATTACTTGAGAAATCACCACAAATTCTTCATCGAAATTTAAATCAATTAAATCATCTATGTATCTGTATGCAATAAATCGAACATCAGCAGTATTGATATTATATTGAAACTCATAATAAAATAAAAATAAATTAGCGGCCGTAGATGAATAACTCGTACCCATCCCGATACCATTGATTTGCGAGTACATTTTGGAACCTGTATAAACATAATTGTTATAAAGACAAAAATGACATAATTTGAAAAATAAAGTAGAGTTGAAATCCATAACATCTAAAACCAATTCAGCTGTTTTTAAAAGTGCTTCCTTTAAGCTATTAATTGGGATATTTGTAAATAAATTTTCGAAATCATAAGTTTGGATGGAATGTATATTATCACTTTTTATTTTCTTTGCAATTTCATAACTATTCGAAATTATCCAAAAGCAGTTAGTATCTTTGTATTTGTATTTCAACATGTTTTAAACTTTTTTAAGCAGCTCTTCGAATTTCTTATTGAAGTTATTACCAATACTATTGACACTACACTGTAAAAAATGACCGATGTTTCTTATTTTATGAAAATATGCTATAACCACGAACGAAAATATAATATAATCTTCTGAGTTATCCGAAATTTCAAATAGCATGTTACATTGTCTTTTGAATCCCCAGAAACGAATATATCTTCAAAATTTAAAGAATAATTTATAAAAACAAATTCTATTTAGCAACCCGAATTTTTTAGAAACATTTCCGAAGGGTTTTTATACACTGTAAAAAATGATCAATGTTTCTTATTTTATGAAAATATACTATAACCACGAATGAAAATATAATATAATCTTCTGAGCTATCCGACATTCCGAAAAGCGTGTTCTATTGTCTTATGAATCTCCAGAAACCAATACATCTCCAAAATTTAAAGAATTATTTATAAAAACAAAATTTCTGTAGCTGCCCGTATTTTTCAGAAACGTTTCCGAATAGTTTTTATAGTGTATTAATCAGTTTCTTCAGCCTGGAATACCTATTTATCGAATGTCATCCATTCTCAAGTAAACATTTTCAGCCGCATAAGTTAATTTATACATGAAAGAGTAAAGAAATAATCTTAATTTTAATGTTAATGTTAACGCTGTTAATTTTGCACGCTTGTCTGTTAAACATACTTGTTGAACATGGAAATGTTTACTTGAGAATGGATAGCATCGGAAAAATCTATATTCCGGGCTTAGAAAACTGATTAATACACTTTAAAAGCTACTCGTAAACGTTTCCGAAAATTTTGGGCAGCTAGAAAAATTTTGTTTTTAAAAATGATTCTTTAAATCTCGAAATACCATTGATGTCTGAGGTTCCTAAAGATAAAGAAACTGTTCAGAATCATGGTTAAAAAGGATGAGATTATATTATAAATTTATTCGTCATTATATTATATTTTCGTACATTCAGAAACATTCGTCATTTTTTACAGTGTAGTGTATTAATTAGTATCCTCAGGCTGGAATACCTGTTTTTCGAATGTTATCCATTCTCAAGTACACGTTTTCAGCCGCATAAGTTAATTTATACATGAAAGAGTAAATAAATGATCTTAATTTTAATGTTATTGTTAACGCTGTTAATTTTGCATGTTTGTCTGTTAAAGATTTTTTTTTTAGAATGAAAATGTTTACTTCAGAATTGATAGCATTTGAAAAACAGGTATTCCAGGCTAAGGATACTAATTAATACACTACAAAAACCCTTCGGAAACGTTTCTGAAAAATTTGGGCAGCTAAAAATATTTGGTTTTTATAAATTATTCTTTAAATTTTGAAGATGTATTCGTTTCTGGGGATTCAAAAGACAATGTAACATGCTATTTGAAATTTCGGATAACTCAGAAGATTATATTATATTTTCGTTCGTGGTTATAGCATATTTTCATAAAATAAGAAACATCGGTCATTTTTACAGTGTACTGCATATAAACCTGTATTTAACCGGTATTTTATGAAATTTGGGGGAAATAAATAAAAATGGAAATGATAAGTTTTTATTGCAAGGAAAAGGAATCTTAGTTTGTTTAGAAAATGCCAGATGCTTTTTAATAAGTGTTTGTACTGAAGAGTTATATATTTTGTAGGTTAAACTATTATTCAGTTCTGCATTGAGCATTTCAGCATAATATTTTTCTGAAATAATTGCAAAATTACCAACAGCCTTATCGACTGGACAAAAAACAAAAATTTCTTTCAACTTTGTTATTTCATTTCTAATTTCCGCATTGAGATTATGATTATAATATATATATATATATATATATATATATATATATATATATATATATATATATATATATATAAAATATTATTTATATATATATATATATATATATATATATATATAATATTATTTATTTATTTATATATTTATTTTTTTGCTTATAAAAACTAAATGGTATGTATTTTATTAACAGGAGCGCGTTAAATTGGGACACAGTTAACTGTAAAATATAATCCAATCAATTTATAAACTATTTTGAAAAAGTATACATCGATGTTTCATTAGTGCATATTTCAACAGTGTGAAAATGTTTTGCGATTCCAATATTTTAAAGCAGCTGTTACAAGAAATGTTTTTCCTTTTGGCTGTGTCAAATGTATCTTTTTGTCATTTATTAGTAAGTAATTTATTTTATCAAATGGTTATATTATAAAAAAAAATAAGGAAATATTTCATTTATTTCTAAAGTAAGTTTTTAAAATTTATATTTAATCTAAAATTGATTTTTATTGAATTTTATTGAATTTAGAAGAAAAAGTTATATTATATAAATCTATACAGTCAAATTACAGTACGTATTTTGTATGTAATTATAGAATAAAATATAATACAATTTGGTATAACATGTGGAACACCGTAAAATGTTTTTTTTTAAATCTTGGTAACATCTCATGTACTTCATTTCTTTGATTTAGTTTCTCCACAATATTATCGGAAAATTATTCTAATTGAATCGTATAAGAATTAAACAACATTTATTTAATGCATCGAGAAACGACGTTGTTTACACAATGCAAAAATAAAACTTTTTCCCAGTTCATCAGACAGCTTACGAGGGAAAAAAAGGGAAATTCATTAGCACAAACTAGTTACATTGCGACTCATAAATTGTTAAATATGTAATAATTCAGTTTTTATAAACTCTACTGAATAATTTGTTGTTGCATACTTGTTGTATATTTCATCATAGCAGAAGTATATCAAACTTTTTGGAACATATTTTACAAAATTTTAGATTTTTTTCCGTTTTGGATGTATCATAAGATAGTTTTCTAATTAATTTAGTAATTAAATATTTTTTTCAAATGAGTAAAATCTAAAAAATCTACAGAAATATAAATATTCTGTTAAGGTTATTTTTTACAATAATTATTTAATTACAGAGTTAACTGTCAATAAAAAATCAGAAAAGTTTTTTAATAATTTGTACAGGCAAATTATTCAAATATAGTTTTTATTTTATTTGTAGTTATTTTATTTGTAGCATTTTATTTATAATTGTAGTACAATATAATAGTAATAGGTATATTGAATGACAAATCTTAAAATAATTTATTTTTTGCGTGAGAACATCTCATGTACATAATCACTTTGCTTCAATTCCACCGGTTAATTCTCGCAACATTATTCTAAATAAAGGATATAGGCACTAAAACTACATTTATTTAATGTATCTAAAAACGACGCTGTTTGCATAAGGCAAAATAAATCCCATTTCAAAATATAACAATATATTGCACACAAAAAAGAAATTATATGTATTTCTTTAGCACAAACCAGTTAAGTTGTGACTCATAAGTTGTAAAACATATTCTAATTCAGTATCGAAAAGTGTTATGAATAAATATTCGTTGTTACGTGTTTTAAGGTAATAAAAATACATTCAAACGCAAAAATTGTCAAACAGCATTAAATGAAAATTTTATCTTTTACTTGTGACAAAAAATAATGGTCATTCAATTCATTTAATTATGAAACTATTATATGAAGGGAGTACAATATAAAAATACATTTATTTGGGGATTCCAACAATTTAATATTTTGAAAGTATGTTCAACTTCAATCTGGATTGCAGAAAATAATTTTAGTATTTGATAAACTACGAAATATTTAAATAATACAAAACCAAATGTTTTTAAAAATGCATGGAAAAATAAGTGTTTGTCCTATTTTTAAATCCTCGATTTCTTAAAATTAACTATCGTTGCAAAGAACTTTTTAGATCCAAAGTATGTTGAAAATAATTTAAAATAGTAAACCTTTTGTAAACTACAATATAAAATTACTTGCTTAGAAACGTTAATATGTTCGTTTCAATAAGGAATATAAAACTAAAACCACATAACGTAATATTGTTCTTACTTCTTGTAAATGCTTTAGTAATGTAATTGTTCAAATGCAATCTTTTGAGGCTCTGAATAGTTCACACACAATGCCTTAGTCCATTTATTTGGCAAGCAACCTACCATTTACATTTAATATTCCAATAGGCTAATAATAGTATGGCTAAAAATGGCCAATTCCTAGTCACACATTTTGTATGTAAAGTCCAGCATCTGGTCGGGTAGCCCGATTTTACTTGGATCTAACCCGACCGGCGGTTCGGGTCGGGTCAGGTTGACGCTAATTTTCTTTCGTTGCGGGACGTATTTGGATCGGTTGACTTTAGGGGAAAGTTGTCCAAAATGGGACGCTATCGTATTTTGGTCTACCGACAAAAACATTTAACTGATAAAAAAAAACGGGCAAGCCATTTTACCTTTAGAGTAAGTCCTAGGCTATCAGATCTCAAGGGTTTTTGTTAGAAAAAAATCATTAGGTTAGAGAGGAAAAATGTTTTATGGAAAATGTTCTAAGTCCCTGTTTTGGACGACCAGTTGGTTAAAATGTGGTACTTGTATGAAGTAACATAAAGTAGAAGCCTAATGCGAAATTTCATTATACAAGTTTATTTGGACAAAAAAATAAAGTTAGAAACACATAAACAGGATACAAACCAAAGTATTATTGTTATTATTTTTTTCAAGAAATACTAGCTCGTTACAGCGAAAAAAAATCAGTCTCGAAAGTCACATATGAAATTATCACCCCCTTCTTTAGCCCCCGAGCAGGCTACATGTGCACAACCTCTACAATTGCTACATTGAATCCACCCTTCTTTGTCCTTTGAATTTACGTACAGTTCATTATGGAAGATGCAAGCATCTGCTTTATGATTTTCTTTCTCAATAGATGATATCACTGGTTTGTCAATTTTCTTTTTCTTCAGTTTTGTGGGTTAGAAATTGCGCGATTTAGATTATTGGGTTTCTTGAATAATGCCCTTTTTCTTCTTATTATTTTTAAATTTTTCTCCTGCTCTATAGTTTCCAGTTCTGCTTTAAAAGAAGATGAAATATCACAGTTTTACTGCTCTAATTCTCATTCTCCCTTTTTTTCAGAATTCTTTTAATTTTTACAATCAATCATCTAAAATAAACGTTTTTACATCTTTAAAAAACATAATAAAAAACATAATATGACTAATTTGTCCGAAAATTAAAACATGCAATAACATATCCCATGGTGTTTCTACCCTGTACCACTAATGTCCCCATTTTTTGCAGACAATGACGTATGTTAAAAATCATGGGTCACCTTGTGTATATGTAAGATAATTTATCAAGCAATATCCCAAAATGTAACTTAAATCTAGGAGAATCCCTGCTGTACTGAACAAAATCGAATGTTCAAAGATGACTTGATCAGTTCCAATGCAGTCTACGACGAAAATCGAAAAGAAAAGGAGCCAAAATTTGAAACCTTTATGGAAAACAATATATCAATGAAAATTGTAAATAGCGCAATTCAAAATTACATATTGGCAACCGTGAATGATTATAATATGCTATATCTTAGGATGAAGCACTTATCAGTGAGAATTCTAACGTCCCTATTTGACTAGCCGTCCCCGTTTTAGATGAATTTCCCCCAAATGTTTCGGGTTGGGTTTTGACACTTTTTGTTCGGTTCGGATTTATTCGAGATTTAAAGAGAAAATTCTGACTTTTCTACAAATGAAAAAATACAAATTGGAATATTAATGAGTGTATATATATATATTAACGTTTATACAAAAAAAAAAAAATATATATATATATATATAATTTGTATTAGATATATAATTATAAAATACTTTTCCATAGTTATATTAAAAATTAGATTCTTTCTTTCACTTCTGTTTTGGGTCGGTTTCAAGATAAAATGTGTGTGTAGTTCAAGTGAACGTATTTCGAGTTCGAGTCGGGTTCCGGGTTGTCTTAAACAGAAATTTCGGGTTCGGGCCGTGTTCTACACAACCTGCTCATGACTGTAATATGGTGGACAGATAAAAACTAATTTTATAAAAGACAATACATATTCACACAAAAGACAATAAATATTCACACGAACAGGTGAAATGTAACAATATATTCAATGGGACAATATATTCAATGCGACAATTACTATGTCGCCTTAAACAGTCCTTCTCAAACACGTAAAGAATTTGTAGGGCAACATAAGAAAAATGTAAATCCCGTTTCATCTTTTCCTTATTTCATTTCTTTAATTTATACCTTATTACACAATGTTTATAATTATTTATGCTTTACCTTATACCAGGGAATGAACCAGGACTACACTTATTAGGGCTGTAGTGCAGTGGTATACACCCACAGGGTTTATGTCGTATACATTCTGGATTTTTTGCAGAAACACCGTGTACCCTCTGTTTCTAAAAAAAAAAAAAAAAAAAAAAAAAAAAAAAACTGTAGCGTATAATTTCTAACGTATACCCTCTTATTATTATTTTTTATTTATTTATTTTAAGACTACGGTGGTTATACAGAACATGTGTAAATATTGTTTTTTAGTGAAATTGCCAACATATATTTTATGTTTAATGTATTTTTAATACCCACAAACTACTCTAAAAAGGATTTTAATTGGAAATATATCCTATTCAAATTATAAAGTTTTCAAATTTATTATAAACTACATGTACCTTTCTGTTTTATTTGTGTACATAGTTTAAATTTTCCTTTTTACGCTAGAAAGTACCCTTTTCTTGGTTAATTGGAGATGTAGCGACGCAGACTCTTTCGCCTTTGGTCTGCATATTTATTTATATTACTGCGAATATTACTTTCAGTTGTTGTTTCAAACAAATGTTTCGTGATGAGATTGATTTGTAAAAATTCACAATTCATTTTAAAAATAATTATAAAATATCAGTAAAATTAGTTACTTTTTTTAAAAGAAATTCAATGATGTAAAAATTGAAATTATGCAATATTTGGAAGTCAACGTATGTGGGATATAAACGAAAACAATAACGTAGGTCGTACCGCAGCATCGGTATGAGCCAGCATTAATGACGGGCATAATTTTGTTTTATAAAATTTATATGCATTGTTTTAAGAGACATGTAAGTATGAATCACCTCTGGAACATATACAAATACCTCCATTCCTCGTAATTTTGTTTCCCGTACCCAATTGTATTTGCCATATAATATAATGTCAGTCTGACATTCATTATAGACAATTATACTATTCCCAATGTTTAAACTTTTATTGAATTTTTTAAACATTTTTTTCTGATCGGAAAATATTAATTAAAATATATTTTCTTTCGTGAATATTTTGGGAAAAATATAATTTTTCTTTAAATACAAAAAAGTCAGCATATCTAAAAGATTATTTTTTTAGAAATTTAATTATTTTAGAAATTTTCATATTAATTAAGTTTTACAATTCTTTCAGTTTTTACCAAATAATTAAATATAAAGATGCAAGTTTTCTTTAATAACTTTTATGAAGACATTATTAATTTTTTAAAGAAAAGGAGCTCATTATCCAGGCTTTCATGAACTAAAAAATTTATATTTTGCAATATTTTGAATTGAATTTATTTTTTTGAGCTCTTTGAGATTTTATTTTATTTACCAAACTCTTAGAATGTAAAAAGAAACCGTACGTATTCCATTTAATGTAAAATTCCAAAGTCATTCTGGTAATGACTTTTTTAAGAATACTTTGTTTATTAAAGTAAATAAACAGTTGTATGATAATTTAAAGTTTATCTAAAAAATAATGATATTTTGTGAAATATTTTTTTTAATTATTTTGTATAAAAAATGAAGTTATTTATAAATAAAATAAAAATTCATTAAAAATATGAGTACTCAATAGATATTCCTACTTTTTACCTATATTTTTGAGTTTTCATGTATTAAATTTTCATTAAATAAATAGCATTGAATTCTGAAAACTTTGTCCGGATTATTAACTTTTATAGCACTCATAGTTATACATCTATGTAGTATCTGTGTTTAGTCATAGCAATGCTTTCAATGAGTAAATGTTTGAATGTTAAATCATATAAACATTTTCATAAAATAAATAGTATTAAATTCTGAGAACATTGTCCGGCTTATTAACTTTGTAGCCTAGCAATACTTTCAATGAGTAAATGTTTGAATGTTAAACCATATAAACATTTTCATAAAATAAATAGTGTTAAATTTTTAGAACTTTGTCTGGCTTATTAACTTTGTAGCCTAGCAACACTTTCAATGAGTAAATGTTTGAATGTTAAACCATATAAATATTTTCATAAAATAATAGTATTAAATTCTGAGAACTTTGTCCGGCTTATTAACTTTGTAGCCCAGCAATACTTTCAATTAGTAAATATTTGAATGTTAAGCCTTATAAACATAGCTCAGAAATGGTCCGCTATTTGAACCGCTTTTTGTATTTTCCAAGAAAATCGTTTGTGGTAGGTTTCTATAATACTTGCAATAGAAATAATCTTTCGGATAGGTTTCTACAAAATTTGCAAGAAAAATCCAAAAATAGATATATATATATTTTAAAGAAAATACTGGAATTCTTACAGGACTATTTCGGAACCTGTATAAAGTACTATACAAAATAACCCGCCATACGTATATACACATTAAAAATTGACCAATGTTTCTTATTTTATGAAAATATACTATAACCACGAACGAAAATATAATATAATCTTCTGAGTTGCCCGAAATTCCGAATAGCGTGTTCCATTGTCTTTTGAATCCCCAGAAACCAATACATTTCCAAAATTCAAAGAATTATTTATAAAAACAAAGTATTTTTCGCTGCCCGTATTTTTCAAAAACGTTTCCGAAGGGTTTTTATAGTGTATTAATTATTGTCCTCAGTCTGGAATACCTGTTTTTCGAATGCTATCAATTCTCAAGTAAACATTTTCATGCTCAAAAAATATGTTTAACAGACAAACATGCAAAATTCACAGCGTTAGCTATAACATTAAAATTAAGATTATTTCTTTACTCTTTCATGTATAAATTATGCAGCTGAAAACGTTTACTTGAGAATTTATCACATTCAAAAAACAGGTATTCCAGGCTGACACAAATTAATACACTATAAAAACCCTTCGAAAACGTTTCTGAAAAATACGGGCAGCGAGAAATATTTTGTTTTTATAAATAATTCTTTAAATTTTGAAAATGTATTGGTTTCTGGGGATTCAAAAGATAAGGGAACGCGCTATTCGGAATTTCGAATAACTCAGAAGATTATATTATATTTTTGTTCGTGGTTGTAGTATATTTTCATAAAATAAGAAACATTGGTCATTTTTTACAGTGTATTTTAGAAATTTCCAATTATCTAGTATTTACGGAAGAACGGGTATGTCAGAAAATCGTAATTGGATATCCAAAATGACATTAGTGGGTTATTTTCCTAATTTCACGTGTGGAAGGCGTGATGTGATAGTGAGAGTGTGTCGGTTAACAGAATGTGTATTATAACTGAGCATCGGATTTTTTGAAATCTGCTGTATAATGTGATGGTGACAATCCCTGCTCCAACATAAGCTATATTTTATGTCGGTGCCACTACCCCTAGGGGGTTGCAGGAGCGAAAAGCTTCCTAAAATTGCGATCTGAAGGAGCTAAAAACTTGAAATTTGGCATAATAGTTGCTTATAAGATGTAAATGCTCTATATGAAATAATTCTAAAAAAATTCAAAATCTAAAAGGGAGAAATGAGCGAAAAGCGTTCTAAAAACATTCTAAATTACAATTTTTATAGAATCTCTGGAACTTCAGAACCGTTTACAAAAGTGAAATTTGTCATGGTAGATACTTATAAGATGTAAAGGGTCTCTAAGAACAAATTAAAAAAAAAATTCGAAATTTAAAAGGGTGATATGAGGGAAAAGTGTTCTAAATACGTTCTAAATTACAATTTCAATGAAGTTGTTAAGGACAAAATCTTGAAATTTGATATGGATGATACTTTTTAAGACGCAAGTGCACACACAGAAATTTTTTTAAGCGAAATTTAAAAGGGTGAAGGAGGAAAAAACGTTTAAATTACGATTATATATATATATATATATATATATATATATATATATATATATATATATATATATATATATATATATATATATATATATATACTGACAGGATTAGGAACTTTAAATTTGGCATGACGGTTATTTTTAAGATAGAAATGTTAGCTAACAATGGCTTGTAAATAAATTCAAAATTTCAAAGGGTGAAATGAGCGTAAAGTGTTTTAAAATGTTCTAAATTGAGATTTCTATGGAATTGTTAAGGATAGAAACTTGAAGTTTCACATGACTGTTGCTTTTTAGAAGTAACTGTTCACACAGAGTTTTTAAAAAATTAAAATTTAAAAGTGTGAAAACTCGAAAAGTATTCTAAAAACGTTCTAATTTTCGATTTATTTGGAACTGTTAAGGTTAGAAACTTGAAATTTCGTATGGCTGTTACTCACGTAAATGATCACTCAGAGCAGTATACTAGCAATGCGAAATTAAAAAAGGCAAGAGCAAAAAAAAAAAGTTCTAAAATTGCAATTTATATGATAGAGCTGGTAAAGAAGCTTCGTATTTGGCATGGTGGTTACTCGTAAAATGCAAATGCTCGCTAAATTCGAAATTTAACAGGCTGAAATGAGCGGAAATGTTCTAAAAACATTCTACATTATGATTTAATTGGATTTATTTTGGGTTAGAAACTTGAAATTTAGTATAGTGGTTACTTTTAAGATACGGACGCTCGGTATAAACAGTTTATTAAAAATTCGAAATTTAAAGGTGTAAGGAAAACTTTATAAATTATGGATTTTTCTGAATTGTTAGGGATAGAAACTGAAAATTTGATATGCCTGTTATTTTTTAGACGTAAATTTTCCAACAGAACAGTTTTTACAAAACTCGAAATTTAGAAAGGTACAAAAGCAAAAAACTTTCTAAAATTTCGATTTTAGTGATGCTGCTGGTCTAGTAAGTTGAAGTATAGCATGGTGGCGATTTTTAAGATTTCAGTGCTTGCTAAGAACGGTTTCTAAAAAATTCGAAATTTAAAATGTTCATATGAGCGGAAAACGTTCTACATTATGATTTAATTGGATTTATTCGGGTTAGAAATTTGAAATTTAGTGTAGTGGTAACTTTTAAGATGCGACGCTCGGTATAAACAGTTTATTAAAAATTCGAAATTTAAAGGTGTTAAATGAGCGAAAAACGTTATAAATAAATTATGGTTTATTTTAAATTGTTAGGAATAAAAGCTAAAAATATGACATGCCTGTTATTTTTTAGACGTAAATGCTCGCACAGAACAGTTTTTACAAAATTCGAATTTTAGAAAGGTGCAGAAGCAAAAAAAATATTTCTAAAATTGCGCTTTAGTGATGCTGCTGGTCTATAAAGTTGAAATTCGGCAAGGGGGTTATTTTTAAAATTTAAGTGCTGACTAAGAACAGTTTCTAAAAAAATCGATATTTAAAAGAGTGAAATGAGCTGGAAATTTTCTAAAAACCATCTAAACTAGGATTTATCTCAAATTGTTAGGGATAATTTTACATGGCTGTTACGTTAGAGACACAAATTCATCCACAGAACTGTTTTTAAAAAATTAGAAAGTTTAATGTGTGCAGGAACAAAAAACTTCTAAAATTGCAATTTCTGTGATATAGTTATTACAGAAATTTGCTTAACTAGACGATTGGAATTTGGCATGTTGCTTACTTTTAAGATGTAAATACTCGCTTAGAACTGTTTCTAAAAATATCTACATTTCAAATGAAAAATGAAATGAGCAAAAAATCTTCAAAATATGTTCTAAAATACCATTAACTTGGAATTAATTTTAGCTCTTCTCAATCATTTAAGTCATAAGAATGAATAAAATAGTTAAACATTTTTTAACGTCTGATGAAAATTTTTTAATTAAATTATACATAATCAGACATACACATTAAATAAATACACTAAACATTAAATTAATATGTGCAAACGTTTCGGGCTATAACTTAGCCCCTCCTCAGTGCAATAACATACGCTGACCGGAGAGTTTTCAAACATGTATACAGTTACTAAAATAAACCAGTTAAAACTTAAAAGTTTTGAAAGTTTTTAAGTTTTAACTGGTTTATTTTAGTAACTGTATACATGTTTGAAAACTCTCCGGTCAGCGTATGTTATTGCACTGAGGAGGGGCTAAGTTATAGCCCGAAACGTTTGCACATATTAATTTAATGTTTAGTTTATTTATTTAATGTATATGTCTGATTATATATGATAATTTAATCATAAGAATGAAGTTTATTCAAAATGTGGCTTCATTAGTATTTTTTTTAATTATCTGTGGCAGTAAAATTTCCTCTCATGAAAATAGATCCATGATTACCACTTGGTATTTTTCAACAATTACGCGAGCAAAGTAGCGGATTTTGCTAGTAACATCATAAGCCAGAAAGACACGTAAAGTTTTATTTAATGCACTTTAATGTGCATTGTTCTATAACGCGGATGGCCACGAAATTAAAAATATGATAATATAATCACACAGAAAATGTTTCTCATTGAAGAGGCATTACGGTAGTATATGTAGCATCGGCAGTTTACTTACAGGGTCACACTAAAGAGTTAGGATGCATTATAGATTTTATTGGCCTTAAATGTAATCATTTACTGTACATTGGAGCTTTCAGAAGGCGGACGAATATCGATTTTATATAAGTTGTTGGTATTTTGAAGCTTGTGTTCTAAGGAAGATGATATAATTGATAATTATTTTACGGCGACACACAAAAGATTACAAATACATTAATTTCAGTAAGGATTTGAAATGCATTTGAAAGATTCTAGTAACTTAATTAGTTTTAGTGATCTATTTTAGATATACTATTTCAAATTCGATTAAATTTATGTAAGTTATCGATGTACATCATACCTCCCCCTGTAAAATTGTTGCTTGTAACATAATAGTACTAATGATGTTTCACAGTTTTTAAACTGAAAGAAAATGTATGCTATTTGAAAAACTGTGTTCCAAAAGCATCTCAGGTAATTTCAAATGTTAACAAATAATGACCCATCTTTGCGTATTTTTGCGCAAAATTTGTTACCAAAGGTAAGCCGTCAAAATATATATTTAAGTTCACGATAAGTATAAAATTATTGAAGTTGGTGAAAATCCTATTCAAACACATATTACTAATGGGAGACAAGATTGCACAGACTGCAAATAGAAAATTATTTTCTCCTAATTTAAATGTTATTGTAAAAATATTTTTTGAGTTAATAGTTGAGTTAATAGGCCCAAACAATAAAGGTTGCCAGCTTATTTTAGGCAAACCTATGCATGTGGGATTAACAACATTTTTATGCTAGCAATTCTCTGTCCAGCCCAGAATACAAACAAAAACGAAAATTACAGTACGAAATAAACATAAATTAGACAGTTTATATAATAAAATGATCAGATTGAAAAGAAAAATATAATAATTTTAATAATGATCTCAAAAATACCAATATATATATATAGGAATTTCAGGCTAAAGATCAAAAATTAAATAATTAAAATTAAATTTATGTATTCTCTCTTGTTCGAAACCCAATATTGTTTCCTAAAACAGAATAATAATTTACACTAAAATGAAATATCTTGAAATTTTCAAATTTTTGTTTTAAATTGTGTTTAAGATATCAAAAAGTAAATCTCAATATATTTTTAAGTTTCGGTAATGTTTTTTTCTATATGCATAGTCATATATCGTGCGCAGTGTAACCACCACTTGGTATTCAACGTACCCGAATACATACTGCTTTAAAAAAAATAATAAAAATAAAAATATTAAAACATACATTCGATATTGAGTACCTCTTTATAGAATGTTTTTTGTTGTGCTCTAGTGTATTACCAGGCAAACTGCTAGGCGGATTGACATACTACTAAACTAAATCTGAAGCACATATTTTCTATAAAATAATCCTCAAAACCTTAAATTAATTATTTATGAACTGTCAAAACAAAATAGGTTAAAGTTGCTCTGCTTATTTATTTATTTATTTATTTATTTATTTTTTACGGATTAAGAATAGGGGAATTGAGATAAATTTTCGAGATGAAATCTTTGCAGCGTACCGAGTGATCCAAACTAAAAAAAAAAAATTAGTTAATTTCTATGCATATATTTTTAAATAAATAATTCGCAAGACGATAAAGATCAAAAGATACTTTTTTTACAGAAAGGATTAAGCCGGATTTTTCGCCATATATGATGCTAGAATAGTTCCTTTTTGGCCAACGGGTGGCGTTTTAAATCCCACAGTATAAAAAAGAGCTCTGTCTCATAACATCGGTTTTAAGGTGGACAGCCGTAGTCATTCAGTGTTGAACAGATACAACACCTTCGCACATTTCTAAGCACGTACAATTAGATTTAAGCTCAAAGTTCAACAGATACAACACCTCCATACATTACTAAGCGCGTACAATAACTTTTACGCTCAACGTTCTAATAGAACTGTGTTTTTAGCCCATTCTTCTCCTATGCATGGTGTTGTCATGCATATGGAAAATACGGACTACAAACGACCGACAAAAATCCTAACTCAAATTTTCCGATTCAAATCTTGACTAGAATCTTAAGATCTGGTACAATGCAAGTTTTGACTGCGTAGATTTACTTGAAATCCAAAAATGTACCGCTATCATCTACCGTCATTGTCAACATTAGAGGATGATATGGGTTAAAAAGTGTCAGAAATGTTGCTTAATGGTGTGAACAGTGAGATGCCTTCTCCGTCAGCTGTGCTGCTGAGGGACGGACAACATCATGAACATATGCAAGCCATTCCCCCTCCATTTGCTTTACTATAAAAATGTCTGACTGAAAATAACTAGTCAAGAAAAAGCTATGCTGTTAATACATATTGGTTTCTAGACAAAATGAACCGACTTCATTTTCATGCTTTCCAGAAAAATGATGTCTTTTTATTCGAATTGGTATTGATTTTTAAAAATTCTAAACTTTTAGATAACTCAGTATTTTTTGATGAATTTAAGCTTCGCAGCAATCTCACAAATTGGTAACGGATTCAACAATTTATTGTGGTGAAGACCTTTGTTTTAATTTAATATTATTTTATTGTAAAACTATCACAAATTGCATCTATAGATTTACTCAGTACTCAAATGGTGTAGAAAAAGATAAATTAAGGCTGCACGATATTTTATTTTGAAAATATAATTTCTTATGCATGTAAAATATTACTTTTTTCACTTTTTTTATGAATGTAAAATAGGATAAAAAGAAAGGATTTTTTTTATCCAAAATAAACTGATTTACTTAATATTCTATTTAAAAATTTTTTTGTTCTTAATATTATTATTTGTATCGTTTGAGGAGGGTTGCCTTATAATTAAAATTATATCATTGCGAATATTTCGTGAATGATTTTACTTGATTTTTAGAGTTTATTATATGTTTTAATGGATAATGGTACTATGTATTTATTTCCAGACAACTTGTATATTTTATATATTTTTTAAAATATGTAACTGAAGTTTTTAATGTTTTATCTATGCTATATTGCATAATTAAAATTCAAACTTAAAAAATTACATATCATAAAATAATGAATGAATTCACATCAAAATTAGAATTCTGACGAAAAACATAAAAGCTTTTTAAACTATAAATTTTAAAATATTTCTGTTCAAAAATTAATTTTTAGTCATTGAAATTTGTTTTTTCTATGTTACAGTCGAAACACATATTTTTCGGATCATAGAGATTCAGTCCTATTTTTCATCTTAGTCCATTATTAGTTATTGCGGGGAATTAAAAAATATATATATTGTATGTGCCTAACATTCCTATAAAAATCGTTAAGGGATAATTAAGATTTTTTTTTTAAAACAAGTTATAAAAATCGTGCCACATTTATTTTTATATAAGGATAAATTTTATTATTCACATAATGGTAAAACAGGCATTTCGTGTGTTTTTTTTGGGGGGGGAGGGGGAAAGAAAAAAAATATTTTACATTTAAAATGAAGAAAAAATTCGTTTAGTCTATAAGAAGTATTACAGACCCTCTTGGGAAGACTGTTAATTTCGAAAACTATATTTTACGGCATTTGTAGAAACTTTGATTTTCACCATAGAATTTAGACATTTAATTTACGTATTTATTGCAAGCAAAATACGAAAAATAATTATTGTAAAAAACAACAACAAAAAAATTCCTGGAATGAAAACGCATTACCCCATGCTAATTTATCGCAAAACTGTTGCAAATAAATTCGAGAGAAACCATTCTACTTGTGATTGTGTCTATCTTCGAATTTTGGAATCAGGGGTCTGCATATTACAATTGCATTAACTTAGAATTTTAAAAAGGAAACATCCACATTTGAAATGATATTTAAGTTCCTTCAAAGAAAGATATAGTTCATACATTTTTGTAAAATCTTCATAAAGTTTGAAAAGGTTAAATTTTGAGGATGTTAGTGTTAAATGCATGTGACAAAATTTAATTTGTACGTACCTTCTCAAACATTTATCCTATTGAAAAGTTTCTTTTTTAATGAGATACAGTGAATAAACCGAAGTATATTCCAAAAATACTTTCAATTAAAAACATATCTTAAATTATGATAATTATTAATAAATTCATATTTAGAAAATGATAAATAACGTAT
Source organism: Maratus michaelseni (assembly GCA_963931845.1). Classification (NCBI taxonomy): domain Eukaryota; kingdom Metazoa; phylum Arthropoda; class Arachnida; order Araneae; family Salticidae; genus Maratus; species Maratus michaelseni. The sequence continues at coordinate 245,204,009 of OZ007588.1, read as the reverse complement.
ATTAATTTTTACACAAAACTAACCACAGTCGTCAAATATGGATGTGTACGTTGACAGCCCTTTCCAATCCTCAGATTTTGAGATACATTTATATTTTACTTTTCGACGGTTTAAAGGAACAGTTTCTTTTTATTAAAATTGCGCATATTCCTTTATATAACGCGAGTTTATTCTTTATCTAGAAACTCTGAATAATTTATGTGGTAACAAATTGTGTTTTTGAGGCAGGATTCTCGCTGCCCTTTGTCAATGCGCCAAATCGCTACAAAATATTTTCAAATATTTTGAAATGGCAAATCAATCCTCAGCCCAATCTGTCAAGTCTCACAAAATAAATTCTTTGGGTGGCGGAGGAGACTTCTTCATTGAGTGCCCATGGTGCTGTAATTTCAAAATCGCGCGTGTGCCTGGGATGCCTTATATACACACATGTGCTCAAGTTGTAAACGCAAGTGTACAATATTTTGTATATATTCATATATTACAGCAATACAACTCCGTTTTATCTCAGTACACTCCAAATTAATGCTTCATTTTAATGTATGTAACCAAATTCCATTTCAATAATCAACTTATTTTTCCAGTGTTACAGAATTTTTTTTTTTTTTTTTTTTTTTTTTTTTTTTTTTTTTTTTTAGACCAGGGTGTTCAAGCAATCTTTTTCTCTATGGGTTGGGTTGATTATTAACGGCCAATTATCTACACTTGGGATATAGGCCCGGGGGGAGTGCCCTTCGTGGGGGTCTTTCTAAGGGAAACTAACCCGTATTTACGCATGGATAAATCCACGGCTCGAAGAAAACCACGAAAACTCCGAACGATTAGGCCGACGGGCGCGATTGGGATCGAACCCAGCACCTCCCGTCTACCAGCTTCGAGAGCAGAACCTCTCAGCCACTGGTGGGGCCTTTTTCTCTATGGATTTCAAATACAAATTGTATTTGTCGCTGATAAAACATATGGGTTTTCTATGTGTTTAAATTTAGCTGACCGATATTATTTCTGAAACAGTATTCTTTTTCTATTTGTAGACCAACATTTGCATTTTAAAATAGTTGAAATGTAAAATAATAAAAATGGTATCGTTTCTAAGCCTAATGAAGACAAGGCTCTGTATTGAAAGCTAAGGTTATAAGATTAAACCTATGAAATCAGTGTATTTAAAATAAAAATATTCTGTTATTTTGTTATACATGCATTGTTGAAATTCGGTCAATAATTAAATAGATATCTGTTACAAATTTAAAATTTTTCAAAAATGAAGAAAAACTATCAATGTCATTAATTAGCAATGCTCTGAGCACCACGTGGTGCTCAGGCCTTCTTCCGATATTATCCCTCTACATTTGTCTTCATACTGAGTATTAACGAGTTAGGTGTGTGAGTAAAGTAATAACATTATTTTTAGTTTATTGATTTAATTACTTATTTAAAGTAGACAAACTTGTTTGTATATTATGAAGTAATAATTTTTTACAATCACTGTTAAAAATTTGCAGCAAACTGTCTAGTCATTTGACCGTTTTTGTAGAAAACGATTACATAACCGTAATGTAACTATATTCTGACCATCAAATGAGCAATAATGCGGTCAGGATATAGTTAAATTACAGTTATGTAATCGTTTTCTACAAAAACAATCAAATGACTGGACAGTTTGCTGCAAATTTTTAACAGTACTGTATAATCATAAATAATTCCAAATAGGCCCTATTTAGAGGAAATACCTAACTTTGCAAAATTTGTAACACAGGTAATTCTTCCAGACGCACATTCAACTGTCAATAGTGACTTAAATTGAAAAAAACGTAATCAATAATAACCCCTACTATACCATATGTCTATTTGCATGGATCACGTTTCCAATTATATAGCAGTTATTGAAATACAAATAACTTGACTAGAAAATATTTATAGATTTTAGTCTCTTAATCGATTGATGTTTATTTATATAAATGGTATAAATGCAACCTTTTTAAAAATAAAATTACATTTAATTTACATAACTATTTCATAAAATATTCGCTGCTTAATTTATGAATTCCCTTCTTTTGGAAAAAAAAAAGATATGATTTTTATTGTTATTCGATTTTTTCTAAATAATTCAGAGATAGAAGTTACACAATGTGAAAAAAAAATTCCTTTTTCTTCCGGATGCAATCTAAAACCATGTTTTTTTTTTTAAATCTATATTTTTCTTTTGCTTTAATCATATTTTAAAAAGGGATGAAAAAAAGGTGATTTTTTAAAAAAGGAAAGTTAAACAAAAAGTTCTTTAAAAAAAGTTCAGAAAGCTTTATTTCTTATAAATCTATTAATGAGGAAAATCTTTTTTTTTAAAAAAAAAAGGTTTTTTGCACAAATTAAAAAAATATATATATGTTTTAAAAAACTTTTTAAAGCACTTAGTGAACAGAATCAAGATCCTTTTTTAAATATTTACGTAAAGCTTTTATTCATTAAAAAAAATTAATGTAATTGTCAGATGATTTTTTCTCATTAATTTTATCTCATAATAAGTGTGTTTTTTCATTATTATCAATTTACACTACCACTACGTGCTGATGATTTATATCAAAATTAAGAAAGAACTACTTTATATTCTTCAAAATGTTGTATCATATCTTCAAAATAGTACTTTATTTTACATAAAAAGTATTACGAGAATTATGCAGGGTGTTCGTAAACAGTTTCCACAAAATAAGTAATTTGTACACAACAGGACTGAAATTTTTCGTACGGGAAAATCGGGCAACAATCGATTAGTTTACAAAAGACTATCGGGTGTCTCTCTCACAGCACACACGGATTTTTGAGAAAAATTTTATCAATAAGGTAGATAATTTAACTCTATTTTTATAAATATTTCTTTTCTTACACTGTAAAAAATGACAATGTTTCTTATTTTTTGAAAATATACTATAACCACGAATGAAAATATAATATAATCTTTTGAGTTATCCGACATTCCGAAAAGCGTGTTCCATTGTCTTTTGAATCCCCAGAAAGCAAAACATTTCCAAAATTTAAAGAATTATTTATAAAAACAAAATTTCTGTAGCTGCCCGTATTTTTCAGAAACGTTTCCGAATAATTTTTATAGTGTATTAATCAGTTTCTTCAGCCTGGAATACCTATTTATCGAATGTCATCCATTCTCAAGTAAACGTTTTCAGCTGCATAAGTTAATTTATACATGAAAGAGTAAAGAAATAATCTTAATTTTAATGTTAATGTTAATGCTGTTAATTTTGCATGTTTGTCTGTTAAACGTATTTGTTGAACATGAAAATGTTTACTTGAGAATGGATAGCATAGGAAAAAACTATATTCCGGGCTTAGAAAACTGATTAATGCACTTTAAAAGCTACTCGTAAACGTTTCCGAAAATTTCGGACAGCTAGAAAAATTTTGTTTTTCTAAATGATTTTTTAAATCTCGAAATGCCATTGATGTCTGAAGTTTCTAAAGATAAAAAAACACTGTCCAGAATCATGGTTAACAAGGATGAGATTACATTATAAATTTATTCGTCATTATATTATATTTTCGTACATTCAGAAACATTCGTCATTTTTTACAGTGTACAAAATATGATGAAACCACGACGTATGCTGTAAATGATCATCATATCCGAACAACAGTAAGTTAGACATTTCATAATACAGAATGTAGCTAACAGAGCATATAATGTCACAGAACGAATTAAGATGCTATTCAAAATGTGGAGAAATAGTGCGCAGACGGATAACTTCACTTAGAGAACCACGCACGAATATGTGAACCATGGAAGTTTTACGATGCATGGCTGTCTGCTATAATATACAGGTTAGTAGAAATGAATGACCGGAATTTAAAATCTTTAATTTTCAAAACAATCTCTATTATAATAGGGCAAATCTTGTGACTGCCACAAACAATTACGGACTGACAGCTTCACCTTTCAGATGCGAGGAAGTCATTTTATTTACTAAAAATTATTTTTAGAATAAATCTGCATAAAACGCACATTTTTAGAAAGATCGTTAAAAAATAATAATGTTTGAGAGATGTGTTATATTCAAATCTGTATATATTCCGAGATAATTAAAGTTGAAATTATGTTCACAACCCAATATTTCATTCTATCAAAGTAAAAAAAACACAAGAAATTCGCTTATCGTGAGCGATAAAAATATCAAACCATGAAGGAATCATTCGAAAAGCAAATTCTCAAGCGGTAAATTTTGCAGCGCTGTCTGCTCTCAAAATAATAATTCGTCTGTAAACCAATCAAAGTTTAGCAGGACTCTCTTAGGTGAAGTGCTATACAATTCAACTTCCTTCGCGATCTTTTTTTGTTGACGAAGTTAAATATAAACAAATGCAACTCATGTAATAATATTTAATGAATAAAATTTTAAAATGAATTGTCAGTTAATTTGGTATTTCCATATTACCCGTGCCCGTAAGATATATCACCAAAAATTATTGTTAATCTTCGATCATATTTATCCTTATCAATGGACAATCACGTTCAAAACAGTAATTTAATATACATTTATTAAATGAATAACATAATTAACTAGTATCCGTCAGACCAAAACGTCGGAGCATTGAGTCAGATAAACATAAAAGTTGACAAAAAAATATTTTTTTTTATTTTATGTTTATTGCTTAATAGTATAAAATTAAGTTTGCAATAACAGATTTTCAATTTTCACTTTCAAATTGTAATTCAGTCGTCAATTGCCTCAGATAATGCTCGAATGTTAATCTATCAGCAAGTACCCCGATTCTTCTAATTTGGTCAATCCTACCGTTTGCGAAAGGCACTTCAATGATAACATCCTCTAAACGACGAACTCTACTAAAAGCGACATAAATTGCTCATGAGACATTTTTTTCTTTCCAAGATTTAGAAAAAAGAGTGTCAAGGAAAACTCTCTTAGTTAGAAATGGCCTATGATATTCATCAAAATCAAACATTACAGCCAGTGGCAAGCCTGGAGACCATAATCCTGGTGGTCCACCCGTTGAGAGATTTACATCAAAACCTAATCAGCAACAACCTATATCAACGTCTAACTGAATCACTGTATCTAAAGTTTGAAGAAAATCCGTGCATTAGTTCTTGAGATAGATCTATTGGGGAAATGTGAAAAATGCAGCATAGCAGCGCCACCTGCTAGGCGATTTACACCTAAATCTATTCTGATACCATATATATCAATGACTAACTGAATCTAAAGTTTTATTAAATCCCATTTATTAGTTCTTGAGGAAGAGTGCCCACGATGTTTTTGTCACAGCGAGGCACACGCACAAAAAGACAAACAGACAGTTTCTAAAAACAGTCAAATCGTGTTCAGGATCTTCTAAAACGTATAATTCTGTTGAAAACCGGAAGTCAAAATTTTTTATGAATCCAATACAAGAAAGTGAAAATGGTAAATAACACAGAAGTAAACTAGGTACTTTTGCGTTATAGCGGCTACCGAGGATGAATCGCCAAGCGACCGAAATTTATCGCTGAATTATAAAGTATGTATGACATTATAATAATATATGATGTATATAACATTTCGTGACGCATATGGCCCAGTTATTGCCGTATATGACGCATATCATATTTTATAATACGGGCAAATCTTGTATGCGTATATATATGCATAATTTTATCTAAGAAATGGCTCTAACCATTTTGACTAAATTTTGTATCATACCGCATTTGGGTACGAGAAGATCATTGTCTAGGTCACATTTCGAAAAAAAATCGATTAGTGGGTCATTTTGGAGTCACTGCGAGTCAATGCATTTCAATGGGAATGGAGATTGAAACAGCTATAATTTGTTGAACAGTTAGCAGTAATATGATTGTTGATTTAACCCATTCGGGACCATGGGTGCACATATGCGCCCTCAAAAAGAGCATACAGAATTTGTTTTATGCACCAGTAAAAAATAAAAGTAATATTTGTTTTCTCTAATTAGAACATTTTTGTGATAGTTTAAGTAAAGTTAGCTTTTTTTAAAAAGGGGTGCCAACCGAATAAAATTTGTGTAAAATCCACCGGTCCCGAAGGGGTTAAAGGGAAAGTGACTTTAATAAGTGGTTTCCAAAAGTTCTATGTTTCACCAAACCAGACTCGCTAGACTATGTCAGTTAGCATCCTCTCGATTATGACACATTATCCAAGACGATTAGATAAAAATAATGATAGATTTTCTAATCTTCCGTAATCGAGTATACTGCCAATTTTAGCATGACACGAAGGAGATATTAGCAACAATATGCTTTAATGCAAATAGGATATCAATAAAAGCTTTAAAAAAATAGTTCATTGCACCAAATGATATTAGCTGAAATACGCCAATTGGCAGTAGACCGAGTTACGGAAGATTCCTTAATACGTCTTAGAATCACCGCATTAGTGAACGTATTGCAACTGCTAATCAAGCAGACATGAAGCATAAATGCTTAACTGAGTTAAACGGATTTTATCAAGAATTGTGGAATACATAACAATAAAAATATATACGAAAAGCTGCCATCCTCGCAAAGAGTGCTTGATTTATCTATCAAAATCTTCCGATTTGGCGAAGGATTATGCAAGTAAATTAAAGATGCATAAAAGTAACATGTTGCAATGTTTTGCATACATTTAAGAGAGACCAACAAACAGGTTACCAAAGGTGGCTAATTACACATATTATAATAAGTGATATATCAAAATAAAGAAAAGCTTTCCAAGTTTCTGTCGTCGTCGCTCAACGCGATCACTGTATTTTATGCTATGGGATTTCTTTTAGAGAGGTTACACCAAATACCTTGATTATGAGCCTCCATAGCCGTAAACACTTAGAAAATTTAAGGAATGCATCAGTACTGTATTAAGAACCGTTGATAGTGTAAAACTACAAAATGTCACTGCAAAAAAAAAAAAAAAAAAAGTGTTCGAACCCGGGATCTCTTGGCAGAAGCTGGCAGAACACTGGCAGCTTCAGCCATGAGATCTCAGTTTCGAATCTTGGCTCAGACATTTTTCGTCCAATTGGAAAATTACAACTCATATGATTTCTTTACCAATTTGAATAATTGTGTTAAATTAATCTGACATTAATTTATGCTGCTTCGATTCAAAAGTATGGTCTACATATCGAAAAAAAATCCTAATTTTTGGTACAAATTTACAAGTTTCCACTTTGAGTTAAGAAGTGTAGGTTTATTGAAAGAAGTAGATATTTATGTAATTTAAAATGCAAAATAATTTCAATTGAAATGGAACCTGACTAGTGGCGACTCGTGGGTTATATAAAAGAAGGTTTACAATATATAAAGTGTGAAAACAAAATCGGCAAGTACGACTTGTTTTACCTATTAAAATACATTTGAGTTTTCAAAAGTTAAGTGAAAACAATGCAACTAAAGTAACAACAAGTACTTTTAGATATAAAATGTTTAAAAATTTTTTTCTACGAAAGAAGATCATACAATGAGACAAATAAACAAACAAAAATTAACTAATTGAATATAAGAAACCAAGAGATAATCAAGAAAATACAACGAAATGTGGGAGCTCCCGCACTCTGAAGGTTGTGTGAATGAAAAAACGGAAGCGATGCCTTTGTCCACATATTCCTCGCCGCTTTCGATCGCGTAAGCTGGTTTCAAAATGATTTTTTTCGCAGGCGCGAACCGCGCTCTCTCTATTGACATTTTTCAAAATTCACAGTATAAGAGAAATGTTTTGCTATTGACGTATTTAAAAGAGATGAGGCGGGAGGGGTATTTAAGATCATCCTGTAAATTTACAAAAATATGGAAATGTGTTTAATAAGTTTAATGTTATTAAACACATAATTTTAATTAAACACCTTTAATCTTGAAATTTCGTGTTCGGCATTAGGCCTTTTATGAGACAAATGTTTGGATTTTGTTTTTCAGCAGATTACATCACTTTTATGAAATCGTTCCTTTTGTAAATGCAGAGTATGTCCGTCCATATACGTTATCTATACTAATATTATAAAGCAGTAAAGATTTTTTGCTTGTTTTTTTGCTTGTTTGTTTGTTTGTAGGGGGTAATCTCTGGAACTATTGAAGCGATTTCAAAAGTGATGGTGGCAAATTGATGGTGACAATCCCTGCTCCAACATAGGCTATATTTTAAGTCGGTGCCACTACCACAGGGGGTGCCGAAGCGAAAAACTTTCTAAAATTTCGATTTTTTTAATACTGAAGGAGCTACAAACATGAAATTTGGCATGGTTATTACTTATAAGATGTAAATGCTCTCCAAGAACAAATTCTTATAAAATTCGAAATTTAAAAGGGTGAGATGAGCGAAAAGCGTTCTATAAACATTCTAAATTACAATTTCAATGATATATCTGGAACTACAGAACAGTTTTCAAAAGTGATGGTGGCAAATTGATGATGACAGTCCCTGCTCCAACATAGGCTATATTTTATGTCGGTGCCACTACTTCCAGGGGGGTGCAGAAGCTAAAAATGTTCTAAAATTTCGATTTTTTTTTTTAACTGAAGGAGCTAGAAATTTGAAATTTGGCATTGTAGTTACTTATAACATCTAAATGCTTTCTAAGAACAATATTTAAAAAAATCAAAATTCAAAAAGGTGAAATGGGCGAAAAGCGTTCCAAAAACATTCTAAATTACAATTTCTATGGAATCTCTGGAACCACAGAACCGATTTCAAAAGTAATGGTTTGCAAATTGATGGTGACAATCCCTACTCCAACATAGGCTATATTTTATGTCAGTGCCACAAACACCAATGGGGTGCAGGAGTGAAAAATGTTCGAATATTGTGACTTTTTTTATACTGAAGGAGCTATAAATTTTTAATTTGGCATTGTAATTACTTATAAGATATAAATGCTCTCTAAAAAAAAAATCGAAATTTAAAGGATGAAATGAGCGAAAAGTGTTCCAAATCATTCTAAATTACAATTTCTATGGAATCTCTGGAACTGCAGAACCGATTTCAAAAGTGATGGTGACAATCCTTGCTCCCACATACTCTTTAATATAAAGCTATGCGTTGCTGACGACTGGGTTTTTCGCTAATCTTTGCCATAGATTATTCTCGGAAAATGAAACGTTTGAAGTTACTGAAAAATATAATAGCTCGAAAAGTATTTGTCAGAAAATTGTTAGTCAAACTGCGTTTGAAAGGTAAAAAATTGTATATTTCTTGATATAAATTTCAAATCTAATGATTATGCCATTTTTCAAATATTGAATTTTAAAAATTACCAAATTTCACAATGGAGTACCATAACGAAATCTTCACGCGTAAAAAGATAATTATAAGGGCGACGTGTCCTGACGTGTATATTGACTATAGCACGAGTCACAAATTATAGTAGCCTTATTATTCTGTTAAAATATAAAAGTGAATTATGAAATGTCAATATTTTGTTTGATTACAGGTTCGTTAAGAGAAATTGACCAGCGTAGCAGGCGTAGCTTGCTAGTACACTATAAAATATATTTCTTATTAAAACATCTTAATGCAATTAAAACAAACAGTTGCTTACTATAACTAATTTTTTAATAATTACGGTCAGATTCAAACAATGTGTCTTGCGAACTAAATTATGTAATTCATTCTGTAAATATTCAATGTTTTCAAAAAAAATGTACACAGGGAGTATTATTCATAATTAATTTTACCCAAAATAGTATATGAAAAAAATATATAGGCTATTTAGAAATCTCTTAAAGTTTACTAAATTCAATAAGTAAGAAATTCTAGTTTTTCTACAAAATCCTCAATATAAATGGCTACGGAACTGTCGCTTAGTAACAATAATACATTTATTCATAGCCTAGATATTGAGACCTATTGTACCAAAGACTTTAAAAATACATTACTTGAAATAAAAGACGGATACAAATTAGTTGGGCAGAAAGAATGTTTTGTTATGAGCTGTTATACGGCAGAACATGACAATATAAATGATTCTGAGAGTAAGAAACTCACAAAGTTTACCTTTTTGACAAGCGGTCAATGTGGCTGCCCTTTGTTACTCTGCAAGTGGTCTTTTTGTAAATACGTTCTCTTTTTTGTTTGTACATAAGTTCTCCTCGCTCAAACCACAAATGGACTTTCAGTGTTGCAAACTATGATCTATAAATCTGATCTTTAATAACCCTATATACGATGTTCCAAAATTCTACCGACAAATTAAGAATGGCGATAGATGGCATCAACAGGATGAAAACTTACCATAAAACATGGGGTCGTAAACCACATTTAGTGGGAGAAAAATCACAAAAATATTCATGAAAGGTGTGATTTCGAGTGGAACAAAAAGGGCCAACAATAAATAGAAAAAATATCTATTTGACGTAAAGCATGATTGCAATACATTACAGTTCAACGTCTGAAAAGAGGCGACGAGACATTTTTATACGAATATGTTTTAACGCGTCCGGCAATCCTTCGTCCGTCGGTTTCGGCTGTGCAATGACCTTCGTGGCCGCAACTTCGAAAAATTTCTATAAAAATATGTCACCATCTCCTTTTTGACGTTGAACTGCAATACAGTGTAATTATGCTTGACGTCATATAAAATGCTTTTTCTAATTCTTGTTGGCCCTTCTTGTTCCAATAGAAGTTACACCATAATTATTTTAGTGATTTTCTCCCACTAAACGTGGTTTGTGATCCCATGTTCTATACTAAGTTTTCATCCTCTTGATGCTTTCTATCATACCTCTTAATTCGTCGGTCGTATTTTGGAACACACTGTATACTGAATCCTAGTGGTGTAAGGCTAGAAATCGTTGTGACAATAGATTAACAACTCCTCGGCCAATTTGAAGTTAGATTTCAGTACTGAATTGAGAAGTGTATCAGGAAAAATATTAGACAATACTAGTAATCTGTTATTGAACTGGTACCTTACAATTAATATTCAGTTATGAAAGTGCTCAACTAATTTGTGAACATCGTATATATTTAAATACGTATGAAATTTATAAAATCCCAAATTTAATTAAATGCTATGACAAATATTAAACTATGGGCAAATATTAAAAACTACAAATATAAATCAAAATATCCAAATAAATATGCTTCTTTCACACTCAATTAAACTCCAACCTCTGCAACATATTACGGGAATTTATTGTTAGGAAACATATGGTGTGAAGAAAAAAAAATATTTTAAGCGGTTTATTTATAAGAAGATTTACGAAGAGGCGTTATCTTTGTGAGCTTCTAAATATCGCATTTTGAAAAAAAAATGCGTATATTTATACAACTGCAAAAACAAGGATGAAAAAGAAATCTTAAGATTTATTCGAGGAAAAATGTTATTTTTTATTTTTATAAATTCTACAAACATGATTAACTAGATTGATTTTAGCTAATGTTATTTTTATTTATTAAAAATATTTAGTTTTGTTTCTAAAAATACATAATTAAAAGGAAGAAAAAATATTCAACTAAATTAAAAGGTTAAAAAAAAATTAATTTAGCAATATGAAAATAAGAAAAAATATTATTATTGATTTCCGTCCCAGTAACATAGGATTCGTTCAATAATTAAACTTAAATTATTCTTTAAAATTAAATTTATTTTATCCAGTAAAAATTTATACATGTTAGTTTTACAAATTTTTCAAAAAAAAAAACATTAATTGTCTGTTTTATAATAAATAGCATTTCCCTATTCAAAGTATATTTATTTTAATATTAATAAAAGGTACTGTTTCATTTTTCTAGATTTTATAGATGTGTTTGTTTTGTCTTAAGAAATATATTTATTTAAATATAGGAATTCATTTATTTGAATTAGAATTGTATTATGAAGAAAGACCCAAAATAGGGAACTTTTTGAAGGCTTAGTGGCAGGCAGTCATGTTGGCAGCACTGCAGAAATAAGAATTTAAATAGGAAAAATTGCAATTTAGTTATTAAGGTTCAATGTACCAATAAAAAGCGTGTTTTTTTCCGTAAATATAGAAAACATTTGGGTTTTCAAAGTTTGTTTAACCTTTGTTTTTAAACGGAGCGTGGTTTTGCTTATGGAAGACGAGAACAGTGGTTTGCAAACTTTTTTGTTTCCGGCACATTTGAATCTTCAGTTGAATCTTTAGCTAAACTTTAAAAAAAATTATAATAATAAAAAAAAATTATAATTAATAAAAAATATTTATAATTAATTTTTTATGTTAACTTGTGGCTGAGTGCCTAACTGCACTTTTAAAAATGTAGTCTATTGGTCGAGTGAGTTTTGAGAATTTGCGTGTGATCGTGGGGTCCTGAATTCTAATGTTTGTGCATGAATGAAACTTATTCTGTCATTTCAAGTTTTGCAAAGTGGATATGTATCTCCGGAAATATGACTGTTACGGTCAGTTTTACAATGATATATAAAATAGGTAACTGTGGTTGTGTAGTATTTATATATAGTGTGTTAGAAGTTGGAATCAGCGAATTTTGAACGAATCCTTCCGTCGGGTCTGAGAGTTGTCTCGTGAAATACGAGCCACGTGTTGACTTCAAGTGGAGTTACCGATTAACAGTGTGAATAGAACCTTCAACTATGAGTTTATGCCAATTTGGTAAGAAGTTTTGCTTTCTATTTGAATACGGGGTCATCGGAATCGACGAAGTTCCATTCTATAGTGATATTTTCTAAAGTGACTTTCTTAGATTTATGAGGAATGAATGGTGAGGACATTTAGAGCCAAATTTAGTGAGTTAAATTTAATAAGATTTGGGATTTTTTCCGCTATCAGTATCTTATAGAATTGGGCTTATTTTTCGATAGTCTGCATTAAAATCTACCCACTCCTCTGCTAATTCCCAGTTTACTGTTATAAATAAATTGTTGTGTTCAATAAAATCTGTGTCATGGCCTCCTTTCCAGTAAACAACCCTGAAGGGTGTGTCACAAACTATTCTTTAAATAACAAAAAATTGTATATTAATAGAAACGAAATGTTCAATCACAACCAAATATCAAAGTAAACAATGTTTTGTAATTTTTAATAAATCAAAAGATAACAATTAATTTTCATTACAAACTCATTTAGATATATATATATATTTATTTGTTCTTCTGTATAATATATTTTAACTTCAAATGAAATAGCCAATCTTCATATATTTCTTTTAATTTCTTCTTTCCAGGACTCAATTATGGGACGTTAAAAATTTCTCCCAATCGTTCTAACAGTGATTGATTATGTGATTTTAAGAGTTTTTATTGCAGACAAATTCATTTCGCTCAAAATAAAAATAACTTTCAGAGTTGAACAAGTATGTTGATTTTTGTCTTTTCAAAATTTAAATATTCATTCTTTAGACATCATAAAAAAGTTTCCATTACAAAATGTCCTCTCACAGTACACCTGATGTGCTGCGAAGCAGAGGTTTAAAACCTTTGGTTTAGGACAAAATGTATTTTTTATTTCGTAAATCGACAAGAGTTTATTTTGTTTTAATTATGTATAAAGCTAATACAAAGAAAAATGAGACATTTTTCAAAACCAAAATACTTGGAAAATATTTCTATGGAATAATTTCTCAATGTGGCCAATCCCATATGTTTTTCCAAAGTTCTCATTTTTTGAGTAACCATGTACATCTACATAGGTATAATATATTAACCTAATAATATATTAGTATAATATATTAGGTTAATATATTAACCTAATATATTAAATACTTTTTTCATTTTTTTAAACACTTTTACAAATTTGTCTGGATAACAATTTTCCAAGAAGATAACCATAGTTATTCTTTTTAAACTAACTATTTATTTTGACATGATCATGCCAGAAAAAAAATCCAGCAAATTTTTAAAGCGAAGTTTTGTCACCATGAGAAGAAATAATTAAAACATTTAATTAAAACATTTAGTTCATGAAATAAATGTTTGGTGAATGATGTATTTTTTTATTTGAGTAAAATTAAAGTTACTATGTTAGTAGCAAATGAATATTGCCCCAACACTGCTTATATTGACTATATCTCTAGGTCCATAATAGTTCTGATAACTTGGTCTATATTGGCAATAATTTCAGATCCCAACATTGGAATGCTTACATTTTTCCAATATTGCATCGAAATTAGCAGGAAATGCATATAGAACTTTTTTATCCCCACAAATTTCGATGGTTGCCACATACGTGTTGATGTAAATCTTGAGGTTTTATTACCATTTTATCAGTGGTTTAAAAGTATCATTCTTAATTTTCAAACAAAATAAATAGTGTTCTATTTACTAAGTTTTTTACTCGCCTCTCTAGTTTTTTGCTCTACAATTTTCCAAAAATTAAAAAAATATATATTATACTTATATTTAATATCATACATATTTTATAACTAAGTTGAAACGGATTCATGGTAAATCAATTAAAAAATGTACTGACTTGATATTTCGAAAGATAGTTCAAGCTGTTGATACACTTTTAGCACTTTGAATTATTTCCCATAAATAAAATAATACAAATTATATGCTCAAGGAACTGATATATAATTATATGTATTACATATTATCAGGTAAGGAAACCCCGATAACCCTTTATAAACATCCTATATATTCTGTAAGAACCTAAAAAAAAAATATACAATAATGTATATATATATATATATATATATATATCGCATCATTTACTCATCCTTTTTTTTGTGCTGTTTCATTAATATCATTATTATTAAGATTGGATATTGTTTTAAAATATGATAAAAATAATTGATAGGTGCATATGAATTATATTTAATTTTGTAAAAATAGTTTATTTTATTAACTGTCAATGTAACGGTTATATGCAACGTGCAATTCTAACGGATAACGTGGATTTTGATGTCACGGTATGTTTTAATGCAATTTCTCTTTTTTGTCTAACAATTCCTTATTAAATACGTTTTTGTATTTAATAATATGCTCCCTATTTATTGACTTTTGCAGAAATCATACTCAGTTACTCAATATTTGTCCATTTTTATTCAATTTTCTTTAAATTTGACTGGGTAATTGATCGGGCAATTTAAGTTAATAAATTTGGCTCATGGCTATTAACTCAAACAGAAATCAATTACATTTTACTTATATTAGTGGAATATTGCCCTTGAAAAAGTGTTCCACTATATAAGTTTCCAATTGCTTCTTGTAATATTTTTTCACTTTCAGTATATTGGATTTTTTTCTCCACTTTTCATTTAGTATTTTTTCCCACTTATTTTAATTTTGAGAATCTTAATTTTTTGGATATATTTATGTATTGTTCTGTAATTATCCGTTTATCTTTTGTCGATTATATATGTGGTTTAATGGTTATTACAAAAGTTAAATTATATATATAAAAATATATGTAATGTGTTTTTGTAACATATATTTTCCGAAAAAACAAATTTATGTTAATTTTTTTTTTAATATTTTTTTTTTTATAACTTAAGTTGAAAAACACTCATAAGCATTTTGCAACAGAAATCTAACATTTCTCCCACTTTTGCTTTAAAGCAATCGACACAAGATAGTCGGCAAGTGACACTTGACACCAAAGTGCTCTCACGCTACAATACATTATAAGTGACAAGTTAACACTCAGATTCCATCTGTGAGGTCCCTAATGGTTCAAGAAACATGCAGTCACGAAAACAATCCTACTGTTTACATTTCCAGATTTATCTTTCCGAAGCTAATGGAATATTTCACCTCTTTGTCAACTGAAAGAGGTTTTTTTTGTAGATTTCGTGAAATTCTCACAAGATAAACTTAGTTTTAAAAAGAAAAATGTACCCTGAAATAGTTTTAATGATAGTTTTATTTATCGAAATTTTACACAAATGCATATAGAGATTTTTGAAGAACTATTAAATAATATACCTTTTAAATTTAATAGTTTTCTGCATCTAATGAATACTACAATAAATTATACAGAAACTACAATAAACTACAATAAATTATATAGATACATAGAGAGAAGTAATGATAAATTCAGATTACAGATATGTACGTGTGCACACATATACATATCAGTATAAGTATCATCTGTATAAGCATATATATACCTGTGTAGTTATTCATATATATTTTTTAAAGTTTATTATTTAGATGTTAAAAAAATCATTGTAATGGAGAATGATAATAAAAATTGGTGTAGAGTATTTGTTAAATTCATTTAAATGAGTCATAAGAAGGTTTTTAAAGACTAATTTCTATAAAAAATCTAATAAAATTACAAAACTGTAAAATGGTAATAACAAATAATTTATCAGATCTGATAAGTAATAAATACTTAAAAATTTGTCATAATATAACCACAAAAATATAATTGAAACTTATTTAATATAATCCTATAGAATTACTTTAGTGTTACAAATGAATTATTTAATATTATCTCTCCTTTATTCATACTTTTCAGATATAATACAAACATGGATCATACTACATTACAAGTTCTTTATTTCAAGTATTCCTCTTATGTAAATAATCCTTGAGTCTCTATGTCTGACATATACATTTTAAAAGTTTAATTTTACGCAACTTTTCAAAAATAAAGCGTAAGAAATGGTGATTTAAAACTTGTATTAAATGTAATCGCGAACCTCCCCCTCCCCCCCCACACAATATCATTAATTTTTCTTTCATTATTATACATACATTATAGATAACTTCTATAGATTACATAAAACTTGGTACTTACAAATTAGATTTTGTGAAATAATGGTCAATATTTTGATCTTCTTTTCGTTAAAGATTAAATACTTTATAAAATATTCCTCATACGTTATTCGTGCGTTATGAAACTTTCATTAATAAAACGCAATGTTCTCAGACACACAGTAAATATAAAAAATATTCTCTGAATACCGAAAACATGGAGATTAAAATAGAAAAGTATTTAGTTAAAAAATTCATATAGTATCACATTTTTAAAGCTACATTTGTATGTTAAAATCTCTATATCTATCTTCTTTTCATATTATACCTCTTTTAAAATATATTGATGTACAATTTACATTTAAATGAATATATTTAAAAAAAAAGCATCTAAGACACTCCTTTAGGTTGTTTGAAAATTCTCTTCTTTTTCAGTAACTTATCTTTTTAACACTTTCCAACGTAATTGAAAAGTGTTTATGGGTTGGGTTGGGTTGATTTATGACGGCCAATTATCAACACGAGGGATATAGGGCCTGGGGGGAGTGCCCTCCGTGGGGGTCTTTTTAAGGGATCCTAACCCGTATTAACGCAAGGTTCGAAGAAAACCACGGAAAACTCCGAACGGTTAGGTCGACGAGCGCGACAGGGGTTTGAACCCAGCACCTCCGGTCTACCAGCTTTGAGAACACAACCTCTCAGCCACTGGTGGGGCGAAAAGTGTTTATGAATTCTGTCTGTCTATCTGTCTGCCGTGCTTCAACAAGCGTAAACATACTCGGATTGCCATGCAATTGATAAATGTTATTGAGGTTTACTATGGCATGTTTGGTATTGAAAATGATGTGTGTAGCATTTATAGTTCTTTTACACAGACACTCTAAACTGTTACAGTCTATGGAAGAAAATTGTTTGCGGTGTATTTTATTGATGTTACACTATTTCAAACATACTGAAATTGACAGATATCACTGAGGTGCACTACAAGATTCTTACTATAGAATAGGGTATGCATAGCATTCATCGATCATTTACAGGGGCAAAAAAATCGTTTGAAGTACTGTCTAAAAACAATAATTGCTGAAAGTGCGTCTTCAGTTGTGGTTTTTAAATTTAAGTAACATTTTAGATATTACTTGGTGTGTATAAATTCTATAGATCATATAGAAGGAAGCACAAATGATATAGAATACATTTCCATTTATTGACTGAAATTGCTGAATGGTAATCTTTAACTGCTCTATGGAATTACTAACTGAACTAAATTTTAGCATACTATGTAGTATGTATACGGATATAGACAATTTGTTGTTCTACACTTTATATTTATGTTTATATTGCAATTTACTAAAAGTAAAATAACACTCTCCATCTGTCTTAAAAAGCAAAGACATGTGAGTCAGTAACGCTGACGGGAAACTGACGGTGGCAATGACGTAAGCAATCCGTTTACCTTTTTTTTACAAATTTAATCACTTTTAAACATTGCATAAGTTTTATTTTTACACCGTCAAATAGGAAAAATAAAGTATTTTCAAATGCGATTTGCTTGAAAACTGAGTCTCAATTTACAGATAGATTTTTTATGTTTAGTAAATGTTTAGTAAATTTTTATGTTTAGTAGCATATATTTTTTAAATATATCTATATAGCGATCAACTCAACTACGGAAGATTAACCCGTTTGCAATTAAAACGACATAAACAATGTTTGTATCCGTTAATATACATAAAATGTTTGTATACGTTTAATATTCTATAACAAAATTACACCTAAGCAGTCAATAAATAAATAAATAAAATAACATAAATAGCACTCAAATTTAACAAATATGTAATCAAACTAACTGTTTAAACAATGAAGAATTCAGAATCAGAAAATCAGCTGTAAGTAGCAAAATCTTTGGCGATTTCTTCGTCTATCAACCTCTGTCATGCGGCTATTACAAAAAAAGATCGTTTTTAATAAATTTTAAAACTTTACTTGAATACATAATTGATATTTTTCATATGAAAAAGAATTTTCGGTGTTCTTAGTAGGCAATCTAAAAAATAAATAATAAATGTTAAAAAATCTATTAGAGTTCGTATTAAATGAAAAAAATCTATTATAGTTTGTATTAAATGTAAAAAATCTATTTGGGATTGCGTTTAATTGAACGTTAAAAGGCAGGGTGTTACAAATCACATTACAACACTGCAAAAAAAAGTGTTGATTTTACAGTATAATACTAGCATCCCTGATGCCAGTATTATACCGTAAAATTAACAGTATTAAACAGTAAAATAAGCAGTACTACCCTGCCGCGCATGCGCGGTAGGGTATTACTGCCATTCAGGGTGCTAGTATTATACTATGAAACCAACGTTTTTTTTTTTTTTTTTTTTTTTTTTTTTTTTTGCAGTGCAGAAATGCTCAAATGGAATAAAATATTTTCTTTTTTGCCACTTGGAGACATATTTCGTTGAACTATCACTTATACCAGTTTCCGTTGTATAGTCCTGTCTACATTTACTCCATTGCACTTAACTCAATTTTGGAAAAAAAATAAAGCTTACTTACACCACTTTGTATTTAAACCCATCAAATGTGTTTACGAGACATTATTTACTTGAGCTCATTTTCCAAATACGATGACGTAATATCTCACGATAAATTTGTTTGGTAACCTTCAATAAATAAATTAGAATCAAGACAATTTTCACGAATCACATATTTTGTTTTCGGTACACTGTGAAAACTTGTAGTTATGTTTCATCCAGAGTATGCTTTAAAATTATTTTATTTAGTATTTGAACTTTTAACATTTTGCTAGGTATGAGAATGTTTTCATACGAGCTTCATGTCTATGATTTCTACAAAATTTCAAAACAGGCCATGTAAAATTGTATTCTAAATAGAGGTATTTAATCTTGTATAAATTACAAGAAGAATCATAAAATTAATTGTCAAGGAAACGTCTTGTGTTTGATCTTTCAATTCATCAACAAACTTGATGAAATTGCATGTATTTAAATGAATTAATTCTGTAACTTAATAAAGATTAGTGCAAATTTAAATTTTGATTAAATACTCAACGTATTTAATGGTAGCCTAAAGCACAAAGGTATGCATTGTTATTGCGATGAGGAAATGTAAATGTAATAATCGTCTCCCATAAAGTTTACAGTAAGTATTCTGAAGCTTTATAATTTTTTTATGTGTTAGTTGTGTTACGAACATGACTGAAAATTGATTTCCACACTGCATAATTTAATAAATGTGGTATTTTTTTTTATAGAAATATATGTATCGAATGAAAACACAAACATAAATTTGAGATTTATAATTATATTTATAAATAATAGGCTTCATTTAAATTTAATGGGCTTATAGAATTTTATTATTACAGTCTACTACTCTTACAGTCTATTATATTAGTTTATTACTATTATAGTCTATTGCAGAATTAATTCATTGAAATACATGCAATTTCATCAAGTTTGTTGATGAATTGAAAGATCAAACAGATGACCGTTTCCTTGACAATGAATTTTATGAATCTTCTTGTAATCTATGCAAGTTTAAATACCTCTATTTAGCTTAATATCTTATCTTATAGAATCTTATTATCATATTATTATCGTTATTATTATCGTTATATCTTATTAGCTTATGGAATTATATGTATGAAATAAAATAAAAACACAAGCTATTTATGATTTTATTAATATTTATAAAAAGTTTTTACTTAAGTTTAATGGAAAATTATATTCCAACATTTATTTAAACACACATTTTTTATTTTTATTTTTTATAATTTCTAAAATCTGGTAACAAATGCCTTGGATTCACAAATGATTGAGTAAAAGCTAGTCATGTACGAAGAAAAATAATCTGTAAATATTCGATAAACTGCCTCGTCTGCTAAAGAAGCTTATCCTTTTATTGATACTTTTTCAGAAATATTGTAGCCATGATTAACAAGTTTTATCCGTTGGTGGATTTAGTCGAAAATAATAAAGCCGCGATGATGAGAAAAAAATGCGGATCGGATTAGTTTTCTTTTATCCTTCCTCTAAAAGAAAAATAACATTAAATAAAAGAATCCTAGTATTAAAAAATAAGCTTTTTATCTGTTAATACATTTATAAGAAACTGGTACATTCTTTTCATCTTGTATAAAGTAAAGGAAGGTTAATAAAAATTTGAAGACAATAAATGTTTAGGAAACATCTTCTGTTTGCTCTTTCAATTCATTGAGCAACTTTATGAAATTCTCTTATTTTTAATGAGCTTGTCGTCCTATAATTTAAAATAGTTATTGCAAATTAAAATTTTGTTATATATTCAAGACGATTAATTGTATTTTAAAATATAAAGCATTTTTTGATTTTATGTTTACCAAAACAAATGCCATACTTCACTTTCTATAATGTAATACTTTATTGTCCTACTTTATTTTCTGTAACTTATTTCTTCTTAAAGTTTACAAATGGAGTAAAATTTTCTTTCAGACGCTTTATTCACATATATTTTTTTTCACGCGTTATTTCTTTAAGAACATGACTGAAAGTTGATTTCGAGACTGAGAAATTTAAAGAAATCTAGATTAATTTTAACGCAATTATTCTAATTAGTAACACAATTATTCTAATTGGTAAAGAGAATTATTCTCATTTTTCTCTCAGGTGGAAAATAACAACTCGTATGATTCATTTACCAATTAGAACAATTTTTTTTTAAATTAAAGTTAAGTGCCATTACGTATCTAATGTTTCTTGGAGTTCCATTAACTGCGATTTAATATGTTTAACTTATTCAGATATCAGACCAGATGTCATAATCAACAAGGTTGTCTGGGTGAGAAAGGTTCGCCAGATTTGTCCAGGATAGTTCAATTGGTAGAGCACTGGCAGCTTTGCGCCAAATGTTCCAGGTTCTAATCCTGGCCTGGATTCTTTTTCATTCAATTGGAAAATTACAACTCATTAAAGAACACTATTTGGCTTTACAGAACCCTCTGTGAATTAACTAGTCGGATTTGCCGCTCCTAAAACTTACTGAATTTTTAATCGTTTAACATCTGCAATTCAGAAAAGAAAATCTTATCTAATTTAATTGCCGCAAAGCTTAGGATAAATCACAATGAATTATGTTTTTCTTGCTTTTTATAATCACCGAAAGACTGTCATTCACACTTTATGCCGGGAACCTTATAAAAAGGGTTCAAACCGTATAGGACAAATTTTATTCTACCTATCAGAATCTTCAAACAATAAACTTCAGGGTAAAGATCTTTTACATATGCAATACAAAAATATCAGGTATATAATTGGTTCAAAAAAGAGTGGTGGAAAGATAAAATTTTGGCGTTCCTTTGTAATAGAGGCTCTTTTAAAAAGTTTGGCACAATTTGTGCGTAAGGAATTGAGATATTTTGCTAAATGATATAAATAGTTATTATAAAATCTTGATGAACTATTGTTATTGTTTATGTGCGGATTTAAAAAATTGCTTCACATTTTATGTATTAGGTAAGTTATGTCTTTTTGTACTTTAAAATAAATAAATTAGTTCATATTAAATAAATTGTATAAATATCGAAAAAAAAATGCCTGTGTTTATGAAGCAATGAATAGGTTGTCAGAAAATAAGTATGAAAATTTTCTTTCTCTTGCAAAAGTCCTTTTCCCTATCTCAGCAAGGCCCCTAAACAAAGAAGTACCAAAATTAATCATATATTGTTCGAGCCCAGTCGATAGGCCTGATAAATATCAGGCTTGCTAAATAAAGCAAAAAAATATGGTATATTTTTTAAATAAAAAAATACTGGCTGTCGGATTGCAGTCCCTAATTATTATTTTTTTAATATATCCTTGTTAATCAATATATGGCATGGTTTCACGCACTGTTAATTTTATTTTTACACATTTCCCAAAATAATAACCAAAAGAGTACTCTCTAATACTTTAATGTTTCTTTCCACACACACAAAAAATAATAATAATAAATAAATAAAAAAAAATTAATAAAATTTTTATAGTTATTTTAATTCTAATTGGATGTATTTAGACTTCAAAGTATCATAGGTAAGATCAAAAGACACTCATTATTCTACAGTCTAAAAGCACCAAAAATCATCATTCTGGTTTGAAATCGAAATCAAATAAACAAAATAATCTAATACTTAAACTAGCATTTTTCTAAAAATATGGACTAGTTTTAAACTGGCCTTAATTTTTTTTTAACGTTTGAATGTTTTTTTTATTTATAGGGGGGGGGGATTTTGTTAAGCTTTGGTCACTTTTGGCCATATTGGAGACTACTGTATTGAAGGCCACTATAGGAGGAATGCCTACAAAGAATGCTATTGAAAGGAAAGTGATCCGAATTATCGGTATCGTATTCGGAATAACCAGAAAAAACTTGTACAATCTCCAAACGCGTGCTGATATCGAACTAGTGACCTTTGGACCAAGTCCTCATTTTGTGGCCAGCATTTGCGACATTGGTATAGGTAGTCTCCGTCATTTGATTTGGATTGGAATTTTTTCAATAGCGACTTCATTTCAGTTATATTGATTTTTATTGTTACTAAATTAATTACGCAAATATCTGGAGGCAAGGCAGTGCCTCCGCCAAGTCGAGAGAGCACAGCCGTAAGCATACTTTTCTGGAAACAACTCATGGCACTTTTGACCCCTCCATATCTCTGCGCTAGAGTTTCCCAAAAGTCTGGAACTTCGTTTTTCTAGAGAATGTGGCAAATAAGACCAAAATTTAAAATTACCACTTTCTGTCTTTTCTAGTTCAGACGATATATGAACTCAAACATTCGATTTTTTGTCACCCACTCACTCACTCATTCACGCGTCATCAAAAAGATTAGGCATATCCCGTAGCCCTAAAAACTTGACATTTGGAAAAAAGGTAGTGTTTAGGATACAAAGAAAGGAAAAATTATAAAATCCGGAAAATTCGAAAGAAAAACATTCGAAAATTCAACGAATTCCATCAAAATTGAAAATTGAAAATAATACGATCTTGTAGTCTTAGAAACTTAAAATTCGGTGTGAAGGTAGTGTTTAGCATCCAGAAAAAGAAAACATGAAAAACACCAAAAAAAAATCGAAAGCAAAATTGAAAAAATCGAAAAAATTGAAAAAAACGAAAATTTGAAGACAATCCGATTTTGTTGCGCTAGAAACTTCAAATTTGGAATAAAGGTAGTATTTAGGATACAAAAAAAGAAAAAAATTAAAAAAATTCAGACAATTCGAAAAAAAAATTCGAAAATTCGAAAAATTCGAAAAAAATTGAAAAAATGAAAAAATTTGACCTTTTAACCTTAGAAACTTAAAATTTGGCGTAAAGGTAGTGTTTGGAATTCAGAATAAGAAAAAATTAAAAACACAATAAAAATCGAAAATAAAATTAAAAAATCGAAAAAATCGAAAAACGTCGAAAATTTGAAAATAATTCGATTTTGTAGAACTAGAAACTTGAAATTTCGAATATGGGTAGTACTTAGGATAGAAAAAAATATTTAAATCCAGAAAGTTGAAAAAAAAATTTCGAAAATTTGAAAAGATCGAAAAAAAAATTGAAAAAAGATTGATTTGTTGGAATTTTCCTGATATTTTAATTTTGTATCTGGAGGCACGGCAGTGCTCTGCCAAGTCGAGAGAGCACAGCCGTAAGCATCCTTTTCTGGATGCAACTCAGGACACTTTTGACCTACCCATATCTTTGAGCTGGTGTATCTCAAAAACCTGAAATTTTGTTTATATAGAGAATGTGCCAAATAAGACCAAAATTTAAAATTTCACATTTCTGTCTTTTCTAGTGGCAACAGTATATGAACTGAAAGTTTGGATTTTTTGTCAGTTACTCACTCACTCACGCGTCATCAAAAAGATTAGGTGGATCCCTTAGGCCTAGAAACTTGAAATTTGGAATAAAGATAGTGTTTAGGACACAAAGAAATAAAAAATTATAAAATCCAGAAAATTCGAAAATTCACAAATTCCAACAAAATGGAAAATAATATGATCTTGTAGTCTTAGAAACTTAAATTTCGGTGTAAAGGCAATGTTTAGAATTCAGAAAAAAAAATCAAAAACACAATAAAAGTTGAAAATAAAATTAAAAAAAATCGAAAAAAATCGAAAAAAAAGAAACAAAATTTGAAAATATACCGATTTTGTTGCGCTAGAAACTTGGAATTCGGAATGAAGGTAGTATTTAGGATACAAAATAAGGAAAAATAAAAAAAATCCGGAAAATTCGAAAACAAAATTCGAAAATTCAAAAAAGTCAAAAAATTTGAAAAATTGAAAATAATTTGATATTTTAGCCTTAGAAACTTAAAATTCTGCGTAAAGATAGTGTTTAGGATTCGGAATAAGGTAAAATGAAAAATACAATAAAATTCGAAAATAAAATAAAATAAATTAAAAAATAAGGAATATTTGAAAATAATTCGATTTTATAGCGCTAGAAACTTGAAATTTGGAATAAAGGTAATATTTAGGATGGTATTTAAGAAAAAATTTAAAAATACCGAAAATTTGAAAAAAAAATCCCCAAAATTCGAAAAAAAAAAAGAGAGAGAGATTCAAAATAATTCGATCTCGTAGTTTTTGAAACAGGAAATTTGTGTAAAGGGATTCAGAAAAACACAACAAAAAGCGAAAATAAAATCTAAAAATCTAAAAAATCTAAAAAAAACGAAAATTTGAAAAAAAAAATCGATTTTTTAGAGCTAAAAACTGGAAATTTGGAATAAAGGTAGTATTTAGGATAGAGAAAAAAAGGGAAAAATTAAAAAAATCTGGAAAATTCGAAAAATTGAAAAAAAATTGATCTTGTAGCATTAAAAACTAAAAATTCAGCTTAAAGGTAGTGTTATACAGAAAAAGGAAAAATTAAAACACAATAAATTCGAAAATAAAATTTTAAAAAATCGAAACAGATCGAAAATTTGAAAATAATTCGATTTTGTCGCACTAGAAACTTGCAATATGGAATAAAGAATACAAAAAAGTAAAAATTAAAAAATCTGGAAAATTCGAAAAAAATTTCGAAAATTTGAAAAAAATTCGATCTTGTAGCTTTAGAAACTGAAAATTCAGCCTAAAGGTACTATAGTCATTTAGGATACAGAAAAAGGAAAAATTAAAGCACAATAAATAAAAAAATAAAAAAAGATCGAAAATTTGAAAATAATTCGATTTTTTAGCGCTAGAAACTTGAATATTGTAATAAAAGTAGTATTTAGGATACAAAATAAGGAAAAATAAAAAAAATCCGGAAAATTCGAAAAAAAATTTCGAAAAAAAAAAATTGAAAATAATTCGATCTTGTAGTCGTAGAGACTTAAAATGTAGTGTAAAGGTAGTATTTACGATTCAAAAAAGAAACTTTTAAAAATTTGTAGCATTCGAAAATAAAATCGAAATATCGAAATATTTGTAAAAAATCGAAAATTCGAAAACAATTCGATTTTGTTGTTCTAGAAACATGAGTTTTAAGATAATTGTCCTATTAGCTAGTACACCGCCCCTAATTGTTTTATGTTTTTTTCCCCCCGGATTATGCATTTTTTCCTTTTTGTTTACCAATTTCGGTATCGAAAAGTTCCGCTATAGACCGGCTGCGTCATGGGCGGTTTCTTTATAGACATGTTTGTTTTCTTTCACAGGTTATACTCTATTTAATTTGCATATGAAATATGGATTGTTAAATGATGTTAGCACCAAAAAAATTTTTACAGCTTCCTCTCTCCTCCCGACATTACTGGCTGGTTATGGCTTGATAGTCCTTTCTAAATAAAATCATGGTGACTCTAAGATTTCCTTGATTTATCTCTAAATTGAACCTAAATGATCCTAAGAAGACGGATCAAAGAAATACTATATTGGCATTACAATCAGGAAACTTAGAAGTAAAATCGAAAAATCAATAAATTTATAAAAAGTCGAAGGTTTGAAAATAAATCGATTTTGTAGTTCTACCAGCTTGACATTTGGCAGAAATGATTTAGGCAGATTTGGTTTAGGATACAAAGTAAGGAAAAATTTAAAAATCCGGAAAAAAAAAACTTCGAAAAATCGAATATAGTTTGATTTATTGAAAATTTTAATTTTAGCTTTTTTTTTTAATCCTAAACAGTACTTTTGTGCTAAATACGAGTATCTAGGCAGCGAGTAATATCTCAGATGGATAGCACCTTTCCTGGAAGCAATTGAGAGTACTTTTGACTCCCCCCTCCCATAACTTAGTGCTTGCCTAGTTACGTGAAATTTCTTTAAGGAAACTTCTTCGAAAATCAGTGGATCATCTCCAAAAAGAGCTCAAAATCAAGAAAAGGAGGATTACTTACAAAAAGAAGTGAAATCTCATCAAAAAGTCACCTGTAAAAAATGCAGCCAAATCTCGTGACTCATTTACCGTAAAAAGTACTGAGATCGTATAAAGCCAAGTTTAACTATCTTATTAACTCTGAAATTTTCATTCACAAATCACTACTAGTCTCTACATCTTTAGTTAATTATTATTTTGTGACTTGGCAATTACGTAGCACGAGAATGTGATGTATATAGTTAGTCTTAATCAAATAATACTATAACATATTAAGGTGTAATAACTTCCCTGTGCGTATATAATTTGCCTTAGTTAAATTATCCCATCCCATCCCATGACATAGTAAGGTGTAATAACTTTCCTGTGCTGCGTAATTGCCAAGTCACAAAATAATAATTAACTAAAGATGTAGAGACTAGGAGTTATTTGTGAATGAAAATTTCAGAGTTAATAAGATAGTTAAACTTGGATTTATACGATCTCAGTACTTTTTACGGTAAATGAGTCACGAGACTTGGCTGCATTTTTACAGGTGACTTTTTGATGAGATTTTTTGTTATTACTTGACTTTAAGGCTGTTCTCAAATCCAAAAGAGCTGCTTTCTGACATATTTTTCAATTGATTTTTGTTCGGGAACGAATGAAATTGGCAGGTACTCTTACTTGGAAACTATGTAATGCAAAGACGTTTTCTACTTTTCAGTAAAAGCAGATGATATCTCAGAAAATATTGTCACATTCGGCTTTTTGAACAGAATTCCCGACGCGGCAGCCAGAGAAAGGGGAAAAACTTGCTGTGACGTGACAAGGATCGCTTATAACTCAATAAGTAATTTTTTTATCAGAAATTAAAAAATGTGTTTAGATTTCAAATCGCTCTAATAGTCAGGCCTGCCAGGTCTGGTGGGCCTGATCAGGCCCACCAAACGTAAAGACATAGAGCCTTTACGTTTAAAAATTAGTCAGAAAATGAGTCAGAAAGTTTCGCGTTGTTGAGCAGGGAATTTGAGAACCACCTTAATCCATATATAATTATGGTCTGCCAAAAGAATTTCTTATTTTCACTGTCAATTAATAGGTTTTAAAAGAACTTTTTCATGTATTTTTAGTTGTGTGAGACGAAAATCGCTTTCACCGTAAAATATAAGAATATTTTTTCAAACGCTCATTTCTTTTCAGCCTTTTTTAAACAGAAAATATAAAAATGAGTGGAATATTTTGCTTTTAAGGAACATCACAATCTACTTGATTGAGGGAATTTGAGAATCACCTTAATCCATATATAATTAAAGTGATATTTTCTTCGTCTGCCAGAAAAATTTCTTATTTTCGCTTGTTCAATAAAGCAAAAATATATGGCTGATTATTTGAATAAAAAAATACATGCTGCGGGATCACAATCCCTAACAATTGGTTTTAATATTCACCTTGTTAATTAATGTATGATATGGTTTCGTATCATACATTAATTAACATAGAAACGTAATTATGTTACACGTATCATGTCGCATCAAATCGTATTTTTAGTTGTGTAAAACAAAAATACTTTTCACCATAAAACATAAAAATATTTTTTCAAATGCTAATTTTTATTATTGTTTTTTTTTTTAGCTTTTTTAAAAAAGAAAATATAAAAATGGGTGGAACATTTTGCTTTTAAGGAACATCACAATCTACTTAGACCCAGGGAATTTGAGAACCACCTTAATCCATACATAATTAAAATGATACTTTCTTTGTCCGCCAGAAAAATTTCCTATTTTCACTTTCAATTAATAGGTTTTAAAAGAACTTTTTCGGGTATTTTTAGTTGTGTGAAACGGAAATCCCTTTCACCATAAAAGATAAGAATGCTTTTTCAAGCGCTCATTTTTATTATTTTTTAAGTGTTTTTTTTTTCAGCCTTTCTTAAACAGAAAATATAAAAATGGGTGGAACATTTTGCTTTTAAGGAACATCACAATCTACTTAGACCCATTATCTTTTAACTCAATCTTCCGTACAAGTGAACAATTTGTTTCCAACAATCATATTCCTTAAGCGCCTGACAAACCTCTTCACTTGTGTAATCCATTTAAAAAACAATCTTTGTAACACCATTTTTGTTTCCCCGCATTAAGCTTTGTTTTAAATGTACTACAATGTACGGATTAGGGAGTGATAACTCACCACACTTATTTTCTGTTCAAGATAATGGAGTATAAGTGTTGAAAGACTGGATGGTGGAAATATTATTTGGTCCGGGGTCTTCACATTGCTTTCAAAGTGTTCAGTCCCAGTATGAAAGTTACAGTTTAAGTAGTGCTTTACGAAACAGTGGATATCTTATTTACAAAAGGTCTTGATGGATTTACACTTGGAGTTATGTATTAAGAATAAACTGTAACCTTAGAATAGCAATATTATTTTTTTTATATGATTTTACATTTTACATAGTTTTATATAGTCATAATTTAAAATTAAATAAAGGATTAAATCTTCTGGAAAAGTATTATTACAATCAAACCTATTAAAAATATTTGAATTAATCTTCATCAATTAGTACGTTGTTCTTCATAATTAAAAAGTTACTAAAAAGTACTCTGACTTTAACGCTACAAATCAGTATATCAAGTTATTATTTCCCGGTGCAAAATATAAAATAAAAAATTTGAAATTACAAAATAAAATAAAAGATTAAATCAGCATGAATATTATTACAATCGAATAAAAGTTATTGCCGAATACAATCAATTTTCATCAAATAGTATTTTGCTCGTCAGAACAGAAAAATACAAACATACACTCTGGATTTACCGCTGCAAATAAAGTTATAAAAGTTTTTATTTTCCATTGCAAAATAAACAATTACAATCTTCAAAATTTTCCTGAACGGAAATAGAAAAGGAAAACTTAATACACTTGGCGACATTATTTGTGCCTAAATAAAATAATCATTTCATTCATGCAAAAATTCAGTTTAAAACGGCATTTTGTATAAAAAAAAAATATTTTACTAGATATGTTTAAATTGACACGTAAGTTAATATAATTTAATAGAAATATTAATATAGAAATGCATGTTTCTTTACTGGTTTAATTTGCAATAGAGAGGCAGCATTTTACTTTCTTCAGACATTGTACATCACGCACTATTATTTTATTTTTCTTATTTTAGTTATTTTTCATCCAGTGTTCAGGAATCCTATATATTACCAGAAATAAGATTGTAAATAAGTATAAAAAGTCATTATTAAAAAAAAAAAAACATATATAAAGATTATACATTAACAAGTTTCAGAAATTTCTTTAACAGAAATTAAATCGGAAAATTTATGACTGTTAGTGACATAATTTTCCTTTAATTAAAAAACCTTTTCATTCTCACTTTTCAATTTAAAACAACAACATTTAGAAAAAATAAGAATAATAACTTTGTTTAGAATTTTTATATGATGTATTCGAGTTGCGATTAATATACACTAGTAATGGTTTTTTGTTTGCTTATTTCCTTTGTTTTAGAGATGAAAAATTTTACTTTGTTCATAGAATGCATAACGTGTGCAATTATTTCATCTTTCAATTCGCATTTATAAATCCTGTTTATTACATGAAAATGAATTTCTAAGTAAGTATTAAATGGTCACAGTTTTGAAAAGAAATACGCACTAAGATTATACAATAACAAGTTTCAGAAAAATCTGTTACCCGGGAACACAGTTGCGTCGGGTATGACATACCCAGGGTGCGTACGGTTTTTACAATTGTCACCTTAATTTTTAGAAAAGTGGTCTACAATTTACTTTATCCCAGAATTTGTAACAATTGTATCCAAATACATAAGATGACGATTATTATTTGTATTTATTGCTGACAATGTTAAAACCATTCGTACCCTGGATATGAGCGATTTCTCACGGGTTAATAAAAATAAAAATGGAACAAATAAGATCCTTAGTAACAATAACTTCCGATTTAATAAAAGACAGTTTTAAACAGCCTTTTATAAAAATAACGAAACGTTTTTTGTGAGACTTTACAAAATGTGTTCAATTTGAGATTAATATACACTAGGGATGTCTGTTTCAGTACTGAATTCCTTTGCTATAGAAAAGCAGAATTTTACTTTCTTCATACAATGTACAACATGTGCAATTATTTAATTTTTTCAATCAGCATTTAGAAATCCTGTTTATTACATAGAAAAGAATTTGTGAGTAAGTATTAAATGGTCATAGATTTGTAAAGGAACAGGTACTAAGATTATACGATAACAAGTTTCAGAAAAATCTTTAATAAAAATTAAAATGAAACATATAAGATGCTTAGTAACATAACTTTCGATTTAATAAATGAGCAATTTCATTCCTGCACAGCATTCAATTTAAAATAGTCTTTTTTAAAAAAATAACAAAACGTTTTTAATGAAACTTTACAATATGTTTTTTATTTGAGATTAAAATACACTATTTTCGGTATGGAATTCCTTTGCTATAGAGAAGCAGAATTTTACTTTCTTCATAACTTGTGCAATTATTTAATTCCTAAAAAAAAAAAAAAAAAAAAAAACATTAAAAAATCATGTTTATTACATGAAGAGAAAACTGTGGGTAAGTATTTAAAAAAAATCACAGTTTTGGACAGGAACATGTACTGAGATTATACAATAACAAATTTAAGAAAAATCTTTAATGGAAGAAAAAAGGAAAAAATTAAGATACATGGTAACATAATTTTCGAATTAATAATAGAACTTTTTCATTCGTGCTATACATTCAGTTAAAAATAGCATTTTTTTTTTACAAAAATAAGAAAACATTTTTCATGATCCTTTACAAAATGTGTTCAAGTTAAGACTAATATACACTAGGGATGTCTGTTTTTTTATTGGTTTCTTTGTAATGCGGTAGCAGTGGTTTGTACTCTTTAAACACTCTTCATACTCACACTCGTACTTTTGTTTTATTTTTCTTTCATCTACAGTATTTAGGAACCATGTATACTACCTGAAATAAAGTTTTTAGAAAGTGTAAAAGTAACATATATTGAGACTATGTAATAACAAATTTCAGTCCTTTTCTTGACGGAAATAAACATGGAAAAATTAAGACTCTTGGCGGCATAATTTTTCTTTTAATGAAAGATATATTTCATTCATGCTAATAATTCAATTTAAAACAACATTTTGTATAGAAAAAATAAAATATTTTTCAAGAGATTTTATAACATAAGTTCAAATTGAGATTAATATAAACTATGGATGTCTGTTATTTTACTGGTTTTCTTTGCCATCGAGAAGGATTTTTTAAACTTTTTTCATACATTGTAGTAAACTTTCTAATGTTTTTATATTTATCCATTGTTTTGGAATTTACTGGATTGAAAAGGAGCTTGTTATTAATTATAAAAGCCATAGTTTTGAAAAGAAACACACAACGAGATTACAGGACAACAAGTTATAGACATTTCTTTAACGGAAATAACCAAGTTGTAAATTGCACGTCAAACGTGACAAATGAGGTGCGTTCGTACTATAACTAGTTTTAGTGAAATTAATTATATCGTCTGTTATTATTATATGATGAATTTCCGTAATAAAATAAGCACATTTTAAGTTGCCAACATTTTATCATTAGTTGACATTTACTGAAAATTCCAATGGGAAACTGAAGCCTAGAATTGAAAATTTCAGAACGTAAAGCCATATTTAGACTCTTTTTTTTTCATTTAATATCTATTTCTCCGGAAACATCTATCCAAAAACTGTCGGTAGATTATATGATTCCTATAATTAAATAATTTTAGTATACATATTCGGTTTGTAAATTCAGTAATACGGAAATAATATGACTCCATTTTAAATAAGACGTAATCACCATGGCAAATTAGTATCATTACCTATCATGTGATATCATTGAATTAATTACGTATGATCGGATTTAATAGAATGATACATCTCGGTCTCTTGACGAATAATTCTCGGAAGCTGCTATAACAAAGAAGTACCATTTTTTTTTAAAAATCAAATTACATAATAAATATTTCAATTAATAACTTTTTAAGTGTTGATTGGATTTCCATACAATTTGAAATTACTCAACAAAATTCTGCAAAGATTATGTATATTAAATTTCAAATCATTTGGTTGGGTAGTTTTTGCGCTGTTATATGCGTACAGATGGACAGACGGACGGACCAGAAGACGACTATAGGTGCTACGTATTTATATAATTACGAACGCACCAAAAAATGATAAAATTAGGACTCTTGGTGATAGAATTTTAAGAAGAATTAAAAGAAGGATTTGTGCTTAGAATTAAACTTAAAACAGTATTTTTTTGTAGAAAAAAATATAAATGCAATAGATTTTGCAAGGCGTGTATACGTACACTGCAAAAAGGAATTGTTGATTGCGCGGCAGTGTATTACTGCTTATTTTCATATTTATTGCAGTTAATTTTACGGTATAATACTGGCATCCATGTTTTTTTTTAGTGTATAGATTCATATGCAATAGGGATGTCTGTTTCTTTACTGGTTCCTTTTAATATAGAGGAGCAGTAGTTTAGTTTTTTCATACATTGTACAACACGTGCTATTATTTCATCTTCAATCCAGCTTCTTCTATCCAAGAATCATGTTTATTACCTGAAAAGTGTAAAAAAAAAAGCCTGTTTGTGTATAAAAAGCACAGGTTGAAAAAAACAATAA
Organism: Maratus michaelseni; assembly: GCA_963931845.1. Classification (NCBI taxonomy): domain Eukaryota; kingdom Metazoa; phylum Arthropoda; class Arachnida; order Araneae; family Salticidae; genus Maratus; species Maratus michaelseni. Next base: position 245,170,340 of record OZ007588.1, on the reverse strand, counting down.
CATGTACAGAGATTTCAAAGAAATTTATGATGTTGTAAAAAAAAGCCATCTTAGAGTTACTTTCAATTGACTGTTCATCATTTTTAAAAAAAACAAAGTAATTTATATATTTTTTATAATTTATTTATTTTTTTCTTTTTACAAACTTGTTATTGTAAAATTGGAAACTGAAAACCTCCTATATAAAACATTTCTTGCACAACAATGTTGTTGATGCACTAAAATAGTGTTTTGTAATCTGTTTATTATTTCATAAAACGTAATGTATAAATATGAATTTTATAACCGATTTATAAAAAAATAATAATTTTATTTTAAAAAAATATATATCAAGATTTGATCAGTGAATATTAACGCGTATAAAATACATTTCATTCACTTGATGTTTTTATTATCAATGTTAAACGAGCATCTGGAGACTTTAAAAGAGTTAAAGATGGTTCAAAGACAAATCGGAAAGAAATGTAAAAGATTTTAAAAATTGCATAAAAATACACTAACATAAAATGCTATCATAAATTTCCGAAACATTCGGAGGATGATTTAAATTAATAAAACAAACTTTTTGAAACTCACAGAAATCACCTAAAACAGAATTTCTCGTTTTGAAAAGTGTATAAGAAAATAAGGGTTACAATGTCAAAGCTTCGTTGTGGCGTAAAATATGGCATGTATAATTTAAAATATTATGAAGAAGCTCGCTTAAATTATATTTTAAATAACGCTACTTAGAAATTAAATCCTTATTTGGAAACTATAACAGATAATAAAAAAGTATTTTTTAATACTAACTACATTATTTGCATTAAAGAATGAGTAATGTGTGCTCTCTCTTATAAGCACTTTAAACCCCTTAGCGACGAGCGTCCTTTACAGGTTTGTTAATCTTTAATAACCGGTTTTTTTTTAAATTGAAATGTTCGCCTAATTTAATCCCCAAAATACTTCAATTTAAACCGTCAAAATTTACTGTTAAAAATTACTGGTAGGAATAATGAAGGGTTCTGAGCACCTTATGCGTCACGTATATGAGTCACTCGTCACTAAAGGGATTAACAATATTCTTTATGCAATTTTTAATTTTTTTGCGCTTTTATTTCACACTTAAATTTTCTTCACTAATAACACTGTGTGGAGAAAATTAAGCAAATATGTTTATTTACTAGCCGCCACTGGCGACCAGTTTGGTCTCCCTTAAATGTATGTTAAACATTGCAACACGTTACATTTATTCATAATTTAATTTTCCCTTAATCCTTCGCCAAATCGGAAGATTCTAATAGACAAATCATGAACTTTTGCGATCATGGTAGCATTTCGCATATTTTTTGGGCACAAATGTCACATACGCACGTTGGCGCGATTCCCCCCCCCCCCTCCTCCGCCAATTTGGCGAAAACTTTGTTATGGAAATTGTTGTTTATATACTTTTATTTTTTATTTTAATTCTATAAATTATTTTTGATATGTATATCAATATTTATTTGCAACAAACTATCATTTATTTATTTTTATTCTTTTTTTTAATTATGAGTATTTTTGTTAGCCGGGAGCAGATGATAATTCGTCAAATATCGTTCCCATCACCGTCATTCATACTACAATTAATTTAATTTTAAATTATAAACCTGTCACTCATTTCATTTAAAATACTCAACTTTAATCTAAAATGCTTATATTACATAAATTTAAAATACTTCACACTTTTCATTTAAAAGAGAAAATAAATAAATAAATAAGAAATAATATCATAAATCAAAACATTTGATTTCAAAATCAAAGTATCATTTCTAATTTGTACACGCGATAAATAAAAGCTGTATTAGCGATTTTAAAAATGCTAAAAATCTGATTCATTAAATATTATTACATGAGTTCAATTTACGTCAAGAAAAGGTCCGAAAGTTGAGTTGTATAGCACATAATTATGGTAAACTTTGATTGTCTCACTGGTGCGAATTATTTTTTTGACGCGAGGCAGCGGTCCAAAAATTCATTCGCGGAGAACTTGCTTTGCGAATGATTACCTCCATGATTTAATATTTTAAATGTTCACGACGAATCAATCTTTTTTTTGTTTACTTTTATGAATAGAGAATTTGAACTGCGAATCTTTCGACTGAAGTTATTGCAGAATATATACATAATTGAACGCAAGTCATCTCTCAAATATTAATTTATTTTGAACGATCTTTCTTAAAATGTAACTTTTATGCAGTTTATTCGAAAAAATAATTTTGAATAAAAATGGCCGCTTGGCATATGAAAAAGCGATGCGGCATCCCGGAACTGTTGAGGACAGTCACATGACTTACAGTTTTATTATAGAGATTTTATCACGACATTCTTTACAATCCCAATGTGCCCTTTATACTCGAGCTTCCCAAAGTCATGATAGGATAGAGAAACATTCATTTCACTGAAGCCTACTACTACAGGAATTGTTTTATTAATTCTGTAATGTTCTGTATACATAATTAGGTATGCGATAATTTAACATCATATTCACTTTTATAATTTAAAACAATGTCTCCAGAAATAACTTAAAAAAATAGTACATATCAATTTATTTTTTAATCTATTATTATTGAAAAAATTACATTATTTAAAAAATACCATATTACAGGAACGGGAAAAGTTTCAAATTATTCTTCGCTTCAGATTGATAATTTTGTAAGACAAATTCACAAGAAAATATCATTGAAAAATATATTAATTTTTTTTTTCATTTTTTAAATATCTTTACTTACATAACATTTTTTCCCTCATCTTTTGTGACTGAATATAAAACGTAAGACTAATTTTCATTTTTAAATATTATTTTCTATGAAAATTATTTCCTTATTACGCTTTAGGCTCCACTCGGTCCAGCGGCTAGCAGGCAGGCTACAAAATGAGGAACCGTGTCTGATGTTCACAGATTCGAAATCCACGCAACCTGGGCGGATAGACTGTGAGAGGTTTTAAAGGTTTTCCTTGAATGAGAACGACAATGCAATACAATTTTCCTTCAAAAGTCCTCGCTGAAGACATCCTTTCTATAGCAACATGGCCGAATCTTGCAGATCCTTCAATAGCAATCCCCCCCCCCCCCTGTCTCTTTATTATGCAACATGTTCAAAACTAGAAATATTTAGAGAATTCTTCGATTGACGTTTTCTTGCATAATATTGTTGCTAATTTAAATCTGAAGCACACAAAATATTAATAACATAAAGAACAAAAATTGGTAACTTTTTATTACTAACTACATAGTAATAGTAATTGCAGAGCTTAATTAGTACTCGGTAATGCCTTGTTTAAAATACTCTAATTCCTTTCACGCTGTTGTTTTAAGTCAATTTTTTTTTTCACCAATAATAGTATATATCAGATATCATCTAGTAATTTGATGCTTCAGTTACCACTACTCATTATAAGGTAAAAAAACATTTTTTTCACTGAGTTCTTTTTATTCAAAAATTGCTTAGATAAGTTTGAAACGCGTTCTATAAATGTAAATATTTAAATGATTAAAACAAATTAGGGAGAAATTATGCATGTGATAAGAGCATGTCATATTAAGTTCAAAATTTTAAAATATCTCCAACAACAACCTTTGCAAACTAAAGCCGATTATTTCTTGAATAGAGCCTATTGTCCCTGGAAAACATTTTATTTGACATGCAAATGAGCCTTATTTTTTAAAATGCACTTTTCAGAAACGTGAAAATTTTCAAGCAATTCCTGTCTTTTGCATGATATATTTGTAAAAATAATTCATAAGAAAATGCCACTGAATAAGCATTTATATATACAGGATGTCCCAAATTTATCTTTACACCTTTCATCCTCCATAATACCTAAACGAAAATAGGATAGCGAAGTTCGGTTTTGTGTGCGTATAACAGCAACTTAAAAAGTTTTATTTGTACTAAAAAGAATGTTTTTGCTTTCAGGTACGATCCAGTAAGATCCCTAAATGGTGATGGCTACACCACTGGGAAGCGCCTAGTGTGTGGCTTGGTTCATAACGACAAAGTCGATACACAAGTCCAAAGAAATTCCCTAACAAAATACGGACATGAACAATCATTCAGGACCTTAATACGCGTCTGGCACGTTTATGGAGACAAGTCTCGACCCTGAATACCTTATGAATATCTTCTCGAAGCTGTTTGTGCAACCAAAGGTGCTCATGTGGAGCTCTTCTAGCATCACATAAAACTTTGGAGCTTGCTTTTCATTATACAATAATCAGACATTTTTTATGTAATTTTGTTTAAGTTTTATGGAGGATCAAAGTTGTAAAGATAATTTTGTGACACCCTGTATATTCAATTTTTAAATATGTATAAATTTTGTATCTTAATTTTCATGTGAATAAAAAAATAACATTTGTAATCATTTCTTTATCATTAAGTTTCTCAAAGTACACATTGACCTCCGGTAATCTGGTTGTCACGGATATTATTGAAATTATATGTTAATTAGGCAATTGTAGTTATGTAGTCGTATATATAGTGAGGTAGGATATAGAATTGATGGGTTCTGAACGCATCCTACCTTCGGGTACTTGAACTGTCTCTTGCATTTCGAGCCACTTGTTGACTTAGAGCGGATGTTCCGACAGCAGTCTTCCCAGAGTTATCGGTTGTGAGTTTATTCCCATTTGGTAAGAAGTTGAGCTTCTTATTACGATTAAAGACACATCGGAATCCACGGGATTCCATTTTATAGTGATATATGTTAAAGTGACGTTCTTAGCTTCCTTAACATCGTACGGTGAAGTCATTTAAAGCTGGATTCAGTGAGTTAAATATATAAGTTTGGGAAATGATTCGCCCTCCACTTTCTCAGTCTTTAGTAAAATTGAGCATGTTATTGATCATCTGTAATTTAAATCTACCCACACCACTGTTAATTTCTTAATTTATCCTTATAAATAAATTGTTGTGTTTTGGTAAAATCTGTGTGTGGCCTCCTTCCCAGTTGAAGGCACGGAAGGGTGCATCACAGTTTATTATTATTATTATTATTATTATTATTATTATTATTATTATTATTATTATTAATGTTACTATTATTATTCTCAATAAAGACTCTCTAGTTCCTTAAGGCTCGTTATCAGATCAGACATGAAACTCCGATGATAAATCTACTATGACCATGAAACACATTCGTGAATTTGAAATTACTCATCAGAAAATTAATTAATTATTTTAAAAGAATATACAGAAAAATAACTGAAAAAAATTACTGATAGAAAAATTTTAAAAGTACAGGTTCATTATATCACTAAATGTTTAGCATTGGCTAGTACAGTTTGTGGTTTATATGATAGTAAGCCTTAACTCTCCAGTATCCACCACCCTTTATGCGGTACAAAAATATATATTTGACTGAGTTCTGCTACCACAAAAATTCTTCTACATATTTGGATACATCCTGCATAAATGTTAAAAAAAAAAAAAAAGAAAAACGAAATGATTGAAATATGTTTAGCCGATAATTTTAAATCATGCAGTTCATATGTAAAAGTGCACATCACATTCATTTTAATAATTTAATATAATATCTTTAGAAACAACATTTAATAAACAGTTCCAAAATATTTTCACAAAAAAAAAATATTTTATCATTAAAAAAGTATTTTCTTTGATGTGTAAATTAGCTTTATTTTATACAAAGAACTTTTCAGGCGTGTGACAGATCTCAAACAATTCTCACTTTTTCAATGATAATTTTATAAAAAGACTTCATAAGAAAATGTCACTGAATAAATATATTCATATTTCTTCATTTTTAAAAATATGTCTCGTGACATAACTTTTCAATGGTATTTTTTTTTTTTTTTTTTTTTTTTTTGGTTGAATCTAAAATTGAATTTTGAATATAATTTTTAAGAAAGTTTCTTTTTCATTAGCTATATAAGATATTAGATAACTGTTATCATTTAGAGCAGCAATTCGTAAACTATGGAACGATTGGCCAGTTTTTCAAAATTCTATAAATCATTTATCTGTTGCAAATATATTATAAATACAATATGTTGTTATTTTAAAAGAATACATCGATAAAATACATAGATAAATGAACGTTCGGATAAAACAGTACAGTGAAGCGTCAATTATCCGGACTAATGCGCTTTGTATGCAACCTGGATAGGGAAATATACTGACAACTGGGGACTCAAAAAAAAACGAAGAAAACAATTATGAGTCAGGATATTTATACTGTTATAGTTAGGTATAGTTTATTAAACACCTTCAAATACATTCAGAATACTGTAACATAACTTCACCGTTTAATAAGATGAAATATGATGTCTAATTAAACAAGGTCAAGGTCAAACCGGGTGGGGAGGCCGACCTTTTGGCTTAAGCTCAACTAACCCCACCCAGCAGGCTTGTTTACCTAATTATACTGAGCATTACTAAATTATACTTTGTGATATTAAGCAATAATCATACTATGTACTGCTGAAATACAAATTCTGAAAATACAAAATTCCAAAAATACAAATTCTGAAAATACAAAATTCCAAAAATACAAATTCTGAAAATACAAAATTCCAAAAATACAAATTCTGAATATACAATTTACCAATCCTACTGAGCAGTACTATTTGATATTGAGCAATAATACTACCATGTAATAATACTGTAAGTTGCTGAAGTAAATAATAATAATGGATAGAAGTAAGTACTAAATGGACAATGAATAACAATACTAGAGTAAACAATGATAAATTATGCTAAAAATACTAAATAACACTGCATGATGTCATTAAAAATAACTAAATTGTTAAGGTTAGAGTTCATGTAGTTTGTAAAGGTCCTTATGCATATCAAAATTCCACTTCATCCTCAACCTCCACTAAGTCCAAAGGAGGCAGCATGAATAAGTATTGATTCCGCAGAAACATAAAATCTGTTATTTTTTTAAGAAGTTTTGTCTAACTAAACAACTTGGAAGATATATAACACATTTAAAAACCAATTTTCAGCAATTATCATGTGTAGACGGAAGGGAAAACCTGAATTCTTTTGTTCAGTTCTGTGTATGATCTATAGATTTCTATTTATACTACATATTACGCAAAAATTTAGTTCAATTAAGAAACGAATAACACATTTGGAAATTCTTCGTGAGCAATTTCCGTCAATAAGCGGTAATGTAACGAATTTATTTGTGCAGCACTGCATATGATTTTTATAATTTGTACACACCAAGTAATGTGTAAAAAATTAATTAAATTTAAAAACGCATACCAGAATTGAAAAGTAATTCCAACAAATAGTGTGACTACAGACAGTACTGTAGCCGAATTCTTTTGCGTGTCCCTGTAAATGAAAGGTAAACGTTATGCACACCCTGTTCTATAGAAAGCATCTTGTAGTGCACCGTAGTGATAGATATCAAATTCAATGTGTTGGAAATAGTGTAACATCATTAAATTCCAACGCAAACGATTTTCTCCCATAGACTATAATGTAACAGAAATCTTTTAAGTACCTTGTAAACGAATTATAAATGCTACACTCTTCATTCTCAATACTGAACATGCCATGGTAAACTTGCGCATTACATAACGCTTTTTAATAAATAAAATTAATAATAAATAATTTAAACATCAAACAACAATCTTTAAAATCAACTCTTATCATTTCGTGAAAAGAGTTTCTTTGGTTTAGAAAAATATTTCCTTTGATATGCAAATTAGCTTTTCTAAAAAGTCTTTTTTCAAATATATGACAAATTATAAAAAAAATTTCATTTTTTGAATTAAAATTTTATAAAATGTACTCTTAAGAAAATGTCATCAAGTAAATATATTTTTTAGTCTTCGTACGCAAATCATTAATATTTTTATCTTTTTTCTTGCGCCTAAATCTCAACTTACTTTTCAAATTATTCTTTTTTTTTCTGTGAAAAGATTGAATTTTTATGCAAAGTATTGATCTATTGTAAACCTTTAAAGAATCATTTCTTTGATTAAGTATTTATTCATATGCTTTTTCATTTGCATTTCTTAGATTCATTATGAACTTCAAATACATGAAAAAATTGTCTGCAATATTACTTAATTTACCTTAAAAATATTGTCTACAATATTACTTACTTTACTTTTAAAAAATGTGCATTCAGTACGGCAAAAAATGTGCTTTTAGATTGTTTACAATTTAGAAACATTTCTGGCTTTTAGGTAGCTTTCAATACAAAAAAAAATAAAGCTACCTATTGCAGCCGTTCGGGGGAAAGCAATTCTGGAAAATTTCGGTATATTTTCACCGATCATGTTCCCCAGATCCCAAAACCACCCTCCGTTCAAATGTTGATTTATATATATAGATATATCCATATATATATCTGATCTATGTCATGCGATAGCACTCGCATTTATAAATCCATTTCGATGAAACTAATTGTGTGTATTAAGCTCACCAATGTCTTGACCGAGTTCGTTGGCCAGCTTGGTCCGCCATTTTGTTTCAAGATGGCGGCCATTTAAAAATTTAAAACTAAAATATATATACAAAAAAGTTAAAAATTCAAATTTATTTTTTAACTCAGTGTTAGGTCTTGATACAAGGATTCCAGAGCATTTTTGGTTTACCTCTATATTAAAAAATGGCTGAGATAGAGCAGTTTGAAATTCTAGGGTGGCTGACATTTTGAAACAAAACAGCACATTAACGCGATTACTCGCAAATTATTTTCTTTCATTGTTGTAATAATTTTCCCAATCATACGCATAAAACTATATATTCATATCCGTTAGCGCCAAATTCTCACCAAACTTGGCGACGTTTGGCGAAATATCGCCAAATTTGGCGACCGAAATAAGTCTTCATAAATGAAGCCAACTTGGCTATATTTGACTAATTTGGCAAATTTAATTCAGTATTAACGAAAGTTCTGTAATTGGGTTCTTTACATTTTAGCTTGCTATTTCGAGTAACATTAGCTAAAATTTTAAAACGAAGATATAGGAAAGCTACCTTTTCCTCCCGGTACAGGCCGGAAGGACTTCTTACACTTCATTCAATATAGTTATGTGTTATAGTTATCGATTTGATAATATTTAGCATACAAAAAATGAGAAGTTCAGAAAATTTTAAATAAGAGGAGACTTTTTAAAAATTCACTGTAACTGAACTCTGCCGATTTGATTTAAAGCAACAATCGGTGCAATGCATGTACATTTAAATGAAATTAAAGTAAGCTAATTGTAAATTTGCATTATATTGTTTATATGAGACGTGCACTACATCGAATTTAGAAATAACTACATGTTTCAATGTACTTTTTATTCTGTCACATTTATACTTGAATATTTCAAGCTTTGATGCAACCTACTGAAGATCCATCTCTCAGCTTAAAAAGTATTATTATATTGCATGGCAGGGGAAATTCTTGCCTTTCTTTGGCAAAATCAGAAAGCTAGTCCTATTCCTTGTACCACTCTTTATTTGCTTGTTCCCGTTTATGTATTCATTATTCTGGGTCTATATTAACAATTAACAGGTGTCTTAAAATACATTTAGAAGACAAAAGATTGGTACTTGTTCTTGCATATATTTAATTACTTGTTGTTTCCTTAAAAATATCCAAATTTAATGGTCATGATATTTATTCATCTATTGTTAATATTCTTTTATAATTTTAAAAGGACGTATTACTTAAATTTTAATCTGCGACAGTTTTGAATATATTTATTTATTATTTATTTTGTAAAATGGAGAATTTACTTCTTTAAAACTTTGTTTCATTAGGTTTATTTCTTCATTATATATCTTTATAATTTTATCTAAGTTTATATAATACCAATTCGTTCAGTTAAATACTTCAGTGTATATTTCTAGGTTTATATAATGCACATATACTGTAATGTTCATGAGGTTTGTTTCTTCTGTATATGATGGAGAGAATTAGCTCTCCAGTCTATTTGCTATAAATATATATAGCAAAGAAAATTTAAGAATTTAAGAATTATTAATATTTCAAGTTAAATACAGCAATTTTTATATAATTCGAATTTGCACTTCAGGAACAATGGGGATAAATTGCCAGTTATCGAAAATCATCAACATATAATTAATTAATATCTTCGATTAAATACTACACTCCAAATATGTATTTTGTTGGACAGACAATATCTAGACAGATTTTCATGACTCTAATCAATATTGGTCATACAATGCTTTCCAGAATAACTGTCACCTAGGATTTACAGCCAGGCAATCATTGAATCTGTTTCGTGATAGTTTGTTTACGATGACAAACAACAGATTATTTGTGAATGTACCTCACATGAAGCAAAGAAATTTCGCTCCCAGACAATATAGGCAAGCATGGACATGACGTAAAAATTTTATTTTTAACACACAACCAATAGTCTACAACATGGAGGCGTCTAAAGTTAGGGCAGAACACAATACAGTCTCTTTAAACCTGGAGGAGGTGTTTGCATATGCAAATTTGTTATATTCTACAGTGTATATGATAATGTTAAGTGTACATAGGATTAATCTAATTATCATTCCTTTTTCCTATAAATATACTTTTTGCTCTTAGTCAGTATTAAAAAAATCTGTTAAGCAGAAGCAGCATTTTCTGCCAGCTCTCGAGAAATGTCGAACTTAAGATAAAAAATACAATGTTTTATAAAAGTTATTAAGTTATGCTTTTGGTTTTCTTTATAAGAGAAAAAAAATATACAACTTTAGCATTTTCACGCTATTTATTTAACTAAGATACTAACTTACTGTTCTCCGAGAAACTTGGAAGCAGTCAATGAAGCATTATTAGTATGGCTGTAATTTGCTATTAAATAAAAATAATGTATATCGTTTGCCGGAATATTGGAAGTCTACAGAGTTATCCTAAGATGTCACAGTTCCTTATTTCAAGGTAAAAAAAAATATATACTTCTTTTACTCCATTGTTCACATATTTATTATATTCATAAATATGCCAAATAAATGAGTGTGTATACTTAATTCAGTTAAAATAAAATTAACATTATGAGTATTTTTTTTTTTTTTTTATATTCAATGCAGAGTTAAATCTGCTGTTACCAGGGGATAAATTTGAGATGTTCTGCGCAATATCGATAAAAGTTAACAGCTTATTGGAATCTTAATTTTTTATATCATTTTATGAATGTAAATAATTGTAAATAAATGTTCTTTATTATGTTAATTTAATTTCTTTTTCTTTCATCAGCTTAAGTGTGTTATTTATTTAAGGAAGGGAATTTTGCAATCTAGGTTTTAAAATTACGCCATTTTCTTTCTGAATTTAATTTTATAATTTAAATTCATCGGGGTAACTTTAAATGATGCAATTTGGCTTTAAAAGGGAAATGATCTCCGTAAAATTACGCAACGCTAAATAAATATTCTATTTTTTTCCGGTACTCTAATTATTAATTGTAACTAATTAACTTAGACCCAGACTCTATCACGACACCACTATTGGTGCTTTTCTGGTTACAATATACTTCTCGGAAATATTTTTTACTATATTAACTTATTTAAAGACATTTTTTTTTTTTAAAGAATAGAGTTTGCTTCTTTAGAAACTTGAATGGTTCTGTAATTTCTTTAAATTTTTTTCTTGTAACTTTCAGTATGTGTTCCAAATTTATACAATACGAACATAATATATTGTTTATATAATACATCCACTACATTGATATTATACATAAACATATGCGATAAATATGGCTTGTATTCCTTCTTTGTATACAGCAATATTTCACTCTTTAATGCATCCTCCCGAAGACTCATCTATCAGACAAAAAAAGTATTATTGGATATACGCCAAGAAATTCTTGCTTTTCTTAAGCAAAGTGACAAGGCGAGTTCCACTCATTCTATTACTCTTCCTTTCCTTTTTCACTTTTATGTACTCGTTATTTTATGTACCATTCTAACAACTAACAGGAGTCCTAAAACGTATTTAAATGAAGATTTAGTCGTTTTTGCCTGTTTTAATTAGTTTTTACTTCATACAAAGCATTTAATAACGATGAGTGTTATTGCCCTATTGTTAATTATTACAAGTTTTTATTTAACTCTCCTTGTATGTCCGTTTGGCACAAATCTTGCCATCTAATTTTAACACACTTCCTGTTATACAACTGATCTAATTTTTGGTAGTGTGATATATTTCTGGTGACAATACAATATTCTGTAAAAAAATATTTCAATTTTGCTTCCGCGACACCTCACGGGGTAAAAACATTTTCGAAAAAGGGTACGAACATGTCATCACCTATGAGATGATGTAAATATCATTGATTGTTTCAGAAACAAGCTGATGCTCTTCGATTAAATCGTAACATGGTTGGTAAACGTTCCGAGCAGCGTATAAATGGATGTCTGTTTGATTCCAAGCAGTACGTTGATAGATTTTTTCTTGCCAGGAAGCTGGCTTTAAAATTGTGTGTCCATCTTATTTTTTAAAAAAAACAAACTGATAAAAAAAATCACTTGCAATTTAATTTATTTCTTTTTAAAAATGTATTTATTTCAATCAATTGCCCTTCACTATTCTTTTATTTTTTAGTATGCTATAATAAAACCTTGTCTTTAATTTTTTTTACATCCTAATTAAATTTTCAGCAGAACTGAAACTTCGTCTGGAAATTAATGACGATAACAAAGGATGTGTGTTTTTTTTTTCACTTTGATATACATCGTACGACCAACTTAGTGAAAAACATCCACACCGGGGATCGAACACGGATACCTTGGTATAGCGTACCAGGAGTTTTACCATTTAAGCCACCAGGACGCCATCCAGTCTGGTATTTTCACTCTTATACGTTGGCAAGCCCACGTACCTGTTTCGCAATATGGAGAGTCATACATGAGCACACGATTTCAGTAATTAGGATGTAAGTATATTATCCGATGCTGGTAAATTGTTCGTCTCATGTATGCCACTGAATTTGTGTGCTCATGTATGACTTTCCATCTTGCGCTGCAGTTTTGCGGCCTTGCCAACGTATAAAAGTGAAAATTGCAGACTGGGTCCTGCTGGTTTAAATGGTAAAGCAATTGATACACTATACCAAGAAACCCGGGTGTGGCAAAGTGAAAAAAAAATCCCATCCTTTGTTATTGTCACTTCATTTTTTTGTTACTTATAATTTATGTTCTTTTATAACCTTTAATCAACAATAAAAGTATTACCTAACCTAATGTATGCCTTTTGACAATTTTAAATTTATTTATTTACTTAGCTGATCCGTCCGGCGTTGCCTGGAATTCAGTAACTTTCTTTTGCGGTTTCGATAAAAATAGTAATTTTCGAAGCGAATTCTGTTCTAAACAAACCTTTTTCCAAACGAAACTCCGGCACTCGCTCCTGCTGCATATGACATTGTATAGCATTATAGGGTTGCGAAATCATCAGAACACATTGGTCAAAATAACAAAATGCCCTAGGTCGACCACTTTCAACCACTATATCTCCCACACCTCCACAGCTACCGACATGCAACTACCGTAGTGCACGATGGGAGACTCGATGCTACTACCACACACAAACACCAGGTGTCTGTGCTGGGTAGTTGTGGTACAGCGCCTAGAATACATAGTGTGGTCACCGGCTATCCCAGTAATGCTTTAAAAAGTGCTAAAAAATTGTAGTCCATAAAAGTTCAACGATGCTGTAAGATTATAGGGCGATCGCAGCGACATTTGCTAGTTCTTTTTAACGTAAACATTGCATTGTAAAAATTTAGTAATTATCATATGTATTTTGAGCAGTTATAAGTTGATAATCAAGCAATGAAATAAAACAAGTTGCAGAATATCTTTTAAGAGGATAACTATATATCATCAATGCTAAATCGCTTCAGTAATAAACAGGAAAAAAAGGATTTGTTTTTGCAAAAATTAAAAAAAGGAAATTTTTATTCAAAGAAATTTTTAAATCACTAATACACGTACACATATGAATTAGTTCCGCTTTATGCATACATGATACTGCAATTTGATCATTAGTAATAGTACTTAGTAATCATTAGTAATTTATCAAATGCTACTGCTGAATGTATTTGAAATGTTGCATTGAAAAGAGCTAGCAGATGTCGCTGCGATCGACCTCTTATCGTTCAGCATGGTTGTACATTTATCGGATTCGATTTTTTAGTACTATTTTGCAGCCTTTTCCACACTATTTATTCTAGGCGTTGTAGTTGTGGATGCAAAATGAAATATAGGGACACACACGTCTATTTATAGATATATATAGATTTAGATGAAATATTTTTTCTTTAATAAGAAAAGAGGATATACTTATTTAAATGTTTAAAATTAAGAAACTTTCTCACAATTCATCGTAATTAAAGGTTAATTATTTTAAGATATGTAATACATGTACAATTTAGTTTAATGAAATGTTAATAGTGAATTTTAATTTTACAGTTTATATAATATATACCGTTGCAGCTATAAATATTAGTTTGTATTCTTTCGATGAAATACTGCAATATTTCAAGCTTTAATGCAAGTTCTAGAACACTCATCTATCAGCTCAAACTCAAAAAGTATTATTGGATATACGCCAGAAAATTCTAGCTTTCTTTAACAAAGTGACAAGGCGATTTCCATTCATTCTATTAGTCTTAATTTATTTGCTAACTTTTTATGAAGTTATTATTTTTGGTACCATGTTAACAAGTAACAGGATTTTTAAAACCCGTTTAAAAAATAGTAGATTGGTTATTTTATGGGACTATTTATCGAAAATATTTTATCGTAAATATCCAGAAGTAATGAGAGCTTTATTTATATATATCGTTTGTTAATGGTCTTTTATGACCTTAAAATAACAATCAAGAAAACAAACGAACACACACACAGACAAAAATAAATAAATAAATAAATAACTTAGGCGGCGCTGCATAAGGATCCTAGGCGGATGTGCCATATAGCATATGTCCTGGTTAGGTGGTCAGTCTGACACTTAAATCCAGTGTTTAGTTCCCAAGGAAGTTTGGTACTGTCCTACCGACACGTACGTGGTAAGCGGTTGAATAACCTTATCAAAGTCTAGAGTAAAATAACGGAAAAGTTTTTCTTAAATATTACTTGTGAAATTTTTCGATATATTGGTTTATTTAAAGACATTTTCGTAAAATAGAAAATATGATTTAAAAAAATTGTTTCATTAGATATAAATGTATAACATCTATGTTTTAATTCTGACAATTGTGACTACATCTATAATTTCATTGTATTTCAGTCTTGAGACTATAAATTTTTTTTTATCTACATATTTTAAAAGATTATTTTAACACAAATAAGGATAGATGCATTCAATTTTTTTTATTTCAAACCTAACGAATAAAACTATATTTATGCAGATTTCCATTAAAAAAAAAAAAAAAAAAAAAAAAAAAAAAAACTTTTATCTCACATAGGTAGTTTATGTGTGTATAATGTAATATTGTAATAATCCATTTAAACCAACGTACATTCTTCGAAATCTTTTGAATGTGTTTCTTATTAGAATGTTAGTGCAAATACATTCTAAAAGTATATATATTTTTTTCGATAAAAAGAAAATAGTATTTTTAATCACATAATTGTTTTTTTTTTAAATTTCCTTTTTTTTTAAAAAAAAAAAGGTTAAAAATAGTCAGATATGAAGTGTAAAACTCTGAAATCTACAGATCAGTTTGCCTCAATGTCAACTGTCCAATTCACATTTTTATTTTGATCAAACTTTATATAATATCTCACATCCGTCATTTAATTATTTTGTTAAATATATTTATGAGCATGTAAAATTTCTCATAGATTCATATAATATAGAATATAAATTTTAAGAACTTTTAGATCGTGTTAAACAGTAAAAAGGAATCATGAAATGATGTTCTAGAACAACTTATTCCTTAAAAAAAACCATTTTATTAAGAAACTGTCTTCCTTAAACCCCGTTTCCTCACTAATTTTACATCCACAATTTCCTTCAATTGCGCTATTTCTTGATCGTAGTATGTCTTGTGGTATCATTTAGACTGTGTTTTTATCAGAATAAGCATTTCGTTATACAGGGATTTTATATTAATAACAATAACTAGATGAAACCTGTCAAAAATGGACAGAAAAAAAGTTTTTATAACAATATCAGTAAAATAAGCTTCTTTATTATTTAAGAAGGGGAGAGTATGAAACAGTATTTCGAAAATTTTATTTAAAAGTTTTTCCAGTGAAATACAGTGTTATTTTGAATGCAATCTCCGAACAAACAATCTGTAAACAATTGAGTAATGCAAATCAGTTCAACATTACCGCAATGTTCAACACTGCAAGAAAGAATATTTCATGGACCTATGAAGTATACAAATAGTGTATTCCTACGTTCATATCATATTCAGTAAATAAAAGAACATTGTAAATAAAGCACACACATCTCCCCCTGTGATAATGGAACCGAATGAGCTTGTATGCACATGTGCATTGTATCTATCCAAATGCACTGTCGAAATTTGACGTTAAAAAAGTTTTAAAATGTTTAAATAAAAAGTTTTAAATGGTCTCTTTAATCATTGTTCATTTCAAGTCCATATCTTATAAAACGTATCCATTGTTTTAAGCTAATAAGTTAATAAATTTTTATGTAAAGATGGAAGTTTTTTTTTTTTTTTTTTTTTTTTTTTTTTTTTTTTTTTTATAATAATAATTTACAATCCGCAGATGAGGCAGATTTTTAATGTTTTCAAGTGTAATTTATTTGTGTGGTTCCTTCGGCCCCTTTTCCATAATCATTATGATTATCTCTTTATCACAATCGGGAATATTTTCCCTCTTATACAGTGAAATACCCGATGGATCTTTAAAAAAATAATAAAATACAACTCCTAGCATATTCTAATGCAACATATACATCAAGGAATTCAACATAATAACAATTTTATGTTCAACATTAACATGAAACTCGTATTTTTTGTTGACAGATTTCAGTTTAGCGCCAAACTGCTCTATCTTATGGATAAACTGATCTTATGATTTATCAGTTGTTTTATTATTGTTTTTTGTCGCTTTTTATGTGGGCTAGGGAAATCAATTTCTAATTGTGGCAACTTTCCCAGGGGCTATTTTACATTATTGAAGCAAACTGGTGACCATTGTTGAGCTAGATTTGAAAAATACTTCATGCTTGAAAATTATTTAAAAAGTCGTTAAATTAAACGGCAGTTTTCAAATAAATTTTATTCGAAAGTTAACATTTTTTCTAATTGATGATGTAAGAATGGAAATTGTACGGTATTTAGAAGTGATGTAAGCACGGTAAAAGCGAAAACGATAGCGCCGTTTGTTGTCACAATCGTCATTTAAAAAAAAATTGCACTGGGTTTTGGCTGG
Organism: Maratus michaelseni; assembly: GCA_963931845.1. NCBI lineage: Eukaryota > Metazoa > Arthropoda > Arachnida > Araneae > Salticidae > Maratus > Maratus michaelseni. The sequence continues at coordinate 245,152,968 of OZ007588.1, read as the reverse complement.
CATCCAAAAGTAGACTACCATTTTTGACGGCGACAGAGAAATCTACAGTGGAAGAAATCGGACTTTGTCGCTAATAAAGAACTGTTAAATGAACTTATAATAAATCTACAAAAATAATTCCTATAAAATATTAATCTTGCATTGTTTATTCTAACTCAAAAAACAATCATTATTTCAAGCTCTTTCCGTAACACTATTTTTAATAATTTTAATTTTCCTGAAATCCTTTACTTTTGTGAATTTTTTATTAAAAAATGAAATCTACTAACCTATAATTTTAAAAAAGGAATTGGTAACATGTAATCAAGGTATGCAATCGATAAAAACTCCAGTTCTAATTAAGAATTGAGAAATCAGTTAAAATTACGTCATGTTGACACAATCATATAAATTTTTCTCTTTATTTTTATCAATTTCGAGCTAAGCATAACGTCATTTTTACCAGTGCAAACCTTTCACAAGTACGTCATATACGTCACTTGTATGCTTAACCGTCATGTATACAAAGAAAGATATATTTTGTATTTAATTATAATGGAAAAATCGCATCGATATAGTTATAATTCATAAAGATAAAATAAATCCAATGGGCAATATTCCTGTGACGTCACAATAAATATGAATTTTTATTCGCTTATAAAAAATAAACTGTACGTGGATAAATATTTTTCAGAAATTTAACTTGCAAATTAAAAAATTCGGCCAAAAAGCCACGTGTCTGAATAGCTTTTATTATTTCCCTTTCATCCTCGCACAAATGGAAGTAATCCGATTGCCACCATTTTGAAGAAATTAAAAAAGATTATATTTAAAATTAAAATTTTGCTAACTAATAAAAGTATTGAACAAATGACAACAGATCTGTGGCAAATCTTTCATTTAAAATAAGAATCATGTAATTTGATGAAGTAATTTTTTCTCACGAACTGTCGAAAGAAAACGTTAGCGTTTTAAATATATAGATATCCTAATAATAATACACTGCTCAAAACAATTAAAGGATATTGCAGTTTTAGGTGGATTTTGTATCTGGGAAACTTTTTAGCTGATTGATACATGGTCGACAGACATAGTAGGTTATATGAGAATAAATTACACTTGTTTGGCAGAAAAAAATGCATTTTATTGCGCATTTGTGTACAAAAGGAAAAAAACACAATTTGTGCATATGAGAAAAAAAGAATAAGAAAAGGTGTTTTCTTCAAAGAAAATCATTTTCAGTAGGGGGTATGGTTTCCACGGGCGGCCAGCAACGTTGAACACCTTTGAGGCATGGACTCAATGAGGCTATTAATGACGAGTTGTGGTATTCTGCCCCACTCTTCCAGAAGAGCTCTTTCCAGTTCTTGGAGAGTTTGTGGGGGTTGTTGGCGGCCAGAAACTCGTCTTCCTAGAGCGTCCCAAACGTGCTCGATTGGATTCATGTCTGGAGAACACGCTGGCCATTCCATTCGAACGATTCCTTCCTCGCAAAGGAAATCCTCCACCAGGTTTGCACGATGTGGCCTGCAGTTATCGTCCATTAAAATGAAGTTATCTCCGATTGCTGCAGCGTAAGGGACTACAATAGGTCTGAGGATCTCATCCCTATATCGGCGACCAGTCAGAGCTCCATCTCGAATGATGTAGAGGTCAGTGCGCCCGTCAATGGAGATGCCACCATACACCAACACTCCTACACCACCAAATCTGACACTTTCGTGCACGAACGCAGGATTATTCCTACTGCCACGGTCCCTCCAGATGAAAATACGCCTATTATCCGGATGCACAGAAAAACGGGACTCGTCAGAAAACAGAATATTGCTCCATTCATTTCTCCTCCAGTTGACATGCTCGGTTGCCCACTCCCTGCGGTCGCGACGATGCCTTGATGTTAATCTAACACATACCATTGGTCGGCGAGCATACAGACCTACAGCATGGAGCCGGTTTCGGACAGTCTGAGTTGAAATCGTGGTGCCTGTAGCCGAGCGAAGGTGTTGTTGGAGAAGAGTAGCGTTCATGTTTCGGTGTCTCCGAGCTGTTAACGCTAAATACCGATCTTCATTGGGCGTTGTTGCCCGTCTACGACCTTGCCCTGGTCTTCGGCCTGCACATCCACTCTCCAAAAAACGGTTCCAGATCCTGGAAATGACACTTTGTGATACTCCAATGGCTTGCGCTACTTCGGCTTGAGTTTGGCCCCCTTCTAACCTACCAACAATTCTCCAAGCTTCTGAATCTGTCAAATGACTTCGCTGAGACATCGTACTCATCGAAACAAAGCAATCACTGAATGCCGATCATCCTTGTCTTCATTCTCTTTTATCCAGTTGAAAGTCAAATTTCATTCGCTGCCGCTGAAGCGACGTTTTTGACGTCGAACTCAAAATGTGCATACTCCACAGTTTGAAAACCAGAAAAATTTGCATTTGTGATTCTCTTCTTCTATTTTCGGCAAAAAAAATTTCGTTTATATCTTTATTTTATATAAAACTTCAAATATCCTTTAATTGTTTTGAGCAGTGTATTTAGTTACCTTCCAACTGTGAAACATCTGTTGCAGAATTTTAAAAAATCACATATAACAAAGATACTTATACAAATATAAACTTATCTAACTAAACTTACACCTAATATAGAAATCATAATTTGTTTTCCTAAAAAAAGTTTTTGGGATCATTCATAACATTTAAAAGAGCGATCTTATATAAAATATTTTAAATTTATAGAAGATCTTATATAGTATTATACATCCCTATCTATTTTGAAGGAAGAAGCGTACTAAAATCATTTAAAAATAAGCTTTTTGTAAAAAAAATAATGTAACGCAGAAAACCCATTCCCGAAAATAGACTTCCCGGTGCGCCACGCATCACGTGATTTAGAAATATTTTCGTTCAGTGGAGTTGTCATGTGAGTTTTGCCGATGGAAGTATGTTTTTTTCGAAGAGCGGTGTTAAAAAAACAGAATATTGTTATGTCATGGGTTATTTTGTTCTCCGATAATGTGAAAGTGAAGTCCTATATATTCGTGTAATGTGTCGTAATGTGTGTGCTTTGTGTCAAGAAATAAATAAAATTTTGAAAATGCCAGCAATCTTTTACTTCTGGTCTTATTAAAGAAATAGTCTTTCAGCCCCGAGATACGAAAAGTATAAGTATTCTACAGTGAGTGCTATAATAATATAATTTTAGTTTAATTAACCATTTGTGAGGACCAGATTAGTCTTTTTTTTTAATCTATACTATGCATTTAAACATGATACTTGTATTCCCAATTCAATTTAATTCATAATTCTCCGACAAGTAAGAAGAAACCTAGAGAAATGCTAGAAATATTTCTAATATTGTTTGTGGTTATAAAGTTCAACTTTAGTATATGACAAAAACTACTTAATTCACCCACTTTGGTAATTATGCTGCAAAATAGCTACTTCACTGAAAAAAAAATTAAGTACTCAGAAATGAGTAAATCGATGTACGCATTTCAAATTGGGTATGTTTGGATAAAAAATGAACCTATTCTGTCTCAATAATGAAATATCAAATGTTAGCAAACTCAAACGAAACAATAACTTTGTACTTTGTAATGGTTTATTTCATTCATGGTGCCATAAAAGATGTTCATTAATAGGAAAACAATGCAATATACCCTGTAAATCAGGGAATGATATTGCATTTTTATTCCTCGGAAGGAACTATTTCTTGCGCCTCCTTTATAATGCGTAAGATTACGATAATTTGTTGTTATGAGTGCTTTGTATATTCATATGCCGGTCCGGTCTGTGTACTGACTGGCATGGATTTGTTTGTGAAAAGGAAATTAAAACAATGGGTTTTTCAAGATTTTGCCGGCAACATTGAAAGTAAGTGATCTCTGTCAAATATCCAATACGTTTTCTTTCTTATTTTATGTAATCAGTTGTTCTTTCTGTAAATATTAAATTAATGTAAATATTAAATTATGCACAGTATTTTAAAATAATTTAAAGTGCTTGAAAACAATGCTCTTGTCATAAAATTATTTAATTTGGGTATCTTGATAAAACTTTGCTATTTTTCCTAAATAAATAATCAATTAAATGCTTTGTTAAAATTTTTGAGAGGGAAATAAATGTCAGTGCATTTTTACTTTAATCTTGAATAATCACTGTTCAGGGCAAAACCCTCTTGACAAGAAAAATATTTTTTTGTTTCTATTTAACTTATTTTAGTTTTGAAAGTGTTTTATTAAATGCCCTTTAGGGTATGTTTTTACCTAAATTTTAGTTTCCCACGCGTTACTAATCGACCGTCTTGGACGCCATTTTCTTTTACTTCATATTTTTATGACCAAGAGCATTGTTTTCAAGCGCCTTTAAATTATTTAAAATGCTGTACATAATTTAATATTTACATTTACGGAATGTATTGCTTATTACATAAAATAGGAAAAAAATGTAATGCATATTTAACAGAGAGCACTCAGAGTTCATGTTTCAATATATCCATGGGATCAAAAATAAGTACATCACACTTCATATTTGAATACCTCCATGAGATCAAAAATGAGTACATAATAGTTCATATTTAAATACACACATGGAATCAAAAATGAGTACATTTGTTTCTCAATTTTGAGAACATTTGGATCGGAGCTATTTTGAGTACGTGACGTATTTAAAATTTAGTATATTTTAATCAATATTGAGAAACCATTTTTTTCAGTCTTGTATGTCAACTTCAACACATTCGTTAATGTTGAGACATTTAAATATATTGGGTAATCATCTATAATCGGGTCCATTACCAATTGACGTATTTTAAGTAGCGCGCTTCGGCGCTATAAAATGATTTTCGTGACACCGTTTTAAGAGTATACACATTCCATTTAAACCGTATTGTTGCTATTATTGATCGTGTTTGACACAAAAATTGGCTGAGAACCCGATTACTAAAAATTAGCCAATATGTTTTTTTTTCATCTAAACTTTATGCTTAATATTTCGTAATTGGAATTATTTTAACGTTTATATACACTATGTAACATAGTTTCTAACAAGGAAGATCTCCTTAAAGCGCATACTCAGAAAATTTTGAAAAAAATGCTAATGAAGCTACTGATGTATGTGATAAAGGATCAGTCAAATTTAGCTGCGGAATCCCAGCAGAAATTCTGCAAAAAAATAAAAACTTTCGAGTATTTGGCGGAAAAAGACGCGATTTGGCTTAGCAACATTTTTTCCTCGCCAAACGCAAACAATCGTTTGCATTTTGAAATTGCTTGCAAAATTATTATTCGAATGCGCAATACGTAATGAATTTAAACTATGAAATAGTTTATTATTTTTTCTATAATATATACAACATATATTAAATTTCATTATACATACATATAGATGTGTACACAAAATTGTAGCTATAAAAATTTACTTATTATGGAAGTTAAACTTACATAAACAAGTTCATCAAGAAAGTCTTTCCTTAAAGATTATTTGTCATAACAGCGTATTTTTTTGAAATTTCATTCCGTCGCCAACCAGAGATAAATCGCCAAATAAATGAACTTTTCATAATTTTTTACGGACGTTATATCGAGGTTCCGCAGAAAATTTTTTATAGACGTATATACACTCATGAGAAGAACATTCTGTAATTTTTTCAAAATTTTCTGAGTATGCGCTTATGGAGACCTTCCTTGTAAGTGACTATTAATAGAAGCAGGACAAAAAGACATGTGCATGGTGTCAAATTTGGATAAATGACCAAAGCAAATGTTTTATAATTTTGGAAGAGATGTATAAAATTTCACCAAAACTTACACGGGTAATTTCGAATGCCTTAAAAATGTATTGATAAAATTTTAAGCACATCGAATTAATTCAAGACCAGCATAGTAAAGTTTTGTCATTTAAAATTTAACATTTAAATCAAATCAGTTATGAAACGCACTATTTTCTTTTCAATGAATGAAAAATTGAAAATCGTCTGCATTCCAATAGAAAAGTATTATTACACGGAAAAAAATTCTATTTTTTCCCCCAATGAATCAACCAAATTTAACCAAAACTATACAACTAAATCATAAAGTCTCGCGAACATATCTACCTAATATCTAATATCAAGCTAATCGGATGTTTTTTCAGGAATTTATTGCCGTACATACGTCATACATATAGATAAACAGACACAAAAACGTTTTCGTCTCTCAACAGTAAACCTTCACATGACGTTTTGACAATGAAGATTTCTTAATCTATTTCTCACATTATGGCATTTTCCTTTCAAATTTCAAACTATAATAGTTTGTATTTGCAGAATATAACAAAATGATAAATACTATTTATCGTTTTAAAAATACTTTGTAGGAAAAATGTAATTGAAAAAGTCTTACCCTACTATTACGATAAAATGAAACTATTGAATAAGAATTAATGCTTTTGAAAAATTAAAATATAAAATTACTAAGAAAATTTGCATTTAAATTTAATAAAGTAAAACAGAAAAATATTCAACATAACTAACAAAAAAAGTATTCCATTTTTTAAACTTAAATTTAACAAACAAATACGCAGCTTTGCTTTTAAAACTTTGATATTTTATACATGCATGATTAAATGTTGTATCAATTCATAACAAAAAGTATATATTCCTGGATATTGTTTTAATGTGTTTGCTATAAAATATTTACTTCAAATCCACTTATAGTTCCATCATAGAAAATTTGATATAAGGTTTATTTACTCAATTTAATGATAACAAAATATTTCAGATTTAATACAAAGTACCACATTGCTTTAACATGTCTGAAAAGCTCAAACAATTTTACAAAGCTAAATATTTTTAATGAAGGAATATTTACGTATGGATATCTTTGAATGTAATGATTAGTGTATAATCGGTATTTATGAATAATGTATTTTTCTTCAAATACACTTAAAGCACTATTAAAGAATATTTTATATAAATTTATTATAAATTAATTATATGCTAAAAGCACGGCCAATTAATTTTGCAATGCTAAATATTTTTTTAAAAAATGAATACTATCACAAACATTTACGTATGGATATCCTTTATGATGATGATTAATGTATAATAGGTATTTATGAATAATGTATTTTTCTTCAAATCCAGTTAAATTATCATTAATTAAAATTTGATATAAACTTTGTTTATTTCATCTAATGATAACAATATATTTCAGATTAAATACAAAATTCTATATTTCTTTACCATGTTTCAAAAGCACAGCTAATTTTGCAAAGCTAAATATTTTTTAAAAATGAATACTATCACAACCATTTACGTATGGATATCCTTTATGATAATGATTAATGTATAATAGCTATTTTTGAACAACGTATTTTTCTTCAAATCCATTTAAAGCACTATTAAAGAAAAATTGATATAAAATGTATTTGCACCATCTAATAATAACAAAATATTTCAGATTAAATGCGAAATACTATATACCAAAATGCATTTTCTTTTCAGATTTCAAGTTATTGCATTTCATTTTTACAGATTTTATTTAAAAAGGAGATAAATATATTTTTTTAATTTTTTATGAGGAAAATGTAACAGACAAAATGTTATCCAGCTATCTATGAAAGATCTAAATTATTGATAATGACTGAATTTTACCATGTTTGAAAAACACAGCCAATTTTGCAAAGCTAAATATTTGTAAAAATGGATATTATCACAACCATTTACATATGGATATCTTTTGTGATAATGAATAATGTGCAACAAAAACTTTTACATTTGCTGATAGGGAACCATTACATATTTACTTTTATTATTTTCTATGAATTGAGAAAAACAAAAAATAACATTACTTGTTATTTAATCTAAATACTTTACTAAATATTTTACAAACAAGGTCTAAAAATATTATTAAAAAAACTCTTCTAATGAAAAAATCCATTCACAATTTCATGTTATTACACAATATTTTTAATAATCTTCAAATATTAAAGAGGAAAGTTATTGACGTGGAACATTTCTTAGTACCTGATTTGAGACGTACGCATTAAGAGGATGTTTCTAATCTAGGAATAGTATTTTTTCACATCTCCTTCTATAAAAGTTTCTTTATAGTACGCACAAATGTTAAATTTTGAAGGAAGGAATGAAAAATGAAAAGAAGATTTCTTAATATTTTTCTCACCTAAATGCATTTTGCTTTACAGATTCCGTGTTGTATTTTAACAGATTTTAAGAAAGACATCAATATTGTTTACCTTTTCCAAAATACTTTGAAAAGAAAATGTAAATTATATATATCAGTCAATTATATGATAAAATAAAATTCAATTACTAAATAAGGCTAAGACGGTTATTAAAACTTCTGATAACTGTCAACTTCTAATAGCTATTTAATGATGTAAAATTCAATTAGTTAATAATTAGCAAAAAAAGATTTTATTTTTGTGTGTTAAAATGCTTTTAGAATATGTAAAAGTATCTTATATTGAGACAAATATTTTAAATGTGTCTTACACAAAATTTCCTTTACAAAGAACATTTACGGGTAATTCGAGTAACGATAGTATTATTTTTACACCTCTTTATTTGAAATTTGTTTAGGGTAGGGAAAAATGACAGAGGATTTTGATGGGGGAAGTGAAAGATAAAACGAAAGTTTTAAATTTTCATCATCTAAATGGATTTGCTTTTCATATTTCAAAAAATGTTTTGTATTTTTAACTTATATAAGAAAAAAAATCAATTGTTATCATTAAAATAAAACAGTAAAATAAATTTAAAAAAATTCAAACTGTTATGTTATATTTTAAAAGCTTTTATTAACAAAGAGTTATATATATATATATATATATTAACTTTTTATTAAATAGTTTGTAAAGGAAATACAATTGGCAAAATGTCAGTAAATAAACCAATAAGATAAAGTATCTGGTAGACAGAGCGTGGTTCTGTAGTTTTTTTCAACAACCATACTATATTTGAGAAATACAGTGTTTTATTATTTATTTCTTCATAATTCATGCTGCATTTGAGTAAAAAACCAAATTGTATTATTCATTTCTACATAGAAATAAAATTTTTATTTTCTAGAAGTTATAATAACAAATGTTGTCCATTCATTTTGTCCGTTATTTTGTATATATATTATACTCATCCAATTTCTCATATTATCGACATAACAGTTATGATTTTTTTTAATATTTCCTCAGTTGTAAAATACCAAATTTTTTAATTGTTGAGCTTTTCAACTTTTCCTTCCGTACGACATTATGTGTGTGATGGGGTAGAAATACCTACTGTTTCGGCTTTTAATCCCGAAAACAGCAACGTAGAACATTCCACATATAAAAAGAGATATATATGGCACTGTACAGAAAACAACGAAGATGGATTCAAACAGCCGCACTACAGTGAGATGTATTTTTTAAGTTCTGATGATGCTATTATCGAAAGAAACGAAAATGCTCTCAACAATTGAATTAGCCGTAATTTAATGGAATTGCTAGAGCATATTACATAGTCGCAAAATAATTTCGCACATTTACTTATGCGATAAGTTAAAGAAGTGAAACGGTGTGTAAATGCAGAAGGAATAAAACCTTATCGAACTTGCGAAGCCGATATCTAACTAGACCATTTTCTTGTGCTCGATTTAGTATGGAACCAAATTTCCTCAAAATCACTACGCCGTCTTCGATATCGCGCGTAAACGTACTTCTGATCGATGACCAATAGTAATGGAGAGAATTCCGATTACTGAAGATTGATGCTTAAACGAAATGTGCTTAAACTTATAAAAACAAATTTTTCCAAAGTCGAGACTTATTTGGATCGTATTCTGTTATTCGAATAAGGTTTAATTCTCGAAGTTCGTCGGAACTATTTGCAATTCATACCATCATTTTCAGTACGTTCATCTGAGTTCGTTTTAACCATATAAAACAAAATTTCCCGAAATAGAGACATAGCTGGATTGTTTTCTCACTTTCGAATTAATGTAGGAGACACATTTAGTTTAAAATACTCAAGGGTTTTTCGATTTATATCAAGCAACATTTTCAGCGTTGAGCTTGTTTTAACCCAGCAAAACGAATTTTCTTGAATTCGGACCTAGCTAGAAAGTTTTCTAGTGCTCGAATGAGTATGGAAGGTAAGTTTGAAAACTGTTCCAGCTGTTTTCGATATCATCCGTAATAAACAGCATTGCTTGCTTGTTGAATATATATGATTTCAATTACTGCATAAGACTATATCAGTTATTAATACGGATAACTGACTGTCAGCCAGTTATCTAACAAAGTGAAATTCAATTTCTTATTAAATATCAAATACAAATCTTTTATGCAACTATGAGGAAATGTTGTTAGAACCTATAAGAAAAAGCTTATATCCCTAGAAATCTTTTGAATGTGTTTGTTATTAAAATTTCACTTCTAATCTACTTTACAAGGGTTATTCTATTAAAGGAAGGATAATCTTCTTTCTAAAGCATCTCTTACTTTCAAATTTTCTTTACGATGCGGAGAAATCACACGAGATTTAAAAGTAGAAAGGTAAAATAAATTGAAGATTTCCAAGTTTTGTTCTTTATACCTAAATCCATTCTCATTTAAGATTTCCAACTATTGTCTATTGTTTTGGCAGATTTTGAAATAAGAAATACATTGTTTTTTAAATATTGTGTAGAAAAAATATAGCTGACTGAACGTCAGCCGATTTAATAGAATCTAATAAGAAATAAGAAACCAATATAAAATCGTTGTTTTAAAATATATTTACGGCAACAATTTCATTGCAAAAAAGCAGCAAACATTTGTCTGTCGGTACATAAGAGAAAACCTTGATCACACTTATGAGTAAAATCATTCAACTTTATCATCAGAAACTTAACAAAGAAATACAGCATTCGGAGTTAAAATGGATCAAGTCTAAAAGTATAAAGAAAATTGTCTGTTGCGGATTAATACTTATTAATGGTGTATATTTTAACAGCCGTAGTAAACCAAGTTCCATTTTCACTGTGTCGTATTCATTTGATCGACCTTATGTAAAAAAAAATTCGGGGTCAAAGTAGATCAAGTCCAGTAAATTCTGATTTAAAATTGAATTTCTACCTAAATTATTCTTTTTGAATTTTCAAATTATGATCCATATTTTAGTTAGTTTTCACACTACAACACTCAAAAGAAAATTATACTCTAAATTACTTTAGGATTCAACTAGTGTTAATAAATTTTAACCTTGATTAGCTCAAAACTATAATTTATGGACTTGATTCATTTTAGCTCTGCACGTCTCAAATATATATACCTAAGTAGACATGCGCGAAAAATATTGATCAGATACATCATTTAGCATATGTATGATAGAATATTTTAATACATCAGAAAAATATTAAGGTCATTGTGTCTCAATGCGATGAGATTTCGCATAAGTTTGTCTCATTTAGAGTATCTTTCGCATTTCTTAACATATAAAATTCCCAAATATAGGTCATTGTTGTCATTTTTGCTGTCGATAAAGGCTAAATGAGTTGTCCAAAGTATCTAACTGTGACAATGCGTTTCTGTATGTCATTTCATCTTAAGTTTATTAATTTATATATTATTAGTTGTTTAATTACTTAACCCTTTCCGGCGGTACTTTTTATGCTTTTTTTAAAATCTTCCAAAATTGCAATTTTTAAAAATTGCAATTTTTGCGTTAATTAGTAATTGAAAATCTGTCGCTAAGGTTAAAATTTCTTTACTAAAATACTTATTTCAAATTCAAGGCTATCGTGCACCTTAAATCGCACGTATATATGACGCTCGTAGCGAGGTTTAAAAGGGCGTCGTCGAGAATACTACATTATAATTACATAACGATTCAGTTAAAATTCATATTTAAACAAGTTTAATTTTGACAAATAATAAACAAGATGTAACAAATGAATAACGAAAACAACATAATTTTACCAAAATAATATTTATTACTGTATGTTCTACACAACTATTACATAAAACTAATTTTATACACTTAGACATTCTTGGAATATGGTAATGATTCTTAGAATTTAACAGTTGTGGTAATGTCATTCATGAGCTGCTAATCTTCCGTGTTTTTTCAAGTCAAATAATGTACAGGGCGTCGTCGAGAATACTACATTATAATTGCATAACGATTCAGTTAAAATTCATATTTAAACAAGTTTAATTTTGACAAATAATAAACAAGAAGTAACAAATGAATAACGAAAACAACATAATTTTACCAAAATAATATTTATTACTGTATGTTCTACACAACTATTATATAAAACTAATTTTATACATTTAGAAATTCTTGGAATATGGTAATGATTCTTAGAATTTAACAATTGTGGTAATGTCATTCATGAGCTGCTAATCTTCCGTGTTTTTTCAAGTCAAATAAATATAAAGTGAACCAGAAAATGTATTTAATGACATTTTCTTGTTTCAACGTGGTTATTTATTATTTTTTTTATTTATAAAATTTCCAGTTTTAGTTTCTTAAGGAAAAAAAATGAAGATTGACAGGTATGTCTTTAATTTTATTCAGTTCGCAAAATGTCTTTTAACCCTGTTTAGTTTTTGAGTTTGTTAATTTTGGTACCACTCATTACCGTTTTTCTAAATTCGATTTCTTTACCTCTCTTAATAGTAACAATAGTATCTGGAAAATTCACCCCCACGCTCAACAATTACACAGCTGCTGAACTTAATATTCCCAATAATCTCTTCAATTAGCACTTTATCAGGTATACTAGAGTGACTTTCCCCAAAAGTCCATCATTTACATGACCAGTCAGTGAAGAATATTATATTTCATATGGGCCTGTCTTGATGTCGTTCGATCAGTTTTAAAATCCTCGAGAATTTCTAGGAATTTCTAGATTCTGCCATATGCAGGTTGTTAGATAAAAATTAAAAAGAGAAAGAAAGTAAAAATAGTAATGGGATTGTATAAAATAATCCATGTTTATTCCTTAATGGAAAAGTACTTTTTAAAACATTAAATGAAATATAACTGAAGACAATAATTCTGACCATTTACAATGAGCCCCATGTTTCTAGGAAAATTGGGGAAATACACTTTACTATTGCCCCTTAGTGAGATAACTCCTTAGTGAGCTCCTGAGAGAGCTCCTTTGGATTCAAAACTTGAGTCATTAATCATCTTTCTTTATTCCTTGTTTAAATATACACCGCTATTATTACACCAAATTTTTTATGAAGTTTGTATCTATGCATACATTTTCCTACTTAGATAGGTAGCGGTTCGTGATGGATTTCACTGTCATTTTACTACTAGATATTTACTATATAAAATTTTACCTTATCTAATCGCGGAATGTCCTACGATTAAAGAAGATAAATTTATTTTCTTAAAATACTGGTACAAAAGTGATTTAGAACCCCCGGATGAGCCGCTACTGATTTAGATCATTTGTAATCAGCAATGTAGTATTCAACCAAAGAAAAATACTAATATATCACTACATGGAAACTCCTAAATATATTAATTCAACAAACTGCAATTACTCAATATAATTATTCAATGAATAAATCGAATTATTTACACTTTTAAACATCTTTTCAATATAATATATGAAAATATCACATAAACGTACCTTTGAACATCTACTGAAATCTTTTCATGATTTGAAGGATCCAATTCATTGCTAATAGGTCTATTAAAAGATTAAAAACCAAAATCTGAGGAAAAGTTTTCGGTAGATGAATAAGATCTTTAGTGCCTTGACATCGATAAGGTTATTTGACAGTCAAAGATAAACAAGAAATAAAAACAATGCGTTGAGTATGAAACACTTCCCAACAATTCCAACATATTCTAGCAAAAATTCACTGTTTAATAAGATAAAAGAAACTTTCCAAATAAACAATGCATAACGCAGTTCAACAACCAATTTCAGTAATTAACGCCCACAGTCAGTAAGATATTCGAATTCTTTTGAGAAGCTAATTTTTAATTAAGCTATAAAACGTAAAACACATTTGAAAAAATGTTCAACATTTACTAACCATATATGGTGACTTGAAATATTTTGTGCTGCTCTGTATATTATTTGCAGATTTTTACACATACCCCATATTAAACTAAAATTTAATTCAGTTAGTAAACGAATAACGCAACTAACGGCATCTGAAAACGCACTTCTAGTGATTACCGCTTATAGACAGTAACCAAATTATGTTTTGTGTCCCTGTAAATGAACAAATAAATGCTATACGCTCCATATTCTACAGTAAACATCTTGTAGTGCACGTCAGCAATTCACATCAATTTCATTATGTTAGAAATAGCGTAATATTTTTAAAATGTACTTCAAATGGTTTTCCTCCATAGTCTATATTGTAACGTGATTCTTTTGTGCGTCCCTGTAATTGAATAATTAATCCCATGCATTCTACATTCTGCAGAACGAATGTTGTATTTCACCTCAATAATGTACATCAATTTCTGTTATAATTGAAAAAGTGTAATATTATTAACATACTCTACAACCGAATTTTCCGGATAGATACCATAATGCATTGGAATTCTTTTTTTTTTATCCCTGTAAACGTTCTATAAATGCTACACATTCCACTTCCAATAAGGAATGTCCTATGGTAAACCTCACTAACGTTACCAAGCTAATGATAATCCAAATATAATTTACTCGCATTAAAGCACGAACAGACAGATAAATCGAAGTCATAAACACTTGTCAACTATGTTGGAAAGCGTTAAAAACGAAACGGCAATCTCAATTTCGGAATTGTTCCCCGTATTTAGCAAGTGTTTTCGGAATCTGATAATTTACGATTGTGTAGATCAATGAAAAATTCTCCTAGAATAAAAGTTTTAAATGAAGTACCATGTTTCGCGTTTTGTTTCTGAAATGCGGATGTTTATGATTATGTTACGTTTTTGTAAAATTCTTGAATAAGGATATTAGGTATAAAAACTTTATCGCATTTATGGGTCATCACATTTACGCACATTGACCTTATATTTATAGAACTCTTTTGAACGTTCTTGCTATTAGAAATGTATTGCAAATGCACTTTGCAAGGATTATTCTACTCGAGAAAGAACAATAGTATTTTTTCGTACCTCTTTCCTTGGTATTTTCTTTACGTTTCAAAGAGTGAGTAACAATTTTCAAGTGATAAAAAGAAAATTTTAATTTTTCCCTACCCTAAATTAATTTTTTTTAGATTTCAAACTGTTTGTTTTGAAACTTTACAGACTTCAACAAACAGATAAATGTTGTTTATCTTTTAAAACATACTGTGTAAAAAATTGTGAATGTCACCTTGTTACCTACGACAAAATTCAATTACTGAATAAAAAGAAATTGTTTTGAAAAATTCAAATATAGTGAATATATTAGCTTCAATTACAGAAAATAAATCTGTAATGAAGTTTAATAAATTATAATAAAAGAAATATTCACTATAATTAAGAATAAAAGCATTCAATTTATTTTATATCAAATTTAACAAATAAAAATGCATTTTTGCAGATTTATTTCAAAAGTATATATATATATTCTATTTGCGTACGATGAAAGTCTGTAACAATCCATAAGAAATAGCTTCTATCACTAGAAATCTTTTGAATGCGCTTGTTATTAGAATTTTACATAAAATCCATTTTAAGAGGAGGATTGGATTTTTTCTTCATTCCTATATTCTTCATCCTATTTTTTTTCTTCATTCTTATTTCTAACAAAAATTTTCTTTAGTGTACGAAGAAAGGTTAAGAGGTTTGAAGGAAGAAGTGAAAAATAAAACGAAGAATTAATAGTAATTTTCTCAACCTAATACATGTCATTTCAATATTTCAAACTAATGTTTTGTGATTTTAGCGGTTTTAAGAAAGAGTAATATGTGTTTATATTTTTTTAGTTTCCGAACACGTAGTGTATAAAAATACTGTAACCATGATTTTTGCGGATAGATATGTGAGTGTCTACAATAACTCAAAACCGGTACTTCCGACTATGCGCCCATTTGGCGAATATGTTTTAGACCACTATTGCAAAAACTGTATATTTCCTGGTAAAACTCGGCAGATTACGTATTTTATTCATTTGTAAACCTATTTAAAACAATTTTTAGATCAATTCTAAAGGGAATCGCCAAAGATTTATGATAGAGTATAAGGGATAAATATTATAGTAATGTAATCAAGCATTAGTGTATCAGAGGTAACGTCTCCATTTTACAAATGAGAGGTTTAGAGTTCGAATCCAGTCGATTCTATTGCGTCAGAAATTTATAAAAAATCATTTTCTTAGGTACGTCGAGTGTAGTCATTCCAGATCTTTTAAAAAAAGATCTTTAAAAAATACTTTTTAAAGAAAGGGTTGCGCAGTTATCTAATAAGGTAAAATGCAATTACTTAATAAGACTAAGTCCATTACTACTTCTACTCATTGTCTACATAAGTTTGCGACTTACGACCTACAGCTGTCTACGAGTTCAGTTACTTAACCATCCGACCGCCGAGAAAAATTGTAAAGTTGTTTTCTCTGTATTTCTTTGTAATGCTTAAAAAAACATATTTCAAACATGATATAAAAAACTTAATTATGCATATTAATATAATCCTTGAGACGACCAATCATTGCTTGATGTTTTAAAAATACATTAAATTTGTAGAATGACATTAATTTAAATAATGCTAATATTGCAGTGAAACCTACAGCATAATGAACGGATATATCAGTTTACGATGGTGAGAAGGTTAATATATATCAAATACAATTATTATTTCACACAAGTATGGCAAATTATTGAAATAATCAATAAGAAAAACATTATGTTCCAAAAAAATCTTTTGAATGTTCTTGTTATTAGGGTTTTACTGCAAATTTACTTTACAAGGATTATTCTATCCAAAAAGAATCAATTTATATATGTAATCTTTTTTAAAATTTTATTTACAGTACGGAGAAAGTTAACAGAGTTTTAAAGTAAGAAATGAAAAAAATATATATATTAATATTTTTATCATTTAAAAGCATTTTCATTTGAAATTTTAAAATATGGCATAGTATTTTTACAAATTTTAAATTGTTTACTTTTATTAAAATACTTTGTGAAAAACTTTTGTAAGGTAACTGACAAAAATGACCTCAAGATAAGGTAAAATTCATTTTATGATAAAACTAGTCAATTACTAATACTTCTACTGACTGTCATCTAATAACGTAAAATTATTTAATACGATATACAAAAATTTTCCAATAATATAATAAAATGTTGTAACAATCCGTAAGATATACCGTATATTCCTAGAAATCTTTTGAGTGCGCTTGTTATTATAATTTTTACAGCGAATCCACTTTTCAAGAAACATTATATTTGAGGAAAGATAATATTTTTTTTTCGCACATTATTCTTTGAACTTTTCGTTACGGTACTGAGGAATGATAAGACTTTTGAAGAAAAAAATGACAAAATTAACAAGTTTTCGTAGTCTTTTTATCACTTTCCAACATATTTGAAAAGTTTTTATGAATTCGGTTTGTTTATTTGCCTGCCGCCTTTCCGTTTTCTAAGTTTTGTAAATATACTCGGATTACCAGTAAATTTTTATATGTTATTGATGTTTACTATATAATGTTCGGTATTGAAAATTAAATGTGTAGCGTTTATAACTCGTTTACAGGAACACACAAAAGAATTTCGTTGCATTATGGTCTTTGAGAAAAATCATTTCTGGTAATAATTAATAGTATTACAATACTTCAAACATAAAAAAATGGATATGCATCACTGAGGTGGCCCAAAACATGTTTTCTCTAGTATATAGAACAAGTAACATTTATAGTTTGTTTACAGGGACGCACAAAAGAATCGCATTACATTATGATCTGTGGAGAAAAATCGTTTGAGATACATTTTAATGATGTCATGATACTTCAAATGTAAATTAAAAAGGATCACTGAGGTGCTCAACATCAGGTTTTCTATAGATTAAGGAGTGAGTAGTATTTATCTTCATTTACAAGAATTTGGTTAGAGAACGGACTATGATCGATTCCATTCCATGAAAAAATGAAATTTCTTCTTATTATTCTGTTAGTATTGGAAAGTGTTTCATAATATATGCCTGATGCATGATTTTTCGTTCCTTATTTTGCTAAATGCACTTGATTTTCATATTTCAGATTATTGCGTTGTATTTTTACAGATTTTAAGAACAAGATAAAAAAAATGTTTATCTCTTTTTAAAATATTTTGTAAAGAAAATGTAACTCACAAAATGACAGTCAGCTATCTAATTAAAAAATAATAATTACTTAAAAAGACTGAGCCAGTTATTAATATTTCTACTGACTGTCAGAAAGTTATATAATAACGTAAAATTAGTCACTTAATAATTACCAAATGCAAATATATTACGAAAGTATATTAGTGTTGTCATAATCCGTAAGAAATATATAGAAATCATTTGAATGTGTTTGCTATTAATATTTTACAGAAAATCTATTTTATAAGGATTATTCTACGAAGGATAATAACATTTTTTCTTTGAAATTTTCTTTACAGTGCAGTGAAATGATAGGAGTTTTGGATTGAGATATGAAAGATAAAACAAAGCTTTCCTACAATTTTCCATCTCTTAAATGCATTTTCTTTTCAGATATCAAGCTATTGTGATTTATTTTTTCAGATTTTCAAAAGAGATAAATATTTGTTGTCTTTTATAATATATTTTGTAGGAGAAATATAGCTGACAAACGTCAATCCGTTTTGTAAGAAGACGTATAAGTTCAGATTTATCACTAGATAATAAAGCAAAATAATAATTATTATTTAAAAGTATTTTTTGCGGATATTTTGTATTTCCGATTAATGTAAAATATTTATAAATATTTTTAATACTGAAAATTGTAAGTATGGCCACAATTTTATTGTGACAAACTGCAAATATTCAACTATTGATGCATTTTAAATAATAAAATGAAACGTAAAGGTTTCTTAAAATATATGTATTCAAGTTCCTTATCTCAAACGTAAACAAGAATATATTTAGCGTGAAAAATGTTCGTCACATGCATATATTTAACGGAAGTATAATAAAATATATAGCAACATTCCAAAAGAAAATGCTTATATTGCTAGAACTCTTTTCAATGTGCTTGTTACTAGAATTTTATTGCGATTCCACTTTTAAAGGATAATTCCACTCCAGGAAGACTAAGACTGTTTTTTAAACTTTTACTTTTGAAATTTATTTTACGGTTCAAATATATGGTAGGAGTTTTAAAGAAATGAAAGATAAAATGACGATTTCAAAATCTTTTTCACATCTAATAAATTTTGTTTTCAGATATAAAACAGTTTTGTTTTATGTTTACAAATATTAAAAGAGAGATAAATATTAATTTTTAACAGTTTCCAACTTAGTTGGAATGTGTTTATGACTTCAGTTCGTCTGTCCGGTCCTATGGAACGTCCGCCCGTTCGCACGTCCGTTTTATAACTCTGATAAATACACTCGGATCGACATGAATTTTTTGTATGTTATTGACGTTTACTATAGCATGAGTTGGTGCCTAGTGAAAATAAAGTGTGTAGCATTTATGGTTTATTTACAGGACAGTCAAAGGAAAAGTATTCCGTTATATTACAGTCAATGGGAAAAAATCATTTCAAGTGAATTTTGATGATTTTACGTCATTTGAAACATGATGAAATTGGCCTACAATTATGAAGGGCACTAATTTTTGAAAGATATTGGGTACAAAGCATTTATTATTTATTTACAGGGCCACACAAAATATTTCTGTTACAGAATGCTCTACGGGAAAAAATCGTTTGGGGTGTAAATTAATGATGTTTCACTATTTCAAATATAATGAAATTTATCTGCATTACTAAGGTGCACTATAAATTCGTCACTGAAAATTATGGTGTGCATTGCGTTTATTGTTCATTTACAGGAACACACAAGCGAACTCGGTTACAGTCCTAGTGCGATAATTACAGTCTATACGTGATAAGTGCGTTTTCAAAATTGGTTTGCGTTTTTAAGTTTAACTAAATTTTTGTACAGTACGTGATGTGTATAAATTCTGTTGATAATATACAAGGTTACACAAAGGAATTCGTAAATATTACTGACTAGGGGAGTGAAAATTGCTTAAGGGTGTTTTTAATTGTGTTACGCATTTTTCTGATGAATTATATTTAGTAGACTAATAGAAGTTTGTGGAATATAAATAAATTTATATACAGGGCTACGCAAAGAACAAGATACAATGTCGTTTTTGATTGATAATTGCTGGAAGTGAATTTTAAGTTGCTTTATGCGTGTTTTACCTAAATTAAATTTTATCTTAATATGTGGTACGTAGAAAAGTCTTTAAATAATATATAGCGCTGCACAAAAGATTTGGAGTACATTTTCAGCGATGCGCAAAAATTGCTAAATATGAATTTTCTAACTGAACTAAATTTTATCATGCTGTGTAGCATGTACCCAAATCATATACAGGAAGGAACAAAATAATTCGACTACTTTTTTTGACTATGGAAGGTAATTGCTATAAGTGGATTTTAAAATTTTTTATATGTTTCCTAAACTATTTACTACATATCTTCTTTCACCTTGGTGATGTTTTGTTACAGTTTTCTCAGATATGGTGGAAAGCGTTTTATAATCTATGCTTGACGCATGATTTTTCGTTCTTGTTAGAAACATTTTGTACGAAAAACTGAACTAAACAAAATGTTACTCAGTTATCTAATCAGAACAATTATGTTTCTTAATAAGAACGAAATCTTTTGAGAAATGCTATTCTAATAGTGCTTGGACAATTTTGCTTTAAAATTCAGTTCCTGAGCAAATTTAAAAGAGTTTCTATTCTATATTGGATAGCTATTATATAAATAGGACAACTATACATCAGACGTCTTTAAAGCAAACAAACGTAACGTAAATAAACTTTTTTCAAAACGGTCTAAGTTTATGGCAAAACAAAATGGACTGGCAAATTTAATTTAATTTAATAAAATGACCTTAAAAATGATCCTTTCATTTTTTTACGCATTATTTAATATAATTTTTTTCCCAAAAGAATCATAATGTTTTTGTCTTGAAGAAAGATTGAGATACTTATGTAACTAAAAATAACCAAAAAATATTTTGCACGTATTTTTGCATGTGTTATCTATGTGTCCTTTAACCAGGACAATATTCAAAACTATTTGTTTTCGACTCATTTAAATCCATTCAAACTAATTACGACCATTATGTATTCCATACAATTTGAAAAGAATGCCAAATAGGAGATTTTGGGAGCTGAATTTAAATGCACATGGTATATATGGACAGTGACAGAGAGATATAGACAGAGAGATGCAATTCTGATCACCATTGTTACACATTTGTGAAAATTGCAGCTCGTTTGTGATAAATGTTAAAATGTGGACTACAAATTTCTGGGCAGAAAAATCCGTAGTGAAAGAAATAAGACTTTATCGCTAAAATAACACGCTTTATTTTTTTCCAGTGTGTTTTATATAAAGTTTTGTCTTTTCAGCTAATTAAATGTTAAAAAAAATTAAAAAAGAGAGAAAGTTCAAAACAAAATATACTAGAAAACTGTGAGTTGGCAGGTTATTTCAAGTGTCTTTTACACGAAATATGTATTATTATTCCATAAATGATTAGGCAGTATTTCCTTCCTTCAACATAATTTATCCTCAACATTAATAAATATACCTTCATTCCATGCGTTCAGACAGTAGAACAGAGACAATTTATCAAAAATGCAGCTCACTTGAACGTGAGGAAGTAGGATTAATATCCAATTAAGTCTTAGGATAACAAGGCGTAGAGGGAAACAGCAATAGATACATAAGGTATATACGTTGAGCGTTGCATTAGAAAAAAAGAGAGTAACGGGATTTGAAATAACTTATTAATACATAAGATACAAATAAACTGCATCGTTCTGTATAACAATGTTGTATGTTAATTTAATTGAAACGGCGATAACACTAGAGGATATAAGCTAATTCTCTTTAAAATATAAGTTGAACCATTATATTTATTCAAGTTTATTTTCTTTTTAAATTTTAGAATAAAAATTGGAATAAGAAGTTTTTTGTCTAGATATCTGATGCATTTGAATGACCCTTTTTACACGTGTTAAAAATAATTAAAGTATTTTTAAGAAACATTAAAACTGACATAACTTAACCGTTTATGAGAATCGCTTTCAGCTAATTTCTGAATGATATGAAAAGTCTAAAATAGTTATAATATAATCTATAAAAAAATATTTTCATCACATAAGATATTTTTACCGGAGTTATAACAAAAATACTTTAAATTTAAGAGAACAAAATAAAATTTAATACGTTTATAAAGAAGGTTACAATAAAACATTGAAAAGAACTTTATTGAAAAGAACAATTATCTTCTACTCTTGTGCTTTTAGGATATACATGTTTATGCATGTATGTGTGTACTTATGTGATTTCTTATATATGTGTAATTTTGAGAAAATACATTCTTCGTATTGGAATATCCATTGAAATAGAAATTGTGTTTTCTGTTTAACCCTTTCAGGGGCAAAGTACTTTCAGTACTAAAATGTTGAAATAAATGACTGGCACCGGAATTATCGTAGACATACATTTGGAAAGACATACATTAAGAAAAAGGCAAAAAATCGCATACATATTAAATGGGAAAGATTTTAACAAATTTCTGGTGCCATTGTGGCGTTTGGGAATTAAAATTAAGTGGTTTCATAAACATACCACTGCCCCTGAAAGGGTTAAAGAAGAACTAATAAAAGATACATTTAATTAAACATTTTTACTTTTTACAAATATTTGAATATTTAGAAAAAAGTTGTTTCAAATTTTTGTATTGTTAACCAATGTAGCTTTCACTTAAAGGGTTCTTAAATATTTGGGATTCAAATATTACCAAGTACACTAAAGAACATATTTTCTCGGGTCAGTCAAAAACGTAGGTTGATTTCTTTTTTCTTTTTAATTTTTTTAAAAGGAAAAATACATTAGATTTAACAGAAGTCGAACAAATTAGTCTCTTTAAATACGCTATTTTGGCGAGAAAAGGAATTAGCAAGGAATTTTTTAATTACGTTTACCTAATGTAATTGAATGGATATGTGGAAATTACCTTATACTCCGGCGTATAACACGCACTTTCGAAACAAGAAAACTGGTCAAATTTTAGAGGTGCCCGTTATAAGCCGGGTTTACAAAACTAAGCTTAAACATTAAGAATAAGAATGGACATTGTTATATTAATGAACAAGAGAAGGATAGTAGAGAAGGATAGGAAACAAAAGTACGATTTTAAATGCTTTTGTAGGGATTCAAGCAGATAAGCTTCTCAGTAGAGTATATGCTTTATAGTAGTTATTATTCCTTATAGATCTTTACTGTATTTTCGAACTGCATATCTGATGAAAACAGTTTCAAATCGAAAGTGTGCGTTATGTGTTGGAATAAATGATATATAAAATAAAATGCTAAAATTTTGTTGAAATAATTAATTGAAATGCCCCGAAGACTGTAATAAAACCCAAACTATTCAATGAATGTCATCGAAAACTTTCGTGTATCTTTGTAAACGAACTGTAAGATCTACATACTTTATTAACTAATTCATTCAAAATGCTTACAATATAAATACAATTAGCCATTTATATTTGAATTAGTTCAGTATTTAAACAGTTAACATCATGGAACATTTTGCATGTTTTGGGGTTTTTTTTGCTTTTGTGTGTCCTTGTAAACGAACTATATACTTCGTTAATGAACTCATCTAAAATACTTGGAAGATCAATACTCTGTGCAGTTAGGTTTGAATTGTTTTTGTATTTCGGACGTTATCGTGTTGACAAATTTTGCATGTTTTTTGATTTTCTGTGTCCCTTTAGACAAACCACAAAAGGTACATGGTTGGTTAACGAACTTTTTCAAGATATTGGAAAAATCAATATATTGTCCTAATAAGATTCAAATTGGTTCAGTATTTTGGATGAAATCGTGATTGAAACATTTGCATTATACATAGATATATACTGAATGAATGTCATCGAAAACTTTCGTATATCCCTGTAAACGAATGGTACGAGCTATATACTTTATTAACTAGCTCATTCAAGATACTTATAATATAAATACAATTCGCCATTTATATTTAAATTAGTTCAGTATTTAGACAGTTATCATGATAAAAATTTTGCATGGCTATGTCAAAGTACAGTGTATGTTGAAGAACTAATCAGTCTCTAAATATTAGAACTTTCCAAGATGACGCCTGTCACTTATAAGTACATCTGTCACATGATTAAAACAGCCAACACAGAATTGAAGAGCATTACAAAGCGTATCCCTGAAACATGATGGCGCATAGTATCTTCCAATTTGGCTAAAGACATGATACACTAAACATTTTATTTTACCGAGAAAAAATTTCGGCCAGGGCGCCACTACAAAACTGTTTATTTTAAGTACATAATCTGTATTTATTAGGTAAATATGGGGAAAATCTGTTAAAATAACAGAAAGCATGTAATAATAATAACTAAAGATTATCTCCATAAAATAAACAGCTTCTTACTGAAGTCCTGGCTCATAGTTTAAAATCAACAGATTTTTTTTTTTTTTTTTTTTTTTTTTTTTTTTTTTTTTTTACATTGTATAAATAAAAGAGTTAATTACAATAGGTCGATGTCTGAAGGAATCAACCAAAAATTCAAGCACTTTGTAAAACGTAGGATATACTTTTAAACATAATGCACATATTATATAGAAATGAGAATTGTTTACATATGTTTTCATTTTAAAAATCAGCCTGATAAAAGTATTGGTATTTAACGTATGAGCAAAATATGTAGTTGCAGGAAATATTTCTGATTGTTGAAAAATGAATTTCTATTCAATTGAAATATTGCGTACTTTTGATGTTCTTTTTTCAAAGGTAATTGTAAGGAGCCTCTAAGTGTTCACCTGTAATTTTTTTACGGTTGTAAAAATAAAAACTTTCCAATTATCAGAACAAGCGAGACTCATAATTTTATAATAATATATTTCAGTCATTTTGTGTTTTAAATAAAAAATATTGATTCAAATATAGGATCATTTCTTGAAGGTTACTTTTAAATTTTTATCTTATGCTACAAAATTTTTTTGGAAGTTCAAGAAATGGAGTGAGTGATTCACTTGAAAGAAGCTTGAAATATTTTGCGATAACTCCTGCAATAAGAAAGCCATCATCAGCATGTATTTTGTACATACCATCACGTATGTCTAATTCATTTAATTACATGCAATGTTGAAAATGATTTTTCCTTTCTGCTGTCACATTTGGACTTATCACCCTATGTTCCTGAATATACCGGGACGGAGAGAGGAGAAAATAATAAGACTAAAAGGAAAACATTAATATATATCTATTTTTCCGTTAGTCTTAACCAAACATTAATAAATAGTAATTATTGCTTTAGCTAGTGCTGCCTTAGCTAGGCAATATAGAATAGAGCCGTTGCAGATTGATTTCAAGAATAGTAAAATAATTTTTCAATCAAGAGTTTATTTCCCATCTATTATCCGTGAATCAATAGAAATATATTTGTGAAACGAGAACATATGCAGCGAGGCGACTTCTTTTGAATTATCTAAAATTTGGCACGCGATGCTTTACAGATTGAAAAAGCAACAAAAAGAAAAACAAATAATAAAATTTTCAAGTTTTCCAGTTTGACCAATTTAAGCACCTGCTTGCATTGGACATGTGATCTCGTGGTTTA
Source organism: Maratus michaelseni (assembly GCA_963931845.1). NCBI lineage: Eukaryota > Metazoa > Arthropoda > Arachnida > Araneae > Salticidae > Maratus > Maratus michaelseni. Next base: position 245,127,182 of record OZ007588.1, on the reverse strand, counting down.
TGTTTACCATCTTCAAAACTTTGCGAGAATATTTTATTTATTATTCTGATCTGAAGATGTCGCCGTTAGAACGAAGGAAATATATGTAATCTATATTAAAAGGTATCTTTAAACATTCCGTGTTATGTTTTTATCACTTTAAGCAATAATTATTATTTAATTCAAAAATTAATTGTTTGATTATCCCATTTTTACTCCAAACACTGAAATTTCTCTGATTTAGATTTAAAATTACCCGGAATCGTTCTTCTAAGCTCCATTTTTGCTCATTCCATGGAGCGTTCCACTGCAATATTCCGCTTCTTTACGCTTAACTGTTGTTAGCGGTCTCACTGACCGCTGATATTTTTTTCAATTTTTTACAGTTTAACTATAGATATTAATAACATTTTGTTTCGTGTGGAGCCCCAGTACTATCGCTAGAGACTTCTTAATAGATAGATTTTAATTATAATAGTCCCGTACATAAAGTTTAGGGGTGGGGGAGAAACAGCATTTTATGAGTTAAATGAGTCTTTCATTCACCTTTCGATCAAGCTTTTTCAGAGACCGTTCACAGTATTAATACGACAATTTGTGTTCCAGCAGTAAGTGTTAAAGAAATTATTTGTATATGTCTTTTTTCCGTCAAATAACGGAAACTTCACCAATCTAAGCTCAAAATTTATTAATCTTTAAACTTCATCATCATATTCATGTCCTTCAATTATCCCACAATGTGAGGCTTGTTCTAATTCAGCAAAACTCAAAGCAAAAAGATTCTTGGTTTAATATTTGGTGATCATAGTGAACAAATTTCATTTGAAATTAACTTGTTCTCGGAAAAAAGGGTCAGTTTCTGCCATTATGTTTATCGATGTATGACATGTTTCTCCGTATTACTGAAATAACCATTTTTATTTTTTCATAATGCTTTAAAAGAGCAAATGTAATCACAATATTTCGTGATCGCTTTCAAGTAAATTACTCGACAATATTGAAAAATGTTTAAAAATTTTACAGCTAACTTACTCGCAATTATGCATTGAATTGTGATTAATATTATTTTTTCGAAGACTGACAAGAAGTATTTCAAAATATAACGATAGTCAATAAATTTAAGTCCATTGATTATATTTGAATTCATTCATCTGAAAATCATATTGAAATTTCGCCAAAATCTGAAATTTTTTTTAACAAAATTTCTTTTCTTTAAGCAGAAGCTTTAAAATGGATATTTCGCATAATCAATATGAATTATTCATTTGTATGGAAAAATAAGAAAATACAAACAAAGGACTTTTACGTTTTGCTTATTTAATTCACTGCACTAAGGAAAAAGAAAATATATAAAATCTCATGTTTAGTTTTATTTTAATGCTATCATTACATGAATATTTTATGCATTACGGAAGAGTTGTTTAATAAAACAGAACCGCAACAGTAGTAATATAGATATGCAGATTTATTTTGAGAATAACAGTAAACTTGCAATACAAAAGCAAACTTAATTTCATTTAGCTTAATATTACTGTTTTAAAATTCAAGCATAATGCACAGATTAAATTAAAAGAAATGTTCTTTTCCGAAAAAAAAAAAGAGTTCAAGAAACAAAAAAAACCTCATTTTCTTTTGCTAAGTGTCATTAATGTGATTCAGTTAACAGAGACCATTGAGAGTTGCTGATTTTCTGTCTCAGACAATTAAATTGGCCATCGACTTACTGCTCCAGATAAACTACATTTTTTCTAATTTTCCTTTCCATTTCTCAAATTCCTCACATATGTTTAGGATGCCTTTGAACGACGTCTGGCTTCTTGACAATATCTGCAACGAACAAAAACATCGTTATTAGTGAACTGAAAAAGAATAGGAAAAATTGTCATGATGGCTCCTAGATCACGTGGTTCATAGCATGGCAAGGCGTGAAAACAGGCGCGGTACTCATATCGTATACTGACATATCTCTCACACGGTCAATAATCCAATAGATTAATAATAAAGATCATGAGATTAATAATTTGCATTCTTATTTCAGCTTCGTCTTCTGAATAATATGTAACTTTTCCTCTCCAACAGCTTAATCTACATTCCCTACATACCAGACAATACACAATAATTTTCTATGTTGTTTTGTAATAGAGGTCTTGGCAAGATAGAAAAAATGGCGTTGGCAAGACAAGAAAATTTTTGACACATATTTTCTTGTAACATCTTCGTTGTTTCATTCACGCAAGCAAAATTTTTTCAATTGTTATACAACTTAACATACAGTAGTCAATTTATCTGTTATTTTATACAAACATATTTAATTTATCTATTACATGTAATCAAAAGCAATTTTTTGTAAATATATGCATAAACAAGCATAAAAGTTCATGAATTTTGGGTTCATAGCTGTTTATATCAATTGGCAAGAAATTTCACTTTCTTAAGCCCGAATTCCGCCATGTTTTCTTAAAAAGCGCCAAAACCACTATAACAAACAAGTACCTAAGGATAAACATTCTGCCGTTATCAATTTCCCTCACTGGGTAACCAGTAAATGTAAAAAAAAAAAAAAAAAAAAAAAAAAAAAACGATAGTACTACTTTTATTTTAAAACTATTATTCCATGAATTTCATATTATGATATCAAACCTATTTAACAAAAACTAAGCATTACAGTAGTAATACAAATATGCAGAATTATTTAGAAAATAACAATAAACCTGTTCACAAAAGGAAACTTAATTTCATTCAGCATTACTGTTTAGAAATTCAAGCATAATGTACAAAAAACATTGAAAGAAAAGTACTTTTTCGTAAAATAAAAGAGTTGAAGAAACAAGAGAAACGCTTTTTCGTTTGCTAAGTGTCATTAACGTGATTCAGCGATCAGAGACCGCTGAGAGTTGCTGTCTTTCTGTTTCAGTCAATTAACTTGGCCATTGACTTGCTTCTCCAGATAAACTGCAGTTCTCTTATTTTCCTTTCCATTTCTCAAATTCATCGCTTATTTATGTTGCTGCGCTTTTAGAGAAAGAAAACAATCTTTTTCTACCGGAAAGAAAATGCAATACGTACGTTATAAATTTAGCCTTTAAATATTTACGTTTAAATGGCAAGACAAGATTCTCTATTTATCCAGAATATATAGACAGAGACTCTTTTTTTCTCATTTTAATGAAAAGGAAAAACACAATCCAAAGTACATTTTATTTAGAATTTTTAGAAACATTTTAAAATGAACATAAAACATGAAAAATATTCTCATCGTTTGTATTTTTATATTTTCATATATATATTGAAATATTTCAATATTATGAATGAAATAAAATTAACCCTTAACTGTTATTGGCGGTCTCACGGACAGCTGCCTTTTTTCATTTTTCACAGTTTAACTTGTAATTTTCAGTTTAACACTATATATACTACTTATCCTATATAAGTTAATCTAGCCTTTTATTCATCTTTCGATCAAGCTATCTCGGAGACCGCTCACAGTAGCTATGCAACAATATCTCCCACACTAGTTAAGAGTTAAGCAATTTTTCACTAAAAGACCATTTAAGCTAGATATGTATATATATATATATATATATATATATATAGAATTTATCTTTAAAAACCTCTCTTGAAATATTTACATTTTGTTGTTTACGATAATTCAGCGAGAAGGGTTCCATGCGGAAATAGATCAATGCTCATCAAACATATTTGAATTTTTACAATTATTTATACACAATCTGTAAAAAGAAATAGCTGTAATTTTTGTCATCTGGAGAATATGTATTCTGAATAATCATCAAACATTTATAACAGAAAACTACATTTTCTTTTCATAAAGGTTGCTCTGTGTGAAATTGACCCACTTCATCATCTTCAATTAACGTAGTAAACAGAATGTGAAGCAGAGTTTAATCCCAAGTAAAAGCATTTGCTTATACTTTCAAATCATTTAGTTTGAAAAATGATTATTTTTAATGAATTTTCGTATCTATGGTTAATGACGCAATATTTCTGTATAATAAGCTTGGAAAACATCCAAAAACCATCCTTTTGGGATCACAAGGAACTAAAACAGCAAGTAAGAGGGAATTCCTTACGCATAAATCTTCTTAACATAGAACATCGTTTAACGTGATGAAAGTTGAACACAATTGAGAGGAAGATTATTTCTAGGGAAATACCATATTAAACTATTAAAGCATTGATCATTAATGAAGAAAAATTATTTTTTAGAAATAAATTGACAGAAAAGATTCTGAACGCGTAAATGAATTTCTATGAATTATGTTTAGAAAGTCATTTTAAATTTATTAGAGTAGTCTGAACGCATTAAATAAATGTTAACATATGAACAAGAAAACGAAAAAATATTTTTCAAGAAGAAAACAAAATATTTTTTTCTAAATCAAAGATGTATCTCACTACTAATAGTAGTTTTCGGAGGATATATATTTTGATTAATTATAAAGAATTTATAAAATTTGCGTTTCCTTCTCACAAAATAATTCTTTTCTATAGAGTTGACTCACTTGAAAGTCTTCAATTAATGTCGTAAACAAAATATGAAGCTTAGTATAACTCAAAAGCAAAAGCATTTGTTCATACTTTTCATTCATTAATTTGAGGAACAACTATGTTTTAATGGATGATCTTATATATATTTAATGATGCTGTATTTTTCCATAATAAGCATGTAAAATATCCAAACTCCTTTTACTCTCGAATACAAGGAACTTAAAAGAGTAAGTAAAAGTCCTTATAAAGAAATCTTTGTAACATAAAACATCATTTAACGTGATGAAACTTCAACCAAGTGAGAGAATTACTATTACCAGAGAAATTCCGTATTGGACTATTAAATCATAACTGATTAGAAAATCTAAACTATGTTTGATAAATAAACAGGCAGAAAAAATTCAAAATGCGCAAATGAATTTATGTGAAATATATTTAGCAAGTCATTCGATTTATTCGAGAAATCCCAGTGTATTAGAAAACTATTAAAAAGATTTTTAACAGTAGCATAATTAGAACATAAAAAAATCAAACATAATTCTGATTACTACCCCTTTCCAGAAAGCAAGATGATTCAGAATTTCTTAGAAAATATATATGTAGTGTACAATTAAGTTTAAACCATTAACTACTGTCACAGAAATTGTATCATAGCTACTGTGGCAGGTCTCTGAGACCATTTGATGTAAAGATGAATAAAACTCTCGATTAACTTATTGGATACTGTTTCTGCAACAATATTTATGTACATTATTATTATATTTAATATTCACATAATCGGAAGTCTCTTCTCTAGTGATAATAATCAGGGACCAGAAGGACCCGTGCGAAGTTTTCGCACTACAATTTTTGAGATTATTTCCTGATACGTTTTAGTACTAATTTTTAAGTAACTATTTTTTTTTTAAACAAACAACGCGTTTTAACGAAATGTGAGTGTACTATGTCAAACTTGTTCAAAAACATTTCGAATGATACCTTATTCATCGTTGTATGTTTTGTATGTGAATAGAAAAAGGAATGTTGACAACAGAAATCATATATATGAAAATTGTGTATAAGAAAATGGGAATAGATTGCCAGAAAATTTTTTGCCAAATTTTCTTCTCTCGCCAAGGTCATTTCTCTAGGTTGTTAAGACCCCTATATTGAACAAAACTGAATAAAAAAAAAATGAACACTGAATCAGACGTTTAGTGAATTCATATGATAGCCTTTCCTCAGATTTTGCAAAACTGTTCCAGAAATGTCTTAAATACATAAATTAATATTTGGTACACCACTTTTTTGCAAGCCTATGGGAACTTAAACATGGGATGTCCAAGCTTTATGGTCCGCCAACCATTTAAGTGTCGTCAGACTTCTCTGGCGTATTAACAGCTTAATGAAATATTAAAAAATAAATACTTACAATTTTTTTTAAAATCCTAATGAAATGTATATCTAATTGGAAGATAATCTTTAAATTACATAATCTACTGGTACTCCGATACTGTACGCATATACACAGCCATGATTAAACAAAGAAAACAAATAAACAATAGGTGACGCACGCGTAAAAATTAAATAAAAATCCGATAAAAAGCTCGATATTTTTTCAGAAAGTACGCGCAAGAAATAAAATAACAATTGTATTTTAATGGCATTAGAGGATGACGTCATCCGATAATGCAGTATTTTATTTTTGTGGCAACACTGATTTGAGAAAACCTTTCATTTCATTTATGAAAACAATGTCGATTTAATTTTTAATTAACAGCAATTTTTAATCGAAAAACATGTTTAAAAAAAATGTAAGTGTACTATGTCAGAAGCCGGTTCAAAAACCTTTCATATGGTATCTGATTCGTCGTTCTGCGTTTCAAATTTTCTTCGAAAAAGAGATGTTGACAGGAGAAATAATATATATATGATCAAAACGAAACAAAATTTCAATAATATCTACATTTTAACTAAAAGTTACAAGTTAAAATGTGAAAATTGAAAAACAAAAAAAGCGTTCTGTGAAATCATTGACAGCTGTTAACGGGAGAGTTTTAGCACATATTTAACACGAGTGCCCATTGAAAGGTCGTACTAAAATACTTTAAACCTTAAACAGAAAATTCGCATAGCTACTGTGAGCGGTTTCTGACACAGAGTAAGGAGTTTTAAACAGAGAATCAACTCTCATACACTGCAATGGTAACTTCATTAACATGGGATTACACATAGACAGTGGCGCTAGCTGCGGATGACACGAAAACTACAAGCGTAAGAGAAGCGAGGTTGCTAATACAGCTATATATCGCTTTCTTGGCGACAAGTGAGGGAAGAAAAAGAAAAAAAAACGGCGACCGCTTGCTTCTTGTTTTGGTTTGTTGGTTGATTGATTTTAACACGGTCGATTATCTATCTACGCGAATGAAAACAGATTTATTATTTTTAACATGTTCTGAAACAATCGGAATTCAACTTTATTTTAAAATAAGTGCTGTGGTAAAACAATTTTTTTTTCCAAGTTTGAAAGGAAAATTTGATTTTTTTAATTCTTCAAAATGTAAGTTGTGATTTATTTTCATGTGTTATTTTTGTTCTTGTTTTTTCAAGTTCAATAATGTTTGAAATATTTTTTATATATTGAGTGTTGACAGATTTGTGCCGAAACGTCATGTTAAGGCTCACTGTGGAGACGCGAAATGTTTTTGGTTTCCGTCTGTCTGTTTGCCGTAAAAATCGTCCGATTAGGTTGATTTTTAGTAGGTATGTTGGCGAGGTATCCGGAATAAGCTGTATAGTTTTTGGTTAAATTTGGTTCATTCGTTCGGAAAATATAGAATATATTTTTTTAGGTCATAATGATTTCTTATGGGGATGCAGACGATTTTTCAAATTTCATTTTTATCTGAAATGAAAATGGAATATTTGCGTAATGGATTTAGATGTAAAATTATGAATGCTAAATTTTCGATATGGATTTCCAATAGTTTTAAAATTTTGCTTATAAATTTAATAGAATTTAGAAATTAATTGCTTAAAATATTTGAAAATGTCTTTGCATCTGTTCGGGAAATATAAACATCTCACTTTCATAATTTTTACAATTTTTAAAATCATTTATTTTTACTTACCACTTTAATTTAAGGATTCTAATTTCTGGAACATTCGAAGAATTTTATATGCTTATAAACATGCATGCAATTGAAAAAATAATAATTGCGGATTGTACGAAGTTAAAATGAGATTTAAAAAAAAATAATCTGCAGATTTACTAGTATAGGAAAAAACTTAGTACCATGTTTACATTGAAATAGAAAATCTATATGAATAAAATTTTATACAGAGAAATTTTTTTAACATGAATGAGATTTATGGTATGGCAGTTATTTTAACGATAATATAAAGTCAAAATTTGTTAAAAATCTGCCGACACTGAATATATATAAAATATTTCATACATAATGGAACTTGAAAAATAAAAACAAAAATAACGCATAGAAATAAACCACAACTTACCGATTCTTAGGAATAAAAAATAACTTTGACGTCTTGTTCTTGCAAACAATACACTCCTCTCTTCGTAGCATTTTGAAGAATTATAATAATTATAATCAACTATTTGATCTTCAAAGAATAATTTTAATAATAAGTATTAAACAAGATTCGAAAATCAATTAGCGAACGCCGAAAATTTGCACATGCGCAAATGACAACATCAAAAGACGCCAAGCAGAATAGGGTTACACTTAAACGGAAATCACGAAGATAAAAATCGCCAAAGCGATGATTTAGTTCTTAAGTCATCCGTCGCAGTCGCTCTTTTCAGGCGAAGTTGGGTCTCTGTCCTTACTCTGTGGTTTCTGACATCGATTGATCAAACAATGAATGGAAAGCTTAATTAACATACATAATACTGTTTCTATACTAAACTTTATGTACAGGACTATTATAATTAAAATTCACCCATATCAATAGTACGAAGGCTCCGAACGAAACAGAATTTCACAAGTATCTATAGTTAAACTGAAAATTACAAGTTAACCCTTAAAACCAGTGACAGAATTTGGAACATAGCTACTCTGAGCGGTCTATGAAAATCGAAAATGAATCCAATTTTTTGACCGAAAGATGAATGAAATGCTCGATTATGTCATGGGGTACTATTTCTGTACTTAATTTTAAGTGCAGGGCTGTTATAATTAAAATTCACATATTCTGAAATCATTATCAATGGTAATACAACTTCAAATTAAACAAAATTTCAAAAGTATCTAGAGTTAAACTGAAAATTATAAGTTAAAATGTGAAAATTTAAATAAACAGCAAGTCTTGGAGACCGCTAACAGCAGTTAAAGTTAAACTATAAAAACAGAAAAGAGCAGCAGTGGTCAGACCGCTAATAGCAGTTAAGGGTTAAAAAAATTTCCACACTAAATAATTTGATTAATTTTAAATAATTTTTATATTTTACATTTTCTTTTCACAAAATGAATGTTTTCTGAAGAGTTCTTCAACTAAGTCTTCAAATGATGTATTAAAGAAATTCCGAAACGGGGTTAATCTAAAACAGAAGTATTTGTTTATACTTACTTTAGATTGATAAATGACTATTTTTAATGAATTATCGTATATATCGTTAATGATGCAATATTTTATGTATAATAAACTTGGAAAATATCCAGACATCCTCCTTTTTGGAGCGGAATGAACTGTAACTACAGACAAGAACGCATAAATATATATTATAAAGCAAAAACATGTTCGTGAGTAACGCCGACGTCATGTCGATGGTAGCAACAACATAAAAAAATCAATTTTGCTTTTATCGAAAAATTTTCAACTTCTGAACATAGCACAATTTCAATTTTTACTCCTTCGAATAGTTAAGAAAAATATACTTTCGAATGGAATTTGGTTAAAAACTGTATCTCAATTCACTAATTTTTCAAATATTTAAAAAAAATTTCAATCAGGACTTTTTTCAAAATCTATGTCTATGGTGTTAATACGGAAGATTAACCCGTTTGTACGTAAAACAATAAAAAAATTTCAATTTTTGTTTCCGGTTAATATTTTATAAAGAAATTAATGCATCAGAAATAAATAAATAAAATAAAATAAACAATATAAATAAAATAATAAAATAATATAAGTAAAATACAAATTTAACTTTTATGTAATAAAAGGCTGCTGTAAGTAGCGAAATATTTTAAATATCCGTGAGTAACGCCGACGTCATGCCATGGTGGCAACAACTAAAAAAATCAATTTTGCTTTTATCGAAAATTTTTCAACTTCTGAACATAGCACAATTTCAATTTTTACTCCTTCGAATAGTTACGAAAAATATACTTTCGAATGGAATTTGGTTGAAAACTGTATGTCAATTCACTGATTTTTCACGTATGTAAAAAATTTTCAATCATGATTTTCTTTTATATCTATGTCTATGGTGTACAGCTTTATTACGGAAGATTAACCCGTTTGTACTTAAAACAATATTTCTTTCCCTTTTTGTTTCTGGTTAATATTTCATGAAGAAATTAATATATCATCTATATTAATAAAAGAAAGTTTCGCTCTGTGTGTGTGTTTGTTTGTCTGTCTGCGATGGCTAGCAAAATCTAGCCCACCTAGAAGTCTGAAAATTTAGGTGTGGATAGTCCAAGGTCTGTCCATGTGCACCCGAGTCTCAGAATTTTAATATTTTGATAATTATCCAAGATATTAGTTAGATTCTCATTAACCATCGCTTCTAAAATGACATCTTTTAAATCAAAATGGCAAAAGAAACGAACAGGCGCATTGGATTTACAAGCGGAAATGAACGAATTCGAAATTAGTTTACTAATTAGCGAATTTTAAGAAAACTAATTAAGATATCAATTTGAAAATTTCTGAGCATATGAGCATATAAAAAAGTCTGCATCTGACTATGGGATTTTTGAAAAATTCGGTCGGTAATTTTTCTTAATTTATGCAAAAAACTGAGAAAAATCTGCCGGCGCCAGTGAAAACAATCCAAGAAAGTTTCAGACAGGAATCTGCTTTCATTAAAAACTGAACTACAAAAAGATCTGTTTCTCTGGCCGATCCCTCCATTTAGTTTGCGAAAATGAAAGGAAATAATTGCCAATTTTTACTAATAAACAAAAATTTAGGTAACTAAATAAGATATACATTTGAAATTGAGGTCGGGAAGGGGTGTCATCTGCCGGCTATTTTAGCGTAGCATCTACGTTATGTTCCAATTATCAGAAAAATGTAATTCTTTTTTTAATGATCGCTTTAATGTAGGTAACGGTGGTTCTCTTGAACAAATTATTCATTATATTTGCGGGTATGGGGAGGGAGGGGGTTAACGCCTTTCTCTGACATTGTAATTATCTCGGGCCCAGGCAACGCCGGGCGGATTAGCTAGTAAATAAATAAAATAATAGAAATAAAATACAAATTTAACATTTATGTAATAAAAGTCTGAAGCGAGATCTTTGGCGATTCCTTCAGCTATTAACCTGGCATGGGGCTAATACAAAAGTATCGCTTTTAATAAATTTGAAAATTTCATTTGATTACATAATTGATATTTTTAATATAAGAATGCTTTTCTGTGTTGATAATAGACAATCTAAAACAATATATTAAATATTTAAAATCTATTACAGTTTTCATTAAAATAAAAATGGTTTGCCCCTACGTTCTCTGTAACCCGGAAATCTCGGATTTGATCCTCGGGACTTTAAAATAGAACATCAAACTTCAACAATCATGGCTATTTTTATTTCTAGAAAAACTGAGGGATCCAAGCCAGACTTTTCAGTGTACAGAGCATACATGAAAACCATTTTTTTAATAATGAAAACTCTAATAAATAATTAGATTTAATATATTTTTTTTAGATGGCTCACTATCAACACAAAAAAGGTATTTTTATATCTGACAAAATTCTACTGAAATAAAATTTTGAAATGTATTAAAAACGATACTTTTGTTTTAGCCACATGCCAGGAGCTAATAGCCAAAGAAATTGACAAAATTTGCTGCTTGGGGCAGCCTTTTTTATTCTGATAATTTCAATTGTTTAAGCGTATAGTTCGATTATTATGTCTGTTTATATTGTTTTTTATTTATATTATTTCTTTTATATACTGATAAATTTTAATTTCTTTGTAGAATATTTGCCTCAAATAAATGCTGGACTATGTATATTACTATAAGTGCACGCGATATAAATTTATACATATAAAAAAAAAACATGTTTGAAAGATATTTTTAAAACCATTAAAAATTGATAAATTTGGATATAGTTTTCAAACAAATTGCATTTGACGGAACATTTTTTTCGTATTCGACCGTGTAAAAATTTAAATATTGGGATGTTTAGAAGTTAAAAAAAGTAAAGTGAAAGCAAAATTAATTGGTCAAGTGTTGTCACCGTCAATATGACGTCGGCGTTATTCATGGACATGTTTTTGCTTTATAATATAGATACAGTATTAACTATTAAATCATCAATGATTAGATTTTTTTCATAAGTAAGCTGAGGAAAAACATTGGAAGTATACAAAAATAGGATGGCCATAAATATTTCCCTGATTACAAAAGTTATTATGAATTAATCATTGAATGTAACACAGTAAACGTTTTATTACGGAGAAGTCATGTTCTTAAAGTTTTTTTAGTCCAGTCTCCACCGTCGTTCGTGAGTTCATGATGACAAATTTCCTAGAAGATGGATCGGACGAGATGGACCAACACCTCTAGTTTTTGTTTTTGTTTTGGGGGTACCTAAAGGACAGAGTGTTTGCAACACAAGTAAAAGATGTTGAAACTCTGAAGGTCAGGATTACAGCTTCTATGTCTAGTGTGATAGCACAAATGTTGGGCAATACGTGGCGATTAATGGAATACCGCCTTGACATTCTTCGAGCTACCTAGGGTGTTCACATCGAAATGTACTAACGTAAGTACTCGTGTTAAAAACTTCATAAATACTTTTACAATATATTGAAAAAATTATATGCCTAATTATATTAGTTTTTCTCCAATAAATTATTGTAATCAGGGAAAGACTTTATGACCTCCTATATATTTCTATCAAATATGATTGGAAATTCATGTTAGGTTTACGAAAGGATTCCATACATATTACAGAATATAAAACATTTTTGTTTAAACGTATTTAACGGAAAAACTACAATCTATTAAACAATCATTTATTAAAAATTGCTCAAATACCTTAACTCACAAATGTATTAAATCCATTCCATATAGTATTCCAGTTTTTTTGTAGTCACGTTGCATATACCTGACAACGAATGTATTGCAATGCAAAAATTCTGAAATTCGTCAAACATTTTACTGGCTTAAAAACCTGTCTAGACGTAGCCATAACCTTAAATTTAGGTATTATTTGAAACTGGAAAGACACAAAAACATATTTAATCTTTAACTGCCGTTAGCGGTCTCGCAGACTGCTGCCTTTTACAGTTTTACAATTTTATTCTATGACAGTTTTGTTTAAAAGGTTTTCATTATATTTCATTACAAGCATAAACCATATTTTTCCATTATTTTGACCCTATTCATCACTAATACTAATCACTTTCCTGATCACTAATACTGATTTCCTAACCACTGAAAGACTTCAATTTACAAGTTTCCTAATCGAATTATATTAAAAAATTAAAGAATTCAAAATATGTAGGCCCGTAGCTAAGATGTTTTTCTTTTTTTTTTTTTTTGGGGGGGGGGATTTAATTATAATACTTTAAAATTATTTTAAATAAAGATATAGGAATACATCCTTTCCTAAGTATTTCGGAATTTGGAGGTTGAACTCATCCCTTCTGTTCAGCGTTGAGTTCGTTTCTCCTGTCCGGCACCTGCGTGCAGAACCTCACTTATTAGATCCCTATATCTCCTCTTTCCTGAAATATTTCTTATTAAAAAGTATGAATAACATCCAAAATATGAGAATTATAAAATATTAAAAATAAATAAATAAATATAAATATTCAAAATAATAATCATAATAATATAATAAGTATACAAGAAATTAAAAAACAACAAAAATAACTTAAACATCCAAGCATCCAAAATCCCTTCTGGTCAAAGAAGTCAATTTATAAAAAAATTAAAATCAAAGATTGTGTTATTGTGGTTATTTAGTGGCAACGTTTTACTACTTTTACTTGTTTTCCTCACAAAAAATGACTGCATACCGTCAAGGTTTCTGCACATAAGCAACAACGTGACACATAAATGTAATTTCATGAAAAGGTGAACTGAAGGGATTTTTTTCCTGGACACTTCAACTTATAAGAAAATTAAGTAATTTATGTTATATGACAAAAAAATTAGTTACAAATTGTACCTTAGATATAGTTTTATGTAAATTAAGTTTTTCTAAAACAAAAATATTAACCCCCCTATTTTACGTAAGAGAATCATTTTTCCATTTATACGGGTATAAATAATTATTAATAGGTATAAATTATAAATAAATAAAACATGTAGTTCCAGTAATATAATAAGTACAAATTTAAATAAACTTTCAAGTAAAGAAAATAGAAAAATATAAAAAATATTATTTGCTAAATAAATTGAAAAATACATATTTAAACAGAAACAAATCACATATGAATACTTCGTCTAATGAAAGTTTTGAATAATATCATGCAAATGAAGTTGATCCAAAACATCTGGCTCTACCGCTTTAAATGCAAAATTTGAAAGGTTATTTTAGAGGTTTTGTACCATTGTAAGAAATTAAGCGTAAAAAGTTTCTTATTAACCCTTATATATCTGTCTCTTTAGCGGTCTCGCAGACGCTACTTTTTAAATCTTCATAGTGAAACTTATAATTTTCAGTTTAAGTATATATACTAGCGCTATTTTGTTTCGCTTGGATCACTAAGTATCTTTAGATATTTCTTAATAGGGGACTTCTAATTATAGTATTCATGTAGATAAGGCCTATTGCCAGAGACTTCTGAATAAGTGAATTTTAATTATAATAGTTCTATACATAAAGTTTAGTACAGAAACAGTATCCTAAGAGTTAATTTAGCTTTTTACTCATCTTTCAATGAAGCGCTCTCAGAGATCACTCACAGTAGCTATGCGATAATTTTTGCCACAGTAGTTAAGGATTCATTTCAAAGTTAAGAAAACAGCCGTTCACCATAGCAGCCAAGTTTTACTCTCTTCTGCCACCACTAAAATATAACAGAAATTTTTTCATTATTTAATCCCAAAATCTGTCATTAAATAAAGCAAATAATTCTAACTATGTGTTTGCAGCTATGTGTTCAGAGTGGCTTCAAAGATAACAGCAATGGCAAAAGAATCCGAAGAATAGTCTTAAAATTTAAATAAACTGTGAGTATTCCATTTGAATTAACTAATGTCTCTTATTTAATTGCGTATTTTTTCTACTTTTTTTGCTTTATTTTTTTGTTGTTTCCAAAAGTAGGGATGCGAAAAACAAATGAGAATTTGTTTAAATAGACATTTATATTATTTGTACTTGACGGAAAACTTTGTGTAACAGAAATAGAATAACAATAATTAAATCAAATACATTTAAGATGCCTATAAAATTTGGGAAGTAAGCAATTATTATGAAAAAAGTTCCTATATTTTTAAATATATTTAGATGAACTTCTTAAACAAATCGTCTTTAATACTATGTTCTTTGTTAATACTTAACGGCAGTTAGCGGTCTCTCAGACCGCTGCTTTTTTGAATATTTACAGTTTAACTTGTAAATTTAAGTTTAACTATAGATACTAGTGAAATTTTGTTTCGTTTGAAACACTAGTGCTGTCGCTAGTGACTTCTGAATAGGAGAATTTTAATTACAATTAGTGCTTTTTGTGGGACAATTTAGTGATTTAAACGTATTCTTCTCTTTTGGCTGTCCGAATGAACCCTATTAAAACAATT
Organism: Maratus michaelseni; assembly: GCA_963931845.1. NCBI lineage: Eukaryota > Metazoa > Arthropoda > Arachnida > Araneae > Salticidae > Maratus > Maratus michaelseni. Next base: position 245,111,768 of record OZ007588.1, on the reverse strand, counting down.
TATTTCCATAATTGCTTGAAAGTCACACAGTAAGTTATATCTACAAAAAATAACTTTTCAAGAGTAAAAGAACAGCCGAGCTTAAAAAAAAAACGAAAGTTGTGGCAAAAAAATGGTGTGATATCAAATTTCCAAGCTTTTATTATAGTACTTATTTAACTTTTTTCCATTAAATAAGTTATCATATATATATAAGTCGAGTGCTACGTATATGTTAATAGAAATCATTTTCTCCTGTACTAAATACATCCTAACGTGTTTCTGAAAATTCAATTTTTTTCAAGTTATGCATGATGGGCTTGGCGGCCATCTTTCCATATTATACACAAAATTCTAAGCACCCCTATCCGTAGTTAAAATCCGAAGTTCAAAATTGTAACCTAAGCAAATATTTTAAGCGTTTCGTTTATGGACTTGTATGTTCTGAAAATTGTGTCTTAAAATAATGATGACTTATCTTAAGGATTCATCTTATGATTTATTTTTTAGAGTAATTAATCATTTCAAAGTAGTAAAAATCAATTTATCAAAATATCAGTCTTCCTCAATTTATCTGTCCGTAGTTAAAATCTGAAGTTCGACATTGTTATAAACTTATTACATTGCAAACATATTACGCTTTTACTTTAGAAATTCGGGTGCTTAGAAAAAAGGAAAGATGGCCGCCAAGCCCATCATGCATAATTTGAAAAAAATTGAATTTTCAGAAACACGTTAGGATGTATTTAGTACAGGAGAAAACGATTTCTATTAACATATACGTAGCACTCGACTTATACATATGATAACTTATTTAATGGAAAAAAGTTAAATAAGTACTATAATAAAAGCTTGGCAATTTGATATCACACCATTTTTTAGCCACAACTTTCGTTTTTTTTTAAGCTCGGCTGTTTTTTTACTTTTGAAAAGTTATTTTTTGTAGATATAATTTCTTTTTTTAAAATAGATTATACATAATATAAATAATCTACTCTATGAAATTAACATGAGAATGTTATGTAAAATTACATTTTACTTTCAGTTATTGTTTAAAGGGTTAACTATAAATACCAGTAGATTTTTCAATTAAACTAATTACACCCTTAAAAACAACATACTAAATGTGGCTTGTTATAATACTTGTTATCCTTCGTTAAAAAATATCACTGACTAATCCATGAGATGAGTAAAAATGGAATATGTACATAGCGCGTCAGCGCTGCTTTTGAAATCAAACGTGATATCATGCTCTTTTATTATTAGCATTAAATCCCATTGATTGGCGAATCTTTATAAAACGTAGTTAATGGTGAAAAGTAGCAAAATATCTTAGCTATTTCTTAGATTTACATTATTTTATTCAATTAAACACTGTACTCTTACAACAAATTTAAATGGAAATTTAACTTCTAAAACAAAAACAATTTAACAACTGGATTCCATTAATTTATAGAAAAATGACGTCAAAGGATCTCAGCCTGCGAACGAAATGCTCTTGTCCTGTACCGTGCTTTTATAGAAATAAATTAATCATATTCAATTCCATTTCGAAAAGTTTGTTTACGTTTGGAAAGAAATTTTAAATGCCAATAACACTTAATGTATACATTTCAGAAGGTACCTCTTCCCTCAAAATTATTTTTTTTTAAAGATCTTTCTAAAAATGTAAATTTTATATATATTAAAAGCATGAACACTACGTCTGATTACTTCATTTTACCATATTATAAGAACACACATTTTATCAGAAAATTAAATGCACTAAACCAACATGAGTGAAAAATTGACCTGCGCCAGAATACCGTGCTAAAGTTTTACCACTAAGCCACCCAGATCGATATTCTAACTCGGCAATTTCTCATTCTTATTCCGGTTGGAAACAGTCATATGACACAATTTGCAGTCACATTTAATTGTCTGATAAAATGTTATAATTACGAAGTTTTATAAAAAAAAAATATCTTCAGAAAAAATGGCTGACTTGCCGATGAAATTTGATATGATTAAGCCGTAACTGATTTGTGCTATTATAATACAGATGGTACACGGTCGTTGGCGGGGTTTTATCTCTGTTTTAGCATAATTTTTTAGTTGCCAAGTTAATTAACAGTTTTTTGCTAATTAAGGATAGAAATGTATTTATTTTTTCACTGTATTTTATAAAAGCACGTAGATTAGGTTATTACTTGTCCAAAAATGCAATCGTTTTTCATTTCTGTCCTATATTTAAATCTGTAGGTTGTTTGAAAAAAAAAAGTTTGACGAAGAAAATAGTGATCATTTTAAGTAACTCGACGTTTTAAAAAAAAATCTATATCTCTGTTTATAAATCACTTATGAAGATGAGTTTGGTCTCAAATTGAAGAATTTCTTCATTAGATTATTTTAGTTTTCGTTTTTTTTTCTTTGACGCTTGGTTCATCTGGTATCTGATATTTTAATCTGGCATGTTTGGTCGATTTAACATTGCGAAATTGATTGCTGTAAGTAAGCAGTAGCGGTCTAAAGTCCAGTTCTTGGCGTTGTTTGTTTGGCGCTTTTTTTTTTTTTTAGCTTGGCTAATAAGTTTTATGTATTATTTGAATTAGAACATGCCCATAAATATGCAGTTCAAATTGCGTAGTAATGATTTCAGATAAGCCGTAATTTTTATTGAGCTGCTTTACACTCATTTTAGTTTTTAAAAACAAAATATCTCTTACCCACAAGTATGCCATTTAATCAGTATAAAAAGAAAATACTGACAGCATGTATGTTTTACTAAAAAATATAAACACGTATAAAAAGAAAAAAAAAACAGAAAAATAATGTCAGATTGTTTTACTCAACTAAAGAAAAACACAATAGCAAACGGACGTATGATACCTCTGGGTGTGAAAGATAATATGACCTCAAGATAAATCTAAGACGGCGGACAACATTGACATCAAAATGTCTGATAGAAAAGTTTCTTTGCCTGAATCAACCCGGCAAATGTATTAAATGAAAATCTTCGCAAATTAAATTCGTCGAAGACTTACAAAAATACATAATTTAAAATTTATGTATAGTTTTTTAATGTAAAAATCCTTAATAGGCAAAAAATAGTTTGCTATTTCATCTATCGTACGATCGAAATTTTTTAACTTTAACTGCAATTAGCCGCCTCACAGACTGCTACTTTTTTTCAATTTTCACAGTTTAACTATAAGAACTAGTGACATTTTGTTTCGTTTGGATCCTTAGTCCTATAGCTGGAAGTCTCCAGCTACATTTACTAACCCGTAAGCACACGCGCTGGGATAAAATCTACCCCAGCTCAGAATCATTACTTAAAATGTGAGAAAATCGTTCATTATCATTCTGAGCTTTATACTACCTTTCAAGCAAGAACTTCTTAATTTATGTTAAATTATGTTCTTTATTGATTTCCAGTTTATTTCAAAATATAAATTTTTGTTTATAATCAAATCTTTGGGAAATTGACACAAGAAAACCAACTGGGGTAAAATTTATCCCGCGCGTGTGCTGACGGGTTAAATAGGTGAAATTTAATTATAATAGTCCTGTACATGAAATTTGATAAAGAAACAGTGTCCAGCCTTTTATTTACTTTTCGATCAAGCGGTCTCAAAGACCAATAATTATAATTGTTACAAATTATTAAACCAATGATATTTTTATAAGGTTGGGGTGAATCTGTGCACTGCTTTTAGTCCAAAAAAATTAAACAAGCAAGATTTAATAGAAAAAAATTCATACACGTTCCAGATTTTATATTTTGCCATTGGATCACCTACTAGAAATTTTAAATAATGCTGAGAAATAATTGATTATAATTAATTTATTTGAGGCAAATCTGTCAATCTATATCAATTACAATATCAATATCAATGCCAATTTAATCCATAGATATAACTGTCGCAAGTTATTAAACCAAGATTGTTTTACAGTGTTGTGGTGAATTTCTGTTCTTAGTTCAAAAAATTTAAACAAACAGTAGTTGATAGAAAGAAAGAAATACATAAACCATTCGAGTATTTATTTTGTGCCAAATTATTTAATGGAATACCTACTAGAAGTAAGATCAGCATAAAATGCATTTTAAAGAATTATGAGAAATAAGTGATTATAAGTAATTTGTTTTCGGCAAATCTGTAAAATAAAATTACAATTTTTAGAAAACGCAATTCATTTTAATATAATAGTATTTTTTCGCCTAAAATCTTTCACGACTTTACTATCCTAGCACATGGGTGCACTGGACACATTTCACACTGGTTCAGCGCGCCCCTGCTCCTGTTTTGCCTGCGGACTTGATAAAATTAATTAATACTTTTGAAAATATTGTTGATTTTTTTCCCGAGGAATAATGTGTATCATGTTTAGGGTTTTACAAAATATCGTATAAAAAAAAGGATGAAATAAAAAAAATATATATTGTTTACATTATTTCTAAATGACGGACTTTTATCTTTAATTTTGATTGGTTGAATTTTCAAGAATTTATACCTCGCTAACTTATCATCCAAAATTGATAAGCATTTGTATTTCCATTTTGTTCTTTTTTTTTTTTTTTTTTTTTTTTTTTTTTTTTTTTTTTAGCAGGCTAATTTAAATATGCAATAAAATCGTGGTGTTACCTACCACAATCAATGGAAGTCACATGCGTCATTCAGCTGCGGTAGGCCTTTTAAAAGAAGAAAATACTTGAGAGACTGCAAAATTTTAGAATGTAAAATTGTAAATATCAGGTAAGATCGGTTGGTTATTCTCATTAGAATGCTGTTCAGCTTTTTAAAATTAGAACGATTCCTTTTAACATTTAACTGGCGTCGCGAAATTTTCTGTACACAACTGCCATCAGGGTGTCATTTTATGCTCAGCTACTATTATAAGTTATTTTAAATAAATGAATAAATAAGTTAATGTGACATGAATTGTTATAAAAAATAATGTATTTTTATATGACTATTTTAAGTTCCAAAAATCAGGAAGTATATCACTTATAGTATACACTATTATTATTATCTGAATGTTACTGATTAAAAAAGAAATTTATGTGAGTAGGGTACACGTGGGGACTAAATGACACTACAACACTTGTTAAGGATGAAATATGGCGATGTTAAAATTATAATTATCAACTTACAATAAAAAGTGTATCATACACTGAATAAAAAAGAATTCTGTGTCAAAGTGTACTATCACGTATAAAAAGAGCCGTGCTGCCCCCCCCCCCCCCTTTAACTTACAGTAGCTTCGTATAAAAATATTTAAAATTTAAATGTAATTCAGAACATTATTTTTTTATGACCTTTTAAATGACACGTTCCCTCTACCTCACAATTTTTTATTTTTTGCTGTGTTTCTGGGAGGGCGGAGGGCGGAGGGTGTTGCTGACACGCCATTGTTATGCCTGTAAATCTGGAATGAAATAGAATCTATAGTAAAAGAAAATATTCCATTTTTTTATCGAAGTAAATGATAACCGACGTTAGAATTTATAAAAAATACGAATTATGGAATAAAAGTGCAACTAGGAAATAAATATATGAGGGTCGCTAAAGTAATCGTGAAAACATAAGCAAGATTTTAATCAGCTGTATCTTTCAAATTTCTCTTTATTAGTATTCGATAAAGAGTGGTGCAGTATATTATGAATAAGGTTATTTGTTTTAAATATGAAATTGTTAGGATATTGGGAATACCCATGATGTGTATTTGTGTATGATTATGCCAACCATGAATATTTATACATTTTAATCTAACACAGTGAAGAAAACTGGTTGTGTGTGTGGGATTTTAACAGAAGAAAATCCGGAAATGTAAGAAAATTTCCGCAGAAATTTTACTCACATTTTGTTTCTTTAATCTGAATTACCATATTCACTGACGTATTTCTTCATATGTTTAGTAAAATAGCGCAAGATTAATGTTTCTGTAATGAGTACTTTTCGCTTATCTTTATTTTAAAACATTTATTGGCATCGGTAATCGACACCTTATTTTGTTTATAATACACAAACTACAACTCGAAAGAGTGAAGTTATTTCACTTATTTACTTATTACTTTTGCATTCCTATATCTACATTGGAAAATTCACTGTTGTATTCAGTGTCTTAGTAAAAGCATCTACAGTTTCATGTAGCTGTTGGAAATATTCCGTTTATAATACGCATCACAATTCTTTGCGCAAGTTTTTTTTTTTTTTTTTTTTTTTTTTAAATGTGCTTATTATACTCGACTAACTGCGATGAAATAGTTTGTCACGTGTATTCAATATTAACATATATTGAAAAAATAATAATAAAATGTTAAAACGATAAATAATAATAAAATGTTAAAATGAGTGAAACGTTACAATGGGAAAAAACAATAAAACAGGAATACATTTATCACTTCTACATCTGGAATAAATCTAAATAGAGAATTTTTATTTCACAAGAGATTCAAGAAATTAATTCGTCCGTGTGTAACCATACATCATATTTATATATGCATGACAATATTTAGCTGAATGATCATAATTTACTAATAAAGATATTTCTGTTCTCAGTGATGGGTAAGATATCTGAATCCAATCTTTTATTTCAGCGTTTTCCATGTTCCAACCATGCAGTTTCTTAATCCGCACTCCACGAAAAAAATTTAGAGTCCCTTATAATTTCCAATAATTTTAGAATTAAATGAATTCAGCCATGTATAGCTATAAAATTATTGAAATGTTTGAAATATTCTGCTTTCATATAAACAACTTAGTTATTCAAGGTTTAAAATTTGGAAGAAATAGAGGCACAAAGTCGTTTACTTTGATGTTGTTTGAATTAATTTTTTCTTTTACTTACCCATCATACGTAGTATAGGGTAAGTCTTGTAATCGTTTTGAAAATCGAAAAAAAAATGGCGGATTTACACGTTTCAGACACTGGAGATTCCGAAAAACATATTTTTAGAAAAAAAAATTTGCCGTCCGTCTGTGTGTGTGTCTGTGTGTCTGTAAACGCTCTATCTCCCGAAAAAATTGAGATAGAGACTTGCAATTTGGTATGTACTTAGTATGTAATAATGGGAAGAAGCCTATTTCATTTCAATAACCTCGATTAACCGGAACTATTTTTTTCGGACTCTCGAAATATTCGTTCTGATAAAAGGTATATAAAAATTTTCGAAATTGGTTATTTTAAGAAATGAATATAAAAGACAATAAAAGAACATAAATTTTACATAAAGCATGAAGTCGATCGGATAATGAGTTACCGAGATATTTGGAATCCTATTTAACACACTCTTCGATTTTTCATGACCCTGTATTTCATCCAAATTTCACTTTAAAGATATATTTTAATTGGAAATTTGACGCTTAATCAGATGCAATAAACCGCTAGTTAATAGGATTATTATTTTTGGAGTTATAAGGAAAAACCTCTTTCAAGCAATTCAGTAATCAAGCCTTTAAAGTTTATGACGTCATCAAGCCACGATTTTATTTGAATTGCAATGCATTGTATAAGTAGTTTACACATTTTACATTATGCATATCCATGATGGGTAAGTATTACGGTGGCCCCCAACGACTAGTTTTGTATTTTACTAATATTTCAAATATTATTAAATAAATCATGTCGAAATTACATACGACTACTTTGAGTAGACGTAATGGTGTAAATAACGCAATAATTTATAATTACATAATTTACTTCTAAAACTCATTGAGAAAATCTGAAGAAACAATTTTCATTTGATAAAATTTTCTTTCTATTAATTCGTTATACCTCAAAATGTATATAGTATGCATGACAGAACTTAGATGAATGATCATAATTACTAACATAGGAATTTCTGTTTTCTGTAATGAATAAGATATGCGAACCAAAAGCATTTATCTCAGCATTTTCCATGTTTTCAAACATGCAATTTCCTAAATCCTTCCTTCCTAGAAGTCTCATTTATCAAGCTGTGTGAATGATGTTTGGGTGCCAGCCAAGAAAAATTACTCTGCAATAGCCTTCACGCGTTAGAGTTACTCGGGCTCAAGAATACACAACTCATAACACATACAATCCTTGTATTTTTCTATTTGAAAATATTTATTTATACAGTAAAATCTGCTAAGATAGAATCGCAAGGGACTGAAAAATATTTTACTTTAAATATTTTTTTCTTTGTCTTACAATGTAATCTGTCTGTTAAATATGTATTGCAATATATTCATCAAGGCTGTGTATTTTTTTTTAAGACAGGATTCAATTAGACATATTTCGCTTTTACAAGTTTTACTGTAAAAATTTGTAAATACAAAAGAAATTGAGTCAAAGTTTCATTTATTTCGTTTGAACTTGAAAGTTTAAATTTTCTTTAATATACTGTACCTCTAGCTTTACAAAATAATTGATCCTGTATATTCTATCGACGAATAACAATTTGAATGAATTATTTTATTTTTCTTAAATATAAACGTAACTAATATATTAGAATTGTTAGTAACATAAATTCAGGCATATCTAAGTCTTCACACTGAAACATTTATACGGTGAAATCTGTTAATACGGGATTGCAAATGGGGTTTAAAAATTACTCCGTTCCGGCAGGTAAACATAAAATAAAAAACAAGAAAAATATACACACATAAAACAACGAATTTTAATTACGTTTATCACATATAAAGTTCTTTAGGAGAGATTATAAGTAAACAATTTTCATTTGACAAGAGTTTCAAGGGACTAATTCTTCCGGCATGTAACCATACATCAAAATTTATAAATGCATGACAGAACTTAGTTGAGTAATCATAATTTACTAACACAGAGATTTCTGTTCTCGGTAATGAATAAGATATGCGAACCAAAAGCTTTTATCTCAGCATTTTCCATGTTTTCAACCATGCAATTTCCTAAATCCTCCTTTCCTAGAATTCTCATTTATCAAGTGTGAATCACGTTGGGTGCTAGCCAAGAAAAATCACGCTGCAATAGCAATAAAACTGAAGTGCCATCGATTAGTCTTTATTTGGTTTAACATTCTTTTCGATCTAGATTTGAAGACGAATTGTAATCACCTTCAATTGCTAAAGGGCATAAAACACTGTTTTAGGATTTTCAATTACGTGCCCGATGAAAGTGTAAAGGACTACGTGAAATAGTTTAAAAAAATGTGTGATTCTTTTACAGGTGAGCAATATGCTTATATTACACGTTTTGAATTTTAAAGAATGAATTTAATGAGTTTTGTAGAAATATTCAGAAAATATACCGATTGGTTGAAAAGTCATGATTGAAAACTATTGACAATTTCATTGTTCTGTAATTTTATCGAACAAAAAATGGAATTGATTCATATAAAGTAATTTATAGAAAATCCTGCACAAAATTGTTAAAATTCTCCAACTTAGATAGCTTTATCGATGGTTGTTTTGGTCATAATAAAATGAAATGTGGACAAAAGTTACTTCAGATAATACGCTCGAGATTTATTTGTAAAAGTAAAACAAAAGGAGATTTACATAGTGTCTTCTACTTGGGAAAATCAATACACGCATCAGCAAGCTTCTTGTTATTGTGGGGCAGAAGCTTCAGAACACGAGTATGAGTGATAGATGGTACTGCTCTGTGTGAAATTGTTAGAACGCTTAAATTAACTTATAAAAATAAATCTGAGTTCCTTCTGTACAACTCTTAAAATTTAAAAATAATAATAATAAAATAAACTACTTGCATTTCAAAATTGCACTAATATTTAGAGCAGTAATACAGATTGACAGAGTTCAACACCATTTATCGGTAATACTTAATATCGTAATAAAAAAATTCTGAAATCGTACATTACGTTCCTGCTAATATACCTACAACAGCAATCGTCATTTACTTGTTTTTTTTAACACTTTCCATCATATTAGAAAAGTGTATATGACTTCGGTTTTTCTGTCTGTCTGTCTGGCAACCTCTAACTCTCATAACTCTCTAAAGGACACGGATTTCCATTTAATTTTATATGTTATTGGGGTTTACTCTAGAATGTTTAGTATTGAAAATGAGGTGTGTAACATTTATAGTTAATTTACAGGGATACACAAAAATTGTGGTCTGTGGGAAAAGTTGTTTACTGTGCACTATTTTGATGCTACTATATTTAAAAATTTTAAATATAATGAGGTTGATATGCATGACTGACGGGAAATAAAACATGCTTTCACAGTGGTATAGAAAATAAAGCATGCCTATTTTGTTTACAGGGACACACAAAATAATTCCAATATATTATGATCTACGTGGGAAAACGTTTGCTGTGCATTTAAATGATATTATATTAATTCAAACATAATGAGATTGATATGCATCTCCTAGGTGAACTAGAGCGTGATTTCTGTAGAGTATAGAAAGCGTTCCTCAGGTACTTAAAAAATAACGAAATTTAAAAGGATCACTGAGGGGAAATACAACATTTTTTCTATAGATTATGGTGACTGTAGCATTTATCAATCACTTACAGAGACACACAAAAAAAATCAGCTACAGGGTTGACTATGATCGATAATTACTGGAAGTGCATTTTCCGCTGTGGTATGCATTTTTAAACTGATGGTGGGTATTAATTCTATAAATCATATACAGAGTTGCACGAAAGAATTCGCATGAATTTTGGAGTATGGACAACAACTTCTAAAATTGGATTTTTACTGAGTTATGTGGCTTATTTATATATGAAAATTACAAAAAATCAACATTGAAAAATTTAATTTCTTAATAAGTTCTTAAATTTCTTAATTTTGTTATTGTTGGAAAGAGTTCTATAATGTCTCTGCATGATTGATGCATCAAGCCTGATGCATGATTTTTTGTTCTTACTGAATTTTTGAAACTTTCCATCTTTTTTTCAGAACACCCTGGAAAATAGCCTACGTTATTTTCCTTTTCCTTATTTTAATATTTTTGAAACGTAAATTTTACGAAATTGGAATTTTTAATCATTATTTAACAGTTGGGATTCTTATTAAAAATTTAAAATCATAAAAATATAATCATCTAGACACGACGCCTAATCAGTATTACGAAAATGAAATGTGCCAAATGGGATTCCAAGCCGTCGTTAAATTTGGGATTATTTGAAGAATATATTTAAATTTTAACACAAAAAGAACTCGTTTTTGAATATTTAATATCTCAATTCAAAGATACCTTTCATTCCAAATACAAAAATGTTCTGATGCGAGCATTTTCAGGAACTAGCTCTAATACTGTTTCCGTCAATATCTTGGAGGTATTTTGATTCAGTCTCGTGAGAGCTTTTCTGCAAACGGTTGGAACCAACTGATATGAAGTTTCTACGGAATAAACAATGTCTGCTATTGTGATACGCTGGGGAAATAAAGTGAATATACGGCATTTCAAAAATACTTTTAGTTGTACGTCTTCTTTAAATTTTGAAGAATAGATTTCATCTATGAATGGCAGATTTCTAAGTTTATATCACATAAATGTTATACTCATTTATATTTTAACTACATAGTATTTAATAAAAAATTAATGTTTTTGATTTTTTTTTTCTTTTAGATAGAAATTTTATTTATAAAGTTTAATATAATTTTACGATTCTGAATAAGTTAAATAAGTAATTGAATGAATTGTCTATAAAAATTGCTAAAATTTTAATAATGAAAAGTAAAAATAAAAATGAGAAAAGTATTAAATGAAACAAACTTAATTGAGTAAAAACAAAAAAAAAACTTTTCTTTTTAAAATTGCATGATTTGTGATGCTTTTATTACATGTTTTAGTATAAATTTCTAATTTTTTCATAGCATAAAAACATGAGAGTTTTTCAAAATGTCAGAAATAACTTTTCATAACTTATTTTGTAATCAATATTTTATAATCAATTTTAATCCATCAAAAATAATTTTAAAAAAAGGAAAATGTATTCAATAAAAACATATTTAATCGGGAAAAAATAAAGGGCTTTTTCTAACTAAATTTGTATTTTTTTCGAATGTGTTACTTATATATTCTTATAAATATTTTCTGTTTTTCTCCCAAGTTAAAAATATAATACGCTTTTCAAATGCAAGTTGTTTACAAAAAAAATTATATCCAATATATTCGCAAATAACTGACATGTTTTTTTTTCTTTCAGGTGTAACTAAGCGTAAAATATTGGCTGAAACCAAACTAAGCTTTGAGTAAAGAAAATATATTCTAAATTGTCACTGGAAGTTCAAAAACGTTACTAAAGTGTATAGGCAATTTAGAAGTAAATTTCAAACCGGTCCCCCAACGAAACATGAACTTTTGTTAGAATTAGAGATACAGTGGGCCAAAAAAGTATTTGTTCAGTTTGTTATTTTGCTTTCACAAGGTTTAATTAAAAACAAAAGCAACTGTGAAGAAAGAACATATTTATATAAAACAAATAAATATATTTAATATCTCGTCGATATAAAAAATAAAGAAATGAACATTTTTAGCGTGAAAAACTATTTACACACTAGCAATGGTAACACAAAAATAGGAAAAATTAAAAGTAAACAAAATTATTGCTAATATTTGGTATGCACATCATTTGCATCGCTAACAACCTGTAATCGTCTGGACATTGTTTCTACTAATTTATGATAAGTTTATATACTGATTTTTGGCCATTTTCCCGTGGAAGTTGCTTTAAAATCAGCTTTGTTAGAAATATTTCTATTTCACAAAAATATGCACAAATTCTCAATGTAATTGAGGTTCGGCGATTGTGGGGGTGTTTTCAGATTATTTGTTACATTATATAACAATCATAGCCTCGTTATGTTGGGGTTTTTTGTTTGTTTCAGATAGTTGTTGTGTTGAAAATAATATGAATCACCAATTCCAATTCCAATGTACTAATGAATAACTTACCTCGCAACATAATTACATGTTGTTTAACATTCATATTGCCTTCAATAAACATAATTTCACCGACTGCATTTGTTCGGCAGAATATTTACTCCTATATTTATTTGCTGGTATTGTACTTAAGAGTGTCCAACATACATTGAATAACCACCGCCAAGAGCATGTTAGCAGCAATTGGAATACTTATTATAAATTAAATTAATGTGATCGTAACCAAAATTCTAATAACAGGTAACGCGAACCAAAAGGGATAAAATAAGACAACGCTCACGTTAAGATTAAAGTTTAAAATTAAATTAAAATTGCGTAGTCTTGTTATTTATGAATCCTCCACCTTAAATTTTATATTAAAAATTAACATAAATTAAAACCCTATAAATAATACAAGAAGTAACTTAAATGACTACCCAAAATTAAAAATGACACATATATTGTGGTAAATAAAGATAATTAAATTATTTTAATTAATTATTTATTTCAACACAGATATTAAAGTTTATTTACAGAACTTACTAAAATAAATTAACTTAACGTAGAAAAGTCAATCTCCTTTTCTTTACAAAATTTTTTTAATCAGCATGTTGCTGAATATACATAATGAAGATATTTAATTTGTTTTAGATCCTGTGTATCTAACATTATTATTGATAAGTTTGCCTTTCGCAAACTTTAAAGCTTAATTTAATTGGATTAATGATAGTTTTGGGATATGCTGTACACGACCTAAATATTTATTAGATACATATTTATACAGGACACAATGAAATATAATGAATCTTCATACCTGAGATCAGTAACTAGTACTAAATCATAATTTTGGCGTCGGAGACTTGTAGGTGTCTCTGCCTAATAATCTTCATTGATTAATCACTATATAAATACGTAGAAAACTGTTCTTTCTTTGTTACTAGATCCATTATATAAATTAGCTAATTCAGCATCGAAGGAATGCCGCAGAGTACATGAATTTTACTTATTAATCTTCAAAGCATACCGGCGCACAGCAGAATTTACGGCGTAAGAAGACCTCGTAAAGAGACTCATGTGAAATAACTTTTTACGCCTCCTTCGCCTGCATACTCTAACTAAAAAGAGACTGCTTTCTCTCTAAGAAAAAAAAATATAATTATGTAATTTTTGCATGCAAAATTAAAGTAGAATAAAGATATACACACATAAAAAAGTTTGGTTTATGATTCGTGCTTCATGTTGTCCAATCAGGGCGTTGGTCCAGTTGCATAAAAAGTCCCCCACACATAGCTTAAATTTGCATGTAATGGACCGTTTTCGGTCTGCCTGGTATAAGAAAATTGCGCAGGTGGTCCATAGGTCAAAAGGTGACAGTTGTAAATTGCATATATAAATTTATCTGTCATACTATTCTTCTTAAATACCAATTTAGGCGACAAGAGTCTGTCTTCTATAAATCACGGGTCGCTGTTGCTCTTACTTGTGCGTAAAATGTCCGTGATTTCACTAATTATTGTTAATTGACACAAACTAGTTAATGTCTCTAAATTACTAATTATTACTTAGTGATCTTGTGTCTTTCACGATTGCAAGAGTCTTTCCACCTTTCTTTTTTAGTGCATGGTTGTTCTTACAAAATAAAATTGTATACAGGGAATGGGTTTTTTGCGCTAAATCTTGTGATATTGGTTAGCAATGTTAGGACGCTAACGTTGGTATATTGCGTTCCAACACCATTAAAAAACACATCTCTCCTAAATATTACATGTCCACTACCATGTTTGACACCTGGTCTTAATTTTTTTTTTTGTTTCAAGAGAAGTATAAAGGCCAAAAACATTAAACTTGATTTTAAAAGAAATATTAAATTTTCTAGAAATATGATACTTTTTTTGACAAATACAAGTCTTTTCTGCCTATTTGTTTCACTGGTATATGGTTTTTATTTCTCGAATATTTGTATTATGAAGGATAATTAAAATAGAGATGTGTGACTGTAGATCCTGATTTTGAAGCGACATCAGCAACGAATTCTCATGCAATTAGGAAAGGGTATTTTATGATTGTTTAAAAATGTCGCATTTTTGGCTTTCTTTTAGCCTCTTTGATCAATCATATCACAACTGATTAGCAGTTGAAGCAGTATTTTTTTTTCTTCTTTATTAAATAACAAACCCTAGAAAATTTTCAATTTATTTTTTTACCAATTTCTCTGTAATCTAACCCATGGAGAGTTATAATCTTTTCCCACAAATTCCTAAACTGACACATTTTTGGAGTCTTACCAAATAAAACTGTCAGAATAGCCACTGAAACAATCATTTCATATGTCTTTTAGAACATTCTGAACTTACATTTGCTAAAAATTTGCACAATGCTCTGTTTAAGAAAAGCAAACAGTTATGTGTGAAAAAAACTTTTTAGCTTTAAAAAATGTTATTTTGGTTTGTAAAATGTGTATTATCTTTCAACGGAAAATAAGACATATTTATATGTGTTTATTACGTAAATAAAGTACCAAAACAATTTCGTAACACCTGCTTACGGTATTTATTTGTGTAAAATATTTCGTTTGTCAAAAAACTTTTATTTTCTACTATAAGATTGAAGTAGATAGAAATGGTCAGAAACTTCATAGCAAAATTCTCACTTTCTAGAAACCCTGTGATAAAAAATGATGATAAATTTGGCTGATGGAAAAAGGCTTCATGGTGCAAAATAAAAATAAACTAAAGGGGGACACGATTAAATGTTCAAAAGGGAACACAAGTTAAATTCCTAAACCTGATCGAAATAGTGATTCCGTACCAATAAATGTTGGCCACAATAACAAACCACCTTAGCGTCCCGAGCAACAACCTGAAATAGCTGAAAACTAAAAGTACATATTATAAAACACTTCATGCTAATTAAACAAAAAATAATAATACTTTAGAGATTATTCTCGATTAATTTATTTATATATAAAACATATTTTAAGGTTACACAATTAATAAAATATTTATATTTTATAAGATGCATTCAAATTAATATATTTCACGGTTGTTCACACATCATACATGTGGGCTAAATAACTGCGTTTAAATTATGAACATTTAAATCTTATATCATCCATGGACAATTAATTTTAATTAAAAAACATAGATACTTAATATTGGTACTGAAGAAAAGCTTGTTCTAGCAGAAAGCACATTTTTACACTGAACATCATCTTACACTGACGAACAGAAGATTTCTTTTGAAGATTCACGATTAATACACTTTCACTATTTTTTAGATGTCGATCACATACTTAAAATTTGTAGACAGATTTTTCACACACAAACAAAATACACCTCTATTTCTTCACCTTATCACATATTAAAGTAAAACACAGAACTAACTAGGGTGGCTCCTCACACGAGAAAAAATCTCGAATGAATGGGATACCACCCTTCTTTCGCTTGAGACTTTATACCATCCAACACACCGCTCGTTGAAAAAAACACTAGTCATTCAGATGCGTTGCCATTCCGAGTGAAGGAAGCTTGGTCGAAAAATATCCGGTATTACCACTACCTCGCGCGCCGATGGAAGAAGATACAGCGAGAGAAATTCTTCGTATGCAGGCGTTCGCCAGCTGCTGCGAGTTTAGTAGCGATGTTGCGAGATGTTTGTTGGTGCGTTCGCTGATTTATAAAGGCAGATGCGCTGACACGGAAAGACAGTTCTTTTTGCATATTGCGCTGAACTTTAAAGGCTTTTTTGATGACTTGACTGAGTTGTGAAAGGGGTTTTTTAACATCTCCCCCCACCAACAGCAAAAAAAGAGGCGAACACTGTTCTGAAGAATAGTTGATAATTGTTGAAAATTGATGTGAAATGTCCTGGAGTATGCGAAAAAGTCAAAGTTTCACAAATGCATACAGATGAAGAAATGTTCGTGAAAAAATTTTGCAAAAAGTCACTGAAAGTTTCACAAATGCACACAGATGAAGAAATGATGAAAAAATGTTCGTGAGAATTTTGCGAAAAAGTCACTGAAATTTTCACAGCTGCATACAGACTTAAAGAAATGTTCGTGAAAAAAATAAAAAATTTTAGACACAATGCTACTGTAATCATTAGAATTGTATACACCACACATTATATGATACAAAATTCAATAATTATATTTAACCAGCATGAATATGAAAATATTTACAAAAATACACACACACCAATAAATATAAACTACAGAAATACCTAGATTGCTTTAACTTTCTGCAATATATTTTGAGTTGTCACATTCAACATTTTCAAACTACTTTTTATTGTACCATATATTATTCAATTTTCTGAATTAAGTTCAATGAATATTGAAATTTACTTTGTAACTTAAAAAAGATTTCACAGATATTCTAAACAATTATGAAAATACATATGAGGAAATCATTCACATATTTTCCTTTTTGACTCAAATACAAAATTAAAAAGGTAAAGTTTAAAAAAAAATATTTCAATAAATGTTATTCACTAGCAAAGTGATCAATTCTACCAGTATATTGAAAACAAACATTGAGAGAGAAGAAATAGAAAAAAAAAATTTAAAAATAGAATTTTGACTTGAGCATAGTATATATATACTTTGAAGTTTCCGAACATACACATATTTCACAAAAATATTAGAATCACTACTCAATTCTTATTTACCTCAGTTTTGTTACAAATGTTATCATTTAATGGTACTTTTGGAAAAATTTTACTGACATGAACTTTTTTTACATATTCATGACCATCTTCATTAATTTTTATCAAATAATTATCATTTCTCAATTTTTTGTCAATTATATGTGGTCCATTATATCTAGGTTGTAATGCAGTATGATGTTTAAAATCTACAAGAAAAACTTCATCACCAGTATTTAAGGAGGGTTTACTTCTGCCCTTCACATATTGTTGGTGATAATTAAAATAACTAGTTTCATTTTCCTTAACTAATTTTCTAGTTTCCTGAAAATGACTTTGTAATTTTGTTAGATATTTACTATATTCTTCAGCAACTTTTGGTTTTTCAAAAATATTTAGAGGTATATTGAGTTCTCTGCCCAAGAATAGTTCAGCCGGTGAAAATTGAGTTACTGCATGCTTAGAGGAATTATAATGAAGTTTAAAAAATAATAGTCTATCTGACCACTCGAATACTTGATCAGAAAGTGCTGCTATGCTGTTTTTCATAGAAAGATGAATTTTCTCGATTAAACCATTACTCTGCGGATAATAGATTGAACTCTTTCTATGCTTAATATCCATAGTCTTAAGATAATCTTCAAATTCATCTGAACGGAAATATGGTCCATTATCAGTCAAAACAGTCCTAGCGATCCCGAATTTGGAAAAATATATATTAAGTTGATTAATTATAGTTTTAGAAGTGGTATTGCTTAATGGGATAGCCTCAAGATACCTGGAATAATGATCAACTATTGTTAAAATAAAAAATTTGTTGTCATGAGATCTAGGAAGTTTGCCTACAATATCTAAAGCTATTATCTCACCTGGAGCTAAATCAGCTTTTGGAATCATTTTAGTGACAGTATTTTTAGGTTTAGGTTTAACTTTTAAACATCTTTCACAATTGCTACAAAAATTTTTAGTGTCCTTAAACATTCCTTTCCAAGAATAGATTTTGCGAACAAAATTGTAGGTTTTTTGAGTGCCAAAATGAGGAGCATGAGCAACTTCCAAACAATCCTTAATTAAAGATTTTGGAATTAAAATTCTACTGAGATACTTTTTTTTCTTTAACGGCTTCTTGGGGAAAATTTTTACCATTACAATTTTAGTTTCTGAATCAATATAATAGTTATTTGCAGTTTCCTCATCATTATCATTTAATTTTTGAATAATTTCCCTAATAAATTCATCATTTTGTTGATTATTTACAATATTATTATGATCTAAATTTGAATTACTTTGAAAAATATTTATATTATTTACATTTAAGGTTTCATCTTTATATGCTCTAGATAAATAATCAGCAGGGTTAATAACACCAGGAATGTGATCTATCTCATAATGAAATTGATCCAGATATAGAAACCACCTAGCTACAATCTCACTCTGATTGTCCAGTTCCATGTGATAAGTTAATGATTTTGCATCGGTATATATGGTAAATTTTTTTCCATATAATTCTTCACGAAAATGCTTGACAGATGCAAATATTGCGTACAATTCTCTTTGGATGGAAGGATATCTAGACTGAGCTGGATTGAATTGTTTTGAAAAAAATTCAACAGGATAAAATTTCTCATTGTATTTTTGCATTAAAATTCCACAAAATGCAACTTTAGAAGCATCAGTTACTAAATACAATGGAAGATCAGAATTAATGTTTTTAAGAAGGGGTTTATTTAGAATTTGATCTTGTAAAATATCAAAAGCTTCCTGACACTCTGAAGTCCAGACAAATGGAACATTTTTACGGGTTAAATTAATAATTGGCTTAGCAATTTCAGCATATTTATAAACCATGTGCCTAAAATAATTTAAACAACCAATATACTGTTGAACTTGCTTTACATTTTTGGGTATGGGAAATTTTGAAACTTTGTTTACATTATCCTCTGAAGGAGAAAAACCATCAGCACTGACATTAAATCCTAAATAAGTTATTTCTTTCTGACAAATCTGAAGCTTTGCAGGGTCTAAAGTTAAGTTGAATTGGATGAGCTTATCGAATACCTTCTGTAACCAGGCTTTAATTTCAGATATGCTGTCTGCAGCGACAATAATGTCATCAAGAAAGAATTGTAAATTTGGTCCTTTTAAGCTAGATAAACATTTAGAAATTAGTGTATGAAAATATGAAGTTGAGTTGCGACTTCCAAAAGGTAGGACTTTTGGCTGGTAGTTACCAATCTCGCAGCAAAATGCTAATTTTTCCCTATCTTTTTCCTGCAATCTTATCTGAAAAAATGCCGACTTCAAATCAAGCACACAATAATACCTTTTGCCAGCAATACTGTGCAGAATTTCTGAAATTTTTGGCAAACATATAGTGTAAGATTCAGTGATGCTATTTAATAGTCTATAATCCACTACCATGCGAAATTTGATTTCTTCAGGAGAGGTGCCTGGAATTGGTTTCTTTTTGACAAATATAACAGGGAAATTATAACTGGAGGAAGAATGTTCAATTAAACCAGCATCTAACAATTTTTTAATCTCTTCTTGTGCAAACTGTTTGGCAATTTTTGGAATAGGGTATGGTTTAGTTTGAATTGGGAAATTGTGCATTAATTTAAATTCGGGTTTGACTGCATCAGTTGAACCAAGAGTTTTATAACTTTTAGAAAATACTTTAAAGTTGTTCATTAATAATTCCAAAATCTCCTTTCTCTCTTTTTCATCTAAATGTTTAAGATTAAAATCAGATTCTGAAAGTTCGGCCTGTCTCAAATTACTAATCTCTTCTAAATTTAAACTATTGATTTGAAAAATTTGGTCCTCAGTGGGTTGGATTTCCTCGTCATCTTCAAACATTTCTACATTTCCTAGTTTTTGACCTTTACGTATATATGATGCAACATTAGTTTTATTCTCAACAATTGTCAAAATATATTTGTTGTCCTCAACAGTATGCAAAGAATTTTCAATATGGCACTTCTGCG
The DNA here is from genome assembly GCA_963931845.1 of Maratus michaelseni. NCBI lineage: Eukaryota > Metazoa > Arthropoda > Arachnida > Araneae > Salticidae > Maratus > Maratus michaelseni. The sequence continues at coordinate 245,091,327 of OZ007588.1, read as the reverse complement.
AGACTTTTAATGGGGTTAACATGACTCTTTTAGAATTATGAATACCCTGTGGAAATTCCAATTTAATTATCTCAAATGAATTAGGTTTAATTTTAATGTTATTTATAGCTTTAGCAATTACATTAATTTGAGGTTTATCATTATCCTTAATTACAGTATTTTCTTTAATCTGCGGAGAAGTTTCTTCAAATTCAAAATGGGTTTTGTTGATGGAAAGTCTTTTATTGAATGTGTCAATTAGAATTTTGTTTCTCTGAATGAAGTCATACCCTAAAATTATTTGGTAGTTACAATTCCAGTTACTCTGAGTGACAAAAAATATGTTATGAAACCAACGAGTTTTCATTTTGAACTTTATATTGACTGCTGACAAATATGGGATAGTGGTATTATTAAGGGTCTTAATTTTGACTGCTCTAGAAATATGCTCAACTTTCGCTTGTTGCTTAATTTCTGCTAAGATGCCTGGTTGCACCAGCGAGAGATTTGCACCGGTATCGAGAAGAGCGGGTACCTCTAAATTACCAAATTTAAGCTTAATAATAGGAAGGTGATTTGTATTATTATCAAAATTACACGACATTACATGGAGATTTTCAAGATCTTCACAATTATTTTGAATTGTTACATTATCAAAATTTTGAATTTCATTTACAGAGTTTAAGTTTTCATTTAAATTTGAATTTTCTTCTACAGATTTTAAATTATCATTTACTTCTAAATTTTCCTCACTAGAATTTGAATCTGAATTGTTACTAGATTTTGAATTTTCAATTGATTCTGAATTATTTACAGATTCCAGTAGATTTTCATCCCTAACAATTTTATAATTATTGGTCCTTGTAAAATGGGATCTATTTTTACTACAAGAACCATCTATAAGTTTAAATGATTTCTACGCCTATATGGGTGATTTCTACGGTTATTTCTATAATTGCCAAAATTCCTTCCACTGCTGTTACCTCTAGAAATAGGAATATGGTTGGGGTTATGATTGAAATTATTGCTGCGGGAATTTCTACCCTGTGGAAAATACCAACATTTTGTTGTCACATGACTTTTTCCACATATATGACATTGGACTCTTTCATTTTGACTTTGTCGAAAAGAATTGCTAGCATTATTTTCAGATTTTACTCTTTCCAATTCTTCCTTTAACTGTTGAATTTGTTTGTTACCCTCTAACTGGCTTTGCATTATTGAATTTAGTTCAAAGTTTTGACACATATTGTTGTTAATAATGACTTCTTGAGCCTCAAGAGCCTTTTCTACATTAATTGCATGTTTACATGCCTCTAAGTAATTTTTTGGACCTAATTTAAGAATTTCGATCTTAATTTCAGGCCTAACAGCATCCAAAATTTTGTTCAATTTGATGGAATCAATGAATTCATTTGAATCCCTAGTTTGTATATCTATCTTTGATAAATATTTTACTGCATAAGAGTTTATTTCATCAATTAAGCTCTGAATTGACTGATTTGGTTTTTGCCTGATGTTATTAAATTTTGATTGTATCTCATCAAATGGTTGACATCTTTTGAATTTTTTAATTAATAATTCAGCCAATTCATCAAAATTTTGAATGTTAGCTACCTGCGGGGAGTCAATTAGAAATTTTTGGGCAGCATCTCTACAATTTAATTTTAGAATTAAAATTCTTTTATTTACGGGCCAATTTTCTAAAACTGCTACATCTCTAACCTGTCCGACAAAATATTCAACATTTTCATCAGAAGTTCCGCTAAAAGTGGGAATGGATGAAGCCAAACTTAAATCTATGATCCCTTTACGAGCCATAGTAAATAACAGAAATAAATGTCAAAATATAGACTTTTAAGGGAGAGGAGGGGGGAAGGGGAACTTAAAATTTACACATTCCTAACATGCAATTACACAATATCAATATTACAATACATATATAAAATCATAAATAGCTTAAGATATATAAATCATGCATTTAAAAAAATCACAGATAAAAATATAATAAATGGTGTGTATATTTTTGTAAAAATATACTCAGGAAGCTATTGTGGAGACCAGATTCTCAACCTATTAAATTTTACTTTAGCACGCGGCACCAAATGATAAAAAATGATGATAAATTTGGCTGATGGAAAAAGGCTTCATGGTGCAAAATAAAAATAAACTAAAGGGGGACACGATTAAATGTTCAAAAGGGAACACAAGTTAAATTCCTAAACCTGATCGAAATAGTGATTCCGTACCAATAAATGTTGGCCACAATAACAAACCACCTTAGCGTCCCGAGCAACAACCTGAAATAGCTGAAAACTAAAAGTACATATTATAAAACACTTCATGCTAATTAAACAAAAAATAATAATACTTTAGAGATTATTCTCGATTAATTTATTTATATATAAAACATATTTTAAGGTTACACAATTAATAAAATATTTATATTTTATAAGATGCATTCAAATTAATATATTTCACGGTTGTTCACACATCATACATGTGGGCTAAATAACTGCGTTTAAATTATGAACATTTAAATCTTATATCATCCATGGACAATTAATTTTAATTAAAAAACATAGATACTTAATATTGGTACTGAAGAAAAGCTTGTTCTAGCAGAAAGCACATTTTTACACTGAACATCATCTTACACTGACGAACAGAAGATTTCTTTTGAAGATTCACGATTAATACACTTTCACTATTTTTTAGATGTCGATCACATACTTAAAATTTGTAGACAGATTTTTCACACACAAACAAAATACACCTCTATTTCTTCACCTTATCACATATTAAAGTAAAACACAGAACTAACTAGGGTGGCTCCTCACACGAGAAAAAATCTCGAATGAATGGGATACCACCCTTCTTTCGCTTGAGACTTTATACCATCCAACACACCGCTCGTTGAAAAAAACACTAGTCATTCAGATGCGTTGCCATTCCGAGTGAAGGAAGCTTGGTCGAAAAATATCCGGTATTACCACTACCTCGCGCGCCGATGGAAGAAGATACAGCGAGAGAAATTCTTCGTATGCAGGCGTTCGCCAGCTGCTGCGAGTTTAGTAGCGATGTTGCGAGATGTTTGTTGGTGCGTTCGCTGATTTATAAAGGCAGATGCGCTGACACGGAAAGACAGTTCTTTTTGCATATTGCGCTGAACTTTAAAGGCTTTTTTGATGACTTGACTGAGTTGTGAAAGGGGTTTTTTAACACCCTGGTAAAAACGCATGGCGAAAATTTCAAGAATATCTGTTTGGCAAGCAGCTCACGGGGTAGGACTATCGAAATCAAGTGACCATCGCATTTTAAAGAGTTTACATTGAAAAAGTTACATTCCAATATTAGACCACGTTCTCAATAAAGATGATCCGGATCTAAAAGTGGAGTTGTAAATGCATTTTTTTCAAACACCTAAAAAATTCTAAAATTCCTCTATATAAAAAATTCTAAAATTCCTCTATATAAAAAATTAACAAAAATATTCTCATTATGTAATTAATTATATATCTATATATATATTTAATTCAGAGATTTGTTCAAAATGTTCATAAGCAAAATTCGGGAAGGCTGTTGTCATCAACAATTCTCTTTATCCCGCTCCCCCCCCCCCCCCCCCCCAACTTTTTAGAAACCCTGGTAAAAACACAGGGCGAAAATTTGAAGAATATCTGTTCGGCAAGCAGCTGAGGACTATCGAAATCAAGTGAAAATCAATTGAAAGTCTTTCAGCATTTTCATCAAAAGTTAACAGGAATTTTCTATTGCAAAAATCACATATATTGCAGCAATAAGTTAATTTTAAAAAGGTTTTCTATAGTATTCAATAACTGATAAATGCATAGAACTAAAATAATATATAGAGATTAATATTTCCTAATTAAGACACTTCCTGATATAACATAAGGCTTCTCTTTAAGAAATTTTCAATTCGCCTAGAGAATCTGAAAATATCAAATGATAAAATATATCAATACAGTGTAATTAACATAAAAATAAACACGACCGATTTCAGTTATTCATCTAATCATACATTTCTACTGAACTTTCTAATTTGGAACATGAATCTCTGACAAGAATAACTATTATACTTCATTATTGCCGGTATGTTATAATGATGTAATTGCAGAACTCCTTGCATTGTGTTACAGGGATACAATGTCAATACTATATAAAGTTAGCAGGAATTTCCAAAATAATAATTGTTTTTATTTTGTCCCATTAAAACAGTCAGGTATGACAGGAAATATTTAAAACTACTAAGGTCATCTTTATGGGTTTATATAAATTTCATAACAATCTGAAATTTTTTATGAATATAGTAGATACTAACATTTGATTACATTTTATGTGTTTCCATTTAAAAACTGTAAGATATAATAAATATTTTTATTATATCTTACAGTCTCTTTAACTGTACAGAATAATTCCGAACTCATTGTCGGAAGTTTATGTAGTGTTAGAATACACTAAAGGTTTTTTTTATTAACAAGGAAATTACTTATTCGGTGAAAAATACACAGATTGGATTTTCGTATATATCTTATGAGTTTTTGTAACTAATTTTTTAACAAAATAACTTTGTTTTCAATGAAATGGGATGATGTTATGGGAAGTGCTTAAAATATATTGTCAATAAGTTATTGACACCGTGTGTACTGTCAACTACATTCAGAAATAAGGAGCATCTAGCTCAGTATTGTTTACGCGCGAACGTTGATTCTTTCGATCTATTCTAGGGATGTCATTATATTTCAAGCAAAGACAGATAATTTGTTTCAAAATTCCCTCACAACATCTTCATCATTGATATATATATAAACTCGGTTTATTACGTCAGGTGCCGTCATCCGAAAAGTCTACAAGCTACCACCTCATTTCCTCCTGTCAGGGGTCCATTCCTCCTCCAGACCTCTATCCCTCATGGCTTTTTTTATACTGTCCATCCAGTTCTTTCGTGACCTTCCTTATTTCCTTATTTGATTAGTTCTATAACTAAATGCGATGAGTAATCTCTCATCACTCATTCATTTAACGTGACCATATCATAATAATTTCTTCTTTTGAAGATCGTATAATATGGATCCCTTTATTTTCTTCATTTCTCTGATTCTTTCATTTCTTATTCTTTCTATTCTTGATATCCTGCATGATCTTCTTATGACATCCATTTTCACTGTCACTAATTTATTTTTTCTGTCTCCATAATTCTCCATCCCTCTGCTCCATATAACAATATGCACTTTACAATAAATTGTGTATATACGTAGGTATTTGGTCTTACTGATGTTCATGTAAAGTCCCCATTTCTCATATTTTCCTTTAATTTTTATCGTTATTTTCTCTAAATCAGTTTTACTTTTTGCAGTTATAACTTGGTCTTCTGCGAACTGAAGAGTAAAAATTGACCTTCCATTCACATTAAGTCCCATTCCTCTGCAAATTTCTTTCCAAATTTTCAATGCTTCTTCAAGATAAATTAAAAAAAGTGTTGGGGAGACACAGCATCCCTGTCTGAGTCCTTTATCTGATATAAAACCTTTCGACAATTTTTGGCCTATTTTAATCTTTGTTTTTGATTGTCTGTAAAGTTCTTGAATTGCTCCAATAATATTTTGATTTATATTCATTTACTTTAATACATTCCATAATTTGAGATTGGAACGTTATCCTATGCCTTCGTCAGATCAATAAATAGAAGATGAGTTTTATTTCCCACCTCCATTTCTTTTTCAACAATTTGTTTAAGACAAAATATATTATCCATACACGATCTTCTGTACTTCACTTTCGCGCGTTCTTAATTAAAAATCCGGATGCAGATTGAAGTGAGACACTTGGTATTTTGTCTGATAAAGTAGATTGTGACTCTGCTTTCTTATACAACCTTGCATGTTATTGTGCGCTCTAAGATACGTCAAGTTTTGCACATGAGTTCGAAATTATCCTGTTTTTAAATACTGTTCTACAATAGTAATATATTTTAGAAAAGTTAGAACAAAGAAGAACAGACTGACAAACATATAGACACGCCACTCTCGGCTCTTAATAGAAATGACTCCAGACTATCTGAAGAATGAGTTTTTTCAAACAAAAAAAAGTAATGTTTGAAATCGGAATATTCATTCAAAAGTGATTCAATACATAAAGATATAATTTTTTATTTAGATGATTTAGACACATGCGCAGGACATATATCTGCCTATCTGTCTATTTATTCTATGTTCTTTCTCGATCTCTCTCTCTCTCTCTCTCTCTATATATATATATATATATATATATATATATATATTATATATATGTGTGTGTGTGTGTAATAATAAAAAAAAATTCGCCATTTTACCTTAATTAATTTATTCCAAATTCTTACAATTCTACCTTTTTTCCCTGTCTTTTAATCGTATATTAAATATAAATTATAGTTTAACTCCACATCTTTAATCAACATATTCTTTTAATTCTTATTCTAAAAATCTTAAACTGTTAAAAGCTACACTTCTTTGTAAAAACAACTAATTTATTCCTTCATATTTTGAGACATTAAATTTTTATTTCTTTAGTACGTCTCTTAATATCATTTTTAGTTTTATTAAATTTATCATTAGATATCCCATAATTCATTTCATCTCCCGCGTCTAACTTTTTCACTTCAAAATTATGCCGAGTATAATAAAGTCCCATAGCCTTGCAACCCACTCATTGGTTAAATTACCCCTGCAGTGGAGAAAGATTCCTACGGCTCGCGAAGTATTGAATGCGCTACACAACTTTGGAACTCAAAATTTGTACGTTTTTTTTTAATTGCTAAACAGATCCCGTCACTTGGAGGAGAAGTGTCTTTAAATTGGTGTATATCTCTAATAATATGTAACATCTTCATGCATTTTCTATGGCGTAGCACAGCTCAGTTGTGAATTCTCAACTTGATAATTAGTGGAATTGTCTATGCTTTGTGAATTGTCAATAAATGCATTGATAATGATGCAGCTTCCTGTTATTTTTACGGGAAAATTCCTATTGTATTTCATAAACATCTTCTACCATCTGGAGCCTTCGACTGCAAAATATATGTTATTCTACAAATTAATCGCATACCAGAATTAATATGTCGGTATAATTCACTATGAAATGGAAAATCATTTTATATATATATATATATATATAATATATTCATATATATATATATATATATATATATATATATAGATATAGATATATATATATAATATTCATATATATGTATATATATATAATATATTCATATATATATATAATGTATTCATATATATATATATATATATATATATATAATATATTGTTGAACAGAATATCTTTTTATTTTATGCTGGATAAAAAATATAAAACATTTTAAAAATAAAAGATGGTGTTAAAAAGTAAATAATAATTTCCGTTTAAATATGGTCGAACAGCATGCCCGAAAATAAAAATACAATTTCCGCTTACATCTAAATAAAAAGACATATTTTTGTTTTCTTTTTACCTTTGGACATTTGAAGCACCTGACATTTTTAGTCATTTTTCAAAGAATTTCACATTCTGTCAAGGTTTTTGTGAAATACGAACTATAAAAGACTTCAACAGCTTCGTCCGCTCCATTTTTCAAAGAAAAGAGTTTTCAGAACTTTTATTCTTGCTCGTAACAGGATACCACCTGCAGGAAAATTTTAAATATTTTTCAGACACTTAAGTTTTATAGGAAAAAATATAACTGGATAAGTATTGAAATTGGCTGAAAAAAAAGATAAGTTTTTGCGTATTCATGTATCAAGAAGTGTGTAAATGTATTTTAATGTAAATAATTTTAATAAAAGTGATTTAAAAAATGTTCCTAAATAAAAAATATTTAAATGAAGAAATGTAAATTTAAAGTTTAAGTCATATTCTATTTATAATGTTGTTAATTTAAATTAGTCCTTTTTATAGGCACAATTTACAAGAATATTAATATCATTCTTTACTACACTGCAAAAAAAAAAAAATTGTTGATTTTACAGTATAATACTGACATTTAAGGTGTCAGTATTACTGCTTACTTTACTGTTTATTATTGTTAATTTTACTGTAAAATCAACATTTATTTTTTTCTTTTTGCAGTGTATGATGACTCCTAATTTGGTTTACTTAAATTATCGTTTTCTTCATTTATGTAGTATCTTCTGCCACATATTGTAAAATCACTCCCTTAGAAAATGTTAATTTATTTAAGAAATTTCTACCGATATTCGAGATTTAATACTTTCCTCCAGCGTTTTAATTCCCAAAGTGAAGGCTAAGCTATTTTTCTACTATGATTGCAAATATTTCGAAAAGCGTAACTAAAGATGTAAACATCTATACCAATAAAACAAATATATTTGTGTGTCTGTCTAAGTGTGTGTGCAATGACTAGGAAAATCTATCCCACGTAGAGGTTTGCAAATTTGGATAAGGATTGATGAAGACAAGTCCTAGTGCAACTGAGCTTCAGAATTTAGTTATTTTTATTATATTTTTTGTTATTTTGTATTGAACGGAAAAATTCGCATATGCCCACGTTTTCCCCAGTTCTCCGATGATTTTGAGCCACTCATATAAGCAATCCAAATACAATATTTAGCCCAATATGTTACATTGTATCCACTTTTAAGTAAAGTTTAATTGGAATTGCTTACAGCGATTTTTAAATTTTTAAAATTTTTTTACCGATTTCAACGAAGTACATATTTTGTCGAAAATAAGAAGTTTGTTTTTTTATCAAGCTATATGTAATTGATACTTATCCAACCAATCTTATATATTATATTCCTGTATGAAGCAGACTTTCAGGAATTGATTGAAATAAAATTAAGAAACATGAAATATTTAAAAAAATAATTATTATTAAGGAAAGTAAGAACATCCCTTTTTTTTCTCTGAAACACAAAGAAGATAGAGAGGGAAAAAATGCCAGCGTGGATTTTTTAAGTAACACTCTTTATCGCCAAAAGTCGTTACTATGACGACGCAGTGATCTGGTGATAAGGAGCTTTTAAAATATACAGTAAAACACTTTTTATTTTGCTTAAAAGACATCAACATATCAATATAAACATTAAATATGTTAAAATTTAAAATTTACATGTTTCGATTTGTTCATCAAATCGTCATCCTTAATGAAAATCAACATATCAATAATTATTCACATTATGTATTAGTAATTAATCATAATAAGAATTATTATTGATATGTTGATTTTCATTAAGGATGACGATTTGATGAACAAATCGAAACATGTAAATTTTAAATTTTAACATCTTTAATTTTTATATTGATATGTTGACTTCTTTTAAGCAAAATAAAAAGTGTTTTAGTGTATATTTTAAAAGTTAATTTTAATGGACGTATTTTGACTCTCCACTTTATTTGAAATATAATAACATTTGAATGGATAAAGAGCTTCTTTTTCATTTGTGCTTGAAAAGAGGTGACTTGGAATGTTATGCTTATTAATGGTTAAAAGGGCATATCCCCCCACAACCCCACAGTGCCCCCCCCCCTTAACCTCTGAGCTACAGAAATCCCTCCTGAAATAAAATATCTGAATCCAGCATTGATTTTAGGAATATTTGAGGTTATTGTCCCAAACTCGGTAAAAAACGCGGGTTGGTCAGCTAGTAACATAAAATTTAATAATATGAGTTCTACGAAGGAATAAAAAGGTTTCATGAATTATTTTGTGTAATATATAGACTTAAAAAATACTATATTGAAAACAAATAGTTTAGTTCAACATTTTTCCCACATACATTCTATTACAAATTATTTTTCTTCAAATTTATATACTCTTTAAATTGTTGGTTACAGAGCATAATGTAATTATTAAGTTGTGAAATCTGATTTCATTTTTTATAATAAGGTTTATTAGACTTATTAACTGTAAATTTATCATCATTTTCAATGGGATTTTTTAATACTTTTACAATATCTAGGCGCATTCCACTTTCGATATCTGCTAAGCTCTCGAAATTTTGAAATGCAGAGAGAGTTATGGTTGGTTTTGAAGCCTTCATCGGCAAAAGCAAGCTGTATTATTCCAGTTCTACAAATCCAACTACAAGCGTAACCATTCGTGTATTTTACGATCTTTTGGTAATGGCTGATTGACTAAGACATACTTCGATCGAATGCCATTGCTGTGCTGATTGTAAACCATTTTGAAAATTTTGAAAAACTTTCTGTTGATCATGAACATTTTGCTCCATTGGTGCGATAAATTTTTGCTATAAATTTTTTTTTGTTGGCCGCTTTAAGAGTCTGGCACTGTTTCATTTTCTTAGACTGGTATATAAGAAACTGTTTCACAATTTGACGAATCATCTACCGATTGATGTCTTTTTTCAATGTCATCTTTTTTTAAGGATGTATTTTTTCGAAACGTTCACAATACGTCCAATCCTACTTGCGGTCACTTTGTGTTTTTTAGAAATGCTGACTCTTCGTTTTTTACCTCGAATTAGTCTATCCGTATTATGGTCAAGGCATTGAAACCATGGCAGCCCATATACTATATCTTTGATTGGACCTTTAGCGCCCAAACTTACTCAAATTGCCAAATACCTTTAAGGTGTAATGTGAGAATCGCATTTTTCTGAGAGACGATTGCCACGAAGCTAAAACAGCCTGTTTCATGAGGTCCAGGATTTATTCCTCATGTAGGGATAATAAAATTTTAATGTCTTTTAATTTCAATTTCAACTTTGTTCGGGGTATGCTTGTCACCCTCTATGAAATATATCAAATGAAAAGATAGAATAGGCTTAACTTGAATGGCTAGTTGGGCCCAATCTGACAATTTGTCATTTGGCTATACACATTTTTGTAAATTTAACAATGGCATATAGGGTGAGTGCTCCAGTAATTAACTATTTAGTAGAATTTCAAGTTTTTATTAATATTAGGCTATATCAGAAATATTTTCGTTTTATGAATTTATGAATGCTTTTATACGAAAGCAAGTAGCTGGCACTTCTTCACAGCTGTTGTTGAAGATAAAATGTTACTTAAGAGGATACAGGTCTATTAAGAGGTCTTTCATTTTAGGTCACATAATGAGTGATACAAATGTTGAGATTTTATGCATCTTTAAGGTAAACTAGACCTTAAAACAAATAAAGCTGTCCTCAAAACTCGTGCAGTTGGAGGCCAGAACAAGAGTATCGTCCAGACTGTTCTAAACAAATCCAAACGTTTTAAGGAAGTGGAAATCAAACACAGAAGTGATAGGCCATCAGTTGTGAATTTTGACCAGTTGAAAAGAAAAAAAGGAAAAGACATTCCCCCCAATTAATTTTTATGCTAAAAAATAACAAAATTACACATTCTAAAATTATTAATTTTCGTCCGGTCTTCCAACTGCACGAGCTTTGAGGACAGCTTTATTACTTAGTTTCATAAAATCTCAACATTTGTACCACTCTTTATGTGACCTAAAGATGAAAGAAAGAAGCCTGTATGATTATGGAATATAGAGGGACATATATCCTCTTAAATTACATTTTATTTTCATAAATAGGGGTGAGAAAAAAATAGGGGTGAGCGCCAGCTACACACTTTGATATAAAAGCATTTCAAAAAAGTAAATTCTTTTTATTCACCATAATAATATAATTATTGGTACATTTTTTTCTGGAAATATTGCGTAAATATCAATTAATGTATGGGGATTGCTAATCCGAAAAAGAATTTTTTTCTTTTCTGCAATTTAAATTATAAACAGTATAAGTTGGAAAATGAAATTACAGCAGCAATTGACAATCTGGTCGAAGTAATTGACCAGGCATCACCAGTATCTGGCCACTTCTTTTTCAGTATAAAAATAACTAGTCGGATATGCCAATCCCAAAACTTTCTTCTATCTCATACATGTTAATGTTTCAAAATTCGCTATCAAACCGCCAAAAAAAATACATTTTTTTTTGTCATTCTGTTGTACATCAGCTGCTTCCGAATTGTCGGGTTACCTGGGTGCGCGCAGCTGATGTGTTATACTAAACTACGAAAAGTCCTTCTGGCTTGTACCGGCAGAAAAAGATAGCCTCCTTATCACTTGGTTTTGAGATTTTAGCTAATTGTACAGAAAATACACGAAGCTAAAATGCGAGGAACCCAATTACAGAAAAGTCATTCCTAGTTCTTGTCAATATTGAATTTGAATGAGAATATTGCTAAATTAGACAGACATAGCCAAGTTGGCTTCATACATGGCAAATTTGTCTCCATGTATTTTTGTCGCCAAATTTGGCGATATTTCATCAATTGTCGTCAAGTTTGGCGAAAATTTGACGTTGGCGAATATAAATATATAGTGTTAAGCATGTAATTGTTGAAAAAGATGGTTACAACAATAAAGAAAATTTGGTGAAACCATGTTTACTAAAACTCATAAATTAAACCCGTTTCTGGAGGAATCCTGCTGTATTGCTTAAAAAATATCAGCCACCCTATAATTTTAAACTGCTATATCTCAGCTATTTTTTAAGATAGAGGCAAAAAAAAAAAATGTTCTGGAATCCTTGGATCAAGGCCGAACATTTAAAGCAAACAGTTTTTAAGATTTCTAATTTTTTTGTACAACTTTTTGAAATTGAAATCTTTAAATGGCTATCACAGCGCCCCCTCCAGGAGCAATATCCCCAAATTCAACTGGGACCTGCAGGCTATAATAAAAAACATATACAAAAAATTTGGTTCAATTATCTGCACAGCTTCATAATTTTTTCAGGAGTGACTAGGTATAGCAATTCCTCCTTTAAACAGCGCATGCGTCAACTGATTCTTGGGTTGCTTTCTGCCGTCGTCTTGGCGATGAAATGCCAAGCATTTTGGTGAAGTGTTGTGTATAGCAGGCACGTGCTTTGTTGATAGATTCGGTTTGTGGATGATCTGGCATAGTGGTTAAAGCAAGGGATGGTTAAGGCTGTGTTATAGTTGTAATCGTAAGGTTGCGTGTTCTGTACTCGCTGAAGCTTTTAGTGTTTTGTTTTAATTTTTACCGTATCAGTTAATAAATTCAGCCGATCTTTATTACTTTTATTGTCAATTAGATAATTACATTAAATTTGAATTATAATTACGTTCAATTTTTTTATTTATTATTTATTAAATTTAAATTGTATTACATTAAATAGAATTTAATTTTAAATAAATTTCAGTAATTAAATTTTAAAATTCAATTAAGCTATTTTTTGATAATTAAAATAAACATTTATTAAAATGCAATAATAAATCTCCTAAGCTTACGTTAAAAATATTTTTATGGTAGAAGTTTAGTAACAGAAAAATATAAAATTTGCAGAATTAATGTATTAAAGTTTTCATCTTTTAAAATTATCCTTGATTATTATCACAATTATTATCATTATGAAGATTTTTGATTTTTTCTATCTTTACTTATAAATTTGTTATCAGTTGTCTTGTAATTTTTATTTAAAATCAACTATTTTAAATGAAATTTTAATATTTAGTACTATTTATGAGATATTGTTAAATAATTAAAATAAAATATCCATTTAAATGCTATAATAGTATCTCTTAAAATGATATAGAAAACTGTTTTCATATAAAAGCCTCAAAAACTTATTTTTAGTTATACTGCCTAGAAACTTAGCATTTATTATATACATCTGTGAAAACATTTAAAAAACTTTATACATCTTGTGATAGCAATCTCATTATTTTCTCATAACTTAACTAATTAAGTCATATCAAATATTATATTCTTTGGGAATTTTTGATCATTTTTTGACAAAAAGTAAAAGTCTATTCGCCAAAACAAGCGATAAATTACCAAACTAGTCGACTTCACAGAGATAAGATTATCGCCAAGCTGTGACGCATGCGCTGTTTAACTGAGGAATAGCTATACCTAGTCGCTCGTATTTTTTCGATGATACAATAGTGAAAATGCAATAAAAATCGCGATCGCAGCGCCCCCTTTCGTCGAAATATAACCAACGCCAACTGGGACCTGCAGACTATAGTAAAAAATATATACAAAAAATGTGGTTTAATTATCTGCATAGCTTCATACACTTTTAGATGATACAATAAAGAAAATGGAACAAAAATTGCGATCGTAGCGCCCCCTTTCGTCAAAATAGCCCCAACTTCAACTGGGACATGCAGACTATAGTCAAAAACATATACAAAAAATGTGGTGCAATTATCTGCATAACTTCATACACTTTTCGGTGATACAAAATTAAAAATGGAACAAAAATCGCGATCACAGCGCCCCCTTTCGTCGAAACATCCTCAAATTCAAGTAGAACCTGCTTGCCATAGCCAAAAACATAGAAAAAAATTTGGTTCAATTTGAAACAGAACTTCATACACTTTTCGATGATACAATGAGGACACACAGACGGACAGACAGACATTTTGTAAAAACATGTTTTTTGGAATCTCTGACCCCTAAAACGTGTAAATCCGTTGAAAACCGAAAGTCGAAAAAAATTTCGATTACAAAACTTTAGAAGAAAGTAAAAATATAAATGTTCGTATTAGAACTACAGTTAAAAGACATATATACTGTGATATCCAAACATCAAGAAACATTTTAAAAATCAATATTCACAAGCTAATAAAGATAAAAAGGTGCCGATTTAGAAGTTTAAATACAAATACTGGAGTAACCAGTAAAATCCTTTTTATTTCCTTTATTTTTGGAACGTTTGCAGCTACAGTCATAAATATGGTAAAAATGTAACTTTCCTTATTAGATGAGACGTCTTATAGCGCCTTCTAGTGGTAAATAATGGATTTAGCGTACAGAATTTGAAATATATACTAGATGCAGGAAAATAGTGAATTACAACTTCTATAGCAAATATCGATTTAGTACGGGAAAGATATTTTGTGCAGTTAACTGGGGAGAATCGTACGCGTACAACACTCTTCCGTTTGTTGGGTATTTTCAAAACAATTGCGTCATGAAAGCAGCCATAAAAAAACAACTAGTTTTTACTGGGTGTCGTTGATCAATCTCTAGTATTAAATCGATAGGGTTTCTGTTGTTTCAGTTAGTAAACGTGATATTATCTCTATACTTGAGAATCTTCATAAAAATGTTGGGAATCGCAGTCCAAAAATGAACGTTCTACACATACTATTCTTACCATTCATATGCACAAAGTGTCTTCGATGCTTTTATGCAAGTTTGTAATTGACAGTTTTCCTGTGTCTCATATATTTTTCGAGATACTTACATTAACTTATGTATTTGATTACGAATTTAGTTCCATATGGATTCGTCACTAAAAGATGCTGTAAGAAACGCTGTAAGAATTATCAGCAAAAAGCTCATAGCCGTTTTACTTCATCTAGACATTTGTATTGCTATAGCTGTCGACGTTTGAAAGTTAAGGGGATAAGAAAGTAATTACAAAATACCCTGCATATGTAATTAATTTTAATAGAAATACAAAAATATCACTATAATGATAAGAAAGTATTTACTGGGTGTCATTGATCAATCTCTAGTTTTAAATCGATAGTGTTTCTGTTGTTTCAGTTAGTAAAGGTAATATTACCCCTATTCTAGCGAATCTTTATAAAAATGTTGGGAATCGCCGACCAAAAAGGAACGTTCTACACATACTATTATTACCATTCATATACACAAAGTGTCTTCGATGTTTTTATGCTAGTTTGTAATTGACAGTTTTCCTGTGTCTCATATAGTTTTCGAGATATTTACATTAACGTATGTATTTGATTACGAATTTAGTTCAATATGGATTTGTCACTAAAAGACGCTATAAGAAACGCTGTAAGAATTATCAGCGAAAAACTCATGGCCGTTTTACTTCATCTAGACATTTGTATTGCTATAGCTGTCGACGTTTGAAAGTTAAGGGGATAAGGACATAATTACTAAATACCCTGCATATGTGATTAATTTTAATAGAAATACAAAAATATCACTATCATGATAAGAAAGTCGGTGTATAGAACCTCATAGAGCAAGGATTTTAAATTAATTTTATTTTTTAGTATTATAGCATTATTTCAAAAAATATCAGATCAAAATCCGTCATCATTTGACTCACGAAAAGAAGATACATATTAAAGAAATTGCACGTTATTGCGCCATTTGGGAATTCATATCTCTGCCTAATTTAATATTGTCTGCATCTATTTTCTAATGTGGGAATGAAAGTTTAATAAATGATTCAATCCAGTATCACCAGCTTTATTTGCATGAAATGAGTTGGGATAACCATTAGAATATTATTTCTTGACGTGTTTCAAATAGCATTCCTTTATGTATTGCAAATATTTTTTTTTCTATTTGAATTTGATTAGTGTCATAGGATGTGTTCTTCCTATATGTGTAAATTCTGTTGCAGTCGAAGCTTTCGTAACTGAGGAATTATCTTTTCTTTTTTATTTATTAAACTAGAATGACGAATATTGCATCGTCTGCTATTTTTCCGAGATTGTCTATTTTCTTCTATTTTTTTTTCAATAAATGCTTAATTCAAGTGCTTTTATGAATACTTTAAAAATTTGTTTGCTTACTTTTCTATAACTGTATTCAAATTGTATATCTTCCTAAATTTGAAAAAGCATTCTTATAAGTTTATATAAAGTAATTGGTTAATTTTATCCATACCAGATTATTAGCCAAATATGGATTTACTCTGAATCAGAATTTATTTTTATAACCCCTTCAGCGTCGCTATATTTTTGTGTAGGCTATTTTTTTAAATTTCAAACTGTTTGATTGCCACCACTTTTTTGAAGCAGAAATATTCACCTTATTTAATGGCTGATAAAATGATGCGAGAATAAAGCTAGTTTCACTCTTTTAAAAAACTGTTGGGAATTAAAGAATCTGAATTTTAAAAAAGTGGAATACACAACCCGTGAATATCACGGGCGCGAGAATTAAGGGGATAATATAGAAAACTGTGAATATTATCTATACTTATACGGCTTAAATATTATATATTTGTACTTACAATTACTTAAAGGGTTATGTGAAAAAAGTAAACTACTGGAAAATGCATCGAAACAATAACTGAGTAAGAAAATTTAGTAATTAATCACACTGTTTAATTAACTAGTAATTAAAAAATGTTTTTTTGAAAATTACATATTTTAATTTTAAAAAATTTAAATTGAAGGCAGTGTATTTCAAGATTCATGGTTGATATAAGCCTCTCAAGGAAACATTCCTTGAAAACAGTGCTTTGTGCCACATATAATACCTCTATCTAAATTGATGTGGGAAATTATATCTAATTTTCTTCTATAGCTCATAACATATACTTACTATAGATACAAATAATAAATATGAATCTTAATAATGTTAAAATGTCCGTACTTCATGTGGAAAATAATTCTTTGAAAAAATTCCAATCTGCGATAAGTGTTATTACAAATCAAGAACTAGGGTTCATTCTTTCCGGGCTGCAGTGTGGCCATATTTTCTTTTTATTTATTTATTTGTTATAAACATAACTGTAGTAGTGTATTTTTGCTAACAGATTCTTAAGAAATCTGTTTTGGTTTAATAAATTAAAAATAAATATTTAAAAAAAAATACTTTTTTTTCTTTAAACAAAACTGCAATGTTATAGTTTTTTAAATGGATATACGCTGTAAATGAATATATGTCTTTCAATCAATCACACAAGTTCAGCGAGTGCATTTCCAAAAATTAATTTCGGAAGGAAAACAAGGTTTGAGAATTATCGACAGCAAATGGTTTTGGAGAAAAATATAAAACATTTATTTGTAGATTATCACCTTTCGAAATTTTCTAGTATCCTTAGTTATATCTCACTTTTATGTTGTCTTCCTTCATTCATTCTATATCGAGGGACACCTAAATTAAAAATAGCCAGAAAAGTGTTATGCAAGAATGTTATATTTAAATTTAAAGTACTTCATTCATGCATGTGTCTTAAAAAAATCAACTATTTTAAAATAAAGATAGAAAATAATATATCTTTATCATTTACTTTATGAGATAAATCTACAATTGGGAATACATTCTGCAAAGATTATAGTACATATTATTATAGATTATTACTGCCTGCCCTGTACCCAGCAGCATTGTCAGTAGCAGAAGTCTAGGTTTGAATCCCGAGGGATGCAAACTTACCCTCCCCTTCATTTCTGGAAAACTGACTGCCGCGCCGTCGTGGTACCCCCATAACAGAATGGTCAACAAAAGTTGGTCGTAGTACTGTTCAATGCCGAAATGGCAAAAAACTGGATGGTGGGAAAAAATTTGCTCTCCCCCATTAATTACTGCTTTTGATTTCCATTACCCTTTATGTTTTTTAACATATCTATTCTTTTCAGCCGCTTCGTGCTGTTATTCTAAGACTTAATTGGATATAGTACCAGGAATTTTCTAATTTCAATGCTGGGAAGTTTGGCTTTGAAATCCATACTCTAAATTCTGTTCCACAGAAACAAGGACTTAGTAAATCTTGCTTTTCACTTCATTTCTACCCATGATAGTGGCTTAATTTTTGTGTTGCTTCATTTTTATTTCAGTGGTGATTTTTTTCGTTCATTCTATGAGACATTTATGCGGCAAAAACTATTTTCAAGGAAATACAATCAAATTTTATCCTGTTGATATAAAAGCGGGGAAATTTTGCCGCAGAATTTTGTACAAGAAATGTAATTTAAATTAAAATTCATTATGCATGTGACAAAATATAACTGAATCGCTTGAAGCAATATCTACCCAAGTCAACATTTTTTTTTTTTTTTTTTTTTTTTTTTTTTTTTTTTTTTTTTTTTTTGTATCTATAATAGAAGAAAAACTTGTAATCGAAATTTTTTTCGACTTCCAGTTTTACACGTTTTATGAATCAGAGATCCCGAAAAACATGTGTTTAGAAAAGGTCTACGTGTCCGTGTGTCCTCCTGTGTGTGTCCTCTTTGTATCATCGGAAAGTGTATGCATAAAATTGAACTTAACTTCATATGTATATGTCTTTTACTATGTCCGTCAGGTCTCAGTTGAAAGTGGGATATTCATCTGGGAGGATGTGCTGTGATAGAGATTTTTGTACAATTTTTCTTTTGTATCATAAGAAAATGTATAAAGTTACGGATAAAATTGAATCAAACTTCATATGTACGTTTTTGACTATGGACGTCAGGATCTAGTTGAAAATAGGGATATTTCCTCAGAACGGAGCCCTGTGATAGCAAGTGTTGTTGAACTTTCTGGATATTTCGTAGTTGTGCTGTAATCGGCTACTCGTGCAGTAAAGGGTACTTCGTATGCAGGTAACCCGGTGATTCGCAAGCAGCTGACGTACAAGAGAATGATAAAAAAATATTAATTTTATTGAAAAATATGATCGAGATTAACTCGGATTTACTCCGATTAATAAAAGGGAGCAGAAATTTACGATGAAAATAAAATTTGGTGTAGTTGTGTTTAACACTGGATTCTAATGCAGTCTCCGGCATCTTGTTTGTTTTTAAAATACGTAGTTAAAAAATTACGCTTTTAGAAGGATTAAAACGTATGAAATGGAACAAAGTTTTGAGATTGGCACATCCGACTATTTTTTCTTTCAAAAGTGTCCCTGAAGGTAGGCTTGGTCGGGTAGACAAAATTTACATAAATTTATTCATCTGTTTCCACTCAAAATTATAGCAAATTCCACACAAAATTATTGTTTACTGAAAAAGCAACATTGGCAATACCAAGATATATCCCAATGGCCAACAACAGAATAACAAAATAAATTGATCGAACACGATGGGGAATATAACTATTATTCTTAACGAATTGGTTTGAAGGATTACAAATTTTGAATACCACTGTTTTCGAATAGTAAACTTCATACCACTTAATAGCAGATTGCTGCGATTTTTAATATTCTGAAACAGTGATATTCAAAATACATCATTTTGCTACCTATGTATTGATTGCGAATTCTGAACACAATAATTATTCGCGCTGGTACATTTTGTATACCATTGGCTTTTACAAATTTAAATATGCTTATTTCAAATTTACATTGTTCGAAAGTATTGTCACATATGGCTATGTTCAGGGTTTGTATAAAATTAGTCCACAAGATAATTGCATCTGATTTAAACCCAATATTATAAAACATTATTTAATTTTCCTATAAATTTTGAAAAAATAAGTCTGTACGAAATATGCGTGTGAATTTGTGCCATTATTTAACGATAAAGATGCAGACGCAAATGTTTTATGTCTATTTTGTCAAATATCTTATAAAAAATAAGACTAATATCTGCTCTTGTATTATTTGTAGGGCATTAATTACGATTGACTGCATAAACAACACAAATATAAAAGTTCTTAAAAGTATTTTTATAAATTTAATTCTTATACTAAATAACTGATAATTTACATGCATAAATAAAGATTTGATAAATATAGTGAGCACAGAAAAGTTCTTAAAATGTCTAGCATTTGTGTGTAGTACACTTTTTATTGATTCTTGAAAAATCTTAAAACTTGGACTTATGTAATTTTCACTGAGTTAGATATATATATTGGGTTGTTCGGAAAGTTCCTTCCGTTTGGGGAAAACAATTCCTACCGAAAAATTCTTTCCGTTAATTATTAGACATTAAATATCGGAATTATTGTCTAGTAATTAAATGATAGGATTTTCCTATACGAACAAACTTTCCCAAACGGTAAGAATTTTCTGATCACTCCGCTATATTAAATTAAGATTAAAAATAATCTATCTGTATCTTTGACTGGCAGAGATAATTATGGAATTTGGTAATATTTCCAGGAAAAACACTGTACTACCTACCACTTCACTGAAACTCCCCGATCGCGAAATCCCATGTTAACATATGGGAAAACTTAGAAGGGCAGTTACTCTTTACCTAATATAATTATTAAAATATAGTTTTCACCATCAGAAGGTAGACGTCAGATGCCGATGTTGTGTGTTTTTTAAAAATGTTCTCCTTAAATTAAAAAAAAAAAACCTATAAAATTTGAAATTTCCACATGATGCAATTCCACCATCTTCTTAGATATACAGTGGGTGATCGGTTAACGATCACTTTTGCGAGAGATTTGTATGTTCCGATAACGAACACCTCACAAAACAAAGTCATGAAGAAGCAATGCTGTGATTTAGAGTTTCAGAGCTGTATTTATTTGCATCTATTATAGATTTAGAGAACATTTTAACAGTTGTATACTTATGATCTAATTAATTCATGGGATACAGGGGTTCGGGTCCTACATTTCAGTTCGCACAATTAGAAAGAACAGATTAAACACATTAATTTTTATATTTGGTGTCCCTTTTTAAAGAAATAATTTTAATTGTGATGAAATTGGTTTGATTTGGAAGCGCATGCCGAAAGGTAACCACTTTACGAAGGATGAAAAAATATTTAGGGGCATAAATCCATGAAAGGTCGGCTGATGGAACTTTTGGGAGCTAACGCTAGTGGTGATATGAAGCTAAAGCCACTTCTTGTCTATCACTCTCAGAACCCAAAAACATTAAAAAATATCTATAAATAAATATAAACTACTTCTGATGTGGAGATCAAATAGAAGGGCATGGGTCATGCAGGTTCTTTTCAAAGAATGGCTGTTTGAAGTTTGTGCCCCAAGCATGAAGGATTATCTTGAGACCAACCCAGTTCCATTGAAAGCATTGTTGCTATTGGGCAATGCACCAGCACGCCCAAAAAATTTTGATACCCTGGAGGATAAATTGCTTCAAGACTTTTCTTAGTTGAAAGTTAAGTTTCTGCCCATAAATACCACTTCATTGATTCAACACATGGATCAGAGGATCATTGCGGGCTCCAAAAAATTGTACGAGTACATTCGCGCATTGGTTTCGTCCGTGTTTTGAAGCTTTCGAGTTCTTATCAACAATTACTTTAAAATTGTTTTGGAAAGAGAATTTTGATATTCTTGAAGCGATATGGCTCATTCAAAAAGCGTAGTCAGAAGTCACTCAACGACAGTAAAACTGTGTTGGGCGAAATCTATATCTATCCTGTATCCAGGATAGTGTTCCTGAAATTGTGGATGAAATTTTCACAACAGATAAAGAATTGGAATTAGAATTAAATGAGGGTAATATTAAAGAGTTCATAATGGAACAAAAGCGAGCTAACTATCGAAGAACTCCAATAACTCTCAAATGAAGAAAATTGAGAAACTCAGCGTGATGAGTTGTCTTTTAATAGAAATGAACAACAACAAATTCCGACCTTTTTTATAAAACTACATTTAAAGAAGTGGGAGGAAGTCAGAACCACGGTCTCAAAATGGCACCCAAAACAGGCTGGTGCTGATAGGCTTGAAGACCAATGCAACGAAAAAGTTGTTAATTACTTCAGAACATCCTGAAGAAGCGAGAAAAGCAATCGACTTTGAACAGATAATTTAATGTCCTACAAACTCAAAAAAAAAAAAAAAAGAAGAAGGAATGGCAAGATTATATTTGTGTATTTTATATTCTATTATTATTACATTTAAATAAATTTAGGGAAAATTTATATTAATTTTCATATATTATGTAGCTTTTTAAAAACAAATTAATTGCATTCAAATACAAATTTATACTTAATCTATGATCGGTTAACAAACAATTCGGTTAGCGAACATTGTTTTGAAACGGATTAAGTTCGTTAACCGATCACCCTTTGTACTTAAAATGTAAGGAGGCAATTTTTTAAAAAACGCACACTGTCAACATCTGAAGTTTCCTTTCTGATGGTGAAAACCGTATTTTAATAATTATATAAGGTAATGTGTGATCATGCTTTTAATTTTTCCCATAGCTTAACATGAGATTTCGCGATTAGGGAGTTTCAATGAAGTGGTCCCTCAATTATTCCTTTCAAATTCCATTATCCTCACTTATATATTTTGTGTTTTTGTCCAAATTACTTTTACTGTCATATCTATTGTTCTCTCCCGCAGCACCTTATTTTCCTGGTATTTAATTGGATGCTGGCTGATCAGCTTGGCGTTACCCGATTCCGGAATAATAACCGGAAATATACCTAAAATCTATGTTGAATTCAGACATTTTTCTCTGGGGATCAGACTGTAAACTGTTCCGAAAATGGAGAAGGGAAATATGTTTATCTCTGGAGTTATACATTTTATATATTTTTAATGCACATCTTTCTGAATTCACCTATTGAAAAAAAAATCATCAACCCTCAAACGCGAAAAAAACTTGGTGCAAGAATCTTAAAACACGAAATGAAATCTCCGAATATGAAAACGACATGCAGATTTTTTTTAAATAGCAGATATTCATATTATTTTTTTTAATGAAAGGTATTGATGAAAGCAGACGCAAAATTGCCATATGTTTTTTTTTTTCATTCCGACTACGCGGATGACAATTTGAAACTTAAGAAACGAAAAATATGAAAACGCTTATTATTTTTATTATTTTTTTATTTATTATTAGTTTATTATTTTTTTCCGAGCTACGCGAATGACAATTTAAAATTGCAGAAAAAAAGGGAAATATGGAAACGACCTCCAGAAATAGATTTTTTAACTAATTAATATTAACACGTTTTAAGCAAAATATATTGTTACAATCGTGGGTAAATACCGTGAAAATGTGCATAATTTTATTTTGTAACTTTACAGAGGAAAAGGCGAATGGGATTTAAAATGCCGAAAAAACTGAACGATTTCTACACTTAGGTTTGAAAAACTACTAATTTCCACGTGCATGCGAGCTCGTCCTTTAGCGTTTGATGAGGGTTTTTAATTAATATCTTAATTAATTATCAAAAAACGAAAATTCTGAGTCTTGGGTGCATTCGGACCTGAATTCTTCAATCTTTATCCGAATTTGCACACCCCTAGGTGCGATAGATTTTTATAGCAATTATCAAAAAACAAACAGAAGCACACGTGCACACAGAAGAAGTTTATTTTATTAATATATATTAATCCCACTGCTTCGAGTTCAGGTTATCACCCATCTTTTCCTAAAATCTTTCCACACGTTTTTCAATCTCTTGTGTTTGCTTTTGCATGTACCACTTACGTTTTTCCACCTTTTTAAATATTTGTTCTTTCTCTGATTTATTTTATGTATTCATTGCATACAAATCTTTCACTGAAAATCATTTTCTACTGCAATTATATTTAAGTTAGAAATAAATCCAGGAAACCAAAATTAAAATATCGAGCATACTATTGTTGGAAAATTTACCTTAACTTATAGCTATTTTGCATGCTACATAAAGACGTCAAAATATATATATTTTTTATTCACATTAAAAATAATCTACGCTATCATTTAATCACTGAGATAAACAGGAAATATGGGAATATCTTCTTTAAAGGCGTTGTATACATTATTTCTTTACCTGACACATTAATTAGTCCTTTCGAATTCCCTTACCCTCTTGTTATTTTTTTTAGACCAAATGCCATTTTCCATCATACCGATTGTTCTCTCGCTACGCCTTGTTATCCTAAGACTTAATTGGATATTAATCCCACTGCCTCACGTTCAAATGATCACATCTTCTGATAAAATGTATCCTTCAACTGTGTGAGTGTGTGCAACAAATATTTATTTATATTAAAACGAAACAAACAGGAAACAACAAAAATATTTTAACTTAAAAAAAATTGGCCTCACATATTATTTTTGTAACTCATTGCATTTTTTTCGTATAAAATATTTTTTAAATGTCATTTATATAATTGAGATTTCAACTTCCAAAGAAAACAGGTTTCAATTTTAAATGTTTAAAATGTTAATTGCAATTAGCATTGTAATTCAATAGTGAGTGTTTCCTTAATTTTATTTAACGTATCTTGTTCTCTTATCCAAAATGCAAACATTTGCCTTTTTTTTCTTAAATGTTAATGAAAGCTATTTGAAAAGTCGTACGATACTTTGTATAGAAAAATTGGTTTTTATATTAACCTCTTTTTACTTACCCATCATACGAAATATAAGGTAAGTCTTGTAATCGTTTTGAAAATCGAAAAAAAAATTGACGGATTTCCACGTTTCAGACACTGGAGATAACGAAAAACATATTTTTAGAAAAATAAATTATATTCCGTCCGTCTGCTGGGTGCCTGTGTGTCTGTGTGTCTGTAAACGCTCCAGCTCTCGAACATATTGATATAGAGACTTGAAATTTGGTATGTACTTAGTATGTAAAAATGGGAAGAAGCTTATTGAATTTCAGTAACCTCGATTATCCGGACCTATTTTTTCAGACTCTCGAAATATTCGTTCTGATAAAAGGTATATAAAAATTTTCAAAATTGTTTTTTTTAACGAGTGAATATAAAAGACAATAAAAAAACATAAATTTTGCATAATAAATGAAGTCGATTGGATAATTAGTTGCCGAGATATTTGTAATAATATTTTCCAGACTCTTCGATTTTTCATGACCTTGTATTTCATTCAAATTTCAATTCAAATATATATTTTAATTGGAAATGAGACGCTTAATCCGACGTAGTAAACTGTCAGTTAATATGACTATCAATTTTGGAGTTATAAGGATGTTTCTTTTACGCAATTCAGTAATAGAGCATTTAAAGTTTATGACGTCATCAAGCCACGATTTTATTCGAATTACAATGTATTTTATAAATAGTTTATACATGTTTTTTTTTTCATATTATATATTATGCATATCCATGATGCGTAAGTATTACGTAGGCCCCCCAATGACTAGTCTTTTATTTAACTGAAATTCCACTTTTCATCATAATTATTCTTCTCTCCTGCTATACTTTGTTATCTAATATTTTATTGAATACTACTCCTTCAAGTGAAGATATTATCATAAAATGCATCCTTTCATTGTATCTTTGTATCTCTCACACATTTTTTTAGCCCAAATACCATTTTCCATCACATCACTTGTTCTCTCGCTACACCTTTTTATCCTAGGACATAATTGGATAGTAATCCCACTGCCTCACGTGCAAATGATCACATCTTTTGATAAAATTTATCCTTCAACTGCTTGAGTGCTCAGTTTGTATGTGCGATTTCAGTTTCATTAAATTTTTTGCTGCTAATTTTAATTTTCTAGATGATTTTTCTTCATTGTATAAAACTTTTCCACGCAAAACATATTATTAACATTCCAACAGATTAGCATATCATTATATTTAAATTTTATGGTTTGGATATAATATAACCGAAAAAAAATATTCAAAATGTTTCATACAGTTTTGTGCAGTAAATTTACTTCAAATTAGAACCCTTACAGCATATCACATAAAAATGGATATATATTATTTAATCAAGGTTAAAAACATTCTATCTTTATAATTCACTTGCTGAGATAATTACAGAATTTGAGAATATTTTCTGTAAAGACAACCTATACATTATTTCTACCTGCCACATTAATTAGTCTCTTCGAATTCCATTACCCTCTCAGATTTTTTTTAACTCAACTGCCATTTTCCATCAGATCTATTGTTCTCTCCCGCTATGCCTTGTTATCCTGGGACTTAATTGGATATTAATCCCACTGCCCCACGTTCAAGTGATCACATCGTCTGATAAAACGTATCCTTCCACTGCTTGCTTGAGTGTTCGGAACAAAGGCTTATTTATATTAAAATGAAATGAACCGGGAGAAACAAAAATATTTTATCTTAAATATAACTGGCTTGTCACAATATTTCGGAAACTGGTGGTATATTAATTGCATTTTTTCTTATAAATGATATTATAAATGTACATTTTTGTAAATGGTATTTCAACTTCAGCAGAGAGCAATTAGTTTCGATTTTAAATGTTTTAAATGTTAATTGCAATTAGCATTGTAATTCAGTAGCGAAGGATTCTTAAATTTGACTTAAAGTACCTTTATTCAAACAAAAATGTTAGCATTTTTTAATTGATCATTTCGTTATTGCTAAATGTTATTGACATCATGAGTTAAAATGATCGCGTGACGGTTTTATAGAAAAACTCTTTCAATGTATCCTTAATTTTAACATTTTTCAAACATTTAAGAAATTTTTTAACTGTTTCTGTTATTTTGTATAAGATGTTGATGAAAATTATAAGATAGAATATATATGGCAATTTTATAAAAGTGACTGTTTTCAGTTGTCCAATAAGAAAAAAGTTTCTAAATCTTTAAAAGCCAGATATGTTTTTTTCAGTTTCTTAAATGTTTATGAAAGTAAGAAAAAAGAAGGTGCAGCTGTTTAGTTGACAAAGATGAGATAGCTCTTGATCTTAAATCCTAGTACTAAAATAAAAATTGAATTTAATAAATTTTAATGTTTTATTACTTTTTCAAAAACATATTTATTTGCGTTTAGTTCAATATATTATTATATTGCTCAAAGGTCAGTCATTCAATAAGAAACATGATCAGATAAGCGTTTGTGTTATGCGAACGTTTCGTATGAAAGGATCACATCTTGTCCCCATAATTAAACTAAGATACTTGAAAGGTATTCTGTTCTATACCTAAGTTCCTGTTATCCAGAGAGTTTAGCAATGGAAAAACTTGAAAGAAGATGTCATTGTATCCAAAGTAGTGTCGATGACATATACGGGTTAAGGTTGATATCGCTCTTCTCGCATTTGATATGATTTCGACTGAATGCTGTAGAGATTTTACGGTTTCCGTTTGTTAAGAAATAGAACCGCTCCTACTTGGTTATTCAAAAAGGAAAATTTAATATTTTCGGAGCATTTCCAGAACTAAATTAAACTTTAAACCAGATATTTTATAACATTTCAAACAGAATTAAAGTAAGCATTTTTTTGTCTTAGAAATCAGCGTATATTCTCATGTATATTTAATTCATTTTTCAGAAATTAAAGTGATCGTAGCGATGTATGATTTAAGACTTTACATAAATGGTAGTTACAGTGATTAATTTTAGTTTTCACTATCTTTTGCCTTTTATTTATATTCTAAAAGAAGTTGTATTTTAGTTGTTGAAACTATATTCGGATACGCTGAATCGTTCATCGAGTGCATCAGACGAGGATGGTGTTGCAAGCCATTTGGTCGTGTGACATGTTTGCTTGGGTTGTAATATTTTCGCCGTACTTTCTTCGAATAAAAATTTAAATAATTAACTTTTTTTAATAACCATTTCTTATAAATGTCTTCCATATAATTTCATCTTCTTACGTAATAAATAAAAAAATACTAATCGACACATAATGTAAATCCTTATTTTATACATATGTTGTAAAAGTTTAACTTGATTTTACACTCACAAAGTTTTTATAAATCTAAAGAGAACTATTCTATTCTAAAAATGAATTGTACCCTGTTTCTGTACCATAATTCATGAATTATATACCGGTGGATTTACTGGTTAGTTGGTTACACAGGCTTTTATGGTACTTAAATTTCATTACCCCAATTTTCGAATAGTAATATTCGTTTCAGAATATTTGACAATAAATAAGGCAGATATTCAGAAAAGATGGTACTCAAATTCAAGAATCGTACTAACCTTGTGTAACTATCCCTTGTGTACAACCGGTTTCATTTAAATACATTTAATAAATTGTAGTTGTCCTTCATAAAATATATGGAGAAATAAATAATTATTCATTTAAATCACCAATGTAAAGATAGAATTTTCGAGTGACTAAAGTATAGAAAAAAATAACAAAAACAAAATATAGAGTAACAAAATTTCCGAAAGTAATTTTTATAAAATATGAAAGCACTTTAACGCTATAAGAAAAACATATGCGCTCACTAAACTAACTACGTGATATATCAATGAAGAGAAATGAAACACATGGAATACAAAATCCCTTAAAAATACTTCCGCTCATACCTTGGAGAGAAATACATGCATTACTTTAGACCAAGAAGATGCAGTGTGTCATTTTCTAAATATTTATTTCTACTAACAGGGGAGCTGTTACGCGTGGAATGCATATCGACGTTTCCCACAACTTCTTCAAAGAAAATTATCTTTACGACTAAGAACATTAGTATACTTTGCGTCTTGTAAGTACTATATTTCAACATATTTCTGTTTATTTTAAAATATTCAAAGTCCGTACTACATGGTAGAAGTTTGCAATTTGTTTTTCACATGTGTCTAGAAAGATAATATTTACGACAATGATATACTCCAATGAGCAACAGTTTAAAATATGAATTTTGAAATAAAGCTGTAAATTTTTAATCTGAGTGGATCAAAGGAACTCTGTTTTTCACTTCTGTTATTAAAATAAATGAGCGACAAATTTTTAAGTTATTAATTTCGAATATATTGTTTAACGGTTCATTGTTTATTTTGGACGTGTGAATAGAACTACATGGTGGTGAGCTTGAAAAAGTGCACGGTAATCCAGATAGTACAAAATGTAATAACATCATTATAACAAATATCGTTATAGGTGAGAACATAGTGTATATGGACAAACTATGGTATCTTCAAAAAAGGTGGTGCACTTGAAAAGGTGCATGCTGATCCGAATAGAGCAAAATGTAATAAAATCATTATAGTAAATATTTTTTTTATAGGTAGCATATAGTGTAAATGGATAAACTAAGGTATCTTAAAAAATATTGATTGGGAATCATGAAAAATTTAAATTATGTCATTTAGAAGAATACTTTTTTTTTCAATTATAATTAATACTAACGGATCTGCTTCGCTCGTTGGTATTTTCCAAACGAGACACGAATAAACGGTTAACTGGGGTTGGGATCCCCATTGCCTTCGGCAGCGAGATATTATACGGGCTATGCCCGCTCCGGCGTCATATTAAACGAACTGAATAATTGGGATTTTTAAATTCGACTCATATTAAATTGAAATTTTCAGCATCGTCATTCGCATTGCTATAGAAACCGATTTGGTATTCTTGCAACTTAAATTTCATCACGGCAATTGCAATCTTTGCTGGTGATTTCTTTCCGTTTCAGAAACAAAATTTAACAAATTTGCTGTATTGGGTTAAAGATTTAGTCCGGGTTTCATTTAAAAATGTCAAAGAAACACAATGAAAATACTTAAAGTCGCAAACAAATTTCGAGAAACATTCAAAAATCTTAAAGGATAACATTTACATTATGGGGTTAAAACATTGAAAACGGGTTATTTTTACGTATGTTGAAAAATCGCTGCACAACGGGAAGAAACTTTAAAAATCGCATAGAAAACTCGCGAAAAATTAAAAAATCACTGTACAAATTAAAAAAAAAAATCTTTAAAAAGAGGCCAAACTTACTAAATTGGATTAAAATATTAAAACCTGATTCCTTTATTTAATGTGGAAAAATCATCATAAAAAAAAAACATTAAATAAACAATTAAACAAAAAATCTTATCAAAAAATTCAAAAGCTGCCTTCAAAGTGCAAATTTCAAACATATAGTTAACTTCATGCCAAATCTTGTACCTCTGTTCACAGTGGTCTTTTCAGAATACACCACATATAAATATCTATCTGGATGATTATAGATAATATGGAATCCATCCCGCTATTACCGGGTTATAAGAACAAATGTGAACTACATTTTTCAACTCTTAATAGTTTTCTTTTTTTACATCTAATATGCATTTTTAGGTAGCCCACTAACAACACCAAAAATCCTTTTTATGTGAAACATTTTAGTAATGTTTTCAAACATAGTTTTTAAATTTATTAAAAGCGATACTTTCGTATTGGCCTCAAGTCAGAAGTTAACAGCCGAAGAAATAGTCGAAGATTTCACTACTTACAACAGATTTTTTTTATTCTGTGATTGCAGTGATTTGAGCGAGTAGTTCGATTACATGTTTCTTAAATTTGTGCTTTATTACTTTCTTCTATCTTTACAAGAAGAAAGTATTGGATTCATGAAAATTTTCGACTTCCGTTTTTCGACGGATTTATACGTTTTAGAAGGTCCTGAACACGATTTGACTGTTTTAAGAAAATGTCTGTCTGTGAGTTTGTCTGTCTGGCTGGCTGGCTGTCTGTATGTGACACAAATTTTGTGGGCGCTCTATCACAAGAACTAATGCTCGGAATTTAAAAAAACTTTAGATTCAGTTAGTCCCTGATATGAGTTGCTGCTGATTAGTTTTTGGTAAAAATCGCCCGGCAGGTGGCGCTGCTATGCAGCATTTTTCGCGATTTCCGCAAAAGCTCTATCTCAAGAAATAATTCTCGGAATTTAATAAAACTTTATATTCAGTTAGTCTCTGATATAAATTGGTGCTGATTAGTTTTTAGTAAAAATCTCCCGGCAGGTGGCGCTGCTATGCAGCATTTTGCAGGATTTACACGATTTTAGCGATAGTCATATCTCAAGAAATAATGCACGGAATTTAATAAAACTTGAGTTTCAGTTAGACCTTGATATAAATTGGTGCTGATTCTTTTTAGTGTATGCGAAACCTCTGTGAGATAGAAGAAAGTTTTCGGACTGACACATCCGACTAGTTTATATTATATTGTTATTTTATTTATTTATTGATGAAGTTTTAATTTCATTTGGGGACAAGAGCCGAAAATAAGTGCTGAACTATTTATATTGTTTAAGTGCAAACGAATTAATCTTTTATTATCAGCCTGCGCGCAACAGAGAAAGATTTTTAAAAGATCATGCTTGAAATTTATTTTAAAACCATAAAAAATCAGTAAATTAAGATACAGTTTTCAAACAAATGGCATTTGAAAAAAAAATCCTATCCGACAATGTAAAAATTTAAATTTTGCGATGTTTAGATGTTAAAAAAATTACAGTAAAAGCGAAATTTATCGGTCAGGTGTTGTCACCGTTAATATGACATCAGTGTTACTCGCGGAGATATTTTGGCGTTATAATATAGATACCGAAGTTTTAATAGTTAATTTTAAAAATATATTTTTAATTTTAAGATTTTTATTTTCATAGATGTACATAAAGATGTATGTGTAAGATGATGTATATCCCTAAAGATATATTCTGTTCCAACTATTATAAAACCAGATATTATAAAACATGATAAAATCACTATAAGAAATCCACTTTTGTAAGTATCATGTACTGTCTATAAAGACTAAATAGGTATCCATAATGATCATCAGTAACACTAGTAGTGTAATAATCATATGTCACTAAGAAAATACTGTAAGTATTTTTATTTTTATTTATTTTTTGTAAATGTTATAAACATTTCACGGAATCTTAATGTATAATAGTTTTAAATGTATTTATAAAATTACATCGGTTATTATAATGACTACCTGAAGAAACGTAATTTTTGAGATGATACTACCCCAAAAGATCATTTTATGCCGTTTATTGTGAACGGCGAAGAATCATTTAAAAGAACTGATTTTTATAAATAGTGTATAATGTCTGTATATGGTCAAAATGATGGCTATCTTCAACAATTGTGTGTTATAGGAAAAAATTTTTAAGCATCATTATCCGAGGCAAAATTATTCTCATAGACATAAAACTTTTTAAAAAAGTATTGGATATACATTAAAATATACGTTGCGGATTTATTTTATCAACTTTAAAACTCCTGTTCAAATCATGCATTTAATTTATACATCTCTCCTGGTATAAAGTTACTGTAAAGAACGGCAATTTATTTTCCACCGAAAATACTTTTTAAATAATATGTAGAATATTTCACTCGAAATACTTCGAATGAGTGGGTTATTTTTTTTGTGGTGCTTTTTTATCCAATGCCTTTTTTTTCTTTACATCAGCAATAATTTTGTTTCTATAAAAAAATTAGTTAATAGTCTAAAAAACTACTTTTTTATTTATTTTCTGTTTTTTATTAGCACGCATTCTTAAATCCTCATTGTTTTTTTATTTTTTTTCTCATTCGAAATGGCTTTTTCTTCACTCATATTTTTTTTTTTTTTTTTTTTTTTTTTTTTTTATGCAAGGGGAAAAACTGCATCATAAAGCTGAAGAAAACAGTTCTCATATTACCAATAAAAATTGGCTATATTTCATTATTTTTTATTTCCATTCCATTTCATCTTTAAATTATAATATCTCATCTTGTCCGCCCACTCTGTTCCTCACATAAATAGGATATATATTGCTACATAAATAGGATATATATACATACATACATAATGATAACTATTTTCAATAATACAACGTGTTAGAGATATTTTATTAAACATACTTGAATATCAAAGAAAAAATACACTCTCACCCATAGTACAAAAATAATTACTGGATTATTTTAAATGTGTTATGAATGTGTTAAGTGTTTTTATTAATTTAAAAAATCTGTTAAAAACGTGTATTTAATTTATAGCTATTTCCTGACTTTAACTTTTGCTAGTGAGCGACAATTTATTTTATATAGAAAATTCTTTAAATATAATATGTAGTACATCTTGCTCAAATTACTTCGGAACATTAGATCCCTTTGTGGTAGTTTTTTTTTTTTCAATATATATATTTTTTTCTTTTTCAATAGCATTTTCCCTTCCTATACTTCAGCAGCAATATCATTTTTTTAATCAGATAATAGTCTAAAAAAATCTAGTTTTTTACTAACTTCCTGTTGTTTTTTTATTAATGCGCATTTTGAAATCTTCACTGTTTTTTCCTTATTCAAAATGGGGTTTTTTGTATCCATATTTTTTATGTATGCAAAGAAATATAAAAAAAAACTGCCAGTCATCATAAAAAGGGAGAAAACGATTAATTAGATTACCAATGAAATTTGACTATAGTTCATTATTTTTATTTCAGTTGCGTTTCATCTTTCAATTATAATTTGACATCTTCCCCATCCACTCAGTCCCTCACTAATATTTCTTTTGATATTCACGCCACATTTCATTCATCCATCCCACCCCCACACCCCCAAGCATATGTGTCCTTAACTGTAATGCCCTATTTTTTTTAATCTATGCTTTCCCTTTTGTAATTCTTGATTTAAATGTATTTTTTCTTTCCTTTTTTTAAATCAGCTTTTAAAGCCTTTTTTAATTATACTTGTATTTCCTTCAAATATCCTTCAGAGTGGGGGAATTTTTTTTAGTGTCTTTATTAGACTCATTTTGCACAATGAAATGAAAATATTCTGCGAGATAATGAACGGAATAGAAACATTTCAAATGCTTTCATTTTGATAATTTGATGCAATACGGAACAAATTTTCATTTGTAATAAACGGAAGAATGATAAAATACCAATAAAGAATGATAAATTACTATCGCCAAGAAAATTCTAATTTTTGTTTCCCACAAAAGCTTTATACAAAAGAAACGAAAGCCGTTCCATATTTTTCATATTTTAAAGACTTTAATTTAGTTGTAATGTTGTTGTTTACTATGAATAGTATTAAAATACATTTAATTTTGATTTCTGTATGAAATCAGTTTATTTTTCTTTAAATGAAATCTGACTGTTAGGTTAATCATTTGAATACCACTGAAATTAAATCAAATTCAGTCAAAGAATGCAAGGTAGTTTTGTTGTTGTTGTTGTTAAGGTCCTTTATTTATGCATTTGTATTTTTTTCTCATTTCGTTTTCCCTCTTTTAACATATACAATTATATAAAGGGCGGAAATTAAAAAAAAAATCGAGAAAATAATCAATCTTTAGCCTACCTCGATGTAAAAATAATTTACGAAAATGAAAATATACAGACTACAGCTACCTACTGCCAATCTCGCAATAATCCCAAGTAAAGCTAACACCTACATCACCTACAAACTTTCAGCATTGCATACATACATCTATAGGGCTATCTATATATGTTCGACTGAAAAATTATTGAAAGAAGAGTTAAAGATAATCTAAAAAATTGGACGTTATACAGAGAGCAATCAAATAAAACAAATCGTAAATTAATAAGAAGAGTCACTGAAAGAGTTAACTTATTCTAACCGGCTGTGAAAAATCTCGAATTTACACCCCACCATCCCATTCATGAATGGACTATCACTAAAGATTAAAAGAGAAATGGGTAAACAAGAAAAACAAGTGTCAATTACCCCCAATCCACCCGCCCTTTAAAATGATACGAAATGATATTGAAAAGTATGAAGAATTACACACGGCGAGTATATATATTATTAATGGTGTAAATAGCGAAAATTGAGAAGCATCTTATATAATAATGACAATATCGGTACACTGAATATCCAAATGCACCAAATGTTTTCAGCGATATCCTCGAGCATTAGTATCCAACACAGGAAACGATGGATATCCTTTATAGAGAAGAAGATCAGCAGAAAATGGCTGTAAATTAGGAACCATAAAAATTCGAAATGGTGACTTCGAAGTATATAACCGGTGGTTTATTCCATATTCGCCTTTGCTATCAAAAACATACAAAGCGCACAAAAAATCGGCGTGCCAATTATCATGTTGTGAAATATCAACCAGCAAATATCAACCAAACAAAGCTTTCACGCGGCTTGCAGTAAAAAAATTAATGAGAATATCGTAGAAGCAGCAATCTTGACAGAACATTTCAAAGGTAAAGATGTCCTCATTCCTCGCATTCCTATGATTCCAACGGATACGCCATTTCAATTTAAGATATTGCACTACTCAATTCGATTGGTGTTTGCAATCACCATCAACAAAGCTCAGGGCCAATCTTTAGAACTGTGCGGTTTAGATCTAGACACGGATTGCTTCTAACATGAGCAATTATATGTTGCGCGTTCTAGATTGGGCAAATCAAGCAATCTCTATATCTGCACAGGAAATGAAACAACAAAAAATATTGTATACCCACAAGCATTGTGAAGTTAAACATATTAGAAATGTGCGCTTTCTCTTTTCTTTTCTTTCAATTTAACCAGACAGAGCCACAGCAACGTGCAGCCGGGTACAGCTAGTAGATAAATAAAGTAGTATTAAATGCGACCTACTAAAAATTCACTTCTTAAAAACGAAAAAGAAAGATAAATAAAAATAGTTTTTAAAAAATTGCTTTTATGTTACGAAAAAAATCAGTTTTCATGTAGTTGGAATATGCATTTTGAAAAGAAAAATAGATAACTAACTAGAAGGAAAATGAAATACTTGTATATATAAAATACATAAAGTTGCATTTTATATGTCACTTATTATTTTGAACAGATATAAAACTATTTTTATTCATTTAAAAGTGAAAAAAAAGACACTTTAAATAATTTTTTTAAATATGATACGTAAATCATAAAATTAATTGTTATAGAATAGAATATTTTAAAGTGTAAATTTTATCACAATGCAAATGCAAACATTTAAAAAAAATAAAATACACTGGGGTCTAAGAGTTAACATTTAAAAGCAAAATACCAGTTCTCTGTCATTTACACACAGTTCTCTGTCATTCACACACAGTTATCTGTCATTCATACACAGTTCTCTCTCATTTACACACAGTTCTCTGTCATTCACACACAGTTATCTGTCATTCACACACAGTTCTCTGTCATTTACACACAGTTCTCTGGCATTCACACTCAGTTCTCTGTTGACTGTGAGTGACCTATGAATGGATATAATAAAATCATTAGATTCAGCTTTATTTTAATCGGCAAAATCATGGGACGAGCGATGACTTGTTTTCGTGACAAGATAGGCAGTGGAGAATTTTTATTCATAAGCAGAATCGATTTAAGAGGTAATGTAAATTTCTGAGCCTTTCGTCATGTCCGAATGTAGTATAAGTCGAAAATGCATTTAAAGGATTTTATGAGCAATAGTACCTTTGCTAAACTGAAAAAGATGGGGCAAAAAAAGATTTCAGAAAATATGCCAAAGTGTATTTCCAAAATTGTGGAGAGCATATCAAAAGATTAGAACAATTACATATTAGACAGCCAAGTAAGAAACTGTACTTCAAGACAGAATGAAACTGTCAGTAGATCAGCGATCTCGTAATGGGAAGTATGGTAGTATTACAATAAACTTGCGTATAGGTAGTTCTCCACACAAGGGACAATAGTATAGTGTACATTTCGGTACCGCGAGAGTCTAAAATCCAGAACGGCGGATAAATACAACAACTATCCATTATAAGACTTATGTTACGTTTAGGCTACTTTATTTACACAATATTACAAACTCTTAACGAGTCTAGCTGGATATTGAATCTATCTCAGATCGTTGGATGCACCAAATTTATGGATATTTCAGTTTGAAACAAAGAACGATTAAGCGCTCTTAGAAATCAGAGCATCACTATTTATGAATAGTAATTTTTTTCTTATTTATGACAGAAATTGTGTGTTTAAATCAGGCCATTTGAAGTAGTGTTACTCCGTACCTAAAGCCTGTGCGCCGTGTACCCATGATTTAATCTGATCCTGGATCGAAAATATCAGTTAATCTGGCTTAAGTAACATATGTTGTATAACTTGGCTACTTGTTCGTTTATACAACATTGGAATATTGTATACGGACGAGTTCACAGTTCAAACGACGAAGGCGTAGACCAGGGCTCTCCAACCTGGTGCCCGCTATTTACCAGAAAATTCTTACAGAAATATTTGCTTATTTAATCGGAGATATTCAGAGATTGAATAAAGCAAATATTTTTGTAATAATTTTCTGGTGAATAGTGGGCGACAGGTAGGACAGCCCTGGCATAAACTATTGGAATGTACGTCATTCATATTTTCGAATTATCAGGAGCCGAAAAACCACTGGCACAGGACATCAAAAATTTCGGTTTTCACAACTGATAAATTCTTTTCTATTTTCAAGCATATGTTGCTATGCGTTATTATGTGTGCAGCTCCGAAAAAGACTGTAAATTCAATAGGGAGAATTAAGAAACGGAAATTTTTATGGCAGTTTGTTAATTAAAAGTAACAGAAAATAAATTAAAATTATATGAGACATTATATGAAAAAATACAATGAATAAATATTTGCTGCAATTCAGTGTAATATACATAGAAATTATTCACAATTACAACCGCGCAATTCCTGAAAATTTCCTTTTAAATAGTGCCATTTAAGATGAGTTACATGCTAAGTTTTAGCGAGAACATGCGGTACGATGTTATACAGGATCAATATGATTTGTTAAGTTGATACAAAGTTTATACAACTGTTTTGTACATTCTTCTGAGGTACGCAACATTTCGGAAATATTTTTTGTATTATGCAAGTGCGACATTGAAAACAATGTTAGATTCAATGGTGTGCTGGTGAGGACACTTGTAAGAGCTTGAATACAAATTAGAATGCCATGTTATTTGCATGAAGAACAATTTCAGAAAAGGAAAAGGGTAAAGTTAGATGTCTAGCTATGGGCCACCTTAACATGTTGCAGAGTATTATGCTCCCATTTATGACATTGGTGTGGGCTGTATTCTTCAACAGATTGGCAAAGCAATGGCAAAACTGTAAGCCGTGGATATGGGCACTTAAACTCCTGTCGAGATGTCCTTATCCTCTCTTATTACGTTTTCATCAGAGCTACAAACCTTTTCTCTATTTACAAAGAATCAGCTGATTTTTTTTTTTTTTTTTTTTTTTTTTTTTTTTTTTTTTTTTTTTTTGAGAGTAGGAATCAGGAATCAGATCCATCTTCTTCAGCTGTTGAGATTTCAAGAACAAAATTGTCAGATTAAGTGTAAGTGATGCTTTAATGAATCATCTGAGTTAAATGTGCAGTTAGAAAGTCCAAAACCAAATATAGGATCGGTGGTCTGCATTTATAATGACGATGAGATTCGGTGAAAAGTGAAAATATCATATAATAAAATAATATAAACTGTTTAAAATGAGTTACAGAAAACAGTTTATGTCTACAAAGAGTACAATTTAAGATTTTGATCTGGTTTGTATATCACCAAACTAGAAACCATTCTAATTTATGATGCAGAGAAACTTAGAGCCATTTT
The DNA here is from genome assembly GCA_963931845.1 of Maratus michaelseni. Lineage (NCBI taxonomy): Eukaryota > Metazoa > Arthropoda > Arachnida > Araneae > Salticidae > Maratus > Maratus michaelseni. The sequence goes on along the minus strand of OZ007588.1, from coordinate 245,052,501 downwards.
TGACGACATTACGATTCCGACATAGAGAGCAGCTTTGCTAAAGGATGCATCCATTTTAAAAGTTATTTTTTATCTGTGGGAGGAGGAAAAGAATGACCCATTTTCTACAGGATGTTGGCTTAAAAATGAATCAGGGATTTTTATTTAATTGTGTACACTGAATTTAAAATTTACAGCTGTACTCCATTAATAAGCTGCTTTGCTGAAAGGTCATTTACAGCTTTCAAATGGATTAAAAACTGTTTACGGATACCACAAAATCAAGAATGACTAATCAATCTTGACTCGCCATAGAATCGGTCATCACAGTCAGTCTCATTTTCGAGTAAGTAATAAGTGCATTCTCAAATTTGAAAGTGATAAAAAAACACATCTTATAGGTAGCTTTCAATACAAAAAGTATAAAGCTACTTATTGCAGCCGTTCGGAGGAAAGCAGTTCCGGAAAATTTCGATATATTTTCACCGATCATGACCTCCAGACCCCAAAACCACCTTCCGTTCAAATGTTGATTTATATATATATATATATATATATATATATATATATATATATATATATAGAGAGAGAGAGAGAGAGAGAGAAAGAGATATATATATCCATATATATATCATCATCATCATCAACCGTTTTCAATCCACTGCTGGATGTAGGTCTCCCCCAGATTTTTCCATTGTTGCCTGTCTAGTGCTTTAGTCATCCAATTAACACCGGCCACTTTTCTGATTTCGTCACTCCGTCTTACTTGAGGTCGTCTTCTTGGTCGTTTTACATCTCTGGGATACCACTGTAGGGTGTTTGTGACCATGAATCCATATATATATATATATATATATATATATATGACTTATGTCATACGATAACGCTCGTATTTATAAATCAATTTTGATGAAACTAATTGTGTGTTTTAAGCTCTCACCAATGTCTCGACCGAGTTCGTTGGCCAGCTTGGTCCGCCATTTTGTTTCAGGATGGCGGCCACTTAAAAATTTAAAACTAAAATAAATATACAAAAAAGTTAAAAATTTAAATTTATTTTTTATTAAGTGTTAGGCCTTCATACGAGGATTCCAGAGCATTTTTTGGTTTACCTCTATCTTAAAAAATGGCTGAGATAGAGCAGTTTGAAATTCTAGGGTAGCTGACATTTTGAAACAAGACAGCACGTTACAAAAATTTTCATTGTTGTAATCATTTTCCCAATCATACGCATAAAACTATATATTCATATCCGTTAGCGTCAAATTCTCGACAAACTTGGCGACATTTGGCGAAATATCGCCAAATTTGGCGACCAAAATAAGTCTTCATAAATGAAGCAAATTTGGCTATTGCTCAATAATTTGGCGAATATATTATTCAAATTCAGTATTAACGAATCTTTTGTAAACCTTTTCTTTGCATTTTAACTTGCTGTTTTCGGTAACATTAGCTAAAATAATAAAAGTAAGATATAAGGAAAGCTACCTTTTCTTCCCGGTACAGGCCGGAAGGACTTTTTAAGTTCCGTGAATATCACAAAATGATTAATAATTTATAGAGTTTGTAAATTATAATATCTGATTAGCTGAGTTAGACGTTTTTGTAATATATATATTTCAAATATGGACTATTAAGCTGTAGTGACTTTTCTCTGTACATTTCTACTATTTACTTTGCTTAATTAAATTGGAGGTAGTTGTGAATTTTACTGGAACAATTGAAACTGCAGTGAAATTTTTTCTGTGTTTGTATCATTTTTTGTTTGACAAAAGTGGAGCTTTGTGCAAAACTTTGAAAAGGTGCTAATTAACTGTAGTGACTATTTTCTTTATATTTACCATTTAATTTTTCGTGAGAATACAATTAATAAAACTTTAACTTGCATTTTTTGTTTCATGCTTTATGTATTCAGTTAAGTTTAGATGTTTTATAGAGTTTTAAACTGAAGTAAATAATGAAGTAGTTCAACTGAGGACAGCAGGGGGCGTAAAATAAATGACTGCATAGGGACATCACATATTCGAAATACGGTCCTGTTAACGACCCTACTTCAAGAACTTGATGTCCTTGAAAAGGGTTCAGTTACTGAGTCTAAATAATGCAACAATCATGACCTGTATTTTCACCAGATCTAAATTATATTAAGCACTTTTAGGATGCTCTTGAAAATTAAATCACAAGACACAAAAATTTAAAAAAAATAACTATCATGGAACTAAGTTAGGAGTGCTGGAATTTCCAATACTAACTTCTAGATAATGTAACATTTTGATTACAGGACAAAACCAACGAATATTTTTATATTAAATTGTACCACAATTTACAAAAAACATTTTTTTGTGGTATATATCTCTGGAAAACATCCTTGTATGGCAGAGGGGGTTTTTTTAAAGGTGGGACGAATATAATAAAAAGGTAGTCGCTGGGAAATACGTGTGTCCCAATCCAGTAACCGAAAGATGAATTCTAGATAATTCATTCCTTGGCAGTTAGAAATTCTCTTATTCCATTTTTTTTTTTGGTTATTATTATTTTCGTAACATTTATTGAATCTCAGACATATTTTTAAATTGAGCGCAATTTAAATCTTCTTGCCTCAAAATGAGGCAAATAGAGGGGTTTATGTTTCCTGGATGGAATATATGTTTCATGTTGACTGATGAAGACGACATTTAAAGCTGATTTTTTGTCAAAATGAGTTAATATTTTCGTAATGGTGCTATAGAGATTATTTTGATGTTATGCAGTGTCAATTCAAAACAGTTTTTGAATTCGCACTCATTATTTCATTTTAAGTACAGAATATAACAAAAAAATATTTTTAGTTAGTTATGCTAAAGAATATGATCTCTTTAACAGATTCACTTAAACAGCAAAAATAATTTACTTAGATCTCAGCTTTCGTAGAATATTGAAGTTATCAAATTTAAATAAATTAGAAATATTTCAATGTCACATTTAATATCAAGATCACATACTTCAGTGCCATTTACAAATTGTTTTGCTGTTTAATCTTTATTCTCCTGTCAATTCAATTATTTCTTATATTAGTGAAAGCGACTAACTGTAAGGCACGCATTTACGTCTCCGAAGTAATTTCACTTAAGTCTCTTGAATGATTTTGACAGAAATTATTGCCGCAGTAAAAAACTGTTTTGTGCCATTTTCCCTCAAAATAGTATCAAGCTTTCGTGGATAGTTTTAATTTTAATGAGTTGAAATCGCATTAAATCTTAAATTCTCTCTTCTCTTTGAAATAAAAAAAAATTTCTCGAAATGAAAGAAAGGGGAAGATAATGAAAATTATATTCCGCTCCTTGACTTCAAGATTCAAAAGTCAGATAGATCCTTTACGTTTCTTTCAATTAATTGTTATTATGTAATAAAATACTGCTAGTTTTCTTTGAAACATAACAGGTAGTTTAAAAAATAAATTATTTTATGTATCATTTTGATCTTTAAGATTATTTAAAAATTTAAATGATACATAATGATTTTGATTTTGATAATAATGTAAATTATATTCTTACTTAATTATATTATCATATTTATTATTATTATAGTCTTACTTAATTATATTATTATATTATATTATTATTATAATCTTACATAATTATATTATCATTTATTGACTTCTATATTCAAAATTCAGATAGATAGTTTATGTTTGCAATTAATTATTATTATTTAATAAAAGACAGCTAGTTTCCATTGAAGAATAATAGTAGTTGTAATAAGTAGTTGTAAAAGCATGTTATGTTATATGTCATTTTGATTTCGATATGTATTTTGTACGTGATTAAAACAAGTGTTATTTAGTATGAAAATGCCTCAAATTATAATATATATATATATATACATTTTATAAATAAAGTAATTAAAGAAATAAAGAAATTCGTAGATATTTTGACAAAATTTGCAATAGAACATATCTTACTTTGTGTAAATTACAATGATATCAGGAGATGTGGTGTAAGCGGGTGCCATCTGTACTTTTTCTAGTGGACAGTTTTTGTAATTTTCCGTGCAATCGTGTTATCCTGAATCATTAACGTTTCTGCGTAAATGAGCAATCTATTCAGTCTCTCTTCATCTTTTTCAAAGTGCGCATGTATCTCCTGAATCTGGTTATCACGATTATTTTGCAATAATTTGTTAATTGGGTGACTATGGTTGTGTAGTGGCTATATATAAACAGTTAGCGTTGCAAAGGGTGGAAAAAACCGGGTTTAATCCCGGGAATAAACAGGGATTTTTTATTTTTTTTACTTTTTTTAATGATTTTAATTTCAGCCTTCTATGGCTCTCTAATGCAGTATTACACGATTCTTTAGACGAGGTATTTATAAAAAATGCATTCAAGATCATTGCAATTAAAATGAAGTATATCAATTAAACATAAAAATAATTAGATAATTTAGCTCCATTAATTATTTTTTAGAAAACCTTTTTAATTGATTAATATTATTTAAAAACTCACAATTCTCAGTACAAAATAGAATATATACATAACTTTTTAAAAATATTTTAAATCAATTGGTTTACTGGAAAAAGTTGAAAAACGATAAAGAAAGAAAAAGTCCTTCCGGCCTGTACCGGGAGGAAAAAGTAGCTTTCATAGTCCATTCCTTAAAAAAATCAACTTATTTTACTCAAACACCCGAAGCTAAATTGCTTGGAAGTCGATTATTGAAAATTCAATCCCGGTTTACGTTAATACTGAATTTCAATACGAATTTCAGCATGAGAGTTACAGCATAACAAAAATCAGATTGTGTCAAAATGCCAACCACCCTAGAATTTCAAACCGCTATATCTCAGCCATTTTTTAAGATAAAGCTAAAACAAAAAATGTTTCGGAATCCTTGTAAAACGATCTAACACTTTTTGAGTTTTGTTTTTTAAATTTAACTTGCCGCCATTTTTAAATAAGATGGTGTATGAAGCTGGCTTACGAACTCGGTCGAGACCTTGATATGTTCTGTACACATGATCAGTAACATTCATTTCGGTTCATAAATACGAGAGTTACAGCGTAACAAAAATCAGATTGTTTCAAAATGTCAGCCACCCTAGAATTTCAAACTGCCATATCTTAGCCATTTTTTAAGATATAGCCAAAACAAAACATGTTCCAGAATTCTTGTATCACGTTCTAACACTTAACAGAAACAGTTTTTTTTAATTTATAATTTTTTTGTACATCTTTTTAAAATTTTAAAAATTAAAAAAATTTCAACTGGCCGCCATTTTGAAACAAGATGGCGGGTGAAGCTGGCCAACTAATTCGGTTGAGACCTTGGTATGTCCTATACACATATTCAGACACATTCAAATCGGTTCATAAATAAGAGAGTTACAGCATGTCATATATATATATATATATATATATATATATAATGTAAGTCATATATATATATATAAGTTAAAAAAAGATTAAAAATAAAAATAAAATATAAATAAAAATATAAATAAAATCCATGCGATAAACGCTATAGCTGCAAATAATCACACAGATTAAATATACCGAAATTAAATGTGAAATTAAAAGTGCCGATATTAAATGTGCCGAATACATTTGATACATAACGTGCTATATATATATGTGTGTGTGTGCAAATCAACATTTGAACGGAGGGTGGTTTGGAGGTCTGGGGGTCATGATCGGTGAAAATATGCCAAAATGTTTTCGAATTGCTTTCTTCCGCATGAAAAACCCAATTATCTAAATTAAGGGGGGGGGATTAGCCACCGTCCCCCACTTTATACTTAACCAATGAACCAACAAAACTAATCAGGAAAGCACCTTCTCACAAATGAACCTGTATGCAAAATTTGAAGCACATCGGATAATTCTGCATGAAAAAACCATTTATCTAAATTAAGTGGGGTATTAGCCCCCATACACCCTTTTATAGTTAACCAATGACCCCCCCCCCCAAATTAATCAGGGAAGAGCTTTATCCCAATGAACCTATAACAAAATTTGAAGCAAATTGGATAATTCTGTCTGAAAAACCCATTTATCTAAATTAAGGGGAGATTAGCCCCCCCCGCCCCCCACCCCCACTTTATACTTAACAACTGAACCAACAAAACTAGTCAGGGAACAGCTTTATCACAATGAACCTGTATACAAAATTTGAAGCCCATTGGATAATTCTGCATGAAAATCCGATTTATCTAAATTAAGGGGGTGTTAGCCCCCGTTCCCCCCTTTATAATTAACCAATGAACCCCCAAATCTAATCAGGGAAGCGCCTTATCACAATAAACCTATAAACAAAATTTGAAGCAAAACGGATATTTCTATCAAGAGTTATCGCGTTACGTACATACGTAGACACATACAGAACTGGCTAAAAAGTATTTTTAGATGAAAAATATCAATAATATTTTCAAATAAATTTTGAAATTTATTAAAAGCGATACATTTGTATTATAGCCGCTTGCCATGTATTAATAGACCAAGAAATCACCAAATATTTCGTTCCTTACAGCCGTCTTTCTTATTTTGGTAATTTTAGTGGTTTAAGGGGGGACTTGGACTACATGTCTGTTGAATTTATGTTTTATTTATATAATTTTATTTATTTATTGATGAATTTTTAATTTAGGTTTCGAATATTAGCTTGAAACAAATGCTGAACTACTTATAATGTTGTAACAGGTTCATTTCCGCAATCGGTCTGCACGCGATAGAGATAGGTTTTTGAAAAAAAAAAAAGTCATACTTAAAATTTATTTTCAAAACCATAAAAAATCCTTAAATTCAGATTGAATTTTCTAACAAATTGCATTCAAAAGATCATTTTCTTACCTATTCGGCGATATAAAACATGGAAAATGTAGAAAAAGAGGGTTAGAACTTAACGGAAATTGCAGCAGAAGTGAAATTTATTGTTGAGGTCTTGACATTGTCAATATGACGCCAGCGTTACCCAGGGATATGCTATTGCTTTATAATTTAGATTTTGACCCTTTGAATAGTGATGTCTGAAAATTCAACAGCATTCAAACTACGGCGAACGCCCGGACGAAATTATGCTGCGAGATTATTTATCGCCCTTTTTTCTACCTGCCTACTTGTCAGCAGGGCAGTATGGGTTAAAAATGGAACCCGCTTTAGATAACTAGTATAAAAGACTTCCCTCCCTTTGATTCCAATAATCCCCAGATCCGCTACATTAGTTGGATATTTACGAGGGGGAGAAAATGGAACAGGCGTTCGGGCGGTCTGCCAGTATTTTGCTTGGCTGAGCGTCTTGTGCGGTTTCGTAGCGAAAGGGTTAAAAGCTCGCTAAAATATTTTCTGTATTGTTAAAATTAAGATCAGTAATCAGGTTCGGTTGGACTTAGATACATTGTATTCTTGAATAGATAAATGGATTGCGAACTTGATTTTTTTGTTGTTGTTGTTAGAGTGTGCTTTATCACCTCTTAAAATTATTAACTATGGTACAGAAACAACCTGAAGATAAAAAAAATATATTCTCTTTAAATATTCTACACTAGAATGCATTATACTTTAAATATAATAAATTTATTTAAACAGCAAAACGTATTTTCTTAGACCTCACTCTTATTTGGTTATTGAAATTTTCTGATTTAAATAAATCCCAAATCATTTCAGTGCCGCATGTAATATTTACACCACTGTTTGCATTGCCATTTATAAATTATGTTACTGTTTAATATCAATTTTGGAGTGAATTCAATTATTTTTTCCATTAGTGAAAACGTCTAACTGTAAAGCATGCATTTACGTCTCAAAAGTAATTTCACTTAAGTCTCTTGAATGACATTGAAAGAAATTATTGTCGTAGTCAAAGAAATGTCTTGTACCATTTTAACTCAAAATAGTATCAAGGTATCGTGTATATTTTAAATTTCAATAGTTAAATTCGCATTAAATAATAAATATCTCAGAATGAGAGGAATGGGAAATATAATGAAATTAATATTTCACTCTTTGACTTCGAGATTCAAAAGTCAGATAAGTGCTGTAAGTTTTTTGCCAATTAACTGTTATTATCTAATAAATGACAGCTAGTTTCCGAAGAAAGAAAATATATTAATAAATAATTTTACTTATCAGTTTGAATTTGACATGTTTTTTCTTTTTCTTGCTTTCCTTTTTTTTTGTGATAAACCTACGCGTGTTATTTAGCATGTTACCTATAACCCTAAAATTAATTGTTGGTTGTATTCTTTACACTTAAAAATAGTATTAGAAAATTGGGATTTTCCAAAGCGGAGAAAAACATTAAGAAATCATAGGTGATAGGTGACGTTCAATGGATACAAATAATTAAGAGAAAAGTAAAGGTTTAAAAGGGACAAATGATCTTCAAATGAGACAAAAATACTAAGAAAAAAAGATACATTCAAAGAAGATATGTGGCCTTCAAAAGGGACAAAAACGTTAAAGTGAAAATGAAGCCAAGTTCAAAAGGAACAAGGGACTTCAGAGGAGACAAGTGAGTGGACATTCAAAGGGAGCGACGGACGTTTAAAAGGAACAAATATATTAAAGATATAAGGAACATTCAAATTGAAAATTTAATTTAAATTTTACAAGTCTTTAAACTATGTAATGACATATAATTAGCATACGTTTTCATATTTTGAAGTTAAGGGGACAAGGGGACTAATGAAATAAGATACGTTTGAAGGGGATAAAGAACGTTTAGTGAGTTTGTTCATTAGGCAAGGAACGTTTAGGATAAGATGTTTATGTTTCACAAATCTAAAAACTAACTCATGGCATATAATTAGCATTTATATATTCCTATTTATAATTTGATGTTAAAGGGAGCATTGAAAGTGTTTTAAACTTTCTTTGTTTAGAAATGTATATGCATGCTTAAACAATATTTCATTAAAATACGGTGAACAAAAGGCGTTACTGCTAAGCACAAAGGTAATATTGAATAAATGTTAAAAAATCAGGACTCTTTTATTGCACTTTATACATCCTAGCGCTTCAAAAGTATTCTATTGTAATTTGACTTCATGATTTCAAATGTGCCAGTATTAAATAACATAAAGTTAATGTTAACAAATGATGCATGTGCTTTGTAGTTTCTCTGTTGATTCTTCGTTGAAACTATGTTTCATATAATTATTATTATTCATATATATTGACATTTTAATAATTTTGAAAAATTCTTTAGTAATAATCTCAGGCTTCACAATTCCACTTCAAGAAGTTAACTACTTTTATATAAGAAAAGAAACAAACTGTACTGATTTTTTTCGATTTTTCCTTTAAAAATACCTGATTATTTGAAATTTTTCCTCAATGATTTCATAATTTTCATAACATGCTAAAAATTATCCTTATCTTGACCAAAACAAAATTTACAAATATATAAAATAAATTATATTTTACGAGATACTCTGCGAAATAAATATAAAAATATATATTTTGATAAAAACGAAAGTTTATGGTTTATGATTTTTAAGTAATTCAAAATATTTATTCATTTGTACATTTCACGCGCCATATAATACATTCTTACACAATGGCAATGAAATCTGACGAATCGACTATTTCATAGATTGTTATTTGCATGGGGAAAAAAACAAGAATATTCAACAACGTGCAATAAACGCAAAAAAAAATGTTCTGCCAGACAAGCAAAAAAGGCTCTATCCTCTCAAAAGATAACAGAGTTAAAGAAAATTAACAAAAAGATATAGAAAAAAACACAATCCCATCTCATTGAATAAACATTAAGCTCTTAAATGTTAGAAAATTATTCGGTGTAAGTAAAAAACAATGTTTTATAGCTTCGAGCACTTTTTTAAAAAAAATTTCTGGGTGGGTTAGCTATGTCAAAAGATTAAGACAATAGAATCGGGATGAAGAAAAGTACGTGAATAAACATTAGTAACAAAATTTCTGAACGAAATCGATATAAATATATCAACATTTCGGAAGGGTTACTTATGAAATACCAAAAAATATATATATATTTCATTGTACAAAATGTTTCTACTGTATATAATTTTTTGGATCCATTATAAATTTATAAAAGGATTTATTGACTTAAGTATATACTTTTGAAGCATAGATTAAATAATATGAAGCATGCTGATTTTAAATTGTGTTTTCCTACTCTCATTGCGCCATTATAATTTTGAATAAAATAGTAGTTTTGATTTCAATTTATGCGTTTTTATAATACAAACACGAAAGTTATTTAATTTTTTTACATAGCTATAAATCAAAAAGAAAATCACACTAAATGTAATCTAAATCACGGTTCGCTGCTCATTCACGGACTTTGCGGTTCTTACACGAATACTTTGTTAAAGCAGCATATTGTGTATAATTTTTATTACATGCATGGATATTTCAATGAACAAGGAGTATGTATTTTCTTAAATAACCGTGACCAATATTAGATAACTCAAAACTATTAACTAGGTCAAAGTAATAAGGATATATTTCATGCTGCTTTTGCGATTTATTCTCTAAAAATATGCTATTTATTTAAACTGCTTATCAATGTTTTCATAATTGTCACAACATACCAAGTATTTTCTTTATTATACGCTAAATAGCGCCTAGAAATATGAAAAAAAAGTTTTCAAGAGAATATGAGAATTAAATATATATATATATATATATATATATATATATATATATATATATATATTATTAAAAAAAACGGAATTTTACATTTTATGGCTTTTAAGATACATATATTCATTCGTATCTTTTACGCACAATTTAACACCTTCTTTATACGTTGGCAATGAAGTCTAGAGAAGCTACTACTACACGGGTTGCAATTTGCATGGGGAAAAAAATATGAATATTCAAGAACGTGGAATAAATGAAAGAGAAGTTTTGCAGCCATGCAAAAAAAAAAAATAATCTTTCTTCCCCAAAGAAAACAGAGTTAAGGAAAATTACCGGAAAGAAATACGAAAAACACAATTCTATCTCATTGAATAAACATTAAGTTCTTAACTGTTAGAAAATAATTCGGTGTAAGTAAGTAAAAAACCTTATATTATCTCTTCAAGGCAATTTTTAAATAATATTCTGGGGTGGTTAGAAATGTCAAAAGATTAATAAAATAGAATCTAATGGATGAAAAAAAGACATAAACCATGAATAAGACGAATAGTGATAAAATTATGTACAAATTTATGAAGCTTTTGTAAGAATTTCTTATGAATTCAGAAAAGCTCGTCAATATAACTTTCAATAAACATTTGTAGTCTGAATTATAATTTATGTGTTTAAAAGAGAAACACATGAAAAATATTTAAATCGGTTTTCTACTGCTTATAAATGAGAAAGAGAAAAATTACACTAAATCCAATCTAAATCACTATTAACTGATAATTTACTAACTTGATGAATCTTACATGGATACTTTGTTGAATCTGTAAGTTGTACATACAGATTATCTTATGAATAACCAAAGGTATATCTCTTAAATATTCTTGCCCAACATTATATTACTCGAAGCTATTAATTACTTCAAAGTAAGAATGAAAAATCTTATAATGATTTTTTGAAATTTTTATTTTCTATAAAAATATTCAATTACTTGCAATTTCTTCCCGAGGTTTTTATGTTTATCATAGTAAGCCAAAAATTACCTTTATTTTGTGTTAAACAGCGCTTACAAATACATAAAAGACACAAACTTCCGTTTACGAGATACTTTGCGAATTAAATATAACATTATATTTTATTTTCATAAACACAAACGTTTATATTTTATGTTTTTATCGTTAAGTCAATCAAACTATTTTTTCATTCCTATGTTTTACGCGCAATTTCGCTCTTCATTTATACAGTAACAACAATGGAATCTGATGAATCGACTATTTCTTGGGTTGTTATTTGCATGTGGAACAAAACATGAATATTCAGAAACGTGGAATAAACGAAAAAAAGTTTTTGTAACTAAGCAAGAAAAAAAAGTCTCTATCCTCTAAAAAAAGTGTTAAAGGAAATTAGAAAAAAAAAAGGATCAAACGAAACACAACCCTATATTATTATGTAAGCGTTAACTTTCTTAACTGCTAGAAAATGTTTCTGTGTAAGTAAAAAAAAAAAAAATCATCATTCAAATATATTTTTTTAACTTTCTCAGGTGGTTACCTATGTTGAAAGATTACCAAAATGGAATCTCAAAGATGTGGAAAGCACGTGAACAAACAATAAGTATTTAAAACAAAAATAGTATACATAAATTCATGAACAACTTGTAATTTTTTCTACTGAAATTATTTATAGAATTCATTGTATAAAATGGTTTAGCACGCAATTTTTCATACCTGTCAGAATTTTTAAAAGTGATTTATTGGTTTCAGTGTATAATTTTCAAAGATAGAATAAGTAAAATTAAAGTATGATGTTGGTATTTATTTTTTTACGTATTTTAAAACAAACAAGTAAATAAATATTAGGAACAAAACAATAGAAAAAAATGTCATGTATAAATTCATCAACATTTTGTAAAGTGTTATAAAACACGGAAATATAATTCGTAGAATTTATTCTAAAAAACGCATCAACATGAAGTTTCTCAAATCTCTTATAAATGCTTAGAGTGGTTTATTGATTTTACTATGTGTTTTTGTAAGTTTCAATAAATATCATGTAGCGTGTTATTTATAAGTATTTTTTGTTTTCAGAGAAAAACATGTGATGGAATATCAATAAGAAAAAGACTGAAAAAAATTACTACATGTATACTCTGTATAATCTACATGTATAACTCATCAACATTTAGTAACGTTACATTACAAAAACAATATTAATTTATTTAATGAAATAATTTTAACACGTTAATTTTTAGAACTGTCATACTTTATCAAGTGATTTAGTGACTTAAGTAAAAGCTGTTGAACTGTGGAATAAAAAGTGTGAAGAATGTTTTATTGTGTTCAAATCATTCATAAATTCATGAAGCGACATTTTGATTTGAGTATATACTTTAGAAAAGTTGAATAAATGTAATTAAGCATGCTATTTGTATTTTGCATTTTATTTTTTACATTTTACAAGAAAAAAACAATTCATGAAACAATAACAAAAATGCTGACAAAAATGAAGTACAAATTCAACAACATTTTATAAGGTTTTCTAATATATATATATCCAATTAATTCTTCAAAATATGTTAAAACCTGATTTTTTAGATCAATCATAAAGTTCTTGAGTCGTTCAGCAATTTAAATATATGCTATTGAAAAGTAGAATAAACTGTATGTGTTAAACCTATTGTCCATGAGTATTTTGAAAGCTTAAGAGGTTAATTGACTTCTTTCTGTATGCTTTAAGTTATTAATTGGCGTCCGCATAATCTTTTAGAAAGCTGAGGTGTTAAAATAACATCTTTTTTAACGCTTTAACTAACAGTATGAAGGATGTATCATTGGTAAACATATATTCTGTTCACTAAACATTTCTTTTGCTTGTAATTTGGAGTCTATAGGATGAAGAAGACCAGATGAACAAATACAAGTAAGAAAAGTTCCGAAAAGAATAGCATGTATGAATTTATCAACATTTTGTGAGGTTTCCTTATGAAACAAAATTTAGATCTCATTTTACAAAATATTTTAACACATAATTTGTCTAATCTGCCATAAATCTCTCTAGGTGTTTAGTGACTTAAGCATTTACTCTTGAATATTAGAGTAAATAGTATGAAGCAAGTGTTATTTGTAAACATATTTTCAGTTCTAAGGATTTTTTCTTATTTGTATTTATTCACCTGGTCCTCGTCATCAATCACAATCTCTTCTGCAATTGTTGTTCCTTAACCTTTCATCACACCTAATCATCATTATAAAATTTGAAAAAAAAAAATGGAATATGTGCACAATACTCGGAATGATTTCTATAAATAATTAATTTTTACTTGATAAAAACATCTTAGGAAATATTGATGAATCTGTGAATTATATTTTTTCGGTACCTTTGTTACTACTATTTGTTTACATATTTTTTTTTTATAAAATGTGAAATAATACTAATAGTATAAGTAGTAAGATAATGAGAGTGCTTGCACAGCCGGTGGGTGCACGGGAGTGCCGTGCACAGATTCCATATATTTTTAGTATTATTTTAGTATAAATTTTTTAGTATAATTTAGTACAATTTATTCAACAAATTTTTCCGTTCCATCATAATTTTCAAACGCCATTTATTTGTTTAAGTATAAGCTTTTGACGGCTATAGTAAATAAAATGAAGCATGATACTTGCTGTGATGCAGTCACATATTTTATTTCTTTTTTCATTTTAAAATGTTTCAAAATTAATATTTCCCCATTTAAACAGTATTTAAAAAAAAAAAAAACTTTTATTATTTTTATTTATTTATTCAGTGCGTCTTCATAAATTTCTAATAAATAAAACCTAATAATAAGACATGATTAATATACTACTTTAAAATATCATTTCTTTTCTATTTTTCTTTTTTTCCGTTACAGTTTGCTAAAGTGTTAAAAGCAATTAAATTTTTTACTTCTCCTTTGATATTCATTTTTATTTCGGTTGTCTGTTTTTATGTAAATAAAAACTTTAATTTAAGTAATAGCACAGTTGTGTTGGCAGACTAGGCGGATCCGATAGGGTTGTCGCATTTGGCATGTTCGTTTCGCCAAAAAACGATGTTTGTTTTGACTATCTGCACACTCAATTTAAATTTTCCCTTTATTTTTTATCTAACGTCTTTTACCGGTACGTTACTTTGCTAGCCAACTTGGGAATCTATTTTTTTCGCCAATGTTTGTGTGGCGATATTGTTCTGATAAAAAATCTGTCAGTTATGTAAGTGTCGTGGTAGCAAGACGTCATGTGCTCCTGTTAACGTGGATTGAAAGAAAAATAATTATGTCTCTTTTTAATATCTTTTGGGTGCTAATGCTTTGCCTCTTGACTCATCAACGTCTTTGTTACTTCGATATTGACTTGCAAATAAAGAATCAGTAGTGCACGAAATGGAATTATTTAATCTTTTCAAAGTCAACTTTTCTTCCAGTAAAAAAATGCTTTCGAACTTGAGATTTTATTCTTCACTATACGAAAATGGCTCATTGTGATGGTCGAGCGCCATCACATATAATTGGTACCTCGTAAAAAGGAAATTTTTTTGCTGGATCGGTCGTTTGATATTATATAAAAATAGTTTGTGAGTTTTTCTAAAAAATTTTGGAGCGATTATTGTGTGATAAAATTTCATCATTCTGCTATTCTGCACTGCTTGGAGATGATACTGCATATTTGTGTAGGATTTAACTGTTGCTGTATTTTGATCCATCAATTTTAAATACACAAGAATGATTGTGTGTGTATTAACTGTAAATATTGCTGGAGAAACCTTGACATAAATAGATTGTAGGGAATTTCTACGAAATGTGCAATTACGAAGAACAAAAAGTGTTCGCGGTTATTGTATATTTACAACGATTTCAGCGCGTTAGAAATGTAGATTTACGTCATCCTGTTCTAATCTTCTCATGATGAATACATGACAAATTTGCTATGATCCTACCAATAGATGACTGTAAGTGTAATTAAAAAAAAATTGTTTTGTTTTTTTGTTCTCTTGTGATTGAAAAAAAAGGAAAAAAGAAAAAAAGAAAGAAAGAAAAAACAAGAAGAGGAAAGATATGTTTTTTTAAGTTCTACTCATACAGGTAAAGTACAGGTAAAGTATAGGTAAAGTACATGTTTTGTTTTTCTTTTGCACTGTTTATTAAATATGTGTTTATATTTCATATAGTTGTTTATAAATAACTATAATTTAAATATTTTTTTTATTTCTTGATAATATATTTGTATCATTTGTAAATAAAATGATCCATCAATTTTAAATACACAAGAATGATTGTGTGTGTATTAACTGTAAATATTGCTAGAGAAACCTTGACATAAATAGATTGTAGGGAATTTCTACGAAATGTGCAATTACGAAGAACAAAAAGTGTTCGCGGTTATTGTATATTTACAACGATTTCAGCGCGTTAGAAATGTAGATTTACGTCATCCTGTTCTAATCTTCTCATGATGAATACATGACAAATTTCCTATGATCCTACCAATGGATGACTGTAAGTGTAATCTGACTGGTGTGTAATTAAAAAAAAAAATTGTTTTGTTTTTTTGTTCTCTTGTGATTAAAAAAAAAAGGAAAAAAGAAAGAAAGAAAAAACAAGAAGAGGAAAGATATGTTTTTTTTTAAGTTCTACTCATACAGGTAAAGTACAGGTAAAGTACAGGTAAAGTACATGTTTTGTTTTTCTTTTGCACTGTTTATTAAATATGTGTTTATATTTCATATAGTTGTTTATAAATAACTATAATTTACTTAAATATTTTTTTATTTCTTGATAATATATTTGTATCATTTGTAAATAAAATGAAGCATGGTACTTGCAAATATTTTTTTTCTTTTCTTTGAGCTCGTCAACATGATTTTGAATAATATACACTGTTAAAAATAAATCCGTAAATTCACGGTACTGGCAGCAAAGTTTCCGGAATTTTTCCGTTCCTTTTGTAGATTTTCCTTTTTGAAAGATAAAAGAAGGAAAAACTCCATTTGAAAAAGCGGTAACTTTCGCTTATGATCTCAGAAATAATTTCCTTAAAATCACGGAAATATTTCTGGCAGCACTGCCAGGAATAGAAAATTTCCGTTATGAATAACCTCGGTTTAAAAAAATTACATCTCTCTTTGTGCTGCCATCTGTGGACCATTACGGGAGTATTTAATATTTGATATAATTTAAGAATATTTTCTGGCTGACCTTGGGCTTGAAACAAGCACGTCAGAATGGGAACATTAATTGTTACTTTTTGTAATTCGAAAGCCTTATTTTGTTGTTGTTGTTAATTTAAATAAATTCGAAATTTTAATTTATGGAATTTTTAGTTTTTCTGTGCAGCAACATCTCAGTTTTTTAAACATTGAAAATAAATATGTAGCAGATAACGAAATATCTCCGTTGGCCCATTTCTTCTCCGTTCGTTCCGTTGTTTTCAAGAAATATGAGGAAATTTTCAGTTTTTTAACGAAAAATGCCCTTTTGTCGTGAAAAGGGACTTTTTCTGTGAAATTCAGAAAAAAAAATACCCGTGAATTTCAGATTATTTTTAACAGTGTAAAGTTGTCTGGTTGGTTGGTTGATTGATTTTATGACGGCCGATTATCTACACGAGGGATATAGGCCCAAGGGGGGAGTGCTCTCCGTGGGGGTCTTTCTAAGAGATCCTAATCCTTAGAGTTGTCTGGAGTAGAGCAATTTTGATAAAAAGTTTTCTTCCTCAGTATAAATTTCACACTTTTGAATACAATTAAGCTACTGTTTACTGTTATCCGAAAATAAAAATAAAATAAAATAGGTTAAAATAATTGAAATTTTTAATTTTGAGACCATTTGATACTCATGAAAATTTTGTCGTACTCCTACCTCATGTGCGAGAAGAATAAAACATATCTGTAATTTAGTGGAAAAGTATGAGACATTTATATTTTAATGAATTCTATCTACACTTTCACACATGTAAGTTAAATGAAAATAACGATTTAGTTTTACTTATTATTATGTGTCTTACAGTATTTACAGTAGTAAGTTTGAAAAAAACTTGTGGTTCAAAAATCTCCTTTTTATAAATTAAAAGCAAGTATCAAATATTCTACTTTGAATTTATTACAATATAAGAATTAAAATTATTAAATAAATAATCCATAGCTATTTGAGAACCTAGAAAATAGAAATGGAACGTGTCCAATATCTACATTTCTCTCTGTGTCCCATTCTCTCAGTATCTGGCTAGTATATTTAGTATATACTACATTGTCATGTTAACCTTACAAATTTTAAGTTTAACTTAATTAGTAACTTTTTGCAAAGGGTGCTATCGTGCAAGGCCATAATGAAGACATAAGTTTATATAAAACCAACACAAGAAGTTTTATTACCTGTAAAACTATGAAGTTCTAAAGGTTAGATTCCGCATTAAAGATGAATTTTAATTACTAACCAGGCTCAGAGAAAGTAATACTAAACTTTTAATAAACAAAATGTCTATGTATTAAAACAAAGTTAAAAGTCAATGGTGGCTAACTTTATATACAATCCTCAATTAACGTTTTATATCTACTCAAAGTCCCGTGAACATCAATAACAACTTTATTTGAAGAAGCTCAAAAATTTTTGACGCTTACAAAAAGAGATGCTTTAATTTTCTTACTCTATCGTCATTCAATCAAAACTCGCATCTTACTCTTTCTCAGATTATCATAAATGACGTCACTTGATTACCGAGATATCCGGGATGATCCTTGCAAAATGCACGGAAATTTCCATTTCCCAATTTATAGACAACAATCACGTGCAACTCCTAATTTTCATAAATTCGAAAAAAAAACACGTGACACGTGACAATCAAATTCTTCGAGATCCTTCTTCTCTCTGTGAATGTTAAAGAAAGATAGAATAGGTTTCTTATTCAGCCACGAATGTGTGTTAGCAACACAAAGCAACAAAATTCCTTTCAATCAAATGTGTACTTTTCCCAATGTACACATGCACATGTTACATGTGCGTACTTTTGTAACATGCACATGTTACAAAATGGAAACACAAATTTAACAGCAGTCAAAATCAATTTTAAAATAGATTTCAATATTTATTTTTCATCTGTAAAAATGTGATTTTTCAGCTGCAAATGTCTTTAATTTTGTCACTGTAAAATTTGTATCATATAGAAATATTTCACCTTGTATAGAACTAAAAATAAATAATCGTGTTTATCTTAACAAAAATCATCGATGTTCCACTCCTATTGCCTCTTTTCTAGTAAAAAATGACATTTATTTGTTTAAAATAAACTTCTACAAGTATGAAGTTTAGTTATATTCACCTTATAACTTCAAATCAAAATGAAAATTTCAAAATGAAGAAAATCGTGTGAACAAACATTAAACCATTCTTTCGAAAACATATTTATAAATTCATTTGCATTTATAAAAATAATTTGTAGAAGTCATTCGGTAAATGTTCTTACACGCATTTTTTAGATCTAGGATAAATTTCTAAAGTGTTATATAAGTTGAAGTATATGCTTTTGAAAGGTAAAAAAATAATATAAAGTATGATACTTGTAAAAGTATTTTATTCGTTTTTTGAGCACAGCACCATAAAATGGGATAAAATTATAGTCATAATTACCATTTCTATGTTTCGAACAAAGTTAAACAAAAATGAAATTTAGTTACAATATATGCATAGCTGAAATTCAGACCAGAATATAACGGTCATAATTTTTTTGTAGTATAGACACAACATGTATATAAAAAAAGTACATGCATCTGAACATTTAAAAAATACCAAACAAATAATTCCTTAACATATTGTAAGGTGAATTTATGAAATACAAAAACTAAGTTATAGAATTAATTCCATACAAATTTTAATAAGCAATTTTCAGATCTTTCATAACTTTTTAAAATGTTCTTTTGCTTTAAGTATATATTTGTGAAATGTAGAATAAATAATATGATGTGCGGCTCTTGTAAATATTTATTTTTGTTCTCTGAGTTTGTAAACATAAATTTTAATAAAACAGTAGTCATAATTGTCATTTCTACGTATAAAATAAAGTTATACAAACATGAAGATAAGTTATATTCTCTGCACTGTTAAAAATTTGCAACAAACTGTCCAGTCATTTGACCGTTTTTGTGGAAAATGGTTACATAACCGTAATTAAACCATATTCTGACAGTATTATTGTTCATTTTGTGGTCAGAATATAGTTAAATTACGGTTATGTAACCGTTTTCTACAAAAACGATCAAATGACTGGACAGTTTGCTGCAAATTTTTAACAGTGTGCAAAACTGCAAATCAAAATAGAAAATATAGATTATACAAATTGTTTATACATATAGAAATACCATATTAGAATAAAATCACAAGAACAACTCTTTGAAAAAACTACCGAAATAAATATATGTAAATTGATCTATATTTTTGTAAGCTCTTATAATATACAAAAACTTATTTATAGAATTTATTCGTTTAAATATTTCACATATTTCATGAATTTTTGAAATAATTAAAAGGTTTGTTTTTGATGGGAAAAAAAATTATATGAAGCATGCGTACTTGTAAATAGTTTTTTCTGTTCTCAAAGCTATAGCAATATAAAATTTGTATCAAGAGTAGTCCTAATTGTCATTTCCATGTTTAGAAGAAGCGTGAACTTATATTCTCTGGAAATCTGAAAATCTGAATAGAATATATGGGTAACTGAAATTGTTTATATGTATAGAAACAAGCTATAGGAAAAAGATCACGCGAACAAATAACAACAAAAAAAAAATGTTCCGAAAACAACGTGTATATTTTCATTGACATTTTGTAAGTTTTCTTATGCAAAGCAAAAAATAATTTATAGAATTCATTCAATAAATGTTTTAACACGCAACTTTTCATATCGTCATAAATATCTAAAGTGATTTATTGGTTTAGGGGTATGTTTAAGATGTAAAATAAATAATATTAAGCATGCTATTTCTATTTTCTTTCGTTCTTTAGCATGAAGTATGAAATAGTAGATATAATTTTAATATTTACGTTTTGATAAGGGGATGCATGTATGTAATTTATTTAAATACTTTACATAACTGGAAATCAGAAATATCGATCATATAAATTGTTAAATTGGTTACATGTATTGGAATTTTATTGTTTTAACTTTGCTCCTTTATTATATTTATCTCTTTTGGTTTCAATTCTATTTGATCACAACAAAATTTTATATATTTCTTTCCTTTTTGTGCCTGTCTACCGTAATTTTTTGCTGAAGTTTAACAATTTTTTTATGATAAAAGTAGTCTGTTTGGTAATTTTTATAGTTAATCTGTTGAGTCAATTTTATTTTAATTCTATTTTGATGTTAAAAATATCAAATTATTTCATGTTTAAATGGGAATTATTTGTTTTCAACTTATATGCGTTACATGTTATTCTTAAAAAATGAGAAAACAATGAAAAATAATTTTTGTGGTAATATTTTCTATGCTTATCACAATACGGATTTGAAAGCGTAATTTTTAAAAGTGGCAAAATAAAGATAGTATAAAAAGAGTTTGACAGAATAAACATATTTTTTACAGAACAAATAAAGTAGTATCAGACTAATAAAATAAAAGCTTAGACCGGAATTATTAATGTAAACTGTCTCTTTTCAAAAATAATTTGCACAAAAAATAAGAAATATTCCTTCCGAGTCTAATTTAAAATCGTTCGCTTTGGTCCAGTTTCATGTAGAGATTTATTGTATTCACTGCCCCAATTTCTTTATTTTCCACATACATATATTTCGTAAGAGGCATTTTCTGTTTAAAATATATATATATATATTATCAATTTTTCTGGTGTTTTAACTTAAAAGTAAAGTTGAAGCTTTACTTAACTAGAAAGTATAAATCTTTTAGCATTTATTTTTATAACAAGACTAAATTTATACAGCAGTTTAATCAATTTCTTATTTTTAAAATTTCAATCATGATTGTAAAATTTATTTATTAAATATTTAATCATTTGAAAGTCGAAAACAATTTTAAGAACAGTCCCCGAATGCAGTTTAAAAAATGCACAAAATTTTATAAAGGAACTTGATCTGATTTCTATAATTTATGAATTGTAGACTTTATAAATACTTACGAAAGGGACTTCACTATTGTAATTACATTAATATAACGTTGATCTAGCTAGTATATTCTTAAATCTTTATTTATTGTAAATATAAATGTAAGTTTATCTGTAAGAAGTTTTCTAAAAAAAAAAAAAAAAAGAAACATTTTGCATAATAAATCATAAGTATCTAACGAAATTACCTTAGAGACTCATTTACGCTCTGTACAACTAAGGTAAAGCCAGGAGAGATGGCGCGGTCGGAGAGATTGCGCACATAGAGGTTCGGGGGGTAGGAGAAGAGTGAGCGCGCAGCGACTCCAGGTAGTTGTACAACAGCAGTAGTGGAGTGTCTACTTGAAAGTGCACGTTGATTGTTTTGAGCATCTAAGATAAAGCATTGGTATTTTGTTTTGTTATCCCAAAGCAAGTTCTTGAATTTTCATAGCTATTCGCCAGAATTTCTATACAATGCCAGTAGTACAAAATATTTTAAACTTAAACGATTTCTCATAAGCTACTAATCTAGATTAACAGTGTGAACATCAACGGTTCGTTTTAGTAGCGGCCATGTTTAAATAAAAGGCCGCGCAATCTCTCCTACCGAAATTGGAGAGTTTGTGTATATGCTACTTAGGAGAGATGGCGCATTGTTCCCCTTAGTTTCCATGCTAGGAGAGATTACGCAGCTTATTGGTAAATTTGCATAAAAAGAAAGTAAAAATGAAAATGGACTAATTTTAAGTTAAACGTGTTATCAAGTAACTTAATGTTATTTTATAATCTTATCTGGACTTGCTTTTCCTGATTCTTAATTTTTTTTTTACCTTTAAGTAAAATTTTTTAATCGTTTTTAAAATTATTTTCTTTTTCTGATTCTTTAATCATTGGGTTGAAATATTTACTCCTAATACAAATATTTGTTCGCAAAAATCTTACAACAATGTCATTTAAGTGTAATTATTATTGTTAACAATTTAATTGTAGTCATTATTAGTAACAATATCTCCTACCCATGTGCGCAATCACACCAACCCTGTAAGGACAGATTGCGCAAAATAATTTTCTTGGTTTTATTACAACTGTTCTTTTAAATTACAGCATAACAACAAAATAGCAATTTAAATGCATAAAAAACAAATGAAATCAAAATTATTCATGGACAGTTTAGCAAAAAATTAATATTTAGATTTTTTATTGTTATTCTTTTGAATTGTGCGCAAACTCTCCTAGCTTTACCTTATAGTTTAGCAAGTACAGATTTCAACAAGTTTTCAACCTTAAGTATCTTTTGAAATATTTATACTTAAAACGTCCTTAATAGTGTTCATGTTTAAACATAATAGAAATATGCTTAGAAACCCTCTGATACAAATATGAAAGACTGGTGAAATATTTCATTAAATTAAACTAACAATTAGAAATCGTTTTAAAATTATTATTAAATCGTAATCATAAATACGAAACCTTTTAAAGCAATTTCTGATGTGACGATCTCAGGATGAATGTCTTCATATTAGTCTTTCTGATAATCCATAAATGTGAAGCAAATTTTGCCTAATAATATAATCAGTATATAATTTTTTACTTCATAAATATTAAATATTGATCTTCATGGCAGTTTAATAACTTTATGATACAAAAATAATGCAACTAAACAATAAGTTAATCTGTTACAAGTCGAATTGAATTCCTGAAAATGTTAAAGTTTTTCTAAAATAAAATTAAAGCAAAAATTGGAAATTTCAGGAATCATTCAAATATATTACATACATATAATTCAATCATATATAAAAGTTCAATTATATATATATATATATTACATATATATATATATATATATATATACACTGCTCAAAACAATTAAAGGATATTTGAAGTTTTATATAAAATAAAGATATAAACGAAATTTTTTTTTGCCGAAAATAGAAGAAGAGAATCACAAATGCAAATTTTTCTGGTTTTCAAACTGTGGAGTATGCAAATTTTGAGTTCGACGTCAAAAACGTCGCTTCAGCGGCGGCGAATGAAATTTGACTTTCAACTGGATAAAAGAGAATGAAGACAAGGATGATCGGCATTTAGTGATTGCTTTGTTTCGATAAGTACGATGTCTCAGCGAGGTCATTTGACAGATTCAGAAGCTTGGAGAATTGTTGATAGGTTAGAAGGGGGCCAAACTCAAGCCGAAGTGTCATTGGAAGTGTCATTGGTAGCAAGCCATTGGAGTGTCACAAAGTGTCATTTCCAGGATCTGGAACCGTTTTTTGGAGAGTGAATGTGCAGGCCGAAGACCAGGGAAAGGTCGTAGACGGGCAACAACGCCCAATGAAGATCGGTATTTAGCGTTAACAGCTCGGAGACACCGAAACATGAACGCTACTCTTCTCCAACAACACCTTCGCTCGGCTACAGCACCACGATTTCAACTCAGACTGTCCGAAACCGGCTCCATGCTGTAGGTCTGTATGTTCGCCGACCGATGGTATGTGTTAGATTAACATCAAGGCATCGTCGCGACCGCAGGGAGTGGGCAACCGAGCATGTCAACTGGAGGAGAAATGAATGGAGCAATATTCTGTTTTCTGACGAGTCCCGTTTTTCTGTGCATCCGGATAATAGGCGTATTTTCATCTGGAGGGACCGTGGCAGTAGGAATAATCCTGCGTTCGTGCACAAAAGTGTCAGATTTGGCGGTGGAGGAGTGTTGGTGTATGGTGGCATCTCCATTGACGGGCGCACTGACCTCTACATCATTCGAGATGGAGATCTGACTGGTCGCCGATATAGGGATGAGATCCTCAGACCTATTGTAGTCCCTTACGCTGCAGCAATCGGAGATAACTTCATTTTAATGGACTATAACTGCAGGCCACATCGTGCAAACCTGGTGGAGGATTTCCTTTTCGAGGAAGGAATCGTTCGAATGGAATGGGCAGCGTGTTCTCCAGACATGAATCCAATCGAGCACGTTTGGGACGCTCTAGGAAGACGAGTTTCTGGCCGCCAACAACCCCCACAAACTCTCCAAGAACTCGAAAGAGCTCTTCTGGAAGAGTGGGGCAGAATACCCCAACTCGTGATTAATAGCCTCATTGAGTCCATGCCTCAAAGGTGTTCAACGTTGCTGGCCGCCCGTGGAAACCATACCCCCTACTGAAAATGATTTTCTTTGAAGAAAACACCTTTTCTTATTCTTTTTTTCTCATATGCACAAATTGTTTTTTTTTCCTTTTGTACACAAATGCGCAATAAAATGCATTTTTTTCTGCCAAACATGTGTAATTTATTCTCATATAACCTACTATGTCTGTCGACCATGTATCAGTCAGCTAAAAAGTTTCCCAGATACAAAATCCACCTAAAACTGCAATATCCTTTAATTGTTTTGAGCAGTGTATTAAAACAGGTAATTACTGATAAAAACGATTTGTCTATGTTTGTAAATTAGCGTGTAAATTGCAAAATACGTGACTATTTTACAAATTTATATTTTAGAGTGTATTTCTTCATTATATGTGTATTTTGTGTCCTTTAAAGTTTAATATTACTAATCCCATCACCTTTCATATAAAAACTTTACATTGCTCTTTTAAAATGTTTTAATCACAAAGTGACTTCACAATTAACTCTCCGTTACTCATCCTATAAAAACAAAGTAGAACTTCTTAGTACTTTATTTTCACATAAAATTAAACCATTAACTGTTAACTATACTGCCACAGAAATTGTCGCATACATACTGTAGGTGGTCTCTGAAATCGCTTGATCGAAAGATAAATAAAAAGCCCAATTAACTCATAATATACTATTTCTGTACTATAATTTGTGTACAAGATTTTTTTTAATGTAATTTCATCTACTGAAAAGTAGCTAGCAATAGCACTAAGACTCCAGAAAAAATATCCCTAGGATATGTAGTTAATCTGAAAGTTACAAGTTAAACTGTGAAATTTAAAAAAAAAAAAATCAGCGTACGACCACAAACAGCAGTTAAAAGTTAATAGCTTTATTAAATAATTTTCAAACTTCTTTTCTCCGTAATTTATTTAATAAGCGATATGTTACTAATGAGGAAGCACTTCAGTTTATATCTATCGAACAGAAAAGAAACTAATATTTTACTTCTTCGTCATTTCCTATCTTTAATTTATAAAAAAATAGTTCAATTAGCACGTTAATATTTTTTCTATTCACATTTGTTCTGTTAACATACTTTAATTTTTAAATGACGCCACAATTAATACTCAATAGTTAATCCCACAAAAAAAAAAAAAAAAAAAAAAAAAAAGACGAAAATAATATATGTACTTAATTTTTACTTTTTCACTGAGCTTATAAAAAAATGAACAGCTACAGTAATTTTTTTAAGTTCTTTTCTCCATAAACTATTTAAAAAACGATACATTTATTAATAATAACTAAGCATTTAAACTATATCTGGGGCATTAGTTCTCATACTTTTATGCATCGCTTACTCATTTAAGAATTACATCTGTCTAACGTACTTCCTCTTTTAGTTTTCTACAACAACGAATGTATGCAAACAACCATAAATTTAATGTTATATTTAATGTTAGCTTTACAGATATCAAATTTTTTAATGTGACGAGTGCGCTTCTTTACTCTTGAATATATATTGAATGTTTGCTATTAGTTTATTGAGGTAGAGTCGTAAATCTACATCAACATTTATATTTTTAAATTTCGTTTTTAAAACAAACAATAACGAAAAGACTTATTTACTAGCTTATTTATTTGCTCCTCGCTTAGGGTTACCTGTTTAAAAAAAGAAAAAAAAGAAAACGGAAGACTTTTATTGACACTAGTTTGTTTTAGTTTTATCAAACTACCGTTATTTTTCACATTTCACTAAACTATATTAAATGTACCAGTGATGTATTCTTTCTGTAAATTTCCTTAACATCAGTTCTTGATTAATTTTGATTATTATTATTTTCTAACAATATTTGTATTACCTTATTCAATCAACACGGTTTAAGTAATTTTGCAATCATACATCCCATTATGAATAAAAATTAATTGTAGAAACAGAAACAAACCAAAATATCCTAAAAATTATTAATGGTCATCGACATTTTAGTAATGGGATCGCTACAAAAATAAGTGATGGTATTTTAATTTAAAGCAAGATAGTAAAATAAGTAAAACATCAAAACTTAAGATTAAGGTATATTAAATTAAAAATTTTATGCTGGAGAAACATTTAGTTTAAAATAATTTAAGTTATATAACAGTGAGACAATAAAATTAATGCCAGTCTTAGCTCTAGTCATAATCTGTGTGAAGGGCTGTACAGTTATGTTTCAAACAGTCATCAGAGTGAGGTTTTGAATTGTTTAAAATAAATATATATAATGCATTATTTAAGTTGAAAGAAACGATAATAGAAAACTGAACAAATCGACCTAAGGGACAATAAGACACACAATAAGAGTAAAAAATTTACAGATTACGAAGAAAACGCACAACCTGGCAACCCTACCTCGCCAAGAGTCGGCAACAGCCAATAGACTGTTGCAGAGACTCTTGGCGTACATGCTAAAACCACTTAACGTATTCCCCAAGCAAATTTGACATGTTAGTCTTCTTTATATTAACATTAGTTCCATTAACATACACGAAATTATTAAATGACTCCGCAATTAATACTCCATATTTCATTCTACAACAAGATAAAGACGAAAATATTTTAGCTTAATTTTGCCTTCTCTCTAGGAACATAAAAAATAAATAGCTATTTTCAATAATTTTTAGCCTATTTTTCTTCATAAAACCTTTATTAATAGATTTATGACTATTTCTTACTAATTATAAGCTTTTAAGTTTTAAGCATTTAAATTTTTAAGCATTTAAGAATTTAAGAATTTAAGCTTTAAAAAATAAAGTAATGTTCTACATTTTCCGAACTTCGATATCATTTATTTACTACTGTAAGTTTTTAAAACATAAGTTCTGTTAATAAATTTAAATTGCAAAATGCCACCTCCATATTTATTCTATAGCAAGACGAAGGTAATTTTATTTTCATTTAATTTTCAATTTCTTTTTAACCCAATTACAAAAAATTAACAACTTTGTTTGATAATTTTTTAAGCTATTTTACCTAATAATTGATTTAATAAGCGATAGATTTATTAGTAAAAGATAACATTTAAGCTTTAATCTAGGAAATAGAAAAGTAAAAGAATGTTTTGCTTTTCCCAAAACTTCCATATCCTTAATTTATAAGAAGTGTACTAAAGAAAAAGCTAAAATCTAATCTGACGTGAAAAAGATTCGGAATTCTTTTTTCGCTGGAAAACAATCTTTTTACAGTAAAGAATTAAGTGTTTATAGAATAAGACAGGAATTTTCTGAGTATGTTTCCCCATGGCGCCAGTCTGCCTTACATCGCATCTAGATGTGTTTTTGGTTCATTGAATAATTCTAATGTATTGTTTTTGTTTCAGATTCTTTTTGGTCTTTTAAAAGCTTTTAGAATATTACAGCTAAAACTGGTAATCTTCAGCAAAGGTTATGAAGTATACTTATTATAAAAAGCCTTTTATATCAAAATTATCTTAATTATTTTTTATACCATTCCAGTTCAATTGGTTAAAACATATTCTATACGAAACAATATATAGATAAAAATTTATTAATTTTATTGAAAAAAATTATTTTTTAAACTTAATATTAAAAATTGTGATTGATTTTTTTAATTGAGTCAGGTATAGTCCATAAATGCTTTCAGGAGCACATATAAATTACATCTATATCCATATTTATCTATACCCATAATTAATCTACCTATGCATATATATATATATATATATATATATTCAAATATATCTAAAGTCTTTCAAGATATTTGACGTTTGGAGTATTTTTAAAAGTATGTAGAAATTAACAAAAAAGTAATTTCGCCAAGAAGTACAGGGCCACATTTCGAGCATAAAAACTAATTAAAGAGCATTCCGATTTATCGAAAAAAAAAAAACTTTTTTTTTACAAATATCCTGCAATAAGGAATAATTACTTGATATAAAACTTTAAAAAAGTATGTGTAAGAAAAATTAAAAAAAACTTACAAATTAGAAAATAAGCTTTATAATTACTAATTATAATTAAAGAAATTGCCTAGAAGCAAGTCGTTCTAAGAACAATTATTCATGGATTTAACATGAATTTTTGATTTCGTTTAAAGTACTCAAACAGCACTTTATTTGTGCCTAAGAAAGACTCTTACAAAAAGATTTATAGTTTATTAGATTTATAGTTATTTGCTAAAGTTTACTTTTTCGTTCTTGTATTTTATTTTTCTGCATAAGGATTTCTTTGCTGATGGTATTGTTTTAAAGAATTGGCGATTATTTGTGCTATATTGTAAGCTCACCATTCTTCTAAAGAAAACAGTGCTTTTTTGAAGATTTTTTAAATATGTACACGTTTTTTTTAAGGAGGGAGTGCAAACAGCGTGGATTCTATATTTTACTGAGCCTACAAAACCATCTACATCTGGACTTTTACAGGTTAACACAAAATCGTGTCTGTATCCTGATACAGCTGATCATACATTACATATGATCATACAGTACATTGCATGAAATATTCTCAATATGATACAAAATAAACCGAAAGTAATTATTTCGTTCATCACAAATTGAAAGATATTATTTTGCTTATAGTCCGGGAAGTAGCGATACTTTTATTAAGTAGCTGATTTTCAAATGTATAATTGATCTTACTTTGCTTCAATCACGGAAACAACCAGCAGCTGTTCTGATCGCGGGCTATGCGTCCTCGAAGACCACAAAATCGTACAGGAAAAGTGAAATGAACGATATCCCCATTACAGATGTTACTGCAACAACGGTAGCAGTCATTCATAATCGAAATATCTTCTGTTTATAGTTTTCGCTTTGCAATGATGCTATGTTAACATCCTTTGGTGGTGCGCTATTTGACAGGTAGTTTTATTACCGTCTTATCTATCATATATAGTACAAAATTAGCTTTCATTAAATAGTTATCTAAAATATATCGTTGCCTCTCGGACTATCAGACTCAGTAATCTGAACACACATGCTTGCAATAGCAGCATTTCGGTACTGGTAAAATTTTCTACATTTTTTTTCACACTATTTTTATACTTTTAATTCAACGAGCTTCAAAACTTTTCATACATCAAAGATATATGACAAGGAAGGTCTCCTTAAACCGCATACTCAGAAAATTTTGAAAAAAAATGCTAATGAAGCTACACATGTATGTAATAAAGGAACCGTGAAATTTAGCTGCGGAATCCCAGTAGAAAATCTGCAAAAAAATAAAATACTTTCGAGTATTTGGCGCAAAAACACCCGATTTGGCTAGCAACATTTTTCCTTCGCCAAACGCAAACGATTTTAATGAATTTAAGTTCTTTGTAAAATGATTTTTCGAATACGCAATATTTAATGAATTTAAACTTAAACGATGAAATATTTATTATTTTTTGTATAATATATACAAGCTGCTTGTTGTTGCAGTTAATTATTTTTACCACTGAAAAAATATGTTCTATGTTTTGGAAGCTGCAAATATCTATCCATATACTTAAAGCTAACCTGCTTTTTAGTTTTTCGTGCAAAAATGCTATTTATACGCATGCGCGAGCATTCAGCTAATCAGCTAGAGGCTTTTACTATCTTCAGACGCGATGTTCCAGCCAATGAGGTGAAGGCTTTTTCCTCTCTCTAGAAGCGTATGTGTTCCATTTGGTTGTTCGGTTGTTGAAACTTTATAGATTTCTTTTATTAAGGTATTTTTTCATTTTACCGTATTTATTTTCTTTTTAAGTCGTATGTATTTTACTACTTTGAAATTTTTATAACTAACCCTTTTTTTCAGAGAGAGAGAGATTTCGTGGCACGAAATTCCGCGAATCGTTTCCGATGTAAACAAACTAATTTTAAACTTTTAATATGTAATTCTGTGTGATATGATTAAATTCAGGTTTTCTCAGCGACGATCACAGTATTTTTATCAAATAATTTTTGTATTAATCAAGCTTTTTTGGTTATTAAGCATAGCTAAACACGAAAGAAAACTTTGTTATTTTAAGATTTTGATGTGAATTATTTGCGTACATTTATAAGACGAGTTTCACTGAATAATTCAAGAAAAAAAAATCTCATCATTATACATATTTAGTTATGCATTATTAATTATTTACTTGGCCTTTACTTTTAATATTTCAAACTTACAGCTGAATGTAACTATTAAAACATTTGAAATACTGTATTCGTAAAATGAAATTAGTTTAAACACTCGACAATTACTTTTAGTTATGCATTATTAATTATTTACTTGGCCTTTACTTTTAATATTTCAAACTTACAGTTGAATGTAACTATTAAAACATTTGAAATACTGTATTCGTAAAATGAAATTTCAGCTTAAACACTCGACAATTACTTTTAGTTATGCATTATTAATTATTTACTTGGCCTTTACTTTTAATATTTCAAACTTACAGCTAAATGTAATTATTAAAACATTTGAAATACTGTATTCGTAAAATGAAATTTCAGCTTAAACACTCGACAATTACTTTTAGGTTAAATTCAGGTTTTCTCAGTGACGATCACAGTATTTTTACCAAATAATTAAAAGTACTACATGCATGCATCTATCTATCTATATTAGAAATTGTGCAGGTTTCTGGTCACTGTTTTGTTTACATATTTTAAACAAAAATTTCAATTTAATAATGCACTGAAAATTATAATGAATGCTTACAATTAAACACAACAACACAAAACAAAAAATTTCACAAAAACACATTATTTCCCCGATATTTTCCCACAACTAATCAATAAATTTCATAATATTTTATTGCGATTTTAAACCATGAACTTTAGTACTTTTCTGTTATACGGTATACGGACACTATGCCAAAATGTATGTATATGTATGTATGTTTGGCGACAATGGTGTACGTATAGCGGAAAAGTGCCTGAATTATTATTTATATATATATATATAAAATATAAACATAATTGGCGACACAGCAAGTTTTCTGGATTTCTCCCTGTCTCTCTAACCACATTGTTAACAAAACAAAAAATTCACGAAAAACACATTATTTCCCCGATATTTTCCCACAACTAATCAATAAATTTCATGATATTTTATTGTGATTTTAAACCATGAACTTTAGTACTTTTCTGTTATACGGATACTATGCCAAAATGTATGTATGTATGTATGTTTGGCGACAATGGTGTCCATATAACGGAAAAGTGCCTGAATTATTATTTTTTTTATATATATATAAAATATAAACATAATTGGCGACACAGCAAGTTTTCTGGATGTGAAAGGCGGAGATGAATTTCATTCATTCAATGACCGTTTTAAAAGTTTCAAGTTTGGATTGAGTGCACCTGAACATAAAAACCGATACCTATTTCTATGTTCATGATTGAGTTATTTGGATATCTTTTCATATAGCACAGAAAATCATTTCTCCCGCTTTCGTAATACAGATAAATTCTGGTGTATTTTTTTTTCTTCTTTTTATATCATAAGTACTTTTCTACTTTAAATTTTTTAATTGTTGAGTTTCTAAGCAGAAATTTCATTTTTCGAATGCAGAATTTCAAATGTTTTAATAATTACATTCAGCTGTAAGTTTGAAATATTTAAAATATTAAAAGTAAAGGTCAAGTAAATAATTAATAATGCATAACTAAATATGTATAATGATCAGAATGACATATTAAAATGTGTACAGAATGACATGAAAATTTTAAAAAACAGAAATTTTGCACTTGCAACTTAATTGTAAATTTCATTGTTTACATTGGAAACGATTTGTGGATTTTAAGAATTTGCTGAACTTCGTGTCACCAAATTACTAAATCTCTCTCTCTCACTCTCCAAAAAAAAAAGGGTTAGTTTAAAAAAATTCAAAGTAGCAAAATACATACAACACAAAATGAAAATAAATACGGTAAAATGAAAAAATTACTTTAATAATAGAAATCCATAAATTTTCAACAACGACATCAAACGAACGTATCTCATCTTTCGTTTGTGATAAGGAACGCTCCTTTGGCCCCCTCCACTCATTGGCTGAATTGTAAAGGGCAAAATTGGGGGACAAAATGACTACAGCATTTCTGAGAAAAGAAAAAATCAGAAAATTCACAGAAAATAATTATTTTTGTTGCAAGTTGGGTTAACTGTCTTTATGGTTCGAGTCGATTTCAGACTGAGTGTAGATTTCTGCAAGTTGGATTTGGGTTAACCCGATTTTTCAAAAGTTAGTTCAAGTTCAGTGTATTATTTCAGATTAAAACTATACCTATCAGGGCTTGAATTTCAGGGCAGGATTCGCGCGGAAAATTTTGAAATCCCGCCCAAAAAAGATCATGAGCGGGATCCTCCCGCCCAAAAAATTTCAGCATTTTTGGAGAAATTTGCATTATTTAATTTACCTGCAACCGAACGATAAATTTCGTGATTTTTTTTCCCCGCAACCGATTGACGGACTTTGTGTTTTTTCCGCGACTGATCGACGAACTTTGTGGTTTTTTCCGTGACAGATCAACAAACTTTGAGTTTTTTAAGCGACAGATCGACGAACATTGCGTTTTTTAAGCGCCTGATCGACGAACCTTGCGTTTTTTGGGGACATATCGACGAACTTTGCGTTTATTCCGCAATCGATCGACGAAATTTATCTTTCTTCCCTGACTGATCGACGAACTTTGCATTTATTCCGCAATCGATCGACGAAATTTGCTTTTTTCCGCAACTGATCGACGAACTTTACGTTTTTTCCACGACAGATCAACGAACGTTTCATTTTTTTCTGCAACTGATCAACGAACTTTGCGTTTTTTCTGCGACAGATAGACGAACATTGCGTTTTTTAAGCGACTGATCGACGAACCTTGCGTTTTTTGGGGACAGATCGACGAACTTTGTGTTTATTCTGCAATCGATCGACGAAATTTGCTTTTTTCCCACGACTGATCAACGAACTTTGCGTTTTTTGGTGACAGATCGACGAACTTAGCGTTTTTTCCGCGACAGATTGATGAACTTTGCGTCTTTTCCACGATCGATCGGTGAATCTCAATCAAGTAAAATCTAAAGTCAGAAATTTATTTAACAACCTAATTGTTAAGGGTCCCTAACACATTTAATGGAACTTGAAAAATACACTGCATATATAAAACTTAACTTTCTTCCCTTTTTTATAATAAAAATAAACATTTTACATAATCATTCTCAGTTGACTTAATTTTTTCAATGGTATTTTGTCATGTCTGCATTAATGTAATTCTTTAAATAGCACGTAAAAGAATAGTGGGGTTTAAAGATTTTTTTTCTCCCTACCAAACATTGCAACTCCCCTCCATTTAAAAATGTTGGTAGGGAGACTCCCGTCTTTGGAAAAATTGAATTTCAAGCCCTGCCTATAATATGTTTGTGTGTATTGAGGTTTGTATAAATGTTTGTGTGTGTGCTGTTTTTAATACAGACAGTTTCATTTTTCACATGAACCTTTCAAAAAATTCACATTCTTTGCGCAATCCTTTAACAAAATTCGCATTTTTTTTCGTGATTCTTTAATGAAATTCGCATTTTTTTCTGTATCTTTTTTTTGTCGAGTTTCATAATTTTTTCAGCTATCCTATGACGTAATTCGTGTTTTTTTTTTCAGCGATACTTTGACGAAATTTGTGTTTTTTCTGCGATTTTTTTTTTCACGAAATTTGCATTATTTTCCACGATTCTTTTATGAAATTTGCGTTTTTCTGTGATCCTTAGACGAAATTTTCTTTTTTCGCAATGCTTTGATAATAATCCCATTTTCTCTGCTGCCTTTTGATAAGATTCATGAATTTTCAGCAATCCTTCGATGAAATTCGCGTTTTTTCAGCAATCTTTGAAGAAATTCGCATTTTTCTCGCGATACTTTAACGAAATGTGCATTTTCCAGCGATTTTTTGATAAAATACATTTTATTCCGCAATTTTTAGACGAAGTTTGGCAAGAAAGCGCTATCTTTGGGTGAAATTTCCTGTTTTGCGATTCTTTGACAAAATTTGCTCATCTTTTGTGTAAATCGCGTTTTTCTGTGGCCTTTTAACAAAATTCAAGTTTTACATGATCCTTTGATGAAATTAGTGTTTTTCCCGTGATCATTTGACGAAATCTAGGATTTTTTTCCCGTGAAGATTGATTATATGTTTTTAGTCTGCAGGTGCCCTAAAAAGTTTGTGACGCCTGTCGCTGCATTGCACGCATTCTGCCACGGTGTATCAAACAAACAAAATTCATCCTAAAGAATTATTGTTTCGTTTCTGGAAATGAACAACCGTCAACTCATTGGCTGAATTATAAAGGGTGAAATGTGTAGGCACTGAGTATCATCTATACAATTAATGTCGGTAAACGTCTGTCTGTGTGTGTGTTGTTGTGTCTGGCGTCTGTAAGCACAAAACTCTACATGCAGACGACGGACATAAGTGCTTTTGGTATAAAAAAATTCGTAAGTGGAGTTTTTAAAATTCACAACATTTTGCGGGAGAAGAGGGGTGCGAACGAATTTAAAAAATGAGTCCGCATCAATAATTATGGCGGCGGGGGGGAGTATGTTTTGCCTACACGGGGCAGAGACTTTTCTTTGTTGACACCACTCATATGATATATCGTTCAAAAGGCCTGTGACTGCCTTTTCATGTTATGCATCTGTGTGGTCCACCCCCCCCCGCCAATTGGGGCACTTTTCTAAATTTTGCACATACCACTCATGTTATATATCGTTAAAAAGGTCTGTGACCGCTTAATCATATTATGCATCTCCGGTGTCCATCCCCTCACTTTGCCCCCCCCCAAGGGGGTACTTTTGTAAATTTTGCACAATCCCTTCATGTTACGTATTGTTGGAAAGGTCTTTGACTGCTTATTCATGTTATGCATCTCCGGGGTCCATCCCGCCACTTCCCCCCCCCTTAAGGGGGGCTATTTTCTAAATTTTGTTGACACCCCTCATGTCATATATTGTTGGAAAGGTCTGTGACCGCTTAATCTTATTATGCATCCCCGGGGTCCATCCCCCCACTTTGTCCCCCCCCCAAGGGGGTACTTTTGTAAATTTTGCACAATCCCTTCATGTTACGTATTGTTGGAAAGGTCTTTGACTGCTTATTCATGTTATGCATCTCCGGGGTCCATCCCGCCACTCCCCCCCCCCCCCTTAAGGGGGGCAATTTTCTAAATTTTGCAGACAACCCTCATGTCATATATCGTTGGAAAGGTCTGTGACTGCTTAATCATATGCATATCTCCAATGTCCATTTCCCCACTTTGCCCCCCCCTCCCGCAAGGGGGTACTTTTCTAAATTTTGGAGAAAACCCTCATGTCATATATCGTTGGAAAGGTCTGTGACTGCTTAATCATATGCATATCTCTGATGTCCATCTCCCCGCTTTGCCCCCCCCCCCAAAGAGGTACTTTTCTAAATTTTGCACACAACCCTCATGTTATATATCGTTGGAAAGGTCTGTGACCACTTAATCATATTATGCATGTTCCGTGTCCATCCCCTACTTTACCCCCCCCCCAAGGGGGTACTTTTTAAAATTTTGCACACACCCCTCATGTTACATATCGTTTGAAAGGTCTTTGACTGCTTATTCATGTTATGCATCTCCTTGGTCCATCCCGCCATTTCCCCCTCCCCAAGGGGGCACTTACCATTTACTTGCACAACAGCGCTAAATGTGTCAGATGAAAGAAATTCCGCGAGTACATGTGCCAGTGAAACTTAGCCAATTGCTGTTCTTCAACCTAGCTTTAATTCAAAGTGGGTTTTTTATTTATTTGAATTATTCTGCAAAAGTTTCAAACATTTTAAAGCAGCTATGAATTTTATTTTTATGGTACTATCAAGTTTTTTGCCGTCAAATTTTGACGGGTTCCATCTAGTTTTATGTTATAGCGAAGCTGACATTTAAGTTATGTATATTATTGAATTATTGAATCTGTATGTTTATTTTCACTTTTAGTTAACAATCGAAATTTTAAAAATATAAGAATCTTAAAGGCATATTAAAGTAAGCGAAGAGTTTGAAGAAATTCTTGTTATGAGACCGGTCTATGAGATTTTTGTAAAATTTGAAAGCGTAAAGTTGTCATAAGCTTAAAAATATATACGAATGGGTTAATTCTATGGATCATGATACCATCATACCCTCTTGTACAGAATCGTTTGCATTTTGCGTTCAACATTTTCAACTTGCGTTTGCATTAATATTAATTTAAAATATTTTTATAAATCAGATTAAATAAATCACTCACGTTTTTGTCTCTATTTATTACCGATTGAATGAAATTTTGTCTATTGTTTTATTCTCCATTCCACGATTTTTTCTAATTTAAATGGCTTCAACGGTTGTACAAGTAATTTTTAAATGTATTTTAAAAGGAAAAGCCCGATGACAAACGGATTCGTTATACATTTCTATATCGAAGAAGTCGTTGTTTCCATAGCAACTAAAATGTTCTTGAATTGACAATGTTCAGAATCGGCTTATTTTTGAACTTGAAACAATTTTTATCAACTTAAATTTTGTTTTAAATCGAAAATACAATCGGTAAATTCCATCATATATACATATAAATGTGTACACAAAATTGTAGTTATAAAAAATTATTTATTATGTAATTTAAACATGCATAAACAAGTTCAGTATGTAAAAGTTTTTCCTTAATAAGTATTTTTCATAAAAGCGTATTTTTTTAACACCTTGAAGGGCATGGAATAAAATATATCCCACCGCCACTTAATTTTAATTCCCAAATGCCACAATGACACCGGAATTTTGGAATCAAATTTTACTTTTATAATATACGTGAAGAAAATCTTTTACTTATTTGGAAATAAATTTGTTGTTAAATGCTGGTGTGACTCAATGATTTCAACGTTTTAGAAACATAAGTATTTTGCCCCTGAAAGGATTAATTTCATTCCGTCGCCAACCGGTGATAAATCGCCAAATAAACGAAATTTTCATATTTATTTACGGACGTTATATCGAGATTCCGCAGAAATTTTTTTTTATAGACGTATATATCCTCATGAGAAGAACATTCTGTAATTTTTTTCAAAAATTTCTGAGTATGCGCTTATGGAGACCCTCCTTGTGAGTCCTTAAAATTATTGTCACATTTCCTTTTTACAAAACAGGTGATCCAAACAGCGCTACCTGTGTTAAAGATACCAGATTTACTGCTCAGTGTACACAATCTAGTAGAAAACAATTTTTAATTGAGAACTTTAAAAAGATGTTTTTAACATTTAGTATATTTTATTTGATTTCCCCATAACTACGGCAAAAGGCAATTTTGGTACTTTCGTATTAGCCGCGTCAATCGCGAAAGTTATAACTATTTGCAGAAACCTTTATAATTCTGATTGTTTCAGTGTCTAATCGCTTAGTTCGATTACATGTCTGTAAAAATACATGTTTTATTTATTTCTTTATTTATTTTATGTATTTATTTGTAAGATTTTAATTTCACTTGAAAATTTAGCCACGTAATATTACATGTAAACAAACAAATGCTACATTGTTTTAAATGCAAACGGGTTAATTTTCCGTCATCGGGTTGCACGTTCATACTTGAAATAGTTTTTTTTTTAAATCATGCTTGAAAAATATTTTTGAACCATAAAAAACAATAAATTTATATAGAGTTTACAAAAAACTTGCTTTTGGAAGTAAATTATATTTTCTATTCGACGGTGTAAACATTGAAAGTGTGCGATGTTTAGAACATACAAAATTTACGATAAAACGAAATTGATTGTTCAGCTCGTCTGCATCGTCGATATGACGTGAGCGTTACTCACAGACATGTTTTTGCTTCATAATATAGATGTACATTTCGTAACAGTTTTAGTTTACCGGAATGTGGTTGAATTGAGGTCAAGGAAGCAGTTTTATCTAAAGCATGTTCACTGAATGTGGTGGTCCTTATTAACAAGATAAAGATAAAGTAATGTGATCAAGAAAGGTAACCCATAGTTAAGGTAACCCATAGTGAATTTAGTAACACTAGATATTTTTATATAGAATTTAAAGAATGTATTCACTATCAATCTGTTAATAACAAAATACAAAATTTCTCAAGTATCTTGTTATAATGTGTATTTTAGACAATCCACCTCGCCACAACCTCTCTTAACTTTGTAAAGTCACTACTTTGTAAACCTTACTTTGTAATTTTGTAGATCTATTTCATGAATTGTTTCACTATCACTTTCTATCTAAAATTTTGAAACTACGGGTAATACCTTCTATTACTTTCAGAAGAGGATCCTCCGTTTCGAGTTTTTTAATTATACTATAATTGATTAGCATAACAACTACTTACTTTGTTTATTCTGTTAAAAAATATTATCCCTACTAATATACATTGTTAAAAATTTGCAGCAAACTATCCAGTCATTTGACTGTTTTTATAGAAATGGTTACCTAACGGTAACGGTAATTTAACTCTACTTTGATCAAAATATGGGCAATATTATGGTCAGAATAGAGTTAAATTTCGGTTATGTAACCATCTTCTATAAAAACGGTCAGATATCTGGACAGTTTCTTGGAAACTTTTAACAGTGCATAGAAACCAAGGATTATCTTCATACAACGGTAACTTTAGTTGAAAAGAAAAATTAATTTAGATTAGCCAGTGAAACAATCATTTTTTATTGTAATTATTTTGCATGTTTATTATAAATGCAATTTAACGGTTCCTTTTAAACGTTTTTTTCCTCGGATTCCGACTGGTTCCATCTCGTTATTTCTTATAACTGAAATACTTTCCAGAACAATTTTTGTCACATAACTTTTAATGCGGCTATTTATTTATTTGTGTAAAGTGCGGAATGCGTATAATAAAACTAACGATTGTTTAGAAGTCAAATAATATTATCTCTTTTCTCATTAACAACAAAGTACATTGCATTTTGTAACTTTGTTTGTATTGGAGAAAACTTATGTATATTTCGAACACATAAAAGACTCATTCTATTGCTTTATAGTACTTATATTTAGACAGCAAATATTGCGCTCTTTAACTATTTACATTTTGAGCTATTTAGAAAAGAAAACACATAATATTCATAACCATCAAGCACATTTAGCCGAGAAAAAAAAAGTTTATATTTAGATATTAACATACCAGAGATGAACTGATTCCACACTACTGCTGTTGTTACGCTAGTCCATCATGAGACTGAGCTGCACTAATCGCCAAGTCTATTTCTTTAGAGTTTGCTTTCTGGCCTGTATGCTGCTGTCTAGTGCTATTCAAAAATAATATTAGCAGCTGTATTTAAATATATTTCCTACAATATCATATATTTACTATTGAAATTAAATTTATTAAAATCAGTTCTCAAGTTGCAAACTAGCGTTCTTTATATTGAGACTCCATAATTTGCCAATATTCCATTCTTTAGAAATGCTAATATTGGCTAAATATTAGTTTTACATTGCAAATATTTTCAATGAAATGCCGATAATAACAGAATATGGGACTGATTCTTAAAATAGGTGATATTTGCAATTAAATACCAATTTTGAAGAAATATTGGCTTTACATTGGAAATATTGGCAAAAAAATCGAGAAAATTTTCCTTGCCAATAATGGTGTACTTTTGGCAAAATGTAAACACCCTGATACTTGAACAATATTTTAAGACTGTATCGCCAATATTAGGTAAAATATACCAAGATATAGACAATTTAGGCCAAATTATAGCTAACACAAAGAATAGTGTCCCAATAATATTCTGATAATACGTCTTTTCTGAAATGAAAAAGCTCTAGCGTTTTTATCTGTAAACATATTTTGTGAATATTGTTTACTTTACACTCTTAAGAAAGAAATTTGCTCATTTGAATGTAAGTAATTTCTCTATACCTAAACTATCCTATTACTATTATTTTTATTTAAAAATAATTAAAAGTTAAAAAGTATTTTTTACTTGCAATATTATAATTGTTTATTAAAAATTAAATCTAAACCAGAGCGTGTTATCCTTTACTTTACTCAATGATTCAGAAATAGATTTTAAACCGGTGTTCTTAACTATTGTTTATTTTTTTTTATGTCATGACATTCAATCCGCCTTCCAGTTCATATTACCAAAAATTGATTAGCAAAATTTGTTTTACAAGTTTTGTATGTGTAACAGTTTCTTTTGATAATGTAAATTTTAATATCCCCTCGCATTTTTAATAAATGATCTGAAATTAAACTCGCTGTTGCATGTTTTTAAAAATAACCATAAAAAGCTTTTGTTCATATCTTAAACACAATATGTGCAACCATATTCTTTAAAATTCGTTTCTTTTAAAATACGATAATTCTTCATGAAACAACAACAACAAAAAAATATAACAATGCAAGTGCAATTTCTTTAATCTTCTTTCTCTGAAATATTTTTAAAAATGAACGAATCTCAAAAGTTAATGGAAATTTGATTCCATATACTAGAGACATAGAATCAGAAAGCTCAAACGCAGCTTTAAAAATAGCTCTTTACAACATTACTTCATATTTTTGAAATAACTTTCTTTCATTGATGTCACAATGAATTTATTTATACAAACGTCAAGATAAATTAATTTCTGTCCATTAGAGGATTACAAGTTGCTTTGAAAATTTTATTTAACGATTTCTACAAAAATGAAGATGAAAATAAGTTCAGACGAAGTTTTCTTTTTCCTTAAGTCGCTTCTTTTTAATATGAATAATACATATAATATATTTTTTGTTTTATTGAACTTTATGAATTATGTTTTTATTGCATTTTCTGAAATGTAGATGTATTGAAATTTTTGAACTTTAAAATTTTTTTTTTACAAAAAGAAAAAAAAAATGTATGTGTGTGTTTTCTAGAAACTAAATTTATTTTGCTGCAGTTTATAGTTAACATTTCTTTATGTATTTAATAATTTAAAATGTTTTTTAATGCCTTTTGTATGCTTATTTATAAATGTGTTTAATTCCAAAATCAGGATTAAGTTTTCTATCTGTTTTGTTTCACATTACAATGCTTATATTAATATAATTTTTAAATAATAGTTTGGAACATTTTTTTTCTAATATAAAAGTTATGTTTTATAATTGTTTAAAAGTCATATCCTAAAATTCAAAATATATCTTTGGATTTTTCTTTTCTAAAACAAGTGTTTCGGAATGTGATAATCGGACGAAGGACTATTAATAGTTAAACTTTATTTTAAATGTGTATTGTGTTTTAAATTTAATATAAAATAGTTAAACTTTATTTTAAAAGTAAAACGCTTATATTTTTATACGAAGATCATGTGTGTCTAAATAATAACACTTCAGTTAAGCTAACTAAAAATTAAATGGAAGCACTTCAGCAAAGTAAAAAAATATATATATCATTTAAAGATTTTAAAAATATTTATTAATAATTATATCTCCTATATAAGTTGATTAGTCCGAATGAATTTAAATTATTTCAATTGTTTTAAAATTTTCTTAAAATGTCCCAAACATGTTTCTAAAAGCTTCTTAAAAGGTAAATAAAACTGATAACTACGAAGGTTTGGATTTAAAATTTCGCAATGATTGTGCGGATTTTTTTTTCAACTCGTTCAC
The DNA here is from genome assembly GCA_963931845.1 of Maratus michaelseni. Classification (NCBI taxonomy): domain Eukaryota; kingdom Metazoa; phylum Arthropoda; class Arachnida; order Araneae; family Salticidae; genus Maratus; species Maratus michaelseni. The sequence continues at coordinate 245,010,114 of OZ007588.1, read as the reverse complement.
AATTCTTCAAAATACACGAACTTCAACAGAAAATTCAATAACATGCAACACTCACGGGGGAAGAGGGATATTTTTTTCCATAAATCCAAAGAGGGAGTAGAAGAAAATGGGAATTTAAATAAACACGCATCATGTTCGGAAGATTTAAATGATTTTTACCGTTTTGTAGATCAAATATATTACACGTAGCATTTTTTATATTTTATTACTGTCACATCTTAATGAAATAAATTCGAATTTCAAGTATCCAAATGATACACAAAGTTTTGAAAAAAAAATCTTTATTAGAATCGAATGTTCAAGCGGTTTCCAGACTTGAAAATCACATGGAAAATTAGTTGGTTAATAATAGTTGGTTTTAAGGAAAAGGAATGTGTTACTTTTCAACATTTTTTTCAGTCCCATTTTTCAATAAAACTTAAGGAATTTTGTCGAGAATGAGGATTATTTGAACTAAAACGTGTCATGTTTCGAGTTTTTAAATTATTTTAATTGCCTGGTAGCAACATCCAATGATTTATTTTAACTGTTTTCTGACATACATTTTGTTCCAAGTTATGCTCCAAATTAATTGATTTTTTTTTCTTTTTTACTAATACAAAATTATATGAAGAAATATTAAATATGATTAATGTATTAAAGTGTAGCCATTTTTAATGTTGACACCTTCCATAGGGTCATTTGCACCTTCTTATTTTGTTCACGATAGCGTATTTACACCAGTTATTATACATGATATACTATGACAGCGATGATATACACCAGGCATACAAAGTCAACACTGGATAATTTCACCACCTTTTATGTGAGACGCGCAAATAAAATGAAGCACTTTTAAGTATAAAATTTACGTTATGTTCTAAAAATTTTTTATATTCTCCTTTCTCACTTTTTCAATACTTTATTTATTTTAGCTTGATAAGACTGTGCTCAAATCCAAACTGGCTACTTACTGATACATTTTTAATTCATTATCAGATTGGTAGGTGTTTTTATTAAGAAAATGTGTAATCGAAATGATTTTTTTTTCTGTAAAAACAGGAAAATGTTCAATAAATGTTATCAAAGTTGGCGTTTTTAACCAAATTTCCGGACTCGACGGCAGCGTAGTATAGGAAAGAACTCTAGTCTTGAGACAACAATCGCTTGCAACTCAAAATGAAATTAACTTATATAAAAATGAAGAAAAAAACTGCTCGATTATAAATCCCTTCAATAATCATGCCTGGAAGTTTCATGCTTTTGGAGAATCATTAATTTCATCCTGGAAGTATCATTAACTCTCTTGACTTTAAAAATTTACCAAAAGAAAAATTATAATTACATGAGTTACGGTTAATAGTACAATATTAGTATATGCTACAAGCGTCTTGTTAACCTTTACAGCTTGGACAGCATCTGTCCAAGTTTGCATGTATTATCGGACAGATGCTGTCCGAGCCCCTGTGTAAAGGTTAAAAGCAATTCTCATCCACAAATAAATGTATTACACGGTTTCTTGAAAATATCCCTTATAAAGTAATCATATTTACATTTATAACGTCTTATTTGTGCAATTAATATTTTATATTTATTGATTAAATCTATCGCTTAAGAAATTTAACTACATTAAACAAAAAAAATTGTAAAGATGTGAAAAGTCACGTCTTATTCACGTATAAAATAATCTTATATGGAGTAAAATCTTTAATGTTTATGCAATGAGATTCCTTTTTTATTTACTTTCAGCTGCTGTACTCTTCTTTTTCGTCTCTCACAACTGGGTATGTTTTTAAGTATACAGGAGATTTCTTTCTTTTGTTTGAAAAATCGAATCTAGAATTTTCTTGGTTTTCTAAAAGTTGGTACTAAATTGAGTGTGAAAGGCAGCGGTAAAGGAAAAGCTTTTGTATTCTTTTGTATTTGAAGAATATTTCGTTTTTTCAACATTCGTATCCTTAATTTAGTTTTCAGAAGGGAATTTAAACATTTCAAAATACCGCTTGCAGCTGTTTTCGAGATATTTAACATCTTAAGTAAGATTCTTTTGAATTAAATACTTAATTATTGAAATGTTTTTTTTTAAATAAAGCTGTCTTTTTATAAAGGAAAAACGAAAAACAAAGATATACACATAAATACAATTGCAGTACATTAAATGTGCTTAAATTTTTAAAAAGCGGTGTTACTTCAGCTTTTTGTATTAAATAGTATTTAATTAACAATTTTTTCCCATCACTTTACATTTATTTTGAATACATTTAAAATATTTGTACAAAGCTAAATGATGTTTAAAGCTACCTGTTCTGTTCATTTTAAATGTGTGAAAACAATTTTGTTACTTGAATTATTTTTCAAAGAACAGAAAGATTTTTCATAACAGAAAAGATAAAGCTGAACTTCTTGTGAAATGTTTCACCTTTATAAAATGATTGCAATACCTATTTAGAAGCTTTATTTCATACATAGTTTGAAATCATATACACAGAATAACGTTTTCTGTTCACATTTTTAATATGCACATTTTTATGATATCACATTTTCAATATGCAAAAAAAAATTTGTGATATCATGGAAACATAACAGCTGTATTTTTTATATAATAATTTTACAATAAAGTTCATATTTTACATAAATTTTAATGTTCACACGTTTGTTGCATCGCACAAAGACATTTCTTTTCGGTATGTATATATAGAGTGTGTCCCTTCTTATGTTTGGAACTATACCTAAATCCTAAATCATTAGTTTAGTTAACGTAAATATAGTTTCAATTGCTGAATAATTTAGTGAATAATAATCATTAAAACAACTATTGAACATTACTAATTTGAAATAATATATAATTGAAGAGTCATAAAATTTTTAATAAGGTGTGTCAAAATTAATTCATATTCTTATTTTAAAAATAAAACAGTGAAATGCAGACAATGCACATGATTTCAATGCAATCAAAAACTGTATTTTTTAAATGAAAGCATTAAATAAAGCAGCTTAAGCAATAGAAAAAGTTCTTTAAATTAATTTTCATCTCAACCTGTGAAAAAATTTCATAATAGAAATACTCAAAGTAATTTATAAACCTCTAATGGACAGAAATTCATTTCTCTTGACGTTTGTTTAAATAAATTCATTGTGATATCAATAAAAGAAAACAAGATCAGAAATACGAAGCAATGCTGCAAACAATTTTTTCTGCTGAGCTTGAGCTTTCTGTTTCTAGGTCTCTAGTATGGTATCAAATTTCCATTAACTTTTGAGAACCGTTCCTTTTTAAAAATATTTCAAGGAAAGGAGATTAAGGAAACTGTAGTTGCATCATTTCTTTGTTACATAAAAGATTATTGTATTTTAAAAATATCAAAGGTTAAAAGATCTGTTTGTATACTTGTGTAAAAACAATGAAAAAATCCATTTTATATTTATTTTTTCCAATGCTTACCTAAGAATTTAATTTCAGATTAGTTATTAAAATACCCTTCCGGCTTGTACCACTAGGAAAAGCTACCTTCCCTATTCCTTGGTTTTAAGAATTCAAATAAAACTTGAAAACACAAAAGCTAAAATGCGTGGTTATAAAAGATTCCCTGTTTTTGTCACTACTGAATTTGAATAGGTATTTGGAAAAAATAGTCAGTTATCTCGAGAATTTAACGCTGGCGGACATCTATACGTACATACGTGTATGCACGCATGCTTGTGTGCGAATATTTTATGAATACCAATATTATTTTCTTTTAAATATGACGTCATTTTACGATATGACTATGTAGTTTATCTTATATGAATTTCGTGTTGCAACAATTAGACCAACAGTGAAATTAAATTTGCGAGAAATCATGTTCACTAAAACATAAATTAGTAATAAACAAGATTATTTAAGAATCCCTTAATTTTAAACCACTGTATTGTTTGATAATGTCAGCCACCCTTGAAGACTGAATTACTGTATCTCCGCTATTTTTTACGATTGAGTCGAGAAAAAAATGCTCTGGAATCCTTTTAACAAGCCTTAAGTGAAAAGAAATTTAGGATTTCTAAATGTTGTATACATTTTTATGTGTTTGAAATATGTAAGTGGCCTCAATTTCGAAAAAATGTGGCGAACGAACTCGCTCCAGATACCGGAAAGCCCTCTACATATACACAATCACATACAATTCGATTTATAAACACGTTTATTGTTGTACGATTTATAAACACGAGTTTTATTGTATGAAAAAAATCAGATATATATATTTATATATATTAACATCTGAACGAAGAATGGTTTTGAAGTGTAGGTTATTTATTGACGGGTGAAAATGTACCAAAAGTTTCCAGAATTGCTTACCACCGGCCGTCAGTAATAGGTAGTTCCTTACATTTTGTGATAGAAGCTACCTAAAATGAGACAAGATATTTTTTAATTTGCATTATTGAAAGAAATAATTGCATAAATGAGCTTTGTGTAATTAATTTTGTTAATCAGTTTTAGGTAAGCACTGCAAAAAACAAGGCTGCTTCTACAATAGAGCGGCGACACGCCAAGAGGCGTGGTGAATATGCAGTATCACCAAGTTAATGATTGTTTTGCAGCCAACGAAAGAGACGGGCTGTAGTACCCCACCAATCTCGAATGCTTTTATTCCTTTCTTAATTAAATGGCAGTTCGATGATTGGTGTAAATCATACTATTTCGATGACATGATAACCAATATGGGTGGTAGTATCGCAGTCTGCAGTTTTCTTGGCTTCGGTTTGTTCACTTGTCTACGCTAGTATCGCCAAATTCTGGAATGTGGGTTTCCATAATTTGGACAAAAAGTCAGTCTGAGCATTCGCCCCAGTACGTATGTGTCCACTCTCTTATGACGTAGCCCTGCTGTAAATTAATGAACTTGATCACATATGAAACTTTTTACACCCGTTGCACGATAATGCCATACGCAATAAATCAGAAAAATATAACATCTACATCTTTCTGCTGAATTTTCGACAACCTGTTGCAAGCCACTCTAACTCGTGGGTATAAAAACTGAGCGCCGCCGCCAAGCGGATCAATCGCCAACCTGTGTGTTCTACGGTTGCTGGAGGGCACGGTCATCTGCGCATCACCCCCATTCTCTCAAGAGATTAACGATATAGTCGCTGCAACAACATACGACAGTGGGACCAATGCCATAAAGGGAACTACCGTGTAGTACTTGGGGACGTGCCAGAGTCCACAGCAGCTTCAGGATCCAGACACTCATAAGAGACCCTAGGTCTTAAGCTAGGATTCCCCAGCACGTTCATAATGCACCAATGCTTCAGGACATGAAAACTTACAGAGATAGTCACTAGCCCCAAATGGTATATCCAAAAACAACTATGTTTGCATCCCCTTGTCCAAGCACAAATGATCGCACTTTAAGAGCCTACACTAGTCACGCGCAAACACTCGCCAGCTAATGTTGGCTGTTGGCGAGTGTTTGCACGTGACTAATCCCAAATCCTTTGGGAGCGTTCTTTTCAAATTGCTTTCTCGCAAATTTAGTATTTTTAAATAACTTTCTTCATTAGAAAACTTGATGTCGATGTTTAACGTTTTGAATTTGGATTTTTTCGATTTTGGTTGCAATTGTTTTTGAATGAGGCTATTTTCACTCTTGGAACTGGTTCCGAAAAAAAAGTAACCTCTTTTTAAAAAACAGGAGTAAAAACTACCCTTAACTTAGAGATCGGTCTTATCTATCCTATGCAAAAAAAAGTCATTTAAAAATAATAAAATGCAAGCAATAAATTTGAAAAAAACTCTCATATAGGTTTTACATTAGCGTGCGAGTTTCTTCGCATGACTAGTGTAGGTTCTTAAGCTGCGATCATACGTACTATCCAGTCGTAAGCAATATCAAATATTCCCTCGTAAAAAGGTTCATCAAGAGGAAAACCGTCAGAAACATTTCATGTGATAGTTTACCTCTTCTAATTTCGTCAGTGACGAAGTTATCATTGTTTATATATCCTATGCTAGATATCAGCCCGAATTCCACCTATCAAAGGACTCTTAAAAATATATCAGTTTTCGGGTTGTCACTACATTTTAAAACTCGTAGAAGCGATTAATAGCCAAATGTTCTGCATTTTTCTCACATTTGCATATTCCTTTATTCTTGAAAATAACTGTACTTGCTGCGTGAAAAAGATGCTGAAAGCAAGCCAGAAGCAATAGCATATATTTCAGATAGTATGAAACTACGCATGATAGAAACTTTTAAAAGTCTGAGCTCTGCCACTACTGAGAAAATAGGCTTCTGAATCTGTAACTATACATACATAGATATATACATACAATTCATATTTATGTGTGTGTGTGTAGTAACTAAATCAGTTTTTTCAAAGAAATTTCTAAGCGATAATATGTTCTGTTTAATATAGACACATGTTAAGAATATGAACTTTGTTTAATAATTAAACCTCTTTAGTGATTGATTTCTGACTTTTTATTTTGTTTCACACTGTCTATTTTTATTTATTTCCTACAAAAAAATGTTTCAGAAGAGTAAATATTAGAGTATGGAGTGGCTTCCGTTGTGTTGTATTTGTATTTTATAAGATTTTTCCAGTTTTTGAGAAAGAAAAACATCTAATTGTATTCTACTTTAAAACAAAATGATAATAATAACTTTATCTAACTAAATTTAAATAAATAATTACATTGACAATGTAGGTTAATTGAAAATTATGAAAAAAAAAATATATTTGATATATTTGATTTTTTTTAAATGTATCACATTTTGCAAACAACGTAATTTTTATGCAGCTACAGCAGAGTGCCTTTATAAGAATGTGATGACATACAGGCAATACAATTTGATTGGTCGAATGGATTACGGACAGAGTCTTGGGAAATTTGCCAATATCTTGAATTTGAGGAGTCTGCAATTATCGTTAAGCTAATATTCCCCCCCCCCTCATTTGTCGAAGCGAAGAGTTTACAATAGCTCCATATTTTATAAGAAGCTTTCATTCATAGATTTTCTTCAAATTCTGAAAATGATATTTCATATGGATTTATAATATTGCAATATTTTGTTATTTTTTTGTAATATTTAGGTAAATGTGAATGTAAGTTGCATAAATAATTCTTAGAATGCATATTTGTAATAATAAAATAAAGTAAAGTTCATTAAATTGATGTACAGAAGCAAAATAAAATCAAAGATATTTAATCAACAGTTTGGATACCAGGCGATAATTGTGGTATTTCAAGTATTCAAATAGATTTCTTTTCTTTTCATTTTAAATGGGAAAATTGCAACAAAAATGGTGAATATTCCTAATATTTTTACTGTCTTCCTTTTTTCCACAGCAATGAAGTAATTTAGTTACAATCAATATAGAAATTTCACATAAATTTGCAAAATATTAAATATCGGCGAAATAAATTTTAATTTTAAAATTCCCAGAGTTACTATGACATCTTCGAATCCATAGTTTAATCGCACATTGAATCATATTCCAGTCGGTTTAGTTGTGAAACATAAACACCCAGTCAGAATTTTAAAGTCACTGATTATGAAAGGCACGGTATATTTTCATTCACTGAAGGTATTCTAGATGATAATTTCTTTGTTTATCATTAACAGTAACTTTGGCTGTAAATACGATTATAGAATATTAGCTTTTGATATTTATTACTCCAGTTTTAAAAATTAAAATGAAGGTGCCATCTAAAATCAGCGATATAAATTATTATCATTTATAGATCTTCCATAATCATGTCCACTACCAATTGATGTATTTCTCAGAGAGTGGTCTGGTGCAAAATAAAATATATTGTGGAAATCAACTTTGTACTTTTTATAAAGCAAACATTTCATGGCATCCTAGCTGATTTTTTCCTTGCTTTACATTGATGTCAACCTTGACTGTAGATACGATAATAAAATATTAGCTTTTTATGCTTACTAATCCAGGTTTTAATTAAAATGAATTCAAGCTAAAAATCGGATTGCCATAAAATTACTATCATTTATAGATCTTCCGTAATCGTGCCCATAGCCAATAGGTATATTTTATATAGAGCGGTTTGACGCAAAATTAAATGCATTGTTACAACCAGGTTTGATTTTTTTATAAGGCAAATATAATGTGATCCTAAATGATCATTTCTTATCGCAACGAACCTTGGTTTTAGACGTATATTAGCTCCTGATTATTATTAATCTAGTTTTTAAAATAAAATGTGTAAGTTGTAAACTATAAATGTAATTAAAATCATGTACAATTCTTAGTCAGACCTTTCTATTGCCATAAGATTCCATAATTGATCAGTTTGTTCATGAGATTGATATGGGAGTGTAGATTATAGTCAGAAACATTACCTATCTGTTCATGATAAGGTTTGAGTTTTTTATGCAACCGTTTCTAAGCATTCTCTGAAGAAACAAACAAACAGACAGAAGGACAAAATATTTTTTTAATGCTATTTCTGTTTATACGTCGTCGAAAAAGTCGTCTAGCGCATGCAAAATTAAAAATGTCTATCACTGATAGTTTCCTAGCAATCATAATTAGAGAGCGTTTTCTAATTATTTCATCTTTTTAAATCTCGAATATTTTAACAAATGTTCTGATCAAGCATTTAGTCATAAAAGCATTCACTACATCAAATGTCATGTTTTTAACATCAACAAAATCAAAAGAAATTCGAATTTTAGAACGTTTTTCACTTTCACATCACCTTGAGTGTAGTTTGCAAAGCGATAATATATAGCCTATTCTTAAGCAGAAACTTTGATCATTATTATTCTGAGAGAAGAGTTGAAATCGGTTCAGCAGTTCTAATGTAATCGTTATTTTAGAATGTTTTCCATCGTTATTTAGAATGTTTTCATTTCACTTCGATAAATTTCGAAATTTTAGAAACTTTTCTGAGTAAGCATATATATATTTTAAAGTAACTACCATGCCGAATTTCACGTTTCTAAACCAAACAGTTAAAAAAAAAATCGTAAGTTAGAAAACATTAACAGCATTTTGGTTCATTTTACGCTTTTAAATTTCGATGATTTTCTAAACGCAGTTAGCAAACATTTACATCTACCACAAGTTAAAAATTCATTCCAAAAGTAGTTAAAAAAGTAATCGTTATTTTAGAATGTTTTCCGCTTATTTCACCCTTTTAAATTTCGAAGTTTTAAAAACTGTCCCATGCCAGAATTTACGTTTAGAAATAAATATCCATGTCAAATTTGTCAACTTTCTAGACTTAACAATTCAAAAAAAATCCTAATTTTGAATATATTTAGAGAGTTGTTGGCTTATTTCAGGTTTTTAAATTTCGATTTTTAAAATGATTCTTAGGGAGCATTTATATCTTAAATCTAACAACCAAGCAAATTTTCAAGTTTCTAACCTCAGCAGTATGACAAAGAAATCGCAATATTAAAACGTGCCTCGATTCTGCTGATTTTTAAATCATATATTTTTATAATAATGTCTCTGTGCAAACATTTACGTCGTACAAGTAAAAGCCATGTCAAATTTCCCGCTTTTATCCATTACAATTCAAAATAAATTGTAATTTAGAACGATTTTAGTACGTCTTCGACTCATTTCACCCTTTTAAATATCGAATTTTTCTGAAACCAATATCACTGAACATTTACAACTTCAAAGTAATCACCATGCCAAATTTCAAGTTTCTAACTTACACTGTATCGGAGAAATCACAATTTAAGAACGTTTTTGAGTTTCTGCATCCTTTTAAATTTGACTTTTTTTAACTGTTCTGTGCAAACATTTCTGTCTTAAAATTAAAAGCCACGTCGAATTTAAAATTTCTGTCGCCAACAGTTTCAATTAAATCATTAATTAAAACGTCTTTTGCGCTCAATTCACCCTTTTAAATTTCTAATTTTCTAGAAACCGTTCTCAGTCAGCATTTATAGATTAAAAGTCACCAAACTGCCAAAATTCAAATTTCTATCCGCAACAGTATCACAGGAATCGAAATTGTAGAACGTTTTTTGCTCCGACAGCATTTTAATTTTAGAATTTTTTTAACGATTCTGTACTGGCAATTGGGTCTTAAAAGTAGCATTCATGTCACATTTGCAGTTTCTATCTGTAATAATGGAAAATAAACCGTAATTTAGAATGTTCTCCGCTCATTTTAACCTTTTAAATTTCGAATTACTCAGAAACCGTTCTTATATAGCATTTACATCATAAAACTAGCTATCAAGCGAAATTCCAAGTTTCCAGCTCCCAAAACGCTATTTTAGTACGCTTTTTGCTCCTGCATCCTTTAAAATTCGATTTTGTTTTAAATGTTCTGTAGTAGCATTTATGTCTTAAAATTAACTGCCATGCCAAATTTCAAGTTTCTAGCCCTGACAGTATCAGAAATTTTTAGAAAAAGAAATCCTCCATACTTTTCAATGTCAATTTTTTTTAAAGTTCTGTATTACATTTACTGTATTACATCATATTACATTTACAGTTACTGTCACTATCAATTCTAATTAAATTGTCTTCTAGTTAAATTTAGAACGTTTTCTATTCGTTTGAACCTTTTAAATTTGGAATATTTCAGAAACAGTTCTTAGCAAACATTTACATTGTTAAAATAGCTACCAAGCAAAATTTCAAATTTCTAGCTCCAACACATTACAAGTTTCCAGCCCCCAACACAGAAAACACAATTTTAGTACGCTTTTTGCTCTTGCACCCTTTTAAATTCGATTTTTTAAAAATGTTCTGTAGGAGCATTTATGATTTAAAATTAACTGCCATGCCAAATTTGAAGTTTTTAGCCCTAACAGTATCGCAAAAATCGCATTTTTAGAAAAATAAATTCCTGCATACTTTTCAATTATGAATTTTTTTAAAAGTTCTGTACGAGAATTAAAGTTTCAAAATTTTCAACCATATTACCTTTCCAGTTACTGTCACTATCAATTCTAATTAAATCGTAATTTAGAACATTTTATGTTAATTTGAATCTTTTAAATTTGTAATATTTTAGAAACAGTTCTTAGCGAACATTTACATTTTTAAAGTAGCTACCAAGCAAAATTCCAAGTTTCTAGCTCCAACATTATCAAATAAATCGCAATTTTAGAATGTTTTTTCCAATGCACCCTTTAAAATTTCTGAATTTGTAACAACTGTTCTGTGTGAGTATTTTACATATTAAAATTAACAAACATGTCAAATTTCAAGTTTCCGTCTCTAACAATTCCTAATGAGTCATATTTTGGAACATTTTTAAAAAGTTTTCTGCTCATTTCAACCTTTTAAATTTCGAATATTTTTGAAACCGTTCTTAGCAAGAATTTAGATTTTATAAGTAACTATCATGACAAATTTCAAGTTTCTAGCTCCAAAAGTATCACAGAAATGATAATTTTAAAAAGAAAATTTCTCCTGCAAATTTTAAATTTCAAATTAAACAAATGTTCTGTGCGACCATTTATGACCTAAAAATAACAGACAAGTCAAATTTCGAGTTTTTATTCCTAACGATTCCATATAAATTGTAATTTAGAACGTTTTTAGAACTTTCTTCACTCATTTCAACCTTTTTAATTTCCAACATTTTAGAAATTGTTCTTAGGGAATGTTTACATCTTATAAGGAATCACCATGAAAGAATTCAAGTTTCTGGCACCTTCAGCATCACAGAAATCGTAATTTCAGAACACCTTTGACGACTGCATCCCCTTGGGTATAATAATACCAACATAAAATGTAACCTATGCTGGAACAGTGAGTATCACCATCATTTTGCCACCAGAACTTTTAAATTCGGTTTGGTAGTTCCAGCGATTACCCCAAAATTATCACATTATATCGATTATTACAAACAAACAAACGTCTCTTCTTTAGAACATTGGTATAGATGCAAGCTTTGGCACATAATATATCTATCTGCATATTTAGACACTATTAATATTATTCATAAATATGGCCAGATATGACCAGAAAATGCCATTCTGTATATTTCAACGAGATTTCAAATTTTCTATGAAATAAAGACGCTAAATAGATATTCCACTAATTCCAAAATTTTTAATATGATTTTTACAATTTGTTTTACCTTTATCTCTTCTATCACGAAGAAATTTTCCGTGTTTTGAGAAACAATTTGAGAGAAAAAACTAATTTTTTAGATATTTAAAATGATTATCACAGGTAAGTAAAAACAACATTTAACATTGTATGTAATCCCATTAAAATGAAAGTAAAAGAATTGGAAGTTAATTGAATAGGATTAATACAAAATCTTGAACTAACGTCGCTTGTTAAAATATTCATATTTAATGCACAACAGTTGTGTTTATATGTATTTATAATTATATTTTTCGGTTTTCCTGTATAAATAGGCATATTATTTATTAAAAGAAACCTCAATAATTAAGTATTTAATTCAAAGGAATAATATTTAAAATGTAAAAGGTTAAATATCTCAAAAACAGCTGCAAGTGATATTTCGAAACATTTAAATTTATCTATGAAAGCCATTTTAAAGCTACGAATGTTGAAAAAACAAAATATTTTCCAAATATAAAAGAATACAACAGATTTTTCTGCACCACTACCTCTCACACTCAATTTAGTACCAACTTTCTGAAAACCAAGAAAATCCTAGATCCTATTCTTCAAACAAAAGAAAGAAATTATCAGAGATTACTCCAATATTATCAATTAATACAAACAAAGAAACATCTCTTCTGTATAATATTGGTATAGTTGCAATCCTTGGTATGTAATATACATATATGCATAAAAAGACGTAATTAATAGTATGCATATTATATAAGTCCAGAGTTGACCAGAAAATGAAATTCAGTATATTTCAACGATTTCAAATTTTCCACGAAATAAAGTCACTAAATGGATATTCCACTAATTCCAAAAATGTTGAATTTCATTTTTACAGGAGGTTTTATCTTTTTCTCTTCTATCATGAAAAACTTTCCACGTTTTAAAAAACAATTCGAGACGTTAAACTTAATTTCACATATTTAAAATGATTAGAACGGTTGAGTTAAAAGCATCATTTAACATTGTATAATGCAAATTAAAATATAATCAAAATTATTGGAAACTTAGAAAATGAAAAAACGTTAAGACCTCGAAAAATACCTAAGTTAATTGAATAGGGTTAATAAAAAATGTTGAATTAATGTCGCTTTTAAAATTGACATACTTAATGCGCAGCATCAGTTGTGTTTCTGCGTATTTATAATTATATTAGCTGATTCGTCGGGCATTGCCCGAAAATCCGTAACTTTCTTTTGCGATTTCGATAAAAATAGTCATTTACGGCGGCGCGTATTCCGTTCTAAACAAACCTCTTTCCGACACTCATACTCCGACACTCATACTCGTTGCCTACGGCATTGTATAGCAGGCGTCCTACACATGCGCTGCAATATCGTTTAGTTTCAATTTCCACCGCTAGAGTGCGCGAAATCATCTTAAATAGCTATCTATATTTTAATTAATTCAGGTTAAGATGAATGAACAAATTCCCGTTAAAGAAGATGCCAAACTTTTTTTTAGAAAACTTTGGTCAAAATAAGAACCACTTTCAACGACCATATATTCTTCACACCCCCAGAGCTATCGACATGCAATCACCATAGTGCATGAGGGGAGACTCGAGACTACTACCGCACACAAACACCAGTGGTTTGCGCTGGGTAGTTGTGTCTGCAAAGTGCAATATAGGGACACATACATAGAGAGAGATAGATAGATAGATTTTTCGATTTTCCGGCATAAAAATGCATATTATGTATTAAAAGAAACTTCAATAATTAAGTATTCAATTCAAAAGAATCTTATTTAAGATATAAAAGGCTAAATATCTAGAAAACTGCTTGAAGCGATATTTGAAACATTTAAATTCACCTATATGAATATTAAAAGCTGCGAAATTAAGGCTATGAATGTTGAGAAAACAAAATAATCTTAAAATACAAAATAATTCAAAAGTTTTTCGTTCACCGCTGGCTTTCACACTCAATTTACTACCAACTTTTAGAAAACCAAGAAAATACTAGATTCGAATTTTCAAACAAAAGAAAAATATCCCATGTATTATACTTAAGAACATACCAAGTTTTGAGTGATGAAAAAAGTAAAGAGCTGTAGAAAGGTTGTAGAAAGTAAACACAAAAGAAATCTCATTGCATAAACATTAAAGATTTAACTGTTATAATATTATTTTATAGGCGAAATAAGACTTGACTTTTCACATCTTTATTTTTTCTGTTTAAAGTATTTTACTTTATATGTGAAGTATAACTTTGAATTATTAAATGCAAAAATTTGACAAAAGTAGATAAGAAAACACTTTTTTTCTGGCGAATCATCCATTTCTGCAATTAGAATGAAGGTTTTTGTATTCTTTTTTAATTAAAACACATTGTTATGAACAAAATGAATTTGTATGCTTGTTCATGTTCATTGTACTTTTTTTTTAATATAGAGAGATACCTATGATTATTATGAGCATAGAGATTATTGTTTATTTAGAACATTAGTCTTTTTTTCTACACATGTATATACATTTATTTTTGAAATATAAATGAAAAACTACTACCTACAAAAATTTTCTGATATTACATCTGTTTATTTCTGTCTAAGACTATATCATAAACAATAATTCTTTTTATTATAATAAGAAAAATTTTTCGTAGCTGTTTAAATTTAGGGAAGTTTACATGAGAAGTGAGAACATTAAATGACTTTTTTTTCGTTTAAAATTCTGTAAATTATATATTTTTTTCACAGATTTTCTTAATAGCAAGATTTTATATTTCACGTTCGAGTAGTACTTTAGAAATATTCCAAACAAGTGGCGAGCATATGTTCAATCAAAATACATCTAAAATTAACACTAGAATTGTTTTACTAAAAAATAAATAAATTTAAATGCTCTAGACATAAATCTTCTTTGTTCAAATGATTCCAAATTTTCTCTGAAACTTCTTAAATTTTATTGATATAACCAACACCTACCCATAAATCTATCTTTTATTGAATTTTCTATTTGATTTTTCAAACAATCTCGACGCTTCGAATAAAGAGTTTTTGCCAAATTTTGTCCATTATTACGGAATTTTATATTCAAAGCGTTTCGTTAATATTATTTCTTTACCAGTGACAGCATTGTCAGGAAAAAGTGCTGAAATTTAATTTAAAAGTGAATTTTCTAGCCGTTAAAAATTATTTAAATGTTCCAGACCCGATACGAATTTATTTAAATTCGATTCTTTTCTATTGCTTTTTTAGATTTATTGAAAATTCATACCTTTTACCCTTAATATATATGATTCTGAATTTAATGTTGGATTTCGAATTTATTTAACAACATGAATAATGCTGAGAATTTTGAATTTTTTTCGATATGGTTACAATAGTAGACGTTTGCATGTAAATGCACTAATGTTCGTGTATAACATTTCTTGCTCTTTTATCTAACAATTAATGAACATGCACTATATTACAAATCGTGTTCCATTTGTTTGATTTATCTAAATAAATAGCATGTGTGTTACATTGCCACCTATTATAGAATGTATGTTCTGAAATTTTATTTAACAGTATCATATAAATCACATACAATTTAATTTCAACTTACATCGTGCTGAAGAACGTAACTTCAGCGACCTCTACTCCGTATCTAGATTCAGATTCTTATATTTTTCTTTGTCTATGTATGTGTATTTTACTAATTTATCTCAGTTTACATCTTTATCCATATTTATCTATATAGCTCTCAATTTATATATGTATAGATCTATGCTTGTTTCTCCATTAATCCATTTAATTTACTTCATGATTGATTGTACGCTTAATAAGTGACAAAGGAATATATATTTTTTCATACAAAAATATAACGAAATAAATGCTCGTAAAAAAGTGTTAAAGAACAAAACTTTTTGAACTGTAATAATTTTATTTTCCTTTAGCACATATTGATGTAAACAGTTTTACTTTTAAAGTCATTAGTAATATATTCTATTTCATTACAGAAATCCACTACACTGGTTTCTAGTAATAACATTTTTTATAAATGTTACAACATAAAATAAAATTTATTTTCCAAAGATTGAAAAATCGCTTAAAAAGAATATCACGAAATCGTTTAAAACTGCTTCACTGCTAATGCTTTAAGCTTAATTTAAAACCACTTAAAATGTGCAGTGTTGCGTGTTTTATGGTCTTTGCAACACAATACTATATTAATGAAGCAATTACTAAGGAAATGTCGGGGCAAAAATAAATGATATTCATGTCAAGGATTCTCATTAAACCCTTCATTTTCGTACAACTATAAATTCACATTTATAATATAGCATACACAGAAACTTAAATACGTGCAAAGTCTATGCATGAGTGATAATAACATTTGTGTAGTAAAAGGTTTTCGTTAATAAAATAATGTTTTTTTTTTTTTACTTCGTCATAATAAATTCATTGAATTTATAGTCCATAGTTTAAAGTAATTCAAATGTTTCATTTTTAGTATTACAGTATATTTAAAGTCAAATAAAGAAATTCTAACGGAATATTTTAAAAATTTTAATCGCATTTTTACATTAATTTCAGAACGATTTTAAGAGAACATATGATAACTCGACAGTGTGACAGATTTAGCACCATGTTTATAATCAATCATGTAATTTATTAATAGATAGATGTTGAAATTATTTTTTCTCTTTCAAATGAATACATTTTAGTTTCTATATAACACTAAAAATATTTGTTGTATACATAATTTTATTTAGTATAATTTTTACTTATCTCTGTCCAAATTTTTATAAAACAAATCAGTTACTTACACATTTCTAAAAAAAATTGCTGATAACTTCTTCAAATTTCATACAAAGGTTAAAAATATATCATCTAATAACAATAAGGAACAATTCTCATTTTTTTATAAAAATTAATTCAATAAATAAAAGAAAAAATCACAAAACCGAAAATCACAGACATATTTTAAAGCTAATCTTGTACTGCAGCATAGTGTCTAGCTACTGCTTTATGGAAGTACTCTGTAGTCGATTGAATTTTGATATTTTGGGGAGATCATTGTGTCCTGTGCGTGAGTGAACTATCGATTCTGTCACTTTTTTAAGTTTTGCAATGTATATCTGAATCTCCGAGAATCAGATTGTCACGGTTATTTCTTGCAATGTTATGCTAATTAGGTATCTGTGGTTGTGTAGTTGCTATTTACTGCGGCAGGAGTTCTATTTGATGGATTTGGACGCACCTTATCTTTAATAGTAAACTAGCTGTTTAACCCGTTCTACGCACGGCAGTTCATGAATTTAATTCTAAAATGTGAATAAAATGAATTTAATTCCCCTGTTAAAGTGTTGAGTTGTTCAATAACTATACGATTTAGAAAAAAAATAATACTGTGCATTTTTTTTAATGAAACTTATATGTTGCTATGGCAGCAGACGATAAAACGATATCTTTGGAATAAGGGAATAAATAGAATAAAAATGCTGTTGCCGTTTGTGATAAAATGTTTTTCTTTATTTAAAAAAATGAAATAATAAAGCGCAATTAAATAATCTCTAATTATTTGCATGCGAGGTAAAATAATTATCGTAATACCCGCTACAGCTTGTTGGTATAGCAGCGTGGCGTCCGTAATATGCATATCTCACATTGCAGTAAAGGGGGGGTGCCAGGAGGGGGGGATGTTTAAGTGTCCTTCAGAAAATGACTAATTAGGAGGACTACTACGCATCTTTAAAAATTTGTTCGTTTGGTTAAGCTATGAACTTAATACAAATTTGGCTTAAACTATTATTCGGAAATAGTGGTAATTACTACTCATAAATTTACTTTAATGTTATAGAAGGTGACTATTAAGTTATTTATAATGTTTGTAATCAGTTGCGTTGAAATCGGAAAGAGAGTTGCTGAGTTATGGAAACGGGACATAGTTAGAGAAAAAAAACCTTGAAGAAGGTGCCGGGGAGGAGCGAATGTTTAAGTTCACTTCAGTAAATTACTAATTAGGAGGACCACTATGCATCTTTAAAAATTCGCTCGTTTGGTTAAGCTAGGAACTTAATTAGAAATTTGTCTTAGACTGTTATTCGGAAATAGGGGTACCCGCTACTCACAAATTTATTTTTATGATACAGACGTTAATTATTAAGTTAAATGTGATGTTTGGAATCAGTTGCACTGAAATGGGAAAATTAGTTGCTGAGATATGGAAACAGGGTACAATTATACAAAAAGCCTTGAGGGAGGGGCCGGGGGGAGCAGATATTCAAGTGCCTTTCAGCAAATGATAAATTAAAAGAGCCACTATATGCATCTTTAAAGATTGATTCATTTGGTTATGCTAGGAACTTAATTTGAAATTTGTCTTAGACTATTATTCGGAAATACTGGTAACTGTTTTCTAGAAGTACACCCTGAAGCTATGAATGCTGATTTTTATGATAATTTAGCAAAATGGAACTGGTTTGGAGAAGTTCGGAACATAATTACCTGAGTTCTGGAAATAAAGCACAGTTAGAGAAAAACCTTGAGCGAGGGGCCGCGAGGAGGCGCGCGCTCAAGTGCTCAACAGCAAATCACTAACTTTGACTCTTGGTATGCATAACTGAATACTGGCTCTGTACTTTTATTAGGAACATAAATTTAATTTTTACGAAAATTGTTATTCTAAAATAGCGGTATCATCTATATAAAACAGCGATTAAACGTTACGGGTGAATAAAAAAAAATGTTAAATTTGTTAAATGTAATTAGTTCAGTTGAAATCAGTACAGTAGACTTGAATTTAAGGCGGGTCAATTAATAAAAAAACCGCCGCCAGGTGGCGAGCGGTCAAGTAAAATATATGTGATATTTAATAAAAAGTCGTTTACCCCCACCCCTCCCCATCCCCCACAAATTTAACAAATAATCTGTTAAAAAAAGTTTTCTGTATTAATAATCTCTATCATACTAATATATGTCATGTAAAAAAATCCCTTTAACCCAGCTAATTATCATTCATTAAGTCGATAAAATCTTTTAAAATTAAGTTTTTAGCATTTGGCAACGGTCAATAATTAAGTTGATTGTCTACATCTCATATAATCTCTGATCCATCGATTTTAAAAACTCGACTGGGAATTGCAATCATCCCTACCTTGATTTATTTAATTACTTCTGTGGAGATTTTTTACAACCAACCAACCGAAAATAAAAAAAGCGTATTTTTGATGAGATCTCTTTATGATAGATTTTAATTTATATTTAATCTATCAAAAATCTATTTAAAATTTTCGAATTTTTTGCCCCGATCGTTCATGACCGCCCTACCAGCTACCCGTGTGCAAAATTTCCTATCCCTGCGTCCTGTGGTTTTCGAGTTTTTGAGGTTACATAGATAGATACGCGAACGGTTTTTAATAGTATAGATAGCCTTAATTTCAACGTTGAATTGTCCACGTGTTATCTTCAAGTTGAGTATCCTATTAGCTGTCTCGGGAAAGAGACTTCAGCTATGATATCTTCTAATGTGCAAATTTGATCTGTTAATACCAACTCTTTTTGTCATTTATAGTAGTATTTGGCAAAGAACAATTATTTAACATACTAAAACCATGCTTGAAAAATAATCTAACTAACAGTGCCAGCCTTCACAATCCATCCAAGGTGCTTTTGAAAAAGGCTAACCTTTCATAGTCGTGTTAACCTGATTGTAGAACTTTCCAATATAATTCTATCTCTAATCAATGCATAACGTTATGCAATATAAAAAAACCTTCCCTGAAAATTATCTAATAATGCAAGTCCCATCAAAATCCATTCAACAGAACTCGAGTTATAAGCGGCTGGAACGAATTTTTCATTTGCACTTTATATATATAGTACATTTTTTCCAACAGAGACGTTCCACCTGTCTGTGAATAAGATGTCATTGTTGTACAGTAGAAAAAATTAAACATTA
Organism: Maratus michaelseni; assembly: GCA_963931845.1. Taxonomy (NCBI): domain Eukaryota; kingdom Metazoa; phylum Arthropoda; class Arachnida; order Araneae; family Salticidae; genus Maratus; species Maratus michaelseni. The sequence continues at coordinate 244,990,172 of OZ007588.1, read as the reverse complement.
AGAATTTTTTGAGCTTAATATCAATGATTTATGAAAAATAGTTAAAATTACGAAATTTTGATGCAGTCTTCTACATTTTAGTCAAGTTTTTCTATTTTTAATATAATGTATTTTAATAAATGTATCTTTCTTTGTGTGATTATGTGACAATATGGATATCTGTACATAATAATGTTAATAAATGCATATTGATTTACATGGGTAAATGTAAAATATTCGGTGCTACAAAAATAATACATCCCCAAAAAATCAGCCGTAATGCTACTTTTAGAGAGAATAATGTAATACCCGGTCCTATTTCCATGGAAACACGATAATAACTATTTTTATATTTACAATATCTACTTTTTTCAGTTTTCAGTTAAATTCGAATCCTTTTTAGAATGTCTAAACAGTGAGGGTAACCACAATTACTTCTTAAATAAAAAATATGGCACTTCTTTTCCTGAGTTACTTTCTCGTGTTCGTGGAAAATAATAAATTCACTCTCGTTTTCAGTAAAAAGATACATCATCCTTTTTTTCATTCATTTAATGTTCTAGCAAAATTACACTTGCTGTACGTTTGAAAACAACCTTTTATTATCAACCGAAACAGATGACTACCAACTCTCATACGGAATCCAGCGAAAGCAAGGGGAAATAACAATGAACGGGAGAAGTGCTCCGATATTTATGTGCGTGCCCTTGATTAGTGGCTCGGGTAAATGACCCGGATAATGTACAGCACCCTTTTAATAGCAATTAAATTTAAATGAAGCATTTTATGGTGATATATTTCAACGGTAGTTGCTGTTTGAACTCTCGTCCGTATTACTCATGCGTATCATGGAACCGCTTCTCAATGTGATCTATGACCAAAAAATGAACGGTGATGATATATTTAATGGTTTTCTTAAAGCACCCATTTTTTATTCAGCTAGAGGTTCATATTTTATAAGGAAAGACAATGTATTTTTAAAGAACATTTATTCTGAAAATTTATTACCATAAAATTGGGTGTTTAAATATTTTTTATATTGTTTGCCTTGACTAACATTGTAAATACATTTCATACAAAACAGATGACAACACTGATCATATGAAATTTTGCACTTTCGTAGTATAAAAGTTCCAATAACATTGTGTTATTAGGTGTTTATCATATTTGTTGCTTTGGCCCCACCCAAATGTCACCCAAAATTGCTGATAATGTTGATCGTATGGAATTTTGTACTTTATTTGTATAAAAGTTTTTAATATCAACACTTGTGAAATGTGTGTGACTACTAGGGTTCATTTAAACCTCATTTCGTGAGTTTGAAATGAGGTTTGATTGTAGATCTCATACTGAATCCAGCGAAATCAAGAAGAAATAATAAAAATGAACAGGAGTAGTGCTTCAATATTTATGTGTGTGCCCTTGATTAGTGACCTGGATAAATGACCCAGATTATGTACAGCACCTTTTTAATAGCAATTAAATTCGGTAGTTTTATGTTAGTCGGGCGCCAGTGACATATATGATATATTTTCATTTTGGAATTTCAACAATTCATCTTGATCTATTTTCTTATACATTTTGGTATTTTATATATATTTTTAAATATATAAATAATGGTGCTAATTGATTTTAGCAATCTTTTAAATATTACACGCTTTGATCTCTGCTGCAATTGCGCATTATCTTTGTGTATTTTATATTTGATTTCTACTATGTAGATGATATCTGATAGCTCGTTTTAGGAATTTCCAATGATTGTTGCATTATTATCATCGCAAAGATTCAATATATGAATTTCACTAATCCCGTTGTATTTGTTTAATTGTTAAATTTATTTTCTAATGATTTTGCATGATTTTGTCCTATCTATTCTATAGTTTTAATTATTATGGCTATGATTTTATTAATGGTGGTTTTTTATGAGCACTGCTTATTTGATTTGTACATTTTGCATATATTTTCATTTATTCAAGAAATTTTAATATTATATAATTTATTAAATTAATCGAGATTACTAAATATCTTATATAAATGATATTTTTATTCATTTATTTTATTTTCATTTAATTTTTGAAATTGCATTTTCTTTGTATTAAATTTTTTTAATGACAGTTCTTAGTAAAAATCTCGTTCCTGGTAAGATACATTATGCATCAAAGCAGTGTAGTGCCCGGTACAGGATGATTAAAAGGGTTGTTCCTGGATCGTCATCCAGTGACCATTTATACTCTCCTCCTCCTCCTCCATTATTTTTTCGGAAGTGTTTTGATGCTAGATGCAAGACTTGTACATATTCTTCTCAGAAACAAATTGTATCAGATCCTAATTTATCAAATTTTTGTAAAGCCTTTAATGTTATTTATTGCATTAAATGTAATTTATGTGGTTTGAAATATATAGGTAAAACATCAGGTCCATTACATAAACGTATCAATCAACATCGTTCAGACTAACAATAACAAAGCAAAAAATATACAGTCTACAGCTGAAATTCAGCATTTTCATAAACATCAATTTATCAATACCACAATTGAAATTATACAAATTATAAAAAATAAATCAGAACGTCTTTTTATGGAGTCATCATATATGAAATATTATAACACTATTTATCCTTATGGACTTAATAGTGAAATATTTAACAGATCTGTTAAAGTCTTTTCAATTATAAATAATACTATAGATTATTCTCCTATTCATCCTAAACTAAATCATAATTTAAATCGTAAAACCGCACGAAACAAGCGTGGAAAGTGTACTGCTACAGTTGTTGTTTCCAAAAAATATATTACTAAACAAATCAATACTCTTCATCGTAACTATATAAAGAATTATAACTGGTTTTTTATTCGAAAATACATATTTGCTATTAAAAAGAAACAGATAGTACAATATTTAAATGTATTTCTTAGTAAATCCTACTCTAATCATTTCTCTGATACTTTTTATGATCTAATTATGACAAGAGCTAATCTTTTCAACATTAACTTACAAGAAAAAAAAATCAAAACACTAATACTTAAATGATAATAACTTTTTCAAATCAAATATTTAATAAAATTAATATTAATTCTATAATTAATGATAAAAACTGTTATTATCCTATTAATGATCTTCAAATTTCAAAAACCTTTAAATATCCGAATACAATCGGAAGAAAGATTTTTAAGTATAATGCATTTTCAAAAAATACATCTGATGCAAGTACCTTTCCGTATAAATGCAATGACCCCGCTCTAAAAAAATACAATAATAATGATTATGGACATATAATCACTGGAAATTTTAATATTGTGAATGATTTTATACTGAAAAAACTAATGGGTTATGGTACTAAATATAGACTTCCTTCTAAATTTAACGTAAATTCTATTATAAAACAGTTTACATACGATATAGATATTTTTATTTATAAAATTTCAATCTGATATAATAAACCTATTGAATCTTTTACTCAATGGAAAATACTAGTTATTGAAAAATTAACTAAGGCTTTAAAACATAATGTTTCGCATTCGGTTAATATTAACACAAAGCAGTTGTTCCAGAAAATTACTAAATTACAAAAAAACTATGTAATCACATACATTGACAAATTTCTTAATAATTATGCAATCATATGTAAATCTTATTATCACCGACTTCTTACATTCTGTATTTCTACTAATAAATATTTTCAAAAAACTAATGAAAATGTAATTGTAAACAATCGTAAAATTCATAGTTATTACAAACTACCCGCATAGAATGCACAGTCACAGTGACGTCATTGTGACGTCAATGTGAGTCACGTACGTCACGTCACATCTGTGACCAAAATGCCACCACTTTGTAACGTCACACTGTGACCAAAATGTGAACGTCTTGGAGATCTAAAGAAAACTTAAAATAAACTTTAGAACATCTTATAACATAAAGAAAATTACTTTTTGACAGCTTTAGAAATTTTTGTGACGTTGCAATGACGTCACTGCAAGTCACATAAGTCACGTAAAACCTATGATCAAAATGCCAACACTCTGTGACTTCACGGTGTGATCGGAGAGTGAATTTGGAAAAAAAAAACTCATAAAATATAGATTTGAATTATGTCATGTACCTAAATCATTAATAAAAATATTGTCACACACTATTTAAATATAGTGAGTATTTCCAAAATAAAATAATAAATAAATATCTGTCTACATATATGAGGCAGATAATTTTTTACAATTTTCATTACCATTTTCATGAAATTTAACAAAATATACTATATAATACACAGGTAAAAATCCTTAAATAGAAATTTAGTTATTTATCGAGTTATAAGCAATTCGTGTCACGTGACGACCAGTTTTTCGCCTGTCTTTCACTGTCACGTCGGATATTCAAATCAAAACGCAGACTTTGACATTCTTTTCTGAAAGATCTTCTGCTTTTAACAGAAAATGGAAAAAGTTTTTCAATAACATAGTTTCTGAACAAAACACGAGCCAATTTCGTGTATTTCCGAGCAAAAATGAATTAAAAACATGTTATAAAGTATATGTCATTCCTATAGCAATTTATCCAAAACTGGCCAGTGCTTAGTAAGATGTCACCTCTATTAAATATATTGCTCTTTTCGATAGAGTGTAAAAAATAAAAAATTTGTACTTAGGAAATTTGATTGCAATTTAAATTTATATCGAAATTACTTTATAAAGTCTATTAAATCAATTATTATTTAAAATTTATCTTTACTTTTGACGTCTAAAGCAAATGCAATGGATTAAAAAATATATAAAAATGTAAATTTTCACAGCTTATTTCTAAGAATACAAAACTCTCTCATATAAAAAAAGAACATTATAGCATCATTAGAGGTTCATTTTTCAGCCATATAAATTATAAAGGTTTTGAAATGTCTTTATTTAAATTATTTTCTTCCTATATAATTTGCGGTAAAGTTGGAAACATCTGCTAGCTGTTATTTTGTTGTGTTTAAACAATACTGCGCGCGCATATTGAAGGCAGACGATTTTTTCTCATTCGAAGTTAGGATAGGATTAGCATCTGTTGCGTTTTTTTAAGTTTGTAGATTTATACTGTGTAAGTAAATTAACGTTTTAAAGTGAACAATCTCCATTTTGATGTAAACCATCCATTTTAACATCTCCCTGTGTCTAGCCGGGTGCGTTCATAAGGCCTGGGTGATATTTGATTTCTCAGATCTATGAACACACCTCTCTGCTGGAATAATTTGAAAATTATTGTAGTGGATGTACAGTCTAATTTTTCAATGAAAGGGAAGCAGATAAGGAGCATTCAATAGTAACACCTTTACCTATAGATCAGCAGGTAACTTTTAATGTCTTCGCAGTTTTGTTAATAGTGCATGTTTAGTACTAGTACATTTAATATTGCATTTTTTAAAAGTTAAGATATTTAAATTTTCTTTTAAAAAATCACTTGTATTAAATTTTATCTTTAATGTTTTAAATTTTTTTTAAATAGACTATTTGGAAAAAAGCTTAAAGTATTTACTAACAATATGTATTCTAAATGTAAAGTGTTATGTAAAAGGAGGAATTTATTTAATGTTTTGCGTTTCTTAGTTCAATTTTCATAGTTATTCATTATAATTAAAAACATTGCAATTTTTAAAACTATTAATATTTGATTTGCAATTTAATAATTTCGTTGCTAGTGTAGGTTTCCAGAAATAATTTTCCGGTATATTTGAAAAAAAAAGTGACATTTTAATGCATTGAATAATTTATTTGTCGAGATATGTCAATGTTAGATGCACAAAAATAATAAATATTGATGAAACAATAAAATAACTGTTTAGTTAAGATAATTTTTCCAGCTGTGTTATCGAATGTTTTTACTGTAAAAATTTATATTTAAGTTCTGCATTTAGTATTCTATCAAAAACTATAAATAAAATAATTTGTAAAGAAAAAAAATATATATATATATATTTTTGGCATTTATGATCTTAAGTTCTATATTTCATTTACAACGAAAACTGTTTTACTGCTTGATACAATGTTTATTATTTAATAATATCGCACAATAGGTATATCTATTATTTAAATTGATTCCTAATATAAATTTTTCAGAATGCTTATTTGAAAATGTATACTTATATTTTCTTTAAAGTTGTTTTCAAATCCAAAATAGCTAATTTCTGGCATATTTCTGAATTCATTTTTATTCGGAAATACATGAAATTGGCAGGTGTTCGTATTCAGAAAAGGGTAGATGTGCCAGTAATGGACCGCCTTGCAGTAATGGGACACCTTCAATGTTTTTGGTTTATAAAAAAATAACCAATAAAATTTCAGCTTTATTTATTTCATTAATATGCTATCTTTAAATTATAGTTTTAAATGCAATCATAATATCAATTATCTATTACTTTTTGTGAGGTGTCCATTACTGGAGTTTAGGGTGTTTTGATTTATTTCTGTTATTTACAATTAAATTTAGATTCACATTGGGAAATGTGACTATGAGCATGGTTAAATATTGTTGGTAGGGTAATATAATATTAAAAAATGTTGAACATAACAATTATAACTAATAATTAAAAAAATAATTGTTAAAGAAATTCCTTAAGGGTGTCCATTACTGGCACATCTACCCTATATATAATCGAATGGCGTTATCCATTTTTTGGTAACGGCAGATGATGTTTCAGAAAACACTATCAAAGTCGGTGTTTTGAACCAAATTTCCGACGCGCAGCGTCAGAAACGGGTAAAACGTGACCAACATTGATCTTAAGTATTACATTTATCTAAAAATGGAAAACACTATTCATTCCATATAGCTTTAATAATCAGGCATGCAAGTGCCATGCGTTTAAAAGTTTGTTCATAAATGTGTCAGAAAGTTTCGTGTTAACCGGTTTCTCAATCAGATGCAAACTTTTAATTTGAATACGAGTTGCATCAATAAAAATGATTGCAGATCCAATCCTTATCGTCGATCTTATCCGTATTTGGTGAAATCTTGTTATCCGAATCTATGCGAAATCATTTATCAGGTTCGGTCGGGTTGTGGGCTTACAGATTTTTTGTTGTTGTTGTTGTTGGGTTAGGGTAAGAATACGGGTTGAATCAAAATATAGTTTCAGTCAACCATCATTCATGTTCAAGTTGACATTCAATCATGTTCAAGAAGTATATAACCGAATTCGTGTATGACTCTAGATCCAAGCCGACATCAGAAATTGTATCGTAACACAATTTCTGATAAAATCTGGTTACTCGGTCGTATGCAAGATTCTGTTCCAAACAAGACTTACAGTAAAAACATTATACCCGACTCGGGTCAGATCGGGTTCACGAATATCAGGTCACACGACAACTAATCGAAATCTATTCTGTAGCCAAACAAATCCAAAAAGATCGATCCGAAGTTTCTGGATTGGATTCGTGTAAAATCTGGTCACCCGACCCGGTGCAGTGTCGTCACAAACGTCACAAACTTGAACCATAAAAAAATTTTGATCCGAACAATCCGTATAGGATTCGGGTTAAATCTGGTCACCCTATCCGATGCAGATTCGTCACATTTTTCACATTTAAGTCGCACGGTGACTTCACAAAGTAGTCACATTGTGAGGTCACAGAAAGCCTTGAAAACGGCCATAACGACCTCGCATTTACGTCACAATGACTTCACATCGACGTCACTTGACGTCACGACGACGGTCACAAAGTCACAGTGTGACTTCGCAGTGACGTCGCCGTGACGTCACCGTGCCTTACGGGTATTGAATATTTCCTCTACTAACTTTAATTATCCTTATTTAGTTCTTATACCCAAATTTCATAAAAACCCCAATTAAATTTAGTACTATAACTATTGGGTGCAATACATATAGCTAACAACTCGTCAATATTTGAAAAATCTTAAATGTGTTAACAATATAATGACATATGATTTCAAAGATCTTTTTAATAATATAGATTTATTACATCTACATAATATTATAAATGCATTATTTAATATATATCATCATAAACTGAATTTACCAATTCATATAGATATTGCTTATTTTAAAACTCTAACAAATTTCATTATATATAATAATTTTATAATGCATGATAACACATTATATTTACAAAAAGTCGTTATACCACAAGGTGGATGTACATCCAGTAAAATTTGTGAGTTATACTTATATCACTATGAGCGTACTTTTATTAACAGTAATATACATTTATATCGTTATATTGATGACATAATTTTAATTGCCACTGATCATACTAATATTTCTATATTTCCAGTAGATTATCCTGCTAATTTAGAATTAACGGAAAACCTCCTGTCTAACAATACTATTAACTTTTTAGATCTTAAAATTACATTTAAAGAAAACAAAACAATAATTGATCTATATGACAAAAGTAAAGAATTTAAATTTAAAGTTAATACATTTACTAATTTTAAATCTTGTCTTCATATTTCTGTGTATCGTAATATACTCCTTAATCATATATATAAAATAAAGAGTTTGTGTTCTTCTCAGCTAATTAACAACAGTATTAAAAAACTAATTTATGATGCATTACAACATGGTTTTCCAAAAAAAATTCACATATTCTTTAATATATAATTAGTACTTAAATGATCTTAAAAACCAAATTAACACATGCATAAATAATTTTATATAAAAAAACATATAAAATTAGAAAATATTAATATATATATATATATATTATAATAGGACGGACGGGTGGGTAGATGTTAGATTACGGAGGTGTGGCGGAATTGTCTGGAAAATACGCATAGTTAATTTATGTAAAAAAAAAAAAAAAAAAAAAAAAAAGGAATGCGGCATTTTGATTTAGAACTACGTTTGCTAATACACATTTTATAATGGACTATGACTTGACACTTTTATATGCAATTTTCAAACAAATTGCATATGAAAGTGTATTTTGTTCCCTAATCGTCGATGTAAAATTGAAATTGTGCGATGTTTAGGAGTTAAGGGGTCAGATAACCTTAAAAGTGTCAGAAATTCGAAAATTGTTTTATTAGCTTTTAATTAAATATGATTCTTTTTGAACAATTTAAAATAAACCACATGCAAAAATTCACTTTAAAAGTGGAGTTATGTCTAAACCAGTCTGAGCTTTTTTATATGATCAAGGGACAGTTTGATCTTTGAAGTCAATTTTCTCAAAACGACGATTTTTGTCATTGCGGGCACGATTTAAGAAAAATGGGTGGTTAGAATTTCATGAAATTTTGACTGAATGTCTTAACCAGACAGATGCACCTACTATTATCTTAACCAGAAATGACCTACTATTATGTTTCTCAAGTAACAAGTTTAGAGTTTATGACTACTTTTGTAGTAAAAAAAAAAAAACTCGATATTTCGAATTTCTCCAACAAAAATTTTTTTTTTCTCAAGATCTACAAATTTTATTTTTTTCATCGTAGGTCATTTTGAGGACACATTATATATGTACTCATTAAAAAAAATTGGCTGGTTTTAGCAATTCAAATGTGAAAAATCATGCACGCAGTACATGCAAGAATAATTCTTTCGTAAAAAAATTATTATATTTTAAAATAAATTTAAAAGCTTTATATGAGTGTATACATTTTTGGAGAATTTTAATTTATAAAATAAACCTTTATTAATATGCTTTTTAAATTTTATAATTCAAAGTCAAATAGCTACGGAGTTATGGTAATTCTTATAGAGGTCCCTTTTTCATGTATTTTGTGAGTTCAAAGGTTACCTGACCCCTTAAAAAAATTGCAGTAAGAGCGAAATTTATTTGTCAGGTGTCACTGTTAATAAGACGTCATCGTTACTTACAGAGATGTTTTTGCTTCATAAAATATGTAGATAAAATTGAGCATACCATGCACTTTCTCTGATACAATTGTACTTGTAAAAACAAATCGTTTTCATGCTCTCATTTCTAAGCAGATTCTTAAACAGTAAAGTGTGTTTCGCTAATAAAGTAGTTAAAGTTCCAAAAGAACTTGAAATATTAATTTCTATAGCAAATTTCATTTCAACATTCTTTTTTTTTATATTGTGTCATCTGAAGCTGCTAAATGTTAGCCGGTGACTTTTCCTAACATGTTTAAATGGGGGAAATTGCCGGACTAGGGTATCGACCAGGGGTTGCTCAGTGGCAGAGCGTCAGCACGTTACGCTGAAGGTCCCAGGTTCGAATCCTGGTCCCGGTCAATTTTTCACTCATGTTGGGTTTGTGTAATTAAAAACGTTATTATAAATTCTTTTTTTGTGTGGATGTGCCTCATTGATAATTCTATTATATACCAGGTGAACCAAAAGTTCGTTAAAACTTTTAAAAATCATAAAAAAGGAAGAAATTATGATAAATAAGTGCGGTTTGCAAGAAAGGGCTCACAAGGTAGTCGGATTTTTTTAGCAGCAAAAAAATGTTTAGTTGAAAAAGTCACCTGTAGATGGCGCTAACATGCGAGAGAATCAGCGGAATTATGGAAATTAATCCTGCAATAAGAGACCGGGATACACGAGGATTTCTCATTCACTTTCAGAATGTTATCATTACCCGATCGAGCGTTGTTGATGAAGTTGTTCTATTTGAAGGGAAAGTTTCTGCAATTCACATGTTGCATTCAGCTGTAACGGGGATTGTGAGTCGCCTTAGTTGTGTGGTACAATGTTCTGGAGGTCATGTTCAATTGTCATTGGAAAAATAAATGGATGGAGCGTACCGTTGTCCTGTTCATCGTGTTTCTGGTCGTCAGCGCCCTCTACCAGTGACATTTTGAACTAAAAACTTTTTTGCTGCTAAAAAAATCCGACTACCTTGTGAGCCCTTTCTTGCAAACTGCACTTCTTTATCATAATTTCTTCCCTTTTTATGAATTCTTAAAGTTTTAACGAACTTTTGGTTCACACGGTATTTAATTATAATATAATATTAAATATTTAATTACAATACAAATGAAAATCCATAATAAAATATTTTTTGACATTCTGTTTTACTGTTTTTAATGTCGCAAATATTACAGAACATTACAAGCCAACTTTTTAAGTCACCAATTTAGCCAAAGCATTTAACGGATTTCAAAAGCTTAGAATATGCAGTCTTTGTACACGAGATATTATATAATCACAATACATATGCCGATTTTCTTCGATTAAGAGGATTCACGAATTATATTTTAAGTAAATATAAAACTTTTTTCTGACAATACAATAAACATAGTTCACAAATGAGAGACTTGTCTCGTTGTGTGAGTAAATCAATTTTATTACTTATATATTTGCGTATAAAATAATGTTCGATTAGGATATAGAGACTAATTTATTTTAGAAGACACCAGAAAAATTAATCACTCTCGTTTTTTAAGTAAATCAAATGCATCATAAATAAGTTAAATCTTGTATTCTTTTCTGGACGAAATAAAAGAATTCAATTGCGCTTTTAAATTTTCGTACTTCACTACACCATGCTTATCAAGTTTTTATAGTATGCTTAAGTTATTTTTCAATCGGGAAAATTGAAAAGTGCAGTTAGGATACGCGAGATCATTTGTTTTGGGAATAAAACAACACATTCTTAACCCCGATTGTATACTTCGGAATACTCTGCTAAAGTACGATAAAACAAGGAGAAAAAAATGCATATGGTCCATTTCCATGAATTAACTATAGGAAAATTCGCATTAAAGCTCGTAGGTAAACGTTGCTCTGTTGCACATTTCCCTAGCTCTTTCGAGCAACCTGATCGATTTTGAGAAGTTTGAGTGGAAATTCAATTACCAAAATGGCCTAATGTTTACAAAGGGGAGAATATTCGTAATGTTTTTAATATGTGTTAAAGTATAAAACTTGATAATATTCATAAAAACGCAAAAAAAAATAACTTTCATTATTCTGAAGTACAACATAAAGGAAGATACAATATCCCCCCCCCCCCCAATAATTTCCTTGTATAGTTTTGAAAATATTATTTATACTAGGAATAAGATTTATGCTTTACTAAATATATTTTTTTAATAGTAAATTATTGAAATGTTTTGTTATACATTCAAGGAGTTTTGATTACAATTATTCTGAGAAGGTCATTCGTTGCCGAGAGCAATAATATGTCACTGTGACAGTACTGGGTTAATTCCCGATGACTCCTCTCTAAACATATAGCGTGGAGTTCCCGGCAGTGTTAGTGTCATCCTATAGAATTTATGTAACAAGGCTGTCATCTTATGTATGAACTTTGGGAAATAATATTGAGAAGGTATATGTAAAAAGCAGAAATTTGAAACAAGACGTATGCGTCCACAAATACAAATTATGCAATAAAAAAAGAGATGATTCGCGACAACAGTCATATTAGCTAAAGGTCTGAAATATAGCTATAGGCTGAATAATAGCTAAAGGTCTCTATATGTCTAAAAATGTTTATTCTGAGAAGTTCAATACACGTAATTCAATACCAAAATGGTTAATTCTTTGAAAAAAGCGAAAGTTCGTAATATTTTAAACATGTTTTAAAGAATATGATTGTGTGAATATTCGTAAAGCTTTGACACAAAAGAAGCCGTATTTTTCTAGGGAAATATAAAGGAATATTCAATAAAATTCTTTCCCACCATTTGGTAGTACAATTTTTAAAGTATTTATTATAAAGTAAAATAGAGACAAAAAAAATCGGTGCGTCAATGAATTATATTTGTAAAATACTAAGTGATTGAAAAGTTTCATGCTTTATGAAATACACTGTTGTATCCAATCCAGGCCTCTCTGGTTACAGAACATATGTAAAAACCATTTTTGTATTGAAAACTCTAACTTATTTTTACATTAAAAATACTTTTTAGATTGTCCACCACAAAGCATTTTTTATAGGAAAAAATACCAATAATGTATTCAAATAAAGTTTTGAAATTTATTAAAAGCCGTACATTCTTATTAGTCTTAAGCCAAGAGTAAATAGCCCAAGAAATGGCCAAATCTCACTTCTTATAGCAGCCTTTTCTATTCTGAGGATTTAAATGTCGTAAGTGCGTAGATCGACAGCATGCCTGTTATATTTGTGTTTTATTTGTATTATTTGTGTTATTTTATTTATTTATTGATGAAGTTTACATTGCATTATGATGGAATATTATCCTGAATCAAATGCTGAACTATTTATATATATTTTTAAGTTCCAACGGGTTAATCCTTTGTAATCAAGCTGCACGCGACAAATATTGACCTTTAAAAAAATTAATGCTTGAAAATTGTTTTAAGAATCATAAAAATGTATTAAATTGAAATACGGTTTTCGAACAAATTTAATTTAAAAGAACATATTTTTTTTTCTTTTTGACAGTCTAAAAATTGAAATTGTGTTTTAAATAAAAGTTACAAAATTTGCAGTAAAAGCAAAATTTATTGGCCAGTCGATGCTACCGTCAATATGACGCCATCGTTACTAACTAACATGTTTGTGCTTTATAATATAGTTTATGAACAAAATATACATTATTTTCTATCGAAAGAAAATCGATTGCTAAGTATTCGTACTTCAGTACATGAATTTAATCAAATTTTTTCTGTGCAACGTACGTTTTTATTTTGAATCAGTAAAACTGGAAGTGCAATTGGAGCACACGTGATCGTGTGTTTTGGGAATAAAAAAAAATCACTCCTTACCCCGGTTGTATATTTTTGTAATACTCAGGCATAGTGTAAAAAAAACAAGAAGGGGAAATGCATATGGACCATTTTCATGAATTAACTATAGGACATTTCGCATAAAAGTTCGTAGGTAAATGTACTTCTACTGCATATTTTCCTTTACAGCAACCTTGTCGATTTTAAGAAGTTTGATTGCTAGTTCAATTGATAATTGAACTAAAGTTTGGGAAGACGGAATTTCCGTAATTTTTTACACATGTGTTAAAGAACATGGATTTAACAAGGAAACAAGGAAATAACAACACCGAAAAGGGAAAAAAAACACTTAAGAGTTAATTTATTCTCATAATTTGATCGTATAGTTTTTAAAATATAAGTTATAATAGGTAAAAAGAAAACACGTTGATCAGTTAGAAAATAAGTTTTGAAAATGTTAAATTATTGAAAAGTTTTGCTTTTTGTCTCATAAAATTAAGAAGCTTGACTGTAAATTCTGTTACCAAAATTACCTAATATTTGAAAAAAGGAAACATTCGTAAGTATTTAGATATAATTTAAGGGATACGGTTGAGTGAATATTCCTAAAAATCTAGCAAATGGAAAACTGCATTATTCGAAGGAAATATAAAAGAATCTTAAATTAAATTCATTCTCTTAATTTGATAGCATAAATTTGAAAACATTCATTATAAAAGAAAAATAAAAAAATAATTGGTGTAGTTATTAAAAAATGCTTTGAAAATTCTAAATGATTGAAAAGATTTTTCTTGTCTTCTTGTCTTGATTTAAGGCTTAAGATTACCATAAACTCATACTTTTCAACTGATACGATTTTTCAGCACCACTATTGATGACATTTTTTTTTTCAATTAAGTAACTTTTGGTAGTGGTTATTAATAGTGCGAAAAAATCATAGCAATGGAAACTATTTTAAGACTTCAGAAACACTACACTGTAAAAAATGACCAATGTTTATTTTATAAAAATATGCTATAACCACGAACGAAAATATCATAGAATCTTCTGAGTCATCCGAAATTTCAAACAGCATGTTACATTGTCTTTTGAATCCCCAGAAACGAATGCATTTTCAAAATTTAAAGAATACTTTATAAAAACAAATTATTTTTAGCTGCCCGAATTTTTCAGAAACGTTTACGAAGGGTTTTTATAGTGTATTAATGAGTGTCCTCAGGCTGGAATACCTGTTTTTCGAATGTTATCCATTCTCAAGTACACGTTTTCAGCCGCATAAGTTAATTTATACATGAAGGAGTAAAGAAATAATCTTAATTTTAATGTTATTATTAACGCTGTTAATTTTGCATGTTTGTCTGTTAAAAAAAATTTTTGAGCATGAAAATGATTACTTCAGAATGGATAGCATTCGAAAAGCAGGTATTCCAGGCTGAGGACACTCATTAATACACTATAAAAACCCTTCGTATACGTTTCTGGAAAATTCGGGCAGCTAAAAATAATTTGTTTTTATAAATTATTCTTTAAATTTTGAAAATATATTGGTTTCTGGGGATTCAAAAGACAATGTAACATGCTATTTGAAATTTCGGATAACTCAGAAGATTATATTATATTTTCGTTCCTGGTTATACCATATTTTCATAAAATAAGAAACATTGGTCATTTTTTACAGTGTAAGGTAACATATAGGTTGAATGACCAATAAAGTTTGTTTTTATTATTCAGGGTGATTATAATTAAAGTTTAAGTTTCAAAACGCTCTAAAAACGAACCACTGATTAGAATGATGTCAAAAGTGAACGGCGTATTATTGAAGAAAGGGGAAAGAACATGAACCAAAAAAAAAAAATTGTTCCAAATTTTAGTGACAGATGGCACTGTAAGCGTCAGAAGATGTAAATTAAAATACCTGGCATGCGCACGGCCATTTCAGGAGTTATAAAAGCGTTGGGTAAACGGCGTTTCCTCATTTCGCTTCTCAGATGTTCGCTATGAGTGTCTCAATGAAGGACCGTGCTCTGCTTGTAAAGCTTTATTACAAGAACGGTGAGTCTGCACCAGTAGTTCTGCAGAAGTTCAAGACCCTCAAGGGTATGAAAAAAGGCGGTGGATCGATGACTGTCATGGGTCTGGTGAAAATGATGAAAAAATTCGAAAATACAGGTTCGTTTGATGTGCAGTCTGGTAGAGGAAGGAAGAGATGTGATTCGGAGGTAGTTGAAGAAGTGGCCACAGCAGTTCAGGAAAAGTCGAGCGGTGAAGTGCAACCATGCAGTGCACGGAGAATTGCCCGAACATTGGACAGGCCTGTGAGCACGGTGCATAACATTCTACGAAACATCCTGCAACGCTATCCATAAAAAATTTGCCATGTGCAGGAGTTGTTTCCTTCTGACCTGCCAGCAAGAGAGGGTTTTGCTTTGGAATTTCTTGCTCGCATGGAAGGGGACAATGATTACCCGTGGAAAATTCTGTGGACAGACGAAACCCATTTCCATCTGACGGGATATGTCAATACACAGAATTGCCGAATATGGGCAACAGAAAATCCACTCGCAACGAACCCAGTACCACTTCATCCTGCAAAGGAAACTGTGTGGTGCGGATTTACGGCATCATTTATCGTAGGGCCATATTTTTTCGAGGAGACGGGGGCTTTCGGTCCTGTTACCGTTACCGTCAATGGTTAGCGCTATGAGTCTCTTTTGCGTAATGACGTCACTCCAACTCTGCAACAGCGTGGATGTCTGGATAGTATCATTTTCATGCAAGATGGCGCTCCTCCGCACATTGCAAATCGAGTGAAGCAGTTGTTGAGGCGACATTTCGGAGATGTTAGAATTATCAGTAGTCATTTCCCTACAGCCTGGCCAGCACATTGGTGAAGGCCTGGCAGCAGAGCTGGATGGTATCTGACAAGGGTAGAGATACCCATCGATTTGTTAACAAGGTTAACAGGGATTTTGTCTGCAGTAATAGAGTTACAACATACTTCTTATCGGGACACGGCAGTTTTCCGCAATATTTGTTTAAAATAAAACGTCGTAACACGGATAAGTGTGACTGTGGAGAGGTAGGGTCCGTAACTCACTACCTATTTGGTAGGTGTTCGAAGATGCCTCATTTTTTCAAGTTTTACAGAAGTAAGTCTCTTAGGGAAAACGCAGTCCGTGTTCTTCTCAAACATGACAACTATCAGAAACTATGCGATATTTATAATGTGCTGAATGAGAAATATTCCTTCATTAAGTACAAATTTTGACTTATGATAGCGGCGTTAATAATTATGGTTCTTTTACATTAGGTTTCTCTGGTAGCTTACAGAGGTTGTCTAGGAGGTTGTCTAGGTCACAGAGGTCTGTTTTTGTGGACTAGTCCATGCTGTTCTTAATTTTCAGTATGTGTGGAAACAGTTTGTCTGATATTTTATTAGAATGGGCATACAAATACTTGAACTGGATTAATGATATCTTTATAAGAATAAGTAAGAGTTTCGCCTTTACAAAGAACTTAGTTATAGGAGAGGGTGTATGTAGAATGTGAAAGATAGTCACTGAATAAAGTAGCTGTTGTATAAAACTTTGATGTGCAAAATCGTGTCAGTATGACGAATCAATGAAATATAATGTAACACAATGGTTTATAATTCAGGAAGCTCTTCAGGAACTTTGAAACTTCAGTGTAAAAATTTAAGAGATGTGATTTAAAGTTACTAAATATGTTTTTCTTTAATTCATAGTTATTATTTAAAAGATAGTTGTATATTAGTTTTAGACAGACTGTTGAACACGGTCTTTAAAAGTTGTCTTGTCAGGTTTACCTGTTTATTAGTGTATTATAGTTTTAGTGTTAAATTTTGATATTCGTTTTTCATTTTCGATATTTTTAAGTTTAGACAGACTGTTGTATACGGTCTTAAAACCTTGTGAATTTTGATTTTCATAGAGTAGTATGGAATTTCTTTTTATATTTATTATAGTTATTATAAGTATCCTGCATGATGTATGCAGTCTGAGTTGTATTATGGTTTTGGTATAGCTTTATAATTGCTCGTTGATTTCCAGGTCTGTTTCTTAGGTTGTGGTTGGCTGGATGGTAGGGGAACTTTCTGCAGGAGATTAATCACCTTTGCCTAACGGTTGGTGCTCCTGCAGGTGATTCCAGCCTGGCCAGCCCGATCACTTGATGTTAATCCGTGTTATTTCTGGCTGTGGGGTTATCTGAAAGATGTTGTATTCAGTACTCCGATTGCCAAAGTAGCTGAATTGAAGACACGCATTTCGCAACACATTCTGAACTTGACCCCGGTGACACTTCGATGGGTTGTTGAGCATGCTTTTCCCGATTTAATCTTGTTGCACACAACGGTGGACAGCATATTGAGCATGTTTTGCGCCAGTTGCGCGAAACTTAAAAACCGATTGGTTGGATGCTTTTTATGCGGTTTTTTGCCTCAGGACAATTAAAAACCGATTGTTTCCATCCGATGTGATACGACCTTGCCGTGGTGAATGGGCTTACGTAACTAACAGTATCACAGCTGTATAGTCATGCACACTGAATAGTACAGTTGGTTTATCGTGTAACTTACGCCTTAGCGGTTGTTTTATGATTTGTCATTTGTAGTCTAAATTCTGACGCTTACAGAGCCATCTGTCGCTAAAATTTGGAACTATTTTTTTTTGTTCATGTTCTTTCCCCTTCTTCAATAATACGCCGTTCAATTTTGACATCATTCTAATCAGTGGTTCGTGTTTTAGAGCGTTTTGAAACTTAAACTTTAATTATAATCACCCTGTATATTATATATATTGGGTTGTCCGGAAAATTCTTGCCGGTTGGGAAAATCAATTCGTACCAGAAAATTCTATCATTTAATTATTAGACGTTGATTCCGATATATAATGTTTAATAATTACTGGGTAGAATTTTCCGGTATGAATTGATTTTCCCAACCGGCTCGAACTTTCCGGACAACCCAATACTTTATATTATAAATATTTAAATAATATATTATATTTAAAATAAACTTTATTGGTCATTTAACCTGTATGTTATCTCAGTGTTTTTCGAGTCTTAAAATAATTTTCATAATGTGCCAAATGCTACGAATTTTTGGCGCAACTGATTAGCAAAATTTATCTTATCCTTATTTAATTGAAAAATTGGGCAATTAAATAAAGCGATTTTTTTATTATAAAGTATAGTAAAATATTCATTAGAAAGAGAAAAGGATTTTTTTTAAATGATGAGTTACTAAATTAAGTTTTGAAATTGGTAACGGATTCAAAAGTTTCATGCTAACCTTACAATATGTTTAAGCAAATACACATTATTTTTATCATGTTTTAGGGGAAAAAATAAACTAATCGCGAAATCTTCATTACATCACTAGTCTAATCTGATATTATTTTGTTTAGTGTACTCAGTTTGTTTTTTCAATTGGGAAAATTCAAATGTTCAGTTAGGATACATGGAACATGTGTTTTGAGAATAAAATAACGCATTCTTAACATTCAATTGTATCCTTCGGAATATTTTGCAAAAATACAAACAAATGGGCAGAGGAAATGCATCTGGACCTTTTCTATGACATAACTATGCATAATTTTGCATAAAATTTCGTGCGTAAACATCATTCTATTGCATAATTTTCTATCTTAGGAGCAGCATAATCGATTTTAACAACTGTGACTGCTAGTTCAATAACTAAAATGGCCGAATTTTTGAAAAATATGAATTTCCGTGTAGTTTTATATTTGTATTAAAGATTTGAGACTAATCGTACAACACGGAAGAATGGGAACTAGATCATTCTGAGATACATCATAAGCACTTTGAATAAAAGTTATTCCCATAATTTACTTGTACAGTTTTGAAAATATTAGTCATGATAGGACACAAATGATTAGTTATAAACGAAAACAAATTGATCATTTACTAAATAATGCATCGAAAATACTAAATGATTTAGAATTTTCTAACATTTTCAAAATTAAATTTTGAATAAAACTATTTTAAGAAGTTTGACTGCAAATCCAAATGTCAAAATGGCTTAACGTTAGGAAAGAGAAAATTTCCGTGTTGTTCTATGTTGTTGTCAATATGACAAAATTTCTTAACTTTTTGGAGAAAATTGGTTGATTTTAAAAAGTTGGACTACTAGTTCTTTTACCAAAATTGTTAAATCAAAAATAATAAAAGAAAGTTTCGCTCTGTTTGTTGGAGATGGCTAGTGAAATCTACCGCGCATAGAGATATGTTACCTCAGGGGTTTCTCATCAAGTGGATTCTGCGTTTCTGATTAAGGTATGTAACTAATAAGAATACCAGACCACATATATATTTTTTATATCTAAATCCGCAAACCGTTTTGAAAAAATTGAATGTTAATCCTTTGAAAAAAATTCTTTTCTGAAAATCACTTACGCAAATTTCGTTTTTTTTTTTATTTATTATTTTTTGGTGCCTTTAAAAATCGACATCGGATTCGGAAATAAAACTACAAACAAACCAAACATGCCAGATCATACCTACGTTTATTTTGTTTCGAACATAGCCTTCGAGTTTACCAAATATGAATATTAATCCTATCAAGACATTCGTTCCCGCAAGTCACTTTTACGAATTGCGTTTTTATTTTTATTTTTTTGTTTAATGTTTAACGTTCTTCCCAAGCATTTTTTAATGAAAAACAAGTAGCACACGCTAAATGATAGTGCCCTCAGCTTTCGAAAGAAGCCTTTGGTTTCAATATATACGAATATTAATCCCTTGAAAAAAATTCATTTCCGAAAGTCACTTATACCGAATTTCATTTCTTCTGCGCATTTGCTCATAGGATTTATATTACGCACATTTTATTAAAAAAAAAAAGAAAAAAAAACACCTAATTTTATACAATCGCTCTGAAATAGATAATAATCCAGTACAAACTTGGTTCAGAAAGTTTACGATTTAGGGGGAAAAAAATCTGTTTGAAAATTTAAAAAATATCTCATAGTTTTATCATTGCGTATCCTTATTTACATTTAAAACGTAAACTTCTTTTTTGCACTATTGCTCTAAAATTTTAATACCCTAAACTAATCTTTTAGCTGTTTTTCCAGTAAAATTTTGATTTAGATATAATAACATTTAGGTGTAAAATAATCAGTTGAAAAAAAAAAAAGCCATGTATGTAAAAAAGGTTAGGTATGTAAAAAAAAAAAAAGGCTAAAAAAAGAAACTCTGTTTTTCGCAACCAAATATGAATATTTTATCACGAAAATTATTCACAGGCTGCGGTAATATTATATTTATAACTCATAAAAGTTCCAAAGCGTTTAGACAATAAGAAGTCTTTTTCAATATTAAGTGACTCGATGTTGAAAACAAAAGTGAGAAGAAAATATTTTTAACTGCCGAAAACGGTGGGGGCCCCATTATTAGTTTGGCTAGGAAAGATTTTCATTTAAATACATAAATTCATTCAATACTGACTATAAGTAAATTTAAGGTCCGGGCTAACGTCGGTCTTTCGTTTAAAAATAAAAAATCAGAACAGACCGGAACGAGGCGTTGGCGTAGCACGCCCTGTGCACTCTCCCGAAGCAGTGGGGGCCTTCACTCTAAATTTGTTTGGATAGGTTTTCATAATTTAAAAAAATCATACAAAATTGAGGGTCTTCGATACTCAAAGTAGTGGGGTCTCGAGCATTAGGATAATTTAGAAACGTTTTCGTTTAAATATATAAAATCATTCAACATTGATTTGAGGTATATTTAAGGTTATTACCACGGTTGGGTTAGCTAGTGTGTGGATAAAGTGAACGCTGTTGTTTTAGAAATAATAAAATGCATTCTCATAATTTGATTCTATATATTTTTTAAATATTCATTATATAAGAAAAAGGAAAACAAAATTACTAGTTATTAAATACATTTCTGAAAATGCTACATTATTAGAATGCTTTGTAATTTACTTTTTCCGTAAAAGTATTTTTGTTATGCTAAAGGACGTAATTCGTGTCTTTAAAAAAAACTATTTCTGTTTTTTTTCCTAGATCGTATGTTATTGCTTTAGTTGTTTCAAGTACTTTGCTAAAGTACAAAGACACAAGGAGAAGAAATGCATGTGAATCATTCTGAAGAATTAATTATGAAAAGATTTGTATAAATTTCATAGGTGTTGTCTTTAGATTGCAAAATTCTATAACTCCTTATAACAACTGATTAATCCTTAAAAGTTTCACTGCTAGTTCAATTACAAGTTTTGAAACACTAAATAATTGAAAAGTTTGAACTTTATTTCAGTTTTAACGCACCATAAAACTATGCTCAAAATTATAAAAACTCTTACACTGTAAAATCAACATTTTTTTTTTCAGTGTAGGTGACATAGGAATCTTTAATGAAATATACTCTTATAATTTCCGTGTGTAATTTTGAAAACATTCATTCTATACGAAATATAAAAATAAATGAAGAGCCACTAAGGAAACATTTGAAAATTCTAAATGAGAGAAAAGTTTTTTCAGAATTTCAGGCTTAAAGTTTGCATTAAACTATTCTTTAATTTCGGAAAGCTCTAAGGTAACTTAAAAGGAGTCTTGAATGAAATTTGTTCTCATAATTTACTTAAATGATTTTGAGAATATTTATTATGAATTTAGATGGAAAACTAAAATGGTTAGTTACTAAGTAAATTTTGAAATTTCTATATGATTGAAAAATTTAGTCGTAATTTCAGGTTTAAGTTTTCTAGAAAACTATTCGAAAAGCTTGGAAAATTCTAATGTGACAAAAATGAGTCTTAAATGAAATATTTCTTATATTTTGCTTCTATAATTTTGAAAATATTCATTATAAAAGAATAAGAAAAAATAAATGAAAACTTATTTGTTTTATAAGTTAAGGTTTTATAAGTAAGTTTTGTCTTTTTTGTTTTATAAGTATAAGTTTTGAAAATCCAAAATGATTGAAAAGTTTTGTCAGGATTTCAGGCATAAAATTTCTATTAGTGCTTTGTTGATCGAAAATTTAACACAAAATTGTTTTTTTCCTACGCTTTTTTGTTACCAGTATTTTTTAATAATAATCTTCGCCTTATTTAAAACCAATTTTTTGAAATTACATTTCAAGTTTAAGGTAGACCTTAATATTTAAATCATAAAACTATTCTGAAAATTTGGATAACTCTGAGGTAACATAAAAGAATCTTTACTACAATTTGTCTTATAACTTCCTTGTACGATGTTGAGAATATCCACTATAAACGTAAAAGAAAACAAGAACGAAAAATCATACGTCAATCATAGATTATGTAACACTTTCCAACGCTTCCAAAATAGTTTTACAAATCATACCGTTTAATAAGCTAAAAGATAACATCTAAGTAAACAATTTGGAAAACGCATAACATATTTAAAAACGTAATTTCAAGAATTTCCAACATATACAATATTCGAAAAATATCCGAATACTTTTATTCAGCCCTGTATAGGATCTATAGATTTCTATATATACTACATAGGATGCTAAGTTTTAGTTCAGTTAGGAAACGCGTAGCACAGTTTAAAATTCTCCGTCTGGAGTTTCTGCCAATAAACGGATATGTGTTCGCGAACTTTTGTGCTTCCCTGTATAGGATCTACAGAATTTATACACACCACGTAATAGACAAAAAGCGAGTTAACATTAAAATCGCGTTCAGCAACTTAAAACGTACTTCCAGGAATTATTGTTAACAGACAGTAGAGAATTGTTTTGTGTGTCCCTGTAAATGAACGATGACTGCTATACACACAATATTCTGTAGTAAGCTTCTTGTCATGCACCTTAGTGATATATATAAATTTCAATGCGTTTAAAATAGTGAAACATTATTTAAATAAACCGCAGACGATTTTTCTCCATAGACGTAATGTAACGGAATTCTTTTGAGTGTCCCTGTAAAAAAACTATTAGTGCTACACACTTCCGTTGAAATAGGGAACATGCTACAGATAACGACAATAACATATAAAAAACGCAGAGCAATCCCAGCATATTTACGGGCGTTAGAGCACGGACAGACGGCAGACGGCCAGACGGCAGACGGCCAGACGGCAGACGGCCAGACGGCAGACGGCCATCCGGCCAGACAAACCGAAGTCATAAACACTTTTCAACTAGGTTGGAAAGTGTTAAAAATAGTTATTAAATAAAGTTTAGAATATTCTAAATGACAAAATGTTTTGTTATATTTTCGAGATTAAAATTATAAAACAAAATATTTTCATTATGATAAAAGGAATGATTCGGAACTTTAAAAAAATAACTATTTCCGTTAGACTTTCTTTTCATACGGTGTGGTTATTCCTTATTTTATTTTAGAAAACCTTTAAAATTGATCTCAAAAGTTGTATTTACATATATAAACCTTAAATTGAATATAAAACACAACGTTTCTGTCCATTCTATACAAAACTTTGTTGTTTTTAAATGTTTAAAATTAATATCTAAAACAATGTTTTCATAATACTATTATTTTACAATCAAAATCCAGAACCAGAGCATAGAAAGTTTTATAGTTGTGAAAGTGATCTAACAATAAATGAGACGCATAATGCACATTTGTATACTGCAAAAAAAAAAAAAAAAAAAAAAAAAATGTTGATTTTACGGTATAATACTAGCAGCTGGGATGCCAGTATTATACCGTAAAATCAACAATTTTTTTTCAGTCTATTTATAAATTGTTGCTGATAATTTTCCATAAATTTAAGATAATACTTATAAATTCAAGATAATAACGTTGGATAACTTTTGACGTTAAAAATTTTTTTAAATATAAATTTATTATTTGTATTTATGAAATGTTTTTCAGTTTTTACAATTTTAACATAATATTATTTTATCGTTAAATACCTATTCAGTTCTCATATGGTTATACATAAGATGAATACTGGCAATATAAAATTAATTTTAGTTTTATAAGCTTTTTAATATTAGTGCAAAGATTACATCAAATTACGCTTTTTTTAATGTTACTGTGTCCCTTTTTTAAAACTAACATCTGAAACCATATGTCACTGCAAAATCGACAGTTTATAATTTAGTTTTATTCGTCAGCAATGACGATTAATACATTTCTGGAATTTCTTTTAATATTGATGAACAAAAATTTTAATTTTGGTGAGATTTTTCTTTCTATGTACATATAGATTAATTAACCCACTGATTAATGTAGTTATTTATTCATTGGTATCTTAGTGCACCAATAGTTAGGATAGTATTTTAAAATACATATGTATATTTATTATTATGTGATTTTTTCTAAGATAAAATGAATAAAAAATAAATGTGTATTTTTATTTTACTATTTTTATGACCTATAACACATACTAATTTGGAGAAAATTTCCATATACTTTATAACGCATCTTTTTACTTTGCAAAAACTTTGATTTAAAAAAGTGTTAAACAAGAAACAAAATGAGACATATATATATTATTAACAACAACCTTCAAGAAATATTTTGTTGGAAAGTAAGGAACAACTTTGTTTTATTTAATTTTCACTGTATTTTTTTCTTGTAAAAGTTTTTGCAATATAATGTAATCTAATTTAAACAATGTCTCTGAAAAAGTATTATTTTTTCTCCATAGTTATAGGAAAAGAGGAAAAAATACAGCGTTGCCTGTTGAAATTGAAGAAATTTACGAGAGTGATAATTCTTAGGCATATCTGGAACAAAAATAATTCTATTTATAATACTTTCTCGTTCCTATTTACAAAAACAAGAATCACTGAACTGCAATTTCTTAAACTATGTTATAATTTTTTGGAATAAAATGTTTATGTTTGTTTTATAAAAGTATATTCTTAAAACTAAAATTAAAAAGAAAGATGCATATGCTTGAAATAGGAAGTGAACATAAATTAGTTGGGCAAAAACAATAATTTATTATTGTTTTTTTTCTTAGTTACATATCTAAACTTCAGAATATACATGATTATAAGATAGTGAATCGCACAAAGTTTATGGTTTTTACAATCGAACGATCGGCTGCACTTCATCACTCTGATGTCCCATCGGTAAATCTGCTCTTGTCATAACTTGTGAGTATTTTTACGTCTATCAAAACAAGTGCGGGCTTATTCGTGACTTCACTGTCTCTTTTTGGAGCATTTTCTTGTATTCACGATGGAAATTTCTTTGCATTTGCAAAGCAGAATAAATTTTATGGAAACACATACAGCATTTCGCTTTTCCTATACTATTATATGTCTCCAAAATTATAAGAACACAGATAGAATTATGAAAGATCGCGAACTGCATCTCACTCCGACGTGGTCTTGCAGCACCTAGCGAATACATCCAACAAAAACAAAAATTCATGAAACACAGCATAGATTATGAAACAATTTCCAACACTATTGGAACATTGTTAAGAAATTCTATTTTTCTTCATACAATGAAATGAGATATCTAAATAAACATAAAAAAACATACATCGCAGTAGAAATTCATTATCAGTATTGCTGTTCATAGTCAGTTGTGTGCGAATTGTTTCGGGCAGCTCTATATATGATCTACACACCTCGTATAGTTAAGCTTTAAAATACATACCACAGCTGAAAACTCACATCCAGCAATTATGACTCATAGCCAAACGAATTCAATTGTATGTCTCTGTAAATGAAGGATACATGCCATGCACATCATGTTCTACAGCGAGTAGCTTGTAGTACCCCTCAATAATGTTTACTCATTTCAGTGAAATAATGTAACATTATTAAAATACATTCCAAAAGATTTCCCCCATAGTTTCGTAATGTAATAAGATTTTTGTGCGTCCCTGTAGGTAAACTATGATTGTTACTTACTCTAAAATTGAAACCATACATGTTACCATCCACATCAGTGATAGATATCAATTGCATTATGTTTGAAATAATGTAACATCATTAAAATGCACTGGAAATGCATTTTTCCGCATTGACCGCAACGTTAGAGAATAATTTTGAGTGTCTCTGTATACGAACTATAATTTATGCTTATTATATACACTATAACATGTTGTAGTCCACATCGGTGATGCATATGAATTTCATCATGTTTAACACAATGTAACATCATTATCCACTGAAAACGAATATCCCCCATTTACTGTGATGTAACGGAACATTTTTGGATATTGTTGTAATCTAACCATAAATGATAGAGACTACATTTACAATACCAAACATGCCATGGTAAATACCAATAATATACATCTGTTACATGACAATCAGTGTATATTTACGCGAAATAGAGCACAGACAGATAGACAGCCGACCAGATATACAGACGGACGTCCAGACAGACATAAATAAGGATAGACAAACTGAATTCATAAACGCTATTCAACTATGTTGGAAAGTGTTAAAAACTTAGTATAAATAGTACTAATCGGCCGTTAAACTGGTACTTTACAATTAATATTTCGCAAATATTCGTTTACGAAATTTTTCATCAAATTTGTGTCCACCTTGTATTTCTCACTGGTTTAATTTTTTTTTCTGCAAAATCTTTTCATGTGCATTAATCACATCTTGAAAATTTACAATTCTTTCATCTGCATTTTCATATCAACGCCAAATTTGTACTAAATATTCAGGGTGTACGAGAATTATTGGACACGTTACAAAGTTATGAAAACCAAAACTATGAGCAGGGTCATTTTTTTAGTCACGTAGTTTTTTTTTCTCCGAAAGTTCTTTTTTCCAGCGTTAATTTTCTTTAAATTTACCCAACAGATGGATTGTTTGTGGTGGTCCGATTACTTGGCCTCTGGACCTCCAGATTAAATTCTATTGAATATTTTTATGCTGGGTTATGTGAAGAGTTGTGTATATCAGACACATTGTATTAATTTGTAGAAACTGGATCAGTGTATCACAGCTTCCATCCAATCATAATTCCTCAGATGCTTGCAAATACATGAAATAAAATCGAGTGTCACTTGGACATCTTAGGCGTAACCAAGGGAATTCGCTTTGTGATGTATTAACCCTGGCTTAAGTAATACAAAACGGTTTGCTTATTTTAC
The DNA here is from genome assembly GCA_963931845.1 of Maratus michaelseni. Lineage (NCBI taxonomy): Eukaryota > Metazoa > Arthropoda > Arachnida > Araneae > Salticidae > Maratus > Maratus michaelseni. The sequence continues at coordinate 244,962,524 of OZ007588.1, read as the reverse complement.
CAAAAACCGTAAAAAATACGTAGCCGGGTTAACACAAACCTTCACAATATTCTCAGTGGACCAGCTGATCTTTGTTGACATTTATACCCTGCCCAGATAGCCAATTAGTCAAAGTCAGATTACAATTTTGGCTAGGGTTTCGTGATTGGTCAGAATTTTTGGGCGTTGTTGCAACGGCCTATAGTAATTTTCACACATTAGATGCCTTCTTATTTTTTATGCCACAGTATTAACTTTTGTATTTCTATTTTAAGTTAGTAAAGACATTTTGCTTCTAAACCATCCAGTTTTTGTTTTACATAATTTTGTAATGTCTTTAATAATTCTAGGACAATCTATGTTGCGTAAAATTTATAAATTATAAAATATAAAATATGGTTTAGTTTGCTTATATGTTTCGATGTGCCGGAAATTTTAAACAAGGAAATCAAAGTCTCTTTTTGATGAACTTGTAAATCTTCTCATGCATAATGAGGTCATATGAAGTTTTATTGTAAGCAATTCTCAGAGAACTGCATGTATTCTATTTTACCTCTTTATTATATATGAGCCTCTCAAGAATTTTAATGATGCTTGTGAAATAAAGAAGTAGATTTCAGAAACATCTTCTGTACAAATATTCAATTGGAAAAATTCGCTTTTCACAAATTCGTTTCTGTTCTGTATGGATAATATTTTTCTTAAACATCCCACACTCTAAATAAGAAAGAGTGACTATTCACTCCGGAGGAGTGGATATTCACTCTATCGCAGAGTCAAAATTTGCCCAACCTCTTTAGAGTGACTATTCACTCTACGCAAAAGTGAAATTATTCACTCTCTGAAAGAGTGAATACTCACTCCCGAGAAGTGAATAGTCACTCTAAACAGGGGTGGATACTCACTCTTTCAGAGGAGTGACTATCCACTCTTGCAAAAAGAGTGGGTTTTTTCACCCTCATAGGAGTGAATAGTCACTCTTTCATAGGAGTGGCTATCCACTCTTTCATAGGAGTGACTATTCACTCTGGCAAAAGGAGTGGATTTCTCACTCCTAACAGGAGTGTATAGCCACTCTTTCATAGGAGTGAATGTTCACTTTTTATGGAGTGAATAAATTTTTTTTTATGTTTCTTTTTTGGGCATTTTAAAAGAATCATATATTTTAGAGCATGCAATGAAAATAGACACAAGCGTGGTAAAGATTGGACTAAAATACTTTATTGGCAATATTTATTTAATTCAGTTTGTAACAGTAATTGAACTCTTAAGGAAAAATTCAATTAGAGTTACATAATGAATTAAATTAGATTACTGACAAAAAACTAAAATATTTTATTCCAAGCTTATCACTATTGTGTTTTCTTTCATTGCATGCCTTATAAAGATATGATAGTTTTAAAATGCCCATAAGGGCAAGTAATTAACCAAAATCTTAATCAGTGTATATTATTTCTTTCCTTTTCAAATACCCATTAAGTTTTACTTACACTGTAAACTGAAATGTCTGAAATTCAGACACTTAAGTGTCTGAGACGGATGGTTAAAAAAAGAGACACTTTAAAGTGTCTTAAAAATTTAAGACACTTAAATGTGTCTGAATTTCAGACACTTGAAATGTCTGAATTGTGGCCGTTTTTTGTGCTCTGATTTGTGAGCAATATGCAGATATTTCTGACCACACTTTTTTTAGCATTAAATACAGCCATGTTTGACCACAGTGAATCCTGAATAAATTGGAAAATATTTGACCATAAAGCAGGGCTGGGGTTTGTTCCGGAAGCAGAACCTGATTAAAGCAGGGGCAAACTGGGTCATCCCCCCCTCCCCCGATTTGAGGGGGCCCCAAGTTTGGTATGAAATTTTTGTAAAGCTGATATTTTAAATCTCTTTCGACTTTGTACTGATTATAATCAATATTTTGAACTTTTAGAGTAGGATACGTTTAAAAACTAAAAATATATTTATCTAAATACAATAAAATCTTTCAATAGTGGACACCGCATCATCGTAGAATTTGTCTGCTATTCGGAGAAAGCGGACTCTTCCGAATAACAGACAAATTCCGTCGTCCTGGGGTGTCCGCTATTGAAAAGTTTTACTGTACTTAGATAAATATATTTTTGGTTTTTAAACTTATCCTACTCTAAATGTTCAAAATATTGATTATAGTCAGTGCAACGTCGAAATAGATATAAAATATCAGCTTTATGAAAATTGCATACTAAATTTGAGAACCCTAAAATCATAGTGGCAATGGCTAACGGCCCAGTTTGCCCATGCTCTTATGGAAGAAATCGAATCTTGCTTTATGGCCAAATATGTATTCTAAAGCATGAAAGTGTTTAATTTTTTGTCATAGTATAGAAGATGTGCACTAAAACAATTCGAGGGACAATGACTACTCCCCCCCCCCCTTCCCACCCTCTTTACATACTATCGCAAAAAATTAAATTCATTCGATTACTGAGCATATAAAAAATATGTTTTTATATAATATTTTTTATATTCAACTTCATTCTATGCTAAAAGCATGTACAATATTGATTATAACTTTTCTGCACCGCCCGATTACACGAATGAAGTCATTGAATACTGTTGTCGGCAACGACTTCATTAGCGGCGCACATTAAAATGGCCATTTAAAAAAAAAAAAAAAAAAAATCATTTTAGAATGAAAATTTAACACTGCAATATTAGATTAAAACTGTAATGTTGTTTTAGAAGAACAATGCAACTTTTCATCAAAATTGACTATTTATTTTAGATAGAAAATACTTCTTTTAGAAAAATACTTCTGATTGTTTTAAAGGATCATCAAATTAAAATTGATATAAAATAATTTTGTACCATATAGTTCGTTTTCTGAGTGTACCATATAGTTCGTTTTCTTAGAAGAAAGTACAAGTTTATTTCCATGAAGTATGCTTTGAATTGTTTTAAGACTTGAATAGAACAGTTCAATAATGATAATAAAAAAAATAATAATGGCAACTATAGTTTTTTCATTCTCTGAATGTTTTATATATTTTTTAAAATACTAACATATATAAAAACCAGGTTTATGCTATGGGAAACTTTATATATATATAATATGTGTGAAGAAATATATTTTTTTCTTTTTAACGTAAAAACATATTAAAATTTACTGAAAACCCTGTATTTTAGATCTTATACAACACAGTTAAACAATCTAGAGTTTAAAAAAAAAATAAAAAAGAAAGAAAGAAAAATAATAGAACCAGTAAATTTAGATCTCGAATTTTATTACAACAATGAAAACCATTTAGAAAAATATTTGGACCAAAATTATGCAAAAATGTAAATGTCTAGCTTTTTTTATTTTCCATTTTCTATTTTTAACCTTTTTACTAAAAATATTTTTTTTTAAATATTAAAATTTGTTTTCAATATCTCAAGTTTTGCAAAACCGAAAGCTAAAGTTTTGAGCAATAAATCAAAGTAAGTAATGATATATTTGTTTTACAATTAAAATTTGCTTTAAAACCTAGTAATATTATGTGTAACTTAGAAGATTTTTTTTAATTCACATTCTCAAATTGAAAAAAAAAAAAAAAATGTTCTGCCAGTTTGCCAATAAGTTTTTTAGGTTTAACAAATCAGATTTGACAAAAATAAATTCACCCCCCCCCCCCCCAGAAAAAATGTAAAAAGATTTCTCGAAGAAAATTGTACATCTCTAATTATAAAATATAAAAAATAGGTCACCAGAGGAGTTTGACCGCGAAAGAAAATGTTATAAGTATTCCGCATATTCATCAAAGCAACATTAAAAATTACTTTACATATCAAAGTGTTAAAAAAAATTATAAACACAGCATTTTTTTTTTCAGCATAAGGTTTGATAACTTTCTGTTATTGCTTTTTTAAAAAGACATATTTTAAAGTACGCATTTAAAAAAATATATATATATTACTGCTTTTTTACAGTCATAGTAATAACATATAATTGCATAATATATATGTATATATATTTCTGAACTTCAATAAAATCAATGCTGTGAGTTATAATCCAGATTCTTTACAATAAAAAACTTTTATTGATAAAGTGGAGATCTAAAGATATATTAAACAAATTTGCTAATTTTGAAATTGATATGAATTTATTTGAAAATCATAAAAAATACACAAATATTTTAACATTAAAATATATTTATTTGGATTTAAAAAGATACAAATATAACAAATACATATTATTCTTATCAAATTAATTTAAATAGTAATTAAATAATGTTATATAAGCAATTATATTCCAACAAAAGCTTTATTTGAAAACGAAAATTAGTAGTTGTTTATAATCCTACCTACCTTTGATGAGTTAGTCATAACCATAATAGTAAATTATTTTAAACAAATATAACACGAAAATAAATAATTATGAGATTAAATGTTGATTTTATAATATTTATAACTTGTCAATGGAATAGTCAGAATTGAATGAATATTATAACAAGTTGTTGAGCGTACTCGCTCAATTAAGGTAGTTGCACACTTCTGGCAAAACATAAAAAAAGCACTGTTTTGCAAACCGATTTGTTAAAAATATTCATTGAAAATAAATCGCACATATTTTCCTTTCGAAAAGGGGGAAAAAAAACACATCCGACTGCAAAAAAAAACTCACCAGTCGGATTTTATAAAAATAATATTCAAAAAGTACAATACGAAAATAGATAATTCTCAGATTAAATGTTGATTTTATAATATTTATAACTTGTCAATGGAATAGTCATAGAGCGTACTCCCTCAATTAAGGCAGTTGCACACTTTTGGCAAAACATAAAAAAAAAGCACTGTTTTGCAAACCGATTTGTTAAAAATATTCATTGAAAATAAATCACACATATTTTCCTTCTGAAAAGGGGAAAAAAAAAACACATCCGACTGCAAAAAAAAACTCACCAGTCAGATTTTATAAAAATAATATTCAAAAAGTACAATACGAAAATAGATAATTCTCAGATTAAATGTTAATAGTCATAGAGCGTACTCCCTCAATTAAAGCAGTTGCACACTTTTGGCAAAACATAAAAAAAAAGCACTGTTTTGCAAACCGATTTGTTAAAAATATTCATTGAAAATAAATCACATATTTTCCTTTCAAAAAGGAAAAAAAAAACACATCCGACTGCAAAAAAAAAACTCACCAGTCGGATTTTATAAAAATAATATTCAAAAAGCACAATCTTCGTGATGAACGGAAAAAAATTAATAAAATACACACCAATGTTCTAACAATTATAACATTTTATAAATTACAAGCATTTTCTTCAGCGTATATTATTTCTATGTATCGTTTCATGATTACTGTAAATTACTTGTAATCCACATCCACACATAAGGACTGACACAAAATTATAAGCACATAATTTTTCAGTATCAAAGTTACGAACATCTCTTCAAACTACTAAACCGTTGAACTAACATTTTAAATCGAAGTATTAACGCGTCAGCCAATCGTCATAGACGTCTGCCAAGAATGAAAATGGTCCTCGTCAGCGGTCTGTTAAAAAAAAAAAAAAAAAAGACAATATTTACGTCAGCATTGCTAATGGTGCGATCTCTGACCCAATTGACTCATTAAACTTTTTTTTTTTTATTAGCGCAGCGGGCAGAAACTTTTTATTTTCTGGCGTTAAATTTATCAATTATCAAAATATAATTACTACAGTTGTTATATTTTCAGACAGAGGGAAAATAGCTTTAAAAAAAAAAAAGATTTTGACGTAACACTTGCATATAATATATCGAATTTTAAAGAATTTAAAAGCAATTTTCATATTTCATATTTTTGCTTTAGATATGAAAATCCAAAACATTATTCATCCATTAACTTTTGAAAGACTTTATAACTTAATCTGAATTTCCATACGTTATTAAAACTAGAGTGGTCACTATTTGTATATACAACTTTGAAATCACTATTGTTAAACTTTATAGAGACCAATCAGTGTCACATCGTAATTGGAATTTTGCGATCGTTTATGGAAAGTTTAAAAAGACGTTTCTGTTTAAAATGTCAGCTAAAAATTATTATTTAAAAAATATAATATTAAATTGTTTTTAAAAAGGATAATACATATTATTCCCCGGTGAATTTATAATATTTAAACACCACGAAAATAAGGGACTAAGATTTTTTTCGTCAGAGATGGGGTGTGGGGCTCTGTCCCCCTGAATCCACCGTATAAGTCAATTTTTAATTTTATTTATCCTGTATTTTAGTTTATTATTCTAAAATCATACATATTTCTGTTGTCAACATCCCTTTTTCCATGAATTTACAAAACACACAACAATAAATGAGGTAACCTCCTTCGAAAGGTTTTTGAAGCAGCTTCTGACATAGTACCACCACCACATTTCGTTAAAACATGGTTTTTGATTAAATATTGCTATTAATTAAAAATTAAATCGGCATTGTTTTTATAAATGAAATGCGAGATTTTTCCTCAAATTAGTGTTGCCACAAAAATAAAATAACCGCATTATATAGTGCAGAACAATGATTAAAAAAAATAAATAGTAGTACAAAAAAGATAAAATATCAATTCGCCACATAGGTTTACTTTATATTTATGGTTAAAAAGCAAAATTGATATTGAAATGTTTAAAAGAAAATAAAGACACCATCGATCGGTCGAAGCAGTGGTATTTCACGTGTATAATAAAAGGTATGCTTTGTTATATTAAATTTTATTTTAAGTGCATTCAATTTTTTTTTCATGTTTTCCAAGAAGCGGATGGATATCTTGTGAATTGACGAAGTTATGAATTTTTTTCTTCGTAAAATCCTATCCCCCCCTCCCCTTCCTTGAAGCCATTTTTAATGATATCAAAAATCTGTCATACATAAATTTTCGGCACTTTTCCTAGAAATATTAATAACTTTAAACGGATTTGATACGTATCATAATTAAGAAGTTATGGTTTTTTTTTTTTTGCCCATTAACGAACTTGACCGAGATTTTATGTCCTTTGATTATATGTTATCAGTTTGGAAGAGATTTGTGCAGAATTATTGAAGTTATCGTGTCCATAAAAAAATGATATAGCTATATAGACAGATAGATAAAGTTTTGAACTGGGGGGTGGTTTGGGGTTTTAGGGGTTATAATCGGCGTAGATCTGCAAAAATTTTCAGAAATTCCAACATAGGGGAGAATGTAATAGGTAACATTTCTTACGAAATCTACCTAAAAAGAAAAAGGAAAAATGATCATTTCGTTTCTCTCAATAAATAAATATGGACAAAATTATATAATGCCAGGCTTTCACTCTTCAACGGAGTGAAATATTTCACTCTTGTCAAAGGAGTGAGACAGTCACTCTCGACAACGGAGTGAGATATTTCACTCCTTTCTAGAGAGTGGAAAATCCCACTCTTTAAAGAGTGTATTCTTATAAAATTCACTCCAAAAAGAGTGAAAATGCCTCTCACTCTTCCAAAGAGTCAACTTCTCACTCCTCCCAATTTTAGAGTGCAACAAAGAGGAAAACAATATATATATTTGTTAACACTTTCTACTTTGCCTTAATGTATAATCAGTTACGGTTATTACAAAAATCTATTGAATCTATATTATAAAGCAAACACATCTCCGGAAGTAACGCTGATGTTATATTGACAGTGGCAAAACCTCACTAATAAATTTATCTTTTGTTACAATCTTTTTAACTTCTAAAACATTTAAATTTTTACAGCGCGGAATAGGAAAAACAAATTATTTCAAATGCAATTTGCTTGACAACTGTATCGCAATGTACTATTTTTTTAAGGATTTTTCAAATAATTTTCAAGTTTGAATTTCTTTTAAAACTGTCGCTATCCCGTACAGCCCGATTACAAAAAATTAACCCGTTTGCAGTTAAAACAATATAAATATAGTTCAGTATTTGTTTCCGGCTAATATTCCATAATTGTTTTTTAATTTTATCAATAAATAAATAATATAACATAAATGAGACATATATTTGACACATATGTAATCAAACAAAACGCTTAAGTCACTGAAATTATCAGAATAAAAAAGGTAGCGACATTTTCTGCAACTTCTATGGCTATTAACTTCTGATGTGTAGCTAATACGAAAATTTTAATAAATTTCAAAACTTTATCTCAATACTTAATTTATATTTTTAATATGAAAAAGTTTTTGGTTGTTAATAACAGAGACGATCTTAAATGTAAAAAATGTATTACAGTTTTCAATAAAAAAATTGTTTTCTACGTTGTTCTGTAACCCGGGAAGCCCAGGTTGAAGTACCTAGTAACTGATAAAAATAATTTTTTAATGCATGAACACCTCCTAAGAAGATTGCTTGGTAATTTTGCAATAAATAGAAGTTTTTTAAAAATTCAATATTAGTTGTTCTTAATTATCCAATTTAAATATATTTTACGTATAAAATATTTTTCCAACCTTTTATAAAATGATTCATGCACAACATTCATTACTGAAACTGCTGCAACATTAACAATTGCAGGAAGTATATTTTAAGTTGTGTCGTGAGTTTGTTACATGAATTAAATTTTAGTTTAATATGTGGTACGTAGAAAAGTCTTCATATATAATATACAGAGATGTACAATCGAATTCGAGCGCATTTTTATCTTTTAGCAAAAATTGCTAAATGTTAATTTTCTAATTGAACTAAATATTAGCATGCTATGTAGTACATATGTAAATCTATAGATCATATACAGGGCTGAATAAGACTACTTTTTTGACTATGTAAAGCAATTGCGAAAACTGGAGTTTTAAGTATATTATATGTTCTCTAAACTGTTTACTCATATCAGGAGTCACGGTAGTGCTTTCGCCAAATCGATAAAGCATAGCTCTAAGTAGCCTTCTCTGGAAGCAGGGTACATTTGACACCCCCCCCCCCCATATCTTTGTGTTGGAGTTTCCCAAAAACCTGAAATTTCGTTTATCTAGAGTACGTTGCAAAAAGGACCAAATTTTCAAATTTAACATTTATATCTTTTCTAGTTCAGAAGATATATGAACTCAAAGTTTCCATATTTTTGACACTGACTTACTCACCGATCATCAAAAAGATAAGGTACATCCTGTAGACCTAGAAACTTGAAATTGGAATAAAGGTAGTGTTTAGGATACAAAATAAGAAAAAAATTAAAAATCTGAAAAATTCGAGAAAAAAAATCAAAAATTCGAGAAAAAAAATCAAAAATTCGAAAATATTTAAAATAATTAAAAAATATAAAATAATTTGATCTTGTAGGTTTAGAAACTTAAAATTTGTTGTGGAGGTAGTGTTTGGGATTCATAAAAAAAAGGAAAAATTCGAAAAATTCGAAAATATACTCAAAAAATTTGTAAAAAATCGAAAATTAAAATAATTTGATTTTGTAGTCCTAGAAACTTGAAATTTGTCAGAAAGGTAGGGTTTAGTATACAAAGAAAGGAAAAACTAAAAAATCAGAAAATATCGAATAAAAGAATCAAAAAATCGGAAAAAAATAAAAAATTGAAAACAGTTAGATTTGTTGAAAATTTTCGAAATTTTTAATAGTCTTTCTTTGTATCATAAACAGTACTTTTATGCCAAATATCAAATATCTAGGGCTGCGAGTATCTAGGGCAAATATATAGGTCTACCTCAGATCGATAGCACCTTACCTGGAAGTAATTGAGAGTACTTTTGATCTCACCACACGTAACTTAGTGCTTGCTTAGGAACCTTAAACTTCTATTATCTAGTATACTTAGCGAACGGAACTAAAGCTCCAAATTTTTGGTACCTTCAATTAATAGAGACATGGTGTGAGCTTGGTGAATACCAGTGGATGATGTCCAAAAAGAGCCAAAAGTTGAATTACTTAAAAAAAGAAGTAAAATCCCATCAAATAAATAATAAAAATAATAAATCAAATAAATAATTTATTTTGTGACTTCGCAACTACGCAGCACAGGGTAGTTATTACACCTTGCTATGTTATAGGATGGGATGGTATAGGATTATTCGATTAAGGCTAATTATATACAGCTGTCACATTCTCGTGCTGCATAATTGGCAAATCGGAAAATATTATTAATTAAAGATGTAGAGACTAGGAGTGATTTGTGAAAGAAAATTTCAGAGTTATTAAGATAGCTAAACTTGGCTCTAGATGATCTCAGGCAGTTTTACGGTAAAAGAGTCACGAAACTTGTCTACATTTTTTACATGTGATGTTTTTAATGGGATATCTTCGTTTACCTTATTTAATGAAGAAATTTCGTTACAGTTTTCTAGATGTGTTGGAAAGTGTTTCATAATATATGCTTGACGCATGATTTTTCGTTCTAGTTTTTATATGTCCACGCATAACGTTTGACGGATGATCTTATTTTTGATACTTTTTTTCATTGGGAATGTGTCGATCTGCAGTTTGTCCCATTATAATATAATTAGGATCTAAAAATAATATGTTTGTCTGTCTGTCAGGTTTTTTTTTTTTTTTTACTTTATAAGTTTTAACTTCCGTAAAAATAGACCAATCTTCGCGAATTTTGAATATGGTATTAAGGTATGTAGTCCTACTTTACATTTTAAAAATAGTCGTCGTATCGTGAATAATTGTTTTATAGGAACATCTCAATTTTTTACATATATCCTCGTCCACTGAGCGTGAAAATAAACATTATCAGGAACAATAATAGTTTCACTAATGTAGGCTAGAGTCCTGTATCGTATCGGGTGACCCGATTTTACCCGAAACCAATTCCACACGTAGTTAGTTCTCTTTGAGTTGGGTCGGCAAGAATTTTTTTCTTTACTGTTCAGTGTGACTCGATTTGTTTTGTCTTGGGGTTGGTTTTTTACTCTTGAGGATTGAGTTTGGTAACGCGTTTTATTTCAAAAGAAAGTTAACAACATTGTTTAAGATAAACAATATATTTGTATATAAATGTGGTGCCCGAAATTATTGATCCTAGACAGATGCGAAACCAGACGTAGGCTGCAGCCGAAGGAATCTGAAGAAAGTGCAAAATCATGCAAGCTAAGCGCCACGTTTCTAGGCAGATGGCTTTAGATTTTGGACACTGGGAGGACGTCTCTGTGGGCCACGGACTTTTCATTGTTAGATTGGGGCATTGTCCCTTTTTAATAAATGCACTGAGATAGCTGTCTTACTTCTACTAAACTTAAGAGTTTTAAATGTTTAGTCTGGAATTATATCACCTGTAAATAGTCTTGTCATTTTGTCATAGTATAATCAAGAAAGTAATTAAATGTTTAAATTACTCATAGAAGTTATAGAATATGTGTTATTGAATTAGACTCATATTTCTTTCAACATTTTTGTTCTCACATAAATGAGAATATGTAGGTTCATTTTTCTACATGAAAGATAAAATTATTTTAGAAATAAACTTACAGAGTATGTTTTCACAATTGCATTAAAATATGGAATTTTGTTTTCATTTCCTGTTTAACAGCATCGACATCGGTTTGATATCAATTAGACTTGTCGAGTTCATGTCGGGTAAACCTACCCGTGCTTTAATGCAGTCAACAATAAAAGATTTACACAAACCCACGAAAGCAAAAAACAATTCCTTAAAGTCGTTTTTTTTAAATTAATTATTTGTTAAAAACTATTTGTTGAGTTGCAAAAAATACCATAATTTAAATTAAACGTATTATAAATGCAAAAAATTAGCTTTATGACATAAATTTATTTTGTTGCATAATATTAGTGAAAAAGTTGTAAGTATTATAAGTGATAGAAAAAGGACCTAATCTAACTGTAACGATTTTAACGGTCATTTTTTTTTATCACGGTAGAAGATTTGTACAAAAAGGACTTGAAATCAAAGAACTTCGGTAGAAACATTTTGCAATGAAATATAGCTTTCTCTTCAAAATTTGTATTGCTGTCAGAAAATGATATCGAATCATTGTTTTATGCACTGCAAATAAAGGAGTCTTAAAGTAAGACAAAAAAACGACTGAAAAAGCATTTAAGACATGTAAATGTCTGAATATAGAGCTTAGACATAATAGATACCTTAATTTAAGACACTTGTGTGTCTTAATCGACTGGTGGTAGAAATGAACCAAAAGGGTTTCTGTGGCCAGTGTCTTAATATGGTAAAATGTTTTAAATTAAGACATAACGTTGTGTTGTTGATCACATCTCAATTGAGAAGGGAGGGATGGTAGGGAAAGCAGGTGCAGTGATGACCATAAGAGATATGGACGGCGTTATTACATGACGGCGTAATGCATTCACAAATATAATAAATACAACAGCTCCTTGGATTATAAATGAAAATATTTTAAAAAATAAAAGTGAGTTTTACCTTTATGTTTTCTTATATCTTTGTTTTAATAACGTCACATAATTACTATTATATATTTGTAAGATACGAGATTAGTTTTCAAGCCACGTGTACAACAAGATAAATAGATTTCAAGTCTTTTGTTTTTTTGTTTTCTAACAAGTTTAGTTATATTTTCTGCATCTGTTTAAAGATTTTTGTTTATTGAATGTAATCACTAAGCTCCTCCCCCCTCCTACAGATCTAGAAAATTTTCTGGTATTTAAACTATCAAACATAAATAATTAATTAAAATATGAAACCATTTAAAATGGATCACAATTTGTGGATTACTAAAATAGATGTAAAAATAAAAAGGTTCTAAAACATTAAAACCATTTTAAGATGTTAAAAACATTCGTCGGAAGATTCCAAGGATTAAGAAGGGATTAAGAAGGTGTGCCAGACCAAGTAGATTATACCAGATTTTTGGTATATTGTATGATAACATATCATTACAGGATTTTCCACCACTTGTCAGGATTTCCCTGACTACCTCAGTAAACATGTAGTATAGTTGTTCATTTGCGCGATAATCTTTACTTTACTAAAATATATATCAATTTCTGTTTTTTAAATTTAACCGAGAAAGTGCAGTAGATGGATTTCCTTTTGCTATGTCTGACTTGTGCCCCCTTATGCGGTCTTGTAATTTCCTAGTTGTCATACCTATGTATGTAAATACTTCATTTTTATTTTTACATTTAAATGGGATGATATAATCTCCTGCTTTTTCATGCATATTTATGGGGTCAATTTTTCTGGTCGGTCAAATGGTTTCATATTTTAACTGATACACAAAGGTGAATTTTGTTACAATTTTAGAATAATTTTTCTATATATTTAATGACTTCTGGGGATATAATATATATTCTATATATTTAATGACTTCTATATATTTAATGACGATTCTGGATACATAATGGAACGATGCAATTTGAAGAAAAAATTCAAAACAGAAAGAATGAGGCTGGATAGGGAAATTATCAATATTAGGTTTTTACAACTCTGCAAGGAGCACAGGGTTATTCCTTTATTTTTGAGGAATCGTAATAAAGTAATTCAGGAAGAAATTTCTGAGATCGGATATAAATTAGACAGTATTACCCTGAAGGCATATATTAGAAGCAAGTTTAAACTGATTGATCTTTTGATCAGGAAAGTAAGGGACTTATACAGTGAATTCTCACGGGTTTTAGATAATAGGGGTTTTGATGAATTTTTGCGTTTGGTTAACATTTACCAGATAATTCAGAAAAAACAAAAAGAAAGGTGTATTTTTACGGGAAAATCAATAGACAAAAAATCCTATAAAAGGCTACAGCAAAAACCAGTACCATATGTTAACCTCACCAATAAGAAAATAGACGGAAAACTGCATAATTTTCTAAGTATCGGACCTAAACAGATGTTTCAGAGAAAAATAGATATCAAAAGTGTGATAACGGACTGTGAAAAGGTCATTAACATTATCCCCACTAATAAAAAAGAGGAAGTTAGAAGCTTGTTATTCAATAATGTTCAGATATATTTGAAAATACCTAGGGTAACGAACGATAAAGATCTAAGTGTAATCAAGCAAATTAAAAATAATCAGGAGGTCACAATTATACAAACGGATAAATCAAATAAACTTGCAATATTACCTACTGCAGATTACATTGCCAAAATGGAGAATTGTATTAGTGAAATGAATTGTTCAAAACTGAAAAAAGATCCAAACTTAATGATTAACAGAAAAACACAAGAAATAATAAAACAGGGTACTTGGCCTAGTGAAATAAAAGTTAAATTTATGATTAACAAAGCCGCAACCACCCCTCGCTTAATAGGACGTTTGAAAGACCATAAACCTGATCTCCTTCTCAGACCTATTGTTTCAAAATATTCAGCACCAACCTATTCAATCGAGAAAGTATTTGTACCACTACTAAAAGTAATGTTCCCCCCCACTAAATATGCAATCAACTCTATCATAGATTTAATCAAACGAATCAAAGATTTTAAAATTGAAGACAATACTATACTTGCAAGTTTTGATATCAAGTCATTATACACCTCAATTAATGTACAAGAAGTTAGAAATATTATTGAAGATCAAATCAGCAATAACCCAGTGTATGGCGACAACATTAAAAATACTCTTATATCCAGTTTAAATTTAATTACTAATAACAATGCTTTCATTTTTAACGGAAATTATTATAAACAAACAGAAGGAGCCACTATGGGCTCCCCCATCTCCGGTTTATTAGCGGAACTAAAACTGAGACCCTTAGAATAACAGATTATCTCCACCTCGGACTTAAAACCTGATTTATGGAAAAGATATGCCGATGACATATTCATAATTTGGAAGCATGGAATCCCAAATCTGGAATTTTTTTTAAACATGCCAATAGTTTAAACAACAGAATACAGTTTACAATGGAAATAGAGAAAAATGGGTCATTGCCTTTTCTGGATGTTGAACTAATTAAGTATAACTTAACACATTGTTTAGACAGAAATATTTACAGGAAACCATGCCGATCCAATAATACAATATCTAATAGCAGTATGGTGCCATTTAATTATAAGAAAGCAGCATATAATTTTTATGTCAGAAGGGCATTTAACGTATGTTCACAAAATTATATAAACGGATAATTAAACACGATTAAGAAAATTGCAACTCAGAATGGGTGAACTTAATGAAACTTATTAACTCAATAACTCCAAGAACTCAATGAAATTTATTAACCAAGTAATTTATGAATTTAATAACAGAAAAATAATAGCCAAGAATAAAACACAAGTTTCAAAGTTTTGTAGTATAGATTATATCCCCCAACTTTATGAAAGAATTCGGTATGCTTTAAAGAAATATGACATAACATTAATTGCCAAACCTCCAACAAAATTACAAAATCTAGTACACAGAAAAATTGACCCCATAGATATACATGAAAAAGCAGGAATTTATATCATCCCATTTAAATGTAAAAATAAAAATGAAGTATTTACATACACATGACATACATACACATACTTTTATTTACATACACATAGTATGACAACTAGGAAATTACAAGACCACATAAGGGAGAATAAGTCAGATATAGCAAAAGGAAAACCATCTACTGCACTCTCTCGGCTAAATTTAAAAACAGAAATTGATATATATTTTAGTATAGTAAAGATTATCGCGAAAATGAACGACTATACTATATGTATATTGAGGGGAGTCAGTGGAAATCCTGACAAGTGTGGGAAATCCTGTAATGATATGTTATCATACAATATACCAAAAATCTGGTATAATCTACTTGGTGTGAATGGTACATTTGGGTTGGAATAACCCACCTCTCTCAATAGACTAGTCCATCCCCCTTCCCCCCTTCTCCATATGGGGTTTCGCCTTCTTCTATTTAAACAGCTTACATTCCGGAGGTTAAATAATTTTTTCTCATTTCCAGCTTTTGATGATGGCCGGGTTCTGGTCGAAAGCGCTCGGGATTCCGACGAATGTTTCTAACATCTTAAAATGGTTTTAATATTTTAGAACCTTTTTATTTTTACACCTATTTTAGTAATCACAAATTGTGATCCATTTTAAATGGTTTCATATTTTAATTAATTATTTATGTTTGATAGTTTAAATGCCAGAAAGTTTTCTAGATCTGTAGGAGGAGGGAGGAAAGCTTAGTGATTACATTCAATAAACAAAAATCTTTAAATAGATGCAGAAAATATAACTAAACTTGTTGGAAAACAAAAAATATATGTATTCATGATTTAAATTAGTAGGTATTTTCAAATACAAATAAATGGATATACAAAGTCCTGTATGGAAATACTGAATAATAAATTAAATTGATTAAAGGTTAGATAAACAAATAAAATCTACCTTTGTTATAATTTTTTGAAAAATATTTTTTTCTCTAGGCAAATGACTAAAATTATATCCGTGATATACATGACCAAAAAAGGAAATTTGTACCTTTCATATGTATGACAGAATTGATTGTATAATAATGATGTTAAAACAGTGATATAAGTCAACAAAAAGATAATACTTAGTGGCCAAAGTCTTTAAAATATGTCCCAGGTTTAAATAAGAAGAAGAAAAAAAGATAAACAATACATGGAGAAGATGAGTAGGGGTGGGAGGGGGGGATAGGGACACCCATATTGCCAGCATTTTTAGCTGTGATAATACTGTTTTTTTTTCTTTTTTTCAGTGTAAAAATGCCGATAAATATGTTAGTTTTGGATATTGATCAAGAAAAAACGTTTTTTGAAAGTACTTAAAGAAGATTATAACTTTTTAAAAATAATTTTAATTCCTAGAAGGATAGGATATGAACACCCTTTGCAGATTGGGTCCTTTCTAAAGAATAATGTGCTACTATAGATATGTAAGAATCAAAATAGATTCCTTTAAAATTGTAATTTTGAAAAAAATTCTTTGGCAACCATTGGCAACCATTTATTTTGCTTTGTAGCTTGATTGTAAGTCTAAGTTTTAGCCTGCTGTCAATCATCCAGTGTAAATAAGAGAAATAAAATCATATAAGATGTTTCGAGTGCCTTAAAAATGACAGCATTTTAGATGTTTCAAATGTCTAAAAAATGGCGGCTTTTTAAGACATTTCAAATGTCTTAAAAATGGTAGCATTTCAGATGTTTTAAATGTCTAAAAAATAGCGGCTTTTTAAGACATTTGAAGTGTTTTAAAAATGGCGTCTTTTTAAGACATATCAAGTATTTTAAAAATGGCGGCGTTTTATGACGTTTCCAATGTCTTAACTTCAGATGCAAAAAGATGTCTTAAAAAGTAAGACACTTTTTTTTTCACTTAAAATGTGACCATCCATTTAAGACACTTTTTTAACTGAATTTCAGACGTTTGTGTTTACAGTGTGTTATGTGAATTTCGTTTTCAAAGGAAAACTAAATAACTTTTATTAATATGAAAATTATACGACAAAAATAAATCTGCAGAATATATATATTTTAAATTTCAGAAAGAAAGTTATTTATCGCTATTCATTATTACGCTAAAAAATAATTTTCTGTTTCAAATTTACATTAATCATTAAATAACAGTTTTACTAGATTTTAATTTCAATATTATATAGAAATGAAATTTTAAAGCTCATTAAATTCCTTCGTGTTATCAAAGCGCATTGTATAAAGGGCTCTGTGCATTAACGAAACATTATATGTCGCAAAACAATATTTTGATCACTAATGTCCATATGTTCATTAACGTAGCGAAAGCTGTTTTAATGCCTTCGGAAACATTAAACTTAGTATATCATCCCTTCCATTACTGTAAACAAAGGCATTCGAGAGAAAGCATGTAATACCGTCAAAATATATATGCTATTTGTATTTCAACGAAACAGATTGTTCTGCCATGCAGACTATGTATTTAGTATGCATATCAACATGTTATTTTATCACAATGGGAACGTGATATATTCATTCATTTAATACACGACATTAAATTATTTTTCTATAAACTCAAAAATGGATAGAAATGTATGTAAAAAATATCTAAATACGGAATGTTGAGTGTCAGAATATTTTAGCGCATAAAATATGCAGCGATCTTTAATCAGTTTTTCCTTCTTATAATAAATATTATTTATTTATTTATTTATATTTTCTCAATTCTACAAATGCATATTATATATATATATATATATATAGATATATGCAAATATTCTCCATAATATATTTTTTTTATTTCGAAATAACATTAATTTTTCCTGTTAATGATTAAGTTAAACATCAACTATCTAATTTATATTTACATTAATACTGAAAATAACGTGTAGTAAAATTTAGTAGTCTTTTCTATACTACAGTGAAACAAAATTGTAAAGCTCATTAAATTCACTCAAAAAGCTCATTAATATCACTGAAGCGCGTGGAACCAAGTTTTTTTTGTATTAATGAAATATTATATCTCGAAAAACAATATTATGATCAGTAATGTCCATACGTTAATGAACATACCAAAAGGCGTTTTAATACCTTCAGAAATATTGAACTTGATATGTCATCTAGTTCATTATTGTAAACAAAGGCATACGAGAGAAAGCGTGTATTGCTGTCAGTTTCCACATGCTTTTCATTGTAGTATTTAAAAGAAGCAGGTTGTTATTTCTATGCAGTGTATTGAGAATGAATATCAACATTTTATTTCGTGACAATGTAAAATGTTATATAATATGCGATGTTTAATAATCTTCTTATAAATTAAAAAAAAATGAATACTTATGCATGTAAAATATACCTAATGCAGAATATTATGTATCAAAGTTTATTTGAACACGAAATGCGCAGTTTCTCATTAATGATGAAATGTACAATGTTTTGATAATTGCATCAATATTATGTTGAAGCAAAATTTTAAAACTCATTAAATCTCATCATATTATCAAATTGAATCAAATAAAGGGTTTTCTGCATGAACGAAATCTTATATCTCTGAAATCAATATTTTTTATCAGTAATGCCTATATGTTCATTAATATAGAGAAAGCCGTTTTTGGAAACATTAAATACATTTGAGAGAAAGAATGTAATACTGTCTTATCCTATGTACTATTATTTGTATTTCAATGAAGTGAATTGTTCTGCCGTGCAGACTAGGTATTTGGAAAGCACATAAGCACATTTTTTTTTTTATCAGAAAGTAAATTTAACAGGCATATGTTATTCAATACACGTCATGAATTTGTTTCCTATAAACTCAAATTTGAATACTCATGTATGTAAAAAATATCTAAACGTAAAATGTTAAGTATCATAGAGTATTAGCGCAGGAAATACGCAGCAAAATTTCTTTTTCATAATTAATATTTTCCTTTCTTTATATATTTTTACTAAACTCTTTAAAAAGATATATACAATAGCTCGTCAGAAAATATATTTTATTTCGAAATAATGTCAATTATTCCTGTTATTGATTAATGTAAATAATATATCTTTAATTTAAGTTTACATTAATGCTGTAAATAACAAAGTTTACTAGTTTTTTTTTTTTCAAGGTTCGATTGAAGCAAAATTTTAAAGGGCATTAAATTTTACTGTATCATCAAAGCGCGTCGAATAAAGAGCTTTCTGTTTTAACAAAATATTATATCTCGCGAAACAGTATTTCGATCACTAATGTCCATATGTTCATTAACATAGCGAAAGCCGTTTTAATGCCTTCGTAAACATTACATATAGTATGACATCTATTCTATTATTGTAAACAATGTATTTCGATAGAAACATGCAATGTCAGTTTGCATATGCTGTTTGTATTTTTAAGAATCAGAATACTATTCGATGCAGACTGTGTATTCCATGCTATTTTGTGACAGTGTACAATTTTGTTGAATACGTTGACATTTAAATATTGTGGGTTTCACAAAATGATTTTAGCCTTAGGATTTATCGAATGGTGTAAATTACATGTTTTGCTTTCCTTGCAGATTATTTTAATGAAATTTATATGCGTAATGAAGAAATATATATTTTCGAATAATATTTTGGCTGACTAACTGCAACTGTGTGACAGATCTTAAAGGAACAAAGTTTTCCCTCTCGTTTTTTTTTATGTTCCTTAGTTACATCTTCCATCAAACATCGATTACAAATTTTATTATTTTTTAAATTATGCATTTTTCAATATTAAATAAAATATTAAACAGACAGTTCGCAAATTATTGCATATTTTTAGGCTTTTTTGTTTTTGTATCAGAGGGTAAGGTGACGTGTTGAATACTGCACTTCTCTCATCAATTAAACTCTCCAATATATTTTCCTGTGAAGTTTCATTTTTAATATTTTCCATCATAGTTGAAATGTGTTTATGAATTCGGTTTGTCTGTACGTCTGTCTAACCGTTCTCTAATTGACGCAAATGTACCCAGATTGCCATGTAATTGATATACGTTATTCAGGTTTGCCATGGCATGTTCGGTACTGAAAATGAAGTGAGTAGCAGTTATAATTCATTTACAGCAGAACTCAAAAATATCCCGTTACATTACGGTCTATGGCGGAAAATCCTTTACGATGTATTTTAATTGTTTTACGTTATTTCAAACATAATTAAATTTATATACATTACTGAAGTGCAATAAAAACGGCTATCATAGAATATGCTATGTGTAGCATTTACGGTTCGTTTACAGGTGCACCCAAAATAATTCCATTATATTGTGGTTCCATTATATCTGTTGGGAAAATTGTTTGCATTGTATTTTAAAGATGTTACACAGTTATTAACATAATGAAATTTATATAAATTTCTGAGGTGCACTATTTTCTATCGAATATACAGTGCAAAGCATTTATCAATTATATACAGGGTCAAACAAAAAATTTGGTTACATATGGTCTATGAAAGAAAACTGTTTGCAGCGTATTTTACTTATGTTACATTTATTCAAACATGATGAAATTGATATACATTTCTGATATTTACTACAAGATGTTTGCTATAGAATATGATGTACAGAGCATTTATTTTTAATTTACAGAGACACATAAAAGATTTCAGATTACAGTACAGTATGTGAAACATTGTTTGTTAGGGTTGATTGCTCGAAGTGTCTGTTCTGTTATGATATGCGTTTTAAGGTTTAAATAAATTTTTGCATACTACGTGGTGTGTATAAATTCTATAGATCATATACAGAAGAATTCGTAAGCATTACTACATATGGGCGTGAATTGCTTAAATGTGTTTCATCTGTTTTCCATACGCAAAATATTTGTTATAGTGTTCGACGTGTATCAATCTTTGCCCTATACGTTTTTGAAACACGCTGTATAATAACAATATGGCATTTTTAAGTATCACAATCCTTCATAGTTAGGCTTTATTAATTTTATGTTTCTGCAATAATTATATTCAGTCATTGATTTTGCTCAGAAACAATTTTTATTTTGTATTTATTTTATCCAGTTTCTCATCTATTATTCGATTGAAAAATCGAATAAAAGCATGTGAAAGATGGTTCGATTCTTCCTTTTTCTCATCTAAAATATTATTGAGGATATAATACGACTTTCGGCGTCTTTGATATTTGTTTGGTTATTATAAAAGCAAACAAAACTAAGTGCCTTTTGTAGCAGAAATGTACAGTACGAAAAAAGATATATCGTAATTCTATTACAAACTGTGAGTAACGACCGCCATAAAATACGATTAGCTCTAAACTCTTACGGAGATCTTACAATGCTGCACTTTCAAGTACTCCTTTTTCTTCGAGGGTTTTTCCATGCTGATTCTATTGGAATGCTCCATAATCGAATTAGGTTTCGTAGACTTTCGGTGGTCTGTGAGAGCATCATTTATTTCTATGGAATTCCTTTGCCTTTTCTCGTGTATATAACTAACTAGCCGTAAAGATGTAATATCTAAGAATTGTATTATGAGAAAGTCGGGAAAACTCCGGAGGGTCTGTTCCCTAATGAAAACGGGAAGAAACGGTTTCGCTTAATGATAGGGCTTTTTTGCTCCGGTGCCAAAGACAGCAAATTCTGCGGTTAAGGAAAGAGACTGTTTCTATTCCTTTGTGCAATACTTTTAGATAAAACTGCAAATAGAATATGTATCATAGTATAGAAGTTAATAGCCTGAATGTTAAAGAAAACTTTCTATGGTACCATCATAAGTTCTAGCTAATAATTTTCTTTTTCGTCAAGCTACCAATATTTTTAATCCTAAAATCATGCTATTGTATATATTTGTTTTTTGAAAAGCGGTGGGGGGGGGGGGGGGGGTAGGTTTGATAGTCTAGTAAGAAACTACACCAAATATCCTTTTTATTAAATAGATCTATGGGATGTTTTTCATAAAACAATGTCTGTTTAAGTTATTTTTGTTTCAAAACAAAATAGAACCCGCAATTAAATTTACGGGACGCAATCACATTATGGTGAACAATAAGATGTACTTACTTTATATTTTATTAACTTATTAAGACTAACTAAAAATGCCAAAAGTATTAGTAATAAATAAGTAGCAGAGAAAATGTTAAGATGCATATCTGTGTATTTTTAATTTGTCTGTTTACTACAATTTAACTTATAATGCGATAAATGAGTGAGATTTTTTTTAACTTGAAATTTTCATCTTAATAAATTAAACTTCTATTATAAAGTTACAATGGTTGATAATTGTTTTTGTGGTTTCACAGTGCTTAAAATCATACTGCCTAAAAGTATGACGTTGAAAAAGAAATAAGCACTTTTTATTACATTTGTTTATGTATATATTATTTTGAAATGTTTGAAAATTTACTCATGAGAAATAACCAAAAACGAGTGATTAATTTAATTGGTTCTCCTAAATTTTTCTCACAGAGTACATAAGTTGTTAAAATTTTCTGGAAATATTAATATAATATAAATATCTTTAAATGTTTTCTGTGAAGTTGTCATTTTCAAATGCAATCATATGATTGCATTTGAAAATAACAATAAAATGGAAATAAAAAAGTGTTAATATATTTTTAGGAAATTTTTAATTATATATTCTCGTTATCATTCCATAAAGTAACTGTTGTATTAACCTTGAAATCTGAAAAGTTATTTTACATTATCTTGCATTCATGTTTCAGAAGAAAATAATTTTTCGTCATCTCACACTTAAAGAGAGAGGTTACTATTAAGGAAAAAAAAAAGATTTTTCTTATATTTTTTGAAACTCTATAGTCTCTGAAATAATCGAAATATTTAAAAAGTTACAGTTATTTGACAGCGAGCGCGGACAGGACGAAAAACAGGTACACAGGACTGGACGGGATACAGCTACATGCGTGATGAATTGTTTGCTGCGTAAGTATAAATGCAGGAATCACGGACTAAATGCAAGTTCCAAAATATAACAACTAAATAAAAATGTTTATACTCTTTTTCTTTAGTAATCTTCTTCAAACGACATTTTTCAGCGTGTCGTATAAAGTAGCATTTAAATGGATCAACCAATCGACTTTCTTCTTTTTGGAGAATAAGAATATTTAATATGTGGGAACATGAACCTTTCATATGTAAAATAATAATAATAATAACATGTTTTAAGCTCCGCTGAAGTTAGAGAAAAATCGCAATAAAATTATACTTCTTTCAAGCAACTTCCATTTTACCAATTTCCCTCCAATTTCACTAAAATTAGGTTCATGTCCTCCCCTACCCCAAATTTAACATGTTTCCTAAAAAAATTAATTTTGTTTGTTTTAGAGGAATTTAACAAGCTGTGTGCTACACGGCACAGGGTGATGCGCGCACAACATACTTATATGCATTTCAAATTATCTCCATCAATTTTAATAATTATTCTATAATAAAAGTATTTTTATGTTAAAATCTATGGATAATAAGTGTGTAAATTCAGTTTTTGTGCTACTTTATACTTTCTATGAAACCAAAAATTTCGAATTTGAACTATTTTTCGAGCCGATAAATGGTAACCTCCCCTTAACGA
This sequence comes from Maratus michaelseni, assembly GCA_963931845.1. Classification (NCBI taxonomy): domain Eukaryota; kingdom Metazoa; phylum Arthropoda; class Arachnida; order Araneae; family Salticidae; genus Maratus; species Maratus michaelseni. The sequence goes on along the minus strand of OZ007588.1, from coordinate 244,938,707 downwards.
TTTATCTTAAGATCTTTATTTTAAGCTATCTATCCTTTTGGCTCTATAAACATCTAATTTAGACGCTTGTATAAATTCATACACAACTTCAGCTTTAGTACTTTTAAAACAACGAGACAAGCCGTGAAATATTAAATAAGTATATTATAATAGGTCGTTTACAACACAATTCTTCATTTAGTTATCTGATGTCAAAATCATACTCTTTCTTCCACACGCCGTAAATCATTTTTGTATGACGTGTCAATCCAATAAACTCATCGAAGAGATGCTGACAATAGACAAACAAACAACTGATTACGATATTTTGACTGCAGACAGTTCATGCATTTGTTCATACGGGGTGATATATTACCATTGTCTTACATCACTTTTTTAAATCAAAAGTTTCAATAAAATTAAAGATTCAATATAGGAATTATAATGTTAGTAGTTATAAATTACATCTAAAACGAATAACTTTTTTTTCAGATGTTTACCCTCATACGAAGCGAAATGATTGCATCTGGAGATGATTATAATACTTAAGATAACAACAATAACAAAAAAAAAAGAAAAAAAAACTAGTTTGTTTTAAAAAGAAACTATGAATATCCAAAACTGGTTATAAAGTTTATTATCCATAGAGTATTGCGATTTTACATATTGCTAAGACCCAGTTTCCAAGAAGTACCCTGACGTCCTTGGTATCGGGAGAATGTGCATACAGTGACTGTGAAAATATAAATTTCTTATTTATTAAAATAACTAGATGACCACTTTCAAGGAAATATTTATGAAAATATTGAAATCGGTAGAAAAGTACAAAATAAATGCACTAATTGGATATTAAATAAAGATTGTATACTCTTTAATAAACAACGGAGTTTTCGAGCATAATAAGCGATTCATACACCTAAAATGAAATTGATTTGCGTCAATGATATTTTATCGCTAACTCTGAAGTAACCAATGGACACACCAGTTTGTAATATTTTTGTACCGTAATTCTTAAAATAATTACCACAGGCAAGTTGAAGGACATTTTTGAAATTTTTGGGAAATTAAAGAAGATGCTGATAAATCAACAGTTGGTGTTAACATGAAACTCTTCCTAACTTTGAAATTTCTTCTTGACCTTTAGACACGCGAAACTCTTCCATAAATTTTGTATTTACCTTGACTTTTCAAAGATGAATATTGACATTTTTCACGATTTGTCATTAGTATAATTGTTTCAGAAGTTTTGTATATGAAAATTGGGTACTTCTTTTTATAATGGCCACAGACGATGAAATATAAAATATCAATAAATAAAATATCAATAATAAAAAATAAAAATATCAATTCAGATATTTTGCACTATTTTGAATACAGTTTAGACAAGCTGGATATATTTTTTAATCAAAATATTTGAAAATCGATTTATAGAACGAAATTTGTGTGCCATGTACATCCAATAGGGTGGTCCATTTTTCGACTTAATATGAAACCTGTTTTTGAGTTAGACCTTGAAAGATTATGATAGTCGCCTGAAAAATTTTATGTACTGTAACCACTTTTAGCATGTAAATGAAAATTCGTTTTAATGATAATAAGTGATTTTTTTCGGATATAACTCTGTAAAATAAAAATATCAACTGAGATATTTTGCACTATTTTTAATACAGTTTAGACAAGCTGGATATTTTTTTTAATTAAAGTATTTGAAACTTTGATTTATAGAACGAAATTTGAGTGCCATTTGAGTCCAATAGGGTGGTTCATTTTTCGACATAATATGAAACTTGTTTTTGAGTTAGATCTTGAAAGATTATAATAGTCGCCTGAGCTTATATCAAAATTTTGTTTAAAAAGATCATAACTGACAAAATGTCGGTCATCTAAAAAATTAAATATATACATAATGTAAGGTATATTTTAAAGTTTAGAGCTTTATAAAAATAGTTAAATATTAAAAGTTAGATACATGTTGTTCGAATGAGCTCTCTGAAAAATAGCATTATCTTTGTGAATCGAACTCAAAAATTGGTTTCAGATTCCAAGTCCTGGGGAAAATGACCGCTCTATTATAGGTGCATGGGACAGATGAGTTCGGTCTCTATTTTTGGAGGCCGAGCCCGATATCAAAAGCACGCAGTTGAAAATTGTTAATAACATTTTTTTTTAATTTTCAACACTAATTTTCTTATTTAAAATTTATTATTTCTCTTCTTAGATATAAATAAGTATTAACGTAAACACTCCTTCATGATAACATATTTTCATGAACCCAATATCCGTTTAAAATAGTAAATTTATTATTTACCACTAATCACTGGGAGAAACAGGTAAAAGTCATAATTCTTATTAATTTAAAATATAATTCAAAAACTATGGCAGAAAGACATGAGTTCTGTTTTACAGTAATTCTAAAAAAGGACTTCAAACAGAATTCGAGAATAGACAATAGATATCCCATGGCTTCTTTATGTTACTAAAACTAACAGTGCGAAAGCTTCAAAATCAGATAGAATATTTCCCCTTATATCGGATCAATACCAATTCAATTTTCTTTTAATTTTTAAAGGGCTGTAAAACACTTCAAGGAACTTAGACTACATTCTTTACTCTCAAATAGAATTTTTTCCTCCAAGTTTCAATTTGTGATTAAATATAATTCTCTCTTTTGAGCACGAACACGAATAACCCGTTTGATAAAAATCAAACCTGACACTTCTAGGGACTGAGCTCGGGCTGAGCTTGTCTCATCTCTAGTATGGCAAGTAGTCTCCTTCCTACGAAGAAAATTTAAAATTCAGACAGAAAAACATTATGAAGCTTGTTTAAACTTCATTAAATATAGTTCAAAACCAGATTATACCACCAGCCAGAGTACACACGTTGTCTTTCATATGTTTTGAGAAATTTATATGTAGACATTTCCAGTGTTTTAAAATTTTCTTCTTGTTGTTTTCAAGCGTGTAAAACTATGAGACTACTAATAATATAAATAAAAGCTATTGAAAATTAAAAAAAATAATGATATTTTTGACATATCACAAATAGAGTTTTCGTGAAAATTATTTCGGGCAATATTACTTGTGTTGCTACCATACAAAGAAACGGAAAAGTGGGATTTTCGACATGATGCGTCAACATATTTCACTGTATATATCACTATGGTGACATTAACTCAATTTTGCCAAAAATATCAAATGGTCCACCCTGGTTTCAAGCACTACAAATATATTTAAAAATAGACTGGATTCCTTATTTATTTTTCTAGATAAAAGTTCTTATAAAAATTTTTATTTTTATTTTTACACTGATGAAATTTTATTACTCACACTAGTTATTCTACTAAGGTTTCAAGATTAGTTATCTTAAAAGTAGAATCTCAAAAGAACTAAAAGAACACGCTTTTTAATACTTTTAAAGTATATCTCGATTTTTTATTTTCATTTACAATAATGGAAATATATTTCACTAGAATTATGATATTTATTATAATCGTTAAAAGTGCTTTATGAACTTTTTTTTAAATTTTATTTTTTTTTATTAATTTTATTTTGGAGAAAAACGGAAACGTATTAAGCGATTATGCAAAGGATTAAATGTAATAGTGATAGGACTCTCTTCAAAATACGTTCTACATGTGAAAAAAGGAATTTTTATCACTCACTTTTATTTATTAACCACAACATGAGAATTATAAAATAACTTTTTGAAACTTTAATTCTCCAGGAAAAGTGAAAAAATTATTCTCTAACATGCAGATATTTTTTTTTCAAAGAGAAGTTTTCTTTAATACAAACAAAACTGCTAAAGCTTTCATATTTTGACTTTAGTTTAGTATATGTCACTTACAAGCAACAAATATGTCATTTTTAGCGAAAAAACTGACGCTGGAAGTCATTAAGCGATTACTTTCAAATTAAATAATGTACTTTTTGTTTTGCAGCTGATCACATAATCATCTCTTTTAATCCAAGTTAAATGTAGACAGGTGTAACGTAATTTGTTATGCAAGGGCGTTTCTTTTTTAAGTTTACAATAAAGGCTAAAAAACAGTATTAAAAGATAAATATTTATTTTTAATCCAATCAAACTTTACGATGTACAGAGTGTTTTAAAAAAATAAAGACCCGATAACAAATGGCAAAAATTTCGCTGCAAACAATGATTGAAATAAATACTTCATATATAATACAAAATAAATCTCAAAGTTTCATTTGTACACTTCATAATTGTTCTAACGTAAGTGACTATCTCTAGGCATAAAGAAAATATCCGTAGGGTAGTCAATTTCACGCCAAAAAGAAACATGTTTGTATGAACAATGCAGTATAAAGAAAGACAAATGTTCCTTAATCTACCAAAATAATAATCTAACCACAAACAAAAATATACAATAACATCTTCCGAATTACCCACGATTCCGGAAAGCATTCTCTAATTTTATTAATATCAGAAACCAATATATATATATATATATTCGAGATTCAAAGTAGCATTTTCAAAAACAAAGTTTCTATTGCTTCCATTGATTTTCGGAAGCGTACACGAGCGGTTTTTACAGTGTATTAACCAGCTTTCTCCACCCAGAATATAGCTATTTTGAATGCTATCATTTCTCAAGTAGACATTTTTATGTTTCAAAAACATGTTTTAGTGACAAACATGATAAATTAACAACATTAACATTAACATTAAAACAAATATTATTTTGTTATTCTTTTTTCATGCATAAATTTAATTGCGCAGCTGAAAATGTTTAATTGAGAATGAATATAGCAACCTAAAAACTGATATTCCATTTTTAGAAAACTGATTAATGCACTATAAAAACTAGGAAACCTTTTCAAAAATCAATGTTAGCAAAAGAAACTTTATTCTTATAAATGCTTCTTTAAATCTCAAAAATAGATTAGTTTCTGAGGTCTCTAAAGATAAAGAACGTTTTCCGTAATCATGTGTAACTCGGAAGAAGTTATTGTTTAATTTTTTTCGTGGTTATATTATATTTTTGTAGATTATGAAACATATTTGTCGCTAAATTTGGTGGCAGCAGTGCTGTCTGAACATTTCCGTTATTTGAAGAATGTCCGTTTTTTTCTTTGTTACAAGAGGGAAATTTTTTGTTATTTGAAGAAACGTTTTGTTATTTCAATATATATCTCCCTTCGTGCTGCCATCTATGGGTTATTGCATAAGTATCTATTATTTAATACATTTTAGTAATACATTTTCGGCTGACCTTGGGGTTGATTCAGGGGCCTGACTACCTTGATCCCAGTATCTTACTGGCTGGGCTAGCGGTCGCTTGCTAGAAGAAGAGTTTGAACTGATGATGGGTTTTCTTCAAATGAGGGCTTGTGGCTTAAAAAGTTTCAGGTTTAGAAATCTGGAAATTTTGAAGTTCATTGCGAGGAGATTTCGCTGTTATGAGATGACGGTTGGGATTTTAACACGAGACGATAAAAACACGAATTAGACATATTTTTAATTTGATTGTTAGATGTAAAGCATGAATATTATATTTTTAATTAAATTCGAGAAGAAATGTTCCTTTTTCGAGTAAAATCATTTTTTTTCAACTATTATATATTTTTTAAATGTGTTCATTTATAATATATTTTAAGTGCGAGTGTTTTTTGTAACTTAAAATAAATTGTAAATAATTTTAAATGAATGAGAAAATTAATTGTGTTATTTATTTATTTATTTTTTTTTTCGAAATCATTATTTTTGTTTGTAACTTTTTTGAGTAAAATCGATATTTTTTCATTTAATTTAACTGTTATATATATATTTTTAAATATGTTTGTTTACCATATATTTTAAGTGCGAATATTGTTTTCATAACTTTAAAAAATAAATTGTGAATGATTTTAAATGTATGAGAAAATTAATTGTTACTTTTTTTTTATTCGAAGGCGCTATATTTATCTTTCTTGTTTTAAAATAAATAAGAAATTTTAATTGATTAAATTTTTAGTTTTTCAGTTTAAAAATAAATTCGAAGTTTAGTATTAATAGTGCCAATACACTTGCCGTGAAGGGAATAAACGGATTTTTTCCTTCTTCTTCAGACTTTCGGGACGAATTTACGGAAAAAGCATGTTTTCTTTCGATATTTATGAAATACTATTTTGAAACCCCTGGCAAAATTTTAAATCCGACTAAACAATCTTGCTTTTTGTTTTTTTAACAACTAGATTTAAAGGCATTAAAATTTTTAAATGCTATAAGGTTTTTTTTTTTTTTTTTTTTTTTTTTTTTGCAAATAAAATTTTGCAAAGTTAAAAATTTGCGTATTGGTTAAACCCCACAACCTTTCAGCAAGGTCTTGGATTTTTTATTCAGATATTACAAAGGAGGTGTTACACAAAATTTCAGGGTGCATCAAATACCTACCCTAAAATGTTTAAAAGCTCTCGGAGCAACAGTTGAAAAGTGTTTAGGAATTTGGTTCGTTTGTATATGTGTCCATCCGTCTGTCCACTCTCTACGTCTCACTATACTTCGATCTCTACGTTATTGATATATATGTTATTGATAGATACCATGGATGTTTCCTATTGAAAACGAAGTACGTGGAATTTATGGGAAAACGGAGAAACTCAAAAGTATTCCGTTACATTATGGTCTATGGGAGAAAATCATGTGCATTATATTTTACTGATGTTGCCCTATATTAAACACAATGACATTAAAAGGACACAATGACACTAAAACCTTTATAAGGTGCAGTAAAGCATTTTTTCAGTAGAATATGGAGTCTAACGCGTTTAACATACAATCACATAATGATCTACGAAATAAAATGGTTTAAATAGTATTTTAATGATGCTACACAATTTGATACATAATTAAATCCACATACATTACTGAGGTGAACTAAATATTCTTACTGTATAACATATACTTACTGTGTAGCATTTGTTTGTTCATTTACAAGGACACAAAAATTAATTCTGTTACAGTACATTCTATGAGAGATAATTTCTGAAAGTGCGTTTTGAACTTTAGTTTGCATTTTAAAATTTAACTAAAATCTTACATACTACATGGTATGTCTAAATACTATATATTCTATACAGGGCTACACAAAATAATTCGAAAACACTACTGATTATGCACAGGAATTGATTAATGATGGTTTTTATTTGTATCATGTTGTCGTGTTTTCCAGTTGAATTATATTTAGTACACTAAAAGATGTTTGTAGACTATAAATAATTATATACAGAGCTATTTAAAGAACTGGATACATTGCCGTCTATGAATAAGAATTGCTAGAGATGCGTTTTAGTTGTGGTATGCCAATTTTAACATAATATGTGGTACGTATAAAAATCTGTAGATAAGATACAGGGTTCTACAAAAAAATTCGAGTACCTTTCCGTATATTGATGGAATACGTTTTCTAAATGAACTGAATAATGTAGTACACTTACATACATATTGGTCATACAGGAATGCGCAAATACATTCGAGTATCTATTCGACTATGGGTGGTAAATGCTAAAATTGTGTTTTCAAATGTGCTATGCGTTTTCTACATTGTTTACTCTAAAAATAATTTTCACTATATATGGTGAAATTTCTTTACAGTATTCTGGAATTTTTGGAAAGCGTTTTATAATCTATGCTTAAAGCTTGTTTTTTCTTTCTTGTTTAAGGACTGTATTGGTTGTAACAAGTGCTTTACTTGCTTTTGCTGCTTTGAAAAAAAAATGAAATCCATGTTAGTTTGCAGCGATAAAAAGAAGATTCAAGTTTGGATTAATAAAGGAAATCAAAATTAAGAACTACATTATACTCTAAAATTATTCGTTAAGAATTAGAAAACCTGAACCAAAGGAAATAAAAAAGCACTCATACTTTTACTTCCCTTCCCCTCCCCCTGTTTTACTTTAGAAAGTAAGTGTAGATTTTAATGAAAACTTCTAATATAATTCTGCCTGAATTCAAGAATGGCCCTTAAGCAAATAAGAGATTGGAACAAATATTAACATCAAGACTTAGGTTTAAAAATACATTAACAGTTGTATTTTATGCTTTTTTATAACTGCATGAAAAAGTTTTTGAAATGCAAAAAATAGTAAGTAAACCTTATTTAGTAAGTTAGCATTAGAAAAATTATTTAAAGATTTTTTTCACAGATTTTATTGGCCGTAAAAAATGCTTTACTTACTTGTACTATTTGAGATGAAAGTGGAAACCCATGTAACATTTCAACTATAGAAAAAACAGATCAAGTTTGGATTAAAAAAGAAAAGGAAATTTAAGTACATGGTATTGTAGAATACTTCGTTAGGAACTTAAAAACCTGTTAAGAAAAGTAAAAAAGTCTCAAGAAAAAACTTCAACTTTTACTTTCTTTTTCTTCACTTTTACTTTTGAAAGTGATTGGAACTCTTGATTATGATTTCAAACGAGTAATGGAATTTTTTGAGAATACAATAATGACCCATAAGTAACGAATGGATTGAAAAAAATATTAACCTTAAAAAATTGGTTTTTAATACACATAACTGTATTTCTTATGCTTATAAAAGCAAAGTAAGGTTTTCAGAAATGCCAAGAATAATAATGTAAAACACATTTAGCTCATGATTACTGGCAAAATTATTTTCAGATATTTTATAGGTTTCATTGGTTGTAACAGACGTTTTACTTACTTCTGCTGATTTGAAATAAAACTGGAGATATCGGTAACATTTTAACACTATTAGGAAGTTCAAGTTTCGACTAAAAAGAGAAAAAAAATTATTCATTGTAAAACACTTACTTAGGAACGTCAAAATCTCAATCAAGGAAAGTGAAAAATCCTGGATTAAAAGTCTACTTTTTTTTTTTTTTTTTTTTTTTTACTTTTTATAGCCAATGGAACACTTACTAATGGTTCAAAGGGCAATATAATTTTCTAAGAATTCAAGGATGGTCCATAAGCATCTAAGAGATTAAAAAAAATTAAAGTCTTTAAAAACTCTAAAACTCTAAAATTTTAAATCTTTTAAGTTGAATATGCGTACCTACGTAGTTTATGTTTATTTTAAAGTAAAATTATAAATGTCTCAGAAAAACACAAAAATAATAATGTAAAATGCATTTAGCAAGTCGTACAAAAAAATATGTTCAGTTCCTTTTTTTTTAAATCGATTTTACTGTTTGTAAAAATGTTTTACTTGATTTTACTGAGAGTTCTACTTGCGTGAGTTTTAAAATAAAATAAAATATCAATTGCAATGATAAAACGTTGTTACATTGCAACTATAAAAAAGAAATTCAAAGGCATTGTAAAATGCTTCGTCAAGAACTTCAAGGCTTCTCTGATGGAAATTGAAAATTTCTCAAGAAAAACTTTTACTTCTTAAAGTAAACAGAACTTTTAAAGAAAATGATTAATATAATTTTTCGGGAGTTCAAGAGTCGCACGTAAAGTATTGACGAGATAGAATAAAATACTGACCTTTAAAAACTGGGATTTAAAATACCTAACTATGTGTTTTATGATTAGTTTTGTAAAAAACATGGTAAATGTTTCAGAAAGACCGAAAAAGATAATGTGAAGCGCAATTACTATCACTCGTAAAATTATTTCCATGCTTTTTACAGATTTTATTGGTTGAAAGAAAAGTACATAGTGGTCGTGGTAATCTTAAACCATAAGTATTTAAACACCCACCTTCCCCTCAATCGCAATATCGTAAAGTTTCACAAATAAAAATAGTATTTTTTTAAACTTAACTTTCAGTGCTATATAACATTTTCATTGTCTGATGCAATACAGAATACTGTAATTGGTTTTTTATATGTCACAGTATTATAATAAAGAATGTATTATTTTAACCAAGTAAATATAAGAAATTATTTGAGTGGTGAGAATCAATTAATCATATTTTCATAATGTATTATGGCCAACATTAATATGGTTCTCTTTTGGAACGAATTATGTTAAAAAAAATCGGAGTATAACTCTAATGTTTCACTATAATCTGCTAATGTGTAAAGCATCAGATCTTTCCAGAAAGGTCAATTAAGATGATAGTTAACTATTTAATTTTAAACAATTTCCTTTTTTACTGTGTTTATGATATTCACACACACAAAAAAAACTAGTCATTGTGGGCCACCGTAATACTTACCCATCATGGATATGCATAATATAAAATATGAAAATAAAACATGTATAAACTATTTAAAAAATGCATTACAATTCAAATAAAATCACAGCTTGATGACGTAATACACTTTAAATGCTCTATTACTGAATTGCATAAAAGAAACATCCTTATAACTCCAAAACTGATAATCATATTAGCTAACGATTTACTGCGTCGCATTAAGCGTCTCATTTCTAATTAAAATATATCTTTGAATTGAAATTTGAATGAAAGATAGGGTCATGAAAACTCAAAGAGTGTGGTAAATAGGATTCCAAATATCTCGGCAACTAATTATCCGATCGACTTCATTCTTTATGCAAAATATATGTTTTTTCACCGTCTTTTATATTCACTAATTAAAATAAACAATTTTGAAAAATTTTATCTACCTTTTATCAGAATGAATATTTTGAGAGTCCGAAAAAAATATTTGCGGATAATCGAGGTTACTGAAATTCAATAAGCTTCTTTCCATTTGTTACGGTTGGTTTCAACAAATTTTTTTTTTAATCTACATTAATTATTTAAATCACTTTCTCAACATTTATTTAAAAGCACTCTTTTTTTCTGTTTCTAATAAAAATTTAAATAAATAAAACTAATTGTAATAATAATAATAAAATCAGTTTTTATTTTTTCTTCTTTCTTTTTCTTTTTGCAAAGTAAATTCAACGTTTATAGTCTAGCTTTGCTTCCTGTTTTCAAATACGAAAAGCAGACAGCAAGGGAGGGATGTTTTGTCAGTTAAAGACCGCACAGGTGGAAAATTTGGAGTCATCTAGTCTGACTTTGATATAAGAATGACCGACCGCCCTGTATAAGAATTACGTTATCTTATGAGTGTACTATATACGCAATTAGGCTTTGTAAGTTTACGACAGGCTTCAATTGGCTCTGCTATCAGGCGGATAGCTGGCGCCCATGTAAACAGAGGCTAACAGGACCCCCCTTCAGCACACGCCATGGGGGTGATGCATGGCTTCCTTCCCCCATGAAGCGGCCGGCAGAGTGGAGCGGCAAGCTGTAGTCTTCACGAAGAGTCCATTTTTCCATTTGTTTCCATTCCCGTACCCCTGGCAGAGTGGATCGGTCCCGTTTTTCAAGCAGCGCGGGAGAATGAATGTTTACGACACTTGTTGCTTGGCCAAGAGACCTGTCGTTTGACTCGTAAAAAAAATTCGACTTATTACGGGGCTCGAAGATTGGCCTGTGGGCTGGATCGCGAAGTTGTTGAAGGCGGACAGGTTTCTGGAAGATTTTTTTTTTTGAGAGTGGGGCATTGATGGCCCTACATTAACCATCCTAAATCATGATGTTATGATGAAAAGAGGCTATAAGGGCATTTTCGAATTGCGGATCTATAACTGTTAACGAGAAATTAAGAAGAAGATATGTGTAGCCCGTTTTTTTTTTGGCGTAGTGGCGCTCCAAGATTATGACTTCTTAACCATCAGAAGTGATCATAGATATTGAACTAAACGGTCGTTAGAAGTCGTAGTGTTCTGAGTTACGGTGATGGCTATCTTCGAATAAAACACATGCTTCAGGAAGGTGAAATTACTGACTCCGACGGTGAAGTTCTGGACCGTAGAACGATTTTCCCCTCCGGACTAGATGATGGACCTAGTAGTTGATGGCAAGTGATGCAGTGAGATGAGAGGATTGATGAATGTTAGCTTGAAACCACATGGGTATTGTCTGAATTTTTCCCCAGCCTGAATACTCCAGCTTAAGTGCTTCATCAGATTTTGAAAAAGGACGAAATGCTCCTAAGTGCCCATTGACTAAAATTGTAGAACTCTCTACCTGTTGTAAGTACTATTTGCATAGTTTTTCTTTTTATTTATTTGTACCCCTTTAAAAAAAAAAAAAAAAATATGTTTGCTATACCAGAGTTTAAAAGTGAAATGAATATCTTTGGATAATTTCAATAAGAATAAACATTATGAACAGAAATAGTCTGTAGGTTAATATATAATGTTTGTATGTTTGAACGACCATTAAATGGTAATGTGATGATAATTTTAAAAATATGATGTGTAATTTAAAAGTAACCAGTGAGTGGTTTCAACTTAAAAGATCAGCTGTTATATTGTTTTATTAAGATTATTTTTGATAACTTAGTTGCTTCATTATTTTAAATGTTCGAATAAATTGTGTTTTTTTTTGTTTATTATCAAAGATAGTATGTTTTTCTTTGTATAAATCTCTAAATAATTAATTTTTTATATTCACAGTAGACCTATAAGAATGGCCTAACCTTTCTGTGAGTAATAAAAAAAAAAAGGGAGAGAAAATTCAACTTTATTAAATTAGGACTTTAAAATTTCTTAAGTTTAAATTCATAACTGACTGTTTTAATGAACATAAATTGAAGTTCACTCAATGTTATACAATCGTATTTTTGATCTTGATTTAAGGATGGATAGATTAATAAGTGAAACAGTAATATTAAATTTAATTTCATAAAATGTTAAATTAAGCTTTAACTCTCCTCTTTCAGAAACATTGTTTTTCTAAAATATACACCAAAATTGTTTTATTTTAAAAAGTAAAAAAAAAATAAATAAATAAATAAAAAAAAAAAAAAAAAAAAAAAAAAAAAATATCAAATTATTTTTCACCACTATACGATTCTTGGTTAACCGATCGGATCTTGTTCAGAATCTCTATGGTTGTTCTAAAATTTTAGTACATCATCATATCCCTATTCTATTAACGGATTTAACTCTTTCCCCTTTTGGTCCTCATATTGGAGGAATTTCAGGTTGTCTGCATTTTTCCAAATTATATGATGATTACACTTTTGTTAATTTAATGTGTATGGAGATTTGAGCTTGATCGGGTTGGAGTGGAGTTGGGTGTTCTTTATGCAATCCAGTATGCCACTTGATTTAGAAATCTGTTGCCCCTTACTACATTTAATATTGTCTTAAAATGATGAGTTCAAAATTATCATTGTTGTATTAACCTATTCGGATTCTTAAGTTTTGATATTTTGATTAGTTTAATATAATTTGCTACCTTTTCCATGGCAACAGATTTCAGTGGAGCTAATCAGGGTATACTTATTTTTTTCTAAATATTTAATTGTTAGGTGAAGATTGAGTAATAAATGAGCTTTTTAAGTTTAAGTAAGTTGTGTTTTAGAAAGAACCCCAAAACACCACAACAAATGGAGCCGTAACAATTCGGTCTCTGGGTTATTGATTTTTTTTTACTTTTATGTATTTATGTATCAAAGAGCAACTGGGTGTTTTTGCAATTAAAATTTTATTTATATGTTCAAGTGTAAAAAGAGGTCTAGGCTCTCTCTCTGTGCTAGTAAGCTACAATTCCCAGTCAAAATTATGTCTTGTGAGCATAACCTTTTCTTATTTACAAAAAGCATAGTCCTGTACTTAAGTTTTATGTGTATGTAGGTTTCCTTTTTTTCTTTTCCTCTCTTTTTCTCTTGTTTAAGCTGCCCCCCCATTTTCCCTTTTTTGTGGTTGTTTGTTTATCAATTTTCTAACCCTAACCATGGCTGATAAGCATTCAGAGGCAATTGCCACTATTCAGCGGAAAAATGCACTAGTGGACAATTTGTCAAACATTCCCCCATTCAATGAAGAGGCCAGCTCAGTCTGCTTCTCAGATTTTTCTGAGAAATTTGAGAGTTTTGCCAAATTATTCGACTGGAATGAGGAGGAGAAAAAATTCGTTTTGTTAGCTAGATTATCAGGAGCTGCTTCTAGGCGAATAAAAATTCACAAAGCAAAAACATCTGATGAGCTATTAAAAATCTTAAAAGAGAGTTATACTTCACAGGCCACACCAGATTTTGCCCTCAGTCATTTTTTAAATTTTAAACAGCCACCCAATATGAGTGTTCAGGAGTTTTATGACAAGGCATATGATATGTCATTAAGAGCCCTTGTAATTGAAGGTATCCAGGGTGAAGTAGTCGATAAAAGCCGAACGGCTCTACTACACTCCATGCTGTTGAGCAATCTTACACCAGAAGTGCGAAAGGGGGTAATTGCGAGAAATCCGCAATCCCCAGAAGAGGTCCTCAAAATTGCGCTTCTTGAGGAAAAGGCTTATAGGAGCATTAACACTTTCTACAACCACCGCGAGGAAATTCTCAACCCTAATTTGACCCAAAACCTACCCTGTGCTGCTGTTTTTCAGCAAGATAGATCACAAAAGAAGGAGATAGACCAACTAAAATCTCAAATTGATGTTTTAGCAGCTAAGATAGACAGTTTAGTTGATCTTAGGGCTAGGGATATGCAGGAAAATAACCAGGAAGTAAGACCCGTAACCTGCTATAGGTGTTCCGTACAAGGCCACTATGCCAGAGATTGTCCACTAAATTTTGTCGATTATAATTTTAGAAGGGGAGGTGGTCAAAATTTCAGGAGCCGTGGGCAAAATTATAGAAACAGAGGTGAAAATCCTAGAGGGAACCACAATCAGCGAGGCGGATATAGGGGAAGAAGAGGTGGTTATTACCAAAACAATAGGAGCACAGCTGCGAACAGAAATGAAGTGCAGGCGGTAAATAACACCCCAGTAGCTAACAGTGAAAGTGAGGCTTTAAACTATTAGTGGCCGGATCAGATGTGGTCAACTCGATCCCCCACAGGCCCCTGGACCCCCCAACTGTGTATAGTATGTTTCAGCCCCAATCATATACATTACCAACTGCAAGAATTTACATAAATAAAGTTTGCCTAAATGCATTATGTGACACGGGTTCTGCAATTAATCTCCTGAGTGGTACTGATTGTAACTGTTTAGAGAATTTTGAAATGGAGAATTGCAATATCCCCATTATGACTGTCACCGGTGAGAAAGTTCACCTAAATAAGAAAGTATTTTTAAAATTTGTTTTTGATAATGTTCAATGTCAAGCTGAATTCTATGTAGTGGAAGGTAAATTAGCAGAGGAATTTAATATGATTTTGGGAATGCCATTTTTGAAAGAGTACCGGGCAAGTATAAATTGTGATACAAATGCTGTCGCTCTTAAAGTGCCAGTTTCAGGCCAATGTAAACAAAGCGTAGAAACCCCAAGTAATACTTCAGGGTGTAATACTTGTCTTGCTACTAATTCTGTAAATATTTCTAACTCTGTATATAGTGTAAATTCTAATAATAATTGTATAAATAATGATTGTGTTAAAAATAATTCTGTAAATATAAAATGTGTCAACAAAGTAGGGGAGAATTCAAAAAGTAGTAATGCCAATAGCCCTCCTGAAAATTGTGCATGTGAGAAAGTTCATGACTCAGTTAATATTGAAAATGGGAATCATAGTAGTGAAAATATGGTAGTTCAGGACCCGCAGTTGAGTAATATGGGAAAAGATGTTGAGATAGTCATTCAAACTGAGTCAGATAAGGAAGTTGAAAGTGTTGCGCAGAACTTTTGCATGCAAACAACATCAGGCGGTAGCTCTGAGGGTAATAACACTGAAAATTTTTCAAGTATTCAAAGTGTCGACAACATTCTTTCAGCAGCGAGTCAGGTAACTCAGGGTAATTTAGCTGAAGAGACTACTGAAATTTGTAATATTGATGAAAGTGAAGATTTGGTAAGTATAGAGGATAAGGTACCTGAAGTCGAGGAGGAGAGCAATGAAGATAGCAGTAGTGATAAAACCAATAAAAATAAAAATATAAGTTTCGCTGTGTTATGTAGCAAAATTTCAATTCCCCCGCAGTCAAAAATGTTAGCCCAGGTTAAAAGTTATAAGGAAAATTTTATTAAGGAAAATGATATTGTTATGTTAGAACCTTTGGCGAAAAATTTAAATCAAGGTCTCCTTACCTCCAGAGCCATTTGCACTAAAGAACATGGCCTATATATCTCATTTGCAAATTTTTCAGACAATAGTATTCATTTAAATAAAGGAACCTTTGTTGCCAAAATTCAAAAATGTGTAGACCAGTCAAATATACCCGTAACTGATAATAAATTAACCTATAATATAAATTTGGCCCCTCCAATTGGTGACTTTGATCACGCTGATCTCACTTGGAGCTCTGAAATTAATTTAGATCATTTAGAACCCCCATTAAAATTTAAAATGCAAAATTTTCTAGACAAAAACAAAGATGTATTTGCAGCATCGGTCTTAGATTTACCCGGCTGTGATACAATCCCGCATGAAATTAACTTAACTTCAAATAAACCAGTTAAAGGCAAAGCTTATAGAGTCCCCTACAAATTACGTCAAGAAATGGAAGACCAACTTAATACTTTGTTACAGGCGGACATAATTTCCCCTTCCATGTCTGAATTTGCTTCTCCGGTTATTCTGGTTCGGAAATCAGACGGTTCCTATCGACTTGCTGTTGACTACAGAAGATTAAATAAAAATCTTGTTAAAGATGCTTATCCAATACCTAACATTACCGACTCTGTTGATGCTTTAAGTGGCGCTAAATTTTTTTCAACGCTAGATTTAACTAGTGGGTTTTTTCAACAGGTTATTCGCCCAGAGGATAGGCATAAAACTGCTATAATCACCCACAAAGGACTTTTTGAGTGGACCCGTAACTGTTTTGGGCTCTCAAATTCAGGTAACAGTTTCCAAAGACTTATGAATGCTATTTTCGGTGATTTAGGCAATCTTGGAATTCTTGTTTATATCGACGACATTGTAATTGCCTCCAGTGATGTTAATTCTCATTTTGAGAAGCTTAGCATGGTCTTTGAAAGGTTAAGACTGCATAAACTTAAACTTAAGCCCAGTAAATGCACTTTCCTTTCGAATAAAATACAATATCTAGGTTTTGAGATTTGTAGTGGCCAAGTATCACCTATCAATAAAAATATTGCCGTAATAGAAAATTTTAAACCTCCAACTACCCGAAAGGCTGTTAGGTCATTTATTGGAACTCTATCTTTCTATAGGAGATTTATACCAGATTTTACTAAGAGAGCTAAAAATCTAATCAACTTAACGAAAGAGACAGGAAAATTTTCGTGGAATGAAGATGCACAGAAAGAATTTGAAGACCTTAAAATGGCTCTTATTTCAAAACCATGTCTTGCACTCCCTGATTTTTAGAAAGAATTCCATTTATATACTGATGCCAGTGGCGAAGCATTAGGGGCAGTGTTATCACAATTAGATGAAAATAACATGCTCCATCCTGTTGCCTTTGCCAGCAGAAAATTGAAAGATGCTGAGACCCGCTACTCCACCACTGAAAGGGAATTACTAGCTTTAGTTTGGGCTACTGCCCACTTCAAATGTTACATTGCTAATACCCATTTTTTCATCTATACAGACCATGCGCCTCTAACATTTATGTTAAAAATTCACGACCCTACATCTCGCATGGCTAAATGGATCTGCACTCTCTCAGACTTTAATTTTACAATCAAGTTTGTTAAAGGTAAGTGTAACAGTGTCGCAGATTTCCTTTCGAGGTATGTCAACAATGATAACTCCAATGATACTGTTAATTGTAATTTTTGTATACAAGTCGAAAAGGAAGTTACTTTTATGCCTCATTCTAATCTACTTGAAAAAATTGGTGAATTACAAAAATCAGACAAGAAATGCTGCGAGATTGCAAGAAAACTAGACCAAGGTGTAGAAATTGCTCCTAAATACATGAAATTATTTTTTAGAGATGACATTTTAGTTTGTGAGGATACAAGGGAGTCAGCTATTTTGAATAAATCTGTAAAGTTAGTCGTGCCAAAGGAATTGGTTACTCAAGTTTTTGCACTAACACATGAGTCCCTAGCGGCTTGTCATCAAGCCTTTCAAAAGACCATTGATCGCATTCGTGAGCACTTTTATTGGCCAGGAATGTCGTCAGATGTCAAGCATCTAGTGGAGTCATGTATTAATTGCCAGCAGAAGAGAGCTTATAGAGCGAACCAGCTCGCCCCTCTGCAACGTATGCCGACCCCCCAGTTTCCCATGAACAAGGTTCATTTGGATCTCATTGGACCCTTACCGCAAACTTTTTCGGGAAATAAGTATATTGTCGCATATATAGATTCATTTACTAAGTGGCCAGAAGCATATGCGGTTAGTTCAACCACTTCAGATGTCATTGCGGACACTTTAGCTGATTTCATATCACGCTACGGTGCGCCCTGTTTTATTACGACGGACAACGCGAAGAATCTAATTTCAGATGCGATAGAGCACGTATATAAAATGTTTGGTATTAATCATATTAAGACCTCATCTTATCACCCGGCTGGCAACTCGCAAGTGGAGAGACAGAATCGTACTCTTAAAAATGCACTTTGTCACATAGTCAACCAAAATCAATCTGACTGGGACACTAAACTCAAATTTGCACTACTAGCTATGCGTTCAGCTGTCCACTCTTCAACTAAACTTAGCCCAGCTGCAGTTATGTATGGCAGAAATATGAATCTACCATATAATCTCTTTTCTCAACCACCTTCTTTTAATTATAATGATTATTACGTGATTATAATGATAACCCTCTTTTTGCGAACTCTTAATCCCAGCTCTTCAAAAAGTATACACTGAAGTACATAGTAATTTAATTAAAGTTTCTGAGCAGCAGGAAAAATACCGTGAAAAGACAGCTGTTGATAAAAATTTTAAAATAGGAGATCTTGTGTGGTTATTTACACCCACAGTCGCCCCTGGTAATACAAAAAAATTAAGCAAGCAAAATAATGGTCCTTTTACTATAATTGAGAAGCTAAATGAGGTTAATTTTAAAATAGCGCTAGTTGCTAATCCCAAAAATTGTCAGGTTGTCCATGTTGACAGGTTGTCTTCTTTCAAAGACAGACTCCCCATCTGGACCAGTAAACCAAAACAAACAATTGGCCTGGGATCGACTGAAAACGTGACCATCGATTCACCACACCAACCGCGCGATTCTCCTCCTGTACGCAGGTGTAAGCGTAACCGATTCATTCCCTGGGCACCATATGATAGTAACCGCGCACCAGCAGTAGTGAACGTCAACAATAACGAAACTCCGGTAGCGCCGGAAGTGGAGGAAACAGACAGCGACGCGACTGAAATCATAAATCCCTCTCCCCCACCTCCCATTTCTCCGGAGATTGCAGCGGCAGAGAATAACGAGATGTGCGTAAATAAAAATTTAGCAACGGCAGAAGGCAGTGAAATGCGCGTAGGTAAAAATTCAGCCACGGCAGAAAGCAGTTCAACTGCTGAGCACAGCGATTCGCGCAGGTCTCGTTCATCGATTCGTCCAGCTGCTAAATCGAATAGAAGTAGTCGTTCAATATCGATTTCTAGAACCGACTATTCGCTACGGGATAGAAGAGACCGTCCGAGTTATAAATACTAACTACCTTTTTTCGTTATTCAAGCATTTTTATTCAATTTTACCTTGTTTATTTGTATTTATTTATAGTTTAGTTAATGTGTATGTATATTTAATTTTTTTTTTTGACATTTTTAAAACGGAACTTAGTTTTTCTAGCGTATTAAAGGTTTGTTTTGGTTGTGTGTTGATACTCTCATGTAGGCATTTTTAACCCTTTTTATGCCTATACTTAAGGTTTTTGTCTGTTTTATGGTAGATTATGTGGTACATACCCGTCCGCACCCCATTTTCGTAGATTTTGGGTATATTTTTGCAAAAAAAAAAAAAAAGAAACGAATGTAATTTTTGTTACTTTAAAATTTTTTTAGGATGTTGTGTTTTGTATGCCCTTTTGCCGAGGTAGATCTGTTTAGTTCAGTTTTTTTTAATGCATCAGTGTTTTGTATATAACTTTTTAAGTATGTGTTTACTTTAATTTCTACATTTTAACTAGATAGATTTATTATTTACTATACAGTTTGTGGTTTTATTTGAGCTTAAACTTTAAGGAGTGTGGGCCCTTTTTCTTTTTCTAGTACATACTGTCTCATGTACATGCCTGTATGTTGTTGTGTGTGGCTAAAAGTGCTAAAATTAACTATTTTATTTATTCTACTTCCTATTTTTGTGGAATGTGTGTTTTCCTTCCTGGTGATATATGTCACCACCCCTGTTTTTTATTTTATTTTGTGGAATGTTTTCCCTGTAGTGCCCAAAAGGCCCGAAACTGCTTTTTGCTATAAGTAGCACAGAGGCAGAGATACTCTTTCCCATGCACATTACTTGTACGTGCATTTGTAAAATCTACATAATATCCCGAATCATTAGACTGTGTTCGAAAACAAACATGTGTTCTCATATAAAATTGTTACAATTGTGTGCGTAATTCTCTAACATGGTCTGTGATACCATAATTTGTGTCTTACAGATGTATATGTATATATTTTTTTTTGTGTGTCACCAGTTGCTCTTGTGTATTTTTGTATAATAGAATTAATATGTGTTTTACAAATTTCATTGACATTTACATTGTTGTAACTATGATATTACTAGTACTTATTTACATTAATAGATAGTGTTGTAATATACTGTGATGCCAATTATTGAAGTTATGTATATAAGCAGTATAGTGACAATTAATCAGTGGGCACTTCTCTTCTTTTTCGGCTAATTTTTTTTTTCAAAATTCAATTTATGTATTATTTACAGTTCTGTTGCCAGAAGTCTCAGGAAGGATGCAGTTATGCGTAGGAATGACAGTAGTAGGGAAGTGAGGTTTCACAATCAGGTGGAACATGTGTTCTTTTACAGGTGCAGAAAATATCTTGGTCATTTTAGTGGTAAAATCAGCCTTGTGGTCCCTCCTCTGGTAGTACTCTTTTATGGTCATGTTTCAGGTAATATTTTAGGTAATGGTTTCTACGGATGTGCGAGCTCTGGTTGTATATATCCGGAATATATTGTCAGGGTGGTATTTCAGCGGTGAACTCTCTGGATCCCGTCCCGGATCGATGTATGATCTGTGTTTGTGGGTCAGTTTTTTCAGTGTTGAGGTCCCAGCATGCCATGTGGTACCCAGTTACCTTTCAAAAAAATAATTTGTTTTCTCAAAAAAAATTTTTTTTTAATTAGCCGGGGGGAGCAATCTTGTTACGGTTGGTTTCAATAATTTTTTTTTTTAATCTACATTAATTATTTAAATCACTTTCTCAACATTTATTTAAAAGCACTCTTTTTTTCTGTTTCTAATAAAAATTTAAATAAATAAAAGTAATTGTAATAATAATAATAAAATCAGTTTTTATTTTTTATTCTTTCTTTTTCTTTTTGCAAAGTAAATTCAACGTTTATAGTCTAGCTTTGCTTCCTGTTTTCAAATACGAAAAGCAGACAGCAAGGGAGGGATGTTTTGTCAGTTAAAGACCGCACAGGTGGAAAATTTGGAGTCATCTAGTCTGACTTTGATATAAGAATGACCGACCGCCCTGTATAAGAATTACGTTATCTTATGAGTGTACTATATACGCAATTAGGCTTTGTAAGTTTACGACAGGCTTCAATTGGCTCTGCTATCAGGCGGATAGCTGGCGCCCATGTAAACAGAGGCTAACAGGACCCCCCTTCAGCACACGCCATGGGGGTGATGCATGGCTTCCTTCCCCCATGAAGCGGCCGGCAGAGTGGAGCGGCAAGCTGTAGTCTTCACGAAGAGTCCATTTTTCCTTTTGTTTCCATTCCCGTACCCCTGGCAGAGTGGATCGGTCCCGTTTTTCAAGCAGCGCGGGAGAATGAATGTTTACGACACTTGTTGCTTGGCCAAGAGACCTGTCGTTTGACTCGTAAAAAAAATTCGACTTATTACGGGGCTCGAAGATTGGCCTGTGGGCTGGATCGCGAAGTTGTTGAAGGCGGACAGGTTTCTGGAAGATTTTTTTTTTGAGAGTGGGGCATTGATGGCCCTACATTAACCATCCTAAATCATGATGTTATGATGAAAAGAGGCTATAAGGGCATTTTCGAATTGCGGATCTATAACTGTTAACGAGAAATTAAGAAGAAGATATGTGTAGCCTATTTTTTTTTGGCGTAGTGGCGCTCCAAGATTATGACTTCTTAACCATCAGAAGTGATCATAGATATTGAACTAAACCGGTCGTTAGAAGTCGTAGTGTTCTGAGTTACGGTGATGGCTATCTTCGAATAAAACACATGCTTCAGGAAGGTGAAATTACTGACTCCGACGGTGAAGTTCTGGACCGTAGAACGATTTTACCCTCCGGACTAGATGATGGACCTAGTAGTTGATGGCAAGTGATGCAGTGAGATGAGAGGATTGATGAATGTTAGCTTGAAACCACATGGGTATTGTCTGAATTTTTCCCCAGCCTGAATACTCCAGCTTAAGTGCTTCATCAGATTTTGAAAAAGGACGAAATGCTCCTAAGTGCCCATTGACTAAAATTGTAGAACTCTCTACCTGTTGTAAGTACTATTTGCATAGTTTTTATTTTTATTTATTTGTACCTCTTTAAAAAAAAAAAAAAAAATATGTTTGCTATACCAGAGTTTAAAAGTGAAATGAATATCTTTGGATAATTTCAATAAGAATAAACATTATGAACAGAAATAGTCTGTAGGTTAATATATAATGTTTGTATGTTTGAACGACCATTAAATGGTAATGTGATGATAATTTTAAAAATATGATGTGTAATTTAAAAGTAACCAGTGAGTGGTTTCAACTTAAAAGATCAGCTGTTATATTGTTTTATTAAGATTATTTTTGATAACTTAGTTGCTTCATTATTTTAAATGTTCAAATAAATTGTGTTTTTTTTTGTTTATTATCAAAGATAGTATGTTTTTCTTTGTATAAATCTCTAAATAATTAATTTTTTATATTCACAGTAGACCTATAAGAATGGCCTAACCTTTCTGTGAGTAATAAAAAAAAAAGGGGAGAGAAAATTCAACTTTATTAAATTAGGACTTTAAAATTTCTTAAGTTTAAATTCATAACTGACTGTTTTAATGAACATAAATTGAAGTTCACTCAATGTTATACAATCGTATTTTTGATCTTGATTTAAGGATGGATAGATTAATAAGTGAAACAGTAATATTAAATTTAATTTCATAAAATGTTAAATTAAGCTTTAACTCTCCTCTTTCAGAAACATTGTTTTTCTAAAATATACACCAAAATTGTTTTATTTTAAAAAGTAAAAAAAAAAAAAAAAAATTAATTAAAAAAAAAAAAAAAAAAAAAAAAAAAATCAAATTATTTTTCACCACTATACGATTCTTGGTTAACCGATCGGATCTTGTTCAGAATCTCTATGGTTGTTCTAAAATTTTAGTACATCATCATATCCCTATTCTATTAACGGATTTAACTCTTTCCCCTTTTGGTCCTCATATTGGAGGAATTTCAGGTTGTCTGCATTTTTCCAAATTATATGATGATTACACTTTTGTTAATTTAATGTGTATGGAGATTTGAGCTTGATCGGGTTGGAGTGGAGTTGGGTGTTCTTTATGCAATCCAGTATGCCACTTGATTTAGAAATCTGTTGCCCCTTACTACATTTAATATTGTCTTAAAATGATGAGTTCAAAATTATCATTGTTGTATTAACCTATTCGGATTCTTAAGTTTTGATATTTTGATTAGTTTAATATAATTTGCTACCTTTTCCATGGCAACAGATTTCAGTGGAGCTAATCAGGGTATACTTATTTTTTTCTAAATATTTAATTGTTAGGTGAAGATTGAGTAATAAATGAGCTTTTTAAGTTTAAGTAAGTTGTGTTTTAGAAAGAACCCCAAAACACCACAACAAATGGAGCCGTAACAATTCGGTCTCTGGGTTATTGATTTTTTTTTACTTTTATGTATTTATGTATCAAAGAGCAACTGGGTGTTTTTGCAATTAAAATTTTATTTATATGTTCAAGTGTAAAAAGAGGTCTAGGCTCTCTCTCTGTGCTAGTAAGCTACAATTCCCAGTCAAAATTATGTCTTGTGAGCATAACCTTTTCTTATTTACAAAAAGCATAGTCCTGTACTTAAGTTTTATGTGTATGTAGGTTTCCTTTTTTTCTTTTCCTCTCTTTTTCTCTTGTTTAAGCTGCCCCCCCATTTTCCCTTTTTTGTGGTTGTTTGTTTATCAATTTTCTAACCCTAACCATGGCTGATAAGCATTCAGAGGCAATTGCCACTATTCAGCGGAAAAATGCACTAGTGGACAATTTGTCAAACATTCCCCCATTCAATGAAGAGGCCAGCTCAGTCTGCTTCTCAGATTTTTCTGAGAAATTTGAGAGTTTTGCCAAATTATTCGACTGGAATGAGGAGGAGAAAAAATTCGTTTTGTTAGCTAGATTATCAGGAGCTGCTTCTAGGCGAATAAAAATTCACAAAGCAAAAACATCTGATGAGCTATTAAAAATCTTAAAAGAGAGTTATACTTCACAGGCCACACCAGATTTTGCCCTCAGTCATTTTTTAAATTTTAAACAGCCACCCAATATGAGTGTTCAGGAGTTTTATGACAAGGCATATGATATGTCATTAAGAGCCCTTGTAATTGAAGGTATCCAGGGTGAAGTAGTCGATAAAAGCCGAACGGCTCTACTACACTCCATGCTGTTGAGCAATCTTACACCAGAAGTGCGAAAGGGGGTAATTGCGAGAAATCCGCAATCCCCAGAAGAGGTCCTCAAAATTGCGCTTCTTGAGGAAAAGGCTTATAGGAGCATTAACACTTTCTACAACCACCGCGAGGAAATTCTCAACCCTAATTTGACCCAAAACCTACCCTGTGCTGCTGTTTTTCAGCAAGATAGATCACAAAAGAAGGAGATAGACCAACTAAAATCTCAAATTGATGTTTTAGCAGCTAAGATAGACAGTTTAGTTGATCTTAGGGCTAGGGATATGCAGGAAAATAACCAGGAAGTAAGACCCGTAACCTGCTATAGGTGTTCCGTACAAGGCCACTATGCCAGAGATTGTCCACTAAATTTTGTCGATTATAATTTTAGAAGGGGAGGTGGTCAAAATTTCAGGAGCCGTGGGCAAAATTATAGAAACAGAGGTGAAAATCCTAGAGGGAACCACAATCAGCGAGGCGGATATAGGGGAAGAAGAGGTGGTTATTACCAAAACAATAGGAGCACAGCTGCGAACAGAAATGAAGTGCAGGCGGTAAATAACACCCCAGTAGCTAACAGTGAAAGTGAGGCTTTAAACTATTAGTGGCCGGATCAGATGTGGTCAACTCGATCCCCCACAGGCCCCTGGACCCCCCAACTGTGTATAGTATGTTTCAGCCCCAATCATATACATTACCAACTGCAAGAATTTACATAAATAAAGTTTGCCTAAATGCATTATGTGACACGGGTTCTGCAATTAATCTCCTGAGTGGTACTGATTGTAACTGTTTAGAGAATTTTGAAATGGAGAATTGCAATATCCCCATTATGACTGTCACCGGTGAGAAAGTTCACCTAAATAAGAAAGTATTTTTAAAATTTGTTTTTGATAATGTTCAATGTCAAGCTGAATTCTATGTAGTGGAAGGTAAATTAGCAGAGGAATTTAATATGATTTTGGGAATGCCATTTTTGAAAGAGTACCGGGCAAGTATAAATTGTGATACAAATGCTGTCGCTCTTAAAGTGCCAGTTTCAGGCCAATGTAAACAAAGCGTAGAAACCCCAAGTAATACTTCAGGGTGTAATACTTGTCTTGCTACTAATTCTGTAAATATTTCTAACTCTGTATATAGTGTAAATTCTAATAATAATTGTATAAATAATGATTGTGTTAAAAATAATTCTGTAAATATAAAATGTGTCAACAAAGTAGGGGAGAATTCAAAAAGTAGTAATGCCAATAGCCCTCCTGAAAATTGTGCATGTGAGAAAGTTCATGACTCAGTTAATATTGAAAATGGGAATCATAGTAGTGAAAATATGGTAGTTCAGGACCCGCAGTTGAGTAATATGGGAAAAGATGTTGAGATAGTCATTCAAACTGAGTCAGATAAGGAAGTTGAAAGTGTTGCGCAGAACTTTTGCATGCAAACAACATCAGGCGGTAGCTCTGAGGGTAATAACACTGAAAATTTTTCAAGTATTCAAAGTGTCGACAACATTCTTTCAGCAGCGAGTCAGGTAACTCAGGGTAATTTAGCTGAAGAGACTACTGAAATTTGTAATATTGATGAAAGTGAAGATTTGGTAAGTATAGAGGATAAGGTACCTGAAGTCGAGGAGGAGAGCAATGAAGATAGCAGTAGTGATAAAACCAATAAAAATAAAAATATAAGTTTCGCTGTGTTATGTAGCAAAATTTCAATTCCCCCGCAGTCAAAAATGTTAGCCCAGGTTAAAAGTTATAAGGAAAATTTTATTAAGGAAAATGATATTGTTATGTTAGAACCTTTGGCGAAAAATTTAAATCAAGGTCTCCTTACCTCCAGAGCCATTTGCACTAAAGAACATGGCCTATATATCTCATTTGCAAATTTTTCAGACAATAGTATTCATTTAAATAAAGGAACCTTTGTTGCCAAAATTCAAAAATGTGTAGACCAGTCAAATATACCCGTAACTGATAATAAATTAACCTATAATATAAATTTGGCCCCTCCAATTGGTGACTTTGATCACGCTGATCTCACTTGGAGCTCTGAAATTAATTTAGATCATTTAGAACCCCCATTAAAATTTAAAATGCAAAATTTTCTAGACAAAAACAAAGATGTATTTGCAGCATCGGTCTTAGATTTACCCGGCTGTGATACAATCCCGCATGAAATTAACTTAACTTCAAATAAACCAGTTAAAGGCAAAGCTTATAGAGTCCCCTACAAATTACGTCAAGAAATGGAAGACCAACTTAATACTTTGTTACAGGCGGACATAATTTCCCCTTCCATGTCTGAATTTGCTTCTCCGGTTATTCTGGTTCGGAAATCAGACGGTTCCTATCGACTTGCTGTTGACTACAGAAGATTAAATAAAAATCTTGTTAAAGATGCTTATCCAATACCTAACATTACCGACTCTGTTGATGCTTTAAGTGGCGCTAAATTTTTTTCAACGCTAGATTTAACTAGTGGGTTTTTTCAACAGGTTATTCGCCCAGAGGATAGGCATAAAACTGCTATAATCACCCACAAAGGACTTTTTGAGTGGACCCGTAACTGTTTTGGGCTCTCAAATTCAGGTAACAGTTTCCAAAGACTTATGAATGCTATTTTCGGTGATTTAGGCAATCTTGGAATTCTTGTTTATATCGACGACATTGTAATTGCCTCCAGTGATGTTAATTCTCATTTTGAGAAGCTTAGCATGGTCTTTGAAAGGTTAAGACTGCATAAACTTAAACTTAAGCCCAGTAAATGCACTTTCCTTTCGAATAAAATACAATATCTAGGTTTTGAGATTTGTAGTGGCCAAGTATCACCTATCAATAAAAATATTGCCGTAATAGAAAATTTTAAACCTCCAACTACCCGAAAGGCTGTTAGGTCATTTATTGGAACTCTATCTTTCTATAGGAGATTTATACCAGATTTTACTAAGAGAGCTAAAAATCTAATCAACTTAACGAAAGAGACAGGAAAATTTTCGTGGAATGAAGATGCACAGAAAGAATTTGAAGACCTTAAAATGGCTCTTATTTCAAAACCATGTCTTGCACTCCCTGATTTTTAGAAAGAATTCCATTTATATACTGATGCCAGTGGCGAAGCATTAGGGGCAGTGTTATCACAATTAGATGAAAATAACATGCTCCATCCTGTTGCCTTTGCCAGCAGAAAATTGAAAGATGCTGAGACCCGCTACTCCACCACTGAAAGGGAATTACTAGCTTTAGTTTGGGCTACTGCCCACTTCAAATGTTACATTGCTAATACCCATTTTTTCATCTATACAGACCATGCGCCTCTAACATTTATGTTAAAAATTCACGACCCTACATCTCGCATGGCTAAATGGATCTGCACTCTCTCAGACTTTAATTTTACAATCAAGTTTGTTAAAGGTAAGTGTAACAGTGTCGCAGATTTCCTTTCGAGGTATGTCAACAATGATAACTCCAATGATACTGTTAATTGTAATTTTTGTATACAAGTCGAAAAGGAAGTTACTTTTATGCCTCATTCTAATCTACTTGAAAAAATTGGTGAATTACAAAAATCAGACAAGAAATGCTGCGAGATTGCAAGAAAACTAGACCAAGGTGTAGAAATTGCTCCTAAATACATGAAATTTTTTTTTAGAGA
This sequence comes from Maratus michaelseni, assembly GCA_963931845.1. NCBI lineage: Eukaryota > Metazoa > Arthropoda > Arachnida > Araneae > Salticidae > Maratus > Maratus michaelseni. The sequence continues at coordinate 244,910,431 of OZ007588.1, read as the reverse complement.
TGACATTTTAGTTTGTGAGGATACAAGGGAGTCAGCTATTTTGAATAAATCTGTAAAGTTAGTCGTGCCAAAGGAATTGGTTACTCAAGTTTTTGCACTAACACATGAGTCCCTAGCGGCTTGTCATCAAGCCTTTCAAAAGACCATTGATCGCATTCGTGAGCACTTTTATTGGCCAGGAATGTCGTCAAATGTCAAGCATCTAGTGGAGTCATGTATTAGTTGCCAGCAGAAGAGAGCTTATAGAGCGAACCAGCTCGCCCCTCTGCAACGTATGCCGACCCCCCAGTTTCCCATGAACAAGGTTCATTTGGATCTCATTGGACCCTTACCGCAAACTTTTTCGGGAAATAAGTATTTTGTCGCATATATAGATTCATTTACTAAGTGGCCAGAAGCATATGCGGTTAGTTCAACCACTTCAGATGTCATTGCGGACACTTTAGCTGATTTCATATCACGCTACGGTGCGCCCTGTTTTATTACGACGGACAACGCGAAGAATCTAATTTCAGATGCGATAGAGCACGTATATAAAATGTTTGGTATTAATCATATTAAGACCTCATCTTATCACCCGGCTGGCAACTCGCAAGTGGAGAGACAGAATCGTACTCTTAAAAATGCACTTTGTCACATAGTCAACCAAAATCAATCTGACTGGGACACTAAACTCAAATTTGCACTACTAGCTATGCGTTCAGCTGTCCACTCTTCAACTAAACTTAGCCCAGCTGCAGTTATGTATGGCAGAAATATGAATCTACCATATAATCTCTTTTCTCAACCACCTTCTTTTAATTATAATGATTATTACGTGATTATAATGATAACCCTCTTTTTGCGAACTCTTAATCCCAGCTCTTCAAAAAGTATACACTGAAGTACATAGTAATTTAATTAAAGTTTCTGAGCAGCAGGAAAAATACCGTGAAAAGACAGCTGTTGATAAAAATTTTAAAATAGGAGATCTTGTGTGGTTATTTACACCCACAGTCGCCCCTGGTAATACAAAAAAATTAAGCAAGCAAAATAATGGTCCTTTTACTATAATTGAGAAGCTAAATGAGGTTAATTTTAAAATAGCGCTAGTTGCTAATCCCAAAAATTGTCAGGTTGTCCATGTTGACAGGTTGTCTTCTTTCAAAGACAGACTCCCCATCTGGACCAGTAAACCAAAACAAACAATTGGCCTGGGATCGACTGAAAACGTGACCATCGATTCACCACACCAACCGCGCGATTCTCCTCCTGTACGCAGGTGTAAGCGTAACCGATTCATTCCCTGGGCACCATATGATAGTAACCGCGCACCAGCAGTAGTGAACGTCAACAATAACGAAACTCCGGTAGCGCCGGAAGTGGAGGAAACAGACAGCGACGCGACTGAAATCATAAATCCCTCTCCCCCACCTCCCATTTCTCCGGAGATTGCAGCGGCAGAGAATAACGAGATGTGCGTAAATAAAAATTTAGCAACGGCAGAAGGCAGTGAAATGCGCGTAGGTAAAAATTCAGCCACGGCAGAAAGCAGTTCAACTGCTGAGCACAGCGATTCGCGCAGGTCTCGTTCATCGATTCGTCCAGCTGCTAAATCGAATAGAAGTAGTCGTTCAATATCGATTTCTAGAACCGACTATTCGCTACGGGATAGAAGAGACCGTCCGAGTTATAAATACTAACTACCTTTTTTCGTTATTCAAGCATTTTTATTCAATTTTACCTTGTTTATTTGTATTTATTTATAGTTTAGTTAATGTGTATGTATATTTAATTTTTTTTTTTTGACATTTTTAAAACGGAACTTAGTTTTTCTAGCGTATTAAAGGTTTGTTTTGGTTGTGTGTTGATACTCTCATGTAGGCATTTTTAACCCTTTTTATGCCTATACTTAAGGTTTTTGTCTGTTTTATGGTAGATTATGTGGTACATACCCGTCCGCACCCCATTTTCGTAGATTTTGGGTATATTTTTGCAAAAAAAAAAAAAAAAGAAACGAATGTAATTTTTGTTACTTTAAAATTTTTTTAGGATGTTGTGTTTTGTATGCCCTTTTGCCGAGGTAGATCTGTTTAGTTCAGTTTTTTTTAATGCATCAGTGTTTTGTATATAACTTTTTAAGTATGTGTTTACTTTAATTTCTACATTTTAACTAGATAGATTTATTATTTACTATACAGTTTGTGGTTTTATTTGAGCTTAAACTTTAAGGAGTGTGGGCCCTTTTTCTTTTTCTAGTACATACTGTCTCATGTACATGCCTGTATGTTGTTGTGTGTGGCTAAAAGTGCTAAAATTAACTATTTTATTTATTCTACTTCCTATTTTTGTGGAATGTGTGTTTTCCTTCCTGGTGATATATGTCACCACCCCTGTTTTTTATTTTATTTTGTGGAATGTTTTCCCTGTAGTGCCCAAAAGGCCCGAAACTGCTTTTTGCTATAAGTAGCACAGAGGCAGAGATACTCTTTCCCATGCACATTACTTGTACGTGCATTTGTAAAATCTACATAATATCCCGAATCATTAGACTGTGTTCGAAAACAAACATGTGTTCTCATATAAAATTGTTACAATTGTGTGCGTAATTCTCTAACATGGTCTGTGATACCATAATTTGTGTCTTACAGATGTATATGTATATATTTTTTTTTGTGTGTCACCAGTTGCTCTTGTGTATTTTTGTATAATAGAATTAATATGTGTTTTACAAATTTCATTGACATTTACATTGTTGTAACTATGATATTACTAGTACTTATTTACATTAATAGATAGTGTTGTAATATACTGTGATGCCAATTATTGAAGTTATGTATATAAGCAGTATAGTGACAATTAATCAGTGGGCACTTCTCTTCTTTTTCGGCTAATTTTTTTTTTCAAAATTCAATTTATGTATTATTTACAGTTCTGTTGCCAGAAGTCTCAGGAAGGATGCAGTTATGCGTAGGAATGACAGTAGTAGGGAAGTGAGGTTTCACAATCAGGTGGAACATGTGTTCTTTTACAGGTGCAGAAAATATCTTGGTCATTTTAGTGGTAAAATCAGCCTTGTGGTCCCTCCTCTGGTAGTACTCTTTCATGGTCATGTTTCAGGTAATATTTTAGGTAATGGTTTCTACGGATGTGCGAGCTCTGGTTGTATATATCCGGAATATATTGTCAGGGTGGTATTTCAGCGGTGAACTCTCTGGATCCCGTCCCGGATCGATGTATGATCTGTGTTTGTGGGTCAGTTTTTTCAGTGTTGAGGTCCCAGCATGCCATGTGGTACCCAGTTACCTTTCAAAAAAATAATTTGTTTTCTCAAAAAAAAATTTTTTTTAATTAGCCGGGGGGAGCAATCTTGTTACGGTTGGTTTCAATAATTTTTTTTTTTAATCTACATTAATTATTTAAATCACTTTCTCAACATTTATTTAAAAGCACTCTTTTTTTCTGTTTCTAATAAAAATTTAAATAAATAAAAGTAATTGTAATAATAATAATAAAATCAGTTTTTATTTTTTCTTCTTTCTTTTTCTTTTTGCAAAGTAAATTCAACGTTTATAGTCTAGCTTTGCTTCCTGTTTTCAAATACGAAAAGCAGACAGCAAGGGAGGGATGTTTTGTCAGTTAAAGACCGCACAGGTGGAAAATTTGGAGTCATCTAGTCTGACTTTGATATAAGAATGACCGACCGCCCTGTATAAGAATTACGTTATCTTATGAGTGCACTATATACGCAATTAGGCTTTGTAAGTTTACGACAGGCTTCAATTGGCTCTGCTATCAGGCGGATAGCTGGCGCCCATGTAAACAGAGGCTAACAGGACCCCCCTTCAGCACACGCCATGGGGGTGATGCATGGCTTCCTTCCCCCATGAAGCGGCCGGCAGAGTGGAGCGGCAAGCTGTAGTCTTCACGAAGAGTCCATTTTTCCTTTTGTTTCCATTCCCGTACCCCTGGCAGAGTGGATCGGTCCCGTTTTTCAAGCAGCGCGGGAGAATGAATGTTTACGACACTTGTTGCTTGGCCAAGAGACCTGTCGTTTGACTCGTAAAAAAAATTCGACTTATTACGGGGCTCGAAGATTGGCCTGTGGGCTGGATCGCGAAGTTGTTGAAGGCGGACAGGTTTCTGGAAGATTTTTTTTTTGAGAGTGGGGCATTGATGGCCCTACATTAACCATCCTAAATCATGATGTTATGATGAAAAGAGGCTATAAGGGCATTTTCGAATTGCGGATCTATAACTGTTAACGAGAAATTAAGAAGAAGATATGTGTAGCCTATTTTTTTTGGCGTAGTGGCGCTCCAAGATTATGACTTCTTAACCATCAGAAGTGATCATAGATATTGAACTAAACCGGTCGTTAGAAGTCGTAGTGTTCTGAGTTACGGTGATGGCTATCTTCGAATAAAACACATGCTTCAGGAAGGTGAAATTACTGACTCCGACGGTGAAGTTCTGGACCGTAGAACGATTTTACCCTCCGGACTAGATGATGGACCTAGTAGTTGATGGCAAGTGATGCAGTGAGATGAGAGGATTGATGAATGTTAGCTTGAAACCACATGGGTATTGTCTGAATTTTTCCCCAGCCTGAATACTCCAGCTTAAGTGCTTCATCAGATTTTGAAAAAGGACGAAATGCTCCTAAGTGCCCATTGACTAAAATTGTAGAACTCTCTACCTGTTGTAAGTACTATTTGCATAGTTTTACTTTTTATTTATTTGTACCTCTTTAAAAAAAAAAAAAAAAAAAATATGTTTGCTATACCAGAGTTTAAAAGTGAAATGAATATCTTTGGATAATTTCAATAAGAATAAACATTATGAACAGAAATAGTCTGTAGGTTAATATATAATTTTTGTATGTTTGAACGACCATTAAATGGTAATGTGATGATAATTTTAAAAATATGATGTGTAATTTAAAAGTAACCAGTGAGTGGTTTCAACTTAAAAGATCAGCTGTTATATTGTTTTATTAAGATTATTTTTGATAACTTAGTTGCTTCATTATTTTAAATGTTCAAATAAATTGTGTTTTTTTTTTGTTTATTATCAAAGATAGTATGTTTTTCTTTGTATAAATCTCTAATTAATTAATTTTTTATATTCACAGTAGACCTATAAGAATGGCCTAACCTTTCTGTGAGTAATAAAAAAAAAAAGGGAGAGAAAATTCAACTTTATTAAATTAGGACTTTAAAATTTCTTAAGTTTAAATTCATAACTGACTGTTTTAATGAACATAAATTGAAGTTCACTCAATGTTATACAATCGTATTTTTGATCTTGATTTAAGGATGGATAGATTAATAAGTGAAACAGTAATATTAAATTTAATTTCATAAAATGTTAAATTAAGCTTTAACTCTCCTCTTTCAGAAACATTGTTTTTCTAAAATATACACCAAAATTGTTTTATTTTAAAAAGTAAAAAAAAAAAAAAAAAAAAAAAAAAAATATCCAATTATTTTTCACCACTATACGATTCTTGGTTAACCGATCGGATCTTGTTCAGAATCTCTATGGTTGTTCTAAAATTTTAGTACATCATCATATCCCTATTCTATTAACGGATTTAACTCTTTCCCCTTTTGGTCCTCATATTGGAGGAATTTCAGGTTGTCTGCATTTTTCCAAATTATATGATGATTACACTTTTGTTAATTTAATGTGTATGGAGATTTGAGCTTGATCGGGTTGGAGTGGAGTTGGGTGTTCTTTATGCAATCCAGTATGCCACTTGATTTAGAAATCTGTTGCCCCTTACTACATTTAATATTGTCTTAAAATGATGAGTTCAAAATTATCATTGTTGTATTAACCTATTCGGATTCTTAAGTTTTGATATTTTGATTAGTTTAATATAATTTGCTACCTTTTCCATGGCAACAGATTTCAGTGGAGCTAATCAGGGTATACTTATTTTTTTCTAAATATTTAATTGTTAGGTGAAGATTGAGTAATAAATGAGCTTTTTAAGTTTAAGTAAGTTGTGTTTTAGAAAGAACCCCAAAACTCCACAACACATTATTACATACTAAGTACATACCAAATATCAAGTCTCTATCTCAATTTGTTCGGGAGATAGAGCGTTTACCGACACACCCACAGACACACAGACAGACGGACGGCATTTTTTTAAATATGTTTTCCGGAATATCCAGTGTCTGAAACATGGAAATACGTAAAAAAAAAATGTTCGATTTTCAAAACGATTACAAGACTTACCCTATACTACGTATGATGGTAAATAAAAAAAAAGAAATCGAGAAATAGCACTAATATACTCTAACATTAATTAAATTTTCCAGAAAAAATTCCCCATTTTCTCATTTCAAAGATTTAATTTACTTCTAGATGAGTCAAATTCATTATTTTGCACATACCAATACAAAGATAAGCCAAATTTATATTATAAACTTTCATTTTTGTAACATAGTACATAAACGGTGCAATTGGAAATAGAGAAACTTTATCAGGAAGTAAAGCGGAACGGGCAGCAAAGTTTAATTGTTGATAGAATAATAATCTAAAGGGACTTTTCGGTAAAATGGGCCAGCTTTTTACCAAGGTAGTGTTTGAAAATTGTAAATATAGTAATAGTTAGCGACAGAGATATAGCCAAAATAGAGCAAATACAAATTGTATTAGCACAAAATTAATCTTCTGAAAGGTTTTTTTTTCTCTTGTGGATTTTTAAAGCAAGATGAAAAATTAATACTGCAAAAGCATTTCAGCTGAATAACTAAATACAGATTCGAAATAGATTCAAGCATTTTTGACAGATATTTTATTAACAAAAAAATGCTTCAACAAAAACGCAATCTTATTTTTTATGTTGAAAAATTAATGCTTTCTTATTTAAAGGGGGAGTTTAAGAAACTTTACTTTATACGTGTTTTAGTTTTTATCATACAAATTTTAAAATATGTTATTTTCTACGAAGAAAACAAAAGCTCTCACAATTCTAAATAAAGTGTATGCATTATTTAAATTTTTGTTATTTTTTATATGTCTAATGTATATATTTATTTATTTTACATTTTCAAAAATATGCCCAATCCGTAAGGCATTGTCTTCTCCGGCGTTAGCGTCTTTTTGGAAAAAAAAATTAAAATAACACTCAAAGGCATCTTTCATTTAATAATTAAATACATATTCTAATGAGAATGTTTTATATGTTTTTATGAAATAATGAGTCAACGAAAACATAATCTTATTTTTTTTATGATTTAAAATTAATGCTTGCTTACAAAGTTAAATTTTTGTTTGCTGGGTTGAACCATCTTTTGGTGCTTCAGTAGCTAAAACCATAAAATAGTGAAAAAGTTTTTCAGCATTTGGAATTCCGGTTGACCAATAGCTTCCAATGCTGGAACGAGATTTCATCCTCTTATGGTTGAAGCTAGTGCACCAAAAAATGGTTCGATGCAGCGCAAATTTTTTAAAAGTGTACGAAAACATTTTACGTTGGCATGGGTTTCAGTTTTTTTCTATATATAATCTAAAATAGGTTATTTCTGTAAAAAAAAATAAAAAACTAACAACTGTCATTAAAAGTTATTTAAAGTTTCTTTTATTTCTTATCAGTCTAATGAATACTTATTTTTTTTTATAGATTTTCGAAAATATACTTATACCATATGGATTTGTCTTTGATCCTTAAATTGACACCCGCTGACCCAAGGGGTACGAAATGCATCTTCAAGGGTATCGCATTCAATGTTTTATATATAGATAGATAAATAGAACTGAGATAAATCTTTCGAATTAACCGAGACCTAGCTTTTCGGTCTTTCCTTGTTTTATTGTATATCTATTAGTTTATATATTCTTTTTTAATAGTCTAAAAAAAATCAGTAATATCAGTATTAAATCCTAGAGATTTAGAAAGATAGAAAATAGGTCCGTGGTACTAAAGCATAAGCTTGTCTTTCTATTAAAAAAAACTATCACTGACAAATTACCTTCAACTGAAATACTAAACATATGTCTGTGCTGTTTAAATTGAGGATAGTATTCTTCATTACCGAAAAAATCCATCAGGGAAAATTTAATCGTTCTTCTTATGATGAAAAAATTGACACTTTCATAAAAAAAAAATATTTTAAGTCAGAAATTTTATTTGTTTTACATATTTATATATAGATACACATAGTATGAAATTATTTCATTTACTGCAACGAAAATAAAAAGCTAACAATTATTAATAAAATTTATTATTTAAATATAATTTATACTTTTTTATGTACACATATTGCAAGTAGTACATTCTACATACCAAATATATACAAATTTTGATATTAGCAAAATAACTATTAACTTAACTGAAATAACTATTAACTTAAAAAATGGCTTTTTATGTTGGAGAATTTAATGTATTCTTACGAAAAACATTTTTAGGTTTAAATGCGTTTCAGTTTTTCCTTATACACAATCTAAAAATGTGTTATTTTTTACAAAGAAAATAAAATTCCAGCAAATCTCAATAAAAGCTATTATTTAAATTTCCTTTATTTCTGATGTCTAAGGTATATTTATTTCTTTTATACCTTTTTCGAAAAATATGCCCATTCCGTATGGATTTGTCTTCTCGGGCATTAGCGTGACTTTTAGAAATATTCGCGCGTTTTATATTTCCTCCACATCCTCGGAGGATTTGAAACCCTCCTCTCCCATTCCCTTCATTTGCACACTCGTATCGCCGTCTATTCTACTTTTCAAGTTTCGTAAGAAGATTAAAATGAAACAATGCCTTTCAAGGAAAATTTCGAAAACATTTTTAAGATTCTATACGTCTTAGAATTAAAAAAGAAAAAGAGAAGTTTATTTTTGAAACAAAAGTATTGGCAAATTCATTATTTTAGTTAAGGTTCTTGTGAGATTTAGAATAGATTTCGGATCTCGAATGAAGTTTTCAAAAATAATGACAAAAGGAGTTTCTCGAGATATTTATAACGTTAAGAATTCTCTGAGAATTTGATATTTTAGAGCAAAGAATGAAATTATTAAAAAAAATTATACTGTATTACTAATTCTGAAAGCTCTTTTCTTTCAGCCGGTCACTGTTAAGTAGTATTTTGAACTGCATCTACTATATTAAAATATGACTGTCTGTTTGTATTTCATATCTAATCCTCCTAAAACATGAAACAAAATGCACACTAGTTATCCGCATGGATACGATGATGCCATATAAACTGTCAGAATTTTATTACTTAATGTCAAAATTAAATAACTTACCTAGAAGTTAATTTTTTTTTTGAAAGTTTTAACAGAGTTGTTGAAAAGATGGCAACCTGATTACTCCTTTTTTGTGAAAAAAAAAAGTTTAAAAACGTAAATAATAACATATCGTGTGATATCCGAAATGGGAAACAAATATCTGTTTTTGATTTGTTTGAATAAATCGATTTAATTATTTAATAGTTACGTTCAGTTTTTTAAATGTAATGTAAAGAATACTCATATGACTTACTTCCAAATTTAATAAAATTATTATCAAAATTCGGAAAGATTTTAATATTATTCATCCGTATAAAACAATATTTTCTAAATTTGTTTAAAATGTAAATGAATGGACTGTGGTAGAACATGGAATTTTAAGCATAGAATCTCTACCTACCTATAGGTCATGTACTCAGATTAAGAATTTTTGTCCAAACCATAGCAACACACGTTACAGAACTTGACGATACTCGTATGGAATAATTCACCTAGACGAGTAAACAAACGTTAGCTTGGCAATAATGGCAAGTAATCCAAAATTATTCAAAATCCTCTCGATCAATGAAATTTTATTGCCCGTATGTCGCCTTTTTCTTATAAAGGCATCTTACTATGGCCATTCTCGAAATTACGTAGCTTGAAAAATGTAATTTTCGTAAATTCCAGTTTCATTACTTTATAAACATGATGTCTTGCTTATAATCAGAACGTTAATGCAATTAATTTTATAAATCTTTCCTAAATGCAGAATCAAATTTCATTTATTTCACCCCCCCCCCCTAAAAAAATGAAAATTTCATGCAATGCGAATGCAATACACCTGGTTGCTATGGGTCATTTTTGGGTCACTGCGGATCAAGTTAATTTTATCTAAAAACATAAATAACGATTTTGATTAATTTTTTTATCCTACGACTTTCGGTCACGAGAAAATCATTGGGTTAGGTCACAAGTCAGAGAAAATTCGATTAGTGAGCCATTTTTGGGTCACTGTGGGTCAAGCTAATTTTATCTTAAAAACGGCTCTAACGATTTTGAATAAATTTTGTATCTTAAGATTTTAGGGCATGAGAACACCATTGGGCTAGATCACATGTTCGAGAAAATTCTATTTGTAGGTCATTCAGGGTGACTACGGGTCAGGCTCAAGCTAATTTTATCTAAAAAACGGCTCAAACTATTACGACTAAATTTTGTATCCTACTATTTTTGATTACGAGACGACCATTGGGCTAAGTCACATATTCGAGAAAATTTGATTAGTGGGTCATTTTTGGGTCACTACGGTTCAAGCTAATTTTATCTAAAAAATGGTTCTAACGATTTTGACTAAATTTTTATCTAACACTTTTGGGGTAATCAAAGATCATAGGGCTAGGTAATACATGCTCGCGAAAATTCCATTAGTGGGTCATTTTGGGGTTACTATGGGCAAAGCTAATTTTAACCGAGCGTAGTTCGGTCTTCTGCGCTGATTTTAATATAAATTTGGATGCGTATTTATTGTCTCCCCGATTGAGTTTTATTTGAAGATTGTTTAAATGTGTTATACAAGAAAAATATTTATTTAGTAGGTTTTAATGCATTTCAATTGTATTAATTTATTTTTTATATGAAACTCTTATAAATCATTGTAGTTTTTTATATGTTTAAATTTTTATACATATATTAATATACAGTATGCCCTCTAAAGTCCCTTCCACCCTCTTAATTTCGGAACGGCTGCTGCTATATTCATAAAAGTGGTGTCTAGGTATAGTAAAGTAGCCATGTGCTACACAATGAAACCGCCTACAGCGCCACCTGGGGGAATTCTGCGGAGTTAGCATTCCTATCTCGAAAACGGAAAGAGATAGAGAAAATAAGTGATTTACAAAGTTGTAGAGTATCATAAATTTAGTACGAAAATACATCTTGTGGACATTAATGCGAACAATAGAACGGTTAAAACGCGCATTTTTTTGTGATTTCCTACACTGTGACGTGACGAAACGATCTTAGAAAGAAAGAAACAACCAGTTATAATAATATGCATATATATATATATGTGTTACGTTATATATATACATATACAGTATGCCCACTAAAGTCCCTCTCCACCCTTTTAACTTCGTAACGGTAGCTGCTATATTAATAAAGTTGGTGTCTAGGTATAGTAAAGTAGCCATGCGCTACTGAATGAAATGTTGTGACAAAACGATCTGGGAAAGAAAGAAACAACCAGCTATAAAACAGCAGGTGTATGTGACCCCTCCACAAACATTGCAGGACATTAAACGATGCTATTACGGACGCTTGTGCCAACGTGTCACCATCTATGCCCCAACGTGTGCAACGTGAAATTCAAACATCCAAATATGCATTGCAGCTGACGGAGAGAAGTTTGAAAATCTGAAATAAAGGTATATTATTATAACTAGTTGTTTTTTTTCTTCCTAAGATCGTTTTGTCACGTCACAGTGTAGGAAATCACGAAAAGACAAATGCGTGTTTTAACCGTTCTATTCTTCGCATTAATATCCACAATGTGTCTTTTTGTACTAAATCGATAATGCTGTACAACTTTGTATATCACTTTTTTTCCCTATCTCTTTCCGTTTTCGAGATAGGAATGCTAACTCCGCAACATTCCACCAGGAGGCGCCGTAGTCGGTTTCATTGAGTAGCGCATGGCTATTTTACTATACCTAGACACTACTTATATGTATATAGCAGCAGCCGTCCCGAAGTTAAGAGGATGGCAAGGGACTTTACTGGGCATACTGTACATAAAACTATAATTGTGTTATGAATGCTTCATATCGAAAAAAATTCAAATGCAATACAATTCAAATGCAATACAATTTGCTAAATATACCCATAATACAGCCATGTTTCGGATCTTATATAACACACTTAAACAATCTTAAAACAAAAATCAATCATATAGGCGGAAAATACATTTTCTAAATTACATTAAAACAGTTGAGACATCTTAGAAAAAGAAAAACCATTTCTCACTCTATCAGGCGCCAAAAATTAGCTTTTTACCAGCTCCTTTCAATTATTTAGGAGCAAAAAAAAATGTTTGTACTGTGAAAAACGACATTTTTTTGTGAAAAATCTAATTCCATACAGATTGTATTGATGTTACTTCCCTTTTCTTGTGGGTATGGAACAAACAGCAGAAATAAAAAATATTTCAAAATAGATAAATTGTTTTCTGTCACCTTAATTTAATTCTTCTAAAAGAAGCAACATTTTACACTTTAGCAGATTGTAGTAAAATCTCAAACTTTTATGCTGATTGTTGGGTGTATTTCTCATATAGAAATTTATTAAAAGAATACAGTTTTTTACTATTGAATAAAATCTGACGACTTTAGTTATGAAAATGTCATTTCTCTAACGCTTTTTACGTTAATTAGAAAACTTTTTTTTTCAGTAATTCGCACTCTTGCTTGCAAATAAACTTTATTGTTTATCTGATTTTTTTTCTTATTGATAATAGGAACAATAGTTTATCATATAGAAAAACACAGAGATCACGAAATATTGATGTAAAATGAATGATAGCAGAATTATCAAACGAAAGTAATAATTGCAATAAAGCAAATAATGAATGCGATTCAAAAAGTATTTGCATCACTTTATTCAATTTGATAACGTATATTGTGTTTATTGTGTTATGTTATTCAATATTTTCTACATAATATTATTTTTACAGATATTCTTGCTTAATATTTCACACTCGCTGCTAACAGAACATTTTGCAATAAAAAAGACGTTCTCCTATTTAATCGAATATTGTTTAATTTTTTTTTCCCGCTGCGACCGAATTTCGAAATGGCAATTTTGATGAAAATTTATGTGCATTGTATTCGTTTCAATGATTATAACAAATTTAAAACTCACGCGAATCTTGAAATTTGGTGACAATTTTATTGACTGGTATGGGGTCATTTCATGGTAACTTACGTTACATTTAGAACAATTTGCTTCAGTAATTTTCTTAATATAATCCCAAAAATATATTAAAAATGTAATGCTGATGTGATTTGTTAATAAGAACTACTCAAAGCTTAATTTGGATGAAAATTACTTAAATTTAGTGCTATTTCTTGAACTTTGGCAATTATATTTATTGTGGTAACTTGCGTTACTAAAAAAGGTAACAGTGTTATATTGCTATTGACGTTGGGTTAAAATTCTGTTTTATTGAAGATGACATGGCTTAAAAAGTATATACATTCCATTCTTTAAGATTTTTGCAATGTAATTTAGGAAATTTTAAAACTTTAGATCAACAACTAAATTTATTACAATTTTTTTTTAAAGTAACTTAAGTTACACATTTCATATTTACAAAAGTGTTTTTCTCTTGCATCATATTTATTACAATACACTGAATAATTAAACATAATAATGATACTACATAAAATATAATGAAATAGTATAAAAATAATTGAAATTGTAGGTATAAGTTACACTGTTAAAAATAATCTGAAATTCACGGGTATTTTTTTCCTGAATTTCACAGAAAAAGTCCCTTTTCACGACAAAAGGGCATTTTCCGTTAAAAACAGAAAATTTCATTCATATTTCCTGAAAACATCGGAACAAACGGAGAAGAAAGTGGCCAACGGAGATATTCCGTTATCTGCTGCATATTTATTTTCAATGTTTAGAAAACTGACATGTTGCAGCACAGAAAAACTAAAATTTCGAGTGTATTTAAAAGAACAAAAATTTAAATTATAATTATTATTATTTCGAATTTAAAAAAGCAACAATGAGTTTTCCCATGTTTTAAATTATTAACAATTTATTTTTTAAAGTTATAAAAAAATATTCACAGTTAAAATATATTCTAAACAAATAGCTGCTTAATATATATATATATATATATATATATATATATATATATATATATATATATATATATAATAGTTAAGTGAAAAAAAATCGATTTTACTCAAAAAAGCAACAAACAAAAATAATGCTTTCGAATTTAAAAAAATAACAAATAATTTTCTCATTCCTTTGAAATTATTCGAAATTTGTATTTTAAAGTTATAAAAAACACTCTCACTAAAAATATATTCGTACCGAACACATTTAAAAAATCTATAATAGTTGAAAAAAAACGATTTTCTCAAAAAAGCAAACATACTTTATCGAATTTAATTCAAAATATAATATTCATATTTTGCATCTAACAATCAAATTAAGAATATATATAATTCATGTTTCAATCCTCTATTAATAATAAAGTTTTCGGTCATAATCTTATAACAAAATATCCCCCAATTAATTTCAAAATTACCAAGTTTGCCCCAGTTGTAAACCCCAGATTGTTTAAGTTCCAAGCCGCGATTTGAAGAAATCTCGTATGATCGTTTCAATTTCTTATTCTAGCAAGGGCCCGCTGGTCTTGCGGTAAAACACTTGGCTGGAGACGCTATAATCTCTGGTTCGAACCACAAGGTCAGCCGAAAATATTCTTGAAGTATATCAAATTATTAAATACTCCCGGTGTAGTCAACAGATGGCAGCACAAACAGAAAGGTAATTTTTTGAAAACTGAGGTCATTAAAAACGGAAAGTTACCGTTTCTTCAAACGGAGATTTTCTTTCTGTTATCTTTCAAAACGGAAAATCTACTAACGGAACGGAAAAAATCCGGCAACTTTGCTGCCAGTAGTTTTACCGTGAATTAACGGATTTATTTTTAACAGTGTACATAATATAACAAAAATATTAAAATATAAGTTTTTTTTAGTTTTCTAATTTGAAATGTCCTCTGGCATTAACCACTACTGGTGGGTTTTATTTTCTTGATCAAATATATTATACAGGGTGTCCGAAAAAGGTTCGACGGATTTGAAAGAATCATAACTCTAAAAGTAATTGAGTAAACGAAATTATTTTCTTTCCAAAGTACTCGGCAATTATCCAAGATTTGTTAGATGTAGCTATTTTAAAGTCGTGACATTCAGACAATGCGCAAAATCGATGACCTGAAAAATGCAAATCGCACCACACATTTGAAATTTTCACTTTTTGCTTGGGCTATTCGTCTACATTGGGGATCCGTTCCTACTAAATTGACGATGCTGAAGAACTTTATAATTGACTTTTTTTCCCATATCTCGAATAGTTTCAGACTTATACGTTTTCCACTCCAGAATCATCGAGGAAAATTGCGAATGTGTGGTGCGATTTGCATTTTTCAGATCATCTATTCTACGCATTGTCTGAATGTCATGACATTAAAACAGCTACATCTAACAAATCTTGGATAATTGCCGAGTACTTTGGAAAGAAAATAATTGGGTTTACTCAATTACTTTTAGAGTTATAATTCTTTCAAATCCGTGCAACCTTTTTCGGACACGCGATATATATTATACACTATCAAATATACTATTATGTACAAATATATTTGTAAGAACAAATACAAAGGAACAAAGAAAAGTCTCCTCTTTAATTATTTATCTCAGATATTAGTAAGTAAACATGATTCGCTTCTATATAGAATATGAAATGTGTATGGAAACTTACATTTCATCATATTGGTAACTTACGTTACGAATTTTAACTATTGCTAATTACAGAAAAAAGGTATATATAAAAGCACAGTATTGATTTTTGCTTAATACATAGTTGGTAGAAAGAGAAAAAGAGGCTTTAAAGATTAAATTTATCTTTTATCTTTTTTACCAGAAATAAACAATTGTTTTTGGTAACTTACGTTACATGTAGCAAACCATTAAAAATTCCTTTGAAACTGCAGTAATTTACAACTGAAATACTTGTTTAAACTGTTTTGCGATTATTTAAGTCACTATTAAGTAAAAATAACCTTGTTTATGAATCTATAAAGCATAAAAACTAAATAAAATCGCCTTCAAAATCCAACAACGTGATTACTCCAAAATAGAACAAACTCCAGCATCCTTTTGAATGTTTCCACTTCTGAAAAACTAAATTCTAAAAAAATATATATGTTGTTGCTAAAGAACTGTACTTTTTTTAACCAAAAAACATGTGAAACAGTTTTATTACTAAAAAATTTTTTTTTCAAAATTTTCCCTATGAGCATGGAATTGCCCTATGAACAAACTTCTGGTTTTTAAGCTATTTACAAATATTTACCTGATGACTAAGATTTTTCTTTAACATATAAATGAACAGAAATGTTGTCAAGTATTATATTATACTTGCCAACCTTTAACTAAATTTCCGTAAAATGTGACTTAATTTGATCTTATGTGTGTGGTTTTGCGTTGTCAATCCAAGTTAAAGATGTTTCTAACAAGAAAATTTATTTGATGTAACAATATACAAGCGCCGTTCCAAAAGTAATTTCGTCATTAATTTGTTAAGAGTACACCAGGTGAATAATAGTTTTAATAGTACACCAGGAGAAACAAACAATCGCCATAAGAATCTATTGCTGGAAGCCGTTGCTGGTTAAACGACGGAAGGAGCCTCAGAGGAGGAGGAATCGCTCAGAGCGCCGAAGAAGAGAGAATAGCAGAAAACCGTCGTGCTCGAGGTTATTCGAATACAAATCACGATGGCTGACAGACTACTGACAATGTAGTGCCAATGGAAGTGCGTGTTGTGTTCTTGGACGACAACGCAAAATCACACACAGCAAGGCTCACACAGATCAGATTCGTCGGTATAGGAGAGGTTGGATCACCCGGCCTACAGCCCCCATCTTGCCTCATCGGACTTTCACCTATTCCCTGCATTGGAAGCCGCACTTTCGGGACATCACTTCCAAAACAATTTTGAGGTGGAGCCGGCTGTGCGACAATTCCTTGCATCGCAGGGCACCAAGTTTTATCAGAGTGGTTTCTTCAAACTGTTTGCACGCTACGACAAATGTCTCAATGTCGGTGTTTAGTATGCCGAAAAATAGTGCAAGGTGTATAGTTCATGATACCATGGTGTATTTTTTATTGGCAATAAAGTTTCCATTTGAAAAAAAAAGGCGAAACTTACTTTCGGAACGTCCCTCGTATATTTAACTTCATATTTTTACGCAGAACCTGTTCGAATGCATATCGTCACAAAATTTCTGGTTTTAAATATGTTTAAACTGGGTCAAATTAGCACGCATTTTACAGAAGAAAAGTGCGAGGTTGGTAGGTATAATATATTGTTGTTTCTATTTCAACTTAATTTACAAATTCACAGCGAAAAGTACAATTTTAACTAAATAATTCGTCCTTTTATTTATTTAATCGCAGTTTAAAGTAAACTTTATTCAGTGTATAAGATTGCTCACGTGAAAACTGGTATGCATACCCTTTGTTTTAGAAGTTATAACGAACTTAAAACTCACGTGAATTCGGAATTTCGGTGAAATCTTAATTGCACGCCATGAACAAATTTTAACTAATTTTAAAGCTATATTTAAATCTTTACCTGATGATCAAGATTTTACTTTAAGTGAAAATCAGCGTTCCGGCATCTAAAATTTCAAAAAAGAATTTTAATGTATAACAAAGGCTTATCATCATCATGCATATGGCATCTTACACTATCTTTGACTTTATTTACTTGTATTAATTAGTGTATCCCATTAAATTCAAAATATAACAATAAATTAAGTATAACTATTTTACCCAAAAAGTGTAAAAACATTTAGTATAGTAACAATATTTTTGAATGAGTATATAAGAAACATGTTAATGAAGTTTTTTTGCTACCGTGCACGATTTCATATGCTATATATTTTCAGGTTAATTTTCTTTTAATGATGAATGTATAAAGTTTTTATATATACATTCTTAAATAATTTATATAATTTTATTTTTTATAAAAATTATCAAACAAATAAAAAATCTCTTAATTAGTTTTGTAGTTTAAAATATCAGGGTGAAAAATAATTGTTAAATTTATGACTTAAAAATAAAAATATATAATTGAGATTTCAGGATTTATTCATTTGTATTCAAATGCTTTTTGATAAATAAAGTCTTAAAAATTTATCCAAAATTGAAATACCATATTCTACTGGTAAATTTTAGCATATATCCTAACAGAATAGTTTTATTGAAATGTTATATAAGAAGAATTGTGAAAAGATTATTTTAAGACTAATGTAATCGAAATAGAATTGGTTTGAAATAAAAAATATTCGTACATTTAGACAGAGGAATAAATTTTGTTGTTTATTTACAGTTTATTTAATTTATAAGTATCAGTAAATATTAATCTGAATATGACTAATTTTTTTTTATTCATCAGTTTTAAAATAAAATATAAGCCAAATATAGAATATGATATTTTTTCATATGATACTTCTTCAGTGTAAATCACGTCTTTTTTCTATGAATGACGGGGTACATAAAATCAAAATTTTGAAAGGATTACACACCTCTAGATGTATTAAAAGTTAGGGCCTTTAAGAAGGTATTTTCTTGAAGTCCTTTTCTAGAAAGGTTCCCTTTTTACAGAAAGTAATTTCTTAAAAATAAAATAAAATTATTATAAAAAATTATTAGTCAAATTTTAAAAGAAAGTAAAAAGTGTTTAGTTTTTTTTTAATAATATGGAAAGTATCTGAATTAAAGTTTTTGAGGTCACTGTTGGAAAATTGGCGTTTAATGTTTTTCACCAGACAGCAAAGCAGGCAGGCAGATGGAGAGTAAAATTCAATAGCATCTCCACAGTAGATCTTCACCGTAGTTTAGGCAATCGCATCAGCTATATATAAATGAACATGGTTTTATCTCATAGTAAAACCAATAAAATTATTCACATAGTGAAAATCAGTATAAAACTCACATATTAAAGTTGTTGTATGAGGTTCCAGTTCCCTTCCATTGTATGTTGAAAAATTATATTTGATATTACTTGAATACATGACTGTTACAGTCATACAAAAATTTGTGTAAAATTTATCAGCGCTGCTAAGTGACAAAAATATATAATCGATATGCAATCATGGCATTTTTTATTTCTTTAGCATTTGTTATAAATAGTTAACATTTAAAATTATTCTTCATAAATTCGAACCACGTTTTATAGAAAGCTGTACAGAAAGCAAATAAACATTACCATCGATAGAAAAAAATCAATAACGAGATCCTTAAAAAAGCAAATATTTATGAAATAGAAAATGACTAAACTTACTTTTAAAATAAACGTTTACAAATATCTGTTAAACTTAATATAGATTTAATTCAATTAAAACAGACATGAAGAGTTTTATAAAGGTTAGAATAGTTTTCTACTTTTCAATACCATATAATTTTTTAATGTAAAAAAAGTCGGATACCAGTTAGCATGCATTACTGTACCATTTTTTTTTACTTAGATGTCGGTATTCTTCAAAATTTGAACTCATTTTATACATAATATTAAAGAAACAAAAGGCAAAATACATTAGAAAGAAAAACAAGCTTTGTAAGAACATGGTTTAACGAAATAAATTTTTGCGTTATTGCTCAAAAAATCATTTCATTTCTAAGCATGTAAAAAACATTTCACTTAATAAAGATTTTCAAGAATTCATGAGAACATTTCATTTCTAGTTACATCTAGTATTTTTTATTGTTTTAAAAGAGAAAGAATTTTATGTTTAAAGCATAGCACTTTCTAAAAATGTGAATTCATCGTAAAATAGTAATAAAAATGTATTGATCTACATTTTTTGTCTAGTAAAGGTTTTTGATAAAAAATTTTAAACATAAAAAATGTATAGTTTACATTTGCCCAGTTTTGCATTTTGATTAACTATTTAAACATTATCTGTATAGCAATCGGTCAAGTGCGAGTTTTACTCGCACACAAATGGTTTCGTACAATTTTTTCTAATTACCAATTGCAATATTACAAAACATTGTTGTTAAAAGAATAATAAGACTTTGTAAAAATTTTAAAACTTACGGTTGGGTATAGATATATATACTAGTAAAGTATAGATGGATATACTATGAAACTTAAGAGAGATTTGAATCCTAAATAGTAACAAATACTGCTATTCTGTATGACTTTTTAAAAACTTTATCCAAATCTGTTGATGATAACTAAAAAATGAATGAATCACGCCACATTACACGGGAATGTTGGTTTACACATTGTCAAAAATTATGTTTTCGCTGGTAGTAGATTCTTGAATGAATGGACTTAGACCAAAAGTTAAAAAATACTCCGACAGTTCATTTCGAGCATTGTTTCTGAAGTTGACATTGAAATCACCTCGAATAATTACATTTTGACATAATTATTCTTGACCTATGCTTTTAAATATGATATTATTTATACATTTAATGGTCTTTGGAAACCTTTACCAGAGCAATTGATTACGCTGTTAATATAATTACGGTGCACATACACTATAGTTCCCCAACTCGTATTTGCGCCTGTTATAGCACGACCATCTACTCTGCATACCTTTTCAAAATTACCAAAAAAAAAATGTATTGTTACGGCACATTTGACGTCACAATAGACAGACAATTTTAAGGCGATTTTCAAAATAAAAATTACGCTGAACAACGCCAAATTTTTCGACTCATTTTTAAACATAAAATATACTTGTAGGCATGATTTTTGAAGTGACTTGTAATCGAAAAGTTTGTTCATTATAAATGAAATATATTGAATAATAAGCGATTGTTGTCTTAAAACTACTCACTTTCTAATGTCATGAAATTATTCTATGAATTATTTTCAATAGTTGCCTTCAATAATTGAATTCAATTGGAATGAAAAACGTTGACCATTTATCACTATAATTCGCCTTACATAAAACAGAGATCTTGCAAAAAGTTTAAACTTGGCATTTCGCCAAACGCGCTTTGAAAGGAGTTCGCAAAGTTGTAACACTGCCATAGTCTATGCAGCGTTTTTCTAGATAGGTTTTTAATTAATATCTCGGCTAATTACCGACAAATGTTTTCGAAAATCATTATCAATAATACTTAGATGATTCCACGTCGATAGGTATCTGGAACGCCCTTAAGAGGCTACTTCACTCAGACGAAAACACCCGCTCGCAAATGTGAATCCTATGGAGGAAATATTTTAAGATATATCGTTCGCATTTCAATATTTTTGAATGATTTTTTTTTCATTGGATATCTGAGGTCAATCTCTATGATTGCTACTTTTTACTTTTTCGATTTTGATTACAAGTTTTTTTTATTAAGATACTTTGGCTTTCGGAACCGGTTTCGAAAGTGAAAGTATCCTCAAAAAAAAAAAAAAAAAACTGCAACAAAAATCGAAAAAGTAGAAAGGAGCAATGATACAGATTGACCTCAGCTATCCAATGAAAAAAAAACAATTTAAAATTATTGAAATGCGAACGAGATATCTTAAAATATTTCCTCCATAGGATTAACATTAGCGAGCGTGTGTTTTCGTCTGAGTGAAGTAGCCTCTTAACACTTCCGCTCAGCGCCCGCAATGTAAAGTTTGTGTGTAAAAAAAAAGCTATTTTCTCATAAACTATATGACCTGGGATAATCGCCATAGTTTTCCTGCAAGGTTTTTCCTACTACTCCAATTTTTTTTCGAAATTTAGTTTCAGTAGATTCGGAAAAAGGGGGAGAGGGCACACCCTGAAAAAGGAATTGATTAAAACAACGAAACATGTTTTGTTGAGTACATTTGGTTGTTTCAAGCAAAATTTATAGTTGAAGTAAAAAGTTGGTTTTGTTGCATTGACAAAAAAATATTGTTAACACTCTTATAAAATTTTAACAAAATTTCATCAATATTGCTTGAATTAACAAAATCTGTTTTTTTTAATTTTACCATAATTTTGTAATTTAAATTTGTAATTTATACAAAATTTAAATTGTTGTCTAGTAGACATACTCTCTCAGGTAACTTGGTTTATTTGACTTATATAGCTATATAATTAAAGGATTAACATAATTTTTGGATAATTAAAACTTTTTTAATTGGCACGGATCAAGGTAGTTTTAAAAATCCCCCTATCCAATTTATTACTTTCTTCTATCTTTACAAGAAGAAAGTATTGGTGCCATGAAAATTTTCAACTTCTTGTTTTCGACGGATTTTAGAAGATCCTGAACACGATTTGACTGTTTTTAGAAAATGACTGTCTATGACTCTGTCTGTTTGTATGTGACAAAAATTTTGTGGGGGCTCTATTTCAAGAACTAATGCACGGAATTTAATAAAACTTTATATTCAGTTACTTCCTGATATAAATTGGTGCTGATTAGTTTTTGGAGTAAAAAGCGCAACAGATGGCGCTGCTATGTTGCAATTTTCGCGATTTCTCAAGAACTAATGCACTGATTTACATCAAACTACAGACTGAGTTAGACCTTGACATAAATAGAAGCTGATTATGTTTTGGTGTAGATAACCCAACAGGTGGCGCTACTATGCTACTTTTTTCAAAATTTTAACTATAAATAAATCTCAAGAACTAATGCACGGATTAATTTTTAATCATTTTCAGCAGTGATTTACGCCTGTAATTCTTAAATAATAACCAGTGAATTCTTATCCTACTTTTTTTCAAGCGTAAACCGACAGTGTGAAAAATGTCCCAAGCCGGGAATCGCACCCGGGTTCTCAGAATAGGGCTCTGACGCCCCAGCATACGGCTACACAGTTAATTTTTAATTAATTTTCTGCAGTGAATTAAGCCTGTCATCCTTGAATAATAACCAGTGAATTTTTATCCTGCTTTTTACAGGAGTAATTCACTGCTGAAAATGAATTTAAAATTAACTATATATTGCCGTATGATGGGCTTTGTACCTTCGTCTCATGTTTGCCGCAGAAATTTGCATGCTCATGCAGGGTCTGTTTACCGAATAGGTCCGGGAAGCCCGTGCTTACCCAAAGAAATACAAATTAACCCCCAAATTTATTCTTCAGAATAACTTTTTACGGAAAAAAAAACAAAAAAACAATCAGGGTAAAAAATGCATTTTTTCCTTACGAAATTTTAATCTAAGAAGCTCTCTCTTTCTAACTTGTTGTTTACTCGAAATTTTGATGGTAAATGTTCAAATTGTAGCAGCATACCAAAAATTGATTTAATAAATAACAAAGCAAATATTAGAGGGGGGCCCCAGATTAACGTCGGGCTTCCCCTACTTTTATGTCTTAAGAGGGCCCTGTGCTCATGATGACATTTCAATCTTGTGCAGCGGTTGCAGCCGGTCCGATATATATAAGAGTGAGAAATTTCGAGTTTGGATATCGTTCCTTGTAGTTCAGTGGTATAGCCTCAGATCGTTATTCTGAGGACCCGGGTTCTATTTCCGGCTTGGGACATTGTTCAATCTGTCGGTTTACGCTTGAAAGAAAACAGGATAAAAATTCACTCCTTATTGTTCAAGGGTTACAGGCGTAATTCACTGCTGAAAATGAATTAAAAATTACCTAAAAAAATAGTTAAGTTTAGATTGGTTCTAATACAAAAATTAATTTTAAAGTAAATATTATAATTGTTTCTGTAACAAAAACATTTTGTTGTTAAAACAAAGAAAATTCTTAAAATTACACAAAACAATTGTTCTTTAAGCAAAAGTTTTTGTTACC
Source organism: Maratus michaelseni (assembly GCA_963931845.1). Taxonomy (NCBI): domain Eukaryota; kingdom Metazoa; phylum Arthropoda; class Arachnida; order Araneae; family Salticidae; genus Maratus; species Maratus michaelseni. The sequence continues at coordinate 244,886,665 of OZ007588.1, read as the reverse complement.
GAATCTGAAAAGAACTCTTAAAGTAACAGATAATTATATTTATTTTGAGAAAACTTTCAGCAAAGGAATTTTGTAAATTCAAGTAAAATTGAACCATTTTTACTTGAATTAACAAAACATTTTTTTAATGATGATACAAAATTTTTTGTTGAAATTGCAAAAAAAAAAAAAAAAATCAACAATATTTTTCTTGTTGATCCAAACAAAATTTCCATTGACCCATATTTAAACGGAAAGTTTTGTTGGGCCAACCAAATTTTTGTTGATTCAACAAAACTTTTCTCTGGGTGCATATTTTTACAGCACATTTTCGACAATATCTCTGAAAATATAATACCTAAGCTTAAATGAAATATATTTTTTTGTTCGGTGTTACGAGGTCTTTCGAACGACACCCCACAGGATATACAAACATTTTTTTTTATTGTAACTTAATCAGCCCCCTAAATTTTTCCTACAAATATTTGTGAATGGGTACTAATCTATAAATATGTAGCCAAGAGCCTTTATATGTTTGACAAGTTTGAACTTTCCACGTTCAATATTTTTCAAGAAAAACATCTGTGACGGACAGACACACACGCGTGTGATATGAAAATGATTCCGTTTTTACTTTTTAATTACGAAACCTTAAAAATGAATTTTATTTTTTAAAGTATAAATACTGAGTCATTTTTTTACAAGATTTTCTTTCTTAAATTTAAAAAGATGAAATATGTATATAAAAATGACATTTTTTTTTTTAATGCTCATTTTTACGAAAAGAACAATTTTTGATACATAAAGTTCTTTATTCATACAAAAACTGTGATTTAGTTTTTGTTCTTAATTTTTATTACCAGTATAATAAAAAGTAGGTATTTACTTGGAAATATAAAAGATACTGGTAAAATAACTGATAAAGATATGTTAAATGTTACTTTCTATTAAAAGAATATACGAAAGAAAGATAACTTTTTTGTTTCGGAGACATACGATACTTGATCAGAAATTAAGTTGTAATAATTGTAAACTATGTTATAATAAAACATATGGGAAATATTAAACCTGATATAAGATACTTGTGTTATATTAACAAGAATATTCATGAAAATATTATTTTTGTCAACTGCATTAAACGATCTTGTAAGAAGAAAAATACAGTTTGATCAATAAAAAAATCGCGTACATCTATATATTTAAAACGCTAAGCGATTTCTTTCGACAATCCGTGAGAACAAACTACTGCATCAAATTACATCATTCTTTTTTTAAATGAAAGATATTTGGACACAGATTTGTTATCGTGCATTCGTTTGTTCGAAAATTTAATTAATTAACCGTAATTTTCAATTAAACTTTTACGTCTGCTAATGACGTCATAATCGGATAACTCCTACTGTTCCGAAGCACAGAGTTTATTTTCTAAACTCTGTGGTTGAATAAAAGAGAAATAATAAATATTAAAAGCACGCGGTTTTAAGGCCGAATTTGTTAATTTGCAAGTTAAATTTCGGTAAAAATACTTATCCGCGTGTTTTATAAGCGAATAAAAATTCATATTTATTGCGACGTCACGGGAATATTGTCCACTGGGTTTATTTTATCATTATGCATTATAACTTTGTTGATGCCATTTTTTCATTACAATTAAATACAAAATATATTTATATTTGTGTGCATGGTGTTTAAGCATTAATGTAAGGTATATGAAGTACGTGTGAAAAGTTTGCGCAAGTGAAAATGGCGTTATGCTTAGCTTGAAGTGCATTTTAACATTGATAAAACTAAAGAGAAATATGTATATGGTTGTGTTAACATGACATAATTTTACTGATTTTTGCATTCATAATTATAAAGATTAGAATTTGAGCCGTCATTGATTTCTTCATCTTGATTGCATACCTTGATTACATCTTACCAATTGCTTTTTTTTTAAAATTATAGGATAGAAGATTTCCTTTTTTAATAAAAAAATTCACAAAAGTAAATGATTTCAGGAAATTTAAAGTTATTAAAAATAGTGTTATGGTAGAAAAAAATCTTGAAATAATTATTGTATTTTTAGCTAGAATAAACAATGTAAGACTAATATTTCATAGGAATTATTTTTGTAGATTTATTATAAGTTAATTTAACAGTTCCTTATTAGCGCAAAGTCCTATTTCTTTCACTGTGAATTTCTCTTTCGATGTCAAAAAATGTTTTTCCACTTTTGGACGCCAGCCAAAATACAGTGGCAATTTTTAGAAATGTACAACAGTTGTGACAACAAAGGCGCTATCGCTTTAGCTTTCATCGCGCTTACATTACTTCTAAATACTACAAATTTCTATTTTTTACTACATTTTACAATTTCAATTCTTACATCATCAATTAGAAAAAAAATTAGCTTTCGATTGAAATTTATTTGAAAACTGCCGATTAATTTAACGACTTTTTAAATAATTTTCAAGCATGAAAAGTTTTTCAATTCTATCTTACCAATGACCACCAGTTTACTTCAATAATGTAAAATAGCCCCTGGGAAAGTTGCCACAATTGAAAATAGATTTCCCTAATCATCATAAAAAGTGAATAATATTTTTTTTTTAAAGTGATAAATCATAAGATCAGATTATCCATAAGATAGAACATTTTGGCGCTAAACAAAAATCTGTCAGGAAAAAAAAAAAAAAAAGACTATTTTTCGTTTATGTTGAACATAAAATTGATATGTTGAATTCGTTGATGAATATGTTCCATCAGATATCAGGATATGCTAGGAATTGCATTTTTTTTTTATTTTTTTACATTTGCCAACTGTATAAGAGGAAAAATATCCCCGACTGTGATGGAAAAGGGATAATCACCCTGATTATGTCAAGGAACCCAAGAAACCATACAAATAAATTACACTTGAAAACATTAAAAATCTCCCTTATCTGCAGATAGATTTATTACTGTAAAAAACTTCTTAATCTTTGCATAAAAATTGATTAGCTTAAAACAATGGATGCGTTTTAGAAGATATGGATTTGAAACGAACAATGATTAAAGAGGACATTTTAAAACTTTTAATTTAATCATTTTAAAACTTTTTAACGTCGAATTTCGACAGTGCTTTTGGGCAGATGCAGTGCACATTCGCATAGGAGCTCATTCAGTTGCATTATCACAGTGGGGGGGGGGGATATGTGTGCTTTATTTACTATGTTCTGTTATTTAATGAATATGATATGAACGTAGGAATATACTATTTGTAAATACTTCATAGGTCCATAAATATTTTTTCTTGCCGTGGGGAATATGGTGGTAATGTCAAACTGATTTGCATTACACAGTTATTTACGGATTGTTTGTTTGGAGTTTGCATCGGAAATAGTACTGTATTTGACTGGGAAAAAAAAATATTTGAAAGACTGTTTTATACGCGCCCCTTCATAAATAATAAAGAAGCTTATTTTACTGATATTGTTATAGTATTTTTTGCGTCAAGTTTTGACGGGTTCCATCTAGTCATATATTAAATTTTTACAATGTTGCTCCTTTTCATAAATTCAAAACCCCTCGAATAAACAATGTAAACTTACTATATAAAACATTTTTCAAAAATAAAACCAATTTTTAACGACAAAAATCCACTGTTAAAAATTTGCAGCAAACTGTCCAGTCATTTGACCGTTTTTACAGAAAATTGTTCCATAACCGTAATTAAACTCTATTCTGACCATAATATGGACAATAATATGGTCAGAATGGAGTTCAAATACGGCTATGTAACCGTTTTCTATAAAAACGGTCAAATGACTGGACAGTTTGCTGTAAATTTTTAACAGTGTCTCTAATAAGAATTTTAAAATAAACGAATACTCAAGTAACACGAAATATTTAATATTCTTTCTAAAATAAATTTCTACAAAATCTTTTGATCACAACATAGAACTAATACAGATAAAAATAAATAAAAATTGTCCAAAAATAAATTTTTAACTCTTTCTATTATTCATTACACTATGTATTTTTAAAAAATGAAATTTCATCTATGGAAAAATAAGACTATCCAAGTAAAATGTTGTACATTATTATATGTTGTATAGATGTTGGTAGTTTTCAAAATTTTAAATCATTTAATGAATTATATTAAAAATAAATAAAACATGCTCTAGAAAGAAATGCAATTTTATCAACGTTTAAGGTTTAACAAATATTTTATTCTCTTTTTGTTCATAAAACATTTTAATCTGTTTATAACTTTAACGGTCTTCAAGGATTTATGATTACATTTTATCTCTTGTTACTACTGATAATTTTGAATTTTATATTTTAAACATAAAACGTCTTTATTGTGCGGATTGATCACAAAATACTGTGAAAATGCTAATAGATGTATTATTATATATATATATATAAGGTTACATGGGGCAACTGGGCCATGATTTTACAGTGTGACTCTGAAGTTTTTGGAAATTCAGCTTACAGAAGCCAATGTTCATTTCGAATTAAAGTCTGAACCTTTGTAAATGTGTTTATTGAGGTTCACTCTATCAAACAGAAATTTTCAAAATTGCACTTTAATGTCTAAAAATTATATATATATATATATATATATTTCATCTTTACTTCTCCATGGCCCTAGTTGTCCCATAAAAATGGGACAACTGGACCAGGTAGGTCTGTGTTCCACACTCTTTCGTTTTGTTTATGTTTGGGTATCAGGGCCTGTTTTAAAATGTGTAAATACTTTAAAACATTTTAAACCAGGCAGATCATGTAAATTATATATCAACTAAAGAGTGTTGTAAATGAAACCCTTTCAGTCAAGGTGTTTAAAAAAAGCATCAAATGTGTAGTTATCAAATTTATTTATATAAAAAACATAAGAATTAATTAAATATTACTTATATACTTTAGTATAAGTATAAAAGTTACATGGGTATTTTAGGGGGAGGGATGATCAAGAAAAATCTGTGAACAAAAGGGCAGGTAAGAATGGAAGTATCTCATTCTATTCTTCTTTAACTCAACACTGTAAAATGAAGCATCCCCTTTGTTTTTCTTTCTGATATATGTTCGCTCCATATCTCGTAAAAATATAATCCAAATTTATTAAGTGTCTATTATCTCACCTAGCAGCTACTAAGTAAATATTATTTACTTATGTGTGTTCAGTTAAAAGCTGTGGGCATTGTATAATTCTCTATATTGCAAACAAAAACAATAGAAAGTTTAATTTCCTGTAGTAAAAACAACTTCAAAAATATTATTTATAACTGTTGAGGTAACTGGTCCCTGTGGGATTGAGTTACCCTTGATGCATATCCCATCAACCCGTTGTTTTAATAAGTACATATGATGCTGCAATGTTGCCAACCACTAACACGTAAAATACACCAACAGTTTATTATGAAATATCTTATGGCTCAGTTACCTGCTTGGTCCAGATACCCCAGCTCACCTTATACACTAGGAGTCTTTCAATTAAGGAACAAACACAAAATAATAATTTTTGGTACACAAACGTGTTTTGTGAGTGGTCAAAAGAAGATGATAAAAGTGAAAGGCACACATATATTACACACTACATGTAACTGACATTACTAACGTTAGCACATAAATATTATCCTAAAAACGCAGTCAGTCGATGTAGTATCACAAACGGTCACAATGATAACCAAAGTGTGAAATTTTTTTATTGGTCTCTTTTGGGCCCTCCAGTGACTGCCATTTGAGAATTTTATTATTAAGAGCCTACATCAGTCATGCGAAAAACAGTCATTGTGGCTTAAGAGCCTACGCTAGTCACGCGAAGAAACGCTCAAGCTAATGTTAAGTCTATGGGAAGGTTCTTGCGCGATTTCTCGCTCGCCTTATTATATTTTTAAATATTTTTTTTTGCATAAGATAACTGAGGTCGATCTCTAAAGTTGTTAGTTTTTACTTTTTCAATTTTGGTTCCAGTTTTTTTATATGAGGGTACTTTAACTTTCAGAACCGGTTCCAACCCGTTCCGAAATTTGAAATGTCCGCTTATAAAAAAACTGTAACTAAAATTAAAAAAAGTAAAAACTAACAACGTTAGGGATCGGCCTCAGCTATCCCATGCAAATAAAAATCATTTAAAAATATTAAAATGCGAGCGAGAAATCACACAAGAACCTTCCCATAGGCTTAACATTAGCTTGAGCGTTTCTTCGCGTGACTAGCGTAGGCTCTTAGCCACAATGACTGTTGTTTTGTGACTAGCCGTCAGTTGACATTACATTAAAGTCAACTGGTGACTCCCAAGTAACAATCACTTGGATACTCCATCGTGAAATCACCATGACGAGTCCCAAAGTGACGTCAGACGGAAGACACCTCATTATCTTTCGCAAACAAACGTTTATGGTGACTGCAAATAAGAGTCTCAAAATGATGGTAATCTGAGAGTCACCAGGTGACTTCATTATGACCTCATATAGTGACTCGTCACAATGCAACGTCAGAGAAAAGTCACCAAATGACGTTATTGTTTTTTTCTTACGATGTACTATTTGTACTCATTTTTTTCTAGAGTCATCATATGTTTTCAGTGTAACGTTGCTTGTTGGCTCGTCACAAATCAATAGTCGTGTGCACTTCTAAGTGGAGTTCAAGAAATCCTAAGAGTCCTAATGTGACGAGTACGATATTTTGTTCACTGCAATGATTCTAACATTCGTCACCATTTGTTATGCCACAGTGACATTACATCGATTTTCTGTGCTATTAGTACATATCGTATTAGTACGTATATATTAATACAAGTACATATATGCTATACTGGCGTTTATGACAGCATTTTTTAACAACCCGCAATTAACTCTTTGTACGAAAATTAGACGTATCTGTTCCTTAATTTATGGGAAGAAGTTTATATTCTAGTAAGAATTTTTTGATATAAATATTTTAACTGAAAAAAATTACTTTTAAAATTTACACAATTTTCCATTTTTAGTAAACATTTATACATTAGCCATATAAAAATTAAGTGTAATCTATTAAATAAAAAGTAAGTCATTTTCTTTTAAATTTTTCCTTTCTTTTAGCTAAAAAATATAAAATGTATAGTTACTGCAACTTTTCTTTATTTTATATTAATTTTATGCAGCTATATCTTCCTTTTATGTTAATTTTCCATTTGTGAAGCATATTTTGTTTTTCTCGAATTTTTCTTATTTATGTATTTGTTTTATTCTTCTTATTTTCCGATATTGATATAATAAAAGTAGAGATCTTTTGAAAATATAATAGCCATCTTAAAAATAACTGATAAAAATATTTTAATTTAAACAACTTATTTTGAAAGATGTTTTCATTAAGAAAAATACTGTATTTGATAATATATTATATTAAAATAGCTTTCAAGAAATTTATAATGAGACCAAAAAGAAATATCAGCTTTCAAATACGTTACTACTGTTATACATTCTCGAATTTTCCTGAGAGTGTTTTTTTATGTCAAGTGCATTACAAAAAAGGTGTACGTCATAATAAGAAAGATATTTGTTTATCATTCTAGTAAAAATTAACATTCATCATATCTTAAAATCTAATAACGTTATTTCTCATTAACAAATTCAAAATGTACTCAAAAAACATTATAGGTTTACAATATATAACATCTTAGTTATGAAACAATTTTTAACGATAAAAATCACTAGAAAGATTCTCAATAAACAAACACTTATGTCAGAAGAAATAATTAATATATTTCTTAAAATGAACTTATTAAACAATATATTGATCTCAGCATGCAAATGATGCAGTTAAAAACAAATATCCCAAGTATTAAAAATTTTAATATCCGTTTCTTAATTTTCATTATAATATATATTTTTTTTCAAAATGCAGATATCAATTATGTTAAAAAAAAACACATTCCATTCCAAGTGACATGCTTTCCTTTATTATTTTTTATAACTTTTTAAACTTTAATTCATCTCATGCATGGTACTGGAAAAATATAAAAAAAAAAACCTCTAAAAAGAAATGCAAGTTTAGCAATTTAACGATAAGTCGGTAGCAAGACTCTCGGTAAACAAACATTTGTACAAGAAGAAATAATTAACATTCCTCTTAAAAAGAAATTTTAAAAAAATCTATTATTCTCGTCATGCAAGTAACACAATAAAAAACAAATATCTTAAGTATTAAATAATTTAATAACTCTTTCCTAATTTTCATTACAATATGATAATTTTAAAATATAGATTTCAATTACATTAAAAAATCATTGTATTCCAAGTGACATGTTTTACTTTATTATTTTTAACAAAGACGTTAGTATTTTTTTTAACTTTAATTCATCTTACATATGATACTAAATAGAAAAATATGGAAAAACCCTCTAAAAAGAAATGCAAACTTAACAATTTAACGATAAAAGTCTGTAGCAAGATTCTCGGTAAAAAAAAAAAAAAAAAAAAAAAAAAAAAACACTTGTGTAAGAAGAAATAATTAACATTTCTATTTAAAAATACACTTTTTCAAAAATAGATTAATCTCAGCATACAGATAACGCAGTTACAAACAAATATCCCAAGTCTTACAAATTTTAATAACTGCTTCTAATTTTCTACATTATGATTTTTTTGCATGACGATTTCAATAACAATAAAAAAACATTCTATTCCAAGTGGCATGCTTAACTTTATTATTTTTCCCATAAAAATTAGTAATTTTTTAAACTTTGATTCATCTTATGCATGATACTAAATAGTAAAATAAAGAAAAAAAAATCTCTAAAAAGAAATGCAAGCTTAGCAACATTAAGTTTTAGCAAACTATTTTTTCTCCCATTGTTCATAAAATGTTTTTATTTCTAAGCAGAAGAAAAATGTTTCACTTTAAAAGCCTTTAAGAATTCATGATAACATTTCATTTTTAGCTACTACTAAAAATTTTAAAAGTTAAAAAAGAAGGAATTTTATGTTTAAAGCATAAAGCTTTGTAAAATGTAAATTTGTCGTAAAATAGTTTTAAAATGCGTATCGAATTTATTTTTCTAGTGAGATATTTTTCATAAATACATTTTTAACTTGTAAAATATTACAGTTGAAATTTATACTATATATTTTATATGTACAATGTTAATAAATATTTTTGCTTTATCCACATGAAAATTTAGTCTAACCTCTTTAAGGTCCTTTAGTCTTTTTTAGTTATTTTAGTTAAAACTAAAATTATCCTTTTTAGTTTTAAAAAGATTACATCCATTTAGAGAATCATCTTTTTTACGTTAATTTTCATGCTCATAAGAAATTCCAATTTTGATGCGTAATGAGTATTTCTTGTAAAAGGGTAATTTATTTATTTTTATTTATTTGCTTATTGTTAACATTCTATATTATTATAATAAAAATGTACAGATTTGCTTGTAAATCTAACATTTTTCAAAGTAATAGATAAAAATATTGTTGTAAATCAGAAATTTATAATCTTTTTCCTTTGAGGAAACCTTTTTAAAATCAATATACAGGCTTACCATACCCTGAATATTACACGTTAATTGAGTTTAAAGATATAATGTTAAGGAGACGAGGTAGAGGTATTGTAAAGGAGTATGACCTAACTGATCTCAGACATTCTGCGATTAAATTTCTTGAAAATCTGTAAGAAATTAATAGTTCTACGCAGGCCTCAGTTATACCACACTGATGTAAAGTAACGATTGCGGTACCTGGCATAGTTTTTGTGGCAAGCCAGCACCCGGCTGACTCGCATTTTCTGTCCTTCACGCTTTCTCGCTACAACAATAATTTTGAAGCTACTTTCAGCAGAATGCCATAGTGTTGTTTGCTGGAGGGGACGAGAAAAATAACTTGGCCGATTTCCGTTAAGAATGTAATTCTGTTTTTTCTTATTTTCATTTTACTTTCTGTTTCTTAATCTTAAATTTCATCCACTTTTTTATTTTCATGTAAGCACCTCAAAACCCCTAGAAAGTGCATGTGAAACTTTTGGGGACCGCGGAGTACATGTTAGGAACCACTGATGTGACTCATACAAAAGAAACATACATGTTCATCATTTTAATAGAAATCAGCATGCATAATCTACTATAATGTTACAGTGTTATTATATTTTATAAATTAAAAATTCGTTAACAATATGAACTTATACTAGAAAACATTTTGACAAAAACAACAATAAATAAAAGAGATTAAGAAATGGGATAAAAAATATAAAATATTTAATTAAAAAAAAAAGAAAGAAAGAAAGAAAGAAAGAAAAAGCACCTAGAAACTGGCATCAGATAATTAAATTTGATTTTTTTTTTTTATTTATTATTTTTTTAAGAATACTATAACATATTAAAAAGAAGGAAGATGAACTAGCTTTGGATCACGCAAAATTAATCGTGCTTGGGGTTCAAAACAAACACAAAATGGCGATATAACAGGTGGAAATCGGAATCAGAATAGTCTGGGAGCGAAATAATTTAGTGAAAAAAAAATATGGAAGGAGAAAGACCAAAAAGAATTAGTTGAGAGAAGAAGGAAGTAGAAGAAAAAAAAGCAGAAAGTAAAGTTACTGGATTTAAAAAAAAAAAGATATAAACAAAAGGGCAAAAATAAATACAAGTAAAATATAATTTTTTTATTTTTTATTTTTTATTTTTTAAATTAAAAAATAGGTTTTAATTATCAGATGAAATGAGTTAAAAGAAACAAGATACTTAATAATACAAACATTATTAATTTAATTTTAAAAATAAGGAGCGGGAATATTTTAGCATGTGTTTTTATTATGAGAGAGATTTCCATGCGTCTGACAGAAAAGGGGAGATTGAAAGACTATTAGCATTTTTTTCTAAATTTTTACAGATTCAAAAAAAACTTTATGAAAATCCATGTGAAAAGAGAAAACAGAAGAAGAAAGAAAATTAACATTAGAAAATAAACAAATATGTAAAACAGTGACTAGTCCAGCAATGGCAAATAATTGAAGACTTCTTCAACTGAAATTAGAAACACATTGACGCTGCTTCCTTAACACATATTTAGTAGCGCTGTTAGTTAGAACTTTTAGTTTAAAAGATCCTAGACTGGAAGAGAAAGAATTAGAATTAAATCATGAATTAGACATTAAACTAGGTCTCCACGGGAAGGAAAAATTAAAGTTCTTATGAAGATAATTTAATTCTGTTAATAGATTTTTAAATAACTTTTAAACCAAAGCGTGAAAAGATTTTACAAATTTTGAATCTGGGTGGAAAATAGAAAGTTAAAATTACCGGAATTAGTTAGTTGACAAGTAAGATTTTATTGGAAAATAAAAGGTTTTGGATTATCGAATTTTAACAGCTCCCTCAATAATTAAAAAAAAGTGAGTATCCGCAACTAAGATTTCAGATAATTAAGTTTAGATTTATAGTCCGGAAGGCAGCATCCTATTTGGCAACCAAATTTAAAATCAATGATTCGGCTATATATGATATATTAGATAGTACAGATAACGAAACTATCACTATCAATCAGCTGACGCGCCAGCGGGGTGTTTCAATTGCAACATTGTAAAGGTTGCTACTATGTGAAATGAATGGCAACCTAATTACTGATGATATCCCGACTCTGGGACATCATCATTAATTCGGTTGCCATTCATTTTACATTGCAGTGCCGTGTGTTATGTTGGGATGTTGATATCCTTACTAGAACGCAAACTAACAGGCAGTTTCGTTATCTCTACCATCTTATCTAACATATATACCAAAATCATCGATGCAAAAATTAGTTGCCAAAATGTGACGGTTCCTCCCAGACTATTAGGATTAGGCAGATCGGAGAATGATAATAGATCCGTATAGATATAAATAGTGATTGTTTGTGTTGAATAAAATGATTAGAGAGAACATTCAAAGGAAATGAAACATAAAAGATATCTGAAGAAAATGGCTGAAAACAGTTCCTTGCATTTGGATTAAAATTTAAACCAGAACAAAAAATCATGCGTCAAGCATAGATTATAAAACACTTTCCTAACCATCCAGAAAAGTGCAACGAAAATTCACCGTTAAAAAAGGTAAAAGAACATATGTAAGTAAACAGTTTAGAAAAGATATACCACATTGAAAAACACAGTTTTCGAAATTACCTTCCGTTGTAAAACAGTAGTCGAATTATTTTGTGAAGCCCTGTATATGATCTGTAGATTTGGATATATAATACGCAGCACGATAAAATTTAGTTTAGTTAGAAAATTCACATTTAGCAATTTTCGCCAATCAAATGAATGCACTCGAAATCTTTTGTACAGCCCTGAATATTATCTAAACAATTTTGTACACACCACATATTAAGCTGAAATTTAACTGAGGTACAAAAACGCATAACGCAACTTAAAACTCACTTCCAGCAATTACTAACCGTAAACAACATTGTATTTTGTTCTTAGCGTAGTTCTGTATATGAATTTATTTATATTCCACAAACTTATACGAGGGTTGTAAATTAAATAGTGGCAACTTAACCTTGAAACTCGCAGAAGGGCGGGCATGCGCAAATAGGATATGGGAGCGGTGAGGTGGCGCTGTTGTCGATGTGTAGAGTGCAAAAAACAGTCGATCTGCTTAGAAGTGTTGTTGTTGTGTGGTGTTAAAGTGGGAAGTTTCGTTTCCATCGCTCTAAAGCATGTTTTCAAAAGTTGATCAGCGGTCGTGGCTTAAAATCGAGGTTGCCCGTGGCAAAAATTCAACAGAATGCTATCGAGGATTAGTGGAAGCCTGTGGCACAAATGCTTTACCGTATAGGACAGTAGCACGAATGAACCCCTCCGAGGTCACCGATTTCATGACGTTTCATGTGTACTCCACGCAGTAGGGCGCTCGGTCGCTCACATCAACAATCAACACCTTGCCACTGGTCTACAACGGCTTCCCGACATTTGGCAAAAGGTTATAAGCTTTGCTGGTGATTATATAGAAGGAATGTAATGCAATTGTACTTGTAAGTTCATTAAAAATTGATTTATACCTATGTTGCCATTACTTAATTTACAGCCCTCGTATTAGTCTACTAATATAGTTCAGTAAGAAAATGCGTAACACAATTAAAAACTACCCTTAAACTATTCACTCCCATAATCTGCAATGCTTAAGAATTCCCTTGCATAGCCCTGTATATCATGAACCGTATTTATTCACACCACGCAATATAAAAAAATTTAGTCAAACTTAAAAACGTAAACCAAACTTGAAACGCATCACACATAGATTGTAATTATCCCACGTATACTGTAACCGATACATTTTGTGTGTCCCTGTAAATGAACGATAAACGGTTGCGATAAACGCGATAAACGCAATGCACACCATAGTTTTAAGTGAGCAATTTATAGTAATGCATATAAATTTCATTATGTTTCAAATAGTGAAACATCATTAAATTACACTGCAAAGATTTTTCCCTGCAGAACAATGTGCAACAAAATTATTTTGTTTGACCCTGTAAGTAAAAAATAAACGCAATGCACACCATACTTTTAAGCGAGCAATTTATATTGCACCTCAGTAATGCATATAATTTTCGTTATGATTGAAATAGTGAAACATCATTAAATTACACTGCAAACGATTTTTCCCCGTAGAACAATGTGTAGCAGAATTGTTTTGTTTGACCCTGTAAATGAATAATAAATGCTTTGAACCCCATATTCTACAAAAAGCATGTTTTAACAAGATTTATAATTATATATTAATTTCATCCTGTTTCAAATGGCGTAGCATCATTAAAATGCACTTCAAACGATTATTTCTCATTGACTGTAATATAATGGAATACTTTTGACTGTCCCTGTAATAAAAGTATAAGTTCTACACACTTCATTTGTAATAGGGAATATGCTGTGTTAAACGACAATAACATACAAAAATTTCAGGGCAATCCGAGTATATTTACGCGAGTTAGAGCGTGGACAGACTGCCAGACGACAGACAAACCGAGGTCATAAACACTTTTCAACTAGGTTGGAAAGTGTTAAAAAAGTAAGCGGGTTACCGTTTCCATCTTCGGGGGTGAACTGAATACATGTGTGAATCTAATTAGCCAGTGTAAGAAAATTAGAAATATCAACATCTGATGGATCTAAAATGGAGCTATCACCCACATACATATATCAAAAGTATATTTACATGAACCGTAAAACATTTCTCTAAAATAATACACCATAATACACAAAAAAATTTTTTAATAAAAAATAAACACTTGCAATACAAAACATTTTTCTTTCAACTATTAAAAATATATTTTAACGCTAAAAATTTATCACAAGTATCTAAAAACAAATGGCGATATCACAAAAAATAAATAACATTTTTCTAAAAATATATTTCATCAAAATATTTAATCTCATGTTGCAACTAATACATTTAATAAAAATATCCTGATTAAAAAAATAATAATCATTTCCTATTTTACATTACAACATGGATTGAAAAAATATTAAAATTTCCCTTACTTAAGCATAGCAATCTCAATGATAAGTTTATTATTTTTTATTTAGATGTTGGTAATTTTCAAAATTTTAGTTTATGCATGATATTAAAAAGAAAAAGATGAAGAAAATGTTCTAGGAAGAAATACAATCTTAGCTACATTAATATTTAACGAACAAAAAGAGAAAGCGGATATTTTCTCTTTTTGTTCATAAAACGTTCTTATTTGTAAGCAGAAAAAGGTGATACCCTTTACGTGTTTAAAGAATTTACAAGAACGTTTTATTTCTAGTTACTGCAAGAAAATTGAGAGTTTAAAAAGCGAAAAAAATTTATGTTTAACGCATAAACTTTCTTCAAAATGTGATATTATAGTAAAATACTGGTATTAAAATCCGTACTGATATGTATCTTTTGGTAAGGAATTTTTTATAAAAAAATATTTTAACTCATAAAACATTACTGCTGAAATTTAACTAGTTTTGCATTTTTATGCATTCTCCCTAAAAGTGAAATTTAATTTTGTAATATATAATGAATAATTTTCTATAAAAGTTACATTTTAATTATTTAAAATATAAAATATTCATACAAAAATATATTTCATTCAGATCATTTTTTTTTTCGAAAAGTTTCATTTTGGATAATGATTTTTATTCTTGTAAGAATGTGATTTTTTTTTATTTTACAGTTGTTAGCTTTTGAAATTAGTACAAATAAAAGTTGGCATTTGCTTTAAAATACAACAATTTGTTTCTATAATAACTGATAAAATGTTTTAAATATTACTTTAAAGAAACCTTTCTGTGTGAGGCATATGATACTTGATTCGAAATTAAATTATAAGAACTGTAAACCAAATTGTAATGAAGTATATATAATAAATATGCGCCTTTAAAGACGTTATTTTTGCTATAGCAAACCAGACTTACAGGGGAATTTTATTTATTTATTTATTATTTAATTAATTAACTGAAGAATTTCTATATGAGAGTCACCGTTTTTCGGGAGTATGTCTGGAATATCTATACACACATTATCCATTAAAGCTTTTATTATTCTGTTACTCTTCTGTTGCATCTGATGATACCAGAAACGAGTCCCAGGTTTACTTAATATTTAGCAAAAAACAGTTCAGAATAACTAATGAAAACTTGATAAAGTAGTTTACGCATAGATGAATATTATATGCTTTTTTGACAATTAATAGTTTTCCAGAATATAATTGTCAGTTTGGCGAACTCCCCTAGCATTTTCAATGTTGATATTGGATGGTACCGTAGAAAAAACTAGACCAATGTTGTTTATAATACTGTCTAAGTGTTAGCTACTATTCGCTATATCTTCACCACTATTTCTATAATATTGGGTTTGTTAATATTTTGACAATGTTGCATTAAAATTTGCAAAAAAGTATTTCTTTAGATGATTTTCCATACTTCTGAAATATCGGCTTTCAATTGAAAATACGTTTAAAGTAAAGCCAATATTTCAGTAATAGTGTCGCTCCATTTCTAATATTTACAATGTACATCTAATTATCGACCAATATGTGCATTTCATTGGAGTATTTTCCATTAATACAATACTAAAGCAATATTGGTCTCCAATATAACTAATATAATTAATATTGGATACTAGGGTAGTTATCACTTTAACGTTATAGCAACTACATTGAAATCAAGCAATCAATTTAACTGGAATTAAATCTTAGTATGTGACACTGACGATATATCTTGCAAGCTTTCAGACGTCCTAAAATTTCCAAGGACGATACATGCCGTTTTTCGTTTAACAAATGTTCTTCAATATGAAAAAGAGATAGGACAAAAGTCACCGGACACTTTCGATTTTCGACGTTTGTGGAATATTTAGAGAAATAATTGACGAATTCGTCTGGGACTTCATGAATTTAAAGAACATGTTTGACATCATATTTTTCAGTGGAAGTTTAATTACGAAAGCAACAATAAATTTAATAAAAAACAATATTTGCAATTACCCTGTAAAATAAAATACTCGAAATGACTTTAGCTGTAGCACATGGCCTTGCGAATCTTGTACAATATTTGTGTTTATTTAAAAATAACACGTACATTCATAGAGATATGAAGGTTTCTTTTAAAAAAATCAAGCTATTTCCGCATGTTTTTCATTTATAATTGGGAACGGATGCTTCGATTTCGATAACTTTTTTTTTGTTGGAATAATCGTTCTGAAAATTCTGTCAAGGATAACGAAAGCATCAATAAAAAGGTGAAAATAAAATAAAATAAAGAATGAAAAGTGAAAAATAAAAAACGAAAAATGACAAATTTGTGGAAAATCCCATATTATTCAGATATTTTTAGAAAGCAACTGAAATTCACCTCCCTCTATCGCCGATATTTTTCTGAATATTCGCGATATTCGAATGGCCTTTCATTACTGGCGGATATTACTACATAGTTGACGACTAAATTAATCAAAAATATCTTTGTTATCATTAGTGCATACGCAGTTATAAATTATTTCATACAATTGCTCATATTTCATTAACTATTTAATATATTTATAGTGTCATTGTAGTAAGTTATTTCTGCTGTATTTTGTCAAACTACCTGAAAGTGGCGTGTGATGTGGTTGAAAACCATGCATGCTATAAAAGAAAAAATATGCGAAAATTTCTTGAATTTTATAAAGAAACAATTATATCTCCATGAATTCACATGCAAGTATCACACAAACAAACGCAAATGTTGTACAATATCCTCATAGACATATGCTACAGGTATAGATCACTTAATTATTTTTTCTTTTTACAGGGAGATCGAAAATATTGTTTTTTTTATTGAATTTGTCCTCGTGATGAAACCTTCGCTGAGAAATGTGGCATCTTTGTGATCTTGAAAATCTGGAAGTCATGTATTTCTCTAAATATTCGACAAAACGTCTACAATCGGAAGTTACATTTGGCCACATAGCGTATCTCGCCAATGTCTCTCAAGAAACTAAGAAGCTACAGTAATTCTACTACTTCAAAAAAAAATTTTAATCTTTTGATATCTGGATAACAACTTCATAATTTCATCAGCTATATTTTCTCTTTGTTCAAATGTCGGTGTAAGGTTGGATGTGAAATTACAAGAAAGAAAAAAAAAAGAAAACAAAATAGTAAATTTTGATAGTTTATAACTAAAGTAATAAGACTATTCGAAAACGCAAAACGATTGGTTTCTTTTTGTTTCTCAAGAGCTATGTAACATATTTTGATGGTAACTAAAAACAGTGTTTGAGACCAAAAGATCTACACTAATAGATATACTGAAACTGCAGGTGAATTTCAGCAGCATGAAGCTTACCGCCGTCAGCAAAAACAAATGCTATGTTTTTATGCTATAAATATGGATACCATGAAATATGGATCAACGAAGTAAACTAACTTTCTCAAATTTTTGTTATAAAAAGGATAAGTTTAAATAATTAGAAAAACAACACGGTGCAATGCCTGATGTTTAAAAAATATTTGTGGCGCCTCAAGCTGAAATTTAGTGATCTTGTCAGGTAAAAAAAGTAAGAGCATGCTTTAGAAGAACATTACATTGAGAACATAAAACGCGAACACCAAGAATATTTTATTGTTTGTTGACATGGAGACACTTTTATGCTGCTAAAAGTATTGATGTTTCAAATGCAAAATACAAGAAAAGTATAAATTCAGCACACAGTAATATTAAAGTTAGGGTCTAGGAACGTATTGCCATCAGAGTTCAAAATCTTTCTTTTGAAAATATAAATGATATAAAATCTACAATTGTTTTAGCACTAACGACAGTAAGTTTAATGTTACTGAAACCTCTCTTCAATTTTAGTAGATAGTCTGGTGCGTTTTTATTTACAAGTCTAAATCCAGCGACAAGTTTCTTCTCATTTCAATTTTAATATTTTGATAGATGATTCTTAAGAACTCCTATTTAAGTTAATAGACTCGTGGTGTTTCTTGCAATGCAAAATTAGTTTACAATGTAACATGATGTTATAAATTTACAACATGAATATGCTTCTAAAAATAAACATTAAAAGTACTTGCAATTACTAGCATAAATTCTAAGCTTACATTTTTTTTTTCTTTTTACATATATAATTTAAAGTAACATTACAGAAATAAAAGCTCGAAGTATTTATACTTAAACTACATAAATAAATAAGCACAATTTTTATTCACTGCAAAATGTCTTTCAATTAAAATAACAAAAAAAATATATAGAGAGAATGAATTTTATTCATTAAACATCGGACAAAATTTGCTGTTAAAAGAAATAATCTCTCCAGAAACTAAAACTACATTACAAATTTATATTCAAGAATTCATTAATTATAGTTAATTTTTCTTTTTTACAATCATTTTCTCTGTATCCTTGGTGTCATCAATTCCATTTAGTCGAGTTAGTTCAGTAATTTTTCCAGGATAAAGAGTAAAATAAATAAAAAGAAAAAAGAACTGCTTTATATGCACTTAAGAGAAGTAATTAAAACAGTTTTATGAGAATTTTTTCTCACTGTATTCCTTCTATAAAGTATTTCATTTTGGTCATTATTTTCTTGCGTTAACAATCTCATAATTGATTCATAAAATAAAAAAGTATACATTTTCCTTTTATGAATAAAATGATTTTTTTTTCTCTGATAAGTAACACATTCCGCTTTTATTACAAAAATAATGATTATATTTGTAAAAAAGAATGACAACTTATGAATAAATTTCCGGAGGAAGTAAACGTTGATTAATTAACTTTTGGAAATTCTGAATTTATTACTAACTTTTGAGCTATTTGAATTTAGCGCAAAATGTTATGATACATATGAATTAAAGTATTTTTTGCTGAAATTTACAGATTGCAATTGAGTTGATTTTAAACCACACATTTGTCAAAATAAACGGTTGTTCAAATTATCATAACAACAAAAAACATTTCAAGTTAATACAACATATGGATTTCTAATGCATTTGAAATCATTTGTCTATCTGAAAAAAAAAGCTGTACATAATGCCTTGCTAAAGACCGATTTTGAAACATTCAGGATATATGACTGACCATTGGTATCAGCACTCGGTATTATATGAAATCATCAATGCTTCGGATTTCTGAGATTTGCGCACAACAAAAATAAAAGCAAATTTGCTGTTCAGCATATTTAATTAACTAAAATTCTTTTTTTACAGTATGATTTATGGAGTGTTATTTTCCAGCGTCATAAAGTCAGAAATAGACTGTCTTTAATAGGAGAGCCACTGCGTGTATTACCTAAGAAACCTGCAACTACTTATCATGCTATATGTTCAAGCCGATAAATCATCAGCTGTGTTGCAAATTTCAAGCATTTTTTATTTACAACACCTACCGCTTTTTCCTAATATTAATCTTTGCTTTATTTAATCACGAAATGTGTGCTAAATACGTTTCGTATTTAGCACACATTCTTTTCTTCATTCAATGAAATCATTAAATGAACAAAAAATTACTGTTCAATAAAGTTCTCATTCTCAAGTTATTTTAAAATTTAAAAAAAAAGCTTTAAATAGGCAGTGTTGCTTGTCAGTGGCTCTTGTACGCTGTTGTGCTTTCAGTGTGATTGTTCAAAAGGCGCTGAAGAGCAGAGTTGAATTATAGATGGCGTTATTAAAAATAATTAAAAATATTATTTATGGCTTAGATTCTAGGCTAAGCTTCTCTATTGTCTATGGCTAGATGGCGTTATGTATGTGTGGCGCTGTACGCGGTGGTTTAAATGTAGCGAACTTGGCGTAAGCCGAGATCAGACAATATATGTATGCTGCGGACGGCATCAATAATAGTCGAACGCAGTGAGAGTAAGACGAAGGATCTAAGTGCATTTGAGCGTGGGCGAATTACTGGGGCACGGCGAATGGATCATTTTATCTGGTACGTTGTGCAAGCACTGCTATTTTCATGAACCATTCTGACAAGTGTGTACCATAAGCACGTCATGTCCGTTAAAACATAACAGCGTGTGGATGAACGTGGTCAATTGACGGCTAACTCGCATTGTAATAGTGTATAGAGAAGGCAACAGATTGCTCGGCAATTTAACACTTCTGACGACAATCATATCCTGACTATGGGGTACAGAAACAATCGTCCGATGAAGGTACCGGCTGACCGCACATCATAGGGCACAACGCTTAGCGTGGGCGCGGGAACATTGCCATTGGACTCTAGATATGTGTAAAAATGTTGCCTGGACTAATGAGTAGAGCTTAATGCTGTCCGATGACAGGGTAATACAGTTAATAAATAGAGAAGAAGGCGGAAATATGGAATATTTTGAGAATGTCGATACCCTCACTGTGTACTCTGTAAAAATATGCAGACGAGCAGGAAAGTTGAGTACTGCGGCTGAAAATCGTACGCTGTCAATTGCAAATATTAACCTAACCAATCGTTTCAGTAATAGCTATCATTAAGATTAATTTGGTTTTGATATTTTTTAAAATTTTGGAAAGTAAGTAAAACTTATTTTTTCTAAATTACAACTGTTGTTGTTCATAGCAGACTAGCAGAACCACCCGACTTTGCTCGCGTTAAGATAAATTAAAATACAATAATACGACAATAAGAATGACGACAGCATAATTTGTGCATTCTCGACCATAAATCGATAAAAAAGACAATTAGAAGAAATAGCGTTACTTTGACTGAGCCATAGTAAAATTTTTCAGCTTTATAAATGAGAATGCGCGTTTTCTTTGCGCATACAATATAAAAATATACGATTTTCTGACAATGAAAAAAAATTACCAAATGAAATTACCAAAAAATTAACAATTTACATTTTGAGAAATTCGCTTTCATATGGCATCTATCTATATTATAAAACAAAAACATATCCGTGAGTAATGTCGACATCATATTGACGGTAGCAACGACCTAACCATTAAATTTTGCTTGTACTGCATATTTGTAATTACTAAATATCGCATAATTTCATTTTTTAACTATCAATTAGAAAAAAAGCGCACTTTCAAATATAGTTTGAAAAGTTTATCTCAATTTACTGATTTTTTATGGATTTTACAGTAATTTTAAAGCATGAATACTTTTTAATCGGTGTCCAATCCAATTACGAAAGATTAACTTATTTGATCTTTATAAAGTGAAGACATTTACTTCTAAACATAGCACATTCAATTTTTACACGATCGAATAAAATTAATGTACTCTCGATGTTATTCGTTTGAGAAACGTATTTCAATTTACTGACGCTTTATGGATTTTAAAGTAATTTAAAGTAATTTAATATTCAGGAAATTTTGTACAGTAAAAGGATGTTAAACTTATACTTTGGCGACCAATACATTCTGTAGAAACTACGCTACTTTGTGTAATTGCTATAAAATACTAATATTTTGTGAATGAAAACCGGCATATGATTTAAAATATGACAACACTTTCACCGGGGTAGATTTTCCTCTGAACCGATACGTGTCTAGTTAAAACAAATTCTTTCACTTCATGAATCATGTACAAATATGCATCTATATTTATAGATAATGTGCATGTTTGTCAACTTAACGTAGGCAAAACCTTGAGCGAAATTGCTTGAAATTTCGTCAAGTTTCTCGTAATTTTCAAATAGTTAGAATACATTATATTTTGTGTAAGGAATAATACATTATGAATTACTAATTCCGCAAGAATTGTTACTTTTCGCATACAGTTAATTGAGAAAAACGACTTTACTTGAGTGCGTGACGTCACATACATATTTGTATTTAAAACATGAAAGCGATTAAAGAAACCCAATACTACTGTACTCATAGAAAATTTTTAAACAATATTATTAAATACTAAATTTAACTCCGAAATTATAATTACAATGTAATTTAAACAGAATTTGCTAGAATTGTGTTTTGTAATTATAATGTTTTCCATCAATATATAATGTTTTTTGAAAAATAATGTTTTTTAAATATATTGTTCTTTTAAGAATTGGATAATAATTTCGAAGCTGGTGAAATGAAAATGTCGCCACGATGTCAAACTTAAAAAAATATATTAATTTTTAAAATTAAAATAAATGTTTTACATTTAAAAAAAATTATTTAATTTTTTTCCCCGATAAACCATTTTACTTTTAATCCCATTTGTTTTAACACCCATTTTTGAAGAAAAATAATTGAAAATACTGTATTGTTTTCTTTAAATCCAGTTTTTATTAATAGTGGGCATCTATTGTCCACCTGCATCCAAGGAACTTAAATATGCCCCCTTGGTTGAGGCTCAAGCTTAAAAAACTTATGATGTAATGATTGCTAAATGTCATTATTTGACAGACGATTTTTGATTATGTAGAAGAAATTGAATCATGAAGTTTGAATGCGCAAAACTATGTTTTTATTTCTTAGAAAATTTACTTTAATATTATCAAACCAGTGGAAACAATTTGTTTTTGTAAAATTAGGATCTAAGTTATTTATTTTTCTCCAAACACATTTAAATGTATGATGTCGTTTAAAGCACACTGTAAAAAATGACTAATGTTTCTTATTTTATGAAAATATGCTATAACCACGAACGAAAATATAATATAATCTTCTGAGTTATATGAAATTTTAAATAGCATGTTACATTGTCTTTTGAATCCCCAGAAACGAATACATCTTCAAAATTTAAAGAATAATTTATAAAAACAAATTATTTTTAGCTGCCCGAATTTTTCAGAAACGTTTCCGAAGGGTTTTTATAGTGTATTAATTAGTGTTCTCAGGCTGGAATAACTGTTTTTCGAATGCTATCCATTCTCAAGTACACGTTTTCAGCCGCATAAGTTAATTTATACATGAAAGAGTAAAGAAACAATCTTAATTTTAATGTTATTGTTAACGCTGTTAATTTTGCATGTTTGTCTGTTAAACATTTTTTTTGAGCATGGAAATGTTTACTTCAGAATGGATAGCATTCGAAAAACAGGTATTCCCGGCTGAGGACACTAATTAATACACTATAAAAATCCTTCGGAAACGTTTCTGAAAAATTCGGGCAGCTAAAAATAATTTGTTTTTATAAATTATTCTTTAAATTTTGAAGATGTATTCGTTTCTGGGGATTCAAAAGACAATGTAACATGCTATTTGAAATTTCGGATAACGCAGAAGATTATATTATATTTTCGTTCGTGGTTATAGCATATTTTCATAAAATAAGAAACATCGGTCATTTTTTACAGTGCAGGTAGTAATCTTTGTAATATGCGAAAAAAATCACATCTGCAAAAATTGACGTCAGTTTCGGATTTCAAATTATAGCGAGTTAATCTGAAATTGGTTTATAAAAATATTGTCCATACTTGGTTTCTTTGAATGGCAACGGGAAAGAAATTGCATTAGAATTTGAGGGAAAAAAAAGATTTCTGTAATGATGAACTATGGGAGATGTTTGAAAAAAAAAATGATAAAGAATAGTCTGAGAAATTTTTTGAGTTGACACTGATTTTACTCATGTTCTAAAACGTATGTACATCAAATTTCGTTCCAATCGGACAAAAACTGTAGATTTGTATAAGGAACATACATACCAAGGACGGCTTTTATATAGATAGATTACAGTATGTTATCGCATCCTAGTAGATGATGGTTTTAAGCTAATTAGTTGCCATGTTTACTGAACCTCATCATCCTGAAAGTGATGTTTTAAAAAGATGACATTGTTTCTAATATGGACTCCAAATGTGGTTGTATTATGAGCCAAGTTATATACTGGGCTTTAGTTCCCAAGAGATAGTACCACATGAATGACACTCAACTCCTTCGATTTTCATTGCTTCAGCCTCTAACATTATATCATCCTGTGACATTCTAGTTGTTCTACCATCACAAAAGACTACCGAAAACACGGGTCGTAAAAAAAAATTGCGACCATTATTTAAGTTTCTCCCTACACAAAATATTTTACGGAATGCATGAAACATCCAAATTGATGTCGAGGTCATGGAAAAGGGTGATCTGATTCTGAAGGGATGACGAAGGAAGAACCTAACCCTCAATTCGCCGACACTGATAACTCTGTCTCACACCACTTCAACATTCAATTTGTCGGTGGTAGAATGTGGTGCACATCAGAAAGATGCAGCGCACGGGTTTCGGGATGTGGCATTTTTGAAAGACATAATGGGAAAATTCTGAATCCACTGTACATTGTGCTTGACGTGGACTCAAGTCGACTGGGTACGAACAGAGGCACAGTACTACTTTTGTGACTTTTGTCTTCAAAGTAAATGGTTTTTTCTTCTAATTTTTCAATTTCTAATTTTCAATTTATATCACTTTGCATGTAACATCTTTTTTCATTGAAAATATTAAGTTCAATATAACCAGTTATCTGGGTTCCATATTACCTTCCATTAGGTGCCTCATGTCAATTCTGACTTCTTTCACAAAATAGAATATAAATACTTGAGAATGAATAGTAGTCAATTAGTTGGTATTATTTTAGTTGTTAGTTTTTGAAGGGTTTTTTAACAACACACCTAAACAAATTACACTGTATTTTGAGCCTTCTAATGAAAAAAAAAATGAAATTCTATATTATCACCTTCTACTCTACTTATACTAATAGTCCAGTCAAATTAGGTTTTTTTCTGGACATAATTACGTAAGTTTTCAAACTTGGTGATACTATTTGGGAGGGTCTACTAATGAACATACTAAAAGTCCTGATGGATGGGGGGGTGAGCGCGAGTGGGGGGAGGTAAAAGAAGGTACCATTTTTCGGTCTTTTGTTAATATCTCATAATCTATAAGACCTACGGAAAAATTGCTAATGCAAAAGATAAAGATAATTAAATTCTCTACAAAATAGGTTGCATACATTTTTCTCTAGAGTCCATAGTTAACGAGATAATCGCTTTCAAAAATCAAGAAATTTGTCAAAAGTCACACCAGCGACAGAGAGCGAGTCAACCGTTTTCGACTTGTTTTTCTCCGGCTGCTTTCGGTTGGTTGGTTGTATAATATTTTTGCAGAAGTAATTAAATAAACCCTAGTACAACGCAATTGGATCGTTTGATATTTCAAAAATTACTATTTTTTAAACTAAATATGAATATTTTAGCATTAAATTGTACACATGGTTCCAAAACATTATGTTTGACTGTTTATTTATTATTCACAAAAATTTCAAATAATTTAGATGACATGAAATTTATTTTTAAAACATTAAACAAAAAATTAGAACAGTGATTACTGGCACTTTTATCACTCGAAATTGGCAACAATGATTCCTCTGTTAAGAGAAGCTTTGCGTACATTTCTCTGTGGAATTTTTTTACAGTAGTTATTGTATACATTAAAACATGCTTAAAAGGTGACAAAATACAAACATTTACATCCCGAGACTTTCGATCACTAACGTGATCTTCTTCAGTGGGGAACTGTTGACTGAGCTGAGTGTACGAATGTCGCTTCTCGCTTACACTGTGCTAATATGTAACGGAGTTTTAACGGGGCCAGTCTATTATTCTGTAGGGGTGTATCAGGAAAAGTCCATTAGTTCCAGCGCTGGGGTTCTTGATAATTTCAAAATATTAAACCAGATTTTAGTACATTATAAGATAAGCAATCATTACAGACTCGATTTCCTTTACATAAAATCTCCAAAGACTCTCTGATTTTAGCTGTAAACTCGTTATTTGTAGGAACTATAATTTTTGCGTTTTGAAAATCAATATTTATAATCTGTCGCTGATTTAATCTTGATAAAGCTGTGCATGGACGGTTAAACTTAATGTCAGAAATGTGTTCTTTTAATCTTTCTTTAAATTTCCGGGTGGTCATCCCTATATAGGATAAACCAGTTTGTGTTTCTGTACTAAATGGGATAGAGTATATTCCTGTGATGTCGTTATTGGGTATGGGATCAATTTGTTATGAACTAAAACTTTCAATTTTTGCGGGGGGTTTGCAACCAAACTGATATCAAATTTCTTTAATGTATATCTTAATCTTCCGTATAACTGTGGTATGTAATCAAATTTGCATAATTTAAGAGACCCCTTGTGCATAATATCCTTAGGGATTTTCTTCTCTGCTTCATAAATTAACTTATTTATGCAATGGGGGGGGGACCATTTTCTGCTGCAATATATCTAATTTTTTTCAACTCTTTATATAAGTACTGTTCTGTACAAATGTCGAAAGCACGCTTTATATAGAATCTGTAAGCTGCAATTTTATATTTAAACGGAGAATTGCTGTCGTAAGCGATGGTATTATTTGACCTGCATTGTTTTCTGTATATTTTTCTTTCGATCGTTCCTTTGTTTGTTTCTTATTAGTTCAATATCTAGAAAAGGCAAAATCTTGTCCTTCTTCAATTCCAACTTGAATTTAATTTTCATGTCAATTTCATTAACTTTTTTAACAAAATCATTAAGAGATTGGATGCCATGGTCCAAGATTACGAAAATGTCATCCACATAGCGCAGCCATAACGTAGGTTTCAAATCAAAATTTTCCATAATATGCTTTTCAAAGGGTCTAAGTTTCAGCTCTGCCATTAAACCGAGATGGGTGATCCCATTGGGGCCCCCATTGTTTGCCTGTAAAATTTTCGTAATCTGGGACCATGGCATCCAATGAAATGCAGAGATATCCTTGCAGCATCAGCTAATGACCCTGAACTGTCAAGATGTGTTGTGAGGCTTAGTGGGTTTCACCTTTTAATGAGTTTTTTAGGTTGCATAGGCTATGTGATGGGTGGTAGTGGCTTAAAAGAATTATTGTGCACAATATATGCTCCAATATCTGTGGATAAAATGCTTGAGGGGAAGGCTTATTCAAGAGCTGTTAGGGGGCATCTGCTGATACAACAAGTTTTGTCAGGAATTTTGTTATCCCAAATTGACTTGAGTATTGAAGAACGGCAGGCTGTAAATGATTTCACTGACAATTTCTCGGAGGCGTCTCCTTCAATTGAAGCAGTAAGTAGTAGTCCATAGGTGAATTCCTTAGCAAAAAAACTTGCCAGGGAACTACTCCGTGTGAAGCAAAATGGGCCAACTGCTGCACTATGGGTGCAGTACATTGAGATGGTGGATCTCATGAAAAAGTTCATAAATGCTGAACGTTGTGGAGATTGGAATTCTCACTTGCAATGTGTTCAGCTCATGATTCCATACTTCCATGCGTGTGGGCATTTTCCTTATGCAAAAGCATGTCACCCTTATCTTCAAGACATGTTGAGCCTTCAATCCGTCATGAACAAAGAGGAATACGACAAGTTTGTTCGACAGAGCTATTTCACGATTCAACGTAGCGACAAGTTTTAGACAGGAGTTTGGTCTGATATGACAATTGAGCAAACACTAATGCGATCTATGAAATGCTCTGGAGGATTCACACGGGGACGAGGAATAAATGACAGCGTTTTGAGTAAGTGGGTTCTTGGCGCCACAGCTACCTTTCATATTTGTACCTCCCTGGAAGAATTCTGTGGTTTGACTCTTTCTTCTGGCGAACAACATGAGGATTTTCGTGAATCTTGGATGAATAGAGATGCTGCGGATACATACAAACTTTCAACTTGGTTTGAAAATCACCCGCCCTTTCTTCAGATAGATAAAATTATATCAATAGCTTCTGGGATTATTGGAGATGAAACTGTCACTTGCTTCAAAGCTTTGAAATCGGGAGAAAAAAGATGATTGAGGTGTCTGGGAAATGCTACTCAGATGTGAAACTAACTCGGAAAGGTATAGCACAATCACTCAACAGTATGCATAATTCAATCAAATTTCATGATACCACTATAACTGTGGATCCTCTAGTTATATTCCAACGGATTTCCTTGTGCAAACGTAGCAATGATGATTTAGAAAATTACCTACAATATGAATTGGCTCCTTATCCTCTCTCTCTTTTCAATGATTGCGGAATGCGCAAGACAAAAAAAAAGTGCTTTGTATCAAATATTTGAAGAATCACATCAGATAATAGACCTCCAACAACAAACAATAGTTGTGGATGGTGGCTTCCTGTTACATAAGGTGGTGTGGAAGAAGGGATCTACAATACAGGATATTTGCAACACCTATATAAAGTACTTTAAGAAACACTATTGTGGAAAGAGCTGCAGAATTGTTTTCGATGGATATACTGACACTGTAAACAGTACCAAAGTAGCTGAACAAAATAGAAGGTGCTCAGTGAAAACGTCAGTTGACATACATTTTAAAGAACATACTGTCATCAATGTGCCCCAAAATCAGTTTCTCTCAAATAAGAACAATAAGACAAAATTCATTCCCATTCTGTCCTCTAAACTAAATGAGAAAGGAGTCTTATGCCAGCAAAGTCCTAATGATGCCGACACTCTGATTGTTCAGACTGCTATAGATGCACTGAGTGAGAGTAACAACGTTACTGTTGTTGGACAGGATGTGGATATACTTGTTCTTCTCACAGCCTTAACCCCTTCAGATAAAAATGTATACTTATACAAACCAGGCCAAGGGAAAGTCGTAACTCAGGTATTTTCATCACAACAACAGCAGCAAAAGGGCCTCAAACACATTATACTGCTTGCTCATTCATTCTCTGGCTGTGACACAATATCATCTTGTTATAGGAACGGGAAAGTTGCTATCTGCAAAATGTTGATGCGACGTAAATCATTAGAGTGTGTAAATTCAGTCTTTGGTGCCTCAAACTCGTCACGTCAGCAGGTGGCAGAGGCGAGGCGTAAGTTCTTCTTGAATATATATGGAGCTCCACATACTACAACGTCACTCAACTTACATAGGTTTCATGCCTTCACAAAGTCCGTTTCAAACATGAGACCAGAATTAGCATCCCTGCCGCCCACAGAAGGAGCAGCGAAGCAGCGATGCAACACTCATACCGTGTTTTTCATCAGATACAGCTGTGGCAGGGCAATGAACTGTCTGCTGAGATTTGGTGTTGGAAACGCAAGCTCGATCATACATTAATGCCTATCACAACCACCGATCCTGTTTCCCCTGAGGAAGTACTACACCTCATCTTCTGCCAGTGTACAACCGGTTGCGGGAACAAATGTGGATGCAGAAAAACAGGAATAACATGCACTGCTGCCTGCCACTACTGCCATGGAGACTGCTCAAACAGTGCGCCACCTGTTGAGGAGGATGTCCTAATGGAAAACGAACACAAAACAACATCTTTTGAAATTTCACATTGAACCCGGGGTAATCAAAATGATCAAGGACTTGAATATATTGTTTAATCCTATATCATTGTATTTTACGCAATTTTCATTTTTGTATGTTTTATGTTAACAAAAAAATGTCATTTGATAAAGTTATTTTTCAGGCTTTCATTCTTCTGACCACATCATTTATTAATGTTCGTTTATGTTTAGATTAAGTAGATGTAATGTAAGTGCCGTGGACCCGCTCTCTGGCGCTGGTGTGACTTTTGACAAATTTCTTCATTTTTGAATGAGATTATCTCGTTACCTATGGACTCTAGAGAAAAATGTATATAACCTATTTTGTAGAGAATTTAATTGTCTTTATTTTTTGTATTGACAAGTTTTCCGTAGGAGTTATAGCTTGCGAGATATTAACAAAAAATTGGAAAATGTTACCTTCTTTTACCTGCCCTCCCTCGCGTTCACCCCCTACCCATCAGGACTTTTAGTATGTTCATTAGTAGACCCTCCCAAACAATATCACCAAGTTTGAAAACTTACGTAATTATGTCCCAAAATGACCCAAAATCTGCCTAATTTGACTGGACTATAAACTAATAACAAATATAGATAACACACTCGTAATAAGCATATATATAAACATAGAAAACGCAAAAATACAGGTAACAAAGGGAAATAGATAAATAACCTGTTGGATGATTCATAGATAATATAATCAACTAAAATTTGGGAAACATAATCAAACCAATTCAGTCCGAATTTAATTTCACTGAACTGTTAGATGTCTTAATTAAACTGGGAAATGTAATTTGTCATTTAGGGCCAAAATGCACTTAATGCAATCCTAACCAACATTTCACTTAGAATAAATTTTGTTAAAAATATTCTTCTCGCTTATCTTAGGAAATAACTTATTCCTTAGCAACAAGTAACTTTATATCGAACGCTTAATAAATAGCGAAGCTAAATGAAAAATCTAATAACTGACTTAAGATGCTAAAAGCTAATAGGCTTCTGTACTTTCTTAGAAGAGTTAATTGAAAATTTCATCACGGAAAGTGACTATGAATATATAAGGCAGACAAAATTTTATTAGTTTAGATACAGTTCATCATGATTTAGGAGAAAAAATATTTTAAATTTAAATTCTTATAATGACATATTTCCTAAATAAATAACGTAAAGTTTTACATATAAAAAATACAATCTAAATTTTTAATTATCTTGAGTAAAATATGTAATGGAAAACTAAGTTTTTGTTCTCATTTTCAAGTGTTTACACTAAAAAATAAAGTGTGGTATGAACTAAATTTATTTCGTAAATATTTCCCTAAATTTTGTATAACGATATCTGTTTACAAAAGTTACACAAAATTTGCAAACGTCTTTTCACCTCCTTTTTGCTAATATAAATCTTAAAACTAGTCGGATGTGCCAATCCCAAAACTTTCTTCTATCTCACACAGGTTTCGCATAGACTAAAAAGAATCAGCACCAATTTATATCAAGGTCTAACTGAATCCAAAGTTTTATTAAATTCCGTGCTTTAGTTCTTGAGATATGACTATTGCTAAAATCGTGTAAATCTTGCAAAATACAGCATAGCAGCGCCACTTGTTGGGAGATTTAGACCAAAAACTAATCAAAAACAACTTATGTCAACTTATAACTGAATCTGAAGTTTGATGAAAAGCCGTGCATTAGTTCTTGCTATATAGTTATCGTGATAATAATGAAAAAAGTAGCATAGCATCACCACCTGTTGGGCTATTTACACCAGAGCTTAATCAGTATCTATTTATGTCAAGATCAAACAGAATCTGAAGTTTGATGAAATTCCGTACATTAGTTCTTGAGCTAAGAAAGACTTTGAGATTGATATGTGTCACTTGTTATCATGTTAAATTTAATTTTAAAATATTCTTTTAGATTTTTGGAACTATCGTAAAAATCGAAAAAAAGAGGTATAGCCTTTTGGTATATCTACACCCAAGCGTAATCTGCGTCTATTTATGTCAAGGTCTAACTGCACCTGAAGTTTTATGAAAATAAATGCATTAAGTTCTTGAGATAGAGCTATTGCGGAAATCGCGATAGATGCAGCATAGCAGCGACACCTGTCCGTCGATTTTCACCAAAAGCTAATCAGCACAAATTTATATCAGGGACTAACTGAATATAAATTATTAAATTTCGTGCATTGGTTCTTGAGATAGAGCGCCCACAAAATTTTTGTCACATACATACATACATACATACATACAGCCAGAGTCACAGACTCACAGACAAACATTTTCTAAAAACAGTCAAATCGTGTTCAAGACATTCTAAAA
Organism: Maratus michaelseni; assembly: GCA_963931845.1. NCBI lineage: Eukaryota > Metazoa > Arthropoda > Arachnida > Araneae > Salticidae > Maratus > Maratus michaelseni. Next base: position 244,854,728 of record OZ007588.1, on the reverse strand, counting down.
CGTATAAATCCGTCGGAAACCGGAAGTCGAAAATTTTCATGAATCCAATACTTTCTTCTTGTAAATATAGAAGAAAGTAAAAATAATTAAGTAATTCAGTTCACTTTTATATTTCATTATAGAAAGCATTTTGCACAGAAAAATGTGCATATATTTTTGAATCCGTCGAAAATAAGCTTACAAATATACTACACTATAAGACAAATGGATGGGTTTCATTCATTAAAGCGTGATCATGGTAAATAGATTCGCTGGCCATGCATTTTGTGCAAATGAAACTTATCGTTCTGATCAAGTTTAAATGAGCTCATTAACAGTATTCCAGCAAGCTATCCGTTGCTTTTAACGATGGCTGTAAAATTTTAAGATATAGTTTGTGAATAAGCATGTTTGAAATAATAAGTGAAAAAAATCACTAATGGTATTTTGAATATGCTTTTTTAAATGCTTCGGAGATTCGAAATATTTCCAGCCGTCATCCGGCAAGAAATAATATGAATACCTAAAGATCCAAAAATTATCTTTCACAGTATTCGCACTTGAAACTTGACTCGTGGAAACACAAACATTAGACATATTTGAACTCCAGCAGCGTAAATGATGCTTAGCATCTTAAATCCTAGTATTCTCTAAGTGTTATGCTGTAACAACGCCTCTTTCTCTGAGGAAGCATTTGGTGTATTCATAACAGTTAGTATGCCCGCTTCGTCCGTATTTCAGATTTTCTAGCACTTCTTTGGCAGACATTTTGTGGTATAATACATATTAACCAATATTTTTCTAGCGGCCTATATATAGAACAGCTGAGATTTATGGAATGAATTTTCAGAAGTAGTATCACATTTTGTTTTGGCTCTGAAACTAAAAAAACGTTGAGATTGACATGTGTCACTTGTTATCATGTTAAATTTAATTTTAAAATATTTTTTTAGATTTCGGGAGTTGACAATTTTTATTATTTTGCAGGACATGACTCTTTTTTTTAAATTAAATAATTGTATGAAAAAATGTCAAAATTCCATTCAAATTTCATTATGACAAGACTTATAAATATAAGTAACAAAACCCACGGCTTTGCACGCTTGGTTGTTGAAATATGTCAAGCTGTATTTAAGTGCCTATTTACATAAGAGAAAATTATACTTATAAAGATAATTTAAATTTTACTAATTAGGTCGAATTTTGAGAAACATCATTCTTTCACTGGATTGGATTAATATGAGACTTGAATAAAGGAGAAAACCCATTTGCAGCCACACCCGTCCCTCGCAAAAAATAAAGATACAACGCCTAGTTTTCTCTCCTACTTCCGAACCCTGTTTATCAGCTATGGTAGAGTGCAAGAATTTCTAAAATCGGTTTACTAGTTATGGAGTCTATTTCCTACAAACAAACAATTGTTTGAATAATAACCAGTGAATTTTTATCCTGCTTTTCTAAGCGTAAACCATGAAAGTGTCCAAGCCGGGGATAGAACTCTGACCCCTGGAATAGCGCTCCAATGCTCTACCTTTGAGCTACGAGGACATTTTCAATCTGTCGGTTTACGCTTAGAAAAGCAGGATAAAAAATCGCTGGTTATTATTCAATGATTACCGGCATAATTTACTGCTGAAAAAGAAATTAAAATTAACTATGTGTTTTCATATGCAAGGCTTTGTATGTCGTCTCATGTTTGCCGCAGAAGTTTGCGTGTTCATGATGACATTTCCATCTTTTGCTACGATTGCAGCCTTACCGACATGTATAAGTGAGAGATGCTACGCTGGGTATTGTCTTCGTTGATCAAAGTTAGAGCATTGGAGCGCTATTCCAAGGGTCCGTGTTCGATTCCGGGCTTGGACATTTTTACTCTGTCGGTTTATGCTTAGAAAATCAGGACAAAAAATCACTGGTTATTATTCAATGATTACAGGCGTAATTCGCTGCTGAAAAATGAATTAACAAAACAATTATTTCTTTTTTCACAGTATTGGTATAACATGAGTCACCATAAAAAATTAAATACTGTTCAGTAATAAGGTAGTAAACAAAGGTTTACTACTCTTATCGTTATTCTTTTTGTGGAGAAACAAGTACTATAATTAAATAAGAAGTACTTCCTTACCTAGTTGGCAATCATATTTTTTATAATAATTTTTGTGAGGTATAGCTGTTAAAGGTATTTGCTTTTTATCTCATTGCTCAGAAAAGTTGTATCTGACCCTGGCATGCTAAATAATGGATTTTTCTTCTCTTTTCATTTTTTAAAAACACAATATTTGAGCACATCTGTGTCTTAGAAATTATCGCTATGCCTAAACTTTCTTGACTGTCAGTTTCAAATAAATCAAATTAAAAATATAATTTAGCACATTCTCTCCCTATTCCACCCATTTAAAATTTGAATTTTTAAAAAAAATTCTTTTGGGGGAACCACATTTTAATAGACACCTGTATGTCATATTAAATTATATAGCCCGATAGTTTCCGAGTAATCATGATTATACAGAATACCTAATCATTTCATCATTTTTAATCTCGAATATTTTAACAAACGTCCTTAGCTTGCATTTACGCCTTAAAAATAGCCTTAAATTTCATGTTTTTAGCCTCAACAGAATCAAAGAAATTTGAATTTTAGAACACTTTCACTTTTGCCCCCGCTTCAGGGTGTTTTCTAATGAGATAAAATGTAGTCGATTTTTAAGAAAAAATTAACATCATCATTTTCCTGAGAAAAGATTTGAAATCGGTTCAGCAGTTCCAAAGTAATCGTTTTAAAAACTTTTTCGCTCATTTTATCCTTTCAAATCTTGAATTTTTCAAAACTGTTCTGAGTAAGCATGCACATCTTATATGTAACTATTATGTCGAAATATCACATTTGTAGATCTAACATTAAAAAAAAAACATTATATAGATCGTTTCTAGAAAATTTTTCTGTTCATCTTACACTTTTAAATTTCGATTATTTTAAGATCACCCTTATCAAACATTTACATTATAACTGTAATCACCATCTCAAATTTCACGTTTCTAGTTTCAACATATTCAAAGAAATCGTTATTTTGTAACGTTTATCGCTCTTGCACTGTTTTGAGGACAGTTGCTCACATATTCCAGTTTTAAGCAGAGGTTTCGCCAGTATTATCCTGAACGAATTTTTGAGATTGGTTGAGTGACTCCAAAATAATCGTGATTTTTGGACGTTTTCCATTTCTGTCACCCCCTTTTTCTTTAGAAGCTGTTCTGTACGAGCATTTACACCTTCAAAGTATTAGCCATGTTAAATTTCCAGTTTCTAACAGTAGCAGTTCCGAATAAAGCGTAATATAAAACGTTTTAAGGATGCTTTCTGATCATTTCATTTTTAGATTTCGAATTTTTCAGAAAACGTTCTTAACGAGTATTTACATTTTAAATATAAATGCCATGCCAAATTTCAAGTTTATAGCTCTAACAATATCACAGATATCGGAAATTCTAGAAACTTTTCGCACTTATATTGCACTCTTTTACATTTCGATTTTTTTAGAAAATGTTCTGTAGGAGATTTTAAGTCCTAAAAATAAAAGTTGTGTCAAATTTGAATTTTATAGCTCTAACATTTCTAAATAAATCGTAATTTAGAACATTTTCAGAACGTTTTCTGCTCCTTTTAAGGTTTTAAATTTCGATTCTTTTAGTAACTATCTTTTAGAACATTTACATTTTAATAATATCTACCATACCAAATTTTAAGTTTGTTGCTCGAACAGTATCACAGAAATAGGAATTTTAGAACGTTTATTGTTCCTGTACGCTTATGAATATGAATTTTGAATTTTTAGAAACTGTTCTGTGCGAGCATTTGTATTTTAAAAATAATAGCCACGTCAAATTTAAATTTTTTTCATAACAATTTCAAATAAAACGTAATTTGAAACGTTCTTAGAACATTTTCCGTTCATTTTACACTTTAAAATTTCGAAAATCTTAAAAAAAGTTCTTATTTAGCATTTACATCTTAAAAGTTAATATCATGCTAAATTCCATATATATTATCACCAACAGTATCACAAAAATCGCAGTTTTAGAACGTTTTTGTTTCTGTACCCTTTTAAATTTCGAATATTTTTAGAAAACTACTCTGATCGAGCATTGACGTTCTAAAAATTGTAAACTAGTCAAATTTTAAGATTGTAGTCCTAACAATTAAAATAAAACTTTAAGAATGTTTTAAAAATGAAGAATGTTTCTAGAACGTTTTTCGCTCATTTCACCTTTTCAAATTTCAAATGTTTTAAAAACCTTGCTCAGCGATCCTTTACATCGTAAAAGTAACTAATATTTCAAATTTTTAGCTCCAAGAATATCACTAGAAATCTCAATTTTAGAACATTTTTTGTTTCTGTTCCCTTTTAAATTTTGTATCCAAAACGGATCAGCTGCCCTGGATATCATCGGTTCAGTATCGGTTCTTCAGAACAATAATTGACGCCTTTTTTTAAACTCAGAATTTATATCATAAATAAGGCGAAAATTTCTATCGAAATCAAATTAGATCCGAAATTTCTATCCTGGATTTATATTTACTGTTTGCCTCGGTTCCAAAGAATGCTTAAACGGATCATACCATAAAAATGATGCGATATTCTAAATTCCATTTTTAATAAAATTATTAGACTGATTTGATTCATTAGTGACCTATTAAGATTAGAATTACTTTTAAATAATTAGCTTTCATGGTTAAAATTAAAAGTTTATTTCACCCACAATCAATCCTATATTAATGCAAACGCGGTTGTTAATGTATTCTACTAGTACCTCTTGTGATAATATTTCAATCAATCATGTAGATTATGTTAAAAAGTACTAATATATTTGTTCAAAGCAACTGTAGCTCGAAACAACTGTTCTAGCTACTTTTTGCCATTCAAATTGAATAATTTATTTTTATTGAGCTATATGGTTAAATTAACAACTGCTCCAAAAACTGTTTGACATTCTGATTAATTAATTTATTTTTTATTGAGCTTTATGGTTATATTAACAGGAGCTCCAACTTCGTTTTGTCATTCTAATTGATTATTTTTATTGAGCTATATGGTTATATTAACAACTGCTCTAACTACTTTTTACATTTCTAATTGAATAATTTATTTTTATTGAGCTATATGGTTATATTAATCAGAAATATTTAAGGAACTTTTTCATTTATAATAAACGTAGATACACTAAAATAGCTCACAAGAGAGTAAAATTTTGGAAAATTCGGATAAATGACGGTTAACTTTAGAAATGAAAAATCGTAACTATTCTGTATTAAACTTTATATCACAAATCTCTCCAGTCATTCATACATGGAAATTAAAGAATTTTGCAAAAGCGCTTCAAAGAAATGTGAAAATCTCATTGCGTTTCGAAATTATCTTACTCCTACTTAATCAGGCACAAAAAGATGCGCGGCCACTTTCAGAGCAAACTTTAAAAGAAATAGAAGGGAAAGACATAGAAGAAAACAGATGGAAAAGAACAGCAAATAGACAAGTAGGAGACTGAGAAGTTGGCATGAAACTTCTATAAATAACAGAAATATGAATCAAATGAAACAAAAAGACAGAAACGAGGAGGAACAATTAATTATCTAAAAATAACTAAATAGAAAAATTAATATTATTATTATCAATTTGATGAAAAAATAAACTTTAAATAATTTTTTAAAAAATGGAGAAAGACAGTCAGGGATTTGTTTTAAAGTACATTCAAGAAGCTATTCAATTTACAACTATATCCCGAATAGTTGACTGTCTAATTTACCGTTGATTGGACGCAGATGGTGACCACTTCCACCACATATCATGATACTGTTGCATGTGGTAAAAGAGGCCACTATCTCCACCTAATGAACGCAAAATTTGATGCATTTTTCGGAATGCAGTTGACGTTACATATGGGGCACTGACCGAATTACTGTGTATTTCTGGTATTTTTCGTGATTACATCGCATTTTACACAAAGCAAGTTAATCTTATAGTAAATATCGCTAAAGTATCGTCATGAATATTTAATTTCTGACCAAAAGTTCTGGCTCAGATTGAAATGAAGTATTCCGTAATTTCGACTGAATAATTAGATTGCAACCCAGGTTTCCTATATAAAAAAATGCTCGCTGCACGGCGCTGTACCACCTCTTAAAGTTTGTGAACTTCGTATTGAAACACCTTTTATATTTAGAAATGTAATTCTTACTCCTTTTACAACTTTTCTTGCAGGTCCATAGATCAAGAAATCCCTAAAGAAATAGACGAAAGTATGAATTTCTTGCCCTTAGATATCCTCCACTTGAGTGATTCTTTTCTTCTATAAACTCTTATTCTCCTTGTTCTCTGTTTTGAAGAGGTTCCTTTTCCTTATGGCCAGTGAACGAGACTTGCTTCACCGCACTTCCCACTTCTGCATCATTAGAGTCTTGACAACAGAGGAACTGATTTGTTGACTTATATCCTATAGACTTGGACCTGAAAAATAAGAAACTTCATACGTGAGTCATAGTTTTACACTTCTGATAGACAGCGATCGAAAGTTTCTAAACTAAAAAAAAAAATTTTTTTTTTTCATTTTGTAACGAAAACTGTTTATTAAAGGAAATATTATTAATGTTGCAAAAAGATATAAAAGCGCTGAAAAAGAGACCTCTGTAGATTAAATAATTATATATTTAAAAATTACATAAAAATGATTCCCCATGAATTCATTGTAAGGATTTTATTAAAATTAATATAAATTATCTTAAATATCTTCTTATGTACTTATGTGAGAATTTGCATCAACTGGTAAAACAAATTATGGATGTATAATGTATAAATAACTATAACATTTTTCCATTTCTTTAAATAAAATTTTCAACGTAAGAAATCAAATAGCGTAATATTTATAATGTTGAATACCATCAATAAATTTGCTCGCAAGTATCACAACATGAAGAAAACTTCAGTCAATATAATTATTTAAAATTGTGTTAGGACACAATGAAATAAAAAATGTATGCATTGACGATCGGTTACATCTAAAAGATAACTGAAGCCACCATATGGTATATGGCTATCAATAATTTTCAGCTGCGTAATTGAATTTATAATAACAAAAGTAACAAAATAATGTTAATTTTAATGTAAATGCTGTTATTTTATCACGTTTGTCTGTAAAACACGTTTGTTTAACATGAAAATATTTAATTAAGAACTGATAGAATCCTAAAAACCAGTATTTCGGTTTAACAAAATATATCATTGCATTACAAAAAGTACTTGGAAACGCTTCCGAAAGTCAGTAGCGGAAAAATAAACTTTGATTTTATTAATGATCTTTTAAATCTCGAGAATATATTAGTCTTTGAAATTTCTAAATGTAAAGCACGCTTTTCGAAATCGCCATTAACTTGAAAGAGCTTGTTGCATATTTTCGTTCGGGGTTATATTATATTTTCCTACATTAAGATATATCTGTCTTTTTTACTTTCTTCTATCTTTACAAGAAGAAAGTATTGGATTCATGAAAATTTTCGACTTCCGGTTTTTGACGGATTTATACGTTTTAGAAGGTGCTAAACACGATTTGACTGTTTTTAGAAAATGTCTGTCTGTGAGTCTGTCTGTCTGTCTGTATGTGACAAAAATTTTGTGGGCGCTCTATCTCAAGAATATAATAAAACTTTATATTTAATTTGACCCTAATATAAATTGGAGCTGATTAGTTTTTGGTGAAAATCGCCCGACAGGTGGTGCTGCTATGCTGATCTTTTTGTGATTTCCGCAATAGCTCTATATCAAGAACTAAAAGAGTTATTTTCATCAAACTTCAGTTTCTGTTAGAACTTGACATAAATAGACGCTGGTTACATTTTGGTGTAGATATCCCAACAGGTGGCGCGGCTATACCATTTTTTCATTATTTTTACGATAGCTATATCTGAAGAACTAATACACGGAATTTCATCAAACTTCAGATTCTGTTAGACCTTGACATAAATAGATGCTGATTACGTTTTGGTGTAAATAGCCCAACAGTGGCGCTGCTATGCTACTTTTTTCATTATTATCACGATAACGATATATCAAGAACTAATGCATGGATTTTCATCAATTTTCAGATTCAGTTAGACGCTGTCATAAGTTATTGTTGATTAGGTTTTGGTCTAAATCTCCCAACGGGTGACGCTGTTATCCTGCATTTTGCAGGATTTACACGATTTTAGCAATAGTCATATGTCAAGAACTAATGCACGGAATTTAATAAAACTTTAGATTCAGTTAGACCTTGATACAAATTAGTTGCTGATTCTTTTTAGTGTATGTGAAACCTGTGTGAGATAGAAGAAAGTTTTGGGATTGGCACATTCAACTAGTTTTACAGTGTGTGCTTATTAACCAATCAGTTTTGATAAACAAAGTCGTTTCTGAAGTCAGCTTGTTCTACGTACTAGATGTGTGATACAATAAAAAGAAAAGAGAGTGAGAAATAAAGCTATCTAAATGTAACACAAACTTTTCTACATGAAAAACAAAAATATTAATAAATTGCTATTTTTTTCTTTTCTAAATTTGTTAATTTAATTTTGCTTATAGGGACATTCATCTGTTGAAATGAGTAAAGTCACCAAAAAGTAAACACTCTAGTAGTTACTTCTGATATTTTTTTTATGTGTAGTAAACATAATCTAAAATGATAAAAGTTTTTAAGAGCAATTATCAAAAAATATAAGCTTTGAGTGTTAAATTATTTTTTGCTGTGTTTTACATATCTTTGAAAATAATAACCCTTATAGTACTATTTCATATAATTGTACTAAAACAACCAAACATTTTTACATCGGAATAATAGATTTATAACAGTGGCTGCCGTGCGAAGCGCCGACTGTTCTATTTATTTTAAATAAAGTGACATTTTAAGACAGATGTTGATGTAATATCATGAGCTTTAGCTGTTTAATATTATGGTCTGTTTAATTTATTAGTTTTGTATTACACTCTGTATAACTTGCTAATGTTTAGGGTGAAATTATGAAAGTTCGCTGTCACAAAATATAATGTATAAGTCACTGCTTATGTGTTAATAATTTATTGCCAGAAATATGCGTTAAGAAATTATTAATTCAAGAACTATCAGATAGCAAGTTGCTTCAGAAAATAAAACTAAAATATTTTTTAAATCATTTAATTTAAATATAGTTGTTTACCAAATACTATGACAATTTATGTTTACTTCGATATGCCTTTCAACTATAATTTTTACTTTCTTCTATCTATAATAGAAGAAAGTATTGTAATCGAAATTTTTTTCGACTTCCGGTTTTCGACGAATTTACTCGTTTTAGGGGTCAGAGATTCCGAAAAACATATTTTTACAAAATGTCTGTCTGTCCGTCTGTCCGTCCGTCCGTCTGTCCGTCCGTCCGTCTGTCCGTCTGTACGTCTGTGTGTCTTTTCATTGTACTATCGAAAAGTGTATGAAGTTATGCTTCAAATTGAACCTAAATTTTTTTCTATGTTTTTGGCTATGGCAAGCAGATTCTATCAGAATTTGGGGATATTTCGACGAAAGGGAGCACAGTGATCGATATTTTTGTTCCATTTTCACTATTGTACAATCGAAAATTGTATGAAGTTCTGCTTCAAATTGAACCTAATTTTTTTTTATCTTTTTGGCTATGCCAAGCAGATTCTTTCAGAATTTGGGGATATTTCGACGAAAGGGGGCGCTGTGATTGATATTTTTGTTTCATTTTCACTATTGTATCATCGAAAAGTGTATGAAGTTATGCAGATAATTGAACCAGTTTTTACTTTCTTCTATCTATAATAGAAGAAAGTATTGTAATCGAAATTTTTTTCGACTTCCGGTTTTCCACGGATTTACACGTTTTAGGGGTCAGAGATTCCGAAAAACATGTTTTTACAAAATGTCTGTCTGTCCGTCTGTGTGTCTTCATTGTATCATTGAAAATATATGAAGTTATGCTTCAAATTGAACCTCATTTTTTTCTATGGTTTTGACTATGGCAAGCAGGTTCTATTAGAATTTGGAGATATTTCGACGAAAGGGGGCGCTGTGATCGATATTTTTCTTCCATTTTCACTATTGTAGCATTGAAAAGTGTATGAAGTTATGCTTCAAATTGAACCACATTTTTTTTCTATGTTTTTGGCTATGGCAAGCAGGTTTTATTAGAATTTGGGGATATTTCGACGATAGCCATTTAAAAATTTCAAATTCAAAAAGATGTGAAAAAATAAGAAATCCTAAAAGGTTTTTTCGTTAAATGTTCGGCCTTGATCCAGAGAATCCGGAACAATTTTTGTTTTGCCTCTATCTTAAAAAATGGCTGAAATACAGCGGTTTGAAATTTTAGGGTGGCTGAAATTTTCAAACAAGACAGCAGATTTCATCCATAAACGGGTTTAATTTATCAGTTTTACTTAACGTGGTTTCGACAAATTTTCTTTCATTGTTGTAACCATTAATCCTTCACTATATATTTATATTCGTCAACGTCAAATTCTCGCCAAACTTGGCGATAGTTGGTGAAATATCGCCAAGTTTGGCGACAAAAATAGTTTGTCATAAATGAAGCCAACTTGGCTGTAGAGGACAAATTTGGCGATATTTTCCTTCAAATTCAATGTTGACGAGAACTGAGATTGAATCTTCTTTTATTAGGTTCCACGCATTTTACCTGCGTGTTTTCCAGTAAAATTAGCTAAAATCGTAAAATCAAGAAAAGGGAGGCTATCTGTTCCTGTCGGTTCAGGCCAGAAGGACTTTTCGTAGTTTAGTATACATCAGCTGATTGCATTCCGGTAACCCGACGATTCGCAAGAAGCTGACGTACAACAGAATGACGAAAAATGTTCATTTTATTGGCGATGTGATAGCAAATTTTGAAGTATTAACATGACTGAGATAGAAGAAAGTTTTGGGATTGGCACATCCGACTAGTTTTAAGTATATTAAAAAATCTTTTATTAATAACAACCTTTAGAAACTTATTAAACATCATTTCTTATATAAACGCATTGTAATTTTATTAACAAAATATTTTAAACAGAAAAATGTATAAAAGAAATTTTGTTAAAATTACTAATTAAATAAAACAAGTACCATTCATTAGTTAATAAATGCTTGAAAATAATCAGTGCCGTCTTAATGCGCCAAAAGGAATATAACTGGTATAGTATCTGATAAAATTATTTTCCTACATTCGAGAAATTCACATCAAAGTGTACTTAAAAGATATCAAAAAGTACTTTATCAAAAGTATACGATAAGAACTGCTGAAAATGACTTCAGTTAAAATAAGTGTTTTAATCAAACAGCTTTTTGAAACAATTCCAATAAGAAAACTGAAAATATAAAATCACTTAATTGTACATCTACTACATAACATGAAAATTTAAAATATGTCAAGATCGTTAATTTACACTATTAAATATTTAAAATGTTTCAAGATGATAATTTTTTTTAATTTTAATCTTATTAAAATTTCTAGACAAAAAGAAAAAACAATGGAGGGGGGTGAGGAGATCTTATAAACTTGTGCCGAACTAAATAATTTCGTAAATATAAAATTTTGTAACAAAACGTATCCTTTTTCATAAATTTCTATATGTTGACAAATTAGTCTATGATAAATACAAATATGAAAATAAGAAAAAAAAAGACTGTTTTAAAAACTTCAAATAATGAAACCAATTAAAAAATTATATTCGGTATTTTTAAGTGATATACAGTAAAACCCTTGAAAAGGGAATCTCTGGGGACCGTAAAAGTATTCCGTTCTTGAAAGAGTTTCGTCTTAGAAAGTATAATTCTGTGATATTCATTACGTCGGGATCATCCTATAATTCGAGTAAGACAGGATTCCGTTATAGACAGGTTCAGTTTTTACACGCTTTTATTTAACTCCACTTGGTTTTTGTATGTAAAAATGAAATTTTGTAATCGATTTTGCATTCATTTCTTGATAGGCTTTAATTATAAAAAATTATGTTCACAAGTGTGTTTCCGATAACAATACAACATTTTAATATATTTAGAACTTAATTATGAATGGATACGTTAATTTTAAGACATTTTTTTATTAGCCCGCCAGAGGTGATAAATTACCATATATTCTTTGTGGCTCGCCAAAATATGCGGTGAAACTGCAATAACGAAATATTTTAAACAGTAGAACATATAAATAAAAAGTGTAACATACCTTTCTTAAAAAATACACTTTAATTAATCAATGCTTCTATATCAATTAAATTAAGATTGTACGTTGAGAAATCAATTTACAAATCCAGAAAAGATAGTTTAAATAATGTTTATTTTTCTTTTCCTGTTGCTATATCTTAAAAAAGAAACAGGGCAAAAAAAATATATTTTTTAAATAAATTCACTAGCACGCGCGACGAAAAAGACGACGAATTCTCCATAATCGGTTTCTGTGCCCTCACCAAATTAAAGTATTGTAAAGGAAATATTATGAATATATTATGAATATATTACGGAAATATTATGAATTTCAGTCATGAAATTAAGCATTATTTTCTAGATAAACATGGTATGCTTATAAAAGAGTGCTTATTAGTATTTTTTTACTTTTGTACTTATTATAATTGTATTAGGGAATGGCCTGCTACATTGATGCACTGATTAATGGGAAAAATTTGGCTGCCCCAATATAATATCCAAATGGGTATATCTGAATGTGCGGCAAGAGAAAAACGTGTAAAGCAAATAAAAAGTGCTGGTGGGATTTAAGAGATTTTATTAAAAGCCAAATTATAAAGGCCAGATTGTAGAGGTATCTTCGTAATCCTCATATCTATGTTGGCATCTTGTTGAATTTTCCCTGGTTGCATTTCTCATTATGTTTCAAAAATTGATAATTCCGAAAAGTTGCTAGTGGATTCTAGTAGTGGTTTATCAAATGTTATCTGTAACACTGTATGCAAATATTTTACATATGCCTCGTGTACTACAACAGCTGAGAAAGATTATGGGAAGTTTCTTCGTAATTGTAATTTGATATTTGTTTAAATGGTATAATCAGTAAATTTATGTAATTAAGAACTGTAAAATGACCTGCAATGCGAACAAAATTGGTGAAATTAAAATTATGTGAAAGTTGGTGATCTCTCACTTGCCCTACGATTGTTCACACCGAGACTAGAGTTTCACTGGCAGTCTTTTTTTCAGAGTCCGATTTTGCTGGGTTAATTTTTTAATGTGTCCACAGAATAATGGATATTTTACAATTAAGGCAGCTATGCTTAAAACATAATAGTTTGTTGCCTCACTTGGTGGAATATTGGCTATGGCAGTATTATGGCTGATCATTGATCAATTAAATTCAATGGTAGTGTTTGCTGTTCCAGAAGCTTGCAGATAATTTTTCATGTAATGAACTCACACAATAATGTTTCTTTGTCCCATAATCCAAATTGTGATACGCTGATTAATTAAGGTCTGGGACATATAACTATCCCTATCTCAATCACTTTGAACACGTTTGGAATTTAATACCAGTAATGTATAGAAAATGAAAGATGTGTACTCAAATATGTTATTTACTATAACTTTAGCCGCTTACCAAGCATTTCTAGATTCTAAGCCACAATTTGCGAGTGTTTTTAATTCTAGTGGTGGATCAATTAAACATCTATGACTGGTGATAATGTTCTAACTAGTGATATACATGCCAAGAGAATTTATTATTATTTATGCCAACAAATTCAATACTGAACAACTGTTTATAATATTCTGACAGATCGATGCTTATGAATCAATCATACCTAGGAATTCAGTTGCGCTATAAACAAAATACATTCGCTGTACTGAAATATGTTAAAATAGGGGTATCTGAGATAGCCAACCATTAGCAAAGCATTATGGCAAAGTGACAAAACAAGGTAACAATCCTAATCAACATTTACTTATTTGTCTATTTTGGGGATTTTAATATTGTACATTTCCGATAAAAAGTCATATAAAGCAGTAGTCCATTTTTTAGAAAGAAAAAGCAATTCAACAATTTACAATACAGTATTAGTGAAATGTTACTGAATTGCATAAATATTTATTCAATGTGATTTAAAATTTATTTATTTAAATATGCTACAGAAGTATTTTCTTTGGAAAAAGGCACATTTATAATATATTAAGATGTAGATTATTAAAGAATTCAGATACTTTAAAAAAACTGAAATACAGTTTCATTATTAATTTTAATTTAAACCAGGGTTCAATCAATAAACAAGCAACATAGATTGTATTTTTAAGCATAATTTCTATTGTTTGCTTCATCTTAGAAATGCTTAACAATGTTTCTTTAGTTAAATCATTTAAGAATATAAATATCTTATACTTGTAAATAAAAAGCAAAAAAAATAATTTTCTATGAAAACGCAGTATAATATTATCATTTTGACACTATCTAAAATGTTTCAATTAATCTTAACAGGTGTTTTCTATCAGGTACTGCTACTTATGTTTGCTCAATGCGATACCTACCGAGGCTAAAAATAACTTTTAATAAAAAGCGAAAACAACTTCAAAATGCAAAAATAATTAGATTTGATTAGATAACAAGCGACGAAATACGTGCTTCTTAAAAAGTAATTAATTTGTAAGGAATATATTACCTTAATATTTTATTATTTTTAGTTTCGATTTACGGTGAAAAAAGGTAACATTAAGTGCTAACAATAATCTAAATATTTATTCAAAATCCTTATTTTTCGGAAAATTACGCTCACCTTTCGGTTTGCAAGAATTGATTTCTATGAGGAAATTGTTTTCTTTTTTAGTAAAAAATAAAACAAGAACATTGTTGTCATTGATTTGTCTTTGCAAAATTCTTAAAGAAATAAAAAATTTAATTTAAATTCGCAGCATCTGTTCCCAACGCATTCGAGAAGGGCTAATTAAAATATTTTGGAATTGCTCTTTTTAGAATAACAGCAGATATAATGTAGTTTAGAATTATTTCTTTATTTACTCACTTGGGAATACCAGTAATTAATTTATAAAATTATTAACATTCAAATAAGAATTTTTTTTATACCTTTTATTGAGGCATCTTATTGAAAATGGGAAAGAATTAACATTATTCCAGCGAGAAAATATTCCGTGATTTTTTTTCTCATTTGAATTATTTAAGCCAAAGAGTGAAGTCATTTTATTTTTCGTACTTTCTGTTAGCATAATGGTTATATATGAATTTATTACTAGTATTGGAAATTTATATTATCGGTAAATCGTTAATTACTTAAACCACGTTTGATTCAATAAATAAATTTTTAGCCATTTATACGTAATTTATTTTTAAGAATATTTTTTCTCCATCTGAGAAATGTTTAAAGATTTTTCCTTCAGTTAAATCGTTTAATAAATAGATAGATTATACTTCTTGTAAGAAAATTGCAAAAAATTAGTTGCTATGAAACTCCAATACAATATTATCATTTCAACACTGTCTAAAGTGTTTTTCTATCTTGTAAAGCTACTCATATTTGCTCAATATAATAGCTACGAGACTAAAAATAAATTTTAATAAAAATCGAAAACATCTTCCAAATGCTAAAATAATTGTATTTGATTAGATAACAAGCGATGAAAGTACATGCATCTTAAAAAGTAATTAATTTGTAAGGAATATATTGCCTTAATAAGCAATAGTATATTACTATTTTTCGTTACGACATACATTAAAAAATATCATTTAGTGTTATCAATATTCTAAATATTTTTTTTAATACTTGCATCTCGGAAAATTACGCTCACCTTTTGATTCGAAAGAACTGATTTGTATGAAGAAATTGTTTTTCTTTTTAGTTAAAAACAAAACAAGAACATTGCTTTCATTGATTTGTCTTTGCAAAATTCTTAAAAAAAAAATAATTTAAATTCATAGCATCTGTTTCCAACGTATTCTAGAAAGTCTAATTAAAATATTTCGGAATTGCTCTTATTTGAATAATAGCAGATGCAATGTAGTTTAGAATTTTTCTTTATTTGCTCACTGGGGAATACCTCTAATTAATTTATAAAATTATTAACTTTCAAAGAAGGATTTTTTTTCTTTTATTGAGGCGTCTTACTGAAAATGGAAAAGAATTAACATTATTTCTACTAAGAAAATTGTTCGGGAAAATTGATGATTTCATTTGAATTATTAAAGCCAATGTGCAAACCAATTTTCTTTTTTTCTTTCTATTAGCATTACAATTATATATGCGTTTATCACTAGTATCTGAAATTCATTTTATTGGGAAAATATCAATTCCATTTTTTTAGTTCGCTTCTTTTTCTTGGATAAAATTTTAGTTAAGAAATATTATATTAACTAGATTATTTTTTTATTTTACGGGCTCGCTCATTCTGATCGTGCAACACAAATTTGATTTCCGAACTAATAACATAATTGTTAAAATTGTGTTTTCTATATTTAAAACCCTTATACGCGTGATACCTTTTTGCATTTAAGTTCAATAATAATTCATAAAATTCCCCTTTTTGAGAAAAGAGAAGGCGTCCATGAAGAAGTTTCTGTCTTTACTGAAATTAAATAATAATTATAAAACTTATAAATAAGTAATGATATTGTTATAATTTCCAGGTTTTAGAACCAATACCTGGTTATCAGATCGAATGTTCAAATCAGTAATTGATTAAACCTTTCCTATCGGTAGTGCTTGATTATATACGCCTATTCAATGAAAAATAAAGAAGCATAACATGATCTTGAGAAAGAATTTGGCAGACATTCCTCAATTGTTGTTCTGCACCTGCGATATTTTTGAGCACCCGAATCGGACACTGTACTATATCATAGGTTCAACTGTACATTACTGGTCTCGTGACATTCCTGGTCAAGGAACAGTTTAAAAAATATGAAGGTAATCAATAAATATGAATGGAGCCTGAGATTTTTATGTTGGAAAAAGACTCCAATTTGTCGTACCAAAAATGGTAGCACAAATGGCCGCATGAGCCCATATCGTTGATATGGTATTATATACGATTGAATATTAATATGTATGTTAATAATATGTTGTTGTTATTAAAGTTGCAGTATATGTTAAAATTTTTCGAAAGACTACTTAGGAGGACTTGCTGTCGTGGGAGATTGCACCTCACAAAGTTCGACTAAGAGTAATGACTGTGTGCTTTTGTAAAATAAAGTGTATTTGGGAATACTGGCCAGGTCTATTACACGCACAGATGCGGTGGCCTTCTGCTTCAAGACTGTAACAGCGACACTTAAACGTCATCGAAAGACCATCAAAAAGCATTATGCGAAGCCAGTCTCTGACCAGCCATGATGCTTGGGCATGGCACCATTGCAAATGGCTGAAGTGATAAAGGAGCAATGTTATAGAACAAAGTGAACGTAAAACTCCATCATACAAGCGATGTGAAATGATGAAAACTACAACATGTGGCACGGAAAATGTTACAGCACGTTGTATGTGGGACATCCCAATGGAGTAGGTCCGGCCTGTGGTACAATCAGTCGCTCTTTTCTCTCATTCGTGTTTCTTGGCTTTCCAAAACTGACAGGCCACCGATGAGTACCTTGCAGCCACATCTGTTGCAAACACAATTTCACAGCCGTACACATACAGCACAGGTGGCGGCTTATTCCTTGATATGGACAACTCACCTTAAAGTGCTTCGGAGTGTTGTTTTTTTAATGTTCTTCTTTCTTGATTTTTATTTTATTTAAAAATGAGATGTATATTTAGCCCCGTACTATAATAAGGTAAAGCTAGGAGAGTCTGCGCACAATTCAAAAGAATAACAATAACAAATTTAAATATTATTTTTTTGCTAAACTGTTCATGAAAAATTTTGACTTCATTTGTTTTTTATGCATTTCCACTGCTATTTTGTTGTTATGTTACAATTTAATAGAACAGTGGTAATAAAACCAAGAAAGTTATTTTGCGCAATCCGTCCTTAAAGAGTTGGTGCGATTGCGCACATGGGTAGGAGAGATTGTCTCAAAAAATAACTACAATTAAATTGTTAACAATAGTAATTACACTTAAATTACATTGTTGTAAGGTTTTTGGGGACAATTATTATTATATTAAGAATGAATATTTCAACCTAATGATTAAACAATCAAAAAAGGAAATAATTTTTAAAAAGAATTAAAAAAATTTAATTTAAGGAAAAAAAAATAAAGAATCGAAAAAAGCAATTCCAGATAAGATTACAAAATAACATTTACTTGATAATACGTTTTACTTAAAATTAGTCCATTTTCATTTTTCATTTTTTATGCAAATTTATCAATAAGCTGCGTAATCTCTTCTTGCATGGAAACTAATGGGAACAATGCGCCATCTCTCCTAAGTAGCAGATGCGCAAACTTTCCAATTTCGGTAGGAGAGATTGTGCGGTCTTTATTTAAACATGGCCGGTACTAAAACGAACCGTTGATGTTCACATTGTTAGTCTAGATTAGTAGCTAATGATAAATCGTTTAAGTTTAAAATATTTTGTACTACTGACATTGTATAGAAATTCTGATGAATAGCTCTGAAAATTCAAGCACCTACTTTGGGAAAACAAAACAAAACAGCAATGTTTTATCTTAGACGCTCAAAACAATCAACCTGCACTTTCAAGTAGACACTCCACTACTGCTGTTGTACAACTACCTGGAGTCGCTGCGCGCTCACTCTACTCCTTTCCCCCGAACCTCTACGTGCGCAATCTCTCCGACCGGACAATCACTCTTGGCTTTACCTTATATTTAAGAAATGCGAAACACCATTTCACAACCGTACGCATACAGCGCAGGTGGCGGGTTATTACTGGATATGGGCAACCTACCTCAAAGGGCTTCGGAGTGTTGTTTTTTTATGTTCTTCTTTCTTGATTTTTATTTTATTTAAAAATAAGATGTATATTTAGCCCCGTACTATAATATATTTAAGAAATAAATGGACTTTAAAAACTATTTTATGTAACATAACATTCCCTACCCACGACATAAAAATCTGGCTTTTACAACGTATTACATATCAATCAGAATTTCATTTATTTTAAATATCATTTTCATATACTAAAAAGAAAAATCGTGTATAACATATAGAGCATTACCTCAGTATTTCCGAGGGAAAATACATTCAAACGCAATCGTTTATTCTGGAGTAAGCAAAATTACAGTGATAAACTCATGAACAGTTATAAGTAGAGTTTTATTCCTTTCTATGTCATTTTCTCCTCCGGAATTCCTTTTTTCTCTTTTCTTCCTCTTAGCATCGCAATGTTAAAGAGATTTTCTAGCTTCATTGCATTTCTGCTTCCGCGCAGATGACGCCGGGAAAGCTAAGGAAAAAGAAAGCATTTGTTGACGTCTTTTCCAAACAGGAAACAAAATAGATCCCTCATATTATATTTATTTTCTTTGATAAATTAATATAACTGTCTGCAAAATCTGTAATAAAGTATCTTTTGACGCTAAACCTAACATCATTTAATTTCTTTTCTTATTTCGTTATTCGACTTTATAACATTCTGTCCTTAAATTTAATTTGTCTTAACAGGAAAGTAATTCAAAATGTGACATTTTAAGCGTAAAGAATAGTAATAATAATAATAAAATGTTTAATCATATATTTATTAATGAGGCTTGCAGAGAAAAAAATATTTTTTATGATTTTTCGTCTTGTTAAATTTCTATTCAGTAGATTTATATTAAATTTTTATTAAACAGATGTCTCATATTAAATTTATTTAACATTATTTACCACATTTTATAAATGCTTAAATTATATTATCTATCTTTATATACTTTCATGGTACACGTTTTTTAATAATGCTGTTAAAGGGGAAAAACAGGTTCAAGAATTTTACAGCTTATGGAATTTAGATTAAATATTTTTATATTAAATGTATATATGAAATAGCTCATTCATGGTGTATTATTTATTTATTTACGATAAATTAACATAACCGTCTCCGTTTTTATCGCTAAATGTATCACTATTTAATCTCACATCTCGTTTCAGCACACGACTTCATATTATTTCGTTTTTAACACTTTCCAACCTAGTTGAAAAATGTTTATGACTTCGGTTTGTCTGCCATCTGCCGTCTGTCCGTCTGTAAGTGCTCTAACTCCCGTAAATATGCTCGGATTGCCCTGAAATTTTGGTATGTTATTGTCGTTTACTATAGCATGTTCCCTATTTCAACTGAAGTGTGTAGCACTTATAGTTTTTTTACAGGGACAGTCAAAAGTATTCCGTTACATTACAGTCAAAGGGAAATAATCGTTTTAAGTACATTTTGATGACGTTACGTCGTTTAAAACATAATGAAATTGATATATAATTATGAAGTGCATTAAAACATGTTTTTTTGTAGAATATGGTGTGCAAACCATTTATTATTCATTTACAGGATCAAACAAAAGAATTCTGCTACACATCGTTCTATGAACAAAAATCGTTTGCAGTGTAATTTAGTGATATTTCACTCTTTCAAACATAATGAAAATTTTATGCATTACTGAGGTGCACTATAAACTGCTCTCTTATATGCATTGCGTTTATTTACAGGGACACACAAAATATATTGGTTACAGTACATGTGCGATATTTACAGTCTATGTGTGATAAGTGCGTTTTCAACTTTGATTTGCGTTTTTAAGTTCAACTAAATTTCTTCATAGTACGTGTATGTTTATAAACTCGGTTGATCATATACAGGTCTACACAAGGAAATTCGTAAGTATTACAGACTATGGGAGTGAATTGCTTAAGGGTAGTTTTTAATTGTGTCACAATTGTGTTTAATTATGTTCGCATTTTCCTGCTGAACTATATTTAGTAGACTAATAGAAGTTTGCGGAATATAAATAAATTCATATGCAGGGCTACGCATAGAAAAAAGATACATTGTCGTTTACGGTTTGTAATTACTGCGAGTGAGCTTTAAGTTGCCTTTTAGATTAATATGTGATGTGTACATAAGTCTTCAGATAATATACAGGGCTGTACAAAATATTTCGAGTGCATTTCTATCGATTGGCGAAAATTGCTAAATCTGAATATTCTAACTTAACTAAATTTTATCATACTATATATCCACATTTATTGATCATATGCAGGGCTGCACAAAATAATTCGACTACTTTTTTGAGACTGGAAGGTAATTTCGAAAAATGTATTTTTCAATGTGTTATATATTTCGTAAATTGTTTACTTACATATCTTCTTTCCCCTTATTTAACGGGGAAGTTTAGTTACAGTTTTCTGGCTGTGTTGGAAAGTTTTTCATAATCTATGCTTGACGCATGATTTTTCGTTCATGTTTAATATTAAATTTAAACCGTCTTAATACAATTATAATTAGAAATGTAATTTTTTTAAGTGTAAATAATAATGAATATAATAATAAAATAAGTTTTCTTCTATATCTTTCACTAATGCTTTTAGAGGATAAATTAATATGTATTACTCTTATGTCTTCTTAAGTTTTTACATCTTTTTACACAGCGTACTATATATATAGTGTAGTGCATATGTTATACCGCATACTACTTCTTTACATATAGCTTGAAACAGATCTCCCATATTACGTATTGAAATTTTTCCAACTGGGTGAAAAAGTATGCAGCCAGATATCGAACCAAAGACCTTTGGCTTAAATTGCCAACGCTCTGCCTATTGAGATACCTAGAATGACAGCCGGCCAACACAACTTATTCAGATAACCTTATTGGCAATAGTGTGAATTGTGTTGGCAGATTATTCGTTGAGGTACTTAAATAGGCAGAGCGTTGGCAATTTAAGGGGCTTCACTGAAACTGCCCGATCGCGAAATCCCATGTTAGCCTATGGGAAAACTTAGAAGCGCGACTACTCATTACCTAATATAATTATTAAAATACGACTTTCACAATCAGAAAGTAGACGTCAAATGCCGAACTTGAGTGTTTTTAAAAGTCATCTCCTTAAATTTTAAGTATTTCTAAGAAAATGATAAAATTTCATCAAGTGAAAGTTTCAAAGTTTTTAAGGAATTTTTAAATAGTTAAAATTTAACGAGACATTTTTTTTAAAAACGCCCAATGTCAGCATCTGACGTCTACTTTCTGGTGGGGAAAACCATATTTTAATAATTATAATAGATAATAAGTAATCGCATAGTCTAACATGGGATTTCGTGATCGGGAAGTTTCTGTGAAGCGGCTCCTTAAGCCAAAGGTCCAGTTCGATTCCCATCGTGGATACTTTTTCACTCAGTTGGAAAAATTCCAATTCGTATGAAATTTTTACTAATCATAATAATTGAGTTGAAAATAATAAAGTACACGTTGTTTAGACAGATCAATTACCCTCTCAGATTAGCTTATTGGAAAATTCACAATAATGTTAAAATGTTTCTGTAATAACAAACAGTTTCAAGTTATTTTGAAGAATTCAAAGAATACACCTCCCATAAAAATGATTGAAAGCACATTAATTAAATATAAATACTTCAAATATATGTTTATAATTATGAAATCTAGATAATGATTCACTGAATTTCACTCATAGGAAAGAAAAATAAGAATAATAAGAGAACAATCGAATACTAATTTTTAAATGTTATTACTGTTGAAGCAGCATGTATTTTAATTAAAATTACTCAACGTGTAACTACGTATTCTTGTAACTATGAATTGTACAATCTACAGTGATATTGTCAGACGTAATGTGAACCCAAATACGTATCACAATAAGACACGTAGAAATGATAATGAAGATTAAGAAAAAAACTCGCAATATCAAATCATAATACACAATGTAAAAAAGGACAAATGTTTCTTAATGTACGAAAATATAATATAACTACGAACGAAAATACACACTAAATTTTTTAAAGTTACCCACGCTTTAAAAAATCTCTCTTTATCCTTAGAAACCTCAGAAACCAATATATTTTCGATATTTATAGAAACATTTATTAGAACAAGTTAAGTTTCTTTTGCTGCCACGGATTTTAAGACATGTTTCCAAGTAGTTTTTTATAGAGTACGAGTTGATTCGTCCAGCGTTGTCCGAAAACCAGTAATTTCCTTTTGCGATTTCGACAAAAATAGTCATTTTCCGCGCGCATTCTGTTCTAAATAAACCTCTTTCCAAACGATACTCCGCCACTTGTCCCCGCTGCCTACGGCATTGTATAGCACTCGTGCTACGAACGAGCTGTATTATCCTTTAGCTTCAATTTCCACCGCTACGAGGCAAGAAATCCTCTTACTTAATTATCTTTATATTAATTAGTTCATGTTAAGTTGAATGAACCCATTCCCGTTGAAGAAAATTTCAAAAAAATTTTACTACACTTTGTCGAAATATGAAAACGCCCTAGATCAACCACTTTCAACCACCATATCTCTCACACACCCACAGCTATCGACATGCAATCACCATAGTTTACGATGAGGGACTCGAGGCTACTACCACACTCAAACACCAGTGGTGTGTGCTGGGTAGTTGTGGCTGCAAAGTGAAATATAAGGACACACTCGTCTATTTATATATATATATATATGTGTATATATATATATATATATATATATATATATATATATATGTATGTATATATATATATATATATATATATGTATATATATATATATATATATAGAGAGAGAGAGAGAGAGAGAGAGAGAGAGAGAGAGATTATAAATTAATCAGTTTTCTCGAACCAGAATGTCGGTTTTTAGAAAACTGTCAATTCTCAGTTAAACATTTTCAGCTGCGTAACTGAATTTATCATGCAAGAGTAACAAAATTATATTAATTTGAATATTGATATTAATGCTTCTTTAAATCTTGAAAATGCATTGGTTTCTGAGGATTCTAAGGAAAAGAACGCTTTTCGAAATTGTGAATAACTCGGAAGAGGTCATTGTATATTTTTATTCGTGGTTACATTATATTTTCCTAGATTAAAAAACATTTGTATTATTCTACAGGGCAGAGTAGAGTCTAATTAGAGAAGTAGAGAATAAATATTTGATTATTTATTAGTTTGTTTATTTTTAAGGACACTTCGGAAATATCCATTGCTGAAATAAGACATTCACTATGCGCAGATGGGTTCTATTTAAAAAAATATTTCTAAAAGAAAACCCATTTGAATTTTCTCTTAGTATGTTATAAAATAATTAAATAAATCGACACGGCTTTGCGTTCAAAACTATACAGTAACTTTAGAAATGATTAAAGAGGTCCAGCAAACAAAAATCGAACATATTACAATTTTAAGTCAATAGTTTTTCTATTCATACTGTCATAGACAGTCATTACTGTAAATTCCATTTCTCTAGTTTACTCAGATTTCACGCTATCTTCCTTTTAGATCTACAGACATGGACAGGAATAATTATTTTTATTATTACTGAAGCAAACATTTTTACACTATCCAATTTTCCTTTTCCTTAATTCAATATCGGAAAAAGATTACAAATATAAAACGGAGGTTTAAAGTTTTTTCCTTTAAAACCTTCAAATTCGGTTTTATGATCGTAGAAAATGCTGATTTTTTACAAAATTGAAATCGGGAGAATTTTTAAAACTAAGAAAATCTTTTTTTTTTTTTTTTTTTTTTCATTCTATGTTTTAGAAATCTGTAAAATTCTGCGTCAAAATTTGCTTTTCTTTATAAATGCTTGAAATAACTGTAAAACTTGAGAGCAAATTTAAAAAAAAAGTTTTTAATCGTATTTTATAAAGTGCTTTTGAACTTGAAATAATTTTTTTACATATTTGAGAAATGAATATTTTTATTAAATTATCTACAAAGTTTTATGCCACAGGAATATTAATTTCCAGCAAAATATTCACATAAGTTTGATGAGCTTCTATAAGATTGATGTATGACTAAATACAAAATATTGAGTGTGTTAGATTATATTTACTTTTTATGAATATGGGGAAATTAATGTTTCATAATATACTTTTTAAAAATGCAAACATTTACACATGAATTTCTGAAATAAACAAGAAATTACAAGATTAATACATTATCATTATTTTTTGAAAGATAGGGCCAAACTATCTTATACATAGAAATTCGTAAATCACATACATACAGGTTGTGCACAAAAGTTCTAAGTGACTTTAAATTTGAATTCCAAAAACTATAGTGATAAACGTGGTGTCTAGTTATAGTACAATGGCTATGCTCTCTTCGACACGCATTTTGGGTAAATAATATTAGTTAGCGTACTAACGGCTCTGGCTAGCGTTAGATATGGAAAGTAGTCAATTGCAAAGCAAAAATGTATTTTATAGAATGGTGTCTTTTACAGGCAGTAGCTGCCTATTATTTCCAATGAGATAAACAAATAAGCCTCTAAAAGGCTCAATGCTATCTGCTTTAAATTCGCTGCATCTTTGCTCATCAGACGACATCCGATCACTGAAAATTCGTCATTAGTGAGAAATGACATTGGATCCAAGCTGAGCTGTAAATTTCTTGCTACACTGTAAAAAATTCTAAGAACGTTTCACATCTGAAGCCAAACGTTTAATTTTTGAAAAGAAACATATCCCATTTTTCAGGTTTCATGTTATTCCGTTTTGAAAACTGAACATTTAAAAAAAGATAGGAAATCTTTCTGCTGGTATCTGTATTATCATTTATGACGTCATACTTTTCATTCTCAAAATGAATCTATTCGTTTCAGAAAAGGCAACTAGTCTGAAAAGGCAACTTTCTCTGGAAAAGGCAACTAGTTGCCTTTTCCAGAGTGACTTTTAGGAAGTGAAGTACACTGTAAAAAAAATCTCAAACGTTGAGATTTTTTTTTACAGTGTACTTCACTTCCTAAATCAGCGAATGATTTAAAAAACGTTGTTACTTTTAGAGCACAGTAAATTGCTTTGCCCTCGGCATTAATTACAGCAGCACCTGTTGGAGCCAAATCCTTTTATTACTGAATTTCTTTGATTACCATACTTTTTCCAGTTCCGGCTTTCCCAATAATAAAAGTACTCTTAGGGCAATTTGTAACTCTTGTTTCTAAAGACGAAAGTTGTTCTGTGCATAAGTGAAGTATCGTTTACTCATAAATCTGATAATCTTATGTCCATAAGTGTCTGAAACTTTGACGTCTGTAAACCGGGTGTCAGAATTATCGTAATTTGGATGCACTGTAAGTTGTTGTTCTTTGCAGTAGTTCAGAAATGAAGTAAAATTGCGCTCATGGTAATTGAAGCTCTCACTTTTCCTCTCTCAAGTATGATCAATCCCCAATATGTTGCCCCAAAGCATCTTCGTTTGTCTGCACAGGGACTATGGCATCTGTTGCTATACTGGGATGAATCTCCGGTATTCTTCTTGCAGCCTAACTGGATCAAATATACTGCTAACACTAGGAAAACTCGTTTTTTCATATGTATCAATACTTATGTCATTGAATGCTTCCTCACATGGCTGATTCACAGATGGCAGGCCCTCTTAGCAATAAGCACTCCGAATTCCCTCACCAAGAACAATTGAGTAATACTTGCTGCATATTATAGATTGTTGTGTGAGAGTAGAGTCGTTGTTGAGGGATATAAGAGGAAAAACTATTATAGATTGTTGTGTGAGAGTAGAGTCGTTGTTGAGGGATATAAGAGGAAAAACTCTAAGAACTCCATCTTTTCTTCTTTGATGATATTTTACTCCTCTTACGGAGAAAGATTTGGCAAACTTATAGTGCTATTACACGGGATAAGTTTTAGTGACAAAAATTGTCTCGACTCGTGAGATTTCCATGCATTTATTTTATTGGCTGTTCCACGCGATGTGGATCCGTATCTATTTCAATCGACACTACAGGCGACAAAATTGCTGCGACAATCAAAAGTTGCTCGTTTTTTCAAGCAACTCTTTTGAAGCCATTGGTTTAACATGACGTCGCCAGAAAGTAGCGGGAACTTTGACGTCTCGTGTAACAGCACTATTAAGAAGAGTGCCGGAAGCACGTCTCTCTGGTCACTCGCAGTGTTTCTGAATCATGCTTTTTAATGGTCTTTCGTCGCTTGCAAAGTTAATCTCTCCCAAAGCTGGGCGAGAATTATTATATGATCTTCACTGGAAATTCCTCAAAAGCGAACTCGACAGCGGTTGTATAATTTTCAAGAAGTCCTTGTCAGGATTAACAGCGCTGCACAGTTTTTCAATATATGCTGCAAGGGCTGTTACATTATCGGCAATCATCATGTCTAGAGATTCCACGTTTGATATCCACAAATTCAGAGAACCTCAAACTGTTAAAATATGCCAATATTTTTATAATCGGTATATTTTATAATCGGTATAGTTAGACCAATAGAGCAAATGTTTTAATTAATAATTCAAACAATCGCAATGTTATCTCTCTGGGAAAATAGAAATATTTTGGACCGACGTTTTGGGGGGGTTATGTTTGACGAAAATTTTGGATTAAGATACGTTCCTTACACTGTATGTGTACAGAAAGTAAAGCAAAAAAAAGGGTTAATACAATAAACTCACTAAAATACGCCAATTGTCTGCGAACCCAACTACGAAAATTTTCCTATACATACAAATATACATTCATGTAAATACAAACATACATACATACGAATACATACATACATATAATAAATATGTGCATGATATTATATTTTCCCGATTTCTTTGGTTATCATTCATTAGCATTGGCATGCGGTAAATACGGGCGTACTCAAATTCGTACTCTCAATGTTCGTATACGATTTCTTTTCTTTTTTTTTAAATATCAAATTCAAATCAAATTACACCAATTTGGAAGTTACAAAGAATGTAATGCCTAATTTGGCTACCTATCAGTTCGCATAAAAAAAACACGTGGTCGTTACGTACATAAGAATAAAAACTTCTAAAAGTCAATCTATCTATATCATAAATTCACAAATGTGTGCGTCTGTAACGTTGACGTCATAACGATGAGTACAACAATGAGATTAAACGCATAAGTTTAGATAGAGCAAATGTTTCAATTAATAATTCAAACAATCGCAATGTTATCTCTATGGGAAAATAAAAATATTTTGGACCGACGTTTTGGGGGGTTATGTTTGACGAAAAGTTTTAATTTTTAATCCCCGGTTAGATTTTGACATTACCGATTTCCAGTACAATTTTAGTGTCAATGTAACTAATGTTTTGCACGCTATTGTATTAACAGAAGTGATGCCGAATCTATGTTCCGACAATAACTATTTATCACCAGTTACATTTTTTCAGCGTCCAATCTGCTCTCCGTCAGCTACAATGCACATCTGGATTCTTGTCTTTATTCCACCTTGCACATTTTTCAACATAACAGGTGGCACAAAAATCAATTGTGTGGTGTTGAAGATCTAGCAATGTTGTCGGAAGCGTTTCTTATACCTTCTTGTTGAAGTAGACCTACAAGGAAAAAGTCTTTTGGAATGAGAACCGGTGATTTGGAAGCCATTCTACGCCACAACCACTGCCAATGATTTGTTGTCAAAATAAAACATGTGTGGTCTGAAAATAATTCTTGTTTAACCCGTAATCTAGAATACGTTGCAACATAGTGACTGGCAGCCTTTGTTGCCCAGGACATTGTTTTTTTGAAGACTTGAACTTAGTGGCCCGCCCAGTGTTTTATTGTGCTTTATCTTACTGTCTAACTGAAGAAGGCTTAACATCGACCTGTGTGGAAGATTTTAGAATTGGACAATCAGTTAAAGTGACTTTGTTCCACTATTTCTACAAGCCTCTGAAATCGTACCACATGAAAGTGACTACCACTAAACTGACCAATAGAGTACGGTATGGTACCCCACGCCCACGGGTGAAGAAACGGAGGTTGTAAAGGGACTTCTTCTCAAAACTTTTGGAGATGAGATGAAGAAGATCAGATTAAGATCTATGGAAATTTCAGAAAATAGCTAACTCAGTAATTATTTTTTGTTTATTTATTTAATTTGTGGAGATTAATTTCAGTGTGGTGCCTCTGCACCACGAGCAATCTCCCCGTTTTAGGTTTTTGTAATCTTGACAATTTTTTAGGGTTTAATTATTTATGTTTTGCTCTAATAAAAAACGTAAGTTATAAAACACGGTTTTGTCTGTGTCTTACAAGGTCACAATTCCTTGTAACTATACATAAGCTGTGGCTCTCTGCGCCACAACGCACACTAGAGTGGAGTGAAACTGGCCATAAAAAATTTTTTGGAATTTTTTCTTCGAGTAGGTCTTAAAATTTGCCTTTTCGCACACTGAATATTAGGTTAAATTTTCATTTAATTTGGAATTCATCTTTAGGGCTCTACCAGCTCTTAAAGATTATGCCCTTTATACGTGAAAAACCAAAGAAGTGCAAATAATCATAAAATTTTCTTTTTGGAATTTTTTCTTCGGATAGGTCTCAAAATATGTCTATTGGCACACTGAATATTAGGTTAAATTTTCATTTAATTTGGAATTCATCTTCAGGGCTCTACCAGCTCTTAAAAATTATGCCCTTTATATGTGGAAATCCAAGATATGCACTATGTAGTGTAAAGTATTCATATTATTTTTTTTACAGAATTTGTCTGATTTTAGTAAAATAACCCATAAAACATGACTGATGAAAGTATTACATGTGATCAATCCAAGTGTCGTCATGTTTTGATACCTTGAAGGTAAAGGTCACACTAAAATGTGAATTGTTTGCAAAGATAAAGAAAAAGAAAATTAGATGTACAGTTCACTTTTATGTTTTGAGCTTACATGAAAGATAGTTATCTGAATATATAGGAAAGACAATTCTCTGAATATATAGGAATAAAATAAAATGGATATATACAATGTACTGTAAAACGATCTGATATTTCACTCTAATTTATATTGGCTTTTGGTATCAAAACTAGGCATTATGTTTCGTGATTTGATTTTTGCTCGTATATATTGGTCCCTTGCTTCTACTCCTACAACTGCCAATGTTGCTTCTGTAACAAATTTCACGTATCTTTCAAAATCAAACTTTCAATCTTTTGGCAATATTTGTTTCAAACTATCTAATAGCATCATTCTTTCTCACAGTGTTTATGGCTGTTCCGTCACAGCCCACAGCCATTGTTTTTCAATTTTTAAGTTGTTTTCTGTGCAGTATTTTAAAGTGCTTTCTGCAATATGCTTTCCGGATCCAGAAGATAGAGTAATGTGTCCCTGATACAGTGAATTATGCTCTTCAACCAGAGATACATGTTCTTCACTTATAGTTATTCGATGTAATCTATCTCCAAGTTTCTCTTGATGTAGTGTTTTATGTTTTCTTCTATGAAAATATATACTTTAGATTCCCGCTTTTAAAGCTTTCAGATCATCTTTTTTTAGCACATTCTCTATTTTCTTTCGTTCTCTGCGTACTTTGCTTCTGTCAATTATATGTGATGAATAGTTTTCTGTTATAATTCCAATATCTTGTAGAGTTGCAGAAGCTATTGCTGCCACGCATCTATCAGAAACCCCATACTGATCTGAGACCCTTGAAACCGTAGGAGATATGTTCTCATTTGTATTTGTGACTCATCTTTAGAAGTAGATGCTTGTGATATGGATATTAATTCTTCACACCCTGATGAAGAGCTGCTACTTCTTCTTTCTTCATCACCACCGTCAAAATACATAACAACTGTACTGCCCTGATTAACTGCAGAATTTAAACTTAGCTCTCATCGAGTCCCTTATTTTCTGCCTTCTCTTTGTCTCAATGTACTTGTCTCGGCTTTATCTAGCGTGCCAATAACACTCTTTCTTCATGACCTTCGGTCAAGAAAAAATAATTCCTGTTCTTTTGGAGGCACCTTTTTTGATTTTTCACAAGTACATTTAGGAATTGGCTTGTATTTGCATTCCGAAATGTCTAGAAGATTACACTTACGCTTCAGATTTTAAAATACGTGCCAATAACACTCTTTCTTGATGACCTTCGGTCAAGAAAAAATAATTCCTGTTCTTTTGGAGGTACCTTTTTTGATTTTTCACTAGTACATTTAGGAATTGGCTTGTATTTGCACTCCGAAATGTCTAGAAGTTTACACTTACGCTTCAGATTTTAAAAACTGAACCTTCTCCATGTAATTATCATTTCTTTTGGATATGGTGAATCAAATAAGATTCTAGTATTCAGAAAAATCGTTGTCTATCATTTGATCAATATATCATCATAATATCATTTGAGAAACTATAAGAATTGATGCTTTCTTCTAAATTTCTTCGATCTTCTCTCTTAGGATTTGAATTACCTATGACTTTGGTCCACTACGAGAGGGAACGTGACTACCTCTGTAGGTTTTCACACCCCTCGAGTCGTGGTAAAGCAAGTACGTGTTGGAACATCCCGACTTAAGGCCTAGGACCTGGTTTTCCCTCCTGGGGTTCCAGTCCCGAAGCTGTTGGGGACGCCGGCCCGTCTCCAAGTGTCTCGCGGTGACTTCCCGTGGTTTCACCGCGTGTCGCAACGGCCTACGTCGTCTCACGTGGGTTCAAGGTTAGAGGGTCCGCAGTGGGGCGTGGTTCTCTGACCGGCCGAAGCGCCGTAGCGAGACAAAGCTGCTGGCGCAATAAAAGTCTTTCAGGACTTGGGTTCGGTGGTCGATTGTGCGCGGTGTGCCCCGTCTTGGGCGCCTACGGCACATGTTACTTTTCTCTATGACTTTGATGGATCTTTACCATTCCTATTTTGTTTTAATTCTGTCTTATGTACAATTAACATTTTATAACGTCTGCTATTGTTTCAAAACAACTTCATTTATTTTTGAAGGCGCACCAAATAAGAGAGATTCCACTGCACGTCTAGTAATGGTAAATTTTAGTTTGCCTCCACTCGCACTCATTTTTGTACTAAAAATGAAACGAATAATTTGTAAAGCTCAATAAAACGTTTCAAAAATTTTAAAATAAAAAGTTAAGGTTTAGAAATGATAAAGGAAATTACACTAAACATTTTAAATATAAAAATGTCAAACGAGATTACCAACGAACACTGTAAATGTTCAATTTATGGTAAAAACCTATTGCGTGAAACAATGAAAATATAAATGTCCTGGTAGAGCCCTGAAGGAGTTTTTCAAAATTCATGAAATTTTGCACGTATATTATAGGTACTAAAATGCAACTTTTGGCTGCTATCCGAAATCAAAATTCCAACTTTCGTTTTTTCACTCCACCCTAACGTACACTGGTCAAAATTTGTGCTATGTTCAACCGACTTTCGGTGCTGCAGTAGCTACAACTATAAGATGGTGAAAATTCGTTCCAACAATTAGAGCTATGGTTTAAACAGAGCTAAAATTTCTGGGACGACACGATTTCACCATTTTATGGATGCAGCTACTGCAGCACCAAAAGTTGGTTCAACCCAGCAAAAAAATTAAACAATGAACATTTTTTGAAACAATAATACAACTCACCACCCCATACTAACCTTGCCACAAAACATCGTATGAAAATGTAACTGGTACCTCTCAATTAGTAATAACGTCTACTACTTAATGCTATACTTACAGTTAGATTACTGGGTCGATTAAATATAAAAATCTTACAATATGCGAACATTTTTAATGGTAACACCTAACTGTGACATCATATTTGTATTCTTCGGTAAATTGTACCTTCAGATACGAAACTGGAAATCTTTCGGACAAGTAGCATAGGAATTAGGTTGGTTTAAAATTTGAAATTCGTAATGATTGTTAAATTAATTTGTAATCGTCGCAAATAAATTGCAATGTGGTTACTTTTTGATGCTTAACAGAAAAATATTTGGCTGAATGAGCTGAAATTTTGCAATGAAATATTTGAAGGTTTTTGAAATCGATTTATGTTGTAAAATTCAAACAGATATGCTTTATTATTAATTTTCGAAAAAATATTAATTCTAACCTGTGAATTTTTTAACCGAAATCGACTTCAATATGCTTCAAACATAGAAATCCAAAATTACATCCCATTCACGAAGTACTTTTTTTAGTTATGCCTAAAAAACTACCCGGTAAAAACAATATGTGTTGCAACGAGTACAAATGAATTTAACACATTAGAAATTCCAAATTTTAAACCTTCATAATTCCTAAAATACTTTACCTAATGATTTACCGTTTGGTATCCGTTGATAAACTTTACGGAATTATTAAAATATGGTGTCAAAGTTAAGTGTTAGTATTGAAAATTTTAAAGATTGTTATCATTTCTATATGTACACCACCTTAGCATTATTTAAGCATCGCATTAAATTGTAGACGTTATTACTAAACGATTGGTACCAGTCACACTTTTATACGGTGATTTACAGCAGAGTTAGTTTGCAGGTTGTGCAGGGTTTTTTTTTTCCAAGAGTGTACTGTACAAGGGTACCTGGTGGAGACTTTCCGTAAACAAATCATTAGCTGTGGTGGTTACATAGAATGGCTTCAACGTTTACGAGATCACCATAAACTTAAATTGCGGTGTTACGATAAAAACTTACTTTTCATCGAAGATTTTTAATATTTGCTGATTTAAATTTTGATATTTCGTTTTAGTTTGGATTAATTAGAGAGAATGTGTAATCAAAGCAAAAAAAAAGTGTAGAATAAGGAAAATCTAGTCGTTTGAGAGCCACATTTCAGATAATGACTTTATTTTCAGTTTTAAGTTATTAGAAGAGAAATGTAGGTATAGTAGTGAAAAAAAAACTGAACACCTCCCACTAACTCTGCTACAAATTATCGTAAAAGAAAGTTACTGGTACCAAACGATTAGAAATAAATTCTAATTTTAAATGATGTATATAAAATTTCTACCTATCAAAACCAGCCCGAACTTTATTTTATTTTCAAAATCAACACCCAATTTTGACACGATATTTTTAATATTCGGTTCAAACTATGCCTAGATGCCAAATTTCAAGTCATTTGGATGATAAGTTTTTGAATTATAAACATTCAAAATTTAGAGCTACTAATGTTAAATTACATTTTCATATTTTCATTTGTATCTCCTGAAATTATAATCCTAAAATGCTAATTTTTTGTTATAATGCTAAATTGTTTATAATGCAA
This sequence comes from Maratus michaelseni, assembly GCA_963931845.1. Lineage (NCBI taxonomy): Eukaryota > Metazoa > Arthropoda > Arachnida > Araneae > Salticidae > Maratus > Maratus michaelseni. The sequence goes on along the minus strand of OZ007588.1, from coordinate 244,820,649 downwards.
AAAATCTCAAACATAAATAAGTTGAATTTGTAATCTTTTATAATTTTATACGAGTTATGAATTATGAAATTAATATTCGAAAAAATTAAGAATTGCAACCTACAGTTTTTTGATTGATTTATATTTATTATGTCCTGCTTTATGCGCATTTAAATTTCAAAGATTTATTCCTAATCGTTTTCAAATTATGCAAGTTGCTGATTTAAAGGGTCGTCTATGATGTGCAAAAAAGCATAATTTAAAAAAATATTTTTCTTATTTTATTGTTGATTAGAATTGAAGATTTGAAGAATTGAAGATTTTTTTGTTACTTTTTCTGTGTATTAAATTTACGTAACTAGTATTTGTATGAGACATAATTTTACGTCAGTTATATAAATTAGTTTCACTTTTATTTTTAAATTAACAAAGCTCATTATTTTGAAATGAACCTTCGAAAAAAATCGTACTCATTATTTTTGTTATATTTAATTGAATTTCTAGCTTCTTCTCCAGTCTAATAAACTTATTTTATTTTTTCTGCGGTATATATGTTTGAAGTAAAGTTTCTTATAAAAGTATAAGTGTTGTGTATTTTCTGGAATTTTTTTTTAAATATGTCTTTATCAATCGAGTTCAGATTTATATGCAGACTGAAAAGCAATTTGTATGGGTTTCTTCTACACTTTCTTACACTGCTTCATACTATTTTGTATTCTAAACTTTGTTATTACCGATATCCTTCACATATAATTTAGAAAAGAGCGAGTAAAATAAATTCAAAATCTATGAAAAAGCATTATAAAAACACCTGTAAAATTCCAATTACATTCGTATATTCGAAAACAATTTTGATAACAGATAACCTTGTATATTTTTTAATCGGATAAATCAACTCTTGTAAACATTACGAAATGAATATTGAAAAGGATTTTACTGCATATAACAATAGCCGAAATATATTAAGTTAGTAAAATGGTCATATTGGCAAAAATAATACATTAAAAATGACTTAGTCATTCTGCGGTATTTCAACAATTGAGTACCGAAGTTCAATTTGGATACAGTCCCTAAAATATGCCGATTTTAAATAAATTAATTTCTCTGAAACTAATTGTAGGAATTTTATGAAATTTGGTATCTAGGCATAGTTTGAACTGAAAATTAAAATATCTTGTCAAAATTGGGTCTTGCCAATGAAAGAAACAAAGTTTGGGTTTGTTTTTATATGTCGATGGCCCCTAAAAAAAACTTATATACATCATTTCAAAGAAGACTTTATTTTCAATCGTTTGGTACCAGTAACTTTCTTCTACAATAATTTGTTTCAGAGTTAATAGGCGGTGTTCAATTTTTTTTCACTATTGTATAATGGGGATATACCAGTTTGTTATGCTTATTTTATTCAGTCTTAGAAAGACTTAAGTTGCAATACATAGCAAGTCCTATTAATGTTCTGTGTGTGTAATTTAAAAATTGTTAAACTGAGTTCTTATAATAAATTGAAGCGATGCAATACAACCGAGAAATAGCAAAATTTATTAACATTGCTTATAAGGTGTACAACCAACAGAGTGAAAAAATAATCCAGATAAATCCAGATCAAGGTACAAAAAAATTAAGAAAGTATTGATGTTCTTTTCTGTATCAATTACTTGTCAGTTCATCGAATATAAATATTAATAAGAAAAATATTAAAAGTATACGTGTTCGAAGAAAAATACAGTGTATTTATGGCTTAAAGATATTTAGGCATTTTTTAAATTAAACACATTTGTATATTTTTACAAAGAAACTTACAAAACAATGTTTTATATACCATGCTAATACGAACATCTTATTAATGAAAAAAATCTCTTCTTAAAATTATTTAAGAATTTTAAAAATAATGATTATTATTTTTTAATTAACGGTAACAAAAATCATTTCCAATAAAAATTTTGCCAATGATTGAGCTGGACCATACACCATCAAAACATTATCGTAAATAATTTTTATGCAAAGTAAATCACACAATATTACTAAATGGTAAATAAACTTACAAAACAAAGGACAACCATCTTGAAATGCAATTCACACAACTGTTGTGTGAATTGCATCTCAAGATGGTTGTCCTTTGTTTTTAAGTTTATTCAATTTAACATCATATTCTGAGGATGGTCGTAGAAGTTGACCGAAACGTCAATCTGATGTATTTTAAGTTTTAATTATACATAAATATTTATACACCATTTAGTAATAACGTGTGATTTACCTTGCACAAAAATTATTTACGAAAAATTTTGCCTTTATAAGATTGTTCATACATATACAAATTTTGACTGCTGTTATATTTAATCACCTAAAATCAGTGAATCTAATTTGACTTTAAAATATCTTTGTTATAAATATTATTTTTATTATTTGCGTTTAAAAATATTTTTTCGAATAAATGCTTTTATATATTTTCAGAAAATTCTCTATTTATTTGCAGTAAAATAATTAGTCATTGAAGAATTTAAATATATGTATTTCAAAATTATTTAAAAAATAGTAAATAGCCCCCTTTCTGTAACGCTTCAGTTACTTTCCGAAATTTAGTATAATCTTTCATGGAAGATTATTGAAACAAGATATGTGCAATATCTCTTATGTACTTATCATAAAACAGTTCAAATTTATTCATTCCAGTATCTAATAATAAATTGTTTTTATTATTATTATTATATGTTTTTAATAATATTTTTCCGAATAAATGCTCGATTATTCAGTTATTTATTTCCAGAAAATTCTTTATTTGTTTGCAATAAAATAATTAGTCATCGAAGAATTTAAATCGATGTATTTTTAAACAATTCTTAAAATAGTAAATAGCCCCCTTTTTATGACACACCAGATGCTATTCGAAATTTAGTATAATCCTCGATTGAAGATCATTGAAACAATATATTTCGAGTGTGCAATATCTTCTATGTACTTGTCATAAAACAGGTCAAATTTATTCATTCCAATATCTAATAATAAATTGTTTTTTTTATTATTATTATATGTTTTTAATAATATTTTTCCGAATAAATGCTCGATTATTCAGTTATTTATTTCCAGAAAATTCTTTATTTGTTTGCAATAAAATAATTAGTCATCGAAGAATTTAAATCGATGTATTTTTAAACAATTCTTAAAATAGTAAATAGCCCCCTTTTTATGACACACCAGATGCTATTCGAAATTTAGTATAATCCTCGATTGAAGATCATTGAAACAATATATTTCGAGTGTGCAATATCTTCTATGTACTTGTCATAACACAGGTCAAATTTATTCATTCCAGTATCTAATAATAAATTGTTTTTTTATTATTATTATATGTTTTTAATAATATTTTTTCGAATAAATGCTCGATTATTCAGTTATTTATTTCCAGAAAATTCTTTATTTGTTTGCAATAAAATAATTAGTCATCGAAGAATTTAAATCGATGTATTTTTAAACAATTCTTAAAATAGTAAATAGCCCCCTTTTTATGACACACCAGATGCTATTCGAAATTTAGTATAATCCTCGATTGAAGATCATTGAAACAATATATTTCGAGTGTGCAATATCTTCTATGTACTTGTCATAAAACAGGTCAAATTTATTCATTCCAGTATCTAATAATAAATTGTTTTTTTATTATTATTATATGGTTTTAATAATATTTTTTCGAATAAATGCTCGATTATTCAGTTATTTATTTCCAGAAAATTCTTTATTTGTTTGCAATAAAATAATTAGTCATCGAAGAATTTAAATCAATGTATTTTTAAACAATTCTTAAAATAGTAAATAGCCCCCTTTTTATGACACACCAGATGCTATTCGAAATTTAGTATAATCCTCGATTGAAGATCATTGAAACAATATATTTCGAGTGTGCAATATCTTCTATGTACTTGTCATAAAACAGGTCAAATTTATTCATTCTCCCGTATCTATTTTATGTTTTATAGCTTTTTATGTTATATGCGGAAGCAGTTTAGCATTAAAATACATTAACCCCTCTAAATCCTCCTTTTTTTTATGCAGTTAGTTTATCATCCAAACTTGTTTAATTTATAGCTTTTTTTTTACACGTGACACTTTGCATAAATAAAATCACCGTAAAATATTTTCTTTTAAAGCACGAAATCCATAAATATTTCTTTTAAACATTTAAGATATAACGGGATTTTTTAAAAAGTTTATATCATTACGTAAACAATTTCAAGCCAACCTTTTAAGCTAACTATTTTATGAGACTGAATCTGATGCATGAATAGTAAATTTTATAGCCTTGAAAGAAAAACTTTAAGAAATATCTTTATCAAAAACGATTAAAATATAACATTCTAAAAAAGGAAAACCAATCTCTATTTTGGAACAAGTTTTTCATAAGCAGAAAAGTATAGAGAATAAAAATTGTCTTTTATTGGGTATTTAAATAGGCGAATTTGCCATTTGCCTAATACGAGCATGGCTAAAACGACAGCACGGTTAAAACGAGCAAATGACACGTTAAGAATATCTCATCATCACGCGTAATACGAGCACATCTGTTCATTTCTATTTGACTTCCGGCGAAAAGTAATGTAGAATTAGAAAATAAATCCCTAATCGAGGTAGTTTAGTATCCTAATAGAAACTTGTTCTCTCTCAGCAATACGACATTACAACAGGCAGTTAAAATATAGTAAATTGTCAGTTTTACCAGACAGAATTTTTACCTTAAACGAGATCCCCTCCCACCCAACAAAATTGCGAAGCAATGTCCCGAAGTCTTCAAAGAAACAATGGTGAGACAAGGACGTTTCAAATATCGCCCTTTTAGAGATTTACAAATGAGCCATGGAAATGAAGGAAGAAGGAACAAAGAAGAAAATCGTTACTTTTTCTTTAAAATCGGACTCGATCCATATTAAACAGTTTTTGCAAGTCTTATTTCACTGTTGAAATGAAAGGATATGTGAAATTCATAGTTCGAAAATTGCAGTGACTGGCGAAGTTTGTCAAGGAAATACGAGCAGCCGGCATTACTGTACGTCGTTGTCCATGTCCTTTGGAATTACTAGTTCATAGAGGTTAGTTCATAGAGGTATTGTAGTTTGGTCTAGCGGAAAGATTTGTCTATAAAAATGTCATTCATAGAGGTAGAACTGAATATTTTATGTTAACTTTATTATATTAAGTTAATTTAAAATTGAGATAATTCGAGCAATTAATCGTAGTAATTAGCTTAAGGAGCAGCTTCACAGGAAATCTCAGATCGCGAAATCCCATGTTAACTTAGAAGTGCGATTACTTATTACCTAATATAATAATTAAAATATTGTTTTCACTATCAGAAAGTAGACGTTAGATGTTGATGACGTACGCTTTAAAAAACTGTCTTCTTAAGCTTTAAATATCTAAAAAATCCCTACAAACTTTGACATTTCCACTTGATAGAATTTTGTAATCTTCTTAAAAATACTTAAAATTTAAGAAGAAAAAAAAAAAAAAACGCCCATCTTCAGTATCTGACGTCTACTTTTTGATGGTGAAAACAGTATTTAATACTTTCCAACATAGTTGAAAAATGTTTATGAATTCGGTTTGTCTTCTTTAGGTCTATCTACCTACTGTCCGTGCTCTAACTTGCGTAAATGTACTCGGATTGCCATACAATTTATATATGTTATTGAGATTTACTATTGAAAATGAAGTATGTACTTTGTGTACGTACTTTGTGCAGGAAGGAATGTTTGTTGTAGTCAAAGGAATGCCGTTACATTATGCTCTATGGGGGAAAAAGCTTTTCCAGTGTATTTTAATGATGTTACACTATTTCAACTATATTAACCCTGTAGTGCCCCATGGTAGCATATATGCTACCATCAGTGTTGCAAATATAGTGGATTTTTGTATTCAGATATTTTGAATTCATATCAGAAAATCGGAAGAGAAATCTTTGCTTTATTTAATGACAGACATTTCGAGATTAAAAAGAAACGAAAATTAATAGTTGCTATTTCTGGGATAAAATCCGATTTTCCTAGTTTTGGAATTTCTAGAATACATGGGCCATGAGCATTATACCATGGGCATTAGAGGGTTAAAATTGATATACATCGCTAAAGGGCACTACAAGATGCTTACTATCGAATACAGCACATGTAGCCCTTATAATTAGTTTACAGGATAACTCAAAAGAATTCTGTTACGCAGGGTGTCCCAAAAGTCCTCGACATAATTTAAAATTCAATAAAACATCAAGGAATTGTCGTACGAGAGTCTAGTTTGGACGAATTTGCTTCTTATGATCTGAAATTTTGTTTAAGGAAATTAAAATTAGCTCAAAAAATTTCTCGTAGATGGCGCTTCTTCTGGAAAGATATCCATTAGGTAGAATGCCTTTATACTTAACAATGGCGAAAGGTGCACAATGCGTATGCACAGTTTTTGTCCAAATTATGGCAACCAACATTCCAGAACTTAACAATACGCGTCCTCCTGAGTTCGATTAGACGAGTGAGGATGGATAGACGTGTATTGTTAACTTCTGGAATGCGGGTTGCCATAGTTTGGACAAAAATTGTGCATACATATTGTGCGTCTTTCAGAATTGCTATGTATACTACTATGTATATGCATTCTACCTATTCGATAACTTTCCAGAAGCAGCGCCATCTATGAGAAAATTTTGGAATTATTTTTTTATTTGTTTAAACAAAATTTTCAATCACAAGGAAAATTTTCATCCAAACCGCATTTTCGTACGCCAATTGCTTGATTTTTTATTGAATTTTAAAATGTGTCAAGAACTTTTGGTACACCCTGTATCATGGTTTATGGGGGGGGGATTCTTTACGGTGCATTTTAATTATGTTACACCATTACAAATATATTGAAATTGATATCATTTCAATCTCATTTCAATATCAGTAGAATATGAAGTGTAAAGCCTTTATCATTCATTTACAGAGCCACACAAAAGTATTCGGTTACATAACCTAATACTGATTTACGGGGTTGGTTTACTTGGTTTACGATGGGTTGCTGTTTACAGCGTATTTTTATTATGATACACTATTTGAAATATAAATGAAATTGGCATACATTACTGATGTTTACTACAAGATACTTGTCGTATAATATGATGTGCATAGCATTTATTGTTCATTTACAGGGACACATAAAATATTTTGGATACAGTACTGTATCCGAAGTATTATCGATAAGCGATAGTTGCAGGATGTGCGGTTTCAGTTAGGTATGTGTTTAACTAAATTTTTGCTTACTATGTGGTATGTATAAGTGCTACACATTTTGTACAGGGCTACACAAAAGAATTCGTAAGAATTACTATGTATCAGTGTAAATTGCTTGAAAGGTTTTTTTAATCAAATTATGTATGTTGAACGTGAAATATATTTATTATGCTAAGAGATGTATATAAATAAAATCATACACAGGGCCACGCAAAGAACTAGATACATGGCTGCCTCTGTGTGATAATTTCTGGTAAATATGATTTCAATATTTTTCAGCGTGTTTTTTCCTGAATTAAACTTTATCTTAATATGTGGCGCGTATTAAAATCTTACGGCAGTATACAGCGATGTACAAAAGAATACAAATATGTTTCTGTTTATTGGTAGAAACAACTGAAGGTGAATTTTCAATTGTGTTATATATTTTCTTATACTAAACTAAATTGCAGCATACTATATAGAGTATATATAAATATATAGATTATATACAAATCTGCCCAAAAGAATAGGAGTACATTCCTGTCTATGACCTGTAATTTCTGAAATCTGGTTTTCAAATGGGTTTTGCGTTTTCTAAAATTTTTACTTAGGTATTCTATTTACGTTATTAAACAGCGAAGGTTTGTTAAAGTATTCTGTTAGTGTTGGAAAGTATTTTATAATCTATGCTTGATGCATGATTTCTCTTTCTTGTTTAATAATTATATTAGGTAGTGAGTAATCACGCTTCTAAGTTTTCTAACAGGGAATTTAGTGATAGGGAAGTTTCAGTGAAGCGGCCCCTGAATTATGTGTATGTTTTTAAGATATTTATTACTTTTTACGGGTATTACGAATAACGATTAATATGAGGACTCTCATAATTGTCTTGTTTTTCGTATTAACCAAATTCTACTGTATTTTTAAATAGTACATAGTAAGAAAAGGTGTTTCAATCAGAAGAGTTTAGAATAGAAAAATATGTTCACAGTAAATTTTATTATTTTTATTGTACTCAGCTCATTCGCTGAGACGGTGTCGATTTTACACTTTTAATTAACTTGCAGTTAGTTGGGCGTTTTTCTTTTTTTTTCGAATTTATTATTTGCATTTGTTGATCTTCGTTTTTTTTTCTTGTCATAGCATTACATATTTAAATTTAAATGTCTTCTATTCAGTATGATTTTGATAAAAGTTTCTAAAATAACGTTTCTATTTGAGTTCATGGTACTATTTTTTGACTTGAAAAAACTAAACTTTCATACTGAAGTGTTTTTTGACAATATAGTAATTGATAAATTTATGAAATATCACTAGATGTTTTGAAAATTGCAAAAATTAATTTATAAAAAATTAATAATTAGACTATTTTTAATTATTTGCAGTTTATTAAGTTTCACTATTTATCGTTTGTGAAACTGAAAATGTTCGTTTATTTAAAATTAATATAGTTTTCCGATAAATTTACAAAGAATGTTTTTTCCATTTTAATGTATGCAAAATGATTTATTCCAAATTTTATTTCTATACAATCCTTGTTTCATAGGAATTTAAATTTTAAGTGACCTAGCAGCTTGTTAAGTGTATTTTATCTGATTTACCTATATCTTAAGCCTTTAAAATGTATCTACTTAGCATATAATGAAGTGCTACTTCTTGGAGGGCTGCTAGTAGATGATATGAGTTGACATTTTAATGTACGACCCGAATCATGCTTTGTAGAACATGTCAACTGAATTTCATAAACCGGACTATACTATATGACAATGCATACGCATATACAGTGTTGCATTAAATTCCAAAAGGATGACTCTTCTGCTATAGGTGCAAGAGATAATGAAGTCGTTACCTTTAAATAATTATGCATTGCAAATATATCTTCTTGGTAATATTGTGCAAACCAAATTAGAAATAGATGTGGAAATTTATTGATTTTGTAAACAAATTTGAATTTCTCCTCTTGCGGACATTAAATGACCATTTACTGCATAATGTTTTTTAATCGTTATGAAAAAAATATATTAATAATATTTGAGAACTGTAAAAACGGGGAAAATATTACTTTGAAATTTCCGTTTAAATTTTAAATTTGTCATTCATCACATATGCTGTGTACAAAATAGAGTTTAACTACTTAAAACACGGTAATAGACAGGATGTATGTCTCACTCCAACTAATAAAATATATTAAATTTACCTGATACTGCTTTACTTTCTTCTCTGACTTATTTTAAATATATATATATATATATATATATATATATATATATATATATATATATATATATATATACATATTGCAGAGAAAAACTTGTCCGTGCGTAACAATGGCATCGTATTAACGGTGGCAGTACCTGGTCAATAAATTTCGCTTTTACTGTCATTTTTTTAAAAAAATTCTAAACATCGCACGATTTTAATTCTTGCACGGTCGAAGGGAATTTTTTTCAAATGCCATTTGTTTGAAAACTGTATCTTAATTTACTAAATTTTTAATTTTTAAAAGGAGCAAAGATATTTTGTCATTATTTGGTCGTCAATACTATAGAGCAACTCATATAAAAAGACCAGTTAAATATAGTGAAAACTCAAAAAGATACAGGCAATACAGTGAGCTAATTGATAAATTAGGGAGGAAATCCCATATAAACCTATGGGATATATAATCCATATAATCCTATTTTTACTTATATTACCAGGAAGGCCAAGTCGGGTGGTTCTGCTATTATATTAAAATAAATTTATTAGTTTCAATATGTACATGAACAGAAAAAAAATATTTTTCACATTTTTACAAACTCTTATTTAAAGTTTAAATTTGTAAGTACTGCAATTATGTCTCACCCCCGCTTTTACCCGATTTAGAACAATTTTTTTAAAATACCTACCCATTTCTACCCTACATTGTAGTCGACACATTGTTCAGTCGTGCAAAGCCTGGACGGGCAGCTAGCATAATATATACAGTGTCTCACAAAAGTGATGGGACACTTGTGCTTTATAAAAAGAAACTGCAATAAAATAAATAAACAAACATGTGCAAAAATTTTTTGGGTGTGTTTCATATTTAAAGTTAGTAACAATTATTACATAACATATATTTTGTCAAAATATTAAAATATTAATTTAGTAAAAATACAATTGTTCAGAACGGAGCAAAAAATGGCTCACATAAGTGATGGGACACTTACTTTTCCATCAAATATTTATCCAAAAATTTTACTTTTTAAAAGGTTTTAATATTTTGTTGAATTTCCTTTTACTTTTAAAACATGATTTAATCTTTTTGGGATGGATTCGACTAATTTTTTTGTGATTTCTGGAGTGATTTTACCCCATTCTTCTTGAAGCACCGATTTTAGTTGTTGTTTTGAAGAAATGGTGTGTTTGCGAATTCTTGATTCCAATTCTTGCCAAATATTCTCTATGGGATTTAAGTCTGGAGATTGTGGTGGTGTTTTTATTATTTCAGGACAGTTATATAGCAGCCAGAGTCTAACGTTCAGAGCAGTGTGCTTGGGGTCATTGTCCTGGTAGAATTTAAAATCGTTATGAAGGTTCAATTTTCGTGCTGAAGATTTCAAATTTTGCTTTAAAATATCAATATACTTGTACTGATCCATTATACTGTCAATAAAAACAAGATTACCAACTCCAGCGGACGACATACACCCCCATACCATAACTCCTCCTCCACCATGTTTTACTGTTGGTACCAAGTTCTGTTTCCGAAATTCTTCCCTGGGTTTTCTGCACACCAAGATTCTACCGTCAGAACCAAATATATTAAATTTACTCTCATCAGCAAATATAACTTTATTCCAGTAATCAGAATTTTTATTTATGTTGGATTTTGCGAAAGCTAGTCTGAGTTTTCTATTCTTTTCACTTACGAAGAATTTTTTCCTGGCTACTCTACCGTGATATCCGGCAGATCGAATTACCCTTCTAATAGTCTCAGGATTAACAATTATTCCATATAATGCTTGTAAATCAGCAGCAACTTTTGAAGCACTAATTCTTGGATTTTTTTTAATATTTCGAACGATAATTCGCTTTATTCCATTGGATAGCTTTGATGGTCGGCCAGGTCTTCTTTTATCCTGAATCATATGATTCTTTTTATATCGTTTAATGATATTGAAAACTGTTGAACGACTCAAGTTAACTGTTTCAGCAGTTTTTCTAATAGATTTTCCACGTTAAATATGCAAATTAATAACTAATTTTCGAATTTCAGGCGAAGTTTCTTTTCGTTTAGCATTCATGGCTACACAGAGCTAAAAAACACAAAAATTCCAAAACAAACTGGAGAGAAATACTGCAGACGATTTTATAAATTATTGCCAATTGCTTTTAAGTAAAAATAAAATCCCAAAAAATATTTTTATTGCTTATTTCAGACGATTTTTGTTGCATATATAATGGTGTCCCATCACTTATGTGAGCTATTTTTTGCTCCGTTCTAAACATTTGTATTTTTATTAAATTAATATTTTAATATTTTGACAAAATGTATGTTATGTAATAATCTTTACTAAATTTAAGTATGAAACACACCCACAAAAAAAATGTGTACATGTTTTTTTAATTTATTTGATTAGTTTCCTTTTGTAAAGCACAAGTGTCCCATCACTTATGTGAGACACTGTATCTGTATTATTCAGATAAATGGAATTTTGAATAATTAAAAAAAATGCTTATACAAATTAGACAAATTGAAAATGTAATTGGACACTGCATACTGCATTTAATGTTTACTATCGATAATGAAAACCTTGTCAATTATTGTTTGTGTTAATAGATTATCGCACACAATTCCTCATCTTTCTTAAAAGGAGTACTTTTACCAAATTCATGACTATGTAAAAGACTGCATTTCAAACATAAATTATATTTCACAAACAGAAAATTTGGCGTGAAAAATTTATTATTCATTTCCGTAACTTATAAAAATTTTTACAATGCGGGGAATTAAAATAATTGCCTATATGCCTTTGCATATTTTAATATTTAAACATATGTTGCAGCTAAATTGTCTCTAATTTTCTTAATTAATTTGATCTTTATCTTGAAGTAAACCAGCACTAATATTTTTATTAAAATTTATTAGTATAATTCAGCATTAATGTTTAGCTATATATCACAGAAATTTTCGCATTTAAAAAATTTAATTAATTCTAGAAACAAACATTTTCTACTTCAACATTTTTATGTCAGAAAAATAATACTTTTAATTTAATTTAAACTTATCTTCAAAATTTAAACAAATTTTCTTGTAACAGAACTAATATACAGTACTTGAGATAATTTATAACTTCTGAAAGATATCTCGCAGATGATAATGTATTTGATCAAAAAAGCATAACACTAATATCGTATTATTTATTCTAAATCCTAAGTCTGAACTCTTTAATCTTTAATTTCAGAATCTAATCCATTTTATTGAAGCACTGAAATGTTTTGCCGTTTTGAATTTCTGCAAGTGTAATACGGTAAACATTATAACTATATTAAAATCATTAAAATTACAGACATTACATTACAATTACATAAAACATGAAAAACATATTTAAATTGGATGTTTCGGATTTACATAAAAATCACTCATCAGCAATTTTTTTTATAAAAGTATAGAGGGGAGACAAGTCGAACACTTGATATAAGAATAAAGGAGCACAGATATGCATTTCAAAATAAAAATTTAAATTCCAAGATAGTGGATCATCATCATCAAGAAACTGACCATTTTCCAGATTTTGCTGTTTTTTATAATTAGATCGAGGTGCAGAAACTATAGAACTTGTACTTTCTTAGAAGCATGGTATACTAAAATTACAGATTTACCTCTTAACGAAGCAGGTTCAATCCCGAATGAATATCCAGTGTTAATATAACACTTTGGCCTCGACATTTTGATGCAGTATATTTTCTATGTGTTGATGTTTTAAAGCTTATTGTGATTTACGTTAAAAAAATTTTGCTGATGAGGGATTTTTATATAAATCCGAAACTTCCAATATAAATATGTTTTTAATGTTTTATGCAATTGTAATGTAATGTCTGTAATTTTAATGATTTTAATATAGTTATAAATATGTTCAGACGTAATATTTTTGTTTACATCAAAACAGTAAACATTAGCTGAGTGGCAACCCACTGTGTTGCATTTGTATTGCATGAGACTTTCTGATTTATGAAATAAAATTAAAGAAATAGAGTTTTATTTTCCATTTAGGAAGCATTTATAATATTAATTTTAATATATAGGTAGGAAATCATATTTAACTCTAAGTCAAATGAAAATTACGAAAACTACCGTTTGAAAAATACGTAATTTTGATGCATGGATAATGAAGTTGTAATTTTCTCAATGAAAATGTACATTTTGAATGACGTCATATTCAAAGATGAAAGTATTTTGGAGGTTTGACCGCTAATTTCGGTGTAGAATGAAAAGACGTTAAAAATAACCTAATTTTGACACAATTATCCGAACGTATTTCATTATTGTATGTTAATATGCATGCTTTCTTTTGAAAATGATGTTACTTTCACTCTCAAAAACTTTCACGTTCCACTTAAAGCCATTTTTGGGGTTAAAAGGTAAAAACTGAACCATTACAAGATCACTCCTGTGTCTGTCTATCCGTCTGTCAGAGTTCTTTTTCTCGTAAACTGTGGAACGTGGAAAGTTCAAATTTGGGAAAATTATAAAGTCTATTGTCCCACAAATTTTCAGAGTATTAGCTATTCAGAAATATCTTTAGGAAAATTTTAAGTTGTATTATTAAGTTACTTGAAAAAAGTTCTTTTGTGTATCGTGTGGGATATTGTGTGAAAGATCTCATAATACCGAACTCAAAAGTATATTTATTTTAAATTCTAGGTATTATAATTACAGAGATAGCGTCGAAATTGCACTGCAAAAAATGTCCCCCCCTTCTCTATTTCCGAATCTACTGAAACTAAAATTATTAAAAAATTAGGGGTGGTAGGAGTTTATTTAAACCTTGCAGGAAAACTATTGCGATTTTCCTAGATCACATAGTTTTTGAGAAAAACGCATTTTTCCGTTACACACAAACTTTACTTTTTGGGAGGTCAGCGGGGGAGTTGACGGGCGCTCGAGAGATCAATCGATACAGAATCTTCCAAGGATATTTAATAATGATATTCGAAAAAAAATTGTCGGTAATTTTCCGAGATATTAATTAAGTTACTTGAAAAAAATTTCTTTTTATCTATCGTGTAGGGTATTGCTCGAAAGATCTCGTAACACCGAACTCAAAAATATATTTTTTTTAATTTTGGTATTATATTTTCAGAGATATCGTCGAAAGTGTACTGCAAAAACATATCCCTTCCCTTCTATTTCCAAATATACTAAAACTAACATTATGAAAAAATTAAGGATGGTAGGTTTTTGTTAATTAATAAATAGTAATTAATAAATTCAATCTATGAACCCTTTGAGCGCGAGCTATACTCGCACTTGACTGATCTTTCGAATAAAAAATACATTTTCTTCTAATTTTTAAAACGCAAATGGAATCATAATCATGTGTATTATAATCCCCATTATTTTCATTTTCTCCATTTATATCCAAACAAGTGAAAATGTCCAGTTCAATTGCCACCCTTAGAATTTATTACAGAAGTTTCAGTAAAATGAAAAATAAATTATCTGAAATTAAATTAAAGCAATTATAGCTTTCTCAGATCCTTATTAATAACTTACGTTCATTTCTGCTCGCAATTCGTCATATTCTCAGAGGAGTGGATGTGCAACCCATACAGTTAGATGTTACTATATAAAATACACAAGCAGATGAAGAAATCGCGCATACTTCAAAATTTTCCGTAAATATATTTCTATAAAATCGAATTATAAAATCCTTTTTAACTTATAAATATTCTTAGATTTAAAAAAAATAAAAACATTCTTATATAATAAAAAAAATAAAGCATCACTTATTATTGATTTTCAGTAAAATTGTCAAAAAACTCCAGATATGCTAGCATTAACTGAGTGGGAACATAATTTTAAAGAAATTTTCATTATTTTTGTTTAAAATATAAACGTAAATTATTAATAAGTAACAGTTAAAAAAAAAATCATCTTCCGGCTCACGTTACAGCAATCTAGATTGTTTGACACATTCTAAAATTTTAAACAGTTAATGAAAATACGATTTTATCTTATGTTGAACGTGTTTCAAATATTTTTATAGCTATGTTTTTTCATACTCTTACTTAAAATTTAATACTGATATCCAAAACTAACTTTACAAAGTTATTTTTAAAAAACTTTTGATTGGAAGCATGCACTTTTAAAGTATTTGACTACTATGCTAGTAGTAACCAGGCTTTTACTAGAGGCGGAAGTGACGTTACGAGGGGGCGTGGCCAAAGGTCACATGACCGGAAGGGGCGTGGTCAGCTGTCAATCAAAAAACGGGATTTTTCGTGGAGGATAACGAGGGTTCTAGGTTGAGTTGTTTTTTTTGCTGGTTATTCTAGGGGGAGGAAGAAAAAGGGGGTCGGAAATGGGTCACGTGATTTTTTCGTGTAGGATAACGAGGGTTCTAGGTTGAGTTGTTTTTTTTGCTGGTTATTCTAGGGGGAGGAAGAAAAAGGGGGTCGGAAATGGGTCACGTGATTTTTTCGTGTAGGATAACGAGGGTTCTAGGTTGAGTTGTCCGTTCAATTAAATTAATCTGGAGTATAATTAATTACGATGTAATTAATAATCATTAGAGATGATTTCACTCACCACGTGGTCCATGACGTCATACATTCATGTTAGAATATGTTCGTTCATTAGAGACGATTTCACACACCACGTGGTCCATGACGTCATACATTCATGTTAGAATATGTTCGTTCCTGTTTTGAGTGAAATATATATAGTGAAATATTTGAGTGAGATTATAACATAGTATACGCCCGTCCGACAGGGACAACTTTTTTTTCCGGTGGCAACGGGTCACGTGACAGCGGTGTACGAGGGGGGGCGTGTCCGAAAAGCGTCTTACGAGACGGGGGGTGTCAATCAAACGGCGTGATCTTGGACGGGGGTTATTTTGGAGGGGGGCGGAAGTGGGGGGAGGCTTTCTTCAGGGACAACTTTTTTTTCCGGTGGCAACGGGCAATTAGTTTCGGTATGGGACTTTGAAAATTTTTCAGATTTTTTTTTTTTTTTAAATTGGACGGGGGTGTTTTTGGAGGGGGGCGGAAGTGGGGGGGAGGCTTTCTTCAGGGACAACTTTTTTTTCCGGTGGCAACGGGCAATTAGTTTCGGTATGGGACTTTGAAAATTTTTCAGATTTTTTTTTTTTTTTTTTTTTTTTTTTTGGTTCGTTACCATAGTTACGTAACAACGCCATCTGTTGGGGAAAAGTGGCAATCTTTTATGATTTTGGCGAATGGCCACGGTTATTTAGTTAATTATAATTATTTACGAATTAAGAGGTAATTATTTAGGAGGTGTGTGTATTTTAACTAATGAATAATTTTAATTATTTCAATTCATTATTTACTAATTAATATTTAGTTTCGGTATGGGACTCTGAAAATTTTTCTGATTTTTTTCTTCAGGGACAACTTTTTTTTCCGGTGGCAACAGGCAATTAGTTTCGGTATGGGACTTTGAAAATTTTTCAGATTTTTTTTTTTTTTTTTAATATGCATTAAAATAGATTAATTTTACGGATCACGTGATCCACATGACGTCATACATTCATGTTAGAATAGGTTCGTTCCTGTTTTGCTGACTCACGTGTCACTGAGTTACTTTTTTAAAGGTGGCAACATGCTGGACTTGTAAAAAATTTTTGGTAGATCTCTTTTGACTCACATGTTTACAGTATTTAATTAATTAAATTACTTAAATCAGAATATTATTTTTAAAACTTAAGGAATGAGGAATTACGATTAACTTTTAATTGGAGGACTTTGTTATTTTCTCAAAAGATAAAATCACATGGGCATTTTCACGAAGATATAATCGGTGGTTGGAATTTATTTCATTGAATGAATTAACTAAGAATTTAATTAATTTTAAACTGATTTTAAAAGTTTTTAAATTAAATTTAACTGAAAGTTTAATGACCTTCTTTCTTTTAAGTATATTTCTGTAACATGTGACAGAGACAAGACGGTTTATGTTCGAACATGAATGTGACGTCATGTAATGATTGCACCCTAGACATACAATGACGAGGTCCGATTCAAAAGTTGAGTTGTTTAATAGGGTTAAAAATGTGTTTAGCTGTAAACAAATGTTAAGTTGAGTTGATTTTATATTGATTGACTGCAACCGTTTTAGCAAAAAGTTTGTTTCTCTACTATTGGCATCATTAGAATTTGCCAGTTGCTCAGATTTTTCTGTTGAAGACTTTGTTAGTTTGACTTCGCTTTTATTTTAGTTTTTTTTGCTTTGCGCCATGGAAAACGGACTTAATTTTCAGAATGGAGATAACAAAAACAAGCGTAAACTTGCTGAAATGAAAGAAAGCAACAAGAAAACGAAGAACAATCAAACTCCGGTAAGTTTTTTTAAAAATCTTTTTTAAAAAAATTATACTTTTTAATTCATTATTAAATTGTTTTTTTTTATTTATATTTATTTTTGTCTCTTTTTATTTCTTTTTAGGTTCAATTATTTCTAGAAAAAGTGAAATGGCATGATTCAAAGGATATGAAATACTTAGGTGGAGAAAACTTTCTTTCCGTGAATTATTTTCTGGGCCAAACTCGAGTTCACATTAGACGATATGTTGTTGATCCCGAGGGAGAATTACAGCCTACTAAAGATGGCGTATCTTTAACCCCCAAAGTTTGGCAATCCTTGTGTCGTGAAATCAAGACTGTATTAAATCACAAACCTTCGGAAAAGATGACCGTTATCGAAACAGATTTGTGCATTTCAAAACAAGTGAAGGATGGTGTGGAACTTTACGTTTTCCAAAGACTTTTCCAAAGGAAAAATATGAGTCTCCAATTCGTGCCTGAGCATGTCGTGCTTACACTTCCTGAGTTTGAAAAGATACTTGATAACATGTACAATATCACGGATCGTGTGAAAGACGGACTTATCACATACTCATTATCTTACTTTATTTATGAAGAACTGAACAACGCCAGTCTGCAGTTTAATATAATAAATAATCCTGACGCCTTTTTAGAACTTCTCGATTCCTTGAGTAAATGCTTGACTGTTGCCATTACTATCAAAATTACTGAACTGATAAACTGTTTCGGATGTCGAGAGTCTTATCAAGCTCCTTTTATGCACGATTGTTTAACAAAAACTCGAACTGAAAAATGGCTAGAGTTTTCTGACCGTGCATTGTACTCCATAAGCATGCGTGATGTTGCAAAAGACATTGTGCAGAAAAACTTAAATATTGACTTTAAATATGTACTTGGTCAAGAAGGATTTTTCGATGCATTAATTATTCCAAAAATATTGGAATCTATTCAAAAAATGTATGTTGGAGAAGAGCAACAACCACAAGAAGAAAATGATTTCTTGCAATTATCTTTGTAAATTTAAGATCTGAATAAATGTACATTTGCATAGTATTTTTTTTTGTCTTTTTTTAGTCTTGATTTTTCATGAAATTAATAAGAATGTTTCAGGTAGAATTAAAAAAAAAAAGTTAGACTTTAGAAAATGAAAATAGAAATATATATTTTTTCATGCTTTGATCCTTTTAATATATTTTTTTTCTAAGTCAGAATTTTTTTCTAAGTCAAAATTTTTTTTTAAAAAAGTTAGACTTTAGAAAATGAAAATAGAAATATATATTTTTTCATGCTTTGATCCTTTTAATATATATTTTTTTCTAAGTCAGAATTTTTTTTCTTAAACATAAAAAATATTTTTCCTAAACGCAAAAATATCTTTTTTTTCTACCTCAGAAAAAAATCTAAACATAAAAATATATTTTTTCCTAAACACAAAAAATTTTTCCTAAACTTAAAACTGTTTTCCTAAACGCAAAACTTTTTTTTTTTTCCTAAAAGGAAAACTTTTTTCCTAAACATAATTTTTTTTAACTCAGAAAAAATATTTCTAAACATAAAAATATTTTTTCTAAGTCAGAAATAATTTTTTTTTTCTAACTCAGAAACACAATTTTTTTTTTTTCTAACTCAGAAAAAGTTTTTTTTTTTCTAAGTCAGATTTTTTTTTTTCTTAAACATAAAAAAAAAAAAAAAAAAAAAAAAAAATATTTTTTCCTAAACGCAAAAATATCTTTTTTTTATAACTCAGAAAAAAAATCTAAACATAAAAATATATTTTTTCCTAAACGCAAAACTTTTTTTTTTTTTTTTCCCTAAAAGGAAAAAAACTTTTTTCCTAAACAGAAAACTTTTTTTCCTAAAACATAATTTTTTTTTAACTCAGAAAAAAAATATTTCTAAACATAAAAATATTTTTTCTAAGTCAGAAATAAATTTTTTTTTTCTAACTCAGAAAAAGATTTTTTTCTTAAACATAAGAAAATATTTTTTTTCCTAAACATAAAATTATCTTTCTTTATTTCTTGATCATATTATTTCTTTTTTGACGTTAGACATTATTTTTAAAAAAAATTCTTTTTCTCAAGAAAAAGTAATCTAAATGTTTCCAAATTTTGCAAAATTAAGAAAACGCATAAACATAGTCACATAAATATTTTTAAATATAAAAATTTATTTGGTTCATAAAATACATTGAAATTTCAAAACATAGATTTCTACATTTTTAACCAAGGTAATGGTGATATTGGTAAAGTAACATGGTAAGATGATTTTCTTTTTCCATGACGAGGTTCAGGTCTTGCATAAATAACTTTCTGTTCATTCTTTAAATACTTGTTTTTTATAAAGTCTTGGGGAAAACTGATAGTATTTAAAAGTTCTTGAAACTGATCAAAAGCAGCAGGTCTTTGACTTCTATCTCTCAGCAAAAAATTGATTAGTTGAATAGCATCTGATCCGATAATTACAGTATCATCTATTTTCAACTCTTTGTTTTCTGTGCAGGAAATTTTATTTTGTTTGAAAAATTGTATTATTTTTGCAGCAGTTTTCTTTTGTTTTACAGGAACAGAACTTAGAATTTCATTTTCTATATCAGGAAACTTTTCAGAGGGTTTTTCTGGAAGTAGTTCCTCGGTGGGTTTCACCGTGTTCACATCTGGGAATGAAACAAACTTTTGCAAAATCTGAGTATAAAGCTTTGCTTTTTCATCATCTCCTAATTTTCTTTTCAAAATAATCTGAATCTGTTTGTCTAAATCAGTTAAATGCTCGTCGGCAAACTCTTGATCTCTGTCAGCTGGAACAAGTCTGAATTTACGAGCGAACTCCATTGATCAAAGTACTGAGCACTGACACTGCAGCAGGAATAAGTATAGACAAAAAACCTTCTCCTTTTTGAACGAGAAGTCGTCTTTTTTTAAACAAAGGTTGCTTTTTATCTCCCAGTCGACGCAATGTTCTTTTATGAGCTGATAATCTATTTTTTTGGCGTTTAGAGACAGGTACGTTACCTTTTAAAAGATTTAAGGCGCATTCACAGACACCTTTTATAACACTATTGGGACACTTTTTAAGAAAGGCTGCTTTTTGCTTTGTCTTGCTTAACAATTTGAGATGTTCCAATGTCGACATCCTGAGTACAAATGATGATTGTTGAGGTTAATCTCTCTTTTATATGCATGCCATAAGAAAAAGCTTTCGTCAAAGCACAATGTTTAAAACAGGATTTGTGACTGGGACAGTTTACCTCTAAAATACTTAATAAATCAATCTTAGGGCAGTTAAAATCATCCAGATTCAAAATCTTTCGTCCAGACATTCGTTCTAAAAACTTTGCTTTTTCTAATCCTTTGGTATAGACATTTTTATAAGAAGTAAACAAGGTTAAAAGTATAGGCTCCAATGCTGAAAAGGGTAAATCACCACTATTCCATTGTAAACCATGACGGTAACGAGTCAACCAGGTAAACGTTTTTCTTTGTTTGAAGGATAGCTGCACCCAAGGATGCGGAGGGAGGAAGCTCCAACGGGCATGGTACCCATGATCCACTGCATAAAAAGCGAGTTCTTTGATAATAAAATCACTTGAATTTATCTGAAACCCCTCGAATTCAACAACAACGGACGACATGTTCACAGGTTGACACTCTGTGTACAAATGGCTTATCGAAGTTCGTACACGTAATGCTTATCATCGGGAAATATTCCTGTGCGCAGGCGCAAGCTTTCGAAACAATCTTATCTTAAATCAATAAATAAATAGCTGAAAGGTAATGCAGTTGCATCGTTAAACATTTCTTGAAAAGCCTTGGTTTTTCCAGGAAACATTTGTCTGGCTAAATGCATTACTTGGCTTTTATCTCGGGGATTTTTGTATACTACCATGTAATGGGAATTTAAATTAATATTTCGCATTTGTTTGCCGCGATGAAACAAGTTTTGTGTTATAAAGATAACGGATAGATTTCGGTGATGACTGCCTTTCGTGAAAAGTTTGCTCATTCGCTCATCACTGGCTAACTCTGTCATTAAATCATCTATAATAATTAAAGCGTCATGCAGAGAGTTAAGGTTAGAGGGTAAACCTTCTTCAAACTGTACACCTTTCATTGAATTGAAAAGGGGTTGATAGCTTCCATAACAGTATATAATACTTGTTGGCATAGGTTGAAAATATTTAGAATCAATTAATTTTTTAACAAATACAGTTTTACCTGAACCCGTCGGTCCAGAAACTAGAACAGTCGAAGGATGTACTAACTTGAGTAACTCCATGCTTTAAATGAAGAGAAATAATGAAAACTTCGATTTTTATAGTTTTATTGAGTATTTCGACGAATTACTATTATGATTTTGTTAGAAAAATGTATACATGCAATTTGTTCTAAAAAAACAAATGGATCATTTTCATGTAATCAGATTTAAAAAACAATGAACACACATTAAATAAGAGTAAATAATTTTTTTATTTTTTAAAAATCATCTTTACACCATATCTTTTTTTGACAAATTGATACATTCGAAAATCATTCTTCTTTCTAGATAATACATTTGTAATAGAATTCATACAAAGTCCTTGACATCGTTTTGCAATAAAGAAAATACAGTATTGTCCACAGACATTGGACGTTAAACTTTGAAACATTGTCTTATTCCAGTTTATACGATGATACTTCTTCACAAATCTTGTGATATCTTCTCCATAGGTTTCGGGAGGAAGTCCGTACGAATCAAAAAATTCAAGAGTTTTTTTGTCTTGAACGTAAACTGCCAGCCAATGGGATCCTTTTTCATCGTGTTTATCAGTATTGAGAACTAATGCACAGGGAAATTTTCGAATATTAGGTATTTTGTCAGAAGGGAAAACGCCTACAAAATATCTCGCAGAAACAGGATCACGAGATAAAATTGTATGAATTTGCGATGAATTCATTAGTTTCCAAAATCATACAGAATATTTCGAGATTTGTTGATTTCGATTAGATTTTCAAATTCAGCATACACTAGTAAAGAGACTGTTTGCGCTAAAGTCGTTCCGAACTTAATTTCTAATCTTAAATTGCTATGACGAATTAGATTTAGATGTGAACCATCGCATAAATCAGGTGACAAATCAAAACAAAATAAAGAATACCCTTGTGAAAATTCTGATCTTGAAAGATAAAGACCTTTGTTTTCTGCATTCGTAAATAAGTTTTGATAAGCTCGGATAAATAAATTGTTTTCAAAGTCAGGTTGCAGTGGATTGTGGGGAACGGGCTGACCATCCACATAGACGCCTATGAAATTAATATTGTAATGCTTAAACTCAAAGGGGGACTTTTTATAGTCACCGTTAAATGCGTCATTATCCACACAAGCGATCACGATGCGATTAGGCATCTGGCCTGTAAAAATGTTGTCTTGAACAAAACTCATATTACCGGTAGGAATGGAATATGTTTTGCAAAGCACTCTGTTAATAGGATATTTGGCTGATGTTTTTTCTAAGCTTTTAGCATGTCCTAAGACAACGCCAGGGCTTACTCGTACTTTACGAACAAATAAGGAAGCATGTTCCAGGGAAACTTTAAACTCCCCTTCACCCGCTAACAAACAGAACTCTGGTTTACTACGGATCAGTTTAATTTTCACATCTACCATGTTAAGGAGGAGTCTTTCTTGGTGAAACATATCCAGGTGTAATCGACCAATCATATCAACTGAAGCACTCATTTTAGTCATTTCGGCACGTTTACTAAATCCTTCATTTGGGTTTGCATCTGCCGGATCCACAACATTCATACGACCAGCCGTATCTTTGAAAAATAATTCTGAGGAAAGTTGAGAGGTTTTTGCATCATAGTCGTGATTCAGTAACTTCTCTATTATGGCTCTGTAAGCATAGGTATTATTACTCGAAGAAACGAGTCTGTCGTTCAGACTAATATCCACTTGGGAAAACATGGAATGCAAAAAAAGATTGACGGGTCCCACTTTACATTTATCCGGAATGGGTTTGCCATCCTTTTTTAAAATTTTTACTTTAACATATAATTGAGTTTGCGATAAGTCAAGGTAATCTTCTCCGCTTCCAGAAACATTAAATTCTACAGGTCCTCCATCAGAAACATTGGCGAGTGGATGAAATTCAACCCATTGACCTCTTTCAATAACTGTTTGGGTAGGAGGGAGATGAAATAATTCTAATTCAGATTTAGCACATTCTGGGGAGTCCTTTAAAAGAAAAGCCATAGTATAATGTGGATATTATCAATCAAAAATGTCACGTCTTTCCACCTTCCGTGTTTTCGATGAAATGATGTGTTTTGCAGGTTTGCGCTTCCTTTTAAGCTTTCCATGGCCAATCATTTCATCAGCCTTCTGAACAGCTTTTCTGGCTAATTTCTTTCCGGCTTCTTTTGATCGTGTTTTGAGAGACGATTTTAAATTTTCGCCTGATAACACATCATTCGCAACCATAGTGCCTGTTCGTAATGCTTCTTTACCAATTGTTTTGGCACCACTTATCAAAAATGGAATCGCACTGCGAAAAAATTTTGCAAAAAATCCGCCTATACCGTATCCTCTCTGCAAAACTGTCCCCCGATAGTAAGGCAAACCTTTTCCTGTTTGCCCTGCATAATAATCTTCGAACTTTTGTGTACAACACGTATAAGGCACCAACATGTTTGTTGATCCTTCTTTATCGCAATCAAAATGGAAAATGAGAATTATTTAAACGAAAGGCTCTTTTATATGATTTGCCGTAAACGAAAATGCAGCGTTACAAAAACTTTACCTCTTTCAAAAGGTACTAAATCTCCAGAATGAAGTCTAATATCAATTTGTACCGTTTGGAAGTGCTGACGAATAATTGGTACGTACAATGGTCTTGGATAATGAGCATTAATAATTTCGCCATCGTTTCCTTCGACAGACACAATTTTTAATAGAGGGGCCTGTACATCACCGACGATTTGAGGCTCCACGAGATCGCAGTATACGTACATCACGGGAAAGGATGATTTTGGGTCGGCCACAAAAGGACTTTGTTGCAATCCTGTATATTCTCCGGGTTGAAACCCTAAAAGTTCTGCTATTCCTTCGTGAAGAATAACCTTTGATTTTTTATCTGTCTTGATTGTAACTCTTTTCGTAACGGGGTGATAATGAAACTCAAGCTTATTTTTATGCGAAGGTATTGTCATACTTTTAATAAGGTCAGGTATGGTTTCATAACATCCAGAAGGAACTCTCCTACCTTCTAATTTTCCGTCTCCCAAGTCAAAACCAAACAAATTATTATCGTTTCGAACATTATACCATGTATGTGGATAAATAAAATCGACCAAAGCCATTTCCCATTCACCGTTTAAATTTATGGGGGTGGGCAATTGAGTTGTAAATTGCGATATTTTATTATTGGGGAAAAAGCTCATAGAGCTATCGCTGATAAGTGTGATGTAGAACGACATCTTCGC
This sequence comes from Maratus michaelseni, assembly GCA_963931845.1. NCBI lineage: Eukaryota > Metazoa > Arthropoda > Arachnida > Araneae > Salticidae > Maratus > Maratus michaelseni. Next base: position 244,795,442 of record OZ007588.1, on the reverse strand, counting down.
ATGAAATGAAAGGTAAGTAGGATGTCTACTCTATTTATATCATTTTGACATCTTCAACCCATGCATTGAACTTGTCCGGATATCCTTGAAATTTCACAAAATACTGAACTTTTCCATTACGCTTTCTTTTATTCAAAACTTTCTCCACAGGGTAAAATCCTGAATCCGAAACCTTTTGTAGTTCTTGTTTGTAAAATGTCCCTTTTATGATTTCACCTGCTAAATCTTTTAATTTATAGACAACAGGCACACGATGTATGATTTTATGAATAGTAAAAATTTCTCGTGTCCAATTTTGTTCGTATCCTTTCTCAAAACGTAATTTTTCCTTGCTTATGCGAACGGTATCTTCTATATTGCAGTGATTTTGTCATTTGCATATAATGTTTTCCAGACCTGACTTTGATTATCAAGGTTCACTGATGCTGGCTCCATTTTAATACTACGATGCCACGTGTGGTTATAACTGTGTGTTAATTTATCGATTACATCAATATATCTCTTTGTATTCTTTTCAGTAAAATACTTCCACATTTTCGTTTTAAGTGTACGATTAAAGCGTTCTACTATTGAAGCTTTTGTGGTGTTATTGGTTGTAAAAAAGTGAACATTATGCTTTTTTTAAGAAAGCCTGTACAAGCTTATTCGTGTACTCCTTCCCAGCATCGCACTGCAGCGTTTGCGGCTTACGTTCCGAAAATATTTTTTCGAAAGCTCGTTTAACACCTGGAGGTTTTTTATCTTTTAACGGTATGACCCATGCATATTTCGACAAAATATCAATACATGTCAGTAAATACTTATATCCGTCATTCAAAGAAGACAGAGACTGCATGTCTACTAAATCAGATTGAAACTGCTCGTTTAAGCCTCCTACTATGACACGATTTCTCGGGAATTTGTGTCGGTAAGGCTTGTGCAAAGTATAAGAATCTTTCGTTTGCAACCATTTCTTTATCTGCTGTGTTTTTACGCGACCTTTTAAAGCACGTTGCAAAGCATTGATACCACCGAAACTGGCTGGCATCTCCGGATCCCGATACATCTGATTCAAAGCTTCCATTGCAACAATGATTATGATCTAAACGAACGTTAAGATTCATCTACAAATTAACACGATGTTCATCGCATGAAAGTTTTGCTTAAAATGAAAAGCATTAAAATAAAACCTTTAATATATACTTATTTTAAAAAATATTAATCTATTTTTTATGAAAAGACAGAATGCATTCAACAAATAAAAATTTAATCATCAGACTTTTTTTTTTTTTTTTTTTTTTTTTTTTACAATATCATACAAAATTTATTCTTTTAGATTACATTTTCTTAATTTTTCTTGAGAAAAGAAATTTTTTAAAAATAATGCCTTCGTGAAAATGCCCGTGTGATTTTATCTTCCGAGAAAATAACAAAGTCCTCCAATTAAAAGTTAATCGTAATTCCTCATTCCTTAAGTTTTAAAAATAATATTCTGATTTAAGTAATTTAATTAATTAAATACTGTAAACATGTGAGTCAAAAGAGATCTACCAAAAATTTTTTACAAGTCCAGCATGTTGCCACCTTTAAAAAAGTAACTCAGTGACACGTGAGTCAGCAAAACAGGAACGAACCTATTCTAACATGAATGTATGACGTCATGGACCACGTGGTGAGTGAAATCATCTCTAATGATTATTAATTACATCGTAATTAATTATACTCCAGATTAATTTAATTGAACGGACAACTCAACCTAGAACCCTCGTTATCCTACACGAAAAAATCACGTGACCCATTTCCGACCCCCTTTTTCTTCCTCCCCCTAGAATAACCAGCAAAAAAAACAACTCAACCTAGAACCCTCGTTATCCTCCACGAAAAATCCCGTTTTTTGATTGACAGCTGACCACGCCCCTTCCGGTCATGTGACCTTTGGCCACGCCCCCTCGTGACGTCACTTCCGCCTCTAGTAAAAGCCTGGTTACTACTTATGCTTAATTAAAATTTAGCTGGCTTTAATTAAATGTTAATATGCTTTGACAGATTTTTGCTGATTTGGAAAAAAGTTTAAATAACTTTTTTTATAATTTTTATGAAGAAATAAAAAGTTTTTTTCAGATTAAATAATTATAATTGGCTAAAAATAATGAATACTGAGCTTACCAAAATGCAAGTTTTAGACTAACGTCTAGCAGCATAATTTTTATTTAATAAATTAAATTTGAGGTGTCAAAGTGTCAAGTTTAGAGCAATGTTAAATAATATATTCAAGAGTATTGTGTAATGTTAACGTACCTGCATTGCCCATATAAAAAATTACACATTTAAAAAAAAAATCAAAGATATTTTCTCATATTATGGAAGAAATATTTTTCTGAAATAAGTAATTAAATAAATATCATTAAAGACTTCTTAAAATGTATGTGTGGACTAAACAAAATCCATTTTAATAATTTTTTCTCATTTTTGTTCTTAAATGTACAAGATTCAAACTTTTTATCTAAGCATTAAAATGTTATATTAAACTTTAAAATTCAGGATATATCTGTAAATAAGAAATAAAAGTAACTGAAAATAGAAAGTAAAAACAACGAAATAATAGCTGATTTTCAGAGCAGTGACAAATAATGCTGAAAACAACAATAGGGGAGAGTAGCCGTATTTGGACTAGAAATGAGAAGGGCTCAGCAACAGAGCCCGGGCCCGACACGGGCTCGTGTACAATTTTTATATCAGTCTTCGGGCTCGGGCTCATTCTTTCTGAAACTGACAATTTTATTTATTCTCATATAGAAAAAATAAAAATAATTTTTTTCCCCAAAAAATTACATATTCCATTTTAAGTCATTTTAAAGATACTTTAAAAGAAAATTTGAAATATGTGCAGATTTATATGCGGCATTAACGAGACTACGACCGGATGATATGGCGCAAATGGAAAAAAATCCCTGACGGCTCGGCCTACAGGCACAGGTAGATTTCGAAGACGCAGACCGTGGGGCGCCTGTTTGTTGGCAATTGCGGAAGAAATGACCTTTTTTGCCATGATGCGATACTTGGAACCGCCCACTTCAAAATCTAACTTGTGTGCAAATGGAGCCGGCAGAGATTTTTTTTTTTTTTTTTGCTATAAGGGTTGGTCCTATAAAAACTTGTCAATGTAAAAGTTTTAGATAATATTAAGAGGATTTATAATAAATTTAAGCGGATTTGATATCTTCTGAATTGACGAAGTTATGATATTTTTCTTCTAACCCCCCCCCCCCCCTTTGGGGCCATTTTTAATAATATCAAATATCTGTCATACATAAATTTTCGGCTCTTTTCCTAGAAGTAATAATAACTTTAAATGGATTCGATACGTATCATAATTAAGAAATTATGGGGTTTTTTCTGTTTTTACAAACCCCCCCCCCCTCACTTCCCCTTCCCCCTTTGGTCATTTTGCCCATTAACAAAATTGACCGAGATTGTATGTCCCTTGATTTTATGTATCAGTTTGGAAGAGATTTGTGCAGAATTATTGCAGTTATCGTGTCCATATAAAACCGACATATATATATAAAGTTTTGAACCCGGGGTGGTTTTGGGTTCTGGGAGTCATGATCGGCGTAGATCTGCAAAATTTTTTCAAAAGTTCCATCTTAGGTGAGAATGTAATAGGTAGCATTTCTTACGAAATCTACCTAAAGGAGAGAATAATTTCGATTTTCGTTTGTAAAAGTAGGATATTTTTCAATTAGAATGTTTATTTATTTATTTAATTCTAGATATCTAAAGCGAAGTGAATAATACTTTCTTTTGTTTGTAGTTAATCAGCATTAGCTTAAGATTTGGAAATTTTTAGTCTTGTGTGCGAGTCATAATGGCTCTTCATACGAAAATAACGTTAGTGATTCTACTTGTATTTTTCATCATGAACTCTGCTCATGTTAAAGCTCTGTTCTGAACATTTACGAAGTCACTCTCAATTATAAGTCATAATAATTGTCATGTATTGTTATTTCGATAAGAAATCAATCGAAAAGTGTGCCTATAAAAGCATAGGATCTTTCAGATAACGGTGCCAAATTTTAAATTTAAACTGATTTTCAGGAACACGAAATATTGCTTTAATTAAGGAATCAATTATAATTTACGAAATACACCTATTATAGGAAATAGAAAAACGGCATAGGAATAGTAATTTCTGCAAATTTTCTGCATTTATTCATAAAACGCATTTCATTATTGTGTCCATCAGGTTTGCTTGTTGGGTGAGAAAATTATGAGAATCTTTTAAGGAAGTATATTTTTATTTCATACTAAACTTCTCTTTTGAAAAGATTGAATCTAAATTCCTATAAAATTTAATTATGTGCTATAGATTGACAGTTATTTTCATGTAAGAAGTTTTTTTAAATATGATATATTACTTTTAAAACATTTTTTAATATTATGCATTTTTTTTCGATATCGGGCTCGGGCTCTAATGACACAAAATGTTTCGGGCTCTGGCGGACTCAGATTTAAAATCGTCGGGCTCGGGCGGGCCCAGGCCCTGAAAAGAGAGCCCGAACTTATCTCTAATTTGAACCACTTCACTTATTTTCAGGTGTAACTCATTTTATTTTCGGAATATCTGCAAAATATCACTACACGTGGTCAATATATTCATCTATTAACTAAGTAAATCTTTAGAACAATTTCTTTTTTAAATTTTTAAGTTTTATTTTAATTTGAAAAATTTGTCAAAAGTGGTCCAAATTCAGCGACTGGTCGCCTAAGTTGGACACCCAGTCTCCTAAATACAAAGTAGATGTAACACATGGCTGCTTTTCAGTTTCAGAAAAGTATTTAAAAAAAAGATTGAAAAACAGATTAGCAATGCATGCTCTTACTTCAAAAGACATAGTCTATTTCACTCTTTCTCTCTCTCTTTCACTCTTTTATTTAACTTAAAATGTTTTTTGTATATAAAGGTGGAATTGTATAATAAATTTTTAACCCACTTCCTGATAGACTAGAATGGTAAGAATTACGTTCACATGTGTGTTTGCAACATTTTAATATTTTTAATTATAAATGAATACATTAAGTTTAAGGCATTTTTCCGTTAGCCCGCCTAGGGTGATAAATTCGCTAAATATTATTTGTAACTCAAACAACTGTATACGATTTGAAACAACAATGAGTTTTATAATGCGCCAATACACGCACCAAAATATGCCACATGGATGTGAAACTGCAACAATGAAACATTTTAATGTCTAAAAAGAAGAAAATAAATCATAAATAAAAACTAAAGAGCGTAATATATATTTTTAAATATGATTTTATTTTTATTTATTGTTTGCTTATATTGAAAAAGAGGTTCATTCGTGTAACATTCAAACAGTTCCATAATAAATGTATTCTATTTTATTTCTATTTTCTTTTTATTTACGCTGGTTTCCATGTATGGCATGTATATTAAGGGTGCGTATTGTTTTACCAACATTTTTTAAAGATAATTTTTTGCCTCATTTAATTGTAGAAAAATGTTATAAACTCTACGATTAAACAAGGTTGTTACTAATTATGCGACTGAAATATTAAATAAAAATTTTCTATTCTGAAGTAGAGATGCGAGACTCCTTAGAAATTTCAAGTTGCGCACATTTTACAACAATTGAAAATTTCCAACTTGTTACATTCAATTATTTGAATTCAGCTAATTTTCATTTATGTTATGCACATTTGATTTTATGGTACTATACAATTACCTATTATCTATAACCATAATTTGTTGCATGTAATTAACTATACGTTGGTATACACTAGAACTCATTAACATTTGTAATGCCAAGTGCACATTTGAATATTTTCACGTAAGTGCCCCGAAATTCAGACGCATAATTATTAATATGTGTATATGCAGGATGCAGTTTGCATAAATATACACAGTACCACATATATGGATGGATTTAGATAGATTATTTATGGAAAATTTTCAAGTACCAACTACCAAGTAAAGTAAAATTAAAACACGGCTCACGAAAATACTATCTCTTTCAGTGAGTTCAATATTTTTTTACAGCCAGCTATAAGAAAAAATAGCTAACCTTGACTGTTCTTCAATCAGACAAGCACTTACTACACATAAAGACAAAGCTTTCATGCATACACATGCATTTATAAAAGATTCGTAGATGTATAAGTGCCCGAGGGCAAGCGTTTGTTGACCTCTGGCCAGGGGAGGGCCAGGAGAACATCCATCTGTTTTAAATTGTCTTTCGAAGAAAAAAATAAACATGTACGTACCTCTTTTTTTTTTTTTTTTTTTTTTTTTTTTTTTTTTTTTTTTTTTTTGCCAAACATGAAATGCGCTCAATAATTTTGGACCACTCTGTACATTCGCTTCCACTTTTTAACGTTGTATTTATTTTGACATATTTTCTGATACTCCTGTTTATATAATTAAGTATATTACATGAAAAAGAAGAAAAGAGCACTAGATTTAAATAAATAATTGAAAATAAAAATTCGGTATTCTTAAATGGGATAAATTTCAACGTTTGTGACTGCCAATCTGTCTACGCCGTTGAACTTGAATTATAATGATTCACAAATTTTAAAAACTAAAACACTTTGTTATTATCTGAAAGAAATTCCCGCTTAGCACTTGAAAGTTTCAGAAATTTCAAAAACTATTTCAATTGATGACTTCAATCAGATTTACTTTAGAAATCCATAGTAATGATGATCATTTATATCTTAGCAATCATGATCAAATATCGTAGTAATGATGATAATTTTGTTTGCCATATTAATGTTCATTTATTCCAATGTAACATACATATCATTTCAAAAAATATAACCGGTTGGCCAACTATCAAAAAAGCAGAATCATTTCCTATATATTTTATAAATAATAATGCGAAAATGTTCTTAAACTTGCAAATGAGACAAGCTTGTCACTTAAATAGGTTTGAATGTAATATAATCGTTACAGGCTACGTCACAAATTATATTAACATGTGTCTTCTTTTAACCCTTCGTCAGGCCCACCTCTAAAAATAAGGCTTCAGGCACAGTGCGCTGACAAGCGCCTGTTTTAAAATCGTCACCAGCAATTAATCAACTCACTTCTAATGCTCTTAAAGTGATTAGTAATTGCCATTAGAAATTAGAAAGAGAGAAGTTTTGAAACCTGATTCATACAACCTCATGTATTTACCTCAAAGCAAGTAAACAAAAGGCCAATTCCGAGGCATCCTTCAATAAGCCTAGTTAGTTGGCCTGTCAGGCCATCTGCTCCTGACCTATGGCTAAGAAAGATGAAATCTTATCAGAATCGATGAAACAAAGATTAACCTAATTTTATATGATTATGATGTATTCTAGGAGGGTGCCGATTGCTCCCATCGCCCAACTTTGGATCCGCCACTAGCCCTGGTACACACAGGTTATAATTTATTGTACATAGGTTCTAAATTAAAGTTATATATGATTAAAAAATAATTTGTTTTTAGTCAAAATGTTATGTAAAAAGATAAATATTTATGTTATATAAATGTATTAGACAGATAAAATTTGACTGCTACTTAATATTGATTTAATCCATTTCGAAATCTAGAATATAAAATTTATGAAACATTTCTCCCAAATTCAAATTTTTAAGACAAATTTGATTTAAAAGATGTTTTTGTTACATTCAGATTTTTAAAAAATGAGATTGATTTTCAACTTATTTATTTCTTTTGATTATAAAATTTTATTTTTATGTAGTAATGCTTTGCAATGGGTTTTACTCATAATTTGTTACTTGTCCATAATGAGTCTTTATTCATACAACTATTCGATTATTAATATAATTATATAGTTGTGTAAGATATATTTAATGACAGATAAACGGATATTATTTCATGAAATATGCCAAGTGGACTTAAGTAGAAAAAAAAATTGTAGACAGCATCTTAGACGAAAATTATCAAGAAACAAAAATCATTTTAAAGATAGAAATAAAAACACAAAATTGACCTGAAATATTTAAATAATAAATTTATTTCTAATTAAATATTTTTGATTTAATAAGACGTTAAATCTTGTTATATCATTTTCTGCTTCAAAATTTTTAATTTTCTCTTTAAATAAATCTTTGAACATTACTTAATTTAATTAAATATATTTCTAACATGATACATCTCGCGAACTATTTATTTTTATTATTGTATCCGTTTTAATCGTATAGTTTCCCGTTTGTGAATTAAAGTTTAACTAATCAAATAAAGCTATTAATCACGTCTCATTTTCAATAATTAGTTTTTTGAGAAACATAATAAAAATGTAACTCTCATTCAGACGATGAAATGTCTTTCCCTTTGATACTTAATTATCTCATAATTCATCTTATTGATCTTTCATAAATTAGAAATTTTTGAGTAATTAAAAAGAATATTTTGAGTCATTAATTTGAAAAAGCAACTCCATTGTTTATAATTTAATATTATTTTTATTTCTATTCACAACTCGGAAGTTGAAGTTCTATTTTTTTTTCATTTAATAAAGAAAGAGAAAGAACTTAACAATGTCTTGATGGATTGTCTATATTTTGAAATTTCTAAAGCAAAATTTGTTATTTTGTATTGTTATTTTGGAAATATATTGAGTCATTAATTTGAAAATTAACACCATTGTTTATAATTTAATATTATTTGTATTTCCATTTAAGACTCGGATGTTGACGTTTATGTTTTGTATTTCATTTAATAAGGAAAGAGAAAGAATTTAACAATGTCTTGAGGAATTGTCTAAATTTTAAAATTTTAATGCAAAATTTGTTATTTTGCTTCCCTTTATTGGAAAAACAAACTGTTGATTGATCATTAAAGGCTATATTTATCCCATTGTAAAGATTTTTAATTAACGTTTTATAATTGTAAATTTTGATATATTTTCATTGTTTATTTTGTTTAACTTGTGCTGTTTGGCAACAAATGAATTTTATTTACTTTATGTAACTTTTGTAACCTTGTAGAAAAGCAGAGTTTGTTTATTTCTTGGCCTTGTAAGGCCGCTTTTTTGTGAGTGTGAAATAAAGTGAGTTTTTTTTTTTTTTTTTTTTTTTTTTTTTTTAATATTGAAGTTCTTTTTATTTCGTTAAATAATATTCCACATAATTTTGAGTTGTACCACAAAGTAGAATTCTGAATTTTATGAGAATTAAATAAAATATCATAGAGAAAGAACATTTAAGTTTTATTAAAAAGAACATTTTGGTCCGTCAACGAAGGAGTGAATTTACATATATTTGAAGCGCAGACGATTTTAAAGTAGGAAATAATTTTCAACTCAGAATGTTTTTCTTTTGAATGGAATATATTTGTGTTATTTATATTAAAATGAACTTATCAACTCATTTGTGTTGAATTAACCAAATATTTGAAAATGTTCTCTTATTTAGCGTATGGAGTCGTGTTGATCCTTTTTTTAAAAAAACTTACAGAAATTTATTTCAATTTCATTTTGAACGTGGAAATCTTTCACCTGAAAATTAATTTCTGCGGACAAATTATTATTATGGTTTTTGAATTGTTGGCAACAATAAAGAAACATCGCTAAATTTTATTGGAAAAACATCCATTGATTCCCAATGAAAATTATGAAAAATTTGAATTATTAGAAAAACATTTGAATAAAGTAAATAAAACATAGCATATGTTACTCTCTGAATTATAATTCACCTCATATGTAACGACATTTAATTGTCCGATTTGATATACATGTATATGTATACATGTTGATTTACAGGGTGATTATAAAAAAACTATCCCGATATATGGGCCCCTAACTACCATACCGTTCACAGAAACTGAATTAAACTTTGGTTTAAAGTATTTTGAGGTATGCGCTCAAGAATCATATGACAGACAACAGTTAAATTCTAACAGTTACGGCTACAGTGACAAAATTTCGAAAATTTCAAATGGCAACACCTACTTTTTTTATTGGAATGTGATCTTCATAGTGAAAAACCATAAAAAGCGTTGGAACGGTAGCTGTAGCACGAAAATCACCGGTGCTAGACAGACTAAGAAGAATAGTGAAAACAACCAATAAGGACAGAGAAGCAACAGAAAACAAAACATTTTATTGTGTTTCATACATTTTCCATTTTACACGCGACGACACTTTACATGCGGCAGATGGTGGATAGCACTGAACAATAAAATGTTTTACTTTCTGTTGCTTCTCTGTCCTTTATTGGTTGTTTTCACTTTTCTTCTTAGTCTGTCTAGCGCCGGCGATTTTCGTGCTACAGGTACCGTTCCAACGCTTTTTATGGTTTTTCACTACGAAGATCACATTCTAATAAAAAAAGTAGGTGTTGCCATTTGAAATTTTCGAAATTTTGTCACTGTAACCGTACCTGTTAGATTTTAACTGTTGTTTTTCACATGATTCTTGAGCGCATTCCTCAAAATACTTTAGGTCAGAATTTCATTCAGTTTCTGTGAACGGTATGACAGTTATGGGCTGATATATCGCGGTAGTTTTATTATAATCACCCTGTACATGTATATGTATACAATTTAAGTATCGTGCTGCCGCGCAATACTTAAATTAAACTAATAATAATACGTCAGCTATGCATAGGACTAAGAAATAGTTTCGAGAGTCCCATAACAAATATTAGTTCTGTTCTTTGAAGTGTATTCTCTTGTTTTCGACCTAAAATATTTTATTCATATATTTCTGCGCTTTACCCGTGACACGGTAAGCGAAAACTTTTTAATTATTCATTAATTTTACTGCTATTGCCTATGCCTATTACATATAAACTTCTAAACTTGATCTCATAAATACTTTGATATTCATAACAACCCACAAAATGTATGTTAAGAACACCTAAGCAACAATGATCTCCCTTTCTAATCATAATTCTATGGAAACAGCTAGTGAATCATGTCTTTTTGGCACATACATCTCAGAATACAAAATTCTGTAATAAATGACATTTTGTTTTAATTACTACTTGAGAATTTTTCATTCGAAAACCTTTTGCATATCAGTATGGCTTTTCGATATTTAAATGAAAGATGGCGTAGTTGTTCTCTAGTCCCATGAGATCATAATTAAATCAGGTTGCCATAGCATTATCTTCCTAATATTTTGTATGGATCTATTTTTCTACCGTTTTTGGACAATCTAAATAATGATTATTGGACATTTCAGTGGCTCATTTTTAAAAATATTTTTTGTAAGTTTATGAAGAACAATACTGAGTAGAGGACAAGTAAATTATTAGTCTTGTAAGTGGGAGTTTTAATAGTTTACCAATATAGTTGAAAAGTATTTAGGATTTTAGTTCGTCTGCCTGTAAGTATGTATGTCTGTATTCATAATCACACTGTAGCTTTCCTAAATATTCTTGTATTGCTACGAAACTTAAATTTGATATTAATAATAACGATAGCATGTTACTTATTAAAAATTGCGTGCGTAGTTTTTATAGCTTTTTTTATATTTTCCTATAAAAGTGTTGCATTCGTTTTTTTTTCTCTGTAATGCTTAAATATTCAGAAAATTTTAATTTGGAATTGTTATATTTTAGATGAATTTTATTTTTTATCTAATGTAAATCTTCAGTTTACTTTGGAAATTTTTACATGCATCTATTATAAAACAATCTGGCCGTCTTTTGTATTTCAGACTCCTCTTCCTAGAATAGGAAACTCAGCGCGATGAAATTAACACCAGTTATCCGCATGTATCCTAGGATGTACACATAAGCTATGGGAATTTTAAATTTGAATGAGTTGCAAATATATTAATTTTTTTCTACTAATGTTTTAAGGGTTATTCTGTAATTGGTGGCAAATAAATAACTCCCTTTTTAAGAAATAAAAAATAACGAAAAATAATTCGTCAAGCATAGATTTTGAAACACTTTCCAGCACATCCACAAATGAACGATAAACGCAATGCACACCATACTTTTAAGCGAGCAATTTATAGTGCACGTCAGTAATGCATATAATTTTCATTATCTTTGAAAGTATGAAGCATCATTAAATTATACTGCAAACGATTTTTCACTGTCGAACAATGTGTAACAGAATTATTTTATTTGACCCTGTAAATGAATGATAAACGCAATGCACACCATACTTTTAAGCTAGCAAGTTACAGTGCACCTCAGTAATGCATATAATTTTTATTATATTTGAAATAGTGAAGCATCATTAAATTACACAACTAACGATTTTTCCCCGTCCAGCAATGTGTAACAATTTTTCTTTTATTTTATCTTGTAAATGAATAATAAATTATGTGCACCCGATGTTCTATAAAAAGCATGTTTTAATGCACTTCATAAATATATATCAATTTCATTATGTTTCAAATGGCGTTGCGTCATAAAAATGCACTTGAAACGATTATTTTCCATTGACTGTAATGTAACGGAATACTTTTGACTGTCCCTGTAAAAAATCATATAAGTTGTACACCCTTCATTTGAAATAGGGAACATGCTGTAGTAGACAACAGTAACAAACAAAAATTTCAGGGCAATCGGATTATATTTACACGAGTTAGAGCACGGACTAACGGCAGACAAACCGAAGTCACTTTTCAACTAGGTTGGAAAGTGTTAAAAAGCGAAATAATGAGATATCGTCTGCTATCCAAATTAGAGCACAAGTATTCTTATATTTGTTAAGTTTTCTGCAAAAGTGGATTTTATGATGTAGTCTAAATTCTCCATAAAAATGAAATGTAAAGATTATTCATGTGAATTACTTTCATACTTATTATAATTATTACCATAGAAGCTGAAATATTTAAATATTATTGATCGGTCCTTTTACGAATTTGTTTAAAATGTAGATAAATGGATTCTGATAGAACATGGAGTTTTGAGCACGGAGTATGAACATACGAACAGAGTAGAGTTCCTCAATAAGAGAGTAGCAGGACGCAGGCTCAGATTGAAATTTTTGTCGAAACTTTGACAACTGATATTCCCGAACTTGGCAATATTTTCCTGGTGGGATTTTAATAAAACGAGTGAGAAAAGTCAACAAGCATTAACTTGATGATACAGGCAGACTCACCAAGTCGTTTGGTGGTTCGTTTGCACCAAAAATTGTCTCGATTGATCAAATTTTATTACCCGTATGTCACCCCCCTCATATGGAAGTGCCGTAGCACTGGGCGTACACTCAGTTTGGATATTTTTACCTAAACCACAGCAACTTACGTCTACAAAACTTAGCGATACCTGGATGAGTTCGCTTCAAGTAAGGTATCACTTAAACAAACTTTAGCTGGGCGATAATGGCTAACTTGCCAAACTTTTGTTCGCAATCATCTGGTTTAATTAAATGTAATTGGCCGTATGTCGTCATTGCCTTATGAAGGCATTATATTGCAACAAAATCACTGAACGTACAAAATGTATTTTTCTTAATTTTCATTTAATTTACGATGTAAATATATAAATCTTTCTTATAATGACAAATTTAATAACATTAATACTATAATTTCTTTCTAAATGTAGGATAAAATTAAATTTCTTATTTTCCCTTAAAAAATCAAAAGATCTCATACAATGCAACGCATCGAATTGCTACACCTACTGGTATAGCTATTTGATATTCATAGCAACCCACAGCATTCAAGTTCAGAGTAACTAAACAATAGCCGTCTTCCTATATAATTATAATTCCGTGACAATAACTAATACATCACGTCTTCCTTACACACGAAGACACAAATATCATAATTGCACAGTTCTCTGATAAATAACGTTTTACTTTAATTAATCCTTAAAAATATTTCATTTAAAAACTCTTTTCATTCAGTATAGCTTTTTCTATCGGTAAATGACATAGAACGTACTTGTTTTACATTTCTCTTGAGAACAGAATTATACCAGGTTGCTAAAGCATTATTTTACCCATGTGGGTTTTTAAACCATTTTAGGCGATCTAAAAAATTAGTACTGGCCATTTCAGTGCTTTTCTTTATTTTATGTATGTTTATGAAAGGCATTATTGATTCAGAGACAGTGAATATTTAATCTCGTAAGTAAAATTTTAACAACTTCAAAAATTTAAAAGTGTTTGTTTTTGGTTAAGTTTACATTTCAGGAGTTTCCATGCATATAGCAATATGATATATTATATATTCATAAAAATCACAAAATTAATATTGAAATTAATTAAACAACAACCTTTCCTCAACATAATTATCATTTGAAGACAATGGCTAATACATTACGCCTTCCTTACACACATGCACATTAGAATTACACAGTTCTCTGATAAATAACGTTTTACTTTAATTACTCCTTGAAAATCCTTCATTTGAAAACTCTTTGCATATCAGTATAGCTTTCCGATAGGCAAGTGAAAGATGGTGTACTTGTTCTCTAGTTCCCATGAGAGCATAATTAAATCAGGTTGTCATAGCGTTATCTCCCTAATGTTTTATGTACGCATTTATTTTTTTTTACCTTCCTTTGACAATCTAAATAATGATTATTGGATATTTCAGGACTCTTTTTTTATTTTATGTATATTTATGATGAACTGTGTGGATTCAGTGACAGTGAATAATTAATCTCGTGAGTATTTTTTTTTAAGATTTTTTTTAATTTTTGAATATAAATAAAATTGTTTGTAAACGTTTATGCGGAATATTATACAAGGAATTAAATATAAAAATATTAATATTTATCTACTTTAACCTTTTATTATATTGTAAGGTACATTGTAAAGTTGTAGCATAGTTTTAATAGCCGAATTCTGGCAAGATTAACAATATTGTGTGATATATTTTTTTTACAATGTATAACAATGTAATTAAAAAAACTTTATAAATGTATATCGTATATTCCGGTATATAGCGCACACTTTCGATACAAGGAAATTGATCTAAACTTACAAGAGCGCGTTACACGCCGATTATAAAAAATAAAAGATTAAAAATTAAGAAAAGAAAAATCTAATCGTAAGAACTAAGATTTGTAATTTAATGAACATGCTATTTATTTATTTGTAACAAAATAGATTTCACTGTTAGATTACATAAAAAGCCCTTCCGGCCTGTACCGGGAGGAAAAGGTACCTTTCATAGTCCATGTTTTTAAAAATTCAATTCATTTTACTGAAACACACAAACCTAAAATGCTTGGAACCCGATTATAGAAGATTCAATCCCGGTTTTCATTAATACTGAATTTAAATGCGAATTTCAGCATGAGAGTTACAGCATAAAAAAATCAGATTGATCCTCCCTAGAATTTCAAACTGCCATATCTCAGCCATTTTTAAAGATAAAGCCAAAACAATAAATGTTCCGGAATTCCTGTATCACGATCTAACACCTAACGGAAACAACTTCTTTAATTTATAATTTTTTATTCATCTTTTTAATTAAAAAAAATTAATTTAACTTGCCGCCATTTTGAAACACGATGCCGCATGAAGCTGGCCAACGATCTCGGTCGAGATCTTGGTATGTTCTGTACTGATCAGTTACATTCATATCGGTTCATAAATACGAGAGTTACAGCATAACAAATAGCAGATTGTTTAAAAATCTCAGCCACCCTAGAATTTCAAACTGCCGTATTTCAGCCATTTTTAAATATATTTCAAAAAATGTTCCAGAATCCTTGTATTATATTCTAACACTTCATGGAAACAATATGTTCAATTTATATTTTTTTTTGTACATCTTTTTGAATTTTATAAAATTTAAATTTTTTTAACTGGTTGCCATTTTGAAACAAGATGGCGGATGAAGCTGGCCAACGACCTCGGTCGAGACCTTGGTATATCCTATACACATACTCATTCACATCCGAATCGGTTCATAAATAAGAGAGTTACAGCAAGACATATGTCTGATATATATATATATATATATATATATATATATATATATATATATATATATATATATATATATATATATATATATAACTTAACATATGAACGGAGGGTGGTTTGGGACTCTGGTGGTCATGATCGGTGAAAATATACCAAAATTTTTTGGAATTGCTTTCCTCCGAACGGCTGCAATAGGTAGCTTTTTGTAATGAAAGCTACCTAAAAGTGATGGGTATTATACTTGACAATCATATATATTATTTCTGTTGTCAATATCCCTTTTTCTATGCATTTATAAAATGCACAACAATGAGTGAGATATCATTCAACCGATTAATAGATGGAAGCAGTTGTATTTCGCGAGTAACGTAAAACGTATGCTTTGTTATGTTAGATTAAAATTTATTTTATATGTATTAAATTTGTTTTTCTTTCTCCCATGGTTTTTCTGAAGCGGATGACGTCATTCTCTAATGCACTTAAAATAGGATTGTTACGTTTTTCCTCGCGCGTGCCTTTTCCTTTCTTCGATCCGTTTTTACTATAATTTCGATGGAATAAATGCGATGATACTCTGGTTTGACCAATGTTATTTGCAGCTATTTTTATCCTTAATGTTTATTTAGAAGTTTAAAACTGCATAAAAAAAATTATTAGATATTGCTTAGACTGCAGTGCGAAATTCTCGCACGGGACCATTGGTAATCTTAACTTTTTTTCTGAATCTCACGAATGTTTTTTTTGCAAAGACAGTGGAGAATATAACTAAAAATTATTTGGAGAATATATTTAAAAAAGAAAAATGAAGTTTGAAAATTTAGGTGCGCATTATACACCGAAGAGCGTTATACGACGGAATGTACAGTATATTGGGCGAAAGTCACCTCACAGAGGTCTGAGACATTCGACCTAGCCAAATACCAATCAACCACGATTTCTTAATATAATAAAATAATGCGCAGTTTCAAAACCATCTAGATTACAACAAATAAACATTCAGAAATAAATAATTGCAGATTTATATTAAATAAGAAATTTATTTTTAAGCAAAGGTTTAACTCTCTAAAGTGTATAACTAAAAAGTTTAAAAAATTGATTTCGATAAGTAAAGGTTTATATAGTTGATGTCGTATTACCAAAACAATACTGTTTGCATAAGTTGAATATATCGGCAACAGTGCAAAAATCGGATATGCTTATAAAAAATAATAATGTTATCTATATATTGACTTTATATTGGAAATATTTGCAATGAATTTCCACTATTGTAGAAATTTTTGCTCTACATTAAAAATATTGGAAATTTAATCGCGAAATATTTCTTTGCAGTATTGGTGTAGTATTGAAAATATATACTTACACCCGAATGTTGGAGAAATGTTTCATACAATATGTCAATATCTGTCAATACAATATATATATATATATATATATATATATATATATATTGCGCTATTGCTCTTTCGTTACTTTCGTTGCTAATATTTCTATCTTTTTTTCCTTAAAACATTTTTTCCCTTTGGTAACTACATTTATAGCAGAAAAAGTTCTAAATTCATTTTTATATAACATAATTAGTCAAATAATTTTTAATCAATCTAGCTATTAAACCATAAGTATAATAAAATTTTCAACCAATATTATTATTTTATTTCATGTACAGGAAGAAAAAAAATGTTATCTTTATGTGTAACGCGAAATACTGCAGACTTAACGTAAATTAAGAAATATAGTCCTTTTTATCCAACAAGAGAAAACGCTGCATTTCACAGGAGATTTATACAAAGCTAAGAGTTAATGATCGGTTAATTTCAAAAGAGAATCTTCTGGATCGATATCTTAACCTTTTATAATATCACAATAAATTAATAAAACATACTCATTATAATATAATTGATATGGCTTATTAAAATAAATTATGCAGATGTTTGATCGTATAAATATTTTTTTTTTTTTCAAAATATAACGAATACTAAAATTGTAGCATAAAATTGTTTTATTATGCGATATATTAGAAGAGCGTAAATTTTGCTGAATAACTTAAAAAAACGCATTAAAACAAAAATTAAGTTAAAACAAAATCTTTCAAAAGTAAATATTTTCTATTTGTTTTGATTAATAAATTTTAAATGAAAATTCTAGATCTTTTCGCAGTGCTTGTTTATTTCGTTCCTTTATTTATTTATTTTTTATTACTATTTGAAAGCTTAAGTTATAAAAATGTTGATTTTATGTGTATAAACTAATGCACATATCATGTAAATTAAGAAATGAAATTCATTCTTGACCAAAAGAACTAGATCAACAAATGTCTGTCACAGAAGATTTATACAAAACTAAGAACTGATGAACACTTAAATTTTACAGTACAATATTCGATGTCGATCTTCTGCTAAATTACAGTAAATTACTAATGCAAAATCCTCACAAACAAATAATCACTGCTCACCTGTTTAGCGTACGGGGATTGAAAAGGGTTGATTGAAAACGGATGGTGGTGTAATATAGCCATTGCGTTGAGAGCTAAAGCTTTTTTTTTTTTTTTTTTTTTTTTTTTTTTTTTTAAAGAAAATCGTGTTTTTACTACTAAATATGCATATTTTTTCGCAAAATTTTAAAGAAAGCTTGAATACAATTATATTTATAACCGATTGACGTTAAAATGGTCTCAATTAAAAAAAAATATTTTTTTTTAAATCTACACCCAGAAAAAGGAATTGATTAAAACAACAAAACATGTTTTGTTGAGTACATTTTGGTTGTTTCAAGCAAAATTTTTAGTTGAAGTAAGAAGTTGGTTTTGTGGCATTGACAAAAAAATATTGTTGACACTCTTACAAAATTTTAACAAAATTTCATCAACTTTACTTGAATTAACAAAATCTGTGGTTTTAATTTCACCTTAATTTTGTAATTTATAATTCCAGCAAAATTTTGTTGCTTTTACAAAATATAAATTGTTGCGTAGTAGCCATAACTCTCTCACGTAACTTGGTTTATTTAACTTATGTAGCTGTATAATTAAATAATTAACATAATTTTTGAATAATTAAAACTTTTTAAATTGGGACGGACCAAGGTAGTTTTAAAAATCCCCCTATCGCATTTATTACTTTCTTCTATCTTTACAAGAAGAAAGTATTGGAGTCATGAAAGTTTTCAACTTCTGGTTTTCGACGGATTTTAGAAGGTCCTGAACACGATTTAACTGTTTTCAGAAAATCTGTCTATGACTCTGTCTGTCTGTATGTGACAAACATTTTGAGGGCGCTCTATTTCAAGAACTAATGCACGGAATTTAATTAAACTTTATATTTAGTTACTTCCTGACATAAATTGGTGCTGATTTGTTTTTGGAATAAATCGCGCAACAGGTGGTGCTGCTATGTTGTAATTTTCCCGATTTCTGCAATAGATTCGAGATTTCTCAAGAACTAATGCACTGATTTACATCAAAATACAGATTGAGTTAGACCTTGACTTAAATAGAAGCTGATTACGGTTTGGTGTCAATAGCCCCTATGTTATTTTTTTCATGATTTTCACTGTAACTAAATCTCAAGAACTAATGCACGGATTAATTTTTAAATCATTTTAAGCAGTGATTTACGCCTGTAATTCTTAAATAATAACCAGTGATTTTTTATCCTACTTTTTTTCAAGCGTAAACCGACAGAGTGGAAAATGTCCCAAGCCGGGAATCGTACCCGGGTCCTCAGAATAGCGCGCTGAGGCCCCAGCATACGGCAACACAGTTAATTTTTAATTAATTTTCTGCAGTGAATTATGCTTTTAATCCTTGAATAATAACCAGTGAATTTTTATCCTGCTTTTTACAGGCGTAATTCACTGCTGAAAATGAATTAAAAATTAACTATATGTTGCCGTATGCTGGGCTTTGTATTTTCTTCTCATGTTTTCCGCAAAAATTTCCATACTCATGCAGGTCCTGTTTACCGAATAGTCCCGGGAAGCCCATGCTTGCCCAAAGAAATACAAATGTGCCCCCAAATTTACTTTTCAGAATAACTTTTTACACAAAAAAAAAATTCAATTAGGGTAAGAAATGCATTTTTTCCTTACGAAATTTGTATCTAAGAAGCTCGCTCTTTCTAAATTGTTGTTTCTCGAAATTTTGATGGTAAAATTTCAAATTGTTTCAGCATACGACAAATGGATTTAGTAAATAACAAAGCAATTGGTAGAGGGGAGCCCCAGAGTAACGTCGGGCTTCCCCTACTTTTATGTCTTAAGCGGGCGTTGTACTCATGATGACATTTCCATCTTGTGCTGCGTTTGCAGCTGGTCCGACATATATAAGAGTGAGAAATTTGTGAGTTTGGATATCGTTCCTTCTGGCTCGGTGGTTAGAGTCTCAGATCGTTGTTCTGAGTAACCGGTTTCGATTCCCAGCTGGGGACATTGTTTAAACGCTTATTTACGCTTGAAAAAAAGCAGGATAAAAATTCCCTTGTTATTGTTCAAGGATTACAGGCGCAATTCACTACTGAAAATGAATTAAAAATTATCTAAAAAAATAGTTAAGTTTAGATTGGTTCTAATACAAAAAAGAATTTTAAAGTAAATATTATAATTGTTTATGTAACAAAAACCTTTTGTTGTTAACACAAAAAAATATTCTTAAAATTACACAAAACAATTGTTCTTTAAACAAAAGTTTTTGTTGCCGAAACTAAAAAAAAACACTTAAAGTAACTGATAATTATATTTATTTTGAGAAAACTTTTTAACAAAATAATTTTGTTAATTCAAGTAAAATTTAAAAATTTTTACTTGAATTAACAGAACATTTTTTTGCTGACGATACAAAATTTTTTGTTGGAATAGCAAAAAAAAAATCAACAATATTTTTCTTGTCAATTCAAACAAATTTTCCATTGACCCATATTTAAACAGAAAGTTTTGTTGGGCCAACCAATTTTTTGTTGATTCAACAAGACTTTTCTCTGAGTGTATTATCTGTACTTTTTATTTATCCGAAGAATAGATAGACTAATGTTTTAGCAGTACAAGATTTCGAAATAAATATTGATATCTTCTTTTTTCATGATAACATTGGATACAAAACAAATTTTTCTGGATATTGAAGCGAAACATTGCCATAGCAATAAAAAGTGTACTGCTGGTTAGCGTATCTAGAACTTCATTCAATAGTCCAGTAAACATGCCAATTTAAAATTTTAAGATAATTATTCATCTATTTTCAAAAATCTTACTTAGAGCAAAGAACAGTTGGTTGGCCTAAATATTAAAACTGTCAAAACCACTATATTATTATTCAACAAATTTGAAGAGGGCAATAATAAGAATGCGAGTTTGCAAAATTACTAAGTTAAATATAAAAGTGTAAAAATGAATATTCTCTGTCTTAAATAATAAATTTACTTTTTTGGGGCAGGATATTCTAGAATTGCGAAATTAGTAAATGCAAAAGTTCAAAACGCAATTTATAAGAAACAATTGGCAATAGATAATGTTTGTTATTTTCGTGATAGTTGAAACAGAAGTGCTATTACTTACTTTATTAAAGAACACATTTAAAATTTTTATGACGCCAAATTTGAATATTATATTAGCCAACTAGTTATTAATGAAATTCGAAGGTCAAATCAATAAACATACTGAAATTCTCAACCAGTATTGGTTATTTTTGAAAGCTAAGTTTTCAAAAACACCATTTTTATATGCAGAAACTAATACAACAGCTGGTGTAAATTAAGAAATATTATCCATTCTAACCAAAAATGGTAACTGCTATATGTCACAAAAGATATATGGAGGGCGAGAAGCTAATGATCTCTTAATTTCAGGAGACAATTTTCATGGTCGTTAGCTTAGCCTCGTATAATATTACAATAAATTAATAAGATATCGCACAAAAATGATTACTTAGATGAAATGATGATTTAGTTCATCATTTGAATTATGCTGCTTCTTGTACTTATAGTTATATTATGGCTTATTGAAAGAAATAATAATGTTAAATCTATAGCATGGAAGTTACTTTATTATGCGATATATTAGAAGAGGGAGCTCAGTAATTGCGATATGGATGAAACGTAAATTGGATAATAAAGAGATAAATGTCAAACATAAAAAGGCTCGAGTTATGAGGAGGAAAACACATGTCATTCTTCGGAAAGTAACTGAAGAAAGGAAGAGTGCATTAGAGTCCATTATAATGCTGGTAATATGAGAAAAAAAATAATACTTTTATATATACTTTGAAGTTTGTCTTATATAGAACAACCACAGTTATTGTACGTATGATTTACGTTATAATATTTGAATAAACATGGCAATAATTATAATGTTCAATGAACCATGATTACAAACTTGATTTTGATTACGTTAAACAAGGATTAATAAAATTTAAAAAATATATTGGTTCAAATATGAAACATTATAAAGGAGTAAGGAATCAATTACCTGTGTTAACTTTTATACAGTGTGTTTCCAAAATGACCGGTATATTTGAAAAATCAATAAAAACTAAACGGGCA
Source organism: Maratus michaelseni (assembly GCA_963931845.1). Lineage (NCBI taxonomy): Eukaryota > Metazoa > Arthropoda > Arachnida > Araneae > Salticidae > Maratus > Maratus michaelseni. Next base: position 244,773,073 of record OZ007588.1, on the reverse strand, counting down.
GCGATAGAAATACATCGTTTGTTGCAATATGCTTGGGACAACAGTAAATTTTCAGGTAGACAAACTTTTGAAATTAGTTACAATTTTCAACAACAGATGGCGCTGCAGTCTGGAAAAATCTAAACCACGTTATTTTCCACGTATCCACCATGCGCAGCAATAATATGGCGTAGTCTCAAAACTAAATTACCAGAATCCTTTGTAAACCTGTGACTTCTTTCTGTGGGGACACTTGAAAGACCAGGTGTACCGCCACAATCCAGAAACAATTGAACAACTGAAGCAGTACATCTCTTCTGTATGTAAAGCCATCCCGCCTGACACGTTTACAAAGGTTTCTCGTAATTTCGTTCAGCGACTACGCCATATTATTATTGCGCATGGTGGATATGTGGAAAATATCGTGGTTTAGATTTTACCAGACTGCAGCGCCATCTGTTGTTGAAAATTATAACTAATTTCGAAAGTTTGTCTGCCTTAAAATTTACTGTTGTCCCAAGCATATTGCAACAAACGGTGTATTTCTATCGCTGCCCGTTTAGTTTTTATTGATTTTTCAAATATACCGGTCATTTTTTAAACACCCTGTAAGTTCTATTAACGCTAACATTATTTCGAATTCATCGCACAATCAGCTTTTTATGTTAAGTCGCACTTATTACATTTTATTACTTGTAATGAAATTTTCCTGCTATTTTGTTTCATTGCTAACTTAATTTCTGCACTGTTTGCACTTTTAAAATAAACTCTGTATATTATTTTGTTATACTTAAGGAAGCTTTAAAAAATCCCCATTCTGCCGAAAATGAGGACTTTTATCATCTGATATCTATTTCATACCTTAGCCATCCAATGTTATGTTATATCCACGTAAGAAGTAAACCCTTCGAAAGCGTTTAAAAATTTATGGAAAATATTAATCATTTCAATGTATACAAATTTTTAAAAGCACTAATGAGAAAATGCTAAAGATCGGGATGAAGTTCCTGCAAGAAAATTTTTTCCACATGGTGTTGCTATTATAAAATTTTACAGTCAAAACGTCCGTGAGGCATTATCGGATCAACTCACTCTCATTGGGCCGTGCCCGGGTTAATTTTTTTCGACATATTCGGACCAGGCTGGACTCATTCCGGTCCTATATTTATTCCCATTCTTTATTTTATTCATTTTATTCTCATTATTCATTTTGTTTTATTCTTATTAGACTGTGGCCAGGACTTAAATTTTCTATGCAGGAAACGCCAGGAAACGCTGGACGTGTATGCTAGCGTTATAATTAAAAAATAAATTTTTAAACATAAAATGCTAAATTAAAAAGAAAGAACTACATTTGTTTATTATTCAATTTAACTATTTTAAAATTAAGTTAAACGGAGACTATAAGTTTTTAGAGTTATGGTTATAACATAGATATTGTTTTGATATATATATTTGTCTTTGTTTATCATTGAAAATGTTTAATGCCATTTATGTAACATAAATATAAAATATAGGAAAAATGCATTGCAATACTTTAAAAACACGTCGCGCAGCTTTAGTTTATGATGTAAATATAGTGTACGTACTTACTGTCATGGTATAAAACTTCATTTTATAGATAAATTTATTATTCACTGTGCATATTATAATAAATGTTTTATACTAGATAAATAGAGCACTATATTTTATTCACATAGTCTGCAATAAAGCAAAATAGCATTATCCTGGAACGCATAGCATTACTAAGAACTGAATAAAATTATTCTAGATTTTTTACATATACATTTCGTTAAGAATTTTTATTGTTTGAATGTATTATTTTGTTAGAAACTGTAAAACTGGTTACATATTTAAAATTCAAATATTAAATTATTTACAACCTATTCATTTTATAGTTGTATCAGCAATACGTTCTTTTTTTTTTTTTTTTTTTTTTTTTTTTTTTTTTTTTTGATAAATAACATTTTAGTCTTTCTAGAGTGAGTAATTTAAAATAAATTTACCTTATGTAAACCAGTTCAAGAATGAAAATTAATTCTGTTTTTATTCAAAATGCGGTATCAAGAAATTGGATTTCAAATAAAATAATTAAATACAGAAAAGTTTTTAAATTAGCGTTAATTGATTCTATTCTATCTTCAAGTGAAACACACACATCTTAAATGTATTATTTACTACTAAATTCCGTGCATATAGGGTGTCCTGGAATGAAAGGGACTTTTTAAAAATTAAATAACTAGTAAATTGTGGCAGATATTGAAGTTACTCTTACCGGACAGTACATTTATTTGCTACGCTTCCTTGATTTAGTTTTAACTATCTCCGATAGCACTGCACTATCTCAAACTGTTATACTGTTAAAAGTAACCTTGCAATTTCAAAACGCAAAACTCTTTTTTCTTTTTCTTTTTCTTTTTTTTTTTTTTTTGGCCATTCAATACCTGAATACAGTGAAGGCGAAAACTGATACTTGGAACTAAAACAAGAAAGAGTAGTGAAGAAGTTCACGAATTCATAAATTAATCTCCTGCAAGAATATCTTCAATAGCCATCACCGATTTTCGTGCACTGTAAAAAAAAAAAAAAAAAAAAAAAAAAAAAAAAAAAACATAAAATAACCTCATCCAAATTACCCATGGTTCCGAAAAGCGATCTTTATATTTAGAAACTTTATAAATCAATATATTTTCTAGTTTTAAAGGAACATTTACAAAGTTTCTTTCACCTTCTTACAAAGCGGAAGAACAAAGTTTCTTTTGTTGCAACTGATTTTCGGAAACGTCTCCGCATTGTTTTTATAGTGTATAAATCTGTTTTCTCAACTCGGTATGTCATTTTTTCGGATGATGTCAATTCTCAAATAAAAATTTTCATTTTCAACAAACATATTTCACAGACACATGATAAATTAACAGCATTTACGTTAACATTAAATTTATCAATCATTAAAATTAATATTGTTTTTCGTGTATAAATTAAATTACACAGCTAAGCTTCCTAAAAACCGATATTCCTGTTTCAGAAAACTTATTTGTACACTATAAAAACTACTCGGAAACGTTTCTTAAAACAAGTGACAGCAAAAGAAAGTTCGTTTTTATAAAGGTTTCTTTAAATCTCGAAAATATATTAGTTGCTAAGAATATTAACGATAAAAAACACTTTTCTGAATCAAGGGTAACTCAGAAGAGGTTATTGTATATTATCGTTCATGGTTATATTATATTTTCGTAATTTTAGAAACATTTGTCTTTTTTACAGAATATAGTACGGCGTATAACTCGCACCCTTCATTTGAGACAGTGTTTTTTTTTTTTTTTTAAATAAAGATTTGCAGTATTACGCACATCCCTTTCTTAGCAAAGAAATCGCGTCATTAGCATGAAAATGTAATAAAGATCATTAAAAAAAACAGTACAAACATAAAGAACTGTCATGTAACCAAATGGTTACAACATGTAACCAAATTCAAACCCAAAACAGAAAATAAAGTCTATCTATCTACCTGAATCTCTGCAAAACATTTAGGATCGTTCATTAGAAAATTGAACTGATCATGTTTTTTTTCTTGTTCATTAGTGTCGAATTCTAAATTCTTATACTTATATTTTCTTACTAGTTAATATTTTAATTTTATACTCAGCGTAGAATGCACACCTCCAAATTGGAACCAATTTTCTTATTTCAAAAATGCTTGGTATACTTCAGAATATATGGCACTTGTTTTTTAAATTTTAAACACATTCTATCCATTTTAGATACCCTGTATAGAGCACAGGTTATTCTAAACATTCCCAAATGTTCAGCTGAAGGTAAAGTATTCCATATTCTCCTCTCTTAAAAGAGAACACATTAATATATTTGTTAAGTCGATACAGCTTATCCAAATAATGATGATTCATGATGCTGTGCAATGGAAATAAGGATTTATTATAGCGACAGAATAGTTTATTTACAAAGCAACAATACTATTCATACTTAGTGAACAGACATCAGCAATACATCTTCATTGAAAGTTATGTTACACTAAAATAATGCTGCTTTCAGGTTCATCTAATAGCAATTTTGGAATGTACTGGGTTCAAAAATTCTGATCTTGAATGTCTATTTGAATATTATCTTGAATGCTGCCTCAATAAGCGTCGAAGGTAAATTAGTTTTGGGTAAGAGAAAGAAAATGTTACGTGGGCGCATGAAACTATGCAGTTTTAGCCTAAATAGCACATATCATTTTGGTTATTTGTCCAGTAGTATGATAGCAGTGAAATATAGTTATCAATACTGCACACATACTATTATTGATATATGTAGATTCTATTGTGTAATTCTACTTTAAATAAACAATTAATGCTACATAAATCATTTTCAATAGGAAATACGTAAAATCTTTCGAAACTTCAAAAACCAATATATTTTCGAGACTTAAACAAGCATTTCCAAAAAATAAAGTTTATTTCACTGCCACTGATTTTCGGAAACAATTACAAGCAGTTTTATAGTGTATGAATCAGTTTTCTCAAACCGAAATAGCGGTTTTTAAGATGCTAACAATTCTCAGCTAAGCATTACCAGCTGCGTAATTGGATGCATACATGCAAGAGAAAGAAAATATTATCAATTTTAATATTTATTTTAATGCTGTTAGATTATTGTGTTTGCCTGTAAAGCATGTTTCTTGAACATGAAAATGATTACTTCGGAATTGATATCATCCTGAAATTCGGAGTTTAAAACTGTTTAATACACAATAATAACTACTGGGAAACGTTTCCGAACATCTGTGGCAGCAAAAGACACTTTGTTTATAAAAATTCTTCTTTAAATCTCAAAAATATATTAGTTTCTGCGGTTTCTAAACATAATGAGCGGTTTTCGGAATCGTGAGTAATTCGTAAGAGGATATTGTATATTTTCGTTTGTGGTTATATAATATTATATACTTCCTAGATTAAGAAACTTTTATCTTTTTTACAGTGTATGTTAAAATATATGAATAAAACAGAATATGTAAACTGTACCACACACATTGGTTTAATCATTTACCTTATAATATGCGTCAATGTGTGGTATTATTAAACATTAAATTCCTAATTTCATCCTTTCAAAGCTTTTAATTTCGCGATATAATTTCTTCTCAGTTATTGCAGTAGATAAATAATATGCTGTGACCTTCATAAAACTTTTTTTTATATAAATAAAATCAATTAAATATGTTAAATAGTACAAGAAATTACCCCGATTTAGATAACAGGTTTTTTGAACAGTGTATTCCCTTATTCAGGATGTTAAGAGCGATGTTTCGTTGAATTCTATGCATTTAAACTGGTGATATAATTATCGCTTATTTCGAACAAATAATTGAATTTCGACACCCCAACTTAGATGACCACAACAAAAAAAAAGAAAATATATTCCTATTATGAGAATTCTAACTTGAATGTTTCGTTGAATTCTTCGTACATAAATCAGAAATATAAGCATCACATATATTGAACAAATCATCGATATGCGGCACACCATCTTAGGAGATTTTACCCAAAAACCAATCAATACCAGTTCACTTAAAGATAGAAAGTCATATGAAATTTCATCCTATTCTACAAAGCAGTTCGTGAGTTAGAGCGCCCACAAAATTAGTGCCACATACAGACAGACAGGCGCACAGACACACGGGCAACCAATTTCTAAAAGCAGTCAAATTGTACTCAGGACCTTCTAAAACGTATCAATCCGACGAAAACCGGAAGACGAAATTTTTCACGGGCCAATACTTTCCCAATATTCAATAACGAATCCAATACTTTGTTCTTGTAAAGATGGAAGAATATAGAAATAAAATATTTAACACTTTAAAAAATACCGGACCGCTTCAAAGAAAAAAATATATATTTTAGCGAAACAGAAATTATGTTTTTATTTTACCATTTGCGCTTTCAATTATATTCAATTAAAGAAATAAAATATTTTTAGTATACGAGTTTCAAAAAGATATTAACCTAAGTAGAAAATCCAATGTATTTCATCTTACTTTAAAAAATATGCTCTTTTTATTTTAGTAAAAATATATATGCTTACTTCAAAAAGCCGAAAACTTCAAGTCGTAAAAGAGCTCATTTTCGAGTAATAAAACGCCGAAGCTTCTTTAATTTAGAAGCCATTATAATAAATCCAAACTCATGATTTATAGAGTGCGATTTTACACTGCTATCAAAAAGAAATATATCTGTTATAGAAGAAGTAGATAGCAGAGGTTTGTTTACTTTCACCAAGTCTTAAAATGCAAAGTAACATAATTCTTCCTTTTAAGTGGTCCCCAAGTGTCCGTTTACTGCTATTCCTTACATTTAATGTGTTATAAAAATTTCTAAAATTCATCACGTTTCAGATATAGCTGGAACTAAGGAAATTGTAATCTTTAGAAATGATTATTATAATGTAAGATGCTCATAATTGAATTTTATTACAAAGCATGTTTTGATTTGTCTCTCATTTTATTGATAATTAAGTATGGGCACTATATTAGTCTATTGACTGCTATACATTTTATTAGATGCTATTAGATAAATTATAGGTCAGAAATTTATTTACGAATCATCTATATATTAGTGCATAGATTTAGTGGTGTAGCTTAAATGCGTATGATCTTTAAAAATAAGTACAAATGAACATAAAGTATCGCGGTTTGTACCAAAAGTAGTAGTAATTTCGCAAATTTTTCTTAGCAATATCATTATTATTATTTGTAGCAGTTCTGCAGTACTTTAAAAAGTGTCTTGTATAAAAGTCCCTGAAAAAGAGGGTATTCGTTAAATATGTATACATCAGTATACTCACGATAAAAAAGTTCAATTCAGGAATATTTTTGATTTTATTCATTGCTTTATATAGAACATTATATTTTACAATATCAAGCATTTTTACTGAAACACATCTACTTGAACGGTGAATCGGCAATTGTAACATTGTGGAACTTTCATGCTGCAAAATGACTGACGATAATAAAGGGCCCTTTGATGAATACAAAGTACCACGAAAAAGGTGGAATATTTAAAATTTGTTAAATGGCTTCACGGAATCGCGGAATTTGGAGGATCCATACCTAAGTGGAAGTTCCTTGTTGACGGAAGACTTCGTCAGTGTCGTTGAAATTTTCGTGGATAATCTGGAAATGACACAATACTCCTGAATGACACAATACTCCTGAAGTATAAAATAATAAAGAAAATTGTTGTGTCATCATTTCAACACGAACAAAAATGTTTATTCTGCCATCCGGGAGGATTCAAATCAATGCACCAATTATAACGTCTAGTTTCAATATTAATAGAAGCCTTTTTCTAGAAGATTCTTCCAGAAATGTTTAACTTCCTTTAATTGGTTTGCGTTTTTTTATTAATAAATGCACATGTGTAAACAATATTATACATGACACATTTTTTCTGTCTATTTTCTTAAACTTTGATTGAATATCACCGATTTTAAGTATAGTATTATATATTCTATAATAAATTTTAACGAGAAAATAGCTTTTGGGAATAAATTTAATTATAGTCTGAATAAAGGTGTAATACAATTTTATCAATTTTTTACAGTATAGTTAGAAATAATAGTAAACATTTATGAAATCAAAAGCACTTTCATGTAGTTTCAAAAAAACAAACTACATACAAAGGCATAAAACATTATGTTTAATTTGTGTCACACAATGATATAGATATAGATATGTGCAAGTTGAAGTGCCAGTAAGCTATGTTTTAAAAGTTTAATAATATGTGTAAAAAAGTTTGATCGTTATTATTCGAGCAAAATATATTAAACACGGTTATTAGTAAAAACGAAAGTTGTAGAAAACTTCTGATGGACTCACCATAAATGGCTTCTTTTTTGAACGATGGCGGCTGTATTTACTTTTACGTCACTAAGTGATTTTAGGAAAAAATTAGAACCTTTAAATACTTTCAAAATAAATACAGCTAAATATCAAATTTTTAAACATTTAAAAGTGATATATTTTTCTAACACATTAAAGACTATATTTTTAACGCCGGTATTTTTCATTTAAAAGTAATATGAAAGTTCATTACTTAACACTTTTCAAAAATTCTGTGTGGAAATATAATAAATAAATATTTAAGCATATTTAGATAGATACCATAAATATTCATACATTTACAATGAAATGATTAAATCTATGCAGGAAAATTCTAGTGTATCTGGGTAAAACAAAACAGCTGTTAAAGTATAAGGAGACAAACAAAAATATCATAGAAAAATAAATTGGTAATTGAATTATTTAGTCAAAATTCCGAAGTGCTTCAGTGCAAACTTAACCTAAATATTCAGTCATAACTTTATATTGATGTAGATAGACATTTTTCAGCAGACTTCAATTGCTTTTTGAAAAATGTAATGAGCAGTGCTGGAAATTGCTGCCATCCGTGTCCAGACAACACTCAATCAAGATCTTCATATTTCAGAATGTAGCTAATAGTATGTACGGCGTTACAAACTAGATTAATATATACTTCCAGCATGTTTCATAAACACATCACATTACACAGAAAAGAAAGAAAGCTGTTGACAAGATTGACTATTGAACGAAAATAGAGTTCAGCTTTATATGAAACGACACGTATTTTTCAGTTTATAAATGAATTGTGATCCTATGCACCTGTGTTGTTTTTGTTTGCTTTTCATACACCACATTTCCGGTTTCAATTTTGCATGACATTTTAGAATCATCCTATATATATATATATATATATATATATATATATATATATATATATATATATATATACACATACATTCACCAATCACGACAATTTACCTTCTTTTCTGTATTTGCTACATAGCTTATTATGATAATCTTAAAATCTATTATTACAGTTATTAGATATCCATAGTCCTTCATATATACGCTATTTTTTTTTCGAATATTTATTCATCTAATTTGCGTACGCTTCATTTCACTGAATCTGATTTGTACTTACTTTAATAACATAAAGCAAAATGATATTTATTTCTTATTAAATCTTCTTAATTGATTAAAATAAATCTTATATTACAGTTGTAGAATATTTTGAAATTACTAATTAGAATCTGCAAATCACCTTTCTAATAAAAAAAAAGTTTTTGCTCTTAAATAAAGCATACCTAACAAGAAATTGTTATCGCTCTATAATTAAAAAAAAAAAAGTAACCACCACAGCAGCCGCAGCCGCCGTCAATGAAGATTTTGTGCCTTGAGGTCTTTCTGGGCTAATATACAGAAAACTATTGCATATAAAAATATGAAAATTGGTAGTTTTATAGAAAAATACTCGATAAACACACTGAAGAAGACAGTTTTTAAATCAAAGAATTATTTTAAGATATATTTAATATTAAAGTTGGTCAAAACAGTTATCTTAAAAAAGTTTTATAGGAACGAAAACTATGACTAATTCAATCAATTTTCTTGTTTCAAAAGAATGCGTTACACTGCAAAATCAACAATTATTTTTTGCAGTGTATATACTGTATATTTTTTAGCTGATGAAATCCGTGCGGAATAATATACGTCAGTTTTTGAGGCACGGTGACATATGAAGGACGCATTCGTAAAAGTGAAATTATCAGGTGAACAAATAAGTTTTAAAGCGTTTCAAGCACACATCTGAAAAACGTAAATGATTGAAAATAGTTTGCTGTAAAATTCACTTACAGAAAAGTAAATTGTTGTTATAATAAATTCCATATAAACTCAGCTCACGAATCCTAATCAAATTTTCATTTTTATCATTAATATGTACGTTTTTAAGATGCATGCAGAAAACGCTTTTAAATTTACGCGAACATCATAGTTATACTATATTTAAAAGCTAATAAAGGACGAACACGTGTGTATTTTTTCAAAAATTAATTCCATACTTAGAATTATTAAAAGACGAGAAAACATTCATATAAAGGTACTGTTTTATTTTAAAAGCCTATTTTTATTCATGTGGTAATATACCAATCTATCTATCTCTATCTCTCTCTCTATATATATATATATATTTGTAAAAAAAAATATGTTATTTTAATGACATGAACACAGATAATAACTTCTATTGAAACAAAAAAGAAGTAATTTAAATTGAATTTATCTATAATATCTATTCTACTGAAATTAATTTAAAACACTGGTGGGGTCAGAATAGAAAAAAGTCTTTATTTCAGCCTTTCTAACTTTAAAAGTTTTTTGCAACATTCTTTAAATAGTAGGAGAATAGATTCGCTTTGAAAGTCATTCATCCAAATTCCTCATGAGTTAATTTACCACAAAAACTATTCACCCTGACAGATTTTATTTTAGTTTAAAGGGTTAATTATATGCTTAACCTAGTCGAAAGTTTTTTGTTGTAATAAAAATCAATAATAAGACTACGTTTATTTTTGCTAATGTAATATTATTATTATTGCTAATGTAATACGTATTAACGCATGTAGAAAGTACATGACTGTAAAATACGAGTGTTATATATATATATATATATATATATATATATATATATATATATATATATATAAAAGAAACAATGTTGTATCTCGAATATAAGATGCTCGAATATACTACTTCAACAGAAAAAAAAAATCTGCAAAACCCTTTACTCAAAAAAAAAAAAAAAAAAAAAAAAAAAAAAAAAAAAAAAAACATCTTATAATACCGCATTTACTCATGTACTATATCAGAGACGGCCAAAATGGTACGGGTAGAATATTTTCGGTACGGCATTGAATGAGGTTCTAGATCGTACTTGCACAAAATACACGAATTTAGACTAGTTGAGTTTGTCTAAATTCGTTTGAATGAACATAGCAGAAATTGCTGTTTAACTTAATTAATTCCAATGTAATTCAACGTTTTTGTTTTCAATTATTAACGCATTTGGAAACTATCGAAAAGAACATATAACCAAACATTATAAGCAAAACTGTCAATGAGAAAATTATGACAACTTTGTAATTCATTTTCAAACCTTAATATCTGTTTAAAAAACTGTTGCTTGCAGTTTTGATATTTTTTTTCTGGGATAATTTTTTTCGTAACGATAGGGAAAACTCAAATAAATATCTTTTATTAGATGATTCCAGTTCAGTTAAAATAACTAGTAAAAGTATAAACTAAATATATTAAAAGTATAAGCTTGGTGTAAATGTTTTTCCATCTAAGATGTAGAAAAAATAAATCGCAAATTTTATTTTATTTTATTTACTTTCTAAAATATAACACTGAATGTTACCCATATTTTTTTTTTAATCTTTAAAGAAAAATCCAAATTCGTATGAAACAGAATTTTATCATTCCGTGTTAAAATTGTTTAAAATCCAGTTTCATATCATTAAGAGAGAAAAGGAAAAATATAGGAAGAAGTTTTATTTTGTAATAATACACAAATTATGACACATAAAAGAATAATTATTTTCCTTATTTTATTTTATTTTACTTATTGCTTGGTACGATTCTTTATTTGTACAGTTTTAACAAGAAATCTAATGCATGATATACAAAAACGTAGCATGTCTTGACGCTGCAGTAACTAGTACTTGGTTTCATATAGGTCTCAGAAAATAATTCGTCCTTGTCTACTACGCAATCCTAAAAAGTCTAAAATTTTGTGAAAAAAAGTGCGCATTCTATACGCATTATTCTAATGTTTTCTTTATTCTTTGCGGCATTTTTCCGGTAATGAGAAATAATAATATATAACATAATTAACATTAACACATTTAACCCTTTAAGCGGTTAATGCTAGTTCAAAATTATCCCCCAAAAAATTCTCACGGCTAGCAAAAATTCCATTCAAAAAAAGCATTCTCGGATCTTCAAATGCACGTTAAAAATTTCAAAGGCGATGTTTCTTTCCCCCATCTCTAGTGAAAGATAAGCTTTTCCTTATTGTCCTGTAGGCGGGTCAGCAAAATAAAACCCTTTTGTATAGCAAATGCTTTCCACCTTTCCTGAGGGATAAATATTTCTTTTGACATACTAAGACATCAACTTGTACCTGGAAATTTAGAAGGATAGAGTACAGAAATACTGTCGTATTTCATTTTTTGTAAGAATGAGTAGTCAAAGCAAATTAATAATTGTTTTTTGTTTTAATTTCCTCTGTTTACTTTTATTGGTAGTTTTACATTTACAAATTTTTTTTAATATTTTCGTTACATGTACGAAGATTAATACAAACTTTATTTTCATTTGTTTATATATTTTTTTAATTTTGAAATAAAAATAAATTATGTTTTAAAAGTTGTAGTATGTTCTGATACAAAGTTCAAAAAGTAAATTGTCATTTTAATAGTTTCATGTTAACCCCCCCCCCCTCCCTTTTTTTTAAGAGGACGCAAATTGCAATATTTCTAAAATTGAGATGTCATTAAATAATTGAACAGCTAAACCACTTATAGTGAGAATGAATCCGTAACCAGCATTTGCTCGCTATAATAAAACTGTTTCAAAAGGTTTCTGGATTATAAAACATAATTATAAAATATAATTAATCATAATGTAATATAAGTATTACAAAACATAAGAACTAATTTTGTCGGATTCAGTTAAATTGTTAAATATTTTTTTTTCATTTTTAATCATTTAAATAAATAAATTCTGTCTTAAAAAAAGACAGAAGACGTCAGAACGTAGTCTGACCTCAGACAACAAATAAAGAACTTTTCCAGATACTTCATTCAGTTTCCCTAAAAGTGTTACTATAATTAAATATAACATTTTCTTCTTTTAATTTTTCTCTTTTATCTTTAATAATTCCTGATATACGAGATGGATGGACAGAAAAGAAACCTAATGTTTCAAATAAGTAAATAAAGAGAACATTTTCATTTTTCTGTTTCTGTCATATACATACATATATAAAAATTGTTTTTGGCTTTAATTATATTTTATTATGATTTATAGCAATGTGTGGTTGTAAACAGGGCCATTTGGGGAGGGGGGGTCAGCAAAATCAGGGGCCCAGTAGTAAGCTTTATTACAAACCTTTGAGCCGAATAATAAAGTTTGTTAACTTTTAAAATTATTACTTTTTTAAATATTTTTTAATAATCTTATATTTTTTTTTATTCATTTTTTTTTATCAAAGATCAAAAATTGATCAAATTTTGAAAATGTAGGGATTGGGAAAATCTGTCTGATATTTCTAAAACGTCTTTTTCAAAAAGTTATGAAAGTTTTCCTTTTATCGATGTAGCAGTGTGTAATAGGTTTATCAACACTTTAGCTCTTATATTTCCTATAATCCTTATTGCTTTCCATGAGATTTCTTATGGGCGGTTTAAATGGAAATTTCTTAAGGCTGTTCTGAAATCCAAACAAAGTACTTTCTGACACATTTTTTAATTCAATTTTATTCGCAAACGCATGATATTGGCAACTGTTTTTATTTAGAAACTATGTAATCGAAACACGTTTTCCATTTTTTGGTAAAGGTAGATGATTTATCAAAAAACACTGTCAAAGTCGAAGTTTTGAACCGAATTCCCGACGCGGCAGCACGAGAAGAGCGAAAAAAGTGTCATCACGTCATCACAATCTATTTACTAAAGAATGGAAAACTCATTTCGATTCCATATCACTTCCGTAGTCAGGCCTGCAAATTTTATGTCTTTGCGTTTAAAAATGAGTCAGAAATTGTGTCAAAAGGTTTCGTGTTGTTGAGCAGAGGTTATTTGAGAACCACCTTAAGTCTGTTCTCAAATTGGCTACTCTATGATATAATTTTTAATTCATTGCTGTTCAAAAAACGCATGAAACTGATAGGTGTTCTTATTCAGAGACTTTATAATCGAAAGACGTTTTCTATTTTTTGGTAAAAACAAAAGATTTTTCATAACATACTGTGAAAGTCTACGTATTGAACTGAATTTCTGACGCCGCAGCGCGAAAAAGGAGAAAAACTGGTCATCACATTGCATGAATAGCTTATAACTCGGTAAGTAAACTATTTATAAAAAAATGGAAGACCCGATTTGCTTCCAAATCGGTTCAATAGTCAGGTCTGCCAATTTTATGCATTTGTGTCTAAAAATGAGCGAGAAAACGTCTCAGGATGTTGGGGGTTGTTGATCAGATCATACTTCTCATGTGCTTAATAAAATGCTTTTATTTTCCTTATCATAATTTTATAATTCAATGGTATAAAAATGTTTTATTTCACAATATAATAATATAATAAATTATAACACCTTGTAAAATAGTATATTACTTTTAAATGCTAAAGGTGTAAAATTAACAACATAATATAAATTAAAATAACTTTTATTATTTGTTTTACATGTTTCGACTCTTTCCGAGTCATTTTCAAAAACAAAATGAGAATATTATAAAGCTGCACGGGCTTTGAAGTTATTATTTTCATGTGCTTTTTTAAAAAGTACGCACGTTATCTATTATTTTTTACTTGATTGTTTATTTTCATATCTTTGACCATGGAGTAACTCTAGCCACAGTTTCGGTAAATTAAAAGATGCCGCATTGTTACATATTGTATTTTTGCGCGTGAGTATCTCTATGGTTTCTCTTATTATGGATGGATAGTATAGACTGGAGGGAAATATTATTTTACTTTCATTGAAATTTATTTGGATGGTTTCTTCTTGATATAATCTTGACAGGGCTGTAGTTTTTCTATTGTATTTAATATCAACTATATGCTCTTTTTTCTGCAATTAAATTCCTGCTGGTCATGCCTATTTTATTTCATTTAAATTTCGAACATCCCATTAAATGTTAAAGATTTTATTACCCATGAGATAGCAAAGAAATTTACTGAAACAACCTGAAAAAAATCATTAAAATTTCTTTACTTTCAATATGCCGTTCGTTAATCGACAAAAAAAATTAAACAATTGCGAAAATATTTTAAACGGATACATTTTAAGGATTTTTATATCACTTTAAATACGAAACGGTCCAAAATTAGGCAAGTATTTTTCATGAAATTGTACATAAATAATAATAATAATAATAATAATAATAATAATAGTAAAATATTTTTAATATAATATAGACCTAATTTACACTTGCCAGTTCTTTTTGATGGTAGACAGATTATCCCTTAGACAGAATTTCGAAAAAAAAATTATAGTTGGTTGTTGTAATTGTTATAATAATTATAGTTTAAAAAAAAAACATAAGTACTGAATAACTGAAATACATAGCTGATTTTAATTTGTATCTAATCTTAAGTGTAATTTAAAAAATATATTTTCTTATGATGTAATACAATCCAATTTAAATAAAGATTCTCATTTAAAGATAAAATATCTATTTTTTTATTTTTAAGAAAATATTTTGTAAACATAAATATAACTAATAAACTGAGAAAAAAATTATAAAAATGTAATAATTTAATAAAGTTCACATTATTAAGATTCATGTTTTATAAATATTGGCAAATTTTACGAGTGTTAGTAACATAATTTCAATCATTTCAATATATAAAAAAATTTAAAAGCAATTTCTACAAAGATTTAATAGTAATTCAACTCACTGCTAGAGAAAGGATTTTCTGAATCACCGAATTTAATCTTTATTTGTACATTATTTAAATTTTAATATGTGTTCATTCTTCTTTAGAAATTTTTGCTGTATTCCAACAACTCATCATCTATAGTTAAAGAGCTCTTAAAATTAAGAAATTGATTTTTTTTTAGTGTCACGGTTACTCTTGTACTGAAAGACATTTTGCTGATCAATAGTGTATCATTGGTGTAATTTTTTCAAGGTTCGAGAAGAACAACTCTCTTGTGGTTGTTTACTTTGATGGAATGAGATATTGGGCTGTCTGCCTAATTTCATCTGAAGCTTTCTTAGAGTATATACATATTTATATATATATATACAATAATATACATCAGAGTATAATAGAGTATATACATTAATGTATCTCATCTATAAATTTTTCATTCTTTTTTTGACGATCTTTCTTAAAACGTTACTTTTTTTTTTTTTTTTGAAAAATAAGTTTGAATAAAATGGCCATCTAGCATACGGATAGGAAAGCGGCCAGCCTGTAATTTTTTATGGCAGTGACATGACTTGCACATTTATTATATAGATTAGGGTTATAACTTATATTTTATCAGATCCATCTCCGACAGACGTATCTCGAAAATTGGTTTAAAGTAGCAGCTCTGTTTTATTTCTCCTATAAAATCTTTTGTCTGTGTATGAGAAAGCGAAATGCTATTCGATTGCTTAGTACCACAATCAGAGATTGCTTTGCAATTGTAGAAGTTAAAACACTTTCTGATCTTTGTACCAGTCTTTAAATAAATATATATATATATATATATATATATATATATATATATATATATATATATATATATATATATATATATATATATACATACATACATACATACATATATATATAATAAATGTTTCAGACCAATTTCAGTTTTGCCAGACAAGTAGGGCTATCTGTTAAATCATGTATATTTCTGTTATTCGTAAGCATCCGCAAATCAGTATTGCTTAATTTATTTAATTAATTAATTAATTTATTTATTTATTTATTTATTTTTTTTTTGGGGGGGGTCCATTTTGTGAAAAGTAACGATTATTTCTGTGAAATTGGTTATATTTTCGTAAAAAAAGCATTTTGTAACGAAAGTTGAAGTCCAGTTTGTAAAATTTGAACCATGCATTTATTAGCAAAAATTTTTTAAAAACCTTTTGCTGAATTTTTTCTCTTTGCTAAATTTGTTTGTTTGCAAATTACACACATTAAAACGCTACAAGATAATAAATAAATAATAAATAGTTGCTTTTATGAAATAGAATTTTGTGAAAGGGCCGATTTTATTAAAAGAAATTTTGTGAAGGGACTTGTTTTATTATAAGAATTGTATGAAGGGATCCATTTTATCAAATTGATTTTTGTGAAGGGTCCCATTTTATTAAATTAATTTTTATTAAGGGGGCTGTTTTATTAACTAGAATTTTGTGAGAAATTTTCCGTAAGGAAATTAAAACTGCATCCATAAATATATAAAAATAATAAAGCACGAATTTAACAAATATGTAACAGAATAATTTTAATTTTTACATTGCCAAATGATGAAAAAAAAAATTTTTTTTTTCAAGTATATTTTGTTTGAAAACTGCATCTCACTTTACTTGTCGTTTATGGTTTTTAAAATAATTTTCAAGCATGTCTTATTTTAAAAACTATTTCTATGGTTTGCAGCCCGATTACAAAAGATTAATTATATGCACTTTAAACAATATAAATAGTTTACCATTTGTATACGGCTAATATTCTAGATCGAACTTAAAACTTCATGAATGAACATATAAATAAAACACAAATTTAACTAACATGCAATTGAATTACGCGCGTAAACCGCTGAAATTATAACAATGAAAAATGCTGCAATATGTAGTGTGATCTTTGAATTCCTGTCATGCGGCTAATACGAAAGTATAGCTTTTAATAAATTTCTGGACTTTTATTTAAATACATTATTGATATTTTGATACAAAAAAGCCCTTTTTTTATTAATGGGAAACTTAAAAAATATATTAAATAGATAAAATATATTAGAGTTAGAAGTAAATGTTTTTCATCTGTGTACGGAACTCGGGAAGTTGGATTCTTAGTTACATTAAAATAATAACAATTTAATCTCAAAATCCTTTTATAAATTATCACAAGGCACTTATTCCTTACTATCCCGTTAATAATTTTACTTTATATATTTATGTATTTATTTCTTTATTACAAAGTGAGAAATGTTACATTTGACAGCAAAAGTATTATAAAAAAAAACTGATGCTGTGTATGCTTTCGTTTTTTAAGGTACTCTTTTTGTGGATCAAAACATGAAAAATAAAATGTTACTTAAAATGTACTATCTTCTATATTATTTTTTAACATACATGCATATCAAGAAAAAATCCATTCACCCTTAATGGACAGTATGTTAAAATTTTTAAATAACGTTATTTTGAATATTCTATTATTATTGGTTTTCAAAAATATAACTATTTGAATATCTTTTAAAATTTCGTTCTATTATTTTATATTAGAAAAACATTAAAGAAAAATGAATGTTAGATCTCAACTAGTTAATATAAATAAAAATGTATTAAAAATTTTAGTTATACGTTTCTGAAGTACTTGTTTTCTAATTGTATAATTACAAAATTATTAATTTTTAAATTAGTATGTAAAAACTGAAATTATTTAAAGAGAAATTACAAAAACATTATTACAATATTTAAATTCAAACATAATTTAAAACAAATATTTCATGATATTACATGGTTTTTACAAACATTGTAGTTCTAATTACTTCTGTTTATTTGAAACGTATTATTTCTCTGTAAAAATTTAATTTTATTCTATTCTGAACGCGACAAATTTTTTTTTCTTCTTCTAATGCACAGCATTGTATATAACCGGACGATTATTTAATCTTTTGCAACAACATCTCCCATCTGAAGATAAACAAATTCCCACTTAAAAGTTTTACCTATTGTACATTAATCCTTTAGTGTACAAGCAAAGTGACAAGTACCCTACGCCTTTACCCGCCTCCATTGTCAACATGTCTTCTGCTCGGGGGGGGAAGGATATGGAGAAAAAACACGGCTTGACCGATTTACGAGACGTATTTGGAGTGTGGCAAACCCGCCTGGGCCTCTTTTGAAAGCAAAAAGTTGTGGCAGGAAAACCCGGCTTCGACGATTTTCGTGTTTCTTTCTAAAGACGGAAAAACCCGGTTGCGACGCTTAAAGGGTTAACATTATACACTTAACATTACCACATTTAACATTATATCCTTAACATTAGCACATTAAACATAGCAACATATAAAACATTTTTACACAGAAATAATTGGCAAAAGTTAAATCAAATCACATTAAATATCAAATAAGTACGAATTTTTTGGTGTGTTTAATTTTGTGCGGGAAAAAGAATAGCTAACTATTTTTTATATAAATCATATTACCACTCAAAATAATTTTTTATTCAACTGTTCAAAATGTAAAATATACACATTTATGCTTATAGATTATGTAACCAATTAAAAAAAAAATGCAAAGCTCTCGTAAAAAATGTATTTATATATATCTTCATCCATATGCTAATAATTGTAAGACGAAAGGAATTACTTAGCAAAATTAGCAATTAAAAACGGAGAACGTATTTGTATTTTCTACAAAACGGTCCTGAAATGTATTCAAAGTGCAGAATGTTCGATTTCTGTCGAAAAAAAATAAATAAATAAGAAATGTGATATGAACAGCAGGTAGGGAAAAGTTTATGTTGTTTTAAAAAAATAATAATGATACATTGAAAAATTGTTTAAGGTGTGACGATATCCTTGGCAAAAATGCAAGTGCTAGAGTTTTAGATGTTTACAGTGCCTCTTCCGTTCGCTTAATTTTACGTCATTTCTCAAAATCCGTCAAAAGCATCATCAGCGACATGTTCCACCTTACACACGCGAACATTTTATTGAATTTGCATATTTCTGTGTAACGAAAATGAATACCGTTACCAACATACCGTTAACTGACCAATAAATTTCCCTATTACTGCATTTTTTTTTCTTTTTTAACTTCTAGACATTACATAATTTCAATTTTTACACCGTCGATTAGGAAAAACATTGTTCTTTAAAATTCAATTGGTTTGAAAACGCTATCTCAATTTACTGATTTGTTGTGGGGGTTTTTTTTTGTTGTTAAATTTGACATATTTTTTAATCCATCTCTATCACGTTCAGTCCGATTATGAACGATTAATCCGTTTGCATTTAAAACAGTATCCATAGTTTAGCATACGTTTCCGGCTAGTATTCCATAACAAAATTAAAACTTCATCAACAAATAAATGAAATAATAAAATAATAGAAGAAAAACACAAACGTACCCGACATGTAATCGAACTGTGCATTTTAACCCCTGAAATGATCATAATCAAAATCGACTGAAATAAACGATATCTTTGGCAATTCCACCGTCTATTAACTCCTGACATGCGGTTAATAAGGGAGTATTGCATTTAATAAATTTCAACACTTTATTTAATTACATTATTGATATATTTCATGTGAAAATGCTTTTTGGTGTTGTTCATGGGCAATCTAAAAAAATCTATTCAATTTGCAAAATCTGTTAGAGTTCTCAATTTAAAAAAAATAATTAAAGAAAAATAAAAAAATGTTTGCACTTGTTTTTTGTAACCCGGGAAGTTCGGGTTGAATTCACTTTTTTTTTTTTTTTTTTTTTTGTGGGCCCATCCATCCTCCCGCTCCTTCGACTGAAGGGGCCCCACATACGGCCACTTCACGGCAGGCCTCTCTCACGAAATGACAGCTGATGTGATCCTCATCCGACCCCCTTCTTCAGACGCGGGTTACGCGTCGTCATATGCTGATGAAAGCGCCAAGCAGCGACCCCACCAAGAAGGACCCTCTACTGATGACCTTTAATTCTTTTTTATTGATTACACCAAACGTACAAAGGTCATCTATGGAGGCCGCCGACATTACGCCGCGCCAGTTGGTGGTGAAAGATGAAAATAAGACTCCCCGGGGTCGTAGGGGTTGTAAACTGGCGCGTAGGGCGCTTTCATATTTTTGGCTCTTTGTTCTATGAGCCGAGTCGAGATGTATCTGATCATTTACCACCTGGGCGTCGATGACGATGACTTGCTCAGGAGAGTACGCTACTAGGTCGGGCTTAAAGACCCCAGCCTCGACCCTGTGCACCGGATCCATATGCACGGAGTAGCCCCTCTGCGACAATGACCGGCTGAGGTATTTAACCACAGCGTCGTGCCGCTGGATTCTCCGGAAGTGTGTGGCGTGGCATTGTTGTATGATATGGTTGAGGGTCTCAGGGACCCCACAACCCCTGGAACACATTTTATCCTTGTCCCTGCCACGAGCTGCACGAGATTTATTGAAAAGACAATTATATCTCATGTGTATGCAGCTGATGTAGTCCCGCCCAGAAAGAAGAGATGTTCCATCAGAGACCCATAAATGGGCCTGCGGCACTTTTGCCGCCTGGGCGAGTCCTACCCCATCACACTTCCGGGACAGCTCCACTCTCCACATTGACTGAATTTTCGCTTTGGTGTTTAGTATTCGATTTTCGTACCTAAGGATGTTTTCGGTACGTGTGGAGCTGTCACCGAGACGTCTCCGCGCCAACATTGGGACATTCCACCTCATAGATGGAATCCCCATGCCGCCATCACACACAGAGGCGTGAATGGCACTAGATGGTAGGTCATGGGGGAGGTGGAGGCAATCTCTAACAAACTTCCTTACTCTAATATCTAGTCGCTTAAGATGCCCAGTGTGGAGACGTCCCATGATCAGTTGGTGCATGCAAGATGGAATTACATGCACACGTAAGATATACATCTTCTGCTGGGGCTTCAGACGGCATCCACCGAGAATTTTTAATTTCTCAGTTAGCGAAGATGGATCCGTGAACTTCCGACCATCTGGAGTGAAACTGACACCCAGATATGAAAAGCTATCATTAATCTGTAAGTTCTTCAATGTTCTGCCATACACAAGGAATTTTCTTTGCCCATCGAAATAGGTAGATCTCTTTTTCTTGTTAGCCAGCCAGGAAAATGTAAAGGATTTTTCAGTGTTCAGCCTCAAACCAGTGGTCGAAAGGGCCGTCTCGAGGGATTTTAGCATTTTATTAAGCCCCAGCGCATCTCAACTGATGAGGACCAGGTCATCAGCATAGGCAATGTATGGGGTCTTACCTGAGCCTGTCTGGACACCAGACTCCGAAGGAATCTGGGCCAGGATCATGTCCATGACCAAAAGGAACATGATCGAACTTAGAGGATCCCCCTGCCGGACCCCCCTCGTTGGATGGATTGGCTCAGATACATTGCCTTGGAAATTCAAGAAAGTTCTTGAATTCCCATAGACGAACTTCATATATGATATGAAGTCGTCAGGGAGTCCCACTGACTCCATGGGCGCAAAGATAGAGTTGTGCGAAACCGAGTCAAAGGCCTTAGCCAGATCACAAGAAGCTAAAGAGGCAGAATTTATTGATTTTATGTGCTTATATACATCATCCAACAGATTTACAGCTTTTGATATACCGTCAATAGGACGAAATCCTAGTTGAAAGTTATTGAATTTTAAGCTATTGATCAGGCGTTTTTCTAAGACCCTTTGGGAACTCCCTAAGCATAATTGACGATATGCTTATTGGGCGGAACTTTGAGGGTTCCGCCACTTGACTTTCTTTGGGAATAAAGATCGTTTTAGAGTCAAGTATATGCTCAGGGACCCATCTGAGCTTGAGCCAGAGCGTATAAAGTTATGCTCTGGCTCGGGCACTAATTTTGGAGCACTGCGCAGTAGTAATACCATCGGGTCCAGGAGCCGAACGATATGATATCTTTGCCTCATTGACTTCCTCAGGTGTTATGTAGTCAACAATGTCTGTTCCATCGTACCTCCTTAAAAGGGGGTTAAAAGTCGGAGCAGCATTGTAGTCAGTTTGAATTAGCAGCCGTGCCCAAAACGAAAAGATGTCATTGGCCACTAACTCAGGTGAAACTGACGTATTACTAAAGATACGTTTTACCGCAGTGCTCCGATTCTTTTTATATGCGGCCTGCAGCCGCTGGTACTCGACTTTTCTAGCTTTCCTCCTGGACAAGGTACTAGTATTATTAGTATTGCACTTTTTATCAGAAATTTTCTGCTTCATAAAACTTGGATTCATATTTAGGACAAAGGTCATAATTAATGCCTTTGCCCTATCCGGATCATGGGCATAGCAGCTTAAGGCCTCATCCAGGAGTTCCGCTTCGTCAGTACCAATCGAATCAAATTTCTGATTCGTATTGAGATCATCAATGTAGTAGGCAGTGGTGCCCACCAATAAGGTCTTATCGGGATCAGACTCAGATGGTATTTGACTCATAGATGTTGTTTGAGTCGAGCAGGGCAGGCTACTCAAGTCTGATCCACCCCTATGAGGTATTGTAGGGGTTGGTGGGGGATTGGTGTTAAACCCCGATGTTGTTGGGGCAT
This sequence comes from Maratus michaelseni, assembly GCA_963931845.1. Taxonomy (NCBI): domain Eukaryota; kingdom Metazoa; phylum Arthropoda; class Arachnida; order Araneae; family Salticidae; genus Maratus; species Maratus michaelseni. Next base: position 244,750,003 of record OZ007588.1, on the reverse strand, counting down.
CCCGGAGTCTATTTAGATGTTCCACCATTAAATTTTTGTACTCCGCACCACGCCTTTTTCCTTTTATTGCTTCCAAGGTTCGCCCGGGGACGACACCGAGGAGCCTTTGGTTGATATTTCCTTGTGCATTTTCAATCACAAACAAGGCCTCCGCCTTTGCCATGTTCTCTATCTCAAGAGGTGTCCACCTTGATTTCCTATTTAATTGGCGGTCCATTTCCCTTTCAACCTCCGCTCGATGGAACTGAGCGGAGTGGGCCTTCCTCCGGTGTAATGTGAGGCCCGCCTTACTTTAAACAATTAATGTAACATTAAGTACATTTCTACAGTTATTGCTTCAATTTTTCTCGCATGTGTTATTCTTAAAATCTTAAATTTCTAAGTTTTTAAACAGATAAATATTCTGTGAATTTTCACTTCAGTCTTATTTCTTTATTTATTAACATCGAGTCGTATTCTTTTGCATCTGCACATTTTTTTGAGCTGGTAAAACGAATATTGCAAAAAATGATTATGCATATTTGCTGGGTAATAGCGATTTTAGATGGTAATTATAAAAACATTCTTCAGCCAAACTCAATTAAACTTGAAATAAATGCTATTAAAAATATAGTAATTTGATTTTCAAAAGGGAAAATTGTTTCAATTTTCACAATCAAGATTGAAGCTGGAGCTGTTAACTCGATTGCCGAGTATGGCAGTTACTGAAAATACAAAAAATTACAATTATGAATATTTTGTTTTCACATAAATATTCACATTTACATTCTAAAATTTTCTCTAAAAAATTTGTACTCTTGGGAGTAATGATGTAATAAAGCAAATTTATCATAGATGTTTGGTAAGCAAATTCCATTAAACTGACACTGGTGATATATTGGGTCATCCGGAAAGTTCTGCGGTGTTTCAAAGCGATGCGCGGTTTCGTTGCTTTATTTTTCTACTGTTTTTTCAACTAGGTAAATCACATTCAAAGGTTGGAAGTTGAGATTTATTCCAACAGAGCGAAAAATGCCGGGACCAGGACTCGAACATGGGTACTTTGGCTTGCCGTGCCAACGCTCTTCCTGCTGAGCTATCCCTACGGTATCCTGGCTGGCATAATTCACTCTTATTTGTTGGTCTTGGCTGCTAACTGCAGCGATAATTTCATTCATCCGAGCTATAACTATAGCATTTTACATGATAAATGTGATATAACGCGGAAACTCCTGTGTACCATGTAATTAGGTCATAATTAACAGAGGAAAGGTTTTTCAACTAGGTAAATCATATTCAATGGCTGGAGTATCATAGTTGAGATTTATTCCAACAGAACGAAAACTGCACATTGAATATATTTCGTATTTTAATACATATCATATATATATATATATATATATATCACCTTGTAAATTAAATGCCATATCGGAAAGTTGTACTTGATTTGTAATCTTTTTGTAGTTGGAAGTATTTTTCAATCATCAGTGGTTCCAGAGATAATCATTATAACTTGAATTTTGCATCACCCGGTATAAGAATGATTTAAAGCACATGACATGGGTACATAATAGCAAAAAGGCACTTTTACACAGTTTCAGGGGAAAATACTAGTTAGGATGTTATTATAAAGTGTCGGTACTTTTTCTCCCTGAACACATGTTCTTATTGCTGGAAAAGGTGTTTTACATATACTCTACAAATTTTACCGTAATGGGTAATGGTAAATAAATTATGAAAATGTTGAGTAAGGAGATTTTGAAATCAAAATGCTATGCTGTTGTCTCCCCTTCATTCAAAATAAATTATTAAACGAAATTGATGGTTTAGGACTGCAAAAACTGATGAATTAAGTTGACGTTATACTTTCTGACATTGTTAAAGAGTCGTATAACATCAACATAGTGGTTTCGGATACGTGCGAAAACTCAAAAAGAGTTTGAAGTAAACGATGTAATTTACTCTGCTGAAAATTGTCTTTAAAAGAATTATAATTTCATCACAAAGCGTCATAAAATTGGAATGCATTACTGTCTACAGTCAATAACTGTTTAAAAAGTATTCTTTTATAGTATTATGTTTTTATATTCTTATTCAGCATAGTTTTGGTATGGTATTTGAAAATTAATTTTATGTTTCTGTTTTTTTCTGATAGCTTCAGTAATTTAATTAGGTTAGTGAAGTAGAGTTACATATGAAAATAATCTCGGGAGCATTTATTGTCTATTTAAATTGTCACAAACAGAATTGGAATTGATTGTCGATAAACCATTATTGCTAACATAGAGTCATGAAGTTATATTTTTTATTGCAACAAAAAAAAATATATACAATTTGAAACAAAATTTGAGTTTATTTTGTCCACCTCTTTAAATATAAATTAGGTCGATACATGTAATTGGGTCAACAATGAAATTTTAGTATATTTTTCATGTTAAATTTTTAATAAAAGCAAACAAATAATGCATAATTTTATATATATCGTATTGTAATACTATAGAATGTGAAAGACATTTTCGGGCGAATGAGTTTCCTTTTCGATTTAATCTATCTATAGAATCAATAATCAAATTAAAAAATAAGCTTTGTTTAATTTTTTATTGTGTACATATCTATATAATAGATTTTTTTCATTTATCGTTTATCTGGGAGTCTGTGAATTACTATTATATAAAATAAAGGGGCTGACAAGTAGATCGAAAAGATAATCTACCAACTATCATGGAATCTAGGAAAGTAATATAATATATAATAAAGATAGAGAAAAGTAGATCGAAAATATACTCTGTTTCTTATCTGGAAGTCTAGGAAATTAATATGATATAGAATAAAGTTTTAGAAAAGTAAATGAAAAATATACTCTGTTTCTTATCTGGAAGTCTAGGAAATTAATATGATATAGAATAAAGATAGAAAAAAGTAGATGAAAAATATACTCTGTTTCTTATCTGGAAGTCTAGGAAATTAATATGATATAGAATAAAAATAGAGAAAAGTAGATGAAAAATATACTTTGTTTCTTATCAGGAAGTCTAGGAAATTAATATGATATAGAATAAAGATAGAGAAAAGTAGATGAAAAATATACTCTGTTTCTTATCTGGAAGTCTAGAAAATTAATATGATATCGAATAAAGATAGAGAGAAGTAGATGAAAAATATACTCTGTTTCTTATCTGGAAGTCTAGGAAATTAATATAATATAGAATAAAGATAGAGAAAAGTAGATGAAAAATATACTCTGTTTGTTATCTGGAAGTCTAGGAAATTAATATGATATAGAATAAAGATGGAGAAAAGTAGATGAAAAATATACTCTGTTTCTTATCTGGAAGTCTAGGAAATTAATATGATATAGAATAAAGGTACAGAAAAGTAGACCAAGAAGATAATCTGTCTATTATCTGGGAATCTGAGAAACTAAACTTATTTATAAAATCATCTAACTTTTATATTTCAATTCATTAAAACTTTTTGTCTTTGAAATAATATACATAATTAGAACTTATTTCTAATACAGCTGTAAAGTTACCGCTAACACTATTTCTAATTATGTAGTATAATGTTTTTTAAATATGATACGATTTGTTAGATTGATAAAACGCGGTTTCTTTCAAATTTTCCAAACAGATCGTTGAATGTAAAAAGTTGATTTATTATTGATCCAAAAGGCAAGAGGTGATTTTTTTTTTTCATGTGAAAAAAAAACTTTTAAAAATTCAGATTCTTTTCTTCAGCAAAATAAATGAACTTTTTTCATCCTCATTACATATGGAAAGCTAAAAAAAAAAAGTTCTAATAAATTTCATTTTAAAAATTCGACAAATCATTCACTTCAAAAGCGTTATTAAAAAAAATTAACTATAAAAAAGATTTTTTTTAAATTTTAAGTACTTTTTCATAACCAGCATTTGTACTTTCACATACGCTTTTTAAAATGAATTGATGGAGATGAAGCACGTATAAAAAATATCTTAGACGTTTTAAGTTTTCGCAATGTTCTTTCTTATTCCAAAATTAATTCAACAGTTTTCTGAGTAAAATATATGAAAGGTTTTTTTTTCTTTTAAAAATTAATTAAAGAATGTTCTTTTCAATCAATAAATGAAAAAAAATCTATAATATTTTTGAAATATAATTTTACAATGTTTAATCAAAATTCATTTTAAAATATTTTGTCCTTTTTAAATATTTGTAAAGACTGTTTTCTAAAATATCTAGTTAATATCTTACATTTTTTAAATAAAATAAAAACTCTTGATAATTATTTCTTCAAAGTAGTAAAAATATTCCATTTTAATACTACAAATATCAGTATATTGACATAAATAAGTCAAATATCGTTCAAAATTAAAAGTACACAACATAATTATATTTCGATTTTTGATATTATAAATTTTGAGTACATAATAAAACATAACAAACAGTGCTGAAAACTAATATTTAAATTAAGTTTCAAATGAAAATAATCTCTACTAATTCAATTATTGATTACATTTAAATGTTTATTAGTATCAGCCACTGATGAGTAAAGCTTTTATTTTCGCAAAAAGACTCGCAAAGAGAAATGCAACGATTCTATGTTAAAATTCGGAATGCGACTTGTATAACAGAAAGTATACAAATAGCCGATACCAAAACTGATATCTCTTTTGCCCAATATTCATGCGTATAATAGCTTAGAGGTTTCAAAATTAATTGTAGGACAACATTGTCATAATATACAGTGGCGGTCAAAAGTTTCCGGCCAGTATAAAATTTTTGGTTAATTTGTAAGTATACCCACATGAAGAAAAATCTCAAAGTGATACTTATACATTTTATTTACATAACTAGTATATAACCCACATAAAAATGACGGGTTGTTGATCTGCGTTCCATTTTCATAAGACTTAACATGAAGATTTTATTATGGACAGGTTTGCATTGTAGAAAATTACATTTTAAAGATGGCGCCAAAACAATATTGTGCACAACAGTGTTCGTTTGTTTATATCTGGGATTCCGATGTTTAATCTGGATTTTTAATTAAGAACTTAAAACATTATAATAGGATATGATATACATGTTTTATAGGAAAAATATGCTGAACAGACATGATTTCAAATAGAAGATATTATCATTTAGCTGTCATATGTTAGCATAGGTTATTCATTAAGCCTAACATAGCGTTTAACTATGGTCGATTTGCAGACCAGAGTGGCCCCGCCCGGAATGGTTACAGACACTTTCTTGCCTTCAGATTTCATTATAAGCAGATAGCTTAGAACCTATTTATGGAATAACAAACAAATACCAATAAATATAATTGACAAAATTAATTGCAAAGGAAATCGCATATTCTCAAAAGTTTCAGGCCATCTTGGCAAGTTTAGAAAAAACGGTGTTATAATAAAAAATAAAAGTGATCAACAACATTTACAATCAGTATTTTGTCGTCATACGTTTAGCAATAAGTACTGCGGTGCAGCGACGTGGCATCGTTTTAATGAATGGTTGAAGATCGTCTATGGTAAGTTTATTCCACTCTTCTTGAAAGTTTCGGGAAAATTCTGCTGAATTGGAGTATTTATAATTCCGCACACGTTTGTCAAGTTCGTTCCAAAGATTTTCTATTGGATTCAGATCGGATGATTGGACTGGCCATTTCAAAAGCGGCATTTTTTGTGCGAAAGCCACTGTGTGACGAGCTTGCATGTATGTTTTGGGTTGTTATCATGCTGTAACAAATAGTTGCGACCGCAATTTTTCCTCAAATAAGGCAGCAAATGATCTTGCAAGATATCTTTATACCTTGCACTATTCATCTTGCCGCGGATTTCAACTAACGGACCGACACCTTTTCCAGAAAATGCTCCCCACAGCATAGCGTGTCCTCCGCCATGCTTCATGGTAGGAAAAACATATCTTGAATCATATCTTTTGTTTTTAGGTTGTTGGACGTAGTTTCTGCCATCACTCCCAAAAAGGTTGAAAAAGAGGATTCATCGGAAAATATTAAAAAATATTTCTTTCAATTATCACTTTACCTGTCTTTGTGTTCCTTGGCAAACGCCAGTCGGCCGCGCTGTTTTTCTTTTTTACTTATGAAATATGTTTTAACAACGACTTACGACACGTGACGAAGTCCTACGTCACGTGATCGTCTTGACATGGTAGACCGGCAATATTTTCACTCAGCAATATTTTCACTCCATAAATTGCGGGATATTTCAGCGGCATTTTTAAGCGGGTCATCAACTGCTTTTCTCCTGAGAATTCTGTCCACACGAATAGTGATTTTCCGTAGTCTCTCGGACCGTGAAAAGTCCTGAAGACCATGGCCATCTTTATATATTTTTAAAATATCGGTCACAGTAGATTTTCACAGTAGATCACAGTAACTTTGCCACAATCTCACGAGAGGATTGGCTCTTTAGCGACAAACAAATCACTCGTTTACAAACAATAATTGTTGAACTTTTCATTTTTCAATTTCAACTACGTTATTCAGGTTGATTAATAAACGAATATGGCCAAAACAACACTTTACCGTAGCAAAAACGAATGATTGACGAATGGCCGGAAACTTTTGCAAACTCGAATTCCGAATTACTCCCCTTTGCATCAAGTGTCTTCAGTATCCAACCAAAATAAGCCCGTGGTCAGGGGTTATTTGCATATACCTAATATTTGGAGCAATTGCGCTTCTTCTTCGCTGAAACGTTCTGGCAAACAAATCAAAGAAACTAAGTCGCCGGAAACTTTTGACCGCCACTGTAAATTGAAGCTATAACTGCACTTGCATATCCGTGAGTTGCATTTGCAATGGGATAAATAAATTACACCATGCTAACAATACAAATTTGCTCAGTGCGTGCATCACATTAAAGCAAATGTGTCACAAATGTCACAGATTTTAACAATAGTATAAAGACAGCATTGCACAAAGCCATGAACAGATCGCTATAGGCACTTAATCTGTATCTATATGCAACTGTCAAAAACTAAATATAACAAGAAAGAAAATTCATGCGTCAAGTATACATTATGAAAAACTTTCCAATACTTCCAGAATACTGTGACGAAGATATTTAAATAAACAACCGAGTAAATGCATAACATATTTGAAAACCACATTTCTATAATTAGTATAGTCTATTACCGCCTATAGTCTACATCCAGTGGCGCAGCCAGAATTCGGTTCTAGGGGGGGTTTTGAGTTTCTGATAAAGGTGGTCGCCGGTTATATGAATCACCGGTTAATGGAATCAGAATTTTAAATGAATGAAATCACAATGCTTATCTCTGCAATTACGTTGGTTACGGTTCATTTAAACAGCGTTTACAATATTAGAGTGACAAACTATAAAATGCACTAATGAAATAACACAAAAATTGATTAGATTTATAAAGTGTTTAAAAATGATGAGGAGCAAACTTTAAGATGGAAGAGCACAGTACAGCAAATAATTTTTACATAGAAAATAACAGATTTGCAATCCATTTGTTCAATCAAAAATCCACAAGGTTTCATGAGAATCACGAATTCTTATTCCTAAATTTAATAATAAAGAACCAATTTTAACAAAATTTTCAATAGACTTACTTACCTTGCTTTTGGCCAAATGTGACAACTCAAGGTAATCAATGTTTTGGAATGTAGTTGATATTAAACACGGTATTGTAAACTAAATAACTGTGCCCTTACAGTACTTTACATGGCATCGAATTTCGCATTGTCTAATGTAAATCTGATGAAATTTTTTTAAAAATATATTTATTATTGTTAAAGTTCTCTAAAAATATCCGAGTTTGAATTGTAGTCGTATCTATACTAATATTATAAAACAGCAACATTTGTTCTTTTTGCAGAGGCTAATTCTGGAACTACAGAACAGATGTAAAAAGAAATTGGTCATACGCGAGTTTTATTCGCGTACAAAGGGTTCCACACAAAATATCAGAACTGTTCAAAGACAATATTCTCACATGACATAGTCACATACCTAAAACAATATTACATGCCAGAATTTAATTGGTATTGGAATGAAAAACAATGAATATATCTCCCTCTAAAACAAAGACCTTGTACAAAGTTTAAATTTGGCAGAGAACAAATCACGCTTCGGAAGAAGTCGTTGAGTTTCACACGAAAAGTTACTTGTCAATCATATTTGTCGTAATAGTAGACAATTTTAAAGCATTTAAAAAAAGTATGCTGAACAACGCGAAACTTTCTGATTCATTTTAAAAAATGAAAATCTGTCGAGGTATGATAATTCAAGTGATTTGTTAACGAAAAGAATTTTCATTATAAATGAATTATATATTGAAATATAAGCGATTGTTGTCTCAAAATTACTTACTCTTAATGTCTTAGAATTATTCTATGAATTATTTTTCAATATTTTCCCTCAATAATTGAATTCAGTTGGTATGAAAAATTTTGACTATCATGATTCGTCTTACCTAAAGCAAAGATATTGTTACAAGTTTTAATCTTAGCATTGTGTCAAGCGCGCTTCAAAAGTAGGTCGAAAGTAGCAACACAGTTTTGATCCGTGCCGTTGTTTTTTAGATGGGTTTTAATTAATATCTCAGCTATTTACAGACATATTTTTTCGAAAATCATTACCAACAATCCTTAGATGATTCTGAGTCGATAACCCTTAACTGCTCGCTGAGCGCCAGAAGAATAAGACACATAAGTGATCTTTTAATAGTTCCGTTTTTACTTTTTAAGTATGGAACCTTAATAATGGTGTCAAAATTCTGTTAACCATCTCCTCTCTAACATAGGCTATATTTTATACAACAATTTCCAAACACTTTTTTTCGGTACATCACGTTCCAAATGGGTGCAAGAACAAAAAAAATTTCTAAAATTGCACTTTCTATGATATTGTTGATTCTAGAAATTTGAAATTTGGACTAGCGGTTACTTTAAAAAGATGTAAATGCTCACTAAAAATGGTTTCTATAAAGTTCGAAATTTAAAAAGGGAAAAGGAGCAGGAAACGTTTTAAATTACAATTTATTTGTACAATTAGGGCTAGAAACATGGTTGTTACTTTAGAGACTTACTATATGCTAGCCAAGAACAGTTTGCAGTAGCAGAAAAAAAAATGTTTTAAAATTGCGATTTATTGCTACTGTATATGGACATGTCCGTAACCAAAAAAAGAGGTCTGCACGGGCCGAAATTTCCAGACCCGAACCCGTAGAAAAAAATTTGGGACCCGACCCGGTATAAAAATTAAAAGTTCGGCCCGAGGCCCGGCCGTGTCCGTACAAAAAATTCTTTGGCCCGACCCGGTATAAGAGCTAAAAGTTCGGTCCGAGTCTGGACCAGCTCATACAAAAAATTTATCGGCCCGGTTTAAATGCTAAAGTTTCGGTTCGAGACTAGCCCTACAAAAACTTAATTGGCCCGAGTGAATTTCTACAAAAGATAAATTTTTAAGCCGATGAGGTTAAAAATTCTCTTGTACGAGGTATTCTGACAATTTTTTTTATTTATTTTAGCTATTTTTCATGTTTATATTCTTCATCTTTTAAAAAGCGCGCAGAGCTGCGAAGTAGAAGCACACCCGTTCCAAAATACTGCCCTCCCTAGATTTATTTCTGCCTGCGCCCATGTAAACTATGTTTATTTTTTTTATGATTCTCTATTTGTGCGCAAATGTCTGAGTTATTATTAATGTCATTAAACCATATTCCATGGCTTAGAGACTTATAAATCTGAAAAATTCGATACAGAAAAGTCTTCTAAGACGAAATCACGTAGGAGCAAAAAAAAATCAATTATAGACAAGTTCCCATCTTAGCTGGTACACCACCTGTTCTAAATGCATTATATTCTTTTCACACGTATTCATTTTGTATGAATTAACACACTTTTCCGTTTAAGACAGGATTCCATCATAGACAGGTTTCTTTTCACATGTTTTCGTGCACTTTAATTTTATTGCCTAGAAATATACGAGTATGTGCTATTCTTTAAAAAGTATAAATTTAAAATTTTAATTGTAGAATAATAACGATTTAAAAATATATGCATTTTTTGCAAAGAATGTTAAACCAGATCAAATTTTACTGATATCTGCACGGGCCAGGCCAGGTCAATGACTTTTTACGATCTGGGTCGAGACCGGGCCTGAAAATTTCTTTCCGTCTAGACCTCTAGAAAGAATGTCTAGGTCCGGCTGGGTCCGGAAAAAATTAATCTGCCCCTGCCCGGCCTGAGTCTGCTGAAAAAATAAAGCCCACGCCCGGTCCGGTCATAAAAGAGTGATGACTCAGTTGATTTCGACCTGAAAATAGTGTCTTGCACTAACTGTCATCAAAAAATATTTTGAAATATTTCGAGTATACTTATGACTATCGCGTAGCGTGATGTATCACAAATAATTAATTTCCGTTCATTAGGAGTTCTTGGGTATGTATTATCAATCTTTTCACGCGTCTATGCAACAATTAACTGCATTACACTGCTAACATACTTTGAAAATGCAATACTCAGGAAAAGTCTGAATGATCCTACTTGTTTATTACACGACATTTTTTTTTTTCGCATAGCAACATTAAGAATTAAAAAGACAAAACCATTCAGAAAAAATGTTTCAGCCAAAGATAAAAATCCTTATTATGCCAAATTAAAAAAAAAAATGTTCATATTAACGTCTAGAAACGAATTCAAAGACTATACAAAACAGACAAGCATGTATTTCCTGTTGTGAATCAGTAATTTGCGGTTAAAACACAAGTTGTGGTTTAAACTTTATACCAGCTTCAAGTCTGGTACGAAGTTTGAATAATCGAGAAATGTATTTTGAGTATTTACAAAATACATAGAAAAATCATTTCAAAATACATTACCAAAATACTTTAGCTTTATCTGTTTAAAATACAAATGTATTTTGAAAATGTATTTCAAATACATGTATTTTCGATACTGCCCAGCTCTGGTCTTCACAAAGTGACGCAGTCCAAATAACCAGTTTTGACTTTGACGTAATCGATGCTTGTAATATGCTCTTTCAGAGTTTTAAGTAGAATTTTTGCCGTTTAATTGAATCAAATTGTTGAATAGAATTTGACTTAACAAAGCGGCGGATTCCGCCAAGGCGGAAAGGCCAAAAAATTTAATTTTGACTTTAGTTTTAATTCATATAAACGGCAATTATAGTAATTTTTTTTAGCTCTGGGAGGGGTTTTAACCCCCAACCCCCCCCCCCCTTGGCTGCGCCACTGTCTACATCATTTATAGTCGGAAATGTATTATGAATTCGTTTGAGCAGTTCTGTATATGATCTGTAGTTTTGTATACATACTACATTTTGTAAAACTCCAAATGTAAACTTATGATCATTGAATATACATTCTATTGCTTTTAAGACACATATCTATAGAAATAAGATTTTCAACATAATTAAAATATTCGTAACATTTGCGTTCATATTTGAGTATTTGTCACGATCGAGATAGAACTTGTCAAAATAAAACTGTCATAATCCATGTCATCTTCGAAAGAAATGTTTAATTTATTTTTTGTTTTCTTCCAAATATTCTTGTTTATCATCGAGCTTTCATTTTCTTTAAACTTTTACTTCGCCGTTTCATTTCCTTTTCCCTACAAGTTTCGTCTTCATACTGTTGGTTTAATTTTCTAAGGATTATTACTCAAGAACTTCTCACTCAACAGTTTCTTCAGATTAATTTTTTAAAGGCTGTCTTCCCTTTTCAATTCTAAATTTTGTTTGTTAACATTTTTTGGAAAATATGACACTGTTTCTCTTTCTTCAAAATCAACTGAGCATTTTGTGGAATCTGAACCCTTTTGAAGGTTACTTTGTTTTATTTTGTTTTTAAGTTTAATCATTTCTTGCTTCATAATCTTCTCGAAAATCATCTAATTGATCTGCCTATTTTTTTATATATATAATTGAAACAATATTTATTTCGTGCACTTCTCTAATTTTCTGTTAGATTTATTTTGCTTTTCTTTTATTTCTTGTTCTAAAATAATTTCAATGTCATATCATTTTGCTCTAGAGATGTTGCTGTGATTAATTATTTTATTATTTCTAGCTCTTTTAATTCAATTTATTCAGTTTCTAGCACTTTTGTTTTCTTTAAGCTTCTATAATTTCGGCAATTAAATTTTCTTTTTCTAACTGAAGTTCTTTAATTTCAATGCTAACATAATGAAATTATTTAAATGGTGAATTTCATTTTGCTTCAGAACTTGTTGTTTACTGTTTTGAGATGGAGAGGAGAGACAATATTTAATAAAAGTCGTTTCATTTAAATTTGTAATATTAACTAAAATGTTGTTAATTAAAATGTTGTTAAATAAGTAAAATGTTATTTTTGAAAGTTATGTATTTTTAGATCATTACCAGAAACAGTTAAAGTAGTTTGGGGAATCGCATCACTACCATTAATCAAATCAAAGTTTATTGAATTATGGTTGAGAACAAATATGCAAATTTCAAATTTTGCATAATAAATACTAATTTCTGCTTTGAAGTAATCAATTTGTCTAAACGATTTCTTTTCTAAATCAATTAAAGACATATCTGCTGGTTCTAACTTAACAAATTCCTTAATTTTGTCGTAAACACTCTTTTTCAAAATTGTTCTTAACACTAGCAAATTTTAGCTCTGGTTTGCGTTTAGGCTTAATCTCAACTTGCTGTTTGGGTGGTTTTACACTATCATAGTTGTTGGAGAGATGTATTACCCATTTGGTAATGTGCAGGAAAGTTGCGTTGGACCTGCTAAATCTCTCTTCCATTAGCAAGATTCCCAAAACCCTTTTGTATCAATTAGTTGGGAAAATAAATAACATTAAAGTGGTCGTTCTTTTTGGGTCTCTGCTTGGAAAATGTTAGGCCCTCTTCCCTAAATTGCTAAAAGTAATAATTAATTCCTAACTTAATTCCTAAAAATAAATTAATAAATTTACAAAGCGTTGTGTGAAATTCGTAATAACGGAGACCTTTATGAACCCCCAACTAGCACACATTTACCTGCTATTAAAATTAAAGCTAAATATACCACAAAGAAATTAACATTACTTAATTAAAACTAAACATATTTATTTACAGAAACATAAAATAACGTTTACATACACTAAAATAAACACATACAATTATTTACAAAAAGCGTTTTCCCTTTTACTATTGCAGATCTTATGCGACCTATTAACATAATTTTTTTATCATTAAAGAATTGATAACAGTTATTTAGCTTATAGAATGCTTTTGACAATTTTAATTTCATATTAAAATAATATCTATCAAAATATTCATAAATGAAAATATAAATGTAAATTAAAAACATTTACTAAAATTCGGATTCAAGCTAAACTCCTGAGCTTAGTAGCATATTTATAGAGACATGTGTCACAGATAAATTATTAATACAAAAAATCGTATTTTGACTCTATTTATCTCCTTGCCATTGAAACATCTCTGGATAGACGTCTTTGATTAGCATAAGTCGGTGACACAGTTGACCAATGTTCATATTAATTTATCTACAGACACGAGCTAAAAGGGATTTATATTTGGATCCAATTTTGTCTGTTAATGCTTTAATCCGCATATTTTTAAATAATTAGAAAAATTAATTACGGGCTAATTAACTGCACGAGATAATCGGAACACATGGCTATCGCATGTTTTAGCTTCAATTTCGAAAAGCATTAGACATGAAGGTAAGAGCTAAAAGTCAACCTTCTACCTAAAAAAATATTTTTTTATAAAAGTATATGGAAGAATACATACTTCCGTGAACTATTTTTTATTGTTATGTGAAGGATCCGACACGAAAACAAACAAACAACAACAACAACAATAAAAAAGCGAGAATAAAACATTTCTTTTACAACTAGATAACAATATTTTTTCACGAAATTTTTACATGGTCTGTAGAACCGTTATATTTATAACCGATAAAAATTTCAGAGTTCGGACAACACGAACTTATATTTCTTTTAACTATGAAACGACCCTACTTGAAAAAACAATAAAATATCTTCTCATGAGCGCTTTTATCACTAAACTAGCCGCCACTGGCGACCAGTTTGGTCTCCCTTAAATGCATGTTAAGCATTTCAGAAGATTAGAAAGTCTATCATTATTCTCATCTAAAATTTCTTGAATAATTTGCCATAATCGGGCTGCATATTATTATACGCAATTTCGGGTACAGCTGTCGCAGACGACGTATCATTTTGGCCCCAAAAATGGTGATTTTATGCGTGGGCAACCCGGCAGTTTCGGCTAGATTTTGCTTAGTATGGCAACGCGATAGAGCCGATTCCGTATGTTTTATAATAAATTAAATATTTTGTGTTTAATAATAAATTGATCATTCTGTATGTTTTCTAATAAAATTGTGTGTTTTTTTAATATAAAATAAAATATTTTATAATAAAATAAAAGTAACATGCTGTTTTAGCAATCTCTAACAGGTACATGAAAATGGGGTTTTCCTGTCAAAATGGCGCAAAACAAAAATCGGCGCCAACCCCGATGCGTCTGCGAAAGCTGTTCCATTTTAAAAATGCTATTGGCGGGATTTTCGCCCAAATAACATAAAAGTACTTAATGATGTTATGTATTTTATAAATGTATATTAAATTACTGTTTTGAACGCGATTGGTCATTAACAATGGTAAATATGATTGGTGACTAATAATCATTTTCGGTGATCTCTCCTCCCATAATACATAAATACCAAATAAACTGACAAATCGTTTCGAAATTTGATTCATTAAATATTAATACATAAGTTGTATTTGTTTACATTCAGCTTACGGCAAGAAAAGATCCAGAAGGAAGTTGAGTTGTATAGCACATAATTATGGTAAACTTTTATTGTCTCAATGGTGCAAATTATTTTTTTTTACACCAGGTAGCGGTCCAAAAATTCATTCGCGGAGAAACATGCTTTACGAACGATTACCTCCATGGTTTAATATTTTTAACATTCATGACGACGAATGAATGTTTTTCTTATTTTGTTGTTGTTTACTTTCATGGATAGAGAATTTAAACTGAGAACCTAATTTTAACTGAAGTTATTGCAGAATATAAACATAATTGAATGTAAGTCGTCTCTCAAATATTAATTTATTTTGAACAATATTTCAAAAAATGTAACTTTCATGCAGTTTTATTTGAAAAAATAATTTTGAATAAAAATGTCCGCCTGCCATATGAAAAATGAAGCGGACATCCCGGAACTGTTGATGACAGTCACATGACTTACGGTTTTATTATATAGATATTAATATCTATTCGCGAATTTTTCATTTAAAAATATAATTTCACATAAAATCTGGTTAAAGACATAAATTCATACAAACTTTAAGTTTGTTTGAATTTATTATCACGGGCTCGGGCAACGCCAGGCTGGTCATCTAGTACAAAAAATAAGATTAAATTTAAAGAAAGGGAATTAGAAAGTAAAGAACATATTAAATATCTAGGTATAATCTTACAAAAAAACCTAAATCGGGTAACACAATCCCAAGCACAAGCAGCCAAAGTAAAGAAGCATTTTTGATAAAGGTTCTAATGGCTAAACGGGGTTCTGAATTGAAACGAAGCATCTTGAAAATATGGTATAGAACAGAAAACACTGAATTACGCGGCCCAATATGGGAACATAAGCTAAACCAAAGAAGTAAGGAAGTACTAACAACATGTCAAAGGCACTTCTTGCTGCCTATAATTAGGGCGTATAAAACAGTCCCCACTGCAGCACTTCAGGTACTTGCTACCCTGTTTCTAGTTAACCCCCAAGCTAAATACGATGCAGTGTACGGCACAATATCATGTTTAAGAAAAAGGACAAAAATACACGAAATCACTATCCACCATACAGACTATGTAAAAAAGATTAATGTATGGGAAACACACCTCACGGACACCACAGAACCAAGAAAGAATAGGACGTAATTACAAGGACATAGTAATATATACAGATGGATCGAAAATGGAATCAGGTGCTACGGGTTCAGCATTCGAAGCTTTCAAAAATAAATAAAAAATAAAAACGTAGTCAACTCCATTAAGAAAGTACAACGGTGTTTTCCAAGCCAAACTACAGGGTATACTAAAAGCAGCAGAATTGGGAAATAGCACAGGGAAGGAATTCAGCATCCGCTCGGATTGCATGTCAGCCATCCAATCACTCAGTAAACCCTTCAATGTAACAAAATTAATCGACACAGTACAAAAAACAGTAAAAACTCAAACCATAAATTCAAAATTAGCTGGGTCAAGGCGCATGTGGGCATCGAAGGAAACGTGGATGCCGACGAATTAGCAAAAAAAGGCTGCAGAATACCAAACTAAAAAATTTCCATGCCACCTAGAAAGACCGATATCAAACTTAAAAAGAAAACTAAAAAACTCACTATCAAACAATGGCAGTTCGAGTGAGATTTTGGAGTGACGGGCAGGAACACATATGAATACATCCCAAAAGTAGACTCTCGCAGAATAATTAGCTACAATCTACTAAGTCAAATTTACACGGGTCACAGAGCATTCCCGGAGTAACTACTAAGGTTTAAGCGCAGACTCACCAAACTGCTCATGCAGGGAATTGGGACCACCAAACACTATCTAAAACCTTCTCACAACCCAATCACTCCATCTGACCTGATCACACCACACCACACCGAACAACGAAAAAATATGGCATAGCCAGTCAGCAAACAACAAACATGTACAAACAAAAGGAAGAGCAGTGATCAGATGGTTACTGAAAAACATCGATCTCATACCACAATAAATACTCCTTTCCCAGCAACGAGATTCCTGAATAGCATTCATCATCCCTTTTGGTAAGAATATATTCTAATATATCTTTTTAAAAAAATACTAGCAATGAAATCTCTTTGCTACGCCAAAAACTGTTCTTTTTTTTTCAGCATTAGTGAGAAGTGGAAGTCATCTATGACAGACAGAATTTTCCCAACTGGTGAAGTCAAATAAACAACAATAAGTGAACAAAACACAACAAAGTAATTAATTGGTGAATGCAAAAAGCACACCTGCCAAAGAAAGTGAATAGTTAAAAAAGACGGAACAAGTCACACCCCGTTAGTGTGCCAAGTTTCTCAAATAACAGATCAAACAAGTTGCACAAAATTCAAAAGCAGTGATAACAACCATTAGAATTAAATAGACTGATCGCATTGAGCGTATTCACGAAGGAAAAATTATAAATTAAAACCCCCAGCTATTGGGCACGGGTGAGTTAAAGAGACAAAACCAACAAAAATGTGTGTGTAAGATCCAGAAATGTGACAACCATCAATAACAAAAGTTACAATGTGACAAAACCCACGATAGTGACATAATAACCAGTGAAACTCGCGCAAAAAGACCAAGTTTCAAAATGTAAAAACCAGCACTAGCACAAGCTAGAGTTATCAATTTATCAAGATAGAGACAAAAACCCAACCAATGGTAATAGATAGAAACGACAATAGGGGTGAGGCCATAAAAAGCGGCAAAAAACTCTGACAGACACAAATGAAGTAGAATATGAAATTACCCCATAACATGGGCTGATTTCACTGATTGACATGTTCAGACATAGAAAATATGTAAAACAATAAGTGACAAAACCCACTAGAAATGGCGATATAAACGTCCAAAATCAATCAATATAAATAGTAAACATACAACTTAAGCATATAAATAAGTTAGTCATTGTTAGGATTAGAAAGTATTAGGATAGGATTAACTATTTAACTATAACATTTAATCTTAGATTACCACCCACCTTTTATATTCCTAAAGTTAATAGAAGGCAGTCTCCAACAACCAATCCTTAACTAGTCGTTTAAACGTTATAGTTTAGACGTGTACAACTAGGTTATCAGCGCCTACAATATGTTCCCCTATAATTTTACGAGTAACTTAGTTTAATTGATTATTAGTCAGTATTGAACATAGGGTTGTAAATTTAAAAATTTTAAATTCAATTAAAAAATCAAGTAGTGTAACTGATTAACAAGTTTTAGAAATAGCAACTAATTTCTAATAATTAAAAATGTAATAAAATGTCTAACCCATTACCTTTTCAGTTCCCCCCCCCCCACCCCATTTTTATTTATTAGTTTTATCTTTTTTTTATTTCTTTTAAGTACTCCTCCCCACACCCTCCTTTTTTTATTTATTTTTATTTATATATACTATTTTCATTTGATTGACCGCTTCTTTATTAGGTGCACATACGCATTGCACGAGATACCGGAACCGCTCCAATAAAACAGTCTACAGAGCTAGTTTTTACCCGGTAGGGTGCGGTAGAAAGGTGGAATCTCGTCCCCTCTTCAACGATGAGTATTCGTTCTCTCACTTCGGCCATTAAATTATTCTCCTTGTACAACTTGTTCAATTACGGCGCCTCATCTTTTTCACTCGTCACTTTCCAAAATATCACTTTGTTGACAAGTAAACACCACCATACAAAATCAAGGAAATCTTCCAACAGGTAGATGTAAGGTGCAAAACTTGAACAAAATTAAGACTCGATATGTAACCTCCCAACAAAGAAACACAAAATTGCATTAAATGTCTTGTGATCATAACGGCCTGTGATCATGACAGTAAAGTAGAGCGCCGCTACACCTGGCAGGTAGGGGTCTGGTCATCGGTTTGAGAAAGCAGATACGAAGCCATGTACGTTAATGGCGCCTGGTGCATGTAAAAATCCGTCGTGGGTGCAAAGTCCTCCAAGTTCCCTATGAATTATGCCTTTGGAGGTGCCTAGTTAGATGAAGATCTCGTCACCTGATCAAGGTTCTAAATTACGATACCAATTCCTTTTCTTTAATTTTTGCTTTTTTTTAAATCTGCCAATTCAACAAAATTACCTTGAACCGGCAAACAAGGAAAACTGTAGCAAAACACTAGAGAACACTACAGTGATGCCATCAAGGCCCTTGCCAGGTGGATCACGGCCATGTTGTGATCGTCAAATATCGCTCCGCGCCCAGATACTAATTCGTCAAGCTAGGCACTCATGTCCTGCAGATAGGAACCTAGTTAGCGGTATAAAAAAAGAACTTTCATCAAAAATTAAATCTTGGTACTATGAGTGTTAAACAGTCATGAAAATAATAAATTGCGATACAGAGTTTTCAAATAAATTTCATTTTAAAGTACTTGTTTTTTTCTAGTAAAGATTGAAAGATTGAAATTATGCAGGATTTAGAAGTAAATGTATGAGCGATGAAAGTGAAAGGAATAGCGCTATCGTTTTGACATATCATACTGTACTACTTTCTAGTCTGGATTTCTAATATTAAATGATCTACCGAATTCTGATGACGACATTTCAGTTGCATACTGAAATAAATAGCAATTTGTAATTTAAAAAGTCTTACCAACTGACATACAAATTACATTAAAAAAATATGCACTCGAATGACATTGTTAACCATATTATATTGCTCCTTCGATAAGTTAAAATCTGCACTATACAAGCGTATTTTCTAATGCACGTATACGTTTGAAATACTTTTATGGATTATTTCTTAAAATAAAAACAATATCACCTGGTTTTTTCTAGAAATATAAAATATAAAATATACTTTTATAAACTATATTATTAAGCATTTCCACAATAATAATTTTAAACCACTTAAACTGGAAAAGAAGGAAGTCTACTCTAAAGAATAGATATTTCTAAGTTATAAACGAAACCTTGAATTAATATTTCTACGAAAATTTATCATTCTGTGATCTTAATTTTGAAAGCAAATGCTTTTTTTTTCTTTTGTCACACGAATTCAGAATATTTATTTTTCCAAGTCATTAATGGCCGCAGCTGAATAGCCAAGTTTGCGGAAATGCATTTAATTCAATAACCTCTTCGCATAAGAGAAAGATTTGTGATGGAACTTCGGAACTTCTTTTCTAAGCTGTCAAGTCATATTTGCATAATGAAAGTTTAACATAAAGTTTATCTTCATTTATTTCTTTGCAACTTAGTTACGGTGTGCATCTTTGTACAATTTCAGCTACTTGGCTTTTCATTTAGTTTCTCTTTTCATATTCAGATTTATGAAAAGTTCTGACAGTTTTGAGCATTAAAAGGAAATGTACACATTTTTACTTTTTTGTTCTCAAATTTAGATTTGAACTTAATTTTTATTTTCTAAAAATTTTTACGTTTTAATGCACTTCCTTTTATGAATATGATGAATATTTTACTATGTAAATATAAGATTTTATCAGAAGCTGTTTTGTTGGGAAATATAGAAACATAAATTTAAATTCAAAAGATAATTGTAAGAATTGTCACTGACGCATACATATAATCCATTACTTATGTAACTGTAGACTTACTAGTTACTTCACGAATTGTAAATGGGAATGTTTTTATTTTAAGTTACAATAACAATCTTATACTTCTAATTATTATCTCTCATACTTATAGATATGAACTCAACTTTTACTTTCAAGATATTTTATTCTTTACTGCAGTCCTTTTTATTAAAATTATAAATATTTTTTAAATTTAAATATGACATTTTGTCTTAATGTGTTCTTATTGGGAAGTATAGTAATATACAGGGTGGGCAAAAGTCCCGCATCATAGGAGTTTTTTAATTTTTTTTTAATTTGCAGATGAAAGTTTCCTATGATGCGGGACTTTTTTAAAATTATATAGAGATGATTTAAATATTACCGTACATTCATAGTAATTCATAGGAAAATTTCACCTACAAATTAAACAAAAAATTAAACTCCTATGATGCGGGTCTTTTGGCCCATCCTGTAGATTGAAACTCAAAACATGCTCTTCATATTCTTAATAGTCATGTGGCTATGTTGGTTACCTCTCGAGTTCAAAGTAAAAAAGGCAATTTTAAAGTTCTAATTATTTTCTTTTGAGCCTTTAACTTTCCAAAATGACCGTAATTACACAGCTACAAGGTTTTATTTTACTACGAGGTCACAAACGTCCCAGTAATAAATCAATGCCACAGTAATAACACTACTTAAGAGGTGATTTCGTTAAATTGACATACTGTGACCATTAAGCAAACTTTCATATTTCTGGATTGACTGTGAACTCACCAAGGTTTGTTTCTTATTTATTTGCAATTTTTCAAAAAATGATACTTTTCAAAATTGAAATGACAGTCAAATCAGATGATTTTACTTTCACTTCGTGTGACCGCCATAATAAAAGTAAGGATAGCATTTTGGTCACGATTTTGTAAGGGAATTATAACTGGCGAATCGGTATGATTTGTGTTTAACCAGCGCTGAGTATTGTTCAAAAGATTTCTTTTTTTTTCCGATTACAGATTAATAGATTTGGAATTTGGGTTGATACTTGAGGCCTCTGCCCTCCAGTACGGGGCTCTGCCTCCAGAAATGCTTTAAATCCCCTATAAAATCCAAATAAATGTTGCACATCGCAGAAAGTAGTTTAATTATATTAGCTTCTAATGACTTAGAAATCATTTGCACATTTTTTGTTTATCTTACAAAAAAAAAAAACTACCAAAGATCTTTTAATAAATAACAGGGTCTTCCGTTTCTTTACGTGCCGAAATACATGTCAATAAATTCCACATTATATTGACGCAACCATAGTAAAATATTTTGTTTTCATGGATGAAAATTACTTAAATATTAATATATAATTTTTTTCTGATATAAAGGCTGATATTAATGGCTGTTGTAGGACATCCTTTAACGTAATGGTTTTAAAATATTTGAGTTATCTACATACCGTAAGAAATTTCACTCTCCTTGAACAAGTAGTAATTATTTTATTAGAATAAGGGTTAAACTGCTGTTTTCTTAACAGAATATCCAAAGAATATCTAAAGTGACTTAGAAATGAATTGTCGTATGTAGTTCATTACACAAATTCAAACTGTTTTACTGTGTGTTAATCATATTTGAATGAGATAATAGTCATTAATACATTATTATTGTCTAGCATTGTTTAGTATATGATTAGGAAAATATTTAAAATTTGTATTGCAAACAGTAAAATTTCCTCTTATAATTATATCCGAACTTAAAACTAAATATGTAGAAAGAAAAGTTGATTATGCTTGCGTCGTCATATTTAAATTTAATACTTATTCCAGCGTATATTGGCTATAGTGTCGCGCCTAAAATCGTATATCTGAAAATGTATAATAATACAGAATAGTTAAAAATATATATCAAAACAGATAAATCCACTCTAAACTATACAATCTCTATTTAGAAAATGAAATTAAAGTTTAAAACACATAACTTTGTATTAACTAAAATATATTTTCATATAACACTAAATGTGTTAAAAAAAATATTATTAATAACTCATTGTCAAAGACAAACATTTTTTCGTTTTGAGAACACGCCGGGGGCAAGACATCAATATCTCCACAGCACTAACCTTTATGTGTTGCTCTAGCTAGGGCTAGGGATGCTGTCATCTGCTGCCGTTTAATCTTTCACTGTGAATGCTCATTTTCCACTTTTTCGACCCGGTATTTTGTTTTATTCTTTATGCTTATTTTCTTTAGTATTTCAAAAATTGAATATATGTGACTAATTTTTTTATTAAATGGTGTATCAAGTGGTTATCAGTCTCAAATGCTCGGTTGCATCGCACTCTAAAAACGACATTTTCAAAACTGAGCAAAATATATTCAAATTTCAGTATGTTGCATAGTCAAAATGGCTCCGAAACAAAATTACTCAAGTTTAAAACATCCATATACTCATTTCTGAAAACATGCACACATTCAAGAATAAAACATCATCTGCTCATATTTGAGTACGTCCATGTTTCAGAAATGAGTATGAACTGACTTCTATGTGCTCATTTTTGGGTATTTTCATGTTTCAAAAATCAGTTTGAACTGATTCTAATCATTTTTAAGTATGTCCATGTTACAAAAGTGAGTATGAATCGACCTTTATGATCTCAATTTCTAGTATGTCCATGTTTCAAAAATGAGTATGAACTAACCTCTATCTGCTCAGTTTTGCGTATGTCCATGTTTCAATATTCTGAGTATTTCTGGTACTTCAGATTTGAAAGCATTGGGTCGTCATATTTGAAACAAAAAGTTTCATAACAAAATGAAAACATCGATTTACTCAGATTTGAAAGTGTCATTTTTCTCAGTGCGCAGGGCCTGTTTACCGAATAGGCCCATGAAGCCCGAGCTTACCCACTGAAATACAAAGGGGCCCCCAAATTTACTTTTTAGAACTAATTTTTAAGAAAAAAAATTCAGCCAGGGTAAAAAATATTTTTTTTTCTTAATTACAATTACTAAATTTTCCCTGGGACTATTACTGACATATTTATATATATATTTTTTTTGTTGATATAATAAATGGTATAAAAACAGTGATTAAATGCAACTTATTTTCATTTTTATTATGTTTCACATTTTAATTTCAAATGTTTAAGACTGTAATGTACTAAAAAGAACATAAAATTTAATCTGTATAATTATATTTCGTTTATATTCATAGAGTGGAGAATTGATATAAAATATGGAGAATAGGTTATTTAAATAAAGGGGAAAGTAATTAGCATTCAGGTGATATCAAATTTATAAAATCGAAGCAAAATTGTGTTGCAGCTAAGCATAAATTTCTGTCAAATATTTGTTTTCCCTGCACTGTTCTTAGCACTGGCAAATCCTGCAATTTGTAAAGCGTAAAATATATTTTGAAATCAAATATTCACACCTGTTCCATATTTACAAATTCATTCACAAAATTAATTTGTTATTATGTATAATTATGTATAAATGAATATTTTTTCATAAGTATATAGGTAGTTAGTTTTAATTTAATATTAGAAGTGTTGTTTACTCGAAATTTTGATGATAAAATTTCAAATTGTTGAAGCATGATTGGTAGAGGGGAGGACCCCCTGTGTGATGTCAGGCTTCCCGGACTTCTAAGTCTTAAGCGGGCCCTGAGTGCGTCTTCATAACCGAGACTTGAGATCAGTCTAACGGAAATTTTCTTACGTTTTCGTATTATTTTATATAACTATGCTATACAAACCTTAAATCTGAGACAATACAACCTCATAACAAAAAATATGTTTTCCTCTTAAGTCATGAAAATTTTAACAATCTACAAAGAAAGCTATATTAACTGTACGCGTTCATGACGAGAGGAAAAGAAAAAAAAAATTATCTCTACAGTATCAGTCTTTTTCAAACGTTTTACCATTCTATACCTGTATCCACACTGTTCAAGAACTACTGGAATTGTAGCCTGGTTCTGGTTTAGATTTTCGTAAAATTCCATATTTAACAATAAAATTTGGAAACATTTTTATCTTTCTTTGACTGTAGAGCACACTGATCTACATTTTTTCACTCAACAAATAAACTCGCTGTGTAGTGCCAAAAAATATTAAATGTTAAATAAGCAAGGATTTATTCCACATTTTTGAAGCGCATTCACATTAAAAGTCTTATTGCATTGTGTAACGATTTCTCCATTAACTGGTTTTACTTTATATAAATGCTATCTGATAACAAAACATATGCCTATAGGATATTTTTCCCTACACTTGTTTCTTTATATCGAACAATGAAATCGATTCGCATCCATTAACATATTTGTTTCTTTTTAATATTTACTCATTTTGTGATGGAACCGCGCAGCCGGCAACTTTAAAATTACCCATAACACAAAATGTAACAATAACAATAATTTATTTAAAGTAATAAATAAGGATAGAGGCAGTGGAGCGGACATCTTTAACTAAACGATTATCAAAAGAAATAAACTTGAAGCCTTAAAACTGAGAGGAGTGAATGTTTTCCCAAGGAACTTGCTAAATCCAATCGCTAGCTTAAAATAAAATAACTACGCTAATCGGTTGCCGGAACCTAAGAAAAGTTAACTTCAGCATACTGTGCTAAATGTTCCTAGAAGCACTGTGGTTAGCAGTATAAAATGCCACTTTGAAATACTGTAATAGCACCATCAAGAGAACACCGTGGATTCCAATTCTCTTTTATTTGAAATACTGAGTTTCAACTCCTTGCCATGCTGGCGAACTCACAGACGAAGATTATACTCGACGAGATTAAAATAGCTCACTGAAAAATTTCGCTTGCTTTACAGACAGTGGAAAAGCTCGACGATGCTCCAATCCAGTTTAGGTTACCAATCAGGGCGAGATGCAACAAAATTCCTTTATTCGAACTTCTACCCCAGTATATAGATAGCAGGTAAACAACTACAGACACATAATTATCATATCATGTCAAAAAATACCCGTAAAAATCAAATTCTCGGAGATTCAGACAGATTTTGCGAAATTTAAAGAATTGACAGAAAAAGTAACGTATTCACGCACAAAAAAATTAGAATACAGGACACCACGATCACAAGTAAAAGTGGAGTCGATAGCCATAATACAATTTCTTTGAATTCCAACATAATAATTCGAATATATGTAAAGGAATGTCATAGGTTGATCGAAAGCTCTTGTGTTGGAAACGGTAAAAAATCAAATGCAAATAACTTTATTTTTCTGGTAAATGTTTTTTCAATGACAAGAAACGAACTCTGTGAAACACAATGTCCATTTGTTAATGGTATAAAATGTATGAATATGCAAATTACGTCATGTATCTCACAGAGACAATGACAACAATAAAGTAAGCTTTCTGAGGATAGTAATCGAGTATTATTATTTTTTTTAATCTGACGAGCTCTTTTAATGTTTATTCTACGACACTATTCAGATTAACTATGTTTTTTTATGAATATTGGTAGGCCCGATTCTTATTACGCCGTAATAAGCAATAAGAGCCTCGATCCTGGTAAAATTGAAAATTCTGGTATTGATTTTAAAATTTTGAAAAAATATCTTATAGCTTCATCGGAGTTTGATATCCTGAAGAAAGCTTCGGATGTAATACTGAAACTGTTAATTAGTGTTTTAATGTATTTTATGTATGTAACGTAATACCTCATTTAGCTGTATATATGTTTTACCACATTTTTATTTATTAAAATTGTACATGGTGTAAGTGTCCAAGGTTTTTTAATAACCAAACATGCTGTCAAAATTGTGTGTTTATATTAAAAATTACAGAGTTTCCTACAACTTTCCAGTCGAATGGGTAGTTCCGTTTGTTTAAAGACAACTTGGTTATTAAAATGTATGGGATTTTGTTTATATATATATATATACTGATTGTACTTTATACATGGAGCCTTTTCTCAGTTCTAATAAAATTAGAATTATTTTAATCTCTTATATCCTTACCTTCTGCCATAATTTTGCATGAAATCTGCTTATTTTTATGTAATTGTTGAAGTATATAATTCTGATTAAATATTCTAATTTCTAAAATTGTTCTCTAATTCGGCGCTATTATATAATCATTTTCTAAATTTGTTAATATTACTGTTATATTATACTGTTAATATTAAAATCAAAAATATAAATCTGATTCATATTCATTAACACATGTGTTTTTTTTCTATTATTTATTCATTTTTTGAATTTAATAATTATTTTAAAAATATATATAAGTTCGTCCATAAGCTGTTGTGTTGTCTAGAACAATAAATACGTGTAAATAATTCTTTTATTGATTCTTACAATCGCAAGAAAGAAGCTCTATAAAATGCATATTTTTTATTTGCATCACTCTTATCTTTAGACTCAATGAAGTAGAAATTTGCAGTAAAAGAGAATAGAGTTCCAGGGTAATGTATCTTTTGTGTTCAAAGCATTCTATTAATGGCTGCACGAAGTAGATCTAAATATTCCCTTTGCCGAAAACTGATAATCGCATTTGGTACAAATTGATTCCTTTTTGGAACGTATTCCTTTGAAACGAACTCTAACAATATATTCTAAAAGTAATTCTCCATACAAACAATTTTTGATCAATTTACCGCTGAAAATGGCATTTGGAGATAATTAAACATTTTTACAATGTCTAATTTTCCTTATATAGAATAGTCAAATCCTTACAGATGCATTTGTGCAAATTTATTTAAGATCTTCTATTACATTAGAGTACTAAAATGTTCACAAATGCATTGTTTTTTGCATGACAATATTTCATATTTTGTAAATAATAAATTAAATATTTCAGACAATTTGATTTTTAAATAAATTCGTTCGAAGCCAATACATATATTGGTAGTTCCAATAAAGTATACTTTCTATCTTTCAATTGACATTACAAAAAGAAATATGTTCTGAATTGAATTTTCCTTTTTATTTTAATCTGAAAATATGATATTAAAATAAAATTTTGAAAACGATAAAGATTTATTTGCATTGCAGGTTCCATTTTAATTAAAATATATTTAAGCAAATGATTTCGTGAGAGAGATATATTCCTTTTTGTTATGGACTTAAGAGAACAAATGAATATAAATAATTAAATATACTTGATTC
Source organism: Maratus michaelseni (assembly GCA_963931845.1). Lineage (NCBI taxonomy): Eukaryota > Metazoa > Arthropoda > Arachnida > Araneae > Salticidae > Maratus > Maratus michaelseni. Next base: position 244,722,580 of record OZ007588.1, on the reverse strand, counting down.
ACAAAACATTTTAAGCAAAAATTATACATAATTTTTTGTTTTTTGTTTTGCATGGAGGTATGTTATTTTTTAGAAGTTATTTTTTTTAATTTATTAACCGTGAATTTTTATTAAATCTTGAAATATTTTATTACTTTTTACATATCAAGTAATACAATTCGAATCGATTGTTTGAAAATCACATTTAAACTGTCGATATATCAGAGAAATCATGCATTATACCTTCATTACACTGTATAAAAAATCTATGTTTCTGAATCTAGGAAAATTTAATATTATCACGAACGAAAATATACGATAAACTCTTCCGAGTTACCCATGATTCTGAAAAGTGCTCTGTAAAAATGGAAACCTTACTGTATTACTGGGGGGGGGGGGGGGAGGCACGAAAGCCAAAGCGACAGAGGTCTATTGACATAGTGAACATACTCAATTGGTAGTGAACATACTCAATTTCTGATTCCAGTAGTGAGCCACTCAAATATTGAAGTATGTACCATACATAAGTTGTAATTTCCTTTAGTCTTATATTTAACTATACACAATATACAAAATGTATTTAGATGTTTAGATGGCTGCATTACAAAATTTCATGAAATAATGAAATTCTGAATAATGAATTCTAATTCAGAATTTATTATTAGCAATTATTCAGAATTTATATTTTGTTTTATCCGTATAGTTTTTGTTTCATAGCTAATGTTTCGACCATCCGATTTTTTTATTCAAAACATGCTATTTGTGCCTTCTCTTCTTTTTCATTATTTTGTTTCTTTTTTTCCCTTCTCTTCTACTTCACCTGCAGCAATTTTAAATTTTTTCTCTTAAAACACTGTGTTATTTGAGAGAAAGTAACTGCAATTGGAATTTTTTCTAGTTTCCTTTTGCCCCTAAATTAATTTTTTTTCTGGCCAAAAGCACAAGCCCACTTAAAAAGGAAATGTCAGTTACTTGATGGTCCCGAATTGTTTTACATTTTTTCAAGATACTGAGAATTGTTACAGCACTATTTTTTTCAAACTCAACAAAATTTTCTCTTTTATCTGCCGCAATATGTGTGAGGAATTAATCATTATTTGCTATTTGAAATCTGTCTGTAATTTTCTTTAGCTCATCTTCAACAGATTCAACAAATTCACAAATATTTTCTGTCTTAATTCGATTGAGTAATGGATTCTAGACTAAATGAGACTTTTAAAATAATTTATAAAAGTAGGAAATCAAAATGCATTGAAGCAAAGATAAATTAATTTAACTGAACGTATAGTTCCATGATAAGACTTTCTTTAGTTTTCTAACCACAAATAATACACAGCAGTTTATCTTACTGTGTCTTTCCACTGTCCCCAGATTTCATAAAATTTATTTCATTTTACAGTCTAATTTTGTTTTCAAGGCTATTTTAAAAAGTGCAATTATCTCTATATTTATTTTCTTTAAGGATTACCTTTGTATGTGTGTGTGTGTGTGTGTGCGTGTTTTAACCAGACAACAGGCTGTTAACACATATAGAATTGTTTCACCAATTTCTCGTTCCAGTGCTGAAATTGATAGAATTTAAGAATTTCTAACAACGAAGATAGTAGTGATTGGAGTTTTTTCTTTAAATAGAGAAATTTCGTGTTTCAGCCGATTTCTACTTTAAATAATAAATAAATAAATAAATAAATATATTTTTAAAAAAATCATATAAACTTTTATTCTTCCTCCCTTTGTCAAACTTTCCACTAAACTTTTGCCTTCTCCAGCACACAAAATTTAAAATCCTTATAATTATTTAACTGTGTTATTATTATTATTTTTTTGCCCTATTGTAACTTTTTCTTAAACGTAAATAAATAATTATTTAAATTACTATTACCTCCTTACCGAAATTTCTCATTCCATTTTTTGCCTCCTAACATGCAAAGTCCTTAAAATATGGTAACTATTTTTTTTTTTCTATTTCTTACTTTGCATTAATGAGAAATATGTGGTCAGACACCTAAATGCGGATGGTAGTCCGGGTGTTTTGTTTTTAAATCAATGATTCAGAAATGGTCTAGAGACATTGTCGCTAAAAGCATAGTACTTTTCTGCAATAAGTTTTTCCGGAATGTTGAAGAATTTTTTTAGTAGCAGTTTGAATGGGTAATTTTAACAACTTTAAACAAATGTAAGATTTCTTAAAAATATGGTTATAGATTAGCCAAAGAACACGGACAATTTAGTCTTTTGTATCTGTGTCCATGTGGATCTTTTTTCTATACCATTAAGAAAATCAATTTTAAAAAGAACATTTGTTATGGAATTTTATTCAAGTTATATCTTTTTTTTTCCCCATAGAAAAATTATTAATTTGTGACATTTGATGATATGATGACATTTTTTAATTGTATTAGAAACAAGAAAAAGAAATTCCACTTAATACAAACCAATCTTAATAAAAACAAATATTTTAATGCAGCAGAAAATGGCTGCATGTTGATAGATAGTCATTTCATTTAAAATTCAATAAAAAGTGAAAAATCATCCAACTTTAAAGACTAAAATATTTCAACGATTAATTTCTTCTTTTAACAATCAGATGTCTGATAGCTTAGTGAAGTTATACTTTTGATGCTCCAGAAGTGTGCCAGTTGTGCGACAATAGTTTGCTCCGGCAAACTATCGATCCTGATGAACAACAAATTAAATAAATTATATGCAAAAACTGAGAATCACAAACAAAATATTAATTAAAATAAATTTAACATAAAAATAAAATTTAACACACACATGTTCTAGTAGTAGATCCCCATGTCCACTATTGATACAATTGATACAATTTAAGAAATAATGATACAGAAGTGGGCCACACTTTAAAAATAATCAAAATTCTCATTTTTAAGTTTTAGGCTTATTTATCAAATTTTTAGTAAAACATATAAGCGGTATTTTAATGCAAAATGAAACATATTGTTAAAGAAATAGTACTTTGATGAAAATTTAACTCTTAAAGAAATTTATAGAAATTTGTTTTAAAATTTAAAAAAAAAAAACTTTTTTTGAAAACTCAAGAAAAAAATTTCTGCGTGAACAGAACAAAGCAATTGTTTCAAACAATTTAAGTAACAGTTAACAGTTTAGGGTTTCAGCCAATTAAATTACGTTCAGTTGTTTTTGAAAAATAACCTAAAGTCTTCCTTTTCAAATTTAATTCATTTCATATGTATTTGACTTAAATAACTTTATTTTTCTTTTGAAAGCTTTTACTGTCTCAAAAAAGGAGCACATTGAAAGACTCGTCCAACTTCCTTCTGGTGAAGATTCGTATAGTAACAAGAAAGAACATCCCTGAAACACAATGTTCAAATCCTCTTCAAAACACACATTTTAATTTACGCCACTTTCATCTTTGGACGCAATGAAATCAATATGTACATGAAAAGAGAATAGAATTAAACAATGAAATAATTAACTCTGAATCACATCCATTAATACATTTGGGATTTTTTTTTTTATGATTTATTCATTGTTATAAATTTCAATAAATGCATAAAGAAAAGTTATAAATTTAACCAAAACCTATTATGTTGTCAACAGTAATAAATACATGTAGGTGATATTTTTCGGGTAAAGCTTTTATAGTCGTCATAGAGCGGCTAGTTGAAACACAATGCCCAAGCGTTTTTCAAAACGCATCTTTTTATTTGCATCGCTTTCATCTTCGGTTGCAATGAAATCGATTTTTACATTCAAAGTTAATAGATATATAGGGTAATGTCTCTTTCTCCTTTATTTTCAAAACATTTTATTAATGGATTCGCAAAATAGAACGAAACATTCTTTGTCGAATCACTGATAATCGAATTTGATACAAATTGACTCATTTTTGGAACGTTGTCCTTTGAAATGAACTCTAACAATGTCTTCCCAAAGCTATTTTCTATCAATTTATCGCGTAAAATGACATTTGTTGGATAAAGAAACATTTATACTTTATAGAATTAAATCATAAAGGTTACTTTTGCTTAAAATTAATTAGGGAGCATTTAGTGCAAATATTTACAGATGCCTTGTGTTTTGAAAAATAATATTTCATTGACATTCAATAATAGAATTATATTTTTACAAATGAAATAGATTTTGAAATAAACTTATTTTTAACAAAAACATTTCTAAAGCCAATAAATCTCTTGATACTTCTAACAAAACATATTTTATCTCTTCCAATTGGCATTTCAAAAAAGAAATGTATTTAGAATTGAATTTCTTTCATTTTAAAAATCTAAAATATGGCAATGAAATCAAATTTAAAAATGACAAAAGTATACTTGTATTGTAAATTCCTTATTAAAAAGAAGATATTTATATATAAAAAAACTATACGCGAATATTATTCCGTTTCTTAAGAAAATAAAGGAATACCATCATTAAAATTTATTTCTTTAAAAAAAAAATAGGTGATATTTATTAATCATGTTTCTTAAATTTATACCATATTAATCTTAAAACGTTTGTTTAATAGTATTCTATCTTACTAATTACGTAGCTTTCATTACAAAAAGTAAAAAACTACCTATTGCAACCGTTCGGTGGAAAATAATTCTGGAAAATTTCGGTATATTTTCACCGCACATAACCCCCAGACCCCAAAACCACTCTCCGTTCAAATGTTGATATGTATATATATATAAAAAAATATATATCTGATCTTTTTCATACGATAGCACTCGTATTTATAAACCGATTTGGATGAAACTAATCGTGTGTATTAGGCTCACCAGTATCCCGACCGAGTTCGTTGGCCAGATTGGTCCGCCATCTTGTTTCAAAACGGTGGTCATTAAAAGGTTTAAAACTGAACAATATATACGAAAAAATTAAAAATTAAAAATTTTTTTATTAAGTGTTAGGATTTGATACAAGGATTCCGGAGCATTTTTTGTTTTGCCACTATATTAAAAAATGGCTGAGATATAGCAATTTGAAATTCTTGGGGGACTGAAATTTTGAAACAAGACAGCCGATTAAAACAAATATGGCATTAATTTATGAGTTTTAGTGAACAGGATTTCTCGCAAATTATTATCTTTCCTTGATGTAATTATTTTCCCAATGATACGCATAAAACTATATTCATATTCGTTAGCGTCAAATTATCGCCAAGCTTGGCGACACTTGGCGAAATTTCGCCGAATTTTGTGATCAAAAACAAGTCTCGATAAATGAAGCCAACATGGCTATAGCTGACTACTTTGGCGAATTTCTTATTCAAATTCAGTATTAACGAGTCTTTTGTAATCGGGTTCTTCGCATTTAAGCTTGCTGCTTTCGAGTAACATTAGCTAAAATTTTAAAACAATGATATAAGAAAGCTACCTTTTCCTCCCGGTACAGACCGGAAGGACTTTTTTCTTCTTTATTTTAACAAATAGAAATCTTAAAGTGTTATTATTCCTTACTTTAGCAATACAATCCAAATGTTTTCCATAAAATTTTCATTTAAACTGCTTCTGTGTCAATGCAAAAACACTTTAATAATGCTTCCATAACATTTAGAATTTAAATACAAGTAAAAAAACAAGTCCATTTAAAAGCCCTTACATCAGCAATAGTAATAATTACATGTAAGCAACTTTATTTCTCTAGTACAAGTTTTAATGTTTAAAGAAATAAACGAATTAAAGAAATAAACACATCGAAACACAATGTGCTATTCCATTCGAAATGCGTTTCTTTATTTGCTTCTTTTTCATCTTTGAACACAATGAAATCGAATTACACATTAAGAGAATGCAGATATAGAGTACTGACTAACTTTTATTTTCAAAACATTCTGTTAATTTATCCGCGAAGTAGAACGAAATATTCTTTGCCGAACAACTGATAATCGCATTTGGTACACATTTATTCCCTTTTGTAGCGTTAACCTTTCAAAGGAACTGTTACAAAGCCTTCGAAAAGCTATTTACTATAGAAACAGTTTTTGATTAATATAGTGCACAAAATGACATTTCAGAAAAAAATTTACAATGCCTAATTTTGCTTTTATAGGAGAGTCAAATCCTTAAAGTTGTATTTGCGCAAAATTTTTTCGAGTGCGATTTATCACAATATAGTACAAATATTTGCAAGTGCATTTTTTTTTTTTGATAATAATACTTCTATATGAATTTGGATAGTTATATTATTCTGAATTATATTTTTCGATTAATAAAATCTTTTATCTGATAGGATTTTTTTTTTTTTAATAAAGCTGTTACAGCCAATAAACCTTTTGGTAGTTCCCTCTAAAACTCAGCTCTTCTCCGCCAATTGCCATTTCAAAACAAATTTATTTCGAGGAGAATTGGTTCTTTTTTAGGGTTTCGTTCATCTCTCGAAACCCTATTACTCCCGCTCCGTTGTCTGTCCGTCACAGAGCCATTCTCAAAAGCTATGTAACTTACAGAGTTGAAACTTTGCGTATAAATCTTAATATCAGATATAAAGAGCTCAAAATATTAAAATTTGAAAATTTCGTATTATTTTAATAAATAGAGATAAAAAACAAAAATTCTAACAGCCTTTTCCTATTAAATTTAAACATTTTTCGTTATAGCTGATGCCAAAAATTAAAAATCTACGATGAAATTCTTTCTACAATAGTTAATTTTCTATCGGACGATTTCCACGTGAAAAATGAAAATGAAATAAAAAGTTTCACCAATTGAAAAAAAGATTAATATGAAATAAAATTGATTGACGTCACAGTGCTAATAAAACGGAAAGTTTTCTCAATAATACAAGGAGTATGAGTATTTTTATGTACACAAAACACATTAATATCACGTCATTAGAGAATTAAAAAGAAAATCTGACGTCATATTGGAAGTTTAACGGATTTTTCAAACGTTTTAGAATAATACAAAGCGAGTATCAATATGAGTAATAGAGAATAGTGAAAATATGATATAAATGCTGGACGATTACACCATGAAACATTACTACATTAAAGACGTGAGTATAAAACATCCCAAATTTACTGAATGGTGTATACAAAACGTTTGTATACACCATTCAGTAAATTTGTGATGTTTTATACTCACGTCTTTAATGTAGTAAATATATGAGTTTGAAGAACGTATTGAATCATGATAAAAACCCGATTACGGAAATATTCGCATATTTTAACATTTTGAAGGTGTACAACATGTTTTATTTTGAAATTATTTTTGTTTAAATATCGCATTTAGTCCACATGACAGATATTTTTATGACAGAATATAATAGCGGACTGGTTTAGATATTCGAAAAAACGAGATAAATAGACCGGTAAATTTTTACTTTATAAAAAACATGATTTTTTTTTTTTATTGCTAAATGACATTTATTTGAATTTATTAAAGAAAAGATAAAGTGTTTTGAAATGAATATTAAACTAAACCCTTTGAGTGATCTTCGATCACACTTACCCACTTGTTATATATATATTTGTTCCCTTTTATAACTATTTCACTAAAATCAAATTTAATAAATATGTATTTGCATTGTGAGTTGTTTTCATTGAAATGACATTTTCAGAATATATATATATATATATATATATATATATATATATATCAGTACAAAAACCCTTAACGGGTTAAAGTTTGTGACGCAGTACTTCACCTTTTGTCTGTAAGAATTTCAAATACGGGTCTGAAAATTAATGATATCAAATTTTGAGTGACGGTATGCTATAAATTAAAAAACTTATCTTTTTTTTCCCCTACTGCTATATTGATATTTAGTGGTGCAAATATTATTTTTTACATGAAAAAATATATATAAGTTTTTTGCTCATGCTTTTTCATTCACATCTCTGATAAATTCAAAATACGAATTTTAAAAGAAATGATATCAAAATTCAAGTGACGCCTTCATGTGACTTTAAAGGGTTTGTTTTAAAATCCAATTTAATTTATTTTTGGTTTGTCTCCTAATGTATATTTACACATGCTAACAATACTTTTAATTTTCTAATACATCATTAAATATAACACTTGCAATGAGCCTGTATTATGCATTGAAATGTATTTATTTCAATAAATTGATTTATCTTTTGTGCCATGCTGTCGAAAATTGAAAGAAAAATTTATGTAAAGGTTTATTTTGCATCATACTATCCATTTGCGTACATTTCACTTAGTTTGGATACTATGACGCAAAATAAACCTTTACATAAATTTTACTTATGATTTTGGACAGCGTGGCACAAAAGATAAATCAATTTATTGAAATAAATACATTTCAATGCATAATACAGGTTCATTGCAAGTGATATATTTAATGATGTATTAGAAAATTAAAAGTATTGTTAGCATGTGTAAATATACATTAGGAGACAAACCAAAAATAAATTAAATTGGATTTTAAAACAAACCCATTAAAGTCACATGAAGGCGTCACTTGAATTTTGATATCATTTCTTTTAAAATTCGTATTTTGAATTTGTCAGAGATGTGAATGAAAAAGCATGAGCAAAAAACTTATATATATATTTTCATGTAAAAAATAATATTTGCACCACTGAATATCAATATAGCAGTAGGGGGGAAAAAAAGATAAGTTTTTTAATTTATAGCATACCGTCACTCAAAATTTGATATCATTAATTTTAAGACCCGTATTTGAAATTCTTACAGACAAAAGGTGAAGTGCTGCGTCACAAACTTTAACCCGTTAAGGGTTTTTGTACTGATATCATTACTTTTTTTAGGTTAAGGATCAAAAGATGAAGAAATTAAAATATAAAGACCAGCGTAATGAGTTTATAGTCATAATTTTCACTCACCTTTAATCCCCCCCCCCCCAAAAAAAAAAAAGAAAAATAATAATAATAAAAATAAAATAAAATAGAATAAAAAAAATTATACCTCAATTTTGATGTAACTTCATTATTTAAAATTGTTTTGAAAAATAAACTCTTATTTTATTTTTTTACAGTTGTAAAAATCAGTGCTAAATTTTACTGTAAAAAAAAGTTTACGAATAAATATAGAAAGAAAAATTACTAAGAACAAATTTATAAAGTTAAATAAAATATCAAACAATTCATTAAAAGTTAAAATAAAACTTGACACATGTTAAACCTTATTTTAAAAAAGGTGCTATATATAAAAACTAGCAGAATTTAAAAATTTCAATTACAGAAAAAGCTACAAATGTTACTATTAAAAGAAGTGTACTTTCATAGGTCACGTTGTCCACTTGCATACATTTTCCTTTGTTTGGATACTATGACGCAAAATAATCATTTACATAAATTTTACTTATGATTTTGGATAGCGTGGCACAAAACATAAATCAGTTGATTGAAATAAATACATTTGAATACATAATATAGGCTCAGTGAAAGTAATATATTTAACAGTGTATTGAAAAATTAAAAGTACTGTTTGTATGTGTAAATATACTTTAGAAGACAAACGAAAAATAATTTAAATTGAATTTTAAAACAATCCTATTAAATTCACGTCAAGGAGCACTCAAATTTTGATATCATTTCTTTTAAAACCCATATTTTGAATTCCTGAGAGATCTGAATGAAAAAGTATCAGCGAATAAATTTTATATATGTTTTCATGTTAAGATAATAATTGCACCTGTGAATATAAATAAAACTAAAAAGAAAATGATGATTTAAAAAAAATTATTAACATAGCGTCACTCAAATTTTATATCATTACTTTTAAGACCCATATTTAAAATTCTTAGAGGCAAAAGAAAGTGCTGCGTCACAACTTTTAACCCGTTAAGGGTTTTTGTACTGATATCATTACTTTTGTGCGGTTATTGATAAAAATTTCATTCAGTCGAAATTAAGCAAAGGGTATAAATTTATAAGAATAAAACTTAGTGGTTTCGCCTGCTAGCGGGCCTTCAATTTATCTTTTCACCAATTCAAAAAATGAATCCACCCTTTCCGGAAAAAAAAAGTGGGGGGGGGGGGTTCATCAGATAAATTAACTGAATAAAATGGATAGCCTTTGTGCGTCTTTTCGGAATTATACAGGGTGATTCATAAAAGATGGGCAGAACTTTAAGGGGTTATAGTACACTTAAAGACAAATAATATTAAATAGGAGACTAAGGGTCCCAGACGTATTCCCAAGGAGATAGGGGGCATTAAAGTTTAGGGTCCGAAATTTCAAATGATTATAAAACATGGAAAAATTGGTCGATTCGTTTGCGGTTTTTGCAAAAAATTTTCTTTATGCCAGTATTTTCTTGAAATAAAATTTTAAAGTTCAATTTCAAAAAATGCCGATAGGGGGCGCTTTAGACTTTGGAGTAACAAACAACTATTTTTTAACGTTATTTTTTGTATTTCTTTAAATGATTTCGAAAGCTTAGACTTAAACTTAAATTTTGATCTAAAAATCTGAGTCCTAACGAGTAGTTAAGTAGCGTAAACTGAAATTTGAAATTTGAAACCCTTCTCCCCCCAGAACAAAAATCAGTTATTCCCGATCTTTGTGTCGTAGATTAGGCTCTAACTACTGCCGCGTTTTGCTAAAATTATTCTTTATGTCAGTATTTTCTTGAAAATAAATTTTAAAGAAAATTTTCAAAAAATTCCGATAGAGGGCACTTTAGACTTTGGAGTAACGAACAACTATTTTATACCGTTATTTTTTGTGTCTCATTAAATGCTTTCTAAAGCTTAGACTTAAATTTTCAGCCCAAAATCTGAATCGTTAGACGTGGTTAAGTTTCTGGGGAGAGGGGTTTGAAATTTCTACTCCTGAGCACAGTTCAGTTTACCATGTCCACACATTGTGTGCTGTGATACGAGGTAAAAAGACACAAATTAGGATTATGTTACCAAAGCATATTTATTAACATGTAATCACAATAAATGTTCAAAATTGTGACCACCAGAGGTTATGCACGCAGAACAACGGCGACGAATGGAACGGCGAACATTCGCGAAAACATCAGGCTTTTCGAGCACTTCCCCTACAGCGGCGGAAAGTCTGGCGACCAGTTCCTCGGGGGATTCAATGGGTGTCTCATACATAAGAGCCTTCAATCGTCCCCAAAAAAAGAAATCGAGGGGTGAAAGATCTGGCGAGCGAGCAGGCCAAGCAACAGGACCACCTCGACCAATCCATCTGTTCGGAAATGTGATGTCTAGATAGTTGCGGACGTCTCGTACGTAATGGGCTGGCGCTCCATCGTGCTGGAACCACATGACCCGCCGGATGCGTGGAGGAACAACGTTTAACAGGTCTGGCAGCACATGTTGCAGAAATGTGAGGTATGTTTTACCGTTGAGGCGTTCAGGAAGAAGGTACGGTCCGATTAGGTGGTCTCCGAGGATTGCTGCCCAAACATTGATGGAAAAGCGTCTCTGATGAGCATGTGGATACGTAGCATGTGGATTGACATCCGCCCATACATGTGCATTGTGTGTGTTAAATGTACCTTCACGTGTGAAGGTACATTTATCGGTGAAAAGCACAGTTCGTCCAAAATGTGGATTTAGCGCGTTCTGCTGCAGAAACCAGCGGGCGAATTCAATACGATTTGGATAATCCCCTGGAGACAGTTTCTGGACTCGTTGCACATGAAACGGGAGCAAATGTTCATCCTTCAGTACCCTCCAAGTCGTGGACTGTGAGGTATCCACCTGGCTAGCCACTGTTCGTGTACTTGTACTTGGCTGCGCCGCTACTACATCCAGAATGGCTTCTGCAACAACTACTGATTCGTCCTTTTTTGCACGACCTGCATTCGACCGGGAAGCGAGAAATGATCCCGTCTCACACAACTGTCTGTGCAAGCGCTCGAAAGTTTTGCGGTTAGGCAACCGCCTGTTAGGAAATCGCTCTCCGTACATTCGTTGTGCCTCTGCACCATTTCCATCTGCCGCTCCGTAAATTAAATGCATCTCAGCCTTTTCCTTATTCGTGAAGGGCTCCATCTTCCGATTCATTACTACAGCGACTTACACTTGACTCACCGTTCAGTGGTTTTTATGCCTGAATCGTGTCGAAATTTTGCATACGTGTTCTTCTTCTTCCCCATTTGACATTTGCATACTTTCTGTTTCCTTCTTCACCCGGTGACTAGCGTCACGAATGGAGCTTTAACGTTTGCATGAGCGACGTTTCCAACTGTGCCAGTGCCTTTATGAGTGAATTCCGACTATGCAGTCCTTGACGAAAGTTGTATTTTTGCCTCGTATCACAGCACAGAATCGTTGGGCATGGTTAAGTAGTGCAAACTGAACTATGTTCAGAAGTTGAAATTTGAACCCCCTCCCCTCGCTACTGAACCACGCTCAGCGATTCAGATTTTGAGCTGAAAATTTAAGTTTAAGTCTAAGCTTTAGAAAGCATTTAATGAGACACAAAAAATAACGGTATAAATAGTTGTTCGTTACTCCAAAGTCTAAAGCGCCCTCTATCGGAATTTTTTGAAAATTTTCTTTAAAATTTATTTTCAAGAAAATACTGACATAAAGAATAATTTTAGCAAAACGCGGCAGTAGTTAGAGCCTAATCTACGACACAAAGATCGGGAATAACTGATTTTTGTTCTGGGGGGAGAAGGGTTTCAAATTTCAAATTTCAGTTTACGCTACTTAACTACTCGTTAGGACTCAGATTTTTACATCAAAATTTAAGTTTAAGTCTAAGCTTTCGAAATCATTTAAAGAAATACAAAAAATAACGTTAAAAAATAGTTGTTTGTTACTCCAAAGTCTAAAGCGCCCCCTATCGGCATTTTTTGAAATTGAACTTTAAAATTTTATTTCAAGAAAATACTGGCATAAAGAAAATTTTTTGCAAAAACCGCAAACGAATCGACCAATTTTTCCATGTTTTATAATCATTTGAAATTTCGGACCCTAAGCTTTAATGCCCCCTATCTCCTTGGGAATACGTCTGGGACCCTTAGTCTCCTATTTAATATTATTTGTCTTTAAGTGTACTATAACCCCTTAAAGTTCTGCCCATCTTTTATGAATCACCCTGTATATATATACATATAGGTTTTTTTTAAAAATCTAAGATGAATGTTGTGATTTTTAAATGTTTATATCCGAGTAATTCTTGAAATTATATTTTTAGCTCACAGGCTATCAAAGCCTGAGAGTTAATGTGCGCCGGTTCTGTATGTACGTATGTATGTAAGTATGTACGTAATGCGATAAATCTTGATAGAAATATCCGTTTTGCTTCACATTTTGGTTATATGTTTATAGTGATAATACTTCCCTGATTAGTTTTGGGGGTTCATTGGTTAATTATAAAGGGGAGAGCGGGGTACTAACCCCCCTTAATTTATATAAATGGGTTTTTCATGCAAAATTACCCAATTTGCTTCAAATTTTTTGCTTCAAATTTTGTATATAGATTCATTGTGGTAAGACGCTTCCCTGATTAGTTTTGGGGGTTCATTGGTTAAGTATAAAGGGGGGAAACGGCGGGCCAATCCCCCCTCTTGATTTATTGTCGATCTCTTTATTTTTCGAGGGGTATTATTCTTTGAAATAAGAGTATAACATACAATTAGTGTGAATAGCCTGTGAGCTCAATGCCATCAGTTTAACTGGGCACTTTTCTTTCTTTTTTTTTTTTTTTTTTTTTTTGTATTTGTCTTTGTTAAATAAATGTTTGTTTCTTAAATAAAGATATATAATTTTTTTTGTGTAATCTTTATTTAAATATACACACATAGGCACAAAAGTTTTTTAATTTATCAAAATATCTTGATCATATGCAATAAATACATAGACAATTAAGTTATGTTTTGATTTAAAAAAAAAAAAAACTATATTTCAAATAGGAAGTTATTGACAACAAGTCTTAAATGTAGAAATTGATTCATATTATACATGTGTATTAATTTACAGAAAAAACTTGTATTTGTATTTATATTACATTTAATATAAGAATAAAATTACAATAATCCAGCAATATATGAAACCCTATTTCTCTTTTCCAGGGTCCCCTTTCCTTTATTGTCACAAAAATTTGAGCATTTCCAATGTCTCAAAGTATAGATGGGAGTATGTAAAAAAAAAAAAAAAATTAGATAAATATATTTATTGTTAACCTACTCTATTAGTATAAAATGTCAGCTCTAACTGAAAATTACATGCTAAATTTGGGGACCGAGGGCCCAATTAGCGTGCAATCACACAATTGCTACAAGTTTCAAATTTATTTTACATTTGCAGTAGGCATATATATTTTTTAAATCTAGCTACTGTCTTACGCTCTTTAAATAGTTTGAGTACAATAAAATTAATGCTAATAAAAATTTACCTTATTCCAATTACTTGCTTTGAATAGAAATTGATATTTTTGGCTCATTTTAAATAATACAGCTGGGAAACAGAATGTATATATATAATAATAATAATTTTTAGTTATTTACAGTTTGTAAAATTTATTATGAATATTTAACGAATTCTTAAACTGAAAGTCCTGGTTTTCATATTTTATTTATTTAAAAAAATAAATAAAAGTATATAAAATCATTGCATCATTTGTTTTAATTAGAAAAAAAAAGTTATTCTATAAAATATTTACGAGAATTACGTGATAAATCCCGGATATCAAAGTACAATAAAATTTTAAAGAAAAAAAGATATATCTGAGTTCCAGGCTTGTTTTGAATAAAAATGAATATTTTTTGTTCCTTTTTAATAATACAGTGGGGAAAAAAATATACATATTATTTACAATTTGTAAAATTTAACATAAATATTTTACAAACTCTTAAAATAGTTTGTTTTCTGTTCTGTTAACTAAAAAACTCGTAAAAAACATAACAAAATTTCTTTTTAAATACAGCTCAAGAAAAAAAAAAGTTTTCGATTTGCTGAACTTCAATTACTGACAATAGATGGCGCTCCGGCCAAACACGGCGTTCCCCTACCTGAGGTATTCTATTACCATGCGCGTAAGAAATGAGTAAAAAGTCTACGCAATAGGCTTAAGAAAATAGTCCCATTTTTAAACCAGATTATTTAAAAAAACAAGAGTTTTCCTACGTTAACGCGAAACGACATTCGCTTAGTCTAAAACCGATTAATATAATATATTAATTTTTAAAAAATCGCCCGAGCCATTTTCGAGATAAATTTTCAGAGGCCTTACATTTACCCAAATTTAGTTAAAAATGGACTTCCAGTTCTTAAAATCTGCTGCACGTAGAAATGTATAAATTTCAGGATTGAATTAGACAATAGATATAAGACTAATGTGAAAAAATCAAAACGGTATGCCTCATATTTGGTGAGATATTAAATGTCGGCGTTTTGATTTCTCTTTGATGTCCTTCTAGCCGTATATATAAAGTGACGGAAATCTTCGGTTTTGGGCGTTCGGTTTTCGGGAAATCTTCGGTTTTGGGCGTTCGGTTTTCGGATTTTGCTGCGTCACTCGAGATACTACCGTCTCTCATGATATATATATATATACATTCCATTTACTCATACCATAGTGAAAAATAGCGTAAAATCATGCAGTCGGGTGAAACCAGATATCTCAGTATTGAATCGATTTGAACAGCTCTCTAGCTAGTAATGGTTGAAATACCTATCTTTAGGCCAGACGTTGAAGCGGTGATTACGATATATCCATATTGGTGTTTACGTAAAAAGTTTATGTTATCATTTTTTTGTTTCATTTTTGTCTAGCTTTAAAAAATTCTAAAAGATGAACACGTCATGCATTTCGAACAGTGAAACTGTTCCAGCACTTAAATAGCCATTTTCACGCCTTGCTTTTCGATCGAAATTCTCTAGGAGTAAAACCGAATACCCAACATGTGGTATAAAAAAAAGGATATTGAATAACAATATTTGCAAATTCTGTAAACAGTGTTTGAAGTCAAAACTAGATGGACAAAAGTTATTATGATTTTTATAAAACTCATAAAGAGGTGAATTTCTTTTCTGCATTTTCTCCAATTGTTACGGACATAATTATCATCCATTTTGCCTTTAAATATTAAATTATTAAACTTATATTTTAAATATTATTAGTTCAGTTCGTTAGTTAAAGTTGTAAAATAAACCATATTGTTTCATTTTAAAAGGAAGTCTAAACTTTTTTCATTTTCTGCAAGATTAATATATATCAATGCGGTTTTACCCCACTGGTGGGATAAGACCGAATGATTTGGCGTTTTTAAAATAATAATTTATTAATAAAAACGTGATGAACTAACTATATATTTAAAATGATAGTATGATGCAAATATAAGTGCAAATTATTAACGCAAAGTTATATTAAATTTTATTGGAAAGTCTGGCTTCAGAAAGTAACTAACAATAAGGTATGTTATTAACTCTCATTCAAATCCATTAACACATTTTTAGGTAGCTTTTATTAAAAAAGCTACTTATTGCTCATACAGACGTTTGGAGGAAAGCAATTCCAAAAAAATGTTGGTATATTTTCAGTGATCATGACCCCCAGACCCCCAAACCTCCCTCCGTTCAGATGTTGATTTATATATAAATATAATCATTAATAACACATTACCGAAACACACACAAAAAAAAAAAAAAACTACACTGCTCAAAACAATTAAAGGATATTTGAAGTTTTATATAAAATAAAGATATAAACGAAATTTTTTTTGCCGAAAATAGAAGAAGAGAATCACAAATGCAAATTTTTCTGGTTTTCAAACTGTGGAGTATGCAAATTTTGAGTTCGACGTCAAAAACGTCGCTTCAGCGGCAGCGAATGAAATTTGACATTCAACTGGATAAAAGAGAATGAAGACAAGGATGATCGGCATTCAGTGATTGCTTTGTTTCGATGAGTACGATGTCTCAGCGAAGTCATTTGACAGATTCAGAAGCTTGGATAATTGTTGGTATGTTAGAAGGGGGCCAAACTCAAGCCGAAGTAGCGCAAGCCATTGGAGTGTCACAAAGTGTCATTTCCAGGATCTGGAACCGTTTTTTGGAGAGTGGATGTGCAGGCCGAAGACCAGGGCAAGGTCGTAGACGGGCAACAACGCCCAATGAAGATCGGTATTTAGCGTTAACAGCTCGGAGACACCGAAACATGAACGCTACTCTTCTCCAACAACACCTTCGCTCGGCTACAGGCACCACGATTTCAACTCAGACTGTCCGAAACCGGCTCCATGCTGTAGGTCTGTACGCTCGCCGACCGATGGAATGTGTTAGATTAACATCAAGGCATCGTTGCGACCGCAGGGAGTGGGCAACCGAGCATGTCAACTGGAGGAGAAATGAATGGAGCAATATTCTGTTTTCTGACGAGTCCCGTTTTTCTGTGCATCCGGATAATAGGCGTATTTTCATCTGGAGGGACCGTGGCAGTAGGAATAATACTGCGTCCGTGCACGAAAGTGTCAGATTTGGCGGTGGAGGAGTGTTGGTGTATGGTGGCATCTCCATTGACGGGCGCACTGACCTCTACATCATTCGAGATGGAGCTCTGACTGGTCGCCGATATAGGGATGAGATCCTCAGACCTATTGTAGTCCCTTACGCTGCAGCAATCGGAGATAACTTCATTTTAATGGACGATAACTGCAAGCCACATCGTGCAAACCTGGTGGAGGATTTCCTTTTCGAGGAAGGAATCGTTCGAATGGAATGGCCAGCGTGTTCTCCAGACATGAATCCAATCGAGCACGTTTGGGACGCTCTAGGAAGACGAGTTTCTGGCCGCCAACAACCCCCACAAACTCTCCAAGAAGTGCAAAGAGCTCTTCTGGAAGAGTGGGGCAGAATACCCCAACTCGTCATTAACAGCCTCATTGAGTCCATGCCTCAAAGGTGTTCAACGTTGCTGGCCGCCCGTGGAAACCATACCCCCTACTGAAAATGATTTTCTTTGAAGAAAACACCTTTTCTTATTCTTTTTTTCTCATATGCACAAATTGTGTTTTTTTCCTTTTGTACACAAATGCGCAATAAAATGCATTTTTTTCTGCTAAACATGTGTAATTTATTCCCATATAACCTACTATGTCTGTCGACCATGTATCAATCAGCTAAAAAGTTTCCCAGATACAAAATCCACCTAAAACTGCAATATCCTTTAATTGTTTTGAGCAGTGTATGAAATTTAGTGAAATTCGTATATAGAATCTTTGTGATGATAATAATGCAACAATTATTGGAAATTCCTATAACGAGGTATCAGATATCTACATAGTAGAAATCAAATAAAAAATACACGAAGATAATGCACAATTTCAGCAGAGATCAAAGCGTATAATATTTAAAAGATTGCTAAAATCAATTAGCACCATTATTTATATATTTAAAAATATATATAGGATACCAAAATGTATAAGAAAATGGATCAAAATGAATTGTTGACATTCAAAATGAAAAGATATAATATAAAAACATTATAAATGACTTACATTCATAATTTGCATGCGCATATGCAGCATAATAATTTGAATGCTAATATATAACCATTAATGAAACATTACCAAAACACAAAAAAAAAAAAAAAAAAAAAAAAAAAGAAAACTATGAAATTTAGTGAAATTTATATATTGAATCTTTGTGATGATAATAATGCAACAATTATTGAAAATTCCTATAACGAGGTATCAGATATCTGCATAGTAGAAATCAAATAAAAAATACACAAAGATAATGCGCAATTGCAGATGAGATCAAAGCGTATAATACTTAAAAGATTGCTAAAATCAATTAGCACCATTATTTATATATTTAAAAATATATATAAGATACCAAAATGTATAAGAAAATAGATCAAGATGAATTGTTGAAATTCAAAATGAAAAGATATCATAATATAAAAACATCATAAATGACTATATATATATATGCATATATATATATATATATATATATATATATATATATATATATATATATATATATATATATATATATATATATATATATATCTGATATATGTCATGCTGTAACTCTCTTAGTTATGAACCGATTTGGATGTGACTTAGTATGTGTATAGGACATACCAAGGTCTCGACCGAGTTCGTTGGCCAGCTTCATCCGCCATCTTGTTTCAAAATGGCAGCCAGTTAAAAAAAAAAATTAAAATCTAAAATAGATGTACAAAAAATTATAAATTGAAAAAAATATTTAGAACGTAATACAAGGATTCTGAAACATTTTTTGTTTTGGTTTTATCTTTAAAAATGGCTGAGATATGGTAGTTTGAACGTTGTTCTAGGGTGGCTGACATTTTGAATCTGATTTTTATTATGCTGCCTGCACAATCTGATTTTTATTATGCTGTAACTCTGCTGCTGAAAGTCACATTCAAATTCAGTATTAACGAAAACGGGGATTGAATCTTCTATAATCGGGTTCCACGCATTTTTGCTTTTGATGTTTGAGTAAAATGAGTTGAATTTTTAAAAACATGAACTATGAAAGCTACCTTTTCCACCCGGTACAGGCCAAAAGGACTTTTTTGTTATTATTCACTCATTTTTTAGAGCTTTAATAAGAAAGTTAAAAAAGTTATATGTTCATCCAAAGGTACTTGTCACAGCAGTAATAAAAGCAGAACATTAATTTACTTTCTGATAAAGGTTCTTAAGAAACAAAACAGAGCTTTTTGAAACTCAATGTCAACTGCTTTTTGAAACGCATCATTGGTTTCATATGACTTTCAATTTTACACCAAATGAAATCGATATTTATAGTAAAAAAGAATAAAGATATGGGGTAAAGATATATAAGAATGTTATTTTCAAAACATGATGTCAGTTAGCAATATAATTATTTACTAAATCGACACAATAGTTGTTCCATAATTTCTCATTAAATTTATTTCATTTCATTTAACAATGAAATGTTTAACTTTGATTCATGTATATTACCATATTATGATTTTTAGGTGCGTTCGTAATTATATAAATACGTAGCACCTATAGTCGTCGTTTGGTCCGTCCGTCTGTCCGTCCGTCTGTCTGTCTGTCTGTCTGTCCGTCTGTCTGTCTGTCCGCATATAACAACGCAAAAACTACCCAACCAAATGGTTTGCAATTTAAAATATATTATCTTTGCAGAATTTTGTCGAGACATTTCAAATTTTATTAAAATCGAATCAAAACTTTAGGAGATATTAATAAAAATATTTATTAAGAAATTTGAATTTTTTTTTTTTTAAATCGGTGCTTTTTTGTTATAGGAGCTTCCGAAGTTTAATCGTCAAGCGACCGAGATACTTATTTTATGACAGAAATTAATCTGCAGACGATATAATTCATTTCACAGAATTAAAAATCATCAAGATCTGAATATTTATATAACTAGCTGATACATATATATCTGAATATTTATATAACTAGTTAAGATATTTGTATGAACAGTGTCATAAAATATATACTTAACTAGCTGTTTAACCCGTTCTACGCACGGGATATCATGAATTTAATTCTGTTTATGGTTCATTGAGAACATACATCTGACTTATGTGCTTGACATCAAGTGCCTGCTTATAAGTCATCGTCAATACACAGGGACGAGATAGCCACAAGGAAATTTACAACACCAGAGAGTTACATCCGGGAGCTCCACAAAGTGTGTGCAATGGAGCTGGCGGGAGTCGAACCCGCCAACCTGACTCCTACGCTCACAAGCGATTAGCGGAATGGTGTCTTAACCACCCGGCCACGGAGGCCCCATTTAATTCTAAAACGTGCGTACGAACGCACCTCGTTTGTAACGTTTGACGTACAATTTCCAACTTGTTTATTAGGTGCGTTCGTAATTATATAAATACGTAGCACCTATAGTCGTCGTTTGGTCCGTCCGTCTGTCCGTCCGTCTGTCTGTCCGCATATAACAACGCAAAAACTACCCAACCAAATGGTTTGCAATTTAAAATATATTATCTTTGCAGAATTTTGTCGAGACATTTCAAATTTTATTAAAATCGAATCAAAACTTTAGGAGATATTAATAAAAATATTTATTAAGAAATTTGATTTTTTTTTTTTAATCGGTGCTTTTTTGTTATAGGAGCTTCCGAAGTTTAATCGTCAAGCGACCGAGATACTTATTTTATGACAGAAATTAATCTGCAGACGATATAATTCATTTCACAGAATTAAAAATCATCAAGATCTGAATATTTATATAACTAGCTGATACATATATATCTGAATATTTATATAACTAGTTAAGATATTTGTATGAACAGTGTCATAAAATATATACTTAACTAGCTGTTTAACCCGTTCTACGCACGGGATATCATGAATTTAATTCTAAAACGTGCGTACGAACGCACCTCGTTTGTAACGTTTGACGTACAATTTCCAACTTGTTTAATCTAATTTACTAATTCTTATGAATTTTAATAAATATGTAAAAAATGTTATAAGTTCATCTTAAAGATTTTTTTTTTTTGCTCCGTAATCCTTGTATCAAAGCCTAACATTTAATCAAAAAATAAATTTGAATCTTGAATTTTTTTGTATATTTTTTTTCTGTAGTGTTTGCTAGAAAGTAGCTCATTGAAACAGAATGTCCAAAGTTTTTCGAAACACACCTTTTTATTTGTATGACTTTCATCTTTGGGCAGAATGAAATCGATATTTACATTAAACTGCAATAGATAAATAAGGTAATGTCTGTTTCGCTTTTATTTTCAAAGCATTACATAAACGGTTCCGAGAATGAGAACGAGATATTCTTTGTCGAACAACTAATAATTGTATTTTCTATAAATTCATTCCTTTTAGGAACGTTATTCTTTGGAACGAATGTTAACAATGTCTTCATAAAGCTATTCACTATGCAATTAATTTTCTATCAATTTAGTTCATACAATGACATTTGGGGATAAAGAAAGATATTTATATTCTCTAGTTTTATTCTCCTAAAATCTTAAACATTGCCCCTGAAAATCGGGACGTCTCACGTAAATTGGGACACCTGATAACACTAGCTAGGTAGCTGAAAATGTTTACTTCAGACATGATAGCGTTCTAAAAACCGATGTTTCGTGTTGGTACCAGGTTGAAAAAATTGATTAATCACTACTACGGACCTTTTCCAAAAAAGTACGGGCAGCAAAACAGATTTTTGCTTAAAAAATGCTTTTTTAGCTCACAGGCGATCAAGGGTTGAGAGCTAATGTGCCCTTCAGTTCTGTATGTATGTAACGCGATAACACTTGATAGAAAGATCCGTTTTGCTTAAAATTTTGTTTATAGGTTCGTTGTGATAAGGCGTTTCCCAGATTAGTTTTGGGGTTCATTGGTTAAGATAAAGGGGGAAAGTGGGGCTAATCCCCCCTTAATTTCCATAAATGGGTTTTTCATGCAGAACTATCCGATTTGCTTCAAATTTTGTTTTTAGGTTCATTGCGATAAGGCTCTTCCTTGATTAATTTTGGGGGTTGATTGGTTAAGTATAAAGGAAGAAAAAGGAGGGCTAATCCCTCCTCCCCTTAATTTAGATAAATAGGTTTTGCATGCATAATTATCTGATTTGCTTCAAATTTTGTATATAGGTTCATTGCGATAAGGCGCTTCCCTGATTAGTCTTAGGGGTTCATTGGTTAAGTATAAAAGGGAGGGGAACGGGGGGGCTAATCCCCTCCTTGATTTAAATAAATGGGTTTTTCGTGCAGAATTATCTCATTTGCTTCAAATTTTGTTTATAGGTTCATTGTGATAAAGTGCTTCCCTAATTAGTTTTGGTTGTTCATTGGTTAAGAATGAAAGGGAGGGCGGGGGATAATCCCCCCCCCCTTAATTGATTGTCGATTTCTTTATTTTTCGAGTGGCATTATTCTTTGAAATAAGAGTATAATATACAATTAGTATGAATAGCCTGTGAGTTCAATGCCATCAGTTTAACTGGGCACTTTTCTTTTTATTAAATCTCATATTACACTCGTAAATTACTGGTTTCTGGGGTTTCTGAAAGTATAGGAACGCGTTTTAGAATCGTGAATAATTCGGAAGTAGTTGTATTATGTATTCGTAAACCTTTTTCTAGAACAAGAAAATTTCTTTTTTTACAACGTGTCCAACTCTTTTAAAATGCTTCTTTTTATTTATATCACTTTAATCATTTGAGGAATTGAAATATATATTTACATTAAAGTAAATAGGGCTATATGGCTAATGCTTCTTTCGCTTTTATTTTCAAAGCGTTCCTCTAATGGACCCGCAAAGTAGACCGAAATATTTTCTGTTGAACAACTAATAATCGCATTTGGTACAAATTGATCATTATCTTTCTATCTTTAGAACATTATCTTTCGAAAGAACTCTCACAACAGCTTCAAATATCTATTTACAATAGAAAGAATTTTGATCAATTTAGCCCTTATGGCAATTGGGAGATAGACAAACATTTTTACGACATTGTCTAATTTTCTTTTATAATAGAGACCAAATCTTAAAGCTTGCATTTAAACAAAATTTATTCGAAAGTATTTAGATGCATTGTGTTTAGATATAGATGCATTGTGTTTTGGATAATATTGTAATCATAATAAAATAATAAAGATTTCCGAACAATGAAATCGTTTTTCTTTTAAATAAAGCATTTCTGAACTAATAAATTTTCTTATAGTTCCTGATAAATTAAGCAAATCAAATTTATATCTTCCAATTGAAAAAGAAATTTATTTTGAGATGAATTTGTGTGCATATATACATCTATATACATATTTTGGTTTTACAGAAATGACACTAAAATCAAATTCTGAAAATTATTAGGAATTGTTTGCACTGTAAGATTATTTTTAGCAAAAATATATTCAAGTCAAAATAATTTCGTCAGATTTATGAAATTGTCAATAGGATTAAGAAAACAAAGAGCTATGAATGTTAATAAATATTTAATGCAGAAACATTTAAGGCAAAAATTATTCATTATTTTTCTCAAATTTTAAGTATGTTATTCTGAAGAATTAAACTTGTAAAGTTTCAAACGAGAATCTTTATTAAATATTATTCTGTTTTTTCTTCTTACCCGTCTAGCAATAAAAACCGAACCCTTTGTTTGAAATTTTCAATTAAACTGTCTATGTAACAGTGTAACAATTTGATCATTTTTTTCACTATTTGGTTTTAGTATACATAAATGCATTATAATAGTAAGACTATAAAATATATTATTCAATATTTGGTTTCGTTTTATCAAAAATTACAAAGCATCGAACATTGTTTCAACAAAACATTGAACTATGATTCATATCCATTAACACATTTGTTTCTTTTATTATCGACTCATTCTTTAGAATTTCATTAAATATATAAATAAAAGTTATGTTATTCTAAAAGCTCTGTGTTTTCAATAAGGATAAGTATGTGTACACAACTTTATCTTTCTGATGAAGGTTTTTACAGTCACAGGAAAGAACCTTCTTGGAATACAATGTCCAAATACATTTTCGAAATGCATAATTTTCATATTCGGACTCACTGAAATCGATATTTGAATTGAAAGAGAAAAGTGATTTAGGATAATATATTTTTATTTCTCATCCTATTTTTTCACTCAATGTAAACAATAATTGTTCTATAATGTCTCATTAAATTTATTTCTTTTCATCGTACAATGAATTATTTAACTTTAATTCTTATACATTAATACAAAGAGATTATTTTTATTATTTACTAATTAAGTTCAATAAATATGTAAAGAAGTGGACTGAGAGTTCTTATGGTGCCAACTGTAACGAAAACATGCAAAATAAAACAGATTTTTCTGGTAAAGATTTTTATACTTTCAAAAATTCAGCTCGTTAAAACACAATATCCAAGATGTTTAAAAACGCATTTTTTTTTTTTTAATATCACTTCGATGAAAATCTATGTTTATATTAAAAGAGAATACAGATATAGGATAATGTCTCCTTAGCTTTTCTTTTAAAACGTTCTAAAAATAATTCTGCGAAATAGAACAAAATATTGATAATCCCATTTCGTACAAATTGATTCCTGCTTGGAACATTATCCTTCCAAACGAACTCTATTCACCGTAGGAACAATTTTTGATCAATTTAATGCACATAATGATATTTGGGAAAATAAAGAAGTGTTTTTACATTGTCTAATTTTTCTTTTATAGGAGTGTCAAATCGTAGAGGTCGCATTTGAGCATCCTTTATTAGAAAGCATTTATTACGCTAGAGTTTACAGAAAATTTTACGTAGTTTAATTTTGATTTTATGTAAGAGTCAAATTCGAAAGTTGCCATATGCGCAAAATGTTTTTGAGAGAATTTCTAAATGCATTGTGTTTTGGACAGTATTTTAATCGAATAAAAAAATATTTTTTCGAACTAAAAAATATATTTTGATGCAGATTTTTTTTCAATAAAGAATTTCTGATCTTATAATTCTCTTGATAGTTTCCGATAAATAGAAATTTATCACTTCCTATTTATATGTCAAAAAGAAATACATTGTGAAAAAACACGGCTCTAAAATAACTTTTTTTAAATGATATAATATCATATCAAATGATATAATAAACAATGCATTTAGAAATTCTCTCAAAAACATTTTGCGCATATGGCAACTTTCGAATTTGACTCTTACATAAAATCAAAATTAAACTACCTAAAAACTACTTACACTGTACGTATTTTTCTTAAGAAGCTAGTATTACAGGCAGAATAGTTTCTAGGAAGTTATGCCGCTTTCAGACAAGTTTAATAATAAAACAACGAAATAGAAATACGTATAAAAAAATAAATTATGCAAAATTTATAATATGTTAATCAATTTTCTCTCTTTTTTTTTTTTTTAATTTAATCGCAAATGTTTTGAGATTAATTAAGGTAAAATCTATCATTAAATAATACCAGTAGTAAAAATTGCTGATTGTATGTGTCTTATGCATCACCTATAAGGGTGTTCGTTGCGAAGGGGTTAATAATAATTGTATAGCAATACAAGAACTTTAAAAATATTATAACTTCATGAAAAAGCTTGTGTTCAGTTAGTAGTAATAAATAACAATAAATAACTTTATTTTCCGTTAAAGAATCTTATCGTAGCAAGAATAGACACAGAGATAAAGTCACGATTTCGCAACCATATTTACCGTCGATGATTTTGATATATGAGAGATTAGATGGTGTAGGTAACGAAGCTGTCAGCCATCTAGCGCACCAGCGGGGCAGGAGAGGTGTTTCCATTACAACATGGCACACTATTCTACAACGTTAAATAAATGCCAACCCGATTTCTGATGCTTATGTTACCACAACTCGGAGGCCTCATCAGTAATTGGATTACCATTCATTTCATATTGCAGCATTGCGCTCGACGTTGCAATGGCACCACCCGCACGCGCTGGTGCACCAGTTGACTGGTTGTTTCGTTAACCACCTCATTTAATCTATCATACATATCAAAATCATTGACGCTAAAATTGGTTGCAAAATGTATGAAGTTGCCACCTGTACTAGAAGGACAATCACGGAATTTCCAATTCCTTTTCAAAATGCCTCTTATTCCATATTTGGATTCAATGAAACCATAACATTAAAAGAGAATAGAGATATAAAATAAGGTTTCTTTCCCATTTATTTTCACACAAAGCATTAAATTAATAGATTCTGGAAGTAGAACGAAATATTCTTTGTCGAACATCTAATAGTCGCATTTGGTACAAATTGCAGTTTTCTCGGAACGTTAGCCTTTGAAACGAACTGTAACAATGTCTTCAAAAAGCTATTCAACACAGAAACAATTTTCTATCAATTTAGCGCACAAAAATACATTTTGGGATTTAAAAAAAAAAACATTTTTACATTGCTTAATTTTGCTTTTATAAGAGAGTCAAATGTTTCAAGTGTCACATTTACGCAAAAAATATTTAAAAGCGTTTATTACACTAGATTACAAATTTCTATAAATGCAGTGTGTTATTTAATATTATATTTTAATCGCAATAAGAGAATTATATTTTCTGAACAATGAAATTTTTTTCAGATAATTCTATTTTTAAATAACACATTTCTGAAGCCAATAAACCTCTTAATAATTACAGCTAAAACACATTTTTCTTATCTTTCATTTGGCATTTCAAAAAAGAAAAAATATATTGAATTTCATTTTCTCTTATAATCTAAAAATATGATACTAAAGTTAAATTTTAAAAATCACAAAAATTTACTTGCATTCTAAATTTTTTTTTTGTTAAAAAGACAGGTTAAACAAGCAATTTTATGTGATTTATTCAGTTTTTCTGCGGACTTAAAAAAATAAAAGATTATAACTAGTAAAATGTTATTCAAAAATTGTTCAATTGTTTTCCCTAAATTTCAGTTATATTACTCTTAATTAGTATTATTTCTCTTCTAATCAATTGTAAATCTTCATTAAATCAAAAACAGTTTTTTTACTTCTCACATGTATGGGCCAAATTCTCATAAGTGTGATTTTTGGCTGCTGATTTTCTGCTGATATCAGATTTTTAAAAGTCTCATATTATGCTTAATTTGAATTTTTAACAACCACTAATACATTGCAGAATAATAACTAGTAGATGAGCACAATCTTTATTGACAATAAATATGATATAGCAGTTTTTATCAGACAAAATAGAAATTGTAAGGGACAGAAGTGACAGGAACAGTTAGTGACATTTTTTGCAATTTTGCCACTTTACTTAAAAAATATAATTTTTGGATTGTTGTAGGCACTACTTTAAAATATATATTAAACCTAAAATTAAATGACTAGATATTGGCTAATCTATAAGTATCAAAATTTAAATTAACAATGGGGACACTACTGACGTTTGATAAAAGTACGCTTACATTTTAACTATTCTTTTCAATCCTGAAAGTCTTCTTTATGAACAAACAGCAAGCAATGGCAATTTTTTAAGAACAACATGTGCTATCCTTCTGGAAACAATACTGAAAATGACTGCATATCGCCATCTTGTGGAAATATGAGGTCTTACACCGGGACAGTAGTGACCAAAAAAATGAGGAACACAACTTTAAACCCAACAAAAAAAGAAATAAGATTACACATTTCACTCATACAAAATTCATATTATTATGCTCCATGGGATTCATATTTGTAATAAATACATCGTTTTTTCCAAAATTTTTTACTAATTATTATCTGTTGATGGCTTTAGTTATCAAGTTATGGGTTGAGGACAGGGGACAGAAGTGACTTTTGAGATATTCAAATTTCCTTTTAACAAAAATGAGAATTTATATTGCAAAGAAATGTCGAGAGATATACTGGGGACTGAGAAATCACACTTATGAAAATTTGGCCTATACAACAATACAATCCGAATATGTTGTAGGAAATATTTATTTAAACAATCTTTTTAACAATGTAATAATACGTTAATAACAGTTACACAGCCAAAATAAAATGACAGCAGAATCTATTTTTAAAATCAGGATTGAAGATATAATATTTTTTTTAATAAATGAATGAAATACGTTGTTTTTTACTACTTTCTCGGAGTCATACAAGTTTTGCAAAATTCAAAAAACAAGTTGAAGGCGGATACTTTATTATTATTATTATTATTATTATTATTATTATTATTTAAGACAGAATTTTCAACAGAATTTAATGATATTTTTCGGGATTTCTCTGTATTTATCCTTGTAGAATAACATCATTAGAAATATAATATTTGTTTATCATATTTTTTTTAATAAATGCCTTTCCAAAAAAGTCAAATCATACCATGTTAACGAATCAGCGGGGTAAAGCCAGATGGATATGGAGGGCTTAGAATGACAATGGAGTAAGTCAAAAATTTGAAATATCTAGATAACCATACTTTCTCTGAACGTATATTAATTTCTATTCAATGTGACAGTCAAATAAGTCATAGTTCACTTAGGGAGTCGCTAGAGGGAAAAACAAGTTGGACCACTCAATGCAACGGCAATACGACAAGTTTCACAAAAACCTTCATTTCTCAAATTACTAAATTTTGACTTTCTCTACTGTCATTCTAACCCCCTCATATGTTAATCTTAAAGGAAATAAAAGAGCTTAGTCTTTTGTTTGAAAAGGGACAATTTTTTTTTATTTTTAAACTTTAACTATGGAACTTTAGAAACAATATTACAATTATAAGTCTAATGAATTAATATTAGTAAGACATCTGGATTATTATCTTTGTTTTAACTTGAGTAACTGCAGCCTTTTTATCAGTTAAAAAAAAATAATAATCACTCTTGTCTATGTAGTTTTGACTGTCTTTTCTTCCAGCACTGGGTAATGGCTACAAGTGGTTTTATTTTCAAAGCATTCTATTAGTTGACATTATAATTATTTAGTCATAAACACAATATTTGTACTATAACTTCTCACAATTTTTTTTTCATCGAACAAAAAAAATGTTTAACTAGGAATTCCATCCAATAACACATTTATGATTTTTTTATATTTATTAATTGCATTAAAATTTAATAAATATATAAAGAAAAGTTATAAGTTTAAGCAAAAGCTATTATATTGTCAATAATAATAAATACATGTAAATGACAATATTTTTCATGTAAAGGTTTTATATTCGCAATAAAGCAGCTTGTTGAAACACAATGCCCAACTGTGTTTCAAAACGGATCTTTTTATTTGCATCACTTTCATCTTTGGATACAAGGAAATCGATATTTACACTGAAAGATAATAGATATATAGGGTAATGTCTCTTTCGCTTTTATTTTCAAAGCGTTGTATTAAAGGATCTACGAAGTAGAACGAAACATTCTTTGTCGAACAACTGATAATCGCATTTGGTACAAATTGATTCATTTTCGGAATGTTATTCTTTGAAACGAACTACAGTGGTGTCTTCAAAAAGCTATTTACCATACAAACATTTTTTGATCTATTTAACACACAATATGACATTTTGGGATAAAGAAACATTTTTACATTGTCTAATTTTATTTTTACAGAAGAATCAAATCCTAAAGGTAGCATTTGCACAAAACTTATTTGAGAGCATTTATTTCTCTAGAGTACAAATGTATATAAATGCATTGAGATAATAATACGAAAATAATATTTTAGACGAAATAAAAGAATTATCTTTTTCGAACATTGAAATCGTTTTCGAAATAATTTTATTTTTAAATAAAACATTTATAAAGACAATAAATCCCTTGATAGTTCCCGATAAAACACAATTTCTCTTCTCCAAATGATATTTCACAAATGAAATACGTTTTAAATTGAATATATATATTTTTTTATGATTTTAAAATATTGCATTAAAATCAAATTTTAGAAATCATAAATAATTCTAGAAATTAACATAAAGGTTTTTTGAATTCAGTTTTATTAAAAAATATGTTAGGCAAAGATTTTATTAAGCTTTACCGTGTGCTTAAGCAAGGATAGAAATATAAATAATAAAATTTTAGGTGACAATTATTCGAGATGTTTCTTAAATTTAAGCTATATTATACCTGGGAAGATATTTTTTATTGATCAACTAAAAATAAAATAGATATACAGTGGAACTTCCCTTTAACGAAGTCCCTATTTAACGAAGTTTTCTTCTTAACGAAATTTTCTGCAGAACTTTGACTTTGAACACCATTAGCATGTAAATTAATCTCCACATTACGAAAAATATATTCTATATAACGAAGTTTATTCCACTTCTGTACGAGTAGAGAATTCAAATTAAGCGATTGCTGTTCGAAGGATGTGCAAATTTATTTCAGCGGATTCGATTGTATGAAAATGAACACATTTAAATAATTTCCATTCTACTTGGTGCTAAATAAAACAATTTTTTTTCACACTAAGAAAAACACTTATCACTATTCTCCCACTAGGAGACTCCAGCGCTGACAGTTGGGGGAAGTCAAAATCCCCTTTTTACCTTCAATGATATAGAAGATGAGTTGTCGCAATGGCGTCAGATGCATTGAAACAAAAAATATCTATTAGAGTCAGATAGGTACCATTTTGTCCTACCACTGCTGATAGACAATTGCTTTGTACATTCAAAAGAACGTGCTTCAAAATACAAATCGAAGGACATCAAAGTTATTTTTGTTCCTGCCAATACAGCTAAACTTCAATCATTAGTCTAAGGAATAATAAAAAATCTTGAAGTACATTATCGAAAAAGACAGAAAAAAACCGATATAGTGAAAACATTAGTTTGAGATTCTGTGTATCAGAGCTGATGAAAGCTTGGGCCAAAGCTTGGGAATGTGACGTGATTTCATCGACCGTACACAACTCTTTTATGTAAAAGACGGCTTCATAATTAAAAATGAATCAAATGCTTCTGAATCCAATACCTGTTTGTCATATCTTAAGAAAAAATTTCATGAATTTAAGTTAATTTCTATTTAACGAATTTTCTTCATAACGAAGTTTTTAAGTGTAACGATGAGATTTCGTTAAATGTAAGTTCCACTGTATATACAGTATGCCCACTAAAGTCCCATGCCACCCTCTTAACTTCGGAACGGCTGCTGCTACATATTCATAAAAGTAGTGTCTAGGTATAGTAAAATAGCCATGCGCTGCTCAATGAAACCTCCTACAGCGCCACCTGGTGGAATGTTGCGGACATAGCATTCCTATCTCGAAAACGGAAAGAGATAGAGAAAAAAGGTGATTTACAAAGTTGTAGAGCATCATCGATTTAGTACAAAAAGACACATTGTGAACATTAATGCGAAGAATAGAACGGTTAAAACACGCATTTGTCGTTTCGTGATTTCCTACACTGTAACGTGTCAAAACGATCTTAGAAAGAAAAACAGCAACTAGTTATAATAATATACCTTTATTTTAGAATTTCAAACTTCTCACCGTCAGCTGCAATGCATATTCGGATGTTTGTTTGAACGTTGCACACGTTGGAGCATAGATGGTGACACGTTGGCACAAGCGTCCGTAATAGCGTCGTTTAATGTCCTTCAATGTTTGTGAAGGCGTCGCACAGACCTGCTGTTTTATAACTGGTTGTTTCTTTCTTTCTAAGATCGTTTTGTCACGTCAAAGTGTAGGAAATCACAAAAAAACAAATGCGCGTTTTAACCGTTCTATTCTTCGCATTCATGTCCACAAGGTGTTTTTTCGCACTACATCGATGATACTCTACAACTTTGTAAATCATTTTTTTTCTCTATCTCTTTCCGTTTTCGAGATAGGAATGCTATTTCCGCAGCATTCCACCAGGTGGCGCAGTAGGCGGTTTCATTGTGTAGCGCATGGCTACTTTACTATACCTAGACACCACTTGTATGAATATCGCAGCATCCGTTAC
This sequence comes from Maratus michaelseni, assembly GCA_963931845.1. NCBI lineage: Eukaryota > Metazoa > Arthropoda > Arachnida > Araneae > Salticidae > Maratus > Maratus michaelseni. The sequence goes on along the minus strand of OZ007588.1, from coordinate 244,690,357 downwards.
GAAGTTAAAAGGCTGGCAAGGGAATTTAGTGGGCATACTGTATACAGGGTGAATCTAAACTCTTGGGCAAAATTTTAAGGGGTGATAGTACACATCAAGACAAACTATATTAAATAGGAAACTAAGGGTCCCAAACGTATTCCGAAGGAGATAGGCGCCATTAAAGTTTAGGGTCCAAATTTTCAAATGATTATAAAAAAACGGAAAAATTGGTCGATTCGTTTGCGGTTTTCGCTAAAATTATTCTTTACGTCAGTATTTTCTTAAAAATAAATTTTAAAGATAAAGTTCAAAAAATGCTGATAGACGGCGCTTTAGACTTTGGAGTAACGAAAAACTATTTTTTACCGTTATTTTTTGTATCTCATTAAATGTTTTCAAAAGCTTAGACTTAAATTTTGAGCTCAAAATCTGAATCGTTGGGAGTGATTAAGTAGCGCAAACTGAACTGCGTTCCGGAGTTGAAATTTGAAACACCTTCCTTCCCCTCCCCACTCCAGAACACAGTTCAGTTATTTCCGATCTTGGTGTCGTAGACCAGGCAGAATCAATATGAGTTGTAATTTTCCAACTGGACGAAAAATGTCCGGGCCGGGATTCGAATCTGGGATCTCTTGAAGCTGCATGTTCTACCAACTGAGCTATCCCGGTTGAATCTGGAGGGCATAATTCATCCAGTTCATGCCGGGATAGCTCAGTTGGTAGAGCTGGCCCGGACATTTTTCGTGCAATTGGAAAATTACAACTCATATGATTTCTTTACCAAATTTGAATAATTGTGTTAAAATTAATCCAGGCAGAAACTACTACCCCCTACACGTAAAATAAACGATAGAGTAACGACACAATTAAATAGAAAATTTATTCATAACAGACATGAGAAATTTCTCCGAGCAAAATAAAAAGAAACAATTTGATGTATGCATGTAGTGCTCAATATGAATGAAGGTTGACACGTAGAAAATGGTACACGCATGATGTTCGTGAGGAATCACAAAAACTGCTCGAAAGAGTGCCCACCAGCAACGATTCAGGTCTCACGCCGCCGGCGGAGGCAGTTCCGAACATTAGAGAATACCGCGGGCATCCCCCGGATATCGCCTGCTGCGACGGCAATCCTCGCAACCAGGTCCTCGTCGGAGTCGACGGTAAAAATAGTTGTTCATTACTCCAAAATCTAAATCGCCTTCTATCGGCATTTTTGAACTCCTTCTATCGGCATTTTTTAATTTTGTCATCCCTCTATCGTTTATTTTACGTGTAGAGTGTAGTAGTTTCTGCCTGGTCTACGACATTAAGATCGGTAATAACTGAACTGTGTTCAGGGGGGGGGGGGGTTCAAATTTCAACTCCTGAACACAGTTCAGTTTGGGCTACTTAACCACTCCCAACGATTCAAATTTTGAGCTCAAAATTTAAGTTTACGTCTAAGCTTTTAAAAGCATTTAATCAGATACAAAAAATAACGGTAAAAAATAGTTGTTTGTTACTCCAAAGTCTAAAGCACCCTTTATCGGAATTTTTTTAACTTTTTCTTTAAAATTTAAGAAAATACTGACATAAAGAATAGTTTTAGCGGAAACCGCAAACGAATCGAACAATTTTTCTGTTTTTTATAATCATTTGAAATTTTGGACCCTAAACTTTAATGGCGCCTATCTCCTTCGGAAGACGTTTGGGACCCTTAGTTTCCTGTTTAATATTGTTTGTCATGATGTGTACTATCACCCCTTAAAGTTTTGCCCAAGAGTTTAGATTCATCCTGTATATTTCCTTTTACCTGTGTAGTAATTCCGAATATATTGAAGGGAATTTCCCATTAAACTATCTCTGTAGCAGTATAGCAATACGTTAGTAACAGTAACCTCACCATACTTGGATATTAATAACATAAAATAGTAGCAGGATTAACTTAACAACTCAGTGTCTAAAATGTAATTTTTTTTAAATAAACAAACGCGAAGAAATCGTTTTTCTTTCATTTGCCTCATTTTCCGCTGTTTTACAAATTTTGTCAAGTACAAAATTTCAGACGATACAAATGTTTTGAAATAAAAACATTATGCTGAAAAGTGATTGGTTTTATCCAAAAACTGTTGTATATTGTTAGCAGTGATAAACATATAAATAAGTTTATTTTCCTTTTCCAGATTCAGATATTTGCAAGAAAAAAGCCGTAGAATTATAATGTCCGCTTTCATTCCAAAATGCATCTTTTTAGGTGCGTTCGTAATTATATAAATACGTAGCACCTATAGTCGTCGTTTGGTCCGTCCGTCTGTCCGTCCGTCTGTCTGTCCGTCTGTCTGTCCGTCCGTCTGTCTGTCTGTCCGCATATAACAACGCAAAAACTACCCAACCAAATGGTTTGCAATTTAAAATATATTATCTTTGCAGAATTTTGTCGAGACATTTCAAATTTTATTAAAATCGAATCAAAACTTTAGGAGATATTAATAAAAATATTTATTAAGAAATTTGAATTTTTTTTTTTAATCGGTGCTTTTTTGTTATAGGAGTTTCCGATGGATGTTAAATCGTCAAGCGACCGAGATACTTATTTTATGACAGAAATTAATCTGCAGACGATATAATTCATTTCACAGAATTAAAAATCATCAAGATCTGAATATTTATATAACTAGCTGATACATATATATCTGAATATTTATATAACTAGTTAAGATATTTGTATGAACAGTGTCATAAAATATATACTTAACTAGCTGTTTAACCCGTTCTACGCACGGGATATCATGAATTTAATTCTAAAACGTGCGTACGAACGCACCTCGTTTGTAACGTTTGACGTACAATTTCCAACTTGTTATTTGTGTCAATGTCGCTTTTGTACACAATGAAATCGATATTTACTTTAAAAGAGCACAGAGATATAGTGTAACTTTCCTTTCTCTTTTATATTTAAAATATTTTATTAATGGGCATTATAACTGTTCATAAAATTAATATTATAATTGATCCATAATTGGTCACCAATTTTCTTTTTTTATGTCTATTTAAAAATAAAATAATTTTCAAGCAATACATTACTATTTTCTGTTCATTACTGTTCTATAATTATTTACTAAATTTATTTCTTTTTATTTAACATTAAAATATTAAATTCTGAATAAATACTCGAATTTGAACAGTTTTTCATGAAATTGGAACTATTTATTTTTTGTAACCTGGTCATTATCATTTCCTCTTTTTATCTAACAGTTAACTCTCAATAATATCGATTAACATATTTGTTTCATATTATTATTTACGCATTCTTTTAAACTTTAAAATGTATGTTAAAAGGTTTATGTTTATACAAAGGTTCTTGTATTATCAAAAGTAATAAAAACAGAAAAATAGCTTTATTCTCTGATAAAGTTCACTACAATAATTTTAAAACAGCTCATTGAAGTTCAATACTCAAAATCTCTATAAAATATATCATTTTCAATTTTGGACTCAGTGTGAAATCGATGTTTACATTAAACTAGAATTCAATAGCTGGATAGAGTCTCCGTCGCTTTTATTTTGAAAGCATTCTATTAGTTGACATTATAATTATTTACTAAATGGACACAATATTTGTTCTATAATTTTTTATTAAATTTATTCCTTTTCATATAACAGTGAAATATTTAACTCTAAATCCCATTTATTAACACATTCAGGATTTTTTAGGATTTATTCATTGTTATAAATTTCAATAAATATATAAAATAAAGATATTATATGTTTAACCAAAAGCTATTTGTTGTCAACTGTAATAGATACTTGTAAATGACGATATTTTTCAAGTAAAGGTTTTATAATCGCAATAAAGTAGCTCGTGTATACACAATTCCCACAAGTTTTTTAAATCCAATCTTTTATTAGTATCACATTCATTTTCTGATATAATGAAACCGATATATACATTGAAAAATAATAGAGATATAGAGTAATGACTCTTACGCTTTTAATTTCAAAGCATTGTATATTAAAAGACATACAAAGTAAAACGAAATAGGCTTTGTCGTACAATTGATAATCGCATTTGGTACAAATTCGCAACGTAACTTTTAACAACGGTTCTTATTCGTAATATTAACTTTTCGTAACGTTATTATTTGAAACGAACTACAGCGATGTTTTCAAAAAACTATTAACACTTTAGAAACGAATTTTGCAACAATCTTTTTTGAAACAACCTATTTAGCATGCAGTAATGTCATTTGAGGATAAAGAAACATTTTTACATTGCCTAATTTTGCTTTTATAAGTCAAATTTTGAAGGTGGCATTTGCAAAAAATTTATTTGAAAAATTCATTTGGGTGCAAATGTATATAAATGCGTTGGGATGATAATATTTTAAGTCACGCTAAAAGAGCTAGGTTTTGTGAACAATGAAATCGTTTTTGAGATAATTCTATTTTTAAATAAAACATTTTTACGGACAATAAATCCCTTGGTAGATCCCGATAAAACACAAATTCTCTTCTCCAATCGACATTTCAAAAGGCTATATGTTTTGAATTGGATTTATTTCTTTTTTTATAATTTTAAAATATAGCAATAAAATCAAATGGTAGCAGGTCATCAAAAGTTCTTTGCATCGTGAATTTGGTTTTATTAAAATTTTTTAGACAATGATTTTATTCAGATTTCTCGTGAGTTTAAGAAAAGAAAGATTATACAAATAATAAAATTTTTGGCAACACTTATTCTGTATTTTTCGCAAGTTTAAGCTATATTATGCTTAAGAAAGTATTTTTTATTAACGAACAGGAAATAATATATATATATATATATAACAAAATTTAAAATTTATCGCGATAAACCAAAGTATTTTTATTCCATCCTAGTCTAACTTACTCTATAATATTTATTTCCTCCGTTTATTAAAATATTTTAACTCTATGTATTCTGAAAAAACCTCATATCTAAATTCAATATTTCAATGGCTGCTAATTAGTTCAATAAATCGCGTCTTTATCTTTAAATTATAAAACTCCCTAATATTCATACTTTAAAAAACCCGCATAATTCCCTTTTAATTTTCTAAATTCCTAAAAAGACTGTATTTATTTTAATCAGTTCCGATATTAAAAATAATTCGCCAGATCATAAAATCTTTTTCTTATATTAAAATGTAAAAGCAATTATTCTAATCCCATTCTGGCTATGTTCCAAATTCGATAAACCATTTCTCTTTTTCTTTTTTTTTCTTTCCCTAAAAGTCAAAATCATTCCATATTCTCGAACCAATTAACTAACGATAATCAATTAATCTAAAACACTCTGGGTCATAGCTAAATCATCGAACATCATGGAACTTTCGAGAATTTTCTTTCGCGCCAAAAATTAGCGGAAACCATTTTATTACCATATTCTGGAGCCAGCGCAAAGAATCCCGGTTAGATCCCAGCTCACGATTGGCGCACGTGACCATGTATTCCTACTCTTACTGAAAGAATATATCGTCGCCTTTTCCGTTCGGAGAGCATTCTATTCGGAGATCCGAAGATGTGATGCACTGATAAAAGCTAGACGTATTCGTATAAGAACATTCGAATAGAGAGACGCTAGTTCGAAGTTTGATTTGTTAGGTTAATGATGGAATCTCTGCCTGGTATTGGCGTGGAGTCCAGTATGTTTTTTCTTATATGCCTGCGGAATGTTTATTTTAAATAAATGGCCATCGTGCTCTGCTGTAGTGGGAGCCGTGATTGAAGCGAAAAGAGGACTCGAGTGAAAGCAGATTCTTCCCTGATGTCAATTGAAGCTACAGAATAAAAACTTCTGTGTTCTTGAATGAGATGCTTAATTATGATTACGTACACACGCCATCTAATATGGAGTGCTGGAACTTCCTCTTCGGTTGATTATGTGAAAAGAGCCCATCTTATTTTTAAAAAAAACATTTATTAAAAAATGTTACTACTCAAGCAACTCGGCCTTAAAAATCACCACAGAATTATTTTAGTCGGACAGGATTTTTTTTATCTGTGTTTCAATGGATTTCGAGTTTAATTTTTGAAGGAATTATCGAGTGATGGAACATTTTCATACTTTTGTTCTGACCGAAGACGTCTTTTTACAGTAAGCCAATGCACGAAAGTTTCGGTGATAAAAAGATTTCGTAAAGTTGATCCTAAGGGATTAGGAAAGTGTACGACTTGGTATTGTCAGGAAATTAAAGTTTTTTTTTTGATTTACGAAATCTTCTTGTGAAATATGTCCAGAATGACTGTAAGTAGGTATTTTTATTTATTGATATTTTTATATGTTGATATTTATTAGTTTATGTTATATTTAAAATGTTTTATTTATTTAATAGTCTACTTTGAAATTTAAAGGTTTTATATACTATATTATACTGATTAAATTTTTGTTTTTAAAATTTATTTCTGTTGCAAATATTTAAATGTTATTAAGGTTAATTTATTATTTAGTAAGATACGTCATATTTTCATGTTTTAAGAACAGATATTCTTAAAAGAAAAATTCTATTATTTTTAATATGTTACTGAGATCTGATCTGTATTTTATAAAGACACAACTTTTATCCTAAGGGAACATTCCTGGCACCATGCCAAACCTAAGTTACAAAACAGCTATTATGAGGAGAAAAAAAAATCTGTATGTTGAATAATAAGTGACTGGTGGTTTGAATTGTAGTAAATTAATGAGCCACTGAAAGATTATTTATGATGTAAATATGTAAATAGAGTGTTAGTATTTTATTGTTTATTTAAACTGTGAATATATAAAATTAAATTTAGTATGTTATTGTTTATTTTCATTTAATGTAGGATTTATGATGCATTTACCAAGTTGCTAAAATATTTAATATAGAAACTTTGAAAATTTTTGATGGTGTTATAATATTAATAAAGTGTTTAAATAAAATGCTAGGTCAGGTAGAAATTAGATTACTGGAACATGTAGACATTTAGCACCATGTTAACCTAGCTGAATTGCGCTATTAGGTAATTTGAATTTTAATAATCTTAAGCTCACCAATGAGGAATTTTTTTTGACACCTCATTTGTCCATAGCTTAGGTAAAAATAAGTTCATTATTTACCAAATTCCTTAGCAGTAATAAATTTACTAGAATTGAATACTCAGAATAATTATGATGTGATGATAGAATTCATACGTGATGACGATAGATATGAAGATAAAGTCATGTTTTCCTTGATGACAAATAATAAAAATATTTAGAAGAAAAATTGGAAAATTTAGGTAAGTTGCATTCAAAAAATTCATGAGGTATGTAAATAAAATTTTGTTGATGATGTTGCTCTTCTTGTTCTTTTTGCTGATGATACAATTGTTATTATTATTCTTACTATGATAAAAAAATTATTCTAAGGTAGTTAATGCAACATATTAAATTTAAATTTAGCAAAAATAATAAATAAAATTTAGGAGATTTTTATGTATTTTATTGAATAAATGTTCTGGTTAATGCTTAATTTGGATTCACAAATTCTTATAATTCTTAAAAAATTCAATAGGAAAAGTTTGAATTCAGTTATGTTTCTGTCAGAAGGGTATGTATGATCGTAATTTGGAAACATGGAACAATTCGCACCATATTTTTCACCAAATAATTTCAGACTATTTCATGAGCAACCCAAACAACAATCAAAACCACCACAGACATCACAATCACCATCACAAAATCAAATTAAAGTAAAAACAATAGAGTAAATTCTAATTATTTAAATATCTCTTATTACAATAGTTTCAACATTATCAGGTATGTTCTTGGTGCGCAACGAGAATATTACTTGTTTTTGAGAGTTTTTGAGGTTGAGTAGACACCTTATGCAGGCATAAGACGTGTATTTTGATTTTAGGAATTTTCAAATTGATGTTGAAAAATGAAATTAAATGTTTTAATTCTATATCAAAATAAACTATTTTTACTTTTTCTTAAACCAATTGTTTCAAAAATTTAATATTATTTCTATAATTATATAAATGATCGGATAGTGATGATGTGATTTTACAGTGATTGTTTTGGTGTGTAACAATAGAAAATTAAGTATTTAAACAAAATTGCCTTTGTATTCCAGTTCTCAGCCAAAATTAACATCTTTTATTGTTATGTATTGTCTTTATTTATTCTAAGTTTGCCAAAAAAAAACAACTCTCTGCATTTAGGATATAAATACTTATAACTTAACAGTATAATTTTGTAAAAGGGTATCAGAGGAAAAAATTATTGTAAAGAACTACTGGTTGAGAGTTCAATTTCTAAATATTTAGATTTAAATTTATTTGGATTTTGAAATTATTATTATATTTTTTTTGTATACTTTCGACTGGCAAAAATACTTTCTTATATGATTAAAAAATAAGAAATTTATTTATTTGCTATGTAATTATTTTATTCCTCAACCAATATTTTCCCTAACAATAAATAAACAAACTGTGATATTTTCTTAAATTATACAAATGTTATTATAATATTATTATTTCTACTATTGAATTATATTATGAATTACTACATATGTTGAGAAGTATTAGTTATATTGAAAGTTATTATTGTTATGTTTATGAATTGAATTTTATTATAGCATTTGTTTATATTATTGAAGAGTTATATTACTTATTAGTGAAAAAATGTTTGACAAAAATTAGTTAAAGATGTTGGGATCCCAACAGAAATATAACAAATCCCAACAGAAATATAACAAATCCCAACAGAAATATAACAGATCCCACAGGAATATAACAAAGATAACATATTCCAGGTATGAAATAAATGACCAAGAAAATAATTTGATAAACAAACATTTAAAGGTAGTTTCATATTGCCAAATGACATGCTTATTATGTAGAAAAATTAATGTGATGCTTAAGAGAAGATGTTGTGACAAGTGCTAGCATTATACAGTCATTATAAAGTATTGGTAAAAATGACTATAGTTTTAAAATTTGATGGAGTAATGTCTTTATTTTCAGCCTTTACATAAAAACTGTATTTTTAAGAAAGGGACTGCAGTAACCATTTTTTTTTTTTTTTAACAAAATGAGGACTTATCACGATCCAAGAAAGAGACTGAAATAAAACAGTTGGATCTAATGAACTCAAATTTGAATGAAGTCGAATTTTTTTTTTTAAACTTTGTTTTAACACTTTGCTAGTGACTACTTATTCTAAAGCTTGTGAACTTGGTAAAAGCAAAATTTTGTTACTATTATTATCCTGTTTTTCTTGTTTATTAATATTTATTATTTATTCTTATTTTATTTTTCTTGTGCACTTACAAATGGTAAGTGAGATTGTAACATTTTTGCATTTCAGGGAAATCGTCTTTCACGTCCTTCTTCAAAATTGTTAACTTCCAAAATTATTATACTTCGTTCTTTTTAAGTTCTTCTCTTTCGCCAATGCCAGTGCAGGCTCACTCTAAACAACTTTAAAATTAATTTTTTTTTCTCGCCTGAAACCGCCGTTTATAAAACAGCTTGTTCAGTCAAGAGTTTTTAAGGGGGGGGGGGGGTGGATAATATAACAAAATTTAAAATTTATCGCGATAAACCAAAGTATTTTTATTCCATCCTAGTCTAACTTACTCTATAATATTTATTTCCTCCGTTTATTAAAATATTTTAACTCTATGTATTCCGAAAAAACCTCATATCTAAATTCAATATTTCAATGGCTGCTAATTAGTTCAATAAATCGCGTCTTTATCTTTAAATTATAAAACTCCCTAATATTCATACTTTAAAAAACCCGCATAATTCCCTTTTAATTTTCTAAATTCCTAAAAAGACTGTATTTATTTTAATCAGTTCCGATATTAAAAATAATTCGCCAGATCATGAAATCTTTTTCTTATATTAAAATGTAAAAGCAATTATTCTAATCCCATTCTGGCTATGTTCCAAATTCGATAAACCATTTCTCTTTTTCTTTTTTTTTTCTTTCCCTAAAAGTCAAAATCATTCCATATTCTCGAACCAATTAACTAACGATAATCAATTAATCTAAAACACTCTGGGTCATAGCTAAATCATCGAACATCATGGAACTTTCGAGAATTTTCTTTCGCGCCAAAAATTAGCGGAAACCATTTTATTACCATATTCTGGAGCCAGCGCAAAGAATCCCGGTTAGATCCCAGCTCACGATTGGCGCACGTGACCATGTATTCCTACTCTTACTGAAAGAATATATCGTCGCCTTTTCCGTTCGGAGAGCATTCTATTCGGAGATCCGAAGATGTGATGCACTGATAAAAGCTAGACGTATTCGTATAAGAACATTCGAATAGAGAGACGCTAGTTCGAAGTTTGATTTGTTAGGTTAATGATGGAATCTCTGCCTGGTATTGGCGTGGAGTCCAGTATGTCTTTTCTTATATGCCTGCGGAATGTTTATTTTAAATAAATGGCCATCGTACTCTGCTGTAGTGGGAGCCGTGATTGAAACGGAAAGAGGACTCGAGTGAAAGTAGATTCTTCCCTGATGTCAATTGAAGCTTCAGAATAAAAACTTCTGTGTTCTTGAATGAGATGCTTAATTATGATTACGTACACACGCCATCTAATATGGAGTGCTGGAACTTCCTCTTCGGTTGATTATGTGAAAAGAGCCCATCTTATTTTCAAAAAAACATTTATTAAAAAATGTTACTACACAAGCATCTCGGCCTTAAAAATCACCACATATATATATATATATTATCTTACTTATGTAGCAATAGTGAATGTGGTGAAGGAAATTCCCATTTAAATTCTATAGAATTGTAGTAATACGCTAGTTTTGACAACATAAAATAACAGTAGAATTCACTTTAAAAACCAGCGTCTAAATTGTACAAATGTACAGTTTTTCTGTTTTTTTTTTTTTTTTTTTTTTTTTTTTTGTAAGAAACAAGTAAGAAGAAATTGTTCTTTCATTTGCCTCCTCTGTCCTCTTTGCCTCTTTGTTGTACAAACCTCTTACAATTCAAAATTTCAAACAAGACAAATATTTTGAAATAAAAATACAAAAGTGATCCAATCAAAAACCTCTTCTATTGTTTTAACAGTATTAAACAGATATATAAATAAGTTTAGTTTTCTTTTGAACTTTCTGATTTTTGCAAGAAAGAAGTCATTGAAGCATGATGTCGCAACTTTCATATCAATTCTAAAAGTACCAATTTGTATTTTGAATCAACTTGTATCAAATCAAATATTATTCTATTAATTATTATTAAAAGATTATAATTATTATAAGTATAATAGTATAATAATGATACAATTATAATAATAATAATATTATATATATATATATATATATATATGAAATGAATGTGAAAAAGTATGAAAGAATTTTGAATGTGAACGAATGTGGATTGATATGAAAGGATAGTTAGTTAAACCCATTCCAAATCAAAAACTAAAATATAAAAATTCAAAGTTTAAAATCCCTAAATCGTGTGTCAAAATTTTCATGGAATGGTGAAACAAACTCATTCCAGTGCAAAACATTAAGACAGTTGTTAATGTATAGGGTAAGGGCACTATCTTTTAAAAATTTCTGGATGTTTCTTATCTTCCAAACATCATCTTTTCTGGACTCAATACATACAGCCTCAAAATAAGCAAGCCAAGAGGCAAAGATCATCTTAGCTTCCGGCGAAAACGGGATAATCTCGGGGTCTTTTGTTTTTTCCTCACTATTTGCTGCATAGCTACCTACAGTGGCCTTTTTGATTAATTCTATTTCAGGAATTAGGACCTGATTTTTAAGAGATTGTTGGCTCTCTGGGCTAATGGCTCCATTCATATTTACAGGGGCACTTTCATGTATTTCCGTATTTGGAGGACTTTCAAGGGGATTCCCATTTCCCTCAATTTCTGTATTTTTTTCCTTTAAAGATTCGTCACCTTCACCCACTTGAGTGGATTTGTCTTCTGCACTCATTTTTATTACTTATTTTTACAATCTCATTAAACAAAATATAAAAAAAAAAAAAAATATTTTTACTAGAAAAAATCTTTTTTTTTTTTTTTTTTTTTTTTTTTTTTAAATTTGCCCTCTTTTTTTTTTTTTTCTTAATTTTTCATTAAATCCCGCTTAAATTTCCAAAATAATAAACAAAAATAATCTGCTTCATTTAATCACTTAAGTTGTAACATAGAGATAATAATAAAATAATAATAATAATAATAATAATAATAATAAAATAATAATAGTATTTTTCATAAAAATAACACTTAAAAAATAATAAAATTTCAAATTGTTTTTCTTTAATTGTTTTTCTCTCTTACTGCTTCAAAAAATAAAAATAGAAAGTTTCTGTCCGCTTTTAAATTCTTCTTAAAAAATAACAAAATCGAACATACCTATTTCTTCTTTTTCTTTTAAATCCATTTGATTGCACAGAATACTCACGTGAAAAAAAGAAAAAAAAATATCAACATTAAAACGAAACCAAAACAGAAAGCATCAACCAAACAACGGACTCTTGACACACGCAAAGAAAGGGAGAAAAAAAAGAACATTCCTCCTTCTGCCAGGAGATCGTTGACCTTGAATTTTCCACAAACCATCTCTGAACCATCCCTTTCGCTGGATAGTAGGTCATTTGAGATAACTATTGAAAGTGAATGAACAAAACTGTTTTTCTTTTGGAGTGAAGCGCTGAAGAAAAATTGTTTATTTTAAGTAGGCAACGAAATAAAATGTTTATCCGAGATTTGATAGCTTAATGAGGAAGCAGGAGCTCTTTTATTAACTGATTGTAGATATTTATTTCTTTATTTTGGACACAAACTTTTTCTTTTCAGTTAAACACACTAGTCTTCTGTTATTTTCTTTTAAAGGCCCGGTGATTAAAAATAGTCTTTTTATGGTTGGTTCGATTACGATGTTTCCTATTAATGAATAGTTATTTAAAAGAAAGGATTTTCCCATGGCAGGTATTTAAATCCTAGCAGACTCACTGTAAGATATCGCCTCTGTATAACGGGCGCACCTCGATATAACGAACGCACATCGATCCCTCTGTAACGACAGACGGTCGATCGCCGCTATCACACATTCCAGTAATCGGTATAACGTCGTTGATGTAGTCGTGCGAATGTAAAAGAAATCAGCAAGCATTTTCCTGGGAACTAGCGTTTATTCCTTTGTAATTACAAGTCTCTCTTTAAGCTAGGCCCAGGGGACAGTTTGAAGAGTCTTTTACCGGGGAAACATCGTCTTATCGTTCATATTTCGGCGAATTGCCGGACTTACAACGGCAAGGATGCCGTCGCACTTCGAAGAATACTGGCCGTAGTTTTTGTGGAGAGTGATTAGAGTCAAAAGCCACGCAAAAACGTGCTCCTCACATTATATACATCGACAATTCTTGTACATCGTGATGTAAACATAACCTCCGGCATTTTTTTTAAGTACCTGGGTACCTCGAAAATAAAACATCCAAAATGCGTGCAAATAAATGTCAGCAGGTTATTGAAAATGACCGAAGACAAAGTTGCTGCTTTGATTAATGTCTCAGGTGATCAAACCCCTTTTTCTATGAGAAAACTTTTTATGTCAACCTTATATTCCATTTTTATCCCAAACAGTATTCCATTTTTTACCAAATATACCACCATACTGAGGTAGCTAAAAAAAATCAATGTATGTTATCAACGCCACTGTGAAATATAGAAATTCTTCAGTCTGCAAATAATGACTTACTTGATGTTTTTCCAAAAACTCCTCTATTTTCATATGTTGTACCCAGTTCACCAATCAATCAAGTCCGTATTCCAATTTACCAAGTTGATACCTTTAACCTTTTTTTCCAACTGTCTTGTTGCCAACTAATAACTATTGTTCGAAACTAGATAATTGGCTAAAGCAAGAACAATTGGTTACCTTTTTTAACCAACTGCATAAATTAGACTATTATTTCCCTACAAGAGGGCCTATCCTCACCTAATTTTTTTTTTGATTAGAAGTTCCTATTTTTACAAAGTTTTCAAGTTCAATATTTTTTCTCTCCTGAGAATAATTCCCACTAGTGTCCTATAAGCCCAAAGATGCTTGTAAGTAGATATTTTGGAGTAGTAACAGACCTTGTAACTGCTCATATGACATTTTCATGTTTGTGTTGTTTTTATTACATTTATAGTAATTGTTTTGTCCTATATTTACAATATATTTGAAATATCTTTTATGATATATTTTTTAAATTTAATGTTTTGAATAAGTGTTTATATCATGTTGAAGTATTTTTATAAGTTTAAGTGCATATTTTAATTGTTTGTGTTTGTAAATAATATAAGTAATTGCCATATTATATTTCTGCTTTAAAGTATCATATTATTTAGTTTTTATTGTATTGTATGTTTAAAGAAAGGTGCAATGTTTACCTTTCCTGATGAACCAAATATAACCCACGAACAATTCTAACAGGACATATTGGTTAACAAAAACTTTTGCAATGTGCTAACAGACTTTAAAAAAAAAATAGCACACAATGTTCTCGCGAGAAATGTTAAAATTTTTTATGCTGCAGCTGTGTGTTTTGTTTACAGTATATGTCATATGTTTTATCTTCTTCTTCAGTGTATATCATCAAATAGTATCAGTATTTTATGTAAAAGTAAGCCCAAGCAGTTTGAGAGTCTAATTAGAATTCCGTAGGAAAAAAAAAAAAAATCGATAGCCTATTTTAAAATGAGTTTAACTTATGGGGTTGAGCCCCACAGCCCTTGCTGACAAGTACTGTGGTGCTCATTTTTAAAGGGGGGGATGTGAAATGAATGTGAAAAAGTATGAAAGAATTTTGAATGTGAACGAATGTGGATTGATATGAAAGGATAGTTAGTTAAACCCATTCCAAATCAAAAACTAAAATATAAAAATTCAAAGTTTAAAATCCCTAAATCGTGTGTCAAAATTTTAAAGTCTTGCCTTCATTTCTAGTTGCCCCTGTAACTTAACTTTCCTTACGATACATTTATTACGAACAGATACCAATTTTGAATCCTAGTTAAGATTAAAAGTGCTGACGGTAGCGCATCTCTCTTCTCCCGGTGGCTGCATCTTGCATGTTAATTATCTGGGCTGCTTACCCAGATATGAGTCAAGGGCTAATTAGCCAATTAAATTACATTATTTCATAAGTTGCAAAGCGGTCTCTGGCGGTAGTTTCGATGTATATAATGTGAGGAGCACGTTTTTGCGTGGCTTTTGACTCTAATCACTCTCCACAAAAACTACGGCCAGTATTCTTCGAAGTGCGACGGCATCCTTGCCGTTGTAAGTCCGGCAATTCGCCGAAATATGAACGATAAGACGATGTTTCCCCGGTAAAAGACTCTTCAAACTGTCCCCTGGGCCTAGCTTAAAGAGAGACTTGTAATTACAAAGGAATAAACGCTAGTTCCCAGGAAAATGCTTGCTGATTTCTTTTACATTCGCACGACTACATCAACGACGTTATACCGATTACTGGAATGTGTGATAGCGGCGATCGACCGTCTGTCGTTACAGAGGGATCGATGTGCGTTCGTTATATCGAGGTGCGCCCGTTATACAGAGGCGATATCTTACATATATATATTATACAAGGTGGTTCAGAACTATATGTCAAAAATGTAAAGACGGGTAGCGGTAGAGTAATAAGAAAATTTCGTATAGTAATGTGCGTACGGTAATGCAGCATTAAAGCGCTAGCACGTAAAGTAGTATGAATAACAGGAAATCGAAAATACAAAAGAAAATAAAAATGTATTAACAGTTTACAAGCGCTGCTCGAAAGAGTGACCAACAACAGCTATGCAAGATTCAATGTAGCGGCGAATGGAGCGGCGTATATTAGAAAAGACGTCTGATCGATCAAATGTCCAACAGCAACAGACAAGCGGGCAATAATATATTCTACAGATGTGATAAGACTCTCGTACAAGGCTTTTAATATGACCCAAAAGAAGAAATCCAAGCAGGTTAACTCAGGAAAACGTGGTGCCCAGGGATCTGGTCCACCCCGTCCTGTCCAATGCTGGCCATAGCCAGTGTCCAGGTGATTCTTGACGTCTCGGCGGAAGTGAGGTGGGGCTCCATCGTCTGAAACCACATTCGTCAGCGAACAACTAGAAGAACATCGACCAGAAGTTCAAATAAGATCTCCTGTAGGAATGTATGTGTCCTCTCTGTGTATCCTCTATGTGTGCCAGTCAAACGACCAGGTCGAATGTACGGTCCAACTAAGTTATTGTGAACAATGCCTTTCCAAACAATAATGGAAAACCTCTCTTGGTAGGCGTGTGTTATTGTGCCATGTGGGTTATCATGAGCCCACAAGTGAAAATTATGGATGTTAAACATACCCGACCACGTAAAGGTAGCCTCATCAGTAAATAAAACATCTATATTATTGTATAATATATAATATAAATATCATATATAATATTATATATTATATATATAATTATAATATAATAATTACATAATAATATAATAATTTTATTATTATTAATTATTATTATAAAATTATAACTATCATCTATTATTATTTGTATCAATTATTAATTTGTATTATTTATTTATAACAATCGTTTGTATCATAGTGTTTTGTATCAATTTGTATTCATTTCATCTTTCGACACAACGAAATCGATACTTACATTAAAAGAAAATAGAGGCATAGTATAATTCTATTTTCTACTATTTTCAAATTATTTTATTAATTGGCATTATAATCGTCCATTACTGCGCACAGTTATGGTTCTATAATTTCTCACGATTCTTTTTCATTAACTTAACGTGGTCCGTGTATGAAAAGATGGAATTTTCTCATTGATTTTTCACTCCCTGATATGCAACAATTATAAATAATATATATGGACACAGGTGTGTTTTTGATGAAAATACAACATTTAAAAAATTTGATTTTAATTATTAATCAATAAATTAAATTTAAGGCATTTTTTTCTCCAGGTGCATGTGATAAACCGTCAAATAATCTTTATGGATAGCGCTATACACAAGTTACAACAGCGGATTTTTGCTCAAACCTTTAACAATTAATAAAGATACTGCACTCCAAAAGAAAAACGCTTATTGGAGTAAATAGGGTTCAAATGACTGCTGAAAACGCATGGAGTAACCAAATAAATGCAATTGCTCATAATTTATCGCAGGCTATTTAGCGAACTCTGACACTAATGTATTTTATACAGAGAGGGGTGAGGACTTTCAATCATTTTTTAAATATTTTATTTTAGTTGCTTTATTTTTTCCCTTTCATTTGAGAACTTTTTCAAATTTGTTAGAGTTTGTGTCTTTGAAAATTAGTAGTTAAACATTTGTAACTAGATTATTCAACTGATGACCTGCGAAAACGCAAATTTAATTTAAAGCCAATCCGCAACTATAGTCGGATCTGGTTTTAACCCCTTAATCGTCGTGCCCGAGACATTCACGGGACGCGTAGGTTACGCCTGTTTTATTCAGATTGTTTGATTCCCACCAATTTTTTTAAATTGTATTATTGGCTTTATTCTTGCATTATTTTATCTGTCTATTAAATAAGACGAACATTTCTACTTACAAAAATCGGTGGTAATCAAGCAATCTGAATTTTTAAAAAGTAGCCTACACTTAAAGGGCGCGACGATTAAGGAATCGACCCAGATCCGATAATTCTCTACCCAATCAACCCAAAAACCTGTCCGAATCAGACAAAAAAATGACTCGCAATCTGACATGGGCCCTAAACCGAAATGAAAAAAAAAAACAATCTATATTGTAAAACAATTACGGAAAAGTAGTCTATTATTTCGCTAGTGCCGATTTTATATTTTAAGTAGGACAATGAATATATATACTTATTAATATTCAAGTACATACTTTTTCATTTGAAAAAAATATTTTGAAAATTCTTTTCAGAAATCTGGTCAACTCCACAAGTGTTAAAAACAACTTGAAAACAACCCAAACTCGGAATAGTTAATGTGATGTAAAGAAGTGTCATAAGTTCATCTGAAAGTTCTTATGCTGTCAAATGTAATGAAAACTTGTAAAATAGAAACAAATTTTTCTGGTAAAAGTTTTACTGTTGCAAGAAAGCAATTCTTTGAAACAAAACATCCAAATAGTCCAAATAGTTTCGAAACACACATTTTTGTTTGTATCGCTTTCATCTTCGGGCAAAATGAAATCGATATTTACATTAAAAGAGAATAGATATGTAGGATAATGTCTCTTTCGCTTTTATTTCCAATGTTTTCTATTAATGGTTCCATAAAATAGAATGAAATATAATTGGCCGAACAGCTTATAATCGCAATTGGTTCAAACGAATGCCTTTTCGGAACGTTAGCTTTTGAAACAAACTTTAACAATTTATTCAAAAAGCTATTCACTGTCGAAACAATTTTTGATCAATTTAGCGCACAAATAAGGCAGAATATACATTTTTACATTGTCCAATATTTCTCTTATAGAAGAATAAAATCTCAAAAGTTGTATTTCCTCAAAATGCATTCGAAAGCATTCGTTACCTTAGACTACAAATATTTCCAGATGGATTGTAGTTTGGATCATAATTTTTAATGAAATAAAATAATTACATTTTTGGACAATAAACTCATTTTTCAGATAGTTCAATTCTTAAATAAAGCATTGCTAAAAGCTAGTAAATCTCTTGTGTCTCCCAATGAAATAGAATTTCTCTTCTCTATTAACATTTTAAAATAAAATGTCTTTTCGAAGATAAGCCATATTTTTTATCTAAAAAGAAGAACGAAAAATCATGCGTCAAGCATAGATTATGAAACACTTTCCAACACAGCTAGAAAACTCTAACGAAACTTCACCGTTAAATAAGGTGAAAGAAGATATGTTTGTAAACAGTTTAGAAAACATCTAATACATTGAAAAATACAGCTTTCGAAATTACCTTCCAGTGTCAAAAAAGTAGTCTAATTATTTTGTGGAGGTGATATGATCAATACGTGTGGATCAGTAGATGATATAGTATGATAATATTTAGTTCAGTTAGACTATTCACATTTATCAACTTTCGCAAATCGATGGAAATGCACTCGAAATTTTTTGTACAACCCTGTATATTATCTGAAGACTTATGTACACACCACATATTAAGCTAAAAGGCAACTTAAAACTCACTCGCAGCAATTACCAACCGTAAACGACAATGTATATTTTGTTTGCGTAGCCCTGTATATGAATTTATTTATATTCCACAAACTTCTATTAGTCTACTAAATATAGTTCAGCAGGAAAATGCTTAACACAATTAAAAACTTCCCTTAAGCAATTCACTCCCATAGTTTGTAACGCTTACAGATTCCCTTATTTATATGAACAATCGAGTTCATAAACACAAACGTACTATGACAGATTTAGTTAAACTTAAAAACGCAAACCAAAGTTCAAAACGCACTTAACACACATAGACTGTAAATATCGCACATCTACTGTAATAGATATCTTTTTGCGTCCCTGTAAATAAACGCAATGCACACCACACTTTAGAGATAGCAATTCATAGTGCATAGTGCTCCTCAATTTATAGTGCAAATAATTTTCATTATGTTTGAAATAGTGAAATATCCCTAAATTATGCTGCAAACGATTTTTCCCCATAGAACAATGTGTAAGAGAATTCTTTTGTTTGACCCTGTAAATGAATAATAAATGCTTTGCACCTCATATTCTACACAAAGCATGTTGTAATACGCTTAATAATTATATATCAATTTCGTCACGTTTTAATACGTACGAAATACTAAGTAAAAAATACTACGTTGTTACGTAGCATAATCAAACTGCACTTGAAACGATTATTTCCCATTGACGGTAATGTAACGGAATGCTATTGACTTTCCTTGTAAAAAAGCTATAAGTGCTACACACTTCAGTTGAAATAGGGAACATGCTATAGTACACTACAGTAACACACAAAAATTTCTTGACAATACCAGTATATTTACGCAAGTTAGAGCACGGACAGCCGGACAGACGGCAGGTGGCAGGCAAACCGAAGTCATAAACACTTTTCAACTAGGTTGGAAAGTGATAAGACACTAAATTTAAAGTTTGAAAATGATAAAGAATAGTTAGCATTGTAAGGTTATTTTTATTGAAGAGATATTTGAATCAAACTAATTACTTGGGGTTATTCCAATTTCCATGTGTTTACAAAAACAAAAGAATGTAAATAACCAAAACAAATTACACATTACATGAAAATTTTAGGAAAAATATACTTGTGATTTTTGTTATATTTGAATTAAAATAATTTCTAAAAAAAATTATTTATAAAACGGAAATATTTAATCAATACTTGCTGCGCCGCAACCATTTGTGTTGTATTGGTATTTTATAAGATCTGTCTAATTATATTTATTATTTTTTTTTAAATTATCAATAAAAAATTTTATTTAAATTTATATCTCATAAGCTAAAACTGTAACTGTTATAATTTATAAATCTTAATTAGACCTTTCAATCGCCGTAATATTCCTTAAAATTGAGCAATTTGTTTTGAGTATTGAAAGATTAGTTCATTTACTGATTCTCCCTGTTTTCCTTCTAAATGTTTTAGATATCGGGTTGCGACAAACTGAATAACGCAAGGGAAAACATTCTTTATCTGCCCCAGATAATTTTGCGTTTGTTATGCAATCGTTTCTTAGCCAAAACAGAACAAACAGACAAACAGACAAGCAGAGCCTGATTACCCGAAAGGCACATGAAGCACGTGCTTACCTTGTAAAATTTAAGAAGGACCCAAAATAAATTACTTTAAAATGGGCCCTCTAATTTCAATTTTTTCTTTTTTTGCAATGAATTTTTAATTTTTTGTGGAGGAACGAGTTTGCCTAATGCAATATAACATCTACACTACTTCTGAAAATTTATCTAACAGGAAAATCTGAATGACCAATAGGCTGTTAAGGTCTGATGTGCTGAATAGAACATTGGTATTGATTTCGATTGATAAATAAAATTATTTAAAAGAAAATTTAAATTCAAAATTTTTTTTAAATTATAAATATATTTTTCGTAAAATTTTCATGTAATGTGTAATTTTTTTTTTTTTTTTTGGTTATTTATAGTCTTTTGTTTTTGTAAACATATAGAAATCGGAATAAATCCAAGTAATTAATAGTTTGATTCAAATATATCTTCAATAAAAATAACCATACAATGCTAACTATTCTTTGTCATTTTCAAATTTTAAATTTATTGTCTTATTTTCAGATAAAAATGATGGCAAACTTACTCTCCAAAAAGATATTTTATTTGAAAATGTTAAAAAAGAGGAAAAATTCTATTTTATCGGGACATATCGAAAGATTTACTATATTTTAGCAATGGAACGCCTGGTAACTGAACATACAAAATCTATATATAGTACAAGTATATATGGAAAGTAAATACAGTGAGCATAAAAAAGGCTGTTTAATGAAATATATGAATGTGGCTAAATCACTCTCGATAATAATACTTGTAGCTTATATCATTGATGAGTTTCCATGTATAAGAATTTAGATTACTTTTATCCAGAGATGGAAGCGCTGCTCCAGAAATGGCCGATTGTCACCACTAAATTTTAATAGTATTTGTCAGCTTATTTAATGATTATTTTAATGATTATTTTAAAGTATTTCTAAAATTTAATAAGTCGTTAAAATTTAGTGATAACAATTGGCCATTTCTGGCGCAGCGCTTGCATCACTGCTTTTACCGAATGAAAAAGGGGTCTTAAAATGATACTGCGCCTTCTTCAGTTTGAGAGGTTAATCGGACAATACACACAAGAAAATGATAGTTTTTACGATAAATCGTCAAAATAGTCGAATGAATTTAGAAATAGGTGTTTCTCTGAAAATCACAGATATATACTCTAATTTCATATATTAGTGTAGAGGAAGAGTTTTTCGGTATTAAAAGATTGTTTTATTGATTGATTTTGCTTGTTTTATCCTGTGTTATCCAAAATATATTAGATGTCTACAAATGCTTAAAGGTATTTTAAAATACGCAAAACTGTAGATTGTAGCCAGAAACATTTTTTATCTACTTCTGGTAAGTTTAGTGTCAGTTATGCAGTCACTTTTGAACCTATTCTGGACAAACAGATAGAAAGATTAAAGAAAATGTTTAATAATATTTTTGACATTATGTCGCGTCGTTTAAATAAGTCGGATGACTGTTTTAAGTTGGAATGACTGTCGAAAGGAGTGTTTTTTAATCACAGACAGACACTACATTTTTTATAGATCGATAGATTAAAAAAAAATACTTCCTTTACATAATATGTGATCAAAAAGTATCCGGAATGCTTCATTTAAAATACATCTATAGTAGGTTGGTTGGTTTTATTGGCACAAAGCTCACATTTGGACATGCTGCGCCAAACAAGAGTTAAAAAAATAAAAAAGATGTAAGGTAAAGAAAAGACAACTTACGTATATACATGCGGAGTAACGAACATACAAAGATGATAAACAAACACGTGATAAAAAACTTATCTGGATGGGTTACCCATCCAGATTAACAATTACAGAACCACATGAAATTAAAAGGTATGTTCGAACAATACTAAAATTTTTTAATTGATGGTAAAATTGAGATGCGAAACATGCTAAATATGATAACAATGCCCTGCCTGTTTTAAAAACATGAAAATATTCTCATTGGGATTTTCTCCAATGAATATGAATGAACAATGAATGAATTCTCCCTGTGCAAATGTCTCAGTGCAGGGCAATCTGGTAAAATGTAGCCAATGCTAAATTCTGTAAAATAACAATGTGGACACATGGGAGTTGAATCCCGCAAAAAAGATGTTTATGAGTAATTCTTACGGGACCTATACGCATATCGGTCTGGCGTTCATCCTCTCTCCTTGATGAATTGGAGGGCTAAAGGGATATTACCGGCTTTATAGAGTGAAACTTGTTATAAAGTTATGTTCCAAGATTATTTCCACTGATTTAAAATCACATTTTTTGTTTCATTTTTAATGTCAGAGAGAGGTGTCGTACAGTTAATGAAAGTTCACACTTGCATGGCTGCTACATCTGCTTTTTCATTGCCATATATTCCCCTGTGTCCTGGTTCCCAACAAAATTGTATGTTAAAACCACGATTTCTATTATTTAGAAGAAACAGGATTGATGAAATGTAGGAATTTTTCTGTGAACAAGATTGCAATGCATCTAAAGAACTTTTAGAATATATAAAAATAATAAAAGAACGACGATGTTGATGATGAGATATGTGGATTTCCGCCTTTTCAATGGCAATGAATTCAGCCATGAACAGAAAGATTAGTGATGATAAACGAAAACTAGCTTTTAAAGACGACTGTTTATAAAGAAATGTATTTGATTGATATAAAAGGTTTAAAGATGGTAGACAAAGTCGCTCAAAAATCAAGGCAGTGTTGAATTCTTCAAAATATTCTTTGATCGTCGTGGTGTTGTGTATTATGAATTCCTTATGAATTCCAACTGGCCAGACACTCAATAAAAATTACTATTTCAGTGTTTTGGGCGATTTGCGTGAAGCAATTCGTCAAACACGACCTGAAATGTGGTGATAAAGCTCATGGATTTTTCACCAAGATAATGCTCTTTCTCGCAATGCAATTATTATTCGGTAGTTTTTAACAAAACTTTCAGCTCCCTATTTACCTGATATACCACCGTGTAGCTTTTAATTATTTCCATGGTTGAAATTGCCTCTTCGTGGCCACCATTTTGAGTCCATTAATTGGTTAAAAGAAAATTCTCTATGAACTCTGAAGGGGTTTCACAAAAACAACTTTAAGGCATGTTTTTATGCTTGCAAAAAACATTGAAAGAAGTGCAATACAGTCGGAGAAAATTACTTTGAAGGAGATGCAATGAAATTTGACTAATAAATGAATACCTTTTGTTTTATGCCACCATTCCGGGCACTTTTTGATTACACAGTGGTACATAATAATACAATCCGAATGTATTGTAAGTAACTTCTATTTAAGCTACTTCTATGTAATATACAATGTAAAATTTCGTTAATAATACTCGCATACATGAATTTCGATTACATAAAATTACAAAAGCGCTTAATTTGAAACACGGTATTGTAAAAGGTTACAGTTTAAATTTATTTTATTTAATTGATTTCTCAATGTATGACAAGTCTTAGAAAAAGTTCAAATTGTAAGTTTGTTTTCCATATTAATCCACGTACAGGCATAATTTTTTTTATACAAATGAATTTTTCTTCAATGCAATACATTTATCACTTTTGCCAAGCATAAGTTTCTGTAAAAAGTTGTCTTTTTGTATGGTCATTTTTAATCTTGTCATTTCGAATTTTTTAGAATAATGTAAAAGCATTACGTCATTTCCTCACCTTAAAAAATTGAAATATAGCAATAAAACAGAATTATCATAAGCGTATCTGTTATTACGAATTTCTCCAAAGTGATTAGAGAGGGGGGTGGTGAAGTATAGGTGGACATTAGTCATAACAAAAAAAAACTGAATGTTATATAAACAATTTAAAAGTTATACTCTGTAAAAGAAATATAGTTTAAAGTTGTGTTGTAATGTATTTCTGACTTTTCAAAATAATGCCACATATTACAGTTGACGCAGCAACAGTACAATATTCAAAATTCCTTAATGCATAATCAGTGAACACAATTTATTAATATGCCTATTTTTATCGTCTGCTAATTTTTTAATCTTTATTTTACATTATTCATTTATTATAGAAAACGTGTAAATCTTTTCCTCCTCTGAGAGCTTTGAAAACAATTGAGATTTTTTATAATTTCAGTATACTCAATCGGAATGATAGTACTATTAAATCTTTATCTATATAAAGTGTGTTTCAAAAAATAGAAGAAAGTATGAAACGCTATGATTTTAAAAAATAATCATATTAAAATCATGCTTCAAAATATGGATTTTTTTAACGTTTCTATATTTTATTAAAGCCAAAAAAATTTAGTTTCATAAAAATAATAGTTATTTATATACGCATTACGCACTTAAATTAGAATAACCTTCAAAAAATTTTTAAAGTTTAATTTCTCATAATACGACGAGATAGTTACAGCAGAGTACTTGTGCTATCGAAGTATTATCCTTGTATTATCATAAACAGTCTAATATGACAGGATTTACCACGTTTATGGATAAAAAAATTATATATATATATTAACAAGTTATTCTAGAATTTTCAACTTTTTCCAATACATCTTTGATTGTCGTTTTTATGCCTGTCTGTGTGTAAGTGTATAATCTGACATTCTTAAAGATGCTTGAATTGCTAAGAAAATTACTGAAGTTTAATATAGCCTTACTAAATTTTTCTGTGTATAACATAGGCCCAGTAAAACAGGAGATTTTTTTCGACTGTTGCTGGTAATTGCTGCTTGAAATGCATTTTATTATTTTTTATTATTTCAAATATGACAAGACTTTACATATGTCCTCTATTAAAAATATCACATATGTGATATATATGTCACATGTAGTAAGCACTCATGTATAAATATCGAAGAGGATCCATCGATTTTGTTAATAATTTTTCTTCAAAAGGATTCATTTTTCTTGTACTGAATTATACATTTATCAAAATGTGAATGTACAATATTTGTCCATCTTGTCAGTCAGTCCGTTTGCTGGACATTGTCTGTCTATATGTCCTATCCATGCTCTAACTGTCACACAAATTTCACGTCCGATGGCCATGAAATTCGCATAAATTGTTAATGTGGACCGAAGCAGTTTCCCATTTAAATAGTAATTCCTATATGATAAATAGTTTTATTTATGCATAAACTATTAAAATTTTAAATGAATGCCATCTGTTTTGTTTATTAAAAAGCTCAAATTAGTTGAAAATTTAATAATGTGTTGAAATGAATCACAATGCTCACAATTTCCTGGTAATATGTAGTTGCTAATATTTTGACCATCTTATATTATCATGCACATATATGTTTATATTACATGCACGCACACTTATTCAGAATATATTTTTGTGTATATGTATTTATGAAATACATGTTAAATGTAAAAATGTATTATTAAATGTAAAAATAGGCTATATATTGATGGCAACTATTTTTGGTATATAATTTATGTATAGTTTGATACAATAAATAACATGAATACGTTAAGACGTTATACACGTTATTACAGCTTAATACTTAAAGGTTATGTACAGACGTCATGGTGATCATAGCCTCTGTCTTTAAGTTCGATTCCTGTGAAAAAAAATGTATTTAAATAAAAGAATATAACTATAATTCTAATACACTGTATAAAAATACCAATGTTTCTTAATCTAGGAAAATATAATATAACCCCAAACGAAAATATACAATCATTTCTTCTGAGTTATCCAAGACTCCGAAAAGTGTTCTTTATCTTTAGCAACCGCAGAAACCAATATATTTTCAAGGTTTAAAGAAGAATTTATAAAAACAAAGTTTTTTTTTCTGCTGCCACTGATTTTGGGAAACGTTTCTGAATAGTTTTAATAGTGTACTGACCGATTTTCTAAGCCTGGAATGTAATAGGTTTTTCAAATGCTATCGAATCTTAGGTAAACATTTTCATGTTCAACAAGCATATTTTACAAACAAACATCTTAAATTAATAGTATTAACATTAACATTAAAATTAATATTATTTTGTTATTCTTGGGCGTATAAATTCATTTACGCAGCTGAAAAGGAGTAATTGAGAATCGATAGCAACCTAAACATCGATATTCCGGTTTCAGAAAACTGGTTAATACATTATAAAAACTACTCAGAAACGTTTCCGAAAATCAGTAGCAGCAAAAGACACTTTGTGTTTATAAATACTTCATTGAAAATAGAAAATATATTGGTTTCTAAAGTTTCTAAAGATAAAGTATGCATTTCGGAAATTTTCGTAATCGTGGGTAACTCGGAACAGTGCACTTTTGTACGTGGTTATATTATAATTTCGCAGCTACAGGAACATTTGTCGCTTTTTAAAGTGTATTTTTTTTCATAAATCCAATCAGTGTTTTATCTTCATTTTGCAATAATAATCAAATTACTATGAAGGATTTAGTTTAGAAAATGTCATTACCCAAAAGGTCTGTGTTCTCTTAAATGAATCCATTTTCTTAAAACTGTACAGAGGAAAATTCTCTACTTACCTCTCCTAAAATACGGTAACTAGACTCTTTTATGTCTTTTGACACTATTCCATAAATTCTCCGAAAGATACATTAACGTAATTAAATTTACTGGTTAGTATAAGTACGTTGCATTTGCGCTGGTTATATCCGCTCAGATAAAATAATCATGAAACTTTCAGAAAGTAGTTTACGAGCAAGAAACACGATAACATATCAGAAAAGAAAGGAACAGTGTCACTTACATGGATTTGTGGAATGAATACTCGCTTAAATAACAAGGATCCATCATGTCTAAATAATGTATTTCCTCGTCATATGTCCATCATGAAGGAATGCAAAAACTTTTTCAATATTCAATAGGTGTTATGTTAATTCTTTGCCCATATAAATAGCATTAATGCGAGAAGAAGAATTCTTAACTAAACTTTGCAACGACAAAAACTTTTTCACTATTCAATAGGTATTATGTTAATAGTTTTTGCCCATATAAGACGCACTAATGCGTAAGCCCTGCATTTTTACATTAGAAATATCAATGCGAGAAGAAGAATTCTTAACTACAGTCTGCTACAACTAATTCGATTCAGCTTCCAACGTTATTCTGTCACTACGTGGAACTCCTGAGGTTCGAATCTCGAGTAAATAGTGCACATAAATAAAGCATTATTAAAATTGATTTCATAACAATTAGTTCCGATAAATTTAAATCAATATTTTTATTGTTATTTTGCAGAAATAATAAATATATAATGCAAAATTTACATTAGAAAACAATATTAGCAAAATGGCTGTGTTTACTTAAAAGAAAAAAGCTATTTTCTGAAAATTTAGTTGAAAAATCCCTCTTTACGTATCCTAAAATACTGTTATTACAATATCTTGTTTATGTTCTCGACGTCACTCCATAATTTCCCCGAGAGAGACAGCGTTAATTAAGTTTGCTGGATAGTATAAATACGTTATTTTTGCGCTAGCTATATCCGTTCAGATAAAAGATTCATGAAAGTTTCAGAGAAGTATTTTACTAGCAAATAGCATGATAACATATTAGAAAAGAAGTAAATACTTCCACTTATGTAGATTTATGGAATTAATACTTGCGTCAATAAAAAGGATCCATCATGTCTAAATAATGTATTTCCTCATCGTGTTATAGTTCCATCATGAGGGAAGGCAAAAACTTCTGCATTTTTACCATAGAAATATTAATTCGAGAAGAATTCTTACCAAAAGCAGGCTGTAACTAATTCAATTCAGCTTCGAAGATAATTCTGTCAGTACTTGGAACTCCTGAGGTTCGAATACTGGATAAATAGTATACATGAATAAAGGTTTATTGAAATTCATTCCATAACAATTAGTTCCGATAAATTTCAATCTATATTTTTAGGGTTTCGTTCATCTCACGAAACCCTATACGTCCCGCTACGTTGTTTGTCCGTCACAGAGCCGGTTCTCAAAAACTATATAACTTACAGAGTTGAAATTTTGTGTACCTATAGCTGAATACCTACTATGAAGCTGAAAATCATAAAATTTAAAAAAAATCTTATTATTTTAATATAGAAAGATAAAAAACCAAAAATCTAATAACCTTTTCCTATTAAATTTAAACGTTTTTCGTTATAGCAGTTGTCAACAATTAAAAATCCACAATAAAATTCTTTCTACAATAATTAATTTTCTATTGAAAAATTTCCACGTGAAAAATGAAAATGAAATAAAAAGTTTCACCAATTGAAAAAAATAATAATATGACGTCATATTGGTAATCAAACAGAAATTTTCAAACATTTATCAATAATACAATGCGTATGAGTATGTGTAAGTACAGAAAGCAGTTTAATATGATGTCATTAGAGAATTAAAAAGAAAATTAATCTGATGTCATATTGGAAATTTAACGGACTTTTTCAAATGTTTGAGAATAATACAAAGAGAGTACAATATGAGTAATAGAGAAAGCAAGTAGATATGACGTCAGCAAGTGATTATAACGTCATATGAGTTTGAGGAACGTATTGAACCATGATAAAAACCCGATTATGGAAATATTGCATATTTTAACATTTTGAAGGTCACATGTTTATACTATATGTTATGTCATATACAACATGTTTAATTTTGAAATCGATTTTTTTTAAATATCGCATTTAGTCCAGATGACAGATATTATTATTACAGAGTGTAATAGAGGGCTTCGCCCGCGATCAGACTGGTTCAGATTTTCGGAAAAACGAGAAAAATTGACCGGTAAATTTTTACTTTATAAAAAACATGACTTTTTTTTTTTTTTTTAAATGAAATTTATTTGGATTTATTACAGAAAGGATAAAGTGTTTTGAAAGGAATATTAAACGAAACCCTTTGTGCGATTTTCGATCACACTTACCCACTTGTTATTATTATTTTGCAGGAATAAAAAATATACAAAATATACATTATTAGACATCATTAACTAAAACGGCTGTGTTTTCTTAAAGAAAGCTCTTTTCTGGAAACTAAATTGAAAATGTTCTCCTTAAAATGCAGTAACTATAATATATCTTTCATGTATTTCTACGCCATTCCATAAATTAATCGAAAGTGACATTAGCGTAATTAAATTTACTGGTTAGTATAAGTATGTTACATTTGCGCTGATTATATCCGCTCAGATAAAAGAATCATGAAACTTTGAGAAAGTACTTTACTAACAACAAACATGAAAACATAGCTGAAAAGAAGTTAACAGTGTCACTTATGCGGATTTATGGAATTAAACTCGCTTAAATAAAAAGGATCCATCATGTATAAATAATGTATTTCCTTACCATGTTATATTTCCATCATGAAGGAATGCAAAAAATTTTTCAATATTCAATAGGTGTTATGTTAATTTTTTGCCCATATAAATAGCATTAATGCGAGAAGAAGAATTCTTAACTAAACTTTGCTGCAACTAATTCGATTCAGCTTCGATGATTATTCTGTCAGTACTTAGAACTCCTGTTGTTCGAATATTGAGTTAATAGCACACATAAATAAATGATTATTAAAATTGATTCCATAGCAATTAGTTAAGATAAGTTTCAATCAATAATTTTATTTGTACTTTGTAAGAATTATATATATATATATATATATATATATATATATATATATATATAGAGAGAGAGAGAGAGAGAGAGAGAGAGAGAGAGAAATTTACACTAGAAAACATCACTAACGAAAAAAGCTGTTTTTCCATAAATAAAGCTATTTTCTGAAAATTAAGTTGAAAATACTTTCCTTACCTCTACTAAAATAAGGTAACTAGAATATATCGTTTATGTCTTTAGATGCTGTTCCATAAATTCCTCGAAAATACATTAGCGTAATTAAATTTACTAGTTAGTATAAATACTTCACTTTTGGGGTAGTTATATACGTTAAGATAAAAGATTCATGAGACTTCTAGAAAGTACTTTACTTGCAAAAAACACGACAACATATTAGAAGCGAAGTAAATAGTGCCACTTATGTAGATTTGTGAAATTAATATTCGCTTGAATGACAAGGTTCCATCAAGTATAAAGAACGGATTTCCTTAGCGCATTATATATCTATCAAAAAGGAAAGACATTTTTCAATATTCAGCAGATATTATGCTAATATCTGATGCTTTTATAAGAGTTATTAATCAGTTAGTGTTAGCCATGCATTTTTACTCTAAAAGTACTAATGCAATAAGAAATATTTTTGTCTAAAAGATTATATAGAAAGATCTTCTTGCATGCTTGGCAATACTACATAGGTTTAATTATTGTGTAGGCTATTACAGAGCATCACCAATAACAAATTTTTTATTACTTCAAATTTAATTTTTTTCATTTTAATATGAACAAGAAGGCATACGTATTACGCATAAATTATTTCTGATAACTGAACACTACAGATTCTATTTCACTACATTTGCGCTCACTTGTTTGTCTAGTGCTGTTGGACGTTGGCTACTGTACAAAGGGTTCCGAGTTCGAATCTCGACCAAGCATAGATATTTGTAGTTAATCGGATTCCTCTTTAAACGTTGGTTCTTATCTGCTTAGCTCTCGTTTACAAAAGATGATCGTAACCCCCAAACAAACTAAACCAAACTATTTGTTGGTTAGTATTTTGAATTTCTAGAGGTTTGAATCTCGGGTCAAAATACGTTTAAATAACAGTTGATCAAAGTCAGTGCCATATTAATTAGTTTCGATGCGCTTCCGATTATTCCAAGCGTTGATTTTACAATTGTTTTGGCATAAACAAACTAATTAGGATGCAGAATTTGCATTTAAATAATAAAACAACAAAATAATATGTTCTCTTCAATAAAGCCATTTTCAGAAAACTAAGCAGAAAAAAAGTGCTCTTATTACCTCTCCTAAAATGCGGTAACTAGAATATATCTCTTATGTATTTCGACGCCATTCCATAAATTCTTCGAGAGAGATATTAGGGTAATTAAATTTGCTGGTTAGTATAAGTATGTTACATTTTCTCTGGTTATATCCGCTCAGATAAAAGAATCATGAAACTTTCAGAAAGTACTTTACTAGCAAATAGCACGATAACATATCAGAAAAGAAGTGAATAGTGTCACTTATGTGGATTTATGGAATTAATACTCGCTTGAATAACAAGGATCCATCAAGTCTAATGAATGTATTTCCTCAAAATGTCATATTCCACATAAAGGAAGGTAAAAGGTTTTTCAATATTCAGTAGGTATTATATTAATATTGGTTGCTTATATCAGTGGAATTATTCTGTTAATGTTAGACATGCATTTTTACGGTAGAACTTTTAATGCAAGAAGAAATATTCTTAGATGATGCATGCTATAAATAGTTTATCTTGGCAGTATAAAAAAAGCATACATTATCCATAAATTACTTATACAGGATGTTTCAGAAACATCCTGTAAAAATACCTTATGATATTTTTTTTTCATAAATTCAAAATTTAATAAATCATTAACTATAATAAATTCACAGACCACCTATGTGTGCTGTAATATGTGTCATAGAGCTTTCCTTAATATATTAAACTCGATTCAGTGTATTTTTAAATAATGTAAATATTTTTAAGAGTGTAACGTTGTATATAGAAGTTGCAAGAATGCCAGTTACAAGAAAGCAATTCAGCTAAGATCAGAAGAGTTGCAGGAAGTAATTCTATGTGGAGGTGTCGCACAAGAAAATGAACTATTTATAGTATGTTTCATCTATAAATATTTGTTTCATAAAGGATTCCTTCAATTCAAAATTCAGTAAATCATTAACTATAATAAATTCGCAGACCACCTATGTGTTCTGTAATATGTGTCACAGAGCTTTTCTTGATATATTAAACTAGCTTCGTTACTTTTTAATAATGTAAATATTTTAAAATATGTAAGGCTGTATATAGAAGTTGCAAGAATGCCAGTTACAAGAAAGCAATTCTTCTGAGATCAGAAGAGTTGCAGGAAGTAATTCTATGCGGGACATCGCACAAGAAAAAATCAGCTATCTTCCAAATATTGGCAAGAAACGATATAACGCCAATACAGATGAATGAAGCTATCAAGTTTGATTGAGAGGTATCGCAGACTACTTGCTATAATAACGTCACAGAGCTTTCCTGATATCATATTAAATAATACTAGGATATACAAGTCTAGAGCCGGTGCTTCCAAATTTTCTTCCGCTAACTCGATGGACACAGGTCCAGTTCTTAATTGCCTCAAAGATCTGAGCAACATTGAACATATGATAATCGCTCAAACACACCCAGTGGATTCTCTTTGCCGTAGTGCAGGCTGACAACACGGATACACCGGAAATATAATCAACTTTAAACAAAATATCGAGAGTTTTATTTCACGCATGCATCTCAATCCAATGACTTCAACTGCGTTAGTGACAAAAAAAAACTTTATCACGAAGTGAGGAGTTTTCTGTTCTCTTGCAATGGCTTCTAGAAGTACTGAAATGGCTTAAAGCTCACAATTCTTATTATTCAAATATCATAATTGTAGTACATTTGATCGCTACACTACCTGAGAATGGTGACGTATATCAAATAGTACCAAAAGCAATCGACATTACTGAGGATCTTGATTCTTTGAATGAAGAAATAAGACGCAAGTCATTTAGACCTGTACTTGAAGCCGGTAGACTAAAACAACTTAATAAATGACGCAATTTGCGAATATCATCCTGTTATCCACCCTATTTACAGCCTATAATCGAATTTCAAGAAGTTAGTTACATCAAACGTGCTTTTCCTCATTTTTTCCCACACGGTACAGCTGGCTTACCACAACCTCGTCAAAAAGCAGTCTTTCCTGATGAGTTACAAAGATGGTTTTGCTAGTTACCCTCGATTTCGCTATTTTGCCATGAATCAACATCTTCGGTAGCAGTCTTCGGCTAAAGGGCGTTTTTTTGTTCACCTAAATATTTTCACTAATAAGACGATAGAGCAGATGCGTGACGATCGGAGCGGGCAGCCAGAAATGGCAAATCATATTATGAATTATGCTATCAAATTAAGATTCACAAAAAGATACTAGAGTGCACGTTGTGAGTAACTTCTTGCCATGATAAGACAAGTTGGAGCCCAACAATTTTTTTCACACTCTCTGCAGCTGATTATCACTGGTCTGATATTTTCAGACTGTTAGAGCCGAACAGAGATCCAACTGAGTTGATTGATGCAGAACGCAGACAATTAATACACGAGAACTCTCTCTTGAATAGCTGGGTCTCTCGAAAATTTTTATATATATTTTTGAGAAAAATCTTGATGCTGTTGTTTTTAGTCGACTACTGCTTAATTTTCTTCTGAATAGTAGTGGCGTGGAAATCCTCACATGCATGGTCGCACTGTTAATCTTGACAAGGACATTCTGGCAATTGATATACACCCCTGTTGAGTTCTCTTAGCCGTGAAGATCATGAAAAAAATCTCGTCTAGCTCTAAAATCAATTCCAACTACACACAACTCATGGAGATTATTGCCTAAAACAAAAAAGGTGTAGAAATAATTATAGATGCTGATTTGGTTTTCCAAAAGCAGAGTGCGACTCACCAAAGCTTGAGGAAGAAAATGTGATAATTAGATCCAAAAAGAAATTCCAAAAAGAAATAACTCTGAAATAAATACCTATAATTACATCGTGTCACAAGTTTGAAGAGCTAACACGGATTTCAGTACAATCACATTAAAGAATACTGTTCTTTGCATTACATTGCCAAACATGCATAAAAATCAGAATATGCTTTTTTCCTTACAAGGAATTGTTATCGGAGATTTTAAATAAGATGGACAAAACAAATCCAGCCGTTCAAGAAGTTCAAAAACTTATTTTGTATTCTGTTTCTAAAAGGAATTACGCAGCTCCAGAGATAGTTCACATATTAATGGGGTGGTCAATGTCTCATACTAGTCGTGTGAAGTAGTTATAATAGGGATTCATGATAAGAACTGAGAAAAGATTAACTTTGCAAGCGACGAAAGACTATCAAAAAGCATGGTTTAGAATTACTGCGAGTGGCTGGAGAGACTTACATGCTGCACTCTTCTTAAGTTTGCAAAATCTTTCTCGGTAAGAGAAGTCAAACATCACTAAAGAAGAAAATATGCAGTAGAAAAAATACGATAACTAAAGACATTCGTTAAAGAGTTACTGAGCTGTTAGGACTGAAAGCTATCATGGTTTTGACTCCAAAACATGTCGCTGCAATTAATGTTAAGAGCAAGAAAATTCACTCTGTGCTAAAAGTACCAACGCGTATTAAATAGTTAGCTGATTTAAGAAGTAAGGCAGCAAGAAATCTACAGATCAGCATGGGTCCAGTTTAATTTCTCATTATTGTCGAATTTTCATTGATCAGATGCCGTCTGATGGTTGCCTTTGAGAAAAATGTCGCAAAGGTAAGTCAGATAACACTAAGACTATTGGAGGCTTATTTGTTTACCTCATTGGAGATATTAGGCATATGCAGCCTGAAAAAACACCCCTCCGAAGAAATCGCTTAAGATCGGTATTTACAGAAGCCTTTTTAATTCTGATATCTTCAGTTGTTTAAGCGTGTTGTTCAATTATATATCTGTTAAACTTGTGTTTTATTAATATTATTTTATTTTTTTATTGATTATGTCTTAAATATTAGTCGGATACAAATGCTGATTTATATTGTTCTATGTGCACGCGATAAAGATAGATTTTTAAAAAAAAATCGTGTTTGAAAATTATTTTAAAAATCATAAAAATTCAGTAAATTGATATTCGTTTTCAAACAAATTGTATTTCAAAGAATTATTTTTTTCATGGTGTAAAAATTTAAATTGTATGATGTGTAAAAGTTTAAAAGGGTGGAGTAAAAGTGAAATTGATAGGTCACGTATTGCCACCGTCTATATGCCGTCAGCGTTAAACACGGAGATGTTTTTGCTTTATAATATAGTATATGTAACAATGTAAAATACACAAAAAAAGAAGTTTTTGAGATTCATTTTCTTGAGAGTAACAATTAAAAAATAAAAGCTCGAAAAGTTCCTCATTATATCAGAAAAATTTTCTCTACTAATCAAATTTTACAACTCAAGATACTCCAGGATTTATCCGACCTTCTTCTTAAAAATATATCAATAACAAATATTGCTGCTTGTGTTGGGAAAAAATGTAGATCTTGATATGCTTGGCAAATTAAAGCGTAATGTAAATAGAAAATTATCAGATAGTATTTTGTGTTTTGTGTTTTTTTAAATAAAACATTACAATTTCATAAGAATTCTATTAGCAAATTGAAAAACTCAAAATTTGGATTTTCTAAAGTCCAAAGCAATATTTCGATAATAAATCATTTTCGTTTTGTTTATCACTAAAAAATTTTAAGAAGCGACTTCAGTGAAGCAAAGTGAATAACACAAGATTTAGAGTAAAATTTAATAGAAATTTAATGGCAATTTTTTGAATGGGATTGCGTAAAGCTAAAAGTTAATAAATATATTTTTTTTATATTGCCGGATGACTTGTAGCTGCCGGTTATGATATTCCTTAATTTGTCTTCATTGCCGCTACTCCTGTTATGGTGTCTAACATCCTCCCACTTCCACCACTGGCATTTCCCCTCGCAAAATATTTACTCAGACAGTATAAGTTTTTCAAAGCAATGACTAGTTTTATTTTCGGAAAGCAGCAACAATAAACAATTCTATAATTTTCTCATAATTAAAATTTTCGTGTGATTGTGCTGCTGTCTTTTCCAATTAAATATTCCAATTTTGACATGATTTACACTTGTTTTGAAAATCGTACTCAATAACGAAGGAAAAAGCATCAGGAAAACCGTTTGTAGAAATGAGTAAATAAAGTGACAATATTATTGTAGCATTTTGAATAGGGAATACACTTTTGACTACATCAATAGGTTCTCTTTTTTTTCAGCTTATTTTATGTCTTTACACTTTCGCCTAAATAATTAATGTCTGCATCGTCCTCGTTGCTCAGACTGCAAATGGAAAAACAAATGGATGAAATATTTAAAATATACGTATCAAATGTTCCCCCAGATTGTAACTGTGTGAATTTTCATGGGATTTAAGGTTTTGGTGAACAGCAGTAATCTAGTTCTAAAAAGAAAAGGAATTCGTTTATTTTCTAAAAAAGAATGAATTTCGCTCAGTTTGGAAGATTACATCTCATATGATTTCTTTATCAATTTAAAAAATTGTGGCAAAATTAATCTCGTGTAATCACGTTTCCAGTGTTTACTGGAGGTCCCATTACATGTGATTTATTCTGTTGTGCAGATTCAGATCTCAGACCAGATGCTATGATCATTAAGGTTAACTGGGTAAATTAGTTCAGCCATATTTGCCCGAGATTGCTCAGTTGGTAGAGCATTGGCACCTTCAGCCAAGGGATTCAGCCAAGGGGGTTCGAATTCTGGCCCGGACGTTTTCGCTCAGTTGGGAAGATTACATCTCATATGATTTCTTTACCATTTTGAATAATTGTGTCAAAATTAATCTCGTGAATAGTAATATCAACAGAGTGAAACTTAAGGATATCAATCCTTAAGCAACCCTAAAATATTAAACACTGACATCTAAAAATTCAGATAGGAATTAAATGTTATGATATACTAATTCATATTCTGCAAAGTTATTTAAAAACAAGCAAATATTATGTATTAAATTAAACTTATATTCTTAACAAAAGTGTAACATATTTTTCTAATTATGTTAAAGTCACATGGAAATAACTGTAAATGGTATGCAATGTTTATTTTAACATAGATTACAAAAAATCTAAACAGTAATTAAAACATCAACGCTTAATTTATAAAATTATATACAAAAAAATATAACCTAAATCAGACATCCTTTATTAAACTTAACTTGATGTCTTAGTAAATCTCAAATTTCTAATTGAAATCACACTACAAACGCATTCATATAATTCTAAATATCGTCTGATATTTAATTTATAATTAATTTTAAGAAAATAAAAACAGAAAGAACAGGAATAAATACTCTAATAGTTAGTTCATAAAATGTATAATACAAGTAAATGAAGCCACACACATCATGAACAAAGAGCTAATTTTTCTGTATGCGAATGTTACGGGACTTGGTCGTTAACAATAGACTAATTTACGAACACTAAAAAGCAATGTATAGCTTTGAATTAAGCTTATTTTCTGAACAAAAATACAATAGATTGGAGAAATGTTTTTCAAAAGGCAAATTAAAAAGCGAAAAGGACATATAAACAATATCTTACAAGGAGAGTGCCAAGCTTGGTAATCACAGATTTTGATTATTTTTATATATGTTGTAGGGTCTATTGTAGTAGAGGTAGGAGTAGGGTTCACTAAGGATCCATTGACCCTTAGTTTCAAGTTCAATGGATTTTATACAACGCTCCTTAGTTCTCGAGAAATGGGGGGTCTAATATTATAACACAACGTAAATACTTACTTTGTAACAAAGTAATTGCGTTGGTCATAGCTCAGTTGGTATGGCGTCTGCTCGTTGTTCCGCAGACCTGGGTTCGATGCCGGAGCGCGCTACGTTTGTTTTTCTCAATTTTTTTTTATAAATATACTTGTAATTATAATTTAATAATCTCAATAAAAAATTTTGTTAACATAATTAAATTTTAATTTAGCATTTTTGATTTTTTTAAAAATCACTTTCAAAATGTATTCTATATATGCTTTATCAATGCAACGATATTGAACAATTGTGTCAATTCGTGATTGTAAAGAAACATTATTTATAAATTGCTTTAACAAGGGAAGTCAATACGATGATAATACTACTCTGTTTTTAAAGTAAGAAGCATAATTATATTAAAATTTAGCATAAGAATTAAATTACAATATATTTATATTTTATTTTATTGTAACTAGACGGCGCCACAACAGACTTTGGTTATTTCTTTTTTTTTTAGTTTGTTGGAGTTAAGTGGTTTTTTTTTCAATCTTTATCGCACAAGTGCCTATCACTCTTTAAAAGCATTTAATCTTATAAAAATGGAAGAAGCAAGCTGTACTTCACAAGAAGATCAATCTGAAGTGACAGGATTTGATGAAAATCAAAAAAGTGATGTCACAAATGCGTTGAAGTACTGTAAAATTTTATTGCAAAACAATGGGTTTTTAACAAATAATCCAGAATCTGAAATATCTTCGTTTTCTATTGCGAAAGGAGAAGAATTCTATAATTTGATGGTAAATATGCAGATTTTGTAACGATTTTTTACTTTTTACTAGTCAATAATAGATCCAATTTTTTTAAAGCTCTTAAAATGATGAGAAATTTTAATAATGGTTTAAAAATCAAAAAAGCTAAATTAAATTTAATTATGTTAACAAAAATTTTTATTGAGATTATTAAATTATAATTACAAGTATATTTATTAAAAATTTTGAGAAAATAAACGCAGCGTGTTCTGGCATCGAACCCGGGATCACGGAACAATGAGCAGACGCCATACCAACTGAGCTATGACCAACGCTGGTTTCTTGTTACAAAGTAAGTATTTAAGTTGTGTTATAATATTACACCTCCCATTTCGCGAGAACTAAGGAGCGTTGTATAAAATCCATTGAACCTGAGACTAAGGGGCTTCTACCCTACAACATATATAAAAATAATCAAAATCTATTATTACCAAGCGTGGCACTCTCCTTGTTATTTTTAAGATGTAATGAACTTTCCATAATTTTTGAAACAATTTCAAATGACATATAAATGTAAAAGTCGAATAAAAATTGAACTTATAAACGGAGTTCTATTATATACAATTCAAATTACACTAAAATAGCATAAATCGAAATCCTTTTTCATATTTTTTTTAATCTGTTAAAATATGATCTGAACTGTAATATAAACCTTAAAACGTAGTTTATAAAAAAGTATAAGACGAATATTTATATTATAGCAAGATTATTTTTAATAAAACCACACACAAACTTTAAAAAAATGCTTAAGAAAAAAAAACTAAAACGCCAGTATACAAACTTAACACGGCTTGATAAGTAACAGTTAAGTAACTCATCGACTTTGAAAATAGTAATATTCTGTATTTAACCAAAATGTAATACATAATACAAATTATTGAAATAATGCATATAAACTACAGTAATATGTATACTCTAAATAACATGCAATATTAATTTTTAAATCTATTATAGCACTATCTGAACAACAATAAAAACATTTATACTTACTTCATAAAAAAGTACAATGCGAGTATTTTTAATGAAACCATAAACAAACTTTGTAAAACATTTATGAACAAAATAACTAATATTTCTATATACAAACTTTACACGGGTTGACAGCTAACAGTAAACTAACTCCCGAACTCTAAAAGCCTCCTAAA
This sequence comes from Maratus michaelseni, assembly GCA_963931845.1. NCBI lineage: Eukaryota > Metazoa > Arthropoda > Arachnida > Araneae > Salticidae > Maratus > Maratus michaelseni. Next base: position 244,650,307 of record OZ007588.1, on the reverse strand, counting down.
TTCCTGAGATATTTGTCATCGTACGAGAGAGCCATATATTAAGCAATATTACATATTTATGGAATTTAATTAGATGAAAATTTCCCTCCATGAAGTGCAATGGACTGTATTTGAAAAAGAATGGTACTTAAAGAATTTCAGATTAATCATTTAAGTTTTCTCGTTCGTGCAGGAATGAACGCGGCAGTATTTATTTATTTTTTCATTCAAATCCCATTTTCTTTATTGTCTGCTCATTTTTTGTACTTACAGAAGTTTTTTATATATATTCTGTCATTTTAATTATTTTTTTTTCAAAAAAAGATTTAGTCAAAGTATGTATTAATAAATATTTTTAATCACGTATTTAATTTAATTAATAAATGCCAGTGACATTTTTTCAAAGTTATTTCTTTAGTTTTGTCGATAGAACAAAAATCAATAAATTTCAACAAGTAAAAAAATATTCTTCAGAAAAAAAAAAGATAGAATACTTTATACAAAGTGACATTTTGCTTTTCGTTCAATAAACTCAATATATTTTTCTATATGAAACATGAATGTTTATAAATTTTTATATCAAAACTAATCAGTATATAGTAAAATAACACTGCTCAAAACAGGGAATTTTTCAAAAAAAGGGGAATAGCGTTTTCAAACATGAAAACTAACTGTTTTTATTTAAACTGGATTTGAAAATAATTCAGAATTTTTACATCTAGAGTCAAAAATTATTTTAATTCAATATGAACCACCTTATATCCAATTTTTTGAAGATTTGTTGACAGTATAGCTGCATAACGTTATAATTCAAAAATCTAAAAATTAATCTAATTCGGTCGTTTTGAAAGATATTTAAACATGAGAATTAATATGATAATTGTCGCAATGACAATATAAGATGATAAATTAATATTTTTAGCACCAGAACTTTTAATCTTAAAGCAGACTAGTTTCGGCAGTATTCAGCATACCTTCATCAGTGCGAAGAATGATAGATTTTTGCTCATATATATAGAAGAGAAGCGAATTCAATGGATAGGTTTCTTGACCACTAGAATTACAGGAATTTACGAGAAATGGCCAATAGGAAACTTGTAAAGATAATGGTACTGGTAATGTGAAATAATGCTAGTAAAAATTAAGAAAAGAGGTTTTTATGTAATATTTGCAAAAATCAGATAATGGGGGAGTAGCGAAATCACAATTGATAATATTTTCGTGTTTTTTATAGATATGGAATGCTTCAAGAAAGTTAAATTCAAGCATAGACGTGGGTTTAGAGATAATTTTAGCTGAGTTGAAGTAAAAGGTGTGGTTCATCTCTCAGCAATGTTTTGCAATGGCCGATTTGTTAGTTTTTTTGTTTTTGAATATATTGCTTGTGTTCTTGAATTCGAAATTTTAAACCACGTTTCTATTGTCCAATATAGAAAAGACCGCACTGACAATTAATACTATAGATATCCCTTGAGTTAAACAATTTAATAGGATCTTCAGATAGATTGTAAAAAATAAACTTATTGACAGAAGTGAAAATTATTTTGAAATCATATTATCTAAGAATTTTAGCAATTGGAAACCTGGATTTAGGAAAGTAAGGTAAAACAATGTTAATATTGGAAAAAGAAGAAGACTGAGATGAACTTGAGGAACGAGGATGTTGTAGTTTAAAATAAAGCTCTATCAATATTTGAACGGTTGTAACCTCTGTCAACAGCAATGGCTTTAAGATATTGAATTTCAAATTAAGTGAGTGTGAATCATGGTATGATTTATAAAGGTATAAAAAGCGGCCATTTTTTGACTAGGAGGATGACGTGTGCGAGGATCGGGTGGTAGAGAAATAACAAAACTTTTGCGATAGACGGATGTGGAGAAGCCGTTTTCAGTACGATATTCAATTTATGAAACAGAAAATAATAGCTGACTTCTTTTTCTAGATACCCTTGTCACTCATAGTGAAACTTTAAAAAAATCTGAAACATTCAGAAAATATTTTTATTTCTAGAATGAAAAGTATCTTATTCGCAACAATAAGAGACACGTTCCGACCGATTGTCAGAAACATTGAAGATAATAGGATTACATAACACCATAAATGAAAAATGTTAAATACAAGCAAATAGCTTAACTTATTATCAGCTTAACTTGTTATTTCTATGCTAAACAGTAGATGTTTAAAAAGAAAAAAATTTGTAGACATGCATGCTATTTAAAGAAAATAAGAGCTCCAAAAACTTGACTAAAAATAAATAAAATAAATAAGTAATGATACTTTTAGACATGATAAACAAGAAAAAAAATTAAAAATGTATGTTTCGCATTGAAAAATATCCCATTTTTGCATTCGATGTTCTAATCCCGTGGTTGTTGAATGCTTACGTAGGGACACTGTCACTGCACATTTCAAGCACTTTTTTTAAAACCAGATAAAGTATTACGTTATTTTTCATTCCAAAATGTACGTATACGTTTATTCTTTTGTTTCTGATGTCGTAAGAAAATCATATTGCTTATATGTTGTATATGAGACAGCTTAAAGGTATTCAGAGAATTTGAAAGTGAGCAAAATCGATGATAGGATTTATAAAAATAAATCAAGACACTAAAATTTAGATATCTTTCCTTTGTCCAGTTATCCTAAATGTTTAGTCATTTTCTGGATCTGATTAGAGATTGAAAATAATTTAAAGGATTTTTTCTCCCATTTATTAGAAAAGGATTAATCTGTGTACTATTATTAAATAAACTGTGCATTTATATATATGATATGAACTAGTTATAAGCATCATAAGCTCAAAAAGTAAATTTAGAGAGATATTTCAGCTTCTAAAATTCCAATCAGATGATGAAATGATTCTCACGCATCATATTTCACATGTCCAGACAATACACTGGACAATTTCTTAACTCGGTTAGGACTAACAAAACTGGTGAACCAAGTTACTTATATTCAAAAATGTGCTTAAGTATACTAAAACTTTTATGTGCTACACGATAGCATATCTGGCAGCGCCTCTTAACCGTAAGTAACGAAAATAGAGGCCGTATGTCGAAAACTATTGGAGATATGACTAAATGTTCAATGACAAAGTTGTAAAACATCATCAATTTCAAAAGACATCATGTTTCAAAAGACATATCATGAACGTTAATATGATAAATATATTCATAAATACAGATGAAAATGTCCGAACACAATGTGAGGTATTTTGTTTTAGAAAAATATTTAATGTCAGATGATAAATTTATTGTACAGCTAGCTATAAATGCTCACGTTTGCTGATAGGGCCACTTAAGCTAAAATAAAATAAGTTTTATTTTAAAGGCAAAACTAACTGAAGGTTCCGTGAATTTTTTCCCTTTCTGGTACTACATCACAGTTTTTACAACATATTTGCTTTCTGCCGCATTTTTATTTAATAAATTTGGATTTGCACATGTTAAAAATATTCTCATTTCGTTTTCGGGAAATTTTCATGTTTTTCGCAAACAAAATGTCAATATCGGATAGCATCAATGTCGGATATTTTGGTCGTCACAGACTAGTATTTTTCGTATTCATGTAGTGATAGCAGCAAAATGTCCATATATCAAGAATATCGATATACTGGGGTAAAAATAGCGATTTTGACATTTACACTAACCACACTATATAGCCAAAAACAAATAACAATATCAACTAAACACTAAAATATAATAAATTAAAACTATAATACGAATATAACCAAACACAAAATACTAACGAAAAATCAATACCAGGAAAATTAAACCTGAAGGCAGGAGGGCATGGCTAACTAGTATATATATATATATATATATATATATATATATATACGTATATATATACACTGGTCTCCAAAAGTTGGTACAACCGGTTTTTTGAGTCTAATTTGCAAATGAATGAATATAGAAACAACAAATTTGGAGGAAATGTGCGCTAAACTGTTATTTATTAAATGCGACATAGAAATTTACTTAAGTTAAACGTATAAATGAAATTACAACAAAAAAGCACTCATGGTGGAAAATTCCGTTCTTGGAGAAATCAGTACATCGCATTATTATGCAGTAAAATGTGACAGAAACATTAAAAAATTGGTTCTAATACGGAATATGTACACCCCGGACTTATATGCATTGGCGGCATCGACTTTCCATGCTCTCAATTAAATTGTCGGACACCGAAATAGGTAACGCTGACCACACTTGTAGTAAGCCTTGTTCCAGCTCATTTAATGACCTTGGAGTAGGACTTAAAGCCGCAAACTGTCTTCCAAGATAGTCCCAAAGATATTCTATCGGATTCAAGTCTGGAGAATGAGCTGGCCATTCCATTCTCTCTAAACCGTGATCCTCAAGATAATTCTCAACAACCACAGCTCGGCGTGGTCTCGCATTATCATCCATTAGAATGAAACCATTGCCAATAGCACCGGCATATGGGCGCACATATGAATCAAGGATCTCATCCCGATATCTTGCACCAGTCACAGTTCCTCCATGGAACATATGCAGGTCAATGTGGCCTCCGAGTGAGATCCCTGCCCAAATCATGATTCCACCGTTTCTGTACCTGTGTGTTTCGACAGTGTTTGATTGATGGTATCGAGTGCATTGTTCTCTCCAGATCAGAATACGTCCTGAATCGCTCTCCAGTGTGAATGTGGACTCGTCTGTGTAGAGTAAAGAAGCCCACTGTTGTCTGGTCCAAGAAACATGTTCTCTTGCCCAACATAAGCGGGCCCTTTTCTGTCGTCTGTTGAGGGGGACACACACAACTGGTCGCCTTGCATAGAGACCTGCATTGTGAAGACGTCTTCGCACCGTAGTAGAGGAGATTCTTCTCCCTGATGCTGCAAAGTGGTCTGCAATGAGTTGCGGCACAGTAGTGCGTCTTCTCCTTCGAGACGAAAGAGCTAGAAACCGGTCTTCTGCAGGTGTTGTAACAAGTGGGTGGCCTGGAACATGTCTTCTGGACACAGAATCTTCGGATTCATATTGATCCCAGAGTCGTTGGACTACACTGCGAGACACATTGAGTCGTCTAGCAGTATCGGCCTTTGACAACCCCATTTCCATCCATCCTACCACCCGCCACCTTAATGAATCGGGCAAACGACTTCTTCTAGACATTTTTAGCCTCTACTGGCTGTTGTGAACAAAACTGACAACAATAGTTCGAATACAACAAAACTTACACGCAAAAATACGAAAGCTTCGTAATTGGATATTTTTCTCTCATTCACAAATACCTATTATTTTCTATAAAATAAAAGTGGTAGCTGTAATTTTTGCGTACGTTTTTTTTTTAATCTTATTATTGTCATTCATATAAACTATGAAGTTTAATCTGACTGCCATTTTTTGTCTGGTGAGCTTCGAAAAACATGTTGTACCTTAACTTTTGGAGGCCAGTGTACATATCCGATGTACCGATACTGCTTAGAAATTAATATTTCACATGTAAAAATTAACTTTAAAGGTGTTGGACAGTGAGATGTCAAATTTCACTCACTAATGTTAAATAGCGAGGAAGATTTGAGACCTATCGACATGGACGTGTACCTTGTACGTGACTTTAATCCTATGGACGTGGAATGAATTCGTATTTTAAAAACAGGAAATTAATATTTTTAACTCCCTTTTTTTCTGTGTACTCTCTTTAAAGAATGACTCTTCTTTTTTAGTTAACAAAATAGCTCTAAAATGTATGCTTAATTTAATGTTTTATGTGTTAAAAGCTGATGAGATGTAAGTAAGATTTTAATGCTTCAAAAAAAAAAAAAAAAAAAAAAAAATCAGTCTACATTTTAGAAATATTTTGACAACTAAAAGACATCATTTAAGAACAGTACACAGAAAAATAATTTTAAAATATTACTTTCCTGCTGATATATTTAAAAAATAAGAATGCATTACAGCGTCGAAGATTTAATATTAGCGAGGAGAATTCGAGACAACTGACGAACACCCATAAGAATTCTTCACGTACACTTCTAAATACATCTAAGTAAGCGAATTTTATTTTATTTTTTAAACTACTTCATTAAAAAACTTTTTTATTGGTGTAGTCTTTTAATATGGCTACGACTTTAGAGGAACTTCAAAATGTCCTCCACGTAATAAGAAAAGCAACCCATCATAATTTAAAAGATTTTTAACTAAACATAATTAGCAAAATGGGAAACTAGGGACCCTCTCTTACTACCCCCATTTTCTCAAATGACGTTTCTGCAAGGTGTCAAAAATACTTAAACGTGCTTTGTGATTTATATTGATTTATTTGTAAATTTTATCAGATAGGTGGATTGTCGTGTTTTCCATGAATGTGTTAATGTAATAGATTTGTTTGTATAATGAAATATTGCAATTGCTATTATTATTGAACAAGTAATTTTATAAAGGTAATATAGCTCGTAAAAGTGATGTTTAGAAATATTTTACCAAAATTAATAAAATTTATGTTAAAGAAAATTCTAAATTGAAAAAAAAAATACCAATCTCATACGTTATCACAAGTAACTGTTCAGCCCTCAACATTAAATGGTTCATAATCATACAATAAAACAGGTTTGATAACTTCATGTTTTTGTGTCTTAAACTTCTTCTGCAAATATGGATTCTGATATACCTTTGAATTTATCAATACCTGTAGCAATAAATCACAAAGGAATCCTGTGAAAATCTGGAAGACCAAAAACACATTTACCCAAAATTTTATGCTTTAGTAAGATGATATTGCGACTTCTGTCTGTTTAAACTATAATCTGAGTCTGTTTAAACTTTGGATCACATCTTCTATTCTTTTCCAGACACTATCTTTAACTTTGTACCGTTTAGAAAAGCTGCCATGTATATCGTCATATAACGCATACTCTTTTTACTATAAGTAATAAATTCTCGTTTGTAGCTAATTCGTTTCACTAATTATTTTATGCGAAACAGTCTTAAAGTGTCACCTTGTATAGTCAAATTTCAATACGTAAAAGTACTAAGCCAGCAAAAATTAGTCAAGATATAGAAATTTATTCGAAGCAATTTTGAATTGTACAAGATAATTATAGTATTCATTCCACTACAGGGAATGCGAAACTGATTCGAGATATAAAAATTCAAGTTACAAAAACACAGAATTATAAACGTTTAACTGAATAACTAAACTAGTGAATTTATAATAAATTGCAGACATAAGTAACTATTATTAGATCAAGCAACTAAATAAGCACGACAGTGTTTAAATAATTTCTTAACACCTCTTTTTTTATCTTATTTTTAATTTAAAACAATTATATTTTAATTGCCAATCCTTTTCTTATCTTTATTAGTTTCATCTGCGTTAAAAACGTTGTTATTTTAGTTATAAAAACTGTATTAGTTCTTAAATACCACTTTTTATTTGAAACACATTTCAAAGTATCATTTAAAAAAAATTTCACTGAAAATTGCGCTGAACATGTACCAAACTGTTAAAAAATCAACACATATTTTTTCTTTACCATAACTGTTACAGAAGATTTCTAATACCAAGTCAGTTATGAGAGAAATAATTATATTTTATCAGTATCACAGAGTTTATTACAGACAATAATAATCACGTAAAAAAAAAATGGTTGTCATTGCCGGTTGCTGAGAAATGTCACGTTTAACCTTCTCTGGTAACCTATTCTTAAACAATATTGATTTCTAGAGTTTATTTTTCTTTTAAAGTTGTTTGCATTGACTTTTTTTTTATTTGTTTTCAAGTTTTTCAACTTGTAGATCATAAAAAATGACAATTAGAAACTGTTGAGGATCTTACAATACATTTAATTATGATTTCCATTCTTACATTTTATTTTTATTTAGCAAATCAAAGTTTTTGTTTCACTAAAAGTTGTATAGATATATATATACATATATTACTGATACAATTTTCTTACACTACATATCTTATTTTCATTTTGAAATATTCTTAAGAAATATTAATTGTGTTTTTCAATTATCTGACTACCATCTATGACGGTAAAACTGAATCGCGACTTATATAATTTGAATTATAGATGCTACACTTATATACATTTGACTCCATAAGCAATTTAATGAAGTTACAATAAATGGAACACATAAGTAACTATTTTTTGTCCTAGATTTATTTTAACACAATTATTCAAATTGGTAAAGAGATAAAATGAGTTGTAATTCCAACTGCGCAAAAAATTTCCGGACCACGATTCGAACCAGGGATCAAGTCAGTAAGGTTAACTGGGTGAATTAGGCCCTCCAGATGCGTCCTGGATGCCTCAATGGGTAGAGCATTGGCAGCTTCAGCCCTGGTTCGAATCATGGCCCGGAAATTTTTCGCCCAGTTGGGAAATTACAACAATTTTTTTTTTATCCCTCAGCTATTCAAACTCGGACAATTTTTAAATAATTTATTGACAGCCTCTTTCTTGTCCTTTAATTTTTAATTCAACCCAATTTATTTTTAGGTCAATAATTATTTTTCTTAGTAATTTAATTTCTTTAAACTAGTCGTTATTGTAATTTTAAATGTTCGTAATTGTTCTTAAATACTACTCTTTATTTTTGATACATTTTAGAGTCCGCTTTTTAAAACAAAAATTTCAGTGACAATTGAGCTGAACATGTGTTAAACTGTTAAAAAAATCACTACATACTTTTCCTTTATCTTAACTGTTAAAAAAGATTTCTAATATCAAGTCAATTACTAGAGAAATAATTAACTTTTATCAGTATCACAAAGTTTATTACAAACAAGAAAATCATATAATAAAAACTGGAAAAGTTGTAATTCCCGGGTGCTGGAAAAACGTCACGTTTTACCTTTGCTAGAAACTTATTTCTTGAACAATACTTATTTCTCAGGTTTATTTTTCTTTTAAAGTTGTTTGCATTGACATACCTTCAATATGTTTTACAGTTTTACAACTTGTACATCATGAAATAAAATGACAGTTGAAAATGTTGATGATTTGACAATATATTTCATTAAGTTTTCCCTGCTTATGTTTTTTTTTATTATTATTATTTTTAACAAATAAAATTGTTGTTGCACTAAACATTACACATTCCACTATACATTTCATGTAGTTATTTTAAAAGTTTTTTTTAAATTAATGATACCGTTTCATTATATTATATATATTTTTTATTATACTCTGCAAAAAATATTAATTAGAAATTTTAATAATTATCTGATTATACCAACATTGAATGCAGAAATAAATCGAGACACAGAAAATGTTAATTATAGATGTTAGACATAAAAATTTATCTGCGTAATTAAATTTGTTAAGTTAATTATAAATGGAAATCATGAGTAGTTGTTTTGTGTCAAACAATTGATTAAGCTCGGTGAATTCTTCAAATATTTCATAAAAATCTATTTTTTATACTTTCTGTTTCATTTTAATCCTGATGCATTTTTAGGTTAATTATGGTTCTTCATTTGCGTTAAATTAATCGTTATTGCAATTTTACAATAGTTGTTATCATTCTTAAAAACCTTATTTTATTTAGAACACACTTCAAGTTATTATGTTGAAAATAACATTTTCAATGATGAATGCGTTAAACATGTGTTTGTCTGTTAAAAATCAATGCATCATTTCACTTTATCTAAACTGTTACAGAAGATTTCTAATATCAAGTCAGTTATTAATGAAATAATTATATTTTATCAGTATCACAGAGGTTATTACAGACAATAATAACCGCATCAGGAAAACTGGAATTTTTTTTCATTTTCAGTTCTTGAGGGATGCCATGTTTAACCTTTTCTGGCAATATGTTTTTAAAAGATATTGATTTCACGAGTTTATTTTTTCCTTTACAGTTAATTTTACTTTATTTTAATTCAGTTTTCTTGCTTGTAGACAATAAAAGAAAGTGACAATATGAAACTGTTGACGATTTCATAATGTAAATCATTAAACTTTCCCTTCTTCTTTTTCTTTTAATATAATGGGAAAAAAATTTCACTAAAAGTTGTATTGGTTTCACTCTATTTTATATATATTTTTTTAAAATGCCATTTCTTACTGACTGCGTTGCCAAATCTGGTAGATTTGTTATTTAGAAATTCTAATACATAGCTGAAAATAACTTATTAACAATCCTTTTATATTCCTTTCAATACAGTTGTTTTTAAGACAATCATGTGTATTCGCATTTGCATTATAAAAATCGTTACTGTACGAGGAAAAGTCATTAAGTAAGTCACAAAAGATAATTAAATAATAACTTACAATGATATTCACTTAAAAACTATTTTTATTTATCAACATACTCCTTTCATCATGTACCTTTTCATCATCTGTGAACATCATCTTGCTTCCAAGATGGTTTTTTACTGTACTAAAGAAATGAAAATCGCTTTGGGCTAAGTCGAAGCTGTATGGTGGATGTTAAAGAAGTTGCCAACCACACTTTTGAATTGTGAACACTTTTGAAAACATTTTGAATTGTTTGAATTGTTATTATTTGAACACTTTTGAATTTTGAATTGAATTGTTATTATTTTGAAAATATTGGTGGAGAATATGTTGAAAAGTAAAAATAGTTTTGAAATTAATATCATTGTAAGTTATTATTTAATTATATTTTGCTATTTACTTAATTCCTTACCCTCGTAATTTTAAATGCGTGTAATTTTTCTCAAATACTACTTATAATTTCAAATGCATTTCAAAATATGATATTTAAAATAAACATTTAACCGACAATTGTTTTCAACAAATGTTCCAAAATCAATATATTCATTTTCACCTGCAATGGCTTTAACAGAAAATGTCTTATATCAAGTCAGTTTTAAAAGAAATAATTATCTTTTATAAATATCGCAGACTTTATTACAGACAATAATAGAAGCAACATACAAAAATGGGAAAGCTGTTATTGTCGGTTGTTTGGTAAATATCAGATTTAACCTTTGCTCTACAACCTATCCTTGAAGACTATTGATTTCTTGTGTTAATTTTTCTTTTAAAATTGTTTCTATTGAGTTTCCTTTATTTGTTTTTCCATTCTCAACTTGTTGTTTTTCAAGACAAAATTTCTGTATTCTCAATATGTTTCATTTACGTTAAAATAGCCGTTAGTGTAATATTAAAGGCTTGTAATTGTTCCTAAACACCATTTTTAATTTCGAATGCATTTCAAAACATGATATTTAAAAGACGCATCGATAATTGTTTTCAACAAGTGTTCCAGAATCAATATATACATTTTCCTCTGATATGGCTTTTATATAAAATGTCTTATATCAAGTTAGTTTTAAAATAAATAATTATATTTGATAAATATCGCAGAGTTTATTACAGACAATTATAATGGCATCATAAAAAGTGCGAAAGTTGTCATTGACGGTTGCTTGCGAAATGTCACATTTTAACCTTTGCTGGCAATCTTCCCTTGAAGAGTATTGATTTCTTAAGTTATTTTTTTTATTTTTAAAGTTGTTTCCATTGAGATTTTCTTTCTTTCTTTATTTTTTTTTTCATTTTCAACTTGTAGATCTTAAAAGAACGTCTCAAATGGGAACTGTTGGGGATTTGGCAATAGATTTTATTAAGTTTTCTTTTGTACTCACCTCCTTATAAAATGTACTTAACTGAAAACATAGATATAATACTTAAGAATATAAACATGCGATAAACGAAATCATAATCACGTGTTTCTTTTTTTGTTGTTGTTTTTTTTTTTTCTTTTTGTAAGGAATGTTTTCTGCTATATATACTAACAGAGTTTTGAGAAAAGTTGATTGTATAATATCCTCTTCCGAGTTACCCACGATTCTGAAAATCATTTTTTATCATTAGAAAACTTAGAAACTAATATATTTTCACTAATATAGATACCAGCATATAAGGTTATTTTGCTGCCACTAACTTTCGGAAATGTTTTCGAATACTTTTTATCGTGAATATTCAGTTTTCTCAAACCTGAATATCTGTGTTTAGGATGTTATTAATTTTCAATTAAACATTTTCAGCTGCGTAATTGAATGTATACATGCAAGAGTAACAAAATAATATTAATTTTAATGTTGATGTTAATTTATTATGTTTGTCTGTCAAACATGTTTGTTGAACACGAAAATGTTCACTTGAAAATTGACAGTATCTGAAAAGCTCTATATTCCAGATCCAGGGTCAGAAAACTGACTTAATACACTATAAAAACTACTCGGAAACGCTTCCGAAAAGCAATAACAGCAAAAGAAACTATATTTTCATAAATGCTTTTTTAAATATCGAAAATATAGTTGGGTTGGGTTGATTATTGACGGCCAATTATCTACACTTGGGATATAGGCCCGGGGGGGATGCCCTCCGTGGGGGTCTTTCTAAGGGAACCTAACCCGTATTTACGCATGGATAAATCCACGGCTCGAAGAAAACCACGAAAACTCCGAACGATTAGGCCGACGGGCGCGATTGAGATCGAACCCAGCACCTTCCGTCTACCAGCTTCGAGAGCAGAACCTCTCAGCCACGAAAATATAGTTGGTTTCTGAGGTTTCTAAAGATAATGAACGTTTTTCGGAAACTTCAGTAACTCGGAAGACGTCACTGTATATTTTTGTCCGTGGTTATATTATATTTCTCTAAATTGAGAAACATCAGTCTTTTTTAAAGCGTACCAATTTTACGGTTTTTTAAAGTCAAATAAACTTACTTTGTACCAGAAATTTTCCTTCACGAATGAACACAAATAGATACCACATAAAAACAATGCGCATATTAGTATGATTTTACATTCAATAAATTTTCCGATTCCATACATGATTCGTCACTTGGCATTAAAATAAAAATGTTGGCTGTTATGTATAATGATTAAGTTACCGCAACACAACAATCATGTAATGTTAGCTCGAAACTGGGTATGTAATACGTTTAATATTATTATTAAAATTAAAACATTGTTTTTTGAATAGTTTTGAAAAAACATGAAATGTTATCTAATCTCATAAATTATAAAAATTTATAAATTGTGTTACATGCAAATTGAAATTACTCTGGGTACTTTATGTAAAGATAGAACTGGTTCATTTCAATAAACAATTACTGTAAATAAGAAGAAACTAAAGAATATATAGCCTCTCTCTGGCTATAAAATTTATCTGATTAAACCTATGTAGAAAATAAATGACAGAACGTAAGCTAGAAAATCGAATTAAACTCTCATAAAATCCATCAAGTCAGAATTTTAGTACAGTAATTATTATCAAAATGTCTAAGAAACAAAATATCTCAACTACTAATTTAAAAAACAGTAAAATATATACTAAAAAATCGTTAAAACATAATCTTTGTATTAATATTTTACAATATAAAAAGAAAATGAATTTATAGACTCTCTTTTCTTTGAATTCTTAATTTTAATCACTTACTTTATATTTTTTCGACTTATTTAATTATAGAAATGTAGTATTTTCTCCAAAATACCGTACATATTTTCAGAATGCTTCATAAGCATTTGGATACACGCGAAATATTTTTAGTGATACGAACTATGTTATTGTAATCAATGATTTTAAATAAAAAACCATTTTTTCTACATGGAAAAGAATAACTGAATTTATTACATTTTCACTAACTTGATATAAAGAACATTTACACCGTAAAAAAACAAATGTTTCTTAATCGTAGGAAAAAATACAAAAATCACTTCCAAGTTACCCACAATTCCGAATGTGTTTTTTTATCTTTAGAAAACAATATATTTTGGTATTTAAAGAGTAATTTATAAAAATAAAATTTCTTTTTCTGACATTGATTTTCGGAAATGTTTGCGAGGAGTTTGTATTGTGTATTAATCAGTTTTTTCAAACCAGTTTTTAGGATGATATCAATTTGTTTTTATATGCTAAAGTTACAAATTATTATTAACCATCTCACCACCTTGAACTGATATATCTGTTCACTACGCTGTAGGTTTCACTGCAATAATAGCATTGTCTAAATTAATATATTTTTACAAGTATAATGCAGTTTTAAAATATTGAGTAATGATTGATATTTTGAAGCTGATACTCATATACGTAATTAAGTTCTTTATATCAAGTTTGAAAAAATCATCTTTTTTTAGCATTAAAATAAAATAAATAGCAAACATCACAAATTTGCCCTTTTTCTCGGCGGTCAGTGGGTTAATATTAATGTTAATGTTAATGCTGTTCATTGATCATGTCTGTCTATAAAACATGTTAGTTGAACATGAAAACGTTTACTGGAAAACTGATCGCAACCAAAAACCCTATATTTTATTTTGAAGAAACTTATAAATATACTATTAAAACTACTCGGAAACGTTTCTGAAAATCCGTGGCAGCCAAAGAAACACATAATTTTTTTTAATAAATTATTCTTTAAATCTCAAAAAGAGATTAGTTTCTGAAATTTCTAATGATAAAGATCGCTTTTCGGAATCGTGAATAACTTGGTAAATGTTATTGTATATTTCCGTTTGTGATTATATTATACTTTGCTATATTAAGAAACATTTGTCTCTTTTACTGTGTAGTTACAGGAAAAAATATGAGTTAGAAGAGCACGAAAATTTTCAAAGCAGGGTTATATATTCTATTCAAACAGATGTTAGAAAAGAGCTATTTTGATTTGTGAATAGACTTTTATACTTTGAATAAGTAAGTTTAATCCTAATTTAGTTTTTTAGGTGATTAATTAATGAATTATTTAATAAATAGTTTGGTAACTTCAACACTATTTTAACCTGTGTTAATTTTGTTTCAATGCTAGGAGATTTTATCACGAATGACTACTGTGTAATTAAGATAAGGTATCATAAAACTGGTGTAACGCACAATTTTAAAATTTTGTAACACACCATAAAACAAAGTAAAGTATTACGCGTTTCAAATCTTAAAAGTCTTATCTGAGTCTTCATCAGACGCAGATAAGACATGCGATCACTTTGACAGCAGTAGTAGGTTTGCTCTAGCCTTCAAAGTGGTAGCCCATCTCGTTTGCGTTTGATAAAGAAAGGTGTCATTCTTTTAAAACACGTTATTCTTTACTTTTTTATATAGATTTAAGAAATTTTTTAATTATTTTTTACCGTTAGGATATAACGCTGGTTCATTATTATCCCATTATATAATACGAATTACGATTTTTAATTACACATATATGGAATAAACATTAATTTCCAAAGTTGCACACAATATTCGATACTTCATTCGATTATCCAAACACTTATATTGTGTATGATTTCATCGGGGAAGACCAAGCTACGCTGAGTTAAAATCAGCTTTGCGTTCAACTCGATATAACAATAATTTCTCGCTGTATTATTGCTAATAAAGCATTTTGTTTTATAATAGTATTATTTACAGAAACAATCAATCTTAAAACTACGTGCATATTTTTAAATTTTACATTACTTACATATTTATAATGAAAAGGCATCCTTCATAAACTGCCTTTTTAGTTCGTTGCACAATTTCTTTTGGTAGCAGGACTTTTAGTCCTGAAAGCCTTTTAATATGCCAGAAAGCAAAGTACAGCATCCCCTGCATAAAATACTATGGACTTTGATTGGTTGAATCATGTATATAGGCTCCTATTCGGAATTTCTAGAAAATTCCTTCAGATTCTGAAAGTAAATTTTTTCTCCAATTGTCGTCAACATTGGGCGACAAATCGCAAACTTTGCGATATTCTTTCAGTTGGTGCCCAGCATGTGTTTCGGTAGTGGTAATCTTGAAAGTTTTTCTCGCCAAATCTCATCAAATCTCACCATTTCGCTAAATTTGGTGATATTTGGCATAAAGTTACCCACTCTGCGACTTCATTTACAGCAAACTGTTTAAAAACTTGATAACTGATTCAATCTTTATTCACACTGAAATGCATTGACCTGTAGTGACCCAAAAATGACCCACTAATCGAAATTTCTCGAACATGCGACTTAGCCCAGTGGTCTTTTCGTAACACAAAATGGTAGGATACAAAATTTAGTCAAAATCGTTTGAGCCGTTTTTCAGATAAATTTAGCTTGAACCTACCCGTAGTGACCCAAAATGTCCCACTAACTGAATTTTCTCGAACATGTGATTTATCCCAATGGTCTTTTCGTAATCCAACATCATAGGATTCAAAATTTAGTCAAAATCGTTAAAGCCGTTTTTTAGATAATTAGCTTGACCCGTTGTGACCCAAAAATGACCCACTAATTAAATTTTCTCGAACATGTGACTCAGCCCAATGATCTTCCTGTAATACAAAATGGTAGGACACAAAATTTAGTCAAAATCGTTTGAGCTGTTTTTTAAATTAAATTAGATTGACCTTGACCCGTAGTGACCCAAAATGACCCACTAATAGAATTTTCTTAAACATGTGACCCAGACCAATAGTATTTTCGTACCTCAAGATGGTAAAATACAAAATTTAGTCAAAATCGTTAAAACCATTTTTTAGATAAATTAGCTTGAATTAGTGACTCAAAATGACCCATTAATCGAATTTTCTTGAACATGTGACTTAACCCAATGGTCTTCTCGTGCCCCAAAATGGTAGGATACAAAATTTAGTAAAAATCGTTAGAACCGTTTTTTAGATAAAATTTGCATAACCGCAGACGCTCACAACATTTGTTCGTATTATGTGATATCTAATTTTGAACGGAAACATCTTTGCTCGATCTCAAACCGCAACTAATTTTTTTAGTTTATGCATTCGTATGTAAATGATAATTATGCTTCGAAAATAAATAAAAACATATTGTTGAATAAAAGTTATCATACTTTAGTAACAAACCAACGTTGATGATATTGGGAACCACTATTACTAATTATCTGTATTACGAAAAATAAATCAAATAAAGTACATATATTGATTAAATACTTGCTTCCCATTTAAAATTTTATCAATTAAATATCAGTATTGCACTTAAATTAGGTCTACATTAGAACTACTGATCAAAATATGCCGTAATATATCTTGACATTACTAATACATTATTTTCAAAATGTGAACTACCCAATGTCGGAGCAATATTTCATGTCAATAGTGTCAATATTAACCAATATAAAGCCAATAAAAAAACATCTAGACAGTAGTGTGTTAACATTTTTCAAATGTTCATCAATATTCCGTTTTAGTTAAGTGATCCCGGTATCTTATTTTACTTATTATAATTTTCCAAAAAAAAAAAAAAACAGTAACTTCTTCAATTTTAGAAATATAATTTTAGAACACAATTTACTGAAACTGAATATTGCAAAATTCCATATAATTTTATTCTTTTGTGAAATTACAATCATGCTTTTTTCAAAAATACTAAGTATCGAAAATATTTTCGTATAACCGTTACATATTCTTTCATAAAAATGGCCATTAAAAGTAAAATTACTTAACTATCCTCAAGCCATTTTATCTCTCACAAAAATTCTAAACTTTTTCACTCAAATATTTTAGTATTATTAACGATTCATTCTTCAAGAAAGAAATTTTCTCTTAAGTTTTAAAATTACTTCGTTACATTTAATCCAATACTCACAAGCTAATGGACGAAGAAAAATTTTCGCTGAGATTCACTTCTGTACTGTAACCAAATTTTCAATAATGAAAGCATGGCGCCCAATTCATCTTTATTAGCTTTCCGTTACATGGTAACACCATTTATCTTTCGCTGGAAGCTGGTCTTCTTTTTCAGGAAACTGCTGAATCAAATTTTTCAAAGCACTTAATATATAAAACATATTTTATAACACAGGATATTGGACCTTTTTTACAGATATTTAAGTCCTGAAAGCTTATTAGAGCATCAAAGTATTTGGTAAATGTAGAACAAATATGCTGACTTTATAAAGGTTTATTTTTTGTTTTCGAAATATTTCATTTTGAATTGGTCTTTGGAATTATTAACATGTCTCTATGCATGGTGTGAACTGTGATTTATGATATCTGATTTCGAAAAAGAATGTAGTAATAACGTTTAAAGCGAAAAAAATAAAATTGGATTTAGTTACATTTTATTTATCTTGTTATATGATAAATTTCGAGGAAATAAACAAAACAGTTATTTCTAGATTATTTAAACTAAAGGATTCAGCCTGGACATCCCGGGTTACAGAACATAGGAGGAAATGATTTTATAAATTCAAAACACTAATAAGTTTTTTTATATTTATTAAATTTTAAGTTTAGCACAGTTTGTATGGGTTATTTGTTTTAGTCCACCATTTCCTAATTGTTAATATTTGCATTATTTAATCACAGAATTCTGAGATTATATAAGGCGAAGTTTAGAATTCGGAAACACTTGTACCCAAAATAAAGCACGTCTTCGCACCTTGTTTTGCTATTTTATCTATATAAATCTTAGAATTATTTTTTATTATTGAAATTGTAATAAAATAGGTATTTAATAACTTTGGTTTAAAATAATTTGCTTTATAATAGCTCTAGAAATATTTCTCTAATATTAAATGGACTAGCGTGAAAATATGCAATAAATACGAAATAAAATGTCACAAATTGACAAATACGTAATAAAGTCTCTGAATTTAATAATATTTTTTTGGTAATAATTAATTTTAGTTAATTGATTCCAAAGAAATCCTTATATATTGTATTTTTTTAAATTTAAAACAAGGATTAAATTTTCCAATTTTAGATTTTTAATTAAAAGGGGTGCATTACTGAAATCGACATTGCATTACCTCGTTTGATTAGTTTTTTTTAATTGAAATAAATCAAAAAAAATTTCATACATACTGAGTATATATAAATACGTTTTTTTATATATCTATAAATACCCATAATAAATAAAATTACTTGAGTATATTTTGAGCCTTTTTGTCTCTAGAAATT
Organism: Maratus michaelseni; assembly: GCA_963931845.1. NCBI lineage: Eukaryota > Metazoa > Arthropoda > Arachnida > Araneae > Salticidae > Maratus > Maratus michaelseni. Next base: position 244,631,480 of record OZ007588.1, on the reverse strand, counting down.
TATAAATTATTTACTAAAATATTTTACTCCTATTAATGGCTCATTCTTGATAGAAATAAATTACCGCTTTAAAATTTTAAATTACATCGTTACATTTAATCCAATACTCAGTATCTAATGCACGGAGAAACATTTTCGCTGAGATTCACTTCTGTGCAGTAACTATATTTTCAATAATGAAAGCATGGCGCCCTGTTCATCTTTATTATTTTTCCGTTCATGGTAACACCATTTATCTTGCACTGCAAATCCGTCTTTTTTTTTTAAACTTGCTGAATCAAATTTTTGAAGGCACTTAATATATAAAATATATTTTATAACACAGGATATTGGACCTTTTTTACAGATATTTAGGTCCTAGAAGCTTATTATGGCAGCAAAGAATTTGGCAACTATAGAATAAATGTGCTGACTTTATTAAAATAGCTTTTTTTGGAAAAAGCTCATTTCGGATTTAGTCTTTGGAATTATTAATATATCTCTTTGTGTGTAGTTAACTCTGATTTATGATATCTCTTTTCGAAAAAGAATTGAGTGATCAATTTCAAAGCGAAGAAGATAAATTTGGATGAAGTTTAAATTTTATTTACTTTAATATAGGATAAATTTCAAGCGAAACAAGAAACTCGTGAATACTTTCTAGATATTTTGAATATCTTATTATATTTAATAGTTTTCTTTCCCATTAATATACTCTTAAAATTTTATGAAAATGAATTCAAATGATTTTGATATTCTTTTAAGATATATGTTATGATATGCTTTTATATAACATTAGAATTGTAATAAAATAGATATTAAACGTATTTATTTCTAAACAATCAATTATAATAACATGTATCAATTGATATCCCACATATTTTAAGTTGAAACATAAAGTTTTGCTTTAAATAGTGCTTTTTTTTAGTTTTTGTTGAATTTTGAAAGACTATAATTAATTAAGGGCATTAACATCCACAGTCACTGTCCTTATTACTTATTAATAAAAGCAAGAGCGATATTGTTTTAAGTTGGCCCAAAAAAAAAATAACTGAAAGACATGTCATTTTTTAGCAATGCGTATAAACGGAAAACATCCATAAAGTGTCATTTCATTATCTCATTATCTGTTTTGGTCTAAATTTAGCCTACTTCTATCGAAGAAGGTTTTGCAATTCGTGTTCAGGTTTATTTTTCATTATGTCCACGCATAACTCTTGAACGGATGCTCCAATGTTTATATTTTCCTTATTGTCGAAAATGTCCCGTTCTGTTTATGGCGCGACTCCACTTTCTTTAAGATCTGAAAACTTTTGTCTGTCTGTCTGTCTGTTTATGTATTATCTTATTTTTTGTCTTCATTTTACATACTTTAATTTTCGTAATAATTCGCCCATCGTTGCGGATTTTTAGTTTGGTCTTAAGATACACACTACTATTCGACATTTTTAACATAGTAGTGCTGCTGTGTTTAGTTTTTAAGTATTATTTTGTTACAAGGGTATGTCAAAAATGTTACTATACCATTGTTTGTTGCGCTTCAAAATGAGCAATATTGGCAATAATGTAATTTAAAAGGAATGTGTATTAGAGTCTTAAATGCCTGACCTTGATGCTCTGATCAAATTTCGGAAAGACTTCAAAGAGAATTTTCGGGTTTGGGTTGGATGCAACTCGACGTGTACAGAAACTAATGTGGCTGGTGATAAAGTGTTGCCCCAAAAACATGAAGTTAAGAAACAACCCTTGAAGTCAGTTTTACAGTTTTCCTTAAAATGTTTGTTAGGTAAAAGAGACAGGTTAACCTGTTTTTTTCCTTTTAAACAATGACAAGATAGCTATAAACATGTTTACATTTTAAAACTGACTCAACAACTCTATAACTAATAATTCACTGTCTTTAAAAATGCAGAAGCAAAATGCAAGTTCCTTTTGTAAATTGTTTAAGTGGTCATAGCACTTTTAAGATGTCGAAAAGTGAAAAAAAAATACCATTTTGATCATTTTATATCTTAAAAAGTATACATTATATAAACACAATTTTTGAAGGTGGTAATAAATACATGTTTCTTATTTCGTTTCATATATTTTTCATATCATAATTGGGAAAATTAGTCCTTATAGTGGTTTTTAAACTTGTCAAGGAAATAATTGGGATCACAGGTTGCGCGCAGGATTACAAAATAATTGCTGCATGTAAAAGAAAATTTATGGTATATTATTATAATTGAGCATTTTCATGTTTTAAAAACAAAACTGTATCTTGCTTATATAAAATTTTCAAAAGTTTAGCAATATAACACACAACAAAATATGTTTGCAACAAAAGTAAGTTAAACATTTAGGTTAACTTTATATAGCCTACTATACACTACATCCGGAATATCTGAAGAAGAAACATGGAGAATTTTTTTAACTACCTAGTGCGTCCATTACAGAAAATCACATTTTGAGAAAAACTAATTTAAAATTTTCCTTCAGAAAAAATTCTATATTTAATAAATATTAAGAGTGTTATTTATTTTGTAAGTATTCAAAAAGGATTACTCTTTAATATATATATATTTTTTCAAAGATTGAAGTTTTGAAGATTTGAAAGTCGTATGATCCGTTAATTATTCTTCGTTAGTTTAGTTCGGAGCAAGCGCAATAAATATGTAGCTTGCATAACTTAAAAGTGGTTATGATTTATATTCATATTGCTTGTAGAATCTTTATTTTTGAAAAACATTTTGGTATTTCAAACAGATTTATAAGCTAAGTCAACCGGTAGCTGTATGCATTTTAGGTAGCTCTCATTAAAAAAAGTAAAAAGAACGTACCTAATGCAACCGTTCGGAGGAAAGCAATTCTGGAAAATTTCGTTACATTTTCACCGATCATAATCCTCAGAAACCAAAACCCTTTCTATTCAAATGTTGATTTGTGTAAGTCCATATATATATATTATCTTTTTCATGCGATAGCATATTTATAAACCGATTTAGATATAACTAATCATGTGTATTAGAATTACCAATATCTCGATCTAGTTCATTTACCAGCTTGGTCCTCCATCTTATTTCAAAATGGTGGCCACTTAAAGCATTTAAAACTAAAAAAATATATGTATAAAAAAATTATAAATCCAAATTTATTTTTGCTTAAGTGTTAGGTCTTTATACAATGTCTCTGGAGCATTTTTTGTTTTGCTTTTTTCTTAAAAAATGACTAAGATATAGCAGTTCAAAATTCTATGATAGCTGATATTTTAAAACAAAACAACAGATTAAAAAAAAATCAGAGATTAATTTATGAGCTTTAGTGAACGCAAATTATCTTTCATTGTTGTAAACATTTTCCCAATCATATGCATAAAACTATATATTCATATCCGTTAGAGCCAAATTCTAGCCAAGTTTGGTCACACAATTTGGCGACCAAAAGTAAGTCAACATAAATGAAGCCAACTTGGCTGCTGACTAATTTGGCGAAATTGAATCTCATTCAAATTCAGTATTGGCGAATCTTTTCTAATCAGGTTCTTTTCCTTTTAGCTTCGTGTTTTCGAGTAAAATTAGTTAACATCTTAAAACCAAGAAATAGGGAAGTAACTTTTTCCTCCCAACACAGGCCGGATGGACTTTATTTATTAATTACAAAGTTTGTTGTCACCCCTCTTTTAAAATATGAATCGGTACACGAAAAGTGTATTAGACCCTTAATATTTATATATTTCAATGACAAATCTTGTAAAAATGCTTTATAAGCCGATCACAAAATTCTTATAGTAGTAAAATGCAAAAGTATAGTATCTATTTATACAAAGCATTGTGATACGTAGTTAATTTAAATGGAGAAGAAAATTTTTTCGATGCTTTACACGTAACTGTTTTCCTTAGTTTATGTTTCATTAAAAATTAATACTTTATTGATTGCTGATAAAGTTGAATACATAAATTCTAATTATATAACTTTTTCTGAGTATGTATTATCACTAAATTCAATTTCGAGAAAAATTGTTATATAATAATGACGCTCAGATTTAATTTACTAGATATTGATCAATTTTAATATTTCTTAATTCGCATGTTTTTGTGTATTGAAAATCCAATTTCCTATATAAAATAATAATTTATCAATCAAAAAAGAAAATTCAATGCCCGACAATGCAATAAAAGTGGGATATAAGGAAAAAATAAATAAATGGAAATAAAATGCATTAGAAGTAATATAAAAGCGAAGTTTTAATCGATTTTAAATACTAAAGTAAAAATGAATGCAGCTTAATCCTATGAAAAATATGTCAGACTCTCTCAAAACCATTCAGTAAGTATTTAAGTCTTCAGACGTGATAAATTGATATGATGAAAGGATAAAATTTCTTGCGTTCTTTGATTTTAAAATTTCAACAGTCATTAATTTAAAACAAATCTAAAATATAAAAAGAGAATGAAAAATGCATTGAAAATGACATAAAGTTTTTATGATAAAATTTAATCTGTCATTTTTCATTTATATATTCAGCAATAAACTTCGGAGTCGCAAGTTTTTACGGCTGACTGAATGATAATTATTAAAACTGCCTTTCTTACATTAATATAATTTATGATTTTTTTTTTGTTCAGTCTAATAGAAAAGAAGCATAGTAAAATATGTAAACATGATGTGTTACGTTTATGCAACGTAGTTGGGTGAAGCCAATTTTATGTCCAATTTATGTCCACATTTTTCCTTTTTTTTTCGCATTATATATATATTTTTTCGTCTCTTAAAAAAAATCATAGTTATTAAGTTCATACAAAATTTCTCTCCAGTTTATTTTTTCTCTATGAGATCTATTTCTTCATTTTCAGCGATCAAATCCCGCTGCACGAATGGCGATAAGAGCAACTTTAAGTAGACTATATTTCTAAACATCATGAGTAACATAATCTTTATGTGTTTTCACCTAATTAGCAATTTTAATAACACCGCTAGTTTTTTGGGGTTTTTTTTTACAAATACCACATTATTGTAGGCACTTAATGAGCGAATAGTCTTTGTATTTCTTTAATTTTGTATGACTACTGATAATCCAATATTTATAAAAGACATGTTTGTAAAAAAAAAGAATTTAATTTTTATAGATGAAAAATAGTGAAATAGTTTTCCATTTTAGAGTTCATCAAATCTAAATTACATTTATCGTTATCATGATTAAATACATTTTGGGTAGTGGTAATTTTTAACTGGCAATTTTAATTGCAAAATGATATGTCATACATATATAAATGTGGGCTGTTATTTTGTAAAATTCTAATAGAAATGTCAATAAAACTTTTAATAAACCAAATATTATGTGTTTATCTTCTAATTCTTACTTTGTTATACGCAATAATCAGTAAATAAAAAGCAATCTTTAAAACTAAACAATTTCACCAACAAGAAATTTAAATTTTAAAAACTCCATTTCTATTATGTTAATAACAATAAAACTGCTTTTTGTTGCATTTTTTAATTAAAAGTTAATCAAAATGTGCCGTTAATTACTAAAAGGAAAATGTATTTGTGCAGGCACTTTTTTATCAATTTTATTTTATTTTTAAATTTTGTTCAAGCACATTTTACACAATTTTTATAAAAGTGTAATAAATTTTCATTAATAAAGGCGGTTTTTAGAAAAGTACATTCAAAAATGAATATTAGAAATCATTTTTTCAGTGTTCAATTTGAATAAGTAATTAAAAAAGTTAATAAAATATTAAAATTGAAGGAAACTAATAATATCTTTTTGTTTAACGAAGCCTATGTTAATAATAGAAGTGTGGCGATGTGAAGGCTCCAACATGTGAAAGAGAGGTTAGATAAAATATATATATATATGCATTTCATATAGCATATACTACATAATTTTTGACATTATTTGTTAACTATATTGAACATTTAAATCACAAGACCTATTTGGCGAGGTAGCTATAAAACTTCAAATGTATTGTGGGTTCCAAAATTTCACATATTAATGCTTACATATTTGACATATCATCCGTTAAAAGTTATTAACATTGATAAAAAAAACTTTAAAATACAAAGTTAAATCACTGTACTGATGTGTCTTTCCTCAGCGTAGTTCTCAGTTTGAAGCAATGATAACATAAATGAATAGATGGCAATTGTTTTGTGAGTACTTGAAGAGGTCTTATGCCATTGAACTAAAATAAATACATGTGTTTTTGACTGCTACACTGTAAACTAGTCGTTGGGGGCCAGCGTAATACTTACCCATCATGGATATGCATAATATAAAATATGAAAATAAAACATGTGTAAACCATATATAAAATACTAGCAAAACCCGCGGCTTTGCTCGCGTAATTCTTGAAAAATGCCAAGTGGTATTTGTTGGCCTATTTTCATTAGAGGAAATTTTACTGCCATAGATAATTCAGAAATTATTAATTAAGCCACACTAATGTCGAAAAAAAATCGAAATTTTAGAACGTTTAGAAACATTTTAATTTTCACGTTGGAATTTGAACGTTAGAAGCATTTACATCTTATAAATAATTACCATGCCAAATTTCAAGTTTCTAGCTTCTTCAGTATAAAAAAATTGGCGTTTTAGAACGTTTATCGCTCCTTCATCCCCCCCCCCCTCTGTGGTAGTGTCACCGATATAAAATATAGCCTATGTTACAGCCGGGACTGTTACCATCAATTTGCCACCATCACTTTTGAAAATGGTTCTGTAGTTCCAGCGATTCCATAGAAAATGCAATTTAGAATGTTTTTAGACCGCTTTTCGCTCATCTCAACCTGTTAAATTTCGATTTTTTTTAGAATTTGTTCTTAGAAAGCATTTACATTTTATAAATAACTACCATGGCAGATCGTTCAGTATAAAAAATCGAAATTTTAGAACGTTTTTCACTCTTGCACCTCCCTGTGGTAGGGCACCGACTTAAATTATAGCCTATGTTACAACAGGGACTGTTACCATCAATTTACCACCATCACTTTTGAAAATGGTTCTGTAGTTCCAGAGATTCCATAGAAATTGTAATTTAAAATGTTTTTTTCGCACATCTCACCTTTTTAAATTTCGAATTTTTTTAGAATTTGTTCTTAGAGAGCATTTACATCTTATAAATAACTACCATGAAAAATTTCAAGTTTCTAGCTCCATCAGTATAAAAAAAAAATCGAAATTTTAGACATTTTTTTGCTCTTGCACCCGCCTGTGATAGTGGCACCGATATAAAATATAGCCTATGTTACAGCAGGGACTGTTACCATCAATTTGCCACCATCACTTTTGTAAAAGGTTCTGTAGTTCCAGAGATTCCATAGAGATTGTAATTTAGAATGTTTTTAGAACGTTTTTCGTTCATCTCACCCTTTTAAATTTCGAATATTTTTAGAATTTGTTCTTAGAAAGCATTTACATCTTATAAATAACTACCATGTGAAATTTCATGTTTCTAACACCTTCAGTATAAAAAAAATCGAAATTTTAGAACGTTTTTCGCTCCTGCACCCCCTGTGGGTAGTGGCACCGACATAAAATATAGCTTATGTTGGAGAAGGGATTGTCGCCATCAATTTGCCACCATCACTTTTGAATTCGCTTCAGTAGTTCTAGAGTTTACCCTTTACAAACAAACAAACAAACAAATAATCTTTACTACTTTATAATATTAGCATAGATAGATATTGCAATTTGAATAAAATCATGGCTTGATGACGTCATAAACTTTAAATGCTGTATTACTGAATTGCGTAAGAGAAACATCCTTATAACTGCAGAATTGATAATCATACTAATTAACGGTTTGCTGCGTCGGATTAAGCGTCTCATTTCCAATTAAAATATATCTTTGAATTGAAATTTGAATGAAATACAGAGTCATGAAAAATCGAAGAGTGTGGACAATATAATTACAAATATCTCGGCAACTAATTATCCGATCGACTTCATTATTTATGCAAAATTTGTTTTTTAATTGTCTTTTATATTCATTCCTTTAAATAAACAATTTCGAATAATTTTATATGCCTTTTATCATTACGAATATTTCGAGAGTCCGAAAAAAAAAGTTCCGGATAATCGAAGTTACTGAAATTTAATAAGCTTCTTCCCATTATTACATACTAAGTGCATACCAAATTTCAAGTCTCTATCTCAATTTGTTCGGGAGATAAAGCGTTTACAGACATACACACAGACACACAGTTAGACGGACGGCAATTTTTTTTTTAAAATATGTTTTCGGAATTTCCTGTGTCTAAAATTTTTCGATTTTCAAGACTATTACCTATACTACGTATGATGAGTAAGTAAAAATGGGTTCCACAAACGTATGTAATCCTCGTATTTCTTTCAATCAAACTCAATTTTAGAAATACAACATTTTTGCAGACTTTCTCAAGAAACTGCCACTTAGACTAAAAAAGACAAATATTTCTTAAAGTATAAAAATATTATATAACCACGATTGAAAATATGCAATAACCACTTCCGAGTAACCCATGTTTATAAAAAGCATTCATGCCGTTAGAAAACCTCAGAAAACAATATATTTCGAAGTTTAAAAAAGCATTTATGAAAGCAAAGTTTCTTTTGCTGCGACTGATTTTTGGAAACGTTTACGAGTAGTTCTTATAGTGCATCAATCATTTTCTCAAATAAGGATATCGGTTTTCAGATGCTGTTAAAGTTCAATTAAACATTTTCAGCTCCGTAACTGAATTTACACTTGCAAGAGTAACAAAACAATATTAATTTTAATGTTAATCTTAACGCTATTAATTTATAATGTTAGTCGGTAAAACGTGTTTCTTGAACATGAAAATGTTCATGAGAGACTTGAGAATTGCTACTTGGTCACTTGAGAATAGATAGCATCCGAAAAACCTATATTTCGGGTTCAGAAAACTGATGACTACACTATAACAATTACTTGGAATAGTTTCCGAAAATGAGTGGCAGCAAAATAAACTTCGTTTTTATGATTATTTCTTTAAATATCGAAAATATATTGGTTTCTGTGGTTTCTAAAGTTATAAAACGCTTTCCGGAATCGTGAATAACTCGGAAGAGGTTATTGTATATTTTTTTTCTTGGTTATATATTTTTTTCTAGATAAAAAAAAAAAAAATAATTGTCTTTTTATACAGCGAAATTTCAATGTAATACCCTGCATAAAGTTCTTTCCACTTATCTTCGTTAATATTATGACACATAAAATCCAATATAGTAACTACAATTATTCGTTCTTTTTACAAATATTTAATAGGGTACCTATTTTAAGATGGCAATATATTTTTACCAATTCTTAATAGGCTACCTATTTTAAGACGGAAATATATTTTTACAAATTTTTAATAGGCTACCTATTTTAAGATGGCAATATATTTTTACAAATTTCATTTTTCTGTATTGAAAAATTATGTTCAACCATTGATTTTCTTCATTTTTTATACTAAATTAAACTGTACAAAAGTCATTTATCTCCACCGTTCTTTAACTCGTAGTTCTTTACTAAGTAGAAAAGTCACGCTTTACTAGTAGTTGGCCAGTACCTGCTAGCAGTCGAGTAACCATTGATCTATTAGTAGGTCATGCGTCTTAAGTATTGCATTGTTACTATGAATCCAGCAATAAAAAATACAGTTAGAAAACTTTATTGGGTCGTTTACAATGATTACCGATCGTTCGGATGTCGATAAATTACTGATTCCGTCACCATACAAGAGAAATCTACTCTTCCTTAAAATCGATTAATGATTAAAATAAATAATTTCAACTGGCCGTTTGCAAATTTAATAGTTAATATCTCTAAAAGAAAATAATTGAAAGTAAAAATTTGTTAGAGTAATTAAAAGTAGAAATCTTCTCATTAACAACTTTAGAAGTTGCCTATATACGTTGCAATTTGCGCAGAATTTTAAATTTGCAGAAGGTCGTTAACGCTTTGTGGAAACGATTTCCATAGTTAATTTCTAATCCTAAATGCCGTATTCTTTGAAACATTTTTTACCTATTGGATAGTATTCACTCGCTATAGCTCCGGCTAGAATTTTGCATGATATTAACATTTTTCTTAGTACCGTCACGTGAGTTTACTTCTGTATCTGTTAAGTTATCTTAAACCATTGTCAGTGCCCATGGATGGCGTCTTTGTAACTTCACTTTAACAAGCCAAAGCTCAAAATTCCATGGGGAAGCATCAGGTGTTAAGTATTTCTTCAAAAGGGACACTATTTATTTCCGTTTAAGATTTTTTTTTACTCAACTGTCGCTCGGCTGTTGACTTGAGAGTATGACTGGATACTTTACTCATATGAAGCTCGACTTTATTGATGTCTCTTTCATGTATAAAACTAGAATTTCCTTTTCAAAAATGTGTTCTAAAATATTTTGCTGTTGATAAAGTGAATTTAATTTAACTATATTTGATATTTTTTAAATTTTAATTTACCTTCCTTAAAAAAATCCAGCAGCAACCATAAATCCTCTTCGAAACTTTTCTTTACATTCCCGAATAAACTTCGTTGACTTTTTTTCCTTCTATTGAGTGATAAAAAGGCAATTTTCGTCACACCCACTCAAATAAAGCCTTAGTTTATCTAGTGGTACGGATTTCCATCCATCACCAACTGTGTGTTTGTTAAAGCAATCGTTAAAAAAACGCCATCCATGACCATTAAAAAAGATTTTGGAAATTCTCCCAAGATTTGTAAAAGGAAATTGACTTGATTCTATTACTAAGAACAATTATGTTATTATTTAAATTTTAAACTAGAGGTATAGCCAAGAGTTAAATCTATATAATAACTGTCAAATTATCACAAAGAAAACGGTATTTATGCGCAGGGATATAAAATCCCTTCTATAAAGTATGAACAAATTTCATTACATAATTAGAAAGATTTGCGAACTATATTGGGAAAATAATTCAGCGTTTTACAATTTCTAAATTTCTCATACAATGCTTAATGTCAATTTGCAAAATATCTGTTAAAAAAGATGGAGAAAAATACAAATACATAGAAGAAAATGTGAAATGAAAATGAGAAACTTGTTCAAAAAATAACAATTGATCTACTTTATTCTAACATTAAATTTTCCCTAGAACAAAAGCAAACAATTTAACTTGTATACAAGTTATTATGAGCCATAATAATAATAACAATAAAGAATAATAAAAGTATTTGCCTTGATTTGAACATAAGGATTACTATTTCTGAAGATAATCTCATTTTGCCACTTATATTTTCTATTTTACCTCTAAATGATTACTATTTAAGATGATTTAGACTAATGGTGCCTTGCACAGTTCATTTGTTTTCTATAAGATTGTAAATGACTACTACATTGGACATATTGAAAAAGAGTCCTTTTATAGCCACAAAATAGAAAACGATTTTTATACGTAAATGATATTGAAAATGTGCGTATTTTATATATACAAGATGCTGTGTGTGAAATAGGAGGAACTTTGCATATTTTGGAGGATGTATAAGTATAGCGGCCCGCGTTCAGTATGCCCTATCTTTGCTCATAATTCGGTAATGTTTATTAATATGACAGTCATTTAAGAAAATGTAAGAATAACCCCCAAAATAAATAATATTTCTGTAAGGCATAGAAATTGCACTGAGTAATGTAATAATGCATCCATGTCAATGTTTGCAATATTTTTCTGGTTAAACGTGTTTTCAAGTAACTTAATGGTACTTTGTAATCTTATCTGGACTTGCTTTGTCTGATTCTTTAATTTTTTCCCCCTATAATTAAAATTTTTTAATCGTTTTTAAAATTATTTCCTTTTTCTGATTCTTTAATCATTAGATTGAAATTTTCACTCCTAATACAATAATATTTGTTTGCAAAAACCTTACAACTATGTCATTTAAGTGTAATTATTATTGTCAACAATTTAATTGTAGTTATTATTAGTAACAATCTCTCCTACCCATGTGCGCAATCACACCAACCCTGTAAGAACAGATTGCGCAAAATAACTTTCTTGGTTTTATTACAACTATTCTATTAAATTACAACATAATAACAACTGCAATGTACTGGCACTGTCTTACGTTTATAGATTATTGACAGTTTTCTGGAGTTATGACGGGGCTTGTGTAAAGTTTTCCATTGCTAGAATGCGCTGACTGGAATCTGCTATCTTAATAATTCTCCACTTTCATTCATAGTGTGGATAAGGTGGTTTAGAACGTATACGAAGTTTTTTTCGAATTTGTTATTGTGCATTTTTGTGTGGTATACACCTGGTATACACCGTAGTATACATCTTTTCGAAAAATTTATTTGCATTCCCGAATACACCTCCACAAAATATTTTTTTTAACTTGTTTTTATGTGATAGCTATGCTATCTTTCCAAAAGGTTTGTTATTATTTTTTACGTTTACACTTCGAAATAAAACCTACTTCAATTATTTATCTAATGCACTGTCACAATCCTTACTGATGAGTTCGTTCTCATACTGCACTTTTTAGCATTTTCTAATATTTTTTAAACGTTTTTACTTTAGCTTAATTAACATATTTGATATTTTCTCTTGTTAAACTTGTTTGTTTCAAGAGACTAATACAACATTTTTTATGCCATTATACCTACTTCATGAATATGGAATTTTTCACATTTTAAAAATATTATAAATCATACATATTTGTGTGTGTTGTCGTATTGCGATGAAAATGTATCGTAAATAAAAATCTAAGAATAAATTATTAAAAGTCTAACGTCACTATTCAATTATGGCATATGCAACGAAAAAAAAAAGAGCTTGCAAGTGCACTTAATTCAATAAGCATCGTAATGGGTGAGACGGAAGAAATGTGAAAGGACTTCAGCTCAGTCCATGAAGAAACATTTGCATAATAAAAGCCTTTACCGGTATTTATCTTCTTTGCATTTATCTATAGCTTAGAAACGCTATTCATTTAGCACTTAACTCCCAAAAGCTTTTCAAAAATTCTCTGAAGTACTTAAAAAAACTACAGTTATTCATGGATCCAAAAAATGTGTTAGAAAAAATTATCGTAGCAGTTCACAAGGTATAGAAATTGGCAATGAACCAAACAATTTCTTTTTCTCTTTTCCTTTTTTATGTTTTGGAATGCTGAATTCTCAGTTCATTTGAAAAGGTAAAGCAATTATAATAATTTTGTCATATTGTATTCATGTTTTCATGCACAAATAATATTCAGGTGTATTTATCTGCACAAATGTTTCCTAATTTAAAAATAGTGTAAATACATTTTAGCATGCTTAAAAACAATATTTAGATATATGAATAAAATGTATGTATGTATGGTTCTATGCATAAGGTTCTATACTCAAGTTTGTGACTGTCGTGATAAGATAGCCACGGGATAGAGGAAACGTTCGAAAGGTATTTTCTTCAGGGAGGAAGGGAATTTTTTGGCACCCTATACAGGGTCATTCATAATTCCCTCCGGGGCGGGGTTTCGAAACGTTATAGTAAAAAAACGAAGACGAATAGGAAAAAAAGAAACATATGAAATTATTCCGAAACTATTCAAGTTTTACTTACATACATTACAGGTGTTCTATGTGTGAACCCTTGGTCACACGGCATACATCCATGCGATAGTCCAGTTCCTGCCATACTCCGTTTCTTTAAATTTCCGGTACCACACATGAATTGTTTTGTCAGTTGGTCACTGTTTTCGATATTTATTACGAAAGGCCCGTTGAACTGACACCACTGATTCAGATTTAAAGAAACGGAGTATGGCAGGAACTGGACTATCGCATGGATGTATGCCGTGTGACCAAGGGCTCACACATAGAACACCTGTAATGTATGTAAGTAAAACTTGAATAGTTTCGGAATAATTTCATATGTTTCTTTTTTTCATATTCGTCTTCGTTTTTTTACTATAACGTTTCGAAACCCCGGAGGGAATTATGAATGACCCTGTATATACCGGGTGATTATAATTAAAGTTACGATTTCAAAAATCGATAATTTTAAAACTACTGGTCAGAATGACTTGATATTTTAGCAGAACAATCGTGAAGCAATGGAATTTTAATTGGCGAAGGGAAAAAATAGTTCTAAAATGTGCCGATAGATGGCGCTGTCAGGGTAATGTCAGGGGAAAGACCAAAAATTTATTCTTTAAACACAGGAATGTTGTTAGCCAAAAGGAAAAAAATAGAGTTCAGGGATTTACTAGAAATGTATTAGCGAAAAAACCCGAATACGTGTTTACAGCGACAACAGCAATAATGACAAAAAAAAAAAAAAAAAAAAAAGCTTTATGGAACAAACACTTTACTAATGATTAAAGTATAAGTTGTTCGATATGCCGTCCCGCCTTGTTCCGCTACTAATTGGAAGCGCAAAACGGCATGCTCCACAGCAGATCGGAGAGTATCTGTACTGATACAATGAATGTGGTGTGTGGTTCTTGCCTTCAAGTCGGCTAGATTCTCAATTCGCCCGCTGTAAACAACATTCTTCAGGTACCCATAGTTGCCACGTATTAGTAATTTGCATATCTCCAGACAATCTGAACCCTGACAGCGCCATCTATCGGCACATTTTGGAACTATTTTATTCCTTCGCCAAACAAAATTCCATTGCCTCATGATTGTTTTGCTAAAATATCAAGTCATTCTGACCAGTAGTTTTAAAATTATCGATTTTTGAAATCGTAACTTTAATTATAATCACCAGGTATAAAGAGAAAAGAGATTATAGAATACTACATAAGGGTAAATAATAGGACTTATATAATATAAAGGAATTAACTGAATTATGAAATTATAGATAGTTTATTTTTATGCACTTATAATACGAGGGTAAGTCATTAAGTAAGTCACAAAATATAATTAACTAAACAACTTACAATGATATTCACTTCAAAACTATTTTTATTTCTCAACATATTCTCCACCAATACTTATGCACTTATATCACCGTTTTATCAGTGCCCCAACACCAGCTGCATAACATTCTTTGGGTTGCTGTCTCAGCCACATTGGGACTTCAGGTTGAACACAGGAGACAGTTTAAAAATTTGGTTGGCAACTTCTTCAACATCCACCCTACAGCTTCGACTTAGCCCCAAACGATTTTAATCCGTTTAGTCTACAAAACAACCCTCTTGGTAGCAAGATGATATTCACAGATGATGAAAAGGTTCAACTTGAAGTCCTAATGTGGTTGAGACAGCAACCCAATGAATGTTATGCAGCTGGTGTTGGGGCACTGATAAAACGGTGATATAAGTGCATAAATATTGGTGGAGAATATGTTGAGAAATAAAAATATTTTTGCAGTGAATATCATTGTAGGTTATTATTTAATTAACTTTTGTGACTTACTTAATGACTTTCCCTTCTACATTTAAAGACAGTTCAGTTTAATAATTCTCAATTATTAAAAGAAACAGTATATGTATAACATGCATACATACGAGGGTTATTTTTAAAGTATGTACCGTTTTGAAATTCCGGAGTGGGGACGCTGCGGTCGGCATTCCGCCAGTGAGCGCTGTTTACCTACATCTGTTGGCAAGCCACAGGCGTCAAACAGAAACATTCGACCATGTTCAAATTTGTTTTTGAGCATTTCAAATGGGTCCGCCGATTGAGAATCTCGCCGCTTGTAAACTACGATTGGTGATTTGTTTTCTTAGTGCTAAAGCGGCTGATATGCATCGTCTGATTAGTGAAGTTTACAGACAACACATTATGACCGGTGGAATGGTGCGGAGAAATTATTATTCTTAAGTATTATTATTGAGTATTAACGTATTAATCTTGTTTTGTTTTTACGGTTACCTGAAAAGACACTACTAGAAGAATTGTAGTAATCAATGTGAGAATCAACATGTAATTTAGAGACTTTTTCATTTCCTTTTTTTTTTTTTTTTTATAAAGGAAACATTTTCCTCAAGATGTTATGTCATAACAATTAGTAAACAAGTTGTGTATCACTAATCCTTGACTTATATAATTGACATATAAATCTGCTTGGTATTAAGGTACATTATTGCATATCATTCAATGATTCCTACCTAGCGTGATTTTTTTATTGAAATATATCAAGCAATTAAAATTATAAAATAAATATTACTAATGTTAGCTTTTCTAATGCAGATTAGTAATAAATTTATTTTTTATTCCATATCTGCAAATTTAACTAACAAAAGGATACATGCAAAAATTCAATTTTTATGACCAATATTTTGCAAAATTTGGCACTTTTTCACGCATCTAAAATAAATGTGGTACAAAGAAATGTTATAAAGAATTTTATAAGAAATATTTAAATATATTTCAAGTATTACGTTTCTGAAAGACGAAAAATAAATTATTTACCTCATAAATATGTAAAATGGAAAATTTGAATTTCGCATGGGACACATATATTTTTTTTTTTTTTTTTTTTTTTCAAACAATTTACGTTTCGTAAAGAAATTCTGAAAAGGAATGAGAATTTTTCGAACGCTATTTTCATTACACAAATGATCCAAACCTTATGCAGTTCTATATAATGACAAAATTAAATCAATTTTTGAGTGCTTGAAATGCAGTTTTTTCATCATGCATAAACAGAAATTTTTACAATTTCAAAACATAATCATAAATTATTTTTTGAGGTTTAATGTGATGTTTTTAAACATTTTATGTGTACTTTTTCAATACATTCTTCTATATTTATTTATTCTGTTATCTATAGCAAATTTCATTTCAGTAGGTTATTTGCGTTTGCAGTTAATTCTTTTTTATTTTTTTATAATTACAAAAGAAACATATTCATATATACTAAGGAAAATACATGTAATTTAGAGACAGTTTTCATATCCTTTTTTTCATGGAAATATATTTTTCTAAAGATTTTATGTCATAACTATTAGTAAACAAGTTGTGTATCACTACTCCCTGACATATTAATCTGCTTGGAATTAAGGTGCATTGTTGCATTTCATTCAATAATTCCTGCCTAGCGTTATTTTTTATTGAAATATATCAAGCAATTAAAATCATAAAAAATAAATTACTAATGTTAGCTTTTCTAATGCAGATTAGTAATAAATTTAATTTTCATTCCATATCTTCATATTTAACTAATAAAAGAATTCATGCAGAGATTCAATTTTTATGACCAATATTTTGCAAAATTTGGCACTTTTTCACGCATCTAAAATAAATGTGGTCCAAAGAAATGTTATAAAGAATTTTATAAGAAATATTTAAATATATTTCAAGCAGTTCTATATAATGACAAAATTAAATCAATTTTTGAGTGCTTGAAATGCAGTTTTTTATTATTATTATTATTTATTTATTTATTATGTATAAACAGAAATTTTTACAATTTCAAAACATAATCATAAATTATTTTTTGAGGTTTAATGTGATGTTTTTAAACATTTTATGTGTACTTTTTCTATACTTTCCTCTATATTTATTTATTTTTTGGAGTTCATTAGATGCTAATTGTTTGAACTTCTGTTATCTCTATCGCAAATTTCATTTCAGTAGGTTATTTGCGTTTGCATTTATTTATTTATTTTATTTTTTTATAATTCAAAAAAAAAAAACATATTCATACACATTTTCTCTTACTTTTATGCGATATTTCTGAATAATTATTCTTCAAACTGGACTATTTTCAATTTGCGTTTGTTTATTGATCATTTACTACAAACTATTCACTTGAATTTCTACAATATACGATAAACTTATATTACGTAATATACGTAAATTATTCTCAGTTTTAATAGTTTTTATTTGATGAAATACAGGCTTTTTTGAAAAAAATATGTATAAACAGAGCTCGCAGCGTTCCTAAAACTTTCTCAGTCTTCTATCACTATTTATAAACAATATCTTTTTTGCAGAATTTTATTGCAAATGATAAAGGAACCCATTTTTTTATATATATCATTAATTTAATATAATTTGTACTTTATTTAATTCTTTCCGGAAGCGGCCTTTTTGTTGTTTATTTTTCTTTTTTGCACTTCTTGGGCCGATTTAATGTTTTCCAATGTAATTGTTGTTCTGGACTTCGGCTACGGTCATAAATCTAAGATACACATTGCTCTTACTAGAGATACGGAGACCATAGATCCAAGGACTCTGATTAATGAACTCGTTCCAAGTTTAAGTTCCAAGAGAGACCTACGACGAAGATTTTTAATTTGAAATACTGGTAAGAAATGTTGAAAATTTAGGAACGCTACGAAGCGTGTATAAATCATTTTTGTATACGCAAAGAAAATATTTATGGATTTGATTGCTTTATGTTTTATTCAATAGTTTTTAAGCATTATAATTTAGCCTGGAACATTTTCTGTTTATTTTATGGATTATTTATTAGAAGTCATTCTTCTGAATTTCTACCACTTAATCTATCTTACTTGAATAAGATTTTTTTTCTTTTTTTGTCAATTCTTCATGTTCTAAGCTATAAAAAAATAATAACAAGATCATAAAACTGTAATCTAAGTAAATGTTTTTAAAAATATTTAAATCATCACTTAAAATATTTGAATGTTTTATTGAAATGGTGTTAGATGATGAATGATATTATCGAAATGATATTATCATTAAACAAATGACCTCATACTTTATGAAAGTCTATATAATGATAAAATTAAATACGTTTTTGAATGTCTGATATGCAAGTATTGTTTTAATTATGTAAAAACATAAGCTTTTGCAATGATAAAATAAACTTATTGATGTATATCATTCATTCGTGTTTTGCACGATATTTTTATACATATATAATATTTCTACTTCCTCTGGATTACTTTCATGTTTTGTTTGAATATTTTCCATTAACTACAACCTATTTATTTTAACTTTTCAATATTTTTTGTAAAATTTTATGATGTAGTAAATTTCATCAGTAAATTTTATTCTCTATACATTTCATTAAATATTTTTTTATTTAAAAAAATATATTCCTGAACATTATATATTTATGTTTTAGTCGATATTATTTAAAAATTTTATTTCAAACTTTTCTATGTTTTTTTTCAATTTTTGTCTGTTTTTTTCTATCATTTACTGAAGCTAATAATTTCAATTTCTCCAATATATGCCAAATTTCGTTTGAGTATGTTTGCTAATTATTTATTAAACGTAAGATTTTATAGTAAAATATAGCATTCATTTGTTATTCTGAATTTTTTAAGTAGTATATTTCAACTATGTTTTGGATATTAAAAAAAAATCGTTTGCTTATTAATTATTTACTAGAAGCTGTAAGTTTCAGTTTTTCTGATATATGACAAATTGCATTTCCGTGGGTTTTATTTTTAGTTTCATTTTCATTTAAAAAAGAAAAAAAAAGACCTCATACCTTATGCAAATTTATGTAAAAACGAAATTAATCAGATTTGCAATACTAGAAATTCAGTCAATTTTAAAAAATGCATAAACATGTATTTTTGTACATATAACAGAAACGGATTCGAATATATTACTGCTTCATTTTGTTTTCAATAACTTAGAATTTTGTATTTTCGCCTATTCTGGGCTTTCTGTAATTTTTATGTGTTTATCTAAAATTTCAACTATTCAAAAATTTTAAAAGCTATTCGTGTGAGTTTATCTAATACGTGATTAATTTCATATACTTAAAATTTAATTTTAGTTAATCATATTGTAAAATTTGTGAAAAAACTAGAAATGACTTTCTTTTACGAGTAAATATGCAATATATTTTAAATGTGTTAAAAGTATATAACTTTTATTGATTTTTTACACAATTCTTAATAAATACTTTGCATAATCAGAATTTCTTTCTAATTACGAAAAAAAAGAAAGAAAGAAAAAAGAAAGAATAAATAAAAAAAGAAAAAGAAAAATATATATTCATGAATATTATATTTTTATGTTTATGAGATATTTTCTTAAGATTAAATTTCAATCTTTTTTAGATTTTTTTCAACATTTGTTTCTTTATTGGTCATTTACTAAAAGATATTCATCTGAATTTGTCCAATATACGACAAATTTCACTCGAATAAGTTTTATTTTCGTTTTTTTCTTCATCTACTTAAGCTTAAGTTTTATTCTCAGTTTATTCTTCATCTCCTAAGCATGTTGCACACACAAAAAATACTAAAGAGCTTCTTAAAACGCAATATATGTTTTAGAAAATATTAAAATTATGTTCATTTGAACTTTTAAATGATTTTCTGCAATGGAATTAAATTTTGATTGTTGTTTTAAAAAATATTAAAAATTATAAATTCGACTTCATTTTTTTTTTTTCAAAATTTTAATAAAATGTCAAGGATTGCAATTAACTGATTAGAAATATTAACTTAAACCTACAAAACAAAGCAGTTTTAATATTATGATGCTTGTATTAATAAAATTAATTTCATTAATATAACTGTGTATTCAAAACCTTTGTCCCTTATGTCATAACTTACCCTTTATTCAACGCATATCAAGTCCATTGTGATTATGCATTATGAAATGTTAATGAATTCTGCAGCCATATCTTAACTGAATATCCTGAATAACGAAATTGTCTCCAGAGAATTTCAAGTTAGTTTATTTGAAATTTCATATTAATGTATCAACTCGCTATCTTTAAGAATATGCAAAATGTTTTACATATTAATAATGAGAAATAGCAAGTACATTTGCAGCAAGTAAAAATGCACTTAATAATAAAAATAACGAAATATTTATTTATTTATTTATTTATTTAAATTTGATTAGAAAATAAAGAATCGTATATTATTTTAATTAAAGCATAATTAGAAAATAAAGAAATATTATTTTTATTTCTTTTTTTTCAAATCAGAATAATCAATAACAATTTCCATGATGTAATTGTATCTGTCTAATTTCTTAATCAAAATTCTAATAAACAATTAATAAAATAAACACTTAATAAAATATTCAAATTCTTCTCATAAAATATTCAAATTCTACGACAATCGTAGGTTAATTACGGTTGAATCTCTAAGAATTTTAAAATTAGCAGTTTAAAAAAAAAAATCCACATTTTATATACTCTACCCGATGTTGCCCGGGCTCAGGATAATAAATATTTCAGAAATAACCTTACTGCTTACCGGGATTACTTTAAATATATCTCGCATAGCTAGTCAGTTTTTACAAACGAACCGTGCCTTTCCACGTTCCAAAAAAAAAAAAAGCTTCCGACCGCGAAATCACGTGCATCCATGGACACTGAGAAACGTTTTAGAAAGCCGCATAAGAGGTATAGACGAAAACGACGTGACTATTCTAAGAAAAATTCTAATATCATGCAAATTTCGAGCCAGAACTATAGCAACATTTTTTGGCGATAGAGAGCCTTGCGTGGAAAACCACCGCTAGAACTTTTTCCTCTCTTTCTTTGCTGAGTATTAGAGAAAAAAATCGATGGCCTAACTTTCTTTAATATTTAATATAAAAAAAATCTTTTTTTTTTCTTTTTTTTTTCAATAGATTGCCAAATGTCTGCTACATACAGGGGTATAAAGTATAAGATTGGATGGATAAGGTATCAAATAGAAACTGGTTATTAAAATACAAATTTTAAAAAGAATTGCATAAAACATTAAAAAATCACTGAATGAATTCCGAATAAACTTTTTTGAAAAGAGGACAAAATTTACTATAACTCGATAATGATATTTGGATTGTTTGTATGAGTGGATTAAAATTGTCGGCGAATTGTACGATCGGCGAAATACTCAAATTTTTTCGTTCAACATAAAATAACAAAAAATACAAATTCCGAGCCTTAGGTGCATTGGGACCATATCTTTTTCAAATCTGAACAAAATTTGCAGACCGTTACGTGCGATAGATTTCCCTAGCCGTCATTAACAAACAGACTGCCAGACCACACACAGTCAGTCATATTTCTTTTATTAATATAAATAGGTAGGTTATTACTTGATCGCTATTGGAACTCTACTGGCAAGGCCGCATGTAGGCTGATTTTATTTCTTTCTTATGTTTATGTTTTGCCGCTCATTGTCGCGTTTTCCGGCGGCATCTGCTGCGGCTGAACACTGTATTTTTTTTTACCTTAATAAAGGTTCCGGGAGGGATACTATGCTCTACAAACTTGGTTTCCTTGTCTGAACAATCCCTCTTAGGCAATCAAATCCAATCAAATGTCTCTTTGTCGACTGGTTTTGTCAGAAAAAAGTTAGAATGAGTAGGCGCAAGACTTACTTCAAAGTGGTAAGTTCCCTTTTTGCGCCTAATGATTTAATCCTGCTTGCAAACTGTAGCATATGGTTTAGTGCCTGACGATGAAAGATCAAGTTCATTCTAAACGTGTCATGCTTTTTCTATTGTTAGGGTTCCTTTTAAAGTTTTTTTTGTTCTGGTAAAAAATAAATAAATAAATAAATAAATAAATCTGTCTAATTCTCGAAGTCAGAATAAGCAGGATTGAGACATTTCCTGCTTTCAAAGTGTTAGCATATCTTTGCGATTGATAAAGAAATATTATGTTCGTTCAAATCGTGTTGCGAGTATTGTTAGGGTCATTTTTAAAGTTTTCCCCTTTGCAATGTGTTTTATACAGTATTTGTAACTTTTCCCTCAAAAATTGCGATGACACAAACAGCATGCGACAAAATTTATTCAAACTTTTGGATAATATTTTTCGAACAAAAAGTAAATAAAAAGATTAAGGTTATGAGCTGAAAAGCAGTGATATTTTTAATTACCAATACACAGATAGTATATATGAAATAATATTCTAATATTATCCAATTTATCCAAACCAATACAGAATATATTTGTTATATTGGTGTATGATATTTCTCCAGCATTATATTAATCGTACATACTTCCAGTAAAATATCAATATTAATCTAAATATTCGCTTTAAATTAAAAATATCGGCAATGAAATGACGAAATAATTTTTACTATTATTGGTACAATATTGGGCAAATATAAACAACCTAATGTTGTGGCGGTATTTCACGCCATTGTTGCTAAAAATGTAGCCAATACAAACAATATTGAAGGGAAAAATACTATTTTACTTTACGTACATGTAAATTCAACCAAAACACCTATGTACCGTACAGATCTTTTATCGAAGAGCAATTCATTTTTCTTTAACATTACAGTTCTCTTGACAGTTAACACTAGATTCAAGTTTCTCTACTCAAGTTCCTCTCTCCAACACGTGGCTCTAGATTTCGAATAAACAGTTAAATGTTTAATTATTATATTTAACAAATCAAGAACGCGTGCATTATAAATAGATCAAATCTTGGTAATTAAACTTTTCATTTTATGGCCACAATAAATGTTTGGTCAATCAACTACGTTTCACTTCCTTTAGAAATTCCAATTTATTGTTGAACAAAAACGATGAATACTCCTAACTATCCTCTAATATCCTTTTGGTTAAAAATAGAAAATTATCAGTTATGTTCCTAATTTTTTTCCATTAATTCCCAAAGAAGTTCTTTTCATTGAGAAGCAGAGAAAAAGTCGATGAAATTCTTCCTTCCGCTTAATTAAACCTCTATAAATCCACCAGCTAAGCTATCATTTGGTGTTTAGTTAAGATTCATTCAAGACTTAATAAATTAAACAAAAAATAAACGTACTCTCAGCGATGCTTTCAACCGTGAAATGAACTATTTGAAATATTTGTTTTTATCCTTTAAAAATTAATGGGATGATGATCAATTGGACCATGAATGGACGATAATGATGCCATTCACTTCCGCAAAACATGTAATCAACATTAGATAGCTATTTTTTAAAGCGTTGAATGAAAAAAAACTACAAATAATTTCAGATTGTAGTAGCAACAGTTTTTTAAAGTAAATTAAAATGTGTTATTTACAAATTCTTTGAATTTGTTTATTCTCTTCGCTACTGCGTATTAATGTAATATTATTGATTATTACTGAATTATTTTTTCTTCAATTTGACTTAGGAGCAAGACTTTGAATCTATTTGAATTATTTCGAATTTTAGACATCCAAGCATGTCATTCTGAGATCGGAATTGCAATTATGTTCAAGTATCGATAATAAATCGGTTGGTTGGCTGGTTGATTTATGACGGCCGATTATCTACACGAGGCATATAGGCTCTAGGGGGGAGAGCCTTTTTCTCGTATTTACGGCAAAATTCGAAGAAAACCCCGAATGGTTAGGTCGACGGTTGAGACAGGGGTTTGAACCCAACACCTCCCGTCTACCAGCTTTGAGAGCAGAACCTCTCAGCCACTGTTGGGCCAATAATAAAAAGGGAAAGAATGGAGTTCCACGTATGTGGACATACGGAGGGACGAGGTTAAAGAATGAAGGTGGCAATGATTGATTTAGAATTATATTTAAAAAATATAACACGTGAATTAATTAAAATGAACTTCTATAACTCCTTTATTTTATCAATACATCTATAAGTACGTATTTCTATCTATCAGATACACACACATACACATATTGATAGATATATAGAGATAGATAGGTTGATACATTGTATAGATAGACATTAGGTATATATATAGATACGCAAACGGGTTATTTTAAAACACATGTAACAAGTTTTAAGAATGGGTACAACTCATCAAAGAGAACACAGATCAGAAAAAACACCTAAAATTGCTAGATGAATTTTTTCAGATTTGGAAGAACATTAGCGGATCCAACCAGGGCTTCCAGGTTTTTTTTTATTATTATTTTAAACTGGAAACACTAATCGATTTTTAACATTTTATATATTTTTAAGATTGCCCACTAACAATACGAAAAAGCATTTTTATATGAAAAATAACAATAATGCATTCAAACAAAGTTTTGAAATTTACTAGAAGCGATACTTTCGTATTAGCTACATGCCAGCAGCCGAGAAATCGTTAATTTATAGCAGAAAAAATCGCTAAATATTGCATTACTTACAGCAGCCTTTTATATTCTGATAATTTCAGTACTTTAAGCGCGTAGTTCGATTACATATCTGCTAAATTTGTGTTTTATTTATATGATTTTATTTATTTACTGATGTATTTACTGATTTAATTTCGTTATGGAATATTAGCCAGAAACAAATGCTGAACTATTTATATTATTTAAGTGCAAATGAGTTATTTTTTTATAATCATGCTTCACGCGATAGTGTTAGATTTAGAAAAAAAAATCATGCTTAAAAAATTATTTTTAAAACAATAAAATATCAGTAAATTGGGATACAGTTTTCAAACACATTGAATTTGAAAGAATTTTATTTTATTCGACGGTTGTCAAATTTGAATTTCTGTAAAATTTGAAATGTTTAAAGTTTAAAAAAATGCAGTAAAAGCGAAATTTATTGAACAGGTGTTGCCACCGTCACTATGAAGTCAGCGTTACTCATGAAGTGTTTTTGTTTTATAATGCAATGCACTGAAAAAAAAAAAAAAAGATAAATCTTACAGCACAATTTGCTGGCACCCACATTGCCAGCATTTACTGCTGTGAAATTTACTTTAATTAGAATATTTTTTGCTGTAACATGCATCTTTTTAAGACACATTTTTCTATTAATTTACAGCAGAAAAGGCTGGCAATTTGGGCGCCAGCAAATTGTGCTGTAATTGTACCTTTTTTTATTTACAGTGATATAGATTTTGTAAAACTTCACATTTTAATGCATCTTTGATCCGTCTTACTGCCTAAAAGAAAAATATCTGGATAGCATTGTTTTCAAAAAATAAGGTTGGAAAAAATTATTTTCGCTAAATAAGTTGTAGAGGTTCATTTTCCCCAAAAAGAGAAATATGGTTTGTCTATTGCAAAACAGAACTACAAAATCATGCACTATAAATGATAAAATCGAATTTATGGAAATGGGAATGATTAGGCATGATCATCTCATGAGACATTTTAGACATTAAATTCTAAAACTTGTAAGTACACCTGTGAGTATTTCTGAAGAAACGCTTGAGATGAGTTCAAACATTCAGAACAGATTTATATTTTATTTATCTATAATTTTTACAATCAACAATACGCCTTTTGCATCTCAATACGCATTAATGTTCAGATGCAAAAGGTTTAGCACGTACATTTAGATAAAAACTTCGTAGGAAATGCTTGTTAATACAATTTAGTATAGTTGTGTGTATGCGTGTTTAAAATATTCATTACCAAATTCTTTTAATAACACTAAAATAATTTGATAAATGACGAAATTATTTGTAAAAAATATTATTTTAATAAATGTTGATAGATAGTCATTTGCATTTACTATAGTGCAACGTTAGAAGTAAAGTGATTTGAAAACTGATTTAACCGGAACTTTCTTAATAGATTTTATTTTATTGTTGTAGGATTGACATTAAATAGCAAAGAATTTTTTAACTCATTCATTAAAAAAACTTAATGCATCACATTAACCTTTTTTATATCAGAAAACAAAAAATTAGAATATTTTCTAAATTAATTATTATTATTATTATTATTATTATTATTACGCAACCAATCATATTATATTTTCTAAATTTAATATTATTATTATTATATACAACCGATAATATTCTATTTTTCTGATTTGTTCTGAAAGGAGCTTTCTGGAAATCCCAAATTAATTGTTCTATTAAAACATGTTTTGAAAGCCTCCAAAAAACTGTTGATTTGTTCAAATCAGTTTGAAAATTTGAGTGTTTTTAATATGAATGTAATTTATTTCCCTCTTTAAGAAAAGCGAAATATTATACAATATTAGTTGTAGTAACATAGCTGCTGATCCTTTTGATTTTTAAATATCACTATTTCCGAATAGTAATATTATCTTTAAGACGAAGAGACCATTCAAAAATAGGGTGCACAACATTATGTTTCCTTGGCAGCTATGAAGTAATATCTACTATATATATAAAACACAAACGGAAATTTCGTTCCGTTCCTTTATAACTCAAGTTCCGCTGAATGGATTTTGATGGAACTTGCACTGTTCGATAGATATTTTTTCAGGGAAGGTTTTAGTATATAATACAACGTTCTACGTAGATTAGTTATAGAATTATGATGGAAAGTTCTGTTATTTTGTACGATAAGGTTACCATAGGTCATTTTTTTGGCGACCGTTATCGTTGGCGAAAGAATTGAAACGGCTATATCAGAAAATAATTCAAACACATAGAAAACTAAAAGAAAAATTATCTTATTAATTTTATTTAAAATACGCCCCCCCCCCCACCCGCAAAAAAAGAAAATGAAAAAAACTGTTTTAATGGGGGATAATATTATAAAGCGAAAATATTTCATTTAAACCCAAAAGAATGTTTGTAATGCTTAAAAATATTCCATATTTGGCGATTTATCGTTTGCGTCAGGTTAACAAAATCTGATCATTGAGTGACAATTTTTTTTCCATTTTTTTGTCTTTCTGTTAGTTTTTTTATATATATAACTCCCCTATCATGTGACTTACAGGAGGAACTAGCAGCAGATGTAATTGTAAAAATGACTGCATTTATGAGTTACATGTTATTTGTTTATTTACTATTTTGATTTTACCTTTGGCGCCAAACAATGTGATTTTAAGCCAAAAATGCATAAGCGTGACATCAGCTTGAGCTTTATTAGCAATAATAGTGTTTTTTCCGGTATACAAGATCCTTTTTGGAGTAAATTTTTATATTCAAATACAAATTTTATAAATAGCAGTTATTGTTATAAATATGCGATCAAATATTTAAATTTTAGTGAATTTCAGCCACCCAAACACATATTGTAAAATAGTTAAATTTTAGACATTTAAAAATTTACTACGGAAACATGCCGATTTGTTTTCACCAAACATATGCGCACTGATTTTTATAGCCTCGAATTCAGATCAGCGAATATTGTCTATTCTTTAGTTTTTTTAATATATCGCCAATTTCACTTATAGAAATATTCACTACGTCAAAAGTTAGGAACTAAAGAATATTCTTAAGGAGATGTGTGCAATTATGCGTTATTACTATCACAAAAAGCAACATTTTGTAATAAAAATTGCGTGCTGAAATAAATTTCCGATGCTCTTTTTGATTCGTCATTGTTTTTAAAAGATATTGGACTAATCGTCCGTATTCCAGTCACCTACCAGTTGGCATTTTTACTATATTGTTGGAAATTTCGTTTATGTTTCAAAGTTACTCTGGACGACGATTCAGATTATTGAAGATTGGACGACTTTTGAAATTAGCGATTGCATAATTTATGGGTTTTTTAAATTATGAAGCAAAGTTTTACCAAAAAAGCAATGCTTCCAATCAATGTACGGAAAAACTTTGTGATGTCCGGGTGGCGAATGGAATAAATACTATTTGTCGATTTATCATTTCAGCCTGGATAAGAGAAACGAGTAGCTGAAATTCTGATTAGATAATTTTTCGATCATTATGAAGCATTTTCGACTTACAAACGACCCTAGCAGCTAAACATAGTGGCAAATGAATTTATTTCTGCGTATTATTATGCTTCATCGGGGTTTTTTTTCAGGTTAACGGTTACACGAATGCAACTGGTCTAAAAAATGGAAAGACAGTGAAATTGGCGTCATTTTAATTTTATTCAAACTATTCAGCTTTAAAAATGCACTTTTTTATGTTTCACCATTTTTTTTAATAGGAAAGTTAAACACTGATCTTTATGTACAAACAATTTATTACGTTTTTGACTGTATTTACTCTGCTGGAATCGAAAGATGAAAACCCGTAGTAGACTTGCCTGAAGAGGACGCATGTTACGAAATATAACGTAACATAGAGTGAGATTGTACTTACGTTACCAGAACCTCACACAGAGACAAGAAAAAGGAACGGAGTTCAAGAACTTACAGACGAAAATGAATCACCCGAACATTATTTAAGTTCAATGGTCAATCTATGCAATCATTGTAATGCTCTCTTTTTAGTAGTATGTTGACTAGAGAACATTTTAGTTCCTGTTGCCATAATGGTCTTATGGTTATAATGGCCTCATTTCCAAACCAAACTCTGCTACAAATGATCAACTAAATGAGTTGCTTTTTATCAGCACAAATTTTGTCCAATGTATGATATAATATAACGCAATGTCGTTCGCATCGTTTACAGCAATATTGACGGAAAGACCAGGTGAACGTCACTATTGCTTTAAAATACATGCTCAAATCATTTGATATAATTCGTTTGAAAATTTTGACTAAGGTAGCATCCGTAGGTGAAGATCCATATTCCTTTAAAATAAAAAGCCATTTCGTATGATTTAAGGTACATTTAGAAAAATGGCCCAGCGCAGCGGGCGTAGCATGCTAGTTAGGTTATAAAAATCTCTAAAATACGGGGAAGCCATAGTTAAAGTATAACTGTTTAGAGCTCAATTATAAAGAATGTACTTGGGAAAACACAACATCACTTCGTATACACACTTTTTAGACCAAGGGGAAACGATTTATAAAGAAAACATATTTTTTATTTTTGGCACATGGGGCAAAAATAGCGCTGAATGCTGATTTTGGGCATTAAATTAAGCATAAAAACTAAGAAAAAGAAGGTTTAACGTTATTGACTAACATTAAATGAATATTTTATCACTGAAATGTTATTTTTTACCAGTTACATATCATTTTTACTATTTAATTTAATTTTTAGATATTTGCCATTTACTTGTTGACTTTACAATTCATAACTTCAGAAATCAATCTGTAGCGTCACTTTTACCCCTAATGCCGAAAGTGTAAATTATTTATTATGTAAATGGATTAATCGTAATGTAAACATTACATTATACGAAATTATGTTATATTCCCCAAGTGCATTCTTTATAACTTATAAAGAATACTTTTAATACTTTATAAGTATGGTCTGTATTTTCAAATATTCAGTTTTGTTCTATCGTCAAATTTTATCCCATACATTCGGAATTTTTCATGAATATTTCTTCATAGTTTTCATAATAAACATTTCATTTTGTATCGTTACAAAAGCGGTACAGACATTTCAATAAAAATACGACTTCACAAATGTAACTTACTTATTTCTCTTACTGTAAAGTATTTTAGTGTACATTTTTTATCAGTAAAAAGTTGTTAAATGTCTTATAAATAGTGAAAGATATATTTTATTGGATGCTCAATCTTATTATTGGTTATTTTTATAAACTATGTGATAAATAGAAAACTATTTTATCCAACACGTTTTTCGTTCACCTCAGTGATAATGCTTCCTTGAATTTTACTTATCCTACAAAAAAAGAAATAAATAAATTTAATTTCTTTCTAAAATGCGATAGATAGAGAAGCAAATTTGTTTTTGGTTCAGCCGTAGGGTGATTCGATTGTTTAGAAATATTTTAGAATTCAAATATCTTTTGTTTGAAAGAGTTATTTTGTCTGACGCCTAAAGATATTTAAATTTTAAAGTTTTGGAAAAAGGGATGCAATAGTCAACAAGCATTTTGTTACTTTCTCAAATAAAATTTGATTTTGACTTGAAGTCATCAAAAATTCAATTGAAAAATGGGTAAAGAAATTTTAAAACACATATATTCCACATATTCACAGTAAATAACAATTTAGATTGTACTTGA
Organism: Maratus michaelseni; assembly: GCA_963931845.1. Classification (NCBI taxonomy): domain Eukaryota; kingdom Metazoa; phylum Arthropoda; class Arachnida; order Araneae; family Salticidae; genus Maratus; species Maratus michaelseni. Next base: position 244,600,962 of record OZ007588.1, on the reverse strand, counting down.
AAATTTCTTATCTTATTCTTTTTTTTTTTCAAATAAAAGATAATCTTTTTGATTGTGTGTTTTTGGAACATTGCGGTCCTAGTAAGAAATAAATGTACGTTGTAATGTAAAATTCATATCTATAAATTGATCATAAACAGAAACAACAACATAAATGTCTGTTGTAATACAAAATTCATGTCTATAAACTGATCATAAACAGAAGCAAAAAAAATCAATCTTTGTTGCTGTTACTATGATATAAATTTTACATTTTTAAATGCGATGTTTAGACTATTCTTATAAAGATGTATCTGAGATTCCATGAAAAATTCTAAAACTATTTGCAAGTATATGCCTGCACTATAAAAAAAATACAACTGTTTCTTAATCTAAGAAAATAAAATATACCACAAATGAAAGTATGGAATAACCTCTTCCAAGACCATTATTCCGAAAAGCGTTCTTTATCTTTAATACACGAGAAAGTAATTCATTTTCCAGATAAAAAGAAGCATTTATAAAACAAAGTTTCTTTTGCTGCCACTGATGTTCGCAAACGTTTCCGAATAGTTTGTTTCGTACATTAACCAGTTTTCTCAAACTGAAATATACGTTTTTCGGTTGATATCAATTGTCAAGTAAACATTTTCATGGTAAACAAATATGTTTTATAGACAAGCATGATAAATTAACAGCAATAACATTAACATTTAAATTAATATTATTTTGTTACACTTGCATGCACACTGATGTCCAGAAATTAAGGGGCAGTGACCAATTTCAGACGTTTCGTCGAATATCTTACTGAAACTCGTGAGGAAATGCCGGAAATGTTCTTGAAATTTGAGGATGTAAAGAACATGGTTGACTTCATGTTTTTCAGTGAAGATTTTGTCGCGAGGACAATTAGGGGGGGGGGGTCAATAAAAATTTTAATAATAAAATAATATTTTCGATCACCCAAGTAACAGAAAAGACTAAAAATGGTCTGGTATTATAGCAAATGACTATGTCCTGTTCAATATTTGTGTGGCTTTGTGTAAGCATAGCGTATATTCGTGAAGATGTTAACATTTATGTGAAAAACTCAAAAAGTTTTTTTTTTTTGTAGCATGCAGAGTTTTTAGCCGAATTTAACGCCGCTTTCAAAACACTTGACAAAAAATCGTAGATATAGTAATTAAAATATTAATATATTGAATATTTCATGAGATATAGGTATTTGTATGAAATAAATTTTAACTGCGCATGCGCGAACTTCAGCAAAGATTTTTTATCATGGTGTGATAGTCAATACAATAGGGCAACTCGTATAAAAAGACCAGTGAAATATAGTGAAAACTCAAAAAGTTACAGCAATAATTGATAATTTGAGGAAAAAATCCCATAGCAAAAGAAACTTTGTTTCCATAAACACTTCTTAAAATTTCAAAAAATATATTAATTTCTCAGATTTCTAAAGATGAAAAATGCTTTTCGGAATCATGGGGGACTCTTGGAAGCATTAACTCAATTGTAAGAGGTTATTATATTTTTGTACCTTAAAAAACGTTTGTCTTTTTTCCAGCGTGTTTCTGGAAATTTCGCTTACGTATCTCGATTTAAAAAAAAAAAAGTCCTTCCGGCCTGTACCGGGAGGAAAAGGTAGCTTTCCTATATCTTCGTTTTAAAATTTTAGCTTATGTTACACGAAAACAGCAAGCTAAAATGCAAAGAAACGTTTACAAAAGATTCGTTAATACTGAATTTGACTAAGAAATTCGCCAAATTATTGAGCAATAGCCAAATTGGCTTCATTTATGAAGATTTATTTTGGTCGCCAAATTTGGCATAGTTCGCCAAATGTCGCAAATTTTGGCGAAATTTTGGCGCTAACGGATATGAATATATAGTTTTATGCGTATGATTGGGAAAATTATTACAACAATGAAACAAAATAATTTGCGAGTAATCTCGTTAATGTGCTGTTTTGTTTCAAAATGTCAACCACCCTAGAATTTCAAACTGCTCTATCTCAGCCATTTTTTAAGATAGAGGTAAACCAAAAAATGCTCTGGAATCCTTGTATCAAGGCCTAACACGTAATTAAAAAATAAATTTGAATTATTATTTTTTTTGTATAATTATTTTAGTTTTAAATTTTTAAATGGTCGCCATCTTGAAACAAAATGGCGGACCAAGCTGGCCAACGAACTCGGTCGAGACATTAGTGACCTTAATACACACAATTAGTTTCATCAAAATCGATTCATAAATACGGACGTTATCGTATGACATAGGTCAGATATATATATATATATATATATGGAGATATATATATATATATTTATATATATAAATCAACATTTGAACGGAGGGTGGTTTTGGGGTCTGGTGGTCATGATCGGTGAAAATATATCGAAATTTTCCGGAACTGCTTTCCTCCGAACGGCTGCAATAGGTAGCTTTATACTTTTTTGTATTGAAAGCTACCTAAAAAAGGGAAAATAACTGAATTAAAATTTGATTTTATTATTATTATTATTATTATTATTTTACAAGACTAGGGGGCTCTGCCCCCTGCTCGCTACGCTCATCAACCCCCGTTCTGATTTCACTGCCTCTTAAAACCTGGTAATGTATCCTGTTTTAAAAAGATGATGATGATGATATCACGAACGGCGACTATCTTCTGTAATCAGGTTATAATGCTTTTTCATTTAACTGGTTATAATGCTTTTTCATTTAACTGGTTATAATGCTTTTTCATTTAATTCATCTTTTTTATTTTTAATATTCATGTGTAAACACAATTTTTATGACGTAATTTTCTTTATTTCCTGCTTTCAACACGTGATCATTTAATTATTATTTTAAACTTTCATTATTGTTTTTAATAGTCTAACGCAAATACATTTTTTATTTGAGATAAAACATAAACCTTTGCGCTTATTTAGAAATTGGCAACAATATAAAGAAAATGACTTTTTCAATAAAATATTTTTTACTCGATTTTTAAGGATTTTTTGAGTTTTTATTGTCCGACCGTGATGATTTTTTGAATTTCTGAAAGCTTGTTATATTTCGCGTCTGGTGGTATGATTTTCGAATCCGTAGGATGGCTAGAAAAAAAGTAATAGCTCCTCAAAAAAGTCCCTAGTAAAAAAGCGATGACAATAACCCGCAATATCTACGCAGAATTTGATTGGTCCATTTCTAAATCGTTTTTGGCTCAGTTCCAGATTACTTTTTTTTTAATATAGAAGGAAATCTTAATGTAATTCCACTTTACATTAAACTGCAATATTTTCTTTTCTTTTTTTCTTCTTTACATTGTAAAAAAGACAAATGTTCCTTAATCAAGTAAAATATAATATAACTACGAAATAAAATGTACAATAACGACTTCCGAGTTATTCATGATTCCGAAAAGAGTTCTTTATATTCAGAAACCTCGGAAACCAATGTATTTTCGAGATTTAAAGAAGAAATTATAAAAAATAAAGTTTATTTTCCCACCACTGATTTTTGGAAACGTTTCCGAGTAGATATAGTATACTTACCAGTTTTCTTAACCCGAAATATAGGTTTTTTAGATTCTACTAATTATCAAGTAAATCTTTTCATGTTCAACAAATATGTTTTACAGTAAAACATGATAAATTAACAGCATTAATATGAAAGTTAATATTACATTGTTACTCTTGGAAGCATTAACTCAATTATGAAACTGAAAATGTTTTTTTAAGAATTGATAGCATCTTAAAAAGCGATATTCCGGTTTGAGAAAACTGATTAATATATCATAAAAACTACTCGGAAACGTTTCTGAAAATAAGTGGCAGCAAAGAAAAAAACTTTCTTTTTTATAAATCTTTCCTTAAATCTCGAAAATATATTGGTTTAAGAGGTTTCTAAAAACAAAAAACGCTCTTCGGAATTGTGAGTAACTTAGCCACTATTGTTCGAAAAGTTTATTTTTCAAACATTAGGAAATAAATATTAAGAAACAAATTTAAATACTCAATAAACCGACTATGGAACTAATATATATAAATAAAACAATATATATAATATATCTCTTGAATCCACGTTCACCTTAAATTAAAATTTATAATAATACAAAATACATTACTGTGCGTTTAATTTTGATGTAAAATTTATTTATTTAACCCTTTTAGTGCCATACATAGTTTACCAATATATGCTAAAAATGCCAGTAAAAAAGTACATTTTTATAGATAATTTATATGAAACAGAGAAATATTCACCATTTCCGTTACAATACACCAATATTCATAATTTTTTTCACCATTCTCTTCAGGAGATTTTATACTATGATAATAAAAACACAGAGCGAGAGGAACGCGACGGCGCTCCTTGGCACTAAAAGGGAGTTAACCAAGTAATTTCAAATGTAATCGCATTCGTCGTCAAGGTTTTAGCGAAAGCGATTAAGTAATGTATTCTTTTTTTGTTATAAACGGAGCTCTTAAAAATCTCATTTCTTTATAAATAAGAAATGTAAAATCTTTCCAGAATCATTTACGCTTATTACATATATCGAGAAATATGTTTCCCAATGCACATTTTTTTCTTTTTTTCTCATACTAAATTTTCATTAAAACATAATACGGGGTATTTCAAAAGTTAGTAACAAATTTAACAATTAATGTTAAAAGAACAAATAATGATAAAAAAAATTACGGTTGGCACGAATGAGATAAAGGAGAGATGGAATTTCGTTTAATAACAAAAAGGTTGCTGATCCAAAAATTTACAAGTAGAGAATGCTTATGCGAATGAAGTTTGTAGTCAAATACAAAGAACAGGAAAATATATTAACTAGGCAGCACCAGCGTCTGAGAGTAACCCCTAGTTGGTCTTTTTGGATCTTGTGTGCTTTCAACGTGGAATATTTTCGCAAAGTTTCTTTTGCTGTTCCACCGTTTATGTAAAAAATCTTCATCAACAACGTTTAGTCCAGTAATGTTAGTACACTGTCTGTAATGAATACACAATTCACGTGCATCCAAATGTTTCATTGACAACCTGACTTGTATAAATCATTGCAGGTCAGTACCGTCTATTGGTGACTTCAACATTTGCGCTTGTTTTTCAAAAAATCTTATCTTTCCCTCATTCCAGTGGGGCAAACTGGAATTATGTATGATCATTTGCTCTTTTTTAATGATTTTTTTAATGATTTTTTTAAGTTGTAATGAACTTTTGACCACCCGGTATTATACGCACAATAATTTAAATATTTTTATTTTTCACCAGAAATGCTGACAATTCACAATAAAAATCAACCACAGAGTATCTTCAAGTATTCTCAACAAATGTTTTCCTTTTCGAAGCTTGCATTTATTGAACAGTATATATTTAACTGCAGAAATACGATATTTTATGTGTTTTTTTTTTTTTGTTTTTTTTTTAGGATGATGGCATGCTTGATCAAATTTTCTTATACAAGAATTGTATTGCTGAATTTGTGTTTTATACTCCATCATCAAGTTTTGTAAACAGTGTCATTCAGATTTTGCATCATTGATAAAATAAAAGGAAAAGCAATGTATCCAGTTTTTTTTTTTTTTTGAAGGATATTAAGCTAAATATAAATATCATCTGCAGCTCGTTATTTTAAAATAAAACTAAGTAGTTCCAGCTAAAACTTGAAGGTAAACAATTTAACGCTCTTATAGAGAAATGGTTCATAACATCTTTAAAATGTCAGAATTTCTTACAAAATATTTGATTGTAATAGTTTAAAAAATAAATAAATAAAAACTTGGGACAGGTGGTATATTTACTTCCTTTACACGAGTAATTCAGCAGGAAAATGTCCAAAGAAATTACAATTTAATCAGTTTTCTGATCCAAAAAGAGCAACTCCGAGTTTTCTTTCTAAAAATATTTAAAAGTCATGAAATTGTTTCTTTGTTTTTTTCATATATAAACATTTAATTGCATTATAATATCATTAGATATCACCACAGTTTTTTGTTCAGATTTGTCCATTTCGATCTTAAAAACTACCTTCGCATGTTAATAAATTGAAATTAATTTCCTTTACGCGGATTGAGAGAATAGATTAAAAATTAATATTTCATCAGTTCTCAGATGCAAATAGAAAAATTACACTTTATTTTTGAAATGTTACAAATAAAGACTGAAGTTGATATTTATTAGATTTTTCATATAGGAGACATGTATTGCATTAAAACATCAATAGATGGCAAATCCGTGTTTATATAAATACTTTTATTTCTTCTTTTTTTATTTCTTTTACAGAAAATAATCATCTACTTTTCTTAGTATATATGCCTTCTTAATCATTATTATAAAAAATATTCCAAAAATTGTTGATCAATTCAATTTATTTAATCGATAATTACATGCCAAAGTTTTTAATTTAAATATTTTTAATAAAAAATTATTAATTAAAACAATATATTGGGGGTGGTAAATTCTACTTAATAATTATAAAGAAAAAAATAAAATTATGTAATTATTCCTCCTGTAATAAAATAGTGAATTATATTATTGAACGCCTATAATATCAGAAACATATTTTGGCAGAAATAGCATTTGAATAGCCCCACTCATTCGTCCCAGAACAGAAATTTCTCTTTCTGGTCATTTTTCAGACACTCAACCATTTTTACTTCTCTCAACATTCCTCTGAAAAGAAAGAACTTCGAACATGCGCACATCTCTCAATTTTGATCTTTAAAAAGTAGCCCTGAGTTTTAATAACTTAGATTTTACATGTTGTTCAGTACAATCATATTCTAATTTACAAGACCGTGTTGTTTTTAGTTCTTTAGCCCCAACATATTCTCCAGCTAAAAATAATGAAAAAAATTATACATTTGTGTAATACATTTAATTGAATATAAAATATACAGATCACAAATCGAACTCTAACAATACAAATGCAGTACACAGTCAGTCAATGTGAAGTCACAGCGACTCCGCAAATGCTCGAGAGAGTCACAATCACAACGTGACCAAAATATGTTTTCTTTAGTTAGTCCCCTAGTGGCTCTTAAATGACCATTATTTACATTTCCCTGAGTGAAATTGACGTCAACATTTCTTATTAGCGAGTAATCTGGTTATGGGTCACATGGGCACTATAGATTTGCTGCTCTATACATCAGAAATGACTGACAGCTGTAGTTAAATATCGTTATCATAAATTTGTCACATTTTTTACATCATTTGGATCCCATCACAAGCGGGATACGTCGACTTCGTAATTATTTTGAATTTATCAGCATACAGGTATTTACGTGCCATGCAACGACGATGGCTATTTGTAGCTTAATACTCATTGCCGAGACGTTTTGGATTCACGTGTAACTCACACACATCACATGGGATTCACAAGTGAGGAGACGCTTTCATAATGCTTCTATGACAACAGCTAGAAACGTCACTATTTCCATGCAGTATACTATATGTTTCGAAATGTTTAATATCACTGGAAATTGCTCGCTATTTAAAACAGTTGATACTTTCTTTGACGTATAACTTCTAGTAAAAGGATGATTTTACCTGGCAACGTCATCTTAGATTATTGGGTATTTCAATTGCATTTGTCGTCCACATTTCTTTTATGTAACCTTTGGATTAAGGATTTGCAGTAAAATTTGGTCGTCAATGTCGTCAAATGCCAAGCGACCGCCCTACAGAAAACATTATATTATTTATAAAGATAGTGTCATAATATTATTTCATTTTGCACGTAAAAGTACTTAAACAAAAGAATTGATATCTGTGCAACTAAACGTTTTCTTACATTTTTTCAATATTATAGGCAGAAAACTGACTGGAAACTATTAGAATATATTTTTTATTTGAATAGATAAGATTTTTCTTACATAACTAATATTTTACATAGATTTTGATATTCTCTTACTGAGGAACAAGAATATTTCAGTCACTAGTCCTATGTAACAAATAATGCTTTCTGCGTAATTAATTATAAATAGAGAAATATATTTTGACTTTAGTTAATTAATCTTACACGCTTTCATTCTGTCAAGTAACAAAATGATTCAAGATAATAAATTTGGATAAAACTTCATATACAGTTCAGCAATTTATTTCCTTAATTATCTTCACCTTAATAAACGACGTTTTATTGAAACGACTGCCAATTAAACTGCAGTTGTTTTAGTAAATATATCTTTGCTGACATGCTTTTTTTAGAGATTTTAATGTATTTGTTTTATCCTTGAAGACGTTTAAATTAAAGACATTTAATTTGAAGACATTTACATTAAATTTCACCAGTATGCTCCCAAACCAATGGGGATTTTTTTAGCATGGTTAAAAAAAAACTTATTGTAAATCTTCCAAAACTATTTTTTTTTTTAAATTAAATTTTAGCTTTTTCTGTAATTTCCAGTTCTGAAGTGAAAGGGAAATTACTATTCGATAACAAAAAGTTGGTTTGTGACCTTTAAGAATTCGTTACGCTACAAAAAAGAAAGTACCTAAAAATACATAATTGGTGAAATAAATAATTTACCTAATGAAAAACTAGGTTTCTAGGTCTTTTTAACACTTTCCAACCTAGTTGAAAAGTGTTTATGACTTCGGTTTGTCTGCCATCTGCCGTCTGTCCGTGCTCTAACTCCCGTAAATATGCTCAGATTGCCCTGCAATTTTTATATGTTATTGTCGTTAACTATAGCATGTTCCCTATTTTATCGGAAGTGTGTAGCACTTATAGTTTTTTTTACAGGGACACTCAAAAGAATTCCGTTACATTACGGTCTACGGGGAAAAATAATTTGCGGTTTATTTTAATGATGTTACACAATTTCAAACACATTGTAATTGATATAAATCACTAAGGTGCATTACAAGAAGCTTAATATGGAATAGGGTGTGCATAGCACTTATAATTACTTTACAGGGACAGTCAAAAGAATTCCGTTACATTACGTCTATGGAGAAAAATCGCCTGCGGTTTATTTAAATTATGTTTCACTATTTTGAACGCATTGAAATTTATATATATCACTAAGGTGCATTAGAAGAGGCTTACTACAGAATATTGTGTGTATAGCAGTCATCGTTCATTTACAGGGATACACAAAAGAATTCTCTACTGTCTGTTAACAATAATTCCTGGAAGTGCGTTTTAAATTGCTGAACGCGATTTAAAACTCACTTTTTGTCTATTACTTGGTGTGTATAAATTCTGTAGCATCTATACAGGGCAGCACAAAAGTTCGCGAACACATTTCCGTTTATTGACATGAACTCCAGAAGGAGAATTTTAAACTGTGCTACGCGTTTCCTAACTGAACTAAAATTTAGCATCCTATGTAGTATATATACAAATCTATAGATCATATACAGGGTTGAATAAAAGTATTTGGATAATTTTCGGAATATTGTATATGTTGGAAATTCCTGAAATTACGTTTTTAAATATGTTATGCGTTTTCTAAATTGTTCACTTAGATGTTATCTTTCAGCTTATTAAACGGTCATGATTTGTAAAATTATTTTGGAAGCGTTGGAAAGTGTTACACAATCTTTGCTTGACGCATGATTTTTCGTTCTTGTTTAATTTTTTGTTCGGGTTAACATCATAGTCAATGAATAAAAATTGTCTAAATTTTCGTAACTCACAAGCTAATATATCGTGGGCGAATCGTAATAGACATGTTTGTCTGTAACTAATATCCCATTAAATATTATTCATAATAAATAATCAATATATATACAGGGTGATTTTTTTTAAAGTTGTGAAAGTAAAACACTATAACAAAAGAACCACTGATCCAAATGACCTAAAATTTCACCAGTATGCTCCGAAAGCAATGGGGATTTTTTTAGCATGGTTAAAAAAACTTAAAATCGCACCGACAGATGGCGCTGTAAGGTAGCAGAAACAAAGAATATCGTCTGTGGGAGGAAAACAATGCACGGTACTTTGAGAAACCATCTTCCCTAGACCCTCTGTCGTCATTGGACCTTTTCTTAAATTCTAAGTGTCCTAAATCTCCTAAGAGCAGTTGCTGCGCTGTCATTATTCTGATAATACAGTTTCACTAACAACGCAAAAAAGGGTGATTTCTTTTTTAAGTTGTGAAAGTAAAACTCTATAACAAAAGAACCACTGATCCAAATGACCTAAAATTTCATCAGTATGGTCCCAAAGCAATGGAATTTTTTTGGCGTTGTTAAAAAAACTTAAAATCGCACCGACAGATGGCGCTGTACATGCAGTAAAGTCGGGTTCATTGGCGTAAAAACGTGAAATAGGCGCATCTTGTGTTCATTATTCTACGGAAATCCTCGCAATGACTGCTGCATTGACAGACCGTGCGTTGTTAGTGAAACTGTATTATCAGAATAATGACAGCGCAGCAACTTCTCTTAGGAGATTTGGAACACTTAAGAATTTAAGAAAAGGTCCAATGACGACAGAGGGTCTACGGAAGATGGTTTCTCAAAGTACCGTTCTTTGTTTCTGCTACCTTACAGCGCCATCTGTCGGTGCGATTTTAAGTTTTTTTTTAACCTTGCTAAAAAAATCCCCATTGCTTTGGGAGCATACTGGTGAAATTTTAGGTCATTTGGATCAGTGGTTCTTTTGTTATAGTGTTTTACTTTCACAACTTTAAAAAAAATCACCCTGTATATATATGAAAGTAGACGTGTGTGTGTCCGTATATTTCACTTTCCCGTCAAAACTACGCAGCACAAACCACTGGTGTTTATGTGTGGTAGTAGCTTCGAGTCTCCCATCGTGCACTATGGTGGTTCCATGTCTGTAATTATGGGTGTGTGGGAGATATGGTTGTTGAAAGTGGTCGACCTAGGACATTTTCAATATAAAAATAGACGTGTGTCCGTATATTTCACTTTGCAACAAGAACTACCCAGGTCAGATCACTGGTGTTTGTGTGTTGTAGTGACGTCTAGTCTCTCATCGTGCACTATGGTGGTTGTATGTCAGTAGTTGTGAGGGTGTGGGAGATATGGTGGTTGAAAGTGGTCAACCTAGAGCATTTTCATATTTCGACCAAAGTATTCTAAAAAATGTTTGGAATCTTCTAGAATGTACTAGATTGTTCTTGAATATACTAGAATTTTCTAAAATGTACTAAAATGTTCTTTATATATTATGCATACTTATATATTTTTTTACATATATATATACATACATATACATATTTTTTATTAACTTTACATATGGACCGGAAGGATCGAGAATGTTCTGGAATGTTCGAGGACCATCTGTGGGGATGTGGGAGATATGGTAGTTGAAAGTGGTCGACCTAAGTCATTTTCATATTTCGACCAAAGTATTCTAAAAATGTTTAGAATCTTCTAGAATGTACTAGATTGTTCTTGAATGTACTAAAATGTTCTTTATATTTTATGCATACATATATATATTTTTTACATATATATATATACATTTATATACACATTTTTTATTAGATTTGCATATAGACCGGAAGGATCGAGAATGTTCTGGAGTGTTCGAGGACCATCTGTGGGGGTGTGGGAGATATGGTAGTTGAAAGTGGTCGACCTAGAGCATTTTCATATTTCGACCAAAGTATTCTAAAAAATGTTTGGAATCTTCTAGAATGTACTAGATTGCTCTTGAATATGCTATACTCTAAAAACGACATTTTCAAAACTAAGCAAAAAATATTCAAATTTGAGTATGTCGCATAGCCAAAATGGCTGCGAATCAAAATTATTCAAGTTTGAAACATGTATATACTCATTTCTGAAAACATATTTGAGTATGTCCATGTTTCAAACAACAGTAAACAACAGCTAGAAAAAAAAGCGCTAGTGCTGCCATCTTTGGTTCTATTTACGATTATGGGAGGATAAACTAAATTTACGCTTTTAGCCAGAATCGATCCCGAGTCCTACTAGTTACAAGTCCATTGCCTTATCCACTTTGCTATTCAGACCACATGAGTAGGTTATTTTAAATGCAAGTCATCGAATGATTCGGACACATGTTGATATTTTTATAGGGTTCAATAATTTGTTGCCGAGGAAATTGGAAATTTTTAACGGGATTTAGGATATATTTGGTCAATTTGAGATGGTGGTTAAGATTGTACAACTTTATTATTTATGTGGGGAAGGGGAGATATGAATTATACAAATTTTCAATTCAATTGCTATCAGTATATTTCTTAAATGAAAAAGCACTCCCTGGATATTGAAATTTAACTAACTAAATTTTCTTTTTGACACATTTTAACCCATTAACGCCACAATTATTTTTCTCTATAAAAATGGAAATATCCCATTTCATTCAAATAAGTATCAACTGACTTCTATGTGCTCATTTCTGAGTATTGCCATGTTTCAAAAATGAGTTTGAACGGATTCTAATCATTTTTGAGTATGTACATGTTTCAAAAATGAGTATGAACTGACCTCTATGTGAACCGTTTTGAGTATGTCCATGTTTCAATATTCTGAGTATTTCTGGTATTTCAGAATTAAAAGCATTGGGTCGTCATATTTGAAACAAAAAGTTTCAAAACAAAATGAAAACATCGTTTTATTTAGATTTGAAAGTATCATTTTTCTCAGAGTAGAATTTTCTAGAATGTACTAAAATATTCTTTATATTTTATACACACATATATATATATTTACATATATATATATATACATATTTTTTATTAGTTATAATAATCGAGAACGTTCTGGAATGTTCGAGGACCATTCTGTGGGGTTGTGGAAGGTATGATGGTTGAAAGTGGTCGACCTAGGGCGTTTTCATATTTTGATCAAAGTGTTCTAAAAAATAAAAGAAGAAAAAAAAATGTTTTTTATTGAACGTTTTCTATATTAAATTAAAAATAAATATATAAATAAACAGCGACGCGGGTTGCCCACAGCTTTTTAAAAAATAAAGGTACCTGTCATATATATATATATATATATATATATATACATATATATATATATATTATACCGCTAACCAGGCCCCCTACCTGCCCGGCATGAATGACGGGTTAGTACCTGGGAGCGGAAATCGCCTGATCACAACATGGCTCTGATCCACCTGACTATAGATTTGTTGACATCGCTGACGTGCTTGCTCTCTTTTGGTTTGCAACAGTTATCTTTGTTTGCCGGTTCAAGGTTTCTGTTTAACTTTGCTGTAGTGGCAGATTTAAAGGTCTCGTAATTTAGAACTTTGATCAGGTGACGGGACCCTCACCTGACTAGGCACGCCCAGAGGTATTATTCACTGGTAACTTGGAGGGCTTTGCACCCACGACGGATTTTACATGCACCAGGCGCCGTTAGCGTACATAGATTTTCATATTTGTCGTCTCTGTTGACTTGTCACGCTCATGGTGGATTGTCGCTGTAGTGTTTATCGCCTTTTTTAGGGGGTTGATTTCACTTTTCGTTTTTATTTGTCTCTGACAGTGTTTTTTGCCGTTTTTATGGCCTCACCCCTGTTGTGGGGTGAGCCCATAAAAACATATATTATACAGTCACTGGCAAAACTGTGTATCTATACAATATTTTTCATTTCATTAGTCCCTATTATATAGTTTCTGATGTTTGCAAAATACAAAACATACTTGATGGTCTGTTACAAATTAAGGAAAATGTTAAATTTGATTTATGAAATGAATTTGTATACATTTTTTTCTTTTTTTAAATGTTACATCCTGAGTATCTATTTAAAAAATAACTAATAATATCAGTTTTTTAATCGCTTCGCTACTGAGTATTAATGCAATATTATAGATTATAACTGGATTATTTCTTCGCCAATTTGGTTTCAGGACAAGAATTTGAATCTATTTGAATTATTTCTAATCTTAGACATTGAGGCATATCATTCTGAGATCGAAATTGTAATTACATTCGAATATGAATAATAAAACGGGAAAAACGGAGGTCCACATATGTGGACTTAAGGACTAAAGGGTTTAAAGAATGAATATATATCATCGAAATATTTATAATTTGCGATGTTACTTTTTAAATTCCAATAAATAAGTAGGAAATCTTCTCGCTTTTCATGTGTTATCTCACTTATTTTGAAAATACAAAATAATGCAAGATAATAATTCTTCCTGTAACTACTATAAGAATACGTAAATGGAACCTGATTTGCCATCGAACTTTTTTTTTTCATTTTTCAATCAATGAATTACATTTTCATTCTAATAAGCAATTTATTTTATGATGGCAATTTTAAAGCGGTTCTCAAAAAGAATTAATTAAAAAATAAATTAAAAAAAATACCACCGCGAAAATTTCTGACACATTTACGGGCTGATTTTTAAACGTGAACTGAAACTTGAAGGTATGTTTATTGACGTGATTTGTCATCGAACAGTTTTCCATTTTTCGATCAATGAATTACAACGTGAGTATAATAAGCGATTGTTAATTTATGATGGCAATTTTTCTCTCTACGCCCCTGTCGCGTCCGGATGTTTGATTCAAAATGACAACTTAGAACAGCATTTTCTGAAAGATATTCTGCCTTTACCGAAAGATGAGAAAAACAGTTCGATTATATAGTTTGTGAATGAGAACACATACTAATATCGTACATTTGAGAAGAAAAAAGGATCTCAGAACAACCTTAGCACAACAACGTTAGAGAAAGATTCACAAACCACTTACTTAGGGAAAAAATAAATTTTTTCATATTATGGTGCTTTTTTAGTTGCATTTTTAACTCCTCGATATAGAAATTCTCATTGATTTTTAAACTGAACTGAACACTATTGATGATGCTTATTGAACTACGTTGTATTTTTTAAATCTTTTAAAAGCTATTTGCAGTTCATTTTAACTCAAAAACTTTTTCGAAAGTAACCATTTCAGAGTCTGACAAGCCGTGGTCACCCTAGAATATTTCATTAGAATCTCTTTTGTTGAACACAATTTTTGCTGAAAATTAAAAAAGCCGGTAAAAGAACACATTCACGCAGTAATTTTACGTTACAAAATTAAATTCAATCATCCTATCATTTCACTCCAAATTTTGTATTTTGCAAATATATCTTATTGAATATTTGCGGGAGTATTTAATTGTAATTATTGTACATCAATAAAGTTTCGGTGAAATGTCGAAGCTGGTTTATGATTTGTTTAGTCTGTTTACATATTTTGATGTTCATGCTTTTTTATTATTTCAAAAAGAGACAAAATCTGTTTTTCCACTATGTTACTTCTTTTAAGTTATGTAAATATCTTGAAATTGTTTTCCGATAGCCAATAATAATGTATGAAAAAATCTTTAAAATAATAGTCTGTTTTTTAATTTAATGTTTTAATGCTCTAATCTTAATTAAGCATTATAATGGTCTATTTTTTTCCCAATGAACATAATAAAATTTATATCACTATGAATTTTTAAGAATTATAGGAAATAAAAATCATTACACATGTCCCAAGCAATAACCACATTAAATTTTATTTTTGCAATTCCCAAGATTCCAATAAGAATTAGAATTGTCACTTTGTTATAATATTTTCTTTCTACGACTAATAGAAGCATAACATAGAAAATATTCTTCAAGTTACGTTTATGTACTTAATAACAAAAAAAAAAAAAAAAAAAAAAACGAAATCCATCTATCTGGCAAGCATGAGTTATAATAAATAGTAGTGCAATAGTTAAAAATTTAGAAATATTTTAAAGGTTTTAACGAATTTTCAAAATATTTCGACATTTTTAGAATGTGTTATAACATGTGTTATGTCTGATGAAACGCTATATGTCCCATTAGCCTTAACTATAATATTTATAAAAAAAATACGAATGATTATAAAATAAATAATTATTCAGATACTACGGAGTTTAGAACCAGATTAAGTAAACGTTTTTTATCTTACATTTTAAAATCGTAACTATAGAACTAAGATGCTACATAAAATATTTTTAATAGAGAGGGAAAAGAGCAATATTGGCACTTCACGATAGCATGCAGTAATTTTCTAAACTTTCATACACTGCATTTTTATCTGTAAAAACGTCTATGTACAGATAATTTTCAAAGAATCATAATGTTACACAATACACTTAATTTATTGCTAGTTATAAAATATCTTACAAGAGTGACCATATTTTTAACATTTAAAAAAATAAAACTGAAAAAAATTATTAAAACCACAAAAGTAAGTGTGCTTTAAGAAGTTATATTTTCAAAATTGTGACCAACTTAATTTATTTTTAAATTATCTTGTAATTAGAATAAAATTTTACAGACTGTGTTATTTATTGTTTCGTTATTATGTTCAAATATTCCATAATAAAATTTTCATATACTACGTTATATAAAGATGATTATTATATTAATATTATATTAATTTTATATAACTATTAAAAAATATAATTATTTTAAATTATCATTTATTAGAATATTTATAAAATTCTGTAAAGCAAACATTTTTCTATCCTCTATTAGAGAACACCGTCTACCGTAGGAAAGCTTGAAATGCAACTAAACATTATATGACAAAGAGTTTCATTTGCTGAGTTCTTCTATCTATACATTTTGTTTAATTAATATTGGGACATCTTATTTAAGAGACGATTAAGCATTAAAAGAACTACGGTGTCCAATATGAGCCTCCCGGGTTAAAAAACATAGTGGAAACCATTTTTTCAACTCTAATAGATTTTTAACATTTAATATATTTTTTAGATTATCCATTAAGATTTTTATATTAAAGATATCAAAAATATATTGAAATAAAGTTTTGAAATTTATTAAAAGCGATACTTTCGTATTAGCCGCATGCCAGGAATTAATAACTGAAGAAATCAACAAATATTTTGCTATTTCCGGCAGCATTTTTTATTCTGATAATTTCAGCGTTTTAAGCGCGTAGTTCGATTAAATGTCTGTTAAAATTGTGTTTTATTTATATTATATATTTCTATTTTTTTAATTTATGTACTGATGAAGTTTAATTTCGTTCTGGAATATTAGCTGGAAACAAATGCTAAACTCTTTATATTGTTTTAAGTGCAAACGGAAAATCTTTCGTAATCAGGCTGCACGCGGCAGAGATAGATTTAAAAATAATTAATTCATACTTGAAATTTATTTGAAAAAACATAAACAATCAGTAAATTCAGATACAGCTTTTACACAAATTATTTCTGAAAGTTTTTTTTTTTTTTTATGTTCGGCGTTGTAAAAATTCTAATTGTTCGATTAAGTATGTGTTAAATATGTGTTTTATTCTATTTTATTTATTCATTGATGAATTAATTTCGTTGTGGAAAATTAGACGGAGACAAATGCTGAAATATTTATATTGTTTTAGGTGCAAATGGGTCATTATTCTTCCGTACCATGGAGTCCGCAGGCGATGGAGATAAGTTTACAAAATTCATGCTGGAAAAACGCCAATAATTGAAAAAATTGCACTGCAGTTTTCAAACAAATTGCATTCGAAAGTACATTTTTTCCTATACAACGGCGTAAAAATTAAAAATGTGCTATGTTTACAAATTTTAAAAATTGCAATAGTGAAAATTACAAAACCCAAAGTTTAACTTAAACTGCGAAACGACAAAATTACAAAATTCTAAATTGCAGTACTGCTACACTACAGCGCGCAGTAGTGCACATGTTCTCTCTTGAAAGCAAATGGCTAACTATATGGCAACATACACGGCGATGCCAAAAAACGAAATATTTAATTCAATCATTCTCAACAATACCCATCTAACAATATATATATATATATATATATCATCAAAAGTTATCAATCCACTGCTGGAGCTAGGTCTCCCCCAATTTTTTCCATTGTTTCCTGTCCAGTGCTTCAGTCATCCAATTAACACCAGCCACTTTTCTGATTTCATCACTCCATCTTACTTGAGGTCGTCTTCTTGGTCGATTTACATCTCTGGGATACAACTGTAGGGTGTTTGTGCTCCATCTACGGTCTTGTCTTCTTGCAATGTGCCCAGCCCATTTCCATTTTAGCCGTTTAATTTTCTCTATGATGTCAAATGCTTTCGTTTGACTTTTTAACCAGGTTATGTCTCTTCTAGTTATGCTTAGAATACATCTTTCCATACTTTGCTGTGTTGTTTCTAATTTTGTACTCTTCAGAATGATTGTTCTTCCTAAAAGCACTCCATCCATTTCTTATTCTTCAATTGATTTCATACATGATACTACTGTCCGATGATATTTCTTGTCTAACGTACACATAACTTCTTTAATCTCACTATTGTTGTAGACAATTTTCCTTTTTGATGCAGATGAATTGAACATCACCTTAGTCTTTTCAAAATTTATTTTTAATCCCACATTAATGCTAGCTTCTGCCAAATCTTTTAGCATATTTTGCAATTCTTCAGGGCTATTACTGAAAATTAAAATGTCATCAGCAAACCGGAGAAGGCTTCAATATTCCCCATTTATTCTAATTTCTTTGTTTTCCCAATCCAGCTTCTTGAAAATATTTTCTAAGACAGCAGTAAAAGCTAAATGGTGCCTCCTTGTCTTACTCCTCTTCCAAGCTTGATCTTCGCTTTTCCTTTGTCCAAACGGATGGTTATTGCTGTTGCTTTCTTCTAAATCTTCTTTACGATATTGATGTAAGGTTTGTCTATACCAACGTACTCCAGAGATCAACTACTGCAGATGTGTAGACCGAATCAAATGCTTTTTCATAATCAATAAAGGCAAGGCAGAGGGATAAATTATATTCTTTATGTTTTCCTATGAGTTCCCTTACTGTTTGAATATGATACATTGTGCTAAATCCACTTCGGAATCCTGCTTATTCTCTAATTTGAGCTGAGACCAGAGCTGATTAAAATCTTGTCGTTAAAACTTTGGTGAAAAAATTTTAAATCACTGACATTAAGCTGATTGGAAGGTAGTTTTTAATGTTTTCTTTCTCCCCTTTCTTGTAAAATAGCACCATCACAGCATTATTTTTAATCTTCTGGTAGACCTGATTTCTCAAGACATTTGGAAAACAGTAAGGCTAGCATATTTGCAAATGTTTCTCCTGCTTCTTTGATAAGGCTAATTGTAATTCCATCTTTACCAGGGCATTTACTTTTTTTCATACATCTAATGAATTGTACAACTTCATCTGTCATCACTGGATTTATCACTTCAGTTTCTGTTATAATTTCTCGTGGATCACGTAGATTGATTTCCCTTTGATCTTCACACACACACACACGCACATATGTATATATATATATAGATTATATATATATATATATACATAGATTTTTCGAAGATATATATATATATATATTCGAAAAATTATTTACAGGAACTTGAAATAGAAAGAATCAACTGGGATATGCGAAGTAAGACAAAAAGGTGAAGAGGAGATTGATCTTGCCTGTGGACATGCATTGTACTACAAATGTACAGAAGATTTGAAAAACAAGTGGTGTAGGATTTCTGATTCATAAAAGGTGGACGAATGACATCTTAGAATATGATAGTGCATGAGATAGAGTTACAAGGTTAGTTATACAAGTGTCAAGAAAATACAAGCGGCAAATTATCCAAGTTTATGCACCAACAATAAGATATACTGATGAAGAAATTGAGAATTTCTATGAAGAAGTAGATTCAATGCATAAAAAGGGAAAATGCTACGTAAAATTTATAATGGGAGACTGGAATACTAGAATTGGGGAACAAAAGAAAGGTGAGTTCTAAACAGGAAATCATGGATATGGGACATTCAATGAAAGAGGAAACAGATTCATTGAGTTTGCAGAATGTGAACAGATGTATATCATGAATTAATTTTTAAAGAAAAAGACACAAAGAAAATAGACATGGCGTAGTGCAAATGGTTTAAGAAGTGAAATCGACTACATCTTGACAAATAAAAATCATCTTACTCAGGATTGCAGCGTTCTCAATAACTTCAATACAGGAAAAGATCACATGTTGGTTAGATGCAAACTTAAATTTTAAATTCTAAAGTGGAAAGAATGAAGCTTTTGCAATACTCAAAGATATCATTCGATTTAATAAATCTCCAGAAACATAAAGAAAAATTTAATTTGGAACTTAAAATTCGTTTCCAAGTACTTCAATCAATTTTAGAATAACAGCAAGATGATACAATAGTGAACAAGAAACTAACCAATACTCTACAAAAAATTACAAGAACGATAGCTGGTGAAGCAAACAAAGAAAGTATCAGAAGAAACTAGAAGATTGATGAAGAAACGTAGAGAATTTAAAACGCAAAACTGTCCTAAATTAAGAGTTGAATATGCAGAATTATGTAAAACGGTAAGAAAATGCGTTACAGAAGATATAAAAAAATTTAACTGGAGATATTGTCAAGTTCTAGGAGATAACAAAAGTTTAAAATCAACTAAGCACAAACTGTGTGTTGGACGAAAAGGTATTTTTGAACTGAAGAGGGAAGATAAAACTATCACCAAAATCAATAATGAAATAATACACATTGTCGAAAACTTCTATAACGATTTATATAAATGTGGAGATCAAAGGGAAATCAATCTACGTGATACACGAGAAAATATAACAGAAACTGAAGAGATAAATCCAGTGATGACGGATGAAGTTGTACACACCCAGAGAAAAGTTTTGTTGAATCAACCAAAATTTGGTTGGCCCAACAAAATTTTCCCTTTAAATATGGATTAATGAAAAATTTGTTTGAATCAACAAGAAAAATATTGTTGATTTTTTTTTTTTTTTTTTTTTTTTTTTTCAATTCCAACAAAAAATTTTGTATCGTCAGCAAAAAATGTTCTGTTAATTCAAGTAAAAATGTTTCAATTTTATTTGAATTAACAAAATTCTTTTGTTGAAAGTTTTCTCAAAATAAATATAATTATCTGTTACTTTAAGAGTTCTTTCCAGTTTCGGCAATAAAAACTTCTGTTTAAAGATCAATTATTTTGTGTAATTTTAAGAATTTTCTTTGTTTTAACAACAAAAGGTTTTTGCTACATAAACAATTATAAAATTTACTTTAATTTTTTTTTGTATTAGAACCAATCTAACGTTAACTATTTTTTTAGGTAATTTTTAATTCATTTCCAGCAGTGAATTACGCCTGTAACTTTTGAATAATAACAAGAGAATTTTTATCCTGCTTTTTTTTCAAGTGTAAACCTACAGATTGAACAATGTCCCAAGCTGGGAATCGAAACCGGGTCCTCAGAATAACGATCTGTAACTCTAACCACTGAGCCAGAAGGAACGATATCCAAACTCGAAATTTCTCACTCTTATATATGTCGGACCGGTTGCAACCGCAGCACATGATGAAAATGTCATCAAGAGCACAGGGCCCGCTTAAGACATAAAAGTAGGCAAAGCCGGACGTTACTTTGGGGCCCCCCTCTACCAATTGCTTTGTTATTTAGTAAATCAATTTTGATATGCTGCAACAATTTGAAAATTTACCATCAAAATTTCGAGTAAACAACAATTTAGAAAGAGCGAGCTTCTCAGGTAAAAATTTCGTAGGAAAAAAATACATTTTTTAATCTGATTGATTTTTTTTTTTTTTTTTTTGTAAAAAGTTATTCTGGTATGTAAATTTGAGGGCACCTTTGTATCTCTTTCGGTAAGCACGGGCGTCCCGGGACTATTCGATAAACAGGCCCTGCATGAGCATGCAAATTTCTGCGGCAAACATGAGACGAAAATACGGCAACATATAGTTAATTTTTAATTCATTTTCATTAGTGAATTATGCCTGAAAAAAGCAGGATAAAAATTCACTGGTTTCAAGGGAGATTCAAGGATTACAGGCGTAATTCACTGCAGAATATTAATTAAAAAATAACTGTGTTGCCGTATGCTGGGGCCTCAGGGCGCTATTCTGAGGACCCGGGAACGATTCCCGCCTTGGGACATTTTTCACACTGGCGTTTTACGCTTTAAAGAAAGCAGGATAAAAATTCACTGGTTCTTATTTAAGAATTACAGGCGTAAATCACTGCGGAAAATGATTTTAAAATTAATCCGTGCATTAGTTCTTGAGATTTAGTTATAGTGAAAATCAGGAAAAAATATAACATAGGAGCGTCACCTGTCGGGCTATTTACACCAAAACGTAATCAGCTTCTATTTTTGTCAAGGTCTAACTCAATCTGTATTTTGATGTAAATCAGTGCATTAGTTCTTGAGAAATCGCGATTCTATTGCAGAAATCGCGAAAATTGCAACATAGCAGCGCCACCTGTTGCGCGATTCACGCCAAAAACTAACCAGCAACAATTTATATCAGGAAGTAACTGAATATAAAGTTTTATTGAATTCAGTGCATTAGTTCTTGAAATAGAGCGCCCTCAAAATTTTTGTCACATACAGACAGACATAGACAGTCATTTTCTAAAAACAGTCAAATCGTGTTCAGGACTTTCTAAAATCCCTCGAAAACCAGAAGTTGAAAATTTTCATTTCTCCAGTACTTTCTTCTTGTAAAGATAGAAGAAAGTAATAAATGGGATAGGGGGATTTTTAAAACTACCTTGGTCCGTCCCAATTAAAAAAGTTTAATTATCCAAAAATTATGTTAATCCTTTAATTATACAGCTATATAAGTCAAACAAACCAAGTTACGAGAGAGAGTTATGGCTACTACGCAAAAATTTAAATTTTGTAAAAGCAAGAAAATTTTGCTGGAATTAAAAATTACAAAATTATGGTAAAATTAAAAAAACAGATTTTGTTAATTCAAGTAAAATTGATGTAATTTTGTTAAAATTTTGTAAGAGTGTTAACAATATTTTTTTCTCAATGCAACAAAACCAACTTTTTACTTTAACTAAAAATTTTGCTTGAACAACTAAAATGTACTCAACAAAACATGTTTTGTTGTTTAAATCAATTCCTTTTTCTGAGTGCAATTCATTAGATGTATGAAATAAAGTAAATGCCCTGGCGAAGGTGGATTTACAATTGCAGGAGAAACATTTGAAAATATGCTATCCTTTCTGTTTTCCAAATGTCTTGTGAAATTATTTGTACCAGTAGATTGGAATAATGCTGTGATGGTGCTGCTTTGCAAGAAAGGGGAGAAGGAAAACATTAAAAATTACTGTCCAATCAGCTTACTATCAGTGATTTATAAACTTTTCACCAAAAGTGTCAACGACAAGCTTTAAATCAGCTCTGGAATCAATCTAGAGAACAAGCAGGATTCCGAAGTGGATTTAGCACAAAGGATCATATTTAAACAGTAAGGGAACTCGTAGAAAAACATAAGATATATAATTTACCTCTCTATCTTGCATTTATTGATTATGAAAAAGCATTTAATTCGATCTACACATTAGCAGTTGTAGAATCTCTGGAGGACATTTTTATAGACAAACCTTACATCAATATCATCCTCTTTAATAAAAAGCTATGCGTTGCTGACGACTGGGTGTTTCGCTAATCGTTGCCACAGATTAATCTCGGAAAATGAAACATTTGAAGTTACTGAAAAAAAATAATATCTCGAAAAGTATTTGTGAGAAAATTGCTAGACAAACTGCGTTAGAAAGATAAAAAAATTGTATTTTTCTTGATATAAATTTCAAATCTAATGATTATGCCGTTTTTTAAAATTATCAAATTTCACGATGGAGTACCATAACGAAGTCTTCACGCGTAAAAAGATAATTATAACGGCAATGTGTCCTGACGTATACTGGCTATAGTACGAGTCACAAATTATAGTAGCCTTACTATTCTGTTAATATATAAAAGTGAATTATGATGTCACGAGTGCATGATTTTTATTTAATTTTAATATAATCATCTTAGAAACAAGGTTTTGGAATTTTTTTAGAATGGGACTAATAAGTTTGCCAATACTGCATATTATTTTGAGTAAAAGAGGGAAGGTGGGAGAGCGCTTTATTTCATTTAGGTTGTCCAAGAACTTTTGGTCAGAATTGAAAGTTTAATGTATCAAAACGTCAGAAATTAAATCGACAATAACTATAACGACTGACCTTCAGTTCGTTTGGATAGCTTTTCATTTAAAAATATAAAATCATTCTACTTTGATTTTAGGTATTTTTAACGTTATTAAAACGGGCCCTGGCAGCGCTGGGCATGTCAGCTAGTAAAGAATATTTACAGAGATGAACAGAGATGACCGCCCCGGTAAAGAATATTTACAAGAAAGCAACAGTGACCATCCGTTTGGACAAAGGAAAAGTGAAAACCAAGCTTGGAAGAGGTGTAAGACAAGGAGACACCATTTCTACTAACTTTTTACTGAAGTCTTAGAAAACAGTTTCAAGAAGCTGGATTGGGAAAACAAAGGGATTGGAATAAATGGAGACTATTTCAGCCATCTCCGTTTTGCTGATGATATTTTAATTTTCAGTAATAGCCCTGAAGAATTGGAAAATATGCTAAATGATTTGGCAGAAGCTAGCATTAATGTGGGATTTAAAATAAATTTGGAAAAGACTAAGTTGATGTTCAATTCATTTGTACCGAAAAAAGAAAATCGTCTACAACAACACTGAGATTAAAGAAGTGCAAATTTATGTATACCTTGGACAAGAAATCTCATCGGGCAACAGTATCATGAATGAGATCAATAGAAGGATAAGAAATGAATGGAGTGCTTTTGGGATGAACGATATTATTCTGAAGATTAACATCCTTCTTTGTTTGAAATGAAAGGTGTTTTGCCTGCACTAACTTATGGAGCAGAAACATGAACGCTAACAAAACGGATAGTACAAAGATTACAAACAACACAGAGAAGTATAGAAAGATTATTCTAAGCATAACTAGAAGAGACAGAAAGAGAATAACCGAGATTAGAAGTCAGACGAAAGTTTTTTACATCATTGATAGAAGTAAACATCTAAAATGGAAATGGACTGTGTACATTGTCAGAAGACAAGACAATAGATGGAGCATAAACACCCTACAGTGGTATCCCAGAGATGTAAAACGACCAAGAAGACGACCTCAAGTAAAATGGAGTGACGAAATCAAAAACGTAGCCGGTGTTAATTGGATGACTAAAGCATTAGACAGGAAACAATTTGAAAATCTGGGGGATACCTACATCCACTAGTGGATTAAAAACGGTTGTTGTTGATGATGATGATGATGATGCTGGTATATATATATATATATATATATATATTAAGTTAAGATTTAAAACAAAACATCTCATAACAGAAAGTACCCATGTTAAAAATTTTCTCTTGTTATATTTCTGATGAAATTCCTTCAATTATAATGATGTTTTTCTATGCTAATGTCGATCCATTAAATTATATGTTTATCTATTTTCGAATTTCTACAGAAACCTAACGGTTGGAAATGGCAAAAATTCACTTTTTGAGAGTTTTCTTATCTTGTCTGTCATATTCGCTTTCCGTATTTAAATTTCATCAATTTGCATTCTTAGATTTTTTGTATCGAATTTCATTGAAGTTCATTCTTTTTTTTCTTCTTTTTACTTCTTTTGAAAGGAAAAAATTACGTTTTTCAAACCATCGTTATGTATCCTAAATATTCAAAGTAGAGTGACATATAAATTTTATACATACAACATTTCAAAAATTCAAAAACAGATTCAGTATTTTATTTGTTTACATGGTAAAAATAGTAAAATAATACAGCAAGCAAATGATTTGAAGAAAAGAAAAATTAATGATTTAGACATTATATATGCATTCTTGACCACTGGTTCACTTTCATAATTTACATGAATGTATTTACAGTTATATAAAAATACAATAATTATTCTCTTATTAATTGAGTTATCACTTCCCAATACCGGACCTTAAAAAAAAAAGTTAATTTTAAAAATACTCAATTGCTAGCGTGTTTTTTTGTCTGCCCATTTTTCTATGTATAAAATGTATTTTATAATAATAAAAATATCAAAAATGTTTAAAAACCTTTACAGGTCTTTTTTGAATGCAAATAGTAAATTACATACAATGATGCGAAAAAATATTTGAACGATGCAAAATTTTCTTGTAATTTTAACCAATTATAATTTCGATTGAGAATGTAAGTAAAATAGGTGCACTTTATTCACAGATGCGATAACAGAAATAAAGTATAAAAATGTTTAATGGTTATGTCTAGATTACAAAATATACAAGTTTGCAAGGGGAGGGATATTTGAACATCACTTGAGTAAGTTATTGCTAGCTGTCAGATAAGTAGAAGTCGAACCCGGATTTTAATTTTTGCTCTTATTTACATACAATAGTTTTTCAAGAGTTTTCATGCAAACATTTACAATTTATTATGTTTAGAAAGAAAAAAAGTATTGTCTTTGAAATTTCATGAAAAATTGCTGATTTAAAAAAAAAAAAAAAAAGGTTTTTTTTGTCAGATTTTCAATTTTATTAAATCGAATGTTTCTACAGTTTACTAATGTAGTATAAAAATACTATTCATTGGAGGGATCAGAAATCAAACGAGAACTGGGCTAATTAAATACATTTTAAGAAAGATAGCAGAAACATATGAAAGTCAGTTGAGAAATTTTATTAGGAAAAAAATCTTAGCTAAAGATGTTGCTTTATGTTCTGGTTTTCAGGCAAATCTTATAAGCATTAATTAGAATATAAGAGTTAAAGTGCCAATAAAAACCGTATATCAGTGGGGTAAATCACAAAAAAGGATAAAAGTTTGCAAAAGAATTTATTGGTAATTTTTTAGAATTTTGGTACAAAAATATTATCCACCCATAAGGATAAATTTTGTTTATTCGTTTCCGATGACCAAAATTCAATTTTGCGAAAATAGAATACTGTTTTGCAGCACTTAAATGTGATTCTAAGAGTGAAACATGAGGGTGGAAGTATGTTCGTTTGAGGTACCATGGCTTGAAGTGGAACTAATAAACTCGTAATAATTGACGGTATTTTTCATGCTAGAATGTATATTGATATATTGCAAAATCATTTGGTACTCGAGTTTAGTAATAAGAATGTGTCAAAACTGAACCGAATACAGGAATCAGAGACGACATCTTGTTCCAACAAGACAGCTACTTTATCCATGCAGAGTGAATAATAAAAATGTATTTATTACAAAAGTTTTCCTGAATGCTTCAAACATCTTCTAATCACCTGATTTTAGTTCGATTGAGTATGTATAGTCTTTATTGGATAAAGAAGTAAAGAAGAAAATGTTAACTAAATTTTAATTTCACTACATTGTTTTGAAGAAACTGGCAAAGCAAAATATTTTCAAATTTAACGAAAATGTTACATAATTAATCGTAGCAGACCATATTCCGTCGTAAACAATAATGGATTGTTTCCAAAGTATTAAAAATTATATATTTTGCTTGTTCAAATAAATTATAACTATTCATATAAATGTTCAAATACTTTTTCTCGTAGAAAATGTTGTATTTTTTTCATCATTATTACTCGATATATATTTTGTAGATTACCCGATTTGTGAGTGAAGTGCATTCATTCTGCCAGAATTTGGGCTCAAAATTAGAATTAATTAAAAAATTAGAAAGGAAATAAGCCTTGTTCAAGTACGTTTTCCAACCATTTCACCCTGTGATGATCTCAAAATAAAAATTATATTAAGTATTTTTATTTATTAATTTTTTTTTGCAATATCTTTCTAACGCTATATTCACCAAGAACTCAGATTTAAGATGAAACCTCTCATATCAGAAAATACATATGTTCAGAATTTCCATTTGCTCGTGAAATTTCTGAAGAAATATCTTCAATCCTAATGGTGTTTTACTATGTTACTGTCGATCCGCTACATTCTACGTTTTTCTGATTTCTGGTTTCAGCGTAATCTGAAAATCTCAGTTTGAAATGACAGAAATGTACTTTTTGAGATTTCTCTTATCTTGTCTGTCATATTTCCGTATTTAAATTCTGTGCATTATGATGGTTTGATTGGCGTATATACAAAGTTTATATATGTTCTTTTTTGATAAAAAATTTCATTTATTCACAGCCCCAAGTTATGTAACCCTAGATATATACAATAGCGTTACACATAAATCTTACACATGAAACATTGCAAAATTTCAAAAACATATTCGATCTTTATTTGTTTTATATGGAAAACAAAATAATTAAAAATATTAAACAACTAATTTGAAAAAGGACAAAATGAGTACATTAAACATACCAAACATTTGCCAAAACATTTACCACAGAATACATGTATGTATTCTTGACCATTGCTACACTTTAATAATCTATTATATACATGTGTTTACATTGCAATAAAACCACATGCTGTATATTTGAGGGATTTCACCCAAATTTTTTTTTCTAAATTTGGAGCTCTTATATTTTTAGTTATATAAGTTACAATTTACTTTTTGAATACTTAGTGAACGCTATCTACTCATGCAAATTCGATGATCGTCCTGTGATGTATTTTTCTGTTTTTAATTCTATTTAACTGCGAGTTTTCTTTTGACATTTGTTGCTCAAGTAAGATAGAATTTTTCATATTAAGAGGATAGTAGCTGTAACCGTGGTTTTCTGTTTCTCAAGGGACTTTTAAGAAGCAGGACATTTCCATGAAAAAGTGGACATGAGGGTTGAAATTTCAAATGTCTTTTATTACTACAAATAATATATCAAATTAAAGGTAAAAATATGACGCATATGAAATTATAGAGAACTAAGCTCTAAAAATATTTTTTTATAATTTATCTAGGCTCAAAGTTGGAAATATTTGAAGAACTTTCGGACTGTAAAATAGGGTATTTTCATTCTGCCAGAAGCAATATTTAAAACAGCAGCATTTTCCATATATGTGCATATATTACTATTTGTGACCTTTGTGTATCTTTTGAAACACTTAATTTTTCAAAAAATTTTAAAAGACCGGATTTTTAATACAAATATATTTACACTGTCTCTCTGTCACCCCCGTCACAAAAAAGATGCTTAATACAAAATGCATTTTTTCATGAAAATACATGAAACTTTCGGAAAGTCTAACTATTGCAAGTCTAAAAAATTACAAAACGTTAAAAATTCATTGAATTTTTATTTTGTGTGAAATTTTAGTGTGACGGGTGTGACAAAATCCTTGTGACGGGTGTGACAAAATTCTTGTGACAGGTATGGCAACATTTTAAATTGCTTTGAAATATATTTAAATATTTTTTAAATGAAGTGTAAGGTTGAATCATCCTCGTTTCTGAACATATTAGGGCGAATTTTCCAAAAAAGAAAAGATAAATCATGGAATATATATTTGAATTATTTTAGCAAATTGTGAGTTGGTAGCAACTTACTTACTTTTAAGTTAATTCTGCTTTGGATTTTTTTAAACGTGCTCAGGAGATTGGTGCAATAAAGACATTGTATGTTTCAGCAGTGAAAATACTAGAAACTAAACAAATACTGACAGAAAGATGGGAAGGCATCAAGTCTTATCACCACTTTAAAGTAAGTAGTGATAGTACTATCATTTTGATGGGAAAGACTGCCAAATAAACACTGAGGGAAGTGACAGTCACTGCTAATTGTGAATCTCCCCCAGAAAGATTTTGAAAATATCAGATTTAATTATTGGTGATTATCTTTTGGTTTTCCTGGCCAGTAGCAAAAAGCGTAATAGCTTGTACTATGCTAATGTCTTGAATATCAACTTCCATAAGGAAGAAATAAGCTTAAAATACATGCAAGCCAGTGGGCCACCCTGGATTTGGCCAGAAGAAGATGACATCTCAATTAAAATTTTTTCTGCTATTGTAAAAAAAGTAGCTCCCCCATCACTTATAATGAGTAGGGGGCTCTACAAATTTTAAACTAACTGCATAAATATGTTAGTTTTATTAAATTTCTTTTTTATATTTACTATTGTTGAGTTTACTGTCTATACTGATCACTGTATTTTTTTAGTAAACAACTTTCAAATTGTACACTTTGCGCATTGTCACACCCGTCACACCCAGCAGGAAAAAAA
Organism: Maratus michaelseni; assembly: GCA_963931845.1. NCBI lineage: Eukaryota > Metazoa > Arthropoda > Arachnida > Araneae > Salticidae > Maratus > Maratus michaelseni. The sequence goes on along the minus strand of OZ007588.1, from coordinate 244,571,050 downwards.
TTCCTATACATTAAAATAATTAAAATTTATTTTGAAAACTATGTATTAACTTTAATTTGAATCTCTTACATTAGAAAAAAATTGTTTTAATAATGACGCAGTTAAATATTTACAGGGATTTTAACAAATGTGTATTCAAGTGAAAACTCTTGTCCCGAGAGAGTCACACCCATCACAAGTTTTAAAATTCTTTTTTAAAAAAATGAAAGCTATTGAAGTTATATATTTGCTCAATTATCCAAGCATATGCATGGAAAAACATAATTAAAATACTTTTCAGGGATTTCTTAGCTAATTTATTTCCCAAAATATAGATATAAACTCTTAAAATTTTGTCTGGATGTCACACCCGTCACAATGGAATGGCCCAGCAGTTGTTTTTAAAATGTTAACCACTTTCACGGTTAAATTACCAATGTTTTAATCTTAGATACGACGTGTTTTATATCGACTTTGCATTACTTCCGATGGTTATCACAAGATTTGCTAATATGTTTTTGATTTATCATTTATCAGTTATTGCTCCAAAAACTAAAACGAATAAATATTTTGTTAGTTAACCTCAGCATCATAACTCTTCAACTTTATACGGAATAATCTGAACTGCCGTATTTTGAGGTACAATATTCATTACTTTATATTCCTATTGCGATTTACGCTGTGCACTAATTTAAATTGTTTTCAATAAAAAAAAAAATAATTAAAAAATTTTTAATAATACATTTTTATGAAGTAAATAATTTCCTTAAACAATATACTTATGTTTTTTTGTACTCAATAATTAAGTTCTCATTTTCCTACTCAATTCCTCAAAAATAAAAGTTTATTTCAAAAATGCTCAAGAGCTAGTTCATTTTATTCTGCATAAAGTATATTTTAGTATATAAAAATGTCAAAAAAGTGTGAAAGATTTTACAGTTTATATATCCTCTCTTGAATGCAAATGGTAGAATACATACAAACATATAAGATTATTCCAAAAATAAAAGTTAAGTTCAATCATTTCCAGCAATACCTGTCTAATACTATATTCACCGAGAGTTCAGATTTATGACGAAATAGCTCAGAACAGAAAATACCCATGTTGAGAATTTTTATTCGCTTGCGGGTTTTCTGATGAAATTTCTTCTATCGTAATGGCGTTTTTCTGTTTTACTGTCGATCCGTTACATTCTGTGTTTCACTGTTTTCTGATTTTAGCGTAATCTCAAAATCTCGGTTTGAAATGACAAAGATGTTCTTTTTTAGATTTTCCTTATCTTCTCTGTCATATTTGCTTTCCGTATTTAGATTTCATGCATTCTGTATGTTTGAGTTTTCTGTATTGAGTTTCATGTTCCCTCTTCTTTAGAAAAGAAAAAATAATAATTTTATCCACGACTTCAGGCCATATATTTCTAACTATGTAAAAAAGTATGAAATAAATTTTCTGCAAACAACATTTCAAGATTTTTAAAACGAATTCAATATTTTGCTTCTATGGTAGAAAGAAGATATCAAGATAATAAATCTTAGCAAATAATTTGGAAAAAGATAAAAGAAATGTATTTTAAACATTATACTTGCATTCTCGAACAATATTAATTTCAACTTTTAATATCCTACATGAAAATGCTTGCGATTTATTAAAACAAACATATTAAGAGTTGTGATTTTTTTCTAAGTAATTGAGTTGTGATACCCACAACCAGGGTTCACGCTGCTGTTTTTTTTTTTTTTTTATGTAACTTATAATACGTATGTTAATTTTTTCATAACAATATTTAGGGTTCCGTACTTAAAAAGTAAAAACGAAACCCTTATAAAATCACTCCTGTGTCTGTCCGTCTCTCTGTCACAGCCCTTTTCTCGCAAACTATGGAACGTGGAAACTTCAAACTTGCGAAAGTTATAAAGTCCTTTTTATTCACATATTTTTAGATTATTAGCCATTCACAAATATGTTTAGGAAAAAATTTAGGGAGCTCATTAAGTTACATGAAACAAAAAGTTTTATTTTTGGATATCGTGTGAAAGATCTCATAATACCAAATTCAAAAATATGTTTATTTTAATTTTAGGTATTATATTTTCAGAGATATCGTCGAAAATGCACTGCAAAAATATGTCCCATCTCCCTCTATTTTCGAATCTACTGAAACTAAAATTATTAAAAAATTAGGGGGAGTAGGAGTTCATTTAAACCTTGCAGGAAAACTATTTTCCTAGGTAGCACTGGTTTTGAGAAAAACGCATTTTTCCGTTACACACAAACTTTACTTTTCGGGGGGGTCAGAGGGAAAGTTGACGGGCGCTCGATATATGTATCGATGCAGAATCCTCCAATGATATTTGATAAGGATTTTCGAAAAAAATGTCGGTAATTAGCGACATATTAAGTTACTTGAATAAAAAAATATTTTTATATATCGTGTAAGGTTTTGTTCGAAAGATCTCGTAACATCAAACTCAAAAATGTATTTGTTTTGATTTTATGTATTATATTTTCAGAGATATCTTCGAAAGTATGCTGGAAAAAATACGTCCCCCCTCCCTCCTATTTCCGAAGCTTTTGAAACTAAAATTATGAAAAAATTAGAGGTACTAGGAGTCTATCAATTAATAAATTTAATGTACGGAACCCTTTGAGCGCGACTTATACTCGCACTTGACCGATTTATTTTTATTTAACGCACGAATGTATTAGGCGTACACATAAGTTTTAAAGCAGATAAACACGCATTTTTACGCATGTTCCCCTTGTAAACACGTTCTAAAACGCTTTAAATCTTATTTCTCTACCTAATATTATCGGGAATTCCGAGTTAACTCGGATTGTTTTTCATAACACTGCTTAGCGATAAATCGGAATACAAAGCATCTGTAATACATTTGTTTTATTAGTTTCTACACTGCAAAAAATTTCTTGATTTTACGGCATAATACTGGCATGCAGCTTCCAGTATTATACCGTAAAATTACAGTAATAAAACTAATAATAATAATAAATGATAATACTGGCAGCTAGGATGACAGTATTATACCGTAAAACTAACAATTGTTTTGCAGTGTATAGTGGAATTTAGATCAATAAATGATGCATAAAAAAAATTGAATGAATCACACATTAAAAAGAAAAAAGTGAATAGGTTAGAAGGTATACAATCAAATTAATAATTAGTGTTTCAGCTTGAATCTAATTATAATATTACTTTAATTTGGCTATAGTTCTTGTTTGATGATTAGCCAAATAGCTAAATTTTAATCAAAATTCAGTGGGAACACTGCCCACAAAAGGAAAGAAATTGACACAATCGGAATTATTTATAATAAATTATAAAGTGTTTATGGTTTAGCTTCATCTGTTTCTCTGTTTGTAAGCTTTTTGATGTTTCTAAATATATTTCTTATACCACATAATTTATTTAAGTTATTATGGTTAAGTAGTTTCCTTTTCATTTACAACAACTCACAAATGAATTTGCATACATTATGGTCTACGTGCGACAATTATTTGATGTGTGTTATAATCGCATCATACTACTGCAAATAGAAGTATATGTTTGTACATTACTGAAATGCATTACAATATGTGCCAGACAGAAATGGCATATATAGAATTTCCATTTTTCTTACAGGGAAGCACAAAAGAATTCCGATACATTACAGTCTATAGGTGTTTTTTTTTATGTTTACTTTATGGATTTATACTATTTCAGTGTTAATGGAATTGTTTCATGTTACTGAGGTGTACGGCAACATTATCTATATTAAAACAGTTCTCTTAAAATTCCTAATTATTTCAAAGAGACGCAAACAATAATTTGGATACATTACCGTCAATGAATTGTAGCTTTTGGCAAAGAGAATATAATTATGATTATTGTTATTCTTATAATTTTGAATTTTCGAGCAAAAATAAATTTTAGCATTCCTTTTGGCGTATGTAGAAATTTATAATAGTTATAATAGAGCGTTGCACAAAATAATGTGCGATTCTTTAAATGCGTTTTCATTATTATATGTTTTTCAATAGGGCTAGTGTATGTTATTTTGTGCTTACATCAATTATAGTTGAGATACATTACAGCTGAAAATAAATCAAATATATTATTATATATCGGCAGTTATTTTCAGCAATGTAACGTGTTGTAGAACTGAGCTAAGTTTTATTATTGGTATTTCTCTGTGAAAAGACATCTACAAGCATTTTTTAATATTGTCTACACTGTACTGGCAGTTACTAAGATCACCCTCAGCAAAGAAATTGGAGAACTTTACGGGAAAATGACAAAAATTAGCACCAGTAGAAGGACAAAATTTGACAAAATTATGCCTCTCTGATCCATAGTAACCTAATTATCGAGAATGTTACACACAGTGAGTATACGCCTTAGAGGATATCTGTGCCAGATTTTTCGAAAATTAATACTTGCTTTATTTAATGAAAAAAAAATAATATTTAACTAAGGAGACCATTATTTTCGAAAAATCTCGTATGAAATCCCTAGAATCTTATGAAGCGTATGAACAGTGTAGAGCGTGCTACAAGTTATTTATGATGAAATCACAAGATTTTCTCGTCAAAGCAAGGTTATATAAAAGAATATTTGACATTCAATGAATTAGTATAATCGCAATATGTACAAGACTCTATTACCATGTCTCTTGATTTTTTTTTTTCAAAATTAGGAGTATCATATCTAAAATAAATACACGACATCTCTGTCATATTGTGCAAATACACTCTCAGAAATAAAACACTCAATTTTGACGATTCGGCAATCCTTAAGCCCTATTTCGTTATTTTTGACAATCATTTCGTCACCGAGTCATGTGGTTTTTGGCAAAATGCGAATCCTCAAATATCTGAAGAAACAGAAACTGCTTCCTCACTGTCAAAAATAAAACTCTCGCTTTTGACGATTCCGCAATTCTTGAGCTATATTTCATCACTTTTGACAATCATTTCGTCTCAAAATGAACTCTATTTTTAATGAAATGAAAAATCTCAAATATTTGACAAAAATGTTTCCCCATTCACGGCCAGAGTATTTTGTTGTTACAAAATCGTTAAAAAAAAGAAAAAGTTACATGAAAGTACCAAATTTACAATATATTAATGAAAACAGAAACAAAAATATTTCATCCTTGGGGGCCGCTATAACACGGAAGTACCAAATTTCTACTTTATTTTTCATATCTGATAATTTGCGTCTATCCTTTTTGTAACTTTAACAATTTTGTAACGATTTTATACATTACTATTGCCTGTTCAAAGATAATTTTTTCTAAAGTTACAGAATTTCGTTAAAATCGCTTAAAAAATTCTTCTAAAGTTACAGAATTTCGTTAAAATCACTTAAAAAATTCTTCTAAAGTTACAGAATTTCGTTAAAAACGGTTAAAGTAGTAAAATGCGAACATCATTTGGTCCATTTTCGACCGACAGCAACAACCATTTTCCAAATGGTTAAATTTTTTTTTAAATTCAAAATTGTAAGAGCTTTTTTTTATTTAAGAAATATATTCATATTACGATCAAATTTAAAATATGCATAACTGATCCCTTTCCCCTCTATAAACAGTAACGTGTTAAAATCTTACCATCTAAAATTGATGAACTCTCCTCCAAAATATGCACTTCAAAATTTATTATTTCTGATCAACAAATTAACTAGACCATATTTTAATCATTAATTGAACAAAGAAAATTTCTCTAATAAATTATATTAATCAAGCCCTATTCTAATTATTTATTAACCATTGAAAAACCATAATAATAATCTAGCCTTATTAATTAAAACATGCAGAAATTATAACAGCACCGATAAAAATAACTTCTAAAAATATAAACACACATCAACATCCGGTAGATACATTTAAAATCAAATTTGCGCAAGTCCCGCTGGCGCAGTGGTCTCGCGCAATAGTCTACCACACCGAAGATAGCGTGTTCGTATCCGGTTGAAGACTTGAGAAACACGACCTTATTCCCCCTCCCCCCCCACCCTGTCAATTACAGATGCTTCTAAAATTGTCAAGAGATGGCGCACCTGCCTCTTTTTAACACTTTCGAAGAAGCAATTTGACGGAATTAATTTCCTCACATTTTTGAGGATACAAATTTACTCGATTTGACGAAATATTCGCTCGGAGCATTTCCCGGAAACAGTTTCGTCAAAAACGAAGAAAATTCGTAGAATTTGAGTATCCATTTCTAACAGTGTAAACGTCGCATATTTATGATCATATAATATGTAGCGGTATAGTATGCGATTTAAATCTGAAAACACTTCAACGACAAACAGTTGGAAAAAACATCGTATTATACCTAGTGTCTGAAAAACTAAATGTAATATGCAATTATTAAACCATCTTTGTGATTTTTGTTCAGTTTATATCTTGCAGAAAAATCAATATTTTCGTATAAATTTCATAAAATCTGTTCAGTATTCTACTCTCAAAATTCGCATAGCAATACATTTGAATGAAATCTTTGATTTTCTTTTCTTTTTAAATAACATAATAAAATTCCAGAAAAACTCCTTGGAGATTTTCATGTCGAATTCCAAAATATTACTTTATTTGTTTTTTAAAAGTAAATATAATATGGATTTAACAGAATATCTTTAAAAATATCATTTAAGTTTATAATGTATCAAATTCCGACTATTCATACAAGTTTCAAGAAATCGATAAATCGTTCAGTACTCAAAAAAGGGATAACAAAATACGCTTTTAAAAACAACTTCTTTAGATTTTCTCTTAGAATGAAATAAAACATCATAAAAGTTCCCTATTCATCTAAGTTTCATAAAATCTCGCTGTCAATCATCTTCATATTTGAGAAGAAGAACTTTTTATGGAGAACTCAAACAATAAATCCATATGACGTTATGCTACAAATACATTTTTAAGTTTCAGAAAATTTTGTAGTACAAGATCTCATCTCATATCTAGCGAATTTAAAAAATATGTTGATATATTTTAAACATGTACAGATAAATTTAGAAATCGGTTGTTTAATTAATTTACAATTTAAAATAAATTTTACATTATACTTCCTAAAAAAGTAAATATTAGATGTAAATTTATAAAACAACTTTTTGATTTCTCATCAGTTTTTTAATACTAAAAAACATTTTATTCATATAAGCTTCATAAAATTTCTGTAACGTTCTGCTCGAGAAAAAAGAAAAATAATGCATGTTTTTACAACAACTTCTTCAGATTCTTCTTTATAATAAAATAATATAAGACAGGTTTTCTATTCATATACATTTCATAAAATCTCCCTGTCAATCACTTCATTATATTAATGAAAAACATTTTTTTTAGGCAGAGCTTACAATAAATCCGTATGATGTTTACGACAAATATTTGAAAATTGTTTAGACTATATTTCAATGCAAATAGATTTTTTTAAAAGTTGTTTATTAAAAATAAATGTTGACTTTTACGCACAATAAATTGATTCGTGAAACTAAGTTTATCAATAAACCATAAAAGTTCTCCCTATTCACTAAATTTATCTAAGGTTTCTATGATCTTAGTGTATTTTTCCTTTTTTTCATTCCTATTATAATCGTATTTAAAAGAAATACAAAGTCTATTTCTGAGTATTATTTTTTCTTCAAGTATCAGCTCGATTTAACTCAAAATCTGCAGGTTCTAACTTTTACATTATTTTAGCAATGATGTATCGAATTTAAGTTAATATGAAAGCCATTATTTCGCATTATTTTTTAAATAAAATTTTATTTTACTCCATTCAATAACAACTTATCGATTATTTCTCGAACATATTTCATTGTATGATAAAATACTAGATTCTTTAGTGGGTAGTGACAGATTTCGTATGAAATAAATCGAGGAGAAATCGAAACATATTGCTTAAGGGGAGTCTTCACTCACATGAAAACACCTGCTCACTCATGTTAAACCTATGGGCAAGTTGTTTTCGAATTTCTCGTTTAAATTTGAATATATATATATATATAATTATAATATCTATGAATTTCAAAATACATATCAAGTTCTAATATCATTCTACTTTAATCTACAAAGAGATAAATAATGATATTGTGTAAACAGAATACCACATATCTAATAATTAACATGTGCAATCATAATTTTACCATAGCATGTGCTTCAATGGTAATTGGCCAAATTTACTCATACCTGAATAATATTTAAAAAAGAAAGAGAGAGAAAGGAAAAAAAATTATAGATTGGAGTTGCTATTAAGTAAACACAAATGGATTAATAAATCAAGGAAAAAAAAAATTATAGATTGGAGTTGCTATTAAGTAAACACAAATGGATTAATAAATCAAATATGAACATTATACAATGGAAAACTGGACCACAAGAGAACAAACAAGAATTGGATATGAAAAAACACATGTAGATGTACTCGTCAGCTTGGTTGCACCCACATGTGTTTTAAATATAATTCAGTATTTCATAATTCTACTGGCATGATGCTAAGAACAGTAGAATCAACCAAGTATACTGAATTATTACCAGATAACAATTGGAAAAAATAAGATTGGAAATATTTAAATTGGAAATAAAAAACCATTAAGAATATATAATATAATTCACTTACATCAATTATCCTAAAAACATTATAAATCACCTCACTAAATTACCACTAGATATCATTTTTGAAATAATATTGGAAATTAGAACCTTTAAATTGTAGATAAAATATTATTACTCACATTAATTATCCTGAATGCACAAAATATATAAACTTCTGTATAATATCCACGTCCACATGGCACGCACATAATTTTGACAATCGAGTTGAGAGAAATGATTTGAAAGACAAGTTGAGAGCACATTTTTATTTAAACACAACTCCATCGATGACACACCAACACAAAATGATTCAAAAACACACAACATTATTCTGGTGATAATACACTTATAACAAAATTATAGCCATGAATATATAATTACTCCATCTAATTTTAATTCCTGAAAGTAAAATTAATATACAAGCAATAGCTCCCTCTTTAGTTAAATTAAAAATAATAATAATAATATCATATCTACCTGACACGTAAAGTGTCGCCATCTGTTGGTATTATAATTATTCATAATTAATATCTATTTGCATATCCACTTTATTAGTTACATATACAGTTCATTAGATTTAATTATATAAATAAATTAAAAAAAAACAATACTACCTAATAGTTTTACATTAAATTCGAATAAAATCTTACAATATGAATAAATCTACAGAATTTATTCATCCTGCACAGCATTTCAGATATACTTAATAAGAGTATATTATGTAAAATAGATATTATTTAAAAAAAAAAAAAGTGTTTTGCTGCCAGCTGTATAATCTACTGATATATATTATAGACTTATAATTAAATAATTAATGTTATTGTTACTACTACTTAAATATATTTTAGACTTGTTATTAAATAATTAATGTATTATTTATACTAATACTTAATTATATTTTAGATTTCATAGAGTAATTTTAATATCAATTTAAATAATTCATAAACAATTCAAATTATCTCAAAATTTATAAAATTGATAATTATATGTATTACTACTGTGTTACAATCAAATTAATGCAATGCAGTAATTAAAATACATGTTAAATTTGATATTTCATAGATAAAAAATAAAAAACTATATATATATTTGTATATATTGCAAATAGATATGTTTGTGAGTTATAATTACCAATGTTATCCATGTATAATTTTATGTGTTATTGTATAAGTTAAATTATAAATGTATGAAAACTGCACATTAATAACACCCTAAACATGTGTGATCGGCAACGCACAATCACATACTATACAAAGTGTATATAATGTTCAATCAAACATTTAATTTCCTAACATGATATTATATATTTTGCATAAGATAGCTGAAGTCGATCCCTAATATGGCAATTTTTTACTTTTTCGATTTCAGTTGCAGATTTTTTTTTAATAAAGGTCCTTTCACTTTCGAAACTGGCTTTGAAAGTGAAAGTACCTTTATTAAAAAAATCTGCAACTGATATCAAAAAAGTAAAAAATAGCCATATTAGAAATCGACTTCACCTTTTTCGATTACTTTTTCGATTACTTTTTCGATTACTTTTTCGATTTCAGTTGCAGATTTTTTTAATAAAGGTACTTTCCCTTTCAAAGCCAGTTCCGAAAGTGAAAGGACCTTTATTAAAAAAACCTGCAACTGAAATCGAAAAAGTAAAAAATAGCCATATTAGGGATCGACCTCAGCTATCTTATGCAAAAAAAATCGTTTAAAAATATTCCAATTTAAACGAGAAATTCGAAAACAACCTACCCATAGGTTTAACATTAGCGAGCTGGTGTTTTCAAGTAAGTGAAGACTCACCTTAAGTCAGGAGGTAAAAGATATTCATTACGAGGTGATGAGACTAAGAATACTTTATTAGAAAGATGTAGCAATATACTTTCTAATACAGAATATTTTCTTGTAAAATGAAAATTGTTGCACAGAAACCTTAAAAATGTATTGAGAAAATAACGTGCAGCATTTAAGAATTGTCGTCAGTTTCTCCCATAAATCAGAATGTAAATGAATTATTTTGTACGTCCCTGTAATTTAACTATAAATTCTATTAATTGTATACTCCACTAAAAGCATGCTCTGGTCCACCTCAGTAATGCATATTCATTTCATTATGTTTGAAATATCATAACATCAGTAAAATATGCCGCAAACGATCTTTCCCCATAAACCAAAATGTAATGGAATTCTTGTGTGTGTCCCTGTAAATGATCTATTAATGCTACACACTTCATTTTCAATACATTCTATAGTAAAATTCAATAATGTATAAAAATTTTATGACAATCCGAGTATATTTACGAGAGTTTCAGCACGGAGAGACAGACAGACAGACAAACCAAATCCATAAACACTTTTCAACTTTGTTGGAAAGCATTAAAAATGATCAGCAATTAAAAGTTTTTCAATCTATGTTTTATGACATCCGTAAAGCCTCAATTTAACACCTCTAGACATCTTCCAGTTGTGTTCCTTTAAAGACCGGGTAACCAAATGTTTAAACAAATCCATGCGCATTTACTAATACCACGCAAGCTGTTGATAAAAAATATTTCTGTACTTCAAAGTATGTATGCACGTCGACATTGCCGAATGCTTAAGTATGTGTTAGATACATTATAAAAATATATTAACAAAATGCTGAACGTGACTTACATATTGTATCTTAGTACTGCTGTAATTATCGTTTTCTTCATCTAATATCAGTTTAAGTTTAATGTATATTCTCTTTTAAATTTTTTTAAACTTTAGAATGTTTTCAAGTAGAACGAAAAGGTCTGAAAAGTACTTTTCTGTTCTTTACTATTTTTGGCTGAAATTCACTTATTATTCTGTGTCTTTTAAAATGTTAAAATGTACTCGAATTTAATGTTTAAACATATGTACGTTAATTAGGCTTTTATGACAATCCTAGTATATTTACAAGAGCTTGAGCACGGAGAGACAGACAAACCGAATTCATAAACACTTTTCAACTATGTTGGAAAGTGTTAAAAATGATCAGTAATTAAAATCTTTTCAAACAATGTTTTACGGCATCCATAAAGCCTCAATTTAACACCTCTGGACATCTTCCAGTTCTGTACCTTTAAAGACTGGGTAACCAAATGTTTTAACATGCCCATGCGCATTTTCTAATCCCACGCAGGCTGTTTAAGGAAAATATTTCTGTACGTCAAAGTATGTATTCACGTCGACATTGGCAAATGCTTAAGTATCTGTTAGATACATTATAAAAATATATTAACAAAATGCTGAACGTGACTTACAGGTTGTATCCTAGTACTGCTGTAATCATCTTGTTCTTCATCCAATATAAATTTAATATATACTTTTAAAATTTTGTTAAACTTTAGAATGTATTCAAGTAAAAAGAAATGGTCTGAAAAGTACTTTTCTGTACTTTACTATTTTTGGCTGAAATTCACTTATTTTTCTGTGTCTTTTACTATGTTAAAATGTACTCGAATTTAATGTTTAAACATATGTCCGTTAATCAGGCTTAAACTTTCATTTGCAGGCCTAAACTTCCCTAGAATACACTCTTGAATACATTTTTTAAAGGAATTTTTTTTCTAGGAAAAGGTACCAACAAAAAGATAATAATACAAAAGTCATCTCTTAAGATATGTCTAGTGAAATATGTAATAAAAACGGAAAATGTAATAAAAATGTTGAACGTTATTTAATTGAATATATATAATACCAAAACAATTTATAAAAGTGCAAATTATAAAAAAAGATTTATTTAAATCATAAGTCTTACATAATATAGGGAATTTGATTATGGAATATTATTTGGATACCATTATTCTTCATCACGATAAAACAGAATACTAGTTTTATTTTTATGCGTAAAGAGGAGGATTGAATGCATTGAATAAATCACCAGTAGTTGTAGATTTTGCATGATAATGGAATATTGCTTATCATACAAAATACATTTACTTAGATTATGTGCATTATAATTTGAAATACGAGTTACCATATTTTTTCTTTTGATTTGACGTAATTTTATTTTTCATTTGAAATGCTCATAAATAGGAGAAATGGAATGGAATATTTCTTTCTTGATTACACATTATTTGTTACCTATAAAATGAAAATGAAGATATTTTTAAGGCACTGCCTGCAAGCAGAGCATTTTTTGAAAAATATATATGCAATAATTGAAGATTTTGATGACATTTATGGTAATAGAATATTTTTATTATGCAAAATTTATGTTCTTACCTTAAGCGCATTCTAATCTGAAATATGAGTAACCATTTTTTCATTTGACATAACTATATTTTTCATATTAAATGCTCATAAAGAAAAGAGACTGTATTGAATTTTACTAGGTTGATTACCAATTATGTTTTACCTATGAAATAAAATAAAAATATATTAATGAAAAATATATCTTGTACCGTAAATTGTATTAAAGGTGATTAGCCTTTTCTAACTCAACATGCAGTGCTGAAATCAATTACAAACATGCACATTATGTGAAACTTTAAGGTATTTTTATATGCCTTATTTTATGAGCCTTATTTGATTCACGATATATAATTCCAAAAGATTTTTTTCATATTATTATTAATCGGGGTTTATATAACAAGTACTTTTATTTTTACGCTTAAAGATGTGGTGTGAATCTATTTAATAAATCACCAGTAATTGTACGTTAAGCAAAAATATATGATAATGGATATTTTCGTATCATGCAAAAAATATATGTTCATATTTTGTACACTATAATTTGAACTGTGAGTTAACAATTTTTCACGTAGCATAATTAGAGTTTCATATAAAATGTTTATAAAAAATAAAATTTCTATAATGATTACCGTTTATTTTTTACTTGTCAATAAAACAATAAAAATTTAAGAATAATGTCCAGTATCGGAGTATGTTTTAAAGTTATATACTGAAAATAAATGTTAAATCTTAATTGAATTATACTATAAAATTATTTAAACAAATTTTATCCAAATTTGAAGCAAAAGTTTTCGTTTTTTTGTTTGAACGTTAACTTGATAAAAAAATGTTTAAACTAAATATAGTATTCTAAATTTAAATAATTACATTTTAATTTCCTTTCAAGCCTTGCATTTTTGTGATAAAGCTTGTGTAAGAGTTTCGGGTTTAACTCAAATATTAAAATGCAATCTGAAATTTTTTTTCTCAAAGTATCAGACTTTTTATTTTATGTTTCTAAAGTCAATAATTTATGCAATTTAGTGTACACATCTCACTTTTTGTTTGTAGCACAAACAAATTAAATAGCATACCATCTTTATAAAAGGTTGGTTGATTTTATGACGGCCGATTATCTACAGGAGCCGATTATCTACAGGATATAGGTCCTAGGGGGGAGTGCCCTCCGTGGAGGTCTTTCTAAGGGATCCTAACTCGTATTAACGCAAGGTTTCGAAGAAAACCATGGAAAACTCCGAATGGTTAGGTCGACGAGCGCGACAGGGGTTTGAACCCAGCACCTACTGTCTACCAGTTTTGAGACCAGAACCTCGCAGCCACTGGTGGGGACTTTATAAAAGGAAAGTATATTTATCAAAATACTGTGTGCAGTATTTTGCTTCAGTTTCATTAGATAAAAGTGACGTAAATGCATAATTAAAAGTTAATTTTTTTAATAAAAGTATAATTTCAAATTACTTATTTTTTTATAAAAACAAATCCAAATAACTGTATTTTTATTACTTGTCAATGTGTACTTGGGAAACATAGTGTCATGTGGAATGTCTGATTGGCGAAAAAGTTTCTTATCTACCCTTCCCCTTCCTTAAATTTCAAATTAAAACTTATGTTGGTTGTGTAAAATATTTTTGAAAATTACTTTGTTAAAAGCAACTGATATCAGTTGTCTAAAGTCATTAATATTTATTTTAATTTTATTTGTGAGAGATTTAAATATTTTTATAGTGAATAATTATAAAACAAATATTGCTTGCTATTTAAAAAATTACAAAACTTACAAGTACAGTGATAACTCGGTTTTCGTCGATATAATCCGTCCTAAAACAATCGGCGAAATCCAAAAAAAACGAGGCAATTATTTCTATATGAATCTATGTAAATCCAATTAATTCGTTCTAAACACTCCAAAATACGTACCAAAAACTCTTATTATAGAGAATAGGTACAGCGTCTAATAAGAAAACAATAAGAAATTAATATAGTGTTCTTGGCCTATGGTATCAACCACTATATCTGGGGTCACTTCCCTTTTTGGTATTTTGGCAGTAGGACTAGTTCTGTCAGAGGCCTTATGTCGCTTAAAAAAGCTGTCCAAATTGGTCTGTTTCTGCCACCTATTTAAGATTTGCCTAAAATGGGACAAGACCTTATCATTAAACGAGTTGCTTACAAGAAACTTTCTTTGGTCACTTGATGGAGCACTCGCAATCAATAAAAAAAAGCACAAAACTACACTGAAAATAAACGAAATACAATGCAGCCGAGGAACACTGAGACAATTTTTTTGTGGAAAAAATCGACGAAAACCGAAGCCGACGATAACCAAAGTCAAGGAAAACCGAGGTATTACTGAATTTGAACTGTTTTGTCGAATCCTCCATTTGCTACTTCTATTACAAATTAACTTCGAAAATCGGCTGTTCCATGTTATCATAATGTATAACTACAATTAAATAATTTTAACTGACAGCGAAATTTTTGTTTCCAAATGCACAAATATGTTTCTATGCTTATCAATCGGGAAAATTGCGCAACAGAATAACTCTCATGGTGATATGTGTCACAAGAAATTGTAAATAGCTTCTAAAAACTAATACTTTTGTATTACTTTTAAAAGTCCAACATGTGTTTAATTTAGTTTACTTGTCACAAAAATTTAATTCTGTCTCTTTCGAAAGCCTGTTTTATCTGTGTGGTCTGCTTAAAATCCGGATATACATTATTCTTATTAATATAATAAACACAAAAATACGGCTATTTAAAATCGAGATACACATTGTAGCTTTCTAAAATATTAAATAATAGTAAAAAATATGGATAGGGTCCAGAAGGAAGGTTTTTGACCCGAAAAAGACAGTAAAACAATTTGTGTTCCATGTACGTAATAAATGCATTATTTTGAAATTTAATAATAGACGTTCAAATTTAAGCAATATTTTTACCTAATTATAAGGATTTTTATATCGTCATGGCCTGCAAACTTAAGTATATTTGTAATCATTTCAAATAAAGGCTTTCTTTTACATATTTGACGGCAAATTTTAACATAAGCGCAATGACACAACATTTTTTTTTTGTTTAACTATGTTATTAAGGACATTGTGAAGTAATATAAAAAATTAAAAATGTTTCAAGAGTTAACTGTTTTGAAAAACAAACATAAACAAGTTGTAACTTGTTCATTTGAAACATCAATTTACGCAGCACTGTTTGTTTTATTCCGCTTCGAGTAAAGTTGAAGTGTGTTTGTAGTTAAAAATGCCTGGTAAATAATTCTATTGAAGTGTTTACAAAGGACATGAGTATACATTGTAAGGTTGTAGAGGAATAGCTACTCTCTAGTTTTTGAATGTAACCGTTTTGTCCGGTGTTAACCTGCATGCGTGAAAGCGACCTCTGTCTTTCATTTTTCTTTAATTTTCTCAAGTGAGATTGTGGCTCTCGCAATCTGCGCTTCGTGGTCTTCTCTGTAGTTTTATGCTAATTAGGGTATACTGGTCAAATTGTAATAAATAAAAGAGTAATTAAATGTTGACATCGGCGGATCTTGGGTCGAGGCCTGTCTCAGTGACGAAAACAAGACCGGTGCTATGTACTTTCGAGATTAGAAGCTTGCCACGTACCCTGAGAGATTTAAAGTCTAGAGTTAGCTGAGAGAATCTACCATCGTTGTTAAGAAAGTATTTTAGTAATAGTTAAATAACGTTCTGCGGATTGCTAGTATTTAATGATATTTACATAAATTTATTGGATTTGTGAGCTAATAAAAAGTTATTTTCAGCGACAGTAGAGTTCAAGACCTTTTGCATATCGTTTGAGCAGCCAGCCTTCCGCATGGAAGGCCTTTAGTAATTTTGTATTTTTGCATACCTTGAGAATTAAATTTGAAGAATAAATTTAATTTAGAGCAGAGTAGAGTAGACTAAACTTAGAATCTCGACATCAATCTTTACTTATTTTTATTTCAATAAACAGTAAAGTCGATTCTCGTAATAACGTAGTTGGTTATAAAGTAGTAATTCAAAATTTTGGTTGGCCACGTTTATTCCTTATGGGGTTCTTTTTTCTCGTATAACATAGCAAATATTGCAGACAACGGTCATAAAGTACTTATTTTGATGAAGTACATTTAAAAAAAATCTTTAGAAGTAAATAAAACGTACCTTATATGCACCCTTGAGAAATTGTAGAATAGGATTATTCTTATCTTCATTTACTAAAAACCACCATCATGGCAACAAGTGGGTGAAAACTTTTTCTAGAAACAAAGGAATCTGCCTGTTAGGCTGCATTCAGACCACACTTATTCCAAATAGCGTTAGTAGATTACGAAAGACGTCCTCACTTTTTCATTTTATACATTCCAGTTCAAAATATTTTACTTATTTCGATACCGGTACAAGATTGCTTTTTATTCAAATCCTGACCGAGACCCTAAAATTGTTGTGGGATTGCGACGAGTAACAGAAGTTTCACAACAACATAGATTCATCAAATACAGCGATAAACAACAAGGTTTAATAAAACAACGAAATATACAAATAGAGATTCAGCATATAACTAGATTACTTTTTAGCGAACAATAACGATTTTCTGCCTTTTTAATAAATACATCCTTCGTAAGCTTCTCTAAGCATTGCATCGAAACACCAACCAACTACTTTGGCAAAAATTTATAGAACTCCTCGTTCGTTCTCATGCATTTTCATTCTTGTGAATCGTAAACTCGAAATATTGCTTGGATTGTCGCAGCACGCTACTGTTATATTTCATTAAACTCATATGGATGTTGCTGTCACTTCTCATTAGTAAAATTTTGTCCCCTTGGTAATAAAAGAGTTAAAACAAATTAGAGAAATTTTAGGTTATGTTTTAAAATTAAAACGTACAATATAATAGTAATATTACATTAAAATAAATATCTCAGAATTTTGTCTAAATCAGCATGTGCCTTTAACGTATAATATATTGAAAAACAACATGTTTCCATCAGACTGATTGCATTTTTAAATTCATAATTCCCTAAACTCTTGATGCACTATAAAATTTTTATACTTTCTGTAAAATGGGAAAAGTTGCCTAGAGGCAGTTTAAAAAAAATGTATACACTGATTGTCTCGCCCGGCATTGCCTGGTCCCCTGTAATAACATTAAATCTCTTAAATAACCACTCTGTCGCGGATCCCCGCTGCCTTTGTACCGTATACCGGGCTTTCTGCGTGGAAAATTTCTTAATTCTACCTTCCACCGCCGCTGTTCTAAAGAAACTTCTTTTCGAAAGAACCCTCGTCACGAGTCCCCGCTGCCTACGGCACCGTATACATATAATAAGGGATGAAGATTATTACATTTTTAGGTTTTTAAAAGATCTCAGAACAAAAAAAATAAAACTAGAAAGCTGTAGGGCAAATTGTAGAAAAATTGGATTTTATTCGTAAATGGTGGTGATACAACTTATCTGTAGGCGATCAAAGGTGCTGGAATGGAATAGAAAAAATACGATGGAGTTATATACCAATTCTTAAGAAAATCCGAGATTCATTACTGTGAAAAAGACATGAAATTTAAATTAAAAGCTCGCTCTAGTGGTGTAAGAGTAGCACTAAAATTAAAAGATGACTGGTGAGAAAACTTTTAAAAACTCCATATACAACAATAAAAAAGAATTACAGAAATCGCACAATTAGGGAAGAAGAAATCGCAAAAGAGTCTCAAAAATGCATTATTCGGAACTAACAGTTTGGAATAACTACGTGATGAACATAAATTATTTTTATTTTAATTTTCAAGGACCCCAGAGCATGAAAATAAAACCAGGAGACTGTAGGACCAACTGTAATAAAATTTAAATTTATTCGGAAATACTGGTGATACAATGGGAGAGGAGGGGTAGGAGACCAAAAGTGCAGGAATGTAATTGAAATACTATGAAGGGGTTATGCACCAATTCTTAGGAAAATCTGATAGTTATTACTGTGAAAAAAAGAGAGAGACGCCGAAATAAAAGATTATTATTCGAAAAAGGTCGTAGCTGGGGACTAAGTAATTTTTTTTTACTGTATGTAATAGTTGACGTACCTAAAAAGTTGTTAGAAAAAAAACCTAGTAAATTGGTCCCAAAAACGAAATAAAAGGGGGCTAGTTATTAACATAAACGCGAGTGTTTTCGGGTGACTGAAGTACCCTCTTAACATTTAATATTTAACACCTGTAGTCCTTGCAAATAAATGCAAAATATTCTTTCAGAAAAAATTATAGTGCAATTTCTATATTTTAAAAAATAAATAAATAAACATGAATTAAAAATGCTTCTGGCAAATGAAATATTCAATGAAAGTTTAACAAAAACATGTTATGTAAGCAGCTGTCATATTTTTCACAATAGAAAATATTTTTTTTTCTTTCTTATTTTTTGAACTTGCATCAAACTTTTCAAAGGCGAAAAACTACCAGTACTTTTTATAAGCCATTGTATTTTCTGAATATATTTCAAAGATTTGGTATTTGAACTTGTTTTTGAAAGAATATTTTTACTAAATTTTTTCCATCATTTTACTGAATCTTGGAAAGAAAACTTACATTCATTCACTGACAAATTAATAAAAACAGGGAAGTATGGGTCACCCTGAGACGTTTTTTCAGTGAAGTAGAACTTGATATAGTGATAGATGATAATAAAACTCACAAGTCATTAAATACTACATTAAAATTATTAACGAAAAAAATATTTTATAAGAAAATCACTTATTATTATTAAAACACAACCATACAAGATAAAAGTGATAACAGTACGCTTAAAGTCTTTATAAATATCTTTTAATAAAGATATATTGAGAATGGCGCCGATTGTGTGTACGAAACTTGTTGATATCTTTATAAGGATGTATTTATAAGCCATTAAATCTACTTTTATCATTTTTAGCATGTATGGTTTTATTTAAAAAAAATCTATATATTTAAAACGAAAAGCGCATTCTGTCAAATTTTCCACAGGAATATCGTCTTTTTGCGCATGCGCCAACGTTTTTGAAGGCTTCTCCCCTCAAAAAGAGAAAACTTGAGGGGAGAAACTCTCACCTGTTTAGCCTAGGGGATTGAAAAGGTTTGATTGAAAACGGATGGAGCCACCATTGCATTGAAAGCATAGACTTTCTAATATATTTTTGCTCTGAGATTGAAAGCTAAAGCTTTTTTTTTTTTTTTTTTTAAGAACTCATGTTTCCACTACTAAATATGCATATTTTTGCGCAAAATTTTAAAGAGAGCTTGGATACAGTTATATCTTTATAACATATTGAAATGTCAGTGAGTTCGGAGAATGAGAGCTATTTTTTTATTGCTATGTTAAGAAGCCGACGCGAAAACAAACAAACAAACGAAAAAGCGAGAAGAAAACATTTCTTTTACAACTAGATAACAATATTTTTTCACGAAATTTTTATACGGGCTGTTAAAACGTTTCATTTATCACCAATAAAGATTTTAAAGAATTCGGACAAAAATAATTTTTTTATTTTTAAACTATGAAACGACCCTACGTAAACAAGAAATTGAGCGCTTTTATTACTAAATATCAATATTTTTTCGCGAATTTTTCATTTTAAAATATAATTTCATACAAAATTTTAAAGAGAGCTTGAATACAGTTATATTTATAAACAATTGAAATGTCAGAGAGTTCGGAAGATGAGAACTATTTTTTTATTGTTATGTTAAAGGAGCCGACCCAAAAACAAACAAACAAACAAAAAAGCGAGAAGAAAAATTTCTTTTACGACTAGATAACAGTATTTTTTCACGAAATTTTTACACGGGCTGTAAAACCGTTTTATTTATCAACAGTAAATATTTCAAAGAGTTCGGACAAAAATAACTTTTTATTTTAAAACTATAAAACGACCCTACGTTAAAAAAAAAAAAAAAAAAAAAAGAGAGAGAGAGAGAGCTTTTATTACTAAATATCAATATTTTTTCGTGAATTTTTCATTTTAAAATATAATTTCATACAAAATTCGGTTAAAGATATAAAATAATAATAACTTGATGTTTCTTTTATTCTGTTTATCACGGGCCCGGACAACGCCGGGCGGGGGTCAGCTAGTATTTATTTAAAATATTTATGAAAGCATTGATAATTATCGTAATATATCTGTTTTTACTAAATAATTGTTAACTATTCTTGAGTTACAATTATTCATAACTGAAATTTAATAGCTTTTTCAAGTACTAAAAAAAAAAAATCTTTACAATAAACACATTACGTTGTAAAGAAGAAAAAAAGTGGACACCCCAACTAATTATGCAGCAAATTATTGTAGAAGTAAGTTACTGGTACCAAACGATTAAAAATAATGTCTAGTTTCAAATTAGGTATGTAAAATTTTATGAGGGGGCCATCTACATATCAAAACAAACCCAAACTTTGTTTTTTTTTTAATAGCAAGACCAAATTTTGACAAGATATTTTAAATCTGCAGTTCAAACTATGCCTACTAAATTTCATGAAATTCCTACGATTTGTTAGATGTTCTATCTTCTGGATTTTTTTTCTCTTGTTATTTCTGCGTACTAAGTTTGAGAGTATATGGGATATTTAGCACTTAATTGCACGGCAAATGTGTCTATTATAAAAGTTTTATATTTCTTTTTATCAAGTTTTAATATTTCTTTTAAAACAATACTTATAAACTAATATGGTAAAATTAATGTAACATTGTCGAAGCAAAGGATGTGAAATACATTCTGAATTGTTCATCGCATGAATTTCATATTATACTCAGAAGTAGATATCTCTGTCATCTATCGCTACATATGTGTACTATTTTTACTTGCAATATAATTCCTGAAACATTAAGTGTCCTAAAGTGCCTCACTCTCCCCTATAACAAAAAAAATAAGAAAGAAATTTAGTAGCTACTGTTTATTTTTAAATTGAACGTAGTATCATTTTCTAATGTTTTGAGAAAAATATATGATATATTTGTACGATAGGACTGTTATTAATATCTTAAACTTATACTCTAATTATTTTTTCAAATCTCTTCACTTGTAAAAAATGTTTTTAAAAAAAATCTCAAAATAAATGGTCTTTAAATTGTGAAAATCAATCCATTTGTACCACATTTTGCCGATAATAGCACATGTGCTACACAAGTTGATTTTTGCAATCCATTGCATACGCTTAAAACCAATTTAAGATTTGCTACTAAGTAATGAAAGGTACATGTGGATTGCGTTTTAAAGTCAAGGAAATCATAGAGCCATGAGTAATCTTGATTATAATAAAAATTTCCATATGTCAAGAATAGTCATGCTTAAAATGGAAGGGGACCTATCTTTTTTGAAACACCTAAACAGGAAAAAAAATGTTGAATTTATTTTTAAATGGTGTATATCTTTCTTCCTCTCACAATTTTGGATAGGAAAACGTCTGGAATTTGTCCACGCTGCATGTTTTTCAGAAGTTAAATGAATTTTTCAAAGTGGATTCATCATTATGCAACGCACTGTATTTTCACTAATTGAATTACTTAACTAAATAAACTTATTAAAATTAGCTTTAACTAGGAAAATTGGGTTTTGCCTGATTTTGAGTATCGTCGTTAACATTTATATGAGTATTAAATATATTTATTACGATCAATGCTCAAAATGGGAAAATGTTTTCATGGGTTCATGTATCAATCTGTAGTCTTAACGCTTCAGTACATAAATATTCCGTCACTCTAAAGCTACTCTAAATCAGGAGAAATCAGTTAGTAAAAAAATTGCATATTTTTTGTAAAAATATTGCATTATTTTAACGTTTATAACTAATTACCAGAAACTTATACTTATTTGTTGTATGCATTGTAATATGTAAGTTGTACAGTTGTAAAATGTATGTGTGCAGGGTGTCCAAAAGTGAACTGAACGTTTTTAAATTTCAATAACAGGTAAAAGGTAACAGCTGTATTGAAGTCAGTTTGGTAGGACAGTAAATGTATGATATCAAGGTTTTTTTTAGTATACTTACTTGTTTTAGTTCTGATATCACCGGTAGATAGCACTGCACTCTTTCAAAATGTAATACTACTTAAAATAACCTTGTAATTTCAAAACATGTATTTTAGGCATTTCAACAGTTAAACAAACTGACGGTTAAAAACTAAGTTAATTTTGAAAAATTTTTACTTTATTCTATCTATATTAGAAGAAAGTATTGTAATCGAAATTTTTTCGACTTCCGGTTTTCGACAGATTTACACGTTTTAGTGATCAGAGATCAAGAAAAACATGTTTTTACAAAATGTCTATCTGTCCGTGTTTCCATGTGGATGTGTGTCCTCGTGTCTGTGTATGTCTACTCTTTGCATCGTCAAAAAGTGTATGCAGTTATGCATAGAACTGAACTAAATTTTATATATATGATTTTGGCTATGGCCAGCAGGCCCCAGTTGAATTTGGGGTTATTCCTCTTGAAGGGGGTGCTGCAGTAGTGACTTTTGTGCGATTTTATCGATTTTTCGTAGTTGTGTTGTACATTGGCTGCTTGAACACCTAAGTGTTCTACGCATCCAGGTAACACGTTGATTTGTAAGCAGCTGACGTACAACAGAATGATGAAAATTATTGATTTTATTAGCACCGTGATAGCGAATTTTCAAGTATTAACATGTATAAGATAGAACAAGGTTTTGGGGTTGGCACATCCGACTACTTATAGTTATTTTGATAGTTCGAACTGTTTGAGACAGTGCAGCGCCATCTTTCGGTAACGTATGGAAATAAAACAAGGAAGTGTTGTAAAGACATTCCCGACAATACGCATATTTATCACATATAATAACTTCAAATAGCTATTACCCTTTAGTTCTTATTGAAGTTAAAAAACTTCCAGTCCAATGCAGGTCACTCTGTATGTGAATAAGTAAGTATGTGGAGCCTAGTCAGGTGAAGGTCCCGTCACCTGATCAAGGTTCTAAATTACAAGACCAATTAATTTCTCTTCCTTAATGTTCTCCTTTTTTTTTAATCTGTCAATTCAACAAAGTTAAATAGAAACTTTGAATCGGAAAACAAAGATAACTGTAGCAAACCACTAGAGAGCAAGCACTGCATTGATGCCAACAAAACTATAGTCAGGTGGATCACAGCCTAGCTGTGATCAGGCAATTTCCGCCCGCTCCCAGGTACTAACTCGCCAAGCTAGGCACTCACGCCGGGCAGGTAGGGGCCTAGTTAGCGGTATGAAAAAAAGTAAGTATGTGGAGTGGTAAAAATAACATTTTCGGTATGGAAATATAAGTGTGGATGCAAAAGAGTAGTACTGCAAGGAGATAATGTAA
Source organism: Maratus michaelseni (assembly GCA_963931845.1). NCBI lineage: Eukaryota > Metazoa > Arthropoda > Arachnida > Araneae > Salticidae > Maratus > Maratus michaelseni. Next base: position 244,546,958 of record OZ007588.1, on the reverse strand, counting down.
AAATAAAAAAGTATTTGCCAGTTTTAGTGACTCTGGTGCCTTAAATAAAATCTACCAAAGGGCAGGGCTTTTTTAGGATTTTTTTTCGTTTGTTTTACTCTGCACATTGCGCATTCATAACATCGCAAAGTTTTTAATTTTTATTTGTCTAATTATGGTTCTCATCTAAACAGAAGCATTTTAATGATACTTCATAAATGTTTCTTGAATAATTTTAATTCCCATCTCCTGAACATGGTAGATTAAACAAAATTCAACCACATTTTTTATAATACACGTCACAGAGAAAAAACCCACCGTAGACTTTTGAAAACAAATGCATAATTTAACATTTATACATCTAGTTTAAATATTCATCAATTACAAAATACTTTTCAGCAAAGTAACTTTTCATAAAACGTTATTCATTTTCTTTCGAAAAATTCTTTAAACAAATTAATATGGAAATTTTCTGGTCCTTCTTAAATCAAACAGCTCTTTAAAATGCAGAAAAGAAACCATTTGTTACATTAAAAAAGATTAAAGATTAATGAATGCATGACGTGGTTCAAATAGAAAGAAAACAAATGTTTACATCATGCATATTAATCAAACTGTAAAAAACACTGCCAATATAAGATATTTTTAAAAAAAGATACCGAAACTTGTAAGGAAATAGACTCTAAAACTTTATAATTTACATGAGCACTGTTGAAATGTTTTCATTTAATATATAACGTATTTGATTAAAATTACAAATTCAGATTTTTTTTTTATTATTTCGTAAGTCTGATATTTAGTTTCTATATCGCAGATTTAAAGACACTCTGTTACATTTCTTTGAATCTATTTCATACGAGACATTGTAGACATTTAACTTTTATTAACTCCAATGCAGTAGAAAAAAAATAGTTTACCAGCGAAATCACATATGCCATGTCTTAAAGTATTTTCTCTTTAAAAATAAATCATGTTATTGAAACCATCCCTTTAATTACACCTTCTAATAAAAAATCAAGAATACTGTAACTTACAAAATTTTTTCATAATAATTATTTTTAATAATTCCAATGAACGTTTTATAAATATGATATGTGAAAAAAAATTCAACAACATAGTTTTTTCTAAATACAGAGAGAAAATTATCTCAAATTTTTTAAGCAACTCCGAGGTCCATTTAACTCAGTGGTTAACTGGCCACAGAATGAGAAGTTTCAGTCGATGTTCGCGGTTCCGGTACTAACGCAATCTATGCAAATCTTTCAGGGTTTTTCTTGTACAGCCGCGGTAATTCGGGTCACTTTCCCTTCAAACGTCCTTCCTGAAGGCATCTCTCCTATAACATTATTGTTAAAACTGGCCGATGCTTAACAAATACACCATTCGAAACGACTGCAGAATTAAACAGTACACTGTTAAAAATCTCCAGTAAACGGTCCAGGTATTCGACCGTTTTTGCATAAAACCGTTACTCAACTATATTATGCAGATATTGCGACCATATTACTGACTATATTTTTATCATAACCAAGTAAAATTACGGTTATGTAACCTTTATCTATGAAACTAGTCGTTGGGGGCCACCGTAATACTTACCCATCATGGATATGCATAATATAAAATATGAAAATAAAACATGTATAAACTACTTATAAAATGCATTGCAATTCAAATAAAATCGTGGCTTGATGACATCATCAACTTTAAATGCTCTATTACTGAATTACGTAAAAGAAACATCCTTATAACTCCAAAAATGATAATCATATTAACTAACGGCTTATTGCGTCGGATTAAACGTATCATTTCCAATTAAAATATATCTTTGAATTGAAATTTGAATGAAATACAGGGTCATGAAAAATCGAAGAGTGTGGAAAATATTATTATAAATATCTCAGCAACTAATTATCCGATCGACTTCATTCTGTATGTAAAATTTATGTTTTTTTACTGTCTTTTATATTTACTCCTTAAAATAAACAATTTCAAAACTTTATATACCTTTTATCAGAACGAATATTTCAAGAGTCCGAAAAAAATAGTTCCGGCTAATCGAGGTTACTGAAATTCAATAAGCTTCTTCCCATTATTACATACTAAGTACATACCAAATTTCAAGTCTCTATCTTAATTTGTTCGGGAGATAGAGCGCTTACAGACACATAGATACACAGACATACAGACACATAGACACACAGACGGACGGCAAATTTTTTTTTCTAAAAATATGTTATTCGGTATCTCCAGTGTCTGAAACGTGTAAATCCGTCAATTTTTTTTAAACGATTACAAGACTTACCCTATACTATGTATGATGGGTAAGTAAAAGGTTGAATGACTGGACAGTTTGCTGCAAAGTTTTAACAGTGTCTGTACTATGTCTATCCTTAATATTGAAGATTTGTTGCGAAATAATTTTCCGAAAAACAGTTTTATATAAAACACTTTAAAAATATTATTTAAACAAATTAATATGGAAATTTCTCTGCTTCAAAGAGCTACTCAAAATACAGAAAAGCAGTTATTTATTACAACAGGACATTTTTGAGATAACGATCTATGACGTGGTTTACATAAAAATCATATATATAATTGCTGTTGTCTACATCCCTTTTTCTATGAATTTATGAAACGCACAACAATGAATGAGATATCATTCGAAAGGTTTTTGAAGCGACTTCTGACGTAGTACACTCACATTTCGTTAAAACATGGTTTTTGATTACAAACTGCTGTTAATTAAAAATTAAATTGACAATCTTTTCATAAATGAAATAAAAGATTTTTCTCAAATTAGTGTTGCCAAAAAAATATAAGACAGCATTATATGATGCTCAACAATGATTATAAAAAATATAAATAGTACAAAAAAGATAAAGTATGATTTCTCCGCACGGATTAATTTTATATTTATGGTTAAAAAGCAAAATTGAAATTGAAATATCTAGAAGAAAAATACACCATCGATCGATCGAAGCAGTGGTATTTTAGAGAATAAAGAGTTATATTATATTAAATTGTATTTTAAATGCATTCTTTTTTTTCTTTGTTTCATGTTTTTCAAGAGGCGCATGACGCCGTCTTATAATATTTGTTTAAATACGATTGTTAATTTTTTTTTCTCGGGCGTGCCTTTTGCTATCTTCCATCAGTTTTTACAGTAACTTTGATCGAATGAATGAGATGATATTCTGTCTTCACTAATGTTGCTTGCAGATATTTTTACCCTTAATTTTTCTTTAGAGGATTAAACCTGCATCTAAAAAATATTAGATATTGCTAAAAATTATTAGATTGCAGTGCGAAATCCTCGCACGGGTCTACTGATAAAATTTATTTCTATTAAGAACATTTATCAAACTTTTAGAAAAAGCGCCGACAAAACATAAATTATGTTTAAAAAAATAAAATTTCTAATGAAATATTCCCATAAACTATTTTTTAATTATTCGCGTGAATGTAATTGAAAAGCTTTTAATCTGTATGCAAGGGATTTATTTGAAAATACAAATTTAAATATCCCTTGTGTACAAAATCCATTTCAATTTTTTAAAACTTAATTTTTAAATCTTTAATTTAATATAATTCCCTGTAATTGATTTAATACTACTTTATGTGAGATATCGTAGCTCATATAGCTTCATTTTCTACATTACACCATAACATATAAAAAATTACTTACCTGTCAAGAAATCATATTTTAAGTCCGAAAGCATTTTCACGGAAAAGTTATAATCTGAATAATAAAACTTTAAAATAAAATAACATATTTAAAAACAGAAAAGTACTTGTATAGTGCAAAATAGTTGCACATTTTTTGAAAACTGATTTTTTGTAAACATTTTTTAGATTCTTAACTTTATAATGATAAATATTATAATACTTATTTTTGAATAACATTGAGCCCATTGCTTTTTCAAATGCTCATTACAGAACGAAAATTTGGGAACATTTTTAAACAGATTTACATTTTAATATTTCTACATCTAGTTTAAATATTCATAAATTTTGAAATAAAATGTTATCTAGATTATATAGAACTATTTTTTAAACAAATTAATATTAAAATACCTTAGCATCTTCTTAAAATAAACAGCTACTTAAAATACAAAAAAGCAACTATTCCTTAGAATAGCAATTTTTTTAAGGTAATATATGCATAATGTTGGTTCAAATAAATATAAAACGTTTGTTTACATCATGAATATTAATCAAATAGAAAAGAACACCGCCAAAAAAAATATATTTTTTTAAGAAACGGAAACTTCAAATGAAAATTTTTCATAAGCTGTTGGTTAATAATTTGCATAAAAACGACTGTACGGGCTTCAATCTGTATGTACACTGAAAAAAATACCGGTATTTACAACACAATTTCTGTATTTTGCAAAAAATTGTGATAAAAGTAATTTTGTGATTGTTTCATAATGTAGGTAATATAGATTTGAGAATATCTTTGATAGATAACAATGCTAAAAGTCTTATTAAATTGTTATTTTCTCTAAAATTGTTATATTTTACCTTTACACTATAAAATCATTCTTTAAAAATAAGGAAAATGAACTGGCAATTTACGGAGTAATTAATTACAGTGATAAAAATAAATAAATCTTTCAGTTTTAATCAAAAACAACAATTTAACTTGATTTATAGCACTGTTTTTTTTTTCTCCAGGATTTTCTCTAATAAACATTTGCTGCTTTTTGATGCAGATCAGGTACTCTTTGAACTCACAAAATGCATGAAAGAAGGACCTTTATAAGAATTACAGTAACCCCGTAGCTAATTGACTTAGAATTATAAAATTTAAAACACATATTAATAAAAGTTTATTGTGTCAATTAAAATTCTTGAAAAATTTATACACTCATATAAAGCTTTTTAATTTGTTTAAAAATATAATATACTTTTTACGAAAGAATTATTGTAGCATGCATTCCGCGCATGATTTTTCACATTTGAATGGCTAAAACTAGACAAAATTTTTTTAATGAGTGCAAATATGTGTTCTCAAAATGACTCACGATGATAAAAATGTGTAGATCCTGAAAAAAACTTTTTTTTCTTTTTTTTGAGACATTTGAAATATCGAGTTTTTTTTTAATGCAAAAGTAGTCATGAGTTCTAAACTTGTTACTTGAGAAACATAATAATGGGTCATTTTGTGCATCTGCAGGGTTAATATATTCAATCAAAATTTCATGAAATTCTAACCAACCATTTTTCAGAAATCGTGTGCGCAATGACCAAAATCGCCGTTTTGAGAAAATAGACTTTAAATATCGAACTACCCAAGTAAATTCCAATTATTTCTTCAATTAATTTTACAGGACTTATCCGACATATATAAGGGTGAGAGATGCCGAGTTGGGATACCGTTCCTTGTAGGTCAGTGGTAGAGCCTCAGAGCGTTGTTCTGAGGTCCCGGGTTCGATTCCCGGATTGATAGTTTTTACTCTGTCGGCTTTACGCTCAGTTTAGCAATGGAAAAATCCTCTTGTTTGTTACTCATCTAACTACCCCTTGATCATATACAAAGAGCTCAGTTGATTTAGGCATAACTACTCTGCTAAAGAGAATTTTTAATGGGGTTTATTTTAAAATGTTCCCAATGAGTCATATTAAATTATAAGCTAATAATAACAAGATTTATTCGAAAGTACATTTTTCTCCCTATTTCATGATGCAACTAGTCGGATGTGCCAATCCCAAAACTTTTTTTATCTCATACAGGATTCATATACTCCAAAATCGAATCAGCACCAATTTTATATCAAGGTCTAACTGAATCTAAAGTTTTATTAAATTCAGTGCATTAATTCTTGAGACATGACTATCGCTAAAATCATGTAAATCCTGAAACATGCAGCACAGCAGCGCCACCTTTGGGTAGATTTACACCAAAAACTAATCAACAACAAATTATGTCAACGTCTAACTGAAACTGGAGTTTGAGGAAAATCTGTGCATGTTCTTGAGATATACCTATCATGAAAAAGATAGTATAGCAGTGACACCTTTTGGGCTATGTACACCAAAACGTAATTGGCATCTATTTATGTCAAGTTCTAACAAAATCTGAAAATTGATGAAATTCTGTGCATTAGTTCTCGAGATATAGCTATCGTGAGAATCAAGCAAAAAGTAGCATAGCAGCACCACCTTTTGGGATATCTACAACAAACGTAATCACCGTCCATTTATGTGAAGGTCTAACTAAATCTAAAATTTTATGAAAATCAGTACATTAGTTCTTGAGATAGATCTATTGCGGAAATCACGAAAAATGCAGCACAGCAGTGCCACATGTTGGATGATTTACACCAAAACCTAATGAGCACCATTTTATATCAGGGACTAACTAAATATAAAGTTTTATTAAATTCCGTGCATTAGTTCTTGAGATAGAGCGCCCAGAAAATGTTTGTCACATACAGACACGAAGACAGACTCACAGGCAGACATTTTCTTAAAAAAGTCAAATCGCGTTTAGGACCTTCTAAAACGTACAAATCCGTCGAAAACCGTAAGTCAAAAATTTTCATGAATCCAATACTTTCTTCTTTTAAAAATAGAAGAAAGTAAAAATCGAATTTTTGACACTTTAAAGGGTACTTGATCCCTTCGTCAATTTTATATCAGAATATTTACTCATAAAAATACAAAATTGTAGCGGCAAATAACGAAAACAATTTTACAATGTCAGGAATTACTTTCAAACTATAAATTTGAAAATTTCCTAATGTACAATGTAGTTCTAAAAGTTTGGGATTTTATATATGTATCTGAGATTTAAAATAATTAGTTTTAATTTAATCTAAAGCATGATAGTTAATTCATTTTGATAATTTGAAGTACAGTAATATAGATGCAATATTACTTACCAATTACGAAATATGATCCCATGTTCTAAAGCGTTCTTATGAAAAGAAAAACATTTTATAGAAATATGCTTTAAACTAAATCACATAACAGAAAATGAAGATTATCTATAACTTACAAAATGGTTTTGCAAAAGTATAGCCAAAAGTTTGTACTATTAAATATTTATAAAAGGAATAGCAAAACCCCGAATGTTTTATTTATCCATGCATCTTCTTTATTCTTCTAATTCATATAAAAATAAAATAAATTTTTATATCATGAATATTATCCAAACTAAGAAACACCGTTAAAATATGAACTATTTATCAAGAAGAAATGGAAACTTCTAATGATATATACACGTAGATTATTATTCAATCATTTGCATGAACAATATTGACTAATCTTCATCCTGTGAGTAAGATATGTGTTTGCTGTAAAGTCACTTCACTAATTAGAAATTCAGACATTATTTTTAGCACCTTTTTACAAGTTTGAGGTTTTATTTTGAATTCTCAATTTTGCAATAATTATTTTATTTTCACTAATATTATGTAGAAGATTGTAGGTAATACATTTTCAATTTGTACAGGACAAAAAAAAGAAACATATAAAAGTTATATGTACCATACAATCTTTAATAAAATCAGCCTCGTTTTTTATTTTATTGAGTACATTGAATGCTGAAAGCAAAATAAAAGATTCGTTAAGAATTAATATAAATCTTTAATTCATACGAGAGATTGTTCTATTTTTTAACATAACTGAATGTCATTTCAAGGCAAGATTTGGTCGGTGTCCAAGACATGAACATGCGTCGAGAATCTTATTTACTTCGGTGAGTCTCCACAGAGAAAGATCCAAAAATTTCTTTTGTTCTTAATATATTAATGATGCAAAAGCGACGAGAAAGGTCAAGCGATTTGTTCACTGACCATAAAGCGAATGACTTCTGGGGAACTGAAAACAAAAAGTCCAAGTAAAAATGAACTACCGTATAACTTTTACTTACATTATTGCTGTAGTTACAGTATCTGCGTTTCTGTTGCTGAAGAGGATGTTTAATATATCAAGATGGCAATGATGCAGATAATTGTGAAATGTACTATTAAATGCATTACCCACATTTTATTTGTGTATAGAGAATATTATAAAAATCAAAACACCGAAATATATAACAGTGTGAATGTACTTTCATTTTCATTTTACAAGGAAATGTTAAATTACTTTCTAAATATATACGGCAAATTTTAGTTCTAGAACATACAAAAAAAAATATATTTAGGATTTTTGTTTAAATGTAAAAGTTAGATAATTTTGATCATAGTACGTTTTAATTAAAAACTAGCTTACCCCCGCCCGGCGTTGCCCGGGCCCGTGATTATAAATTTAAAAAGAAACATCAAGTTTTTATTACAATATAATAAATTATAACACCTTGTAATAGTATATTACTTTTAAATGCTAAAGGTGTAAAATTAACAACTATAATATAAATTAAAATAACTTTTATTATTTGTTTTACATGTTTCGACTCTTTCCGAGTCATTTTCAAAAACAAAATGAGAATATTCTAAAGGTGCACGGGCTTTGAGGTTATTATTTTCATGTACTTTTTTTAAAATTACGCACTTATTTTTTACTTGATTGTTTATTTTCATATCTTTGACCATGGAGTAATTCTGGCCACAGTTTCGGTAAATTAAAAGATGCCGCATCGTTACATATTGTATTTTTGCGCGTGAGTATCTCTATGGTTTCTCTTATTATGGATGGATAGTATAAACTGGAGGGAAATATTATTTTACTTTCATTGAAATTTATTTGGATGGTTTCTTCTTGATATAATCTTGCCAGGGCTGTAGTTTTTCTATTGTATTTAATATCAGCTATATGCTCTTTTTTTTCTGCAATTAAATTTCCTGCTGGTCATGCCTATGTAGTAATTTTTAGATCCGTCTTCTTTAATAAAAGGTATTTCATATACTCCTGAATAATTCTCAAAATTAATTGGGTCAATTTTACTGCAAATGATATTCTTTAATTTCTTAGGTGGTTTGGCTATTAAGCAGATATTGAAACGTTTAACAAAGATATGAAAATAAACAATCAAGTAAAAAATAATAGATAACGTGCGTAATTTTTTAAAAAAGTACATGAAAATAATAACCTCAAAGCCCGTGCACCTTTAGAATATTCTCATTTTGTTTTTGAAAATGACTCGGAAAGAGTCGAAACATGTAAAACAACTAATAAAAGTTATTTTAATTTATATTATAGTTGTTAATTTTACACCTTTAGCATTTAAAAGTAATATACAAGTTTTTATTTTTTTATATCTTTTTTTATATCGGATATTGCTTGAAATTATATTTTTACATGAAAAATTCGCGAAATAATATTGATATTTAGCGATAAAAACGCTCATTTTCTTTTTTTACGTAGAGTCGTTTTATAGTTTTAAAATAAAAAGTTATTTTTGTCCGAACTGTTTGAAATCTTTATTGGTGATAAATAAAACGTTTTTACAGCCCATATAAAAATTTCGTGAAAAAATATTGTTATCTAGTTGTAAAAGAAATGTTTTCTTCTCGCTTTTTTGTTTGTTTGTTTGTTTTCGCGTCGGCTTCTTAACATAGCAATAAAAAAATTGTTCTCATCCTCCGAACTCTCTGACATTTCAATCCGTTATAAATATATAACTGTATCCAATCACTCTTTAAAATTTTGCGAAAACATATACATATTTAGTAGTGGAAACATGAGTTCTTAAATCTCAGAGCAAAAATATATTAGAAGGTCGATGCTTTCAATGCAATGGTACGGCTCCATCCGTTTTCAATCAACCCTTTTCAAACCCTGGGCTAAACAGGTGAGGGCTAATCTATCAGGTTTCCCCTTTCTGAGGGGAGAAGCCTTCAAAAAACGTTGGCGCATGCGCAAAGAGACGATATTCGTGTGGAAAATTTGATAGAATGCGCTTTTCGTTTTAAATATATGTAGATAATAATTGATTTTTATTTTTATTTTTTTTAACTACATTTTTTTACGTATAATGTTTCAAAAAATTTTTACGTTAAAGAAATTCAAAATATCATTTTCTCTAAACATTTAAAAAATATTTCTTAAAAGAAACTATACAGCACATTATAGATTGAAATAGGGTCTGCCTATTTAATATTAATATCTGAATGATGCAACAAATCTACTTATTTTTAATTTTTAATTTTATCCAATGATCATCACATAATCTTATGTGTAAAATCATTATATCCATCATAAAATTGCTCACAAAATCACTGCTACATGAAGCAGTACGTTTTTCATAAAACCACACACAGTCTTTCTTAAATAAGGAGCATTGAACACTTGAAGCAAAATAGCTGACTTTTTTAAAAAAAATCAGAAAACGATTTATTTGCACAACGGGTTCATTCGATTTTTTCATGCAATTAAATATATTTGAGAAAAGATGTAGTCACTGTCCAAGACATATACCGTGAAAAATAAAAGTGGAACTGTAAATAATAATAATTTTTAAAAAACTATAAGAAAGGAGTGAAAAGGGGGGGGGGGGAAGCTGCTGAAATTTCAATTCGATGTCGTCTTTTAAGCATTTTCTCAATTTAAAAAAGAAAAAAAAATGCCTTTTTTGTTTTAAACCTTTGAAATATACTTTCAAGAATCTAAGACATCCTAAAATTGTAAATCGCAATCTTCACACCCAGAAAAAGGAATTGATTAAAACAACAAAACATATTTTGTTGAGTACATTTTGGTTGTTTTAGCAAAATTTTTAGTTGAAGTAAAAAAATTGGTTTTGTTGCTTGGACAAAAAAATATTGTTAACACTCTTACAAAATTACATTAATTTTACTTGGATTAACAAAATCTGTTTTTTTAATTTTACAACAATTTTGTAATTCCAGTAAAATTTTGTTGTTTTTGCAAAATTTAAATTGTTGTGTAGTGGCCATAACTATCTCAATTTATTTGACTTATATAGCTATATAATTAAAGGATTAGCATAATTTTTGGATAATTAAAACTTTTTTTCATTGGGAAAGAACCAAGGTAGTTTTAAAAATCCCCTGTCCCATTTTTTACTTTCTTCTATCTTTACAAGAAGAAAGTATTGGAATCATGAAAATTTTCGATTTCCGGTTTCCGGCAGATTTTAGAAGGTCCTGAACACAATTTGACTGTTTTTAGAAAATGATTGTCAATGACTCTATCTGTCTGCATGTGACAAAAATTTTGTGGGCGCTCTATCTCAAGAACTAATGCATGGAATTTAATAAAACTTTATATTCAGTTACTTCCTGATATAAATTGTTGCTGATTAGTTTTTGGTGTAAATCGTGCAACAGGTGGCGCTGCTATGTTGCATTTTTCTGATTTCTGCAATAGCTCTATCCCATTTTCAGCAGTGAATTACGCCTGTAATCTTTGAATAATAACCAGTGAATTTTTATCCTGCTTTTTGGAGGCGTAATTCACTGCTGAAAATAAATTAAAAATTAACTATGTGTTGCCGTATGCTGGGCTTTGTACTGTCGTCTCATGTTTGCCGCAGAAATTTGCGTGCTCCTGATGACATTTCCATCTTGTGCTGCGGTTGCAGTCGTTCCGACATATATAAGAGTGACAAATGCCGAGCTCAGGTATCGTTCCTTGTAGCTTAGTGGCAGAACCTCAGAGCGCTGTTCTAAGTACCCGGGATCGACTCCCGGCTTGGGCAATTTTCACTCTTTCGGTTTGCGCTTGAAAAAAAGCAGGATAAAAATTCACTTGTTATTATTCCAGGTTTACAGGCTTAATTCACTGCTGAAAATGAATTAAAAAATAGTTAAAATTGCATATTTAGATTGGTTCATTTAACAAAAGTTTTTGTAGTATAAATAAAACAAGTTCGTAATATAACATATTTTATCATTTAAACAAACAAAATATATTTTGTTGAAAAAAGAAAATAGATTGTTAAAATAACACATAGCATATATATATATGTAACAAAAAGAATTTTGTTAATTCAAGTAAAATTGAACCATTTTACTTGAATTAACAAAACATTTTTTTGCTGGCAAAACAAAATTTTTTTTGGAATTGCAAAAAAAAATCAGCAATATTTGTTTTGTTGATTATAACAAAATTTCCATTGACCCATATTTAAACGAAAAGTTTTGTTGGGTCAACCAAATTTTTGTTGATTCAACAAAACTTTTTTCTGGGTGCAACGATATTGAAAAGAAACTATGAATCTCCTACTTTTTGTAACATATTCGATTGTACATAATGATCCTCATATAATCTGATGTATATAGACATTATATACATTATTATATGTACAGTAATACCGCTGTATTATTAGGAATTACCGTGTAAGATGTAGCATTATTTTTGTCTTAAAATCTCTACACTCTCCTTTAAATAGGAACGTCAAATACTCCAGGTAGAATAGTTGATTTGCTAAGAAATCGGATACATTTGTTTATCGCATAAGAGTTTATTCTATTCTTCAACGTATTAAAATGAAACTTCAAACAATAATTAGTCTATGCCCAAGATCTTTATTTGTTACTGAACCTTATTTGCTTTGGTTACATTTCATACTCGTTCAATGCGAAAGTATTTCTGAGAAATTCAAAAGGAAAATTTCTCAGCGAAAATGAATTACGACATAACTTTTGCTTAAATCTTTGTTGTACTTAAAGTTTCAGTACTAATGTTGCAAAAGAGGACATTTAATGTATCAAGGTGAAATGGTGCAGATAATTAATTGTAAATTGTACCATGAGTGTATTATAATATACTTTCTTTTTACATAAAATATACCTTAAATGTCAAAAACAATATGTATGTGAAATCATGAGTTTCATTTACACATTTTAAATAAAAGTTCTTTTAATTTGGAAATATTTATGGAGATTTATTTATGCGTATAAAAACATTATGTATCTTTTTTGTTTAAATATATAATGTAACTTTAATTGTTGTAGATGAATAATTAATTACCTTTTTTTACAATGCCCAATATATTCTATAGTTTGTGGTAAATATACTACTGTATATGTAGTTTAAAGTTTTCATAAAGTCATTGACGTTCTGCCTTAAAGACAAAACATTGTGTGCAACATCAAAATAAACGATTGAACAACATCAAAATATACGATTTTGCAAGAAATCGGATACAACTTGTCAGCGGTTAGAAAGAAAGTCGTCCGTTGCGTCAGTTCAGCAACTTTTCCTTTACATTTGCATACTTATTAATTTCAGGAAATTTTACTTTACATTTATGTAGAATACATATGTTATTGTTAGATCACATGAAAAAGATTTTTAAAAATTACATGTGTTATTATTTTTAAATCATTAAAATCATTAAATTAAGTTATAGTTATCACACAATTTTTATTTTAAATTGCAGTTTGTATTAGATCAAGTAAAGATTGAAATTGTGAAATATTTAGAAATAATATATAAAACATTAAAACGAAAACATATGCCTCGGCATCTTGTGTTAAGAACATTTAGAGTACAAGCTAACAGATGCGGTTATTTTTAATAAATTGCATATCGTCGTTATCTCTGTCGGAGACACTTTCATCGTTATTTTCTCAAAATAAATTTCACGCAAATGTGCAAGATATTAATGATTTATTAATGAAACTTTAAATAAATGTTTAATTAGTTAAACTCTGAATATTTTTTAAAGTTCCCATTTTTGTTTCGTAGCAATCTTTTGAAGCCCAGAAATATTATGCTTTCTTTACTTACTTTCATTAAATATTTTCAAAAAAATAACGTTACGTTTGTAAGCAATTTTTATAAATCTTTTAATATTTGAAAGAGCTAATTTTCTTGTTGAACCTGCGTAAATTTTGCAAATTAATTTTATAATAGCATGTTTAATTTTCTTTGTATGTGCTTGATATCTAGTTCTCTAATTTTTACATACGTTCCTGAGTTGTAAATTGGTCTGAAACTGGAATATCTTTTCAAACATACAGGGATACTTTTTTTTTCAAAATTTAATTATATTTTACATAATTCTCTTTTTGCTGAGACGTGTAAGAAGTTTCAATAGATTAACAACTACAATAATGTAAACATGCGCATAATCTTTATAATTAAAAATATTCTTTAAAATCTAAAGACAAGCTGCAACATCTTAGGTTTACTCAATGTAATATTAAAGGATGGTTAAATTCTGAAAAACAAAAGTATTTAAAAGACACTTAAAATATTTAAAAAAATTTATGCGTTTAGGTTCTAATTAAAAAGCAATTTTTCTTTTTTTAATTTGCATACAAATAAATAAGATTTAAACTACCCTCAAACTAAATCTTTATCCTAAAAAACAAAACAAAAATTATTTCTTTAATCGAATGTACGAGGGTGGTTCAAATTTAAAGGATTTTTTTTTATTATTAGAACATTTTAAAAATATTATTTATTTAAATTATACCACTGTTATTTTCTAGATAGCTTTCTTTAACATCTACACATTTTCTTCAACATATTCGTTGTTTTCTATTCTTGTATATTAAAACGACGTGCGATGTGTATGAATTATACTGCACAATAATTTTTGGACTTCTTTATCTGATAAAAATCTTGCAGTGCGGAAATGTTTGGAAATAAAAAATTATATTTTTCACGGCCAGGTAAATAAATTGTTATATGTTTAACCATTCTTTCAGATTGAAAAACTTGCCAGAAAATCACAAAATTGAATGAATTTGAACACTAAAAGATGTTTACTCTTTGGTCTTAAAGGTATCTCTCCAAATAATAAATGTTAGTCAAAAGATGATAAGTTCCGACACTTTACGGAAAGTGATCGAGGTTATTTAATGTAAGATTCTTGTTTTGTTAGAAGTGTTGTGAGAGGTATTTCATTGTCCCGGAGAATAAGGAACAGACGGATCGAAATGGAGCATTTATCGAATCGATGTGCAATTTTAATCTTCTGAAAAAAATTAACATTACTTTACGGCATACATGAATGTCGTTCAGGAAGAAAATTGACATTCAAGATATCCCGTAAATCCACAACAATATTATTGAGCACTTTGTCAGTTTTTGCTTCAGTTGAGCAGTTTCACTTTTTGTTCAGCATTCCATACTTCATTGTTTCACTTTCTTTACAGCGATTTTTAAACATCTTATGTCACTTACATACTTGAGACCTTAATAGAGTATCATTTCCAAAATGTGCATGTCAATCTATGCCAAATTTCAATAGGTTTAGCAATTTCATTTACTGAATTTTTTCTAATTACACTTTTTGCATCGGGTACTTAGTGTTTATTGATAACGCTAGCGACGAAATAAATGAATGCATAGAAAATAAAACATTTCAAAACAAATTTTTAGACCTTAAACAATTTATCATAATTGCCATGAAAACAAGTATAAAAATTTTTGATTTATATCAAAAATGTCTCTTTTATATTTGATCCACCCTCGTATAAATATATATTTTTTATATATCTGCTTTAAAAAAAATAATAAACATCCCGTCTTAGTGATTTATGTTTAAATGAAACTTATCTTTAAATTTCCGTCCAGCAATATTTCTGCGATATTGCATAAAATTCAATATTGCAAACTTTACTTTTTCCTCAAATCAAAAGAAATGTCTGAATATAAGCTTGTGACATTTGTGTTCTCGTGTTTCTTTTTCAGAATGGAAACTTTCAAATATAGATTTCTTTAATGTTTAAGGAAACCGTAATGCATTTATGTTGTCCATTTCTTATTTGTTTACTTAGTTATGCCTGTTACGACACAGTCTTCCTTTTGAACATGTTATTTGTTATTTGTTATTTTTATTTTTTATTTTTCTTGTCTGATTCTAATCATTTTGGATCAATTTCAAAAATATTTTTCGTAGTTCTTTACAAGACATAAAAAATCTAGTTTATCATTTTATGCTTACATGTTTTCTACAATTTTAAATTATTTTTTCATTTCTGTTTAATTTTCTTTTTTTTTTAAATTATTATTAAAAACTACTATTAACAGGAAATATTTTAATTTTCATTTAAATTTAACAACATGAAATAAAAATAATTTGAAAATTACTCACCAGATTAAAATATTAACATAATTTTCTAAGTCTAAATTTACCACAAAAATAAAACTTTGAAAACTTCTTTTTTACAAATCAGTAATATTACATGGAAAACAAAGTGGTCATGCAACAGATATTTAGACACTTTTTGTACAAAACTGATGAGCTGAACTAAGCCACACTCATTTAAATACCAATTCGACTATGAGTATTTGATTATTATAACAAGAAATAATCCTTGATTTCATCTCTAGATACATAGCATTCAAATTTTCGAGTTTGAGTGGTTGAGACTTTTAGTTGTAGACAATTTAAAATAATGTTTTAAAGAAATTCCACCAATATTTCTAATATTAAATATCAAATAGTGTTTCAATTTAGAAAAAAATTCCATCACCTGCTGTAAGTAACTCTTGAAAATGGTATAAAAGTTCGTTTGGAATATGTGTAAAGCATGCTATAAAAAATATATCATAAATTGCAAATTTTGAACCGTAGAATGAAAATTACCATTTACAAATGGTAATAAGGCAAAATGTAGAACAGTTATTGTAAATTAAAACACGTTTGTAAAATGTAATGCTGACGTACATATGTATACATGTTACAATTTATTATGAGATAACTCGATAAAGGTTTTTTTTATTTTTTTTTCGACATAGCATGAAAGACTGTAGTAACTGATGCAATCTCTTAGAAGAGTCTAGTTCGGCCTTAACACTATGAAATTTTATTCAAAATACTCAAAACTCATTCAAACTTATAAGTTGACGATGATGGTGAAAGTGTACTTCAAAACTCTGATTTTCGGAACTTTTTTTTGCACGCTCGCCCCTAATATCCAATGCATTTCATATGTATCACTAATCTGGATAATCTAAGAAAAAAATAATAATATTTTTCCCAGATAAATTTTGTTGGGATCTAAAAATTACATGTCAGTCTTTAGGTCTGCCTATTAAATTCTCCGTGTTTAATTTACATGTAACTAATTTGATTGCCTGCTAATTTAAATATGCTTTAGGATAGACAACAGCATTTTACTTTAAAAAAAAATAGTCGTTAAACCACATATTTTTTGAAGCACCAAAACTTTGAATTTGTTATCATTTAAGATATCTATAAATATATCTACTTCCCGTTATTTCTTTTCGCGTGCTCGTTGAATTATAATATTTTCCGTGTTTTGTTATTTCATTTTCATCTTTTATTTTGGTCTCGCGAGTTGAGTCAATTTTATCTGTTTTCCCCGCGCGTGCTAAATTTATCTTGAAATTATTTTCTGAATTATTTTTATTCATAATACCGTGACCTACGTTATACACGTGTATAACGTAGGTCACGATAATACCAATCATTTCGTTTTCTGCACGTGAACTATTTCCTTTTGATACTTTCGCTCCATTGTATAAACTGGCAACATAATTTAATTTTTTATCGGAATTATTTACAACTTTAAGGCAACCTACTTGAAAAGTATTGCGCTCGCCAACAATTTTAATTCCTTCTTCATCTATCGCCAACTTTAGTTTGCTGATCACGTCTTGCCCTATTACAATATCGTATACGAGAGATTTTGAAACATAAAATTTCGTTGATATAAGAAAACCATACACAAAATATCCAATTAGATTTACAGTTTCTCCGCCAATGTCAGTTAATAAGATATCAACAGAAGACAAATTTGGCGATCCAATATTGACATAACATTCGTAACTGAATAAAGAAATATAGCTGTCTGTATCAAACAATAGATTTGCTTCTTTGCCTTTCATATTAATTATTTTACCCATTCCATTAGGTTTAGACTAATTTCTGATTCGAATTGTAGCAATGTTAGCTTTTTCCTGTACATCGGCATTAGGATTGTGATTTTGGCGATTATAATTTCGATAGTTTTCGGTAGAGTCTGGACTGAACTCATTAGTTTGACCGTTATTGCTATTATTACACTGAGACGCTATGTGGCCTTGAGAGTTACATCTATCTAAAACACCTAATTTGAGATTTATTTCTTTTGTTTTGGTATTGGGTATGAAAGAAAGATTGTGAATTTTTATTTTTACTTACTTCGGGTTCTCTATCTTCAAAGTGGGGTGAAATTCTGGGTTTTAGCATTACGTCTCGCCGCATCATAATCGTCTAGTTTATTTACTAATACGTCTACATTTTTAATTTTTGGAAGATCATCAATAAAATGTGCTTTCATTTCTATAGGTAACCTTTTCTTAATTTGATCTTTTACTATTAATTCTTTTAAGGATTCAAAATCAGATACTTTAAGACCGCTAATCCATTCTTCCAAATAATTTCTTAATTCAACTGCTAAATCGCGCCAGGTGGCTGAAGATTCTTTTTATGTGACATTAATTTCTGCCTAAATTCTTCTGGCGTCATTTTGAAGCGTTTAAGAAGTAAATCTTTTACGTAATCGTAATTGTTCGCCAATGTTTCTGGTTCTCTAGCTATAATATTGGCGATTTCTAACGGAATTAAACTTAACAAATGTATGACCCAATTTTCTTTTATTATATTCATTCGAGAAATTTGTCTTTCAAACAATTCTAAATAGAGACTAATATCACTTTTGCTGTCAAAGTGAGATATTAATTTAAGCAAATCTGGTTGCTTACCTGAACCAGCTATTGCAGATTCGTCGCCAAATATACAGAGGTGTCGGTAACAGTGACGGTAACAGTGTCGTGAGTCCAATGGTTTTTTCCCATCTCAAAAAAGGCCCCAGCTATTGCAGAATCGTCGCCAAATATACAGAGTGTCGGTAACAATAACGGTAACAGTGTCGCGAATTCAATGTTTTTTTTCCCAACTCAAAAAATGCCCAACGCGCCTAAAGAAGTTTTCACTTCAAAAAATATCTAAGAATAAGTTTTTGATATTTACGGACGGCTCTTTGCTTTAACAGAAAGGGAAATTTTAAATGTAGATTTCTTTACTATTTAAAATAGAGGGAAATTGTGTAATTTGTTTATTATGTTTTATTTTTTACAATTACATTTTTTGAAAAAGTAAAAACAGTGAAGTCTAATTGTCATTTAAATGTATTCTTGTTGATGACTCACCTCACTTTTTAAAAGTTTCATGCGTAATTGATTATAATAAATATCGAACAGTTCAATAAGTATTTATTCTGTTATGAATCTTTAAAATAGTCTGTGGTTAGTAAAAATGTAGTTTTCATTTTCTTTTCTCAGTTTGTTCCTGAGGTTATTTTATTAACTGACAACGGAATATTTCGAATCATATTATTCAATAAATATTAATTAAAAAATGTATTAGTTACAAGGTAAAAAATCTGCTTTTCTTTTACACATTTATTATTTATTTATTTATCGCCAAACATTTTTTTAAATTTTTTCCTAAAGGATTTGTATATATATAATTATATATATATATACACTTATTTATTTTTCAGATGATTGTTTCTGCATGTGCATGATTAATTTTATATTTTTCTGTGTCATTTCATTTTTTGCTTACAAAATAATTATACGTTATTCGTTTACTAGGTTCAAGTTTTATTTGATTTATCATTTGAAATGTTCATAGTCATTAACAATTTTAATTGAACAGTCTTTTGTTCATTCTGCTGAATCATCTATGGCCTAACTATATAAATATATATTAGTGCCTAGAACATTGGATATGCTTTATAATTTACAACGATATATGTATATATATTTTTTAATAATCATTAAAACTTGTTTCCTTCACACCTGTTTGTTTTTATCAGTTCTGATTGAATATTGAAAATTTCAATATTCAATTCATTTCTTTTTTCAGCAAATTAAAAAAAAATTTAATTATACATTTGTGACATTATTTGTACTCGCATGTTGTTTTCTTTATTGGAAAAGAAAATTTCAAATATACTTTTCTTTACTATTTAAAAAGATTGAAACGCCTCATTTTACATTTCTTATATATATATATATATATATATATATATATGTTTATATACAATTCCATTTTTTGAGAAAGTAAGAACATTACAGGTTAATTCTCATTTAAATATATGCTTTTTTGAAAATTTACTTTTTATTAACCGTTGCATGCGTAATTAATTAGTATAACTATTGAACAATCCTGAAAGTATTTACTTTGTTTTGAATATTTCAAAAATATATTCATTATGTTTGCTGACTCCTCCATGGTCTATATTTCATTTAAAAATATCAATTACCTAGAAATCTGAGTATACTCTAGGATACACAAACATATTTAATTTTTTTTATATTTGTTATTGTTGGACGTTAATTTATGTGATTTTTATTTTTACAAGGGACGCATCAAAGTATTGAATTTGTTATCTTCTATTATATCGCAAAAGTAGTTAAAGTCTTTATCTTTGATTATACATTCAAGAAATTTAACTTACAAGTTAAACCCCAACTATTTAGTTTTTATTCAATATAATTTTTAATTTTTCCTTAAAACTTTTAAAAAACATTTAAAATATTAAAACATTCTTATAATCGCAATTCAAAAATAAAATTTTTCATTATAAAGAAATAAAAAAAATTATTCAATAAGCAAAGAATTCAACAAATGAATAACATTTATTCTAAACAGAAAAAAGCTTTTATCTTGAATCTAAAGCAGTGAAATAAGTTTTTTTTTCTTTTTTTAAACTAAAACTAATTTAATATTATTTTTACCAATTCCATTATCAAAAGTGAACATTTCTTTTCAGCATGATTTATGCTAAAATAAAATTCTCATTTACATTTGAATTTTCGTTCAACAATTTTTCAGTGATGTTGTATAAGGTTTAATATTGAAAATTTTATTCTTTTACCAAATAAAAAGAAATGTTTAAATGTAAGCTTGTGACATTTGTGTTCACCTGTTTGCTTTACGGAAAGAGAAGTTTAAAATATAGATATATGTCTTCAATATTTAAGAAATGTTAAACACATAAACTAAGCCAGATGGCCTTCTTGTATATTATTTCTTTGTTTGTACAATTCAGTTATTTGATAAAGTAAAAAAGTATTAAAATTTAATTTACATTTAAATATATATTTGTTGACTCACTGTTTAATGAAATGCATAATTATATTGTATACATAATGAATTAGTTTAAATATTGAACGGTTGAAAAACACTTTTTTTGTTTATAATATTTAAAAAGATATAGCGTTCTCTCAGTTAAAAATAGTTTGTATTTTCTTTTCTCAGTGTGTTCATGAGGATAATGTATTAATTCACAAAAGAATGTTTCTGAAACAATTACTCAATCAATGTTATTAAAATTTAATATTTGCAAAGTAAAAGAAATTGTTGATTTGCAAATTTATTAATTTATTTTGGACAAATCTTTTACTGCATTTATTTACCCTCCGAACAAAAGTTTTTGACATCTGTCCTAAAGTTTTTATAATGTAATATAAATAAATATATATAAATAAATATAAATTTATTTATTTTTCAAATGATGTTCTACGTGATTAATTTTGTATTGTTTTCCTTTATTTTATTTTTTATGGATGCAATGGTTATATGTTATTTGGATACTATATTTGTATTCTATTTGATTTATCATTTAATAAATTCATAGTCATCAAAAATTTTAATGAAAAAATCTTTCATTCATTCTTTAATTTTCTCAATGTTCTAACATTCATAATTTTTTTTAATTGCTTAAAATTTTCTGTAAGCTCTGGGACAGACAACGATATTGTATTCTTTAAAATGGTCTTTAAATTTCGACCTTTTATTTTAGAAGGGACGCGGTGTAACATTATCATCGCAAAAAATAGATTAAAATATTTTACATTGAATGTACTTTCAAAAATTTCAGCTTCCAAATCAAACCTTAAGTATTTAATTAATAAATTGTTTAATAGATCCTTAAGACCTGTAAAAGAAAACATCTAAACTATTAAAATCTGCTTATGATCCTAATTTAATATATATATATATATATATATATATATATATATATTTAATTTAAAAAAAAACATTTTTAGCAATAAATAAGTAAATAAACAAATTAATCACATTTAATCTAAATTGAAAAAAGAAAATCTTTTATATTGAATCTAAAGCAATAAAATAAATTCTGTTTTTTTTTTTTTTTTTTTTTTTTTTTTTTTAAGCAAACCTAACTTAATGTCACTTTTTTATTTACATTATCAAAAGTGAACATTTCTTTTCAGCATGATTTATGATTAAATGAAATTGTCATTTACATTTGAATTCTCGTTCAACAACTTCTCAAATGATGTTGTATAAGGTTCAATATTGATTATTTTTTTCAGCAAATCAAAAGAAATGTTTAAATATAAGTTTGTGACATTTGTGCTCGCATGTTTGCTTTACGGAAAGAGATATTTTAAATTTTTTTTTTTTCAATATTAAATGAAAGTGAAACGCATAAATTTAGTCAGATTTTTTTTTTATTGCTTTATTATGTTTTTCTCTTTACTTCTGTCTTGTATTGTTTGAGAAGGTAAAAAAAAACAGTAAAGTGTAATTTACATTTAAATATACGTTAATAATTTGTTTTATAATAAGTGTACAATGTTGCATGTATAATTAATTAATTTAAATATTAATCAGTTCAAAAATATTTATTTTTCTTAGAGTAATAAAAAATAAGAGAACAGTTCTATAAAATGTATTTTCTTTTATCAATTTGTTAAGTGAAATATTTTATTAATTCAGAAAGAAATAACAGTGTGTCCCAAATTTATCTTTACAACTTTGATCCTTCATAAAAACCTAAACGAAATAATATAGCGAAGTTTGGTTTTATGTACGTATAACAGCAACTCATAAAGTTTTATTTGTACTAAAAATAATGTTTTTTCCTTCAGGTACGACCCCGTAAGATCCATAAATGATGATGGCTGCACCACAGGAAAAGGCCCAGCTTGTGACCTGGTTCATAGAGACGAAGTCAGATGCACAAGTCGAAAGGAATTTTCGAATACAATATAGACCTCTAGGATTACTGAGGTCATCGCTACAATTCCTGTGGACATGCTCCAAAGAATATTGCAAGAGGTTGAATACCGTCTCGAGTCGACGTTCGTGCAACCAAAGGTGCTCATGAGGATCTCTTCTAGCATCCCATAAAACTTTGGAACTTGCTGTTCATTACACAATAAACATATTTATAATAAGATAGTTAAACATTTTTTAACGTCTGATGAATTTTTGTATATAATTAAATTATCATATATAATCAGACATAAACATTAAATAAATACACTAAACATTAAAGTAATATGTGCAAACGTTTCGGGCTATAACTTAGCCCCTCCTCAGTGCAATAACATACGCTGACCGGAGAGTTTTCAAACATGTATACAGTTACTAAAATAATATCCGGTCGGAACGCTGAAATAGTGATGTACCCACTTAATTGCGTTATGGCTTCGTTGGACGTGGTGTCTCTTTTTACATCTATACCGATTAATTATGCATGTGAAGTGGTTGAGAGGTTGTGGCCTGAGTTCGCCACTGATTCTAATTTGGACGTCTCGGACATTAGTGATCTTGTGAGATTTTGCCTTAAATCGAACTGCTTTGTTTTTGAAGAGAGATTTTATAGACAAGTCCATGGTACGGCAATGGGTTCTCCAATATCCGGTCGGATCGCTGAAATAGTGATGCAATTCTTGGAATCTGAAATAATGTCCCTCAAGGGCCCATTGATCTGTTTTTGGAAACGTTACGTTGATGACGTGTTTCTTGTTGCAAAGTTCGAGGATTTCAATGAAATTCTAGAGGTTGCGAATTCTATCTGCCCGGCGATCCAGTTTACTATCGAGATGGAAAATGACCGCAGATTACCTTTTCTTGATGTTATGGTTGAAAGAGTGGAAAATAATGAGTTTCAGGAAGTGCTAACATCTGTGTATCGTAAGAGTACGAATTCTGGACAATATTTAAATTTTGAATCCATAAATCCAATTTCCCATCGAATCGCAGTTGTAAAAACGTTGGCCTATCGTGCTAGCCGTTATTGTTCTACTGATGCAGCCCTCCTATTGGAGAAAAAGAAAATAATTTCTGACTTAAGAAATGATGGTTACCCTTTGCGGTGGCTTAAAAGGTTACTTTCTGAGCATCGTTTGTCAACACCATTAGTTCGTGGAAGCCCCATTGGATATGTATCTATTCCTTACTACAAAGATCTTTCTGAAAGAATTTCCAGGCTGCTCAGGTCTATTAATATCAGCACAGCTTTCAGGCCACAGAATGTTTTGAAAGAACTGCTTTGTAATTTTAAACCTAGAATCCCTCCCCTATGTAAAACCGGCAGTCTACAGTATCCCTTGTGGGGTTTGTAACTCTGTTTATATTGGTGAAACGGATCGTACTTGCGCCATTCGTCTTGCCGAGCACAAACGTGCCTATAAATATGGTAGCCTACAATCAAAACTAGTGCAGCATTCTTTATATACAGATCATATTCCGGATTTCGCAAGTATCGCAGTAATCAGATCCAGCTGCAATAATGTTAAGAGTAGAGTGTTCCTCGAAGATTGGTTCACTCGTAGACAGACTTCGCCGATCAATGAATCTTGTGCTGTTCCACCTGAATACACGGTTTTGCTTTAATGGAAGTTGTTTCAAAACTTTTAAGTTTTAACTGGTTTATTTTAGTAACTGTATACATGTTTGAAAACTCTCCGGTCAGCGTATGTTATTGCACTGAGGAGGGGCTAAGTTATAGCCCGAAACGTTTGCACATATTACTTTAATGTTTAGTGAATTTATTTAATGTTTATGTCTGATTATATATGATAATTTAATTATAAAAAAACATATTTATGTTATCTAATTTCGTTTAAGTTTAATGGAGGATCAAAGTTGTAAAGACAAATTTGAGACACCCTGTATTTCCAATAGCACTACTCAATAAAATATAAATAAAAAAAAACTGTTGATTTATAATTTGTTTTTTCAAATTTATAATTTATTTTATTTGTTTGCTAACTTTCATTGAAATAATTTCTAAAACCTTTAATAAAATTAAAATCTGTTTCATTTTTCAAATGTTTCTTCTTGAATGAATCATTTTACATAGTTTTTGTTTCATTTTACTCTTATTTGTGGATGTAGTGGAATTATATCATTTTTGTAAACTAGTCTCGGTATTTACTTTTTGTTATCATTTAGAAAATTTATTGTCATCATTAATTATAAATGAAAAATCTAAAATACGTAAATTATTTTCTGTAATTTTTTTCGTAAAATTATGGAAACATAAAGTATAGATAATCTTAGAGTCTTAATGATAAATATATACAAACTTAAAAAACTGGATCAACTGTCAATGTAGGTGTTACTGCTTTTTTTTGTGTGTGTGTCTACTACCATTTACACTTTAAAAGGGACAAATGCTTCTCAATCTACAGAAGTATACTATAACCACGATCGAAAATATACAATAACATCTTCCGAGTTATCCGTAATTCCAAAAGAAGTTTTTATCATTAAAAACCTCAAAAAACAAAGATATTGAGATTTAAAAAAATTATACAAAAAGACAAAATTTCTTTTGCCGCTACTAACTTTCGGAAACGTTTCCGTGTAGTTTTTGTAGAGTATTAAATAGTTTTCTTAAACCGGAATATTAGTTTTGAGGATGGTATTAACTCTCAATTAAACGTTTTCGGAGCCATATTTGAATTTACACATGCAAAAGTAACAAAATAGTATTAATTTTATTGTTAATTTTGTTTCTGTTAATCTGTCATGTTTGTCTGTAAAACATGCTTGTTGAACATAAAAATTTTTACTTGAGAATTAATAGCAAAACCTATGTTCGAGGTTGCGAAAATAGACTAATACACTATTTTTATCAATGCTGTTTTAAATCTCGAAAATAAAGCTTCTAAAAAAAGAACGATTTTCGGAATCGTTAGTAACTCGGATCAGGTTAATGCATATTTTCGTTCGTCGTCATATCATATTTTCCTAGATTAAGAAACATCTATTCTTTTGCAGTGTATTTCACCTGCACCACATAGTACATATTTTATTAGTATGATTTCCACTCATAATTAGTTTATCATATTTTTGTTATGCTATAAATAATTTGACAAGGTTTTATGAAGATATAAAATTGTTCATACACAGTTTAATTAGTCAATACGATATTGTGAACTTAAAAACACTGTTATTTAGTAACCCGAATTTTTTTATTATTAATAATAAATTTTGGAATGTAACAGAATAAATTTAGCTAAGCCAATTATAAACTTTGATAAAATATTATTTAAATAAAAATGTATCAAACTGCACTAATGTTTCAGAGTTGACTTCATATTGGCTTTGTTTTTGCTTTCTGTTTGTTACTTTTTTTTTTAACACACGATCGTATCTAATCATTATATTTTATAGTTTTTGCAACATAGCTTTTTAAATAATTACGCATTTAAAAATAATGAGTTGATGCCTCGATAAAATTTCATATTTCAAACTATTGATCATATATTATAATTACAAATCTGGTAAGCTCCACATTTTAAAATTATTTTAACCCTGTTGGTAAGTGACTCAAGACTTCTGAACACTACTGTATATTGCTCAAAAATTTTAAAACTTACTAGCTGCCCGATGTAGTGTATTTAAATTTTATCAGATCTTTCTATTATTTAGTGGGAAAATAAATTTCTATATTTTTCATAAATTTAGAAAAAAAATTATGATATTAATTTTATTGAATACTAATTTAAAGTAAGATATCATATTTACAATGTAGGTTAAAAGTTTGTTCAAAGAGAATGCATGTTTTCAATGGCGTCATTTGCCATAAGCTTTTCGCTCACTCAAGATAAAGAACATAATTTAAAACGTAGTCCCATGAAAATGATCTCATTTACACTTTTACAAAACATATACGGTCATTTTGCTTAAATTTGACGATCCATAAATGCGATAATTTTCTTTTACTTAAAACATTAACGCAAGAATCGTGTATAAATGATATATAATGAAACATCCGAACTTCAGGAACAAAACGCAAAACACTTCACTTTATTAAAAAGGGGTTTTAATTTTTTTTCTTTACAATACACGTCGTTCATTATTCATCGCCCCCATAACTCCCTAAATCCAACGAATAATCCCGAAAATGGATCAAAATCTTGCTTTTGAAACTTTGAAATTGTGTCAACGTCAAGACCTTCAACGTCTGTTTCAATTACCTGAAGTAAAAGCTCGTTAAAAGGCGACAAGTTTTCAAATTAGAGTTCTAAAATATTCTACGCATTGTGGGTTTCTTTTTTGGTTTGTTTGTTTCAGAAATCTATTAGCAACGAAGTGAATCTCTCAAATGCGTAGAGACTTTTATGACATTTACTGAGGTAAGTTTATGCGGTTTTCATATATTATATTAAAATGGTGTTTAAAGCAAAAATTGCGTTTAATTAAACTTTGGTCAGTTAATAAATTAGGAATTCCCACATGATCATACAATAGTGTTTTTCTTTGACCGAGTATTTATATATGTGTTTCAAAAGAGGATATTTCTAAAACTGACAGTATCAAACGCATTTCACCTGAAAATATTCGAAATATCTAAACGACGTACTACCAACCTTACGAAATTAATAATATCCGAAAAATAGACATTATAGAAGGCTTAAATTCTTATGGCTCTGGTGTAATATTCATACACAGTAGATACGTATAATATTATGACATAAATTTAAAATTAAAACATAGTTTATATTAGAAGTAATAGAGAAGGGAAAGCCCGCTAACAGAGAAGTGCATTATGGTGGGAAAGAAAATCGGCTAATTAAAATTGATAAAGATGATAATCCAAAAATGCTTCTTGAATATTGTGGTATTCACAGAGAAATCTTCGTATCGAAAAATTTTTCATATGTTCTGAATAAAGTACTATAAACAATCATAGAATATATGAAATATGGAAGCCTGTTTTAAAATAATAAGAATTATGTGTCATATAGAAGGACGGGGTGGAAGGGTATCATTGTTTTAGATATGCTTAGATGGGGGGGGGGCATGATTAAAAAAGTTTGGGAACCACTGATCTAGATCCCTACCATCCCGAAGCAAAAAGAAAATACTGAGGATTACACGGCAGACAAAAAGCAAAAGTGAGTTGAGAGCAAGAAAATCAAAATGTTTACTTAAAATATACAGTAATAAACAATGCTTTGGTGAAATTTATGTTGTATTGGTTATTCATTACTTACTTCTTGTTTTATACATGGTCCAATTTAAAAGTGTTCCAAGAATGAATGCTGAAAGAGTCAGTATTTAATTATAATATATTCAATATTCTGTATCTCAAAGTTATTTTTTTTTATAATTTAAGTTATTCTTAAATTAACTTATTAATATATTAAGTAGTTTAACATTAAGTTTTTCAAATTTCAGTTTTATCTATTTCAGCTCTTTATTAAGTATTTCGAAAATTGATAGCAATTAAATGAATATTTTTAAATGAACTGACATGTATAAAATGCATTGCAACATTTAGGTACTTTGGACGCCTCATTTAGGTTTTAACCCTTTCCAGCGCGGAGTAACTCTGTTTGTAAAATGATGAAATAATGGACTGACACCAGAAATTACAAACGAATTCATTAGAAAATAAAAACTTGCTTATTTTCTGGTACTTAAGAAAAGGAAAATTTTAATTAAATATTCTTGGTGCCGTTTGTCAGTTTTAGAATTAAAATTAGGTGTCCTTTTTTGTGGACACCGCCCGTTAAAGGGTTAAATGCAACAAAATGACCTAAATGCGACAATCGTATATTCAAGGAATATATTTACATATTGAATATATTACAGATATATTACTGATATATTACAGGAATATATTACAGATTCAATTGCTACAAAACAAGTTAGTTTTGAACTAAAGGTACAGTATTCAATAATTTTCTGTTTAATAATATATATATTTATTTAATAAAATACCAAATGTATCCCAAATGCGACAAAACTATAGGGAATTGTATGTTATTCAGGCGTAATAACCTTACATTTCAGTTTATGAATTAAAATGCTTTGAATTTATTGCTTTAAGAAACGTTTACCCACTAAACCATTCCACTTTTAAAGTCCTTGTTCAACCGCCATCTGTCATATAATTATTCGAAAATCAATGTCCTTTTTTAAATTAAATGTTTGGGTATAAAGAACAATAATTGCATAGTTGAATTCAAGAAGATTCCTAAATTTGTTTAATCTCTCTGGTTCAACGTGTAACTCAAAAAAAATTGTAATAGTTTCGTGTCAATTTGTCTTCAGGCGATTATTTTCTCCACTAATTCATAAAGCTTAAATATCTGAAATTAGCTTTTTTTATTTCTGAAAATTTTCAATTCCATCAAGACTTTTTTGTAATAGTTTTTCTTATTAATTTAAATTTAAAAAAAAATAGCGTTGATAGAAATATAATAATACCTAATTTTTCTTCATTTCTTCCTTTTATCTAGAAAAAAACAGTAATTTAGCCCTCACCTTTGCAGAAATTTAAATAAAAATTACAAAATAATTAAATTGGAACATCATTCACATTTCGAAATTTCAAAGGTTATTATAACATTTTCAAGTCCTTTTGAGTAATTGGTGTTATTTTCAACCTGTAAATAAACCTTTTATCTGAGGCATAGATGCAATTTACAAAAAAACATTCAATTTTTAATATGATAGATAAAGCAAAATAATAATAATAATAATAATAATATTTTTAAATAAAAAATATTAGAAATGCCATTAATTGGTAAATTTTTAAACAATTAGTAAACATATAAAATTTCAATCAAAAAAGATTCCTAATATAGTAAATACAAAAATTAAACCTTAGAACACTAATTAGTAATTTAACGATGATTGTATTTACTACAATGCGTTACGCTTTCCGTTCTTTGACAACCTCTGAAAAAATATGACATTCAGAATAGAATTACGGAATTCAATGTCTTGTTCTGGGACAGTATTCGAAAAAAATGCTACAAATCATCATATAAAAATGTGACTGGTGTCAGTCAATTATTAGTAACATTTACTAATTAATGTTATACTTAAAGTCAAAAATTAGTTTTGAAGTTATATTTAAAAAATAATATAAATTGTAACCTATGAATGTTTAAACAGAAATCCATTTCCAGAAGCTTCAAATATGCGATTCAACATTACAGCTCATTCCGCTGAGTAATTTTTTAACTATACTTAAAAAACTATACGCATTTCAATCTGCTTTGCAGCGATTAAAAATGAATTTACTATTAACAGTTCCAAACTTTAAGCATGCATAGTTCCTAAACTACTTGACCGAATGACTTGCCATTTGGTAAAAATTTGAAGGTAATTTTTGCCGAAAAATACAAATATGATGTTAAAATTAAAGGTTAGTGATGAAAATTTTCCCGTTTGGTACAATTTCTATATCTAAACGACCCCTAAACCACATTTAAGTATAGCATTAATTAATAGACGTTATTACTAAGCGGTACTAAGCAGTTCGTACTAAGCAGTTATATTTTTATACGATGATTTGCAATAGAGTTAGTAGAGGATGATAATTTTTCTTCCTGAACTGTACATTAAAAAATCTATATTAAAACCCTTTAAGCGTCCGGCAGAATTTTTCATATATGTATGACGATTCATAGAATAATAGATATGAAAAGAATTGGTATGAGGATTTATATTTAACAAACTTAGATATCTATATTTCTTAGGCACTTTAAAAAATTAACATTAAAATCAAACTGATTTAAAGATACAATATCAAACGTATTCTAAGTATATAATGTCTGTATTAATTTTAATTTTAACGTGTTTTACTTATAATTTAATTTATCAAGTATTTACTGTTAATTTTATATTCATATTTTAAATAAATTGCTGAAATGTTTTATTAAAATAGAGCATCTCAGGTAATGTTGAATAATTGCATTGTTTTAAGGTTAAGATTTACTTTTATATTCAAAACTTTTTCACTATGCATATTGATAATGCTTTTTACGATTCAAAGAAAACCATTTCTGAATATCCTTTGAGATCATCATTTTCCGTAACCACATCGCAGATTTTATTACCACCGTTATTTTTATTTTTATGCATAATGATCTGGCACAAAAGGATCAAATAATTTACCACTGCCTACAAATGCTATAAAAATGCATAGAAATCGAATTCTTCGCAGTATATCAAATCAAATGTATTTTTTAAAATTGTGCACATATAAGAGTAAAGCAAAAATTTCCATTTCTTTCAACTACAATGACGTTATTTTTTAAAAGAAATAGTTATAAATAAAAGCGATCAAGCTGAATTCCTATCTGGCTGGTAGCATTTTTTTTCTTATGACTAAAAAAGGTTACATTTTTAAGATTTTCAAAGAAATGTGGTATTTTAAAGGAACTTTAAAAATATATTTTTAACACATTAAAAGTTAATTATTTGCTGATTTATACATTATACCTTCTTTTTATATAATTTATAACAAAATAGAAGAATTAGTTATTGTATTATGTTGCTTTGCATGACATAGTTGTAAAACGTTCAGTACAATAACTCACCATTCAGGGGTTTTTTTACATTTTGGTGTAATTCAGTAATAGTTTGCTTACAATTAATATGCAAACCGGGATCTGCGACTTAAAATGTATACCAGATATTAGGAACAAATCCGAACCGGAATTCAAAAACGGTACATCTTTATCACAATAAGACAAGCCAGTGTGTCTAATCAGAAAACAAACCAAACAGGTATCAACAGCATCATGTAAAATAGCATATAAATATTTTAACTTTATAAGAAAAAGGTTATTTTGTAATTGTGTTCTGCTGCACAAGATGTTTTTTCTTGTTCCATAAAGAAATAACTTTTACACTGCTTAACAATATAATTTTTATTATTTTCCATACATATTCTGTAAGACTTCAAATTATCTAAGAGGATGCACTAAATAGTACGTACGAGTTTTTTAAATTTTTTTGTCTTATTTTGTGTCTTTAACTATTAGCTTAAATATTATATATCATTATTTTACATTCTTCATTTAATCCTATAAATCTTAACATGGACTCTAAAGTAACTAAACTTCAAATGTCTTTCAAATTCTTTCAGCTGCTCATTTTTCCAACATATAGTTATGTATACACTGTAGGAAATTTCCGTAAAAATATAGAAATTGTATTAGCAATCGGTTTGCATATGCAATCTAAAAGTCTACTTAAAATTTTCACTAACAAAAAAATTTCGTAAAAAACGGAAAATGTACCGGCAATCGATTGTCAGTAAAATTGTCAGCCGTTTTTTTTTACAGTGTAGGATACTGAAAGAGACAAATATTTCATTCGCTATATCCAATGTTTCATTATAAAACGTGGTTCGCTATAACGGACTTATATTGTACTTTATATTTTTGATTTTGTAATTTAAAACTCGTTAAATGTAAGTAATTCAAAAATGTTCGATTAGTTTTTTAAAAAATAATATGTATTTATAAATAATATATAAAAGAAACTTTTACATACCATAAAATATTCTTTGGAAGTTTAACAAAAGTACGCCTTATAAGCAGCTGTCATATTTTCGCAATAGAAAGAACAGTCATATCAGAACTTAAAAAAAAAAAAAACACTCTTCTGCCTTTTTTTAATCTCAGGAACGGACATTTGAATTTCACTGAATCCATTTGAAAGTTTTGTATTTGAACTTAACAATGAACAGAATATTTTTGTGATATCTTTTTTACTATACTTGCAAAGGAAATTTACAAGTTTGGGGAAGACTTCTTTTATTGAAGAATTTCTAAAGATGCTGCTAATAGATCTGACCAAAATCTTATAAATAAAGTTATTTAGCTGAATACACGTTCTTAAAGCTGGTTTAAAATATCTTGAACAAGCGAATTACAAAATAAGGTTTATTTACTGTGAATATTTATAAGAAAACTAAAAGTTGAGATTTTAAATACTGCATTAAATCCAAACAACATTAAATAATTTAAAAGCTATATAAAAAGTGTACGTACATAAAAAAAAATGAAGGAATTCTCTACCAGTTTGGTATTCTACTTCATTCTAGTGTGCTTACCATTGAGTAATAGGGCAGCACTTATATCATACTTAAATCTCTTGTTCAGAATAAATGCGGATTCCCAACTTCATCAAGCCTTACATGTGCAAATATGCTTATCCTCACCTAACAATTTTACATTATCGTCGATAGGAGGTAAATACTTTTACTGTTTCATGCCTGTCACAAAGCATAACTACTTTCTTTAAACTTTTAACCATTTCACGAGATTTTATGGGAAAAAAATATCGGAACATGCGGTAATTGTTCTTATCAGTTCCTTTTAAACATGTTTGTGATATTTTTAAGCAAAATTAAGCATACTTACTAAAACGACCGTACATTTTCATTTGTCTTTAACACGTCAAAGGTGTTTATGTTTATCAGCCATGTCTGTACTTATAACTTGATGTTACACACTAGTGAATTAATCAGCTTGATAAATGAGAAACGTTCGTTTTTTCCTGGTACAGAAAGTTTAAAAAAATCTAAATGGTAGATAGTTTCCTATGAAATGACGATCAACACACTAATTTCTCCAAACATCCACCAGGTAGGTAAAAAAAAATGGTCTTGACAAGAAAATTATAGAAACATATTACAGTCGTACATTGGTTCTCGAAAATGAAATTCGAGTAAAAATCGAGTTTGATTCGGCTGTCAATCAGTCATATTGCCGAAGCCAAAACGACTAAAAAAAACACTTAGCAAAAGCGATCCAATTGATTTGTTTATTGTTGGTGGTTTTTTTTTTTTTTTTTTTTTTTTTTTTTTTTTTGACGCAGGTGCACATGCGTGACATATATGTCAAATGATCGTGTCGTTAATAAAATTCATGCATATTGATATTCCTATACAGGGAGATTCCTAAATTTATTGTTTTATTTATTTTTATTACTGTTGTTGTTTTGTTCTTTTTGTTCTTTTTTTTCTTTTTCCCATATGCAGACGACATAGTGATACCGCTGGGGACAAATTTCATGCATTATGAGCTAAATAGCGGGGTATATTAGTAGTCTTAGTGATCTAAAAATGAAACCATGTTCTTCTGCTTAACCTTAAGTCGTCCAAAGTTTCAACAATAAATATATGGTCTTATTTTTAGGTAGCTTTCAATACAAAAAAGTATAAAGCTACCTATTGCAGCCGTTCGGAGGAAAGCAGTTCCGGAAAATTTCGATATATTTTCACCGATCATGACCCCCAGACCCCAAAACCACCCTCCGTTCAAATGTTGATTTATATATATTGATATATCCATACATATATATATATATATATATATATATATATATATATATATATATATATATATGACCTATGTCATTCGATAACGCTCGTATTTATAAATCAATTTTGATGAAAATAATTGTGTGTATTAAGCTAATCAATGTCTCGACCGAGTTCGTTGGCCAGCTTATTCCGCCATTTTGTTTCAAGATGGCGGCCATTTAAAAATTTAAAACTAAAATAAATATACAAAAAAATTAAAAATTAAAATTTATTTTTTAATTACGTGTTAGGCCTTGATACAAGGATTCCAGAGCATTTTTTTGTTTACCTCTATCTTAAAAAATGGCTGAGATAGAGCAGTTTGAAATTCTAGGGTGGCTGACATTTTGAAACAAAACAGCACATTAACGCTATTACTCGCAAATTATTTTCTTTCATTGTTGTAATAATTTTCCCAATCATACGCATAAAACTATATATTCATATCCGTTAGCGCCAAAATTGGCGACATTGGCGCAAAAATTGGCGACATTTGGCGAAATATCGCCAAATTTGGCGACCAAAATAGGTCTTCATAAATGAAGCCAATTTGGCTATTGCTCAATAATTTGGCGAATTTCTTATTCAAATTCAGTATTAAAGAATCTTTTGTAAACGTTTCTTTGCATTTTAACTTGCTGTTTTCGTGTAACATTCGCTAAAATTTTAAAACGAAGATATAGGAAAGCTACCTTTTCCTACCAGTACAGGCCGGAAGGACTTTTTACTTTTATTAACATGTTATAAAATTATTCATGTGTTGTAAAGTGCACAGTACTGCAATGCGTTTTTATATTTCAGTATACTATACAACGCAGTCAGTAAATCGCATTTTTATTATTTCTTATGGTAAAATTTGGTTAGGTTATCCAACCATTCGATCCTAGAATAATCCTTTAAGAAAAATTATGTTCGAGAACTTAGAAACTATCGTGTATGCTGTTAGTAGAAATCCAATAATAGAATGAAAATAAACAGACAGTGAGTTTTACAATTTTACTTTTATCCATGCTTACAGTGAGAGAAAATGTCTAAACAAATCAAAAGAGATAATTTATTGCATATATTTAGCATATTTTTAATGATTTACAATAAAAATTATTTAGATATAAGTTCTAGAATTTCACTGCACAAAATTTAAGTAACTTGGCTGTGATAAATATTTTGCTTGTTGGGATTGGCCGTTACTAAAAAAATTTCAGTTAATTGCTTAAAGATAAACTAGTCATTTAGATGAGTACATATGCGTTATAAAACAATGACCCCAGCAAGAGAAGAGACTGACAAAATAACTCCAATGAGACTTATACGATGTGTATTGACCAGTCATACAGGTCGGCACATAAATGCCATAAGAGAGTGATCCCGGCAACAATGCTGGACAGTAGGGTGGAGTAAAAAAGGCCAAAACAATTTTTTTTTAATTTTAATATTTCCTGACTCAACAAATGGTGCTGATTGGCAAAAAAGACACTGCAAAAAAGGACAATCACTCATCATCTTCAGGTTCCACACAGAGGGTCAAAAAAAAGTATGTTAACTCAAAATATTAAAAAAAAATAATTTCTTTTATTTAATTTTAATGTTTACAATAGTTTTATTTCCTGACTTAAAAACAGTTCTAATTATTAAAAAGAAATAGGAAAACATTTTACTTTAATCAGTCTTCAGTTTTGGATTCCACATGAGGGCCAAGAAATTCAACTTTGGTGTCAAACTTTGGAAGTTTCTTTCGTGACTTGATTCCACTGCGAATGTATCCATCCCTGGTTTCTGCTCCATATGTTACCAATGATGTTTGTGTTACCAGTCGCTCCTGCCTCTCTACTGCTTGAGAATGGCAAGGGAGCTTCTCTATTTCAAATCGTGAACCGTTTTGATCATACTTGCTATGTCTTTGTCACTGAGTTTCATGGTAGGTGGTGGTCCAAACGTTTTTCCCAGTGAATCATCTCAAAATATTCCTCTGCTTCGAAATTTAAATTCGGAAGATCAAACTGCCGTATCTTCCCCTTCCAGTCAGTTTTTCTTGCTTTCAGTATTCTTCTGAGGCGCAGTTCTCGAATATGTGATCGTTCATCTAACAGCATTGCCAACTGAATGTTTTCAGAGTGAGCAAAATAAGTGTTCCTCGGAATGACTTCGTGAACGATCGTCTTAAAACGTTCTGGCAAAAATGAGCTTTTTTATCATTCTGTGCAGGGGACGTTCTCCATGAGTAGCTCCTGGGATTTTATTTATTTCAAACTAGTATGGCACGTAAACTTTCATGACATATTCTACTAGGAGCTTAAAGTGTTCTGTTGGTTCGGCAGTCGACACATATAGGCGCAGAATTCTGTTGGCTATAGTGAGCCATCTTGAATCAGACATCGTTCCCGGACTTTTGCTAAATCTGAAAGGCACTCCCCCGAGGATAATGCCCTAGAAAAATCGAAGAACTATTTTTTGTCTGCACTGAGGTCTTTTTTATCATTTTCAGGCAGAGCAACTGGAATAAAAACAAAACTTGTCACAGCAAGGTTTTCGCACGTTTCCAGAGATGTTTCTATTGTTCCGGAAAACTGACGTAGTCCATATGTCTTTCCGACAATCTTCTGGAAAAGGAGGCGAAGAGGCAGTTCATTAGTATGTAATAAGTATAAAAATCAGTGCAATCTTTGGCGAACAAAGATTTCAAGCCGTCTAACTGCACCATTTTTCTTCCCAACATTGGCTTTTGTTTCATCACAGCCAACGGCAACCAGTTCCAAACTTGTAATCCCTTTCTGTGTAACGAATTTGATGATGTTTCGTATAATATCCGCACTAGAGCTTGAATCCAGCGTCACATGTCCTATATAAACAGAATCAGGTTCTGACAACAAAACAATATGCTCTTCCACAGCTATGGTCGTATATAAAGACCTTCCCTTCTTTATAGTTTTGTCCTTTCTTCCATCAAAGTAAATTTTCGTAATAATTTCTAGTAAGACGAATAACTTCTTAATGAATTACCACAGGCAAGGACTTTCTTCCAAATTCTTTCAATGTCACAAGAAACAATTTCGCTGATATTTTTTACTGAACCATCTTTCTTGTTCTCCTGCTTCCACAATGTATATTTTTTTAGTCGTAGGAAATGCTTCATTAAATCAGCATACGTGGGTCTGTCTCTTTCAGTTGTAGTGGAGTCCTAAAAACACTACAAAAAGTTTCACTTCTTGTTGAGGTCATGTTTAAATTAAAAGTCCGTATTGTCTTGTCCCCAAAAAAAAAAAAAAATAATAAATTAGTGGTTGAAACAAAGACAAGCATCAAACAAAGACAGCAGTCTCAAAAGCGAATCATTTCACACAATAAAAGTCACGTATCTCCTTAAGAGCCTACGCTAGTCACGCGAAAAAACGCTGAAACTAATTTTAAGTCTATGGGAAGGTTCTTGCGAGATTTCTCGCTCGCATTTTAATATATTTAAATATTTTTTTGGCATAGGATAGCTGAGATCGATCTCTAAAGTTGTTAGTTTTTACTTTTTCGATTTTGGTTCCAGTTTTTTTTATATAAGGGTACTTTCACTTTCAGAACCGGTTCCAAAATTGAAAATGCCCGCTTACAAAAAAACTGGAACCAAAATCGAAAAAGGAAAAACTAACAACGTTAGAGATCGACCTCCGCTATCCTATGCAAAAAAAATCATTTAAAAATATTAAAATGCGAGCGAGAAATCGCGCAAGAACCTTCCCATAGACTTAACATTAGCTTCAGCGTTTTTTCGCGTGACTGGCGTAGGCTCTTAAGTCATGATAAAATAATTATCAGATTAGAATAGGTGCTTCCATCTATTAGATTTTGGAGTATAAATTTGCTATTTATGAACAAA
Source organism: Maratus michaelseni (assembly GCA_963931845.1). NCBI lineage: Eukaryota > Metazoa > Arthropoda > Arachnida > Araneae > Salticidae > Maratus > Maratus michaelseni. The sequence continues at coordinate 244,508,846 of OZ007588.1, read as the reverse complement.
ATGCCCTTTCTAGCATTGACATCTGACAATAACGTTTTAATAAAGCAATTTATTAATGAACATATGATTAGTTAATACTAATTTACAAATTAATTAATTAGTAAATAAGTTAATTATTATTTTTTTGATAAAGAAGCATTAAAAACTGTGAAAAAAAGCTATACAAATATTCACTTGATGTGTGGAACATGAAGATGGCAACATTTTGAGCTGAAATTTGGAGACAAGTTGTTCCAGACAGTTTTACACCATATAATGACTCAGGCAATATGAATTTTGAAAAAAAAAATTTCGCTCCACCCTACTGGACAGTTACATTGTCAGGTTGAGTCCAAATCCAGAATGAATTGAAACATCAGTCTGTGCCATTACATCATTTTGCTTGCCATCTTTGCGCCAATATCTTTCAATTTGAAGACGTGGCTATATACAGAGAGAGACAGGAAAATGTGTGGGTGTAAAAATTACATTAAGACGAATGGGGTAATTTTGAATTTTATTTTGAGTTAACCAGCATTCAATTTTCCGTTAAAATTAAAATGATTGTCAAACCCCATTACATCAAATCAAAATAACTGTTGAAAGAGCGAAGCTATAATTATTTTGTTTATTGTAAATGTCTTTAACAAAATACATTGAATGAATTATTGACATTTATAAAACTTAAATCTGTTTAATAACGTAATATGATTCAATACTGAAAATTGCAGATTGCATCAATAACTGGAAAGATTTCAGATGTTAGTAGTTAAAATGTCAGGAAAACAAGTCTTTAAAGAATATTTATAGCACTATATAATGTTTATCTCAAATTGCTCAAAACTGGAATAAATAAGAATGTTCAGTAGATAGATAATTTATATATATCTATCTATATATATATATATATATATATATCATGAGAAAATTGGCAATAATTTAGAATAAGATTGATAATTCAGAAAGACAATAATTTATGATCTCCTATTAATCTAAAGTGACTGTTAGATCGGGTTAAAAGAAATAAATAACTTTTTAAATTATAATAGATAACTACATAGATTGAAAAAAGAAAAACATGTAAATGGAAAGCAATAACTGAATTAATTTAGAATACAATTTAAACGTGATTAAATTAAATGCATTTCATGAATACAAAACTGGCTTAATTATTAAAAATATAATATATAATAGAAACGCTATTATATTGGCAATAATTAAAAACTCTCTCAGTATCTTATTCAGTAGTGTCCAGTAGTGTTTGACTTAGTTATAACTACGTTAAATAATCAGTAATGTCAAAGGTTGTTTTTTTATAACTTTTAATACATTTTATAATTTTCCAGACACTATTTTAGCTGTCGAAATTTTATTATTAGTTAGCCATATACTTTTACAAATTTAATATTATTTGCTTATAATCCACACGGTATAATTCATTTATTTATGTAGCTTTTATTTGAATGCATTTTCATACATTTATTCAATTTAGTTGTTTTAAAACCTGAATTTAAGACAATTATAACTCCTTAAGATAGTTCTCAAATTTCCTGCTCAACAACGCGAAACTTTTTGACACATTTTCTGACTCATTTTTAAATGTAAAAGCATACAATTGGCAGGTTTGACTATTTTAAACGATTTGGAATAGAATTGTGTTTTCCATTGTCTGATAAATAAATTACTTATCGAGTTAAAGCGATTCTCATCAAGTGCTGACAATTTTTCCCCTTTCTCGAGCTATCGCGTCGGGAATTCTTTTCAAAACACCAAAACTGACAGTATTTTCTGAAATATCAAAAGATCCTTCATCAAAATTTATAAATAAATATCGATGATCGTTTACAAAAATAAATGGAAAACGTCTTTCAATTACACAGTTTCTGAATAAGAACACCTGCAAATTTCATGCGTTTCCGAACAAAAATGAATTAACAAATGTCTCCTTAAACAGTTCTGAAAGAATGTGATTGTAAACCTTTTCATCACACATAATTTCAAAAAGAAAGATTTCAAATATATGTACCCCGAATGATTATAAATTTTACAGTGATCATTTTTAAAACAACTCTTAAAACTTTATGAAATGATAAGGATTTTCAAACAAATATTAGCTTTAAGAAAACAACAATAAACATTGCTTCAGAAATTCAGCTAAAGCAGGCAGTTTCTGTAGAATAGAAGAAACAATTTTTCATCTGGTGTTACAATACGCAGACACCTCTAATGCATGAGTAATTCGATGCATTTTTCTTGAAGTCGAATAATTTTTACCGGAAGGATCTCCTTTACAAAGAGAATCATCTTTTAAATAAATATTTCGCAAAATAAACCTCACAAGGGTGATTCTTAATGAATATTTGTACCGACATTAGTAAAACAAAAGGATAACTTTTTTCTTTTTCTGATATTGCTTTAAAATTCGAAAGTCAATGTGAAACTAAATTCGTAAAGATGACTGAATTTTAAAAAAAAAAAGAATAATATAATGAAAAATCCAAAAGCCCTTAATATTACTTAAGTTATAATTTTGACAAACTTTGACTAAACATGTTCATTCATTATTAGCATGTGCATATATACGCTAGTAATTTCCTAATTAATTAACAACTATTTTTCGAAAAACTTAATTTCTGATATTTGTATCGAATTTACTCAAAACTTTTCAGAATAGCCATAAAAAATTTTAACTGGATATATAAAATTATATATCATAATACAACTTAAAGTAGAGTTCTACTACATTCTTAATTTGTTATTATACTTTTTAATGCAAAGTAGAAAATATATATGTATTTTTTTTTAATTTTCGAAAATATTATGGTTTTTCTATCTTTTTAATGTCAATTTTTAACAATCGAAATTTTTTTTATTAATTAACCAACCAAATGCAACATTATTTTCTTTAAATTACCATAGCAGCACTCATTTAATAATATGTTCCTTTATATTATTTCCGTTGCATAAATTGTGTCGCATAATGATAGATCCACCCATAAAAATGCGTTTATGTTTTTTGAAAATTAGGCACATTTTTTGTGGAAAATTCTACATGTTTTCTTATTGTAAAATTGTGAAAGTAAAAAAGAAAAATACTTTTACATTTTTTTTAAAAATTAGTAACAAAAAATATTTTTTTCCTTTTTAGGTGTTCAAACAGACAGGTCCACTTCCGATTTTAAGAACGGATTTTCGTTATTTATGCAATTTTTTTTTTATTATAATCAAGGTAATTCGCGGTTCTTCAATGATGCGGACTTTAAAATTCAATTCAACAGGTGGTTCTTATTACTCTGTAACTAATTTTAAATCGCGGATGTAACGAGTTGAAAAATCAACTTACGGAAAAGAATAATGGTGAAATTACATCTTTTAAGGAATATATTAAATCTAATACAGAAATAATATTAATTTTGAAACAACCTTATAACGTGTCAAAAATGTTTTGCAATGAACAAGTTATTCTACGACTAGAAATTCACGTGGAACGCCAAAAACATTAACTGTACGTCAATTGTGAACGATCACTAAGGAGGTTTTCTCACTGACTCTTTGGGATCTTTAGCAAGGGGAAAGGCATTCCACACTCTTAGTTTACTTTGTCTAGAAACTTGGAAGTAATTCACTTTTTTTAATATAAAGAGAGGTAAGTATTTTTAAAATAACTGAAAAATACAAAAAAAAAAAAAAGATTAAAATATGCACAAGAAGTAATGCCTTTGTAATGAAAATTGGAGAATAATAATATTTAGTGAGAGATTTTTTTTTTAAATTTAGTTTGGTCCGTTGACTGGCAATTTTACTGGCATGACTTGCGAAGAAAAGAACATTTTTTCCTCTAACAGCAAGGAAGATGTGGTTCCAAAATTGTTTGGACAGGCTTTGGAGGGCACAGAAGAACACATATAGTATTCTTTAATAACCACATGAATGCTACAATTTACTAAAAGGTACTTAATTACCACTCGTTACCAGTTTCTGGATAAATTGAACAGGGCTCCCAAATGGTCCGCCAACAATTTTATTTTTACATTGAAACTTTACCATGAAACTTTCTGTTAAAAGATATTGGTATTCAGTTGGCGGACCTTTTGAGAGCCCTGACTGAAGAGCCACTTTTTATCTTTCAACACACAATGCACCGATTCACAGTACAAATTCTACGTTTGAGCAGTTTCTAATCATTAATTTGCACATTATCTACTAGTTTTCTTTAATTCTTGATTAAAACCCCATAGAAAACCTAAAGAAAACACAGACAAGAACTGGAATGGTAAACAGCACAATACGACAAGTTCACAAAAACAAGCAAATTTGTTCCAATGATATATTTCCGGCTTGAATTATTAGCAGAAACGACAAAAACTTGCGAAGTCGTTGTGAAGAAAAGAGTAAATATTTTATAAAACAAAATTTACAACAGTAATTCATTTGGTGGAAATATAGTTTTGCAACATTCTATATATATCGTTTTCATTTTTGCAAAAGTATTGCATATAACTTTTTGTTTATTATAACTTGTTGGTATAAGATTGATATATAAAGCACAATGTAAACACATTGATAAGTTACGTTACTATCGAGGTGCAATAAATCAAAATACAGCTTCAAAACATTAAAACTGTAAGATGTTAAAATTTCATGAGCTTTCGGCTAAACATTAGCCTTCCTCAGATGAACAACAAGCAGTCAAGGGCGTCTCCTCGACTGCTTGTTGTTCATCTGAAGAAGGCTAATGTTTAGCCGAAAGCTCATGAAATTTTAACATCCTACAGTTTTAATGTTTTGACGCTGTATTTTGATTTATTGCACCTCGATAGTAACGTAACTTATCAATGTGTTTACACTGTGCTTTATAAATATTTTATTGGGTGAATTTGACGTTCGTATTATATAGATTTTTCTATATATTTTTATTTTTTAAGATTGATATAGTTCGTGAAAAATATTCTATTCAATACAAATCTAAACATTTTGGTATGGACTTATTATTTTGCAACACACTGTAATTATTTATAGTTTAAAATATCATTTTAAAACCTTTATAACTCATTAAAAAATTATGAAAAATTATAATTATAAACATTTTTATAACAAATATTTTTTTAAGAAAAATTTCAAATGATATAAAACCACCTTCAGTTCCATCATAAAATGTACTAAAGCAGTTTTTTTTTTTTCAAATGTTTTTAGACATTTAGCCTCTAAATAACATAAATACTATGTGTACTTTTAATTATTTCTTTCATTTGGTTGATATAACACCGCACACTGCCGTGTTCATAAGGCACGGGAGCAATAATTTCTCGACAGGATTTCTAAAACTTTATACTAACGATAAATTGTGAAAAAATGCTAATATATTTTACAAGACATTGTAAACAGAAAATTTAGACAGCGTCAAATTGTCTCGAGACAAAAAAAAAAAGTATGACGTTTCCTGGTTTTCTGGAAATTTATCAAAAGCATTTATTTAAGGGGATCCCGGACACAAAAATCTTCAAAATTTTAAAAAATATTTTATTGTATTAAAAAAATTTCTGTTTTTTTTTTCTTTTTAAATCGTGATTTTATCTTAATTTGAACAAGATATATTATTTTTTTGTTTTAAAAATATGGCTTTGAAGTAGTGGATGTCATAGAAACGTTTTTGCGTTTTTCTGCTTGCCGGGTTTTCTCACAAATTCTCGTCTTTAAATTGTTATAAGTCAAGAACCGTAAAAGATACATAGTTCAAACTTGGAACATGTGTTTTTCAGTTATTTTACTTTAATTTTAATTCAGAAAATTAAAAAAATATATTTACTTTTGAAAATATGATTTTTTTAAATAAGTTATATGATTTTTTTTTACTTTAAATAGTTATTTTTTTAATTAATATTTTTTTAAATGCTGAATCATAATAAAAGCTTATATCTTTTTGTTTAATTAAAGGGAAAAAGTTTTAAATTTGACGAATAATATTTCGAGTTATATCAATTTTAAACTACCCCACTTTTTTTAATTTAAAATTCAAAAATATTTTTAAACTTTATTAGAAGTTTTATGATTTGATTTTTTTTACAAATTATATGCTTAGCCACCACAAAAAAATTTAATTGGAATTTCACGTAAAATTCTAATTTGATAAATAAAAATAATTTTAAAATGTGACCCGGACCCCCTTAAAACAGAAAATCTTGAGTAAATATCAACAGCTTTATTAGATTTCCAAGAAGCCAATAAATCAAATTGCCTGTGATGATATTTTCAAGAATTCGAAACAAAAACACGCGTACCTTAGAAAGTGCATTGGGAACTAAAAGGTTAAAGATTTTATAGTGATAATTTTTAAAACATTCCCTAAAAAATGGATGAAATTAGAATGCTTATACGAAATCGCAGAAAATTTCAAACAAATAATACTTTGAGTAAACAATAAAGATACTTACTCCAGAAAGCCGGGCAAAAGAGGTCTGTTATAAAAGAGGAAACAATATTTTATTTGGTTTTAGAATTCACAGACTCCTCTAATTCATAAATAATTTAATGTATTTTTGTTGAAGGCGAATATTTCTGCAGGAAAGATCTCATTTTCAAAAATAATAAACTTAAAAAACTGACTTTGTAATATAAACTTCACAAGTATGATTATGAAACTTAATATTACAGGATATTTATATAGATATGTAATGAATATCGATATATAGCAGAAATGAGACGGCCCATGAGCGAGAGCCCGGGCTCGAAATGACCTCCAACTTGATTTTTCCGGTTCGGGCGAGCTCGGGCTCAAAGCAAAAGTTTTATTTATTCAGAAATTAAAAATAATATTATTATTATTAACTTTTTCATAAATAAGAATATAGTCTAAGTTTCTTAAAGTATCTTACAAACCCTTTCAAAAACTGTTTGAAAAGTAATTAAATTGTTATTAATGGGATATAAAGGGAAATATTTTATCTGATTCTAAAGCTTTTCCACGGTCACTTTTTATAACATAAAGAAGCTGTAGTGTGTCCGTTGTCTATCCTGGCTTTCTGTTTGGAGTCCTTTTCCAGAATTACTGAAAGCAGAACTCATGTCTTTTTATCATAGTCGTACAGTGATATTTTAAAAGAATAAGAATTGTGACTTTTACAGATTTTAGTGGTTGGGTATAAGGGACACATTTGCAATTTTAAATAGATTTTTTAAATAGATATGAAACTTGCGAAATGTTGTCATGCAGGACTATTTAGGATTAACACTTATTTTTATGTAATATGAGATTTTTAAATGAGAAAATTGATCTCAAAACAGTTTTAAAATGTTATAGACAATTTTCTATTGCGCACTTTTGGTATCGGTGTCGGGCAGGCTCGTATTTCAAATCTGTGGATTTAAGCTTCGAAGAAAGATCTTGAACACATCTCTAATATGTAGTGAATATTTGAATTTTAGTGAATATTTGTATCGATAATAGGGAAACAAAAGAAAGTAACAACTAACATTTTTCATTTTCCGATGTTCCATGTAAGTGCAAAAACGGCATAATTATTATTTCATAAAGATGCCTGAAATTTCATAAAATAAATAATGAACTGTTAAAAATCTTTTAAAACATTTTAAATATTTTTACTATGATTTTAAAAATCTTTGATTGAGTACATTGTTGTATGAATTTTAATTATAAGTATGCTGATAGATTCCGCATTGAATCACAATCATACTTCGAAAAACTGAAGATTCGGGCAATGATAGATGGCGAAATTTGATTAGAAATTATTAACAAGCCATACTTGTCTGCATAATAAATATTATTTGCTGTAACTTAAATGACAATAATAGTTTAGTTATAATTACATTTTTATGCATTTTACTTAGGTACTTATTTATATAATTTTTAAAATCTGATTTTACGAACTCTGTAACTCCCTCAATAGTTCTGAAAATGTATAAATATAAACCTTTTCCCGACAAAAAATTTCAAAAAGGAAGATTTTAAGTTATATTCACCCTAGATTATTAAAGATTTTATGATGATCATTTTTAAAACAGCCCTTAAAAATTCATGAATTAAAAAAACTTATTCGATATGATATGAATTTTCAATGAAATATTGCCTTTAAGTAAACAATAAAGAACAGTTCTCTAAAGTCAACTAAAGCCGGCAGCCTCTGTTAAACAGAGGAAACGATTTTTCATTTAGTGTTAAAATTCACATATACTACTAATGCATGAATAATTCCGTGTATTTTTCTTCCAGTCAGATAAATTTTCCAGGAAGGATTTCATTTTCAAAAACAATCATTTTTTAAAGAAAGAATCTGAAAATAAATTCTATAGGGATGATTCTTAATGAATATTTGTATCGACATTAGAGAAACAAAAGTATGACTAGTTTTCTGCGTTCCATCAAAACAAAGCAGAAAAATATAAATCTAAATTCGCAAAGATAACTGTAATTTTTCAAAACAAAATAATTAAATGATCCCTTAATATTATTTAAATATGCTTAATTGTGATATTCACATATGTTTCAACACACACATTATTATATAAACTTCAAATATATGCATAATAATGGATTCCTCGTCTTATAACAATTATTTAGTGAAAGATTGAACAATTTTGTTGTTTTAGATTTAATTCAAAGTGTTAAATCCATGCATTATTCATGATACCTCTTTAAGTCCAAAAGCTTCTTTTGTGTAAATTTAAGGGTTTTTATTTATTTTTTCCCTTACTGTTTTATTTTACAGTAATTTTGTTTTACCTTATCAAAAAATATATCATTTTTACGTTACATTTCCAGTATAGGCGCATTGGTGAGAGAAAGGAATTTTTCATGCATATTTACTTGCAACCTATTCACTGTTTCATGTACACAAGAAATTTTTTCAATACTTATTCAATTGATTTAATTTAAAGAAGCCCTTTATCTATTTTTATATACAAACTGAAGTGAATTGCATATCAAAAACAATAATATGTATGTAATATATAATGTTTGTATATATATATATGTATATAATGTTTGTATATATATGTTATATAAAAAATTTATTTCCTTCGCAAATCTTTCGCATTTATTTCACATTAGTCCTTTAAATTAATCTAACTTCTGACATAGTCAGTATTTCCTTAATTCTTAATAATATTTATTCCTATTTAATGTCCTTTTAAAAGTAAATACCCGTATATTAATAACTATCTTATTCCAAATCTTAATCTAAAATTTTAAGTTCATTCGTAACTTTTATCAGCTCCCCAATCTATAAAATTCCGAGAGACGCTTTTCTCATTTCGAATGTTTTTAAAAAAGTCATTTTTTTTATTCCATGCTCTGCTTTCGCGCGCTGGGGGTTTTTCACTTCAAAACTAATGCGCGGTTACGAGAGGAATTCTTTCGTGTTAGAGCTACTCCCTCGCGCCTCATTCGCTTGGCTGGAGCTCGCCTCTCACTCATTGGTTTGTGGGATCGTGACGTCGTATTCTGTATCACTACGCTCAGTGAACAAAACTCGCTTGCACGCTTTGGAGAACAGATTTTTGACGTGTTTGGAAGTGTAACCAAATGGTTATCTGGTATTGTAGTCACGTAGAATTTTCATACAGCTCTTTAAGATCTTTTAAAACGATGTAGTGAGCCATCGTGAAGCCTGAGGGCTATAAGTTTCTACCGAATACTGTGGGAACTGTTACTTGCAGCGCTCTTGTTTCTAAATAAACGATTTGTCTGGAAATTGGCTGGTCTTTATTGAAGAAACTCTTGTGGAATCTCATCATTGCCTCACCTCTTCGCCATGATTATTGAGTACGACTGCAATCATTCCCCATCTCGAACTAACTGCCATTTTTTCATGGAGTAAAAAACTATCTTCGTAAAAACACCATATATATATATATATATTTATATACATTACAAAATTTTAGTTTTTCCGCAGTCTGCTAAATTATTCTATAAAATTCTTCCATTTAGTAATGTTCCGTATATAACCCCGGTTTATTACAATAATTCTTATTCTTAAAATAGTCCTTCATTATCCATATGTAAAGCCATTTTATCCTAATCCACTTAAAAGTATTTATTCTATTTTATTCTATTCTGAAAATGGTGCTTCCCGCTTATATTTCTTATTTTAAAACCCTTTTTCATTAAAATTCATATTAAATAATTCCTATCATTTCCCCTATCTAAAATCCCTTTAAATTCTTTAAATAAGATATAAAATCTCATGTTTCCTAAATTATTCCATCTTAAAAAACCCTATTTCCGTAAATTCTTTCTTATATTAAAATATTAAATGTCTCGTATTATGTTTCAATATTTAAATATTTTTCACTTTTAATCTGTGTCAATTATTAAATTTCTTCCCTCGTATTCCAAAAAGTCGTCTGCAGTCAAACAATATATTTTATACCTTTTCTCGAAGTTAAAATATTACTTCAATTTACCGCGTTTTTAAAAGCATCTCAAATTCCAGTTTTAACCAGAAACATTATTTGGCACCGATAACATCCGGAAGTTTAATCACTATGATATCTCTATGCCGCAAATTGAATTAATTCCTTCAAATTCAGACTATTAATGGCTAAAACACATCGCATGTCGCGTTTGTATCCTAGTGCCTAACTCTTCTTAAAATCGCTTGCACTGCTCGGAGACACAAGATTTTTAACGGATTCTCCTGTCTTCGAAGTTTTTGACAAATAATTCTGGAGTCGTAGTGAGAAGAATGGAAGTCCCTGTTGTATTCTCGTAACCATTATTAGTATGGAAACTCAATAGCTTCTAATTTCGAAGAGTATTTCCTTCATGTGCTTGATGTGTTGGACAGAGTAAAATAACTGAAGTGAAACCTGTCTGCTTGTTTCCTCTGTTTCACGTCTACGAATATGTTTTCCGAGTGTGAACGACTGCAATTGCCTGTGCTATTAATTGGGAAACACTGCCTTGATCACTCCAAAACCTTTCGTCACACACACACACATATATATATATATATATGTGTGTGTGTGTGTGTGTGTGTGTGTGTGTTTACAAATACATATATAAATAAGCATAAAAGTTCACAAGGTTTGTTTTCATTTGGGAATAAACCTCATTTTCTGACGCAAAATTTCCGCCAAGCTTAAAAGAATAAAAACACCAAGGTCCCTATAAAGAAAAAGTACAGTTTTTTCTTATGTCTACCAAGACATAAGCTGATTCATTATTCATAATTATGGTGTACACTTACATAACCATTTATGCAATTTAGTGGCTTTAAAAAAACGATTTTAAGCGTTCCAAAAGTCATTTAACTGTTAAGAAAACACATGTTTATAAAACTCTTCATGACAGATAATTTCAAAAATAAACATTTCAAATATACTAATCCTAGATAACTATGACTTTTATTGTGATCATTTTTAAAACAGTCCTTAAAACTTCCTGAAATGAAAAAGCTTATTTAAAATGGCATGAATTTTCAAACAAATATTACCTAAGTAAACATTACTCAAGAAAGTCGGCTAAAGCCGGAGCTTAAGTTGGGCAGAGGGAACAATTTTTCATTTGGCGATAGATTCACATACACCCCTAATTCATGAATAATTTGATGTATTTTTATTGCAGTCATTTTTACAGAAAGGATCTCGTTTTCAAAAATAATCATGTTTTAAAGGAACATCGGAAAATAAACTCCACAGGGATCATTCTTAATGAATATTTGTAAGGACAATGCGGAAATAAAAATATATCTATTTTTGTCCCTTCTTGATGTTGCACCTAAATGTAAAAGGCAATATGAATCCAAATTCTTGAAGATTATTGAATTTTTCAAAAAGAAATAATTAAAAAAAAATTGACATCTTTAAAATTTTCTTAGTTTTAATTTTTGAAAACTTTAAATGTATTGTTTCATCCTTTCTATTACTACTTCTGCTTAAGGTTTCATTTATACATCTACATTGTTAACTTACAATGAAATTTATCACTATAAAATTTTTAATTCTCATGCGAATATCATATGAAATATTTGTGTTTGAAATTAATTTATTATACAAAGTTTTAAAAATATAATACGAAAATATGAATGAGAATACAATATGACATACAGTTTGAATTAGAATTCGGAATGACATAAAGTTATTTTTTAAATTGCTTTTTTAGTAAACAATGTAATGAACGTTATTTCACACATTGAGCTAAGGTCGTCAGCTTCTGTTAAACAGGTGGGGGGAATCATTCGGTGTTAGAATTTACAGACATCTCTAATGCCTGAATAATTAGGTTATTCTTGATTGGCTATTTTTCTTGAAGTCCAATAATTTTTACAGAAAGAATCTTTTTTACAAAAATTACCATCTTTTAAAGAAAGACTTTGCAAAATAAACACAAGAGACTTTATTCCTAATTAATACATGTATACATGTTTGGAAAATACGGATATTTTTTTTTAGTGCACCAACTTGTTAAAGACAATGACGCCTTAAATTTTGCATCATAATGATATAATATTAATATAATAAAGATATAAATAAAAACTCATTAATATTATTTAAATATATTTAATTATAATTTCATAAACATTTATTGGGCACATTATTTCATCAATTTCGACTAAAGAAATGTTGGTAGCTTCTACATCAAATAACAGTTCTTTTTTGTAAAACATGTGTATTTTTATATTTTTATCCAACTCACTCGTAATGCGTTAGAATAATGAAAAAGAATTTTACAAACAGGCTATATAAAATTTACATACAAAAATGTCCCAATACTAACTTTAGTTATTATAATTTATTTTAAGATTACTGTAAATATATAATTTAAATATTTTGAACTTAGGGTAATAATTTTATTTTATTACTATCAGAAAATATTTGTTTTTTTTCCTCAAAAAACATCGTTTAAATTTCTTAAACGAAATTATTCTAAAAGAGTGTTTGTGTTGATATAGAATCAAACTGGGAATTCATTTTCATTTTTAGATCTTACTTCAAAATGCAAAAGGTATTATGAATACAAATGCTCAAAAATTTCACAAAAAATCCCTCGATAGTGTTTTTTAAATGTTTTTAATCATGATCTTCCAACATTCCTGAGTAGATCATTTCATAAGTTTCATACCTTCAGCATCTAATAATATATTTAGCATAAGAAAAAAAGAAATTTTTTAATAATGTTTCTGATAATAATAATAGAAAATACTTTTCAGCTGTTAATATTAAAATTCCATAACTTACCATAGATTTATTTTTCGGAGAATTTCTGTAATAATTGGAATCCCAAGATTGGAATATAACCGATAATTAACTGACTTAAAAAAAAAGTAGTTAAAATCTTTCAATTTTCCACATAATATGTATCAGATTGCTGTCGCTTTGAAATTCTTCATAGATATATACATAATTAAGGATTCACCATTTTCTAGAATCATTTATTGAGGTTTAAAAATGTGGTGTTCCCTCCAGTGTAAATTTTATTCTAATCCAAAAATGGATTTTTTGTCTTTCAGTATGCGTCCTTTTTACCCCATATTCTAACTGTTAGAGAAACTTCAGTAGAATAAATTACTTTATAGAGTTTTCAGTATAAAACATATTACTTCATGGGAATATCCATTATAATATATATATATATAATATCTATGAGTTTCAAAAAACATATCAAGTTCTATTATCATTCTACTTAAATCTCCAAAGAGATAATTAATGATATTGTGTATACAGAATACCACATAGCTAATAATTAACATGTGCAAACATAATATTACCATAGCTTGTGCTTCAATGGTAATTGGCCAAATTTTACTCATACCTAAAGAATATTGAAAAAAGAAAAAAGAAATAGAGAGAAAGGGAAAAAAATTATAAATTGGAGTTGCAATTAAGTAAATACAAATGGATTAATAAATTAAATATGAACCATATACAATGGAAAATTGGATCACATGAGAATTAAATATGAATTGGATATGAAAAAACACATGCACATGTACTCATCAGCCTGGATGCACCCACATGTGTTTTAAATAATAATTCAGTGTTTCATAATTCTACTGGCATAATGCTAAGATCAGTAGAATCATCCAGGTACACTGAATTATTAACAGACAACAATTGGAAAAATTAAAATTTGGAAATATTTAAATAGGAAATAAATATTTGGAAATATTTAAATAGGAAATAAAAAACCATTAAGAATATACAATATATTTCACTCACATCGATTATCCCAAAAACTGTATTTAACACCTCACGAAATTACCACGAGATAACAGTTTTGAAATAATAAAATTGGAAATATGAACGCGTAAAGTGTAGATAAAATATTTTACTCACAATAATTATACAGAATCCTTAAAATGTCACAACTTCTGCATAATATTCACATCCACATGGCAATGCATCATACATGTTGACTAAGTCGAGTTGAGAGAAATGATTTGAAAGACAAGTTGAGAGCACACTTTTTTTAAAACACATCCCCATCGATGACACCCAAACACAAAATGATTCAAAAACACACAAAATAATTCTGGTTTCAATACACTTATAACAAAATTATATCCGTGAATATATATTACTCCATCCAATTTTAATTCCTGAAAGTAAAATTAATATACAATCAATAGCTCCCTCTATAGTTAAATTAAATATAATATTAACAATATTATCAACAACTACCTGAAAGGTAAAGTGTCGCCATCTATTGGTATTATAATAATTCATAATTAATATTTAGTTAGATATCCACTTTATTAGTTACATACTCACTTCATTAGATTTAATTATATAAATAAACTTTAAAAAACAATACTAACTTGTAGTTTTACTTTAAATTCAAATAAAATATAATACTACTATATGAATAAATCTACACAGAATTAATTCAACATGCACAGCATTTCAGATATTCTTAACAAGAATATATTATGTAAAAGAGATATTATTTTAATTCAAATTGTTTTTGCTGCCAGCTGTGTTAATCCACTGATATTATAGACATATTATTAAATGATTAATGTTTTATTTTTACTACTACTTAAATATATATTAGACTTGTTATTAAATAATTAATGTTTAATTTATACTACATTGTAAATATATTTTATATTTCATAGATTAATTTAAATATCTAATTAAATAATTCATAAACAATTCAAAATATATCAAAATTTATAAAATTGATAATTAATAGTATTACTACTGTTTTTCAATCAAATTAATGCAATGCAGTAATTAAAATACTTGTTAAATTTAATTATTCATAGACAAAAATAAAAACTATATATATTTATATTTATATATATTGCAAATAGATATGTTTATGAGTTATAATCACCAATGTTATCCATGTATAATTTAATTTATTATTGTATAAGTTAATTTATAAATGTATGAAAACTGCACATCAATAACACCTTAAACAGAGGTGATCGGCAACGCACAATCACAACTATACAAAGTGTATATAATGTTCAATCAAATATTATATATATTGATTTTTTTTTTAAGGCAGAGAGAGCATTTTAAGATTAAGGTTTCATCTATAAACATTGTTAACAGGGACTTCTTTCACACAGGGTAAATGGGAACACGCGCCTGAGCCTAATTGAAATGGGCACCCTAAATTAACTGAATTAACTAAATAATAATATAATTTATCTCTTTAAAGTTCAATTTGGAATATCAGCAATTTATTTATGGGATAAGTTACTGATGTAACGTAATTTGTGTCATCAAAATATCCAAATTTTCAATTCAAATTTACATCAGTGATTCACAACGTGAGTTGTAGGAGGTGGGGGAGGTCCAGATTTGTTATTAACGGTTTTTTTTTTTTTTTTTTTTTTTTTTTTTTGTAAAAAAATAAATAAATAGATAGATAATATAGACTAAAAATAAAAGTAATACATGAGGGTTTTAATTTTTTGTTAATTTTTGAACACAAAATTGCAAAATGCTATAATGACCCTTAAAAAAGTTTTAATGAGATATTTAGACATGTTTTTGATATTTATGATGTTTTATAGTTTTTCTGGTAGAAATTGTATTTTAGAATTTTTGTACCATTCTTTCAATTAGTATTTTTTGAATGTAACCTATTCGCTCGGCAATATGCCACACGAAGAACTTTAGTACAAGAAACTAATTAATACAGTATATATAACTGACTGTATTGAACACATTCAACCTAAAAAATATTGGAGATATTTAAGCACGGTACAACTAACTTTAATAAATCATCAAACGGCATCACAGAAGAAAGTGGATGGATTAGTAAATTTCTTATGGTGTTATTCATAGAGAGATTTTAGTGTCTAAAAATATTTCACTTGTTCTTAATGATGTACTAAAATCGATTATTAAAATACAAAAATATATTCAAATTTAACGTCAAATGTGGGAATTTCCTCAAAAGATTTTGACATCAATGTGAAGATTTTGTGAATATAACAATAGAGGCTATATAACACGTTCGCTTCAGGCTGAGGTGAGTTGGAAAAGAACAAATAAACTCTTCTAGATATAAAGACGCAAGTGTATGACTTCGTTGCATTTATAGAGTTATGTTGAAAAGATATTTATGACAAAATTATACTTGTTTCACTGTTAAAAATTTGCAGCAAACTGTCCAGTCATTCGACCGTTTTTATAGAAAAAGGGTACATAACTGTAATTTAACGCTATTCTGACCATATTATAGGCAATAATCTGGACAGAGTATAGTTAAATTACTGTTATGTAACCGTTTTCTAAAAAAACGGTCAAATAACTGGAGAGTTTGCTGCAAATTTTTAACAGTATCAGCTAAAAAAAATTGTGAAATAACGTCTCACGGTTAATGCTTTTTTACGATTTTTCCATGTGAATAAGACTTTATTCTTTAAATAATATGAAACATTTAACGGTCGCCCAAATGAAAGTGGCATTGCTGTAATAACGCCGCCATTCGAAGAGAAAGATGACTGCGCATGCTCCTATAGAGGGCTCAAAGTGCTGGGAATGCACGCGATATCGTCAGATCCCGCCAGATGCGTGTGTGATAGCGTGGGAACACGTTAAAAGGCATCGTTCACATCATGGATAACTCCAATCGGTGTCAATGCGCTGTCGTGTAATTTTTAACGGCGGAAAATGTGAGTGCTAGCGAAATCTATCGTTGAAGGCAAAATGTATGTCACGAGTGTATGTCACGCAGGTCGGTATTCCGATGGTGTAGGGATTTTCGTAGTGGAAGAAGCAGTACAACCTCTCGAATATCCTCCTTACAACCCAGACCTCTCGCCGTGTGACTACCACATCTTCGGTCCACTCAAGAAAGCTCTGAAGGGGCGGCGATTTGCCGACGATAATGAGGTCCAAGCTACCGTTGAAAAAGGGTTCCACAACCAACCTCAGAGCTTCTTCACCCAGTGTATCCATCGTCTCGTTGACCGCTGTGACACTTGTTTCAGCCTACAAGGTGACATTGTCTAGCCTATCTGTTACGTCTGTATTACTTCTTTCTTTTTCATACTAATTTATATGAATGCCATTAAACCATTTCTCAAACTGACTGTAGTGCCACTTTCATTTGGGCGACCCATATATGTTACAGAGGGAGGGAGGGACCATGATTTTAAATATCAGTAGGTGGGGCATGGGCAAAAAAAAAGTTGGGAACCACTGATTTAAAGTCGCAACAAAAAATTGCATTCAATCATGTGAAAAGACAAGGCTGCACATTTTTAAATGCGTGAGGGTTAAAGACACTGAGGCTGTTTTTTAATATTTTTCTCAGCCCAATTTTCATTTCCCAAAATTATTCTTAGAAACAACTTAGTTAACTTTACTTTATTTGTGCTAAAATTTTTAATTATATTTATTGACGGAAAATTCGCCCTCAGTTCCCAAATTTTACTTGTTAGCAGGCCATCCCATTTTCCTCCATCTTCATACATTGCCGGGTAGAAGGGTTTCGATGAATGCATGGAATAAGCCTTGTGCCCTTCTTTAGTCTAAGAGGGTTCCCACATACTATTGAAAACCTCCCATATCCCTTTTTCCATCTTCCAACCTCACAGTCAAAGGACTTTCCATGAATTTTACGTGCATGCAAATTGCATGTACACTCATAATGGGATAATAATAGTTTTTAGGCTAGACAGCTGTATTTTCCTTTTTAAAAATGGTCTTAATACTGCACATGCACATGCTAAAAAAATAAAGACAAATTCAAATTTTCAATGTACTATCATATGTGCTGCCGCAGCTTTTAATAATAAGCTGAGTTGTCTTTAAAAATAAACTCAGATTATAAATTAAGTTGGAAAGGTTTAGTTTTGCTCAATAAAATTTTAAAGTATTCATAAATCCTACAAAGTATGGTATTTAAACAAGGTAAAATGAGTTTAAGAATTCTAATTCGATTATCAAATATTTTTATTCACATAGAAATAAGTAAAACTTCAAAATCCCGTCATCTAAATAATAAAAGAATGCTTTTTATTCCGCATTTGAAGCTTTGAAAAATGCATTTATTTTATTTTTTTAAACAGAATATAACCTTTTTTTTTCATTATCTAGTACAGAAAAAATTAACATATTTTATTTCAGCCGGATTTATGTTTAAATGGAATTCTCATTTGCATTTAATTTCTCAGTTATTTTATATATAATGTTGAATATTGATCTTTTTTCCGCAAATCTGAAGAAATGTTTAAATATAAGCTTGTGGCATTTGTGCTCTCATGTTTACTTTACGGAAAAGGAAATTTTAAGTATTTATTTCGCAAATAAAAAGTATGGAACGTATAAATTCTGAAAAAATTTTTATAGTCATTTTGTTTTTGTCGAATTTTTCATTTTTTTAAATTTAATTTTTCACTTAACTTTTCTAAAAGATTGAAAAAAAGCAAAATGGAGTTCGAATTTAAATACATTGTTACAATTGATCTCTTTTTTTAACAAGTGCATAATGTTTATAAATAAATAAACAATTTTAGTGTAGAGAACTGTTAAAAATAAAGGTTTTTTTTGTTATGAGAAATTTCAATAGAATTAGTAATCAGTTAAAATAATAATTTGTATCGTGTTGCAAAAATTTGTTAGAATATTTCAATCATTGAAAATAAAAGGTGTCCAATTGTATTTCTCAATTGAAGATTTAGAAAAGAAATGCAATTATTGAAAAAACATCTGGTTTAAAACATTTTTGAAACTGATAAGTCAATAGTTTTATGAAATATTTCTAATGCTGAAACAGAAAATGGTATAAAAAAGTTCTCTAACACGTCATGTTTTCTACTCAAATAACTCTAAAGATATAAAATATTAAATTAATATGCGAAAGTAATATGCATTGATACCTATAAAAATTTTAACGGACATCGATTTCTAAAAGCTTTAAATTAGCGAATACAAAATTACAGCTCTTTTTGCCCAATAGTTCTTGAGTTATGGTTAAAAACTAATCGCGTTGCAGTTTGTTTTGCAGTTATTAAAAAGCAATGTAACATTAGGAATTCCAAACTTTACATCTGCACAATTCCTCAACTGCTAGACTGAATGTCTTCTCGTTCGGTATCTGAACGTAAAATATACGAAGATATCCAAATATGATATGAAAATTCATGTTAGTATGGAAAATTTCAGTTTGTGACAAGAACCTACGCTCAAGGTTATACATAACAAAAATGTGCTATGTGATGGAGAAAAACTGACATCATGAACCGATTTAGCGTCGACAAAAGCATAAAATTCAATTATTACAATTTCAGTTCCAAAAATAATTTCTCAATTTGTAAACTAATGGAATCGTAAAAGTTATTTATTTAAAAATTGTATTTCTTCAAGTTTATTGTTTTTTTTTTAAATCTCTAATAGGTTTAAAAGTTTTTATATTATTCTTTTAACTTTTCAGACGATTATATCTACTTACATAATATCATACACGTCGTTTCATTTCCTTGTATTTTATTCTAATAAGTATAATAAAAATTATGTTTTTTTATGAAGTTATGCTAATTTTTAATTATTTATCATTTAATAAATTCAAATACATTAAATGCAGCAGAATGCGCATGGTGCATTGTCCTTTCACCAAACAACTCTACTTGGAAATCTGTGGTATACTATCAGTCCAATATACAAATATCACTCATGTTTACCAACTGACCTCGGCATAACCTTGAGTTTTCGAGAGAAAAATATTTCACAGTGACTATCTTTGCTGTATAAACGCGAAAAACTGCAAAAAAGCGCGAATTCATGCGTATACTCACAAGTTCAATATATTCACAAAATTTTCATGAAAAATGATGGTAAGCATTGGACCATCAATACTTTCACGCAGGTTTTATGTTAAATTAGTTGTGCAGTAAAAATTTTAATCCAGTAACGCAAAATATCATTTACATAGTATAAAATTTCCGATAAATGCATAAAAACTGAAAAAAAAATCAAATCAGATTGAAACATTAACTCCAGGCTAAAAAAAATTTCAAATTGCTCTATAAGTGCCAAAAATTTGTTATTTTTCCCTTTTTTTCGGGGGGGGGGGGATTCCGCACCTAAAAAGGAAAAAAGGAACACTTTTAGGATCACTTTGTTGTCCGTCTGTCTGTGATGACCGTTTTTTTTTAGGAGTGGCTGAAGGTATCAAGTTGAAATTAATATCAAATAATAAGGTCAACGGTTCCATTAATTTTTTTTAATTTCGAGATTCTTACTCAAAGGTACGGCCTTAAAATAAATGTTTTTTTTTTGGTTTGTTTTTTTCCTACAAACGTCCTCTCAAAAATTATAGGGCAATTCCCGTTGACCTAGAATCTTGAAATTCAGCACGAAGGAAGGTCTTATAACACGTGTAAAGGGAAAAAACTAAATGTATAATTCTATGTCAATTTATTATCAAGCGTAAATCAAAGCGGTGAATTTTCCATAGTCGGGACCCACGCCAAATTAATGTATTGAACCAGAATTCCGTATGTAATTTCCATGTAATCCGTTCTTTCTTCAGTCATCAAAACAAATCTGGTTAAGATTTAATAGATAATTAAATAAATTACAGCTTTAAGAAACAACAATTACAAGAAGCAACTCGGTATAAGTAGTCACTCCTTACTTTTTTGTATATTTATAAAGAAACTAGGTACTTTTTAAGCTTTACGGTAACATGACATAACGATACGTAACCCTCAAGCAAATTACTCAGGCATTTACCTCAGGCATTACAAATCTGGCAAGTCTACATTTTCTGCTATTTAAATATTAAATGGAAAATTTCCATTAAAAATTTTGGTAAAAATGTACAAAAACTGCATGCAAGTTTTTTTTTTTTTTTTTTTTTTTTTTTTTTAAACAAATTTTGTTTCAAAAATCTCTAAATTATCAAAGGAAAAAAAATCCCGGGTCTATAATATCAAAGGCCGTCTTAGATCAATCTTATTTTATTAAAATTGAAATTTTGCAAAGTTTGGGATCCCGTTGAAAATTCATTTTTCTTCGTGTTAGTGTTCTAATACTATTTGAATATATTTTGTTAACGTTGTACTATGTTAATTTTTGCTGCCTACGTTAAATAATCTGCCTAGGTTTACATGACTATTTTCATGTACATATACAAAATTACTTTTATTTTTTTCTTTTATTCATTTGTAAATAAAAAGTACCTTTATTTTCCTCTTTAAGTTTATAAGTTGCGACGGTAAAGCCTAATTTAAAAAAAAAAAATTAAATGAATGCTCAATAACCAGAGGTTATAGTTTAAATATATATATATATATATATATATATATATATTGCAAATTTTATTTTTTTTCATTATTTATTTATGTATAAATATTAGAAACTACACTTTTAATAATGTTTAATAGTAAATAATTATAATTTTTCAATGAAAACAGTACATTTTTCAAAAGATAAAATTTCAAATTTGTCTTTTGAAATATTTGCTTTATAAATTTGACCGAGTTGTTTTTAAAATGTATTAATCAGTTTTCGCAAACCGGAATATAGCTTTTTAGGATGCTATAAATTTTCAATAAAGCATTTTAGTTGCATAACTAGATTTATATAAAGAATAGTAACAAAATAATATTAATTTAATGTTATTGTTAATAATGTTAATTTAGTATTAATAATGTTTATCTGTAAAAATTGTCTGATGAATATGAAAATGTTTTACTTGAGAATTGGTAGCATCCAAATATCTATATTTCAGGTTAAAAAGATTTATTTATACCCTATAAAACTGCTCGGAAACTTTTCTGAAAATCAGTGGCAGCAAAAAAAAAAAACTTAATTTTTAGGGTTTCTTTCATCTCATGAAACTCTATTACTCCCGCTTCGTTGTCTGTCCGTCACAGAGCCGATTCTCAGAAACTATGTAACTTACAGTCTAGAAATTTTGTGTACTTACAGCTGAATATGTACTATGAAGCTCAAAGTCATAAAATTTGAAAAAAATTGCATTATTTTAATATAGAGAGATAAAAAACCGAAAATCTAACAGCCTTTTCCTATTAAATTTAAATATTTTTCGTTATAGCAGTTGCCAACAATTAAAAATCCACAATAAAATTCTTTCTACAATAACTAATTTTCTATTGAAAGATTTCCACGTGAAAAATGAAAATGATATAAAAAGTTTCACCAATTGAAAAAAAGATTAATATGACGACATATTGATAATAAAACGGAAATTTTCAAACATTTCTCAATAATACAAGGAGTATGAGTATGTGTAAATACAGAAAGCAGCTTAATATGACGTCATTAGAGAATTAAAAAGAAAATTAATCTGACGTCTAACATTTTGAAGGTCTCTATACAACATGTTTAATTTTGAAATTGATTTTTTTTTAATATGGCATTTAGTCCACATGGCAGATATTATTATGACAGAGTATATTAGCGGGCTTCGCCTGCTATCGAACCCGTTCAGATTTTTGAAAAAACGAGAAAAATAGACCGGTAAATTTTTACTGTATAAAAACATGACTTGTTTTTCTTTTTTTTTTTTGGAAATTAAATTGATTTGGATTTATTAAAGGAAGGAAAAAAGTGTTTTGAAAGGAATATTAAACGAAACCCTTTGTGCGATCTTTTATCACACTTACCCACTTGTTTTTTTTGTTGTTGTTATTGTTGTTTTTTGCTCCGAACGTAGGTAATCTGCTTAAGTATCACAAGAAAATTATTTTTTTTAATTTTACAAGCCTTGTAATTAGTAAGCAACTAAAGACTCCTTTTGCTTATAGAGCTAAGCGAAAATAAATAAATAAATACACAATAAAATTCTTTATGTGCCATAAAATATGTGTTGCAAGTTTTACAAAAGTACGTCGTCTAAGCAGCTGTCATATTTTCACAACAGAAAGAATTTTGTTTAACACTCGAATCCCAACTTTTCAAAAGGGGACTCTCTTCTATTTCTTTTTCCTTTTATAGAAATAGACATTTGAATTTCGCAGAACCTATTTTGAAAGTTTTCTATTGAACGTAACATTGAAGGGAATATTTTGCGATATCGTTTTATCCATACCTTTTTATCCATATGTCTTGTGAAAGATTCATCTATCGAAACACTGTAAAACTTTTATTAAAAGCATTTATTTTAAGAGGATGCAGAACACATTAGTCTAAAAAAATGATGCTAATAATTAGCATAAAAATTTAAAAAATATTTTTTTTAATCTCAAATTTTTTTGTGTATAGGGTGAAACCGCCAATAACTGACACTTTAAAGATTTTTTCTTGTTCAAATCACAATTACAAAGTTTTAAATCTATTTTATACTTATCTCTGTTTTTGAAAGTAAAGATACATTAAAAAATAATTGTTGATAAAATTTTAAAAATTACTTTTTTATTACTAAAAATTAATTTTTGTCAAAAATATGGTCAATATCTCCATTAACTGACACCATCTGTTTGTTGAAAAACCAATAGTTGAAAAATAAGTTATAACAAATAAGTTACCACTAGATGACATTACTTTGCGGACTTTTACAAGAAATGATTTTTTGAATTAGATTTCTTCTGAAGTGTCAGTTACTCGTTAGGTGTTAATAACTGGGGGTTTCACCCTATTTAAAATCCAAGAATACTTCTGCTTATAATTCGCATTTATTTTATTTTTTTTCACACATGATTATGATTTTATAAAATTACCTTAAGGGGGGGATGCTGGAGTAAAACTCCATAAATTAAGATCAATATTGTAGGTTTTGGAAAAAAAAATTGTCTACATAATTTGAAACTGAAATAATCTTTAGATTATACAAACAACAAATTCATATTTAAACACCATACTTCCATAAAAATAAAATGAATCTGAGCTTCTGATTATTATGAAGCTCAGAACAAGAAAATGATTTGCAAGTCTCTCTTCTGAGGGGTGGGTGTTACTGCTTAATAGCTTAATAACGGTCGGTTCTGAAGAAGAAAAAACAAGGTTTAAAATTTTTAAATTCAAAGTAGAAATCTTCTGCTCTTCTGATTTCTTTTCAATAATATTATTTTTTAACACTTTCCAACAGAGTTGAAAAGTGTTTAAGAATTAGGTTTGTCTGTCTGTCTGTCGTCTGTCCATGCTCTAACTTGCGTAAATATAATCGGATTCCCGTTTAATTGATATGTGTTATTAGGATTTTCTATGGCATGTTTGGTATTGAAAATGAAGTGTGTAGCATTTATAGTTCTTTTACAGGGACACTTCATACATTACACTGAAATGCACTACAAAGCGCTTACTCTAGAATATAGTGTGCATAGGATATATCGTTCATTTACAGGGGCACTCAAAAGAATTCTGTTAAATTACTGCCTATGGGGGAAAATCGTTGGCAGCGTATTTTAATGATGTTTCACTTCTTTATACATATTCAAATTGATGCATATCACTGACATGCACTACAAGGCGCTTATAGTAGAATATGGTATACATAAAATGTATCTATCATTTACAGGAGCACTCAAAATAATTTGGTTACAGTGCTGTCCATGAGTAATAATTACTGGTAGCACGTTTTCAGCTGCGGTTTTTAAACGTAACTAATTTTTTGCATATTAATTGGTGCATATAAATTCTATAGATCATATACAAGTCTGCGCAAAAGATCTTACTTATATTTCCGTGTATGGACGGACATTCCTGAAGCGGAATTTTTAATTGTGCTCAATTGTGTTTCAATGTATTTCCTAACTTAAGTAAATTTTAGCATACTGTGCAGTATACATACAAATCTATAGATTATATACAGGGCTCCACAAAAGAATTTGGATATTTTGTTTGACTATTTGCAGTAATTGCTAAAACTGGGCTTTCAAATTTTTTATCCGTTTTCTAAATTCTTAGTACTAATACCCAGTCCTTGTATTCTCAGATTTGTTTTCTGGCATTATTGCTGTACTTAAATTGCATTAACTGTTTACTCTAAAAAACCCTAAATTATTCATGTTTTTCCCCATAAGTATTTTTATACACTCGATGCTACTGTGCAAACTATTATTACTTTCTTCGTCAATATCGTATTTATTGATTGTTAATCGTTCAATAAGTGAGCTATTAGTTTTGTTTTGTATTTATAGTTTTCTCTCAACTTTAATTATTATCTTGTAAAAGCTCTACATCTCCTTATATTTATTTACAATCACAAATGTTCGTTCAGCCTATTATTGTATCTAACTTGGCTCATCCAGTATAATTGGATAGCCTTTGTGATTGACACTGTAATCTTTGACAGTTAATTTTCAATAGTTAGGTTCCCCCTTCCTGGGTCGTCCTACCGGGCATCGCTCCCTAGGCTGGGGCCTTGCCGCATAGTAAACAGACTTGCTGGGCGGGCTAGTTGAGCTTAAGCCGAAAAGTAGGCCTACCTCCCCGGTTTGACCTTGATCTTTTTTACTTAGTAAACTGTGATGTTTCGTTAGAGTATTCGGAATGGGTTGGAAAGTATTTCATAATCTATGCTAGAAGCATGATTTTTCGTTCTTGTTTAATTTTGACGATAACATCATCCAAATCGGTTAACTCTACACCGCATGAGTTTTTCTTTTCGAAGTATGTTTTTAACACTTTCCAACCTAGTTGAAAAGTGTTTATGCCTTTGGTTTGTCTGGCCGTTTGACCGTCTGCCATCTGTTCGTGCTCTAACTCCTGTAAATATGCTCGGATTGCCCTGAAATTTTCATATGTTATTGTCGTTTATTACAGCACGTTCCCAATTTCAACTGAAGTGTGTAGCACTTATAGTTTTTTTACAGGGACAGTCAAAGGGAAATAATCGTTTTAAGTGCATTTTGATGACGCTACGTCATTTAAAACATAATGAAATTGATATATTATTATGAAGCGCATTAAAACATGCTTTTTGTAAAATGTGGTGTGAAAAGCATTTATTATTCATTTACAGGGTCAAACAAAAGAATTCTGTTGCACAACGTTCTATGGGGAAAAATCGTTTTCAGCGTCATTTAGTGATATTTCACTATTTCAAACATAATGAAAATTATATGCATTACTGAGGTGCACTGTAAATTGCTCTCTTGCGTGCATTGCGTTTATTTACAGGGACGCACAAAAGATATTGGTTACAAAACATGTGCGATATTTACAGTCTATGTGTGATAAGGGCGTTTTCAACTTTGGTTTGCGTTTTTAAGTTTAACTAAATTTTTTCATAGTACCTGTATGTTTACAAACTCGGTTGAGCATATACAGGGCTATACAAGGGAATTCGTAAGTATTACAGATTGTGGGAGTGAATTGCTTAAGTGTAGTTTTTAATTGTGTTAACGCATTTTTCTGCGTAGTCTATTTTTCAAATAGAAATTTGTGGAATATAAATAAATTCATATACAGGGCTACGCAAAGAAAAAGATACATTGTTGTTTACGGTTGGTAATTGTTACGAGTGAGTTTTAAGTTGCCTTTTAGATTAATATGTTGCGTGTACAAAAGTCTTCAGATAATGTACAGGGCTGTGTAAAAGATTTCGAATGGATTTCTATTGATTGGCGAAAATTGCTAAATGTGAATATTCTAACTGAACTAAATTTTATCATATTATATATCCACATCTATTGATCATATACAGGGCTGCACAAATTTATTCGACAACTTTTTTGACACTGGAAGGTAAGTTTTGGTGAAGTTTCATTATAGTTTTCTGGCTGTGTTGGAAAGTGTTTCCTAATCTATGCTTGGCGCATGATCTTTCATTCTTGTTTTATATTTAATTACAATAATTACATCAGGCGAATATTTTTATTTAAATATATCGGTTGCTTGGAACTGAATTTATTTATTAAAAGATAAATTTTAATTGGTTCGCTTTTGCTGGTTCCTGCGTTTGAATACCTAGTAGTAATCTTCGTGTTAGTTAATGACAGAAAATTGGCGATTTAAAAAAGGCCAAGATTACTTTTTTGAAATAGTGGTATTCAAAATTAGGAATCGTGAGTGTACTGTTGTAATAATTTTCCCCTAACGAGTTTGTATTATAGTGTTCGTAGATTCGTGATTACAGTTTTATAACTTTTCTTTTTTTTTTTCACCTCAGATAAGGATCAATTTCTACTAAGCCTTTTGGTGATTAAATTTTTTTACCATGGATCTATCTAAATTAAAAAAGTATTTTTTCAAGAAAAATTAATAAAATAAATAGTAAAATAATAAAAACACTTTTCCATACACAAAAGTTTAGTATTACACATGTTTACTTTCCAAAAAAATTATTCAATTTTCTACATTAGCGACGTGTATGAATAAAAATTGACGACATTTTGGGCATTTCATGAAACTATCGGTGCGTTAAATAAGAAAGTTTTCTTACCTAGTTTATGGGAAGTGTTAGAAATGTATTTGAGAACCTGCCAAAGAAAAAGAAAAAAAAAAGAAATGTGTATTAGAAGCTTTTCGATTCATTGATTCAACTTTTTTTGCTCTTAGTGGTAATCATTATTTTTGGAATAACTACGTAACATTTTTTTTTCGTTATTTTATCATTTAGAAAAGACTGAAACGTATTAAAAAAGAATTGACATTTCGTATTTTACACTTGTTAAAAATGAGAAATAATTTATTTTCGCATTTATGAACTTTTATTTTGGTAAACATTAAAGCAATTTTTTTAATATTCTATTTAAAATTAATATTTGTTTTGTTTTTTTTAGTTTTCATGCACAATTTGTCATTCATTTTAACGTACTATCGCATTGTTTTTTTTAATTTTTTTTAAATTCATGTTACCATCATACTTTAACTATTTTTTTTCGATTACTAATTACATAATACTGCGGTTATCGATGGTGTAGGCAGAAACATTACAAAAAAATAATAATAAGCACAATTAAAACAAAAGCTAAAGTATACATTTCTGTATGAATTATTATTTTAAAATATCAAAAAAAGAAAAGTACACAAGAAAATTAGTATGCTGTAGCCATTCCAAAAAAAAATATGTGTCATTCTAAGATATTAATTTAAATGGTGGTGTTACAGACCAAAATCTATAAATAGCAAGTGCAGTGAGTTAATTTGACATTAATATAGAGTGACCGTTTTAGATTGGAATAAAAATTCTGACAGACCAATTTTGTTTAATTTATAGAAAAATAGTTTGAAAATTAAAACATAAAATTAGACAAATTTAAAAATTGATTGGGCATTGCACTTCACAATGTAGTCAAGTATGTGCCTGCAACAGATTATTATACTGCTATGCATAGTTTTTGATCCTATAAAACTTTTTTAACGGAGCAATTTTGTTTGATTTAAAAATTAAATATCTCTTAAAATAATTGTTCGATTTAAAAACTGTCTGCTTCAGCGTGTTTATCAGCTATTCGTCTATAAAGCTACCAGTTTTCCGGTTTTTATATGCAAACATTTTTTTATTATTATTATGATCTGAGAAAGTGAAAAGATCCCAATAAATTCAATTATGGCAGCCACGGAAGCAACATTATTTACTTTATTTAGAATAGAGAGATATTTATTGTTTCAAATAACATGATTGTTACATTAAGTTAAAGTGATTTCACAATGGCAGATACCACTTTCTGGTCAGTTACTCATATAATCTGTATCACGCTTCGAGTTCCACCACTAGATCCACTATTCCAAGAAGATACCTTCCAACGATTACACAATCCGGACACTGATTTAGAAATTTCATCATCTCCCAAATCACAGCAGGCTTATACACTATGTACCTTTCACGATTTTTTTTCTAAATATGTTAAGGGTCACATCCATACATTTTTACTATATTCTATATTCATAAGATGAAACTTTGAATTAAAAATTTTTTTTCTTCTTCCATCTTTTGACGAACATACGTGCGGGTCCATCATGAATATGATTTAACCATTTTTTAACCGATGCCTGGATAGCTAGATGTTAGTAAACTTGAGTTGTTCTGTAATTGGATATTACGCGCAATTTGTGGTCACTGTAACTCAAAAAAACTAATCAAATAAAACTTTATATTTAGTTAGATCTTGTCCAAATTCATTCTCATTAGATTTTAACATATATTTCTCATTCAGGAGCACAGCTACGGCGTGTATTTCACGATTTGCGTTTATGCTATATGTCGACATCTCTGAGATAGAACTGCACTAAACTTAATGTATAAAATACTTATTATGAAAATCTATGTTGATTAAAATTTTGCTTTATTCATTCAATAGAAGGGACTTCTTTGCTGTAATTTTTGTAATGACATTATAGCTGTATGCCATTTTTTTTTTCAAAACGAATTGCACCAAATTTTATTTGAGATAATCAATTTAAAATATATACGTTGGCACAATTTTGGCTTTGATTACTCAAAAAAGAACATTATTTTAATTTCTTGGCGACAGTAATTTCGCGTTAAATCCAATTCTTTATACTTCCTTTTCATAAATAGGGGTATGTAACAGCACTATTTAAATTAAAATCTTAGATTTAGAATGACATATCAAAGGGTTTTATCCTGCTTATAGGATACTAATTTTCTTCTGCCTTTACTTTGCTTTTTAGGGTTCCGTACTTAAAAAGTAAAAACGGTGCCACTCAAGGTATTTATCGAGGCAGAATCATTCAAGGGTTGTTGATAATGATTTTTGAAAAAAATTATCAGTAATTATCCGAGATGTTAATTAAGTTACTTGAAAAAATAATTATAGATATATCTTGTAAGGTATCATTCGACAGATCTTGTAACACCGAACTCAATGATATATTTGTTTTAATTTTATAAGTTATATTTTCAGAAATATCGTCGAAAGTATACTGCAAAAATATACAACTTCCCCTCCTATTTCCGAATCTACTGAAACTAAAATTATGAAAAAATTAAGGATAGTAGGAGTTTATTGATTCATAAATAGTAATTAATAAATTTAATCTACGGAACCCTTTGAGGGCAAGTTATGCTCGCACTTGACCGACTTATTTCTACTTTGGCCTAACCAAGCCTGCAAAGGTTTGACAGTCAAATGCTTCTTCTACAAAATCGCAGTAAACTACCAGAATACATATATTTACGTATGTAATCAGATTACATAGCCAGAACTCAATTTATCAAGCAGAATTGAATGCCATTTTACACTCACTGTTAAAAATTTGCAACAAACTGTCCAGTCATTTGACCATTTTTCTAAAAAACGGATACTTAACCGTAATTTACCTCTATTATTACCATAATATGGGGAATAATATGGTCAGAATAGTGTTAAATTACAGTTATGTAGCCGTTTGCTATAAAAACGGTCAAATGACTGGACAGTTTGCTGCAAATTTTTAACAGTGCTCAATAAACTGGTTCGCATCTTCACAATATAAAAATCTCCTCATCTTAACGCTCATCCCTAAAAGCCCTCAAAATAGTGTTGCCACGAAATTATTTAATAACTAAAATATATAGCATTTTATTGTCAATTCCCTAAAAACAAGTAACAATTACATGGATCAAATCGCACGCTGGAACAGAGGGTAATGAACGAGCAGATTTACTGGCAAAGGATACTGTCACAAATGACTGTTACAACGAGAAGGAAACTCTCTTATTCCCATTTTCAAAAGTTAAAATATTTTTTTCAATTGAAAATAGTCACAGATTGGCAGAAAGATTGGTCATAATCATTAAAAGGCCGAGATACTTATGAAATTTTACAAAAAGTGGACCCGAATTCTACTTGCGAAAAACCAGTCATAGCTTACTAGATTAGTGGATACAGTAGCTTCCCGTCATTTTTAAATAAAATAGGAAAACGCTCTTCCCCAAAATGCATATGCCAAAAAAGCTCAGGAACGGCTCTATATTACATATATGGTAATTGTCCTCTAATGAGACATACTTTCAATTTGAATAAAAATGTCACAGTCAGACAAAATCTAAATATAACTTTGTTTGATCCTTTAAACTATGATAAACTAAAAGAAAATTACAACATTCTGAATTTACATTTCTCCTTTATTAAACAGGATCTATGATCCTTTTTTCCTACATTTATAAACAACTTTTTAATAGAGTATATTTTGTTTTTTGAAATTTGTATATTATGGTTCACGTACTGATCACATTCTTGTACTCATACTGTTCCTATTTCAACTTATTGTTTGAGCAATGAAAAATTACTAGTTGTGTTATGATTAAGTATTATTTTCATAAATTTTCTAATTACTTTCTTTTATACTTTTTCTTATATCATTTTTTTAATATTAAGGAATGTTGTGATCTGAACTAATATTGTAAAAACTAATTTTGTACTAAATTTATTTTAATCTCTAATGTAATATTCAACATTTGTATTCTGAAATATGAATTTTCAATAAAAATTTCCCCTGGAGAAGAAAATTTCCTATGCTTAACGGCTGGATCTCCACGAGAGGGTTATTTCATTTCAAGTCACTTACCCAAATAGGACTCGGACGTTAAATACCAAGTCCTTAGGACAAGCGTGCTAACCACTGTACCATAGGAGTGATAATCCACAAAGGGTTTTTTTTATTATTTTTCAGAAAACCTTAAAATTTGGTAGACCATTAACCTTTGTGGTTCTGAAACTAGAAAATTTATGAACTAGCCTGAAGTTAGTGTTGTATAGGCTATTTTTAAAGTGTTGAGTTCATTCAGAATCTTTGAAACGTTAACTTAGAATTAAGAAAAATCATTCATTCTTCATGTTATGATTTTTTTATTTTTACTTTTAAAATTGTTTAAGAAGAAAATGAGAGAGGGATTTTCATAAATTCTGAAGTCTTCTGATAAATGAAAACATATTTCATTTGTTTTTAAAGTGAAAACTTTATTTTTAACCGAAAATGAAACATGTGTGAATTCGAAATTTGGTTAAATGCTTTACTATAAGAGATATAGGGTAAAGTGCCCAAATATGAACCACATTTTGTTGATGTAATTTTTTTATTATTTTCAAATGCTCTTTTTTGACCAAAAAATTACCAGTTGTAGATCCATTTCCTCCCTATAAGATTCTGGGGTCAAGTTTGTTCAAAATTTAATACAGCTTGAGAAAAAAAAAATGTTGTATGGTGTGTCATTTGTAGGTTTCAGTGAAAGGGATTCTTAATATGGTATACACTGGGTCCCTAATATAGCACCCAGTGCCATATTCGGAACTCACACCGAAAATGTCAAAGAAAATCAAGATTTTAGGATATTAAAATAAAACGACGCATCTTTCACGTAAAATAAATTTATTAGACTAGAATATTTAATCACAAATAAGGTATTTTAATCAAATATAAAACAAAGCTGGTGCAAAGAATCGCATAAAAAAATTCCTAACTTAAATAACTAGCCTAAGATAGGTAATCAAAAATACTCAAATGAGTAGTTATGAAGAAATAAAAGTTAACAGAAAAAAAAAACAAATAATTGACATAAAAGTAAAAAAAAAATATATATATATATATATATATTAGATAAAAGAAAGTTCAAAACACGGGGTGCACAGAAATAAGTCAGTTTTCCTCTGCCCACAATCCTCGTGAGACCACCTAATACACTGGCTGCATCTAGCCCACTTTTTTCCCATACATTCATCAGAGAATTTTAATGCACAAAGGGGACACTCAACGTCTTCTTCTGTTTCACTAAAGAGATTCCGGGTCCATGTCAGAGTCTGCGTCGATCAGCTGAAGGTCATCCTCATCGAGACTATCATCAGGTAATTCAATATGAATAGCTTTTCGGCGTCTAACTAACTCACTGACTGCTAACTCTGCACTGCTTCCATATATATGGGAGCGAGAGGATCTTCGAGAACATTCCACGATTTTCTAATGCTAAAATTTTCTGGAATCCCCTTGAAAAACATGGAACAGCATTTAATGCACCTCCATACCTATAAGAAGGGTTACCATGGGGGGGGGGGGGGTCTGTCGCCAAGTTTTTCACCAATTTGGCAATACATCGCCAAATTTGGTGATCAAAATTAGTCGCCAAAAGTTACGCCAATTTGGCGATATCTCTAATATTTTCCAAATTCCCACAGACTTCCATTGTAATCCAATAGGGTTTACTTGCTTGCAGAAAATCAACAAATTCAGATATTTTAATGCAACGAAAACTAATATTAGCTTATAAATAGTGTTTAATTGAACTATTTACATTATTTTTGAGCACAAACACTAACTATTTACAAAATCCGTAACAATATGCAAAGATAAAGTAAATGGGTAATAGACGAAAAAAAAGGAGGTCCAAATATGGCACTATACCCATATTTGGGGATCCTTGGTAGTGCCATATTGGGAATTCCACATGGATTGCTAATACTAGTTATTGACAAAAAGAAAATGAATTTCAACCCAATAATTAGCAAACATAAATATAAGTAAACTGAAATTACATATATGTTCAAACATTTCAAAATCACTTACCTTCTTCGAAAAAGTTAATCTTGAAAATGTAACCTTAAAAATATTCAACACTTAGAAACACAACTGGTGGAGTATCAATACTAAAATCGATAGAATGAATGCGAACGCACTGCACCCTGTTGAGTAAACTTGAAAAACTATTGTTTGAGAACTTTCTCACTAGAGTGCGACTTTTCCTCTACAAGATGTAAGGTAGTGCCATATTAGGCGACTATACCATATTTGGGCACTTTACCCTACAAGTTTAAAAGTTCATAACAAAATAAAACATCTGATTGTGGATTTTTTTTTTCGATAATTGCATTAGCTTACATTTTAATAAAAATTTTCATTTTAAAATATTTACAATAAATTTAAATTGTATAACAAGGATTCGTTAACGGTTTTCAAAGGACTTAAAATAATATTTCAGAGAAAAGACAAAAAATATAATCTCTATTTCTACATACCCTAAAATTTCTACACATTTTCATTCCAATTCAAAAAAAAACGAAATGCTCTATTTTCGCTTCCCTATAACTATATGTTTTCTTATAACTAATATTTTCCTATGCATCTTTCATTATTTTTTATTAGTATAATTACTTTTGGGGAGTTATTCATCTGTTAATTACAGAAAAATGTTTTGAAATGAGATATATATTATTTTAAAACATGCTCATATAAAGAAGCAAGATAAAGCTAAACAACGTTAAAACACACAAATTCCAAAAAAAATCTCAGCATTTAAAATCACATATGGCCGTTTCAAGGGTAAAACAGATCATCTTCATCAGTGTAAAGCAGAAAAAAAAAAGATTAAAAGGGTTTAAAGGTCCCTTTGAACCGTTTTAATCATTTTTTACTGTTTTACACTGATGAAGGGAATCTGTGTTAGCCTTGAAACGGCCGTATGCGGTTTTAATTGTTGGGCTATTTTTGGAATTTGTGTGTTTTAACGTTGTTTATCTTTATCTTATGTCTCTGTACCCACACAAAGTAAACGTTTTCTGGCTATGTTCATACAATTTCAATTATTTGAAATAGAATTGAAATCATCTACAAGTGTACGCCATTTGTAAATGAAAATTATTTTTAACCTCTTATCATTAATTTTGTAGTTAAATTGAAAAATATTTAATTATTTAGAATTACAAAAACATATGTATATATCTGAAACTTTGATATATGAATAAAAGAAAATGTGTTTCATTTTACTTTGATTTACTGACAATTTTTAAATGCATTCGTCACGAAACTATCTCAAACACAAATAAAAACCTTTCTATTATCTTATATGTGTATAAATATGCGTGCATTTTACATTTTTTATAACCAAGTACTTTTCATTTTATCTGCATTTAAGGCAGATTTCTGTAATATCCTGAAATAGATGTGATGCATTTTATGTCCATCAACCACTATTCACTTGAATAGTCGAGATATATTATCCATGAACGGAATGACCGGGATACATTATTCACTGAAAAATACTGGATCGCTATTTTACAAACTGCTTCCGGCATATGTCATTCTACTGCGTCATTCTTTAAAGGAAAAGTTTTATTCATATAAAAATATAAACATTTCTCTCTTTTTTTTTCTTTTGCATAGTATTTTTCAGCAAAATTTTAAACAAATTACGATTCAAGCCTTAAATCCGTTACAGTACGAAAATAAAATATATAAAAAAAGAAATACCATGCACTGCACGCATACATTCTGATACATTTTCTAAAAGTACAATTTTGAAATTTTCTATTATCTTATATGTGAAGAAAAATGCATGCATTTCTTACTCTCTGTTACCAAATATATATTTTTTAAATATCCATTTTATTCAGTTTTGTTTAATATCCCGCTTTAAATGCGATACATTTTATGTCCATCAACCACTATTCGCATCAATGATCACGATAAATTATCCATGAACGGGATGACCAAGATTCATTATTCACAGTAAAATTCTGGATTGATATTTTACAAACTTCTTCTGGCATATGAGAATCTGTCTGAAAATTTTTATTCATTTGAAAAAATAAAAATGTTTCTTTTTTTTTCTTTGCATGTAGTCTTAATCAGCAAAACACATAACGAATTATGATAGCTGGTTTAAATTCATTAATCTAGAAAAATAAAACATGTAAGAAAGGAAGCCATACACTGCACATACACTATATAGCCAAAAATCTCCGGACACTTTCAATTTTACACGTTTTGTCAAATACCTACAGAAGTACTTGACGGATTCTTCTGGAACTTCCGTAATATAAAGAAAATTTTTGACTTCATGTTTTTGAGTGAAGGTTTGGTCATGAGGGCAATATGGAGACCAAAAACAAATTGAAGGAAAAAAATATTAGGGATCACTTTGGGTAATATAAAGTGCAAGAAACAATGTGTAGCTGCAGCACATGACTATATGATTGTTGTATAATTTCTATGTTTATTTGTGTAAGAATAGCACGTATATTCATGGAGTTTTAAAGGTATCCTTTAAAAAATTCAAGAAATTATCGCATGTATTTTGTTTATAGCATGGAAGGTTTTCAACGAAATTTATGCCACTTTTAGAAATTATGACAAAGTACAGTAGAAATAACATAGTGCAATTAGAATATTTCATGATTTGGTATAAAGATCTATAGAACATCTCATATAGAAAGACCAGTCAAATATCGTGAAAATTGAGTGAGCTCAAATTAAGTTACTTTCTAAAAGCAGTTGCATGAAAAAGGATTTTCCACAAATAGCCATTTTTAATTTTTATTGGTTTTTAATTTTAATTTTTAATTTATTCTTTAGTTCTTCTTGAAAAAGAACAAAAACTAGCCTTTTACAACCGAAAAAGATTTATAAAATCGAAGCATCCTTTCCAAAGCTACTCGTTCACATTCATTAAAAATTACCTTCTGTGTTGGCAGCCAGTGAAAGAAAATGACAATTTGAGGAAAATCTCTTATCATTCGGCTATTTTTCGAAGTCAACCGAAATTCAGCTCATTATATCGACGATATCTTTATGAATTTTCAAGATATTTGACTCGTCTTTTTATATTAGTTGCTCTGTAGAAGAATATTTCCAAATCCTGAAAAAAAAAAATCTTTGGAATAGTTATCGCATGCGCAGTTAAATATCATTTCATTCAACTGCTCCTACTTCATTATATTAAATATCTGATATAGTTCTATTATAATTGTACTATATTCTTTCTACTGTATTTTGTCAAATTTTCTGAAATCCTTCATGCTCTAAACAAAAATCATGCAAAAATTTCTCAAATTTTTTAAAGAAATCGTTGTATTTCCATGAATATATGTGTTATTCTTACACAAATGAACTCAAATGTTGTACAGTATTCACTAGTCATGTGCTGCATTTATCGATTGTTTCGTGCATTTTATTTTATAGGGCGTTCCGAAATATTATTATTTTTCTTCAAATGGTTGTTGGTTCCCTAATTGCCTTCGTAATCAAATTTTCGTTGAAAAATGTGAGTTCAAACATTTTCTTTATATTCCAGAAGTTCTAAATGATCGTCTTTCATTTCTCTAGATATTCGACAAAACCTCTAATGTTCTTCAGCACGTTGTACTACATACAACTTATGTATGCTACAACTTATGTATGAACAACTTCGTATGTTCTTCAGCAAAAGTACAACATACAACTTAAAATGCATGAGTTATATTATTACGCTATAAAAGCAAAGTATATAAGAAAGAAAGATTGCGCGCGACACATACACTATTACATTTTCCAATATTACAAGAATGCAAGAATTCGAATGCATTCAAGTCATATTCTATAGACCCCTAAAGTAACTATAGATGATACTTATGCCCAATTCTGCACAAACATTCTATAAGGGAAATATAGTTATCTGCCTTAATAGTATATTTGGATTTTCCGGCTGTGCAACAAGTTTACTAAAGTTAAAGCATGTAAGTTAAAAAATGTCGACAAGCTATCCATGAGTAATTTGGTTTTAAAAAAATTAGACATGTTCTCAGAAAATAATGGCT
This sequence comes from Maratus michaelseni, assembly GCA_963931845.1. NCBI lineage: Eukaryota > Metazoa > Arthropoda > Arachnida > Araneae > Salticidae > Maratus > Maratus michaelseni. The sequence goes on along the minus strand of OZ007588.1, from coordinate 244,471,026 downwards.
TGCAGTGTTGCCCAAAAACAGTTTCCTGGAAAATTCTAGCTTTCTATTCTGAAATATTCCTGATCGAAGTTGACAACAACAGTATATGAATCAAGATTCCTAGACGTTTCTGACGATTTTAAGAAACGTTTTTGACATTTTTAAAAAACGTTTCTGACATTTTTAGGAAACGTTTTTGACATTTTTAAGAAACGTTTTTTTTTATAAATATTTTCAATTCTGTTACTAAAATCCCTCTTCATTACTTGCTTTTTGTCCAATTATCTTATGATTCTCCTCTTAGACAAATCATTACCCTCCTGTAAATGAAGCCCTTAAATTAGCAAAACACGTGTCATTGAATATCTATATGTAAAACGCTAAGGTATGTGGAGGCAAAAAAGCGGTTATTTCTCTTTTGTCGATGGCAATGAGTGATTTGTTTTCACTAATTTGCGAATGTTGAGAAAAGTATTTGAGGTTTCGATTTAAAAAATCATCACACATATGTAATAAAATTTTCTGCATCGAAAATCCAATTTTTGTAAAAAACGGTGGGTAATTTTTTTTAATTTTTACAAAAAACTGGTTATTTACTTAAAAGGAAAAAAAATAAAGTGCGAAGTTAAACCAAAAGATGCGCCATTTTGTTATTTAAAACATTAGCTCCATTGTTGTACCTTATGCAGTTTAACCTCATTGTTGTCCGCATTGTTATGACGTAAATGTTACTGATGCACATATTTGTCATTTATAATATAGATTGATTTTTAAAACTTTTACTTCTTACGTACGTCGTGTCTTTTTCTTTGAAAGTGCGAGCTGATAGGTAGCCAAATTAGACCTTACATTCTTTGCAACTGCCAAATCGATGTAATTTTGTTTGAAATTTATATTTAACAAAAAACAAATTAAAAAATGAAATCGAGAAAAATATAATTACATGTATGTATTCATTATACGTATCAATGTATAGACATGTTTCTATTCACATGTGTGTATATTTGTAAAGGGAAATTTCCGTAATCGAGTTCGCAGACAACTGGCGTATTTTAGTGAACGTTGTTTGACGTGAGCGTGTATTAAAGAACTGGGAACAGATTAACATTGCAAGCGACGAAAAACCATCTAATTATGTACGAATACATACAGACTAATGAGTTATATATACATATATATAAATACAAATAATACATACGCCCCCTGCTATGTAAAATGGAACTAAAAGATGTTTTAATCATTCTAGGTTCATTTGGAAAGATCTAGGTTTATTTGGGAAGATCGAGATCATTTGGGAAGACGTAGCTGCTGGTAATCTTAAAAATAAGTGGTTGTATGACCAATATTACTTAGAACGAAAATTTGATATAGAAGACCTAGTTATTTATGAAGAATTTAAACATCAGACTTTTGATTGTCCTTAAAGAATTAGTAAGTTATCTGATGTAAATTATTAAATTCATACACTAAATTGTCATACAAGAACTAATACTTAAAGAGCCCATATTTCTAAGTTACGTCTTTATAATCGTCCTGATAAATTTAAATTATCTCATGAGAAAAAGCCAAACTAAAGCAAAAAGTGTAAATTAAACATATGTAGATTTTTGTTAAGCAATGGAATTAAGCAAAATTAATTTGATTATAATAGTTAAAGTAACTTTACAGATATTTTATTTTAACATTACAATTTCTGGTGGCCACAGAGATAATACTTGTTAGAATATTCTACGTATGAAAAAATCTTTTTAATGATGAAGTAATAAAGTTTAGCTCTAGTATTTTTTATAAGGTTGAATTAGAATTATCTATATTAATTAAATTAAATGTACTTACCTTGAATTACATACATTATGCGTATACTTACTAAATAGTTGGTGCTTCATTTTAAAAGATGTGATAGATTATTTATTAAATTAATGTTAAAAGATTTTGCTACAATTACTTGGATGGAATTACTGAAAAGTTTTTTTTTTCCTTTTTTCATTAGCATGACAATTTCTTATGTAAGTCGAAATTAATAAGATATTTTTAATGCAATGTAATATTTTTTCCACCTAAAGAATATTAAGAGCAAAAATCTAAGTTATTCTTATTTTTATCATGCTGAATTATAAGTGATTATGATAGAATTAAGAATAATACGAATTAAGAGCAATTTTTTGTAAATGCAGTATAAAGTAGAGTAAATAAAGAGCGATATTGATTAAAAACATTTAAAAGCATGGTATATGAACTTAACATGGCTATTTATATAAGTAGTTACAGTAGACTCATCTTTAATACGAGGACATAGTTGTGTTATATAAATACTATGAGAAAAACAAATTTTAATATGTGTAACTTCCAAAAAAATTTTTTTTTCCTGAAAGTGTTTTAAAACTAATTTTCCAGTTTCATTAAGTGCCTTTGGGTTAGATGATTAGCTAGAAATCCAGTTCAATCTAGTTTTTAGACTTTTCTCTCTATTGAAACGCAGAACTTTATTTTTTTTTAATCTGGTAGCCAGCAGTAGAGTTTAGTCGCCAATAAAAAGTATTTACTCGCCCGCCCTACGCCATCATCGATTTTCAAAAAAAAAAAAAAAAGTTTTTTTATGAATTAATAAGAAAAATAAGAACAAGTATAGTTTAGAATTACTAGTTACATACTTTAGAATAATGCATAATTTAGAAAGATAATATCTAATTTTTCTTATGAAACTTAATAAAATTGCATATCTATGGAAAAAAGAAAGAAAGAAAAATAAATACTGTAAAGGCTGAAATAGTAGACATGTTCTGATTGTTGAATGCTTCAAATGTCCGGATAGTTGAGTAATACTAAATCTATATTTGATGAGGGGTGGGGGGGTGCATCGATGAAATAGTGAAACAGGAAAACAATTTCTTGTCTATTTTCCTATTGAAGTTGAAGTTAGTCAAATTATTCTGATTTTATTTCTTTAAAAGTTGCAGTTGACGAACTTATTTTTGCCAAATTAAAAAGAAAAGTTAGAAACTATGTTCAAACAAAAAATATTTAGAAGTTTATTTCTTAATATTTGGGGGAGAGAAAAAAATGCTGTTTGTGTTCATTTTTAGATCATTTTTTGTAAAAAACGAAAAAAAAAAGGTAGACGCCAGATTAAATAACTTCATCGCAAAAAAAAAAAAAAAAAAAAAAAAAAAAAAAAAAAAAAAAAAAAACTTGGTCGCGGATGATACCTAGCAACCGCAATTGTCAAGCCCTGTTCATGCTCGCATTTGCACACGACGCTCTGCAACATCTCGCAGAAGTAGATTTTCGTGTTTCCAGTTGTAACCAGAATTGACAATAAACATATTTAATTCTTCAACAAATTACAAATATTTATATTGTAATGTGAAATTGAAAAATTGTAACATAAGTCATTGTAATAGTCATTTGTAACGCAAGCTGCTAGTAGATTTGGTCTGCCCCTCGGGTTTGCACTATATTGCTCTAAAATAAAGCATAATGTAAGTTCCCGATGTGGTCATCCTGGTGCATCCCAGCTTGAAAAATTTTTTGCAGTCATCATGCAGATTACTCCGAAGACTTTTTTGCATAATTATCTGGAAACTTGTATTTTAAATCCTATATTGGTAAATTGACTAAGGTAAGTCGATTGTAATCGAACAATGTGTTACATCATATCCTTCGAATTAATAGTACTGGGTGTAAAACTCTTAGTGCCTGTCATAATAGTATGAAAATCAACAAACAAAGTCTTTGTGGATGAAATTTCAGTATGTATATTACTAAAAATAACAAAATATGAAGAAGGTATAACACATCCTTCATCGAACATACAACAGAAAAAAATCTCATCAATATGGTATTAAATGTAACTTGCATAATTTAAAAATAAATTTAATTTAATCAAAATTTTCAAAAATCGCTTTTTTATTACAGTACGTGTCGCTTAAATGAATCATATTTTCAAATCAAAATTTCATTACTTTAATTAAATTTTATTAATTCGATTATTTAATTATCCAAGTTTCATTAATTTCATATATAATTCCAATATGGAGAGAAATCGCATTTCGAATTTTAATAATTCTTAATTCTTATTTATTTGATGCATGAAAAGAACTGATTCTATTAACCTTTGTTTTCGTTAAAGCAGCATATCTAAATTAATATTAATTCATTAACTTTACATATATGTATATGTATAAGTATATGTAAGTTGATATATTACACTGCTTATTGATATTGGTTGCAAAATTTTTTGCATGCTCAAGTAAAAAAACAAAAAAAAACAATCGAACACAAATGAATTCTAAAACCTCCTTCGTTTGAAGTCTGTTAAAAGCATTTCTTTACTTGGAATTCAAAAGATGTTGAGATTAGTAAATGATCGATTTTCCTATCGACTAATCATACGTCTGACTTGAGGCTTTTTCCAATCTTTTAAAATAGATCGGTTAGTGAATTCATAATTTTCTATTTTCATGTTCTCGAAATGTACATTTTTCAGCGCTATATTAACAAACAATAGAAAAAAACTTTTCTCAATGTGAAAAAAATTTATATGATCGCATAAATTTATGGCCAAAAGTCAGCAAGATTTAAAAATAAAACTACTCTGTAAAGAAAAAAAATTGTTTCTTTTACAAAAAAAAAAAAAAAAAAAAAAAAAAAAAAAAAAAAACTGTCAGCCAAGACGCTAATAAAAAAATGTTTATTTTGTTTATTTTACGGTAATAATTTTTATTTATCACGAACTTTCTGTTATTTTAACATACTTTGCCCAAAATTCGAAATAAATACAGATTATTTCTATACAATAAACAGTTGTTTTAATTGGCGTTTTGGCTAACAGTTTTTTTTTTTTTTTTTTTTTTTTTTTTTTTTTTTTTGTGAAATTAACAGATTTTTTTCTACAGTCTACTTTCGCATAGTCATAATAAAAAATTAATGATTTATACCTCTTATAGAATAAGTTAATAATCCTGTCTTTACACCATCAAATAAAAACTTAATCACGGGGAAGAATATTTTCTTCAGAGTATAAATCTCACGCAAGGTACAGTATAAGAACAGAAACAGTCTAAATCAGTGGTTCCCAACGGGGGGCGTACGCCCCACAGGTGGGCAATTTGACTTTTCAGGGGGGCAATTCGGAATTTCTGTGAACCCATACCTTCTGAATTGTTTTTCTAATAGTAACGTTGTAGACTGAAAAAATGTTACAAATTCATATTTCAAAAACAAAATTAAAAAAGAAAAGTTTTTTATTCAGTTTGTAAAAAGTATCCATTCAAAAGTTTTAAATACAGTTCTACCAGAATAATTATAGAATTTTTTTTTATGATATTTAGATACTTTTATATATTTAAAAATTCTTTATAATTTTTCTGATTTATAAGTATTTTAGAATTTTAAACAACTTTTTCGATTACTTATTGAAAGAGTCGCACTGCAATATGTCACATGAAAATCAATTTTACACTTGAAACTATTCAAGTGTATATTTAAGAATTACTTGACGATCTTCCTTTACAGAATCTTTTATCACGTTTTATTCTGAATAGAAAATGTTGCGTAATTTAATCGCAGAAATTCTGTGATTAAACAAGACAAAAATGTTTTATTCAAAACTATTGATTTTTCTAATCAAGGATTCTGAACACTCTATGCATCACGCATACGTGGCGACAATGTGCCAGTAAACTACGGGGAGTATCAGACGATTATAAAAAATATTTGATTCATCCATTACCTTCGGCACGTTTCAGGATCAAAGCTAAATGCTTTTTACTCTATCAGGAGTAAATTCTTTTAAAATTTTATAAGAATTATATGTTATAGGGGGAGGGGGGGCATGATCATTTTAGAGATGTTTTGGTGGGGCGCGGCTAAAAAAAGATTGGGAACCACTGGTCTAAATGCAACTACTTTTATTATATGTCATTATGAATGTTCGTCTTTAGTTAAAGTTAAATGTATATCAGATAAAGATTTTATTCAATGAATATTGCTGAGTAAAAGCATCACCAAAAAATATGAAAACTATCCAGATAGCAGGTGTTCTACAGATGCAACACTCAGAGATGCGTAAATCTTGCATATAAGACCCTGCACTCACAGAATATGACATTATCAAGCCTTTGAAAGTTTAACCTATGAAAGCGTTCTCCACAAATTTCTCGTGTTTTCATTTCAATATTTTTAAATGTTTCTTTTTAATGAAAGTGATTTTTTGAATTTTGAATTTTTTGATTTTTTGAATTTTTTGAGTAACAAATATGAATTTAATAATATCCTTTACAGATAACAACAGTGCTAAAAGTATAGTGAATCTTTTACCAAATTCAACATTTTCATTAAGAAAACGAATTGCGTAAAAATACGGAAATTCTACGGTCAATCCATTGCCAGTATAATATTCGAATTTTTTAAAAGTGTTTTTTTTTTCCTTTTTTATGTAGGAACTGGAATGAACTAGATTTCCCTTCGTTATATCCAGTGTTACGTAATAAAACGGGTTTTAAAATCAGTTTCTATTTTTATTTCCTTAAATTTGAAAAGTAAGTAATTCAAAAATATTTTATTTATTTCATTTTAAAAATAAAGATAAATATGTCTATTAAAAAATATTTTATATTCCATGAAATATTCGTTGGAAGTCTGACAAAAGTACGCCTTATAAGCAGTTGTCATATTTTCGCAATAGAAAGAATTTTGTTTAGCACTCAAATCAGAACTTTTCAAAAAAGACGCTCTTCTGCTTTTATTTTCTTTTTTCTCAGAAACGGACATTTGAATTTCACTGAATCTATTTGAAAGTTTTGTATTCGAACATAACATTGAGCACATTTCTTTTTTTTTTTTTTTTTTGTAATATCTTTTTTACTATAAAAGTTTTGAAAAAGATTTTTTTATTAAAAAATTTGTAAATTCATTATTAATAGCACTAAAGTAATTTATATATAACAAGAACGAAAAATCATGCGTCAAGCATAAATTATATAACACTTTCCAACGCTTCCAAAATAATTTTACAAATCATTACCGTTTAAAAAGCTGAAAGATAACATCTAAGTAAACAATTTGGAAAATGCATAACATATTTAAAAACGTAATTTCAGGAATTTCCAACATAGACAATATTCGGAAAAATATCCGAATACATTCCGAAAAATATCCGAATATTCAGCTCTGTATATGATCTATAGATTTGTATATATACTACATAGGATGCTAAATTTAATTTTAGTTAGGAAACGCGTAGCACGGTTTAAAATTTTCCTTCTGGAGTTTCTGTCAATAAACGGAAATGCATTCACGAACTTTTGTGCTGCCTTGTATATGAAATACAGAATTTATGCTTACCAAGTAATAGGCAAAAAGTGAGTTTAATTTAAAATCGCGTTCAGCAACTTAAAACGCACTTCCAGGAATTATTGTTAACAGACAGTAGAGAATTCTTTTGTGTGTCCCTGTAAATGAACGATGACTGCTACACACACAATATTCTGTAGTAAGCCTCTTGTAATGCACCTCAGTGATATATATAAATTTCAATGCGTTTAAAATAGTGAAACATTATTTAATTAAACCGCAATCGATTTTTCTCCATAGACGTAATGTAACGGAATTCTTTTGACTGTCCCTGTAAAGTAACTATAAGTCCTATGCACACCATATTCCATATTAAGCTTCTTCTAATGCACCTTTGTGATATGTATCAATTACAATGAGTTTATAATTGTGTAACATCTTTAAAATAAACCGCAAATGATTTTTCCCCATAGACCGTAATGTAACGGAATTCTTTTGAGTGTCCCTGTAGAAAAACTATAAGTGATAAACTATACACACTTCAGTTGAAATAGGGAACATGCTATAGATGACGACAATAACATATAAAAATTGCAGGGCAATCCGAGCTTATTTACGGGAGTTAGAGCTCGGACAGACGGACAGACGGCAGACGGCCAGACGGCCATACGGCAGACAAACTGAAGTCACACTTTTCAACTAGGTTGGAAAGTGTTAAAAAGAGTTTTTTCAGCTGAAAGTACAGTTGCTTTTTACCCGCATGGCACACTTCATGTAATTATAGAGCTATTCATTTTAAAACTTTCCAACATAGTAGAAAAGTGTTTATGCATTCGGTTTGTCTGGTCGTCTGTCCAAGCTTTATATCGTAATTGATATATGTTACTTACGTTTTCTATGAAATGTTCGGTATTGAAAATGAAGTGTATAACCTTCATACTCATTTACATAGGCTCTCAAAAGTATTCCGTTACATTACGGTTTATGCGGAAAAATCATTTGCGGTGTATTTTAATGGTGTTACACTAATTGAAACATAATGAAAGTTATATGCATTATTGAGGTGTACTATAAGAAGGTTACTTTAGAATATGTTATGTGTAGTACTTAAAGTTCATTTACAGGGAACCTGCAAAGAATTCAATTATATTGTGGTCTAGGAGGGAGGGGGATCTTTTGTGGTCTCTTTTAATAATGTTACAATTTCGCAAACATAATGAACTTTATATGAATTTCTGAGTTGTATTAAAATATGCTTTCTGTAAAATATATCTACAAAAACAACTTTTCAAAAGTAAAAAAAGCCAAGCGTAAAAAAAAAAAAAAAAGTTGTGGCTAAAAAATGGTGTGATATCAAATTTCCAAGCTATTATATTACTTATTTAACTTTTTTCCATTAAATAAGTTATCATATATATAAGTTGAGTGCCTACGTATATGTTAATAGAAATCGTTTTCTCCTGTACTAAATACATCCTAACGAGATTCTGAAAATTCAATTTTTTTCAAATTATGCATGATGGGCTTGGCGGCCATCTTTGCATATTATTTACAAAATTCTAAGCACTCAAATACGTAGTTAAAATCCGAAGTTCAAAATTGTTATTTAAGCAAATGTTTTAAGCGTTTCATTTATAGACTTGCATGCTCTGAAAATTGTGTCTTAAGATAATGATGACTTACCTTAAAGATTCATCTTATGATTTATTTTTTAGAGTAATTACTAATTTCAAACTAGTAAAAATCAATTTCTCAAAATAACAGTCTTATCTAATTTATCTGTCCGTAGTTAAAATCTGAAGTTCGAAATTGTTATAAACATATTACATTGCAAAGATATTACGCTTTTACTTTAGAAATTTGGATGCTTAGAAATATGGAAAGATGGCCGCCAAGCCCATCATGCATAATTTGAAAAAAATTTAATTTTCCGAAACTCGTTAGGATGTATTTAGTACAGGAGAAAACGATTTCTATTAACATATATGTAGGCACTCAACTTATATATATGATAACGTATTTAATGGAAAAAAGTTAAATAAGTAATATAATAGCTTGGAAATTTGATATCACACCATTTTTTAGCCACAACTTTTTTTTTTTATATACGCTTGGCTTTTTTTACTTTTGAAAAGTTGTTTTTGTAGATATCATTTCTTTTTTTTTTTTTAAATAGATTAAACATAATTTAAACAATGTAAACATGAGAAATAATTTAAAATTACATTTTACTTTCAGTCATTGTTTAAAGGGTTAACTAGAAATACCAGTAGATTTTTGCAATTAAACTAATTACACTCTTAAAAACAACATACTAAATGTGGCTTGTTATAATACTTGTTATCCCCCGTTAAAAAATATCACTGACTTATCCAAGAAATGAATAAAAATGGAATACGTACATAGCGTGTCAGTGCTGCATTTGATATCAAACGTGATATCACGCTCTTTCATTATTAGCACTAGCTGGCTTCGCCCGTTAGCGGGCCCCTAATTTATATCGGGGCCTCGAATCTTGTAAAACCTCGAATAAGATAAACCTCGAACCGAACGAACCTCCGACCTGGTTCCCCGCAGCCTTCGGCACCGGATAATCCCTTAATTTGCACATCGAATAGTATAAACCTCTAACCAAACGAACTTCCGACACGGGTCCCCGCTTCCTTCGGCACCTTATAGCAGCAAACGTGCTGCACACGCTCAAGTTCCATCTTCCACCACCAGGTAGCGCAATCTGTTCTATATGAACCTCGGGCACTGAAGGCTATAGATGTCGAGTCGAATGAGCTATACCCCGTCGTGATCCAGCCCATAGAACCAGAGATAGGAAAGTAGCCCCTGGTGGTGAAAAAATGAACTAAAATAGGAAAGCTCTATCGATGTCGAGTCGAATGAGCCATACCCCGTCGTGATCCGACCCATAGAAACAGAGATAGAAAAGCGCCCCCTGGTGGTGAAAGCTAATTGCGTTTGGGGAAAAAGTGGAGAGATGAACACCGGAGATGCATAATAGGATTAAGCGGTCATAGACTTTTCCAACGATGTATCACATGAGGGGTATGTGCAAAATTTAGAAAATAACCCCCCCCCCCCCAAGCATAATATGATTAAGCGTTCACAGACCTTTCCAACGATATACCACATGAGAGGTGCCGGCAAAATTTAGAAAAGTGCCCCCTTTGAGGAGGGGGGGGGGTGAAAGTGGGAGGATGGACCCCGAAGATACATAATATGAATAAGCAGTCACAGGCCTTTCGAACAATATATCACATGAATAGTGTCGGGGGGGCGCAAAATGTGGGGGTGACACCTGTGATGCATAACATGAATAAGTGGTCACAGCCCTTTGTAACGATATGTGTCATGACGGATATTGTTAAAATTTAGAAAAGTGTGCCCCCTTGTGTAGGCAAAACGCGCTCCGCCCCTCCCTATAATTTTTGAATCGGCTTTATTTTTAAAATTTATGTTATGTGTTATAAAATATCGTAAAGTTTCAAACAGATAGCCTTATTATACTTCCTAATTTAGTTCACGCCCCTCCCCATCCCCTCCCCGAAATGTGACGTGACATTCTTTTTTACAATTTTTTTATCATGTGTTATAAACTAAAAGTTTAAAACAGATCGCATTGGAATTTAATAGTACTTGCTGAAATTACTATTATATATAGAATAATATAGAAATAAACCCTCCTTTAGCTTGTAATTAAGATATACGAACAATTTTTAGAATTTCTGAAAGCTGATTTTTATTTATTTATTTATCTATTTATTTATTTTTTGTTTATTTATTTATTTTTATTTTTATTTTTATTTTTATTTATTTTTATTTATTTTTTGCGTTGCCCTGTGCATGTTTGGAATTTCTTAGCAATTTCTTAGATTTACATTATTTTATTCAATTAAACATTGTACTGTTACAATAAATTTAAATGGAAACTTCACTTCTAAAACAAAAATAATTTAACAACTGGATTTCATTAATTTATGGGAAAATGACGTGAAAGGTATTCCTGCGAACAAAATGCCTGTCCCTTACTGTGTTTTTTTTTTTTTTTTTTTTTTTTTTTTTTTGAAATAAATGAATCACATTTAATTCATTTCAAAAATTTTGTTTACGTTTGGAAACAAATTTTAAATGCCGATAGCTCTTAATGTATACATTTTAGAAGGTACATCTTCCCTCAAAAACTAATTTATTTTTAAAGATCTTTCTAAAAACGTAAATTATATAGTATTTAAAATATTTTTTAAAGCATAAACACTACGTCTGATTACTTTATTTTACAATATTATAAGAACACGCATTTTATCAGACAATTAAATACACTAAACAAACATGAGTGAAAAATTGACCTGGGCCAGGACTCGAACCTGGGACCTTGAGCGTGCCGTGTTGACGCGCTGCGACTGAGCCACCCAGACCGATATCCTTGAGCGGCAATTTCTCATACTTATTCATGTTGGAAGCAGTCATCTGCCACAGTTTGCAGTCATATTTAATTGTCTGATAAAATGTGTGTTCTTATAATTATGAAGTTTTATTTTTTTTTTAAATATCTTCAGAAGAAAATGGCTGACTTGCTGACGAAATTTGATGTGGTTATAACCCCTGTTACTGATTTGTGCTATTATAATACAGATGGTACATGGTCGTTGGCGGGTTTTATCTCTGTTTTGGCATATTTTTTTAATCGCCAAGTTAATTAACAGTTTTTTGCTAATTAAGGATAGCAAATATTTTTTTTTACACTGGATTTTATAAAAGCACATAGATTACGTAATTACTTGTCCAAAAATGCAATCTTTTTTTTTATTCTGCCCAATATTAAGGCCTGTAGGTTGTTTGAAAAAAAAAAAAGTTTGACGAAGAAAAAAGTGATCATTTTAAGTAACTCGACGTTTTTTTAAAAAATCTATATCTCTGTTTATAAATCACTTATGAAGATGAGTTTGGTCTTAAATTGAAGAAGTTCTTCCTTAGATTCTTCTAGTTTTCGTTTTTTTTATTCAGTGACGCTTGGTTTATTTTATATCTGATATTTTAATCTGGCATGTTTTGTCGATTTAATATTGCGAAATTGTTTTCTGTAAATAAGCAGTAGCGGTCTAGTCCAGTTCTTGGCGTTGTTTGTGTGGCGTTTTTTTTTAAAGCTTGGCTTGGCAGAGCGACCGCCCTGCTTGATAGTGCAAGGCAATTGTCATTCATTTACAGTGTCACATAAAAGAAATATATTATATAATAGTATACGGGGAAAAACTATATGCAGATTATTTCAAATTATGCTGCAGAATTTCAAACATGATGCAATCGATATACATTACAGAGGTTTACTACAATATGCTTAATGCAAAGTTTGACGTGCATAACATTTATCGTTCATTTATAAGGATACACGAAAGATTTCGGATACAGTACTGCATTTGGAGCATTGACTATTAAGAGTAAATTGCGGAAGTGTGTTTTCAGTTATGATATGCGTTTTTAAGTTTAAATAAATTTTTGCATACTACGTGGTCTGTATTTAACCTATGGATCATATACAGGACTACACAAAAGTATTCGTAAGTATTACTGGGCATGAGCCTGAATTGCTTAAAAGTGTGTTTAAACTGAGCTATGCCTTTTCAATCTCATTTATATTTATGCTAAGAGATGTTTGTAGAATATAAATAAAATCATATACAGGGCTATGCAAAGAACTGGATACATGACCGGCTATGAATAATGATTCCTCTAAGTGTGATTTCAGTAGTTTTAGGTGTGTTTTTGCAAGAAAAAAATTTTATCTTCATATGTGGTTTGTATAAAAATCTACAGGTAATATACAGTGTTGTACAAAAGAATTCAGGTACGTTTCCATCTATTGGTAAAAATTCCTGACGGTGAACTTTTATTTGTGTTATGCGTTTTCTTATTAAACTGAATTTTAGAATACTATGTATGATCTATACAAATCTATTGATCATATACAGGGCTACCAAAAAGATTTGGAATACCTTTCTAGCTATGGACGGTAATTGCTGAAATGAGATCTTCAAATGTGTTATGTATTTTCTAAAATGCCTACTTAGGTATCTTCTATCACTTATTAAACGGTGATGTTTTGTTAAACTATTCTGAACGTATTGGAAAGTGTTTCAAAATCTATGCTTAACGCATGATATTTCTTTCTTGTTATTTATTGCCCTTCAGCAGACATTTATGCAAGTTGGTTGCTTTAAAACTTCATTTTTGGAGGCGTATATCTCATTAATCAGATCTAAAAGCATGTAATTATAAGCCATTTCCTGATACATAATTTAGAAAAAGGACGATTTTAAGTGTATTTACTGTAGATTATTATAAATTTCATTGTAATCATTTTTGAAATAGCGCTTCAAACTTTATAAAATGAAAAAAATTTATTTCAAATAATAAGAATTTTTAAACAAATATTACATTTATGAAAACCATAATGAACATTACTCCAGAAAGTCAGCTAAATCCGGCAGCTTTTGCTGAACACAGGAAAGCAATTTTTCATTTGGCGTAACAATACACAGACAACTAATTCTAATGCATGAATAATTCGTTGTATTTTCCTTGAAGTCGAATAATTTTTACTGGAAGGGTCTCTTTTTGAAAAAGAATCATCTTTTAAAGAAAGACTTCGCAAAATTAACTTTACAAGAGAGATTCTTAATGAATATTTGTATCGACATTAGGGAAACGAAAGAAAAACTTTTATCTTCTGATATTGCATTAATATGAGAAAGACAATGTGAAGCCAAACTCGTAACGAAGACTTAAATGGATAAAATATGAACAAAATAATCAAAAACTAAAACGTCCTTATTTCAGCTATAATTTTGACAAGCATTGACTAAAACACGTTTATTCCTAAGTTTCAGTTGCATATATGCAACTGAAAGCTGCCTAACGAATTAACAGTTATTTTTCAAAAAACTTCATTTTCTCATATTTGTAAGGAACTTATTCAAAATTTTATTAATGTACAAAACAAAGTATTTCTTTAATTTTTCTAAATGATGGTGTTTCTATCTTATTAAAGTCAATTTTTAATAATCGGAAATCATTTTATTAATTAACCAAACTTGTTTTTAAATGTAACATTATTTCCAGAGAATCGTGGCATCACTCATTTAATTATACATTCTTTTGTATACATTGTCATTATATACAGTGCGCTGCATAATGATAAGTCCACCCTTAACAATACGTTTATCTTCTGAAAAATAGGCAAATTCTTTTGTAAAAAATTTTAGACATTTTCGTATCTAAAATTGTGGGAGTAAAAAAGAAAAATGCCTTTAAAAATATTTTAAAATTTAAACATTTTTTTTCCTATTTAGGTGTTACAGAAGTACAGGTCTTCTTCCGATGATATTTTGTATTTTAAATATGCATTGTCGTGATTTAAACAAACTTTTATTATAATCAAGGTCATTCGTGGCTCTTCAATGACTTTGACTTTAAATCGCAGTTCCACATATAACTTTCACTACTCAGCAACTGATTAAGCTTCAGATGGGTTGAAAAATCAACTTACGGAAAAGAATAAAGGTGAAATTACACCTTTTATGGAACATAGTAAATCTAATAGAAAAACGACACGAATTTCTAAACGACCACATATATTTGCGAACAATTTTATCGATTAAAAGATTCTTCTAGAACTTGAAATTCAGGTGGAAAGTCAAAAAAATTAACTGTACGTCAAATGGGAACTATCAGTAAGGAGATTTTCTGGCTGTCTCGTTAGGATCTTTAGAAAAGTGAAAAGCCATTCAACAATATTAGTTTGCTTTGTCTAAAAATTTCAAGTAATTCATCTTTTTAAATACAGAAAGCGGTAAGCATTTTTTAATAACTGAAAATACAAACAAAAAAGATTGAAATATGCACAAAAAGCAAGAAGTGGTGTCTTGGGATGAAGATTGGAGAAGAGTTATAATTAGTGATGAAAAAGAGTTTAATTTGGATGGACCAGATGACTGGCAATTTCCCTAGCATCCGAGGATCATTTTTTCCGCAAAGGCAAGAAAGTACTGGTTCCATAATTTTTTGGACAGGCTTTGGAGGACACTGAGAAACATATATTCTATTTTTAAATATTCACATGAATGCTACATATTACCAATAGGTAGTTAATTACCCCTTTATGCCAGTTTCTGTAGAAATTGGTGTCCGATGTATTATCTTCTAACACGACAAAGGCTCGATTCACACAACAAACTCAACGTTTGAATGGTTTCTATACAATGGTTTAAACATTAATGGCTACAATACTTTAATTCTTGATTCCGTGAAAAACCTATGGAGATCACTGGCAATAAATGGAAAAGAGTACAATTTAACGTGTTAACTAAAGGAAACAGTTTTGTTTCAGTATCGTAGTATATCGGCTAGAATCACTTGCACAAACTTATGAATTTAATACCAAAAACAATTTGTGAAGCGATTCTGAAGAAAGGAGTTACGATTTTCTAATAAAAAAATTATAACTGTATTTCATTCCCTAGACCTATCATTTTGTAACACCAATTATTATACATGATTTCCATTTTTGTAAATATATTTCTTATTACCTTTTTGTTTATGATAATTTATTGTTATAAGAGTTTTATAGCTTGTAGACAATATTCTAATAATAATTTTAGTAATAATTCAATAGAAATCTTGAAATTTTAGTATGGACATATTATTTTGCAACATACTGTAATCATTTATGCATTTTAGTTTAAAATCTCATTTTAAAACCTTTATAACTCATTAAACAATTCAGAAAGCTTATGATTATAAAGCTTTTCATAACAAATAATTCTTAAAAGAAGGCTTTCAAATTATATTCACCCCAGGTCATTAACCATTCAGTTTCCGTATAGAATCTAATGAAGCAGTTTTCGTTTTTTACTTTCTTCTATATATATAAAAAAAATACACCTGGAATCGCGAAAATTTTCGACTTCCATTTTTTGATGGATTTGTAAATTTTCGGGTGTCTGAACACGATTTGACATTTTTTAATGTCTGTCTGTCTCTCTGTTTGTGTCATATTTTTGGCCACTCTATCTCAAGAACCAATTCACGGAATTTCCTAAATCTTAACATTCGTTAAAACTTGACATGAAATAGTGCTCATTAAGTTTGGGTGCATATCGCCCAACAGGGTACGCTGTGCACAACAGCCTACGGGCCCAACAGCCCCGTATCGCCGAACAGCGTAAGTATCTTTCATGATTTCCCTAATAGCTAAATCTCAAAAGGTAATGCACTGAATTTTGTAAAAATGAGTAATGTCTTAGACTTTGACATGGATCGATGCTGATTAAGTTTTGGTGTATATCGCCCAACAAGTGGTGTTGCTATGCTGCGTTTTGCACAATTTTCGTCGTAACTATATCTCAACATCTGTGAGATGAAATTTCATCAAACTTCATATCCTGTTAGACCTTAACATAAGTAGACATTGATTAGATTTCGGCGCTGATGTGATGTTTCTATGAAAGCTATATCTCAAAATCTAAGGGATAATGTATAAAAGTTTTGAATATGGTTACAGCTGTTAATTTTTTATAACACATGAAAGGTGTAGTATAAGTTGTATTTTTCGTCCAAATCTGAACATTGTGCATTAACTCGATTCTATAAGCAAAAAGATATAACTCCCATAAAATTCAGTGGCAGTTGAAAGAAGGAGATGCCAGTTAAGGATGCAGGTTTTAGCTTGCACAATATTGTTCGCCAATGACGGTATTGTCTTATGAAAGATGGTGACCATTGAGGAGGGAGGGCAATAAATACTAAAACGACGGATAAACTTGACTAAAAAAGTCCTTCCGTGCTGTACCGGGAGGAAAAGGTACCTTACCTATTTCTTCGTTTTAAAATTTTAGCTAATATTACTCTAAAACAGCAAGCTAAAATGCAGAGAACCCGATTACAGAAGATTTGTTAATACTGAATTTGAATAAGTAATTTGCCAAATTAGTCAGCTATAGCCAAGTTGGCTTCATTTATGAAGGCTTATTTTTAGTCACCGAATTTGGCAACATTTTTCAAGTGTCGCCAAGCAGAAATTTTGCATTGAAATAAAGCTGAATATTACTTTTTAGATGTAGTGGTACTCAAAAGAAGGAATTGTGAAAGTCTAGTTATCGTTAGTTTTTCCATGAAAAGTCCGGATTTCAATAATCATAGATGCATGATTACAGTTTTGATCTTTAAGTCGCTTCACCTCATATCAGCGTAAGCCTGATTAATTTGTCGATCCGGAATTTATCTAAACTAAAAAAAAAAAGAAAAATAAATAAAATAAATAATAAAATATCAAACAAACTTTTCCATGCATAAGAGTTTAGTATTATACATGTTTTCTTTTCAAAACAATTCTTCAATTTTCTACTTCACCGATGAGTTTGAATAAAATTGACGACATATTGGCTTTTCAGGAATGTATCTGGGCGTTAAATAAGAAAGTTTTCTTACCTACTTTATGGGAAGTGTTAGAAATGTACTTGAGAACCTGCCAAAGAAAAGGGAAAAAGAAATATGCGTTAGAAGCTTTTCGATTCATTGATTCCACTTTTACTCTTCTTTGTGGTAATAATTATTTTTAGCATAACTGGGCAATTTTTTTTATTATTCTTCTATTAAATAGAAACAAATATAGATTTTGTTTTCTTTTTCTCTTCTTTAAAATAAGAGTTAAATTTTTCAAGATTTATAAACTTTCTTTCAATACATTTTAAAGTATGATATTAAATATTCTATCTAAAATGAATATTTGTTTATTTTTAAATTTTCATAAATATATATATATATGTATGTATACAATTCATTTTACCGTAACAAATGGAATTTTTTTCTGTCATCTTAAATCCATCATACTTTATCTATCTTTATTTCCGACAATTATAATGATATTGTGGTTATGGATGGTGAAGAAAAACATTACAAAATAAATAAATAAAATAAGATAAAATAAAATAAAATAAACCAAATTATGCATTTCTAGATCAGTATATGTGTGAATTATTTAATTAAAATGTAAAAATTAGAGATTCAAGAAGTATTTATTTTAATATCATTTGATTTTATTTTACAAGTTTTTATTTAGCTTCGTTTGTTGTCTGATTGTCTGTGTCCAATCTTGCAATCGATTTTTGACCCACTTCCATAGAGCCGATTTTCCTCTAAGATTATAAAAAAAAAAATCATTTTCGATTACAATATATTTTCCAGTATTTTCAGATCAATACCTGATCAAAGGCAGGTTCCGAGAGTAGAAAACATTCAGATTAGTTAGTGACGTCAGCAGTATAAGGCAAACAATCAATCAGGTAATCAGCGCGGTATACCTTCGAATATCGCATTGATTAAGTACAGTTAAATATGATTATGTTTATCTATATAAACTAGTAAACCTTAAAATGATATAATAATGAAACTCTAACGTCCATTGCATATCAATGATTTGCTACTGATATATAAATTAAGTAACAGAAATATTTGTTAGATGCTTTTTAAAAAAAATATATATATATTTTTTTTCTGCATAGGATAACACATTCTCTAATAAATTTAAATAATGCATCTGAAAAAAAAACTAGATTTTTCATTTTAAAATCAAATTTTCGGTAATCTGAAAAACAGTATTTTTGCATGGCTCATGGAGGAAAATTTTTTGGTAGGAAAAGACTTAATATCCTGAAATATATTTCTGGTACTGATTGGGGGGCGGATGCCTCTACACTGAAAACAACATATGTGTCACTAACTAGGCCCATTTTAGAATATGGATCTGAGGTTTATTTCTGTGCCTCCTGGACTTCCTCCAAATTTTGGGGCTCATGGACTTGGTCTAGCCTATTGGCTAGATCATTTAGGATTAGAAACAACAACAACAACAACAGTTTTTTTTAAATGCACCGAAGTTTTTAAAGAAATGTTTAAAAATTACCTTAGCATACAATACGAAATTGATATGTTGTATTATTCCTATTATTATGTACACATACATATTGTAGTGATAACTTCTTACCTAAAACTTTTAACAGAAACATATTTATAATATTTTTTTACGATTGCTATACTTTGTTGAAATCCTAACAAATAATACTAATATGAGATATGCCTTTTGAATAAAATATTTTTATCATGCAAAAGATAGCACATTCTTTAATAAATATAAATAATGCATCTGGAAAAAAATTAGATTATTATGAGGGACGATTGCATAACTGCAATTTAACACTATTCTGACCATAATATGCGCAATAATATTGTCATAATAGAGTTAAATTACGGTTATGTAACAGTTTTCTATAAAAACGGTCGAATGACTAGACAGTTTGCTGTAAATTTTTAACAGTGTGGTATAGAGGCGAAATTCTCTTTTACATTTTTGACAGAAATCATATTCTAACGATCTTATTTATTAAAATTTTGCACACAAGTTCATTATCGATGACAATGCAATCAATATTCGTATATTTTCAGGGCCAAACTTCGTCAAGATCTAGGTTTATAAACATTCTTTTACGTTTTTGATTGAAATAATATATCTAAGAAACTGAATTTGTGCAAAATTCGCTCGCAAGTTCATAGCCAATGATAATGCAATAATCATATAGTTTCATAAACGTATCTCATTTGGTCCAGACTCTAGGGATAAAAGTTATTATTATTATTATTGTTGTTATTATTAAAATCGCATATTTTACAAAATACATAGCACAGGGCCCAGGAACGAAATTCTCTTTTGCGTTAACCTTAAAATCACAAATATGATTTTGTTAAATTTTGTTAAATTTTTGCATATAAAAACAACCTTTTTCATTTTAGTTTGAGACCATTTGAAAATTTAGATTAAAATTATGTTAATTATTTTTTTAAATTGTATTTATTATTCTTTTAAAAAAATTGATTTTTCTGCAATTGTATGTTACACGAATTTTGCAGGCGCTGCAACGCAAGAACCAATTACATGAAGTTTTATATTTAGTTAGAACTATCGTTTATTGTCCAACATGCACGCTAGTATTCCGTATATTTCCCTATATGCGTTCCACCTATATGTCGGCTTCTATTAGATGGATATGCACCAAACCTAATATGTAAGGGGCTTATTTTGAAAATCTATCCTGATTCAATTTTGACTTTGCTTACTCAACAGAAGGCTCTGAAATTTTATTCTTTTTGACATGAACTTTATAGTTGCATATCAGTTACTAGCTTTCTATCGAATAGAAATACATCAAACTTCATATTTATGTCTATTAACTGAAAAAAATATTAATTAATCCAATTTTGGCTTTGAATACTATAAAAGGGGCGTTGTTGTGCTTATGTTTTTATCTTATTCCTTCGTCAATGTAACTTCATGTTAATGTCAAATAATTGCATTATATTTCTTATCTATAATGGACGCATGATTTTCCGTTCTTTCAATAAAAATCTCAAAAGGAGATTTTTGTATGTCATAGACTCCTTAAAAAGACTAACAAAAAATAAGAAAGAGTATAAACAAAATAATTTTTATTTCTACATGACTAAACGTTCTGCACAATTTCATTCTTATCACAAACTACTATGCTATGGCTACCTAGAAGCTTTCTTCTATATTATTTTAATATATTAATTTAAATAGAGCTGTTATACACACAAATATGAAATATGAAGCATTTCTTTGAATTTACTCGTAGTTATAAGGAACAGAGAAAAACAAAAGAATAGTCAATAGTTTTTTTCTCTAGAGTATTAAGGCAGAAAATTGGCCAATATATATATTTTTAAATAATAATTTCAAATATAAAATTTCGCGCCCTACCTAACAGAAGCTTAAATACAGCTACAATATTCATCGAAAACAAAACATAGCAGCGCTTCCTCTTCAGAGAACAAAGCCAAAATTGAATCCGCATAATTTTCAGATCTTACATATTAAGTTTGGTGAAATTGCATACCACAGATGCAGAGATATAGTTATCATGGAAATCGCGTAAAACATAATAAAGCAGCCTCACATACTAAGCGATGTACACACAAACCTTAAACAAGTTTATATCCATATCTATTTGAATATGAAGCTTACAAGGAGAGGACCAAACTTGGTAATCACAGATTTTGATTATTTTTATGTATGTTTTTTATGTTATGTATTTTCATGTATGTAGGGTAGAAGCCCCTTAGTCTCAGGTTCAACTAATTTTATACAATGCTCCTTAGTTCTCGAGAAATAGGGGGTCTAATATTTTAACACAACTTAAATACTTACTTTGTAACGAAACTACTTCGTTGGTTGTAGCTCAGTTGTTATGGCGTCTACTCGTTGATCGGAGGGCCCCGGTTCGAGACCAGGACGAGCTACGTTTTGTTTTCTCATTTTTTGTTTTATAAATATACTTGTAATTATAATTTAATAATCTCAATTAAAAATTTTAATATCGTACATTAATTATAATATTAACATATTTAAATTTTAATTTAATTTATTTGAATTTTAAGCCATTATTAAACATTTCTCATCATTTAAAAATATATATTTTTTTAAATAGATCCATTATTGACTAGTAAAAATTCCAAAATCGTTACAAAATCATACCTTATTTTATTAATTATAAATTAATTCAAAGCGCAAGCATACGTATTACAAATTTAAAAATCTTTAATGTGCAAAATAAGATGTTGTAATTTAATTCTTATGCTAAGTTTTAATATAATTATGCTTCTTACTTTAAAAACAGGGTACTATTATCATCGCATTGACTTCCCTTGTTAAGGCAATGTATAAATGATGTTTCTTTAAAATCACGAATTGACACAATTGTTCAATATCATTGAATCGATAAGGCATACATGAAATACATTTTAAAAGTGATTAAAAAAGTAACTGTTTAATGATGTTTTAAACAACGATTTAGTTACAAATAAATATTAAATATGTTAACATTATAATTAATGCACAATATTATAATTTTTAATTATGATTATTAAATAATAATTACAAGTATATTTATAAAACAAAAAAGAGAAAAACAAACGTAGCTGACCCCGGCCTTCCGATCAACGAGCAGACGCCATAACAACTGAGCTACGACAAACGCAGCAATTTTGTTACAAAGTAGGGATTAATTTGTATTAAAATATTGGACCCCCTATTTCTCGAAAACTAAGGAGCGTAGTATAAAATCCGTTGTATCTGAGACAAAGGGGCTTCTATCCTACAACATATATAAAAATAATCAAAATCTGTGGTAAGCTTGGTCCTCTCCTTGTTAGTGTAATTCCGTGCATGAGTTCTTGAGATAAAGCATCCACAAAAACCATGTCACATACATACAGACAGACAGACATTTTCTAAAAATAGGCAAATCATGTTTAGGACATCCTAAAACGTTTTAATCCATCAGAAAACGCAAGTTGAAAATTTAAGATTCCAAAACTTTCTTCTTATGTATATAGAAAAGAGAAAAAACTGAAATGCTTTATTCCTGTTTTTCTATAAGTGCTTCATTTTTTATGTGTTTAATTATTTTTAGGGCTTTATTCCTGTGTTAAATACTTTAAAAAGTTTAACTCGAAAGTAAATGAACATTATATTTAAGGCTAAGTTTAGAAGTTATTTAGAAAGGAAATGAAAACTTCTAAAACATTTATTGCATTTGTGAGTGAAAATTGTATTTTTGTCATCATTTTTATAGTTAAATTGAAAAATAATTTAATTATTTGAAACTGGAAATAAAATAGCTAACACTTTGAGACATATATGAAAAAGTTTTACTTTATTTTCTTGTTCAAAATATTTCCTTTGATTTACTGACAAATAAAATAAAATGTGTCTTAAAATATATTCACCTATCAGCTATTTACAAATTTGTTAAAAATATTTCTATTATCTTATATGTGCGAAAGGATTCGTGCATTTCCTACTCTCTGTAACAAAATAATTTTCATTTTATCTTCACTTAAGGCAAATTTCTTTAATACCCAACAATAGATATATGTGTTTAATCTCCATTAACCACTATTTACATGAGATGTCGAGATAACTTATCCATAGGCGGGATAACCGGTATGCATATTCACTAAAAAATTCTAGATCAATATATTTGGAAACTGCTACCGGCATATGATTTTCTCTATCCGAAAAATCTTATTCATATGGTGAAGTACAGGAAAAGTGCATACAAACTACAATCCATGAATTATATATATTATGCTACAAAAATAAAATATATAAGAATTAAAGCTAATGCGCCACACATAAATTATGATACATTGTCCAGAATAACAATTTAGAATCTTTCTATCATCTTATGAGTGCGGAAGGTTGCGTGCATTCCTATACTTCGTAATCAAATACTTTTTATTTTATATCCATTTAACGCAGTTTTCTGTAACATCTTACTTAAGAAACGATGCATTTAATGCCCCTCAACCACTATTCACTTCAATGGTTAAGGTAAGTTATTCATTGACAAGATAACCGGGATGCTTTATTCATTAAAAAAAATTCAGAATCGATATTTTTGGAAACTGCTTCCAGAATGTGTTAGTCTACGATATGATACTTTATCTAAAAAATTTTATTAATATGATTTTTTCTTTTTGTATACTACCTCATAAAAAAATACAATTCATGAATTAAATTCTTTACGCAACAAAAATAAAATATAGAAGAAAGAATATGCGTCATATGTAACAGGTTACAACTAAAAATCTGCACACAGTTTATTAAGCCATATGGAATACATCTAACGTTATATTCATTAATGTTTTATAGTATTCACTTTTCTTTAACATGTACAAGCCAAAAAACAAATCTGAAAACAGTTATATAACCGAACAAAATATCAACTAAAGAAAAGATGTTGCGTAGTCATATTGTACAATTCTAGGGGAAAAAAATTAAAAAATCGGAAAATTATATCTTGTTCCTGAAAGTGTTCAAAAATGAACTGTTGATAGACTAATCAAACTTGGAACGGTTAAAGAAAACCAGATAGTAGGTGAACTGCAAGTATTACGACTAAAAAAGTTAAATATAAACTAGACAATCTTTCTCAGACAAAAGATAGCAAAAGCCTGAGCACAAATGCGAGTAGATTTAGTTATTCCAAACAATAAAAATATCTAAATTTGTTTATAAAACAATATATAGAGATTGACATTAAAAAAGGCTATAAAAGGAAAAAGCTCTATTGTATGCAAAAGGGTAAATTAAATCCCTTTATTGATTTATCGTTTGATGGTGGGATGTTTTAGGCAAAAGTCACCCTTGTTAGACAGTCAACTTTTTTAAATTCTTTCTAAATCCCAAGTTTTGGAAATTATATCTATTAATCTGCAGACAAACAAGATACATACCCGAATGTTAAATTTTAAACTTTAGAAGAAATTTTAAGTAAAATTGACACTTTGTTTAATTGTGTCTTAAACGGAATTTTCGAAACTTAATTCAGGCCTACTTGCAATTCAAAAAATAAAAATCTACCAAAACCAACACCATGAGATGATTCCAGTTCATTTTATGATAAAGTATCATTCTGACCAAAATTATGCTTTTAACCTGATAAAGTTTTGTTTCATTATGCATAAAAAATAAAAATAATTTTAAAAAGCCTGAATGTACAAAAAAGACTCTTTGTACCTAAAAACTAATTTCTAGCAAATTTACATCAGTGTCGACATTTTCAGGATATTTTTAAAACTTTTGAGTGAAAAAATCTACAAAAATAACTGGTAAGCAAAATATGTTAAAAACCTATCAAAAGAGGGACGCAAATACTTTTTTTTATGTCTAAAGAGCCTTTACGTCAGTGCCAACAAAATAGAGGACTGTCACTACGGAAAGATTATTTGCGTAGTTATAATTTTTAATTATTTATATATATTTAAAAAAACATACACGTTTAGTTTCAATATATTGTTTCTTGTTACCATCTTGCTCCGTAATTTTGCGCAGATTTTTAGTCGTTGCTCATTGCATTACGATACATTTTGAGATATTACAATTTAGAACCTTTTTATTAGCTTATGTTTCCGGAAAGATGCGTGAATTTTGTACTATTTGTAACTACATAATTTCCATTTTATATCCGTTAAAGGCATACCCTGCATTAAATACGATATATTGAATGTCCATCAACCACCAGTCACTTCAATAGTCGAGATAAATTATCCATGAACAGGATGAACAAAATGTATTATTCAGTGAAAAAAATTCTGAATCGATCTTTTACAAACTTCTTCCGGGCATAATGTCATAATACGATAACATAGTCTGTCTGAAAAATTTTATTCATATGAAAAAATATAAATATGTCTTTTTTTTCATAGCGTTCATCTGCTAAAGCGCATACAAATTAAAATGCGTGAATTACATTTATTATGCTACAAAACAAAGTATGTAAGAGCAAAAAATCATGCACCACACATATATTAGGATACATTTATCAAAATTATAAGAATTTAACACATATCTGGCATGTATTCTATTTTATTCAAGGTACTTTCTGAAGTCCTCGTAAACGAACTATATACCGAAGGTGTTTACACATATTGGGAACGATTTTGATCTTTTCACTTCAATAGTCGAGATAAATTATCCATGAACAGGATGAACGAAATGTATTATTCAGTGAAAAAAAAAACATCGAGAAACAACAGGGGGAAAAAATTTGGCAACATGTAATAATGTGATAACTGAAATATTGGCTGCTATGAAAAAATATCGTCTGCTACTGAAATGGCATGCGAAAGAAGCGGTGGCTTGAAGCTCTTTCCGAAGAGAATTATTCATTTTCTGTTATTAGAAATCATTTAGCAGGTGATAAGTGGAAGACAATTGACACAATTGATGAAGCATGAATTTATCTAAATGACTGTTATAAAAAAGATCTATTTATTACCAGAAAAGAGGCCATAAGGACTTTTAAAATTTTGGTTCAAACACTGCAAGCAAAGTTTTTCTAAAGGATATATGGTGATTCCTGGAATCTCTTACAACGGAAAATTAAAGATAAAAAAGTTGAAAAATATGTCAAAATTAAATCGGCTTATTATTAAAACAATGTTCTAATTCTTATTTTTAAAGAAGAAATTCCAAAACTTTGTCCCACGGACGTTAAAAGTGTTGAGTTCTACCAGGATAAAGCGAGCAGCCATACATCCAAAAGTACAGTCGCATTTCTCGAAAAATTGTCAAGAGAAACTGGAATCACGTGTATACCGTTTAATCATATTCCAACCAAATCACCAGACTTTTTAACAATGGATTACTGTACCTTTTAACTATTAAAACAAGCTTTTGCATCTTGCAACACGCCGACTAACTACACTGAGTAAACTCTGGAAATGTGTGGTGGAGGCATGGAACAAAATTCACCTTCTAGTTTTACAAAAACCCCTACTATCTTGGAAATATCACTGCAATATGATAGTCCAGAACAAGGGCTACCTTGATAGAACATATTAAAAAATAATTATTTTAATTTATGTATTTTATTTTTGTTGTCAAAATCGTTCCCAATATGTGTAAACTTCCTCTGTATGCTACTGATGCAAAATTCTGCATAAATATTTCATATGGGAAATACGATGTATATCACTTTAATAACGTGAATTTGAATTTCACAGCCGTGCAAACACGTTTGAATGTAAGTTTGGGAATACCGGCAGGCTATCCAACATGCGGAGTAATTCACTATAAAAAATAAAACCAGAAATATTCCTGGGAAATAATGGGCAGCTAGTTTCTCAAAAACAATTTCCTGGAAAATTCTGTTGTTTTGTTGTTGCTGTTGTTGTTGTCGTTACTTTAAAAAAAAATCCATGATCCAAATTGAGAACAACAGTATCTGGATCGAGTTTCCTAAAATTTCTGATATTTTCAAGAAGCGTTCTTTGAAAACTTTTGGACAAATCTCTGCCCTTCATTTCCCCAAAACGCTTTTTTTTTTTTACAGTGTTGTATACACTCATGCTCATAAATTCAGGGTAATTACTGAACACAACTGGGTGCGGTATCTTCTAATTAATGTGATCTCATGGTTAATCTGCTTTTTTTTTAATCCGTACTGGGCAATAAATTTCCTATTGTGGTAACTCTGTCACTAGTTGTTTTATATTATTGTACAAACAAAGTTTTTAGTTGAAACAGATTTTCAAAAAAAATCATGCTTGAAAATTATTTAGAAAGCCATAAAAAGTCACTAAATTGAGCAACAGATTTCAAACAAATATGGGGCGAAAGTAAATTTGTTTTCTAGTCTATGATGTATAAATTGATATTATGCAATATTTAGAAATGTATGAGCGATAAAAATAACAGCCGGTTTTAGTAGACATCCAAATTAGCTTACACATTTCTGACGATGGCAAAAAAGTCCGTAGTGAAAGAAATAGCACTTTTTTGATGATCAGTTGTCTATAGACTTTCTGTATGCTCAATTGTCTACTGGTCTTCGATATGCATTCTTTAGCAATCTTCAAAAGGAGAAGTTATTTCTTGTTATTTGATACGAAATGTTAATTATTTTTTTATGCAATTAAACTTCTCTACCTAGATGCGGCGACAACAAACATGTCTAAGATAATTAGTAAGGACTGGATATGTGGTACTTTCGGTGATTGTATATATTTTTTCAGTAGAACAATTTATTATGCATAGTAGAAATTTGTTAGAACAGCGGTTTTTAAACTGCTAAAATTGTGATCTCGCGGACCCTTTTTGATATGATATGCATTTCGGGGACCCCCAACAAAATTTTTCCTAATATAAGATAAGAAATTATTTTAATACACCTTATTTATTTTCTTTATGCATATTCTATGATTAGTTTACAGCATTGGAAAAAATCAGCTGTATTAAAAAGAAAACTAATTTTAACATACATTTTAAGAGAGTTAGATTCTACAAACTACCAGTTATATTCTACAAACTACTATTCGCTATGAGAAGGTGACTGCTGTTTTTTTTTTTTTGCTATTAGATGTGCAATATCTGGTTGAACATGAACAAATGTTCTCGTGTCTGGTTGAAACCAGACTTACGGATACATGTTTGAAACCTGTATCCGTAAGTCTAGTTTGACATTCAGTCCATTTCTACATTTGTTTTTCAAGTACACATAGGTGGAGAAAGTCTTTTCCCACAAATATGTGTGCAGAATGAAAGTAAGCCTTTGATTGCTTTTTCTATTACATCTGAATACGTATTTCTCATGCACAGCCAAAAATTAGGAAAGCTATTTTTCTTGAAAAGCAATTTTCATGGAAGCATTTCATGATAATTTTGCAAATTGCTCTAAGAATATCAAAGTTTTAATTTCACCAAATTCGAGAAAAGAAAATGGTACCCTCATCCACTCATTTTCTGACTTTTTTTAGAAATATTTTCTGAAAGTTTTCAGATGTACAACTAAATTTTCAATAACAAGGAAAATTGTTGGGAATAATTCAAACATATTATTTTCAAGTCAATTCTCCCACAAATCATTTTTTTAATTGTTGCTTATACTATGTCCGAGACAATGAAAATGTGTACCGATGTTCCTTGTAAGTTTAAATTCGGCTCATTCAGAAAATTAAAAATGTCTGTGAAATACGTCTCCTGGAGAATCCAGAAAAAATCATTGAAACGAACAATCAATGATTCAAAAAATATTGGTATTCATCGGAGATATAGGGTAAAAATATTTAGTTTGTACAGAGATGAATTCAGAGCGTGGCACGGAGGGTAACATCCTCCTCCCCTCCCCATACCCCGGAGCACTGAAATGTTCTCGTAAGTTTTGCGATTTTATGCTTATTAATGGTTTAGACTAGAAGTTCTAAAAAAATAAACCTGTAGCGTTACGATCCATTAAGGATCTGGACTCTAGGCTTACAGGGTCCAACCCTGTTTTCTTGACCATAGGCCC
Organism: Maratus michaelseni; assembly: GCA_963931845.1. Lineage (NCBI taxonomy): Eukaryota > Metazoa > Arthropoda > Arachnida > Araneae > Salticidae > Maratus > Maratus michaelseni. The sequence continues at coordinate 244,441,822 of OZ007588.1, read as the reverse complement.
TGAAGTGCTAGACAGCAATGTCCCAATCAGTTGGTCAGCCTAATGCGGGACCCTCAGTGTTTAGTTCCCAAGCAAACTTGGTACTCATTTTATTGACACCGAAGTGATGAAAGGTTGAGTGGATGGACCTTGCTCAGCCCGGAGACAAACTCCAGACATGTTGCGTAGTAGCCAGACGTGCTGACCACTATGCCACTGGCTACTCCTGGAAAAATCCCCCCTTCTCCGCTTCTCTTACAAGTTCAGGTTCAGCGGAGTTTCCTACCGATTCACTGAACATCTACAACTCCCGCTTAGTGGGATATCCCCTAACCTTGGAACCTATCCTTGGACCCTAACCGGCCAAGCCCCCGAAGAAAGTCGGTCCATCTTTAAAATATTTATACAAATATAAACAAATACAAAACAGAAAAAAATGAAAATATCAAATTAGCTATAATATAAATCTAAATTAAAGTAACTTTAAATTAAAAATTTGTTTTAAAGTTGAGATTTCTACTAAAGTCAGTAAACAGTCTTCTATCAAAGTCAATAAAATCACATGACACCAATATCGCAAAATCACCAAAGACACTAAACTTCTATAGGGCAGCATCTGGTGCATTGTAATAGCTGGTAATTTTCTAACACTTTAACATAGCCTATTATATTATGAAGCAGATTAATTCGCGTTGTAACGTATTGAAGCCAATTGAATAAGGGAACTGTAGTAGGCTTTCTAATATATGTTGACGTTAGAGTGCAGTTCAGCAAATAATGTAATGATGTTCCACGATGTCCACATACATATAATGGAGAAAGTCAGAAGGAGATTAATCAAAAAGGTGTAGGTACGAGAGGAAGGGGCCATGATTTGTTGCGCAGATGTAGATGTTTCTGTGATGTGATAAGAAATTCTCAGAGACCAACGGTAAGAGTTGGTATATGTACCGTCCAGTTTCACCATTGTCCCATTCCTCCTACCATTTTTGATGACCATATTGCATTTGAAGACATCCTTTAAGATGAGAGTTATGGATAAAGTTAACTTAGTGTCCTCCTTAGCCAAATAAATCAGCCATTTCATATTTCATTACCCTTATTTCCAGCGTGGCTTTTAACCCTTTGAAATTATATACTTTTTTTCGTTTTCTGTAGATGCGAAAATATTCCCGATATTATCAGATATTTTGAGTTGATATCCTCAAGTGCTGTGAGTTTTGATAGGCTGTCTGTGTATATTGCGAAACTAGTGAAATTGGTCGCTTTCGCCTATTTGATGTCGTCTTCTGTAGCTAATAGTTCAGCTTGATATACAGAATTTTCACTTCATAATTTTATCTAATGAGTATGGATGGATTCGTCATCTTTGAATCCACAGTAGGCATAGACTATACTGTGATCAAATCAATTCCTGAGCTGTCAGTCAAAATCTGAATTTCTTTTGGGAATTGAGAAGCATCATGATGGAATAAATAGTCCTTACATGGAATTACTTCCGTAGTTAAGGTTTTTGATTGATACATTGATGAGAGATGGTTATCAGTTGGAATGTTCAGTCTTAAAACTCTTCCCAAAGTTACTACCTTTTCCATTTGTAGTGCCAGCGGAATGGTGCCAGTTAATACATATAGCGCCGCTGTCACTGTTTTCCGATAGGCTCTTGATATCAATAGAAGGTATTGGGCCTGAACACACAAGATTGCATGTATGCCATGTAATTTCTGTAGTCTATAGAACCATGTTGATGCGGCATAGGTTAATTTTTTCTCTAAGGTGTGCTCATACCAGAAATCCTTCCGAAGAAACAAATCAGAATTTAACACGAGCTTGAGGACCCCCGGCTGTAAGCTCACGGACCCCTGGGGGTCCGCGGACAACAGTTTAAGAAACACTGGATTAGAACATAAAAAAAAATATTTATAGCCTTATTTTTTAATCCGAAAGATTGATATTTATTTATGTTTGTTATAGGATTGTTCAATTAATATATTTACTCTAATGTGATAAAATGAATTCTATTACAACTGAGATAAGGGCTGCCTTCGGGAAAAATATTTATAAGCTTTAATGCCAGTTTTGCTTAAAATCATACACGAATGATCCTTGCTTTCATGAAATATTTAGGACTATACTTACCATACGAGAATCAGAATGCATTTTAAATTGCCTTTTTTAAGTACTAGCAAAGATAAAATTAATTATATGATTCCGTTTAACAAATAAATTTTGGAGTATGTGTCAAATTTATATAAGCAGGAATTGTCATTTTTCTTCTCAATATACCCCATTTCGGATATCTCAGTAAAACAAAATCAAGATAGAGCATTAATCCTCACTTGAAGTACATAGAAAATAACTAAAAAACGCCGCACAGTCTGCGATCTAAATCTTTAACGAAAATGCGAAAGAAAAGATCGATATTTTTCTTCATTCCTTCTAATGCACGTTGAGCATTTAGTATATATAATATAAGAAGTAATAGTTGCAATTTCTAACATTTCTTTATGGGCTATGAACGAGAAAAAACAGAAAGAGAACTAATAGCAAGAATAACTATATTAACTAAGCTATATAAGCAAAATGAGTGTCTGAATTGAACACTTGCATGGGAAAGTAAGATTTAAGTGTTATGTGTAAAACAGTTGCGGTAACCATGCCCTTTTCTCTTTAGTTTTGCATATTTTATTGGTACAGTATATTTACTATATATATATTGCAAATTTTACTTTGCTAATTAATTCTTTTTTTTTTTTTTTTGTTAAATCAGGTTAAATTTTTGAGCTAGATTGAAAAAATTCACTTTTCACACAGGGTGTTGAACATTGCCGCTAAATGTAAATTCAGATAGATCAAATTAATTTTAAGTGTTTTTTTTTCAATTAATACATAAGATTTTTAATAATTATACAAGCTATCAAGCATTACGCTAATTAATCTTTAAAAACGTTACTTTATGTTACACAATTATTGCTTTTATTATCAATTTTACCAAATTAAGTGTAGTAAAATCAAATACGTTTGTTTATTTCTCTTTCTGTTTTCTTTCTTTCTGTTCTCTTAAATTTTAAAAGTGAAAATCAATTTCAATTACAAAATGCTTTTTTCTTGTAAGGGTCGGTTAAGTAAAAAGAGTCACTGCACTATCAGTTGTTCAATTAATGATAGTATTTTCGGTTTCCATACATCCTGTAATCTGCTCTACTCACCAAAAAATTCAACCAATTATTATTATTTTTTTTTATGCTTAACAGCACATTTGTCAGCGTCGTGTAGGTAATTCTTAATGCTTTCGTTTGTATAAAGAGGGACATTTTGTTGATCACTCACTGCTAGTAGTTTATCAAATATGATCTAGCAGTTCATCACACGTATCTATAACTATACAACTACTACGATCAAGCAGTAAAAATCATACAGTATAAAAAACAAAATCCGTGATAAAACGGAAAATGCACTGGCAGCAAAGTCACCGTCTATTCTCCATTTTTTTCACAAAACTTTCGTTTTAGTATTCTCCCGTTTTCAAGGTAGAAATTTTTCGCTATTCAAGACAGAAATTTTGCTTTTTAGAAATAAATATGAGCAATAGCACAATAATAAAAAATTAATCTATATAATAACTATATATACTGATACACATTTATGCGGAACATATATTTGTAGTGCATATTACCACACCCGTTTTTTATCGTCTTGCCTTTTTGAGGATTCGAATATCGGTACTCTCCATTAGCGGATGAACGCTCTATCCACTTCAACACTTGGCCACATTCAACGACTTGGTATAAACATAAATTATGAAATTTTAACTAGGTATTTTCTGTTTTCTCTCAGCTGAAAAGGAAAATTTCCATTTTTCTGTATTTGAATAAATATTTTGTTTTTAACATTGAACAAATAAGGACGAAAAGGAAATTTTCCGCTTATTCCGAGAGAATGAACGATTTCCACTCAAAATAAAAAAATCCGTTAAAAGACAGATATTTCAGGTAAAATCAACCGTACATATACAGACTTTGTTTTCTTTTACATTGTATGTACAAAACTTTATCTGGTAAAATGTAATGTCAACAGATTAACAATTGAAGTTTATTCAACTACTAGTGTACTCCCACAATGTCATATCCTACATTTTTACGTGCAGGTATATTCTTTAAACAATATTACTGTTAAAGAACACTATTTAAATTTGAGAGTGTTTTATTATCATTAAGTTTACCCTCTATAATAAAAACACTCTAACTCATGTTTTTATCTTTTATTATTTTCAAATATTTTCAGGAAACGTTTTTTGAAAGCATAAAATAATAGCTTTTGTAATGTATTTCTTTCTTTTAGCAAAAATGTCCTACTCTGAAAAATAATGGAATATGTTATCGCCGCGGTTGTTACGACACATTCAAATACAGATAAAGTTGATCGGAAACAATAACTTGCAGATAAACTTTACTTCTCTTTTGAAATAGCTCCTTTATAATTAGTCTCTAGGCTCATAACTCATTACCATTTGAAAATGTAAGATTTCTGAAATATTTATATAAACTGCAAAGTTGAAAGTACAATTTCAATTGCCCTTTGCATACATGAATTATAATGACTGATATGCTTGATTTATTTTTCTTATCATAACATTGCATTCCATTCCTTTGCTCTTTGAATACATAAATCACTGGCATTTTTTTAAAATTCTATTTCGGGTACTTTTCTTTTCTAGTGCAGCTATACATTTTGCTAGGTTTTCCAAATAATAAATTATTTATTTATTAATCCTTGTTCGAAAGCCTGTAGAAATATTCATTTTTACATTTTTGCAAAGAATTAATATTAAAAAGTCATTATTTAAATTTCGGGGAATTCAATTATTGTAAGAAATTCAAAAACCAATCTCAAAAAGGCAATATATTAGCTTCAATTTTCAAAATTTTTGCAATAGTAACATTTCAATAATATTTACAATTAAATGAGAATGTTTGTTTTTTAATATGTAAATAAATTGAAATATTCCTTAAAGTCCAATAGTTTGTCTGTTTGTATTCTTCTTATTAAGAAAAACTGCATAATGAATGCTCTCACGATTTAATTTATAAATACATATCTCACTCAAATGCAGCAAAAATATTTATGCTAATAACAAACACCTCAATGTTCGGAAAATAGTTCATGGCAGTACTGACAATATTGATAAAGAAATAGCAATTATATATCGAAATAGACATGGTAGCCAAAACAACATCGGACCAATAACGTTTTGCTACTGGATATTTATTGAAGTTATATAACTTAATGTGTCAATTACATCTCTAATACATCGGTCCATCTCTCTATCTAACTCTATAAATATACGTGTCATAATAGGTACATATTCATCTGTGCAATCTTAGTATGCATGAGTTGGTAGCTTTCTATTTACAACGAAAGTATTCCACTATTGCTATCTAAAATGAAGACTCTCTTAAGCGAAATTCATTCTTCGATACTAAGCCTTTAGCAGTATAATTTCCACAATCCACTCCACAAATCAGTAGATACTCATAAAATTAAGAAGCATCGCTACTGAAATTCTTACAAGCATGATATTAAGTTGCAATCGGCGGTGTTTTTCTTTTAAAAAATAAAGCTAGCAAAGGATAGAAGAATGTAGGGTGTTTCCCGGTGAAATAACTCGTATACACGTCGTCCGTCAAGAAAAATGTTTATTATTCCAATCGAAAGCTCACAAAAAGCAGAAAACATTTTCCCCACGCTAAAAATTCATCATGTGCACTATTATGAGACACGGCATTTTGCCTATTTATACTCAACCTAAATAATCAATCAGATAAGAGATATTCCGTACAATTAATCAAGACATTTCTTCTGATGACGTGCTTATATGTTAGCTATTGAATACAACGCATAATTCTGTCTCTGACAATCATACAAGCTATTAAAGTCTACAATATCGGCAATGTAACGCTCTTAGCGAAGGGAAAAGCTAAAAATTATGTTGAAGAATGCATTAACTATAAAATCTTCAAGATTATGTATCTCAGAGTTATTTCATTATTATTTAAAATATTATTAAGTAAAGTTATTTGTATATTCCGACTTCGGAGCACCCCACCGGTAATTTTTTAAAAATTATTTTGGCGGTAGATTTGTTCAACAATTGCAAGAAAAACTCTTCATGAATCGTGTTTCTACAACATATGCAAGATAAATCTAAACCGAAAATTTCGTAAGTAAATAGTGGTGAACAAAATTTTGATTTAGTCTCTTTTATTAAAGACTGCTCCGAAGCCTGTATATTAAGTTGTTCAATAATAAACTATTCAACTTTCAATTTTATGTATTTAAACTTTTTATTAAATAATTCAAAAATTCATAGCAATTAAATGAATATTTTAAGATAAACTGACATGTATAAAGCGTATTGTCACATTTGGGACTTTGGACGTCTCACTTAGATTTTAACTACCGTAAATACGACAAAAATGTCCTAAATACGAAAGTCCTTTATTGTTGCAATGTTTTTTATATTACAGATAATGATTCAAATTCAACAAAAGAAGTTAGTTTTGAACTAAAAGCAAAGTATTCAATAATTTTCTGCTTAATAAACATATGTTTATTTAATAAAATGCCAAATGTACCCTAAATGTGACAAAATTATGGAGAATCGCGTCGTATTTAGGCATAGAAAGTGACCTTACAGATAATTTCGAGTATTTTATTTTACAGGAATGATTGAAAATCTTATCTTTTTATTAATTTTTTTACTAGTGCCTTAATTGCTCTAGTTATCAAACCTTCACTGGTCAAAAATGGTCTTTAAATTCGTGAAGTTCTAGAAGAATGCGTCAAGTATTTCCCTAGATATTCTCAAAACGTCTAAAACCGAAGTGACCGGTGACTTTTAATTACAAATTCTAAAGAACGAGCTTCAATTTTCGATTGTTCGCCGGCGTTACGATCACTTCCGCGCATGTCCGGTGAATCCGCGGTTTTTCAAACAGACGTGTAGGGAGGAAGTCTTTACATGTATCTAACAAGCGCCTAGCATGAGCGATTGAAAGCATCAACAACACTCCAGTGAACTCAATCCAATTTAATACAAGCACTCTATACACGAAACACTGCGTTTCGTCTGAATAACCCATACTCCTCCTTCCGCAATTTTTAGTCATCGAAGGACAGTGGAGAAACCAGTGTCTCCCGTCTGGGAGATTGGCAACAGTCTCTTCCCAGTGAAAGAAGTGTTGACCGCTCGCAGATACGTTCGAAAGACCTCTTCTGTTGCATTGATCCAAGAGTTCGAGTTGTGATCTTCTAAAATTATCTTATGTAATATAATCTTCTGTAGTCTCGTGAAGTTAACAACATTTTCAAGCGTATTCGCACACGATTCAAACATTCCTGTTCCAGTTGTCTGACATATGAGTAGAAGCAAGACACAAGTCTTTTTTTTTTTTCATTCCATGTACCAATGTTCAGATTTCTAGTGATCTGTGATATAATTTAATAATTGATAATAATGGATATAAGATCCAGATCCTTGTATAGTGCCATCAATTTTCACATCAAAAATTAGAGCCAGAAACCGTGTGTGACGGTACTATTTGCAATGTGTTTTCACAGTGATCGTCAAAAAGTCATGTATTACATTGTGCTTTAATTGGTGAAATGCTAGTGTGTCTAGCAATCTTGTGACTAGAGTTTGAAGTGATATTATATCGAAATTAATCCAGAAATGTGAAAATATAGAAATTTCAATAAAAATGAATAACACAGCACTAGTAAGTGCAATACATATAAGGCATGGCATGGCAATCGCTTAAAAAAATTATTAAATTGAGTGTAGAAATACCCTCAGCCATTTTTTGTACACTGTGCCTCATAATCCAGAAATATTTTCATTGCATTTATTATTTACGATTGTTTCAATTTAATATTATTTCATTAATTTAAAGTAACCTTTTCTCTTAACTCCTTATTCTAAATTATGTTACTTGCACTCTTCTATGTCATTAAAATCTTTCCACTATACAGCCATGAATAATAATATAATGTAATAATCAAATTAATAATTCATAAACTAAACATTTAAAATCAAATTTATTCTAATGCCTAATTTATATTCATATTCAGTAACCCAGTATTTTTCTATATTTGAAATACAACTTTATTATAAAAGACAAAAAGAAAAATGTTCTTTTTTTTTTCATCGCAATCAAATCTCAATCGCCTGGTGCCCTATGTATCTACAAAAGAGAAAAAAAAGAAAGAAAGAAAAATACAAACGTATTTTTGATGCCTTCCCGTTTGTAACGTTATCTTTAGGTTAAACAAACTTTTTTATATATATTATATATTTACTATTTCAAAAAACATGCTTTTTAAGGTCGATTTAGCATTAGTTTTTATGTTTCCTTTAAACTAAAGTTTTAATCTACCATTATCTAGGAAATACAAAAAGAACAAACTTATTTACGATACCTTTTCGGTTGTAACGGTATCTTCCGCTTAAAAAATACTGATATTTACTATTTCAAAAAAATATTTTCTGAAGGTCCAATTCATGTTCCTTTTCGTCGATTTCCTATTCGTTTTCATGTTTTCTGTTTTTCCTGCAGTTTTTAACTGAAATCCGCGTGTCCTGGATAGAAATACAAAAAAAAATACAAATACTCATGGTAGCTTCCCGATTGTAACGGTATCTTTTGTTTAAAAAAAATAATGATATTTAATATACTTCAAAAACAATATTTTCTTAATGTCGATAGCATAAAAAATCTTCATCGAATGCTTATGAACGAGCTTGCTATTGTGACAGTGATCACTTTTGCACATATCCGAGGAAGCCTTTCCATTTTCAACATTTGAAGATATCATTTCACGTTTTAAAAGAAGGAACTGCTGTAATGCCGAAAATCGGTTCTGCACATATATGGAAAATCCTCTAGAGAAGTGGTTCCCAACGGGGGGGCGCACCCCACACGGAGTTAAGAAAATGTACATAAGGAGCTAATTTTAACAAAAAAATTCAAAATACAAGGAAGGGGCGGAGCTTCGTAAATAAGGTTGGTATGTATGAAACGGCACTTCTAGAGTGTTAACGGTAGCAGTTGATTTTATATAATAAAACATGCTGTTTAAAATATAACATTGAAAGGCAGCAAACAATTATTTGCCTTAGGCAGCAGTAATATCACCAGTTCTGTTTGCAGAAATTAAAGATATTGTAAAAGTACTCTGCTAAGCACCTTTGTTTGTATGATATTTTAAAAAATACAATAATTTCTATAATAGTGTAACTAATCTTTTTTAAATAATTTAATTACTGATCCTTAAAGATTTAATTTTTCTGGATCGCATTATATGCAACACATGGCTTTGTTCTCACTAGAAAGTGTTTTATTTTTAACAGTCGAGTACATTTTATTGTTAAAATGTATTTTTATTTCGAAAAATAAACTGTTTTATAATTGTCACGTATCAGTAATTTTCTATAAAATCAGATTATTTTCTACGCACTGATATATTATACTAAGATTACAAAAAGATTGTAGTTAGCTCTTATATCCGTCCACTTTAGGAAATATATTTGGATGAAGAGGATAAAATATGTAATTAGTATATTTATTGACCAAAATAATTATGGAAATAATAGAAAGTACAATCTACTATAAGCATTGGCATGCAACTTTTAAATACTAAATAATATACCAGCTTTAGAAATATTATTTGAATATTTTTCTTTTTAAGATTTTTTTTTTAATTAGAGTTTAAACATAATAATTGATCTGTAACAGCACATCGTTTTACAGAGATCGATAACTGCCCCGTGTTTGATACATAAATATAGTACTTATAAATAATTATATCTACCAAGAAAGTGCATTTCTTTTAATAAATTCTTCTCACATTCATTTGCTTCAGACATAAATGCTATGCTTAAAATGAGTTTTTGGAAGCAAGAAAAACTTTCGCCAATATTTAGATGAATATTTAAAATTTGGTTTCTTACCGGCTAACCACGATGAACGATCCTTTTCTGCCTTTTAAGCAAACAATGCTCAAGTAACGAATCTATGAAACGAGGTAGTCTTGAAGCGCATATGAAGACAAAAAATAGTGAGTATATAAACTCAGATTTAAGTTATTTTAAAACTTGGAAGGAAAAGTTTCAAAAAATATCAACGATTAAGTCTCTATTCACTGCACAAACTGCTACAGCAAATGATACTCTTGAAGATAATTATGAAATATCTTTACTCATTGCTAAATCTGGAAAAAAGCCACACTATAGGTACAGATATAATTTAACCATCAATATCAATATTCTTCCAAACAGTCCTGGACAAAGATGAGAAATCTATGCCATTGAGTAACAATATTGTTAGTAGAAGAATAGATGATATGAGTGAAGACATTGAAGCACAACTTGTTGAAAAACTGAAATCAAGAAATTCCTCCATACAAATGGACGAATCAACTCTAAAAAATGGAGAAGCCGTTTTGATTACTTATGTAAGGCATATTGATAGAGGTGAATTTACTGAAGAAATTATTTTCTGTAAATCATTAAAGCACACCACTACAGCTTCTAATATATTTAATACATTGAAAAATTACTTAGATATAAATAGTATAGCAATGACAAATATATCTAGCGCTGCAGATGGTTATCCCTTTATGATGGGTAAGAGAACTGGATGTTTACAACTAATGAAAGATGATAATCCAGAAATGCTTATTGTGCGTGATCCAGAGAGAGACTTTAGTATCTAAAAATATTTCACCTATTCTTAATGATATATTGAAATCTGATATAAGTTGTATCAACTCCATAAAATCCAACGCCAAATGTGAGCATCTATTCAAGCAGTTTTGTGAAGACAAAAACGCAGGCCACGTTCGTCTTTCAATTCACACTGATGTAAGATGGCTCTCAAGGGGGAATTGCTTAAAAAGATTCGTGGTGTTGTCTGATGTTGTTGGTGAATTTTTAAGTGAGAAATCTGACATAAAGCACCTACAAACCAGTGATGGAAAAGCATTTGTTACTTATTTAGCAGATATCTTTCAAAAACGGAAAACCTTGAATAAACAACTTCAAGGAAAAGAAAAAATTGGTGATGCAAAAGCAAAAATGTTTGGCTTTATTACATTCATTGAGGTATGGCAGAAACATATTTCTGAGAGAAGTTTGACCTATTTTACAGGTTAAAAAATGCGAGGCGACCGACTCCGCTATACCTGTCATTGTTGATCATCTACTTATAATAAAATCCCAAGGCAAGAATGTGTCTGTAACGATTCCAGGCGCGACTACTCTGGTCTGTGATTCGATCATAGTTAAACGCCATGTTAGGCTTAATGAAAAACCTATGCTACATCCGATTTTGCTCTTAAAATATTTGTAAAAACATATTAATCTTTTAAATATTTTAATTTTGTTGAAAACCTTCAAAAACTATTTCATATAAAACATGTATATCAACATTTCTGTAAACATTTTTTCTGTAAGCACTTTTTTTCAGAAATAGCGGTGATTTATTTCGTAGGAGGATTTGAGGTGATCCATCCAGTATATTGGCGCCATCTACCGGCAGATTTTGAAAGTTTTCTTCCATTGTAAACAGAGCTTAATTTCTAAGGGAAAAAGTACTGGAGCCCTAATATTCTGCAGTTCTAACACCCGTAGCGTACCCCTCCTCCCCCCCTTCCGCCGTCACTCTGATCTTCATATTTATATTTCATACATTATTTTCAAAATTTAAAGCATTGTTTTTTTATTCAGCAAAATAAAAATTTTAAATACATCGATCTCCATATACATAGCTACCAACTATTCCACTTTTTAGTTATTACTACTTCCAAATAGAAACTTTTGCCTAATCTTAATGTTAATTAATCGCAGAATTCTGCGATTAAATCAGGTCAGGATTATGATTCGGAAATAGTGTTAACACAAAAAATGAATAGTTCACAGCTATGCAGAATAGAAAAAAAGACTGTTTAAGTTTACTTTTTATTCTGATCAAAATAGCATTAAAATGATTTGAAATGGAAATAAATAAAATTTGAATTTAAGACAGATTTAGCTTAAGCTTGCCCAAACCACCAAGACTGATATAAAAATCGAGCATGTTTCAATTCCATCCAGTGTTGAATTCAGACACATTTCTCCGGGAGGGATTTTTGTGGTTGCGGGGGGGGGGGGGGCATTTCAGAGTTTCGGGGGGGATTGCACTTTTTAGCCATTAAAAGCATAAAATCTCAAATCTCCCGGGAGGGATATGTCAATGCTTCGGGGGGGGGATGTCCCCTCCGGCACACCACCTGAATTCAACACTGTCTCCATCTCTTACGTGCGCGACACCTTACGTCACTTATAAGTGTTTTGATGCAAAAAAAAGGCAAAAGATTGGAAATGGGAGGGAAAGGAAAGGATAATTTAGGATTCATTTTTCGGAAGCGTTATTGCACTGGGCTCCGGTGAATTCTGGACAATATTTAAATATTTACTAAAAACAGAGAAGTACCGGAGCTGAGCTCCTGTTGTCTTCGGTGCAAATTAAGCCCTGATCGTAAATAAAATTATTCTTTCTTATCAAACGTAATTAAACTATAAGGAATTCATAGTACAGCGTAATTTGCATTTAATTTTGCTTATGTAATCAAACAATGAGTTATGTAATGAGTCAAGCTGTTTAGCAACTCATTGATAACACTTTTTTATAAAAAATTCCGCACATGGATTATTTGTTAATATTTAATTTGAATATTTTGTCCAATCGTTGAACTATTTCAGAAATTTAATACGGAGTAAAAAAAAAAAAAAAAAAAAAAAAAAAAAAGTATATATCCTTATTATTTTTATCTGTAGAAATCATTTGTTCTTTTTAAAATGTATTTTTCTACAATACAAACTTTTCAATAATAAAGTCTTCATCCTGTTTGTTTGTATGAAGTCATATGAAAATGAAACGCAGATCAACAATCCGTCATTTTTGAAGGGTTATATACTAGTTTGTAAATATTGGCATATAGATTTTCTGATTTAAAGCAAATGGATTTCACATCATGGGACATGCAGCCAATGTTAGTGAACTTATCATGTGATGATTCAATACGATGCCAAGTAGAACGCTCTGAAATTCAAAACGAAGAGTCAGTTAGCCAGAAGTCACAGAATGGTTGAAAAAGGGTTTATATACCACGCCCGTCGGCCAATTTGTTCGAAAATGTATACAGTTTTTGTGAAAGTGGCCTGTAACATATTCCCCAAATGAAAGCTCATTCGAAAGCATAGTTTGGGCACTATCGTGTTCACTCACATGCATACCGATATAATCGTGAAAACACGAAAAACAGACTCTGTGATCCTTAAAACGCTAACATACACGCATACATATGGAATATGTTTTAGAATAACGCAAACGGATTCAGGGAACCTCAAAATGTAAATATATATCAAAATTTCCATAATCGAGTTTTATTACGATTACAATGCTTTCCTTGCACTATGTGTGTACAGAAAGAAATGTTTTATCAAAAGTGGAGCACATTTGCTCTTCATAAATTAACGTTCATTATCTATAAAATAAGAGCTTTACCATCAAGTCTTACGAAATAGAATGTCACTTAATTCTATGCCATTTGGGTTTTTTTTTCATTTTTTCCCCCCATTTGGTCAGGAAAATCGTCTAGTTTTCTGATACACATACTAAAGAATACCTGCATTCTCATTTATGAAGCTCAGGCATTTAATACAATTGCTTAAAATTAACGTCATTTTTTTCAAATTTTACCGATTTATGAACACGAAAACCCGTTTAAAAAACATCAATAAATGTAATATAAAATTTCTATTTTAAGGCATTTCATCAAGAACAGAGTCTACACAAAAAAGACGACAAAAACAATCAAACAGAATGTGCGTTAACAATAAATATTTATATCACTCTATGCCCTATACACTGTTCAAAATACCTAAAGTAAATGAAAAAGGACATTGGAATCTTTTAACCACAACTGGCAGTGCTGAATTGATTTAGCTATAAAATATAAATGCGTAAAAAATTACGTAGTTTCAGTAATAATTATTCAAATCAAAAATAACAATATATGTGTATACATTGTAAACATAAATTTAGTAGTAGAAATAAAATTTCCCTGAAATAGTTACATAGCAATGAGAAAATAAGTAAATAAAACTACATTTATAATATCACGTATTTTTGGTTTTAGGGCATTACAATTTCCTTCACATAAAAAGAAAATACATGTAATACACTTAAGACAGAATTCACAATTATCTGCATCATTGCCATCTTGATATATTAAACGTCCTCTCGGGCAACATAAACACAGGAACTTTAACTACTACAAAGATGTAAGTAAAAGTTATGCGGCAATTCATTTTCTCTAAGAATTCTGTTTTTTTTTTTTTTTTTTACATTTCCCCAGAAGACTTTTGCTTTATGGTCAGTGAACAAATCGCTTGACCGCTCTCTTCGCTTTTGCATCGTTAATATGAAGAAAACAAAAGAAATTTTTGGATCTTTTTCCTTTGTGACACACAGAAGTAAATAAGATTCTTGGCGCATGTTCATGTCTTGGGCAGCGACCAAATCTTGTATGAAATGTCATTTAGTTATGTTAAAGAATCGAATAATCTCTTGTGTGAATAAAAGATTTATCCGATTTCTCTTTTATTTTGCTTGAAATATTCAAAGTTCTCTACTCAAGAAATAATCTGGATGATTCTATGAAAGACATTATGCTACATACAACTATTCTATTATGAATATACTGATGATAGATATAAAGGCTTTATATAAATGAGATTATGTAAGGCTCATTAAGTAGAGTCGGAAATGTAAAATAAGTAAACGAATTGTTGTATCTTTTAAACGTTTTTTAAGTTAAATTTCATAATCTAGACAGTTCTTAAAGTGATTTTCTTTTTGTAACAGTTTAACAAAATATGGAATTTTATTTTCATTAACAATATAAATGAAAATAGAATACGTTATTTCAACATTTTTATTTCAGGAATGAATTTCATTTTTTTTCAACATTCTGAAGACACAGTTTCCTGGTAGTGTTTAATTTTTACTAAATGTATTAGATAATTTCATTATCATTCGTTATCTTAATTATCATTATCATACACATTTTTTATAAATTAAATTTTGGTTCAGTTTTATTTTACGAAGCACAGATAAAAAGAAAGTTATCTATGATATATATAATATATCTTTAATAAACAACAGAAAAAAATAGAACTTTTGAAACCACAAAATTTAAAAGTGGGCATAATCACAAATATTCAAAGATTTCTGTTTAAACTAATATAAACAATATTTTCTACTAAATATTACAATAATTTTTAAAACAAAGCTTATTGCATATAACTAAAATTCTGTGTTATTTTTAAATGAATATGCAATTTTCAAACCAAAGAAGAAGACAGGCGATAGATGCATTAAGTATCTGCTATTTTCTGATTCGTGAGAGTATTAGATTCAGCCTAAAGTATTAAATATATGGTTTTAAATGTACCCCATCAAAAACATCACAGGTAAAACATGTAGCCAAGTTTCATGACTCTTTTACCGTAAAAAGTTCTGAGATCATGTAGAGCCAAGTTTAGCTATCTTATTAACTCTGAAATTGTCATCTACAAATCACTCCTAGTCTCTACATCTTTAGTTCATGATTATTTTGTGACTTGGCAATTATGCAGCACGAGAATGTGACGACTGTATATAATTATTCTTAATCAAATAATCCCATCGCATCCCATAACATAGGAAGGTGTAATAACTTCTCTGTGCTGCGTATTTGCCTAGTCAAAAAATAATTATTAATTAAAGATATAGAGATTAGGAGTGATTTGTGGACGACCATTTCAGAGTTAATAAGATAGCTAAACTTGGCTCTACATGATCTCAGAACTTTTTACGATAAAAGAGTCAAGAGACTTAGCATTTTTTACATGTGAAGTTTTTGATTGGATTTCACTTCTTTTTGTAAGTATTCCTCTTTTTCTTGACTTCGGGCTCTTTTTGGACATCATCCACTGGTTTTCGCCAAGCCCACACCCTTTTCCTATTATTTGAATGTGCCAAAAATTTGGAGCTTTAATTCCGTTGGCAAAGTCCTCTATATAAAAAGAAGTTTCAGGTGCCTAGGCAAGCACTATGTTATAGGGAGGGGGGAGTTAAAAGTACTCTCAGTTGCTTCCAGGAAAGGCGCTATCTATCTGAGGCGGTCTACTCGCAGCCCTAGATATTTGATTTTTGGCATAAAAGTAGTGTTTAGGATACAAAGAAAGACAAAATTAAAAATTCCGGAAAATTTCAAGATATTGAAATATTTTCGATTTTTCGATTTTATTTTTGAATTTTCAAAATATTTTTTTCCATTTTCCCCTTTTTTGAGTATTAAACACTAAATTTTACACCGTAATGGTTACACTAAATTTTAAGTTTCTAAGACTACAAAATCGAATTATTTCCACTTTTTCAATGTTTGTCGAATTTTTCGAATTTTCCAGATTTTTAATTTTTTTTAATTTTGTATCCTAATTTTGTACCTTTATTGCAAATTTCAAGTTTTTAGGGCTACAGGATGTATTTTATCTTTTTGATAATCGGTGAGTGAGTGAGTGTCAAAAAATTGGAACTTTGAGTTCATATACCTTCTGAACTAAAAAAGATAGAAACGTGCAATTTTAAATTTTGGTCCCTTAAGCAAAGTATGCTAGATTATCCAGGTTTTTGGGAAGCTGCAGCGCAAAGATATGAGGAAGCCAAAAGTGCCTAAGTTACTTCCAGACAAGGATGCTTACGTGCTGTGCTTTCTATATTTGGAGGAGGCACTTCCGCTCCTCCGAATCACATTACATATTTTTATTTTCATATTACGGAGAACAACATATGAAACATTTTTGTAGTTGGAACTATGCCTCTAAAATTAACGGTTTAAGGAGTTAACTATTCGACAATTATAAGAGACGCACTGTATATTAAATACATACATATATGTATATGTGGGTATCTATGTGCGTGCGCATATGCGTTTTGTTCTGTCTCCAAACAAGTAAACACGAATATGTGTATCACTGTACGTATATGTGTGTTTTTTTCACTATCTTATGTTAAAAAAAATACATATATTTGTGAGTGTGTGTCTGCGTATATTACTTTTCAATATCATGTCATAAACACTAGCGCAGAATTGTCATGTAACCAAGAAAACTTATTTTTTAAAAACTGTTATATATATATAATGTTTAACACCACATAATCAATACTTTAGACAAAATCCAATATTCCCGCGCAATCGGAAAATAGCAAAATCCGTGATGTATTTATCATCCGTCTTCTTTGGTCTAAGAATTTTTTTTTCCAAAGAAACTGAAATGAAAAATCTTGTGTCACCGTTTCAAAAGTAAATAGAAAATGGACTAAAAATAAGATCATAGAAATTTATTTGAAAGAATATTCCTTAGGAAATTTTGAAAGAAAAGGGTAAATCCTTTGAAAGAAAAGAGTAAACACGAAAGTTTCCGCAGCTTCTATTATATCTCGGACATGAGATGAAACGTCTTTGCGTAAATCTTATTCAACTGTTTTATTTTGAAATACAAATCCGTTTCGCGAAATGTTTATAATATTTCAGAATTTCAAGATATGTAAGTAATACTAATACTACTAAAAATAACCGAAACTCCAAGTTAATCTGAAAATGTGTTAATGTTTAAAAATACATCAATTTCTTGAAACTATTTCTATCTATCTAACTTAACTAAAATGACATTAATATTATTAACTAGATGCGTAGCAATCAGTTGTGTTGCGTTTGGTATTCGAGTTTTGTGCGGAAAATACTTACCAATCCAGTTTTTAAATTAAGATGGATAAGTCATAAGCTAAAAATATAACTATTATCATTGATAAATTGTAATCAATCATAATCAATGTTTCAATCACCGTAAGATTCCTTAAAATTAATCAATTAATTTTCGAGTTTTTGAGCATTGAAAGATTGGTCCATTGATTGATTTTCCCAGTTTTTCTCGGTTTTCTCAAAAGCTATTTTAAATATCGGAATGCGACAAACTATAGATCGTAGCCATAAACATTCCCTATCAGCTCCTGATAAGTTTAGTGTTTGTTTTGGAACCGTTTCTGAACCTATTCCGTACAGACAGACAAAAATAATTATTAATGATGTTTTAACTATACGTCATCTAAATAATCCAATGAACTCAGAAATATGGCTTTTTCTGAAAATCACAAACAGGCACTCCAATTTTACATATTAATACATATGTATATTATTTAATGTTTCTGTTGATATAATACGGTTTAACTTGTTTATAGCGTCAAGGAGAATTTTGCTTTAACGAGCAATTCGAGGAAATAAAAGGAGGGTAAGGAATTGAACCGAAAAAATTCATATTATTATTTTTTTTTCAAAATAACAAAATTCTCGTAGTACTTGATAAAGATTTACTTTTACTCTTATTTATTTATTTATTTAGATTTTGAACATATTTCTTATCATTATATTCAATTATGCCATCATATGTTTTCCAAATTAGTGTCAAACCTTCCATGATACTTTAAATGTATAAGGGAGTGAAATTCTTTCTCGGAAAGAATTCTCACTTACGAAGTTATAAAGAAAAGAAACTGGTTTTCTAATTTATGAAAAACATATTATTGAAAATGATATTATTTATGATGTTGAATATATTAATTCGTTTAATATTTTGAATATTTTTCGTGATGTCATTCAACATATTATGAAACATTGTATAATTCAACAACTCTCAATCGGGGATAAAAGTAAGTAGATGGGCTAAGAACTCAATCATTTATTCTAAAGAACAATTTATTTTGAAAAAAAAAATCCATTTACACTGAAATCTCTTTCAATTACATTAAAGAACCAAATAAGGTCTTGTGTGAATAAAAGATTTATATAGTTTCTCAACAAATCTGTTGTTTTGATTAGAGCGTCCAACTTTATCCATTTAAAATATTATCTGGATGGATTTGTGATACACTCCAGTAGTGGATTAAAAGATGTTTTCTAAAGAACTCCCTAAATTTATCATTCAATAATTCATTAATCATGAGCAAAATTAAATGAGAGGCATCTTTATGAGATAAATCATAAAACTTGTATGCAATAGTATTAAAATATAGTTCAAAATTTCGTCAACTGACGGCGCTGCACTGTTTCAAACTGTCCTAATACTTAAAATAACGTGTAAAACTGCATCAAATACCTATCTTTACTTCTCATGTTAGTTCGCTATTGCAATTAGAAAAGAATTACCTCATACAAAATTTATGAGCTGTCTGATAAACATGTATCTTATGTCATCGTTATATTTATCATAGTTAATAAATTATAGAATTTTAATCAATAGTTTTTTTACATTATCGATTAGATAATAATAAACACAAATAAAATTGAGGATTCTATGAAACTGTAATTTTAATTTTACTGAACAATAAGTTTTAAACATTTTTGTGTACTTGCTACAAAATAAAATCTTGTTTTCGCATAAACAAATTGGAGATTCGTAGCATAATGATCCGTGTGTACAACATAAATATAAAATTTCATAATTCTACGGTCATAACTGGTTTAATTATCTTGCTGATAAAGTATAAAAATTAGAAACTGGGAAAAATTGAATTTTAAAGATTTACTTTTACAAATTGCAGGTCACTGTTAATATTTATATTTCTTATTAATTTATGGGAAATTTTTGTCCACTTGCGCTTTGCTTTAAAATGTTCCTAAAGTTCCGAATTATTTCTTACAAATGTCTAAATGTATTATTTCTTACAAAGGTACAAAAGGTGCTGTGTTATCTGAATTTCTCTTTTAGCTGGTCATTTTATGCCGTACTTTTTGTTGGAATGTTAAATAACAATTCATTCATTTAAAATTTTTGTTTTTTATATTTTATAAGCAGTTTTATAGATTTTTCGTACTACAAATTCGTATATTTTTATCAAATTACTGATAAGTTGTATATTACATATCAAATGCAAAATAATAATATAATTTTTCGTTTTACTTCACGAAAAGAAATTGATTTTCAGCTTAAAATTCAACATCATTAGGTTGAGGAAAAATGAGGGAGGTTAAGAACTAACACATAAAAATTTATTCTCAAAAGCGATTTTCTGAGAATCCCCATTATACAAAAGACAGTTGTTTGAAACACATTAGTTTTTAGAAACCCACAAAAACGTATGTCGTCGATTTTTTTTTTTTTTTTTTTTTTTTTTTGTATATTTCGATAAGGCAAACGTTTTCTAATACAAGTATTAAAATTCCATATTAATGTAATAATTATATATTAAATTATTATTATTATTAAATATAAAATATTTTTCAATATTAATCGTGGATTGTTCGCAGATGGCGTGCTGTTTACAAAATTTTATGATTTTAATTTTCTGAATTTCTGTTTTTCGTAGGTTTTTTTCGTCATATGTTTCTTATTATTTATAATGATATTTATCTTTTTTACGTGTATAGTTCGAGGGGGGTAATTTCTGTTTTCACTTGTATCCCAATTCAGTTTCGCCTACTTAATCCATCAACTGTAAAACGTGACAAATTATTTCTTCTCACTAACAAAATTCTCTGATTTCGAAGGAAAATTCAGCATCTTTCCTGTTAGAAGAAAAAAGGGCAATAATTACCTTAGAGATTTTTGCTTTCTAAGAAATTTAGTAAGAACTACTAAACATTGCTGAGAATCCCCATTATATAAAAAGAAAGGTGTTTGAAAATCGCTGATTCTGATCCTAAAGCTGGGGTGTATCTATATAATCAATTTTTTTTCTTTTCTGATATATTTCGATTAGACACATTATTTTATATCCATATTATCTATTAAAAGTATATCCATATTAAGTATTAAAAGTTAGTATAAATTTTACAACTTATTCAATGAAATTCGCAGATGTGTAAGTTGTTTAAAAAATTGAATGATTTTTAATTTTCTGAATATTTTTTCTTCTTTTTATTTATTTGTCATTTTGAGCCGAAAGATTTTTGGAATTATTTTAGTAACATTCGAATTAATTAATGTACTAGAGCCCGTTGACCATAAGCGGTCATCTCGCATATTTTCTGGCATATAAATCATATGACGATGTCATTTAGCAGTGTTACATACACTAACCAGTATAAATGCATTAAATTCAATTTCTAGCTAATAAGTGACATTTGCATGCATTTTCATGACAATTCTGCAAAATTCCCAATCTAGCCTTACAGGTTTCATCATGTCAAAAGAAAATAATTCTGCTGTTTGTATTTTTACGCAGATGATAATCTGTTCGTTGAATGTTCTGAGGTTTCTGCTCTTAAAATTATGCATGTAATTATTTTAAATCAGTTATTATTAGTTTACTTTATATACTTTTCTTGGCATTACATTGCTGTAAACTATAAAATATTATAGAATTTAAAATTGATTTCTCAATTATCTCTCAGTGCATTTAAATATGACTTCATTGGGTTAAAAATCAATTTATTTTACCACATTTATGTATCTTAATTAGTAAATTTCTCATATTACAAATTCAATGATCTTTTCGCATACGTTTCAAATAAATGTCGAGCCTTCTATGACACATCAAATGTAAAAGAGTAATAAGTGTTTTTTTCTTCTCGCTTACAAAATTGTCTCAAAAAGAAACCAATTTTCACAATAAAATTCAACATCTCTTGAGGAAAATGAAAAAGGGGGGAGGAGGTAAAGATTGGCTTATAGTGATTTATTCTAAATAACACTTTTCTGAGAATTCCCATTCCAAACAAAAAAGGTTTTTGAAACAGATTAGTTTTCAAATTAACAACGAGACAAGACGTATATCGTTCAAGGTTTCTACTACAACTGGGCTCCCTATTTAATATGCAAATATTAAAATTCAATATTGATCTAATAATGCAGGGTGATACAAAAAAGTTGTACAAGCTATCAGAAATGGTAGTGCATACCAAAACACACAACTTTTTATACAGGAAACAAAGATTGTCATCCTTTTTCTTACTAAAAAATATCTTACTCCAATCCAAACATAACTATCGTTATTAAGTTTAACTACTTTACTTTTAAATTTGACTCGAACATTTTTTAATAACGAAAATACACTTGATTTCTGTCAAAATGAAATAAAATTCGAAACAAATTTTAATGTGAAGGAACACTATCTGGTGGATACAGTAGTCAAATATATCCCAGTGAAATGGTTCTAGAGTTTCCTTGACTAGTTTTGCCCCATTTGCATCAAACTGTTGAAAAACAACCTTATAATGTCTTTTGGTGTATTTTGAACGTTTTTCCTTCAGTGCTCCGTACAAATGAACTAATACTTGCTTGTAACTAATATTTGCTTGCACCACTGATTACACTATGTAACAAATTTTCAAAAAAGTTCTGTTTCTGGTTTAGCAGTATACGTTTTTGTTTATTTGAGCAGCAAATATGTAGAAAAGAGTAGTTATACCCTGAAACTTCGCTTATGTGGCTGTTACAGTGCTATTTACAGTGCTATTATCTGCCGACTTTTACATTTTTTTTAAATTCTTTTGGTACCGCTTTTTTAATAGAATATTTTCTAATTGTTGAAAAGTCCTATTTGAATACGTATTACTGTCTGTTTCATAAGTCTGATAATAATAAAGATTTCTTTTCAATTTTCTAGGTACCCATAGGCAGTGAGATATTTCCCATAACTGTTTGACTGTGGATTGAACTCAGGTATGGCTTCAAGAAGTTGCAATCATTAGATGTCTTCTGTTTTATTTGTGGGGAATTTATTAAAACGAGAAGGAAAAAAATTCCTCATTTCATCATTAGTTAAGATATGTGAAGCGTACAAGGCTTACTTCGGGATGCCTGTTGGAGACCATGACAAATCCTGGGCTCCACATGTAATTTGTGCGACCTGTGAGAACACTCTGGAAAGATGGTACCGAGGGGAAAAGAGGGCTATGAATGGGAACTATATTTGGGGACTTATTCCTGAAAGTGATATGACATACGCTCGTAAATCTCGCAAAACTACACATTTCTAGGTTCCTTCTCATCAATTTGTAGAATTTTGATAAAAATATACTATTCATTTGAAATATAATGTTCCCTTCTTGTCTTTAAATAAAGATAAACCCGAAAATTTGTACGCTTCTTTAATAACAGTACGCAAATTTCAACTTTTCGTTGTCCTAACCACAAAAGCAAAGTTTTTTCAGGGAAGTAAAGTTGTTTCATGTTTTTATGATAGAACCAATTAGAAAATGATACTGATTACCCAGAAACAAAAATTGTGTTACATGGTGTTATCTGACGCGATTGCATCACTTCATAGTAGATTACGCTCGTTTTGTCCTATCAGATGCTCGACAACGCATTGTAAAACCAGTGAAGAAAACTTTCAAAGCGCTTCTCTGGAATATATTGTCCCACCCGCTGTATTCACCAAACGTTTTGCACCATGCAGAGCATTATTTTTGGAGAGTGGTTCAGTTTTTATGCAGAAATAAAAGAAATGCTTGACAAATAGATTACTTCGAAACATTCAGGTTTTTTTCCAATACATAATTCGCTTTTTGGCATACAGATGGACGATTGATGTAGCTTCTTGAATAGATATATTTTGAATAAATATTTCTTTCATTTTGACAAGAAACAAGTATTTTTTCTTTATTAAAAAATGGGCGAGTCATATTTATACACCTAATAAATAAAGATATTTAAAAGTAATTATCAACAGACTTGCATTGCTTTATGTAAAATACAATGATATCATGAAAAATGATGCAAGTGTATAGCTTTCCGCATGTTAATCTGTATGAACTGTCAATTACATTCAGGAAATTGGAGCGTCTAGTTCAGCGCTGTGTTGTTATGAATGCCGCTTCTACCATTTCACGTGATATTGTTACATTTCAATAAAAGAAAGGTCCGATTACTTCCAATTTTGTTAAACTATCTTCATTATTGTTAAAATTATGAGCAAAAAATTAAATTCAAATTCGAGTGAGAGATCCTGTATTTTTGACTGAATAAATGTATTGTGACCCTGGTTTCCCAAACAAATTTTTGTTGCTCTTGTTGTATGATGCACTACCACCTCTTAAAATTTGTTTTATCTTTTTTTCAATCACCTGTGTATACTATAAACTTCGCAAATGGATGTTTTTTTTTTTTTAATTGCATGCTTTTAATTTTTTTGAATTTCTCTTTTCTTTCTAGCAGAAAAGTTCTTGGAATAATTATTAAACCTCCGCTGCATTCTGTATCCTATCTCACATATATCAATAAATGCTGCATATTTGCCCATGTGCAAGGCATTTGAATAATCTAGTGAACTTGATGGCATTATTATACTAAACAAGAATTAAAAATCATGCGTCAAGCATAGATCACAGAGCACTTTCCAACACATCTAGAAAACTGCAGCGAAATTTCACTGTTAACCTTGTACTGCCCGTGATAGCATAAGTGCTACCATCAGTGTTGCCAATATAGTGGATTATTTTATTCAGATATTCGAAATTCATACCAGAAAATTGGAATAGAAATCTTTGCTTTATTTAATGACAGACATCCCGAGAATAAAAAGGTACGAAAATTAATAGTGTGAATTCCGATTTTCCCAATTTTGGAATTTCTAGAATACATTCTACCATGCACATTAGAGGTTTAAATAAGGTGAAAGAAGATAAGTAAGTAAATAGTTTAGGAAGCACATAACACATTTTAAAATCCAGTGTTAGCAGTAAACCATCTACAGTCAAAAAAAAGTAGTCGAATTATTTTGTGCAGCCCTATATATGATCTATAGATTTGAATATTTGTCGCTTGTAGTTTGGGAATTATGCATTTTTAAGTTTGGAAAATTTAATATTAAATCATTATTAATTGTTCCAAAGCATATTGAACTGCATGTAGTATTTTAAGCATAACTCAAAATCTACCTGAATTGAAAATTGCAATCTATTTTGAAACGATTAAAAAGGAATTTAGAATTAGGAGTTCGAACTTTAAACCTGCATAATTCCTAAACTACTTGACCGAATGACTTCACATTTGGTATCCGAAGGTTAAATTGACCGAAAATTCCAAATATGATGTCAAAATTAAGTGTTAGTATTGAAAGTTTTTAAGTTTGGCACACTTACTGTAGTAGACGACTCCCTAAGCAAAAATTAAGTACAGAATTAATTAGTAGACGTTCTTACTAATCGATAGGCACCAATCACATTTTTATGCGATGATTTACGTCAGAATTACTAGGAAGGGGGCAGTTTTTTTCCAGGTCTGTACGCGTTGTATTTTGGAAACTTAGAGGTATGAATCAAATGCTAATGGTAAGATATTTTATTAATAAATACTCAAAGATTTGTAATAAAATATAATCAGATAAATACATAGTCATTTATTAGTTAGGATATATTCTGTATCATATTTATCACACTGCATCTAATATATAAACTCAACTATGTGTGCCATTTATGTAAAGAAGGATAAAATTAAAAATTTTTACAAAAAATTGGAAATAATATTGGAAATAACATCTTTCCCTACCTAGATAAGGTCAAATAGTTGTTTCCGTAGAAAAAATATATCATGCAAGGAAGGACTGATGAATTCCTTATAATACAAATTCAATGATATATTAAATATATTCTAAATCAGTTATTATGGGCCTGAACTAACAATTCACCACCTCTCCAAATGCAAATAAATCAAAAAATTTGCAAACAATTTGGCGAGTAATTATTTTGTTTCTGATTCTTTCAAAAGTAACGATCTATACCACTAAATTTTACTCAAGTGAAACGTACCCATGAAGAGAAATCTAGTGACAACTCATGGCAGCCTTCTTATGGGCTTAGACATAATCCTAACTCGAATCTTCACATTTTCCACAAATATAAAGATATTCCCTTATTAGAAACCATAGTTTTTATGTTTTACAAATGTTTAAAACGGCTGTAGCAATCAAAACATTAATAAAGTAGAGGAACTTCGGGTATTAGGGAATAGTCGGGTAATATGGAATACTAATGTTTCTCTTTGGAAACATGCTGCCACCAAGCGGCAATAGCATAAACAACTTAAGAACGTTCCCATAGTGCCTCTCACAGCGTATCGTTCGTCAGCTGGCTTGTGTGAATAAACATTTGTTTTTCGTGTTTGGAAAATTTCAAAAGAGAAGTTTTCAATACTTTTTATTCATTATTAGAAACATTATTTTTACATTGAAACTAATAATGATGTGCACCCAAATAGTAACTGTTTATCATGTAAGGCTCTTTGTTTAGTTCAAGATTTATGATATAAACAGAGGGTATTTTTTTCCAAACTGGCGGTATCGAGTTACATGGAATACCAGAATTGAATGCCCTTAACTGTACTGGCGCAGAGACCTAGGCTTATATTGTGATTTCGGCATGAAAACTAAACTAAATGGTATTCCATAATACCCGAAATCCCCCCACTCTAATGACTAATATGAAAATAAATGTATTTTAATTGTAAACTGTAGTAAAGTACCAAACATAAATTTATTTAATTTTGATCTAGCCTTTGAATGGCGAATCATTAGTAAAAACAGATGCTTGTTTTATAATTTACAAATATTTGATAACATATTCAATATTAAACTTTAATATCAAAATCAAACTGCTATTGTACGCTAAATTTTAAAAATTGTTTACATTAGTTATTTTGAATGCAAGTTTGATTTACTAAAAATCTCCGCATAGTTTAAAAAAAATTAAATGAAACTTTTGACAAATAATTTTGAAATTTTTCTTAATGATTTTAAAATGCAGCGAATTTGTTGGCAAATGACTTGAATTTCCTAGCGCGGCCCCTGCATGTTGAACCCTCCGTTACACATCAAATGTAAAAGAATGACACGTGCTTCTCCTTCTCGCTTACGAAACTGTCTCAAGAAGAAACAGATTTTTCACGTAAAATTCAACATCTCTCGGGTAAGAAAGAAAAGGGAGTAAGAATTGGCTCATAGAAATTTATTCTAAAGAACAATTCACGGAGAATCTCCATTACTGTGAAGAAAACATTGTTTGAAATTCCCCGTTGTTGTTATTACATCTGTGACTGGGTTTAATATTCCTGCGGATAATATCGTTAGAATGTTTGAACACAGGATTGAAAATCTGTTTAGAGTAGAGTTTTCAAATATTTGACATCCCTGAGAAAGGTGGAGTATTGTAGATAAAGTTGAAAGGGAATTTTGTGAGGGAAATTAGTTTTTTTTTTTTTTTTTTTTTTTTTCTTACACTGCGAAATGAATCTAAAAGCAGAATTTTTCAACAGAACCGTTTCGTTTTTCTACATGTATTACGAGAACAACAGAGTTTGATAAAATTTCTTTTATTAGGTGTAATAGACACCATGTAATTTACAAACAGTTTTTTATGGCTTTTGAAGAAGTTAAGGTAAAAAATTAAAGCAACATCTAGTAATATATTTCTAAATGAAACTCAATGCAGAATATTTGAATAAAGTACTTGTGTTTTTGTAGAGATATTTCATGTTTGGTGAAATATATTTTTAAACACCATATAGAGAGTATTTAATTTAAAAGCAATCATTCATACTTTTTTTAAAAATAGTTTAGGTTATAGTTACGTATTAAAATTAAAGTAGTATAACATAATTCAAAATTAATCTATATGCTGACGATTTCAATAAAATAGTTGCGTTATTGAAGAGATATTTTAAGTTTACATTTGATAAAATATTTTTAAATTTTGTTATGGGATGCAAGTAGTTTTAAAAAACAATTATATCATTTTATTTACAATTTACTATTAATATTTTTTCATAAAAACTAATAAAATGTTTCCAGTTAATCTCATAAAAAAATAATTTCAACACAGATTAGTTCGACAAAGCACCTTCAGTATAACAGAAATGATTCAAAAATATATATTATAAAGGTCAACGAAATTATCAAAGTTTGTGTAATTTTAAAAGCAATTATCTTTTTTTCATGGTAAGTTGGTTTATCGTTGTATAAACAAGCAAATACTATCAAATTTAAACAAATATTCTTCCTTTTTAATTCCATTTCTTAGTACAAATGTATGAAAAATCTAAACTATTAATAAAGATTTTTACAGCTGTATTTAGCAGACACGTAAAATTCATTCTAAAAAAATTTAAATGTTTTAGATGTTTTGTTCATTTTGCTCTTTTTGTGGCCCATGGATTTTAACCCTGTGGGCTCTTTTGGTTGTTTAGAAAATTGCGAAAATGACTTATAAATGCAGTAAAACCTGATAAAACTGAGCCTAGTTATAACGGAATCATGTTTTAAAAGGAAACTTTTCATGGTCCCAATGGTATGAATGTCATACAAATCCATGTGTTAAGGCGACCTGCTTAAAAAGGAAACATCCTCCGGTTGTTAGTGATTTCGTTTTCACAGATTTTAATGTATTATCAGTAAACTCAAGAATATTTTCGATGAATAAATTATTTATATTTTTATGAACAATTCTATATAAAAGAAATATTTTGCACTGCAGTACTGTCTAAAACAGCACATTCGTCATAATTCTTTCGGTCAATTGCATTTTATAGCCCGTATGTCGTTACTTTCTTATAAAAGTACATTAATGTTAAACAACTGTTTCGCTCCACAAAACAAAATCGTTAAATCTCGGGAAAATTTTGAGACTAAACAATTATTATTGTTATCTTACTTATAATAAAATCCGAAGGCAAGAAAGTGTCTGTAACGGCTCCGGGCTCGACCACTCTGATCTGCGAATCGACCATAGTTAAACGCCATGTTAGGCTTAATGAAAAAGCTATGCTTCATCCTATTCTGCTGTTAAAATATTTGTAAAAGCATATTAGAGCTTTTAAATATTTTAATTTTGTTTAAAACCTTCAAAAACTATTTCATATAAAACACGTATATCAACATTTCTGTATATATTTTTTTCTGTCAGCACTTTTCTTTTCAGAAATAGCGGTGAATTCTGTCGTACGATCAATCCAGTACATTGGCGCCATCTACTGGCGTATTTTGAAATGTTGCTTCCATCTTAACAGTACAGGACCTATTATGCGAAATCCTCTGGACCAAAGGCTTTCCGAGTTTTGAAATTTTCCGGATTTTGGGTCCTCCCGAAGTTCACGATTATTTGACAAAATTCATGCTTTTTTTTTCGTGATTCTTTGACAAAATTTGCATTTTTTTCTGCTATTCTTTGACAAAATTTGCGTTTTTCTTCTACGATCCTTTGACGAAATATAATTTTTTCGTGGTCCTTTGAAGAAATTTGCGTTTTCTTTTTGCGATCCTCTGAAGAAATTTGCATTTTTTCTGCGATCCTTTGAGGAAATTTGCGTTTTTTGCTATTCTTTGACGAAATTTACCTTTTATTTACGATTCTTTGACAAAATTCGAGTTTTTTTCTGATATTCTTTGACGAAATTAGCGGGGGTTTTTTTTTCGCTATCCTTTGATGGAATTCGCATTTTTTCTGTGATCTTTTGACAAAATTTGTGGGTTTTTTTTCCTTTGATCCTTTGACGAAATTCCACTTTTTTCGCGATCCCTTAACGAAATTAGAAATTTTTTTGCAGTACTTTGAAGAAATTTGCTTTTTTTTTCGCGATCCTTTGGAGAAATTCCTGTTTTTCCGCGATTATTTGACGAAATTCGTGTTTTTTTTTTCGATCTTTTAACCAAATTTGTGTTTTTTTTTTGTTTTTTTTTTGTGATCCCTTGAAGAAATTTTACATTTTTTCGGAGTCCTTGGAAGAAATTTGCGTTTTCTTCGCAAGCCTTTGTCGGAAATCGCGTATTTTCTGCGATTTGTTAACAAAATTAGCGTTTTTTCGTAATTCTGCAACGAAATTTGCATTTCCCCAATCCTTTAAAGAAATTGTCTACTTTTTCTTCGAACGATAGATATAATTGTTTTTTTTCGGCGACGATCGCTCAAAATTCGAGATTTTGTTATGTTCGAATCTTTGGACTGAAGACTAAAATTTTCGAAACCGAATTCCTTAAATTTTTAGGAAAATTCGGAACAGAATCACCCTTGATGAAATAAATATATAACTATTTTTTGTTTCAAACGAATCGTAATATAAATTAATTTTAAACTAAAATTTGAGAGAAAAATGATTTGTTTCTAATTTCGGGAAGAAGGGGGGTGGGGGGTGGGGCGTGTTCACCCATTACCGAAGTAACAATATTTTAGTGATTACACACTGAAACACAATAGACTGAAAAAAAAAATAGAAATCGGTAAAATTTTCGAAAAATTTCAGAAATTCTAAAATTTTAGTAAAAATTTACAAATTTAGAATATTTTCGAACTTTTTTTGCTGACTTCGTGTTTTTCCGGATTTTGGATTTCCGGATAACGGGTCATATACTGTAAAATGATTCTTTCTTATCAAACGTAATTAAAATATAAGAAATACATAGTACAACGTAATTTCCATTTAATTTTGCTTATGTAATCAAACAATGAGTTATGTGGTGAGTCAATCGGCTTAGAAACTCATTGATAACACTTTTTTACAAAAAACTTTCGCACATGGATTATTTGTTAATATTTAATTTGAATGTTTTGTCCAATCGTTGAACTACTTCCTAAATTTAATACTGAGTAAAATATATATATATATATCCTCATCATTTTTATTTGTAGAAATCATTTGTCATTTTTAAAATATAGTTTTTTACAGTGCAAACCTTTCAATAATAAAGTCTTCATGCTTTCTGTTTGTATGAAGTCTTATGAAAAAGAAACGCAGATCAACAATCTGTCATTTTTGACGGAGTTATATACTAGTTATATATAGTATTAGTGCTATATATGTCGACTTCGCAGAAGGCGATTACCCCAGTCGCACGCGTGATCTGTTAGTTGTGGAGAAAATATCTTCTCGCACTCGTGCTTCGCAAACATCGAAATGTTTAAACTGCTTATTTGAATTAGAAAATAAAACCTTATAAAGAAATGCCTTTTTTGAAAGGAAATGCCACTATTTGAAACAATGTCTTTAATATATAAGTTTTTGAAAAGTTTACAAGTAAAACTGTCGCTGAAGTTAGATAATTCAAGAACTCTTAATGCCAAAGTAACAGAAAGAAATAGGGAAATCAGGTTTTATTTTATAATATCCTTTTTATTAACAGAAAATATAATTAATTTCAATTAGTTAATTAATGCAAATAATATTAATTAATATTAAAATTGGAAATTTCAAAGCATTATTTGAGATTTCTCATTCTACCCCGTTAAATCAATAGCAAAGATTAATAGTGAAATCCCATAGCGAAACCTAGATATCGACTCTTATAGGACATAGAGTTCAGAGATGCTAAGTAAGTGGCGACATACGCACAAAGTGCATGTTCAAATAATATTTTTGTCCAAACTATCGCAACCCACTATCCAGAACTTGGCGGTATTCGCTTGGGCGAATTCAATTAGATGATTGAGACATGTCAACACTCATAAGCTTGGTTAGAATAGCTGGGGTACTTTGATATGAGAGTGGCGACAGACGGGATATAAAATTTGGTTAGTTGAGACAATTCTAGACAAAAGCTAATCGTTACGCGTCTTGGCGGCCCTGACATTATCGCCAAGGTAATGAGTCGAACTCGTCCAGGCGCTTATCGTCAATTTCTGGAATGTAGGTTTGCTACAGTTTGAACAAACGAGTCTGCCTAAGTATGGTCTCAGCAATGTCACTCGCCACTGTCATACAGAGGCACCTTAAGAACAGCAGGCTGCTCAAGATGCTTAGCGATTCGTTTTAAACCAAAATCACCACGAGTAAGCAAATGTACTTCCCCGTATGTCGTCACTATCTTACAGAGATTTGCTAATGCAATCCGTAGTTTCTTTTTTATTGCATTAGAGCCACAGATTCTGATCTATAGTTAATATTTACCAGTGATGTCTGTATTTTTCTTCAACGGAAAAACGTATATCACTAGTTTAAGGTTAAAAGAGTCTCTAAACTGCGATTTTCATACAAAATTAAAATCATGTTTTTGCAAAAAATCTCAAAGGTTATCCACAGGTTATTTATAACGAAAATATTAATGCTAAATCCATATCTTTGTAAAAATATAAAGACAATTTTATATATATATGAATTTCAAAATATTGAGCATGAAAGAAATCTTACAACTACTGAATATTCTAAAAAATAAATAATTCCAACAACTTAAGATTTTCGAATGCATAAACAACATATTTTAAAAATAATATTTTAAATTTATTTCCAAAATGTTTCTTATTTATGAAACGTAACTAGTATAAACCAAACAGCATTTTTTCCCAATGTTGTAATGCCACGATATCAATCTTATATTGCATCATGGGTTCAACTTATTTCATCGCACAGCTGCGCCCAAAATATTCGCAGCATAACATCAAATTTTTTTCAAGCATTTTTGTTGATCGGAAACATAAGCTTGAAAATAAATAAGTCTGAAATATTTTCCAAGGAAAAAATCTAGTTTTAAACTAACCTTTGAAAGTCTGCTCTTTTGAAAAATGAACCATAAGGTATCTTATCAAAGGAAAGGAAAATACTACGAAATGTGTTTAGATTTTTCTGGTTTTATACTGTAATGCGCGTGAATATATGAACGTGTTGAAGAATATTTCAACAAATATTACTCTTCCAAGCGTATATTTTATTCTAGAACATATTGAAATATTCCTGATGCCTTTAAATATTAATTTTACAACATTATTTCTCTTTTGTCTCAAATATTTTTCCGTTACATTTATTTATTCCGAATTTATTTTGGATTCAAATGTGATTTTATTTTTAAGGTGTTTTAACAATAGTCGGCTAGCACTGTTAAAATATTAAATTATACATATACTTGCAGTGAATATATACACTATACACATTATACGTTTAGTAAAAAATTCTATTTCTGTATTTTTTGTATTATTGTAAATTGAATATATCTTATATTTTGAAATGTAGTGTATTTTGGGGGAAAATATGACAGAGCATTTAGCAAAATGTAATAAAAGCGTCTTGCTGTTATTAGCAGATGAATTTTAGACAAGAGTGTCAAAAAGTGTAAAAATAAAGCTTTAATTCAGGCTATTGTTGATGCATCGGATTATGACGAAAGTTTTTTCGTGCAAAGTATTCTTCAAGAGGAGGCGGAACGGAAAGAACAGGAAAGACAAAAAGGAAGGCAAATTGAATTTGATTCTAAAGAAAAAGAGAAGCAAATTGAATTAGATCGGGTAGCGCAAGAAGAACAACTTAGACAATTTGAATTAGATAAATTTGAGAAACAACTTGAATTAGAAAAACTTGAGAGACAACTTGAGTTAGATAAACTTGAGAAACAGCAGCAATTTGAATTAGAAAAATTACGCATTCAAAATTCTACGGATACTGTTAGTGTTTCACCAAATGAATCAAACGTAGATTTCCATAGAACTCCGAAAGTAAACTTAAAAGATTTTGTTCCGTG
The DNA here is from genome assembly GCA_963931845.1 of Maratus michaelseni. Lineage (NCBI taxonomy): Eukaryota > Metazoa > Arthropoda > Arachnida > Araneae > Salticidae > Maratus > Maratus michaelseni. The sequence goes on along the minus strand of OZ007588.1, from coordinate 244,408,268 downwards.
TTTTGACTCAAAATTAATCGATATCACTCTTTTCTTTATGATTTTTCAGAGACAAGCCGAGAAAAATAAAATTTCTCAGGAGAATTTAGTTAGCCAGTTTATTCCGTTATTGACATCGAATAACAACTAGCTGATAAATGCGATGATTTTCAGCATGTAAAAAGTTTTATTAGATCGGTTTAGGCTGAGCACAGGCGCGTTAAAACAAAAATTTGAAAATCATCAAAGAAAACCGGGTGAACTATGGGTAGATTTTATTTATGAGTTAAGTGGTTATCTAGCAAATTGGTTAGAATCTTTAGAAGTGAGAGATTTCGAATCGTTAAAAGAACTGATGCTCGCGGAGCAATTAAAAAAGGGTCCCTTTTGAAATAAAAGATAAATTTATGGACGAATAGGAGGAAATGAAGATAGCTTCGAAACTCGCGGAGAAGTCTAATAAATTTGATAGTATCAGAAGAGAATTTAAGAGGCCAGAAAAAAAATCTTGGGAAAATGTACCTTGTGGAGAAAATGCAAAGACTAGTCCTGCTTCTAAAATTAAGAGCGAATTCAAAACTAAATCGGGTTTTGAGGATAAAAAAGATAGCGTGAAAAACGATAAATTTAAGAAAGACCAAGCTTTTAAAAAACAGAGGCAAATTCAATGTTATCATTATTTAAAAATTGGCCACTTAAGACCTCATTGTGCGGAATGGCTAAAAGTGAGTCTAATTATGAGGATAAAAACTTAGGTTGGATTTCTACTAGTAATAGAAAGTATATGAATAATTAGGAAGGAGTGGAAACTAATTTACCGATGATCGATTTATATGTAAACGGTAACACGATCAAAGCGATTAAAGATACAGGGGCACAAATTGCTGTTTTTGATGAATGTGACATTCCCTGGAAAGCAAAAAAGTGGGGAATATCTTTCTTGTTCCGGCCCTGGGAAGTATATAAAAGGCAGACTTAGTTTCCGTGCCAATAGCATTGATTGAAAACAATAAAAAGTACCCTAAAAAGAATGTTAGTCGTAGCTATTGTTAAAAGATTAATTTCTCTCCCTCTCATAACGCCTGCTGTTTATGATTTATTAAGAAGAAAGGATTTAGACGTTCATAAATCAGAATGTAAACAGATGGGAAATCAGGTAGAATTACATAGACAGGTAACTCTGGAATTATCTGTTGTTCAGTTGAAGGAGCAGGTTAACAAAAGGAGTAAGGTGTAATTCGGACAAAGAGTCTGTTAAAATAAATAATGAAACAGAGTTTAATCCTCCGAAAAAAGTGACAAATAAGCATTTGGAAAATGTTTCGAAATTAATGGGGAGAAAAGATATGGCGACTCAGATGCATATAGATAGGAAGCCAAATAGAGGAAATCACTTTCGAAAACAGAATCCTACAAAGTATGCAAACCTACCCAGGTATTTTGTTGTGAGTGTTCGGGTTACGCCAGTTAGGAATAAGGTGAAAGAAAGATTGAGCTTAAATGGGCCAGACATAGGAAAACTTAACACTCGTATGAAGAAAGATGATAGTGTAAATTGGGGAGTTAATTGTCAAATAAGTAAAAAAAGAAACGCGGAGTTGAAAATGGGTATAGGAGAGCGTAGCACTAAGATAAAGAATCGCGCTAGTAATCACGGAAAGATTGGGTATAATGAATATTCAAATACTCTGATCATTATAAAAAGTGGATAGAGTGTTCCACTATCGGAACAGATCTCAGAAATAAGATCTCAAAATTAAAAGCATACAGGGTTTTGAGCAAAAAAATTATGGTGATAAAGTTATAAGGCGAATTTTAATGTCAAAAGAAATCTTTGATACAACTAATTCAGATATTGGATTTCGGGAGGATTCTCTTAATTAAGTTCTATTCTAAATTTGGGACTGTTCATTTTTGTAATATCTGTCCTGCGTTTGTTTATCATTTAATGCTTAATAATTTTGTAATAGTATAACTTCAATAATTTAATAATTGCATAATTTAGTATGCATTCTTTCTGTCTGACAGGGTATTCAAAATTAAGTTTTTCAATAAAATGTATTTAGGAATATTGTGTAAGGCATTGTCTTGTATATAGATTTCTTCTTAATTTTTTTATGTTATGATGTAATTTGTAAAATGTGTTTAGTATTATATAAGTGTAGTCTATTTTAAAATTATTTCTATCAAAATTATAAATTATTTCTGGAATTATACTTAAATTTTGTTGGGAAAAATGATAAAAAGTCATGTTGATAGTGTATTCTTTCAATACCAAGTATGGGGAAAATTAGGGTTCTGTAGGGATTTCATGTGCAATAGTAAATTCTATGAAAATGTATGTTAAGGTTTATGCATAATGACCTCTCTGGAAGTTAATAAAAGGGGCTTATTGGTATTATAGCTGTTATATGACAAATTTCTTGCAGAAATTTTTCCTTAGGGGAAAGGAGTTGTGATGGCTTGGAACCATCATCATAATTCATTATGATAGGATTAAAGTAATCCCAGAATAAGGGAAATGATTGGTCTTGAGTGGCACCTATTGCAAGAGGATTTCCCAAGTTGAAAGATCTTTTTTGTTTATCTCAAAGAAGATTGAAAAACTTTTCAGGATTTGTATACATTTCTAAGTGTGTATGGACTTTCTAAATCAAGACTACCTGAATGGATTTAAAATGTGCCAGAAAGGTATTCCTATGAATAGAAGAATAGAACAAAAGAAATGGATTTCGGAGAACCTTTAGATAAGAACAGGGAGGAGAAAGGAAGAGGGTGAGTCAATCAAGTAGGATCTGAGATATTATGCAGACGGGAAGGAGATGGAGTTTTTCGACATTGGGAGGCTGACATGTTTTTGTGTTCTGAGTAGACGTATCTTCGTTTTGATGATTGTAATGCAAGGGTTCCTTGGATGTGAGGGGAATATCTTGTAATACTATCTAATATTTGACTATCATATTTTTACAATTGTTATTTATTAAAAAAAAAATTTGTTTAATATGAACTGATATGTTTTAATTATACGTATGTAACCATGATACCACAAACCATCCATTTTTAACGATTTTATAACATGATAATCATTCAAAGCTCATAGGCAACAATTAGCAACAATCAGTAAGTGGGCAACAATATGCTTGGTGCGTCAGCCTGTATCATAGCAGTCGTAGTCGAGGGCATATATGCACATGTAGTTCTGTAGTAGTTCAGTTGGATCAGGTAAGTAGTGGTGTCTCAGTTTAGCTATCGAAGTAAGATACGACAGCATTGTGAAACTGTCTGCATGAAGCATTTTTGTCTCCGTTTTCGAATACTCGTTCCCGTTTCTAAACGCTGTGATTGCTTGCAAAATAATGTTTGTTCTCTGCTGTTGCAAAAATTTGGGCTCTATTAAATTTTCTTGGATTACATACCGTACTGTCCAAAAATAAGTCTTATCATAATTTTTCAGGATGTGCGTTATATTAAGTCCTATTCGGAAAATAAGCTCTACTTCTTAACACTTCTTAACAAAGCATTCGTAACATACTCAATATCTACGATATCATTCTGGGTTTAAAAGTGCACTCGTTTATGATTGAACTGCAAGAATCTCGATTTATTTCCTAAAAATCAGGCTTATTAACAAAAACCTTTATGCCCAGTATTAAACCGGGTATTTTCCAATCTTTCTAATTCTATACAGGGGTGAAGAGTATATAGAATAAAATCACTTACACTGTGTTGCTAGTGCATTTCATCTTGTACAAAAAATGCTCGTTTATTTCGTCTAAGATGTGAGAGATGTATGAATATATGTTAAGATTTGATAATATATAAGTTAGTATAATGGTTTTACAATAAAATCAAGCGCAGCATAATTTGAAGCTTTATGATGATGTTCCAGAAGATAACGTGACTGTATCTAAATAAATGTATCATTTTGTGCATTAATGTGTGAATATGAATAAATGTAGATTCTTGTACGTGAAACTACGAATAAATTCAACGTGTTGTAAGTAAAAAAAAATGAAATTGTTGTGCATGATTAAAAGACATCCCCTGAATATATGTCCTACAGTATATTTTGGAACAAAATTTAATATAAGACCCGAACTTATTTTCGAGAAAACACCTGAGGTCAGAGAAAACACCGTATTGTATCGTCCTAAGGACTGTTTATTTCGACTTTCGATTGAACATGGGAACATCCCCAGTATCTTATCAAAGGAAAGGGAAACACTACAAAATGTTTTTAGAATTTTCTGTTTTTACTGTGTAATGGCGCATGAATGCATCACTACAGATTGAAGAATATCTTGGCAAATATCTTTTTCAAACGTTTATTTTATACTGGAGCACTTAAGAAATATTTTTAAGACCTTAAAATATTAATTTTTCAACATTTTAACTCTTTTGTTTCAAATATTTTTCTGTGAAATTTAGCCGTTCAGTATTAATTTTGGTTTCAAAAAGGAATTTTTTTAAACATGATTTAAGAAAAGTTGGTTGCTATTAAAGTATTCAGTTAAGGGTGTATTCAAATCCAAACTGCTTATTTTGAGACACATTTTTAAATTCATTTTTGCTCTAAAATGCATCCAATTGGCAGGTTCTCTTATTCAGAAACTTTATAATGTCCGTATTGTCTCGATTTTTTTATAAAGGCAGAATATATTTCAAAAACTGCTGTCAAAGTGGACATTTTGAACCGAATTTTCCAAAGCGATAGCGCTGGAAACAAAAAAAAATGATCGTACTGTGAAAATAATTGTCTGTAAATCAATTTCTAATTAATTGGACGAAAAATAAAAACATGGGGCCCTTATAAATGTCTTTATAAATCACGCCGCCAAGTTTCCTGTTGTTACTTTTAAAAATGAGTCTGAGAATGTGTCTCAAAATTTTGAGTTGTTGAGCGAGGAAAAATATTTTTTTTGAATACCGCCTTAATCATACATTTTCAGCTAATATATACATTTTATGAAATTTTGAAGTATAAAAATCCACGTTTGCAATATGATAATAAAATGACCATTTGTAAAAACAAATTTGATAAAAGTTTCTTTAAACTTTACAACTACTTAAAAAATTTTAATTGGAGGGAAATATTTTTAAAGTTTTCTTTTTCTATAAAAATTACAAATATTTTGGATGCCTCAAAATATTAAATTAACCATATTTTTGCTCTTTAGTTTGTGAGGTTCGTTGACGTTCTTTGTTTAACCATGTCGTAATAATTATTACGAGCAACACTAAGCAGAACAATATGTTAATTGCAGTCTTGAATGGAAGTGCCGGCACATGCGTTAATACTTCAACCTATATACTCTTTGAAATAAGTACGCAAAATTACAATAACGGCTTAACTTATGACTAAATGCATTCACACTTGAAGATTCTAAAGAAAGTTAGCTTTCAGCGAACGTTAGACTGTGGTTCCAAATCCTTAAAAAGTAGGCAAAAGTCAAAAAATAACGTTTCTATTTAGTAATTTTTATGTGCCCACTTACAAATAGACCATGTTTGAAAATCATGCGATTCAATAAAGAACAGAATTCTTTGTATACCTGTGCTGGAATTTCATTGTAAACATGGCGCTCGAATTACAATCAAGTGATCAGTACCGTATATAAATCATGACAGCAGTGACGTAACAGTAAGTCACAATAGGTACGTTACATCTGTGACCAAACTGCCACCACACAGTGACCTGACAACTTTTTAAAAAACCTAGTCAAATGGACAAGAACACTTTAAAACGTATTATTCCTTGTAAATATATTTCTCGGACATTTTTTTAATTTTTCGTGAGATCAGAGTGACATCACTTGAAATCACATACGTTACATCACAAATGTGACCACAAAACTACCAAGATGTATACTGACATTGAGACATTTAAATATCTTTGAGAATGAGAGAAAAAATGTTTTGAACACGACCATCTTAATGCATTTGAGGGCCTAGAACAGATTAATTTTGTGAGCCCCTTACCAATTATCCTATAGTATTTACTTATTTATCAACCTACAGGGAAATTATCTCTAACTAGATCGATTTTAGTTTATATGCATTTGAAAATTGTGATGTAAATCCTTTAGATCATTCAAAATATAAATACAAATTAATGATACAAATAATTTAAAAAAAAAGACCTTCAAATATCAAACTTAAAACTAAAATGATATATGAAAATTAATTGATATATAGCGCTGAATATACAGAAGTATAAAAACAACTCTTAGATCACCGGGAAATCTACTAAAATTTCAGATCGATCTTGGTAGCATTAAGCTTAATGTCATCAGTAGAAAATAATTTGTAGAAATTTGCTCAAATGGCGATAAAATTTCATTCACGGGAAGACTTTGGACAAAGACTGAGCTAGCCTGCTTTTCCGAAAAAAAAATGTTTTTATATTAAATTAAGAACGTTTTTCAGTATCGTTTTATTCATTTATGAAAAATTAATATTAATAATTTTGAAAAATAATTGCAATGTTTTTATTAATATAAATTAATGCTGCTATAGAAATCGACAAAGCGATATCGAGGTGGGGCACTGTGATTTTTTGTTAATGTTGGGGGGGGGGGCGGAGGGGAATAAGTTTCGAGACAAACTGATGCCGTGATATAATGAATAACATTTTTATACATTTAATTATGCTTTTTACTCTTAAGAATAAATAACATTTTATTATAATTCTTTTTTTTTAATCACCAACGATACAGTAAACAAAGTTAAAATGTCAAAATCTAGGGTGCGCTATGCAACCTTGCCCTCTTCATCAGTGCCCATGACTACTACGAAAATAATTTCGAAACTAAACGCTTTTTTTGCCTTTTTGAAATAAAGGCCAGGCTTTTAACGGGTCCAGGTGCAATAAATTTTTAGAGGGCCTAAATTATTTCGCAATACAAAAAATATTTTTTTTTTAAGAAAAGGAAAAGAAAGGGTATTAACAAACGCTAGTAACTCCTGTAAGCCCCAACTCTCCCCATAATAGATGACCCTGATTGAAGACACATGTAGGAATAAATAGAATTAGAATATTTTCACTGTATTATGAAGTTCTTTTATTCATACATGTTATAATGTTATATGTAACGGGACTTTGGTATGTAACTAATTAAAACTTATATAAAAAGTTAAATAGTGAAAAGCATTGAAAATCATTAAAAGTTCAATCATGAAAGCTTAATAATAAACTATTTATAATATCAAGATTCATTTTAAAATGTCGTTTATGTCCGCAAACAACTGATGAATAATAAAATAAACAAACTTCATATACCTTCATAAACATACGATGACAGGGTAGATGCATATTATTGTGTCCAGAAAGAGTATACAGAGAAAACTGTCAGGGTCATTCCTACAAAGTTGTCCTCTGGAAAAGTTTTGCCCAGCTTTAATGTTTTAAAATTTTATTTTAATGGAGTTTAACAAGGATTCGTAAATGGCGGCTCTAAAACTTTGTTGAAGTGGCTTTACTACCTTCCATTGTTAACGGGTAACTTTTTGGGTACCAATACTAATAAAAAATACAAGAAAGTTAGACCTGTTTTCCTGGGTGAAAAAAAAGGGATAGTAACAAAAAAAAGTATGTAAATATTTTAATGTTGTTAAGCATTTATTTTTACACTAATATATGAAATGAAATTTTTTAGCCATTCAGTTTTTCTATTTTCTTTTCGATTTCATGAATCCTGTAAATTTCTGCAGTTTAAAGTTACGGAACTTTATTCGTAAAAAATTACAGATTAAGTAAAATGCTGCATTAAATATGTTTTAATAATAGCCACTCTTTCTGTAAGCATAAATGTATTTTTTCTAGAGTAAATCTTCCCCTGAGTTATGAAAAATAGGTAAAAAAGCTATTTAGCCTCAAAATATTGTCATAAAAATTGCAATTATTTTTATTTATTTAACATTTATTAATGTTTGATTAACTTAATGTTTATTTCATGAAAAGTAAATGAGCACTTGTTTTTTAACTTCAGATTAATGCTGAATATTATCTTTCATGTAACGTACTGACTTGGTGGGCATGTAGCGTTGGACTTTGAAATGAACAAAAATCAACCAAAAATACGAATGTTTTTGTGTTATTTATATTTACATTATCAAAAATATCAGTATTTCGCAATATTTGAAATTATGTTTGGATACTTCTTAAAGGTAAATATGAATGGTAAAAAAATCCCTGACGGCTCGGCCTACAGGCACAGGTAGATTTCGAAGACGCAGAACGTGGGGTGCCTGTTTGTCGGGAATTGCGGAAGAAATGACCTTTTTGCGGATGATGCTGCAGTTGGAACCGCCTACTTCGAAACGAAACTTGTTTGCAGGCGGAGCCAGCAAGGATTTTTTTTTTTTTTTTTTTTTTTTTTTTTTTTGCTATAAGAGTTGGTCCTATAAAAAACATGTCAATATAAAAGTTTTAGATAATATTAAGAGGATTTATAATATATTTAAGCGGATTTGAAATATTGGGAATTCACGAAGTTACGAATTTTTTTCTTCTAAAACCCTCCTTCCCTCCCCCCCCTTAAGGCAATTTTTAATTATATCAAAAATCTGTCATACATAAGTTTTTGGCCCTGTTCCTAGAAGTAATAATAACTTTAAACGGATTCGATACGTATCATAATTAAGAAATTTTGGGGTTTTTTTTCTGTTTTCACAACCCCCCCCCCCCCCTTTAGTTCGATTTTGCCCATTAACGAACTTGACCGAGATTTTATGACCCTTGATTTTATGTATCAGTTTCGAAAAGATGCGGGAGTTAGAACCGCCTACTTCGAAAAATAACTTGTTTGCAGGCGGAGCCGGCAGGGATTTGTTTTGTTTTTAATTTTTTTTTTGCTATAACGGTTGGTCCTATAAAAAACTTGTCCATACAAAAGTTTTAGATAATACTAAGAGGATTAATAATAAATTTACGCGGATTTGATATCTTGTGAATTGACGAAGCTATGATTTTTTTTCTCCTAAAACCCCCCTTTTTCCCCCCCTTGGGACCATTTTTAATTATATCAAAAATCTGCCATACATACATTTTCGGCCCTTTTCCTAGAAGTAATAATAACTTTAAACGGATTCGATACGTATAATAATAAAGAAATTATGAGGATTTTTCTGTTTTCACAAAAAGCCTCCCCATTTCCCCCCCCCCTGGTTCGATTTTGCCCATTAACGAACTTGACCGAGATTTTATGTCCCTTGATTTTATGTATCAGTTTCGAAAAGATGCGGGAGTTGGAACCGCCTACTTCGAAAAATAACTTGTTTGCAGGCGGAGCCGGCAGGTTTTTTTTTGTTTTTAATTTTTTTTTTGCTATAACGGTTGGTCCTATAAAAAACTTGTCAATATAAAAGTTTTAGATAATACTAAGAGGATTAATAATAAATTTACGCGGATTTGATATCTTGTGAATTGACGAAGCTATGATTTTTTTCTCCTAAAACCCCTCTTCCCCCCCCCCCTTGGGGCCATTTTTAATTATATCAAAAATCTGTCATACATACATTTTCGGCCCTTTTCCTAGAAGTAATAATAACTTTAAACGGATTCGATACGTATAATAATAAAGAAATTATGAGGATTTTTCTGTTTTCACAAAAAGCCCCCCCCATTTCCCCCCCCTTGGTTCGATTTTGCCCATTAACGAACTTGACCGAGATTTTATGACCCTTGATTTTATGTATCAGTTTGGAAGAGATTTATGCAGAATTTTTCCAGTTATCGTGGTCAGAAAAAAGTGACATAGATAGATAGATAGATAGATAGATAGATAGATAGATAGATAGATAGATAGATAGATAGATAAACTTTTGAACTGGGGGTGGTTTTGGGTTCTGGGAGTCATGATCGGCGTAGATCTGCAAAAATTTTTCAAAATTTCCAACTTAGGGGAGAATGTAATAGGTAGTATTTCTTACGAAATCTACCTAAAATGAAATTAACAAATAATAAGAAATTTCAAATGATTTTTTTCTCAAATTTTTGTCCTCTGTTCATAGCTAAAATGCTCCTTGTGATGTTTTAATATTTTTATTTAGAATTTTGAATATATGTAAGGTATGGTGATACATAATTACAATAAATCAGTACATTCGTTTTTGAATGCTGGTATACTAAAATCCTCAGATTAGTAATAAACGCTATTAACATGCAAAGTTTTAATAAAATTCAGTTTAGTTCCAGTTTTTTAATTCTTTCAAATAGCTTTCTCTTGATTAAAAAATAGATGCAGAGTTTTTTTTACAAAAAATTTTTAAGTGAAAAGAGAGAGAGAGAAAATATTTTAAAAATTGGAAACACATGGACCATTTAAAAATATTTTTTAAACTAATTAATAGATTTAATTTTTTTTTTTCAGTAAATTGATTTTTTGTTACAAATATCTATTGAATTTATGGTACAAAACACATCTTTGAATAATTTCATGTAGAGTAAGATAAATAATGAAAAATATTTTTTTAAGCCACCGCCCCTTTAAAATGAAAAGGTGTGTTTTTAAACCTTCTGACTGCTGTGAACTGATATATCCGTTCACTAAGCTGTAAGTTTCACTTTAATAGAAGCATTTTTTAAATTAATATAATTCTACAAATATAATGGAGTTTTAAAAAATTCGGTAATGATTAATACTCTCAAGGACTATATCCATATTGGTAATTAGTTTTTTATCATGTTTGAAAAATCATCTTTTTTAGCATTTAAAAAAGAATAAGTTACAAAGAAAACATTATTACAATTTTGCATTTTTTTTTTCGACGGGGATGCATTGTTTAAATTACTACATACTACATCCTAATTTAGAATCAAGAATAAAAAATTTTCAAGTTTGAATATGAGTTGTTATTTATAATGGTCTTTTTCAAAAAAAAAAATAATTATGTTATTTTGCGCCAGAAAAATGCTATTTTAAGCCCTTTTTTTAGAAAAAAAAAATGACAATTTGTGACGATCCTCCATGTGGTCGGGTGACTACATGTTATCCGAACCCGACTCCATATTATTGAGTCAGCTGAGGGTTTTTTTTTTTCTGGAGGTTGGATTCGGATTAGAATCTTGCATCGAATCGATGTAACCAGATTTTATCAAAACCGGACACGAGTCGGGTTCTTGTAAAACGTGGATACTTAACGATGATTCTAAATCGAATCGTACCTATAGTCAAAAAGAAAAAGAAACAATAATGTTGGGTTCTAGTAAAATCTAGTAAAATCCTGCCTCTAGAAAAAACAAGAACGAAAAATCATGCGTGAAACATAGATTATGAAACACTTTCCAACACATTCAGAATACTGTAACAAAACTTTACAGTTTACTAAGTCAAATAAAGTCAATTCAAGATCTTAATTAAAGGTATTTCAAGGTCAAACAGGACGGGGATGCCTACCTTTCGGCTTAAACTCAATTATCCCTGCCCAGCAGGTTTGTTTACTATGTGGCAAGGCCCCAGCATAGGGAGCGATGCCCGGAAAGACCATCCGGGAAGACTCACTATTGAAAATTAACTATCAAACATTACAATGGCAATCACGAAGGCTATCCAATAATACGGGACGAGCCAAGTTAGATACAATAATGGGCTGATTGAAGAATTGTGATTGTAAATAAATATAAGGAGATGTAGAGTTTTTACAAGATAATAATTAAAGTTGAGAGAAAACTATAAATACAAAACAATAGTAATAGCTCACTTATTGAACAATAAACAATTAATAAATACGATGTTGACAAAAAAAGTAATAATAGTTTGAATAGTAGCATCGAGTGTATAAAAAGATTTATATGGGAAAATACTTGAATAAGTATATAGGGGTATTTACAATAAGCAGTTAACACAATTTAAGTATAGCAATAATGCCAGAAAACAAATCTGAGAATACAAGCACTGTGTACTAGTACTAAAAATAATAGGGAATAACATAAGAGATTATATAGGAATGTGTACATGTAGCGAAAACAATCAATACAAATCTCATACCACCATGAGATTAGAGACGTAGTACTGAAACGATTGTCCTCTCATTTTCTGTTTGCCGCTTAAAATATTCAATGTCTTATAATTCAATGTCTTTAAAATATTCAATGGAGGTCTTATGCTTTTAGTTGATTTTGGTTGGTAATTCTTCGTGTTATGTTCATCCATCGGGACCCCTAGTCAAAGTACCCTTCCCAGAGTGCTGCAAGACAAGAGGGAAAATTCCCGACAGTACGCAAGCAGCTGCAGTTGATTTTTATAGGCTCCCGTGACCAGGAATAGACAATAAGCCTGAATTGAGGAAATAAGCCTTAAGCCATGTGACTTTTGAATTCGAGCAAACCATATCAATGCAGCATAGGGTTTTTTTTCCTCCAGAATATTATTATACCATACTTTGGGAATATCTCGAGAAATCCCACCTGATAATGATGCAAATTTTAAAAGGTACGTGTTACTTGTGTTATTTTTAATCTTTTGTTGCAAAGATGGGGGAGAAATGAGAGTGTTGCATCTAGGGTGATACCCAAATATGGAAAAGTATTGCTTTTTGACAGGGAATAATTATCCAATCTATAAATAGGTGCATGTTTTAAATATCTGGGTCTTCGAAATTTTAGAACTTTACACTTTCCATGTGAGGTAATTAATTTGTTTTCTTTTGCTCAGTCACTGGTGAGATTCAAGGCCAAATATCCATCATCTCCAGAAGTTTTCTTGTGAGACCATGTATAATAAGTAGTAGGTCATCCGCATAGGCAATTGCTATTATACCGAGTATTCGAAGAATATTCATCAAACCATTCATATATATTTTCCATACGAAAGGACCGAGGCAAGAACCCTGTGAACATCCGCGAGAAAACCATTGTATTTTTTCGGATTGTCAGTTGGAGTAAGCACCACGACTCGTTAAAAATGAAAGGATAATATTTTGGAATGATTAGTCTATGGACAAATTCTGCAACTCTTGTTGGGTAGTTGCCCAAAGAGGGTTATTGGAAGTGCCGCTGAAAGCCAATGATTTACAAAACGCATAACACATTTGAAAACACAATTTCAGCAGTTACTACCAAATTTCAAACAAAATATCCGAATTCTTTTATGCAGCCCTGTATATGATCTATAGATTTTTATGTATACTACACAGTATGCTAAAGTTTACTTCAGTTAGAAAATATATAGCACAATTAAAAATTCCACTTCAGCATTTTCCGCCAATAAATGGAAATGCACGTGAGATCTTTTGAGCAGCCATGATTATGATCTATAGAATTTATATGCACCAATTAACATGCAAAAAAATAATTACATTTAAAAACACGCACCACGATTGAAAACGTGCTACCAGCAATTATTGTTCATAAACCCTACAGTAACCAAATTCTTTTGAGTGTTCTTGTAAATTAACGATACATTCTATGCATGCCTTATTCTAAAGTAAGCGCCTTTCAGTGCATCTCAATGATATATATATCAATTGTAATATATTTAAAATTGTGTAACGTCATTAAAATACAACGCCAACAATTTTTTTCCATAGACCATAATATAACGGAATTATCTTGAGTGTCCCTGTAAAAGAACCATAAATGCTACACACTTCATTTTCAATACCAAACATGCCATAGTAAACCTCAATAACATATATAAATTTTAAAGCAATTCGAGTGTATTTACACCAGTTAGAGCACGGACAGAAGGCAGACAGACAGCAGACAGACAGCAGACAGACAGACAGACAGACATTCAAACCGAATTCATAAACACTTTTCAACTATATTGGAAAGTGTTAAAAAAGAGCGGAACCAATAAGGGCGAGTCGGGACGCCTTCGGATATAATCTAGTCACCGAACTGATGCTGAATCTAAACAAAAGTCACAATTTTTACAAATTAGTCACTCTTTTACTTCACAAAGTGGTCACACTGTAACGACACAGAAGGGCTTAAAAATCGACATAACGACTTCACACCTACGTCACTGTCACCTCACATCCACAATCACAAATTCACAGTGTGATGTTCTAGTGGAATTGCCGTGACGTCACAATGCTACACGGGTAATAGACGAAAACACAGAAAGTTTTATTTTAATTGCACTATTTGATAGAATTAACTGATTTTAAATCTCTAAAGTGAGTTCAACAGACAAAGGTAAGTAAAATATTAATAACTACACCTAAAATTATTTACAAAATTAAAAATTTAATTTCTTATAAATATATAAAGTAATATTTTACAGAAAATTATTATAAAGTAATAGTTTTGATAAGGAAAACGTTTATGATTTCCGCACAATTTATAACAAAAAAGAATGTTTTATAATCTGTAGCGTCATAAAATAAACACAAAAACAGCTGCTCCCAGCTTTTGGTGCAAGTTTTTCTATAATATATCTTATCTGCATTTTATCATGAAGTTCGCAAAATACATACACATTTATGTTTTTTATTACAGCTTCTTTTGAATTAAATTACATAGATACATATATATTTGTTTCAGTTATCGACTAATTTATATAAATTTATTGGATTTAATAATATCTTATATTGCTTATTTTCTTAGTAACTCACGATTATAATATTCATAAAAAAATAGTATGTGCAAATCATTTATTTTAACTAACACGAGATGATATACAGGGTGATTCATAAAAGATGGGCAGAACTTTAAGGAGTTATAGTACACTTAAAGACAAATAATATTAAATAGGAGACTAAGGGTCCCAGACGTATTCCCAAGGAGATAGGGGGCATTAAAGTTTAGGGTCCGAAATTTCAAATGATTATAAAACATGGAAAAATTGGTCGATTCGTTTGCGGTTTTTGCAAAAAATTTTCTTTATGCCAGTATTTTCTTGAAATAAAATTTTAAAGTTCAATTTCAAAAAATGCCGATAGGGGGCGCTTTAGACTTTGGAGTAACAAACAACTATTTTTTAACGTTATTTTTTGTATTTCTTTAAATGATTTCGAAAGCTTAGACTTAAACTTAAATTTTGATCTAAAAATCTGAGTCCTAACGAGTAGTTAAGTAGCGTAAACTGAAATTTGAAATTTGAAACCCTTCTCCCCCCAGAACAAAAATCAGTTATTCCCGATCTTTGTGTCGTAGATTAGGCTCTAACTACTGCCGCGTTTTGCTAAAATTATTCTTTATGTCAGTATTTTCTTGAAAATAAATTTTAAAGAAAATTTTCAAAAAATTCCGATAGAGGGCGCTTTAGACTTTGGAGTAACGAACAACTATTTTATACCGTTATTTTTTGTGTCTCATTAAATGCTTTCTAAAGCTTAGACTTAAATTTTCAGCCCAAAATCTGAATCGTTAGACGTGGTTAAGTTTCTGGGGAGAGGGGTTTGAAATTTCTACTCCTGAGCACAGTTCAGTTTACCATGTCCACACATTGTGTGCTGTGATACGAGGTAAAAAGACACAAATTAGGATTATGTTACCAAAGCATATTTATTAACATGTAATCACAATAAATGTTCAAAATTGTGACCACCAGAGGTTATGCACGCAGAACAACGGCGACGAATGGAACGGCGAACATTCGCCGCAAGGTAAAACACGTTAAAATTTAATCGCTTTCAAAACCACAAACGAGAATCTTTTTTTTTATTTCATTGATTTTTTCAACTCTTTCCGCCATATTGGATCCGTCATTTTGAATTTTCAATTTTAATATCAGATTTTTAATCAGCGAGATAAAAAAAAAAAACTCTTAAATGCTAACTTTCATACGCATTTGTACAGATTTTCATATTATGACCACATTTTGGGCTTTTGAAGCCACTATGCAATCCTTCAAAATTTTTCGAAACCTTTTATACCCCTGTTAATTGGATTCCACAAGTAGCATAAGACTCGCAACTAAGTAATCTAAACACAGTAAATCATCTCAATCGACTAACAGTCAGTAGAAATAGGCCAAAAAAGGGCCTTGCCTTGCAAATATTCGGCTAACTCTGATTTTTGGATGTGTTGTATAGGTTGATCCTCTAGTGAATAAACGAAGTTTTCGACCTTCTAGACTATCTAGACCTTGTGCATTTTTCACAATATAAAAAAAATATATTCGGCACTTTTTTCGATTTTCTTTTCTTTTTTGAGTAACTCGGTTTTAGTGCATGTTACAGAAAAATCCCTTTTACCATTTTATGGAGGATAAAATTCTCTATAACAAGCATTTTTGTAAATTTCCCAAACAGGAGGCGAGATACGGAGTCGGGAAAATGGAGTAAAATTTGCAAAAAGTGCAAAAATCCCTAATGACGTTAGTTTTTACTTAATAACCCACTTTTAGTGCGTTTTAAAAACCAAAGTGCCACAATAAACTTTGTAAAGCATGAAACAGTCTATAAGTTTCATTCATTATATCATTAATTATCTGTAATAGACTCTATAAATCAGAACAACAGGCTTATGGTTAAAACAGGAAAATACCAGCTGGAAAGTCACTAACTTATAAACGAGCTGTGATTTTGATATTGCATAAACGATGTAATTAATTAATTATATGTAAATACCCCCAATAAAAGGTATTTGGGGATTAGTTGAGAGCGGGAGTAAAGTTAACCCAAAAAACTTATTGATAGATATAGGCGTGAACCTAGAGGTTGAGGCAAAAGTCCAAAGTCGAAATAAAACTTAAGTGTTGAGAATAATATAAAAAAATTCTTCAAAGATAAATAAGCTATAATTCAGAAATTTTAAAAGGGAAAAAGAGTATCTAGGGCCGAAACTTGGGAGATTGGGGGCAAAAGGGGCATGTGCCCCGGGAGCCAGAATGGAAGGCGAAGAGAATGCCAAATGAGGATTTGGTTTTTCTTCTTTGTATTAATTTGTCAGACAAATTTATGTCAGTTAGTCAAAGTTTACATTAATGTTAAATGCATTTCACATTGAGAATGTTAGTCTCAACACAAAGAATACTAACAATTATACCTGCTAAGACGGAAACCAGAACAGGTTTATGTGGGGTTTTTTTATATTCAGTTTTAAATTTTAAAAGAAAGCAATGGGCACTGCGTCAGCGATATCAAAACAGCATGTTTACATTAGGCCTTCAAGAATCACGAGGGACGATGCTGATGTGACCAAGTTGATTCAATGGTTTTCCAGCCATCACCCATTTTCACAAATTAACGAGCTTTTGTCTATAAGCAGAACAAGTTATAAGTGGTAGAGAAGTGAATTGTCATATTTCGCAGTTGCAGACAAATGGATGTCACGCATTCCTTCATCAAAATTTTGAAAGCGTATATTTTAAAGCGAAAGGATGCAGTTTCTATTGCTACAGTAACACAAGCAGTACAAAAATTAAGGAAGCGAAAGTAGCCATAGGTCCTTTTATGTTGTTTCACAGGATGTGACAAGCAATCAGACGAAGAAATGAAAGAATACTCCCAGTATGAATTGGCACCCTTCCCTTTGTAACATTTTACAGAAAAGGGTATGCGCAAAGACACCAAGTATATGTTTAACTCTGCTTTTACCCCCCTAACAAGTGACACAATATTAGGAACGAAAAGAGTGGAGGTAGTTGATGAAGGATATCTTTTACACAAAGTTTGCTGGGAACGCAACAAATGTTTCTTTGCTGTTTTCGCAAAATATGTAAGATGCGTACAGCATCATCACAGTGGAAATGCAGTAGTTCTCTTTGACGGTTATCCTGAACATGATAAAAAAGTATAAAAAGTGCAGAAAGAGCTCGTCTCTTGAAGATTCCTACTTCTGTTGAGGTTCAGTTCAATGATACCATGTTTCCACAGATACCTCAATATAAAATGTTGGGGAATGACAAAACAAAGCACTTTTCATTTCTATGCTTCGAAATGAATTTGAAAAGCAAAAGTGGGGACTATACAGGCCATTAAAGATGCAGATTTGTTAATAGTGAACACAGCTATGTACTTGTCCGTGATTACGATGCTGTCATTGTCAATGGTGAGTACACTGGCCTTCTTGTTCTTGTGGCTTCTCTAGCTCTAGATAACGTTTATTTCCGAAAGGCCGGGAGAGGGAAACTGGAGACTCTCTACTCCGACAAGGGTTTCAAGTTTAGGGAAGTTGCACAAAACATTCTTTTCATTCATGCTGTGAGTGGTTGCAACTCCACTTCTGCACGCTTCAGCTATAGGAAAATAAAATTTTGCATAATTCTTCAGAACCCATCATTGAACCAAAAAGTTCAAATCTTTAAAGACTCAAATGCAGAGAGGTACAAACTTGTTAAAGCTACAGAAGCTATACTTCTTGCCCTGTATGGAGGTGATGCTATCTAAAACTTGAATGTATTGCGGTATGTCAATTTCGCTACAGCAGGTAACAATATTAAATTAAATTTACCGAGACTACCACCTACTCACAATGTTATTCAATATCAGGCATTCCGGACATACCTACAAGTTTAGACATGGCTAGAAAACGAAAAAGATTCTCTCGAACTGGGCTGGAATTGGAATGGGCATAGGCTCATTCCAGTCACAATGATGAACGAATCAGCCCCTCAAACCCTACTCAGTTTCATATTTACCAATGCAATAAAGGTTGCAGTACGAAGTGCAGTTGTAGGAAGGCAGGCTTGAAGTGCTCAGTTATCTGTGAGAAGTGCCACAACCAACTATGTGGCAACGCTCATGATATTATACTGGACCTTGTGGACTTTTGCGACCTAGAACAACCAATCGAGTCGAGAACAGAGACGGACGGTGAAAAACATGAGACGATGGTATTACTATCATGGCCAAGCAACAGAAAAAGGAAACATGTATAAAGAGACTATACTTACTACATATTTGTTGATTAATTTCTTGTGCATGCTATAATTAATTAATTACATCGTGTTTTCAATATCAAAAATAAAAGTTCGTTTTTTAACACTTTCCAACCTAGTTGAAAAGTGTTTATGACTTCGGTTTGTCAGGCCGTATGGCCGTCTGCCGTCTGGCCGTTTGGCCGTCTGTCCGTGCTCTAACTCCTGTAAATAAGCTCGTATTGCCTTGCAATTTTTATATGTTATTGTCGTTATCTATAGCACGTTCCCTATTTCAACGGAAGTGTGTAGCACTTATAGTTTTTTTACAGGGACACGCAAAAGAATTCCGTTACATTACGGTCTATGGGGAAAAATCATTTGCGGTTTTTTTAAATAATGTTACACAATTGCAAACACGTTGTAATTGATATATATCACTAAAGTGTATTACAAGAAGCTTAATATGGAATAGGGTGTGCATAGCACTTATAGTTAATTTAGAGGGACAGTCAAAAGAATTCCGTTACATTACGTCTATGGAGAAAAATCGTCTGCGGTTTATTTAAATAATGTTTCACTATTTTAAAAGCATTGAAATTTATATATATCACTAAGGTGCATTACAAGAGGCTTACTACAGAATAGTGTGTGTATAGCAGACATCGTTCATTTACAGGGACACACAAAAGAATTCCCTACTTTCTGTTAATAATAATTCCTGGAAGTGCGTTTTAAGTTACTCAACGCGATTTTAAATTTAACTCACTTTTTGTTTATTACGTGGTGTGTATAAATTCTGTAGATCCTATACAGGGCAGCACAAAAGTTCGCGAACACATTTCCGTTTATTGACAGAAACTCCAGAAGGAGAATTTTAAACTGTGCTACGCGTTTCCTAACTGAACTAAAATTTAGCATCCTATGTAGTATATATACAAATCTATAGATCCTATATAGGGCTGAATAAAAGTATTCGGATATTTTTCCTAATATTGTATATTTTGGAAATTCCTGAAATTATGTTTTTAAATATGTTACATGCGTTTTCCAAATTGTTTACTTAGATGTTATCTTTCAGCTTATTAAACGGTAATGATTTGTAAAATTATTTTGGAAGCGTTGGAAAGTGTTACATAATCTATGCTTGACGCATGATTTTTCGTTCTTGTTAATTTATTAACTTGCCTGACGGTATTTTCCTATTTTCACAAAAAAATCTTGTTTCTGTGATTTTCAAAGCCTATTACAGATAATAATAATTAATTACACAGACCTACAAAATTTAACTGTTTGCCTGGGGGTTTCATGAATTTATGTAAATTGTAAGAAATCTGCTATGCTTATTTCAAAAATAATATCCATTTTTATGCATCACGTTAGGATTTTTTACAATTAAGAAACTAAGAATTTGGAATTTGAGAATATGCAATTTACACAATATTCATTAAAAAATGTACAAAAATATCAGATAAATAAATAAAATCATATATACATATATAAATGTGTGTGCACGTTTTGTCAGAAATTATATTCTAGTATATACAGTAAAATTACTTTTCTTTATCATCAAAAGAATGCTTGTGTCCTTTAGATTTTGAAGCTGGTTTAGTGTCTTTTTTTAGCCCCCAGCAGTAATCTGCCAACATATTTACATTCCAGTATCATTCATGGTGTTTTTCCATGCATTTTATGTCCTGGTGAAATCTCTCACCTTGTTCACTCATTTCACCAAGATTTTCAGGAAAATAATCAAGATGGGGGTGCAAAAAAATGCATTTTTAAACTCATGTTACAACCTAGTTTTTAAAAGTTTTGAATCATTTTTCAACGATCGTTGCGTAGTTAAGATCTTTGTAATTTCCTAAAAATCTCTGAGTAAATTCTTTGAAACTATCCCATGCATCTTTCTCGACTGATTTAATTTTTTCCTCAAAACCTTTCGTCCTTCATTAACCGTCTTATATCTGGGCCAACGAACACATCTTCTTTAATTTTACCTTCCGATAAATGTGGAAAAACTTCATTTAAATATCGACAACTATCCCCTGTTTTATCTAAGGCTTAATTGTTTCATTAAACATAATTTAATGTGCAGGGGAGGCAAGATGACTTCTTTTGGATCAACTAAGTTCTGCCGAATCACATTTTTTTATCCTGGATTTATACAACCTCATGATGCCATATTGCTATAAGAAAGTGATAAAACAAACGTAAGATATCAACAAACGAACAAAATAAACGTATGTTCTCACTACATATGCGCGGGAGAAAATTGCGTCTTCTCAGGCAAATATCAACACATAAGTGACGCCATCTATATTTATATTTCACATCTTTTAGTGGAGTATTGTAATTTAAGATATATTATTGTCATTTTACTAAGAAATTAATTTTTGTTTTTATTAAGAATGTATTTTATTTAATAAATATTACACATTAATTTTATTAAGAGGCACCCCCTTCTTTTATGTTTTGTGAAAAAACTGTGGGTGATAGCAAAAATCTAATGTCATATTTGTGATCAGCGTGACTGATTTACTAAGAAAAAAGTGCTATTCTACAAACCCCAGATTTGTGTTGACCTGTGTTATCTAATAAATAAAACTATAGACTATTTCATGCTCGAAAAAGTTAACTCATAGTAACTCATTTCCTGTCGTAATCCCCATTTCGCAGTTCATTAATGTTTTAGGTTAATACCACTAATTAAAATATTTTACACATTTTTGAGGTTTACTCTATTTAAGACAGTCAGTTTTTTATATTCTCTTAAGTAGTTTCATATATATAAGTTTTTCATGTAAGGTATTGCAGAATGAATATATATATATATATATATATATATTAAATACATCGCAAGAAATATATATAAAGGTAAAATTAGGTTTTAAAATAATAATAGTAATAATAGTCTGCAGAAAAATTATGTAATTTTTCCGGTGACTATTGTATTTTAGATCTTCAAATGAGAAATATTTAAAAATTTAACAAAATGTTTATTTTTTTTTCATTTTTTTTTAATTTGCGGACATTAAACTGAATAGCAGTTCTTAAACTGAGATCCTCAGCGCAAATTCAGGGGTCCATCCAGGTATAGCATTCAATATTCAATTTTTACTTATCTAGAAGAGGTATCTCGCGAGAATACTGTTAAAAATGCAATATAATTATCTTAAATATATCTATTAGATTATAAATATTGTATTCGATATTCAAAACTAAAGACTATCCGTGATTTCAGACTTAAACGCTAGGAACTAAGATATTAAGATAGCTACTACAATATCACTTTTTTTAGAAAACAGATTGACAATAAATGGGTTAATGAAAATTGGAAGTTAAAATTGTGGAGAAATGAATTTTTTTATATATGAAAAGAAATGTAAAGTTTTTTCTTTTATGTTCGGATTAAAGCATAATCTCAAAATGTCAAAGGTTATAAATCTTTTACAAAAATATTTATGCATACAGCAAAATAAAATTATGTATGTCAGCGATTTTTATGCCTTTTCTATAGTCTTTTTGGTATATTTTATGATTTGTATGATATTTGAAATGGTTGGAGCTTCATGTCGGTTCGCGCTTACTGTTCTTACTGTTTTGAAAGAAGAATATACAAAAGTTAAAATATGTTTATGCGCTTTTGACCATTCTCTTTGAAATGCATGTCAACTTTTTCCTGTTCAAAGTCTTCAATTTTTGAATATATTCATATTTCAACGAAAGTATTCCGCTGGGCTTATATATCTCAACTGTTTTATCTGTATGCATAATCTATTTCGTAAAATATTTTTTGTAATGAATAACAAAAAAAATTTTTTGAATATATTGAGTTTTAAGATCACAGTTCGTAAATATTTCTATTTCTATCTAATCTATTCATTTTCATAAACTTGTATTTTACTATAATTTATAATTTATTTTAGTCTATCAATTAAAGTAAAATATCTTTTAAAATTGACTTGTAACAACTATGACATTTTCATTTTATATTTTATTTTAATTTAAAATGGAAGATTTATTGTACTTCAGTAAAATAAAAATTAAGTTTCTTAATGTTTAAAATTTTGAAATTACGTTAAGATTTTAAATTTTCATTGAAAGTTTCACTAACTTGAAACAAATATAAATCTTCGTTTTGCATTTGGTTTAACACATAAACTCAAAATATCAGTTGTTAAAAATCTATTTCAAATTTATTTTTGCGTAGAGCAAAAGAAAAAAAATATTTTTTGATTGTTAGCTATTCCTTTTCTATTGTCATTTTGATATATTTCATGATTTGTATGATATTAAAAATGACTGGAGATGCATTTCAGTTTACGTTTATGCTTTTCCTCTAATAAAAGATGAATGTACAAAAATTTAAAATATGTTCATGCGCTTTAAAATATGTTCATGTGCTCGTGACCTTTGTTCCTAAGGTCACTTTTTGAAACTCATATTTTTTTTGCGCGTGTCTTCAATTTTGAAAAGTATCCATATTTCAAAGAGAGTGTTCAGCAGCACTTATATTTATCGAGTGATTTATCTGTATGCATAATCTACTTCATGAATTTTGTTTCCAGTGAATGTTTAAAAAGTTTTTTTTCAATATATTTTTACAGAAAAAAAGGAATATAGAAATAACAATAAACAAATCACAGTTTAAATTATCCTTTGCCATAGATTTATTACAGAGCTGTTGATTTTTCACATTAATAGAATATACCATGAAGCAAAATTTCAGAATTATGTATAAATTAAAAATATATGTTGTGGAGACTTTTGTTTCTAAAGTCACTTTTTGTTTAATGCAGATAAACTGAGCTACTAACCCTTTTTGTAACAAACTGTTACATTAATGTGCACGCATGCTTGTAGTATTTACTTCTTATAGGAAATATCATATATACTTAAAGTTGGAAATTATGCCAAATAGAATCGCTCTACTGAAAAAAAAAATGCAAATGGCGCAAGGTAGAAGAACATGAATATGCCTAGAGCCATTCCCTGAAGCTTTCAATTTACACTTCAAAATAAACAAGAAACATATATTAAAACTTTATAAAACAAAAAACAATCATAATCAGATAACACATGAGTCAAAAATCCACTAGTTTAAAATATGGTGACTTTTTTCTTTCTTTCTAACGTGGATAAAAAGTAAATCCCAAATTAACATACCACTAACCTACCACGTAAAAACTATTTGAATTTCAAAAAATTTCCAAATTTCTAGCATGTGAGCTTTATACATTAAATTAAAATATTTTTTCTCAATTATTCTACACTAATACAATTTGAAAAGCTTCTCCCGAAAGTATTATTATAAAGCATTATCACAATTCGAAAAGCTTAACCAAAATAAGCTGCATACGTAACGTTCTGAACCTCCAACAATCCTTTTCATTGTGCAATACGTAAAGGATTTTTAAATGCTTCATAAGGAACCGTGTACATTAATGGGAGCTGGTGCACGTAAAATCTGTTCGCGGTTCCAATGTCCTCCAAGTTTAGTATAAGCGTTACCTCTCGGGAGTGCCAATCCAGGTGCAGGTCTCTCATCTGGAATTGGTTCATATTTAGGAGACCGGCTCTAGAAGTCCAACCTCTCTTGAGGCTCTGGCACCCCTTCTTTTCAGAGAAGTGCTTTGGCACTTTCTCTGACACGCCAACAACAACAACAACAACAACAAATGCTTCATAAAGATTAAAGATTAGTAATATTAGTAATAAAATTAGTAATACTTTATAAAAAAAATATTTATTGACTTGTATCGTAAAATACCAGAAAATAGTAAATGTAAAAGATGGGCAAGGTTATCCAATAAAACAATCTCCAGATATAATTTTTTTAACTAATGTAAAATCTGCTATTATATTTGAAGCATTGCTACCTATGATTATAAGATATGTTTCTGAATTATGATTTTTTAAAGTGAAATGTGAAAATGCTCAATTTTTGGTATTTACTCCAGTCTTGGGTACCCAGGTATATACACAAAAATGAATACCTTAACATTTACTAAAATGCGCTTCTTTTGTTAAAATTATTATTCTTTTTAAATTTATTTATGCATCACAGAATATCTTTTTAAATTTTTTTTTTAATCTTTCTGTAAAAAAAACATTTCAGAATAATGTTAAACACATATATGATTTGAAAAAAAAAATTCCAAACAATTCCGCATTTGATATTTTAGTTCTTTGCTTTTTATGTTATTCGAAACGCGTCTGTTTTAACAAAGATTTACAATTTAAAAAATGAAGACATTTAATTATTATTCTATTAAAAGGCGATCAAGATAAACTTTTTTTTTATTAGAACATAAACTCAAAATATCATAGATAATACACGTATTTATGCAGGGAGCAAAATAAAATGTATATGTCATTCCGATTTATTCATCTTCTATAGTCATTTTAATATATTTTATTATTTGTATGATATTCGAAATGGCCGGAGCTAGATGTCGGTTTATGTTTACTGTTTTCCCTCTTTTGAAAGAAGAATGTTCAAAAATTTAAAATATCTTTATATGCAGCTGACCATTCTCTTTGAAATAGAATTGAATTTTTTCTTGTGCGGAGTCTTCAAATTTGAAATGTATTCATATTTCAACGAAAATATTCCGCTTCACTTATATTTCTCAAATGATAAAATAACAAGAACGAAAAATCATGCATCACACATAGACTATGAAAGATTCCCCAACAGTAACAGAATATTGTAAAAAAATTTCCTTTTTTCGTACAGTGTACAATAAATAAGCATTTTAAATAAAATGCGCCGCAGACATTTTTTCTACATAGACCAATATGTAATGGAATTATTTTGTGTGCTCCTGTAATATGCTATAAATACTACACACGTGATCGTCAATATAAAACATTCTATATCTATAGTGAACCTCAGTAACATATAAAAATTACATGTCAATCCTAGTATATTTAAGCAAGGCAGAGCTCGGCCAGACCACCAGACATCCAAATTCATAAACGCTTTTTAACTATGTTGTAAAATGATAAAAATGGTTATGTAATCTAAAACCACTAATGTTAAGTGTAGTACCATAGTATTATAAGTGTAATGCCTCAAGTATGGTATACCCTTTATTCACTATCCATGCAACTGACTCAAATAAATTTCGTATTGCTTAGATTTCTTTTTTTAATAGAGAGAATGTGCAAAATTAGTTGAAAATATTTTCATTCCTTTACATTTAAGAAAATCAATTTATTCTCCAAAAGGAATCGATCACCATTTTACTCTTAAGGTAAATGAAATGAACTGCTCAAATGTTCTCAAATGAACTGCCCGACAACGTGAAACTTTCTTACTCATTTTTAAGCGCAAAGCCATAAGATTGGCAGGCCTGACTGGGGAAGCAATTTGGAATCGAAATGAGTTTTTCATTTTTTTTTATAAATATATTAGTTGTCGAGTTATAAGCTATTCGGGTCAAGTGATGACACGTTTTTCTCCTTTCTGGAGCTGCATCATCGGGAATTTTGTTCGAAACGCCGACTTTGACAGTATTTTCTGAAAGATCTTCTGCCTTTACCAAAAAATGGAAAACATGTTTCAATTGCAAAGTTTCTGAATAAGAAGACCTACCAAATTTCATGCTTTTCGGAACAAAACTGAATTAAAAAATATGTCATACAATAAACAGTTTGGATTTGAGAACAGCCTTAAGCTTGTTGCGGTATGCTCTATATCATCCTTTTTGGAAGTAACTAATCTTTAAAACAAAGATTTAGTCATTACATACTTCGTTTTTTTTCTCATAGTATCATTAATTTTCAGAGAAATTTTAGTTACTAAAAGTTACTAAAAATCGCCTGATTCGGAATTTACATTTGACTTTAGGATGCTATTTCTTTAATCGGAGGAATTTTCTGATTTTCACTGTTCTGATTTTTTTGTGTTTATATATATATATATATATATATATATGTAAGATATCGCCTCTGTATAACGGGCGCACCTCGATATAACGAACGCACATCGATCCCTCTGTAACGACAGACGGTCGATCGCCGCTATCACACATTCCAGTAATCGGTATAACGTCGTTGATGTAGTCGTGCGAATGTAAAAGAAATCAGCAAGCATTTTCCTGGGAACTAGCGTTTATTCCTTTGTAATTACAAGTCTCTCTTTAAGCTAGGCCCAGGGGACAGTTTGAAGAGTCTTTTACCGGGGAAACATCGTCTTATCGTTCATATCTCGGCGAATTGCCGGACTTACACCGGCAAGGATGCCGTCGCACTTCGAAGAATACTGGCCGTAGTTTTTGTGGAGAGTGATGAGAGTCAAAAGCCACGCAAAAACGTGCTCCTCACATTATATACATCGAAACTACCGCCAGAGACCGCTTTGCAACTTATGAAATAATGTAATTTAATTGGCTAATTAGCCCTTGACTCATATCTGGGTAAGCAGCCCAGATAATTAATATGCAAGATCTAGCCACCGGGAGAAGAGAGATGCGCTACCGTCAGCACTTTTAATCTTAACGAGGATTAAAAATTGATATCTGTTCGTAATAAATGTATCGTAAGGAAAGTTAATTTACAGGGGCAACTAGAAATGAAGGCAAAACTTTAAAATTTTGACACACGATTTAGGGATTTTAAACTTTGAATTTTTATATTTTAGTTTTTGATTTGGAATGGGTTTAACTAACTATCCTTTCATATCAATCCACATTCGTTCACATTCAAAATTCTTTCATACTTTTTCACATTCATTTCACATCCCCCCCCTTTAAAAATGAGCACCACAGTACTTGTCAGCAAGGGCTGTGGGGCTCAACCCCATAAGTTAAACTCATTTTAAAATAGGCTATCAATTTTTTTTTTTTTCTACGGAATTCTAATTAGACTCTCAAACTGCTTGGACTTACTTTTACATAAAATACTGATACTATCTGATGATATACACTGAAGATTAAACATATGACATATATTGTAAACAAAACACACAGCTGCAGCAAAAAAAAAATTAAACATTTCTCGCGAGAACATTGTGTGCTATTTTTTTGAAAGTCTGTTAGCACATTGCAAAAGTTTTTGTTAACCAACATGTCCTGTGTGAATTGTTCTTGGGTGTTGGTTCATCAGGAAAGGTAAACATTGCACCTTTCTTTAAACATACAATACAATAAAAACTAAATAATATGATACTTGAAAACAGAAATATAATATGGCAATTACTTATATGATTCACAAAACACAAACAATTAAAAAATGCACTTAAACTTATAAAAATACTTCAACATGATATAAACACTTATTCAAAATATTAAATTTAAAAAATATAGCATAAAAGATATTTCAAATATATTGTAAATATAGGACAAAACAATTACTATAAATGTAATAAAAACAACACAAACATGAAAATGTCATATGAGCAGTTACAAGGTCTGTTACTACTCCAAAATATCTACTTACAAGCATCTTTGGGCTTATAGGACACTAGTGGGAATTATTCTCAGGAGAGAAAAAATATTGAACTTGAAAACTTTGTAAAAATAGGAACTTCTAATCAAAAAAAAAACTTAGGTGAGGATAGGCCCTCTTGTAGGGAAATAATAGTCTAATTTATGCAGTTGGTTAAAAAGGTAACCAATTGTTCTTGCTTTAGCCAATTATCTAGTTTCGAACAATAGTTATTAGTTGGCAACAAGACAGTTGGAAAAAAAGGTTAAAGGTACCAACTTGGTAAATTGGAATACGGACTTGATTGATTGGTAAACTGGGTACAACATATGAAAATAGAGGATTTTTTGGAAAAACATCAAGTAAGTCATTATTTGCAGACTGAAGAATTTCTATATTTCACAGTGGCGTTGATAACATACATTGATTTTTTTCAGCTACCTCAGTATGGTGGTATATTTGGTAAAAAATGGAATACTGTTTGGGATAAAAATGGAATATAAGGTTGACATAAAAAGTTTTCTCATAGAAAAAGGGGTTTGATCACCTGAGACATTAATCAAAGCAGCAACTTTGTCTTCGGTCATTTTCAATAACCCGCTGACATTTATTTGCACGCATTTTGGATGTTTTATTTTCGAGGTACCCGGGTACTTAAAAAAAATGCCGGAGGTTATGTTTACATCACGATGTACAAGAATTGCCACTGGATTGACCAGGAATTTCGAGATCATCCTTATTTTTGGTTGCTTTGTTGGGGTTTTAGCACATACTAGAATCATCGCTAGGGTTGTGTCTACCAACGGGTTCATTTTGTCATTAAATGAGGATAGGGGTGGAACCTATACCTTTTTTTTCACTAATATAACTTTGGGGATAATCATGACACTAATTAAATTCTTGGTGCATTTACTAAAAAGGCAACTGTTTCAAAAATATATTTGGTCAGGGAAATACTAAAAATATAATTCTTCAGAATAAAAAGGTAAATATAATAAAAATAGCAATAATAACAATAACGCAAAATAAAAAAGCATATATTTTTCTTGAAAAATTGTTTAGTCTTACTATGACAAAAACAGATATCTCAAGAGTTAAACTAAAGCAGTAAAATATGTGCATTGGCACTAGCACTTTTGTGCACAGTGCGCCAGGAATCTTTGAAAATTCGTGACATCAATTTTTGGTGCACCTCATCACTGTACAGAGGTTAATTCTTACCTGGAGCACACACATTTATTATTACCACTTGATTACCGACATATATAAACTTTTTACAACACATATTTACAGAAATATCTAAAAACATTTAATAGGTCATTTTTATATGAGAAACTAGTTTTTTTTTTTTTTTTTTTTTTTTCCAAAAAATTTGCCCTTTTTTTTTTTTTTTCTTAATTTTTCATTAAATCCCGCTTAATTTTCCAAAATAATAAACAAAAATAACCTGCTTCATTAAATCACTTAAGTGTAAAAGGATGAGATAATAATACAATAATAATAATAATAATAATAGTAAAATAATAATAGTATTTTTCAGAAAAATAACACTTAAAAAATAATAAAATTTCAAATTGTTTTTCTTTAATTGTTTTTCTCTCTTACTGCTTCAAAAAATAAAAATAAAAAGTTTCTGTCCGCTTTTAAATTCTTCTTAAAAAATAACAAAATCGAACATACCTATTTCTTCTTTTCCTTTTAAATCCATTTGATTGCACAGAATACTCACGTGAAAAAAAAAGAAGAAAAAAATTATCACCATTTAAACTGAAACCAAAACAGGGAGCATCAACAAAACAACGGACTCTTGACACACACAAAGAAAGGGAGAAAAAAAGAACATTCCTCCTTCTGCCAGGAGATCGTTGACCTTGAATTTTCCACAAACCATCTCTGAACCATCCCTTTCGCTGGATAGTAGGTCATTTGAGATAACTATTGAAAGTGAATGAACAAAACTGTTTTTCTTTTGGAGTGAAGCGCTGAAGAAAAATTGTTTATTTTAAGTAGGCAACGAAATAAAATGTTTATCCGAGATTTGATAGCTTAATGAGGAAGCAGGAGCTCTTTTATTAACTGATTGTAGATATTTATTTCTTTATTTTGGACACAAACTTTTTCTTTTCAGTTAAACACACTAGTCTTCTGTTATTTTCTTTTAAAGGCCCGGTGATTAAAAATAAAGTCTTTTTATAATTGGTTCGATTACGATGTTTCTTATTAATGAATAGTTATTTAAAAGAAAGGATTTTCCCATGGCAGGTATTTAATCCTGCCGACTCACTGTAAGATATCGCCTCTGTATAACGGGCGCACCTCGATATAACGAACGCACATCGATCCCTCTGTAACGACAGACGGTCGATCGCCGCTATCACACATTCCAGTAATCGGTATAACGTCGTTGATGTAGTCGTGCGAATGTAAAAGAAATCAGCAAGCATTTTCCTGGGAACTAGCGTTTATTCCTTTGTAATTACAAGTCTCTCTTTAAGCTAGGCCCAGGGGACAGTTTGAAGAGTCTTTTACCGGGGAAACATCGTCTTATCGTTCATATCTCGGCGAATTGCCGGACTTACACCGGCAAGGATGCCGTCGCACTTCGAAGAATACTGGCCGTAGTTTTTGTGGAGAGTGATGAGAGTCAAAAGCCACGCAAAAACGTGCTCCTCACATTATATACATCGAAACTACCGCCAGAGACCGCTTTGCAACTTATGAAATAATGTAATTTAATTGGCTAATTAGCCCTTGACTCATATCTGGGTAAGCAGCCCAGATAATTAATATGCAAGATCTAGCCACCGGGAGAAGAGAGATGCGCTACCGTCAGCACTTTTAATCTTAACGAGGATTCAAAATTGATATCTGTTCGTAATAAATGTATCGTAAGGAAAGTTAAGTTACAGGGGCAACTAGAAATGAAGGCAAAACTTTAAAATTTTGACACACGATTTAGGGATTTTAAACTTTGAATTTTTATATTTTAGTTTTTGATTTGGAATGGGTTTAACTAACTATCCTTTCATATCAATCCACATTCGTTCACATTCAAAATTCTTTCATACTTTTTCACATTCATTTCATATATATATATATATGTGTGTGTGTGTGTGTGTGTGTGTGTGTGTGTGTGTGTGTGTGTGTGTGTGTGTGTGTGTGTAAGTGTGTGTGTGTGTGTGTGTGTGTAAGTGTGTGTGTGTGTGTGTGTGTGTGTGTGTGTGTGTGTAAAAAGATATTATGCAAATAGTAGATTTGCTGGAATTATATGAACAAATAGACGATGAATAACAAAATATGAACTTTAATACAGTCCTAGAAATATAATTCTACAATACTTGACTAGCAATTTCTTTTCAGCTAATACACTTCTCGCCAAACATATACACTATATTTATTTACCAAAAAACCAACCAGGTCTAACAGCGCCTTTATTGGATATTTCTCATGTATATATACAAGAATATTTTGTTATCAGAGTAATAACATAATTGCTGCATTGGTTTCAAGAAATTTTAAATTTTGAAATATTAAGAAATTTAATTTTTATTCCATTGAAATAAATATAAATCTCTCCTTTTATATTCAGATTAAAGCATAACCACAAAATGTCATATTTGTTCCAGGTCTTTTTTTTTTTTTTTTTTTTTTTTTTTTTTTTTTTTTTTTTTTTTTAATGCGTACACCGTAAATGTTTTTTGATCAAGCAAGAAGGTTTACGAAAACATAATATAACCTCTTCGAAGTTACCCACGATTTCGAAAACTTTCCTTTAACTTCAGAAAGCTCAGAAATCAATAGGTTTTCAGAATTAAAAGAAGAGTTTCCGAAAAAAAAGTAACTGTCTTTAATTTTCGGATGCGTTTCCGAAAAGATTTTCGATCAACACGAAATTCACTCTATCAGTTCTAAATTCACGAAATAAATCGGTTTTTTCGGATGCTATTAATTCTCAAATAAATGTTTTCAGACAAACATGTTTGTCTGTTAAATATGTTTGTTGAACATGAAAATGTTTATTTGAGAATTGATAGCATCTGAAAATTCTATATTTCCTGATGTGACCGGATTGAGAAAACTGATTAGCACGCTACAAAAACTACCCGAAAACGTGTCTGAATATTACGGCCAGCAAAAGAAGCTTTTGTTTCAGAAATTCTCTAATCTCCACAATCTACAGATTTCGGAATTTTCAGAAGATAAAGGAACGCTTTTCGGAAATGTGAAAAACTTCAAAAAGGTTATAGTATAATTTCATAAACTTTCTAGCTAGATACATTTCCCTCTCCAATGTATAGAAAAATAAAATGTATGTCATTTTATTCTTTTTCTTCAGTCATTTTGATGATTTGTATGATATTCAAAATGGTTGGAACTATATTGGTTTAAGCTTACTGTTGTTGCTCTTTTGACTGTATAAAAATTTTAAATATGTTTATGTACGGCTTACCATTCTCTTTGAAATGATTTTCAATTTTTTTCTTGTTCAGAGTCTTCAATTAAGAAATGCATTCATATTTCAAATAGAGTAAGTATTCCGCTGCACTGATATTTATCAAGTATACTTTCGCTACATGCATAATCTATTTCGTAACATTTGTTTGAAATGAATAATTAAGAAAGTATTAAGAAAGTATTTTCTTAAATAAAAAGGAAGGTAGAAATAACTATAAACAAATATCATTTTAAAAGCGTCTTTAACAAGATTTATTTTATTTTATTTTTTCACATTAGTATTTTATTCTTTCAAGCAAAATTTTCAGTATCCTGAATAAATTATCCCCTTAAGCACCATATTCAATTTAGTGATAGTATCCTGAATAATAGATTTATTAAATTTCGTCAAAAGTTGTTTATGTCATTATTTTTAAATACACGTGAAATATTTATTTACATGTAATGTAAGGAGATTAAATAAATATTTATTTATATTACAAACAGAAATAAAGCTTGAAGTTCCAATCTTCATCGCAGCGCGTAACTAAAAAGTTTTTTTACACGTAACGCCATCTATACTGTGCGAAAACAATCATTGCTAAAAAGCCCGTACAAAACAAATCACAATGTCAATTAGCGACGTAAAAAACCAGAGGCTTAGAACATTGAAGTTAAAATGGGGACATACGCACATACGTCCTGTTATTTCAAATAGAAGAGTTCATGACGTACGCATGTACGTCCTGGTATTTCAGATAAAAGAGTTCATAACGTACGCAGGTACGTCATGGTGCTTAAGAGGTAAAAAATATTTGCATAGCATCGAACCAAATTGCTCAAAAACAGACAGGTAGGTTCAAATCACAAAAATTGAATGTAATATATTATATATTTGATTTGATTTGATAGCCTAAGAGGAACTGCTCAGACTAGTAGAAGTCTGTAGAGCATAGTGTCCCTCCCGGTCCCCTTTATTAAGGTCTTTTAAAAAATGCAATCTACAGCCGAAGCTGCACCCGCCGTTAAACGCGACAAGGAGCGGGATAGAATGTTTAAAACAAATACAAATACAAACTATGGTCAACGACCAGATCATATATTAGCCGGCCCTGCTAGGGAAGGACCCTTTTCGCGACAATTAGCAGGGACTGAATAGGAGTTGTGCATTGAGAGTGGCAGCTGACGGCTACTAGGTAAGATTAGAGATTTCTGTCAGAAAAATATAGATTTTAAGTAGCTTTCTGTTTAGGGTGTGCCTCTTTAGAATATTAGGAAGCCATTCCTTGGGAGGGATTGCAGGCTTCTTAATATGCCACTATGCTGTTAACGGGCAGGTGAAATAATAATGGGGAGCCGACGCCTCAGAGCCACACTCGCAAAGGAATGTGTTTGCACATTTAAATTTGTAGAGATATGTTCGAAACGGACCGTGCCCCGTGAGAAATGCTGTTGTGTGTGCGGAGAGGTTGTAATGTGTTATTGAGACTTTCGGTATTAAATTATATGTGTGTCGGCCTTTGCTGCTGTTATTCCAGGTTGATTGCCATTCCGTGAGTATATTTGCTTTAAGTAAACGTTTTATGTATGTGGAAGGAATTGGTAGATGAATGTCAATGTGTGGTTTAGCTGTTGCTTCCTTTGCGAGTGCGTCCGCGATTTCATTACCTTGAACGCCCGTGTGCGCTGAAACGTGGCCAAGAGCTACTCTATTTAGAAGGGACTTTAACTTTAGTTTGATTTCTAGGATTAGCGGATGTTTGGTTCTATGGGCATAGATAGCCTGCAGACCCGATAGACTGTCGCTGTAAATTTGGACAAAGGGGTGTGTGGTGTTTGTCTGGATCCAGTCCAGGGCTTTTAGGATGGCATAGAGTTCTGCCTGATAAACAGAATTGTGGTCATCTAGTCTGCAGGCCCACTGATGGGTGACGGCATTCCTTTCCATGGCGCAGAATGCTGCTACCACGCCGGTGACTGTTCCGGACCCATCAGTAAAGAGAGTAATCCTAGAGGATGGGGAGAAGTAATTAAGATTGGTGTTTACTTGGAAGTGAGATGTCTCTCATCAGAGGGGTGTATCTGCCATCCTGGAACTTTGTGCTGTATTTTGGTGTTTGGAAGGAATTCGCTTGCAATCGGTTCATGTTTAAGGTGGAGAATACGTCCCTTGGTGTATTCATATGCGAGTATTTTGTCTATTGATGGTATGCCGGTTATGGTATTTAGCGCATCCGTGGAGATTGCTTTGTAGCCTCGTGAGATTTGTAAGAGAAACATTCGCTGTAGTGAGATCAATTTTGTTATTGCTTGTTTTGTTAAGTGTCCCCCCCCCATATGCTTGCCCCGTATGTTATTATTTTCTCTACTATGGTGTGATACCATATTTTAAGCATGAAGTTGCTAATACCCCATGTTTTTGACGTCATTTACACGTATAAATCCTTCTTTCTATCAAACCTAGAAAACGACTCAAACAAATTGTTTGTTATGTACCGGGTGCGCCATAAGTTCGTTAAAACTTTAAAAAATCATTAGAAAGAAACTAATGATGCTATAAAATTGCGGTTTGCAGGAATTGGGTTAGAGGACGATCGCATTTTTTTAATACCAAAAAAGTTGTTGTTCAAAAAATTATCGATAGATGGCGCTGGCATGCATAACATGAAGCAGATTTATCCAAATCAGGCTGACAATTAAACACCTTAATGCACGCACACAGATTCTTCCTTCGATGCCAGCAGTATGCTATTGTTACCAGATCAAGCGTTGTTCGTTAGGCTCTTTTGCATGAACGGCGAATCAGCAACCAGCATATTGCAAAAATTCCGCACAGCAAAATGACTCAAGACGAGAAAAGGGTACGTTTCATGTGCAGGGATACTGAAGCTGGCAAAACACTTCGAAGAAACTGATCGTTTGGAGGATCGTCCTGAAATGGAAGGCTCTTCTTGATATCTTCTTAATATTATGCAGGTAAGTCTATCGGTAATTTTTTAACCACAAATTTTTGGTATTAACAAAAAATCCGGTCTTCTTCGAATACCATTCCTACAAACCGCAATTTCTTAGCATCATTTGTTCGTTTTTAATGATTTATTTTAAAGTTTTAACGAATTTATGGCGCACCCGGTACTTTACAAACTTACAAGTCAAATAAACACATTTCAAACCAGAAAATATGGATATATATATATATATGTATATATATGTATATATATTGTGTATATAAATACACGTGTGTGTCTTTATATGTCACTTTGAAGCCACAACTACCCAGAACAGACCACTGGTGTTTGAGTGTGGTAGTAGCAACGAGTCGCCCAACGTGCAGTATGGTGATTGCATGTCGGTAGCTGTGGGAGATATGGTGATTGAAAGTGGTCAACCTAGGGCATTTTCATATAGACGTGTGTGTCCCTATATTTCACTTTGCAGCCACAGCTACCCAGCGCAGACCACTAGTATTTGTGTGTGGTAGTAGCCTCGAGTCTTCCATCGTGCACTATGTTGGTTGCATGTCGGTAGCTGTGGGGGTGTGGAAGATATGGTGGCTGAAAGTGGTCTACCAAGGACATTTTCCTATTTCAACCAAAGTGTTTTATAAAATGTTTGGAATCTTCTTCAGCGGGAATTGATTCATTCAATTTAATATGAACTAATTAAGATATAGATAACTAAGTAAGATTATAATGAATAGAGGAAAGTATATTCAACTAGGTAAATCATATCCAATGGTTGAAGTATCATAGTTGAGATTTTTTCCAACAGAGCGAAAATATGCCGGGACCAGGACTCGAACCTGGGTACTTTGGTTTGCCATATCAACGCTCTCCCGACGATATCCTGGATTGGCATATTTCACTCTTATTTTCTGGACAAGGCTGTGAACTACAGCGCTAATTTCATTCATCCGAGCTATAACTATAGCATTTACATGAGGAATCTTGAAATAGCACAGAAACTCTCGTTTACCATGTAATTAGGTCATAATGAATAGATGAATGAGTTTTCGCTCTGTTGGAAAAAATCTCAACTATGATGCTCCAACCATTGGATATAATTTACCTAGTTGAATATACTTTCCTCAATTTGCAGTTGGTTTTTATCACGTCAGTATGTTAGTTTTTAATCCAAAGAATTTGACCTATTTCTATTGTTCTGAAATCTCATTTATATGTTTTTTTATCATATTAATCAAAATGCATTGGTTTAAAACGAAGATTTACAATTAAAATAATGAAAACATTTAGTTTTTATTCTATTAAAACAAATCTTTACTTTTACAATTGAATCAAAGAATAAACGCAGAATGTCATGATTGTTACACGTATTTACGTATTCATAAAGCAAAGTAAAATGTATATGTCAGAGAGTTTTATTCCTTTTTTATAGTCATTTTGATCTGTTTTATGATTTGCATGGAATTCAAAAAGGTTGGATTTGCATGTCGGTTTACGTTTAACGTTTTTGCTCTCTGAAAAAGCGAATTTACAAAAATTTAAAATATGTTTATGTG
Source organism: Maratus michaelseni (assembly GCA_963931845.1). Lineage (NCBI taxonomy): Eukaryota > Metazoa > Arthropoda > Arachnida > Araneae > Salticidae > Maratus > Maratus michaelseni. The sequence goes on along the minus strand of OZ007588.1, from coordinate 244,371,152 downwards.
CTGCTGACCATTCTCTTTGAAATGTATTTAAACTTTTTCTTTTTCGGTGTCTTCAATTTTTGAATGTATTCATATTTCAACAAAAGTATTCCGCTGCGCTTACCTACTTCAACTATTTCATCTGTATGCATAATCTATTTCGTAACTTTTTTTTTCTTGCAATGAATAACTAAACACGAGTTTTGAAAATATCTAGTTTTAAGTTCACAGCTCGTAAATATTTCTATTTCTATCTAATCTATTCTTATTCATAAACTAATTCTTATTCATAAACAACTTTTAATATATGAATAAATACTTTTTAAAAATACTTGTAACAACTATGACATTTTCAGTTTACGTTTTAATTCATATAAAAAAAAAAGATTTATCGTACTTAAATTTTACAAAAATTAACTTTTTAAATGTTTTCAATTTAAAAATTACTTTAAGATTTTCAGATTTTATTAAATTTTTTAGTAAATTGAAATAAATATAATTCTTCGTTTTACGTTAGGTTTAAAGCATAAACTCAAAATATCAGTTCTTGCAAATCTTCTTCAAAATTATTTATGTGCAGAAAAAAAGAAAATATGTTTGTTGATCCTACATTTTTCTTTTCTATTGTTATTTTCGTATATTTTATTATCTGTATGATATTCAAAATGGCTGGAGCTGCATGTAAGTTTACGTTTACTTTTTTTCCTTTTTTGAAAGACGGGTGTACAAAAATTTAAAATATGTTCAAGTGCTACTGGCCATTCTCATTGAAATTCGTTTGAAATTTTTCTTGTTCGCAGTCTTCAATTTTGAAAAGTGTCCATATTTCAAAGAGAGTATTCTACTGCACTTATATCCTTATGTATAATCTATTTTAAAAAATTTTGTTTCCTATGAATTATTAAGAAGATATTTTCTATATATTTTTACAAGGAAAGGATATGTAGAAATAACAATAAACAAATAACAGTTTAAATGCTTCATTTCAATAAATTTGTTACATAGGTATAGATTTTTCACAATAGTAGCATATTCTGTCAAGCAAAATCAAGCCTTCTGGATAGATTGAAAAAATAATAGAAATAGCATTGTACCAAATTTATTGCTAAAAATAAAAAAAGATAATGAATTTTTAGTGTCGATTAATTTGTTTTTTATCAAAAAAAGATAAAATCAATTTTTAGTGTCGCATCATACTATATAGTAATACCGTTATGTCACATGCATGGTCACACTCTTCTTAAAAAATCAACCAACTGACTCAAATAAATTTTATGTTATTTTGCAGCGAATGGGGGAAAATTTATTAATAAAATTTTATTGCTTTAATTTTTTTTTTCAAAATAATTATAAATAAACTCAACCCCAGCCTCCAAAATAAATTAATCGCAAATTTATTACAAAATTTTGTTGCAATGAAATGGCAATAAAATGTTGAAAAACTTTACTGTGTTCCATTCTAAATAGCAGTTTCTGAAGAAACTGATCTCCACTGCAACAAAGCAAGTCATGCGTCCACTCATAGTATTATCGGTTTCCAAAGTGAGTTTTATAATTATTCAAAATTACAAAGAACTTCTGATTTCTAATTTGCAGTTGGTTTTGGGAACGTCAAGAGTTATTTTTTTTAATACAAAGTATTTCACATTTTTTACTGCTCTGCAGTCCTAGTTGTTTGTTTATATAATAAATGTTTTGTGCTTTTATTTCAAACGCATTCATTTTAACGAAGATTTAAAATTGAGAAAATAAAGCAATTTTTATTCTAGTGAAACAAGATAAATCTTCATGTTTACATTTGAATTAAAGTAAAACTCAAAATGTCATAGATATTACTACTTATCCATGGAGCAAAATAAAATGTCTTCCTTAGTTAGATTTGTTCATTTTCTATATTTCTTTTTAATATTTATTTTGATTTGTATAATATTAGAAATGACAGCATGTCGGTTTACTCTTATTATTATTTTTTTTATCTATTTCAAAAGTCGAATATACAATATTTAAAATATGTTTATGTGTTGATGACCATTACCTTGCAAATAGATTTCAAAATGTTTTTGCTCAGAGTCTTCAAATTCGTAATTTTTCTTATTCCAACGAGATTATTACGCAGTACTTTTATTCCTCAACTGCTTTATCTGCATGCGTAATCTATTTAGCAGAATTTGTTTGCAATAAGTAAGAAGGTGTTTTCAATATATTGCCACAAAAAAAAATAGAAATAGAAATAACAAAAAAAAAAAACATTTTTAAAAGTTTCTTTTAAAAGATTTATTAAATGATTTTTATAAGCAAAAGTTACTCAGTTTGAAAACTAAAGCTGAGTAAAATAAGAAAATACACATAACAGAAATTGCATTTAGTATAAAAGTTTTATTAAAAAGGAAAGGTAATCGTAAATCACAAAATTTAGCGTTGTATCATGCGAATTTTTAACACAATACCGCACATATCCCCCCCCCCCCCCGTTACCCAACAAATCACAATTTTTGTTGATTTTTTTAAGAGAATGTATGAAATGTATCGAGTGAATTTTTACTGCTTTAATTTTTGCAAAATAATTAAAAATATACTCATTCGTCTCTAACTATTCATCAACCCCATTTTACAGTTAAACAAATGTGTTCTAGATCTTCAGCTGCTTTTAAAGCAACTGATTCATATTCGAAAAGATAATTGTAAATACTTTATGTTGTTTTCTCATAGTATTATGAATTTCTAAATGATTTTTCATTATTATTTAAGGTTATTAAAATATTATGTGATTTGCAGTTTGCAGTTGGTTTTGGACTCGTTAGGACTAAGATGTCATTTACAATACAATAGATACCTCATTTTTCACTGTATTGTAATATCTAATTTGAAATATCTATTTGAAATATATATTGATAACAATAATACAAACGAATAATAGACTAGAATGATATATATTTTTTTTTAACTTGAAATACGAACAAATGGATTTTCAAATATTTTAAATAATAAAATCCAATTCCACTGACACAAACATTGTATCATCGACGCCAAGCAAGATCAACTACTAATAAATCAGGCATCTTATATATCTTCTTGAATATGTAAAGTGTAGTTGCTTTGAAACCAATTTGCTAAACATTGAAGGACATAGTATTTACTCCATACTATATATATATATATATATATATAGTCTTCTAAAAGCCAAGATCAAATATCGAGTTGTATTTTTGAATAATTTTATCTCCTGAAAAGTTAAACTGATAGTTCGAATTCCAACAAACTTTGCAGAAAAAAGAGCATATAGATTATATTAAGTATAATAGAAAAATAACAGCCCTGGCAAGATTATATCAAGAAGAAACCATCCAAATAAATTTCAATGAAAGTAAAATAATTTTTCTCTCCAGTCTACATTTTCCATCCATAATAAGAGATACCATAGAGATAGTTACACACAAAAATACAATATGTAACGATGCAGCATCTTTTAACTTACCGAAATTGTGGGTCGAATTACTCCATGGATACAAATATGAAAATAAACAACCAAGTAAAAATAAAAGATAACCTGTGTAATTTTTAAAAAGGTACATGAAAATTAAATTATAGCATTTCAAATAATAACTTCAAAGAACGTGCAATCATTGAATATTCTCATTTGTTTTTGAAAATGGCTCGGAGTGAGCCGAAACATGTAAACAATCTAATAAAAGTTATTTGACTGTATATTATGTTGTTAATTTACAACTTTTGGCATTTTAAAGAAATATATTATTACAACATGTTATAATTTATTATATTTTTATAATCAGCTTTATTAAATACCACAATTTTACCTCCCTTATCTGCTTTGGTTATAATAATAGCAGGATTGGATTTAAGAGTTTTGAGAGAGTTTTAAACTGAATTATTCAAATTACTGTGGTGATGCTTTGTATCAAAGTCGACATTATTCTTAATGAGATGCCTGGTGGAATACTTTTGCAAGGGGGATAAAGCACAAAACTTGAAAGCCCTTTCAATAGGAGCAATTAATTTTGGAACATCAGGATTTTTACTAATTGAAAAATTGTTGTTTAGTTAAAGAGCATTAATATGATTAACATAAAGTTCAAAATCGGACAAACTTACCGTAGACTGACTGTTTACTATAGGTAAATTATCAGGTAAATTATCAGCACCGTAGGAGCGAAATTACCAACTAATTCAGTAAATTTCTTTTCCAAACCAATTTGATGGTAATGAGAATACGAACATGCTGTATTCCAAGACATTTTATCAAAATTTGAAAAATTCCGATGGAAGTAGCCACAGAAAGATGTGACCTATATAATTCCTTTTCAATATTGACTAAACGAAAGTGAGTATTTTGAATCAGTGTCCTTAAACAAGATAGACGAGAATTAAATAAAAATTTTTCGATCCTTTTTGTCTGATATAAATTGCAAGTAGCTGAAATAAAATCTGGAATAATTCCTTGACCCCGACAATTAATTAAAAATCATAAATGATTAAGAAATTTTAAACGCTTGAGTCGGAGATTTATAAAGCGATTAGGCAAAAACATGATAGAACTAAAAAAAAAAAAAAGAAAAAGAAAAAAAAAGAAAAGAAAAAAGAAACCCCCAGAAAAATCCCCCCGAAAAAAATAATAAAAAGACCAAAAGCCCGTTGAAGCCAAATTATAGCCAGAAAATGTTTACTTTGTGTGGGTACAGAGACATAATATAAAGCTAAACAACGTTAAAACACACAAATTGAAAATTATCCCAACATCAAAACCACATATGTTTTGATGTTGGGATAATTTTGATTGATATTGATATAAATGATATTGATATTGATATAATATGTTTTGATGTTGGAACTATATAAAAACTCACGTTTTATTACAGCACTTCCGGTTACTGTTTTTCTTTCTGAATTCAAACGACAGGAGGCAAATCCGTTTGACTATCAAAAAGTAAAATTCCTCTTTTCCAAATCTAATGACAAGAATGAACTGTAAATAACATACCCATATGTTAAAGATGCTGTAAAAAAAGTTGATGCTGATTAGGAAGAAAATTAATGTAGGTTATAATTCAAATTTTTTGTATTAATTTATTAATAATTTTTATAATTAAAAATATAATTTTGATTTTTAAAAAATGCTTGTATTATGTTTGTGTCTATTCATTGTATCTTATTATAAAACAAATACTACAATCCGATAATTTTCTGGAAAACGTAAATTATAACTTTTCACTCGAATTTAACGTCAGCATAACCTCAAATTTTGACCACTTTTAACTCTATAAAATTTAAGAAAAAAATTTAAATAATTTTAAGAGCGTATATTATCCATAAGTAACGCAAATAAGCGTCAATATGAATATTACACTCTAAAAACGACATTTTCAAAACTGAGCAAAAAATACTCAAATCTGAGTATGTCGCATAGTCAAAATGGCTCCGAATCGAAATTACTCAAGTTTGAAACATGTATATACTCATTTCTGAAACCATGCACACACTCAAGAATAAAACATCATGTGCTCATATTTGAGTATGTCCATGTTTCAAAAAGGAATTTGAACTGATTCTAATCATTTTTGAGTATGTCCATGTTTTAAAAATGAGTATAAACTTACCTCTATGTGTTCAATTTTGAATATGTCCATGTTTCAGTAGTCTGAGTATTTCCGGTATTTCAGAATTGAAAGCATTGGGTCGTCATATTTGAAAAAAAAAGTTTTATAACAAAATGAAAACATCGATTTACTCAGATTTGAAAGTGTAATTTTTCTCAGTATACTATTCTAAGAAATAATCTTTCTGGAACGTTTAATATGTAGTTGACCCCTTACACATAAAATACACTCAAATTCGAAAAGAAAACATTTTTCTGAGTCTAATGACATATTTGTTATAAATTTATTGTGAACGCTCTGCGAATATAAGCGGTTGTATCTTTCTCTTTTTATGGAATGGACTGTACATTTCACGTCAGATATTTTTATTGCTGTCATATATTGATAATATATCAAATCAAATATTTGTAACAAAAGAAAATTTAGTTAAATATATCGTACAAACTAAAATAATTCATCCTTCATAATATGTATGTTTAGAAATATACATATTATGAGAAAATATGTGTGAAGAGGCATTATATGAATAGCAAAAATTATTCATCCAAAATTTAATTTCGTATAAAATGTTACAGAACCAAATAATCGCGATATAGAGGAATCATAGGCAGAATAATAAAGTAATAAATGTCAACTAAAAGTTCCCTAAATACCCCAAGAATGAGAAAATATCTCGTTCAACTCCGGGGAAAATGCTGAGGGAGGCAATAAGGAATATTCATATTTCAGATAAGTCTTGTAATGTTGTAAAAATACGCTGCTTTTTGCATAATATTGGAAATTTTCAGTTTTAATGGTCAATCATTCAGATTTTATCATTTCGTAAGACTAAAATACGAAAATTAGTTTTGGTACATGTTATTTTTTTCTGTAATATAATACTGAATTATACAGAAAAATACTAAGAATGAAATATGTGTATCTCACAAATTTTCAATATTTACAAAATGAAAATAAAAATACAAATAATCTCTCGTAAATCCCTTGCAGTGTTGCTATATTAGAAATTTATTTATGTTTCATTTAATCATTGAAGTATGCATTTTTTATCATTATGCATTATTATGCTCTGTTCTTTCTCTTTGATTTTATATAAAAATAAAAAATAATCTTGGTTGTATTAACGTTAACAAATAATGCATGCAAACAAGAAAAATCGGCTGTCGTTTGCAAATTCTAATAAAAATGTTCAAGTTTAGAAGAAATCAAAAGATGTGTTTTAAAATTGTAATTGTTAACGGGTTATGTTACTCTAAAATTAGAATTATCGCATAAATTTACGCAGGTGAAAATATTACTTAGACCTCAAAATGAAGGAAAATGTTAAAATTCGGATTATAGTTTTAAATTAATTAATGTCATTTCAATTTAAAATGACATTGAATCACAGTACAATTATTAAAGTTATGTTCTTTACTTTTTACGGATATATTATATCTAAATACACATGATGATATTTTATCTAATTCTTGTGAAATTCAAAAACTGAATAAAAATAATTTCCAAAATGTTCAGAGAAAAATCTGTATCAAAGGTGAAAATTTACTTTTCTCTATAAAAATTATTTTTATCGACCGTTTTACATGAAGCATTAGATCTGTATAGTTTTTTCATTGCGTTTACAAATCAAATTTTCTCCTTACAAGATGCCGTTGTTGCTGAAGATAACACACGACCATACAGAAAATTATTCGTTAGTCTAAGTCCTACTACTTTTCTTGTCATAGTAATTTGACACAATTTCAGTTAGAAGATGAAGAATGTATTCCTTTGTATACGTAATTTTACTTGTTTTTTAGGGTGATCAGCATTGCGCAAAAAAAACCCTCATTCTCCAAGAAAAAATGTCTCCGATCCGGTCGTTCCGAAAATTCAAGATTGACCCAAACGAGGTATGTAACTTATGGCTATGTAAACTTCATTGGCAAAAACAACAGTTAATGAACATCTCTACTTGTCTGTTTCACAATTTTATCTTGTGAAAGCATTTCTATATAGTTGTCACTTGCTCGATAAATACAAATATCCATTTATGGGATAGGTATTCCAACAATTTCTTGATCTTCTAACGTCGATCAAAAAACTACTTAGTAATACATTAGTTTGTAGCATAAGTGCCTAGCTACTTTCTCCTGGAGGTTGTCTATGGTCGAATGAGTTTTGAGTCTTGAGTGCGATCGTGATGTCCTGAATGATAACATTTGTATGTGAATGGGTTACCTATTCTGTCATCCTTTAAATTTTGCAAAGTGTGTCTGAATCCCTGGGAATATGATTTTAACGATCATTTTGTGAAATAGTATGATACTTGCATATCTGTGGTTGTCTAGCTGGTATAAATATGGCGGTAAACATTTGATTCAGTGGATTCTGTCTAATTATGCTTTGCGTGGTTAACTGAGAATAGATTCGAGCATTGTTGAACGTTCCACGTACTGTAAAGTAAGTGAAGTTTTCCTGGTGAACTGTTTTTCAATTTGAATATTTGACTAAGAAGTCGCCAGCGTATTGAAATTTAGTATTTCAAATAAAATAATATTGGAATACCCCTTTTATAGTGCTTTTGAAATATTTTGAAGTGACATTTCATAGTAACATTTATAGTGTTTCTAGTGGCATTTTTTGTAGTGAGTGAAAGCGAATATTTTTTAGGTTCCGACGAACGATCAGCGTAACCATGTTGTTTCAAGTTAGTGATTTTATTTAGTGAATTTTTTGAAGATAGCATTCCGCCTCTCAATCTTTTAGTGTTCCAAGCTCGCTTTTGATCATCATACTGTTAAAACTGCCATCTTCACTGTCACCTATCTTTATTATTGCTTTAAATAAATTGTTTTTATCCTATTAAACTTTGTGTAATGGTTACATTTCTAGCTGATGTGTCCAAAGAGGCCGCCATAAGTTCTACAGGTAGTTAAAAACAACACAATCAGAGTCTGGCGCGTCCATAAACCTTACGTACGAAGCTGTGTCCTGAATAATACACTGATTTACCTCTATTATTATCACACTCTGTATGGCCTTTTTAAGAGATCTCGTCTTCTTAACATTTACGAAAATCGTTGGGAATCTGTAGTTTGCGTTGCGATACAAGTTACATTTTTTGTATGTTCAAAGACTTTCAATTAATATTTACAAAGAAGATAAAGCTATCAAATCGAGAATTAAGTTTACCAGGAGGAACTCTTTTGAATCTGAAAATTCCCCTAAATACTTATGAAACGTGGATTTTAATGCCGTCCAACCCCGAACTCTGGGTCTACAAACTTAGTGATACACTTCGCTTTCATTCAGCCTTGCTGTTAATAAAAGCTGTTATACATTTTGCTAAAGATCAAGCTGATATATCTGCGTATCAGATAAAAGAAAAAGTAGTTTACGCCTGGAATATTCGATTTGTTTTGTGCTTTTTTATTGTATGACAATATAAAATCAACTGTTTTCCTGTACTGTAATAAAAAGATCGTTCTACGCATCTCTGAAAAATATAAGTCTACATTTAAAACAAAAGTTTATTGTACAATACTATTGATTTACGGATTCAATTTGTTTGAAAGAAAAATTGTTGTTATATCATTCTATTTCTCATATTAATAAAATTAACATTAAATATATACGAATTTTTGGACATAATGAAAAAGTTCTTAATAGTTTTAAACTATGATGTTACGTTTTCTCGCAATTTCGTGCATGAAGAGAGAAAAGATCCGTGATAAAAGAAAAACTACTCACAGAAAATAGATTAAAAATTATTAGAATCATCCTTAAGTTTAAAAAATGCTCTTTTTTTAATCTTAGAACACACTAACAGTTTTTATCCACCTTTTTTAAATTAATTAGGTCTTTTTAGATTATTCTGGGTTAGATACTTTGAACATTTTAGCCAAAAATTCAAGAATTCTTGTTATTTAGGCCAATTTTTTTTAATGGTCGTAAAGTTGATACACTTTATTGTACTAGATTAATTTTAACACAATTATTCAAATTGGTAAAGAAATCATACGAGTTGTATTTTCCAACAGGACGAAAAATGTCCTGCCCCGGACATTTTACGTCCAGTTGGAAAATTACAACTCGCATGATTTCTTTACCAATTTGAATAATTGTGTTAAAATAAATCTAGTGTAATCACGTATCCAGTGTTTACAGGAGATCCATTACCTGCGATCTATTCTGTTGAGCTGATTCAAATATCAGACCAGATGCTATGATCAATAAGGTTAAAAGGATGAATTATGCCCTCCAGATTCGACCGGGGTAGCTCAGTTGGTAGAGCATGGCAGCTTCAGCTAAGAGATCCCAGGTTCAAATCCTGGCCCGGACATTTTTCGTCCAGTTGGAAAATTACAACTTGTTCACTTTATTGTGCTCATAGCTTATTAAACACATAACAGATCATAGCTTGTATTAATCACAAAGTATTTAATAATTGATCTAATAATATAATGAAAAAAAAAGTAAATCAAGTACGATTAATTAATTTTAAACACTCGACTATAAAATTTCGACAGTAAAGAGTGCTTTGAAAGTTACACAACGGAGATTTAGATTCTTACAGTTGTTCTTAAGAATCAAATAGTGAACAAAACTTTAATTTATTTGGAAAATATAAATGTGGAAAATACTGTAAATTAAATCTGTTATTTTCACACATTGTATGATCTTTTCTGGTTTTCTTTCTTTTTAAAATATACTAATTCAATATTTAATGTTCAATAGCAGCCGATTCTAATCTATCTTGATCTTCTTTCTTAGAAAATCACATGTAACGTATTTAAAGAAGAATTACCATTCATAAAAAAAAGAAAAAAGAAAGTTTTTTTTTTACAATTTTTGATTTATTATTTTTTTATGTATATATAGTAGGCAGAATAAGCCCTTGGAACGGGTAGGTGAAATTCGAGATATTTAAGAAGTTACAGTCAATCGAAAGCGATCGCGGACCAGTTGAAAAACAGATATACGGGAACCCGGCGGAAATATAAGTCCAGTAGTCGTGGACTATCTGTAAGTTTCAAAATATAACGATTAACTAAAAATTTGTATGCGTAAGCCTTAAAACTGTTTTTCTCGAAACGACATTTTTCAGCGATCCGAGTAAAATGGCCTTTAAAAAATCAACCAATCACTTTTTCTCTTTTGGGATAATGAAGGTAATTTATTTTGTGTGATTATGGGTTTTTCATATGCAAAAAAAAGAAAAAGAAAAAAAGCCACGTTGACATGTGAGAAAAAGGGGCAAATAAAATGAAAATTCTTTCAAACGACTACCGTTTTACCAAATTCCGTTCAATTTAACTAAAAATAGGTTCAATCCCCCCCCCCCCCTCCTCTCTCTAAATTCAATGCGTTTTCTGAAAATTTTGATTTTGTGTGTTTCAAATGCCTTTTACAAGATGTGCACTACCGGGCGCAGGGTAATATGCGCACAGCATACCCATATGCTGACAGTATCTCCCCCAATTTTAATAAGTATTGTATAATAAAAATAATTTTTATAGTAAAAACTATGAATAATAAGTGGATAAATTCAGTTCTTGTGTTACCTTATCTTTTCTATGAAAAAGAAAAACCCAAAGTTGATCTGATTTCTGGCCAATGACTTTTAAACCCTTTGATTACAGGACAGAGCTGGCGATTATTTTTGCAGTCAATCGTAGCACAATTTACAAGTAATTTGCTCTCTCTCTGATAGATTTATCTTGAAAATATCCGAGTAAAACTAATAGGCGCCGTCGGCGCCCTCACGGCGCCGAGCGAGCCCACTCCTCATCGTGCCCAAATCCTGAAGGATTTTTAACGCTGACCATGACTTTGTCTCGCCAGGTCGCTACGATCGATTCAGAGGGTTCGCGTTCCAGCGACGCCTCCTCATCATTTTGCCCCAGAGTCGACGACAGAGGTCGTTACGATTCGGCGGAAGTTCCCACCATCAAAGGATACTTCCCCACGTGACACCTGATGAGCCGTAGAGACTGTCGAACGGCTTCATCGCCGAACACCCATGACAGAGATTATTTTTCAAAAAGTGGTACACGTGGAATAGAAAATAGTCCACTTATAGCTGTATATGTCCCAAGCCGTAATCAAAAGATTAACCAAATAATTAGATATATATAGCTAAATTTTTATTCATGTTATTTTATTAGATTGTTTAAGTTTCACGGCACATACTATACAATATAACTCGTCTAAGATGTGAATTTTTTAAATTAAAAAAATTATTCTTTGAATGTAGTCAGATACTCTCAAAAACACAATTACCAAATGCACACGTGGTTGCTTGAGAAAAGACGGCTTTATGTAATAAAAGAAATCGTTCTTTAAACAATAAAACGACAAAGCTGATTAAATATAGTACCTGTTATGCTATACTTAAAGAGAAGATTTATGAAGCAAAATTTTTCGTTCCCAGCATGAAGAAATATATCTATAATGAAACAAGTAGATGGAGGTATATTTATCTTCATCGAGTCTTTAAAATACAAAGTAATGCGATTCATCTTCCAAGAAAAGTCCCTTGTGTCAGCTTAGTATTTTCTTTGTTTTTAATGTCTTAGGGAAATCCGAAAAATTCATAAACTATGTGAAACAACTACAAAATCTTTTTAGTTTCATAATGGTTTCTCGAAAAGCGATTTGGAGAGAAGATATATTGCTTATGATTCATTCTCAGTAAAGAATAAACAATGTTTGAATCATAAAATTCAGCATGATTAAATAAATAGTGATATTGTTTGTTTTTTTTTAAAAAAGAAAGATAAAAAATTTTAAATGAAAAAATTGATAAATGTTTCGGTTTTGAATTCAGCAATTATTATTTTCAATTTTGGTTGATATTATTTTGGATATACAAATCAAATAAATCTTGAAAATTCCTTTTTATTATATTCAAAATTTTCTTTTTCATCTAAACATTGTTTAAATCATAAATTTCACCATCATTAAATAAATATATAGTAATATTGTTTTTTAAAACGGAACATGGAAAATTCAAAATGAATAAATTGATAAATGATTAAGTGTTCAACTTTTCTATTACGTATGCTTTAAATTTTGATTGATTTTATTTGAGGAAATTAAATGCTGTGTAGGAAAAATCATTTTAATGAAATAAATCTTCAAAAATTCTTTTATTAAATTCAAAGAATTGTTATCCATTTAAACACTGTTAGAATCATATACTTCAATATAATTAAAGAAATATGTTTTGGTAACGAAACGTAAAAAATTGTAAATGAAAATGATAAACGTTTATGTACGAAAAAAATTTCCAACTTTTCTGAAAATTACCGAATTATTTCTGAAATATTTTTATTTGGTAAAGATATTACAATTTACCACAATAAAATAACAGAATTTTGTCGGGTTGAAGGTGCCGTATTTGCCCTTACATAATGCGCACACTTTTCTTTCAAAATTTTAGATTTTAAAAAAAGGGTACATACTATACATAGAATATTTTCGACAGCTTTATGAAACCATGCATACTTTCACTAAGTCACTGAATATAACACCCAGATTACACGATAAAATCGTACGAATGTAGAAGCAATATGTAAAATAATTACAAACTATTTTGAGAAACATTATACGTTACAATTATATGTTTCATATGAATTTTGATTATCTTTAAAAATAATTATTTTAAAAAAGAGGTATAAATATATGTTGTAGATTATCACTTTGCCCTATAATGCTTAAGAAGTAGAATATATATAATAACAGTATATAACAAATATGGATTTTTATTTAAAATAATAATAATAATAATAATAATAATAATGCATAGCAAAATTCTTAATTTTATGGTATTTTAATAAATAACTAGCGGATCTTCGCTTGCTACGCTGGTCGTTTAATGAGTAAGAAAATTTCATTTAGAGTCCTGCAGAAGCTGCACCAATGTATTTTTAAAAACTGTGATTGTTGATTTATTTTTTCACTGGTGAAACTCGGAACTAAAATTGGTCAGTTCTATCGATATCGAGTCGAATGAGCCAAACCATGTCGTGATCAAACCCATACAACCTGAGATAATTTGAAATGAAATGGCAAAATCCTTAGCGTTTTATTTATTTTCTATATAAAAATCGCGATTTTGCTAAAATTAAATATTATTGGCCGAATTCAAAAATTTTTTTAAACTTTGAGATCCCAACCCACTTTAAGCGAGGATGCATACTTTTCAGATCCAAAAATCCGATGTTTTTAAAAATTTTATAGGGACGCGAAATTTTTGGCAGCATGCAAATTTTCAATCTTTTGGGAAGTAGTCTGAATGTCTCGAGTGAAAGTCGGGCGTTTCGTCTATGAAAGCATACGTTAAAAAAGCGAATCAATTAATTAAAAAATAAATGATATATCTGTCTCTAATTATCCCACCGTTATGAAAATTAGATATACTTGGATTCGTCGTTGAAAAGTACGTATAAATGCTATAATTTTCTAATCCATAAATGAAACATTTCAAAAATTTTTAATAAAGACGTAATTCTTCTAGTATAAAGAAGTGTGGTTTCCGTCCTCCTTTCCGATTGAACACCAATGAATGAGGTTCTCATTCTAATCCCAGCTGTCAAACACAACACGTGGAAGAAGGCTCATCGATCACGATCAAGGCGCTCCAATAAGGGGTAGAAAAAGTAGAAGTCGTAGAACGAGCGCTGGGATTTGCAAGCAGTAAGCCAATAAGAGAGGTATTATTTCCCCAACCCTCTTGATTATTCTTAATTCTATTACCTCCATTATTGAACGTTCAAAAAAAGTTGAAGCATGCGCAGAAAGATCGATTTTTTGCTGAAATTTTCGCTTGTTGCTTTAGTATATAACCATCGTATTATTTTTTGAGTAAATTTGGTAATTTAGGTTAGAAGGGATTTATTCTGAGTAAGGATTTTTAGAAGGGGCGGGGGGGGGGGGGGTCTGAGTCAGGATTTCTACAGAATTTTTATTTTCAAATTCCCTAATTTTTGGCTGTTGAATTAAAAAATCATATATTTTTCCGTTAATTATATTCGAACGTTTTCTGTTTTGTTTGTGCATTTTCCAACAAAACATTGAAAATTTGCTTATCTCAGAAAGGAGCCAAAAATCGCCTTCTTAAGCAGGTTTTTCATCAAATCACGCGCGGGTTTCGGTGACTGCACTACCAACAATATTTCCGTTTTTTAAACATATTTTTTTTAATTGTCCTTTTTCTTCTCAAATCACGGAAAATTTTCTAATCCAAACTTAAAATTACCCGAAATTCTTTAATCAAAGAACGGAAATTCATTGGAATCACGCAGGAGTTCCAGCATACCGTCAGAACTTTTCCGTTTCTTAAAGAAATATTTTTGAGAGTTATATAAATGCATTTCACATGTAAGATAATAACTTTTTTCGTTTTTCCTGTAATTATTAAGATGGACATTATAAACGAACGAACATTATATATTCGTAATTATGCATTTTCTTGTCGAATATAAGGTTTTTTTTTTATTATTTTTTATTACCATTTTGCTGGGATTTTTCTGTAAGCAAATAAGACTAAAATATGAATATAAACCAATTCTACTTCATAACTATAAGTTAGATATACAGGGTGTTCGTAAAATGTTTTGACAAATTAAAAGAAGTAACAGTATTCATCAGGATGGAAAATTTTTGTATGGGAAACCAGAGTTGCAATCCAGTTATTTAGTCAAAAATGCAGGGTATCTCAGTCCCTGCTGTACCCGTATTTTCTTGATAACATCAAATTTCTAACAGAATGCATTTGCTTTGCATGATACTTGATGACATCAGAAGAAGTGATGTACACAGAAAAAAATAAAACCCAATTTGGGTCGAAAGATTCTTAGGTATGTGCCCAAATTGGACCATGCCTGTTTTGGTTACCACTGTGTATCCATTTTGGGCACTGTTAAATACCCATTTAATTTTTTTTTTTTTTTAAATGGGTATTTAACAGTGCCCAAAATGGATACACAGTGGTAACCAAAACAGGCATGACCCAATTTGGGCACATACCTAAGAATCTTTCAACCCAAATTGGGTTTTATTTTTTTCTGTGTAGATAGCCTAATTCATGCGCAAACGCCATTGAATCAGACGTTTCATAATTCAGATATTAGTTGGCTGTACATACGGTGTCACTGACTGAATTCAGTTCACTTCCATCACTTTCCGTGATGTTATATCATATTTCTCACAAAACAGTGTGTTGTAAATAGCGTTAGAAAATCCTTATTATTGCTGAAGCTATTGTATTTTTTTAAGACACTATGCATTTTAGAATAATTTAGAATAAGTAGATTTCAACTCTTGTTTCCTTTTAAAAATATTTTCATCTTGAGGGGTACTATCACTCCTTTTACTTTGTTAAAACAGTTTATAAACACCCTGTATATTACTACAGCTGAATACATTCAGAAAAATAAATGAGTAAATTTAGTAATTTAATATAAGTAAATTTAGGGGTCCCTAAATTTTAACTGGCCTGGCGTTGCCGAACGCGATAAGACATCATTTCTGGTGAGTGTGATATGAAAGTTTTCTCATTAAGTTTTGTTAAATTAAACGTTGTTTGGATTTCTTTTAAGTTTAAAAAACACAAATATAAACTTCGCATTAAGGAAATGAATATCGTCATACGAAGTCAATTCATTCAACATTGTAACTGCTTATCTACTTAAATTTAAAAATATATTACACGAACTAAAAACTCTCATTTCAATTTAAAAAGTGTTTCCAAAAGAATAAATTTACTCCTTTTTAAATTTGCGCTTCAAATAACAATACTTCTTAAATTTAAATAACATAAGAGGACCACTCTTTCATGTTAAATGTGTTTTCGAACCATTTTTATGCAGTTTTTACATTAGTAATCCTTTTACAAATATTGCTCTCTAAAAATTTTACTAAATAAGCGATGAAAATTCTTTCCATTTAAACTTAACAAAATGCTTTTCACATTTTACGTAATGTAAACAATTTAAGTGCATTTTATTTTCACATTTTACGACTTAAATCTTTCTCAGAAAGCACTCGTGTAACAAACACCTCTGTTTGCATTATAAAAAATCTTTAACAAATCTCGGGCAGCATGCTATTTGAATAGAATATGAATAAAGCTGCAGCTTCTTTTTCTTCTTCTTCTTGAAAGCATTTTTCTGTCGCATTTTATTTTCTCCGAAGAGACGGTAACTCGAAATATCATTTTTCCTTTCTTTTCCAGCTCTACCCACACCCTCTCTGTGCATAGTATAACGCAGAGCAAATAGACTGTCTTTTGTTACATGCTTTCGAAGGATGAAATTCAAAAGCAGCAATACGAAGACATGTTTATCCATGACATAAAAGAAGGAAAAAATGGATTACATCAATCCATTTTGGGAATAATGTCTCGTAATCCACAGGGTCGGTTAAATAATAAACTGATTCAATTAAAATTATACAGAGGTAGCAGAAGTAATAAAAATAAATACGAAATGTGGGAATGATTTCTTCACTTCATATGTATATATATTTAATGTATTTCAGAATATCAATTACGTTTTTCGAGAAGTTTATTTACAATTAGAAGATTGAAAGTGTCATTCTTTAATTAGCCACTCACTAGATACCAATGTTTGGAAATAGTCTATCATAAAACAGAACACTTCACATATGCATATATCATTGTATTTTTAGTTATTTAACTAATTCTTTGAAATGTGTATTTCAAACACGTATATTTATTATAGGTATATAGATATATTTTTCGAATATAACATTAAATAGCAATACTTTTTAAATTCAAATTACATAAGAGAATCAGTCTTTTGTGTTCCTAATATGTTTCCCGATTACGTTTAAGCAATTTTTACATTAGCACCTTCTTCTTATTATTATTCCATTTTTACATTAGAATTATTTTCTACCATACATCCATTCTGTGCACAGCATGCATAATACAGAACAGGTACAGTGTATTTTATAACATGTTTTGGAAAGGTTAAATTTAAAAGCACCAATACGAAAACATATTTATCCGCAACATAAAAGAAGTAAAAAACTGGATTACATCAATCCGTTTGAGGAAGATTTAAAAACTGGTAATCAGCTGGGGACGGTTTAATAATAAACAGATTCAATTAAAATTATGTATGGTTGGTAGATAGCATAATAAAAATAAATATGGAATCGTTTTTTTCTTTCAATTTAGGGTGTGATTTTGAACTTATTTTGTATGTAAATGAAATATCAGTGGAATTTTTCAGGCAGATTATTTGCAGTTTGAAAACTGAAAATGTGTATAATTTCGTGTATATAGCTAATTTCGTAAATTTTCAGTGTATATAGCATAAGTGTATAAATTGTAAGTGTATATAACTAATTTCGTCCTTAAATTAGCCACTAAAGACATATGGCAATCTGTATCATATAGCAGATTAGTGATGTTATATATATTAAAGCACCTCTTTTTTATTTTAAAGGATTTCCATAGAGACCAGTGCTTAGGAAATTTGTTAAACATTAATCAAAGTATTTGATAACTCGATATATATATATATATATATATATATATATATATATTACTTTTCCAACTCTATTATACACCCTCTTTCTGCACAATATAGGGTAGAGCAAATAGGCTGTCTTTTGTTACATGCTTTGGTAGGATCAAATTCAAAAGCAGGAATACGAAATCGTATTTATCCATGACATAAAAGAAGGGAAAAAAACAGATTACATCAATCTGCTTGGGGAATATTTTAATGGCTGATAATCCACAGGGAATGGTTAAATAATAAACTGATTCAATTAAAATTATAGAGAGGTGAGGAATATAATAAAGATAAATACGATATGGGAGAAGTCGTTTCTTTTCCAAGACAGGGTGGTGGTTTTAAATTTGTTTCATATTTAAATGAAATGTCAATTGAATTCTTCCGGAAGATTATTTACAGTTTGAAAATTGAAAGTGGCTTTCATAAATTATATTTTCAAAAGGTACCAGGATTAGGACAATCTGTATCATAAGAGAATTGATTTTGATTATATAAGAGCATTTATTTTAATTCTTTCATAGCTACCTCTGCTTAAAAAAGACGTTAAGTATTAAGTAAAGTATTTTTTCAAGGCTTCTTTCAAATGTACATTATACATTTTCCCAATGAAGATATTAAGTGTGTTTGTTATATATTATTGGAGAGGTAAAATACAAATGCAGCAATATGAAGACATAATTATCCGTGACATAAAAAAATAAGAAAATAAGAAAATTGATTACATCAATCCATTTGGGGAATATTTAATAGCTGATAATCCACACGTGACAGTTGAATAATAAACTGATTAAATTAAAATTATACAGGTTTGATAGATAAAATAATGATAAATGCGATATAAGGCAGTCGTTTCTTTTTTCCAGTCAGATTTGCAATTTTTAATTTACTTCGTATATATATATATATATATATATATATATATATATATATATATATATATATATATATATATATATATATATATATTGCATTTGAGACTGCCACATTCATTGTTGTGAAAGTTTATTTACAGTTTGAAATTTGAAAGTATGGTTCTTTAACAATTAGGTAGATACCTAATTAAGGACAATTTTAATTACATAAGTATGGATGATGCACGCATAATAGCATTTCGTTTTTTATTTTAAAAGTTTTCACATATGGACTTCTGCTTAATAATAATGTTAAATATAATAAACTATAAAAGATTCTGTCATATTCAATTAGTTATTTCTATTTAAAAAAGAATACATCGAGAATTTCTACAAAGTTTCATTTTTACTAACCAATAACAACTGCACTAGTTCAATGGCACGAAATTAAAAATAAAGATAGTCACTGCAAGTAAGATCCACGGTGTTTAAAAAATATTTAATTCGTAATACTTGCAAAAGTAACCTTTATCATAAACTCTAAAACAGCTAATCACACAAAAGCTTAAACATGGTCTACCATGGTCACATGTTTTACATTATTTGTCTATCATTTTTTTTTTATTATTATTATTTGCAAATGGGGGAGGACATGCCTGATTATGATTTTATGAAATTCATTTACAATTTATTTTGATCAATTGCATCTAAATAAAGATAGTCATCTAAAAATCTGCAAGTATGATCCACGGTGTTTAAAAAATATTTCATTCGTAATACTTGCAAAAGTAACCTTTATCATAAACTCTAAAACAACTAATTGCACAAAGCTTAAACATGGTCTACCTTGGCCACATGTTTTACATTATTTGTCTGTAATTTTTTTTTATTATTATTTTCAAATGGGAGGAGGACATGCCTGATTATGATTTTATGAAATTCATTTACAATTTATTTTGATCAATTGCATCTAAATAAAGATAATCATCTAAAAATCTGCAAGTATGATCCACGGTGTTTAAAAAATATTTCATTCGTAATACTTGCAAGAGTAACCTTTATCATAAACTCTAAAACAGCTAATCGCACAACAGCTTAAACATGGTCTACCAGGTCACATGTTTTACATTATTTGTCTGTAAAAATATGATTTTTTTTATTTGCAAATGGGGGGGGGGGGGGAGGACATGCCTGATTATGAAATTCATTTACAATTTATTTTGATCAATTGCATCTAAATACAGTAGTTTATTATTCAACATTCACTTATGTTAGTATTTTTAACATTTTCCAATATGGGTTAGAGATAAATTTCCGCCTATGAATGGTAATTGTCGTAAAAGTGTTTTCATTTGTTTATGGATTTTCCAGCTGAATTAAATTCTAGAAAACTGCGTAATGATGTGCTCTACAGATGATATACAGAGCTATACAAAAAAAAATATTATCGTCTGTGAACGATAATTTCTGAAAATGTCTTATTTAGATATCTTCTTTTACTAAATTAAAAAATGGCATGGAATACCGCAAAAATATGGAATGACATGGAGGACCACAAAATGTTCTTGGCGGACCCCCCGTGGTCCGCGGTATACGAATTGAAGAAGGCAGAGTAAAATAAACAGAAAACAAAATTCAGTTCAAAATCCTTGAAATATTTCTATCACAATGTAATCCCAAAAAATCGAAAAGCAGAAATCAGGATGTGAATTCACTCAAAACCAATATAAACAGAGTATTTTGGTTAAACTATGTAAAATACATTTTCTGGAAATGAGAAATGATGATAGAAATGTTCATGTATCGATATCTTGTTCTATATGATACATTTTTGTATATGAAATATTGCTTTTTGACGGACAAGTATAAGTTTTGTGAAATTGAAAGAATGGAATATCTTTTGAAATTTCATTCAAAATGTCTTTCAAAATAAGTTGGTTATTTGTTTTTTATATCCATAATCTGTGCATAACTTTGCCAAATAAAACCAAACATTTTTATTTAAAATAAAATAAGGGAAATGTACTTTCCTGAATTCCTGATATTGAAATACTAAAACGGTATACATGTTTAAAACATATTGCACACTACAACGACATGTTATTTACTATTCGAGCATTTTAATGCGTTATTTGTGTTTTAAAATAAGTTTATTGTACAGCAAAACAATACTTTTTCATAAGCAAGATATATTTATCAACTTTTATACTTTAGTTATGAATGGATCCGTTATTTTTAAAGTTGAAAGAAATATTCTGAAATGCAAGTTTAAATATGGAGTTAGATTCCCATTTTAGTTGTTCAACTATACAATAAAATTTATTTTACATCTTATTTCTATGAAAATATACAAAACGAAATTGAAATATTTTACTGGGGTTTATTGCAGCGTTTTCTATATGGAAAATGATTCTTGAAATATTTTAACTTTTCTTACAGGACCAAGCAACAGAATTCTGATACATTATCTTCTATGGACATAAGTGTCAGAAATGCCATTTCAGTTGTGTTATGAGTTTCCCAACTGAAACAAATTTTAGTACATTATGATAAGTGAGTAAAATCTATAGATTTTATACAGGGATGCATAAAAACATTCAAACATACTACGATCCATGTGAGGTTATTGCTTGCAGTTCATTTCAGTGATGTTATATATTTTTTCTTTGTGAACCAAAAGTTATTTTAGTTACAAAATACTAATATAGCATTTGTCTGGACTATTAAAAACTTCAAAGACTTTTGTTCTTTGTAGAATTAGAAATGTTGCAATCAAATTGACGAAAAAAAAAGAGAAAATTTCGCAATAGTACTCTTGTAATGTTGCAACGGGTTTCATAATCTACATGTGATGAATAAATTTCTTTTTGTTTAATACAGTTGATAATTACAATTCTCAATCACTTTTATGCTAAATGTGGACGCAATGACAGATTAAATGAAACAGGAACATAAATCGAGGTTTATTTCTTTAAAAACAGATCGAAAATGTGGGGAGAGAAGAAAAAACTAGATTAGTTGGGTTTCTTCTCGGTAAAGACTGTCAAATTGTCATCTACAATTGTGTAATTGAATAAATAATTCAAAATTTATAATTTAACTAAAGAACTATGTTTTACAATATTTTTAACATTTAAAGGTCAATTCTTAACATAACTGCACGATTTTGTTTTCTGCATATAACATTTTTTAACAAAGTGCATACGATGATGGTTCTAAACGGTTCATTTGTATGCATTATTCATATTGTATGAGAATTATTTGTATGCATTATTCATATTGTATGAGAATTATTTATATTTATTTATTTTTGTATTGTTTTGTTTTGTTAAATAATGTTTCAGGTATAATGCATTAATAATGTATGCGAACGAATCAATCGAATGAGAAAAAATGAAAAATATGGTTTTCGGCCGCTAAGATTCTTAGTATTCTCACAATAATTAATAATAATTACACAGTGCTAAATGTAATTATTTGTTTTACTGTACTTCAAAAACCACAGATATTTCGTTGCATAATTAATTGAATTTATTACAAATGATAACTATGTTTATCATTCCCCTCAATCACGTCGCATTGAATTATAGTCCGATAATGAGCAACAACAAAAAACTAGCGTAATATATCACTAGTAATATTCCACTTTGCACTGAGCATCAATTTAAATTTTCTAACGCATTTTAAAAATGCGTCTCTATAAATGTATCATAAGACAATTGTCAAATGTTTTCGTGTATTGTCCACCTTATATACAGCCTTTGAAAAACAGCAATAACATTATGTTGGCAAATTAACCAATTGCAACTGAACATTAAAAAAATAGATGTTATGAAATATTCCAAACTTGTAATTGAATTTTTAAATTTTCATTGAGATTTCATTAATTTACAACCAATTATTCAGCAAAAGAATATGGAAAAACAAAATTGCGCTAGTCATCAAATTAATAAAATTCGTTCAAAATAGTCTGAGTACATCTTATTAGTACTGAAATATATTAGTGTTAGTCGAATGATATGAATATAATGCGAAATAATTAAGAAAGTTGAAATCCCTACAACGATTATCCAATATTGTGATACTATAAAATATGAGCATATGTATTCTGACATATTGTAACAATAAATTATTTTTTTTTAAATCCCTCATTAGATGTGTAAATTTTGTCATTTTTTTTGTTTTATTTTAATTTTATGCATATATTTTGTTTAATATGTCTACACGTGGTGTAAAGATGAATTAATATGGATATGAAGGGTGTAATGACATAGTCCTGCCATTACTATTTTTAAAGTTGCATTTTATAAATTTTTATACGACTCTGTAGACAAAATTTATCAATAAGATTTTTTTTTCACTTTTGTTGGAAAATGCAGGTCTCGATTAGCCTCTGAAACTAAGGGAAGCGCAGCAACATTTGAGAGCCCAGATAATGCGGGAAAAGTTTCCAAAATTCTACATACATAGAAACTGATAAATGAACCAAATTTTATCCCCGAGAGTTGCTTAGCCGAGTTCACATAGCTCAACTCACATAGCTCAACATAACAACTTTTTGTGAGTGTTTCCTGTATATGCTATAAATAGAGTATATTTTTAGTATGTATATAGTTGTTGTATACTTAATTACCCGAGTTGTTTCCTACCAGTACGTCAGGATGCCATGTGATTGGTTAACCTGGCATGCATATATTAGTTTTTCGCGTCACATGGATCACATGTTATTTAAAAGGAAACTATAAGATAACAAAATAAAATAAAATGAAAACAGAAACAAAAAAAAAAAGAATTATAATTTCACAAATTTCAATAACCATTGGGAAAATGTTCCGAAAGCTTAAAAAAAAAACCCGTACTTTCGTGTTATAGCGGCACCCACAATTATGATTATGCCAAGGTTGCAGTTATGATTTCGCCAAGATCATCGCAAATCTTATATATGCATCCTATATACACATATGTACAGGGTGTCCCTAAACTCATGGTACATACGCTAAGGGGTGATAGAACACATCAAGACGAGTAATAGTAAATAGGAAACCAAGGGTCCCAAACGTATTCCAAAGGCGCCATTAAAGTTTATGGTCCAAAATTTCATATAATTATAAAAAACGGAAAAATTGGTCGATTCGTTTGCGGTTTTCGTTAAAACTATTCTTTATGTCAGTATTTTCTTAAAAATAAATTTTAAAGAAAAAGTTTTTAAAAATGTCGATAGAGGGCGCTTTAGACTTTGGAGTAACGAACAACTATTTTTTACCGTTATTTTTTGTATCTGATTACATGCTTTCAAAAACTTAGCCTTAAATTTTGAGCTCAAAATCTGAATCGTTGGGAGTGGTTAAGTAGCGAAAACTGAACTGTGTTCAGGAGCTGAAATTTGAACCCCCGCCCTAAACACAGTTCAGTTATTCCCGATCTTGGTGTTGTAGACCAGGCAGAAACTACTACCCCCTACACGTAAAATAAACGATAGAGGGATGACAAAATTAAATAAACAATTATTTAAAAAATAAATTTTAAACATAAAGTTCAAAAATGCCGATAGAGGGCACTTTAGACTTTGGAGTAATGAACAACTATTTTTTACCGTCGACTCCTACGAGGACCTGGTTGCGAGGATTGCCGTCGTAGCAGGCGATATCCGGGATATGCCCGGTGTATTCACTAATGTTCGCAACTCCCTCCGCCGGCGGCGTGAGACCCGCATCGTTGCTGATGGGCACTCTTTCGAGCAGTTTTTGTGATTCCTCACGAACATCATGCGTGTACCTTTTTCTACGTGTCAACCTTCATTCATATTGCGCACTACATGCATGCATCAAATTGTTTCTTTTTATTTTGCGCGGAGAAATTGCTCATGTCTGTTATGAATAAATTTTCTATTTAATTTTGTCATTACTCTATCGTTTATTTTACGTGTAGGGGGTAGTAGTTTCTGCCTGGATTAATTTTAACACAATTATTCAAATTGGCAAAGAAATCATATGAGTTGTAATTTTACAACTGCACGAAAAATATCCGGGCCAGGATTCGAACCTGCGATCTCTTGGCTGAAGCTGCCATGCTCTACCAACCGAACTATCCCGGCATGAACTGGATGAATTATGCCCTCCAGATTCAACCGGGATAACTCAGTTAGTAGATCATGGCAGCTTCGAGAGATCCCAGGTTCGAACACTGGCCCGGACATTTTTCGTCCAGTTGGAAAATTACAACTCATATTGTTTATGCATGGTCTACGACACCAAGATCGGGAATAATTGAACTGTGTTCACGAGTGGGGGGGGAGGGGGAGAGGTGTTTCAAATTTCAACTCCTGAACGCAGTTCAGTTTGCGCTACATAATCACTCCCAACAATTCAGATTTTGAGCTCAAAATTTAAGTTTACGTCTAAGCTTTTGAAAGCATTTAATGAGGTACAAAAAATAACGGTAAAAAATAGTTTTTCGTTACTCCAAAGTCTAGAGCGCCCTCTACCGGCATTTTTATAACTTTCTCTTTAAAACTTTTTTTTGAGATAATACTAATTTAAAGAATGATTTTAGCGAAAACCGCAAATAAATCGACCCATTTTTCCCTTTTTTATCATCATTTGCAATTTGGGACCCTAAAATTTGATGACGCCTATCTCTTTTGGAATACGTTTGGGATCCTTGGTTTCCTATTTACTATTACTCGTCTTGATGTGTTATTGTATCATCCCCTAGCGTATGTACCATGAGTTTAGGGACACCCTGTATATTCCAAACACTCCTATATGTGTCATATACGTCATTATACACACATTATTTACGTATTATATGTCCTATATACATCATATCATATATATACATCATATATCCATCATACATGACTATAACTTGGCCACATCCGTCAAGAAATGTTATATATATATCATATATTATTATAATGTCATACATGCTCTATAATTTGGCGATAAATCTTCGTCGCTTGGCGATTCATCCTTGGGGGCCACTATAACACGGAAGTACCAAATTTACAATATATTAATGAAAACAGAAACAAAAATATTTCATCCTTAAAGGGCCGCTATAACACGAAAGTACCAAATTTCTATCTAAAAGGTGGATTAAAACTTTGTGCCGTTATATTAAAAATAAATGTACAACGTTAAATCAGCACAAATTAAAATAATTTATATTGGCAAACAGCTGTTTCAAAGCCCTTAAGCTCCATCTTCAGTGCCAATTCAAAAGGTAAAACGAATTAAAAACTCCTAAGCCATGTCAGCTTGCCTGCCATCGCTCGCCCGCGCCCAGATGAAATGGCCATTTCATCTGGGGGTTCATAAAGTTACAAAATTTCGTTAAAAGCGCTTAAAAATGCTTAAAAAATAAAGTGACGACGTCAATAAAATGACGACATCAATGAAATGACGACGTCAATAAAATGACGACGTCAAGAGGCCCATTCTCGACCGAAAACAACAACCATTTTCCCAATGGTTAATAAAACATAAGATAAGAAAATCTAAAACTTTTTATGTATAATACATATCGATTAATTTTATAGATCACATTCAGATTTCCTGATTAAATAAATTTCCTGAAGTAGTGAGGAAATTAGGCAAATTTTCCACTCCAGAAAATTAAATATTCAATGTAAAAAAAATAAAAATGGAAAGTTGAGGACCAATTTTACAATCATTTTGGAACCCCTCTTAAATATTAGAGGAGAAGATCGTGCTTCACCTGCCTTTTGGATAATCAGACCCTGGCAAAAGATAAACCCTGTTTTAACACACAAATTAGACTTAATTGGTAGTGATATGTGGTATAAGTCAGCTTTTTACCATATCATATTTCAATTAATTTTATAGATACATACATGCAGTTTTTTGTAATGGTCCTCTTGGAGGAAAAAAAAAAAATCTAATTTACATATTTTATCTAGAAGATTATAAAAAAAAATTAATCTAATTTTTTGAAAATTACTGAGAGGAGTATTTCATTAACATAATCTTATATCTTAATTTTCCACAATATGTAAAAAATTAAAGCATACTTCAACCGTTTTCTGACGCCTTGTATATGTTTAACATCTCCAAGCCTCAATTTGTACAGAGTATAACAACTTTAGGATGTTGCATACATTTTAAATTTATTTTAATAATTCAACCATTTCTCCTTTTAGATTTAAATTACATTTGATGAACGCACAGTCAGTAATATTTATTAGTGATGAGCATAACGATTATTTTGATTATTCGAATGAATCATTCGGGCATCCGCAGAAGCATATCTGCAAACTTCCAATTTTTTTTATTCAATTGCTACAAGAAATTTTGAAAAAAAAAATCCGATTTTAATTAGAATTAGATTAGATGCCAGTTATAAATGGAAAATGTGTTTCGTAAACGAAACACATTCACATTTTTATCTAGCATCTAAATGTGTATGAGAAAATATGGTGATATAATATGGTGCTAATTCTAATTAAACTTCTTTTGTTTTTCAAAATTTCTGGTAGTAATTGAATTTTAAAAAAAAGTTTGACAGATATGCTTCTGCGCATGCTCAAATGATTCATTCGAATAATCAAAATAATCGTTATGCCCATCACTAATATTTATCATATTAATATTTATCGTAGTTCAAATTTTAGTTTATTATTTACGTATGTGCATTACCATTTTCAATATCTATCCTTCTTTTTCTTACATCTCGCGTTACGATTTATGGTTTATAGTCGAATACTTCCTTCCTCTGAGACTGTGTCATCGATTCTCAATAACGTACAGCTATAGAAATATATTTTCTAATTTTTTATTGACAATTCCTTTCGAAGTCTTGATGCAAATCACTCTTCATAAAGAATAAAATGCAATAACTCCAAAGTTTTGCATACCTTTCATAAATTTGCGGCATATTTATCATATCAGATAAATGGTATACCTTTCTGTTTTATCTTACAGCATTCAATAAATGAAGGAAGAATATTAGCCGTATTTTTAACTATATATGTACTCGAATTTGTTATTTAAAGGGAATATATAACGTAACAAACTAAAATAAAATAACATATAAGATTTTAAAAAAAAACTAACTTTTTATGTATTTGGATTTTTTTTTACTATTATTGTTTTGTACTATTTCAAATACAATCACTGTGATATTGTTAAACTTACATCAGGAATGATGTAATAAATTTTTTGTGGGAGTTTTCTTTGAAAATAAGCAGTTTTTCAGCGTAACTTCAATGGGTTACACAATATTGTAGAAGCCTTATTCTGCATTCTGAGTTTAAAGAATAGAGATTTATTTTTGGAAAAAAATTCTTATTTCGACATAATATAGACTAAGGGAAAAACAAAAAAATACCTTTTCAGTTCTAGTATTGGTAGTATTTGAATACAGATAGATTTAGTTTAAATATAAATTGCGTTTCATAATTGTTTAATATCCTCAAATATATCTCTAAACTTTAAACAAGCTTGCTTTTACATTTAAAAAACTAATATGAAAATTTATATTAATTAAAATACATATTTCCTTTCCTGTAATACTTGTTTGAGATATGATGGTAGTAACAATTAAGTGTCTTACCAATAATAATATCTCCCGTTATATTGAAACAATTATTACAAAATTAAACTATTTATTTAAATTTTCTATTTAATAATTTTTCATAAAGTTTTCGTATTGTTAAGCATAAAAATTCATTTTGGTATTTCTTTTCTACCATATTGTATAATTAATCTTAAGAATTAGTTCACGTTTTATTAAATTTTTAACACTATACCATTCATTAAGTTTTTATATTATCTCTCTATTCTAAAATAAAAGTAACTAATACTCCTGCTGCTACTGTTTCTGCCGTAAATCAGTTTATTGTGACCGGGGTGCTTTCTCAGCACATTTTTTAAAAGACTATTGCATATAAAAATATGGAAAAGAATAGTTTTATAAAGAAATGTATTATAAACACGGTGAAGCAGCAGGTTTTAAATCGAAGAATTATTTTAAGTGCTATTTAATGTTGGAATGGGTTAAAATAATTTAGTTTAAAAAGTTTGATAGGATCAAAAACTAAGCGTGGTAATTTAACCATCTTTTGCAAGCACATACTTAACGAGATTGTGTTGGGCAGTGTTCAATAATTTTTTTAATTTGTGTACTTAAGTTTTTTTCCAAATTTTTATTTCAAAATTTCATTATCTGAATAGAAATGTATTTAATTTTTCAAAAAAGCAATGTTTTACCTATTGCTGCCAGAGTTAAGAAAAGTGGAAATAACAATATTTCCAAACATCTTTCAACTGAAAAATATATTTACACGTGGTTATTAAAAAAGAAAAAACTTTAAAATAATTAAATTATTATATGCGAAGAGCATTTAATGAGAAAAATTACGTCATATTTAAAAAGCTCAAAAAATAACAGTGCCAAACACTTATCAATTTAAAACTATATTTACACCTGATTATAATAAAAGAGAAAGAAAACTTTAAAAGAATTAAATTAGTACATGTGAAAAGCATTAAATGGGGAAAATTGCGTCATATTTAAAACAATATTTAACGTAATCAATGAAAACGTTACATTTAAAACGATTTTCTTATTGCATCTAAAAATAAAACATATTTTCTAGACGTTATTGTAGAGCTACATTTTTTACTTAACCATTTTATACAAGCTACTAATTTTCAAATGCGTGATGAATCTTACTTAATCTATCACAAAATAAGGCGTCAGTTGTTGCGTCAGCAGTGGATACGGTCTTGCGAACCAACCCCCCCCCCCCCCCCAAGTGAAAGGAAAATAAATGGCAACCTGATTACAGAAAATCACAACTGGTCCTGTAATCGTTTAAAAACACAGCAAATTATCTTGTTTTTAGAACCTGGAGGGTCTGGACTGGGATTGGCGATCGTAACTCGTAGGGGGAAGAATCCAGTAGTGTTTTAAAATAAAATACTATTACAAATTTATATTGACTCGTATTCTAATAAAATAAAATTACAAAAAAATAAAGAAATAGAAACAAAAGAAAAAATACTACAAAGATAAATAAATATCGAAGCATAAAAAAGTGTCATAATACTGTCTACGTGCATAGCCCAACAAAAAAAATGGCCTCTCCCAGTCAAGATTTTAAAACGCGCATGAAACCTTACGCCAATGCTTTAACACCATTTGAATATAAAAGTGAAAATGCCGCAGCAATGGCACAGCTTTCTATCTAGAAATGGCTTCTCCGATTCAAATGCGCCAAAAACTTATGCCAGTGCTCCTCCAAGCTTTCAATATAACAGCGACAACCAACCATGATACCGCTTTCGACTTTCGAGCAAATATATAAACATATATCTCTTCTTGAAATCCCGCAAAATGAATATTTCATTCTCTTATCCACAAAAGATTACACTAAAAAATGCAGTTCTGTCAAGTATTCTATGTTGTATTGCATTATGCAATGCAACATTGAATGTTGGTGTGGCTTTGAAGCCTGAATGTATTACGTCATAATACTAAAATTATGCAGTAAATTGTCTCGTAAAGAAATTGTTGATATTTTACGCTAAATATTAGGCATACACAATTTATTGTTAATTTCAAAAGGACAGTTAATTTAGGTGCCCTCCTTTCAACTCGTGGCCCTGACGCGTGTCCCATTTGCCCTATGAGAAATCAGTTCCTAATTGCATAAAAAAGTTCAAAAGTACATTATTTGTCTTTTATAATAAATGATCGTTCGAAAAGCGACTAAATGATTTCGGGAATCAGATATAGTCGAAAACAGCTTTCGAAGATTAAACTGTTATTATGATTTTCTGAATCTCTAGGAACTTTTTTCACTGCGAGGAATATATGAAGTAGACTGGGAGAATTATGCCTTCTTCTGGAGGCTGGAATGGCAACGGCTTCACGTGCAAATCATTTGACTTTTGAAAATTTTGTTTCGAAATGCTTTTAAGGCACGCCTCAGACTTTTTTTGTTTTGTTTTTGTTTTTGTTTACAAAATTAAGGAATTTTTAAGTTTAATCTAAGCTATCCCATTTTCGGATAAATTATGTTCTCCAACACTGTGTTTTTAAGGTTATCTTCTAATTCAAACTGACTTCTTACTGAAAAATGCCCAAATTTGTTTTTGTTAATAAACACAAAAAAAAACAATTATGCGTTCTTATTTCAAAATTATAAAATCGAAAAGTGTTTCGAATTTCTCGATAAAGGCAAAGTATATTTCAGAAAATTATGTCATAGTTAGCGTTTTTAACCGATTTTTCGGACACAACAGCCCGCGACAGCTCTGTGAGATGTTATTTAATTAATAGGGACTAGTAAAGTATTAATGCGCTAACAGATTGTAACACAATATTAGTATTATTTATTTTGTTATGTTCAATAACACCCCTCCCTATTATAGGCATACTTACAACAATTAGAAATTGAATGCCCAGAACGAATTTAAACTAGTTGGATGTGTCAATCCCAAAACTTTCTTCTATCTCATACACGTTAATACTACAAAATTCCCTATCACATCACTAATTAAATAAATTTTGTTCATCATTCTGTTGTACGTCAGCTGCTTGTGAATCACCGGGTTACCTGGATGCGAAGCACGCTTCGTTGCACGAGCAGCCGATGTACAACATGACTACGGAAAATCCTTGTGGCCTGTACCGTTGAGAAAAGATATCCTCCTTATTCCTTGGTTTTAAGATTTTAGCTAATTTTACTGAAAAACATTAAGCTAAAAGGCGTGGAACCCAATTACAGAAGATCCATTGCTAGTTCTTGTCAATGTTGAATTTCAATCAGAATTTCGTCAAATTAGACAGCTATAGACAATTCGGCAAGTGTCGCAAGGCTTGGCGAGAATTTGACGCTGGCGAATATGAATATAGAGTGTTTAAGCATATAATAGTTGGAACGATTGTTACAACATTGAAAGAAAATTTGCTAGAAAGCATACTCACTAAAACTTATAAATTAAACCCTTTTATGGCGGAATCCTGCTGTCTTTCTTCAAAATATCAGCTACCCTAAAATTTCTCAGAATTTTTTTAAGATAGAGGCAAAACAAATATTGCTCCGTAATGTTTGGATCAATGCCGAAAATTTAACGGAAAATACTTTTATTATTTATAATTTTTTTATACATCTTTTCGAATTTTAAATCTTTAAGTGGCTATCATAGCGCCTCCTTTCGGCGGAATATCCCCAAATGAAACTGGGACCTGCAAGCCATAGCCAAAAACTTATAAATGAAATTTACACTTTTTGATGATACAAAGAGGACACACACACGGACAGACAGACATTTTATTTAAAAAAAAAAAAAAAAAAAAAAAAAAAAAAAAAAAAAAACGTTTTTCGGAATCTCTGACCCCTAAAACGTGTAAATCCGTCGACAACCGGAAGTCAAAAAAAATTTCGATTACAATGCTTTCTTCTGTTATAGATAGAAGAATGTAGGGGAAAAAAAGAGAGAGAGAGAGAATTAATTTTAAGATGAGATTAATTGCAAGATATCGCACATTGACGCCACTAAAACTATCCTAAAAAACAGATTTTCATTTTACGTTGAACATAGAACTGGTAAATTACGTTTGTTAAAACTTACATTGCATTAGAATATGCTTGGAATTGCGTTTAAGCTTGTCTCATTTCTCTTATTTTATTGTTTCTTTTACTCTTTAAATAGTACCTATAATCCAATTATCTCCAGTCACATTTTTTTAACAAGTTCCTGCTTTAATTTATTTTTTTCTTTAACAGTGCACTTTTAACAAAATTTCATATTATTATGCATAAAAATGCAGTTTTAAAAGACGTTTTCTTTTTACCACATAAATACTTATCTTTAATACTACGACAGTTAAGCAAATCTAATGCTTTGAAATTCGGATCCTTAGACATTCGAAACTCGGCATTCTAAGATACTTGTCTGGTATAGAGGAACCGTAATTATTGTTGACTTTAATGACCAAAGCAAAGCAAATATGTCAGAATTAATAATAGTGTTACTATCGATGTATTACCCCCAATTAATTGTCTCGAAATTACACTAGTTGGGGTTAACACATCTTACATTCCCAAGCAATCATTTTGTGCTATTAAAGACAAGCATGCAAGTAAATATATTTGAGAAAATTATAAAACTAATATTAAAAATAAATAGATAGAAGTTAATCTTTTTAACACTTTCCAACCTAGTTGGAAAGTGTTTATGACTTCGGTTTGTGTGCCGTCTGGCCGTCTGCCGTCTGGCCGTGCTCCAACTCTCGTAAAAATAATCAGATCGCCCTGAAATTTTGGTATGTTATTGTCGTTTACTATAGCATGTTCCCTATTTCAACTGAAGTGTGTAGCACTTATAGTATTTTTATAGGGACAGTCAAAAGTATTCCGATACATTACAGTCAATGAGAAATAATAGTTTCAAGTGCATTTTTATGATGCTACGTCATTTTAAAACATGATGAAATTGATATATAATTATGAAGCGCATTAAAGCATGCTTTTAGTATAATACGGGGTGTAAAGCATTAATTATTCATTTACTGGGTTAAACAAAAGAATTCTGTTACACATTGTTCTATGGGGAAAAATCGTTTGCAGTGTAGTTTAATGTTATTTCACTATTTCAAACGTAATCAAAAGTATATGCATTACTGGAGTTAATTATAAATTGCTCTCTTGAATGCGTGGTGTGCATTGCGTTTATTTACAGGGACACACAAAAGATATCGGTTACAATACGTGTGCGATACTCACAGTCTATGTGTGATAAGTGCGTTTTCAACTTTGGTTTGCGTTTCTAAGTTTAACTAAATTTTTCCATAGTACGTGTATGTTTATAAGCTCGGTTGCTGATATACAGGGCTGCACAAAGGAATCTGTAAGTATTACAGACTATGGGAGTGAATCGCTTAAGGGTAGTTTTTAATTGTGTTACGCATTTTATTGCTGAAAAACAATATATTTAGTATAGTAATATAAGTTTGTGGAATATAAATAAATTCATACACGGGGCTACGCAAAGAAAAAGATGCATTGTCGTTTACGGTTGGTAATTGCTGCGAATGAGTTTTAAGTTGCCTTTTAGCTTAATATGTGGTGTGTACAAAAGTATTCAGATAATATACAGGGCTGTACAAAGGATTTCAAGTGCATTTCCCTCGATCGGAGAAAATTGCTAAATGTGAATATTCTAACTGAACTAAATTTTATCATTCTATATATCCACATCTATTGATCATATACAGGGCTGCAGAAAATAATTCGACTACATTTTTAACACTGGAAGGTAATTTCGAAAACTCTATTTTTAAATGTGGTATATGTTTTCTAAACTGTTTACTTACATATCTTCTTTCACCTTATTTAACGGTGAAGTTTCGTTATAGTTTTCTGGCTGTGTTGGAAATTGTTTCATAATCTATGCTTGACGCATGATTTTTCGTTCTTGTTATTTTTATAAAAGCTTAACGTGGATTTATTTTTAAAAATAAAATTCTTTTTTAAGTAAATGTTTTTTTTTTTTCATGTTTAATTTATATTTTTTCTTATACATTACATTTTAAGATAGACAAGATTTTTTTTTCTATTATTATTTGAAAGGCTCTTTACAAATATTCACTTGTCTCGAATTAAACATTTATAAAGAGAGAAAAAGACGTCATCATGAAGAAGACGTGGATTGTTTTATTTGTTAGTTGGTTTCACGGCATTCGGAGTATTGTAGCGAACTAGTGATGGCACACGTATTCGATGTGATTCCATCTCGACAGATTTTGCTGCTAATTTATCAGTTATTATAGAATACTGATGACAGTCGTAATTTCTATTTTGCACCTACAGTACATACCGACCATGCAATCTATTTATTTAGATTAGCAGATATATCGATATACGCAGAGCTAGATTTTCTTTTTATACGTCCATAGGCCTAATGCTGTCTTCCGCCTCTTAAACTCTGTTGTCCCTTCGGTACTTACGTACTAGGACTTCCCTCAAAGGGATTAGTCTGAGTGATATTGCTGAGAACATAGGGTTAACAATTACAATATAAAGAAAAAGAGCAAATTAAATGATAGAGTTACAAAATATCATATATAAATTCATATACACTGTTAAAAATAGAAAAGAAGTACCGTTCATCAGATGTGTTGTCATAATTTTTTTTAACATGTGGCAAAGAATCTCATTTTTTAAGCTCGTATTGCGCAAAACTTGAAAAAAAAAAAAAAAAAAAAAAACGCCGGCTCTTTTAAAACGCCAAGCTTTTTAAAGTTACGTAATTGGATTTGCAGCCAATAGATTATTCTATCAAGCGTGGCTTAACGCAAATTTAATTTCATTGTTGCACCTTTTTTTGTGTGTGAATTTAAAATTTTTCTTCCTTGATTATATATATCTATTATTTGTATAACTGTTTATAGAAACTCTTACACTTCAAACCACATTGATAGCATGCTTTGCTACAAACCAGATTGCAAAACTATAGTCTAAATTACTATTAAAGTGTACAAAAAATCTTTCGATGACTTCTGTAAAATAACTTTTACATTAAATCTCCATATCGGCACAATTGAAAAATTATATATATTTCAAAGATAAGCTTAACAGATACTTCTTGATTATTCTCTAGGAGGCTCTGCCCCCTGCGCCTTTACTGCGCCAATCCGCAGACTTTTCTTTTGCCTGTCTGTCTGTCTCTCCACAATATGTCTGTTTCCCTATCCGTTCTTCTGCCCGTCTCTCTAACCGATTGTCTATCTCTCTACACGTCTCGCTACCTGTCTCTATATTTCTCTACCGGTCTCGCTACCCGCCAATCTATTTCTTTAACCGTCTGTCTATCCATCTAACTACTTGTATGTCTAGCCGTGTCTCTATCCACTTCGCTATCCATTTGTCTATCTGTCTCACAACTTGTCTATCTGTCTCTCTACCCGTCTGGCTATACGCCTCTCTACCCATCTTCTTACCCATCTCCGTACCCATCTGCTGTCTCTCTACTCGTCTGTATACCCGTCTCACTATCCGTCTGTTTTTTTACCCGATTCGCTACCAATCTCATTACCCGTCAGTCAACTCGTCTCTGTATTCATATCTCTACTCGTCTCATAATCTACCACGCTACGCGTCTCGCAACCTTTCTCGCTACATTCCTGTCTACCGGTGTCGCTACCCGTCTCGTGACCCATCTCACTACCCCTCTGTCAACCCTCTTTTTACCTTTCTCTCTAGCCGTCTGTCTATTCGTTTCGCTACCCGTCAGCCTACCTATGTCGCTACTCGTCTCTCTACTCGTCTCTCTACTCGTCTCTCTACCCGTTTGTTTACTCGTCTTTCTACCTCTCGCCACCTCTTCCCAATATTTAAACAATTCATTTAATTTACGGAAGCCGTTTACCAGTTATTAAATGCAAACAGAAGTAATTTATCTAATAAGTGTAATCAGATGCAATTTTTTTTAAATACATACATAAACCTGAATAATAATTCATCAGTTTTGTGTTCATAGTTGTTTATAGCCTTTGACAGTAAATCTCAACTTCTTAAACCTGAATTGTCTCAAGCTTTTTAAAAAAACCACAAGGTCTGTATAACTGCAAAGTACCCTGAGGGCTATATCAGCTACATGTTATTAAATTAAGTGAAAGTTTCGTTATCGCGTTTGCAGTCAATTGCTTATGTCAGAAAGCGTGGCTTAACGCCATTGTAAATTCATTACTGTAACTTTTCTTTTCTTTTTTGGGGGGGGGTAGGGGGTAGGGGGGGGGAAGGGTTTCAAATATCCTATATATTATTTCTGCTGTCAACATCACTTTTTCTAAGCAAATACAAAACGCAGAAGAAGGAATGAGATACCATATGAAAGGATTTTAAACAGGCTTCTGACATAGCACACTTACATTTCGTTAAAACATGTTTTTTGACTAAAAATTTCTGTTAATTAAAAATTAAATCGGCATTGCTTTCATAAATGAAATGATTCTTCAAATTAGTGTTGCCACAAAACTAAAATACCGCATTATGTGATGCTCAACCATGATTATAAAAAAATAAATAGTACAACCGTGGCATACGTAATAAGAGTACCTTAACGTAATACATAATGCGTAGAATACGTAATAAGTACAAGAAGTATAAAGTGTGATACGTGCGCACGGGTTTATTTTATATTTATAATTAAAAAGAAAAATTGAAATGTTTAGAAGAAAAAAAAACACCATCAATCGATCGAAGCAAAATTGCAGTTAATTAAAATTTAAATCAGAATTGTTTTCTTAAATGAAATGAAAGGTTTTTGTCAGTTTTTCCAGAAGTGAGTGACGTCGTCCTCTAATGCAGTTAAAATACGACTATTAATTTTTTTCTCGAGCATGCTTTTGCTATAATGGATCAGTTTTTAGTATAACTTTGATGGAATAAATGAGATGATATTTTGGCTTGATTAATGTTGTTTGCAGCTATTTTTATGCTTAATTTTTCTTTAAAAGTTTAAACCAGCATCTAAAAAATATTCGACTGCAGTGCGAAATCCTCGCACGGGTTCACTGGTATAGATTTAAATTAAAACTTTTGCCTCCATGCCATTAGTGTTGTTTGTATTATTAACTAATACCTTGTAGACCGAGCTTCATTTGAAACAAATGTAAAAGACTTCTTCTACAGTTTTTTTAGGAGAAACTTTCGTAATTGGGCCCAAAGCCAATCGCAGCATTTAATATCATTCGTTTCGCTCAAATTTTATAATTCAAGTTATTGTAATTCTTATAGAGTTAAAACAATATTGTTGCTAGCTTTACTCTTGTTTGAGACCAGCTTTGCCTGTGTATCTGAATGGGGAAAAGTTTCGTATCCTATGTCGGTTGGCGAAAAAAATTTTAAATGGTGCCAAAAGGTAGTTTTAGCATCTTACAAAATTTTTCAAGAGAGCGGTAAAACATGTTTTTCAAATATTTACAAACATACGTTTATTAAAGCATGTTTTTGCACCATCTTAAAAATTTAAGCACGATGCTAAAATAAAATTTTATCGCCATACTCGATATTTTAATAAGTAATGAAAATACACAAACAAACTTATTTAACGGACGTAAGAGGCATTTTTGTGATAAATAATTGTTATTGTCAGGGGGGTAAATTGTAAACAATTAATAAACGGCTAGTAAATAATAAATAGCATTTAAAATCTAAAAATGGAGAAGTGGTCCGTATAAAAATGCAAAACATATACGCTTGCAAAATAATGCAAACATACGCTTGAAATATGTAAATCTTTTTTTATTTTTTCATATTTCCGAAGGCACAGATAAAAAGGTAAAAATCTCTTTTCCAAATGCCAAATACAAAATATACAAAATAGAATGCCAAATATACAAAATATAAAAATATCTGCGAAAAAATATGTTTACATAATACTACATCTGAAAAAAATAAGATTTAGAAAAAGTAAGCCAAGTCCTGCAGATCCCACAATCACATCGAAAAACTTATCACCAAAAAAGAACTCGCCAAATCTTACGGCACAGGAGATGGATTTTTCCCTCTGAATGCAGAATATTAGTTTTTTTTCTTGTACGATGGGTGATTATAATTATAATTGTTTCATTTCACATAATACATACCGTTTGATATATTGGTACTTTTATGTTATCCTGGCGCAGTTGATAAATCGCCAAATATTGTTCCTATAACATTTTCATATTGAATTCATTTCATTTAAATATAAACCTTTCACTCATTTAATTTAAAATACATGCCTTTCATTAATCCGATTTAAAATGCTAAAAAGAGAAAAAAAAAAAAAGAAATAATGCCATAAATCGAAACCTTTTATTTAAACACCAAAGAATTTTTTTTTTTTTTATTTACACACGCGAAATAAAAAAAGCTGCTATTGCTGAGATTTGCGCCAAATCTCTAATACCAAGTCTACCAAATTATTGCGGGGGTTTTCTTTCAAACAGAAAAAAAATCCATATTAATTTTCGATTTCTACTAAATTGAAATATATTTTATTGTGCTGAATATTAGTGCGTGCGTATTTTTTGCTCCGTGTACTCCATGAACTTTTCAATTCCGATTGTCTACGAAAATCTCCCGCCGGTGAAAATGACGTACACACAAAATTTTAGTGACGTATGTACTTTAATTGTGCTTTTTTATCTATTTTTTAAATATAATTTCCAAACGGTTTAGCATTTATTCTTGGTAATAAATAGACGTCGTTGTCACCTTTATAGGTACCTGCTGTAAAAATTTGAAAGAAATCCGTTAAATATTTTTTGAGTTATGATTGACGAAAGGTTTTAATATCCATCGTAGCTATATATGGGACAAAGTAATACTGCGCTGTGTATGAGTCTTCGTTGCACTCAGACAATTATTCAGGCCAGGTCATATTCCCTGCGTCAACAATTGCGCCGAAAATATTAATTACAATAACCCCCTTTTTTTAACTGCATAGTTAATATTATATAGTTGCCATATTAAAGGCAGGGCGGAGGTATTAATATGCGTACAACTATATAATATAATATAGCATATATATAAATATAATATATTATATTCATTGATACATTATATTTACATTACATAATATTTATATTAGATTCATTCTGGTGGGAATAACAAACCATTGGAAATAAAACTGCTATCGTTAACATCGTTTATTACTAAAAGCCGTCAATTTGATGTTATGTATTTAATAAATATATACTAAATTACTGTTTTGTATTAATTTAGCTTACTTTTATATCATTTATCATTTTTAAAAACATTATATATTTATTAAACGTACCTTAAATTACCATTTTGAACACGATTGGCAATTGACAACGATAAACAAAATTAGCCATTTCCAACCATTTTTGGCGATCTATCTACCTGGCCTGAATAATACTTTTCCTACCAAACTTATAAAGATAATATAGAATTGTAATAAACGCACTGACATCAAGAAATTCTTATTTTTGATAGGGCATGACTAATGCTTTTGG
Source organism: Maratus michaelseni (assembly GCA_963931845.1). Taxonomy (NCBI): domain Eukaryota; kingdom Metazoa; phylum Arthropoda; class Arachnida; order Araneae; family Salticidae; genus Maratus; species Maratus michaelseni. The sequence continues at coordinate 244,331,180 of OZ007588.1, read as the reverse complement.
AATATTTCATTTATCCCGAATGGAAATTGATTTGTCAGATTCCGGCTCTTAACAGAAGACAAATAAGACAGCTTAATTTAGCCAGTATTGCTATTCGGATTTAAGAAATATTTTAAGCCTTTCAGAAACAAGTAATTGTGGTTTCGTAATGTTGAATTCACACTTGAATTTTCATAAACTTGTATTTCAAAATGAGGAAATGAAATTCTATAGCCTTTTTTTTCACCAGGTCAATAAAAGTAAAAATTTGCTCAAAAATCCTGGTACAAAACTTGATTAAAATTAAAAAGGGTAAAAAATATCCCACCGCCCTTCAAGGGGTTAAACAGTGTCACATTCTGCAATACTTTCTGAGTAATATCATAAAGTTTTTAATATTTGGGAAGCCTAATATTTCATTTCTGTCTGCCCATGTGACGATAATTACTTAACAACAACCCGTACTTTCTAAGGAACACTACTCTGTTATTTAACATTTTTTTCTAGTAAATGCTTATGAATTCTACATTTAGAAAATTGCCATATTCTCAAAATGAAAAAAAATTCAAAAAACTTCAGTTGCAATCACACCCACTTTTTTTGCCTCCCATGTCTAAATCCGATCCTAGATATACACATAAATAAAACCTACGAAAACGAAATCTGTGACGAAACCCTGTCTTAAACTGAAAACTTCCATGGTCCCGTCGAATAGAAAACCATACAAAATGATATCTGCTAAGACGAAAATTTGTCTAAAACGGAATTTTTCTGGTATCTTGTGATTTCGTCTTGTCAGGTTTTTCTGTATTTAGGCAAAAAAATAACCGTATATTGAAATCCCCTCCTATTAGGAATTTTCAAAGTAAACTACTGCCACCCCTTTCTTAACACATGGGCTGATAAGTTCCCGGTCTAATAAAGAAAACACAACTTTTTAACATAACTTTATAACTTTATAACTTTAATAAATAACATAACTTTAATAATAACTAATAATTTAATAATAATAATAATAATAATAATAATAATAATAATAATAATAATAATTTAATAATATTAATAATAATAATATTAATAATAATAATAATAATAATAATAATAATTTAATAATAATAATTTAATAAATAAATAAAAATAATAATTTTATAATAAATAACATAATTTTATAACGAAAAAGCTCCAAACAGTGCTCAGAATCATCGACTCGTTGTTGTTTTTGGTCAAAAGTCAACATGCGCGGCACCCACTTTGACAACAGCTTTTTCATAGACAAATGTTCATTCAAAATAAAACCTACACGCTCCTTGGATATCTTCAGAGTCTGAGCTATCTCCTGCAACTTCACTTTGCGGTTCCCCAAAACGATTTTGTGGAGTTTTTTATGTTTTCCGGAGTATTCACCTATTCACCTCTTTTGCGTGGTGCATCCCTGGTGTCCGTACGACCAAGATTAAATTCAGCAAACCAGTCAATAATGGTTGATTTACCTGTTGCAGTGTACGGATAACGCTTATCAAGCCAAGCCTTTGTTTTAACGGTGTTTTTCCCATGAAATACCAATTCTTGAAATTCTTGTTTATCCATTTCTTTGTTTATCAACAAAGTCGTTCAACAAAAACCACTCTAACGTTTTATCCACACGGTGAATCGTCATAACATTTTTCTGCTACCTTTTAAAGATTAGTATTTACTAAAAAAAGCATCGGTTTGGCGATTGCAACGCCATCTTTCTGCCAGACCGGGAACTTTTCAGCCCATGTGTTATAACCAGCTCAGCCTCTTCCTTTTCAATCCCTTATTTTTTAATCGGTCTCATTTTTGCTTTCTTCTATCTTTACAAGAACAAAGTATTGGATTCATGAAATTTTTAGACTACCGGTTTTGGACGGAATTATACGTTTTAGAAGGTCCTGAACACGATTTTACTGTTTTTAGAAAATGTCTGTCTGTGAGTCTGTCTGTCTGTATGTGACGAAAATTTTGTGGACGCTGTATCATAAGAACTAATGCACGTAATTTAATAAAACTTTAGATTCAGTTAGTCCGTGATATAAATTGGAGCTGATTAATTTTTGGTGTAAATCATCCAAAAGGTAGTGCTGCTCTGCTGCACTTTGTGCGATTTCTGCAATAGCTCTCTCTATCTCAAGAACTAATGCACTGTTTTTCATCAAATTCCAGATTCAGTTAGACCTTGACATGAAAAGACGCTGATTACGCTTTGGTGCATATATGGCAAGAGGTGGCGCTGCTATGCTACTTTTTATGATTTTCACGATAGCTATATGTCAAGAACGAATGCACAGAATTTCATCAAATAAAAGGTTCTGTTAGACCTTGTCATAAAAAGATGCTGATTACGTTTTGGTGTAAATAGCCCAATAGGTGGAGCTACTTTATGATTACTACTTTTTGACTGCTTTGCTACATATGATTTTCACGATAACTATATCTCAAGAACGAATGCATGGATTTTCATCAAACTTCAGATTCAGTTAGACGTTAACATAAGTTCTTGTTGATTAGGTTTTGATGTAAATCTCCCAACAGCTCCCCCGCTGCTATGCTGCATTTTTCAGGATTTACACGATTTTAGCAATAGTCATATCTCAAGAACAAAAGCACGGAATTTAATAAAACATTAGATTCAGTTTGACCTTGATAGAAATCGGTGCTGATTCGTTTTTCGTGTATGCGAAACCTGTGTGAGATAGAAGAAAGTTTTGGGGTTGCCACATCTGACTTGTTTGGACTGATTTCTGAATTAATGAAATGTTTAAATGAATTCACCCTGACTTTAACACTTCAATTTTGTTTGAAAGAGTTCATTTTCCTTATAGTCTCTTGTTCTATTAGGAATCGAAATTGGTATATCAGTCTGTTTGTCTATATTGTAATCTAATTTTTATAAGGATTTTCCGACCGCCACAAAATTCTGATATGTTCTTAAGCCTAACAGCAATATTTGAAAATTGTCATTATACCACATATCTTTTTTTTTTTTTTTTTTTTTTTTTTTTTGTATATTTCAATAACTTTTTCAAGTATATTGTTACAAATGACATTTCTATAAAAATCTAAATTATTTTAAATTAAAATTATTTTATTCGGGAAAACCACAACACATTCCATTTCAAAAATAGTCATACTATTACGTAAAAATTTTTATAGAAACTCATCGACATATAGAGTATCTTGCCATCTAATGTGAATACTTTGATTATTGTTTGAATTATATTGTAGTCTTCAAATTTATAGAAACTCATCGACATTTAGGATATCTTGTCAACTAATGGGAATATTTTGATTATTGTTTCAATTATATTATAGTTTTCATTTTTATAGAAACTCATAGACATTTAGGATATCTTGTCATCTAATGTGAATATTTTGATTATTGTTTCAATTCTATTATAGTCTTCATTTTTATAGAAACGCATCGACATTTAGGATATCTAGTTATCTAATGTGAATATTTTGATAATTGTTTCAATTATATTATAGTCTACATTTTAATAGAAACTCATCGACATTTAGGATATTTTGTCATCTAATGTGAATATTTTGATTATTGTTTCAATTATATTATAGGCTTCAATTTATTGTGCGAAAATTGTGAAGTACAAAATATATTAAGTAACTGTTTTCTATAGATCCCAGAAGAAATGGAAATGAAATTGTATACTGTTTAATAAATAGAACTTAATAATTCTCCAAAAACTTTTCGAATAATCATTTTACAGAAACTTTTTTTGTGATTTTTGTTATTTTTAAAATATTTAACATTTTAAATCGTGGAAATATAAACTATAATCGTCAACAAATTATGTAAGTGCATTTTCCAACAAATGTGAAATGCTTCTGAAATTGTACTCTTGAACATATAAAAGGAAATGGTAAGAAAAACCGACGCTGCGCCAAGCGAAGGTGAGAAGTTTTCTTTCTCCCATGAATAGTATTTTAAAGGTAAAACAGATTTACAGGAAATGTAAGAACTGGGACGCCGCGCCGTGAACTGATGTATACGTTCACTATGCTGTAAGTTTTACTGCAATAATAGCATTGTTTAAATTAATATATTTCTACAAATATAATACAATTTTAAAATATTGAGTAATGATTATTACTTTCAAGGCTTATACTCATATACGTAATTAAGTTTTTTACATTAAGTTTGAAAATTCATCTTTTTTAGCATTTTAAAAAAATTACAGAGAAAACAACATTACAAATTTGCCCTATTGCTTGGTGTTAAGGTTGTTTTCAAATTCAAACTGGCTACTTTCTGACGCATTCATGAAGTCATTTTTATTCTTAAAAGCACAAAACTTCTAGGTGCTCTTATTAAAAAATGGAGAAACATAATATCGTTTTCCATTTTGTAATAGAAACAAAGGATCTTTAAGAAAATACTGTCAAAGTTGGCGTTTTAAGCCAATTTCTGGGACGCTACAGGTCTGGAAAGGTCGTCATTAGATTACTGACTATAACACATCATCACATATATCTCAATATGTAATACATTTATGAAAATACTAGCTGTTACCCGTGACTTCGTTCACGTAACATTAAAAAAAAAAGAATAAATGCATTAATTTAGTAAAACATTTCACTTGATAATTAACAACATATATAATTAACCAAAGCTTTATCACATTTTATAGGAGACCATACGGTATTTCTTTGCTATAGGGGACTTGACATAACCCAGTCTTAAAAAAGTGAAATTTCATGCCAAATAATATATACAATCGCGAAAATGAAACTGTAACTAATGAAAAAAGGAGGACCAAGTAAAATCGTGAAAATCGAGGAATTCCTCTTCGTAAAACGAAAAACAACACTGGCAGAATTCTTCTATACAACAGTGCATTTTAGGTGGTATTTGGTGTACAATTTGTATATGTGTGCATTGCTAAATGGGAATTATTATATTGTTTATTTGCATAGACATATGTTATATATTTCTTACTACATTATCTTGTTTATGTATATATTAAATTAAGTGCTTCACGCTAAGTGGTGTAAATAGTGAACAAACTGCTTGTGGATTTTATACATTGATAGATATTTCACAAAGATATAACAATCTGATGCAATTCTAAAATGCAAATAAAGGTTGCTAGAAAGTACTTTAAATTATGCCCAATTTAACCTCGATATTTTCTCTATCGCGTCAAGAACACTATAACCTAATAAATACCAACTACACAAATATGATGATCTAAATTTACATATTTTTGTTAGTATATATAGGATTATTTTGATTTATTTCATGCGCTTGAAATTTTTTACGTTTTCTCTAGGGTTAGGTGTCGAATAAATGTACTTTCTTGTTATTTTATTTTGCCATTTCTATTTATTCTATTTTCCATTCATTCCATTTAGGGATATTGATTTAATTTACATATTCGTGTCAAAGAATATTCTTTAGAGTTATTATCAGGATTAGGATAGGATACGATTAGGGTTAGGATTAGGATAGGATACGATTAGGGTTAGGATTAGGATAGGATACGATTAGGGTTAGGATTAGGATAGGATACGATTAGGGTTAGGATTAGGAATAAAAATTGAACGACAATGGCATGACCGATTCAGGTTTAAAGTATGAACCAGGAAGTCTATTTACATCACTAAGCAATAAGAAAATTAGAAAATTATCGGCTAATATTTTTTAATATGTTTTACAGTCATAGTAGGCATCAAAGGTGAGTGGGGAAATGATCATCTAAAATACCATTAAGTGTTCACCACGCAAAAAACAAATCTGGTTACAACAATGTATTTAATTTTGCGCCAAATTTCACTTGATAAAAAAAGAAAAGAAAAAAGAAAGCAAATTTACTATGGACCTAATTACAGATCCCTAACCTTCCTATTCTCGGAAATGTTCTATCTATATGTAAAAAAAATTCTACTATATAGAACGCGCTTTCACGTTTATAATGTTATGAATTGGCACGATCGGCTTGTTCAAGTTTACACAATTCGGCTGGAAGAAAAGATTCATTACTTTTTGATTTCTTCTTTGCTTTTGCATTACGCGAATTTGTTGGTAAAATCTATTTTCTTTTCGATGTTGTTGTTTTTTAAGTTTAAAAAATATTGTAATTTTACTTAAACATTGCTTTAAAATCCATGCAATTTTTCTTATCCTACAAGACTTTACAAAAATCTATTATGAAACAACTTTAAAAAAAGCTATATTTAAAAAAGACAACAAAGTTTTTCCTATTTTAAAGCTAAAAGAAATGTAAAATTAAATTCCGGTTCAAAACTACGATTTACAAATGTGTTTTGATTGTGGGAAAATGATAGAGGAAAAATGCTGTTACTTCGACACAATCATATTAAATCTTTAGCTTTTATGAGAAAAGCAACTTTCTTTTAAAAAATATAGTTATTTTTATTAAGATTTTCTGATTTTCGATACGGATAATTTTGCGATGCATATCATTGACATTTGCCGTCGAATATATATTTTTTTTTTTTTTTACTTTTTAAAATTTAAATTGAAAATATGGTATCTTTATGTTAGCCGTGTGCAGACGATAAATCGCCAACCTGTCCCATCATTAGTATTGAATTCATTAAAAATATAAATCTTTCACTCATTTCATTTAAAACACAGAACTTTAATTTACAACACATACATTTAAAATATATATATTACTTACATTTAAAATAATTCCTTTCATGTGACAAAGAAAAAGAAATAAAAAGAGAAATTAATCACGAATAATTTGATATCCCAAGATCATTTTATTTCAACATCAAAACAAATCTGTTTTATTTTTCTATATATGACATCATATTCGCTTGCTTTCCATACTTACTCGTATTTATGCACTTTGTATTATTATCAAATATTGAAAACGCACGTTTTATTTCTAATATGACATCATTTCATATTCTGTTTAATTCTTAAATAATTCATTTCCTTTTCATTTTTCACGTGGAAAATTTTCACTTGAAAATAAATTGTTGATTAAAAATTATTACTCAGGTGTTTTATTTTATATTGGCAACGATAAAGTATTAGCAACGGTAAAATAAATTTAACCATTTTAAAAAAAGCTGCAAAACCGGGCCCTTTGGGCCAAACCAACCAAACCAACCAACCATTTTAAAATATACGAAAAAATGTCCATTTATTCTGTATGAAAATAATGAAATTTTTAATTTTTAAGAAAAATATTGAAATAAAATAAACATAAACCAGCCTATATTCATCTGAGGGTTATAATCAACTTATATGCAAAGATACAGGATAATTAAATGCTTCATTTTGACGCTGGCTTCAGCCTAACATTTGCACACAATCAGATTTATAATATTATATAGGATGAAAAACGCTAATCAATTTCAAATAACTTCAGATTCTAAGTAAATGTGCAAGTTTCGTGCTTTTTCGTGTAAAAATGATTCCGTGAATGTGTCAGACAATTTCGCACTATTTAGTGGCGATTTTTTTTTTTTTTTTTTTTTTTTTTAAGCTGCCTTAACATAGAATATTGTGTAAAAATATATATTACACGTTATAGTAAAAAAATGAATATCATATGTCATTGCACAATAAATTATGAAAGTAAATAAACTTACGAAACTTGGTAATATGCAAAGTAAGCAGCTTGGTAAGCAAATAACCACATTTGGAGTTTTCGCGTAAAATGGTAATTAATATCCTTCTGGCCCAAAAATGCAGTAATAAAAATATTATTAATACATTTATCTGAATATTTTCTCTTAATAATTACATTTACTACCTACATAGCAACCCAAAGTGTTGCATTTCTATTGTATGACATCTTTCAAATATTAGGGGGAAAACGAAATCAAATTTTCTACAACATGTCTTCATCACTTAAGAATTCGGTGTTATGCTTGAAGGTTTCCTCTAAGAATTAGATGTTAATTAAGCAAGGATTAAGGGGGGTAAAATTTTAAACGGGTAAAACGGATGAAAATTTATGAAAAACCACTTTTAAATGTAGAAATTTATCATGATTTCACTAAATATTAGCGTGATTGAAACTTTACGAAGTGCTAAGTTCATTTACCTTTAATATTAAAGGTGTAAAGACGGGATATCAGGTTAAGACGGGTAAAATATGTAAAAATCACAATTTAGAAAATTCAGATTTGGCTTGAATATAGTTTTAGCTTGCAGAGGCCTGCTCAGAACGATTCTTTTCTTACATTTCAGATTTTTAAATATTGAAAAAAGAAGAAACCAATTTAGTTTCAAATTGAGATACAATCTTACCAAGATATACACAAACTTCTCAAAGCAACCTAATAAGTTAAAATACCGATAATTATAACAAAGAAGACATTAATGACTGAGAAAAGTTATTGGAATCTGGGCAATTTATTAACAAATAATTAATATAAATACTTAAAACTTCACTCATTTCAATGCACATCAGCTATCGTCTAATTTATTTTAACGCTAAATTAATAATAAAATCGATAATTAACGCAAAATGATTCCGATATGAAGATACTTTATATTATTCAGATCTATTGCATATATTTTTATTATTTCGGAAGCAGATTAAAAAATTAAGCGCTTTTTTCAAATGCGTAATACTTTCAAATGGAGAGTTTTTTTAATGTTTTTTTTAAGGCTTCGAACGCAAAGAGAGAATTATTGTCCATTGAATTTTTTTTTCCTTTTTTCGTTTCAATTTTAATGAGAAAAATACAACAAAATAGTATAATAAACCCATTATTTCTCTTTTATTTCTTTATTTTCTTTTTTCACTTTTGGCAAACATTGGAATAATTTTTTTGCCACCTTTATAAAAATATCTCTGAAACAAAATCTCAGAAATACTTTAAAAAGTGAAAATTTCAAGAGCTATTATGACATTTTTGGATACGTGCGAACAAGTGACTTTAGTTTAATCACGCAGTGTTACATATTCTAATAGGAGTAGTTCTGAAATATAAAAACACATCATATTTTTATAAAATATACTAGACTAGCGGGCGTAGAAATCCGATGTTTTGCTGTTGCGTGGCATGGGCATGAGATCTTTTTTTTTTTTTTTTTTTTTGGGGGGGGGGGGGATTTAAATTATTAATTTTATTGAATTCCTAATTATAAGCAAGAGATCATGCTTACAATGTAAATGAATTGAAAATTGAAAAAATTACATTTTGCAAATTACATGATTTTGATGCAATGAGGTAGAGTGCCTTTATAAGAAAATGGCGACATACTGGCAAAAAAACTGCATCGGTCGAGATGATTTTGGGTAAAAATTTAGATATTGCAAAGTTAATGTTTATGCCTTAATTCCGAACTCGTCTAAGTGATTTCATCCATTCGAGTATCGTTAAATTCTGTAATATTCTTTGCTATGATTTGGACAAAAACTTTTAATCTGAGGATATGACCTGTACGTGTGTTCAGACTCCATTTTCTATCACAGACAATTTATTATTTACATTTGTAGTTATTTACATTCCAAACAAATTTAGAAAATATTATTCTATAAGGATCAAGAATATTAAAACCTTTCAGCTTTTTTTTTATAATGATTTTAATGAATGTGAAAGTAAGTCATTTTAACATTCTTTACATTGCACTTTTTAAAGAGAATGTAAACTAAAAATCGTTAAATCGATTAATTCAAACAAAACGAAAATAAAAATATTTGTTCATCATTTCGAATAGCAGACGATATCCGATTATTTATATTTTCTCTCTTTGTTTTTTTTACAAAAGAGGAGCAATTTATTTGTCATCTTTAGAAAAAATCGGATAAAAGTTACAAAAAAATTTAATATCTTGGAAACTAATTCAAATTTTAAAATTCTGAGTGTCATTATCACATTCTCGGATCCATGCAAATAACCGGTTGCTAATTTCATCGCACTGCGTTCTTTATTCTAAGAGGATGAGTTGTGAAATACAGACAGTCAGATTTTAATATAATAGTTTCAAAATAAACTAAAATCATCAAAAAATATCCGACATCTTTTAGTAGGATTTCAAAAGTGCATTCGTCAGCTTTGGTAAGTACTCTAATTTCTATTATCATGTAAGATATTTTTTTAAAGAAAATATATTTGAAGCCAATTCGATATTTTCTAGTTGTACAAGATACAAAATGTTATGCAAATTTTCAATTAATTAATAAGATAAGATTGAAAACCCTCTCTATTTTCGTTTATTTATCTTTTCTAACTAACATTATTTCCATTATAACTTCACAAATGCCATTTATAGATTTTGAGTTTACGTAAATTCAATTATTTACCTATTGCAATGTTTCGCAAAACACTATGTTTAACATAGGTTAAGTTTTTTTTTTCAGTCTATTTATACAACAGTACAAAACATTAACGTTTAAGGAAAACTCAATAATTTCTTAATTTTAAATAGATCATAGAAAATAGATTATAAGAATGAAAAATATTCATTCTGGTTATTCTTTATTAGATTACTTTTTCGCAACCTATTAATAGAATACTTTTTGGTAAAAGTTTTCTATAGCCGTAAGAAAAATTCCAATTTAACATAACGAATTTAGCATTTGTTCGCATTAATATATTCATAGTAATTCAAAAGTTTAAAATGGAACACAACCGAAGCAATTTTTGTATTGGAAAGCAGGGTCGTAATTAATTTATTTGGTCGAAAAAATATCGCATGCCGTTCCAATCCGAACATAACTGTTGTTATTAGTTTTATAACAAAAATAAAGATATTTTAACTAAACTTCCTACAGACATTCTACTAAACTTTACCCTGATTTCTGTGAAATGCACTTACATCATGAAAAATTGCTGAAGTGTACAGTATAGACCATATTAGATACAGTTAGTGAAAACGTATGTAAGGCCAATTAGATTCGGAAATAATCAACGCCATTTGGATGTAGATGCTGGGTGCTTCTACCACTGTTCACGGTATTTTTAAATCATTGGTCAGAAGTACCGCGCTGCAAGTAGCGAAACTACAGTCAAAAATGTAATTTTGAAAAATGTAATGTAGCCAGTAACGCGATACAAAAAACCCATAGTTTGTAGCGAACAGTGTCATTGTTCTAGTCACGCGATAGTAACTTGTATCTTTTCAGCAAAATGTGTAATGCGCAAAATTTGCGAATCTCAGCAACTCAGCTGCAGCGTTTAGTAATACATCGTATGACGACATGGATTTTTCTACTGACACTTGCTGCTAAATCAAAGTGCCAAAATCCAAATCAAAGAAATAAATTTTGTTCCTGGAAACACTTGTCTACCTACTCATTATTAGATCTTGATGTTTTTTAATACCATGCATGTTTCTTCTTTTCGAATTGCTTTATTTACACATTTATTATTTTTTAACATTATTACAGAAAATTAATACTGAATTGTCCTGGTTGGCATATAACATGTAGTATGTGTTTAAACTAACATTTTAGAGAATAACGCAAAACGTTTCCTTCTATGTTATCCTTTTAAATTTTTTATTGAGTCTCTATTTATCGTACTTATTTTATTTTATCCCGTCAAACTCGATATAACGTGGGGCCATTATATTATGCAGAGCAAAAATCTAAAAATATCCGGAAAATTATATTGTGTTACAGTTACACCATTTATTTTAAAGTTTTAAATTTAGAAATAGAAATCGATAGATAGTTTTTTGTTTTAAGATAAAAAATATACTATAAATACATATTTTATGCCTCCTTTCATCTTCTACAACGAGCAGGGAAGACCGAGCTATGCTCGGTCAAAATTAGCTTTGAATTCAACTCGATATATTTTTCTCTCTGTATTATTACTATAAGGTAAAGCCAGGAAAGATGGCGCGAACGGAGAGATTGCGCACAAAGAGGTTAAGGGGGAAGGGGTACAGTGCGCGCGCAGCGACTAAAGGTCGTTGTACAACAGAAGTACTGGAGTGTCTACTTGAATGTGCACGTTGATTGTTTCAAGCGTCTAGGATAAATCATTGCTATTTGTTTTATTTTCCGAAGGCAAGTGTTTGAATTTCCATAGCTATTCGTCAGAATTTCTATAGAATGTCAGAAGTACAAAATCTTTTACACTTAAACGATTTCCCATAAGATACTAACCTAGTCTACCGGTCCGAACACCAATGGTTAGTTTTAGAAGTGACGATGTATAAATAAAAGACCGCGCAATCTCTCCTATCGAAATTGGAGAGTTTGTGCATCTACAACTTAGGACAGATGGCACGTAGTTCCCATTGGTTTCCATGTTAGGAAAGATTACGCATATTATTGGTAAATTTGCATAAATTGCAAATTACTTGTAAAACATATGAATGAATCAATTTTGAAATAATTTTCGAAAAACACATAATTATCGATACCTGGAATTTACCCTTTAAATATTGAAGTGATTCTGGAACACGCAAATTTGCTAAGCTGTGATTAAGACATGAATCAAACTGTCCCTTAAACCGTTGAGTTACCACCAGAATCCACGCCAATCCATTTCAAAAACAGTACTCGTTACAAACACTGAAACCGAAACTTCTCATATTCTAGACCTATCCTCGCATCCCACTGCAGCAGCTACATGCATTTGTTAACCATTAACTTCTGGGGAGTCTAAAGTTACTCTCAGCAGTACATCTACGAAAGTTTTGAAAAAGCTTTCACCTACTATTCAAAATAGTTTAATGCCATCAAAATCAAAAAGAAAACAGAGTACAACGGATGTAACCAATCCACAAAATATACATGAAAAAACACACAGCTACAAAAATAAAGCAAACAGCTGAAGATAAGTTGCTTCCAGAAAAAGTGAGAGAAAAAATGAAGGAAAGAAAACGAAGGGCAATAAGGATGAGCGAACTGAATATCGTGAAATGTACCAGGATACAACTTCGATAAGTGACTGAATTCAATATATTATTTGTGGCATGTAGTTGCACGAAAGCTGCACCATTTACAACAATAAGTGCATCGATTGTGGAAAAAATATCATGATTTGAAGAATCGTTGTATGCAGGTAAACATACTTTCCCCAAACTGAAAATTTTGTATGCCTGCATTTTTCTATGGTGGATTATTACACATTTTTGGTACTTTTATTAATATGTTATTAATTTCATTTACTAAATGAAGACCTGAAAAGAAGAAGATATTATGTAACAAAATTTAAATTTCGAGAAAATTGAAGTGAAAGATTTTTGTTGTAAATTTTATTGATTTATTTTCTTCTTGGTAGTATATGTTTAAAATGATAACAAGTAATGCTAAACTTTCTTAGAAAAATATATTAATTTTTAATTTTTAAATTCTAAAAGTTAAATAAAATATATTAAATATTAAAAAATATATCTTACATATTCAACACTAATTAAAATTTCAGTATTTTATTATGCATATGTATGTATATATGTATAAAAAATATTTTAATATTACATTTTTTCCCATTAATTTACTATTTTTCCCCTTAAAATACTGTTGTTGTTTTTTCTTTCATTTCCCTTTCTCAAATTCCATTTGTTCTTACGCCTAGTAACTTTCCCGTTTTAAAATCTGACATTATTCTGGATATATTATCTGACATTAATATTTCCCATTAGTTTACTATTTTTCCCCTTAAAATACTGCTGTTGTTTTTCTTTCATTTCCCTTTCTCAAATTCTATTTGTTCTTACGCCTAGTAACTTTCCCGTTTTAAAATTCATTCTATTTTAGAATATATACAAATAATATTTGAGCTCTAGTCCTATTTTTCAATACTTATAGAAAAGCGTTCGAAGATTTTTTTTTTTTCGTCTAACGCAGGGCCGTAACACACTACTTTTCTCAATTCGCCAATAAAGAGACCCGAGGTCTTCCTTAAATGGTTCAGAACCCTTGACGCAATGCGCTTTTTCTGAATATTTTACACTTGCGCCGCCGCGTCCAATACAATCGCCAGCGCGAACTTTTTCGTGTTTTCAACTGTCGAAAAAACCTTTTTCATCTGATCTATAAGAAATTAGGGAGCTTATAATAATTTCTAATAATGTCTAACAGCTTTTAATCATCTTAATAATTTTTGTGATTATGAATTAAATAAGAAGCGATTCAATATTAAAATTGTGAACAAACTGGTGTATACAATGAAGACAAAAAAACTTCTTCATAACACAATAAAATTAAGAAATGCGCTCGACCTTTCCAAAGAACTTTGTATTTCTTCTTTTTTTTTTTAAATTATTATTAATATTTTGGTATTTAATTTTTATATTTCTATAAATTATTCATTTTTAATCTTTATTTTATTTCATTTTGATTATTATTATTATTATCACCATCGTTATTATTATTATTATTATTATCATCATCATCATTATCCATATTACTCCATCTAATTTGTTTTTTAATTCCTTAATTTATGTATTTATTTTATTTTTTATTTTTTGTTTATTATGTATATATTTTATATTTATTTCTAATTTCCTTTAACTTTTCTGACACCGTTTTTATTAAATTCGCTTCATAATTCTCTTGTGTGATTATTTGATGCCTTCTGCTTCCCTATTGGTTGTTTTCTTTAACTTGTCTCCTTCCCTTGCACTTCCTTTCAGTCTTTTTCCTGCCATCCAAGTGGTGGCACGATTTCTTTGCGCCCTTTGAAGAAATACAAAGTACTTTCGAAAGGCTTAGTACATTTCTTAATTTTGTGGTGTTATTAAGAAGTCATTTTGCCTTTAAGAAGTGATATGGTTGGTCTTTGAAGAGTCTCCATCTACTACTGAGGGAACTTTAATAAATAAAAGTGCTGTTTTACATTTTGAGTGTTCCTTTCAACGGGAAACATCATTTTTGGGAATCATCTCCGTGTCCTCCTGCAGATCACTCGCGTTCCATCGTACACTTCAAAAACATTACGCTGCTTTATAACCGTTCTGGCTCATAAGATCTCGGGTGCTTATGACTTACCCATCATACGTAGTATAGTCTTGTAATCGTTTTGAAAATCGAAAAAAAAAATTGACGGATTTACACGTTTCAGACACTGGAGATTCCGAAAAACATATTTTTAGAAAAAAAAAATTGCCGTCCGTCTGTATGTCTGTGTGTCTGTAAACGCTCTATCTCCCGAACAAATCGAGATTGAGACTTGAAATTTGGTGTGTACTTATTATGTAACAATGGGAAGAAGCTTATTGAATTTCAGTAACCTCGATTATCCGGAACTATTTTTTCGAACTCTCGAAATATTCGTTCTGATAAAAGGTATATAAAAATTTTCGAAATTGTTTATTTTAAGGAGAGAATATAAAAGACAATAAAAAAACATAAATTTTGCATAAGAATAAAGTCGATTGGATAATTAGTTGCCGAGATATTTGTAATCATATTTCCACACTCTTCGATTTTTTCTGACCCTGTATTTCATTAAAATTTCAATTCAAAGATATATTTTAATTGGAAATGAGACGCTTAATCCGACGCAGCAAATCGTTAGTTAATATGATTATCAATTTTGAAGGAATACAGCATTTAAAGGTTATGACGTCATCAAGCCACGATTCGAGGCTAACGAAAAAGAAAGGCTACCGCGGTGCTTTACGCATATCTTTTTTTACAGACCGTGGGAGACACGTGATGCTCGAATGCACCAATGCAGGTGTACGAAAAGAGCATCACGTCACTCTAGCGGTCTGTAAAAAAAGATAAGTGGAATGCACCGCGGTAGCCTGTCTTTTTCGTTAGCCTCGGCCACCATTTTATTCGAATTGCAATGCATTTTATAAATAGTTTACACATGTTTTATTTTCATATTTGATATTATGCATATCCATGATGGGTAAGTATTACGGTGGCCTCCAACGACTAGTTTTCTATAGAGGCAATATCATCAGTGCAAACTTATCAACTCGCATCATACTTCTTTCACCAGCTACAATTAACTAGGAGTTATGCAAATCTCAGTAAGCTTGCAGATAACACAACATGCATACTTATAATGACATAACATTTTCTTCCACTTAACCCTTCAAATATTAAATAGAATAACCTTGAAGAATAATTAAGATGAACAAATATACCAATTTTATGTGAATAAACCAGAATATTAATTATTAAAAAATTGATTTTATTTTAATTTTGCTCTAAATTATCTTTTATACTAATCTGGAAGATGTAATATGCAAAAGGATGACAATAATTACTTAGAATTCAAAATCGCCTAGAATTTAATCATTTTTATTAATGTAGATATTACTATTGAAAATAAAATTATTACAACTGAAAGAATTCGAAATTCGCTTTGCCAGATTTTTATGCATATGATCTTAATATCCTCATTTTTCTTTGATATTCAATTTTCATGAGTTTTTATGTAGTACGTAATCTCTGATGAATTATTGAACGCAACAAATCATATCTTTATGCATAAAAATGAAAGTAGTTGATATAATAATCTCTGCTTTAGCTTCACGAAAAATAAAAGTGTGAAATAAATCCTCTATAATCACTTTCTTTGAGTCATGAAATATTTTATCAGTCTAGACCAGTGATTTTCAAACTTTTTTTACTTCACGGCACACTTAAATGCATGATTAAACTGCTGCGACACACTTCAGTTCATAATTAAACTATTGCGGCACACTAAAATTATGATGATGAAAAAGCGCGGGAAAGATATGCATTTATTTCATTCTTAATTTATTTACTAACACAAACAAAATGCTACATAGAGCCAAATAGCTCAAAATATTTTTTTAAATACTTTTGAATGAAATTAATATAAAATTATTTTCTTAATTTCTTTTTAATATGCATTAATGTTTAAATATACTAGGGGATCCAACCCGGGCTACCCAGGTTACAGAATTTAGGTAAAACCATCTTTTTTTTAATTAAAAACACCAATAGATTTTTAAAAATAACATATTTTTTTTAGATTGCCCACTAAAAGTACCCAAAATCATTTTTACATGAAAAATATCAAAAATGTGTTCAAATAAAGTTTTTAAATGTATTAACAGTGATACATTCGTATTAGCCACATGCCAGGAGTTAATAGGCGAAGAAATCGCAAAAGATTTCGTTTCTTACAACAGCCTTTTTGATTCTGATAATTTCAGTGGTTTAAGCGCGTAGTTCGAATACATATCTTTTAACTTTGCTACAGCGCCTAGAATAAATAGTGTGGAAACCAGCTACAAAATAGTACTAAAAAATTGAATCCGATAAATATGCAACGATGCTGAACGATAAGAGGTGGATTGCAGCGACATCTGCTAGCACTTTTCAATGTAAACATTGCATAAGAATCAAAATAAGAAAACGTTTTGGCCAGTGGTAAGTATTTTAAATACGTTAAAATTAAAGCTTTAAAATTAAGCTTTAAAAATATGAAAAATAGTGATCAGGGATAAAAAACGATATTTACTAAATGATAATTTACTAAATTTTTCTTTACGTTGAAAGAGCTAGCAGATATCGCTGCGATCGCCCTATTATCGTACAGCATCGTTGCACATTTATCGGCTACAAATTTTTAGCACTTTTTGAAGCATTACTGTGATAGCCGGTTTCCACACTATGTATTCTAGGTGCTGTAACTTTGTATTTTATTTGTGTCATCTTTTTAGGTGCGTTCGTAATTATATAAATACGTAGCACCTATTGTCGTCGTCTGGTCTGTCCGTCTGTCCGCATATAACAACGCAAAAACTACCCAACTGAATGGTTTGGAATTTAAGATATATTATCTTTTCAGAATTTTGTCGAGACATTTCAATTTTTTTAAAAATCGAATCAAAACTTTAGAAAATATTAATACAAATATTTATTAAGAAATTTGATTTTTTTTTTAAATCGGTGCTTTTCTTTTAGAGGAGCTTTCGAAGTTTAATCGTCAAGCAACCGAGATACTTATTTTATGACAGAAATTAATCCGCAGACGATATAATTCATTTCACAGAATTAAAAATCATCAAGATCTGAATATTTATATAAGTAGCTATAGTACGAACGCACCTCGTTTGTAACGTTTGACGTACAATTTCCAACTTGTTTGTTTATTTATTTATTGATGAAGTTTTAAATTCATTATGGAAATCGTAATGGAATCGAACTGGAAACAAATGCTGAACTATTTATACTGTTTTAAGTTCAAACGGGTTAATATTTCGTAATCGGGCTGCACGTGATAAGAATAATTTTTAAAAAATCATACTTGAAAATTATTTTTAAAACCATAAATAAATCAATAAATTGAGATACAGTTTTCAAACAAATTGCATTTCAAAGAACATTCTTTTCCTTATCCCGTGGTGTAAAAATTGAAGAACAACACTAAACCTCATTTCAAAGTAAATCTTATAATTTGAAATGTTGCATTTAGATAAAGTATTGATACTTCTGTTAATTATCAAAATTTTGATACAAAGTAAGTTAAAAAAATTTTAAGCATATCTGACATCTTGCCACTGTGCCGCGTCTCACCGTATACTGTGACGAAGTGGCTTTTTTGCGCGCATTGACAGCATATGATATGCGAAAACTCACACTTGTGTTTCAATATACTTTGTTACTTATTTTGTTAATTATATACAGAGTGTCCATTTTATTACACTCTTTTATTTAGCTCAACTTGATTTTGTATGTAAAGATCGGATTTTGTAATCGATTTTTAACTCACTGCGTGATACGTTAGAATTATTAAAATTATGTACGAAGGTGTGCTTCCAATGACAATACAAGATTTTAATATTTTTAGAACATAATTGTAAATTAATAGCTCAATTTTAAGGCATTTTCAAGTTAGCCTGCCACAGTTGGTAATTCGCCAAACATTCTTTATGGTTATAATTGTATACGAGTTACAACAACAATGGATTTAATTATGTGCCAAACCACGATTGCAGAAAAGGGAATAATGGATGTGAAGCTGCAACAATGATATATTTTAAACAGTAAAAACTAAAAAATATAAATAAAAAATAAAGAGTGTACTACATTTTTTTAAATAGTCTAGGGGACTCTGCCCCCTGCCAGCTACGTACGCCAACCCCCTTTTTACACCGCAAACTTTAAAAACACTCTGATTTGATCAGCTTTAAAACGATTACAGAAGATTGAATTATAAGTATGTGACCAATGGCGATCTGCTGTAATCGCGTTTCCATTCATTTTCCTTTGACTGAGGGATTTTAAGGCCAAATCAACTGCTGTCGAAACAGCTAGCAACTGTTTTCGTTATTGATTAAATAAGATCAATTAAACATTTGAAAATCAACTTGTGTAAAATAGTTAAGTAAACAATGTTGCTGCATCTAAGAATTTTATAACGCTAATAGGATGCTATACAAAATTAGGTACTTCTCCATTATCCCGTCGACTACTTTTTATAAAAGAAAAGACATGTCGCCAAAATATAGGATTTAACGCAAAAAGTGCATGACTGTGGCGTCGCATTCAATTGACATGAGATGCGTTACACGTGTTATGTCATCGAATGATTTTTATTTCAACGTTTATCTGTATTTTTAATGATATTTTAGCAATTTATTAGTTATTCATTTCGTTAATTTAAACGCAATTATTAAACGAAAAATAAAGTTTTTAATTGAAAGGAAATATTCTTACAGTCGGACCTCGATATCTCGAACCTCCTTATCTCGAAACCCTTGATATCTCGAAAAAAGAAATTTCCCCTGCATTTTTATCGATATTCTTACGTATTTTCCATAGTTATCTCGAAATATATTTTTCAAAACCCTTGATATATCGAAATTTTTTCTACAGAAATTAATTTTATTTTTTACCTTTGACTATTATCTGCTGCAGAAACAATTTGATCTAGATGCCCGTTTCACATTCTTTTATCCCTTTGTTGATACAAAGACTTAAAGGATGAAAATGGAAGGTTTCATAAACCGCAACTAACAAAACTACACTGGAAAGTACGCTCACAGGAGCAATAGCAATCCAGTCAACCAGTCGCTTGCTGCATTGCATCCGCCAAAAATATCACTTAAATTTTTGCTGCCAAACATGACTTCAAAATTACAACCATTCGACCAGGGCATAATCCATAGCTTCAAGGTTGGTTATCAAGCGCAAATTGTGAGAAGACTCCTGGATAACATCGGTGAAGGTAAATCTTCTAACACACCTAAATCAACATCTTACAGTCAATGCGAATGTCTGACTATCCATGGAGAAATGTTACAGAAACAACGATAAGAAATTGTTTCATCAAAGCAGGGTTTTTAGAAAATGTAAATTCCAGTGAAACAGAGGAAGTTAATTCCATTAAGCAAGCAACTGAAGAGGGAGAACTGAATCTAGAACACTGGGAACCAATACAAAAGGCATATGACACTGAAATTTCATTCGAAGAATTTTTTAATGCAGACAATGAGCTTGAAGTGTGCGGCACGATGACAGATGAAGAGATTGTTTCAAGCATTAATGCAGAAGTTTCTGATGAAGAAATCGAAGAACTACTCGATCAACAAGAGCATGAAAAAATTACCGTGCAGGAAGCTGAGAAGGCAGTTGACCTGCTGCAGAGATTTCTCGAAACAAACGATAATATTCGAACAGATTCGTTTGGTGCCATTGCTACGTTACAAAAAACTGTGCAATTGCAAAAAGATTCTGTGAGACGACAGACTTCAATTAAATATTTTTTCTTCAGAAAAAACTTGATGAAGAATTTGATATTGTATTTAATCAAAACAGGTATGTGTATAACACAATTTTGAAATTATTTTAAAACGTTAAAAATAGTAATTTTTTAAATTATTAGTAGATTGTACATATAGTTTTTAATGAATCTTATTTTTTACAGCAAAATACAATTTCTAAGATTTAGATTTTTTAATTTTGTCAAAACCTTGATAAGTCGAAACCTCTATATCTCGATTTTTTCTCTTCCCCAGAGATTCGAAATATCGAGGTTATACTGTATTTACGCTGTTTTAAAATTTGCAGTAATAGGTAAAAGATTTTGTCGAAATAAATTAATCTCTAATGTAAATATATTTTTAAATTAAAATTGTATGGAAATATTGTTTTGAGCATTTTAAATATGACATAAGTTTCCCCATTCAATGCTTTGAACGCGTAATAATTTAATTATTTCTCTTTTTAATATTCACGCGCAAGTATACTTTTTATTACTTAATTTTCTACGTTTACTGCTTTTAGCACGTGATCATTTAATTATTATTTTTAAGTTTTATTTCTCTTTTTAATGGTCACGTTTAAATACATTTGTTAATTGAAAGGGAATAATATTATGTGCGCTATTTTACAAATTAGCAACAATTCAAATAATGGACTCTTTGAAATATGAAATAAATCTCCATCAAAATAATGTAAATTTGAATAAAAAATTGAAATAAAGCCTCAAAAAATTAGTCAAATTAAAAAATAATAATAATTGCACTCTGCACACCGCAAGGTTATCAACTATATCCTTTTAAATTATGGTTAAATTCCTATGCATAGTTTTCGTTCCTATAAAACTTTTTTAAGAGAACTATTTTGACCAACTTTAATATTAAATATCTCCTAAAATATTTTTTCGATTTAAAAACAGTCTACCTCAGCGTATTTATAGAACATTTTTCTATAAAACTAATCAATTTTTATATTTTATATGCAATAGTTTTCTGAATATTAGTCCAGAAGGACCGCAAGGCACAAAATCTTCATTGATAGCGATGACGGCGGCGGTGATTACTTTTTTTAATATAGAGAGATGCTTTAATCAATTAATATTTTCATATTAGTTAAATTGTGATTATACGTTAAGAAATAATTTTAGAAATGCTATAAAAATAACAATATTTCATTTTTATATAATGTTTAAATAATGTGTAATTTTTTTTCCTGTTGTTTATCTTTAAAAAGAAACAGAGCAAGAATTTATATGTATTTTAATAAATTTACTAGTTCATGTTTTCTATCAAGCGTAAAAAAAGCAGGGAATTTTTCATAATCTAGTTCGATGCTCACGCCAACTTAGTGTCTTGTAAATTTTGGGAATAAACAATAATTTCAGTCAAAACATTAGGCGTCATTTTCAAGATAAATATTGCATGCATATAAAAGAGTTTTTTTTTTAATTATTACATATCTATTTAATTCAAAAATCTCAAATTTTAGTTATTTTTAAACAAAAAAGTATCCTATTTTTTTTAATGAGGTTGGTGCAAAAACACATTTTTTTACGTGGACTTTCATTTAAACACCGTTAACTGTCAAAGTCTAACTTTGCACAAGTAATCCAAACGTTTCTCACTCCTCAAATGCCTACAGAAAATGAATGTACCAACAAGTTTGCATAATATAGCCGGATCTTGACTTTACAAGATAAAAATGATTAAAATTATAAACATTTTAAAAAGAAAATAAATAATTTACAACATTATAAAACATTGGGCTTGCATAACAATTTTTTTCATCAGTTAGTCATTTTTGGATTTTACCTGTTTTTCCGACTTTACCTATACATTTACTTCTAAAAACGCGGCTAGGCGGTATGTAAGAGAAATAAAAAATGTATGGTTTCTCATGCTGTGAGATTTACCTCATAGATAGAACAGCTCTGCATAGATGACAATCCTTGGTAAAATACATATAATTTTCATCTATGTCGAGGAAATTCGTCGTTTCGGCACACTGTGCAGATAACACTGATCTAGACTGTAAGCAGGCCTTAAATTTTGAATCTAAATAAATATAGAATTCAATATTTCTGTCTTAATTTTAACGCACAGATTTTTGTATAGATTTCTCAAAGTTATCTGAATTTGTAACTTTAACACTTATAAAAAAAATTTCTAAATAAAAACTGCTAAGAGAAAACAATGCGTAACATGGGTTTCATAGGAACAATACACTGGTTCTTCATTAAGCGTAGGCATGTATTGGCAAAACATATATCATTTTAAAGAATGAGACAATTTATTTAATAAAACATATTCATGTAATATTTTTTTTAAGTTTTTTCTTTCCATATTCATTAAGTGTCACAAACGCTCCTGTGCTTCTTTTGATTTGTTATTAATTCGATTTAATAAATATGCAATCGAATAACCTTCAAGTATAATGAAACTGCAAAAGTAATTTTTTGCTTTATGTAAATAATATATGACATTAATTATTGAAAAATCTGACTTTTTATCTCTCTTTCAAATGTCTTTTTAAATACTTTTTAACTCTGGGTTTTTATTCATCTGAAATCATTACTTTGAATTCATAATCGCCTGGATTTTAATCATATTTATTAATTTTTAATATAGATTTTTACTGCTGAAAATGAAATTATTATAACTGAAAGAATTCGAAATTACTTTGCAGGTTTTAATGCACATAGTCTTAACAGCTTCAGTTTTCTTTGATATTCAATTTCTATCGGGTTTTCATGTACACTGTAATCTCTGATGAATTATTAAACGTATTCATATCATATCTTTATGCATAAAAATGAAAGTAGCTTATATGATACTTATTCTTTAGCTTCACAAAAAGTAAGAGTGTTAAATGAATCATCTATAATCACTTTTTTTGAAACATGAAATATTTTATGAGTATGAATTGTAAGTAAACCTCCAATTTTTAATCTAAATAAATATATAATTAGAAATAATGAACATTTATCGGCAATACTTCAAATTTTTAAAAGTCACAGCATTTTTATTATTATTATTATTATTATTATTATTATTATTACACAACATCTTTCGAATTTACTAAATTAATACTTTGAGGTATGAAATTTTTATTTTAACTTTATTTAAAAAAAAAAAATAATAATAACACATAAAGATTTTCAACAAATGAACTCTCATTCAAAATAACATCATTTTTAATCGTCGTTGTTGTATCTGTTACAACATAAGCTTATCTTATTAATTTTTTTAGAAAATAACAATTTTATTTACAATAGTACTATTTGTTTAAAATGTTTAAGTGGTTTCAGAACCATTACTTTATATTATCCATGCGTTTTAACTTAAATTATGATGTCGAAAACTGCTCATTTCTATCATTTAAAAAGTATACAAATTTCCGATATTTTCTCATATATTCTATAAATTGTTACTGGTACAGTGATTTTGTTTTTCTTTCTGACAATTATTGTAAATATTGTTGGAATGTTTTAGAATCAGGGGGAATTTTCAGTTTTATAAATTTAGAGCAGTAATCAAGTATTGCATAACTTGGCACTCTCATTTAACTACGTATCATTTTAAAAATATTTAACACCATTCAACATGTAGAGTTTCGATACAGTATTTACATTAAAGAATCATTTTATTCACAGTTTCCAAATAAAAAAGCTACAGTAAATTCGAAAAAGATAAAATGAAATGACTATATGTCCAATTACATGCAGTGCCCTCATTAGCAAAAGTTAACGATTGTATATAAAAATAGAAGATAGAAGGGAAAATACAATTAGAAAGCTGTACAGAATCAATTATTTAATAAAAAACAATATTTGATTCACAAGAAAGAAAAAAAAATGCTATAATCATCTTTCTTTGTTAATTGTTTCGGGATAGAGGATTTTTTCCTCTCCATCTTATATGCATCACGTGCATATTATTACAAACTTCTAAACACAATTCTAAGACATTTGTTCAATATTTAAAAACATTTTTTTTTTTAAATATAGAAACGTTTTTAAAGTACAACTTAAATCTAAGTAACGCTTTTTACGACCAAAATGCAAAAAGTTGTAAAAAATATGTTTCATTTTTAAAATCGGTATTACATCTTCCCCTCGTGTGCATTCCGGCTAAATTGTGTTTGTCCTACAAAATATCTGAATGAGCATCTTCTTTTCCCCTCCAGAAAGCACTTTTGTCGCATTGTTTTTCCGACTAAATTCAATAAGCAGTGAAGGTTCCTCTTCCCATCCATGGTCGGTCCTATCTTGTGCTAAGTCGTACGCATTGAGAAAAATAAATGGATATTTTTCTCGTCTCCGCACTTTAAAAAATGGGTTCCATAAACGTATATA
This sequence comes from Maratus michaelseni, assembly GCA_963931845.1. NCBI lineage: Eukaryota > Metazoa > Arthropoda > Arachnida > Araneae > Salticidae > Maratus > Maratus michaelseni. The sequence continues at coordinate 244,306,220 of OZ007588.1, read as the reverse complement.
ACCTTCATATTTCTTTCAATCAAACTCAATTTTAAAAATACAACTTTCTGATATACTTTCTCAAGAAATTTCTAAATTGTATCCTGCGATGAACAGATTAAAAGAAAATAAAATCTAAATGTCGTACTAAAGCTCTGGAAAACAATGTCATCAAAAAATAATAGACTACACAACTGCAACATTTTGCCAAAAGATATTTCATAAACTAAATCATCCATGAACAGAGAATTTAAAAAAAATAAGAGGTGGAAACCCGTAATACCTAAGTAAAATTACGGTGTAAAATTACAAACATTTAAGTAAAACAAATAATAATAAGATTATTTTTAACCTATATTTACTGAAAAATAACATCGAAAATACTGAAAAAAATTAGGCCTTAACTGACGATTTATTTGGTGTTTGTTTCAAAAGTAGGAAATGGCATGATTCTTTTATGAAATTATTTCAGTTTATTATTATTATTATTATTATTATTATTCAATGTTGATATTTTTATTTTCTTATCCTTTTAAAGTGAAATGAAAACTTTATTTCAAATGTGATTAAATAAAATATTTGTCTTTATTACACAGTTTATTATACAATCAATTATATTACTCATATGATTAACAATTTACCAACATCATTAATTATAGAAAACAGCATTTTTGAAAAATTCATTAATATTGATTAATTTATTGGTCGCCGTATCAATGTGTCGTTAAAAGTCGAGATATCACCACATAAGCAAATTTTAATCGATTTCAACTTACTCAATATGGAGATTCCACAAAAATAATTTTTTATAAATTTGCGTATCCGAATGAGTAATTTCTCAAATTTTGGGAGAATGCTCTTGCGGAGATCTTTTTTGTAAGCATTGTTTCTTTACGATCGAAATGCAAAAAGTTGTAAAATATATGTTTCATTTTAAAAATATGTATTACATCTTCATCTTGTGTACATTCTACCTCACTTTTGTCGCATTATTTTTCCATCTAAATTCAATCAGCAGCGAACATTTCTCTTGTCTTCTATAAGTCTGCCCTATTTTGTGCTAAATCGTATGCTTTAAGAAAATAAAGGGGCATTTTTCTGTTTTTCGCAGTTTAAAAAATGGGTTCCACAAACTTATGTAACCTTTGTGTTTCTTTCAATCAAACTTAATTTTAGAAATACAACATTCTTGCAGACTTTCTCAAGAAATTGCCACTTAGAGCAGATTAAAAGACAATAAATGCCGTGCTTAAAATGTTGAAGTCAAGACCACCAAAAGATAACAGACGTCATAACTTTAACATTTTGTCAAATAGCATTTCTTAAAGTAATCCATAAAAAAAATTTATTAAAAATATCTTCTATGAAACAAAATATTAAGAAGCTAGGTAAAATCCCAGCAAATATGAGTATTAAAAATTACATTTTAAGTAAAATTTAAATATTTTTCTCACTATGTTTTCTGAAAATCATACAAAAAAATCCAAATGCATACAATCTAAATATTGCAAAAAGATATTGTTTAGCTTAGAATTAATTTATTGTTAAATTTAACAATTGTAAAATGTTTGCTTCAGTAAATATTTGGTTTCATGCCCACATTTAGGTACAGTGGCGTAAGGTACGGTGCGAATGAAAGGCCTATTCTTTTTTGCAGAAATATTTTGGTATAAAATTGCATAAAATTTTGAAATAATTTTACAAGCCAAATATTTTGCTATCAGGATTGATTTTACTCTAAATATTTAGTGCTCAACTTCATAGCTGCCAGCCTTCTGATTTTTTAAAGTCATGTAAACATACTTTGTACCTGACATTTTTCTTAGTAAATAATAACAAGTACCACTTAGATACAATATACATTATTAAATACTTATGTTAAATAAATTTTCTGCTATTAAACATGATTTTTTGCTTGAAAACACCCCAGAAGGTTAGCAGGAATGGAACTTAATCCCTCTTTTTAATTTAAAAACTATCGCATCTTATCAGAATCTCTATATAGTTTGTTTTATTTAACCCTTAATTGCATAGTGATGTAAATTTCCATCACTTTTTATTTAACTTTTAATAAATAAATCAACTTCTTCGCCACCAGTATATTTATGTAGAAATATTAATCCAGTAAATTTCCCGTGAACTATGTTGCTGAACAAAGTTAAAAATCTATCTTAAAATTTCTGGTGTCTAATATTTTATATATGTATAAAAAAAACACAATTGTAAAAGAAAAACTCATGCAAAGAAGGGTTAATCAGCTGTCGAACAGTGCCGAACAGTATGAGGCCAATTTAACCCTTTCGCCCTGAATGGGCAAATATGTCCCAACAACATTTTGCCACTTGCGAATATTTTTTATTCGATTTATGCCATTTTCTATAAATAAAAAGTTTTAATATATTTTTTGACAACATATGCAAAAGAAATCTACCACAAACTTTACCTTTTGAAAATAGTGGTACGAATGAAATATAATAATTTATAATCTGCTTTTATAAGTCCGAAGCGAAAGGTTTAAGGGACTCCCGAGTGGACATCAACTTTACTCACGATGATGTGTCTTGTCATTAATATGAGCCCTAGAGAATAGTCAAAGTGTAGCTGATAACAACTACAGAGAGTAAAGCAAAAAAGAGAAGCCTGATAAAATTAATGTCAAGAAAAGCCTGTCTTAAATACAACAAAGTGTAATATATAGAAATTCTGTTTAGAAGGTAGGTAGTTTTTTTTAATTAAAAAAAGAGCTAAGTTGAAAACACTGCAGATATTCCTATATCAGATACCGATAAAATGTTTCAAGTACGTCGATAGGTGCATATTGAAAGCACAGAAATCCCAGTGGAAGAATCTTTTATCAATTTCACTCAATTAAATGAGGAATCAATTAATAAATTTTCAAAATAAATTTTCGACAAATTCCAAGCGGATGGTCTAAACTAGGGGTCGGCAACCTTTTTTGGCTGCGGGCCACAATCAACCAAAATATATGTATTAACAAGACGTTTCGGGTGAGCGGTACTTTCATTTTAAAACAGTCTTTTTTGGTGAATAGTAAAATAAATGTTATTGAGGAAATAATTGCCATACACCTTTTTAAACTTTAAACACAAAAAATAAAATTATAATTATTATAAAAGGAAACATATTTGAATTAACTTTACTTTCTCTTCAATGGCTCCCCTGATGCTGAACTTTTGACGTCAATTCATTCAAGTCTGATTTATTAGTTAGTCGTCTTAAGACGAATACAAGCATCTGAATGTTCAGTAGTTAAGCTGTTCCTGTTCTTACTTAAAATAAATTTCATGTGTGAAAATATTTGCTCACATTTATTAGTTGAACCAAATGCGGACAAAATGGCAAAACCAGTTTTCTTTCAGAGATGAAAACTTTGTAGAAAGTGAAGCCCAACACGCTGATATCGTGGGAAGATCACGATGTTCTGATTTTTCCAAATCTTTCCGCAATGTCTTGAATTTATCCGTCTATAACGCTGAACTTTTAAAGTCAATCATTTCTAAACTAAAATTGTCAACTTTAAGAAATTGAAGCTACTGCAAATCTAAAACATTTTCTTCTATTTCTTCGGGCTTTATTACAAAAGTAAACATTTCGCCGTGCTTCTTAAAATGTTTAAAACGACTTTCAAATTCCCTTTTAATGCACAAAATCCAACTTTTGAACATATTAAGATTGCTCTCATCGATATTTTCTTTTTCATGTTGCCCTTTTAATAAGGGAAAGAAATGAAATTCATTTTTTTTTATGTCCGTTTCAAGTAATATTAATTTCGAAGAAAAACTCTTCCATTCTTCGTAAATTTTCAAAATTGTGTGGTTATTTCCTTGAAGTCGTAGGTTGAAATCATTGTAATGGTTCATTATTTCTGTTAAGAACAAAAGTCTTGCAAACCATTCATTATCATTGAGTCCGAGAACATGTTCACCGATTTCGTAAAGAAATTTTTGTATCTCATCAAAACATTCTACAAATCTATTAAGAACTTTGCCTCGACTTAACCATCGTATATAAGAATGTAACAGCAAATCCCCATATTTCGATTCAATTTCCTTCAGAAACTCTTTGAAGTGCCTGTGTACTAATGCTGATCGTGCTACTATCATATTTACGATCATAACAACCTTTCCCATTACATCTTTAATTTGTTATGTAGATGCCTTTGCAAATAAATGTTCTTCATATATGATACAACGAAGCGACAAAAGTGAGCGTCCAAGTTCATTTTCCATTAGTTTCACAAATCCAATATTTTTTCCCTTCATAGCTTGAGCACCATCAGTTGTTATGGAAAACAATTTACTTTTTAAATCCAATACTTGCCCATTTTTAAAATTAGTAAACTCTTGTACTTGACGAAAAATGACAGTGCCTTTGGTCGTGTCATTCATAGAAGCAAGAACGCAAAGTTCTTCATCGACTTTTGAACTATTTATTAGTGCATATCTCATAACAATTGTAAGCCTACCCATACTATTTATATCGGTACTTTCATCGAGTGCAATGCTAATTACGTCACTAGATAACAAATCATTTTTTATGATTATTTTCTGATAACCCTGCATATTAATAATAATCAATATATATAATAAACAATAAAAACTATTATAATATTTTTAGGGGAAAAACTTTTTTTTTCACCATAGAACTGGGCCGCTTTCATAGTCTTATCAACCGTACTGTTTTAAACCACCAAAAATAAATAATACCACGTCAGATATTGATAAAATCGATATTAAACAAATTTCAATTGTAAAAAAATTTATTAAAAACGAAAATTCATAAAAGACGAAAATTGATAGATGAAACAGAATTCTCGGATTAAAATTACCCAAATATTCGTTAGCATTTGCATGTTTAGGTTGAAAATTCTTACTTTACAAATGTATATAAACTTTTTTAGTAATTATCTTGATTTCTCTCTAACTTAATATTTTGATACCTTATATAACTGACGTTGCCTAATTTTCAAAACCATAAAGTTTTATTGTATGCTCTAGTTTCCACTACACACTATATTTATCTGTAGCTTACCAAGCTTGTGTTCCATCAGTTTCAGTAGAGTATATCAAAGAATACCGATCAGATTCGAAATTTTCTGAATATAATCAAATAAAATTTTAGATTATTCAAATCCGGATTTAGATTTATGAAGTCAGGGAAATGTTTATACAGATATTTGTGAATACCCCTCTTATGTATGATATAAATTAATATTTTAGCACGTATATCAGCCTATTTAAGAATGGTGTCAAAAATAGAGATAGGCAAACAGATAGTAAAAAATAAAAAAATAATAACAACTTGTTTTATTACATTTAATACTTTTATATTATTTTAAATGTTCAAAATTCAAATAAACATTACGCGTAATTATATTACATCAGAATTTCAGTGACGTTAAAATTACTATACATGCATAAATTATATATCTAAAGCGAAACTACGAGAACAAAGGAGTCTGACAAATATTACGAAAGTTAAATTGACAGTAATATTATATGGCTTCGAAAATAAAATAAAGTACTGAAATACTTCTTATTAGCGAGTATAGAATAATTTTTTTCCTTTTTTTTATTTGTTATTGTATATTTAAGGAAGAATCCTTTATGATATATATAAATTCATATTAAATTGTTGTAATATATAATTTTCAAAATTAGATCTAACAATAATATATTTCAATATTTTAAACGTTTTTTCATTCAAAATGAATAAATTTTATAATAATTAATTCAATTTGAAAATAAGATGATTATTATTTTATTAATTTAATTGAAAATAAATTTTGAAAGTAGCAAATAACTTAAATAACTTATATATTTGTTTTATTTAAATTAACTACTAAATTAAATGTTCAAATGATAATAAAGTTTAACATTTGTGAAATAATCTTCTGTTTTGCCAGTAAAATTGTGAATTAAATAGTAATCAATTAATAGATCAACCTGTTCGATTACCTGATAGAAACTTTATCATGATTTATTTTACATTCGAATCAATCATTTTAAATAACGTTACTGAAATTTGTCAAAATTTTATCTATATTTTCGAAATTAATTATTTCTAACGACAAACCAATCCTGTTCACTTTTTATATTCCTTTCATTATTATTTTACACATTTTCTGCCTTTCGTTGATTACATTGATCAAAATACTAGAAAAAAATTGAACATATTTTAACCCTAGCACCATTGAGTACCATACAGAATCCATTGCTTATTTTAAAACTATAACACGATGTGTGACTTTTATGACAAAATCCTACGTTCGAGTTAAAGTTATCTTACATTAGTAGAAAATCAAACATCACCACCCCACTCTTGGTAGAAAAATGATAGTTGTAACTTTTCTATCTCGGCCCCTAATTGATCGCTGAGTCTCTTCTCTTGAGAGAATTGCCCTGACCATTGAGCAACCAGGAAGTCTTCCTGTAAACATTATTTATTTCACATTTTTTATTCCTTATACGGTCTATAATATTTCCTATTAAATATACATTTTATTTGGTGCAACTCGCTACAAAATATCATAAGCTTCGACATATTTAGGAATCGATCTCCGAATCTCTCGCCTGTAATGCCGTAACTGAACTCCACAGAATTACTATCTTTTTATTTTTTACGCTTTTTATTCTGTTTTTGTTTTTGTTTTTCATAACATTTAGTTAGTTTTTGTGCTTTTTTTTTATAATTATTATTTGCTACCGTCGTATAAAATTTATTCTCTTCAGAAAACTTGAAAAGAAATTTTTTCTGACTCATAATTTGACAATATTTCTTTATTAATGTTTTTATAACAGATGTCATATCATTAATTGCAAGAATCCATAAGCTGTAGAACATGATATCCTCACGAGGATAATAATGAATGAGGGATGGGCTGGGAATTACAGACTTATCATCCCCGAGAGGTTAGCCCGCCGCGATGTGGTCCATAATCCAAATATATCTGTGGTTTTGTACTATACCATTTTTATGAGCTAAAAATAACTGAAAATGAACATGCAAACAAAAAGACAAATGGGATGCACTTTATGGGAGATAATTATAGATGTGCAGCCCGAAATAAACATACATTAAAATACTAACATCCATGTATGGTTTCAGAAACAAAAAATATTTAATGGCAGAACAAATGGAGTTAGTTAAAACAAATTCACGATTTAAAATGGATTAGAGAATTATTTTTTCCTAAAATTCTTAATTTCTGAAGTAAATAAAAATTTATGAGTTATTTGTTTTATCAACTCCATATCATTTAATATCCTTTATTTCTATTGAACACAAATTGATAATTTCACGGAGATAAGCTAAAATTGCTAGTATGGAAGAAATAAGGAAGTATTTCAATATAATTTACTCTCCTAATTAAAAATATGGTACATTTATCAATATTGATTTTTTTAAATAAAATTTAACTTTAAAAAGTTTTTTTTTTCTTTTTTTACGTAAAACGCATTTTTGTCAATTTCGCCGCAGAGTGTACAGTCTACATTACTAATAAAAAAATTATAAAACAATTATAAATCATAGAAATCGGTTTTGAATTTTGTAAGGATTTTGTGTTAGAGCTCTTATATTTAAACTCTCGTATATACGAAAGGATGTCATTTTAGGAAGCCTTTAACGAAAATTAGATGTCCATATCTTGTTTCGCTAAATACTTTTTAAAGTCTGAAAAGACAAAATAGGAACAAAAGAATGCATGTTCATTTGGATGGACGGACGTATGATCCATAGTCGTCAAACTGAAAATATAGAAATCTTGGTTTGAACTCGATCAGAAGTCTTTTTAATCTATACTAATAAAATAAAGTTTCGCTCTGTGTGTGTGTGTGTGTGTGTGTGTGTGTGTGTGTGTCTGTTGGCGATGGCTAGGAAAATCTAGCCCACCTAGAAGGCTGGAAATTTAGATTTAGGTAGTCCAAACCCTCTCCTGGTGTACCTGAACGTCAGAATTTTAATATTTTAATTACTTTCTGAAATATTAATTAAAATGCACGAAGAACTCTCATTAAAAATACGTTCTTTTTCTTCGGTTGGTTGGTTGTGTAGAATATCTTCTCAGAACACATTAAATAAATCAGAGTAACGATGTATAGATAAGGACTTAACGAAATAGTGCCAACATGGATTGCAGTTACCTGCATATAGCCAAGCTAATGTAGGGCCATCTACTCACGGCAAATAACACAAACGCCACCTATTTAAGACATTTCTAGGCCCGTTTTTTCTTCATTATAATTATCTGGGTTTAAGGTTTTTTTAAAAAAGGACATATATTATTATGATAGAGACTATTAATACAGAAAACTTTATTTAACAGATTATTTGTTATATATTTGCGGGAATGGCGAGGGGTAAGGGTCTAATTACATTTAACAATTTTAACATTTTTTTTAGCTTCACCCATAGCATTTAATTGTTGTTTTATATACAGAATACCGCTATTTTAAATCTCAGTTTCTCAGTAATATCTCAGTAATAATGTTGCGAACTTCTCCATTTAGTTCCATTTTTACTAAATTATCGTAAAAATCAGCATTCATTGCTTCAAGGTGTATTTCTAAAAAGCAATTACGAGTATTTCCGAATAATATCCTAAGCCAAATTTCAAATTAAGTTCCTAGCTGAACCAAATGAATCAATCTTTAAAGATGTATAGTGCTCCTCCCAATTAGTTATTTGCTGAAGGTCACTTGAACATCCACCCCCCCCCCCCCTTCCTCCGGGGCCCTCTTTCAAAGTTTTCTCTAACTATTCCCCATTTCCATATCTCAGCAACTATCTTTCCGATTTCAACGCAAGTGATTCCAAACATTATAATTAACTTAATAGTCACCCTTTATAACATTAAACTAAATTTATGAGTAGCGGTTAAAACTATTTCTGAATAATAGTTTAAGCCAAATTTCTAATTAAATTCCTAGCTTAACCAAACGAACAAATTTTTAAAGATGCATAGTGGTTGTCCTAATTAGTCATTTGCTGAAGGGCACTTGAACATCCCCCAGACCCCTCCTTCAAGGTTTTTTACCTAACTATGCCCCGTTTCCGTACCTCAGCAACTATCTTTCCGATTTGAAGGTAAGTGATTCCAAACATTATAATTAACTTAATAGACACCCTTTATAACATTAAACTAAATTTATGAGTAGAGGCTACCAGTATTTCCGAATAATAGTTTAAGTTAAATTTGTAATTAAGTTTCTAGATTAACCAAACGAACGAATTTTTAAAGATGCACAGTGGTCCACCTAATTAGTCATTTTCTGAAGGGCACTTGAACATCCCCTCCCCCCCCCTTCAAAGTTTTTCTCTAACCATGCCCCGTTTCCGTATCTCCGCAACTATCTTTCCGATTTCAACGCAACTGATTCCAAACATTATAATTAATTTAATAGTCACCTTCTATAACATTAAAGTAAATTTATGAGTAATGGTTACCACTATTTCCGAATAATAGTTTAAAGCAAATTTGTAATTAAGTTTCTAGCTTAAGCAAACGAACGAATTTTTAAAGATGCATCGTAGTCCTCCTAATTAGTCATTTCCTGAAGGACACTTGAACATCCCCTTCACCTGGCACCTCACTCAGGATTATTTTCTCTAACTGTGCCTTATTTCAATAACTCGGCTTATAATGTTCCATCTGCTCGAAACCAGCTCGATTTTGTCGCACGCCAACTACACAGTACCGTAGGCAACGTTGACCTGTCTCAGAGGTTCTTTCCGAAAGATGTTGCTCCCCTGGCGGTGGAAAGAGGAAATAAAAGATTTTCCGGAGCTTTGAGCGTGCCCGGTATACGGTGTCGAAGCCATCGGAGACCTTGGCCAGAGTTTCGTTTTTTAAAAAATTTGAGTTTATTACACGGGCTCGGGCAACGCCGGGCCGGTCAGCTAGTGCTAAAATAAATTTAAAGATTTTAGGCAAACTTGCAATTTTCAACTTTATAGAAGAAAATGCCAAATGCTACAATGGCACCAGAATTTTGGTATAAAATTATCCGTTTATTATTTATGTGAAATAAATGTATTTTTTCCTATTTCGAAATAAATTTGTTCTTAAATTCCGGTGTCGCTCATTCATTTCAACATTTTAGCAATGGAAGTGTTTTGCCACTGAAAAGGTTAAAAAAGAATCCAACTAGAACGTGCAGAATTGACTTTTTAAAGGGAAAGCATGACGAGAAAAGATATATATCCAAATTATATTGTACTGCACATAGGTGATTTCTATACAGTTTATCATACTAAACGAAAGTGTTATAGTTATTTATTAAATATCTATCAAGTTTCACTTAATGTGTTAACAGTTTAAAATTATCACAGATTATAATATGTTTGTTTTCCGTTGTTACTCATAAAAAATATTCTTTCTACTTATAAATTATAAACACCTATTTTCCAGAAGAATTAATTATTTGATAATCAAAACGTACAATTTTTAATAGAATGGGGAATGGATTTTGAATGGCATTGGAAAGAAATTTAAAAAAGAAATTGATTAAATGTAAAAAATATTCTCTAAAACAAAAAGGAAAAACAGGATTTCCTTTGTCTTTCCATTTTACAAATTTTATTTTCAAAATATCGCAAAATTCATCCTTTGCTTCGTTTTAAAATCTTTCACAAAATGCCTTAACTTTCAGATTTACAATGCTAACAATGTCATTATTTGAAGTACAGAAAAAGGCAATAAGAAATACAGTAAAAGAAAATTAGTATTTTGAAATGTATTTTTTGAGTATACTTTAGCAGATCGGTAAAGTTTACAACTTTTTAAAAAATAGTAAAGCACCGTCAACCACTGGTTAACTTTGTCCCCTCCGAGGTAACTTTGTTCCACCCCGTGGATAAAGACAAAACGTGTAATAAATAAAATTTGTCTCAATAAAACAAACTAATAATGCCAAATTTTGTAGCTAAAACAAAAATTCTTTAATTCAGCATTTTACAGATTGAGTTCGGCATCACTCCCGTTGTTGTTTTGTTTACTTTTTCGTGCATGATTTTAAAGGGGGTAAGTTTTGATTGGAAAAGTTGTTTATACTTGATATTGTAAAATTGTAAATACATTTTTTTATTTCTTAATATGTCTTCTTTATAAATCTATGAGATTCATATATATTAAGAGGTATCTTTTAAAATGTCAAAAAATTGATTTTTTAAATAAAGCTTATAATTAAATATGATTCTTTAGAAAAAAAAATTTCACTTTAGAAGAGAAGTTATGTCTAAAACAGTTTGAACTCTTTTCATATGATCAAGGGATAATTTAATCTTTAAAGTCAATTTTATCAAAACAGCAATTTTGGTTATTCAGCTCACGATTTCTGAAAAATGGTTGGCTAGAACTTCGTGAAATCTTGAGTGAATTAACCTTATAGTTGATATCACAAAATGACCTGTTATGAATGACCTATTAATAAATTGCTATTATGCTTCTCAAGTTAGAAGTTTTTAATTCATGACTAGTTTTGTATATATTTAAAAAAAAAAACTAGATATTTCAATTTTCTTAAAAGAAAAAAATATCATTATATCTGCACCCATTTAAAAAAAAATGACTGGTTTTAGCAATTCAAATGTGAAAAATCATGCGAGCAATGTATGCAAGAATAATTTTTTTGTAAAAAGTGTACTATATTTTAAAATAAATTAAAAAACTTTATAGGTGTATACACTTTGTTTGTGAACTTTAATTGATAAAATAAATCTTTCTTAATATGTGTTTTAAATTTCATTATTACTAAAAGTCAATTAGTTATGGAGAGACTGCAAATCTTATAGAGGTCTTTTTTTCATGTATTTTGTGAGTCCAAAGGGTACCTGACTCCTTAATTTGATATTTTACATTTTACATTGTCTATATTCACAACCGGCAGTTTGAATGCCAGTTTGGTGTTAGTTTCTCTCGGGACAAAGTCTCCACAAATTTAGTTTATTAATTATATTTACTTTTTTCTGAAAATATAAACATAAAAGCAAACATTTGCTGCAAATATAAACGTTGGACTAGTATATATTTATTATTATTATGTACAGGTGCTAGTGTAATAATGTCTCGTACGTATAAATAAACATTAAATTTATCTTAAATATAAATATATTTTTAATAATTAATGTAGTACTTCTAAATTCAGATATTCTTGTAATTCGTAATAAAATTTAACGTATCATTATTTAATTTCAGACTATTCGAAATTTCATTGAATGTTTCATAAAATGCTGACACTGATTTCGAAAGTACGCTTAAAATTCGAAACCGTTTAAATCTCGAGCTGCTTTTGACTAAATGTCAAAACATATTCTACATCAAAAATAATATCATCATTAAAAATAATTAAAATACAAAATAAATGTGATTTTCCCCCGTAAAACGGTAAATAATTATCACAGTTATATGAAACAGGTGTAATTTTCAACGACTCTTTATTATGTACACATTTTACGCTGCAATTTTTTGCAGTGTAGGCGCATGTAGTATTTTTTACACGCAGTAGTTATACTAATGCAATTTTTTAATGCAAGATATTTCGTAATAGTAATAACAGTCGGGTTAGATAAACAATTATACGCATCAGTAGTAAAGAATAATTTTAGTGACATGTATAAGAATAAAATGCCAGAAATATGTCGTAACATTTAATGACAACGCGCTCGCTTAAAAGTTAATGTCAAAAAGCATAATTAGTGTTATGTTATTAAAAACACTTCGATATAATGTGTGTAATATTGTAGTAGTAATTTCTTAATAAAGATATTACAGCATAGTGTCTTTAACAAAAGCCTCCAACAACCACAACATGATGGAGGTAGATCACTTTATTGGTATTTTTAAAGCAAGAGAACAAAGATGAACAAAAAGCAGGAATTAAAAAATAATAAAAGTTCAAAACTATTTTTTAAAAAACTAAAAGAAGAAAATCACAACAGTTGTTAAATTATTTTCTGCGTTGTTTCAAGTAAGTTCAGCTTGAATACCAAAATTTTTACAGTTGTTTTGTAAAATTGGGATTGATCCAAAACTAAGATTCATTGAATCACGTCATGTTTCATCAATGAATTTTCGCTTCGTAGCAGACCAGTACGCTTTATAGGGAAATAGTAGAATTTAAAAAGAAAATCCTCTTTTCTTTTCTTTTTTCAATTCTTTTATTTAATTCAACTTGGTTTTTGTGTGTAAAGATGAAATTTTGAAATCTATATTTAACTCGATTCCTGATGTGCTATAATTATAAAACTACGCGGATGTGTTCCGATGATAATACAACATTTTAATATTTTTAGAACTTAATTTTAAATTAATACATTAATTTTAAGACATTTTCCCGTTAGCCCACCAAGGGTGACAAATCGCCAAATATTCTTGAGGGTTAAAATTGTAAACGAATTACAACAACAATGGAATACATTTAATGATGCGTCAAACCACGCTTGTCAAAATTTGCCAAATGGCTGTGAAACTGCAGAAATGAGTCATTTTAAACGCTAAAAGCAAAAAATAAAATATAAATAATAAATAAACCGTGTAATATTAAAAAAAAATACGCTTTAATCAATTAATAGTTTACTATTAATTAAATTAAGATTATGCATTGAGAAATCAATTTAGAAATCCTAAAAAGATAGTTTAAATAATGTTTCATTTGTTTATTTCCTGTTGCCCTATCTTTAAAAAAAAAACAGCAAAAATTTTATATTTTTAATAAATTTACTTGCTTGCGCTTTCCACCAAGAGGAAAAACAGCAGGGAATTTTGAATAATGGAGTTCGATGCTCATGCCAAATAACTAATATATAATTTATATATTCTAACGGGGTTTTTTCTAGGTAGGGGTTGGAACAGAAATCTCAGTCATGAAATCAAGCGTGATTTTGAAGATAATATATAATGATTATAAAAGAGTGTTTTTTAAAGAACTATTTTTACTTTTACACTTATTCGTTTTAACACTATGGTATTTTTATTACAACAATCACTAAATTTTTAATGGATACGATTATATATATGGTGTATTGTGAAAGATTCAATATGTCTTTTATCAGGCGTAGATATTGTACTGAAATCAATTATTTACTACTTGTTTTGAATATTTCCTCTTTCATGCATTTTTTTATTATTATAAATAAAAAAATCAACTCATAACTTACTAAAAATTGAAGAGTTTCAAGTTAAGAAAAGAAAACATTTATAAGAATGTGTTTAATGCATTTATCTCTTTAAGGTACTAGTTTCCACATGCAGATCATTCATAAAATAAAATAAACTTAAATGAATTCTTATGATCGATACTCTTACAATCAAATTAACAAAAATATATGCTATATAAAATAATTTAATTTCGTATTGTAAGAAATAGCCTTAGAAAATGTCAGTCACGTATGTTTAACTCATTTCTAATTCAAAATCGTTAAAGCCTACATTTTGTTTCTTTGAAAACATGTTAAAAAAAAATGTAAATGTTGATATTTTTCTTTCTTAAACCATAAGAAAGTCTAAGTCCTTTACTTCATGTTGAAAAATATCTAGCAAAAGAAGTTATATTATAAAAGAAATTTACACCAAAAACTTTGAAGATCTTTCCTTTTTTTAATATAATTTTCAGCTCAAGACATCTATCATTTTCGGTGACAGATATTTTGTAATAGCTGGAAGCCGGAAATTCCCTGTTTTAACTGTTGCTCGGTCGATTTTTCTGTATTTTTAAATGTCTACGGAGTTTTACTTTGTGTAATGAAAGGATGTAAGGATACGGATGGGGGCGTGTGCTTATGATTTCGAAATTTTATCTAAATTTTATCTAAATTTTCTTTGTCTTTGGTGATTGTGATTTAAACAGTAAAATTTGCTTTTCAAAAGTGTCCAAAACAATTAAATTAAAATAAAACATCATGATTGAGGATAAAAGTATTTAGTTGTTTTTTCACAGAACTGCGACGGAACAACCTTGCAACTCCTCCTCCTCTAATTTCATTCTACCAGCTATCCATATTAATAAAAGAAAATTTTGCTTTGTCTGTGTGTGCCTGTCTGTCTCTCGGCGATGGCTAGGAAAATCTACCAAACATAGAGGTCTGAAAATTTAAATGAGGATAGTCTAAAGATTGTAGTAATGTACCTGAGGCTTAGATTTTCCTTTTTATATATATAATTAGCCGAGATATTAATTAAAAACCACAATGAATATTCACCAAAAGACATTATTTTTCTCAAAATGGTGTGTAGCATCCGTTCAGAAAGATCACTAGCAGAGAAGATTCGAAGATCGAAAAAGCTCTTTTTTTATTCGGCCGTGTTTCGAATCCCCCATCGAGAAATTCGTTCGAAATACTGGAAAACTAAAGATACATGATTAAATGACACACTTTGTACTTTTAAACGGCGCAATCTGTTTTTTTAATACAACTTTTAACTCTTTCAAAAAATTTTAAGAAAGTTCAATTTTCTGTTTTCCCCTTTTTTTGTCATCGGCATCACTTTTGGAGATACGGAAAGACGAAAAATACAAACTTAATTGAAATTTCCCTTTGTTTTTCCCCTTTTATTCGTGCATCGGCTTCCCTTTTTGAGATATGGGAAAACGAACAATACAAACGTCATTGGAATACTTATTTCTCTAAGATGGACGTGCGATCTGTTTTAAATTTTACAAATATTAAACCTTTCAAAAAAATTGTTTCCGTATCACGTTTCAGGTTTTTGCTACTTTTTGAAAAGTTTAAAAACCTGCATCTGCTCGGGAAATCAAAATATGAAAAAAAAGGAAATTAGAAAACCACAATTACGTTCATTTTTCTTTCAAACAGTGCAATCCGTTTTAAAAAAATACGAATCTTAACCCTTTGAAAAAAGTTCCTTTCCGAAAGTCACTTTTGCGATTTTTTTTTTCGTACTCTTTGATCAGCTATTTTTCATGGAAATGCGGAAAAACAGATAACGCTTACTTAAATAGCGTACATTTTTCTATAAAACAACATGTTCAATTAAAAAAATATATTAATATTAACCCTTTTAAAAATCGTTTCCGAAATTCCCTCTTGCGACTTCAGCTTTTACTGCATGTTATTGCAGTATTGCATGGCAAATTCATGAAATTATTCATTTGGTTCGGATTCAAATTCTGAATTTGGTTCGTATTCAAATTCTGCATTTGGTTCGGATTCAAATTCTAAATTTGGTTCAGATTCAAATTCTGCATTTGGTTTCGGTAAGCAAAACATATCCATTTAACAAGCGTACATTCACCTTTAAATCGACACCTTCGGCTTTTAAAAAAATTATTATTAACGCTTTAAAAAAATCGTAACTGCAAATCACTTTGCGACTCCTCGAGACACTCTTTTTTTTCGTAAAGTAACGAAATATCAGAATTTCAACACACGTTTTTTACACTGTCTTTGAATATTTATTTTATATCACATATAAAAATTCTTGAAACATTTTGACAGTTAGAAGTATTTTAAAACAGGAATGAAAAATCATGCCTGAATCACAGATTAAAAAATACATTCCAATTCATTCCAAATACTGTAACAAAATTTCATGATTTAACAAGGTAAAATATTTGAAAAACACATAACACATTTGAAAACCCAATTTTAGCAACTATCATCAATAGGCGGGAAAATATCCGAATTCTTTTGTGCAGTCCTGTATATGGTCTATAGAATTCTATATATACTACATAGTATGCTAAACTTTAGTTCAGTTAGGAAACGCATTAGCACATTTGAAAATTGCTTTTCAGCATTTTTCAGTCAATAAACGGAAATGTACACGAATCTTTTGTGCTGTCCTGTATATGATTCATAGAATATATACATACCCAATAATATGCAAAAATTTAGTTACATTTAAAAACCCGTTCCATAACAGAAAATGCACTTACAGCAATGTTCATGTCTATTGTTTCTGTAACTGATACTGTAACACTTTGTATGTCCCTTTAAATGAACGATAAATGCTATGTACACCATATTCTAATAGTAAGCATCTTGTAATGCATGTCATCGATATATATCAGTTTTAATATGTTTGAAATACTGCAACACATCATTAAAATACACTGCAAAATATTTTCCCCCATAAACCGTAAGGTAATGGCATTCTCTTGAGTGTCCCTGTAAGCGAACTATTAACTCTACACACTTCATTCTCAATACTGAACATGCCATAGTAAACCTAAATAACATATATAAATAGCATGATAATCCTAGTATATTTATGCGAATTAAAGCACGGACAGATACGCAGACAAACCAAATTCATGAGTATTTCCCAATTTTGTTGGAAAGTGTTAAAAAATAAAATCTGGTCAACACTTCCTCAGAACGTGAATACGAAGGTGGCTTTTTCTCATGTTTTTACAACTAAATATTAATATTTCTACAAGAAAATTATACAGAGGCTTCGCATTGTTTATTATATTTATAATTCATATTACTCATTTAATATTATATTTATAACTCATAAATTTTTCAAAGAATTCGAACGATGAGAAATGTTTTATTATTTTAAGTTAAATGGTCAACCTCCTGTTATTCCCCTTTCCCCTCCCGTTATATTTCTTTCGAGTCCTTTTACCACTAAATATTAGCATTTTATTTGGAATTTTATGCTAATTAATGGTCTAAATATGCAACTATATTCCCCCTTCCAAACTAACACTTCCAATATAATTTTACAAATTTTTACCGCCCAATAAGGTGAAAAATGCAGTGACAATTTGGTAAACGCATAACATTTAAAAACCCAATTTCAGGAATTATCAACAATATTTGGAAAAATAACAGAATTCTTTTGTATATGATGATGATTTGTATATTCCCTGTATATGATCAATAGATTTTGGTAAATACTACATAGAATGCTAAATTTTAGCTCAGTTAGGAAATGCGTAGCACTTTTTTTAATTCCCTTTATGGAATTTACGTCCATAAACGGAAATGTCTCAAGACTTTTGTGCTGCCCTGTATATGATCTACAGAATGTATACATACAAAGTAATATAGCAAAAAATGAGTTAAATTTAAAAACGCGTTCAGCAACTGAAAACGCACTTCCAATAATTATTGCTAACAGACAGTAGCAAAATATTTTGAATGTTCCTGTAAATGAACGATAATTGCTATACACACAATATTCTATACTAAACCTCTTGTAATGCAATCCTTAGTGAAATATATCAATTTCAATGTGTTTGAAATAGTGAAACATTATTAAAATAAACCTCAAACGATTTTTCTCAACAGACGGCAATGTAACGGAATTATTTTGAGGGTCCCTTTTTAAGGAACTATAAGTGCTATGCACACCATATTCCATATTGGACCTCTTGTAGTGCAGCTCAGTGATAGATATTAATTTCAATATGTTTGAAATTGTGTAACATCGTTAAAATCAACTGCAAATGAGTTTTCCCCCATATACCATAATGTAACGGAATTCTTTTGAGCGTCCCTGTAAAGAAACAAAAAATGCTATGCACACCATATTCCATAGTAAACTTCTTGCAGTGCACCTCAGTGATATATATAAAATTCAATGTGTTTCAAATTGTGTAACATCATTTAAATAAACCGCAAATATTTTTCCCCATAAGGTAAAGCCAGGAGAGAAGGTGCGGTCGGGGAGATTGCGCATATAGAGGTTCGGGGAAAAGGAGTAGAGTGAGCGCGAAGCGACTCCAGGTAGTTGTACAACAGCAGTAGTGGAGTGTCTACTTGAAAGTGCACGTTGATTGTTTTGAGCGTCTAAGATAAAGCATTGCTATTTTGTTTTGTTTTCCCAAAGTAAGTGCTTGAATTTTCATAGCTATTCATCAGAATTTCTATACGATGTCAGTAGTACAAAATATTTTTAACTTAAACGATTTCTCATAAGCTACTAATCTAGACTAACAATGTGAACATCAACGGTTCGTTTTAGTAGCGGTCATGTTTATATAAAAGGCCGCGCAATCTCTCCTACCAAAATTGGAGAGTTTGCGCATCTGCTACTTAGGAGAGATGGCGCATTGTTTCCATTAGTTTCCATGCTAGGAGAGATTACGTAGCTTATTGGTAAATTTGCATAAAAAATGAAAAATTAAAATGGACTAATTTTAAGTTAAACGCGTTATCAAGTAGCTTAATGTTATTTTGTAATCTTATATGGACTTGCTTTTCTGATTCTTTAATTTTTCCCCCTTATTTAAAAATTTTTAATCGTTTTTTAAATTATTTCCTTTGTCTGATTCTTTAATCAGTAGGTTGAAATATTCACTCCTAATACAATAATATTTTTTCATAAAAACCTTACAACAATGCCATTTAAGTGTAATTATTATTGTTAACAATTTAATTTTAGCTATTATTAGTAACAATCTCTCCTACCCATGTGCGCAATCACACCAACCCTGTAAGGACAGATTGCGCAAAATAACTTTCATGGTTTTATTACAACTGTTCTATTAAATTACAACATAACAACAAAATAGCAATGAAAATGCATAAAAAACAAATTCTTCATGTAATAATTATTCATGAATAGTTTAGCAAAAAATTAATATTTAGATTTTTTATTGTTATTCTTTTGAATTGTGCGCAGACTTTCCTAGCTTTACCTTAGACCGAAATGTAACGGAATTCTTTTGAGTGTCCTTGTAACAAAAGTATATGTGCTACACGCTTCATTTTCAATACCGAACATCCCAAATAAGCTTCAATAACATATATCAATTGCATGACAATCCGAATATATTTACGCGAGTTATAGCACGGAGAAACAGGCGGCAGACAGATAGACGGACAGACTAACCGAATTCATAAACACTTTTTAACTATGTTGGAAGGCGTTAAAAATGGCTGAAATAATTTGTTTGAAGCTTTGTTTATAGATACATTATGAAGGAGATTACGGCACAGGCTGCTTTTTAAATGCATAGTTTTTAATAAATTTCAAAACTTTATTTTTATTAATACACTAGCAGATCCGCCCGGCGTTTCCCGGTACCGTAAAAAAATAATACGAAACTCCAAATCACACTAAAAATCGCTGCACGAAACCCTTCCTCCGGTAACTCTTTGTCTTTCGGAAATTAAATAGAGAGATGGACCTCGAAGCGGAAGTAAATTTAATACCAGATCCTCAAATGTCTAAATCATTTGAACGAAAACGGGTCAGTTTTTGGTCAAAATTTTTAAAAAAAAAAGGGTTACCGTCTGATTTTTACAAAATTTGGATTTTTTGAATCAGAAAAATAAACTGTGAGTTTCGATTCAAATAATCCAATACTTTTCTTAATACTCGAGGATGAGTGAAAATGAAACTTTTTCATTATCTGGGATTATCAAATCGGTAACATTCTTTTGCGGTTTCAAATAAAATAGCTATTTTTGGCACATGTGCAGGAAAATCTTTTAGTTCCACCGCCAGGGGCTGCACTTTGTTCGAAACAAATTATCCGACACGTGTACCCGCTGCCTACGATACCGTGTATAGCAGACTTGCTAGGCACGCGCTGCAAAATCTTTAGTTCCAGTTCCTACCATCAGGTGGAGCATTCTGTTCTAAATAAACCTATTTCCGAACGAAACTCCGGCACTCGTTCCTGCTGCTTACGGCACCGTGTAGAAGGCGTTCTGTGCAAGCGCCGAAAATCGTTTAGTTCCGCTTTCCACCCCCGGGGTGCGCCAAATCTATGTCTTAATTAGTTATCTATATCTTAATTAGTTGATGTTAAGTTGAATGAACTGATTCCCGTTAAAATCGGACCCATAGAACCCGAGGAAATCAACCCCCCTGGATATTAATATTGATAAATGGTGGTAACCAAGGGCTGAAAAATTGATACTGAAATTTATTTAGTACCTGGGAGACCTCGGAAGAATGTCATAAAAGATTTCGTTTGAATCAGACCAAGATTAAATGCAAAATCTTTTAATTATATTTTACACCGCCAGGGGTTGCACTCTGTTCTAAACAAACCTCTTTCCGAACGAAACTCCGGCACGTGTCCCCGCTGCTTATGACAACGTATAGAAGGCGTTCTGTGCAAGGGCAGAAAATCTTTTAGTTCCCCTTTCCACCCCCGGGAGGCGTCAAATCTATGTCTTAATTAGTTATCTATATCTTAATTAGTTGATGTTAAGTTGAATGAGTTAATTGTCGTTGAAATAGGTCGCTTTGTTTGAATCGGAAAAATTTTAAATGCCAAATTGTATAGTTTCAATTCCCACCGCTAGGAGCTGCACTCAGTTCTAAATAAAACTGTCCGATCGAAACTCCGGCACGCGACTCTGCTGCCTACGACACCGTAGAGCAGGCGTGCTGTGCACGGGCTGCAAAAATATTTAGTTCCATTTTCTATCACCAGGTGGCGCCAAATCTGTATATGAATTAGTTATCTATATCTTAATTAGTTCCTGTTAAAATGTATGAACTAATTCTGATTGAAATTGGGCCCATAGAACCCGAGAAAACACCTCTCCCTGGTCATTAATGTTCAGAAATAGTGGTAACCAAGGGCTGAAAAAATGAGAAAAGGTTTCGTTTGAATCGGACTAATAATTAAATAGTTCTAATTTTGGAAGCAGGGGGGGAGGGAGTTTCGATCAGAGCATTAACGCTATATTTAAACTACAACCGAACACTCACCTCTCCCCCCCCCCCCAACAGAATTAAACCAACGACGTTCCAAAATTAGGAATTATCATTAACTTTTGAAACAGAAACAAAATGACTTTTTTTTACATATAAACACAGTAAGTTATCGTTGTTAATTTCTAAAATCAAATACATAAATGACGTATACTTGAAAAAACTCTACAAATCGCGAAAAATTCACAAGTCGCTGTTCGAATTGCAATCAGCTGACGACCTTTTCATCTGTCAATCACAATTGCCCGGTTGACTTCCAGCTATCCGCTACCAATCACAACTGTCCTCCAATAATGTTTGACTTGTAGTGGGCAATTTGTGACGTCATTTGAAACAAAAAACGTAGCCAAACATGAAAAAAATGTTTAAAAAACGCATAAAAAAATTAAATTAAAAGAAAAATCTAATAAAAAAATCGGGGTAATGAATAATCCGCACTTTTAAATTTATGATTTTTTATCTGTAAAGAATTATCAACTTTCTCCAAGCTAAAAAGAGTAATAAAAAATGACGATTCTGAGCGTATCTGAGGCTGAAATGGAAGCAACCAGCGAACCAATCAAGCATTCTGGGCAAAATTACCTAGTGTCGAAGGAAAAAATTCGCCAAAAAATCAAAACTTGCTGTACGAATTTCGCATAAACTTTATTGAAAAGAGGATAAAATTTACTATATTAGGCTAAAAGATTGGAACCGGATTCCGGTTACTAATGTGGGTAAATTGCAGCGAAATGTCCAAAAACACAAAAAATCGCATTTTTAAAATCATGATTTTTTATCTGTAAAGAATTATCAACTTTCTCCACGCTAAAATGAGAAAAGTAAATGACGATTCTGAGCGTATCTGAGGCTGAAATGGAAACAACCACCGAACCAATCAAGCATTCTGGCAAAATTTCTTAGTGTCGAAGGAAAAAATTCGCCAAAAATTAAAAAATCTCTGTACGAAAGGATCATGGTTGGATCATGAAGGATCATGAAAAGGATCATGATCAGCCGTGTTTTTGGCCCATGAAATAGACTAAAACTCGATTTTGTTATACTGACTTAATTATTTCACTTTTTAATATTAGAAGCTTTATCCTGTACGATTTCAACAATAGTTGTTGCATTTTGTTCGTTTTTATATAACTTACACAGCTCAAAGTTCGTATTATTCGTAGTTTTTTATGAAAAATAAGCAATTTCTCCTAATTATACCGGAATTACTTATATGAGCGCAATCGTGCAACACTTTCTTCTTTACATATATTATAAAATACATCAAAAGGTACAATATATGTAAAAATAAAAGTGTTGCAAAGCTGCGCTCATAGTAAAATATTAAAAAAATCTATTAAAATTTGAGATAAAATTAGGAGAAATTGCGTATTTTTCATCAAAAACTACGAATAATACGAACTTTGAGCTTGTGTAAGTTATATAAAAACGAACAAAATGCAAAAACTATTGTTGAGATCGTACAGGATAAACCTTCTAACATTAAAAAGTGAAATAATTAAGTCAGTATAACAAAATAGCATTTTAGTCTTATTTCATGGGCCAAAAACACGGCTTATGGACTCTGATCCTTCGCATAAAGTTTATTGAAAAGAGTACAAAATTTACTATATTGGGCTAAAAGATTGGAACCGGATTCCCGTTACTAATGTGGAAAAATCGCAGCAAAACGTGAAAAAACACTAAAAATCGCATAAAAATTTAATTAAAATAAATCTATTCAAAAATTCTAAAATCTGGCTTCGAGGTGCAAAACTACACGCATAGAGGTACCTTCCCACCAAATTTTGTGTCTCTGCGTGAAGCGGTCTCTTCAGAGCACAACCGAGAAACACACACACACACGCACACACAAACACACAAACTTCCTTCTTTATTGTAGTTAGAGATGAGTGAAATCTTCCACATAAAAAGTTTTTATGGTGTAGTTGTTTGGCCATTTAAAAAAAAATTATTAAATGTAAAAAAATCTATTAGAGTTTTCAATTAAAAACAAATTTTACATACGTTCTGTATAGAGTATGTTTTGTAATTCAGGTAGCCCGGGTTGGATCACCTGCTATTATACAACTGATCTAAAAATATATGGATTGAATAATTTAATACTAAAAGAATTACTTCTGAAAATACATATAATTAATTCCCGCTATACTATAAAAGGTTATTTGTTCTCGATTAAAATCATCAAATCAATTAAATGCAAGATAATTAGCCCCAGAATATAAGCGCATTAAATATCCAATTATTACAGCGTAATTTGTCAGAATAATGTATGGAATAAAGGATTCGTGTTTTATTGGGCGATAGTTATTTCAAATTACAAATGACTCATTTTATGGGGCAATTCTTTGGTGCTAATTAATTTCCTATATGACCAAGAAAATGGGGCATTCCTTTTTGTTGAGATATTTTAAAAATGCTTGGTAATATTTAGCTTAACAAATAATTGAACATTAAGAGAATAATTAAGCATAAAAAGAAAAAATACAGTATATGATTAAGGTTAAAAGTGTTTTTACGTGATTTTATTCAACTTAATTTGGATCATGTATGGAAAGATCGATTTTGTCTTTTACTTCGTGGTGTGCTACTATACTAGAAATTATAAACAATTCTGTGTTTCCGATGACAATGGAATATTTTCATATTTTCATAACTTATTTATCAATTAATACATTAATTTTAATTAAATTAACTATACAATTTATAAAATAATTTACAAATTCTAAATTTATTAAATAATTTTCAGGCATTTTTTTAAAAATCTATTACCACGTGATTAAACACTAAATATTTGTTTGCTAAAATAATTTAAAGTAACATGTGGACTCATAAGAAATGTTTTTTTTTTCCTTTCCAGTTGCCGTTTTTTAAAAGAAAATGAACATTATATATATATATATATATATGTTACGGTCAATATGATTGATCCGGTCATTATTAATAATAACCAGTTATTATTAATAATGACCGGAAGGGCCGGTTATTATTAATAATGATACAAGGAAACAAGGTTATGTTAATGAAATAGTCTAGCCATTCATTTTCAAAAAGTTACATTTTTTTTATTTTGTTATGGCCACCATTAGAAAAATTTATCCATTGGAAACGTTTTTATTTTAATGTAGCGAGATTATAACACAACACTTCATATCCATGTATTCTTAAAATTGAATGAGTTATGCTTCATTAAAAGTGGATCATTATAACTAGGGACAATACATCAAATTAGAATGGTAGATTTATGAGACATTGTAAGAAAAATAAACATGGATGACAGATAATACATGTGCCGTTAACATTATTCACCAGATAATCAATATTTGCAACAATATTGGTGGCGAAGAACTCTAAAATATTTACATTAAGAATATTATGAGAAAAACTAAGTTACATATTGGAGATGATCAAAAAAATTTCGAGAATGCTTTCTGAATTTCGTTTTTCGAATCATGCTTCTACGATTTTAAACTACATTTGTTTCTTTACATGCTCTCTGTCTGCACAATGCTTTATTTAGATGTATTTGTCCTGCATTTTGTCCACTTGTTGACATATTTTTTATTTTAAAGAAATGCTATCTTCAATTTCTGAGTAATTCCTATTTTTACTAATGAAACAGCATTTTAAATGGCACGAAAAAGTGGTACAACTCAGCATTTTCCCTTTATTATGCATGATTTACTTAATTTTAAAGTTACAAAGATGTAATTTTTTGTAATGATGTTGTTGGAGGTAACGGAAAATTTTCCAGTTGACCAAATGTGTCTAAAGGAATCGTATAAAAATGTAAAAAGGATAACTTTTGGAGAAATAATAAGAGGACTAATTCACTAATATAACCTTATTTTCTACCTCATTTTGATCACTTTTGCAATTTACATTGTTTACTTGTCGATAAGAGGGAAAAAAATTAAAGCGCATTTATACATATATATATACAGTATGCCCACTAAAGCCCCTTGCCACCCTCTTAACTTCGGAACGGCTGCTGCTATATTCATAAAAGTGGTGTCTAAGGTATAGTAAAGTAGCCATGCGCTACACTATGAAACCGCCTACAGCACCACCTGGTGGAATGCTGCGGAGTTAGCCTTCCTATCTAGAAAACGGAAAGAGATAAAGAAAAAAAGTGATTTACAAAGTTGTAAAGTATCATCGATTTAGTACGAAAAGACACCTTGTGGACATTAATGCGAAGAATAGAACTGTTAAAACGCGCATTGTTTTTTTTTTTTTTTTTTTTTTTTTTTTGTGATTTCCTACACTGTGACGTGACAATACGATCTTGGAAAGAAAGAAACGACCAGTTATGAAACAGCAGGTGTGTGCGACCCCTCCACAAACATTGCAGGACATTAAACGACGCTATTACGGACGCTTGTGCCAACGTGTCACCATCTATGCTCCAACGCGTGCAACGTGAAATTCAAACAAGCATCCAAATATGCATTGCAGCTGACGATGCGAAGTTTGAACATCTAAAACAAAGGTATATTATTATAACTAGTTGTTTTTTTCTTTCTAAGGTCGTTTTGTCACGTCACAGTGTAGGAAATTACGAAAAGACAAATGCGTGTTTTAACCGTTTTATTATTTGCATTAATGTCCACAATGTGTCTTTTCGTACTAAATCGATGATGCTCTACAACTTTGTAAATCACTTTTTTTCTCTATCTCTTTCCGTTTTCGAGATAGGGATGCCAACTCCGCAACATTCCACCAGGTGGCGCCATAGGCGGTTTCATTGAGTAGCGCATGGCTACTTTACTATACCTAGACACTATTTTTATGAATATAACAGCAGCCGTTCCGAAGTTAAGAGGATGGCAATGGCAAGGGACTTTAGTGTGCATACTGTGTATATTACTAATGATTATATTACATATTTAACAAAAAATAAAGTAGGACAGGATACAAACATTAACACATTTATGAATTCGGCCTTCTTGTCTATACATTTATCAGTTTTATTAGTTTTCAAGAATTATCACAAAGCAAATTTTTTTATGATATTAAAATACTTTTTCAAACAGCTACTTCATCAAGGATTTGTATAGTAGTTTTAATTAGTGCATTTCTGTGCAAATAACTAAATGAATTTTGTAATTTCGAAATCTGAAAATCAAGTTATAAGTTTAACTGTATTAATCTGAAATATAATAAAACTTTATAGTGCCAAAAATAAAATCTGGCAACTTTCATTAATTTTGAGGTTTTATTTCTTTCTGTATTTCTTTATTTTATTTTGAATATTATATAGCACAGATTTATTAACTCAACCTTTTCGCATGTATATATATACTGATATATATATACGGACCCGTGTAATGTCACGCACAACGAACATCCAAACCTGAACCGAAATTTGAACCTAATACGGCTTGATATGCAGCCAGCTGTCTAATTAATAGACGAACAAACTATTTTCTGTGGAAGTATTCTTAGAGAAATATCCTTTAGAGTTTCTTTCACCTTTGATAAAAAAAATGGCCAGGTCAAAAAATTACTATTCAAATTAATATCATTCTATTTCTTCGATTGCAGTTAAATGCTTCCGCTTTATTGTGAAATTTTCTGTCTAACCTCTATGAATACTTTTATCTCCTCCCACTAATTAAAACAGCTACACAAATCCCTGATGAAGTAGCTGTTTAACATGGCATCGTATTGTTATAAAATCAATCGCTCTTAAAACTAATAAACCAATAAAAAGTTATGCAAGAAGGTTGGTTTCATAAACGTGTTAATGTTATTACCACGTTCCAATTTAATTTTTCTAAAATTTATTGAAATGCGGCGTTTTTTTTCTTCTTTAAACAGAACTACAATACGAATGTTCATTAAATTTCACTGTAATCGAGTTGAAGGTATTACTTGTTTTTAAAATGTTAAAATTACAATTCATCCACTTATTTGCAAAGTACATATTGAAATCATGACCACGGGATTTTCCAAAAGAAGCTGCCATTTGATTTTCTCATTTCAGGTTCATTTTAGCTTAGATCATAAAACCGGATTTTTTTATGTATCTTCAATATAGGTTAGAATTATTTGGAGAAACATTCTCTCTTTTTCTCTGAGTTAAATACTATAATAAAGTGGCGATGATAAAAAATTTAATATTCAAATTAATATAATTTATTTTTCTTACAACTGTAGTTAAATGTTTCCACTTTATAGTAACCTTTTCTGCCTAACCTTTACAAATACGTTTAACTCCACCCCACTAATTAAAACAGCTACGCGAATCCCTGATGAAGTAGCTGTTTCACATTGCAATCTATTGTTAGAAAAAGCAATCGCTGTCTGATAACTCTTGAAAACAATTAACCAACACCTGACCTCACCAACAATTATAAGAAAAGCGGCACCTGCCTCCATGCAGCACTGAAAATGCACGCCTCTCTGTTCATTCCCCGACAAAACAAAACCTTTTGGGTCACAGTTTCTGTTTCATCTTTTAAAACGGGCAACCGAAACCTTTTTAGCGCGCGCATGCGTGTTGCTGGAAATCCCCGATAGATGTCGCTACCACTCAACTCCCACATCGGAGGGTGGACGATCCGGAGAAAATCGTTTGCCAGTCGAGAAATCGTTTGCAGCGGGGAAATACGAATTGGAAGAACTGAGAGTAAATGCTCATTCTTAGCCGGTCATTGTGACAGTGCGTTGACGTTTTTCGTGTTTGTGGTGCATACTCCTTTTAAATGTAAACTGACTCTGGGATTGTTTTACATCATATTTCTACTACGTGCAATACTCTGGCCATTTTTTCTCAATCTAAAAAAACAAACAAAACCATGGCATCTTTTATAAAAACAGCGGATTTCACAGTGCTAATTTTAACAGGTACTTTCAAGTATTTTGTTTTTAAATCATTTTTTTACATGTTCTGTATGCTTATAATTACAAAGAAAAATTTAGTTGAAGGTGTAGTCAACTTTAAAAAAATAATATATTAACTTTTTAATGTTATATTTTTCATACCCTCTTGTATTTACAATTGGTCCCTGGAAATATCGGCTTATTGTATGGGGGTTGAAAATGACGGGTAGGGGATGATTAATAAATATATTTAAAAATCTGTTTTTAGGCGATTTAAAAAAAAAATACACAATTGTCTTAAGGTTAAAAAATTTTGATGAAAAAAGAAATTTTTATGGAAGTCAAATATTTATTCTAAAAACTCATCTAAAACTAACCTACGCATCTTTTTAATGTTTGCATTTCAATTATAACATTTTATGAAGACAATATTTTAGAATTTAATTTTTTAAAAGACGTAAATAGACAACACTAAATTTTAATTTCATAGTCATTACGCTAATCCCAAAATTCACAAAAAATACTTACACAAGCTTAATGTATTATAAAGACAATACAAAAAATTATTGAAAACAGAATTTAGTATATCTTAAACAATAAAAAATTGTGTTATTTCGTTACAATAAGATACTTTGATAATTTTATATTAAAATCAAGTAATTGTGAGCTTAGTTGGAGCTGTTGAAATGTTTTATCCAAACGGCCATCTCATTTCTCTTCTGAAAAGCGCTTGCACTACATTTATTCGATAAGATATTTTATTTGATGTTCTATATTTTAAAAAAGAATGTTGCGTTATTTTTTAATCATTGCAATTTGCACGCTAATATGCTCGGATATCTTTCAAACCAAAATTATTCTCCTCCCTGAAAGATTCGTGCTAAATAAAGTTTCCGCGGTGTTCAATGCAATAAAGTTATATTTCGCGTAATTGTAGCTCCCCCAAGAGAAGAAAATTCTTAGCTCTTCGTGCTGTTTCGTAAATAATTGGAAACTGTAAAGTTTCTCATTGTAGAAAAATTCGTTAAAATTAATGATTTTTAAATTTAATTTTTAAAAAATTATAGCAATATTCAGTTTGTCATTTAATGTTAACAATATTATTAACATTACTGAATGCACGGGATTTAATCATTGAAATAACAAGAAAATCTTCCTGTTGTGCGGTTTTGATTAACACTTCAAAAATTCGATTGTCGCTATAAAACTTAACCGGTGTATAATATGAAAGAAATAGGTGTTCGGAAATTTATCGTCTTAAGATTAAGTGGCTATGTATGTCATATTTTATTAAACATTTTGTAAGATCCTTATTCTCATAGCCAAAATGGAATCCACTCATGTGTCATCGCAACTCTGTTAGTGGCGTGGTGTGAAAAAAGTTTTTTTTCTGCTGATCTCCGGTTTATCATTAGAAATTGTTGATTGTGTTGGAATAATTTCTGCACAACACTTGCAATTGCACTATCAATTAGGGCACTGCTACATATACCGCAGATGAGCATATTGACTACAAATATATGTAAATCCGTGTAATTCCAGGCAGGTAGCTGCATGTAAAGATTTTCAAAATCTTGATTTTAATCTTAATTGAGATTTCGTGGCTCTCTCCTCCCCCCCCCCCTTCCGCAAACTGCCTTCCTGAACCTGAACGTATCATTCTGTACCAGTATAACCAAAACCGTTGTTAATTATTTAAATTAAGTAAAAGGGATTTACCAGTTCAAACATTTGCTCTCCGTATACTGTCTGTCTACTTGCTAAATCATAAAATCGCGAAAAACAATCTCTGAATATATTTGCTCTTTAAATAGTGGATAAAATGCTCAAACTTCAGTTTTGGTATGAAATGTAGTTTATTTTCCTAAATAATAAGTTAATTAAATTTTATTTTTATTCATTCATTAAATTTATCTATTTAGTATGTGCTTGCTAAATTTTTAAGTTGTTTATTTCCATTATTGATTGTTTGTTGCATCAAAATGAC
The DNA here is from genome assembly GCA_963931845.1 of Maratus michaelseni. Taxonomy (NCBI): domain Eukaryota; kingdom Metazoa; phylum Arthropoda; class Arachnida; order Araneae; family Salticidae; genus Maratus; species Maratus michaelseni. The sequence continues at coordinate 244,275,759 of OZ007588.1, read as the reverse complement.
CTCTTGGATAAATCTTTGCATCTGATAAGTTCGTTTCTTGTTTAATCTACAAGTAGTTTCTTATTTGTCGGGGATTTAGGGGGAGTTTAACGTACGAGACTTTAACGCTATTTTTACCGATGTCAAATGACACCTTTTTAAGATTTTGATTTATGATTATTTTATGCGTTATTTTTTAATTGAAATTTACGCAAATCCTTTTTAATGCTTGGTGTTTATGGTTGTATTTTTAAAATTTCAAATAAAATAACCATAAATCAAACTCTTAAAAGGAGTCATTTGACAACGGCTGTCAATATTTTTACGTTCATAGAATGTGCCTGAACATAAATTTAATTCATAAATCCAAAATCTTTAAAATGACAGTTTATACTATTAATATTTAGTGACATTTTAAATGAAATGATAAAGGTTGATTTATTAACTTTTGGCGTTATTTTGTTTAATGTTTTCCAATTCTACGTAAATATGAAATAGGTACCCGCCCCCTACAAAAATAAATAAATAAATAAAAAACAGGCGTATTAATTTTTTTAAAGCACATCTTTTGGATGAGAAAATCCGGATTCTCTCTTCACGACAGTCAAACAATCTGATAGGTTTTGAAGTAAGTCGCGCTAAGTTTGATAGGAGAATAGGAACCTGATCAAAAGTAAACTACGGTATTTCATATTGAGTGAAATGAACTGAGTATATATTGAGGAATTGTGGGATTGTACGACAGATCTTTGAAAATGAAGAGTTTGTGAAAATCCTAAAAAAGGGGGCTAAAATAGACATTAGTATTTACAAGAATGTCCTTAAAGAAAACTTAAGTATATTTGTTTTCATACTTTTATTCATGCATAATTGACATTTCATATGTATATTTTTGAGAAAGTATTTTGCAAAATGGTTTTAAAAATATGTTTTGTGAGATTTTTAGATGTTTGGGAATATTGCTTTTGTACTTAAAAACATGTATTTTCAATATCTTTAAAATATGCTGAAAATTTATTTGAGATGCTCTCTGTTGGGGTTGAAGTCTGGATTCATCAAAGTGCTATCGTGAAAATTTTTACCATGCATTTTCTCTAAATATTTAAAATTTTAAAATATTTATCCTTGGTACATATTATTGCAGTTTGTTGTATTTCTTAATATAGCCCAGTGTAACTTTTAAACGGTATATAATAGTTGAAATATAAGTGTTATGTTTAGAATCGCGCGGTAATCAGAGCCATCAGGATATAAAATTTCAGAACTTTTTTTCCAAAGAAAATACCAAACTTTTTGAAAGTAGAAAAGATAATTCTGATACGGAGTATTTCATGTGCTTTGCATTTCTATTTCGAAAGTCTATCATCTATTGCATATTACCGAGTTACAATAGAATCCTCGAAATACTTTTATAAGTGCATAGTAATTTTATTAAAACATTAGAAACATGCATTATGTGTAGATATATTTTGGTTCCGTATCCAGTCTTGAAGTCACAGTATGATTTGAAACATGCGTTGCTTCACTCTATTATCAAGATTGTCCCAGGTAAATTATTTTAGAAATGCTGAAAATGCGTTGTAATATAGCCTTCGAAGCATAGTTTAAGAAATCTTACGATCGAGTGTTTTGTATTTGTTAACTAATCTATTTTTCATTTTCTAATTTCAGTATGCAAAATGTTATTTTATTGCATTGTTGCAAGTAGGATTTAGATCATGGGAGCCACAAAACTCTTAGATTTAAATTGTCTATTTTATGTTTATAAATATTTGAAGGTTATTTTTTAAGTAAAATGCCATTGAATTCACATTCAACTTACTGGTAACATTCCAAATAAAATGTTTACTGTCGTTACAACAGCACCTATCACTGAAAAATATGCTAGGAACTATAAATAGAAAATTGCATACAACAGAAATAATTGTATACTTTTCTAGTTATTGGATATCTACTAACAAATTATCAAACTTAAGTTTGATAATCCTTCTGTATTTCATATCGGGAACTTACGACTTATGAAACGTGCAAATTACGGGGGGTGGGAAATCTGTAGTAAGCTTTTCTTGCCAAACGTATTAATTTTTCTCGGATCCTTTTAGACAATTTTTTCAGATTACGAGTGTGTATATAATTTCATTTCAAATTCGTATATAAACAAACTCATCGAAAATATACGCCGAAATATTTCGATATTTTGTCTCGTTTGTAGCTACGGTTACAGTTCACAATCTTCATTCTTACAAAAATCTCTCCAATTTAATTTCTTGATGGAAAATTTTGGAAAATATTTTTAATAAAATTTTGAAAAGCAACTATACTAATTGAATATTTAATGGCAACAAATATTAAGAATATGTTTTATGTATGAAAATTTTGTTTAGAGGGAATCGTAATCATAGACTTGAGTATCAGGAACTTCCTTCTCTAGATTAAATCGTTTTTGAAATTTTAACGCTATTAATAAGTAGTGGTGTTAATTTCAATTGTTTTTTTGTTTTTATGTAACAGAACTTGTAAAAATTTGCAGAGGCTTGTAGCTACAGTTACAGTGCAAAATCTTGATTCTGAGAAATTTCGAAAATCTTTCCAGTTTAATTTCTTGTTGGAAAATGTTAGTAAAATTTTAATACAGTTTTGAAAAGCGACTATACCAATTTAATATTTAATGACAACGAATATTAAGAATATATATTTTTTATGTATGAAAATTTTGTTTATAGGGAATCGTAATCATAGACTTGAGTATCTTATGAACTTCCTTCTCTAAATTACATCTGTTTCGAAATTTTAACGCTATCAATAAATAGCAATGTTAGAATTTTTTTTTTTATGTAACAGAACTTGTAAAAATTTGCAAAAACTAAAGTTGTATTTTGTGTAATTATTAAGTTATTTGTTAATAAGTTTGAAAAAAAAACTGCAATTTTTTTATAGTAGTGTTTAAATTACACTTAGATTTTCTGATTGATGCCTTGCAATTGATAAGCTAAAAAAAACAATTGCTTCCGAAACTGTTGTTCTTGTGAAATATTAAAATTTTATCACTTACATGCATTTTTGTTGCTAAGGGCTGCTAAATTCTTAAGGAGTGTTTATATGCGTGCTAAGCAAGTTTTCCAAAGAGAATTGTAAATCTTACAACTGTCCATTCTTCTCCAAATGTTATGTTGTCATCGACAAAAGAAAGCTGGGTCTCAGCGAAAGAGGTAGTGAGCGACCTGTCATCGACGCATTCTGCTGACCTCTTACCTTTAGACATACTAAGGAAGTCATAAAAAATCAAAGAGAGCGACTGACCACAACAAACGTTCCGATCAGGAGAAAAGTAGTCTGTTCGCTTTTTAAGACTTTATTTTTTTTTTTCAGTTCCCATATCTTGCGGGCTTGTGTGACCCTCGGGATTGTTTAGTTGTATCTCCTGGGATTGATACGAAAATAAGATTCATTTGAAAACGTTCAGTCCATGGTATCCCCCCCCCCCCCCCACACACACACACGCTTTTATTTTCGTTCTAAAATATTTAATTAACAATCTCATTATTTTTAATTAAAGCTTATACATCCATCTTAAATTCATACAATAACCACTAAAATTTTGCTATAATGTTAAATATTCTGATTTATTACAATTTATCTGCACGGTTGTTTCTCCAAACTAATCGTTACAATACAATTAAACTCCAAATACGCACTGTGTTGAAACTAATGTCAATATAATATCAATTTGAAATTAAGCTTAAGGAACTAATTGAATTATGGGATAAACTATAATACTCGTGCTTAGATTATTCGCCTTATACGAGTGGATTTGGAAAGCCTAAAATTTTGTTTTGGTCTTCCAAATCAATTTAATCTTCTACGATTGGAATAGTCAGAAATTGTGTAATCTAATGTTTATAATATACTGTAACTCTACTATTCGATTGGTTCGGTTATCGATTGATGAAACAAAGAATATTTTTTCTTGAAACTTTTAGTTACAAAAGATTAAAAAAAACTTTTAGTCCAAAAGGACATAACTCATCATTTCTGATTCATGTGAATGGGCATATATTTCATATGTATCTGTAGCTAATAAAATATACTTTTTATGAACCACTTCATCCATGAAGTGAACATTTTCTGTTCTTTTACAAAAAATATAAAAATTGTGCATTATATGAATGTCAATTTAGGTTAATTTGCATATATTTTATATGTATCTATACACATGTGATAGTAGTCATATACTTAGATCATTAATCGAAGTACAAGAAGATTCTCAATTTTCTTCAAATATTTGTTTAAATGAATAAGCACGTTATGTATCGCATCTTTTTATATTAATATATATACAATTTTTGTGTAGCCAATAACCATTGTTTTAAAAATGAAATATTTAACAAAGAATAAAATTATTTACGTATTCGCATGACAATCATGATGCAAGATTGTCTAAATTGCACATGATGAATCGATCGGGTTGTGAGAATATTATAAAATGCGACAAAACAATGACTAGATTATCTCGAAAAATAAAAGAACGGCTTTTAATTCGAAATGCTTCAAAATACGGAAGAATTTCCAGAATCATACTTTGTCGAGATAATTTTATCTTCTGATTAGGCGAAGTATAGCGTGTAATCTCAACAGAAGTTAAAAAGCAATTCTTCTTAACATTTTCCAGCATAGTTGAAAAGTGATCATGAATTCTGTTTGTCTGGCCGTGCTCTACCTCGCGTAAATATACTGATTACCATGTAATTTATATATTTTATTAAATGTTTACCATGGCATGTTTGGTATTGAAAATGAAATATATACAACTTATAGTTCGTTTACAGGGGCACTTAAAATAAAGTTACACTGTGGTCTACAGATGGTCTTTAGCAGAGTATTTTAATGACGTCACACAATTTCAAGCATGTTGAAATTGATATAAGTCCCTGAGGTGCATTACAAAATGCTTACTAGAAAATATTGTGTGCCTAACATTTATCGTTCATTTACAGGGGCACACAAAAGAATTTGGTCACAGTATACTGTCTCTAAGCAATAATTGCTGGAAGTAATATTTCAATTGTGGTATGAGTTTTTAAATTTAACTAATATTTTGCATATTATCTGTTGCGTACAAATGCAGTAGATCATATATAGAGCTGCACAAAAAAATTTGAGTACATTTCCACTTATTGACGGAAATTGCTGGAGAATTTTCAACTGTTATACATATCCTAATTGAACTACGTGTTTGCATACTATGTATTACATATACAAATCTATATATCATATATAAGGTTGCACAAAATTTGGAAATTTTTTCAACTATAGGCGGTAATTTCTGAAACGGGGTTACGCATTTTCTGAATTATTTATTTAGACTTCATTTTTCATTAAATTCACTAATAAAACGGTGAAGTTTTGTTACAGTATTCTAAATTTGTTGGAAAGTGTTTCATAATTTATGCTTGACGAATGATTTTTCTATTGTTTAATATGGTTAAAAATCAATTATGTCTGCGCAGCTTATAGCTTGGCGTAATGTTGATTATACTAATGGATAAATTGCTTTATTTTTCCTTCAACAAATCAATATCACGATATTCAAATAATGAAAAATAGAATGAAAATGTTAATTGCTCATTGGACGAAAATAAAGATTAAATAAATTTCTTTATATGCGTTTTCGTAGTCTGTTTAAGAATACATCTCAATACATAAGGAGTTCACAGTATTAAACAAATCTGGAATTTTAAATAATGAAAATTTTAAAATATATCATAGGCTTTCAAGTTTCAGACTTTAAGAGTATAAAAGCGTATTACATCAATACAGAATAGTGTTTTTCATATTAGTTACTAAAATAATTTCTATCTTACATTGAGCTTTGCAAACGCTTTTACAATACTATTTACAATTTTAAAACTCATTTTAAAAATATATTAAGTTGTTCACATAATGGTGCACACAATGGTTCACATAATCTCTTTTGCAGGGCTTGAGAAATGCGGTCACCAGTGGCGACGAAATTATTTAATCTCTCGTTTTTTGTACAAAAATTGGTCTAAAAAATTAGCACAAACAGCACTTTTTTTTCCTCTTGTAAGCAGTGATTTTCCTCTTCTCTCGTACTTTTAGTGGAAGAGGCAAGTTTAAAAGGCATTTTCCATCTGATTCACAGAAAACGCCATTCTTTTTCGCTCTAGCCAGCTAGCCTGTCACGTGATTAGGATGTGGAGGGAGGGAGGTAGGTTTCAATAAAACAGTAAGGAATAGTGTCAATCCAGCATGACATCTAAAATTGGATTCAATGCTAAAAAATGCTCGAGGTTTTGTAAGTTTCAAATCATATTTTTGTGTTCAGAATTAAAACTGATTATAATCTATCACCATTCCCTTTAAAAATTCCTTTACAGTTTTCTTTATCCTTTTTTTTTTTTCAGATATATATATAATTTTGAAAAGTTCATTAGAAAACTTAGTTTATATTATCTTTCTAAATTATGTACTATTCTAAACTACGTAATTAATAATTCTAAACTTTGTTATTTTTTTTTATTTTTTTTTTTTACTGGCGACTAGAAATTTTTGTTGGCCACCAGAATTTATCAAATTTGTAAATCCCTGCTCTTTTGTTATGTCATTTTAACCCTTTATTAAAGATTTTCGCCTCTTTTCAGCTACATTTTACAACCTTGAAGACTAATGTTAATTGTTTAACATTTTATCGAGTAATTTGTTTTAATGTCACATTAAAATTTTAGTTAAGTAGTAAATTTTCACTAACATTCTAATTTTGTTGCTAGAGAACAATTCTTATTGAAATTCCATCTCATAGCATCTTTAAATTAAATTTCTCATACTCTTGCCGAATAATTATTTTACTGAATAAATTCGATAGAATAACTTCCAATTCAATTTAAAAATGATCCTTTCACAATATTTAAGGAGATTATTGAATAATTGAATTTAAATATTTGAATTGTTGAAGCTGTTGCTTAAAATATATTCAGCATGTTTAGTTTTAAATTGTAATATTTTCCAATAAACATTTAGAGAATTTCCTGAATTTAATCATATATAAAATTTCCTTTTTTAATTATCTAAACCATTTTAACAATAAAAAATATTTTGTCGACAATAAGCTACTTTTTATTATATGAAATATTTACTGTTTAGAATAAAATAATTTAAAAAAAAAAACTGATGCAAACGGCAAATTTGATACCACAAATATTTTTTATACATTTATTTTGCGTAAGGTTTATGTATAATGTAGTTAAAATTTGGTATTTCAATTTTTTTATTCATTTTTTATATAATTTTAGAAATGTTCTTCAGGTATAGTTGTATTAAATAGCTACATTTTCAACCTATTACTCGTATATTTTAAAGTAACAATTTGTATAATCATAAAGTGTTAAAAGCATCGGATTTTTATAGTTTTATAAATTAGCTGAAAATTGGCATGTTTTCACCGCTCCCTAACTTTTGTATACGTATTTTAATACCTATGAAATTTACCCTTCAGGTTTACTATCTATCTATCTATATCATAAAGGACAAACGTGTCCGTGCGTAACGCTGACGTCATTTTGCGAATGGCAACACTTGACGATCAAATTTCGGTTTTGCAAGTTTTGCTACTAAAATTTTTTTTTAATTTCTAAACATGGCACATTTTTAATTTTTGCACTCTTATATAGGGGGGGGGGGGGGGATCTACTTTCAAAAGAAATTTGTATCGTAATTTACTCATTTATTACGGTATTTAAATTAAATTTCAAGCATGATTTTTTTTTATCTATCTGTCGCTTGCAGACGATTACAAAATATTATTCCATTTGCATTTTAAACGATATAAAACGTTCAGCATTTGTTTCCATCTAATATTCCATAACGAAATTAAAACTTCATTAAGCAATAAATAAAATAGTATAAATAAAACAGAAATTTAACAAACATGTAATTAAAATAAGAATTGAAACCGCTGAAACTATCAGAATTAAAAATAACTGCTGTAGATTACAAAATTTGCAGCGATTTCTTCTGCTATTAATTTCTGGCACGAGGCCAATATGAAATTACCGCTTTAAATAAATTAAAAAATTTTATTTGAATATGTAATTACATATTTCATATAAAAATGCTCTTTGATGTTGTTAGGGGACAACCTAAAAAAATATTAAATGTTAAAAAATCTATTAGTTTTCAATAAAAACAAATTGTTTTCACACATTTTCTATCCCGGGAAGACCGGGTTGGGTGCCCTAGTATTAATAAAGATATAACAGGTTTCCTACATTAGCACAGCATGTTCCTAAAAGGGGTTGCGTAGCATTGGTAGTTCGTTTACAGTGCCATACAAAATTCAGATATATTGCTACAGTCATTGAGTGGTAACTATATTTGAAGTACACTTTAATGATGTGTACTTATATTTGCCGTTTGAATATTCTTTTTTTTTTGTTCAGTTATTGGATTTTTCATGTGATTGTAGCGCATGCCTTTAATAATTTGGCATTTTTCATTTAGTTCTTCGTTAAATATTCTTCTAACCTCTTTATTTGTATTTTATACTTCAAAGATTAGTGTTCGCCGTTTTAACTTCATCGAGTACTTTTTTTTAACGTCGCATTTAAAAAAAAAAAAACTAAGTTGTAAATATTCATTTATATTCTTTTTTTTTTTTTTTTTTTTTTTTTTTTTTGCTGGATAATAATAAATTATTGCAGCTCCATCACATAACATCTTTAAATTAAATTTAACTTCCTTCTGGTGAATAATTCACTGAATAAATTCGGCAGAATAGTTTTCAATTGAATGTAAAAATGCGCATTTCACAATATTTAAGGATATAATTGAATTTAAACATTTGAATTGTTGAATGCTGCTGCTTAGAATATATTCAGCATGTTTAATTTAAAACTGGCGTGTCCTTTTCAAATGAAACATTTACAGAAAACTTCCTGCATTTTATCAATTTATATAAAATTTCCTTTTTGATTACCAGTTATTAGAACCTATTCAACAGTTAAGATTCTTTTGTTGAGAAACTTCTTTCCATTAAATGAAATATTTACTGTTTAGGACAACATTTAAATACACTGATACAAACAGCGAGTTTCACATCGTTTGGAATATTCTTTGTTCAAGAGTATTTTGAAAGAGGAATGTAGATTTTTTACAAATTTCCCCTTTTTTAACCAGAATTTCAGCAAAATTCTTTAAATACATTTACATTGGATATTTTTTCAGTGAAAATTTGTAAAATTGTAATACAAATGATAAATGTAATTCGATTTTAAATGTTATCCAAAAGGATTGAAAATTTATTTACCGTGACTCCAACTTTTATAAATATGCTTGAATAACTACCAAATATACATTTACCATTGAGGTTTTCTATAATAGATTCCCTATTGAAGGGGGGGGGGGTGCATAGTATTTCTCGTTGTGTTACAGGACCACACCAAAAATACAAATATATTACCGTATATTCGCGATAAATGAAATACATTTCACTGACCTTGTTATATTTCAGACAAAAAACAAATTCTATGTTTAGATATGCAGCATGTTTAAAGTTGGAAATGTGACGAGTAGCGCTTGCATTTCTTTGGCTGGGTCATGTGTCATATATACCCGTTATTGCTTTAATTGCGCTTTAATAGTGTTATAAGAATTCTAGAACTATATTTAGCTTCATTAGTGTTCATAGTTTTAAATTTTATAGAGTATTTTTTAAATTTCACGTTATTTTAAGTAGTAAATTTTCACTATAATTCTAATTTTATTTCTAGATAAATTTTTACTGCATCTTTAAAATAAATTCCACCGCACTATGGTGAATAATTATTTCACTGAATAGTATTTAGAATAGTTTCCAATTCAATTTAAAAATAAGCATAAACAATATTTAAGAATTTTTATTTAAATATTTGAATATTGTTGTTTAGAATATACTCTGTATATCATCATGTTTAATTTGAAATTGTTGTATTATTCAAATGAAACATTTGGAGAAATCTTCCTGCATTTTATCAGTATATATAATATTTCTTTTTTTGAATACGAGTTTTATTAGAATCTCTTCGACGGTAAGAATTCTCTCCTCGACGTTAAACTTCTTTCAGTTACATGAAATATACTCAAAAATTATTCACAAAAAAAAAAAAAAAAAAAAAAAAAAAAAAAACCAGACAAGTTGCCGGAACATTCCTGTGATTGGAAGAATTTTTTTTTTCTGTTATTTAAAGAAATGTCAGTCTTTTGACTGGTAAATTTCAGGAAAGTTTGTGCTTCAGTTCGCGAATCTTGCGTATTGTAAAGGACATACGTATCGCTGGGGGGGGAAAAAAAAAAAAGTTGATTTTACGGTATAATACTGGTATTCCAGATGCCAGTATTATACCGCAAAATTAACATTAAAATAAGCTGTAATACACTGCCGCGCATGCATGGTAGCCTGTGCGTAACATTTGCGTAAACAACGCGCATGTGCGTAACATTTGCGGTTCTTTCATAAGATCACAAAATAATAAATACAAACTGGATGCATATTATTTAGTATTTCGGTGGTAATGGTTTGAAGTATACTTAAATGCCGTTGTGCTCATGGGCGAACGCAGGGGGATGCCGTCACCCCCGCCCTAAATCTTTGAAAATAGCAAGATATAACTTGAAATTCTAGGAGAATGTTATCAAATAACTACCGCCCTCCCTCTCCTAACAAAAATATTTCGTACTCCAATAGTTGTAATATTCCAAACCTAACAAAATCTGTATTTTATATTTAATTGAAGCGCGTACAACTTGCTTCATGCAGAAAGTGTTACGTGTAGCATTTATAGTTCTTATACTAAGTCTCTTATCGTATATAGCAGTTTTTGTTTAAATTGCGATTTAATGGTGGTATACGGATTCAAACTGAAAGGAATTTAGCTTTATTAAAGTTGAGCTTTAAATTTTACCTAGAAATTTGTTTGTCATTTAAATGTCTTTAACCCTTCTTTGCATGAGTTTTTCTTTTACAATTGTGTTTTTTTATACATATATTAAATATTAGACACCAGAAATTTTAAGATAGATTTTTAACTTTGTTCAGCAACATAGTTCACGGGAAATTTACTGCATTAATATTTCTATATAAATATAGTGGTGGCGAAGAAGTTGATTTATTTATTAAAAGTTAAATAAAAAGTGATGGAAATTTACATCACTATGCAATTAAGGGTTGATAAATTAACTAATAAATTTGCATTAGATTTGGATTACTGCACATTATTTTTAATTTTATGGAGTAATTTGTTTTAACATCACATTTTTAACATTTTATTTAAAGTAGATTTTAACTAACATTCTAATTATATTACTAGAGAATTAATTCTTGTTAGTTTCATGATACAGCATCTTTAAATTAAATTTCCTATACTCTTGGCGAAATAATACTTCACCAAATAAATTCAATAGAATAGTTTCCCGTTCAATTTATAAGCGAGTATTATATAATATTTAAGGATATAATTGAATTTAACTATTTGAATTGTTGAATTGTTGCTGCTTAGAATATATTCAACATGTTTAATTTAAAATTTCTGTATGCTTTTCAAATGGAACATTTAGATAACTTTCTTCTATTATATGAAATATTTGCTGTTTGCAATAAAACTTAAACTGCGGTAAACGATAAGTTTCACACCTCAAATAATATTTGTTCATATATGTATTTTTGTTGTAGAAAAGAGAATCTACGTTTTTTTTCCTCAGTTTTATTATCGGTGTTGAATTACTTTATATTTTTAAACGAAAATCTTTCCAAAGGAACCTAATGTTGGGGGCCCTATTGCCTTCGGCAGCGTACACCCTCGAATTTGTTTGATTTTATAATTTAAAAGAAAATCTATCCAAATGTATTTAATGTTGGGGTCCCCACTACCTTCGGCAGCATACACCGGGCGTGCAACTCAACTCCGGACTGTTTTTGCAAACTAGCTTCTAATTTGTATGGTTTTATATTTATTAAACGTGGGTATATTAAACTTCCAATTTTGACCAAAAGTTCCTGGGGGGAAAACCTAAATATAAAATGCACACAATCTCATCACTCTTTAAAACGCGAAATGATATCTACAGCACGATTCTTCTCACGGAAACTATATCTTCAAAAGAACTCTTGAAAAAGAAATATCTGGCTAATCCGGGATGAGACTTAAAGAAACTGATATTTTTGGAAGCCAAAAGATATCGTTAGAGCCGGAAAAGTACCAGAAATAAATGGATTTATTTTTTGTATTTTAGTCGGCAAAAAGGAGATGGCATTTTAAATCTGCCGAAAAAAATGAAAACACGCGAATCTACCTCAATGAAATTTTTTTTTGAAATGGTAAATATTTTTCGAAACCAAAGATACTGCCAGAACCGTAAAAGTACGCTAAATAAAGTGGGTATTTTTTTTTTATATATATTTTCGACAGGAAAGTTGAAAAAGCATCTGAAAGGACGAAAACCGACATGGAATCGTCCTAGATGCGAATGCGGAAGTTTAAAAATACAGAAAAACTGAAAACTTGAACTGACGCGAATCTAGGTACAGTAAAAATAATTTAAATAGTAAACATTTTCTTAACGAAAGATACCGTTAGAACAGAGAAGGCAAGACAAACTTTCGTTCAAACTGCAGAAAAAAAACAAAGCTTCGCTTTTGTCTGCAATGTGATCTGCGGAAAGTTCGTACGGGCTTAGGCACAATCGGTGGAGAACGAAAGAAGCTCGCCATTTTGTGATTAATATCTCGGCTAATTATCCAAAAATGAAAAATTCGAGCTTCAGATTCATTCGGACCTGTCTTCGTCTATTCTCATCCAAATTTTCAGACCTCTATGCGCGGTATATCTTCCTATCCATCGCCAACACAGACACAGACAACTTATTTATATAAATAAATATTTGAAATGGCTAAATTATTGTTAAACGTAATCAAAAAATCAAAAAAAAAGTCTGAATTCAATTTTTAAGAACTTTTTGAAAAATTAGAAGGAATTTGAAAATCAATTACATGCATTTATTTTAATAATTTCCAATAAAAAAAATTGCATTCTCATTTTGAAAAGTACTTAAGAATCTGGGAATACTTCTTGAATCTACGCGGAATTTGCAAAAATGTCTAGTTTTACTGAAATACGTCACAAATTTACATTTCTAATTTAACTCTTCACTACACTATTTTTTTTACTGAACTTTTACTGAACAATTAGTTTAAAATGGGCAGCGATTTGTCCGTGCTCTAAATTCCCCAAATATACTTGAGTAACTTCGAAATTCGCTTGTGCCATTTAGGTTTTATTGTAGCACATTTCCTATTGAAAATACTGGTCACAGAATTTCTAGTTCTTGTACAGGACCACACAAAAGAATTCAGATACATTAAAGTACGGACGGTAATTGTTTAAAACACATTTTAATGATGTTGTACTATTCCAAATTTAATAAAATTCATATATTAAGGTATGAAATATGTTTCGTGTAAAAACTGTTATGTGCATTATTAATAGCTTTTTATGTACCGAGCTGCATATCGACTATCAGCGTTATTGTTTAAAGTTGGATTAGACTATGTTATACGTATTCAAACTAAATGAAATATTAAAATGTTCTTTTAAACCTTTAATATGATAATTTACTTTATCCACCTCCCTGTATTTTTAAAGCTGTAACTTTCATAGAACAAATATGATTTTGTTATTGAGATATACTTCAGCATTTGTTTTCTCTTGAAAGGGTAGATGTAGCATTTGGTAGTTCAGTAATAGGACTGTTCAAAATAATCAAATGCTTAAAGATGTAAAAGCTGTATTCTTAATGTTGGAAACTCTAGCACAATCTATGCCCCATTTTTCTTTCTTTTTGCGTGTCAATGGTTTTTTGTGCGTGCGTCTCAAAGGGGTGGATTTTTGTGTTATTTTTTAATTTAATTAAAAATAGTATATTTAAATGTTTCTCTTTAAAAAATGTCGTTAAAGGTTTTTTCTTTTGAGTATCAAAGGGGTTTTTGGTGCGTATCATTTTTTCCCCACTGTACTCAGTAAAAGAACAATCTTATAAATCTTTCATATTTCCATGTTTATTATTTTGATTTTAAAAAATCTTACAACTTATTAGCAATGATATAAAGTCATTTCAATTAATTTGGAAATTTTCTCTATATTATAATAGTTAATTTAGTAGTACATTCATACAAATTGAAACAACTAAGGTCATTTATATATATAAAGTTAAAACCTTAAAAAGTTGAAATGCTAAATATGCACTAAACCGTGAAATACGAACCTCCCAATCAGCATTTAATTTATTAATTCTCAATTTGATGTGGTATTTAAATTTGTATTTAAGTTCAATATCTATTTAATATATACAGGTACAATGTGTAATATGGTTACAATGAGTCTGTAGATTGTTGAAAATGAAAAGTTGAAACGGGAAACCAGCCGATATCTGCCTATTCTTTTAGCAATTCCTTAAAATTAGAAATTGTCCACGATTAGAAAATAGTCATTGTAGACTACCACACTGTTTGTGAATTAAAGTTTCCTTTTTCAGAAAGTAGATTTGTTTACAAGCTTTCGCCTCAACGCCAGATTTATTTTATGTACTAACTTAATACGATTTGTGGAGGTTTTTAACGATAATTCCAATTCGATCGGTCATTTTTGTTCGGTGGATTCACATCTGCTATTCCGCTGGTTAAAAATGGTAGAAGTGGCTGGTACACTTTACATTATATAATTTCAGTCGAAATATTTAATTTCTGTATTTTTTTAGTTTTTGTAAAAAGTGTAAATTTATAGATTTTGTTTCAAAATTTCTTTTCTTCATCAAGTAAGTGTATACAAATGTATAAATCATTCATTAATCGTACAAGATGAAAATATCAAGGAAAAAGTAGAATTTATACTTCTATACCAATTCTCAGTTAACAATGTAAAACTAAAAATCGTGGAATACTTATAGGATTTATTTTTATATAATGAAATTAAAATACTCATAATCAAAGACATTTTAAACGCGTATCTGACTACAGTTTTTATTGCATACTCGGAATATTGTCTTGAAGAAAGAAATGTTCATCTATGTTCAGAAAATATTTCTTTTTCGATTGTGTTTTCAAACTTACACACATATCCTGGAATATTTATTTTTCAGCTTGTATGAAATACATAAAACTGTCACATAGACGTTTTCCTCTTCAGGGAAAACTTTCGTTTTTGATATGTGAATTTTCATTTTCTTAGAATTCTTGTTCAATATTTAGAATACATAATAAGATGGAAAATAACGCAGTTTTCTAACATAACTTTTGGTCAAATCTGTTATCTAACTTCACTGTCTTAACCTTATTTATATTTCTACAAAAAAATATATTAAAGTTTTATGTTTGAAATATTTCTTTAATGCAAAAATCACGTAAAATATTTTTAATCAACAAGAATATTTCTTTCCTTTTCAAGTTTTAAAAGAAGTTTGTCTTCTTGGGGAAAAATAAATTTGGGGGTTTTCTC
Organism: Maratus michaelseni; assembly: GCA_963931845.1. Lineage (NCBI taxonomy): Eukaryota > Metazoa > Arthropoda > Arachnida > Araneae > Salticidae > Maratus > Maratus michaelseni. The sequence continues at coordinate 244,260,241 of OZ007588.1, read as the reverse complement.
TACCAAGTTGTAAGGTTTTTCAGTAACTGTGCATATTTCAGAAAATTCTGTGCAACATTGAACTGTTGCCTCAAAGTTGAATTTTTCCTTTCTCACAGAATGACTTTCACTTTTTGACAAGCTTCATTTTTTTCATAAATACAAATTTACTCTCTTGGTTAGTAAAATATAGTATGTTGTATGGTTAGTAAAGTATAATATGGGAACCATTAAAGTACAGATAAATCGAATCTAACAACCATACAATCATAATTAGTCATTTAAGAAGAAAGCGTTAATATTATATTCCTTAAAACACTAAACAGTACCGTATCTCAGTTTTTTAGACCAAAAACAGTTTTACCAAAAAATCTTTTCTTTTTAATCAAGTGAGAATAAAAAAAGTGATTAATCGGAAACTTTTGATGTGTCTAAATGCGTTAACTTATTATTTAAATGTTGCTGTTCTTATTAAAAATAGAAAAAAAGTCAGATTCACTATTTAAAAATAATTTTATTCTGATATTAAAAGTTGGTTTACTCGGTGAAGTTGAGTAAGGTTTATACAAAACTGCCTGTTGAACTATTAAAATTATTATACTAAATCCAGTTTTATAAAATATAAATTCAATGAACATCATGTGATGAAGTTTTGGACAAAGACCAAAAACGCTTTGTTTCTGTAATCAATGTTTTCCCCCACAATTTGCAATGAAGAATGACTTCTATATAAAACTCTTAACTAAATGTATTATATTCATTTGTACTTTTGCCTATCATATCACCTGTTCACAAATATGGAAGTTCCCTAATTTCTAGAATATTTTTAAGTAGTCAAGGTACAATGCAGTATTAATATGTTATAAAAAGTTTTAAAATATTATTTATTACATTGCAATAATGTTTTTAAACTAACTTTCTTAGCTTTAAAATCTTAAGTATTTAATATCATTTGATGATCGGTGATCGGTGTACCTAATTGATTTTGTTGATATCAATGCGCACACTTGATAACGTATCGGTGAAATTCTAAATCTGTTAATCTTAACTGATGCAATCATGTAAAAATGATTCAGGATAAACATCCAGAAATAACTGATATAGCAAATGGTAATATAACAACAACAATGATGACTCAATGAAATTTTCTCTAAATTGAAAATACTATGCTATTTTGTTACAACGTAGAATATAATCATATTTGCATGTATAAAAATTTATATTTTCAATGAATTTTTAACTAATGAATTACTTAGAATTGAAAGCATTTTAGTGATGTTTATAATAGTTTCTTTAAAATTATTTTTAAAGTTTCACAGTCATATTTTTAAAACAAACATTTTGAAAATTGGGCTTAATTGGTTGCATTGACAACTTGTAATAGGGGAAATGAGTTCAAAAGGTTAAGTTTTGACTTGTTTTTTCTGAGATAATGAAATTTTTTTAACATATGCTTTGACATTTTTTTAGTTAATCGAGCTTTTTTCCAACTCGTATGCCTATGTAATATTTTAGCATATATTGTTTTCTTCATTAAATCTATTGTTTTTTTTAACAATGTTATTTATTTATTTTTATTTTTAAGTACAAAAAAACTTCATTGAAAGATTTTGTGAAGTTCGATTTTGTTGAATTTTCATAAATTTAAGTGTGTACAAATTTCACAAGTGTTTATATTTAAATCGTTATTTAGGCGTTATATTTTTCTTGTTAAATAATTAAGAATTCAAGAAATATCTTATTAAGAAATCGTGAATTTAAAAAATTTACGGTTTGGTTTACTTTTTGTCATTAGATTAAATAATTTATAAACATGTTTTTAAATACATTAGAATATAAAATAACAATGAAAACAATATAAAATGAACTATTTGTTTTACCTTGAGGTGTATAAATGATCAGTAATATGACACAAAAAAAATATTTGTCACCATTGATACAATAATAAACAAAGTATCAAAATCAATATTTAATTTACGATTTAAAATGTTAAAACAGGCATTTTTTTTCAAAGCATAAAAAGTAACACTATCATTTATGGCATTTTTACAGGAAATATAAATGTTTTTTGCAAAATTAACTGCTTGTATTCCATGTCTTATTATGCATTAATTTTTTAAACATTATTATAAAAATAAGTCATAAGTTATGTGTCGCGTCAACATTTTCCATTAAGAAAATATTTACTTACGTTAATTAGGAAAAAACCTACCGTGCCATAAATATATTCATCACTTGTTACTTGTTTAAATTACCAAGCAAAAGCGCTACGTTGCAAACGTAGAGCAGTAAATCTAATTTCTTCCATCGTACCTGAGTAAATTATTCTTAAATCATCTTAAAGTTAACTTAATTTTTCATGTTCATAAGTTAACAAAATTATGGCCTTAATGGAAATCTAGTAAAATCAGATGATAGAATAGACTATTGTAATGTTTACGTGCTACTATAAAATGAGAAAAAAAAAAAAAAAAAAAAGATCACTTGATTTTTTTTTTTTCTGATTTGAGTTTTGTGTAAATGTGCCATTAAATTTTCCAAATACGTATATAAAGCTCTTTAAAAAAATGTGATAGACATTTTATTTCTGTGAACAGGAATATTGGACTTTAAGATATAAACTTACAATATATGAAATATTTAATCTGCCTAACAATAGCTTACAATATCTTTAAAAATGCTGATTATAAAATATTTCTATTTACAAAAAATATTTTTGAAAAAAAAAAAGATGAAAAAAAACTTCGAAAGTACTGCTAAGTTCAAATAAATTTATTTGATACTAATGTGTTCTATTTTAAAGAGTTTGGTATAATTTCTATAGACCATTACATATGCTTAGCACATTTGTATATTCGCCAAAGCACGTTATCGCGTGAATGATTGTACGTAACAACGGATTATACATTATTCCGAATTTTCCGTGGTTTCTTTTTCTTCCTATGAAAAATTGCTCACACACGAATTATCGATGGCCGCAAATTATACGCAGAAAATCTTCTTTAAAAAATGTTAAATAAGTACCGAATATTCCGCAATTTTGTTTAAGTTACCACATAAGTATAACTGTTGACTTTACGCAATTGAAAGTAATAAACTACAATACCCTCTAAAGAGTGCTAAAATTACAAATCTACATGAATTTTTTTTAAGTTTATCAAACATTAACAAACTTCTTATCTTATTATGGAAAAAAAACAACTTTTTAACGAAGATATTTATAAGGTAAAACTTTAATCTCCAGGCAACAAACACTATTCTTATTAGGTTCATAAAACATCGTAAAAATAATTGAACTTGGAATTATTTTTTTTGTTTAACACATTTCGAGTAAAAAATTGAGAAAATGAGATTTAAACTTAAAATATTCTTTTTTATAGAGAAATTATTTTGCATAAATAATGCAGTATCTCGACTTTTTATTTAAGATAAACAAAAACGGGAATGTTTTTAGTAAATTAATAATTTGCTGCATTCTGTATTATATATAGTAACATGCCAAATAGAAGGCTATATAGTATTTTCTTATAGGCTAAGCATTTACACAATGCGAGTGAGCTTTATATTGCCTTCAGACTATAATATTTAAGTTACTTAAATTGAAGATTTTTGTAGCTAACGGTCCGGAATTAAGATTTTTTAAATGAGCATGTTTCTGAAACGTTCTTAACTTTTAGATCCTTAACTATGAGTTGAGTGGGAACTCTGTCTTCTGAACTATTTTTTTTTTTTAAATTTGAAATTGCTTTTAAATTTAGAGTTGGGTTCTACAATTATCATTTGTTTCAAATTAAATCGTTTAAAATACCACAAAGAATGAAAACAATAAAACTATGTAGAGTCGGAAGTTACAAATTTGACAGCTTATGCGCATGCTCAGACATCTGTTTTTCTATATTTCTCTGAAATGTTTGCTAATATAGCTACCAACTATTGGAGATTTTTGCTACCACTAGTTTACGAAAGTAATATTTGCTTTATTTTTAATCGCAAGAAATATAAGATTAAATAAGGTAATAAAATAAGATTAAATAAGGTATTAAAATACAGTGGTAGCAAAAATCCATAGTAGTTGGCAGCCATTTGGTAATTTGAACATGTGAAGTCTAATTACTGGTGTCCGGTTCAATAATATTTAGCTTAAATAATTTTCTGAACGCGATATTATTTTAAGAATCAGGCACATTTAATATTGTCTATTTGATGGCACTATTATATTAAATGTACTTTTTTTTACAACTATAAGTTTGAATCGGACATTAATGGTAATACTTTTCTTTGAAAAATACTCAATTATAGAAAGTTAAACGTTATAAGGTAAATATATTGAATTTTATTAGAATGCACTCTGTATCAAATCTGTCGCACTATATCAAGTAGATAAATTGTACTTGCGTTAATTACGTCAAACGATAAAACTCAAATTTTTGAAGCGAAACGTTTTTCTTTAAACTAAAGATAAAATATACACATTAAAGGGTTAATTATAAGATTGCTTAAAGTGTCGAATAAGAGGTAGCATTAAATTTAAAACAAAATTCTTCATAAATTTATTTTGATATTTCTCAGAATTTGTTAAATTATATGCTTGTCTTGATAACACGGCATCACAATATTTTTTCTCAGAAAATTCAATTTTCTCTATCATGCTTCGCATATCTATTCGGAAACAGAAAGGAATATCAAAACAGAATAACTGCCGTTAGAATAGAAAAGGAAATATATCAAAATTATTCCTGCTCAAGAATTTATTCTAAAACTTTTTTTTTTTCGGCAAGGCTTTGGAGTATCTCATTTCGATCTCAGATTTCTCAAAAACTGATAAAATGGAAAAGTGTCGTTTTCTTTCTTTTAAGGTAAAAAATTGGATTAATTTAGAAAATTTTTAAGTACAAAAAAGCGGTAAAAATCATGAATGAAGGTAATTTGCCGAGCTTTAATGGTATGAAATATGGCCATTTTTATCTTCAATAACTTTGAGTGTTCTGCAACGAAAAAAATCGTAATGGTTAATTATTTTAAGGCATTCACATTTTTATAAGGAGATGGAGAAAGAAACTAATTTTAAAATATATTAAAATGAAAGTTCCTCTCGCATTTACCTTTTTCTTACTCATTATACAGTATTTGTATTTGATTAAACTTGTATTAATTTTTTTTCTTTTATACACTTGAAACATATTTTGAATATGTAAACGGATGCAGTTAATACAATTATTTTCCTAATCCACTTACAATATTCCAAAAAATTGAGTTTCCTATTGCTAATACAATTGCTAAATTTCGCGATGACTGCTTAATAATACAAACTGTATGACCGTTTATTTTTTTTTTTTTTTACTTTCAATTCTTTCTTGTTAATCAGAATGAAAGGAGGAATTTTTATTTTCAATTACAGCGCACCTAAGTCTAGAAAATACGGTTTATTTTTACTTACCCATCATACGTAGTATAGGGTAAGTCTTGTAATCGTTCTGAAAATCGAAAAAAAAAATTTGACGGATTTACGCGTTTCAGACACTGAAGATTCCGAAAAACATATGTTTAGAAAAGAAAATTTTGCCGTCCGTCTGTGTGTCTGTAAACGCTCTATCTCCCGAACAAATTGAGATAGAGACTTGCAATTTGGTATGTACTTAGTATGTAATAATGGGAAGAAGCCTATTTAATTTCAATAACCTCGATTAACCGGAACTATTTTTTTCGGACTCTCGAAATATTCGTTCGGATAAAAGGTATATAAAACTTTTCGAAATTGTTTATTTTAAGAAATGAATATAAAAGACAATAAAAAAACAAATTTTGCATAAAGCATGAAGTCAATCGGATAATGAGTTGCCGAGATATTTGTAATCCTATTTTCCACACTCTTCGATTTTTCATGGCCCTGTATTTCATCCAACTTTCACTTCAAAGATATATTTTAATTGGAAATTTGACGCTTAATCAGATGCAATAAACCGCTAGTTAATAGGATTATTATTTTTGGAGTTATAAGGAGGTTTCTTTCAAGCAATTCAGTAATCGAGCCTTTAAAGTTTATGACGTCATCAAGCCACGATTTTATTTGAATTGCAATGCATTTTATAAGTAGTTTACACGTTTTTATTTTAATATTTTACATTATGCATATCAATGATGGGTAAGTATTACGGTGGCCCCCAACGACTAGTTTGCTTGTTATTTGCTGGCTCTCAATATGCAATATTTTGAAGTTCGCCAACGTTCTGCAATGTTTGTCTAAACGTATCTGCTTGAGGCCAACTTACGCCAATATTTTAGGCGCTAACTATTGCGCAATCTTTTAGAAAATATTCTATGTAACTTCGTTTCTTATTAATAGAATTAATTTGGAGATGACTGTCTAATACTTTTTTTTTAATTTTGTTGCTTTTTAATTGAAAATATAATTTTTAATTTTCAATTATCATGCACGAAAGTATTATAAATAGGATATATTTCTTAATTGATATTTGATGGTTATGGATCTGCAATATATTGCGAAACGTTTCCAACGTGTCAACGCTCTGTAGAGTGGCGCAACGTATCATGCAAATGACATCGACCAAAATATTTTATAGAGTTGGATCGAACAAAAAGTTTCCATAACGTATGTAAGAAAATATTGGAAATATAAAGTTCTTTGAACTTTTCTATAAAGTTGCATATGATTTCATGTAATAATGCATAGAAATTAGCAATGCGTAAAATTAGGTAACGAAAAAGTATTAGAAAGACATCTGAAATTATATTAACAAGTCCTGTTTTATAATGTCTTATTTTAATAGAAATAAACTGAATTCGCAATAGATCCCCCCCCCCCCCCGTTTTAAAAAAACCCATTCGCGATTTCCGTTGAAATTGCATGGCACAAACGTTTACAGTGGTCTGTCTTTCCTATATTTTTATCACTATTTCTAAACAATCTTCAGAGTAGATTTATATTGCGAATATTAAAGAAATCTATCGCAAAAATAGTTTGTAAATAGTGATAGAGGAAATATGGGAAGTTAAGACTCCTGTTTTTATAACAAGCTCAGACACAAAATTTAGTTTATCATAAAATCTTTTATATATCCCCACGTTTGCTTTATTTTTAGAGAATTCGGATTCATATTAAGCTACATGTGTGTTATGAAAGAATTTTCTTTCTCTTCTGACATCACAGATGAGATCAAACTATAAAATCTACATTTTCACCGCAATATAATATAGCTTTTATATGGCGCATTTCGTCATGATGTGTCAAATCAAAAAGTGACTTCTTGGAGACCTTGCTGCTTTAAACCGCCACAATGCTTTATAAAATGAAGTTTTGTAAACATGCATAGAATTTCTCTGATAAAATTTAATTAGACTAATCATTTTGAAAGATTTAATAGAAGATTTTTAAGATTCTGAAAGTTACCACTGTTCAAATGATTTTTTTTTTTTTTTTTTTTTGGGGGGGGGGGCAATGTTTTCGCAACCATGCATCAGAGTAAAAACGTATATCCTCTTTCAACGCAAAATAATAAAATCTTTAAGTAAGTTGCTGAATCATGTTCATTTCACTTTCTATTAATCCGAAAATTGTTCTCTGCTATATTACAATGTTTGAGTATTCGGATATTCAAATTATTGTAGTAACTTTTATTGATAAATTTTTAAGAATACTTATTCGAAAACAGTACTCTCTCTGAGGATATCCATGAGTTATTCTTTACAAAGCATGTTTTATTTTTCAAAAATTTATGAAATATATATATAAATTATCCATATAAACTGAATCTTCCATTTTTCCCCAAACCAATCATAAAAATTCATTCTTTTATCGAAAACAATTCAAAGAATTCTTCCTAAATCATCTGAAACCGAGTGTCAAAACAATAAATCCTTTAGAATTTAAAGAATTTTTCTTCGAGATATCTAACATCTTATTCCATTTGACAATATATATTACTTTTCCCGCTGATAGGGGATTAAAGGGGAATGTCCATTGTCCCAGTTCATACTCTAGGGAAAAGCTCGTATCCCCTTCATTCTAATGGAAGTCCAGTCATTCGAGGAGGTCTCTTGAGAAAACAACGCGCTTCCTTCTCTGCGGATTCGCTAATTCTTCGGGTCTAGATCTGGGATTTGGCTCATTCATACACAAAACCAAAGAATTTCAATGAATTTACTCATTGAATCCGCTGAGATAATGGGGCTGAAGTAATTGAATTGCAAAATTCTTGTAGTGGAGTGGAATGGGTTTAGTGTTTTGTGTTAGTTTTCCACGTTTGTTATGAAAATTAACAAACACAATAACGCAGTTAACGAGAGATGTGGAAATATGTTAAATTGGGAAAGTTTAATAAATTTGGAATTTTGATTTGAATATGAAAACTGGGAGGAGGAATCTCTGCATGCAACTACAGAGCCAAAATGATCAATACTTGAGTAAATCAAGGGAGCTGGTAAATTGGCTACATGAAATTGTCACTTTTTCAACAAAACATTAAGTGTCGAGGTTGTTTAGATGCGATTTAAATCCCTGTAGACATTAATTATGGCACACTGTGTGTACAGGCGAAAAAGCTAGTTTGTCGAGCAGCTCTTTAAGCTTTGTTGAATGAGAGAATCATTGCAGTTTTAAGCCAATCGTTAGTTTTAAGCTAGCCTAATAATGTTAAAATATAAAACTAATGAGTTAGAAAAAAAGGAAGATTTAAGCTTAGATGCATTTAACACTGGTGTAGACATATTTAACCAGAATAGCTTGGGAATATTTTTCAATTCAACACATAAGAGTGTTACCTATTTTTTTAGTAACCCTTGACATAACCTTATAATAAAATAGTTTTAATATTACAGACCCTTCTGGTAACGTTGCTGTATGCTTGTATCTTGCAAGTAATCTTTAGATTTACATGATTTTAAAAGTGCTGTTAAATAAATCTAAAAAGTTTGTCAGGAGAAAATGCATCGCTAATTTCTTTTTAGCTTCTTTTTAGATAGCTGATACTAAAACAGTTCTTACAAGTACCGCTGTTTATTTATCGAAAATATCCTAGAGATCACTGGGATTCATAATAGCCAAAAAATATTTTACAAACATTCGAGTGCCTCAAATGTACAGCTAGGCATCTATATTCACAAGGGAGGTTCCGACGTCGAGGTCAGAAAATGCAGTGAACGTTTGTGCATGTACATTGATAGAATATAGTTAGTATGTAAATAAATGCAAGCTATAAAGCTCAATACCCAAGTGGGGGGGGGTCTTGAGAAAATAAGTCTTAAGAGTTTACGTTACAGTTTATAATCGGATAACTTTCTTCCTTAGACAAGTGGCTCAGCAGCTTGGTTGGCAGCACGCTGGATCCAAGATTTTTCTGTTTGGGTTTGAATCCCAGTGAAACTTATTTTTCGCAGCGAAATTTTTTATCAATTACTTTCGAGCGACAAGTGAAAAGAATAAGTATAATCATTGAAATTTACGAAACATATACATTAAATATAAGTTTTATAGCATATAAATACAGTTTTGACTGTGGAAATTTGCATGTTTAAACGGATAATAAAAAAATAAAAGAAAAAAGTAGTAAATTTATATTTCTTTAGACCAGAAATTTTTGCTGCTAGAAAAAATATTTACAGTAATTTAAATGAACAATCTACTATTTTTCTCGGAGAAATAAATTAAAATACGTCATATAAATCTATAATAAATTATTTGAATTTTTTTGTTCATTATACAAACATTTTAAAAATTTTATGATTTATTAAAAACTAGCGGAGCTTCGCCCGCTACGCTGGTCAGTTTATTCCAAACGGACCTCGAATTAAACGAACTTGGGATTGGGCGCCCACTGTCTTCGGATCCGTTCTCTGAAAATCTCAGCAAAACTGATTTAAATGAAAAATAAAACCATTTCTTGGATACAGATTATTGATTTTTTTTTCTATTTAGTACGAAAATTTCCTTTAGAATCCTTCAGACACTGCATCAACTTATTTTTAAAAACTGATTGTTGATTTATTTTTTCACTTTTTGTATTATTATGGAAATGTATGAGTTCGTTAGTGGGCAAAATCGAACCGGGGGGGGGGGGGGGGTTGTGAAAACGGTAAAAACCCCATAACTTCTTAATTATGATACGTATCGAATTCGTTTAAAGTTATTACTTTTAGGAAAAGGGCCGAATATTTATGTATGACAGATTTTTTATATCATTGAAAATGGCCTCAAAGGGGGAAAATAGGGGTTTAAGAAGAAAAAAAATCATAACTCACACGATATCAAATCCGCTTAAATTAATTATAAATCCTCTAAATATTATCTACAACTTTTATATTGACAAGTTTTTTATAGAACCAACACTTACAGCAAAAATAAATTAAAAACAAAAACCTCTGCCGGCTCCGCTTTCAGACACAGGTAGATTTCGAAGTGGGCGGTCCCAACTGCCGCATCATGGCAAATTTAATTACTTCTGCAATTCCCAATAAACAGTCGCCCCATGGTCTGCGTCTTCGAAATCTACCTGTGCCTGTAGATCGAGCCGTCAGAGATTTTTTTTATTTATAGATATAGAAACGCTTTTATATACTGCTTCAGAAAAATTGAATGATTTTTAATTTTCGGTGGCATGAACCAACTGTTGGTGTATTAGAAGATACCACCGTAAGTTACTGAATATTTGGAGCTTGTTGGTTTTCGAAAAATGTATCGTCCAAATTAGTGCAGATTATAAAACGTGTTTTAGGAAGTATCCTTAGAAATGTGCATCTAACATTCTGAAAAATATATTAACAAGAAGCAAATTAATAAATAACAAAAATGTAAACAGTTTCATTGGTACATAATTATTGAATACAACTATGAGCGTTTGATTTTAGCAAAAATTCAGACTTCCTGCTTACAAATTAAAATTATATGCTGGAAAAGACAGTTCTATACAAAATTATTTTAAATATGTCAATGTTCTCATAAATTTAAAGAGAAGAAAAAAACTGCATTTTTTTTAAATGTATTTTTCAAATTATGAAACATTTTTCCAGAAATAACCTTTTAACTTTCTTTTATTGACGGCTTTATTCTTTATGCATTTTTAACAATTTCTGATTGGAATATCTAGTGTCTAATAAGTCATTCTTCATACAATATCATTTTTGTAATTTGCTTCACACTTGAATTTTTAATTAGTCTAAATTCGTTTTTTAAATGAGTTTAAAGAATTTAAAAGTAATTTAAACGCTTTTAACGGGGAACTTATGTTGCTTCTCTACTGTTTTGAACAAGATTTTACATTTTTAAATGACGGCGCATTAATAATTTCTGATGAAAACTATGCGATTGTGTACTAAAATTTGTGGAATTTAAGAATGAGAGAAACGTTTAAAATATGCAAAAAAAAAAAAAAAAAAAAAAAAAATTAGTACTCAAATTTTGTACTAAAAAGCAAAACATTTTAAATTTTACTAAAATTACAAAATGTTACGTCATTGCTAGCTGCCCAATTGCTAAAAAAAATCTTTTATTCGTATTTATTAAGTTAAAAAAACTCCCCCCCCCCCCCCTCTCCCCGAAACATTTAAAAATGACGGTATTATAATGACTACAAATCTAAACCGCATATCTTTACCATTTTTCATTTACAAGAAATACTTCACAGTAGGTCACAACTCATTAGAACTATTTATCTTCAATTTTGTTTAAGATATTAATAAAAAAGAAGTGTTAAAATCTTATAGAATGGGGTGTTGATAATATTTTCTCATATCATAAACTGGTTTTTGTAAGTTCATATTTATTTCAAGAACATTCCTAATCTCATGTAATAAAGTTTTAATGCAAAATAGTGACAAATAACACAGAGGATGCTATTTATCTTATTTGCTGAAGAATTATACAGCGTTTTTAATGTAACTGTTCCTTTTCATAAATACACTTTTCAGTGAAATTATAAGTCTGTTTATATTTTTTTAATGAATTTACAGAATTTTTACGTGACCTTTATATATATATATATATATATATATATATATATATATATTTCGAGTGCTTTAAAGATAGTCAAAGCGAGACAGAATGTACTTTTTTATTCATTTGTATTCAATTTATGTTTAAAAAGTACACTTTTTTTCGAAATGTTCAAAAAATATTAACACCAATAAATATAATGACGAAATACAATATTTTTTAATACTTTGAAGTTTTCTTTGTAGAAAGGAATTAAAAGAGAAAATAGTAGCTTATAAGTATTTGTCTATTCAATTTGTTTAAAATACACAGCTAAAATCATGTGAAGTATATTTTTAAAAAAAAGGAGACAATGTTTCATATCAAAGAATGTTTTGGTTAGCTCATATTTTCAGAAATAACATTGAGAAACATTCATTATCTCTAATATAATATTTTGATATTAAAATAATAACATTGGCAATGTTATTTTACTTACATAATTGGCATGGAATATATCATAAACTAGAGCATTTTAAATATAAATAATAGCTATTTGGGTAAGGCTTTTGAATAAATGCTTTTCTGCGAAATTTTAACAAATCCCGATATCTTTTGGAAATGTAAGTAAGTTTACAAAAACAATTATTTTGTGAAAAGTGATAGCATTTTTAATACTTGAAAAAAAAAAAAACTTTTCAATGTAGACACAAGTTTTTTTGTTTGTATTTCATTTAAAATAAAGTTTTTATGCAAAACAATAAAGAATAACGTTACCATTGTTAATTTACCTTAATACTGGCTTGGAATTAAATATAGTGTTTTTAAATGAAAATACGTTGTCATTTGGGTACGATATAAAATACCACCTTCTGTGAAAATTTAACTTAATTGTAAGATCTTTTTAACACTTTCCAACATAGTTGAAAAGTGTTTATGAATTCGGTTTGTCTGTCTGCCGTCTGTCTGTCCGCGCTCTAACTCGTGTAAATATACTCGGATCGTCATGCAATTGATATGTTATTGAGGCTTACTGTGGCATGTTCGGTATTGAAAATGAAGTGTGTAGCACTTACAGGTTTTTACAGAGACACTCAAAAGAATTCAGTTACATTGCGGTCTATGGAAAAAATCATTTGCGGTTTATTTTAATGATGTTACACAATTTCAAACATATTGAAATTGATATATATCACTGAGGTGCACTACAAGAGACCAATTATAGAATGTGGTATGCATAGCACTTTTAGTTCCTTTACAGGGATACTCAAAAAATTCCGTTACATTACGGTCTATGAAGAAAAATCGTTTGTAGTTTATTTTAATGTTTTACTATTTGAAACATATTGAAATTGATATATATCACTAATGGGGATTACAAGAGGCTTACTATAGAATATTGTGTGCATAGCTTTCATCGTTCATTTACAGGGACACAGAAAAGAATTCGGTTAAAGTATTGCTTATTAATAATTGCTGGTAATGCTTTTTTCAGTTGCTGAACGCGTTTTTAAATTTAACTCATTTTTTTGTCTATTACTTTGTATAAATTATATAGATTGTATAGAGGGCAGCACAAAAGTTCTCGAGTACATTTCCGTTGATTTTCGCAAATTGCAGAAGGGACGTTTTAAACTGCTACACGTTTCCTAACTGAAGTAAAATTTAGCATTCCATTTAGTATATATACAAATCTATAGATCATATACAGCGCTGCACAAAAGAGCTCTGATATTTTTATGAATATTGTTGGTAATTCCTGAAATTGTATTTTTAAACATGTTATGAGTTTTCAAAATTGTTTAGTTAGATATCATCTTGCACCTTACGGTAAAGATTTGCAAAATTATTTTGGAAGTGTTGGAAAGTGTTACATAATCTATGCTTGACGCATGATTTTTCGTTCTTGTTAAAATATAGATGGTAAAAATCAGTTTACTTGCATTAAAAATGTTTCATACTTGTAGTTACTTTGTTTTAAGTGATATTTTCAAGACCAAATGTAACTCAATTTCCTTCGTTTGTATTATAGTTAGGTTAAAGCATTTTTTTTTTTTTTAACTGTTCAAAGAAAATTTGAATTATAAAAAAATCATAAATTATATACATCTATTAAAAATTGTGATATTTTATATTATAAATTACATAATTTTTTCATAAAGCGTTAGAATAAGGATGAATTTAAAGATTGCAGGTGCTTGGAAAATATTATTCAAGACCAGACATAACACCATTTTTTGTTCGTTTGTGTTATATATTATGTTAATAAAGCATAATTGCTTCAAAATTCACAAAGACTGGATAATAATGAAGATTAATCTAACGATTTAAAATATTGATATTTTTCTGCTCTCCTGCAGAGAGGGAAAAAAATCACGAGAGAAAATAACAGCTCATTAGAATAATTTGTCTGCTCTATTTTGTTAAAGATAAAGTTCAAATCTTGTAAATTACACAAAATTTATTTTGATATTTTTCTTCATACTGTAAATGAATTTTTATTAAACTTCTAAAGAAAATTTAATTTCATTTAAAATGAAGTTATCATGCAAAATAACAATAAAATTAATGTTATTTTGCATTAATACTATCGAGAAATTTAATGTAAATTAAAGTTTTCCATGGAAATAATTGCTTTTGGATACGGCATAAAATATGTTTCGATTAAAGTTTTAAATGAATACCCGGAAGCTCTTTTTGGAACGTAGCTGACAATTTAGAAAATGAATTCTCTTTTTTTTTTGAGATATCTTTCTTTTTAATATTTCGAAGGCTTAAATGTTAGAAAACTAGACATAACATTGAAATTAAAGGTTTTATGATTTGATATTCCTTCGTTAGATAAATTTCTCATTTTAAGTCTCTTATATTTATTGCTCTTCAAAAGTGTGAATGTTATTTTACAGAAGTTTCTTCCAACGCATTTAAATGATTAGTGGTCACTTTGTTAACCACACACTGTAAGAAAAAACTGCAAAATTTTCAGCATAATTTGCTGTAAATTTATGCACCCAAATTGCCAGTATTTTTTGCTGTAAAATTTAATATGATTATAGTCGTATTTGCAGTAAAATTAGCATGTTTAAAGCGCATTTTGCTGTAAAATTCCAAACATAATGTAATTTAAGGCACATTTTGCTGTCAATTTACAGTAAAATATGCTAGAAATTTGGGTGCAGAAGTTTACAGCAAATTTTACTGTAATTTCTGACGTTTATTCTTACAGTGTAGAACGGTAAACACTCAAATAACACTAATGTTATTTAAATGATATAGATACGTAAAAATTACGACCGGCATACCTTTGCAGGGTTACAGCGTTCAAAGAGGCTAAATCTCTACCCAAGCAACAACTAACGCTTTTCTATAAGAATATGTATTTATGGGCTTTTATATTTAAAACTTAAGTATGCTAAGTAATAGTACCTATTTTCATGCATCAAAGTTAAAAAGCAAACGATCTCAACAAAGGTTCCTTTTATTTCTTGTGAAAACTTTTGTTTTATTGTTTGTTTTGAAACTTCTCAAATGATCCCTTAAATCTCGAGTAATATTTTCTTCTGTCTGACTGTGTGCCACATTTGAGTTTTATAGGGAAAAAAAATTAGAACAAATCGCAAGCTTTGGTCGACACTTCCAAACACATCCGTTTGCTTTAGCAGTTTGCCCGATGGATATAGATTCGAATTTTATTGTCAACTTTATTTCCGGCAAAAATCATAAATTCCACCAGCAAAATCCCCGAGGGTAAACAGTGCGGTACATGGTCTTGCACTAGAGTCGTTGCTCTGCCAGGACAAAATATATTATCTTTCAATGTCCAAACTTTTATTTCCCGAAGTTTTTAAGCGATTCAAAAATGTATGAGTCTTTTTCCAGCTTCCGGAATTTTTTTTTTTTTCAAAGTGTTCATTTTTACAATACTTTCGACTGTACTTAAATTTCTGCATTTTATCTTTTTTTGTATCTTAAATATAAAATCTATTCTTACTTTTGGTAGGAAAATATTTGTTGAAGACTTTCTTATAGACTAAAACAAAAAAAAAAAAAAATAATAAAAAAATAAAAGTGAGATTGAGTCTGACATTAACAAATAAACAAAATATTTAGAGTATTCTTTTTCTATTTTGAAACGTGTTTCAAGTTTTTAGGAAGTGGGGGGGGGGGTGTTTTGACGTTATCGCGGAAACAATAGATTTGCGTTTTTCATTACCAATTTATTTCGACAGGCTATGTTATCTTACTAGCACACAATCTGTTTAATGTCGGCGTTCTGGATACATTTATTGGATTTCCTTTTAAAAAAAACTTTTTAAAAACTTTTTTTAAACGTTGCATATTACTTGGGTTGCGGTCCCCCTCGCCCCCCCCCCCCCCAAATAGACACACACACACACACACACCTATCTCATTGCATTATCCGTACGTTTCGTAGATGAGTATTTTACGAGATATCATACTTACAAAATTTTTAGATATAAAAATAATCTATTTTAAGAATGTAATCTAATATGGTAGGGATTTAAAAAAAAAAAATGGCAAACAATTTCTTTAAAAAAAAAAAAAAAATATTTCTTTTTAAAAATTTTGCAGTTACTACTTTGCTTATAACATCAAAACATACAACATAAGCAAATTTAATGACAGTGTGCAGTAATTTTATTTACGTAAAAATAGGATTTTTGTTGTGATACTAATTACACTTAAAATGCTTTGAAAATAGATATTGGAAACACTCAAATTTCTAAGCGATTACGGTATTAGGCTGGTCTTAAAGCAGGAAAAAAGGGTTTGTCAGAGAATAGCGTACCCCTTAGAATATATAATCCAATGAAGAAAATCTTAAGATGCAGGCATTTAGTTAAATATGACGTAAAAGCATTTTGCACGCTAATAATGGACTTCGTCTGAAACAATTTGCTGCTTTACATCAAAAATAAAGTATGACATTATTGGACAGATTGCAAACTCAATATTTTAGTCTTTTGGTGGACTATTGATCAAGTTTTGAAAGTTCTGTTTATTTTAAATAAATCCCCTTAAAATTGCGAAACCGTAAAATTTTTTAATCATGGAATTAAAAAAATTAATGCCTCCCTAAGTTTCCAAAATTTCTGTCATAAAAATGTATCAACTTATGGGTAAATAATTCTTTTTAAAGATCATTTGACTAGTATTATGGAGTAGAAACTCTTTAATGAGGATTTATGGGATAATATGTATTCATTACTTTTGGAGGCCTTTAATCATTGGCCGCACCAGTGGCTGAGAGGTTCTGCTCTCAAAGCTGGTAGATGGTAGGTGCTGGGTTCAAATCCCTGTCGCGCTCGTCCACCTAACCATTCGGAGTTTTCCGTGGTTTTCTTCGAACCTTGCTGTAAATACGGGTTAGGATCCCTTAGAAAGACCCCCACGGAGGGCACTCCCCCCCAGGGCCTATATCCCTCGTGTTGATAATTGGCCGTCATAAAATCAACCAACCAACCAATCAACCAACCTTTTATCATTGATGTAAAAAAGCTAAAGTGTATTTCTCAAAATGGAAAAAATATATTTTTTTAAATCAAGTTTTTTTAAACTAGTTTCTTGACTAAATTAATATAAGCTTTTCACAATAATTACTTTAACAAAATTATGTTAGCAATTTTTTTTTCATCTATACTATAATATAATCTCTATATTAATCTCTTTATTATCGTTCTTAATTTTGTATTTTTACGAAGCTTTAAAACTTTACCTGATTCTTAAATTTTCATAAGTCATGAACATGATAGAAGGGGGGGGGGGGGGAAAGCACGTCACTTTTAAGTTACACAATCAAGCCCGTTATAGCGAACTCGTAACGAAGCACTGGATATGACGAACGAAAATTATGCTTTTTCAGGTTCCGATATACATACTATATATTGATTATAGCTATCCAAAAGTTAAAGGTGAAAATTTCTATAATGAAAATTCTACGATTTTATTAGATAACATATTTAGACTTCAAAATTTAATTTTTGAAGTTATTTTACGTAAAGCAGTAATCAATTATACAGCATTAAAAAAAATGTAATATACTCTGACGAAAACACTTTTCAAATTTTTATCTGTTCGAATCCTGCTTAAACATTAAAACACATTTAGACATCGAGTCTATTGTCAAGGATTAAATGATAGTGGAATATTGTCTGGAGAGTGCAATTCGAATTCCAAGGTGTGCCATTATTCTCAATTACGTCCTTCAACCTCCATTGAATTCAATATTATTGACCTTTTGTTAACCACATATTTCTAGGCTTCGCAGGAAAGAATATATATCTAATCATTATTTTAACTGTGGACAATAATGCCGTATCAGCATAATACATCTAAATGGGAGAGCTGTTATGAGACGGTTAGCAATTAATATTCATACCAAGTGAATATTCTGCTTGCAAATAACAAAATAATTGTTCCACAAGAGTATACTTATTAAAATAAATAACAGTTTAATATCAACGAATAAGCTTTTCAGCATTTTACTAAAACTAATTTCGGTTTCTGTTCAAATCTCATACCGTAATTTATTTTTGTTTTTGTTCATACTGAGGAAAAAAGATTTAATAGAAAAGACAAGGGTTTGTGATAAATATTGTTTTATAGAAATTGTTATTTTATGTATAGAAAAAAATAGCCACGAGCTGTAACTTTAAATCGAATTTATGCTGTATTTTTTAAAGTTTTCAGCAATTTAACGATAAATTTTAATCGACTGGCTCCAGCTATATTACTATGTTATGATCCCGTTTTAACGATATTTTTTTTCTCTGTGTAACGATAATTTTGATGGAACAAACTAAAATCCATTAAACAGTTTGTAAAAGGTTTGTAGTGTTTTCAATGGGTATTACATTTGTATGAACATTTACATAATGCTTTTAAAACAGTTGAAAAATAATGTCACACAGTCTACATTTGAGGATAAAAAAAGATTACTTTTGATACTTAATTCTACAATTTCCTTCTAAATAAAAGATAATATACTTAATGAACTAATTGGAGTATGTAATTAAATACTATTGGTAAGTAATTTTTCAAAATTTAATAAACTTTTATAGTTTTGATTTGTCTACCTTTCACAATTTAAGGATACCTCGATTTAACAATGATTTTGAAGAGACCTTTGCAATCGTTAAATCAATGTACGAATTGTAGTTATGCTTAGGGTTATAGGTCTGCTTTTAATTTTTAAAAAGTGTACATAAAGCACCAAAAATCAGGGTTATTTAGAAAATAATTAAAAGATAGACTTCCACATGTTGTATGGATGTTGATCAGTATTTTATCTACATGAATTCATGATTTTTCCCATACATTTATCTCTATAATATCATGATTTGAACATTTTAAACAGTTATTGAACTTTAAAGAATTTTAATCAGGATTGCGTTTGATTTCTTTAAAGTGAAAACTTGCAGTCATGTTCTAGGCAGATTGAAGCTGTCGCTTTCAACTGCATATATACAGTTTCAATCCAGGGAGCAGTTTCATCTTGCTTAATTTGCATTTACTCTTACAGATGCATAAATTCTCTTTATTAAATGTGATTATTTTGAATTGGTAAAGCCCCAAATGTCCAGCCTTAATGTCTCTGATGAAACACGCATCCCACAATGTTCTGGACGCATTCACTCTAGAAACCTTGGAAAAGCGAAATTGCATAACTAAAGACTTTGTTATGAAAATTGTCATATTAGTTAATTCGTCACTATTCCGCCTCCTGGTTTTGTTAGAATTTTTTTTTCACAATCTTCTTTTTGTCCAGCCTATTTTATTTAATGTGCATTTTATAAGGAAACTAGTACTTAATTTCTTACCTTGTTGGGGAAGTTTCCTTTAATTCAAGTAACATTCCCATTTTCTGTCGCGCACGTGGCACAACGCCAATATCTCGTGCAGGACAACAGAGTAATTGATTTGATTTAATGACATTGCGAGTAACTTTAAGACACTCGCACACACATAAAAGTTCACAAAATGCATAAGGGAAAGCATGCGAGGCTCGAAAAGCAATTCGATGCCCGAAGTGTGGCGAGACTCCATGAGACAATTTTCTAACAAATATAAATATATGTTCATAAAGAAACAGTCTATATACATATTATTGTGATAAATAGTTTAGATTTTGTTAACTTTTTCAAGAAAATTCATATCGTATAAATACACTTTCGGATAGTAAATGTTTTCTAGCTCTGTACCGCTTTTTACACCTAGATTTAAAACAAGATTTTTGTTTTTCCTTTTTACATGTTGAAATTTCCTAGTTTG
The DNA here is from genome assembly GCA_963931845.1 of Maratus michaelseni. NCBI lineage: Eukaryota > Metazoa > Arthropoda > Arachnida > Araneae > Salticidae > Maratus > Maratus michaelseni. The sequence goes on along the minus strand of OZ007588.1, from coordinate 244,240,047 downwards.
TAAAATTATTTTAGAATACTGAACAACGCTAAGATACTAGAAACAAATTCACTTCAAGTTGGATCGGTTATCTTTGTAAAATATATATTTTTCCCGTTTCTTTTTATATAAGAACCTGATGGTTCTACGTAAATATCTTCCGCTTTCTCATGTCTACATGAATGTTTAAATATTTCATCTTGCCGCAAAGCAACAAACTTTAATCTAGTTAATTTTGAGAAGCTATATTTTTGGGGCAGTGATTTTAAACCAGAAATTCTCTACTACAGATATTTTTTCAAAAATACTTTCTTTCCTTAATTTATTAAATATGGTTATAAAGTTCAAAAAGATGTTTGATTTAAATCCATACCGAACAGAATTCTTTCTAAACTGTGGTCACGCAGAGATACATATACCTGCTAACTCGCAACTTATCTGAAAATTTCATTTTATTAGCATTACCCATCCGTAAAAATGTCAGCTTTCATAAGAAGCGGCAGAAAATAAAGAGCAACAGAGAAAGCGTAAAATGTCTTTTATTAAAAAGAATTTTGGACCACAGCTATTTCCTTAAATCTGATTAACAATCCACTTTTGATACTTAAGTGCCGTCATACTGTTGGCAAATCTAGCTTTTGATACAAAGTAAATTCCTCTTCATTTTACCTATGTAATGTTCCGTCAGAATAATTGGAACAAACAATAAATACGTCAATTATGCACTCTTCCTATCGCCTAATTAGCATTAAACGTTTTCTGACATTTTTTTCCCTGAAAAATTCAATTTGGTTAATGAGATAGAGAATTCAAAGATTCTGCCTGTGGTGGATCTGTTCATGTTTTTATAAAACTGGTTTGATTTTATTTAATTTGTAGAAATAACAGCAGTACATTTTTTTTTTCCACAAGTAGACCAAATATGAGCTAATTTAGTGCTTTTTTTTAGTCGCCGTATACCGTTTAGTTTAAAAATATATATAATCGCAATCTTTGACTAGCTTACACATATTCCCAAAATTATACTTAATGTAATTCATAACGAACAGCATTCTCTCTAAACACTGCGCCACGAAGAGATACTTTTATCTCTCAATTCATTTACAGAAATAACAGCCTTAATAGAAGGCGGCAGAAAATAAAAGGCAATAGAGAAAGTGTAAATGCACCATGTTTAAAAGAAATTTCAAGCACAACTATTTCCTTAAATCTGATTAACAATCCACTTTTGATACTTAAGTGCCATCATCTTTAATCCATACTCTCGGCAAACCTAGCTTTGATGGGATCAAAGTAAATTCCACTTAATTTCATCCATTGCAATTCCGTCAAAATAATTGCTACAAAAAAATAAATCCAAAATACTCTGCATTAATTATATATACGTACCTTCCCCCCCTCTTATCGCCTAATTAGCATTAACCGTTTTCTGTCCGACATTTTTTTCCCCAGAAAACTCAATTTGGTTAATGGGATAGAGAATTCAAAGATTCCACAACTTTGTGGTGAGATGGTCTTCATTTTTTTTTTTTTTTTTTTTTTTTTTTTACAAAATGGTTTATGATTTATTACATTTGTAACGGCTCTGTTTCGGTTGTGCTTTCATATTCCAATTTTTCCAAAATCGGAATTTTTTTTCCCGCCGCAGGCTTTATACCACATAAATGGACTTTAAAAAAAGAAGTTGATTAATTATCGCCGTACTTTGAAGTGAAGCAACCGTGATTTTTCACTTTAATTAATGAGTTTTTTCGTTCAAAGTTTCATTAACAAACCAGAGAGTGAAATGGGAAAAAAAATTGGCGAAATACCAATTAATATGTTGTTATAAAATGCAATTTTTTTTTTTCTCTTGGTGAAGTTTTATCTAACTCCTGAATTTCAACCGAAAGTGTATTTAAAGAAAGATATTAGTTGCGTGCTTTGCTTTTGTCAAATATATAGTTTTAGGAGAGTTATTATTGAAACATTTGTTTTTGTAATTTTATTATTAAAGTGAAAATGTTGATGTATTTTCAATACAAAAACACATTAAACATTTTACTTTTTTTTTCCTAAATGTATTACTTTAATAAATATTTTTCTTTTTGCATTTGTGAATTTGTATACATATTTTTCCCAAGAGCATTTTTTTTTCTTATTGAATGTTCATGTCTGCATAAATGAGTAGAAAAAAAAGCTAAAAAACAGAATTAGTTTCAACACCATGTTAACTATTTGCTTTAGTTTAACGTATCGTCATAAGATACTTATAAAAATTGTAAAAATATATTAAACAATATATAACGGCTCAAAATCTTAGGGGGTATTATTACTTTAAGGAATTTTTTTTTCTGTTGGCATTTATGATTTCGCAAACAAATTATTTTTCAAAGAGCATTTTCTTTTACTTATAATAAATAGAAAAAGTAAGAGCTGAAAGCTAATTCTTAATTTGAATGCTATATTAGATATTTGCTTTAGTTTAGTTTTTTTTTTTTTTTTTTTTTTTTTTTTTTACATTAAAATGAAAATTTCGATATTTTTGAATTAGCAAACTATTTTTTATTTTTTCAAGAACTTTTTGCTTAATGTATCCATATAATAACTAGAAAAGCAGAGTTCTTGATATCGGTACAATAATATTAGTATTAGTTTAACGCAGCGTCGTTAGATTGATTTATTAAAATTGTAAAAATATACAGGGTGTCCCAAAAGTCCTTAACACACTTTAAAATTCAATAAAATATCAAGAAATTGATGTAGGAAGGTGCGGTTTAGACGAAAATGCTTCTTGTGATCTGAAATTTTGTTTAAGCAAATAAAAAATTGGTTCCAAAATTTTCTCATAGATGGCGCTGCTTCGGGAAAGTTATCGAATAGGTAGAAAATGCCTTTATAGATAACAATGGCGAAAGACGTACAATACGTATGCACAGTTTTTGTCCAAACTATGGCAACCCACATTCCAGAAGTTAACAATATTCGTTTATCCACCCTCACTCGTCTAATCGAACTCAGGGGAGCGAGTATTGTTAAGTTCTGGAATGTGGGTTGATATAGTTTGGACAAAAACTGTGCATATGTGCTTGTGCGTCTTTCGCCATTGTCATGTATAAAGGCATTCTACCTATTCGATAACTTTCCAGAAGCAGGGCAATCTAAGAGAAATTTTTGGAATTTTTTGTTTTTTGCTGAAACAAAATTTCAGATCATAAGAACCATTTTCTTCCAAACCGCACTCTCGTACGCCAATTGCTTGACCTTTTTATTGAAATTTAAAATGTGTCAAGGAATTTTGGCACACATCCTGTTTTATCAAAAGATTTAATCTTAAATAATGTTTTACGTAATATTATGCCAAACTGCTAATGAACTTTGTAAAACCTCTAATTTCTAAAAGTTGTCACAAGAAGTTAATAGCAATAAAACATTTAATTTCAATGTTTTATTTTATATTCTTTAATATGAATTTCTAACTTGTGTTCTACAGCATAAAGAGATTCAATATAATAGATTTCATAATCTATGAAGTTTTCTCTTACTCTTATGCATTTTTTTTTTTTAAATGTAGGGTGATTTTTCTATAAAATTGCGTGCGATATTCTAAGTTTTTCTTTTAATTTTAGCTGGTTGTACATTTTTCTAAACTACTTTATTTTGCACCATTTGTTAGACGAAAGTTTTTTTTTTTTCTGTAATGTTTAATTCATTTTTTTCTCTCAAGATAAAAACAATTTTAATTTTCTTATTGTATAAAATAACCTTTTTTAAAAACTGGAAATTTTTAATTTATAAATAAATCTTTTGAAAATAAAATCAAAGCGTTTATGAGAATATCTAATCAACTGTGCTCTAATTTTTGCTGAAAATTCATATGACGAATATATGTAAATGATTTTATAGTGTACTGCGAAAAAAGACCCACTTTTATAGGTGGTTGAACACATTACAAAAAAAAAAAAAAAGTACTCAAAACCTGAGTTGTAATTCGTTTATTCACTCGGAGTGTTTCACTCTTACGGCTCATCTTTGGTTTTAATTTATATAAAAAATGTCTAATTAACCTGAATTTTTTTTCATAACTTTAACAGTAAGGAAAATATTTAAACAATATTTCAATGTACTTACCTTGCTTTTTGTGAAATGTAACTATATTTCGAAAAGTAGCGAAAACGACCGCGTTCTCCACATCTAAGTAACGTTCATATTTCGATTTTTTTTTTTTTTTTTTGGCCATTGCATACGGTGTCAGACACCCACGGAGGGCACTCCCCCCTAGGGCTTATATCCCTCGAGTAGATAATCGGCCGTCATAAAATCAACCAACCGACCAAGCATACGGTGTCACTGGCCGAATTGCCGGGCGCTTCCAGCACTTTTCGCGATGTCGTCCCATTTAACATAAAACAAGGATTTTGGAAATTTCGTTAATGGGTCGCTTCATTGAAACTCCCTGATCGCGAAATCCGATGTTAACCTATGTGAAAATTCAAATATGTGATTACTCACCACCTACATATAATTGTCAAAATACGTTTTTCACATGAAAAAGTAGACGATAGATGCCGACAATGTACATTTTTTTAATTTTCATCCTTAAATTAAGTATTTTTAAGATAAAATTTTATCAAGTGGAAATTTCAAACTTTATAGTTTTTTAAATATTTAAAATTTAGTCTTTAAAAAAAACTCACCTCATAGGAATCTGAAGTCTACTTTCTGGTGATGAAAAACGTATTTTGATGATTATACAGGGTACTTTAAAACTGTCAGAAAAGGCAGATAGAGGAGACCTAAATAAGCAGATTTTGTATAGGAATGTGAGTGTGGGAATCCCTCGAGTTTAACACGTCTCCAGCGTTGAGGTAGTAGAGAGAGCTGTTGAGTTCAATGGATGAAAGCGTTTCTCTGGCTTGAATCTTAATTCCCTGCATGGATTTTGAGTAACATGCATCATTACACCAATGCGGAGCTTGCCGACCTGTATTTCATGTATGGGCTACTCAAAGGATGCGCACGTCTAACAGCCCTCGAGCTTGTCGAAGGCTTATACTCTACTGTGCGTAATACTTCTACTGCATGAATTATGTGATATCTTCCAGTGCCCGTATCACGCCTGAAAGCATGAAACGATCCACTCTCGGACAACTCCCGATGAAGATGCTCAAATGTTCGGCGATCCGGTAGATTCCTACCCGGGAATCGATCCATGTACATACTTTGAGCAGCCGCTCAAATTTCTTGTGCAGCTCCATACATGAAATGCATGTCGTGCAAGCTCCGCTTTGGTGTAACGACCGCTTTGGTGTTGTTCGAAAGCCGTGCGAGGAATGGCCCCACTAGTGGCTGAGATGTTCTGCTCTCAAAGCTGGTAGACGGGAGGTGCTGGGCTCAAACCCCTGTCGCGCTCGTCGACCTAACCTTTCAGAGTTTTCCATGGTTTTCTTCGAACCTTGCCGTAAATACGGGTTAGAGGATCCCTTAGAAAGACCCTCACAGAGGGCACTCCCCCATAGGACCTATATCCCTCGTGTAGATAATCGGCCGTCATAAAAACAACCAACCAACCAACCGTGCGGGGAATGACAATTCAAGTCAGCGAAGTGTTTTTATCCGCCGAACTCTACAGTACCCTCTACTGCCGCGACGCTGCATTTCCGCACCCACATTCTTATACAAAAGGTCCTCTCTACCTTCCTTTACCTTTCTGACATAGTTTTGAAACACCATGTATTAGGTAATGAGTAATCACGTATCTGAGTTTTCCTTTAGGTTAACATGACATTTCGCTATCTGAGAGTTTCAGTGAAACGTACCCTTAATATATTCATTTTATCTTGAATACAGAAATGTAAAAAAATTGCATTTTTTTTCTTTACAGCTTTATTTTTTTATTTAAAAATATTAATCCTCTACCATTTTACCCAGCCACGGTAAATTGAACTGAATCCGATATGAATTAAATGGCGTAACTAGCTTTGACAGTAATTGGATAAATAAATAATGTTGCCACATGTACACAGCACTTTCATTATCCCACCGAAAACTAATACAGGGAGAGAGACGTTCGCTTTTAGAAATCTTGAAAGTAAGAGGTAACATTCTGCTGTTGTCTTCCTGGATGTTGAATTTAATTACTGCCTTTGAAGCGTAGAATTTGTTCAAGTGAATATTTAACAATTACTCAATTAACGCGATAGCTAGGCTATGTAGGAGTTTTGAAAGATAGAAGTATTCTGTTTGCCACTGCATCCAGATTAAAAATATCTTTTTGTAATGGATCATTGAAATTGTACCGAAAAGAATCCTTTGGTCAAAACCCTTATCAGTTGTATGCCTACACAATGTTAAATATTCATAATAGATAATTTTCTATTCGTTATGACATTGGCTCTGAATGACATTACTTTAATCAAATCTTTTCAGGCGACGACTCTTTGAAATAGTGGTTCTGTTTATTTAAAGAGTTTTAAATAAAGGTTTAATAATAGGATCAATAATCTACAAATTTAAATAGAATAAAATGTACATATTAAATTTTCTTCTTTATAATAAAATTTTGCATTAATTTTTTTTTTTAATTGAGCTTATCCGCTGCGCGATCACATTATTTTGCTTTGTCGTTTATACAATTTCCACTTTTCTAATACATTCAAATTTATTTTTATTCCTCTAGGTATAAACCACAAAAGGAGGAGTGTAGTTTAATCATAAAAATATTATCTTTTTCTGTAGATAACAATATTACTCCTTAAGTTTTAGCTATTTTTTGTCAAATGTAAAAAATATGAAATATATATTTGTTAAATAAATGTTATACAAGTAAAATCAATATCAACTAACTGCGTAATTTTACCCTCCCTTTTATATATATTTTTAGCAGATAAATGTATAAGAATCTCATTTTCAAGACAAATTTTATCACAATGTTAAATCTAAAAATACACCAATTTTTAAAGAAATATTTTAAAATATGTATATGATTTTGTCCGCTTTGCGAACACACCATTTTGCTTTGTCGTTTATTTTTCCACTTTTCTAATCCATTCAAATTACTTTTTATTTTTTTTTTTAGCGTACAGCAAAAGTGTCATCAGAAAGTTGATTAACTTTTAATTACTCTAAGAGGTTAATTAAACTAGGCAAAGTTTTCCCCCTCCGGGCTGTGTACTAAATACCTCGACAAATAAAGTCAAGTGTGTTACAAGATACTTTAATTTGAACCTGGATAATCTCAAGCATACGCTAAGGTTTTAGAGAGTGTTGTAGTGTAATTAAATTTTGCTATTATAACAGTTTGATAAAAATGTAGTCGAAGTATTAAGTTCTGATAATGTTTGTGAAATATGGCTTGTTTGTTATTCATGAGTTTCCTTAAACATGGCTGAATAATTAAGCTTAAAGTACACAGAAATGATAGGAAACTTTAAGCATAGTCGGGCTAATTTTCTTTTTTTTTTTATGTTTAAAGTTTTCATCGAAGTTTGTTGATTTGTTAAAATTTACTGCAGTTGATTTTCCTGGAAACTTATAAGTTATAGGCTGCTATCTTTATGAGATACATGTTTAATATGTAAACAAGTTAATATTCAGCCATAGCAAATGTACATCTTTTATTGCATTTTTATTCAATTTAAACATTTCAGATTAAAATTATTCGAAATTTATTGTAGCATAGGGGAGACTGATACACAGTGGACCGCTTTTTCAGTTAAGTTTTTTCTCTTTAACGGACTGACCTGCCGAAAAGTATTTTTGAATATTCCTTAAACCTTTTTACATTCCTCATAATTTTCCACGAACATAGTTTCCAATGCATTTTTCAAAATAAAAATATTTTTATGCACCCGTAAAGCGGGTCAGTGTGTCTGAGTGTGGAAGATTAAACCATTAGTATACTTAAAATAATATAAATTGTTCAGCGTTTGTTTCTGGCTAAATACTCCTTAACGAGATTAACACTTCATCAATAAGCAAATAAAATATAAACACAATGTTAACAGACATTTCAGCATTTAATCATGTAATTCGATTACATAATCAGAATAAAAAAGGATGATATAAGTGGAAAACCTTTGGTGATTTCGTCGACTATTAACCGCTGGCAATGCGGCTAATACAAAAGTGGGGCTTTTATTAAATTTCAAAAATTTATTTGAGTACCTTATTGATATTTTTCATATAAAAATGCTTTTTGGTGGTGTGGTGTTAGTGGGCAATGTAAAAAAATATACTTTAAATGTAAAAAAAATCTATTGGTTTTTAAAAAGTTTTCACCTATTTTCTGTACATTAACTGTACGTTCCGTAACCTAGATAATCCCGTGTTGGATCCGTTTGTTTAAATAAAGCTTGGAGGATCAGTGTATTGTAGGGCGATTCCACCGTTACGTGTGACTTTGAGTTTTTTTCAAATTGGGACAAGTTTGGAAGTGAAATTATTTAGATAACGTTTTACTTTTTTTATTGCTATTACAGGACACGTACAGAATCATTTTTGTAGTGACACCTTTTTGTCTAAAGTAATAACAATTTTTTTTAACAGTAAAGTCATTGTTAATTGAATGTTTTTGTGCATGCGTGAGATTAAATCTAAAACCTGTTCAGTTTTAAGGTACACTTGAACGCGGTCAGCGTAGCTGAATGGACGAAAGCGTTAATTTAAGCTCTGGCTCTCTGAAAAGAAAGTGGGTTCAAATCCCGCTTCCGACAGAATGATTTCTGTATTACTTTTGGCTGTAATTCATTCCAATTACTGTCATATTTTCAGAGGAAAAAAGTTACGTCTATAATTTGTATATTTTTTATTCAAAGGTTTAACACCCAACAGTATTTTTACAAATTAAAACTTGTATTAAAAATATAATATAAATAAAAAATATTTAAATTTTAAAAAATTGCATGTAATTATTATCGATTAAATAAATTGAAGTTATCTATAATTTTTTCTATATTTTGTATGGTCATTATCAAGAATATATTTTTATGTATACTAAAAAATATGAGTTTTATTTTACGAAAAAAAAAAGGAAATAGAAAGAAGGAAAACATTCTAAGAACTGTTAAATGATTTTTCTACATATCCATGGTTTAATAATTAAATAATGTATGAAAATGTTAAATTCAATTCAATTAATTAAAAAATATATTATAAATCGTTAGCTGCAGGTAGACAATTTTTAATTTCGGCGTTTTAGAGTGAGATTGCTAAAAATAAAAGTACTGAAAAAATTTAAATGTCGCGTAATCTTAAATTAGAAAATACTAAATATTGTTATTTTTTTCAGAGTAATAAATTCATAAATAGCTTCTACATAGCATGCTACTCCATGAAATATGCATAATTTCATTAAAATGCATTTCAAAAGATAATCGTGTATGGATAGTAACAATCCGGATTCTTTAAATGCTGCACACAACCTTCTTATATATAGAAAAATAGTTTTGTACATGAATAACATGTATAAATCGCGTTGTGTTTGAAATATTAAAATGCACTTCAAAGAATTACCGTCCGTAGGTCGTAATGTATTCTAATGCTTTTTTTTTTTTTTTTTTTGTCTTAATAAAAGAAATTTACATGCGACACATCATTTTCAATAAAGTCATACTATTGAACATCTCAATAACTTATCTCGTGGTGTATCTAAATAATTAACAGAAATTATTACGTGGGTGGATAGGCAAACGTTTGCAGATATGCAGAAAGAGTTCAAAAGCAGTCCATTAAAAAAAAAAAAAAAAATCCACCTACTATTCCTAGAACCTTAACTATCCGGAAGAGATGTCGCAGATCCCTCCCCCCCCCCCCCCGGGAGGGTTGGCGCCAATTTTTTAGCCACTATTTTGGTGAGAACTCTATTTTAGAATACCTGTTTGGCCTAGCGTGTGAAAACTCGTTAGTTTTATTTTATTATGAAATTAGATTTTATTTATTACACATATTTAATTTAACACGCACATTTAATTTTATTTATTAATTTTTATTGACATACACATTTAATTTTATTATAACACCAGGTTACCATACAAAGCAAAAATCGCCGGGTTGCCACTCAAGGAGAAAATCGATATTTTGGCGCCAAAAAGAAACTCCGGTGCGTCTGCGACATCTGTACCACTTTTCTTAGTTAATTTGTTTTCAAATAAATTTAATTTTTTTAAGTGAACTCGCGATAACGTAATTGTGTAGAATGAAAGTCTAAAAACTAACATTTTATTTCTAGAAAATACTCTGGTATAAAACTAAATTAAATATCTTTTCTAGAACCATTGAATTTAGAATTCCCAGAATAATCGAGTGGAATATCCAACTGCAATAGAAATCTTTGTTGCGTTTTCCAGTCGACTTGAGCTACCTTCTCTTGTTATCGTGGACAATTTTTATCTAAATGAGTAGGTGTACGGTTATTTGAGCGGCTAAAACCTTATCTTTCTTAGACAGGAAGGAACAAAGGTTGGCTTTTTAACAATAAAAATGAGCTTGTTGAACCCCCAGATAAAAATCGAACACAGATGGGCAATTTTTGTTTGCTATTCTGGAAGAAAACTAGCATAATAAAATACATAGCGTCCGTTATTAAAATTGCAACTAAGTGTATTTGCTAGCTTATCTTTAACGGAAACCGCTGTGCGCCAATGTGATATGTGAAAGAAGATATTTGATTTTGAAAGTTGTTAATAATACAAAAATCTGTTCTTCGCTTTTTGTCACATGACTATAGTTTTAGGCGATTTCTAAAGGGACAAAAATAGACAATTTTGAAAGATTCAATTAATATTCGATCTTTTTGGACAATTTCGATAAATTCCAAATTGTTCGATGTTGTAGACTGCACTCTGTAAAAAGTCACAAATGTCTCTTAATCTATGAAAATATAATATAACCACGTATGAAAATGTACAATAATCACTCTAAAATTACCCACTCGTCTCACTCCTCTGTCTCAGAGTTCGTACTCGAAAACTATAACTTGAAATTTTGCACACTTAAAGCTGAATACCTCCTGTCACACAACTAATCATCATAAAATTTTAAGTCTTAATTTAATTAAATAAATTAACTTAATGACATCCGACCGTTTCTGCAATTTTCTTAGATCTTAAAACATAACTTTATTTTCAGTCTATACGGTTCAGTGGTAGCGCGTTTTCCTCTTAACCCAAAGGTGTAAAGCTTTCTGGTTCTATTCTGCACGACGGAATTTGAAATTTTCGATTGTTACATTTCATTTTCCGGTGGATTTAATTAAAAGAACTTTCGTATTTTTTTGCCCTTTTTAATGTTTTTTAAGCAAATTAAATTATGTAATTAAACGTTTTTCAGGTATACAAACATATGCTGTTACAGTTGTCTAACAAGCAGTTCTTGATTGTTTTTAATTTGATTAAAAAAAAGCTTCTTGTTATCATTTGTGCTGTCGTCTATGTTCTTATTGATAGTGTTTTGATAAATGATAAGAATAATTATAAATAAATGATTTGGATTTATTAAAGGATAAAGTGTTTTGAAAGGAACATTAAACGAAACCCTCTGTGCGATATTTGATCGCATTTACCCACTTGTTTAGTTTACTATTAATTCTTAATTAAGCATTTTCAACTGCGTAACTGAATTTATACATGAAAGAGTAACAAAATATTAATTTTAAAGTTAATTCTAATGCTTTTAATTTGTTTGCCTATAAAACACGCTTTACTTTCTTCTATCTTTACATGGATGACCACTTCAGGAAACCCGGCTTAAGCCTTAGAGTTTGTGTGCAATCCTGAGGGGCTGACACGCCTCTATCACCCCCTCAGTTTTGCACACAAACTCTAAGGCTTACGCCGGGTTTCCTGAGGTGGTCATCCATGTAAAGATAGAAGAATGTAAAGCGTGTTTTATAGGCAAACAAATTAAAAGCATTAGAAAAATAGTGGATTCATGAAAATTTTCGACTTCCAGTTTTCGACGGATTTATACGTTTTAGAAGGTTCTGAACACGATTTGATTGTTTTTAGAAAATGCGAGTTTGTGACTCTGTCTGTCCGTTTGTATGTGACAAATTTGTGGGCGCTCAATCTCAAGAACTAATGCTCGGAATGTAATAAATTTTATATTCAGTTAGTCCCTGATATAAATTGGTGCTGATTAGTTTTGGTTAAAATCGCAAAGTAGGTGGCGCTGCTATGCTGCATTTTTCGCGATTTCCGCAACAGCTCTATCTCAAGAACTAATGCACTTATTTTCATCAAACTTCAGATTCAGTTAGACAATTGACATAAATAGACGCTGATTTTGTTTTGGCATAGATATCCCTACATGTGGCGCTGCTATGCTACTTTCTGCATGATTTTCACAATAGCTGTATCTCAAGAACTAATTCACGGAATTTTATCAAACTTCAGATTCTGTTAGACCTTGACATCAGTGCCTGATAACTGCACAGGCCAACTATGCCACGGCCTTGGGCACTTTGGAGATGGGGGGGGGGGGGGCTCCAAAATGAGTAAAATTATTTAGAAAAAAAATTCTCCTATAAGAAATTTTATTTGTCTTCTATATCTAAGAAACAGATATCTCTATAAACACATTGACTGTTTTTTTCTGTTCTCTAAAAACAGTTTAAATTAAGAATGTTATACAGGATTCCTACAGGTCAGGCAATTTCCCAGACTTTAAGACAGATATACAGCAGTACTTACTTAGAGTAAAACACGCTTTGTGCAATCATGCGATTACATAATTAGTTTTTTATAAGAAAATACTGGTATTTATCTTGAAACTGCAGCAACCATGTTATAGACAAAATATTTTTATGGGAAATTTTATTAAATAAATATTTAAGATGAAGATATAAGTATTATAGTATCAAACAGCAAAAGAAAATTTAGATTAACCTGAGTTTCATGACCATTTTCATAAAATGCACGAGAATTTCCGTATACTCCCAAAAAAAGTTTGGTTTGAGGGGGGGGGGGGGGCAGAAAAGCTGCTAGGCCTTGGTCCTTGGACAATCTTAATCGGACTCTGCTTGACATAGATGCTGACTACGTATTGGTGTAAATAGATCAACAGGTCGCGCTGCTATGCTACTTTTTTCATGATTTTCACGATAACTATATCTCAAGAACTAGTCACGGATTTTCATCAAACTTCAGATTCAGTTAGACGTTGACATAAGTTGTTGTTGATTAGGTTTTGGTCTAAATCTCCCAACAGGTGGCGCTGCTATGCTGCACTTTTCAGAATTAACAAGATTTGAGCGATAGTCATATCTGAAAAACTAATGAACGGAATTTTAATAAAACTTCAGATTCAGTTAGACCTTGATATAAATTGGTGCTGATTCGTTTTTAGTGTATGCGAAACCTGTGTGAGATAGAAGAAAGTTTTGGGATTGGCACATCAGACTAGTTTTGAACATGAAAATGTTTACTTGAGAATTGATACATCTGAAAAACTTATATTCCAGGTTGAGAACTAGTTAAAATCTATAAAAATGACTCCGAAACGTTTCCTAAAATCAGTGACAGCAAAAGAAACCTTTTATAAATACTTCTTTAAATTTCGAAAATGCATTAGTTTCTGACGTTTCTAAAAATAAAAGAACGCTTTTCGGAATCGTGGGCAACTCTGAAGACTTTATTGTATATTTTTGTTTCTGGTTGTATTATATTTTCCTATATTAAACTTTTTACAGTGCACTTTTCAGTCATACTTTTCACTACCTCGTGTCTATTTTAATATAGAAAGGTCAAAGAGTATAGGAAAAATTGTATTGTTACTAACCATTATCCCGAATAAATAATATTCGAGGTAAATTTATTTAACATAATGCAACAGAAATATATCATAAAGATCTGATACACAAACATTATATATTTACACACACGTTTTGGAATATTGGCACGGACAATAATATTTATCCTATATGCTTCTAGCCCTGAATATACTATATTAATGCTTTTTAGCTTTTCAATGGCTATAATTGTGTATATTGTGGTCATTAGTTAAAATTTTAGGAGTCTAGTAACTTCAAAGAAGTTGTGTTGCAAAACACTTCTGTTTAAATTGCATCTAAATTATGAAGTGCACTTCAAATGCGTTGTTCACTGTACTTTTAGATTTACTTTACATTATCTAAATAAGAGTTTGTTATATTTTAATGCGTTTTTAGTTTTCAATGGTTGTAATTACATAAGTAGAGGGAAAAGGAGAGTTCAGCACCAGTAAGGATCAATGATGTGGTGGAGGTGGAGGGAGTGAGTCCGACCCTCGGAGGATCAATGATGTGGTGGAGGAGGGAGTGAAATCATACTATAGTATGATGTGAAAAGAACACATTAAAAAACGAAGGGGTCTTAAGGGTGTACTATAGGAGGAGGGTATAAATGTGAGGGGGCTAACATTTTTTGAGGGGGCTTAATTTTTTTAGGATCAAATTGAAATGTTAGATTGAAGTCTGCTATAGAATGGGGGTATTTTTGAAGAGGCGGCTAACTTTTTTGAAGGGGGGGCTTATTTTTGAGAGGGGCTTAATTTTTTTTTTTTCTTTTTTTTTTTTTTTTAAATTTTAGAATTGACTTTCAGTTTGAAGGCGAAACGGAGATCAATTTTTTTTTTTTTTTAGAATCAAATTTAAATGTTAGTTTGAAGTCTGGGGGGCTAACATTTTTAAGGGGGTGCTTAAAATTTAGGGGGGCTTAATTTTTAAGGAGGGATTAATTTTTTTTTTAATTAAATTTAAATGTTAGATTGAAGTCTGCTATAAAATGGGGGTATTTTTGAAGAGGCGGCTAACTTTTTTGAAGGGGGGCTTATTTTTGAGGGGGGGCTTAATTTTTTTTTTTTTTTTTTTTTTTAATTTTAGAATGGACTTTCAGTTTGAAGGCGAAACGGAGATAAATTTTTTTTGGTGGCGCCCTCTATCGGAAGGGAATGCAATAACGAATATTTAAAATAGGTTTTCTTGAAAAGATTTCACTGAGGTTTGAACCTGCAAAATAGCTTCTTGACTTGATAATTTGTGGTAGGTTTAACTGATCAAGCCAAGAAGTTATACATGAATGTCGAGATTTTAAGTGTTTAAAGAGAGGTATCGCGGTACCGGAAGTGAAAAGTTTCAGGTGTATTTTATACTGAATTTAAATGAAACCGGAAATTTATCTTTTTCGATATGATTAGATTGAACATTAACATATTTTTTTTAAAATGTATAGTGGAAGCAATGGTAAAAAAGAAGACATGTTTAGGGGTAAGTACTGTTTTTTTTTATTGTGTTTGGTGTAGAAAACATAGGAAAGAGGCGTAGTTTAAAAAACAAATTCAATTTTATTAATAATTTTCCCAATGCAATACATGTGAACCCACTTTTCGTTTTTTTGCGGGTTTTGACAAATCTAATGCAGAATCTTGTTTAATGTTTGTTGATAAATATTTATTTTTAATAAAATTTCGCGGGACATTCATTTCGTTTAATGTGTCTAATAATTCGCTCTGTGCCCTAATCGGTTCTCTTTTATTCACAGAAAACAAAAGATTAAATAAATCTGCCAAGTTCGATTCGGGGATAGGTTTTCCTTCGAAACTTACAGTCAAATTTTTATCCTATCGAAATTTTCTCGGACGTGCCATGACAAACTGAACTAATGCTTTGATAATTTAGGATTGCTTTATCTGTTCAAGTTATGATATCATGGTGGATACAGATCATCAGATTACGGATATTTGTGTTTGGAATAACGTGATTTTTAATTTTGCCTATTCAGTTTCAATTATATTGTGAAATGAGGATTTATTTTTGGAAGATAATGTTAACTTTTTGTGATTATCTTGTAACAGACTGCTTTCATTAAAAGTGTATTTTAGAATTGTAAACTACAATTTTGAAATTTTGGCTGTTTGGAAAAAAAGCACAGGGAAAAAAATAAAAGTATTAAAAAATAATAACAACAACTGTTCAAAAATATAATAACAACTAAACAAATGATCAAAAATAATAAAAAAAAAAGTTCAAATAATAATAACAACTGTTCAAAAATAATAAAAAACTATTTAAAAAATAATAACAACTGTTCAAAAATAATAAACGATTGACTTTATACAACCAACATTTAAAAAAAAGATAATCGAATCTAGTTTTTTCTAACATGACTTATTTGAAATATTCACTTTTTCTAGTTAGATTTATAACACGTAAGTGATTCGATCAGTAAAATATTATATTTATAAAAGCACTAAATACGAGATTAATAAGAATTTTTAACTTACAAACATATGAACTTCTGATACACAAGTGATTCGACCAGTAAAATATTATTTAGAAAAGCATTTTTGACTTACAATTGTACGAACTTCTGATATGTAACCCTTTCTGAATCAATGTGTAAGAATTAACTGACTATTGAACTTATAACAGAGTATGATAAAATAATCACGTGACTTTTTTAAACCAATAAAATTTTATTATTTTCAAACAAGCGCCCTCTATCATTTTATGAACTTCCAAGAAACGAGTTAATATGATTATATTGTTTCCTGTTACCGCTGTGAAAGGTTGTGTTTTCCGTTTTAAGTTAGTTTACATTTAAGTGATTACGGAACGAGTCATGGATTCTGCTTTGTTAAGTGCTAATGATACGTCTAACGTGAAGAGTGAACCCTCATCACTAGGATTAAATGACCATGACATGGAATTTTTAA
The DNA here is from genome assembly GCA_963931845.1 of Maratus michaelseni. Classification (NCBI taxonomy): domain Eukaryota; kingdom Metazoa; phylum Arthropoda; class Arachnida; order Araneae; family Salticidae; genus Maratus; species Maratus michaelseni. The sequence continues at coordinate 244,223,400 of OZ007588.1, read as the reverse complement.
TACAGCCTAAAGAAGAACCCGTTTCGAATTGTGAAGTGAAACCCACCTCATCAGGATTAAAGAAACAGAAGTTACCCTTTGTGTGTTCTACTTGCGACAAAGCTTTTCCCCGAAAGGTTAACTTAACGTTTCACATGAAATGTCATCTGGAGAAAATACCTCTTGTGTGTATAATTTGTGAAAAAACATTTGCTAGAAAGTATCATTTATTAAATCATATGAAGGTCCATTCAAAGACCCCTGTGATTCATAATTGTAATGTATGTGGCGAAGTATTTTCACAAAAGAGTGATTTATTAAAGCATGGGAAGATTCATAACACTTCCAAGCCAAAACAAAAGAAAAGTAGACAGTCACCCAGTCACTGTAAATGTGACGATTGTTTTGAAACATTTAATAATAGATCTGACTTAGTGAAACATAGAAAAATTCATCTTTCACCTAAAGAACTTAACCCGTCTGATCCACTTTCCTTGGGAAACAGTTCGAAATATGAAATTTCAGACATCACTCAGTTTAGTAAAATATTTAAGTTTTTCGATGTTTTTACTCCTGCTCATTGGAATTTAGGTGAGGAAATGATTGTTGAAGTACAAATGAATAAGAACTATGAGCTTTATGTTCACATACAGAAATACGAAGAATTTGAAAAGAACGGTCGTGAACTTACCCCCACAAATGAAGGCATTACATTATCATGTGCAACATTCGACAAATTTGAATCGAGATTGGATAAATTTAATTTTGTTTCTGAAAAAGATACATTCGTATGTAATAATGACTTACTAATCGCTTATGTAAATAAGGAATCATGCATACTGCAAAAATTATTCAAATCGAAAAAGTTTGGGTTTTGTTTGAAGTCGGATTTTTTACTGCTTACAAAAGATCAATATTTGAAACTAGTGAAAAATGGCTTTAAAATTACCAAATGTCTCATTGAGACGCTTTTAACTAAGCTTATTCCTGTTTCGATTTTAGAAAACTTAAACAAATGTAAATGTACCCACCTCACAATAGAAGAGACTTTGAACTATTTCTTAAAATGTTTCGATGACGAGTTAAAGTCATCCGTTTCTCGCGTGTTTGATTGCTATCGATGTTCAATCGGAGAACCAATTAATGTGAAACACGAGTGTGATAGTTATAATTTGCGTAGAAAGTATAATTGGTGTAGCGACAGTGCACTGCTAAATTTCAACGTGACTGAATTTGTAAAAAACATTCAAGAAATGTTCATGTAATTATACTCATTTATTTTTTGAAACTATGAATATGGACTTTTATAATAACCATTTAGACAATGTATTTGTAAATTAACATAGAAATGTATTTAATAAATATTTGTTTTTATATCACATATCTGTTTTTATTTCACATGTCTATTTATTTTTACTCATGAAATCAATCTTTGAAATCTCTTTTTAAGAAAAATTGATTATTTTTATTTGAATAGGTATTAAACTTATTTATTGATAAGAAAGTTTAATTTTTCTCTCCTTTTAAACAATGACATTGCATGTTTTGATAATTTCCATCCCACAGTTAACATTACAGTATTTAACATAGTTAAGAAAATGTTTAACTTAAACCGTCACTGTATTTATTATAGATAAGTAAACATTTTATCTTTAACCTAAATGTAATTTAAATGATTAACTATAACTGTGACGGCTTTTAATCTAGATAAGTAAATGTTTCCAGGAAACACAATCAGTTTACTGTTGACTTTTATCGAGATTACACCAGTTAGTGCAATGCTGATGAAAAATATTTTATGATATTAATATGCAGAAAAGATCTCACGAAGAAGTACTTTCACCTTCGAAACGTCTATGTTTAGAAAAACCCATGGAAAATTTAAATACCTATGAGAAGGAGTTAAAGGACCCAAGATTAAAACTTTCTAAAATGGGTAATAACTGTGTAACTACTGAGGACTTACAAGATGTGAAACCCGAGATCGCTATGAATTTTTCAAACTTTGCCTATGGGAATGATACAACATCTTTCGAGAATCCCGGTCGAATGCCAAATTCTGCCACGGACTATTTGAATACATTTTTCGAAGACATAAGTTTTGAAAATTTAGATTGTTCTACTACCTTAACGTTTCAAGAACCTACAAATAATATTTTACAGACTACTGTTAAACGCGAGGTCAACGAGCTACAAGCAAGCAACCTTTCGCAAACAAGTGGTGAATTAAAAACCACCATCTCACCTACAAATGACATTAAAAGTGATAAATTATGCAATTCATATGTGTTTCACAAAGAACTAAGTGACTGTTTCTATTTAACTTTGAAGTTGAGAACTAAACAATATTGTATACTTATACGAGAATTTAAACGCAATGTATCTACTAATGAAGAAATCCCGACCAACCGCGTGGTTAATATGGATATTCCTACCTGGTTTGAGTTTCAATATAAACTCATTGCATTTAATTTAAGATACAAAAGTACGTCCTTTGTTTCTAATAACATGATTTTAGTGTTAAACCAATATTCTACAATGCGAATTAAAAATTTAAAGAATCATTCTTATATTGACTTAAACGAACATCAACTAGAAAAATTAAAAGAAAGTACCTCTCATTTAAATAGTGCACTTTTACAACATATGTATACAAAACTTTTACCATCTCTTATTAAAAAGAAATGTATGGTGAGTAATATATCTACAGAAAATGAACAGGTGTTAAAGTATAAACTTAACACGTGTATCGAGAATAATATGTTATCAATACTTAATCAATTGTATGAATGCCATGCTTGTGCACTACGGCATTCGAGCAAAAGCCTTCACTCCTGTTTCACATTTAATAATAGGGAAAAATTTAATCAATTAGGGGAAGCTTTGTTAATGCTCGTAGATTTCGATTATGTAACTTCAACGTTTCTAAACGGAGTTTATAATGTTAGTGAGCACGTTTTATGTAAGATTAATGAACAAACTATTTGTAATGAATTGTTTAAGACCTGAAAATAAAATGTTTTTGATTAAGTTCTGTCTGTTTATTTTTGCAAAGTGTCTATGAGTGAATTTATTAGTTTATAATTTAGTAGAAATTTTAAGTGAAGTGATGTAATCCAATTTTAAAAAAATTATTACAAAAAATTAATTGTAATAAAAATATTCACATAAAAAAAAAGGTTAAAAAAATTAGAAGTTAATGAAATTAAAACTTATTAAAATTAAAAGTTAACAACAAAAAATAAATAATAAAATAAAATAAAGATTAACAAAAATATAGTTTTAAAATAAAAGTAAACAAAAAAAGTTATAAAGTAAAAGTTAACAAAAAGTTAAAAGTTAATAAAATATTTAAAAAAGCAAAAGAATGTATGTGTTATGAAGAGAGGGGTTTCCTTGTAGAAGTAACTTACAAAATGTATGTGTATGTATTTATTAGTTTTTCATTTAGTAGAACTTTTAAGTGAACAGTTAGAATTTATGTTTTTATATAACTTAACACAAAATAAAATTTTTAACTATTGCAAAAAGATTCAACTATTGAATGGAAATATGCATATTAGTAAAACAATCACAAGTTAATAAAATGAAAGATTTTAAATTTCATACAATTAAACAAATATATATATATATATATATATACGAAACACATTACGGATTTAAATATTATAAGAAATGTTTGATTGAAATTTTTAAGACAGATTTAATTCTTGGTTCTGCCATATATAGTTCGAACTTATTTTAGAAGATAGTTTTCAATAGTCTTGTGGTTCGAACTTGACAAAATGAAATCAAGACACAATGAATTGTATGTTATTTTAATCATTATGTCATGACTTCATACTTCTGAAAGTGTATTTAAAGGTTTCTCTAGCTTTATTCAATGTTATTAAGCGTTTGTAAAACCGAAAATTAATGAAAAAACAGATCGCCTTCTACCAATTGCGCTAAGAATGTTTTATTCAATTATTATAAATAATAAAACCTTTTAGAATATTACTTATTTTAAATTCAAAATAATAAAAATTTAAAGTTAACAAAATAAATAATTCCTCTGTTCATTATAAATAAATAAAAGTTTACAAAATAAAAGTTTCAAAATTAAAACTTTATAAAAATTATAAGTTAACAAAAAATTAAATTAAATAAAATTTTAAAATAAAAATTATGAAAAGTAAAGTTTATAAAAATTAAAAGTTTTTAAAATTTTTAAGTTATGTTTAAAAATCTTCAAATTAATCAAAATTGACTTTTAGTTTTATGTTAATGTAAGTTTCAATGTTTTAAATATCGAACTAACTGTTTATCCCCATAATCATTTGTTTACCCATCTTCCAACCAACCAACTGGTTGCCTAGCCAACCATATACTTTGTATCTACACATGCGCAGACAAAAAAACACTAACTTGAGTTTTACTTTAAACCTTTGCTAGATTAGATATATTATACAAGTCGAATATCTTCCATACTTAGAAAATTTATAATTTTCAACTATTCGTCCCTATTTATCTTAAAACATTAACAAATAAATATAATTTATATACTTACAAAAACAGGATAACTTAAAAAGAGGTCCATACATTTCAGCTTGCTAAAGTCAAGTGTCTGGTTTATAACAGAATGAGGTTAAACTATCAGTTTACTTCCTTATCACTCACGTGATCAAGACCTTATCAGTTACATGTTCAGGTCGATAACAGCTAAAAACAGCGTGTTGGTCATTTTAACTTCTGACTTCGCATACCGTGGTTCGGTAAGTTTTCTTGTCTAACATTTCTTTCTTTTTAAGAAATAAACTAATCGGAAAAATTTCTTTTCATACCCACTTACTTTTAAATCACAATGTTAAAAAGACTAAATTTTATTATCTTAAATTATTCTTTTAAATGTCAAACAAAAGATCTTACAATATATTTGCAAATAAGTTCTTATAAAACGGTTTTAATTAGTTAAAGGATGAACATTGTTATTTTAACTATCTATTATTTTGAAAGCGAAAAAGATTAATTCACATGAAAATTAAACTTACCTTATTTATAAGCTGGGTAAGCAGGGTCTGGCTTTTGTGACGACTTGTAGAGATTTGAAAGATAGTACAAACGTATATCAGTTAATCTCACGTGATATGATGACGTTACTAAGTGACGTCATCCACCACAGATTAATCACGTGACTACGCGACCATAACCTTCACATTACTAGTGATGTTTAGATCACGTAGCTAATTGTAATTATCATAAAATATACTTATAAAAATATATTCATAAATTAATAATTAATTAATTTATTATTTTAAAATGCTATGCTTTTCAAAATAATACGCAAATAAATTAGTTATTAATTTATGAATATATTTTTATAAGTATATTTTATGATAATTACAATTATAATTACGATAATTATAAAAATATATTCATAAATTAATAATTAATTTATTATTTTAAAATGCTATGCTTTTCAAAATAATACGCAAATAAATTAGTTATTAATTTATGAATATATTTTTATAAGTATATTTTATGATAATTACAATTAGCTACGTGATCTAAACATCACTAGTAATGTGAAGGTTATGGTCGCGTAGTCACGTGATTAATCTGTGGTGGATGACGTCACTTAGTAACGTCATCATATCACGTGAGATTAACTGATATACGTTTGTACTATCTTTCAAATCTCTACAAGTCGTCACAAAAGCCAGACCCTGCTTACCCAGCTTATAAATAAGGTAAGTTTAATTTTCATGTGAATTAATCTTTTTCGCTTTCAAAATAATAGATAGTTAAAATAACAATGTTCATCCTTTAACTAATTAAAACCGTTTTATAAGAACTTATTTGCAAATATATTGTAAGATCTTTTGTTTGACATTTAAAAGAATAATTTAAGATAATAAAATTTAGTCTTTTTAACATTGTGATTTAAAAGTAAGTGGGTATGAAAAGAAATTTTTCCGATTAGTTTATTTCTTAAAAAGAAAGAAATGTTAGACAAGAAAACTTACCGAACCACGGTATGCGAAGTCAGAAGTTAAAATGACCAACACGCTGTTTTTAGCTGTTATCGACCTGAACATGTAACTGATAAGGTCTTGATCACGTGAGTGATAAGGAAGTAAACTGATAGTTTAACCTCATTCTGTTATAAACCAGACACTTGACTTTAGCAAGCTGAAATGTATGGACCTCTTTTTAAGTTATCCTGTTTTTGTAAGTATATAAATTATATTTATTTGTTAATGTTTTAAGATAAATAGGGACGAATAGTTGAAAATTATAAATTTTCTAAGTATGGAAGATATTCGACTTGTATAATATATCTAATCTAGCAAAGGTTTAAAGTAAAACTCAAGTTAGTGTTTTTTTGTCTGCGCATGTGTAGATACAAAGTATATGGTTGGCTAGGCAACCAGTTGGTTGGTTGGAAGATGGGTAAACAAATGATTATGGGGATAAACAGTTAGTTCGATATTTAAAACATTGAAACTTACATTAACATAAAACTAAAAGTCAATTTTGATTAATTTGAAGATTTTTAAACATAACTTAAAAATTTTAAAAACTTTTAATTTTTATAAACTTTACTTTTCATAATTTTTATTTTAAAATTTTATTTAATTTAATTTTTTGTTAACTTATAATTTTTATAAAGTTTTAATTTTGAAACTTTTATTTTGTAAACTTTTATTTATTTATAATGAACAGAGGAATTATTTATTTTGTTAACTTTAAATTTTTATTATTTTGAATTTAAAATAAGTAATATTCTAAAAGGTTTTATTATTTATAATAATTGAATAAAACATTCTTAGCGCAATTGGTAGAAGGCGATCTGTTTTTTCATTAATTTTCGGTTTTACAAACGCTTAATAACATTGAATAAAGCTAGAGAAACCTTTAAATACACTTTCAGAAGTATGAAGTCATGACATAATGATTAAAATAACATACAATTCATTGTGTCTTGATTTCATTTTGTCAAGTTCGAACCACAAGACTATTGAAAACTATCTTATAAAATAAGTTCGAACTATATATGGCAGAACCAAGAATTAAATCTGTCTTAAAAATTTCAATCAAACATTTCTTATAATATTTAAATCCGTAATGTGTTTCGTATATATATATATATATATATTTGTTTAATTGTATGAAATTTAAAATCTTTCATTTTATTAACTTGTGATTGTTTTACTAATATGCATATTTCCATTCAATAGTTGAATCTTTTTGCAATAGTTAAAAATTTTATTTTGTGTTAAGTTATATAAAAACATAAATTCTAACTGTTCACTTAAAAGTTCTACTAAATGAAAAACTAATAAATACATACACATACATTTTGTAAGTTACTTCTACAAGGAAACCCCTCTCTTCATAACACATACATTCTTTTGCTTTTTTAAATATTTTATTAACTTTTAACTTTTTGTTAACTTTTACTTTATAACTTTTTTTGTTTACTTTTATTTTAAAACTATATTTTTGTTAATCTTTATTTTATTTTATTATTTATTTTTTGTTGTTAACTTTTAATTTTAATAAGTTTTAATTTCATTAACTTCTAATTTTTTTAACCTTTTTTTTTATGTGAATATTTTTATTACAATTAATTTTTTGTAATAATTTTTTTAAAATTGGATTACATCACTTCACTTAAAATTTCTACTAAATTATAAACTAATAAATTCACTCATAGACACTTTGCAAAAATAAACAGACAGAACTTAATCAAAAACATTTTATTTTCAGGTCTTAAACAATTCATTACAAATAGTTTGTTCATTAATCTTACATAAAAAGTGCTCACTAACATTATAAACTCCGTTTAGAAACGTTGAAGTTACATAATCGAAATCTACGAGCATTAACAAAGCTTCCCCTAATTGATTAAATTTTTCCCTATTATTAAATGTGAAACAGGAGTGAAGGCTTTTGCTCGAATGCCGTAGTGCACAAGCATGGCATTCATACAATTGATTAAGTATTGATAACATATTATTCTCGATACACGTGTTAAGTTTATACTTTAACACCTGTTCATTTTCTGTAGATATATTACTCACCATACATTTCTTTTTAATAAGAGATGGTAAAAGTTTTGTATACATATGTTGTAAAAGTGCACTATTTAAATGAGAGGTACTTTCTTTTAATTTTTCTAGTTGATGTTCGTTTAAGTCAATATAAGAATGATTCTTTAAATTTTTAATTCGCATTGTAGAATATTGGTTTAACACTAAAATCATGTTATTAGAAACAAAGGACGTACTTTTGTATCTTAAATTAAATGCAATGAGTTTATATTGAAACTCAAACCAGGTAGGAATATCCATATTAACCACGCGGTTGGTCGGGATTTCTTCATTAGTAGATACATTGCGTTTAAATTCTCGTATAAGTATACAATATTGTTTAGTTCTCAACTTCAAAGTTAAATAGAAACAGTCACTTAGTTCTTTGTGAAACACATATGAATTGCATAATTTATCACTTTTAATGTCATTTGTAGGTGAGATGGTGGTTTTTAATTCACCACTTGTTTGCGAAAGGTTGCTTGCTTGTAGCTCGTTGACCTCGCGTTTAACAGTAGTCTGTAAAATATTATTTGTAGGTTCTTGAAACGTTAAGGTAGTAGAACAATCTAAATTTTCAAAACTTATGTCTTCGAAAAATGTATTCAAATAGTCCGTGGCAGAATTTGGCATTCGACCGGGATTCTCGAAAGATGTTGTATCATTCCCATAGGCAAAGTTTGAAAAATTCATAGCGATCTCGGGTTTCACATCTTGTAAGTCCTCAGTAGTTACACAGTTATTACCCATTTTAGAAAGTTTTAATCTTGGGTCCTTTAACTCCTTCTCATAGGTATTTAAATTTTCCATGGGTTTTTCTAAACATAGACGTTTCGAAGGTGAAAGTACTTCTTCGTGAGATCTTTTCTGCATATTAATATCATAAAATATTTTTCATCAGCATTGCACTAACTGGTGTAATCTCGATAAAAGTCAACAGTAAACTGATTGTGTTTCCTGGAAACATTTACTTATCTAGATTAAAAGCCGTCACAGTTATAGTTAATCATTTAAATTACATTTAGGTTAAAGATAAAATGTTTACTTATCTATAATAAATACAGTGACGGTTTAAGTTAAACATTTTCTTAACTATGTTAAATACTGTAATGTTAACTGTGGGATGGAAATTATCAAAACATGCAATGTCATTGTTTAAAAGGAGAGAAAAATTAAACTTTCTTATCAATAAATAAGTTTAATACCTATTCAAATAAAAATAATCAATTTTTCTTAAAAAGAGATTTCAAAGATTGATTTCATGAGTAAAAATAAATAGACATGTGAAATAAAAACAGATATGTGATATAAAAACAAATATTTATTAAATACATTTCTATGTTAATTTACAAATACATTGTCTAAATGGTTATTATAAAAGTCCATATTCATAGTTTCAAAAAATAAATGAGTATAATTACATGAACATTTCTTGAATGTTTTTTACAAATTCAGTCACGTTGAAATTTAGCAGTGCACTGTCGCTACACCAATTATACTTTCTACGCAAATTATAACTATCACACTCGTGTTTCACATTAATTGGTTCTCCGATTGAACATCGATAGCAATCAAACACGCGAGAAACGGATGACTTTAACTCGTCATCGAAACATTTTAAGAAATAGTTCAAAGTCTCTTCTATTGTGAGGTGGGTACATTTACATTTGTTTAAGTTTTCTAAAATCGAAACAGGAATAAGCTTAGTTAAAAGCGTCTCAATGAGACATTTGGTAATTTTAAAGCCATTTTTCACTAGTTTCAAATATTGATCTTTTGTAAGCAGTAAAAAATCCGACTTCAAACAAAACCCAAACTTTTTCGATTTGAATAATTTTTGCAGTATGCATGATTCCTTATTTACATAAGCGATTAGTAAGTCATTATTACATACGAATGTATCTTTTTCAGAAACAAAATTAAATTTATCCAATCTCGATTCAAATTTGTCGAATGTTGCACATGATAATGTAATGCCTTCATTTGTGGGGGTAAGTTCACGACCGTTCTTTTCAAATTCTTCGTATTTCTGTATGTGAACATAAAGCTCATAGTTCTTATTCATTTGTACTTCAACAATCATTTCCTCACCTAAATTCCAATGAGCAGGAGTAAAAACATCGAAAAACTTAAATATTTTACTAAACTGAGTGATGTCTGAAATTTCATATTTCGAACTGTTTCCCAAGGAAAGTGGATCAGACGGGTTAAGTTCTTTAGGTGAAAGATGAATTTTTCTATGTTTCACTAAGTCAGATCTATTATTAAATGTTTCAAAACAATCGTCACATTTACAGTGACTGGGTGACTGTCTACTTTTCTTTTGTTTTGGCTTGGAAGTGTTATGAATCTTCCCATGCTTTAATAAATCACTCTTTTGTGAAAATACTTCGCCACATACATTACAATTATGAATCACAGGGGTCTTTGAATGGACCTTCATATGATTTAATAAATGATACTTTCTAGCAAATGTTTTTTCACAAATTATACACACAAGAGGTATTTTCTCCAGATGACATTTCATGTGAAACGTTAAGTTAACCTTTCGGGGAAAAGCTTTGTCGCAAGTAGAACACACAAAGGGTAACTTCTGTTTCTTTAATCCTGATGAGGTGGGTTTCACTTCACAATTCGAAACGGGTTCTTCTTTAGGCTGTATTAAAAATTCCATGTCATGGTCATTTAATCCTAGTGATGAGGGTTCACTCTTCACGTTAGACGTATCATTAGCACTTAACAAAGCAGAATCCATGACTCGTTCCGTAATCACTTAAATGTAAACTAACTTAAAACGGAAAACACAACCTTTCACAGCGGTAACAGGAAACAATATAATCATATTAACTCGTTTCTTGGAAGTTCATAAAATGATAGAGGGCGCTTGTTTGAAAATAATAAAATTTTATTGGTTTAAAAAAGTCACGTGATTATTTTATCATACTCTGTTATAAGTTCAATAGTCAGTTAATTCTTACACATTGATTCAGAAAGGGTTACATATCAGAAGTTCGTACAATTGTAAGTCAAAAATGCTTTTCTAAATAATATTTTACTGGTCGAATCACTTGTGTATCAGAAGTTCATATGTTTGTAAGTTAAAAATTCTTATTAATCTCGTATTTAGTGCTTTTATAAATATAATATTTTACTGATCGAATCACTTACGTGTTATAAATCTAACTAGAAAAAGTGAATATTTCAAATAAGTCATGTTAGAAAAAACTAGATTCGATTATCTTTTTTTTAAATGTTGGTTGTATAAAGTCAATCGTTTATTATTTTTGAACAGTTGTTATTATTTTTTAAATAGTTTTTTATTATTTTTGAACAGTTGTTATTATTATTTGAACTTTTTTTTTTATTATTTTTGATCATTTGTTTAGTTGTTATTATATTTTTGAACAGTTGTTGTTATTATTTTTTAATACTTTTATTTTTTTCCCTGTGCTTTTTTTCCAAACAGCCAAAATTTCAAAATTGTAGTTTACAATTCTAAAATACACTTTTAATGAAAGCAGTCTGTTACAAGATAATCACAAAAAGTTAACATTATCTTCCAAAAATAAATCCTCATTTCACAATATAATTGAAACTGAATAGGCAAAATTAAAAATCACGTTATTCCAAACACAAATATCCGTAATCTGATGATCTGTATCCACCATGATATCATAACTTGAACAGATAAAGCAATCCTAAATTATCAAAGCATTAGTTCAGTTTGTCATGGCACGTCCGAGAAAATTTCGATAGGATAAAAATTTGACTGTAAGTTTCGAAGGAAAACCTATCCCCGAATCGAACTTGGCAGATTTATTTAATCTTTTGTTTTCTGTGAATAAAAGAGAACCGATTAGGGCACAGAGCGAATTATTAGACACATTAAACGAAATGAATGTCCCGCGAAATTTTATTAAAAATAAATATTTATCAACAAACATTAAACAAGATTCTGCATTAGATTTGTCAAAACCCGCAAAAAAACGAAAAGTGGGTTCACATGTATTGCATTGGGAAAATTATTAATAAAATTGAATTTGTTTTTTAAACTACGCCTCTTTCCTATGTTTTCTACACCAAACACAATAAAAAAAAACAGTACTTACCCCTAAACATGTCTTCTTTTTTACCATTGCTTCCACTATACATTTTAAAAAAAATATGTTAATGTTCAATCTAATCATATCGAAAAAGATAAATTTCCGGTTTCATTTAAATTCAGTATAAAATAAACCTGAAACTTTTCACTTCCGGTACCGCGATACCTCTCTTTAAACACTTAAAATCTCGACATTCATGTATAACTTCTTGGCTTGATCAGTTAAACCTACCACAAATTATCAAGTCAAGAAGCTATTTTGCAGGTTCAAACCTCAGTGAAATCTTTTCAAGAAAACCTATTTTAAATATTCGTTATTGCATTCCCTTCCGATAGAGGGCGCCACCAAAAAAAATTTATCTCCGTTTCGCCTTCAAACTGAAAGTCCATTCTAAAATTAAAAAAAAAAAAAAAAAAAAAAAAATTAAGCCCCCCTCAAAAATAAGCCCCCCTTCAAAAAAGTTAGCCGCCTCTTCAAAAATACCCCCATTCTATAGCAGACTTCAATCTAACATTTAAATTTAATTAAAAAAAAAATTAATCCCTCCTTAAAAATTAAGCCCCCCTAAATTTTAAGCACCCCCTTAAAAATGTTAGCCCCCCAGACTTCAAACTAACATTTAAATTTGATTCTAAAAAAAAAAAAAAATTGATCTCCGTTTCGCCTTCAAACTGAAAGTCAATTCTAAAATTTAAAAAAAAAAAAAAGAAAAAAAAAAATTAAGCCCCTCTCAAAAATAAGCCCCCCCTTCAAAAAAGTTAGCCGCCTCTTCAAAAATACCCCCATTCTATAGCAGACTTCAATCTAACATTTCAATTTGATCCTAAAAAAATTAAGCCCCCTCAAAAAATGTTAGCCCCCTCACATTTATACCCTCCTCCTACAGTACACCCTTAAGACCCCTTCGTTTTTTAATGTGTTCTTTTCACATCATACTATAGTATGATTTCACTCCCTCCTCCACCACATCATTGATCCTCCGAGGGTCGGACTCACTCCCTCCACCACATCATTGATCCTTACTGGTGCTGAACTCTCCTTTTCCCTCTACTTACGTATGTGGCCATTAGTTAAAATTTTGGGAGTCTAGTGATTTCAAAGAATTTAGCAAGTATAAAACGCTCCTGTTTCAATTTCATCTAAATTAAGTATAATACTCGTTGATTATATACGTTACTTCAAATGCATTTTACAATAAAATAACTATTTAACGAACACAGCTAGCTTCATTGAGCTGTCAAATTATTTTATGCAAATTTTCAATACTTCTTTTTAAATATCATGATCTTGTACTGATATAAATTTAAACGAACTGCGTTATTAGATTTAATTTTTTAATATTCACACGAAAAATTTATATATGACTTTTGTATGCGAATAATAAAATTCCATGCGAAATTTCTTAACTTTCTTAATAAAATTCATTCGTTGAAGTTTAATACATTAAATATGTATATACACACATTTATATTTTTGGCAAATAATTATCTTTTATAGAGCCTCATGGAACAAATTCATGTATGGAGAAATTTTATTGGAAACTCTGATTCCGTGCACATTTCCTAATTACTTTTAAAGAACTACTTTACATTATATATGACCTACATCGGCAAATTTCAATTTAAGTCCCATGCGCCTTTGATATGTTCAAATCTTTGTGTTTAGTACATTAAGTGCACACTGTTCGTAATTTGTCCGAAGCCCTGAAGCTATTACACTTCTAATTTTATCCTTTCAAATGGTTATTTCTATTGCGCTGGGCTATTATTAACTGAGTTGGGAAATACTTAAGTAAAATTGGGAACTTTAATGCGTTAAGTATTTTGACTTTGGCGAGAAATGCCTCGATCGATTATATTCGAGTTTGTTGCCGATAGAAGTAGTTCGCTGTTTTATCATCAAATAATTCATACGAAAATTATACATTAAATGGGATGGAATTAAAACATGTGGTCTCTGTTTAAAGGTTGTTTTAATTAATATAATTAACTTCTTATGGGTGTAGACAGAGTGGGGAGAGAGGGGGCAAAACCAGGACCCACTCTGGTTTTGAAATTTAACTATTTTTATCTGATTTAAAAGAAATAGTAAAATTTATTCTTCCTGGACTTAAAATACACTACAAATAAAAATAAAAGTGCCCAGTTAAACTGATGGCATTGAGCTCACAGGCTATTCACACTAATTGTATATTATACTCTTATTTCAAAAAATAATGCCCGTCGAAAAATAAAGAAATCGGCAATAAATTAAAGGGGGGATGGGGGAATTAGCCCACCGTTCCTCCCTTTATATTTAACTTGTGAAATCCCAAAACTAATCGGGGGAAGCGCTTATCACAATGAACATATATAAAATTTGAAGCAAATCGGATAATTCTGCCTGAAAAACCAATTTATCAAAATTAAGGGGGGAGTAGCCCCCCGTTCCCTCCTTTATACTTCATCAATGAGCCCTCAAAACTAATCGGGGAAGCGTCTTATCGCAATGAACCTATTAACAAAATTTGAAGTAAAACTGATATTTCTATCAAGAGTTATCGCGTTACGTACATACAGTACCGGCGGGCACATTATCTCCTAGACTTTGATAGCCTGTGAGCTAAAAAACTAGAAAAAAGAATTCAATTTTTTCGCTCTTGTGCAACACATTCATAGATCTTTTTACTTTCTTCTATTTATATAAAAGAAAGTATTGTGTTCGTGAAAAGTTCCGGTTTTCGAAGGATTTATACGTTTTAGAAGGTGGTGAAATAAGATTTAACTATTTTTAGAAAATATCTGTCCGTGAGTCTGTGTGTCACTATGAGTGTCTGTATGTGACACAAGTTTTGTGGGCGCTCTATCTCAAAACCGTTAAGCGGTAAAGATTTATTAAGACAATAAGTTACTTACATGAGGAAATCTTTTATTTTAGCTGTTCGTAGAAAAATAATTCCATAGTATTTATTTTTTTTATACGAAAGTAATTTAGTGCACGAATTTCTGTGTGAACTACGCATTTTTTTTCGTGATGCATAAGTTTAAAAAAACAATTCTTCACTTACTATGTTAGATTTTGAAATCTGAGTTTAACATAGTGCTTCAAGATTTAATAATTCACGATAGGAAAAATGTTGCACAAATGGGAATAGAAAAATTGTCGTTCTAAAATAATAAAAAAATTTAAATTTTTTTTTTTTTTTTTTGTATTGGAGTGAACCTGTGTGTGAATTTGTTCTTTGATTGACAAATGAATTAATAAACAAATATTTCGTTGAATTTAATTTTCAGTTGGATCAAAATTTTAAACATACATCTAACGAAGGAATGTATGCAATTAGTTTGTGTGTATAATTTTTAATGCATGTCCACGCAATACTTTGAATAAGTGTTCCTATTTTCATTTTAGTTTTTGTTATGTGGTGTCCCTTTTTTAGTTTCATTAGGATATAAAAATATGTTTTCTTGTCCCTTTTATATATTTATTGCTGGGCGAGGGGCTGAACTTTCGTAAAATAGGAACAAGCGTCAAGAATTTTGAGTATGATGTTAAGGTACACAGTACTACTTTACGTTTTTAAATTAGTCGTCTTATCATATATAGTTTTTTTTTCTTATTTTAAACAGGTACACGTCAAAAGTTTGATATATCATCAAATATTTACAACGCGTCAAAATAGGCGATATTGGCAACAATGATACTTGAAATGAATGTGGATTGGTCCTGCAGCGGATCGGTTAACCTGATTTTACCGCGATCGGACCTGATATTAGGATCAGGTATGACTTCAAATAGAACTTTCGCATTTGTGTCTGGTATAACCCGAATCGTGCAGTACTTTAATGTAAATAAGTTGTCACAAAAATGCTAATATAAGAAACTATCCCTGGAAGTATTGTTGTTTTTCTAAGTTATTTTTTTATGTTTGAAGCTATTTCTTTACATTTGATATTTCCTTTAGCAATTAATGTCAAAAATAAGCTTCTGCTTTCAGTGGCAACTTTTGATTATTTTCAGATTTTCCTCTAATCCTTTTAAGGCGAAGAAAACTGAGATTAGCAAGAATATGGTGTTAATTAAGCAAGAATAACTTTTGGGCCTCTTTCCAAAGAGCTTTGGCTTACATGCGCCAAATAAACAAACCATGTTTTTTTTCCTCTCTAACTCGTCATTAGTATTTTCTTGATGCGCTTACATGTACCGGCTTAGTAGTATTTGTTTTCTGAATGATTAATCTACCATTTTTCATTTCTATTTGACTAGTATCGAGAAATGTTATGTATTTGCTCAATGAATAAAGACATAATATTTTAACATTTGCTTAAAAATTTCTCCCCTCATTTGTCGAAAAATATTCTTGTACACGAAAATGCGTTGATTATAACCTGATTTTCATTATTTAGTTTGTTTTCGGAATGGTTATTTTTATATTTTAAGAAGTAATAATAAAACCAAAATACTTAATAAATATACAGTGCCGATAAGACAATATACTAACACAAAAAAATGTAACCCCCCCCCCCCCAAAAAAAAAAAAAATTGAAACAAGCATTTCTAAAACCTCTTTTTATTATTATTATTATGGTGATTAGCCACCAGTATAAATATCTTTATTCGTGAAAATATATCACATTATACAACATGCGAAAAACTTGTTTTATCTTCAGATTACTTTTTTTTTAAATCTCGTTTATCTCTCAGGGGTGAAAAAAATTAATTTCTAAAATGAAATTGGATATTTCTTATACTTGTCTAAAAATTCTTTGTCTTGTATAGAATACAAAGCTTTCTATTACTATATCTACAGCATTTTATATTTTACAAAATACTTTTCATAAAACATCCATTGAAATCATCTGTTCTCAATTTTAAACACATTCATTTAAACACACATCACACTGATTGTTAATTTTTCAAAACACTATTTTATTTCATATTTTTAAGCTAATGGCATTCATCGATTATTTTTTTCATTTTTTTTTTTTTTTTATAAGTTTGTAAAAACCTAAATGACGGCATTCACTTTGTCCTCACAAATATTTTATCAGCTAATGAATACCAAACGCCGACTACAATACAATTTTTGGTGTTTCGCACGAAACTTTCAATCCTGCCGATCGATTTGGTGGAAAACGCATAAAGACTTCGTGAAAAGATTGATGGTTTTCGAAACGACAGTCTGCTTTCACTGAATATTTTCCTGTTTTATGACATAAGAGGGCGGAAAACCATGGTGATTGAACAGCATTTTACATACTCTATGCAAAAGGAAATAAATGTTTTTATTGAAGTAGCTTTTAAATGTCCCTTTGTCTAAATATGTAATTTACAGTAAAATATGGGTAGAATAAGAGTGCTTTTGTTTGCTTAAAAGGTGTTTATGAGTTGTTATCGATGAAATATTTAAAATGAAATGGTCTCTGCCCTTTTATCTTTCGGTGAAACATTTTCTAAATAAAATCTTATAGATTTCAAGGGGGCCATCAAATATTTTATAATTGTAGCATTGAAGATAATGGATTTCACTATGTTAAACGTTCTCAGCGAGCTATCTTCCAAAAGAGATGGACGAAGAGAGTCTGCTTTCACCGTTCGACCCAGTGATGACTATCAACCATTAGACTGGAGAAATAAACCCAGGGTTTTTTGCATAGCTACCTCCCTGGTAAACAAGTTTCGCCTAGACACACAAACAAAAATAATAATAAATAAATTAAAACCTGGGGAGAAAGAACAGCTCCAAAAATCCCCCAGTAGACCCCAACTTGACCATGAAAAGCACAGAGGTTTTCTGCTTTATGACATAAATGAGCGGGAAACCACAATTATTATAATCTATGTAAAAGGAAATGTTTTCATTGAAGAAGCTTTTTAAAGGTCCTTTAGTCTAAATATATAATTCACGGTAAAATGTGGGTAGAACAGTGCTTTTGTGTTCTTTAAAAGGTATTTATAATTTGTTAGCAGTGAAATCTAAAATGAAATGGCTTTTAACTTTTATCTTTCAGTGATTTTTTTTTTCTTCTGAAGGTAAACTAATGATTTCAATGTGACCATAATTTTTTTTACATATGTTCTATTAAAAATGAGTTTCACAGAAAACACATTTGTTATCAACGAGATATCTGAAGGTTTTGAGGGAGGAAAAGAAGTGTAATCACTTTTGCAAACTTTTTTTATGCATAAAACTTCTTACTGTACAAAAATCGAAAAATCCCAGTGGGGGTTCAGAGCGATACTCCCACTAACATATTATTTCAGCATTAACTATCCTTTTAAGGTAATTCATTCGTACTTTGTTAGATTCTTTTGTTTTTACTAAAAAGCAGGGGATCTACAGGGTGGTTTTTTTTTTTTTTTAAGTTGTGAAAGTAAAACCCTATAACAAAAGAACCACTGATCCAAATGACCAGAAATTTCACCAGTATGCTCCCAAAACAATGGGATTTTTTTAGGCGTGGTTTAAAAAACTTAAAATCGCACCGACAGATGGCGCTGTACATGCAGTAAAGTCGGGAGACGAACTTGCGCCCGGCACACACACATTGGCGATAAAAACGTGAAGTACGCACATCTCGTGTTCATTATTCTACGGATATCCTGGCAATGACTATGCCATTGACGTACCGTGCGTTGTTAGTGAAACTGTATTATCAGAATAATGACAGCGCATCAACTGCTTTTGGGAGATTTAGGACACTTAAGAATTTAAGAAAAGTTACTACGGAAGATGGTTTCTCAAAATACGGTCCATTGTTTTCCTCCCACTGACGGTATTCTTTGTTTCTGCTAACTTACAGCGCAATCTGTCGATGCGATTTTAAGTTTTTTTTTTTTTTAACCATGCCTAAAAAATTCCCATTGCTTTGAGAGTATACTGGTGAAATTTCAGGTCATTTCGATCAGTGGTTCTTTTATTATAGGATTTTACTTTCACAACTTTAAAAAAAATCACCCTGTATAAAAGAAATTCGAAAAGTAACATAATATAGATAAGAAACCTATGTGAAGAAAAAATATTTTTTGTTCTGTCTCGTGCTTTACATGCACACGTGGGCACCACAGTTAGCAACCGATGGTAATCTATAGTCTTGTAGATTTGGGGTTCCATAACTCTAACTGCGTATAACTTTGTTGGCAATATAGTGATAATGAAATCATAACTGATGATTTTCCTATACAGAATTTAATAAGAAATCGAATTGTGATTTTTATCAAATTTTATTTTGATAATGGAAAATGCAAATTAATGAAAGCATGTTTTCTAAAAATGAGGACATTCGAAATTTTGGTCGGTCCGAATTCGTACTAGTGTGTTAATGGCAAACAGTTGATGCTTTAATTAAACATCTAAAAAACTAAAGTTTCCACTTTTTTTTTCAAAATGTGAAATTATTATTGTTAATCACATTTTTTTTAACAACATACATTTATTACCTTACGCTGTACAACCATTGAGTGCTAGAAATCAAATTTGGATTCTTAATATTACTTATTTTGGCATTTAATGGAAGTTTTATTTGGCATGTAATGAGGCCTGGTAAAATTTTAACACATTTGGAATTTTCACATATAGTTAAAAACCATATGATGCGCAAAAATTTCAGTTTTCTAAATCGACATTTTTAAGGTAAAATATTAAACGAAATAGGAAAACGCCATTCCACGACTCGCCCAAGCCTTCTTGCAAAAAATCTTCTGCACGCAGATTTTTTAGAAATCATTATTTTTACTATAATTTGCATCTACTGGGTTTACAACATTAGTTGGAAAATGTAATTTGGGGGTGGGGGTGCTGTATAAGTTATAGGACTATGAACTCAAAATTCTTCATAAAAAGAAATAGTTGAAAATGGTACTCTATTTTTTTTTTCTATTTTCATCGAAACCTTGCCTTAGGAGCTGTTTTTTTAAGTATATGGTAAAGAGTGGTCTCTCTGTGTGTGTGTGTGCTAATATTCATAAAATTTCTGTACCACAATTACTTTCTTTTAACAAAATAAAGCAATTTTCTCAATGAAAATCACTTTAACAACATACTTGCTAACCTCTGGCAATTTTTAAATTAAATCATATTTAAAAAACCCCTTTTTTTAATTAAATGTATCTTGCTTCTATATGGTAGTTTGAAATCTACTTAATTCCATTCATTAAATACATTTCTGGTTCGAAGTATGTTTTTTTCAAAAGCTGCAAGCTCGCATGTATGTAACAGGCATAAATATTTTTTGAAATTCAGAATCCGTTGACGGCTTCGAATGTAGTGTCAGAGTGGTTGACGTTCGTGTATTGCATTATCAATTTCGGCAAATAAATTTAGTGTAATTTTTAGATATTGTAGGATGCTTTTGCTTATAATTGCAATCAAAGGTCAGATAATGGAACTCTTTAATGCCTAAAAATTTATTTTATCAATGTTTAATAAAGTTTTTTTTTTTTTTTCGAGTGCATAATTGCGCATTTTGTGAATATTAGAATCATTTACGAGAATATTTTTGGCGCTTTCTAATGAAAAATATGTATTGTAAAATCAGACTTAATAAACGACAAGTTTCATTTTACATAACGTTTAATGTTTTTATTTCAGTTCGTATTTTTAAAAAAATCTCTTGGAATATATCGTGTCAAGATTGAATTTCCTACGAAAAATATAAAATAAAACAAAAATAAATAAAACTAGTGATTGTATTGTTTAATTACTTTTTTCTGTCTCCTTTCTGTATATTTTCGACGGTCGTGCATTTAATGAAATACGAAACAAATCGAAAATACCTACTTGTTGACACTTTTGATAAAAATAAGAATATCGAAGATAACTTTCTTCCGTAAACATTTCGACTTCATGAAGTATATTTGCTTATGAATCTGAAATACGATCTATCGATCCGGAAAGTACTTGGAAATTTTGAATTTTCTTTGAAGTCAAAAATACTTGAAAGATTTGGAATTATCCAAATAAAGAAACGGATAAATATTGAAATCTGAAAAAAATATGAATTTGAAAATTTCATTGTATATAATTAGATGTTAGAAATTTAAGCGTGCAAATTTTTTTAGCATCACAAAATTACTTGGTTATTGTTTCATCTCTCAGTACAACATAGATTTTATATTGTTATCTCAAGTTATTCTTGGTTATCAATGGCTCCGAAGTAATTTACATGAATAAACGAAAGCCTTTATTTACTCATGAAAGATAAATTTAAAACAATTATCAAATTTTTGAATTGCTATGTGTAGCAAGTATTTTTCATAGTATTTTAATGGATTTCTTTTATATTTTGATAAAAACATCCCATTTTTATTAATTGTACTTACTAAATTAATTTAATGTTAAATTCATTTAAATCGTAATTTTTTTACTTGATCATGAAAAAAATTTGACTCCCTCCCCCTTTTTTTCTAAACAATGCAGTATAAGTTTTTTTTTTTTTTTTTAAGTGTGTGTGTGTATATATATATACAGCGTGTCCACGTATAACCTGACCGACCTTTATTTTCGCAACCGTTGGTCCTAGATGCATACTTCCAATTACAAAAATGGGTTAAATAAGGTAAAGAATTACTTTTAATGCGATTTGGGTCAAGAAAAACATTTATTAAAAAAATACGAAAGTTAAATTTTTATACGGTCCCCCGGTCTTATAAGTGATATTTAGTAAAAATTTACTGTGACACTAACAAGTACGACAAAAAAAGTCCCATTCATCTAACATTAAAATTGACCAAATAATAGCTGTTTAAAGTTGGAGTATATTTTTTGCTGCGAAATAGGGGTCATTCACAAATGTAGTAGAAATATAAATAATCGTCAGATGTATAAAAAAAATAGTTGAGAGAAAAATTAACATTGCAATCTAATATAACTGTGAAATCTATAATCATTCTGACATATTAATGCAAAATATACAATTTGTACTGTACATATAAGAGAATAAAAATAACAGAATATTTGTTAAATAAAAGGATGAAAAACAACAGCCTCAATTCTTTACAAAATTATACAGATTTTAAAATGCTGTTAGATTACACTGTCTTTCAAATTTTAGATTGTGCAATGCTTTTTATCTTTTGAAAATTGATTCTTATGGATTTTTTAGCGCTGAATCCGAAAATGACCTTCATTTTAAACCATCACGTTAGGATTTTTCTTAAATCGCAAATTTCAAAGTTAAAAAGCTCAAAGTTAAAATTGATCCCCCCTCCCCTCCCAACCTCATCGGACCCCTGAGCTGGACTAGTGTAGATAATTGGCCGTCAATAATCAACCCAACCCAACCCAACCCCTGAGCTGGATTCCCTGAGCTGCAAGAAACCCAGTATAAGCCAAAAAATTGAATAAACTATTGAATTAAATAAAATTAAACTGAATAAAAAAGTCTTACATCTATTTTATAATATCAGATTTTTCGCTGTTTTTTAACCTTGAAATTTACGATTTGCGAAAAATCCTGATATGATGGTTAAAAGTGAAGGTAATTTTTTTTTTTATTCAGCGTTAAAAAATACATAAAACGTAATTTTAAAATTTAAAAAACACAACCATCGCAGGTTTATGTTATCTAATCTAAAACTCTTTCTTAAACTTGTTGACGATAATCTATCCGAATTTTTTTTTTTTTTGTGTTATCCTCTAATGTAAGTATGTATAAGATAGTAAGCGTCGAAAATCATAATAATATTACATTGTCATCGGGTTTAAGTCAGTATGTAAAATTTAACTTCGATCGGACATTTGAAAGTGAGTTAAACTTAGAGTACAAATTTTAAACTGGAAATCGTTGCAAGTTAAATAAAACCTTATGAAAATAACATAATTTTTGTTAAAAGAAATCATAGCCTCAAATCCATTCAAAATAAAACATATGTTAAAATACAATTATTTTAATTAATCTGAAACTTAACTAATAAAAATTAACTCAATCGTAATAGTTGTACGATTTTTTTCAAAGCGCAGATACCTTGAAATAAGTTTAAGTACTTTATATACGACCCCTGAAAGCATGGCCGAAATCATCTCTTTTTAGATGCAAAAAAGTGGTATAAGTCATGCATTTCAAAGTTTCAGAACTCTGTCAATTTTAATGTTAGATGAATGGGACTTTCTTTGTCGTACTTGTTAGTGTCACAGTAAATTTTTACTAAATATCACTTATAGGACCGAGGGACCGTATAAAAATTTAACTTTCGTATTTTTTTAATAAATGTTTTTCTTGACCCAAATCGCATTAAAAGTAATTCTTTACCTTATTTAACCCATTTTTGTAATTGGAAGTATGCATCTAGGACCAACGGTTGCGAAAATAAAGGTCGGTCAGGTTATACGTGGACACGCTTATATATATATATATATATATATATATATATATATATATATATATATATAAAGTTTTTTACTGGTATTCCCTCTTTTGTGTCGCTTAACTATTCGTAATGTTTAGAAAAGTTCATTATAACGAGATTTGAATTCAAGTAATTAATATATTTATTTTTTAATTTTAGGTAAGAATCATTTTGAATAATCCTCATAATGGAGCAATAGGTAAGAATTTTTTCTGGTCATTTTATTTTAATAAAATCTTTTTCAATTTTGCATGATATAAAAGTTAAATGTGAAAGCTTTTTGCTAAAATAAAAATAAATCATAACTATATTTCTTAGAACCATTTTAATTACCTTTCAACTAATACATTTGAAAGTGAAATAGGAAATAATCTGTCCAGATTTCTAATTTAATGATGGCATATAATTTATATAGAATACCTAACTTTAAATTTAAAAGCTAGCATATTCGAAAAATAAAATGTCCAAAACTTCAATTTAGAGATGGAATAATATTTTTTCACGCATTTGTCACAGGAAAATTACAAAACATCATGATGAAATATCTAAAGCTAGATAAAATTCAAAAAAATGAAATTTGAGTATAAATTAGAACAACAAATAGAATATAGGTATAAAACAACGATGGAAGTTTAAAATACTAAAGCGACACGTGGATGTCTGTCTAATCGTCAGTCGGCAGAATACCACATGTTGCGTGGAATACATTATTTCATATGACTGACAAATTTGCCAAGAATAGTCTATCACTGTCGATGTAATGCAATAAAAGAATAAAACAACAGTAAGCATACCAAAACCAGAAAAAAAAAATCAAATTGTACTTGCATTCTACATAACCACCTGTAAAGCAATATGAGAATGCGACCTTGCGCTTCTAGATTCAAGAGAAGTGTTCCAATCGAACTTATTTTGATAGCCAACTTTTAGTCTGAACAAATCATAAATTTCGTAAATGAAGGCCGCCAACAAAAAAATAAAATAAATAAGTGGGTAAGTGTGATCGAAGATCGCACAAAGGGGTTCGTTTAA
Source organism: Maratus michaelseni (assembly GCA_963931845.1). NCBI lineage: Eukaryota > Metazoa > Arthropoda > Arachnida > Araneae > Salticidae > Maratus > Maratus michaelseni. Next base: position 244,198,886 of record OZ007588.1, on the reverse strand, counting down.
TATTCCTTTCAAAACACTTTATCCTTTCTTTAATAAATCCAAATTTCATTTAAAAAAAAAAAAAGTTTTTTATAAAGTAAAAATTTACCGGTCTATTTTTCTCGTTTTTTCAAAAATCTGAACCGGCCCGATAGCGAGTGAAGCCCGCAATTATACTCTGTCATAATAATATCTGCCATGTGGATGTACTAAATGCGATATTAAAAAAATTCAAAATTTAACATGTTGTTGTATAGAGATCTTCAAAATGTTAAAATATGCCAATATTTCCATAATATGGTTTTTCTCATGATTCAATATTTTCCTTAAACTCATATATTCTCTATTACTCATATTGATACTCTCTTTGTATTTTTCTCAAACATTTGAAAAATCCGTTAAACTTCCAATATGACGTCAGATTAATTTTCTTTTTCTCTAATGACGTAATATTAAAGCTGCTTTCTGTATTTACACATACTCATACTCCTTGTATTATTGAGAAATGTTTGAAAATTTACGTTTTATTACCAATATGACATCATATTCTTTTTTTTCAATTGGTGAAACTTTTTATTTAAATTTCATTTTTCACGTGGAAATCTTTTAATAGAAAATTAATTACTGTAGAAAAATTTTTATTGTGGATTTTTAATTGTTGGCAACTGCTATAATGAAAAATGTTTAAATTTAATAGGAAAAAGCTGTTAGATTTTTGGTTTTTTATCTATATATTAAGAGTAATACTTTTTCAAATTTTAGGATTTTGAACTTCATAGTAGATATTCAGCTAGAAGTACACAAATTTTCATGCCTGCAAGTTCTATAGTTTCTGAGAACCGGCTCTGTGACGGACAGACAACCAAGCGGGAGTAATAGGGTTTTGTGAGATGAACGAATCGAATCCCTAAAAAAGATTACCAGATTGGAATTAAGTTAACTCCTAATAAATTAAATGTATAATATACCTTAATCTATTCTGTAAAAATTTAGACCAAACCTCAAACTTTAAAATTCCTATCTACACTCGATGGTATTGAAGATTTCGATAATATACTAATTCTACAAAACAGTTTCAGCCATTGTTTTTCCTTTTAAACATTTTTTACCTTAAACACGTAACCTCGCCATACACCATAACCTTGCTATTGGCACTGTATATCCACAGCATAAACTTCTTATTGTATAAAGTTAATATTTCATGTTCTCTAAGCAAACACTAGCGCAGGATCGATCCCTTTTATAGACCTGTGCTCTACACAAAAGCTAACACAAAAAACCTGTAGGCTGTGTTTGGAAAAAGAATTTTTAAAAGAATATATTGGAATATTTTTCTCATCTGCGGTGTAAAAAGTGGGCAGTTCTAGAACAATGAAAGTTTTTTTTTGTTCCGCAAAAATCACTAAACGTATCAGATGGCGTGACAAACAGTCACATTGTAACTGAGTTAAATAGTTTTTTCGCATGTCTGATAATCTAATAGGCGGTTTTCAATATACAGGAGATGCATTAACGTCATATAGGTGAAAAATTAACACCTTTTGGTTTAGTTTGTTTCTGAAATAAATGGTTATAATTTGTCTTGCCCAAGGTATTTGCATACTTATCTGCTGTAGGAAACATATATAAAGTTGATTGAGTATATTGCCACTGTAGTAACTTTTATCAGAATTTTTAGCAAGATAAAAAGAACTGTATACCTAAAATTTCATATAATAAACTTAAAATTTTAAATAGATTTATATTAAATGTTTTTTACTCAAGTCATTGTTAAAAATATAAAATGCAGGAGATTCATTTTGTCCTATAGGTGAACATTTTACTTTTTGGTTTGTTACTAAAAAAAGGTCATAATTTGTTTTTCCATGTTTACGTATTTGCCTTTTTAGAAAACAGATGATCAGTCACTTGCATGTACTGCTACTGTTACAATTTGTTTTGCTATTAAATGTTTTAGCAGAATAAAGCAATTTGACAACTACAATTGTAAATGGAAATTTTATATTTAAATGCTTTCTTGTCTAGTTTTTATTAAGAGTTTAACTTTTCAATATGTTATTCTAGTCATTATAAAAGGTACACTGAGTCATCAAAATTTACTTTATTTACCAATACTTTTTTGAAAATTACAGAAAATGTTTACATTGTTATTAGATTTCAGTATGCAGATTTTGGTTAAAATACCTAAAAAGAGTGTTTTAAATGGGCGTGACTAAAACAGCTGTTGACTGTGACTACAGAAAAGCACATAACTCGCTTAAAAATGATCGTAATCGAAATTATTTCGCAATCTGAAACTGATCATAAATATCATATTAAAAACATAAAATTCGATACCTGGAAGTTTTTGCAAGTCCATTGTGAATACTTAAATTTAACTTTTCATATCTGATGCAATCACTTCATATAGATAAAAAATTAACAAACTTTTAGGTTTAGAAGCTTGTTCCTGATACAAATGGTTATATAATTTGATTTGCCATAGTATTTACGCAATTGTTTTATAGAAAACAGGTAATCAGCTGATTGCGTACATCGCTATTGTAATAATTTGTTTTATAAGAAATTTTAGCCCTTTACAGGAATTATATACATAATTTGTAAATAAAAACCTTATATTAAATGTTTTTATCCATGCACCATGGTATTACAAATTGAATTTTCTAAAAATTATTTTTTGAAGTTTTTAATTTTTAATCAATTTATAATAACGTTTCTATCTCGCTTTATTTTATATTAATGCTGCCAACAAATATAAATTATAAAAACAAGTTTTCTAACTTTCTTGCATTCTGTATGAAAGCCCAATCATTATTATGAAATTAACGTAGTTTTTTTACATTCCTTGTTCTAATTCGTGTTTTTCATTTTTTGTGCATTTAAAAATAACTTTAAGCAAAACAAAAAAGGGTACAATGCTGCAGCACAAACTCCTTCCACTTTTCATTTTGTCTTTAATTAGTAATTATAAAGGTAGCCTAGAGAGGGGCTTGTTTGTCTTCACATTATGTTTTATGTTGCTATCCCTTACATTAATCTGCGCTCAATTAACAAGAGGGTAATTATATCTCAATTAGGAGTCTGTCTCAGAGATGCACTTTTTGGAACTAAAAAATTATAACTGGCTCATTTGCTCTTGACGATGTGTTAATCTGTCGCATAATCTTAATTAAAAGTACTAATTTTTCTCAGAAGAGCAGATATTGATATGCTCAAATTACTCTGTTGTAGTTAGAGAAATTTTCTGAACAGCTGTTTAATGTGATTAACCAAAAAGGAAACAAATGTTAATTTTTTTTCACCCAATTCTATTTCCAATTCGTTACTTTAATATTAAATTTCATACATTTGAAGATTTGTTATATTTTCGAGGAATTTTCTTAATACTGAAATTTTTATTGAAGTTGGTTTAATAATAAATAAAAGTAAAATGACATATAATTTGACTTCGAGCATTAAACTATACTCATTAAGCGGAAGGTGGGTGGAGGAGTCTTATTTAGATTTAACATTATTTTTTATGTGCATATAGTGTGTGAATTATTTGAATGTATAACATATTCAGGATGTTTATTATGCATATTTAGAATTGCTTCTATATTAGTATTTTTGCAATGAAACTTTCGTACAATAGGTCTTATATAATCCTCGAGTTTTTGTATAAAATAAGTTATTAAATATACATAAAATAGGAGTTCTCTATTTAATTCTAATTTATGAAGATGTTATCCAATTCAATAAATACCAAATAACCCAAGTTTTTATGAGAACAATACAAAAGGACTTACTTGTACGGAAGTGGACCAAATTTAATTGTGTTTAATGTATTACAAATTTTGAGAAACGTTTTTAGCAAGATGCATCTATGAAATATGATGAAACACTGCTACATATTCTGAAAAGCATAGAAATCTTATGTAAATAATTTATCATTTCCATTTTAATTCATTTATTAAATATTGGAAAACTTACCATATTATCAATTTTAACTTTTTTAATTTTGAGATTAAAATCACTCATTTTAATTATACTTTAAAGCACACAATTTTCCGTTAAGTTCCTTACAGATGTCCCATATCACTTATGTAAAGTGGGTCCTTTTTTTTTATGAAATTTATAAAAAAAATTTAATAAATACACAATGAATGAAGGAAACTAACGGATACAACAAAAAGAATGCGTACATTATCTCAAAAATCTGTTCTTGTTTCAGAGGATCTTAGATTTTTATCAACATGGGGATCATGTCACAAAAGATCAGAATGACACACAGGATTCTAGTTTTTTTTTTTTTTTTTTTCTCTTTCTCAAAAACTTTTACTAGATTTGCCGATAAGTCTACATCAAGCCGGAACTAAAAGAACCTTTGTGTAGCTACTTAAATATAATTTTGCTGCTGTTTATTTGGGAAATTGTGAATTATTTTGAAGATTAACTAAAAACGATTTACTACAAAAAAATAAATCTAACTTTTTTCTTAATTTCAACATAAATGTTTTATATCACTGAAACAAATCTGTGCCTTTCTTGTACTTATTAATTTTCTTTAAGTTAATTGCATAACTTTTTTTTTTAACTTAAAGTATTTAAGAAAAATAAAATAGACTTCGTAGGAATTGTTTCTTACGTTATTCCAGTGATATTTACTTATTACACCCCAGTTAGCGTACTTTAGCGAGTGGTTTGACACAAGAGTGTGTTGTAGCAACCAGTTTCACTTTAAACCTCATTGTTGTCAATATCGCACATTTTTACGCATAGTACACGATCATATACTGAAATTTTTGACATGACTGTGTAAAAAATAAATTATTTAAATAGGTATTGTTTTGTATAATGTAATACAGTGTATCTTAACAGTATATTGAAATTTGGCGGCGATTGACTAATTTTTCAATAGAAGATAATGGATACGCCGACAAACATACCATAGTGAGATCCTGCTGAAATTTATAGTGAGAGCACCACAAAAACCAAACAGTTCCAACGATTAAGGAATTATTAAAGTCAGACTATCCGTTCCAAACTTGAAAATGTAGTAGAAAGTTTAGTTATCGAACGATTTTTACCTCTTTCTTTTTAGTATAAATTAGATTATAAAAATTTTAATTTTATTCTAAAGAAATTTTTTTAATTGCCGACATAGGCTTGTGAAAGATTTAACTCGTTCGGGGTCTGGCGTTCTATTAATGGGACATGTTTTTTCATTGAGTGTTATTTTGTTTTAAAAATTATTTTTTTTTATTATCTTGCATGTAGTAATGATATGGTTATGCATTTTTTATGACTTCATTTATGTGTCAGCATTTAGGCCCCACCAGTGGCTGAGAGGTTGTGCTCTCGAAGCTGGTAGACGGGAGGTGCTGGGTTCGATCCCAATCGCGCCCGTCGGCCTAATCGTTCGGAGTTTTCGTGGTTTTCTTCGAGCCGTGGATTTATCCATGCGTAAATACGGGTTAGGTTCCCTTTGAAAGACCCCCACGAAGGGCACTCCCCCCGGGCCTATATCCCATGTGTAGATAATTGGCCGTCAATAATCAACCCAACCCAACCCTGTCAGCATTTAGTAATACTAATACTAATACTAAATAATAAGTTTGCGTGATTCCCTTTACACCGTTAACGATTCTTTTATTTCAAACATTTGTTTCACTTATTACATTTAAAATAGGAGCTACTTTTCCGAAAATTTTGTAATAAAACAAAAAAAAAAAAAAAAAAAAATTACATCTCCGTTTAATCATGTTCTAATGCATTTTCCAAGCGTTGTCAAAAGTTCTTCTCTAATCTTTTGTCATAAAAATAGTGCACAAAGTAACTATATTCGTTATATTTCAATAAATGACATTTGTTTAAAAAAAAGCCTTAACTTTTGTAATTTAAATAGCCACTTTTAGTATTAACGTAAAAGTAATTTTTTTCAAATTAAAGAATTCGCGCACGAAAGGTTTAAATGTTTTAGAATACGCTTAAAATTTATTAAAGTAAATTTTATTTTGATCTTGCAGTTTTTAGTATCCTAAAATGTGCAGTTTTTGCACTTTTTCTTCAAGCTTTTGGGCAGTTTTTTCTGAATCAAAAATAAGGTTTGTTATACACAATTTTATATTTATCATAAACTACTGTTATATAGAGAGAATAACATTTTATGAATTATGATATTTCGCTAAAAGATAAATATAAAAAGAGAATTTTGAAAAGATCTGTTCTGCGTTTTATCAATAAAAATAATGGAAGATTTTTGTAGAAATTGTAATAGATTGCTTGCCATGTAACCTTAATGTTTCTTTGTTACTGGTAAAATATAGGTAGACTCTAAATAAGCTTTCACAAATTGTTTTGTACGATTTTTCCCCCCTAATACTTGTTTAAACAATGAATCAAATGTAGGTTTTCTTAAATATTTTCTCGCACATATATGGGAACGTGCTTCTACTTCCTTTCGAATAAAATTATCAATTTACAACCATTTTTTTAAGGTGGTTCTCTAATGATCTGCTCAACAATGCGAAAGTTTCTGACACATTTTCAGACTCATTTTTAAAAGCAAAGGCATGAAATTTGCAGGCCTGAAAATTGAAGCAATTTGGAATCGAAATGAGTTTTCCATTTTTTGACAAATTACTTGTCGAGTTATAAGCGATTAGTGTCCCGTGATGACACGTTCTTCTCCTTTCTCGTGCTGCGGCGTCGGAAATCAGTTCAAAACGCCAACTTTGACAGTATTTTCTGAAAGATCTTTAGCCTTTACCAAAAAATGGAAACAGTCTTTCGATTACAAAGGTTCTGAATAAAATCCCCTGCATATTTCATGCGTTTCCGAACAAAAATAAATTAAATGTGCGATAAAGTAGCCTGTTCGAATTTGAGAAAAATCCTTAACTATAAATTATTTAAAAAATAAATCAAGTTATAGTTTCAAATTCCCAAATTCGCATGTTTCATAGCACTGCAATACACAACGAATTTCTCTCAGGAATAACTCTTTGACTGTCGGTTATACAGATCCTCGAAACAAAATGTAATTAATCATTCTTGCATTAAATGAGAGCTGAAGTGATATAAAATCTTTGCATCCAGTTACGTTAATATTCTTTTACCAATATAGTTAGTTCGCTGCAAAACCAATAAATTAAGAAATTGATAAATTGCTGGATTGGTAATTTTTTGCATATTTCTTAACTTATCGTTTTTCAATTTGATGATTTAAACGTGAAATGTCATCGTGATTTTAAATTAATTTTTACAAGAAATGTTTTAATCATTAACCTCAAATTAACTCGTTCCAGTTACTTTCACTAGAAAAGAATTTTATGTACTGTCATGTATCATAAACAATTCTAGGATGTCATTTACATCATGTGTGTGTGAGCATGACTGGCACATTTGCACTACACTCAAAAATCTTCATGAAACGCAAATATTTAGACTTATAATTCCTGTTTAATTTTTTATAGATTAAAGGATTCGAGCTAACTTTTTCTCCGATTGAATGCTAACTTTAAGCTTAAAGGTCCTTGTCTAATTAATCCTCGTTTGCATAAAAGGGCCATCGCACCACAAACAAGGCCGGTCGTATAAGTACGGCGGGTACAGTGCGTCCAGGTTTGAGATTATAAAGCTCCCCCCCCCCCCCCTCGCAGTCTGATTAAAGACTAACCTTTGAAAAATAATTAGCACCGCAAACAGTTTAGCAATTAGTCCCACAACTTTTATTCTCGCTTATAAGGGGTCCAATGAGACCAAAACTATGTTAACCTTTTGAAAATATTTTCACCCCTAAAAGAAATTTCTTGCACTGGGTTCGTTTTAAAAAAGAGACCACAAAACTAACCTATTGAAACATCATACTGATCGGGAATCTATCTTTACAAATGAATTCTTTAGCTTTTATTTCGTGTAAATACTAATTCGGAAATACTTAATTAGGAATTAGTTATGAATATGCAAGATTTAAAAACTTGAGATGAATTTCTAAATTTCTATTTCTACAACAAAAATAATATAGTATAAGGATTACTCCAGTAAAAATTCTCAATTTCAGATAGGTGCTTCTTAAAACGAGTCTCACTTTTAAAACTCCAATTTTAATTGAAATTTAGCAAAAATGATTAATAAATCCGTATATTCCAAAAATATGATTAAGTTGTATAAGTGGATTAGATTTCTTTTCAAAAATGGTTATTAACATTTAGTGAAAATTTATTGACCTGCATCTTCATTCAACGAATTTCTGCGAATCCCATTATTTCGTGTTAATACCGGTAAAGCCAGCCATAAATTAAGAAAGTCTACTGCCTTATCGTGTATGAGTGTAAAATCGAAAAATGTCGGCGTCGCCGGGTGTTAATACCGAATAAAATTTTAATTCTGATTCTTCGCATTTACCGAAATGTTCCTTCAGCTCATAGAGCGTGAGCATTTCCAAGGAAGTTAATGGGTAACCCCATGGGCAAACACTTAATGCGACAGTTGACAAACAGTTGTGGAGGGGAACATTGTAGTTATTTCTATCTCATTAAACTAAGACTTTATGCTCCCTTCGTGTTTAATTGGCTTAGCATGTTTAAATCTCTTTCAGGAGCTTATTCAGCAATTTAGCATCACATGCATTTGGCAGGGGTGCATGTTTTAAGAAAACGCATTGTCTTAAATTTATAAGCGTCTGGTGAACATATGGGACCATACCTATTTAACAAGAAGCTTGAACTATCTAGTTGGCTTGCACATTTCTCCTAGTACCAATATTGGGTATAACTCGAATATTAACTTTAAAAAATAATACTAAAGTATTTTAATTTTCTGATATTCTTATTATCAGTTTTCGTTGTCCTATTGTGTAGTATTAGGTGTGGATATCTCCAACTTTTGTGATATGAAGATTTGTCTTGTGATGTCTTGAAACAAATGAAAATCAGTCATAAATGTTCTTATCAAGTAGGAATCTTCATGAATTGATCAATTGAAAACTTTTTTGCAGTTCATTGTGGGCTGCTGTGTAAATATTGTTATATTTATACATTCATGTAAAAAGTCAGTATGAAAAATTAATAAAAATAAATAGGACGGAATTGGCAAGAATAAATCTAAAAAACTGGTCAACATAAAAAAGAATTTTTTTTAATATACCTCTTTATAGTTTAAAATTCAAATATTCAAAATATCTTTTGCGTGTTTTATTTAACTTGAACAAGATATTAAACCCGCTTATGAACTTTGAACCAGCACTGCATATCTTATCAAAGGATAGCTATAATTTACAAGCATGTGTATTTCCTGCCTCTCTACATATTTAGTAAATGTATCACACGGTTTCAATTCCTTCTTTATCTTTATGTAGAAATAGTACTGCGGAAGGTAATTTACAACTTGTCCTTAAAAACAAAGAAATTTTAGGTAATTCATATTTATAACTTGCTTTTTCCAAAACACTTGCTCTACATAGATATATAAATTTATTTTTTTATTTGGAATAAATCTCCGTAAAATTAATCATTTTAAATGTAGTCTAATTTCTAATCTTTCTCTTTTTAATTTTGTAGGTGGCAACTTAGTGGATTAAAATTCAAATTTAGCCTTTAAAGCTGATTAAAATTAAAATCTATTTAATGGGAATATAAATTCGCTTGGTATTAATGCTACCATTTATTATACAATCCATCGAAAATATGAAAAACTATTTCTCCCCACTATTAAAAGATAACCTTTTGATACGTAAAAACAATTTCGTCTTCTATTTAGCCTTTTTGGGCCAATTTCTCTACATGAAAATATCCAATTTTTTTTTTTTATTAATAAAAATATTTCTAAAATTAAATATCAATACAGACGATAGCAAACTTTTGAAATGAAAATATTTTACTCTATAGCTTATTAAGAACTAAGACATTGATTATTTTAAGAAATGAAATTTGAACACTTTATTTTATTATTGTAATAAGATCCTTAGTAGTTGGGAATATTTATGCAAGAATGTAAAAAATGTTGTAAATCATAAAATTCAAATTTTGAGCTTAAACAATAGGTTAGGTATGATAAATTTCCATATTACAAGAAAGTATAGAACTATTATTTACGTAATTTCTAGACGATTGCTAAATGTCAACTTCGTTTTTTCCGCACAATTAACAATTTAGATGTTTTTACAATTAAAATTCTTTGCAGAGAATGTCTGAATTTGTGCTCGCTCACAAAAATTGCGCTGAAATCATTCACTTTTTAAAATATTATATATACAATACCATTATCAAATATTCGATTAACAAGTGGCGTTGTGAGAATTTACTATACCCTGTGAAAATTGTGTCCTCAGATTAAAGCCATCGACTTGAAAATCCTTTTGATCAATGCATGTCAGTCTGTGCGATGGTCTGGAATAAACTATTAATGGATTCGAATATTAACCCGATTGATTTGAAATTTTGGTGTAAACAGTACGTTCATATGATAGCATTTTACATAACATAAGAAGATGTAGTTGATTAATTTAAGTTCGAGATTTCCTTGGATTATGCAGAAAAAAAAAGTAAAATCCTTACATAAAAAATAATTTAGGCCATTTTCCTTTTGAAAGTCTTCCCTAAAGACGCTGTTCTGTTCAGTTAGCGTTACAAATTATTTGGAAATGTCCTCAGAAAATATTTATACTCACTCAATTGAATTATGCTGGAATTACTCGCACGTTTCTCAGAATTATACCTACCAAATCGCTATAACATATTTGATTAACAAGTCGCGCCGTCAGAAATGATTAACTCCAGCGAGAATTGTGTAGGAAATAAGACCTAAGATTCAAGACCCCGACCTGAACATCCATCTGATCGATGCATGTCAGTGTATATGATGGATTGCAATTGACCGAATGAAGAAGGAAAGGAGAAAAAAAATAGTAGCACCCAAGACTGGGTCGCGTGTTCTTGCAGAAATTGGTTTCGAGCCTACACTATTGATTTCAGAAACTTACTTTTCTCAACTTTTTCCTGTTTTCGGACTTGAAACGCTAACCATGCTTCCTGCGTATACGGTATTCTTTTTTCTTTAAAATGAGAAGGTGATGGATTTAGAAAACTTTAGTAAGTATTTCTTGTCGTAAGACTTTGTTTTGATGGATAGTATAAAGAAATTTCTGAGTATTGGAAAATAAGTAATTGAGTGCTAAAATATATTTAATATCGAATGTGTAAGCTTTGAGTTCACACAGTATCGCTCGAATCTTACACACACGTGTGTGTCCATCCACTTGCCTCTGTCAATTTCATTACTTGGTAAGGTGTTTTTGTTATTTTCACTCTATTTTTGTTGAATTTTCATTCGTTTTTTGGTTATCTTAATATATTTCAATAATCCTGTGTTTTATCAATACATGTATCTATAAAACCGAGGTTCATTGAAATATATCAAGATAACCAAGAAAAACATGGAAATTTAACAAAAATAGACTAGTGTTTGGTGAGTTTATTTTTTTAGTCTATTTTTGTTAATTTTTCATTGATTTCTTGGTTATCTTAATATATTTCAGTAATCTTGAGTTTTATCTATACATGTATCGATATAACCAGGATTTTTTTTAATATAAGATAAACAAGCAATGAATGAAATTTTAATTAAAATAGACTAAAAAATTTAAACTCCTTATCAAGCAATAAAATTGACAGAGGCAATAGAATACCAACTGTAGATCAGTGTGCCCTGAAACAGCCAAATAAGATGAGCCAAGAAAGAGAATAAAAGAGCAAGTGCTGCTGTCTAAAATTATAATGAATAAAATATATAGACCAAATGGATAAGAAAAAGATAAATGAAAAATTTCTAGAATTTAGATCATTGCTAAAAATCTAGATAGAAATAAAATATGAAAATTAGCGAAGTATAATGTTACTGAAAGAAAAGTTAATAAAGAAAAGTAATTAATATTATTAAAAAGATGTAGAATGATGAATGCAGATGTTAAATTGATATTAAATAAATAAAAATGAGATGAGTATATAAATTTTAAGTTAACATTAAATATTGATATTAATTTTAGGGGGATAAATTTCTCCCCCTATATGTGTATCTCCCGATGTATATCTCCTACAATAAGGAACTATTATGGAAAATTGTGTTTGCGTTAGTGCATAAAAAAACCCTTTTTTAATATATAAATGTTTTAAGTTTTTTTTTAGCATTCCCGACCTCTCCCTCCGAAATGGCATTTGAAATTCTTTTTTTGAGGGTGTGGGAATAAAAAAAAATACACTGATGATATTGTGATACAACAGGAGCTTGATGATCTTGAGGCACAATTTTGTAATGATTATTGTTGGCTTGCTATCAGAAAACATGTTTTTAGTATTAAAAAGAAATATTTAAACCAATACTTCAAGGTATTTAAAAAGAATCAATATTCTCCACATATTTGTGATATCTTTTATGATATTATTCATTATAGAGCAAATATATTAAATAAGTCTTTCTAATAAACCTAAATATAAAACTAATAATATACAACTAATTATAAATTTTTCCAATCATGTATTTAATAATATCAATTTACACAATATCATAAACAACACTACTAATAATTTTCCAATAAAAAATTTTACCATTCACAAGACATATAAATATAATCGCACACTTGGACGTAAAATTTTTAATTACAATTCTTTTACAAAACAATTGGTCTCTTCAAATAATTACCCTTGTTATTGTAATGACCCAAATTTTCAAAAGTACATAAATACAACACATGGTCATATCATTACTGGTGATCTTAATATTGTAGAACAACATATTCTACAAAACTTAATGCATAATGGAACAAAATTTCGCCTTCCATATAGGTGTAATATCAAATCCATAATATTGCAGTTTATTCAAGATATTGATTTATTTATATATAAAATTGCTATTGATTACAATAAACCAATCGAGTATTTTAGTGAATGGAGATTTTCTGTAATAGATAAATTAAAAAATGAAATTATAAAAAAATACACATGCAGCTTTTAAAAACATAAATAAACATATATCATAATTACAAAACAAATTTATAATTACTTATGTAGATAAATCTCCAAATAATTATGCTATCATTTGTAAAGAGTACTATAAAGTGTTAATTCACAATGCAATTAACACAAGTAATATTTTTAATAAAACAAAATTAAATATTGAAATTAATAATAGAAAATTATTAAATTATCACAAATTACTAAAAATCAAATGTAATAATTTAAATTATCCTTATCTTGTTATAGTTCCAAAATTTCATAAAAATCCAATTAAATTTCGCACAGTTACAATCGGGTGTAACACATATAATAATAATAATGCAAGCAATTTACTACTTAATATTTTAAAGCAGATATATGATATAACGTTAAAACATAATAACCAACATTGCCTAAAAAACAGTTTTCAACTTATTAATAAAATACTTAATATCAATCCGGTAAAATTCATAAAAACATTGGATTTTAATGATTTATTTAATAACATTGATATAAAAGACTTGCATAAAACAATGTGTATATTATTTAAAGAATTTAAAAATCAATTAAAATTAAAAGAACATATTTCCGTAAATTTTTTTAAAACTTTACTAAATTTTACATTGCATAATAATTACATTATATATGACAATATTATTTATAAACAATGCCAGGGAATTCCGCAGGGCGGGACCGCTTCTAGTATTCTCGCTGACCTTTACTTATATTATTATGAAAGAAATATTAGTCCGAACAATGATTATGTATTTTATCGCTATATTGATGACATTATCACATTTTATTTCAATGATAAAAATTGCACATCACCACTCAATTTTTATCCTAATCAGCTTAAACTAAGCGAAAATGATTTAATTAATAATAATATAAATTTTCTTGACTTAAAAATTAATATTAATGATAATTATAAATTTTTGATATTTATGATAAGAGATTTGATTTTCCATTTAAAGTAAATATTTTTACCAATTTTGCTTCATGTTTACATAAATCAGTTTATAAAAATATAATTATCAATTATCTTCATCGTATAAAATACCTATGCTCAGATATAAATAAAAACAAAAATATTAGATTTATTCGAGATCAAGCAAAAATATATGGTTATCAAATTTTTATGATAAATTCAATCAACTCTTTTAAATAACATTTATTGTTTTAGTGTGCGATAACATATAACAAAAAATTGTTTTAGTGTGCGATAACATATAACAAAAGATATAGCAAATTACAATTATAACATACATAAATACAATTAAAACATATAAGGACATTTATTAATTGATTGAACATTATATACACTTTATATAGTCTGTGATAGTGCGTTTAGCCGATCACCTCTGTTTTAAGTGTTTCTGATGTTCAGTTTTAAAACATATAAATTAACTTATACAAAAAAACACAAAATTATACATGGATAACATTGATGATTATAAATCACAAACATATCTATATGCAATATATATATATATATATATAGTGTTTTTTTTTTTTTTTGAAAGTTTAATTTTAATAAGTCTTTTAAATACTGCATTGCATTATAAAGATTGAAACACAGTAGTAATACTATTAATTTAATTTTTTTTAAATAAATTTTGAGATATTTTAAATTGTTTATGATCTATTTAATTTGATATTTAAATCAATCTCTAAATTCTATAATATATTTAAGTAGAAGTAAAATAAAACATTAATTATTTTATATAAATTCTATAATTATATATATATATAAGTAGATTAACACAGATGGCAGCACCAGCACTTTGTATTAAAAATTAAAAATATCTCTTTTACAGAATACATACTCTTGTTAAGAATATTTGAAATGCTGTGTAGGATGGATTTAATTCTGGGTAAATTTATTCATATAGTGGGATTTTGTACGATTTTAATGTAAAACTACAAGGAGTATTGTTTTTTAATGTTTATATATATAATTAAATCCAATATAGTGGATATGTAACTCAATCTTAATTTTGAATAATTATCATACCAATAGTTGGAGGCACCTTACTTGCCAGGTAGATGTTGATAATATTGTTAATATTATATTTAATTTACCTATAGAGGGCACTATCGCTTGTATATTTATTTTACTTTTAGGGATTAAAATTGAATGGAGTATTTGTATATTCACGGATATAATTTTGTTATTAGTGTATTATCACAAGAATAAATTTGTTTTTGAATCAATTTGTGTTGGGGTGTCATAGTTAGGGTAATATTTCAAAAGATGTGCTCTTAACTTGTGTGCCATGTGGACGTGTGGTATCATGGAGAACTTGTGATGTTTAAGGATTCTGGATAATTATTGAGAGTAAAATATTTTATCTATTCTTTACGGGTTTTTTATTTCAAATTTTATTATTTCAAATTTTAATATTTCCAATTGTTTTCTGGTAATAATTCAGTATACCTGGGTGATTCTACTGATCTTAGCATATATGCCAGTAGAATTATGAAATACTGAATTATTTTTTAAAACACATGTGGGTACATCCAGGCTGATGATTATATCTACATGTGTTTTTTCATATCCAATTCTGATTTAATTCTCTTGTTGTCCAATTTTCCATTGTATATGGTTCATATTTCATTTCTTAATCCATCTGTATTCACTTGATAGCAACTCCAAATTATTTTTTTTCTCTCTTTTTAAATTTTCTTCATGTTTTCAGTATTTTTGGCCAATTACCATTGAAGCACAAGCTATGGTAATATTATGATTGCACGTGTTAATCTATTAGCTATGTGGTATTCTGTCTACACATTATCATTATCTCTTTGGAGATTTAAGTAGAATGATACAAGAACTTGATATGTTTTTTAAAATTCATAGATATTATAATTATATATATATATATATATATATATATATATATATATATATATATATATATTGTATTTTTATGTTTAAAAGTAAAACCTCTGAATAACATATCTTTGGAGCGCGGAATCTGCCCATTATTCGGAGATAGTATCTATCTTTTTAGAGAAGAAAACATACAAATACACATAGGTATTGAATATTGAAAATGTTGTTAAATATGTGTCCACTATTCGGTCAGTCATGAAAGTTTTACAGTATATATTTTTAAGTATTTTTATTTAAATTTTTATTCGTACTTTTACAACATTATAAAAAAATTCGGCTAATTTTTATGAAAATTATCGAAGTTTAATTGTTAAATGTAATTTGCATCAAGATTTTGTTTCACCCCATTATTATGCATTTTGTATCATATAAGAGAAATGGGGATATATGAATGTTATGCGGTATATACGAATCATTTAATCCAAAACTGTTGGTTATAATAATGTTAAGTTAGAGAGGAGCAGAAGAGGAACAATATCTTGTATACTACATTCTTATAGACAGTTGAAATTAAAAAATATGTTTTATAATAAAACTTGTGTACAACAATAGTATGCGTTTGTAAACTTTCATAAATGCAATCTTACCCATAATATTAAGGTTTTGGACAAATCCTTTGATACAAATTCCCTGAATAGTTATTGTTCTCTGCATGTTAAATTAACGTGATTAGAATATGTTGCACTAATGAATTGTTAAAAAGTTTTCCGATAACAAAATATACAAATTGATTTTTTTTTCATTTAATTCAATAAGATTTTTAATATTTGAATTTAAAATGTATACTTATATAGCAGGGTCGGCGAACCTATGGCACGCGTGCCGTAGCTGGCACGCGAGAGGATATTTTTGGCACGCTGTTGATTAAACCAAATTAAGTCAAACTCTCCAAAATTCTACACCTCATTATTTTTCTTCCATTAATACACGAACTTGACTGGCAATAGCTTTAGATTGTTATGATAATTACTTATGTGTATAAGTCATACCAATGAATTACCCATTTCTGAATCATTTTAACCTTTAAATGCATAGTGATGCAAAATTGCATCACTTTTTATTTAACTTTGAATAAATAAATCAAGTTCTTTGCCACCACTATATTTATATAGAAATATTAATCCTATAAAAATCGTATAAAGTATGCTATTATACAAATTTAAAAATTTATCTTAACATTTCTGGTGTCTAATTCTTAAGTATAAAAAAATTCATGCATTTATGGTTAAATTTATTATCTACCCAAAGGTGACTCCAATTGATAAACTGATCTTGATTGTATTCGATTGGTTGGAAATTTCAGAAATTAAAATGTAGCTTATTGACTTCCAATCCAGCTCAGTATAAACTCAGCAATTTCTCAAATTGAGAGACGATTTGGAGATGATAGAAAAATAAAGAATACCAGGCATTATAAACAAAAATGTTGATAGTAAAATTATGTACACTTTGAATTCAATTCCTGAAGATGTTGACATTTGCCCCATGTTCACAAACTCTGCCTCTACTTATGCTTATGAATCATTATTATCAGAGATGAACAATATTAAAAATTCTAATCGAATCAACTTATCAGATGACTCCAGATCATCATGTATTTTACTAAAAATGACCAATTATGAGCCCATCATATGGTATCCAAGATGCAACATCAGAAATCACATTAATTTAATTGCTTTACTTTCTTCTCTTTTTAATTACTTTAAAAATGTGATTACAGTTATACATTGTTAAACCATCACTCTGCATATTACGCTAGTTTATTAAGGTCCCAACCAAAGAAGGAAATAAAGGTAAAAAATCCTAATAAATCTTGACTTGAAAATATGAGATCTGCTAAACCTTCACTTACTTTATCTTCAACTTACGATTTAACTTTTTTGTATAAACGGTGGCGGAAAATTGATAGAAGAAAAAAACATTTATGACAATGAGTTAAATGAGAGTAATTACGAACGCGGTGAAGAGAAACTAACACCGAAATTGCAAGTTTATAATTTTCTTCTGAAAAAAGGAAGATTTTGCAATGCTTATGAAATTAGAAAATAAAATTGAATCAACCAAAACCAAACAGAAAACAGATTTCTTTAGCAGACTTTTTAGGTAATGTTTTTTTTTTATTTGCTAATATCTTCTTATGCATTGTACACTGTAAAAAAAAAAAGGGTTGATCTACTACAATAATTTTAGTTTATCTCATTGATTTTTGCAATTACTAAAAATTTTTTTGTATTCTTACTCAGATACAAGAAAATCTGTAAGAATTACTAGAAAACACCTAGCAACATTACTAGAAAACAGCTAGCAACGATTCCGGTTTTTAGTACCGGTTACTAAAAAAATCTGTGGAATACAAATATACTAAAAAATGTTTAGTAACCTCAGGATTTCTTTTTACAGTGTAATATATTTTTTAAATCACATGGCTAATAATTTTCCATTTAATAGCAGGTGTAAAACAAATATTTTGCAGATATGATTCTTAAATGATTTTTTTCGATGTTTCTTTTCTCATTGTACATTTTAAAATAAAATTACCTCAATTATAAAACCACCACACGTTGCTTCCCGAGGGGCAACACAATCTATTACCATAATTATTACATTCATTTGGCAAGTTGTTTCGAAGTTTCGATTTGAGTTTTTAATATTTTTTAATAGCTATAATTATTTCTTATTCTTATCTTCTTTCTATAATTATTACTATAATTAATTAACCTTTTCATGTAACCTTTTCATGTGCGTTGAGCTCAAGAACACAATTTGTAATCTTTTAGCACCAGTAATTCAAAATTTTGGTTTGAGTTTGCAATTTTTGAGTTTTCAAGACATTTAATATGAATGTTGATATTAATATTATGTTTATATTATTACCTGCAGGTATGTTATCCATATATATCTTAATCTAATAATAATAAAAGTAATTTTATTCATTATTTTTTCAGTTTTTTTTGGCGCAGATGGGCGGGGTTTGGGGGTTGGCACGCCATGGTCGCTTGAAAAAGTTTTTGGAAGAAAACTGGCACACGGATGTGAAACGGTTCGCCGACCCTGTTATATAGTAATTAAATATAAAATGTTCGACATTTTAAATATAAAGTTAAGGATAGACGAGATTCATTCTGTCTTCAGAAATATACATATAAAGAAACTTCCATAAAGAGTATCTAATTCTGTGTGTCGCTTAAAAAGATTTTTTTTTTTTTTATTCACTTGGTGTTTTTTTCTGAAAGTCATGCACGTTTAGAAAGTAAGTACATATGAAAGTTTTAGCATAAGAAAGAAAATTTTATTTGGTAGTTTAATTTATGACAGAAATGTAAATTGAAGTGTATTACTATGCGTATAGATTCTTTTTCCTCCTTGCTATTAAAGATTGGGAAATAATCTCAAATTCAAGCACCGTATTTTTACTAACGCTTTTCAAGTATGCTTTTTCAGCAATTTGCATTTATGCCACTATTCTTGATCCTAACTTCATTTTAATCGTCACGCGTCTAGTGTTCTCCTAACCTTTTGACTCAGCGTAGGTCGTTGTTCATATTACTGTGCGACTGGACTGGTTGTTATAACCTTTGACATTGTCATACTCAAGACACTAAAACTCAGTGTAGATGGATTAGTTACATCGCTATTGTCATGAGATTTCTATCAGTTCGGGTTTTCTGTTCCCTTTCCCCCAAGAAGGTGCTTGTGCGATCAAAATCAAATGATTATTTATCAGATAAGTTTTAATAAAGAGAAAGAACAAAGAAAGCAATCATTTCGAAATTCTGCGCATTACATATACATTACCACGTCCTTCAAGATGTTTTGAAATGAATTGAAATTGTAGATTTTATTTTTCGTATATTTTTTTTTATATAAAATACTTGCTCATCGTTTATATAAATTATTAAATAAAATTTCATTCAACAACCAAACTATTGAAATTACGTGCCTAATCTGTTTGTGCACAGGATTGAAACAAAAATTTTATAAAAAAAAAAAAGATCCAAATTGATTTAAACTTTTATCGTGTATGTTAGTTATTCAAGCAATGATGAACAGTGACCAGACAGACGGGGATCCCCCCGGAGCATATCAAAATCCCGGGGGGAAATTTGAGATTTTGTTTGATAATGGACTAAGTGCAAATCCCCCCCCCCCCCCCTTAGTAGTAGCTGTATTTTAATTTTGTCTGAGAAAAGTTACACACAATCCTAAAATTTCACATTGAAAATTATTTATTAATCATAAAAATGCGCAATTTTTTTTCAAACAAGCTCAGTTTTTCATACAATTTTAATATTTTTATTGTTGTAAAAAAAATGTACTTTCGTGGATGTATTTTTTTTTTTTTTTTTTTTTTTTTTAACATAATTTTTCAAATCAAAGAATGCTCATGGAAATTATTTAATTAACTGTTTTTGCAAATTGCGGAGAAATACATAAGATCATAATACATTCATTCAACGATAAGGATAAATAAAATGCTTAACTTACATTATATAAATTTTCATTTAATGCTATACACTATTACACAAATTTAATTTAAATTCTGAAAGAATATAAACACTCACTAAGCAAGCAGTTTCATAGTGCATATAATGAGAATTTTACGGACAGCACTACATTGCATTCGCCAAATTGCATGCCTTTAGCAATTAAAACTCTTAGAATATACATCAGGATTTAACCGCTAAGTTTGAATGATATATTACCGGGCATGGGGGAATCGCCAGAAGATTTCTCAAGTGCGTTATAAGCAGATCTTCCTTTGTCAAGGTATATCGAACATTTTAAACGAATGATTATTTTTTTTTAATATATATATATAATGAAATGACGTGTGAAAAACAAAGGAAAAGATTATAAAAGTCAATGGAAAGGATACTGCAAAAATTAAACTTAATAAAGTGAAAATCAAAAATGAAATACCATGGAATCTTCAGAAGAGCATAATAAGAATAATCCATAGTAAATATGTTATTTCATCAAATATTGTCAGCATTATGCCTAAAATCGACAATATTAAGCTTCTTTAACATATATAAGAAACAAAATATTTAAAAAAAAAAAAAAAAAAAAAAAAAAAAAAAAAACTATCAAATAAATAAACCATGAGTCAACAGCAATAGATATTGGATCATAAAGCAATGGACAAAACTCACCGTAAAAACAAAGAGTACCAAAGACTAAACAGGATTTGAATTGCTTTGCAATATCTGCTGCACTTCACTTCACCATGAAACACAACATGGCTGAGAAAGCTGATTCATTACATGAAAATTTATGATGAAAGAAAGGTAAAATGTTTATTACGGCCATCTACTACAAATTAATAAAAGGAAAAGTAATAATTAATGTAAATTTTTAGATACTGATGAAGACTAAAGGATGTAAATAAACTGTAGGTAGTTATAAAGATCAAAAGGGAAGATGGTAGTAAACAATATATGGCCATGTATGAGGAGACATTATGTAAATAAAATGATGAATGTACTATTGGATATGGTGTGATAAATGATTGTGTTGAATGCATGAAACCAGTATGTATATATATATATATAAATTGAAAAGTATTTGTTCTGTTCGTTGTATAAATAAATATACTTAAGTGAATTTCTAAAATGATTCCACTATAACGAGTTTTTTATCACAATACTTTTCTAAAGTAATTCAGATTAATATAATTAAACTGTTAGTTTTTTTACTGCAGCTCTTATTGTCCGAAGAAAAATTGAATAATTTACCCATTCAGTAATAGCATTGTTCCGCTATTTCTTATATAGCCTAATAAACTTTAATGCACTTGTGCGTTTTTTTCTCAAAACATTCTTGTTAGAATCAATAAAAATGTTTCTTGAATTTAAATCTCTACACTTTTTCTGCCCCTTCTAACTTAGCATCATCGGTTCAGCTTCGTTGAATACTACCACGAAACCCCAATAAATAAAGCAACATTATCAAGAAAACAACACAGAAAAACTGTTAACCGCACTTCTAGAGTATAGCTACGTGCTTCAGTGAAGAACTTTAAAACACTAATGAATTCCTTTTAAGCTTTGGAAAACTTCAAAGTTTTTTGTCGCTTTTCTAAGGAAATGAATACTTTTTTTTTTTTACTTTTATTCCTGTTTTAGTTTTTGAATTGGAGACGCATTTGACTTGTCAATGAACTTGTTCGTTGAATGTTTTTCTTTTTTTTCATGCTTTATTTCTACGGCTTTCTGAACTGCTTGGTCCAGTGTTCGATACCCCTTGTGTAGACGAAGAAAAAAAGGCTAATTTACAGTTAAAATGTACGAGACTTTTCAATTTAATTATTTTGCCAGCATGTTGTCTAATTCAGTTACCTGCACAAAAAGGGAAAGTAAAAGAGAAGCTGAAAAGGATGGCGTATTTGTAAAGGATAATCCGACAAGTAGAGATTTGCATCAAGTATATTTTGTTCTCTGAGAAGTTTTTCTTGCATTTTACTTTTTTCCTTTTTAAATGTCGGGCTTTCTACTTATATATTGGGATGTTTTACTACTTTAAAGGAAAAACTTTCGAACTGTTTTTATTTAATTTGGATCTTAACTAAAAAAAAGGGTAAAAATGTGCTGCTATATAGTTCTTGTATTTTTTCTTTAAAAAAATTTTACTGCTTATTCTGCCAGAATTTCGCCTTTAAGTTTTTATTTCCTTTAAACTGATTTATGAGTTTAGTTTGTGGAAAGAAATTAATCTAGACACACGTAAAAGACATTTTTAAGGGAAAAAACTAATTTTCAAAATTGCATTTTTTAATACGCTCGTTCTTTTTTTTATCAGCTGAATCGGTAATTTGAAATATTTAATACAGCATCTGGAAGAAATTTTTCTGGCATTTCAACTAAATAAAAAAAGGTTCTAAATAAACTTATCTTTAATAACATTTGAATACAATTGTATTCTTAATAATTTTGAAAGTAAAAAAATCAACGATCTGGATTTATTTACGCCTTAGATATTAAGAGTGCCATGTTCAATGATATTTAATATATTATTTTCAAAACACTCGTGTCTACTAAGTACTAATCTTTGTATCGGTTATTTAAAAAATCTCATCAATTATGCTGTACATGAATATTTCTAATGTAAAATGTTAAGCTATAATGTAAAATTTATGAAGCGTTTGCCACTAGCGTTCCCCCATTCATAAAATTGAGCTATCTATATATATATATTTGTCTTACGTGGCGCGGAAATAGGGCTGAATTTCTACCTTATCGTTGGCAACAAACGTAGTTTCCAGAGCTCAGACCAATGAACAGACAAGATTGTGTTAGCTCCACCTCCAATATGGCGGTCAGTGTCAGAGCAGTGAAACTGAAGCTTAAATTTAAGATAATATGAACGTAATCCAAAGCGTCTGAGATGATTCCTCATTTTAATTATGAGTAATATTGTTAATTTCAAATTAAATCTCAACTCTTATTTAGAATTTATTTACGAATTTCACTCGCACAAAAAATCGTAGATAATAAAATATAAACTTTCTAGAATGCCCCTGCTGCCATCTGCTGCTGTTTTATTGAAGTAAAAATAATTTATTTTTCCGAAATCTATAATCAATTAGAACAGGGGTTCTCAAACTATGGTACGCGTACCAGTACTGGTACGCGAAGCTCTGGCTACTGGTACGCAGAAGTCCGATACTGGTACGTGGAATAAAACAGAAAAATCAGCATATTATTATGGAATCGAAAACGGCTTGTCTTTATTAACTTGGAAATTTTCAAAAAAATTTCGAACGTGATTTAGGATTTGTAAACGTTTTTTTTCTATTTTCTTGTTTACGAGAAATGTTTGTTACAGCAGACTTGCTGAAATTCGCACTGAACGTTTATGATACAATCAGTTTTCCAGAATTAAAAACACAATTATTAGATTTATATAGATAAAAATTGAATTTTTAATAAAGACTTAATTTTAAAATTAATGAATGAATGAAGTACTTTTAATTTGTGGAAGAACTGGTTTTAAACATGCTTTACAAATTGAATTATCTGAAGGTAAAGTCTGAATGCTTGGAAGTAGGAGGAGTGTGTGTGAGTAGAAGGAGTTAAAACAAAACAACATTAAAAGTGTAATTTATAAATTACACTTAAAATGTTGTTTTATTACCCATTGTTCTTTTTGTACTAGAAGAGCGTCTAGGAGGTGTTGAAATAAGTCTTATTTCAAACATAATTCATAAATTGATTCATTGTGTTGATTGAAATATTTTTCTTCTCTTGTACAAAAAGTGTTATAATTTCCTCCTATTTCATGGAAATCAGTTTTTAAGAGACTAAGGTTATTTAAAATGGCCAAGAGAGTAAGATTATTCAAATCAAACAAAAACTGTGGTCATATGCAGTGGTATATATATATATATATATATATATATATATATATATATATATATATATATATATATATATATATAAATGTATGAAGAAACTTGTAAGTGTTTGCCTACTGAGCGACATTACTGTCGCATTTAAAGGTATCCAGATTATTAATACGGTTGTATTGAGACTACGTTAAATGCGCTAACTAAGCTTTAGATAAGAAATTCGCAGGCCCTGATTAATGCAGAGGCCGACTAGGCCATGGCCTATGGCCCACCACTGATGGAAGGTCCCAAAATATATAAAATTGTTTACAAAAATTTTATTAAAAATGCAGTTTTTTCCAATTATTTCTCCCAAAACCAAAAAAGATTTTGATTAACTTGGTAACCATATCATAATATCTAAGGATAACCACCGAATACTCCCTCCAAAAATTTATAGCTATTTTCTTGGTTTGAAACTGGCTCCGAAAAGGTACTGGGTCTGGAGCTCCACATGACCTTAATCGGGCTCTGGAAATTCGTTTCTCACTTGAGACACCCTGCCACTGTATCTCACTTGAGACACCCTGCCACTGTATCTCACCAGAGAGGAAAGAAATGAACTTATTCAGCTCTCCTTTCCTGTGATTGATTACTGGAGTCCACATTCAAAACGATGAATGTAACATAATTTTTGCTGACGAGAATATCAGAGTACCGTCTAATATCGTCAAAATCTGTTTGTGTTTAGCAGAACATATCTCTGTGAATGTGCTTTTTCCCCCTTTGTTATATGAAAAACAAATACAGGAATAAACTAAACATCTAATCTGACTTATGCCTAAAACTTCCTAATATTGAGCCAGACATGAAGAAGTTGTGCTTGATAAAACAAGCCCACCCTTTTCATTAGCCTACTACAACAGTATGTGAATCAGTGTGCGCCAATATGTCATTAAATATTGTGACGTTTTTACTACACCAAAATACTGTATTTTGATATTATAGGCATTTTTAAAATTTAATGATGATACTACTTTATACTTGAATGTTATTACAAAGCAGTCAATTAAGTAATATAATCATCCATTTTTAAATGCAATAAAACCTGCTATGACGGAAATACAAAAGACCGGACAGATATTTCGTTTTACACAGGTTTTTCTATGGTAGCTTTACGTTTATTACCAGGTGGTACGCGGAAGTATGAACTTCGATTTAGTGGTACGTCGGTCTAAAAGTTTGAGAACCCCTGAATTAGAATAATAAAATGCCGAACGAAATTTAAACAATCATTGATGATAAACTATCTTCCTACCACGTAGTGTTTAACGAATGTAAGCCGTGCTGTACAATATTATAGGTGCAATAAGTTTTGAACTAATTATGTTTAGATCCTTTTTTTCATAGTATTTAAATGATTTATATGCCCTTTAGTAGCATCAACTAAATGCATTTTTAGTTGTGCTTTCAACGGAGTTTTCCATTACTTTTTTACATTAAAAAAATTGTCAATTTCATATGTACAAATGATTTATTGTAGTACTTATTCCGGATAGAATTACTAGAAAAATGAAAGGGGGGGGAGAGCGAGCGAAGCGATATCAAAGTGAATTGCTTTGCAATTCACGGGGGGTTCACGAGCGTTAGCGAGTAGGGGGCTGAGCCCCTAGTTATTTAGAATACTATGATTACTGTCTTACTGTAGTTTATTGTTAAAAAATAATTATGCATTCAGTATACTATTTTCAGTGTCGCCAATTTATTCCCAAACACATAAGTCACAATTAATATATTTTCTGAGATAAGTGAAAATGATCTATTTAGGATAAATATGACAACAAATCGATTGAAAGAAAAAAAGTACAGGTGTCCATCAGCTAGAAAATAAGAAGCAAGGAACATCGACACAATTTTATCACGTGAATTTTAAAATTGAAAAAGTGATTTAATTTTATCTTTTTCTTACCTTACCAGTCTTCATTATCTTCTTTCTCTTAAAATTTTGGTAAGGCATATAGCATGAATATTAATGCAAAAAATTCTTATACAACATGTTAACATTCTGTAATCTTGCACTCATCCTTTATGAAGATCCGGTATCGCCGTAAGACCTGCAATGTGCAACTGTAACTCTTAAAAATTGAAATTGCCCCTCCTGAACACTTTCGCGTTTATTCGATTGTCCCATTTTAATATTTTGCCGTGAGGAAATTTTATTGAGGTTTTAGTCAAATCTAAAGCAATATATCAAGTAATCGTGGTTGACACCACGACGCTCGTCTTTTGCCGTGTGGGAGTGTCTTAACAAAATAAGCTTTGCATACTATGTTAATTTTTCTAGCATTTGTTTTTTTCTTCAATTTATTTTAACATAGAGCCCATATCGTAGGGACATTATGACTACAATTAGAAGACTAATGTCTATCGTGTACACCTGTGTGTGTATAACACTACTGTAGCAGGATAAGGGTCATTCCATGGTAACTTACGTTACATTTAGAATAATTGACTTCAGTAATTTTAGTAGTATAACACTAATAAATATTCAAATTGTAATTTTTATATGATTGATTAATTAAGCCTATACAAATCTAAATTTGGATAAAAATTACTTAAATTTAGTACTATTTCTTGAACGCTAAAAATTATATTTACTATGGTAACTTACGTTTCTGACAAAAAGAACGTAAGTTACCATAATAAATATAATGGCCGGTGTTCCAAAAATAGCACTAAAGGTAGGTAATTTTCATCCAAATTTCACTTTGGATAGATTTAATTAACAAATCATATCAACATTACATTTTCAATATTTTTTGTTCTAAATGTAACGTAAGTTACCATGGAATGACCCATAATATTGTTTCATGTTTCTAATCATGTGAATAATGCCGCCCTTCATTGTTTACCACCAGATAACATGCGCCCTACAATATTTAAAAAATAAATAGGCCTGATATATACTATCTACACTACAATTTTTGATTTTACGGTATAATACTAGCACTCCAGCTGCTGGTATTATACCGTAAAATTAACAGTAATAACCAGTAAAATAAGTAGTAATACACTGCCGCGCTTCTGCGGTAGCGTATTGCTGCTTATTTTACTGTTTAATTCCATATTATCTAATCCAAAATTATGTAAGATGTAATATTTCAAGTTTGTTTTCAGAAACTTGCTTTAACTGAAATTTTTTGTAGAGTAATAATGTTTAATCATGCATAATGTTTAAATTTTCTACTTTCTGACACTCGTCCTTTTAAAAAAATCCATATTCGAAAAGAAATCTTCGGTATGACATTGAACATCTGCAACTTTTTTCTTTTATTGAAAAACAACTTTTGCCCACCCAAAAACTTTCCACATCACTGAAGTGCCCTTTCTATACTTTCAAACATAAAAGTTGTTTACGTGTTTTTATATTCATTTGATCAAATAAAATCTTGTATCAAGATGACTCCTTGACGCTAAGTGTGCTCAGCTATTGCTGTGTGAGTGATTTTAAGCAAGCTATAATGTAGCTTTTCTTTTAAACAGAAGTTAATGTATAACGTAAAACATGCTGTCTATAAGCATTTAAATGTCATTTCTTCGAGCAACGTATACATTTTTAAATATTTTTTCAGGTTCTTCAATCTAAAATAACGTTGGAATAATATGTTTGTTACCACCAACTTTCTTCCTTTGCGATTTTTCGTAAAGTAAATAAAGAATCCAAAGTCAAAAGTCCACAGTATAATATTTTAATTCCGTACTTTCTGACCATAATCTTCCTTTTTATAAATTTCCACACCTCCTGAAAGAAATCTTATTAATCACCTTAAAGAGATGTAACTTTACTTCTTGTAAAGCGACATGTTTGCCTTGCCACTTTTTTGACAGTTTGTACTTTCTGTCGTGAAGAATGTTTCCAGTGGGCATTTTTTATTGCTTTGGTAAAATCTAATTGACTATTAGACGTGTTTAGTTCTTAGCTCTTGCTATACCAGTGATTTTTAAGAAAATATGAATTTGCTTTTGAAGCAGGAGCAAAAGTACGTCAGTAGTGTGACATTCTGTCTACAAATATTTAAAAACCGCTTTTCCGCAATACTCAAATGTTTCAGATTTTCATATTATCAGATTCCCATTTCAAATATGACGATGAAATAATCCCCGTTTGCTTTCAGACTTTCTTCCTCTGAAATTTTTCATAGAGTAAATAGAGAATCCAAAGTCGAAAGTCCACATACGTACAATGTTTTCCCTTACTCTCTCTCTCTCTCTGATATAACCTTCCTTTTATAAATATCCATACTCAAAAAGAAATCTTGGATATCACCTTAAAGACCTGCAACTTTACCTCTTCTTGTAAAGCGACAAGTTTGCCTTCCCAAACACTTTCCAGTTTACTCGAGTGTCATTTTTTGACAGTTTGTACTTTCAGTCGCGAAGAAAGTTCTCTGCTTGTTTTCATGTCAAACAAAATGGGGTGTCGCCCAGAACTTTTTTTTGCCCGATTCTATCGCGAAATATTTGTTTTAAGAGATTCACTTTTATTTAGTTACTTTAGCGTGTCGATAAAAGTTGGAGGCTGAGAACATTTTCCCCGGTCTTTTAGCCAAAGGGTAAAAGTTTCAATAAGCTGCTCTAGGAGAAGAATGTTCGATAATTATTGGAAACGGATGTTGAAAAAGATTGTTTTTTTCCAGCGGTGTCAGTGACGATTATTAAGTATCGGAAAATAAATTTGCGAAATCGGACTAAGGAATAATCTTTGTAGACGTCAAACGGACAAAATTAGATTTACAGATGAATAGAATATAATTTTATTAAGATTTTTTTGGTTACCCATGAAACTAAATCAGATTTACACATAATATATACTCAACTTATTAATAATATTCTTGATTACCTATAAAACAATCTTAATTATACCTATGAAACTAAAATAGATTTGCACATGAATTGTACAAAGTTTTATTAACATTTTTTCTACATTTCCCATGAAACTGAATCAAATTTACATATGGATTGTGTAAATTTTATTAAGATTTTTCATGACTACCCATGAAACTAAACCAGATTTAGTCAGAAATTGTTCAAAGATTTTTTTCTACTTTACCTATGAAACTAAACCATTTTTACATATGGATTGGTTAAAATTTTATTAAGATTTTTCTTAACTATCCTTAAACTAAACCGGATTTTGACAGAATTTGTACACAATTTTATTATGATTTTGATTACCTGTGCAATTTAATTATAATGAGATCGTTAAATCGTTTGCAATTCATAAATTGCTATTCATAAGTAAAACAATAAGTCTTAACTTATATTATCTGCATTGTAGCTGTTTTTCTTAAGACTTTTAATTTTATTTTTAAAGAACTCTAAATGTTGCGTAAAACCATTGTTGTCAGTAGGAAAAATAAATGCGTCTTTTAATTTTGCTGTTCTTGGACAAAACTCAAAGGTCTACTCTTAAATGAAATTAAGATTAAATTGAAATATTTTATGGATTTTTTTTTATTTTATATCTTTATATATAAACTAGCAATCCTATCTGTTGTTACATACAAGGGCTACAAAAATTATTTAAAATGGTCTGTTAATAGACTAGTTTATTTTCTGAGGAAAAAAAACCCCTGAAAAATCTGAATTAAAATGAAAAATAAGCTAAAGAATTTTTAACTATCAGCGGCACATTTATCCTGATGACATAAGAAGTGACATTACATTATTTTTTGAAATTTCTCACAACATTCTTTTTCTCTTGATATATTGCGTTATCTTACGTCAGATGTATTTTTCATGTAAAAAGAATTCGGGATTATTTCTAAAATTCTATTGTTATCAGATAGTTGGTAGATGTTGCCCTGAATTATCTTCTCTGAACACTTGATTGCAACATTTTTAAGACAGTTTTATCTCCATTGTGTATTTTGTCCTTACCTTTATCGGAAACTGCATGACGAAGTTCACTTCCTCAGTGCATCTCTTATCATTCTTAGAGTATTTTTATATAAAATAAATCTTTTTCAAAGATTATTTAGACAATGCGTTTACCTGCTTTCTTGGAAAGCTATAATTTGGTTAATTTCTGATTTTAGCGGAAATTTAGATACTTTTGAATGATTGAATTTCAAAGATTTGCATATTCTTATCGTTTGTTAAATGTATAAAAGTTAAGCAGTTTGTAATTTAACTCAATAATACAACAAAGCAAATATAGCTTGTGATAAATAATCAATTTTTTATCTAATCGACGTCAAATATTGCTTACTTTACAAGGGGATATTCATATAATTCGACATCGCATCTAATATTCCACATTCTATATCTAATTTTTTTAATTTATATGATTAAGAAAAATGTTTAAAATTTACGCTTAATAGGATTTTTAGCATAGTTCTTTGAAAATGATGTAAAATCGATATAGGTCGTGTTTATTATAGAAAGAGATAACAGCATGGCACAGTAAAAACTACCATGAAAAGTAAATTTTACTGTACAATAAAAAAAAGTGTACTATTCTGTACAAAAAATATACTTGAGATAATCTAATTATCTCAACGTGTACATAAAAATGTACTATATTCTCTTAAACTATTCATTGATATTGGGTTAATGTTGCTAAAATCTACATTTACTTAAAAGTATAAAGCAAAATTCATGAATTCATGCGCGCATGATTTCTAAGAAATGGCTGAATAGAATTTCATGAAATTTTGACTGAAGGTATAATTTTTATAAATTCACAAAATGACCTACTATTATGTCCATCAAGTAAAATATTTAGAAATTGAATATTTTTATTTTTTTAAAAGATTAAATTTTGTATATTTTTTCAAGAATTAATATTTTTCCAGCTTAATTCATTTTAAACATATATCTCTGCTCAACTAAACAAAAAAAAAAGGCTCACTATGACAATTCAATTCTGAGAAACCCTGTGCGCAAGGCATAAAATGAATTAATTTATTTAAAAACACATAGAATTTCAAATTAAATTAAAAAAAACTTCATATTCATCTAGACTCATTTTCAAAACATTAACTGTTAGCATTATATCTCTTTAATGTGTGCTTAAAATTTCATATCTCAACGTTAATTAGATGTGGAGTTATTGGAATCCATATTAGTGTCACTTGTAATTTGTCATTTTCAGAAATACCTGACCCCTTATCTAAAATAATCATTTAAGTAAAATAAAAACAGCAAGGTTTTGCATTAAATTCGGATGCCTTAAGACATTGAAGGAAATACGTACATTGCATTATCCAGTAAATTTATGATAGCAAGTAAATATTCAAGCAAAGAACTTTTTTTTTCTTCGTATTTTAGTTACAGCTGTCATTAGGTAGCATACTTTAAATTGACCATCCCTCGTGTGTTTCCATATCTCATAACATTGATGATGGAAAATATGGAGCATGCTAATAACGTGCAATAAAAAATGGGATGAGTTGTTCCACCCGATATAATCGGGTAACGCTTCACACAATTTAACTCTGCAGAGGGTCCATCATTCCAGTAAAACAGAACAAAAGGCCATTGTCTGCTTGAATTTCAGATGATTGTAAGGAGAGATTATAAAGAAATATGGACTGTAGATAAACCATTTGCGTAAGAAAATAGATCAATTATTTATAAAGGTTGGTTTCTTCAATCTTAACTTTGTTTTGAATATTGAAATACTAAATACAATAGTATGTAATAAGTCTTTAGAGTACCTTACGTAGTGACTATTATATTAAGGTTGTAGTTCGGGATTTCAGATGCAAGTAACATATGGTATAATGTAAAATGTTTGAATAATAATAAAATTCACGAAATTACATTTGTGGTAGCTTAATTCAATAATATAATTTTGAATCAAACTATGGGTATATATATATATGATACGGTCAATATGATTAATCCGGTCATTATTAATAATAATCGGTTATTATTAATAATGACCGGATTAATCATATTGACCGTAACATATATATATAAAGCAAAAATATAGAAAAATGGAGGAAGTTCGAAAATAACATATGACAGTGACTTCTAACAACTCTTAAATTTATGTGAAATGAAAAATTCTATATCAGAATGTAGTTATTTGGACTTACTTTCTTCAAGAATGCAATAAATACTTGAACTTTAGAAACAAAATACGATCTTAAAATTTTATTTATAAGCCAAGTTTAAATATCGCATTCCTTTTAATAAAAATACATAATTTTTAAAATATAAAAAATCATATCAAGTTGAATATAATTTATCTAGATTGTCTGATATAATGGCGATCATGTCACTGAAATATTTCTTTTTCATTTTTTATTTGAATCTGAACTTTATCTAGTCGTCGATATTTATATAACAATATAATAAAATATAACACCTTGTAATAGTATATTACTTTTAAATGCTAAATGTGTAAAATTAACAACTATAATATAAATTAAAATAACTTTTATTAGTTGTTTTACATGTTTCGACTCTTCTGAGTCATTTTCAAAAACAAAATGAGAATATTCTAAAGCTGCACGGGCTTTGAAGTTATTATTTACATGTACTTTTTAAAAAATTACGCACGTTATCTATTATTTTTACTTGATTGTTTATTTTCATATCTTTGAGCATGGAGTAATTCTAGCCACAGTTTCGGTAAATTAAAAGATGCCGCATCGTTACATATTGTATTTTTGCGCGTGAGTATCTCTATGGTTTCTCTTATTATGGATGGATAGTGTAGACTGGAGGGAAATATTATTTTACTTTCATTGAAATTTATGTGGATGGTTTCTTCTTGATATAATCTTGCTAGGGCTGTAGTTTTTCTATTGTATTTAATATCAGCTATATGCTCTTTTTTTTCTGCAATTAAATTTCCTGCTGGACATGCCTATGTAGTAATTCTTGTATCCGTTTTCTTTAATAAAAGGTATTTCATATACTCCTGAATAATTCTCAAAATTAATTGGGTCAATTTTACTGCAAATGATATTCTTTAATTTCTTAGGTGGTTTGGCTACTAAGCAGATATTGAAACGTTTAAGGCTGTGTTTTAATTTTTCGAAAAAGCTTGGATAATATTGCAGAGTATAAAGTTTGTATTTTTGTGAATCAAATTTCTTTTCTGAATACTTATTACTGGTAATATCTATGATTAATTTATTAATATGGTGTACTGTAAAACCATTATTATAGGCAATTTTACGAATATTATCTAATTCATTATTCAATTTATTTTCAGTACATATTATAAAGGCTCGTTTTATGAGAAATCTGTAGGCTGAAATTTTGTATGTTTTAGTTGTTTTACATGTTTCGACTCTTCTGAGTCATTTTCAAAAACAAAATGAGAATATTCTAAAGCTGCACGGGCTTTGAAGTACAAAATAATATTTCCCTCCAGTCTACACTATCCATCCATAATAAGAGAAACCATAGAGATACTCACGCGCAAAAATACAATATGTAACGATGCGGCATCTTTGACATACAAAATTTCAGCCTACAGATTTCTCATAAAACGAGCCTTTATAATATGTACTGAAAATAAATTGAATAATGAATTAGATAATATTCGTAAAATTGCCTATAATAATGGTTTTACAGTACACCATATTAATAAATTAATCATAGATATTACCAATAATAAGTATTCAGAAAAGAAATTTGATTCACAAAAATACAAACTTTATACTCTGCAATATTATCCAAGCTTTTTTGAAAAATTAAAACACAGCCTTAAACGTTTCAATATCTGCTTAGTAGCCAAACCACCTAAGAAATTAAAGAATATCATTTGCAGTAAAATTGACCCAATTAATTTTGAGAATTATTCAGGAGTATATGAAATACATTTTATTAAAGAAGACGGATCCAAGAATTACTACATAGGCATGACCAGCAGGAAATTTAATTGCAGAAAAAAAGAGCATATAGCTGATATTAAATACAATAGAAAAACTACAGCCCTAGCAAGATTATATCAAGAAGAAACCATCCAAATAAATTTCAATGAAAGTAAAATAATATTTCCCTCCAGTCTACACTATCCATCCATAATAAGAGAAACCATAGAGATACTCACGCGCAAAAATACAATATGTAACGATGCGGCATCTTTTAATTTACCGAAACTGTGGCTAGAATTACTCCATGCTCAAAGATATGAAAATAAACAATCAAGTAAAAATAATAGATAACGTGCGTAATTTTTTAAAAAGTACATGTAAATAATAACTTCAAAGCCCGTGCAGCTTTAGAATATTCTCATTTTGTTTTTGAAAATGACTCAGAAGAGTCGAAACATGTAAAACAACTAATAAAAGTTATTTTAATTTATATTATAGTTGTTAATTTTACACCTTTTAGCATTTAAAAGTAATATATTTATCTAGTCGTGCTAAAATATTACGTGAAAATTTAAATTTTAGAGATAAATCAAGTAATAATTCCAATTATTTCGCATCCTGAGTAATTTTAAGTTTGTCTTTCAATTCACACGGGACTTCCTTTCTAAGTACCTGTATAATAATAGTCTTATGAATATCCAACGCAATAAACGCTAAACGGATGCTTTGCTTCACCCTTCTTTTCACATATGTTCCATTTACACTTCATCAGTTGAAGATGAAAGCATCGGCAATCAATTCAAATGCATCATCGAATTCGATTCGTTGAACAATCAAACTAAATCATCTTTCCAGAACCATTGGCACACACAAACACATTCACTGGGGTCTTCCAGATCTTCCGAAATACGTTCTGAAGCCGATTTCTAGCGTAAAGGGAGGAAGATCCCCTCGATTGTTGAAGAGTTCTCGAATAAATGGACGAAATAACGCCAATGAAGACAGATTGGCTGTCATCACTGAAGCACCTGGGATCCTATTGTTAAAACCCTAATGGGGATAGAAGGCTTCTTTTTCTTCTACAAAGTGCGAATTTAATGTAAGGGAAGAGGGGGTGGAGGTGAATAGCATCGAAATTGGGGGGAAGCCCCCTTTTCTGGAGATTCAAATTGCTTGCGAAGAATGCATATATATATTCGTATTGTGATCCAATTTCAATGGATCGGTTTCGGGAAGTACGGTATCTTATTTTGGGAGAATAGGACAGGTGGGAAATTTATGAAGAATGAG
Organism: Maratus michaelseni; assembly: GCA_963931845.1. Taxonomy (NCBI): domain Eukaryota; kingdom Metazoa; phylum Arthropoda; class Arachnida; order Araneae; family Salticidae; genus Maratus; species Maratus michaelseni. The sequence continues at coordinate 244,163,585 of OZ007588.1, read as the reverse complement.
TTTTTAAAAGGTTTTACTCAAAAAGTAAGTTTATATGCATTAGATGCAGTTTTTTCCTACTTTTTTTATCATTCTTCTTGATTATGGAGTTATGATATAATATTTTGATCATCCATTATGCATAGTATTATTTGAGTAACCTTCTGCCAGTGGTATTCAGAAGTTAAAGCTTATTCAGAAGGAAGCGGTGAATAACCGGCAGTCAACAAAACGCATTTAAAACATTTTACGATAAGCTTATTGACAAAAACTCTCCGAAGATATTTCCTTTCTCAAATTGAAAGCGATCTCTTTTTATAAGCCGGTGGGTGAACTCTCAGCTGCTATACATTAAATATAAAATTGCGAGCGCAACTTTTGAATGTTTGACAGGTAATAAATGTGTACATTTCTTTCTAATGACTAATAATTCATATGATTTTGTCTGTGAAGTTTTTATCAAACTTTATTTTGCTATCAATGAGAAATTCCTGATATATTGCTTGCTACCATTGCAATCCTCTGCAGTTGAGCAATTTCAGGATTTCCTTCATTTTTGCGATAAATTTTTGATGATTGGATTGATGACCATGACTCGTTACAAACTGGGATTATGCGACAAGATTAATATGTGATATAATTAAAAAAATTAGGATTTTTTCTATATTACAAAAAAGATATTTTAAAGTATTACTCCTTTAATTTAGACACACCAATTTATATATATATACATAAATGAAACATTAGAACACCAACTTAAACAATGAAATAATAATTAAGTATGAAATAATTAGTTGACAATGAAAGATTCCCCAACACACTTAATATGGAAACAAAAACATATTAAAAGAATAAGAAATTAAATAAAAATGGAATTAAATGAATGAAATGAAATTTGTGGAATTTAGACAGAATTATCAAGTCCCAAATGCCTATATACCACAAATAAAATGAAATGAGATGTTTCATCATCATATTAGCCATACATTGCTAAAAAATATGATTTTGGGACTACATCTCATAAACATTGAAGCAAACCAGTGATAAAATGAAAAATAAAATACAATATTAAAAAGGAGAGAAGCCTTACATATAATTTACAAAGAAAACAATTTATAGAGTCAGTAAGTATAAAATCCATAAAGATTAAAAAAGATTAAAATAGATACCGTTCACCTCAAGAACCAGCATGAAACTCAACCATGACTTGGGAATGAATTGCAAAAAAAAAAAAAAAAAATCATTACATGTTGCCAATTTTAGAAATATAAATTTACACCCCAAGAACCAGCATGAAACTCAACCATGACTTGGGAATGAATTGCAAAAAAAAAAAAAAAATCATTACATGTTGCCAATTTTAGAAATATAAATTTACACCCCAAGAACCAGCATGAAACTCAACCATGACTTGGGAATGAATTGCAAAAAAAAAAAAAAAAAATCATGTTGCCAATTTTAGAAATATAAATTGCTTTATAATAATGCCAGAAATAATGTTAGAATATTATGGATTGTAAAGTAAACAGGAACATAAGTGCTGCCATCTATTGGGAAAAATGAATATAATCTGAATCGAAAGTATTGGATGGATATAAATGTTTAATAATTAAACCAAATTACTATCTTAAATAATACCAATTAGTTAAATAATAAATAAAAGAAATTAATAAATAAAATATCGAAATACATTAAAGTAATGGATGTATTAATGAATAATTCTATGTTATAAATAAGTATAAAGATGGAAAAATTAATTATTAAAGCAACTTAAAATAGTGCTACCATCTATTGGTAAAAGTGAATAAAATCTGAATAGAAAGTAATGGATATAAATTATTGTTTAATAATTAAACCAAATTACTATCTTAATGATAGCCATTAGTTAAATAATAAATAAATGAAATTAATTAATAAATAGCATATTGAATTACATAGAAGTAATGGATGTATAAATGATTAATTCTATGTTATAAATAAGTAATAAGATGGAGAAATTAATAATTAAAGCAACATAAAAATATATGTACCATTAAATGACAAAAAAGGTTAAATAACTGTACCAAAAATGCTACATCAATTAAATTAAATTAAAATAAAATACTAAATATTTGAACTATGATACAAAGAATTTAAATTTAATGTTGATTAAATATTGAAATGAATTAGTCACAAATAATGTTCCTTCATACCAAATTAAATAAAATATAAACACTTAATAAAATTAAAACATATTATATTAACACTGTATAAAAGTAAACATTATATTAGAAGTAAATATGACATTGTCCACCATAGGTATTAATCCAAATCATTATATCAAATACATTCTTAATATTAATGAATATAAATTCATTTAAATTAATTAAATAATGAAAAAGTAAATCTAACTAAATTAAAAAACATATAGAAATATCACATCGCAGTCCATTATAAAACAATTATCAAACAAATATGTAAATCAAAATGCCCCCCTTATATATATATATATATATATATATATATAATTATAATATCTATGAATTTCAAAAAACATATCAAGTTCTATTATCATTCTACTTAAATCTCCAAAGAGATAATTAATGATATTGTGTATACAGAATACCACATAGCTAATAATTAACATGTGCAAACATAATATTACCATAGCTTGTGCTTCAATGGTAATTGGTCAAATTTTACTCATACCTAAAGAATATTGAAAAAAGAAAAAAAATAGAGAGAAAGGGGAAAAAAAAAAATTATAAATTGGAGTTGCAATTAAGTAAATACAAATGGATTAATAAATTAAATAACCATATACAATGGAAAATTGGACCACATGAGAATTAAATATGAATTGGATATGAAAAAACACATGCACATGTACTCATCAGCCTGGATGCACCCACATGTGTTTTAAATAATAATTCAGTGTTTCATAATTCTACTGGCATAATGCTAAGATCAGTAGAATCATCCAGGTACACTGAATTATTACCAGACAACAATTGGAAATATTAAAATTTGGAAATATTTAAATAGGAAATAAAAACCATTAAGAATATACAATATATTTCACTCACAACGATTATCCCAAAAACTGTATTTAACACCTCACGAAATTACCACGAGATAACAGTTTTGAAATAATAAAATTGGAAATATGAACGCGTAAAGTGTAGATAAAATATTTTACTCACAATAATTATACAGAATCCTTAAAATGTCACAACTTCTGCATAATATTCACATCCACATGGCAATGCATCATACATGTTGACTAAGTCGAGTTGAGAGAAATGATTTGAAAGACAAGTTGAGAGCACACTTTTTTTAAAACACAAACCCCATCGATGACACCCAAACACAAAATGATTCAAAAACACACAAAATAATTCTGGTTTTTATACACTTATAACAAAATTATATCCGTGAATATATATTACTCCATCCAATTTTAATTCCTGAAAGTAAAATTAATATTCAATCAATAGCTCCCTCTATAGTTAAATTAAATATAATATTAACAATATTATCAACAACTACCTGAAAGGTAAAGTGTCGCCATCTATTGGTATTATAATAATTCATAATTAATATTTAGTTAGATATCCACTTTATTAGTTACATACTCACTTCATTAGATTTAATTATATAAATAAACTTTAAAAAACAATACTAACTTGTAGTTTTACTTTAAATTCAAATAAAATATAATAAATATATATATATATACCACTACTGAATAATAGTTTGTTGTGCTTTGTATTAGACTGAAACATCGCTGTGCTTTTTAGTATGCCCACTGCTGATGAGGCCACAGCTTTTTGGTTGTTTTTCTTGGTTTTTTCTTGTTTAGTTTATATCTGTTTAATTTTTTTTTTATTATGTTTGTTATTTATTCCTAGTTTAATTATGGTGCGAAATTCTGGGTCTGCCGAATACATTTAATACATAATGTGATATATATATATATATATATAATAAATTTATATATTTTATATATATATATATATAATGAATTTATATATTTTTTATATATATATAATTTTTTTTCAAACTTTATGACTGTTACTTCGTTAAGTTACGAAATACCTTATCTAGTACAGTACAAAAAAAGCCTAATGCTAATCGACGAAACATTCCATTCAATTTGATAAAATTAAATTTTCTGGACAAAATTAAACTACGTAGAAAATTGCCTCTTAATAAATGAGATTTTTGTAAGTTATAGGAAGTACAGCTTTGTTTCGCAAAGGCAAGACAATGAATGCTATCAATAAATGCCTGTTAATTTGGACAGAGTAAGCGTCATTGCTTTTAGTTACTAAAAATAACAACAGCGTTAATATTGGCGTGATTTCATATATATTATGTTTACATTTATTAAAATAGAACAGATTTAGTGTATTAGAAGTGACTTTAAAGAATTTTTTGTTAAAATAACAAACAATAAATTAACTAAGACTCGTTTCTAAATCTTTCATTTTGAAAGCTTATAGATTATATGAACTATTATAATACCGTATTTACTCTCTTAATTTACGCCCTTACGTATTTTACTCGCCCCCTACTTTTGAGGGGAAAATGGTAGAAAACAGATTCGCACAATTTTCCAATGAAGAATATGAGAAAATTTAAATTTGCAAATGAAATTGGTTTTAATCGCAAATGTTCCAACGCTTATCATTTTACAATATTTCAGTTTGGGCCTGACAAATTCTACGCTTTATAGCTGCTGCGCGACTATGTGCAGATGGTATTATGAGATACCATAAATCCAGTGATACAGTGGTGTTCTGATTTGATTACATACATAATGATTAAGAAAAATATCAAAGGCAATTCTGTTTATAAAGAACACTAATTTTCGCCGTAAACGAAATGTGACTTTTTTTTAAGTATATGCAAATGCCATTTTATGATATCAGAATTCGGCTGTATGTAAATACAAACCGAAAACTGACGTAGTAAAAGTAAGGAAAGAAGCGGCACCGTCTGTTACTTTTTTTTCGTCTAGAGTTTTATTGTATCTACGTACACGATGTACTTTCTTAGTACGTTTATGATGCTCTACAACTTTATCATTGAAATTTTGGTCGTATCTCTTATAGTTTTCGAGATGCGATCTAGTTCTGGAATACCTCTAGGGGACGGTACCATGTTACCCCTCGTGTAACTCAAAGCCGTTTTAACTATACGTAGACATTCATGACTCTGACTGTAGCCAATTTTGTCCACCAGTTATTTGAGGATAAACGGATTTAAAGAATCGCCCTGTATATATAATTTATTAAGATATTGACAATTGGTCAAAATTCTCTTAATCATTTTTTGGTTCTTTTTATGGTAGCATGGCCACCCCTGGTTTGATTCAGTAGTTTGTTTGAATACATCGCCTTTTTCTAATGCATCGCTGTCCATTTAGTATGAAAAGTTTTGATCAAGCTGAAGGATTACTACTTGATTTCGCAGCGTGATATTGAAATTCTGGCTCTACGGGAGATGTTTTTATTTTTTCGTGTATCGCAAGAAAACATTTAACGTTTCTCTCAAGAAGAATGACTAGGTGTGCGTGGTGGGTCCTTTGAACAGTCTATAAGCCCCTTGTCTAATCTGACATTTGAATTTAAAGGCAGTAGAAAGTTATTAACAGTTGTTAAAAAATTTGGTAAATTAATTACATTTCAGAGCGTTTAAGAGTCTCAATCGAATTAATTTTATAAGCAGAAAAAAACTAAAACTAAGTATAAATTTATTTGACTGTTGAAAATGCATTCTATTAAAGCTGTAAATATTGTTTTAACTTCATTGCAATTGCAATTCCTATTTTTAATATTTTTTATTCGCATCGTTGGTAACCGGTGTTTAATATTTTCTCAATTCAAATTCAATAATTGTTTGATAAAGATATTCTCATTGAGATATGAAATAAAATGTATCTTACACATACACCAGTAATTTAATTTAAAATTTGAATATAAATTACAAAACAATTCCCAAAAGCGGATTAAACTGAATTAGGCCTTAAATCTCTGCGATTTAAAAATATTAAGGACGATCAAATTTATATTTCCCACTAAAAAAAAAAAAAAAAAAAAAAAAAAAAAACTTTTAACACAATCCCGCAAACTTATTTTTATTTGCCTTAAAATTTCCAGATATTAGCGCTTGATTGCATCGCCGCCAAAACCCACGTTAATTTAAGTGGTTTTTACAACGTTTCAACCACGTGGCTGTACTCAAGGAGTTAATATTTAAGGACCGTAAAATAGCTTACTTGAACCCAAAAGAAGTGTTTTAAATTGGTCTTTCATCTATTGTTTTGAGAGTATTGACGTTATTCACCTACTCTACAAATAAAGCACTAACTAGTAACATAGTACATCCAGCGCCGATTTAAAAAATTTTTGTGTGCAAGTAGCTCTCTCCTGGTTCCAAGTAACCCTAAGTTACGGTACCTAAAAATTGAACAGCGTTTCTTATTTCACAATTGCGATACATATTGAGTTATAGACTGTTCCTATCCAATAACAACTATTCCTTAATTGCCATATCCTGAAGAATATGTTCAAAATACCAATTTCGACCGTATATTCAATACGATTCGTTACTTTTATAGGAAAATACTAGCAGATTACTTGAAAGCTTGTGTAGTTACCGATAAAAGATTTCTTGAATGTAATTTAGATTTAAGTGTCTTAAATAGCACGGGAATTTTCTCGTAACTAATCTTTTATAAATATGTCGTCATTTTTTTAAATTATACATAAATAAAATTAATCCAATAATGCAATCTCAACCATAATTTAAGTTTTCAAATTGCAGACATTACCCTATATCTTACATCTGACATTGAAAATGTAGTCTACATTAAGAATTAGACGCTATTCTGTTTTCTCATCCGGGTTATTTTATTACGAGCTCAGCTCACCTGTTGAGTTTTTTATAATCCCACTAACCCAACGCCCGCAGAAAGACAATTAAAAGAAGCCTCCATACGCCACAGTTGCCACCGCCCAAAAAGCAATTTCCAGCAGAATCGGAATTCTTGGGCGGGGTTCCTTCCTCTAGATTTAATAGATCTTCTCGTGTGTGCTCATAAGCAACAAGTGGTAGGAATGACCCACCGAACTATGTTTTGCGAGAGGTAATAAGAAAGAATGAGAGACAGGTAGTCTCTTTCTTCCCCTCTGACTCGTCAGTTATCGAAAATATTATGAAGTCTTGTAGTGGATATCAAGCCAATAAATTTATCTTGTTTTCTGATTTTTGGCCTGAAGATTAAAAGTCAATGGAAAAGAAGATACTTATTCTGAATGAACCATATCAAAACGGAGCGAAAAGATCTTAACCTTTTAACTTCGGGAAAAGGAATCTACACTTGTTGTTTCCTTACGGGAAGATAAGGATGTCTGCTTCCCCCTTTTGAGTACAGGTGACGAATGCAAGGAGCCTGTAATTAGCACATCTGTTTCTCGTTAACCAAATCTGGTTTCACCTGGGGATTTTTTCCCGAATGTAAACGGAAGAAAACATATTATGGCTCCGCTTTAAATGTGAATGATATTTAGAAAATACGTACTTTTTTACGATGAAAATGTTACTAAATTGCGGTAGTCAAATACAGTTTTTGAGCAGCATAATTGAACGATTTCATGAAATTTTTAAATGTTTACCATATAATAAATAAAAGAAGATATATTCAAGCAAATCCAACTATACAAACTGAGTGTAACGTAAAAATGCCTCATTGTTTTTTAATTTTTTTATGGGGAATTTAATTAAATTTGAGTTTGGAATTATTTTACAGACACAATGCACTATGGCCATTTAATAAAATTACATTTTTCTTAAAGTATTTAATAAAATATTTGTACTTTTGTTTTTTTTTGCATGCGAATTCTTAAAGTATTAAAGGGTATTAAGTTTATTGTACAAAATTTTTATTTTTCCAGCAATTCAAGGACACGTAGGGTAAAGGTGATGTTATAACTATATAACAAACTTTTGCGTTTAAATTTTTAAACTGCGATATGTATATTTTTTAAATAAAAATTTCCATTAAATATAGTAAAAAAAAATATTATAGTTTTACATATACTGTTTTTGAAATGTCTCATACTTTAAATAAAATAAACTAGTATAAATAGTTTTTAGTATAAAATAAGCTCTAAAAAGTATATACTTCTTTATAAATTTAGAATATTTATTCCTTTTATAAATGGTCGTATTTAGTTTGTAAGGGTATACAAAAAATTAAAATTAATATTTTTTCTTTAAATGTAATCATGGAAATACTTCTATTATTAACTAGAAGATGGAAGTTAATGTTCATTATTAATTCTATAATAATAATTAAGGGACGAAATATTCGTTAAGGTATGTGCACTAAAATTTAGAATTTCAAGCAATAATGATGATCAGACAATGATGGAAATAACCATAATCATACAAAGAAAAAAATATTTTTATACGGGAAAAGGAAGGACAAAGATAAGTTGAGCCACATTTCCATTGAAAGCCATTCTTGGAATACAGAAATTGTGTGTAAAAATATTTTTAAATCTTGCTTAAGAAAAAAAAAAATCTTTACATACTTTAAATTTAAATTATGCAAATATGAATTGCAAATTTCTATTCACGGCTAAGTATCAGAAAGAAACCTCTATAATTATATTATGTTAAAACGTGTAGGTGATTTTTGTAAAATGTTTTATTAAATGATGTTGAAATATGTTCGACGTAGATGATTCAATATTAATTAACAATACAGATTAAAAATAATGTTCCTTGTATATTGAATGTTATTTTCTCTGAAAACAGAAAAAAAAACTATTAATTCTTTTATTAAAATTTATTCTATTACTTACTACCAAGCTTTTCCAAAAAGTTTAAACAAATACTTTTAAAAATTGATTTATTTTTATAATATTCAGCCGCAGCAGGAGTGGTGCCCTGGCACAAGGTGCAAAACTTGACAAGCACTTAATTGTACCGTCAGCTAGCAGTACCGATAAACCTATCTTTAACAGAAGAATTAATATTTTCTTTTTTCAAAACACTACATAAAATTGCCATGTCGTACTTCAAAATTTTGATAAGTGAGATAAAAATTATTGGTACAATTTTGGTTATTTAAAGTTTTTAGTGTTTTTTTAAATGAAACTTATTCTCTGAAATAAGCATCATATTTTATATTAAACGATGATAAAATATTTCAAATTAACAATACAATATCAAAATACTCGCACTTTTCACGAGTGTACCAGAATGGGAGGGGAGCAGGGCTTAGAGTGCTGAAGCTGTCTCTCCAAAGAATAAAGGCTTGGATACCGTACTGCATCGCTCATATATTATGTTGTCTCTTTCACTGCAAACAGAATGTAAAACCATTAATAATTATTATTATTACATTAAATAGAATTTATTCTATGCGGGATTAAATATGTGAAAATTTCTTTACAAATTCGTTTGCAAGAATTATGAAATCATAAAAAGTAATTTTCATATTTCAACATACACTTAAACGAAATAATTTTTACACATATATATGCTTATTTAAATGATGTTAAAGTAAACTGATATTTTCCGCTTCAATATATACTGATTAATTTTTATTTTATAATATGCGAAGTTTAACATGGCGGGAGAAATTATGAATCAAATTAAGTAGAAATTCAAACTATGACAAACTGTTTCTCGTGCAATCTTCAAAAGTTTTTTACAAATAAAAATCGGGATTTTCAGTCACTTTTACCCTAATGCGAACTGATATTGTCCCTAAAACTTTCTTTTGCTTTCAAAGCAGGTAAGACACCTACTGTGTAAGTAGCTTTAAACGACTTCTCTACTTCCGCTTTTGGGGGTGTAAAAGATTGGGATTACGGCAATCCCTACCCCGTATTTACGAAGGGTTTTTCTTGGGATTACCGTTATCCCACCGTAAGCAAAAGGTTAATAGAACTATGATAATTAGAGAGTTCTAGTGATTTTAAAACAAATTTTTATTTTCTTGTTTCATACTTTTTTCCTAATATTATATATAAAACAACAAAACGATAATGTCATCTAACTTTATTTTTTTTTATAGCACTTTTAAATTTAGATGTTAAAAGTAATCAGCGCAGTTACGGTAATTTAGAGTAGCTTTTTTACATTGGCTACATACTCACAGAGCGCACTGGAAGTTTTAGTGTAAACTATATGAAGAGTTCGCTTAGACGAGATACATAAGTAAGTAAACATTAGCCTGGCGATAATGGCAGGTTTGCAAAAATTTGTCCAATATCATCCCAACCAAACTAATTTTATTATCCGTATGTCACCAACTCTGGTAAATTAAGGGTTTGTACTGTAATTTGTACAAATTTCCGTTCTCTTAGAAAATGGCTGTGAATTAGTGATGTAACGAGGTATGACGAACAGAGCCGCAGCAACTTCAATTGACGCCTGGTGCAAAAAAAATGGTTTGACCAACTGTGAATTTATTGGCAAGGAGTTGAGTAAAACGACAGCGCCAATTAAGCCTGTTCTAGGCTATGCGCATGATGCCCGGGCACCTCTCGCACCACTCTTGTTGCAGTTTCTGCTGACGAGAAAGAAAAGTAGTTCGAGCTGTAAATCTCCCTGTAATCTAAAGATGGTTAGAAAAAAAAACCTTATTATTTCTATAGAATTATTGGAAGGGTTCAACGAATTGAATCAGTGAAAATTCTCTCCACAGTTCTGAAACACATTTTTGTCACAATGTCTTTTGCAGGAATTAAATTATAACGAAATAGTAGATATTTGTGTATTTTAAATTACTTTTTGATAACATTCGACTCCTAGTGTAATATTTATCCAAAATATATATGGTTACTCACCTGCAACGTGGACATCGCACTTTTTTTTTTAATCTAATCAATTCCTTTAATATATTCTATTACTAATATTAAAAATGTGTATAAATATTGCATAATTTCTCATATCTTAACATTTTAATGGAACAGTAACTCAAGATCATATTTATCATAATATTTTGAAAATCCATTATATAAAATTAATGTTTTTTTTAAAAAGCCAAAAAAAGTGTTAAGAATTTGATATTTTAGATCTTCTTTAAAAAAAAATATTTTTACGTAAAAACTTTCATCCATGAATTGAATCGTATATGTATTCATAATATTATTCTTTAGCGCAAATTCTGTTCTTTATGAGAAAATGCGAAGTAAATATCGTAAAAATAAACTTAATTTTTTTCCCTCTTTACAGCTATATTTTAGAAGCGATTATTAAAGAAAAATTTCGTACTTTTCCAGTATAGGGATCTTGGCGTTTCTTTTCTAAAAGCTTGGCACAATTCAGGCTTCAGAAAGTGAGATTTATCGCCAAATGATATAAACAGTTGTGAAAATAAACCTTTGTGAATTTTTATGCTTGTTTATATATGTATTTATATCGATATAAACATTTTATTTATATATATTATTGTTTTTTAGATAAAATTTACTTATTTTTGGATATAAAAATAGATAAATGTCTTCTTTAGTAAACAAATTGTATAAATATAGAAAAAATTACTTGTGTATAAGAAACAGCGAATAGGATGCCAGAAAATATGCACGAAAAATTTCCCTCTTCTCCATTTCGCCAAGATCCCTATACTAAAAAAGTACTTTTTTCTTTGGAAGCTGTACTAACTTGTGTACAAATTAGTGCTCGCGAATATAGTGATAATACGTATAAAACGTATCGTAACCGGTAATGATTTTCGATAGGAATAATATGGAAAAAAGGCTTAACTACGTATACGTTTAAATGTGTATAATCGCGAGCACTAGTACAAATCTACACTTGGTAAAGCTATATATTGTACTAGTGCAAAATGTACTTTTGTGCTAATTACTGCATTACCTCTTCAACAGGAATGGAGAAATATGAATAAAGTAACAACTGACTAATTTTATAATATTCTATACCACTGCGGAGGTGAGGTTTATTGCTCGAGGGGTTTTAAGGATATTTATGCATGCAATTCATATTGCTTCTAAACCTCGAGAGTTGGTCATGTTGAGTACTATTATCATCGAAATGATCTTTATCACCGTTATTCGTAGATAAAATCAATGAAGTTATTGAATCGGTCATAATCATCAGTGAATTAGATAACTGGAAGAACAGGTTAATTTTATATTTGAGCACTTGAGAAGGCTAAAATAACTTCATCTATGATTGGATCATTACTAAGATTGATGTTTTTTTTTGTACATAAACGGCTTATGTTATGATAAAGTTAATAAGTTAATGCATTTAAATTTTTCCAAAAACGATTATACAGGTTATTCAAAATATTAATTAAAAGAAGCATACGGTTAACACTAATAAAGTGATACAATATTTGATAGCGTAAACAAGATGTTAAATTTACTTCCTAATCAATTGTACGCGTGGTATTGAAATTCTTAAGATATTTTCCGTTGTAGAAACTATAACATTTGACCGTAACTGTGTATTTCCATTCAAAAATAGACTTTGAGATCTTTTATCCTGCATTGTGTTTTTAATTTAGTACTTTTTTCATATAAACCTATAATAGTTTGATTGCTACACAAATCGTTTATTGTATGAAAGACTTGGGTGTAAAACATACTGACTTTTATTTTCATATAAAATTATTTAACTGTATCCTGGCATGCTTTTAAAAGTACGAAATCAAATGTAGAAATAAAAGTTTTGGATAAGTGAAACGAATTTTTTTTAATTAAATTTCAATAAGTCCAAGAAAAAAAAAATCTGGCAAAAAATATTGCATATAGTTAACATAAGGTTCAGTCTTAACAAATCGGCTGTTTTAGGGAAAGCAATCATAAGTTTTGTGTTGCAAGATATTTTGAAAACTTCAATATCGCAAAACTTTCATTTTGTTAGTTACCTTGTGATTGTTTTAAACTACAATTCTCCGTATGAATCTGTAAAACGTTTTATGAATGTAAAATCTAGTCTCAAATAATATCCCCTTCTTCCAGGCCTCAAGGACTATACTGGCCTATAAACTAGGACTTAGACGACTATGCTAGCATTATCTGAATTTAATAGTTGTGTAGCCGTACGAACAAGGATTTCACTGTTAATGAACTAATCTTTCTGTTTTGGATATTATGGGTTCTCCATCGTTAAATACTTAAATTTCTTTGACCAGGAGAGAAATATAGGATAGTCAACATTACAGGAATTCTAGGGTGCGGCTTGTTTTTTCTGTATCTAATAAACTTCTCGTCTCGTTCATATTCCGTAAGTGAACTCATCTTATCAAAAGAACCGCCATAACACAAGTGTAAAATAAAGGTGGAGCTAGGGCTGTTACGAGGCCATGTATGGGGATTTAGTTGCGAAATAACGAAGTCTAGTGATCGATTACTGAATCTTTGAAGTTTTCTCACTTTTTTTTTCTGTCGTTAATCACTTTTGATAATGGAATAAGATGTGTGAACTTAATATATTTTACTCTTCACTGTTGTTGCTTAAAAAGAGAAACTACTCCTTCTTTGATTGAATATTTTTCACAATTTTTTCCCTTGTTTTTAAGACCCTTAAATAATTTTTCCACTTATTCTTTAAAGGTGACTTTTATCAAAATACTTAGGAAAATTTTTGAATATGTTTTTAACATTTTTCAACGTTTATGAAATTGTAATTTCGAATATCTGGCTTTCCGCGCTGTGAAATATTGTTTCAATTCAAATGCTCATTTTGCAGTAATCTCTGAATATATTGTAGTAGATAGCTGTTCTTTACTAAATATTTGTTAATATGAAAAAACTCAAACGAAATCAAATATGTTGTTTCTGGGTTGCACTACATTTTAACGATGCTTTTGTAAATTCATTAAGTTTCAATGTTACTTAAATATAGCCTCAAATTCTGTTTTAGTAATTGTTAACTGTTTGTTTAAAAAATGGCAAATTTTGTATGAAATATTTTTTTTCTTTAATGCTAGTTTTGAAAATTTTTAGTCTGCCATTATTGACTGCTGATAAAACACAGTCACTTATTGTAGAAAATATTTTATTTATTGATGGCATGGGTGTCTACTTTGCAGAAGTTGCAACGAGTTATTAATGTAGATTTTTTATTAAAAGTATATTAGAAAGCTATACGTTATGAAATATTTAAATTAATTGCTAGGAAAATTATTAAAAGGAAGTCGGAGATGGTAGTTACAACTTAGATTAGGTAAAGTGATCTTTAAAACTTACAAGGGGAGATTCCGAGGTCGGAAACCGAGAAAACGGTCACCCTTTGTGTATCGACAGAATATAGTAAATAAAAATATGAAAGCCATTATATACGTGACTGTAAATAAAGTCCAAACATTGGGGCTTGTTTTCCTCAGAACTCCTGGCTTTAATCTATTCACTGTACTATATCGATACACAAAGGATCATCGCATTATCTGTTTCCGAACTTGGAGCCTCTCCTTGTTAGTAGTATTATAAAAAGCTTTGTGTAAAATGTGGATTATATTGTCAAGTAATTTCATGTATTTGATTGGTTTTAAGTGTCCTTTTTAATTTAAGTTTTGGATGCAATCAGAACGGGGATGGGGAGAAGTAAAACTATGTATGTATTGTAGTTTTATGTTAAGTCATTCTATGTATTGGGAAATACAGATTTCATACTGATCGCTATATTTTCGCAATATTAGGATTTTGTAGAAAATGGCTAAACAATGCTATATTTTTATTAAAAAAAAATTTAACGGGCATCTCTATTTTTCTTTCTTTTTCGAATTTTAAATTAATTATGCCTCCCAGCCCCAGAAAGATGCAAAAGAAGGAAAAAGTTCTATTTCCGAAAACTTCAAATTTCTATAAATTTTTAAATTTCCCTAAGTAATTCCAGACATAGAAATTCTTTTGAATTCATTCCTTTTAAGGGACTGTAACATTTGACGTTTTTTAAAGAACAAAATTTTATTGCGAATTTATTTGTTTTCCTTAAAAGAATAGGAATTGTTACTGTAATTTTTTTCGAAATTCCTTTAAAACAAAGTTGCTTAATATTTCATTCTCTTTCCTAGAAAGAAAAAAACAGTTATAATCTATTTCCAAAAACATGTATTCCATAAAACATGCAAGCCTGATATAGTTTCAAAGATGGAGAAAATCCACTTTTCTGATAATAAAATAGTCAAATATAAGAAACATAATTTAAACATAGTTGCATTTTATTTCAATCTAGGATTACTGTAATCTGAAACAGTTGAGATTTTTATTTCATAGAGCATGGAATACTATTTCAAAATCATATTTGAAAATGGACTCGGACTTTTTCTCTCTCTGTATGTAGCTCGAGAAAAAGAAGTAATGTACTCTATCTAGGAATCGAATTTTCCAATCCGGATTTGAAATCGAAATCTGTATTGGAAATCACGGTAGTTTAAAATCCTACGAGATGATTGGTTGTAGAATGATAAATGACTCTGAGCCCATAAGATGTCAAATGGGATTAGAATTTCAAGATTGAATTTCAGGCATAAAAATATAAATCTGTCTGGTGTTATTAGACTAACATTATTAAACTTCTGAAATGTTTTTTATTTAGATTCTTTTCCCATACAGCTTGATATTTGGCAATTTTATATAGCTCTGTAAAGCGGCAAATGATATTTCATTACCATTAAACTAGCCATCGTCAGATCATTTAGCATACAACTAATCGGTGTAAAATACTTCATTGAAGTTGTTTAAAATAAATTATATATACTTTGCTCTAATCTTTACCTCTCCATTTTTAACTTTTGTTTTTAAGACTATTAAATTATCCAATTTAATATTTAAATGTGATTTTGATCAAAATACTGAAACTAATTGTTTTCACATTTCTCAACATTCTGATAAAGGCAATTTCATGTTTGTGTTTGCGCTATAAAATAGTTAAATTAAAATTCTCAGATTGCGATGATTTCAGAATTGAAGTTTAGTCTGTTCCCTTTGATGGCTTCTATCAGTATTCCAAAAAGACTCTAATGTTATCAGTTGTGAGTTGGAATATATTTTGAGACTCAATAGAATTCTTAATGTGTTGTTCTGAAATTTACTAAAATAAGAAAAACTAAATAGATACTTTATTTTTTGCAATTCTATTTAGCTCTGTAAAGTGACAAAATTATATTTCATTACCTCTAAAAGAAGCGTTGTTAAATCACCTAGAGTAAAAATGCCACATTCACTTGTTCAGAGAGCTCATGTCTAGATGTATGACATGTACGACATATGTCGACATGTATTCATGTCCAGATTGAATAAGTTTAACGGGTTTTGAAACTGTAATAGGCTCTGAGATCATATGTCAAATAGAATTAAAATGTTAAAATTTGATTTCAGGCTTGAAATTTGTTCTTCGTCGGGAGTTATTAGATTAATATTTTTAAACTTCTGTATATTACTAAAATAATAGAAATTTAATAACTTTATTTTGATATTTTATTTTGCTCAGTAAAGTAGTGTGTATTTCATTACCATTGTAATAAATTTTATTAGATTACGACAACTATTTAAGCTTTTTAATTATTTAGAAATTAATTAGGCATATTTTGACTTAAATCAGCCTGATTGGATTTAAAATAACTCTAGGTCTCTTTCTAGAAATCGAATTTTTCTAATCCGGATTTGAAATCGAAATCTGTATTGGAAATAACGGTAGTTTAAAATCCTACGAGATGATTGGTTGTAGAATGATAAATGACTCTGCGCCCATAAAATGTTAAATGTGATTAGAATTTGAAGATTGAATTTCAGGCATAAAAATATAAATCTGTCTGCTGTTATTAGACTAGCATTTTTAAACTTCTGATTTTTTTTTTTTTTTTTAAGATTCTTTTCTCATACAGTTTTATATTTTGCAATTTTATTTAGCTCTGTAAAGCGCCAAATTATATTTCATTACCATTAATATATACATTGTCAGATCACATAGACTAGGGTTTTTTTCAACCTTTCTGCCTGAAAGTTGTTAGCCATCAGAAATTCCGGAAGGTAGTCTTCGCCTTATTTAATCGCAAAGTGTCTGTCATTAAATAAGCAGATTTTTCAGTGCTAAAATAGTGGTGGCCGCGGTCCACAGGTTGAAGACCCTTACCCTAGAATAAAAATACTGCATCGAACTTATTTAAAATAAACTATATATACTTTAAAACAAATTCGAACACCGAGAGATAATATACTTTATTAATTGCTTAATTGTGTTAAATAAAAACCATAAAAACAGTAAAGTTTATATATGAAAACTGTCTACATGTTTCGATTTAACCGAAACCTTTTTTTAATATTTCCCTTTTTACTGTTTTTATAATTTTTTCGTAAGTAATGAAGTATAAACGTACTTTAGTTGAATCTTTACCTCTTCATTTTTAACTTTTGTTTTTAGGACAATAATCCTACTGAATATTTAAATGTGATTTTCACCAAAATATTGGACCTAATTATTGATGCTTTTACATTTCTTAACATTTTTTATAAAGGCAATTTTGATGTATGGGTTTGCGCTATAAAGTGTTTTAATTAAAATGCTCTGATTTCGTCAATCTCTGAATTTAAGATTAATCCGTTCCCTATGATGGTTGCAATCACTAGTCCAAAGACTGTTATCACTTGTGGGTTAGAATATATTTTAATTAGAGACCCAATAGAATTCTTAATATGGTGATCGTATGAAATTTATTAAAACAAGGGAAATTAAATAGAATAGCTTTATTTTTTGCAATTTTTTTTAGCTCTGTAAAGTGACAAATATATTTCAGTACCTCTAAAAGAAGCATTGTCAAATCACCTGGAGTAAAAATGCCACATTCACTTGTTCAGAGAGACCGTATTCATGTCTAAATTGAATGAGTTAAATGGGTTTTGAAACTGTAATAGGCTTTAAGCTCATATTACATCAAAAAGAATTAAAATATTAAAATTTTATTTCAGGCTTGAAATATGTTCTTCGTCAGGAGTTATTAGATTAATATTTTTAAACTTTTATATATTACTAAAATAACAGAAATTTAAGTTTATTTTGATATTTTATTTTGCTCAGTAATGTGCATTTCTTTACCATTGTACAAAATGTTATTAGATTTCAACAACTATTTAATCTTTTTAATTATTCGGAAATTAATTGGGCATATTTTGACTTTAATCAATCGAATTGGATTTAAAACGAAACTCTTGGTCTCTGTATAGGAATCGAAATTTCCAATCCGGATTTGAAATCTAAATCTGTATAGGAAATCAAGGTAGTTTAAAATCCCATGAGGAAATTGGTTATAGAAAAAAAATGGCGCTGAACCTATAAAATGACAAATGGGATTAGAATTTCAAAATTGAATTTCAAGCATAAAAATTTAAATATGTCTGGCGGT
Organism: Maratus michaelseni; assembly: GCA_963931845.1. Lineage (NCBI taxonomy): Eukaryota > Metazoa > Arthropoda > Arachnida > Araneae > Salticidae > Maratus > Maratus michaelseni. The sequence continues at coordinate 244,145,233 of OZ007588.1, read as the reverse complement.
ATTAAACAATCATTTTTAAGATTCTAAAATTTGCTAAAAGAGGAAAAACTAAATAGAACAACTTTTATTTTTTTTAAACTGTGTAAAGACGCTAATTATTTCCAATTACCACTGAGTTACCGCCATAACACCTTGAATAACCATTGTTAGATCACCTGGATTAAAAATACCACACTTGTTTTTCCAGATACAAAGTGTTAAATTAATTCAGATGGTAGCCAAACAATAAGACTCTGAGCTGATACGATGTCAAATAGAATTAAAAAGATGTGAAAATGGGATATTATCACTGAAAAATTTTTATGCATCAGAAGTTATTATTATTAAGCTTCTGAATAATACTAAGACATGAAAACATTAATAAAATCTGGCTTTGATATTTTACTCAACTCGGTAAAGTAACGTGTATTTCATTATACTTTTAATAAATGCTATTTCATTGCATTGACTAATTTACGATTTTAAATTGTTTAGAAAGTAATTATTCATATTTTGAATTAATAAGTCAGATTGGTTTTAAAATGACTCTAGGTCTATATCTACAAATAACATTTCTCAAACCTAATTTGAAATCTCAATTGGAAATCGCTCTACAGTTAAAAATCCTACGAGATGGTTAGTTGTTTAATGATAAATGACTCTGAACCCGTAAAATGCCAAATGAAATTAGAATTTCATTATTGAATTTCGGGTACACAAATCGGTCTCGTGTTATTATACTGATATTTCTAAGTTTCTGTAATTTATTTTTAAAAGTAAAACTAAATAGAAGTGTTTGCAACTGCCCGTAAAGCGAAAATTGCATTGCACAAGAATTGCTTTTTCCTTTAAAATGAATCTAGATGATTTCAAGTAAATGCTAAATTAAAATATATACAGAGATTTTCTTATATTTTGTATAGTTATTCAGAATGATATACAACTCAAATTTCGACTATATTGCATTATTCATTAACTTAACGTGTCAAGTTTTTTTTTTCAGATATAAGATAAAGTAAACCTAATTTGCTATAAAAAAAATAATAATTAAATCTGTTTAGCTTTTTCATGTATAGTAAAATCTGTTGAGAATAAATCATTCTGATATCATGTTGTGTCAAGTGGAATTACAGATTTAATTTTGCGTGTGACAATGTAAAATCTGTTTTTAAACAAATATTTTAAACTTCTAAAATCTATTTAAATAAGAGTGTTAAGAATTGGTAAATTAATATTTTTATTTATGCAGACGACTTTTGGCTAAATCCGATAAAATTGTTTCTTTTATTTCGTTGCTATGGTTTTTTCTTTTTAGTTTTCTTTTATATTTTTTCTTATGATAGTAGGTAAATTTATGGGAAAAAGTTGGCATCTGCTTTTATTGAGTAGTTAAAAAAGTATGTTTTTGTCGTCGGTAGCTATGAATGTAATTTAGAATTGAGTCTATTTTCCTGAAAAAGCATGACGAGAATTTAATAGAATGTAGATAAAACATTTTAGTATTTTTTTGGTGTAAGTACGATGATCCAAATTCAAGGTAAAATTAATCTGTAATTTCGTAAATATGTAAATAACTGTCAATATCAACATCTCTTCGAATGTCCCATATCTATTATAGCTAAGTATGTGAATAAATGTTAGGATAATCAAAACAAGGTTGAATAGTAAAATATTTCACACCCATCGCTGTGTTTGATAACATGCAAACAAAGAGTTAATTGAGTACGACTTTTGAAGTTTATCATAGCTCAACAGATAGTCTACTTTCTATTACCTCTAGATTCTATCTAGAAAAAGTGTCGTTAAATCACCTCTACGAAAAATGCCATGTTGAATTCTTCAGAAAAAATGTTCGATTTTAATAATAAAATTATAGTATTAAATGACTCTGAAGCCAGAAGTGCTTAGAATTTCAAAACTGAATTTCAGGCATAAAAATATAAATATGCCTGTTGCTATTAAACTAGTATATTGAAGCACCTAGTTTATTCAAAGAATAAAATTAACAGAACAGCTTGAATTTTGAACACTGAACTATAAATTAATCATCTATATCAATCAACTATAAATCAATCTATAAAGCCACAATGGGCAGCCGCCCCCCGCCCCTCCCCACGTAAAAAAAAGCATCTCTTTTTCATTGAAAACTAGGTGATCCAACCCGGGCTTCCTGGTTTATAACAAAATGAGTGAAAATAATTTTTTAAGTTCAAAACCCCAATAGATTTTTTACATTTAGTGTTTTTAGATTGCCTACTAACAATAAAAAGCATTTTTATATGAAAAATATGAATTATGCATTTAAATAAAGTTATAAAATTTATTAAAAGCGATACTTTCGTATTAGCCGCATGTCAGGAGTTGATATCTGTAGAAATCGCCGAAGATTACGCTACTTACTTGATAATTTCAGTGGTTCGCTCATAGTTCGATAGTGTCTTTTAAATTCGAGTTTTATATTTCATTTATTTAGTGAAGTTTTAATTTCGTTGTACTATATTAGTCGGAGACAGGTGCTAGACTATATTGTTTTAAGTGTAAAACAATTGTAAAACTTTCGTAATCTACCTGCATACAATAGAGATTTGAAAATTATTTTAAAATCTTAAAGATATGTTGAGCTGTTTTTTCAAATACAAGTTGTTTGAAAACTTTTTTTTTTTTAGCTGTTCGGTGGTGTAAAAATTTAATTTGTGCCATGTTTAGAAGTTAAAAAATTATAACAACGAAATTTATTAGTCAGATGTTGCCACCGTCAATAATGTAACGTCAACGTTATTCACGGACATATTTTTTGTTTATAATGCCTTGATTAATTCTTAAGACATATATCGATATTTAAATTTAAGAATTGGTTTAAAAAAATAATGAAATCGCAATGTCAAGTGGGATTAACATTTACAAGCAATATTTTATATAAATAAATATATAAATCTGCTTAGTGATGGTATTATTATAGTAGTATTTTTAAATATCTCCAAAAGACTGAAAAGAAGTGGGAAAAGTATTCTAATTTTAATTTTGCAATTTTATTTATCTCAGTAAAGCAACAATTTGCATTTCATTATCACTGAATTAAGAATTGTTAAATCATTCTGAATAGGAATACCATATTTAATTATTCGGAAAGAGGTTATTCGAAAGCTTAACTTTTAAACTGATTGCAGAATCATAAATGCCAGTGAGATGCCAAATGTGATTAGAATGTCAAAAAGGAAATTTAGTCAGAATTGCAAAAAAAGTCTAGTGTGTTATAACATTATTCATTTTAGGGTTTCTAAAATTTTCTAAAAGGATATAAAATTAATAAAGCAACTTTATTTTTACATTTTTATTTATATAAAGCAGCAATCTGTGTTTTATTATCAATTGAAAACTGGTATTCTGAAATATATTTCATTATTTAGAAGGGATAAATGACTAAAATTAATTTTGAAATCTTTAAAATTATAAATTTCTAAGCCCATAAGGTATCAAATGGGGTTTAGAATATATGGATTGAATTGAATTCCAAGCATAAAAATACAGATCTCCCGATTTTTTTATTAACCGTTTAAAATTTAGAAAAAGGAGTGAAAATAATAAATGCCAAGTATATTGCGATTTTTGCATCTAGAACATGTTTCATGGCCAGTGGAATAAATATTATAAAATCAGCTTAGTGAAAACGCTGTCTTTTAACCTGAAAAAAAAATGCGTTTAAACTTTCTCGCTCATCTAAACCCCATATAAGAACCTAACTTAAATGGCAAAAAGTGTTTTAAAATATATTTTCGACTAAATTTTGTTTTGAGTGCGGTGTAAACATCTAGGCATAGTAGATGGCATAAATAATTCTTTTATATCTAATCTTGAATAACATTTTTATATGCCAATTCAAAGAAAGATACGTTAAAAAAAAAAATCGTAAGCGAGGAAATTAATTCTGAATGATAACGTTTGAATTTAAATTGTACGTTGTTCAGGTTTCCTACGGGTCTTCAAATTTAAATATCACTATTTCTGAATAGCAATTTTTGCATGATTTTAATCGCAATTTAATAAGACATTACTCTTCGAAAATAGTTCTATACAAATTAAATGACCCGAACGAACCCTAATGTTTAAATGACTCTGAACCTGTAAGATGTCAAGTAGAATTAAAACTGCAAAACTGGATTTCAGTCATAAAGCTATAAATCTGTCTGGAATTTGACTAGTATTTTTAAACATCTAATTTATTCAAAGATGTGTAAGTCATTTAGAAATGTAGCTCAGTAAAGTCGTATTTTCCAGAAAACAAGCGTTCTATCTCTTTGATTGAAAATATCGTGCTTAATTCTTCAAAATAAAACACTCGTTCATGAATTTAATAAGGAAATTTATTGTAAAAACTATAAAGGACTGAAGCCACAATATGTGAAATTAGATTCTTAAAAATGTTCGATACGGAAATACAAATCTGTTCAGTAGACATGAATTTTTAAGCAGATCAAACTTAATCACAATAGGAGAAAATTAATCAAACTTCCCTAATGCAGTTTTATTTAGCCCAGTAAAGCAACAATCTGTTTTCATTAGAATAAGAATTGCCAGATTGCCACGAATATAAATACTATATTTAATTATTCAGAAAGGGGCTATTCCTATCTTAATTTTTAAATTAGTTGCAGAATTATAAATCACCGTAAGGCAATAAGATTTGAAATGAGATTAGAATTTCGCAAATAAAATTCAGTTATAAATGTATAAATCAATCTTGTATTATTAGCTTAATATTTTAAGGCTTTTAAAACTTGTTGAATAGATAGAAAATGAACAGAGCAAACTCATTTTTGAAGTCTTATTTACATAAGTAAAATAACAATCCGTATTTTATTACCAGTGAGATAAATGTTAGTTCTCTTACAAGGAAAATATACGCGATTAAATTTATTTTCAAATCGATTATAAAACAAATGTCTCTAGCCAATAAGGTATTAAATGCGATTGGAATTTACATATTTAATTTGAAGTATAAAAATAAAAATTTCTAAAACCCTGCTGAAAATGCTAATTAAAAAAACTAATAAAATGAAATAAATTTAATAGAAAATTGACTTTTAGACTACTTTTTTAGCTTAGTAGAACAATAATCTGTATTTCGTTATCTGAGGAATAAGTGTTGTTGAATCAGCGAGACTGCATTATTCGGAAAATAAATATTCAAGTATGAGTTTGATAAAATTGGTTATCAAATAAATGATTCAACCTATAAGATATCACATAGAATTAAAATTTTCAGATATAATGTAAAACTGCCTGGTGGTATTAGATTAGTAGTTTTAAACATCTAATAGAGAAAGACGAAAATTAACACTATAGTTTAAAATTTAACAACTTTATTTAGCACTGTAAAGTCCCAATTATATTTTATTAGCACTAAAACGTCTTTGATTGAAAATAACCATACTTAATTCGTTAGAAAAACTATTCATGCTTGGATTTAATAATAAATTGTGTTTGTAAAAATGATAAATGACGCAACTTATAAGATGTCAAAAAGAGTTAAAATTTTCAGACAAAATATAAAACTATCTGGTGGTATTGGATTAATAGTTTTAAGCATCTAATAGTGAAAGTTGAAAATTAATACTATAGCTTGTAATTTAAAAACTTTATTTAGCTCTATAAAATCATAATTGTATTTTATTAGCACTAAAATGTCTTTGATTGAAAATAACCATATACTTAATTCGCTAGAAAAACTACTCATGCTTGGATTTAATAAATTTTTTTGTAAAAATGATAAATGGCTGAAGCAAAAATATGTCAGATTGGATTAAAGTTTAAAAATATTCATTTCAGATGTGGTAATATAAATCTGCCTTGTGTTATTAGGCTAGTATTTTAAGCATATATCAAACTTAATGAAAACAAGAGAAAGGGTAATCAAACTTCCTTTCTGCAATTTTATTCGCTCAGTAAAGCAACAACTGTTTTTCATTGCCATTACAATTGTTAAATCGCCTCTCAACCATATTTAATTATTCAGAATGCTATTTATATCTTAATTTTTAAATTGGTTGCAGAATCGCAAATGACTCTAAGCCAATGAGACATGAAATGGGATTACAATTTGGAAATTGAAGCTCCGTCCATATAATTCTGCCTTGGTGATTATATTAATATTTTAAGGCTTCTAAACTTGAAAGAACAGAAAATTAATAGAACTTATTTTTTTAAATTTCTATTTATATCCGTAACATAATAATCTGTGTAATATGGTGTTGTTCTTATACTGAAAATAGCATATTATGCAGAGAAATACATTGTTGAATTAAATTTTTTAATCTGTTGTAAAACGATAAAAGCGTCTCTAAGCTCATAAGGTATCAAATAGGATTAGAATTTAGACTGAATTTCAAGGATAAATCTTTCATTTTATAGAAATGATAGATTAAAGATAAAGCGGGGAAAAAAATAATAGAAAATGAGAGTTTAGCACTTCGTTTTACTCTGTAAAACAACATTCTGTGTTTCATTAACAGAGAAATAAGAATTATTAAATAAGTTTGGCTGATTTTTTTGAAAGGCAAATCTTAAAACATATAAAGGACAGGTGTTTTAAGACTATAAAAGTGTCCTTTTTGAATGGTGAACATAAGTCTCTTATTAATATTTTATTATATTTTTAATTGTTTATATCTGTTCAATAATATAAAATTATGTTCAATGCAATTTTTAAATAGAAAATTTTGAGTAGCCAAAAATGATAATTTTTTACTTTTTTACATTTTATCTATTTTTTGCAGAAAAAGCGAACGGGGATATCATTTTGATTCTCTTGTGTTTGCAAGGGGTATAAGGATTTATAAAACATTAAAATAAAATTGGTACATCACAGAGACTCAGCAAGAGTTAGGCGCCAAGTCTCATTGACGCTTTAAGTTATCACTACTGATGCACTAATGATAGGTAGAAAAGGAACAAAAATGTTTGCACCAGGCGCTAGAGTTGCCGCGGTGCTGTTACCTCAATTCTCTCGTACTTGAAAAAAACTTTTTCGTTTACGAGATAATGTTTATTATTTTTATTTTGTAGATTTTTATATATAGCTACAATTTATGTAAAATCACTCTTAACATGCGTTATATTATGTACTTAGCGTTTTTTAAATAATTTTGATTGCGTGTTCTTAGTTAATTGTTCTAAGATGTACTTTAAAATTTTTGCGAATGTCGCAAAGCCGTTTTCAAAGCTTTATCAACCATAATCCTTTGAAAAAGTTGGTTGTAAAATGATAAATGATTCAACTGATAGTATCATATGAGATAAAAATTTCCATATTCAATTTTAAACTTAAAATATAAATCTATATGTTGGTGTTATTAATCTAACATTAGATTTATTTATCTTACAATATTTACCGTTTGTTTCAATTAGAATATATCTTGTATAAAAGCATAAATGTAAAGATATTTTTGAAAACTGCTATTTATCATCAAAATCGTTCTTTTCTAGTATTAGAATTTAGACTGATATTTGAAAATAGCCTTCAGGAAAAAATTCAAATCAATAGTTAAGTCTTTACTCTGGGACTATTCTTAAAACAGTTTATAGATATAAGAGACGAATCTTGTCGTCAATTCATATTTCAAGTGAAAGACTGTGTATAGGAAGGTAAAAATAGGCATTCGAGTGCATTTTGAGATTTTAATCTTACTTCAATTCTAATTCTTAAGACTTGGTTGGAGGACAGTTTTGAACATGAAATATTGCCTTTTTACCATAAATTGGTTGAATATATCTAATGTGTTTGCGTGTAATACAGATGTCAAGAAATTCACTTTAACTTTGAAATTCAATAATTGATTATATTTTTTTATTGTAATTAAAGATTAAGGTACCCAAAGTAAACAGGTACCTCCATAAATTTTTTGTAAATAATTAAAAAGAAAATAGTTGAACATTTCATCAGAAGATTGGGCTACGCTGTCTGAAATTGTAAAAATGCTCAAATTGGCGTGTAAAACTGCATCAGAAGTCTATCAATTTCATTATTTTTTTTTATTAAGTTATTGAAATGCGGAAGGAAGATTTACATTTTGAAATTATGAAATTATTTGAGCATTATTAAAGTTTTAAATAGAGCAGAGCCATCTATTGATAAAAATTTGAAATATTCTTTTAATTACTGTATAAAATATTTATAATCCTAATAAACATGACATTTATTTTATCTTTATTTTAATTAATGGATTGTTGATTTTTGACAACTTATGTTGTACAATAATGTTGGATATAGTACAATAATGTTGGGCAATGTACTTAGTTTTATAAAAAGCTGTATCACGAAATTTAAAGCTTAAAATGTTAGAGAAATTCCACCAATGATTAAAGGAGTAAAAATATGAAGCACATGTTGGTCAAAATGTATTAAAACAAAAGGGAATGGAAAGTTCAAAATTATAAATTAATCAAAAATTTTTTTACATTTTCATGCCACTATTTAAATTATTAATGACAAACGAGACAAAATTTCAGTAGAATGCACACATTCCAATGATTCTTTTAAATAGGGTGAATTCTTAAGTTCATAGTAAATACGATGGCTGTAAAAACATTTAAAAATGAACTCAGTATTTCTTTATTTGTTCTAAATAATGCGAGCCTAAATTCGTTTGCAATATGGCATTAATATTAATTGAAAGTAACATAATATGGAGGGGGGGGGGGGGGCAATTCGATATTTTGTTCAAGGATTTTGAAATTAAAGTGAAGTAATTTTTTAAGCTTTCTTTGAAGTTGCTGCTACAGGTTTGTATTGTTAAGAAGCCATTCAAAAAGCTCAATATTTGTCTATATATTTTATAATCAAAATTCTATCTTATACAGATAGAAACATACATATAAAGAATGAATATAATGCGTGAAATTTATTTTTCTCCTTTTATATAGATCCCACGATCCCTACAGTTGGCCTTGGTAGAGTATAAATGTATTGGGTAAAATATTTCCTGTTATTTAGGAAACTCATTTTAAATTTTACTTGAAGTAAATTATTCTGCTTATTTTAGTGTGGAATTTATTTTCCTTCGTAAGACTAAATTAATGGTTTACCTTTCAAAATAGTATCTTGTCCAGATAGAATATATCTTCAGTTTAGGAACTAAATTAGCGTGCAGTGTAAAAAATGTTGTTCCCTAAAGATTCATTGAACCTTCTATCTTAAAATTCAGATACATTCGTACGTTACACGCCCACTATATGACACTTGACCGAGAATTACGACCTACTCAATTCTAGAGGCTATTTGCAGGGGGTCGACCCTAAGTCAAAGAACATTGGCAATGTTGTACCACCCTATTCAACAGGTGTGGTCATAAGGCGTGGATGTTGGAAAATCATTTTTTTATAGCTCATTTGTTCGTATTTTTATTGCAACATTTTTTATTGCAGTAAATAACTGGATTTACGAGAGTTATTGTTCTATATGTGCTGTTCTTTCTCTCTGAACTCAATGATATATCGGCTTTTTAAGACTAAACAATTTTTCTCGTTCAGAAACGATAATTAATTTAGTAACAAAAAACTGGCAAACATCTATTTTTTTTATGGCTAGGTTTTACATTGAGTTTACAATTTTATCATCCTTATTTAGTTTTATCTCCAGCTGTTTATACACAATATAAAAAGTTTGCACATTTATTGCAGAAATGTGCAGTTAAGTTTTATATGTACAAAAGAGCAAAGTTGAACTATGTAGAAATATTGCATTGATTAGTGTAAAATAACTAGTCCATTATATACACTTACATCCCTTTTATTTTTATCATTCATTGTACATTATAACCTCAACCCTCACCACCCCCCGAAAAAACTGTGAGACTTTTCTGTAAGATTCCCGCTCAAAATAAATATGCGGTTACTCAGGCAAAATAATTTGAAATGACACGCTCGTTTTTCCATTGAAATATTTAAAAAGTATGTCGCATGATGCTAATTTAATGTAGTAGTCTATTAATAAATGTGTAACTTAAAGTGCATCATTAAATCTTTATAAATCATAAATATAATGAAACCTCCCCTCCTAATTTGCCTATTAAAAATAGATATAAATTACATGCTAGAACATGAAAACAATATTTTAAAACGACGAAGATTTAAACGATTAAATATTAACTTCATTAATGTGATCATTAAACTGGCAAAAAAATCAAGCTATATTCAAAGCAAATTTGTGTATAACAAATAAAATGAAATTTGCAGAACAGCTTTCTTTCTGTGGCATTTTACCAAGCATCTACCATATGTTGGGAACATTATCTTATGCATATATGTTATGAGAATAATTTTGTTCTTAATATATAATAATAGTCATATTGTAGTCGTACAATTTGAAAGTAAATTTGAAACTTGGTACGCAAGCATAAGTTTGTTATCGAATAAAATGTTAAATTTTTAAATTATTGATTTTTGAAAGGGGGGGGGGGCGGAGGGTGTAACATTATCGGGGATTTTCTAAATGTCTAAAGGGACATACTGTTCCGATGATTACTTTAAATGTCCTATCATTTCTCCGCATTCACCTCAACCTTGAATATCGGGATTATAGTGATTTCATGACACAAAACATTAACCAAATCTTGTTGGAAAAAAAAAGAGCGTCTTTTAAGCGTGACGTTACAGAATTGATACTTGATTAATAACTCTATTTCGTGTCTCGATGTATTACAAATCCTCTTTTTGTACGCATGATTGTGAATCACTCTTCCCGATGGTCAACTTCAAATTTCATTTTTGCAAGATATTAGCTTACAATCTGTTCTTAATTTGGAAGATTTAGGGCATACTTCATTTATTTGGACAGTCGTTGTCATAGTTACATTTCGTTAGAAATGTCACAAGAATAATTTTAATTACACCAGTAAATTTGCTCGTCGAATCTCTGTTTTAACAGCATTTTTTCCCCCACAATCTATGTGTTTCACTAGTTAATAAATTTAAGACGTTATTAATGAAATCTGTGTATATTACATTAAATCAATGTATCCACACCTGGATGTTGTATTTAATTATGCTAAGCTATTTTTGATATCACCTGTATTTACTGTAGTTGTTTGTGGTTGTTCTTTTGATGCTTTTGATTTTATTCATAAAATGTCGTGAAATTATTCGCTAATTTTCCAGCTTTCAATATATGTGCTATAAATTGAGCTCCATCAAAATTTATATATAATCCCACTAAATATAAACCAATAAATAACTTACGACATCGAAAAAGTTAGTCAAGAAAGGAAGTTTGCAGCTTATTCTTCATCCAAATATTTGGTTACTAAAATCAAATGGACAAAATCTTTTTTGGAATTGAATTTTCGATAAGTTAAATCTTTTTTTCCATTTGCTTGATATGCAATTTTCGTGTAAAGCAAATATATGGAGATAATTCAAATTCTTTTTCAAAGTATTATTAAAGAAAAAAAAGATATTACAAAGCATAAATTTACTGCATTTGGGATGTAATTCGATTTGCATGTTAAGGTCAGTTGAATTGAATTCGAATATTTTTCAAGCAAAATCTTACTTAAATTACCATTTTAATAACAAAAGTAACAATGTGTTGATGAATTTCCTATTCTGTATTGCGTATTTTTTTTCCTTCACCCCCACACTCTGAAATGCAAACTTTATTTCACATTTTTACAATTGAAAACAAACATTTTTACATCAGCTTAATTTATTACCTTTCCCATTTCCTACAGAATTTTTTGCTAAAAGTATTTTCCCCAAATCACTTTCACACTTTAGATAATTTATGAACTGTTCGAAAATCGGCTTCCGCATTCCGTAAAATGGACTATTTTATTTAAGTCTATACAAAAGAAATATAACACATATCAAAATCCCCCAAATGGAATGATTCTAATTCAAGCATATGGCCAGTTTTTTCTTCTCTCCTCCCCCTTCTACCATCATAGTTTTAAATTCGCCCATTTTCGGTTGCCAGATTCATACAAGATAGAACGAAACGCGTACTGGAAACCTAACGTTAAAAGAAAGCTTGGATGTAGTTTTTTCTTCTTTAGTTTAGTAGAAACCCGGTTTTATTTTTTGTTAACACTCTACAAAGAGCGAAAAAAAAAACGAAAAAAAAAAAACGCAACCCGCCCTTATTATATTAGAACGTAGGTGGAAACCTTCTATTATGAAGTTAGGCAAAGAATTCATTTTTATTTTGTTGGCAACGCGTAAGATGAAAAGAAAATATAAGAGCACACTTTTTTTATTTCTGGTTCAACAAAATGAAAAATAACGATTTACTGGTATTGTGCGAGAAACATCTCAGTAGATCTATGTCTTTGATAGTGTAAGAAAACGCATGAGTCTTCGCGAACTCAAAAATAGTGTTTCTGGAAAATGCCACTTATCTTAGCTTCTGGAGTTTACTTTTATTTATTTTTATTTTCCCTTACAAAAAGGACAATGGGCTTAGAATTTTAAATCCTCAGGCAATGATGACGGCTAGAAAAATTGTAAGATTATACGATATATAAGCTTAAAGATTTGGGACGAGTAAAAATAAAGACCAACAAGCATGTAAGTCATTTATCTTTTAAGTTTAATAACATGGGATTTGAAATGTAATTTGATATTTTTGCTGATTCGCAGGTTTGGTCTTTTTTTCTATTTGAAAAATCTGTTTTCCTATATCTGTAGTGATTTCTTTATTTTGAAAATGTTAAATTTTTGCATTTAATGTTTTCAAATATGGACGATGAGGGGAAAGCAACGTTTTTCGTAAATTCTTTTGGCAATTAATTTGGATTTATTCAATGATTTTTTGAACTGTTAATAAATTTAAAATATAGAATTATATTTCAAATGACACTCTTTCTTACAATTACTTAATTAAAACAAAACTGAAGAAAAACAAAATTATAACAACCAAGTTTTTAGCCCTTGTCTCTAATTGTACAATCCTGGTTTTAAAAAAAAAAAACCTTGCCATTATTAAATTTTGTTTTTAATAAAATCTCAAAGATGTCATATTACACTATGAACACAATTTTTATTAGTCGATTATATATTAAAAATTGTGCGAACTCGTATTTTGATGGTAACATTTGTCTTATTTTAATTCTTTCGAAAATATTAATTAGTAAAAATGCAGTGTTGTCGAAATTAAACTTCCTCAACATTGCATAAGGCGTTGTATAGGTCATGAAATGTAATTTGAATAACGGGCACTTTTACATCATACGTTATAGATGTATTAATATTTTCTTTTACAAAAAGTCATCTATAAGCAGTTTCGTGTATCTTGTGGAACGAGATTTTCATAAGCAGCCTTTACTTAATCTATGCAAATGACTAATCCGATAAGAAAATTAGTCGGATGTGCCAATCCCAAAACTTTCTTCTATCAGGTTTCGCATACACTAAAAACGAATCAGCACAAATTTATATCAAGGTCTAACTGAATGTAAAGTTTTATTAAATTCCGTGCAATAGTTCTTGAGATACGATTATTGCTAAAATCATGCAAATCCTCCAAAATGCAGTATAGCAGCGCCACCTGTTGGGAGACTTAGACAAAAACCTAATCAACAGCAACTTATGTCAACGTCTAACTGAATCTGAAATTTGATGAAATTCTGTGCATTCGTTCTTGAGATAGAGCTATCGTGAAAATCATGAAAAAGTAGCATAATAGCGCCACCTGTTGGGCTATTTACGCCAAAACGTAATCAGCGTTTAGGTATGTCAAGGTCTAACTCAATCTGAAGTTTGATGAAAATAAGTGCATTAGTTCTTGAGATTGAGCGCCCACAAAATTTTTGTCACAGACAGACATTTTCTAAAAACAGTCAAATCGTGTTCAGGAGCTTCTAAAACTTATAAATCCGTCGAAAACCGAAAGTCGAAAATTTTCATGAATCCAATACTTTCTTGTAAAGATAGAAGAAAGTTAAAATGGTATTGCCATTAATCTGTTAGATGCTCACAACTGTGTTAACAATAGACTATAATAACATTGCACAGCAGGAATTTGAAGTTTATGCATAATGCCAACTTTGAAAGATTAATCTTGTTCATTTTAACACCTTTCTTCCTAAATATCAAGAACGTTGCTGGTGGGATAAGAGCGTTTCACATGTTAAAAAACTTAGGACCTTTTTTGTTGTTGTTGTTGTTTTAAAGCGTAATCTGAATTATTTGTGGGTACAAATGCCATGTCATTGTGACCCATATAACCTTTTGCAGAAACCTCAAATTTGGATATGTTTAGTTTAATTTTTTTGGTACTAACAGGAACCTGTTTTGAAAATGCTAATGATAAATACAGTTGATAAACCTCCTTCCCACCCCCCAAAAAAATCTCCGATTGAAATAGTTATTTTTTTTTATAACGACAAAAATATAAATATTTTTATCCACTCGCTAATATTAATCATTGAGTTCTTTCATCTACGGACGAAACAAATCGTTTTCTCTTTAACAGGATTGAGAAATTAAAAAAAGAATACCAATTAATTTTTCAGCAGAGATTAAATTCCGCTGTAAATTACTGAAATACAAAGGATGTGAATTATCACTTTACTAAACAGCGTACAACCATTAGAGTGAAAAAATGTCCAGACCGGGGTTCGATCCCGGATAATTGGTGCGCTATACCAAGGGATACGGGATCGAACCCCGGTCTGGACATTTTTTCACTCTATTGGTTGTACGCTGTTTAGTAAAGTGATAATTCACATCCTTTGTATTAAAAAAAGAAATTGTGGCACATATTCAGATTCTTCGCATTTTTGCCACTTTGTTTTAAAGTGAAATTTTGTCCATTTTTAATTAGTCACTCCTTAGAGTGATAATTGTGTATAATTTGTGCAAACCACAGAATATCTTCCACTCAAAAGTAATGGTTATTTCTGCTAAATAAAAATACTGTAGAAAATCCAGATTCAAGGTAATTCGAAAATTTAGCTAATTTTGAAAAGATTGTAAAAGGGTCAAAAAGGGTGCCCGAATGTGACATGGTTAAATAAAGGGACGCTGTGTAGATTTAAAAAAACTGCGCTCTTATTTCTTGCTAGCATTTTTAAGATAATGTATAAATATACCGAATTTAGAACTTTTTAAAAGAATGTGTGTTTTTTTACTAACGGATCTGTTGACAAAAAAAAATCTGTCTTTTCCATCAGCGTTTTATGGAAAATTCAGTATTATCAGTATTTTTTGGAAAAACCAATAATTTTCATTAATTTTGTGCGTTACTTACAAACCCATACTCATAAATGCATTACAGGAAATTGAAACTATCTTTTTCCTTTTATTTTGTTTTTCAGTATTGAAAATTGTATTACCAATTTATCCACTAAATATCTTAATATTCCGAATAAAGCTTAATTTAAACAATCCACAAGTATATAGTATAAAACAACTGAAAGTTTTAGAAAATAAACAAATTTAATCGTGAAGTATTTTTTAATGAATGTAAGTAAAGTACATCATTTTTATGCAACAATGTATTTTTTTTCTCATTAAGCTGGAAAAGTAAAATTGAAATCCTTATGATTACATTTATGAGTTTTCAGCTTTTAAAATTGAATTAAACTTTTACTTTGTTAACGTTTTAAGCTGAATGATTTAAGTTGATCACAAAATGTCTCTGTTCATGTCACATTCAAATATAATAGTTTGTATTCTGTAACTACTATTGTAACCACCTATCTTTTTCCAAAAAAAAAAAAAAAAAAAAAAAAAAGTTGAACGAAAAAAATGGCTTATTAAATTTTAGAAAGTTTCCAAACCCCCTTTTTTTTTTCAATACAACTGATAAAAATTAATAAAATTATTAAAACATACTACTACTATGTTCTTTTAAATAGAAGTTATAATTGTATCTTTAGTAGTTACCCAAGATAATTACTGAAATGATAATTTTGTGTTCAGATTATTTAAGAAAATTGACATGTAGCAATGCATTTCGATCCTCGTTAAAGTGAACATTCTTACGTGATTTATTGTTAACATCAATTGTTCTCGCGCAATCCCTGTCAAAATTAGTGTATATACTTAGATAATAACATTAACAACTGTTAACATGAATAAAATTTGAATTCCCCTTGAGATTCATGTAATGAAGTTCTACTGTAGATATACCATCTCTAAGCGCAAATCTACATAAATATACCTTTTGTACAAAACTTACAAACGCAGAAATATTTAGTTAGTTTCTATCCTATTTTGATCGATTTTTTTTCTTTTGTGCAAAATGTAAATAAAAAATAATTATTCCTCATATTTAAGTGATAAACACTGCTTTATTTTTTTTTCTCTAAATTTCTGCAGAATACTGAGAATAAAGCGTAATGGATCAGATGAGAAAAGTACTGATGCCGTATATCCATTAATATATTTTTCTATGCATTAAATATCATTACTCAAAATTCTAAAAACATCTTTATTTCCTTTAAGTTGGTGAGCTATCTGCATAATTTTCAGCTAACTGTCTTCAATCTTTTGAAAACTTTTATCCAATTATCCAAAAAAATATGTCAGTTTTATTTATTTTATTTATTTTTTAAAAAGAAGAAAAAAAAAGCTTGCATTTTAATCAGTTCTTGGGGGTAAGAAATATTTTTCATTTGACTAACATTTTTCAGTTTTCATAATTTGTAAAATTACAACATTTATTTTGATAACACTGAGAAAAAAGTTTTGTTCTATAGGTAAAACTGGTTTTCATATATTCCACACACAAATTCGTCCTCTGCAAAAAAAAAAAAAAAAAAAAAGGGGGGGGGGATCTAAGGATAGTACGTGTAATGCAATTTAGTTTAAAATTATATATATATTTTTTTTTTCAAAGCCTCGTTAACTTTTAAATAACTTTTCAAATGTGAGTTGTGGGTAGTAACGTTTTCAGATTTCAAATCATTAAAAATGGTGCAAGGATTTTGCATGTCTCTTTTGGAGAAGAGTTCCTTTGATTTATAAGAAAGTTGTCTTTTCGTTTTGCATGTGATGGAATTTGTCATTGATGTATATTTTAAATAACTGTAAAATGTAGTATCATAAATGCAATATTTTAATCCTTTTACTTAAAAACAATACAGTACTACTGTAGCAATATAAATACTGAAGCTGTGTAATTTGTGTTAAAGTGTGCTGCAGTTAAAAATATCTTGACTTTTTTTAAATAAACAAAATAATTAGTTTTTGGTAGTACATTTCGTAACAAAAACTTTGGCTTGCAATCCTTGTCCTATTTAATCCAGTATAATAAATCATAAGAATATTCA
The DNA here is from genome assembly GCA_963931845.1 of Maratus michaelseni. Classification (NCBI taxonomy): domain Eukaryota; kingdom Metazoa; phylum Arthropoda; class Arachnida; order Araneae; family Salticidae; genus Maratus; species Maratus michaelseni. The sequence continues at coordinate 244,127,987 of OZ007588.1, read as the reverse complement.
GTAATTGAATATTCCAATTTCACTTCTCTAGTTAGTTCAATTTAATATAACAAAATCTTTTTAACTTCCATCAATTTAAACAAATTTATAAAGTTTGTGATACTCTACTAAAAATAATTTAATGGTGAGACTGACTAAAGCTTCATTCTCTAAGAGGGAAAAAATACACTGCTTTAGTTTCGACTCAACTACCTAAGATAAGCTGAAATCTTTTAATTATGGCTCTTATTAAACCAATCTGATCAGCTTAGTAAGAAACCACCTTGTCTCTTTTACACACAGGGAGAAGATTACAAAAAATTTCGAATCGGGTATACAACTTTCTAGAGAATCTTCTTAACTTATCAGTAAATTTTTATACGTATGCATGCAACGTGATGTTAATTATCGACAAATATTTTAAAGCTCTGTAAAAAATACCATTCATGCAATGTTTTAATTATAATTGTAAAGCTAAACTTCTGTATTTTGAGTTAAGCTGAAGCTATGTAATATGAGTTAAATTCAATTTTATTTCAAAATCTTCTTTCGAAATTTTACTCTTAAATAAAACTTGTACTTTATTTTGTCTTTAAGCAAGCAATTCTATTTTTCAAATCTTATATAAAATTGAATTTTGGATAAAAAACATTGAAGTATTCAATAATAAAATTTCGTTTCATCTATTTCTTCAATAGTTCAATTTAACATATTGAATTTTGGATAAAAAACATTGGAGTATTCAATAATAAAATTTAGTTTCATCTATTTTTCTCAATCGTTCAATTTAACATTTAAGACAATGGCATTCACTCTAACAAATTCAAAAATGCATGCAAATTTATAAAGCCCGAGATATTCACGAAAAGTAATCTTAACTCCTGCTTCCTTTAAGAAAAACGCACTTCTTTAGTTTCGACTTTACCATTTGAGTGATCGGCTGAAATCTTGAGTTATGGCTCGTATTAAGCCATTCCGATTAGCATATTATGAAACCGTCTTCTCCCTCTGTACTCTTTAAGATCTTTAATCTCTTCCCAAACTGAGGTATGCAACTTTAGAGTAGTAACTTATCGTAATTTATCTTCTTATATTTTTATGTGATGTAATGTTAAATGTCAACGACAAATATTTTAAAGCACTGTAAAATTTAATTCTATAAATACGATAATTTAATTAGTAATTTACAATTCTAAAACTATGTAATTTGAGTTATCATCAACGTTTTTTTAAATGGCCTTTAGTTCTTAAATAAAACTTTTAAATGTTTTTGTTTACTTTGTAGTCTTTAAGCCAGAAAATGCATTTCAAAAGTCTTATATAAAATCGAATACAGTCTGTTAAACATCCGAATGTACGGTAATCAAATTTTATTTATTCATCTCATTATTTCAATTAAGATTTAACAATTCTTTTGAAATACCGAAAATTAGGAAACACATTTATATTTATTTATAAGGCATCTAGTATTCCATCAAAATTAATTTGACTCCTGCTTTATTCTCTTAGAAAAAACATACTGCTTCACCTGAATGATCGACTGAAATATTAAATTATGGCTGTTAAGTCATTCTGATTAAAATATTATGAAACAGCCTTCTTCTGTACTAAAAATCTGCACTGTGAAGATTAAAGATCTTTAATCTTCTCCTCCCAAACAGCCTATTCGTGAGAGTTTCTTATTCCATACCTTAGCTTTGTTTCAAACTATCTTTCGGTGTTAAGCTCATGAATACAATTTTATAATGTTTTTGTTTATATTATGTAATCTTCAAACAAAACAATTGTATTTAAGTTCTTATGTCAAACTGAATTCATCGTTATAAACTATAAGTCTTCAGTAACCAAATAATCGAATTTCATTTTTATATCTAATTTTCAATTGTTAAAACACAAATCTCTTTGAAAATGCATTTAAATTTATAAGTAATCCGCCCCCCTCCAAAAAAACCCCACTGCTTTATTTGCGATACAACCACCTGAGAGATCGACTGATATCTTAAATTATGTCTCTTATTACGCCATTCTGTTTAGCATATACTCTTATCCCTCTGTACTATTGATGAAATTTTTAATCCCTCCTTCCAAACAGTATGTTTGTGAGAGTATATCGTATTACATACTATGGCTTTATTTCAAGCTATCTTTCAGTGCATAACTTTGAATGCAACTTCAGAAATATATTTTGTTTATATTATGTTATCTAAAGCAAACGATTGTATTTAAAATCTTATATCAAACAGAATTGAGCATTATAAACCACCAGAGTATTCAGTAACCAAATCTAATTTAATGTTATATCTAGATTTCAATTAAATATTAAACAATTCTGTCACAAATTTGAAAATTCATTTAAATTTATAAGGAGTGTAATACCCCCCCCCCCCCCCCAAAAAAAAAAAAAAAAAAGAAAGAAATAAATAAAGAAATAAATAAATAAATAAATTTTTTTTTTTTTTTTACTCAACTACCTGAGTGATCAACTGAAATCTTGAATTATGGCTCTTATTAAGCCATTCTGATTGGTATATTGGGAAACCGTTTTCTCCTCTGTATTCTCTATAAAGATCTTTTAATCTCCTCCTCCCAAACAGCATATTCGCCAGGGCATTTCGTATTGCATATCATAGCTTTATTTCAAACTATCTTTCGGTGTTTAGCTCTTGAATAAAACTTCAAAATTATTATTTTTTTATTATGTAATCTTCAAGCAAACAATTCTATTTAAAATCTTATATCCAATTTTATTTTTATATCTAATTTTCAATTAAATATCAACAAACAAATCTTTAACTGCCACAAATTTGAAAATTCATTTAAATTTATAAGGCGTGTGATATTCCTCCCAAAAAAAAAACCCACTGCTTTACTTTCGACTCAACCACCTGAGTGATCGACTGAAATCTTGAATTATGGCTCTTATTAAGCCATTCTGATTAGCATATTATGAAACAGTCTTCTCCCGCTGTACTCTTGATAAGATCTTTAATCTCCTCCTCCCAAACAGCGTATTCGAGGGAGTATATCGTATTCCATACCCACTCCTCATTCAAATGGAACCCCAATATTGCTGTGCTGGAGAAGAAAAAAAATTATCTGGCATTTGTTTTTATGTCGCGGAAAAGAGTGCGAAAGGAATAGTTGTTCCGAAAGCCTTGGTGGGGGAGAATACAATGAAACGGATTCCCCTTTAGTTTTTTCCTTCCCTTTTTTTTAAAGAGATAATTTGCATTTTTTATTTCATATTAAAAAAATTAGAAAAAACCTCACTTTCATCTTTAACACAATGGTATAGGTTGATGTTAATTCAAACAATATTTTTTCAGCAGTAAACTTTGTCCGTGCATTGTTATTTCACCCCCAATTTTTTTAGTTTTTAAATGTGTTCTGTGTAATTCATAAATTATCTATGGAAATCTTACGTTTGTTTGAAGTTTTTGCAATTTAAATACTTTTTTTTCTCTTAGAGTAAAAATAAAATGATTAATTTACTCTTAATAAATTAGGCAAAATAAAGAACCATTTTATACACCCATTAGTAAAAAAAATGCTTTTTCACATCCCATCTCATAATCATTTCATGCCTATTTCTTTCGAGTTAATCATAAAAAAAAAAATTCTAAGTTTAACTTTTAGAGTATTATTTTGTCATCTTTAATAGTTATATTATTTAAGCGTGTTTTCACATACTATCTTGTAATCATTTATTACATATTTCTTAAATACTAATTTTTAAACAAATAGCCATTAAATGCAACTTTTGCGCCTTTTTTTACCAGATTTAATTGTTGCATTATTAAGATGTTTTTAAATACTATCTCTTAACCATTTAATGCACATTTATTGAAGAATAATCAAAAAGAAATAATTTTTAAATATAACTTTAGTCCTAAAAATACATCTCAAATTTTTCAAAATGAGGATTAAGTGAATCAATCGAAACATGTCGTTTTAATGTTTTATTGATATTTTTTACGTCTTTTTAAGCAATTAATGTTTTTGTTTCAAAATATAGATACTAAATTTTTGAGATATTTTTAGTGTTAATTTTAATGGACGTAAGTTAAGACTCTCCCTTTTATATGTAATATAGTAACATTTGAATAACTTTAGTCTTTACTTTTGTCACCCTTTAAAAGCTGCAATATTTAAGACTTTTAAAGTCATAGTAGTGCATGTCACTAATTTTGAATATCAAGCTATTAATAGAAATCGGTGTAAGCGATAATTTCATCAAACTGCCTGTATGTAAATAATATCCAAAGATATGTACGGCATTGGCATTTTCTCGATGTAGATATATTAGTTTTATGTAAAGTTTGTGTGTCATTTTTGTATAATGTGTTACTACGTATATGATTTGCTCCTTTGTAACACATACTTTTAAATAATTTGACTCTAGTTTGGAGCAGAATATCCATTGCACTGCCAAAAAAAAAAAAAAAAAAAAAAAAAAAAAAAAATTTACGGTATAATACTTTCACCCCCATCTGCTAGTATTATACCGTAAAATTAACAATAATAAACAGTAAAATAAGCAGTAATACACTGCCGTGCATGTGCGATAGCGTATTACTGCTTATTTTACTGTTTTACTGTTGATTTTACGGTATAATACAGCTGGGATGCCAGTATTATTTCGTAAAATCAACAATTTTTTTTGCAGTGTAGTACATGCTGGAGAATGTGCCAATGAAAACCAACCGCATTGGAATTCACTGTAACGGGACCAGAAATATCTATATTAAGTTCGCCCACTTTTCCCTAAATGCTTAAACAATTTCTGGCCATGATTTATTTTAAGCATAACCGCAGTCTTATACAAATAAGTTCAGGATTTTTTACTAGAATTTCTTCATGCGTAAAGCCAAGAAAATTTCTGACTCAAATAATTTAGGAATGCAAATCCATAGTTTCCCTTAAATTTATAATTTGATAAATTTTCGCTATCTCAATAGTAAATGTGAATATAAGAATATTCTTTTTCCTCCTTTGAAAATTTGTTTGAAGAATACCTTCCCTTCTTTTTTTTGTAAATTTTGCTTACATAGGATATCTGGTCTAAATAAGGAAAATAAACTTATTTGTAAGCAGGTTTCTTTTTTCAAAAGTATCGTAATCTTCAATAGAGTTTGGAATATATTTTATTTTTTTTTTTATAGAAACTAGTTGTTCTAAATTCTTCATGCGTAAATTTCTTTATGGTGGTAATTCTGATTTGTTTTGTTCAAAAGATATTCGTAATAAGCATGAAGAATAAATGGAAAAAATTCTTATATACTAATTCAATTAGCTATAATTTAAATATATTGTTGGGAAATATTGGCTTTTTCTATACAAAAAAGATATTTGCAAATAGTATATGCAGTTTCTCAATTCAAAAATGCGTTTTACTCAACGAATATTAAATTACGACGTATTGTTGATTAATTCGTAGCACAGAAATCGGGAACATAGTGTAATGTAAAACAAAACGCAAAGTACTATAGACTGAAATTGCACTCTGTAAACTAGAAGATAATAGTTTGGAATTTCCCAAGCAAAATGGAACTTATTGCTGCGACTCAAATAGCATCGTTCTACAACCCAAGCAAAAGCTTGTAACTCATTTTATTAGATAAATGTTTAGCAGATATATTTATAATCTTACATCAGCCATAAACCTTTTGGCGTTATTCCCGGTAATCTGGAATATTCTCGATCTGACTAACTAGGGATAATATTGATCTGACTTTCATAATTTACCAAATAAGTTTTTCAAAAGCTGTTCCTGAAGGTACAATATGGTCCACAAAGGCCTATGCTCAAGAGCCTACGCTAGTCATCCGAAGAAACTCGAACGCTAATGTTAAGTCTATGGGAAGGTTCTTCACAGATTTCACGCTCGCATTTTAATATTTTCAAATGATTTTTGCATAATATAGTTGAGATAGATTTTTTCTAACGTTGTTAGATTTTACTTGGTTCCAAATTGTACTATATAAGGATACTTCCACTTTCAGAACCGGTTCCAACCGGTCCGCCCAGTGTCAAATATTCAGTTTTCGTTGAATACACACAACCTTAGTGCCCTAAAAAAAAAATGCAACAATGATTAAGGTTTTTTTGGATTTTTAAAAGAAATATATACTTTATTGGAGCACGGTTTCTATATTCCCTTTTATAACAACTCCTTATACCTCCTTGCATCGGATTTTACACGCTCAAAAATCTTGGCATTAGAAGATAAGCTCTCATACCTTTTTTTCCTGTATATATGATCTTTGTAAGTGATCCTATGCAATTTTATTCACTTTGATATACGATACGTTACAGCTCGGCATAAAAGCTAATAACATTAAGCGAATTCCCATAACTCACTTCTGCACGTGTTAAACGATCTACTTATCTTTCGAAATCTCGCGCTCTTAATAAGCCATTCCTATTTGCATTTTTTACGGTATTGTTTCACTCGCCCATCCCGCACTATAGCCCAATATATTCTACTATACTACTGCAAAACGATATCTTCCATATGCATATACTTCCCCTTTCTCTCCCTCGTGGCCGAACAAAAACCCAAATTGAATAGGTGGGAAAAAATAATCAAAATCCCTATAGTTCTACCCCGCAAACATATCTCTCCATAAATGTTATAATAATAAAATGAGCATAGAGAGCAACCCCCAGATCCCCAGTCTATTCCATTTCGGGAGTGTTACTTGATACCTTTTCCCACACCTCAAGTTTTTTTAATTGGCTCGGATGATGTCACGTGTCTATTATAAAAGGGGAACAGCTTTTTGTATTTGTAAAACTGGGGCTGTCTTCCCGCCCCTTTAGCGTCAGTTTGAATTGACATTTTGATTACTTTTCTCGCAGAGAGCTTTATAAAATGACATTTTTATGCGATTTCCGGGTGGCTTCCAGGATTTTTTTTCCCTCCACATAGACAAAAGATATTTGTCTGATAGTGTTATGAGAATATTTTGATTCTTATGCAATTTTTTATGGGAAGTAGATGAAAAAAGTGAAAACGAAAAGCGGTGTTGTTTTTCATTGAGTTTGGGATATTTGAAAAAGCAGTTTACAAATGATGCCATATCAGTGAAGGGAATCAAATTGGAATAATTTGAATGACAATCTCCAACAAAAAAGTTTAAATGTTGCATAGATAAAATTTGAAATTTTGACTCTTATTTATCCAAAATGCCGTGAAATATTGTCTCATTTCATTTGGATTGCTAACTTTTAAAACTTTTACACAATCCGTTATTAAAATAATAAAAATAAACAATTTTTTCTGTGATCTACAATTATAAAACTGTCTTTGTTACGAGCATTACTTATGAAAGTTTGAAACTTTCATTATATCGTCTATATCTTCATTATGTCACCACTTCTATAAATTGTACATGGAATACTTATTCAAGTCAGAAACTACAACAATATTAATTTTCATTATTTTTGTACATATTTTAATTTTAGAAAACAGAAGACAATTCGTTTATCGAACAATTTTCATTTTTATTTCACTCTCATTACCTGCTTATATAAAATGACAATAAGCAAACAAATAGAGTAAAAGCAAATGTCTTGTAAAAGAGACATGAATATTCAGCACGGCCATTTTAAGTGTTGACGCTTTGCAACCATAAATTCAACAGTAGTAGGTTCTATAAAGTTCGGGTTCAAATAATATTGATCTTAAAATATTGCTCTTTCTAATTCTTGACACACAAGGCCGTAGCCAAGGATGAGGGAGAGGGGGATTCCAACCTCCTCAGAAATATCACGAACCTATACTTATTTATTAAACAAAGAACATCTTTTTTTTTTTCTCTCTCTCAAAGAGGAAGGATTGAGTAACAAATTTCTGTATAAATTATAAAATTGCAGGAAAAAAATTATTCCGAGATACATTTATAAGATGCTATATTAAAATTTAAAACTAAATTCCCTCCCGAAATATTTTTCTAGTTACGACGCTGTTGACACTTTCTGATAACGGAGTTACTGCAGCCATCTAACAAGCATATAACCTTTTTAGACTTTTATATTTGTTTATTGTTCTAAATATGACTTCTGAATTAGTAATCATTAAAATGGCTACTGGTAAAATTAGTGTGACAATAAAACTGTTGGAAGTAGGAGAATCTAAATAAATAGTTCTATTTTTAATATGTCCGATATGCTTAAAAACGTGATTTGTTTTGGATTTTTTTTAACTAAACTAATCAAGCAAGAATGTGGATGGATCGACATCCCAAAAAGAAAGTGAAGCGTAGTGAAGGTAGAAAGTATGGTACATGTCTTGATATCTACAATTTTTGCTTTTAAATCTAGCTATTTAATTTTTTGAGAATTTCCAAAACCTTTAAAAAACTGATAGCTAATGCTTAGTTTAAGTATCACTTTTTATGGTGTATTGAGAAGTTATATTCCATTCTATTGTTTTATAACAGTATTTAAAACATAAGTTTATTTAAAGTATTTTTATGTTTCTATTATAAAAAAAAAATAGTAAGAATGAAATGTAATGGCAAAAAAGTACACTTGAATAAGACACAGAAAGCAAGAGAAGAAAGGAAACCAAAGAAAAAGCTGAAAAAAAAATTCATGGAATTTAACTGGATGACGCGACGATTGTAGATGCGAGGGAACAGAGTAAATATATAGAAATGTAAATAAATCAGAGTTCCGAGATGTAGCGAAAGTATGAATGGATGTTTGAAAAAAAAAAATGGGAAGTCAATAGAATAGATCTGAAAAACATTGAATGACCTGTAGGGAGGGAGAAAATAAACATGAGCAAGGGAGAATTGACATGAGATGCGAAATTAAAAAAAGAGGGAGGAAACCAGAATAAGAATCGAATAGGGAGAATAAAAGAGTAGGCAGTGAAACGAAGGTACAGTGTAAGGAAGAAAAATATTATGCTATCACAAGATGCATTAAATTGGATGAAGAGCGCACACTTGCCAATTCTTCTATTTTTAACGTGAGAAAAATGTGAGCAGAAAATTTATTTAATAAAATTACTTAAGCACGTGTCTTGTTTCTCTCAGGTACTTATTTTATTTCATTTAATAATTAAAATTCGTGATTCAAAGTAGGGTTGTTCCCTTAAAAAACCGGAAGGTTAGCGAGTATGGAAGTATGATTGAAGAATAATGAATGCACTGTACCAAGAAGTAAATAAGAATAATTTTTCTGTAAAATTTGATGCTTGTCTTTAACTTTAGGGTTTTACTCAGCCATTTTCTATGAAAACGTCCCTTTTATGTTAGATGGATATTTTAAAATAAATTTAAAACATGTCTTTGTGGATAAATATTTTTTTTTCTTAAATGCATAGCTTTTTTTGTGCTCTAATACAGTTTTATTCCACCTTTATAAATTATGAACACATTAAATGTGATTGAATATTTAAGATTTACTTAATTTTTGTATTGATATATTTTAACAATGTATAAAAAACTCCAAGCCTTTTTTTTTTTCCTCTATTAGAAAATCTTGCTTTGTATTTTGTCATAAGTTGGTACTTTAATGATTGAAATGTAGTATTTTTTTCTCTAAGAAAGTTATTTTAATTATATTCTGTTCGTACAAACTTTAAAGAGGCTGTTGTAAGCTGTGGTAACACCATAAAATTGTGTTGATGACGCAATTGTGATTGTTTCCTTCCCATACTAAATCGTCGTTTATAACTGTTTAAACTGAACTTAAAACTGTGTGTTTGTACACTATTTTTAGGTTCAGCTTTTGTCTAAAAAAAAAATCTACGTTAAAAAAAACTTTTAATGAAAATTTAAATTGATCCTTTTTAAAGCTAGCCTTTATATTTTGCAATATATAAGAATTATTCGCACATAGCTTCAATTCCATATTTTATCTAATTTCAGAATACGAAAATTGGCTAAAACTAATTTAAATAAAATTTCCATTTCAAAAATTTAAATAAAATTTAGGTACTACATATTTAAATTACCCCCCCCCCCCATTTTTTTTATATACTCGGTTGCATTTATTACTTACTTTTATCCTTTTGATATCTCTTGGTGTATAAAGAAGCGAAATACGAAATGAAAGTTCCTTTCATGAAATTACATTAAGAATACTAGTGATTCTAATTACAAGCGACGTGAGACTTTTCATTGCAATTAAGGACTATAACACATAGATAATAATCATATTTCGCAAAAGTACTCTATTAAATACATTACCTTATTTCCTTGAATTAGATTATTAAATTTGCTTCTCCATGTGAAATGGGATATTTTTATTTTCCTCATTAAATAGGGAACCTCTCTTCTTTCTAGACAGTATTCATCATTAGTGTCTGACACGGCATCTTATTTAAATAGATATTTGTAACTAATATTGTGAAGATGAATGTTTTGGAAGTAATTTTGCTAATCCTATTTTAAAATGAAGTTCTTAATAAGGTATTAAGTTCTTAATAAAATATCTTGTCTAGTATGTGAACGCTTCCTTGTAACATAATGTTTGTACGTTGAATAATATTCTCTTAATTATTGATATTAACTAAATGCTCTACTTTTGTAAACAAATTTAATTATCGTGATGATAATTTCAGATAATCAATTTTATAATAAATCTTGATTTTGTGTCTAGATTTTATATCTTATTTTATCTGTAAGTGAAAATACATTGTCGATGATTTAAAAATATTTATATATTATCTCTTTCTCTTTTTGTAATAATGAGAAGCTAAGCATTCCAACTTAAACGTTTAAAAATATTCTTATTAAAAAAGAAAGTTAAATGTAGATTCTTATTTTTTTTTTTTTTTATCTGAAAATTTATTAACTACGATTTAGTAAAATATAACTTACATTTGGTAGAAAAGAATCTTTCTGAGAATGAGCCGATATTATCAGAATATATTTGTGTCATAGAATTATATAAAATTTTAGTTCCCTTGCTTTAAGTTAATAACAGTACGATTAACAGTTAAATGAAGAACTGGGTGGAAGACGTTATGTAAGAAATTAAATTTCGAAAAAAATGAAGTGGACGCTTTACGTTGTATATTTTATGTATATAGCGTGTTTAAAATGTTAATAGGTGATACTAAAATCTCTCAGAAACGTTTCTTAACTTTTATTTTTTAAATATTAACAATTATTTAAATTATAAAATAAAAAATGTCTCGTATCTTCAAGACTAATTTAAAAATACTTCATTAATTGCTAAAAGGTGTTAAATTAAAACCATAGAAACAGTAAAGTTTTAATAAACTGTCTACATGTTTCGGCTTACCGAAGCCTTTATCAAGACCAATAAGAATATTCTACAGTTGCACGATCTAATAACGCAATGAATTTAAACGCCATCATTCACCCTTTTCAAGTTCTCGCTCTCTGATTCCTCACTTTTTTTACTTTGATGTTGCTCCATACTTTGTGACCATGGCGTAACTCAACCCACAATTTTGGTAAGTTAAATGATGCTGTACCGTTACATATTGATTGATTTTTTAAGACGAACGCTAAAAATAATGCATGAATAAATGCAAATGCTTAATAAAAAACAATTGCCTGAAACCGTCATCATAGCCAACATTGAAAGATTCCACTGCCAATATGTGCCTGCCAGAAATGTTACTTAATACGGTAAATAGTTAATGTGCCTCGCCTAACAGATGATGTGCTGCTGAATGACTGACAGCACATTGAACAGTTGTGAAGCTTACTTGTAACTTGTAATCATACTTGTAAATTGCAAGCTAACTTGTAAGCGACCAGTCTCTTAAAGGCGACCTGTTAGTTTAAGAAAAAAAACTAAAAGTATCGTTTTTGCTTTCGTCATAAAATCCAGCTTTTTTTTCTATCCGTTCGGTTGAAACTGATCTTTTTTTCTCTATTCGTTTTCGAATTATTAATTTTTAAAGTTGTTTCTGATTTTTGTATCACTTGGTATATTATCTCTGGGCATTCGGATTTGTTATATATTTGACTAAATAGAATCTTAGTATTTTAGTATTATCATATATTGATATCTCATAACACATTTATTCATAAACTAAAACACTTTTTAGAAAATTGGGACAGAACATATTCTTCAACTCTGATCTTGCATCATTTTCATAATTTGTTGCCCTGGAATGACAAGGTTTTAACTCACGAAATAAATTTACTTTATTACAGTACCCAAATACCCGTATTATAAACAAATATCTAAATCATTTCACGAAAGTATTAACTTTTGGAAAAAAAAAAAAAGGTTTATTAATAATAAAATGAAAGGAAAAAGTACTTGTCATAACAGATTCTAATATTTAATTACTGAAAAAAAAAATCAAAGGCTAACCCAAAAGAAACGAAGTGAGTTTTCTTATGGAGCAACAATATTGCGAAATACAAAAGGAATTGGAAGGTGTTAAACAGTATATAGAACATCTCAGTTCATTGATGAGAAAATTAGTTTCCATTACCTGAGGGGAGGTAAGCCATTAACACCGCAGTTTCGGAACAATTAGAATGTTTTGTTTCATAAGCGCTTTGAGCAAGGAGCTTTGATACCGGGAGAAAAAAGAAATCTCCCCAAATAAAAACATCTATTTATTGCGCAACACATTCAAAAAGGCCCCTACTTTAGGAGATAAAAAGGAGAACGCGGGTACACATTAATTACATCTACAGCTCCGAGTTGGGCAATATTCTAACCGCTCTCCCTTCCACCGTGCGAGAGTGCGATAAGTGTACAAAGAAGCCAACTGAAGTGTAAAGAAAGATGGGGAAGGAGGAGAAAAGGTCCTCCACCATTCTCCGGTTTTTTCAAGCCAGGCGCGTACTCCTCAAACAAAACTCCCGTTTTTCATTTTCGCACCACGTACTAGCGGGGAGAGAGCTCTGGAGTGTTTTCTTCCCCGCACTCCTGTGTTTGAGAATTATACGGCCGATAAGAGTTGAAAAGCACGTCTTTCCAGCATCCAGGAGGCATAACATAAAAATGCGGCCATATTGGGCGCGAAAAATAAACAGTGAGGGCGATCGTGAGAAATTATTATAGGTCTCGCGTGTATGCGCAGTACACAAGGACTTGTGACGGGGATAAAAAAAATAACAATAGAGACGAAAGTGTCAATAGTAAACGGTTCACTGGAGAAAGTAAATATTTTAGAATTTAAAGAGGGATTTTGGTCGATGAGGTTTAAATAAAGTGAACATGCTGCTCTCCCACGAGCCAATATAGTGGGAAATTTAGGACCGTAGTCTGAATAAAAAACGTAGAATACCTGGTGAAAGAAAAATATTGGAATGCATATTTATCTTTTGCAACAGCTGATGCTGAAAGGTAGAATTGTGGACTGTAAATAGTCAATATCCCTATTTAATGACGTGATTCTTGTGAACTTTAAAAACTCTAAAGGAAGTAATGCCACTTGATATATATATATATATATATATATATATATATATATATAAAGCATATGTTTAATAAAAAGTTTTAGATAATTTTGGTTTCTTTTAATACAAGCTCATTTAGAATTAAATAGTATTGTTGCCAATATTACTTTACCACACTGTAATAAACATAACATGTCAGCTATAATTTCAACTATAATAAACTTAATCTAGATTTAATCCTACGAATAATTTACAGCAACAAAATAAATATGTATATTTTTAGAAAAGTTCAAACTAAAATGGAGAATAATTGCGGACTGAAAAAAACCAATAACTACCTCTCCATTTAATGAAACATTCTAATGGATTTTGGAAACTATTGAAGTAAAAAATAATATAACAAAATGGGTGAATATTTTAATAAAAGTTTAAAGATCAATTATATATATTTTTTTTAAGATGAGATCTTGCAGAAGTAAATGTTCTACTACCAATATTACCATAGCCCATTTTATAAATATTTTAATGTAAATATCACGTGAAAAGCTATAATCTTGGCACCAGTACGTTATTTTGGAATTTGAATTCTAATTGCGTCGACCAATGAGATTGCAACAATCAAAATTTCTACGGTTTATACTCCATACAGTTTGAAACTATTTTTACTGACATGTTTCATTTTAATGTTGTCAGACATGCAAAAATTCTGAAGATTGGTGAAATGGCAATGATTGTTCTATAACTTTTAAAATCCGGGCAGATTATTAATAAAATAATTAAAGCTGAAATAATTGCATATCTAAGATTTAAAGTATAATACTCTTAAAAATACTCGTATTCATTCTAATTACAACGCAGAATGCAAGCAAATTGCTCTGCTGTATGAGAATTGATAGAAAATGTCGGATGTTATTCGATACGATTCATTGTCACGAAACTTCCTTTTGTGGTTTCGTAAATTGCATGCAATGAGTCTGCACAGAACTTAAAATAACTACAAATATATATCTGACAAAATAAACTATTCTTAATGCCCCCCCCCCCCCAAAAAAAAAAAAAAAAAAAAAAACACAACCTAGATTTAAATTTTTATAATAATTTTTTAAAATTAATAAATATATTTTTCATCTTAATTTTTTAACTGTCATGTGCATGTTGTTTAAATTAATAAAACTTTAAATACTCTTATTTTTTTAGAAAATAACTAACGTTTCATACTATCTAATTATTTGTGGGTTTGTTTTAGTAAAATATACGCAAGATGTTTTTAAATTATTGGTAAAAATTGTTTAGAGATAATAATACTCATCCAGAACAACTTTTCTTAAAGAACCAGAATCTCAATCTTCTTATTCAGTCAAAAATACAGGATGTCTTATTCCAAGCAGAACTCTTAACATTCGTTCATAGCTTTGCCTGTAATGATTATATTGTAACATGTATTTTTAACAGATTTACTTTTCTTTCTATGAAATGGACTGACATCCCGAGAAGTGTTTGAAAATAACCATCATCCAAACCACACCGAGCTAAACTCTCCATAATTCAGAAAGTAGCTGATAGTACAATCTCTCACTAACCGAATTAAGGTGCATTTGCACTATTAGTAAAGGCATTACATTTTGAAGAAAACGAAGTTAATCTGTAGAAAATTAATTAAATCTGTAGAAAACATTCATTATTGTTGATCATGACGCAAATCAGTTTAGCTTGGAATGAGACACCCTGTATTTTTGTCGGAATGAAGGATTGCGATCATGTTTTACTGTATAAAAATTGTTTAGAATGACTTATATTATTATCCCCAAAAGTTTGTTCCAATAATTTTGAAATATAATTAGATTCTGTTGATATGATATATCAATTTAAACGATACTTTCGAGAACCAACATACTGTCTAAAACAAAAGTAAATGGTATTTCTGAAAAGAGGAAAAAATATTTTATTCATTAGTACAAATTTGTAAAATAAAAATTAAATCATTGAACCATGATTTCGAAAATATTTTTCGCAATTTGTTACAAGTTAGTTGGTTAAAATCCAGTATTTGACCACCGTTTCAGTGGTAAACTATAATCAATAGCTCAGCGATAAAGGGGTGCTTCAAAACTTTTAATGCGTTAATTTTAAGCTCGAGTGTTCAGGAAAGCTCAATTTAGAGGCTGAAAAATCAATAAATGTTTCTGTTGCGGGAAAGTAAACAAAATAACTGATGCAACTGATTTTAATTAATCGCCTGGTCATATAATATCCCATCGCTTATCGTATGTCTCCGTCATTATGTAATAAAAATTGCTGCTGTGTATAGAAGTACTTGAATTTAAAATAGATGATAATTATCGATATTAACCGATACTTTAAAATACAAAAATCTAAAACTGTTAGAAAATGATTTTAAATTATAGTAGTTCTTTTCTGTTGTAATTTTAAGTGTCGTGATAAATCTTAGAGATGCAATGCAAATTAAAAATTACTATGTATAATAAACATAGGATTAAAGAAATAATTAGTATAATTTGAGATACTGATAGGTAGATAATATTCCATAATAAAAATGTAGATGTGTATAAAAGTATTTTAATTTAAAATAGATGGTAATTATCTGTATTAATGATGCTTTTAAAATATAAAAATGTTAGAAAGTGATTTTAAATTTTGTCGCTATCTTTTCTGCTGTATTTTAAATGGCGCGGTAAGTCTTTAAAGATGCAATTAAATTAAAAATTACTGTGCATAATAAGCATATCATTAAAGAAATAATTAGTGTAATAATTTACAAGAACGGCGATGTACTGATAAATAGGGGATATTATCTAAAGAAAAAGCTTCAATATAAAATAATTCTTGTATAAAACAAATCATTTTATAAGTGAATTTGAATAATGTGTATTTTATAAATTTGGGAAATTCTATTTTATAGAGAAGATAGATAACATTGCTATATTTAATATTGTTGAATTTAAAACATTATTTCAAATGTTATTGTAACATTCATAGTTATATTTCCGATATCTTTATAATAATAATAATGTAGATTGAGTTAGGCAAAGCTATCCGTTAATACTAACGTCTCGCTCTATCCATGGAGGTAAATGTCACTCATTTTAAAGCTTAAGTTAAAACCAAAATATATAGGGGAATTTTGTATAATTTGAGAATTTTTGTGTTTATGCTTTTTGGAGGCATTTGCCAGAAAATAAAATTCACATAAAATTGATCTTTTTTTCATTGTAAACGTTATTCCTCATTGAAAATGTGTGTACTACTGAATCAGAATATCCTATTTCGTTTAAAAGTGAAGAGATTCTGCCTTTGTTGCCTTTATGTGTGTGTATATATTCTAGAAAAATTAGTTTTCGTTTACAACATTTTATTTTTTTTACTTTTATTCGAAAACACAAAACGTTTAAATATTTTATTATTAGATTAACGTGTATATATACATTATATAGCAATGTGAAACATACTTCTGTAATGCAAATAATATAATTTTAGTAATTTGTTTAAACTTGTATATTAATAAATTATCTTCGTGTGCAAGGTTTGACTCTCGTATTTGTTTTGAAGCCTGCTCAAGTAAAATTAGTTTTTAATATTGAAAATCGTTAAATTTTGGCGCAATAATGTTCATTTAATATGGAATGAGAATTTGTAAAGACAATTTTATTGCTAGCTTACCTCTATTGCTTTATTGCCAAAACAATTGCACATAAAGTCTCAAACTTGTAATCTTTCATAAATGATAGAGTATGTGCATCCCGTGTGCATGGATATAAAAAAGATGGTAATTAAAATACAATGAGATGCGTGCTTTTCGCGCTATGTTTCTTTCAAGGGCTTTTTTCCCCAAAAAAACTCTTTTCGTTCTTAACACTTTGACTATACTAACAGGACATACACTATATAGCCAAAAATCACCAATCACTTTGGATTTCACACGTTTTATTGAATATCTAGAAAAATACTAGACTAATTCTTCTGGTACTTCAGGAATATGAAGAACATGTTTGACTTCATATTTTTCAGCGAAGGTATGATCACGAGAACATTACGGGACCAACAACAGATTGAAAAAAATATATATTTGCGATCACCCTGCAAAATATAATGCTCGAAATTATATGTAGCTGCAGCACACGACTATATGCGTATCTTGTTCAACATTTATGCTCATTCGTGTAAGAATAGTATTTATATTTAGGAAGATATAAATGTTTCTTTAAGGGGGTCCGGGACACATTTAAAAAATATATATATATTTATTGAGTTAAAATTTTAAAGTATTTTGTGATGGTTAACCATATTATCTGTAAACAAAATCACATGATAAAACTTCTCATAACTTTAAAAAAAAAAATTATTTAAAATTTATTAAAGTGGGGTATTTTAAAATCGTTATAACTCGAAATATTATTTGTAGAATTTCATGTTTTTTTTTTCATTTAAGTAAACAAATATATAAATTTTAATTTTGACTCAGCATTTTAAAAAATGTTAATTTAAAAAAAAATAAAAATATTTAAAGTAAAAACTTTAAAAAAAAATGATGTAACTTTTTTTTAAAAAATCATATTTTCAAAATTAAATATTTTTTTCAAATTTGCTGAATCAAAATTAAAGTAAAATAACTGAAAAAGACATGTTCCAAGTTTGAGCCATTTATCTTTAACTGAGAATGCGTAAAAGAACCCATCATGCAGAAAAACGCAAAAACGTTTCCATAACAACCACTACTTGAAAGCTACATTTTTAAAACAAAAAATTAATATATCCTGTTCTATTTAAGATAGAAACATGATTTAAAGGTCATTTTAAACGGATAAAACCAGAGAATTTTTTAATACAATAAAATATTTTTCGAAAATTTGACGATTTTTGTGTCCCGGACCCCTTAAACTGGACCATTTTTTTCATACATTTTAGCCTGCAGAGTTTTCAATCAAATTTAACGTCACTTTCAGAAAACTTGACAAAGTACAGTAGAAACAACATACTACAATTAGAATATAAATATTTTAATAATTGAAATATGAGCATTTGTTTAAAATGATTTTTAACTGTGCATGTGCGACAAATGTTTTTTCTCCAATTCAATAGTATGAGCTATATAGCGTAACTCGTTTTAAAAAAGGCTATTCGAATATCACGGAAATTCAGAAGTATATCGGCAATATAGAGAACAGAATTTCAGTTGCTTTCTAAAAGTAGCTGGATAAGGAATTATTATTAACTGATTTCCAATAAATGAGTTGATATTTAATGCAAGTCCACGCGTAGCTTTGGGACAGATGCATTTATATATATATATATATATATATATATATATATATTTGTTAGAATGGACTTGTTTTGATGATTATTCGGAAGCTAACTAAAGTGTGTGTGTATATATATATATATATATATATATATATATATATATATATAAACTCATTGTAAAAATTAACCATTGAAACAGAAACTGACCATATACAATGAAATTAAAATACCATATAGCAGTGACAAATTACAAATTATAATATATAGTCCTAATATATGAAGTATTATTTATTCAAATGGGGAAAAAAAAGAAACAAGAGTATAAACACAATTGGATGCTTATAATGTAATTCACTTTTTCAAGGGCAGGGAAACTACATTATAAGCAAAGAATGATATGTATGTATATATATATATATATAAAATATGTGTGTGTGTTGCGGTCAATATGATTAATCCGGTCATTATTAATAATGACCGGATTAATCATATTGACCGAAACATTATATATTTGTGGAAAATCCCTTATCAAGATTTTTTAGAAAACTGAAATTCGGCTCACTATATCGCCAATATCTTTTGAATTTTCATGATATGCGACTTGCCCTATGCAATTGTCAGCTAAATTATGCAAAGAGCGTTTTGTTATAGTTTGAGCATACGCAGTTAAGTTATTTCATACAAATGCTCAAATACTCATCAAATACTTTAAAATGTTTATATTTTTAATATAGTATGTTTTTTCTACTGTTTTTTGTCAAATTCCCTCAAAATGGCGTTAAATTTGGTAGAAATCTCTACATGCTATAAACAAAAAACATGCAAAAATTTTTAGGAATCTTTATTTCTTCAAGAATTTAATTGAATATAGTTGCTATTCTTAAACAAATGATATGTTGTACAAAATCCACGTAGTCCTGTGCTACAGCTACATAGCATTTCGAGCATTTTATTGTGCATGGTGATGGAAAATGTTTTTTTAGTCAATTTCTTGTTGGTCCCCTCGTGATCACTTTCTCTGAAAATAGGAGGTCAAGCATGTTCTTTATGATCCTGAAGTTCCACAAGAATTTGAAATATATCTCTAAATATTCAACAAAACATCTAAAATCGAAAGTGTCTTGTGATTTTTGACCATACAGAATGTCTCCCTAACCGCCCGCAAGTTTGAAATACAAAAACTGATGATTTAACTGCCGACTAAAGTGACAGTGAATAAAATGTAGAAAGGAAGTTGCAGGAATATTACCTAGATCATGCGAATAATTCAAAGGACTAATACAAAGAGAAACAGACATGCTTTGTCACTTGCGTGAATTTCCCAAGAAAAATGAAATAGTAGCCAAAGGGTTAATGGGACGGTGAATTTTACAACAAGCAAAAATCGACCAAAAATAAATTTATGTTTTTTGTGTTATTAATTTGTTAAAATTATATTTTATTTGTTATGCACTTGGTATTAAGTGTGTTTTCATACTTAAAGGAAAGTGATCCAAAATATCTTACACATTATGAGCTATAAAGATCTCGAAGCCGTCGTCCGATGTATTAAACGCTCCAGACGACCGCTGGTCGATGTCTTACACTTATTGAATTTAGCTTTTTTAATTTTTCAGTCCGCATCTTCTGTGATCGGGTCTATTAATGTTCCTCTTAATATTAAAAGAAAGGAGTCCTCGACTGCCGCACTCACCGCCTGTTCCGCAATTAGCGTCGGTTGTCATATCATAATATATTTATCTAAAAACAAATGTTCAGTCTATAAATCTTTCAAATGCTCCAACCGTTTTTAAATGCTTGTTCAAAATTCTCAGTCTAATGGACAATCTTGATACATACAGCAAATATGTGTATACGTTTTAGAATGTTGATTAAGATACTCGAATCTATACTAATTATAGAAAGTTTCTCTCTCTCTGTCTCTGTGTGTGTGTGTGTGTCTGCCTGCGATGGCTAGCAAAATCTAGCCCAACTAGAAGCCTGAAAATTTAGATTTAGGTAGTCCAATACGGACAAACAGTAGACTTGGATCATAGACACGTTCTTTTTCTTCAAAACGCACCATTGGCTTTTAAAAAAATATCTACATTAACACTTTCAAAACCGATCGTTTACGTAACCCACTTTCGCGATTTTGGCAATGTTTACCCATGGTTAAATATAAATTCTACTAGGAAATTTGGTTGGGTCGAGTGTTCTGAAAAAACCTCTTCCAGAACAGATTGCGCCCCCTGGCAGTGGAAGGTGGAACTACATGAGTATCTCTAGTTCTATGGGTCCGATTACGACGGGGTTTAGTTCATTCGACTAGATATCTATAGCCTTAAATATTTTAGCTGCACTTTCGACCGCCAGCGTGCGCTTTTCGATCTCTAGTTCTATGAGCCAGATTACGACGGGGTTTGCCTCATTCGACTTGATTTCGATAGCTTTACAGATTTCAGTCGTATTCGTATAGAACAGATTATTATCTCGGGCCCGGGCAACGCCGGGTGGCTTAGCTAGTTAATAATAAAATATATTAACATGTGGATTTTTAATCAAAGTTCACTTTCGTAACATTTTCTTTTTAAAATAAGTCTTTCAGGTTTGGTAAAAATGTGCTTCCATTTTTTAATCTTTTAAATTATAAAATGAAAAAGTGGAGAAGATATGCTGAAAATTAAAATGCATGGAACATAAAAACAGTTTAAACATTTAAAAAAATCAGTAAACTGATTTATTTCCCCAAATATTTATTGAATTTGGTTCACAGAAAATTTCTTTGGAGAATTTCTTCTTGAAATAACATAAATACGAAAAATAATATTTTAAATACACTTACGCCCCCTTTTTAAATAAATATTTTTAAAGGGAATGAGTCACATTGTATATATATTCATTAAAACTTCCAGCTCACAGCAACAGAATAAAACAAGATATTGCAATTGCAGTAATTTTCCACGCATCCAAACGATCAGTCTATTAACTCACTCACACAACACCCTTGTATAGCTGGCTAGTGAGAAATGAATTTTTAATGATATTTCTGTGTAAGCTCCAGTTGATTAAAAAGAAATGATTCACCCTCTCTAAGATATACGACTCGCCAATTGTTCCCGAATAAAAAATGATTTATGAATATTGTCTCTGTAGAAGTAATTCCCCACGATTGTTGAGTCCTTCCCTTCTCTTCTCCAGACGACTATGTTTCTGCTTTGTGGCTAAAGCTGCATGGTATGTTAGATTCATTTTCAGGGCTCATCCGGCCTTCCAAAAGAATCTCATTCCACATGGCTACCTGCGCCTTTTTTACTAGAGGCGTCCTAAATGGAAAATGCAATGGAGCGAAGTCGGCGAATCTTTATTTTTGTTCGCTTTTTCTGCTTCCCTCCTTTCGGTTCGAGGGGTCTGAGTCGAAAGTATGTCCCTTCATGTGATTTCGGGTCGCGGCGATGTCACCGTGGAATATAAATGGGAAGCTGGAGAAGGCACTCTGCAAAATGGAAAAAGGTAGTTGGGGCTAATGGAAGCTCATCCCCGTGACTTTTAAGTACCTGTTGAAAGGGCGTAGAGATGTCTTTGGAGAGAATTGAATTTAGACACATCGTAGTATTGTACAGTCGGGCAACGTCAATGTCGCATGGAATCAGAAGAGTTCCGATGGGTTAATCTATTCCTATATTAAATCAATACCAATTTAGTAATAATTTTATTTGCATATTGCATAAAATTTCATAAAATATTTGACTGATTCGGGAGATAATACTTATATTTGTCGAACTTTTGTTTATATTTTTAGAGAGTTTGATTGAACTTTGGAATTTAACACGCGTCATAATATGCTTTTAAGTATACTTGTTGAAAGGTGTCTTTGGAGTTAAGTGGATTTAGACCGTCCGTTGTTGTATTGTGCAGCTTGGAATGTTAATGTCGCACGAAAGCAGAAAAATCCCAAAAGTTTTTGATCGATTCCTGTATTAAAACAGCATCAATTTAATAATTGTATTTGCAAATTGCATAAAAAATTCCAAAAATGCTTATATCTGAGTGAAATGGAACTAACATTTGTCGAACTTTTGCTTTATATTTTTAGAAAGTTTAATCGAACTTTGAAACTTAACAGCTGTCCTAATAAACACTTGTTAAAAAATAATATAGGTCTTTGGAGTAAATTGGATTTAGACACGTCTGTCCTTTTATTGTATAGCTGACGTTGTCAAGTTTGCAATGCTAAAGCAGAAAAGTTCCGAAGTTTTTTGGCTTAATCTATTCTTGTATTAAATCAGCATCAACTTATTTACTTTAGAGTTACCATCTTATTAATATATTGCATAAAATGCTTTATGAAATTATGATTGAGTGAAGGCTATAAACAAGTATTAATATTTGGCCGGCTTTTACTTTATATTTCCAGAGAGTTTGATAACCGAAATTTGCCACTATCACCTTTCTTGGGACATTTTTTAAATTACCTCTTGAAAAGATGCAGAGTTGTCTTTGGAATGAATTTAAAAACGTCTTTGTAATTGTATACTTGCAATGCCACTATCGCATGAAAGCGTTAGTTACGATATTTAATCTATTCTCTTTATATTAAATCAACATCATTTGTTTTCCGATACAATGGTTGCTGTGAAATATATTTTGTGAAATAGTAATGACAATTATTTTTAATAAAAATGATTTAATAATAAAAAATTACTCTTTTTAAATTGTGTGGTATGCCATCTCACGCAACAAATACGCTTGCAAGTAACATAAATTGAATTTTATTATATGTACTCCTTTTTTTCTCCCAATATCCTTATCTTCATAAACCATGTCGTTTATATAACGTGTTAAACCCCCTATCCTTCCTTAAATAATAATAAAAAAAAATCACATTGAAATATTTTTGGAGAATATCGCTTCCTATAAAATCATTTAAAAAAAACAATCAAGGACAGTGACCTTTTCATATAGTACATACATTTTATACTTTTGAACTTAATTTTTGAACTGTGTTTTAAACAAAAATTAAGTAAAACCAATATTAAATTCAAAGATTTTCTGATTACTGCCATTTAACTTTCAAGAACGGCGATTCGGCTTTTTTCATTTTAAAGAAAGAATAAAAAAAACATTCAATCATTTTTGATTGGAACTTTTAAAAATCGAAAAACAATTTCAAAGACCAGTAATTCTTTTCACGAACTTAAATTACACCAAAACCTAGATCACGGTAAAGGAAAGCATGATAAACAAAAAAGCCATCCAATTTATCGAAAATTTTGTTTTTTCGAACGAAACAAAAACAGAGGTTTTGCTCCTAACCATTAAAAGCCTTATTTTTTATTTTTATTTTCCTTCCAGAATTTCCAGCTCCCGGGCATTTAGGGACGATTTCGTTTCTAATTTTGCGGATGCTGTTTTCACATCAGCTAATGAGGAACGTTAGGGTAGAATTGCCACTACATCGTCCATTAGTTCCGATCCTTTCTGTTTCACAGCGTTTTTAAAGGATTAAAAAAAAAAATGCATCGTGACGACGGTTGTTGGAAATGCAACTTTTTTTTTTTTTTTTTTTTTTTTTTATATATTTATCATTCTTGGAAATCGAAACCCTCTTGCGAAGGATTCGTCTTATTTTTTTTTTTCCCCTTCCCATTTGTGAATTTAGCTTTTAGCCACTTTGCGCCAAAGCTATTTTTTATCTCTAAATTAATCTGTAGAAAAAGTGGAAGATTTTTACCCTCCTCTTTTTTTCGTCTCCTTATGTTACGAACGCGTGCCTAATGGCGCATGCTGACGTAATTTGTGTGAAAATCGGGTTTGATTGTTGCACACAAATCGATGTTAAGCAAGAGCATTCGTTACCGAATCTTAAACATACGAAAACTTTTTTTAAATCCTTGCTTTTCAGTTCGGTAAATCATTAAAGTTTGTGTGCGGAAGAATCACTTGTATGGACGATGTTATACTTCATTGGGTCATCAACCTTTGAATTAGCAGAAGCGAATTTAAATATTTTTAAACATTTTTCGCGGGTGAGACCCCACTCAAGCCCACAATTTTACTTACGTGTGCCTATTTTAGGTGTACATTGCATAAGCATACAGTATTGCATATGGTAGGATATTGATATATACTTACCAATAATAGTAATTTTTAGCAAGTTAATACATTTTTACAGTAAATTATAATAGCAGTAGCTCTTGTTAAAGGTGCAATATTTCTTGGAGTGGGGAAAAATACTTTGTTAAATTTAAATATCGCTCTAAAATTAATCTTCATTGTGAACAAACTAATTTAAAATTCAACGTAACACCATATATGTAATCGATATATCAGCATTAATTACTGAGAATGTTCCTTGAATGATTTTTTAAGAGATCTCAGCTGTAACATTCACTGGAATACTTTTTTAACTCTTTTCATTGATTTTTTTTTTTTTTTTTTTTTAGAAATATTTTAATACATTAACTATTAGTTTTTCTGACCGTGTATGTATATGCATTATGAAAATTTTAATATTTTGCTTCTTTTAAGTGCGATTAATTGGATTTTATTCTATTTCAGGTATGATAATTACTTGAATGAATTATGAAATAGTGGTAAGTTTGATTTCCTATGCGAATTTTACTGATTTTAGTTCTGCTATGTTAATTTGGCGGATTTATTTCTTTTCCCGCATAAAGTTTGTTATACTCGGTTATTTTAATAATACAGTCGGCCAAAAAAAAAAAATAAAATGAAGTAGAGATCTCAATACCATATTCTACCATCCCACATTTCATCAAATTTTTGTAGAGACATACTAAAATATATCAGACCAATGATAGTCTTTTAACCTCTGGAGACCTGAAATTAAAATGACATACAAATACAGATTCATTGCTTTTGCACAAACTAAATGATACCATAGATGACAGAAAGAGCCCTTTTTCTGAAATTGATACTTCAAGGGACTGGTAATTTAGGTTCAGAAATATGGATCTAAAATTACCAGCATCCTGAAAATATAAATTTAATTAACCTAAATTCACGCAATAACATTTATGGGCTTTAAACAAATGAGTGATCTAAAATCCTTAATTTTTATTATAATGGGTTTAAGTTAAATAATTAGGAAAATTACTTACTTTCTTGGCCACACTGTCTATGCCTGTTCAGGCATTTTTCAAATTAAGATGAAAATAACATTTATTTCATGAAGAAATATGCATGAATGCTATCATTTATTGGTTTTGGTCTAAAGCAAAAACTATTCAGCTACATAGAAGTAAAGCAAAAACGTAAGAGTAAAACAGTTTAGTTTTTATAAGGAAAAAATAGAGGTTCACATTTGTGTACCTCAGGTCTGAAGACGTTAATTCTGTATGAATAAACAGAAAGTTGAGGGAGCCGTGCAGTTGGGCGAAACCCCGGTTTTCCAGCAAATTTTCTGCAAATCACCCCATTTTTCTGGAACGTTTCTGACCACTGTTCCCAATGCATTTTCTTGAGGAATTGAACGAGGCCTTCCCCATGTCGTTATGACCTGTAGTTTACGAGTTATAGTCATTTTTCTGATATTTGATAACTTATATTTTTGTGCCCTGAAATAAACAAGAATTTATTTCCTTTATGAAATATTTCACAGTCGATTCTTATGTAACTACTTATTCGCTGAATCAAATTGAACCATCTGCAGGGGAATACGAGCCGTAGATATTGCGTTATAACCATTTTTCTGCGCACATTTGAGAACTTCAAGGAACTATGAGTAGTTTGAAAGGAATGAAAAGCTGGAACTTGGGCTCTAAGCATATTTGTCCGAAAAACCTGAATTTTGCCTCAAAACTTGTATAATCCATAATATTAGTCTCATTATATCACAAAAACTGGCTAAAACTATTTTATTAAAGTACTTAATTAAAAAGGAAAAAATATTTTGAATAAATCAAATAAATGGCAAATTAATTAAATTTAAAAAATCAAAACATATAGTTAAGGTTTGTTTGTGATCGTTCTTAAATATTTTTGTATGAGAAATCAAATAAGACCAGTTCCAAATTCATACATCTAATCATTCTCGAGATAATTAATGACCATGAAATGGTGGAATGACAAAAGGGAGTACGAAGTCTATAAACTGCAGCTGAAATAGTTTTTTTCTTGAATGAATGTAGATGAAAAAAATTGCCATGCCACATCGGAGGCTAATGGAGCTTTTTTCTATTTTAAGCCTCGACAATCCATTTTGCTCGCTATTTTAAAATGTGAATATTACATACCTTCATTCTTCATATAATAATGCAATATTTGAATGGGTTAGTTAGTTTGTTGTCCTCTAAATAAGAGGGTAAATACCCTTAAAGTTTAAAAATTTTATCTTTGAAAATAAAGTTACACAAAGAGGAACAAAATTCAGCTAAAATTGGCCAATTTCGAAAAGTCTGCGAAAAATCTCACTTTTAGACCCCTCTGTACGGGTACAAAATTGTGTTTACGGAAAAATTCAGGGCGCTTTTTGTTTCAACTGTCAAAGAACAGAAAGCCACGGTGTTTAAATAATAATAATAATCACTTTTGGGTATTTTTACCGCTTTCGCCCTACTGTGGGCAGTCTCCAAATTGAAATGGATGCAAACCTTAAAACTTTCAATGCTAACACCCACATTTGACACCATATTTCAATTTTAGGATAAATTTTAACTTCAGATAGAATTTTTTATGTCATTCGGTGAAGAAATTTTGGAAATATGCAAGAATGTCTCCTTATGTTAAATTAATTTTTAATATATTTTCTATTTATGTAATAATGTAATTTGTTTTTATCATACAATTATTTTTAATGCTGTTTTGATAATAGCTTTAAGTATCTCAAACATGACTTTTTCAAAGCATACCGAAATACCTATTATACAAAATCTTGTGTGAAAACATTCCTATATCATCGTAATTTAAATAAAATTCAAGTATTATTTTTCTAGGAATGAATACCAAATTGGATTCTTTTCAGAACTGATTAATCTCCTTTTTGTTTTTTCCCGTCAAGCTTTTCCATTTAATTAAATAAACTGGCTATAAATATAAATTTATCTCCATAAAATTTAATTTATACAAAATAAGAAGAAATTATTCGGTTATCGAACAAATTTCCTCCTTTTCGTATGAAAACGTATTGATAAACATACCTGGTATTTTTAGCTGAAGGGAGGGATGCAAACTTATATCTTAGAAATTTAATTTATCCAGAACCGAACATGAATTTCAATTCGTCTGATAAAAGGAAGAAAATTCATCTCTACTGCGAAATGATTTTCATGATGCCTGAATTGGGAATGAAATGAATTCATTATTTGGATGGTCGATGTTGGAGTACTTCTTGCGTATTTTATTTATTCACATATGATGCAACACCACAAATAACTTCACAATTACTGTTTTGTGCTGATCAAAGATATTTCTCAGAAGTACATTCGGCAACAGTCCTATGAAAAAAAACAAGCAGATGTTTTTGTGGAATGAAAACTTCCATTGAACGCCTGCAAAAGAACTCTTTTGAGTTCAACCAAGCTTCAAATTCTTGATTTCTGAAAGGTATTCATAGGAATGAATTTTCATGGTTAGAGGTTGGGCAAAAAACGAATGGATTCCATTTGTGATAACGAGCTTTCGACAGTCCAGGTGAAATTTTTTCATTGATATTTTTTGCCGAAGACATCTTTGAAAAGCATCTTTTGATTAATTTCGCAATGCCATGGACTTGTAGAAAGAGAGACAAATAGGATGGGAGATTAATTTTACGCTCCAAGAAGCTCAAAAATTGCACGGAATCGGTACGAGATTAATCTGCATTGTTGACTTTTTGTTTTTGAAGAAAAGGGTGTAATGCATTTTGCTTTACCTTGCAGAAATGAAAAGGCGTTGGTCCCAAAATTAAAATTTTTCTCTGTACAAGATGAACTACTTAAACAATTTTGCAATACCTCGTAGGCGTTGTATCTATTTTCTAAAGGTATTTTCTAAAGCAATAATGAAAAAATATGTGCATTTTATATTAAAAAAAAATAATCATAATATTGATGCTTTTTTTTTCAAGTTATATAAAACAGATTTACAAATATTGTGCAACTTTAAATTTCACACTCTCCGCAGATTTTTTTTTTTTTTTTTTTTTTCAAGAACATTGAAATGAATGAAAATGGAAGATAAAATGTGATAAAAAGAACGAAAGAAATTCTGTGTTATGAACGTTTGTTACAGAATTGAGTTTTTAAATTATCTTTTTATTTTTCTAATGTTGCATTCAAATACTTATCTTTACAGATTATAAAATATTTGTATTCACGAAGGGTTTCGTTTTAGGTTTTCTTTTAAGACTCTTGTTGGAAATCTAAAAATTTCACTTTTTAAATATTAGTAGATCGATAATATATTTCATGTCGGCCTTTTATAAATATTATTTTTCTTAATTAAAGCTAAATGAAACTTCAACTGTTCTGATAATTGACAACGAGGTTATTTAGTTCTCCATGCGGGAGAACGCGAGTTAAAATTTTAAAAGCATAGCTGTTTGTCTTCATTTTGGAGAAAAACTTGTGCAAATATACATGGATAGCAAGTGTGACAAAAGCTTAACATAAAAATACAACTATACATTAAATTTATGGAAATATACATGGATAGCAAGTATAACAAAAACTTCACATAAAAATATAACTACATTACATTTGATAACTAATAAAACAATTTTATGTTTCAGTAAAAGCCCAGCCTGACTTTGCCCGGGATAATAACCATAAAACTTTAACACTAAATCTAATTTCGAAATAAATCTCATAATATGAAGTTCTTGATATTAAAGTATCGATATTTCTGTTAATTATTAAAATCTTGAAAAAATGTTGATACCTGAAGTCTTCTCACTACGTATCATTGCGTCGTGGTACAATGGTTGAGAACCAATGCTTTAAAAATATATCGCAGGCGCTGAATTAAAATAGTCTCCAGACCGCGATATCACCTGCGTCGTCATGGTAGCGCCTTTGAGTGATAAAGAGGTTGCTTCAAGCTGGAATTAATATTTTTGAAAAAAAAAAGACTCTAAAAAGTCTTCTGCGTACAGAGGTATAATATATAAGGTTGTATATGGATAAGGTTTCAAATAGAAGACGGTTGGTATAAACCAAACATCATTTTCGGCAAAATAGACTTAAAAAATTCTCAAATTAAAAGATCGCTGTACGAATTCCGAATAAACTTTATTGAAAAGAAAACAAAATTTACTATATCTTGCAGAAACATTGAATTTTGGCTTGCTTTTATGAGGGGCTGAAAATAGTTGGTGATCTTGGGGAAATTCAGTGAAATACTTGAATTTTTCCGTTCTGGAAAAAAAAAAACCCCAAAATTTAACAATAATAAAAATCTGAGCATCATATGCATTTGGACCTCTTCTGTCAGTGCTGAAACAAATTTAGACCTCTACATGCGACAGATTTCCCTATCCATCGCTAGCAAATAGACAAGTAAACAAAAGTTTATTTTTATTATTGTAGATGATAATAACTTTGCATGAGATACCAAAGTTTGTAAAATCATGCTCTTTCTTTAATTCATGAGAAAATACACTAGATTTTATTTTAGTTAAACAGTAAAACTCCCATTAGCAATACTGATTATAGGTAAAATCAAACTGGAGAAATCTTATATATTTTACATTAAGCAACTTGACATCGTAATACCTCTTTTTAATGAAAATAAATTGTCCGGCAAATTTCTTAAGCCCTTTTCACTAAGCTATTAATTTTCATTGTTATTCTGATTCAGTTTATTACAGCCAAGAATGACACATTTTCAAATTAATAATGCAATATTAGTTATTTTTAAATACTGTGACAAATGCTTTGTCAAGGAGCATTGTATGTAACAGGTTATTCCCATCCCATAATTAAGATTAACTTCTCTGAAATGTCACTGAACTTATATAAATAAGCAAAAATATTCAAATGTCAAGCAAGTAATAAGCAAACAATAAGTGGCTGATCACTGTTACGCGATGCCAGCAAAGAAAATGTATATGTAAGTAAATAAAACATCTGTTTACGATCATCCCAATTGTACGTTTCCTGTAAATCTGTTTTACCTTTAAAGTACCATCAATGAGAGAAAGAAAAATTCTCACCATCGGTTTTCCCTTTCCCCATCCGTTCCTAGTTCGAAAATACAGTTTTGGGAATATTTGATAATTGTTGGAAAGTGTTGTTTTCTTAAAAGGTTTTTCCCATCTCATAATTTAACTCGTAAAATGACACTGAACTTATACAACTAAACAATTATTCGAAGTGTTACATTTAAAAAAGCCAAGCCAAAAATCCGTATGGTCGTGCTAACCATTTTTGCATTTCCTAAAAAGTGTATGCCAGTTGATATATATAATCAATGTTTACGCACATCCCAATTCTTATGTTTCCTGTAAATCTGTTTCACCTTTAAAGTACCCTTGGTGGGAGAAAGAAAACTTCCCACCGTCGGTTTTCCGTATCCGTTCCTTTTATAAGCTCAAGAATGCAATTTTGGGGATATTTGATAATTGTTAGAAAGTGCAGTGAGGTATAAATTGTTGACGACTATAGATGTTTTAACTCTTTGTATTGAAGTATTAAATGTTGTGTAAATATTGTAAAACAGATATAAAAAAAAGCGTTTATGCAAAAAGATTATTCAAATATATTTTGGAAAAATTTGTATCTTATTTTTTGAAGAGCATTTTTGTTACACAGTATAGATTCACCTTTCTTTTGCACTTTATGGAAACTTAACGTTTATTATAGCTTACACTGTTTTTATTATTGTTGTTTAACTTATTTTCTCTGGAAATAAAATATAAGAATAAACTATTTTTTAATTCAGCATAAATGCTTTTGTTTTATTTTTGATAAATATTGTGTATAAACTTTATGCATAATTCTATAACGACATGTTCATTTATATCTATACTTATTCATTATTATTAAAATCGCTGTCAAAGATAACTAAATTATGATAATTCAAGAATATTTTATATAGTTCTTAAACAGAGTTATTGAAAAATTAAATTAAATAATGTTAGAATGTATAAATTCCCCTAGTTTTTGATTTAAAAATAAATTCAGTAAAAGTTTTTTACATTTACTGCATACACCTGCATGTTTCATAAGTACAGCTTTACAGAGCTAGTATTGACAGTCTGTAGGACTTTTCAATGCAGCCCTTCGCAAATGTAGAGAGAAAATGTTATAGTTTACAACGGATGCATATATATTTTTAAAATAAATAAAATAAGTGTATTTTCTTTTGAAAAAGAATAGGAACAGCAAGTTATTTTAATGCAACCCACTTTTTTTTCTGATGAATGTTACGTATAATCTTATGAATAGTTTTGTAACGTAATGTGCACATATTAGTATTTAGACTGGTAATTTAGTTATCTTTGTCAATGATTTTATTGACTATAAACTACGGCAGTGTACTGGCTTAATTTTTTCTTCATTTTCTGTAACCAGATTTCTTAACAGAAATTACGATAATTATGTTGATTGCAAATCATGTCTATTTTGGAGTTTTTATTTATTTAGATAATAAATTTTAAATTTGGTTACACTTAACGTTAAAGATTTTCCATTGTAATAAAGCTGAATGATTATTCAGAAATAAATATATTTCATTTCAACTTTTTAAGTAAAAACTTGATTTTTCCATCAACCGTGTCATTAAGCTTGCCAGTTTGTTCATTCAGAGCATTCACTTAAATGTT
Source organism: Maratus michaelseni (assembly GCA_963931845.1). Lineage (NCBI taxonomy): Eukaryota > Metazoa > Arthropoda > Arachnida > Araneae > Salticidae > Maratus > Maratus michaelseni. The sequence goes on along the minus strand of OZ007588.1, from coordinate 244,095,650 downwards.
TCATAAGTACAGTTTCACAGAGCCACTACTGGAAGAATGCCGCTTAAGACTTTAAACGCAGATTATTCTGTAAATGTAATAAAACTATTATAGTTGAAAATCAGTGCGTATCTCTTAAAAATAATTTTTTAATACTTTCTGTGTGTTGGGGGAGAGGAAGATTATTGGGCTACTGTTATAATACAACATAATCTTTCGTTTTATTATTTATTGTGAATGTTAGATATAAACTTACATGGTTTTGTAATATTATTTAGATTGGTAATTTAGTTATCTGTCAGTGATTTTAATGACAACAGCGTATGGCAATACTGGATTATTATTTACAGATTTTCTTTAACCAGAATTCTTAAAAAAAAAGAAAAAAAAAACTGCGTAAATTCGAAGCTTTTGATTTTTGTTATTTAAAATCTATTTTTGGAACTTTTAAATACACTTAACAGTAAAGAGTTTCCGTGGTGATAGAGCTCGATGATTATACTGAAATAAAGATATTGCACTTTAATTTTTTTTCCAGTATAATCTTCATCTTCCCATCAACCACGCCATTCAACTTACCTGTATTTTTTTTTCCTTCTTGCTTAAAAGAGCATCTACCTGCATGCTTCATAAGTACAGTTTCACAGAACCATTGCTGACAGAAAGCCCTCTGGGACTTTCATCACAGCCCATCCTGTAAATGTAATGAAAGGGGGGGGGGATAGGAGAGTGGACTGATTGCAATCCAGATAAACATCAAAACTCCGTAGTTGTGTTGCGAAGCTATTTCATTAGCGTGTCCCTTTGCCCCTTCCGTGTATTATGCAATTCCCAGAATCAAATTTTTAACTGGGAAGAGAAAGAGTTTGGCAAATTCAAACTGAATTGGTTTTGTTATGACGTTCCCTAGAGGAAGTTTAAAGGGGAAAAAATGGACAAATGTTTAAAGACCTCAGTAAATGGCTTCTGTAGGGGGTGTGTTTTATTTTATGGATTTTCAAAAGAGGCATTTAAAAATCTAATGAAGAGTAGATAGCATTAGTATGCTAAGGTAGTTTGTTGTGGCTTTTAATACTTTCCGTGTCCATCTACGATAGTAAATTATTTTAGCGCAGCAATTTATCATGTTCATGAATAATTTATTTTGAATCATCTTTTTTCATGTATTAAAAAAAAAAAAAAAAAAAAACCAGAGGCTTTTATATTTCTAATATGGAAATATCTAGTACAGAATTTTTTCTATTAAAAACTGGAAATTATAATAAATATAAGATCTAAGCAAAGATTTCTATAATCTTAAACACGCTTTGTAAAAAAAAAAAAAAAAAAAGCAGATTTTTAAGATTTATTTTAATTTGTAAATAAGATAATGGGAACTAGGTATATACATGACCTTTGCTTTAATCAACCTTGTTTCGGTTGTTATTCCAAATTTTAGGCTTTGTGAATTAAAGAAATCTGTGTTTATCAAATGTATATTCTACAGCCACGAGCATAGACAAGAAAAATATAACAAACACACATATAATAAATATAACTAATTTACTTTTGAGGTGTATACAAAAGAATATAAAAAAAATATAACGTCAATATTAAATTTATTCCGAAATGTAAAGGAGTGCAAATAACTGCAGGATTTTTATTACGCAAATATTATCTCGCTACGATTGCACTGCCGTCCAAACACATATTCCATAGCTAGTTTCAAGATTGTGATTCTTGAAAAATTTAAACTATTTCGATCCCTTCTGCAAGAATCTGTTTGGATCCTTGAAGAAAACACTTCATGAAAACTTTTTTGAGGCAATTAAAGTTGTACCAATAATAATAATAATAATAATAATAATAATAATGTTACCTGGCTCAACAGTTTGAAGCAAGCATTAATTAAAACAATTTGGTCTCCCGCTGCAATAAATGTTAGACGCAGTGAAGACAAATAATTGTAGTGTGTTACCATGCGCACGTATTACAGTTTCATAATTGTACTTCTTCAGGTTTCGGAATAAATTCAATATTCATATTGTTTTTTTAAATCTGCTTTATATTATTCCTTTTGCTGTTATAGTCTTCATATGCAAGTATGAATCATGTATGACGATTCATTTATATTGCCCCTTTTTAGTCTAATTTTAACTACACCTTTAATCTGTTCCTTTATTTTATTTTCTTTCTCATCTTTCGATTTTTAAATATAAGTTAATGGTGAAAATCGATTTTAAATTTAAATATTCGAATTATGCTAGCACCATTTTTTATAGCGGAGGTTTCTCTAAATTGTTTTTCACGTAGATCGTGAACGTGTGTTAGTGTACCTAATTTGAATCTAATTATTTTAAGCTAAGTCTGAATTTGATACAATTTCTGAGGGACATTCATAATAACGGGATATTTTGAAATATCCCGTCATAATTTTAAAAAAATCGTTAAAAACAAAGATTGCAGAATTATGTAAATTCTAAAGTTGGACAGTACTTCAATCAACGCTACATTCTGCGCTGTTTAAAAAATAGAAAAATAACTACCAATGGACATTTTCTTTATGGCTTTATAAAAACTTTTTATCTGTAGCATATTAAGCATTTACTTTTTCAATTTTCTCGGAAGATTTTCAAAATGTATAATCAATAACTATGTATGTTTCATGAAATTAAAAGTGCAGTAAATTAACTACTATGCATTAATTTTCTTTTATGGTTTGTTTCAATATTGTATGATTTTTACTTTTTTGGGTAGAACTTTTTTTAAGTTTCTGGATATACAGTTAAGAGAAATAGTTTGACTTGGCTATTTTAATGAGAACTGTAAAAAAAAAAATCTAAACATAAATACTTTGTTCGGATTACCGTAAAATATCTTAAAATGCCGTAAAAACTCTATGAATTGGAACTCGTTATGAATAGTGTTTTTAAACATTATGGTTCCAGCGAAAATAATACACTATAGTTATAACAGCAGTCCTAACCCATAAGATTAAAATCTGTCTAGCACGGAATATTTTTTCCATCGTATCTTATTTGCCTGTACTACGCATGTTTCAAAAAATCATTTGGAAGCACTTCATGAGCAATGTAAACAGTGCGCTGGTAGAGCATAAGACCATGCACTAAAATACTTATACGTAGTCGTGTTATTTGATATGGTGCTAAATTTCTCATTGGAAAAAATTTACATATGTTTTCTTCAAAAGTATATGTTATGTTGAAAATAAGTTAGAGATCTCTTTTAAATATATTCTAATTTTTTTTTTTACTTTTATTGAAGTCCAATATAATGCATGCACAATAGAATGTATTTGCATGCATGATAAAATGTAAAACATGCGTGGATTTAACTTCGTTTTGTAGTCATGTTTTGCATACCACATTTAAAAAAAAAAAAAAAAAAAAAAAAAAAAATGTAGGACTTTAGATTGCAGTTGTATGATTTCTTGTTTATAAATTACTCTCTTAAAAGAAGAAAAAAAAATGGGAATACAAGATACTTTGTCTAAAACAATAAAGTTTTATTTGTTGAAACAAAATGGATCGAACAAAATGTTAACTGATTAATTTTTCGAACCTCGCGTCAATCTCCCTAAAGTACTGTAGCCTCCTCCTATTCCGTACGGCAAACTAACCAAACCCCTCATGAATCAAAACCGAACCTCCTTAAAACCATGTACACTACACAACATTGCCAACAACTCAGGATAATTCCCAATTCCCAAAACTGAACTCCCAAACACCTACACGTTTTAATTTTCCCCACTATTGCTGAAAGGTCTAATATATATACTGAGCTTTTTAATTTTTGGCTTGTTGTCAGCATTTTTTTTTTTTACCCCGAGCCTTCAGTTCTCGTGGCTTTTAATGTGATTGGTCGAGGGACCTTGTTTGATCCACACGCATTTGTCACGTGCTTGTTGGGAGGTTGAAGGGGGTTTAATTTATCAAAAAGTGATTTTTTTTCCTAAGGGGGAGAAGGAGCATCGTCTGTTTCTGAGTGTAAAATGTTCAGAAATTCAATTTTGAATTGTCGAGTGAGGCTATATCATTTTTCTTCGAAATTTGACTGTGCCCCGAAATTGAAGATTCTTGCTGTTGCGACAGTTTTATCCCTTTATTCCATTTCGATGTCGCATGTTATCCCCCCACCTCCAGAAGTAATAGGATTTCAGATATCTTTTTCTATTTTTTATCCGTTTTCAAAGCGGGCCTGTATATGCAATTCAATATGCATGACGAGCCCTTGAATTTCATCTTTATGAGAGTTTCAATGTTAGCAGTAATATATTTCAGGTTTAAATAAAAGGATATGTTTTTGAAACATTAGATTATCTGAAATGAAGAAAAGAAAGGATATCATTGGTGAAAGAATTGTGTTCTTATTGAAGTTGTTGCCATAAGCGTAACAAATGAAGAATCTTAACATTTAAATTGCTGTTTTATATTTGTCGGAAAATGGAGGAAAATTAATGGCAATATTTTAAACCAATATTTATACAAGATAATGTAGAAAAATGGGACTTGCAATTTGGCTATAAAATATATTTTAATTTGCTAATTTATCTTTAGCAAAATTATAAGCTTATAAGTTATCAAAATAGTATATTTCCAATAAAATTTAATCAATGATTTTGCTACTAAGTTTGCTAAATTCAACTGTTATCGCCGTTACTGTGTAGATTGAATACTCAAAACACTAAATTTTCGTCACCCATTTATAATTTTTATTAGTCTGTACAAGTAACACAATGTTGAAATGTCACAATTGAAGAGTTGGAGGAGGGGGAAGATAGTCCAATTTTGTGAAATATGAGATAAAAGCGCCACCTGTTAGCTTGAGAAATGTACTATCGTTCAGCCATATTGGATCGAGGCAAAAATGGAGATAATTCTTTGAGAAACACAGTTAAGATTAAGATTGGTATAAAAAGTCTGTCATTTATTAGTCTGTCATCATAAAAACTGTCATTTATTTATGACTATCATACTTTTCCCCTCTGACCCTTCAATTAATCAAGGAGTTTCTTGGGGAAAGTAAGTACACTTTCAAACATTCATTATAACTCGAACAAATTCAACGATCCCTATATTGCATATATTACAAATATATTGTAAATCTGAATATATATGTTACTGTACAGTTAGTAATTTATCAGTTTATGCTAATATTGGTCAGTAATATTAATAACCGGCTAATAATATTAATAGACTATTAATACTGAGGTTTTTTCACATGAGCTGTAACATGTGCATGTTAAAGCTGCTCGTCAGTAAACTTCCCGATTCCCCTCGCTAATGTTAATCCTATGGGCGTAGGCATTCGTTTTTTTTTAAATATCTCCTCAGGAAATTAATATTTTTAACGTCTGTTTTCTTTGTAGAGTTCTTAAAGGATGTCTTTTTTTTTTTTTTTTTCTTAGTTGTCAAAATTTTTCTAATATATATATATACTAATTTTACGTGGTGTTAAATTTATTCAGTTTCGCTAAGATATTAACACATAAAATTATAAATTAAGCACATATTTTAGAAATATTTTGATAACTAAGAAAAAAAAAAAGAGACATCCCTTAAGAAACAGGAGTTAAACATATTAAATTCCTGAGGAGAGATTTTAAAAATACGAATGCATCCTACGCCCATAGGATTAACATTAGCAAGGGGAATCGGGAAGTTCACTGACGAGAGCAGCCTCAAGGAAAATGCATTATTTTCAATAAAATAAGACTTTCTTTTCATGAGAAATAATGAGAAAGATTTAACACATTTTTATTATTTACTTCATTCTCTTTTCAGATATGTCTAGGAAAAGAAACTCCATACCCTTCTCTAAAAGAAATTTTGCATTGAAAATATTTTTTATTTTAAATGCATGCTTTTATTTCTTTAAAAAAATTTTAATCTGTTATTTAAGAAACGAGAAACATATGTTGAATATTATAAAGTGTCACGTGTGTCTTTCTAAAATAACTGATTCATGAATTATTCTTCCTCAAAACATGTATAACTTCGTTATTACGTAAAGAAATGTTAGAGAATATGAAGCAACACATTTTTTGAATTAGATACTTCCGTCTTTCTCACTCCATTGATGGTGCGGGAAAAGAAAAGTTATCTTTTCCTACACTAGCCTTAACAAATAAATAACAAAACATCACGGGAAACCCCATGCCGCTACTTGCAATTCTTTTCCATAATGAACTGCAACGCAAAAAATCATGAACTGTAGGCGGCCGAAAGAGTTGTTAAAACCTTTCTCCTTTCCGGCCTCCTAGGGTCCTCCTGGGGCTAGTTAGGGCCCTCCGACCCAGGAATCCTCAGGCGATTTATGGTTGAACGCTGTAGGGAAGTGGCAGGTTTCTTCTAGCTGTGTTTGAGGTCTTCATCCTTGATTTTCCTTGCTTTGACATTTTCGTTACTTGCCGCTACGTGGTTTCTACATTGTCCACGATTTAATGAGATAAACGAGACTGGTTATTAAAATTGAAGATTCTGTTAAAGAAAGGAAAAAATATATATATAGTAAAGTTCTAAAATCTTGTGTAGAGGAACTTCGGGTGCTATGTAATATACTAACTTGCATTTGGGGCAATACAACATCCCGATATTGTTTAAAACCCGAAAACCGAATACAATTACAAACTTCAACTATCAGCGAATAGTTTTCATAGACAAAAATTATTTTACGAAATTTCTTCGCTTTCAAACAAATAATTATAACAAACTTATTTTGAGGGTATTGTGAAATACGAACTGCCATTCTAGTGTGCATTCTGGAAGCGTTCTTAAGTAGTTTATAGTATTGCCGCTTGGTGGCAGCAGTTTACCAAATAAGAAACCTTGGTATTCCATATTACCCGACTATTCCATAATACCCAAAGTTCCTCTACTATTTCATCTTTTTTTTCCTCATTCCAAATAGTAAATTACGTTTGTTGAAGAAAAAAAATCGTGTGATCCAGCATTATACAAATAAGGAAATAATGTATAATCGAATTTACCTAAGGGGTGTTTCACAGTTTATTTAAAAAAAAAAAATGTCGTATGAATATCTTTTTAGATCTTCAACCTCTATATTGTGGTCTAGAACATTCTTTATAATTCGGCTTTCAATAGTCCCAAAAGGTTTATTTCTGAATTTTCATGTAAGTGTTCGGTAGCAAATTTTGTCGCTAATGTCACATTGGAAAATCAGTAGGTCCAGCCTTTTTAAGGGCTCCTGCTTCCTTGGAAAAATAAATAGTTTTACAACATAATTTCTAGTAAAGAACATACATTTATTAAGTATTAATAACGCGCTTAATTTTCATAGAGATTAAAACTTTAGAAAAAAAATTAATGCGGACAGAAAAATAAATCGAAGATTTAAAAACTTTCCAACTATGGGAGGAAAGGGATACCTACATTTTTTTTTAAATTCCACAAAAAAAGAAATATATATTTAAATGAGTTTTTTAAATGAAGATTAAAAGAGAATATGATCAGTATTTGTATATTTGCGGTGCATTTTAGTTATGTATTCTTTTTTTCCTATCATTAGCAATAGTGCAACTTCAGCATTTTGTGGGTAAACTTTTTAATTTAGAGTTTCATTTTTATCTCCACTTACTATAATTCCAGGCAGAATTTTTGATATAGGTCTAAAAAAGAAGATAAGATTCATGACAAAAAAGAAGTATTTTAACATGTCTCTCATTTTGCAATTTTACTTTATGCTTCAACCCTCAAATTCATCCCGCAATCGTAAGCAAAAATCCTCGTGTGCTTAACATCACATTTGTAAAATATACCGTCCGCTTAGGGATTTCTTGCACGGATTTCTTTCGCTCACTCGTAATAGACTATCGAGCCAGATTTTTTTAGAGTATTACTCCAATTACTTGTGGAGCTTTTTCCCCCTTTATGAGTGTTGGGTAATAAGCCTTCTTCTAGCTGGGAAAATAGAGGGGAAAGTGCACTCTCGCTCTCTTATGAGAGTTTTAATCTGCAGCATTTTCTGTTTTATTTTTCTTATTTTTTAGAAAAACGTGATTTTCGATGAAAATTTTAAAAGAAATGTTTAAATTAGATTTTTGAAATTACAGGTGAAATTGATCAGATGACTATTGAACTTTTTTGTCCAAACTTTATAAAAATCATTTTAGTAATTTCAGATATGTTGGTTTTGAAATTATTTAGTTTAAGCTAATTGGTTAATTTATGTTAAAAAATTTTCTTTTTCTTAACAGTAAAAAAGGAATAGATCACATAGCTTCATTTCAAAGCTCAACATTTTTCTTTATTTACTGAAATTCTTCTTTTAGACAGAATCGAAAGTTTATTTTTGGCAAAGAATTACATCAATATTCGAAAAACAAATTTATTTGAATCAGAACTGCAATAACAGTTTTAGAAGATGTTTCGCATAGTACTTAAACTCAGTTTATTGCAATATAGTCATCATTTATGATAGTTGATAAAAATCAATAATACAGGTATGGCATTTTATCCGCTTCTGGATTCTTACTGACTACAGATTTTTAGAAGTATTTTTTAAATAAGCATACCTGGCCGCCAAGTTTTTTTCTTTTAACAAAGTAAGATTTTGACTTTTTTTTTGTTTTAAATATTACTTTTTTCATAACACAGAACCTTGTTTTGTGTTACCCATTTTTCTAATCTTGTGTTCTGTTCCAAGTTTTGTACTGCATGAAGTCGGACCTTGTTACGAAGCTTTAAAACAAATATTAAATGTATTATTAAGCTATCGGTCACTTTACACCTCCTTGAAGCCTCTTAGTCTTTTCACAGTTAAATGCATAAAGTAATATTTAGTCGCATTCTCCCCTTTTCAAATGTAGTCCTAATTATGATTCCAATCTCTTTTGGTCTCTTCTGCAATTTTATATTTATCAGTAGGGTGTCGATAAAAACCAACAGTATTCATGTAGGGCACTCCCCCGCCCCCCTTCCATTTTTAACGTTATTCGCTTTTCTCATAAGGCATTATTCTTTTAACTTAACTTTTTAATTATGGTCACGTATACGAGGCGTATATTGTTAAACCTGATTCCGACCACGACATAAGCGCCTCTTATATGGTTTAGCATTGGATTATTTTAACTTTCCTGGCAAAACGTTAGCAGGAGGCCGTGTACTACTTATGCAGACGTTAAGTGGTTAATATGGAAAAAGATATAATCATTTTAATCTGTAAATTTGTATCTAATTATGAATAATTTCTTGATTTTTCGTGTCAAATATTTTCCCAAGAGTTTTGAAAACACCTTGCTTCCCGCCTCAACCCCCCCCCCCCCCCCCGAAAAAAAAGCAAAAAAATAAATTAAGCTCCATGTGCATTATCCAATTTACAAGCAACATTTGTCTTAATTTATTATTTACTATAGAGTTTTAGTCGTTAAAAAATACAGTGAAGGTTAAAAAAAGGAGGGGGGGGGGGGGGGGGGTGAAACGCTTTGTATCTTTATACCGTTTATATTTTTTCTTTCATTGCAATTTGCATGAAATTGAAAAAGTTTTGACATCAAATTTGTATAACTAGAAGCAATATAGTTTATGAAAGTTATTTCTTTTTAAACTCGGTATAACCATATCCTATTACAAGACGTTTTCCCCGTTCGAAGTATGAGAAATCATTCCGCTTGCTTTTAAAACAGTTTAAGCTTTTCTAGAATTCCCGTAATAAATTCACTCTCTCTGTCGTCATTTCTGCCGTTCCCATCGCAATATCCCCGTTTAAAGTGATTTTTTGAGAGCAATAGGGGAAAAGTGCTCGCTTTAAAGCCATTAAAAAAATTCCCTCAGCTCCTCGACATGGTCCTTAGAATTTACAGAAAAAGTGTTAATAAGAGCGCACGCTTCGTGTTTTTCTTTAAATAAAAATACTCGTTCTAGAAAAGAAGTTCAGAGAAATTTTACTTTCTGTCTAAACATTTTTTTTTTTTCTCTCCAGACCGTTTTTTATTCATGAGAAGTGATAAGTTTAGGAAGATGAGTTTAAAATAGTGAGATTTTTTTTTTCGTAGTTGCTAGGTAATTTTGTTGATATATATATATCTGTACCTCCTGTATAAAAAAGAGTTCAATGTCCGACTTCGGCATTTTATGAAAAAACTGATTTAATAAGTTTTTTTTTAATGGTTATGGAAAATTGCTGAAATTTCTGTACAGAAAATATTAAAAGCAGGATATTAGCATTTTATCTGTTATGAGTATTACTATTATAAAATTAATGTTGGGAATAGACCTACCCCTCCTACCCCTCCCCCCCCCCCCTCAACAACACCAATAAGATAAAAAGTGTTTATTACGGATTCTTTTAAAGGAGGACATTGGTAATTTTTTCTATTGCGGTTCATTAGTTACGCCAAACATCAAAAAGGGAAAGGGGCTCCCTAAGTGTGACAAGGGAGGGCGTGGGTTAATATGTTGTGACATCAACACTTAAAATATGAAAATAGGTAGGTATTATTTGTAATCTTATAATAATAAAGTTTTTAAATATTTATTTTTACTCTAGTACCATTTAGGGTCATTTTCCCTTAATAAGCTCTAGATTAATGGTTGAAATAATGTGAAATCTCAACATGGGAGGAATAACTAGCGTATGACAACTTCTGAAGCATAAAGAGGGAGGGCTAAAAAAAAAAACCTTCAAAATTTGTGTGACGATATTAATGTACGATCCCTTATATCTAATGGCTATTGTGATGTGATTTGGGGACATAGACCAAAGGTGTTTATTTTGAACAGGAGCCTATTTACCTTTTCCCATCAAAGTACAGATATTTATAAATTGTATATCTATGCAGAAGATATGGCGTTAGAGCTTGTATATCCTTGGTGTTTTGCAATAAGTATATAGTTATTTTTTCTTCAATGGAATGATTTGTTTCAATATTTTTAACCTTGTTACTTAAATATTTGAATAAACTTAAAATAAGATTTATTTTTTTAATTAAATTTATTTTCCGTTTTTGTAAACTTCGTTTTTTTATGCAAACCTGATATCTGATTTATGTATGTGAGGGGAGAGATATTTTAAGTATTTTAACCCATTAGCTCCCATGTAATCACTAGTGCATACACGATCTAGTGAAGGGTTTCCCAAAATGGGGTCCGCGTACCAGTTCTGGTGCGCAAGCCGATTTTAATTAATTTAATTCCGATTTTAATTAATTGGAGTTAAAGAACTTTTAGGGTCACTATACATATTTCTCCGCACATTGCAAAATTAAGTCTAACAGATTTTTTTTCATTATAGAATTCTTAGTGCTGAACACTGGAGCAGCATTAAGGGACTTCCTAGTTACATGCAACTTTAAGCACAGTCTGTGGATTAAATGTCTTGCTATTAAACGAGCCATTAGGTCAAATAGCGCAACAATATTATAAATTCTAAATTTTCTATAAATTTTATTGGTGACAATTAAATAGAAAAATTGCATCCTGAATTGATGAATGATATAAATGGTGTAAATTACATATAATAGATACATTTCAATGATTGTTTTTAAGAAATTTTAACGATAGAAAAAAAAGGACGAGAGAGGGACGGCACTGACGAGAGGAAAATAAAACTTATTTTGTTAGCCTGTAATGGAATTTTTGAGACCACTTTGAAAAGTATGAATTAAAGGAGTTTTGTTGACTAAGGCGACCAGAATAAATAGTAATTTCTGTACGAATCGAAATTTCTGCTTATGTTTAGTACCTGCTTATGTTTAGTATCTAAGTGAGAATACATTTTCTTCCCTTCTTTAAGTGACAACAAAATTCAAGAATAGATTAAGGATTGAATTATACATGGAAATTTAACAAAATATGAACCGAATATGAGTGAGCTTCAGTTGGTTAAACAGGCCCACTCTTCCATCAGCGATATAAGTTGTTAGAAAATGCAAAATAGTATTTATGTCAGCCAATAGAATAGTACATATAAGTGCATGCCAATCAATAAGTTATATTCTGCTTCCACCCTTCGCCAAATTGTTTTATGATGTTATTCCTATTAATATAATAATTATAGATTAATATATAATACTACTTGCTCCATGTATCAATGTCAATAAATGAAGACATTTTAAATACCATTTAAGCAATATAAACATACAGCTTTGAGTATTAGCATTCATGAATGTTTGACCTGTGGGCTCTCGGCATATATGCTTTCGAGGAAGCCCCTAGAACACTTTAAGTACGTATTTTATTAGGCCTATTTTAGAATTTTGGGGACCTCTTAAGAGTGGAGATCCAGGGTACGTATGTTGAATGCCCTGCTGTAAATAGACCCCAGTTAGTATTACCTTCGTTATCTGTTGGTACAACAAAAATATAAATTTTGATTTAATACGCCGCGAAACAGAAGCCACAGAATGAAATGAAATTGTTTATTTCAAAAGTAATCTCCAACTTTATAGAGGCACTTGATTCACGGTTTCACCAAATGGTGAATATCCTGTTTGTAGAAGTCTTTTGGCTGAAATCGGAATCAGTTTCGAGCATTATCCATGACTTCGATGTCCGAGTGAAAACTGCGACCCATCAATTCCCTTTTCAACGGAACAAAGATGTGACGGCAAGATCACTATGTGATGTTGACCAGGTCGTGTATCATCATTCACAGATCTGCATCCTTTGCAGAAATCTTTGAGCCAGTGCTTCAAACAAGTCAATGACGACAGTGCATGCTTTCCGTACACTGCCTTCCTTTGCTGATGCACTTTGCAAACTCTTACTTTTTCTGCCATTAATAAACTAATAACAAACACTATGTGCTCTTTATTCTGCAGACGCTGAGGAATAAAATTCGACTGTCTATAGGGCGATACTGTTGGCCGACACCCAGTGATATCGCATGCCTCAGCGAAACTACTCGGTGCAAACTAATTTCCGCAGTAGGGGTTGTCTTCCTTACTTCCCGTTCTACCTCTAGACATAGTTGTCTCCCTACTCATACAAAATTAAATCAAATTATAACCACTGTTCTGTTTTCATTCGATCTGCCCTAATACATTAAAAGAAAAAAAACAAGTTTCGACCAACATCTGAGGCCATCATCAGGATAAAGGTCAATCGCAAGATGTTTTAAACTGTACTGTCGTTAAGAATTCAAAGATCCGATCACTTGACCAACCAGCTTCAACTTAACACCCAAAGCCATCTATTAACTTAAACTATTATTAAATGCTTTTCTGAGGGAATAATCCGAGAAATCCAAGTCGCCCTAAAACCCCGAAAAAAAAAAAAATAATAATTGAAAAAGCAACAATCCCCCCCCCCACACACACACACACTTTTAAGACTGAAAAAACCCACTACTTAAATCTTTAACAAATCTAACTAAATCCTTCAAATACTGTACCATACATTATGGTTGCACATCCCCTCTTCTTTAAAATTTCGATGGATTCCCTAATTAAACTTATTTGCACAAAATTACACGGTACAATAATTTTAGCATTTTCAAAATCAACTCAACACCCAACAGGTGCGGTACGTCGATGATATTTTCGTTATTTGGGACCATGGTTGGGGCAGTTTTGGATGACTTTTTGACTAAGATTAATGATTTAGATCAGAACATTAAGTTTACATTGGAAGTGGAAAGTAATTCATCTTTACCGTGTTAGACGTGTTATTGACAAGAGATAATATGAATATAACCAGATCTGACTATAGAAAACCTGTAAAATTAAACACTGTTTTCCCGTTTAATGCTTCAGTGCCATTTTGCTACAAGATTGCCGCGTTTAATTAATTTGTTAAAAGGGAATATTTTAATATGCTCAGATGTTTAACCCAAAAAGGAACTAAATTTAATTAGGAATATAGCATCAGACCATGGTTTCCCGATTAAGTATATGAATAAAATTATAAATAAGTTCAAATATCTTATAAACTATCTAAATAACTTGGAGGAAACACTACATAGGATTAAGAAGTTCCAATATATTCCGGGTTCTTTTTTATGAAATGCTTAGAAAATACCTAATTAAATTTGATACCCACTTAGTTGGGCCCCCCACCTTCCGAATTTGTTGGAAAGGCTTGAAGTTCATTTAGATTTAACACCTTCTAGTCATCGCACCGCAGGGATATGAGATTTCTATCTATTTAGACAGTGTGATTGTATGAAATTCTATATTGGGATGAGAAAATTCGCGGAGAGTCTTAGACACCATCGAAATGACATAAAAAATCAGAAGCAATCCACGGCTCTTTCTAGGTTTTGTGTGTAATATTAGGTGTAGAGTTCATTTTGAAAATGCTAAAATTATTGTACTGTGTACTTTTGCGCAAAGAAGTTCAGTTAAGGAATCCATCGAAATTTTAAAGAGGAGTATAGGGATATGCAATAATAATGTATCGTGTACAGTATTTCAAGGATTTGGTTAGATTTGTTAAAGATTTAAGTAATGGGTTTTTTCAGTTTAAAAAGTGGAGAGGGGATGTTTCTTTTTCAATGGTTTGGCCTTTTTTCGGGTTTTTATGATCACTTGGATTTCTCTGATTATTCCCTCAGTCTGGCATTAAGTTAACAGATGGAGTTGACTGTCTAATATACAGGTTTTTTAAGTTGAAGATCATTGGTCAAGTATTCGGATCTTGGAATTCTCAACGACAGTACAGTCAAACATCTTGTGGTTGACTTTTATCCTGATGACCTCACATTTAGGTCGAAACTGGTAGATATGTTTTAAATGTAGTTTTTATATCTTTTAAAGTGATATATCAATTTAGCAATGTGTATATATTTTACCATTATTTCATTAATTAAAATACATTGTATTTTTTAATACTGCCAAAATAATTGCATTTATCCAGTGGAGCTTCAGTTGTATCCATAGTTTGTAGAGCGACGCCGCACAGTTCGCAGCGCAACTGCATTACAAATGCTCAGTGCAACAGTTGTCAGTAATAACAAGAACGAAAAATCATGCGTCAAGCATAGATTATGTAACACTTTCCAACGCTTCCAAAATAATTTTACGAATCATACTCTTTTATAAGCTAAAAGATAACATCTAAGTAATCCGAATACTTTATTCAGCCCTGTATAGGATCTATAGATTTGTATATATACTACATAGGATGCTAAATTTTAGTTCAGTTAGGAAACACGTAGCACAGTTTAAAATTCTCCGTCTGGAGTTAAATAATACGGAAATGTGTTCCCGAACTTTTGTACTTCCCTGTATAGGATCTACAGAATTTATACACACCACGTAATATACAAAAAGCGATTTAAAATTAAAATCGCATTCAGTAACTTAAAACGCACTTCCAGGAATTATTGTTAACATACAGTAGAGAATTCTTTTGTGTGTCCCTGTAAATGAACGATAACTGCTATACACACAATATTCTGTAGTAAGTCTCTTGTAATGAACCTTATATAAATTTCAATGCGTTTAAAATAGTGAAACATTATTTAAATAAACCGCAGACGATTTTTCTCCATAGACGTAATGTAACGGAATTCTTTTGACTGTCCCTGTAAAGTAAGTATAAGTGCTATGCACACCCTATTCCATATTAAGCTTCTTCTAATGCACCTTAGTGATATATATAAATTTCAATGCGTTTAAAGTATTGAAACATTATTTAAATAAACCGCAAATGATTTTTCCCCATTGACCGCAATGTAACGGAATTCTTTTGAGTGTCCCTGTAAAAAAACTATAAGTGCTACACACTTCCGTTGAAATAGGGAACATGCTATAGATAACGATTATAACATATAAAATTTGCAGGGCAATCCGAGCATATTTACGGGAGTTAGAGCACGGACAGACGGCAGACGGCCAGACGGCCAGACAAACCGAAGTCATAAACACTTTTCAACTAGGTTGGAAAGTGTTAAAAATGACCGTCAAATGTTACACAACTCTCTGTAAAGTATTTAAAAGTTACTAGAGTAGCATCCTTTTGTTTTTTCTTCTTCGACTGCATTGTACTGGAGATTTATCAGGGAGCTGGTCCAATATGTTAACAATGTTTTAAAACATTTTTAGCATGGTTAGAATATAGAGGCGCTGCAGCTCACAAAATTTCAAGATGTTGCAGGACTTGAACTTGAGAAAAAAAAAACGCACTGCTACAGTATCCAATGCAACGAAAAAAGACTTCTGAAAAGGTTAATCGGTCTGCTGCACTGTTATTTCAGGAATACCACAATTATAAAATTAAATAGGATTTTAAAATTTTTTTCAAAGATGTTTTTTCAAAATAATAAAATATAAACTTAATATTTATCTAAAAAGGGTGAAAAATGTATCAAAAGAGAAGTGGTAAGGCAGAAGTTTATCCAAAGTAGCAAAAAACAGTTAATCTCCGGGGAAAATTCACTGCACTTTGACCTTTTCTTTGAATTAAACAGATATAAATCAATAAATAAAAAATAATCTAATCTCAAAATAAGCAGAACTGATAAAAATTTGTACTTTACTTCCTTCATTGAAATTTCATGGAACTTTGGTACATTATTAGTTATACTTCCTGTTAAATATTTAATTCTACACACTAAAGTACGCTTAAAATTTCTAAGAATTAATTTTATCCCATAAAATCTATCCCGTTGTTTAATATGGACGTAATTTCCTTTTCCTTTAAAAATGAATCTAACTTCAAACAGGATAAAATTTTCCATGTAAGTCTTTAATAAATTCATGTTTAAATTTAGAGAACAAAGAAAAGTCAATTTCGTAATGCATGATTTTGTTTTGTGAAGTTAATCGAGTTTAAATTGTATCATTTTATCTGTCTTTTTGAAATTTTCCAAGAAATATGATCTAGGCATGCAAGGGAAGAGCATACATAGGAATTTGTTTTAGTGTACTTGGTACGTTCATTGTTTGTCGTATTTGTAATAAAAGTTTGCATTTCTGTGTAAACAAATTGAAAATGAGTTTTTTGTGACAGATTTGCTTATTGCTTTGAATCGTCAGAAAAACGTCGTGCCATTAATTATAAAACCCCAAAAATACATCACATCATTTATACTTCCTAATTTCAATTTTATCAAAATGTTGAACTGTATTTTAAAGAAAGTTACATAAAAGTTACTTTCTTACAAATGTGTAATTAAAGATTTTTATTGCATAATAGAGCTATGAAACACTAGGAAAGATTAATTTGATGGTAATGTAGTGAAATTGTTTTGTAGATTTTTTTTCTGTATAGTTCAGATAAGGATGTTTTAATCTTTACTTATCCTCACGAGTCACGATGTCATTTTTATGATGTTAACTAGGTCCTAAAGCGGCACCTATATGCAGAGTTTATAGCCTTTGAAAGTAAGGCAACTTTTCTCCTTTCGTCCTCTTTGATAACATGACACAAATCTTTTTCTTTTTTCAATTCTTTTTCTATTCCATTTTTTTTTCTTTCGCTTCTCTTTACTCTTTCATATGTTACTATTTTTCTTCTCTTTATCCTTTTCTTATTTTTATTTTCCTGTCTTTTTATATTAAAAAGAATAGGCCATTCTAGCGCTTTAAACAGTCGTGAATAACTTCTGTTAAAATTGTACTATATAGTACGATATATTTATAGTAATGTTTTATTTTTAATCTATGAGAAAAAAAACCTTCCTCCGTTCTTAGAGTTAATTGAAAAAAAAGTCTTTTTTTCGAAACAACTTAAGAATGTAAAAATCGTAACTGTTTAGAAATAAATACTTAACAACAATTATATTTCTTTTAAATGCTAAAAGGTGTAAATTAACAACATAATATACAGTAAAATAACTTTTATTTGATTGTTGACATGTTTCGGCTCACTCCAAGCCATTTTCAAAAACAAATGAGAATATTCTATAATTTCACGGTCTAGAACAAGGTCTTGAACATGGTCAAGAAGAAACCATCCAAACAAATTTCAACGAAATTAAAATAATTTTTCCCTCCAGTCTATACTATCTATTCATAACAAGAGAAACCATAGAGATAGTAACACCAAAAATACAATATATAACGATGCAGCATCTTTTAACTTACCAAAATTGTGGCTCGAGTTACTCCATGGTTACAAATATGGAAATAAACAACGAAGTAAAAATAAAAGATAACGTGTGTAATTTTTAAAAAGTACATGAAAATTAAATGATAGCATTTCAAATAATAACTTCAAAGACCGTGCAATTAAAGAATATTCTCATTTTTGTTTTTGAAAATGTCTCGGAATGAACCGAAACATGTCAACAATCTAATAAAAGTTATTTTATTGTATGTTATTATATATTGTATGTTGGCATGTTGTTAATTTACACCTTTTTAGCATTTAAAAGAAACATATTACAAGGTGCCATAATTTATTATAACAATTAAAATTTTTTTCATAACCCAAAAATGCATAAACAGTCCAACACTAATTTTGAACCATATTTAATAAAATGGTTACTTTAAAAGTTATTATCTTTATATGTGTCATGTAAGTTGCTTTTAGCACAATACTGGCCGTGAAACTCGAGAAAGGAAATTAATTTGACAAAGTGTTGAAGCTCTCTTGTAAACTATCATCTGCACTTCAGATGAGGGCATTTAGCCTTATAGTACAGTAATTAGATCTTAAAGTGGGTACTAAACGCACAGTTTTTTGTAATCTTTGGAGATAAAACAACAACTTTTATCTCTTTGCATCCTCTACGAGTACACAGCGCAAATCTTTTTTCGTTATTCCCTTTTCCTTTCTCTTTCTTTTCTCTTTTTTCTTTTTTTTTTCTTTGTTTTTCTTTCTCTTTGTTTCTTTTCTTTCTCCTTTTTCTTTCCCTTTTTCTTTTCTCTTTTCTTTCTCTTTTTTCTTTTTTTTCTTTCTCTTTTTTTCTTTTTTTTCTTTCTCTATTTTTTCTTTCTCTTTTCTTTCTCTTTCTCCTTTTTCTTTCTCTTTCTCTTTTCTTTCTCTTTTCTTTCTCTTTCTCTTTTCTCTCTTTTCTTTCTCTTTTTTTTTTCGTTTTTCTTTATTCAATTCACCCTTTTTCTCTTCGTTTTTCCTGTCTTTTTTTATAATTAAAATAATACACATTCTAGCGCTATAGAAAATGTGGCTAAATTTTGTTCATATTTTACTATTTTGTACGCTATGTTATAGTTATATTTTATTTTTAATGAATGGACTTCTGTTCTTGCAATTAAAATGAAAAATATCAGGCTTTTCCTTCCGATATAAAACTTGAAAATATAAAATTAGTAACTATTTAGAAACAATTATTTGACGACAATTATTTTCTCACCATCCCAAAAATAAATATTCTAACTCTTCAAACAATTTTGAACCGCATTTTAAAAAACGATTACATAAAAGTTACTATCTTAGGAATGTCCGTAATGAAAGGTGCTTCTAACACAGAAAATGAGCTATGAAACTCAAGCAAAGAATTTAATTTGGCGGTCAAAGTGTTGAAGTTGTCTTGTAAAATATTCCTCTACACTTCAGATGAGGGTGTTTAGTCTTATCTTATCCTCGCGATGTCCTTTTATGGTGCTGTAACTAGGTCTTAAAGCGGCGACTAAACGCACAGTTTTGTAGCCTTTCGAGATAAGGCTACAACTTTTATCTCTTTTCGTCTTCTATTATCAAACGGCACAATTCGCGAGATTGAATTCTGACGGGATTCTTTGAAGGAAGATTGAATTTCGGATTTTCACTGCTATTTCTCAAAATCTCGGTTTGAAACATTTCTCGCCATTTTATGTGGCTGGGAACAATAGCATTTGAAATATTTAACATTTTGAATCCTTTGAGAATGGGAAAGGATAGCAGCTTTTATTTGCGAATACTGTTTTAAAGTATCATTTCTGGAAAAGGTGTCCAATTATTTTCTAAATCTACAAAATGCTCAAATGTTTGCAGTTGTATCATTTACACTGTAAAGATTGTCATTGCATGATATTTTTTTTTTTATTTACCAAAAAAAATCTCTTGGGTACTATTTGACTTCTATAAAAAAAAAAAAAGACAGATTTTGTAAATTACTTCAACTTTTCAATCAATTTTTAATTTTATTTTACTTAACATGAATGGCTTAAAGTAGTTTCACTTATTTAAACACTATGACAGGTGTACAGAATATACTTTAATTAGTAAAAGCCCATTATCTGATATTTTACTTATTTATTAATAAAGATAAAAAACAAAATCTTGCCTTTTAACACCTGAATCACATTTATGTATTTCTAAATCAAAATAGCATAACTTACATAATACTGCCAAATTAAATTGGGTTTAACACATCTGATTTTTTCGGAGGTGGAACAAGGCTTTAACTTTAAGATTTTGTTTGGATTCAAATCTTAAACTGTATTTTTAAAAGTGTTACTTATCTTAAGTATGTCGGTTTGAAATATTTCTCTCTATTTTGTACGGATTATAGGATTTAAAGTATTTAACATTTTGAGAATTCGTTTTAGACGGCAAGGAAGCAAGTGTGTATTTTCGATTTTCATGAATGTAATAAAATTGAAGAAAGGAATAAAATGAATTAATTTTGAAATTAGTAGAATGTGACATGCATACGTGCAACACACTGATATAAATAAACCTTTATATCTTTATACTGCACACATCTCTCATTAAATACAACATCATAATAAAAAAGCGTCGTTTTGTAAAAAAAAAATGTATAATTGAAACATTTCAAGTCCGTTTGGAATTAATTTTAAGTGCAATTGATATTATCCTCTACAGACAAGTTTTAAAATTAGAAATATGTAGTTAATACAGTTTAAAGTTCATAAAAAGTATTTTTCAATTATGTAAATAATTCAAAATTTGACTTTTGAGTTATGACATTGTGTTTAATGAGCGATAATCGGTCTATAAATTTCAAGAGACGATTGAGAGAGGGGAAAAAAACTTTTCAAAAAACGTTATCAATGTTAACTTTTAAACAGATTTGCCGAGGAGAAGAATATTAGTGTCAAATCTGCCTAAAAATGCGAAAATTACATTTAAAAAAAGTTTTATGGGAATGTGCCTAACTGTTATTTTTAAACAGACAAGGGAATCTTATAAATTTACTAGCAAGCTACGCCCGCTGCACTGGTCTGTTTCTACAAATGAACCTTAAATCAAATGAAATATAATTTGATCTTGTAGTTGAAAGTAATCTGTATATTTTCCTGGAATATCCTTCCACATTACTGAAAAATGACGCCATTGCGCTATTATATTTTCTAATGTGCAGTAAAAATTTTAGCTGTTAAGGACCAACTATTTTATTTGGTAATTCACAGTGAGGGTTTGCTAAAGAACGTTAAAACCATATGCAATCTATCAATACAATCACTAAAAATTATCGAACTAACAATGCAAACAAATTAACTAACAAAAGTCATCCAGTAGAAGTTTTTATACAGGCTAATCTTTGATAATCGGGTTCATCTGATTATAGAACTTTTCATCATAATTCTAAAACTAACATAGAACGATATGAAATATACTAAAACCAGCCTTAAAAATTATCTACTTAACAATGCAAGTCACAAAAAATACGCCCAGGAAAAACTTTCAAAAAGTCTAATCTTTCGGAATCGGGTTCATCTGACTATTGTTACCTTCACACATAACTGTTTTACTAAGCAACGTAGAACAACATGTAGTACACTAAAACCATTCCTGAAATAGCATCTAACTAACAATACAATTATCAATAAATCCGTCCAGTAGAACTTTTTCAGAAGGCTAATCTTTCATAATCGGAATCAAATATTAAAAAGGATCATATTTGATAATAAAAAGGTCACCCGATTTTCGAATTTCCCCCTATAGTTCTAGAACTAAGCAACGTAGAATGATATGTTATATGATAAAACTTTTTCTACAAAATTATCTAACTAATGGTGTAGGTTTCATCGAAATCCATTCGACAGAATCTTTTAAAAAGGCTAATCTTTCATAATCGGATTGATCTGATTATAGAACTTCCCATGATAATTCTATAACTAAGCTACGTAGAACGATATGTTATACAATAAAACCTTCCCTGAAAAATTATCTATTTTACAGTTTAAGTTCTACGAAAATCCATTCAGCAGAACTCGAGTTATAAGCAGCCGGAACGAAATTTCATATATAAGGTAGAAGTAAATAGAAGTATATTGCTATTAATATAGGTTACATTTGAATGAAAAAAGGTACTTTTTGGTTAGCCGGGCGCCAGTGATATATGTACATATATATAAATAAATATGTATATACATATGTATATATATATCTTCATACATATAAGTGTATATATATATGTATGTATATTTATGTGTATATATATATGTGTGTGTGTGTGTGTGTGTGTGTGTGTGTGTGTGTGTGTGTGTGTGTTTTCACCTACCTATTCAAATGGATACACAAAAAAAAACACCTTTTGGCTGAAAATAAAATTATTTGGGGTCAAAAGTAAAATCAAAATTGCCAAAACAAAAGATAAATCGCCAAATATTTTTTCAATAGCACGTACATATATATCACTGGTGCACGGCTAACCGAAAAATACCAAAAAAAAAAGAAAACTTCAAAAATGATCTCGTACACTTGAAAATACATCTTTTGGCTTAAAATCTCTCATCAAAACTGTTTTGTTTTTCTTTTCTTTCTCTTTCTTTTTTTTTTTAAGTAAAATTAGTAAGTTTTTCTTTTATTTTTCGAGATGTATAGCCATTTTAATTCTTTCTGCAACAAAAAAATAACCTTTTGGCGTAAAATAAATACCAAATATTTTTTTCAATAGCAATCTTGCCCATTGAATAATTTAAGCATTACGAATAATCCCAATCATGTTTAAATTAAATATTTTCGTTTTAGAATATTATCTCTCATCAAAACTGTTTTTCTTCTTTTTTTTCTTTCTTTCTCTTTTTTTTTTATTTATTTTTTTATTTTTTAATAAAATTAGCACAGTTTTTTCTTTTATTTTTCGAGCCTTTTCAATTCTTACTGCAACAATAATAGTCGCCAAAAAATTAGCAATGGCAACCTTTTCGGCCAAAATAACAGAACTTTCTATCCTAATTCTATAACTAATGTACGTAGAACAATGTGTTATATACTAAAACCTTCCCTGAAAAATTATTTATCGAACAGTGCAAGTTCCATCAAAATCCCTTCAGCGGAACTCGTGTTATAAAGGAACGGAACGAAATTTCCGTTTGTGTTATATATATATTAAGATTATTGGCTTAAAATATCATTTTAAGGAGAAAAAAAAAAACAAGGAAATCCATGAATACTTTCTCCATTGCACAGTTTTACACTTTCTTCAATCTTGACATTCTTATATTTGAAGCTATTTATCTATTCATGCTACATTTGGGTATCAAAAATGTTTCAGGTAAAACGTTTTAAAGTTGACTAGTACAATTCAGTTTCTCTCCTAGTATACAGCAAACCGAAAGGAAACTGGGAAAGTTTAGTTTTAGAGAAAGACCATGTGGGTTCAGAAAGGGGTGGAAAATGAAGTTTTCTAAATACTCATTCGGAATCTAGAATTCACTCACACGCAAGAAAAGTGGCACAATTAAAAAATATATTTCACAGGAGAGCCAAAAGAAGTTACGTATTTATTATTATTATATAGCACTTAGCTCTGCATGCAGCCATGAAGTGTGCCTAAAAGAGTAAAACTTTCTATAAAAAGGACGTAGAAAAGATAAGGAGGATTGAATTAAATTTATCCGCACACAATTTGTCCCTTCTATGATGACAAGCAGATATATAAGCGTAATCTACCTATTTTCGGATAACTACACTTATGGCACTCTTATATTAAAATACACAAGTCCGACTTATTAGTGTAATAATATGCTCTGGAAATTCATTAATATAATAGTGTAATAATATGCTCTGCATGCAGCCATGAAGTATGCATAAAAGGGTAAAGCCCTTAAGCAAGACGTAGAAGAGATGAGGAGGATTCAATTTGTCCACAATCTATCCAGAATAAACACATAATTGCATATTATTACTGTTATATTATTAATAAATTTGCTGCAAAATGAATTTTTTTGAGTTGTCACTTTTCGAGTGGCTGAGCGATATGCTCTTTCAAAAAATTTTCTTCAATATTTTCTACAGAGTTTGTTGAAATAACTAATAAAAAAAAGGAGCTTAAAAATAAAATCTCTGAAAAAAAAAAAGGGAAATTTCTAGAAAATATAAAGGAGTTATGCCCAATTAATTTTTTTGTAAACGGAATTACCTGAAAAGTTTATCCATTTATTGATGAAAACTATTTTTAAATTGTGGCTCAAAAAAGCTTTAAAATAGAACATATTTTAGGAAGCCTTAAATACTTTAAGGTTTTTCATAGTTCTACAGTTTATTCTGTCTATGCTATCAGAATGAAAAAAGTAACATAATTAAGCTATTCATGCTACATTTAGCCATCAACAGTTTCGTTTGAAACATTTAAAGAGGAAAGTATAATTCA
This sequence comes from Maratus michaelseni, assembly GCA_963931845.1. Taxonomy (NCBI): domain Eukaryota; kingdom Metazoa; phylum Arthropoda; class Arachnida; order Araneae; family Salticidae; genus Maratus; species Maratus michaelseni. The sequence goes on along the minus strand of OZ007588.1, from coordinate 244,071,263 downwards.
TGGTTTAACTCGTATGATATAAAACAAGACAGAGGAAGTTTCATTTTACTGGAAGACTATATGTGGTTTTGGGAAAACAGTTGAAGTTTGTCTCAGTGTTCATCTGGAATCTACATGTGCTCTTCTATCCAAACTCTCAAATCTGTCTAAAAATATACAAAACTTAAAGAAAATATCGAAAAAAAAATTAGAAGAATTTTTTATAGAATAATATGCCCAATTTGGCAATTTGTAAATCAAAATGAACTATTGGAGAATTTATAGATTGAAACTACTTCAAAATAGCACTAACTCAAAATATCTTTAAAAAATAGTATAACTTAGAAACAGTCTCTAATACTTTCTTAATTTTCATTGTTTTACTCTTTATTCTAATACTATAAATTTAAGAATGACCATATATCTAAATTTAAAAAATAATATTAAGTTATCAAAATTGTTTCGCCTGAAACATTTAAAGATAAATAGTACAATTCAAACTTTATTTCGTATATTATAAAGCAAACCGACAGAAAACGGAAAAAGTTTTATTTTAGATAAACACCATATGGGATCTAGAAAATAAAAAGTTAAGTTTGTCTTAATGTTCGTCTGGAATCTACATGTGCTCTTCCATCCAAACTCTTCCAACATCTATCGCAGGATTTGTTAAATTAACTGATAAAAAAACGAGCTTCTTTTCTCTAAGACAACAAATGTACGAACAATCTTTTGCATAGTTTTGTTGCACTATATACTGCAATCAATTTCAAAAGCGAAGATTAATATGTTCCATAAAACATAATTTAATTTTAAGAAGAATTTGTGGAAAGCCAAAATATTAAATAAAGTATACGAATGAAATCGGTCTTGAAAAAAGGAAAAAAAAATGTAGAAATATATAGAAGATATAAACAGAATTAGGATATCTTAAAAATATGTATATGGGGGTGAAAATTATTTTAAGACAGTCTCAAAATAATTTTAAAAAATAACTAAGAGTCTTGAATACATTCGGAATTTTTGCAGTTCTACGCTATTCTATCTATGCTACAAATATAAGAAGGAAAAGATAACGTAATTAATCTGTTTATGCTACATTTAGATATCAAATCCGTTTCATCTGAAACGTTTAAAGATGAATACTACAATTCAGTTTATCTCATAAAACAAAACGAAAAGACACGGAGAAAGTTTAATTTTAGTGGAAGACCATATGCGGTTTTCAAAATAAATAAATAAATAAATAAATAAAACCCGGAGTTTGACATGAATATATATGAAAAAATTTTTCATAGTTTTGTTGCACTATATACTACAATCACCTATTAATTTCAAAACGAAGGTTAGTAGGTTCCATAAAACGTTATTATAAATTAATTTTAAAAAGAATTTGTGAAAAGCCAAAATACTAAAGTATACGAATGAAATCGGTCTTGAAAAAATGTAGAAATATATATAGAAGAAAGTTTTAGTATAAAAGTATCCCCAACTTTGTTATATAAACAGAATTAGGCTATCTTAAAAATATATATATGGGGATGAAAATTATTTTAAGATAGTTTCAAGATAATTTTAAGAAAAAAAAAACTTTAAGAGTCTTGGATACATTCTGAATTTTTGTAGTTTTGCAGGAAATTGTAGAATTTTTGCAGTAGCTATATATGCTACAAATATAAGAAGGAAAAAATAACGTAATTAATCTATTTATGCTACATTTAGATATCAAATCTGTTTCATCTGAAACATTTAAAGATGAGTAGTACAATTCAGTTTTATCTCATAAAACAAACCGAAAAGACGCGGAGAAAGTTTAATTTTAGAGGAAGACCATATGTGGTTTTGGAAAAAAACTAAGTTTGTCTTAATGTTCATCTGGAATCTACATGTGCTCTTCCATCCGAACTCTTTCTCTTCAACATCTGCCGCGGAGTTCGTTAAATTAACTGATAAAAAAACGAGCTTGTTTTCTGTAAGATAAGAATCCTTTACAGAGTTCCACCCGAAGTTAAATCATTGTAAATGGGAAAAGTGCGAAAATATACTATGTTTGCGTTATTTTTGCGATGTTGTACCGAACTTTTTTCGTTGTCATTTTCGCTTTCCTTGTAATTCATGTGGTGAAAGGAGCGAAGTGTGTCGTGAAAGATTTCTTTTTCCTTTTAATGTTTTGGTGTTCTTCAGTTTGCAAGATCAACAAAATTTTTATTATTTTATTTCGGTAAGTAAAGAGGAGAGGAGATTTTTCTTTAAAAAGATTCAGATTTAAGTATCACTATCCTCTAAAAATAGAATCTCGCGTCTTGTGTTTTTCTAACGAAGTAATTCTAGACTCGAGAAACTCTTCGATAAAGTATATCGTTAGGCAGGCAATTAAAGAGGTGAAGTATGGCGACATAAATTTAAAAGGCACATTATCTAAAATTAATGCAGTAAAATCTGACTCTAGAGAGAAAAAATCCGTTTTAAGTGATTTCCTTTTTTACATTTTGACTATCAATGAAATTTTATGTTTTGCCCACTAATGATAAATTACTTTTGACTACACATAAATTTAAAAATCTGCTCTTTAGTATTTTTTCATTTCAAAAATATACTTTTAGATACTGTTTAATCGATAAAATTGGCTGCACAAAAACAGCACAAGCGCGAAAAGTTAGTCTTTACTTAATTATTTCCACACCTCCCGAAGAAAAAGCCTACAGCAAAAGATGCAAGATGAATACAAAAAATATTTGTGTTGCTATCAATATGCAATGTAAAAAAAGAAATAGGAAACATAAATAACTGTCAAATGTTTAAAGACTCAGTAAAGGAACCTCTATGGCAGTACAACATGAAAAGGTCAGAAAAGAGGACTCTACAGTAAATACATGCATTGCTGTTTTCCCGCCAATTGATACTGAAGAGGAGTAATGAAATGACTTAAGAAGGTTCTTAAAAAAAATCTTTATGATAAATTCTTTTAGTTTTCTTGGTTTTTCATTACGTTGATTTTTCCCGTCACGTATTGAAGAATATATAGCTCATACGCAAGAAAAGTGTCAACTGAAAAATACTATATTCCACAGGAGATTCCAATAAGATTTGCATTTTTTTTTTTACTGTAACGTAACATTATTGCTGTAAAAGCGTACATTAAAGTGTAAAATATTTAAGAATCAAGACATAAGAGACAGGGAGAATTGAGTAAATTTATCCCCCCACACACACAATTTATCCCCCTTTTTTTGGTGGCAAAGTGATACATAACGTAATCTAGTGGTTTTCCGGATAACTACAATAATGACACTTTCCTTTTCGAACCTATAAGTGCAATAATTAATACGTAAAATGAATTTTTTGGAGTTGTCATTTTTTTTGCGGGTGAGCGGTATTTGCAATTTTTTCCCTAAACAAAAGAATTTTCCTGCTGTCTCTGAATTTTTATTTAAGTTAGTAGAGATTTCAAAACAACTTGGTTAGTTTTTCTGATGTAAAATCTTTAAATCTATTCGTGCCTTATTCTTGTGATTTATTACACCATTTTAAAATTTGGTGGATTTTCTTTCGATTACAACATAAATACAGACCAGAATTTTACGAACTCTTTTCTTCCTGGACTTTTAATACCGATCTATCAAAATTAGTCTCTTATTTTAATTGATTGAAATTGCATTTTCTTTTTTTTAAAACTTACCAACATTGTTGAAAAGTTGTTTACTTCAGTCCACCCTCTAAGTTTGTAAATATACATAGATTCCCACTACATTGGTGTATGTTATTGAGGTTCAATGTAGGATGACATTCTCTTTTGAAAATGGAGTATGTCGCATTTATAATTCATTTAAATGGACACTCAAAAGAATTTGGTTAACGTATTGTCTATGAGCAATAATTGCAGGAAGTGTGTTTTCAGGTGTGGTAAGCGTTTATAAGCGTAACTAATTTTTGTTGTAATATATGGTATGTATAAAAAATGCATATCATATACAAGGCTGCACAAAAGGATTCGATTAAAGTACTGTCTGTGATCGATAATTGCTTGAAATGCGTTTTCATTTGCCGTAAAAGTTTAAGTTAACTAAATTTTAGCATAACATTTGGTATGTATAAAAATCTATTGATCATATACAAGACAGCACAAAAAAAAAAGAATATTTTATTGATTTTGGGCAATAATTGCTGAAAGTGGATTTTCAACGGTTAAGAGTTTCCTAAAATGTTTATTGAGATATCCCTCCCCCCACACACACACACTGCAAAAAAAAATTGTTGATTTTACAGTATAATACTAGCAGCGCGGCAGTGTATTACTGCTTATTTTACTGTTAATTTTACGGTATAATACCGGCAGCTGGGGTGCCAGTATTATACTGTAAAATCAACTTTTTTTTTTTTGCAGTGCCTTTATTAAAATGTAGTTTCACAACAGTATTCTGGAAGTGCTTCATAATCCACGCATGACTTTTCTTGCTTGTTTAAAATGAGGACGCTTCTTTTATCAAAATTGCTAATCTCATGAAACAATTATTTGCGGCCATGAAAAACCTCCTTTGCAACGTGGATTAATATTATATACCTGTGTTTGGTCCATGTTTTCTCACCCTGCTGCCGTAAAATCTCTGGTATTCACTTATAAGGCTTGTTCTCTGGATCTTATCTTCTCCGAAGTGACGAAGCGAAGAAAGATGCCCTGGTCCGCAAATTGAGGGTGACGTTTCCTTTTCCTCAAGACGTTATTTCTCTCCTCCTCTTCTAACGTCCAACAAGGTGTTGACTTTGGGTGCCTTGGAAGAAATGCGGCAGCTGCTGAATGCCGGATCCCAGCTGTTGCACGGTCAAAATATAAGAGGAAAGAGAAACTTAGAAGGATTGGTTGTTATTTAGACCTAGTTGGCAAACTGCAAATGCCATATGGTTGATATTTTATCCCCAGCCAGTCGGAAATATGTGTCAGAGTAAATAAATATTCAATCATCAAAAGAATAAAGGAAGATATATATCACACTCTCTCTCGCCAAAAGATAAATCCTTGGCTGAAATGGGTTTTTTCTCCCGAGAGTGAATGGATTATGTAAGGTTTCTCTCATTATTTAAAGCAAGCTATACCACTTTTGCAGTATTTCAATATTTTACAAAATGTATTCAAATTATTTGGGAAGTAGGTATAATAGTAGGCACAATATGTATTGTTCCTTATCCTTTTACCTTGTCGCCCCCTTCCCCCCCCCATTTTTTTTGGTGGGGAGGAGGTTACTTTTCGATTTTAAAATTAAAATTTTGCACTCTAATGACAAAAGTAAGGTGAGAAAGGTTTACGTAAAATTAACGAATACATCATTTATTGAAATCTATCGAACATAGAAATTTTGTGTACTATCACTAAGTTATTGGTTCGGATTAGCTTCCGCTATATTAAAGAATGAAGTACATGTTTGAGATAGAATAACCAAAGTAGCGAAGAGATTTAAACGATATTTTTTTAATTACTAAATGCTAAAACAAATGAAGCAATAATAGTAAATCTATAAACATATATTACCATTACTAACGTACCGATAACAAATATAATTAATACAAAATAACAGCCAATGTCAAAACATCTCCTGTTATTAGCCAGATCCGAATGGGTGAATATTACCAACAATATCAACTCAACAATATTAGCCCTTTTAAAAGAAAGAATATTGCAAATTAAGTTAAATGGAATGTAAAACATGGTTTAGATGATTTAGTACAATTTTATTAAGATGCTTAAAAAATAGAATGAGCCACGAAGAATATAATCTATTACTTCCACTAAATTGAACATTTACTTTAATCTTCTGTAGGATACCTTTAAAAAAAAAATGAGGGCATGTAATGTATTATGTTATGAAAATGCTTTTTAATTATCTTGTTTGTTAGTAAGGCCAAAATACGGATTAAAAGAAATGTCAGTAATAATAATTTGAAAATTTTTGCTTAAAAAAAAGTCCTTACTCCTTTATTTGTTGTGTTTACGGAAGCGTTGTAAATTTTGCAAGTTAAAAAAGAAAGGGAAGAGTCAGGTAAGCTGTTTAAGGAGAATAATATTGTAAAACCAAAGGAGAATAATATTGTAAAGTCCCAAACTGTTAAGAGGAACGTAATTAAAATAATTTTGATAAAATTAGCATAAAATTATTTGTAACACGTATAGTTACTTTTTAAAAATGCATTGAATCAAGAACATAATATTTTTACGATGATTCTTTTAAAGCTATGTATGGGACATTTTAGAAATCGTGCTTATTTTATTAATTTCGTTTCACCAAAAAAATATATATAATTGGTAATGTAAAGATCTGTATTTAATGGTGACAATTTTCAAAAAATGTTTTAATTTTGATTTGAACAATAGTACTTCATTTTTTGGAGCGCGGCACATCTTTGTCACGTACTTTTGAGTGGGGTGGGACGTTCCACGCACAAGAATTTTCTAAATATTAAGCTTAATGTGGGTAAGAAGAAACAAACATAAAATAGGGTTTTCAATTAAATACTTTTACATACGATATATCTTACATTTGCTGTATAGCAATGCAATTGAATCGGTGATTGTTAAAGTTCAAAGGAACTAAGCCCATATTTTGACATTTCTCATTTTTAGATTGTTTCAATACTTTTTCATGTTTATTGATAGTTTCGTGAAGGAAGGAACCCGTTCCGGATACTACTTATGTACCTTTGAGTGATAGGAATTTAAAAGTTGAGTATAGAATGGCACTATGTCAATGACTTGGGAAATTTCAAAATATGGACTAAGTTCCTTTCAATAATCCCCCATTCAATTCAGATAGGCACTCTCAACCCGTTTTTAAGGAACACCGCTGGACACAGAAGAAACATCCGAAGAGTTGCATATAGGAAACGCTGGGAACAAAAATATTAGTCAGAATGGAAATCTATACTGAAAAAGCTACAAATGTTATAAAATTGGTTTAAAATTTTAAGTTTTAGAAGTTAGTAGAGTCCGAAAAAATACTAAAAGTTTCTCGGTTTACTGTTTTATTTTTAAGGTCAAATTACTTTTATGAAAGAATGAGCAGAATTCTGATTAGTTTTTCCAAAGGTGCATATAACGTTATTTCTTATTACATGTCTCAGTCGGCCAAGCAAAACTGTCCACTGACGTTCCTAAACAATCCATCTTCTCTTGTAAAATTTTATTTGAATTAGTTATCCTACTTTTTCAACTTTCCCTGAAACTCATTTTAAACGCATTACTATTGGTCCGCTGGATTCCAAACTCATCTTGTTGTTCGGAACTTAGTTCCACTTTTTCACGCAAACACACCCACTTCAATACAAGGCCGGGATTCTATTCCCACAAAATTCGACTCCAATAGAATTCAAAAGTTAAAAGTTTAAAATGACGTACTTTCAGGTTTTTTGGGAAAATAAGATTTGTACAAGTTCAAAGTTTTGTTTTATTGTTACAGAGTAATAATATAGAGAAAAATTTATTTCGTAAAGGACAAATCTTTTGGTATGAAATTCGTGTTATAGAAAATTCTTTGAAGATTTATTGTGAATTTTTCGGAATTTCTTTTAACTTTTGTTCTAGACATAAAGGTGAATAGAAATATTTTATTGAATTTTAGTTCCATTTATTTGAAGTTTAAGATAAAAAGAAAATAAATAAATCTTTTTTGTTTTAAACCATCGGACGTGAATTTGCACGTTTTATGTATAGAAAATTGAACTGGTAGCGGGAGACAACTTTTGACATTTCTAAAATGCAAGAGTATCAAATATGAGATCTAAAATTCAAAAGTATACTTTTAAAACGAAGAAGTTTTTCTCTTTGATGATACAAAATTGACGAAAATAGAATCATCGTTATGAATACACTTTTAAACATTACTCATTAATACTTCTGCACATTTTATATACTCATTAATACTTCTGCACATTTTATATACTCATTAATACTTCTGCACATTTTATATACTCATTAATACTTCTGCACTTAATATGCTCATTAATACTTCTGCACTTTATATGCTCATTAATACTTCTGCACTTTATATGCTCATTAATACTTCTGCACCTTTTATATGCTCATTAATACTTCTGCACCTTTTATATGCTCATTAATACTTCTGCACCTTTTATATGCTCATTAATACTTCTGCACCTTTTATATGCTCATTAATACTTCTGCACCTTTTATATGCTCATTAATACTTCTGCACTTTATATGCTCATTAATACTTCTGCACTTTATATGCTCATTAATACTTCTGCACTTTATATGCTCATTAATACTTCTGCACTTTATATGCTCATTAATACTTCTGCACTTTATATGCTCATTAATACTTCTGCACTTTATATGCTCATTAATACTTCTGCACTTTATATGCTCATTAATACTTCTGCACTTTATATGCTCATTAATACTTCTGCACTTTATATGCTCATTAATACTTCTGCACTTTATATGCTCATTAATACTTCTGCACTTTATATGCTCATTAATACTTCTGCACTTTATATGCTCATTAATACTTCTGCACTTTATATGCTCATTAATACTTCTGCACTTTATATGCTCATTAATACTTCTGCACTTTATATGCTCATTAATACTTCTGCACTTTATATGCTCATTAATACTTCTGCACTTTATATGCTCATTAATACTTCTGCACTTTATATGCTCATTAATACTTCTGCACTTTATATGCTCATTATTTACTTCTGCACATTATATGCTCATTATTTACTTCTGCACATTATATGCTCATTATTTACTTCTGCACATTATATGCTCATTATTTACTTCTGCACATTATATGCTCATTAATACTTCTGCACATATGCTCATTAATACTTCTGCACATATGCTCATTAATACTTCTGCACATTATATGCTCATTAATACTTCTGCACATTATATGCTCATTAATACTTCTGCACATTATATGCTCATTAATACTTCTGCACATTATATGCTCATTAATACTTCTGCACATTATATGCTCATTAATACTTCTGCACATTATATGCTCATTAATACTTCTGCACATTATATGCTCATTAATACTTCTGCACATTATATGCTCATTAATACTTCTGCACATTATATGCTCATTAATACTTCTGCACATTATATGCTCATTAATACTTCTGCACATTATATGCTCATTAATACTTCTGCACATTATATGCTCATTAATACTTCTGCACATTATATGCTCATTAATACTTCTGCACATTATATGCTCATTAATACTTCTGCACATTATATGCTCATTAATACTTCTGCACATTATATGCTCATTAATACTTCTGCACATTATATGCTCATTAATGCCTCTGCCCATTTGCCCATTCATAATTTTGCACATATGTTATGGATTTAACATTATTATATACTAGTTGACCCTGGGTCCGTGATATAAATAGATCTTAAATAAACTTCAAATTTGTATGATTTTATATCTTTAACCCGATTTTGCATGAATTTATACTTTTAAATAAAAAAAATCGCAAAAAAATGTTTATGGTAAAAGCGTCTGTAAGAAAACATTTTCTTTTCTTTTTGAAATTTTTATCTGTCATAAATAAAACTATTTTGCAGCTCGTGTAAAAAATTCCTGAAAAAATATTGACATCTAGTTGTAAAAAAAAAAAAAAAAAAAAAAAAAAGTAATTATCTTAACCCTTTGAAATTTTATTCTGTTATAAATATAACTATATCCTAGCCCTCTTTAAAATTTAGTGAAAAAATATGCATATCTAGTCATGAAAACGGATCGAAGCCGCACCGAAACAGTTTTCATCAAAATTTCCTCAGGATTTTTGTTTTTTAACTTGTCGGAACGTTTTGAAATTTTTGTTGGGGCCAAATCCGGTCTCCTGATATGCTCTAAAAAGATTGTGTTGAAAAACTGACGTTTAGTTATTATATCGTAGAGAAAAGATCGTACAGCTTTAAATGGGTATTTTTGTGAATCTGTATTTCTCAAATTGAACCCTGGATGAGCGTCGCCGAAAGAGAGGAAAGTCAACAGCAAAAAATACTCTTTTTGGAAAGTATTTTTTAAAGGGTTAACAAAAGTAGTTTTTGAATTGATTGCGGCATTTTAAGACTTAAAAGTACAAAATTAAAGAATGTCTTCATTTTTTTCTGTATCCCGAACGGTTCTGTCGATGGGTGTAAAAATATTCGGCCAAGAAAAAACAGCATTTTGTTCTTCCCTTCTACGGAATCCAGAAAGCAGGGACTGGACGCGCTCGCTGATTTTCAGAAAAGAATGAGTTTTCGACGAGTTTTTAAAATCTGGTCTAATTATCAAAAAATTAAAAATCTGAGTCTCATGTGCATCAGGACCTGCCTTGGACTATCTTCATTCAAATTTTCAGACTATTTGTGGTAGATTTTGCTGGTCGCGCCGACACACACACATCGAAATTTTCTTTCATTAGTATAGATTATGTACAATTTAAAACACTATTCATTAATTGCTGTTAGTGTCAAAATTGTGTTCACTTTGAAAAAACAGGGCATTGATTTTATTTTTAAAATGCCCCAGGAGTAGATTTCAGTGTATTTGGATCTATGAATAATGTATTTTATGCGATCCTTTTTCTTAAAAATAAGATACTGATAGTGACCTTTCTAAATAGAAAAAAGTCCTTCCGGCCTGTACCGGGAGGAAAAGGTAACTTCCATATTCCATTTTTTTATTATTAAACTCCTTTTACTCAAACGCCCAAAGCTAAAATGTCTGGAACCCGATTATAGAAGATTCGATGCTCGTTTTTATTAATACTGAATTTGAAAGCGAATTTCAGCATGAGAGTTACAGCGTAACAAAAATCAGATTGTTTCAAAATATCAGCCAACCTAGAGTTTCAAACTGCTATATCTCAGACATTTTTTAAGATAAAGCCAAAACAAAAAATGCCCTGGAATCCTTGTATCACGATCTAGCAATTAACAGAATCATCTTTTTCAATTTATAATATAAATCAACATTTGAACGGAGTGTGGTTTTGGGATCTTGGGGGGGGGGGGGGAGGGGAGGGGGTCATGATCGATGAAAATATACCAAAATTTTCTGCAATTGCTTCTCTCCGAACGACTGCTATAGGTAGCTTTTTACTTTTTGTAATGAGATACCTAAAATACTGCTATCTAAATTTATTTTCTTTCATTTTTTCTCGTTTTTTAAATGTTTCAACAGGTAGGAAGACTTTATATGTAAAATAAAAACAAATTGGAAACTGTACGTCAAACTTGACAAATGAGGTGCGTTCGTACTATAGCTAGTTATATAAATATTCAGATCTTGATGATTTTTTAATTCTGTGAAATGAATTATATCGTCCGCAGATTAATTTCTGTAATAAAATAAGTATCTCGGTCGCTTGACGATTAAACCTCGGAAGCTCCTATAAGAAGAAAGCACAGATTAAAAAAAAAATAAAATAAAATAAAATTTCTTAATAAATATTTTTATTAATATCTTCTAAAGTTTTGATTAGATTTTCATAAAATATGCGTTCATAAAAATTTCATAAAGCGTTGTTATATGCGGACAGACGGACGGACCAGACTGCGACAATAGGTGCTGCGTATTTATATAATTACGAACGCACCTAAAAAAGGGGAAGAGGACCATAATGATTTTCAGCTGTGTTGAAAAATGTTTATTTTTCAAAAAAATCAAAATTTGTAGGCGTTTTGTGGTATATTTTAGACAGATAAATTTAAACAAGTGCTTTGAACTATTGCACTAAATACAATACTTTAATTTTATAGAATTATGAAACCTAAATATTTATTAATCTTAATGCTTTTGGTAATAATAGTAATTAATAATTTAAAAAAAGAGCAGTTAATTAAAACAATGAAATTTATTTTAACTTTTGTATTTAAAAATTAAAAAGCAATTTAAATGCTTTATTAAGAACTTTTAAAATGTATTAAATTAATACGACCATGCTATAAAATTCTATATCTGTGTGAAGTACAGAATTTACACAGATGATTGTAAATAATTATATTATATACTATTTTGAAAAATATATTTTGTAATTATGATTTTGCGTCATCCTAAAAAAAAAATCTTGAGTTTGATTTTCGCAGTTTAAATGTTTATTTAACAAAAATTAATATAGTTCGAATATTGATTTTTTTTTTATTACACACAATTGAAAATGCATTTTAAGTTATAACTTTTCATAGACAATGTGTGATTTGTATATTTAAATACATGCACTGTAAAATAAAATTAGTTATTCATGCGAGTAATAATTTTTACTACTGAGTAATGTGTACAAGCCGGTACTCTAACCCAGAACCTTGCTACTCGCATGATTTATTTACCAATCACTTTTTGTTAAAATAATAAACTAGTTATTCTAACATTTTTTTTTTTCAAAAGTTAAGTTACGGATGTTATATTTATCTTTAAAATGCTAATAATTCCATTTTAATTTATCAGATTTTTTTCTATTCAAACAAAAATTTTCGCTATATTGAAAAAAATCCTAAATTTTTGGCCGCTTTTTGTGATATTCTGAACAAATGATTTCGAACAATTACATTAAAAAATTGTTTAAACGTTACGATAGATTATTTTATTTTTGCGTTCGCGAATGAGATTAATGTCTTTAAAAAAAAAAAAAAAAAAAGCTTCTATAGAAAGTTTTTTTTGTTTGTGCAAGTACTTCAGCGCATTCACTTAAAGTATTTCATTCATGCTATTAAAATTGTTTATTATTATTTTTTTTATTTAGCTTATGTTCCTAAGTTATGTAATTTATCATTTTTTTTTCATTATTTTCCTCTTCATGTAAAGCAAAACTAAATTTTTTCTGAAAACTTTTTGAATGGTATAATTCAAATGGTATGAATCTTGAATGGTTCAATTTTTTCTGAATACTGAAGAGGGCTAGGATATAGTTATATTTATAACAGAATAAAATTTCAAAGGGTTAAGATAATTACTTTTTTTACAACTAGATGTCAATATTTTTTCAGGAATTTTTTACACGAGCTGCAAAATAGTTTTATTTATGACCGATAAAAATTTCAAAAAGAAAAGAAAATGTTTTCTTACAAGCGCTTTTACCATAAACATTTTTTTGCGAATTTTTTTATTTAAAAGTATAAATTCATGCAAAATCGGGTTAAAGATATAAAATCATACAAATTTGAAATTTATTTAAGATCTATGTATTTACGAATGTATGTAAACGAACTATGTATTTTCATATAGTTTCGCTTTAAATCTCAATGAAAATATTTTAACTGATAAAATTTAATTTCTTCAGATGTAATACTATTTATTTTATTGTTCGTTACAGTATATCCTTTTACTGCATTCTTATACGCAAAACGTTTTACCAGACAACAAATACCTTTATTCGGAACCAAAAGAACTATTTAAGAATCTGAAATCTAATGGTTCAAAAAAGTATTAAAAGATTTTAAATTTTTTAGTACAATTGTTCCATTATATTACAAAGCGAGATTATATTTGCCTATTTTTCCCTAAAATGGTAAATATAAAGTAACAAGATTGTAACATAAGCTGCCAGACACATTATGAATTTAATACAATAAACATTTTCGATAGAAAATACAATGCGCATTTCACCTATATTTGAGTTAGAAAACAAGGGGGGAAAATTCACATTGTTGTGTAGGAGTATATATCAATACATTCGATTAAATTTGTTTACGAATACATTTTATGCGTATTAAATAAATATTTTTTTAAGTTGTTGCCTTTTAAAAAATGAATGCAAATTTCTAATTTTTGAGCTTAATGGAATTTTTAAGTTCTGAAATTAATCTTCTTGCTTTATAACGAAGTTTTACATTAATGTTACAGTAGAACTCCAATTATCCGAATCAATTCGGACCGGACCCTATTCGGATAATCAAAAATTCGGATAATTGGATTTTTTTCCGAAAAAAGGTCTATTTTAATTAATTACTGTATGTATCATGAAAATGGGAGAAAAAAAAAACTATTTTTAAAGAAAAATATCTTTTAATTAATTAAATGAAAATGCAACACTTTTACATGTTAAGCGTACTCACAAGTGCTGTACAGTATGTACGTATCGTACTGTAAATGAAAGTCACATTACTTGCTGAACATCTCGATCAAAGTAAGCTGTTTGACAGTCTTCATCCGTTTTCGGGCAGCCAAGTCGCGCATCCGCTTGACAGTGAGAAGTTGCATGTGGTCACACTCAGGCTGACGCTCCATCCACTTCAACGCAGTTTCAAGGCCGCAGTTTCAAATGCTTCACTAGCTGATGGTCCCTGCTTCAACTTCGACATTAAGGTCATCATCTTCCTCGACACTTTCTTCTCTCACACTTTCAATAAGTTCATCGTCATTTAGAATTTGAAACCCAGGTGGGCCGGGCCGGCCACCTGGCGACGGACGACAGCCAATAATCGAACTGCACTATGAGACGGTGACTCATCATCCCAATAATGTACGCGCTGCGCCTACACTAGATTCGCGGAAGGAAGGACAATATAGCGCGCGTAGACAGAATCATTATTTTGCGAATCGCAGTACGTTTCCGTCTTATTTTTTTTTTCTGAAATTCTGAGAGCGATTCGGATAATCAGCGATTCGGATAGTCGGAGTTCGGATAATTGGAGTTCTACTGTAATTAAATACACTCAACAGACGTAACTTTTTATTTATTGCTAGCTGAAATTCGCCGTTTCGATGTTCATTTTTCCCCCAAACCCCTAATTAAACGAGCCTGGGGTTGGGTGCCCCACTGCCTTCAGCAGCGTCGACTCGTGCGGGATAAACCCGCTCCGATCTTTAATCAAACGAGCCTAAATTATTGTATTTTTTTTTTATTATAGTATGTAAATCTTTCCAAACGAACCTAAGGTTACAGGCCCCCACTGCCTTCAGCACCGTACACAATCATCATTTATCATCTTTAAAAAAGCGTAATGGTCTTATCTCAACGGCATGCGGTGATTAAATTCAAATTTTCAGAATCGTCGTTCAGGTTGCTATAGGAACCGATTTGTCTTTATTCTAACTTTAATTTAATAATGACTGTAGCAAAACTTGTCACTGTTCTTCCAGTTTCAGAAGGAAAATAAATTTCAAAAAACCGCTAAAAATCTTACAAAATTCGGGAAAATTTCAAGAATATCGGAGAACAATATTTATTATATTGGGCTAAAAGGTTGAAGTCGTATTCCTTTTACGGATGTCAAAAATGGCCGAGAAACTCATAAATACACAAAAAATCGCATAAACAATTCGCGAAAATTTTAAAAATCGCTGTAAGAATTCCAAAAAAACTTTATTTAAAAGAGGACAAAATTTATTTTATTGGCTAAAAGTTTGAAAGTGGATTCTTTTTTACTAAAGAGAGAAAATAGCCACAAAACTCCAACTAAAAATCGCATAAAGTTTCATAAAAAAAATCAAATACAAAAACTGACTTCGAGGTGAATAACTTTAGACATACAGGTACATTCCTGCCAAATCTTAAGCTCTCGCGCATCGCTCTGTTCAGAAAGCTCTGACACACACAATCAAATATCTTTATTATAGGTAACCGTATTTAAATCTGCAATATTTCCGTATATAGACTGAAATATCCTACGAGTTATAACAATAAATTTTATATAACAAACATTTCCTGTTGTGTTACACAAAAAATACAACCTATGTGTTGTAAAAATTAAAGTGATGCTTATAAATAAATAAAAAAATCAATTATTTTATTGGAGATATTCTTTTGTTTTACTTCTATTGTTTCTGCATTATTACTTCCTGAGATATTAATAATTCCAACTTTAGATAAACATGTTTTCAAGTATCAGTTTCCTTTTTGTTTTCATCAAACCGACTATTTTTTTCCTCCCATTATCTTTTATTTGATAGAGTAATTATGGTCTATTGGCAGAATAATTTATTTGAATGGCTACCTTTTTTAATAGTACCTATTCATAAAACTTTTTCACTTTTTAATGTGAGATGAAGATATAAATACTTGTTTAAAATCTAGAAGGCTGGACTAAATTACGAATAAAGCTTTTTAATTCATACATTAAGAATATTATTTTAAAAAATGGTTCATCTATTTCTTTATATTTTTATAAGTTCTGCGAATATATATATATTTAAAAAAGCAATTAAAAAAATTAGACTTAACCCTTTATGGCCCGACGTACTATGAAATACCATAAAAGAAAACTTGTTATAAAATTCATTTAACACATAGATTGGCAGTAATGTAATTTAGGATGTGTTCTAGATACTTAATTATGTTTTAAATGCATTAGTCGTTTTCAAAATAAACATTATTTCTAAATGAATAATTGCCAAAACGTCATTTGAGGCTTACTGTGGAGACCCGAAAAATGTTTGGTGTCTGTCTGTCTGTCTGTTTGTATGTCTCACAATAAATGACGCAAAAAGCAATTCGCTTTGATCTCTGGTAAACATGTTGGTGAAATACACGGAATTTCATTCCAGTAGTTTTTCACTTAATTTGGTTCATTCCTTTGAAAAATAATAGAACATTTCCTTTCCTGTCATAATGCTTTTCTCTGGAAATTCAGACTAAAAGTTTATCATTCATCTGAAAAGAAAATGGCACATTTGAATAGTTGATTTAGGCGTTAAATTATGGATGCTAAGTTTCTGAAATGGAGACTTTAAATTAATCCAATCGCTTTGAAAATTTGCCAATATATTTATTAGAATTTCGAAATTAATAACATAAATTATTGGAAAATTTTATGCATCAATTCGAGAGATATAAAACATTTTAATTTTTCATTCTTTACAAAATTTCCAATGCATTTCTTTTTTTTTTCCTTCATTAAATCGTTGCCTAGCAACTATACCTGATTTTTGGGTAATTTTTTAATATGCTTTTTCTATTGAAAGAAATGGGGATTTATTTTTACTAAAGAAAGATGACCAAATCGGTTTTCCAAACGAAAATTAAGTGTAAATTGAATAGAAGTGTCATAAGCGGAGTTTACATTTGTATAACTATATTTATTACACGAGATTTTATTAAATTTCAGCAACATATGATGATGATGCGTGGATAAAAAATAAGTATTCTTTTAAAAATAGGATAAAATCACTTGTACAAGGAGATGGTTATTCTAATGAAATTACAATAGTAAATGCATTCAGACATATACTCGAATAATGAAACAGCACAACTACTAGAAATTGAGAACATAAAATTAAAGTGACATCGTAGGGTTCAGGATTACAGAGGCCCCCGGAAAGAATAAGTAGTTTTCATTGCGTAAAATCATGTTTAAATGTGATACTTCTAAAATTTCCGGAAGTTTCGATGAATCTTATACGCTTATAAATTTACATATAACTGAAAAAAAATCTCATTGTAGGATATTAATTATTATGCAGATTATATTAAATATTAGCAAGATTAATAAACTTGCAGAGCTGACTCTGGGGCCTCTGATCTATAGATTTACTAGTTTATTTTCAAATTAAAACTGTTCAGCTTTCTTGATGTTGAATATTTGAATGGAAATGTTGAGTGGAAAGTTTAATTTCTGAAAAATTCCTATATTTACATGAAAGGCTATTTATTATATTTGTACATTTTTTCTAATTTTATAAAATGCTTAAAACAAAAAAAAACTTTAAAGAAATTATTTGGGTAGATATCTAAATAATGTATTTAACTCCTATAAATATCGATTTTGTTTATTAATTTTAACTGACGAAATTTTTGGAAAATTTATTTAAGAATTGTACAAATCTAATAAATCCCAAAAGGTCGGGGTAAAAGGCTTTTAAAGGGAAAATTTTCATCAATTCTCTAAGATGTCCCGTATTTTTTAGTTTCCTGAATACATTTTGTATTCACTGTAGATAAAAATATTTTTAATAGAATAATTGTTCAATATCTCAAAGATGAGGGGATATAAAGTATTTTAACACCAAATTGCGAAATAAAATTTAACTTCACTTTTACACGCATTTTTCATAATTTGAACATAGAATTAAAATTCACAATATATATGAACCTCTTGACGCTAACACCGGAGAATATTTAGTTTAAAAACTGGGGATAATTATATATCTGCTCACAAATTTATTACAAATATTGTGCATTTATTTTAACTAATTTTTCAAACAGCACTAAAGTTTCTTGATGTGACAAGAAGGTTAACAGAAATGTATTATCTCTTCTGCATTACCACCAATTTCGAAAAACGTTCCTTTTATCTTCAAAAACGTCGAAAACCAATAGATCACGGAGAGTCAAGAAAACATTTCTGAAACTAGTTTCTTTTGCTACAAGTAATTTTTGAAAACGTCATAATAGTTTGTACAGTGTATTAATCAGTTTTCAGAACCCGCTATGAACGCGGAATATCAGTTTTTGGATGCTATCAATTCTCAAGTAAACATTTTCATGTTCCAACAAACATGTTCAACAAACATGCTAAATTACCAGCGTAAAATTAACATTATTTTTGTTACTCTTGCATGTAAAAATTCAGTTACACGCTTTAAAAAAGGTGTTTGCTTGAGAATTGATTGCATCCGAAAAAATGGCATTTCATGTTGATACTGGGTCGAGAAAACTGGTTAATACACGGTAAAAATTACTTCGTAAAGTTTCCAAAAATGGCGGACAGCAAAAGAGACATCTTTTTCAGAAACGTTTCTTCAAATATCGAAAATCTGTCGGTTTCAGAAAATAAAGAAATGCTTTTCGAAATCGTGGGTAACTTGGAACAAATAATGTTTTCGTAAACCTACTTGCTATATCAAGAGATATTTCTGTTACTTTTTTTTTCCTTACAGTATAGGAATTTGATTTTGGCTGTCATAAGTAAAAACTTGTATTTAGAAAAAAAAAAATATTGGTCTTTAAAATCTTGAAGAAATTGAATGAGGTGAGAATATTGATATTGGAGTATTTAATGTCAGTAGTTCATGTTGATTATGCAGTCTTATTCATCTTATTCAGTTTCTGAGAGCATGTAATTAGCTCTTAGAAATAAAAAGGTAAATATTGATAAAATTGATACAAACTTTCTAAAAAAGCACTATAAAATGCGAAGAAACTCAAGCGTTCAAAACAAATAAACCAGTTCTAAAGCGCACGTCAAACTATCCTATAAAAGCAAAAGAAGCCTTTCGTCTTGCTTTTATAGTGAAAACTTTATCTTGACTTTAAAAACCTTGACTTAATTTTAAACTTTCTCATTCCTTTAAAAAATAGGTAGCTTTTTAGGTGCGTTCGTAATTATATAAATACGTAGCACCTATTGTCGTCGTCTGGTCCGTCCGTCTGTCTGTCCGTCCGTCCGCATATAACAACGCAAACTACCCAACCGAATGGTTTAAAATTTAAGATATATATTATCTTTGCAGAATTGTGTCGAGACATTTCAAATTTTTTAAAAATCGAATCAAAACTTTAGAAAATATTAATAAAAACATTTATTAAGAAATTTGATTTTTTTTTTTTTTAAATCGGAGCTTTCTTTTATAGGAGCTTTCGAAGTTTAATCGTCAAGCAACCGAGATACTTATTTTATTACAGAAATTAAACTGCAGACGATATAATTCCTTTCACAGAATTAAAAATCATCAAGATCTGAATATTTATATAACTAGCTATAGTACGAACGCACCTCGTTTGTAACGTTTGACGTACAATTTCCAATTTGTTTATGCATGCTAAAATAAAATTTTCTTATGCATTTTAAATTTTCAAATCCTGCTTTTCAACAGATTAACTAAAAACGGCCATTAAACATCAACCAAGGTATTTTTAAATAAAGCACACACAAATGTTGTTTACAACAATTTTCTTTACAGAATTTTTTATGCATGCGATTGTTTTATTCTATTTTTTTTACTCTGTTATTAATAGGCGAACATTTCAATTGCAATACGAACGCTTTAATCTTCTTGAAATGAAATTAGATTCTGCGGAAATCTCCAAAATGTGAAAATTTTCTATCGATGACTACAATAGACTTAATGGTTAGTTGTTTTTTCAGACATTGGATTAAGTGTTGAGTGTATTTTAAAAATTAATATTGATTATAAGTTTTATAAGCATGTAAATTTTTTGTTACTCAGTTCCTTGGAGTTTGCTTCGAGAAATAAAAGTGTGTTTTTGTATTCGTACCAATTTTATTTCTTTTTGTACTTTTCAACTTTTCTATTTTTAAAGTACACCACAAAAGATGCCAAAATTCACATTTTCCAAAGAAATAAGTTCTGCGTCAGCACTAAAGCACACGGCAAGCTATGTTATTTAACCCTTTCCGGCACAGTGGTCCCACTTCGGGCACACCTAATTTTAATTCCAAACTTGTATACGGCACCAAGAATATTTTAAGAAAATTTTGTTTCTACAATAAAATATTAAAATAAGGAGTTCTTATTTTCTAAAAAAGTTGTTTGTAAATTCCGGTGTCAGTCAGCAATTTCTCATTTTACGAACAGAATTCGTCTGTGCCGGAAAGGGTTAAAAGTACAGCAAAGTCTGTTGTCGTATTCTGCTTTCATAGTGTATATTTTATTCCTCTTTAGAAAACTGGTTGTTTTTCTCAGCTTTTAGAATTTTCATACTAAAACAAATTTATCTCGTACATTTTAAATTCACTCCTGTATCATCTACATCCAGCATTTGATATCCAAAATATTTTTTAAAGAAACATGTACGCTGTATACAACTACCATTTTTTTAATTAAAAAAAACCAATCTTGTCTATAAATAATAAATTCTTCCCTTCCTTTATGCATTCTATTCTTAATTGGTGAACATTATCATTCATTTATAGGGTCACACAAAAGAATTCTGTTACATAATTGTCTACGGACAAAAATTGTTACTCGCATATTTTAATAATGTTACACTATTTTAAACATAATGAAGTTTACATATATTATTCAGGTGCACTAGAAGATGCTTATTGTAGAATATGACGTGCATAAAAGTTATCCTTATTTACAGGGACACACGCAAAATGTCTGTTAAAATACTGCCTGTAAGCGATAAATGCTGGAAGTGAGTTTTCAATTTTAGGACTTAGTTCGCAAAACATTAGTTAATCTGAAAATATCTGGTATGTATAAATGCTATAGATCATATAGAAGGTTGCACAAAAGAATTCGTAAGCATTATTGTGTATGAACGAAAATTGCTTAAGAGTGTTTTTTAATTCAGTTATACATTTTCCACTGAATTATATTTAATATACTAAAACTAAAAGCTGTTTGTAAAATATAAATAAATTTATATTCGTGGCTACGCAAAAAGCTGGATACATTGCAGCCTATGAATGGATATTTCTGGAAGTACGTTTTCAGTTGTTGCGGGTTTTTTTTTTTAATTATTTACTTAAGATATCATCTTTCACCTGTTAAAATGGTGAAGTTCCGTTACTCTATTCTGCAAGTGTTAGAAAGTGTTTCATAATCTATGCTTGACGATTGTTATTTCTTGTTTTAAAATTAATATTGATGATGCAGCTTTATAAGCATATAAAATGCTGCATTGTTCTTATATTTGATTACTGGTAGCTTACTCCCGGAAACAGAAGTATAATTTTTCTATTAAATTTGTCTTTTTAATACATTTCAAAATATCTTTAAAACACAAGATTTAAAAAAAAAATTGTGTTCGAAAGTAATAAGCCCCCTATAGCACAAAAGCAGAAAAAAGTCGCACTTTTGCTTTCATAGTGAGAACTTTCTCAGTTAATTCCTTTACTAAGAAAGAGTAGTTTTTCTCTGTTTTTGTGTATTTTAAAATTTTATATTCAAATACATTTTTCTAGTACTTATAAAATCTTACTTCTGCATCACTACCATCCAGCATTAGTTATCTAAAGTATTTTTTAATAAAACATGTGTAAACATGTTGTGTACAACCATTATTTTTTTCAATAAATAAAAATAATCTTATCCATATATACGAAATTCTTTGCTTCCTTTCTTTGTTCTGTTCTTAATCGGCGAACATTTCGATAACTACAATACGAACGCTTCAATCATCTTGAGAAATGAAATTCCGTTCCGCGGAAATCTCCAAAATGATGAAAATTTTCCATCAATGATTACAGCCGACTAATGGTTTGCTGCTTTTTCAGGTGTTGGGGAAGTAATGAGTTCATTTTTTAAGTTAACAGCTCCCCGTGAAAAAGGTTATTTGTAAATGGTAATGATTTTCTTGATTGCTGTATATCCGCTCTCTTCCGAATATAATGCAGTTTTCTCTTCATAATTCAAATGGAGTGAGCGGACTTTTTTGCTTTATCCTTGAATTCAAATATTAGTTATTTCAGATTTTTTTTTCTCTTTTGTGTAACGTTTTATTTATAGTAAGCTTTTAAAGATTAATACGGAATAATAAATTGGTCATTAATGGATGGATAAAAAGAGGCTTTGGAAATATTCCAAATTTAACATTATAAAGAGATGGATTGTATTTTATCTATAGCGTGTTCTTTTCTTCAATCCTGCTTTTTGATTTTGCAAATAATTGGATAGTAATTGATGAATGATAAAACAAATGATGATATAAAATTGTTAGTTATTATGACCATAAATTTACCATTAGTGTTAAAATTTATCTTGCATTTCTGTATCTGTTTATTTTACTATGTTCTTTATTTAATCCTATTGTTTTAATATATAATTCGAAATCTTTATTTACTTTCAAAAATTCCCTTTTATTTATAATATGTTTTTTGAAATAAAATTATTAGAAATTTCTCAATGTTAAATTTTCAAAATTTGCCTAAATAATACAGATTTAATTAGTATTAACCCTTCACAGCATTTAGTATCTAATAAATGTTATACATCATCGTTTTCCATGTATTTGCACAAGGTGATCCCTGTTCCCCAAACTGGAGCAATCAAATGTATTGACACTAATATATCCTACTTTATGGCACTATTATGCTAAATATTGTGTATTTTATCGTACAAAAATATAGAAGCGTGAATCGGGTGTTAAGGGCAATATTTCATTTTATTATTATCATTAATAAATACTTTTGAGTACTTAAAAGTATCGCCAGCAAATATAGGGTCGTTTATTAGAGTGAACTCTGTATTTATGTATGTCGCATTTGTTCAAATAGGTAAACTCTACCAATAGCGCTGCCTTTTGTCATGAACGATAAACAAAATTTTGACTGAAATATTTTTGAAAATATTTTTTCTTGTTTTACACCATTTTGGTAGTCTTTTCATAAAGCTTTAAAAAAAAAAAAAATCGCTGAAAGCTTAAAATAGCATCAAATATGTGCTAGAAACTAAGCATAGTTTTTGTGAATAAAATCTCTTAAAAATTCCTTAAACTTCTGGAAAAAATTCTTTCTTTATAAAGAGAGTACTCATTTTTACCTAACACATACTTTTTTTCTATTCTAATGCATTCTCACACTTGGTCTTCAAACTCGAAAATATTCGTTTTTTAGCGACAATATTTTTTCAGCTTCAGTCATCCTCCCCCTCCTTTCCGGTGGATATATCAAAGGGATAAGAAACACACTCTGTACATTTAGTACGCCCTCACCCTCTCAATCTCTACTCGATCTATTTTTAAACGGAAGTAAGGCTTCTTCCTTCACCTGGAAGGATAAAATGGAGAAAGACATGAGCAAACACAGAAAAGGGAAAAAAAGAATTCCATCAAGAAGACACCCAAATGAAATTGTACCCCTCAGTTGCCCCCTTGGGATGAGACACAAGGTCCGCTTTACAGTCATAGCAACTAAAAGAATCATGTGTGAAGGGGAAAGTGGAGAGGGAGGTCAATTTTTTTTTCTTTTCCTTTTATCTTAGCTAATGGCAACTGACAAGGAGATTTCGACAGTTTTTTTCAAGGACTAGTTTTATCCAGTCCAGGTTTGTGGTCTGTCATTTTTAGGCTTTTTTTTAATCTCCGTGTCTGCAAAATGTTAATGGAAAAATTCACAGCATGCCTTTTGAAACTGCGTTCATGAGATCGGAGTTGGAGCAAAGCGTTTTGGAGATTTATGTAGGAATAATATCTGGGGGACATTCTTGATGCAAATACTTCTATAACACAGTATTTGAAACAATTTTCCATTGGATGAATCAATAAGTTAAATCAATTCCTCTTTGGAAGAATTAGACACATAATTTAAGGAAACGTTTTACAGAAAAATAAGAATTAATCTTTCGTTCTTCAGTAGTTTGTTTCGCAGTTTCTAATCTGTTAAATGTTATTTGGAGAAAATGGACCTTAATAACGTCTCACAAATAATAAAAGTAGTTCACGAAAAAAGACGTCTGTTTTCTAGTTTTTGTTCCAATTCTAAGAAACATTAGATACAAAGTTTATCAGTACCATCAAAGACAATAACAAGTATACGAATCGGAAATGAATCTAAATGAAATTGTGCTCCTCAGTTACCTCTTGGGATGAGACACAAGGTCCGTTTTAAAGTCAAAGCAACTGAAAGACTCATATGAATTGGGGGAAGGAGACGGCCTACTTCTCCTCTTTTTCTGTTGCATAATAGAAACTGGCAAGAAGATTTCGAGAATTTTTTTCATGGACTAGTTTTATCCAGTCCAAGTTAGTGGTCTGTCAGTTTTAAACCTTCAATTTTTCTACCTCTATGCAAAGCGTTAAATGGAAATGCAAAACCTACCAATTATTCGTTAAACCCCATTCATGGCATCAGGGTCCAAACAGTTTTGGTAACTCCCATCCCCGCTGTTTTCTTGACTCATTTTACTTGGAGATATTTTAAACACCAAGCATTTAAAAATGTTCTTGTTTTTCAGTATTTTCCTTTTTTTATTTCGATATAAAAAACAGAATTAGTAAATTATTTTTAATCATTAACCCTATCCCTGAAACGTCCTTTTTTTTCACCTTTAAACCGTAAAAGGAGCTATAATTGACCCTGAGTTTTTAAAAATCTAGTAAAAGCCATTAAAAATCTGAAAAAAAATCATACGTAAACATTAGACCATGTAGTCTATGATAAAAATATAAAATATTATATATTTAATTTTTTATACAAATTTTTAAGAAAAGTTAATTTGTTTCAAAATATTTGACAGTTGAAATGTTCTTCTTGGTCAGATTCCCCCCCCCCCCCCCCCACACACACACACTTTTCAGGAATATCTGGTTAAATGTACAAAATAATTTTTAAATACCCCCCTCCATCCCCCCTGAACCACAGAGAAGAAAAAGTAAATCTTGGAAACTACCAAGACATTTGAAAAGGAAGTTTACTGCGAGATGAATCTCTGTACCTAAACACGAGATACGAAGAAATTTTTTGAAATTTGAACCCAATGCCTTATAATTCCAAAGAACTTTGGAGTTTTGGAGAGAAATTCACACAACAGAGACTAAGAGATATTCCCAACAAATTTTATAAAATTCTGATCAGATTTAAAACTTCAGACATCCCGGGCAACAGACGTCGAGTCTTCTAGTATCTAAATAAAACAGATAAAAAATATCGCTTATTTTTATCTCATTATAACAGAAACCTATCAAATCACATTTAAAAAAATAAATTTTAAAATAAAAAGCCTAAACGGTTACACAACTATATGCGAATATTTCATAACATGTTTTGAACAATCAGGATATCCCCAGACTTTATACTGAATTTTTTTCAGAACCGATGACTCATTGTCGTATAATTAGGGAGTATCATTATAAACTCTGATTTAAAAAAAAAAAACTGAAGTGGATTTTTACTACAAGTTATTCTTTTACTCTAATAAACTACGTATGTAATAAATAGCAATTAAGTCATTCTATAATTTGGTGTTTAAAACTGCTTTTATCAAATTGGAGAAATGCGTGACAATCGTTACTATTAGAAGGTGATTATAAAAGTTTCCGCAAATTTTATCTCTAATGCTTTTGCGATCTTTAATGCGATATGATTTCCATTTCATTATTTTATTTTTACTTCAAGCAAAATTAAGACTTGCAAATGGTTCTACAAATATATGAAAGTGGTATTGATATTTTTCGGAATAAAATTATGTATATGATTATCACAGTTTCTTACCAGAATTTTTTTAAGATGAAGCTATTTCCCTGAAACTTTTGTGCCACAAGAGTGTGGGAATTGTAAAATTCAAGAAACTATTGCATTAAATTGGTGAATTATTTATCTAATTTTATAAAATCTGTTAAATAAAGCACATGAAATAAAAATAAAACACATGTGCTACCAAGAAGAAACGATATTATACTTTTTTTTACTGGTTGAGCACACAAAAAAGTAAATAAATATTTTATTCACGCATTTAAAAAAAAAAAAAAAACTTGCTGTGATTTATGTTCACTTTGCAATAAATTTATTTATGCTAACAAAAGTCTATTGCTCGGAAATTATTTTGAATTTATATTTTACGCCGAGTAAGAGTAATATTTTAAAAGAAATTTTTCCTTTTTAAATCAGGATTTTTTTTTTTTTTTACATATTTAAACTGTACTAAATCTTTTGCGTAACATCGCATATTAAATTGTGTAACTGTAACTATTGCAATGTAAATGAGACTTTTCAAGGGGATTTTTCTTAAAACTATTTTGATGGTTATCATGGACATTAACGAAAGAAATTTTTTCCCACAGTAAAAAATATTAAAGTAAATACTGAATGTCAAATTCTAATTTTATGTATACAAAGATTGATATCGTTTTTACGTGCGGGGAATGTCTATTCTCTCTTAGAATGATTGGTTGTTTCGATCATGGGCGAAAACAGGGTGATTAATAATATTTATGTATTTTAACTTTTATTTAGTATATTTATTTTAATGATTTTAAAATATATTTTATTTTTTAATCTATCACAATATTTTAATTACGTTATTTTATATAAAAAGTCAACTTTCAGAAAAATTAAGTCTTGTTGAAAAAAGTAAAAAATAATGAATTAAAAACGTGTTCCTCAAATTTCACAGTTAGGTTATTAAAGGCCAGTAGGCCGTACGAGGCTTTCGCACTATAATCTTTGTGGTTATTTACTGATGTGCTTTTCCTTTAATTTTTAAGTAACTTCAATTTTTAAT
The DNA here is from genome assembly GCA_963931845.1 of Maratus michaelseni. Lineage (NCBI taxonomy): Eukaryota > Metazoa > Arthropoda > Arachnida > Araneae > Salticidae > Maratus > Maratus michaelseni. Next base: position 244,044,201 of record OZ007588.1, on the reverse strand, counting down.
CGAACAACGGGTAACAGAAGTTTGTACAAAAATCTTTCGTATACCTCATTTATCGTTGTGCGTTTTCTATGTGGGTGTTCTAAAAGGGATGTTGAGATCAGAAATGATATATAAGGTTGCTCAATTTGTTTATTTTGAAAAATAATTTTGCTTTAAAATTCTCATGTTAGATATTTCATGATTCAGGTCTATACTAAGGTTTGTTTGGGGGGGAAAAAAATCATGAATGTTTATAAATTTAGAATTATTGTGTGCTAGTTGTTTCAAACAACTTTTCTTTTCCCTTTTTCTTTTTTTTCCTATTAAAAAGTACATGGAAAATATCATGTATAAACTTCAAAAGGCTACTCTGTGTATATGATAAAATTTATCGTAAATGTGGAAAAGTATAATATACATATTTCATCAAGTATTTATCATTTACCACCTTCACTATTAGTACTTTTCAATCTTTTTCCCCCTCTCCAAGATATTCAAAAAGAGCAAAATAATCTGTCTAATAAATTCTACACAACAAAGTTATGAAATAGTGGAAGTCCATCGTCATAGAGTAATTCATGACTATGTATTTATAATTTTACCTTATTCTTAATCTATTTTAATAATGTAATTTTATGTAAAAAATAAATTTTTCTGAGAAATGGTGAATTTTGATTAAAATAAATAATGGTAGATTAACTGCGCATGCTTTTTATCTGTCCATAAAAACATAAAACAGCTGATATATAAACTCAAATATGCTACTCTATCTAGAAGATAAATTTTATCGTAGATGTAAAAGAGTGTAATATACATATTTTATCAAGTATTTATCATCATTTACCAGCTTGAGTTTTCCGTCTTTTCCCCCCGACTCCAAGACAGTAAAAAATGTACGAAACAGCCTATCTAATAAATTCTACACACCGAAGCTACGAAATATTGGAAGTCCATCAAAAGCTCCGTGAGTATTCAAGCGGGAGAAAATATTTCCATCTCGGACAATAGTAACTTTCCTGTAACGCCGATGAGGGCGTGTGAGGATGAAATGGCGTGGAACTCTATTGTTTTTACCTGGGTTATTAAATTTCCTGCAAAACGCGTGAAAAGCACTACACACAGGAAATATCGAAAGTTCTTTTGTTCCCTCAAAATAATGAAGTATCCTATTTTACATATTGTTTTGCCTTGTCAAAGAACTGTTTTTCCCAATATTTTGGTAATTAGAAAGATCACCTATTCGCGTTTAACTGTATGTAATAATTTTTTATTTTACTACTTTAAAAAGTTGTGAAACTTGTTTTAAATAGAAAAACATAACTTTTTTAGAGTTTAATAATAGTTTGAAAATTTCCGTAATCCTGTGCGTTTTATGTTACTATAGTGTCTTGTGTGACACTGTAGATTCTGATTTGTAATTATTATTTACATAAGTTGATATAAAATGCCATTTAAGTCTTATTTAACTATTACGTGATTTGAAACGTTTTGATCAAGGGGAACAGAAATAATTCAGAAAATATAAGTGGTCCGGAAAAAAAAAAAGAGAAATACCAAATCACAAATTAATAAATCAGTTTTATTTTGTACTGAAATTTATCAACTAATAAAGAGTTTTCTTTTTTCCGAAATTAGTATTTCAATATGTCTAAAGTAAATTCCATATAAGAGGTTTGTTTGAACGGGCGAGGCCTGGTCTTCACTCTTTCCGAGCCGGGTCCGGGCTTTACTTTTATTTGAAGGATCGGGCTTTTAGCTTTTTTCCTAATTTTTATACAGCCGGGCCAATTTTTTTTTCTTGGGCCGGGTCCGGAGGTGGAAATTTTGGCCCGTACAAACCTCATTTCTATATATCTATTCTTTCTCCTTTCTTTTCAGTATTCACACATCTACATTTCAAAAACTATAATTTCGTAACCCTAAAAAACATCTGGTATCTGTTTTTTTTTTTTGTTTTTTTTTCTATTGCGAAAAAAATACCTTAATACATGTTGAACCATATGAGTTATCGTTCATGGGTTAAATCATTAAACCTTGCGGATGTTTAAACTATTATTTTACAAACTTTCATATAATCGATTTTGACTAAACTCATAAGAAAGTAAAATACTTTTTAACCCGGATTTCTTTTTTTTTTTTTTTTTTTTTTTTTTTTTAAATAAATTCGCGACCCTTTTTAAATAAAAAATAATGTGCTTTCATACTTACCAATATTTTTAACATTTTCTGAAAAATAACACTTGAAATGTCATTTTACAAATTACAAGATATCCTGTATATTTTAATTGCTTCTCGCATAAGTGTTTAATTCTGGTCAAAGCATTTTTTTTTCATTAATGATGATAGCAAATAAAATACGTTTTTCTGAATTTAATAATGATCTTATACTTTTTTCGTTATAATAAATTTGTAACAAAGATATTTTATTTTGCTGCATTTAAATTGAGTTTATCTGTATAACAACACCAAATATGGATAAGATACTTTTATAAAAATTCTTTAACCTAACGCAAGCATTTTTTTAAACATTTTAAATAGACTGTGAAATATTACTTTCCATTGTGTGGCTGTGTCGTCATTATGTAGAAAACATTTAAATAAAGGTGCTCAAGTAAATTCTTAAAGTATGCTATTGTGAGAGAGAATACTGTCGAAGTCATAGTTATGTATCTAAATGTATTGTGAAGTTTCTCATCGTGCTTAGAATAACCATCATAAAAAGAAACTCTTTGTACTGTTATATCCATTACTTCCCCATTTTTCAGGAGAACTGCATTTTTCTTGTAATTTCAATCTCTTAAAAGAAAAACCCATTCTCGTTTGAAAACTACTCCTTGATGCTTCATTCATTTCGCTTTGATCAATAACTCTCATATTCATCCTTCCACATTTGCATGGTATTCAAAAGATTTTTTCAAAAGGATAATTTTTCTTCCGATTGTGTTCTATAGGAAAATAGTTTTAATTGTTTCTTCCATTCGAATATCCCGCAGAATCAGTTTTACATTTGATAAAGTTAATAGTGTTGTGAAATAACATGATCTGTATTATAAAGCAAAAAACATGCCCGTGAGTAATGCAATATTGACGTTGGCATATGCACTACTCATAATCATATTGACGGTGGCAACACCTGGCCAATAAATTTTTATTTTACTAGATTTTTTTTTTTTTTTTTTTTTTTTTTTTTGTTCTAAATATCGCCCAATTTAAATTTTTACACAGACGAACAGGCGACAATTTTTTAATTTATTTATATTTTTAAGAATAATTTAATATGCTCGTTTATCTTGCTGTAAGATTTTATGGGATTTATTTAAAAAATATTTTCCTAGTTTCTACATTGTTGAAAACATTTTATCAGATTATTTAATGTTACATGCTCATCTTTCATTTCTGAAATAGTGAATGCGAGAAAGTTGTTACAATTTATCCTTATTTCAGTAGAATTTATGAAAGTATCGGAACAATCATAAGCATTCTAAATCTTAATCAACGAAATAAATGCCTGTTTTTACTGTCATTTTATTACAAGAATTTACAATAGCTATACGAAGTAATCTCGAAGCGCCAGAGTGTAACTGTCATTATATCTCCCATAAGACGCCGTATATCTTTACTTGGCCATAATCCTAATCCCTAAGTGTCCCTTTGTCTTTCTCTAGACCATTCTGACGTCATGGCCAGAGGTCCAAATGTCCAGTGAAGCCTGCAAAACAAGCTATACCCTCTCCCCTCACTATAATGATACCGACGTGATTCGACTGACACTCTGAAAAAAAATTATCGCTTGGAACATCGTAAAGTCATTGTCCAAAATATAGATATATCAGATTTTTATGTCGTTGAACCACAAAGGATATTTGTTACGGTTTTCTGCTGCACTGCAGTTAAAACAATGCATGGTGTGAGCATGGTTATGCTTGCAATGACATAGAAAATCTGTGTTAATATTTGGTTTGCCCTTTTGTTCCTTTTTCATTTTCCGCTAGAAGCGGAAACGTTTTAATTCTCTACGGGAAACAGCCAATCTTTGGTACAATTGGATATTTTGGGATGTTTTTTTTAACTTTCTAATCAGCGAAACAAATACTTATTCTCTTAGTGTATTTTAGGATCTAATTTATTTTCTGAAACTGATTATTTTTGTTTGCTTTTGATATTTTTTCCCAGAATATCCGAGCAAGACTTAATTTAATTTTTTTTCAATAATGCAAATATTTCAAAAGATATCTAAAATTTAAATTTTCAAATATATTTAAAAAAAATAAAAACGGTATTATATAACTTTTATTTATTTAAAATTAAATTGATTATCTATTGTGATATAAGTTTTATATTAATGCGTAACATGCGTAAAATGTTTTTTTTTTTTTAATACCAAGTATTCGCTTAGCATTTTTTTTTTATTATTTAAGTACTGTAAATATAAGGCTCAAATAATAAATCAATATTTTATTATAACAAAAAAACTTTATCTAATTTAAATTATTATATTGCATGGGTTTTTATTATGACTTACAAAATTAGAATTTTATCAAGCGATCCGTATTTATGGAATAAATTTTATTGTGTACGAACTCGTAAAGTACAACCATGCACGTTTTCATTATTTTAATTTCCTGGGGAAAAAAACTAACAAACTCCCCCGCACCCACACCCCCATCCCCCACCCAAAAAAGAAAGAAAGAAAGAAAGAAATCCCTAAAAAGAGTATGCAAAATCTAGGCCTTGCAAGATTGTCACTGAGATACAAAAATATAATCATTCGATTAGAAATTGCTATTTCAAACAGTTATTTAAATTAGAGTTATGTTTAAACTATCATTTACAGTTTGAACAGCCATATAGTCATTGAAGAAATGATTAATTACTAAAATCTATTAAATGCAAAAGCATTATTATTATTTGATGGAATATTCTACTGTAAAGTAGTTATAAAATTTGCATTAAATCTCAATCTTGCAGTATCGGATTTAATTTTTGAGACAACCTTCAGATTTGACCCTTTAAAATAACTCAAGAACGCGTCTAATTTATATATTTAGCTAATTTGAGGATCAAGATTTGTTTTCTAATGTCAAAATTAGGTGCAAACCTTAATATGAACAAACTAATTTTTTTTTTAATACCACGTGCTCCATAAGTTTAGCATTTGAAAAATTTATTTTAAAAAGGGAATAAATAAGAAATAATCGTTGCAGACTGCGGTTTGTGCCATGTCAAAGAGTGCAATTTTGTGGCAAAAGAAAGAAAAAATAGCAGTTAAAATTATCCCAGATAAGTTGGATTCTCAAGAGCAAATTACCTGTTGTGCAACAATTAAAGCATAACTCAAGTTATTTGGTTCTATAAGTTCATACAAGACTCTTTTATCATAACTCAAGTTACTTGACGGAATGAGTTGTAATTTTGAATGCGCTGTTGGAAGCTTCTAGAAATCTATTCTGTTTAAAAATTCAGAGTTTACAATTAAAATTTATTTCGAAAATTAATTTCAAAATATACATATTTACGAAAAAGATGAATTTAACATTGAGTTCCAAACTTTAAACCTGCCTAATTCCTAACCTGTAATTATTTTTTAACAAAACTGTTTTTAGAAGTTTAAAATGTGCGAATACAAAATTGCAGCTCATTTTGCCAAGTAGTTTTTGAGTTATGCTTAAACTACCTGCATTGTAATCTGTTTTGAAACGATCTAAAATGAGCTTAGCATTAACAATTCCAAACTTTAAACCTGCATAATTCCTAAACTGCTTAAGCGAATAATTTCCTGTTTGGTATCCGAAGGTAAATACCGAAAAACTAAGATTACAAAATTGGGTATTGGTAATTAAATATTTAGTAAAATTTCTATATGTAGACAACCCTCAAGCAAAATTTCAGTAAAACATTAATTAGCAGATGTTATTACTAATCGATTGGTACCAGTCACATTTTTATATGATATTTAATAGTTACTTAGGTGGCGATCACTTTTGTTTCCATGACCTGCACATTTGGCTTTTGTCTGCGACAATTTGGCGATTAAATGGCATTTTTTCCCGACTGTATAGTTACACACACTCATTTTAAATAAAATAACCCTTAAATTCACAGGATTTTTTTAATTTTTTTTTATAGAAAAAATCTCGCGGATAAATTTTAGTGTCTGAAAGGCAGGGAGATTATTTAAATAACTATTTTTTAATTCTGATAACTAATAATGGATTGTAGCTACAAACATAATTTCATATATATTTTTTTTTCATTCATACAAAAGTACGTAGAAATTTTATGATTTAAATCATTTCTATAAATCTTTTTAATTCACAAATATTTTAAAACTAAAATCCCATGCAAACATTTTCTATGTTTCAGTTTTCCGTAAAAATATACACACTTTATCATTGATACAGTTAGTCTAAAAATTGATCATACCAGTCTTATGCTGCAATCTGTGACCATTCTATTGTACTAGGAGGTGAAATGATAATGCATACAGACCAATCAAAAGGTCATTTACGAAAAAAAAGAAAATATCCATGGGGTATATATACTCTAAAAACTAATAGCTCATCAGCGATACCATGCATTAAAGGGTTAAATACCTTCATTATTTTAAAACAATTTAGCATACTAAAATCTAAATATTTAAAATTATCTGTTTTGCTTAAATATCCTTTTAAAGGGTTATAGTTTTTAAAAGCTTCATAATAGTCTATCCTTATCCAACAACCATAGTCATAAAATATGCAAATCGAAAATGATAAATGATTTATATCCATTAGAACAAGTATATTCTAATATGAACTGCATTTAATCGAAGGTATTTTACCCTACTAAGTTGTATAATTTAACATTATTTTTTAAAGCTACTGAAACTATTTTCGTGTACTCTATCATTATTTAAAATGGGTTCCGTAACTACATTCTCGTAGAGTATACAATTACGATTGTATGCGATGATTAAATTTGTCTTCCAAAGTCTGTGAATTCAATAGCTTTCAGTAGTTTATCATTGTATAATATTAAAATTGGATGAAATTCATAAATGCTTAATAACACATTTCATGGGAAGTCGGCCAAGTTTTATTTATTAGGCAGCCTTATTTATTGATTTCAAACTCTTACATCCTTTTTAAATTTATACATACATACATACATACATACATACATACATACGTCTCTTTACCTTATTGACGAGACAAGACACGTATATTGATCATCTGTAATTGAACCTTTTACATAAACTCTTTAAAAATCACGTGTTCGCGGACGAGCGGGGAAAGTCCTACTTAGGCTGTATATGTTCAAACGTGTGTAAAATACCCCCCCCCCCCCCCACCGCTCTTCTAAAATAAAAAAAGGGCCTCATTAATCAGCTGGGTAAAAGGTTTTATAAAAAATATATGATTGAAATGTGAATATTTTTCAGTCATTAACAATAACAATGATTTTTTTTTTATTAATAGCTTTACCCAGTGACCAGATATGTTTTTGTATAAAAATTTTTATTACGATAATTCTGATCGACTTCAAGCGTCGCAACAGAAAATACAAGAACTTCTCGTGATCCTTTCGCAATATGTTAAGAGACCATCTTGGACTTCGTGCAAAATACTTTGCTTTACTACGCTTTTAGAAAGCACAACCAATTTTATGAAACTACATATTTTTTTAATGCATATTTTTTCTAAATCATTTTACGTATTTGTACAAAATTGTTGGAGGGAAGGGGTGTGTGTGTGTGTGTATGTATGTATGTGTATATATATATATATATATATATATATATATTGTTGAAAGATGTGTAGTGGAAAATTTCTCTACTTTTCCCCTAACCCCTTCCCTTTATTACAGACAAAAACACGATATATTTACTTTTATCATTTTATTAGAAATGGGAGATTTTGAAAACAATATATGTTAATCTAAATATTATTTTAATAGAGGAATCATTTCTAAAATTTATATTATCGCACAAATTTTATGTTGCTATATGAAATGTTTCTTTGATAATTTGGTACATATCGCTTAAAATAATTTTTAAAGTACTCGGATCAAAAAGCTAAGAAGTAGTTTATGCTCAAAAAATACATTTTATTTTTATGTATTTATTAGTAAATCATTGAACCCATTTCAATCAGCGCATAAATAAATCTGTTTTAATTTTAAATAAAGTGTTCGAAAATTAAATTCTTTAACGTTGAGGACGCTAATATATACTATTAGCTAATGTATACTAAGCATACTGAGATAATATACATTAAATCTATTTTGACAGACCTTTAAAGCCATCTGTTTAAAAAATAGATGTCATAAACTATGTTTAAAATGAAAAATTCACCAAATCAAAATGCATTTCGCGGAAAACTTCTATTTTTACCGACAACTTTGGTTATATAAATATAAAATTTTTAAGCTGAAGGGAGGGGCAATGATTCACGAACGAACTAAACTCAATCGCCCCGGGTTTAAAGTTCGATCCACCGCATATAATGGTAGGGAAGACCGCCCAAAAAGAAAATCATGTGAGAAAAAGAACAGAGAAGACTGCGCCAAAGATGGGAAGGCACTTCGTGGTGTTCTCGGATCGTTTGGTGCCCCACAGGTTATTGATTATGCCATATCTGCTTTTGCAAAAGACTGCTTTGAAAAAAAAAAAGTTTTTGACTTGAATTTTTGTACCTGCGCTTTCTTTATCAGAAAGAGAAAGTGATAAAATGCTGGTACCTGAGCCGTATTTTATTGGAAATACTTTCATATTTTCATCTCGTAGCTGTTTAAGCATTTTCTATTTGTCGGTACTTTTTTAATATGTGACTATTTTTAAAAATTTTTTTTTATAGAATCTAAAGACCTAATGATTTTTAAATTTATTGTAATAAATACAGTGATTGCTGTTTCTAGTATCAAAACAATATTAGGCCCTTATTCTTTTTACTAGTTGCAAATTGCTCTATTTGTTATATTCGCATGAAAATATTTCTCCAAAAGCGGTCTGTTTTTATTTTGCCAATGTTGGTAAAAAATATTTTTTCATTTCAATGTCAATATTTCTGCATTATTGGAGGATTAATTGAAACTATTTCCAATATTTCTGTAATAATGGCATTTCATTGCCAATATTTCCTTTAAAATCCAATATATCATCTGTAATAATGGCATTCATTGCCAATATTTCCTTTAAAATCCAATATATCTGTAATAATGGCATTTCATTGCAAATATTTCTAATATAATTACAGTATTTAGCTAATATTGGTGTTTTATTGGAAATACCTCTAACGAATGTAACTTTCCTTCTTCATTCTTAAATTCTCAATATTCTTATGTTGAAGCAAGGGCTAATCATTCACCATCGAACTAAAATTCGATCCACCGCATATAATGGTAGAGCAGGCACTTGGTAGTGTCTCGGATCGTTTGGTGCCCCACAGGTAATCGATTGTCATATCTACAACTGATAATTCTGATAATATAACTGATCATTTCAATTTAAAGAGTTTTAAACTTTCATATTTGTACCCGCGCTTTCTTTATCCAAGAGAAAGTGATATAATGCTAGTACCTGAACCATATTTTATTAGAAATATGTTCATATTTTCGTCTCGCAGCTGTATAAGCATTTTTTATTTGTCTTTATATATATTTCTTAATATGTAAAAATTGGTATTTTACTTGTGGAGATAAGTGTGCGATCGTTACTGAATTTAAATAAGAAAAATTATACTCTAGTTTACAGTCATCGTCAATAACAAATTATTTTTATCAATTAAAATTTCGTAATAAAATAGATTAAAAACTAAAGTTTAAAGCTTTATATATATAGAGAGAGGAAGTTCGGGTATTATGAAATGGTCGGGCAATATGGAATATTTCACACGGTGCTGAAGCCAAGCATAAAACTGCTAAACGCCTTCCTTGCACTTCCATGATGCACTTCGGTGAGTTCTGCTTGGATACCTATTGTTGGAGTGACGTGGTGAAATCAAATTTTCGATTGTTTCATTTTTTGAAAGTTTTATAAAATTCTCATTAATTATAAGACCTTTTTGCCTGTAATGTTTACCAAGTTCAGTGAACAGTTCTATTTATTGCTGTATTAGTCAGTTTACCTCTAGGCTAACTTGTTGAGGAGTTTTTTCCAAGGCTAACAAGAAAGACACGCTACCGCAGTGCCATCCACTTATCTTTTTTTACAGACCACAAGAGTGACATGATGCTCTTTTCATACACCTGCATTGGTGGATTAAAGCATCACGTGACTCCCGCGGTCTGTAAAAAAAAGATACGCGTAAAGCACCGCGGTAGCCTTTCTTTCTTTTTCGTTAGCGTCTGTTTTTTCAAGATGATGTGTTGGGTAACATGGAATATCAGCTAGACAACTGTTTCAAGACTAGTGTAGTGAAGATGAACTTTAGTGAAGATTCCACTCCGACGTATCATCTGAGATGGGCTTTTTACCAGGTTGTACACCAGATGAGGAAGATGCAGTGTGCCTGTTTTGCAAAGGAAAATATTCAGAGGATGGAAGAAGGGAGGAGTGGATAAAATTCCTGATACGTGCGATATGGACCCATGTGGACTGTAGTGAGACCGAAACAAGACAATATTTTCGATTTTTGAAAAAAATTTAACCATTTTTCAAAGAATCTGATGATTTATAGGTGGTTTACTACTGGCTCAACAAATCTTGGTGGTTCTTGTAAATCTTGGTTTTTCTTCCTATTTTAATATCCCTTATAACCCTATTCCACATTACCCAACTGGTTTATATTACCCAAAATGTGCAATTATTTTTTTTAAATCTAAATATTTATATGCACTTTTTTTTCTTTCTTTTTAAACGCATTAAAAATCTTTTAATAAATAGTAAAAGTTTTTGCTTTACTATACCTTTTTAATGCATCTCAATTTTTTAATGTTGACTTATAAATCAAAATGTAATCATGATTTTCCATAATACCCGATCTTCCTCTATATTTACGAATTCTAGCAGTCATAAGTTGTACCCTTTTATACTATTCTTAAATTATTTATAATAAATTCAGCATCTGCAGTTTATATGAAAGTTTGTGCTACAAAATTTAATCCAGAAAATCAGCTGATGTCAATAGGCGGCAAAAATGCCATTTTTATATGTGCGACTGCGGCAGAAATGGGAAGGACTTCCTAGTGTTCTCTGATCATTTAGTGCACCCCCACATGTAAAATTGGTTATGCCATATCTGCTTTTGCAAAAGACCGCTTTTGAAAAAAAAAATTTTTGACTTGAATTTTTGTACTTGTGCTTTCTTTATCAAAAAGCGAGGGATAAAATGCTGATACTTGAGTCGTATTTTATTGGAAATATTTTCGTCTCGCAGCTGTATAAGCTTTTCCTGTTTGTCTTTGTGTATTTAAAATATGTAAAAACTAATGGAAATTTACACGTGGAAATAAGCGTACGATCGTTGCTAATTTTAAAAAGAAATTTTATTATTTTATTTACCAGAGTTAAATTTTTTTTAAATAATATAGAGCAATTAAAAACGATAGTTTTCAAGCAAATTACAAAAATAAAAATATTTCTAAATGTTTTTATAAAGTTTGAGCAATTTTCAATAATCGTTCACTCTAATGCCGATTAACTCGTTAAAAAACTAACGATTACTAACAATATCTGCTGAATTCATACACCAAATACTTCCGATCATAAAAGTATTTTCATCATAATTTCATTATTTTACTTATTTTATTTCCTAAATAAGTTTACTAGCATAATTGCACTATTTTGCGAATTAACACTTTGTATGCGTTATACTAATCTATCAATTTACACTTTGTCGCTTCAACTAAATGACATTAGTTTTCACATGATGTCATGAATTGCTAACTTTGATAACACAAAGAATAAAAAATGTCATGTAACTGGTGAAAATTTATCGCTACTTATGCAATGTTTAATACATTTTAACGTTTTTAATGAAATAATTTGTCGAAACATTTCCAAATTAATATTGCGACCCAAACAATTTTAAATCTGCCCATGCTTTTCATAAATACATTTAAACGTACTTCTAGACTACTTTCTAACTATTACCAAGCTATTTCTAAACTGCTCCTGAAATTAATCAAACACCTCTGCCACCATGAAAATTCTAAATTCTATTAAAACAACTCAAAATCTAATTTAATTACAATTTCGTGCTAAAAAAAAAAAAATTAATATTTGAATTAATAATAGCCTCATTTGCAAAATTTTAAACTCTATTAATTTTGAAAAGTTTTATGTCATATGCATTTTAACATCAGATATGGAAATTTGCCTGATAACAATATGCTGCAAATACTAAAATCTCTTATGCAGCAAATTCACTATGCGAATAGTGTCATTGATTTATGCATACTTCGATTTAGTTTCATTAATTCTGCGATTTACTATAATTTTCAATTTAGATTTATATGCTAAAGTACTGTAAAGATTTTTTTTTTTTTTTAGATTATCATTTTTCAAAATAATTCTTTCGTTAAGTATTTTTATTTTTTCCACGTTCATTTTTGGTGCTTTTTTTTTTTAATTCTGAATAATATTGAGCATGTACTCTCGGTATTTTGCTATCTCTCCGTTGGTTGCTGTCTAAAATAAGATAATCTTACAATGAGAATTACAATAGCTTTCAGATTTAGACTGTCATTTACACAATATTCTTTCTCCTAACCTTTTTATTTTTTTTTTCCTCATTAATTTTTGGACAGTTTTGTTTTCATTTTTTAAAAATAATACTAAATATTGATCATGTACTCTAAAGCGTAGTTCAATGTTCGTCTTTCCGTTGATCGTTTTCTGAAATAAGATAATCTTATAATTGTGAATTATAAATTTCAGATTTAGATTGTCATGTACCAAATGAAGTTTTCCCTAACATTTTTATTTTCTTCTTTCATTTTCGTTTTAAAGTTAAATGATTTAGAACATGTACTCCCACATCGTAACCTCTTCGTTGATCCTACTCTAGAATAAGATAATGATCTCTATATAAGTATTCTAATGATATTCAGGTTTATTTTAAACTTTTATTAATTTCATTTCATTTGACTTAAAGTGAAAACTTCAGCCGTATTTTGTTTAATCCTTTACGCTCTGTCGAGACTTTAAAAAGTCTCATTACAGAAAATTTCAAATGAAATTTATTTTATACATCTATTAATAGAAGTATTTCAAAATACTTTGTTTTACTATGTTTAAAAAGCACAGTCAAGATTACGAAGATATTTTTTAAAATGGATATTTCCTTAACCATTGACGTATGGGAAAATATTAAACCAAATATTTCGTTTAAAAACACGATGCATTAACTTTTATTTTATATAAGATTTGAGGGATAAGTTCCTTTTATTTGTTAATCGATCTAAGTATTGTTGTAAATATTTTACAAAATGGCCTGTAACTTTTGATTCAACAAGTCAATTTTAATGAAAGAATCTTTTTCAAATTTTATGTAAAATAGATTTTCTAATCTATCTCAATATTATTTATTGGGGGAAATTATCGGAGCTAAAATTTTGGTACTTTCGTATTATCCGTGCCAGGTAGACACAGCGCGCCAACAATGATGCCTATACCACTAATTATATTCTTTATTCTTTCTACACTGTGACTATAATTAATATTATGTAGTAGACATATTAAAGGCTATTGCAGTAACATTCATATATAACTGTATTATAATATAGCCATAATATATTAATGGATATAGTATGTGTATAGGTAATATATAATATATTCATTCCAGCGGACATAACATTCAGTCAAAAATAAAATACCATCGTAAATATCTTTTTATAGCTAAAAAGACGTCAATCTGATGTTATGTATTTAATAAATGGTATATTAAATTATTTTTTTAAAACGCGATTGGCGATCAGCAATGATAAACATGATTGGCGATTAACAAAGAATTTTGGCAATCGTATCTTATCTGATAATACGTAAGTACCCAAACTTTTACTTAAATTCATAATTAGCAGGCTTTCTTTCTTAAATGGAATAATTGTTACTGAAATCGAAATAATGTTCGCGAATTCTCTCAATTGAAGCAATTTATGAAATTGAAAAGAAAAATCTTTGAAAGGTGTAGAGTGTTTTACTTTAACATAAAATTTAAAATGGAATTTAAAATAACAAAATACAATCCAGCGAGATACGTGAGCGACAAAAAATAAGATAAAAATGTTGGGAATCCACAAAATGTTTCGCAGGAAAATCATGGACTTGTTCCAACCACCATTGGGGGAGCTTTAACAATTGTTACATTTCAAACAAAGTGTTCATGAATACACAACCAGCTTTTCCTAACGCAGCAATAGCTTTGATCTTTATGTTCCTGTCATAAACTGCACACAGTAACTTTACTGGCATATGTTCTTCTGCAACAGGAATAAAATGTAAATCACGTTTTGCGTATAAATATGAACCTTCATATTTTTTAGTGTGTGAATGTGATATTTATGCTTCTTGTATGATTGTGTGAAGGAATTGTAAAACAATATGAAGAAAGTTTTGTTTGCAAGGCTGTACTTTTCGGTTTTAAAACTGAGACTTTTGATAGGATAACAGATTTAGAATCGTAAGAAGTTTATGTAGATAACACGAATTGTTTAATTCTTAACTTTATCACCTGTTACTATTTTGTAATCGCGTTGCAATATTTAATTTTTAGACAATGCCTTAAAAAATGAACAGCATATTTATATATATTTCCTTTTACATATAAATCAAATTCTTCTTAAAATATATCAAATTGAAACAAATATATGTAAGCTACTTGTATTCTACTTGTATTCCAGCAGATATATTCAATTAAGATGTAACTTAAGAATTAAAAAAATACTTAACCCAATGGTTAATGTGCTGATTACCGAATGTGGAGCTAAGAGCAAAGTTCGCGGATTCTATACCAGTGCCGACTGAATTGTGAAGTGGTTTTCAAAGATTCTTTAGTTTTCCTTATATGAGGGCTGATTCTTGTGCTACTGTCTTTTCCCTTCTGAAACCTCCCTTGTGACAATATAACCAAAATTGGCAGGAGACTAATACAATTTCTTCCTTTAAAAGATTTTAACCCTTAAATGAACTTTTTCTCCTCACACATAGTGAGTATGTATGTGTGCATAGGCTGAAATTGCAATCCTTTAATTGGAATTTTATTAATTAAATATGATATAATACTACGTAAATTTAAATTTATTTTTTCTTTCAATTGCGCAATGAAATATTTTAAATGGTGCGATATTGCTATTTTTTACTCTCTTCTTTCAGATATTCAACGTATTTAAATAATATTTATGACGAGTTTAATGAAGGTTACTTACTATACTACGAATATGTTATGAATGCAAATTTCATTTTTACTATTTAATATTCTAGAGTACTTTAATATCTTAATGGTTTTAAATTGTTTTTGCTGGGAGTGTTTAACGGACAACCCTTTCCATCTTTTTAAATAAATTAGTCATGTCTATAAATAAATGTACGCATTTTTTAATCACCTTTAAAAATACACGAACGTTTCGTTCAGAAACCACAAAACGTTATATCCATGCATGTCCACTTATTTAATTAATTTAAATGTCATGTTCTTGCAGTATTTATAAGTGCCTTAGGTCCGCAACCTAGGCCACTTTCTTCTTATGAAGAATATATAAACCTGAAATAAGCTAAACTAAGAATTTTTAGCCAGAACTTTTCATGCAAGACAGAGCAATACAGAAATGTACCAAGTAAGATATAAATACAAATACTGGCTTTTTGCAAAATTGTTAATTGAAACAATTTTTTTTGGTTCGTTCCCCCCCTCTCCTCCCCTTAACATCCCGTTTAACCCTTTATGCTCCGACGACACTTTTAAGTACTCATAAACAAACTTGTTATTAAATTCATTTAACACATCGATTGGCAATAATACGATTTAGGATGAGTTCTAAAACACTTTACTAAATCATGCTCTAAACGAATTATTCGTTGTACAACCCAAAAGTATTTTTAAATGGATAATTTCTTTTCCAATTATAACTGCTCACCTTTCTTGATGTTGAAAGACATTGGAGTGACAAATTTCACTTCTCAAAAATGTCTGTAGTCATAATGTCAGGCCATTATGTTTTTACATATTTAAATTCTATAAAATACCAAAAACAATATTTAAAAAAAAAAAAAGATTTAGCTAGAGTTATAAATATTCTGCATAACAACTAGAAATGCAGATTTAGTTTATTAATTTTAACAGACGAAATATTTCTAAAATTTATTTAATAATTACATAGATCTTCTAATGTATTAAAAGGGAAAAAAAACTGAAAAAATTCTTTGGAAAATGAAAATTTGATTAATTCATAATTTGGGACATAAAGGATTAAGGTAATGGGTGTGTGTGTGGGGGGGGGGGGGGGAATAAATAGAACAGTTACGACTAGAGAGAAAAATGAATGCATTTTGACGCCTTCAAATACAAAAGTGTTTCGGTCAGAAACCGTTAAAACGTTGTATTCATGCATGTCCACTTATTTCCTTATTGATATCGTATGTTGTTAACTCTTTATGCTCAATTTAACTGCCATGCTTTTGTAGTATTCGGAATTCTGCGGATGATTTGAGATATTGCATCTCAATCTATATTTTAATTTCTTTTTAATCACGGACCCCAGCGACAGTGCAGCGTTTGTTAATATTTGACCTTGTTCCCTTATCTTGTCATTTATCTTCCTGCCATAGGAGGCACTGTTTCGCTCATGTCTTGTTAATGAACGTGGCCACTGGCCCGTACTTCGTGCATTTATCTAAAAATAGTGATTCGCATTGCAATTTTCGTATCCGTGGTTACCGAGTAATATGAAAGAATAACAATCTATGGTACTGTCGCAAAGGCATGAAAGATGGTATAGTTTGATAGAGTACCCCCCCCCCCTCCCCAGTACGTGATTTTCAATTTGTACATGATGACTTTAGCTTATGTGAACTAACCTGCAAATAGAAAAGTATTAAGAAAAATTAGTTTGATTTCGCGATAGAAATAAAATCATTCTAATCGTTGCTAAGACACGTTTTTATAAAGCAAACTGTCATTAGACACACGAGCTCTGGTTAATGCTTACTCAAATTATTTACCCGTCTCTAGGAAACAGTAGATAAAAGTCAGATGTTAGAAATGAGGGGAAAATAACATATTGGATACATCTATTACAGATATCCGAGGTATTCCGAAAAGAATAATGGAATTTAAATGAGAATTATCAAGATGTTTTCGTATTCGAAATGCATCATTAGTTGTATATATTAAGCCTTAGTATTGTCATAAAACATCATTATAAACGTAATAATAGGATATTTCATTTTTCACTTACTGTGAAAACCAAGCTTCATCATTTGATATTTTTGAAGCTAAAGAATCGTTTACATAATAATCTAGGTTGCGTAAGCTTTTAGAATTAAGATATTATGCAATAGAATCAGCGCTAACTTAAGTTGCTCATATTGGAGACAAAAATAATTACAATACTTACAGATAAGTATAAATTGTTAAATTTATTATTTCGTGCTTTTAATAGGTTCATAAGATCAAATGATGTATAAATGTATCTAAAATAGCAATTTGTATTGGAAATTTCGTAACCAATATTTACTGGGTAAATATGAAAGAATACAAGTCATGGCCGTGTCGCAAAGGTATGAAAGATGCCACAGTTTGATAGTGTGAGTCTCTTACGCCCCCTAATTTTCAATTTGTAAATGACGGCTTAGCTTATGTGAACTAACCTGTAAATAAAAATACATATAAATGCAACATTTAGTTTGATTTCGTGATTGAAAAAAAAAAATCTAATCATTGCTAAAGCACGTTTTTATAAAGAAAACTCTCAGAAAATCATTAAACGCAGTACACATGCATTCTAGTTTATATTTAATCAAGTTATTTACCCTTCTTTAGGAAACAATAGATAAATATCTGATATATCGAATATATTATTTTTCCGCATTTGTAGCATAGATTACAGAAATACATCTGAGATATTCGGAAAAGTGTATAATGGAATTTGAATGAAAATTGTCTACGTGTTTTCGTGTCCGAAATGTGTCATTAGTGATAATGTTTTCATAAAACTGTATTAGAAATTTGTTAGTGGGATTTTGTATGAATTTGCTTAGAGCGACTTTTTATTTATCAAATGAGATTTTTTGCTCTTCTGATATATTTCATATATTAAGACGGAGAAATTTAAGTTATTTTGTTAATAATATATATATATATATATATTTATTATTATTATTATTATTATTATTATTATTATTATTATTATTAACTGTGAAGCTAAGTATTCTCTTCATTTGAAATTTTGCATTTTTCAAAGATAAGGAATTATTTACATTAAATATTAGTTTGTATAAATGTTCTGAGTTAAGATTTTCTATACAATACATTTATACAACCAGTAAGTGCGCATCTGATACAGTGGTGTTGAAGACATAAATAATTTCAATATTTAAAGACACGGGTAAAAATTAGCTTCATGCATTCAACATATAACCAATCTGCACGTGTTCATGGGATCCGTATTAAAGTTCTGACTAACGTTGATCGTAATACTTACTAACACTTTTATTTGTTAACTTTATGTACCAAATAAAGTTGTGGTAAAACAAACATCCTCTCTTTGATAGCATGCAACTTTTTTACACTGTGAGCGAGTTTACATAGAGAAGACCCTTAAGAGATATACTTAATCGCAAATAATGCTAATCAAAATTGTTCCAACGTGAATATATTAAATTGAACTTTCCGTAGTAAAATATAAAATACTATGAAAAATAGATTTTGAATAGATATATTTTGGCTATTCGTATTCTTCGCTTTCAGTGCATTTAAGATGAATTACTTAACTAAAAATATATGGTATACAGGGTGTATATATATATATTTTAACAGTAATAAATGAAGAGCTTCGTGGAGGAACATGTTTGTTGCATTTGCTCAAAAATTGCTTTATTTTATGGATGAAGGTGTTATGAGGCCTTCTATCAAATGGTAAAGCTAAAATACTAAGATTCTGATTAGTCTTGAAGATCTGAGACATTTTATTAATATTTAATAATTTAAATATTTTTGAATATTTGAAAAATAAAGGTTGTTTTTATGAGTTTAGTACCAGATTTTAACATATTAAACATATGCTACGAAAAGAAAATCTGCGAATTTACAACAAAACCTTTTACTTCAATTTTCTAGAAGTTTTTGTTACATAACATCTTCATGCTCTCATCTCTTCAAATATAGCAATGAAATAAGTGTCTGGTTTTTAAGGAAGCCATAAATTTTGTATATAGTAATGCAAAAAATACTTCAAAATTTAGATGGCTCTGTATCGAATCAACCAGTAAAAATGATTAATCTGGCGTGTAAAGACTGATCAAAGATCAGATTTTACACTTCATTCTGTTTAGCTGTTAAATCAAGAAAAACATGCCTTTGGACTTAAAGTCCGTTTAAACATTACTGCAGGTTGAAGCAGTAATGCGCCATCTATTGGAGAAAATATGAACTTTTAAACAATTACTGTATACAAAATTTACAAGATTTCTTATAAACATTCATTTAATTATTAATAATTATGATACGTGGATAATTATTGAAACTTAAAGTATCTTAGTCTTTCTTCATAAAAAATCGTTTCATGAGAAAGTGTATTATACAATTGTCAGTTAAAATTCAAATTGTACAGATATAGTATGGCAGAAATTTGTTTATAAAAAGTTTTCATTTTGTTAAATTTTCTTCACAATTTTACTTTATTTGAAAACAAATTATAACTATACAGAGACAAAAATTGCAGTTTGTAGCTTGCATATGTCTATTAAAACCGAATAGAGAACTTACCACAGAAATTATAAATACTAGTGTAAAACACAACACAAAACAAAAAAAAACACTACTTAAAACGCCATGAAAACTAAAAAAAAAAAAAAACTCTTTTCGAAAGACCATAGTCTTTTTTTTTTTCATCAAGCACTTAAACTTGCTACCACTTTGAACACCTTCCCATACCTTGTTCCTGCTTTTAATTTTTACGTTTGTATAGAAACTTAAATAAAAACAAGATTTCATTCTTGAAAATTAAAGAGGGGGGGAGGAAATGGAAAAAGTTTAATTACGATGTATTTTATTTATTCATGCCTGTTTTTATAACAACTTTAATAATTTCTGTTTTCAAATAACATTTCATTTTATTTGCAATCAAAAGTAACTTTTCAATATATTTATTTATATATATTTTCTTTCTTTTACAGGTAAGAAAAAATACAGTATCTTTTTTGACAGAGGTAAATCCTTTTGTTGTAATAATATTAAGATAAAAAAAATGTGTACTTTAAGAAGCTGTTGATAGCATTTTAATAAGGCGAAGACAAGTCCACATAAATGGAAAAAAATTCTAATCGATAAGCATGTGTGGTTGGCTTATTAATGGATAAAACAAGAAAGACTGGAGTTTAATTTTGATCTCGGGCGAGTTTATAATAAAATTATATTATAAACTCTCCCGGAATCAGAATTGAATTTAACCTTATAAAATCGCAATTACCAAACTCTTTTGAATGCATCATGACGCTTTTTTGCACTTTGATACAATGCTTAATGTATTGTTTGCAGTATTATTTTTAAGGAACAAGAAACAGTATATTAAAATAGTAGAGCAATATAAATAATAGGGCAAATATTCCATAATGCAGAGTTTTTCCGTTAATACAATGTTTTCTGTGAAAGTGTTTTTTCATACAAACTGTACTTTTGTGTAAAACTTCAGTATTTACATTTAATTCTCACTAGGGCAGTTAAGCTGACTTAGCTTAAAAACAGGGTGATTCATAAGTAAGTATAAAACTTCTAGATGCATTAAAAATGGAACAGTTTAAGGCGCGTTCCCCAAATGTAAGCCATAAGGTAGGTGTACTCATAAAGGTTTTCTTTTCGCTGCTGTGCGAAGCGACATAGACGATAGCTAGCGTGTCACGCGAATATCAGTAGAAATGGCTGCGTCTGCAGTGGAGAAGGCATTTTGTGTTCTTGAATTGAACAAAACAGAATCTGTCACCATTGTGCAACGGCATTTTCGAACACGATTTGGAAGAGAACCTCTAACCAGAAAATCCATTTATGATTGGTTTAAAATTTTTGAAACTACGGACTGTTTGTGCAAAGTGGACAGAAATGGATTAACGGTTTCATGTATGTCATGGGATTACGGGTGTACAAATAGAGAATCTGTGACTGTTTTTTTTGGTTAGAGGTTCTTTTCTAAATTGTGTTCGAAAATGCCGTTGCACAATGGTAACAGATCCAGTTATGCTCAGTTCAAGAACACAGAATGCCTTCTCCACTGCAAATGCAGCCATTTCTACTGATATTCGCGTGACATGCTTGCTATCGCCTATGTCACTTTGCACAGAAGCGGAGGAAAAAAAACTTTGAATACGCCTACCTTACGACTTGCATTTGGGAAACGTACCGTAATATTTTGCTGTTTTACAGTATCTGGAAGCTGTATACTTGCTTATGAATCACCCTGTAGTTTAGTGTAAGCACCATACACTGAAGTGCCAAAAGTCATGGGATAGCAACATCCAAATATCCAGATGGCAGTAGCATTGCGTAAGAAATGTATAAATGGTCAGGTCTTTCATTTGTACTCAAGTGAACTAATATAGAAAAGGTTTGTGACGTGATTATGACCGCACGACGGAAATTAAGACTTTGAACGTGAAATGCTAGTGAGAGGTAGACGCACGGAGCATTTCTTTCGGAAATTGTTAGGGAATTCAACATTCCTCGATCACAGTGTCCAAAGAGTGTCGAGAATATCTAATTCCAAGCATTACCTCCCACCGTGGACAACGCAGTGGCCGACCACAACTACTTAATGGCCGAGACCAGCGACATGTGCGTAGAGTAGTTAGTGTCAACAGACAAGCAACATTGCGTCAAATAACAGCAACAATAAATGTAGGGCGTACGACAGATGTATCCGTGAGGACCGTGCAGTGAAATTTCACGTTGTTGGAAATTGGCAGCAGAAGACACTCTAGTGCCTTTACTGACAACATGTCATCGGCTTCAGCGCCTCTTCTGGCCTCGTGAA
Source organism: Maratus michaelseni (assembly GCA_963931845.1). NCBI lineage: Eukaryota > Metazoa > Arthropoda > Arachnida > Araneae > Salticidae > Maratus > Maratus michaelseni. Next base: position 244,022,067 of record OZ007588.1, on the reverse strand, counting down.
CATATCGGTTGGACCCTAGATGATTGGGAAAAGGTTGCTTGGTCAAATAAGTCACGATTCCAATTTGTAAGAGCTGATGGTAGGGTTCGAGTATGGTGCAAAATCCACGAGGCTATGGACCCAAGTTGTCAACAAGGCATTGTGCAAGCTGATGATGGCTCCATAATTTGTCGGTGATTTTTTACATGACACGGATTGGGTTCTCTAGTCATATTCAACCATTTATTGGCTGGAAATGGTTATGTTCAGGTACTTGAAGACCATTTGCAGCCATTCATGAACTTCATGTACCCAAACAACAATGGAATTTTCCAGGATTACAAAGCTCCCTGTCACCGAGTCAAAATCGTTCGCGATTGTTTTCAGAAACATTCTGGACAGTTACAGCAAATGACTTGACCACCTAGATCGCCACACATGAATCCCATCTAACATGGTATGGAACATGATCGTTAAGTCAGTTCGGGCACAAAACCTCCACCGGCGACAATTTCGCAATTATGGGCGGCTGTGCAGGCTGCGTGGTTAAATACTTTCTTAGGGGACTTCCGACGATAGTTTGTGTCAATAGCATGTCGAGTTGCTGCACTACGCTGTACAAAAGGAGGTCCCACACGATATTAGGAGGTATCCCATGACTTTTGGCATTTCAATGTAATTTAGATAATTATGATTCAGCCTGAATTGAAATTTTTGAAATGCAGCGAGGAAGGTTAGTGATTCAAATTATATTTGAAACACTTTCACTGTGTTAGTTTTCGTTCTGCTCTAAATGAATTTGTAATGAATTTCTAAATTTTTAACGGAAACAAGTGTAATATTTTTACAACATTAGAAGAATATCATGCCCCAAAAAAATGTACCTTATGCAAGGTTTTTTGGCCCCTTTTTGGGAGATGATACATTTTTTACATAGTTATAAGACAAGATCGGAGGTTACTCGGGCGTGTTCTACATGTTTACTGCAAGTTTATCAAAACTCTATACCTATTTTGAGTTGAAGTGATAGACACAAGCCTAAAATTCCATTCACAAAAAAAAAAATTAAACACATAATACAATATGGACTGGTGTATGATTATAAACACTATAGAAAATATCATTTATTGTTAATTTATTGGTTAATTCAAAAAATGAATTATTTTGATAAATCCCAAAATAGGGTGTTTCATGATTATGGATATTAAAATGTTTTATAAATAAATTTTAAAGTTTAATAACAAAACTAGAAATGTTATAGTTGTGTTTCCATTACTTTTTATCGTTTCATATATGCGATTATCTATTAAAATTATTTTAATATTATGAAATTAAGTTTTTCCAATATTTCTAAGAACAGTTCATACCATTATTGTTGAGTTGAAGTTTTAAGCTCATTGATAGGTAAATATTGACGTTTATTTTTATAAAATTTTCGTTCTAGGTTTTCCATAGGATTAAGATCTGCAGTAAGTACATAACAGTCCACCACTTTGATATTATGCGTGCGAAACTATATTTTTGTCTAGTTAGACGTATAAGAATCTATACTCCGTTGAATATTATTGTTAAATACAATTAGGTCCTCCCAGAAAATCCAGTGTTGGTGTTAAATGATGCTCTAACATTTGCTTATAATCCTTAGTTTTTACTGCAAAAGCCAAAAACGTTTAGTCATTAAATCCAAACCTACACCAAGTCATTATTGATCCTTCACCTTGTTGCCTACTTAAAGAACGTTTTGGTTCGTTTCTTGCATCATGCCAGTAAAATTTATATCCATCGGGTTCACCTAAATTCCACTTTTTCGTATCACTAAATATTATTGAGCCATTTATCACCATAAGACATCGTTATCTTTGATTTTAGAAACGAACCAAAGAGTTCTTTTAAAGTAGGAAACAAGGTGCAGGATCAATAAAGATTTGAGGTGGTTGTGGATTTAACGGCCGAACGTTCATATCATACGTTCTTGGCCTTTTGTAGCAAAAACTTGCTGTAATAGTTGCTGATATTTCTTAGGATTCATCATTTAATACCACTACTGTATTTTCTGATAAGACCTGCTTGTGTTTTTCAAGAAGACGGAGCATCGATTCACACGTCTAACTCGACCTAAATGCTTTTTTTGCAGAATAATATCAAAATCGTGGGCTAGTCTGCACTTATTGCGAATATTAATCCTATACAAAACCTGTGAGAAAAGCTAGCACGAAAATTGTATGAAATATTTTTATGCCAATATTTTTCGACCAAGTGATTTTTGCGAATCGGCAAACATGGCATAAATTGTCCCCAGAATTTATGCATAATTTAGTAATATTAATAGAAAATTACGAATTTAAAATAAAAAGTAATGAAAATACAATTATTACATTTGTAGGTAGTTGTTAAACTTTAAAAATTGAGGGGGTTAGAGTGACAGTGGAGTAAGTACAAATTTTGAAAAATCTAGATAATTATATTTTCTCTGAACGTATAAATTTCTATTCAGTGTGACAGTCAAATAAGTCATAGTTCATTTAGGGAGGCGCTAGAAGGAAATACAAGTTGGATCGCTTAATGCAAAGGCAATAAGACAAGTTTCACAAAACTCTTAATTTCTCAAATTACTAAAAATTGACTTGCTCCACTGTCATTCTAATCCCCTCAATTATCCATAAAACACTGTCTATAATTATGAGGCACCCTATTCTATAATTTATTAAAATAACTATTTTTTTCTAGTTAATTAACACTAAATCACATTTTCTATAATGTTTATTATCATACACATTATATATATTTTTAGTTAGTTTTTATGTGAATGGCATTTTACGCTTGTCTATATATTTAAGACTGGTACAAGGTAACCCGGAAAAGGATGGTTTTAGAAAATGTACAGAAATATGCATTTCATTTGTGTTTGGAACTTTGGGTAGGATAATTACAGCTCTTCCTGTGACAACTTCATTTATTAAACTTGCAGATATGGCCTGTGTGTGTCGTGATTTAGATTTTCAAGTTCGATCTATGAGTGGCAGTCGAAAAAGCAGTTGATAAACATTTACAATAATGAGCAAGGTTTCCCATTTAAATCGCACTAGGTTGCCGTGTGGTCGTAGTTCAAAGTAATTCACAATTCAAGCACCATTTTAAGAAGTCAAATCAGGAGTAATGCTCGATATATTGAAACTACATCTAATCAACAATACATTCGATTGCGACAGTCCATACTTTACAAAAATCTCCACCCTGAGATTCAAGATGTTTGTCCAGAGTAGTTGGATGTATCATTTGGGTACTACACATCCCTAAAAATATAATTGAACTCTACATCACTAAACTATAAAAGACGATGAGGCAAATTAGAAGCCGATAAAATTTTTACTCTTTCCTTTTAGCTACCGCCAAACGTCAAAAATTATCCTGGAATCAGAGGGTGCATCCCGTGTTAACTGGGCTTGCGTAAGATTACAGCACACGTCACGTGACTTTTTGTTCCAATCATAATGGTTTTAAAGGGATTTTATTAATAATTCCAGTGCATTAATTTTGAAGAAAACAGACTTCCTACCACCAAATTTGTTCTAGACGTTTCTATAATCTCGCTCTCATATCAATGAAGTATAAACAAAACGAAGTATCCGTTTTGAGATTGTAGTTTAAAAAAGCTTCGAATTCAATAGGCGATAAAGAAAAAATAACTATAAGAACATTTTGAAATATTGTAATAGACATTTAATATTTAATGATAGAATGTTTTTTAAAAGAAATAAGGGTTTTTTAGAGCGGAATAATTTTAAGAGATATACAGGGTGTCCATAATTAAACGACCCTACTTTAAAGTTGTCTGCAGACAAAACTATTGGTCAGAAAGCTGTGAAATTTTATGGAGAACATAATGAAGGGATGGGAATTTGTTTGGGCGAAAAAAAATTAGTTCAAAATTTTGCCACCAGAGGGCGTTGTTATAGATAATTTTATAGATAATTTAGCATAACATTTAGCACACATTTACGATAGTTTAAAAATTTTATTAGAACATATGTTCCACATGACGGACATCATTTTTAGCTACCATCTGGAATCGTAAGATAGCATGTTCCACAGTCGTCCGGAGTGTGTTTTGGGAAATGCTAAGAACATGTCATAAAAAAAGTCTTGTTGAACATCTTTTGCTGTCATAAAATTTGTAAACTATCGCAAATATATGCTAAATGTGTAATTCATTTAAAAACGCCTTCTGGTGGCGAAATTTTGAACTAATTTCTTTCTTCGCTCAAACAAATTCCCATCCCTTCATTATGTTCTCCACAAAATTTCACAACTTTCTGACCAATATTTTCGTCTGTAGACAACTTTAAAGTAGGGTCGTTTAATTATGGACACCCTGTATTTTAGAATTTAAATAAAGAATTTATAGCGGCTTGACTACACGAGAATAATAATGAATTTTATTAGTGGTTTAAAAATAAAGTTCTATTTAAAGAATAAATTTAAGTAATTATCGCCATTTTTAGATTTAAATACTTTGGAATAAATATTAAGTAGATTAAGAACTGATACTTTTACATATGGAGATTGTTTAATTTAAGATGGGATTTTAATTTAATTGATCGAAATTATATGGAATATTATAAAAAGGAAAAAAAATATAGAATAAAAGTTAATTATGGCGGAATATAATAAATTTTGTAAAATATATATATTTCAAAATTGACATTTTCTGCGACTACCTACTAGTCGGACACCTTGAATATTTTACAAAGCTATTAAATAATTTGAATAGTACTTATAAGACATGTTATATCTTACTCCTTCGTAAAGAAGTCACATTTTATTTTTAAATTTCTCTGTTTATAAGTAAACTATAATATCTATGCTTAGGTTTATTTTATTAATATGTTATATGATGCTAGGACAGATTCATCTTGATCAAGTATTCTATTCACTGATATCTGGCAACTAGGAATATTTCATATATATATGTAGAATATCAATCCCATATATAATCATTCTCCAATACATAATCAAGCCTTGTGTGGAGGAGCAATGCCACTGAATACAAAGAGCGCGGTCGAAGGTTAGAATTTGAACTCGCTGATCAAATTCCTTTGCATGTAATTCGAATGTTTGAAATTTCGAATTAATACCCAAAATCGATAGATGAATACAAGCTACATACCACTGCATTGATTTCCCGTAAAACGTTATCCATTGTGAGAAGTTCATTCAGAATTTGTCAACAGAATTTTCCCTGTCTCTCAATTTCACGGCTAACACAACAAATGAATCATTAAATGAAGTTAAATTGAAGAAACAGACTCCAACGTAATAGGCATTCCAGTAAATAATGCAGCATCGGAAAATTTTAATTCTCGTTGTAAGCATCAAATGATCGATTTTCTTAAATTTTATCTCTTTTTGCGTAATATTTCATTGTTTAAATTTCTCAGATTTCCAGCTATTCGTTAAGTCTATTTCAACAGTTATTTTATCTTTCAATCAATTAAAATTATAGAAATGGATTTAAACTTTATTCAGACTCGTTGTACGCTTCATTATTTATAGAAGATATTACGATTATCCTTCTGTAGATACATTTTTGGATCTATTCCGAAAAAATATAGAAAAACTGAACATAAAAGTGAAATGTTTTGAAAAAGTACGTGTATAGGTCTTTTAAACTCACTTGATCCAGTACACTTTGAGGTATTTCTTTTATATTGACTTATACTAAAATCTTCAATCCTCGTAGCCTCCTGAAATTTGGGAACTAGCAACTCTGATTTATGTTTCAAACAGAATGCTGAAACTTTTTATTACAATAGTGCATATATTTTTAAATCAATACTGTAATATATCTTTAATTAAAATAAGATTAGTTGGAACCACTTTCTTGGGAAACAATAAATAAGAACTGAAATTATTTCCGCCAGCTAGGAAAATATTCAGCGAAAACGAAATATTGCTTTTTCTGAGAGATTAATAGCTACTCAATTGTTACGGAGGAGATATAAATGCATAGAAAATACATCTTTCATATTCAATAAAATATATTTAAAAGGCTTAATCGATCTAAAAAACAAATAAGCTTATTTCGTACCGCGTTTACTGAAATATAATGTGTATACAATTTGATTTTAACTGTAATTTGCGCATTTTTTTCCTTTTTATATTTCTTGTTTCAAAATATCTTAATATAGGGTGTGTTATCAATTAAACACTAAGTTATAAATATCTTGTGGTGTTCTTTTTCTTGCGAATACAATAATCTTACCATTTCTGTACAAGCCAGACCTCTCATTTGTAGTAAGGAAATACGGATAAGAGCTAAATGATTGAAAACCAAAGGCAATTATATTTTGTAAAGTATTTGTTAAAATGCATATTTTACATCAATGCAATTTCCTGTTTTATCATAATTTTCATTTTTTTTATTCATTTAAATAAATACTTTAACAACGTAATTGAATACATGGCTGGATATGAGTTACAGCACTAATTAACTTATAAACCTGCGTTATGTTAACTTTTCTTTTCCCATTTTCCTACACAATATTCGAGCCATATCCGTGCAAATTATAGCTCTGTTCAGCATCAAACAACTGTTTTCACATATTATAATTAGTCTAAAGTTACATAAAACGAACCTGCAGCGTTAGTATTAGTCATTTAACAAGGAAAATTTGTGAAAAGAAGTTTCTCCTTTAAATACGTTTATTTAGACATTCCATTTTGTCATGTGCATTATACCCTTTGAAAATGTTATACTAAAAAAGGGGGATGCTTTAATACGGAAATAATATGCTTTGGAAATTAAAATATATTGAGCCATTGATTTAATGGCAAAAATCATAAAACAGATCAGTTAGATGCGTTACCTTTTATGTTTCAAATTCCTGCATTTTAGCGAAATAATTTTTACTTTTTAGCCAAATCCCGCAGTTTAATGAGCTTTCATATATTTTACATAACAAAATATTCTTAGTTGCTCATATATATCAAACGAGTTTCGCTCAATTTCTCTCTACTAGGGTGCTGCGGTAATTTTCAAACGCTATTCTTGCCTGCACTTTAAATATCCGATAAAAATGCTAATGAAACTAGCATTGTGTACACAGATACCAACCCTGTACTACCTCCCCCCCTCTCTTCCATCCCCTCCCTCTGAGGACATTACGATTCCTGGTTGCATATTCCAATGGCAGGGCGCCCAGTCCTTAATGACATCCATTTGACATCATCCCCTATGGATACCGACATCAAAAATAACGGTTACGATTTCTCGTGCTCTCGGAGAATTGTTCACCAGATTCATTTCCATGGAACAGTCTGCGAGAATCATAAAGAAAGTGGGTAGGGGAAAGTCACGTGTTCTTGTCGCCCCCGATCATGGTACACGTGGTATTTATAGCCCCTGCAGTGTATTCATTTAGTTTTTTTTTTCTTTTAGCACCACAAGAACAGTATCAAAACCCCGGAAGGTATCCTTAAAGTTCATTAGGGATTTCACCAAAAACATATAAAAGTGCCAAACTGACTAAAAATAATTGGTTACAAGCTAAAATTATAGAATTATTTCCTTTTTGACACATTAAATGCTAAATTTAATGAGCGACGAATAGATAAAAATCGATTTTTACATATTTTCAAAGTAAATTTGATAACAGATGTATCATATTAACACGTACAATGTTTAGTTATTAAATAGCATTGTTGTAATATTTTTCTTATTTGTAATGCATTATTCATATTCAATTTCCCTTGGGTAATATTGGATTAAACTTTTGAAAACATAGATGCTGATTATTTTAACTTTATTTTAAAATTATGGTAGGATATTTTTGAATGCTTTAAACATTAATATTGCGTTTTGCATATGGCTGAAGTGGTGCAATAGTGTTTTTAGAACCTTCTTGTTTATTTAAAATTTTATGTAATATTTTAAAAAATAGCTACATTTATTTTAAAACAGCTTATAAATTTTCCTGGTAAAACATATATTGTATATTTTTAAAAAAGGACTGTAAGCGATATGGAATATGTTACCCTGAACATGTTTTTTGTATTTAACTTGATTTTTTTTAAGAACATTTGAATGCAGATGTTGGAAAAACTTAAAAGTAAATCAAAGATTACAGCTCACCTTAAGATTTGCCAGTTCTTCCTCGATTGCTGTGAGTCTGCTGTCAAGACTTGTCACTTTTGAGGAGAGTCGGCTCTTGTCCTCTGATTTGCATTTGATTACCGCCTCTTGTTTGTTCAAAAGATCCTTGGCTGCGTATTGTACTTCTACACATATTTATAGAATTGAAATGAGGATATGTTGTTATTAATGATAAAATATATATGTAGTATAATGCATTGTAATTGCATGGTAACTCTCATACAAAATTAGTATTCAGCCACCAAAGTTTAAACATTTAACCTTTAACTGCTGTGACAGAAATTGTCGCATAGCTACTGTGAGAGGTCTCTGGGACCACTTGATATAAAGATTAATAAAAAGCTTGATAAACTCAGTCTGTGTCTGTACTAAACTTTATATACAGGACTATTATAATTGAAATTCACTTATCCAGAAGTATCTAGTGATAGTACTAGGGCTCGCAAACGAAACATTTTTCTAATTTTCAGTTTAACTACAGATAATAGAAGTTAAAATGTGAAAATTGAAAAAAAGCAGATGTTTGCGAGACCACTAACAGCATTTAAGGGTTAACATAAATTTAAATACCTTCTCATTTTCTGAGATTTGACTTTGCTTTTACACGTCACGTATATTCAACCTCGCGCAATTTTCTTTTCTTATCTCAACTCTGTTGAATCATGACGTACGAAATAAAAATGCGTAATTAGTATTTCCTTATTTGATACAGATACTAAACAATTATGCTAAAAAATCCCAACAAAATTATCTTGCTTTTGAAATTAATTCACGGACAAAATATTTAGAATTTTAAAAAAAATGAACGAATGCTCAATCAAAGATGAGCTGAAAAGCACATTCTCCTATCCTCCTTAATTCTCAAATGATTACCTCCAAGCTTTTCAGACATTTGCACAAACACTGAGAAAATTCGTTTGAGATTAGCTTCTAGAAAAATTGTTAGAAGTAAAACTCTTGAGGCAATAAAATAGTTTAAGTATTGATGAATTCGCCCTTGTCGCAAAAATTCACTTCAGCAACTGCTAATTCCGTGTTTCTAAATCAAAAACACTCGTAACATTTTACTGGGAGCATTTTTCCTTCTAACGACAAATCATTAACAAAGGAATTTTTTTTTCGGGTTGTGTTAAAAAGTTTCGCAATATAATGGCTTCGAATAGACAAATCTAATTTGCACTCAGCAAGAGAAATTTGTATTCTGTTTCCATATAAAGTTATACACAAGTTGAGAAGGAAATATCAAATAGTATCTGTTTTATTTGAAACCAGTATCCAGGCTTAAATTATTTTATTTTTATAAAAGTTCCTATTGCTCGAATATGAATTATGTTAGATGTAAATATTTTATGTAAATCTTAAATCTATTATGTCAGTCGTAAATTAGATATATATTTTTTAAATCTAAACTATACAGATTAATTTGTTATTTCGATAAGATAAATTACAATAAAAAACCTATTCCATCATGAACGACTAAAATCTAAAAACTCATCGTAATAAATTGCAAATTTAAATCCAGCAAAGGTTTGATAAACTTTGAACCAGCTTGAATGCAGGCACCTTCTCTAATGCAAAAAGAGCAAAAATAAGCAACTGAAACATGACGCAGGGCCTGGTTTATAAAATTGAAGTCACAAGACAAAAAAAACTACCGGGGACTCATATACATAGTTTGTTTTACATAAATTTGTCTATTGATTGATACGGTATCTTCAAATAATCTACAGACATAACCACAAAATTATTTGGAGCTCCTGAAATTCTAGAGCCTGTGGGACCTTGTGGCCGTCGGTGACACAACCCCCTAACAAGACCATTATTGTTTAGTTTAAACAAAGATGAATCTTTTTAACTAACATTCATTAAGATACAACTAAATGTAAATATATTGCTTGAAGGTGCGTAAAAACATACATAAAAAACATTTAAAAGCACATTAAAGTCCTTTTAAAAAATTCCAAAACGTTTTCAACCGAAACCCGGTCATCATCAGTGGAAAAAAAACTAATTCTGTTGAGTTGAGTTGTTACCTCTTTGCGTTTTCTTGCTTGCCCGGAACAAACTATTTCATTTCAAGGGTTTGGAAAAAAAGGTGGGATGGGAAAGGTAATCAATGATGCATTAATTCATTCCAGACTGCGTGGATATCATATGATAATACATCGTTACAGACTATTTCTTTTTTAGACATTATTTCTAGAGACTCTCTTATAATTGCTTCCAGGTGATTATTTGTGCGGAATATAATTTTGGATCTATTGAAATAAACTTTTATAGGTTCAGTTTGCGCTAATCTTGCTAAGGCAGTGTGGGGTCTATTTAATCTTAGATCTGCTTCATGTTCTTTTATTCTATCTCGGAATTTCCTCATTGTCATACCTATGTACATAAAATCTTTATTATATTTCTTTTTTGACGGATTTTTTTTTTTTTTTTTTTAAGGACTTTAATGTGCTTTTAAATGTTTTTTTATGTATGTTTTTACGCACCTTCAAGCAATATATTTACATTTAGTTGTATCTTAATGAATGTTAGTTATTAAACAAGGTGAATTTGCACTGAAATTTTAACTTTTAATGAATCTTTTTGTTTATTTGTTTGCTTAAATTTTAATTTTGTACCTACCCTGAACAAAACACATGCTTACTGCAAAAATCAAAGTGCCTCTATGAAAATTTTAACGAGTTCAAAGGAAAACTGCATATGTATGTTATTTATGTTTACAACTTTTAAAAACTTTCCTTTCTAGACTAAGGTTTTTAAAATTTTATATAGTATATTACGATCATACTTCATCTGTTTTTCACTCTTTTTCTCTTAAAAAATTTTTCCTTGAACTTTTTATCAAACTTATATCTATTCAGGTTATTTCTGCATTATATTATTTATCAAACATTATCTCATATAGAAATGTCTGACAATGATTTTTTTAATGAATCGTAATAGATTTGATTTTATTACTGCACGATAAATTATAAAAATATTAGTTCAAAATTATGAAAAAAAAAATTAAACATTTTGTAAACGTTTAAATGAACCGTTTAAAGTTCTCGATGAAATTTAATTTTGTTTATTTAATTTTATTAGTGTTCTTGAAAGCAATTTACTCTTATTTAATCTCTTTCTGTCCCCTGCACATGTATCAAAACCAAGCTTGTGACTGGCTGCGAGCTGATTTTCAGTCTGATGCCTTTAAAATTTTTAATAACCTTTACCATTGGACTTTCTCTCTATATCTCTCATTCACTTCAATTTGATTCACGGAGGAAACTCTAGGAGAGATAATGAAAGTTGTGTTTAAATAGACGGTAGCTTAAATTAGAAAGTGACTTGTTAGAAAACTGTTAGTGGCAACAATATATCTTTGATTTGTCATTTTTAGCAGCTAATAGAAGTGTTTTTTTTTATATCAAATACTATTAAATTATGTACATTTTTTCATCTAACTTCCTTTTGCCTTAAATTTATCATTCACAGTTCTCCGTTTTGTCTTTTAGTAGATTTAATTTCATTCATTTCCTTTTTTAAAAAAGTATAATTTTGAGTTTTTCTATATAATGATTACTATTATACGATTTCATCGTAAGAAAATTACTATTTCTAAAATTGTGCCTTAGGAAAATGTATTACATAATTTTGTCTTTAGAAATTTAACATTTTGTGGTTCTCGTCTATATTGATTTTTAGAAAATTTAATTTTTTTAATTTCACTTTAATTTTGATTGTTTTTTTATATCATGAAGTACTTATAAAATGATTTTTCATTCATTAGTATTTTGTCGAAGAAAATTTATCATTTGTAGTTTTCGTTTGTATTGTCTTTTAGTAGATTTTATTTCTAAGACACAAGCTTCTTTTTACTTTAATATAAAATTTACGATTTAGAAAATAAAGTTTCAAATTAATGTTGGATTGAAAATAAAGTAACTTTTAGTCATAATAAATTAAACAATTAAACTAGCACGTTTGCATGTGTCAAGCATCTTGCTGTACGGAGTACATCTATTCGAGAATATTCTTGCATTTTATTCGTAGGCGCGGATTTACGTATGAGAAAGACTATCCTAAATATGGCTCTTCTTATCCAGATGCATATAGAAATAAAAGTTAAAGCATGTATGTATACATACACGTGAATCAAAATAATACTACGATAAAAGTTGCATATATACTTTTGTTACTAGTACTAATGTGTGTGAGAATCATAGATATGAATTGTATGAAAAATATCCTCTTCAGTTCATTGTTTAACTAAGTTAAATAACTCTTTCTGTAATGCTATTTTTTTACGTTATAAGCTGTACTACAAAATATTGTGAAACTATACAGCTTTCAGTCTTTGTAAATTGGCGTATCTTTTTAATCCATACTAAAAGCACTTTTTAATTTATAATTATATCTAGTGCGAAAATACGAAAAAATATTCAACCAAGATTTCTAAATCTGGTTTATATTCCTTGATCACATATAGCAGAGTTTCCCAAACTTTCATGCCTCACGTACCCATTGAGAAAATATGTGTAATTGGCATATCCCCCCCCCTTTTTTTTTTACGTGTAATAAGAAATAGAAAAGTGGAAACAGAGAGAACAACGAATGGATGCAAATAAACCTAAATTTTATTCTATATTTAACATAAACGTTATAAGAAGCAAGTTCTTTTAATATGATGGTGTTCTAATTTAATGGGATAAAAATTATTTGGATACTCTCACTTTCTGAATCAGTATCGAAAGTAAAAGTATCCTCATTAAAAAAAAAAAAAAAAAAAAAAAAAAAAAAAAAAAAAAAAATTACAAACAGAATCGAAAAAGCAAAAAATGGCCTTTGCGAGCGAGTATTTTCGAGTGAGTGAAGTAGCCCCTTAACTAGTTTTCCCCTCAATTTGTTGCATTTTTAATCATACTGAAAGGACTTTTAAATTATACCTAGTGTAATAAGGCCAAATAAAAAAATTCGACCAATATTTCTACATCCGGTCTTCTCTGATCATATACAGCAAGGTTTCCCAAAGTTTAATGCCGCATACACTCATTTATGAAACGTGTGTGCTTGGCATACCCCCTATTTTTAGGTGCATTCGTAATCTTATAAATACGTAGCACGTATAGTCGTCGTCTGGTCCGCATGTAGCAGCGCAAAAACTACGCAACCGAATGGTTTAAATTTTTAATAATATATAATCGTTGCTGAATTTTAGTCATTTCAAATTTTATGAAAATCGAATCCAAACTTAATAAATGTTTTTATTAATATATTTTTAAGTAATTTATTTTTTTTTTAAATCTGTACTTCCTTGTTATAGCAGCTTCCAAGGATTAATTGTAAAGCGACCGAGATGTATTGCCAAGTTATCTGACATGTATGGCATTATAGTATCATGACATTTTATAACGTCAATGACAAAGTTAGTCACATTCTTCATTCTATTAAATCCTATCGCACATAATTCAATGATATCCTATGATAGGTAAAGGTAATGATTCTAGGTTGCCATGGTGATTACGTCACATTTAGGATGGAGTCATATTTCCGTAGTACTGAATTTTAAAAACCGAATTTGTACACTAAAAGTGTTTAATTATAGCAATCATATAATCTATCGACAGTTTTTTGGATAGATGTTTCCGGAGAAATAGATATTAAATGGAAAAATGGTCTAAATGCAGATTTCAAGTTCTGAAATTTTCAAAACTGGAATTTTTAGTAAATGTCACTGAAATATAAAATGTTGCCCATTTAAAATGTACTTATTATGATATGATAATGATTCCGATATGATTCCGTAATAAAATAACAGACGCTCTAATTCATTTCACTGAAACTAATTATAGTACGAACGCACCTCATTTGTCACACATGACGTACAATTTCCAACTTGTTTTTACTTGTAATAATCATGAATAGAAAAGTGGAAACAAAGAAAACAACGAATAGATGCAAATAAACATAACTTTTATTCTCAATTTAACATAAACGTTATAGGAAGCAAGTTCTTTAATGTGATGATGGGTGCGCTTGTTCTCCCTTACATATTTGATGTAATTTTGCTCGAATAGTCTTGAGTTATCTTCACATTTAATGTGTTTATAAAATTTTGTTTTTAAAACAGTCAGTTAGATTAAAAGGTTTTTTTTACTGACTGATTTAGCTGTCCCACGTAAGTGTTAATGGCTCTAAAGTCTAAACAGACTCGTCGTGTACCTACAAGAGCTACGCATACCACACTTTGGGAAACAATGAATGCACTGAGATTTGCAATAGCAAAACTAATCCAGTGACACCTCATCTGTGACACCATCAGCCCAGCTGTTTGGAATCTAAAGAAAAAAAAAATATATGAACATTAAAATATACAGACGCGCGAAAAATATTAACCCATTATATTGCTTCCTGTGAAAATAAACTTTTTTTCAGAATTTTGAATTAAAAGCGGAAGAACCATAACTACTACATACAAAGAATGTTATCTGTGTGGTGATATCAATTTTCATGATTTAATGAGTGCCTGTTACACAATTTAACACTTAATTACCATTTTAACATTTTTTTTTTTTCATGTGAAGTTAAAGAGGAAAATATTGTTTATTCGCGAGTACTGCATCATTAGAAGTGAATCATATTAAACAAGAAGAGTTTTCGAAGCGTCAGTCTCGTCGCTTTTGATGCGTTATTAAAAAAAAACACTGTGTTGTTATTGTCATTGTGGATATTCTACTAAATCGTATTCTTGTATGCCAATTCAAGTGGGTCATTTAGAAGTATGATTGTGTTGCCTGGAACTAGTCATGACAGGTCCACTGTCACAAAAAAATGAAGGTGCTGTCCCCCCTCCCCCCTAAATAGGACCATAAAAATACAGTAAATCTTATTGAAACTGAACATGTTTGTAAAATAATTCCGCTTTATGAGCCTACACTAGTCACGCGAAGACACTCATAAGATAATATTATTTCGATGGCAGCATTTTTCTCCAATTTCTCGTTTGCATTTCAATATTTTTAAATTATTTTTTTTGCATAGGATAGCTGAGGTCTGTTTCTAATTGGGTACTTTATTTTTTCGATTTTATGAGGATATTCTCACTTTCTCGAACCAGTTTCGAAATAGAAAGTGACTTCATTTAAAAAAAAAAAAAAAGTCTGCAATCAAAATCGAAAAAGCTCAAAAAGACCCGATAGGAATCCACTTCAACTATTCTATGTTTAAAATAATGAAATGCAAATGATAAATTTGTAAAGAAGGCTGGCATTGGTTTAACATTAGCTTGTGAACATCTTCGTGTGAATAGTGTAGAATCTTAACTTTAATATTTAATGGTCCCTAAAGAAGTAATATCATACACCTTCTAAGACGAAAACCTATCTAAAATGAAATATTTCTCTGGTCACTTCGGATTCCGTCTTAGTAGGTTATACTGTATTAAATAAACACAATTTTATACAGTAAAATCTATGAAAGCGGAATCGCTGAAAACCGAAAAAATCTCTTTGGATAAGTCTTTGATAATCCTTCCGTGGTGACAATGAATTTTTTACATTTAAAACAGGATTCAGTTATTAATAAGTACCGTTTTCACGTCATTTACTGAACAAAGTTCAGTAAAACATGTAAACACAGGATCCGGAAAAATATTTTGTTTTTAAACAGATTTTTGTATGAGCAGGTAGATTTTTACGGTAAACGTGTCAGCGGGACAATAAGTTTTCGCTATAGACAGGTTGTTTTTATGGGTTTTACTGCATTAAGTTCCACTCGATACCGACTAATGAATAGTGTGGTACTATAAGAAATTTAAAAGAATTTTTACATCATGAAAAATCGAGACACTTAACACTTGGTCTCTCGCGCAGTAGTTTCGCAGGACTGGTGTTGGAACCCTTGAAATTCTGAACGTCCCGAGTAAATCGGGTATCTTGCAACGCTACCTGGAACACTGATCTTTAGTAAATGTAAGAGTGAAACTATTCATTTATGGCGACAACGTTTCTCAAAAAATAAGAGTTTTTCTTCATTGATCTTTGCGTCACACAGTCAATGAAATAATCCGCAGCACAGTTTCCACACCTCTACCCTTAAAAAAGCCTATTGAAAAGGATTCTAATTTCGAATAAAGTAAATACTCGTAGTTATTCATAAGAATAAAATTAATGTAATACTTTATCTAGACCGGTTCACCCATTTGGAGTCTAAAACAAAAGAAAGCTTCAATACTTACACACCAACAATATTGCCCCCTAAGCTATATTCGTGAAAAAAATTAAAACATTTTTCCAAAACTTCAGATCAAGCAACCAAGTACCATAATTTTTTACTTAACTATATATAGATAAGAATGTTATTGGTGTTGTAATAACTTTGATGACATAATGATTGACTGTTACATAATTTAACACTCAACTGCTAACATTCTCTTTTTCATGTCAAAGAGTAAAAACAACGCTTACTTGTAAATACCATATCATTAGGAGTGAATTATATTAACCATCGAATAATTTTTGAGGCGTCAGCCTCGCCTCTTATTTGATGCATTATTAAAAACCCACAGTGTTATCTTTGACATTGTGCCTACTCCATTAAATCGTATTCTCTCATTGCAATTCAAATGGCTCATTTAAAAGTATAACGATAGTGTCGCCTGGAACACTATTCTTTGTAAATATCAGACTGCACCTATTCACTTATACTTATCGCGACAAGGTTTCTCAAAAATCGAGAAATAAAGTTCTCCACCATTGATTTTTGCGTCACAAGACGATGAAATAATTCCCCCATCCCGCTACCACCTTTTCTACCTGGAGAAAGCCCGTTGAAAAGGATTCCGATCTCCGGAAAACTATCGGAAAAATCTTATTTGCGTTTCCCTGCATATGTTTGCTGGGTTCTACCTAAAGGCTGGAGATGTGTAACAGACCTGTTGTTTTCTCTTTTGTGGAAAATTTTGAACAGCATCCGCTGCCTTCATTTAAACTCATACTTTTGTTGGAGATCGTGTCGATTTTTCAGTTTTGGTGAATGTGCATTTGCATAACAGAACGACTTGCACTCGCGAAAAATCATAAATCCATATCCAAATCAAAAGATGATTGATTTTATAAGGACAAAATTGTTTGTGGAGCAGAATTTACAATTTTCGAATTTTTGGAAGAATGTTTATAAGGGGGAGGGGGGTGTTTTCAATTTGAAAGGAAAAAAGTATATCCACAATGTATAGTATTCAAGTATAGCTGCCAACTTTTACGCTTTTTTAAATCATATAAATATGTTTTAAACAAAACAAACTTTAACCAATAAAACCAGTGCTGCGCTTATGTAATGAAATGTAGTACATATTTTATTTATTAAGTAAAATTTTTGGTTCAAATGTTTTTTGGGCTAGAGAAAAGCTTAAAATTTGGCAGCCATATAACTGGTATTTAAAGAGAAAAATATATCTCAGTGAGTTGAATAATTATGATCAATGTTTGAATGCATCTACGTGCAAAACGGACCTATACCAAATTCTTACGTTCATCTGGTTGAATTAGGATTTATGATTAATATAGTAAAAAAATTCCACGATACTGCTAAATAAGATATTATAATTTTAAAAATCCCATTTTCCTAATATGGTGTTTAAACTTCTGTAAATAGAAATTTTATTCGAAATCAAAAGCTTATCAAATATAAGAGATATATGAAATTTCAAATCGAAAAAAATTAATATTGGGTAAGTAAAATGTTTTAATTATTGTTATACATTAAAGTAGTTAGAAAATTAGAAATCCATATGCTGAAATTAATGGATTTGCATTAAAATTTAATTTTTTAGAATGTGTTATAGTTCTTTTTAATTGCTAAACGAGTGTAAAATAAAAATATTATAAACAGTAAAATAGGTTTTATTACACTGTTGATATGTTTCAGCTCAATCTGAGCCATTATCACTTGAAAAATTAAATGATTGCGTTTCAAATAACTTCATAGATTATGCATTTTTTATAGAATACTAGATGACCCGCCCGGCGTTGCCCGGGCAGATTTAAGTCATTGAAAAATATAACAGTGAAACTTCATTAAAAAAAAAAAAAAACTGAATAATATTTATTTATATTAAAAACTTGTAAAAAATTAAATAAGAGCTAAAATTTCAAAAGTATTACAGTTACGTTTAAAAAATGAAACTATCAGTGGAAATTATTACACTTACTTTTAAAGAATGAAAAGGTCAGGGAAGTTGTTAGTGTTGAACCTAAATGGCATATCGGTATAAGATCAAGGCTTGATATATGGCAAATTAAGATTTGTGAAATGCTAATTTGATGCATTTTATAAAACTTCATTATTGCCACTAAACAATTAACAAATAATGGAACGTTTAAATCAGTAATTTGGATTTCAGAAGCAACGCGTTCGTGCATGCGATGGTTATTAAGCCTATTTCGGCGATCGCTTATGCTCGGTGTTTGACGGCGTTCTTGATCCAATCTATTTCGATTTTCTCTTCTTAATTCGGCTTCTTCACTTTCAAGCATTCGCCGAGATCTTTTACGGGCATTTTTAATGATACTTTGAAGCTCCATAATTGCAGCGAAAGAGCGAAACTTAAAAAAACCCGATTTACCTCGGTCTAAATCCTGCCAAAGGACTTTTACACAATAACCAATGAGATGCTCTTCATTCGGGCGTTGCCATTAAACAATTTAGAAATAATCACGATTTCTGTGCCACGTACGATAGCGTTATATATACCAGCCGGTCTTCGCCCGTCTATCCAGTCACTTCAAAGTGGGGCCCCAGATACTGCAGTGTACCGCCCTGACTTCGCTTGGGGCTCAGAAAGTGTATTTTACATGCAACCAGAAAAATATAAATAAAATACTTTAAATTAAAAGTATACGAAAATAACTAATAAGAATAGAAAAAAGCACTTAAAGATTTCGCGACATATATATATATATATATAATATATTTTCATGAACACCCTGACAAAGTAATACTGGGATCTACCTGTGATTATGTAGGGGTGGGGCCCAAGTAGTACTTTGTATCTGGGCCCTACTCGGAAGCGACCGGCTAGACTGGCGAAGACCGGTAGAGTTATATATATGAGAGATAAAATTAGACACACATGTAATATTTTTATTATATATCATCGATTAAAACAGGAATTCCGTCGAGCCGGATTCGAACCAGCGACCTATGGATTTCTGAATACGCAGTCTTCGACAGTCCACGGCTCTGCCAACTGAGCTATCGACGGACACAGCCTTTTATTCGTTTAACACATTGCATAAAATTTCAAATGGAACTCTTTTAGTTTTAAGAGCTTTCTTACAATTTCTCTCAATGTAAATATATATGAGAAATAAAATGGGACACATAAGTAATATTTTTTTATTATATATCATCGACCCAAAAAGAAACTCCGTCGAGCCTGATTCGAGCCAGCGCCCTATGGATTTCTGATTTATCCGTTTTCTACAGTCCACCTCTCTGCCAACTGAGCTAACGACGGACACGGCGCGGCGCTTGTATGGTGATAAGGTGAAATCACCGAAAATTTTTGACCCTTCATTTAACCCCCTTTGTAGTTGAATTTCTAAAATCGCCTGAAATGCATGTTTAACTATCTTTTAGTAGATTTGTTATCCCGAATTTCACGCTCCTAACTATAACTTCTACTGAGATATGGCAAAATAGCGTAAAACATTCGACCCCCATTTAACCCCCTCTTTAGTGTCTGAATTTCTAAAATCGCTGAAATACGTGTTTAACTATTTTTTTAGTAGATTTGTTATCCTGAGTTTCATGATTCTGCCTATAATTTTTACTGAGATATGGTAAAATGACCTAAAATATTTGACCTCCTATTTAACCCACCTTAGCTGCTGAATTTCTAAAATTGCTTTAATACATGTTTGTCTATATTTTTTGCAGATTTGTTATCCCGAATTCCGATCTCTTAACTAAAAATGCTGCTGAGATATGGCGAACATGCAAAATGACCTAAAACTTTCGACCCCCCATTTAACCTCCATAATGGATGGATTTCTAGAATCGCTGAAATATGTGTTTAATTATTTTTTTTTTAGTAGATTTGTTATCCTGAATTTCACGTTCCTACCTAAAACTGCTGCTGAGACATGGCGAAAACGTGAAATGACTAAACACTTTCGACCCCCATTTAACCCCCTTAATGGTTGAATTTTTAAAATCGCTGAAATATGTGTTTAAGTAACTTTTAGTACATCTGTTATCCTGAATTTCCCGCTTTTAACTAAAACTGTTGTTAAGATATGGCGAAAAGGCAAAATGACCTAAAATTTCAGACCCCCACTTATCCCCCTTAGTGGTTGAATTTCTAAAATCGCTTAAATACGTGTTCAATTATTTTTTTAGTAGATTTGTTATCTTTAATTTCACGCTCTTACCTAAAACTGCTAATGAAATATGGAGAAAATGTGAAATCGCCGAAAATTTTTGAACCCCTAATTAA
Source organism: Maratus michaelseni (assembly GCA_963931845.1). NCBI lineage: Eukaryota > Metazoa > Arthropoda > Arachnida > Araneae > Salticidae > Maratus > Maratus michaelseni. The sequence continues at coordinate 244,001,455 of OZ007588.1, read as the reverse complement.
CCCACTTAATGGTTGAATTTCTAAAATCGCCTGAGATACATGTTTAACTATTCTTTAGTAGAATTGTTATCCCGAATTTCCCGCTTCTACTTAAAACTCCTGCTGAGATATTTCGAAAAGACAAAATTATCTAAAACGTTCGACCTCCCATTTGAGCCCCTTAGACTGTGAATTTTCAAAAATCCTTTAGTGCGCGCTTACATTATGTAAAGAACATGACTTTCAAATTTCATTGTTCTAGGACAAACGGTTGAGGATCGGCGTTGATTATGAGAAAATAAAGCTACTCCTTTATAAGTATAGATTATGTTTTGATAATGGCTGAAATTGAGCTGAAACACATGTCAACAGTCTATAAACAGTAAAATAGGTTTTATTAATCTTTTTATTTTAAATCTTTTAGCAATTAAAAAGAAGTATATTATTACAAGGTGTTTTGATTTGTTATATGTTAAATTATTAAAAAAAAATAAAAAATAGCGTTTTATTATTTAGTGAGAATATTAAATACACAAAAAAGAGCCTTAAATTAAGAAAAAAAAGTAAATGTAAAACATTTATTTATCCAGTGTTTAAATAATGAAACACTTTTAAATTTGAAAAGGCCTTAGAAAGTGGTCTTATAAAAATAGTGTGAAACCAAAATCGAAAAAGTACTCTGTTATAGATCGATCTCAGCTATACTATGCAAAAAATAAAATAAATGCAAATGAGAAACTTGAAAAGAACGCTGACATAGGTTTAATATTACCCTGCGAATGTTTTCTCGTGCAGGCTCTTAATTAAGACTTATTACTAATCTATTGATACTAGTCACATTTTTATAGGATGATTTACGGAAGAGTTAGTAGGGGTTGCATTCTCCTCTCTCCCCTTTTTTTTCTCCCAAAGTACTGTACATTGCCATCAGCGTTAGGTGTTGCCAATACTGTGAAGCTCTAGAACAAGTTTACCCTTTGAAACTGAAAATCTTTTTTTTTAAGAATCATACCAATTAAAAGTATAAATATTCAATTCATCAATGAGTAGTTGTTTATTACTACACGTGCATTAATAGTTTTTTTACAAAATTTATTAAATTTCTTTTGCATGTCTATAAATAAAATTATAAAAGGAAGTCCAACGCATAACAAACAGAAATGTATGTTAAATTTCCTTTCCCTTCTTTTTATTTAAATTTATAATCCATTTTTGTAATATTTCGAATTTCACTTAAAATATTCTCTATTTTATTTCTGAATAAATTCTAAAAAATCCATAACTTTATTTATATTAAATATAAATTTTTGCAGCAATAAAAAATAAATTGTTGGCTATAAATATTTGCTCAAGAATCAATTTATTGATTTAATCTGCGCGTCTCTCTGCAGTTTTACCATAATAAATAAAATTCATGAAAAAGGTAAAATTTCTTCTAATCCACTTTTTCAATTTAAGAGCGTTTCAAAGCAACTCCATTCTTTTTACAGTTCCGTAGTTCTATAATGCAATCAATTCTAATAAAATCTACGACATATATATTTCGAAGGCTTTTAAGAATATTTATTTAAAATCCAGAAAATTACGTTTCACATGAAGCTGACTGCCTTTCTTCTATAATAAGCTTTTATAAATACGTTAGAGAGAATATTTCTGCCATAGTTCCAAAAAGAAACCTTACTCGCGATTGATTTTGAAGTCAAAAATCTTAGAAAATATGCTCTTTTCTGGCACGGAGAAAGGATTTTTCGTGTATCGCAGAGAGAGATTCCGATCGTACATAAGTATTGGAAAAATATTTGCATTTTCACAATATTTATATAATAATTTCTGAAAGAAACTGTGCAACTTCAGTTATTTCGTTGCTTTTTTTTTAGTACGTAAGGAATACTTAATACGGAAAAAAATTTCGTTCACTGAAATAGGTTTATAAAAAATGGTTAATTTTGTTTGGTAAACGGCGTAAACGAAATTATTTTATTTAAACAATCATTTCATAATGTAAATGTTTATTTCTGTATTTTTAATAAAATCATTTTACTTGCAAATATTTTCTAATACTGGAATTATTTTAGTTTCCACAATATTTGTTTAATAATTCCTGAAAAAAAAAAATTATTTAGATTTTTCATGAATTTTTTACCTTTTTATTAAAAGTAGTATGCAATAATTCATGGTAAATATATATAAAAACATTCATTCAGATTTATTTAAAAATATCTTTGTTTTGATAAGCAAAGTCAAACTCAACCGTTTCTCAAATTAGCTTGTTTAGTTTGCTATTTTTAACTTTAATTGCAGTATTTGCGTTTCCAGAATATTTGTATAATTTTTAAAAGGAAGCTATGCAATTTTAGACTCTTCATTCTTTTTTTAGATTTATTTAAAAATAGTATGCAATGCTTCATACTAAATATATATAAAATCATTCACTCAAATTTCTTTTAAAATTTAGTTTGTTTTGGTAAGCAAAGTTAAAAAAAAAAAAAAAAAAAAAAAAAAAAAAAACTAGCTGTTAAACAGTAATTTCTCAAGGTAGCTGTTTATTTTGGTATTTTTAACTTTAATTTGCAGTATAGGAAAAATAATAGTTCATGCAATATTTGTATAACTTCTTAAAGAAATTGTAAATTATATATTTCCATTATTTTTTTTAGCTTTACCAAAAGTAGTATGGAATAAATACTTCATATGAAATACATTATCTAAAATGAGTTTATAAAAAATGTTTTGTTTTAGAAAATAAAGTAAAAATAATTAACTTTAAATTTCTGAAAATGGCTGATTATTTTCGTATTTTTTATTTTAATTAGGGTGGCATAAGATTATCTTTCATTTCAATTAGTAATAAAATAGTTTTAAATGTTGGTTTTTACAAAAATAGGAAAAAAATCTGAATAGGAATAAAAAATAGGAAAGAAACTTTGAATCTTCATATTTAATTTTCAGAAAACTCATTTTTCGTTACTAACTCTGCCATCAATCATCGCATAAAAATTTCATTGGTACCAATAGATTAGTAATAAAATCTACTAATTAATGATATACTTAAATTTTGCTTAGGGAGTTGTCTACATATAGAAATGTTACCAAATTATACAATTTTCACTACTTAACAAATAATTTTGACATCTTATTCTGGGTTCTTCAGTAAATTTTACCTGAAGACACCAAACCGGAAGACATTCGGTCAAGTACTTTAGGAATTATGCAGTTTTAAGTCTGGAATTCCAAATTTTATCACTTTCAACATATTGTAATGCAGATAGCTTGTTAAGGTAACTCAAACTACTTTGCGGGATGGGCTGTAATTTTGAATTCGCATATTTAAAGTTTCTAGAAATAGATTTCTGTTAAAATTCATAGTTTACAGTCAATTTTTTTAAAGGATACATTTAAAAAATGGATTGTAGCTATGTTCAAAAACAGTTTCGAAATTAATTTTCGAAAAAAAAATTAATCGTGACCTATGAATTTCTTTTAACAGAAATATATTCCTAGAAGAATATGTGAATTCAAAGTTACAGATTTTTCCGCCAAGTGATTTTTAAGTTGTTTAAAATTCTACCAGATTGCAATGGTTACAAATAAACATAACTTTAGGAGTTAAAAATTTTAAACCAGTATAATCTCTTAAACTACTTGACCGAAAATCTTCACGTTTGGCACCCTAAAATAACATTTACGAAAGAAGCCGAATATGATGTCAAAAATAGATGTTAGCATTGAAATTTTAAAGTTTTCTCATTTGTGACTTGGTTTAACCAAATGAGGTCTCCCTCAAATTGATTGCACTCGTACCTTACAGTTGTGGGAAATTCCGATACATTCCCTACATAAATGAAGGGGGGGGGAGACTTTTGGGGGACCTGTATAATATATTAGCTTTACCAAAGACAACTTTTTTGTATGAATTTCGTAAAAAAAAATTTCGTTTTGAACAATAAACGAAAAAAATCATTTGTACCGTAAATTCTCACAGAAACAGGGTACACATTTTGCTAGTTTTTGGATTTGTACAGGACTACCTATTTTACAGAAGTACATTTATTTTTGTGTCTGAAATTGATCAAAAATATTTATTTCGTTTATAGGAAAGAGTTAAAAATATTACAGCGATTGACTAATATATTATGGAATTTATATTTAATATTTTTGTCATTTAAAAAATAAAGTTTGTCTTAAGCGAAATATTTAATAATTCAACTCCATTTATTTGTGATCTTGTAAAAGATAAATTAGTATATTTAATACGGAGGAATAAATTTAAGTTAGAATAAAACAGTATTTCGTATTGAAGCTAGTCAACGATATATTGAGAATACATTTTGTTATTCTTATTTTGATAACCATAAAGTTTTTGATATATGATGCTCTCCTGGGAATTGGAATAAAACTGTCTTTACTTTAGCAAAAGATAAACTGTAATCATAGGCATTTGGCTGCCGGATAAATGAGTGGACCTAGTATTTTCATATTCGTTTCGTCGTTCTTTCCTATTATTGGCTTAAGCAACAGAAATCTAATAAATCTGGACATTTATTGATTTGCTTATAACTTATTTCTATGACAGTTCCCGATTTTCTTCTAAACAAATTGCTATGCTGTCCATGTAATCATTGTTTTAAGAAATTGTTTATGGAAACTGTTTAGGTATGTTAAGGCTGACAAGAATGAAAGAATCTGCTCTAAAGGAAGTTTTCTTCTCAACAATTTCTGGAAATTTACATTTTGTTCGATTATGAAATGAAATGAAATTGGTTGGTGTTGGATTTTTCTTATTTTTTCTCTTTGGAAATCGGCGAATAGATTTTTTATCATTTGTTATAAATTTATTACGATTTGCTTTAAAAGATTGTGTCAACGTTAATCGGTTCAATCAATTTCTGTATGAGAAATATTTTGATTCAACAGGTTTGATTTCGAGTTGAAATACTTTTTACGAATTTGAAATTTAATAGTTCTTGTAAAAGGAATGGGATCCCAAACAACTTTCAACTTATAATCCAGAATATCTCCCAGTATATCATTGCTGCGATCCTTCCGGTTTTTTCAAAGTCTAAAAACGTATATGGTACCATAAAATTTTTTATTACCCTTTCAGTGCGGATTTTTTTTTTTTTTTTTTTTTTTTTTTTTTTTTTTTTTTGGGGGGGGGGGGGGGGGGGTTAATGCCCTGCGCGGAATATTTTGACCAAAAAAGCGATTTATTTATCTGATTACCGGGCAGAATTTTCCGGTACGAATTTATTTTCCCAAAGGGACACTACTTTCCGAGGGACCCAATACAAAACTAAAAATCATATCTTATGGTTATACGAAAAGCACGCTACTGGTTTTGGTTATAGCCAAATTACTGCACTACGCAGGCACAATAAGTCATCATTTCTAAACTCATGACGCACAACAATAAGCACAATACACGCCGTGAACGCCTAGGCGACTTTAGTGGACGCTTAATGTAGTCTACAACACCCAACTCCTAGATGTCGACATTAGTCGACTCCCGCACTAAAAGGGTTAAATAAAATGATTTAATAATGTGATTTATTTCTCTCTGGCCTTTATTTTATTGGATTTTACAAGAACATTTTCTTGTTCAGCATGTGTTTTATTTGATTAAAAAAAAAAAAAAAATCTGAAGGTTTGAAGCTTATATGATATCTCTGTAGAAGAAATTTTGATTAATTTTCCTTTTTAAACGTGTTTTCTCAGATTACATTAAATTGTTATAATCAATGAACAGAATGGAATATTTCCTTGTGTTGGGTTAGGTTGATTATTGACGGCCAATTATCTACACTAGGGATATAGGCCCGGGGGGAGTGCCCTTCGTGGGGGTCTTTCTAAGGGAACCTAATCCGTATTTACGCATGGATAAATCCACGGCTCGAAGAAAACCACGAATATTTCCTTGGGTGAACATAAACAAAATTATTCATTCACTAATTTTAGCGTTAAACATATTTTTATAAATTTCAAAAAATAAATTAAATTCAAATATTTTCTATTCATTCATGTTAAGATACTGGTAGTGTCTTCTAGATGATTGCGTATGAGAAAGTGACACGGTGTGTGTTAAGTAATACATAAAAAACGTGTTAATATGTGAACTATTCGCTTATTTGGAGATTTAAAATGGCACTTCATATGATATAGGATGTGTTTCTGTAATGAAAAAAAATCTGCATGGTCAAATTATGAGTATAATCCACCGCATTTCTATTTTACTACCAAAACAAAAGTGGAAAAGCCAGAGAAAAGAGAGAAGGGATTATGCGCGTAACATTAAAATGTGAAATCGATTAGTGTATAGAATTTATTTTTAAGTTAAAATTCAAAATATAAAATGTATTTTTGGAAAATCTTAGTTTTTGGCTCTGCTTTAGGTTTTCATGACAACTTTCACATATTCCCCTCACAGTTCAAGACTATAAATATACTGGCAAACAACTAAACCTTAGTAGTTTAGGTGATTTATATGCAATCTTACTCTTATTAATTCAACAGTGCTTGTTTTTAAAGTTCTTGTTTAAATTATATGGTTAACTACTAAATAAGTATAAAAATTCAATTTTCATCTTCAAAATCCAGCCTATTTTTTTTTAACTGCAATTCGTTTTTCAAAAATTTCCGTTACAGTACATTGGTGTGGCCACTGAACTCTCTTATGAAAAATTCACTTCTTTTTTAAGCTCTGTAGAAAGAGCAATCAAGTGAATTTTTTAAAAATGATTTTTGTTCTGTCTTTTTTAAGATATGGAAACGAGAAAGAGAAGATTAAACATTATTTAAACTATATTTTAGGATTTCTAAATTGATTTTCAAAACATATTTGTAAATTAATATTAAACTATTAAATGATAAAAGCGTATTCTGTTTTTAAGTATTATATACTCATTATTTTTTTTATATGTAATTTATTTTCTTTTTAGCCTTTAAAATGTTTCATTGTTAGTTTCACTACAGCCATTTCACATATTTTAGTGAGCGTGTATTGGTACATAATTAAATCCATTGTTGGTTCAACTGTTATACATTTGCACGAGTCACGGAGAATATTTGGGGATTTATCACCTGTGGCGGGCTAACTAAAAAATACCTTAAAATTAATGTATTAATTTATAATTAAGTTCTAAAAATATTAAAGTGTTGTATTTTTATTAGAAACAAACCGGTGAACGCAATTTTTGCAATTCTAGCTTATCAGGAAGTGGATTAAAATGGATTACAAAATTCTATCTTTGCATATAAAAACCATGTTGAATTAAATAATACAGAATAATGAAACATCAATTTTGAATGCGGTAAAAATCGCATTTTACAAGTGAATTGTATTTATTTTTTTACTCTTTTATTTAACTCAGCCTGGCTTTATGGTGCATTCCTAATTATATAAATACGTAGCACCTTAGTCGACGTCTGGTCTGTCCGTCCGTTCGTCCGCACGCATATAACAGCGCAAAAACTATCCAACCGAATGATTTGAAATTTAATATATATAATCGTTGCAAAATTTTGTCAAGTCATTTCAAACTTTATGAAAATCGAATAAAAAAAATTAAAAAGATATTAATAAAAGTTTTCTTTATTGCATTAAATCCTATCGTACGTAATCTATATAATAAGAGCGCAATTAATGTGACTGAGGAAAACAAATACCGGCAAACCACTTCTTTTTTCATATGTCAGGCGGTCATTTTTATTCAAAATTTATTTTTTAAAATAAAATTGCCTAAAAGTTACATTTTTAGAAAGATCGTTCAAAAAAATTGTTTGCTTGAGAGATGAGTTGCATTAAAAAATGTATAGATTCGGAGATAACTACAGTGGAAATTAGGTTAACAGCCGAATATCTCAATCCATGAGAGTAAATAAACACAGGAGATTCGTTCATTATGTGTCATAAAAATAATAAACCATGGAGGTAATCATTCGCAAAGCAAGATCTCCATGGTGAATTTGGCAGCGCTATCTGGTGCAGAAAAAAATCGCATTTATAAATGTAGCATACGTAATAAGAAATTAAAAAAACATGCTCATTTCGCTCATAGCAAACGATATAATTAATTTCACTGAAATAAGGATTTTTTACATTGTGAAACAAGTTATAAAATGAACGCACCTCATATGTCACGTTTGACGTACAATTTCCAACTTGTTTGTATGTAAAGTTGGAATTTTGCAATCTTATATTTAACACACTTTCTGATATGCCAGAATTATAAAAATTACATTCACATGTATGTTTTTTATAAATATTAAATGTTTATTTTTAAATGTACTTTATTTTTTATTAATAAAGTTATTTATTCAATCTACTAAACTATATAAATTCCGCAGTTACAAGAGAAAATATTTAACTATTGCAATATTCTCCCAGAAAATATTTCAAAGGAAACAGAACTAAAATAAAATTTTTAAATTGATAGTTTTTATAACATTTCTCAAAGAAAGAAATGGGTTCGGGAAAAAAAAAAAAAAAACTCTGGAAATGCTGATGTGCTGTGGAGAAAGGGAACAGCAAAAGAAACGGGTGGTACAAACTGGCGAAGAAAGATTTCTCGAAGATCATTGATTTTTGCGTCAAGTGGCGATGAAATATACTCCCTTCTGGCTCCAGAAGATTTTTCATCCCATACAAAGGATAGGGAACTATCGGAAAAGTGTTATTTGGGGGTCTATGCCACATTTGTTTAAGCGGCAAATCGTTTGCACCTGAAGCCAATGACGTGTGATGATTTTATCCAGTTGCAATATCTGCTCTGTTTTAGTTTTAAGCGCCATACTGTTGTCATGTTAATGTAAACAAACGATCAAAACATAAACTAAAAGAAAATGTGACATCTGAATTAGAAAACTGTTTAAAACTTCCATGATATTCATAAATAAAACATACTGTGTGTCAAGTCATGATATTTACTTGGGTTAACAGTTTAAAGATGTAAATATGTTAATAAAAACTGAACACCGTGAACTTGTAGTTTAATGGAGTTTTCTTTCAATTATTTGAAGCAAATTGTAATGAAAAAAATTTATCTACAATATTTCTCTTTCTTCCAAATCTTGTTTTATATATATAAGCAGTTTTCTCATTCATTTTTTTATTATTACTTTTTAATGGTTTTTTAAACTTTAATAAGTGTTTTAATTCACATAATATGAATTACAAGATAAATTTATCAAATTAAATGTGATCCAAACAGAATTCATAGATAATTGAAAAAATTTCATAAACATTTTTTAAAAAAAGTTTCTCTAAATGCTTATTTTTTTTTTTAGACTTTAATGCCATTAAAGAAATAATATTAACCGTGAATTACGAAAAGTTTAAGAGCTCAGTTAACAAAAATGGAATAAATTTATAAATCTTGTAACATGGTCAAGTGTGGAAGGGGGATGGGGGAGAGGCACTAACTATCCGTTTTAGGTAGCTTCAATTAACAAAAATTAAGAAGCTACCAACTGTAGCTGTCCGGAGGAAATCAACATCGGAAAAGTTAGGTATATTTTCACTGATCATGACTCCCAGACCCTAAAACCACCCTCCGTTCAAGCGCCATACATATAAAATCTGATTTTCGTCACGCAATAGCACTCGTTTGTCGTTTTTATGAACAGATTTGGAAACAGAAATATCATTATGAGGACTATATAAAACAAGATTTTTTTTCCTTCAAATAATGAGTAGACAATTATATAATTTCGAGAGTGATTAATTGCTCTCGGAACTGTAGTTGTGTTCTTATATTCATTATATGAAAAAAAAATTGTTCATTATACATATTCAACTGTTAGTTCTGGATTTCGTCGTTGTTGAAAAGCTCTCAAGAAAAATATACGCTCCAATCCAACAGTTCACGAGATACGGGCAAATTATTACCACGTGGGTCAAGAAAAGTATGGGAACGACTCGTTCAAGATCAGTCGTTAACGAGTTATAGCAGCATTTCTTCCGCGACGTTATACATGAAGAAAGAAACGAATGAGAAATTCTGTCAATTTGTACATTATGTTTTATAAAACATAGTATTCGTGCTTACTTTAGCTACTAGACGTTTACTTCTTGCAGGATTACTAGTACTTGGTGAAGAAAATTGCAGATTATTCAAAGAGCTATTTCAAAGTTTGTGGCGATGTTGACGTCATCGGCAGAGAAGGCATAATTCAAATTCATCACCTGAGTAACAATCGGTTTTCTTCTTCCACCTTCATTGAAATGAGCCCTTATGCATTTCAAAAGGTGTTAATTAGGAGAACAGATCTCGTCTTTTGATCAGTAAAACAGGTTGCTACACTGAAAAAAAAATGTTGATTTTACAGTATAATACTGGCACAGTAAAATTAACAGTGCCGTAATTAACAATACCGTAAAATTAACAGTAATAAGCAGTAATACACTACCGCGCATGCGCGGTAGTGTATTACTGCTTATTTGCAGTGTATAATACCTGTGCCATTTGTAGAACACAGGCGTTATTTTTTTGTATCTGATGTGAGAAATACTTATGTTTCCAATACTTTTACTTGGAGATAAATTGCCATGATTAACTAACGACTGTAGTTTCTGATGAAACTTTTTCTTTTTTCCTTCTTTGTAAATTATGTCACGGAATTAATGACCCCATATTTCGTGACGTGGGTACTTTTCTTGGTCATAACAGCTTTCCATTAACACCCCTTTTGGCAAAATTGTTTTTTTTTCCTCTTTATATATGTCGTCTTGGCAGAATTTGGCCCGTATCTCCTGAACGGTTCGATTAGGGTGGGTCTCTCGGTTCACATGGCAAGAGGTTTTCAACAATATCACTCTTGACTAAATCCGGAATTAACAGTAGAGTATGTTCCCTAGTAAGAAACATGTAAAATCCAGTACAAAACTTAATATTCGAAAGATAAATATCATTTTTTGAGCGAGCCATTAGTGCATCTCTTAACTACTTTAAAATTCGCAACCAGTAAAACAATTTTTTGATACTCGAGGTGAAAGTTTGAAAGAAAAAGGGAATTAAAGGGAAAATGAACGTTTCTTCTACGGCGATAGTAATGCAGCCTCATCATTTTGGCGTCAGAGTTTCCGGAGCTTTAGATACTGTGCAAATAAATGAAATTATTCATCCATTTTGCTTTGTTAAATGCTCTTCCGTCACACCGCAAGAGCTCCAAAAACAGTTATCAGGCGCACGGTAACAACTATGCTTACCAAGTGGAAGAAGATAAGAAAAGCACTCCGTGTGTGAAGATAAAATATTTCCCTATCCTAGAAAACGAGACTCTAGACAGGATATAAAAGACACTTAAAAGTGGGAAAAACAAACAATAAAAACTCTATCAAACAATTTATTCCTTGTTCTTATCGGCGACAGTCAAAATTGAATTTAGTTCGTTGGAACGTTTTTTCGCTTTAGCAGTAATAATTTTAAAAAATGAAAGTTGAAATAAATATTCAGTAACCAACAATATTTTATAGGAAAAATTGTTTGTAAATCCAGTTTATAAATTAATTTTGAAAAAAAAAAAAATAGCCCGGAAATTAAAATGTTTTTAAAGTTGCGAATTTGTTGAGAAAATGAAAAGTAAGCATTATGTATATTGTATAAGGAATAAATATAACGGTATGAAAACTATAATAAAAACATTGTTTAAAAAAATTACCATTGATTTTTTTAAATATCTAAATCGCTGAATAATAGTTTTGAATATATGTAACTAAAACGGTTTTTAGAAATAAAAGGGTAGGTCTTTAACTTTAAAAAAAAAAAAAATTTAATTTAAAACTTTCATTTCTAGGAAAATTACATCTTTTTTGGGTAAACTAATTTCTATATGACAAAGTCACTGTTAATAAACAATTTTAAATTCATTTTATATTATCCATTATTATTAAGTAATATTCCGTTTTTAATATTTTTCTTAAGTATATAAGAATGTTCTTCATAATAGACTTTATAGTTAAAGAATTTTAAGAAAGAATGTATGTATATACATTTTAAACTTGCTGTGTGGGAAGGGGAGGGGATCACGAGTTCTTCTTTTTAATTCTATTTGTAATAAATTTCCTTTTCAGTTTAATGTGCAATCTTTCAATCCTATCAAAAATCGCATGCTGATAATAAAATAAACAAATAAAAATACATTTGAAAAATGTGTTCGTCTTAGCTTTGAAACATTTGTAATTTTAAAATGCAACGTTTAATTCAAAATAACTTAAAATTATAGAAATTTGAACAAAATTATTTTAACTATCGAAAATATACCAGATTTTTTATTATTCAATAAATCGAGTAATACTAAAATTCAACAATTTCAAAAAATTCAACGACATTCATTTAAAGAGTACAGAAGATTTTTTAATAGATTTTAAAATTCGAGATTTAAAACAAAATGATTATCTGCCATGCACTCTCAAATTCAACTACGGAAAAAGCTTATTATAATGAAAAAACAACAGATTACATGCACTTAAAAATTTCCAAAATAGGCATTTAAAACTTCCAAATAAACTGTTAAGATGCAGAATAAGAACTGTAACTTTTATTGAAAAACCACTTACCTATGCAGTTCCCGATTTTTAATTTTGTTATCGTTAAGCATAATTGTTTTTTAAATCTATATTTACTACTTGAAAACATATGCATTATTTATATAATTTTATTAAGACATGTGGACTCATTTTCATCTTGTTTCGTTTTTCTCGTAATGCACAACTGTGTATTTTTCTAAGTTTTCAACAGTTAGATTTTGTCTTTTATCTAATAAGACTTATATCTTTCTAAAATAATTTTAAAAGCAAAAATTTTCTTGCAGCATCAACCATTGTTACTGAGCTGTGTTTGTACTACTTTTCTGTTATCGCCTCCACTTTAGTTAGTAACTCATCTCATTCACCGTTCAAAAGTCATAACAAATTGAAAAAAACTTGAAATAGGGAATTATACATTGCCAGCTGTGTATTAAAGAATAATAAACTTTATAAGAATGCACAAGTTTTAAAATAATTAAGCGTTACCTTTTATAAATTTATTTTATTTTCCCGATTAAACGGGAAAATGCAATAAATTCTGTATGGTACATAACTTTTTAAGTCAGTGAACTTTTAAAGAATGCATACTCAATATTACCCATGCCAATATAAACAATTAAATTCAATTGTTTCAAGTATTCACCACCATCCAATTGATTTTCCTTTCTTTTTCTAACCTTTATTTTGAATTAACCTCATTACCGTTCTCGCCCACTAATCAACTTGCTATGTTTGTCCCACTGTCTTCCATTCCAAACAATAACCCCTTTCCTCCATTTAAACTATATCTTATCTCATGACGTGGACAATAGCTGCTGACCAATTTAAGAACTGTAGTAAACTAGATTACTGCAGAAAAGTAGATAATTCGTCTATCTCTTGTATGTTACGTATTGATCAGCAGTATCCAGCCATTACGCGACGTATTGAGAATATTTATCGCAAAAAAAGAAGCAGTATATCATTTTTATGACTGCTTTGTTGCAGTGGCAGATAGGATAAAAGATCTATGTATCGGGTATCTGGAATAATCAAATTCTGTAAGGGGTTTGATAGATTATTAGTAATTTTTGATCTCATCAGTTAAGAACCCAGAAAATAGTTTTTCAAAGAAAAATTGTTTATAGATGTAACAAAGCGCTGTTAGTTTATCGGAACCTTTTTACACTCTAATCAAAGCATATTTTCAAAGATTTGTCTTTCAATAAATAAGCATGCTTTATTAAATTCTTTTTTTAAAAAATTTTGAACTCTGTACTTTTGTAAAATTAAAATTGTAAAATTTATGCCTAAAATTCGTTGCTTCAAATAATGTTGTTGCGATTAAAGCCAAAAAAACTTCATAACATCATTTTTTTGCCTTTTAATTGTGTATTGCATATATATTTTTTTAAATATTTTATTGTTATTGCAATTTTTCTGTTTGATAAATTTTTCCGATAAACAAACAGGCCCCACCAGTGGCTGAGAGGTTGTGCTCTCGGAGCTGGTAGACGGGAGGTGCTGGGTTCGATCCCAATCGAGCCCGTCGGCCTAATCGTTCGGAGTTTTCGTGGTTTTCTTCGAGCCGTGGATTTATCCATGCGTAAATACGGATTAGGTTCCCTTAGAAAGACCCCCACGAAGGGCACTCCCCCCGGGCCTATATCCCTAGTGTAGATAATTGGCCGTCAATAATCAACCAACCAACCGATAAACAAACATTAAACTTCTGTCTAACTAAATTGCTGTATGTTAATGTCTTAGTCTGATTTTTAAATATTCATATTTTTCAATGAATTAAATTCAGCAATACGAAGTTCTTACATGTTTGCTTTAATAGTATTCGAAAATTTATCCTATTCAGCTATTTTGTAATAAATATATGATAAAATTTATATTTTAAAAACTCCATTAGTAATTTTTTTTAGCACTATACTCATTTATTTGTTTTGCGCTTCATATGTCTTATTGTGGTTATAAGTTATAATGCATATGATAATACAATGAGACTTATAAATTTTACTGAAATGTTGACAGTATACAGAGTGCCCATAATTAAAGTATAGGTGTTTAAAGCTCAATCAGAGGGGAAGATAGAGCTATGCTCGGTTAAAATTAGCTTGCTTCATAGTGACCCCAAAATGACTCACTAATCGAATTTTTCTTGAACATGTGACCCAACCCAATGGTCTTCTTGTACCCCAAAATGGCAGGATATCAAATGTGGTCAAAATCTTATAGCCGTTTATCAGATAAAAATAGCTTGACCCGTTGTGACCCAAAAATGACCCAGTAATCGAATTTTCTCGAACATGTGACTTAGTCCAATGGTCTTCTCGCAATCCAAAATGACGGTAGGATAAAACATGTAGTCAAAATCGTTTGAGCCATTTTTTGGGAAGAGTTCCATATCCTGTGTTGGTAGGTTTGGCGAATTGCTTTTGGCGATAAATGTTTGATGTTGCTGTTGTGATCTTCAGTCTTTGGGGTCGCTAGAATAGACTTTAACTACATGACGGCATACCCCTTCTGGCGCCAGTTTGGATTTTTTTTCCAATCGCGCCAACCGGCACAGGATATGGAACTCTTCCCCATTTTTTAGATAAAATGAGCTTGACCCTGACCCGTAGTGACCCAAAATGACCCTCAAATCAAATTTTCTGGAACATGTGACCCAGTCCAATGGTCTTCTCATAATCTAAAGTGGTTGGATACAAAATTTAGTCAAAATCGTTTAAGCCGGTTTTTTTTTTTAGATAAAATTAGCGTGACCCTGGCCCGTAGCGACCCAAAATGACCCGCCAATCTATTTTTCTCGAACATGTGATCCAGCCCAATGATCTTCTCGTACCCCAAAACGGTAGAATGCAAAATTTAGTCATCGTTAAAGCCTTTTTTCAGATAAAATTAGCTTGACCTGTAATGATCCAAAAATGACCCATTAATCGAATTTTCTCGAACAGGTGATCCAGCCCAATGGTCTTCTTGTAATACAAAACGGTAATATATAAAATGTAGTCAAAATCGTTAAAGCCGTTTTTTAGATAAAATTAGCGTGACCCGCTTATCGAATTTTCGTGAACATGTGGACCTAGCCCAGCGATCTTCTCGTGCTCGAAAACGGTAAGATATAAGATTTAGTCATAATCGCTTGAGCCTTTTTTTTTTTAGATAGAATTAGCTTGACCCTGACCCATAGTGATCCAAAATGACCCACATACCAAATTTTCTCGAACATGTGACCTAGCCCAATGGTCTTCTCGTGCCCGAAAACGGTAAGATATAAAATTTCGTCAAAATCGTTAGAGCAGTTTTTAAGATAAAATTTACATAACCACACACACAGACATTTGCTGGTATCATTAAAGTCTATTCAAGCATACGCAACACCATTTCGTATACATACTACATAGACTGTAGGGAATAGATTATATATATATATATAGATAGATAGATAGATAGATAGATATTTAAAAGATAGATATATATTTAAAAGTGGAGCTGCAGGAAGATTTTGGACAGTAAAATAATCATAATTAAAAATAAAGAAAAAAAAATGCGTGATTAACTAACATTTAATGGAGTATCATTTTTGTGTTTATGCCTATTTTACTGCCCATAATCAGTCTTTTGCCGGCTTCTAGTGTTGAAAATGTGAACCATTTTATTTTCTTTGCTTCTTTCTTTTCTTCTATAACCATTATCATGCATAACAATCACGTGTTTAAATGAGTCTGACTTAATGTTGTAAACTTAAAATAACACTTTTCCGTCATTTTTGACGGGGGCATATGCTAGTACTTAAATATTTAAGGAAATTTGCCTCATTTTGTAAACCATATTTTGCATGTTCCTACATTTTTTTTTTTTTTTTATTCAACAAAATCTCAAAACTTTTTGTGTTGCCTAATGAGTTTATTCTATTAAATATTTAGTGTTTTTATCTTTTTAATAAATGCAGCATTTTTTAATTGAAAATTTTATGGACACAAATTTTTTTTTAGCTCATGGAAAATGAAACAATACATAACGCATGAATTTTATTTCATTTCATTAAAATTTTATTCCCTGATTTCATCAGGGAATGTTGTTATTTTGCAAATTATATACTTTGCTTGTCCTTCATGCAGATTTATTACTTTTTGCTATGTCAAAAAAAAAAAAAAAAAAAAAAAAAAAAAAAAGTGTCCGTGCACGTTATCAAAGTTCAGTAGCGTAAAAGAGGAGAGAATCTATGAAATCCAGACCCCTTTCAAAATAAAAGGGAAGTACTTTATCAAAAAAGAGATTTTATATGAAGTTTTAAAAAAAAGGTTTTTATATACAGCGTGCCACTTCTTATCGTTGACCTATAGCTAGCAGGGAAAAATTTCATCAAAATTTTATTTCATTAAAATGGAAATACCTTAATGCCTAAAGCATAATTTTCGTTAATAAAATGGTGTAAAACATTTATTTGTGAAAAATGCTTAACTATTTTAAGCATAAGTCTTAAGTTTAAGGAATTTTTTTTAATGATTTCCACCATATCTTTAAACTACTAAATATAGCATTGTTCTGTTGATAAATATTTACTTTTGAAAATTTCAAGAACGTGAAGTTCTGAAACACTTCTTACGCAGCTATAAGAAAATTTCCTTGACTCAAGTACAACAAACTCTCCCTAAATTAAATATTGCTTTAAAGCATTTAAAAACAATATATTCAGATAAGTGCATATGTTATTTAAATAATACTTGCTATATTTCTAGACTACATAAGAATATCTGCTGAAATAAAATTGATTTTTCGAATGATTGTAATATAAATTTAAATATCTGTAGGTATTTTAAAATTTTAATAAATTCCTCTTGATTTTTTTTTATCGTATTCATTTAAAATTCTATTAAATAAACAAGTATAAGTATGGAGAGAGTGGTATATTTTCATTCTAAATATGTTAAATATAATATGACGTACATTAATTTTTCACAATAAATGGAAAGGTTTAAAGATAATTATTGCAGGATATTTAAAGATATAGCTATAAAAATTAGTATTTAAAATTATTAATACTTTAATTTATCTTTTGGCTTTGCTTGGAACCAACTGACTTATTTTGATGTTGTTTTCTGACATTATATGCGAGTGTTTGTTAAAATTTTCGAAATTTTGTGCCAATTAGCATTACAAAGGTACAGTGTTTTTTTAATACGTGTTCCAGAAAAGGGATTCAATTAAATTGTTCAATACAATAAACAATACAAAAAATGTTTAATTTTAACTTCAGCTCAATGTTTCTGAAATTTTCTACAGAAGCTATTTTATCTAATTTCTTATTCTGGACTGACAAAATTGCGCTCACGAATTGTCTAAATTTACTTCGTTTTCATTCAGTATTCAATTCCATAAATCACTTTCTATCAAAATTTTAGTATTTGACACTGGCTTAAAGAATGGCTTCCTGAATCGACGTTGACAAATTTGAAATGTGTAAGCAATGCCCAAATTATATACTTTGCTTGTCCTTCATGCAGATTTATTACTTTTTGCTATGTCCAAAAAAAAAAGTGTCCGTGCACGTTATCAAAGTTCAGTAGCGTAAAAGAGGAGAGAATCTATGAAATCCAGACCCCTTTCAAAATAAAAGGGAAGTACTTTATCAAAAAAGAGATTTTATATGAAGTTTAAAAAAAAAAAAGGTTTTTATATACAGCGTGCCACTTCTTATCGTTGACCTATAGCTAATTCCTAAACCGTTCGTTTCTGAGGTATAGCTTCACTTGCAAAAAGGTTCCCAATATTTGTCCTGCGTCATATAAAAATCCATTTTAAGCAAAAATGACTTTTTTTTAAGTTACAAATCTTACATTTTTTACTAAATAATTTATCCATGCTGTAACAAGTAAAACAGTGAAAATTCCATTTTTGTACGAACAAAACTTACCTAGTTATGAATGAATTTTCAGCGTTTTCTGGCACTAAAAAGTTTTTCTGTTTCTACTGCCAGAAAACACCTGTAAATCGCAAAATTTAAAGTAACATACATCAGTAAAACTTTAGTCGTAGAAGAATGAAAGTGTTACTGTTATATGTATAAATCGAATACTTTGTGCGAATTTTAATTCATACAAAACCAATTACAACGTTGTAACGCACAAATATAAAAATTGAGACAAAAAACCACATACGGCTGTTTCAAGGATGCATCGATCCCCTTCCTCAGGGGAAAAAAAATGGATTCAAAGAACCCCTCGGTTATAGCCCCGAGTACTGGCTTGAATAAAATGCTAAAGCAAGAGTTTATATATATACCAAAGAAGTGACGTAGCTGACCGGAATTAACTGAAGAAATGAGTCACTGCGCAGGATCTCTCCACACGTGCGAGAGAAAAGGGGTGCTGGTCATATCATTAACCAAGGATGAACTGTGTTTGTGAATAAGGTAAGCTTCGTGGAAGTAGAGATCTATAACTGAATTACATTTTTGGATAATTTTAGCTTCTGAATAATTAAACCTATGGTTGGAATCCCAACAATGCTTAACAATTGAAGATTTCTCACACTCCTGCTTTTTAACATAATTTTGGTGTTCTTTCAGCCTAATTCTAAGAGCACGCTTCTTCTGCCCTATGTAAGAGAGGCCGCATTCACAAAAAATTCTGTAAATGCCCCAGGTATTATGTTCATCAATTGGATCTTTAAGGTTGGAAAAATAAACTTTATTGGTTGGAGAAAAAACAACTTTGAAACTAAACCTATTTAGAATACGAGAAATTTGTGCACTGATTTTATGAAAATAAGGTAAGACAATAACATTTTTAAATTCTTTATTAGCTGGAACAGAATCAGTGTTTGTCGGAGGTTTAGATAAAATACGGTTAATTATATTCAAGTTAAATCCACGATCGATGGCTACTCGTGGATCGACGTAAAATTTGTTCAAATTCAGAGTTGTTTAATAATGAAATTAACTATATTAAAGCAGTAGCCATCGATCGTGGATTTAACTTGAATATAATTAACCGTATTTTATCTAAACCTCTGACAAACACTGATTCTGTTCCAGCTAATAAAGAATTTAAAAATGTTATTGTCTTACCTTATTTTCATAAAATCAGTGCACAAATTTCTCGTATTCTAAATAGGTTTAGTTTCAAAGTTGTTTTTTCTCCAACCAATAAAGTTTATTTTTCCAACCTTAAAGATCCAATTGATGAACAATAATACCTGGGGCATTTACAGAATTTTTTGTGAATGCGGCCTCTCTTACATAGGGCAGACGAAGCGTGCTCTTTAGAATTAAGCTGAAAGAACACCAAAATTATGTTAAAAAGCAGGAGTGTGAGAAATTTTCAATAGCTAAGCATTGTTGGGATTCCAAACATAGGTTTAATTATTCAGAAGCTAAAATTATCCAAAAATGTAATTCAGTTATAGATCTCGACTTCCACGAAGCTTACCTTATTCACAAACACAGTTCATCCTTGGTTAATGATATGACCAGCACCCCTTTTCTCTCGCATGTGTGGAGAGATCCTGCGCAGTGACTCATTTATTCAGTTAATTCCGGTCAGCTACGTCACTTCTTTGGTATATATATAAACTCTTGCTTTAGCCTTTTATTCAAGCCAGTACTCGGGGCTATAACCGAGGGGTTCTTTGAATCCATTTTTTTTTTTCACTGAGGAAGGGGATCGATGCATCCATGAAACGGCCGTATGTGGTTTTTTGTCTCAATTTTTATATTTGTGCGTTACAACGTTGTAATTGGTTTTGTATGTTACTGTTATACTTGCAGTGGTTCCTAAACTATGGGTCGCAGGCGATGTTTTTAGAGGGTAGCAGAATGATAGAATAATTTTTCAAAAAAATATTATCAATAAATATAAAAACACATGTTAAATCTTTTTAAAGAAAAAAAATTGGACAATGTCGACAAAATTCAATGTTTTATTAAACTTTAGATAGAGAAGCGACCTGGCTAAAACTAAAGTTTCATCCGTGATATAAAATCCCTCGTTCGTGCAAAACAGAGTTATAAAAGAAGGAAATCGCATCGCCTTTTAAACTGTATTTTGTTTATATTACATTCATTAATAAACATATTTCCATGCATTACGTCGTAAAAGAAGTTCGTTTCATAATTAGATCAATTATTATTAAAATGATTATTCACTTTAGAAATACTTATTACTAATTTCTTAAAAATGATTTGTACGGAAACTCGCCTTTTTCGTATAATTATACAAATTTCTCTATACCTACATATTAGGTGGGTCTCAATTTCAGACGTAAGGTGAGTCTCACAACAAAAATGTTTGGGAATCGCTCTGTTAGAGCACGGAGAAAGTTTTCTTAAATATAGCTTATACGATCCAGGGACCTTTTTTATAAAAAGTTAAATTTTGAAACATTTTTTTTAATAACTATTTTGACGTAAACGAATTTTCATGTTTGAAGCATTTTTGCAATTGAAACTATATATCTCTAAAATTAACGTCTTAAATTATTGGTCAATAAGAAAGGGCATCCTGTATATGCGTATTTTACCTAACCAAGCTAACAATTTTGGTATTTTTTGCTTATTTGAGCTTAAAAAGAAAAGGGGATTTCTTGATTATCAGTTTCATTTAGTATATCATCTTAATTTAAAAAAAAAAAGCGCCTGATGGCTATCCTTCCGTAATAACCATGTCAAAAAATTTGGTTAAAATTGCTAACTATGGCGATATTTTCAGAAAAATATCCTTAAAAAAAAGTTACATTTCTTGGAATCTGAATTAAAAATACCTAAATTTTGCGACTTTTGTGAATGTATTAGAAAATAGCAAATGCACTTTGAAAGATGGCTTAACTTTTATGTAGCTATTAAATAAAATATGAACTTGTTTTGAATATTTAAAGGATTTTAGATAATATTCTTGTAATCCATTAATATTTCCAGTTTTTGAACATTACGCTTGTCGTTAAAAGTTTTGAGGAAAATGTATTTTAAAGAAAAAACCCACTAGAAAAATGTAATGGTAAATTAGGATCGTAATACCTCTAGAGCAAAAAATGATGAACGATTTGAGATAGTTTAAATAGTTCATTAAGAGGTTTTTGGTATATTTTGGTTGAAGGTGGAAATGGGAGCTTTGAGAGATCCCCCCTTTGCCACAATCAATATCGAAGATTTTTACGTATGATTTGAGTGGCTGAGAATAAGTTCTTATTTTACATTACAGTAACATGTAAAATATCACTTATTTTCTGATCTCGAAATGAAAACATGAGAGATAGGTTGTACGTTCTGTGCCCAAAGTGAGAACATGATATTTAGATGCGTGTTGTATTTTATAACACAAAACTGAGAATTTAATTGCACATTAGACACACGGTAGATTGTAAAGGAAATGGATAAAATGCACGACAGAGAAACGTGTATAATTTTTACAAAAGTAATTTCATATATAAAATAATATATCCTGGTGTAAAATTGAAATTCAAGTATTTTATCTAAATAATTTGAAATTTTGGGTTAATTTTTAAATTTCAATACTGTATGTAAAAATGTATAAAATTACTCGAAAATTAACGAATGCATCATGGCGACAAACATCATGAGATCTTTGAGAGACTATGCTGCCGATGATAAAATGTGCAATGGTACGGTATTCATTGATAATGTCACATCGTCATTATTTTCATATTATGCAATCGTGAGGTAGAGGATTTCTAGTAGATTTTATGTTCCAAAGGTTTTTAATAAGGTTGGGATTCTATATACAGAAGATGACTTAAAGATTTATAAAATTCTTTGTGGTAAATTTGTTGGTATTTTTTACCAAGTTCAATTTCCATTTGAATCAGCCTCTAAGCTTCGTTTCTTCTATATATCGTACTTCATCAGAGCACTTTGCGTAAAAGAATAATTGGTGTGCTTCACACCAATTCATAAAATTATGAATAAAATTCTGAACACGTTCTCAGCTGAAATTTCACATTTGAATATCATTTATTTTTAAAATATTGTTCTTATTTTCTCAAAAAGCATATTCTCTTATCCTGAAAAAGGCAGAGAGCAATGGTAACGACTGGAAGTTCTCGGTCGTACCCCTCCTTCCCTACCCCTTGGATAATGACTCCATAGTTAGAATAAGTACGGCATAAAAGTTTTTCCCTTTTATATAAAAGTACTCTGGAGTGTTGCCAAATCGGCAGAGAGAAATGATGTTCTGCCTCTGATGGTGGCTTTTCCATTGCTCTAAATGGCAGACAATTGTTTAAAAAGCGGAGTTTCTGCTTTTATTTGGGCACCATTTTTATCAGTGGCCGCTCTTAACAATGCAGATGGTTTTTCTTATTTCTAGGAGCTCTTCCTTATTTCTTTAGAATTTATTATCTGGAAATGAGACTCAACTAAAAGACGTACTTTTGGTGGATTTAGATTAGAGTACACTCCAATTAGTATTGTATTAAAATCAGAAAGTGAACTGACGCCAGTTGTTTTCTCAGAGATAAAATGTAGTGCTTGCCTTTTAGCTTAATGTTTCTCGTTCCAAAGAAAGAAAAATTCTACGCATTCCGTGCGATGAATTATCTGAAATGACTCGTATTTTTTCTTTTTTTACTTGATAGCATATTTAGAATTGTCCCATTTCATCTGAAAACAAGATTTCCTATTTATAAGTAGACCTCGTGCAAAAGATATCCTAATAATATTATAAATCTGATTGTGTGCAAATGTTAGGCTGAAGCCAGCGTCAAAATGAAGCATTTAATTATCCTGTATCTTTGCATATGAGTTGATTATAACCCTCATATGAACATAGGCTGGTTTTTGTTTATTTTATTTCAATATTTTTTTTAATAATTCAAAATTTCATTATTTTCATAGAGAATAAATGGACATTTTTTCGTATATTTTAAAATGGTTGGTTGGTTTGGCCCAAAGGGCCCGGTTTTGCAGCTTTTATTAAAATGGTTAAATTTATTTTACCGTTACTAATACTTTATCGTTGCCAATATGAAATAAAACCCCTGAGTAATAATTTTTAATCAACAATTTATTTTCACGTGAAAAATGAAATGAATTATTTAAGAATTAAACAGAATATGAAATGATGTCATATTAGAAATAAAACGTGCGTTTTCAAATATTTGATAATAATACAAAGTGCATAAATACGAGTAAGTATGGAAAGCAAGTGAATATGATGTCATATATAGAAAAATAAAACAGATTTGTTTTGATGTTAAAATAAAATGATCTTGGGTTATCAAATTATTAGTGATTAATTTCTCTTATTTTTTTCTTTTTCTTTTTCACATGAAAGGAATTATTTTAAATGTACGTAATATATGTATTTTAAATGTATGTGTTGTAAATTAAAGTTCTGTGTTTTAGATGAAATGAGTGAAAGATTTATATTTTTAATGAATTCAATACAAATGATGGGATAGGTTGGCGATTTCTCGTCTGCACACAGCTAACATAAACTAACCATATTTTTAATTTAAATTTTAAAAAGTAAAAAAAAATATAAAAAAAAAAAATAAATAAATATATTGGATGGCAAATGTCAATGATATGCATCGCAAAATTATCCGTATCGAAAATCAGAAAATCTTAATAAAAATAACTATTTTTTAAAAGAAAGTTGCTTTTCTCATAAAAGCTAAAGATTTAATATGATTATGTCGAAGTAACAGCATTTTTCCTCTATCATTTTCCCACAATCGAAACACAATTGTAAATCGTCGTTTCGAACCGGAATTTAATATTACATTTCTTTTAGTTTTAAAATAGGAAAAACTTTGTTGTCGTTTTTAAATATAACTTTTTTTAAAGTTGTTTCGTAATAGATTTTTGTAAAGTCTTGTAGGATAAGAAAAATTGCATAGATTTTAAAGCAATGTTTAAGTAAAATTACAATATTTTTTAAACTTAAACAAGAACGAAAAATCATGCGTCAAGCATAGATTATGTAACACTTTCCAACGCTTCCAAAATAATTTTACAAACATACCGTTTAATAAGCTAAAATATAACATCTAAGTAAACAATTTGGAAAACTCATAACATATTTAAAAGCATAATTTCAGGAATTTCCAACATATACAATATTCGGAAAAATATCCGAATACTTTTATTCAGCCCTGTATATGATCTATAGATTTGTATATATGGATGCTACATAGGATGCTAAATTTTAGTTCAGTTAGGAAACGCGTAGCACAGTTTAAAATTCTCCGGCTGGAGTTCCTGTCAATAAACGGAAATGTGTTCGCGAACTTTAGTGCTTCCCTGTATAGGATCTACAGAATTTATACACACCACGTAATAGATAAAAAGCGAGTTACATTTAAAATCGCTTTCAGCAACTTAAAACGCAATTCCAGGAATTATTGTTAACAGACAGTAGAGAATTATTTTTTGTGTTCCTGTAAATGAACGATGACTGCTATACTCACACTATTCTGTAGTAAGCCTCTTGTAATGCACCTTAGTGATATATATAAATTTCAATGCGTTTAAAATAGTGAAACATTATTTAATTAAACCGCAAACGATTTTTCTCCATAGACGTAATGTAACGGAATTCTTTTGAGTGTCCCTGTAAATGAACGATGACTGCTATACACACCCTATTCTGTAGTAAGCCTCTTGTAATGCACCTTAGTGATATATATAAATTTCAATGCGTTTAAAATAGTGAAACATTATTTAATTAAACCGCAGACGATTTTTCTCCATAGGCGTAATGTAACGGAATTCTTTTGGCTGTCCCTGTAAAGTAACTATAAGTGCTATGCACACCCTATTCCATAATAAGCTTCTTCTAATGCACCTTAGTGATGTATATAAATTTTAATGCGTTTAAAATAGTGAAACATCTCTATAATAAAACCGTAAGTCATGTGACTGTCATCAACAGTTCCGGAATGCCCGTTTCACTTTTTCATATGCCAGGCGGCCATTTTTATTTAAAATTATTTTTTCGAATGAAACTTCATAAATATTACATTTTTAGAAAGATTGTTCAAAATAAATTAATATTTGAGAGATGACTTACGTTCAATTATGTATATATTCTCCAATAACGTCAGTTGAAATTAGCTTCGCAGTTCAAATTCTCTATCCATGAAAGTAAACAAAAAAAAAAAAATTCATTCCTCGTGAAGGTTTAAAATATTAAACCATTAAACCATGGAGATAATCGTTCGTAAAGTTAGTTTTCCGTGAAAGATTTTTTGGAGCGCTGCTTGGTGTCAAAAAAATAATTCGTACCAGTGACATAATCAAAGTTTACCATAATTATGTGCTATACAACTCAACTTCATTCTTTATCTTTTCTTGATGTAAGCTGAATGTAAACAAATACAACTCATGTAATGATATTTAATGAATCAAATTTCGAAACAAATTGTCAGTTAATTTGGTATTTATGTATTATACGTGAAAGGAAGAGAGACCACCGAAAATGATTGTTAATCTCCAATCATATTTACCATTATTAATGACCAATCGCTTTCAAAACAGTAATTTAATATACATTTACAAAATACATAACATCATTAAGTACTTTTGTGTTATTTGGGCGTAAATCTCGCCAATAGAATTTTTAAAATCGCCAATACCAGCTTTTATTTTCCGCGTGTGCAAATTAGAAACGATACTTTTATTTTGAAATCAAATGTTCTGATGGAACAGCTGTCGTAGACGCACCGGGGCACTATATTAACTATAGAGTTGCAAAAAACGGGTTGCTGTAATTAGAATTATAGGCGGTAATGTTGGCGTGGCGTATTTACAAGTTACGGATCTTAATAGTCTGTAGACATTAAGCAGAAATGCCAAAGTAAGGGAATTATGCAGTTATGAAAATTCCTGAACTATATCAAAATAGGAGAGCAGAGAAAAACACAGTCGAACAGAGATCGGCATCTAGAAGGAAGTTTGTGAATTTTAATTAGATTCTACGCCACGGGTCAAAAGTTCTGACAGCAAATATGGTTTAAAAGGAATGTGATTATCAAAACTGGCTTCCAAAAGTTCAATGTTTCACCAAACCATACTCGAAAATTACGTGTTATAATATGCACTCCGATTATGTCACATTATTCAAGACGTTTTAAATGAGAATAATGATAGATTTTTTTTTTAATTCTCCCGTAATCAAGTCTACAGCCAAAGTTAGCGAGAAACAAACAAACAAAAAAATATTGGCAACAATATGGTTCAGTGTAGTGGATATCATTAAAGACTTTCACAAAATAGACGTCATTGCACCAAATCGTATTAACTAAAATACGCCATTTGGCAATGGATCCAATTACGGAAAACTACTTAATATGTTTAAGAATCTCCTCATTAGCAAACATATTGCAACTGATAAGCAAACGGATATGAAGCATAAATGCTTAAATTGGTTAAGCGGTTTTTGTCAAGAAAGATGAAATACATAACAACAAAAAATATGCGAAATGCTACCATGATCGCAAAAGTTTTTGATTTGTCTATTAGAATCTTCCGGTTTGGCGAAGGATTACGGAAAAAAATAAATTATGAATAAAAGTAACGTGTTACAGTGCTTAACATACATTTAAGGGAGACCAAACTGGTCGCCAGTGGCGGCTAGTTATTTAAATAAACGGCAAATGATTTTTCCCCATAGACCGCAATCTAACGGAATTCGTTTGAGTGTCCCTGTAAAAAAACTACAAGTGCTACACACTTCCGTTGAAATAGGGAACATCCTATAGATAACGACAATACCATATAAAAATTGCAGAGCAATCCGAGCATATTTACGGGAGTTAGAGCACGGCAAGACGGCCAGACGGCAGACGGCCAGACAAACCGAAGTCATAAACACTTTTCAACTAGGCTGGAAAGTGTTAAAAACAACAATGTTCTCGAAAAGATAATCGATTTTACCAACAAATTCGCGTAATTCAAAAACAAAGAAGAAATCAAAAAGTAATGAATCTTTTCTTCCAGCCGAATTGTGTAAACTTGAACAAGCCGATCGTGCCAATTCATAACATTATGAACGTGAAAGCGTGTTCTATATAGTACAATTTTTTTTTACATATAGGTAGAAAATTTCCGAGAATAGCAAGATTAGGGGTCTGTAATTAGGTCCATAGTCAATTTGATTTTTTTTTTATCAAGTGAAATTTGGCGCAAAATTAAATACATTTGTTGTAACCAGATTTGTTTTTTGCGTGGTAAACACTTAATGGTATTTTAGATGATCATTTCCCCGCTCACCTTTGATGCCAACTATGACTGTAAAACATATTAAAAAATATTAGCCGATAATTTTCTAATTTTCTTATTGCTTCATGATGTAAATAGACTTCCTGGTTCATACTTTAAACCTGAATCGGTCATGCCATTGTCGTTCAATTTTTATTCCTAATTCTAACCCTAATCGTATCCTATCCTAATCCTGATAATAACTTTAAAGAATATTCTTTGACACGAATATGTAAATTAAATCAATATCCATAAATGGAATGAATGGAAAATAGAATAAATAGAAATGGCAAAATAAAATAACAAGAAAATACATTTATTCGACACCTAACCCTAGAGAAAGCGTAAAAAATTTCAAGCGCATGAAATAAATTAAAATAATCTTATATATACTAACACAAAAAAGTAAATTTAGATCATCAGATTTGTGTCGCCGGTATTTATTTGCTTATAGTGTTCTTGACGCGATAGAGAAAATATCGAGGTTAAATTGGGCAGAATTTAAAGTACTTTCCAGCAATATTTATTTACATTTTAGAATCTCATCAGATTGTTATATCTTTGTGAAATAGCTATCAATGTATAAAATCCACAAGCAGTTTGTTCACTATTTACACCACTTAGCGTGAAGCACTTAATTTAATATATACATAAACAAGATAATGTAGTAAGAAATATATAACATATGTCTATGTGCAAATAAACAATATAATAATGCCCATTTAGCAATGCACACATATACAAATTGTACAATAAAAATACCACCTAAAATGCACTGTTGTATAGAAGAATTCTGCCAGTGTTTTTCGTTTTACGAAGAGGAATTCCTCGATTTTCACGATTTTACTTGGTCCTCCTTTTTTCATTAGTTGCAGTTTCATTTTCGCGATTGTATATATTATTTGGCATGAAATTTCACTTTTTTAAGACTGGGTTATGTCAAGGCCCCTATAGCAAAGAAATACCGTATGGTCTCCTATAAAATGTGGTAAAGCTTTGGTTAATTATGTATGTTGTTAATTATCAAGTGAAATGTTTTGCTAAATTAATGCATTTATTCGTTTTTAATGTTACGTGAACGAAGTCACGGGTAACAGCTAGTATATCATAGTTCATATAATTATATTTCACTTTGTTTACTTAAATAATATTGTTAAATATTTACTAATTATTTTAAATACATATAGTTTAGTAAGGACTGTTGAAAAGTCGGATTGTGCGTTAAGCCTTTCTTTAAACTTTTAGAAAATTTTATTAAATGGTATTGGTGTTTTTTAAAGCCCTATTACTACAAAGTATTGTAACAATGTTGCACTTTTGCGTAATTAAGTGGGATAAAACATTTTGATAAATATAGTATCTAATTTCGGTAGCTATTTTGATTTGAATAAAATGTCACCTCTACTGATTACATTTCCACAACACTGATTTATCCTCAAAGTGAAACGATGTTTTTAATGTGTTTTGGCTGAAACTTACGAATTTGACTTTGGTTCTCTTTCATTATTTTCAGATTTATTTTTATTTATTTATTTTTGTACGAAATGCAATTTTTAATACACTTATGAAGTTTTCAATGTATTTCCAAAATTCATCAGTCATTAATTGTATGATTTATTTTATAACGGAATCTTGTTTAAAACAGAACATTTCATGGTTCGGGCGAAAATAATGCAATTGAATTGACAATACACCTGTAAAGATAGAAAACTCTTAATTTTTTTAATTTTTTTTTTGTTTCCCGTTTTCTTGGAATTTACTCTTAGTAGGTTTTATTCTACACGCTAGAAAACTATTTTAAGTATTTTTTTTTATAGTAAATGAGGCCTAAGGAAAAATACCATATTTCTTATTGAAAAATCCAATACTATTTGAAATTTGAGTACATTATTCTGTAAAATAGAAAAACCGTACGTGATAAAATTAAATCGGATTACATATTTGTATTCATCGTACCATATTTTAAATCGTCTGGATTTCTTTAAAAGATGCTAACTAGTTGAAAGTTTGTTGTGTGGTATTATAACTTCATTCGATCTTTTAACAGTATTGATAGATATGCATACTTTCTTTCCGACTTTGTTTTTTAAATTCTTCCATTAATTTTAAATATACAACACACAAAAACGCACAAATTATATCAATCTAAGGCGAAAGTTGATAAAATTAAATCTTAAGTTATTTAAAACTTAATGGCTTATTTTATGCGCTTTATGTACACAAGCACCAAATTAAAGTTGACTAAGCCCATGATTTATAAGAGATATTTCTATTCACTTTTTAGTACTCATAAAAGTTTAATGATGTTACTTGAAATGTTTCATTGTAACACAAAAGAAATTAAAGGCAGAAAAATCTTACTTTTCTCTCAAAGATTGTTTAACGATGCACGAAAATATTCAGCCTCAGGAAATAAAGTTGTTTACAGAGGCCTTAACGGCGGCGAATTTTAATTCATAAAATCGCATATCCGCAAACACATTTTTATAAGCATACATTTATGCAAATTAAGAAATTGTCAGTGGATTTTGAAACATGCTTTCTTTCATTCTCGGTTCTTTAAGCGAAAATACTTAAGAAATTCTTGAAAAAAAAATTGAAAGTTTAACAAGCAGCGTTATTCCTATTTCAACACTGTTAAATTATAAATCTAGTCTGATGTCAATTATTTAAAATAAGAAAGACACTAAAAAATAGGAATATTATTAAAAGTTTTACTAACACCAGCTAGGTGAAATGGTCAAGTAGTAAATAATTTGTTATACACTTTATTCATAAGTTCAAGCAATTCAGCAGCTATTGATCAAATAACCAGATTCAAAGCTGTTTTTTTAGAGCTTTGCTGTCGTTGCTCAGTGGTACTGAACATCATTTTGATCTATCATGCCTATGATGAAGTTTCGGCGTGATGTTATTGCACAGTGGAAAATTATTGCATTAAATACAATTTGAAGTTTCATCTAAATACTAGGACCAGGTTCAATATACTCTTTGATAAAGTTAGATAAAGGCAACAAAAAGACAGATCCATGTACTTTTAGTGCGATTTTTTATTATTTAATTAAAGGATAGATCAAAAATAGTATCGCCAGGGAAGGACCCAAACTATGTAAATTCTACGAGTCCAAGAGTTTGCGAGAAAGTCCGATGTTTCACTTGTCATTTAAAAAAAAAATAATAATAATAATGAAAAATATTTTGCCAAAGGGTTTGTCGTCTTGGCGTTTTCTAAGTCAAATATTCTGTTGGATAAATCTCCTCCTTAGCCAAAGTAATTAAATGTATCCAATGGAACACTGGCGGATAAGTTCATTGGAAATTCTACGTTTAATATCGATGAACATTTTACCGGAGAGTTTAAATTCAAACTATGTACTATTGTGTTTACTTGTGATGTTATCAAATGACTTAAGGCTGCTCTCAAACCCAAACTGATATCCAAACAGCTATTTTCTGACTAATTTTTTCATGCATTAATTTTTGTTCGGGAACTTATCAACTTGACAGGTGCTGTTATTAAGAAACTACGTAATAGAACTGTATTTTCAGTTTTTCGTTAAAGGCAGGAAATTTTTCAGAAAATGTTTGTCAAAGTAGCGTTTTGAACCATATTTTCCGACGCGACAGCTCAGAAAAAGGGAGAAATGCCGTCATGAGAAAAAAAAAATCTTAAGTCAAAATCCAATTTATTTAACGAAAAAAAAAACTGTTAGATTACAAATCACTTCAATAATCATGCTTGCAAGTGTCATACTTTTACGTTTAAAAGTGAATCTGTAAATGAGTCGGAAAGTTTGGTTTTTAACGTTGTTGAGCTGGGGAAAATATTTGTTTGAGAAACGCCTCAAGAGGCCAACACACTTGCGAAATCCTATGGAAAATCAACTGATATTAAAGTACATTTTTTCAGCAACTACTGGAACGATTTCAGAAGGGATATACATATATATATATATATATATATATTATAAACCATTAAATGAACATTACAACCAAAAAACATAAAATGTGAAATTATGAATAAAAGTATATATATATATTCG
Organism: Maratus michaelseni; assembly: GCA_963931845.1. Classification (NCBI taxonomy): domain Eukaryota; kingdom Metazoa; phylum Arthropoda; class Arachnida; order Araneae; family Salticidae; genus Maratus; species Maratus michaelseni. Next base: position 243,969,699 of record OZ007588.1, on the reverse strand, counting down.
AATTAACGTTACTAAAAAGAATTGATTTTCCAGAAAAACAAAATGATCGAAATATAGGTAAGTAATATATATATATATATATATATATATATATATATGCGCACACACATACGAGGGTAAGTCATTAAGTAAGTCACAAAAGATAATTAAATAATAACTTACCATGATATTTACTTCAAAACTATTTTTATTTCTCAACATATTCTCCACTAATATTCATGCACTTATATCGCCGTTTTATCTGTGCCCCAACACCAGCTGCATAACATACTTTGGGTTGCTGTCTCAGCCACATTAGGACTTCAAGTTGAACACAGGAGACAATTCAAAAGTTTGGTTAGCAACTTCTTCAACATCCGCCATAGAGCTTCGACTTAGCACTTCGATTTTCATCTGTTTAGTGAGTAAAAAACCATCTTGGAAGCAAGATGATGTTTAGAGATGATGAAAAGGTTCAGCTTGAAGTCCTAATGTGGCTGAAACAGCAACCCAACGAATGTTATGCAGCTGGTGTTGTGGCACTAATAAAACGGTGATATAAGCGCATAAATATTGGTGGAGAATATGTTGAGAAATAAAATTAATTTTGAAGTGAATGCCATTGTAAGTTATTTATCTTTTGTGACTTACTTAATGACTTACCCTCGTATATATTTTTTGATTTGAAATCGTTTCAGTAGTTCCTGAGAAAAACATCCATCAATATCAGCTGTTTGCCATAGTATTTCGCAACTGTTGTTGCTATTTGAGTGTTACCGAATGTTAATGATAAATTGCTTAAATAGTAAACTGCCCTTCATTATATATTTTTTTCTTAAAACTGGACGTAATTTGGAAACTGTTAATTAGACTAGTCAAGTACAATACAGGTCATATTGGTCTTATTAACCAGGTTCAAAGCGGTTTCTAAAGCTTTGCGGTCGTTGCTCAGTGGTATTGAACATCTCATTTTGATCGATCATGCAACTGTCTAGTTTTACTGAATACTGAAAGCACTGCGCTCGCCTCCAAACCAAATATTCTCTCGAATAAATCTCCTTAGTCAAAGTAATTAAATGTATCTGAAGGAACGTTCTATGTACACATGTTCAATCGAAATGCTGCGTTTAATACCAGTGGACATTTTACCACGGAGAGATTACCCAAACAGCTTACTATTGTATTTTCTTATTAAGTTATCAAATGACTGAATGTTACCGAAACTTAGTATTAACGAAAGTTAATGTTGTTTAAGGAATTGTTCAAATAGTAAACTGCCATTTATTATTTTTTCTTTTTAAAAGCTGAAGTAATTCAGCAACTATTTATGTGACTGGTCAGGAACAATATAGATGACCAGTTTAATCTAATTAACCAAGTTCAAAACAGATTTTAAAGCTCTGCAGCCTTGTACTGAACATCGCATTTTGATCCATCTTGTCCACTAACCAGATGAACATATGTTGTGCTGTCGTTTAAATCAAATATTCTATTGAATAAATCTTATTCAAACTAATTAAATTTATACAATAGAACGTCCGTTCTGTAAGTTCAATCGAAATGACACGTATAATACAATTGCACATTTTACCGCAGAGTTTAAATCCAATCATCTTACTATTGTATTTTCTTGTCCAGTTATCAAATTATGCTGAATTTGGTATTCACGAAAGTTTGTTAAAATTTTCAAACAGTAAATAGTTATTTGTTATATACTTTTCTTCTTAGGTTGAAGCAATTCAGCAACTATTTATCGGACTGGTTGGGCACAATACGCATGATCAAATTGATAAATTTCAAAACCGTTTTTTTTTTTTAACTTTGCTATTCAAACGGTATTGAACATTTCATGCTTACTGTTCAGCTCTACTGAATATATATTGCATTTTCCTTTAAATCAAATATCCTACTGAATAAATCTCCTTAGTCAAACCAATTTAGTGTATTTTAGTGAAACTGTCTTTGGACATGTTCAATCGAAATGCTATCTTTTAACCCTTTTAGTGCGGGAGTCGACTAATGTCGACATGTAGGAGTTTGGTGCTGTAGACTTACATTAAGCGTCGACAAAAGTCGCCTAGGCGTTCACGGCGTGTATTGTGCTCACTGTAGTGAGTCATGGGCTTAGCAGTGATGATGTATTGCGCCTGCGTAGTGCAGTAATTTGGCTATAGACAAAACCAGTAGCGTGCTTTTCGTATAACCATAAGATATGATTTTTAGTTTTGTATTGGGTCCTTCGGAAAGTAGTGTCCCTTTGGGAAAATCTTTTCGTATCGGAAAATTTTGTCCGGTAATCAAATAATGCCGCTTTTTGGTCAAAATATTCCGCACAGAGCATTAACCCCTCAAAAAAATTCCGCACTGAAAGGGTTAATACTAATGGACAATGAGCTGCTTAGTTTAAATCCAAGAAGTTTATTATTGTAAATATTAACCAGTAATATCTTTTTTATAATATTAAATTTAAAGAAAATAGAAAATCTTTCAAATTCCTTGGTATCTATTTATAATTTTAGAATGTTTTGATAGCAATTTAGCCTGCAATATGTTTAAATGTACACAGACTGGATTTTCAAGTATCCATTATCGTTTCATAATTTTCAATTGGTTATTCCCAAATAAATGCATTTATCACTGAATTTTAGACTCAAATGTTTGCTTTCATGTTTATTTGCATAAATTTTACATTTGAAATTTTGCCCTGCCCCCGTCACACATCATGCAGGAAAGGGGGGATGTTGGCAATGCAGCACAAGCAAAGCCAAGTTTCACTCAAAAATGCTGGGGGAATTTTTCTTTAACTTGATGAAATCTGTTTCACACCTTTTAATTATATTAACAGTTTGGACACTAGACACGCAATACTCGCCAATATTATTCTGTTCAGTTTCTCTTTTTTATCGAAGTATAATTTTGAGAAATTGTGATGTTACCGACATCTTGTAAATAAACACCGTTGGACATTTTTTTTTTTCTTCAGGATTACGCAATTGTCATCGATTATGCCATAAGTCAGAAACCTTAAATTCTTAATAGTTTTAAAATTTAACATCGTAAAAAGGTACTTTTGAATAACCCCATATCTGCTTGTCAAATTATAGATTTTATTAGCTTTTCTTTTATAAATCAAATAATAATCATCCGGTCATGTATCGTTAATTTCGAGCTGATAAATTTCATAATTCAACACGTTACAAGTGATAAAATGGCTAAATCCCTGTATCTGGCTTAAATCTGGCTTTCATATGAATACTTTATGAAATCATCTATAAATGCTGTAAATTCTCATAATTTGTAAAAATTAAAATGATTAACAGTTTAGAGATCTTAATTCTATGATTAATATTTTATTACTCTTAAAATTTTACTGTGGATAAACTTAAATTTTGTTTCGTGCATTTAAATCATCAGGTTAAATCAGTGATTTATCATTTTGTATTGTTTATCAGAGACATGTTAATTTGAATATTTATGAATGAAAAATATATTTAATGCTTACATAATTCAATGGATCTAAACATTTTTTAAAAAGAAATTCTTCATTGAAACAAATCTTTTAGTTTCAAAATTTACAAAATTCACCATTTTGCCATCTTTACACTTAAAACTGCTCTTAAACTTTAACGACCTGTCCTCCTTCAATAGATCGCATTCCTTTTATATATACGAGTAGCAGAGCGGGAAAACAGCGCGTTATTTTGTTATGGTTTCTCTATGAAAACATCCCTTTTCACTAGAGTGAATAAAACTTTTCATCTGAGGGATGCTGCGGGTGAGGAGGAAGGATTGTCAGATTCCGAAATTGCCTCGTTACACACGCTATCGACGTGTAACAAAAACTTGCGAAAGTGTTTCTGCTTTTCTCATTGATGTGTCGTCGAGGTTTGGTAATGAGTACCTCTCGGGCTTACTTCCGGGCATGTATCAAAAGAGGGGAGTACTGAACACACAGATACGGTAACCAACTTCCGGTTGTTACTGACGCTTCACCAAGAGGCTATTTCCGGTGCACCCTCACATATGAAGACAATTTTTTCGGGGGGTCTTCTGAGGTCCCCTAACGTAAATGTAATTGAGTATATCTCCGGTAGACGGAATTACCTGAAGACTGAAACGGATGCAGGAAATAAGAACTACTGTCGAGCACGTTAACAGAAGTGTTGATCTTTAGAATATTCCCACGAATATTAACTGATAATGAAGAACACGCGCACGTTTTTTTGTGGTTACTGTCTGTAGATTTTCAGTTTCTTAAGTTATTAATTCAAAAGCATCACGCAGTCTGCTTACTAATTTTTATTGCAGGATTATAAAAATTTGTGTTAAATGTTTGTTTCTTGAAAAACGAGAAATTAATAATCTATTTTATTAAAAATAAATTGATAACTTGAAATTTTAGAGTTTAGCATATTTTTACTTCATTCTTTGCAATAAAAATGTTAATGCGTTGAATCGGAACTTTTAAAATATGAGACTAGTTAAAACTTTGATAAATCGTTTGATAATTAGGTTGACGAAAATCTGTCATAATAAAATGTCCGTGAACTTAATAATGCATTTCGGTGCATCAATCCGTATAATTTTAAAATTTTGTACATGTGAAAAAAATGTTTTACTATTTCATTCTTAAATTGGTCATTTTGTAAGATGTTTAAATTAAAAATCATAAGAATTTAATTTAAAATTTTTCCATAGAAAGTAAGGGCAGTAATTACTGAATCTAAAAAAATAATCTGGAGAATAGAGAGAAATCTTTGGCCTAATGTACGACTTTTAAAGAGCTACTAATGACTTTAATAAAACGTTATGGATGCGGTTTTTCTGTTAATTCTGTATCATCTGGAAATAATTTGTAGACATTTAATTCTCATCAATATTTTGTACTATCATTGTAGATTGCAGTGGTACTAATAAGATTGCATAAATCGCCATGACTCAATTAAGCGTTGCATTTCTGGATTACTAAAAAATTCTGAGATAATTACTACCTTGCCATTATAGGTGCAGATTCACGGTCGCCAGTCGCCACGTGGCGACTAATTTTTTTGCTGTGGCCACTAACTTTCGGCGTTTAAGTCGCCATGTGATTTAAAAGTAATCAATTTCTGGTATTCCCAGTCCCCATCGTGAAATGTTGATATTTTTTTGAAAGATTATGGCCAAAACACATAACAAACATTATTATCTTTTAATAACATTTCAGAATGATATGTTTAACACAGCAAACTATTAAATATATTCGAATAGCAATGTTATTCGTAACAGTTTGAATCTGATAACTTTACATAGACTGTGATTTAAATATATATATATATATATATATATATATATAAACAAATGTTTGAAGTGTGTTTTGATTTTTATACTGCAAAATAATCTCACAAATTCGGATTTTCTTTTTGATATGTACTTTTGTCTGGCAAAATCCAAATAAGAAATATTATTTTTCTGATATTCCCCGCTATCATGATTGCTTTGCTTATACATTTTTTTTAAACCGTATCTTTCCCAACTTTATCTTCTGAATGTACATGATTTAAGATTTAATTAATATTCAAATTTTGTTGTACATATGTTTATACAAATTACTTTGCACTTTGAATTCTTGAGGGTTTTTTTTCTTTTAAGTTTTTTACCCCGTATAAACACTATTGTTTTTATGCGTTTGTTTTACAATTGTGGCCACTGGATTTTTTGGGTTTAGGAGCCACTGGCTCCTTACAAATTTTGGGAATCTGCACCTATACTTGCCATCCAAATAGTATCCTGATAAAAGCTAAAATAAATGATGCGAAGTGTGCAATCCTTATTGTTTCTATGGAGTTGCTCATTGCTACAACAACGATATCAGAAGATTACAATGGAAATTAGCCGTCGATAACATTTTCTGGTACATTTATCTTGTACTTTTTTCCCTAACAGTTCTAATAAAACATTTGTACACTCGTTTTTTAAGCTGTTAATTATACCATTTTGGAATAATTTGTAGGTATTGAATTTACATCATTATATTTTGTACTTTTATCGATTTTATTTTATACTTCCATTGACAACAGAACATTTGAAACAAATACCGTAAATGATTTATTATATTTATAAAGACTAAAAAATTGACAGTTCAACTAAATAATCTCTTGAAAATAATCTATTCTTTAAAATCAGCATTAACAATACCATTGACAGAAAAATAATCTAACCACTCTGTTTTCGAATTACTACCATATCCTAATTTACAATGTAGAATGTACCTGGAAAAGCTAGAAATTTACTTCCAATCATGTATTACCAACCATCAAACAAAACACTCCAGCTAGACTGCTCTGCAACTAATCAGATTATATTAGTAGTACTAATCAAATTATATCCTGATTCAATTAAGCGTTGCATTCATGGACCACTAGAAAATCCAAAGGCATACATTTTAATATCTTGTCATCAGAATGGCTCCCGAACAAAAGTTTAAAATGCAGCTTGGAAGGTGCGCAATCCTTATTCTTTCCATTGAGTTGCTCTTTGTTACATTTTATGCATTTAAGTCTTATATATTTCATATCGTAAATTGGGATTACTTGGACATTGGAATGCTACTTGGACCCTAAACAAAAAAACATGTCTGTAATCAGTGCTGGGTCTACTGTGTTCAGTGTATTGATGTCATTCACCAATATGCTAACAAATAACAGCTAGTAACATATTAGACCCAAAATTTGCTTAAAACATTTATGTTTGGGTCCATTTATTCCCAAATTACGGTACTTTTGTTGATTTGATTTGATGACTGAAAATTCTGAACTAACATAATTTATGATATCTTCTTCTAAATATTGAAAAATAACAGTGCAAGTCGGACATCACTGTAAAATTACCTATTCTTTAAAATCAGCATTTAAAAGTACATAACTTAAAACAAAAATAATATAACCATCCAGTTTCCAAATTACTGCCACATCGTAATTTACGATGAGAAATTTACGATAGAAGAGTCAGAAATTTATTTCCAACCGTGTACGATCAACCATCAAACAAAAACCCCCAACTAGATTGCTCCGCAACTAATCAGATTATATTAATCACCATGACTCAATTAAGCGTTGCATTTCTGGACTACTAGAAAATCCAGAGGTAGACAATTAATACCTTGCCATCCGAATGGCATCCGGACAAAAGGTTAAAAATACAGCTTGGAAGGTGCGCAATCCTCACATTCTTTCTATTGAGTTGCTCGTTGCTACGACAACGATGTCTCCTGAAGAAGACAAAGGAAATTAGCCATCGATAACATTTTCTCGCACTAAAGCGCTATTCGGAAATTGTTTCAACAGGAATTAATTTTGGACGTTATTTATGCGGCAATGGAAAATAATGGAAGGCCATTATGTTTTTTCCTTCTGTCGTCTTTTTTTAGGGATTAATAATCATTGTTAGATGGGGAAGGGCAGATTAAGCGAAGAAATTTACGAATAGCATGTGGTTACTTCTCTCTTGTTTTGTCTTGTTCCTTTTTTTTTCTTTGGGATGAGGAAAAGAACTTGTTGAATATCATTTAGAAAAAAAAATTACGTCGATTTTTTAAAGCACGGTTCATGTAAAAGCTACACACATGTTCACTTTTATGTTTAAAAGAGTCTTCATTCAGTTTTTTTTATAATCTAGTGTTTTTAAAAGGTCTTAAAACTTTATTATTTTTTTTATTCATTTATTTATTTATTTATTTATTTTTTGAAAAGTGAAATATAATGGGTTTTTAATGAACCCTTCAAGTTCCTACACTGTAAGTTTTTGTGTGAATTCCTATGTAGTATAACAACTTTTACTCATAGCATTAAGCATGATGATTGTAATTATTTAACTTTTAAAGACACAGATTGCGTACTGAGTGCGCCACTCGGTGAAAGAACAGTTGTGAATTCCAAAGTAATGACGTGATTAATTCTAATTAAATCTGATAAAAACAATTGATGTTTATTATTTTTATTCTACAATTGAATATTGCACTAATAAATGATATCATTAAAAACTATTTACAATTTAAAAACCGATGGCGCATAGATGTTGGTACACCCGATGTTAGTACAAACCGCCCGTGTCTTTAAAGAATAAATTTTATGAATTCAGACATTTTGAGAATAATTGCGATATCTGTTAAACTATAACCTGAATAATTGATAATGAACATGGGAAAGTATATTCAACTGGGTAAATTATATTCAATGGTTGGAGTATCACAGTTGAGATTTTTTTTTCCAACAGAGTGAAAATATGCCGGGACCAGGACTCGAACCTGGGTACTTTGGTTTGCCGTACCAACGCTCTACCTACTGAGCTATCCCGACGCTATCCTAGTCCGGCATACCCAGGTTCGAGTCCTGGTCCCGGCATATTTTCACTCTGTAGGAAAAAAATCTCAACTGTGATACTCCAACCATTGAATATGAATAATTGACGTTTATATATAAAACATTTGGGGAAGGAATAGTGTCTCCTTTTAAACATTCAATATTCTTATAGTAAAATTTTGTAATATTGTTCGATCAGTGTTTCATTTCTTTCGAATTCGAATCAAACTAATCTAAATATTTTATTTGAAATCTATTCAACTAATCTTACGTTAGTGGTTAAGTGAACTAATCTAAAAATAATTAATCATTTTTACGGCACAAATAACATTTAATAACAATAAAACACATAAGTATTAGCGCCAAGTATTCGACGCAACACATCTAGGAATCTGCATATCAATAAAAATTATTTCTTTTCAGTTTAAAAGAACGGATGAGTTCAAATTACGCATGCGCTGGATAAATAGGTGTTTCACGAATTAGCCGGAACAATTATTGTATGGCATCACTTTGCTATAGCTTATAATACTTGGACCATCTTATTCTGTTGAAGGGGGAGGGGGCATCATTTAGGCTTAAATTTAATTGGACAACATTAAATTAAAAAAAAATACGAGTAAACATTGGAATACGTATGAATACGTGTAGTCTTTAGCAGATTTACAAAACATGCAAGGTGTTGAATTACGTCTACTATACCGACAAATGTTTGTTAAAATTAATGAAGACTGCATGATTTTCAGTCTGAAATATATTTCATTTTCCAGTTTGAATAAGTAAATCACACATTTTCTTATCTTGATGCCTATAATCTTCTATATTTTCTATATTCTATAAGTCTATATTTTCTCCTTTAACTAGGCTCCGAATTAAACAATTTGATATATTGTGTGATTTAGCTGTTAGATGAATAAAAAATTTTCTTATGAGTTTACTAAAAAAAATGTGAAGTAAAATTCATTTAGTTGGTATGAATATTTTCATATTAATCGTCTCTTAAAATAGCTTCGACTTAAAGTATAGCTTCAACGGTGCATGTTTGCTAACACATAAAGCCATTACATTCAGTCAGAGAAATGAACCATTTCACAAACTTCAGGTTTTAACGAAAGCTCCCAAAATCATTAAAATGTAATTATTTAATAAATGTAAAGTTTTTTGGTTGCCCTTTTTTGTTATCAATTTTGTTTTTCGATTTTTTTTAACAAGCAAAACGAAGAGAGGGTAAGGTAACGAAATAATTAACTAATCAAAGTAGTAAAATATTCTGTAAGTTTTTTTTTTCTCTAGCCTAACAAAATAATTTAGTAAAAACTGGACCATATGAAATATTGATTTAAAAATTTTTTAAAACGTTATTTTAAAAATATTACCTATTGCTTTAACTTATATTTGCTTGTAATAAAATTTTGCAAGTTTATATCTTATTGTCTTGTAATGAAAATAATTGTTCAGATGATCATGTTCATGAACAAATATTACAAAAAAAAATCCCACAATCTCCTTTACAAGGCTTCCCTTCTGCCAAGCTTTGATCCCACAAGCGATAACAGCCTTAATCGTAGATGTCGTAATCTTTCCCCTGATATTAATACCGGCAGGATCATGTTAAAAAGAGGAAAAGAAGTATGGCCACAAATCTTCCATTTAAGACCATAAAAGTTCCATAGATTTTTAAAAAATGATTGCGAGGATATTGTTCATGCATTTAATAAGAACAATAATTTAAGGGAAACTAAACTTGAATCCCAGGAAGGAACTTCCATCGAGCTTTAAAACTATTACGGTATTTTCTGATTGTACAAACCACATATTTGTATGACAGTTGCCCTTATGTATATAATTTTATTAACGTTGTTTTTACTAACGTCTTCCCAAATCTTTATTTCTATTTACGCCACTGCAAAGTGTTCAGCACTTCGAGAACCCAAGTGCCACTGTATATGTTTCTAACATAATTAATTTCGAAGAGGTTTTTTGAGAACCAAATCCAGTTTAACTATAAAAATTAATGAAAATAAGATTAGTTTGTTCTCAACAGGCAAATTACTTCCTGAATTTATCTGTTTAAAAAAATACTCTGTATAATACAATACGCAGAAAAATATTTAAAAAAAAAATTATGATACAATTTTATAACATTTTTAATAAAAGCCTTACCCGTACCTTTCTAGTTGAAATTTTAGAAGACTTGAGATTGAGGAGGAGGGAGATTTCCAATCTAATATATATATATATATATATATATATATATATATATATATATATATATATATATATATTAATAAATAAGTATTTGATATCTATATTCAGAGTGTTGGGGAACACTTTCGTTGTCAATAAATTATTACTTAATAAATCATAATTTCATAGTTTCTGTTGGTGTTTCGGTAATGTTTCATAAATGATGTATATATATATAATCATTCAGACACCAAAATTAACTTTTTTTAAATTTCCAAATGCATGAAGTTAGTTCCGGGATAACTACATTGCATATGTATTTGTTTCGGACCCATGGAAAGAAATATATATTACATTTTTTAAATATATATATATATATTATTCTGCCCTGTCATAGAATTAATTCGTTTAATTTTCTTTTATATATATATAAATTTTATTGACCATTCATTTAATACTTTCCTACCTCTTCACTTTTCATTCATTATTATATACATTAATTTTCTTAATTTATTAATTCAACTTGGGTACATAATTTAAATTCCAAGATTCGTCCAACTATTATCAATAATTCTGATTTTCCGTTTTTGTACTGCTAATAGATGGCAGCACTGTTCTTTATTTCTGGGTTTATCAAGATATTTAAGCTCCTGTGATGACTTGGTTTACCCATTGACATCTCAGACAAATAGACGCCGGATCAGCAACCCTTTTTTGAAGAAAACATGTCCCTTCTCACCTGCAGGTGCTGGTGGGAGAATATTATGCCAAACAGGTTTTTTTCCCACCAAACTGTCACTGGAATTCCACCGTCTGTTTCTTTTATTAGGAGAACGGAAACAAAAAGTTGCCAAGAAAGGGATTACCGCCAGAAAGCGGTACCCTTTCGCCGTTTTTTGACGATGAAAGGTGAAAGATGTTTTCTTCAACTCTCTCGGGAGAGAAGAAAGGGATCCGGTGTCCATTTATATTAGAAGTCAATGGGTTTAACTCATGGAGTTTGAATATTTGCGAGTCATTCATTTCGCTGTTGGCACTTTTAGCAAACTTTTTTTCTTTTATTTTCATTCATTTTCTAATCTAATAATGTGCGATTGACCAAATCTTGTATTATTTTAGCTTATTATAGATAGCACAAGGATGAAATTGTACATTTTTTGTCGAATCTGTAGTAATTTGGGACATAAATAGTTCCACAAATATTTCATTAATTCACTTTTTTTTTTTCTAATTTGATTTATCCTATCTTGGTCATATTTAGTTTTTCTTCATTTTCTGGATACTATACAAACAAATATGTGTTCGTATTTCAATTTTTGATTTTTTTTCTCCCACTTATGTATGTTTCTGTATGGTATTTTAATATATATATATGTGTGTGTGTGTGTGTGTAAAAAGAAAGATCGGTGGATTCCGCAACCTCGCTGAACAGGAAATCTCGAATTGCCTGAATTTCGTTAACGCTGTGATTACTGTTCTTCCTGTATGTGCGGTTTGCGTAGCCCTCTTCCCCCAGAAAAAGGTTACATTTTGCTACATCTGTATATTTGATCAATTTGGTAATGACGCTCTCACTGTTCGAAAACAGAATAAAATTTCAACCCAATTTTCCGAAATTTCTTGCTCGCAAACTCCGGTCTAAAAGGAAGAAAAAAATTATATATTTTTTAGCATATTTCTTATTTTTATTAAGACAATTTTTTTTAGAAAATATTACAGCTCAATTAAGTAATTCTTAAAAATTCCTTGAAGTATAATGAAATTGCAAAAAATATTTCGCAGTTACTAGCATTTTTTAGTAGTTACTAGCACTTGCTACCAAATTTTATCAAAGATGCACAATATTTTATTGGAAGTAGGAGAAACCGGTTTTAATCCTAAGTGAAGAGTTAGAATTGAAAAACACCAATGACCTGCAGACAGTTTCGGTAACGTATTTGAAAATGGTTTGAGAAATCACTTTGTTGTAAAGTTTGCTTCCGCGCAATGGACCCATCAAAATCGCTGTATTAATTTCGAATATTTTTTTGAAAAGAGGACAATATACCAGAATTCTTTCACGAATGTCAAACTGCCGCAAAACTCGAAAAAAGGGAAAAAACGCATAAAAAATTTGCGAAAAACTCAAAAATCGCTGTACGAATTCCAAATAAACTTTATTGAAAAAAGGGCAAAATTTACTATGTTGAGCTAAAAGATTGAAACCGGAATAATTTTACGTACGCAAAATTCGAAAAAAAGTTAATCTGCATAAAAAAAGTGGTTGGAAATATTCAAAACCTGGCTTCAAGGTGCTTAACTTCAGACATATGTTCCTTCTTGCTAAATCTTGTAGCTCACCGTGCAGCGGTCTTTTCAGAACAAAGTGCACAGGCACACACACAAACGTCTATTGCCACTGTTTCTAATCGAAGTATTTATGTGCATGGTACACAATTTTATAAATACGAATATTGTGTATATTTTTTAAAAAGAATGTAATATATAAAATTCAAAAGTACCGACCGTGGATAGAGTTGCACATGTCCAAAAGACACTAATTCGCATCTGCCGTCTGGTAACACATTCATTTTCTCCTTTTGCTACCAAGTTTTCTGTTTTTTCTTATGACTTATTTAAGTTTAATTTTTCTATAGTTATATTAAAAAAAAAGTGGGTATATCATACGAATTGTTCATATTCTTCTCCGTTCCATTCTCACACACGCCCACTCCGATATTTTACCTCTTCATGAGGAGGAAAAATGAATATCTTGAGTCATGCCTTTTAGAGTGATGATTTAAAAGCCAATCTTGAAAGCAAATTCGTGCTTTGTATAAAATTATTAAGATTAACAGAAACTGCGCTATTTTTAAGGCACCTTGGAATGTCTAGGATGTTCTAATGAACCCAAAAACTATATAAAATAATCCTTTATTTGTGGAGGGGGGGGGGGACACTTCAGGATTTAAAAATTTAATGTATAACTATCTAAATAAAATTAAGGTTTTTTAAATTTAACGAAAATTGTTTTTTAACAGAAATTTAACAAAAATTGTCTTTTAACCGGAATTTAACGAAAATTGTCATTTAACCGGAATTTAACGAAAATTGTCATTTAACCGATATTTAACGCGAAAAAAGACATTTAACCGATATTTAATGCGAAAAATGTCATTTAAGTGAAATTTAACTAATATAACTATTTTGTGTACTATTAATGACATAAGGCTGTAAAAGAATATTTAAAGACATTTGGAAAATATATTATAATAGGGTTCATTATCCCGGTACAAATTTTATTTATTCCTTACATAACTTTGTTTTCCCGTATTTTTTCTTATCATAAATTATTGGTTCAGACACGTAGCTCCTATTTTTAAACTGAAAGAATGACACATGTTTGCAATAATTCTCAGCAACTGTGTATGGAGGGAGCTTTATGCAAGCTTTGTTTTTAATTACTAAATGATGAAACATAGTGAAGTGATAATAGTAAATGTAAAGATATACACTATATTGCCAAAGGTGACCGGTCACTTGCGATTTTAGACGTTTTGCTAACTATCTAGAAAAAATACATGAAAAATTAACCTGAAACTACAGGTGTGTAAACAATATAGTATAGGTTATATATTTCCGCGAAGATTTTTTCACGAAACCCCATAGGGGACTGTCAAAAAATTGAAAAAGAACGAATATCTTTTGGATAACCCTGTAAAAACTAATGTAGCAAAGGCGTTCAAACTCGAGATTATTAATAAGTGGCTTATTGTAATATACTGTGTTCATTTTTATGCGGATAGCATGTATACTCGTAGAGAAATTAAGGCTTTTATAAAAACAGTCCCAATTTCGCCTAGTTTTTTGCTTATAATTTGCAGAGTTCTTAATATAAAAAAAAGTTCTTTCAGAAAATATGACAAACAACATTGTACATAATACTCTGCAATCAGAATTAAAACATAATAAAAATTGGATGAAAAATGAGCAGGTTTACTAAAAAAGATTTCACTGCGCATGCGCGAATGCAATCAAAATATAATATGCATAATGTATTAGCTAAGTATATAGAGCAACTTTTGTGAAAATCTTAAAATCATAGCTTGAAAATTCTGAAAATTATCGTCGATAGAATAAGCTCGAAATCCGTTGTTCCCAAAAGGAAGCAAAAATATGAGGGGTTGTATCCAAATATAAATATTGTGTGCGCTATCTTGGCACTAATCAACAGATATTTGATACAACCCTTGATCTTTTTGCTTCTTTTTGGGAACAACGGATTTCAAGCCTATTCTATCGACGATAATTTTCAGAATTTTCAAACTATGATTTTGAGACTTACACAAAAGTTGCTCTATATACTTAGCTAATACATTATGCACATTATATTTTGATTGCATTCGCGCATACGCAGTGAAACATTTTTTAGTAGACCTGCTCATTTTTCATCCAATTTTTATTATTTTTTAATTCTGATTGCAGAGTATTATGTACAATGTTTGTCATATTTTTTTTAAATAACTTTTTTTTTATATTAAGAACTCTGCAAATTTATAAGCAAAAAACTAGGCGACTGTTTTTATAAAAACCTTAATTTCTCTACGAGTATACATGCTATCCTCATGAAAATGAACACAGTATATTACAATAAGCCACTTCTCGAGTTTGAACGCCTTTGCTACATTAGTTTTTACAGGCTTATCCAAAAGATATTCGTTCTTTTTCATTTTTTTGACAGTCCCCTATGGGGTTTTGTTAAAATTTTCGCGGAAATATATAACCTATACTATGCTGTTTACATACCTGCAGTTCCATGTTAATTCCCCATGTAATTTTCTAGATAGTTAACAAAACGTCTAAAATCGCAAGTGACCGGTCACCTTTGGCAATATAGTGTATAATATTGTTTTCTTGCAGATGATAAAAATAATTGTAAATGTAACGACATGTTATATTATCAGAACGCCAAACCCGAAAGGGTTAAAATTAAAGATATTCATAATGCATGTTCCAGTTCTAATTCAGAGGAAATTATAAAAATTCTCAGATTTTAATGCAATGCAAGGTATACTAAGGAATTTCACTTGAAATTTATAAGATGAATATTAATTCGGAAAAGAAATAACCCAAAGCTTTTATTAAAATGATCATGAAATTCCTCGGCGGATTAAAAGAATTTAAATAAAATAATTTAATTTTAAATTTGATATCTTGATTACTTTAAAAAAATGAATAAAATCTTAAATATGTGTGTGCATTTATTTATATACTAAATTAGAAATTCTTATCTAATGGATTTACCATTTATTTTTTTTAAATAATATAGTTTTAAAACAAATTCTAGGTTAAATACCTCTTTGACTTAAAGAATCTTAGCTCGTAGCAAAAACATGAGAAAAATTCAGTTCAATTTATTGAGTTGTTTTTGTTATGACAGATTAAGAGTTTATTTTGGAAATTTTCAAAGCATTACAACATGTTGATATCAAATGGATTTTTGTCTTTTAAATGAGTATTTAACTAAGTTGAAAAAGTATAAAAAGTTCAAATACTTGCATGTTATATGCTTCGAAATGAAGATTCATTTCTTAATATGATCTTGAAATATTTTTTTAATTGTTACGATTTATTTTTTACACAGACATACAAAACAAGTAATAAAGTTATAATACATATATTTTTCAACAGAAAAGATATTGCCCGGAATTGTTTCTGATGTTCCGCTTCTGATAATGACCACTCTTATTCTTGCGCATCTTATGCAAAAACGTTATTTCTTTTAAAGGAATATCAAACCCAAAATGCAGCAAATATCCTGAAATTTAAGTCCGCAGCATAATACATAGCCTTAGCAATCGGTCACATTTTGCTATTATAGTCAAAACATGCACGTATTCAATATATTTAATGTCGCAATTTTCTTTTTAGCAACAGTAATAATAATTAATGTTACGCTTACTTTTTTCGAAAAAAAAAATGCTATGGTTGCCTATTAGTGGTGGTGCTAGGTATGAAAAAACTGCAAATCGTGCCAAGAATATTCCGATTGGTCAGTATCTTTTTATGTTAATACAATAGATATAAGAGGGAGAGGCATCGTGTAAAATCATAGGAATTCAAGAAGGCGGCTGTAATTCAAAATGACGTCATTTTCTAGAATTTTTGCAGTTTTCTTATTATACATTATATAAAAGTGTGTTTGATGCGAATTTCGATGTTTTTTAGGTCAAAAATGTAATTTAACTTTTTTCAACATAGCTGAAAAGTGTTTATGAATTCAGTTTGTGCGGCCGTCTGTCTGGCCATGCTCTAATTCGCATAAATATACTCTGATAGCCATGTAATGTATATATGTTATTGTGGTATACTGTAAAAAGTTCGGTATTGAAAATGAAATGTGTAGCATTTTATAGTTCGTTTAAAAACTCACTCAAAAGAATTCAGTTACATTATTGTCTACGGGGTAAAATCGTTTGCAAAGTATTTTAGTGATGTTAAACTCTTTAAAACATATTAAAATTGATATACATTACTGTGATGCTGTACAATATACTTACTGTAGAATATGGTATGCATAGCATTTATCGTTCATTTACGCTCACAAAAGAAATCGGTTACAGTACTGTCTATGACCACAATGCAATTTTCTTAGCATATTTGCGTTTTTAATTATAGTATGCGTTTTTAAATTTAACTAGGTATAAAACTAACTGCAAATTGTGATAAGAATATTTTCTTTGGCATGAATGCAGCTTATAAATATACAATGTAATTATGATGGGAAGGCACCATCCAAAGTGAGATGAAATCAATATGGCGGGTAAAATTCAAAATGATATCGAATATGTCACTTTCTTAATGCATATCATACGTGAGTGTTTGGTATCATTTTTTAGACTTGTTTTATTTTAAATGTACTTTTATGTTTATTTATATGTTAAATTTGATCTAATAGACTGTGTTTATGTTATGTTTTAGGTTTGAGAACATGAAGGTGAAACACTAAATGTGGCAAAGGGGCTACGAGTAGTTTCTGTGACTAACTTGTGTGAGGTGAAGTCAAAAAGTGTTTATTGGACAATTTGTATCCGAATCGAAATGATGAAAATCTTATCTGTCCTACAAATAATACTAACATGTCTTCACGCAACACTAGATATGCAACACTTGCAAACAACTTTGCAACATTAATGCCTTACCCATGTATATATTAATACAATGATGCTTAATGAAGACTGTAGTGGAATAGAAGATACATTTTTAAAAAGACAAGGTAAGTGGCACAAAATTTGTGCATTAAAATACAATTCCACAGTGTTTGAAAGAGCCAAAAAACGGAAACTTCGGGAAGGCAAGAATGATGACTTGCCATCATGGACTTCGTAATCGATTATCAACTTCTACAGATGTGTGCTGCTTCTACAGGTGTGTGCTTATTTTGAGATGGTTATACAACAAATAAAGACTAGCTATTTAATGTAACTACGTGGCATGTAGACCAGAAGGTGAGAAAATGTACTATCGAGCAAGGAAATAGTGTTCTAATTGCAAAATTGAGCAATGGTGGCATGATTGCTCAAGAAGCATAATACCGTGCAAAATATCTAGTACTGTACGACAAGTCTCCGAGTAATGAAATGTCAGAAGAAAGCAATACTATAATCTATTATCAACTTCGACAGTCTCTTGTTTCTTCATCTCTGCAGTTGTTGTAGACAATATGAATTTTGATGTAGCTTCAGAGCAAACTGAAATAGTACATTCTTTTGAATGTATGAATGCTGGTTGCCCTAAAGCAAGTTTTTCTGGCAGACTCGGTACACTTCGTTTTTTGGAAGTGATTGTGTCATAAGACACAGCTTGTGAAACTTCCCTTACGTTTCCTAAACAATTAGGTGTTATATTTTGAAGAAATCGTATACTTTGATAGTAATTATCTGAGGTTGAACTGCTTGGATTGTGGTCTATGTTATCATATACCGCAATCCTGAAAATCCATTGTCGTATTTTTGATTGACAGTCTTTTTATTTTGGAACTTAACATTTGCAACTTGCACATCACTGCCGAGAGTTACTGCACACGATAATACGAGATTGAAAGTCCAAGTGAATGGAGCCTCTCAACGATTTCTTTTTTTTTTTTTCGTGTTATGTTACAAACAAATATTGAAAGACCCATCTAAACGGGAAGGTGGGTTACGTGATTTTGCATTAAAACAAAACAGCTGTGATATCGTAAGAGATGGTTGAGTAACAATTTCATTGGTTTGAATATTTACTCCATATAACAGCATATTTAATAAAGACAGCAGATAGCGAGGAGCAGACATTCACTGGGATTGATTATCAAAATCACCGTTGAATGAGTTCGTATGTTGAAGCATATCTTTTCTTACCATTTTTTTGCCTTTTGGTCTACATGCAGCGTAGTCACATTAAATAGCTGATCCTTATTTCTTATACAACCATCGCAAAAGCAGCACACATCTGTAAAAGTTTATAATCGGTTACGAGGTCCATGCGATGTTGATGGCAAGTCTTAATTCTTGCCTTTAGAAAGTTTCCATTTTTTAGCTCTTTCAAGCATTGTGAAATTGTATTTTAATGCACACTTTTTGCGTCACTTATCTTGTGTTTTTAAAAATGTATCTTCTATCCCACTACAGTCTTCATCAAAGATCATTGTATCAATATCCATGGGCAAAGCATTAGAACTGTCAAAGATGAGTAAGTTTTTTGCAAGTGTTGCATATCCAGTGTTGCGTGAGCTAATTAGCATTGTTTGCAGGACAGATAATATCTTCATCACGTCGGTTTTGGCACAGTATACAAATTGTCAAATCAACACTTTTTGACTTTCACACAAGTTACTCACAGAAACTGATCATAGCCGCTTTGCCATATTTTTAGTGTTTCGCCTTCACGTTCTCAAATCTGAAACATAACATAAACACAGCATATTAGACCAAATTTAACATTTAAATAAACATATAAATACACCTAAAACAAAACAAAACCTAAAAAAATGTACCAAATACTTTCACGTATGATATGCATTAAGAAAGTAAAATATGTGATAGCATTTTGGATTACAGCAGATATATTGAATTAACCTCACTTTGGGTGGTGCCTCCCCATCATAATTACATTGTGTATTTATAAGCTGAATTCTTACCAAAGAAAATATTCTTATCACAATTTGAAGTTTTTTCACACTTAGTTAAATTTAAAAACGTATATTATAATTAAAAACGCACATAGACAGCATTGTGTTCACAGACAGTACTGTAACAAGTTTCTTTTGTCAGCCCCTGTAAATGAACGATAAATGCTATGCACACCATATTCTATAGTAAGTATCTTGTACTGCACCGCAGTGATGTATATCAATTCCAACATGTTTCAAAGAGTTTAGCATTGCTAAAATACATTGCAAATGATTTTACCCCATATACCATAATATAACTGAATTCTTTTGAGTACGCCTGTAAATGAACTGTAAATGCTACACACTTCGTTTTCAATTCCGAACTTGTTACTATATATTACAATAAGTTTTGTAAATTGCATGGCTATCCAAGTATATTTACGCGAGTTATAGCACCGTCAGACGGACGGCTGCACAAACACTTCATAAACACTTTTCAACTATGTTAGAAAGTGTTACAAATAACATTTTTACCTAAAAACATCGAAATTTACATCACACATTTTTATATGATGGATACTAAAGAAAATTGCAAAAATACCATAAAATGATGTCATTTTGAATTACAGCCGCCATCTTGAATGCCTGACTTTACACGATGTCTCAAATAGATTCGGGTTAGAATTGTGTTTGCAATTTCAAGATTGCGTTTTGTATATATATTTATTTATTGGCGTTTGATAGACAATTATTTGTAATAAAATTGTATGAAACAAGCTTACAAATGTTTTTTTTTTTTTTTTTTAAGGCCTATGCAACTGGTCAGTTATGACCGATTTCTAATTTCTATACTACATACCCCTCTCCCCCTCATCCACAGAAAAAAATGTTAGATAATGACCTTTTTTAGTTTTTATTATTATTATTATTATTATTATCGAACAAATTGAGAATAATTCATAGTCTTTGTTCAAATGATTTTTTTTAATTTAGATTAAATTTATCCCCCCCCCCTTAAATATTTTATGCAACCTTTTAGATATATATTTTTTAATGTGTAATCTTCCTTCCCCCACCTCACCAAATAATAGTAATACTAATAATAATAAATAAAAATCTCAATTAGTACAATTTACCGCAATTATGTAGGAAGGATTATTCTCAAATTGCAAACCTTTTTCACTTTTAACCCAGGCCTAGCCCAGATTGAAATGCAAGACGTGGAAATTCTATTATTCTGAGCGTAAGAAGTGAGTTCTCTAAGAGGCAGAGCATTTTGAGATACGAAAGCGAGCAAGACGTAAACTTTGGGCAGACGGCCCAAATACGCTCGAATGATGATTTCTAGGCCGTAGAGATGCTCTAATCTCCCTTTCCCTTTAAATCCCTGTATATAATTTCTAAGTGTTTTATTAATTCCTGTATACAATAACCTAGATATATTAAATTATCTATATAATTAATAAGAGTGTTTGCTGAATACCCCCATTATCAACAATATTATATATCACGTATATCACACTTAATTTTAATCCCAAAATGCCACAATGACACCCTAATTTTAGGTTCAAATTGCGTTTTAAAATGTATTTGAAAAAAAGTTTTTACTTACTCTCAAATTTGTTTCAAAATTTTGGAGTCAATCATTTCAACATTTCAGCAACATAAGTACTTTGCCCCTGAATGGGTTAATAAATTATTCGTAAAATAAGCACAATCAAAAGTATTTTTGGGCCAAAGAAATTTATTTTTAAGAAAATAAAAACTTTTCAGAATAAAGAAACCATAAAAAAAAATTCAGCAGTTTAATACTTGAGATAAATATTTAACAATATATAGTTTTATTTAGTAAGTTGCCAATATCTTTCTATAATTTTATTTTATAGAAGATTTTCCTTTACCCCCTTTTTTTTAAAAAAAAAAGCATAGAACAATAATTTTTCAACCATTACTACTGCGATTATAGTCTCTAATGAAATGGAACTGTTGACTACAGTAAAAAGAAGAAAAAAAGTATATCTGAAATTAGGATTCTTTATATCCTACACCCAAACCCATGGCCCATTTTTATGGCTTGTGGCTAAGAAAGATCGTAAAGATTTTATGGCACTATATATCTAAGTGCCTTGCGAAGACTACTGTTTTGGTCGTCGAACTGTTGTTTAATAGGGAATTTCGATTAATAAGGTTATGAATTTCCTGACGACTGTGTCGTTTGGGCTCGTGGTTTAGACGCTTAAACCATATCATAAATCAGATTTTTTGCTCCTTCTCCGCCTACTTAGGAGTATTTTTAGGATTTTAGGATGTCCTCCGGTGATTACTCTTACACATGGATCGTATTTATTTGCAAACTCTTCAATATTTTTATGTGTTTTCATAAAGTTTGTTAATGGGTTCAAGTGATAAGATAAGTGAGTTGTTCAGATCTGCTGTCAATGTTGGTTGTTCGGGAAGAATATATTTGTAAACATTGGGAGTTAAAGGTAAGGGGATAAGTTTTGTTGGTAAAGTAAAAAATTCAAACGCATTTATAAATAAAACATTGTTTATGAGCCAGTAACCAAAAAAATGTCTTCATTTGGCTAATTAAAAATTGTGCTTGTTTTACAATTGAAAATACGAGGAAAGAGTCCTGTATTAAATTTGTTATAACTTGAGTGAAGTTAAATGCCGGAAAGTAAATAGATTCCACTTTGAAATTTCGAATAAAATTCTACAGTATAATTTGATACTATACGTTTGTCTCGTGGTTTAGATGTTTGAATCGTATATAATATTGATTTTGCTTTTTCACAGCCTATGTATGAATGTTTTTAGGATGTCCTCCAGTAATTTTTCTTGCAGATAGATGGTATTTATTTACAAATTCTTAAATATTTTAGTTTTAAAGCTTGTTTTGCCAAGTTCGAAGGTTTTACCCAACTGTAAACCATATAGGTCAGCCGCTCAATTTGGTGTTTTCGTTCTCTCTTGTGTTTTCACAAAGTTTGTTAATATGTTCAGAACTGCTTTCAAAGTTGATTCACCGAGGGAAGTATATTTGTGAACATTGAGAATTAATGGTATAAGAATAACTGCATTGATAACATAAATCAAATATACTGATAAATAAGCTATTGTTTAGGTCCGGCAAACTGATGTTTAAATAGGAATTTCTATTTATAAGGTTGTGAAATATACTGAAGTGAATATCATTTGTGTGGCGATTTAGATGGCTGAACCATATCATAAATCGGATCTTTTGCTCATTCTTCCTTCTCCGCCTACTTATGAGTATGTTTAGGATGCCCCCCCCCCCCCTTCAGTAATTTACGTACACATGGATTGTATTTATTTGTAAACTCTTAAATATTTTGTTTCCGCAAAATTTGTTGGTAGGTTAAGTTGATAAGAGTTGCTCAGACCTGTCGTCAACAATTGTTCTTCAGACAAGCATAAATGTTGCTAAAGGATGAGTGTGTTGGTAAAATAAGATTCCAGCACATTGGTAAGATAAGTTGTTTTCAGAATGAAAAAGAAATGAAAAAGCAAATGTACATTTAGCTAATTAATAGTTTTGCATGATATCAATTGAAAATACGAGTGTAGAGTGTGTTAAATTTTCTTGTAACTTGAGTCAAGCTAAAATCGGAAAATACATTTATTCCGTTTTGAAATGATAAATAAAATAGAACTGTTCTGTTCAGTACATCTCTGTTCATTAATCACTTTAAATAATTTCTCGGATATCCGGTTCCAACTAATAATTTTTAAATTAAAAATTGATGGGCACTTCAATTTCCTCTATGACCGAAATGAGATACTTTCCAAAATTAGTAATATTCGTTTTGCATATAGACAAAATATATTTTGAAAATCCATAAATTATTCTTATACAAAATTTAGTCTTGGCATTGAATAAAACTGCTATCAGTTCTAGTCACATTTATTTTATTCATTTAGTTTTTCATTAAATGTAACTTTTTAGTGGGGTATATTTGCATGGATGACCACAAGAAAAAGGGCAGTGGAGGGCAAGCGTCCCTCTATTTTCAAATTTAATTAAATTTCTTTATTTTTTTTCCTCATGATTTTGGGAAAAAATAAATACATTTCTAAATGATTTAGAATAATTTAACACTAAGAAAAAAAATAATTTAGAATTTTTCGAAGGGGTGGATCTGCCCCCCTCACAAACCCCTCTGGAAGACTATTTTTAGTTCTGATTTTCTTATTGCGTTCATGTCTTAAAACTTATCTTAAACGGGAGGGGGTTCAGCTGACGAACAAAATAATAAACTGTTTCAATTTACCATTTTCAAAGAAGCCGGTAGAAGTTTTTTTTTTTCATGTTTAATGTCAAAATATATTTTGTCTAATATGCAAAACGAATATTACTAATTTTGTAAAGCATCTCATTTCGGTCATAGAGGAAATTGAAGTGCCCATTAATTTTTAATTTAAAAATTATTAGTTGGAACCGGATATCCGAGAAATTATTTAAAGTGATTAACGAACAGAGATGTACTGAACAGAACAGTTCTATTTTATTTATCATTTTAAAACGGAATAAATGAATTTTCCGATTTTAGCTGGACTCAAGTTATTACATTTCTGTATTATTTATATTATGTTTAATGATTGTCTTTCACGTGGGGTTCTAGAAAAAAATCTTCATTTATTTTATTCCTTGTTTCTATTCTCAATTAAAAAAAAAAAAAACCCTTGGCGGCCGACTACTCGCATCTGCTACAAAATCTTGCCTCTCTCTGGATTTTGTTTTGTGGGCACCTATATTTATATGAAGTTCACTTTTGAATTGAATCTAAAATTTCCCGTCCGAAGAGACCATGCATTCCTTATTACCTTTCATAAGATGATTCCTTATATTCCAGTAGTTAATAATTGAATACTTCAGCCGAATGAGTTTCGAATTCGTCCGTGATTTATGACACCCCGATGAAAAGTGTAAAGTAATTACAAGATGATGATTCCATTGAAACTAGTTCATTATTTGTATTCAATAACCGTACGTACAACAATTGTAAGACTTTATAATTGGAAATAACTTTCACCAAAATTCTCATTTCACCAAATAATAATCTCAATAAGGCATTAGTTTCCTTATATTCTGAAACCGTTATTAAAAGTAAGTTTAAGAAACTGTCTATATGAATATATTAAAGGCTAGATACTGACTGGTATAGTGTTGCAAATGTTATCTGAATATTTGATTGGAATTATTGATCTTCCTTTATTATATATATATATATATATATATATATATATATATATATATATTTGATTTCTACTTTGTAGATATCTGATACTTCGTTATAGAAATTTCCAATTATTGATTCATTATTTTCATCACACGATTCATTATATGAATTTAACTAATCCCATTGTTTCTGAGTGTTACATTTATTTTCTATATTCAGTGTGTTGGGGTTACAATTTCGCTGTCAATAAATTATTACTTACTATATCATATTTTCAGTTTCTGTTGGTGTTTCGGTAATGTTTCATTAATGGTTATTTATATATATATATATATAAATTTTTTACAAACCTATTTAATAAGTATTGTCTCTAAAATTTTCATCCTGTAGCTTTACCAGTTATCGAGGTAAGATATAGGAATGTCAAATTTATTAAAATATTTATTGAATATAACTTTTATTTCAGAACTTCTGTGTTTATAATTAGATATTATAAGTAAAGAAAAAAAGCGGTTTTTCTTCATTTGCATATAAAAATCTCAAGCTGACTTTGTCCAAACAATTAATTAAACTATGACGTATTGGGTTTCTCATTTAAAATCTCCAAGTGTTTATGGAATCATGATATTTGGACACCCCCTCAAAATAGTGTCAATTAAAAAATATTCTGCGAAACTTCGCTTCTGTTCTTGTATTTGGATGCAATTTAACATTTAAAAAACAATCTCAATCCTTACTAACGCATTGATTTTTCAATACATGGATAGGGTTTTTGACAAAACTTTATGTAAAACTTTTTTCTTTTATTGTTTAGAAGATACGTGCATGTGAACAATATTTAGCATCGCGTTTCAATTGACTGATAGCGCTTGCTACTGGTTCGAATCAGGCATGGTAGGATTCTACTTTAAACGGAAGTACCGGTCTGTTTAGCCTTCTTGTTCAAAAGATGACCTTAGTGCCCCCAACCAACCAAACAATCAACCAATTGACTGAAAACAAAATATTCAAGATAGAAAATACAGTGTCATTTTCGTTTCTGTATTTTCATACTTGGTTACATTTACACTTAACTATATACTATTTTCTATACTTACGTGACTTCCACTAGTTAAAATTCCTTATCCTAATCCTAACTTTCTCTATTAATATCTCCGCGTCAGTTATTTTACATATGTGTGTAAAGAACAAAATTTGAAGAAAAATAAATACATATTTAACGCGAGTGAAACAATTAAAAATAAATCTATTTTATTAGCCACTTCCATTCTAGACTCGCGTGTAATCTTAACCTGATCTCCATTAGATGAGATAAAGTCTCTGTAGAGTTATTTATGGCTGACCACATAATGTGTGAAATTGTAATCATCCTTCAACGTTCTGTTGTTTACCCCACCAGACATTTTTTGTCCCAACTACAAAACCTACTGCAGAGGTCTTTATCTTATGACTTCTATAATGCAAGTGGTGGTCGGAGTTTATAGCATTTCTAGTACTTTCCATATTTCTGATGAGATTTGCTTTGTGCCCCTTGCAAAGGGTGCATGTGTTTTAAAGTAAAACGATCAATGCTTCGAAACGCAATGATATGTTTTTTTTTATATGTTTGAATGGTATTTTATAGAAAACCTTTATTTTTATGAATTTTCTCTTTTCTGATTTGGAAGGAACATGCATATGAAAAATATTTAGCATCGCGTTACAATCGAGTGGTAATACATTAAGATTTAACGTGGAAAATGCTTCTACTTTTTTTTATTGTACCTCAATATTAATAAAAACCTTCTGTTTATATTTTTATTTCAAATTTATGTAAAAAAATAAATATTGAAAAAATAATTTTATTTAAACATGTGGAAACAATTGAAAAGAAATTTGTGTTAGCAACTTTCACTGCCAACTCTCGTGCAACCTTAATAAATATCTGATCTCCATTAGATGCGATAGAAAGTCGCTCTTTAGACTTATTTATGGCTGACCGTATGATGTGTGAAATGCAATCACCCTTCCACATTCTTTTGTTTACTCCGCCAGACGTTATTAACTCCTCAACTCTTCCGTTCCATTTGATCCCAAGACTACTGTAATGCATGCGGAGGTGGGGGTATATAGACTTTCCATTACCACCCACTACCGGCAGTGGTCAGATAGATCTGATTCAGAGGCAGATGGGATTTGTTACATTGGACAGCGGTCAGATCTAGATTGAGCTGCCCATCACTCGTGTGCATTAGGTTACACGGGTGTGCAAAGAGATGGGAAGCTGATAATTTGGTGTTCTGCTATCTGTCTAGTCCTATTAGTAGCACGCATGAATAAACAACGTGATTTAGATTGTCATCATTTGTTGCAGTTATTTTAAATTTTCAGGATACACTAAAATGTTTCAATGTGAATCAAAACGAGGGATTTATTTAATTCTATTTTCAGAAATTCATTGTAATTCACTGAACAACTCCGTTCTTGTAAACATTGCTTATAAATGGTGTTTCAGGTTAAGTTCAATATTTTTGTCAAAATAATTATTTTAATACTAAAATGAAGCATGATTTAGTCTGTTTTATAAGTTAGATAATATGTCTGAAAAATACTTTTTTTCTGTACCGTTTTAGGCATTTCTAATGTTTCTAGATACGCTGAGTTTAAAAAATGCCATGTTTTCCTATCGCGTAAAGTTTCCCATTATATAATGATAAAGATCCAAGAAAATCTCAATATTTTCTAAACTTTATTTTAAAATCTCTGACAAATAAGCTGTATCTGATATATAATTAGTTCGTTACGTTTCCCCCCCCCCCCTCGGAGAAAGATTTCTACCACCGTTGAAATTTTTCGGCTTGTGCGCTGTTTGAGACCATTTCCTGTCCACAGCTAGAAGTCCAATTGAAACTTTATTGAAATACAAAAACTTTTAAACTTTTAAAAAGTCTTTTTTTAGTCCCATTCGGCTGAAAAATTTAAAGACCGAATAGTTGACATTTAATTTACAATTTTTTATAATTAAAGTTCACTAATAAATATTTTTAATTTAAATTCTTAGATACTTTAAAGAAGATGATTATTTCCTATGTTAAATGATAATACATATTTAATATAATTATACGTATATTATATATCAATGGGCATATTAAGCGCTTTATTTCTAAACTTTGAAGGCAGAAAAATATTTTTAGAATAGAAATATATTATTTCGTTTCATTAGCATAACAGGAAAAAATCATGCCGCAACCTTCAGAGATCATAAAATATCTTTTTAATCCCATTCATCTGTAGCCGAACAGTTTGTGGACTGAATAATTCACATAATTAGATATAATAATTGTAATTCATTTATAAATGCAATAGCTTAATTCATAAATAATTATAAATAGTATGCTTATACTTAATAAATTTTCAATAATTAATAGTTCTTTAATAATGTTTTACAGATGACTAGTTCACCGCCTCAGTAACAATAAATGTTTAACGTTATCGCTGAATATATTTAACACTTCCTTTAGAAGCCTTGAAGCCAGAAAAAAAATAACTTAAATTATTTAAAATCTGATATGCTGTTTTGTGTTCATATTTAAAGTACGTGAAAAATAAATTTTGTTAGAATGTAACATTTATACCTTCAGAAGATTTTTTATTCCCATTCATCTGCGACTGAATACTTTACGGGTAGAGTAGCTTATAAATAATTTACAACTTAATAGTTATAGATCATTTATAAATACATTAAGATGCAAATTTTTAAATAAAACTTTAAAGATTAATAATCTATACTCTGTAACAATTACAATTTAATGTAATCATCGATTAACTTATTTAACCCATTCACGACGAAAATCTTTTACTTTTTTAATTCAACACCAGTTGACACCAGTTTTTCCATGCTGTAATTTTGACTTATTTAATTTGTCAAAATTTTAGATTAGATAACGGGAAAATTTCCGTGCTAAAATACTGGTTTCCAAATTTAAATCTTTCGTGCACCTTAAGTGGCAAGTTTTCTTGCCAACCGGCGTTAATGAGTTAATACTTCATTTATATGCTTTGAAGACTGAAAAATATCTTACAAATTGCATTGATATTTAAAAAGAAACAGATTTTAACTAGCATAATGAAAAAATAAAACTTTGCAGGAATATATTTACACCTTCAAAGATTCAAAGGGGATTTTTTTTTATTCCTATTCATCTGCAGGTGAATAGTTTAGGGATTGAAAGTAACCTCGACACAAAAGAATCCTTTGAGTTGAGAGACAGAGTGATCAACCATCTAACTTCAAGACTCGGCAGTTGTCTTTGCTGTCCAGAACAGAACCCAGATCATTCTCCTTTCTTTTTAACGTCCAATTTTTTTTCGGACTTGGAAATAAGTTTTTTATGGAATTTTTGTGAAATAAGAAGTAGAGAACTTATTTCGCTTTTAGTGTGAAAAGTTTAATTACTTACAATATAATTTACCTCTGAATAGTTCAAAAGTAATTTAAAATTGAATAATTATAATTCATAGTAATTATCTGTACTACCTATTAAAACAGATATTAATAAACACGTCAAAGAGCAGTGCACATGTCTAAAAGCTTCAAAAAACACTAAAATTACACTAAAACGAGTCAATATGTTTAAAAAAAATTAAAAATATTTTTACCTCTTGGTCTCGAGGCATCTTCAGTTAATGATATGTTTCTTCCCCGCTAGTCACTCTATTGGAAACTTCCTCATTTGAAAAGAAAATAATTGATTTATAAATACAATAACTGTTAATAATTATCGTTCATAAACTATTATAAATTGTATGGTTATAATTATCTTAGTTTAGTTTTGTATAATTATAGTTTAAAAATTATTTTTAAAAATAAATAAGTGCTATCTTCAGTAACAATACGTATTTGATGATGATCAGTGAATTTACTTAACACTTTATTCACAAGTCTTGAAGTCTGAAAGAAAAAAAAGCTTCAAATATTAAAATCCGATTTACTTTAAATATGAACATAAATAAAAGAAAAAGATTGAAATGGAATCCTTACACATTCAGATCTTTTTTATTCCCGTTAATCTGAAGTTTAATAGTTTACGAATAATTTACAATTTAATAATTATAGTTCATTTATAAATATAATATAAAAATCTTAGAATTAAAGATATAATTCATGTGTCATCAATGACAATACGCATTTAATTTAATGAACATATTTAACACTTCATTTATAAACTTTGGGACTGAAACGAATATTTAAAAACTGCATTGATATTTAAAAAGGAAAAGATTTCAATCCGCATAAGAGGGGGGAAACCGTGCCGGAATATGATCTTCACACCTTCAGAGATTCAAAATTATTTTTTTTATTATTTCCATTAATCTGTGGTTGAATAGTTCTCGATTGCAAGTAGCCTCCACGTAAAATAGTCCTCTGAATGGAGAGAAAGACAGATCAACCATCTAACACAAAGGCTCGAGAGTTGACTTTGCTATCCAGAACCTGATCATTCTTTTTTTTTTTTTCTTTACGTCCAAGTTTTTTTTTAATTTGGAAACGAATCTTTTATGGAATTTTTGTGAAATAAGATGAAGTACGGAATTTACTTTGCTTTTTGTACGTAGTGTTAAAATTATAAAAAAAAAAAAAAATTGAATAGCCACTAATAATTTAATTGAATAACTAATAAATAATAATTTTTATATTATTTCTATATTGTTTTGAATAACACTTGTTCAATTAAATATAATTGTTAATAACTATAATTCGTAAATAATTATAAATCATATTATTAATGTAGTTAAAAACAATTGTAGTTCTTAGATGAAAATAATCAATTGGCCACATCTTCAATAACAATAGATTATAATCAGTGAATGTATTTAACATTTCATTTATAATCTCTCTGAAGCCTGGAAAAAAAATCTTCGAAATATTAAAATCTGTTTTACTTTGAATATTCACAAACCAGCATAAGTAAAATCAATTTTGAATAACTTTTACACACTCAAAGGATGATTATTATTGCAATTTAATAATTATTGCTCATTCATAAACGGAAATAATATGGGAATTCTTAAATAACGAAAGAGTGAATATTTCACATCTTCAGTGCTAATACACATTTAACTCAATCATCGATTAACATATTTAACAATACATTTATAAGCTTTGAAGCCTGAAAAATATTTTAAAAATCGTATTTACATTTAAAAAAGAACAGATTTCAATCATAATAATAATAAAATCCCTTCCCGAAATATTATTTTTACACCTTCAGAGATTTAAAAGAGATCCTTTTTATTCCCATTCATCTGCGACTGAATAGTTCACGGATTGCAAATAGCCTCCACACCAAAGAGTCCTTTGCGTTGAGAGAAAGTGAGATCAACCATCTAACTCAAAGGCTCGACAGTTGACTTTGCTGTCCAGAACAGAACACAGATCATTCTTTTCTCTCTCTCTCTCTCTCTCTCTCTCTCTCTCTCTCTCTCTTCTTTTGCACTTGGAAATGAATCTTTTTATGGAATTTTTGTGAAATAAGATTATGTGCTTATTGTGCTTTTGCGAATAATGAAGGTTGAAATTATAATTCTGATAATTTATAATTTTTTTAAACCGCAATATAAAAAGTACTATAATATGAATAGATCGCATCTTCAATAACAACATATTATGTCATTATCAGTGAATACATTTAACATTTCGTTTATAAGCTTTGGATGCTGGAAAAAAATATATTAAAATATGTTTTACTTTAAATATAAAACAAACCAGCATAAGGAGAAAAAAAAATGGGAATATTATCTTTTACCCATTCAAATGGTCTTTTTTCGTTCTCATTTGTCTGCAATTTAATAATTTACGGGCTGAATTAGTTGACAAATAGGTTAAAATATAATAATTGTAGTTCATTTTTCATTGTAATATGAAAATTTGTTTAAATAATTTAAGGAAAAATAGCTCGCTCACATCATGAGTGACGATACGAATTTAATGTTATCAATGAACACATTTAACATTTCATAAGCTTTGAAACTGAAAAAAAGGGTTAAAAATCGCATTAATAGTTAAAAAGGAATAAATTTCAATTAGCATAAGGGAAGGAAGGAGGAAACCATTACAAACGATAACCTTTTTGTTTCAAATTCCCATTTATATGCGTTAGGATGGTTCGCGGATTACAAGTAGCCTATACACAAAGAAGTCATTTGAGTTCAGAGAAAGAGAACAACTACCTAACTCCTTTTATTTTCCCTTTTTTTAGGAAAAAGAATCTCATATCTAATTATATACATCACATCTTGATAATGGTCATACCAAATATATTAAAAATTGTAGACCAGTTCAATTTATTTAATCTATAATTACATGCACGATCTTTTAATTTAAATATTTTAAATATAAATTTAGTAATTAAAGCAAAATATTCTTGGGTGTTAAATTTTACTTAATTATAAAGCATCCGAATAAAAAAAATACAATTTTTATAACTTTTCTTCCTGAATTAAATATGGCATTATTAAAATTAATTATTCCAATAAAATAAGAAAAACCATTCTGTCCGGAGTAGGTATCGAACCGACACGATGGTCGGAACAGAGAAAAACCACGCCTTATACAACTCGGCCACCCTTTTCTTGCTCGAGTGTACTCTGAAACTGGATAGGTTCTAGCTTTAATTTTACGCATGCGCAAATGGGTCCTTTTCGTGTGAAAAGTAGAATTTGACGAAAATCACTTTTCGTTTTAATATATATGATTTATAAGCTTTAAACACTAAGAAATATATGTTTAATCTGATTTACTTTAAATATAACACAAACCAGGTTAAAGGGGTAGGGGTAGTCAGATTTTTCAAAAAAAAATAGATTTTTTTTTCCTTTGCGTTTTTTAAAAGTATAATATTTTGAAAATATTCAGTGAAAATTTCAAGTTGATCTAATAGATAGTTTGAGATATCTTATAATCACCAAAGGACTCTCTTACTGTTGACTGCAGCTACTACTCACCTGTTTTTACCTGTATGTTGAATACATGGAATTGTATTGTCATGTATTGTACTAGAATTTATTTTACTATAACCATGAAGATAGAGTAATAGGACCTCAATCATAATAATGTAAAACTTTTAAATGATTTTTTCTCAAAACTATGTTTTTAAAGACTGGATCACTATATTTTAAAAAATTACTCGACGGATTTAAATAGTATTTATAAAGCATGTTCTAGACATTAAAAGTAGTGTTTAATCTAAGGATTTTTTTTTTTATCAATACTTTCTATTTATAAATATATATACAATAAATAAGCGCTTTTTTCCTTAAAATTCACATCTAAACTTCTCCATTTTTGCTTAGTTTGAAAGAAAAAAAAGGCTTCGATTAAACACTAGATAAAATATTAAAACCGATATATTTTTTTGTTGTTGCATTGATTTTAGATAAACCGCTAAGAAGCACTGATATGTCATCACAAGGCATTATTTGTAAGAGAGCGGTCAAAAAATCAAACAGATAACTTTGTCCAGAATTAATATTTTGATTTCGAAAATTTCATGAAGTTTACTTATAATATAGTTTAAAACCTTTTATATGTAAAATAAACATACAACATATAATCTTTTAATGCCTTTATTTTTTTTTCTTCACGCCTCTGACTACCCCAAACATCTTAAAAAATAAAGTTGCAGTATAATCTTTATCCATTGAGTGGATCTCTTTTATTAACACTTTCCAACCTAGTTGAAAAGTGTTTATGACTTCGGTTTGTCTGGCCGTCTGCCGTCTGGCCGTGCTCTAACTCCCGTAAATATGCTCGGATTGCCCTGCAATTTTTATATGTTATTGTCGTTATCCATAGCATGTTCCCTATTTCAACTGAAATGTGTAGCACTTAGTTTTTTTACAAGGACACTCAAAAGAATTCCGTTACATTACGGTCTATGGGGAAAAATCATCTGCGGTTTATTTTAATGATGTTACACAATTTCAAATACATTGTAATTGATATATATCACTAAGGTGCATTACGAGAAGTTTAATATGGAATAGGGTGTGCATAGCACTTATAGTCACTTTACAGGGACAGTCAAAATTCCGTTACATTACGTCTATGCAGAAAAATCGTTTGCGGTTTAATTAATGTTTCACTATTTTAAACTCATTGAAATTTATATATATCACTAAGGTGCACTACAAGAGGTTTACTACAGAATAGTGTGTGTGTATAGCAGTCATCGTTCATTAACAGGGACACACAAAAGATTCTCTACTGTCTGTTAAAAATAACTCCTGGAAGTGCGTTTTCAGTTGCTGAACACGAGTTAAATTTAAACTCACTTTTTTTCTATTACTTGGAGTGTATAAATTTTATATTCCTGTATTTCATATACAGGGCAGCACAAAAGTTAGCGAACACATTTCCGTTTATTGACAGAAACTCCAGAAGGAGAATTTTAAACTGTGCTAAGCGTTTCCTAACTAAACTAAAATTTAGCATCCTATGTAGTATATGTACAAATCTATAGATCATATACAGGGCTGAATAAAAGTATTTGGATAATTTTCCGAATATTGTATATGTTGGAAAATCCCGAAATTATGTTTTTAAATATGTTGTGTCTTTTCCAAATTGTTTACTTAGATGTTACCTTCCAGCTTATTAAACAGTAATGATTTGTAAAATTATTTTGGAAGCGTTGGATAGTGTTACATAATCTATGCTTGACGCATGATTTTTCGTTCTTGTTTTCATTCACCTTTGTCTGAATAATTTACGAACTGAAAAAATTTAGAAATAAGTCATAATTAAATAATTATTGTTTATTTATAAATAAAATAAGATGGAAATTTATAAATAATTACAGTTGAATAGTTCACATCTTCAACAACAGTATATTTAATCTAATCATAAATGGACATATTTAACTCTTCATTTTATAAGTTTTGAAGCCTGAAAAATATTTTAAAAATTGTATTTGGTATTTAAAAAAGAATAGATTTCAATCGGCATAAAGAAAAAAAAAAAGCCTTGCCGGAATATGATCTTTACACCTTCAGAGATTCAAAGGGGATCTTTTTTTTATTTCCATTCATCTGCGGCTGAATAGTTCACGGACTGCAAGTATCCTCGACACAAAAGCGTCCTTTGAGTTGAGAGGTACGAGAGAAAGAGAGATCAACCATCTAACTCAAAGGCTCGACAGTTGACTTTGCTGTCCAGAACAGAGCCCAGATCATTCTCCTTTTTTCTTCTCTTTACGCCCAAGTTTCTTTTGGACTTGGAAATGAGTCTTTTATGGAATTTATGTGAAATAAGATGAAGTGGAGAAGCTATTTTGCTTTTCGTGAAGAGTTGGAATTATAAGCTATTTGTAAAACAGATGAACTCTTCAGAAATTCTTTCTTTAGAATAAATATATATATATATGCTCACTTCAAATTATGTCAGTTTGCTGGTTTTGCATCGTGGGACATAAATTTCTTTGTGAGTAACTTTGGTGTATTATCTATCATGGGTGTTTTCATTCGTTTACTTCTATTAATGTAATATTTCTGCAGAAATATACTGATCTTAGCAATTTGCCAGTATATTTTATGAAATATTACATTATTTTTCAGACATGTGTAGTGTACTGCCAGACTGATGATTATGCATTGCACATGTCTTTCTTCTTTTTGAATTCTATTTTATATGGCATCTTTTATCATTATATCTATTTTCTAAATTTTCTTTTAAAACTTTAATGTATGTTTGTCTGCGTGCCGTCTCTGAATTGGCGCTTCAGTAATTTGATATTTGAATTTGTTAATTATATACTAACTTAATTGTACACTGTATAAAATTTATAATAACCTATCTTTAAATTGGAGATTTGATTAGATTTGTTGTAAGAACTTGTTTGGTATATTTTGATTTCAAATGTATTATAATTATAGATTTTACTGCAGCTTAATTCACCTTAGAAAAGTCTTATCAGCAGATGAAGGTGAAAAAAAAATATTTTTCAATGTTATAAACTCTGCTATTTCCCTACAGTATAATAGGGGCCCTTTTGTATAAAGTTTGAAAATCGTATTTGCTTGAGGAATTTTTATTTATATACTTGCATTTGAGGATAATCTATATTAAGCTTTATATGCCTTAATAGTTTAAAAATAAGCCAAATTTAATCAATTTTTTAGAATGGAGAAGTAATAAGCAAGAAAAGTTACTTATAGCCTTTTAATACAATTGTTTTTAATGTTATTTTCCAGTTTCCCGTTTATAAGCTTTATATATATATATATAATATCTTTGAATTTCAAAAAACATATAAAGTTCTTGTAACATTCTAATTAAATCTCCTAAGAGATAATTAGTAATAAAGTGTAGACAGAATACCACATAGTTAATAAATTAACAAGTGCAATGATAATATTACCATAGCATTTGCTTCAATGGTAATTGGCCAAAAATACTGAAAAAATATTTAAAAAAAAAGAGAGAAAAAATATATATAATAAACCATAAAATGTTAATAATTTGAAGTTGATATCAAGTGAATACAAATGGATTTTGAAATGAAATATGAACTAAATATAATGGAAAATTGGATAACAAGAGATTTAAATTAGAAATGGATATGAAAAAACACGTGTAGATATAATCATCAGCCTGGATGTATCCACACGTGTTTTAAAAATAATACAATATTTCATAAATATACTGGCATTTATGCTAAGATCAGTATATTCATCCAGGTATACTGTATTATTACCAGAAAACAATTGGAAATAGTAAAATTGGAAATAAAAAATTTGTAAAGAACAGATAAAATATCTTACTCACAATAATTATCAAATTCCTTAAACATCACAAGGTCTACATTTTTACCAATACGACCACATGGCGCACATCATGAAATATGATAATCTTGATGAGTTGTGTTTTTGTATATGTTATGTTTACAGTTATTTTAATACAATGCATATTTTATAGACTTTTATAACTGATCATTAGTATCACTTAATATACAGGTGATCGGCAGACGCACATTCACCATGACTATATAAAGTGTAAACAATGTTCAACCATCTTAATAATAGTCCTTATATGTTTTAATTGTATTATTTGCTATATCATTTGCTATATTTTATCGCACACTAAAACAAAATAAATTATTACATAACATGTTTATATTTATATGATGTAATAAATGTTATTTAAAAGAGTTGATAATTGAATTTATCAAAAAAATAGGATAACCATAAAGTTTTGCTTGATTTCGTATAAAACTAATATTTTTGTTTTTATTTATATCTGAGCATAGATATTTTATACGATGAAGGTAATTGATAATTATATTTTTATAAACTGATTTATGTAAACATGAAGCAAAATTGATAAAAATATTTACTTTAAATGGAAAGTCAAATCTTTTATCATAAATATTAATTTATAATTATCATTAATATTAATTTTTAAGTATAAAAAATTTATATTATTATTAATCATATAAGCTTTATATTACAAGTTTTAATATTTTGTGTTTTTCAGTTTCATACATTGAATATAATCTAACATATCTTCAAAAGTACTTAAATGTACTTGGTATTCAACGTATTACTTTTATGAAGAGAAATGGTTAGCTTTCCGTTTAATAGTGGGTTTCAAAACTTTCATTTATTTTAAAGAGTGCCATAAACTCGCAATAACTTAAAATAACGAGATGGTTAAAATCCTTTTTCTTTAAGAAGTTTTCTAATGTTAAGCATTAAACTGTTGGCTTCCCCCTCCCCCTATGGCCACTTTCACGTTCAAATAAGTATACGTTTAGTTTGTTGCAATAACCATTGTTAAGAATTTCACTGCATGAATAAGTATATGGGAATTGGAAGTGAACTTTTGTAACTCCTAGTTACTTGATCTGGTTTTAGGTTACTAAGAATAATCCTTATTAAAAATCATGTTATACAAAATTCCTAAACCGTTATTAGTGCCTAACTTGTTTGATAGAAGATATATTTAAACTCTCAGTTCAAACATATCTTCTTGAGTCTTGCGGAAATACAGTGATATCAACTGGAGAAGCAAGTTTCCTAATTTGTACTGATTTTACTTATGTTTAAAGAAATCGCGATAAATAATAATATCCTTTCAATCTGACATTATAGCACTCAAGTTTTCACTCATGGATAAGGCAAGCATTACTATCAGGGGTCTGATGATCATTAGGGTTTCTTAATTGTGCTGTCGCAAAAAATAAATAAATAAATAAAGATGTTTTGGAATAAATACATAAAAGTATGACATAGAAATACATATTTAAGATAAATGTCTTGTATTTAATCTCATCCTATTACAAAAGTACAAAATATTAATTATTTTGAACCAAAAACAGATTAAAGCAACTTTCAGCTCATAAATCTTATAATTAAAAATGAAATAAAATACTAATACTTGCCTCAAAAAATATAAATCTCATAACAAGGATAATATCTTTAAACAGAAATAACAAATTTGAGGCCATCCAAAATAATTTAAAACACACCATATATCATTATAAGCCAAACAAGAGATATAAATTGCAATATTCATGCTCAAAACATTACAATTTCTGTCGCTGCGTACGAATTTGACTCCCATAAAACATAATATTCGATAGATTTTGTATTTGACTATTTTGCTGCAAATTCATTGTCATTTATAAAATTCTCGTAATGCAAGAACTGGAGCGGAGCTTTGATATAAAGTTAAATTCTTGAAAGAAATTCTTTTCAAATGAGTTTCCTTTTCGATCACCCTCATTAGTTCTAGAATCTTAACTTCTTAGACTTTGAAAATCTTGAATAAATATTTCAAGCCCAAGTTTCCATGAGAAAATTAAAGTTTATATGCGAGATTTTGTTGATGTATGGCATTTCTGTAAATTAACAGCGGCATACTTTTGGGAAAATAAGATATTTGTTGTCAGCAACCAAGTCGTACCAACACAACAAAGTTGAAAAGTATTTTTTGAAAACATTGAAAATTTTATCCATTACGTTTTTGTGACTTTAAACATAACCTGACTTTAAACATAACCATATCAGCCTGTTAGGTGCAATAATAATGGAGTTATGCAAGTGTTATCCTATGACACAGTGCAATAATTATTGAAAAATATTCATCTATTTATGAAGTAATAAAAAAAAATTAGCTTCTTAAAAGCAAAATTTCCAAAGAGTAGTGCTGTTAAAATATTTCTCTTAATTTTTAAGATACGTTTTGGCACTTTACCTATTTTGAACATTTACAAAGATAACCGAGTCCTTAAGAAATTAACACTTAATTTAATGAAGTGTACCGTGACGATCGCATATTTAAAATCCAATCTATTACTAATAATATAAATTATCTTTCAGTATAATTCTGATGTGGTGATCTGTATCTCTAAAATGTTGATTTTACGGTATACTAGCATCCCAGCTGCCAGTAGCGTGATAATTTTAAGATAATATACAGCATTTAAGAATATTTCGAATTATCATTCAGAATTATAAGACTAACACAAAGCGCAATATTTATGCGCAAAATATCATAATTTCTATCGCTGAATACAAGCTGTCATTTTTCAGCATTGAATGAAATATAATACGAGTAAGATTTCGTGCTCTTGAACTATTTTCACGAAGACTCAATCTCATTTAGAAATGTCTCGTAATGTAAGAACTGGAGCGGAGCTTTGATATTAAGTTAAATTCTTGAAAGAAATTCTTTTCAAATAAGTTTCCTTTTCGATCACCCTCATTAGTTTTAGAATCTTAGCAACTTCTAGGGCTTGGAAATTTTGAATAAATATTTAAAGCTCTAGTTTTCATGAACAAATTAAAGTTTGCATGCGATATTTTGTTGATGTTTTGATATTTATATAAATGAGCAGTAGCTATACTATGAAAGGTTGGTAGCTATGTAAACGTTATTTTATTGACTGTTAGACTATTAGGTACAACTATAGTTAATTTTATAAGTATAATAGAATTTAAAATTTTATATATTAAAATAGATTTTTTACGATATTTTAATGTCGTAAAAACACATACATCAGTAAAATGAAACGGATCAATTTAGCCTATTGTTCTAGAATAAAATAAATGCATTCTAGTAGGTAAAAAAAAAAATCTACTTAAATTACTTAATATTGTTTTATTTCAAGATCATAAAGAAATTTGCATATCGCCTTTGCAAATCTGATAAGATTTTAATCGATACTAAAAATTATACAAAATTATAAATTGTCAACGAACTCAAGAAGTGTTTTTTTTTTTAATGTCAATCTAAAAAAAATATATTAAGAAAAATAGAATAGATTTTCAAAAAAAAAAAAATAATTAACTTGCGAAAGATTTATATGAATAATAAGGAAAATTGCGGTTGTTTGGAAATATAATTCAAATATGATGATCACTTTTTGTTTTGCTTTCTTTTTTTCGCACATACAATGCAAGCCTTGCATTAAAATTGAAAAAAAAGTCTAAATTTTGAAGAATAAATCTGAATATAATTGATCTAAATATTTTATAAATGTGCATAATTTTCTGAGTATAAAATATCTATATAACAAGTTGATGATGATCTTCATTAACAGTTTCTGCATTATAAAAAAAACAAAAAATGTTTGTTAAATTAACAAAGACGTCCATATCTTATAACTGCAAATTTTTGAGAATGACTTTTAAAACAGTTTATTAAAGTTATGTAAAAATACTATGTAATCATACTACTATTAAAATGACAACAAATCATCAACATAACTCATGTTATATCGTTAAGAAAATTGCTGAAAAGAAAGATTCCAAGGGCTAAATAAGTATTGCTATACGCCAAAATATGCATAAATACATACACGAAGATATAGCTAAACGAGTTCGGCATTTCACAAAATCAAATCGAAACAAATGTATTGCGAAAACTGATTTTATTTCGAGATATACAGGAAATTCAGATTCACGCGAGCGTTAAAATGCGGGGCTTATAATACAAACACTGGCTTATTCATTAACTCGGAGAAATATTGTTTCATTATTCAATAAATATCTAAGGTGTGATGCTAATATTTATTAAATATTGAAATATTTGGTATGTATAAATGTTTTGGGATTTATAAATGCATTTGGGATCTACATTTTAGAAAAAATGTTCAGTTTGTTTGCGAAGGGGTATCTGAAAAACCTTAAGCATATCTAAAATTTGATTTTAAGTTCGCCAGTTTTTTTTTTTTTTTTTTTTTTTTTTTTTTTTTTTTTTTTTAGGTGGAGGGGGGAGAGGGGGGGAAATTGAGTGTGTATCTCAGCTCATGTACTTCGAATGACCTGCGTTGGTCTTCTTCACACCCTTATTTATTCCATTTCTGTTGATTTAATAATTAAAAATTTTTTAAGCGAGTTGTTAATTTAGAACTTGATTAATTGAATTTTTCTCAAAGCATATTAGATAAAATTTTAAGTTATTTTAATTTGTTTTCTGTTTTTCAAAAATGAATTAATTCTATAGTATGGAATTCAGTAATTTATAGTTGAAATAATGATATGGAAGATTCGGTGATGTAGTTTATAGGTTACTGTATGTTTGTAGGTTACAATATGTTAAATACGGTTATGTATATTTTTATTATGCGGTTGAGGCAACTTTTAAGTTAAATTAAAAATAATTTAGTTGAACAAAATAAGAGTGATTTTTAAATTCAGCTATACTTGTGATCACAAGTATTTTTTCTTCAATTTGTTGTTGGTCTCCTAATTGCCTTCGTGATTATGGGATGATCATAAGTATCTTTTCTTCAATTTGTTGTTGGTCTCCCAATTACCTTCGTGATTAAACCTTCGCTAAAAAATGATGTCAAACATGTTCTTTATATTCCTGAAGTTCGTCAAGTATTTCTGTAGATATTCGACAAAACTCCTAAATTCGAAATTGTCCGGAGACTTTTGGCCATATAGTGATAAAAGATATATTTGTTCAAGAAGTATATCAAATCAATATACAAAATAAAATATTAGAGATGGCCTGTAGCTGTAGGACATGACTATGTAAATCTTAAACAACATTTGTCTTCCTTTGTGTAAGAATACACGTATATGCATGGAGATAAAAAGGTTTCTTTAAAAAATTCAAGAAATATATTGCAAGTACATTAGAAATAACATAATAAATATTTGAAATATGAACATTTGTATGGAATTTTTTTTAACTGCGCATGCGCGAACGATAAGCAGGGAAGATACGGGAACGATAAGACCAGATCATGTGCTACAGATCACTTCGATCCTTCTATTTTACAAGGTGATCACAAATATTTTTTCTTTTGTTCCCTAATTGTATTGTCCTCGTGATTCACTGAAAAATATGAAATTTTTGTATTTAAACAAAATATGAAGAAAAATATGAAGCTAATTGCATTGAAACAAGTTCTTAAATTCCCGTAGTTCCAGAAGAATTCGTCAAGTATCTCTAGATATTCGTCTAGAATCGAAAGCGTCCAGTGACTTTAGGTCATATAGGGTATAACATTATATGCCTTAAATTATTCCCTAGTAATACCTTAAAGAAATTGAACGAGAACGTAATTTCTTAGTTCAGAATGGATTTCCAATTAGGCATGTGCAGGAGGGAAAAGTATAAATGAAATTCAGTGTTACCTTATATAGATACCAGAGAAGGATTTGAAACCTAAATTTAAAAACGTGTGAACGGGTAAACACGCATACATGGATAAGCACAATGCTGTCCCACTTTATTTCGCAAATAACACTAGAAATAAACGGTACCACCTTTTAGTCCATCAAAATTGTGCTCAAAAAGTGCTTGAAGTGGAAAATTCTGGTGTAATTGTTTTTAGTGGCTTATTTTATATTTTTTGGGGTGCTGAATACGAATCTGAAGTTTTCCAACAAAATTTCGTTCGGCAAATTTGTTTTTTTTTTACAAAAAACCTGTAAAAACACGGACTTTTTTCGTTTTTTTTCAAAATAACTCCAAAATTGTGCATTTTGCGTGAAAGTCGGCAGTATATGAGTTAAAGAAAATAAAATTTCCTACATTTTATGTATTGAAAGATTTTTACTATCATCAATGGTTTAGCCGTGAGAGTGCCGCAAAAATAGGTATTAAAAACAAAAACTGTAAAAAAACGGGAATTACGGCACTGTATGTCGATGTAACATGGAAACAAACCGTTTAACGCAAATATCAACCATCATTTATATTAAAGATTATATGATTGACTATATTTTATGTATTTAAAGTAGGGGGAAAGTGCGGTTCCGGCACCAGTGGAAGTTGGGAGCAGTGGAGCAGTTCCACCTACTTTCATGAGTCAAAGTTGCTCCTCCTCCGGGAAGTTCTTACTCTAAGAGGTGATAAAATTTTCTAAAAAAAGGTAAAATTAGGTAAAGGAAGTAAAACTAGGCAAAATCGTCGAAAAACCGTACTTTTCGGAAAATAGCAAAAAACACATTTTTTTACAGCCTTTCTGTTCATAAGCACTAAAAATAAACATTTCACTGTATACATTATACTATGCTTTAAAAAAATAGATAAAATTCTCTACAATTTATGTGCAAGTAATTTTCTTGGACCTTGAATAATTATGAAAAAAGCAATGACGAATGCACGAAGTAGTCATCCACCTCCTTATTAAAAGCATATAACTTATATGCATCATTATACATGCGTGCAGATATGTAAAACGTTGATGTTAGGTTATATAGGTACAAAAAATGATAAATGATTCACGATTTATTAGTATGTAAACTGTTTAATGTTAAATAATATAGTAAAATAGGTAGTTATGTATTTATACAATATTAATTAATAATTATTATGGACATTGAAAGGAACTTGTCAGTCAAACAGAGTCCTCTTGGCCAATGATTTCATGTTTCCTGAGGGTATGCCTTCTAGGTCTTCTACACCTATAAAAAAGAAATTAATTATATAATAGCTATTTACGCATACGGGCGCGAAAAGCCGTTTTTGTCCCGAGGATCGAAACTTATGCTCCGGAGAAGAACTGGTGTGTATAATATTTTTTTAAACGGTGGAATTAAATATAACTAAGTTAAGATTCATACAGCATTTTATCATAACATTATTTTTACCTCTTTTTAATATCAGCCCTCTTTTACAGTTCATTTCAGGAATCTGTCACTTTTGGACCCCAAATCAGGGAGCAAAAAAGCTATTATACTACGTATCAGGGTTTTAAAAAATAATTAATGACAGTTTTAATTGTCTAAAAACTAAATAGTTATGCACCGTGTATTGGGATACATATTTTGACCACACCAAATTAAAAATGAATGAAAAAATAAATGTGAAATGGGATGATTTATGTATAATTGCCTTCAAGTATTTCAGGGTATTCCGGGTCGTCCTCGTTTTCTTCTATTTCAATATTAGGCATGTTATTACAACTGCTCTCGCAGTTTAGACACATATTAGAGCAGCTGAGGCCTGCTTTTTTACATCTACAGTTTTTACGGCATGTCTTCTTGCATTTGCAAGAAATGAGTTTTAGAACGGCTTGAGGTGCTGGTGGCTCTAGCGTGGTTATTGGCTCTAGACCATCTTTGGTGCTTTTCCAACACCATTGTTCAGGATTTTTTTCGTTCCCAAGCCATTGCTGAGCTTGAAAATACACCCTTAAAGAATGTTGTTTAGCTGCAGCCTCCGTAGGATGTAGGGACGCCAAATGGGTTGATGGCTTATATGCAGACTTAAGGTAGCATAGATACCTCAATTTGTTTAATGACGTGGTTTCCTTGTCAGATAATTTGTACAAGGAAGTCAAAAAACGATTGCCAGCATCAGTAATTGCATCAGCATCTGCCATTTCACACTCCCGCCGAAGCCCATATTTAATTTGCGTTCATCTTGAGCTTATCAGCACTTTAATATTTCCTTTTTTGGACAGCATTATAAACAGTTCTTTTAAAAGCATATTGGTTTTAAAAAAATCTATATTTCAGTAAATATCTTTTTAAAATGGCGAAAATCTGTTGCATATTCGCCTGCAAGGAAACTGCCATTTCAGAAATTTCTAGAATGCAGGGGGGGGGGGGGAGGAAAAACATACACATATTTA
Source organism: Maratus michaelseni (assembly GCA_963931845.1). NCBI lineage: Eukaryota > Metazoa > Arthropoda > Arachnida > Araneae > Salticidae > Maratus > Maratus michaelseni. The sequence continues at coordinate 243,924,782 of OZ007588.1, read as the reverse complement.
AATGTTAAGTTTTGAATTAAAAATATTGTTTGTGTGTCTGAAGAGGATTCATTATTATATTTATGTAACTGTTCAATGGATTTTTTTAAAGTGTTTATTGCTATTTTCCAAAAATTACTGTTTTTCGACGATTTTAGATAGTTTTATCTCCTTTACCAAATTTTACCCCCTTTTTCAAAATTTTATATTCTCTTAGAGTACTAGCTCTCCGGAGGAGGAGCACCTTTGACTCTTGAGAGGAGGTGGAGATACTCCACTGCTCAAAACCTCCACTGGTGCCAGATCCACACTTTTCCCCTACCTTAAATGCATAAAATATAGTCAATAATATAATCTTTAGTATCACTGATGGTTAATATTTGCGTTAAATGGTTTGTTTCCATGTTACATCGACATACAATGCCGTAATTCCCGTTTTTTTAGTTTTTGTTTTTAATACCCATTTTTGAGGCACTCTCACGGCTAAACCATTGATCATAGAAAAAAACTTTCAATACATAAAATGTAGGAAATTTTATTCTCTAACTCGTATATTGCCGACTTTCACGCACAATTCACAATTTTCGAGTTATTTTGAAAAAAACGAAAAAAGTCCGTGTTTTTACAGGTTTTTTGTAAAAAAAAAAAAATCTGCCGAACGAAATTTTGTTGGAAAACTTTAGATTCGTATTCAGCACCCCAAAAAATATAAAATAAGCCACTAAAAACAATTACACCAGAATTTTCCACCTCAAACTACAATTTGACTAGGCTATTTACGGTTAGGTCAAAGAGCCAACGAGACAGGTCGCAAACTCCACCAGTCTTGGCTACTTTCGAGCCTATTTTAATCACAGACAGTTCATCTGAAAACCAGTCTATCTTGATGAGGTGACAGTCAAAAGGGGTGGAAGTATTGTGAAACTCTCTTTAGTTGGTTATGGCTCGGTCCCAACTCAATAATGGAGCCCCTATTAGCAAAAACTGAATTAAGTTTTCTTTTTTTAACTTAAGAATTTAAATACATATTTATTCAAATTCGGGTTCTTATTAACCTCTGAAGCTAGGGCAAGCTCGGTATCATTTTGGAGGGCCTTTTCACTCGGGGAAATTTTTCTAAATTTTACATACATGGATAGAAACCCATCAATACTACACACATTATTCACAAGGGTGGCTTAGCCAAGTTCCCACTAAGCAGTTGTTTTTATTTTTATGTTCCCCGTATAAAAATACTATAGCATATAATTTTAGGAATATATACTTGTTGTATATTTAGTTATCCCTGTGGTTTCTATTGGTATCAGAATGCCATATGATTGGTCAACAGCTGATCAATTCAGATTTTCTGATTGAATAACAGAAGCTTATTGAAGTAGTGAGGATTTTTCGTTGCTTTGGAAAATTTTTCTTAAAAAATAATCAAATTAGTAAAAAAAATTTTTAAATAATAAAAATGGGAATTGAAGGCCTCATTTTCAGGCATTTTGACGCCTCTATTACATTTTAGAGGTAAAAGCTCGTGCTTCACGTGAATTTGGTAAGGGGCTGTCCGTAAATGATGTCACACTTTCTTTCAGTATTTTTGACCCCTCTCCCCCCCCTTAGTCACAAAGTGTCACACTTCACCATACCCCCCCCTTGTCACATGTCACGCTATATTACATATATATATACTTGCAGTTCAGAAACAAAGCACTACGTTATAGATCATATTTCAAATTTTATTTTTAAACTATAACTAATGACATTTATAAGCATAACAATAAAAAATTATTCGTGTACTTATTTTGTATGAAATAAGATTAAGGTTTAAACAGAAAACATAATTAATATACAATAAAGTAATACAATTAGTAATAAAATATTAATATATTTTTTTGAAAAGAAAGGAATATAAGTGAAAACAAATCTCATGAAAGTTGCTTTAGCCCCGATTTAAAAATACTCTCAAATTCTGGTAATTTCAGAATAACTTCAAAATTTAATCTGCTGATTTGAAATGATTTTATTTCAACCAAAATGTGTGATGTCACCCTTTTTCTTACCCCCTCCCACCCCCTTGTCACAAACTGTCACACAATTTCATGAACCCCCCCCCCCCCACCTCTCCAAGCGTGACATCATTTTTGACGGCCCCTAATCAGACCTTGTTTAGAACTGACAGTAATCATAACTGACCCTGATAACTGAAACTTATATTATTGTTATTATCATCAATATTAGGAATTGAAAGGAATTGTATTAAATATCGTACTTTTATATCGCATATTAAAACTTCTGTAATTTTTTTTTTAATCTATAGTTTTTCTGTAAATCAATCAGAATAAAATGAGAGTATCAACAGATTCCATATTATAATCATAAGATAGTTATACTTTTCCACAACTCAACAGTTATAAAGAAATAAGAATTCAATGTAGTACAATATAATTAAAACGAACTGAAATAAAGTAATTTAATATCTGTAAAAGAGTCTCCGAAAAAACTAGCCCTAGTGCATAAAGATGACCCTGATGATAATAATAAAAATCAGTATCGCTAGTTCGCCATTCCTTTTCGTATTCGGTGAGTTTTGTGTGACCACATTGTCCGCAGCTTCAAATTGAACCCCTTGAACTGTAAACAGACAGCGAATCGCAGCTGTCTCCTGTCCTGCAATTGACAGCAAAATCAACTGTTTTCTTCTATATGCTGCAAAAATCGAACGATTTTTCTTTTTCCACACTTTCTCAATCTCATGTCCGGCGTCACATTGGACTTGTAAATGAAGATCTTCCTCTTTGTTGAAAGTTTTCTTGACCGGTGAGATATGTAGGCTTTTCAAATCCCTTTTTTTTCCCTTTTTTTCCCACTAACTTTTCAGAAGTTTAGTTGTTAAGTTTCTTGAACCGGAAGAAACGTCGATACTCTCAAGTAGGTGCATTCTCAGAATGGAATTTTTTATTTATTCTTTTTAAGAATGTTTAAGTTGTTAAAATGTAGGAAAAAACTGGACTTTGTTAGAAAAATAGAACTTCTTATCTTTAAACAAATAAAAAGGGAAAAAATGGACTTTGTTAGTAGATAGAACTTCTTACACCTAAACAAATAAAGAAAATCAAATACGTTATGATAAATAGTTCTTTAAATACATATGAATAAAAAACACAAGCTCCATAGAAAAAAGCAAAAAATGCATGTGTTTGTTGCTTTATTCCATATAAGAAACTTCAGTGGGGGAAAAAAAAAACAAAGCTAGCTACTGATTTACATTTACAAGATTTAAAAGTGTTTTTTTCTTTTAGACTTATTATAAATTTTACAATTATTGGTTCCGTAGTAACTTTAAATGCTGGTCCACCTTACAATCTGATAATATAAACTGTGAAATATCTAACAGTGTTTATCAAATATCACTATCTGTATTTTTATATTTTATCATACCACATTTTATGTAGTTCTATGAATCTGTTTGTCAACTAATATCCCCTTCATAAAAATGTTATCCTTATATATTTTATAAATTAAACGAGCGAAATTGTGTGTGTGTGTGTTTTAGCTATCTTTCTAAATATTTAATTTTCACAACTTTTATAATATTTGTAAAATGCGTAGTCACAAATTCATTGTCTTTATTTTGAATTTGAAACTCTGTTTCTAGTAATTAATCATAGAAATTTTAATTTAAGCTTTTAGATGTAATAAGTGTTCCCAAGTAATATTTGCATTTTTTTTTTCATTTTAGGTAAGCTTTAACCAGTGTATAAGAAAATTATAGGTTTGAGCCTTTAAGTAAGTTCACAATTTAGTGGAAAATATTTAAATTTATTTGATAGTCAAATTATTTTATACTCAGTTATTTTTTATCAATATTTTTTAATCTTGCTTTAATAAATACGCACACTCGAAAAAGAGGAAACCATGTCCAAAATTATGCGGCGCGAATTTCATAATAAGGTCACATCTACAATCATTGGAAAGTGTGTTAATATTTTTCATGTTTCATCATTTAATCATTCAAGGCACTTACTTTATTTTTATTTTATTATGCTGCAGTGATTACTTAATATAAATCATTTGCTCTTAATACTGCTCATTGTTTCTCAAACGTACAATTTTTGCATTCTCACGACCATTTCAATCGATTAATGGTCATTATTCTGGACTAGATTTTAACAGCGGTTTCTTCAAAGCACTTCAAGATGCATCTGGATATATTTGATAACGGTTGTCACAAAAATGCAGTTGGATGCTAAAAAAAAGTACTTGCACGCACGGATATATTTTAGCGGCAAGGTAACTGTTTTTATTTGTTGTAAGCAGGGTTTTAAAAAATTATAAATCACTCCGTTTATAAAGATGTGCTCCAATTTAAATGCATATTTATTAAGTTTTAGTAGAGGCAGTATTATAGAAGAATTTTCACTTGGAAGATACCTTAACAGAAACAGGGTGGTCGCTATTGCTTTTTTGTTGTTGTTGTTGAAGCTTCGCGGTGTATATCTAACGTATGTTCTATGTATTGTAAGTATGGATTATTATATATGCAGGTTTAATTTCCTCTTTACTTTAGAACTTTTAAGTATTTACTAATCTTAGTCTCTCTGGTTAAAAAGGAAGAGCTTGGGTCAATGTTTACGCACTCTATACCAGCGCGGCCTGGTCGGGGTGACTGCGCAAGATTTTCATAGCTTTCGTTGTAAGCCAGCGATAATTCGGTTCACTTATCTTTCAAAAGTCCTTCCTGAAGACCCCCCTTCCTGCAGTAATTTGGTCACAACTGGTCAATCCTATACAAATTTCCGGTATTCTTCCAGGCCAGGGAATGGCACAACGAACGAGAAAATTCCATCGGATTGCAGCAGAAATACCGAAGAGCAAAATTAAATGAGCTTCTTCCCCTTAACCTAAAAAAGCAACTCCCAGGGGATAGGTATGCCGCTAACTAGAAACCTGCAGAAGCAGGGAATAGGTACAACGAACAGAAAAATACCATTACATTAAAAAAGATAAGTACACGCATAAATAAAATTTGGTAATATAGTGGATTTTACGAAGGTCTTATTTCTTTCTTATCTGCGAAACTCTCGACATTCTAATTATTTCGAACTAAAACTCGACAGGAAAATTATTTTTTGAGCATCCTTGCTTGTAAATGTCAGTTGCGTTAACAATACATTGTTCATATTGAATTATTCTCCCTTTAAGCTAAATGTGTACACCCAAGTAATAATATTGGTATCCATCAAAACTCGTATTGGACCATATTTAAACAGAAAATTTTGCTGAGCATCTAAAAAAATTTCTTCGGAACAACGATCGATCAAAAATGCTGTTCATTCAAGAAAATATCGTTTGACAGAGCAAAATTTTCTGTTTAAATATGTTCCAATAAAATTTATATTTGATCAATATTTCTGTTGTAACGACAATACATTTCTCTGTATATTACTCTTTTATTTAACTTTGTTTTTGTACGTGAAAATGAAATTTTGTAATCAATATTTCACTCATTTTGCTAGAATTATAAAAAAAAAATATATGTACACATGTTTTTCCGATGACGACAAAACATTTTAATATTTTTAGAACTCAATTTTAAGTTATAGGTATTTTGCCGTTAGCCAGCCACAGATGATAAATCGTCAAATAATCTTTATGGTTTTACTGTATACGAGTTAGAAAATTAATGGACTTAATTATGTACAAAAACTATTCTCACCAAAATGTGCCGTCCGACAATGAAATTTTGAAAACAAAATATTTTAAACCCTAAAATGTAGAAAATAAAGTAAGTGTAATATATATTTTTTTAAATATTCTTTTATCATTTAATAGTTTTAATATTAAATTGTTATTATAAGTTGGGAAAACAATTTATAAATCCTGAATAGATAATTTAATTTTTTTCTTTTTTTTTTCCTGTTGTCATACCTTCAAAAAGAAAACAAGAAAAAAATTATATTTTTAAACTGAATGCACTAGTTCATACTTTCTATCAAGCGTAAATCAAAGTGGTGAATTTTCAATACTCGAGGTGCACAACAAATTAACGTAATTTAAGAGATTTTTTGGAACTATATGAATTAGTGTCACGAAATTAGGCGTGGTTAAGATAAACATTGAATGCTCATATATTTTTTAAACAAACTTTTTACTTCTATCATACTATACATTAATATTTTAGAAACCCCCTATATGCAAATGAAATATTTACGTTCAGTGTGAAAATCTTTTGCCTACGTACCAGTAAAAAATGATATGGCCTATAAAAAAGAAAAAATATATAGTGTCATTAGAAACGTCTGCAAACCGTGAAAGTCATGTCTTAATACATTAGTTTTTTTCTGTTCTTCGTGGTCACATCTTAATCGCTTTTAAAAGCTAGTTCTCAAATAATTGCTCGCCGCAATCACGTCTGAGTAGTTGACTAGATACACATTCATCATCTTTATGAATTTTACTCAGTTTTCACTCCTGAGTCCCTTTGGAGACGTGTAACCAACTATAAGTTTTCTTTTTTGGCGACAGATAAAAAAAAATAATATATAAATAAAAATGTTTCGAGCCCACACATTTCCAGCTTATGACGGATGTCTCCCATTTGAAACAGCTCGTTATCCACTTAACGCCGGCGTTTCGATGTTGTTTCCTATGTTGCTAAGTGGGTATAGGGAAAAGTGCTGGTTTTAGAACTGGGAGTTGTTTAGACTTTAGCGAAGATCGTGTTAGTTTATCGTCGCAATAATATCGTACAAATATTTTTTTTCTTCTTCTTTTTGAAAAACGAATTATTTTATTGGGCGGAACAGTGGTCCTCTTCCGATTAACGTCTTTAGGTTAATGTCATCTTCAATTTTATCATTTAACAAGATTCTTCAGAGAAAAATTGTCATCGAAATAATTTGAAAACTTTTTTACTGAAGAATATGATTTAACAAATTTAAGTTTTAATCGAGAATAAAGTCTTGACATTAAAATTTAGGCTTTTGAATGTGTACAAATAAGTTAAAACTGCTTATAAAGAATCACAAATGACAGAAAAAGCAAATTCCGCTTCAGACAGGTTTCAATCTTAACTGATACACCTGCTGTTATAATTAATTGTGTTGATTTCTTTTCCCCGGGTTCATAAAATATACCACTTAAGACAAGTTTTCCTTATAGACATATATTTCGTTTATACAGGTTTTACTATTGTATATATAAATTTTGATTTACTTGACATGATCTCGAGTTAATTTACATATTGGAATTTTTTGCAGCTCAACACAAAAACACAGATATACCAAGATCAACATCCGCGTTGAATTCAGGGAGTGGCCCGGAGGGCCTCCCCCCCCCCCCCCCGGGAGCTTCAAAAATCCCTCCTAGAGGAAAAATGTCAGAAATCAACACCGATTTACATTATTGAACTTTCGGCTTTTTGCATTTATTCTAGTCCAACTAATGCCAGTATGACCAAAACTGATCTTTGCCTCTCTTATTAAGCTTCTTCCTTAGCTTCTTCATACCAAACGTAATTTCCTTCGAACATACCTTCATAAAAAAATTTTCGCTTCACAAAATTAAAAAAAAAAAAAAAAAATAAAAATAAAAATACAGAACAAAATACTTTGTTATTGCTACCGGAATATTTTTAGGAATTTTTATTTAAAATAAAACTGTTTCCACCTATAAAGTAAAATTTTGCTTTCTAAAACATGGCAATAATAAGTCTACGAAACTTATCTCCTGCAGACAGTAAACACCTACTCAAATTTAGTCGCCACTTGACTAAAATATTTCAGTTAATCCTGTGGACATTTCTAATACTTCATTCCTGCTGTTATTTTCACAATAATGTCACTGCATAAATATTCGCACCGGTGCAACTAAACTCAACTTAATTGAACGCTGCAGGCAAAGCAAGACAATTTAAAATCTCGTTTACGTGTCAACTTTGAGTTCCACATGATTAATTGAAGCAAGACTTTCTCATTATGAGTGATTAATTTAAAACTGATTCTGCCGGGTTGTATGTAGAAACTAAATTATGAATTTATGAAAAACAGAACTTTATAAAATGTTTTAACTTTTTTTTTTATCGCCAATTATCAGCCTTTTCTTTTTATTTTAAAAAAAATATGTTGTTGGAATTATGAAGTCTATAAGAGAACGTGAAACAATGGTCATTTCGAATGTTTAAGGCTCCATGAATATTTTTTTAAAATGTAACAATTATTAACAAAATTATTTCCAAAATTTTATTCTGTGAACTACTGAAATAGTGAAGGGTATAATAAGTCTTCGCAAAGCAACTCTTGAGTTTCTAATACAAATTTAACAGTCTACATACAATAGAATTTCGATTTGACCATATACAGAGTTGGAATATAATTCAATTACGATAAACTAGAAGTAGTCTAGAAACCTCTTCTAATTCAGTTTCCTTGCAATTTACATCAAGTTATGTAAACACATTAAAGGATTCCATATCTATATGTTTGTTCTTTGGTCCCCACAAACAAAGTGTCACTGTATTTTTCAAGCGAAAAATTGTATATTCAAATTAGTAATTAAGAAAAAAATGCCGCTTAAATTAAATATGGCCGAGCTTTTAAGATCAGTAAGGTAAGACACTAAACAATGTAATAAGATGTGTTTCTGATAAAATTTTCGCATGCCGTACAGAGCTGATTATTATCATCTTAAAGTGCGAAAAAACCCTACGATAAAACCAATAACACCCTAACCGTTCAGTAAGTACTAATAAAATTTCAGGGTATGGCTGCTCCTGTCCAATTTCATTTCGATAGATCATTCACCACAGTACTCAACCCCATATGACGTAGAATAAACAAATCAGTGACTCACTTTGATATTCCCTGAAAGGTTTCTATACGTGGAAAAACACAGTTCCCGAACATACTATCTTTCTGTCAATAAAATTGACAAACATGGAGAAATACTGTCGCTCTTAGTATTTTAATGCATGAAATCATTGGCACAGCTAATGCTCATCGAAGAATTTTAAATCATTATTATTCATAAAAGATACAGAAAAAAAATGTTGCTTTATATGAGTTAAAAAATGTTTTGACATTTGTCGTATAAATATCAATATAAAGAAAAGTACAAACAGGCAGAATATATTTAGGTAAAGCAGTTTCAATTCTTCGTCAAAAGAAACCTTTTCTTCGGTGTAAAATTAAACGGCAGTAACAGGCGTCTTCGATGCACGTGCGTTGCTACTTCTGTTTCTCACCCGCCTACCACCTTTATTTTTTCATAGAAAGAAATAGTAATCCGATTTACGACACTTTCGCATAACTATATGCTTTAACCCCTTTTGTCCCTATTAGTACATTTATGTAACAATAATATACTAAGTAAACTAGAAGTAGTCCAGAAACATCTAATTCAGTTTCCTTGCAATTTACATCAAATTATGTAAACACATTAAATGATTCCATACCTATATTTTCTTTCTTTGGTCTCTACAAAGTGCCACTGTATTTTCCAAGCCAAAAATTGTATATTCAAATTAGTAATTAAGAAAAAAATGCCGGTAAAATTAAATATGGCCCCGCTTTTAAAATCAATGTAAGGTAAGACAATAACCAATGTAATATGTGTTTTTGATAAAAATTTCGTATGCCGTACACAGCTCATTATCACCATCTTAAAGTACGAAAAAACCTCTGATGAAACCAATAACTCCCTAACCGTTCAGCAAGTACTAATAAAATTTCAGGGTATGGCTACTCCTGTCCAATTTCATTTCGATAGATCATTCACCACAGTCCTCAACCAACATACAAATCATAGGCCTCAACGTCAGCTCTACAAATCCATTGTTTATAAATCTCACTAATTTTTAATATAATCTGCATAATATTTAATTTACTGCAATAAGATTTTTTTAAGTTATATGTACATTTATATGCATATAAGATTTATCGAAACTTCTGGAAATTTTAGAAGTATCACATTAAACACAATTTTATGCGATGATATGATAAACGTCTTTTGATTCTCGTCTTTTTTCATAATAAGAATACATTCCTTCAGGTGGCCTCTGGCCCACTGAACCCCCTGTTTTCACTTTAATTTTAAGTTCTCAATTTCCAGTAACTGTGCTATTTCATTATTACAGTTTGTCTGAATACATTTACTACTTAATTTCATTAAATTAACCATCTCCTTGTACAGGAGATTTTATCCTATCATTAAAAAGAATACTTATTTTTCAACCACTAAACATCACCATTTGCTGCTGAATTTGAATAAAATTTCGTGTAATAAATATACTTGCACAAATGTAAATTCCTCTTATGACACTTGTAGTCAATTTACACATTCAACGTTTTTATAATTTTCGTTTGGGAAACCGGTTTGGTCATCTTTCTTTAATAGTTAAAATAAATCCATCTATTTCATTAGAAAAAGCATATTAAAAACAAAAATCACCCGAAAATTTGCTATTTTGTTAATAAAGGTTTGCGCCAAAATAACGAGATTAACTTGAATTTTCTTTTTATGATATCCTCTGAAATGCAGTTGCTAGGCGACCATTTAATGAAAGAGGGGGAAAAAATGTGTTGGGGACTTTTGTAAAAAGTGAGAAATTAAAATGTTTTATATCTCTCCAATTCATGCGTAAGATTTCCCAATAATTTATACAATTTCGAAATTCTAATAAATATATTGGAAAAATTTCAAAGTGATCGGATTAATTTAAGATCTCCATTTCGGTAATTAAGCATCCATAATTTAGCATTTACAATTATACCAATGCTCCATTTTCCTTTCGATGGATGTTAAAATTTAAAAATCTTATTTCCCATTGAAAAAGCATTATTACTTAGAAAAACGCTCTATATTTTTCGAACGCGAATGAACCAAATTTAACAAAAAACTATATATCTAATTCCGGGAACCTCGCCAACATACCTACCTAATTGCAGACTAAAAGGATGCTTTTTCGGCAGTTATCGCGAGACATACATACATACAGACAAACACACAAACTTTTGGGGTCTCCGCAGTAAGCCTCAACTGACGTTTCGGCAATTACGTTCAAAAAAAGTTTAAGTTTGTTTGGTTTGTATTTTGTCTGTTTCTCCTTTTATTTACGTTGCTTTTTATGAAAGTTTTCTGCGTACCATAAAGATTTTTATTTATCTTAATAGTATTATTATGTTTTTTACTGATTTTAATTCTCGCCTCTCTCCAATCGCTGCAATGTTCTGGGAGGTTTCTATACATCAAAAAAAGTTTTTCCTAGTATTACACGACCAAATTCAGATATTTGATTTTAACTATTCATTTCCTATTTCGCCTTCTAATTCTTTACTTTTAAGACATCAGTCACCAAAATGGGGCCAACGTATTTATCAATTATTTTAATTATAAAAATAAAAGTATTTGTTATCAATTATTTTTATTTCCTAATTGGGATTATGAATGTTTAACGGGGTATTACGTCAAGTGCATTCCTTAATGTTTTTTTGTGAATCACTTTAAGTACAGCTACCTTTTTTTTCAAAAGTATTGGATCATTTTTTAACTTTAAATGAATTTTTCAATTATACACTGAGGAAATGGCAAAGACAATTTTTGTAATTTTATGTTTCCGTATGTCTTTGTATGATGGAAACGTTAATTTTATCTGAAAAGAATTCGTCTTCATTCTGTTAACTATTTTATTTTTAAAATCTATCGCATGAAGTTTAATTTTTAATTGATTTTTCACTTAGATTTTCCCCCAATTTGAGAATATTGACCCTCAACATACCCCAGAATTATCTTTCTGCCAATAAAATTAGTAAACATGGAGAAAACGGTCATTATTACTGTTTTAATGCATACAGTAATTAAAATTACTTGTGGTCAGAGAACTATGCATCTCATTATAGCAATAACATCTTCTAATTCAGAGAGAGCAGATGTGGATTTCAAATGCAACTATTAAATTCTTCATATAATTCTGTAAAATAATTCACTAGGAAAACTTGATATAAGTCGAATGGTCATATTAATTCTATAGGAACGCTAGAAGATAAAGTACGTAATCAGTATGTCAGAGTTGCGTTTATCTGACTAATGTATCGATCTAGATGAGTTATATTGAATTATTATCTCAGATAATTGCAATCGTCTAATTTGCCAGAATGACGAATGGTTTGATTAGAGAGCGCATTATAATCGAAATATTTTGCAGACTATTTAGAACTTTAATATCGGCGTTTCAAATCCATTCTACCAATATTTTGAAGTTGTCAATATATTGGAATTTCGAGAAGCAGTAATTGTTGAATATTGAACATTATAATAATAACACAAAGTCTAGTTTAATATGTCAGTTTTAAGTTGTTGGCATTAAATTTATTGAGATAATAAAATTTAAATTTAATATATTCCTACACAAATGTTTCAAGATTAGTTTTATAAAGGAATTGGGACTTATTGTTTATGTACATGTGACTTATTTGATATTTTAGCCTTTAACATAGAATCTCTTGTGTGGTTTACAGATTAATTTTTGGCGAATATGTAAACATTAATTTCAAATTATGTCGCACTAGTTTATTTTTCTATTGGTATGGCGATGTGTTTATTAAAAATAAAATCTGTGTTAATGAAGTGCTTAGCTCATAGATTGTGACGCTTTATAATGCATGCAAATCTTTTATGTATTTCTGTAAAAATACTACACATCACATTTCATTAGTTGAAATAATCCACCAGAATAGCATATTTAACTACCGGCCTATTCGGGCATTTTAACGACAGTTGAACCGAAGACAAAGCAAAAAAAGTTAATCTATTCATATCGCAATCACTTTCGTAAAAGTATACCAAAATTTTGTTACAATTTTAAAAAGTAAATTCTAATTAAAATATATTTGAAAAAGTAAGCAGCCATAGACATCAATGCACCCCAATTTTGCGTGCATTACGTACCTGTTGTCCTGTTAAAAAAAAAAAAAGCATATAAATACTACACTCGCCAACCTATTTATATCGAACCTTTTTATTTTATTATTTATATATATATATATAATATAATTATACGTTTGGCGTGCATACGCAAATTTTTAAGACTGTCTGCAATAAGGGAAAAATAAAGAACAAAATATTAGCCAAGGGAATTTTTTTTTTATTTTGTCTCCTGTGTATAAAATAAGCTTGTGGGTATTTCTTATGCACATATCCATATAATGCGGGTAAATTTCGTGACCTTCGGCTTAGAAAATCCTAAATTAAATGGCCTTCATCTTCACACTTCAAAATCCCGATATCAGAGTTAAGCGTAATATTATGATCATCTATATATATCCTGTTGATCATTTGGATTTCGTTAAGTCCAAACTGGACCATTCCTATATCCCCTCATCTCACGTAATATCAGTAATCTAAAGGAACAATAGTTTCTTTGCTATCACAAGTTCATGACGCACAAGTAAATGACTGACTCACACGAAAATATAGAATAACAGCTGGTAGCAGGACCAGCAAAGAGAGACCGTAGCGCTATCTGTTTTTGTACTCGGCCTTTAATGAATGTAATCAGTGATTCATAGATGCTAGTTTGGCGCCTACTGTTTTCAGATACATTTACGGGAATGCACTGTGGATATATGGCAATCTAAAGCAACACGCGAGTTCCACGAGAAGAATACAGAAGGTGACGTTTATCAGCACTTGCGCTTAGAATGATCAATGTCATTTTCCGGAATGGTATAATTTAGCACTTAAATGAATTTTTCATGTTATTTTTTTATCTGAATAATTCAGACATTTTGATTCTAGAAAAACAGTTTTGCTGCACTGTGTTCTCATGTTGTTTGACCTTTAAAAACACTTATTTCTACAAAAAGATAAAGTGTGTACTTTATTTTTTACAATAAAAAGTGCATTTAGTATGTAGTTGCTATCACTTTAGAACAGCATACTATTTTCTCAACTTGGATGTTGTAGGCATCGTAGTATACCTGGAACTTCTTAAGTACTTTAAGACTGATGTCTTCCCATTTTAAATTATATTAAAAAATATATATAAAATACAGCAGCTACCGGAAAAAATATATAAAACATTTTTTAGAATAAAACAATATATAAAATATAAATATTTGGTAATTTTTGTAAAGAGTTAGCCATTGTGAATGAGATGTGATAACTGTTTAAAGGCTTATTCCAATATGTTTAATACACTCTAATGCGCATAAAAAATAACCTATATTAAAAATATATATATATTTGTCGACCTTTCTTTTTTTAATTTAACACAAGTAGTTCATTTTTTTTTTTTTTAAGTTGCCAACTCTTTATCGTAGGATTTTTATCAGTAAAGCAAAAATGTGTGATAAATGTTATTAAATGATTCGAATAAAGCAAAATAAAGCTGTGAAAGGTTGTAAAAATATAAATTAAAAAGTGAGCATAAACGTTTACCCTCCGACCACAATTTCAACGAACAAGATATTTTGTAGAAAAGTTTCTATAATACACAATTTTTCAAGGAATTTTGTTTTAAAAATTCCACAGTCAAAGAGAAAACATGAAAATGATATATTTGCTAAATATTTCAAATACATGATGATTTGAAATAGGCAACAATAGTGAAGATACTGGTTGATTAAATATTGGTTGAGAGGATTTAGAAAAAAAAATAAACGGTCAGAAGGTTTAAACACATATATAAAACATTTAATATAATAAAACTGTAAAAGGAAAAAGAATAAAGGTAACATTATATAAAAGAAAAAAAGGGGCGGGGGTACATAATATTTTCAAATACCATATATATATATATATATATATATATATATATATATATATATATTTATTTCAGAAGCAAATGTATGACCAGCAAACTTTATGGGAGCAAAAGTTAAAATTAAATGCAGCTTTTTTAAATCTATGTATGACTAAGACATTTAAAATATTTCTTCGTGAAATTGAAAAAATATTTATTTTCGTAAAGCCTTTCGTTTTATTAATAAACAGTGCATTTAACTATTAAGGTACTATCGCACGGAAACACGCACTCGCTAATGTTAATCCTATGGTGCAGTTATTTTATATCTCGTTTGCGTTTTCAATATTTTTAATTTTTGCATTTAATAGCTGAGACTGATCTCTATGCAGGTCCTTTTTCTTTTTGTTTACAGGTGTTTGTTTTTTTTTTTTCTCCATGAAGATACTGCCACTTTCAAAACCGGTTCCGAAAGCGAAAGTATCTTCATGAAAAAAACCTGTAAACAAAATCGGAAAAAGGTCCTGCGTAGAGATTAACCTCAGCTATCCAAAGCAAAATATAAATAAATAAATAAAAATATGGAAATGCAAACGAGATATTATAAAACAACTGCCTCTTAATGTGCGATAAGCAAAACAATCAGCTGAAATGTTTTATTTCGATACTGAAGTTATTCACTAAAAGGTTTCCCATCATAATAAATTGAAAAAGCTAAATTATTCGCTAGTAACAATTTTCCCGAAATACATAATATGTTTTATCGTACATTAGTGCCTTTTTCAACATCACATAATTCGTGATTGATGTTATTTAGCATTTTCGGAAGCATTTAGTGAATGGTTAGTTTAATGCAGGCATCAGGAAGTATCCAGCGCGCTGGGAGCTCTACTTTATAATAAATTAAACTTTTGCAAATTACGGAAGTATGTTAGGCGCCCAAAAATTGCTTTCGTATGAAATTTAATAAGCCAATTTTTAAGAAAACTCTTAAAATTTGGCTTTTAACACATTCGCATCGAGCTGTTTTCAGAGTTCCCGCGGATCCTTGATTTTGAGTGCAATATTTCTGAACAGTAATAGTCTATTTAATCACGGAATTTGTCATTAAATAAGGTGAATATTTACTATTTGGAAAAAGCTGTACATATCAGCAAAGCGTACTGTTATTGCAAAACAATTATTCTTTTTCTTTTTTAGTGTGATACGAATGTGCTTACAAATATTCTAAAACAGACCTAGATTAATTTTTTTTTTCATTATTTCAAAATGCATCTTATTTGTAGTAAATTAAGTTTTTGCACATTGCTGTAGCTGTGTATGTAATCACAAAAATTGCTTTCGTATAAAAATTTAGCATGACAATTTTTATGAAAACATTTAAAATTCGTTTTTTATTACATTCTCATCAGATATTCCAGTGTTCTCGCGGTCCTAATTTTTGAATATCATTATTTCATAACTGAAATATTCACCTTTTATTAATCGATTTCTGTCAATAAATAAGGCAAACATTACTATTCGGAAAGAGTGATACAGATCTGCAAAGCATACGCTATTGAAGGGGGGGGGGGGGGGGGATTCCCGTTTCCCGATGAAAATGTCTTCAAAAATGTTTTAATAGAGATTTGAATAAAACTTATATATATAAATTTATTTTTTCAAAATGGCTTCCGCGTTATATAAGTTTTTGCGACTGTTCCAATTCTAAATCTCATTTAATGTGTGACGGCTAAAACAATCGGTTGAAATGTTTTACCTAGAAACTGAAGTTATTCAGTAAAAGTTTTTTCATCATAATAAATTGCAATAAGCTAAGTTATTCTCTGGTAACAATTTTCTCAAAATACCTAATGTGTTTTATCGCATGTTGGTGCTTTTTCAACGCCGTATAGTTCGTGATTGATGTTATTCAGCATTCTCGGAAGCATTTAGTGAATTGTTAGTTTAATGCAGCCGTCAGGAAGAAGTATCTAACACGCTACGAGCTCTACTTTGTGTTAAAATAAGTTTTTGAAAATGGCTGTGTATGTAAGCCTAAAAATTAGAAATATAGGGTGTATCAAAAAACTTTGGCACATTTTAAAAATTTTATAAAACAAAATATATACAAGATAGAAACTAGAAATTCACATATGTGTTGCATGAGATTAGTTTTTTTTTTTTTAATTTAGTCAATAAATTTCAATATGTGCAACTTTCGTGGCACGAAGAACATCTAGTCGATAATCTGTCTCAGCCCATGTGCGTTCCAACATCGATTGCGTGACACACATCCCCAAATTCTAACGTTGTGGTGGTTTACTATGTTTCTGGCGAAGTAAACAGCCACAACGTCAGAATTTTGGGATCTGTGTCACGCAATCTATGTTGGAACGCACATGGGCCGAGATAGATTATCGACAAGATGTTCTCCGTGCCACGAAAGGTGCACATATTGAAATTTATTGACTTTATTAAAAAAAAAAACTCCCAGGTAACACATACGTAAATTTCTAGTTTCTATCTTGTATATATTTTGTTTTACAAATTTTTAAAATGTGTCAAGGTTTTTTGATACATTCTGTATAATTGATTAGAAAACTCTCAAAATTTGGATTTGTGGTAATTGTAAAACAGGCCTGCATTATACAGGTCCAGCTTTTTTTCCCACATTTTAAGGATGTTGGTCAGTGAGTTCTCAAATTCCCCTCGCTAATGTTAAACCTATTGGCGTGGAATACTTTCTTATTTTTAAAATATCTCACCAGGAAATTAATTTTAACTTATTTTTTCAGTGGTCGTCATCTTAACTTCATCAAAGGCGGTGTTTGCAGGGCGGAAACACTTAATTTCAATTCCAAACTACTAAAAGGCAAACAGAATTTTTTTCAATAAAATTTTGCTGTCCTGATAAGTGAAGATTTTAATTATTTTCAAATAAATTTGTTCGTAAATTCTGGTGTCCTTAAATTATTTCAACATTTTAGCAGTAGAAGTACTTTGCCCGTGATAGGCTTAAAGGATGTTTTTCTATTTTAATTTACAAAAAAATTCGAATATATATATCTAATTTTATTTAAAGTGTTGAAATCTTAGTCGCAGCTCGTTAGCTTTTAATACAGAAAATATTAAAATAAGCATATATTTTAGAAATATTTTGTCAGCTAAGAAAGAAGAGACATTCATTTAGAAGACTCTGAAAAAGAAATAAAAAATATTAATTTCTTTTATGAGATATTTCAAAATATGAATACATTCGACGCCCATAGGTTTAACATTAGCGAGGGGGATTTGAGATCTCATTGACCCAAAACCAAGTAATTTTTAAACAAAAGAAAGCTATTTCAATGACTGTTTCTGAATCAGCGTTTTGTTTTCCACTGTACAAAAATTATACAAATATTAAAATTATTTTTTTATTTATTTATTGCATGTCAGTTCGAATATTTTAGCAAGAATAGTTTGAGACAAGCGATTTTTTTTTCCAGACCATCCTTTACTGTCAATAATGTCAAAAGAATATTTTTTGACTTGCCATTTTTGAAATGACAAAGTTTTGAGGAATTTCAAAAAAGGGAAGTAACAAGTATGCCTAAAATTAGAAATATGAAAAATTAACTGAACATTTCATGTTTAGTGTCAAGTTTTTTTATATTTTCGATAAATTTTAAAGTATTTTTATAAAACGAATTTAAAGCAAAATGAGAATCTTATTTAGTTTTTCAAGCACACAATCAAAAATACATTTTTCATATTTTTAATTTATTAAAATTGCAAATCGTAAAATTCATTGACAGTTTTTACTCAAGTTCCAGATCCAATAATTTGATTTTATTTGCAAATATTTATTATATTAATTGCATACAGAGGTAATAAATTACTTGCTGCGTAACACA
Source organism: Maratus michaelseni (assembly GCA_963931845.1). Taxonomy (NCBI): domain Eukaryota; kingdom Metazoa; phylum Arthropoda; class Arachnida; order Araneae; family Salticidae; genus Maratus; species Maratus michaelseni. The sequence continues at coordinate 243,906,200 of OZ007588.1, read as the reverse complement.
AATTTAATCTTGATTTGCACAAGTTTGACAAATTATGCAACGGTTTGTTTATTTAGATCAATAATTTAATCTTCCATTCAGTTCATTTCTAGTTTTCCTGATCATCCTTTTCAAAAATTTTTAAGAAAACAGTTTTGTCTTTGAACTAATTAGTCTTATTTAAATATTTATTCATTCAGTATTTTTTTTCCTTAATAAAGAGTTTAAGCTATTTCTTTCTGTATCATTTATTTTTGTCAACAAATCCAATGAACTTTTTTTGTATTATTTAATACGGGTTTCAACGGGTCAAAATCCGTACAGCGTACGTAATTCAAGCGTAAAATTAAGTCTTTAAATATTTCAAACCACGAAAATTATATCAGTGGATTATGTGAAATTTATAATACATATTTAACCGTTTATAGCTATTTTAACTTTGTTTGAAAAACTTATATTTTAATTTATTGGTAATTTAGAATTATGGGTATACAGATCATGAATATGTATGAAAGAATCGATATTTGTTCTGAATTTTAATTAAACAGTTAAATGATTTATAATTTTAGTTCTTAAAAATTGGAAGCTTTTCTATTTAATCAACTCATGACGCAATAATGGTTAAATTTATCAAGTTTTAAAGTTCTAGTTCCAATGATTCGATTTTATTTACGGATACATATAACATTCATCATATTCTATAAAATCATATTCTGTATAACACAAATTTAATTATAATTTCCGTAAGTTTTGACAAATTATGCTGGTTTATCTTTTCATATATGCACCGCCCTAGTGTAGCACGTGCACCTTGATTTTTAATATTTAATTAAAAAAATCATTTAAAAAAATAGCTTTTTTCGTTTTATTAAAATCTAAAAATTAGAGCTAAAATCTCAATTTTCGCAGATTAAAGATTTCGTAAATTTCAGCACAAAATTTTCGCACTTTTTTATGCAGCGACCAATGAGCATCTATACAGAAGGTAATCAAATCCCAAATACTCATGTATCACGCGCACATCGATTTTTTTGGAGTAAATTTTGATAGATAGGAGAAACAGTGCAGCATACATGTAAAAAAGGTGCTTTTCCAGTATAGGGACATTTGCGCTTTTCGTGGCGCAATTCGGGCTTCAGAAAGTGCGATTTGGTTGCCAAATGATATAAATTACTATGAAAACAAAACTATGCTTGTATATGTATACATTTACACACACACATATATTTATTTATTTATTTATGTACAATTTACTTCTATTTATATATAAAAATAGATAAATGACTTCTTTAAATAAATTGCATAAATATTGAAAAAATTGCTTGTGTATATAAAATAGTAAATAGGTTGCCAAAATTCTTTCTCGCTAAAGTCATTTTCTCTATCTCACCCCCTATACTAAAAAAGTACCGAAAAAAAATTATTTAGATCGATAATTTACTCTTTCATTCAATATATTTCTAGTTTCCAAAATATATATATTTTTTTTTAAGAAATTTTGTTTTTGAATAGTCTTATTTAAATAAGTCTTCATCCAATACATTTTTCTTCAAGCAGTTTCTCTTTGTACTAATTATTTTTGTCAACAACTCCTAACGCTATTAATTCTTCTTTGTTGTATCAATATCTGGACATATATCAAACGTAAAAATTTAAGTAATTAAATAAACTTTAAAACAGCAAAAATTGTGTCTGCCAATTAAGTGGAATTTATAAATAAAAATAACCATTCTATGCGTGTTTTAAAATATTAATTTGTAATTTGGTTTCTTTAGAAATCGGCCTATTGCAATCACTTCGTATACACTGCAAAAAAAAAAAAAAAAAAAAAGATTTTACGGTATAATACTGCCATCCCATCTGCCAGTATTAAACCGTAAAATAAGCAGTAATACGGTACTGTGCATGCGCGGCAGCGTATTCTTGCTTATTTTACTGTTAATTTTATGGTATAATACTGGCAGCTGGGATGGCAGTATTATACCGTAAAATCAACTTTTTTTTTTTTCTTTTGCAGTGTATACCAGTATATCTTATATGCATAATGCAAATCTTGTCATCACGATAACGTCCGAAATACTGAACAAATTGGGACCTACTTATGGGATAGTATATGGGTATTGCAAGATTCGTGGAATAGTTCATTAACAAAGTATGTTGGCTCTTAGTTTAGCCACACAAAAGAAGAAAAAAAAATCATGCAAAATTTGTCATTGCGATAACTTACGAAATACTGAACCAATTCAAGAGTAATTGGGACAGTGTATTGATTTTGAAAGTATGTATTGATATGAAAGTATCTTGGGTACCCTTAGAATGGAAAATCCTTATATTTAGAGAATCCTTAATCATGTATGTTATTTTTAAAGCTCGTTTATAAGGACACACATTATTTTTCGATGATAGTCATTGAATGGTTTGAGCAATATTACAGCCTACAGGTGATTTTTAAACTATGATTTCAACAAATTAAGATTTTCGTATAATTATCCCATATCCATTCAATTACATTTGATAATCTAAACTAAGTAATAAAAATTGTCCTAAAAATCATCTTTCTCGCCAAAATACCAAATTTAGAAGTAATAAGACTATTTTTGTTTTAGTATTAAATCTGATGTGTGTACCTAAAAATAAAGAAATAAGCCGACTCAGCCGGAAGGATTTGTTTTTAATTTGTTGCTTAATTAAAATTATCATGGTGTACGAAAATATCGTGCATTAATTGTGTAAAAATCTATATTTGCGCATAATTTAATTAAATTGTTAAATGGTTCATATTTTAAGTTCTTAAAAATTTTAAACTATTCAATTTTAATCACTCAAGATTAAATTTGAATTGTTTCAGTTCAATTTAATCTTGAATCTTCAAATCAATTTTAATCACTCAAAATTTCACTCTTCATAAATTTTAACTATTATGTTAAAATTTATGAACAGTTTAATTGCAACGATTCGATATTACTTCCAATTATTTATGATATTAATCGCATTATGAGAAATCGTTTTCTGTATACTAACACAAATTTAACTGTAATTCGCACAAGTTAGTTACAACTGTGCAGATATTTTTTTTTTATTTAGATCAATAATCCCTCGTTCAATACTTTCCTACTTTTCTAAATGTAACATTTAAATTTTTTTTAAATTCTTTCTTTGATCTAATTAGTTGTATTTAAATATTTACTCATCCAATATATTTTTCTTTAAACCATTTCATTCTGTATTAATTATTTTTGTCAACAACTCCAACGCTCTTTGCTACATTATTTAATGTTTCTTTGTTCTGTCAAAGTCTGGACATAACTCAAGCGTAAAATTAAGTCGTTAAATAAAGTTTACCCAAGAAAATTATATCGGTGGATTATTTGGAATTTATAAAATAACAATAACCATTTTAACTGTTTGAAAACTTAAAAAAAAAATTGTTGTTAATTAAGAATTGTCCTGAATGCACGCAACAATCGCTTAATAATTACGAAATAATCGATATTTTAACGGAATTTAATTAAATGGTGTGTGCCTCATTCCATCCAAATTTTATAAAGATAAAAATAATTTGAATCATTAATTTCAGTATTTAAAAATGATTACAAGTCTTTCAGAACATTTTCCCCGCTTTTTAAAGCTATTTTACATTGACTGTGATAAATTACAATGCAGATTGTTAATAATTAAAATTAATAGCTACTTTTAATGGGTTGGACATATTTTTCATTTGTTTTTTGATTTGTAATTAAAACCTGCAATATTTGTGCACAAAGAATATATTATCCAAATAATTATGAAATCATAAATATTTGCGCTGATTTTAACTTATTGGAAATTTTCTAAGATAATAATTTAAATTAAAATTATGGATTCAAATGTATTATAAAAATGAACACTTTTTATGGTAATTTTTGCAGTTTTTAATATTTATTTACATTGTACGGATTGTTTACAATTGTACCGATATAGTAAGCTAATAAAGCTTTAATATTCAGTCAAAAATGTTCTTTGTAGTTTTAAAAAATATATTTTAATACTAGTTTCCTTTTTAATCTATTAAGGGTTGTTATTAGACTCCAAATCTCCCTCTCTAATGATAAACCCATGGGCTTGGAATGCATCCGTATTTTTCAAATTTCTCCTCAGAAAATTAAAAGTTTTACCTTTTTTCTGTAAGCTTTTCTTGAAATATGTCTCTTTTGACAAAATACTTCTAAAATACATAGTTTTATTTCAAGTGTTATTAAAATCTTACTGAAAACGCATCTGCTTCATTTAGATTATAACACTTAAAATATCAAATGAAATATATATTTTAAAAACATTTTGTCAAATGAAAAGAAAGTGACATTCTTCCGTAAGATCATACAGAAAAAAGAAGGTAAAAATTTTAATTTTCAGAGGAGAAATTAAAAAAATAGGGATGCATCTCAAGCTCATGGGTTTAAGGAGTTACGTACGTTCTCAATTTTCGGTATTACGACATCTTTCACACGGTACCCCACACGTTATGCAAAAAGAAAGCTTTTTTTTTTTTTAACTTAATTAGCCTCCTAAATTTTTCCTAAACATATTTGTGAATGGCTAGTAATCTGGAAATATGTGGGTTAAAAGGCTTTATAAATTTCCGAAGTTTGAACGCTCCACGTCCCATAGTTTACGAGAAAAAGGGCTGTGACATACGGACGGACAGACAGACACAGGATATAAACACTTAACAAACATTAGAGCGGTAAATTCGCGGTCTGACTGAAAAGGAACCTTAAAATCAATTCCTGACCATCAAAGTTTACAGGTTCTTGACCCTTCCTATTTCTACTAATAGAATCAGAAAAAGAAAATGCAAGACAATCATTTCTGAAGTCAGTGTGTTTCGAAGTCCCTTCAACCGTTTAATGATGACTTAAAAAATAAAAAAGGCTTTACACTAAAAGAACACACAACCGAGTAAATTTACAAACCGAGCTTCCGCTTCTGTCCAGCAGAGCATGAACCGGTTGGCTACCGGTCGAGAGAAAGTTGTGTGGACGAAAAAACAACGGTTGCATGGAGTCAGACATCGAAAAAAAAAAAAGATGTTCACAACTATGACAGACATTTATGGCCTTTTCTTCACGAAAGATGTGCAACGCGTGGTAACCCTCGTTTAATTTCGATTATGTAAGTTGCATTTTTTATAACTGCTATGAAAAGCGACCAACCAGGATAGACAAATCGATATTTCACGGATTTTGTAGGCATTTTCGTTTTGCAGTTCTGCAAGGTTGACGATGCGAGAGCTTGTGCCAGAGATGCGCAGTTTTTGAAAACATGAGATTAATCCAATGCTCTAATTTTACGAATAGTTGCATAAAAATTTAGTCTATAATCAATTATTGTGTGTTGAAGAAAAATATTGAAATCCTGATTTTTGAGAAAAAGCTAAAAATAATATAATTCAATTCTATATTCTACCTTTTTAATTACATGTATTTTTTAATATTAGAAATTTAAGTTCTAAGCAACACAGAAATAAATATAAAACTCACTTGGAAAGCTAAGAATCTTTAATATTATCATAAATTGAAAATAAAATTTTTGACTGAAATTCGTATTGTTACAAATAGTTTAAAAATCTATTAAATTTTTATATGCATCCGAAAAGATCGAAAAAAATTAAATATTTATATTTATCGTTTACTACATTGGATTTTCACATACTTAAGAACTTCAATTTAAGACTATAAAAATTATATTGGATAACAGAAATTTTGTTATTTTTAGTGATCCTTAAAAAGTTCTTTTTTTTTTCTTTTTCTAAAAATTTAAAGTAATTTAAATATTGCTTTTTTTTCTTTACCACGATGGAATGGGATTAATCACTATTGATGATACATGTAATTTTTTCTTTATTAATCGTCATTTTTTTTATTTCGTCAGTAATTAACCAGGTTGACGATGCGAGAACTTGTCCTGGAAATGCATAGTTTTGAAAACATGAGATTAATCCGATTCTCTAATTTACAAATAACTGCGTAAAAATTTAATGGATAATGACCCAATTCAGTGATATTCAACGATTGTGAATATGAAAGGAAAAAAAAAACATTTTATTATTTAAACTATCATTTAAAGCACTGAATTTTGGTACCATTTATAATTTAAAAGAATATAGAAATGGAGAACATCTGTTATTTTTTAGCGATAACTGAAGAATTTTGTTTCTTTAAATATATAAAATGTAATTTTCATCTCATTAATGATATTCCATTACTGAATGGTAACAATTTACTATTGATTGTTTGCATTTAAGACTTTAAACTTTTTTTTAACTGTTATTCACAATAATTTTTAATTATAATATAATATTTGCAAATATTAAAGACATGCATTATAAAGCTTTTTTGTGATTTATAATTGTAGTTATCAATCTACTTCATAAAAATGATAAACCCTTTTCTGTTCATGACTTTATGAAGCGCAGTAAAAAAAACTGATAAAAATTATTTCTGACTCGTGCCAATAATTTGTAGATAATTTTTAATGATATTTCTTCATAAAATGTATGGTTTTTAATAAGAATTATCTAATGTCTCATTACCTAATATTAAAAAATTTCTTTACCTAACGTGTCTTTCTGATCTATCCGTGTCTGAAGAAATAGATAATGATATAAGCTAAAATAATTTCCATCGTGTTATCTTAACTATTTCTTGCTTTTAAATGTCGGACCTCTTGCTCAAAATCTACAAAGTCAACTTTGTTTCATACTAAAAATCTGTGTGTAAGTATTTCTTTCTATAGATTCCTTTTAATAGATGAAAAAAATATGTGAAAGACAAGTTTATCTTACTCTTGAATAAATGATTAAGCGGAAATTCTATTTCTTTGGTCAAAATTTTCGATTTTTTTTTTTTAATTTTTTGCATCTGTCAAGTGTATAGATTGTTACCTATAGTGAAGTCTTGCAGTCTAGAATATTTTAAAGTTTTACTTTTTTTAGTTCCGATTTCGTTTAGTGGAAACATACCCAGGTTGTAAACTTAGTTAGAAAACATAGTAAGATACATCTCTAGTAAGCATAGGTAGTTATTTTATTGTGTTGTCAAGTAAATGCACTATGGTTAGAAATGCAATGTAAAATTTCTAACCATACTAACACTTACTTGACAACAGAATAAAAGAACTACCTATACTTACTAGAGGTGTATCTTACTATGTTTTCTAACTAAGTTTACAACCTGGATATGTTTCCACTAAACGAAATCGGAACTAAAAAAAGTAAAACTTTAAAATATTCTAGACTGCAAGACCATATGAATAATGGTTCCGTGACCAGGATACGAACCTGGGTTATTGCGGTAAAGAGTTAATTTTAACATAAAGAAAAAGGGAAAAATAAACTTTAAAAAAAATTAATTATTCTAATTAACGATTAATTTTGTTAAACGAAAACACTATTTTAACAATATGCGATAAACTTCATCACAATGTCCTAAAGTGATTTCATGATATTCCAATTCCTTATAATGGTACGTGTTCGTTGAACGTAACGCCCCGCGCCGTTGCAGCAGCAACCAGGAAACTGCTTTTTACATGCAACTCTACTCTACGTTTTTTTTTTATTGAGTCTCGAAACCATGTTTTTCAAACTGGGCGACCATTTTTCTAGAGAACTATTTGACCAATTTCCATTTAAAAAAAGAAAAAGGTAATCATTTTTGCTGTAGCTTATACCACCGAAAAGTATAATTTTCAGTATATTTATATATATATATATATTGAGCTCACAAAGGTAAGACTTTTTTTTTGTACCACTAACCATTTTGTCAAAAATCAACTTTTTAAACTAAATGCTGCTATCAGCCTCAGAGAATTTAATGCCCTTTCATAATTTGTTGACCAAATTTATTTCAGATGCTTTTGACTGGAGAAAAACGGTCTACCGATTGGAAGTTCACGACGCGCACCTACAGGTCCTCCCCGTCGCACAAGGCATATTATTCATTTTTTACACAGAAAAATTTAAATATATAAGTGAAATGTCAATAAATATAATGCAAAAGTCCGAAGGTGATATCGTTCCTCTTTGTATACCTGATAAAAATATCGTAAAAATCACATGCAGTTTAGACCAAAGAAGTAGAACCTCCCTTTAAGACATTTTTATTTATATGCTACACTGCAAAATAAAAATTGTTGATTTTACGGTATAATTATACCGTAAAATCAACAATTTTTATTTTGCAGTGTAAAACATATCGCTAAATATCAATAAAGAAAATTTTAGCCAATAAAACGTTAACTTTTTAGTAATTATATTCAAGTGTAAATGAATAAACCATTGTCTTGAAGACTCTCGAACTAATTAAATTTTAGAACCTACCCCTACATAAGACAAGTTTTTAAATTTTGAAACCGAAAATACCGTACAATGTTTTGTCTTCCGATCAAATGTCGATATTAAAATTTTATTTCATTTCTCTGTACCAAAATTGCTTTTCATAAGAGTTTATTAAAGTAAAATGTTGACATCCCATTTTAATTTTTAAAAGAAAATTTTTTGATTAACTTATCCTTGAGTATATCTAGAATAGATGGTATACCAATAAATAAATTTCGTATTTTAAATATTTTGATCTCTCTTTTGCCCCACATCCCATCAAAATAAAATAAAATTTTATTTTATTCATCGGAAATTTTAAATTAAATTCTACAACGTCTTACTCTAGAGAATGTTTCATCAATAAATTTGTTTTTATTTCGATAACTTCAAATGAGTGTTTTAAGAAGAAAAAGCAAATTAACTCCCCTCTCGCCCCTCCATCCCTAAAAAATGCACGCTTATTCTCCGTATTTATTTAGTAACAATAGAAAAAATGTTTGCGTTACCTTGCGTATTTTAGTTTTAATTTAAAAAAGTTCTTTTTATCTCTGTATTGTGATGCCACATAAAATAATAAAAACTATTTTGAAGGTTTGAAATTCATATTCAAAATACAAAAGTGTATATTAAAAACATAAACAATTCAGACTATATATTTAAACATATTTCAAAATAAGTTGTGTAAATAACAGTAAAGTGGAGTTTTTTTTTAACCAAAGTAAACAGAAAATCACCCAAACAATTTCTGGAACCCAGCATTGCAGTTTTTTTCCCCTTAAAATTTTTTGGTGATAGCGATTATCCTTTGCCTAACGGAAAAATATAGTATAATTATTATCCTCAAAACTAAAGACATACTTTAAACGTTTCTGCTTTTAGAGCACCAGAGTAAAATTACTTTCAGCTTACTAAAAATCATTATGGCACAAAGCAGACTCTCCATAGCAACAGCGTAACTTTGAGAATTAATTTTTAGTACAATATTTTTCCATGATGTGGTTGCAATTTCGTCTGAACACAAATAAAATTATTGTATTTGAAAATTGATTTATGAGTGTGCTTTGTGCACTTTTTAAGTATTTCGTTCGAATTTCGCGATTGTTTCAATTTACCTTTTTTAAGGAATAACATCAAACATAAACTAATGCACCATTGATCTATTTTTCCAAAGCCAAATTCAAATTTAATAAACAATACTTCTATTACAGCGTGTAAAGGTGTTAAAAGAAACTGAAGAAAAATCCCGTATTGTATTTTGGTGCAATTTCTATTTATTTTTCGTATGTAGTATATATTCTGTGTAAAATGGTGTGGTACGGATGTCAGTTTCTGCTTGTTTTTAGTACATGTTTATTCACATTTTTTAAGAGACAGATTGGCCATTATTTTCGCTTGTTAGGAAAACATTGGATCTAAAAATATGATACCCCGACTATTAAAGATTCTACAATTTTATAAATGTATATTGAGATTTATTTGAATCGGGATTTGTCTGTTTTTATATATCTTTTGAACGCTGCAAAATAAATCTGAAAGATAACCCGATTGTGCATAGAAGAAAAAAAAAAAGTCTACCAGAAATATTACAAATAGATTGTAAATTGAAACATCCCTTTTCAGTTAATATTTTTTACGCAACAGAGGGAGTCAAAATATATCTTTATAAAACACATATTTAAAAGTATTAATTAACGTTACCTTCCCTGGCGCGTAAATAAAATGTCAAATAAGATAAGAGTTTTTAAGAATTTTATTTTATTTTTTACATTATTTTCAGTTCCTTAAATTCTCTTACTGGATAACTGCAAAAAATCAGCAATGTGAAGTCTTCTTGTCCGTAGCTAGATTTCTTTAATTTTCTTTATTTCTTTTCAACCCCTTTACTGTCACATTAAATTTTCAGAGTCTATTCAGTTGTCAGATATCGCTTACCGTTGTCGAAGAAAGTGCTACACTAAATAAATCTGCATATTAAATTTCCTTCAGCACTTTGTGAAATTGATTGTCACCTTGGTCGCAGGTGGAAGCGAGCGGTCTTCGGCATTCGAGACTTTTCTGAATTTTCATTCTGTCTCCAAGTTTTATGAGTTGATTAAGTTTAATCGCTTTCAGAGGAATTCCTAAATCCGATTATTTCGAAGAGAATCTAAGCTTTCTGGTAATTTGTCCGAGTTAGAGTCGCTCGGGTATAGGTATCGGTAAATATCGCTAATTGCAAAGTCGAAGGGAACTTACTAGCGCATTTTGAACGAAAATTTCCAGATTAATACAAGGTAAGTTGAAAGAATGAAGTTAAAAGCGCATTAGTTTCTGTTTCTGTGCATTTGAAAATAAAAATTAATGACTTGAAAAAAAATAAACGTGCGATATTCATGAATTATGTTAAATTTAAACTCAAAGTATGCTAAAATTGTAAAATTACGTAGGTATTTATAATAAAGTTGAAAAACCAGTAGTCTTTAATAGACTGCAATAAAGTTTCGATTATCATGTAATGCAGATATATAAATGAGTTTTTGTATGCTTTCGAGCACATGCTTACGCAAGTTAACTTTTTTTTTTAATTATGAAAAGTTCCTCAAACAAATTTGCTGCATAATTTCAAAAAATCCAGAAAATAATATGTAAATTATTCTGGTTTCTGGCAAATATATATATATTTTTTTAATCTTCAACATTTTCGCTGTCTCATTAAATTTAGTCAGTTGTCCGATATCGCGCTTGCCGTTGTCTAAGAAACGTTGCTACACTAAATAATATGTAGATTTATTTAGTGTAGCACTTTTCTTCACATTCCTTTGCAAATTCCCTTTAGCATTTTGCAAAATTGTCTCCTTACTCCTGGAAGTGAGCGGTCTTCAGCATTCAAGACTTTTCTGCATTTTCATTCTGTTTCTAAGTTTTATGAGTTGATTAAGTTTAATCGCTTCCAGAGGAATTCCTAAATCCGATTATTTCGAAGATAACCGAAGCTTTCTGGCAATTTTTCAGCGTTGGGGTCGCTTGTGTATAGGTATGGATAAATATCGCTAATCGCAAAATTTACGGCAATGCACTAGTGTATATTGAACGAAAGTTTTCTATTAATATAGGGTAAGTTGAAAAAATTTCGAAAAAAAAGATGCATTTGTTTCTAATCTGCGCATTTAAAAATAAAAATTAATGACTTAAATAAGTATATAAACCTGCGCGATTCATGAATTGTGCTGAATTTTCAAACTTAAAGTATGCTAAAATAGCAATTATAATAACGAGTTGAAAAACTACATCAAATGCTGCTCATTGGCCACAGTGAAGTTTCAATCATGTTCGTATGATGCAATGATATAAATGAGTTTCTGCATATGATTTAGAGCATATGTTTACCCGAGTTAACAATAGTTTAAAAAAAATAATTTTTATCATGAGAGAAAAAGAGATTGTATGTCTGTATGTTAATTGTCAAAATTTATATATATATAAAGTTTAAGTAAAATTTAACCATTGAAACATAAGAAACTGACTTGAAATCCCGATATACATGGTGTCCCAAAAGTCTCCGTACAACTTCAAAAAATTATTACAAAAAAAATAATAGGCCTATAGCAAAAATAATTACAACAGTACATAGAGTAACTTAAAAAGTTTTTTTCTACTGCCTTAGTAAACTTCAACATGAGATCCTTTCGTAGCACGGAGAATATCAATACAATTCAATCCACGAACGTTTTTCATGCTAACATCAACAGTAGCTACTGCTGTTTGGATCTTTTGTTCGTTTTGTTTGTTTGCTTTTGTTTGTTTTGGATCTTTTGTTGTCTTTTTGTCATGAGACTATTCACTTTTGTTCAGATTTCATCAAACAGTTGTAACTATAGTGTTGATGTTAGCATGCTGAAACGCACGTGGATGGAATTTGAATATCGACTTGATATTCTTCGTGCAACCAAAGAATCTCATATACAAGTATACTAAGGTAGTAGAAAAAAAAACTTTAAGTTACTCTATGTACTGTTGTAATTATTTTTGCTGTAGGCCTATTATTTTTTTTGTAATAAATTTTTAAAGTTGTACGAAGACTTTTGGGACACCCTGTATATGGCGCTGGAGTATTAGAAGCCATAAGATTCATTAGTTGACAGTTTCAGTCGGTCTAACACTCTATTATTATGAGAAGTTCTTCAAAACGTTTGCTGTATTACTGCAAAAAAAAAATCTATCTAATAACTTGTGTGAAATATTTCGATCTGTGGCTATAATTAAATAAAAAAGAAAAATTCTTTGTTGTCAACCCCTTTGCTGTCGCATTGAGTTTTCCAAGTCTAATTCAGTTGTCAGATTTCACTTACCGTTGTCTAAGAAAGTGTTACATTAAATAAATCTTCATATTAAATTTTCTTCAGTACTTTGTGAAATTCTCAACTAAGTCGCAGGTGGTAGCGAGCGGTCTTCGGCATTCGAGACTTTCTGAATTTTCATTCTGTTTCCAAGTTTTATGAGTTGATTAAGCTTAATAGCTTCTAGAGGAATTCCTAAATCCGATTATTTCGAAAAGAAACTAAGCTTCCTCATAATTTGTTAGTCGCATGCGCGGTAGCGTATTACTGCTTATTTTACTGCTTATTACTGATAATTTTACGGTATAATACTGACAGCTGGGATGCCAGTATTATTCAGTAAAATCAACAATTTTTTGCAGTGTAGGTATCTGTAAATTTCTCTAATTGCAAAGTCGAAAGCAACTTGCTAGAGTATTTTGAACGAAAATTTCTAGCTTAATATGCGATATGCTGAAAGAATGTTAAAAGAAAAGAGATTAAACACGATCTCGTTTCATTGTTTTTGAATGCCAAAAATTATAATTATTTTTTGTTAGACGGGAAGTTTGTTAAAATTCGATTGTAATTTTGTATCTAAACTAAAAATCGCGAATTTTTATTTAATGGAATTTTGAAACTTCTCTTTTTTATAATACTGCGTATCTGAATATATGATGAGAGAACTTTAATTAGCAAAAATAATGTTTGATTTTCGGCTATAACTTTCATTTTTTTTCTTAAAAAAATTACAATTTTAAACGAACGTCTTTTATATTCATTTTAATCTATTTTGACAAATAAAAGTTAATACCAAAGAAAAAAATGAAAAAAACTGAATAATTTCGACGATTATATCTAACATAGTAACGCAGTAACTTAAACTTTCTCCTTTCTCCAGAACTAACTGCACGATGGCGATGTTTCAAAATCTGTATTTTCGCGAAACTTGAGTTTCGAAGATTAGTGCCTTTGATGTGGTATAGCCAAGATGCTTTCCCTAATTTTCATCTCTTTAATTAATGGTTCTGTTAAAACTTAGTTTGTTGAAACTTTGTCAATGTTTCTTTTCAGCTAAAAGATATCTGATCACAACTGGGAAACGCACAATTATACTTAAATGTTGTGTTGTATAGGTTGAACGTTTTCTCCAGTTTTAAATTCTCTAATAAAAGTTATAAACTTACAAACTGATTCACATAGGGTAATAATTTTAAAGAATAGTTTGTGTTTTCAAGCAGATTTCTAAAAGTAAATTATGTACTTTGAACTGTAATTTTATAATTTTTTGTTTTTGCTTTAAAGAAATCCAGGTTTTTACATGTTTATTTTTTTTTTCGATCTCCTATCAATTATGTTCTTTTTTTTTTATACTTTCATCACCCTACCTACTTTTTTTAGCCATGTTCCTTTTGTTTATTTAAACAGCATTCCAAAGTACATGCTTCATGTCATATTTTGTGGGTCATAAGAATTTAGATTTAGGATATTTTGCGTGCTTTGGTCGTTAGTCAAAGGACATGGAAAAAGAGAAATCGGTATATGCGTTTCAGCCTGGCGTATAGTTACTGTATAAACGGTGCATCTCGCAAATGAAGATATCAATTTCTTATGTCATCAGTTTCGTTAGAAAAACATTTTGTATGTAGGGTCAATTGGGGCTAATACGAGACCGAATTTAACTGAAACTTTTTAGTTATATAGGGTGGTCTTTCCCCGATTACGATAATTTATTGCAGAAAAACTAATATAATAATGCATATGCTTGTTTCAATATATTGTAAAGGCATTTGTGAAGTTTTTAATACAAGTGCTGACGTCATTAAATTTCGATGCGAGCACCCTTGGTAGTTCGAAGAATGTCAAGGCAGTATTCCATTTTCTCTCTGCACGTAATGCCTACAAAACCTTTCCATTTACAGATAAGAGCACAATACATTTATTTACGTTGATTCAATTGACACTGATTGACTCCAGTAGTCGACAACACTTATAACAATGAACAATAGAAACTTTAAAAAATTAGATCATTTTCAATTATTATTATTATTATTTATTTTTATTATTTTTATTTTTTGTAGCTTCAAAAGTAACAAAGTAAAAAGCAGCCGCCCTATTATTACTATTATTATAGCCGTATTTTATTATTATAACCGTACTATTGCAGCCGTCCGGAGGAAATAAATTCCAAAAAAAATCTGTATATTTTCATTGATCATGACCCTTAGACCCCAAAAACTACCCCACGTTCGAATGTTGATTTATAAATATACATAGTTATATATAATTTAAAATGAAATCACATGTGTGAAAAACAAAGGAAGAAATATTATAAAAATCAATGGAAAGGATATTTCAAGAATTAAACTTAATAAAACGAAAAATTAAGAAATGGAATACTATGAATATCTTATGGATTCTTCAGAGGAGCATCATAAGAATAATTTATAGTAAATATGTTATTTCATCAAATATTGTCAGCATTAGGCCAAAAAAATGACAACACTATGCCCCCCCCCCCCCCCATAACATATAGAAAATCCAAAATGATATATATAGAGAGAGAGAGATAGATTTAAAAAAAAGGTATCCAAAGAGATCAAATAAATAAATAAATAAACCATGATAGAACATCGATATATGATATACCATAAAGCAATGGATATAACTCACCATCAAAACAAAGAGTTATATATCTGATTTTTGTCATGCTGTAACTTTCGTGTTTATGATCTGATTTGGATATGACTTAGCATGTGTGCAATATGTACAAAAGTCTCGACAGAGTTCATTGGGCAGCATCATTCGCCATCTTGTTTCAAAATGCCGGTCTTTTCAAAAAGTTTTAAATTTAAAAAAATGTTAAATGATGTATAAAAAAAATTAGAAATTGAAAAAGCTTTTTTCCTTTTAAGTGTGCTCATCATGACATACCGAAGATGATCGGGTGTTGGGAACACTTTTAATATCTCGCTAAAACCTTATTTTAATAGGAATGAGATTTTGAATGTTCCGTATGATTCCGCCTGTTTCAATTTTATATTTTATTGTATGTGTGTATATATATATATATATATATATATATATATACACATACAATGCTTTTTAACCCTTTATTCCCCAAATTATGAATCAAGAAATTGCTCCACCTCAATAATTATCTTCCTTAATGTCTGAAGATATATTTGAAAAAATGTATAATAATGATATGAAGTTTAGATAAATGTTTTTCATTAAAACTGATTTAATAAACCGATAGTTATCTCTTGTAAAATATTTACAAGAATAATTAGATTAACAAAAAACAATGTTTTTTAAATGTCGCAATTCGTATTAAAACAATGTAAATAAATGCATTGTGTCTTAACTGTAAATGGAAAATGGAAAGATTTTGTAGTTGAAAATTTTTCATATAACATTTTTTAATAAGAGAAAAGCTATACCAATGTAAATATTTGAGAAAATAACCACTTTAAAAAGTATTTAACTTTGCCTTCTGTGTGTGATCGAGCAAAGTAGTTTGTATAAAAAGTAAAATATATTTTTATTAATAGAACTTGTTAAAAAAAATACATTACCTTTTTCTTTAATGGTAAAGGATTAATGAACGATTGTCCTTTCATAGATAATCAATAGCGTTTAATTTATAATGAATGGCTGTTAAGAATATTTTCTCCCCGTTTCTTTTTAATCATGTGTTTACTCTTGATTGAAATTTAAATCGTACGAAATAATAAATTTAAATACCATAGTTGTGGTATCTTGATCAAGGAGGGCGGTCGCTCTGCCAAGCCAAGCTTTAAAAAAAAACGCCACACAAACAACGCCAAGAACTGGAATAAAGACCGCTAATGCTTATATACAGAAAGCAACTTCGCAATGTTAAATCGACAAAACATGCCAGACTAAAATATCAGATATCAAACAAACCAAGCGTCGTAGAAAAAAAAAACGAAAACTAGAAGAATCTAAGGAAGAATTTCTTCAATTTAAGACCAAACTCATCTTCATAAGTGATTTATAAACAGAGATATAGCTTTTTTTTTAAAACGTCCAGTTACTTAAAATGATCACTATTTTCTTCGTCAAACTTTTTTTTTTCAAACAAGCTACAGGCCTTAATATTGGGCAGAATAAAAAAAGGATTGCATTTTTGGACAAGTAATTACGTAATCTATGTGCTTTTATAAAATTCAGTGTAAAAAAAAAAAAAAATTCTATCCTTAATTAGCAAAAAACTGTTAATTAACTTGGCGATTAAAAAATTATGCCAAAACAGAGATAAAACCCGCCAACGACCATGTACCATCTGTATTAAAATAGCACAAATCAGTTACAGGTTATAATATAACCACATCAAATTTCATCTGCAAGTCAGCCATTTTCTTCTGAAGATATTTTTTTTTTAAATTAAACTTCATAATTATAAGAACACATATTTTATCAGACAATTAAATATGACTGCAAACTGTGGCAGATGACAGTTTCTAACATGAATAAGTATGAGAAATTGCTGCTGAAGGATATCGGTCTGGGTGGTTCAGTCGCAGCGCGTCAGAACGGCATGCACAAGGTCCCAGGTTCGAGTCCTGCCCCAGGTCAACTTTTCATTCATGTTTGTTTAGTATATTTAATTGTCTGATAAAATGCGTGTTCTTATAATATTGTAACATAAAGTAATCAGACGTAGTGTTTATGCTTTAAAAAATAATTTAAATGTATAATTTGCGTTTTTAGAAAGATCTTTAAAAATAAATTAGTTTTTGAGGGAAGATGTACCTTCTAAATTTTATACATTAAGACTTATCGGAATTTAAAATTTCTTTCCAAACGTTTCGCAGGAATACCTTTCACGTCATTTTCCTATAAATTAACGAAATCGAATTGTTAAATTATTTTTGTTTTAGAAGTGAAGTTTGTATTTAAATTTATTGTAACAGTACAATGTTTAATTGAATAAAATATTGTAAATCTAAGAAATTGCTAAGAAATTCTAAACATGCACAGGGCAACGCAAAAAAAAATAAAATAAATAAATAAACAAAAAATATATAAATAGGTAAATAAATAAATAAAAATCAGCTTTCAGAAATTCTAAAAATTGTTCGTATATCTTAATTACAAGCTAAAGGAGGGTTTATTTCTATATTATTCTATATATATAATCAAACAGGGCGGTCGCTCTGCCAAGCCAAGTTTTAAAAAAAAACGCCACACAAACAACGCCAAGAACTGGAATAAAGACCGCTAATGCTTATATACAGAAATCAACTTCGCAATGTTAAATCGACAAAATTAAATCGACATGCCAAATTAAAATATAAGATATCAAACAAACCGAGCGTCGTAGAAAAAAAAAACGAAAACTAGAAGAATCTAAGGAAGAATTTCTTCAATTTAAGACCAAACTCATCTTCATAAGTGATTTATAAACAGAGATACAGCTTTTTTAAAAAAACGGCCAGTTACTTAAAATGATCACTATTTTCTTCGTCAAACTTTTTTTTTCAAACAAGCTACAGGCCTTAATATTGGGCAGAATAAAAAAAGGATTGCATTTTTGGACAAGTAATTACGTAATCTATGTGCTTTTATAAAATTCAGTGTAAAAAATATTATTTTCTATCCTTAATTAGCAAAAAACTGTTAATTAACATGACGATTAAAAAATTATGCCAAAACAGAGATAAAACATGCCAACGACCATGTACCATCTGTATTATAATAGCACAAATCAGTTACAAGTTATAACAACATCAAATTTCATCTGCAAGTCAGCCATTTTCTTCTGAAGATATTTTTTTAAAAATAAAACTTCATAATTATAAGAACACACATTTTATCAAACTATTAAATATGACTACAAACTGTGGCAGATGACTGTTCCAACAAGAATAAGTATGAGAAATTCCCGTCAGGCGCATCGATCTGGGTGGCTCAGTCGCAGAGCGTCGGCACGCTATGCGTAAAGTCCCAGGTTCGAGTCCTAGCCCATGTCAATTTTTCACTCGTGTTTATTTAGTGCATTTAATTGTCTGATAAAATGAGTGTTCTTATAATATTGTAAAATAAAGTAATCAGACGTAGTGTTTATGCTTTAAAAAATATTTTAAATATATAATTTACGTTTTTAGAAAGATCTTTAAAAATAAATTTAGTTTTTGAGGGAAGGTGTACCTTCTAAAATGTATACATTAAGAGTTATCGGCATTTAAAATTTCTTTCCAAACGTAAACCAAAATTTTTTAATTAATTAAAAGTGATTCATTTATTTTAAAAAAAGAAAAAAAACATGATAAAGGACAGGCATTTCGTTCGCAGGAATACCTTTTACGTCATTTTTCTATAAATTAATGAAATCCAGTTGTTAAATTATTTTTGTTTTAGAAGTGAAGTTTCCATTTAAATTTATTGTAACAGTACAATGTTTAATTGAATAAAATAATGTAAATCTAAGAAATTGCTAAGAAATTCCAAACATGCACAGGGCAATGCAAAATAAATAAATAAATAAATAAATAAATAAACAAAAAATAAATAAATAGATAAATAAATAAATAAATAAAAATCAGCTTTCAGAAATTATAAAAATTGTTCATATATCTTAATTAAAATCTAAAGGAGGGTTTATTTCTATATTATTCTACATATAATAGTAATTTCAGCAAATATATTAAATTCCAATGCGATCTGTTTTAAACTTTAAGATAGTTTATAACACATGTTAAAAAATTTATAAAAAAGACTGGCGCATCACAGTTCGGGGAGGGGCGTGAACAAAATTTGGAAGTATAATAAGGCTATCTGTTTGAAACTTTACGATATTTTATAACACATAACATAAATTTTAAAAATAAAGCTGCGTCAAAAATTATAGGGAGAGGCGGAGCGCGTTTTGCCTACACAAGGGGGGGGGACACTTTTCTAAATTTTAACGATATCCGTCATGTCAGATATCGTTACAGAGGGCTGTGACCACTTATTCATGTTATGCACCACAGGTGAAACCCCACATTTTGCGCCCCCCCCCCCGACACTACTCATGTGATATATTGTTCGAAAGGCCTGTGACCGCTTATTCATATTATACATCTTCGGGGTCCATCCTCCCACTTTCACCCCCCCCCCAAAGGGGGCACTTTTCTAAATTTTGCCGACACCTCTCATGTGATATATCGTTGGAAAGGTCTGTGAACGCTTAATCAAATTATGCAGGGGGGAGGGGGTATTTTCTGAATTTTGCACATATCCCTCATGTGATACATCGTTGGAAAAATCTGTAACCGCCTAATCTTATTATGCATCTCCGGTGTTCATCCCCCCAATTTGCCCCCCAAACGCGATTAGCTTTCACCACCAGTGGCGCTTTCCTATCTCTGTTTCTATGGGTCGGATCACGACAGGGTATGGCTCATTCGACTCGACATCTGTAGAGCTTTCCGATTTTAGTTCGTTTTTCACCACCAGGGGGCACTTTCCTATCTCTGGTTCTATGGGCTAGATCACGACGGGGTATAGCTCATTCGACTCGACATCTATAGCCTTAACGATTTCAGTGCCCGAGGTTCATATAGAACAGATTGCACTACCTGGTGGTGGAAGATAGAACTTGAGCGTGCGCAGCCCGACTGCTATACGGTGCCGAAGGCAGCGGGGACCCGTGTCGGAAGTTCGTTTGTTTAAGGTTTATACAATTCGATGTGCAAATTAAGGGATTATCCGGTGCCGAAGGCAGCGGGGAACCAGGTCGGAGGTTCGTGGTTTATCTTATTCGAGGTTTTACAAGATTTGAGGCCCCGGTGTAAATTAGGGGCCCGCTAGCGGGCGAAGCCAGCTAGTGCTAATAATAAAAGAGCGTGATATCACGTTTGATTTCAAATGCAGCGCTGACACGCTATGTACGTATTCCATTTTTATTCATTTAATAGATTAGTCAGTGATATTTTTTAACGGAGGATAACAAGTATTATAATAAGCCACATTTAGTATGTTGTTTTTAAGAGTGTAATTAGTTTAATTGAAAAATCTACTGGTATTTCTAGTTAACCCTTTAAACAATGACTGAAAGTAAAATGTAATTTTAAATTATTTCTCATGTTTAGATTATTTAATTTATGTTCAATATATTTAAAACAAATGAAATGATATCTACAAAAACAACTTTTCAAAAGTAAAAAAAGCCAAGCGTAAAAAAAAAAAAAAAAAGTTGTGGCTAAAAAATGGTGTGATATCAAATTTCCAAGCTATTATATTGCTTATTTAACCTTTTTCCATTAAATAAGTTATCATATATATAAGTCGAGTGCCTACGTATATGTTAATAGAAATCGTTTTCTCGTGTACTAAATACATCCTAAGGAGTTTCTGAAAATTCAATTTTTTTCAAATTATGCATGATGGGCTTGGCGGCCATCTTTCCATATTTCTAAGCACCCAAATTTCTAAAGTAAAAGCGTAATATGTTTGCAATGTAATATGTTTATAAAAATTTCGAACTTCAGATTCTAACTACGGACAGATAAATGAGATAAGACTGATATTTTGATAAATTGATTTTTACTAGTTTGAAATTAATAATTACTCTAAAAAATAAATCATAAGATGAAGCTTTAAGATAAGTCATCATTATCTTAAGACACAATTTTCAGAGCATACAAGTCTATAAATGAAACTCTTAAATATTTGCTTAAATAACAATTTTGAACTTCGGATTTTAACTACGGATTTGGGTGGTTAGAATTTTGTGAATAATAAGCAAAGATGGCCGCCAAGCCAATCATGCATAATTTGAAAAAAATTAAATTTTCAGAAACTCGTTAGGATGTATTTAGTACACGAGAAAACGATTTCTATTAACATATACGTAGGCACTCGACTTATATATATGATAACTTATTTAATGGAAAAAGGTTAAATAAGCAATATAATAGCTTGGAAATTTGATATCGCACCATTTTTTAGCCACAACTTTTTTTTTTTTTTTTTACGCTTGGCTTTTTTTACTTTTGAAAAGTTGTTTTTGTAGATTTAATATTACTGCGATGTCATATTGTCGACAGGAAGTATTTCCCAAATAGATCCTACTAATCTTTTACTATTAATTGTATATACAGTATGCCCACTAAAGTCCCTTGCCACCCTCTTAAATTCGGAACGGCTGATTCATAAAAGTGCTGTCTAGGTATACTAAAGTAGCCATGCTCTACTGACTGTTAACCGCCTACAGGGCCATCTGGTGGAGAACTGCAGAGTTAGCATTCCTATCTCGAAAACGGAAAGAGATAGGGAAAACAAGTGATTTACAAAGTTGTAGAGCATCATGGATTTAGTACGAAAAACACCTTATGGACATTAATGAGAAGAATAGAACGATTAAAAAGCACATTTGATTTTTCATGATTTCCTACACTGTGACGTAACAAAACGATCTTAGAAAGAAATAAACAACCAGTTATGAAACAGCAGGTGCATGCGACCCCCTCCACAAACATTGTAGGACCTTCAACGACGCATTACGGACGCTTGTGCCAATGTGTCACCATCTATGCTTCAACGTGTGCAACGTGAACTTCAAACATGGATCCAAATATGAATTGCAGCTGACGATGAGAAGTTTGAACATCTAAAATAAAGGTATATTATTACAACTAGTTGTTTTTTCTTTCTAAGATCGTTTCGTCACGTCACGGTGTAGGAAATGACGAAAAAACAAATTCGAGTTTTAACCTTTCTATTCTTCGCATTAATGTTCACAAGGTGTCTTTTAGTACTAAATCGATGATGCTCTACAACTTTGTAAATCACTTTTTTGCTCTATCTTTCCGTTTTCGAGATAGGAATGCTAACTCCGCAGCATTCCACCAGGTGGCGCCGTTAAGCGGTTTAATAGAGTAGCGCATGGCTACTTTACTATACCTAGACACTACTTTTATGATATAGTAGCAGCCGTTTGGAAGTTAAGAGGGTGGCAAGGGACTTTAGTGGGCATACTGTATAATTATTTTATTAAATAAATGAAATGACCTAAAAATTAAGAAAATGTCTTGATTATAATGATAATTACAACTGTAAATCTTATTAATAAAATAATAAAAAATCTCGGATATCATGAGGCATTTTCTAAATTTAACACCTTTTTTTAGCTTTAGTGTCCTATTAAAATTTTGTTTTTACTTTAATTTTATAACAAACCTCCCACAAAAAATGAAAACGATCCCAATTTTTTTACTGGGTGAATTTACATTCATCAATATTTATTCAGTTTCTTCTATAGAATTCATCTATCTTGACTTCGGAAAACTATTTTTGATATTTTTTGAAAATCCTCTTGAAGAATTTCGAATAAATTGCCTTTCAGATCACGTAAGGCATTCGTAACTTTTTTCTTTTGAAACTTCTTCAAAGAGTTCGAAAACTTTTGGTTAAGAATTCGCATCTACCAGATGATGTATTAGTTAGTTTGATTTGTATGGTGCATTCACTACCTCCAAAATTGATCCGTAAAGATTTTCTCATAGTTCCTTTTCTCACTAGGAAATATCGATATGGGAAAATTTCTGTAGCATTTTGAATTTACCTTAAAACTTTTTTTAAGTGATACACAGAAAAGTTTACGTAATTACAGAAGCTAATTACATGAATTCAGTTCTGGTTCCATAAATTAATGTGCGACTCATTAGTTTTGAGAGAATTGTTGCTTCAAATTTGAATTTTGCTTAGACGGATTGCGTTTTATTGAAAATTCATTCAATAAAAATAAACATTTAAAATGTCACAGGAAAGCGTAGCAAATAGATATTTACAGTGTTGGTCCAAAAATTACTGGATATTTTAAGGTTAATAACTTAACATTTAAAGTTTAAAAGCTCCATAAAGATGATAAAATGAGACGACAGATCTATTTCGGATCACATAAATCTAATCCTTTATCAGGTGAATAGCCACACGTGGTTCGAAGGTAAACGCATGAAGAAAAGTCATACTTGAGATTTAGTTATATTTTTTCCTTTTTAGATTTAGAGGAATTTTACCTACCAGAGTCGTATGGTTGAAAAAAAAATACATAGAAATTTATTTAGAAAATCGACGCTCAATTATTTCCACTCAAAAATCGTATTCTAGATATTTTAATGCGAGAAATTCCGCCACAATGATGAAAATACGTAATTCAACGTTTTCGACAAGATATTTTATGGCCATTTTTCCCCGCACAGGTAGACCAAACTTTATATATAACCAGTTGAGAACCACTGTAGCAGTGGTTCTCAACCGGTGTGCCGCGAAAAATTTCAATAAAGTTATATCAAGATTCTACGAACTACTAAAAGTATTTTAAAATTCTAAATTTTTACAATGTAATGAGATTTTGTGTCATAAAGTTTCATTTCCTTCCAAATTTGAGTGCAACTAACCTTCCAAGTTTGTTTTTGCATTAAAATATTCTTAAGAAATAATTTTAAAAAAACATTCATTGAAACATTCAGTGAAAATTTATAATTCTTGCAAAATAGATCTGAATATTACATTTTCTAGAAATAAGCTTTTCTGCAGTGAAAAATGCTCAAAACGAAAATAAATTTCGGCTAAATCCTTGGAAGATTTACTAGCATGTCTATCCGAAAATCCTATCTTTATAAAGAATATATTTTTTAAAAAAAACTTTAAAACGAAAGATTTTACTTTACTTATGATGGAGAATGTTTGTTTCTAAACAAATTAAAATAAGACCTATTACTTTCATAGGCTTTTAATAATAAGTTTAGTATACCGTGGATGTTAAACCCTGTATTCGAGTACGCCGCGAAATAAAAGTGGCAGATAAACACTGCACTGTAGAATATTAATCGCTGTTTTTGAAAAATAAGATTCTACCACTTCTACTTTTTCATGTTCATCCTCATTGTTTTTAATATTCTCGTTAGCTATGTATCTTTACATTCTCTGGTATAAATGTCTGGTAAATAAGTTCTATGATTTACAGTTCGAATATAGACTTTATTACTAACCATATTATACTGATTTTCCCTTGGTGCTTGATTCTGAGATATTTACTAAGTGAACAATATATTTTCATACAACATTTTCAATTTAATATAATTTTAAATCTTGAATTGAGAATTTACAGTGTCTTGCATCCCCAGCGTTAAATAAATATTCGGGGAGGGCTGTTGTTATTAATAAGGCGGGGCACAAGTTCACACCACAAAAATTGTCCAAGAGTGGCATAGTGAGAATTTAACTGCTTTTTAAAACAAATGAATGGTCTCCCCAGTTTTCCGATTTTAAATCTCTAGATTATTTTGCATGGGATTACATGTTATGTGAACTAAACAAAGGATCACTAATATGGTCCATTTAAAAGTGATCTTTGGAAAGCATGGGATGAAATACTCATGGAGATAGTGCATGATGCGTGTAATAGATTTGAAAACAAAATGTAATAAAATTAAATAAATAAAAGGGATTAAAACTAGCAAAAAAAATATGTAAATACGGGATTAATAATCCCAAAGTACGTGTTATGAATATTGTTAAATTTTTTTTGCAAGAGCGCTTTCTTAATGTTTTTAAATTTTCTGATTTCTTATGTTGGATTATTTTTTACATCATAATTCGTAGAATGTGATCGTAAAATGTGAAGAAAAGCAAAAAAAATAATCATTACTGAAAACACAAATTTTACACAAAGGATATTCATTTGAGTATAAAGAAACATTTCTTTTTCTCTAACTCATTTAATTCATACTAACTCATTTTCTGTCAACAATTATCGAGTGAAAAGCAGATCTGTTCCATTCATTATTGAATGGATCGCTCTAGATGAAGTGCTTGGAAATTGGAAAGCGATGTATCGTTTAAGCCGAAGTCATTGTTCTTGGAAATGTGCCACGAATGTCGAAACTTTCCGTTCAATGCTAATTGACGGAAATTGCTACAAAGAACGCTCAAAAATTTTCGCAAATTAGTGGAAAGAGCGTGATTTGTTTCCGAAAATAGATTTATTACGTTCGAAATGAAAGGTATTTGTTTCAGTTTTGGAATCTTCGCACATGTGTTCTTCGCGTGTCATAAGTTCGCATTCGTGAGTGTACTCTCGTGTTATCAATTAGTCTCTTCAAGGGCTTGTTATTAACAGATCAGAGAAACGGATATGCTGCTTTGCTTCCAAAACTATAGATATCTTCTAGGATGAATATTTGGAATTCCCCTAATTACTATAAATTTAGTAGATATCCTTTTAATTTTTGACAAGATTATATTTTTGAAAAATTCTATTGCGGTAGAAAATTCTGTTAGTTAGCATGGCTTTTTCAGTCTGCAATTTAGAAATTTGTAAATAGCAAAACTGTAAATAGCAAAGCTGCCACTGGCGACTATTTTTTT
The DNA here is from genome assembly GCA_963931845.1 of Maratus michaelseni. Classification (NCBI taxonomy): domain Eukaryota; kingdom Metazoa; phylum Arthropoda; class Arachnida; order Araneae; family Salticidae; genus Maratus; species Maratus michaelseni. Next base: position 243,880,187 of record OZ007588.1, on the reverse strand, counting down.
TTTTTACCACTATTTTAAAGCAATTTTTGCGTTAGATTTCTACTAATCTTCTAGGTAGATGGTCTTTATATAGAAAATGTGGTAGGAAAAAAAAATTTTTAATGACACGTGTGTCAGCTCTGAAATAGATCATCGCATGCTTATTATCTAGCAGAGTACATTTTCTTAGAAAGTGTACGAAAAATTCTGGAATATTGGCTTTGTTTTTCTTTATTCATTTCGCCTTTCTTTTGTGAATAGTTGAAAATACAAACTTTAAGATCTGCATCTGTGAAATATCTTCTTTCATTGCTATTATTAATTTAGGTTTGAAATCTTCATGTGTTGTGTCATAATTTTTTTATGATACATGATATTTTATGTCACATAATTAAAATATTACGTTTTTCAAATAAAATGCACATATATTTCTAATTATTACTGGATTTAACATTCATCTAAGACATAAAAATTTGTAATTTGAATAAACAAGCATTAATATTATTATAGGATTAGTTCAAAATAATTACTCGAAATTTATCCTGATTCTGCAAATTTATTTACAAAGTAGTTATTTTCTGTACACTAGTACACTCCAGACTAATTGCATTTCATATTCCGGTTTTATATTTTGTCTTAATTATGTAGGCATATTGTTTGCTTTTCAAATTGTTGCTTTAATTTTCTGAAATTATAATTTATTTTTCAAAATCACTGTAGCAAAAATAAATATTAGATTCCATTTTTTGTACAGATTTAACTTATGGCTGCTTCTCAAGTAGTAATATAAAATAATTGACGTTAATTTAATATTCTTTTTAATCTTATTTTCCTGAAATGACATATATTTAAAAATTCAAATTCACTGCTATTTTCGAATTTTTGGGAAGAAAAAAAAATATTAACTTTTTAATTTTTTTGTACACTAGAAAACTTCAAACTAATTGTATTTTATATTTTTGTATTACATTTTGCATTAATTTTTGAGGCATGTTGTTAGCTTTTGAAATTATTTTAGCTTTAAATATCTGAAATTATAATTGACTTTTCAAAATCACTGTAGCAAAAATAATTCAAAATATTCTCTTAAAATGCAAATTTTGCTGAATGTATTAAGTTCATTAACTATATTAAATTTAAGGCAGTCTATTTTAATTTGTAAAATTTTTAAAACTTTGAGAAATCTTGTATATTTATAAATCTTATTAACTAAAAGTAGCTGTAAACATACATAAAAAAACGAAATAATTTACGTTTATTGGCTTAATTCTTTTTTTAACCTCTTTTATTAATTCAAAATGAATACAAATCTCTGATTTTTTTTTCTTTTCAGTTTAAAAGTATGAGCTTTTTCAGAACTTTTAATTTTGATCAAAATAATTGAGGATCATGGTAAAAAAATAACTTGGAAACTATTCATATTAATTTAGTTTTAATTGAAGATCATGTTACAGCGTTTGAAAAAATTCACTTTTTTTTTAACTAAATTTCATATTTCATTATTTTAATTTGTAACCAATTTAAATAAATGTAAGTAAATATTTTTCCTCCATATGATTGAAGAAATGTTCATTAATCATAAGGAGAAAAAATGATTTACTCCCGTATATTGTCATTTCTAGTGAACATATTATTGCTCAATTTAAATAAATTTTTTATGATTTTGTATTGGTTATATTTGTGCTAATCTGGCACCAATATTTTTTGAATCGAAAATAGCTGCAGTAAAATACTAACATTGGTTAAATATTAGCTTTACATTAAAAATATTTGCGATAAAACGCCAATGTTTCAGAAATATTGTCTTTACACTGGAAATATTGGCTATGGAATGACGAAGTCTTTTATCAATATTGGACGAATGTAAAACTCCGAATTTTGGTGAGCTATTAATATTATTTATAATGGTCAGCTTAATAAATGGCCCAATTCATAGCACGATAAACACCTAGAAATCACCAGAGAACCACATCCGGTTGATCGATAGCTTTCACAAACTGCTGCTTTAAAGCCTCATTTGGCCATCAGGACACTCTAAACGTTAGTCTTATTGGCAATAGAGGCCAATTTGCGATTCATCCGACCAAACTACGCGCCTTCAGTCAGTTAATGTCCACGTTCGGTGTTTTTTGGCCCATAACAGATGTGCATTTTTATGTGCTGCTGTGAGCAATTCCCTCTTGCAAAGTGACCTGCTTCAAATGCATATTTAATACAGCTTCCTTCGTAAAAATTGCTGGGAAACAGATGGACCTTCATTCACTACTGCAGCAATTCCTGTCAGGTTTGTACCCGATTTTCATCGACAATGCGTGATACTTGTTTCTAATTCCTCCGGTAAGATCTTTTTCCAACCACAGTTTTGACGGCGTGCTTCATGGCCACCAGAGTTGCACCATTCCTTGCAGACACTTTGAACAATTCGTTTCGATACATGAACAGATAGAGCAACTTCACTCACTGTGTGGTCGTCAAACATGATAGCACTTTTTTGCCGCTCTGACAAGTCTTTGTATTTACCCCTCATGACCTACTATTCTCATATATTGATTTACCCCCTCCACGTTATTACCATGATCACAGAGCAGTATTCCAGACTTTGTTTACCTCATGGCACTTCTGCAACGCCATCTATATAAATATAACGTATCTGTATAAATGTCTTGCTTCCGCACAAGGGTGACAATTTTTTTGCTTTTATTTTTGTCCCTATCAAAAACTAGATGCGCATTATACAAAAGTTCACAGTATGTACAAGTATAAATATGGTATTAATATTTAATTTCATATTACCACAACTTTATTAAATTTACTGAATCTGAAAAAAGAAATTTTTAAATATCCTCTTTAAACAATTTTTCTTTAAAGTTTATTCTGAGAATGTTATGTGACTCTATCTCATACTTGTGTGAAATGTTAGCTAATATAACTTTCCAAAACATGTGGCAGAAAAATAAATGGCTTTAAAATACTCATTATTATCGAATGCAAATTAGAGTTCGTTGAAGTCTAGTTATGAGCTTAGTAAAACAATTTTCTTCACGTGTTCAATATCTTCATTTACCTCGATGTCAAGCCACCCCTGAAGATAATTTGCCACTTTACAGGAAATTAACTCTGCATTAATTAGGAGAACTGTAAATTTCATATTGATCTTTTCTCATTTCAGCTGTCAGTTAGCTCTTGCCGAGTAAAACTCACTTAAGTGGTCCGTTTAATTTCAGTGGCAGTAATTGCCTGCAAAGCTGATGATGGGCAGGTAGGTATGTGGGAATGCATTTACCTTCTGAGAGCACTTGTGGCAACCCCGAGTGACTTCTGGCGTTATTTATTTAACATTTCATTATGGTGGTTGACGAAGTGATTTCATTTTCATGCACTCTAAAATAGTACGTTTGGAAATTCATTATGTAACCTCTTCTTATTATGACATGTTCAATGCATAAGGACAAATTCGAATAAGCTAATTTTAGAAACACAGGCGAAAGTTGTTGTTTTTTTCCACTTGTTTTTAACATGTTTATTATAATTAACTTTTTACCACTTTGTTTTTCATTTTAATACCTTCTTATAATTTTAACTTCTTATAATTTTAAGTTTCTTGTTTTATTTCTTTTATTTTCTTTGGACATGAATATTTTTTATATTTTATTAAATGATAGCGTTGCTTGTTGCTTTCGAACGCTGGTTTCATTTAGGATAAAAAGCACCCCGATATGTAAAATAAAACTACATTTTTGTAGCAAATTTTACTTTCTTCTATCTATACAAGAAATAAAGTATTAGATTCGTGAAATTTTTCTTCTTCCCGTTTTCGACGGATTAATACGTTTTAGAAGGTTCTGAACACGAATTGACTGATTTTAGAAATATCTGTATGTGACGCAAATAAAAGTAGGTGCTCTAACTCAACTACTGAGTACAATAGGATGGAATTTCATATGAAGTTCAATCCTTATATGAATTGGTGCTAATTAGTTTTTGGCAAAATCCTCCAAAGAAGTGCCGCCAATTCGATTATTTGTTCGATTTATGTGCTGCTCATATCCCCAGTTTATCTGTGTAGAATTAAACAAATCATAAAAATTTGAATCCTCATGATAAGAATAGATTGTTATTCAATTTTGGTTGTGATTATCTAAGAGAGGGTACCGAAATTTGATGATTTATACGAAATATGCGATGCTTATATCGCCAGTTTCCATAGCAGTATTATACGTTTATATATATAAAATCTATTTGCTAAATTGATGTAACTTCTTGTACTATTTAAATGATTTAATTTATATAAAATATAAAAGAAAGTTTTGTGATGATCACAACATACTAGTTGTGTTCTGGAGGAGAATTTCAGATTATGTATGCTATTCATCCAAAATAAAAATTAAACACCGCCAACTTTTTTATCAAATTGATAGATTTAGGTTTTAGGGAAATAAGGATTATCGGAGATTCCTCATTAGTCTCTTTTATTTTCATTTCTTGTGAAAAATATAGTTCAAATACTTTCATTTTTTTTAATATATATATATATACGTATTGTACTTATACTGAACATAGTATATATGAAAGTATATTGGTTTTAGTAGCAATAATTGTCTGTAAAGCTGCCGTGTTGGTATGTGGAATGAGTTTGACAACACCGAATGACTGGTTTAACATTATTTAAAATTTTATTACGGTGGTTCACGAAGCGATTTCATTTTCATGTACTTCAAACTCGTGTCTACAGATATTCATTATGTAATTTGTCGTTATGACCTGTTCAGTAAATAACGACAAACCCGAATAAGTCGATTTCCGAAACAATGCCGAATGTTTCTTCTCATTTTTAATAAAATTGCATTTTAAAAAAAAGTGTAATTTTATGAATTTAAAATTTATTTTATTATTTACTTTGAGCCTAAGCTTTTGCATGATCTACTAAATGTATACAGTTTTAGTACATCATTTGCTTTATGTAAATCTTCGGAAATAATATTGTGTCATTTATGATAATCACACCTATCGGGGAAAGAAACCGTTGTTATAGCGATTATTGTATTGTGTAGTATAGTTGATTACTGATGCATTTTGGTGTGCTAAGCACCGTTACTTTTATTTAAAGAAAAGGGGGGGGGGGGGGTATAATATATTGAATATGTATTGAAAATTATTACAAATAAGTATGCATGTATTTGATAAGAAATTTATAAAGTATATATAATTTTGTCAATGTGACAATTGGTTGTATATAATGGTAAAAGTAAGAAAAGATTTATGCAAGCATAGAGATATAATGAATTAAATATAGAGTATTTCGTATGAAAGTAATTTTAAAAAGTACTTTTTTTTTTTTAATCTTAACCTCATTTAAAATCTACTAATAAAATACGTTTTATTCTTATTTTCAAGTTCGATATGTAATAAAAATGATAATAATAAACATCTTTAAGCACAGAAAAATTAAAAGTTTCAAAATGGTAAATTCTTTTCTTGGTTAAGAAATCTTTAGAATAACAAATGCAGCGCTTGTAGTGCTCGCGTATCCTTTGGAAGATAACATTTTCTCCTTGAAATTGTACCTTTGTTATTGCCTTTGTTTTCAAGAAATTTTAACTCATTTATTTTTGCTCTAGTTTAACTTTTTTTTGCTGTCATTTATTTCTTTTCAAATGTTACCACACAAAATTTTCCTTATGATTAAAGTATGTGGCCCAAAAATAAAAAATGATTTAAATAAATAAAATATAAAATTCAGCCAGAGCCTGCAAAATTATTTTGAAAAAAAAAAACTCTTGTGATGTACCAGACTTATTCGTAAGATCTTCAAATTTTATTTGCTGTTTCTTTTTATTAGTTGATTTCCTTTATAATTACTAAAAATGTAATATTAACAGTACAACATACATTTTCTTTCATTAATTTGTAGTACAAAATTGTCAAGTTTGTTGTAAAAAGAAAAATATATATATAACTTTTCTAAAGGTAAAAAGGTGATCCTTCGTTTTGTGATTTTATAAATTTGGTTTAAAAATAGCGTCAAAACCGTCATTTTCTTAAACTTTTAATTTTATACACTTAGAGCAGCGGTTCCCAATCAGGAGTACATGAAAATTACATTGGTAATGACGGATAATGCAAAAATAAAACTTAAAATGAAAATAGAAAAACAAAACTGTAAATTTTTCGTTTACAAATAGAAACTTGTGTAAAAGTAAAAAGGCTAGGCTATTCGTATAAAATGAAGGAAAATGCCTAAACTTAGTAACTGGTTGATCATTTGTTACTATAATCTCCGCTCACTTCTATAACACCTTGCGATTTCGCATGAGTCTCCTTTTCTTTTATTGTTCTTTTCGTTCTAGTAATTCTAGAAATATTTAGGAAAAACATTAATCGTATCAGGTCTTCTAGTTTCGACAATTTCCTTTAAAACCCATTTGAAAGCAGGTCATCATTTTAGTGTTCGACTAGTTAGCATTAGTAAAAACGCTTTAACATGTTTTAATGGATGTAGTTTCATCCCTGTTTTGCGTGTGCTTAATTTCAAATCTTTAGCTAATATTTCGTGTTTTGACTGACTGTATGTTGCTATTATGTTGTGGTTCAAAATATATAAGTGGTTGAAAATTTGAATTTTAGAAACTAACATAAGAACATTATTCATGAACAAAAACAAAAACATTTGGAAAGGGTTTATGTAAGAAGCGGTTGCGAATAAATGAAGAGTCTAAGCAAGGGGTACGTGAGAGAAAAGGTTGGGAACCGCTGCCTTAGAGTAACAAATTTTGCAGCATTCTCTTTTTTATACATTCAGTCTATCCTGCTCCTTAGAGAGCGTATTTATTTGTGTATGAAATCTTTCATATTAGTTATTTTTCACTTATTTCAAAACCGGATTCAAACAACTCGCAAAATGAGAATTTCGCCTAAAACTCAAAACTTTGTTTCCTCTCTTCAAAAATAATACTTCTTGCGTTAACATAAGTTATTGTTTCTAAATTTTTTATAAAATAAACTACCAAGAAAATATTTTTCAAAAAGAAATTTTACATTCAGTCTTCCTTCTTGAATTATTTTTTTACGTGCATAAAATAGCAAGTGTAGATATCCCTAAATACTACTTAACATCGTATTCATCGGAATATTTTTTTTTTATCGGAATATATTTTTTTATTACTATACTTTTTCTGCTAATGTTTTCATCGAAAAATTTCCTTTCATTAAAATATAAAATTTTTAATTATAGCAAAATGAATATTTCGTTTTTCAATTTTTGTAAGGGTGAATCCTTTTTATTTTCTAAATAAATTATAGAATTTATTTTTCAAAAACCATTGCTTCATAGCATTCAAATTCAACATTTTTCTTTAACTTTACTTTTACCCTCCTAGTGTAACACAAAATTGTCACAGTATTTCCATTTTATACATTTAATATATGTAATATTGCTTCGTAACATTCAAAACTAACATTTTTCCTTAACTTTACTTTTTACACTCCTAGTGTAATACAAAATTGTTAGTATTTATCATTTTATACATTTAACATATCTTCTTGCATTTAGTTTGATATCTTACATATTAGTTATTTGTCACACATTTGTAAAACAGATTCAAACAATTCGCAAAGCGAAAATTTAGCCTTTTTAAAACTCAAAAAAATTGTTTAATCTCTTCAAAGCAATACATCTTGCATTTATATAAGTTGTGTTCGTAATTCTTTTATAAAATAAAACTACCGAGAAAATATTGTTAGAAAAATTCTCTCTTCCTTCTTGGAATTATTTTTTACGTGCATAAAATATCACGTGTACATATCCCTAAATCCTACTTATCGTGGTAATCTGAAGGGGTTTTTTTCTTACTATACATTTTTCTATATGCATTCATCTTACACATTTTTATTACTATACATTTTTATGATTATGTATTCATGTATTTTTTTTTTCGTTCTTTGCTGTACATTTTTCTACTTGTGTATTTCTCGGTATACATAAGTATTTTTCTTTTTAATTAACGTACTGTAAAAAAAATTATTTATTATAGAACGTGTATCTTAGTTAAAATTTAGTAAAGGTAAATACTTCGTAATTTTCTTTGGCTATTTATGGATTGTATTTTAAAATATCAAAGAAAAAAAAGTGCTTCGTAGTATTCCATATCAGTTCTTTTCTTTAACTTCATTTTTTATACTCTTAGTGTAATACAAAATTGTTACAATATTTTCTATTTTATACATTTAACATATCTTCCTACATTTTGTATCGTCTTAAATCTTGCATATTAGTTATTTTTCACGCATTTTGAAAACCGGATTTGAACAATCCGCAAAAGAAAATTTTGCCTAAAGCTCAAAAAATTTGTTTCCTCTCTTCAAAGCAATACTTTCTTGCATTTATATAAGTTGTGTTCGTAAAATTTTTATAAAATAAACTACCGAGAAAATATTGTTCGAAAAAACTTTCCATCCTCTTCTTCATTCATGAATTATTTTTTTTCTTTACGTGCATAAAATATCAAGTGTACATATCCCTAAATCCTACTTATTTTCATTTTCGTAAACATAAATTTTAAAACATTTTTCCTAACTGGAAAATGCAGAACAGCCCTTAATGCACAATGAATAACGGTTTTAAGCAGCTAAAGAAAAATACATAAGATGGATGAAGATAGAAGGAAGAGCTCATATTCTTTAGGGTAAGAAAACTCGTAGTGTTATTGAATAAATAAAAAATAAAAAAAAGAATGGGAAGATGAAGAGGGTGCTAGGAAGTCCCGAAAATTGAATTTCGGGCAGATTTATTTCTCAAACAATGAAAAATGTTATTTTATTTGTTCTTGTGTCTTAAGTGGGAAGAACTTAGTGAGTAATATTTCTTTTCTACAATTTTTATGTTGTAAGTGTGACGTATTATATATGCTTTTACGAGGTATTTTCGTACCAAAATTAAAAACCTTAGGACGTGGTAGAGAACATTAGCACAAAGTAATTTTGTATAAGTAACCAGTTTCGAGATCCATTTATTTATTCGCTAAAAAAATACAGGGATTCAATCCAGTTCGGATTTTTTTTTTCATAACTTTAACAATAATGAAATTTTCGACAGACTTTATTTTCTTTGCGAGAAATGTAGTTATATCCTGGAAAATGGTAGAAACGGCCACCTTCCACATCCAAACAGCATTTAACGGTGTAATCTTTATATTTCGTAATGTAGTTGGACTCTACATACAATACCAGTGACCAAATTGCTATGTACTTTCAAAATATTTTTGGCAGTGTCACTTCGCACAAAGCAAGAGAAGTATGTTAGAAATTTCGTTAAAATATCTTCATTATTGTTAAAGTTATGAACGAAAATCAGGTTTTGGATTGGAATGAGTCACTATGTGTTTTTGTCTGAATAAACTGATTACGATCCTGATTTACGATCCAAATGTTATTTACTATAATATACTCTACCAACTCTTAAAGTTTTTTTTAAACACCCTGTATAATTTTTCATTTTATTTAGGTTCATTTTTTTCTTCAATATATTTATAAAGTTAATTTTTTTTCAGGTAAGAACAATAACAGTATCTTCTTCTGACGAAGCAGAGGTAAAATCATTCTGTTGTAACAACATTAACCCTTTCGAGCCTGTGTGTTCTAATTGTAGGATATGTCTTTACATTTACTATTATTTTATCTTTATAGTAATAACTTTTGTTATTTGCATTTAGTAATGATAGTATATGTCTTTACATTTACTATTTTCAGTTCATTTATGTTTCACTAGTAATAATCTCCCCACTCCACCCCCTAAAAAAATCGCTCAAAGCTCTAAACCCCTTTGCTGAGACTTTAATTTCACACATGTTTCATTCTTTAAATTAAAAATATAAAGTCTACATTTCAGAGCTAATAAATTTATCATAAAAAAAAAATCAAGACGAGTGCAAGTAGGACTATCACCCTGAAGGTTCCGTACAGTTATATTATATTACCGTTACAAAATATTCCGTTACAGTGCGTTAATTTGGCGTTATTGCAGATTATGGAAATTCATGAATTTTGTCACGTAATAAATCGATGATTTATAAATTAATGATTTTTACATGGAGTAGAAAGTGCATGCAGCTCTCCTTACCTTATATAAGACCTTTCTTCGTTTCAAATTCAATGTTCTAGGTCAACCGGAAGTATCGTATAGGTTATTTTACTCTCAAAGCCTAATAGAGTACTTCCATTAATTTATAATTATAATGGATGCACTTTACACTGCAAAAAATAATTGTTGATTTTACAGTATAAAACTGACATCCCAGCTGCCAGTATTATACCGTAAAATTAACAGTATTAAACAGTAAAATAAGCAGGAATACGCTACCGCGCATGCGCGGCAGCGTATTACTGCTTATATAATAATTCATTTCACTGAAATAATAACAATGTTTTTTTTACATTATCTTGCATTGGATATTTGCGCATAGTATAATTTTTATGTAACAGAATTGTAATTGTTTATAAAAATGTATTGAAACATAATTTCATAAAACAAAATTAATATCTGTAATATGATAATTTGCACATAAAATAAATTTTGTATTGATGCATTTTTGCATAATAGTGCAACAGCTATTGCGCCAAGATCTGAATATTTAAAAAACTAGTATAGTACGAACACGCCTCATTTGTCACTTTTGAAATATAATTTCCTTTTCAAGTACGGAGCCTTAAAAACGAAAAAGTACTGAAAAGTTATGTCTATTTAATCCTGTTTTAACTAGACGCTTTCAAAGAGTCTTCAAAGATACTTCCATAGCCATTTGGATAGCTACTTTTTTTATCTATTTTTTTTCTTAAAATTAAAAAAATAGGGGGAAGGGGGGGGGGGGATGAAAGGGATAGGGTAAAATATTTTGTTCCCAAAACTTAATATCGAATTATTTATTAGAATAATTCACAGATGTAATATGCATTATCACAAAACTTTCTATTTTTTTTTTAATTTCGCAATAAAATATATTCTAGGAATCTTTTTTGACATATTATTGAAAAAAAAAACTGACTCTGTATTCTATGCTAATTTAACTGCTTCAAAAAAGAGTATTTAAAAACTATAATAACTGTAAATGAGTAAATTGCGTGATGATTTCACTTGAATATAAATAACTAAAAAAATGTAATTAAAATATATACTGTACTTAATTACCGTGTATAATAAACTCGTACAGCACCAACAGGCATGAATGTTTTCTGTTTTAGAAAGAATGGCTCTGGTACCGAATATTTAATTTGAAAATCAATATTGTTAAACACTAATATGCTTCTAAGCCCAACAGAAATTTATTGACAATAACCAATAAACTTTTTTTTCTTCTGATAACGATTCATCTAAAAACTTATTAGCTGTTATTTTCATTTCGTTTGGGAATGTTTTCCGTATTTCAGTTGCAAAAATTCACTATTATAAAAATTTTTTTTGCTAAATTATCATTTCTGTAGGATTTTCACAATAATTTTACATGAGAGAAGATGAGGTCCAATTCTTAGAAATAAGAACATTTTTAAACTTTCCAATGTACTTGGAAATATATTATAAATTCGGTTTGCCTGTTCATGCTCTAACTCGCGTAAATATACTTGAATTAACATGTAATTTTTATGTGTTAATGAGGTTCACTATAGAATGTTTGCTATTAAAAATGACGTGTGTAACACTTATAGCTCGTTTACAAGAACACGCAAAATAATTCCACTACATTCTGGCCTATGGGGAAAAACAGTTTGCGCAGCATATTATTTAAAACACTTATTTAGATATTTCACTGTATGAAAAAAAAATTCTTAATATTCTGTTAGCGTTGGAAAGTGTTTCATAATCTATGCATGAATTTTCGTTCTTGTTAAAAATACAAATGGGTGATAAACGGCTACAAAGACTTTGATGCAATAACAAATCGTTTAAAGTATCGTAAATAACGTATCGTTTTTTAGTCTTCTGTGAGACAGTGTACCTTTTTAATATTGTAGCTCAGTTAAAACTAATTTTTGAATAATATAATATACAAAATAAATAATTTATATGCAAATGTTTCCACTACAACCGGCTAAACTTGGTCTTCAAATGACCTAATATAGCGTATGTGTTGTAAGAAAACGTTTAAAAGTCTATCTAATTTTTTTACTTGCTCAATGTCATGTTCACAAAATTGGAAAATATAAAATAAATTTCTTAATAAAATCTTCAGATATTCTAAATTTGATTTTAATTTTAGCAAGCTGCTTTGCTTTTGTATTTTAAGTTTTAAGCCATTGTGCACACTGCAACTACTAAAAACAATAATTAACTGTTAATTACATGAAAAGATTAATCGCATATATAGTGGAGGAGATATGGTTGGTGGAGAAAGGAACGTACTCTTTTTTGGATATAATTCGGAATTTGTAAATTTTATGCAGAGATTAATTTGAGTTAATGTGGCAGGATGTTTTTTAAATGTTCTTTTAATAACAGCAAAAGAAAAATCGTGGAATTATTACATTGCTTTTAATAATGAGTATCCCAGTTTCACGAAAAATAGTTTTTCTCCAATTACTTAATCATGCTGGGTTAGAAATATATATTAACTCAACTAGTTGTTTTTGCTATATTTCTTCAGAAAGAAAGTATTATACTCCATATTGTATTAAATTCATTTAAAATAAGCATTAAAAGAAAAGTCAAACATTTTAAATCGTCAATTTAACAACAATATTTAAACAATTCTCAAACATCATTACTTAAATCGAGCCGCATATCCTAAATTTTACTAATGCTAAGCCATCGTAGAGTAATTGTTTATAAGTAGTATATGGTAAATAAACTTAAAAATCCTTTAAAGCTTTTATAGAATGAACATACAAAAACCACTATAACAATTTATGATGTAAATTAACCTCTCCTAATATTTCCAATTCGACTTTTTTTCTCAAGAACTTTTTCAAGCATAAGACTAAATTGAAGTACGTATATTATTAGTAGCAAATATACTTCTGGAAAGTATACAGGTTAAAAAGCCCTTGTCTCATTCAACGAAAGTTTAAAGAGCTTTTGAGTTTGTTTTCAGAAAAATATAGTATTGTTCTTTTTCAATTTTCAAAATATGAGTTTTCTAGATAGATTTTCTGTTATTCTTTTGCTATGAAAAAAAGACTCATTCCTAGTAATTTGTTAATGAAATTATTTTTGTTGAAATTAAAATTATGACTTGAAAAAAATTTGTTTTGAATATTTCTTTTACATAACATTTCCTTGAGAATGTAAAATTTCCATGAGATACTTAATTTTTTTAAATAAGTTCAGTTTAAAATGACAGGGATTAAAAGCAAAAAAAAAAAAAAAGGTTGATTTGTCAGATAAATTTGCTTTGAATGTCATTAAATAAGGAGGGTTTTATAGTGAGGCAAAAATAAATATATATATATATATATATATATATATAATGTCTAAAAAAAGAAACAAAAAAATATTCTTTTTTTTTTTTTCTTGCATTCACTTTTCATTTCTTTAATAAATGAGGTAATAAGAAAACTCTTTAATAGCATAGAAAAGTCGTAAGTTCAACACACGTAAAATTAATATCTTTCTTTGAATTAATGTTGGGCAAAAATCTTATTAGGTTCGACAATTGGCTTTGAATTCCTGTATCAATTATATACAGAGTTTTAAATAAAATAATAATAAATAGTAGAACAGCAATGTCCTAAATTTGAAAACAAAAATGCATTTTTTTAAATTTTATTTCTAAAAGAAAGAATATTCAGTTAGATTTTCTAGTCAACCTGATAACAGTTAAAGTTTCGCAGGTTTAATTTAGTTTGTTCTATCATACATAACTTTAAAAAATAATAATAATAAATAGTAAAACAGCAAAGTCCTAATTTTTTATCACATAATTCTATCGTGATTTTGAATTCAGTAGAAGATTTTTAATTGCATACATATTGATAATGAAAAATGTCTATCGCATATTATTCTCATACAGTTAAAATACTACACTTTACAAATAAAATACATATTTGCTGCTATTTATGTCCCCCTCCCTCTTTTGTGAGCAAATGTTAATTTGTATTATTAGTGACAAATGCTTTGGGAAAGTTTGCAGGTAAAAAAAAACTCTTGTCTCATTCAACGAAAGTTTAAAGAGCTTTTGAGTTTGTTTTCAGCAAAATATCGTAGTGGTGTTCTTTTTCAATTTTCAAAACATGCATATTCTAGAGAGATTTTGTGAAAAGAACATTCTTCCACTATGAAAAGGACACTCATCTCTAGTATTTTGTTATAATGGAATTATTTTTGTAGAAGAAAAGAGAGTATGTCTTGAAAAGAAATCTTGGCTATTTCTTTTTTTTATAACATTTCCTTGAGAATGTTGAATTTCTGTGACATACTTAACATTAAAAAAAAATAATAATAAGTTCCTATATTAAAATGAAGAAAAAAAAGTTCCTTTGCCACGTGTCTAATGTCATGAGCGATAAATCTTAAGTAATAAGAAAGGTTCTATGGTAAAACAAAAAAGTGGATTATATATCAGGCCGAAAGAATAAGATAAATGCTTGAAAGAAGAAAATATCTGACAAGATCTTAACATGGAAAAAGGCGTTCTTTCTATAAATAGAACACAATGTAACATGTCACACAACTAATTAGAATATAACTCTGTATCTAAGATTAAAAAGTTCTGTATGTGTCTTTTTTTTTTTTCCTTTTTAAAAAATATCATCTAAAGTAGCTAACACGAGTTAGATTTATTTCTATATATATAAATGCATTAAAATCTAATTGCGTTTTTAAATGAATATATTTAATTCTTAAGGGGTTATACCTACCTGCCAAATTTCCAAAAATACATTTTTTTTTTAATTGCATTTTCGAAAAGTACAATTAGTAAAGAATATTCAGTTACATTTTCTAATCGATCTGACAAAAGTTTCACCAGTTTAATTTACTTTGTTCTATCATACATACATCATAACTTGAATCTTTTTAAACGGGATTATCTCAAAACTGTGTTTTTAAGGTCTTTGATCATAACTCAAACAAATCTCAACTTATCTTCTTCAAATTTTGACCAGTTTTTAACAACAATATTATATATAGAGTAATCGCTCCTTTTGGCGATCTGATTATTTTTTCTACTTTTTTATAAACAAAGTTCAAAAATTAATTTTTTGTGAATCGGTAACTTAAATTTGAACGGCCGCCATTTTGTTCAAAATCAATTTTTCTAAAAACCGAACTACTACTCTCTAGTTTTATGTGTTCGTAGTAAAAACATTAGGCTTTTTATAATTTCAGATAACATTTGACAAAGTTATGGTGATCACCGTGAACTGCTACACCAGAACGACACTATCTTCGGGAGCGTGTTTGCTGGGGACACCCCCGTTTTATTTCGTCATTACAAAAATCAATTTCTTTTCTTTTAACGTGTAATAAACGAATACAAAAAGAGTGTTTCAAATATTTTGTTTCGTTTTCATGAAAAAAATCCCTAAAAATACGTTTTTTCGACCTTGCAGGTAGGTATAACCCTTTTAAAGTTTGAGTAGAATACATTATGTTTCATAAGAATTGTTTTTGAATACCTTTTCGTTGTGTTTTGTAAGAACCTATCTTTTTGGATATTTTGTAGTATTGTCAAAAAATATAAACCTTTACATCTATTCAATATTTAACATGATGGATGTGTGGTAGAAAACACAGACCCATGATGGATTGTATTTTTTATTCGGTTTATTTATATTATTAAAGAGTGAGTATATTTTATATTGAATATTTATAGCATAAAAAATCAGGAAATATGAAAAAAAAAGTATTAGAATGTAATGCTAAAAAAATTGATTTCCAATTCATATTTGTGTTTCCAGAAAATAAATTTCAAAATGGATAGCGTATTAAGTCAAAGGAAAACACACTGGAATGATTTATAAGTTACTTTGGAATACGTAAGACATGCAATGATAAATTGGTGGGCTATATAAGTTTCTGATACTTATTCATCCTTTTATCATTTATTTTAATGTGGTTCTATTTTTTTGTTCTGTTTTTTATCTGTTTATTAGTGTATTTTTTAGATTAATATTAGCTATATAGCTAATTTGTGAAATTTTAATTTTTCTTTTTTATACCCCCGTGGATTGTGTTATGCATACAGAGTCATTATTGAAACTAAGTATTTATAGGCCTCATAAAATCCAGTAAATGCCTGTTCAAACATTAACTTAATTTTTTTCTTTAGAATTTACTTAATTAGTTTCTTAATACAGTAGAACCCGTATAATATGACTCCGGTTAAATCAAAGTAACTTATTAATCTGACTTTTTTCAATTCCTTACAAATCTCAACATGTTAAAAGGAAACCGGTTATAACGAAGTCCGCATATTATGAATAATTCGCATGGTCCCTTAAGCTTCGTTATAAGCATTTACCACTGTATTTTAACTTAAAATTTTGCACTTTTGAATCTATTCTTTTAATCACTTCATATTATATCTTCTGTTCATTTTATTTTAAATGTACTTCATTGAGAGAATCAGTTTACAAAAAGTTTTTTAAAAAAAATGCTGTTACATGTGATTTAGATTTGGTAGTTTTAACAATCCATAAAATAGTAAAATAGTGTGGATGCAGAGTGTCTTCATGTGATTGGGGGGTTGAAAATTTCCTAAATTTATACATTTGAGACAAATAAAAATCTAGCCTATATATTTACTCTACCCTTTTTTTAATCAACAACCAGAAGATGGAAGATTAAACACTCAGAATGTAAATGAAAGTATAAATTACTTGAGCGCTACATAGAGTAAAATTGATTTATGTATATGAAAATAAAGATTAATTTTTGACAAGATTAAAGTTGTCTCTAGGGGGGGGGGGGAATTTAACCACATTTATCAATAAAACTTTTTAAGGGTTCAAGGTAACTTTTTTTTTAAGTGTAAAAATTGCAATTTTAAAAAAAATGCTTTCTTTAAGAACATTTTAAAAGAAACGCCATGCAAAAATTCATTTTAGAAGGGCAGTCATATCCAAAACAGTTTGATCTCTTTTTTATATGATAAAGGATTTATTTGATGTTTAAAGTCAATTTTATCAAAACAACAATTTTGGTCATTGCGGACATAATTTCTAAGAAATAGCTGGATAGAATTTCATGAAATTTTGTCTGAGAATACAAACAACGTTATAAGTGTACAAAATGTCCTACGATTATGTTCATTAAGTAAGACATTTAGATTTTTTTTTTATTATTCAGCATTTTGATTTTTTTTTTTTCAAGAACTAATCATTGTATTTTTTTCAGTGTAAGTCACTTTAAACACATTATCCCTACTCAATAAAAAAAATGGCTAACTGTGACAATTCAGTTATGAGGAATCCTGCGCGCAAGGCATGTAAGGTGAATTAATTTATTAAAAAAACATGAAATTTCAAATTGAATTAAAAACCTTTTATATGCATCTAGACTCTTTTAGAACATTAACCCTTAGAATATATCTCTTTTAATGTGTGTTTAAAATTTTATATCCGAAAGTTAATTAGATGTGGAGTTATTGCAATCCATATTAGGGTCACTTTTACATGTAATTTGTCAGTTTTAAAGGTACCTGACCCCCTTAAAAAGTTATAAAACTTTTAGATTGTTTATTCTTTATAATATGGAAAAAAACATAAAATAAATGAACCTATATCATTTTTGGAAGAAAAATATTTTATTTAAATAAAACCACTTCCTATGGGGGATCGTAAACCTATTTCATAAACCAAATTAATTTAATTTGATCATATTTGCATCCCGGAACGTATTTGTGTCCTTTTACGAATGTAATTACATCCTTTAAAGCGGGTATAACACGCACGAGCCATTTTCGTGCCGGACTTTCCATCTTTAATTAAAGATACCATTAATGTTGATGAAGCTTTTGTATTCGTTATCCTGAGACGATCGTATAGAATGAATTGTGGGACACTAGTTACAACCATTATGCCGGCTAAACTGTCATCGGGTCACAAAGGGTTACGTTTCAGCAGGTTGGCAACATTTCTTGATTGTCTATTCACGTGTCTGTGTGAAAGAGAATTTATTCCAGTTCTACTTAAAATACGAAATAATTATCGGGGCGTGATCTACCCGTTAACTTTTTTTCTCTGAGTAGATAGTCTTGCGTGTTGCTCTTCTTTAAATTTACCTCTAATGAGTGAAACAATGACTTTTTTTTTTCAGGTGTAAGTAGGCCTATTTCCAGAAATGGTCAACATGCTCATCAAACATTATTACGGTCTTTTTTTAAACACAATCTGGCTATAACCTGGTGTAAACAGATATTGGTTACATACGGGTGCACTGCTCAAATGTTGCATTCACCCGAAAATACTTGGTGTCACACTCCATGCCGAAGCCTTATTTTCTTTCCAACTTTAACAATAAATTGAAAATCTTATCAAACTTGATTAGCCTTCGTCAGGTATTTAAGGGGCGAAGTATGTCAAAATCTTACTTATTACACAGTTGCACTTAAAAATTCAAATGCATTATCAATATGGCTTAGTGTTTATACAATACTTACTAAGCATTATTTAAATTGTTTGAAGTTGTTTATATGTTAAAGATCTTAAGTCTTTCCCTTTTTATTTCAAATAATCGTTTGTAAGGAAATAATTCCGTTGTTAATACCAAAAGGAACTTTACAGAAAGTGCTCCCTGTGCCTTTGCGCCATTTTACCTGAAATCGCTGGCTACATTTTAGCATAATTCTATCACCATCACATTTCGTAAATCGTGATCCAGTGATATCTCACATGCAACATTTTCTTATTTTCTTCGTTACAGTTGCGTTTTTCTTATTTTTCAATGGCAACAACTGATCAAAAGGCCTTCCCCCTTTCCGTGCGTGGCCTGTACGTTTCTGTACAGGGTGATAAAATATGGCATAAATAAACATACGGAAATGCGTTTCTCGTGCAAGGCGTTAATGTAGCGCGAGTTTTCCCTTTCATCAAAAGAGATTTATGCACTTAAGTCGGAAATGTGGCAGCTACGATATTCATACTCTTTTCCAGTCATTCTTTATTTTTACGATACTGGTGCCAATGTGGTAGAAAAGGGGTAAAAATCATGCATTTTAAAATTCTAGACATTAAGAATTCCATGATTTAAGGAACACGGTTCATAAATTTCAGCTTCTGGTTAATGTATTTAGAAGTTCTTGCAATTTGAGGAATGCAATTGCTGATGCTTATTAAATAAATGAATATTCAAATACGTAACTGGATGGTTAAATTAATTTTCTAGTGCATTAAGATTTGGAATTGTGTGTAGCAGAAAATATTTAATTATTTTGTTTTGCTGAAATTAATTATATGCAATAGAATTTATAATTCGTTTTTCATGTCTGTATTTTGTTTTCGGTGTCATTTCTGTTGATCTTGTATATACTTTGGACGGAAATTCAGTTGCAAAACTCTAAAAGAGTATTTGATCTTCCTTTTTTTTTTCATTAAATATCATAATTTTTTTTCTCCAATTTTATTTAGTAAATGCTTTTGTTATATGTTTTTGCTGTAGTAACTTTAAAACTATACGCTTGTATCACGTGTAATTGATAATTTTTAAAAAGTTTTATTTTTATTGGATATTATTATGCTTTAAATAAACACTCACTTAAATTACACTAGTCTATAAATTCAGAAATTAACTAACGAGAAAAACAAAACATAAAACGCTGCATCTGAAAATGAATTTGGTTTTTCCCCGTCTTGTTGATCATCATTTGGTTTTTCTCCATTTTCGTTATGCAACCATGAAAAATTTGTTGAAAAGTATAAAAGTTGCAAAGTGAACAAATTTGTTTAGTTAATTTCATTTTCTATAAATTCATAAAATTTTCGTTAAGTGGAAGAAGTATCGGACATTTACTGAACTCGCAGAGTTTAACACTGATTTCAGCACACAACCACACCTGCCAATGACTTTAGTTGCACTGACAGAGCGCGTGATTTCAAACAGGTTCCACGAAGATGACTCATTGTTTAATGCGTTTGCTCCTTTGTGTAGGTTGGATGACTCATTAGTTTCTATGATCTGCCAAAAATGACATAATGTTTAAAATTATATAACTAGAAAACTTGAAATAATAGAATATTTCTGTTTTTATTTTCTGTTTCCGCAATAAAAATACTTCATAGAACTCTCATTGACTTCCGAAAATCGCATAGATCAATTTATTGTCTGCAGACTCTTTTATTTCTTGTAAGATTTGTTGCAATAAGTTTTTTTTTAAGTTTACAACAAGTAACCTATTTTGTTCTGTTGGTCACTGTTAATTGATAGCTCCGTAGTAGGTGCGATGTCGGGGTTATTAGTTGGATTCTTCTTCTTTTCTAATTTTTAATATTAATAAGCATGAATAGTAGCAAAATTATCCTACAAATCCTTAGTCTTTTAAGATATATAGCACTTACAATATATTTTTATAAACATATTAAACTTTTTACAATTAGAAAAGCTGTTTGATTATTTAGGTGCATCTCTAAAAGTTGAACGTTATTTTTTTTTTTTTTAATGTCTTGTAACGTTATTCTTCATAGTATGTAATACTTAAATAATAAATAAGTTTTTAATGAATAATATGAAAAAAAAACTGTGGATCAATAAATAAGAGAGATCTCATTTTAATTGAAAGTGATAAGGAAATACTTTAATATTTTACTTTTATATAAACTAAAGAAACATGAAAAAGATTCATAAAGACAAAATGAGCTAGTGAAAGAAGCATTTAAGAACTTCATTTCGAAAGCTTTCACACCTCTTAGCTTAAAGAAATGAATTTATTGACACCATTGAAATGTTATTCCAATTAAGTTTCACTTCGAAATGATACAAAAGAGAGAAGAAAGAGGCGAAGTTGATTTTTCCGCATCTTCGAATACTCTCGAAAAAGAAAAAAAAAAACTTATCCCATTCAGCTCTCAATGTCAGTTTCATATATACTCCCCTCCCTATCAAATCGAGCAATAATGTCACACGCCTTATTTAATTTCTTTTTCGCTTTGTCATTGTTGTCGCTTTTATTCCTTGGTGAATCTCGCTTTTCTTGTAATGTAAAATAGTAGAATGAACACAGGAAAAGAACCTATTATCGAAACAGAAGTTAATATGTTTCTCTCGAGTGTTCAAAACTGTGGTACTCGCTAACATTTCCGTCGGAAGAGTCAAAATTTGGCGGAGAAATTAGCTCGATGGCCGAATTTACGTTTTTCCAATCTGCATATTTCAATGAACTACTATTATATAAATATTATTAATACGTAAATATTAATATTAACCAATTGGCGTGGAACATGAGGACTTTTAGCTCAAGGCTGTCGAACCTTTCAGTAAGAGCAGGTGCACCTCATCTAGTGGCAAACATTATAGTGCGCCATTATTCACATGTCTGTAAAAATAGTGCAATATTATACTGTAAAAAATTGTTGCAGTAAAATTACTGCTGAAGAGATTCCAGGCAATGTCCATAAAAAAAAAAGTTTTGTCCCTAGATAAACGAGCTTTGATCTTGCATAAATGGTTTTTGCCCGTAAAAACATGAAATTTGCGGAAATTGATAATTTACCTTGAAAAAGGTGCATTTCCCGTAAGATTACGGCAGCAATTCACGGAGAAAACCCGTGAATTTACAAATTTTTTTACAGTGTACCTCACTATAGTAGAGGGCAGGATCGCCAGTTTGGTTTCCTTGTTTTATTCAGAAATTCTGAATTCATACCGGAAATTCCGAAAAAAAATAATTTTTACTTTAAGTAATCTTAAAATGTCTGTCATTAAATAAAGCAAAAGTTAGTATTCGGAGTTTTTGGTATGAATTCTGATTTTCAGAATAAAAAAGGACGCCATACTGGCAACACTGGTAGGGAGTAACGATAAGGAGACTTATAATATACACAGACACCTCACAATGTGAGCCATAAGGCCCCTAGTATGTAGAGCTCGATGTAAAAAAGATTCTCAGAAATAAAGCATAAATCGTAGTAAATTTACAATTAGTTTCCTAAGAGAGAGACCTATCAAAATATTTTGTAGATAAAGGAGCCGAAAATTTCACCCTTCATTAAATAAAAAATCATGTGGAACACTAATAATATTAGAGAAGGATATTTAAAATGGATTTTTATTTTTAAAACTCCTAGTATTAGAAATCCTTCAAAAAGAATCTGCAAAGGGCGCCATGGTACCCGCAAGCGCTGCGTTGGACAAGCCTGCGTTAGCTAATAGGAGTGGTTCTGAGAGTGAGATGAAAAGCTATAGACCAGACCTGCAATATTCTGTACTCCAGTATTGAGATTATTATTTGAGAAAAAAATTGCAGAGACTTTATCACATTTTAAAAACAATTTTGAGGTCTATAAAGAATACATTTTACTATACGTGTATTCCTCGATTAATGCGATTAATTAATCTTGCAATTTTTTCCATTCGGTGTAGGTTTCGATTAGTGCTGCAATATAATAAAGCCACAGCGAACTTTCTTAGAAAACAAATATACTTAGACAATGTAGTAATGTACTACGATGTTGCTTTTGATGTATTATTGTTAGAACGAACATATTACAGCTTGATTTAAAACATTAAGAATAGTTAAGTAATACTAATTTTCATGACCTTCCATTAAGGGGACTCTTCACTCACTTGAAAACACTCGCTCGTTAATGGTAAACCTATGGGTAGTTTCAAAAAAGTAGAAGTACCTTTATTTAAAAATCTTCAAACGAAGTCGAAAATGTAAACAAGAGCCATATTAGAGATTGACATCAGCTATTCTATGAAAAAGAAAAAAAAAATCTTTTAAAAATATTCAAATTTAAACGCGAAATTCGAAAACAAACCTGCCCATAGGTTTAACATTAGCGAGCGGGTGTTTTCAAGTGAGTGAAGAGTCCCCTTAACTTAAACATGTGAGTTAATTAATTTAATAAGGGAAAAATGAGAAACATTCAAAAGTTAATTTCAATTTTGCATTCCTATACAATTCTTTAGGTTATTTATGTTAGCTTACTTACCATTAGGTTAATTTTAAAAAAAATACATAATTTGATTTAAAATTTATTGTAAAACAATTTGATTACTTCAAACTTATATGCATTTTATTTCACTTAACCGAAAACTTATCAATTGCCAATAGCAATTTTTTCTTCTTTTTGGAGTTCATTTTTCTCCAATACAAAATTTGATTTTGTGCACTTGCATACTTCTCTTGATGCCAGAGTCTATATCTATTGAATGCTGTCTGAGAAATTCCAGTTATTGATAAAGCTCTTTGTAATATTTTTTATTTCTTTTTTCGGACTATTCTGCAAATTTCATTTTAAAAAATTCAACGCCATATTTTTTGGGAGAAGAAAGGGGGGGGGGGGAAATCAGTCATATCATGCTTGGCGCACTGATCTAAATTTTGCCCACACTTATAGCGTTGAGCATATATTAAAAAAAAAAGTTTATCGCACTAACTGAAAATCACACTAATTGACACCGCACTAAGCGAGGGATTACACCTGTATATTTATTGATAAATAATAAATATATATTTTTTAAAGTTGTGCGCAATTGGCGGAGTCGCATAATGAGTAACACTGGTATAGAAGAACGCAATTTATCGACGACAATCTTAAATAACTTGACTGGTGTCTGCTTCTGTCACTTGTTACATGTGCTTCGCCAATGGAGAGTGAGGGGCCAGAGGTGCTACAGGAGCGCCATTTCAAAACTTTGTGGGAGGAGGGGAAGATTTGTTTAGATCTTGTTGTGCACAGGCACACGTGAGAAGCAATTGACACAGTTTTATTCCAGCATATATTTTTCAAATTGGTAAAAGTACTCATTAATGATAATGTATTTCATTTTTTAAATGTTGCAATAGCAAGACTATGTCAAATAATATTGATAATAATTTCTAGGTTTAAAGTGTTTATTTAATGCTAATGTTTCTATTTTAATGAAATCTGACAAGTTATTTTGGCTTTAGTGCATTTTTTAAAATGGAATCTGGCCTATGATGACTGATACATCTTGAGATACCAAATTCCTGGGAGGATCAATCTCCCCTCCTAGCCCAAATGTTGTCCCTGATGTACTATTGCATCTTCGTGAATTTTGACGTTTAATACTAATTATAATTAGTTTTTATTATAGCCAATTTACTATAACCTTTTTCTGATAATTTTAAAACGTTCATGTGTTTAAAAATTCTCGACAAAAAGTCAATAAGATTAATAGTTTTTTAAATCGTTAACTTTTCATATGCCTTTTTGTGGTGATATGTTTAAAAATGGTTCTGCACAGATATTGTGGAAAAATAAAATAATAAGGTTAGCGTATTTCATATACCCCCTCCCCCCCTTCCTGTCAAATAGCAATAATATCGCACGCTTTATTTTTCGCTTTGTCATTGTTGTCGCTTTTATTCTTTCGCATTTTTCTTGTAATGTAAAACAGTTGAATAAACCCAGAAAAAAAAAAGCTATTCTTGAAATTGTTTCACTTGAGTGTTTAGAAGAACTGGATTTACGAACAAAACAGAAGTCGGAAATAACGTCTAGTAGATTCGTGTATGTTCCGGTCACTTGTTAATCATGATGTCTAAAGATTCTTCTATTCTCACATTTTTCTCTGCGAGTACAAGAAAGAGAGAATCGCGAAAACGAATGGAATTTTTATTTAAATTTGCTTGTGATTGCTGAAGAATGAGAACTTGAAGGAATTTCATTACCTGTACTAATTTTTTATTTATGAATATACTAAAAAAGAAATTGGGAGGGAGAGTGAGAAACCATATCGAATGCTTTTGTGTAGAAACACGCTATGAATTTAGATGGGGTAGAACAAATGTTTGTTGGTTAGTACAATTTCTTATTCTTGCATACTAGAATTGGTGTTAAATATTTATAAAGCATCACAACTAAAAATATTGGACTACATTAGGACTTGGAAGTTTGTTCACGCTAAGTTTTAGCGTTTCATGAGGTTATTTTCAATCTGAAAAGGAGCATCTGTTTTGCTATTTCTTGAATTAAGACTCATTCGGTGCATAAGATTAACGATTTATCATGCATGTTAGTAAATATTGCCATCTACAATAGTTATCACTTTAACATACTCGCCCACTTATGATTATGTAAAAGCGCTGGATGCTCATGTTTAAGTTGTACTAAAGTTATGCGCAAAGTCTGTGTACAACTTTAGTGGTTGTCACAACAACGTTATTTTAACATTATCGTCATAGACGTACTGTTTAGACTATATCTGAACTTATGGTCAGAACTGTAAGAGGTGATAAAACGTGTCAAGACAATTTCTACATAAGAAACTAGGGTTTCGATCCACTTATTCAATTAAAAATAATTCCTCACACCAAACCGAATCTAAATTTCCATTCATAACTGCAATAATAATGAAGATATTTTAGAAAATTATTCATTTTAAAAACTTTCTGGGAAATGTCATGACATCAAGAGAAGTTCTGCAATTGCACTGTAAATCAATCAGTGACTGTTTGCACAGTTTTCAGCACCTTCTCAATTTTGAAGAATTTAGCTCGGTGTTTTTTAGATGATGCCCGTTTTCAAACATGGATGATATTTTCTAGCACATTTTTCAATTTCGTCACATTTTAAATGCAACGAAATAAATCTGTTGAAAATTTCCCTAAAATGTCTTCCTTATAGTTACAGTTATGAAAGAAAATCTGGGTTGTGTTTGGTATAAAGAACAGAAATGAAACAGGCTCGGGCTCTATTTTTATTCCAGTCTTTGAGCTCGGGCGGGCTCAGATTCAAACGGAAAATTTTGATTATTTACAAATTGAAAAAAAGATAAAAACTTGTCGGATACCATTTGCAAAACTAGAATGTAGTTTAAATTTCTTAAAATATATTACAATCCTCTAAAAATCAGTTTGAAAGGCAGTTGTTATTGATGAGATATAAAAAGAAATATTCTATCTGATACTAAAGCCATGCATTGTCAGTGTTAGTAACATAAAGAAGCCATGAGATATCCCTTGTCCATCCTGTATTTTTGCTTGAAATTATTTTTCAGAATTACTGGAAAACAAAACTCGTGCCTTTCTGCCATAGTTGTACAGTTTTAAACTATTAAGAATTGTGACTTTTTTTAGATTTCAGCCTGCAATTGAGTATAAATAAAAAAAATTGCCATTTTAAACGTATTTTCAGGGACATGACAATCACGAAACGTCATGTGAGAATAATTATTAATAGTTTTTTCTGTGTAAAAATATTTTTTTAAATAAGAAAATTAATCTAAGTCAGTTTACGCCATAATCTAAAGGAATTATAAGAGTTATTGAAATTGATATAGATTATTAGTTCGTAGTGCATACCTGCCAGCCTCCCACTATTCTTCCGTAAAATGTGGTTTAATTTAATCCTGGTTAAACTCTTTTCGAACCAGAATTTTTTTTTTTTAGAAATGAAATAAGTTCCACGTAGAAACAAGAAATTAAATAAAAATCTATCAAATTTTCTGGTTCGAAACCTTTTCTTAACCATGATCAAATTAAAGCACATTTTAAGGAAGAATAGTTGGAGGTTGCAAATATGATATTGTCTCAGGTTTGTAAAATATGAAGCTGTTGAATAACATTTTGATGTTCCCTCTGATGAAGAGCTAGAAGGATTAAGTATTTGAGCATCTAAGCGAAAAGCCAGTTATTTATACAGGGTGTTTTAGAGCGGATTTCCTATCTTTAAAATTCAATAACTCATCAATAATAAATATGAAATATGACATTTTTATTGGTTAGCTCATAAATTTTGTACATAATAAATAGTTTAATTTGTGTCAATAGACGACTATTTGCTGTCTCAAACTGTAAAAATGCTCAAATAAACGTCAAAACTATTTTTTTCGGTTTTCGATAATTAAATGGAATACAAAGTAGACACTGGGACACTTTTTATGCTGTTAATTTGATAAACGTTAATTTGAGCATTCTTACACTTTGAAACATAGCGACGCCATCTGTTGACGAAAATTCGAATTGTTTTTCAAATTACCGTATACAAAACTTTTGAGATACCTGATAAACATTTCACTTATTTGTTCTTTACGTTTATTATAGTTAATGAATTGTTGCATTTTAAATTTAGAGTTCATTATGAAACACCCTGTACATTATTTTACAAAAGAATTATTTTATATTTTTTCGTGTGATTTTATCATAAGTTTACAAATATTTAATGTGTGGATAAATATTATGTTGAAACGAGAAAAATCAGTTATCCACAATAGATTATTACGCCAGATACAAAATTTGTAAATGCATGTGCATAGGTGTATTGTAAAATATTACGTGTTCTATAATTCTACATGAAGTTATGAACATGATTTTGTTTTTTGCGTGTCTGCATTTGGGATTAATCTGCCCACGTAAATATATGCATGCGTGATTGCTTTCATGTTTATGAAAGTTGCGTCCAATAATCAATAATTGTATTAGTCTAGAGATAAATGAATGCATTTGTGACTTATGAATGCTGTTGAATAATCGCAAAAACGATTTATCAACTTAAAAACAGTAATTCAAATGCTTAGAATATAAAGGGAAATGTTGAAATTATTACAGAGTATATTTTGAGTTATATATAGTTATTTTCAGCTGTCTTGACTGTTATAAACATTCAATACGTGCGTAATAGAAATATTATTTAAACTTTGGTGTAAAAATATAACTGATCCTGTGAACGTTATCTCACTTGCCTTTTTTCTGCCAAAAAGCCCATGTAATCGAAAAGTGCTTTACACATCTATCTTTTATAATCCCAAAAATGTTTAACCTTTTATTATAGACGATTACATCAAAATATTATGTAAAAATATCATAAGTATTATCATAACGGTCTAATAAATTAAACATATAAAATAGTCTTCCAGACTGCCGACATGAGACTGTAATAACTGTAACTAGATAATTTTGCAGTCATCTAAAATGAATATTTTGAAGCTCTTCTCATATTCACCCCTTCGGGCCCGTGGGTGCATATTAGTACAGGTAAAATAGATCAAAAATTGAGTAAAATACAACAACTGATAGCCATTCACGAAAATTTGGAAAGAACTTCGTTTTTGCACTAAATTAAGATCCGATGAGTCCCCAAAAAATAAAGTTGTTTTATCCTTTTTTTTTGGGGGGGGGGGGGGAATTCATTTTTTTTAAATAGGTCAAGTGGGGTATCGTTTGTTATGTATTTGTTTTAGTCATAATCGAATGAAACCCTCCGCAAGTCGGTGCGATCATTTGTTACAAAGTTACGGCAGTTTTTATAAATACAAAGTCGACGAATTTATTTAACACTCTTCTTCCACAAAAACGGAACAGTTAAAAATCATATAACAGTTAAAACCGATATAAATGATGTTATTTAGTATTGTAATTCTAATCACCCTAGAAATTTAATTTCATGTTAATGTATGTTACGATAATTTACAGTGTTTATCATAAAATAATTTATCCTTATGTACTAGGTAAAATATAGATTTTTCCATATTAAACAAACAAACCCAAAAAAAATTCTTTCTCCTGCCATTAACACTGTTTCTTCTGCAGAAACAAAACAGGGTCATCTGTATTCATGAAGTGTAGGTTACATTTAGAAAATACATTTACTCATCCCATCCTATTATTCATGTAATGAACCCATATTTCCCAATGTATATAATGAGCAATGTGCTTTATAAACTTAGATATAGAAATTTCGGAGGACTAATAAAAGAATTGGAAGAGATATCGTGCATTATTAGATTGTAAAAAATGTGTTTTCCTGGTATACAACAAGGGGGGTGGGGGGAAAGGCACAAGAAAATTCTTCGTAATCTCGTAATTATAGACAATTCTGTAAATCTCTTCCTTACCTTCAGAAACCTAAAAAAATAAATCTCAAACCTCTTAATCATTAAGAATTTATAACTGGTTATATAATTCTAGTTTCACATTGTAATTCTGTTAATCGGAGATATTTATTGTATAAAAATATTTTGTGTACAGTAAACCACACATTTTTACTGAATGGTGTATAAATATTTATGTAAAATTAAACTTTAAAACCCTCTGAGCGTTTTGAAAACGGTAAAATTGTAATGTTGTTTTCACTGCATTTGGTTTTAAATGCTAAAAAAATTATTCTTTCAGTATTATAAATAAAACTTAATTACAAATATAAATGTAACCCTTAACAGAGTATTAATCATTCTTCAATGTTTTGAAAATTCATTAAATCTATAGAATTATATTATCTTAAACATTGGATGTATTGCAGTGAAACCTGGAGCTTAGTGAACGGAATATTACGTTCCACACGCTTAGAGGGTTAAAATTACATCAAATTGACGTTTCGGTCAACTTCTATGATCATCTTCAGAATATGAGGTTAAGTAACAAATACACTTATAAACAAAAGGCCTGTTATGTGAATAATATTTCAAGATGGAGGCCTTTTGTTTATAAGTGTATTTGTTGCTTAACATCATATTCTGAAGATGGTCATAGAAGTTGACCGAAACGTCAATTTGATGTAATTTTAAAGTTTAAATTTACATAAATATTTATACACCATTCAGTAAAAACGTGTGGTTTACTGTACACAAAATATTTTTATACAATGTTTTGATGGTGTAACGGTCCAGCTCAATCACTGAGATATTTATTTTATGATAACATATGTTACTGTACTTTACAGTACCTATTAATCTATATTATAAAGCAAAATCGTGTCTATTACTAACGCTGGCGTTATATCGACGGTGACAACGATCTGAGCAATAAACCCTTATTTGGAAATTTATTAACTTCTAAACATCGCACAATTTAAAATTCTACATCATCAAAAAGGGGTAAAAAATGTACTTACAAATGCAATTTGTTTGAAAACTATATCTCAATTTATGGATTTTTTTTATTGTTTTTAAAACAATTTTCAAGAATTAATATTTTTTTTAATCTATCTATTGCGCGCAGCTCTATTAGGGAAGATTATCTTGTTATTATAAATAATGGTTACATACTAAGCGAATTATATTTTTTTGCTCATGTTACCTTGTTCGGTTCAGTATATTCGTATCTTACGAATAGACGCAATCAACTTACGTTGAGCTATATATATTTGTATGATGAATTATATGTCGTGTTTATTATAGTTATATATAAACCTTTTGGATTTCAAAATATAAAAAAAACTATATATATATTGAAAACACGTGTGAAAAACAAAGGATGGGATATTATAAAAGGCAATGGAAAGGACACGGCAGTAATTAAACCCAATAAAATAAATAACCAAAAATGGAAAGTCATGAATATCTTATGGAATTGTCAGAGGAGCTTCATAAGAATATTCATAGTAAATATATCATCTCATAAAATACTGTCAGAACCATGCCTAAAATCGACAATACCAAGCTCCTAATAACATATACAAGAAATAAAACAATAATAAAAACCTACAAGATTTCAAATAACAAAATAAACTATTATTCAACATAAATAGAAATTAGATCATAAAGCAATGTACAAAACTCACCAAAAAAACTAATATTGATGAAAATTGAATTAGATGAAAGGTGCTTTCAAAGATCATATCACCAGTAAACTCAAAATGACTGCAAAATACAAAGTCATTGCATTAAAAGAAATGATGAAAGGAAAATAATATATATATATATATATATATATATATATATATATATATATATATAACCCATATTTTATATATAAAATCTACTGTTACAATTTTTTTCCAAAAAATCAAAATAATTAAAACCGATAAATTCGAGCATTTATAAATAGTTTTATATTAGTATGATAATTCAAATATAAAAAAAATAATTTTATGGTAACATATGTTACGCTGATTTATAGTGCTTGGTAATTATTATAATTATTCTTACCTACTAAATAAAATATCATTTTTCCCATGTTAAAGATAAAAAGAAGAAAAATATTCTCATCTTTTTCTCCTACCGTTAACACTGTTTCTTCCGCAAAAACAGAACGGGGTCATCTGTATTCATGAAGTGTGGGTTACATTTAGAAAATGCATTTGCTCATCCCTTCATATTGCATTTCTTATGAGTCCCCAAAGACCTTTGCGCTTATGTTACGGCCAATATTTCATGTTTATACTGTCATCATTGGGTCATTAAAATATCAAGTTTCTAATGCTATGGCAATTAGTTCTACGGAAAGGAATGATATGATAGAAATCATTTGTGTATTTTGCGTAAAAGGATGCATATAAATATGCCTAAATAAGATTTGTTAGGGGATTAGATTTCAGTTAATTGTTTTAATAAATGAACATTTTATTGTAGTAATACTATATAAATTATGTTTATTAGCTAGGAAAATGGGTTTTTAAAAATAGATTGGATAAAGAGAGTGCATCATAAATTCTGGAAAAATAAATTATAAATCAATTGCAGTTCATGAATTGAAAGAATCTGATTTTGAACTATGATGCTGTTAACCCTTCCGGGGGCGAGTTTCATTTTTCTGCACGAGCAGCCGCGTGACGTATTTTTGTGAAAAGCAGTTATGGTTTTTAAAAAATAGACCTTTTTTTTATATAGCATTAACAATAACTATGTTAGAAAAGTCACCATACATATTGGTAGTAAAAATTTAATTTTAATTTCGGTGTCATTCGCGAGAACAAAGTATGGTAAAAAACACGTCTGTCGTAAAGTTTGCGAAAAAGCATCCGCTGGTAGGTTAATGTGCATTTTATTTTATTTAGAACACCTCTGGTATGAATTTTTAAAATTTCTAGTACGGTCGTATGACTGAATCTTTTGACAGTCAAAGCTTACTCTTTTTTTTTTTTACCTAACTTTAAGTCGTTTTGCTTATTTCGGGCAGATTTTCATTTCAGCCTATTTTCGGAACTTGTATTTATTATTTTATGGCGAATTTCTTTCTCTGCCTCTTGAAAGTGTAGGATAAATATGTAAATATCATCCTGGTACAATTGTTCATACTTTTTGGAAAATGAACCAAAGTGTAAAAACCTCTAAATTATGATTTTAGTTTGCTAAAAAAATTATTTTAATTCGTGATTATAGTTATTAAAGACTTTCACGAAAAAAAAATCTAACCATGTTTGGAATATATTAGAATAGCCGGAGTATTCTAAAACCAAAAATACATTGACTGTAAATTCCAGGCTTAAATACAGGTGCATGTTCGTAACTGCCTGAATTATATTTTGTTACGTGCCATAATAATCTATATTAATAAACCAAAGGTTTCGCCTATCTGTCTTTGTATGCTCTCACACTCTGATGGATAAGGCTAGCGTTATGATATTGGGCACGGATGTACTCCAAATGCGAGCCCGAAAATGCCTTGAGGACATTTTTTCAAAATACTTAGATTGTTGTTTGGGGGGGGGGGGGGGGTTTAAAGTTTTAAAGAATGTTTTACTTTATTTTTGCAGTAGATATTTTCTTTGACCATCCGCATCTGTTTCTAAATATCGCATAATTTCAGTCCTTACAGTAGAAAATAAAACGAAAAATGACTCTTTCACCACGGAAGCATTTCGTCCCGTAAGTTAATATTTGAAAACATTTCTATCTGACGATGAAAAGTTACAGAATATAAACTGAATACGTATTAAGCGTTTTAACCGGTTAAATTACGAGAGTTATTTTAAAAGTAAGGTCCGTTTTGTAAAGAAAATTTATTTTTTACAAAATTCTTCATACCTTTTTCTACTTTTCTACATAGTTTCCATGTCTGTTGAAACATTTGTCTAAACGCCCCACCAGTTTTTCTAACCTTTCCTCCTAGAATGCCGCCGCCTGAGAGAAAAGACACACCTTAACCAACCCGCAGTTTCCACTACTTCGTCAGTGTTAAATCACTGGCAGCCGAAAAACTATTTCAGGTATCGGAAAGGTGATAATCTCTCGGCGCAAGGTCAGGACTATATGGAGGGTTCTCAAATGCCCCCCCCCCCACACACACACACAAAAGATTCGATTAGCGATTGTGTTTGAGCAGCAGCGTGGCTTTGCATTGTCGTGAAGCGACAAAACACCGTTTATTCTGGATAGCACACCAAAGTTTATTCAAGCTCACACTGATTACTAACCGTACTTCGCAAGGTCAGCGGGATGATCAATCGACTTGAACATGCTTATCGCTCAATCTGAAGTAACACACTGACACCGTAGGTTCACAACTGGCGTCTTCTGTAGCGCAAGGGTTGCTGGATCTGTGCACATGTGCTTTGCTGCAAGCGCGCGAGATTTAGATATTTGGTAAAGAACCTTATTTTTTAAATAACTCTCGTACGTGAAGTTAAAAAAAATCTATTATAGCTTTAGATTTTTAAAAAATGTAGCGAAAAGATTTTTCCAAAACTTAGAGATGGTGGGCAAAAACAACCTTATAATTTTCACATTACAGTAATAATTCTAGGCCTTAAGAAAAAATGGCTTATTTTCACGCCGTCATAAGTAAAATGCTACAAATTAATGTATGAAAATTCACGTTTACTTTTTAAAAATGAGTAACGGACTTTTATCATTTAGCTTCTTTAATAGTTTCACTGCTTGGTTTAACCGTGAAAATTTAAACAATTTATTTTTGTGATGTGGAAAACTTTAATGTGAGTGTAGGCTGAAAATAAAAGTGAAAAATGCATTTCTTATAAACAATCATTCTAATATTTAATTTTTATGGGTGAAATTGCGATATACTTTTGTCATATTCATAATTAGAAGCGTTTTTAATGTTTAGGTGATGAGCATTTTGTTTTTGTTTTCTCTCAGTGCGAAGAACGGGTTTACTGATAGTTATTCATATAAAGTAAAATCATTATTTCAAATAAAATGGGTACAATTACAAAAGAATTTTTAATGTTTTGCATTCTTAAAATCTGCTTGAAATGATAGCACTTATTTTTGTGCCTGATGAAGGATTAAGCATTTCAAAACGCGCTGTGTTTTTTCCCCTTACAGTGTGTTTAAGTTCTTTCTTGTACTTTACATTTTGTTTTATTTAAATGAT
Source organism: Maratus michaelseni (assembly GCA_963931845.1). Lineage (NCBI taxonomy): Eukaryota > Metazoa > Arthropoda > Arachnida > Araneae > Salticidae > Maratus > Maratus michaelseni. Next base: position 243,846,108 of record OZ007588.1, on the reverse strand, counting down.
TATTATGGTAGTTTTCGTAGTAAAACATTTAAGTAAAGTTAAATTCATTTTTTTAAATTATTTTTAAGACATACCAAAAACACAAAATAATAACATTTTAAATCAATTTGCTTAGGCAAAATATGCTTAATTTCTTTTTTAAAAAAATTCTTATCTTTAGTTCGAACTTTCGTTAAGAAAAACATTGTATTTTTCTTTTTATTTCATAGCATCAAAAACTGAATACCATATCCGAAGTCTTAAGGACATGTGTGTGACAGATTCAAAAACTCTTTTTAACAAAGAATTTAATCTGCGCCACACGTGTCCATCAGTTTAATGTAATTATTCTCGAAAGTTTTTGAAATCTAACTTAACTTGAATAATTTCAGGAAGTTATTTCTGACGAGGAAAAATTGTAATTTTTTGAAACTTATTTGAATACGAGTATTAGTTTCAAATTTCAAAATACTTCTTTTCATATTCTCATTTCTGATATATTTTTTTAATTTCCCTTCAGAAAAATAAGCGACGTATCATATTTTCTTAGACTCGGAATTAATCATATTTGCTTTTAAAGCACGTTCTCTTGTCTCTTGCGCCGATAGGATTGGTGCGTTAAAATTTGCATATGCAATATGATTCGAAAAAAAAAAATAGAGGAAATTTTCCCTTATTTTTAATTAAAAACAAATATCGTCTGCAGAAAAAGAAGTGAGTGTCTGTGAAGGATAAAGTGAACATTTTCAATTTAGCTTCGATTTCTGAGGCATGAAGATGAAGGGGGAAAAAAATACAAGATGTTTTCTTACATCTTTTTGTTTTTTCTCTGTTATAATTAGGTTTTGGAACTATTTTTCCTTCCTTCGCATAATCTCCTTCCACGAATAAAATGTAAACATATGCATGAGAAACAGGAGCTCTCCGTGAATGGGAGTAGAAAAATTTTCTTGTAGGAGAGCTCTTCTCGAAATCCGTTCTGTGCATACATTCTTCGCTAGAGATTATAAGATTAAAGATAAACGACAAAATTTCAAAATATTACCAAGTCTTTTATATATATATATATAAAAGGGTAGAAAAATATGCTTTGAAACTATAGACAAGAAAAAAGTAAATGACTTAGATTTCTGGAATGCTGAGTTACCACAATCGTCCATATTGTGTGGAGCATAATGCTAGTCAACATGTTAAAAATATGTAATTGATGTACAAATTTCTTTTGAAAATTGTCTAAGAAAATTAAGAGATTTACATATACAAAAACACTCGCTTGCAAGAATGTGTGTGCAAGAACACTCGCTTGCAAGAATGTGTGTGCAAGAACACTCGCTTGCAAGAATGTGTGTGCAAGAACACTCGCTTGCAAGAATGTGTGTGCAAGAACACTCGCTTGCAAGAATGTGTGTGCAAGAACACTCGCTTGCAAGAATGTGTGTGCAAGAACACTCGCTTGCAAGAATGTGTGTGCAAGAACACTCGCTTGCAAGAATGTGTGTGCAAGAACACTCGCTTGCAAGAATGTGTGTGCAAGAACACTCGCTTGCAAGAATGTTAGTTTCAAAGAATGTGTGTGCAAGAATGTGCGTGGAAGAATGCTCGCTTGCAAAAAATTTTGTGTGTGCCAGAAGGCTCGCTGACAAGAAAGGGTGCCAGAGTGTTCAATTTCGTTTAAATGATATGATTGTTTATATGATATTGATTTGCATTGGCAATTGCCGTAATAGAGTATTAAAAAATTGTTTGCTACAATCATCCCTGTAAAATTCAGTTTTTTGTTGTAATTTAAAATATGTTCATTAATTTCATATGGTAATTTTATCTTTTTAAAAATTTCCAGGATACAAATATATAATTATTACCTATTGAAAGCTATATTTAAGTTTGATGATAACGATTATAATATAACAATTAAAATATTAGGCAAAGCTTCGTCAGTACTATAACTTGAAATCAAAGTTAATAACTATTTGTAAAAAAATCCTACTTTCTTCATGTTACACGTATTTATAACCATAGTTTTGTAAACGTTTTCTTGTTCAAAAACTTTACTCTTTTTAGCATATTTTAAAATATTTTCATTTAAACATATCTTTAAACATTCAATTATTTAAACAGATACTATATACATAAAACTTTTTATTTAAACATTTTTTATGATGAATACAAATTATAGTTTCTTAAATTACGTAGTTTCATCCAGTTTTAATCTTCGCATTTTTTAAACCTAGAATAAAGTGACAGATTTCTGGAAAAATATAGAAGACAATAAGTTATTTTCTGTTTATTTATTGATTTATTTTATTTTTTACTTTTTTATTTATTTTATTGCAGTTTAACAATTTTCGCTATACCACACCCAACCTCGCAAACCATCTGCGCTGATGGTGGGATTATAGGGTGGGCAGCAATTTTTATTTCTTAATTCAGCTTTTCTTTTTCTTTAAGAAATACCATCAACTTATATCGTTACAAAACTGCTACTCATCTAAAAATTGTGATTAGATTACATAATCATGTTGAATTCTTTTGCTCACTATGCTTTATCTACAATTTGGTGTTTTTTCTTCTTCCATAACTGGATTAGAATGAAAGTTTGGGACCCTTCAGCAATTTTTAATAGATTGTTCTTTTTCTTTGAAAGCCATTTTTTTAACTTTCTCCTTTTAAAACAAAAAAAAATGAAGATTTTCTATACAGCCTAAGGCACTGTAGGGATTTTTGAAGTCTCCCTTTAATCAGTGAAGTTAGAATGTACTCCCTAGCTATTTTTTCCGCATTCTTCAGCTGTATGTATGTATGTATACTTTTTATTTTAATGAGATTGTGTTTTCCTTTTGCGTTTTAAAAATAAATAAAATAAGACCAGGTCGATAAATCGAATTTGTAAAGTTAATATTCAGCTAATGTAATATTTAAAAAAAATTGTCTTGTTTCATATATTTTTTTCCTTTTTGCTCTTTTTTTATTTAAATGTTTTTAAAAATACGTTCACAGGCGTAAAAAATAAGTCGGCGGCGTGTCTTTTTTCGATGCATAAAACTCAAATTTTAACTAAAAATTGAGCTATTCTGTTTTGCTCAATATTTCGAAAATATGAAGTTAAGTCTAGTATGATAGTGAAACAAAAAACATTTTTTGTCAAAACAAATCTGCCTGTAAATGCTTCTATTTAAGTAGAAGTGTGTTTGTAAAGTTCATCAGTACTTAATTTTCGACCAAAGCCGCAGCCAGTCAGAGAAACAGTGATCCAGGGATCGATCCTTCCCCGCTACCAAAATAAGTTGTAAAGAGTCTGTTAATGTACTTGCACTTTAAAAAAAGCAAGAAGAGCATTGTAGCTTAAAATCTAAAAGCCCCTCCCCCCGCTCCCTACCGGAAGCAATAATCTGTCTATAGCCTTGTTTTCGATATGTAAAGTGGCGCAATCCTCAGATATCTATAGCCTTGTTTTCGATATGTAAAGTGCCGCAATCCTCAGATATACATCGCAAGGCGTTTTGGTAATCGTGTGCGCAGAAAATAATTTTCTTACATCACATAAACAGTGTTATTGACTGATATAAACAATATCCTCTACCACCTAACGGCGATACTCTTGTACACTCGTAGTTTGACAAATTAATTCGTATATAAATTTATAGCATCGTTTAAAATTCCAAACTGGGATTTTTTTTAACATTCAGCTCAATTATTACAAATAAAATATGATCAAGAGATTGTACTTCATACATGTCAAAGGTTACACATTAATCCCCATGCATTGATAAATATTATTCACTGATACCATTAAAAGCAAACTTTTTAACCTTTTCATATTTTTAAATTGTCATGTATCATTATGAAATGATGAGCAGTATATATTCCATGGTATGAATATATTATTTTTCTTTATTACCCACACAATGATCGCATTATTTAAAAAAATTTACTGTCACCTTACTGATTTTTTTTAACTGATAATTAATATATTTTTTTTAAATGGCGAGAGTACTTGATAAAGAAACTTACATTTTTTCCCTCATTTCCTTTCAATTTATTTATCAATTTATTTCAATTTACTTCAAAATACCCTGCTTTAAATAAAGCCTCAACAACCTCTAACATCTTTTTAAACTATTCTCAAAATAAACAGAACTATAAAAGTTAAATAATATTCTTTTCACAAGGAAACATTAACTAAGAACAATGTATGTATGTATATATATGTATTAAGGAATAATTGTCTGCGAAGAGGGATAAGAGTTGAAGTTTTAAGTGATTAATGCAATTTTAACGTATTTCCTTTAAAACTTAATAGTCGGTTTCTGAAGTGAACAGCTTCAGTGCAAATCACTTTTCGAGTGAAATTAAATTTTCTCTCTTCCTTAACTATCATTCGCTCTTACAGTTGCGAAACCGACAGTTTAAATTGATTGCTCTGATGCAGTTAATCTTTTCCTGGAAAAGGGATAAATTTCTATATTTCATCTTAAGCATGCTAAAACGACCCTGACTTGTCGTGAATGTCACTTAAGATACGCAATTTTTGTAATTTAAGCACTTTAAAATAGGGTTTCTTCAGTTCTACTTTTTTCAATAGAATCTAACCATTACAAAAAACTATATGTATTTGAATAAATCTTGAAGATTAAGCTGAAATGTTTCTAGGAAATTTAGCACGCATTTTTATTAAACTCTTTGGGAAGATATTTATCTTTCCGAAATAAAATCTGTATAAAAAAATTATTTTATATCTAAAAATAGTCTATCGTGAAGATTGAACAATTTATTCGCATGCTTTTCAAAGTGGATACAAATACAGTTTAGGAAAATAATTGAATTTTTAAAGCCAAATTTCACTGTGAACAAATTTTTCAAGATGATATAAAGACAATGTAAATTTAGAGTTTTCTTGAAATGAATCCAATCTCCCTAAGTTAACAGGGAGATAACATATTGCCACAAAAGTTGAAGCAAGTATAGATTCTACATTTCCTGCATTTATTAATCCTATATTAAACAACTTCCCATTAGTGATTCATCATTATAAATGTCGAAACGAATCTCTTACTTCAGCATTTATTGATTATACGAGTATATTTACTGATTGCGCATCAGAGGTTTATTACATAAATGCATCTTAACCTTTACTAATAAAACAATTTTGTAAAATAACTGTACAGATTTTTTTATGTTTATATAAATCTGTTTTAGGCAGTCGTCCAGATTAAGAGCTTAAGTTAAATCATCCAATTTCATTATAAATATGAATATCTGGAAATATTGTACGTGCCATAAAGACGCGGCACGAAATTGCGGAGCTAAATAATAGAAATCTAGCATATTTTGGATTTTCTTGTTTTCTCCTGGAATATCGTCGAAGAAACTTCTCAAAGCCCCACTAACTCTACATAGAACTCTGGGGCAAATTTCTAGCTGTTAGCTTCATAACATTTTTGTCGACTCAATTTCTACTCATTCTATGAAAACATACCTGATTTTTTGCTTTGGAGGGGGTACCTCTTAGAGGTAAGGCTTCTGGGCAGCTTACACTTTTGAACTAGCGGTAATCAGGTCCTGAATGTTCCTTCTAAAAATCTTTGATTTAAAAGTACGTTACCGATATACTTCTAATACTATTTTCAATACGCCTAATGTTTTCAGGAACATATTATTTGCAAGCTAAATGGTTTTTGTTACAAATATTGACATTCTTGGATTGAACACGATTACAATGAATGTACGTGATAATTATCTAAGCCTTAAACAGTTTCTCCTAATTCTTTGAAGTTATTTCTTTTAAATGGATGGTTTAAATTAAATTATAAATCAGCAAATGGGAAAACAATGCATACTTCTATTGTTAAACTGTTGGATTTGGAAAAAAATTCTCTAGCTAAAATTTGATTCTATTAACTTATCGACACATCCCCAATACCGGTTCTTTATGACATTTATGTCATAAGAAGTAAAGTTAAAATGTATTTTAAATGTTGGTAAGACTGGAGCTTTGTGTGCGACATCTAGTTTACAGGTTGTTTTTCTCCATCGAAGTTATTTAACATTTAAAAAGAAAAAAAAAATCCCGTAAGCAATCCTAAAACCACATTTACAAATTGCTCAATTTAAAATTTATAAATGGTGTTCCTCAAAATATCACTCGAAATTATTAGAGTTAATGATTTTTTTAGTTTTAAAGATAGAATAAATATGATGTTTACAATAAATAGGTCGTAAATTTTATATACAGAAGTTTCAAAAATAGTTCTAATTTTAGTCAACAGATGGCGCTCTGTTGTTCAACCTGTAGGAATGGTCATATAAATTAAAAACATCAAAACGCACTTTTTTTTCGCTTTTCGACAATTAAATAGGGTGAAGAGTGAAAATTGAATGCCTATTTTATGTTAGTTCAGGTGTTCCTACAACTTGAGACAGCACAACACCATGTATTGACGAAGATTAGAATTATTTTTTTTAATTGCTGTGCGATTTAATTGCTAAGTTTATTAAATACCTTATAAACATGTCACTTATTTAATCTTTACTATGTTTGATGAATTATTAAATTTTAAAGTTTGGGCGAATTATATATTTCTGAATGTATATATTTTTTAAGCACAACTTATTTTAAAATAATTTTTAACATTTTTTTATTTCAAACGTTAAAATGAAAGCGCAAAGCAATACTCATTTGTCTTCTCTTCTACACATAATACGTTTTATTTCCTAACTCTATTGCAGAGTAAATTCTCTTTTTTTCAACAAAGACCAGTATTTATATTAAATACTAATAACTGTCAATACTGTAAACTACATTAATAGGAAGAAAACCTTTTTCACAAATTGTGCTGCAGTATTTTTCTCCCTGGAGAACCAAAATGAGGGAATTCAGTTTTCAGTAAGGCCTCCTTCTTTGGCAGTATGTTCAGCTGAAAAGGAAAAAAAAATAAATCAGCTAGAAATGCATCGCAGAAAACATATCAAGGGATTACACATCCTTTAACAGAATGGCGACTGGATTTATTTACTTTCAAAAAGTATTAGCTTCTTTCTCAGATTCTGATCTGATGCAGTGTGAAAGAATTAATGTAATGCAACCGTGATTTAAGAGAGAAACCTAAAGCATCTTTCGAAAATCATGTTTGTAGTATTTGTCTTTACATTTTTGACATAATTTTACAGTTTCTTTTAGGATTATTTTTCATCTTTTCTATTGAGCATATTTTTCAAAATTAAAAACATGTCCCTGCGTTAATGAACGCATAATAAACGAATAATTTAATGAACGAATCTTTTTGTCTTAGTCCCTCAGTATAGGATTATATGGAATGTATTTATGAAACCACTGATTAAAAAAAGTCACTAAATGTAAGGGACAATTGGAGAGATTTTTTAAAAAAATTCTTCGATAATAAAAGGGTTTCTTTTATTTAGTAAGGTGAAAATGTTTATTCAAAGAGTTTAAAAAACTTTCCCTGCTAAAGAATAGCATAAAAGTCGTAGCATAGAGCAATTTTTAAGAATTCAGTTTTATGATAAGAAAGTAAGAAGATGGCATTAATATATTTGATATAAGCTTAACATTTAACTTTGATAAAAAGTTTATTTAAAATCTAAATATTCGTTTAAAATATATTTGGAAACGTAATTATGACTTGATTTGGAGATAATCTTTTGAATGTAATATTCATTTTTAAAATCAAAGTAACCCTATTACTTAATACCAGATTAAGGAATCTATCTGTCCGGTAAGTCCCTAATAAGTTTATATTTCTGAGTGTTTTAAGCTTGTCGTGTACTTTCCTCCGTTTTTTAGTTAATTTTCTACATTAGAAAAAGTCTAAAAAATTTAATAGAAGCTAGCACAGAAAAGGTTTAACTTTAAAAATTACTCCTAATAAACCATAAAAAGGCCTAATATTTATACTAAATTAACTTTTAATAACTGTTACACTATTTTAATTAACATAAAATGCATCAGAATGCAGTTTTTCTTAACTTTTCGACGACCCTTGTTTTGAAATAATTGATTCACTGGGTAAAATTTATATTCAACTTAACAAAAGGTTACTTCTTGAAATTTTTCTCTTCAAAAATACGAATCTATAATCATAGAATAAAGAAAAAAAAATGTCTCTCCTCTCTAATTAGTCCCTTCTATAACGCTTTTTAGAGACCCCTTTTCTAAACAGAGCATTTTCCTCTAGAAATATCATTTTGAAGATAATTTAATAGCTTATGGAGGAAAAAAAATCCACGGTAGCATAAGGTCATTACTGCCCCTTCTTAAACTAATAAAACATCACTGGCTTCATAATTACGCTGGCCTCTGCGTTGCCACTGAGGCCATATTAATGCGACTAATAAATGATGCAAGCTTTCATTAGTGCAGGGGGGAAAGGAGAGTTTCTTCCAACGTTAATGATGCATAATTAATGGACAGGGTTCCCCTTTTGTCCCTAGATTCTCCCCTCTCCATTCATAATGGTCATTTTGCGCTTGACGAGCTTTAAGAGATGAATACTGCAAACTCGCCGTGTCGGGCTGCATATGAAAGTGTATCTCCGAAAGTGGACTTATTTTTCATGAATATGGACCTGTTTCATATAGAGTAGTGTGAATACATTAAATGTGCATACTCTTTAGTGCTCGTTTCCCCACTTATGTCCTTGTTTGGGTGTGTTTTGAGTAAGATTGAAGCTAAATGACTGTCGAAAAAAATTGTAATGATACATAAGGAAGACTTGACGAAATAGTACCACTTAAGTTTTCATGTATTTATTAATCAAAATGGGTTTGAACGCCAATTAATTTGTTTTGTTTTTTTCTCAGGAAGAGTGTAGGGGTGGGTTAGATTACTGTCTTATGCATCTTTTAAAGGTGCATTTAGCTTATTTTCTCTAATGAAAAAGCATTTATTTTAAATTGAATAATTAATTGCAGTTAGCATGAATATTGCGAACTTGTCGTATAGGACTGCATATGAAAGTGTATCTCCGAAAGTGGACTTAGTTTTCAAGAATATGGGCATGTTTCATATAGAGTAGTGTGAATGCATTAAGGGCGTATACACTTTACCTTTCCTCTCTGCGTCATTGCGTGGTTGTGTTTTGTGAAAGATTAAATAATTTTTAATTGTCGTAAAAAAAATTACAATGGTACATAAGAAAGATTTGACGAAATCGTACCATTTAAGTTTCATACATTTATTAATCAAAATACGTTTGAAAATTTATTAATTAGTTTTGTGTAAGTAATGGAAAATTTATTTCTATTTTACGCAACTTTTGTCGACGCTTTTAGGTTCCCCCTCCTCCCCCCCCCCCAAAAAAAAAAAAAAAATAAATAAATAAATAAATAAATAAATAAATAATGGAAAAAGCATTTGTTTTCCAAACTTTTGTATAAGATCCTGTAATTAGTATAATTTAGGAAATATTCTGTCTAAATCGTACCTATGTTAATTACAAATAAATTGTCTTTTTGTTTTAATTTGTAGTAAATATCTATTTAGTCTAACAATTTGCACATTTAAAAAATACAACTCTCATTTGTATTAGTATTTGGTACCTATCTCTTTCATATATTCTTGAAAAATTAACCCTTTTTCCCAAGCGATCTCTTCGTTTCCGAATAGTTAAGGTTCAACTTCATTGAATTGCATGGTTACTCACGCGATTTTGTGAATTGCTCTTAAGAGTTGTGCTATCAAGGGATAAAATATACGAAAGTTGATTTACATGGGTATATTTTAAAACATATAAATTTTCATTTACTATAGCTTTGGGAAAGGCATTCCTTCCCCATACCTATTAACCTCTGAAGCTAAGGGAAGCACAGTATTATTTTTGGGGTGCCCTTTCATTCCGAGAAAGTTTTCTAAATTATACATGCATAGAAATTCATGACTATTAGAAATATTATAGACAGAAGTGGTTTAGACGAATTCACATATTTCATTAAACAGTTTTGTTTCCTGCATAAAAATGTACAGAGTATATTTTTAGTATGTATATAAATGTTGCATGTTAAATTATCCGGTTGTTTTCTAACTAGAACGTCGGGATGCCATGTGATTGGTTAACAGCCTACTGATCGCATTCATATAGCCACTAAAAGTGTGATGTCATATCGTCAAATGTTCCTAAACAAACAACCGGCTCGTGGGTAGATTTTCCATTGTGTGTTACAGCCAGGAAAAGCATAGTAATGGATTGCTTGGAACCATCAATGATGTCATGACTTTAAATCTATTTCCTGATCAGATAGAAGTTTCCTGAACTATTGTAAATTTTATCTTGCACTAGGCAAGCTTTCCCATAAAATAGAAATTTTAAAAATTCAATGTAAAAAAAATGTGGAGATCCCATTTTTCATTCATTTTGGTGTTTTTTTCATTTTTGGAGGGAAAGCTCGTGCTTCACGTGCCTTTTTAGATAATTAGGTTCCTTCTTAAGTTTACGAAATTCTCCCAGTGGCTTTAAATGGATATAGAAAAAACAATTGTCTAATTTTCTGAATAATACCATATTCTGAACACAACTGGTAAAGTACAGAAAACAGGCTTCTATCCCCTCCCTACACACACATTCCCAAATTCCCTTAGAAATGGGGCGATGAACGTAAATTAAAAGTAAACACATTTTCCATTGCTAATTTAAGGGAATTTTTTAATTTTAACTTTATATAAGTTTGAAACTTTTTAATGCGATACATTTAAAGTAATTTAATTTCTTTATGAAATATAATCCAGTTGTATTCATCACTGATATTCACCATCGTAATCTTTACTCTTTTCAAAACGTTTAAAGTAACTTAAGCTATAAAAAGTAATCGCAGATTAAAACTCTTTCCTGAATTCTTGAAATGTTTTCTTTTCGTTTTAGGGGTAGGATACTAGGCTTTTTTCAAGAAACTATTTATTTAAAAAAGAAAAGCACTACACCTTCTATATCAGGATACTGTCACGCGTTAATAAATTTGCTTTTCGAAAAATTCTTGTTTTTTAGCGTTATAAAATTTCATACTTTGAACAAAATTTTCAATACATTCAGAATTTTAAAACAAGCAAGTTTCTAAGAAAATAAACAAAGATACATGGCCTAGAAGTATTCCAATAAATTAAACTCAATAAATGAATCAATTAAATCCTGTCGTTTAACTTGTATTTAATATCAATCTAGTCGTCATTTTTGTAAATAAATACTATAAACAAATTTACATGTGTTATAAATGTGAACGAACAAAAGACAGAGACCTTTTAAACATTAATTTTCTAAATGCATTAAATTCATATTTTGATTAATATGTCCCGCGTCAAAATTTTTACTATGCTATGATTGTAACATCAGCTTTTCCCGGCGTCTGTAAACTGCGTTAAACAAAATAGTTTCGAACTACGATGCTAATGTAGCTATCTTTTATTTCTAAAACAATGCCTTTTGAATTTTAGAAGGAACTGCGAAGCGTACGAAGAATCGAATTTTCTGGAACTTTTCCAAAGCACCCATGCTTGCGATATTACACATACTGCCACAATTCAGTCATTTTGAAATGAAATTTCGTGCATGAAAGAAACTGGATACGAGATTGGAAACGAGCTTCATTGCTACTGTAGGAACTTGATTAAATTTCTACCCGCTTTTCATTGAAATCCAGTAATTTTCTAATTAAATTCGGGCCTTATGTATTCAGTAAGCTGAACAGAAACCAGAAACAGATGTAAATTTTTAAATTGAAAACTGACGTCCCTACTAAAATTTATCGCCTCTTTCCTTTGTTTTGAATAAATGTATTAATTTTCCATCAAAATATTTAGGTTATGGTGTATTTTATGCAGTAAGCAGCCAAAATTTTGTTTGACATGGTTTGCAGAAATGCCAACTTACTACGCTTTCGGTGTAGTCATTAGTGTTCTATCCCTATAAAATTAGAAGCATGTTCCCATTTGTGCCCAGAAGTCTTATCTTGCTCTACAGACAAAATTACTGAAAAGTTTGAAAACGGTTGTTGGAAAATCATGGCTGTTGTTATTAAGACAACTTTCAGAGGTTGACCTTCCAGAATTTTTAATAAGCCTACAAAATTTAAAAGTATTTTAAACAAAGTGGTCTAATGATTGGGAAACCAATCATTGCATCTAGTGATTGCATTGTTATTGAAAAAAAAATTGTCCACATGACAGACGTTCTTTCCTAAAGATATACTTTCCTAAAGAAATTATTTCTTAAATTTTACTTTCATTAGTTTATGCAGTACAAACTTTGTATTAAAAAATTATAATTTCGAAATTTCATTTCTTAAAGCAATTACCATTATTTCGCGTAATAATAAAACGTCCATGGTTGCTTTGAACTAGTGCTCCCTATTAAACGTTTATACGAGTATACGTATAATACGTATTATACGGGGTGCAGATTTTGGATACGTATGATACGACCAAGTCGGTTATACGTATTATACGAAACAGCATATACGGTACATCGTATATACGGATATTACGCCAGCGGTTAAACGTATAAACGTTTAAACGGTTTTCGTTCATTGCTTAAAAAATTATGCCTTTCACCTGCCGGTCTACGGTTCAGAGACTTTGAAAAACAGCCGCTGTGTCCTGTGCAGTCGGTACTTCAAAAAAAAAAAAAAATCGGAATATTTTTTCCTCAGTTTAGATTTTGTCCCCCCCCCCCTCAAATCTAAACTAATAATTATGAAATTATTTACCTTTCGCATATCTGTAACACACGCACATAGCTTTGATTTATAGCGTGGACATTTCGTCGAAACATTAGTATTGCAGAACACAAACTTACATTGACTTCATATTTTATACTGACATTCATCAATCAAAACTCCTGGGAAGTTTCATAATCTTATTTTTATTTTAAAGCACCCCACGGAGGGCACCCCCCCCCCCCCCACACACACACAAACACCGGTCTATATCCCTAGTACAGATAATTGGCCGTAACAAACAACTAACTAAACATACTTTTATTTTATTTATGAATACTTTTTTTCTATATTAAAAATATTGTGAAAATACGTTTTACAGCAAAAAAGAAAAGAGAAGGCACTCGAATACCACGAGTGTTAAAAAATGAAATTGCGTTATACATTAACACAGAGTAGTCATTTTAAGCTTGTGTGATTGCGTCCTGAAACCTGTAGTGACTATTATTTGTCAGGCAATAAGTAATCGAAATTTTCAGGTACTAACACAAAAAAAGAAAAGCAATAACTGGTAAAAAGCAATATATTGTAATGCACATACACTTTGTATAAAAAATACCACGAGTGTTAAAAAATGAAATTGCGTTATACATTAACACAGAGTAGAAAACATTAGCACCGTGGAAAGAACAACATTTGACCTCCAGGGCGCAATTTGAGTATACGCACACAAAAATAAATATATTTTTTTAATTACGAAAGAATATACATAATAAGGATTAACAATAAATATGAAACGTGTATATTCTCCATATTTGCACAAAGTCTTTTTACTTTCGTTATATATTTACAATAATCGTTTATAGGGGAAAATAACAAGATTCTATGTATGAAACATATTATACAGGTTGCTAAAGTAACGCCACGGATTGCCAACTTGTTCTCCGTTCAGTGACGTAACACTGGTGAGATCCATTGGCATTAACCCTCTGACTGCTCAATTTTTTTTTTCAAAATCCTGTCGACCAATGTGTAATCGACCTTTATCTCCTATACTATCAAATATTTCAAATCATCCTGTATATGAAAAATGTAATAAATTTATCATTTTCATTATCAACCTTTGACTGTGGAATTTTTAATACAAAATTGCTTCAAAAATTGTAAATTACATAACTTTTTCTACAAATGTCTTGCCCGTGGAAATCGCAGGATAAGCAGTCAGAGGGTTAAAAGTAAATACTATGCTTGAAATATACGTATATTTGAATTAAACGTATACTTGAATTATACGTTTAACCGATATACGCCTATACGTATCCGGATACGTTTAAACGTATATTTTAAGGTATACGTATTTCTTAAATACGTATTATACGTATATACGTATATCGGTTAAACGTATAACTGAAATACGTATCGCATCGAGAGCACTACTTTGAAATGACTGAACTTGCATGAGAAATTAAATTTCAATTTATTATTTTAATGATAACTTTAGATCTTTTGTTAGTTAAAGAAAACAAAATGTATCATCCACTATTTATAAATTAAATATTCTTTTTCAAATCTATCCAATTCCCAAATTCGTAACTAACAAAAGAAAATTTTATATGATTAGTAAAAGTTATGATTTTATTTAAATATTTATGCTGCATTTTATTATTATAAAAACCCACGAATTACAGCAATGCTTCAAAAAAATTTTCCTTTGTATGGCTTCTGTTTGTCATTAAGAAAGTATAGCGTTGCAGTCTACTCATATTTCGTTTATTTGATAGGTCGTCGTTGCAAACAAAGATAAACAAGTTTTTATTATTGAAGACCTGCAGTCAATCTTCTCTAAAAGTATATAAAAGTGATTATTCTAATGTTTTATGGTCTTTGAACTTGAAGTAATACTGAGAGCTATTGTTTTTAGAAATGCAAAGCTCAAAATTGTTAACCCTTTAATAGTATCTATTAAAATTATTTTTCCAATGGAATTAACAATCTTTTGGATGATATTAGGTTAGTTTAATTTATTTCATTATTTAGTTCAATAATTTCTTGATTGAGCAGTTCGTATTTTCAGCTCCTTCTGGTGTCATATACTTTTTATATTGCGCATGTTTTCATAATAAAAGAGATTCCGGTTATTTGAGACGCCGTTTAATTGGAACAAAATCTAAAAATATTATTAATTTTCTGATAATTGGAGCAGCCGCTTTATCTGGGCAAACCCTGCTAGAACCGATGTGTTCAGATTCATCGAAATCTACGTATTTTGTACCCATTAACACACGTTGTACTGAAAATAACGCATTCTGCATCAAGGAAAAGTTCTTTAAAATGTCCAGCTGACATTCATTTGTAGATATCTTATTTTAAGTATAGATTATCCAGTAATAACTATCAATATGCTTGTTTATCCACATAAAGATTTAGTTTTTGGTATCATTTGGTTATTCATTAATAATTTTGTAATTCTATATTGAAATTTAGAATTCCTTCATCGCAAAAAATAGCGTACGCAAAAATATTGCATAGAAAAATGATTGAAAAAAAAAAGGAATTTCTGTTTTTTAAAATGAAATTTTCTTCATTAAAAAAATTTTTCAAATCAAATTATTGATAGCAAAACCCGATGCTAATGTATATATATACATTGTGTGTGTATATATATATATATTAAAAATTTAACAATGTCAGATTGTTGTATTTTATGGTAGTCCGACTATGTTATATTTTAAGGTAATTTGGCATCCCCATAATTTGTAACAATGTCATTTATCTACCCCCCAACCCCCCCCCCCCCCCAAAAAAAAAAGTCGTTCAAAATAAAAACATAAATAAATAAACAGCAAAATTTGTTTCTTTTTTAAATCTTTGGAATGTAAAATTTCTTTTTAAAAAAAAAACATTTTTTTAAACAAATAGTTTAGATGGTCGTATGCAAGAATTTTATCTAAGAGGAAAAACTGACTTTTCGAAAATATGTTGCATATATTTGATTTTTGAATTCCCTCTTCATAAAACGTTTCGAAGATCACATACAAAAATATCTCATGTCTATCGCCTTTCCTTGAACTTATGGCGTGATGTAATATTCTTGATCTATAGTATTAGAAGAAACTCCTTTGCTTAAAGGGTGAAAAAATATACATAGCAATAAACCTTCTGTTACTTGAATAAGAAATGATACTTCTTGTAGATGAAATTTAAATACGTTATAGATGTCTCGACTTCCGGAACATGCCGATGATTTTGGTTTTACTCAGTTACATTATTTTCATCTGCGTAGCCATAGAAACATGTACTTTCAATTAGTTGAATTGCGATTTTTTCGTTTGGTTACATATGTAATGGGGATACTTTGTTGCATTATAATCACGGTTGTATTTTTCATTTTTACAGTTTTAACTGTTAGTTTGTAAAGAACAACGTAGTATTTAAAATTTTGAATTTACTGAATTTTTTTTCATCGATTTAAAAAATGAAGAAATGCGAAAAAAAAGTGTAAATTATTTTCTTTAAGCGTAAAGGTGATTGTAAAGTATCCTCAGGCATAGGCCTGATCAAGTGTAGTAAAAGTGCAGGGTCTGTTATTTATTCGGAGCCCCCTTACTATACTGTCACTAAAAGTTAAACAAATCCGAAGTCTTAGAATACAAATTTGAATATATAAATACATATTTATACAAATATTTCTGTTTTTAATCTTATCCTACTATAAAAGAACAAAATATTGATTGTAATTGGTACAAAGTGAAAACTGAATTCAAATATTAGCTTTACAAATATTGTATACCAAATTAAGGGATGCCCAAAATCAGGAGACCCAGTGACACGATCCAGTTAGACCATGCTTTAATCAGACTCTGATTTCACAGAATAAAGATGTAAAGGTACCAAAATTCTCCTTTTCTCGGACCAGGCCTGTGGGAATTTTATTTTAGTTATTCATCTAATTTTTTTTTTTTCCGTTGATGTTAATTTAAATAACTTGTAATGCAGAACTAGAATAACACAATTAAATTAATAATATCTGAAAAATATCTCAAGATAATTTAGATTTTTTGCATGTATATTTAATATTCTAAAGTTTAAAAATATGTTTAAGTATATTTAAAATTGATAAATATGCTATAAGAGTACTACTGTATTTTCTTTTTTCTTACAGGTATTTAATATTTTTCTTTGAAAAAATACATAAATCACGCAGCACATAGTACTAATGGAACCTATAAAAAAAATTGCATCAAATGCTAATGCTTATTTTTATTTTTGGAGTACAATTTACAATTATAAAAGTTTAAATTCTTGAACTATTCTAAAATCCAAATAGTGAGTGTGGTCTAAAGTTAGTCATTTAAAATAATGTATATGAAGTGTATAATAAATATAATAAACTAAAACATTTAAGAAATCCAGATGAATATATAACGAGAAGTAGCTTATTTAAAGAAAAAAGTGTCAAATTTCTTGATACATTTTTTTTTCTTTCCTATTTTTAAATGTGAAATAAAAATGATTGCATGTTATCTAAATATGTACCTATAACAAATTTGAGATTAGGAAAAAAGCATTTGCATATATGATAAAACAAAATTAACAATCTGAATATTATAGAATAAATTAAAATTCTAATGATATGGATATTTACTTACATTTTTTTTTTCTTATTACCCCTTTTCGTAACATTCTTCTAATCAAACATCTGAATAAATATGCATATAACTTTCATTTTCTAAATTATTCATGCTAAATTATTCTAAAGCTATCTTAATATTTATACATAAGATTTATTGTAGTAAATTGAAAAAGTTTATTATATCAAACCTAAATAACATTTATAATGAAATTAAACTGCATTCAAATATTATTAATCACGCTTTCGTGAAAATTATACGTTCATGTCAAGAACATACTAAATTACTTCTGACATGCTTGGTTCTGCATTTCTTCTAAAACCAAAGTGAAATCCAAATGTAATTATAGTAGCAAGCGAAACTTGCAGAAAGTCACTTCACGGAATGATATCACAAGGTAATTACTTTTCTCTTTGCAAGTTTTCGTTTCTCACCAACATATTTAAGAGGATAGAGAAATGAAAAAAAATCGTGAAAAAAAAAATCTGTTTTAGATATTTTTTATCTTGTTTCATAAAAATGTGAAATCTTGTAAAAATTTTGTTTCTAAAGTTGGAAAAAAAACCCCTAAGTTTCGGTTTTTAAAAGTATTTTTTGTGCACCTTAATTTGTACCGGAAAAAAAGTATTAAAGAAAATTAGTCATGCATATTTATGAAAATTTTCTATCAGGTTGATAAATTAACTAAAGAACAAAAAAAAATAATTATTAAATTAATAAGTAAAATAAATTTCGGTAATTTAAATAATTTAACTCCTTCCAACATATTTGAAAAGCTAGTTTGTCCGTCTGGCCGTGTTGTGATTCTGGTAAATATACTCGGATTACACTGTAATTTTTGTATCTTATTAACATTTACTATAGCACGTTCGCTGTTGAAAATGAAGTGTGTAGCGTTTATAGTTCTTTTACAGGGGCTGTCAAAACTATTCATTTACATTACGGTCTATGAGCAAAAATCGTTTAAAGGGATTTTAATGATATTACACCATTTCAAATATGATGAAATTTACATTACTGAGGTTTACAACAAGATAATTGCTGTAGAATATGATATGCATAACATTTGTCATTCATTTTCAGGGACACACAAAAGATTTTGGGTACAGTACTGTATCGGAAATTCTGTCTATAATCGCAGGAACTGCGTTTTGAGTTATGGTATGCGTTTTTAAGCTTAACTAAATTTTTGTATACTACGTGGTGTGTATAAATGCTATAGATCATATGCAAGGCTACACAAAAGAATTCATAAGCATTACAGAGTATCAGCGTGAATTGCTTAAAGGTGGATTTTAATTGAGTTATGCATTTTCAAGCTGGACTATATTTAGTGTACTAAGATACATTTGTAGAATATAAATAAAATCATACACAGAGCCACGCAAAGAACTAGATACATGGCTGCCTATGGATGATAATTTTTGGCAGTGTGATTTCAGTAATTTTAAGTGTTTTAGCCCGAATTAAATTTTAGCTTAATATGTGACGTGTATAAATATATGTAGGTGTAATATGCAGGGCTGTACAAAAGAATTGAAGTATGTTTCTGTCTATTGGTAGAAATTGCTGAAGGTGAATTTTCAACCTATTGTGCGTTTTCATACTAAATTAAATTTGAGCATATTATGTAGAATATATATAAATCTATTGATTGATCAGTACAGGGATGCACAAAAGAATTGGAGTACTTTTCAGTCTATGGCAGTAAATGCTGAAATCTGGTTTTTAATTGTGCTATGCGTTTTCTAAAATGTTTAATTAGGTGTTTTATTTACTTTATTAAATAGCAAAGTTTTGTTAAAATATTCTGAAAGTGTTGAAAAGTGTTTCATTCTCTATGCTTGATGCATGTTTTTTCTTTCTTGTTCCTTATTTAAATGGTCTTGAAGTAATAAATTTCATAATTCTCTATTATAATCTCACATAATAGTCATTCTTCATTCATAAGATGTCAGATGACTTTTTCTTGTGGTACATTAGGTTTGATGTATTTAAACCAATATAAAATAAGAACGGAAAGTTTTACATTAGGTATAGATTATAAAACATTTTCCCAACACTAACAAAATTTTAAGAAATTCATTTTTTATTCTACAATTAAATGGGATATCTAAATAAGAAATTTAAAAAAAAAACATAACTCACTAAAAATCAATTTTCAGCAATTGCTACCCCATATTCGGTAATGTGTGCTAATTCTTTCGTGCATACCTGTAAACGATCAATACAGTTAATACACACCACGTAATACACAAAAAATTAGACACAACAGGACACCCACTTCCACCAATTATCGATCATATTCAGTCTTGTAACCAAATTCGTCTGTGTGTCTCTATAAATGAACGATAAATGCTATGGACACCATAATACGTGGGTAAATCACAAAAGATAATTAAATAATGACTTACAATGATATTCACTTCAAAACTATTTTGGTTTCTCAACATATTCTCCATCAATATTTATGTACTTATATTACCGTTTTATCAGTGCCCCAACACCAGCTGCATGAGATTCTTTGGGTTGCTGTCTTCGCCACATTAGGACTTCAAGTTCAACCTTTTCATCATCTGTGAACATAATCTTCCAACTTCTTCAACATCCACCATACAGCTTCGACTTAGCTCCAAGCGATTTTCATCTGTTTAGTCAATTAAAAAACCATCTTGAAAGCAAGATGATGTTCACAGATAATGAAAAGGTTCAACTTGAAGTCCAATTGTGGCTGAGACAGCAACTGATGAAATAAAAATGTCGTCACTTTGACAAACTTATAAAATAATATTTTAGCTTTTCAAATTATTAGAATTAATACTTTACCAATACTTTAACTGCCATTTTTCAAAAATAAATAATTGAATATATGCTTATTCTTTAAATTTTAATTCTTGTGAAAGGGATCAGTAATTGTCCACTTAAATGCAAGCAATTTAAATCTTTTTTTATTATTATTAAATGTAAAACTGGGAAAAAAATGTAATGATTTCTAAATGTCAATATGTCGACAGACGATTTTTGATTAAATTGATTTATGAAGCTTGAATATGTGAAAATGTTTTTATTTCTTTGAATTTTTTGTTTTAATTAACCCTTTCAGGGGCAAAGTACTTATGTTTCTAAAATGTTGAAATCAGTGAATCACACCGGGATTTAAAAACAAAATTTATTTCAAAATAAGTAAGAAGCGTTTCTTCACGTATATTATAAAAGTAAAATTTGATTCCAAAATTCCGGTGTCAATGTGGTGTTTGGGAATTAAAATTAAGTGGTATATATTATATACCACCGCCCCTCAAGGGGTTAAAATGTAGTTTAATCAATATTTTTTCGCAAAAATCTGAATATTTTTTCTGAAAAAAATTTCTCAATCTTTTTTTATGAGAAAGTGAAGTAAAAAAAAATCTAATAATCCCTACCTTTTGCCCCTTTCCTCTCTTTTATCCATAAAAATAGAGTAATTTAGTTGGCACCATTATAGAAATGTCATTAAATTACAAATATATATATATATATATATATATATATACAGGGTCATTCATAATTCCCTCCGGGGTTTCGAAACGTTATAGTAAAAAAAACGAAGACGAATATGAAAAAAAGAAACATATGAAATTATTCCGAAACTATTCAAGTTTTACTTACATACATTACAGGTGTTCTATGTGTGAACCCTTGGTCACACGGCATACATCCATGCGATAGTCCAGTTCCTGCCATACTCCGTTTCTTTAAATTTCCGGTACCACACATGAATTGTTTTGTCAGTTGGTCCCTGTTTTCGATATTTATTATGAAAGGCCCGTTGAACTGACACCACTGATTCAGATTTAAAGAAACGGAGTATGGGAGGAACTGGACTATCGCATGGATGTATGTCGTGTGACCAAGGGTTCACACATAGAACACCTGTAATGTATCTAAGTAAAACTTGAATAGTTTCGGAATAATTTCATATGTTTCTTTTTTTCATATTCGTCTTCGTTTTTTTACTATAACGTTTCGAAACCCCGGAGGGAATTATGAATGACCCTGTATATATATCTTGAAAACTAATTAAAATTTTAAAATTCTGAGACCTTCCATGACATTTGCGGATCCACGTCGATAACTGGTGTTAATGCCCAATAATCCATAGTCTGGGAGGAGTGGCTGTGAAATACCTACAGACAGGCAGATTTTAATATAATAGATTCTAATAAATCAAATCTCGCAAGAGAATTTAAATTAAAATCGCTGTTTCCAAATTAAATCTATTTTGACATGTTACCAAAATTCTGCACGCGCATCAGAGAAACGTTTGTCTCATCTGGCTCTCTAATTTTTGTCGGCTGCAACAATTGCCGGCGACATTCAAGCACGATATACGTAATCGACTCTAAAGAAAGTAACAAACGGCATGCGCGCATGTTTCCGGGAGGGTGAAAAAAAAAAAGTCAAAAATGCAATTATTCCGCCATGTGCAAACCTGCGCGTTGTCTTTCCATGCAGCAAGGTAATTACTTTATCCAGGACAATATCAGAGCCCAGATTTAGTCCTGAAAACAGGCCAAATTAGCCCGCGCTTCCCATAATGTGATGGGGGATGCAGCCTTATGAATAATGATGAACTATCTCATGCGATATCCTTGCGCAAAACACTATCTCTGGTGCAGGCGGGGGGTCTGGTGCGCTCGTGTTAATAAACGGGATGGGATTTCACGCAAATTTGCGCCTTGTAGAGGGCATCGCCCCGTGGTTTTATATCCTAGCAATGTTCAGAGTCCTGTTGACAAGAGAAATACGCTGAATGCCAAATGCGGGAAAAGAACTTGTAGAACCCGGCATTTTTTTTTTCGGTCGAGATAATTGAAATTTGTTAACTGGGGTGTGAATGGACTTCATCTCTTTTCTTTATAAGTGAAATATTTTCTATAAAAAAATTTTACGAGATGACCTTCAGAGGAAACGGGGTGCGGGATGAAGGGGATTTCCAGTCAACCGTTCAGTCAATCAAGTCTTTATGAATGTTATATAAGACTGTTTATATATATAATATAACAGTCAATAGGAAATAATCCAGTCTTCACTCAGTTTTCTAATTAAAAATTCAAAAATATCATATAGCTTTTATTTATTTTTTGTTGTTTTAACTAATTTATTTGCATTTTTCACTACATTTAAAAGGTACATACTAGTTATCCATGAACATTTTATACGTAATATATTTTTAAATATACGGGAAGTATGATAAACTAAACATTTTTTAAGAAAACTGAATAAATAATGAGAAGTAGCTAATTGACACTATTAAATGTGATGAAAGAAAAATTAGAAGTTCTGTTTTTAAAGTCAGATTTGGATAATATTAAACAAAATAATAATAATAAAATAAAGAAAGAAAGCAATTGTATATTATCATAGACTAAATACGACACTCTGAATGTTGCCTAATAAATTAAATTCTAATGAGATGGAGATTCGATTACACTTTTTGCCTTTTTTTAATTAATTTTTTTTAAAATATTCTTGTAATATTTACACAAATACGCATATAATTCTCAACTTCCTTTACATGTATATCTAATGTTGCCATAATGTTTATGCACAAGAATTGTGATAAATATTAAAATATCATATAAAATGCTAAATAACATCTTAACATAGTATAAAACAAAGTCGCTTTTTCTGTCCCTATATCCCTATGTACGCTTAAATCTTTAAAACTACGCAACGGATTTTGATGCGGTTTTTTTTAATAGATAGAGTGATTCAAGAGGAAGCTTTATATGTATAATAACATCCATTAAATAGTGGAAAAATACTGTTATTTTTTAGGTTTAAGTCGCTTTTTCTGTCCCTATATCCCTATGTACGCTTAAATCTTTAAAACTACGCAACGGATTTTGATGCGGTTTTTTTTTTAATAGATAGTGATTCAAGAGGAAGGTTTATATGTATAATAACATCCATTAAATAGTGGAGAAATACTGTTATTTTTGAGGTTTTTAATGTGATGTCGTAAATAATTTCATTTTTTCCGCTTATACATTGCAAACGCAGGGTGAACCCTACAAGATTTATCAAAATAATGTACTAATTATTGTACACATTAAAAAGGTCTACAGAAAACACAAAGAGATGAAGGTTTTAAAGGTTAACCCGAAGCAAAGCGAGGGAGGGCCGCTAGTTTACTATAAAATTAAATTGCGTATCCTGGCACTGTTAAGAATATTCTCCACAGCTTTGTAAATAACTTAGTTTTCATATTTTATAATTTAAATTATAATTTTTATTAATCATAATAGTACCGTTAACACGAAAAAAAAATATATATTCTTAGATCATTTCTCTAAGTGGATAATTACGTTAATTTCTTAAGTTAATAATTTAAGTATAAAATTAATGAAGTTCTGATCAAACTCGAATGTAAAATTTTCGTTTCAATTTTAATATAATTTAAAATTGCTATAATAATAAGGCACTTTGATCTTTTCTCCTTTTAGTTGAAAATTTGTTTCATAGACCCTTTATTTAAGGATTTTTTATAGTATTAGTATCTTAAAATAATGCATAGAGCTGTATTGTAACACACACAATCCGACTTTTGTTTAATTCAATATTTCACGTGTATACTGAACTCTGATGTTTTTAATTAAATTGTTTTACTTGTAATTTAATAAAATATGTGAAATAGCATACTAACATAGCATTTTCTTTTCATTTTAGGTATAGTATTGTCAAAATCTAAGATGCATTTTACCCACTGCTATTTGATTGCATGTCTTTGTAAGTAATATCGATCGTTTCTGATTTCTGCGTTTGTTTTAAAAAAATATATTTTGGGGGAAGGGGTTGGGGGGGGGAGCAAAAACATTGAAAAACTTTTTTCCACACTGTGCCTAAGGTTTTTAATCTGGGATTAATATGTGTTAGGATTATAATGAAAAGTTTGCGTGGGGAAATAGATTTTGCATTACTTGCCTGATCTGGCTTTATTTTTAAGTTTAGTTGTGTGTAAAATCACATATAGTAGCTTATTGGTTATCCTAGCTGACTTTTGACTCGACGTCTTTTCTAGACACTTAATTTACTTATAAAATAAAGTAAAGTGAATGTTAAAACTAATTTAATAAGTATTAGTATAGAAGACTAATTAAAGTCAATCTTCAGTATCAGTTCAATTAAAATCAATACCGATTGAAGTCTTAAAATTCGTTTCTGCAGTATTTAACAGATTTTTTTTTTCACTGAGCGGTTTAATTATGGAGGGGTTGCAAATATAATAATTACTCTTCCGAATTCAGATAACATACTTTATTGTATAAAAAGGCGCATTAATATTTAAAATATTTGTTATTAAAATATAAGATTTTATCTTTACACAGAAGAGATGTGAATCTCTTATAATCAAGAGCTAAATCAAACTGTTTCTTTGTTTGTGCCCAAATGAAACCCTTTGGTTGTGCTACACAAATTTATTCCAGTACAAATTTCCAAAACCCATATTTTCCATTAAAAGAAAAGATACCAGGCAATTTTCACACGAAATCTTTGAATTGGAAATGCAACAACTAAAAAGAAATTTTCTTTGATAAAACTAGTAGCTCTACTAATAATTCTTTGACTTGGGATAAAAATGTTTTAACGAAGAAAATGAATGTTTCACGTTTATGCTAACAACTGCCATTAGCACCTGATTCCCCCCCCCCCCAAATTATCATAATGTAAATATAGAGAGAATGGATATTCCGGGATGACTTTTGAACGAGATTAATTGCATAGTCGTTCCGAGTCAGCTGCGGCACGCGATTTTGATTCTCGTGATGTCAAAAAAAAAAAAGCTTTTCTTTTCCCTTCTGTCTTCTAATAAAATTGTTATTTTCTATTCAAATGTTGTTAAAATACGTTTATATTATTTTAAACTCATCTTAAACGAAAAAGTTTTTTTTAATCGCTCTATCAATTGACTATCGTTTTTATTTTTATTTTTTTTAATATCCCATATTTTATTTTGTTCTCTTTAAATTATTTATCCTTAAATCTTTTTTTAAAAAGTATTTTTTCCCCTCAACGTAAAGAATGTACGATATATAAAATTTTAATATTATATCTTAAGGAAATATAATGTTGAGGACCTTTATTTAAACAGATATATATATATATATATATATATATATATATAGCAAAGTTTTTTTTATTTCATGAAAAATTTAATGAAATTTATTTGATAAACTTTCGGTAGAGTAAAACATTTCATGGACATTTCTCTCATTTTTATAAATTATTTTTATTATGTATGCGGATCCTTTCAATTGCATTTCTTTATCGAAAAACGTTCAAATAAATGTAAATTTTATTATACGAAATTTCAGAAAATATTTTTTATAAATCTTTGCAAAATATAGAATAAATTGCATTCTTCCCCTCACCCCAATTAAGATTTCATGCAATGCAACTGCAACGCTTCGTGTTGCCACGTCGCTAGTCTTTAATTAAAATTTTAAATTTTAAGCATTAAGTTTTGTAATATTTCCTAATCTTTCACTAAGAATGAAACTTTTTAAAATATATATCAATATGTGTATTCATAAACTTAATTTACTATTGAGTAGAATTTTATCCTAAAATTTCTATGGAGAAAATATAACTATTTATGGATTTTAACAAACTTTGATATATATCGGAGTTTCAAATGAAAAGCTCTTAAGGAATTGTTAGTTCATCGAACTCTATATCACGCCATGACTAATGATTTTCTCAAGTTCTGTAATACCAGACTATAACTGTTGACCGTACATGCATTTATTGCTCTACAACTACTGACTTTCGATACCTTTATTGCTTATTTAACATTATCTCCCTGAACTGTAAATTCCTTGTCATTCATGTGGTTACTTAATTATAAAAAATCTGAAGTGACCCCACTTGACTTAACAAACTTTTTTATAGAATATAGTAGAATCAGGTAAATTTACGATACAATGGAAGCAACTGAATTCGTACACTCGGATCACTTTTCGAAATTGGAGACGTTACCTCTGAGCCACTAATACTTGACTACATTGCCGCCATATTTATATCACTTATACTCTCTCATATTTCGTTGGGGATTTTTCCTATAGGAACAGTCGCAAAATGGTTTTGAAATAGTCTAAATATCTAATCCGACGATCAATTTGTACGAAATTCTATACAGTTCTTGTGATAGTGTTCTATAATGTATTCGTCAAATAGGAGCGCTGTGGGAAGTACAATTTGGAAGCCATCGTGTTCACACACACACGCACATGCACATCATGATTACAATCCTTTCTTTTCTCTATTTGTTCAGAAAGTAAAAACAAACAAAATTATTATAAATTTACTAACAGATAAACTAATGAAATTAATTCGTAAATTTTCCTTTTATATTCAAATAAAATTTTCTTGATATTCATTTGTATCTTTCAATTCGGCATCTTTAAATTGCCGTCCTATCATTTGAAAAATGCAGTTGTTGACATTTTGCTTCTTTAGTATTAGAATATTTCATATTTTGTCGTATTTGAATTGATATACCTTTTTTTTTCCTGCAAAAAATACCTCTATTAAATAGTGTTTTTCAGTAATATGTTCTTTGAATTGTCTTCTAGATTTTAGATATTTTGAAATTAATTTTCTTATTAACCCATTCACGACGAGCGCCTTTCACCTTCTTTTATTTCTTCGGCTCCAACTAACCCTTCTAGTATCAGGTTTTAAATTTTGATGAGCATTTTTAAAGTTGCACGATTTGAACCAGAAATTTAATTTTATTAAATTTAGCTTCTTGTCTACATTATTTTATTTATTAAGTTTAAGTTATATTTTTTTTTCTGGTTCGAAACATAAAAAAATTCAAAACAAAAAATAATGGGGTCAAATAAGACCCCAATGGTATTAAGAGGGTTAACACCAGTTTTTCCATATTGTAATTTTGATTTATTTATTCGCTTAAAATTTCAGATTAGCTGAGGGGGAAATTTCCGTGCTAAAATGCGGGTTTTCAAATTTAAAAGTTTCGTGCGCCTTAAATGGCAAGTAAACTTGCCAATCATAGTGAATGAGTTAAAGCTCTTTAAAAAAATTATTTAATTTTTGTAAATCCTGGGGGGGGGGAAGTAATGTTAAATCTTTTCTGTATTAAACTAGTCGTTAGGGACCACCGTAATACTCACCCATCATGGATATGCATAATATAAAATATGAAAATAAAACATGTGTAAACTATTTATAAAATGCATTGCAAATCGAATAAA
This sequence comes from Maratus michaelseni, assembly GCA_963931845.1. NCBI lineage: Eukaryota > Metazoa > Arthropoda > Arachnida > Araneae > Salticidae > Maratus > Maratus michaelseni. The sequence continues at coordinate 243,818,579 of OZ007588.1, read as the reverse complement.
ATCCTCGCTTGATGACGTCATAAACTTTAAATGCTCTATTACTGAATTGCGTAAAAGAAACATCCTTTTAACTCCAAAAATGATAATCATATTAACTAACGGTTTTCTGCGTCGGATTAAGCGTCTTATTTCCAATTAAAATATATATTTGAATTGAAATTTGAATGAAATACAGGGTCATGAAAAATCGAAGAGTTTGGAAAATAGGATTACAAATATATCAGCAATTAATTATCCGATCGACTTAATTCTTTACGCAAAATTTGTTTTTTTTTATTGTCTTTTATATTCACTCCTTAAAATAAACAACTTCGAAAATTTTTATATACCTTTTATCAGAACGAATATTTCGAGAGTCCGAAAAAAATAGTTCCGGATATTCGAGGTTACTGAAATTCAATAAGCTTATTCCCATTATTACATACTAAGTACATACCAAATTTCATGTCTCTATCTTAATTTGTTCAGGAGATAGAGCGTTTAGACACACAGACAGACGGACGGCAATTTTTTTTTTTTATTATTATTAAAATATGTTTTTCGGAATCTTCAGTGTCTGAAATCCGTCAAAAAAAATGTATCGATTTTCAAAACGATTACGAGACTTACACTATACTACGTATGATTGGTAAGTAAAAATTAAAAGTGCGAAAAATGACTCTGAGAAAATGTATGAAATTTTAAACCCAGTTCAAATATTTTTAATTGAATGTTTCATAAAGATTCTTAAATAAAAAGGAGCATATACATACATTTCAAGAAAGAAAAAAAAAAGAAGTTTATAAACAAAAAGAAGTATAATCTTTGATCCGCGAACCCCTTAATGTATATTTCAATTTTACTTCGATAACTTTTCCTCGGAATCAATATTCAAAATCAATAGAATTATAAAAATTAATAGGTATACGGCAGCATGTATATGTTTTCTTGTTCTAAAAGTTTAAAGTTTTGGCCATTCCACAAAAGTATTTGCAACAGAAGTTCGTAACTTTAGTGATAAATGTCGTTTTCAAGTTCATAACCCGGATAGAGAAAACACGTTTCGCTGTACAGCTCGGGGTATTTTTCGTTTTCCTGTAAAATTAGTTTTTCAACAAGGAAAGTTTTTTGGAGGAAAAACCAATTTCTGAGTATAGTGACAGTGTTTCGGAAGGTAAATGTTTTCATATTTTGATTTCTTTATTTTCATGACTACATAACTAAATATTTAAGAAGGATATTTTGATATTTTTTGTTTTCTTTTGTAATATTTGAAATAAGGAGTAGATAATTATAAATTTAACAAACTTTTTTTTTTTTTTTTAATTTGTGAACATTCGGTACTTTAAACAATTTCCCTCCTTAAAAGTTGTTTGTTTTTTAAGTATTACATTTAGAAATTTTATACGCGAGCTCTTTCTAATCAATCAAAATATCTTTAAATACTCTAGATTTTTTAAAACACTTATTAAGAGAAAATGATAAAGTGTACATGCCTTATGTTGCCTTTCATAATTAAAACGCCATTTAGAGTCGATTAAGACTTCGTCAGAGTTAGTGCAATTAAGTATGTGAATTATTCTTTCATTGATTGATAAATAATGGGATTGTAGAATTGAGCAGGTAATAAAAAATAAAATATATACGTAATTTTTGGTTACAACATGTTGAAATAAATATTTCTATTAAAAATTGCCCATCCGTATGACACTTTAAATAAAAACTAAATGGTACCCGTCAAGATTTGACGGTAAATGACTTGAAAGTTCCTTTAGAAATATGCTTTTATTTTTAATAAGTTGCTTTTAAATTAATTAGGTATTGAAAATTTCATGAATTGTTATATTGTGTAAGCGATTCCTATAGATATAAGACGATAGATGATGATGTCAGTCCAGCCTACTCAACTATTGAAGTAAAATATTTTTAAGCTTCTAATTTACATCCTAATATGCTTCAATTAATTTAGCAAGAATTTAGTTAAAAATATTAACCGAATGATTTATTTTTACTTACTACAGTCTCAATTTTTTTTTTATCCAATATTTAGAATTTTCTATTTTTTTTTTTTTTTAATTACGTGACCTTTTAAAATTTTTCATTAATTTTATTTTTATCAGCCTGACTCTAAAACCCAGAACTTAATTTCCTGTTTGCAGCTAAATGATTTACAATAGATATTTTTTAATTACTTTAATTTTATTTTACATTTTCATACATTATTTATATATTAAACCATGGATATCAAGGTGATTTCTTTTATAATTCTTATATGAATATTTTTGCTTCTGTCTTTTTTCTCTTTTCTTTTTCTTTTTTAAGGAGAATAATCATATACTTTTCTTAGTTATACAAATATATCTTGTTGATAATGGTCATACAAACTATAGATAAAAGTTTAGATCACTTTATTTAATCGATAACTACATACAAAATATTTTAATTTAAATATTTTTAATATAAAATAAGCAATTAAAAAAAACTAATGTCGGTTGTTAAATTTTATTTACCACAGTCCCAATATTTTGAAAAAATAACAATATTTAGTATTTCTGATTTTTTTTAACTACGCGACTTTTTTAAAATTTTTCATTAAATTAATTTTTAACAGTCTGATTCTAAAACCCTGAATTTAAACTTTGCTGTTTGCAGCTAACGAATTATAATACATATTTTTTTATGTGAATTTTATTTTACATTTTTATACATTATTTAATTATTAAATCATGGCTATCAAGATAATTTAGAGTTCCAGTATAAATATTTTTCCTTTTTGTTTTCTCCCCTTTTTATTTTTTTTACGAAAAATAATCGCATACCTATCTCAGTATATATGTGTGTGTGTATATATATATATATATATATATATATATATACTGACACCTTGACAAAGGTTATATCAAATATAACAAAAATGGTAGACCAGATGAATTTATTTAATCGATAATTATATATATATATATATATATATATATATATATATATATATATATATAACTTTTCCTCCTGAATTAAATATGACATTATTAAAATGAATTATTGCCAATAAAATCAGAAAACCATTCTGTCCGAGTGGGTATCGAATCGACGAACGGAACAACGAAACACCGCGCCTTAAACCACTCGACCACCGTTTCCTCGCTCGAGTGTACTCTAAAATTGAATAGGTTCTAGATTTAATTTTACGCATGCGCAAATGGGTCATTTTCTTGTGAATATGAAATTTGACAAAATGCTCTTTTAGCTTGAAATATATAGATTAGTGACCGTATTATTTATTTAAATAATAATGACCTGTTTTTATTAAGGGGTTTTTTATGATTAGGCAAAATTGATATCTGGCATTTTATGTATGATTTAACTATCGGATAACTTTTTTTAACCGGATAAAACAATTTTATTGAATAATTCTATAAAACATTTTGATTATTTTTTTATTGAATCAGTAAAATATTAATATAATTTATTGAGTATAGAATATAAAAGGTATTTCTGTTAAAAACAGAAGTCATTTTATGTTGATAAAAAGGGAGGAGTGATAAAAGGGAAGGATTTGGAATATTTTGAAAATGTGGGGGGGATATTTGGAAGAATGTTCGTATGATTACTCAAAATACCATTCTACAAAGAACTACTTATTTTTATAAACACACTTCAAACACTTTAGCACAGTCTTTGTGTATGCTTTATTAAAATTTCTATTTTTAAAATAAAATTGAAAGTATATTGCATAATTTAAAATATAAAAAATTAGTTAAACTTTGTGTGTGTGGGTGAAATAGTAAAAAGAATTTAGTTTGTCTTATAGATAATTTGTAATATAGATATAATCTATAACTTGTGAAAATAATTTCCTTCCTTAGTTTATACATTTTAATTACGATAGCAATTAATACGTTCTACGTTAAAATGTTACAAAATATCAAGCATTCTTTTTCGATTAACTTGATTATCCGAGTATAACCACAATCTCAATGATGCATATCCACCACAAAAAGTCCTAAAATAATCTGAACAAAATTGTGGGCAGGAAACAGTTCTCGAAAGTGCAGCAAGAGGGCACTTGTTCTACCGGAACGGCCATGGGAAAACACCTGTACTCCCCCTCTTCTCCACCCTGTCTCCATAACCGTAACCGAATGTCCTCTAACGGACAGACAGATATGATATAAGGACGTTCATTGATATCATTAAGGAATTTTGCACCAATGACACGGTTGACGTGAAATGCTGCTTAAAAGGTCCTAAGTATAGCCACTTGCTGATTTCCGAGTAATTGCCTTTGTCTTGTGGATACATCTATTGTTTCTTAAATGTTCGGCCCTTGTGATACAATTCCTGATGTGATCAATTAATCCTTCGGAATCGTCTTTTGAAGAAGTATTATGCAACGATTTTTATGTCACAGTCATGTTCTTTTAGATAATTGTCCTATTCATCCTTTAAGGAGGCATATGACTATTAAATATTAAAGAAATAAAAATTTCTTTTCGACGCTTCTTAATTTGAAAAGCATATATGCTTCAGATTTTTCTTTTAGAAAATTCCAGTAGATCCTCAAATATTCGGGATAGCTTGCATTCTTCCGTAGTTGGGATACACACCAAAACGGGGGCAGTGGCTGACATCTTAGACAGGAAACACATACCGGAAGTTCAACCGCATTTACATATTTTACTGGTAATAAAAGAAAGTATGCCTTTATAAATGGATTTTTTTTATTAGGGATAATTTATATATTTTATATCCATGTGTTAAAAATTAATTTTGGTTGGTAAAAGTGATATAGAAACATGCGCGAATGATTACTCAAAATACCTTAAGTTTGACAAACAAATTCTGCATTATCAACGTATTTCAGACGTTCTAACACATTCTGAATCTAAATGTTTGTCTATTTTACCAAAATCTCTCCCCCCGCCGATGTTTATGTTAACTAAATTCCAATAATAAATAAAAAAAAATATTGTGCTTTATGCATTTTTAGTTGCATCTAGCGTCATCAGGAAATTTTTACTGGTTTTTAATCCTCAGTAAATTTTGCTCTTTCACAAATTTTAGAAAAGGGGATTTCGTATGAGGTCTTGACTAACAGATTGCTGAAAACTTTAAGAAAAATTTAAAATAGATTTGGAGAAATCCAGATCTGGATTCTTAAAGTACACATTTTTGTTTTTGAAGATTCCTGTAAAAGACTTAATTCTTGAACCTTTTTATTAGATTAAATAATTAAAACACTGTTATAATGCTGCCTTTCTCGATTTTCCTAGCTATTCCCTTTTATCAGCAATCTGAAGCATTAGTTTGTAACAAGTTCAACAATTTTCCTGGACAGAAATTCTCGAGTTTGCTAATTAAAGAATCGAAGGTTTCGCTTTATCAAACTATATTAGGAAAATAGAAAACTAAACTTTTCCTCGTAAAATAACTATGTTCTGGTTCCCTCTTCTCTCATTGATTATTAGTACAGAATGTGTCGTCTTCTGATTCTTATTCTAATATAATCACCAGCAGTAATAGTCAGTATGATACTTTGAATAACTTGAATTGTTCTATAACGATTTCTGTAGCGATTTCTATATCGGAAGCTTTTCTTATTTTATAGTTTATATATTTTTCGGGATTAATGAATGAAATAACTTTATGTAACCTATTTACAGATTTTTTATCATTCTGGAAGGTTTGGTGAACTTGCGATTTTCTTCTTTTTAGTTCAAAAAAGCATTTAGCGGTTTGAGTATTTTTTATTCCATATAAAACATTCAGAATTTGTTTCCTTCATTTCACATTCATTAAAGGGTATTTATTCTTTAAATTTTGTATTTCTTATTCTATTTATGAACTTAGTTGTAGCATTTTTTAATTAAAATTAAATTTTTATAATTGAATTGAAATTAAAATAAATTTTGAGGCTTCGTTAAAAATGTTATATGAATTTTTGAGCTCTCTTATTGCATGGATATTCTAAGAAAATCTTAAAATAAACTATTTTACAAAAAAAACGTATTTATTCAATCGCATCGGTCGCTTATTCGTAAAGTGGAACAACTCAAAAAATGAAACTTTCCAGATAAGGCAAAGTTTTTAAATTTATATATATATATATTTTTTTTTTTTACTTTAAAACTGTTTTTTAAATAACTCAAAATTTTTTTTATTGAGAATCAAAAGTAATTTATTTACTTAGGTATAAGCCATATTATATCCGACAATTTAAACATTTATATACAGTAAAGTTATGTAACGTCGTCAGCGAAAAATTATAAAACTGATCTAATTTAGATAAATGTGCGAGTGATATGTAATCTCATTAATGTTAAGGTCCATCATCCCAAACCGTTGTTTATACAGTAGAGTCGCGGTTATCCGAGTTAATGTGGACCAAGCTCACCTCGGATAAGCGAAAAACTCGTTTAAACAAGATTTATATAAATTGTCACTAATTTAAGAGATAAAATATAAATTTACACACAATTTATTAATTTGTATAGTATACTTATAGTCATTGTGATGTACACTGCAAATGCTTGCAGAATAAAAACAGGAATGTTTATGAATTGTTTATTTGAAAAAGTCCTTGATATATATATATATATATATATATATATATATATATATATATATATATATATATATATATATATATATATATATTTAGTGGGATGATAAACGTTTTTTTTTTCTGCAATATTACGCCATTTTTTTTTAGTGTAATCAATAATCAATATTGTAGGTGTAGCCTCTTCTTGCTGCTCATTGTAATAAATGACTTTTTTCAATAGAACTTGGACCTTCAGAATGCGTAATTTTTTTCTGATTACCATCATCACTGCTCTCTTGTTCGCGATTTTCAACCATATCTGTAATCATGTCATCTGTAATTTCTTGCTGTTCATCTGCACTCATCCACTCAGCAATGTCTTTTTCAGTAAGGGTTTCAGAAAGAGGAAGTGTTTGTGCTAAGCTCAATAAAGATTTGTCATCAGATGCTTCATTTTCTTAATTTGATTGTCAATGAAGTGTAAGGTGGAAATGAAAGAAAATTCATAAAATTCTGATTTTTTAATCAAAATAAGAGAAAGAGTTTTTTTTTTTTCTTTTTTGTGACTCGGTTAAACCGAAACTCGATTAAGCGGGACTCGGATAATCGCGACTCTACTGTACTTCAATTTCTACTGTATAATCCTACATTGTTATAATATTTATTTTCAAGTAGGGTTTTCTGTAACTTTATGGATTTTTTTTAACTTAATTCAATTTGATATATTTTAATATTTCATTTTTAAAATATCGTCGATTAGTCTTTGATCCATTACTGAAAATATATTAACTATTAATTAAAATGCAACATATTGGTCATATTTCTTTTCTCATTTCTAATTTATAAATAATTCTTTCTTTTAACGGTTTGAACAGTCTAGTTGGAAAAATAATTTTACACTTATAAGTATTTAAGTATCTTCCATCTACAAAAGTGATTATCCGAATGTGTCTTCCCATCCTTACATTCGTCTTCAAAATAACCATATAAACTTACCATCTGAATGAAACTGATATTTTGCATCACTTAAGGAGACTCTGTATGAAAAACAATTGTTTTGGAAATAGCATCTAAATTAAAGTTTTGGAATCGTGTTTCAATAAAGCAAAATCATAACCGATAGTAAAAGGCCTGTCAATTATTTTTTTATTATTTAACAACTTTTAAATTCTTATTTCTCCAAATTTGGTATTTGAAACTAGATTTTTTTTTTTTTTATCTTACACTCAATGTACTTTGTTCTACAAACCTAAATATCGGATTTTTGATACAAAGGCTAGAACCGAAGAAAAAATAAGTGGATGTATATGGAATAATCCTATGAAAATCGCAATATATTTAAGTTCAGTTAAAAAAAAAAAAAAAAAAAAAAAAAAAAATGACAAAGTCTATATTTAGTTATCGGTCATAGAATCTAAAGATGCATTAAAAAAAGTTTCAGACAATTTTCTCAATTATTGTGGAAACCTTAGCATTTTAATTAAATAGAGAATATGAAAAAAATATGAACTGAGAAAAATGAGTTTAAACCTTTCATTTACCCCCCCCCCCCCCCGCCCCCAAAAGGAAAGAAAAAGATATTAAAGAGATACATAAAATTAACCATATCTTTCTGTACTATTTATCAGATCTTCAGGTAATTTGGGTGCAATGTTCTAGAGAGATGTTAAGGTTCATTTTAGGATAAAAATATGAAATTCGATATTTTTGTCATTTTTTATCAAAAGAAGTCAGCTTAAAAAATGTAACTACCTCTAATCAAATTAGATTTTAAAAATTAAATATTCTAAGTTTAAATCGTGCAATGAAAAACACAATATCTCCATTTCCTGTAATTATTTCCTGTTATCTTGGATTGCCTTTTAAAATTTGTTATTTTAAGGCTCGTAGAAATTTATTAAAACTTTCTTGCATTAGTTTTTACATTCGTGCAAATGTTTAAGTATATTCAAGCTTTGGGGAAATATCTAATGAAATTCTAATGGGGATAAAATTGTTACTTTTATTTGTTGCTGCCTTATTAAAGATGTTGTTAAATCCGAAACGTGTTACTTTGAACAGAACCGAATACTTTTCACCCATCTTTATACAAGAGTTTGTAATTCTGAGTCAATAACCAGTTTTTAAAAAAATTATACTTATATTACTTTAATTCTTCCAAATTTCAACTTTTATACACGTTACTGAACAGCATTAAAATTTATAAAAATTATTAATTCAAGCCATTGTTTTTATTAGTAATTTCTTTAGCTCAAATCAATAGCTGAATGGCATAATTAAAATTCCTGAAATTACTATAGATGCGCAGATGATTTTTCCCCCCTTTCAATTGTAATTTGAAATATAGTTTTCTGAAACTTAAGAAAATTCTATTTGCTTTCAACTTAAAGAATACTTTAATTAAAATAAAGTATTTGTTGTAATGATTGATTACAAGCATAAAAATTTATCGCTAGTTTTAACCCATTTATTCAGCTTGGCAGGATTTCTCGCCAACATATATTTTCAAGATTCGCACCACTATTTTCGGAAAGAAATGTTTGTCTTATTTAATGACAAATTTGCTTTTAAATAATCCAACGATTTCTATTTTAAAATAGTGCTACTTAAAAGTTAAAACCATACGAATCATGTTTTTTGTAATGTCACATACATAGAATGTCAAAGCAATAGAAATTAATGTTGCCACTTATTTAAAACTACTTCACTGTTGGATTTAATTTTCGTTTTCCAGATAAAGTCCAATTACTAGGTTTGGTTTTGTCCCACGAACTTTCATCTCATTTCAAAATGCTGTTTTCTATTGGTAATATTTCTTACCACGCAAAAACAACCAATAATTCAACAATAAATACCAAGTATGTGTTCAGGCACTAATAATAGATGACTAAGTAAAGAGTTGCATGTTTAAAATGCAAAAAATCTCAAATAATTCTTGGAAAAACATTTTTAAAATTATTTTTGTTTGGTTTGGGGGTTTTTTTTCTCGTTTATCTATCAACAAAGAACCGTGTCATAAAATTGAATAGGTCATTTTATTTGTTAGGAACTTCAACACTCGGTTATTACCCAAAATATTTATAACAAATTAAAATCCAAAAGCAAAAATAGGACTTTCATGTGAATGGTTCCAAATATAATATCAATACTAATTATACTTTAAATGCTACTCTTTGTGGTTCATTTAAAATGTCATAACCTTTAATTAAATCTACTTGCTTTCAACTTAAGGGAAACTTTTAATAACAAACGTACTTGTTGTGAAGATTTATATTATAATTAAATACTTAACCATGAAAGTTTATCTAACGTGTCTTAAAATACTTGATTTTTGCATATTTTTAAATTGCTCACAATTAACAGAGCCATAAAAATGGAGAAAAATAGTTTATTTCTTTTGAGCTTCGAAACATTTCAAAAAAACATATTTCTGTTCTGAATAACCATTTGAAAAAGTCGGTGAAAGGCAAAAACTTTCACATGCATAGTTACAAAAAAAAAAAAAAACTTTTTCACACTAACATACTAATGTTACTTAAAATGTTACTCTTCGTAGTTCATTCAGAATGTCATAACTTTTACTTAAGTCTCGCCCCCGGGCAATAAAACTTTTACTTAAATCTACTTGCTTTCAACTTAAAAGAAACTTTTAATAACAAGAAAACGTACTTGTGAAGATTTATATTATAATTAAATATTTAGCCATGAAAGTTTATCTAACGTGTTTTAAAATACTTGATTTTAGCATATTTTTAAATTGCTCACAATTAAGAGCCATAAAAATGGAGAAAGATAGTTCATTTCTTTTGAACTTCAAAACATTTCTATTTTGAATAACCATATGAAAAAGTTAGTGAAAGGCAAAAACTTTCACATGCATAGTTACCAAAAAAAAAAAAAAAACTTTTCCACACTAACATACTAATGTTACTTAAAATGTTACTCTTCGTAGTTCATTCAGAATGTCATAACTTTTACTTAAGTCTCACCCCAGGCTATAAAACAATCAAGCATGGCCATCTCTAGACTTATTTTTTTTTTTTATCCTTCTCACCGTGAAGCAGGAAACGTCTCAGTCACGTGATCCTGATATGGTTGTACGGCATCTTTTCATTAAAAAGGGATTAGGGGATGGTGCGAACTATATATTTTATTGGGAAAAATTTCATCTCCTGGCCAATTGACCCACATAGTCATTCGCTCACTATTTAGCTGGGAATTTGTTCTTGCCCGCGAGACTCTCGCCGTTGTAATCTTGGTCTCGGGGCTGATTTCATGTTAATTGGGGAAGACTTTAATGAAAACAGTTCATGCACGCAAGCATACAGCGGATACAGAGATTTGAAAATAGCATGCTATAAAGAGAAACTCATTAAACCTGCAACGAGGGTTGTAATACTAGAGTTTAATGCCACAATTTTAATAAGGATTTCTATATTAAATTCAGGAAAGATTTTTGGTGCTGTAGTTTTTAAAAGTAAAGCTAGAAAACGGTGGAAAAAATTTATTATTTTAGAATTATAAAAAGAAATGGTTTTGAAAATACACAATTTTTTTAGAAAAAAATCCCAAACATTTTTAGAAAGATTGTTTTAATTTTAATATTTCCTATAAAAAATAAATAAATTTCAGAAAATAAAGTAAACTTGATAATTTTCTTGCAATGTAAAAATAATTTTTAAATATTTCTTATTATTCTTTAGCAATTTTAAGCACAAAAAAAGCACGGATGAGAGATAATTTAAAAACATTTCTGTATCTGGTTTTTAAAATACGATATTGTAATTTCAGAAAATAAAGTATGGAATAATAATTCCGAGCGCATACTATAGATTTTGTTCAAATTGGTAGAATAAAGAAAGAAGTGCAGTTTATTCGAAAGCGTTTCCCATAAATGCACATTTCTTTTAACGAAATAAATTAAAACTGCTTTATTAAAATCAGTAATTAAATATACATTATTGAACATTGAATCAATTTGTGTTAAAGAGAAATGTTGATTATTTAGACATTTACGGTAAAATGTTGTATGCATATAATTACTTTTTCGCAAAAACCGAAACGTATGAAATTTGGATTAAATTGTTTTAGAAATAAAAAATGATTAATACAGCAAATTAAAATTGTTGACAGAAACATTCCATTTTTGAAAAATCAGTATGTTCTTTTATGTTTTTCTATTTATTTTCATCTTTGCCCCACAACTTTTTTCCCTTGCTTTCCTTACATAATTATACCGTTTTTGTATATATAATTTGTATATGTATATTTTACTTTCTGATCTTATTAAATGTACATTGCAGAGCATTTGTGCGATTCCCATGTGCGCTAATGTGATTCAGTACGAGTTTTTCTTTTTTATTTCATTGTTTATATTTTATTTTATTAAGTTTCTGCTAACTTCTAAGATATATCTTGTGAATTAGTTTTGAGAATTTCACAAATAATTTCCTCTGGAGGTATTTCCCGATGTGCTAATAGCAGACCAACTATATTATAAAAACTCAACTCTTTGTAAATATATTCACAAAATCTCTCATCCTTCTCTTAATCCTGGTGAGATACTCTTGATGCTGTTCTAATACATCCCGATCTCGGGTCTTTCGTTTGAAATCGATTCAACATTAATCAAAGAAAGCACTAAAGAATCTTTTCTTCGCGTGGATTAAGTATATTTATTGCTTTTACTTCTAATGAAGTGGAAAAGGGTTTTTGGAGTTAATAGTATCCACAGTAGTAATTAGATCTATTTAATCGTGTACATGCATTAAGGGTAAATAAACTAAGGATAAAAATCCCTACTGAAGTGATTTAAATCTTTAGAACACTCATTAACAATGTCCCATTCATTAGACTTATCCCATTAAATTATTTTCGTTCTGGAAAATTCCGAGGGAAAATTTAAATTTCTGTTCACATGTTTACAACCACTATATTATTCGAATATTGGGACAAAATCTTCGTGCGATTGTTTTGCGCCATAGCGTCAATGTCTTATTAAATTCAAAACCACACACACGATTAAGATCGTGATGCTAAATATCCTAAAACCATTAATTAAATCTCGAACATTGCCTCTTTTTTTTTTTCCTTTACATTTTAAGTAGAACATATGTGAGAAACTAGTGTTTCAACTCCTCTAATAATAAGAATCTTCTCCTGGTCAAGACATACAAAACTTTGAAATTAGATCGACAAAATGGCTTCATTTGCGCTACAAAGCGTGACATGAGAATGTGTTCGAAAACAATTTTTCATTATTAACGGATTAAGCTGGATCTAATTGTTGCTGAAACAAATGCCGTTCGCCGCTTGACCCAAGTGAGGCATTATACTTACGATAATATTCGTGAAACTCTTATCGCTCTATAGACATAACTGTGAAAAAGTTTAGATATTAACTGTCAATCTCTCACCGAGACCATTGTTAATAACGATATCTCATTTAAGCTGTTCATGGTTAAACCTTTATCTAATAACATAATTTTTACATCTATATTCAAATGCGTTGATATTGAATAAGATAATACCCCTAATGAATCATAAGATAACGAACATGGCATCTTAACTGGAGTTCTCTTTATCCACCTATTTTTAAACTTCTTGAAGCAACCCCCCACCCGATGAAGAAAATATTTTGATTTTAGAGTCGGAACTCTGATTAATCCAACAAAAAGGAGGTGTGGGCGAAATCCCACATGTATGTTTAAAATGTTTGATTTTTTTTTTACTCATAATTCTGGTATTTATATACACTCTATGAAGAAAAAAAAACATTAATAAATTTCGCGGAGCAAAGTTGTTTGCCCCAATATTCCTTCTTTGTTTTTCTATTATACTGTTATAGTGAACTTTTTTCAAGAGACCATATGCATACTTATTTTTATGCAAACTTTAAATTTCTCAATGCGACCCCACCTTTTTTAACACTTTCCAACCTAGTTGAAAAGTGTTTATGACTTCGGTTTGTCTGGCCGTCTGGCCGTCTGCCGTCTGCCGTCTGTCCGTGCTCTAACTCCCGTAAATATGCTCGGATTGCCCTGCAAATTTTATATGTTATAATCGTTATCTATAGCATGTTCCCTATTTCAACGGAAGTGTGTAGCACTTATAGTTTTTTTACAGGGACACTCAAAAGAATTCCGTTACATTGCGGTCTATGGGGAAAAATCATTTGCGGTTTATTTAAATAATGTTTCAATACTTTAAACGCATTGAAATTTATATATATCACTAAGGTGCATTAGAAGAAGCTTAATATGGAATAGGGTGTGCATAGCACTTATACTTACTTTACAGGGACAGTCAAAAGAATTCCGTTACATTACGTCTATGGAGAAAAATCGTCTGCGGTTTATTTAAATAATGTTTCACTATTTTAAACGCATTGAAATTTATATAAGGTTCATTACAAGAGACTTACTACAGAATATTGTGTGTATAGCAGTTATCGTTCATTTACAGGGACACACAAAAGAATTCTCTACTGTATGTTAACAATAATTCCTGGAAGTGCGTTTTAAGTTACTGAATGCGATTTTAATTTTAAATCGCTTTTTGTATATTACGTGGTGTGTATAAATTCTGTAGATCCTATACAGGGAAGTACAAAAGTTCGGGAACACATTTCCGTATTATTTAACTCCAGACGGAGAATTTTAAACTGTGCTACGTGTTTCCTAACTGAACTAAAATTTAGCATCCTATGTAGTATATATACAAATCTATAGATCCTATACAGCGCTGAATAAAGTATTCGGATTACTTAGATGTTATCTTTTAGCTTATAAAAGAGTATGATTCGTAAAATTATTTTGGAAGCGTTGGAAAGTGTTACATAATCTATGCTTGACGCATGATTTTTCGTTCTTGTTTTTTTTTTCTTTTGTTCATTTTGTCATGCCGGATTTACTCTGAATATTTTCACTGTTCCATTTTGAAAGACATGTTATAAATATGTACTAAAACGTCTGTGTCAATATAGAAAAACTCATTTTGAAGATTGATTGATGCTGCAGACCAGTTACAGTTATTAAAATGACAATATAACAAGTACTTCTTATGAGAGTGAGTAACGAGGCTCATCTGGAAAACTATAGATATATTGCTGACATTAATATTTAACATATATAAAATGTCAGGAAAGTGAATTTCGAATTTAATCTGCAGTAGTCTTTACGGTCTCTCTTTTTTTAAATTGCCGATTTTATACATTTGTCCAAAACTTGGCACCCATTTGTCAAATATAACTTTTTTTTTTCAAAAATGTTTAGAAATTTTTAATAATTTTATTAAACGTACTACTTGTCCATCATACGTAGTATAGGGTAAGTCTTGTAATCGTTTTGAAAATCGAAAAAACATTTTTGACGGATTTACACGTTTCAGACACCGGAGATTCCGAAAAACATACTTTTAGAAAAAAAAAAAAAAAAAAAAATGCCGTCCGTCTGTGTGTGTGTGTCGGTAAACGCTCAATCTTCCGAACAAATTGAGATAGACTTGAAATTTGGTATGTACTTAGTATGTAATAATGGGTAGAAGCTTATTGAATTTCAGTAACCTCGATTATCCGGAGCTATTTTTTTCGGACTCTTAAAATATTCGTTCTGATAATATGTATATAAAAATTTTCAAAATTGTTTTTTTTAGGAGTGAACATAAAAGACAATAAAAAATAAAACAAATTTTGCATTAAGAATGAAGTCGATCGGAAAATTAGTTGCCGAGATATTTGTAATCACATTTTCCACACTCTTCCATTTTTCATGACCCTGTATTTCATTCAAATTTCAATTCAAAGATATATTTTAATTAGTAAAGAGACATTTAATCCGACGCAGTAAACTGTTAGTTAATAGGATTATCATTTTTAGAGTTATAAGGATGTTTCTCTTGCGCAATTCAGTAATAGAGTATTAAAAGTTCATGACGTCATCAAGCCAGGATTTTATTCGAATTGCAATGCATTTTATAAATAGTTTACACATGTTTTATTTTCAGATTTTATACTATGCATATCCATGATGGGTAAGTATTACGGTGGCCCCCAACGACGAGTTTTTAAATATAAATGCTGGACGATTACAGCATGAAAAAGTATGACAATAATGACGTGGGTATAACATATCACAATTTTCTAAATGGTGTATAAAAAGTCTTAAAGTTAAAACTACTCAAACAGTAAAATCAAATTAAAACCATCAACGTTTCAGCCATCATCTATGGCCATCCTCAGGAAATAGTTGTTACGTTGCTTCTAAAGCTTCAAAGGGGAAAGACAAGCCGTCCACAAATTAAAAAAGTTCACTAAGTGAACGATTGTTGATGAACCTGGTGAACTTTTAAAGTGTTCTCCTTTGACGCTTTAGAAGCAATGTAACAACTATTTCCTGAGGATGGCCATAGATGATGGCTGAAACGTTGATGGTTTTAATTTGATTTTACTGTTTGAGTAGTTTTAACTTTAAGACATTTTTATACACCATTTAGTAAATTGTGATATTTTATACGCACGTCATTATTGTAATGCTTTTTAAATATAAATTATAATAATCCAAGATAATCATGCGCACTATGCTTGAGTTTTGAGAATGTAAATAAAGGGCAAGAAAATACATGAATTATTGTTAGTTATGCATAAATAACCGCAATTTTAGCTATTTACTGTAAGAAAATGTTTATTTCTAATTTACCAAATACTGACGAAAATCCGCATGACCAATACACAAGCATACCACAGAGGTAATGGTAGATTACCATGAAAGTAAACATCCTGTTAGAAGTATTCATATAAATTATCACATTATACTGAATCTGAACATGTATTGCATAAAGTATAATTTAAAATCTCTCCTAAGCGTCTAAATTTTACTAAAATGTAGATATTTCACTAAACATCTTAACAATTTTATTAAAATATTTTTAAGCCAAGCTTGTATTTTCAAAACCTTATCTACCCTATCCTATCTGTATTAAGAAAACATTTTGTGACATTTAAATTGACCATCACATTTGATGTTTTAAAGTATATATATGTTTGTCTAACAATCAATGTTATTTCGATAAATTAAAACTGAAATATTGTAAAATTACAACTTAATTCATTAAAATCAACGAAATTTTCTTAACAGGAGTCAAGTACTTTTCTTTAATGATTTTAATTCCCGGAAAACACATTATTTAATCTATTGAATTTGTTTGAATATATCGGCTGTATTTATTTGTCACCAATTTAACATAAAATATCTCAAAACTAAGAAAGGTGCTGAAACTATTTTTCCAGTCGATTTCTATACGTATTATTAATACATATGGAGAAAATGTTCTTTATTTATCCTATTGATTCATTTCCGTAACCAAGAAAAAAGAAAAAAAAACAATCATAATTTAGTATAGTTACTCTAATCTCAAGCTTTCACTTAATATTTAATATTAATGAATGAAGATGTGGAACGTTATGTAGAAAAATAATAGGAATATTCCGTCGGGCGGGGAGCTCTGCTCCCTGTACCCCTCGTTTAAGATAAATTGTAAACGCATATTGAAAGAAAAACAAAAGTAAAAATTATATAATGTCAATTACACGTCTATTTCTGTACGTGTTATTAATACATGGTGTAAATGTTCTTTGTTAATTCCAATTGATTCAGTTCTGGAAACAAGAAAAAAAAAATCAAATCCTCCCTCTCCCCCTCCCTTTCCTAACCGCGCTCGAAAAATACTTAGTTACTCTTTCTAGTTAGTTTAATTATTTTAAGTCACTTGGAAAGAATAAATTTTACTATTTTTCAAAATCACCAGAGTGAAGTTACTTAAATTTCAAAATCCGTAGAGGGGAAATAGTCCTCCCCTGACAACTCCCCCTGCCGGCGCCTATGCATATTTAATATCTTAACGTTGATTGTTAGACAAAGCTCTTATTTATCTCGATAAATTAAAATTGAAACTTATAAAGTGTCACGTTACAACTTACTTCGATTAATAAGTTTTGCTAGTTTAATGAAATCAAGTGCTTTATTTAATCTTACTGATTTTAATTCCCGGAAATACATTGTTCAATCTATTGAATTTGTTTGAATATATCGACTGTATTTATTTGTCACCAATTAAACACAAAATATCTCCAAACTAAGAAAAGTGCCGAAACTATTTTTCCATTCAATTTCTTTACGTGTTATTAATATATGGTGAATGTTCTTTATTAAATCCCGTTGATTCATTTCCGGGAGCAATGGAAAAAAAAAATCAATATCAGCATTTAGTATAATTACTCCAATCTCAAGCTTTCACTTAATAATATTTAAAATTAATGAGTGGAGATATTGAATCGCAGCACTTTCACAATCAATCTCTTCTCTGGTCGTTCTTTTCACGTTCGGAATTGGAAATCAATACCATAGTGCCATCTGGTGGTGAACTGAAACTCAAAAAGAAAAATTCTGCCGAAAAGATATTGCCCCGAACAGCGATTTCTTTTTATATTTCGATTTAAATGGAACCACTTATCAAGAAGATTTACAATTTCAAATGCATAATAATGCAAGAAATGCAAAATGATGAAACAGCACAAAAGGAAATTGTTACATTAAAAATTCTATCGATTTTAAAGGCTCTTTTGTATCAACAAAAGACCTAATATATTTAACAAGTAAATTGTAAAATAAAAGAATCTATTGATTTTTCAAAATTAATTTTGAAAAATTTTCGCCAACCTTCCTTTTATGTTGTTGTATTGAAACATTTTAATCTTTCTTCCACCTTTATTGGATAATTTTTGAGGTTCATTATCTTTTCGAATTTAAAATAATTACTCGTTCTTATTAATGAAATATATTTTATTCTTAAATGGAAGTATAGTTATTTTTATTCTGCTAATGAATTAAATATCAATATTGGAAATCAAACTCTACGTAATCTCTTGCATCAAAGTAAAAGAATATAACTGCTGGCTTCCGACAGGGCTGTAGCTAGAAGTAAACAATAGGGGGTGCTCAAGAAATCGAAGGGGGGGGGGGGGGCTCATACTATTTCTCTCTCTCTCTCTCTGACACATGCACGCACAAACACAGATATATATGGAAAGGTAAATTAGTGCATATTCATAGTGTAGGCACTATGTTTCTTATTAAATTCTTTATAATAACTTTATTTGATGCTAAGAAAAGTAAAGGCTGCAGACAGGGATGTAAGGGGGGATATACGGTGGATACCCCGTATACCTTCTGGATTATTTTAAGGAATACCGTATAACCTCTTCTCAAAAACACTGTAGCATATACTTTTTAAGGTATAGCCTCTGCCTAAAGCGTATGCCCTCTGGTTTTTTTTTTTTTTTTTTTTTTTTTTTTTTTTTACTACTACTACATCACTGACTGCAGAATGAAAATTTTCAGTGTATAAAAACTACTGAAATAATAAGTGATGATGTCAATAAGTAAATAAAAAGCTGATAGTTCACCTGTTTCAAAAGAGTTGCAACTTTATATTTTTTTCTGAATATTCCCTGACCTTAAGGATTCTAAAGTTATGTTTTTATATGATAAAAAAATCAAGGGTGTATTTTGCATTTTAAAATTATTTTTGTGTCTAGTCAAAATCTAAAACCACTTGTATTTAAATTGGCTATAATTCATTAGAATAACTTTGTTTTATGCTAATAATGGAAAACGCTGCAAAATGAAAAATTTCAATATATAACTGAAGCAAAAGTCAATGTTTGCATCAACAAAAGGTTGCTAATTCTGAGTATGTGCAGATAGGATGCGCGCCTAGCCTATTGAAGCACTTATTTGCAGTTTTTAAACAATACTACAAGTTAGTATTTATGAAAAACTGTAAAAAAAAAAAAAACCCAAAACTAAGTTCAATTTTTGAGCAGAGTTTCATTTGGATTTTTGAAACAGAATTTCATTTGGTGACCTTGTCAACTTTCCCAGGGGGGGGGGGCTCAAAAATTTTCAGGGGGTGCTGAGCCCCCCCTGGCACCCCCCTAGCTACGGCCCTGGCTTCCGAGCATTGAATAATTGAATTTTATTGTCTCAAATTCTGTGAGACTAGTTGATAAATGACTCATGTCAGATATCAACATATAGTTATATCACAAATATATTTATAAAACAAAAGAGTACCAATATGCATAATTTTATAAATGTGTTGCCTCTTTCTGATTCATAGTTCACTGTTAAAGTCATGTATTATGTTCACACTCAAAAGGTTTTGATGAGATTTATTTTCAACCTTAAAAACTAATAAATGTAGGGAAACCAATATCCTCACAAATACATTATTCTTTTTAAAAAAATAATTTTAAAAAAATCGAAAACAATTCAAAATGTTAAAAAAAAAAAAAAAAAAAAAATTCGTTGCCGCTGTTATAGTATATTTTGTGCTTATACTGTTCTCACCAGTATACAGTGGTCTGGGTTGAGTTTCGTAATAAGAAAAAAATATTGCGTACTTTGTTATAACGCCTTTGTTTTGCACATAAAATATCGTTTCGATAACTTTGTTCTGGCTCTGATTTCCCATAAGGAATTAGAATTTCCCATTCTAGGGCCTTAGAGCAGAACAACCAGGAGGGCGTATATACAGAAGAAATAACCAGTTTTTTTCAGTAATATTTTTAAAAGGTTATATAATTTTTTTTTATTTACTTTCATATACATAAATTTAGATGTACATTTACATGCCCATCTTTACATTGCTCAGTCATAGCCGTAAAGCATTTGTTATTTCTCTCTGTCACACTAAGCGTAAATCCTCCCATTAACTATATTTCTGATAAGTTCTCGATTTGGTCGAGCTCATAGCTAAGAAAGTACTGCTCCATTTATTGGTGAAGCTAAAACCCCAAAGTACTATTATCTTGTCTTGGTATCTGTCATTTATTTTGCGTTATATTAAGGCACATGGAAACCTGTTGAAAGATTCATCAGGTTTTTACCTACGATTCGTCCGTCACAGAGCCCATGAAATGTTTGAAACTATAACTAATAGACTTTAAAAGATACCCCCCACCACCACCACCACCATGTTATTTTGAAATGTGGTAGACAATCATACGACAACATGCAGTTAGTATGGCTGGTGTGTTCGGGTCTTCAGGGTAGAATACTCTAAGTTTGTCCTCTTGCATCCTTTATATCCTGCGCAAGATACTCATTAAACTTAGTGGCTACGCATGTTGATTGTTTAATTTCAGCCACAACGTTTTTTAGTTTGCTTCGAGAAACTTATAATTACTTTTCCACACCCACAGCGAGATGGAGAAGCATTGACGAAAAATAGCAACGCAAAAAAAACTATCCACTACACGATGGTCGTCAAAATATACCTGTAGAGCACTAGAAGATTGGTTTTTCATCATAAATTCTGTAAAATATCCCAAAAGAAACAAAACTCAAAATTCTGAAACTCGAGCATAAGCTGCGAACACTTGAAATAACATTCATGGTACGTTTTGAGGAACACTGCTGCTCAGATTTTACCAAATGAAGAAATATTTGTAAAAGTGGAAATTGGTGTTTAAGTAAGTTGCCGTAGTAGTCTGTGGGATAAGTGCATTTTCAACTTTGGTTTGGGTTTTTTAAGTTTAAATAATTTTTTCCATAGTACGTGGTGTGTATAAATTCTGTTGATCATATACAGGGCTAACAAAGGAATTCGTAGGTATTACTTACTGTGGGAGTGAATTACTTATAAGGGTATTTTTAATTGTGTTACTCATTTTCCTGCTGAATTATATTTAGTAGACTAACATAAGTTTGTGGAATATAAATAAATTTATATACAGGGCTACGCAAAGAACAAGATGTATTGTCGTTTATGGTTGGTAATTGCTAGAAATGAGTTTTGAGTTGTCTTATGCGTTTTTTACCTGAATTAAATTTTAGTTTAATATGTGGTGTGTACAAAAGACTTTATATAATATAAGTATAGAGGGCTATAGAAAATATTTCGAGTGCATTTCCATCGATTGACGAAAATTGCTAAAAGAGGATTTTCTAATTGAACTAATTTGTTTATCATGCTATGTAGTATATATCCAAATTTATATATCGTATACAGGGCTTCACAAAACAATGACTACTTTTTTTACTGTGGAAGGTAATTGCTAGAACTGGATATTTAAATGTGTTGTATAATCCCTAAACTGTTTACTACATATCTTCTTTCACCTTATTTAACTGTGGAGTTTCGTTACAGTTTTCTGGATGTGTTGGAAAGTGTTTCATAATCTATGCTTGACGCATGATTTTCCGTTCTTGTTTAAATATTATAAAAGCTCTTTTACTTATTGAAATCGCTTATATGGAATATTGTATCTCTCTCATTCAAGCGTTTTGTCATCTGTAAGTTTGCATGTACATGCTAGTGGTGTAAGAGTTATGGAGACACCATAAATGATAGGGAGGTAAATGTAATCTTGTACTGTAAATCTTGCTTTTCATCATAAAAAGTAATTGATATTTCTTGTGATATTTTGTCACGTTCCCTACTTTAAAGATCATGGCTGATAATTTTTCATTTTTTTTCTTACTTAAATGCTAATGTACTTTAAATTCGTTGAGTTGTTGTCATTATTAAGTTTAGAGTCTTAAAAAAAAGATCTCTTCAAAAAGAAGATATACGCAAAAATTATTAATCTTACTAAATCATCTAAAACAAAAAACAAAATGCATCCTTTAAAAAACGGGGAGGAGAATGGATTTCAAAACCTACAAAAGTAAAAATATCATTTGGAATAAAGTAATTGGTACAAAGGACAATATTAACAAATGTATTGGTATAAGATAAAAGATTCTCCAAAAACATTACTTTTAACGGAAAATAAAAGTATATTTAAACTTCTGCTTGACATATCATACTCCCAATCTGTAACATGACAGACATACTTCTCCTAAGTTCATACGGAAACATGAAAACATTTATAAATACATAAAAAAAATATTTCTTGCTTTATCATTCCATGTATCTTGGCTGACATCCGAAATCTTATCTCACACGTAACCATAGTAACAAAGACCCGTCAATTCAAGGCATGCCTACCACGATATCATTTTTCTCTGGTCGCCATCTCCTTTTCCTCCCCGATGAATATTCCCCTGTTCAAAAGCTTCTCGCACAACTTACATCCCCGTATAATACGACGTTGTGTGGTCCCCAAACGCAATGCAGCATGATATCACTATATATACCTATCGGTCCCCAAACACTCGGGGGTGCGAGATTAAAAGCGAGATTATTCTTTTCTCCGTGGAGTTAAATTTGAGGTGAATGATTGCCTCATGATCCAAGAGGCGTAATTAATATCCTAAGTGAAAGTCGTGATTAATTTTGAAATAACAAGTCATTAACAGATGGAGAAATATTCGCCTTTTAATTTACCCCTGCTTTTCAATATGTAGAGATTTCAATAAATTCAACGTTTCTGAACAATTATATTGCATGGAAGACCACGTTTGTTTTTGGCCTGTTGATTAAATCTTTCGTACTGCGATTTTAAAATATTAATTTAAAAGAATGTTTTAGAAGCAAGCGTCTAATTGTTCTCGAAAATTCTTTTAAGTTGTAAAATAATATATGGATAGTTCTTGTAAAACTGTGAAGGAGTATCTCTGGGAAGACACTGTAAACTATTCCTTATATAAACTTAAAGGGAAAAAAATCTTAATTTTTTTAATGACTTCGGAAAAATTATTTATATTAAGAAATATAGCATAATAAAAGAGTCAACATGCTATGCAAAACCCCTATACAACAGGTTTTAAACTGTTACAGTATGAATGCCTGTATGTCTTGTCGCCTACATTGTTGTTAAAATAAGAATGGTCAGTTTATGTGGTATTTTCGTAGTCAAAGGTTAAATACTTCAGCAGGTTGTAACTCTTATTACAATATAGCCTTTGTGGATGCATTTATCGAAAGAACACTATTTCGGTTCTTGGATGACATTTTATTTGAGTCCGAAAGTTCTGTCACTATATATCAGTTAGTTGTATAATAAAACACTAAGAAACTGTTTAAGGAATAAGTCCTTCCAATTGCAATACAAGTTGCGTTGCAAATTATTACATCTGCTCAAAGGCATATCAATAAAGGCATATTATTCTTTACTCTATGGAGAATGGGGTAAATAATCACCTCAAATGATCCAAAAGACGTAATTAATACTTTAATTGAAAGTCGTGATTAATTTTGAAACGCCAATTCATTAACAGATAACGAAATATTCGCTTTTTAATTTTTCTCAGCCTTTAAACATCTGGATTACTTCAATAAATTCCACAAACACGGCAATCTTGAAAGATTATATTGCATCGAAAATTTTGCTTTTTATTCTTTTCATTTTTCTTTTAACTTTTTAATTCAAATTGATTTTGTATTATGATAGGTTCTTTATAAATTAATATTTTACTATATTTCAGAAGAGAGTGTTTTATCCAAAATTGTTTTAAATTGTAAAATAAAATCTGAATAGATCGCATATACGGCGCCGTAAGGTTTTGAAATGAAATGTAACCTGATATCGCTATACATAAGAAAAATGCATCTTATGTCCTAAGGGGCAAAAATCTCCGTCTTTTGTGTTCTAGAGAAAAATTTAGGTTGATTTTGATTGGCGCATTTGCCAAAAAAATTAGTGGGGAAAATTGGTGGATTGGTTAACAGAAGTATTTGTAAACATGCCGTTTGTTTTGTCTATCGGTCTCGAGTACTCGGGGGAGCGAGATTAAAAGCTAGATTATTCTCTTCTCCGTTAAGTTAAAATTGTGGTGAAAGATTGCCTCATGAACCGAAAGGGCGTAATTAGTACCTTAAGTGAAAATCGTGATTAGTTTTGAAGTAACAAGTTATTAACAAACGGAGAAAGATTCGCATTTTAATTTAATCCTGCTTTTCAATATCTGGATAATTTCAATAAATTGAACAAACACGAGAAAATGTGAACATTCATATTGCATAGAAGATCTTGTTTTTTCTTGTTGATAAAAATCTTTTTTAATATGATGGTAAAATATTAATTTAAAAGAACCCATGTTTCGGAAGCGAGAATCTTTTTCGAAGTTTTTCTAAATTGCAAAATAAAATCATCGGAGCAGATCGTAGAAAGCAGCGAAGATTTATTTCATACACAATTTCAAATGAAAAATCTTAAGAATTTTTTAATGACTTCGAGAAAATAATTTTGATTATTCGGGGTCTTCATTAGGCGACTTCATTTTAATAAATTCCTTTGTGCTCAGTATTTTGCTTCATTGTAGTCTTAATTTCTCTTATCTAATCCAAAAGATATTATGATATTATAGCATTTCCACGATTCCATACACTACTTTGTTTGAATAATACTTTCGTCCTCAAGGCATATTGTTCTAAAGTAATCTAGTCTTTAATTCTAAAGTTTAATTCACAAGAGAATTCTACGTTGGTGGAATAGAATGATATATTTTATTCTTAGTCGATAAATGGCAACAGCAACTTGCATTGGGTAGTGTCACTTTCCGCAGATTTTCTTTTAATAGATCCTATGTGCAAAGCTCTAAAAATCGATTTTTTAAATAATTGGGATGCAAATAATAGTATTTTGAACTTAATTGTTCTCGAACAAAGCCATATTTTTCAGGATAACAGTATTTAGTTATACATTTTTCGAATTTGCTTGAATATAGAATTTTTAATGCATAATAGTGCCTAGAAGTAATTTTGTTGATGTTTGTGATTTAAAATGCATATGTAATAGGAATTTAGTAAATTGTAATTTTACGCATCATTGAAAAAAATCTGTAGTTTTATTAATGTAAAATGCATATTGACATGCATTGACCTATCCTGTATACAACAGTCATACCAACCTCCCCCCCCCCATCACCCCAAAAAAAAAGTGGGACATAGAAAGAGCACTCCTAGCTAACTCTACCGCAAATCATCATATAAAAATGTGAGTGGTATCAATCTCTTAGTAATAACGTCTACTAATTAATGTTATGTACTTAAATTTTGCTTAGGGTGCAGTCTACATACGTACATTGTATCAAACTTTAAAACTTGCAATAGTACCATCTTTTTTTGACATCATATTTTGGATTCTTTGATAAATTTTACCTTCGAATATCAAACTGGAAGTCATTCGGTTAGTTCAGTAGTTTAGGAATTATGAAAGTTTAAAATTTGGAACTCGTTGCAAAGCAGGTAGTTTTTTAAGCGTAACTTAAAAACAACTTAGAGGAATGTGCTATAATTTTAGATTCTCATATTTGAAGGTTTTAGAAATCAATTCCGGTTTTTTTGGGAGGGGGTGGGGGGGGGAAACAATTTAGATAATTATTTAATTATTGTTGCAAAAGAGTTTTTAAAAAGTTTTTTTTCGCTCTATTTATGATTTTAAAGTGTGTATTGGGGAAGAGGCAAAGAAAAAAAAAAAAGATTACTTTTTATTTTTTTGAGGGGGGAGGATAATTTAGGTGGTTATTTAAAAACAAACTAATAATTTAATAAATTGAAATATTGTTACAACAAATAGAGCAGTAAACAATTGATAATATTAAAGATTTTAAATTGTGGGAGGGAATTTGTTGGGGGGGGGGGGGGCAGGTCTTTATGAAATGAGGTTGAGGGGGCAGGGGGAGAGAAGCAGAGATTTTAGGAGGAGGGGATAATTTAGGTGGTGGATTAGGTTTATTTTATTGTTAGTATAGATTAAATTAGTCGGAAAAGAAATTTAAAATTAAAGAGTCCTAAAGGTTATACTATGCATTTGTTTTGTACCAGAAGAGGGGGGGGGGAAGCAGTAACTTTGAGGAGGGTATTTAGATGATTGATTATTTATTGTTACAATAAAATAACAAATGAAGAAAAAAAGACTTTTTAAAGGTTTTAAATTTTATGTGGGGGCGAAATTTTAGAGAGGGGTGTAAATTTAGATGATTTTATTTTTTTAAGCAAAAATCTGCCGAAATAAGGAAGATGAAAACTGGTTTTTAAATATATATATTTTTTAAAACCTCTATTATAAATTTTATCAATTTTCCTTATGAAAATTTACAATCTAGATTTTATCATTTTTCCTTATGAAAATTTACAATCTAGATTTCACGGTATATGAATCATGAGCCAAGCCATGGGTTCCGGTAAATCCCGTTGTTGTGACTTTTTTAATTCGCCTTTACTCAAAAAAACATTGAACAATTTCATTTTACGAACAAGATCGTGATTCCACAAAAGTTTTTTTTTTTTTTTTTTTTTTTTTTTCCACAACTTTAACACTTGTATACTTTTCTGGTATCTGCCGTCATGAACGTTGATTTGCATATGATTTTTTCTTCTGCTTTCTCTTACACTTTAGAGTTTAGCGGTTTAGACTATGGCTGTTTCGTTTTACGCTAGTTATCAGTAGGCTCATTTGCATAGTTTCGTTAAAGCCATGTGCTCCCCTAATTCATTTGATCATTGTGGTTTACCTACCCAGGGTGTCTTAGGTGTCTACTTTTTGACACATTTTTTTAAATTCTTCTTTAGTAATATTCAATTTTCATTTGTTGCCCAAAGTAATATTTAACGCTTCATCATTTCGTCTTGTTTTCGAAAAATTCTCCAACTTTTTAATTTTCGGTTATAATTTTAAGAAAAAAATCTTAAGAAATGTCTTAATTGAAAATATTTTTAATTTAAAAGTTTTAGATTATAGTTGCATTTTTTAAATTAAATTAAACTGCTTTAAGCTTTCCTTCAACATATTAAAAAAATAATAAATAAAAATAAAATAAACCCTATTACCATACTGATCTTACCAACCTCCCTCAAAGACATTTCGTTTAAAATAGTTTGCCCTCTTTCAATATTTACTGCTAGACACCTTCTAAAATTCTTCTTTGGTAATATTCAACAACTTTCTTTTGTTGCTCAAAGTAATATTTAACAATGCAACACTTTCTCTTGTTGAAGAGTAACTCTAACTTTTTAATTCCCAGTTATAATTTAAAAAAAAAAATTACACCAGTTTAATTTTTTTTATGCAAGTAAAAACTCCTTCAATATCTAGAAGGGGAAAAAAAGGCAGGAAAAAATACTTGTAATTCCGTACCAGACTACTGATCTTGGAGTCCTCCCTCTTACACATTTCGTTTAAAATTAGTTTACCCTCCTTCAATATCTACTTTTTGACACCTTTTTAAAATTCTTCTTTAGTAATATTAAACTTTCATTTGTTGCTCAAAGTAATATTTAACGCTGTAGAAATTTCTCTTGTTGCACTTTTTAATTCTCGGTTATAATTTTTTTTTTCAAAAAAAAATTTACACAAATTTGACGAACAAAATAAAAAGAAGAAAATTAAACTGCTTCAGGTTTTCTTTCGATATATATATATTTTATTTTTTTTTTAAATGAAGAAAAAAAAATTACTTGTAATTCTGTAACCATACTGATCTTACCGTCCTCCCTCTTAAGACATTTTGCCCCGTAAATGCAAGAGGCGCCTCGTAAAACATGCATTCTGTATTGGCATCACGTTCTTTTCGATACTACGCCCCGCGAAGGTTCTCTTAAAACAGCATTCAGCTCACGATCTGGAGAACCTGCAATTTGGCAGGTGGCTCCCATAACAGAAAACGGAGCGAATTTTTTCCCTCCTTTCTTTTACGACGAATCCAAGATTCATTAAGCTCCGGTTTGTTTTCTTCGGGAGCTACAGTAATTCCGTGTCGAGTTAGAGCTATCTGTGAGCTTTGCGAGGAATTTATGAAGCAATGATTGAGATTAAAAATTGAAGGTTTTCGATACTTTCCTGTCTTCTTTTAGGAAGAAATAAATGAATAAAGCTGCGCTCTTCGAATTTTGGATATCCCTGTACAGAATAAAAATGAATCCAGGAAACATATTTATACTTTTTTTACATTTTATCTCAACTTAAAGGGATTCGGGGCTTTTTTTTTTTAAATGACTTTTTAATTGAAAACTTCTTCTGTGTAAACTTAAGTAGAATATAAAACGAATTTAAGAAAATTAAATGAGATTTTCAATAAAAATGTAGCTTTAATGGTTGGAGAAATAATGTACAAACTTTTTTTTTTTTCATTTTTATATAAAGCACTGCAATAGGATAACACTGCAGGTAGTTTCAAATGAGATTTTAATATTCATTATATGACTTTCAAAGGATTGTGGATGGTTTTTGCAATATATTTTGCAAAACTTTGCAATATACTGTAGTTAGTGCGAGTTTTCCGTGAATTTAAGAAGCAGTGATTGAGATTAAAAATTGAAGGTTTTCGATACTTTCCCGTCTTTTTTTAGGAAGAAATAAATGAATCTTGCGCTCTTCAAGTTTTGGATATTCCCTGTACAAAATAAAATTAATTCAGTGAACATATTTTAACTAATATATACATATAATTTTCTTTTTTACATTTTAATTTCCAACTTAAAATGAAAAAGTACATTTTTTAAATGACTTTGTATTTTTTTAACTTTCTCAAAATAGCATATAAAACAATTTAAGAAGAATAAATAGCAGTCTTTCATTAAAGATATACAGCTTTAAAGATTTTTTAAAAATCTTTCAACGTATTTTTTTAACTTTTATGAAAAACACTACAAAGGGATAAAAGCTCACATTTTCCAAATGGGTTTTTAGTATATATAGTATACGATTTTTAATAGAATTGTATATGCATTTTGCAATGTACCGTAAAAAAAAATTAAAAAAGGTAAGAGCAAAATATATTTTTATCAGATTTATAAATATATTTTTTTAAAAATTACATTTCTTAATTACGTAATCATCTCGAAATATAGAAACACCCTTATAAAGAGAAAAAAAGAAATACTGGAAAAAACTAAATACGATTAAATACTTCAGCTTTTTTAACTGACTTGTACCAATATTTTTTTCTTATTCTCAATTTCGTTTAGCTTTTAAATTTGGTATTATTCCATATCCTAACGCCGTTTTTCACACAAGATTGAGTTTTGTCGTGTCCCACATAGATTCTTTACTGAAGATACTGTATGCTATGCAAATCTTCAGTATCTTCAGTAGTTATCTATTTGGCAGGGTAGGTGAGAATGTATGGCAAGTAAGGTGAGAATCTCATGACCCTACTGGGCCAACAAAAACGACATTTAAATGAAAATTTAAAAACTGTGTGTTCACATTGGGATTGAAAATTGATTACAATTCATCGATCATAGCTATAACTACGATTATTAAATTATTATCTGTGATTAAGCTATATCTATTATTACGTTTCTTTTTTCTTTATAACAGTAGTTATAAAAGAAATTAAACGTATTAATAGTATAAATTGTTTATTGCTGAAAATTTTCTGATAATTTTCATTAATTCTCAGAGCCAGTATAAACCTCTGTGTGAGCAGAAAGGAGATAACATGAAGCCAGTGCTTGAAAAGAAACTCCTAATAAAATCCCTATTTTGAATCAACTGTAGAGCTTACAGAATTAGGCATATAACCTCTAGTGATATTTTGTAGTATCCTTAATACCATATAATGCTCCCTTGATCGGAATCCTGTCTCTAGGACATACTATTCTTAAAACAGATTCTCGTGTGTTTATAGAAAATTATAATTATAGAACTGAGTTTCCATTAGTATGAAATCATTCATTTCAATATCGGAGCAACACGTTTCAATAAAATAGAATAGTTTATCAATATTTCCAAATATGTTCCTACAGAATTTTTAATCAGTTATTCTTTCATTCCCAGTTTGTTATATCGAGGTATTCGTTGTTATAATAGAGGTTGAAATTTGTAAGGGTTCTGAAATTTCCATCCTTCCCGTAAACACTCGCAAGCCTTGCTGCTTGATATTGTATGTATATGTACTAATCTGCATTTGAAGATAAAGTACACAGTTTACTTGACTATTTAACTCATAAATTACATTAAACAAAATTTCAATATTTTGCCTGAAGTAAATGAAATTGCCAGGCGACATTCAAGAAACAAGAAGTAAGTAGGAATGTTCTCTTTTGTAGATTTCCCTGCTGGGGGGGGGGGGGAGAATGCATCAAAACACTAATAGACCTTGTAGCCAATCTTTTAGTAAGCTTTTTTTTAATTCTGTACTGAAAATAAGTTTTTTTTAAAATTATTTCAATAATCAAAATTAAATCGGTACACACAAAATATCAAATGAAAGCGAAATCAGATCATTAACTGGTCATAAAGCATTTATCAAAATAGGTTAATTAAAAGAATTGTTTTAGTTAGTTCTTTGTAATTATAGATAAATTTATTCAGCGTTTCAATAAAATTGGACAGGTTATCAATATTTCTTTCCAAGATATGTTCCCACTGAAGCTTTAATCAATTATTCTTTCATTCCAAGTTTCATCTGTAGGGGTCTCGAAATTTTCGTCTCTCCGTAAAATCTCATCAGTCTTGCCACTTAATATTACATGTATGTACTAACCAGTATTCCACGCTAAAGTACATATTCTACCTTGCTATTAAAGTCGTAAATTATATTATTAAGCAAAGTTTCAATATTTCCCTAAAGTAAAGGAAATTGCCAGCCGACGACGTAGCAAGGAGGAAATATACATATGAGAATGTTCCTTTTTGTAGATTTTCCTGTCGCACCTTTGTTTATTATTTTTTAAAATCATTTATTTATTTATTTATTTATTTTGGGGGGGAAGGGGGGTGCATCAAAAACATTAATCGACCCTGTACACTGAAAAAAAAAAGTGTTGATTTTACAATATAATCAACACATTTTTTTTTTGGCAGTGTAGCCAATCTTTTGGTAAGATTTTATTTTTTAATTGTATACTAAAAATAAATATATAATAAATCTGAACACCCAGAGAAAATATACTTCATTAATTGCTAAAAAGTGTTAAATAAAAACCATAAAAACAATTTTTAAAGTTTTTTAATAAACTGTGTATATGTTTTGGCTTCACCCGAGTTTTTATCAAGACAAATTAGAATAGTCTACAATTGCACGATATATAATGTAATAATTTGAAATGCCATCTTTCCCATTTTTCATGTTATCTCTCAAATCACTCACGTTATTTTATTTTATTTTTACTTTGATATTTATTTCGATACTCGTAACCATGGAGTATAAAATTATGGGTTGAGTTAATCCATGGTTACGAGTATGGAAACAAACATCAAAGTAAAAATAAAATAACGTGAGTAATCTGAGAGAGAACGTGAATGATGGCGGTTTCACATCATTACATTATAGATCATGCAACTGTAAAATATTCTTATTTGTCTTGATAAAGGCTTCGGTAAAGCCGAAACATGTAGGCGGTTTATTAAAAAAATGTTAACGTTTTTATTGTTTTTATTTTAACATTTTAGTAATTGATGAAGTATACTAAAAAATAAGTTTTTAAAAAAATATTTCATTCAAAATTAAATTGGCAAACACACAATGCCAAATCAAAGCGAAATCAGAAGAACATTAACCTGATTAACTTGTCTTGAAGCATTTATCAAAATAAGTTAATTAGAAGAATTGTTTTAGTTAGTTATTTGTAATTATAACTTTATTCAGCGTTTCAATAAAACTGGTCAGTTTATCAATAGTTCTTTCCAAAATATATTCCAACTGAACCTTTAATCGATTATGATGTTTGAAAAAGTGTTTGCTTCAACTGTAAAGTGGATTTTATTTTATTTTTTTAAATATTAACTGAATATTTTACATTTTGAAATTTGCGTCAAATTGGTGTGCTATATATGTTTCAAAAAGCTTGAAGAAACATTCAAACTACTTTGATGTTTCTTTGAAGAAAATAATCATCTGTTTGGTCCTTTATTAATATTTTAGCCAAAAGTACTTTTTAAAAAATAGGAAATCTAAATAATGGACTCACTCTTCTATAAATTACTCCGTACAGATTATCTTATTTTATTCATTGTTATTGAGAAAGTTATTTTCAAAAAAATACTATCTCTAGAAAATTACATATTTTAAACTTGTTTTCATACATTGCAAAAGCTCTTTATCAGAGAAAAGTTACTTATTTGCGTGCATCAGTCCGTGCAAATCGGAATTTAGAAATTTTGAATATTTAATTTTCCCGAGAAATTTCTAAAACAGTCTTCAAGGAATTAATGTTACTTCAGCGGCTTTGCTAACAAACCTGAACTCGGGATAATGGTGAGTTTCATTTAATCTTTAAGAAAGTTAAATAAGTAAAATGTTATACACTATTATATACTTTAAATAAACGGGTTAGGACTAAAAATCTGCATAAAATTATGGATCACAATGGCAACAAGCAACAACACATTGAAACTAAACGGGTGTTATTTTAATATACATAAATAATTGATACGAAAAATATTAATGATATCTTTCAAAAAATCGTTTGACAGACGCAGCCCGTCACATTTTTGTTTTTTCTGATTTTAAAAAATCTTTGGACACGTTTTGTAATTTTTTAAATATTTCTCTGTTTATATATTTTTGTTATGTATGTATGTATATATTACTTCCTAGTTATTTTTGTAGACTTTTTTACTCAATGTTCCAAAATAAATCCTTTATTAATCGATACTGAGACAAATTATTTAAAATTTTGTCTTTATGTACAAAGGGCAACGGAATATTTTTTCACAAAGGGAATAAGATAGTATTTTCAAGACGTTGCTTCTGATAGAATTTTGATTAATTGATTGGCAGGCAACTAGGTTGAAATAAAGTTTGAACTTCTCTTATCAGAGACAATGAAATAAATCATCATTTACCTTTCAAATTTCTTAAACTTAAATTTTATATTAATGGGACGTAGAGTAATAGATATTGTTTCCAAACTTTTTAAGATTTACAAGAGGTAAACTAACCTTCATCATTTAACACGTAAAGATTTTTGCCTAAATTTTTTTATCCAACGGCCATTTAATTTGGTGTATTCTAACTGTGCTTCTGCTACGATGATGCCTTTTCATTTTTATAATGCTTAATGTCAATATATATTGTTGTGAACAACTTTTGATATATATTGTAGTGGATAATGAAACTTATTCGCGGCTTTATTCTGATTTGTGTTGTTTTTGTTTTGAGAGTTTTATTATTTTAGTCATAACACATGCTGTTCGCTCACTATCTGGTTTTATTTCAATTGTTCCATCTTTTAATTTAGTGCATAAGCACTTTTAGCGACAAAATTAATCAAACAATGTGATTTTCTCATTGTTTTAATAATTTTCGTAGAACTCTATAATTCTACTACGTAACATCTTTTCTTTTGATACCATTTTTATTAGTTTGCATAATTATTTTCGGCCACTTTTTGGTTTATGCCTATTAAATGAAGCGCAAAAATAATACAAGACATTGATGAATTGAATGCTACATCTTTTCCCAATGGCTCATTTAACTGAGTGCAGGTTTTTAGTTTTAATAAGTTTTTACCGATGTAGTCTGATTTTTTTTTTCAAGAATATGTTTAGTTTACGACAATATAAATCTTTAATGTATCTTGACTCATTTTCTTCTTAACCCTTTCGCGACGAGTGTCCTTTACAGAATTTTTAATCTTTTGCCACCTGTTTTTCAAAACAGAAATTTTCGGCTAATTGAATCTCAGAAATGCTGTCATTAAATAAGGCAAAGTTTACAATAAAAAAGTTACTGGTGGGAATAATCGAGGATTCTGAGCACCTTATGCGTCACGTATACGTGTCGCTCGTCCCCAAGGGGTTAAATTTCAACAAAATAATATAAATCTGAAGTCTGACAAAACATTTAAGATACTTACTTATGTTTACAACTTTAGGGATCGGCCTCAACTATCCTATGCAAAAAATCATTTAAAAACATTAAAATGCGAGCAAGAAATCTATCAAGAACCGTGGGTATTTCTTCCCAAAAGATTCGGATCATTTTTCAAATTCATTTTGTTGTTTTATGTTTAATATTTATACTTCCTTCAAAAGTAAGTCATAGAAATTTGTTCCTGTTTTAAATAGAATTTCTCTTCAAATTTTATTGTCGTAATTTATAAAGTAGACAACACTATGAGGTGTTATTTTAGAATCCTGTAATATATTGAATGTAATTAATCAAAAACATTCGGATTAATGTTTTTTTATTATTATTATTACTTGCATGTGGTATTAGTGGAGATTTTTTTATTTATTCAAATCCTTTTAATAAATCTTTTCTGTATTATGCTAATGTATCGATTACATTATATATTCTAGTTCAGAGAGGTGTATGTGTGAAAGAAAATGAAAATCGATGAATGCTCCAGTGAATCTAACGAATAACGAAATAAGATTTTGATGTTAAAACTAAGATTTTGTTTTTTTTATTTCAAAGTACCAAAACTTTTTATAACGAAATCTACCAGGTCATTAACGCTGCAACATCAGGTTTTACGATAGTTTTTCTCAAAGCCACAAAAACTTTCTTTTTACCGAAGAAATAAAGCTAATAACAAACTATACATCTTCTACTAGCAGAACTCAGGCGCATAGGGAATTTTTTCCCCATTCTTTTTCAGACTTTTAAACGGATTTAAATGCTACAGCAAAATACGGCCAAGTTCTGTATATATATTCAGTATGGGCTAATAGGATTTGTGAAGAGTGAAAAAAAATCTTTTTCTTCAAAAAAGGATTAGAGGCCCACGGTGAATATTTTTTTTTCTCACTGTTATTGCAATTTTTGTTTTGTTTACGCTTGAAGAAACGCTCGAACTGTTCTGACGTTTCCTTGAAAAATAGATCGTCCGTTTGGCTTTTTTATTTCTTTCGTCTGTAACGGTATTAAGTAGCCGTTATGGGAAGATGCTTCTAAAGGTTCCCTATTTTCTCCTAAATAATGGTTTCGGTTAAAGAAAATATATATTGAAGCGAATGATTTTTTGTGGTGATATTTTGCGTTTGCGATTTTTCTGAGAATAAATCTTTCTTAAGCGGAGAGTTGTGTGAATAATGAATTGGAAAAACTATACTATTGAACTATAGCTCCGTAAAATCAGCCATTAGGTTCAGTAAAGAAATAATGGGCATTCGAACTCTTATAATTCAAACAGACAGAATTGTTCTATTAGACCGTTACAATTTTACTTACCCATCATACGTAGTATAGGGTAAGTCTTGTAATAGTTTTGAAAATCGAAAAAAAAAATTTTGACGGATTTACACGTTTCAGACACTGGAGATTCCGAAAAACATATTTTTAGAAAAAAAATTTTGCCGTCCGTCTGTGTGTCTGTGTGTGTGTCTGTAAACGCTCTATCTCCCGAAAAAATTGAGATAGAGACTTGCATTTTGGTATGTACTTAGTATGTAATAATGGGAAGAAGCCTATTTCATTTCAATAACCTCGATTAACCGGAACTATTTTTTTCGGACTCTCGAAATATTCGTTCTGATAAAAGGTATATAAAAATTTTCGAAATTGTTTATTTTAAGAAATGAATATAAAAGACAATAAAAAAACATAAATTTTGCATAAAGCATGAAGTCGATCGGAAAATTAGTTGCCGAGATATTTGGAATCCTATTTTCCACACTCTTCGATTTTTCATGACCCTGTATTTTATCCAAATTTGACTTTAAAGATATATTTTAATTGGAAATTTGACGCTTAATCAGATGCAATAAACCGCTAGTTAATAGGATTATTATTTTTGGAGTTATAAGGATGTTTCTTTCAAGCAATTCAGTAATAGACCCTTTAAAGTTTATGACGTCATCAAGCCACGATTTTATTTGAATTGCAATGCATTTTATAAGTAGTTTACACATTTTTATTTTAATATTTTACATTATGCATATCCATGATGAGTAAGTATTACGGTGGCCCCCAACGACTAGTTTTACTTACCCATCATACGTAGTATAGGGCAAGTCTTGTAGTCGTTTTGAAAATCGAAAAAAAAAATGTCGGATTTACACGTTTCAGACACTGAAGATTCCGAAAACATATTTTTAGAAAAAAAAAAATTGCCGTCCGTCTCTGTCTGTGTGTAAACGCTCTAACTCC
Organism: Maratus michaelseni; assembly: GCA_963931845.1. Classification (NCBI taxonomy): domain Eukaryota; kingdom Metazoa; phylum Arthropoda; class Arachnida; order Araneae; family Salticidae; genus Maratus; species Maratus michaelseni. The sequence continues at coordinate 243,782,072 of OZ007588.1, read as the reverse complement.
CGAACAAATCGAGATAGAGACTTCATATTTGGTGTGTACTTAGTATGTAATAATGGGAAGAAGCTTATTGAATTTCAGTAACCTCGATTAACCGGAACTATTTTTTTCGGACTCTCGAAATATTCGTTCTGATAAAAGGTATATAAAAATTTTCGAAATTGTTTATTTTAAGAAATGAATATAAAAGACAATAAAAAAACATAAATTTTGCATAAAGCATGAAGTCGATCGGAAAATTAGTTGCCGAGATATTTGGAATCCTATTTTCCACACTCTTCGATTTTTCATGACCCTGTATTTTATCCAAATTTGACTTTAAAGATATATTTTAATTGGAAATTTGACGCTTAATCAGATGCAATAAACCGCTAGTTAATAGGATTATTATTTTTGGAGTTATAAGGATGTTTCTTTCAAGCAATTCAGTAATAGACCCTTTAAAGTTTATGACGTCATCAAGCCACGATTTTATTTGAATTGCAATGCATTTTATAAGTAGTTTACACATTTTTATTTTAATATTTTACATTATGCATATCCATGATGAGTAAGTATTACGGTGGCCCCCAACGACTAGTTTTACTTACCCATCATACGTAGTATAGGGCAAGTCTTGTAGTCGTTTTGAAAATCGAAAAAAAAAATGTCGGATTTACACGTTTCAGACACTGAAGATTCCGAAAACATATTTTTAGAAAAAAAAAATTGCCGTCCGTCTCTGTCTGTGTGTAAACGCTCTAACTCCCGAACAAATCGAGATAGAGACTTCATATTTGGTGTGTACTTAGTATGTAATAATGGGAAGAAGCTTATTGAATTTCAGTAACCTCGATTATCCGGAACTATTTTGTTCGGTCTCTCGAAATATTCATTTTGATAAAAGGTATATAAAAATTTTCGAAACTGTTTATTTTAAGAAGGGAATATAAAAGACAATAAAAAAACAAATTTTGCTTAAAGAGTAAAGTCGATCGGATAATTACTTGCCGAGATATTTGTAATCCTATTTCCCACATTCTTCGATTTTTCCTGATCCTGTATTTCATTCAAATTTCAATTCAAAAATATATTTTAATTGGAAATGAGACGCTTAATCCGACGCAGTAAACTGCTAGTTAATATGATTATCAATTTTAGAGTAATAGAGCATTTAAAATTTATGACGTCATCAAGCCATGTTATTATTCGAATTGCAATGCATATTATAAATAGTTTACACATGTTTTATTTTCATATTTTATACTATGCATATCCATGATGGGTAAGTATTACGGTGGCCCCCAACGACTAGTTACCATATGTTTTTGCAAAACATTCAAATAAAAAAAATTAGGCACGAATACGGAAAGGGGGGGGGGGGTGTTCTGGTGCTTTGACGTGAGTTTATTGGAATTGGTCATTTTTTTTTATCTGTCCATACGCATATGAATGTAACTACAGTCAACTCTTCTTAATTTGACTTCTATAATTCGAAGTTATATTTATTCACCTTGAAATCCGTACTCAAAATAATGTTAACATTCTTTGTACAATTCGGACTTTCAAACAATTCGTCATTTTAATTTTTTTGAGGTAATTCGAAGATCTTGAGTTGTGATATCTGGTACATTTATTGCGTGAGTAATGGAAATTACTTTTTACTTTCCTGATACAACAATTTGAAATATACCATTTTAAGTTAGTTGCAGTTCGATTAGAAATCATGGTTAAGAAAATTTTATTTGGAGTTGCTCACTAGCAAATAACAGCAATGATTTATTTTAGTCAATGAAATAAATTGTGTATTTTCATATTTAAAAAATTCAACGGCTTCTGAAAGTGAATATTGTGGATATATATATGTGTTTTATGAAATAATTTTAATCCTAAAATAATTTTGAAACACATTAAACATGGTACTCAAGGATGCAATAATATCTATAACATAAAGATATTATTATTACTACTCTTTCTTATTATTCATTGTGTTATACTTCCTGGATTTCGTTTAATATGCAAGTTTTCATTAGTTTGAATTTTGAATAATTCGAATACTTTAGATGTACCCTTGGAATTAGAATTAAAGTTCGTTGTATTAATACATATTTGAATACTACCATAAAAGTACTGTGGTACCCAAAAATATGAATGTTATTGAAACAGAATGCAGCATTTTTCATATTTTTCCTTAAACCAAAACTAAGTTTAAGGGATTGTGAAAGTGAATATTGTGGATACATAGATTTATTTTATGAAATAATTTTAACTTTCTACAATTTTTTGAGCACATTAAACATGATGCTAAAGGAGATAGTAATAATATCTATAAGATAAAGATATTACCCCTGTTCTTTAGTATTTCTCATTGTGTTATACTTCCTAGATATTGTTTAATATCAAAGTTTTCATTATTTTGAATAGTTCGAATACTTGGCGTGTACCCTTAGAAATCGAATTAGTTCGCTGTATTAATACATTTTTGAATACTACTGTAAAAAAATGCTGAGATATCAAATATATTAATATTATGGGGAAACAAAATGCAGTATTTTTTTTTTCTTTCAAAACATTAATAAATAACGATGATGATCCGTAAGATCCACGATACAACCAATCACCTGAAGATTTGTAGCTAATAAGATTTTGTATAACGCTAGACGAACAAAAAACGAAAATTTTTGATTCGGCCATTTTTAAAGGTATTGAAACGTACATTCAATGACAGGTGGGGGAAGTATGTTTGTGATTCAATCTTATTAATATCTCAAAAATCATTTTTTGCAGTTATCACTCTACGAAGAAGTGTGCGATATAATCTCAAATGAAGTTGAGTTTGTTTTTTCAGAAACAAAAGAAAAATAAGGGGGCGGGGGAAGGTAGTCACAGATAGTTAGATGATAGTTATGCATCGTTCTTTCTTTTACGACCGTCGACTGTCATCGATCTTCCCCATGTTTTTCAAAGGATTACCTTCATTTTTGCCCCGATTCAAAGGTGGCAATCAATAGTATGTCTCCCAAGCTAACAGATAACACTGACATCGCAAATTTCACAAGAAGGGACTATCATAGTTTTTTCCCTGGACACGTCAAATGTTTTTCAACTTTTTGAATATTTTTATAAGGTTTTCAGGCAGTATCTCTTGCACAATATTTTTGTTTAGGTCTCAATTTGTTTCACATTTGAACAGAAAGATTCCGAACTAGGAAATAGGAGGCAGTTCTTGCAACTCTGATACCTTAATACGTTCATTTTAAGCATGAATTAGTGAGTACAGTCATTTCATTGAGTATAAAATGGTAATTTCAAGATTTTCATAAAGTATCAGCCATTTTCATTATCTTTAAAGCAACCTGCTTACTTGAAAGAAATTGAAATTACTCATATTTGAATGTTTGTGCCTGGCGAATCTAGTTTCGCTTTCATTCTAATTAGTTCGCCATACCACCTCTCTGTTACTGGGCGTAGTAACAGGAAAAAACTTTAATATCTCTTTGAACCTCCCGCAGTATAGACAATAGCCGGAATAATCAAAAAGTTTTGCTGAGAGTAATTCGCATCTTCGGAATGATGATTAGAGAACTTCACCATTAGAAGTTTCAATCCAATCAATTAGACGTCCCCGCTCCAAACTCAATCAGCCGAGAATTTCGAACACTTCTTGCTGGCACTCTGTGTTTGTCTACTGCTCGAATTTTAATTCGGAACTTTTCGAACGGAATTGGGGGAGCGATGGGTCGAATGAACGGGAACATCCTCAGGGAAATGGGAAGGGTTGTCACCGTTCTAATTAAGAACGTTCAAAATACGCCTTTTGCAGCCCTGTGATTGTTTTTTGTGGGAGTTGAGTGCCCGGGGCTTCAGTAGATTTGATGAATGGGAATTTCAAACAGAATTGTCGAGATTTTCAGGTAAATTCTTTAACTTTTTTCGTTTTCTCCTGCGTTTGACTTTTCTTATATTTTTTTCCATAAGAAAGCAACAGGCGGTCGGAAAGAGAAATTTTAATTATATGTTTCAGCGTTAAAAGTATCGCTGTTAATTATTCAGAACCAATTTGTCATTCCTCTCATTTTCGGTTTTTTTTTACTTTAATTATTAATTAAGCATGACTTAAAACTCGATGGGTAGCTATTTATTCAGCATCTCTCTTTTTAAAGTCAGCAGAACAAATATCACCAGAAAACAAATAAGTTAATAAGATTACATTTTAAAATTAAAAACATAAACTGCATATCGGTATGGGAATTACATAAATTGTTGTGACAAAAAAGTCGCATAGATACAGTGAGCGGACTGTGAGACGGCTTGATTTGAAATATTAATAAAAGGTTCAATTAACTCATAGGATACTGTTACTGTACTAAACTTTATGTACAGGACTATTATAATGAAAATTCACTTTTTCAGAATTACGTAGGGATAGCACTAGACCGAACAAACCGAAACAAAATTTCACTAGTGTATATATAGTAAAATTGAAAGTTAAACTGTGAAAAATTGAAAAAGCAGCGGTCTGTCAGACCGCTAACAGCAGTTAAGGGTTAAAAGGCATAGAATGACATTTAGTAAATCCTTAAAACCCTCTTTCTATCCCAATATGTATTCCCATTAACAATGAAACTTTGTCGTTCAGCTGTCCAATTCTAACTTCGTTTGCAAGATACCTGTATGAAATTTTGTTCAAACAGCGTTATTTACTTCACTAAAATATCTCTTTAGTAATATGACTGATTTTCACCTCTATAAACATGACATTTTGGTCGCAGATTAAAAACCGTAAATGCAAAGGAAGCCTTAAATAATTTTGTTTTTTATTGTACGCTCGATATCTGTAGTTTATACGTTCGTACGCACATTCGGACATTGATACTCAATCTTCATTCCCCCTCCCCCGTTTAAAATAAGAACTTTCTAGATTTGCAATTCTAGAAGGGTATCTGAAGATGATACAATAACAGTTCATAAGACACGTATTAGCGGCTTAAAGAAAAATCTTACTAAATGTGATAATCAACTAACTGATTAATTTTATAAATTTAAGTATGAACCATAAATTTAAGTATGATATATTTAATAATATGCATGCTTGTATAAACATAATTTTGTTAGCACAAATATATCGTTCTTATTGCTAAAATTAATTTATAATAATGAACCATTAAAAAAAAAATGTTAGTTATAAAACAAATTTTTTTGGCTTCAATTCGTGATAGAAAGGTTAAAAAGGGTTGAAGCTGGCATTTTAGCATTGGGCTCTAATCTGAGCACATGCAAAATATTTCCCACTTTTTATAAAAAGCGTTCCGTAAAAAAACTTTTCTGAATAATTTTTTTACTAAATCAGTGTCGAAAGGGCGTAATTTCATCAACTTTTTTCTTCCGTACCTAATAAAATTAAAAAGTGCGATTTCAAAAGTATAATATATTTTTCAGTTATTTAGTATGCCTATTTAAAATTGAAAACCTTTTGAATAGAAATGCCAATCAGTTCTGACTTGTCTATCTATCATTTGTTTAGCAAAAATCATGAATGAAAAGAAAATCTTCCTTTCAAATGAATGTCATATGCTTTCATATTAACATGGAAGTATGATTTCTAGTCTGTAAAGCATGAATATTAGTTTTTATTATACATGGGTATTCTTTCCCCCTAGACAGCATCAGAGTAAAGCTGTAATTTATAGGAGACATACAGAATACATAAATAAATTCACTTGTCTTCTCCCATGCAGTATTCAGTCAGAAGAGCAATTTGTTGACTCTCATCTCACCATGATTTCATTTTTATATCGCACATCCTTATTCTTCATGATTTTTAAAAGCTCAACAATAGCCCCACCTTACTTTTTTTTAACCACTATCTTCAGCTTGATTTATACCTGCTCACGATTTCGCTGTGCAATCTTTCCGTAATCCCTTGGCTCTGTTTTTACGGCAGGTGCTTGATGTGAAAGGAGGGTGGTGGTAAGAAAAAGTTGTGCGCTCGTGAAATCCGTGAGGTGTGGCCACTCAAGTCCTTGAACTTTTCTTGGCTTCCATATGTTCTGAGATGATTCCCACAGAACAAAAGAACTACAGGTAGTCCCTTGAGCCATTATCTCGAACAGCAAGGGAGCTACCGATTTGTGTTGCTCTTTTATTTTCTTGCTTCTAGATTTACCGGTAGTGTTTTGATGAATTTCGTTTTATGTTTTTTTTTTTCCTTTGCTGGTCTATTGTTTATGGTCGTTTTGTCTTAAAGAGTAGGAGGAAAGGGAAAATTAGGTACTGGCTTTCTCCTCCTATCGTCTTACATTGGCAAATTAATGGGGATTAAGTTTCAGTTCTTATTTTATTTTACTTGGATTTTACATGAAAAAACAATTGAAAGAAGAAGAAAAAAATATTATGGTTAAAGGATTACATGGAAGGTAGAAAACATAATTTTGCTTGTCCTGCATAGGCCGGGGATTGTTCAAGCAAGATAATTATTTCCTTTTTAATTCTTGACTTTTAGTATAGTGGGGCATTATTATGTTTATTAATAATCATCTTTTTTTTTTTTTTTTAAGGTCTCAATCGGGACTTAAAATCGGATGTTCTATTCAATGGCGCAGAGAAAGGAACGGGGAATTTAAAATCACTCCTAGACCAATTAAAATCTGATAGAATAAGTACAAAAACGCTTGTGTTGCGATAATTAAGCGATACAGATTAAAAACAGCGAAAGGAAAATAAAAATAGTTAAAAATTTAGAATTAAATTGTTTGAATGCTTCATAAAGATGAGCCATTTACTAAAAAATGAAAAAACCGTGAAAGATAGCTAAAAACCAGCAACAACAGCACATGTATTCCGCTGCTGTTGTTTTTCAGTCTATTAATTTCGATCTAAAGAAAGTGGTATCCTGTATTTAGACTTGATAGTGCTTTAATCTCAATCTAACCCATGTCATTTTTTAGTTCGTTAATAACAGTTCTTATTCTTATAATATCCAAATTTAAGATATCATATTATGATTAAGTGAGCAATCGAAATTTAGTTGATCTTATAAGGGTAATTTTTTGTTCTTAACCTCTTGACTGATTCACGTGGTAGAAACTTCGTAGCGTTCGTACGGTTCTTGAATATGAATATATTTTAATTTTTTTTTTTTCAAATGGTAAATTGTGACTTATTTAATGACACATTCTGTGCTTAAAAAAGGCAAAGATTACTATTTGGATATACTGTTACTCGAGTAAAAACCATACTAACCCTGCTATGCGGTTTTCCACACCGACATAGTCAAGAGGATAAATCAGCAGCATGAAATTGAATAACTTTTTCTCAACTTTCAATTCTGAATTTTATAAATAAATAAAGGCTTCAAATATAACCGAAAAAACGTTTATTATTTAATAGTTTTAATTGGGTTTTTAAAAATTCAATTTTTTTTTGTTTTTGTTTTAATTAAATTCCATAAAATAAGCTCCTAATTAATATCAAAGAAGCCACATTTAGATAAATCGATGAAAACGAAATATTTAATGCAATTTCATCAAAGTGTAACGCGCTTAAAGCGACACATTTTGCTTAGAGCAAAGATATATTTTTAAAAACCTGAAATTATTTTGCGCCTTTTTATTAAAAAAAAATATTTTTTATTGTACCCGGGTTTTTTGTCATTGAAACGAAGTTTTTACAATATAATTTTATATTGGACCAAATGAGCGGGTTTTTTTTTCTTCTTTGCTCGTTTCTTACTGCATTCAAGTTCGCTATAACGAGTTGGACTACATTGAAGCGTATTATATTCGGCCTCTTGTTAAACATTAGTGTATCAAAATACATTTTTATGTACTTGTTTTCAATTTTTACAGACTGTCTCTAGGAAAACGTAAGAGTGGCTTTTCACTACGGATTTTGAAAGAAAACTGGATACCATCTGTTCAACTGTCATTTTTTTTCCCCCCTTGCTTCAGATTTCAAATTCAGATTTTTTGACAACATATTAGTGTAACGGAAACCTCCTTTTCAAAATTAAAGTTTCTATTTAGAGTAATCGTAACAAATCCAAAGACTATTTATTAATCAGGGTGATTGTGATATGTTAAATTAAACTTGGCATCGATAACAACTTTAAATCGTTATTTTACATTTCTACCAAACTTATATTACTAAAAATTATAATGTCTTATAAGGTGGTATTAAAATTAACGTATTGTAAAAACTCCGGCGGGATTTATAAAATTCGAACTGGTAGCTGTGGCTAACCGGAGTAATTACTATAGCTGATTTTTAAAAGAAATATTTCTTTTATTTGTAACATCAACTTACAAAACATTCCTCCGATAGATTTCGGTATTAACATAAATTAAGGAGTGCGTGAGATGCGGTGATTATAAACCATGCGATAGTCTTTAAGTCTCTCCTTTCGATCTCTTCGCTCGAAATACTCTTGTTATAGACTTTGATTTAGACCTCCGAATGAGGCAATACGATTTAACTGGACAGGGTGTCCTTGGGGATGCTTGGATGGCTTCTCGGAAATCTCTCTCACAGATCGGGGCGTCTGTTTCCTCCGGCTTCCCCTGCGCTGCTCGTTTCTCCGCAATTCTCGGCTTCTTAGGGTCACGTCCTACCCTTTTGCCTCCAAAAAACCCTCTCCTCTCCTCTTCTCTTCTTTCTCTAGCCTCCGAAAAAAGGGGGGCGGGGGAGGTTCATCCCGGCCTCTCAAACTTACGGCAGCCTATCGTTGTCGATATCTGGTTCCCATTCGCAGATTTTAAAAGGACTTCCCTTGGCGTCCGATGGTCTCTGGGAACTCTCTCCATCTGCGACCTCACAAGTAGAATCAATAATTCGTTACCGTCGGGTAGGTGCCAGCCAGTCTCCAGTATTGTTTCCCTAATGTCCAAACCATTCAGCGTAGGAGATGGATCGCTTCCTTAGGTTCGGCCCGACAACTCCTGCGGTCCATAGTAAAGTAACTCAGCTGGGATATGGGAAAATGTCACAGCATTACCCCCTCCAGCAGTTGAGATTTTTCAAGCATTTGGAAAATCTTACATCATTACTGGTGCGCTAGCCTTCCATCCATACCCAACACATGTTAATTCTCAATAGAGGCTTACCTTAAACATTATTATTCACAAGTTTACAATACACTCTACAGACTCACATCGTTAAATTAAATTTCAATATTCATTGTATGATTCAAATACACAATTATTTCAATTACAAAATTAAAAAAACTATATACAAAATTACTGAGTGGAATGTTATTTATTCCATTCTACTTAAACAGTCTACATGTGGAATTTGGTATCCCTGGCCTATATCCTAAGGATCTGCGAATATCCTGCCTTTTTCCAAAATCTCTAATTAGTCGGAAATTCTTTTCGGCGTTGTTTTCCCACTGTTTAACGTCGCTGATTTCAGTTTTGTTTTGCGGCGATAGGAAACCCGAGGTTTCTAAACAATTAGATTCGAAGAATTTCTTTTGCTTTCTTCCTAACGCGCGATACCGGTTCACCCTTTTTGAGGACTTCCTTCCCGAAGACTTAAACTTAATTTTTGCCTCTAAGACGGTGTCTTTATTTTGTCCCTCATCCTTAAATTCCCGGATTTCATTCTTCTCTAAAAATGAACATCCCTTTGTGACAATCTCACACTTATCATTCCCTTCGGAATTTTTCATTACGTTTTCTATTCTCGTTTCACTTACGCCTGTCTTAACACTACCTGACTCCCTATCCTGGAACAAATTATCCATAACTTTCGCATTGGAATTAGGTGTTTTCAACTCTTTTCCCTTTTCTTCGGGACGTGACTTTAAATGTCCCAGCTCTTTTCCAGAAGGCCATACTATTTGAATAGGGTCAGTTACGACGCGCCCTATTTCTTTCTGCGAACTAACCTTGTAACGGGATTTGTATAAGGCGAGTTCTCTGAATAAGCGTCTTTTAAAAGCAACTAATAACCGGTCAGCTACTCGCTTCTCCCAAGATCCTTCTTTCAGGGACCTCGCTAGACCCTTTTTACTTCTTCCCTTTGTACTTTCCCCTGAAAATAGAAAGACGGGTTCTCTAGCTAAAATTGTTCTAGGGGGAGATTCACAATGCTTTTCTTTCCCGCTTAGACTGTAGGGGAGTATAGTATCAAAACCCTTTCTTTTCTGACTATCCATGTTAGTCGTTTCTGACTTCTCAGATTTGGGGGATAATTTAATTCCTCTTTTCCTTTCTTTTTCCGTAGGAAGTTTACCGTGCGGATTATTGTCGTAATCCGAAGCTAACAAGTTTGTGGGTTTAGGGGGAATTGAATTGTCCTCTTCACGATTTTTCTGTTGCGTCAAATTCCCAAGGCTAATAGGCAGTTTCGCTTTAATTTTGTCTAACAAATTTTGCGTTCTGTTCCCTAATAAATAATAAGACATTTCGGTATTCTTATCTACCACTGCGGCTTTGATTAAAAGGTCACCCACATCTGTCTGAAGTCTTATTTCTACGAGGGGTAGACTTTTTACTTCATTATCAAGGGGTTGTCTTACTCTCACTACCTCTCCCGTATACTGTTCCTTGGTTACGTCATTTGCACTAAGTAAGTCCAACGAACTGCCCGTATCCCTAAATATCTTCATTTTTTTCCCATTTACCATCCCTTCGCTTAGATAGGGATCGAAACTCTCATCTAAATCGTTCAAGTCTGCCAGTTGACACACTATTTCGGGTTTATCATTTATCCTTTTTAGTTCTGGGCAAGAGTATCGGAGATGGTCGGGGCTATTACAAATAAAACAGGACATACCTCTTCTCCGTTCAAAAATCTCGTCCCTATTTTTTTGTTCATCCCGATCACGCCAGTTTCTTTTTACTTCAAGCCCTTTCTGTTCCACTTTCGGTTTCTCGATGAATCTACTCCTCTCAAACGATTTTCCATTATTTGGGTTTTTAGGGGGAGCTTGTTTTCTCTCCGTTCTTCTGACCGCCTCATAATGATCTAGTTTTTGGGTCAGATCCAATGGCGTAATTATTGTACTCCAAGAGTCAATAAAATGCTGTCTAATTTCAGAGGGCACTTTCCGTTTGATCTGGTCAGTAATTATCAGGTCCCTAAGTTGACTAAATTCAGACACCTGAATACCGCTTAACCATTGGTCGAAATAATTCGTAATTTCATACGAAAAATCTTTCCAATTTTTTTCTTCGGTCCGTGGTGTTGTTACGAATTTGATTCTGAGGTCTTCTGCACTAATTTTAAACCTTTCGAGTAATTAACCCTTCACAAAATCAAAATTGTCCGTTTCGTCTGGTGGTTCTCTAAGAATAACTTCTGTCAATTCTATAGGAAGTAAACCTAGCAAATTTGTTACCCATTGCGACTTATCTAATTGCGCTTTTAATGCCTGTCTCTCAAATAAGTTGAGATATAAGGAAATCTCCGATTTTCCCATTTCAAATTTAGGTAACACATTTTTTAACAGAATTTTAGGTTCCCTTTCTATTTGACTAGATGATAACGTTAAAGTATCATTTTCCCTTTCCGCCCTAATTCTCGCGAGCTCATGTTCTTTCTCAATTTTATCTTTTTCCAATTTCGATCTCTCTACACGGTCTTCTTCAATCAACTTTAATTGGTTTAACGCCATAGTCTCATCATAATCGGGGGCTTCCGTTATCTTTTTAACCAACTTAGGAATTGTATCATTTGACAAAACCTCTACTTCAAATTCTATCGCAAGGGTTTGTAGATCGCATTTTCGAAATCCCGATATGCCTGCCATAATCACTAATTTTAAATTCTAACACAATTTAATTCCAATTTCCCGCACATAAATGCAATATAAAAAAAAATACACAATTTTTTTCACCCCCAAAACAACATAAAAATAAATACAGTAGTTTCTGCTCGACACAAAATACAATCAATATTCATGAAATTTTGAATTACAAGCAAACCAATTCCACATATAGGCTACAATTTGCCAAAAAAAACATATATCTTACTTAACTTAACTGAATTACTAACAGACTTCAACTTAGTCTTACAACTTCTTTAAATTCAAAATTTAATTCCTTAGCAATCTTCAAAATAAGAGAGCACATTAAAAATTTCGGCCGAAAAATACAATTAACATAATTTGCTTTTCACCAAACAAAAAAATTTTTAATTAAAAAGATTAAAAGAATTTTTCAATTACTAGAAACAAGATGAATTTAAAGTTTGTTACACTTTTAATTTACCTTCAACACACAAAAACATCTGTTGGTAATTAATATTTAAAATTTTTACTTATATTACCGAACACAAATAATTAAAGAAAAATTGCTTCCTGTCCAAAATTAAAAATATACACACTAAGCCTCCACTGAGAATAAATCAAGTGCTCACCTGGGTATAGCTCTGCGATTCTCGGCGGTGATTCTGCTTTCTTTTCTCTCCACACTGTCAGCAAAGTTCGGATGCTTCTGGTTGCTGGTTCAGCGGATGCAGTTTCAGATCAGCTCGGGTCTCTGCCTTGGTTTTGGCGGGTCACTTTGGGGTCGGTGGATCTTCCTCGATTCAGCGGAATCTGTCTCTCTATCACAGGATTCTGTACGAATTCGGCGAGTTGTCCTGCTCTGCCCCGATTCGGTATGTAGATTCAGGTTCCCAACGGCTGGTGTAGATTCTGAAGAAATTCGGCGAGTTGTCCTACTCTGCCCCGAATTCATAAAACTTTGTCACGCACGTTTCTTTCACCACTTTAAATCCCTTGAAGCTGCCACCATCTGTAAAAACTCCGGCGGGATTTATAAAATTCGAACTGGTAGCTGTGGCTAACCGGAGTAATTACTATAGCTGATTTTTAAAAGAAATATTTCTTTTATTTGTAACATCAACTTACAAAACATTCCTCCGATAGATTTCGGTATTAACATAAATTAAGGAGTGCGTGAGATGCGGTGATTATAAACCATGCGATAGTCTTTAAGTCTCTCCTTTCGATCTCTTCGCTCGAAATACTCTTGTTATAGACTTTGATTTAGACCTCCGAATGAGGCAATACGATTTAACTGGACAGGGTGTCCTTGGGGATGCTTGGATGGCTTCTCGGAAATCTCTCTCACAGATCGGGGCGTCTGTTTCCTCCGGCTTCCCCTGCGCTGCTCGTTTCTCCGCAATTCTCGGCTTCTTAGGGTCACGTCCTACCCTTTTGCCTCCAAAAAACCCTCTCCTCTCCTCTTCTCTTCTTTCTCTAGCCTCCGAAAAAAGGGGGGCGGGGGGAGGTTCATCCCGGCCTCTCAAACTTACGGCAGCCTATCGTTGTCGATATCTGGTTCCCATTCGCAGATTTTAAAAGGACTTCCCTTGGCGTCCGATGGTCTCTGGGAACCCTCTCCATCTGCGACCTCACAAGTAGAATCAATAATTCGTTACCGTCGGGTAGGTGCCAGCCAGTCTCCAGTATTGTTTCCCTAATGTCCAAACCATTCAGCGTAGGAGATGGATCGCTTCCTTAGGTTCGGCCCGACAACTCCTGCGGTCCATAGTAAAGTAACTCAGCTGGGATATGGGAAAATGTCACAGTATATTTATCAAAAATGTTTGTGTTAAATACTATCTTTTTAACGCAGTATGCGGATAAAAAAATTTAAAAATCAATATTTACTATTTTTTAATTCAATAAATTTACTCTGAACAAATTTACGTTTACTAAATTAAATCCCATTATTTATTTCGATTTTGAGGAAATTTCATTGGTAAATGTTTTTGTGTACTTAAATAATCGTTACTTCTTTTCTAAATATTCTATTTGAATAAGACCTGTTGAAATCCGCTGTGAATTTGCAACTTACTTAGTTCGCTTTTTTTCCAATATGAAATTGATAGAATTTCAATACAGCTCTTCTCGAGAATTTTATTATTCATACACAGTTTTGTAGTAGCGTAGGGTATATTTTGAGCACCCGGAGCAATTCAAAATATTTCGCCCCTCCTTAGAGGCTACTAGATTTTTATTTAGATTTTTATGCAAGAACTTTTTGACACCCAAAAAAAATTTAGCGCCAATGCATGTGCCCTACGTTTCGCTACTGCTTATAAGACACAATTTCCCAGTAGAATGTTAGTTTTTCCGCAGGTCTTTGACAGTTAAAAAAATAGATGCTCTGCGTTTTTTTTAATACTGAGCTTGAATTATCTGGACATACATTTAATTTTCTTGGATTTTGAACACGTAATTCTGAGGGATAAATTGTAATCGGATTATTTCCTATTTTTATTTTATCTTTGCAGCCAAGCGAAATTAGAATAAAAGCAGGGTGTTTGTGGGTGGAAATTATTTTTGATTTTGGAAGTCTTTAGATCTATTTTAAATTATTATTTTGACAAACTTTTGTATTTAATAAAATTTACAATGTATTTAAAAAAAATCTCTTATCAGCATTACACGTTTAGAGCTTTGTATACTTGATTATAAGTAAAAAATCCCCTGAATTTAGGAATACACCCACAAAATAACTTTGATAAAATATGAGGAGTGTCTGTTAACCGAATGTGTTGTATAAATCTGGCATCATATAATTTGGAATCTACTGTATAATGTTGTAGATTTTATTAAGCCACATACTTTCTTGTTGTATTTAATCGCCGAAATGGTATTTAGGGAAAAAACACCCAAATCCTAGAAAGGAACATTGTAGCGATTGCTGTGCTATGGAATAAGATTATAAAAGATTTCTCATTTGTCTCTTACTTCCATTTGTTGAAAAATGGGTTATATGCATATGTATTCAAAGTTGTTGTAAATAAGTATAAGTTGTATGCCAGTATGTCAAATATGTGTATGTAAGGATATAAGTAAAGATAAGTTGCATGTAAATATGGATTGGATATTATATATAGATTATAAAGTATTCAATATGAAGGTAATTTAACCCATATTTTATCATCGTCCTGTATATAGGGCAATTCAGATTAATCGAAATTTCACAATATCTCTTATTTTATTTCTGCTCAGCTACTAAGATAGATTTTAAGCTTGATAAGCGTTACTTAGTTATTTATTTTAGATTTTTGATTTTGGCTAATTTGTATGTTATTCGACATGGTTTTATTTTAAATATGTGAAAGCTAAAATTGAATTCAAATTGACTATATGACAAATCTTGTATATTATTGCTAAGTAAAACCGAGTAATGCCGAGTAAAAAAAAACTTGAATACTGCCGAGTAACTGTAATGCGGCTGTATATAATTTATTGGATTGGATTGTAACACACCGTTCTATATATTTAGAACAGTTTGTGAAAAGAAAAAAAATACATTTTTGTAATTATAATTTTGTTTCTTATCCCATTAGTCTGTAATAGCATTTGCTAACTTTTTTTAATATGTGATCAAATATGGATTTAAAAAATAAAAAAGTAGTTAATCTCAACCTCTCTGGTGCGTATACAAAAATCTGCCAATAAGGCAGTTTTTTTTTTTTTTTTTTTTTCACTTTTTTTTATACGAAATATTCGTCGGTAGATGCCTGAATAATTTCTATACGTTTAGAATTTTAAACGGATGTATAACACAGCAGCCCGGTTTGTTCTGACATTATCGAGAAATCTGAAGAGAGGGGATCTGATTTCTTTATTCTACTTTCAAGCTGGCGAGGGGTTAATGGCTTTTTAAACAATGGGTTGGAGTCACGATTTTGCAGAAGTTCCTTCAAGAAGCTCTACAGGTGGAATTACAAGAGATTCGTGATTTTTCATGAACAGAAGCTAGGTTCTCAAACAAACTGCTGATCAGTTGCCGGGGGCTTGCGTATTACTTTCCCTATCACACGGAGTAATAGATGCTTCGCCTCGGAGACTCGATGCTTCATTCGACTGACTCCTCGTGAGTCAACTCGGATGCTTCGACTCAGCTAAAAAAAATACTATAAATATTTAGAAGATTTAAGCAAAAAAAGGTATTAATTTCTCTCGTATGTTTATGTATGGCTAGATAGATATTAAAACGTAATTTTTGGAATGGTTGAACGAGCGACAGAGAGGGGGGGGTAATTGCCCCCAATCCGGTCAAACCAAAAGCCACAAGGGCCTGTTATTATTCCACTCTCCAACTCCTTCCTATACTTCTTTCTACACTGTCACAATACATTAAACACATTGTCAGAAAATATTAAATATTTTTTCCTATGCCTTACAATACAGATATATGTGTGTATGTCTATAAAAACTTATTTAGAACAATCAAAATATACATAAATCTTACTCTAAAACCACAAAATGCTAATTATAATTAGTAAAAAGTCAAAATGGATTTAAAATATCAGCTTTACGAAAGTGGCGTACCCAATCCAATCTGAGGAGCCCCAGAGCCACGACCAGTTGGCCCAAGCTTTAATCAGGTTCCAATTGTCCTTGCCCGAATTTTCAAAATTAAAGTATTAAAGATTTTTTTTATCTGATTTTTTTTTTAGTATAATTTATTCTTCTCAAAGTGGTTTAAAATAATTAAACACTGTAAAACTTGGAATTGTTCGTCGGGGAGGGTTGGGCTGTGCCCCTGAACTTTTGATTAAAAATCCTGTGTTGGAACTCCTGTATCGGAAAAGTCTCATAATCTGCGCGTGATATTGATTGCTGATTATTGATTTTTATTTTTGTTTCTTATTAAACGGGTAAAAAATATAATATTAATAAATAGGGCAAGTGCGAGCACAACTCGCGCTCAAAGGGTTCCGTACATTAAATTTATTAATTAACTCTTATTACCCCTAATTTCTTCGCTATTTTAGTTTCAGTAGATTCGGAAATAAAAGGGGCGGGAGCATATTTTTACAGTATACTTTCGACGATATTGTTGTGGTGTTTTGGGGTTCTTTCTAAAACACAACTTACTTAAACTTAAAAAGCTCATTTATTACTCAATCTTCACTTGACAATTAAATATTTAGAAAAAAATAAGTATACCCTGATTAGCTCCACTGAAATCTGTTGCCATGGAAAAGGTAGCAAATTATATTAAACTAATCAAAATATCAAAACTTAAGAATCCGAATAGGTTAATACAACAATGATAATTTTGAACTCATCATTTTAAGACAATATTAAATGTAGTAAGGGGCAACAGATTTCTAAATCAAGTAGTATACTGGATTGCATAAAGAACACCCAACTCCACTCCAACCCGATCAAGCTCAAATCTCCATACACATTAAATTAACAAAAGTGTAATCATCATATAATTTGGAAAAATGCAGACAACCTGAAATTCCTCCAATATGAGGACCAAAAGGGGAAAGAGTTAAATCCGTTAATAGAATAGGGATATGATGATGTACTAAAATTTTAGAACAACCATAGAGATTCTGAACAAGATCCGATCGGTTAACCAAGAATCGTATAGTGGTGTATAATGACTGGATATTTTTTACTTTTTAAAATAAAACAATTTTGGTGTATATTTTAGAAAAACAATGTTTCTGAAAGAGGAGAGTTAAAGCTTAATTTAACATTTTATGAAATTAAATTTAATATTACTGTTTCACTTATTAATCTATCCATCCTTAAATCAAGATCAAAAATACGATTGTATAACATTGAGTGAACTTCAATTTATGTTCATTAAAACAGTCAGTTATGAATTTAAACTTAAGAAATTTTAAAGTCCTAATTTAATAAAGTTGAATTTTCTCTCCCTTTTTTTTTTATTACTCACAGAAAGGTTAGGCCATTCTTATAGGTCTACTGTGAATATAAAAAATTAATTATTTAGAGATTTATACAAAGAAAAACATACCAACTTTGATACTAAACAAAAAAAAAACACAATTTATTTGAACATTTAAAATAATGAAGCAACTAAGTTATCAAAAATAATCTTAATAAAACAATATAACAGCTGATCTTTTAAGTTGAAACCACTCACTGGTTACTTTTAAATTACACATCATATTTTTAAAATTACCATCATATTACCATTTAATGGTCGTTCAAACATACAAACATTATATATTAACCTACAGACTATTTCTGTTCATAATGTTTATTCTTATTGAAATTATCCAAAGATATTCATTTCACTTTTAAACTCTGGTATAGCAAACATATTTTTTTTTTTTTTTTTTTTTTTTTAAAGAGGTACAAATAAATAAAAAGAAAAACTATGCAAATAGTACTTACAACAGGTAGAGAGTTCTACAATTTTAGTCAATGGGCACTTAGGAGCATTTCCTCCTTTTTCAAAATCTGATGAAGCACTTAAGCTGGAGTATTCAGGCTGGGGAAAAATTCAGACGTGGTTTCAAGCTAACATTCATCAATCCTCTCATCTCACTGCATCACTTGCCATCAACTACTAGGTCCATCATCTAGTCCGGAGGGGAAAATCGTTCTACGGTCCAGAACTTCACCGTCGGAGTCAGTAATTTCACCTTCCTGAAGCATGTGTTTTATTCGAAGATAGCCATCACCGTAACTCAGAACACTACGACTTCTAACGACCGGTTTAGTTCAATATCTATGATCACTTCTGATGGTTAAGAAGTCATAATCTTGGAGCGCCACTACGCCAAAAAGAAATAGGCTACACATATCTTCTTCTTAATTTCTCGTTAACAGTTATAGATCCGCAATTCGAAAATGCCCTTATAGCCTCTTTTCATCATAACATCATGATTTAGGATGGTTAATGTAGGGCCATCAATGCCCCACTCTCAAAAAAAAAAAATCTTCCAGAAACCTGTCCGCCTTCAACAACTTCGCGATCCAGCCCACAGGCCAATCTTCGAGCCCCGTAATAAGTCGAATTTTTTTTACGAGTCAAACGACAGGTCTCTTGGCCAAGCAACAAGTGTCGTAAACATTCATTCTCCCGCGCTGCTTGAAAAACGGGACCGATCCACTCTGCCAGGGGTACGGGAATGGAAACAAAAGGAAAAATGGACTCAACGTGAAGACTACAGCTTGCCGCTCCACTCTGCCGGCCGCTTCATGGGGGAAGGAAACCATGCATCACCCCCATGGCGTGTGCTGAAGGGGGTCCTGTTAGCCTCTGTTTACATGGGCGCCAGCTATCCGCCTGATAGCAGAGCCAATTGAAGCCTGACGTAAACTTACAAAGCCTAATTGCGTGTATAGTACACTCATAAGATAACGTAATTCTTATACAGGGCGGTCGGTCATTCTTATATCAAAGTCAGACTAGATGACTCCAAATTTTCCACCTGTGCAGTCTACTGACAAAACATCCCTCCCTTGCTGTCTGCTTTTCGTATTTGAAAAACAGGAAGCTACGTTAGACTATAAACGTTGAAATTACTTTGCAAAAAGAAAAAGAAAGAAGAAAAAATAAAAACTGATTTTATTATAATTATTACAATTACTTTTATTTATTTAAATTTTTATTAGAAACAGAAAAAAAGAGTGCTTTTAAATAAATGTTGAGAAAGTGATTTAAATAATTAATGTAGATTAAAAAAAAAAAAATTTGTTGAAACCAACCGTAACAATATCTCTAAAAATATAATACCTAAAATTAAAACAAATATAATTTTGAGTTCGATGTTACGAGATTTTTCGAACAATACCCTACACCATATATATAAAATTTTCAAGTAACTTAATCTCTGATAGTTACCGACAATTGTTTTCGAAAATCATTATCAAATATACTTGGATGATTCTGCGTCGAGCGCCCGTCAACTCCTCCGCTGACCACTTGAAAAGTAAAGTTTGTATGTAAGGGAAAAATGCGTTTTTTTTTTTTTTTTTCAAACTGTTACCTAGGAAAATCGTTATAGTTTTCCTGCAAGGTTTATAAACTCCTACTAACCCTAATTTTTTAATAATTTTAGTTTCAGTAGATTCAGAAATAGAGGCGGGAAGGGGAGGGGGGGGTTGCAGTGCATTTTCAATGATATCTCTGAAAATTTAATACCTAAAATTAGAAAAAAATATATATATTTTTTTAATTCGGTATTACGAGATCTTTCACACGATGCCCCACACGATATCCAAAAGAAAACTTTATTTTTTCAAATAACTTAATTAGGCCCTTAATTTTTTCCTAAACATATTTGTGAATGTCTAATAATCTGAAAAGATGCGAGTAAAAGGGCTTTATAATTTTCTCAAGTTTGAACTTTCCATGTCCCATAGTTTACGAGAAAAAGGGCTCAGACGGGCATACAGACACAGGCATACAGACACACACTTACAGCAAAATCACCTCAATAGCAAGTCAAACTAATAAAACCCAATCTTTTTTTATGCTCGTTCATTACGTTCAAGCAGTAAATTAAAGGAAATACTTCAGAAATGCCGTTTTAAATTTACAATGTTTAAAGATACGAAAACTGACTTATTAAGAAATAAATTTTAGATTTTTGCGTTTGTAATATTATTTGATCAATGCTGTTCTAACTTCTCGTTTGTCTTGAAATTATTTAATAAGGCTTTTATAGAAGTAAAATTTCAAATTTATTTGCAATTGGATCCTTTTTTTTTTTTTTTTTTTTTTTTTTTTTTTAAATATAATTACAACTAGAAACAGGAGTAACAAGCTGGGAAAAATTTTCTGAAAGCATTTTTCAAAAAAGAGAATTGAAACATTATTTTTGACCGCCCCTGATGTCTCTGTTTAATATAATTTTTAAACTCATAAATGTCAAAGTAAAACAATTTACTTTTACGAAGAGGTGGGGGGGGGGGGGGGGGGCTCAGAAAAACAGTCTCGCCGACGAAAAATTTAGTTTTTTTTTTCTTTAATATTTTAATTGTTTAAAGGCACTTGTGAAAAATAATTATATATATATATATATATATATATTTTACAATCAGCAGAGGAAAAAAAACTACTAATTCAATATTCAGCGAGGGGCAGTGGCTCTCCCCTACCCCCTATCATAAAGAATGTGCATTAAGAAAATCAAACATTAGAAATACTTTACTATAAGCGGCACTTGCATATTGATTATAGTCGTTGAATTAATTTCGTGTCATCCATGATAAAAGAAAAAAACTCCGATGATGGAAGAAACCATTGCAATAACTAATGTTGCGTTGTAATATTAGTATTATGCAGGACTTCTCAATACTCACTATTACAGTAAAACTCAAATTATCGCATTTCAGCGCTTAACATTTACAGCAAAACACCTCTTCAATTAGCAAATCAAACTAATATAAAATAGCCTCTTTTTAATCTGCACATTCATACATTAAATTAACGGAAATACTTTAGAAACCCCATTTTAAATTAACAATTTATAGCATTTAAAGATATGAAAACTGATTTGTTAAGAAATCAATTTTATATTGTTTTTCAGCGTTTGTAATATCATTCGACCAATGCTGCTTTAGCTTTTCGTTTGACTTGAAGCTATTTAATAAGGCTTTTATTCAAGTAAAATTTTAAATTGATTTGTAATTGGATTTTTCTAAAATCTAATTACTGCGATAAACAGGGGTAGCAAGCGGAGAAAAAATGGAAAAGGAAGAAAGAATTGAACTCTTAATTACATTACGGCTTCCAAATTGCTTCTTAGTCTGGGAGGAGTAAAAAAAGGACGGAAAATATTTTGAATACAATACAGTTGTGAATTTACTTAGGGTAATGTAAAGAGCATAGACTACGGCAGAACGAAGTATAGGGAGGGGCAAGATTTTGAAAAGAAATGTGCCTCTGACCCGCAACCCTGTCCTCCCATTTTTTTTTTTTTTTTTTTTTTTTTTTTTTTTTTTTAATAGAGAATATAAGTATGAAATAAGTTAAATTAACATATTTGTTTGCCAGAATCGCCAGTCAACTTAAAAAGCAATACAGAAATTTAACAGTTAAAAAATATTACGTATTCAAAAATAGGTTTCTACTAACATTCTTCAAAAAAGAAAATTAAAACAGTGATTTCTTTTTCATTCATTTAAAATAAATTTTAAACATAAACATAAAATAAACTGAAAATTGACTTTCACGAAGGAATTGCAGATCTAACAATTTTTTGAGCCCTCCTGACAAAAAATTCTTAGTTCCTTTTTCTCTTAACATTTAATTATTTTAAATCACTTCTGAAAAATAATTATTTTTTATTTAATTATTACTATAATTTTTAAATTGAATTGCAATTGATTTTTTTTTCTAAAATATGTTGAACATTTTTAATGTTTTTTTTAATATCTTGAGATTTTTTATATGGTGTTTGGTTATAGACTTCCGATGTGTGCGAGGCAAGTGGCAAGTCATAAAACAAATCGTACGACAATTGACAGTAACAACCATATTAACGCATATTTTCAACTACTGCTCTAAAATCATAAAACTTGGATGAAAACTTTGTGGATACCTTTTGTACTGTAGGTATCAACAAAGGATTCATTTTGAGGAATATTAAAAATTAAATTTAAAATAATCTTTAATACCCTTGTGCGTAAATTCAATCTGCTAATAATGCAGGGGTTTTTTTTTTCTTTTTTTTCCGCCTGTTGAAAAAATCTCTTGCATTTATTATAAATCAAAACAATTTTATTGATATTTGAGGATATTTATGCAAATATCGAAATGGGAATGTGACGTACAAACCATCTTACGAATGGAAAAACAGACGCTCCAATCAAAATAACATGGTACACCCTATGACAGTGTGGAATTAATGATAACTCAATTACTGATGATGCCTCCGAGTTGCGGTAACATCAATAATCGGGTTACCATTAATTTTACATTACAGCGAAGTGTGCGATGTTGTATGGCAACACCACCTGCTGATGCATTAGCTGACTGGCAGTTTCGTTATCTGCACCGTCATCATCGACGCTAAAATTTGTTGCCAAAATGTAACGCTGCCTCTTGACTTTTCGGATTAGGATGAAATAAGTGTGTAAACAATGGAAATCTGTGATGGTTACTTTAGATATTTGATGACGTAATGGGAAAACAATTTATACGATCTAATGTTCTACTACAAAACGTTGATATATTTTTAAATTATGTAATGTAATAATTATAAACTGTATGCGCCATATGTGTAAAGCAAGTCTACTTTTAAAGGTTTAATTTAAAAAATATATATTTGTTTTTCATTCTATAGTTATATATATATTTTTTTTTTTTTCATTTTTCCAGTTAACCTACTGTCATTTGCATATATGTAATTTATCTAATTTTTAGATACAATACCTATACAAAGTAAGCGCCATATTTTTTAAGGCGTTTTCATTTTTAGATGTTTTAAACTTCAATATCAATGGTGTTAACTAATCGTAAGACTTAAGTGACTGATATATGTAAGCAACTTTTCAAAAAACATTAGGGAGCCATGCCATTAAAAATGTCTAACAGTAGTTAATAACTACATATGAAAAATAATTTTATTCTAAGTAATTTTAAGAAACTAAGAAGTATTAAATAAAACTAAAGAAGATAAGGTTAAGAATTGAAAAATATTAATAAATTCCTATAAGTTCCTAAAGAAGCAAAAGCTGAGAGAAAGAAAGTCGTAGTCAGCAGTTATCGAAGTCTTGTGTTAGACTTTACACACTTAAAAGGAAAGAAAGAAAGAAAACGGCATATTTATTCTGCTACATTATAATAGACTATAATAAAATTACATTGTGACAAACAAAAAATTGAAATTAAGTTTAATTTCTACTTATACATAAAAACTCAAATTTAAATTTCAGTGAAATATACATAGTTTTTTAATTATTTAGTAAATGCGATGAATCTTTCGTTATGGTTGATTGTTAGCCAAGTAGTGCTTTTCCATAGATTGCATGACAGTTGATTTTAAGTAAAATAGAATAAAAATTTAAATATATATATTGCTTATATACAGTATTATTATTATGGCTGTATTTTAATTATATGTAGCAATTATGTTACTGATTTTATTGCAGTTTTCAAAGGAAAAGCAGGAAGACAATAAAATTTTGATTTTATGTGTATGTTTTACCCGCTTGAGAATCTCGGCTTTATGATTATGAGCGCTAGTGCTGCCATCTGTATTATATAAAATGTTTCATTACTGACATACAAATGATTCTTGTCCTCAAGGTCATAGTTTCTGTTTTAGTCCTAAAATTGGAGGTTTTTACTTTTTCTACAACATTACAATTTTTTTCTTTTTGCCTGTTTTAAATGTTATCCCTTCTTTCCTTCCAAAAAGAAACATATGTATTTTTAATTTACATTAAAATAAAGAAACATTTTTAAGCAACATTTTTTTTTTCTTATTTTAACTTTAAACATTTGAAATAAATTCTCATTACAAATAACTAATGTCGAAAAGTAAAAATTGCCGTTAATATTTGAGTTTTATTGCTTTGAAGGATTGAGCTCTCTCAATATGTTAATGTTACCTTAAACTGTTTCAGTACGAGAATGGTTTAAACCTTTTAAGGCTCAAGTTTTTCAGATACTATACTAGGTATGTAAAATATATTAACAAATAAATATATATATATTAAAATCTAAGATTTTTCATGACAATAGTAAAACTATTTTATTATTATTATTATTATTATTATTATTATTAAACCATATTTATGTAAAACTTGGGACTTCAACGAATATTCGCCGTGACAGTTTTGTCATGTTTGCATTTTTTACTATATACAAACATGCAACCAAATAAAAGCATTACAAAGTTATTAAAAATTTCTTCATCTAAAAGTGCACCTACAATTTTTTTTTTACACCAAACTAAGCTAAAACATTACTTGCAGTAAAATTTGAATAATATTCTCTTTGAAAAGGAGAGATCTGCCATTATAAGAAACAAATTCTCCTGATTACTTAGTTGTTGTTTTTTGTTCATTCTGTATGAGACTTACACATGTATTACATATTCTGTGCGAGACTTACTTGAGGTCCCAGTCCTAACACTATGACGAAATGGCCTCAAGCTGGCACTTAGAAGTGGCTTATTCATTAAAAAGACACAAACAAAATAGGAGTATCTACGATGAATTGCTAATCTTAAACAGTTTTAATTTCAAATGGATTTAAATTTACGATTAACCACAAGTAATTTTAAAATCTGAATGACAAACAAGATCTGCCAAGACGGTGAAAGCAAGTGTATTAAAGCATCTCTCCATAAATTAAATCATATTTATAGAAAATTCAGGGCTTCAACTAAAATTTGTCGTGAAAACTTCACATTGATTTTATTTCTTAGTATAAAAAAATAACTAAATATGAAATTTAATAAACATATACGATAAAACTTCTGGAAATGGAACCTGTGCATAACGAAAACCTGTCTTTAAATAGAAAATTTCATAGCTTTTCACGAAAAGAATACAGTACAATTATAATGCACTGGTATACCTGCTAAAATGGAAACCTATTTAAACTTGAAGCTATCTTGCGATTCTGTCGTAGCAGATTTCACTATATTAAAATTCTGTGTCTGAAAATACAGCAGCCATTTTCATAAACCTTGTAAACTGAAACATTTATTTGTGGTAAAAATAAAACAATTAACCTTTTGAAAAGAAAAATCTGAGGTAAGAAAAACTAATCTTCTCCGATTCCTTCGCTTTTTGTCCATTCTGGATGAATACGGTCACGGTTCAGAAAAGAGCTTCCGAACGTTATCACGAAGTGACCTGAAGCTGGGGCACTTATCAGAAATGGATCACTCATTAGACGAATATAAGAAAAACAGTATAATAATGTTATTTCGTGTGTCACGCGTAGAAGGGTTAGTTAGACCTCTGTTGTCCAAGTCACGGTTTTGAAGAGGATTTTCATGTTGTTCGGCGTTAAGCATGTGTGTTAGATCACGCGTTCCACAATTTTTTATATGTATATATCTTATGACATGAGCGCCGGTAGAACGAAAGCCAGAGAAGGGCAAGATTTCAAGGCAGATGAACCTGTGGTCCGCAGCCTTGGCTGCCCCCCTCCCTTTTTTAATGGAGAATATCTACATAAAAAAAATTCTAAACTATTTTTTTGTTTTTATCGGAACTACTCGTGCAAGACAATTTTTAAAAACAAATCAACGTAAAAAGTAGTACAAAAGTTTTAACAATTTAAAGATCATTAAATGTTCAAAAATAAGTTTCTACCAGCCTTTTGTCAAAATAGAGAATTGAAACAATCTCTTCTGTTTTTTCATCAAGGGGTCAAACACCTCCCCTGCCGTTTAATATAAATTTGAAAGTTAACAGGAAAAAAATATTTTTTTTTCCACGGGTGTGATTTAGGGGGGAGGTGAGCCCACCCTCCCCGACGAAAAATATTTAGTTCCTCTTTCTCACTGTTTAATTATATTAGTCTTTTGGAAAGAATATATTTTGTTAGTTGAATTTTAAAATCCAGAAAGGGGCAATGGCATTCCCTTCCCGGTACGTATGGTGTGTCACGCGTAGAAAGGATAGTTAAATCTTCGTTTTCAAAGTCACGGTTTTGAAGAGGATTTCCATCTTATTTTGCAATAAGCGTGTGTACTGATCACGCGCTTCTCCATTTAGTCCGTTTTTTTATTGAATTTCTTATAATCCAGTTTTTATGGAATAACTTAAAGAATCCAGGGGAATTGTTGTAAATGTTACTAATTTCATAACAGCGTAATTACAATTGCAGGGCTCGCACGTTTTCTGCTTTTGGGGTATTTAGTAATAGTAATCTTCGCCCTATTCAATGGCGAATTCTGGGACTAAATCATAAGATTTTTATTCCGAAATAGTTGTACTGAAAAGTAGAAATCGTGTGACTCGTTCAATTACTCCTTCGTGGATTAGGTTACATTCTAAAATGATAACGTTACCCATGAAGATGTTTTTATGAACGTGTATTGGCATTCATATTCAAATAAGTTTCTAATGTGAAAAAAAAAAAAAAAGCAAAAGTGTGTAGGGGGAGGAATGATGCTGTTAGCTCCTTCATTTTCTCTCTTTAGAAAAAAATATTTGGAAAAGTTATTCGGTAAGTTTAGAAATACTAGAAGTGATACAAATAGTCTATCATCGGGATCTCATTATTTTCCATAAGGCAAGAGAATTATCCAAATGTCCTGTTAAAGAAAGTAGTAATAATAATATTTTTGCTTTTGAAAAAAAAAAAAGTAACTCCGAATACACATCATTAAATGTAGATCACGAAAGTTGCTGAGTCTTTAATTTCAGCGTTAAATCGCTAAAGGATCAGGGTCCATAAGCCGTGTCTTTGGCCCATGAAATAAGACTAAAATTCGATTTTGTTATACTGACTTAATTATTTCACTTTTTAATATTAGAAGGTTTATCCTGTACGATTTCAACAATAGTTTTTGCATTTTGTTCGTTTTTATATAACTTACACAAACTCAAAGTTCATATTATTCGTAGTTTTTGATGAAAAATACGCAATTTCTCTCAATTTTACCTCAATTATTTAAATGAGCGCAATCATGCAACACTTTCTTCTTTACATATATTATAAAATACATCAAAAAGTACAATATAAGTAAAAGTAAAAGTGTTGAAAAGCTGCGCTCATAGTAAAATATTAAAAATAGAGAGTTAAGTAACTGCATTCCCTCACGTCAGTAAGAGACTTTAAGATGCAGCAACGTCTTTAAACGTGCTAAAATGAACGTAACTATTGCTAATAACTACATTCCTTCACATTAACAATAGTTATGTTCATTTTAGCACGTTTAAACACGTTGCTGCATCCTAAAGTTCCTTAGTGAAGTGAAGGAATGCAGTTATTTAACTCTCTATTTTTAATATTTTACTATGAGCGCAGCTTTGCAACTTTTATTTTTACATATATTGTACATTTTGATGTATTTTATAATATATGTAAAGAAGAAAGTGTTGCACGATTGCGTTCATATAAATAATTGAGGTAAAATTAGGAGAAATTGCGTATTTTTCATCAAAAACTACGAATAATACGAACTTTGAGCTTGTGTAAATCATATAAATCCGAACAAAATGCAAAAACTATTGTTGAAATAGTACAGGATAAACCTTCTAATATTAAAAAAAGAAATAATTAAGTCAGTATAACAAAATCGAATTTTAGTCTTATTTCATGGGCCAAAAACCCGGCTTATGAACCCTGATCCTTTTTAAGAAAAGTTCTGCGAATACCAGATTAGGAAAGGGATGAAAATTATATGATGCCTTTAGGAAGGAGGATCTCAATGTTTAAATACTAAGATTTTGAAAATATTAAAGAAATATATACAAAATTATCTACTACTGCTCATTTACAAGATAAGTATTTCGAATTGGTTTCACATTTAAGTATTTTCCTGGTGATAATTATTCATCAAGATGTCTGAAGATAACATTTTTACTTTAACTAGTCTGCTGAACTGTAAAAAATAAACATAAAACGTTAGATTAAATTTATAATTATTGACAAAAATAAACGGCTCTGGGAGATATTTTCAAGACTCTTGTCACAAGTGTCGGTCAGGTCATGCTCTATATTTCGAAAAATTTTATTGGATAATGTATTTTACTTATAAAACTAGAACTCTGACACATTAGAAGTGATAAAAAATGTCACTCAATAAAACCATACAGTCAGATTCGTTTTATACGAAGACAAGATGAGTAATGTAACGAAGATAATATAAGCAAGAATAAAAGATAAGTATTTCGAATTGTTTTCAAATTTAAGTATTTTCATGGTGATAATTATCCATCAAGATGTCTGAAGATAACATTTTTTACCTTAACTAGTCTGCTGAACTGTAAAAAAATAAACATAAAACGTTAGATTAAATTATAAAACTATAATTATGGACAAAAATAAACGGCACCGGGAGATATTTTCAAGAGACTTGTCACAAGTGTCAGTCAGGTCATGCTCTATAATTCGATAAATTTTATTGGATAATGTATTTTACTTCTAATGTGTCCGAGTTCTAGTTTTATAAGTGATAAAAAACGATGTCACTCAATAAAATCATACAGTCTGATTCGTTTTATAGTAAGATGTGATCTAACGAGAATTCGATTTTATCGGGGGAAAAAAGAAATTGAATTGTTGGTCTTATATAAAAATGTTAATTAACTGTTTTAATGAGAAATTGCGTTTTTAACAAACAAATATTTCTCAAAGCATTAAAAATGTTTACCTTTCTTCATATTATCGAAGCAAAGTGTTTAATTTCATGTTTATTTTTCTACACTTTTGCTGAATTTAAGTGAATGGGTCGTCCTTTATGCAATCATTCGTCTTAAGATTTTGAAGCTTGCTCAAAGTAAAATAAGTAAGGTTTTTTGTTCATTCAATTTAACTGAAAATGAAATATATAATTGTAAAGTGACAACTAAAAAGATTAAAGAAGAAAAATATTTTTTTTTAACTTTCCTAAACTGAAAAATTTTAAGTGTTTATTTTTGTAGCACTTTTTTATTTATATATTCAGAAAGAAAAAAAAAATGAAAATGAATGTTAACTTATAATGATGAATTTAGTTTTATATTGCTGATTTTAGAAAATTTATTATTATTTTGTGTGTGTGTGTAAAATAAAATCTTAAACTTGGTTATTGCGAGAACGTTTATAGCTAGCAAATCCCCTGTTTCCTTTGTCTTCGTTATAATCGAGTTCGGTTGTGTAAAGTATTACTGAGTTAAGATAATACGGATGTGGGAATTTATTTTTTAAATATCTTCTATCGCGTGTTTCTAAATCGGTATAAATTAACAAGTGTAATAAATCATATCATCAAAAGCATCTGAAATACCTCAACCCACTTCATCGCTTTGGCACTGGAAACCTCATTAATTATCTCTCTATAATTACTATGATTGTTTTACGCTTACAAAGCTTTCGTCGGCAAAGGATGGATTTTTCGCACGAAACCATCTTGCCTAGAAATCTAATGATTAATTAATTGCTTATTTTCCAAACCGCAAAAAAACCAGTTCGATTACTTGCAGAAAGCGGTATTCTCTTGGGAACGCTTTTTAAACAAATGCGAAGGATTTTAAGTAAGAAATGTTAAAAAAGGAAATTTTAATCGAAGACTGTATCTAACTCCCCGACATTTAAATTTCAACGATGTAACAATGATTAATGATTTGAAATTCTACTTGTTGGGCATATTTTCTTTATTGCCAAACGCAAAAAAAACATTTTTTATGCAAAGATCTGAAAACACAATCATAATGCAAGCATGGCAAAAATTAACAAGTTCTTAATTTTTATATATATATATATATATATATATATAATTCTATATATATATATATATTGAAAAAAAAATTCACTGCGTTTTTATGTATTTAACTTAAACGAAAGGAGAAAAAATTCCTCTCGGGAGAAAAAGCAGGTATACGGCAGAAGAAATTGGATGGTGCTGCCATCTATAACTAATTAAATAAGTTATAAACTCTGTATTGTTAAATATTTTCTGTATTTTTAGATGTTTTGAGAAAAAATCAATTACTTCATTTCTGTTTCTAGTTCTCTTTTTGACATTTTTTTTCCTCAACTCTTCCTTTACTTCTTCAAATCTGTATATATATATATATATATATATATATATATATATATATATATATATATATATATATATATATATATATAATATATAATTTTCGATTTTTTTTTTTTTTTTCGTTTGCTTTTCGAAAAGGTTATTTTTTATGGAAACATTAAAAATTAGCAGTTGTCTAAATTTCAGTATTGCTGTAAATTTATTGATAATTTTTTATATTATGAATTTATTGTGTATCTCATTTAAAATACATGCTACTATTACAGTAATATTCTTTTCAAATAAAGATGTTCTTGTCCTTAGAATATCATGAAAATTTTCAAAATTTCTAACGCCTGATTCCCATTAATTAGATTTTTGTAAAACAAACTGCAATAATTATCGCCGCTGAGTAGACTAACTTGTCGTCTCATACGTCTAATTACTCTTGATAGGCAACGAGGCTCGTTTTGTGTAACTAAATACAAGTGGTATAAAAGAAGGACTGTGGTGGAGAATATGTGATGATATATGCCGTATACCTTCTGGATTTGTTAAAAAACTATATACCAGTGGTTCCCAACGTGAGGCGAACACCTCACTGAGGAACAATTTCATTTTTAAGAGTTATTAACCCATTCTCTGTCAGTTTTTTTTTTTTTTTTGGGGGGGGGGGGGGAGGGGGGAGAAATAACGGTTTAGACTAAAATCAAAAGTAATACATGCGAGAATAAATAAATAAAATTTTTATTTGATACAATAAATAAAAATTTTATTTAATAAATAATTCTATACAAATATCTTTATTCAATTTTCAAAATGTTCCCATATAAAAGTTCAAAATACAACGAAAATCAGAATAATTGTGTAAAAAGAAATTTAGGATATTTAAACTTTATATAGACTTTTCTAATTTTTCTGGTTATATTTGTATTTTAAACTTTTCAACTAGTATTTATTGAATGAGACCTGTATTTCTATTCTATCTGCATCTGTCACATGAAGAAACTTTTATAAATGAAACTGCTTAAAACTATCTAAAACTGTTTGTCTTGAACGCATTTAAAAATAATCTAAATGAGTTACTACCGTCCTTATAAACTTAATAAATTCCTAAACTGGCATCTCCGAAGGAAATGAGCGAATAGTGATTCAGATTACACGTCTTGTGTATTGTGTTATTCATAGAGAAATCTTGGTGTACAAACATTTTCCATTTGTTTTCAATGAGGCACTAAAATCAATTAAAAAAATGTATCTATGATTTTAAATTTGTCAAGCGTGAATTTCTTCAAGAAATTTCGGAAAGATAAAAATTGAGGACATTTTATTTTGTACTTAGGTTAGATGGCAAAATACAACTCTTCTAGATATAAAGGCGAAGACGTTTGACTTTGTTGCAATTATACAGTTACGTTAAAAATCTATTTGTGCCATAATTTTACCTGTTTGTTAAACTGATAGATTTTGAAATGACTTGTCATCATTAATGCTCTTTTTAAGCTGCCTCGATGTGAATAGGAAATCCCTTTTAAATAATAAGAATTATATGTTTTGGAGGGAGAGGCGTGTGTCATGATTTTAGAGATACTTACGTGGAGCGTAGTCAAAAAAAGATTGGGAACCACTGCTGTAATACCCTCTGTTTCTCAAGTGAAACTACGTATAAAATTTGCTATTCGGAAAACAATTATTGCCAGGCTGAGATTAAAGTTTTCTACTCTCCATAAAAAAAAAGTGTTGATTTTACAGTATAATACTAGCACCCCAGCTGCTAGTATTATACTGTAAAATCAACACTTTTTTTTTGCAGTGTGGGAAAGCATGTATTACCGAGGGTTTACATCTCCTTGAATCGACGCGTGAACGATAAAACTGTGAAAGAATATCTTCCCAATTGAACACTTGGGAGGCGTCTTCCCTATTAATTTATTCTAGATACAATACTGCCTTTAGCGTAAACCCTCTTGTTTTCTTTTGATTACAGAACTGTACATAGGTAAATATGTACATATCATTTATTCTTGACATATATGGGATATATGCTACATAATTCAGTAAAAAGTTCATGACGTTATTACAAAAATTATTATAGTTCATAATTACTTTTCAAAAAATGCAGCTTTTGTAATTTTTTATATCTTTGCTGTAGAGTCGTTAAGTGCTAACTTTTACAACGTTCTCTTGATAAAATGTAAGAATTTTACTGTGCATTCATTCTGACAATCTGTTAAACATAGATTATTTCTCTTCTCTTTGCAGCCTGCTTTTTAGTTGTGAGTTCAGCGGAACCAAAGTTACACATTTATCCACCCAATCAAAATCCCATAGTAGCACCAGCAAAAGTGTCATTCGGTCTCATGTGCGAAGGTAAAGCCGAAGATGGAGAATTCACAGACATGAAATGGTTTAATCCAGATGGAGAGGAAATCAGGTAAAGCGCAATCTCATAATTTTTACTAAATATAAATCGAACAAAATAAATTGAAGCCTTTCTGTTAAAATTCTAGCAACATTTATACTATACTTTCTTATATCTAACAGAACCTATATTATAAAGCAAAAACATGTCCTAAAATAACGCTGTCGTCATTTTGACGGCGAGAACATCTGACCAATAAATTTCGCTTTTACTGCAATTTTTTTAACTTCAAGATAACGCATAATTTCAGATTTTATACCGTCAAATAAGGATTTTTTTTTTCTTTTCCAATGCAATTTGAAAACTATCTCAATCTGCTAGTTTAAGTTTTTTTTAAATAATTTTCAAGAATGATTTTTTTTTTAATCTATCTCTATCACGTGCTGCCCGATTTAAAAAGGTAAACCCGTTTGCACTTTAAACAATATAAATAGTTCAGCCTTTGTTTTCGGCTAATATCTCATAACGAAATTAAAACTTCATCAATAAAATACAAACAATATAAACAAAACATGTTTAGAAGACTCGTAATGGAACTACGCGCTTAAAAAAACTGCAATTATCAGGATTTTTATTTATTTTTTTTTTTAAATTATTTTTTTTAAGTGTTTTAAGTAGCGAAATCCTTGGTGATTGTTTCGGCTATAAACTCCTGACATGCGGCTAACACGAAAGTATAGCTTTTAATAAATTTCAAAACTGTTTTAATACGTTATTGATATTTTTCATATAAAAATTATTTTTGCTAGTGGGCAATGTAAAAAATCTTATTGGAGTTTTCACTTTTACAAAAAGAATGGTTTTCACCAATATACTCTAACCCGTGTATAACCAGGGTTCGATCCCCTATATTCATATAAAATAGGGATGAAAATCTTCCGAGGATCCACGATTTTCCTCTTTAGCATGTTTATTCCCTCTTGAAATTTTTTGACGACTTTTACAAGTGAAATTTGAGTGACAGAAACAGACATTGTATAGTTTTAGACCGGAGACTCCCCTTTTTGGCCTGATTCCCGTTTACACGGAGTAGAGGAATTGTGTCAAGAGTTAGTGGACTGATGTTTAATCTTTAAATACTAATATTATAAAGAAGTAATGTTTGTGTGCTTGTTTGTACAGGGTAATCTTCGGAACTACCGAGCCGATTTTTAAAATAATGGTAGCAAAAGGCTGGTGACCATCTCTCTTCCAAAATAGGTTATATTTTATGTCTGTCGATACATGTCGCAGAAATCGTGACAAATGCAGCATAAGTAGTGCCACTTGTTGGTCGATTTACACCGAAACCTAATCAGCGGCAGTTTATGTCAGGGTCTAACAGAGTATGAAGTTTGATTAAATTCCGTTCTTGTGAGAGAGCGCCCACTAAATTTGCGTCACATTACAGACAGACACACAGACTAATTAGTATGATTTAAAATATTTACCCATAATTTATTCATCCTTTTAAAATATTTAACTTTAATTTATTCATTTATTTAAAACAGCTCTTAAAATTAAAGACATAAATAAATAATGCAGAGTCAATAAATACTTATAATTCTAAAAGTAAATGTTTGATTTTAAACTTTTATTGCTAGATAAATTAAATATTAAATTCTTTCCATTTTAAATTAATATTCTAAATTCTTTTAGTTTTAAATTAATATTCCAAATTTAGTTTTTGCTTGAATTTCAGTAAACATTACTTCTAGAATTAATTTAACTTACTTTTTCCAAAACTTTATTCTTAAAATTTCTCTTATTAAAATTAATATATAGCTTAAACTTTATAAGTAAATTAATATATTATTTACATTTTAAAAAATCAATTAGAAAATTTCAAATCATTTCAAATTATTTTTTAGCAATGACTACCACTATACGTCAGGCTATATAGTGAGGTTTTGAAATGAAATAGATGTATTTATTTTACTAAACTATTTTAGGTATCGGATTCACTCCGGTGATGGTTACTGGTGAATAAACTTTTTAATTTTTTTTATATACTCAGTCTTATCCCGAAATTTCATTATACTAACGGACAGACATTTTCTAAAAACAGTTAAATCGTGTTCAAGACCTTCTAAAATGCATAAGTCCGTCGGAAACTGGAAGTCGAAATTTTCACAAATCCAATACTTTCTTCTTAAGATAGAAGAAAGTAATAAAACAGTACCTTTTTTTTTTTTTTTTAATATATATCAATTTTATAATTTTTATAAAAATTAGAAATGTGTAGTAAAATTTATCCCTGAACCCCTTTTTATTCCAGAACTAGTTTAAATAAAAAAAATATTTTGCTTTCATGAAACTTCATTTTTTAAGCAGTATCATTTTAAGTATGCTCAAATGCATAATATTTTTTTTAAATAACCTTATACCTATTCAAAGCATTGGAGCTGTGTGCATGGGAGTTTACGAAAAATATATGTACATTTCTAATGATTTATTACTTCAAGAAAATAATTTGCTGATTGGTATGTTCCTCAAATATTTTTTAATATAAAAACTTATGTTAGAAATTTGAACTGATCTGTTGCAAAATCATTTGTACTATCTCAATATCTGCTAAATATGGCAAATAACTAAAAATTGTTTGAAATGCTGTTCAAATGCTATTGCTCTTGTTATAATGAACAATTCTCTTATTAGGGGCAATGTCAGGAAAATTGAATCTATGCTAAAACTATCCTTTCCAACTCCCAGTGTGGAAGATAGTGGAAATTACAAGTGCACAGCGCTTTTCAGCAACACCTTAACTTTAGAAGCAGAAGTCAGGGTAGACTTTTATGGTAAGTATTCTGATGATACATTTTCAATATTCTGGAAATGTTTTCGTATTCTTTATTATTAGTTTTTAAATATTTGTTAAATTCTTGAACGGTGTTAGTTTATAGCTTACCAGCATTGTAGCTAAACCTGACAATAAGGTTTAGACATCTGTAGACCGCAATCAAAAATGCCATTGGAGAAAAATATCTTTTGGAAGACGATATACGCTACCGCGCATGCACGGTAGCGTATTACTGCTTGCGCGGCAGCTTATTACTGCTTATTTTACTGTTTAATACTGTTAATTTTACGGTATAATACTGGCAGCTGGGATGCCAGTTTTATACTGTAAAATCAACAATTATTTTTTGCAGTGAAATGTTGGAACGATATTTCACCATCTTATGGTTGCAGCTACTGCATAACCAAAATTTGGTTCAACATACAACAGATTTTTTAACAGTATATATTCTGTATCAAAAGTCACAGAATTGTTACCCTATGATTGATTCATTTGAGATTAACAACATTAAACTTATTCTCATTAATTTCCACCTAATATGCACTAGAGGCATATTGATACTTAATACAATAGCTTCATGCGTAATTTAATATAATTGCAAAGAAAGAAAAAAGTTGTACAAAACATTTTTTTTTTGCTTCTCCCAAATGTAACTTATTCTTTCAAGCGTTTCCAGACTAGAAAATTCTTTATTCAAAATATCTACCCCATTTTCCAATTGGTAATCTTCGTTTTATTTAATCGCAGAATGCCTGTCATTAAATAAAGCAAACTTACTATTATGAAATATTGATTGATATTTTGAATTTAAAAAAAATCCCCCAACTTGGAAACACTGATTTCTTCTCGTCTAATATTTATCATTTTGTTTTACAGAACCTATTAAATTTGAAGAATGCCCAGAGATTCAAAACTTAGTTGTGGGACAAGAAGGTCGTGTCAAATGCCAAGCAGTAGCCAACCCGAGGCCTACGATCAGCTGGGAAAAAGACGGCAGCCCTATCAACTCTGATCGAATCACCATCAATGAATTTGGTCTTACTATACCGTCTGTCAGCAAAGAAGATGAAGGGACCTATTCTCTCGAAGCCTTCGTAAAAGAAACTGGAAGCAATTTACTCCAAAAGATTGATGTCAATGTCTTGAGTGAGTGAAACTGATCAATTCACTTTTTTATTAAACTTCTACATTAAGATTTATAGATTTTTTTTATATTAAGAAAATATATGCGAGAAAACTATAATGAATTCTTTATAAAATAAAAGAGACAAAATAATGTAGTAAACTAGAAGATAAAACTGTATCAAATAAAAACCTAACCTCTGTGGTGTACGTGAGTTCTTCTCCACCTGATGGAGGAAACCTATAAATAATTGGCTACCGAAACTATATTCGTATTCTCTGATATTTTATTGTAGTTCAGGGAAGGATTTTTACTAGACAAGTGACAGTTTTCACCTTTTGTTTGTTCTGAACAATTAAAAAAAACTTCCGAGTAAAGCTGCGATCACGCGTACTATCCTATCATAGACAATATTCGATATTTCCTCATAAACTGGATTTTCAGGAGGAAAAATGTAAAAAAGGAAAAAAAGTGTGTGATAGTTTACCTCTCGTAAATTTGTTAATGACGATCTTATCGCTATTTGTATCTCTTACGATAGATATCATTTCTAATTCCGCCAATCGGAGCGCTCTCTAAAAATAGATGTTATCAGTTTTTGGACTTTATACAACCTTTTAAAACACTTAGGAGCTATTACTCCTAAAATTTAGAAAATAGTGTAATATATATTTTTTTAAATAACGCTTTAATCAATTAATATTTTCTTATTAATCAAATTATGACTATACGTAGAGAAATCAATTTAGAAATCCTAAAAAAATAGTTTAAGTAATGCTTTTATTTCTTTCCTTTTGCCCTATATTAAAAAGAAACAGCAAAAATTATAATTATTTTTAACAAATTCACTAGCTCACGCTTTTTACCAAACGTTTAAAAAAAAAAGCTGTGAATTTTCATAATCTGGTTTGGTGTTCCACATCAATTAACGTATTATAACGGGAAATTGTTGGGAAAATCTTGAATTACAGTCATTAAATTAGTCGTAATTTTCCAAATAAAATATTGAATAAAAAAAGTGCATTAAAAAAAAACTATTTACTTTTATATAGTTAAGTTTTAGCAATGTTTTCCCATTTAAATGTTAACATATATTTTACTCACCCTATAATTACTTTTATACAGCTTTTATTTGTGAAAGATTATTCATTTTACATTTCAACCATTTTCATTGTATTCTCAACAGTGTCTTTCTCAGTTTCTTGAAATGTCACCTCTTGCAACATTGTTTCTAAGCATACCTTAATCGTTTATTTGCTTAATATATAATTTGATGCATAGCTGTTAACTATCCAGTTACAAAGTTTTACTGTTGGAAATGTTGCTTCACTTATACTGACAATGATTTATACTATCCACCAACGCTACCTTAAATCTTTGTTCTTTCAGCAACTTGCTGTCTCGATTTTACGACCTTTTTTTTTTTCTTATAAAACAGAAAGTTCTAAACTAAGCCCTGTTATTAAGAAACTACATAAAATGAATTACTGTTGAGTAAGAATCTCACCAGACAGAACAAAAATAAGTTCAATATCATTAAAAGAAAAAAAGCTTAACCAACTAATCGTTAAGTTGATGTAAACACTTCTGAAGCAGACGAAGCTATTTTAGGAACAGCTGATGTTGTACAGAATGTCTCAAAAAGATTGAAACATGCCTTATTTTTTTACCTGTTGGAGATAAGTAGGTGATCTAAATTGCAAAAGTGTTCAAAATAAGGCAGGGAATGAGATTATGTTAATGATGTAGTCCTTCCATTAGTTTTCAAAAAGTTGCAGTTTTTTAATTTCCATACAACCTTTCGGACAAAATTGGTCAGCTAGAAATTTTTGCCACAACAAAATTATTGGGAAAAAAGGGTTGTACCCGTATCTTTAGAATTAACTGGACTGATAAAGATACTTTCGTACTTTTTCAAGCAGTTTTTTACCTGAGGACATTTTCACTCTCGAAACCGGTTCTGAAATTGAAAGTGACCTCCCAAAAAAAAAAAAAAAAAAAAAAAAGCAGCCAAAATCAAAAAGTACGAAGTACTCGGTTTAGACATCAACCTCTCGTATCCTATGCAAAATAATAATTTAAAAATATTAAAATGTAAACGAGAAATTTTTGAAAAGAACTCTGCCATTGGTTTAACATTAGTTTGCGAATGTCTTCGCATTATTTGCGTAGATTCTTAAAGGTACCCAAGATCAGAGACTGATCTTTAAACATGATGGTAGGTCTATCTCAGTCTTTACTGTGCTTTGTACCTAATGTATCAATATTTTCCATATCTATACATGATGATACAAACTTTGAAGGATGGTACAGCTCGCTAAAACAAACAGCTTTTGTATAGTAAAGCTGGTTCGCATTCCATTTATTCAGTCATACAGTGTGCCTCACTGCAAGTCTAACCCAAGTTTCTTTTCACAACATGGACTGTAATGAAGATATTTTGCCGATATATTAGCAGACTTACTTTACTTTGTGTGTAATGAAATGTGATGGATATCACAAAGTCCACTGTAATTAGGTCAGTGACCCATATGCACCGTGAACTACATATCAAATCGCGAAGTGTCCAGGTCAGTGTTGTTTGGACGCAGATCATAGCCATTTCC
This sequence comes from Maratus michaelseni, assembly GCA_963931845.1. Taxonomy (NCBI): domain Eukaryota; kingdom Metazoa; phylum Arthropoda; class Arachnida; order Araneae; family Salticidae; genus Maratus; species Maratus michaelseni. The sequence continues at coordinate 243,742,779 of OZ007588.1, read as the reverse complement.
AACAATTCTTGGGACGTTATCACATTTCATAGCAAGCAAAGTATGTCTGTTGAAAGTATCTACATATATATATAATTTTTCTTTTTGAGGGAGAAGGGGATAAATTTCTTTATTAGCTTTTGTCGCATAGGAAATTTTTGCTTTAAAATCTAAACATACTCTCTTTTAAAGAAGTACTTGAGAACAACGCTAAAAAAAATTATGACAATTTTTCTTTAGCGTGTTAAAGTGATCTTCAATATTAAAGACAAATAAACATGAATTTCAATATGAAACCTATCAAAATGTAAAACAAATTTCTATCGCACCTATGTAATTTAACCTAGTTCTTGGTGTAAGTATTAAAATAATTATTGAGTCCATTGTACACTACAAAAAAAAGTGTTGATTTTACAGTTTAATACTGGCAGCTGGGATGCCAGTATTATACTGTAAAATCAACACTTTTTTGCAGTGTATCCCTCCGAATACTAGAATATATTTTACTATATCATCTCACTATATAAACATTTCTTTTAAAAACAGTGCCTATTTGGATATTGAAAACTGGATAGCTAATCGAAGTTACAATTTTTTATTACTAAAATATTTCCGCTTCTGTACCGAGCATCTACAGTAAAGGTAAAACATCGACTGAATCAAAAAAAAAATTTTCAATTGACCTTCGCTTTTTCTCATAGAAATGGCACCTAGCGCGAATTTTTGTGTGCATCGTGTCATTACATGCAATTTCCGCTTCGTTATTTCCAGTGCCTCTCTCAATAGAACATCGAAAATAAAATTTTAAATTAGCTAATTTTTTGGCATTATTAAAATCAATATTTATGCCAGATTCTTTATTGATTTTTGCTATTGCTGTACACTGTAAGAAACATTTGACTGGTTTTTTTTTTTGTTTTTTTTTTTTTAATCTAAGAAAATATAATTACGAATGAAAATATACAATAACCTTTTTAGATTAACCCACGATTTTGAAAAGCGTTCTTTATCTTTGGAAACCTCAGAAACCAATATTCTTTCGAAATTTAAAGAAGTATTTCAAAAAAGTGTTTCTTTTGCTACCACTAATTCTCCAAAACGTTTCCGAGTAGTTTTTATAGTGTATTAATTAGTTTTTTCAGCTTAGAATGTCGATTTTTCAGATGCTATCCATTTTCAAGTAAAGATTTTCATGTTCAACAAACATGTTTTACCGACAAACATGATAAATTAAAAGCATTAATATTAAAATTATTAATTTGTTACTCCTGCGTGAATAAATTCAGTGTTACGCAGCTGAAAATATGTAATTGTGAATTGGTAGCATCCTAAAAAACCGATATTCCTGTTTGAGAAAACTCAGTTATGCACTATATTAATTACTCTGAAATGTTTCCGAAAATCAGTCGCAGGAAAGAAACGAAAAAATAAATTAAAAAATAAAAACTTTTTAAAAAATGTTTCTTTAAATCTTGAAAATATATTTGTTTTTGTGGTTTCTAAAGATAAAGGACCGCTTTTCAAAATCGTGGCTTAATCTAAAGAGGTTATTGTATATTTTCATATTTTCGTTCGTGGTTATATCGTATTTTCGTAGCTTAAAAAAAACTTTTTTTACAGTGAGTAGATTTACCAAGTCTCACTATATTGGTTTTATATTTTCTTTCTCATTTATTTTTCTTTTTGTCATACGAATGTATGGTCCCTTTTTTACATCTTCATGAGTGTACTAAATTTTTGTAAATTCATGCTCTTTCCAAATGATTTATATTTCACTTGTCAGAATCTAATAAGTGAAAAAATGTATGAGGGGGGGGGGGTAATAAAAATCTTTTTAACTACAAATAACTATCAACTTTTGAATGTATGTAGATAGATACTGTTTTTTAAAGAGGTATTTATACTAAAATATTTTTTTTTCTCTTTAGCTCCGCCTGAAATCAATGATCTTCCCGAGGAATTCGTTGTCATCCAGGGCGAAGAATATACGATTAAGTGTGGAGCTACAGGCTCTGAGCCTCTTACTTACACGTGGTATGACCATGTATGTATGATTCCTACTTATTCCCAGTCTTTTTCTTTTGTTATTATGTAAAATAGTAATCACTTATTTGTAAATTTTGATATTCGATATTAATTTAAATGAGTGCATATTTTAATAAAATTAAACTTCAAGCAGAATTTGTCAAATCTTAGTTTCTCGAAGCAAAATATTTTGTGAAACAAGATTTATGGCATAGCAAAAACACTATTTTCTAAACAAACGTTAAATTTAATAACCAATAATAAAAAACAAATATAATAAATTACTTTTTGTAATGTGGTATGTTTTTATCTAAAAAAATTGCTTAATGGTCTAGTTGAATTTTGCAACAATAGTTCAAGTTTATTATATCAGTATTAAAATTTGTTATTTCATCTCTGTTTTTATTATAGAAGCTCAGATTATGTGCTACATAAATAATTGGCCAAATGGCTTCTTTTTTGTTAATTTTGTGTGTATTACAGTTGGAAAACTTTATGTAACCTTGTAAACATATCCAGTTAATCCTATAAAAACTAAGGCTGTATGAAAACTAATATGTGGGTCCAAACACTAAATGGTTTCTCGAAGCAAAATATTTTGTGAAAAAAACATTTATGGCATAGTAAAAACACTATTTTCTAAACAAACGTCAAATTTAATAACCAATAACAAAAAACAAAAAACAAAGAGTGCATATTTTAATAAAATTAAACTTCAAGCAGAATTTGTCAAATCTTAGTTTCTCGAAGCAAAATATTTTGTGAAACAAGATTTATGGCATAGCAAAAACACTATTTTCTAAACAAACGTCAAATTTAATAACCAATAATAAAAAACAAATATAATAAATTACTTTTTGCAATGTTGTATGTTTGTATCTAAAAAAATTGCATAATGGACAAGCTGAATTTTGCAACAATAGTTCAAACTTATTATATCGGTATTAAAATTTGTTATTTCATCTCGGTTTTTTTATTATATAAGCTCAGGTTATGTGCTATATAAATAATAGATCAAATGGCTTCTTTTTTGTTAATTTTGTGTGTATTACAGCTGGAAAACTTGCTGTAATCTTGTAAACATATCCAGTTAATCCTGTTTGTTTTTCCTGTGAAAACTAATGCTGTATGAAAACTAATATGTGGGTCCAAACTCTAAGTAATGTCAGATGAATAATTTTTGTGTCTGCTATGAAAAACAAAATATTTTTGTTTTTCCTATAGATTACATGTATATCCGTATTCTTAATTGACGCGCTCATGAAAAGGCTATCAAGCTTGGACCCTAATGCCAGGGTGCCATTTGCACCACTCTTGTTGAAGCTTTGGGTCTAAGCAATTATTAAACTTTTCTGTCAAAAACATGCACAGAATTTTTTACGATAGGAAAAGGTGTTTTCAGCTCAAAACAAAATATAAACTTTTCTATGTTAAATCAGTTTGATTCATTTTCATAGAGAACTTGTTGTTTTAAAATTTTCATGCATATTTTACGCTATTTATATATGATCTAAATGGTTTCTTTTGATGGCACACAGAATCTTCGAGACTTGAGTCAAGTAGATGGTTATAAGGTGGAACTGGGACTTTTAACAATATCAAAAGTAGAAAGAAACGCTGGTGGAGACTACATGTGCAAAGTAACTAATCCTGCTGGTACAGATCAAGCTACTGTCAAAATAGAAGTTCAAGGTGAGTAAAATTACACATCCATAGTGTGCGTATTTCACGTAAATTAAAATCATTATACACTGCTGTCCAGAAATTAAGGGGCAGTGACCGGACGTTTTCGCTTTTTACACGGTTATCTACTGAAATTCTTGACATTGTTCTTGAAATTCGAGGGTGTAAAGCACATGTGTGACTTCAAGAACAGTAGAAACAGTATACTGCAATTAACAAACTAAATTGAATATTTGATGAGATATGGGTATTTGTATGAAATAATTTATAACTGCGCAAGAGCGAATAACACTAAATATTTTCATGATTTGGTAGTCAGTTCTATAGAGTAACTCATACAAAAAGACCAGTCAAATATCGTGAGCACTCAGAAAGATACCAAGCAATACAGTGAGCTAATTGACAAATTCGGGGGGGAGGGGGGGAATCTCATTGATTATATGAGACTAACTCTTCGGAAAGTGCAGAAATATAGCCTTCCATTCATCAGTTCTTTTAAAAGCACCATTTTGCATGCAAACAAAAATTTCAGTTCCCAGACGAGAATTTATACTTTAAAAAAATTAACTGTGAAAAATTATTTCTCTACGAGGCATTTTTTTTTTAACACCAAAACAAACTCGTCTAAAAAATGTGCGAGCAGCCTTTGCAATGGATGGCATCAAAAATTTTCTTGCGAAGTTAATATGAAAGTTATTGCTCGTCAATCGTTATTTACAGAACTTGGTCTCTTATCAGAGATTGCGTTTTAAACTTCTGTGATATTTTGCAATTGCTTTGGTCACACTGTGTTCATATTTGTAAAAAAGGTATAAATTGGGTAAGATACATATGTGATTTTTTTTTTTTTATCTCTTCTATTTTACTGAAAGACGAAATTTTATAATAAAATAATTTGCGATCCACAACTGCATTACTTTTTTTTTTCACTTTATTTAAATCATCTCGATATCTTAATTCATACCATACCTGATGAACATATTTTAAGTTTTTTCTAAAATATACGATGAAACAAAATAATTTAATTTGCTTAGAAATTTATTCCATATCAAAAATATTAAGTTATCTAATAAACATGACAAATTTAATAAATCTTTTTTTTTACTTTTTGTTTGCATTTGTGGAGAAGAAATGGTAACTACCCAAATATTAATTTTTAAAAAATCCGGTCATTGATAAAATGTTAATGCCCAACATAATTTGATCAGTTATAGCTTACAAAATGTAAACAACTTTTCTCTTCATTTTTATAAGATTAAAGCTGTATTTGTGCTGTAATTAATTTTGAATATATCATAAAATCGATCAAATGAAGCTGAGAGGAGAAATAAAGAGATTGGAGCCGCGTTTTTGAGCGTAATTTAATAAAAAGCTTATTCGTATTTGTTGAAATAACCAAGAATAATTGGATTTTAAATTTTTTTAATCTATCAAATCTTATGTATTTAGATTTTTTTTAAAGCTAATATTATCTCCTACTAACCATTTTTATAAAATAATTTAATAAGGAAAGAAAAAAAAAAGTTGATTTTTTTTTTCCGAGATTTAATTCTATTTCTCATTTTTAATTTAATTAATCTCATTTTCATTTAAATTAATTTCTGTTAGACATTGCAAATAAAGAAGAAACGTGAAAATTGTGGAAAATTGTCTTCTTTGAAAAACACCTACTGCAGTGTGATTTTTATTATACCCTATATTTCTGGCGTATAATGATTTGAGACTGTTTTTTTTTGTTTTTTTTTTAAGGTATATTCACCGTAGTACATGCTACGCGCGTCCCCCTTTCTTTGCAAAAAAAACCTTCATCCGATGTCGCATGAAAACCCATTAAAAAGCATTAAAAGGTATAATAAACATAAAGAAAATAAGCGAGAACATAGCTACGCTTATGTTTGAATCCACACAAAGCTTTTGGAATCGTATTCTCCATTCATTTCAAATAATCGCGTCTTCTCTTGTTCATTAAACCTTTGACTACGGTTCGGGACATATGCGTGCCAGTGGAGTTTTTAACCTCTTTTTGAAAAATCTTTGCCTTTGTACTAGGATATTTTCAAAAGAGATCTATCGCAAAGAGAAATTTTTGTAAATTGTATTAAGATTGAATATAAAAATAGTTACCAAAGGTTTATATAGAAATATAAATTTTTATGCTTAATTTTCAAGCTTTCATTTTTATAACCGACGTATAACGCGCACCTGTAAAATTTGACGAATTTTCTTGTTTCAAAAGTGCACGTTATACGCCGGAATATGCGGTATTTATTTATTTAATAATTAGAAGACAGTTTTCTTTATTTAAATGAAAAAATATAAGAAGATAAATAAAATCAAGATACCTTTTAGTATTATAGTGAATCAATACATTAAACATTATCCATAAAGATTTCGAAATCAAGTTGATCGGCTCTTCTGCATATTTCATCCGGAATCGTACGATACTAGTTCCATCTGTTGCTAATATTTTCAACCAACGTTACTGAACAAAATGTCTATAGAGCAAGAATTCATCTCAAATACGATTGTACGAAACAAAATGGACGTGGTGTATTTTAGTTCTGAATGCTTCAAATAACAGTCCAAAAATACAGCTTATAATGCCTACTCTTTTCTCTTTTTGAAACTTTTGAACTCCTTTTGAACCCTTTTGTTACAGCATTTTAAAAGTTGCTACCCTAAATCGCTGTATTTGTTGCCAAACAACTTGTTTTGCAGGCCTAATAAATGAGTGCGACTATGGGGGCTCGACTTCGGCGATTAACTTGGCAAATTTTGTGGAAATCTTATCGATTAACTTTTGCTCAAAATTCCTATCTAGAAAAATTTAGACACAAAGTATGTAGAAAGATTAGGAACTAACATATCTTGAAATTTTTAGATGACATGAGATTTTTCATTTCCAAAGGGGGTTTTGTAGTATTTTCAGAATTCTTCGCAAATCCCATACAATTCTTAGAGGATAAAATTGAAAATTTTAAAAATGCACAAAAGCAACCCAATTATTTTTTAAAGAGGAAATAAAAGGAAATATACCTCTTCAATTTTTTTTTTTCAAAGCATACGAAATGCAGTTAAATTCAAAACTGTTTAATTTACTTTTCCTAGGTAAACTAAAACATGTAACGCTATTTAACAATTTGTATGAACATATGTGTTCATTTTAATGAATGTATGAAAAAGTATGCGTGCACACATGTTTATGCCTACTGAAATTTAATACTTTAGTGCTCTTTCAAAAATTATTTTAATTTAAAAGTATTGAACTATTTCATATATATTTTTTTTTTCTTCCAGTTCGTCCAAGTATCGTGCAAATGGAAAACATCACCCGGGAAGAAGGAAAAGATGCCGTTTTCGAATGTTTGGGAGAAGGTGTTCCAAAACCTACAATGTCTATAAGAAGAGAAAGTTCTAATGAAAATATGATCGATAATCCGGTATTGTATTTTCCGAATTCTAGAATGAGTGTTTTTATTATGTTTTTAATACAATGAGAGGCAATTTGTTTTTATCAGAGAATAATATTAGAATTGACGAGTCTTAATTCGATAACATTAAATATGATCAGGTGTTAAGCTCTTATATTGTATGCACTTAAATCAGTGAACATTTTTATTAATTTTTCTAAAAAATAATCTATTTTATCATAAGTGTGTTATTTTTTTTAATACGCTTTTATTATGGCTCATATCTTTTTTAATTTCATTTTGCTGAGAGCTTCAATATTTATCATTCAAAGAAATGATTTCATAAAACATGTAATAAGCATATATTCTTTTTTATGCGCAATTTTTAAAGATTTTACTAAACACCTGAATAAAGCCCAGACAGATTTCCACATCTCATTTGTTTGTTGTAGCAGCGAAGTTTTTTTATAAAAGAAAAAGATTGAACTTTTATTTATACATAATATTCAAGTAGGTATATAAGGATTAAGACATACTCTTTTTAGGGTTCGCTTATCTTTACCGAAGTTATTCGGCTAGTTTTCAATTTTACAGTTTATTGGTGAAAATTTAGATGAACCAAGTTGAACTTACTGACCTCGGCTTTCTAAATAACATGGATAAATTATATCCTAATTCAGAAAGTTCATTGGGGAAAGTCTAAACTAATTTCGAGGAAACATTTTGAAAAAGTAACTAAAACAGTGCTAAAACTTGCGAGTTAATTTTCATATAAAACGATTGTTAACAATTATTTAAAAATGCAATATACATGAAATGAAAAAAACTACTTGTTTCACTTGAAAGAAGAAAATGCTCAGTGATTTTCATTATGTTTCAGGAGGACGGCATTGAACTTGAGGTATTCGATGATGGAGATTACAATCGCCTCCGCCTTAAAATAACTAACGTAAGGCGATCACATGATGGGCTTTACTTCTGCAGAGCGTCAAACGCTGCTGGTGTTGCCGAGAAGACTGGCCATTTACAAGTGCAGTGTAAGAATAATTTATAATATTTCCTTTACCCTCTGTTCTATGTTATGTTTTTACAATGCTACTTGAGCAAAAGGGCAAATTTGTAATGTTGTTTTCTCTAATTTTTTTAAAATGCTTAAAAAATCTGAATTTTCAAACTTGAGATAAAAAACTTAATTACGTATATAAGTATAATCCTTGAGAGTATCAATCATTACTTGAT